>CM066037.1:210825700-216012904 GCA_033557465.1 Ichthyophis bannanicus
GAGTCCTGAAAGGCCATCCCAGTGGCCTTTCATGTATCCTGGAGCTATGGTTCTGTTTGCTGAAACATTTTAAAACATCTCCCCTAGTTTACAGGAGTCCTGCAAGCGGCCATCCCAGTGGCCTTTTCATTGTAGCCTGGAGCTATGGTTCTGTGTGCTGAAACAGTTCATTACATCCTCCCTATTTCCAGGAGTCCGGAAAAGCCATCCCAGTGGCCTTTCATGTATCCTGGAGCTATGGTTCTGTGTGCTGAAAACAGTTCATAACATCTCCCCTATTTCCATTAGTCCTGAAAGGCCATCCCAGTGGCCTTTCATGTATCCTGGAGCTATGGTTTCTGTGGGCTGAAACAGTTCCTACATCTTCCCTATTTTCCAGGAGTCCTTAAAGGCCATCCCAGTGGCCTTTCATGTATCCAGGAGCTATGGTTCTGTGTGCTGACCAGTTTCAGTACCTCTTCCCTATTTCCTTTCCGGGCGTCCTCAAAGGCCATCCCAGTGGCCTTGTCCATGTATCCTGGAGCTATGGTTCTGTGTGCTGAAACCGTTTAAAAAAACATCTCCCCTGATTTCCAGGAGTCCTGAAAGGCCATCCCAGTGGCCTTTCATGTATCCTGGAGCTATGGTTCTGTGTGCTGGAAAACACAGTTTTCATTTACTCCTCTCCCCTATTTCCCAGTAGTCCTGAAAGGCCATCCCAGTGGCCTTTTCATTTATCCTGGAGCTATAGGGTCTGTGTGCTGAAACAGTTTACCAAAAACCTCTCCCCTCTTTCCAGGAGCCATGAAATGCCATCCCCAGTGGCCTTTCATGTATCCTGGAGCTATGGTTCTGTGTGCTGAAACAGTTCATTTCACATCTTCCCTATTTCCATTAGTCCGGAAAGGCCATCCCAGTGGCCTTTCATGTATCCTGGAGCTATGGTTGCTTGGGCTGACCATTTTCATTACATCCTCCCTATTTTCTCCAGGAGTCCTGATAGGCCATCCCAGTGGCCTTTCTTGTATCCTGGAGCTATGGTTCTGTGTGCTGAAACAGTTCATTACATCTTCCCTATTTCTGAGTCCCTGAAAGGCCATCCCCAGTGGCCTTTCACTCATCCTGGAGATATGGTTGTGTGTGGCATAAGAGTGTCAATAGATCTTCCTTTCCTCCCAGGATTTTAGTGGAGCCAATCACAGTCCGGCCTATCACATACCCTGGTGATTGTTGTGGTGCTGATAAAGCTTAAAATAGATCCTGCTCCCCGTTCCCTCAGGAGTAATGATCCACACACTTGGCCATCACGTCCCCCTTTTTTGATATGGTTGTGTGGTGAAATAAAGAGTTTCAATTAGAGCACCGCCTTTCCCCAGTAGTTAAGTGAGGCCATCAAGAGCAGTGGTCTATCACCGCACCCTGGTGATATGGTTGTGTGTGCCTAACAGTTCAATAAGTGCCCCTATCTCCATAGTCCTATGACCGTGTAAGGTCCTTGTCTATGCTCCCACTGCAATGTATCGGCACTGATTGATGGGTGCCACACTCACCCCCCATGGGGGCCGTACGCCACATTGAATTGGTGGTATGCCTCACATGTTGTTGATCCTTATGACAGGTAAGTTGCACCTCTCACATAGTCCCTGTGAGGTCACTATCTCATCACCATGTCTGTGATGGATCACGATGAAAGCTACTGTGCACATGTTATGTGTGGATAGGTACAACATCTCCATGACCTAGTCAAGATATTCCTCAAAGCTGTAACAGAGCCATCATTCCCCTCACTTTATGCATAGTTTTAGGTTACCCATTCTCCACCTCCACAAAATCCATTGACCTTGTAGCAGGTGAACAGAACAATGTTGGAGGCAGCTACATCACCTCTTGTGGGTGGACACCACAGACACAAGCAGCCCATGAGCACAGGTGGCAATTGCATAGTGTGATGTTTGGTGTCTGTCCATGGTTTCTCAAATAACACCTGCTTGTCATCATACAGGGTCGTAGGTCATCAGTGCCATTTCAACACGATATAGGCCAGCCTACATGGGCACGGTAACTCAGATAAGGTCACCTGCAGTTGTTGTTCTGTTTGGTGAGGCTGCTCTACCAAACATACCTCCATAACATACTACAACCCAACCTGACTCTAAACCCAGGATGGCCAGCCCCCTGGTGGAGGTACAGACCCTCCACAGCACAGGTATGTTGAACTTCCCCTTCCTGCCTCATCCCACTGTTTTCCACATGTGTGACTTAACCATGTTGTTAGCTGCTGAGAGCATAGTTTCTTGCCTGTAAACAGTTGTTCGCCAGACACAGCAGGATGCACAAATTAACAAAAACAGCCCCTGTCCCCCTTTGGTTTTGTCGCATTCAACAACTGCTCCCAATGTAGTCCCTTCACCCGGCCCCCCTCCTGGTGTGCAACACAACACAACAAGAGATATTCAAATATTGGACAGCAAGTAGCATCAACGCAATCACCATGGCAGGGCTCCAGAACTGACATATGTGCATGACCAACATTGTGAATAGGCTCAGTTTGGTAATGGTGTTGTCCACATGTTATAACACATTCCATGTGTCCCATGATGAGCCCCTGTGAACAGGTGTTGAACTATGCTAATACATGAACACACATCAGTGTAGCTGAAAGTGTCCAACCCAGACACACTGTTTCTATGTCTGATTGCCCCCACTCCACCATACGTAAGTGCTCACTCATGCTCCCACCCTTTTTCTCACGACACAACCAGGTCTAGGATCTGAGAAGAAAAGTGAGGGATCTGCGCCTTCACCATGGCGCATACCTTATCGCTGTGAGGAATGCTGAATCATCTCATGGTGATGGTGAGTATTGATGACATGGCTTCCCCTGTTTTGAGGTCACAGTGGCGCATCAGTGTGCATTGTTCCTGGATGGTTACATGTGATGTGTTCACACACATCTACGTGTGCTGATGACTGGTCATCTGCCACAGATCATGATGACAGTGACGAAGACCCCCGTACCTCTGCCTATGGCCCTCCGAAGGCCCACGCGTCCCGCGCTGTCCATGGAGGTGGTAGTCCTGGACACCATGTGGAGAGGCAGAGGGTCCTGGCGAAGACAACCGCGTAGGGGGTCATGTGGGATGCTGGGACGGACGGTGTGGGGGTGCCATGTTCCAAGGGGGGTGAGGGCCGCAGGTGATGTGTGGGTGGGGGGGAGGTGGTGGGGGGTTTGTGGAGGAGTCAGGGGGGGATATTGGGCCGCAGGTTGTCTGGGAGATTGACAATATAGGACAGTTGCAGCCACGGCACTGTTGGCCTCCCGCCATCAAGGGCAGGTGGCTCCAACATCCATGGCCCCACACACAGTGGCATGCATATTCCCCCACACAAACACCAGGAACAATGTGTGTGTTGGGTGGCAGATGTGTTTTACATCTGTGTGAGTCTCTGGATGGCACTGTAGCAGCGGGTGCATGCCGGTTTGGTGCAACTCTGCAGGAATGGATGGCGGGAGCCATTGAGAAGGGTGGTTGCTCTGACATTGAGCATCTGCCATGTCGGCAGCCACCCCCTGAAGGGCGTCACAGGCATCATTGATGGTGCCTGTGAACCGTCCACACATGTGCACTGTGCGGCCCTGTCCGCCATCACGGGGCCGGCTGAGGGAGGGTGGGGTCAGGTGGGGGTACGGGGTTAGTGTGTGGGAGTGTGTTTATTGCGGGTGTGTGTGTGCGGGGGTGGGGAGGGTTTGTTTTGTGGTGGGTGGGTGATGGCCATTTTCCCCCTACCCTAGATATGTATATAGTTTTATTTTTGTGTGTACATATTAAAGTAATTTTTTCTGAACCCTGTAATGGTCACGTGTCTCACGTAGCATATGAAACTATAGATGCCAGCATTGTCATATGTGTGCAGCCACACTACATTTTACTTACGGGTAAACATGCGTGTGATACCCCAAGTGGCACCACATGCAGTGTGTCGGGAACCTCCATGTTGTTGTAGGTGTTGTGATAGCAGGGTGCTGCATTACATGTTACCATGTAGTGGCTGCCCCACAGACGTACTTGTCCACAGGGATGTTATTTATACCATGACCCACATGTTCTCACATATCTGAGTAGCCGGCACAATAGTGCGGCACAGAAATGTCTGGCCCCTGTCAACATGCATCACTATGGTGGGTTGGGGTGGCATGTTACCACTCTAAGATAGGGAGGGCCACAGGTAACAACATCATGGCACCAATGTGTCGTGTATGACGGGGTTGCAGATGGTGATGTGTATGGAACATAAAACAGGCCCATTTATAATATAACAAGTACCCCTGTGTCCACATCAAGGGTGTGTGAAGCGTGGTTTCTGTAGAGGAGCCGCAGGGCAGTGCAGGTGTTGGAAATTATTCCTAATGAGTGTGGCAGATATTATATATGAATTGGAGATATCCTGTCAGCGTGACTGATTGTTCGGCCCTCCAGGGCTCGCTTTTGAGAGACCTGGATTACACCTCTGCCATTTTGGAGTGTGAGTGGGCAAGGCGCAGATGTCCCCGGACATCAAACATGTTTAACCTTGAGTGGGTCATATTTCCTCCTCACCGTCTCCCCCACCACCAACATATTTGCCATTGGCCACCACCCGTGTTACTGCTTGGGAGAAACAGGGAGCAATGTTTCGCATTACAAATAACCATACGATGTCTGTGACACATCTGCACCCAGCACAAACTCAACTACCGTCACATGACAGAGGTGTAAAGGAGCGCTCTCAAAATCAGTCTTGGAGGGACACAAAACCAGTAAGGTGGCTTCATGATAATTGTAATGGTGAGAATTATATCGCCAGCATCTCACATTTTGGGATATGCTCAGAACCCTGACTGGTCTGCGGCTCCCAACAGGATCGACGGTTCCACACCCATGTCGTACATGGCTGTCTGTGCACACTGTGGCCGTGCAGCTCAGATGGCTGTGGTGACACATTGTGATATGTGAAACATTACATATGTCTGGATCATGGTAATGGCTATATGTGTGTGGGCAAAGTAGCTTATGCAGTGGGACATGGTTGCAGATCCTATGGTCCTCCCACCCCCCTCCTAACAGAGATACACAGGGGCCACAAATGGACACTCCTTTGGAAAGACGACAATGTATCTATATTTGGACCAGCTGTTTATTATCACAGCAATTCTCTCTATATAAAACTATTGTTACAAACATGTGTTGTAAGACATATCAAAGATCCCCCCAACGCCAATTACATAACACAAACAAACATACTAATCACATATGTCTACTTTCACATATAACCCAAAACCAAGCAGCAATAACAGAAAATATATGTACATAGTTGCTAAATATGAACAGTGCAACAAAGAGAAACCTTTGGTTTCGTGCTGTACATTTCTATATTATCATAGTTTACTGACGGCGTGGTCGGCCACGCCTGCCACGTCGGGCCCCTCTCCCTGGCAAGGCTATATCCTCCTCCGGATACATTGGTGGTGCAGGTGCAGCTCGGATCAGAACATCACGTATGCCCTCAAGGGCCTCACACATGCGAGTTAGTGGCATGGCTACGACCCCCTCATGTAATGTCCGGAGCTCAGCACAAACATCCCTGGTGTTCTGCTCCACAGCACAGCGACATCCGCTCCAGAACACCTCGATTGGCTGTGAATGGGACACAGGGTGGTCAATGAACTACCTCTCCACGAAAACACCGTCATAAAGCAACATGTCATACACATACCACACTAATGCTAATGTGATAGTGCTGAGTCATATGGGAACATGGTTAGGGGTATAACACATATATCGCAGTGTACTACAACTAATAGAAACACAGAGAACACTATACAGGAAGAGGATGTGGGAGGACAACACAACAGTCATACAATAGCTTCTGCATACACACCCACATACTACTGACGTGGCAACAGAATTGGGCAAGGACAGTCATCTCATATCCATTATTCAGGTCAGGTGCAGCATGCAGCAGCCATAAACACCTCAGATGGCCAGAAGCATTGTTGTACCGAGGTGTGTTTGGGAATGTCTGCACAGGTCATGTATGGGTCCAGGGTTTTATATATGTGGCATAGAGATGCACATGAGCTGTTGGGGCATGTCATGACAGGAACTGTGTGTTCTGTGTGTATGGAATTTGCTATTCTCCATGAGATGTTTGTACTGGATGTAGCCTCATGGGATGCCATATATTTGTGTCAGGACTGTGTGACGTCAAATCATGTTTGGCCTTCACTAATTATTTTTTTATGACATGACAATGTATGGTCTGATGGGTTACATTGTCAGTATAAGGGCTGGATGTGGGGATGTACACATTATCCGTATGTGCTGGTCCTTGGAATTGCCTGGTGCAAGGACTAAACTGATATGTATGCTTGGTGGTGTACAAAATGTACGTGAGCTGATGTCGGGGAATGACTAGAATGTGATGGTGCTGACAGACGTTTAATCCCGTGAAGCATTTACGTGTTGTGTGGGAGTGGGTGATACCTTATGAACATAGCTGCTTATGTGAGTGTAGTTGAGGATAGACATTGGCATTCTGAATACGTCATTGATAGTGTGGGATGTCAGAGACCTACTACACGGAAAAAAATGGTTATGTTAAAGCAAATGTGACAATGTAGAGTGGATAACACAGTGCAATAGAGCTGTCTGGACACATAAAGATCAGACTATGGTGAGTGAGCAGAACTCTTGCACAGGCATTGTGAACGTGGATGCAGCAAATAGGACATGGAAAACAGTCATAACAACTAGACAACAGCTGTTTTCCGCTTTCTCATTTGACATAGCATATGGATCCTTACAGGCTGAGCTTCAGTATGTTTATATTTTACCTTGCTGTAAGGGATAATGTATGTATCACTGTACAGATTGGTCAGATATCTCTATCTACCCACTGGCCAGTACCTATACAGTGTTGTGTCAAATTCCCTAGTTGCCTTTTGTGGCTCCAATAACACTTTTCGACTAGGTAATGTTTTTCTTTGGTTGCTTGCTCTATGATGATGTATCTGGTTATTTTATTAAGGAGATGAGGTCTTCAGTTTATGTTATTTCTCATTGGGCTTGACAATTGCTATCATCCACCAGTATGTTATGTGAGGTCTTTGTGTAATGCTGTAATGTTTGCATTCGGAAAGGAGGGGTAGGGTGATGTGCCAATTCTGGTAATGTTGTGTGGATACGTGGTGTATGATATGGTCTCAACATGGCAAGCTTTTGTTGTAGTTAGTCATATGTGTTTAGGTTTGTTTTGCAGCACAGTAATTGTTTACGGTTTTGGTCCTTGTTTAACCATTTGTTGAGGAATAGACATGCGTCATACTCATTACTGTATGGCTGCATACAACACATATTGCAGGTATGACACTTATGATACTGGGGACCATCACACGGTATGGGGACATAGGCCCACAATTTAACTGCGACACACATGCTCACAGCCTATGCAATCTGTTGAGGGATTGTTGGCCTTACAGTAAGGGGACATGGTGTTTTCCTTTTCTGTCTGGATTACAGTCTATGTTATGTCTTTCTGCACAGAGGAAATTGAGGAATGTTCTCTCCAAACAAGCCATCAGGTTCATACTGTACGTTTGAGACCCCTCTGTAGATCTGTATCTATGGTTGACCTGACATATTTTCGCACCTCTCTCCATATGCTATGTAATTTGACACCTGCAGGTGCAGACTGTGGGGAATGCGGTCTTTGTGCTGTTACATCACAGAGGAGGGTTGCATTGCTCTATATATGGTATGTTTGTTTCTTTAACTATCATTCAGATGTCATGCTGTGGTGTACCAGACATCTGGGTGTCTGCAATGAGGTAGACTGTTGCAAGGGCAAGTGTTGATCTTTCTCATGACAACAACATGGTGACCCTTATACAACATTCCATTTAGGCCTGCATCTGTGGGTGTCAACTGACCTTCGGTGATTCTGTTTTGCGTCATAGTAACAGCATATATTATACCCCACACCATTCTTTCACAAAACAATATCCCAACAACATGAGCCATACATGTGATATATGTGGTGGTTATGTTGCAACATTCACCACACATACACCAACTAGTGACTATTGGTGTTTATTTTGGAATTATGACTGTCGTATGTCTCCCACCTTCAGCATCGCGACGTGCAGATACGCCATGGGACCTTAACTCCGCCATCATCACCTGAGGGTCAGGGCTCTCGGTGTATACTTGCGGCCTGCCCTTGGATGTTCTCCCTTGATGCTGCCCCTAGTGGTGATATACTGGTTACAGGTGGCTCTATGGGCTCATCAACAGCACTTGTGCTGCCCCCTGAGACAGCAGGTTCATCCTCCAACACACTCATTGGCACTGTGATGTCACCGTCACCCTCTTCCTCCGCCTCCTCCTCCTCCTCCTCCCCCTCCTCCTCCTCTTCCTCTCCCATTTTACTGTAGTCACCTGCATATTGAACAATAACAAAGAAAACACATATGCTTCATCATAATCATATCTATATATGTGTGGCACAGACACCACAGAGATGATGGGGTGGGTATGTGCGTGTGTGCTGCATACCCGACCCATGACACCCTCCCATACATGTTTGTCGACGTCATTCAGCTGTTTCTGGGGCACATGTGTGTCGTGTGGCCATGCACATGTTGCATATTTTCCATGTGTATATTTGGAGTGCCATGCCACATGTGTCCCCCATCACATCCCTACCCCTATCTGTACAACATATGTACACACATGTGTGAGAATACATCACCCTTACACTTGTTTTGACCATACATTGCCTGTTTATGTTTAATTATGACTTTGAAATATTGTCTCTAGACATACTATATGCTCATTGTTGGATATGTTTGGCTGTGACCCATTGTGCCGTGGATCCCAAGTAGCCAGCAACTGTGGCCCACTGAGAAGCACATGTAGCACTGTGCAAATAGTATGTCACACACACATTACCTGATTAGTGTGCCACAAAATCATATGGTGCTTTGCAATCACAGATGTGCAGGTTGGATAGGAATTGTTGTGTGTAGTTTTGGAAACAGATGGGGAGGTTGCTGTTTTCGAGGGACACATATGTAATATTGTGACAGGGCATGGCAACAACACAGTTTGTGCATGGCCATAACACACACATGTGACACCACTTTTTAAACATGGTGTGGATTGGGTCACAGGTATGGGAGTGTCTGTGCAGCTGAATGATGTGTACTGAAGGGACATTGTGAACCTGGCAATTACTATACATACCTGCGTCAGGATGTGCCGTGTCAAGGGCCTCCGGCAGTCCACGGAGATAGATGTGGCCCAAACGTGTTGCCAGCTCTTGTTCCAATGGTGTGAGTGATGGGATAAAAGGGCCCCCACCACCTGTGCCATGCGCATGTTGTCTTTCAGCCACCATGTGCTCGCGCACCCCTCTTTTTATATCCGAGTACCTCTTTTTGAGGCTTTCAACATCCCTTGTGGGGCCCCCTGCCTCTGACATTGCAGCACGCACCTCCTCCCATACTGCCATTCGGGTGGCCACTGTTGTGCGACTGCTGAGCCTGCCAAATAGGAGGTCATAGTTTTCAATTACATGCGAGAGTAGGATATAGTTCTCTCTATCACTGAAGCGTAGAGCTCTTTTTCTCTGTGGACCAGGCACAGGTACCCTTTTTCTCTTCCCAGTTTGGACATATTGTGCAGGCTGTGGCCCAAAAGATGGTCCTGCATGTCCCTCCCTAGGATGTGCAGTCTGTAGCGTCGGTGTATCACCCACCACAGGTTGGGACACATCCTCCACACCCTCACCCTCACCCTCACCGTCTCTCTCCCTCTCTCTCTCCATCTCTGTATGTTTTAAATGCTCCTTTCAACAGAACAGCACTCACTTAAACAAAACAGAACAATACACAGCATGCAATACAGACTTACAAAATGTTACAGTACAGGACACAGTAAAGGACACAATAACAAAGGGAACAGAAATATTATCTTAGCACAAGGTGAGGAATCTACTCTGCTCCTGACTATCTTTCTCTGCCTCTCTCCGCTGCCGTACTCCCTGGACTGACTCTCTCCCTCCTTCCTCTGGACTACTCCCACCACAGCCTCTCTACCTATAGATTTTGTTATCCCTCACTGTGCTTCTTTCCTGTGCAGTAGTCCCACCACTGTCTCTGTTTCAGACTTTATCTATGACACCCTCTCTCTCTAACTGTGACTCCTTTATCAACCCTCAACGTGATGCACGTGTGCAGGCCTATTTATAGTGTATTGCCATGTGTCTTCCATTGTACATGCGCAATTGGGCGGGCGTGACGCTCGTGCGTTGGGCGCGTGCTCGCCAACGCATGGGTGGCCGTACGCGGACAAACGCACATGCGCCCTGAGACACTGTACTGCGCATGTGTCGCAGTACGCATGCGCACTACAACGACTACCGCATGGGTGTCTGTGTTTTGTGCGCATGTTCACGCCGGCGCACATACGTGTGGGCACGCACTGACCGACGCCCATGCGTAGAGTGGCGCACGCGTGCCACCAACGGGCATCGCATGCGATCAACTGCGCATGCGCAGTGTGCGCAAACCACACACCCCATAATAACATATATTACCAGCACAACATTACCCACGTTGAGGGTTGTAGAGGAAGAGCAGGAGGAGTGTGGTTGGTGTGGAGAAGAACGAAAGTCTAAGCAGTTGTACTAGCGGATTGTATTGGTGTTTGTATTGCCTATTATATTGTGTTGTGTGTGTATTGTCAGTTGTTGTTTTTACTTTTGGATACTGTATAGTGTGTTTTGTGTGTTTGTTAGAGTTTGTGTGGTTGTTAGAGTGTGTTTCGGTAGTGGGACGGGAGGAGTTTATGGCAGCAATATATGCTTATGCATGTGTCCTGAGTGGTGGGCAGATGCTGCGGTTGCCGGACAGGGGAGATGGTGTCCACGGGGCTGCAGCACAGGGCATGGGTGTAGTCCCGCAGCAACTCAGACCTGCAGCTGTGGAGGTGGTCCAGCCATGTGCTGTGCGTTCACGGCACAGAAGGCGGGCCGAGGTGCAGGCTCGGCAGCCACGCCTCTACAGGCCCAGGGCACAGCTCCAGGGCATGCGTGAGGACCAGGTCATCTCCCTGTACCGACTGAGCACAAGGGCTATTAGGGAGCTTTATGAGGATTTAAGACCTGACCTCGAGCCCCTGACTGATCGGTCCCATGCAATACCAGGTTTAGTCAAGCTCCTTGCTGCTTTACATTTTTTTGCCTCTGGCTGTTTCCAGTCATCTGTGGCTGCAGTGGGTGGCATGAGCCACCCATCCTTCTCACAATGTCTCCACCAAGTACTGCGTGCCATGGTCAGCCGGGTGGGGAATTACATAGCCATTCCCCACACTAGGCAACAATGGGGGACCCTGAACCAGGCCTTTGAGACATTAGCAGGGATACCACACGTGATGGGAGCTATTGATTGCACACATGTTGCCCTGGTCCCGCCTAGAGACAGGGAGGTGGCGTTTCGCAACCGCAAACACTACCATTCCCTGAATGTTCAGGTTGTATGTGATGCTGATCTGCATATTCTGAATGTGGTCCCTAGGTTTCCAGGGTCCACCCATGACTCCTATATCCTGCATCACTCGGCAATCTTCACACAATTTGAGGGCGGACGTTATGGGGACTGTATTTTGCTGGGTGAGTATGTCATGTGTCGTAATGTATGTATGTGTTTGTAACTTTCTTTATGTCTACTCACATAGCTAGCAAACTCGTTTAAAACCATAAACTTAGATCAACATATGAGCAATGTTTGTTTGGGGACTGTTGTATGTTTAGATTATTACAGGGGTATAGACGTACACATACAGCAGCTACAAACAAACATAGACCATCAGACTCCTAGCATTATATGATCCTGACATTCACAGGGTGTGCAGGTGACAACACCCCTGTGCATGTGGCTAGGCTGTTGCACAATACCTCATAGTGTGTGGTAATATCAACTGCACACATTCTGAGGGGGGGGGTTTGGCCCTCATATGCACGTATCATGATGGGTCATTGCCAAATAATGCTTGTATGTCATTTAACCTTGTGCTAATTGCTCATCCATACAGGTAACCCTTCTCATGTGTGTGTTGGGTTCACACACTCACTCTGGACTGTTGTTGCTACCCAGGAGCCAGTATATAATATGAGGGGGTGTTTGGGAATATCTGATGTATGCTTTTGCCCTTTCCAGCTAGCACCACTCGTGTGGATATGTATGGTCACGCATTTGGCCTATGTCACAGCAGGGGTGTAACGAAGTATATTTGGTGCTAGTACCTTGGCCTACTGTAGATGATCATGATTTAGCCACATATTGGCCAGTGATCCTCATGTAGTTTAACATATTGGAAAGGGGATGCCTAAAGCTGTGGGCTATGTGTGTGCATACAGAGTTGTATTGTTTTCAGCTACACATGACGGTAATGTACCGATGTGTATCTCTATGAGGTTAGGACATGAGTAGTACAGTGTGCAGGTTTGCAGACCCCACCTTCAGTGGGATGTTCCCAGTATAGACACAGTGCACAGGATTGGTATTTAAACAATTTCTGTTTAGCAATATACAGCATAAGGACACAGAGTATGAGATCTAGATATGTTGCCCGTACAGGACAGGATGCATCTAGGTGATATGGTTCACATTATCACCAGCCTCCATGGCATACATGTTCTGTTTTTTTCCCACCCTCTCATGCCAGCATATTTTACCTAGGTTACTGTTCAGACATACAATATGAACATGTGACACGTGAATCGTTACTATCGTCTCTCATTGGCAGGGGTGCCAATGTGGACAGTACATGCATTACAATACCCATGTCGCGCACACACACACACAATATGTTACAGTATAGATGGAACTGTTGGGGTATTTCCCATAAGTGTACTTACTTTCTAGGCTATGTGTTCCTTTTCTAACAGCATATGTGTTTTTTAAAGCTCATTAATTGTTCAGTTATATGTTGATGTCAGGATTTGTTTTGTGTAGGGTTACTACATCTTAACATATGTCAGTTCTGTTGAATATTGACACGCACATTTCTTTTTATTTCCAAGGTGATGCAGGATATGGGTGTCGCCCCTGGCTGCTGACCCCTGTACGTCAGCCACGGACACGTGCAGAGCGGAGGTACAATGAGGCCCATGCCTCCAGCCGCTCAGTCATCGAGCGTACCTTTGGCGTGTTGAAAAGTCGCTTCAGGTGTCTGGATAGGTCAGGCGGGGCCTTACATATAAGCCAAGGACTGTTGCAGAGATAATCATAGCCTGTTGCATCCTGCACAACATTGCTCTCAGGCACAATATCCCTGCAGAGATTAATGAGGATCTGGAGCAAGATCCAATGTGCCCCCCTGTACGTGCCAGTGGTGACACACAGGATGGCACAGCAGTCAGACGGAGGTTGATTGGAGAGATCTTCTCATGTGCGTATTACCTACCCACACAGCTTTTTAATCCTATGTGTGTTATGCTTACAGCAGTTACAGTTTATGTCAGGATATGATTTGTATGCAACAACACATTAGTATTTTAGTGCTAATTCACAACTCACATATAGGCATGTGTGAGGCACAAACAATGTGGCCAGTACACAACAGCATTTGGTGCCAGATGATGTGGGTGGTTGCTCATACGGCTGTGTGTGATTTTTAAGGTTAAATTTACAGTTAGTGGCTGCCTGTGTTAGCACCTGTTGTTGTTGAGCACAAATGATGTTTTGTGATGATATGGGTGGAGAACAGTGTTAGCCATATGGTGAGATGTTCACAGTGTGAGACCAGTCCACGTTTGGGGACATTAGTCCAGTGGGTTGAATTTATATGTTTCACCTTTGGGGTGTACATTTGGTTCTTACACTCCTGTCAGCTGGCTAAGTGATGCTTTGTTATTATGGCCGTATCAGGACATACATATCACAGGACAGATGCTTAGTAGTGGTTTCTGCGGATATTAGGGTATCTATGTGTAGGGTGTTAATGTCACCCTACAGTGTGTTGGAATGTATACTGCACCAGAAAGCCATGACATGGACATGTTATAGGATGGGGATCTGAGCATTGTCCAGCCAGAGAGGTAGTATTGCCACATTTACATGTAGGCGAATTGACCTTACGTACAGTGCTACATATGTACACAGATACAGAGGATAACCTACCCCATATCAGCAAGGGGTGCGTTACAGTGGGCAGGATGAGCACAGAATGTGTTGGTGGCTTATGGTTGTGCAGGATTCTCAGGGAGTACATGGCATATCTTGCTGATAAATTCTCAACATATGCCATCATGCCTCAGCTACAGGCTGGGTATGTGAGTAGTGTAGGATAGTACAGTCCACATTACATAGATTGCATAGATAGTCGGACAGGGAAGGGGAGGATTATGTTGGCAAGGAAAACCAGACATATGTGAGAGTTGTTTCTCTGAGGTACACATATTGGCTATCCATGCGTTGACATTCTCAATGACACACAGTGTGATGGCATGCAGCCATCATGGTTTGCGTAAAAAATATACATGCCATTGGTGTTTTAATGACATGACGCACACATTGACAGCTATCTGTGGAGATCATCAGCAAATAGCTGTCACTATGATTCAAGGTATGACATCTACACACCAGGATATGTATTTGGTCCCTGCATACATGAGACACTCGTGCATATTCCATATGTGTTTCCAGAATTGTAAGCGACTTAGCATTCAACATTGACACACCCCTACACAAAGATAGGGGGCATTGTTGCCAATATAGTGGATCTGTGTGACTCGTCTGTACTTTGTGGTGAGATGCAAACATGGTGGTTTCTGACATGTCTGTTGATCTTTCTGTACAACAACACAGAGGTACGATGGGGACAGGATTGATTATGGACACCTGAGGATAGCCTCCTACAACTCTGTGCTGCCTCTCACATGTGAATGATCTATACATTGTGATAGGGAGCAGTCAGACATTAGGTGATGGTGTGGGGTATGAGAGTTGTGGACAGGAAGGTGCAGTGTGTGATACTCTTGTAGAACATGACATATGTTTGTTACTGTTGTGTTTCCCAATGCACAGGACATAGTTTATTCAGATGCTGTTGATGTGTTGGATTGGCATGTGACTGAACATCACCCAATATGCTTTGCGTTGGGGTAGGTGGATGTACAGGGAGATTGTGTGTGCCTGGGGTCATGTGGAAAACATATCTTCATTGCTCCATCATATTGGGCAGATGGTGTGTTGTTTTGTGTTTCACTTCAGGCTCCATCACCCATCCCTTGCTGTTGTCACACATATCCCCATGTGTTTGTGTTCAGCATGTCCTGTGCCACACTGTATATGTGACAGTTACAGCATATCTGCATGTGTGTGTATTTAAGGTTTGTATTTGGTTTGCCTCCACTTGCTCCCTACCCCAACATTGTACCATAAGCCAACAACAGTGTATTATTGCCGGTTTACGGGGCCTTTATATGTCTAAAGGTCCACTTGGACACATACAGGCCATGTGTTGCAGCTGGAATGCAGAAATATGCATACTTTGTGTGTGGGTGATTACAGGTTGCCTGTGTGATGAGACACTCTTCAGGCATAGTACATTATCATGTACTGTGAGGGGACTGTGCACCTGGGGGGCAGTTGTGACTGTGGTATGTGTTCCGTAGTGCTGTTTACCTTATGCGTATTATCAACATGTGTTGTGTGGTGTGCGACAAAATGTGTTTTGTGTTCTGAGTCACCACTGATGTTCACCTTTATTTATTTTCAGATATGACCATAATGTGGACATGCATCAGCAGCGGCTTGACCTTTTGTTTGTACACGGACTGCTGAGATTCTCTGCCTTCACTGTCACCTCTTATTGCTGTGTAGTGGTTCATGGGATTGCTGACATACACCTGATGCACACACAAGGTAAGTTGCACATTTGTTAATTGCAGATTTGTATCTATGTTTACCTGTTGATGATTCATAATTGTCTTATATGCATATAATGTTTCCTCTATGTGCACATAAACAGATGCATGTCGTGTGTAGCTGTGACACACCTGTGTGACAGGAGCATGGACATGACCATACCCATGTTTTACCCATGTGTGTGTTTAGGATTAATGATGTCATCACCAATGTTTTGTTGAGTAATGTACTGTGTGGTTTCACATACCTTTCTTGTGCATTTGCAAAGGTGTAACGGTGTGCATTGTGTGGTGTTTTTCATAGGTGGCTAACAAGAACATACGTATCCTCTCATGACACAGGGCTGAGTACATACCGGACACATCTATTACAGTGCATCTGGTGTCACCATCACCCACCTTTTGAAGAAACAACACCATAGATATTTTACACCAGAAAGTGGCCCATTGGATGTTTTACCTCTGCGAGTGCGACATATGACTGCGATGGACAGTATTACTATTAAGCTACTTAATTCTCCATTACAGAGGTGTTCTCTGCACTGTTTGTGTGATGTTTCTGCAGGGAGTCCTGCTCATTGTTGAGAACACACATGAACTTTCAAAGACAGTGGAATGTTGACATGTCACGCTTGACTATTCCTAGCCATATTTGGTGGAACACTATTAACCTCACCTGTTGGATTGCACATAGTATTGTTACTTTTGGCAGTGTTCCCCCCGTGTGCAGCAGCAAATGACATGGATAGTGCAGCTGATCCATTCGAACACAGTTTTAGTATTGTTAAGTTTTGGCCCTGGGTGTGACATGCCACCCAGGATACCCTCATCTTTTTCTTCCTAATCAAGCATACACCCATGTTTGCGCCATACAGCCAACGATGGAGCACTCCTATTGTGTATGTCCACCTGCTTTCCACATGCACATGCTACAAGTGTTACCTCAACAATGATTTTGGACACACGACCATCTTTAATTAATGTGGTCAATGTGACAAGGGTGTTTACGTGCATGTGTGGCATCACTGTCTCATGTTGCACTGTGGATGGTGCTTTTGCATATGACGGACTATGTTTGTGAGACAAAACATGTGGACCTCAGACTTCTTTGTGGCTCCGTATAGGATGTTTGGCCCTCATTTCCTTGTTCAGATGCTGCTTATTGTGTTTGTTGGATGTGCAGACGTGACAGTCTGCATGTATGTCAACACCTTGCATTTCCCATGTGCACAGTCCAGGCTATGCCCTGTGGTAGGGACACTCACATTGCGACATGATGTTTGCAGTGTGGCAATGTGGGTCACCGTTGCACTTCGTCAATTGTGCATTCCATGTATTATGTTATATGTGGCCAAACACTGTATACTCTGAAAAGGTTGCAGGGCCACCTCCTTCATGGTGGTATATGTATAGGTATGGGAAGGTAGTTGAGTTTGTATTGTGTTTGTGTTCATGTGCCTGTCCTACCTGTTGCATATACTCATTGTGATTTTGAGGAGCGTTTGTGTCTACATTGTTGCAGCTTTGATTCCTAGCTCACACATTATGTGAGACCTCACACATTACTTTCCCAGCGTGATTTTCACAATAAAAGCTTTTCTCAACATAGGCTTGTTTGGTTTGGTTGTCTCCTGTGTTGCAAGATGGATATGGTTTGAGGGACACATGATGTGTGTTGTGTCCTCAATATGCAGCGCCAACTCTCTACATGCACTCATATGTGCATTACACCTTTGCAGCATGCAGCATCAGGTAGGGGCTGGGGGTCTGCTGCCCAGTGCATTGTATGCAGTGGCTGCACATTATATCTCATGCTCTTCATTTGTGGTGGATGAATTAACTTTTCTGTGTGAGTTAGATTTATGCCCTATTAGAGGGGTTTCAATATTCCATCAGAGATGCACTCACCTTCATATTATGATGGCACTGACTACACTATTTGTGATGTGTAAACCAAATAAAGATATTTATTCCACATACATGTGGCTCTTTTGGTGATTGAGCAGGGTGATACAAAGGCACACATTGCATTGCCTGTTTATCAGTCCTGCGTCTTTGTGACCCAGGGACTGCATTGTTTATTTTGTCAATATCATTGGATGAGGATTAACTGGTCTTTGTTCCACGGTAATGAGGGGTTACATGACTTGACCTAGGCCACATGGGGTGCTAGTGGGAATTGATCAGTGTTTGCTTGGGTCCAAGGCCATTTTGTTAACAGTAGGTTAGTCCTTCTCTCTTTGATCACATTAACACTTGTCTGGGGCCATTTGCCACACATGTACATGTGCCACCTGTGCTCGCATCCTTGTACAGTGACAGCTGTGTATCTGGCAGACACATGTAACCTCACTGGGTATTCACAGTTGCCACACAGTGTGCTTAGTATGCTTGGCTCAGTGTGCTCAGTGTGTTACTGTGTACTCAGTGTACTGTTTCTGGGAGTGGCTACAGTCATGTGTTTATACTCTGTAGTTTTTTGTTTTGATTAGCACATGTGCTATATCCTTTGTTTTCTAATCTGCTGACTGTACCATGAGGTAACAGCAGGTTCCTCATCTCTACATACACCCTTCTCTCTCCTCACTGTACGTCAAGGTGCATCCTGTGTGCTGCTTAGCCATCACATATTCTTTTTTTTTCAGAGGTGTCCCACTTTAGGGTGTTTACATGGCAACACAGCAGGGGGTTTTGGTTTTCTGTGATTCAGGTGTTGTGTGTTACACCTGATTACATGTGGAACTTTCTCATGTCCTGATCCAAATTATTAACATGATCCACATACCGTCCTCTGTTGCCCTTGTGGTATATTTTTCCCCTCTTTTGCATGCTGTATCCACTGCAGAACATTTCATTGTGTGTGCACATGTGCACCACATCACAAATACAGACTGCAATTGTATGAGTAATTAGCAGCTCTGCATGTGCATTTCATCATGCTTACTTTTTGGTGTTTGCTTGTCCTGACAGTCAGCAGGCGGTTTGTTTCATGGACTGCACTCTTTCTTTCTGCAGTCTTTGCTAAGGAGCTCACATTGTTGGTGTGGCATGCCGGTTTAGCCATTGTGATTTGTGGTAGTGGTCATTAGTGTGCTTCCTCTGTGGTGTCTTATATTTGTATGCTTTTCCATAAAAGGTGTTTAACATTTGTTTGAGGGTCATATATGTACTGATGTGTGCTGTGAGCATATTGTACCCTCAACTGGGTTGTTACCCATCCTTCCATACAATGTTCTGTAATGGCAACTGTGTGCCATCCTACCCTGATGTGCATGCTGATAACCCACATCCTGGCCTCCTACACATTCCAGCATTGCAGCTGTCCCTGATTGCCTCTCCTGTGTGTGCTCTGCATAGCACTTTTACTCCACAGTCATCCTGATATGTCACCTATTCTGCCATTTGAGCCTCCTCTGCTGGCCACATCTTACCATCCTCTTTCACACACAGTCATTATAGCACGGTACATTAACATCACTCTGTGCATGACTGTACTTAGCCAGAATATGTTTGTCCATTTTAATGGGTGCCACATGGGATGGGGATGATTTCTGCAGTTCAGCAACTGATCTTCATCCCTCTTTTAATTTTGTATTGTTTTTGTGTTTTAGCTCTGTGCAGTGCTTGTGTTACGTGTGGGTTTGCCACATACCTCCTTTGCCATTCCAACTGAGGGATGTTAGTGCTAGTTGGTTTTCGTTTCTGGGTTCATCTCTACATCCTTGGGGCATCTTTTGCCATGCCTTTGATTGACACAGCTTATGGGTTACATACAATAGTGTCTTGGGAGTTGACAGCCTTTCCACATGGCCTTTGTGGAGAATGAGGTTTTCATTTCCTAGCAACGTGTGTGCCTTCTGAAACACCATAAAAGGTGCATTAATATCTGGCACAAGGGGGTAGTTCTTTTGAGACAGCATCACAGATTGCTGTACAGTTGCACACAGACAGTTGACATACCTCCGCCAACCTTATTCACTGGAACATTCAAACCATGAACACCCCTCCATCATTCACTATCTGCACAAGTTGTCAGCATTCACAACAGAGGAGTATTGGCTTCTTCCCCAGAGCATGAGTTTAATGGAGCTGTAGTACTCCAACGGGAATAGGGCAGTTTACAAGATAAGATACACTCTACTCCCCTGTTCATATCAGTCGCCTGCCCCTGTCTGCAGCCCCTCCCTGCCAAATCAGGTATGGCAGACCTTGGTCAACACACCGACTTACATTTCCCATACGTTACAATGCACACTGCTGCCATCTGGGACAGTGCTCTCACCTTACCCTGCCTCATATAGCACACTTGGCTACACTTTCACCAACATTGTAGGGTGCCATGGCGGACATTGCATTTTCACATGTGCCCTCTGCATTAACCTATGGGCGACGTTCTGTTACACTGCTTTGAGAGTGTATTTGCTATCAGTTATGATTCTACAAATATACAATAAGGTACTCCTAAAACAATATTACCCCTAACAGCTACTGCCTCAGCCAGCTATCTTCATTTTGCACTGTTGGGTATCGTACCCCTGATCCCTGCAGCATTGGTTGGTGTGGTAACCATTGTGCTGCAGCTTTGCTCTCTGATTTGCACATCAGCACGTCACTTATGCCTTTCAGTATTGACATGACTCAGAAAACAGTGGCGCAACGCTCTCTGCCCAGCATACCA
This sequence comes from Ichthyophis bannanicus, assembly GCA_033557465.1. Lineage (NCBI taxonomy): Eukaryota > Metazoa > Chordata > Amphibia > Gymnophiona > Ichthyophiidae > Ichthyophis > Ichthyophis bannanicus. The sequence goes on from CM066037.1 coordinate 210,846,330, forward strand.
CCCATTATATATCAGCCTCCTAACATTACACAGCAAACAGCAGTCTGCATTAGTCACTGTGGGGATTGAACCCCTGATCCCTGCAGCATTGGTGGGAGCTATAACCATTGTGCTGTGGCTCTGCTCTTCTAATTTAACATCCATGCGCCACTTATGCAAGCCAGTATTACTTTGCGTCACAAACAACTGCGTGCCGCGTTATGATGTCCATTATTTCTATGCCTCCTATAATAAACATACCTCAGGCAGCTGTCTACATTGTGCACTGTGGGGGATCGGACCCTGATCCCTGCACCATTGGTAACTGCCTTAACCATTGTGCTGTGGCTCTGGGTTTCTGTTTGCACATCAGCGCCCCACTTATTTTTTTTTTAAACTTTTATTTTCATTTTGCAACAAACAAAAGAAACAACACACCAAAGGAGACAAAACAAGTATACAATAAAGAAAAGTAAACCCAATTACCCCCCACCCCCACGCTTCTTCTCTAGCTGATTATGTCAGCATGTGAGCGCTTCCAAACAACAGTGATTATACATCAAAACAATCAAAAGAGTATCTGCGATACAGAATAATCATGGGACAAAGATATATACAAATTTAGACAGTCAGATGAGGGCAATGAGCAGAATGTACATAGTCATTGAGCATCTTCCATTTAGACCGATGATGGGGAGTCTGAACGGGGGAAGCAAACATACGAGGTATTTGTTCATATTTACTGTAGAGACAGACATGATTCCACCATTCATTGGGGCTCAGCTGGGAGCTATTTTTCCAGTATTTCGTAATTAGGGAAATAGCAATGCCAAGCATAAAGTCCAAAAGGAAGTAAGCCGTTTTTGGAAGAGAGGGGATCCCCGCAGCTGAGCGAAGTCCCACTATCCTCCAAGAAAGGGGCTCTTGAAAGTGCAAAATAGACTGGATACGACCCCAGACCCGACGCCAGTAATACTGTAGTGCGGGACATTCATACATAACATGAGGTAGTGAACCAATGGCCGCATGACATGTCCAACAACTATTGCCCTGAGTAGTGTTCCATTTGGCTAATCTGTCAGGAGTGTAAAAACACCGGTGGGCTAGAAAGAAGAGTGTCTGAGTGAGTGAGGCGGATCGACAGCGCCCCACTTATACCTTCCATTATGCGATTGCCGCCGTAACCGGCGCACCGCCTTATGCCGCCCAGTAGTAATATGCCGCCAGATAACATCAGCACGACGCTTTATGCCGCCCAGTATTCAAATGTCGCATAAAGACATCAGCGCGCCTCCTTATCCCATCCAGTTTTGATGTGAGCCAAAACAAAACTCAGCGGGCTGCTTTATTTGGCCCAGTATTCCTCTGCCTCATAAACTAACACCTCAGCAAGCCATTGCGCATTGTGTGGTTTCGAACCCCTGCTCCCTGCACCATTGGTCAGTGCTTCAACCATTGTGCTGTGGCTCTGTCCTTCTGTTTGATCAGCGCGACACATATGCCTCCCGTTCGGCTCTCATTTGCGGTAAGGTGCGGAGCGCACACGGGTGCCGCGCACCTTAGCGCATCTGTCAATCACGGCTTTTCTTCTTCAGGACGGAACGCCCACTCCTTATACGGCACACTCACTCTACCGCGACCCGCACTTTACCGGCCTGTTAGTAAACATGCCCCTAAGAGAATACAATCATGCTACAAACTGCTCCAAGCAAATCTGCCACACTAAACTAATTCAAAGCTCAATCCATCAACTAAGAGAACTATTAACTGTAGTTAAATAACTCACAAAATTCTCCACTGACAACACCTCTAACATCTCCATCACCCCCACAACAGCTGGCCGACTATTACTCCACTTGCCAACTCCAATCCCTAACCCAAACAAACGTACTACCCCAAACAACTCCCCCAGCTCATTCATGGATTACCTTTGACCGCATCACTAGTGAAAACATCAAAATCACCATCTCATCCCTCAACACTACAATATCTCGACTGGACCCCTGCCCGGTGAACTGGATCAAAGCCACAAAGATCAAACTCTCTCCATTCCTCGTAAAACTCATCCAAACCTCCCTGCAACAAGGCAAAATACCAACCTGTTTAAAAACCTCCTCAATCCACCCACTACTTTAAAAAACCTCACTGACCCCTCATCTTATAGGCCCATAGGAAGCCTCCCATTCATAGCCAAAATAATTGAGAAGACTGTCCAACATCAACTACAAGAATACCTCAAAACACATGCCCTGCTTGACCCGCAACAACATGTATTCCGACTACACCACAGAGTGGAAACCTTCTTAACCTCTCTCATGAACAACCTCATAAAAGGAATTAAAAACACCCACCAAAGATTCATACTAATATTCCTTGACATCTCAGCAGCTTTCGACCCCATCAGCCACAAAATCCTCTTACAACACCTACAGTCAATAGGAATTGAAGGTGCCGTACTAAAATGGTTCCAAGCCTACCTGCACAACATTTATTTATTTATTTATTTATTTATTTATTTAACTGTATTTATATATCGCCTTATCATATAATCAAGGCGGTGAAAGAACAAAACAAACACAACATCTAGCGAGTAGAGGGAAAAATACAAACATAGCAACATATGTTCATACAGCACAATAATCATTACAATGTACGTGTGCTAAGTACAAATTTTAAAAATTAAGTAATATATAACAATAACACTTATTTAAATATTTAGCAGTGGGTAGGTAAAACATAAAATTACGTAATAGGCCCATAATGTTCAATAAAAAGCAAAGTTTTTAATTGCTTTCGAAAGTCTTTGAGTTCAGTTGATGATCTTAACTCATCTGGAAGAGAGTTCCATAATATTGGGGCAGCTAATGAGAATGCTCTTTCTGTAGTATCCTTGAGCGTATTTTTGAAGTTACTTGAAGAACTTAATCTGTGAGAATTACCCTTTCTTCTTGGACGAGAGCTGGAGTCAGGAAGAATGAGGGAGTAAAGACTATTGGCTGATATATGATGCTTTATTTTAAAGATGTTGATAATTGTTTTATATTTGATACGTGATTGGATTGGTAGCCAGTGAAGATCCTTCATGACTGGCGTGATGTGTTCAAAAATAGAGGTTCCAGAAATAATTCGTGCTGCAGTATTCTGAGCCAATTGAAGGGGTTTCAAGGCTTGCAGTGTTAAACCAAGGAATATTGGATTACAAAAATCAAGCAAAGGAGTTATTAGCGCTTGACATACAGTACGAAATAGATCATATGCAAGAAGTGGTTTTAGTCTCCTTATGATACGCATTCTGAAGTACAAATTCTTTATTGTTTTATTAATATGTGATTTGAGATTTAACTCACTGTCTAGAGTAATACCAAGATATTTTACTTCCGTTTTAATTGGAATAGTTGTGTTATCAACTGTAATGTTTGGTGGATGTATGAATTCAAGGTTACGAGTAATTATGAGGGCCTCTGTTTTGCTGTAATTGATTGAAAAATTATTCTTCTTACACCATCTTGTCATTTCAGTTAAACAAAGTGAAATATCAGAATATACAGGGTTGTCAATTGAAAAAGGCATAAAAATTAAAATGTCATCTGCATAAATAGTGTATTGTATATTGTAAGCCTTTATTATATCACAAATTGGTTGAATGTAGATATTAAAAAGAAGAGAAGAGAGGGCGGAACCTTGAGGGACTCCTTGCAGTAACTTTATAGATTGTGAAGTATTACATCCTACTTTTACTCTAATCTCTCTGTCAGAAAGGTACGATTGAAACCATTTGAGAGCAACACCATGAATACCAATCATTCGTAGTCTCTCAATGAGAATTCGGTGGTTAACTGTATCAAATGCTGATGAAATGTCTACAAAGATCAGTAGAATTCCTTTTTTTTTGTTATCTATAACACGAAGGATATTGTCAAAAAGATAAATCAATAGAGTTTCAACACCGTGATTAGGACGGAAACCATGCTGGTTATTATCCAGGGGTGCATGATTATCGATGTGATCTTGTAATTGCTGTTGAACTGCTTTTTCTATGATTTTTGCCAGAAATGGTAAACTTGAAATTGGTTGGTAAGCAGCAGGATTAGTTTTTTCAAGAGATGTTTTCTTTGGAATAGGTCTAACTGTCGCTTGCTTTAGTTGTGTAGGCATAAGACCTTGGGAAAGAGAATTATTCACAATATTGTTTATGTATGGTATTAAGCTTTATTTGGAAGCTTTGACCCAAGAAACAGGGCAAGGGTCTGTGGGAGCGGTGCTTGTATTAATTGCTGAAATAATTTGAGAAATTTGTTCATTTGAAGGAGAGTAAAATTTTTCACAAATTTTAGATTGAGAAATTTGTGAATTTGTGGTATTGTCAATTATTGTTTTAACAGAGTGAAATTTTTCCTTGATATAATCTGAAAATTTTTGTGGATCAATTTGTACATCTTCATCTGTTAATTTCTCTTTTGTAAGTATCTTGACTATTTCAAATAATTCTCTGGGTTTATTTAAAGAAGTGTTAATAATATTTGTATGGAATTCCTTTTTAGCATGATTGATATGATCCATATAATGACTTTGCATTTCTAAGTACAACTTCAGTATATTTGTTGCTTTAGATTTCCGCCATTTCCGTTCTAGCTTTCTGAGGTTTCTTTTCAATTTTCGAAGGTGAGCAGAGAACCAAGGTTTGCTTTATTTTTTTTTGTATTGTATATTCTTTGTACTGAAGGGTGATGTGGCAGCACTAGATAAAATGTTGTTCCAATTAATAACTTGAGCTTCAATATTGTTTGACTCAGAATTGAGATGTTCTAATGTGTCCTTTAAAAAATTATCTTTGTCAAATTTTTTGAATCGCCTCTGTACTTGAGAGTTCAAATCATGCTTGTTGCACCAATTATTCCGTAAAAGTAACCTTAACTTAATTAGGTAGTGGTCTGACCATGGAACTGTTATAACTGTAGGAATTGATAATGTGCCTGTTGATATTAGCTCCAACCAATAAAAATTGAGGCAATTTCAATCAGCCCCCTACTCCCAGACACAAGGTGTCCCTCAAGGATCCACCCTCTCAGCACTACTCTTCAGCATCTACATGCAATAACGCTGCTTAAGCATCCAAACACACAACATCGACTATCACATCTACGTCAATGACATCATGCTGTATGCACCATTCAACCTAAACAAACCTTCCTACAATGAACTACAACAATGTTTCACAGATGTCTCCCAATGGCTAGCCATGAATCACCTATCTATAAACCTCAAGAAAACCGAATCCTTATTCATCCCAAAAGTGTCCCTTTTCCCCTTCCCTCATCCATCATCCTGAACCACATAGAAATTCAAGTATGACCAGAAGTAAAATACTTGGGAATCACCCTAGACCATCACCTCACCCTAAAGACCCAAGTAACGAACACAGCAAAGTCAATCTACTACAAAACTCAAACCCTTCAGCATCTCCGCCCACTACTCACTGCATCAGACTTCCATTCTTCCCTACAAGTTCTGATTATGTCACATGTCGACTACTATTGCTCCATCTATCATGGACTGCCATACTCAATGCTCCTTCCTCTGCAAACAGCTCTCAACACGACAGCTTGGATTATCCAAGGAACCTCCAAATACCATCATATCACCCCCATCCTCAAGCACCTGTACTGGCTCCCTCTACAGAACAGAATACAATACAAAATTTTATTAATGATATTCACAACTCTCAACAACCAATCATCTCCCCACCTTCAAACCCTAACTAGACTACTCCAGGTAAACAGGCCATGAAGACATTACACAAGGAGCATCCTAGCTGCCCCCCAAGTAAAAACAAGAAGCACTCAGCAAGCATTTATTTATTTTATTTATTTATTTACAGTCTCTTCTATACCGCGCTATTCGACATCAGTGCGGTTTACATGGGACATAAAACTTACAACAGTGCAGCAAGCCGCTCTGTGCTTACAAGGTGCGGGTACTGAAACTTGGATAACAGTGGGGTAACTATTTACACATATGCGTCATGTTTAAGTCCTGTCGAAAGTAGTCGGAGTCGTGGATGGTTTGCAGGTATGTTGGTGTGGCTGTACTAGGTGGAGGAGGAGGCTGTTAGTGTGCTGTCCTCCGAGTAGTACTTGAGGAAGAGGTGGTGCTTTAATGCCTTCCTAAACTGGGTTAGGTCAGGGATTGTCTGGATGTTAGGTGGTAGGGCGTTCCAGCATCTGGGTGCACAGAACCTGAAGGCCCTGTTTGCTGTTGCCTGGGTGCATTGGGTTATTGCCTTTGGGACTACCAGTGTAGCATGTGCTAGATCCTTTGAACTTTATGCCTCCATCATCTGGAACTGTGTACCTAACACAATAAAGAACACCAAAGACCACCTCACATTCCGCAAACTCCTCAAAACCCACCAGTTCACCCTGCATTTTGGACCCATTACCTAACCTCCTCCCCATTGTCAAACCTACCTCCCACAATGACGCATGCTCTGTAAATAGTTAAGGTACCATGCCTTTGCTGCAACTTAATGCAACTTAAGTTACTGTTCCTTGTAAACACTGTCTAACCAGTTCAAAGTTCTATGTACACTGCTTAGACCTCTGCGAAAAGTTCAGCCAAAAAAAATAAATAAATAAAATGGATAACGTTGCCGATTCAGTAATTTGTACAGTCAATGTTATGCATTTAAATGCTGGAAATCTTTCTATAAAAAGCACTTACAGTATGTAGTTGCCATTGCCACCAACCATATAAGTATTTTTGAATTTTGGCCTCTTTATATCTAATTTACTGGTGGTTATGCTTTCTCCTTTTTTACTTATTGAGACCAGCTTTCCATTTTTAAAGGATGGCCTCTTTCATATTTTGTTCAGCAACTTACAGATTCATATTGAAAAACTACGAGGGGGGGCTGATACGTCTCTGGCCTTCTAACGAAACAGAAATCTACAGGCACACTTCAGTTCCGGAGGTCCGAATGATCTCTCTGCAGTTTCATTATATTTCATACTGGCTCATGTTAGCTTGTTTTCAGGAGAATGTTCTGCTGAACCCAGCCATACAGCTTTTCATCTGGCCTGCTAGATCTGAGATGATTAGGTTTTCCAGCTAAGCCAGTAAGTACTGAAAATCAGGTGCTAAATGGCTAAGTCCTCTTTTTCTCTTAATTTAATATTTATTAAATTTTCATTAACAGTCTTCCCAAAAAGGGTGACTTATAAAACTGGAAAATAATTACCACAAAGCAAAATTTCAAAAAATGTATATAAATATTCAAGCGGGGTAAAAAAAAAAAGAAAAGGAAAAGGAAATAAATAATGCAAAACAAGGGGGCTGTTTATTAAAGAAAGTTAACTGTCATCACGGTGATAATATGGGAAAAAGCATGCCACAGTGACAACTAACCTAGCCAAAATAAGCTATCACAGGCCATTTTCCATGGTAGCAGCATTTTGCACAAAAAAGGAGGGAGGAGGTGGGATCAGGGGGGGAACAAAGGCTTGGAAATAAGGGGCAGCCAGCGACCGAGCAATTGTTCAATCAATATCTTTTCTCTAAGGACCATCACCATGAGACTGACACCATTTTCTATTGCACCAGAGATATAGGCAGGAGCAGGTGGGACTGCTTCTGCCCTCTTCTGGCTGGAACATCAGGAAACTTTGAGGTGACAGCTGGGGACAGTAGGGGGTTCTGACTGCCTAGCTGGGATCTGTTTTGTAGGAGGGGTTTGGGAGGGCCTGGGGGCTGGTGACATTCTGACTACCTAGCTGTGATTTAAATGCCTCAAAGACCTCGCCCCAGGCAGCAGCACATAAGGGTTGGGTGTTGCCTTGGGGGAATGGTGCTGATGAGGGGGGCAGTGAAGTTGGCCTTCTCTGGTGCTGTCTCCCTGGATTTGCAGATCTAAGTCACCGTCACCCTTTAGTAAGAAGGACAGAGCCCACTGGGAATTATGAGAGGGGGTTGCCATGTTGCTGGTAATGATCAGGAAAGATAGAGAAACTACTTGCTCTTTCCTCCCCTTGCTCCCGCCTTTTAGTCCATATTCCCTGCATCGGCAGGCCGTACAAGAGTACCCACGCTACCTGTCAATGCAGAGAACACGAGCCAATGTGGTAATCCCAAATCCTACATGGTATCTGCAGGTCTGATGCTGGTCACTCCCGCAGCAGATACTGTACAGATTTTCTACCTACTGCATGACATTTTTACATATGCCACCCAGTAGATGTAAAATTGATTACTGTACTTTGGTAAACATGCCCCAAAGTGAGCCATCTAACAAGGACCATCCAAGCCAGAATTCACAGCATCCCATTTTTCCAGGGTTGCTCCCCGCCCCCCAAAGACATGAAGCTCACCTCTAGCCACTAAAAATTAAAAATGTTGTTGGGGGTCAAAAAAACAAAAAAAAAACATTTTTGCTTAAGTAATATCAAACAATTGCAAGGGAATTTCAAAATCAAACGTTTTCCCAAGGCAAGAACCCTTGGTCTGAGAACCATAAAGTTTTGTTGCCTCTTCTGAGTGGGTCTAGACAAGTCACGGAGTATTGGAAATATTGTCCCATAAACAGCTCTTCATGAAACAAAAATACAAACACTTAATATTATTGTGATTGGGTTCAAGAGCAAAAGTTACTATCAAGGTAGTTCTCTAAGTAATAACCTCAAAGAGGTTTCCAAGAACTCTGTCAAATTTAAACTTCCATGATCTCTCTTGTGTCTTCCAAAACCTAACAAACTCAGTATTGTGCCCATGTTATAGGTGGTAACCAATCTGCTGGAATCTCTATTGTCTCCAAAAAGTAGCTTCACACTATCTCAATTCCTGATATTAAATGAGATTTGGAAAAGTTAATCAGACTCAAATTAACCTGCTCAATATATCAATATAATTTTCAAGATACTCCAATCTCTGATGTACAAAACGTCTATCCTTAATCTTGGCAATGCTAAAGTCATTCAATCTAGCCACATGAAATGTTAATGTCTTTATCCTTATAGCCTATTGATCAACAGCCCTTGCTAATCTTCTACTTTCCCAATCGCAATATAAATCTCTTGTTTAACACTACTAACAAAACTGTTGAGGGAAGTCTCCAAACTTTGGATGGCATCTTATAGCGTTTCCAGTGTTACTACAACAGGTCTTCCTCTTTCACCCAAACTCTCCAGAGGGACAACTTTATCCAGCATGTCAGTGATATTCTGTTCTAAGGGTTGGTTCCATAATTCAACTCTTCCAAGCCCTTCACTTGCAGAGACGACGCTGCCAGTGGTTGTCCCTCAAGTATATCACACCTGGAGCTCTGTGCCTCAGGCTGCTAGATACTACTTCTGGGCCATGGTGGGAATGTACCAGCTTTAGGGCTCAAAGATGCCCCTTCGCTGTGGTCTGGCAATAAGACAGCTTTTCTAGATTGGTGGAGAATGCCAACCCTTCCAGCATTTTCTGGTCTACCATAGGAATCAGAGATGGGTTGGAGAGAACAGCCCGGTTCTTTCCTGTCCTCTTACTCATACTGAAGAAAGAAGAAGCCTATAGGAAGAAACAGTGAGGCTAGGTATGGACCAGTGTCTTCTCATGTGATCACCACACAGCCACTTGACCCCCTTTTTGCTAAGCCCTCTTTTAATCAAAATAAAATATGCCATCCCACAGCTTAACTTTATAAAATTGCTTGGGTAGAGCCCAACCTCTTTTCTCTCTCCTGCTTTACTCTTAAAATAGTTAAAAAAAATCTCCCCAGTACTATCAGATCCCTTCTCTTTCTCTCACCATCCTTCTAAAATAAAATAAGAAAGATTCTGGCTGGTTTACTGTAAAATTGCCTCTGAGGTTAATGCTTTCCTTTCCTCTGTGGACTTTTAAATACTTTTTTTGCAAATTAAATTAGTGCAAGGAAATTATTTAGAAAAAGTAGCATTATGATATATAATTACCCATAAAGAACAGAATAATAAATTAAGCAAAATAAATCCCTATTAGCTCATAATGATAAGAGATCCAAGCAGGGCTAGCTCAAGCGGTTGTGGTGCCCTAAGTCAACTTTTTCTTTTACACCTCCATCTTGGAGCCAACTTGCAATATGAGCCACACAGATGTTGAGACTCCACTCTTTGCCCTCCCTCTTTTCACCTTTTTTGTTATTTTTTATTTATTCAAAAACTCAAAATAACATTAAGGGGTATGTCTTCTAAAGTGAATTAGCTCCTACTGTGGGGGTTAAGGCAGGATTAACGCCCTAGCTAAATAACAAAAAAATCAGATATTGTAGGCAATTTCCTGTGGTATCTGATTTTCACATGGTACAGCTCCCTTGGGCAGGATCAAGGTGGGAACAGGGTGGGGAATGGGGGTGGCTATGTTTGTCAGTCACTGCATGAAAAAGATTTCATGTGGTAGCTGCCAAAATCAGACCCTTTTGCAGCAGCAGATAACGGCACCTCAAAGGTGGTGTTAACTGCTGGTAGGCCCAATAATGTGGGCTCTTCCCTGTTAGTGATCAGGCCTTCCCATGCAGTGATCGGGCCTCAGCCCCCACTATATTGTTGGTGCCACATTAAAAAATACAAATGTGTGTCCCCCCCACCCCCACAGCACCAGTCCCTCCTGGACAGGTCCTGATCCCATCAGAAACTGCCCAGGGGAGATTGATGTACCACCGACTGGAAAAGAGTCCCAGCTAGCTAGCTGGACTATGCCTCTTCCCTCCCCATGATACACAATGGCAAGGATGGGGGCCCATGGCCCCCCACCCTTCCCATCCCACCACCCCTTCCAAAAACAAATTCTAACTAGCCAGCTGGCAATAGAGGGGCCCCGGGCCCCCTAATCCCCAAGCCCCCCCCCCCCCACACACACACATACCTTCAATCCCAGGTATTCTAGTGAAGAACGGGCAGGAGCAATCCTCCTCACTCCTGCCCTTCTCATAGGCCCAAAGAAAGATTGCTATGATATCACGGTGATGCCCCCTAGCAAGAGGCTATAGGGCAGCACCTTGTGATGGCAGCCATTTTGATTAGGCTACTAGATGGGGCAAGAATGTATAGGATTGCTCCTGCTCCATTCTTCTACTAGCCACAGGAATTTGTAGATATGTTGGGGGGGGGGGGGGTGCTAGGAGGGAAGGGGAGCCATGGGCCCCCCTTGATGGTTGTCTAGCCATGATTCTCTTTTTTGTAAGGGGAAATGGGAGGGGAAGGGTGAAGGGCCACAGGCCCCACCACCCTTGCGATTGTGTGTTGGGGAAGGGAGGGGTTCTAGCCTGACTATCTGGGACACCTTTTACATCAGTAGTTGCACCGATCCCCCCAAAGTAACTCCCTATAAGATTGGGAGCTGTCCAGGACAGATCAGTGCTGTGGGGGGGGGGGGGGGCACCACAGTTATTTTTAATATTGTCGGTGCTGCGGATTGCAGCACTGTGGCACCAACAATATTGTGGAGGTGGGCAGGCCCAATCTCCTGCAGGGAAGAGCCCACATTATTGGGCCTTGAGGCAGATAACTGCACCTCAAGAGGTGGATTTTGGCAGCTACTGCGCAATATCATTTTCGTGCGGTGGCTACCAACCATGGCCATCCCCCACTGCCCACCCTGATCCCCCCAATCCCGCCCCAAGGTAGCTGCACTGCATGAAAATCAGATACTGTGGGAAGTTGCTGGTGATATCTGTTTTTTTGTTTTTTTTTGCAGTTTAGCTGCTACTACGGGGTGCTGTAGCAGCGAATGTCCTTTAGTAGACATACCTCTATGGAACCTTTCTTGGAATGCCCCCAACAGTCACCACCAGACTTTGCATGTACAAGGACTAGACTGAACTTTAGTAGTGAGGTTCCATAGGCATCTATGTACCTTTATAGAAAATTAGCACAAATCCTGCTGAAATTGTGGGTGAAAGGAACCTATATACATTTATACATGCCCTGGAACAGGCGTAAATGCCAGCATGTAGAATACATGCAACATATGTATTTTTATTAACAAGCACAATAAATTGTGATTTCGCTTGTGCTCTGCACAAAATCCACCCAAGAACCCATCCATACCCAAGTCAAATAAAAGTGTGCACGTTCTTGCCATCGCATATACTTTTTTGTTTTGGGTAATTTTATAAAAGTCATTTGTGCATTTAGACTGGCATGCAGGCACAATATAACATTTGTAAAGGGTTTTTTTTCTAATCAATTTTTTTGTGTTTACTTTTTAATCTTAAAATTAAATGCTAAATGCTGAAACAAAGGGGCATGTTTACTAAAAGTTGTAACACATGTTAATGAAAGTTAACACATGTTAAGTGCCTACATGCATTGATCTTCATTAACACACATTAACCTTTAGGAGGTAATGCAGATATTCTGATTTAAACAAACCCCTTTTATTGACCCCTATGCGTTTCGGCCATAGGCCTTCCTCAGGGGGATATCAAATGAGGGAACAAACCTCGAAAAAACAAATACAAAATTAAACAAAATCAATGATAAAATGAGAACACCATCAAAAGACAAATCATTGATTAAATAAATAAATAAATAAATACTTAAAACAAGAAAAGATAATTCCAAATATAGACATGCAAATTTGTTATACACTAATAATATCAATATAACATCAGATCTAATTGTGAAATAAAACCACCAGCAAGATAAAAGCATATATAAATATGTACAATAAAACATTTATATATGTGCATTAGAACATTAGCTGCCAAATGTATTATTGTGTGAGATGAGGAGGATACAATATGGCAGGTAGAGCGAATTTCTAAAATAATGAACATAAAAACATTAAAATAATGTATATCACCAATACCTTTTGGTAAAAGCTTTCTTGCAAATAAAAGGCATAAACCACAGAAATAAATAATTAAAAAACAATTGTCAATGGCCTGATAGATCAAATAATTATAAACACATGTAATAGACACTTATATCACAATTGTATTTGTGTCAACACCAACACGGAAATTTCCATAAAAACATAAATTATATGAGAGGAGCTTACAAATTGAAAACTCATGTGTAAATGTTAAAAAAGGGGTGGGTGGGGTGGGTAAAAAGGGACATCTTAAAGACCACTCTACTTGAGAATAAATAAAACGTAGAGTGGTCTTTAAGATGCCCCTTTTTACCCATCCCCTCCCCCTTTTTATGGAAATTTCCATGTTGGTGTTGACCACAGCGTCACCAGATGCCAGTGTGATCGGGCAGATAAAATCAGAGACATATCCCTGTCCATAATAAAGGACCCTCAGAATAAGAGTATTCAACAGTGAAAGCAGCACTAATACATAATGCTCATTTTTAGAGAACAATGATGTTGCTGTTAAGCAAACCTACTTGTTGAGCAGCAACATCCCTGATCTCTAAAAATAAGCATTATGGGCATGTATTAGTTCTGGTTTCACTGTTGAATACTCATATTCTGAGGGTCCCTTATTACTGACAGGGATATATTTTGACATTTAGCTATAGAGAACCTATACAGATTCCTTCTAGAATATTTGTTATACTCTAAAAAGATCATATATTGTCAGCAGTGTGATAGGGCAGCCATACATCTGCTGTGTCGGGCACTGGGAGACATGACTGATATTGTGACAACATTCCTCAGATTGTTGAAAGAGGCCTACATCCCTACCTAGTCCAGGATCTATGAGAGCTGCGAGAGTGGTGATATATCTGGAGGTTGGCTACTTGGTGTGATGGTGAAGGGATCTAACCTCCCATGCCCAAACAGGCCTGAACAGAGGAGCAGTGCCACAAAGGAGACTATGGGAAGGCAGACAGGGTTGCCCCACAAATAACGGATGTATATAGACTGACATATGCCACAATTTATTTATTTATTTTTATTTATTTATTTAACATTTTTTATATACCGCCTTTCAAATTCTCAAAGCGACTTACAGGGAACAAACGTAACTTTTTGTACATAGAACTTTTGGAACTATTTACAATAACAATTAGCAATGTTTATATTCACATTATAACTATTTACATAAGTGAATGGACTCATACATGTTCATGAGGAATTGGAAGTTTCTTGACATTTGTTGTAAGTCTTGCAATTAGTTAATTTGTAACATCTTGAAAAATGTTCAGTGAAAAGGTGGGTCTTCAAGGATTTTCTGAAGTCGGTAATGTCCATGGTGGCTCTCAGGTGATGAGGGAGGGCATTCCATAATGTTGGGATGTAGTGTTCGAAAACTCTGAGTAGGATGTAATGGGAGGTGCCTGTGGGTGTCTTGGGGGTTGCCAGGGAGTTTTGGTGCGGTGTCCTTCTTGATCTCTTGTCAGGGAGTCTTTTAATTAGGGTTTTTAGGCAGTCGGAAGATTGATCATGGAGTATTTTGAATGCTATCATTAGTACCTTGTATTTTATTCTTTATTTGATGGGGGAGCCAATGGAGAGATTCCAGTAATGTGAGCTTGTTTATTAGCTTTGGTAATTAGGCAGGTTTCTGCATTTTGGGCCATCTGCAAGGCCTGTGTTGAACATTTAGGTAAGCCATAGAGAATTAGGTTACCATAGTCAAGGTGCAGTGTGATTAGCACCTGACAAACTGTCCGGAAGTGGTTCTGCTCTAGTGGTTTTACTGATGTGAGACTGAAAATTAAGCCTCTGGTCAATGTAAATTCCTAAGTATTTAACTTCTTTCTTGATGGGGATTGATCTGTTTCCTATTAGTAGATTATCAGGAGGGTTGAATGTATTGTCTCTCGTGATTATGAGAGCTTCTGATTTCTTGTAATTGATTTCCAGATTGCATTGTAGTAACCATTTCGTGACTGCTAATATACAGGCTGATATGGGGGAGTAGTCGGTTTTCTTGGTGTCTAGGATGGAATATATCATTAAATTCTCTGTGTATAGAAGGTAATGAATTTTGTGCTTCTATAAGATTTTGCATTCTGCCCTTATGTACAAGTTAAAGAGGAAGGCAGAGAGTGTGGAGCCTTGAGGGAGACCTAGGGCTAGCAGAAAAGGTTTTGAAGTATCAGATTTTATCTTGACTTGTGATCTTCTGTCTGCTAGGTAGGAGCGGAACCAGGGCAGTGGTGTGCCACTTACTCCTATTTCACTTAGCCGGTCAAGAAGTATGGTGTGGATTATGGAATCAAATGCAGCAGTTATATCAATAAAAATGAGAATGAATCCATTTTTGGTGTCTTCGATTCCTTTGAGTACCGTGTTCAGAAGGGATGCTAATAAGGTTTCTACCCCATGGTGCTCTTGGAACCCGTGTTGTTGTGTATCAAGTGGGGAGGATGCATCTACTTGGTCTTGTAGTTGGAATTGGACCACCTTCTCGATTAATTTGGATAAACGTGGGAGGCTGGATATGGGGAAATATGAGGCAGGAGAATTGGGTCAGAGGTGTTGTTCTTCAGTAGTGTTAGTTGGGCCGGAGGTGTTGTTCTTCAGTAGTGGTCTTATTGAAGAGATTTTCAGCAGAGGTGGCATGAATCCTTGTGTAAGGGATAAGTTTATTATTTTGCAGAGAAATGGGGCAACCTCTTGTACCAATGTTTGTATCCATGTGGTTGGACATGGGTCGAGGGTGGACGTGGATGTGTTCAAGGTTTATAGGAGGTTGATGCAGTGGTCTTCAGAGACTGAATAGAAAGAAGTCCAGGCATTTGGTCAATTTAGTTATGCCGTGTGGATGATAGGATGGTTCAGGAGGGCCTGTGGGCTGGATAGTTTGCTTCGAAGATAGATTGCATAGGTTTCTGGAGTTAGGGTGTCTATTTCTTGGCTTTGTGGGGCTCTTGATAAGTTTATGACTATGGTGAATAGTTCTCTAGGACGGTTTAGAGAACTCATGATTATTTTTGTGTGGTGTTGCTTTTTCCGGTTGAGAATTAATTTGTTGTATTCTCGCTGTTTTGTTGTGTAATACTGTTGATCTTGTTGTGCTATGGTTCTCCTCCAGCATCTTTCAAGTCTTCTTAAGATGGTCTTTGCTTGCTTTATTTCTGGAGAGTACCAAGGGGCTTTGTTTTGTCACTTGGATGCTTTTGGATTTGGAGGTGCAGTGGCAGATAGTGAAAAGGTGTTATTCCAATTCTCTATTAGTAAAGGTAGGTCCTCAGAATTAGATTCTAGGTTGGGGATTGTTTGATTGAGTAAAGTGTCTTTGTTAAATTCCTTAAAGCATCTGAGAGAATTTGAGAGACACTGTCTGTGGTGTAGGGGGTCCAGAGGAAGATTGAATTGAATCATGTAGTGATCTGACCATAGTACGGGAAGTGCTTGGTATGGTATATGAGAGTCAGAGGAGTGGAGGGTAGTGGGTACAAATACCAGGTCTAGGGTGTTCCTTCTGGCATGGGTTTGTGTCGAGATGATCTGGGAGAGCTCCAGTGAAGTTATAGCTTCAAGGAATGCTAAGGATAAACATGGGTTGTGCTTAGAGAGTTCAAGTTGAAGTCGCCTAAAATTATTGGGAGCTTGCCTCTGTTAACGTGTCTAGTGACCAACTCTATTATGCTCGAGAAGTCATCAGTGTTGAGTGAGGGAGCTCTGTATATTAGACAAATTATGAGTTCTTTGTTTTCCAGGGTTATGGACTTTAGGGTGGAGGTGGAGAAGCTGCTGGTGAGCTTGAGGTTTAACTGCTTCTCTGCCAGGATGAGAGCACCCGCTTCTCTGAGTCTTGATCTAATAGATTGGTAAGCTTCCATGTTAGTCGAGGTGAGCTGGTTTAGAAGGATGGTATCTGCGAGCCATGATTCTGTTATGCACATGATCTCTACTTATTGGTCTTGAATGTAATCAGAAATGGTGTGAATTTTGTTACAAACAAAGCATGCGTTTATTAGAGAGCATTTAATTGTTTGTGACTGTTGTTTGGTTGTTGGGCTTGGTAGAGAGGCTTCATTAGTGTGTATGTTGATGAGACGGAACGGTCTTTTGTGAGGGTTGGAGACAGGTGTCACTGCTGTGAGAAATAACAGTACCTAGATATGTGGGAATCAGATGCCATAGTCAGAAGGCCATACTTCTACTATTACTACTACTGACCATTTGTATAGTGCTACAAGGCTTATGCAGCGCTACACAGACACACCTAAAAGATGGTCCATGCTCAGTAGAGCTTACAGTCTAGTCAAGACAGATAACACAGCAGCTGTGGACAGGATACATTTAGAGGGAATGGTAAGGAAACACAAGGGAGATTAGGCAGATCAGATCCAAAAACAGCAACGAAGAGGTGAGCGCTGTGATAAGGAAGCTTATCATAGCTCAGGTAGGAGCTATAGAAAAGACGATGTGACTCTGAACAAGCAACCTGTCAGTTCTGGTAGAAGTGAGAAAACAGAGTTTTCACATAAAAGACTACCAGTCCCAGAATGCACCAGGTTTCCAGCAGCCATGAGAGGGGCTGAAGTGAGAAAATGTGTGTGCAATCAAGAGAGCTATGAGGTAATCCCTAAGCACTCATCTCAAAGGGCAGGGCCTGATTCAAGACAGCTGCGCTGTGTTAGGGAGCAGTACACATTAGAACAGGATAAGAATAGAGCTTCTTCTTCAGATAACAGCTTCAGGGAGAGTTTCAAGAACAGCTTCAGGAAGAGATACAGAGGGGAGAGCTTCAGCAACGGCTACAAGCACCAGTATCACCTGGAGAAACAGAAGCCAAGCCAAGCAGATAGAGAGAGAAGGAAACTCTCTGGAAGGAAGAGAAGAAAGGCCATTGGAAGGTCTGGGAGATTCCAAGGCAGTACTCATACTGGGAGGTATTCCAAAAGCCAGCAGAGTCCATTGGACTGGATTCAGCCAGAGGAATGGAGTGGCAGAGATAGGAATCACCAGTGGCTACCTGGAAGAGAGAAGACTGCATGTGGAAGGGACTTTCAGACCAAGGCCAGAAGGTATGTGAGAGGAGATCCAGTGTCCAGGGATCAAGATTGGAAGGCTGGACATCAGAATTGGATTACATATTGGCCAGGCTATACAGAGAGGAATAATGATAGCAGGAGAGGCTCAGGTATGAACACTGATCCAGACCCTATCTATAATAGAGAATGGCAGCAAGGGAATGAGCATTCTCATGATAGTGCCTTAATGAAAGACTCGTCTGTGCCAATGTATGATAATGACCCTATGCTGATTGATACAGCAGATGAAAGTACAGTTTATATGGACTGTTCTCTATCTAAATGCTATTGCTAGCTTTCTCTGAGCAAACACATCAGCCATCACAAAGAAACCTAACTTTGTTCTTTATTTCCACTGCAAACAGCTCTTAAAGCAGGATTTGGGCTCACACAGTAGCAGCCAGCCAGCTAAAGGCTTTCAGCTGGTTCATTGATAGTAATTAGGGCTGCACCTGATTGTGTGTGTGAGCAAGGGAGAATCACTGCTTTAAGAGCTGTTTGCAGTGGAAATAAAGAACAAAGTTAGGTTTCTTTGTGATGGCTGATGTGTTTGCTCAGAGAAAGCTAGCAATAGCATTTAGATAGAGAACAGTCCATATAAACTGTACTTTCATCTGCTGTATCAATCAGCATAGGGTCATTATCATACATTGGCACAGACGAGTCTTTCATTAAGGCACTATCATGAGAATGCTCATTCCCTTGCTGCCATTCTCTATTATAGATAGGGTCTGGATCAGTGTTCATACCTGAGCCTCTCCTGCTATCATTATTCCTCTCTGTATAGCCTGGCCAATATGTAATCCAATTCTGATGTCCAGCCTTCCAATCTTGATCCCTGGACACTGGATCTCCTCTCACATACCTTCTGGCCTTGGTCTGAAAGTCCCTTCCACATGCAGTCTTCTCTCTTCCAGGTAGCCACTGGTGATTCCTATCTCTGCCACTCCATTCCTCTGGCTGAATCCAGTCCAATGGACTCTGCTGGCTTTTGGAATACCTCCCAGTATGAGTACTGCCTTGGAATCTCCCAGACCTTCCAATGGCCTTTCTTCTCTTCCTTCCAGAGAGTTTCCTTCTCTCTCTATCTGCTTGGCTTGGCTTCTGTTTCTCCAGGTGATACTGGTGCTTGTAGCCGTTGCTGAAGCTCTCCCCTCTGTATCTCTTCCTGAAGCTGTTCTTGAAACTCTCCCTGAAGCTGTTATCTGAAGAAGAAGCTCTATTCTTATCCTGTTCTAATGTGTGCTGCTCCCTAACACAGCGCAGCTGTCTTGAATCAGGCCCTGCCCTTTGAGATGAGTGCTTAGGGATTACCTCATAGCTCTCTTGATTGCACACACATTTTCTCACTTCAGCCCCTCTCATGGCTGCTGGAAACCTGGTGCATTCTGGGACTGGTAGTCTTTTATGTGAAAACTCTGTTTTCTCACTTCTACCAGAACTGACAGGTTGCTTGTTCAGAGTCACATCGTCTTTTCTATAGCTCCTACCTGAGCTATGATAAGCTTCCTTATCACAGCGCTCAGCCTGGATTTGCGAAGGGCCAGAGAAGAAGCCTGATGCACAGACTCAGGTTTGTGCCAGGTATAGGCAACAGCAAGGTGAAAGGGGCGAAGTCTGTAATTGGCAGAAGAACAGAAGGGTACTGATAGAAGCGATCTGCCAGATGAGCAGAATTCCCGAGGAGGGGCTTAGGGAGAGATAAGAGAGAAACTGTAGTGCAGAGCAGCAGAATTAATGCATTTATAGGCCAGAGGTATGATAAGGGCATAGATTTGTTGCTAAGCAATATTATGCATCCTTTTGGGAACTGCAATGTTAGTTTTGGGTTTTGCACACTTGGTAAGATCCATTCCTAACAGTTTAAAGTGTGTGTGTAGAGATGACCAAGGCAGAGATCACCGGGGCCATTTTATAAACATTTACACCGTCCCATAATATTACAGGGAGGTGTTTCTCCATTATATCAAATGGCCTGTGCCATGCCGGACACATCTATCTCCCTGATTCCGGACCCTTGAGCACATCTAGACCCACAGATGCGGAATTAGATTAAAACGGGGCACTTTTTCAATTTGGACGTGTCCACTAGCCAGATGTGCATGTTATAGAATTGGGCTCTAACTGTCCACAGCCCTTTTATTTCTATAGGTGCAGCGGCACTTAATGCATGTTAATTTCATTAACGTGGGTTAATCTTTAGTAAACATTCTCCAAAGTTTTTCTGGATCCCTTCTGAATCATTAATAATATCAGATCGCTTTTTGGTAATTCCATAAATGTGCCTTTGCCTATCTTTAGGTCAAATGTACTGAAAGGTTTTTCCCATCGTGTATCTATATGAAAAAATAAACCCTTTAGGATACTTTTCCATTTGTATCCCTCCATGACACATCAATAATTAACTTCACAGTGTGAGATAAACGAATTTTCAATTGACATTTTAGAATTTACTATTTTAATTTGTTGCTGACTCCCTAATTCCTAGTCCTTAAATCATTTACAGCTTCTACAGCAAAAAAAAAATCTATATTTACTATGTTACCCCTGTTGGAATTTCCAGTAGTTATTCATTATTTCTGTCCTCTGGAGGTTTATTTTGAAGCCTTTATATGAAAACTCCAGGAGCTAAATATAGTATGGGCTAGTTCAGCTAACCGACAATAACAGTCGACAAAACCAAACTATTTTTTGGTAATCACAGCAATAAGATTTCTCTTATATGCAGTCCTTGATATGGATCGATCATAACTGTATGATATCATTTAAAACAAGACAGCAAAGAGACATGCAAGTAGCAGAGACCGTGCAATTCCAAGTGCTCTGTTTAACTTTCCTTGAAGTGAATTTGAAATGCATTTTCTCTACTGAGCCTGAAACTCGAATGGACTGCATTGCAAACCTATTTCTTAAATTTGTTTCTTCCAGAACATTTTTCTTTACAAAACAATTAAAATCCCATTTTATATATATACAGGTTGTAGAGAGGGGAATTGAGATGGCCAAGTGGAAAGGTACACAGTTCCAGGTGTACTTCATAAAGATTCTGTCAAACGTGGAATCTTTTGTAAAACACCAAGATAGATGTCAGCAAATACACGGGCAATTGTCAGCGTGTTTAGATGGAGCAGTGATTTTAAAAAGCTGCATGCTTAACATATTACCTTTCAGGCAAATCATAGTGGTTTACAATAAAAAACAGAATAGCTAAAAGTGAGAAAAACAATTACAATCTGACAGTAAAGGAAAGAGAGGGAGGAGCACAAGACAGAGATAAGAGGGAGAGAGGAAGGGGCAGTATAGGGCAGGGAGAAGGAGGGGAGGGGAATGCAGGGAGCAGGGCCGGCCTGTCCATTGAGCAAGAATGTTGTTTGCACAGGGCCCCGCGTTTCAGGGGGCCCCGCGCAAACAACATTCTGCATTAAAAGACTGCCACCCATCAGCCCAGGTAAATTTTTTAAAAAAATATGGCTGCCGCTGCCACCGTGACAACGGCAGAGTCAAGTTGTCCCGCGGTCCCCCCGCCTGCCCTGCAGAGCCCTCCCTGAATCAGTTCCCTCGGCGCCGGCTTTCAGAGCCGCGAAGGGAGAGTTTCCCTTTCTCATGGCTCTATTAAGCCCACCGGGGCTGATGGGAAATGGGAAATGCCTGTTTCCCATCAGCGCCGGTGGGCTTAACAGAGCCGCAAGTTACTGTATGGTAACATTATGCAAATATTTATGCAAATGAGGCCCATTATGCAAATGAGGCCCCACACCGAGTCTTCACACATGGCCCCGCACCCCCCTTGGGCCACCCCTGGCGGGGAGGACAAGCAGGACTATCTTATGTAGCTAGTAAGGGGTGTTGAATGCCATTTGGAAAAGGAGTGTTTTTAAGGAGGACTTCAAATGTTGGCAGAAGTGTTCTAGATGCAAGTCGGGAGGCAGGTGGTTCCACAGATGAGGGGCACAGAAATAGAAAGCGGAGGACAAAGTGGAATGGTAGCGAGTGCGGGAAGCAGGACGAAAATAGAGACGATTTGTGTGGATAGTATGAAGAGACCAAGAAGGGACCATTGGGATGAAGAGGGAGGAGAGGTAAAATGGTAATGGGAGACAGCCAACATGGCTTTAGACAAGGAAGATCTTGTCTTACTAATCTGTTATGTTTTTTTGAAAGTGTGAATAAACAGGTGGACAAAGGTGAGTCGGTTGATATAGTGTATCTGGACTTTCAGAAAGCCTTTGACAAGGTCCCTCATCAGAGACTTTTGGCAAAACTAAAGAGTCATGGGATAGGAGGCAGTGTACTACTGTGGATCAAGAACTGGTTAAAAGATAGAAAGCAGAGGGTTGGGCTAAATGGCCAATTTTCCCAATGGAGAAAGGTGAATAGTGATGTACCCCAGGGATCTGTGCTGGGTCCGCTGCTTTTTGACATATTCATAAATGATCTGGAAAGTGGAATAACGAGTGAGGTTATCAAATTTGCAGATGACACAAAACTATTTAAAGTTGTTAAAATCCAAGAGGATTGTGGAAAATTGCAAGAGGATTTGATAAATTAGAAGACTGGGCATCAAAATGGCAGATGAAATTTAATGTGGACAAGTGCAAAGTTATGCACCTAGGGAAGAACAACCCAAACTATGGTTACACAATGCAAAAAACCACCACTCAGGAAAAAGATTTAGGCGTCATTGTGGATAACATGTTAAAACCCTCGGCCCAGTGTGCAGTGGCGGCCAAGAGAGCAAATAGAATGCTAGGTATCATAAGGAAAGGAATGGAAAATAAAACAAAAGATATTATAATGCCTCTATATAGTTCCATGGTGAGACCGCACCTTGAATATTGTGTGCAATTCTGGTCGCCGTATCTTAATAAGGATATAGCGTTATTAGAAAAGGTTCAGAGAAGAGCCACCAAAATGGTAAAGGGGATGGAAGGATACTCCTATGAAGAAATGCTAAAAAGGTTACGGCTCTTTAACCTGGAAAAGAGACGGCTGAGGGGAGATATGATAGAAGTCTATAAATTAATGAACGGAGTGGAACGGGTAAACGTAGATCGATTGTTTATGTTATCAAAATATAGAAAGACTAGGGGACATGCAATGAAGCTATATGGTAAACTATTTAAGACTAATTAAAGAAAATATTTTTTCACTCAACGTGTAATCAAACTCTGGAATTTGTTACCGGAGGATGTAGTAAAGGCTGTTAGTGTAGCTGGGTTTAAAAAAGGTTTGGACAAGTTCCTGGAGGAAAGGTCCATAAACCATTATTAAGAAGGGACCCAGGATATCAATGCTTGACCCAGTACAAGCATTGCAGAACCTGTGTCTTTTGGGGAAACTGCTAGGTACGTATGACCTAGATTGGCCACTGTTGGAAACAGGATACTGGGCTTGATGGACCTTGTTCTGACCCAGTATGGCATATCTTATGTTCTTATGGTAGGGTAGAGTGCAGAGTCTTGTGAACGATAGTGAAGATCTTAAATTGAACACGATAGGGGACAGACAGCCAATGATATTGGAGAAAAGAGGGGTGATGTGGTCATACTTGGAGGCATGGGCAATGAGGTGAAGAGCGGCATTTTATAGTGTCTGCAGGCGACAGATTTCATGTGTGGGCAGACCAGCATAGATGATATTGCAATAGCCAATGCTGGTGATTATTAGGGAAAGAATAAGTGTAATTCCCAGCATCCATAAACCCCTTCAACTCCAGTTCCCTCTCTTGCCAGACTAGACTTCTAAGTGCCAGTTCAGACCTCCTGAACCACCCCCCATAGAGCAGTTCAGTAGCCCAAACTCCCCCCAAACCAATGAAGACCCATTGAATCCACCCAACCTTCTCAAAGCAATGATGACCCTCCCTCTCATCCTTGATCCCACCCTTGACATCTTCTGGGGACTTCCCATGATGATTTAGAGGAGAGCTGGAGTGATCCCTTGTCTCTCCTACTCTGTCCTTTACCCGGATTCAAAATAGCATCTATGGCAATAGTTTTGTGATACTACCGTTATCGGTCAACCTGACAAATAAGGGCAACTTTGCATATTCCTGATGGAATTCTGCACACAATATTTCAAAATTTTGCACTTTTTGGTGCTATTTTTTTTCTCAATTACATTTTAAATTAAGTATCACTCAAAAATAAAATGTTTTGTGATTCTGACAAAGGATGCTAAATTTTTTCATTATTCAGACATTTTGACACAGAAATTTTAATTTTGTGTGCAGAATTTCAGCAGGAGTTTTCACTTTGAAAATTGTTCCCTTAATTTATTTGCACTTATAAGCTGCATATCTTAATCAAAATTAGTAGAATGGGTTTGACAATGAGCCTGAAATGTCATTGCCCAATAACTTGGGAATCCATAAAATTTGAGCATATCACTCCCTTGCTAATTGATATACATTGGCTGTCTTTTTAGCAGTGAATTTAGCAGCAAGTTCTCCATATGGGTAGTTATGAACCTCATTCCTAAGCTAGGATGTACAGAGTATGATTTCATTCTCTCAAATTTACTGCTAATGTTTGGCATAGTGCTTGCATGGTTAGCTTTTTGCTACATTTTCTAGGTCCCTGACTGCATTTTGTAGTACTTTAAGATCTTCTTCCTTTCAACATGATTCACAGAATAGTAACTGAACCTCTACAATCAATGCTGTTCTGGCAGTCTCCTTTACAACTAAGTCTGGCTTCCTTGCATCCAGCTTTTATTGGTTAGAATGGGAGTTTCCCAAGCGATTGTAACCTCTTCATTCTCCATAATTCTCTTAGGGTCATTATCCTAGTGCTTTTCAGGAACAGTGATGTTGTAGGGCCTGATATTCATCTAGGCAGGCTATGGAACTTAGCTCTGCCTGCTCACTCTAACTCCAGATATTCAATGCTGAGGAGACGGCATTGAAAATCTGAGTTTGGTACCCAGAGGAGACCGCTGCAGAGCCTAACTGGGTAGTGGTACAATAAAACTAGGCAAGCCATTGCCTCTTCATTCTCCATAATTCTCTTAGAGTCATGATCCCAGTGCTTTTCAGGCACAATGATGTTGTAGTGTTTATATAGTTTGCAATAAATGAGAAGTGCTACTTTATTGTGCCTTTCTTAATAGAAATTTTCTGCAATTAGAACTTCACAACCAGCTATGACGTGCTCTCACTTTTTTGGGGCCACCCTGTATATACAGCTCTACACAGACCTTGTAGTGCTATTTAAATAAGTAGTAGTATTTGTAGTAGTAGTATACCATAGTGTGTCAGAGCAAAGGTCCATCAAGCCCAGTATCCTTTTGCCAATAGTGGCCAATCCAGGTCACAAGAACTTGTCAGGCTTCCAAAAGCTAGATAGATTCCATGCTGCTTATTCCAGGGTAAGCAGTGGATTTCTGCGGTCCACTTTAATAATGGGCTTCCAAAAGCTAGACAGATTCCATGCTGCTTATTCCAGGGTAAGCAGTGGATTTCTGCGGTCCACTTTAATAATGGGCTTCCAAAAGCTAGACAGATTCTATGCTGCTTATTCCAGGGTAAGCAGTGGATTTCTGCGGTCCACTTTAATAATGGGCTTCCAAAAGCTAGACAGATTCCATGCTGCTTATTCCAGGGTAAGCAGTGGATTTCTGCGGTCCACTTTAATAATGGTTTATAGACTTTTCCTCCAGAAACTTGTCCAAACTTCTTTTAAACCCAGCTACACTAACAGCTTTGACTACACCAGCCAGCAAGGAGTTCCAGAGTTTGATTACCTAATGAGTAAAAAAATATTTTCTCTGATTAGTCTTAATTGTGCTACGTTGTAGTTTCATTGCATGGCCCCTAGTCCTTCTACTTTTTGAAGGATTAAACAATTGATCTACAGTATGTTTACATTCCACCAACTCATTATTTATAAACCTCTGTCATATATTTCCTCATTCATCTCTTTTCCAAGCTGAAGAGCCCTAACCTTTTAAGCCTTTCCTCATAGAGATACCCTTCCATCCTTTTTTATCATTTTGGTCACTCTTCTCTGCACCTTTTCTAATTCCTCTATACCCTTTTTTACATATGGTGACCAGAATTGCACACAATATTGAAGGTACAGTTGCACCATTGAGCAATACAGAGGAATTATACTATTATTCACTTTTCTTTCCTTATCATTATATTTGCTTTCTTTGTCGCTGCTGCATACTTAGCAGGGGGTTTAAAAGTATTATCCACATTGATGCTTAGATCCTTTTCCTGGGTGGTGATGCCTAATGTGGAAGCTTGCATCGTATAACTGCAATTTGGGTTATCTTTCTTAAGTGTATAATTTTGCCCTTGTCCACATTAAATTTCATCTGCCATTTGCACACCCATGCTCCCAATTTCTCAATCAGATTATTACATATTATAAATGAGTTCTGTAAAGTGGGGCCTAACAACAGAAAGGCCCTCCACTGTGTTCTTTGCAGTTTCATAACCTTTAAAGAGGGAAGCTGCAACAACTTTCTATCCACAGAATCTAAAAATACCAACAAGTCTGTCAAATACGGTGGTGCTAGACCATGTAGTGCTATGAATAGCAAAACCTGTACTTTGAACTGATTCATGTTCAGTATTTGTAGTGGAGTCTCTGTAGCGGATTCTCTCTGAGTGCTCTAAGTGAAGAATCAAACTATCTGGAGATGATTTGGTGTTTGTAGCTTTTTTGTTTGAAGGATTCAGCCAGGATCTAGAGTTGTATATTCTTGTCTTTTGGGTCAGAGCACGTGCAGTGATATTGTGTTGTTTGGCTGTGTATAATGGCCTTTTTTATATATGAAGTGTGACAGCTGGAAACATAAAGGTAGTTGATTCTGTCGGTTGGTTTCTTGTATATAGATGTCTGAATATTGACACTGTTGATAGAAACCGTGGTGTTGAGAAAGTTAACTTTTTCTGAGGAGTAGACAATTTTGGATCTGATTGAGGGATGGGATGCATTAAAAGAAATGTGAAATTGTATGAGAGACTCCTGTTGCTCAAGCTAAATTATAAAAATGCCATCAATATACGGGTAATATTTAAAGGGTTTAGTATGATATTTGTTCAAAAATATCTCTTTCAATTCTGCCATGAAAGTTTGGCGTATTGCAGTGTCATTTGTGTGCCCATAGCCATGTAGATAGATGTCATTATTGAAGCTAAAGTAGTTGTGGGTAGGATGAATTTTATCAATTTTCTAATAGCTTCCAGTGTGTACTAGTGGTCCAGGGTAGATACCATTAGACATTTCTCCCATACAGTTATTCCATCTGTGTGGGGAATGTTGCTATATAGTGACCAGAGACTCCCAGGTAGTGGTAGCTTGATGTTTTTTAGCTTGTTCAGAAAGTCTGTGGTGTCTTGCCTGAAGCTGTTCTGTGTACTAGAGGTTTGAGAATCCACTCTTTAAGTCTAGATATTTCTTCTGTGAGTGTGCCAGTAACCTGGAAATCCTGGCAGACCAATCGTATATGAACAGGAAGTTTTTAGGCATGAGATTGCTAACCATCTCTAAAAATCCTGGAGGGTGAAGAGAGCATTTTGGGTAGGCCTGCAATATAGACATGAATTCCTCATTTCATATACAGAATCTACATCTCTGGCCAAAATTGTAGATGTCGGGTTTACTGAAGCTCTCTGGGGTTAGTCTTGCTTTATAGGGCACCCCCCCCATTTAACAAACCACAGAGACTTGGAACAGCACATTTTGAATGTATTTAAAGAGATTTAACTGCTTTTTCTCTGAAAGGACAGCTGAGAAACTGGCTGGTACTTTGGTAGATCTCTCTCTTTTGCTTTAACAGATACCTAAGCTCCACGAACAGAACTATGGCTGGGAAAAATCATATCGCTAAAGTTGTTGCCCATGTTACAGCTTCTGCCTCTGTCCAGATGGAGGTCCCAATGACAGTTAAAGGACCGGTTCCATGTGCAGGGTGCCTGCATGCTGAAGTTCTGAGGAAACAAGTGGAGGAATTCAGAGATGAGGTGGTGAGGCTGAGGAACATTCAAGACAGTGAGAAGTACATTGATGAGATGCTTCTTGCAGCAACCAAGCTCTCCAGCAGAGGAAAAGATGGGTGCCAACAGAATGATGAAGGATGGACAGAAGTCATCAGGGCATGCAGAATCACCAATCCAACTTCTCCAGCCCTTGAATTGAAGAACCATTATCCAGCTCTGGAAGTGGAGGAGGTGAAAGCATCCCTGGAAAAGGAAGAATCAGAGCTCAACTACCCCAAAGTTGCAGAATCAGTGACCACAAGGAAGCGAAGGCTAGGGGTGGTTCCTGACCCTTTTCTGAGTGGTACTGAGGAATCCATCTGCAACCAGACGTGATGTCCAGAGAGGTATGCTGTCTGCCTGGTGCCAAAATCCAAGATGTTACAGGGAGTTTGCTGAAACTCATCAAGCCCACTGACTATTACCCAATGTTGCTAATCCATGTCGGAAAAATGATACTGGCAGGTATCCCTCTGAGCATATCAAAAGTGACTTCATGGCTCTGGGACAGAGGGTAAAGCAGTTAGGTGCAAAGGTGGTGTTCTCTTCAATCCTCCCTATTGATGGTAAAGGACAAAGCAGAGAGACTCGCATCCTGGAGATGAATGCATGGCTGCATGGATGTTGTCATTGAGAGCATTTTGGTTTCCTAGACCATGGGATGCTGTTACAAGGTTTGCAGAGCAGAGATGGAATCCATCTGTCCAAGAAAGGTTGACACATCTTCAGAGGTAGACTGGCTAATCTACTGAAGAGGGCTTTAAACTAGATTCATTGGGGATGGGTGAAGAAAGCCCCCAGGTAAGTGAAAGCCCCCAGGTAAGTGAAAGCCCCCAGGTAAGTGATACATTAAATACCTTTATGGAAATGGGTAACGGGTAACATATGGAAAACAGGGTGTATAAATGCCCGCAGCATGGGAAATAAGAGCCCTGATGTTGAAGCTTTGATGGGAGTGGCTGACTTGGATTTAGTGGTAGTTACAGAAACATGGTTCGCAGAAAACCATGACTGGGATATAACTATACCTGGCTATACTTTATTCAGAAAGGACAGGGTAGGAAGAAGGGGAGGAGGAAAGGCACAATATGTAAAAAAAATGATATTAAAGCTTTGGAATTACAGATCTTTAAAGGGAGAGAGGAGGCATTGTGGGTTAAACTAGAAAGAGGGAAAGAGAAATCTGTTTGCATTGGCATGGTATACAAACCTCCCTCACAAGAGGAAGAGGTGGACAGAGAGTTAATTGAAGACATATGCAGCATTGCTAGGAAAGGAGAAGTGCTACTGATAGGGGATTTCAATATGCCAGATGTTGAGCAGCACATTCCTGCTGCATTATCATCTAGAAGTAAAGAGATCCTGGATTCTCTACAGGGAGAACTATTCAGGCAAATGGTAACAGGCCCCACATGTGAGGGGCCATACTGGACTTGGTGCTTACTAATGGTGAAAGTGTTTCTGATGCATTCAGTGATCACCAGATGGTGTGGTTCAGTACTGGGACTAGGGCTATTAGGAAGACTAACTTTGCCAAGATGGGCCAATACCTCAGGGAGTCATTAGCGGGATGGGAACAGCTGGGGGATGTAGAAAAACAGTAGGCAAAACTGAAAGGGGATATTTTAAGGGCAACCAACTTTTTTGTTAAAATGGTAAATAAAAGTAAAAGTAAAAGGAGACCGCTATGACTTCCGAAAGATGTAGCTGAAAAGGTGAAGAAAAAGAGGGAGGCCTTTATGAAATACAAGAGATCACAGTGAGAGGAAGACAGGAATCTAAATTTGGAAAAACGTAGAGAAGCTAGTAAAGTAGTCAGAAAAGCAAAGATTCAAAAAGAGGAGGAAATAGCCAATGCATTAAAATGGGGGGGGGGAGGGGGGGATAAGACATTTTTCAGATATGTTAGTGAGAAGAGGAAGGGCAAAAGTGGTATTGTCAGAACCAAGGGTGAAGGGGAGGAATATGTAGAAGCTGATGAGGATAAAGCGGACTTGCTTAAACATGATTTCTGTTCTTTGTTCACAGATGAAGATCTAGGAGCAGGACCTCAGAAAACACCCACAAACAGGAACAGAAGCGAGGGACATCTTGAATAATTTTCATAAGACTGTGTTCGTGAGAAACTAGCTCAACTTAAAGTAGACAAAGTGATGGGACTGGATGGGATACATCCTAGAATACTGTGGAAACTTGGGGACATTCTAGCAGCTCCACTGACTGACCATTTCAATACCTCATTGGAGTCGGGAGTGGTGCCAAAGGACTGGAGAGAGGCTCATGTGGTGCCTTTACAGAAAAGCGGAAGTAAGGATGTGGTTGAAAACTACTGGCCGGTTAGTTTAACTTCAGTGGTGAGTAAATTATTGGAAACACTGCTAAAAGAGAAAATAGTGAGGTTTCTGGAGTCCAGCGGATTACAGGATCCGAGGTAGCATGGATTCACCAGAGGCAGGTCTTGTCAGACAATTCTGATTGATTTCTTTGACTGGGTAACCAGGGAGTTGGACAGAGGGAGAGCCCTAGATGTGGTGTATTTAGATTTCAGTAAAGCCTTTGATAATGTTCCTCACAGGCGACTTATAAATAAACTGAGCACCCTAGGGATGGACTCTAAAGTTACTGCTTGGGTTAGAAATTGGTTAGGTGGGAGGCGACAAAGAGTACAGGTAAAAGGAGCTCACTCTGAGGAGAAGGATATTACCAGTGATGTGCCCCAGGGATCTGTCCTTGGTCCGATTCTTTTTAACATCTTTGTTAGTGATATAGCGGAAGGGCTGTTGGGTAAGGTTTGCCTCTTTGCGGATGATACCAAAATCTGCAATAGAGTAGACACCCCGGAAGGTGTAGATAACATGAGGGGGGGGGGGGGGCTAGCTAAGCTTGAAGAATGGTCTAGAATTTGGCAGCTGAGATTTATTGTTAAAAAATGTAAGGTCATGCATTTGGGCTGCAGCATTCCAAGGGAGCAATATAGTATAGGGGGTAAAGTACTTTTGTCCACTAAAGAAAAGCGGGACCTAGGCATGGTTGTGTCTGATGGTCTTACAGTAGCTAAACAGGTAGAAAAGGCGACGGCAAAAGCTTGAAGGATGCTTGGGTGCATACAGAGAAGAATGGCTAGCAGAAAAAAGGAGGTGATAGTGCTTCTGTATAAGTCTTTGCTGCGACCTCATTTGGAGTATTGTGTGCAATTCTGGAGACTGCACCTTCAAAAGGATATAAACAGGATGGAGTCAGTACAGAGGGTGGCTACTAAAATGGTTACTGGTCTTCATTATAAAGCAGATGAGGACAGACTTAAGGATCTTAATATGTACACCTTAGAGGAAAGGCGGGATAGAGGTGATATGATTGAGATGTTTAAATACTTCTGTGGCATAAATCTACAGGGGGAGAGCCTTTTTCAATTAAAAGCAAGTTCTGCTATGAGGGGACATGGAATGAGGTTGAAGGGGGATAGATTCAGGAGTGATATGCAGAAATATTTCTTTATGGAAAGAGTGGTGGATCCGTGGAATAGTCTCCCAGTGGATGTGGTAGAGATGAGGACAGTAACGTAATTCAAAAAAGCATGGGACAAATACAGAGGTTCTCTAAAGGGAAAAAGGGGACTGTTGTAGTTGTTGATATGGAAGGACAGACCAGATAGGCCATGTGGTCTTTTTCTGTCATCATATTTCTATGTTTCTATGTTAGTGGGAGCAACAGTGATGCTCACACGCTCCTGTTCTGTATTCGGCTGAATCAAAAATTGCTAATGTCATGATTTTGCAAGTACTGCATGATTATTTCTAGGGGTCATTGGTGCCATTCAGATCAGAAATGAGTGGGCATTGCTCCTGCTCCCACTAGCACCAGGGATCCTGGTAAGCATGGAGAATGACTTTTGAGTGGGGAGGTGGAGGGATGCTCTCCGTGACCTTGGAGGATACCAGAGTTAGGGGGGTGGGTGGTTGTGCTAATTATGCTAAGCTTGCCCTTATAATAGATGGAGCTGGCTTGTGGGGGGGGGGAGGTGTAGTGAAATTGGATGTTTTGGGAGACAGAGTAGTGGGGAACAGATCTGGTGGGAGTTAAAGGACTTTTGGGGGAAGCAGATATGTAACTGCCGTGCTGATCATCTTATTTTTCCAATTGGGTTGGTCCCAGTCTCTCTTTTCTACTTTCTCTTGTTGGTTTTCTTCTAAGTCCTTTTCTAAGTTCCCATTTCCATTTCCTGTTTCTTCACACTCACTGTCATCTTTGTCCTTTCTTCACTGCATCTCTCTCTGACATCCTTTTATTTCTCTCATTTGTCTTTTGCCTACAATCGTCAGTCTTCCTCTTTTCACCGTTCACCTACTTAGATGAACAGAAATTAAGCATTCACTGATTGCACTGTATTTCATCACAGTTCTTGTAAGTTTCTTCTTAATTATCAATGCAACACCATTTTTCTTTGTCTTTCATTTCCAGCATTATATACCATGTGATCATCAGATGCAAAGTGCCCGATGCCAGTCCATTTTCATTTGCTGACACCCAATTTTTATTTATTTATTTATTACAATTCTTTTATATACCGCACTATTTGGCATCAGCGCGGTTTACAGATAACACAAAAGACCAGAACGACAGGTTGTTCGGTGTTAATATAACAGGAGAATCAACTTGGAAAAATAAACATGGGGAACTATTTATATAGAATATAAAAAAACAGATCGAGTTACACATATTCCATTTCATTCTTGAACTCCTCCAACTTTCCTTTCTTCATGAATCATACATTCCATGTCCCAGTATGTAAGACATCGTTGCAGCTTCTGACTCTCATTTCATGCACAGCTGCATCAGAAATGAGACGTCCCAGAGGCTTTGATCCAATCACATCATAATGCTGGCTTTACTCTGAAAAATCTTCAGTTCATCCCCACTAACTAGCTGAGTGCCTTCTGACCTGAGGGTCTGATCTTCCAGCACTGTAGTGCAAATTGTTTTGTTGTGACTTTCCCTTGGTTTTTTGTGGCAAGATGTGGAAGTAGATTGCCACACCTTATTTCCACGCAGGTAATGCTAGTGTTATTGCTGTTGTCATGAATGTGATATTCTGCCGCCAACACCGTCACATTCTGCTGTTGCCCAGAAGGGTGGTTTGTCTTAGTCTGGCATCTCAGCTGAGAACTGTTCATATTGGGAGACCCTGCCAGTTGTTATGCTATTGATAGCTCAACTCACAGCATCACTGATGCACACAAGCCCTCACAGCACGGCAAGCTGCAAATCATAAAACAGACATAGATCCAGTGCTGTGCTGACACTTCCTCCTACATTTCGTCATTCCATGCAGTTAGCTTGCACATTAGATTGTTACTAGACTGTTTTTGGCTTTATATGTTAATCCACTTGATTTGTTAGCTGTTGTAGTGCATCTGGTATACCAGTACTAAGGATGCAGCTTTGGGTTCCTTATTTGCAGATAAGGTCCATGCTGGGCACCTTCTCTGGTTCTACTATGTGTAGGCCATGGGTCATGCAGAAATAAGAAACCATCTCTGTGAATTCTTATGTCTGCTTAGAGCACATCTCGCTATCCCATATATGTTCCCATACTAATCAGATCTGTAACATGCACCCCCAGGAAACAGACCATTGGGAAGTGGTAGGCCTATTTGATGAGAGAGTCACATGGTCTTTCAAGCACGGTTCATGCATGTGCGTGTTGGTATCACCTGGTGTCCCTGGTTCTTGGTTGATAGTCACTTTACTGGTCATGTTCATTGAAGCCTGCATATCATACAGTCTTGTTCCCATGTGATGACTATATCAGATGTGTCCCCTGTGTGATAACTAGCACTTACTGTGCACGTGTCACCCTCACAGGCACTGTAGGTTTGTGCATATGGTATATAAATAATCTAACACAGACGTATATAGCCCCAACATATATGCAAACACAGAGAGAATATATGTATAAACACATCCCCTCCTGAACTGATTGAATAAGGGCACAGACACATGTCAGCAGCTGCTGTACAACCTCTGACAGGGCATGCATCTCTCACCTTATTCCATACCGGTGCCCCAACATGTGGTCCTGAGCCCAGATAAACATAGGGGTATGTTTACTAAACTGTGTTAGTGCAATTCGCGTTAGGAGCCGCGGTAGTGAAAGAAACCCCAAATAAGGACATGGGCGGTACATCGTCACCACTACCGCGCGTTAGAAAAATTAACGAGCGTTACCGGGCGCCATGCCGCATTACTGCGTGTTAATCGTAAGAAGACGTACAGACACAAAGCACTGAAACAGAGCTGTAGCACAATGGTTACGGTACTGACCGCTGTTACAAGCAGCATGGGTTTGAGTCCCCAGTGTGCCTAACGCAGAAGGCTGTCCCAGGCATCACCCTGCACATTACAGAGGGAAAGAGGAGGCATGTTTTTCGTTACGTTGAGTATTGGTGTCAGAAAAACACCCTCGGAGTGTGCCTAGCCGCGTACGTTGGTACGTGCGTTGCCCTGTGCGTAGCTGCATGCGTACAATCGTGCGTGGGTACATGTGTTTTTACGTGCGTGGGTACGTGTGTTTTTACCAGTGTGGGCATCTTATATTACAAACTCTGTAGGGTGTCGTGCACCTATGCATTATGCTAACAGATGTACGTGTGATGGCCTATGGTTTATCAGAGCCTGTGAGCAGGTGCTGGAGTTGCACAGGGTTGGATTGGGCCAGTCACACCCATGATGCACTGCACATGCAAATCAGCTGTCCACAGATACACACCATGGGGAATGCACCCCCACAGCACCTCGGCCTGGTAGGGGGAACTGACCATGTGCACCCCCACAGCACCTCGGCCTGATAGGGGGTACTGACCATGTGTTGTACTGGCACAGAGTAGCTACACACCGTCACATTGTGCGGGTACTGTGCTCACCCTGAGGGTGCAGTGAGGCGCCCAGCACTGAAAGGGGCCATGGTGCAGGTCCAAAGCAGTGTTACTGTGTGAGATAGGTAGTTTCTGCAGGAACACCTTGGACATCTCTGTCTGTTTCAGTCAGGTGTAGCCCCCATGCACCACCTCCCCCAGGGCTGAGGGTGGCAAACAGGGTCTCCTATCAAAAGATCCACAGTCTACCTCCCTGCAAAGGTGGCAGTAGAGGGGAACATTAAACCTAGTCCTGCTGAGGAACAGACACCCCACAGGGCAGTCAATACAGCTCTGTACACAGCCATAACACAATAGCAAACAGATATTAGGCCTGGATATGCTATGCTTCACCCCACCACTAGCTGATATTCCCCTGGTGCAAGCCATCAGCCACTGCACCCTGCAAGCCACTCCATCACAACACCTACCAGCTGCAAACAGTCTGCTAGTGCCCAGTGGAGATGCCTGCACCCAGAACTGGGATGTCAGCATACACAGCAAGCAGATACATCAGTGACTGGGCCCCAAAAGGAAACCCATATTTATTACATGAGAGAAATACTAGATAGCACCATGGGAGTGCCTAGCCATGCTGTGGTCACTGCACAGTCAGGGTGAGAGTGATCTCTCAGCAGGATATACTGAGGTCACCCTGTCTGTGTAGGTGGTGGCCGGGCACTACAATGTGCCTGTCACTGCCCTATGCCCTGTGCAGATGCACCCTGGCCAGGCCACCCTGTCCGGCCTATACCCATGGTACCTTGCTCCTCATTATGCACATTGGCAGCCCAATACTGGCAACATTGCTGGCAGTGTGGACTGTGGAAGGTGTTTGCAGCCACCACACACTGGATAGACCAGGGGTGGGCAAACCTGGTCCTGGAGGGCCGCAGACCAGTCAGGTTTTTGGGATATCTCTAATGAATATGCATGAGATATATATGCATTAGAGATATCCTGCCAACCTGACTGGTTTGTGGCCCTCCAGGGCTGGATCTGGAGACCCCTGCCTTACACCTCTGTCATTTAAGATTGTGAGTGGACAAGGTGCAGATGTCCAAGACATCAAAAAGGTTAGATAGAATTTGTCACAGTCCTCCTCACTTCTCACCACCACCAAAAAATTGTCTATTAGACAACGTTTTGGTGGTGGTGAGAATCGAGGAGGAATGTGACACATTCTATATACCCTTTCGATGTCTAGGACATCTGTACCTTGCCCACTCATGATCTTAAATGACAGAGGTGTAAGGCAGGGGTCTCCAAATCCAGCCATGGAGGGCCACAAACCAGTCAGGTTGGCAGGATATCTCTAATGCATATATATCTCATGCATGTTCATTAGGGATATCCCGAAAACCTGACTGGTCTGCGGCCCTCCAGGACCGGAGGTGCCCACCCCTGGGATAGATAGACAGCCACCCCCACACCTCTGCCAGCATTGTGCTACTATAGAGGTGGTCAGCAGCCATACCCACCACACCAGTCATGGGCATAGTACAGGCATGGATATGGTACACAAGGCTGTTGGGGGGTCACTCCCCAGGGTGGTGAACACTGTCAGAGACCAGACCTGCAGCACACACCGCAGACATCAGAATGATTGTTATGGTGGAGCTCAATGAGCAAACTGTGCTTAACTTACGAATTGATATCTGCCAGTTATCATAGTAAACGTTTGATAGCTCTGTACCATATACCCAGGTGTAGGGTAGCATTGCTAAGGTATGCAACTGCTAGTATTGGGAGATACAGGCAGGGCCCAATGTCTTGCCTCTCCAGGAGGCATTGGCCAATGGGGCCTGTGGGTGGGTGGGTGGCCCTGTTGGCTGCTGCTTTACGGCAGAGTTCCCCAACTCCAGTCCTGGTGTTCCAAACACTGTTCGGGTTTTCATGCTGTCCCTCATAAATATGCATGAGCTACATCTGCGTACCATGGGGGTGGTGCATAGCTATGCAGCACAGGCATCTTTATTAGAGGCAGCATGAAGCCGGAAAGGTGTGGGGCCCTCCAGGACTGCATTTGCGGGACTCTGCTTTAGGTAATGTGCCTGTTTCTGGTGTCTGTGTTTGGTGTGGTAAAATATAGGCCATGCGTATGTTCTCTGCAATAAAGGAGTGTCTTTACTATCACTGTTTAGTGGTGGGTAAAACTATGGGGACTGGTTTGGAAGGAGCCCCAGCTGGGATTTGAACCTGTGACTCTCTGGTCTTACAGGCACTGGCTGTGTCTGTTGCACCACACTGTGGCCACAGAGACAGTGCAGTCCCTGGAGTTAGTTAAAGCGGCCTGACGGGTCAGAAACCCTGCTCTGCAACAGGTTTACTGTGGCCTCATTTACCTTGTATGCAGACAAAGGTGCACATGAACCTCAGAAAATACCTCAAGAAAGGGGCACACA
Source organism: Ichthyophis bannanicus (assembly GCA_033557465.1). Classification (NCBI taxonomy): domain Eukaryota; kingdom Metazoa; phylum Chordata; class Amphibia; order Gymnophiona; family Ichthyophiidae; genus Ichthyophis; species Ichthyophis bannanicus. The sequence continues at coordinate 210,883,513 of CM066037.1, forward strand.
CCCATAACCAAGCTGGGCAACAATGATATCATTGGGCAACATTACACACCACTCCCAGGACAGCTCCATTACAATGAAATGATCTTTGAAAGGGTCTGCGGAGCGTAGACCCTTCCACACATCATTTCTTTTGTATTTGGTGCTTTCCAGGGAGTGTTGTTCCTTGTTTCCCATTGCTATCACTGTTGCCCAGCTGATTTATGCTTTTTAAAATGTTTCTTGTGGTCATTTTTAACGTTTTATGTGACTTTTGTTCTGTGCACATGTATCACACTGCTCACGTTATTTGGGTTTCCCCGGTTTTTCTGTACATTGCTAACGGAAATGGTTTCTCTTCCCTTTAAATGCCTTTAACGACAGGTTTTCATTCGCGTTGGAATTGAGCTCAGGAATTCAGTGCGTTAGTGTGAGGGGAGCCTCTCCCCGCCCACTCTCCGCCCATTGACCCCTTCTCTCCGCCCACTCTTCACCTTCTGCGCTGTTTTAACGCGCCGCGGAGGTTTACGATTGTTAACTGCGGTTAACGCGCGTAAAGTACGTTTAACGATCGTTCGCACGTCAGAACGCGCGTTCTGATGTGCTAACGATCGTTAAACGTACTTTACGCACGTTAATCACGATTACCGCACTTTAGTAAACATCCCCCATAGAAATATGATGACAGAAAAAAATGACATGGCTTATCTAGTCTTTCCTTCCATATCAACAACTACAACAGTCCCCTTTTTTCCTTTAGAGATCCTCTGTGTTTGCCCCATGCTTTTTTGAATTCAGATACTGTTCTCATCTCTACCACCTCCAATGGGAGACTATTCCATGGATCCACCACTCTTTCCATAAAGAAATATTTCCACATATCACTCCTGAATCTATCCCGCTTCACCCTCAGCCCATTTCCCCTCGTAGCAGAACTTGCTTTCAAATGAAAGAGGCTCTCCTCCTGTACATTTATGCCATGGAGGTATTTAAACATCTCAATCATATCACCTCTATCCCGCCTTTCCTCTAAGGTGTACATATTAAGATAAGAACATAAGAACATATGATATGCCATACTGGGTCAGACCAAGGTCTATCAAGCCCAGTATTCTGTTTCCAACAGTAGCCAATCTAGGTCATATGTACCTAGCAGTTTCCCCAAGGGACACAGGTTCCACAATGCTTGTACTGGTTCAAGCATTGATATCCTGGGTCCCTTCTTAATAATGGTTTATGGACCTTTCCTCCAGGAACTTGTCCAAACCTTTTTTAAACCCAGCTACACTAACAGTCTTTACTACATCCTCCGGTAACAAATTCCAGAGTTTGATTACACGTTGAGTGAAAAAATATTTTCTTTTATTAGTCTTAAATAGTTTACTCTGCATGTCCCCTAGTCTTTCTATATTCTGATAAGGTAAACAATCGATCTACGTTTACCCGTTCCACTCTGTTCATTAATTTATAGACTTCTATCACATCTCCCCTCAGCCGTCTCTTTTCCAGGTTAAAGAGCCCTAACCTTTTTAGCCTTTCTTCATAGGAGTATCCTTCCATCCCCTTTACCATTTTGGTGGCTCTTCTCTGAACCTTTTCTAAAATCGCTATATCCTTTTTAAGATACGGCGAGCAGAATTGCACACAATATTCAAGGTGTGGTCTCACCATGGAACGATATAGAGGCATTATAATATCTTTTGTTTTATTTTCCATTCCTTTCCTTATCATACCTAGCATTCTATTTGCTCTCTTGGCCGCTGCTGCACACTGGGCCGAGGGTTTTAACACGGTTTCCACAATGATGCCTAAATCTTTTTCCTGGGTGGTGGTTCCTAATGTGGAACCTTGCATCGTGTAACCATAGTTTGGGTTGTTCTTCCCTAGGTGCATAACCTTGCACTTATCCACATTGGGTTAGAAATTGGTTGGGTGGGAGGCGACAAAGAGTAAAAGTAAATGGAGCTCACTCTGAGGAGAAGGATGTTACCAGTGGTGTGCCCCAGGGATCTGTTCTTGATCTGATTCTTTTTAACATCTTTGTTAGTGATATAGCGGAAGGGCTGTCGGGTAAGGTTTGCCTCTTTGCGGATGATACCAAAATCTGCAATAGAGTAGACACCCAGGAAGTGGTAGATAACATGAGTAGGGATCTAACTAAGCTTGAAGAATGGTCTAGAATTTGGCAGCTGGGATTTATTTATTTATTTATTTATTTAGCATATATTTGTATACCGCTACTTCCAGCGATCAGGAGCGGTTTGATTAGGTAAACAAGGAGTGTCGGATCAATGACAAATTTCAAGAAATTACAGCGTGATTTACAAGGTTATATGATAGTTATCAGAACAAAGCCAGTCATTTTCAATAATGTATACAGTTTGATTCATGGGATAAGCACAACACACAGTTAGGGGGGGAGAGAGGGAGATTTACATATGTACATTTTTATATTTGTTTCATTTTGGAGCATAAGTACATTTTACAATTGACTACATTTTGGTGATGCAGCTGATGTTAGAATGTATTGATGTTCAGGACACGTTGTAGGCTTGTTGAAATAAGTATGTCTTCAGTTTTTTTCTGAAGACCATAAGGTCGTTGATTGAGCGCAACTCAGGCGGGAGTTGGTTCCAAAGTGAGGGGGCAGTGTTTTTAATGTTAAATGTTAATTTAATGTTAAAAAATGTAAGGTCATGCATTTGGGCTGCAGCAATCCGAGGGCGCAATACAGTATAGGAGGTGAAGTACTTTTGTCCACTAAAGAAGAGCGGGACCTAGGCATGGTTGTGTCTGATGATCTTAAAGTAGCTAAACAGGTAGAAAAGGCGACGGCAAAAGCTAGAAGGATGCTTGGGTGCATACGGAGAGGAATGGCTAGCAGAAAAAAGGAGGTGATAATGCCTCTGTATAAGTCTTTGGTGCGACCTCATTTGGAGTATAGTGTGCAATTCTGGAGACCACACCTTCAAAAGGATGTGAACAGGATGGAGTCGGTGCAGAGGGTGGCTACTAAAATGATTAGTGGGCTTCATTATAAAGCATATGAGGACAGACTTAAGGATCTTAATATGTACACCTTAGAGGAAAGGCGGGATAGAGGTGATATGATTGAGATGTTTAAATACCTCCATGGCATAAATGTTCAGGGAGAGAGCCTCTTTCAATTGAAAGCAAGTTCTGCTACGAGGGGACATGGGATGAGGGTGAAGGGAGATAGATTCAGGAGTGATATGCGGAAATATTTCTTTACGGAAAGAGTAGTGGATCCATGGAATAGTCTCCCAGTGGAGGTGGTAGAGATGAGGACAGTAACTGAATTCAAAAAAGCATGGGACCAACACAGAGGATCTCTAAAGGTAAAAAGTGGACTGTTGTAGTTGTTGATATGGAAGGACAGACTAGATAGGCCATATGGTCTTTTTCTGTCATCATGTTTCTATGTTTCTATGTAACAAAACAAATTGCACTATAGTGCTGGAAGATGAGACCCACAGGTTGGAAGGCACTCAAATAGCTACTGGGGAAGAGCTGAAGACTTTTCAGAGTAAAGCCAGCATTTATGATGTGGTTGGATCAAAGCCCTCGGGATGTCTGACTGCTGATGTAGCTGCGCATGAAATGAGAGTCAGAAGCTGTAAGGATATCTTACATTTTGGAACATGGAACATACGAAGCATGAACCAAGGGAAGTTGGAGGTCGTCAGGAATGAAATGGAACGTGTACAACTTGATCTGTTGGGTGTCAGCAAACTGAAATGGACTGGCATCGGGCACTTTGCATCAGATGATCAGATGGGCTACTATGCTGGAAATGAAAGACAAAGAAGAAACGGTGTTGCATTTATAATAAAGAAGAAACTTGCAAGAACTGCAATGAAATACAATGCAGTCAGTAAATGCTTAATCTCTATTTGTCTACGAGGAATGCCTATCAACACAACTATATTCAAGTATATGCCCCAACAACAGTGGCAGAAGAGGATGAAATTGAAGAATTCTATGAACAAGTTCAAGCTGAAATTGACAGAACATGCAAACAGGATATCCTGATAGTCATGGGTGACTGGAACGCAAAAGTTGGCAACAAAGAAAAAGGCAAAGTGGTTGGAAAATATGGACTTGGCAACAGAAATTAAGCTGGATAAAGACTGATATAATTCTGCAAGACCAACGATCTATTCATCTCAAACACCTTCTTCCAGCAACACAAGCGGTGACTGTACACATGGACTTCACCCTATGGATTGTACAAAAATCAAATTGACTACATCTGTGGAAGTCAACGATAGAAAAGCTCTATAACATCAACAAAGACAAAACCTGAAGCTGACTGTGGTACAGATCATCAACTACTAGTATGCAAACTCAAGCTAAAGTTGAAAAAGAGCAAACCACTCATGAATGCAGCAAAGTATGACCTTGAGAATATACCATGGAAATTTAAAGACTGCCTGCAAAATTGACAGAGCTCCAGAAGAGTTTTGGGATGACATCAAGAAGGTTGTGTTGGAAGAAAGCGAGAAGTCTCTACAAAAGGTGAAAAAGCAAAAGTAGCCAAAATGGATGATGGAAGAAACTCTGAAAATTGCCCAGAACTCAGAGAAGCTAATGCCGGAGGAGAAAGAATGAAAATCGTAGAACTCAGAGATTTCCAATGTGCAACAAGACAGGACAAGGAAAAGTACTACAATGACATATGCAAGGAAATAGAAGCAGAAACTGTTAGAGGAAGAGCAAGATCAGCTTTCCTAAAGCTGTGAGAGTTAAAGAAAAAATTCCATCCTCGATTGATGGCATTCCCATAGAAGTATTACAGCAATCTGATGCAGTTGTTACCATACTTATAAGGCTCTGCCAAGAAATTTGGAAGACGACATCATGGCCAACTGACTGGAAAAGATCTGTGTTTATACCAATACTAAAAAAGGTGAGCCAACTGACTGGAAATTATCGCACAATCGCTCTGATTCCACATGCCAGCAAGATTCTACTGAAGATTATTCAACAGAGACTACAACCATACATGGAAGAAGAACTACCTGAAATGCAAACAGGGTTCAGGAAAGGGTGAGGAACAAGAGACATCATCGCGGATGTGAGATGGATCCTTGAAAAGACTAAACAATACTAAAAGGATATCTATTTGTGCTTTATCGACTATAGTAAGGCTTTTGCTGTGTAAACCATGAAAAACTCTGGGCCACATTAAGAAGCATGGGTTCTCTTGCATAATCTGTACATTGATCAAGAAGCAATAGTTTGAATGGAACAAGGAGAAACAGAATGGTTTAAAATAAGCAAAGGTGTACGACAAGGCTGCATACTTTCCCTCTACCTGTTTAATTTATATGCAGAACAAATCATCAGAGAAGCAGGATTGTGTGAAGAAAACAGAGGTGTGAAGATTAGTGGAAGTCTCATCAGCAACCTTCGCTATGTTGATGATACCACATTACCGGCTAAAAGTGAAGATAATCGGAAACATTTGCTTCTCACGATCAAAGAACATAGTCTCAAAATGGGCCTGCACCTTAATGTAAAGAAGACAAAGATCTTGACAACTGGCAAAATCAACAAGTTCATCGCTGAAGGAGAAGAAATTGAAATTGTGGACAACTTTAACCTACGTGGATCAACTATCAATAAGCAGTCAAGAAATCCGATGATGCATTGCTCTTAGCAGAATGACTATGAAAGACATAGACAAGATTCTCAAGAGCAGAGATGTCTCCACCATACAAAGATTTGACTTGTTCAAGTCCTGGTATTTTCAATAACATCATATGGATGTGAAAGCTGGACAATGAAAAAGATAGACAGGAAGAAAATTGATCCTTTGATTTATGGTGCTGGCGGCAAATACTGCATATACCATGGACTGCCCAAAGAACAAACCAGTCAGTACTAGAGGAGATCAAACCTAAGCTTTCTTTAGAAGCTCAGATGACAAGACTTTGACTTTCATATTTTGGACACATCATGCGAAGACAGAGATCATTAGAGAAAGACATCATGCTTTGCACGATAGAAGGTCAATGCAAAAGAGGAAGGCCAGCAATGAGATGGATCAATACAATAGCAGCAGCTACGGGTACCAGTCTGTTAGCAATGAGCTGCCTGACTGAAGACCGAACAGAATTTAGGACAACTATCCAGAGGGTCGCCATGAGTCGACACTGACTCGACGGCACTTAATAACAGAATTACTTGATTTAAAAGGGAAGAAGGAGACACTTTGGGTTAAAGTGGAAAAAAAAAGGATTGGGAAATCCATTTAATTGGTGTGATATACAGAGCTCCTTCAGAGGTAGAGGAAGTAGACAGAGATTTAATAGAAAACATACACAGTATTGTCATGAAAGGAGAAGTGCTATTAATAGGTGATTTCAATATGCCGGATGTGGATTGGCACATCCCTGCTGCAGTGTCATCTATAAGTAAGAAAATCCTAGATTCTCTAAGGAGAACTATTCAGGCAACTGGTAACAGAAATCACACTTGATGGGGTCATACTGGACTCAAGGATGAAAGGAAGGAATATGTAGAAGTTGATGAGGATAAAGAGGAATTGCTTAACAAAAATATTTGTTCTGTGTTCACAGTTGAAGGAACAGGAGCAGAATCTCATAAAACACCCACAGATAAGTGCAGACGTGAAGGGGATCTTGAATGATTTTCAGAAGACTGTGTTTGTGAGGAACTAGCTAAACTAAAAGTAGACTTAGTGTGGGGCCAGATGGGATACATCCAAGAGGATTCAAAGAACTTGGGGAAGTTCTAGCATCTCCACTGTCTGACTTTTTCAGTGCTTCTTTAGAGTCGGGAGTGATCCCAGAGGACTGGAGAAAGGCACATGTGCTCCCTTTACACAAAAGTGAAAGTAAGGATGAGGTTGAGAACTACAGGCCGGTTAGTCTGACCTCTGTGGTGAATAAATTAATGAAACAATGCTAAACAGAGGATAGTGAGTTTTCTGGAGTCCAATGGATTGCAGGATCCAAGGCAGTATGACTTTACAAGAGGCAGGTCTTGTCAGACAACTCCGATTGATTTCTTTGACTAGATGACCAAGGAGTTGGACTAAGGGAGAGCCCTAGATGTGGTGTACTTAGTTTTCAGTAAAGTCTTTGACAATGTTCTGCTCAGACAACTTATAAATAAATTGAGTATCCTTGGAATAGACCCTAAATTAACTGACTGAGTTAGAAATTGGTTGAGTGGGAGACTACAAAGGGTACAGGAGCTCACTCTGAGGAGAAGGATGTAACTCGTGATGTGCCACAGGGATCTGCCATAGTCTGATTCTTTTAAATATTTTTGTTAATTGCGGAAAGGCTGTCAGGTAAGGTTTGCCTCTTTGTGGATGATACCAAAATCTGCTATAGAGAAGACACCCAGAAAGGAGTAGATAAAATGAAAAGGGATCTAGCTAAGCTTGAAGAATGGTCAAGAACTTGGCAACTGAGATTTAATGCTAAAAATGCAGGGTCATGCAGTTGGGCTGCAAAAATCCAAGGGAGCAGTACAGTATAAGGGGTGAAGTACTTCTGTCCATGAAAGAATAGCAGGATCTGAGTGTGATTGTTTCTGATGATCTTAAGATGGGTTAATAGGTGATGGCGAAAGCCAGAAGGATGCTTGGGTGCACAGGAATTGGAATGGTTAGCTGAAAAAAAGGATGTGATATTGCCTCTGTATATAGTGAGACCTTATTTGGAGTACTGTGTGCAAATCTGCAGATCACACTTTCAAAAGGATATAAAACAAGATGGAGTCGGTACAGAAGGTGGCTACCAAAATGGTCAATGGTCTTCATTATAAACCTTATGGGGATAGACTTAAAGATCTAAATATGTATATGTTAGAGGAAAGGCAAGATAGAAGAGATATGATTGAACCGTTTAAACACCTCAGTGGCATAAATGCACAAGAGGAGCACCTCTTTCAATTGAAAGCAAACTCTGCTACCATGGGTCATAGGATGAGGGTGAAAGAGGATAGTAATATATGGAAATATTTCTTTACGGAAGGAGTGGTAAATGCAACAGTCTCACAGTGGAGGTAAAAGAAATAAGGCAGTATCTGAATTCAAACACAGAAGATCTCTAAAGGAAAAAAAGGACTATAGTAGTTGATATGGAAGGGCTGACTAAATAAGCCATATGGTCTTTTTCTGCCATCATATTTCTATAAGATGATTTCAAGTAAATTGTTAAGGGAAAGGAATTGGCACACCGCAGCGATCAAGGCCACAGCCTCTTCAAGTTGCTCTCTTGCTCTGATTTTTTTTTCCATTTGTATAATAGCTAATGCACATCCCTACAAAAACGTTTTAGCACATTTTTTATTTTTAGTTGCCTTCGAGTCAATGCTAACTTCTGGTGACTCAGTAGCCCCTGGGCTTTCTTGGCAGGGTATCACCAGAAATCGATTACCAAGCCTTGTTTTCCAAGGCAAGGGAGGGTAAAGTGACTTGCCCATGGTCACAAGAAGTGCCAGAGTAACCATTAGGTTACTCCATGTATTTGAAACAAATGTAGGAAAAAACACCCAAAAAATAGGAACATTTGTATTTTAAGTGAGCAAGAAGATAAATTTTTTTGGGGGGCCAGCATATCTTAAATCACTATACTATCTCCACTCTGTTTATATCCTTTAGGAGGAGCAACTCTTAGGATTGTACACAAGACTGTAGGTATTGTCTCACCAGTGAAGTATAAAATTTTGTTTCCGTTTAAGCCAGAATAGTAGCATTCACTAAGAAGAAATTTGTATATTTAATTAGCATTTGATTTCTTGTATTTGTTTTTATTGAGTAACCTGTTTTATGTATGGAACTTGTTATTAGTGCATTAGTAATTAGATTTGAATTGAAAATAGTATAAATTTGTTGTGATCTGCCTTGATTGGAATTTCATTTGAAAGATATGTTAATCCATATTTTTAAATTAAATTACTGTTATGCCTCTGCTTATGCATTCTAGAATTCCTCTGGAAGAGGAAATTGCTTTAGCACACAGTTTCACTAACTTGAGGTAACCAGAAATGATCACCCAAAAGGCTCTGTCAAGGTTGGTGCACATCAGTTTCTCATTCCTATCATGTACTGCTCCCTTGAATTTATGCTCTGCATATTACAGTCCTACTAATGATATTTAAAATATCACACAATCTTTCCTCGAATATCCTCCAAACCATCCTACACAAGACCCCCTAGACCAGAATGAGGAGTTACAGTTCACAAAACACATTTGACCTCCCAGACAAAAGAGCAAGACTGTCAAATGGGCTTGCTTCTGAGCATTCTTACTTATGCATCATCTCTAGAATTCTTTCCTGGTTTGGTGTTTGCATGTATCCTAACTTTTCCACTTTTGCAAGGAGCTCACCTATTCCAGAAACACTTTGGAAATATAGCATAGTCCCATTCAATTAGTCCAAGTGAACTTACAATGCAACAACCAACACAATCTCATGAGGCAACACAATCGCCCTGTTAATTCTCACATTATCTTAAAGTATTCTGTGTAACTCTATAACCTTCTTAATGTCATATGTAAACCATTATTTAAAATATTCTATGTAACTTTACAAACGTGTTAATTTTATATATAAACTGCTCTGACTTTAAGACAGAGCGGTATATAAAAATGGTTAAATAAATAAATATTCTAGAATGAATCTGAATCTGAACTACTAAGCCTTTGCCACTGGTACCACAGTCATCTTAAATTTACTTTCCTGGCCATTTAATCAACCAAGAAAAGCCAGTCCATCAAACATCACTCGTTGTTGCTCTTATCCAGTCTTAGATTACCATTTCCCAAGGAATCAGCATGTTTACTCTCCATAACATTTCCTGGCCCCACAGTTCATCACGCTTACCCTCCTTGTGTCACCTTCCATCTCCTTTTCTTGGCGCCTTCAAAAATGTAGTGCAGACTGAATTGATTTAACACGTCAATCAGTTTAAATCGTCTTAATTTAGCATGAACTAAAAATTTCTCGTTAAAACAAATACTGTTTGCGAAACTAACCAAAAAATATATCTCACCTAAATCAGGAAAAATTCATAAAAAGATGAAAACTAACCAAATGTTTTCTTGCCTGTGCACATCTCTAAGAGAGGATATGGGGGACAAGAAGGAGAGAGAGGCTGTTAGAATCAGCAAGCTAATGTGAGGGGTGGCCATTGTGGGCAGAGAGCAAAAGGAGCCATAGAATACCTGAAGGCATTTTTAAGAGTTGATCAGAGAACTAAGAGGGTAAGGAGAGAAGGCATTTGGTGGATTGGGGACCAGGAAGGATTTGTTAGATGAATCAGAGGACTGGGAGCTGGGTATAAGTACGATCATGGCTTGCCAGGGAAGGGAAGAAGATATGGGCTGATTCTGAGGCCCAAATAGCGGGACTGTATGTCCGGCGTGGACATACAACCCACGCTCAGCTGCTGCTCCCGATTCCGTCCTTTGGTATCCCCACACATACAAGGCTGTTGTGCAGAGAGCGCTGGATGTGGGCGGGAATGGGTGGTGCAGAGCCATAGCGGGGGTGGGATGAAGCACTCAGATGTACAGAGGCCATTCAGATCTGGCCTCTGTACATCTGGTGGTCTCATTTTGGGTGCATGGCTTATTGCACCTTGAAGGTGGAATAAGTGCCAGGTGCCGGTGTGATTGGGGCATGCAACACTCCCCACAGCAATAGGGCCACCGTGGGTGAGACACTGCCACCCGATTCTGGCCCTGGCTGCCCCCACTGAGGGTTGGGTGGTGGGGAAAAGAGCCATTCTCTCTAGGCAGGCATTTGCTTCTCAGTCTGGATGTGCCGGTGCTATGGCAACAGGATGCCACAGCACCAGCACACCAGCAGGAGTGCCGAGGGGCTGGCCATGCAGTGCACGGGACATCTACAACAGCAGAATAGGGGGCACGCTGGGCTGTCCAAGTGCCCTGATTCTACAACCGTGGGAATGTATAACTCCTACGACTGCAGAATCGGATGTACGTTGGCCCTATTCATTTTCTGGACATCCAAATGGCCCGGATGTGCACTGCTGAGAATCGGCCTCCACACGTCCTGGGTTAATAATTCCTTTAATTTTGGACCAATTTTTGGAAGAACTAAAAACATATATATGCCAAGTGCAGCTGCACTCAAGGGATCATGCCCAATTAACACAACCCTTGGAGTGTTTCCATGTTTGGCATATAATTGGCTTAGTGGATTGAGAACAGAGACATAATTTAATAACTGTGCACTTTTTGGATGGTTACCATGGCAACCTTCCAAATCTAGCTTACTTTAGTGAATTCATCACATAGGTCTCAGTAGCCCTCAGGCAGCTATTTATGTGATTAGAAGATCCTTTGGATCTATATAATAAGCTATTTGTGTATTTGCAAGCTAGTGCAAAGTGAGAAGTTAAAATAAATTGAACATATATTGAAGTCAATGTTTTTATGTATAAGAAGTTGTTTTACTCTAATGGTGCCATTGAAAAAAACATTTTACTGGAAACAGAGGGAGAAAAGTCAGAGTTTGTGTCAATAGTCAATAGAGGGTAAATGCTAAAGCTATGGCAATGAAAATAGCTTCAAATAGTATAAGAGAAACAACATGTTGACCCATATTTAGAGATTGGGAATTCTGTAAATTGGTTTGATTGTATAATGCTGCAATTACTTTTGTTGGAAGCATTTACTTCCTGAAATTTCAGAAAAGGAAACATTTCTGCAGAAACTTCTAGTTCAGCATTTTACAGAATGTCCTAGACTTGAGTACATATGCAGCATAATGAGGGTGGGCCACAGGACCCCTAGCCCAATCAATATTTTACCCACACAGCATTAGCATCTAGGACATTTTGGGGCCAAAGATCAGAGATTGGGTTTTTGCCCCATACCAAAAAAGCTGTTCTACTCCCTTTGCCTGGCTGCTTTACATACAACAAATTATTTATTGATTAATTGATTTGGTTTCCTTAAGACCCCTTCCTGGGAATGCAAGGACCTACTAGCTGAAATATAAACTAGGGCCATACCATGTGGAGTCCAGAAGGCCAACAGCAAAATCCTGTATACAATCCAGAAGTAAATTGACAGCCAGTGTAAATGAATTGAAATAACATGATCTGATCACTGAAGGCTCTTAATAATCTTAGTGGCAGTATTCTGAACCATCAGAAGCTGAGAAATCTCCCTTTTAGGGAGGCTCAGCAACAGTACATTGCAGTAATCAAACAGGCAAAATGAGTTCCAACTACAGAGTAGTGCTATACAAATGCTCAGTAGTAGTAGTAGTAGTGGAAGATGGTGACTGAGGGAGCGTTGCAGGCACTGACCCGGAACCCTGAACCCTACTTTGGTCATGCCATGTCTTCCTTCTGTAGGAAAGTGAAGGGCAAAGAACAGGAGAAGCTAGAAGATGTGAAGGTAATTAAAGCTGCAGCACCATTACATTCCCTAACACAGAGCACGAAAGACCATGCTTTGCTGGAGGCCACCGGACCAAGCCATGGACTCCTATTCCAGCAGAAGGACAGCTGCCCTTAAGAAGCAGCCCACTCACATAGAAGCTTCTCATTTTGGAGACTTTGGTCAATCATGTCTGAATTTTAAGGCTCAAGATATCAAATCCAGCCTTTCAAAGACCCTGGAGCAGGTGCTGCTGGACAATGTAGAACTTCCTTATTTTATTCATTTAGGGGCCTTAGTTGCCTAATTACATTTTCTAAACTTATCCACTTAGTATTGAAAATAATCAATAGTTGGGTAAGTACTCTCCCTCTCAAATTATATTTGCAAGACTGATAGCTCCATTGAACCACTTTCTCACCGACCCAGTAATTAATGTTATGGTAAGATTGTTTTGATCCTACTCCAACACCAAAGCCTGATACCCTGAAACATTCCCAGTAGGAAGTTCTTGCCTTCCAACAGCAGGAGCTTCTTTGGGACTTTGAAACAGCGAATTAGTCCTCCCAATCTAATTCTTCCAGATTGGCCTAGTCCTGCACTTGCCTGATGCTGTCTTAGAGATTTCCATACTTTCTAATGACTACATTGTAATGCTTGACTTATTGACTGAGGTTGCTGTGGCATGGCTGTCAGAGCGTCTGAGTTGAGTGGGAATGGGAGAGGAGTATGGCCGAACCATCAGTCTTAATTAATAAATCCTATACATGAGGTGTCAGATCTCTCCCTACCCACCCCAGTTCTCACCCACCCCATGTGAGAATTCTTGCTTTATAGGGCTACTCCCCAATTAGCTACACACAGGGACATAGAACAGCACTGTTAGTACACACATAAAAATATTAACTGCTTTTTCTCTTAAGAGACAACTGATTAAAAGTTAGGGTCTTTGGTAGGTCTCCCTAATTTACTTCAACAGATACCAAAACTCTGCTGACTGAAAGATAGCTTGGAAAAACTGGATTGCCAAAGCTGTTGTCCCTGTTACAGTTTCTGTCTCTGTCCAGACAGAGAGCTTGATACCATTTGAAGAACCGGTTCCATGTGCATGATGCCTGCAAGCTGAAGCCCTCATAAAACAAGTGGAGGAACTCACAGAAGAGAGAACGAGACTGAGAAGCATTCGAGATGGTGGAAAGTACATGGATGAGATGCATATTGAAACATCCAAGTTCTCCGACAGAGGTGAAGATGGGAGGCTACAGAATGAAGAGAGTTGGAAAAGAGCCAACAGATCCTGCAGAATCAACAATCCAACTCCACCAGCCCTTGAATTGAAGAACCAGTATGCAGCCCTGGATGTGGAGGAGGTGAAAACATCCCAGGAAAGGGAAGAACCAGAGCTTGAGCACCCCAAAGTTGCAGAATCAGTGATCACAAAGAAGCAAAGGGTAGTGGTGATTGGTGACTCTCTTCTGAGGGGTTCTGAGGCATCCATCTGCCAACCAGACTTGATGTTCAGAGAGGTGTGCTGTCTGCCAATTGGGAACCACCACCCAGGAAAGGGATTTGGGCGTCATTGTGGATGCCATGTTAAAACCCTCGGCCCAGTGTGCAGCGACGGCCAAGAGAGCAAATAGAATGCTAGATATGATAAGGAAAGGAATGGAAAATAAAACAAAAGATATTATAATGCCTCTATATCGTTCCATGGTGAAACCGCACCTTGAATATTGTGTGCAATTCTGGTCGCCGTATCTTAAAAAGGATATAGCAATTTTAGAAAAGGTTCAGAGAAGAGCCATCAAAATGGTAAAGGGGATGGAAGGATACTCCTATGAAGAAAGGCTAAAAAGGTTAGGGCTCTTTAACCTGGAAAAGAGACGGCTGAGGGGAGATATGATAGAAGTCTATAAATTAATGAACGGAGTGGAACGGGTAAACGTAGATCGATTGTTTACCTTATCAGAATATAGAAAGACTAGGGGACATGCAATGAAGCTACAGAGTAAACTATTTAAGACTAATAAAAGAAAATATTTTTTCACTCAACGTGTAATCAAACTCTGGAATTTGTTACCGGAGGATGTTAGCTGTTAGTGTAGCTGGGTTTAAAAAAGGTTTGGACAAGTTCCTGGAGGAAAGGTCCATAAACCATTATTAAGAAGGGACCCAGGATATCAATGCTTGAACCAATACAAGCATTGTGGAACCTATGTCTTTTGGGGAAACTGCTAGGTACTTATGATCTAGATTGGCCACTGTTGGAAACAGGATACTGGGCTTGATGGACCTTGGTCTGACCCATTATGGCATATCTTATGTTTGTATGTTTTTATGACTTCACGGCTCTTGGACAGAAGGTGAAGCAGATAGTGCAGGTAGCATTCTCTTCAATCCTCCCTGTTGAGGGTAAAGGCCGAGGCAGAGAAGCTCTCATCCTAGAGATTAATGCATGGTTGTGTGGATGGTGTCATTGAGAACATTTTGGTTTCCTGGACCATGGGATGACATTCCAAGGGCTGAAGGGCAGAGATGGCGTCCAACTATCCAAGAAGGGTCGAAGTGTCTTCTGTAGCAGACTGGCTAACCTAATGAAGAGGCTTTAAACTAGCTTCATTGAGGATGGGTAAAGAAAGCCCCCAGGTAAGTGAAAGCCCCAAGGCAAGTGATCTCTAAAGATAAAAAGGGTATTATTGTAGTTGATATAGAAGGGCAGATTAGAAAAGCCATCTGGTCTTTTTCTGCCATCATGTTTCTATGTTTCTATACCTCTGAAGAAATGGTAACATCTGGAAAGTGGTATATATAAATGTCTGTAGCATGGGAAATAAGATCCCAGATGTTGCTTTAATGGAAGAGGATGAATTAGATTTAGTGGTGGCTATGAAGACATGGTTAACAAACAACTATGACTGGAATGTAATTATACCAGGCTATACTTTATTCAGGAAGGACATGGTATGAAGAAGGGGAGGTGGACAGCGAAAAAAATATGTCAAATATTTCATGTAAGCATATGCAAAAAATAATATTAAAGCTATAGAATTACAGGGCTTAAACGGGAGTGAGGAGGCCCTGTGGGTTAAACTAGAAAGAGGGAAAAGGAAGTCCATTTGCATTGGTATGATATACAGATCTCCCTCATAGGATGAAGAAGTGGACAGGGATTTAATGGATGACATATGCAGTATTGCCATGAAAGGAGAAGTGCTACTGATAGGTGATTTCAATATGCTGAATGGCACATCCTTACCACAGTCTCATCTAGAAGTAAGGGGATCCTAGATTCTCTACAGGGAGAACTATTCCAGAAACTGGTAACAGAACCCAAAAGCGGTATTGTCAGACTCAAGGTTGAAGGGGAGGATTATGTAGAAGCTGATGAGGATAAAGCAGAATTACTTAACAAATATTTATGAACTGTGTTCACAGATGAAGGGCCAGGAATAGGACCTCAGAAAACACCCAGAAATAGGAACAGAAGTGATGGGGATTGTGAACAATTTTCAGAAGACTGTGTTTTTGAGGAACTAGCTAAATTAAAAGTAGACAAAGTGATGGGACCGGATGGGATACATCTGAGAATATTGAAGGAACTTAGGGACATTCTATTGGCTCCACTTACTGACCTTTTCAATGCTTCTTTAGAGTCGGAAGTGGTCCCAGGAGACTAGAGAAAGGCACATGGGGTCCCTTTACACAAAAGTGGAAGTAAAGATGAGGTTGAAAACTACAGGCCAGTTAGTCTAACCTCTGTGGTGAGTAAATTATTAGAAATGCTGCTAAAAGGGAGGATAGTGAGTATTCTGGAGTCCAATGGATTGCAGAATCTGAGGCAGCATGGGTTTACAAGAGGCAGGTCTTGTCAGACAAATCTAAGATGAGGGTGAAAGAATAATATGCAGAAATATTTCTTTAAGGAAAGAGTGGTAGATGCGTGGAATATTCTTCCAGGGGAGATAGCAGATATGAGGACAGTATTGGAATTCAAAAAATCATGGGACAAACACTGAAGATCTCTGAAGGAAAAGAAGGGACTTGATTTGGAAGGGCAGACTAGAGAGGCCATGTGGCCTTTTTCTGCCATCATGTTTCTATATCTTCCAAATCAGATTTCTTCTCATGTCACATATCTATACCAACTTCAATGAGGGGAGGAAAAAGACCTCAAGAGTCCATTTGACCAGCTAGAAGCCTTTTGCGTCTCTCACATCATCAGTCATAAAAAACTCCCATAAATTTATTGCAACCAAATTCTGTATATTTTCCCCAACCTTTTCATAAATTATAGAATATTAATCATTTTATATATGTGCTAAAATAACCCTAAAGGGAATACTTTCCCTTCTGTTGAAAAGTTGCTAGCTCCATTTAGACCAACTCTGACACTGTCAGTATTTCGCCAAGCACTGCATTAGGTGCTGTCAGTGTTTCTGCAAGTGCTGCATTCTAAAAAGACAACAAAGCACATTGTCACCATCTCATAATACAGAAAGAAACCCCCTGAACACCCCTTTTATTTTAAGTATATTAATGATACATGTAGATTGGCTAAGTTTTAGACCTCCCATTAACACCGCCTGAAAAATTACCCTTAATCTGACACAACCCCATGTTGCTGATTTGGCCCTTCTTACATTCATTATAAACAGAAACCCAATATTGAACACTAACCCATACCTCCCAATGCAATCCTATGGGTAGCTTCGCCTCACAGTATAAACTTAAATCCCAGTCCAGTACCTATGAGCAATCATATCTTATCGTCTACATGTACTTATAAAACACAAGCAAACCATACTGTAAATATCTCATTTAAAAAACACACATTTATTTAGACAGTTTTGTATACCACCTTATCCTTCAATCAAAGTGGTCACAACACAATTGGGGGATACATTTAACATGAGGGGATATGAGACACATACACTAATACTTACAGGGAACATGGGCAATGGAGGGTTAAATGGCTTGCCCAAGATCACGAGGAACACCTGTGGGGCTAGAAACCCCAGTCCTTCTGGCCCAAGGTTGCTGTCCTCTCTGGCCAGAGGCAACTTGCCCCAACCACTAGGCCACTCCTCCCACATACCTAAAAAGAAGCTCATTCACACTGCAAACATTCCTATACAATCACAATACATTGATACCGAAATCACAATAAGCAACTCTTCTACCTCACTAACTGCGCTACCCGTTACCATTCACACTTACTTGCAAAACCTACCATGTTTGCAGTCATATCTCAAAAACCCAACTGATATTGCATGCAAAACCTCTATCCCTTAGTGAGTGACCTCATTCTCAATCCACCATTCGGAACACTCCAAATATTTCCATTCTGTCCCGAACTCATTCATATCACTGTTCTTCAGACACCATCTCAATTGTTGCATTTATTAGCTTCCAGCAATTCTGTACATGATTGAAGATCCCTGATTCATGTCAACTGTGCCACGTACCTCCTGTCCACAACATCATCTTATAAAATGCGACTTCCCTGATCATATCCATTTATAAAATAACATGATGTTCGGCAAACACAAGGGGCATCACCAGACCCATATTAACAGGTAACATAAAAAGAATGATATCCTCAGTCATCAATAACCGTCAATCACACCTCCTATCAAACCATTATACCATACTACCATTACTTACATCCTAAACCAATTAATCACAATCCCATGTTTACCGATTTATAGTTGTTTTATGAATGGATGTAGTTTGCTAAGTTTCAGCTATTCTTTCTGTTCTTGTTTCCTCACTTTGATGCCCTTTATCAACAAAATGCTGAACCAAAGGAACAGATAATTACTTTATATGTATTCTGCTCCCTTGCTCATTGAGTCATAAATGGCCAGGCCTATTGCATGTTCCCACCCCTCCCAGAAGCTCCTTTCTAAGAGATTTCTGATCTCCACCTGCAAGGGACGCAGAGACAACAATGTCAGAAGCTGGCATCTGACACTGCACCACAGTGGAAAGTTGTACACACCATGTCACCCTCTACATCCAAAGTGACAGTCACACAGTGTGAGGGGTTAGACTCCCACAGCCACCTATAGATGTTGGGCTTCTAAAAATATATCCCTCATACATACCTGCTATATACACCCCCCTACACATGTGAGGTCCTGTAAGGGCCCATGCACTTTACCCACATCCCACAGTTGGCTGAGAAACACCAGGGGGTCAGAGGTAGGATGACATCAGCAGTCCCTATTATTGCAGAGACCTGTCCTAGCACTCCCATATGTCTGCTGCTGCATGCTGTGGCCAAGGCTGATGCAATGTTGCCATGGCTACCTCTGCGGGTAAATGCCACTATCGCACACAGTTGTATAATCTGTTGGATTTTATATATGTGTGTGATACCTGCATGCAACAATAACTGTACAAATAGGTTGGTTAGTCCTCAACAACGCTACGAGTGGTAGCATTACATTGTTCATTTACAGGAGCTGGTGGATGTGCAGATACATTGGAGGGCAATAGCACAGGTATGATCCATCCCCCTGCCTCTGTATGCAATTCTACAATAGAGGTCAAGGCTCAGATTGTCAATGGGTAGCCTCTTTCACCTGCATAGAAAGGCACACATGTCAGGTTTTGTTTACATGGCAACTCTCTTTTGTTTGGATTAGGTTTGTGGCCAGGCAGCTTCATGTGTTTTTGTGCATAGTGCAGGCTTGGCTTCTGTTTGCCAGGTGCTGAACCTCCCAGACACTGGGGGGGAGAGGGGCTGATATGTGCCTGGGGGGGGGGGGGCGCGGAGAATGAGATGTGACACAACTTACCTAGCAGCTATCTACTCATTATTTCATTGCTTTCAAACCTCCAATAGATTCCAGAGTTGGTGAGGATATAGGCATCATGGCAGGAATCTGGAAAATATATCTCTGATCTGACTCTGCTCATTGCACATGACCTGAATGTTCAGGGAAAGGAATACCTTTCTGTTCCAGTAGATGGCCACCATCCTTCATGGGTGCCTGACATCCATGTGTGTGCTGTTAATTAATCACAACACTGATCGCAATCCAACCACTTCACGGTATTGTAGCATGGTTTGTTGCCTCTGCTGCCCAGCCTGTGGGAAGGCTACATAATCAACTGCGTGGCTTAGGAAGGCCCTCAGGAAATGGGAGACGCACTGTGAAACAGCTGACTGGCTGAGGCCAGCTGTAGAAGCAGAGAAAGATTGGAACCTGCCAGGAGCTAGGGAGACACGGGCCATGGCGATGCTGTGGTGGAGGTATGGGCTGACTCTTTTGTTTGATAGAGGAGCAGCTCTAGAACCTGAAAGAAATGGTGGATGGCTGCCTTATCATACCAGATCCTGGTGAGGCACTGCTCATCCGTGAGGTCCATGAATTGGGTTCTGAGCACTGTGATATGGGTGTCTCCTCACAGACCTCCAGTTCTCCCAGTGATCTTCAAGCAGCAATGTCAGCTTAAATAGTGTGTTAATTTTCTCCATGGCTGCTACCTCCCACCACCAGAATCCAGAGATTACCAGCACCCTGTGAATCCCATCACCAGTTCCATCACAGCAGGATTGCACAGTGGCTATTGCAGCAGTGGCCTTGACCACAATATGAGAAGTTTTAGATTTGTCTAAGTGTGTTATGCTGATGTGGCATTTTCACACCTTTTTGGCATTCATTTGCTTATTAAATAGAATAAAACGGAAGGTTTGTTTCTGGAAAGGATTTTTCCTTTCATTACAAACACTCCAACAAAAGTTATTAGCCAATAATTATAAACACATATTTTTTGCATTAATGGTTATTTACTTGGGACAATGGTGGTCTAACTACATTTTGTTTTAGAGCTTCTTTAATGACTTCCAATGCTCCATACTGTGGAATTGATGTATATAAAGCAATAATCCCCTTTGTAACTAATATAGTGAACTCTACTTCCTTTAATTCCTTTTTATCACGTGTAAAGTTTCTTGGATAAAAGGATGACCATTTATTGCTGCGGGTTTCAAAAAAAAAAAATCAGTCAGTTGGGCTAAGGGTTCATGCACTGATCACTGCTTTAAGACTCTGGGATGTCCCGGAGGGTCTTCCAATCATTTTTGAATTTTCTGAAGAGCATAAAAAATAGGTTCAACAGGATGTTCTTCAACCAAAAACTTTGCTTCTTTAAACATTATTATGTGCTCATTTAAAGCTGTATCCATCTTCCTTTTAATCAGTTTTCATAATTCATACATAAGGTCATCAATCAATCATACATAGAATCTGGCAACCATCAATTATCTCGATTTCTCATGTATATTGCTCCCATGTCTGAATTATAATGGCTCCTCTTTCTAAACCTGAGAAATAATAAAATCTTGCCTTCTAATTAATTCTTTAAGTGCCTCCCAGTATTGTATAGATTTATTTTAATGGGTCTTGATATCCTCTGATTTCTCCTCAATTATCTGCATATGTCTAATCAATGGGGCCGCGGCTCCAATATCGCATGGAGTCCACTACCACGGTTTAGTAAACATACCCCTAAGAATCAAATATAGTAACAAAATCGATTGACTCCAGAGGGATCCACTTAGAAACAGGACAAACAACAGAATCATCACTCAACATGGAGTTAGTATTAAAATAATTATGTTGACGTTTACATATAAATTGATGGAAAAATACCTAGAATTTAAACAGATCATGTTTCACCATAGGGACAAAGTCTAGACCAAGATATGAAACTTTCAATTCATTACTAGTAACCTCTTCTTTAGAAATACAGTACTGTATATGGACTGACATATTCAAAGGGCTTTATCCGGTTATCAGGACAATCAGAACAACCCTGCTGAGAAGGATTCAGCGGCTCAAACTGCTCAGTGCTACTGAATATGCCCTCTGACCACAGCAGCACTGCCTGGACTATGCCAAGGTGGTTTGTGGGTGAGGTGAGGGCAGTCTCAGCACTAATCTGTTTAGTGATGATTTTCAGCCCACTAACCAGATTAGTGCCCATGTAAGATGGTGTAAACATTTTTAAAATAAATAAATTATCTGGGTCCTTGGATGGTCAGGCACAAAAGAGTGGATATAGTCTGGTGTACTGTGACTGCACTGTCACCACGGGGCAGGATGAAGTTCAGTCCAGAAAGGGGAAAGAACATTCAAGGCTGCAATCATCACACCTGGGAAGTTGGGCCGTGCTGCTGTGGGGGCCACAGTTTTAAGAAAAAACTGCAGCAGAAACAGGTCAGGAGCAGGACCCAAGATAGGAAGGCCATGATCAGCGGCCCATGCATGGATGCATGCGTAAAAAGTGAGTTAGGCAGTAAGAGGGCCATGGGGAGAGACTGTCAGCTGTGATCTGTGACTTGCACAGATGCAGAGGAGCTTGAATTGAAAGTGGCATGGGAGCCATGAGGGCTTGAAACCAGTAGTTTGTTGCCAGGATTGAAAGCAAGCCACAGGAGGAAGCCAGTGCTAGACCACATTTAAATTTAAAAGGCCAGCATCCATTTTAGTTAGAAAAAAAAAATAGAGGGCGTAGTAAAAGCTGTTAGTATAGCTGGGTTTAAAAGAGGTATGGACAGGTTCCTGGAGGAAAAGTCCATAAACCATTATTAAGTGGACTGGGAAATTACACTGCTTAGCCTTGGCATATGCAGCATGGAATCTGTCTAATTTTTGGAAATCCGACAGGTACTTGTGACCTGGATTGGGCACTGTTGAAAACAGGATACTGGGCTTGATGGATCTTTGGTCTGACCCAGTAGGCTAAGTGCTATCTTCACAAGTTGACCCCCTTGCATAAAATCTATACTAAATCTTAGCAAGCTGACACTGCAATTGAAATATGATATGAAAGAAAAAGAAACATACCAGTTTCATGTCACCCAGGATAAAAAGGTGCCTACCAGTAGTTTATACACCAGGGCTAACTATGAAGATAACATCCCTGTCACAGAGAAAGACCATGGTGAACATATTACATGGACAAACTGTGATGGGAGATAAATCACAGAAATTAAAGAAAGAGTACAAAGGATTAACTACAATCAAGTGGACTTCTGCTGATAAAGAGGAGATAATATGCTGCTATTTTTATGCTACAAACCCTACAGTATATTTAAATCAAGAGGGTATAAAAGAGAATCTGCCAAAAAGTGGAAGAGAGAGGAATATTGGCACAAGAAAAACTGCAAAAAGCTAGTGATGGAAATTAAATCGTAATATGTATATGTTAGAGGAAATTAAAGTTCTCTAATTTCAAAAATCAAAGTAAAGAAGTATGTGAATGGTAACATCGTGAATCAACTAAGGCCTTCTGTGGAAAAAGAAATACAGAAAGGAGGAGGAGACCTAGGTGGGAGTACCAGAAGAACGGTTTACATAGGAAAAGAAAGAGTAGTTGAGGTGGAGATGGAGCTTGGAGGTCTGGAACTGCAGGACAGTGAGCTAAACAGAGGACAGGTCGAGAAATCAACTGAAGAGAAACATAGAAACATGACGCAGAAAAGACCATATGGTCTATCTAGTCTGCCCTTCCATATTAACTACAATAGTCTCCTTTTTTTCTTTAGAGATCTTCTGTGTTTGTCCTATGCTTTTTTGAATTCAGATACTGCCCTTGTCTCTACTACCTCCACTAGAAGACTATTCCATGCATATACCACTCTTTCTGTAAAGAAATATTTCTGCATATTAATCCTGAGTCTATCCTTTTTCACCCTCATCCTATGTCCCCTCGTAGCAGAGCTTGCTTTCAATTGAAAGAGGCTCTCATGCATTTATGCCACTGAGGTATTTAAATGTCTCAATCATATCTTCTCTGTCCCGCCTTTCCTCTAACATATATATATTAAGATCTTTAAGTCTGCTCCATATGCTTTATAATGAAGACCACTAACCTTTAGTGACCACCCTCTGCACCAACTCCATCTTCTTTATAGCTTTTTGGAGGTGTAGTCTCCAGAATTACACACAATATTCCAAATGAGATTGCACCAGAGGCACTATCATCTACTTTTTTTCTGCTGGCCATTCATCTCCCTATGCACTCAAGCGTCCTTCTGGCTTTCGCTGTCACCTTTTCTGTCTGTTTAGCAATTTTAAGATCACCATAAACAATCATGCCCATGTCCCACTCTTCTTTTGTGGACAGAAGTACTTCACCCCCTACATTGTCCCACTCCTTTGGATTTTTGCAGCCCAAATGTGTGACCCTGTGTTTTTTAACATTAAATCTCAGCTGCCAAATTCTTGACCATTCTTCAAACTTAGCTAGATCCCTTCTCATGTTATCTACTCCTTCCTGGGTGTCTACACTATTGCTGATTTGGGTATCACAACGAGGCTCAGAGGTGGATGAATGAAAGATCGAATTTATAGTCCATGTAGGAAAAGATGAATCTACTGGGTCCCAGGCAAGGGAAAGAGTACCCAAGCTAAATTTAACCCCTAATGTTAAAAGCAGAATAAATAAGATGAATAAGGCCATAGCCTGTATAAAGGGACCATTTAATGACATCACATAAATAAATCAAATACAATATTGTGCAGCTAAAATTATTACTGAAAGAATACTTCGAAAAAAAATGCAGGGCCAGACGAAAAAGACAACAATAGGGGGTATTTTACTAAAGGGCGTTAGCTGCTGCCGTAGCGCCAACACAGAAATATTACATGGCGGTAGCAGGTAACAAAGGAAAAATGCAGATATTGCAGTGATTTCCATGATGTCTGTAATTTGTGCATTAGTTGCAGGCTTGGGTGGGATTATTGCAGAGAGTAGGCATGCCTGCATCGTGCGATTACTTCAGATGTTGCCATCGTGCAGTAATCGCCAAACTTTGCAGATGCAGTTGAAGATGAATGATAGCTGCATCTACAAAGCTTGCCCCCTCCTCCATTACAGTGTTTTCTCTGTGGTATCTTTAGGGTCAATGCGGAGAATGCTCCCTGCACATACCACGGGACCTTTGCAGTTAACACCAGCTTTTTGCAGCTATCTTCCTTGGAAAAAGTGTATCAAAGGAAAAATCACTGTGCACAGAGGTATCCTTGATAGACTGGTATCTATGTATTTATTTATTTATTTAAGTGGTTTTATATACCGCCTTATCTCAAAATCAAGGCGGTTTAAATGTTACAAGCTAACTTAACATAGAACGTTATAGTTTACAAGGAACCAGATAAAACATAATTTAATATAATTTAACATAATGTAACATAATAAGACAATATATGACAGAAATATGGGATCATTAGGTCTCAGTTTAACTTAGAATAGTCAGTTTAATAAGATAAAATAACATGTAAGGTAAAATATTGTAAGAGAAAACATGGATGCTTTATGTCTCAGTTTAGATTGGACAGCAATAAAGACAAAAGGGTCTGATGTTGAGGTGGGAAGGCTATGCAATGTGGTGTAGCATAGCCTTCCTTTTGCCCCCCCCCCCCACTCAGATATTCACTTCTATGCCAGTGGAAGTGAATATCCGGGTTAGCCCGGACGCCCCGGCAGCCACAGAGGCTACACGGGTAATAGCGATTTTCTTTGCTACCCGCATAGCCTCTGCATCTTAAAGATAGGCAAGGTTTTTTCTCGCCTATCTTTAAGGCACAGAGGGCTATGCAGAGCAGGAGTGGAAGAAGGTGCTACTTGGGTAGCAGCGATTTTCATTGCTACCCAAGTAGCACCTTCTTCCACTCCTGCTCTGCCCCGCAACACCCCTAACACGCCCCAATGCTATGCAGATAGAATCTGGGCGTGTTAGGGACTTAAAAGGGATATTCGAAGGGTACTACCTATATAGGAACCCTTCGAATATCTTGGATAAGGCCATTAAACGGGTCTCTAAGGAAGTTACTCATGTAAGGGCCTTTGAATACCGGGCCCAAAGGTTTTAGTATAAGGTAGCTGGGGGTAGAGGTGGGGAGAGGGGGAGGAGGGGACGATAATGGTAAGGTAAGGTAGATGAAGTGGTAGTCCAAAAGAAGTAACCTTGGTTTGTGGGACCGGGGGGGGGAGGGGAGGAAATATGGTGATGGTGTCAGAAATGCTTGTTGAGGCGATTAATTTAAGTCCCGAAATATTCAGAGAAGAGGTGGGTTTTTAGTTTATTGCAAAAATCGATGATGTCCTGCGTAGCAAGGTCATCATAAGGAAGTGAGTTCCACAATTAGGGGCGTAGAGAGAGAAAGTTCTATTTGATGTGGATAGGGTGCTTAGGTACTAAAAGTATTAAGATAAGAACATAAGTTATGCCATACTGGGTCAGACCAAGGTCCATCAAGCCCAGTATCCTATTTCTAACAGTGGCCAATCTAGGTCATAAGTACCTAGCAGTTTCCCCAAAAGACACAGGTTCCACAATGATTGTATTGGGTCAAGCAGTGATATCCCGGGTCCCTTTTAATAATGGTTTATGGACCTTTCCTCTAGAAACTTGTCCAAAACTTTTTTAAACCAAGCTACACTAACAGCTTTTACTACATCCTCCGGTAACAACTTCCATAGTTTGATTACATGTTGAGTGAAAAAATATTTTCTCTTATTAATCTTAAATAGTTTACCCTGTAGCTTCATTGCATGTCCCCTAGTCTTCCTATATTCTGATGATATAAACAATCGATCTACGTTTATCCGTTCCACTCCATTCATTAATATATAGAACTCTATCATATCTCCCCTCAGCCGTCTCCCAGCACAGATCCCTGCGGTACTCCACTATTCACCTTTTTCCTTTGGGAAAATTGGCCATTCAGCCCTACCCTCTGCTCTCTGTCTTTTAACAAGTTCCTGATCCACAATAGTACACTGCCTGCTATCCCATGACTTTTTAGTTTCGGCAAAAGTCTCTGATGAGGGACCTTGTCAAAGGCTTTCTGAAAGTCCAGTACACTATATCTACCGACTCACCTTTGTCTACCTGTTTATTCATACCCTAAAAAAAAAAAAAACAGATTAGTAAGACAAGATCGTCCTTGTCTAAAGCCATGTTGGCTGTCTCCCATTAAGCCATGACTATCTACATGTTCACTAATTTTGTTCTTTATGATGGTTTCTACCATTTTTCCCGGTACTGACGTCAGACTCACTGGTCTGTAGTTTCCCGAATTACCCCTGGAACCCTTTTTAAAAATTGGTGTTACATTGGCGATCCTGCAATCTTCAGGTATTACAGATGATTTTAATGATAGATTGACAGATTACTAATAGCAGGTCTGCAATCTCATATTTCAGTTCTTTCAACACCCTTGGATGTATACCATCTGGTTCAGGTGATTTGCTACTCTTCAGTTTATCAAATAGTTGTAATACATCTTCCTGGTTTATCGATATTTCTTTCAAGTTCTTCCGCAGTATCACCTTTAAATACCACTTCAGTCTTGGGTAACATCCTGAAAGTATAAAGGTATCAGTCCTAGACTGGACACAGTGTAGCAAACGTACTTTCACTTTATTTCAAATAGACGTAAGGTCTCAGAACTCGGGCTGCCACTGACGTTATAATATACCATCTAGTGGACTAATTGCCACCATTACATCAACGACCTTTGTTTATAATCACCCGGCTATTACTAGTAAAGTTTTCTTAAAATATAGTTATATCAATGCTGTACGTAATTTGAATACTTAACGTTGAACATTCGACATACTTTTCATTTCGTTATCATTTTCATTGAAATAAATAAATATAGTGCTTAGCTTTGAGCTTATGAGTTCAGCAAGTAATACAATCCTTGAGAGTGAATAAGAGGTTTAAGCACCTATAATGCTATGATTATCCCAGGGGTAGGTGGGTGTTGGGGAGGGAGGGAGGAAAAGAAGACTTATTAAAAGCTGGCTGCTACACAGTACCCTGTCCTGTTCTTCTAAGGTAAGCTGTGACCAATCTCCAGGGGGAATCCCACAGCCCTTGCTTGGATAGAGGGAGTCATGGATTGTAAATTTAACCAGAAAGCTCTCTTCTGTGTTTTAAATTTAAGCTGAAAGTTATTTGCTGCTACTAGACCCTGACTGATTTAACAAATACACTGGGTTCACAGATTAATCAGCATAATCTAAAGAATTCCTTTTTCCCCAAGATTTAGAAAAATTCCCAGAAGTAGATACTTACCAATTGCAGATCTCTCTCCAGAAGTAGCAGTCCTCTTTTGTAGTCCTTCAAGACTGAGAAGCACAGAACTCTGGTTGAACTATTTATGCCTGTGCTTCTGAGGTAAGCTGTGAACAATTTCCTGAGTGATTAACACAGTCCTTGCTTGATAGAGGGAGTCTTTCAAACTAGCCTTCTGATCTGTCACCTGGATTTAACACCTATTTAAAAAATTTCACAGGTCTCTTGCCCCCTATGTAGAAGGCCTTTTTGTAAAGGTCTCTATAAATAATTTATTGCTTAAGGAATACTGACCCTGTTTTGCCTTTTATACTAAGTTATATTCTGATTGGATTTAAATTAAATTAAAGCTCTTTGCTGCTACTAGGCTCTAACTGATTTCACAAATATTTAATTTATTTATTTAGTTAGTTAGTTATATATTTATTTAATGCTTTTATATACCGTGCTCTTTAAAATCAGTGTGGTTTACAGATAACGTTTTGTGCAGAGTAGGAAGAGCCTGCTCTGCACTTACATCGAATGGGTGGAGCAACTTGGATTCAGAACAGGGTAACTATATACAAGCTATTTACAATCTAGACAGGATGATATACAGGCTATACGAGTCCAGACAAGGTAACTATATACAGGCTATTTACAATCTAGACAGGATGTTATACAAGCTATACAAATGGAGGAGTGGCCTAGTTGTTGGGGCAAGGTACTTCAGGCTGGAAGGTCAGGGGTTCAAATCCCACTAGAGGACAGGTGCTCCTTGTGGTCTTTGGCAAGCCACTTAACCCTCCATAGCCCATGTTCCCTGTAAAATAGTTATCTCCAAGTTATAATGCCCTGTTCAATGTAATTTAAGTTTGCTCAATGTAAACCGCACTGATGCAGAATAGTGTGGTATATAAGAGAATGTAAATAAATAAATAAATATATTATAGCTATGCAGTTGTAACGACATGGTTTGCCCTGGGACCTGTGTAAAGGGATGTGAATTATTTACTGGGTTGTCTGTTTCATGCGGTTAGATTGTAGGGTTGTGTCAGGAGGGGGCATGCTGTTGGCCTGGGCATAGTGTAGGAGAAAAAGGTGGTGCTTTAGTGCCTTTCTGAATTGGGCAAGGTCAGTGATTGCGCGGATAGTTGCTTGGAGCTCTTCCAGCAGGTAGGTGCGTAGAAGATGAAGGCTCTGTTTGTTGTTGCCTGAGTGCATTTTGTTACTTCGCAGGGGGTTATTAGTGTATTGGTGGTGAAGGATCCTCTTGCTGTAGTTGCAGGTGTGAGGTGGATAAGATTCGTCAAGGAGCTAGCGGTTGTGTTGTTGATGGCCTTGAATGTTAATAGAACTGCTTAGTAGATGAGTTGGCAGTAGATTGGTAGCCAGTGCAGGTCTTTCAGGATTGGCATAATGTGGTCCCTTCTAGCGGCCCCATGTAGGAAACGGGTAGCAGCGTTCATTGCTAACTGTAGTGGGTTTAGTGTATTCTTAGGAAGTTCATGAAGGATCACATTGGCATAGTCGAAGTGGGGGGTTACTAGTGCCTGGAAGACTGTTCGGAAGTCGTCTGGTTGTAGCAGGGGTCGAAGATGTTGAATCGTCCTCATCATGTGGTAGATTTTCTTGACGATGTTGCCTATGTGGGCTTTCAAGTTGAGGTGCTGGTTGAGCATGACTCCTAGGTAGTGGATGGTGGATCGACTTGGTAGCTCGGCGTCTCTTATTTATTTATTTATTTAATGGTTTTTCTATACCGCACTATTTATCATCAGTGCGGTTTACAAACAACACAATTTGAACAATGTAGAACAGCCTCACATTGAACTTACAATGAACAGGGAAGTTACATGGTGAACAGATAAACTATATACACTAAATACAATATAGTAGGGGGATGTAAATGAGGTGTGGGATATTTACATTGGGCAGGATGGCTAAATGTATGTAAATGTTTGTGTCGATAGTCTAGGGTATTAGGGCATGTAGTCAGTGATGATATGTTTATCATGCAAGATGTTGTGATAGATACGTTGCTCTGTAAGAGCTGCTTTTGTCGGGTGGGGATGGCTAGGTGATGCTGTCAGAGTTGGAGAAGTGTTGCAAGAAAAGATAATGTTTGAGTGCCTTTCTGAACTGGGGGAGGCTGTTTAAGTCACGGACGTCTGATGGGAGAGAGTTCCAGCTGGAGGGTGCGTGCAGTGCAAAGGCACGTTTTCTCGTGGTCTTCTTACATTTGGTGATGGCTTTTGGGAGAATTATGGTGTTGGAGGTTGTAGATCTCCTTGATCTGTTGAGGGGGGTAGGGTGAACAAGGTCTGAGAGGGTGGTCGCCGTGCTTCCTTTGATTGCCTTGAATGTCATGGTTAGGATCTTAAAGTTGATCCTACAGTGGATAGGGAGCCAGTGTAAGTTTTTTAGGATGGGGGTGATATGGTCTTTTCTTGAGGCTCCGTAGACTGTTCTAGCTGCCGTGTTCATCGCAAGCTGCAGAGGATTTATCGAGCTCATTGGAAGGCCAAGTAAGATGGAGTTGGCGTAGTCAAAATGGGGCATTATTAAGGCCTGAAAGACTGTACGGAAGTCATGTGGCTCAAGGATTTGCTTCATATGTCATAATATCTGGAGTTTATGGTAGATTGCTTTCACTGTGTTGCTTATCTGGGCATGCATGTCGAGGCGCTGGTCAAGCGTTACACCTAGGTATTTGATCGTCTCCTTAGAGGAGAGTTCGGCGTCGCGTACCTTTATTGAAGAAGGGGGGGGGGCAAATGTCTGATCTCTACTAATGAATAGAACCTCTGTCTTTTTGAAATTTATTTTGAGCATTTGGGATTGTAGTCAGTCTGTGACAGCATCAAAACACGTACTCAGCTGAGAGAGGTTGGGGTGATCTGTGGCTATTGGGGTGAATATTAGGATATCATCGGCATAAACTAGGCAGTTGATGTTGAATGACCGAATGATGTTGCCTGATAAGGCTCGCAAAGCGAGAATTTGAGAAGGAACTTGCTACGGAAGCAAAAACACGAAATAAAGACTTTTTCAAGTAGATTCGTAGCAAAAGGCCTGTGAGAGAGTCTGTTGGGCCATTAGATGATAGAGGGGTAAAAGGGGCAGTAAGAGGAGACAAGGCTATAGCAGAGAGACTGAATGAAATTCTTTGCTTCGGTCTTTACTGAGGAAGATGTAGGGATGTTACCCAAGACTGAAGTGGTATTTAAAGGTGATACTGCAGAGGAATTGAGAGAAATATCGCTACACCGGGAAGATATATTACAACTATTTGATAAACTGAATAGTAGCAAATCACCTGGACCAGATGGTATACATCCAAGAGTGTTGAAAGAACTGAAATATGAGATTGCGGACCTGCTATTGGTAATCTGTGAACTTTCATTAAAATCATCTGTAATACCTGAAGATTGGAGGGTCGCCAACGTAACACCAATCTTTAAAAAGGGTTCCAGGGGTGACCCGGGAAATTACAGACCGGTGAGTCTGACGTTGGTACCGGGGAAAATGGTAGAAACCATCATAAAGAACAAAATTACACAGCATGTAGATAGTCATGGCCTAATGGGAGACAGCCAACATGGCTTTAGACAAGGAAGATCTTGTCTTACTAATCTGATATGTTTTTTTGAAGGTGTGCATAAACAGGTAGACAAAGGTGAGTCGGTTGATATAGTGTATCTGGACTTTCAGAAAGCTTTTGATAAGGTCCCTCATCAGAGACTTTTGGCGAAACTAAAAAGTCATGGGATAGGAGGCAGTGTACTATTGTGGATCGGGAACTGGTTAAAAGATAGAAAGCAGAGGGTAGGGCTAAATGGCCAATATTCCCAATGGAAAAAGGTGAATAGTGGAGTACCCCAGGGATCTGTACTGGGTCCGCTACTTTTTGACATATTCATAAATGACCTGGAAAAGGGAATAACGAGTGAGGTTATCAAATTTGCAGATGATACAAAACTGTTTAAAGTTGTTAAAACCCAAGAAGATTGTGGAAAACTGCAGGAGGATCTGGATAAATTGGAAGACTGGGCATCCAAATGGCAGATGAAATTTAATGTGGACAAGTGCAAAGTTATGCACCTAGGAAAGAACAACCCACACTATAGTTACACAATGCAAGGTTCCACATTGGGAACCACCACCCAGGAAAAAGATTTAAGAGTCATCGTGGATAGCATGTTGAAACCCTCTGCCCAGTGTGCAGCGGCAGCCAAGAAAGCAAATAGAATGCTAGGTATCATAAAGAAAGGGATGGAAAATAAAACAAAGGATATTATAATGCCTCTGTATCGTTCCATGGTACGACCGCACCTTGAATATTGTGTGCAGTTCTGGTCACCATATCTTAAAAAGGACATAGCATTATTAGAAAAAGTACAGAGAAGAGCCACCAAAATGGTGAAGGGGATGGAAGGCTACTCCTATGAAGAGAGGCTACAAAGGTTGGGGCTCTTCAACCTGGAAAAGAGACGGCTGAGGGGAGATATGATAGAGGTCTATAAATTAATGAATGGAGTGGAGCAGGTAAACGTGGATCAATTGTTTATGCTATCAGAATATAGAAAGACTAGGGGACATGCAATGAAGCTACAGGGTAAACTATTTAAGACATATAAGAGAAAATATTTTTTCACTCAACGTGTAATCAAACTCTGGAATTTGTTACCGCAGGATGTGGCAAGGGCTGTTAGTGTAGCTGGGTTTAAAAAAGGTTTGGACAAGTTCCTGGAGGAAAGGTCCATAAATCACTATTAAAAAGGGACCCAGGATAATCAATGCTTGATCCAGTACAAGCATTGTGGAACCTGTGTCTTTTGGGGATACTGCTAGGTATGTATGACCTAGATTGGCCACTGTTGGAAACAGGATACTGGGCTTGATGGACCTCGGTCTGACCCAGTTTGGCATATCTTATGTTCTTATGTTCTTATGTTCAGATGGGTTGCAAGTAGATGTTGAACAGAAGGGCAGAGAGTGAAGATCCTTGCGGGACCCCTTTCTCTTGCAGGAAAGGTGCGGAATTGGAGGGGCCAGAGCGGACATGCTGCCATCTGTTGTTAGATAAGAGGCACACCAGGCAAGGGAATTTCCATGGATGCCCTTCTCGGCAAGGCGGGCTAAGAGTAGTTTATGGCTGACGGAGTTGAAGGCTGCTGCGATATCTAGGAAGATAAGGGCAAAGCCTTATCTAATATTGTCAAGTCCAATGGTGAGGGTGTTGAATAATGTTGTCAGCAAGGTTTCAACTCCATGCGACTCCCTGAAGCCATGTTGACAAGAGTCTAGAGGTGCACTTGTTTCAATATGGTGTGTCAACTGCTGTTGGACTATTTTCTCCATGATTTTGGCAAGGAGCGGGATGCTCAAGATTGGCCTGTATGAGTCCATCTTTGTGGGGTCAAGCTTGTTGTTTTTCAGCAGTGGTCTTATTGATGTTTGTTTTAGTTCCTGGGGGAATGTACCGGAAAGGAAGGATGTGCCTTTTAGTTTGGCTAGAAAAGGACTGAGCTCAGCCCTTAGAGTTTTTATCCAATATGCCGGACAGGGGTCGTTTGGTGCTGTGGTGGTGTTTCTAGTTGTTAGAATGTCTTGAATGTCCTTTACAGTTGGGGGGGGGGGGGAAGGAGGTAATAGTATGTTGGGTGTCTACTGGTTGATGTGTGGGAGGGTATGGGAGGAGGTGAAGGAGATTGGTCTGTGGTGTGATTGCTTGACAGATTGGTGGGTTGGGATGATTTGGTTCGCAGATAATTCGCATATTCCTGTGGGTCTGGAAGGGCAGATTGGCTGGGGGTAGGTTCCTTGGCCAAGTTCTTGATGAGATTAAATAGCTCGTGTGATTTGTTGATGGCTCGTTGCAGAACTTCTGTATGGTGCTTCTTCATCTTTGCGGAAACAGCTGCTCTGTGAGATTCAAGATGGGTCATGTAGGCGTCGTGATTTGCAGTTGTCCTTGATCGGCGCCATCGTTTCTCAAGTTACCTAAGCTGACGAAGGGATGCCTTTAAATCAGGTGAGAACCAGGGTGCCTTTTTTCTTCTACCAGTAGTTTTCATGCTCGTTCGGGTGTTGCTTACAGCATTAAGGTTATTGTTTCATAGGGAGATCATGGCATCTAGGTTTTGTTCGGTTGACTTTAGGAGAGGCTGTGCCTTTTCGAGGATCTCTTCTCTGTTGAATGGGCAGAAGCTTTTAGAGGTTGAAATGGGGGGTTCATTCAGGGTACGGGGATCTACAGATCTGTAGTGGGAGGGCATTAGGAATCTGATTAGACTGTGGTCAGACCATGGTACTGAGCTTAGTGAGAGATCGGATTTGTGAGTGATGTGGGTGGCAGTTTGTGGGGCAAATAGATCAAGTGTGTTTCCCTTGTCTTTAATGTTGCAGGTGGGGAAAATGTGTGGTTTCTCGTGATGAACAGCACTTCTGTCTTGCTGAAGTTTATCTTGAGGCTCTGTGAGTGGAGCCAATCAGTGATGGTATCAAAGCATTTTACTAGTGATGAGAAGTCTGGTTGGTTGGTAGTGAATGGGGTGAAAAGTAGAACGACGTCTGCATAGATCATGCAAGATATGTTGAAGGAGCATATGATTGCACATATGGGCTGCATATATATATTGAATAATAGGGCAGACAGCGAGGAACCCTGGGGAACTCCATGTTTTTGTTGAAAAGGCTCGGCGGTCATGGAGCCTGTACTCACCTGCTGTTAGGTAAGATTTGCACCAGCTCCACGCTGAGACATGCATTCCTTTTTCCTGGAGACGAGTCAGGAGTTGTGCATGGTTGACGGAGTCGAAAGCTGCGGAAATGTCCAAGAAGATCAGGGCATATCCTTGTCTGTTGTTGTTAGTTCCTGTGATTAATGTGTTGAGAAGTGTGGCAAGGAGTGTTTCTATGCCATGTGATTCCCTGAAACCATGTTGGCATGGATAGAAAGGGGCAGTGGAGTCAATGTGTTCTTGGATTTGTCGTTGCACGACCTTCTCAATAATCTTAGCTAGAAGTGGGATGCTTGAGATCGGTTGATAGGATTCAACCTTCTGAGGGTTCAGATTGTTGTTCTTCAGAAGGTGTCTTATTGACGTCTGTTTGAGGCATGCTGGGAATGTTCCTTTGGAGAAGGACCGCTCCATGATCTTGGCTGAGTTTGTTGCACAAAGATCTTATCCAATATGCTAGACAAGGGTCGTTTGGTGCAGTGGTGGCATTGATGGTTGCAATGATGTCCTCAATGCCTCTGGCTGATGGTGTTGTAAGCAAGTTGAGTGGTAGTGATTGGTATAAGTTGTTACTAGGAGTGGATTTCGTGGTTATGCTGATGTTGCTGGATTTGACTAGTATGTAGTCCGCGTATTCCTGTGGATGTAACATTGTAGTTTGTACACTGGGTTCACAGATTAATCAGTTTTAATCTAAAGATAAAATCAAATGGACTTTGTTTATTTGAAATTGTTTTGTTTAGGGCCATGAAGTTCCTCTCGGGTTTCCTTTTTATATGGTTTAATTTGTAATATGATGTAATGTTGATTGTTGTTGAGTATTGATAGAAGGATGTGTGCATTTAGGGTAGGATGAGTATAAAGTTGTTGTTGAAATGTTACGTCATTTATGGTGAGCGTATCAGCTTATTTGACTTCCCTTTAAATGAGGATGATGTCAGATGCCGTTGATACAAGCAATGGGAGACATTGGAGGTGTCTGTTATCGAGGTTTGAAAATTGTGGCGAATATTGTCATGCCACCACCACTCGCCTCCAGCTTAGAGGGGCATGGTTAATAAAGGAACTTTCTGCTATCCGCTTTTTCAGCTTTTTCCAAACTATTTCCCCACAGTGCCCTCTGGAAAATGTAGTCTTTGTTTAGCTATATGGGTGCATCAGGCAGAAAGTTGTAGTCAGGCTCAAAGAGGTAATGCAAATGACAGAAATTTATTTTGTACACAATGGTTTGATTATACCACATACAGGATTAGGTGTTCAGGACTCTGTGAAGTAGAGCATTGTCCAAAAACAAACCCAAACGCAAAAAGGCTGTTTAAAGGTTCTCTATAGTTCAGGATACACAGTCTTTAACAGCAAGGATATTGCATCCCTTTTTAGCCTTGTTGGTTAAAGCACAAAAACAAAATCACATTCACTGTCCGTGATAGTATAGCTTCTATTCAGCTTCAAACCTCTCTTGCAGACCTTCCAAGTAAACAGATATAATTCAGGGGCAAAAGAAAGCTTTGTTATAATAGCTA
This sequence comes from Ichthyophis bannanicus, assembly GCA_033557465.1. Classification (NCBI taxonomy): domain Eukaryota; kingdom Metazoa; phylum Chordata; class Amphibia; order Gymnophiona; family Ichthyophiidae; genus Ichthyophis; species Ichthyophis bannanicus. The sequence goes on from CM066037.1 coordinate 210,919,259, forward strand.
CTTTAGCTTACCCCAGTGTCCTCATTCCAGCAGCAGGTGATTAACAAGCTTATCACAGTTCCAGGCTTGCTCCATAGTCCCCGTAAACTTCCCCTTTACAAACAGGAGGGAATCACGGCCACCCTGCTTGTGGACTACAGGTACCTTTTCCTGCAAGATTTTCTTTCAGGACTGGCTTGCTTTCCCTACGTTCCCAGGTTTAAAGCTTGGCAAAAGGAACAGTCCATGGGTGTGTCCTCATCATTCAGCTTCACCTCGGGCTCTCCCAGCTGCATAGTCTCTGACTCCCCGTCTTGCTCACAGTGCTCAGCTAACAGCCTCCGGGGGATCTTGGAGTCTCCCTTGTTCCTGGCTCCAAACTCTCCTGCAGACGTGCTATATGCCAATTAGCACTTTCTTCTCCTGGAAGCTCAGTTCCTCTGCTCTGCTCAGCACCATTCAAGCTTCCCTTGCTTTCATCTGTGCCTCTGCTCGTGGCAGCCTGGCTTTCTGCTTCTCTTCCCCTTTTCTCACACTCTGGCATAGGTTTATACTTCCAGGGCTCTAGCTCCAACTCCTCCCTACCCTGCTGATGGCAATCAGCCTGACTTCGGGCACCTGAGTGCTTGGAGCATTCACTGCCTAAAGGGTTCTGGGCTCTGTATCCTCTCCCCTTCATTCCACTAGGGGGAGCATGAAATGTGGGCCACCTGGAAGTTTTCTGATTCCTGGAGGTGTTTGTGGCTTTCCTACCCTGACTTGGTAAAAGGGGGCCCTTTACTAGGGTGAATTCCCTGTCTCTTTGTCCTCCCCCAGAATCCGGATAGGTCTCCTTGCCACAATATCAACTGATGATTTTTATAAGAGTTTGATCTTTTTGAATCCCTGAAGAAGCCGAATAAGTGAAACAGAAACTTTTGTCAGACATTCAGAAGTTAATACAAAGGAAATTTCTTAAGATAGCGACAACAATTTGCCGCTTCTTCGGTACTTTATAGATATATTGAAAGAACTGGCGTCCCGCTGGTGTTATAGATTGAAGTCTCTACAATGCTCAGATAAGTGTATAAATGCTAAGAGTATGGTGCATTGAGTTATTGAGTAAAAAGTATTTTGTTTCTCTCGTAGGAATTAACTGGGGAGTTGTGGGCTTTTGTTCTCTGCTACGGCGTGACGATTGGAATTTTATAATGAAGTAAAATAAAAATTTTTAAAAAATTGAATTGTGAGAATACCTAAAAAGTATTTTTTGGGTATAGGCATTTATTTAATCTATAGTAGTTTTATGAAAATTTAAATTAAAATAGAGATGGAGACCACGTGACGCATGAGAGAGTAGACGGATGTTCTGCTCGCTCCGGGGCTGCCCCGCTAATAATCTGCAGATTTGGTGAGCTCTCCCCAGGGTAGGCGACCGGTAAACATACGGGCAAACTGAGTGTGGTGGCACGGTGAGTCTCAGTGAGTTTGGAGTGTTAAATGCCTCCCCCGGCGCGCCGAGACCGAGAGAAGCCCACGAAAGCCGGGGCCTCCTCTGCCGTGTGCCCATCTGCCAATATGGCGCAGCCGCGATCCCCTGGGGGGGAGAGCTCGGATTCGGGAGCAGAGGAGCTCGCCCGGGAGGTGGCGAAGATCTTGGAGCCCAAGTTTGATTTAATTCTGAACAAGCTTGAAACGATGGGAGAGACGCTCTCTGAGTTTAACCAGAGGCTTGATGAAATGGAAAGCAGAGTGTCGGTGCTAGAGGAAGAGGGGGGCCAGCGGGATAGAGACACCACTCTGATGCGCAAACAACTAGAGACCTTGCTGGATAAAGTTGACGACCTGGAAAACCGATCCAGGCGCAACAATTTGCGAATCGTGGGGATCCCCGAGGCAAAGACCGACGCAATGCTGGTGTCGCTTGTGGAGAATTGGCTGCCCAAAGAGCTGGGACTGGAGGGGCTGGTCGGGCAACTTAAAGTGGAGCGAGTGCACCGTTTGGGGCCCAGAACAGAGATACAGCAAAGGCCCAGAGTGGTTCTCGCAAGGATTTTGAACTTTCAGCACAAGTGGCAGCTTCTACAAGCTTTTCGGCAGAAAAGGGGCCTGCAGCTGGACAACCAGAGGGTGCTGCTGTTTCAAGACTATTCGGCGAATGTGGCGGCCAAACGTAAAGAATTTTCCCCACTATGTGCGGCTTTATTTAAAAAGCGCCTAAGATTTACTCTGGCCTTTCCTGCGGTCCTCCGCGTGGCCCATGCCGGGAAGAACCACGTGTTCACATCGGCAGCAGCGGCGAAGATCTTTGTGGCGGGACTGCCTGAAGGGGAGGAGAGGTGCTCCACGGCGGATGATACGGTGCCCTGACGAGGTGGCTGCTGATTTTTGAGGGGGACCCACGCCAGACGGTGCGACTTGCAGGCCCTGCGGGAAACGAATGTTGCAGCGGACCTTGGCGGGCTGTGGAGTGGTCATGCTCCGGCACCGCCGTTATGTTCACAAGTTGGTTCAATGGTGTACTATACCACTTTTTCTGTTCATGTTTCATTTATCTTATTTTATTTTTATTTCTTTCAACTCTTTTTTGTTTTATTTTTTTTGTTGCAGCTGAGTTTTGATACTGGGGGCAGGACTGTGGGGGATGAGCAGTGGGGGGAGGGAGGTTTGTGGGATGTTTTGTATTGTACAGAGTGCTGAGCCCGTTGCTTTTGTTAGATGCCTACTGTTTACGGGGGATGTTCTTGTTGTAGCTTTAGTTTGATCCTGTGGGGAGTGCGGGCTATGTGTGGGGGGTGGAGCGGGACAGCCCTGTAGCACCAGGAGGTGGTCTCAAACCTGGCACAACAGGCCGGGGCTGGAGTGAGTGATTTTAGTTTGGGGAAGGAGAGGGAGGGTGCTCAGGGGGGAGTGGGGGCAGGGGGGTTGGGAGTTGTTGAAGAGCTTGGGGGTGGGAGGGGAGAGGGAGGGGTTGGGGGCGGGGATGTTTCTGGGGGGGGGGAGGGCGGGTTGCTTTGGGGCACATGCTAGACCCTTCTTGGATTAAGAGGCACAGGGACAAGCTTCAGGGACGGAGCAGCGAAAGACAACTGAGACAGGTGTGTACTGGGTGGAGTGCTGGGGGGAGCTCTAGGCTGGGGGAGCTCTCTTCGGATTTGTGTGAGATGGTGTTCATAACGAAGGTATGTGGGTGTGTGGATGACCACGGGTGAGGGCTTGAGACTGATCACTTGGAATGTGTGTGGTATTGGATCCCCAGTGAAACGTTATAAGATTTTAAGGGTTCTTAGAGATCGACGGGCAGATGTGGCCTTTTTGCAAGAAACACATCAGAGTGCCCTGGAGCATGACAAACTGGCAAGGGGTTGGGTTGGGAAGGTGTTCGGGGCTTCCTCGGGCGGGAAAAAAGCAGGAGTGGTGATTTTGGTCAGGAGGGGGGTAGAGATGGAGGTGGAACAAACTATTTGTGACCCGGAGGGGAGGTTTGTTATTGTGGTGGGGAACCTTAAAGGAGTTAAATTAGGCTTGGTTAATGTCTATGGCCCAAATTTATATGATGCTCGCTTTTATGCCAGACTGAATAAAGCTTTGAGTGCACTTGGCCCCACTCCTTTCATTATGGGAGGGGATTTTAATTGTGTGTTATACGACACGATAGATAGGTCTGGGAAACGTGGACTGACTAAGGACAAGAAATCCCAGTGGATACGGGGAGTGTGCGAGGGGTTTAACCTATTGGATTACTGGAGGGTGCTGCATCCCCTGGATAGGGATTATACTCATGTCTCTCGAGCCCACGATACGGGATCCCGCTTAGATTACTTTTTGGGGTCTCGAGAACTATTTTCTAAAGTTACGGGGGCTGAGATTGGACCGGTAGAAGTGTCGGACCATGCCTTTGTTAGCTTGGACGTGAGGTGGGGGGAGTGGAAGGGTGGATCTCTGTGGCGGTATCCGCTCAGCTATACCCAAGGTGTTCCGTTTGAGGCTTTCCTACACTCGCAGTGGGATGAATTTGAGGAATTTAATGGACAACATCGGGCTGACCCTATACTTTATTGGGAGACTGCTAAGGCGGTGTTGAGAGGCCGCATTATTGAATTTGGTGCCCGGAAACGGAAAATCTACACTTCCCGTTTGATGGTGCTGGAAAAGCAGCTGTGTCAGGTACGGAGGAAGTTAGCGCAGGGACCAACGCGGGGGCTGAAATCGGAATATAGTAGACTGCAACAGGAGGTGAACGCGCTATTGCATGAACGGACGCAGCAAAATTTGCTATATTATCGGTATAAGCTTTATAGATTTGGCAATCGGGCGGGGAGCCTGCTGGCACGGTTGGTGAGGACCAGTCGTGGACAGACGACTATCGGGGCCTTGCGGGACGCACAGGGTGGGATCCAGACTGGACAGGCTTACATTGAGGGGCGCTTTCGTGAATACTACCAGAAGCTTTATAGTGCTGGCCCTGGAGATTTAACATAGGCCACGCGGTTTCTGTCAACAGTGGAGATGCCTAGTCTCTCCTTGGAGGAGTGTGCATCCCTTAACGACCCGCTCACAGACGAGGAGGTACGGGGGGCGATAAAGGCTCTGCATACTTGCAGAGCGCCGGGTCCCGATGGGTATAGGGGTGAATTCTATAAATCCATGGGAGACAGGGTAGTTGAGCCGCTGCGCCGGTATTACTCGGCTCTGATCGAGCGTCAAGCTTTCCTATATGAGAAGAATAGTGCGGTGGTTACGTTGATACCTAAAACGGGTAGGGACGGATTATTACCCGAGTCGTATAGGCCTATTTCGCTTCTGAATGTGGATATAAAGCTTTTGGCTAAAATCATGGCCACTAGACTGGCTGAGTATCTTCCAAAACTGATCAAGGAGGACCAGGTGGGTTTTGTGAAAGGTAGACATGTTGTCAAGAACCTGCGTAAGATTGTTTCGTCATTATACTTGACCACCACGGCGGGGGAGCCAGCCCTATTAATAAGCTTCGATGCTGAAAAAGCGTTCGACCGCGTGGAGTGGTCATACATGTACCAGGTATTAGAGACTATGGGGATCGGGGGGTTCTTTTTGGCTACGGTCAAGCTCCTGTATTCGGATCCCCGGGGGCGGCTTTTGATTAATGGTTCTCTCTCTCAGGATTTCCAGATTAGGAGAGGAACGAGGCAGGGATGCCCCTTGTCCCCTCTTTTATTTGTTTTAACTCTGGAACCCCTCTTGGAGCGCATACGCACACATCGGGGCTTGGTTGGGGCCCAGGTGGGCGCCGCAGAGTTCCGGATTTCGGCTTTTGCCGATGACCTTCTCGTATACCTGGGGGCTCCTCGACAGACACTACCTGTTTTGTTGCGGCTGGTCGAGGAGTTTGGGACATTCTCCGGTCTGAAACTAAATTTGGATAAGTCTGAGGCCCTGGACCTCCAGCAATCCCGGTGTGGGGGCTGGGAAGCCTTCCCTTTAAAGTGGGCAGACACGAAGCTTCATTATTTGGGGATATATCTGACCGCAGATATAGCCCTTCTGCAGAAGGTTAACTTTGAGGCCTTGTTGTCACAGACTGTGGAGCGGCTGCATGGTTGGCGCGACCTGCCGCTCTCACTGGGGGCCCGGGTGGCGCTGTTTAAGATGGTAGTGTTTCCCAAATGGCTCTACCTGCTCCAGAGCCTGCCCCTTTTGCTGACTAGGAAGGAGATTGCCATGATGGAGAAATGTTTAAACCTCTTTTACTGGAAGGGGAGAAGACCTCGGTTGAGTCTTAAGATCTTGCAGAGACCCTGGGGGGTTGGTGGCCTGGGAGCCCCTGATGTGAGGAGCTATAATATTGCCTGCCTGTTGAGGAATTTGCGGGACTGGTTGGCGACTTCGGCAGATTATACGCCTTTGGAGTATGAACAGGAGTAGCGAAGTCCCTGGCTTTACGTTATATTTTACACGCGGTGGCGGCTGATCTACCCCCCCTAATAGAGGGGCACCCTATCTTCTGAGTTATGCGACGGGTTTGGCATCTGTTATGTTATCAGAGTTCTTGGGCTCCGGGGGCGACTCCCTTTTTGCCTCTGTGTGGGAACGGGGCTTTTAAACCAGGGATGTTAGGGGGGGCCTTTCGTCGCTGAGAGGCTAAAGGGATAGTGGCATTGGAACAAGTTGTGAATGACTGTGGACAGGCCCTAGAGTTCTCTGATCTCCGGCGTAGCTATGGTTTGGTCTCTCGGGACTGGTTCCCTTATTTACAATTGCACAGCTATATTCGCAGTTTGGATGGGAAGAACCTGTGTACGGGCATCTGTTCCAGGTTGGAGGAATTATTGTATGCCGGGAGCGAGCACCGGGCGCGAGTGGCCACCTTGCATAAGGAATATCTTTCTCTCCAGGGATCTCCGGATGAAAGTGCCCTGGCGGCAGCGTGGGCCTATGATCTGGGGGTGGGCCTCAGAGGGGTGGATATGGTGCAGTTACTTGCCGATATTCCTCGGCGATTTAAATCAGCGGATTTTAGAGACTTGCAGTATCGTATCTTGCGACGCTGCCACTTCGCTCCCTGCCGAGCATATAAGGCGGGTTGCGGGGCGACTGCGAGCTGCCCCCGCTGTGGGCTGGCACGGGCAGACCTGGGTCATATGTGGTGGCAATGCTCGGTGGTGAAGCGCTTCTGGAAATCCCTTGTGGGTTGGCTCACTGGAGTTTTGGGTTGTCCGCTTCACTGGGACCCTGGGGTGTTAGTCTTAGGTAGGACTGATTGGGGGGTTGGTCTGAAGGGGGGGTTGAGGCACTGGGTCAGTAAGGTTTTATTGGTGGCCCGGAGGGTGATTTTGCTAAATTGGCTGCTCCCCTGTGGCCCGACCATGGGTCAATGGAGGAGGGAGCTGCACAGGTTGTTATTGATCGAACAGCAAGGGGCCAAACATGGGGACGTGACCCTTGGCCGGTTTTGGGGGGAATGGGGTCCATATTTACACACTCTGTCTCCGCGAGAACGGAGCCGAATTCTCAATGTGCTTGGGTAATGTAGTGGGGGGTGGCTGGCATGGGGGGTGGGGGGGCGGGGGTTTGGGGGGCGGGGGGAGGGGGGAGGGGGGGCGGGAAGGGAGATGGGTATTCCTTGAATGCGGATGTGTTGGATGTATGAGCGACTGGGGGCTTGGAAGTTGAGTTTCAGACATGGCTCGGCCTCATCCATTGTGGCAGAGAGAGCAGGAGGCTGGGGCATGCGACTGATTGGTGGGTATGTGGATGGGCCAGCTCACTGGATCTTCGACATGGTATCCGCCCACCCCGGGCTCTGGTGGGTAGCGCTGTTGCTCTCAGTATGTCCTGTACCCTGTTTTCCATGCTTTATAGATCTGTAGCATTCCTGTGTGCAATGGGGGTTGGCAATCCTTTTACGTTATTGTTGCCCGTTGTGAAGAGCTTGTATCTGACGATGTGGGGGGGGGGGGATTTATTATTGTTATGTTATGCCATCTGGCTGTGAAGTTAACTGCGCCTTACTGTGTAAGGTTGCTTTGTTTGTTATTGCTGTGTGCGTTATTCTCAATAAACAAATTTATACATAAATTAAAATAGAAAGGTTATGACCCATGATGTGAGACTTGCCGCTTGACCCTATGGTGATTTATTTCGTCACATGTAGGGGAAAGTATATCCTGAGGTCATATATGCCTTTTTGAGTATGTGAGATTTGAAAATTGTTAGTAAGAGATTTTTTGTGAATACAGTAGTTTGGTGTTTATAAGGGTGTGTGTGTATTTCTTATATAAATGCACAAAACTAACCCATTTGGACCCATGCCAACATGGATTCCGAGAAGCTCACGGAATAGAAACACTCATGACTTCACTACTTAACAAACTCATTTGTGGGATTGACAACATTCACATGGCCATTGCAATGATTTTTCTGGACATATCAGCGGCATTCGACTCAGTCGACCATAAGATTATGCTAGCTAGACTTCACGAAAAAGGCATCCGTAACCAAGCCTGGAACTGGTGAAAATCTTACTTAGATGAGCGATGGCAACAGGTCCGTACAGGCAACATTACATCTGAACCCTTCAAACAGAAACAGGGAGTACCTCAAGGCTCATCTCTATCTGCGCTGCTTTTTAATATATACATGCAGCCAATCTGCCAAATCACCAGAGATTTCGGTATATCTTGCCTATTATACGCAGATGACGTACTAATATTCACACCGATCAACATATCAAATCCTGACTACTCTCCACTAATCAACTGTTTCAATGCAATAACCGACTGGCTTCTCAATCAGAACATGAGAATAAACTTCAAGAAAACCGAAGTACTCATAGCCACAAGAAACAAGCAATTTTCTCCGCCAACCACCCTCATAGTAAGAGATGCAAAACTCCCAATTAAGGCCTCCATAAAGTACCTCGGTGTGATACTCGATCAACAACTCAATCTTAAAGAGCACATAAAGAACACAGTAAGGTCAATTTACTACAAACTAAAAACACTGCGCCACCTGAAACCAATGATGGAGACCAAGGACTTCCGTACAGTTTTCCAAGCAATAGTCACACCGCATTTCGACTATGCGAATATCATCCTTCATGGCCTCCCCAAGAATACACTAAATCCACTTCAACTGGTGATGAACGCGGCAGCCCGCATCTTATCTGGAGCTTCTATAAGAGATCATATAACACCAATACTGATCGATCTGCACTGGCTCCCGATAAACTGCAGAATAATATACAAAACCCTCCTCATCACATTCAAGGCTATTAATAAATTATCTCCTGCATCGATCTCAAAGCTCATCACCCACACACCAAACAACAGACCCAGGAGACTAGTAGCAGAAAACACACTAGTTACTCCTAGTATCTCCACAAAATGGACACAACAAACTACTAACAGAGCTTTTGTGTCCTATGCTCCCAAGTGCTGGAACAAACTACCTCCAAACATCAGATCAATCAGGGATATCACCCAATTTAGAAAGTCCATCAAGCACTATTTATTCACTTTGCACTTCAGGCTACCATACACACAATAGAACCGGCTCCCGCCTCACTCAGATAACTCCTACACATAACAACAATCCAGAACAAAGGATCAAAATGTGAAACACTGTATTCTTGTCAAATATCAAATCTTGATGTAACCTATTCAATGTATATATAATTTGTATAATTATGTAGATAGTTACCCCTAGTTCGCACCCAGTTTATCTTCCCTGTTATCTGTAAACCTAGATCAGTCATGTATTGACAGGTATATTGTTGTTAATTGTAAACCGCACTGATGATGAATAGTGCGGTATATAAAAAATGTTAAATAAATAAAATAAATAAATAAATAAATTACCCCTAAATATTATCTTCTATCTGGCAGATGAAGTTTTTTAATACATTTAGCACAAACTCTGTTATGAAATTATCCCCTATAAGGACTATGGGGCTAATGCTCAAATAACCCAAGTATTTGAAGGTATGTAGTTATTTTTACTATGTGTGCTTTATAGTTAACTTTCATTTATTTCAAAGAGAAGTTGCCTGGGTAGTGTCTCTTTGAAATTAGCTAACATAAAGTACACATGCTAATAGAACCCATGCATCTTTCATCTGCTATTTATTTTGGCAACTGGTAGGGTGGGATGTGAGACAGGAGTAAAATAAAATGTGTAATTTTGAAAATTCCATATATGTGCATTGTTTAATTCCCTGACCATAAGCTCCCAGTTAAGAATATAACTACATAAGCATTGTCAGACCAAAGCACCTGTCAGGATCCCAAAAGGTAGACAGATTCTATGCTATTTACTACCAGGAATAAGCAGTGGTTAACAGGTTATTGATTTTTCCCCTGGAACTTTTCTAAACCTTTTTTAAACTCAGCTATGCTAACTGTTTTTACAACATCCACTGGCAGCAAGTTCCAAAGCTTAACTATGTGTTGAGTGAAACATTTTTTCTCCTAATTATTTAAAATGTACTACTTAGTAACTTCATGGTGTATCCCTTGGTCTGTGTACTTTTCGAAAGAGTAAACAATGAATTTGCATTTGTCCATTCCACTCCACTCAGGATTTTGCAGACCTCTGTCATATCACCCCTCAGCTATCTTTTCTCCAGCTAAAGAGGCCTAACCTATTTAGCTTTTTCTCAAAGAAGGGTCATTCAATTTAGTTGCTCTTCTCTGTACCTTCTCTAGTTCTGCTATATCTTTTTGAGATGTGTCAAGCAGAATTGCACACAATATTCAAGGAGCAGTCACACCATGAATCGATACAGAGGCTATTGTTCAGCTTCCTTGTGTTCGTTGATATTTGGGTTTTAGCCATGATCCCTCCATGCAATTTTCTCAAGTCTGTAATTCAACTCCATGCAGACTAATCAATTACCCTCTTGGATGTTCATTGTAGTCACTATCACTGCTATTTATGAAAGTAGCTGTCATTTGTGGAGGAGTGGCCTAGTGGTTGGGGCAAGGTACTTCAGGCTGGAAGGTCAGGGGTTCAAATCCCACTAGAGGACAGCAACCTTGGGCCGGAAGGACTGGGGTTTCTAGTCCCACAGGTACTCCTTGTGGTCTTGGGCAAGCCACTTAACCCTCCATAGCCCATGTTCCCTGTAAAATAGTTATCTCCAAGTTATAATGCCCTGTTCAATGTAATTTCAGTTTGTTCAATGTAAACCGCACTGATGCAGAATAGCGCGGTATATAAGAGAATATAAATAAATAAATAAAATAAAATTCCATGCAGCTTATCTCTGTTCTTGTTTACCATCCTAGACAGATGAACATACAAGTTACTATAGTTAATCTAGCACTCAGCCTCCCTCATGTTTTACCACCTGGCTTTGTAATAATCTAAACATCTACCAAAATGAATGGGACTTTTACCTAAACATCTAGCTTCCTAAGCCCCCATATACTTACTGAGCAACAGTAGATGGGTCATCCTGTTGGCATAAATTAAGTTAGTCTCAGTGGAGCTATATCCTGCTGGTACCAAGTCAGCTATACATACAGAAAGTGGAGATTGGCCATGTATTGAAGACTACATTCATGTAAGGTACAAGATTTCTTTCATTGGGAACTTGGTCAAGTTTCGGCTTGGATGCCTTCATCAGGGGTCTAAAAAATACAAAATATAAAAACATACTGCATATACATAAACAAATAGAAAGTCATAAAGAACAATAAAGGAAATCAAGGAAGACATACCAGACTTCAAGGAATAATGCTGACTCTCTCAGCAAACAACACCATATAAATGCCTAATGGTACAAGGGCAATAGTACTGGACAAAAGAGAGGGAGAATAGGAAAGAATAAACAGACTCATAAGAACATAAGATATGCCATACTGGGTCAGACCAAGGTCCATCAAGCCCAGTATCATAATTGGCAATACTATAAATAATACCCCTCCCCCCTTAAAACAAAAAGAATGATACATAAATAAAGTTCATGACCAAGCCAGCTGCCCTATGGCCTGCTATATTGCTAAGTTGTTATCCCGTTTTCTGAATTTTCGCTTTGTCTGTATCACCACTTCTCTCATCTCTATTCTTGTGGGAATGAAGGGTGTATTCTGATCCTTCCCCCTACCCCAGTTCCTACCACTGTCATAGTAACATATGGCCCAATATTTAAAAGCATTTATAGTACAGACCGCTGTGGCACTATCTGAATAGTCCTGGGCTGGACTAGGGCAGAGCTGGGCCGGATACATGATTTATCCAGATACCAGCAATTTTCAGAGCTGCTATCCAGATAGCTATCTGCCCTAAGTGCTATCTGTATAGCTTATCATGATAGTGGCTGAAAATCAACACTGGCTGAATAATGTTGGCACTTATCTGGATAGTGACTACACAGTCTGGATATTCAGAGGCCCCACTCTCTGGATGGTGCTGCTGAATATCCAAATTTCTTTGCTTGCAGTGACCAGCATTTAAAAAACAACTCTGACTACAGCAGCCTGAATATTGGCCTGATAGCAAATATAATACCAGACAGAGACCCAAATAGTCAACCGAGTCTATCCATTAAAGATTTGTCCACTTTGAGTAGATATGCATACAAATTACATGATAATCTAGTAAATGAAGCCAGATAAAGACCTGCATAGTCCATCAAGATAGCTAGAGTTGTGCCTGCCTCTTACCTTCCTCTGTTCTTTTGTTTTAGGTTGTACCCACCTCTCCATGCAGATTATCCTTCTCTATTTTTTGAAGTGTAAAAGTGATTTGTTTGCTTTGATTTCCTCCTCTTGCAATAAAAGGATCCACTTTCTCTGTCCCATGCCTTTTTTTGAATTCTGCCACTGTTTTTGCCCCCACCACTTCCACTGGGAGGGCAATCCAGGCATCCCATAACCATTCCGTGAAAGAGTATTTCCTGATGTTGCTTTTGAGTTTATCTCCTTGCAGCTTCATTTCATGTCCTCAATTTCTACAGTGTCCCCATCTTTGAAAATGTTAGTTTGTTCATTAATATATTTTTAAGAATTTAGACATCTATATCATATCTTCCCTGGTCCTCCTCTCCTTCAGAGTATACATATTTAGATCTTCAAGTCTCTTCTCATACATCTTGTAGCACAGGTCCCATATCACCTCAATTGCCTTCCTCTGAACTATTTAAAGTCTTTTTATATCCTTTGTGAAGTGTGGTCTACAAAACTGAGCACAATACTCCGAGAGAGGCATTAATACCTCATTCTTTCTGTTGGCTATGACTCTCTGTATGTAGCCTAGCATCCTTCTGGCTTTGCCACCACCTTGTCACACTGTTTCACAGGGCTGTTGCTACCTGGTAAGTTGGGTAAGCATGGCAGGGGTGTGCTGATGTCAGGAGCTGCCTCCCCCCTCAATCAGGATGAACTGTAGAGTGCCGGCAGCCCAAAGAAGAGCTTGCCCATCTGATATTCTGCTGTCACAGGCAGAAGGCTGTGAGAGGCAATGATTGCAGACCAGAGAAGCAGGAACTATCTGCAGAAGCAGCATGTCCTGCAGGCAGGGACTATACAAGCCATGATCACAGCCTAGAGAGAACATGCTGCTCCCGTGGGCAGGGGCTATGCATGGCCGCGATCATGCCCTGCCTCTCTGGGCCTGGATCGTGGCTTGCACCACCCCTGCCCACTTGACATGCTTTTCTGAGGGCAGACTTTTCCCCCTTCTACATACAAGGTGAGGAGGACATGGGAGGGTGCTTTGGGAAGGGGGAGTGGACATACGGGAGCATTGGGGGGTGGAGAGGATATTTTGGACATCGATGGGCACATGGATACAAGGGAGATTCTGGATGGGTTGGGGGAAGATAGGGAGGCAGAGAGGGTAAGCCAGAGGTGGGGAGCTAGAGAGATGACAGGAGAAACTGGACATGGGAAGGGTCATGGGGGAACGTGTTTAGGAAGAAGCAAGGAGGGGTGATGGAGTGGTGAAGCTGGCCAGGGAGTTGTAGGGAGACTATGGGAAAATTCTGGACATGGAGAGGGAGGAGGGACAGAGGGGAAATGCTGGACATGGGGTAATAAGGGGAGAGAGACATGCAGGACTTGGGGGTATGGGGGTAATAGAGAGAGAAAGGGGGTAGAAGATGGATACAGAGTAAATAGGTCGAGAAAGAGATGAATAGATACTGGACATGGGAGTAATAGGGAGGGAATAGTATGATATGGAGACGGGGGATGCTGGCTGCAGGGGGATAGATAGGGAGAGGGCAGACATGGAGAGAGAGAGCAGGGGTACTGGGTGGAGAGAAAGAGAGGGCTGCATTTTTCGTGGTAGGCTCCTTGTGTGAATTTTGGAAGTTTGTGCTGGTATGGTTTGATAGATTTGCTCTGCAGATCCTCAGTAGCTTTCGTAGGGTTTTATATTAGTTCACAATATGTCTGGTACTGGAGAATGTTTATGGTGTTGTTAGTGAAATGACCACAACCCAAATTTTTCTTTTTAATATATATTGAGTTCTGTGGGTGAATATCCTATATCTTATAGGTCAGCAGGAGAAGTTTGAACTGGATGTGGAAACAGGGAGCCAATGAAGTGACTTGAAAAGATTGATACTATGAGCATGATGAGACTGGCAGAGTATCCGTGCAGCAGAGTGTTGAACAGATTGAAGGGGAGAGAGATGATTCAGAGGGAAACCAGCAAGATGTAGGTTACAATAGTCTAGATGGGAGGTGACTAAGGAGTGGATAAGTGTCTTAGTAGTATAGGAGTGCTGATGTTATAGATGTTATGTTCGAATTTCTCCTGCTGACCTATAAGTGCATTCAGTCTGCAGCTCCTCACTACCTTTCCTCTCTTATCTCTCCATATACCCTTCCTCGGGAACTCCGCTCTTCTGGCAAATTGCTTCAATCTGTGCCCTTCTCTTCTATTGCCAACTCCAGACTTCACTCTTTTCACCTTGCTGCTCCTTATGCTTAAAACAAACTACCTGAGTCTGTCTGTCAGGTGCCATCTCTGATCCTTTTCAATTCCAGCCTGAAAATTCACCTCTTTGCTGCTGCGTTCAGATCTTGGCTCACCTGATGTCCTTTGTGCTTCCCTATGATTCCCCCTAGCTGTATCCCATGTCTGCAGCTACTGTGTTGTCTATCACAACTAGAATGTAAGCTCCAATGAGCAAGGACCATCTTTTACATATGTCTGTGTAGCGCTGCATATGCCTTGTAGCACTATACAAATGTTCAGTAGTAGTTATAGTAGTAGTAGTGTTGGGTTCTCAAAGCCCTGCTTGTTTTTCTGAGGGTGGGTAGTGCTGTATAGGGGCCATTGAGCCTCTTTTTTTTGTGAAGATGGAAAATCCTGTGTTGGGGCCATCAAGTGGCACTTGTTTTTGTGGAAGTGAGTGGTGCGCTGTATGGGTGCTGTTGAGTCCCTCTTGTTGTCTGGCATATTTAGCAACATGTTTCCTAAGCTCTGCACTGATAGCATATATGTGGGTCACATTACCAGCATGAGGCTGTAGACTAATTGCAGGGAGGTAGCTATATCTCCCTCATTACCGCATTTAAACATGGCAAAACGGCTGCAGGTGCAACTAAAGCCACCCACTGAGGGACTAGTTTCTGCCGACAATGGAGATGATTACATGTGAGAGTTCTTTCTCTTGCCTCACTTTGGAGAAAAGTATAATTTTGGAAAAGAAATCCTGAAAACCTAAGAGTAATGGATAAAAGCATGGAACTTACTCCCTGGTTTGGCTGGAAAGTGGCCATGTTATTCTTGCTTTTCTCTCTCTCCAGCTTCACTTCCTACTGCCAGTACATTGACTGCATGACTGCCAGTAGGAAGTGAAGCTAAAGCGAGAGAAAACCAGAATAATAACAGATGCTTGCTCAAGAAATTAAAACACATCCTGTAATCTGGCAAGGGGAAAGCGTTGATTTATTGGGGCGGCAAGGACAACTAATTTTGCAACCCCATTGGAGGTCTGGGAGCTCTTTCAGCGATGCGGGATCAGAGTAGACCTAAATGATAGTCTTTTGCAATACCAGTTGGGTGTTTAACGATGTGACAATCACAATTGGGAGGGGCTGTTCGTCTTATCAAAGCATAGCACAGTAAAACATTTTAGGGGAAAATAGAAATCAGATTGCTTTAACACATTTTATGAACACTAATGTTTGCATTTCCTAGTTCAGTTTATTAACAGTAAATAGCCTGGGCACAGCAAAGCATGATGAAATGCTGGTATATAAATAATATATTCAGAGTTAATTTTTTTGTTTACAGCAGTCTAATGACATGCTTGTATACTGTAGGCCTATCCTAGTAATTATTATTCACAGTGCTACAGCTTGCAACCTACTGCTTTGCTATTGAAACCTGCTTAACACATGTGGTTTAAATCAGAAGTATCTTAATGTTGTCACTGTCTTCCTATGTTGGGATTATTGTTTGCATCAACATTATACTATTTTTTATTATAATTTCTAGATGTACATTGGTCATATGATAATCATGTTTTTGATTCCTTCATTATGTACAAAATCTTTCTTCTGCATATTTTTTCAATGAGTAAAATATTTCTGAGCCATCCATACAAAAATTTAGCATGCTCTTGGACTATCACAGCCTGTCCATATAATGCTAAGAACTTACTGTTCAGTAGTTATTTTTATTCTGTCTATGCATTTGCCCCTTCACTGCAAATTTTTTAATAACATTGGATTTGAAGGAGAAATACTAGCATCATGTGAAAAGAGTTCACAAAGGAGTTTTGGGAAAAAGAAGGGTGGGGTGTAGCCAGCATTAATAATAATGAGGGAGAGGGCACTGATCTATAAGTTGCAGGGAGGTGCCAGAAACCCTAGCACCAGCCCTGCTGTTTCACTTCCTTGAGATCCTTAGACATTATCATCCTCTCCTTGTCCATACACACCAGCCTCTCACCCTCTATTGCATATTGTTCCTTTGGGTTTGTGCATCCCAAGTGTATCACTATGCACTTTTTCATATTAAATCTTAACTAAGTATAGTATTAGACCATTCTTCTTTTTGTAGATTGTTACTCATGTCGTCTACTTCCTCTGAGGTGTCCACTCAAATTTTCATGTTATCCACAAAAAAGCAATTTTTTCCTAACTCTTTAGCAATATCATTCATGAAGATATTGAAAAATACTGGTCTCAGGACCAATCCTTGAGAAACTACACTACTGCACTGTCCTTTCTTTGGAGTGATTTCCATTTACAATCACTCTCTATTGTCTATCAGTCAACTAAATTCTGATGTATTTTACTACCTTGGGACCCATCCCCAGGCTACCCAGTTTGCTCATAAGCCTTCTATAAGGAACAGTATCAAAGGCTTTGCTAAAACCCAAGTAGATCACATCCATTGCATGCCCTTGATTGAGTTCACTGGTCACCCAGTCAAAGAAATCAGTCATATTTCTTTCATATGATCTTCTTTGCTAAAACCATGTTGCTTTCGATTCTGCAATCCTTTGATTCCAGAAATCTCACTATCCTTTCTTTTATCAGCATATCCATGACTTTTCCCCCCAACCAAAGCAATCCTACTGGCCTGTAGTTTGCTACCTCTTCTCTGCTACCACTTTTGTGGAGAAGAGGAAAGCCAAATGTTGAAATGTAAGACTCAAAGGTACTGAGGACCAATTTTCAATATCAGCACTTTTTCAATATCATTGAATCTTCCCAATCTTCAAGGATCTATTAAACACATCCTCAAAGGTCCTGCCAGAACCTTTCTGAGCCCTCTCAATATCCTGGGATGTATCTTACCTGGTCCCATGGTTTTGTCCACTTTCAGTTTTACAAGTTGTTCATAAAAACATTCTTCTGTGAATGGCGTGGTATCTACTCCATTCTCATTAGTACTTTTGTCAATCATGTATGCACCTTCTCCAGGAGATTCTTTTGTGAACATGGAACAGAAGGATTTGTTTAGCATTTCTGCTTTTTTCTTATCATTTTCCACAAATTGGTCCTCAGCACCTTTGAGTCTTACATTTCAACATTTGGCTTTCCTCTTCTCCCCAATATACCTAAAAAAAAACGTTTTCTCACCTCACTTCACATCTTTAGCCACTTTTTTTTCTGTGTGTGCTTTTGATGTCCTGCTTTCTCTTTTTGCCTCTTTCAGCATTATCTAGTATTCTTTTCTGTGTTCCTCTTTTTGTGATCTTCTGAATTTTGTGAATACTGCCATTTTTGCATTTATTTTTGCAGGAACGTCTTTGGAAAACTATATTGGTTTCATTTTCCCCCTGTTTTTACTTTCTTTACATATAGATCTGTTGCACTTTTTATGGCCTCTTTCAGTCTAGATCTCTGCTTTCCATCTCCCTTATCGCCTTCTATCCTGACAGTTCTTCCTTCAGGTACTTTCCCATTTTACTGAAATCAGCATACTTGAAATCTAGGACTTTGAATTTGCTGTGATTGGATTCTAAGGTACTCATTGCTGTTCAAATGGGCACCACATGGACATCAGATGCATTGTTCCCATTGGTGAGTGCTAGATCTAGCATTGACCATTCATGGTGGGTTCCATCGCCAATTGTCTGAGCAAAGCGTCTTGTAAGTTATCCAAAATCCTTCTAGCTCTTTCCAGATTTGCAGATGGGATACGCCAATCCACATCTAGTAGTTGAAAATCACCCATATCATCAATTCTACCTTCATTAACACTTTTGCAATGTCCTTGTTCAAGTCTCTGTCCATTTCTTCTGTTTATTTATTTGGTTACATTTGTATACTGCTTCTTCCAGCGATCAGTAGAGGTTTACATTACAATTCATTTTGGCACAGCAAACAATTTCTTAGGAGACTCAAAGTATCTACATCTGCATTTTGGTGAATTGAATTGATACAGCTTGGAGTATTTACAGTTGCATTTATGCGGTTGGTTTGTATAGCTTGGGTTATTTACAGTTTCAGTTATACAGCGTGAGCTAATTACAGCTTGGACTATTTACAGTTGCATTTAAACTAATTACAGTTGTAGTTATACTAGGTGAGCTGTTTACAGACATAATTTCTATGGAGTTTTACTGTGATGCGCTGAGAGAAGAGATTCTTTCTGCTTTTGTTTTATGTTATGTTGTAGTATTCCTGGAATAGGTAGGTTTTTAGTTTTTTTCCTGAAATCTTGCAGGTCGTTGTTTGCTCTTAGTGTGTCTGGTAGCTTATTCCATTGTGTGGGAGCAATGTAAGTGAAGGTTCTGTTACTTGTTGAAATTTTGACAGTGCGGATGGATGGTGGGACATGTAGGATGTTTAGGTTGTGCGTTCTTCTGCTTCTGTTATGTGGTTGAGTTGCGATAAGCGTGGAGAGGTAAGACAGTGCTATGTTGTGTATCAGTTTTAATGTGCTTACTAATATTTTGTATCTTATGCAGGCAGTAATAGGAAGCCAGTGTAGTTCCATTAGTATAGGTGTGATATGGTCGGATAGTTGTCGATTCATTATGATCCGGGCTGTGACATTTTGCGCCATTTGTAGTATGTTGAGGGATTTTTTTGGTAGTCCTTGGAGAATGGCGTTGCAGTAGTCTAGGTGAGGTGTGATGAGCGTTTGTGCTACTGTTCTGAAATCGAACTGCTCAA
Source organism: Ichthyophis bannanicus (assembly GCA_033557465.1). Taxonomy (NCBI): domain Eukaryota; kingdom Metazoa; phylum Chordata; class Amphibia; order Gymnophiona; family Ichthyophiidae; genus Ichthyophis; species Ichthyophis bannanicus. Next base: position 210,938,290 of record CM066037.1, read on the forward strand.
TAATGTTGCATAGAGGTTGGAGGATTCTTAGTTTGAGTTGGAGGTCTGTGGATTACTTCACTGTGGATAGTAGTGCTATCTCCTTTTTGCAAAATGATCCAGAGTGCTTCTTCTTTTCATCATGTCACTTGAATTTCAGTGATTTTAATATTATTTTTGACATAGAGGGCTACTTCTCATCCTTTTCTGACCCATCTAGCTCTCCTAAATAAATTATACCCAGGTATAGTGATATCCCATTCATAAGATTCATTGAGTTATGTTTCTGTAATGACCACAATTTCCAAGTCCATTTCCACCATCAGTTCGCAGGTTGATTTCCACCATCAGGTTCCTATATGTAACTCAAAAGCTAGTTCCCTTTCCTCCATATAGACAGGGACTATTAGTCCCTCATAGTCTTCCAAATTAACTTCCATGTCTTTGCTACTAAGGTTCCTTTGCACTTACTTGGTATCTCAAATTACAATTTTTGAGCTGTTCACATTATTTTCTAGATCATTTACACGTTTAAGTCTTCCTCTAAGTGATCCAAAAGCACGGCTGTGCCAATATACTTAATTTTCACATAATAGATACAGTCAAACCTCGGTTTTCATGATTAATCCGTTCGAAAAAGTCTGACTAAAACCGAAACGTATGAAAACTGAAGCAATATTTCCCATAAGAAATAATGTAAATCCAATTAATCCGTTCCAGACACCCAAAAATATTCACAAAAAATACATTTTATAGAGAATAACTATTTTTACATACAGAAAACAATGAGAAATAAATATAAATGACTAATGAAATGGATAAATGAACATTTAACATCACTGAAAGCAAGCTAAGTACAGTACTGTACAGTACAGTACGTTAACATCTGGCCTTAGCCACCCCTGACAAGCTGCTGTGCCCAGCTCTCTTCGGAATCACATTGAATTCAGTCCATTAAAATACCTTTACTTTATCTGCTCAATGCTTCAGAATGGCAGAAAATCTTAATGATATAGCTTCAGACGTACCCTGCAAGAGAAAGAACTGCCTCCCACATTCATGCAACATCTCCTGCTTACGTTGACAGCTTTTCTTCCCTGCTACCGGGACAAAATCTCAGTCAAAAGACGTTGAAAACCGAAGCAATGCATGAAAACCGGGACAAAATCTCAGTCAGAAAAGACGTTGAAAACCGAAGCGTATGAAAACCGGGGCAAATGAAAACCGAGGTTTGACTGTACTTGCAAAGGGGCCAAATAAAGTGTAAAAAATGGAAACAGTACCATGACTGCTACCCCGACGTATGGAGATTCTCTTTTAACTGAACTGGAAGATTTATTTTGCCTTAAACCGAAGATGATCAGATCTAGTGATGGCTGGAATACATGAATACATCTATACATAAATTAATAATCTATCTTGACCACATCAGGATCAATGCTGCAAACTGCCATGCCTCGTGGTTGTCTTATTTAATTATGATAGCACATTCTAACATAAAGGAAGTCAAACTGCTGAACAACATTCAGATAGTAAACATAATAGGCCCTAATTGTATTAGATTTCCTCTCAGGAGCTGCTCTACACCATCATTAAAGGCCACAGAAAACTGAATGGGGCATGCCATATCACCATAAGTTAAGTAACTCTAGCCTAAATTGGTCATGTAGGTATAATTAGATGTTGAAAAATAATTATCTTGGTCTTACTGTTAGCAGTTTTTTTTCCTGTATTCCCTTGTGATCTATGAACAAATTACTTTATTAGGAAATCATTGAGGCACAATTTGTTTCTGCATACTACAGACATCAATATTCCCTTTTCATAATGAAATCAATGAACCGTGCATTTTAAGTTAAATTCACATCAATTCACTGTCAGTTAGTGTTCTCATGTATCCACTAACTCTGACCTTAACCCCTATCATTTTGCTATTCTCAGAATTAATGGCTGCATTTCCCTTATGACAGAAATATGGACATATTTTAGGGTCTTAAACGTATATAGTACAGTAAAGTTCCCTAGGTTTGCATACTAGTTGTGTTGTCAAATATGAGGGGGGAGGGGGATGATAAGTCTGGCTTTGTAATGAAACAGAAAGCTATGGACACAATTCCATTCTGGAGGGCTGAATGATCTCTCTGCAGTTTCATTTTATTTGGTACCAAATAAAAGAAAACTGCAGAAAGATCATTCGGACCTCCAGGACTGAAGTATGCCTGTAACTTTCTGTTTCGTTACAAGGCCAGAGGCTTATCAGCCCCCCTCCTCCCCCCCCTTGAATATAGGTGATAATTTTAAGAGAGGCTGGGAGACAGCAGATTTGTAGGGACTTTATATTTCCAGAGTTGCAAGCAAATTTTAAAATACAATCTCTCCAATGAGTTGCAAATGTATCAGCAAACGATGAACCAAATTCACAGCAGATGCAAACGTCTTACGGTAAAATGCACCCAAGGATTTCAAAATGAAACCCACACACGTGCTTTGCCATTTCTATCCTATCTCCTTCTATCATAGCAAAACTGCGCACATATATTTTATGTGTATTGGAAGAGGAAACAATTTTCAAATGACCCCATCTAGCCACATTATCCCATTTTAATGCTACTAGATCTTTTTGAAAATTGTCCTTATGGTGTCTTCACCATGCTTTAATAACAGTTGTTCAACAATGCTGCCTGTATACACTAAGGCGGTCATTCTCAACCACGAATAATGGGGTTGGACATCCAACCTGCGTTTAGCCCCTGATCACGCTCCCCGCACATAGACAGCATTTCTGCGAGGAGTGCTGGAAGGGGGTGAGAGGGGGCTGTGCAGGAGCAGAGCAGGGGCAGCGTGGGGGAGATGCTATCAGCTGGGATGTGCAGAGGCAATTTAGCTCATGCCTCTGTACGTTCCCCAGCACCTACTTAGATACCCGGCTTATTCTACCGCCTAGATTGCATGCTGCAGGCCCCCCAGCCCCATCATGCTGCAGCAGCATAGCCCCCACTGCCTGATCCAGGACTAGGGAGCTTCTACTGAGGGTCCATCGGTGGTGTGGCCATGCCACACACTGTCTGGGGGATTCCATGTCTCCAGCTGGACCTGCTGGTGCCATGGCAATGGAATGCCACTGTACTCACACACCAGCCGGAGCATTGAGTGGAATTGGGTGCATGCCAGGCCATCTAACTGCCCGATTCCGCAATCATGTGGAATATATAGCTCCCGTGGTTCCAGAATCAGGTACAACTTGGCCCCATCCAAGTTGTAGATGTCCAGATAGCCCGGACGTGCACATGATGGAATTGGCCTCCATGAGCCCTTTCACTAAAGTGTGGTAAGCTTTTGCACTCAATGTGCATTAGGAGTAAATCCCAGTGTACGGTAAAAGTGAAAGTTGGGTGGTAACTGTCTGACAAAATGTATTCAGTTGCAAAAGGGAAGGGAGAGGAGTGTGCCAGGGATGCAGTTAAAATTGACCCAGGCAGTGTTGTTAAGTAGCGCTCTCAGGTAAAATTCAGAGATCATTTTAGAAAGCTTATTCCAGATGTAAAACATCCTTTACATGTGCAAAACAGGCTTTTCTAAAATTACCTCACTGAGTGCTTGCAGACTTACTTGAGTGCTGTGCATAGGCATTCCTGGGAGTGGAGTTGTGATGCACATAAATGCATAGAGGAAAATTGTTGAAAGAGGGTGCTTAGTTAAAGAGGACATGTAGGCACCTACTTAGGCACTATTTTAAGAAGACACATAGGCACCTACTTGTCTTTATAAAATATTTGTATAAGAAGCAGAGACCCTGCCTTAAATGTACGAACAGACATTTATATCTGCTTGGGAACAGATGTAAACAAACATACATAAAGTACAAGAATGTAAATTAAGGAATTTCAGAATCAAAATGCAAATATACAAATACTACCTGTGTACCGCCCATAGCACGTCTCTAGCTACACCTACAGACAAAGTAAAATACATGCATTCATTCCAACACATGTACTCTTACGCTGGTTGTTATTTTATCAGAGGCCATTTACGTGCATGTGTGACCGTATACACATGAAAATGACTATAAGATTATCGCCATAGAGTTTGAGTATACCGTTGCAACTGCCTCGGAGGGAGTGTAAATTTGTGCATGTGCATATGGGCAGTATTGGGGATGCTTTTGGGTGCTTACTTGATAAAGGCAGATAGGTGTCTCTGTTGTCTTTATAAAATACTTATCACAAGAAAGCCAACAAAATCAAAATAATAGAGGTATAATCACTAAAAAAAAACATTTCAAACATGATGATGATATTGGCAAAACTAAAACGTCATGGGATAGGAGGCAGTGTACTATTGTGGATTGGGAACTGGTTAAAAGATAGAAAGCAGAGGGTAGGACTAAATGGCCAATTTTCCCAATGGAAAAAGGTGAATAGTGGAGTACCCCAGGGATCTGTACAGGGTCCGCTGCTTTTTGACATATTCATAAATGACCTGGAAAAGGGAATAACTAGTGAGGTTATCAAATTTGCAGATCTATTTATATTCTCTTGCTATTCTGCATCATTGCAGTTTACATTGAACAAACTGAAATTACATTTAACAGGGTATTATAACTTGGAGATAGCTATCTTACAGTGAACATGGGCTATGGAGGGTTAAGTGGCTTGCCCAAGACCACCTGTGGGACTAGAAACCCCAGTCATTCTGGCCCAAGGTAGCTGTCTTCTAGTGGGATTTGAACCACCAACCTTCTGGTCTGAAGTACCTTGCCCCAACCACTAGGCCACTCCTCATGATACAAAACTGTTTAAAGTTGTTAAAACCCAAAGGGATTGTGGAAAACTGCAGAAGGATCTGGATAAATTGGAAGACTGGGCATCCAAATGGCAGATGAAATTTAATGGGGACAAGTGCAAAGTTATGCACCTAAGAAAGAACAACCCACACTATGGTTACACGATGCAAGGTTCCACATTGGTAACCACCACCCAGGAAAAAGATTTAGCCGTCATCGTGGATAACATGTTAAAATCCTTCGCCCAGTGTGCAGCAGCGGCCAAGAAAGCAAATAGAATGCTAGGTATCATAAGGAAAGGAATGGAAAATAAAACAAAGGATATTATAATGCCTCTGTATCGTTCCATGGTACAACCGCACCTTGAATATTGTGTGCAATTCTGGACACCGTATCTTAAAAAGGATATAACGTTATTAGAAAAGGTACAGAGAAGAGCCACCAAAATGGTAAAGGGGATGGAAGGCTACTCCTATGAAGAGAGGCTACAAAGGTTAGGGCTCTTCAACCTGGAAAAGAGACGGCTGAGGGGAGATATGATAGAGGTCTATAAATGTATGGAGTGGAACAGGTAAACATAGATCAATTGTTTATGCTATCAGAATATAGAATGACTAGGGGACATGTAATGAAGCTACAGGGTAAACTATTTAAGACAAATAAGAGAAAATATTTTTTCACTCAATGTGTAATCAAACTCTGGAATTTGTTACCGGAGGATGTAGTAAAGGCTGTTAGTGTAGCTGGGTTTAAAAAAGGTTTGGACAAGTTCCTGGAGGAAAGGTCCATAAACCATTATTAAAAAGGGACCCTGGATATCAATGCTTGACCCAATACAAGCATTGTGGAACCTGTGTCTCTTGGGGATACTGCTAGGTACGTATGACCTAGATTGGCCACTGTTGGAAACAGGATACTGGGCTTGATAGACCTTGATCTGACCCAGTATGGCATATCTTATGTTCTTATGTTCTTATGGAAGACCCAAATATAGATAAGCTATTTATTGGAACTTTTCATTTTTATTAGAAGATTTTTACGCATAAAGAATTGAATGTTGTCATATCACGAAAAGTATCTGGAGCATGAATTTGAGCTTTCTAAAAAAATATTTCAACTTTATAAAGCCTAAACATTTATTTTAGAAAAGAGAATCTTTGGTAAGATAATCTGCAGAATAATAGTAATTATTCATATTTTAAAGAAAGGATCGAAGATTAAAAAAGCATATATGGAGTTACACTGTTGAGGAAATCTTCATACAAGTGACCTCCTGATGATGCTGGCCTTTATAAAATAAACATACTGTACAATTGAAGTATTGTACATATTTTTTCATTGGGAGCCTTTCTAAAATTACTGCCTTCGCTGGATAGATTGGGTGACATGAATGGCTGACCTAAAGTTATCCCTTGACTAATTATATTAAGCGGACCAATTTAACCAGATGTCTACTGAATAGCCAGTTAAAGTTTTCTTATAACTTATCTAGATAACTTTATTTGGATATTCGATTGCTGAATATCAACCTTACAAATTCATAGGCATTTTAAACTACTAAACCCTATTCACATACAGAAACCTACATTATTTAAAATTTCCTTTTTTATGTCAGTGGAATTATTTTTGCCTTCATTTTGTGCAGAAAGATGCCTATAATATTTACAGTAATAAAAAAAACCCATAGTAATAGCATTTAGATCTTTTCTACTTCTGATTCTGGAAATGAAGATTTTGTTTCCTGAACACTTTTGGGTGTGTATCTTATGGATTTTGGGTTGCTGATCATGAAAATCACTTGAAATTTTCCTATCATGCACCATTTGTTTTTTGCAATCGCCTATTTTTGTGATTTCCTTGCATATTTTAAGTCTACTCATATGTTGCCTAGAAAGTAAGCTGTTTTGTTTAGTCCAGGCATGCCTGGGCATGAACTCAGTGCAGGCTCAAAACATGCAATAGAAATGCTGCTGCTCAGGAATGCTTAGGCATGCTTAGTCAGGATGGATGCTGGCAGTACATGTTACAAAAGCAGCTTTCATACACAGATGCTATGTATGACATTGATATCAGTTTGTGTACTTTACAATAGAATTTACATGTAAGCTTCGTGTCTAAGCGACAATTCGTTACAGCAGAAATGTCTCATCAATGCCGCAACAGCCAAAATAAATTCTGTTACATTTGTGGTGAGCATATGCTTAAGCCTCAAAGACACAGCATGACTGCACTTATTAAGAAAGTGTATGAGTGCTACTTTGGTTGTAAAGTTGGCAATCAAGACAACTCCTGGGATTCTCACATTTGCTGTCCATCTCAGAGTTTGGCTCAGAGGTACTCAGAAGTCAATGCCGTTTGCATTCCTGATGATATGGTGAGAACAGAAGGATCACGTGACGGGCTGTTACTTCTGTCTGACCAATGTATCTGGCTTCTCTGCTAAAAATAAGAAATCTATTGAATATCCCAGTCTGACTTCAGCCATGAGACCAGTGCCTCATGATGACAGTATGCCAGTACCGAAGCCACCAGAGACTTGGAGCCTAGATGAGGCAGATGAAGATGCCACAGTACGTGGGCCAGACGGGGAAAACAACGTGGATCTAGATTTTGAACCATTTATGTCTGGTGTGCCTCATCTGATAACACAGTCAGAATTGAATGACCTGACAAGGGACTTAAGTTTGTCGAAAACAAAAGATGAACTACTTGGTTCAAGATTGCAAGGATAGAGTTTGCTGTCACCAGGTATGAAAATTTCTGTCTTTCTTACCTGCCAAGAAGATATAAAAAAGTTCTTTGTGCAGGTTGATAACCCCTGTTTCTGCACTGACATTGATGGGTTGTTCACAGCTTTGGGTTGTGAGCATGACTGCAACGATGGTGCCTTTTTATCGATTTGCCACTGTTAAGTCTGAAAGCTGTCTTGTTACATAATGGCAATGCCCATCCTTCAATATCTATTGCTTATGCAATGCACATGAAAGAAACCTACAAAAACATGGAACTGTTGTTGAAACACATACAGTACAACTAAAACTGGAACATCTGTGGTGATCTAAAAGTAGTGGCACTGCTACTAGGAATACAGCTCGGGTATACCAAGTACTGAGTCATTTGCGAATGGGACTCCCATGCTAGAGAGTCTCATTATATTAAAAAGAACTGGCCGCTTCATAAGCGTTTGGTTCCAGGACAGAAAAATGTGGCACGTGAACCACTTGTCAACACAAGTAAGATATTCTTGCCACCTCTTCATATAAAACTCGGACTGATGAAAAACTTTTTGAAAGCAATGAACAAGGAAGGTGAAGGATTTCAATATTTGAGACAGATGTTTCCAAGAATAACTGATGCCAAGATTAAGGAAGGCATTTTTGTGGTCCATAAGTCAGACACATCATCAATGACAAGGGGTTCGAAAATCTGCTAGTGGGGCCTGAGAAAATAGCATGAAAGGCATTCAGGGATGTTGTTGAGAATTTTTTTGGCAATTACAGGGCACTAAACTATATCCAGCTGGATGACAACATGCTTCAAGCATACAAAACCATGAAGCTCAACATGTTGCTGAAACTTCATTTTCTGCATTCACACTTGGACTTCTTCCCTGCTAATCTTGGTGCAATCAGTAATGAACCTGGTGAAAGGTTTCATCAGAACATTGCGATGATGGGGACATTCAACAAATGTGCACATTTCTAGAAACCAATGATGGTGCTTCTGGGCATGTCTTAGTGCTGTTTGCACTGTTGAATTTATTTATTTATTTACATTCTCTTATATACCACACTATTCGGCATCAGCGCGGTTTACATGGAACAAAATGCTCAGTACAAATACTTCTGAGCATCCCTTATTAGTGACAGGGATATGTTTTGACATTTCGCTATAAAGAACCTGTTCTGAGTTATTCTGCCTGATCACACTGGTACCTGATGATGCTGCGGTCATCCCTAAAGTTCAGGTACTGGCCAGGCATTCATGTCCCCCCAGATTTATAGATGAGCACATCAGATCTTTCCGTGCAACACTCAAAGCACACACACACACACTCTCACTTGCAGTTACAAATAACATACCACTGCAAAACCATACCCTGCATCTATAAACAACTGCTGTGAAGACAATGGCAAGGCATCTCAGGACATCACTTCTGATCTGCATTTCTCAGCCAAATATACCTCGCATACCATCTCTACATCTACATTCCCATTTTTTCAAACACTGGAATTGTTAGGGTGGCCGAGAAGAGCCCCTTTAGCACAAACAGCAAATGCCAGCATAAAAGGTGGTATATAAAACTCGATAAATAAATAAAATAGACAGAATAAAGACTATTGCAAAGCTTTATCTTTCTGTAGGGGTGTTTTTTATTTTTCTTTAACCTTATAAATGTCCCTCACCTTGCATTCTATTCTTTACAACTGCATCTTGTGCCCTCCCAGATAGCAGACACACCAGTTCAATACCATTCATCTCTATGGGACTTGTTGATGATGAGAGCAGAAATGTTTCTAATCCCTGGCCTTATTCCACGTTGCTGCTGGTATAACATAGGCATCCTCAGGAAACACTCAGGATGCACACAGGTCTTTCCTGAATACATTTTCTATGTCTCCGCGGCTTGCCATGCTCCTGTTCAACCCCCTCCCGCTTAGGTTCTGAGATCCCGGTCCTAGCACTGTGTACATGCAGGGCCACGTGGTTTTGGAATATGGTTTTAGATGTTTTAGTGAGAAAAAATGTCTCTCCTGCGCATCTAACTGGCTTATTTGTGTTCTGGAATAACCCCCAAAGTGGGGTTAAATGACTTGCTCAAGCTCACAAGGGACAGCAGTGGATTTGAACAAAACTTCCCTGTTTTTCCATTTGTTGCTCTAACCTTTAGGTCACTCCTCCGTGGGAGAGTTCTGCTCTAGGAAGCCAATTTCTGAATGGTCAGCAGTGGACCAAAGCCCATGGTTAACTCTTAAGGATGTACATGGGAAATATTTTCCAGTCAGTTCATTTTTGTATCAGTTATCCATTTGATTCATTTTTAGATTCCAAATTACTCATTTAATTAAAATCAATAGGACAATTTTGCACTCTAACAGTAGGATTTCCTATCCATTTTCAGTTGCAGTTACTACATTTGATATACTACATATTATGTACTGTATCTAAGTGGTTAACAATTCTACACAATAAGGAACATATCTTCCCTTGTTCCCAAAGGACTCACAATCTTCATTTTAAATGGAACATGCTTAAAACTTGCTGGGAGGCATTTTTCAGGGAGGCAATGGCACCACAAGGTATGAAGAGAGGCAAAAAGATCCCATGGCACCAGAAGAGTATCAAAGAGAATCAACAGTGGAATGAAGACTCCAAGCCACCATGAGCAAGGCAAAGCTATGATAACATTGACATGAAAGCCCCAAGACACCAGGAGAGGGGCAAAGCAGCACTGAACTTAGCAGGAAAAGCCTAGGCCACTGAGAAAGTGGGAAAGCGATCTCAACATCTTTGTTAGTGATATTGTGGAAGGGCTGTTGGGTAAGGTTTGCCTGTTTGCAGATAATACCAAATCTGCAATAGAGTAGACACCAAGGAAGGAGTAGATAAGCTTGAAAAATACATAAACCTAGAAAATGCATGGAGGCACATTCCAAATGGGATGTCCAAGTACAATTTGGGACGTCAAAGCCAGAACATCTGGAAAGAAAGGCAAGCATGTGCAAGTTCAGGCACAATTCCAAAACGTGGACATGCCCGAAATGCACCTGTAGAAAATGTCTATATGGATGTCCCCAGGAGCTTTCATAGCTGAGATGGCTAATAGCATAATGGTTAGAGAAGTAGCTTGCAAGCTCAATAACCAGGGTTCAAATTACAGTGTGGGACTTTATTTAACTGTTTTGGTTATCTGTTTTTCTACCAGTCAAAACGGTGTACAATTTATTAACAGGATAGTGAGGAGTACTCATACATTATAGGGCTGATGGATTATCTTGGGATCAAGGTTGGTGTTGGTGCATAGATGGTCAAGTGTGCTGTGGGGGTAGGTAAGAGTGGGAGTTTCTTTTTGGGTCATCATGTATCATAGTATTCCTGGAAGAGATATGTCTTTAAGTGTTTACATTTTCTCTCCTGGATATTTCTTAAGGTAGGTAGCAGTATGTTCCATAGAGTGGGGGCATAAAAAGGGAAAGACCTCTGGCAGACATATTGGGTGCTAGTGTGGACTTGCTTTGGCAGGCTGAGTAGGTTACCTGTGGTCTGCCTGCGGGGCCTGTCAGAGCTGGGGCTGCTAATTGATCTTTGGAGGTGTTGGGCAGTAAGCCCATTCCGAGCTTTATGGATGATGGTGATGGCTTTAAATTTGATCCTAGAGATGACGAGTAACCAGTGGAGGGACCACATAGTAAGTGTAATGTGGGAGTGTCTAAGCGTTCTGCAGATTGTTCGTGCTGCAGTGTTCTGAGCAAGCTGTAGTGGATGGATGGTGCCTTTCGGTAGCCCGTGGTATATAGAATTGCAATAATCAAGCAAGGGGGCGATTGTGGCCTGGCAGACTGTGCAAAAGTCATCAGAGAACAGTAGGGGGTGCAGATTGCATTATTCTGAGCTTGAAGTAAACTGCCTTTGTGACATCTTTGATGTGTGCTTGAAAGTTGAGGCACTGGTCTATGGTGACTCCAAGCTATTTGATCTGTTGGTTTTTTTTAATTCGGATGTCTGTGTTACTGATTTTGATGGATGTTGGAGGCATGAACTCAGGGTCTCTGGTAATGTGTAGAATCTCAGTCTTGTTAAGGTTGATTTTCAGGTTGCAATGCTTGAGCCACTGGACCATTTCCTCAAAGCATGCTGAAAGCTTGGAGTAGCCTGGAGCAGCTGGGGAGAGTGGCATGTAATCTAAAGCTTGTCATGTAATTCTCCATCTTCTCTATACTGTCTGGATATTTTAAGGTGAAAACAAACACTTTCCTGATATCTATTCATGCCTAGAGTAGCTCTAGAGGACTCTGCTCTTTCTGGAATAGAACAGGGATGTTTAAGGGGCATGTTTACTAAAGTCCGCAAATCTGCGCGCCGCAAAATAGCGCACGGCAACGCGGCATTTAAACGTGCAGAAACACGTTTAAACGCCCCGCACACGTGCGTGTCACCCCCGCACAGGTACGCGGCACACTAACGGGCCCCGTACAAGTGCGGGCCCGCAAATGTCCGATAGAGGCGTGGAACGGCTAAAAGAGGGCGGAGGAAGGCTCCGGAGGGGCGGAGGGATGGGGTCAATGGGTGGAGAGTGGGAGGGGAGAGGCTCCCCGCACAGTATCGGGCCCGAATTTCCATGTAAAAATTAGCGCGAGTGAAACCCTCGCGGTAGAGGCCATTTAAAGGGAAGAGAAACCATTTCCGTCAGCAATGTACAGGAACACCGGGGAAACCTAAAAGACGTGAGCAGTGTGATATATGTGCACGGAACAAAATTGCAAATAGAACCTGAAAATGACCACAACAAAACTATTATAAATAGTAATCCAGCTGGGGAACAGTTATAGTGATGGGCAAATATACAAAACACACCCAGCAAAGCTCCAGAAAAAAGAGATGAATATTGGAAGGGTCTACGGAGCGGAGACTCTTCCGAAAAACATTTCCGTTTTTGGAGCTTTCCTCGGAGTGTTTGCTATGGTTGCCCATTAATACCACTGTCGCCCAGCGTGGTGATATTTTCTCCCCCATTTTCCCGTGGTCATTTCTGGTGTTTATGTGCACGTTTGTCACCAGTCAGGGTGCATATCCCACAGTACAAATGAGTAGAGCAGGGTTTGTGACTCCATCCTGCCAGGCTTACTGCCTCCAGGGGCTGCACTGTCTCTGTGGCCAAAGTGTGGTACAGCAGACAGAGTCATTACCTCTAGGACCAGAGGGCAGAGGTTCAAAACCCAGCTGGGGCACCTGCCAGCCCAGTCCCTATATTTTACCCACCACTAAATAAAGATAGTACAGACACCCCTGTAGTGCAGGGAACATAAGCATGGGGAAAACACCCATATTTTACCCAACACCGCACACACACCACAACAATGGGCATTACCTACAGCCAAGTCCCCCAAATGCAGTCCCGTACTGCCACATTGCAATCAGGTCAACTGCTTTTTCTGAGAGAAGTTCATGCCAGCATGTTGGCGGACAAGTACATGTGGTGCAGGGGGCAGTGGCTGCTAACCACAGAAGACAGAGGCCTAGCCATGTGCAGGCTGGCACAGTCCACTGCAACAGACAGGCCCTGCCGGATCCACAGTCATGGACAGTCCAGGGAATCCAACCAATCTGTGGCTACACAGTGGTGCAGTGCACACAGACAGTGCATGCAAGAACAGAAGGTCACAGGTTCAAAGCCCAGCTGGGGCTACTGCCAATCCTGCCCACATATTTTTCCCACAACTAAACAGTGATAGTAAGGACACACCTTTCATGGCGGGGATATATGCAATGGTAAGACATCTATCTTTTACCCCACTGAGCACAGACACCATGAACAGGGGCAGTACCTAGAGCAGAATCACCCAAATGCAGTCCTGGTGGGCCACACACCAGTCAGGTTCCATGCTGACACTCATACAAATGCCTGTGCTGTATATCTATGCACCACCCCCATGGCATGTAGATGTAGCCCATGCATATTCATGAGGGATAGCAGGAAAACCCGAACAGTGTGATGCAAACCTGGACTGGAGTTGGGAATCTGTGCCGTAAAGCAGCAGCCATCAAGGGCAGACACACCCACACCCACAGGCCCCATTGGCCAATGTATCCTGGAAAGGCAGAACATTGGACCGTGCATGCAACACCCAAAACGAGCACTTGCATAACTTACCAATGTCACCCTACACCTGAGGTATACGGTACACAGCTCTGAGACGTTTGCTAGGAGCACAGGCAGGCAGATATCCATACGTTACGTACATACTGCTAGTTGACCCCATCCAAACAATCTGTTAGGTGTTTGCGGGGCATGCTCCAGGCCTGGCCTCTGACGGTGCTTACCACCCTGGGGAGTGACCACCAGCTGTAATGCGTACCATATCCATGCCTTGCCGTGCTCAGGACCGGTTTGGTGGGCAAGGCTACTTATCCCCTCAATCGTAGCACCATGATGGCAGAGGTGTGGAAATGTGTGTCTGTCTATACAGTGGGTGTTGGCTGCAAGCCCCTTCAACAGCCCACACTGCCAGCACTGTTGCCAGTATTGGCCAGCCAATGTGCATAATGAGGTGCAAGGTACCATGGGTATAGCCAGGGCAGGGTGGCGTGGCCAGGATGCATCTGCACTGGGCATAGGGCCCTGGCAGGGACATTGGCTGGGATATTGTAGTGTCCGGCCACCACCTACACAGACAGGGTGGCCAAAGCATGTCCTTCTGGGGGATCACGCTCACCCTGACTGTGCAGTGACCACAGCATGGCTAGGCCCCCCCATAGTGCTGTATAATAGTTCTTTCATGTGATAGATATGGGTTTCTCTTTGGGGCCCAGTCACTGATCTATCTGCTTGCTGTGCATGCATCTCCATTGGGAACATGCACTATGGACTAACCAGCAGACTGTTTGTAGCTGGTAAATGTCTTGCTATAATGGCTTGCTGCAGGGGAATATCTGGTGGTGGAGTGCAGCTTACCATACCCTGGGCTTATGTCTGTCTGCTATTGTGTTATGGCTGTGTATGGAGCTGCCTGCCTGGGGGGGGTGGTGTTGCCCTCTACTGCCACCTTTGCAGGGAGGTAGAGTGTGGATCCCTTGCTGGGGACCATGTTTGCCACGGGGGGGTGCCTGATAGCGGCAGACAGGGATATCCATGGTGTTTGTGCAGAAACTAGCTATCTTACACATTAACACTGCTTTGGAACGCCCACTTGGCCTCCATCAGCCATCGCAGGTGTTGTTGACCTGGTCCTGGCCACCTCATTGCACACTCAGGGTGAGCACAGTACCCGCACGATGTAACGGTGTGTGGCTACTCTGTGCCAGTAAAACACCCGGTCAGTGCCCCCTACTAGGCCAAGGTGCTGTGTGGGTGCACCCGGTCACTTCCCCCAACAGGGCCGAGGTGCTGTGGGGGTGCATTCCCCATCTTGTGTCCATCTGCGGACAGCTAATTTGCATGTGCAGTGCATCATGGGTACGGGTGGCCTAACCCTATCCTTTTGACACCAGCAGACTGTCTGTGAGGTGACGTGTAGGCTATCTGCAGCCAGCCAGGGGCCTGCTTACAGCTATGGAGCTGTAGCACAATGGTTACATCACTGCCTGTGCGGCCAGAGGTCATGGGTTCAAACCCACAGTGGGGCCCTTTGGTAGGGCTGTCCACAGCTTTATCTTTATTTACTGTACATATGTCTATGCCGGCAAGACCACCCTCAGCTTACTATACCCATTAGGTGCCTCTGAGGGTGCTTCATAGGGCGCCCTATAGGCCACCTTATGGTTGCCATCCCTATAGGGTGCACTATACATTATCCTGTGTCGCAACATACATGCTGCCCTATAGGGGACATTCAAGGGTGCCTTGGCGAACAGTGCACTGTAACATGTGCCTTATGGGCCGCCGTATGTTAACATGCTGGGAGAGTGTGTTTGCTAGTAGTGATAACAAAATAAAATTATACAGCCTCCTACAGCACTCCACAACATAATACATACTGCCTCAGCAGGCATTTTTCACTGGGTATTGTGAGGAGTTGAACCCCTGATCCCTGCACCATTGGTCAGTGTTTTAACCATTGTGCTGTGGCTCTGTTCCTGTGCTTGTGCATCAGCGCGCCGCCTTGTGCCTATCAGCGCGCCGCCTTCTGCCGCCCAAGGGGACCAGTGCGCCGCCTTCTGCTGCCCAAAAATAACTGAGCGCCGCCTTATGCCGCCCAAAAAGCACTGTGCGCCACCTTATGCCGCCCAAAAAGCACTGTGCGCCGCCTTATGCCGCCCAAAAATAACTGTGCGCCGCCTTATGCCGTTCCAAATTAATTTGCCTCCTAAAACAATTTTAATCATTACAGTTACTGCCTCAGCTGACCTTTGTCATTGCACACACTGGGGGATTGAACCCATGGCCCCTGCACCATTGGTCAGTGTCTTCACCGTTGTACCACGGCTCTGTTGTTTTGTATACTCAGCAGCGCGCCACTTTGCCTTTCCACGCGCTAATGTCGACCCCCGCACATTAGCGCGACGCGCACACGTCCGGTTGCTTACTACCGTTTTTTTTCTATTTTCTGCCTGAACCGCCCACTCCTTATATGGCACAGGCACACTAGCGCGGCCCCGCATGTTAGGAATGTTTAGTAAACATGCCCCTAAGTCTATGGCCCCTTCCCAAACAGGCCTCTGCCACAACCCTGTGCCTACTTGAATGTCCCCCTTTGTGGATGGCACATCCACATGCATGTCTTCAGATGTCCATACCATTAATAAAGCTTTTGGAATGACCCTCTTAGCATCTCTGTACCTGAGTCTTGTGTGCCCCCCTTTTTTGATGCAAGAAAATGACATTGTTCTCAGATTCATGATGGCATCTTCAGTCATGAGAGTTTGAAGATTTGAGGCAGGGATAAGCTTGTTTGCTGGGGCTGCGCAATGGTGTCACCCCAGGCAGAAGCCCCCATCTCACTGCCCCCTAAATCCATCTTCTCATATTGTGGTGCTGGTGGCAGCAGTGGCCCAACTCCATTTTGAGTCGCCACCCCTTTCAAAATGAAGTTGGGCTACCCACCTGGATCTTCCGCCCTAGGTAGCCACCTAGTCCGCCTAGTGGATAGACCGGCCCTGCTTTGTTTATAAAATATTTTCATATAATAGACAAGGCAAATCCTGCATAAAATAAAAGTTAAAGCACTGTGGATCCTTGGCCCTCAATCCCCTCGTCATTCTCTTGTGAGTTTTGTCCCCTGAGATGCACACTTCCTATTGCTGTGGGGGCAGGACTTAGCAGAAACTAGAGTGTTGAGGCTCCGTGGTGACTTATCTTTTACATCTGATGACTGTGGCTTTTATAACAACAGAAAGGATGCCCAACAACATCCTCAAAAGTTTGAGGAGGGCTGCTGGATGGGGATGGATGTAAATGGATAAAGGGGAAATACACCATGTTGTTATGCTATAAGCGTGCACTTTTCAACCTATTGATTCTCTATATGGCTATTATCCTCACAAGGAATTATCCTGGGAACCATGGGAACAGAGGATGAAGACTTACAGCTAAAATCATCAGACCTACAGTGTCAAACTTGAAGCCAGTGAATAGTATACTCTGGGTAGCTGCAGGAGGTGTGTCCTTGATTAAAGACTGGTCCAATGGGCTCCTCAAGGGGCTTGGCATGCCTTCTGCTATCCAAAGGATGATTATTCAGTGACATTTTGATTGGCTAGCTTGCTCCTATGGCTTCAGCTGCAGCTTTTTAAGGTCTGCTCCCAAAAGTCATGAGTTTGATCCCTACTGAGCTTTGCATAGTGCAAGTGAAAAACAAGTGTATTTTTCCTGGCCCACTAGACCAAGGGTTCGCTATCCTGTCCTGGAATCACACCCAGCCAATCAGGATAACCACAATGGATATGCAGGAGATATATTTGCATATAATGAAGGCACTGCATGCAAATGTTTCTCATGCATATTCATTGTAGGTATCCTGAAAACCTGACTGACTGGGTATATCCTAAGGACTGGGTTGAGAACCCCTGCACTAGGCTAGAATGGTAACAAAAACAAATCAATTTTCAGGACCTATGGTCTTTCAATTCATTTAGAGCAGGGGTTCTCAGTTTAGTCCTCGGGACACACACAGTCAGGTTTTCATGAGAACCACAATGAATATGCATGAGTGAGATCTGTATACAATGGAGACAGTGCATGTAAATGTATTCATGCATATTCATTGTGACTATCCCGAAAACCTGACTGGCTAAGTGTGTCCAAGGACTGGGTTGAGAACCACTGCTCTAAACATACGAGGCAGGGGTTCTCCTTTCTCCTCTATTATTCAACATTACTTTAGAGCTGCTGTTTTTAGCAGTTCAATAAAACAGAGCTATTGCTGGATTCAGACTTGAGAATTTTGGATTAAGTTGGCAGCTTTAGCTGACAATGTGTTGGTATTTCTGTCTTGGCTGCAGAAATCTCTGAACCTTTTAACTCTGCTTCTTAATGAGTTTTCAAAACTTTCTGGCTTTAGCGTTAATTGGAACAAATCTGAAATTATGCCAATGTAGAATCCTTCCCTCAGAATATGCTCAGAGTTGGGTCATTGTAGTGACCATCCTAGACCAGGGAGCAATAAATCTGATCCTTCTGGAATCTTACCATTATGGGATCTGTTTCTAATTATCTAGGCATCACTCCCATACCACCACCACCACATCCCCCTTGGGCAATGTATCTTTATAGAACTCCCTGCTCAAGTTCAAACAGGGAATGGAAGTCCCAACCTTAAAATAAGACCAGGAACATTCTGCATGCTAGCGTGTAACATTTACTACCTGAAATACCTTTTGGTGCATGTAGATTATTGCTAAAATATAATGAAGTGGCTCAGTGGGTGGGACAGGTTATTTGAGGCAGGAGGGCCACAGGTTCAATTCCCATGTAGGAACAAGTAACTGCAGAACAGAAAGAGTGGGGTCTTTAATCCCATGGCCATGCCTTGGGCAAGCCACTTACCCTTCCATTGCCTCAGATATACTTAGACTGTGAGTCCTTCAGGGAAAGGGGAATAAAAAGTACCTGTTAGAATATATCTCTAAATCACTCTGATGCACACAGTAAAGTGTGATATAGCAAGTGCCTAAGCCATAATGCACATTGAAACAAAAATACAACCTATTCATGTTATTTTCCAACCCTACCTATAATATAGAGCAGAGGAGTAGCCTAGTGGTTAGAGCAAATGCCTTGTATCCAGGAGATCAAGGGTTTGATTACCCCTAGCATTCCTTGTGACCTTGGACAAGTCACCATTTCCTTGGAAGAAAAGGCCTGGCAATCTACTTCTGGTGATACATTGCCAAGAAAACCCAGAGACAGCTGGTTTGCCAGGAGTCAGCACTGACTTGGTGGTATAAAAAAAATCCCTTTAATATGCCTCTGGGAAAGTCTTCCCCAATAAAACTAAAGATATACATGTTATGGAATAACATGCATGCTTTCAGCTATATTGCAGGAAAGACATTTTCAGACAACCATTTACATATGTAAATCATGTCTTTTTCAATGTAGAAGATAACTATTTGCTGAGTTCATACTCAGCTGTGCAGTTCCAGTGGCTACAGCTGCAATTCTATTGATCCTATGCCTAGGAGTCATGAGTATGATTTATAGTGCATGACTTTGAAAAAGGGTCCTTCCATTCCTAAAGGCCCACCAGTATGAATGTTTGGGCCTTATTTCACAAAATACTTCCCTTTTTTTGTGCTTTTGGAAAAAGTCGTTATTGGGTTCTATTCTGCAGACCAACAGAAAAACCTGTGTACTACAGAAATGTTTCTTTTCATCTATGGATCTAGTCCAATTTAAGAAAAAACTACAATCCCTGCTCAATACTGCTTTTTCCAGAATCAGTGCACCTTCTTAAAAGATGTTACTATTCTCTGCTAACAAAGACAAAAATAGCATCCAACATGAAATATCAGCAAGAAAATATATTTCTCTGTGATATGCTCACATGGGATAATCATATCCCGAATACACAACAATGACCTTGCTCAGGGGTAAAATAAATAGAAAAGCAGGAGAGAGAACAAGAGAGTAAAAGAGACTGCTGAGAACCTGAAGGAAGATGGTTCGGAACAACACCTAGAGATTCAGTGCTGAAAAATCCATGTATAGTGAAGGGAGATACTGATCTAATGTATTATTAAGCTATGAGATACACAGTATACCATGGCATAAGCACAGAGTAGTGTTTGATTTGAGAATGTGAAGATGTGAGGGCAAAGACTGAGATCAGAAAAGCTCTGTGATATTGCTTCAGGAAATGGACTAAATGGGTCTCATGGGCCTTATCTGTTATCATTTCCAAATCTTCTGTGCTTCTGAACTCTCGCTTTTGCTTAACAAAAACAGATGGCAAAGCATTGTGGGTAATATCACCTTGCAGTTAAGTGTCATGATGGTGTTAATTTTCAGAATGAAAACTCTGTCTCTTTAATCAGACGTGTGAAGCACGGGAAAGCTGAAAATGTGTGCCTGATACACTCAGTTCCTGAGAAATTGTTTTCTTCAGGCTAATCTATTAATAACAGATTTCAGCAGACTTAGTATTATCTTCTAGATGAGTGCTCAAAGATTATACGCTGCCTGCTCTGCATCATGGGTAGCTTACAGACTTTTATTACCTTTTGTACTATAGAAGGGACACCACCACCAATAAATAATGTTGCATGACAGAAGGAGATGAGAATGCCTGTGGCTACTTTGCTTTAAATCCTCTTTTCCTGTGTGCTAGTGTAGCTAAGTTAGTAGGGTACTAAGGATAATAGTCGAAGGCCTGTGAGCTCTGATTTTGATATTAGGTTGCTTTGCTTTTATGAGAGTGCAGTTTAACTGATCTCAGCAATTCTTGTAAAGATACGAGTCTTTTTGTCTCTGATGTTAGGAAATCAATGCTCATATAATAAGAAAAATTGATAGTATTATTCAAAATTAAATATAAATCATCCATTACCTTAAATTACTCAAATGTATTAGAATCTAAGTTTAAGGGATACGTTTCTGTTCATCATAGGGATATCTGTTAATTTTAAGCACAAATATGTATAATATCTTATTTATTTTAATATATTACTTAGGATTCACTCTGGTTTAAGAAAGGTACATGTGAAGTATCTCAGCCCAGGAACAGCTATGCATAAGTCTATATTGGAGGGTCTGCATTGCAAGCAAGGTAATACTGTGGAGCTCTTGAATACATACTCTCTGCCTGAGAGCTCTTCAAGGGGACTTTTTTCCATTTTTAAAAGCAATTTTTTTTTCTGCTGTATTGCAAAAGGGGAATTTTTTGCGTTCTTGGGCAAATCTTTTTTTTTTATCATGCTAGAGTTATTTTTCTTCTGCTCCATCTTACAAGTTCAATGAGGTAGGCAATCTCTGAAGTCACCGATCTCCTCAGGTGTTAGTGGTCTTAATTAGCTTGCTTAGGAGCTAGGCAGCTGAGTGTGGTATAAAGATCTATATTGCCTTGCAGGTCCTGCCAAGCAATCTAATACTGTGGGGCTCTTGAATACAAACTCTCAGCCAGAGAGCTCTTAAAGGGGGCTTTTTTTTTCATTTTAAATAGCTAATTCTTTTCTGCTCTATTGCAAAATGGGAATTTTTTGTTTTCTTGGGCAAAGCTTTTTTTCTGCTGCTAGATTTCTTTTTCTTCTTCTCTATCCTACAAGTTCAAAGAGATAGGCAATCTCTTTGAAGTCACTGACCTGCTAAAATGTTAGAGATGACATCCAACAAGGGTCAAAATCTCTTCCACAGCAGACTGGCTTGCCTACTGAAGAGGGCTTTAACTAAATTCATCAGGGATGAGTGAAGAAAGCCCACAGGTAAGTAAAGGCCCTAAGGTAAGCAAAACATTAAATACATCTGTAAAAATAGGTAAAAAGGACTACATCTGGAAAGCGATGTGCATAAATGCCTGCAGTATAGGAAATAAAATTCCAGATGTTGAGGCTTTAATGGAGAAGGCTGACTTTGATTTAGTGGCAGTTACGGAGACATGGTTCACAGACAACCATAATTGGGATGTAATTATATCAGGCTATACTTTATTCAGGAAGGACAGGGTAGGAAGAAGGGGAGGGGAAGTGGCACTATATGTAAAAAATAATATTAAAACTATAAAATGATAGGGCTTACAAGGGAGTGAGGAGTCACTGTAGATTAAACTAGAAAGAGGGAACGGGAAACATGTACCAATGACATAAGAAAGTGTGGGAGGGAGATTATGGAGGCCAAATTTAGGATTTTAGGTAGGAAGTTGAAATTCAGAATTTCCAGGGTAGCATTCTTAGAAACACTTCCATACTATGCGCAGGACCCAAAAGGCAGGAAGAGTCCGGAGTCTCAATGTGGGGATGAGACGATGGTCCAAGTAAGAGGGTTTGGGATTTGTTAGGAACTAGGCAACATTCTAGGAAAGAGAGGGTTTTTCCAAAAGGATGGGCTCCTCCTTAACCGGGATGGAACCAGGCTTCTGGCATTAAAGGAGACAGAGCAGCTTTTAAACTGGATAATAGAGGAAAGCTGACTTGCACAAAAATGCATCGTTCAAAAGGATGTATCCTTGAAGGATATTAGTGAAAGAAGAAAGTTAGGACATCTTGATAGGGAGAATCCAATACAAATAAAAGTAACCCATACGCCTTTAAATACAGATCAGACAGAGCTGCAAGATTCTAAATGACCCTTGTCAACTGATAACCAGATGCAAATCTTAGAAGTCTAAAAAATAAGATGGGAGAGCTATAATATATATATAGTACTAAGTGAAAGGCTAGATATAACTGTCATCCTGGTGGAACTAGGACAGCTAATGGGAAACTGTGATACCTGGGTACAAACTATATCACAATGATAGGGAAGATCAAATTGGTGAAGGGGTTGCACTCTATGTTAGAGAGGGCATTGAGTGACACAGGATAAAGGTTCTGCAGGACACAAAACACACTTTAGAATCTCTAGGTATGGATAGAAATTCCATGTAAAGAGAGGAAGGCAATGGCAGTGGGGGTGTGCTACCGTCTGCCTGGACAGAATGAACATATGGGTGATGAACTGCTAAAAGAAATCAGGGAAGCTACAACAGTTACAACACAGTAATAATGGGTGATTTCTATTACCCCGGTATTGACTGTGTCAGTGTTACAGCAGGACAATCTAGAAAGATAAAGTTTATAGATGAAATAAATGACTGTGTCTTGGAGCACCTGGTTCATGAACTAACAAAAAGGGAATCTATTTTGTACCTAGTCCTTAGTGGAACACATGATCTGGTGCAGGAGATAGCAGTACTAGGGCTACTTGGCAATAGTGATCATAGCATGCTCACTTTGATTTGATAAATGGGGGAGGGATGGTAAGGAAATCCACAGTACTACCTTTTAACCTTCAAAAGGGAGACTCTGATAAAGTGAGGAAAATAGTTAAGAAAAAACTAAAAGGAGCAGCTACAAAGGTTAAAGATTTACATCAAGGATGGGTGTTGTTTAAAAATACTATCTTGGCGCCTGGCACCTAGAATTCTCTATCAACTCCACCTAGGCTCATGTTAGTTGTTAGTCTGGATTTTGACTTCAAACTTTTCTTCTTTTATTGAGTATTCTATTAATTTGTGAGACAATCCCCTCTCTGTAGTGGACTAGAGAGGGTTAGCACATTAATTTATATTTTTGCTTATTTGCTTTGATATTGCCTTATATCTTGATTTCAAGATATTTTTCATGTGTTGCCCTGTTTCTTAGAAGTGTTTTGTTTAAACCTTCTTGAATTTATTGTAAAATTGCATAAAAATAAAATAAAATTAAAAAAAAAATACTATCTTGGAAGCCCACCACATTTATTCCATACTTTAAAAAAGGTGCAAGGAAGGCCAAAAAACTGCCAGCATGGTTTAAAGGTGAAGTCATAGAGGCTGTTGTAGCCAAAAAAGCATCTTTCAGGAAATGAAAAAAGGAGTCAAATGACGAAAACTGGAAACAACATAAGCACTGGTAAATTAGATGCAAGGCATTGATAAGGCAGGTAAAGAGAAAATTTGAAAAAAATGCTTGCTGTGAAAGCAAAAACATGCAATAAAAACTTTTTCAAGGACATTCATGGCAAAAACCTGTGAGAGAGTCAGTTAGACCATTCGATGATAGAGGGGTAAAAGGGGCTCTAAGGAAGGGCAACACCATAGTGGGAAGACTGAAAGAATTATTTGCTTTGTTCTTTACTGGAGAAGATGTAGGGAAGTTACCCATACCTGAAATGGTATCTAAAGGTAATGCATCAGAAGAACTGAAACAAATTTCAATAAACCAGGAAGATGTATTGCAACTATTTGATAAACCAAAGAATAGCAAATCACTTGGACCGGATGGTATACATTCAAGGGTGTTGAAAGAACTGAAATGTGAGATTGCAGACCTACTATTGGTAGTTTGTGAACTATCATTAAAATCATCTATAGTACCTGAAGATTGGAGAACGGCCAATGTAACATCAATCTTTAAAAAGGATTCCAAAGGTGATCCGGGAAACTACAGTTTAATTAACCACATCACAGAAATTAAATTAAAGGTTTGTATATTCATGATGTACAAATATGTTATAAGCTGCAAAACACATTGGGCCCGATTCCATCCTGGACGTCCTGGCCCTCTGTGCACCCGGTCGGAACCGAATGCACAAAGGGAGTTGCGATTCTGATCCCGCAGGGCACGTCTAGCCCTGAGGGATCAGAATCGTGAACAGCTCTGTATGTGCAGGCCAGGACCTTGATTCTGTCTGGCCTGCATGTACAAGCCTTCCCCAGCTAACTCAGTCAGGGCGGTTCAATGAAGCCGCAGCACCATGGCGACCGGTTGCCATGAAACCGCGGCTCCATTGAAAAACTGTGATCCCCAGCCGCTGGCTGGAAAAGTGCTTTTCCTGCAGCCTGACCCCAGATCTGGCCTCCTAAGACCAGGATTGGCCTGCAGGGAATCTCTTCTGCCCCTCCCGCTGCTTCCCAGCCCTGGGCCTGCTGATCCCTACCGACTGGTGAACTTATTCCACCTCTGAGGTGGAATAAGTTGCCTGTGCATGCTGCTGGCCCCTTACGTACAGGGCCAGCATTAGAATTGGCACTGTACATCCGAGGCCAATGATTGCCCACTGCCCGCCCTAACGCCACCCGATCCGGCCCTTTCCCACCCCATCTACCTTTCCCGTACAATGCATGGGGAAGGTAGATGGGGTTGGGAAAGAGCCCGAATAGCAGATATGGACATCCCAACCCGACATCCAACCCTGCTATTTGTGCCTTAGAATGACCCCTATTATATTTATGCATATATTTTTTTCATAATTTCAGTTAACTCAAAGATTTAAAACAAAAATTATAGGCACACTATGGGGCAGTTTTACTAAAGGGCACTATGGTGTTGTGCCTAATGTGGCAAAAGTACTGAAATGATGGCATGTTAGGTATACCACTGCCGTGTTAACTGTAAGGGATGCGGAAAGCTATTCCCTGCCAGTTAACACAAAGTCCTATCCCATAGTGTGCACTATGTTACCGTGGGTGCACTTACTACCTCCCATTGAGATTATGTTAGGTGATCCCACATTAATGCAGTTAGCACGTGGCATGAACCCCCGTGCTAACTTTGCAGAGCACACCATGCCCACTCTCTGCCCCAATACCACCCACTCGCACTCTTAACGCATGTTGGACAGTTAGTGAGGAAGTTGTCACACGCTACCTGTCATGTCCCTGTGTTAGCTGGCAATGCATGTCTCAAAGCATATTCACCGCATGCCAGAACATGGGTTGTCAGCTAATACCCTTTAGTAAAAGTGACCCTATAATTGAAAATGGCATATTAGTTCTATTAGTTGTTTTTTTAAATCAGAAGATAAATTCCTGTTTACTAGCATAGCAAAGTCCAGAAAGGCAGGATTAGGGGGAAGCTGCTAAAGTATGCATAGGACTTTTAGGTTGAAGTCTCTGTATATTCTTTGCCCTGCATACTTTCTACCTGTAAGGTATGTGGAGTAGAGAGGTCCTGTGGCAATGGTCCACCATGGGATTTTCAAAAGGAAACTCAGTGAGAAGATTCCTTCTGAAAATCACCTTCGTGGTCATAATGCATGACATTAGAAAATGTCCCTCCTTCCCAAATTTTGCTGAAGGTAGCTTACAGCATTAGCAGTTCATACAAAACAACTTACTCTCTCCAAAATGTTTATTACCCAAGGCGGTAAAGAATTTTTATTGCATAAGGGACGTTTCATGTAAGTAAAAGGGCTTTTATAACTTGACCCTATGCATTACAAGCATAAAAGTGCATAGGCTGCCAAGAAGCCATGTACCTTTATGAGACACACATATGGGCATCTTCTAAGGTAGAGTTGGGTAGAGCATGGGCAAAGTCATAATTTTATATTTTCTATTTATAAAATATTCATAGGGCATGAATTGACACAGACCTGGAAATGTAGACTGCATGACCGCAGGGCTGTCACTACCATTAAGCCAAAATCCAAGCGTACTTCTCACTCTCTATATCACAAAATTATATTTGCAGTTTCAAATTATAATTATATATATAATTAATTATGGTTTCAGAATAAAACTTATGAAGGTGGTCTCAGACTAATTTGGCATGAACATCAGACTATTCTCTGTATACGAGTTATAAATGCCTTTTCGCATCAATGATCATTCTCCATATCCAAAAAGTAGCTTTTTAAATTGCATCAATTATAGACAGAAAGTGTAACTTATCTGTCTCTTTTTCTCTACCCCAACGCCTCTCCATGGCGCCCTTTGCGTTTCGCTAATTAAGCTTCTTCAGGGGTATATAAAGCTGTCAGAACGAAACAAAATCATGTATAAAACCACTTTAAAAACATCTACTGCCTATAACAATACTTTATTTATTGAATCTTAATTTAAAACCTATGTCACCTTATCTATTTTAAAACGCAATGCACTCCAGTCTCTACTAGCATCAATACTACCATCATCACCATCACTTACTTTAATTTCATTGTTTTACCACAAATGAAATTACAATCGATACTGCATACGTTTAACATTATCCCTTCTTCATTCACTGTGGCTTAACCTCTCTCCCAAAAAACACCATGCATGCGGACTCTTCCTTTAAGACTACTAATATAGAGTGTACAGGTTGCGAGTTCATCATATATAAAGGAGACCACTGCGCTTCAAAAGAGATTGGAAAGGTTAGAAAACCTATCTAGAGCAAATAATCTTAGAGTTTTAAATTTTCTGATGGTACGGTTCTCTCTCCATTAGAGTTATTTAAAAAATATGTCCATGATACGTTGTTATGTTCAACATTTGATGTGGCTAGTATTGCTTCTATTTATTATCTATCCCAGGGGGGTAGTGAGATAGCTAAAGACGGAGAGGCTGATGAGCAGGTGAGCTTGGATCAACTAGATTTAACTCAATTTTTAGAAACCTCTCTAGATAAGGTGACTAAGAGGGCTACCCTATTGGTTACCTTCTCTTCTGAGAGTGAAAAGGTTGCTATTATGAAATTATATTTTGCTAAGAAGGATGTTTCCTTTTGTGGGAGTCCTTTGATGATGTTTCCTGATGTTCGCAAGGTTACCCAGCTCAGACGGAAAGCTTTTTTGCAGCTAAAATCTAGGGTTCTTGCTTTGGGAGGTCAGTTTTATTTAAAATTTCCTTGCAAATGCTTTGTTACTTATTTTGGTAATAGATATGTATTTATTGAAGTGTCACAGTTAGAACAGTTTTTGGTGGGTAAGAGCTTGCAATAAGATTATTATATTGTTTTGTTTTGAGTGGTTTGGTTGGGAAGAAAATTGGGGTCTTGATGTTTGAAAATAGGATTTATTGAGAAATAATATTCTATGGGAGTTATTGAGCAAGCATATAAGAAGGCAAAAAATATCAATCAAAACTTCTTATTAACGTCTTTTCCTAAAGAGAAAAATAAATAGTCATACTTGTGTGTTACCATACTTCTCTCTGGTTTTATAAGATTAAGCACCAGGATATAGTGAAAGCACATTCTACTTTAAAAAATCCTCCAAGGTTTGCATTTTAAAGAGGTCAGAATTCAGAAGATTTTTGTGCTCCTTCACAAATGAAGACCACAACAGTCTCAGATTCTGTTGGGCATACTAAGGAGGTTATTGCAGAAGCTTTATTTATGCTTTGGATATCTGAAAATGGGCATAGAGATGTCCAAAGCACAGAGATGTCTATGGAGCCATTGTAGAAGCCAAATCTCTGGATGTCCCCAGCACGAGAAGGTCCAAATCTGAACAGGAGCATGGTGTAGACATGTCGGGGACATTACCAAGAATCTGGATGTCCTCGCCCAATTGCAGAAACACCCTGTATGTCCCGTGCTGCATCCAAGTTTATACCTGCTCCAGGCATGAATAGGCCGATCTAGGGGCTGGTCTCCGGGCGTCCCATTGTGCTCCTGCTGCCCAATCGGGGCAGATTCAGCACACTCAAAAGCACACGGCAGCATCACTTTCATCCTCTTTACCTGCACAGCTCCCAGGAGGGAGTTGCTTATTGCCGATCTAGGGGCCGATCTCCGGGCGTCCCATCGTGCTCCTGCTGCCCAATTGGGGCAGATTTAGCACACTCAAAAGCACGCGGCAGCGGGCATGTCCGCGCCTGTTGGGCCCGCGTCTGAGGGCCTCACCAGAGGGCCCTTTGGCATGGCCCTTAGGCAGTCGGCCCACATTGGAGTCCCGTAGAACAACCGCCGGAAAACTCTACACCTGTCTCCCTGAAGGACACATAGGGGTATGTTTACTAAACCGCGCAAATGTGCGGGGCGCACTTCAGCGTGCGCTAAGGTACCTTAGCGCACACTAATAGTGCATTTTTGGTGCCCCGCACATGTGCGCGCCGCCCACACACGTGCGCGCCGCCCACACACGTGCGCGCCGCCCACACACGTGCGCGCCGCCCACACATGTGTGCGCCGCCTACAAAAGTGCGCGCCGCGCTGATGTGCGATAGAGGCGTGGAAAGGCATTTCGAGGGTGGAGGAAGGCTCCCGAGGGGCGGGGGGACGGGGTCAATGGGTGGAGCGTGGGAGGGAAGATGCTCCCCGCACAGGAGCGGGGCTGAATTTCGGTCCAAAATATACCGCGAGTGAAAACCTCGCATTAGAGCCGATTTAAAGGGAAGAGAAACCATTTCCGTCAGCAATGTACAGCAAAACCGGGGAAACCTACAAAACGTGAGCAGTGTGATACATGTGCACAGAACAAAATGTCAAATAAAACTTTAAAATGACCACAAGAAATATTGTAAAAAGTATAGGTCAGCTGGGCAACAGTGATAGCAATGGGCAACAATAAAAAACACTCCCAGGAACGCTCCAAAAAAAAGAAATGATTTTTGGAAGGGTCTACATGGGCGCCGCGCACCTTAGCGCATATGTCAATCACGGCTTTTCTTTTTCAGGACAGAACGCCCACTCCTTATATGGCATCCACTCACTACCATGGCCCGCACATTAGCGGGGTTTTAGTAAACATACCCCATAGACACAAACATCTAGCAGCTGGAGCTCCCTCGGGGTTGAGCCCGCTCACTGAATGACTCAATCATCATAATAATTCTCCCATGGACAGCTCAACGCCAGCACACAGTTACCGTGCGACAGCGCCTGAATCGACATCCCTTTCCAGATATCTGTTTCCCCTTGCTACAAGTCGCAAGTATCACCACCACTATTTTGCATTGTAATTACTGTCCTTCAGTATCTACATCAACAGAACTCTGCTACCACACCTGCAAGATATTTGCCACTTTTTGTTGCTAGCACTTTTAGCACTCTTCTTACAAATTCTTTCTACTCCTTATTCAGGTGTTGGCTGTTACAAATACCTTCTAAGCTGTCTACACTGTTTCCAGTACCTACTATTATTGTTTCCCAGTATAGTGTTACTATTATTTACTACTATTACTGTTGCCAGCATTCCTGCTACTATTGTCAGCTGTTTTTTGCTAATATTGTCTACAACTACCAATTGTCAGCTGTTTTTTGCTAATATTGTCTACAACTACCAATTTCCTGCTACTATTGTTGCCAGTATAGTGTTACAGTTGTCTTCTGCTAGTACTGTTACCAGCTTCCTGCCACTATTGTCAGCAATATATCAACAATATTGTCTTTAACTCCTAATTTATTTTGCTAATATTGTCTACAACTACCAATTTCCTGCTACTATTGTTGCCAGTATAGTGTTACAGTTGTCTTCTGCTAGTACTGCTACCAGCTTCCTGTCACTATTGTCAGCAATATATCAACAATATTGTCTATAACTCCTAATTGCCCAACATGGCCTTCTCCCTTCTCGCCTTTTCTAGTCTTTACCTTCTAGCCAATGTCATCCAGAACATATCAGTCTTTTCACCTGACAATAATTACAATCACATCCCAATCTTACACAGCCTAGGAAGAAGAAACCATACCAGTTCTCACCATACTTTCCCACATCCACACCACGTTAGACATTCACAGCTACTCTATGTATCTATTAACAGTCCCACCACCTCCAAACCTGAACCCACCCTAAGACTTAGTAGTCTGAGGTGTGCTCTCATTAACTCGCGATCAGTTCGTAAAAAGTGGCCAGTGATATCAGATCATATTACTAATCTGAATCTTGACATCCTGATGGTCACAGAATCTTGGCTCTCCGACACAGACACGGTCATCATGAACCAACTTATTCCCCCAGACTTTTCCATATACGCATGTCATAGAACCAACCGGAGAGGAGGTGGAGTCTTTATCTTAGTTAGAACTAATCTCCAGTTCCAGCTATGTTCCTCCAGGAGTCTCATGCACATGGACATGGTGAGCATATCCGATAAGCGCATTAGCATTAATCTCATATATAGAGCCCCTTCATCCCCCCCAGAATACCTTTCCAACATAATAGACACTGCTTGCAACCCCAAAAACCCACATAAGCATAACTGGTTAATTGGTGACTTCAACCTCACATCCCTGCAACCTACACACTCTAACACTTTTCTTGATGCTATGGATGACCTTAACTATGTACAGTTGGTTAACGCTCCTACCCACCTCAAGGGAAACACTCTTGATCTCATCTTTGCCCCCAAGTCAGAATCAAACCACAACATCAACCTTTCATTCACTCCTGTTCCATGGTTGGACCACAACCTAATCACCTTCCTAATCCCCCCTCAACAACATCAAACTCCAACCACCCACGCAAAGACAGACCACCCAGGAAAGACATACCGCTTCAAACCCTTGGACAGGGATGAGTTTATCAACAACACCATTCCAGCACTCCATCAACCTGCTCTGAATCTGGAAGATATGATCCATAGATGGAACACCACTCTGAAATCCTGTTCACAACTACCTTCCTCAAATATAACACCTGCCTCCAACCGTTCACCGAAAAACAGGACACCTGCCCCATGGTACTCGGCTGAGTTAAGGTCATCTCTGCAGCTTCTAAGGAAGCATGAAAGAAAATGGCGTCGTTCCCGTTCCTCAACGGACCAAACGACTTACAACAACCTCCTAAAGCTTCACCGCGAACTAATATCTGAAAAGAGGAGAGAACACCATACTGAGCTTCTCCGCCGCTCGATGAACAAACCACGTGACCTTTTTAACATTGTTAAATCCTTAACCAAGGCAACATCTCCCCCTCAGGCAGCTCCAATTCAACCGCAACTCTCTGCCAGTTACCTCCAATCCAAAATTCTCAAAACAAATGCTGTCTCGAGTCCCACTCCCTGCCTCATCTCTCAGACACAGCCTCCGCTAACAGAGTTCATCCCTCCAGCAGAGAAATACATCTCGGATCTTATTGCGTCAATCAACACCACCACAGCACCAAATGATCCATGTCCAGCCTACTGGATCAGGATGATGCATTCAGAACTTAGCCCTATTCTAGCTCACATCATGAAGCTCTCTTTCGCATCTGGATCATTCCCATCAACACTTAAACAAACGTCCATATGCCCTCTCCTGAAAAACAACCGACTTGACCCGACTATGACAGACTCATACCATCCGATCTCAAGCATACCTCTTCTAGCCAAACTTATCGAAAAGGTGGTACAAATGCAGCTATAGCAGCATATTGATATATCAGCCCCCTCGATCCCTGCCAACACGGATTCCACAAAGCCCATGGTGTAGAAACCCTACTTACCATACTTTCTAATACAATAGCCAGAGGGATAGACAAAATAGAAGATGGGTTTGTACTCATCTTCCTCGATATAGCTGTTGCGTTTGACTCAGTTAACCATGAACTGCTCATCTCCAGACTCCAGGAAAAAGGAATTCAGGGATTGGCTTGGGAGTGGTGTAAATCTTATATAACCAACCGCTGGCAACATGTTCAGATAGGTTCATCAACATCGGAGCCTTTCCAGCAACAGCAGGGAGTTCCCCAAGGTTCCTCCCTGTCGGCCCTACTTTTCAATATCTATATGCAACCAATTTGTAATATCATCCGCTCATTCAACACATCCAGCCTTACTATGCAGATGATGTCCTGCTCTTCACCCCAGTCAAAATCATGTGTCCTGACTTCTCCCCACTGGTCAAGTGTTTCAACGCTATCACTGACAGAATTTAAGCATAAACTTCAAGAAAACTGAGGTCTTATTCATCTCCAGGAACAAGACCTTCTCCCCTCCCGCTACCTTGAAAGTATGGGATGCAGAACTTCCTTGTAAACCTGTGATTCGCTACCTGGGCGTCACTCTGGACCGTCATTTTGACTTCAAAGAACACCACCAAGTCCATCTACAATAAAATCATGACATTAAGGCACCTAAGACCATTACTAGCCCCAGATGACTTCAGAACTATTTTTCAGACGCTCGTAATTCCTCATTTTGATTATGCAAACATCATCCTGCACAGTCTCCCTAAGAGCACCCTCAACCCTCTTCAGATGGCCATGAATGCAGCAGCATGCATTCTTGGCGGCATATCCAGAAATGATCACATCACGCCCATACTTATGGAATTACATTGGCTACTGCTGCATAGCAGGCTCTCCTACAAGATGCTACTCCTAACCTTTAAAGCAATTAACCGGTTATCTCCTTCATCCCTTACCGCACTCATCACCATCACCCCCAACAACAGGTTGAGAAGGTCAGCAGCTACCAACACACTAACTGTACCATCAGAATCTACAAAATGCAATCAACCAGGAACAGGTCCTTTACATTCTATGCCCCAAAATGCTGGAATGACCTCCCCCCACATATCCGATCAATTAGAGACCTCTCACAGTTTAGAAAAGCCCTAAAACATCACTTATTCCTCCTTCACTTTGTCCACCTTAACCCTACACAACTACCCACCATACCTCAACTTTTTCATCCAAACTCTGCCTCGCCCACAATCTGACCCATGATGTAGCCCACGTTAGCTCACCTTGTCAGGTACATTTCTCAAACCCTTAAACTAATACCAATGCATTATGAATATCAGCTTGTATATAAACTGTAAATAGTTTTCAATAACCCTGTTATTGACTTGTGTATAGTCTCCTATTTTTCAGCCCAAGTTTATCTCTCCTGTTATGATGTAAGCATTAAGATCACTTGTTCTGATGCAAAGTTTTTGTTATTTGTAAACCGCACTGATACCGAAAAGCGCGGTATATAAGAATGAATAAATAAATAAAATAAATAAATAAAAGTGCTTGTTTTGCCCGCTAACCATCCAGAGAGTGTGGAGAAGGAAGTAAACTCATATCCCATATATTTTCTGTGTTGACAACAAACTCTGCCAAGGAGCAGGGCTCATATTTTCAATTTGCCCCACTGCTGGACATTCTTATATCCAACCTTGCATGCAGTAGACGTCACCACCTCACTATTCTGTAGCCGGGACGTCTATGTGGATGTGGCTGCAGACATCCACATCGAGGACATCTATGCTTCTAAAATTGGGCTGAAACACAGACACCCCCAATGTTTCACTGCACATTTTGCCCTGAATGTCCCAGATTGCACATGGATGTCCTTTCTAAAATTCCACTTTACATGTGGGGAATATGTTATTTGTGCATATATTTCAGATAGGTCATAGATTATATGTTAAGAGTAATTGCCAATCAAATTGAGTACTTTATGCAACATTAAGCCCGATCCTATAACATGCACGTCCTGTCTGCGGACACATCTAAATTATAAATGGGCTGCATTTGTACCTAATTCTCCATCCACAGGTCTGGACATGCCCGTGAGTCTGGAATCAGGGAGATAAACATGTTTAGCATTGCATAGGCAAACGCTATTCAGCCAGCTCATGAACGGATGCAAGCACATGTCATGCAATATAATGGAGAAACACATACCCGTCAATGTTAGCAGACACGGGTAAATGTTTTGGATGTCCTTGTGCCCACCCTATTCTGAAAAGTTACACATTTTGGATCCTGCCCATCCCCGCAATGTACCCGCAGATGCCACACCCCTCGAGAAAAACATGCATCTCCTAAGCTGCCCTTCACATTTATAGTAGTTTGCTGATGCACACTAGACATAAATACCAATGAGAAATGACTGCTGCAGCAACTGAGACCATATAGCAGTCCTCTTCATGCCTTGAAAAGTTCTAGGTAATCCCAGTTCACCTAAATATGGTATACAAGAAGGTATGAATGAACATGTATGTCAGGACATACCTTGCATCAAATGGTACTTTGCATTAGGAAACAGCCCCAGTAATTCCTACCATGGTCATCTCAACAACACATGCTTTCAACTGCTAGAGATGGATCCTTACCAAGGCCACAAAATCCGGAACTAACATTGCAGTTCCCCAAAGAATGCATAATATTGCTGAGCAACAAATGTGCCCTTTTGTGCCCACGGCCTATAAGTGCATTCATTCTGCTGTTCCGCAATACCATTCCCCTCTTATCTCTCCCTACACCCCTCACTGGGAATTCCGCTCTTCTGTCAGATTGCTTCCATCTGTGTTCTTCTCTACTACTGCCAAATTCAGACTTTGTTCCTTTCATCTTTGCTGGTCCTTATGCCTGGAACAAACTACCTGAGTCTGTACATCAGGCTTCTTCTCTGGCCCCTCTCAAATCCAGGCTGAGTGCTCACCTCTTCATTGCTGCTGTTGGATCAGACCTGCTTAACCTCCCTTGTGTTTCCTTACTATACCCCCTGGATGTATCCAGTCCATAACTGCTGTATTGTCTGTCTTGACTAGATTGTAAGCTCTGATGAGTAGGGACCATCTTTTACGTGTGTCTGTGCAGCACTGTGTATGCCTTCTAATGCTGTACAAATGATTACTAGTAGCAGTAGTAGTAGGGTCTTCTGGCTATTGCATCTGAGACCCACCTATCTGGGTACTGACATTTCTCACAGCAGCTACACCTGCCCCATCGTGGCATATGTTGGTCTGTATACATCCACTATCTGTGGGGCAATCCTGTCTGCCATCCCACAGTCTGTTTTGTGCCACTGCTCCCCTGGTCAGGCCTGTGTGGGCATGGGAGGGAAGATCCATGTGCCTTCAAGTAGCCAGACTCCAGATATATCACCACTCTGGCAGCTCTCATAGATCCTGGCCTGGGTAGAGATGGTACAATCTGGGGAATGTTGGCACAATATCAGTCATGTCTCCCAGTGCGTGGCACAATGTATGTATAGTTGCCGTACTACATTGTCAACAATATATGATCTTATTAGAGTACCCTATGAAAAATACTCTAGAAGGAATATGAATAGGTTCCCTATAGCTAAATGTCAAAAAAACACATCACTGTCAATAATAAAATAATAAAATGGGACTGCTGATGTAGGGTATGAGCATGGAAAGGATTCTTGTTTGGGTGAGAAACAGAGATCATATGTTCAGTCCTGGTACCCCATGCTATTATGTTATATCATAGCTGTTATGGATAGGTTTGGGGCATCTTTTTTGGCAGAATTATGTTTTTGGACAGAAAGTGAGTGTGTGTGTGTGTGTGTGTGTGTGTGTGTGTGGTTTGAGGGGTGCACGGGGGGATCTGGTGTGCTCATCTGCAATTTAGACATGAAAGCTGGCCAGTAGCTGGAATGTATGGATGACCGCAGTTTCACCAGGTGTCAGTGTGTTTAGGCAGTCAAAATCAGAGAGGTTCACTATAGCTGAATGTCAAAACATATCCCTGTCATTAATAAGGGACCCTCAGAATAAGGGCATTCAACAGTGAAAACAGCACTAATGCATGCCCATAATGCACATTTTGTGAGACTAATGGTGTTGCTGTTGAGCTTGTAGTAGTGCTGTTTTCACTGATGAATGCTCTTATTCTGAGGGTCCCTTATTAATAACAGGGATATGTTTTGAAATTCAGCTATAGTGAACCTCTCTGATTTTGACTGCCCAATCACACTGAACATATGATCTCTGTTTCTCAGCCAATCAAGAATCCTTTCCATTCTCATGCCCTACATCAGCAGTCTCATTTTTCAGAAAATGGGAATTGTTAGGGTTCCCTAGATTGGCTCCTTTAACACAAACAGTACTTTAAGCATAGCCAGAAAAAGCACTATTACTTTTCTTAATATTTCTGTAAGGGTATATATTAACGTGTCTATACTTTACAACATTCCTTCACCTCTGCTCTCTGTACCTTAAAACTGCATCTTGTGTTTTTCCAGACTTCAGTCACACCAGTTCAGAACATATATGTCACAGGCGTTCTTCAATATGGGACGCATTGCAGAAAAGAGAAGAATTTTTTTCTAAGTCCTGACCTTATACCATATTTTAGCAGGAAAAATGTGGATGTTTCAGGGAAGCACTTAGTATATACACATTCCTTTCCTGAATATGCTTTATACATCTCTGCAGTTGACCACACCCCCATTCCGCCCCTTCTGGGCACGTTCTAGCACCGTGGATATGCATAACAGCAATGCTTCAGAATATGGCCGGGGACTTTTTCGGCTCATAAACATCTCCGCCGCACGTACAAACCCCTTATTCATGCTCTGGAATAACTCATTGTGTCTGCATATGAAAATTTATATTAGAAAGATGACTAGATAGATTAAATCCAGAATCATTGAGCATATTTCTACAATACATAGATAAAATGTAACTCACCTTTTTTCATAATTGTAGATCTTAAATTTTTCATTTGAGATTTTTGTGACAAGTTCATAGATATGAGTGTTTCCAGGTGTGAAGACTGATAGAGGAATTTACCTTATGAATACATATAAATAATTCACATACACAGCATTTTTAGGAAGAGAGACATAGTGAGGCAGAGATAGGAGAGGGGAACATAAGAACATAAGATAAGTAATAGTGGGTCAGATCAAGGGTCCATCAAGCCTAGTATCCTTTTTCCAACAGCAGTCAATCCAGATCAAAAATACCTGTCAGGTTCCCAAAAAGGTATACAGATTCCATGCTGCTTATCCCAGGAGTAAGCAGTAGATTCCCGTGGTCCTCTTTAATGATGTTTTTGGACTTTTCTTCCGGGCTAAATAGTAAGACAAAGTTGATATACATACTTGTGACAGAAATCTCTTGACATTTTTAAGATTTTTTAATCTTTTCGTTTTACATTCCCTTTCTATTTGGTAAATATTTTTAGTTCTATTTATTATTGCATGCACTATTTATAATTTCCTCCCCCTTCCCCTCCTTTCCTTTCTTTGCCCTCCTCTCTCTTCTCCTCCCTTTCTTCTCCCCCTTCCCTTTCCCTCCTCCTTCCCCTTCCCTTTCCCTTTCCCCCTCTTGTCTCCCCCCCCTTCCCTTCCATCCCTTCCTCTCCAATCCCTCTTATCCCACCCTATTCCTTATCCTTGGTTCTTAATTTATGGCAGTACTACCATGCTTTCATACATAAATATATAAATGCTTTCATACATTTATATATTTATATTTTTAATTGCATGTGATTTACGAGGTGTGAAAATAAGAAAGGAGACTGTGGCAGCCACGCCCATGACTCAATGCCAATTGGCTAACTGCTTATGTCACTGTGTTGTGCAACATCTCACCACTATTCTGCTGTAATATTTTTCATCTCTGTAACTCTGTTTTTCTTTTTCAGTTTTTTTTTTGTAGCACACTGCTCCATCGCTTTGTCACGCAACTGGAGGTGGCAGAAATATGGAGCAAAGAATCAACTTGAAATTTCTGGTTAAGTTGGAGAAGGGCTCAACTGAGTGTCTCCAACTTCTCCAAAAGGCTTATGGAGAACTTAGTAACATATTAAATGACGACAGATAAAGACCATTATGGTCCATCTAGTCTGCCCAGTAAGATGGCAAGAGTAGGTGCACTTGTCGCTATGTGCAGGCCACCCCTCCCCATGTCTTTGTTTAGGGGTGAACCCACTGCTTCATCTAGAACACCCCTATTTGTTGAGAAATTAGATAGTTGAGTTTATTTTTATTTTATCCTGTTGCTGTAAAGGGATTCACTGTGTCTGTCCCATGCCATTTTGAATTTCGTCACTGTGTTTGCCCCCACCACTACTATCGGGAGGGCAATCCACCATCCTTTCAGTGAAAAAGTATTTCCTGACATTGCCTTTCAATTTACCACCTTGCAGCTTCATGTTATGCCCTCTAGTTTTACAGCTTCCCCGTCTTTGGAAGAGGTTTGTTTGTTCATTATTTCTCTTTAAGTATTTAAAGGTCTGAATCATAACTCCCCTATCCCTCCTCTCAATGTCAAGGCTGCGAGTCTTCGAGTGGCACAAACGCTTCAAGACTGGATGCGAGGAGGTGGAGGATGACCCCAAGTCAGGATGGCCTTCCACGACAAAGACGACTGAGAACATTGACAGAGTGAACCAGCTGGTGCAGAGTGATCGCAGATTGATGGTGTGGATGATAGCTGAGGAGCTCAGCCTGAACAGGGCGTCAGTGCGGATCATCTTGGTGCAGGAGCTGGGGATGCAGAAGGTGTGCGCCAAGATGGTGCCCAGGCTTTTATCGGCCGATCAGAAGGAGCACAGAGTCAATGTTTGTTGAGACTTGCTAGAGAAGATCGGAGAAGATCCAGAGTTTGTTGGCCGAGTCATCACAGGACACAAGACTTGTATGACCCTGAAAGCAAGAGACAGAGCCTGCAGTGGAAGACTCGACTGTCACCCAGACCAAAGAAGGCGCGCATGTCCAAATCAAGGATCAAGGTCATTCTGATTGCATTCTTTGACCAGAAGGGAGTGGTCCATCATGCGTTTGTGCCTGAGGGTCAGATAGTCAACCAGTACTTCTAACAGCAGGTCCTCAATCGCCTCCATGACCGGGTTCAGAGGAGCAGGTGGGCTCTGTGGAGATAATATATTATTTAGAAAGTTTGAAGACTGCCGACATGGAGATGTGGTGTGGCAGGTGGTGGTACCTGATATACTAAAAAAAAAAGTATTGAGAAATTTCCATGATAGAGCAGGACATTTTGGAGTAGAAAACATCTTTAAAAACATACGTAAGCAGCATTATTGGGTGCATCTAAAGAAAGATGTTGAAAAATGGATAAGCAAATGTTTTCAGTGTTGTTTTGCAAAGTTACCATGTCCTCAAGAAAGAGAAAAAAATGAGTTATTTCCATGTAAATAGATCCTTAGAAGTTTTGGCAATGGATTATACGATACTAGAAAAAGATCGTAGGGGTTTTGAATCTGTTCTTATCTTAACAGACATGTTCGCCAGATTTACTATTGCGATGCCTACTAAAAATCAAACTGCAAAAACTACTGCAAGAATGCTTATTAATAGATGGCTGGCTGTGTATGGACATTTACATTCAGATCAAGGGAGAGCATTTGAATCGGAAGTCATAAAGGAACTATGCAGTTGGTATGGCATAAAAAGATCCAGAACTACTCCATACCATCCTCAAGGAAATGGTAGGTGCGAACGATTTAATAGAACGATGCATCAAATTGTGCGAATGTTCACTGAGGATAAAAAGAGAAAGTGGTCCGAATACCTGCCTGAACTAAATCAAATATATAATAGCTCTGTACATTGTTCCACCGATTTTGCTCCAGTTTATCTATTTTTGGGAAGGGAGACATTACTTCCTTCGTGCCCCTTGGTAACTGAAGGAATGTCTTCTGATTGTGATACTGAAATTGCTGAAGATTGGATTCAACTTCAACAGGAGAAATTGGAAGTTACGCGTAATGTAGCTCAGGAGAGGTCTGCCCAAAGTTTCTTAAAAAGGAAGAAAAGTTATGATCAAAAGTGCAGAATGTCTGAATTACACGTAGAGGATAGAGTGTTGGTGCGAAAACAGAATTATTCTGGCCGACATAAATTAAAAAGTCCGTGGGAAAGTGAAATTTATGTAATTTTAGAAAAATTGGGAACTAATCAAATTGTGTTTAAAATTCAAAGTGAATCGGGCAAAATAAGAGTTTTACACAGAAATATGCTTAAGATGTTTCCTTTAGATTTATGTTAAATAAGTGTAAAGTGTAAGGAGAATTGGGTCATGGATGTTTTGATGGATAAAATGGAAGTGTTGGTGAAGTTTAAGGGTGCATAAAAATGTTGAGGGCAACATTTAAAATTTAACATGGGTGAATGTAACCCACCCTTAAGGGGTTAAGTTTTTTTACTAGAGTGTGCAGCGCCTGAGGAGTGTGTGGATTTGAATTTGGAGGTGATGGAATGTTTGAGTTAGATAAGTTTTAAAGGATTGTAGATTTTGGGTTGTTTAGAGGGGTTTTTGATGTGTGAAACATCCAAATTGAGATTGTGCCATTCATTTTAATGAAAACACACAAACCTTCTGAATTGAGCTTATACTAAATAGTAAAACCACCAAACACTCAAAAGAAAAACCAGTGAAAAATACTTTTTTTGTCGGAATGGCAACCCCCTGCTTCGTCTGAGAGTCCACCTGTGCGGTGAATTGAATATTAGGTTTGAAGGAGTTGAGAGAGCTTAAAAAAGAATCTAAATGATCACTGGGTCCATTCCAAATGAAAAAAATATCATCAAGAAATCGTCTCCAGAGTTTAACATGTATGAATAGTGGATGAGAATAAACAAAACGCTCCTCAAACCAAGACATATAGATTGTGGCTATGGACGATCCAATTTTTGGACATCACGGTGGAACGTACCCCAAAGGGATTTTCTACTTCCCTGTATAGGAAGCCTGTCCAAAGAAACACGTTACTTCAATTTAACAG
This sequence comes from Ichthyophis bannanicus, assembly GCA_033557465.1. Taxonomy (NCBI): domain Eukaryota; kingdom Metazoa; phylum Chordata; class Amphibia; order Gymnophiona; family Ichthyophiidae; genus Ichthyophis; species Ichthyophis bannanicus. The sequence continues at coordinate 210,979,008 of CM066037.1, forward strand.
TTTTCATCCTCCGGCTCTTAAACGGGGTTTACCTTATGGCCAGTTCCTCAGGTTACGTCGGAACTGTACAGAATTTTCTCAATTTAAACTTCATGCACAAGATTTGGGTGCCCGGCTTTTGCTGAGGGGCTATCCATCAAAGGTGGTTTCTTTAGCCTACAAACGGGCCTGTAATACTCATCGGGAATGGCTTTTGATACCCCAACATCGGGCACCAGAGATGGAGATCACAACGGGGGTTCTGCCCTTTATGAGGGGAACTCCTGCAGTGGTGGGTTTGATTCATAAATTTTGGCCAATTTTGGCCATTCATCCTTGTTTTCGAACACCCCTTCGAATTGCTTATTCCCGCAAGGCCAATTTAAGGGATTTATTGGTCAAAACTGCATCCCCTGCAGATCGGCCTATCAAGGGTCATGATCAGTTTGGACATTTTTCATGTGGAGCCTGCTCTTTTTGTTTGGGCACCCTACTTGGTTCTACTTGGATGGATAATCGTACGGGTAAAAATTATCATACTCGATGGCACACGGATTGCAACACGACTTATGTTGTTTATTTAATTATGTGCCCTTGTCGGCTCCCATATGTGGGAAGGACTTCGCGTGTTTTTAAACAAAGATTAACTGAACATGCTTCTCGATTATATACCAAGGTACTAACAGCTCCGATTGTAGGTCATTGCTTGGAATATGCTCATCTATTTACAGATCTTCGTTGGCGCATTTTAGACCATGTGCCTCCCAATCCCTGTGGGGGTGACAGGACTCAGCGATTGCAGAATCTGGAGCAAAAGTGGATTTTTCGCTTGAACTCCGTTCACCCGGATGGCCTCAATCAGCAAGTAGATTGGCACACCGTTCATTGATTGCTTAAAGTTATAACATCAGAGATTTGACTATATTTCTCTTCAGAGGATTGGCTCTTTTTACTGTCCATCAACCGTTCAGATCAGGGGGAGGAATCTGGTTGGTGGTTTCACTTCCTGATGTGGATTGGTTTAGTTAACGTGACGTCTTGGAGGGGCGTGACCTGTTTTTGGTGGATCAGGTGGCTCGCCGGGGTTATAAGACCAGTTCTTTTTTGGCTTTGATTTAGGGCTGACGGTTTTTTTCACACAGAGGTCTCGCCTGAAGCAGGGGGTTGCAGAGTGTACCCCCGAAACGTGGCACGTCGTCGAAGTGACCTACTGCTACAAAATTGCTACAAGAGTATCCTATGGATTTTTGCACCGTTATCACAGCCTGAGATGCTTTTTTCAAAGCTAAGTACCAGCTAATTTTGTTTATAGCGGTTTTAAATGGACATTTAATTTGATTAAAAGGACGGACCGCAGTGGTAGCAGGTGATCTTCCTGTTTATACTGTGCCGGCCATTCCGACAAAAAAAGTATTTTTCACTGGTTTTTCTTTTGAGTGTTTGGTGGTTTTACTATTCATTTTAATGAAACATGCAGTTGAGAATAAAACTGATTTTTTCCTGTAGAATTTGGAATTGGTTCTACTGCTTCATCTGCATATTCCATAAACACGCCTCTGATTGGCTAAGGGATCTAGAAAACAATTTGATGATGTCAGCAGAGTCATCGTCTCCTAGACAACAGAAAGAAAGTTTTGTTTTGGTTTGTTTTGATGAGAGAGAGGTTTGTTTTTTGAACAGAGAGAAAAACAACAGTTTGGGCTGTGTTGAGAGATGTGCTGTTTATGCTATTGTAAAAGTATCAATTGGTGATACATTGTTCTGAAGAGTGGAACTGGAGCTGGGTTTTAGGGACATCAGGCTAAGTAAGTGAATATCCTGACTTGGAGAGGTTTTGAACAGTGTTGGTTGAGACTCTGCTGGTAGTGAAGCCAGGGGCTTGGACTGAAGATTTCTTGGGAGTCCTCTGTAAGAAAGAGACAGAGTGGAATTGTCAGAGTTTTCTTTAAAAGAACTGTGCTATTCAGTAGCCTGTTTTAAGACGTGTCTGAAGCCTTAAAGAAAACCAGCACAGTAAGTGATTGCCTGCTGTGATAAAGAGGAATGAGTCTGAAGCTTGGAATGAATAAATAACTGCTTTTTTGTGGAAGTGTCTGTTTGAAATGAAGCTCTGTTAAAGGATAGAGTAACACTGAAGAACAGACTTCCTTAGTTAAGGATATTTAAGTATATGTTGTTTTACCTAGTGTGCAATAGCATTGTTAGAGAAATGGAATGAAGCTAATCATTGTGGAATGGACATGTAGAGCTGTTACTCTGAGTTCAAGACTGAGTAAATTAGGTGCAAGGTGTGTTCTATGAAAGAGGGGGTTTATTAAGCACTTCAGCAAAGGGACTAAAGTTCAGACAGGTGACTTCTAGCTAGGGACTTAGTTTATTTTTATTTTTTTTGTTATAGAAATTAATAAAGTTTGAAGAATAATAGTAAATTAGAATATTATATATCAACAGTTTAGAATAGTTAAGGTTTTGCCTCCTTTTATTTTCTTTAAGTCAGGGAGTCAGGTACACCGGATTCCAAGGATCCTGAGGTGCGGCGGTTCCTGCGCGAAATCTGGGCCACAACACTTCAACCTCACAGTCATCTGGATAAAGACACCTTACCTGAACGTCAAACTAAAGCTAAGTGAAGCACTGGACTTGAGTTTTGTAGTTTTAGCAAGGAAAAAGGAAAGCAAAGAAAAGAGAGCAAATTATTCTTATTTGTTAATCATATAATAAGTTTTCACTCTAAAGCTACAAAAAGCCTCTGAATTTATGAGATAACTACTGAAGTTAAGAGAGCAATACACTTTAAATGCTGCAGTAGTCAGAAAAGATGCTGAACTGTTTAGAATAGTTAGTGTTACCTTTATAAGAGTTGTAACGTGTTGTGATTGATACTAATTAATACTTATCTGTTAATACAATAAATGATGAAATGTAAGATGGGTTATTCTTTTATGTCCACTTAAGAAACTAGAAAAATAATTTCAGTGAGAAGTTCAACAAAGTGTTAGAACCTGCATAAAATAAATATTAAGACACTTTGCTGTAACTTCATTGGTAAACTTTATACATAACATCGGAGTTTACTTATTGTAAACTTCCCCAGTACCTTTTGAAGGAACTGTGTGTACTGTACCTTCCCCCTTTGCAAGTCTGGTAATACCGCCTCCTCCCTACGGCCACTGACTACACAATTTAGTAAGGAAGATACATCAGGGCGTGTGTCACGAGTTTGCAAGGAGGTGTGGGTTGCATTAAGTTTTGAACATTCTAAATCGGCTTGGACTTAATTCCCAAAGGGGGCACCACATGATAACCTATGACCCCTTATAAATAGTTTATAACATGACCTTCCTCCATTTTTCATTACCTTTTTACTCTTGATAGAGTACATAAGGGAAAAATATTACTTTTTTAAAAAATTTAAATACCGATGATTCTTCTAGATTTTTATTTTTAGTGAGCCACAATTTAAATAGCATTATTTTGGTGCCAAAAGCAGGTTTAAAAGCACTTCTCAATGCGTCTCTTGAACTTTTGGCTATCTGAATTCAAGAGTGAGGTATTTTGCCATAGCTCCTACGGACTTACTTTGAGAGATTTTGCTGGACATTTTCTTCGAGGTATGTTCCTTTTAAGAAAAAGCTTTGTTTTTAAGAAAAGTAAGGGCGTGGGCAGTGTCCCAGCACCCGCCTGTAACCGGGCACATGGCCTGGTGCAGGACCCTGCTTGCGCCAGAAGGTGACGTGGGCATGGGAGGGGGGAAGCACAAGGGGAGGAGGAGAGGGACACTGCAGGTGTCTTTTGAATTGATTGGCCCCACCCGTGAGGACGCGCGCAGCGGGAGCCAATCAAGGAGCCGCACGATTGTGCTCGGGCGTGGGAGACGGCGACCCGAGCACATGCGAGCGGGTTCTGCAGCGGGCGTGGTAGCTGGTGTTTTGTTTCCTGAAGGGCTTCAAGTCGGCTGGAGGCCCGAGTACGCATGGATCTTGGCTGCTGCAGACAGCGTTAGCAGGGGAGTCCTTCGCTGGTGCTGGGACCCAGAGGAGGGAACGCTGGTCGAGGGACCTGCTGGGCAGCGGAGAGAGACGGCAGCAGAGGAGCCTGGTTGGTAGCAGCAATCGGTGGCAGCAGGCAGAGCAGTTAATTTAAAAACAAAATAAAATAAAATAAAAATATAAAGAAGAAGTGGAACAACTGGGAGGCAGGATTGTAATTGCAGGCTCCTGTTTGGTAGGTCAGGGCTCTCAGTGGATAAGGGGATGTCAGGTGGGAGAAGACGGCAGCGTAGGGGGCGTGCAGCTAGCAGGGCTGAGGTGGTGCAGCCTGATAGAGGGCAAAGAGGCAGGGGGGTGGACAGGGGGAATATAGGGGCCTCCCAAAGCGGTCAATGAGCTCGGCCGCTGATATTGAGGCTGGTAGCCCGGGGCGGGCAGCAAGGGGGTGTAGGGGGTCTTTGGATTTGGGTAGGGGTGGGCCGCAGAGCTTGGGGCAGAGAGCTGGGGGTCAGAGGTGGTTGGGGGGCCCAAGGGTGGGGGAGCCCATTACAAGGGTGGGTAGTGGCGACCAGGGTGGCGCGGCGGAGGAGAGCGGGGCAGAGGCGGTTGGGGGGGGTGGGGGTAGAGGCAGCTGGGGGGAGGCTCGGGACCCCTACCATTAGGGGGAGGGAGAGGAATTGGGGTGGGGCCCTCTTCCCCAGCTATGGTGGCATCGGGGTGGGGGGTAGAGGAGCTTTTTCCCCAGAGGGGTGGGCAGGCTGGTCAAAAGGGGCTATGGGCCGGGTGGATATCAGGCAGCATGGGATCATTGGATGGGGGGAGAGCAAGGATCATCTGGGGCTGAGTGGACAAGGGCGTGGCAACCGGCATGGTCCTCCGTTCCTCCCCCCCTGGTGTTTCCTTTTGGCTCTCCACAGGTTCCATTCTTAGCGTCGACCGGCGGAGTGCATGGGCCGAGGGGTCAATCACGGATGGCGAATATAGACAGAAGAGTCCCGGTCGTGGGCTTGCCTGATCAGGTCGACGGTGCCCAGAAGGTAGTAGAGGATCATCAACAGGAGATGCTTCGCCCGACAAGGATGGAGACGGCTGCTCCGGCCGAGGCTGGTGAGTTGCAAAGGGAACAAGGAGTTGGGGGGGAAGGGAATGGGGCGAGAGCGGAATGGTCAGGAAAGGTGAGCCGGAATAAGAGTCATTCTTGCCGGCGGCGACGCAGTTCGGAGTCGTCCTCCTCTTCCTCTTCATCGAGTTCGTCAGCGGTGTCCCAGATGGCTGACGGGGGAACAGAAGGAGTGTGGAGCAGTTCGGCAGTGGAGGGCATGGCCAGGGGCGGGACTCCAGCATCAACAACATTATCGGAGTTGTGGGAAGGGGTGCTAAAAAAGGTTGCAAAGGAGAATTCCAACACAACCCAATCCCACAACATACGCAGTGACATTCCATATCACGCCGCACACAATGTAAATAATAACCTGTTACTGTATATAGTTTATACCTCTATGTACAAAGTTTCCCCAATGTTGCTTCCTGGTTATTTGCCCTGTTATTTGTAAACTCATTACAGCTTGTTGCTTATGTGAGTACCTTCGTTCATTGTAAACCGCACTGACGACAAATAGCGCGGTATAAAAGAACTGTAAATAAATAAAATAAAAAGAAATATTGATATTTTCCGCTTGCTGGAGGGGCGGAAGAGGTCAGGGGAAAGTAGGAAAAAGCGCAAGGAGGATGAGAAGGCCGGTCGGGGTAGAAAGGCTTCTCGGAATGTGGTGAACTGGGTGCGGGCTTTCTTATGTTTGGCGAGCATGTGGGGTCAGCAATATCCGGAGCAGTATGGGATGTTGCTAGCATATGCGGATTCAGTCCTGGAGGCATCGCAGACCCATGACGGATGGTCGTGGTTAAATTATGATGAAAAATTCTGGGACAAAATAGAAGAGAACAAGTTCTTATCGTGGGGCATGCAGGATATTAACTTGTGGCTCACGCAGATGTCAGTCAGAGCGAATGCTGGCAGCGGAGGTGGGGGTGGGGGAAAGGCAGGTCTGGTAGCTTCAGCGGGGAGTAAATCATTCCTTTCGTGGAGGAGGGGTTCCGTTACAGCCCAAGCAGGTGGCAAGTGGGGGAGGGGACATGTGCTGGAGGTTCAATAAGGCCACCTGCCCTTTCCCGGATTGCAAGTTTAGGCATGTGTGTTCAGTCTGTGGTGGAGCACACTCGGCAATCAAATGTATTTAAAAAGGCACCCAGTTGGCCTCCTTGCCGGCCCCCAAGCAGTAGGTTGGTGTGGGGCTTGGCCCCTTTGCCAATTCGGGCGGAGGTGTTAAGCACATGGCTGCGCCACTATCCAAAGAAAAAGGATAAGGAAGTTTTGAAAACGGGGTTTCGGTTGGGTTTTGTTATTCCTGTTCAAGGTGGTGTGGCAGTCGCGACACTGAAAAATGCCCCATCAGTGCGACGTTTCGAGCCCGTAGCGCAGGAGAAGCTGGCTATAGAGTTGAGCATGGGGAGGATCACGGGTCCGTTCGTGGAGCCTCACTGCAGGAATTTTGTAGTGTCCCCATTGGGAATCATACTGAAGAAAGAACCTGGGAAGTATCGGTTGATACATAATTTGTTGTTTCCGTTAGGGGCTTCGGTTAATGACCGCATCCCACATGAATGTTGCACGGTTTGGTATGCCTCGTTTGACAAGGTGGTGGCATTAGTCAGGAAAGCAGGTCAAGGGGCAAAAGTAGATATTGAATCTGCATTTCACTTGTTCCCGGTGCACCCTTCATCCTTTCATTTGTTAGGTTTCCAATTGGTGGGGGAATTTTATTTTGATAAATGCATGCCCATTGGTTGCGCTGTTTCGTGTGCCTACTTCGAGAAATTCAGTACCTTCCTGCATTGGGCAGTGGTCCAGAGAGTAGGTATCCCGGATGTGGTGCATTACCTCAATGATTTTTTGTTTGTGGGCACCTCGCAGGATAATGGGTGTAGGACACTGTTGGATGGTTTTGTGAAGGTGGCTGTGGAGCTAGGGGTGTCATTGGCCGAGGGAAAGACGGAGGGCCTGACGACGAAGATCACCTTCTTGGGAGTGGAGTTGGATACCGAGGTCATGGTAGCTCGCTTGCCGAGAGAGAAGGTAGTGAAGTTGTGGGTTTTAGTAGTGAATGTGTTGGCTTCCTCTAAGTTAATGTTGAAGGAAATGCAGGCTTTGATAGGGTCATTGAATTTTGCATGCAGAGTGATACCAATGGGACGCGTGTTCATTAGAAGGCTGGCAGCAGCGATGGCTGGAGTAGGTAGACCTCATCACCACATCCACATTTCAAAAACTATTTGTGAGGATTTGCGGGTTTGGGACATATTTTTGAGAGACTTTAATGGAACGTCGGTCTTAATGGAAGCCGTGATGTCTATCGAGGATTTGCAACTTTACACGGATGCAGCAGGGGGTGTAGGGCTAAGAATCTATTTTAGTGGGGCATGGTGTGCCGATAGCTGGCCACAGGCCTGGCAGGACGCAGGGTTGTTAAGTAATATCACTTTTTTGGAGCTGTTTCCTATTTTGGTGGCGCTTGAGTTGTGGCCGGCCAGGTTGCATAACAAGAGGGTGGTTTGGTGGTGTGATAATGAGGCGGTGGTGAGCGTTGTTAATCATTACATGCCACGATGTGTGCAGGTAGCGACAGGGCCGGCCCATCCATTGAGCAAGAATGTTTTTTGCACAGAGCCCCGCGTTTCAGGGGGCCCCGCGCAAAAAACATTCTACATTAGCACAAGTAGATAAAAAAAAAAAAAACTGGCTGCTGCTGCCGCTGCCGCCGTGGCAGCGGCAGAATCAAATGTCCCGCCGTGGGGCCCCGCCTGCCTGGCAGAGCCTCCCTGCAGCATCAGCTCCCGAGTCCCTCCCAATGCGCGGGCTTTCAGAGCCGCAAGAGTTTCCCTTTCTTCTTGCGGCTCTGTTAATCTCGCCGGGGCTGATGGGATTGGGACTGAACCCAGCTCTGGTGCCGGTTTCATGGCTGGGCGAGCGAGGCCTACGGTGGATGCAGATGTTGGCTTTGCTATGACACCATGAGCGCTTAAGAAAACTGCCATCATTCCTACTGTTGCACTTGGGAGGCAACAAATTAGCTTCATGGACATGCAAGCAATTGATTAATGTGGCAAAGAGGGATTTTGCTATGATACTTCAGATGTTCAAAGGAGTTGTTTTGATATGGTGAGATATCATCAGGAGGCCAGCGTGTTGGGGGCAGTGGCGTTGGTCTCGGGGGCAGACAAAGATTAATAGGCAGATTGGGAGGTGGGTAGTCATTGTTTCATGAACACTATTCCCGTAGATTGTTCGTCATCTGGTTTAGGAAGACTTTTTAGATTGTGGGTTCCTTATGTATAAGAATTCATCTTTAAGGTATACATAATATACAATTTGCCTATGGGGCAACTGTACTACAACAATAAGATTGATGTGTCCTCAGTATGACACTACTATGGAGGAGCCTAGTTGGTTCCTAAGGAGATTAAAGATATGTAGCTCGCTGGGTTACACTTCAGCATTTGAAATCACATCATGGGCAAAGCCCCTATAGTTTACATTTGTGTATCTATTAGACACACAGCTCACTCCTGTCATGCTTTGACCGAAAACCTCTTTTAGCAATATATGTGAGGAATTAATATTTTGCTACCTATTTGATTTTGTTTCATCTTGGATATCAAGGTTTGATTACAAAACATTTTTTATAAGATTTCCCACATGCATTCCCCTAATGAGCAGGATTTACTTTCCATTCTAGTTGCAAGACATTTCCAAGTTTCCATAGTATTTTGTAACAAGTGAGTATTTATTTCTTCTTCCCTTCTCTTCAACCCCTTTATTATTAACGAGAGACATCATTGCGGATGTGAGATGGATCCTTGAAAAGACTAAAGAATACCAAAAGGATATCTATTTGTGCTTTATCGACTATAGCAAAGCTTTTGCCTGTGTAAACCATGAGAAACTCTGGGCCACATTAAGAAGCATGGGTATACCAGAACACCTGATCGTTCTCTTGCACAATCTGTACATTGATCAAGAAGCAACAGTTCGAATGGAACAAGGAGAAACAGAATGGTTTAAAATAAGCAAAGGTGTAAGACAAGGCTGCATACATTCCCCCTACCTGTTTAATTTATATGCAGAACAAATCATCAGAGAAGCAGGATTGTATGAAGACAACAGAGGTGTGAAGATTGGTGGAAGACTCATCAACAACCTTCGCTATGCTGATGATACCACATTACTGGCGGAAAGTGAAGATGATCTGAAACATTTGCTTCTCACAATCAAAGAACATAGTCTCAAAATGGGCCTGCACCTTAATGTAAAGGAGACAAAGATCATGACAACTGGCATAATCAACAGGTTCATCGTCGAAGGAGAAGAAATTGAAATTGTGAATAACTTTAACCTACTTGAATCAACTATCACTGAAGAAGCAACAAGCAGTCAAGAAATCAGACGACGCATTGCTCTTGGCAGAATGGCTATGAAAGACCTAGATAAGATTCTCAAGAGCAGAGATGTCTCTCTCCATACAAATATTCGACTTGTTCAAGCCATGGTATTTTCAATGACATCATATGGATGTGAAAGCTGGACAGTGAAAAAGATAGACAGGAAGAAAATTGATGCCTTTGAATTATGGTGCTGGCAGCGAATACTGTGTATACCATGGACTGCCCGAAGAACAAACCAGTCTGTACTAGAGGAGATCAAACCTAAGCTTTCTTTAGAAGCTCAGATGACAAGACTTCGATTTTCATACTTTGGACACATCATGCGGAGAGAGAGATCATTAGAAAAAGATATCATGCTTGGCAAGATAGAAGGTCAACGCAAAAGAGGAAGGCTAGCAATGAGATGGATCGATACAATAACAGCAGCTACGGGTACCAGTCTGTCAACAATGAGCCGCCTGACTGAAGATCGAACACAATTTAGGATAGCTATCCAGAGGGTCGCCATAAGTCAACTACGACTCGACGGCACTTAACAACAACAACATCTCTCATTTCTTAACTGTACTGGCCCTTTGGATGACACAATGATATGCTTTTTTTGTTTGATCTTTAAGTTCTGAAGATCCTTTTTGGATATTTATGGCATCTTAATACATATTGTTTTTCTTTACTTGGTTTTTACTTTTATAATGCTTTATATGTACCACTATATTTTTCATAGTCACATTACAGTTTTCCCTTCTCTTGTAACAAAGATGTTTCATATGAATTATGCTTTTTACTTTGTGAATTAATTATTTATTCATTCTATACTAATTGTTTTTAATAATAATGGTTTTCACTGATGAATTATATATGGCCCAATGAGCTTTTAATTTGATGTTTATATATATATTTATTTATTTATTCATCTATATATTTGTATACTTTTTAATTTGTTTGTATTCAGTGATTTTATTAATTTCAGCTTTGCACTTTGATGCTTCATTTGTTTATTATTAATTATGTATGTATTATGCTTTTAATGTGTTATTTTTTTACCTCTTGAGGTGCCCTGAGGAAGGCAGCTGTGCCGAAACACGGCCGTGTTGGGACATTTCTGAATAAAGGACATTTCACTCCTTTTTCCGTTCTGGTTTGGTGTTCACATAGGGAAATTCACATAGGGAAGGGAAGGGAAGGTTATAAGCCAAAGATGGAGTTCATCTCTCATAGCAGCGTACTGAAAATTTTCTAACTAATTTTCAGCAAAGCGGTTGGTTTGGTGCAATATAAGGAAATTTAAAAAAGAACATAGCTCCCAATGCAATCACACGGGGTTTCAATTGAAGAAAACATTTACACTTTAAATGGGTAACTTTAGACATATCTGGGGAAATCATAATTCTTTGCCCATAAAATGGACTCACTTTATAATGAAAATATAATTTCGTAATCTGAACCTTGTCAGACTCAGCCATAAATTAAGCCACTACAGGTAAAGCCAATAGCTGAGGTGGTAGAGTTTGAGTAATTGGGCTTAAAGTATCCCCAGACTCAGAAGATGATAACTTAGGAATACTAGGCACAATCAAATCACTAACAGAGGCTACATGTCGATCCATGGGACCCACAACTTTACCCACAGCTGAAGTGGCAACTGTTGTCCTTCTGAGTCTTATTTTCCTCTTATGTGGCATATTCCAATCTTCTTTAAACTGGCAACAAATTGACAATGAAGGGACAACAAAGGGGCATGCCTCTTTGTCTCTTGCCCCTTCGTTTAAGTGCCCGTGGCCACATAGCAAGCCCTGTGTTTTATCGAGGAGTCAAGCCCAGATGATCTCCAATGCTTTGTTCAGGCCTCTGGGGAACCAGGACACTGCAGCACTCATACCTCCTCTGCCTCCCAGGCAAATAGCTCTCCACTCCCCCAAAGTCCCAGCTTTGATCCCTCCTGGTGGCAAGACCTCACCAGCAAATAGGAGTATATATGTATGTAGAAGGAGCTAGGCATTAGTAAGTCATTCCTGACCAAAACTTGGACACAGAAAGAGGGTTCAGGCTGTGGGGGTCCTAAGGCAGTCCAAGAATCATAATTGGGGTGTCTGGGCTCAGACAGCATCTGGTTAATCCCAGTTCAGCAAAATGGGTGGTCTGAGGAATGGGACCAACCAAATGGGCCACGGCAACCACAGAGTGGCAGGAGCTGGATGGGCTCTATTAATCTTCCTACAACAGAACAAGTAGAGCCCCACTCAAATACAATATGTCAAGGCAGAAGAATAAAGCTGAAGAGGTCATAATAGTGGTTAGGCTGTTACGTAAATTTGCTATTTACAAAGCTGTATTTACAAGCAGGTTCAGTGTGCTGCAATAATGTTCAGATGTGTTAATAAAAGCTACCTCAGTGTGTCATGCCTGGGTTCGAGAGGGGATCAGGTCTCAATCAAGGGCAGTGACCCGGTAAGAAGGGCTGATGCCCAGGTGGAGGAGAGCACAGAAGGATTGGGCAATGGTAGATTAATTTTTCCTCTGGTGGGAACCCGGCAGGTGCCAATCAGGTCCATTGGGTTGCCCAGTGGGGTGACCCACAGGGGAAGATAAAGAAGGAGTGGGCATCATGTTAGGAACAAGGTGCAGCCGGCAGGGCAGCACCCACCAACCCAGCCCCAAGCAGCAGAGTTAAGGGAGTTCTGCCCAATAAATGCACTGGGGGCATACTTTAAGTATGCCCACAGTGTGTTCCTGTAGCAGAAATACTGTTCAGGAACCAAGACAGGCACTTGTCTAGGTTCCAGTTCAGAAGGGTGTGGCAAATGGGCCAAGTAGGGGACTGAGATGCAAGAGAAAGGGCTATCATCCCACTCATTCAGAACCAGGGTATCAACACTGGCATACAGGGCAGGTCTTGGGAAAGAGGATTTAATAGGTACAAGGAATATATAAGAGGAGCAGAGTGAGTTATAGTCTTTCAGCTGAAATCTCTTTTTCTATTGCAGGGGGAAGTAGGCACGCTTCATGAATCTTACATCTATTGGGCACAGAAGTGGGCAATAACATGACAGAAGGGCAAGAAATTAGGATTTCCTACAGATACCATATCTATAAAATGCTTGGGGAAGTGAGGAATGCTTTGCACAGTATGGTGGCAAATTGTGTGTTACAATAAAATAACACACATTATTGCCTTTTGTGTTAAGGCCAAATAATGTGTGCTATTGCCATAATGCACATTATAAACTACTTCCCTAAAAGTTGTTTTTTCTGTCTCTGTTTTCTGTTTTCCCTCTAGACATATCAGCAGATGATGGACATATCAGCAAATATTGGCATCTGCTGACATCTGTCTAGGTATTTTACAAACGTTTCTGTATTTGGCAAAGCCTTTGTAAGATACAGGGGGAATTTTGCATTTCCTTATCTGGACACCTCAGTTCCCTTTTCCACAACTTTTCTAAACTGAGCCTTTGAAGTAATAATGTTTATGGCATCTATTTTTAATTTTTCAATATCCAATCATAGAAACATAGAAACATGATGGCAGAAAAAGACCATATGGCCTATCAGGTCTGCCCTTCCATACCAACTACTATAGTCATACCAACTACTATAGGAGTCAGTGTACTACTGTGGATCAGGAACTGGTTAAAAGATAGAAAGCAGAGGGTTGGGCTAAATGGCCAATTTTCCCAATGGAGAAAGGTGAATAGTGGTGTACCCAGGGATCTGTGCTGGGTCCGCTGCTTTTTGACATTTTCATAAATGACCTGGAAAGGGGAATAACGAGTGAGGTTATCAAATTTGCAGATGACACAAAACTATTTAAAGTTGTTGAAACCCAAGAGGATTGTGGAAAATTGCAAGAGGATCTTAATAAATTGGAAGACTGGGCATTAAAATGGCAGATTAAATTGTATTTATTTATTTATTTTATTTATTTGTGCACTTTTTTATACCACCTCTTCCAGTGATCAGGGGCGGTTTACATAGAACGAGTTAAAGAACATTTAAACATTAAATATTGATTTACATGGAACATTTTGAGCACTTCTGTAACTATCATACAAGAACGTATTAACTATTTACATAGGACAAATTTAAATTTAATGTTATGCACCTAGGGAAGAACAACCCAAACTATGGTTACACGATGCAAGGTTCCACATTAGGAACCACCACCCAGGAAAAAGATGTAGGCGTCATCGTGGATAACATGTTCAAACCCTTGGCCCACTGGGCAGCGGCGGCCAAGAGAGCAAATAGAATTCTAGGTATCATAAGGAAAGGAATGGAAAATAAAACAAAAGATATTATAATGCCTCTATATCGTTCCATTGTGAGACCGCACCTTGAATATTGTGTGCAATTCTGGTCGCCGTATCTTAAAAAGGATATAGCGTTATTAGAAATGGTTCAGAGAAGAGCCACCAAAATGGTAAAGAGGATGGAAGGATACTCCTATGAAGAAAGGCTAAAAAGGTTAGGGCTCTTTAACCTGGAAAAGAGATGGCTGAGGGGAGATATGATAGAAGTCTATAAATTAATGAACGGAGTGGAACGGATAAACGCAAATAGATTGTATATGTTATCAGAATATAGAAAGACTAGGGGACATGCAATGAAGCCACAGGGTAAACTATTTAAGACTAATAAAAGAAAATATTTCTTCACTCAACGTGTAATCAAACTCTGAAATTTGTTACCGGAGGATGTAGTAAAGGCTGTTAGTGTAGCTGGGTTTAAAAAAGGTTTGGACAAGTTCCTGGAGGAAATGTCCATAAACCATTATTAATAAGGGACCCAGGATATCAATGCTTGACCCAGTACAAGCATTGTGGAACCTGTGTCTTTTGGGGAAACTGCTAGGTATGTATGACCTAGATTGGCCACTGTTGGAAACAGGATACTGGGCTTGATGAATCTTGGTCTGACCCAGTATGGCATATCTTATGTTCTTATGTAGTCTATTTTTTTTCCTTCAGATATATTCTGTGTTGCACCCATTCTTTCTTGATTTAGATGCTGACCTGGTCTCTATTACCTCCACTGGACAAACACATCTACCACTCTTTCCGTAAAGAAATATTTCTGCATATTACTGCTGAGTCTATCCACTTTCATCTTCAGCTGATGCCCCCTCATTGCAGAACTTCCAATTGAAAATGATTCTCCTCCTGTACATTTATGCCATGGAGATATTAAACATCTCTATCATATCTCCTCCCTCCTGCCTGTCTTCCAAAGTATACATAGAAACATAGAAAAATGATGACAGAAAAAGACCACATGGCCTATCTAGTCTCTTTCCATATCAACAACTACAACAGTCCCCTTTTTCCCTTTAGAGAACCTCTGTCTCATGCTTTTTTGAATTCAGATACTTTCTTCATCTCTACCACCTCCACTGGGAGACTATTCCATGGATCCACCACTCTTTCCGTAAAGAAATATTTACGCATATCACTCCTGAATCTATCCCCTTTCACCTTCATCCCATGTCCCCCTTATAGCAGAACTTGCTTTCAATTGAAAGAGGCTCCCTCCCTGTGCATTTATGCCATGGAGGTATTTAAACATCTCAATCATATCATCTCTATCCCACCTTTCCTCTAAGGTGTACATATTAAGATCCTTAAGTCTGTCCCTCTATGCCTTATGATGAAGCATAAGGGGACAGAGTGACCATTTCGGTAACCATCCTCTGCACTGGCTCCATACTGTTTATATCCTTTTGAAGGTCTCCAGAATTGCACACAATTCTCCAAAAGAGGTCTCACTAAAGACTTACATAGAGGCACTATCACTTCCTTTCTTCTGCTGGCCATTTCTCTTCCTAGGCCCCCAAGCATCCTTCTGGCTTTTGCCATTGCCTTTTCTACCTGTTTAGCCACCTTAAGATCATCAGAAACAATCATGGCTGGGTCCCATTCTTATTTTGTAGACAGAAGTGCTTCTCCCCTTATACTGCACCACTCCCTTGGATTTTTGCATCCCATATGCTTAACCCTGCATTTTTTAGTGTTAAATTTCCACTCTCAAATTCTTGACAATTCTTCACGCTTAAAGAGATCCTCCTCATATTATCAACTCCTTCCTGGGTGTCTACTCTTTTGCATATTTTGGTATCATCCACAAAGAGGCAAACCATACCCGACAGCCCTTCCATAATATAATTAACAAAAAATGTTAAAAAGAATTGGACCGAGGAGAGATCCTTGTGTCATACCACTGGTTGCATCCTTCTCCTCAGCGTAAGCTTCATTTAGCTGTACCCTTTGTTTCTTCTTACTCAACCAATTTCTAACCCAGTCAGTTACTTTAGGGTCTATTCCTAGGATACTCAATTTATTTATAAGTCATCAGTGTGGAACAGTATCAAAAGCTTTACTGAAATCTAAGTATACCACATCTAGGACTCTCCCTCAGTCTAACTTTCTGGTCGCCCAGTCAAAGAAATGAATGAAAGTTTCCTGATAAGACTGCTCTTAATAAAACCATGCTGCCTCATATCCTACAATCCATTGGATTCCATAAACCTCACTATTCTCTGTTTTAGCAGTGTTTCCACTAATTTACTCACAACAGAGGTCAGACTAACCAGCCTGTAGTTCTCAACCACATCCTCACTTCTGCTTTTGTGTGAACAGACCACATGTGCCTTTCTCCAGTCCTCTGGGATCACTCCTGATTCTAAAGAAGCATTGAGAAGGTCAGACAGTAGAACCACTAGAACTTCCCCAAATTCCTTCAATATTCTGGGATGTATCTCATCCGGCCCTAACTCTTTGTCTACTTCTAGTTTAGCTTTTTCCTCACAAGCACAGTCTTCTGAAAATCGTTAAAGATTTCTTTCACTACTGTTCCTATTTGTGGATGTTTTCTGAGGTCCTGCTCCTGGCCCTTCATTTGTGAACAAAAATATTTGTTAAGCAATTCCGCTTTATCCTCATCAATTCTACGTTCACCTTTAAGTCTGACATACCAATTCCTCCTCTTCACCTTTGAGTCTGCAATACCACTTTGCACCTCATCTTCCCACTAAAATATCTGAAAAATATCTTATCCCCCCCCCCTGCATTTTACTGCATTGGCTATATTTTCTTCTATTTATATATTTGCTTTCCTGACCACTTTCCTAGCTTTCTAAGGTTTTCCAAATATTGATGCTTGTTTTCCTCTTTCTGTGATCTCTTGCATTTTATGAAGGCCATCCTCTTTTTCTTCACCTTTTCAGCTACTTTCGAGAACCATAGTGACCTCCTTTTCCTTTTACATTTATTTATTTTACTAACAAAAAAGTTTGTTGCCCTTAAAATATTCCCTTTCAGTTTTGCCTATTGCTTTTGTACCTCCCCCAGCTGTTGCCACCCCACTAATGCCTCTTTAAGGTATTGTTCCATCTTGGCAAAATTAATTTTCCTAAAGTCTAGGATCCTCACTTTTGAATGGACTTTATCAGCCTAAGTCCTAATACTGAACCATACCATCTGTTGATCACTGGATGCAAGATGATCTCCCACTATAAGAAACACTTTCCCCATTGGTAAAGATCAGGTCCAGTATGATCTCTTCATGTGTGGATTCTGTTACCAGTTGCTGCAATAGTTCTCCCCTGTAGAGAATCCAAGATCTCCTTACTTCTAGATGGCACAACAGCAGTGATGTGCCAATCAACATCCAGCATATTGAAATCACCTATCAGTAGCACTTTTCCTTTCATGCCAATACTGCAAATATCTCCAATTAAATCTCTGTCCACTTCTGCCACTGAAGGAGATCTGTACATCACACCAATGCAAATGGATTCCCCATTTCCTCTTTTTAGTTTAATCCACAGTGCCTCCTCTTTCCCTTGGAAACCCTGTAATTCTGAAGCTTTAATATGATTTTTTCCCATATAATATCACTCTTCCTCCCCTTTTTCCTCCCCTGTCCTTCCTGAATAAAGTATAGCCTGGTATAATTATCATCTATTTATGGTTGTCCATGAACCTTGTCTCTATAATGGCCACTAAATCCAAGTCAGCCTCTTCCATTAAAGCCTCAATAGCTGGGATTTTATTTCCCATACTAAGAGAATTACTGCACGCTGTTTTCCAGACATCACCCCTTTTACCCATTTCTACAGAGGTATTAAATGTTTTACTTACCTGAAGGCTTCTACTTACTGGGATCTTTCTTAATCCAACCCTAATGAATCTAATTTAAAGCCCTCTTCAGTAAATTTGACAGTCTGCTTAGAAGATGATTTGACCCTTCTTTGATAGATGGATACCATCTCTGCTCAGCAGCCCTTGGAAAATCATCTCATGATCCAGGAAACCAAATGTTCTCGATGATACAATCCACACAGCCATGCATTCATCTCCAGAATTGATTTATTTTATTTATTTGAGCACTTTTCTATACTGCCCCTACCAGCAATCAGGGGTGGTTTACAATGTAACAAAACATAATACATTGAACATTGTGTGAACAATTTCAATAAACAGTTAAACTTAAGAACTATTTACAATCATATATCATATAACAGTTTACTTCCTAGATTTTCCCTACCAACTAATAAAAAATTGCAAATATGCATGTGAAAATTTGAGTTTCTCTGCATCTGCCTTTACCTTCAACAGAGATGACTGCAGAGAATACCAGCTGCACACCTATCTGCTTCACCCTCTGTCCCAGAGCCATGAAGCCATGCTTGATATGCTCGGAGGGATACCTAGCAGTATTATTTGTGCCGACATGGATAAACGTCATTAGATAATAGTAAGTAGGCTAGATGAGTCTCGGCAAACTCATCTCAGATTTTGGCAATCTGGCAGACAGCACACCTCCCTGGACATCAATTCTGGTTGGCAGATGGATGCCTCAGTACCCTTCATAAGACAGTCACCCATCACCACTACCCTTCACTTCCTTGTGGTCACTGATTCTGCAACTTTAGGGTGCTTTAGCTCTGGTTCTTCCTGTTTCTAGGATGTTTTCACCTCCTCTGCTTACTGGTTCTTCAAATTGAGGGCTGGAAGAGTTGGATTGTTGATTCTGCAGGCTCTGGTGACTCATGTCCAACGTTCTTCGTTCTCTAGCATACCATCTTCACCTCTGTCGGAGAACATGGATGCCTCAATGTATTTCTCACTGTCATGGATGCTTCTCAAACTTGCCATCTCTTCTCTGAGCTCCTCCACTTGTTTCATGAGGGTTTCAGCTTGCAGGCATCGTGCACATAGAATTCATCACTAGACTTGGACAGAGGCAGAGGCTGTAATAGGGGCAACAGCTTTGGCAAAATGATTTTTACCGGCCATACTTCAGTTGTTGGAGCTTTGGTACCTGTTTAAGGAAATGAAAAAGTCTTACCAATGTCGCTAACTTTTCATCAGAGACAAAACTGTTCTATCTACCTGTGTGTAGTCCTGCAAGCTTGCTAAACAGCTATTATTTTACACTTCTAAAGTCTGATATTATTCATCTGAAATATATTGTTTAACATGTTCCCTTTGTAAAATTACCTAATCAAAGTTCCTTCAAAAATATCTAATTGTTTACTTTTAGTAGATATCTAAATGTAGAACTGTTTACTTCCTTGATTTTCCCTATCAACTAATAAAAAATTGGCTATCTTTGCTAACAAGCTAATTGGTGAGTTCCCTGTATAGCAAGAATTCTTACATGGGGTGGATGGGAGCTTGCCTTCCTCTTTGAACTAAAGAAAAAAAGGAACTATAGTAACTGATATGGGGCAGACTAGATTTCTGCTATCATGTCTCTATGTAACCTGCAGGCTAGAGGAAAAGAACAAGAACAATTCTATGACAGCAAAAAAAAAAAGCTTTGTTTAAGAACACAAATATACCGTTTTTGCATTACAGCTACAATTCACTAAGCAATGCAGCAGAAAAAGCTAGCAATTCAAAAATAAAAAAAGTCTCTTTTAAGAGTTCTTAGGCAGAGAGTTTGTATTAAAGAGCCACAGAAGTACCTCACTTGCAACAGAGACCCTCTAGAAATGGTCTATCGATAGTATCAGTTCTCCCTAATGAGGATCATGAAAGTACCTGGCTATGTTATAGGGCACATTTACCAAAGTGTGTTAACCATTAGCATGGGGTTTAGTACACAGTAAACGTGCCATAATAAGTTAGTGAGGGACCTGTGCTAAAAATCCTTTGTTAACCAGTTAACTCATGATTGGGCAGGGACTGTGCAGTTTAGGGGCAAAATGTGGGTGTTGATGGCAAATTGCAATTAGTGCTAGTACCGTGGGCACATGCTAACCACAGCTGTAGCTATTAGCAGGGGTATATTAACACCACCTTAATGGCATTAAGTGCAGCCACATGCCAATTAGTGAGGTGTTGCATGGTTGCAATGCGCTAATGGCAGGGGGATGGGCACACACGCCCCTGAGGTCAGCGCAAGGCTTCATTAGATTTGCTGCCCAATCGTATGCTAACTTAGCACATTTTATAAAATATTCCCCTGTGTCTTCTATCAGTTTTATTTATAGCTGAAAAATGTACTGATCATTTCTCTGGTTTACCTATTTCATAGCACATCGGAATATATTTGTTGAATTGTGTCAAACGATGATATGAGGTTTTTTTCTGCAGCTACCATTAAGGTTGATGCAAATATCCGCGGGATTTGTCAAGGGTTAGCAGCCTCATTCACGTGAAAGTTTGCTATTCATACAAATGAGCATGGTAGAAAATTTGCAAGCCTGCTTGAGCTCCCAGGATGGCTGAGAAAAGATAGCTGTGCTATTTCATTTGCAAAAACTGGCCTTTGAAGACCTATTTACATGGAAGTTTTTGTTGAGTTCTTGGTTAATGATGTGTTTTGCATGATACTGAATCTGAGCAGCTTATTAGCTCAGGATTTTAGCAAACTGTCATGCAATGTGGACTAGGCACAAAAGTATATTACTTGTGGTTGAACCATTTTGTAGTTTTTTTGGAAACAGGCCCTGTGCTAAGAAAACATGGAATAGCCTGAAAATTTGACATTTTTGCACAGTTCCATCTTGTTGTGCCTTGTAGAGGATAATTCTACAAAAGAGTGCCCAGGTTTAGCAGGAAATAAGGAATCCATTCTGGCACTATTATATAAAGTCATATATATAAAGTACTATTACTACTGCTATTCATTTATAAAATGCTACAAGGTGTACACTGCACTGTCCAAACATAGATAGAGATGTTCCCTGCTCATGTGAGCTTACAATCAAATTAGGACAGACAAGACAAAGGATAAAAATAAGGGGAAAAGGAGGGTAAGGAGACACAGGAAAAGGGGGTCAGGATCCAAAAGCAGCTTCAAAGAAGTGAGCCTTTAACGCGGACTTGAAAAAGGAGAGAGATGAAGCCTGACGGACTTGAAAAAGGAGAGCGATGAAGCCTGACGTACAGACTCAGGGAGTTTGTTTCAGTCATAAGGAGCAGCAAGATGAAAAGACTGAAGTCTGGAGTTGGCAGTGGAAGAAAAGGCGAGAAGCAAGCCAGAAGAAGAGTGGAGTTCACGAGGAGGGGTGTAGGGAGAAAGAGAGAAAAGAGGAAAGGTACATTTTAGATAGGACTTGGAGATCAGAACTGAGACATTGAGGTCAGGACATAATTCCAATGGTATTTTAGGAACAGCTCTCCTGAATATGGAAATGTTTCTAAAATACATATCCATGTCACAAATATACATGTGAGAAAAATCAACAGAGGAAATCCAGCAACATATACATGTAAGCGCTGGCATTTCACAAAGAGCATGTCTTGGGCCATACTGACACATGTAAATTGGGAATAAGACTTCTAAAAGAACCCCCATAGGCACTTATGAGGTATAGTTACTAAAGCGCGTGAAGGACTTTCACTTACCGAGTCTGAAGATAACATGTGGTAAGTGCAACGACTCTGTACTAACTGCTGGGAGCATATCAATCATGTGCCCAGTAGTTACCAAACTGAAAAATTCCCTAAAGCACAAGCAGCAGGATTCACAGTTAACATGGGTGCACTTAATGCCACCCATTGAGGTGACATTAATGCACCAGCGTGAACCGCAACATTAAACACCTCTATAGAAATGGATAAAAGGGGCAACATCTGGAAAGCAGTGTGTATAAATGCCCGTAGCATGGGAAATCAGATCCCAGATATTGAGGCTTTAATGGAAGAGGATGACTTGGATTTAGTGGCAGTTACGGAGACATGGTTCACAGTTAGCCATGATTGGAATGTAATTATAACAGGCTATACTTTTTTCAGGAAGGATGGAGTACGAAGAAGGGGAGGAGGAGTTGCACTATATGGAAAAAATAATATTAAAGCTATGGAAATACAGGGTTTAAAAGGGAGAGAGGAGGCACTATGGGTTAAACTAGAAATAGGGAAAGAGAAATCTATATGCATTGGTGTGATATACAGTTCCTCCTCACAGGGGGTAGAAGTGGATGGAGATTTAATAGAAGGCAGGCAGTATTGCCAGGAAAGGGGAAGTGCTACTGATAGGTGAATTCAATATGCCAGATATTGATTAGCACATCCCTGCTGTGGTGTCATCTAGAAGTAAAGAGATCCTGGATTCTCTACAGGGAGAACTATTCAGGCAGCTGGTAAAAGAACCCACATGTGAAGGGGCCATACTGGACTTGGTGCTTATGAATGATGAAAGTGTTTCTGATGTTATAGTGAGAAATCATCTCATATCCAGTGATCACCAGGTGATGTGGTTCAGTATTAGGACTTGGGCTGATAAAATCCATTCAAAAGTGAGGGTCTTAGACTTTAGGAAAACTGACTTTGCCAAAATAGGCCAATACCTCAAGGAGTCATTAGGGGGATGAGAACAGCTGAAGGATGTAGAAAACAGTGGGCAAAACTGAAAGGGGATGCTTTAAGGGCAACCAATCTTTTTGTTAGAAAGGTAAAAGGAAAAGGAGGCTGCTATGGTTCTCAAAAGAAGTAGCTAAAAAGGTGAAGAATTAGATGGAGGCCCTCATAAAATAAAAGAGATCACAGAGAGAGAGGAAGACAGTCATCTATAGTTGGAAAAACTTAAGAGAAGCTAGCAAAGTACTCAGGAAAGCAAAGATACAAAAAGAAGAAGAAATAGTCAATGCTATAAAATGGGGGGATAAGACATTTTTCAGATGTGTTAGTGAGAGGAGGGAGAGCAAAAGTGGTATTGTCAGACTCAAGGGTGAAGGGGAGGAATATGTAGAAGCTGATGAGAATAAAGCAGAATTCGCTTAACAAATATTTCTGTTCTGTGTTCACAGATGAAGGGCCAGGAGCAGGACCTCAGAAAACACCCACAAACAGCAACAGCAGTGATGTGGATCTCGAACGATTTTCAGAAGATTGTGTTTGTGAGGAACTAGCTAAACTAAAAGTAGACAAAGCCATGGGTCCGTATGGAATACATCCAAGAATTCTGAGGGAACTTGGGGACGTTCTGGTGGCTCCACTGTCTGACCTTTTCAATGCCTCTTTGGAGTCAGGAGTGGTAACAGAGAACTGGAGAAAGGCACATGTGGTCCCTTTACACAAAAGCGGATGTAAGGATGACATTGAGAACTACAGGCCAGTTAGTCTGAATTCTGTGGTTAGTAAATTATTGGAAAGCCTACCAAAAGAGAAAATAGTGACGTTTCTGGAGTCCCATGGATTGTAGGATCTGAAGCAGCATGGATTCACCAGAGGCAGGTCTTGTCAGACAAATCTGGTTGAATTCTTTGACTGGGTGACCAGGGAGTTGGACTGAGGGAGAGCCCTAGATGTGGTGTACTTGTATTTCAGGAAAGCCTTTGACACCGTCCTGCACAGGCGACTTATAAAGAAACTGAGCACCCTAGGGATGGACCCTAAAGTTACTGATTGGGTTAGAAATTGGTTGAGTGGGAGGCGACAAAGAGTACAGATAAATGGAGCTCACTCTGAGGAGATGAAGGTTACCAGTGCTGTGCCACAGGGATCTGTCCTTGTTGCTGATATTGTGGAAGGACTGTTGGGTAAGATTTGTTCTTTGCAGGCGATATCAAAATTTGCAATAGAGCAGACACTCAGGAAGGAGTAGATAACATGAGGAGGGATCTAGCTAAGCTTGAAGAATGGTCTAGAATTTGGCAAGCTGAGATTTAATGCTAAAAAATGAAGGGACATGCATTTGGGCTGCAAAAATCCAAGAGAGCGGTACAGTGTAGTGAGTGAAATACTTCTGTCCACAAAAAAAGAGCGGGACTCGGGTGTGATTGTGTCTGATGATCTTAAAGTAGCTAAACAGGTAGAAAAGGCAGTGGCAAAAGTTAGAAGGATGCTTGCGTGCACAGGGAGAGGAATGGCCAGCAGAAAAAAAGAAGGTGATAGTGCCTCTGTATAAGTCTTTGGTGCAACCTCATTTGGAGTATTGTTTGCAAGTTTGGAGACCACACCTTCAAAAGGATATAAATAGGTTGGAGTCGATCCAGAGGGTGGCTACTAAAATGGTTAGTGGTCTTCGTTAAAAGCATGTGAGGACAGACGTAAGGATCTTAATATGTATACTTTAGAGGAAATGCAGGATAGAGATATGATAGAGATTTTTAAATATCTCTGTGGCATAAATACAGAAGAGGAGAGCTTTTTGTGATTGAAAGCAAGCTCTGCTACGTGTACATAGGATGAGGGTAAAAGAGAGTAGACTCAGGAGTAATATGAGGTAATTTTTCTTTACGGAAAGAGTGGTAGGTGCCTGGAATAGTCTCCCAGTGGAGGTGGTAGAGATGAGGACAGTATCTTAATTCAAAAAAGCATGGGACAAACACAGAGGCTCTCTAAAGGAAAAAAGGGGACTATTGTAGTAGTTGATATGGAAGGGCAGACTAGATAAGCCATGTGGTCTTTTTCTGATGTCATGTTTCTATGTTTCTATTGCCAATTTGCATGGGTTAATTACCCTCGTGCTAACCATAAAGGACACTTGACATCCTGCCTGATCCCATACATGGTCCTCCTGCATCTCCAGATGCCACAATTGCACCCAGTCACCTACAGTTTGAGATGCAGCACATAGTCTCTGCATGTGTTTGCTTTCTGATTTGCATGCCCCGCCCTCTTGTAGTTAGCCCCTGTGCACTGAATTGTACGGACTGTTCAGCCCACACCTGGTCATCACTGTATTCTGGACTGTCCAGTTGCTACCTTCCTTTATGGTTGCTAGGGACACAGTTCTAACTGTCCACAGTGAATCCAAGGCCCAATATCGCACTTGTAGCATTCTATTTTCTGATGCATCTGGAGACTGCGTGCATTGTACGCATGTGCTGGGCCATGTGTGCACACTGTGCACGTACACTTGGCCATGTAATTGTTACTACTGCGTTAGTGCATGACTAGCACAGAGGTAGCAATGTTCCATGCCACGTCACTTGTTTTTACTGCTGGTGCTGAGCTCCAGCATGGTAATAACATGTGAATTCCATGTGTTAACCCTACGCTTCCTACCACACTTTAGTAAACATGCCCTTAAATGCATAACTTAGCATTTATCACACTAAATTTCATCTGACATTTTGACACCCAGTCTCCCAATTTCTCAAGGTTCTCTTGCCATTTCTCACAATCTTCTGTGATTTAACAACTGAATAATTTTGTGTCTTCTGAAAATCTGATCACTTCATTTGTTGTTCCCATTTCCAGGTGATTTATGAATATGGTATAAAGCAGGGGGCCCAGCACAGATCCCTGGGGTACTCCACTATTCACCTTTCTCTACTGAGAAAATTGGCCATTTAGCCCTATTCTCAATTTTATTTTAATCATTTCCAAATATATAGTAGTACACTGCCTCCTGTCCTATAACTTTTAATTTCCTCAAGAGTCTCTCAAGAAAGACCGTGTCATAGGCTTTCTGAAAATCCAGCTTTACTGGTTCAACCTCACCGTTATCTACCTGTTTATTCTCACTTTCAAAAAATTAAAGACTTCACTTGACTAAATCAACATTGGTGTATTCCATAAATGGATTTTTCCTGATGTTTCAAAGTTGACCCATGAGCACCAACTGAAGTCCTAGATCATGGGGAAAACTAATTGGTTTGATATCCATATAAATGTTCTGCAAAATTTGGTAATAAATGCATATATTTTATTGGAGCCTTCCCAGCAGAGATTTTTCTTTAAGAAACTCCTATTATTTGTTTCTTGGGTCTCTCGTATTGTGGATGATTAACAGAAAGTAGAAAATAGATTTGTCTTTGTTGTTTTTCTTTTAGATATGTTTTGAATTCTTCTTTTATGTCAGTGATGTGCTTGATGTATAACTCTTGTATGTTATAAAAGATAAAGGCACAGAAACTGAGTAGAGAGTACAAGAAAAAACTCAGGGAAGGGGTGAGAGAGTATTAGGGGAAGCAGTGCTTTTCTGGTGATTAACCAGTTGTTGTTGTTAAGTGTCGTTGAGTCAGTGTTGACTCATGGCGACTCTCTGGATAGTTGTCCTAAACTGTATTTGATCTTTAGTCAGGTGGCTCATTGTTGACAGAGTGGCACCCAAACCACTGTTATTGTATTGATCCATCTCATTGCTGGCCTTCCTCTATTGCGTTGACCTTCTACCTTGCCAAGCATGATGTCTTTCTCTAATGATCTCTCTCTTCACATGATGTGTCCAAAATATGAATGTCAAAGTCTTGTCATCTGAGCTTCTAAAGAAAGCTTAGGTTTGATCTCTTCTAGTACTGACTGGTTTGTTCTTCAGAAAGTCCATGGTATACATTATTCATCGCCAGCACCATAATTCAAAGGCATTGATTTTCTTCCTGTCTATATTTTTCATTGTCCAACTTTCACAGCTATATGAAGTTACTGAAAATAACATGGGTTGAATTAGTCAAATCTTTGTATGGAGAGAGACATCTCTGCTCTTGAGAATCTTGTCTAGGTCCTTCATAGCCATTCTGCCAAAAGCAATGTGTCGTCAGATTTCTTGATTGCTTGTTGTTTCTTTATTGATAGTTGATCCAAGTAGGTTAAAGTTGTCCACTATTTCAATTTCTTCTTCATCAATGATGAACTTATTGATTTTGCCAGTTGTCAGGATTTTTGTCTTCTTCACATTAAGGTGCAAGCCCATTTTAAGACTATGTTCCTTGATCTTGAAAAGCAAATCTTTCAGATCATCTTCACTTTCAGCCAGTAAGGTGGTATCATCAGCATAGTGAAGGCTGTTGATGAGTCTTCCACCAATCTTCACATTTCTGTTGTCTTCATACAGTCCTGCTTCTCTGACGATTTGATCTGCATATAAATTAAACAGGTAGGGGGAATGTAAGCAGTCTCGTCATACACCTTTGCTGATTTTAAACCATTCTATTTCTCCTTGTTCCTTTCAAACTGTTACTTCTTGATCAATGTAAAGGTTGTGCAAGAGAACAATCAGGTGATTTGGTATACCCATGCTTCTTAATGTGCCCCAGAGTTTCTCATGGTTTACACAGTCAAAAGCCTTGCTGTAGTCAATAAAACACAAATAGCTGGAGGCACATTCTAATGTGTGCATCCAGGCCCCTATGTACCCAATCAGAATTGGGATGCATGGAGACCTGATTCTGATCAAAATGACATGGGACAGACACAGTGGATCCCTTTACAGCAACAGGATAAAATCAAAATAAACTTAACTATCTAATGGGCAGACTAGATGGACCATACTGGTCATTATCTGCTGTCATTTACTATGTTACTATGTCCAGCTAACTCAGCCAGGCTCCTGAATGGAGCCGCGGTGTCATGATCCCCAGCTGCTTACCACAATCTTCTTTCCCTGCAGCCCAACCCACGATCTGGCCTTCTCTTTGTCTTGTCTTGTTGCACATTGAAAATCTCTGCTGAGTTCTGCGATTGCTTTTCTTTCTCCTCTGGCTTTAGCTTCTCTGTGTTTCTGAGCAATTTTCAGAGTACCTTCAGTCACCCATGTTGGCAGTTTATGATTTTTCAGCTTTTGTAGAGATTTCTCACTTTCTTCCAACACAACCTTCTGGATGTCATACCATAACTCTTCTAGAGCTCTGTCATTTGTATCTAAAGCAACAAATCAATTTTGCAGGCAGTCTTTAAATTCCAGTGGTGTATTCTCAAGGTCATATTTTGCTACATTCATGAGTAGCCTGCTCTTTTTCAACTTTAGCTTGAGTTTGCGTACTAGTAGTTGGTGATCTGTACCACAGTCAGCTCCAGGTTTTGTCTTTGTTGATGTTATAGAGCTTTTCCATCATTGATTTCCACAGATGTAGACAATTTGATTTTTGTATAATCCATTGGGTGAAGTCCATATGTACAGTTGCTGATTTTGTTGCTGGAAGAAGGTGTTTGAGATGAATAGATTGTTGGTTTTGCAGAATTCTATCAGTCTTTCCCCAGCTTCATTTCTGTTGCCAAGTCCATATTTTCCAACCACTTTGCCTTCTTTGTTTCCAACTTTTGCATTCCAGTCACCCATGACTATCAGGATATCCTGTTTGCATGTTCTGTCAATTTCAGCTTGTAAACTCATCAACTTCATCCTCTTCTGCAGCTGTTGTTGGGGCATATACTTGAATTATAGTTGTGTTGATGGGTATTCCTCGTAGAAGAATAGAAGTTAAGTGTTTACTGATTGAATTCTATTTCATTACAGTTCTTGCAAGTTTCTTCTTAATTATGAATGCAACACCATTTCTTCTTTGTCTTTCATTTCCAGCATAATAGATCATGTGATCATCAGATGCAATGTAGCCAATGCCAGTCCATTTCAGTTCACTGACACTCAACAGATCGAGTTGTACACGTTCCATTTCATTCTTGAAGACCTTCAGCTTCCCATGGTTCATGCTTCATACGTTCCATGTCCCAATATGTAAGATATCTTTGCAGATTCTGACTTTCATTTCATGCACAGCTACTTCATCAGCAGTCAGACATCCTGAGGGTTTTGATCCAACCACATCATAAACGCTGGCTTTACTCTGAAAAGTCTTCAGCTCCTCTCCAGTAGCTGATTGAGTGCCTTCTGACCTGGAGGTCTCGTCTTCCAGCACTATAGTGCAATTTGTTTGTTGTGACTATCCATTGGGTTTTCATGGCAAGATACGGAAATAGATTGCCAGGCCTTTCTTCCATGCAGTTTAATTCTAGTGTTGTCAAAGAAATGTGATCCTCTGCCGCCAAGACCGTCCAATTTTGCTACTGCCCAGATGGGTGATTTGTCTTGGTCTAGCACCTCAGCTGAGACCTGTACATCTTGGGAGACCCTGCCAGTAGTTAAGCTACCGATAGTTTAGCCCTCGGCATTACTGATGCACACAAGCCCACGCAGAACGACAAGCTGCAAACCAAGTGGGAGATTAACCAATTAAATCAATTTTTTTCAGATTAGGGATATTTTATCTATGTTTATAGGTTAAGACCTAAAATCAGAAGCCCTACTATAAACTGTCTCCATTTCATTATTTTTCTGCCTTATGAAAATTGAATTCTCTCACATGAAGGAGCAATAGAGTTACCCATCTCTCAGCTATAAAGAGAATTTGTTATTAAACATTGAGTAATGTTTAGTTAAATTGTATTGACTCTAAGAAGAAATTCTAACATTCCTCTCCATTTGCCAAACATTGGGAATTTTCTAATTGACCTTTTCGGAACCAAATCTGCAAGTACTTTTTACTTAAGCACTTTGACCAAAGCTTGAAAATGAAAGCTTCACTTTGAAACTTGCTACAAAGCACCTGGCAACATCTACATCTGCTTCTTAGGAGGGTAAAATTTATTGAAAAAGTACTGCTGTAGAAATGAAATATAATCTACTTATATAGTTTTCCTTAAGATGCTTCCAGGAATGACTCCTCTAAATGAAGCATGCTTTTATCCTCATTCAAGAGCAAAATTTTCAGACACTGATTTATATAATAAATCACCATTTACCCTTGTAAACTGCTTTGGAAATTTATCTCTGCCTGATTGTATGCAAAGGTTAGTGTTGAATATTTGTGTAGAGTGATTTCTCAACTAGCATTACCCAAGTGATTTCTTCTTTGTAAACAATTTTTTATATTTTTTCTAAGAAAAATATCAATATGTTTTTATATCTAATCGTACAAATATTGGTGGTACAAGAAGAAATCAGCATAAATCTATATTATAGGTCTATCTTGTAAAGTAACTTTCTCATTATGAAGCACAGGAAAGCAGTAACATTTGAAACTACTGAACAAATTCCAATCAGAGATTATAAACCTTTACCAAATTCCCTTGAATAAAATAAATCACAATTCTTTTACAAATGTGTAATAGTAGGATTAAAGGTTAACTGTTTATAAGGTTCTTTAATTTAATTGCCAATAGCCTAAATTACAAGATTTTCTATATTCATAAATGCTTTATTTTAACATTGACAGATTTTGGAGGTTATTTTAGAAAGATTAGGCACCATTTACAAGCATGAAAAACTGGTTTACCTCTGTACATGGACAATTTTAGAAGAGACACTAATTCCACTTGTATATGAGCTGCATGCACAGAATTCAAGGGAGCGGGTTCTGGGACTGGCTTGGGTAGACATCAAGGGGGTTATTTTATAATGTATTTTCTTGCAAATGTGGCCACCTATGCTCATTAAAAGCCTTTTATAAAATATTGCCTGGATTAAAAATATGCACCTTGTCAAGAAGGTACATACTTTGCTGATAGACATAGCCAGGAGTGTGGAGTTCACAAGCACACACGTTGATTATAAAACACTTTAATTAATGCATGTATCTGCAAACCTTGGGACATGTTTACTAAGATTCATGCTGGTAGCATGCATTCAGCCCTGCAAATGAGTACGGGGTGGCGCTCGACCTGCGCTATAAAATTAAGGCATGCCCAACATGTTCCATGTTGCTAGCATGTGATTTGCACCACTCCACATGCCAAATATTTGGCAAGATCAGCACAGGTGCACTTATTGCCCTCCCATTGAGTTGGCAGTAAGTGCAAATGCACTATGGGCAACTTCACCGGGAAGTGTTTGCCAAAAAAATCTCTGCCCCCCTCGATGTGCACACTGTGCCTCAGAACCTCCTAATCTCTGCTGCTGCATTTTTAGCGTGTAGTACTTTTTTACTATAGTGCTCCTGACTTGCACTGAACCATGCACTACCCAGCAGCGCACTTTAAAAAACCTGCCCCTTTACTGTATGTGGGAACCTCCGCACTTGCTCTTGAGTAGGTGAAATGTTCATGCCTGCATTCAAGGCATGATTTGTGCCACTTACACTAATATTTCACAAAGAGAAAAAGACACCTATATGGCTTTATAAAATAGTGCATAACCTACTTGGCCTTTTTAACATAGATGCCCTTTTATAACATTTCCTTCTAAAAGTATACTGTACATGTATTTTCTATTTTGCAATGGAAATATACATATACTACAAAAGCTTTCCCTGTTGCCATTTCCTCCAACTCCAATTCACACCTAATAAGGGGCATGATTATTAAGCACTGTGTGACATTTATTTATTTAGCATTTCTTGTATACTGCCTTTCATGATATCAAGGTGGTTTACATTGAACAAACTGAAATTACATTGAACAGGGCATTATAACTTGGAGATAACTATTTTAAGGGTTAAGAGGCTTGCCCAAGACCACAAGGAGCATCTGTGGGACTAGAAGCCCCAGTTCCTCTGGCCCAAGGTTGCTGTCCTCTACTGGGATTTGAACCCCCAACCTTCTGGCCAGAAGTAACTTGCCCCAACCACTAGGTCACTCTTTCCTCTTTTATCATGCTATTAGCACAGGGCCTCACAGTAAAAATCCAGTGCTAATCAGTTAGTGCATGATTGGACAGGAACTGGGCAAGTTAGAAACATAGAAACCTGATAGCAGATAAAGAACAAATGGCCTGTCCAATCTTCTTTCATATCAACTACTATAGACTTTTTTTTTCCTTTAGAGAACTTCTATGTTTGTCCCAAGTTTTCTTGAATTCAGATACTGTCCAGGTCTCTACTACCTATACTGGGAGACTATTCCATGCATCTAAAATACTCTTTCCATAAACAAATATTTCTGCATATTATTCCTGAGTCTATCCTCTTTCACCTTCATCATATACCCCTTGTTGCAGTGCTCTCTTTCAACTGACAGAGGTTCTCCTCCTGTGCATTTATGCTATGGAGGTATTTAAACAGCTCTATCATATTTCCCATCTCCCGCCTTTCCTAAGTATTTTTAGAAAGGCTCCAAAGACAACAAAGATCTCAGTGCCCTGATCTGTTGCACCCCTAGGCACTGAGATCTTTGTTATCTGATCTCTTGGAAGCTGTTTAAGATAAGATTTTGCTTTGAAGCTCCTGATCTGTTTGGCTGTGATTGCAAAATATCTGGTTAATTCTGAGAGTTGCGAGTTGTTAAGGTTGTTATGGCATGAGGGATTTCCCCATTGCCTGCTGTAGGTCCTATGTTGTTCTGAGACCTTTCCTCCCTTTTCTCTTTCTTTTTTGGCTCTGATGGAAAAATACCATAGAATTTTTGATAATTTAATGGAGTGATTTTTCTTGTGTGGTGAAAAGAAGTATTAAAGCTGCTGAAATGCAGGGGACGTGGGGAAAAGAAGAAGCGCTGTGGATTGTGTTGTAAAGATGAGATGGCACTGTCATCCATACTGGTGTGGTCTACAGGCCTCCAACTAAAACCGAAGAAATGGATAGTGATTTGATTGTTGATATTGCAAAGATAGCCATGAAGGGGGAAGTGATCATATTGGGTGACTTTAATCTACCCGATATGGATTGGCGTGTTCCTTCTGCAAATCTGGAAAGAAGTAAAAAAATTGTGGATGCCTTCTAAGATGCGCTATTTAAACAAATGGTGATGGAACCGACCAGGGAGAACTCTGTGCTTGATTTAGTGCTCACCAATGGAGATAGCGTGTCGAATATCCAGGTGAGTACCCATGTGAGCCGCAGTGATCATCACTCGGTGTGGTATGAGATAAAAGCCAAGGTAGAATCCAATCACAGAAAGCTCAAAGTCCTAGACTTCAAAAACACTGACTTCAGTAAAATGGCCAAGTACCTGAAGGAGGAGTTGGCAGGGTAGAAGGGAATAAGGGAAGTGGAATTGCAATGGGCTAAACTAAAGGAGGCAATAAAAGGAACAACACATACATACGTAAGGAAAGTAAATAAAAACAAGAGGAAAAGGAAGCCTATTTGATTCTCCAAAGAAGTATCTGCACAAATAAAGGCAAAAAACCCAGCTTTCACAAAATTCAGAAGCTCACAAACAAAGGAACACAGAAAAGAATACAAGATCAAACTAAAAGAGACAAAAAGAGAAATAAGGATAGCAAAATCAAAGGCAGAAGAAAAGATGGCTAAAGATGTGAATTGTAATAACAAAACTTTTTTCAAGTATATTCGGGAGAAGTGGAATTGCAGGACTCAAAAGTGCTGGGAACGGATTCGTGGAAAGTGACACTGAAAAAGCAAAAATGCTAAACAAATACTTCTGCTCTGTTTTCACTAGAGAAAATCCTAGAGAGGGACCATCTGTGATTGACAAACATATAAATGGGAATGGAGTAGATACCACACCATTCAAAAAACAACATGCAAAACTGAAAGTGGACAAGGCTATGGGACCAGATGGGATATATCCTAGGATGCTGAAAGAGCTCAGGGAGGTTCTTGCAGGGCCTTTATAGGATGTTTTTAATAGATCCTTGGAGACAGGAGAAGTTCCAAAGGACTAAAGAAGGGCTGATGTGGTAGTTCTCCAGAAAAGTGGTAATAGGGAAGAAGTGACAAACTACAGGCTAGTAAGCCTTACCTCTGTGGCAGGAAAGGTAATGGAGGTGCTACTGAAAGAGCAAATAGTGGACTTCCTCAAAACTAACAGATTGCATGATCTGAGGCAACATGGTTTTACCAAAGGACGATCTTGCCAAATAAATGTGATTGAGTTCTTTGACTGGGTGACCAGAGAACCAGATCAAGGGCGTGTGATGGATGTGATCTACTTAGATTTCAGCAAAGCCTTTGAAATGGTTCCTTATAGGAGACTTGTCAATAAACTCAATGACTTGGATCAGAAATTGGTTGACTGACAGACAACAGAAGGTGACGGTAAACGGAACTTACTCAGATGAAAGGAAGGTGATTAGCAGTGTGCCCCACGGTTCGGTCCTGGGATCAGTACTGTTCAATATATTTGTGAGTGATATTGCTTAAGGGCTGAATGGAAAAGTCTGTCTCTTTGCAGATGACACCAAAATTTACAACAGAGTGGACTCCCCTGACTGAGTGGAGAACATGAGGAAAGATCTACAAAAACTGAAAGAATGGTCTAAGGCTTGGCAGTTAAGATTTAATGTGAAGAAGTGCAGTGTGTGGTGTAGAAGGTCCCTCAGATCCCTTAGAGAGAGCTAAAATGCAGGATTTAGCTTCAGTTGAAGAAAGAAAACAAATGCACATGGCTCCTGGTTTCCAGGGAAACCACAAACAGAGCAGATCAGTGGAGAGGAAAACACGTCCCTGCTGCAGTTCAGCTCATCGGTCACGAGCTGAGGCAAAACACCTGCTGGAGGGAGGGGTCAGATTAAACCCAGGAAGCCAGAGATATAAGGGAAGCTCATTAGGAAGGAAGTTAGCACAGCCGGGAGCACAGACGGGAGGACAGCTGAGAGCAAAGCTGGGAGAACAGCCGTTAGAACAGCCACGAGTGCATGCAAGGAAGCAGTCACGAGAAGCAGAGGATTGGCTTGGGAGTGAGGATTCAGAGGAACTAATGGTAACTGAAGATTCTCTGACCTTTGACTCAGAAAGGGAAATCAGCAAAAGAAACGAGCAGAGAACCAGTGCAAAGGAGCCAGGTACAAGCAGCCAAGGTTTGGTGCCGTATATAAAAGGCAGCCAGAAGGGAAATGTACCAAGAAGGCAGACTTGTGTGCACGTAGGAACTCAAAGGCTTGCATCTGTAGCTGATCCGGGAGGGCAGAAGGAATCTCCCATAAGAAAGCCAAAAGGTAGGCTGAGTGACTGGCAAAGCTGTTTTTAAGGAGTGCTCTGATATTAGCCCAGAAGGGTGGGGCTTTGCGTGTGCTGAATACTGTGGCCATTCGCAACCTTGTGTAGCAGAAGGCTGCAGGGAAAAGTCTCATGCGGAAGGAATAGGTGTGTGTTTGGAAACACCCTGTAGTCAATTGCAGATATTTCCAGCTGAGAACCAATATGAACCGATGGAAACAGAACCATCTTTAGAATACCTGCCTGTTGAGTCAATGGACTGTACAATATCTGTGTCTGAGAAGATAAAACCTGCGTGCTAGAATTAAGCTGTGCAGAGAGAGAGCTGCAGGTAGCAGCTAGAAGAAAAAGCACCAAAGGTTTTTGGAACAGAGAATTGCTCTTTAAGTTGGATTACTGTGATGCTGATATAGGAAGCTGTTTATGTTTCATTCTTATATTATTTCCTGCCAGAAGATACATGGCCAACTGTTCTTTATTTTCTGTTATGTAAAAGCCATTTGGAAGGGGAATTAAAATCCTGTTATTGGCCTGAACCACTCGAGCTCCACTACTCTCTTTATTTCGGTTGGTGAAAACTACAACTCCCAGGAGGCAGTGCTTTCCCCAAGCACTATTTCACTACTGGAAGAAGGGATCAGGCCGCTTAACTCTACTAGCACAAGCTGTGGGGTAATAGCGACATTACAAGTGTCATGCACTTGGGAAGCAGAAATCCAAGGAAATTGTATGCAATAGGGGGCAAGAGCTTGGTGTGCATGAACCAGGAGAAGGACCTTGGAGTGATTGTTTCTGACGATCTCAAGGTGGCGAAACAGTGTGGCAAGGCAGTGGCAAAAGCCAGTTGGATGCTGGGTTGCATACAGAGAGGAATTACCAGCAGAAAGAAAGAGGTACTAATGACACTGTGCAAGTTGCTGGTGAGACCCCACTTGGAATATTGTGTTCAGTTTTGGAGACCATAGCTTGCAAAGGATATAAAAAGACTGGAAGCAGTTCAGAGGAAGGCAATCAAAATGATTTGGAGTCTGCATCAGAAAACATATAAGAAGAGACTTGAAGACCTAAATTTGTACACTCTGGAGGAGAGGAGGGACAGGGGAGATATGATTCAGACCTTTAAATACTTAAAGAGTATTAATGAACAAACAAATCTCTTCCAAAGACAGGGAAGCTGTAAAACTAGAGGACATAACATGAAGCTGCAAGGTGATAAACTGAAAGGCAATGTCAGGAAATACTTTTTCACTGAAAGGGTTGTGGATGCTTGGAATGCCCTCCCAATGGAAGTGGTGGGGGCAAACACAGTGACAGAATTCAAAATGGCATGGGACAGACACAGTGGATCCCTTTACAGCAACAGGATAAAATCAAAATAAATATAACTGTCTCTTATATCTGAACAAATAGGGGTGACCTACATGGAAAGGTGGGTGCACCCCTAAATGAAGGCATGGGATAGGTGACCTGCACAGAGCATCAGGTGCACTTACTCTTGCCAGATCATACTGGTCTTTATTTGCCATCATATACTTTTACTATATTAGATGGCAGGTCCTTGTGGAGACACCAACAGCAGCTTGCCCACCATGGTGTGGGATGGTACTCAAACCACTGACCTTACCATCAGTAGGTAACCAAACATATGCTGCTGCCACTCAGGTCCTATATGCTGTTGGTACTCAATCAAACCTCAATGAATGAGAGGCTTGATGTCACAATAACCTTCCTCCAGACTGGGCCTGAATGAATAGCCAGAATCAGGTCCCAGGAACAGAAATACTGTTCCTGAACAAGCTACGGAACTGTTGCACAGTCACATAATGCACATTTTGTCACTGCAGTCTCCATAGAATACAAGTGCGCCAAACCTCCAGCCACACCATTGACATCAGGATGTGAGACACAAATTCCACTATTTGGGATAATTTACTGTCAGTACGGGATATATATCACATAAGGACACATCCAGCACATGGGCTGGCCTAGGAGTCCCTGAAACACTAACAGCAGGGCAGCAAATACTTGGCTCTAGAGGGTTCTGATGGCCCATCAGAGACTGCACCAGTGCACTGTTCACCAAAATGCATGAGGGGATATGTGGACATTCATTTTGGTGCAGCTACATGTAACCCCAAGTATATGGATGCATATGGTCAGCCAGCTACTGAGGATTATTGGTGCCCCCAAAACCCTGAGAACACATGAGGGCAGATTGGGGATCAAACCAGCATCACATGCATATGAGGTCTACTCTCTCACCATCAGCTACACATTGTCTCCTTAAGTGAATGCATGCCCACATAGCTATCATAGCACCCCCTCCATGCACTGGCCGACACCCTGGCCTGGCATCCAGTTGTGAACCAACTATGTAGCCTGGTATACTGCCAAAGCTGTTTATGAGCATACCAGCAAGGTATCATGGCAAGCTATCTCTGACCTGTACAGGGTTGCACCAGTAGTCATTGTGTCCACATAGATCAGAAACATTTCATGGTCACCTGACCAGTCGTTCTCTGATGGCTATTGATGTTCCCATATACATGGATTGAACAGCATTCACAACAAGATATGCTGACCCTGTGTGTCCCTGTATGTGTCCCTGTACGCTGACCCTGTGTGTCCCTGTATGTGCCTGTTGCACGGCAACAAGGCCTCGACTAAGCTGTGTGGGCCAGTACAGTCAGCAGGAGATAGGTCCCACTAGATGCCCACACGCACAGGCTTGCTAATTCTAAATGCCCAAACATCTCCATGGGGCAACAGCATGCCCATAATAGACCCCCTCCATCCTCCCCATGCTGCCTGGGGACGGTGGATGATGAGACCAAGCCACTCTGGAAATGTAGCATCCTGCTATGATGATTGCCTTGTTTGTTCAGCTCCCGTCCAATCGGGGCAAGGAAGGAGAACTTTATATTCTGCTGTAATCAGGCTCAAAGCTTCAGCAACCTCGCCGCCACCATCCGATCGGGGTTGAGTGGCAGAGCAGGAAAGGAGCTTCCTCCCACCCTGCAGCTCTGGCCCAATCAGGGCGAGGAAGGAGAACTTTAAATTCTGCTGCAACCCGTCACGCCCATGCCTGGTGGGCGTGTGCCGAAGGGCCCTTTGGCATGGCCCTTAGGTGGGGCACAAGGAAGGATATCTCTGCAAATGAATGCAACTCACCCAGCAAAGTACAAGAAAAAACACAGCAGCACTTCCAGCAGGTAGTCTCACAACTCCACTCGCCTAAGCCTCCAGTGCTGCATTGCAAATAAACAGCAAGTAGCGACAACATAACCCAGTGGAACCTTTGATACTGAATTCTGCTCTACTCTCCTGGGACAAGGTATTAACATCCTATCCAGAGAGCACCTTGCCTTCACACAATCATTATAGGCAAGCTTTCTCCCCTCCTACTCTCCACTATCTCTACCTCACTCTCACAGAAAGAACCTCACAACGGTTTCATCAAATCGCCCCCAACTGTTATCCTCCTCACACACTTTCTCCTACACCAAACAAAAACCACCTCACTCTCCAAAAACATGATTCCACTGCCACCCCTCTACCAAAACATTTTACCACACCCCACCCGAAGCAGCTCACAAATGGTCTACCCGAAGAAAACTTACAACTGTAAGCTCGACCCTCCCTTCTACCTCACACAAACCTCATGCAAACATTTACAAGCTCCCACATACCAGCACAGAGCTAATTAATGCCAGATCCATATGAAGCAAAATCAACACGCTGGCGGATCATATTGAATCCCAACAAACAGACATACTATGTATCACAGAAACATGGCTTGCCCCCACAGACAATGTTATCCTCAACCAGCTCACACCCCCTACCCACACAGCTTTCAACTGTCCTTGCACTCACAAGGGGGGGGGGGGGCTAATCCTGGCAAGAAATAATCTACAATTCAAAACCAGACTCACTGCAAGCACCATCAACTGCAACACAATCATCATAGAAAAACATGCACCTTGCCCTGTGCCTCACATACAGAGCCCCTAATGCTTCTTCAGATGATCTCTCCTCCACACTGGAATCTGTTTGTGCCTGCAATGCTCCCCATAAACCATTATTAGTTCTAGGAGATTTTAATCTCAAGTCTGCCTCCACCAAAGATGCAGAAACCTTTTTGACAGCCATGGACTCACTTCAAT
Organism: Ichthyophis bannanicus; assembly: GCA_033557465.1. Lineage (NCBI taxonomy): Eukaryota > Metazoa > Chordata > Amphibia > Gymnophiona > Ichthyophiidae > Ichthyophis > Ichthyophis bannanicus. The sequence continues at coordinate 211,017,647 of CM066037.1, forward strand.
ACACTCAGTTTATTAACGCCTCCACACACAGACATGGCTCCACTCCAGATCTCATCTTTGCACCCAAACAACTAGTAGACCTTAACCTTGTAACAGCACCCATAATTACACCAATACCATGGTCGGATCACCACAGGATAAGAATAAATCTTCATATCCCAGTCACAAACTCCCATGCAGACCAGCCCCTTTATAGAAGGCATTTCAAGAGCTTCGAAAAGGACCAGTTTCTTAAAGAAACACTCTCCAACCTAAGCATAGACTCCAACGACCTATCATACCTAATTGAGGAGTGGAATAATATCATCTCCACTGCTGCAAAAGCACCTGAATCCAAAAGCCCAAGATCCCAAGGCACCAGCCTAGATCAGCCCCCTGGTACTCAAAGGAGATAAGGAAAGCAAAGAGAGATCTGCGTAGGTTAGAATGACATTGGAGGCGAAACAAATCAAACATCATCCAAGAACTCTACCATATCAAACAAAAAGAATATAACAAGCTCATTAACCAACATAAAAAGGAATATTACACAAATCCCATCCTCAAATCCGCTAATAGGCCTAGAGAGCTATTTGAAATAGTTTGCACCCTCACCAAAGGATCCAACCCAAAGGAGGAGGAGTCCTTAGATCCACAGACCTTCACCAACTTTCTGAAAGACAAATTAATGCCTCCCATCCAAATCACACCGACCATTAGCTCCGAACCTATAAAACCCAGATATATCTGGGGGAAGTTCAGCATACCATCAGACGAGCAAATAACCCAAACCATATCTGCACTCAACACCAGTACTGATCCTACAGATCCATGCCCTGTAGCCTGGATCAAATCTTCAAAAGATGATCTCCGTCAAATAATCCACAACATCGTTCATCTATCCTTCATTCAAGGCATCATGCCTGAAGCACTAAAACTTTCTATGATCCATCCAATCCCTAAGAACACTGCCTTAAATAAAGCCGACCCAACAGCTTGCCAGCCCATCTCGAGCCTCCCCTTTCTAACAATGATTATTGGAAAAATTGCACAACATCAACTCCAAGACCATATTGACTCACGTGCTCCTCTGGACCTGCAACAGCACAGCTTTCGACCAAACCAATTTGATCAGAGTCATCGACAACATCAAGATGGGAGTGGTCCTCATTTTCCTGGATATGACCTCCCCATTTGGCACGGTCTCGCACAGCATACTACTCCAGAGATTAAAAGATATCGGCCTGCATGACACAACCATGAAATGGTTCACCTCCTATCTTACAAACAGACAAGTCAACACTTCCTCATCTTTCACAGCAAGGCAAGGAGTGCCACAAGGTTCCTCCTTTTCTGCCAATATCCCTTGCAGCTCCAGCCCTATGGAATTCTCTTCCGGACCACCTCAGAGGAACCTCAGAGATCAAAGATTTTCGGAAGATGCTGAAATCCACTCTCTTTATCGAACACTTTAGAGACATTACATAACTTGGACCACAGGAAACAGTTCCTCCGCCTCTCAAATGCCCCCTCTCTCCTCTTGAATCCGCCCTGCACCTCTCTTCCTTGTCACTTCTTGCTACAGCCCTTCATTTCTCCTAAACCCCCATTCCCTACAAACTCACTTTGTTAAGGTCACTCTGTTATCAGATACTCTGTACATAGTTCATATTGCAAGAGCTCCTTACTACTGCGCTATAAGTTCCTTTGCAATATCTCCATGCATGCCCCTCCTCCCTCTCATTGTTTTATGTAATTTTTTTGTTTTGTAAACCTCTTTGATTCAAGGAGAAAGTGGTATAGAAATCCATTTAAATTTAATAAATAAATAAAATAAATATTGTGGCTATGTGAAGTCTCTCACATGGGTCAGCTCGTGTCCCATGATCTCCCTCACCATGGGAACACGTCCAAACACTGCAGATAATGTGGCTGATGCATATAGAAACATAGAAACATAGAAATATGATGACAGAAAAAGACCACATGGCCTATCTAGTCTGTCCTTCCATATCAACAAGTACCAAAGTCCCATTATTACCTTTAGAGATGTGTTTGTCTTATGCTTTTTTGAATTCAGTTACTGTCCTCATCTCTACCACCTCCACTGGGAGACTATTCCATGGATCCACTACTCTTTCCGTAAAGGAATATTTCCGCATATCACTCTTGAATATATCTCCCTTCACCTTCATCCCATGTCCCCTCATAGCAGAACTTGTTCAAGCAGCAGCAGAGACAAATGTATGTCCAACACATATTTTTATTTTGGTTAATCACCAGAGATAGTGTAGATACCGCCTATCATAATATCAAGGTGATTGCATCCCAGGTGAAAAGCTGAGAACACATATTGCAGGGCAGCAACCCACATGTTACAGAATTGTCACTGGCCCATCCACAGATGATGGGCAGGAGAGATAATGTGCATCAGGTTCATGGTGTGCAGTATGCATTGGGCTCCCACCCCCCACATGCTGCTGCATGCCCCAAATGTGTTAGTTACATATGTGTGCATGTAGGCAGTAGGCGGTGCATGATGAGGGCCCAACACACATCAGTTATGATCTGTTCCCTAAAACATATCTGTCTGCCAACACAGGAGGCACACAAATGAAACAGCATATGTTGTTAAAAGTAGGAAAGTGTAAACAAACATACATATCGAAATATATGTTACAGCTGTCACATAATGCCTGATATAGGAATCAAAGCTGCAACAATGTAACCCTAAACAATCATCAAATGCACAATGAGGATATGCTAACTGGTAGCAGAGGCACATGAACACAGAGAATTCAAATAAAACAAGCCACAGAAACATGCAGCGATAACACTATGCAGAAGGTCCCCTGCACTGGTTGGTGTGGATACAGTGTCTGTACACATATATCACGGTGCATGGAATGCACAAATGAAGGAAGAAAATGGACACTCACACTGCCTCACTCCAAATATAATGGGGCAATGTGAGTGTCGTTACCTCAGGGGATAAATAAGACTGTACAGACATGCAATGTCTGGTTTGCAAATCAATGCAGAGCGTCACGTCTGTACAGTAAACAGACACAATAACCTGTATATGGAGATGGAAAGAAAGGTCAAACATTTTACAGTAACCCACACAGAAGCCATATTGCAACATGTTGTGTTGCAACAACATAGTCAGTCACATGGACATGCACCATGTAAGTTGAAACATGATACAATGATGCCACACATGCACTGTAACACCCTTGGTGATTGCAAACAGCAATCCAAGATGCTGGTGTGTGGTAAAGTGGTGTCGTGGCAAATACTGTGTCATTTTTAAGTGGAGGCTAGGTGGACATGGACAAGAGGACCTCTCCATTGCTCCCCCTGTGCCACACACATGGCATGTATGCTCATGTTGAGACAAACAGATGAGCGTATCCTGCGTTCCATGTCACACACATGGGCAAAACACAACACAATGTCAGAAGGATGTACAACATACAGCGACAATGTCAGCCCCTGCTGCACATGTGGGGACCAGTACACAGTGTCCAAAGTGCAAAGGGTATCTGCAATCCAACAAGTCATGTTATGACTGTCCCTGAAACCCTGGGCATGCATAGTCAAGTGTGACATCCCAATATGCCACAGTACTGGAAAGGTCATGTGTGTCCCCTGCGATGAATACGACACCCAGCCAGAGAACAGCAGCAATGGTGTGTTGGACAGGCCTGTCATGCCCAAAGTAGCAGTCCAACAATAATACTGTCCATCCTAGGCATGTGTCCCACTCGCAGAGGTCAAACATCCTATGGCACCGCTTCCTAGGGATAGTTCCATGGTGTTGTCATGTCCTCCAACAGGTGGTTGATGGTGACGCCTGATGCACTGTAGTAGATGTGCTTTGTGTGTTCACTGCCCTGTGTCAGAAGAGGATAAACAATGTATTGATATGCTGCTTGCAACATCAGCCCAAATTGCAGAGAGTCAAACATCAATATGTACGTAAGGAAATGTCACACAGGCAAACATAACATGATCACAACACAGAACACACTGCATGTTGGGGACATTTTGGATTGGAACCACAAACGAGGGTGTCACATGGATATGGCCATATCCATGCCCATGTTACACAAGCGTTTCACAGCTCTACCCCATGTGCATCAGCATTCGTGTACAGAGACCCAACAGAAAATGTCTATGAGACAGACAGTAAATCATTAACATGTAAAGGCTGATGTCATTCACAAAAGACCAAAGGCGCAACCTACCGTGTGTTTGCAGCAAGTGTATGTTTGGGATCCCCTGAGGTGCTCAAAGGCCACAACACGTCATAGTGAAGGGAGAAGATGTCATCGAAATGTATAGAGTCACCATGTCCCATGTCCAGCCACTGTTGATGCATGTCCACATTATGGTGATATCTGTGATACAAAAATGCTGTTGCGCAGTGGTCTGTCAGCACACAAGAGATAGGGCAGCTCACAACATACAACACATGTCCACAATGTCCACAAGGTAAACAGCAGTAAGGTAGAGATAGCACAGTCACCACCGCTCCCCAGGTGTACAGACCCCTCACACCACATGATAGTGCATACTACATGCACACTGTATCATAACAAAGCCACCCACCCACCCACACAGTATGAGAAGGTGAGCGTGGCACCAGTAACACATGGCCTGTATGTTCACAATGGGCGAATAGTGGAGATAAAGGCCTGGCAAATGCTATGATACACTGCTGTTGGCCGATGCTACAATGTCATGGAAGAGTGAAAGTGGGGCCTACCACTGGAACACCTAGGACATGTAGACACACATAGCCCTATTGGATGTGTCCCAGAGACAGTGCTGGAGAAGACAAACTATGCGTGAACACATGGGGATATGTGTGGCCATCATCACCATATGGGGTACCGGGGAGCCCGATAAATAGATCACCCACAACATATTTGCAGTAGACAGATAACCTGTGACATGTGTTGCTCCTGACTATTCACACACACAAATCACCTGTATGTCCAGGAGTGGAGGAGTGGCCTAGTGGTTGGGGCAAGGTACTTCAGGCCGGAAGGTCAGGGGTTCAAATCCCACTAGAGGACAGCAACCTTGGGCCGGAAGGACTGGGGTTTCTAGTCCCACAGGTGCTCCTTGTGGTCTTGGGCAAGCCACTTAACCATAGTCCATGTTCCCTGTAAAATAGTTATCTCCAAGTTATAATGCCCTGTTCAATGTAATTTCAGTTTGTTCAATGTAAACTGCACTGATGCAGAATAGCGCGGTATATAAGAGAATGTAAATAAATAAATAAATAAATGTCCACCTACCCCAGTGTCCTGCACATTGAATGAGGTACACACAGCTGACACTGCACTACAGCACTACAGCACCTGGAACGTCTCCAAGCATGTCCTGTGGATCGAGAAACACAAGGGAAACATACATATGTCATCTTGGAGCTGTGCAACAAACACACCAGCTTCACGTCAACATCTCTCATAACCCCCTAGACCCGTCATAGTCTGGCAGTTCGTCATGACATGGTACCTAATTGTCCCCTGCCAAACACACCACTGACGTGTTCCTGGCTAGGTCCAAGGGCCTGTAGCCTGTCTGTCCCCTCTGGGACCTGTCTGCTGCCCTCAAGACCGTTGACCACAACCGTCACTGCACTACCCTGTACGTGCTCATCCCAAAGGTCTAGGTACAAGCTTGCCACCCACATATGTCTCCCATAGCACCCTCAGTGTGTGTTCCTGTGGGTCCACCTCCCCTGCTAACCCGCTCCCAAGTGCTGTATGAAAGGGAGCTATGCAGGGGCTGCTACATCCCCCTGGCCCCATACCCAGTTCTCTGGTGCAGTAGACACATCCCCTGGCTATCCCTAGCAGCTGTATGTTGATGTGACTCACAGATATCTCACCACACATGAGCTATGTTTGGCAGACCACACCCCGACCGCAGTTTGCCCCCTGACATTGCTGGCTGCAGGTACCCCCGCTGCATGAATTGAGCATGGCCATGACCAGACATCTGGGCATCACCCCTAAACCCTCTCCAACCCTTACAGTGTCTGTGTATAGGTTAGATACACCTTCTGCCGATGTGGTCATCAGGGTAGCAGGTCACTATGACTTCTCGCTCCCCATCCCCACACATACCCATCATGTAGCTAAGGCCTGCGATGTCCCCTAGATAACATCAGCAAGGCCCCTGCCGTCCACCCAGAACACACACATAAAGCGCCAATGACCCCCTTCTTCACCCGCCAACCTGATCACTGTAGCCTACACCTTGCTGGTCTGCCTCAAAATCATCTATGTCCATCGCAATGTATGCAACACTGTGCTGCATGGCTAAGCTACCAACATGCACAGTATGATAATAACACCCTACCTGCCACGACACCTCACAGGCCCCAGGGGAGGTCAAGATGCACCTGCTGATCTATACATGGAGTCACACTGTGGTTGCCCTGTACCCTGACCCGCATAACCTAAGTACTACAAATACTACTACTACTACTACTACTACTAAGCATGTAAACAGTGCCAACACCTGTATGCATCGCCATACCGACACCTGTAACACACAGTCCCTGCTCATCAGAGCATACGACCCATTCAATCCCCTCATATCCCCTAAATGTCAACCCCACACGTCAAGCCAGCTGGCCCTATCTATGGGCCACCCACCCACTGTTAATGTGGGACCACACATCTGTCACCTTGCAGCACCCAACGCCTGGAACGAACTACCTGTGGCTGTAGGGCAGCCACCCTTAACAACCATCCAAAACCCTGTGTCTCAGCCTACCACATCACCTAAGCCTAACAAACCTGCACACATTAATCACCTCCTCCCGCTGATGTCCCCTGCCCACACCGTCTGTGTTAGCAGTTGGACCACATTCTAAGCTCAGATGGCCAGGCATTGTGTCAGCAATGTCAATGCAGTGCTGTGTATGACGGGTAGTGCGATACCAATGCTCAGTAGTAGTAGTAGTACAGATATCTATACAAAAGTGTCATTTGGAATCATCCATCACTCAAATGCAAATAGCTCTTCAATCAGCTGGCGCCTGAGTGCTGCACCCTCACGTGTGTCACCATGGCCACAGACAGGAGGACACATTGGATCATCTTCCAGATCCTCATTAATTTTGACATCGATATCGTGCCTGAGAGCAATGTTGTGCAGGATGCAACAGGCAATAATGATCTCTTCCACTGTCACAGGTTGGTATTGTAAGGACCCGCCGGTCCTATCCAGACACCTGAAGTGACTTTTCAAAATGCCAAAGGTGCTCTATATGACAGAGCAACTGGAGGCATGGGCCTCATTGTACCTCATTTCTGCACGTGTCCATGGTAGACGCACAGGGGTTAGCAACGACGGCTGACACCCATATCCTGCGTCACCTGCAGAAAGAAATGCTGAACGTTAAAACAGTACCTGATGTCCACACACATGCACACATGAATGTACGTGCAGACCCACATCACCTACAGGTCAGACAGAAACATAAAGGAACACATGATGGGACACAACCATTATGTGCCAGTGTCTGGAGGTGTGAGATACAGAGCACGGGTGAGGTAGACGGAGTGCAAACAACAGTAACCCAAACCACAGCAGACACATGGGCAGACACCAGAGGCCAAAAGGTATTTGCGACAGGCCTGAACACATCAGAGACACACATGGACAAGGGCATAGATGCACACATGTGCAAGCATGTGATGATCATGCTATTCCCCATAGACAGATGATGCGACAGGAACAGTCACCCCACCATGGCAGGCATGATGGCATAGACAACACCACACTGTTGATAAGCGGGAAGCATACATGTGTGTTGTACCAAGCCAACCGAAACACAAAATGCCAAATGACATTATATGTCAAATGTCAGTGTACCACCAACACACAGCACCACAGCACAGAGGACCTAGCATCAACCCCCCCCCCAACAGCTTGCACACACACAATTCTGGACACACGTCAAGGACAGACATGTGTGCGGACGGATAGCAGGGGTATACGATGTGCATGTCAGAGATGACAAATACCCACCCAGCAGGACACAGTCCTCAAATTGTCCTGCCTCAAATTATCTGAACAGTGCTGAGTGATGCAGGATATAGGAGTCATGGGTGGACCCTGCAAACCGCGGGACCACATTCAGGATACGCATACCTGCATCACATACAACCTGAACATTCAGGGAGTGGTAGTGTTTGCGGTTGCGGAACACTGCCTCCCTGTCTCTGGGCGGGACCAGGGCAACATATGTGCAATCAAGAGCTCCTATCATGCGTGGTAACCCATCAAATGCCTCAAAGGCCTGGTGCAGGGTCCCCCATTGTTGCCTAGTGTTGGGAAATGCAATGTAATTCCCAACCCAGCTGATCATGGCATGCAGTACCTGGTGGAGACAGCGTGAGAATGTGGGATGGCTCATGCCACCCACTGCGGCCACAGATGACTGGAAACAGCCAAAGGCAAAGAAATGTAGGGCACCAAGGAGCTTGCCTAAACCCAGTATGGCATGTGACCGACCAGTCAGGGGCTCGAGGTCAGGTCTCAGATCCTCATAGAGCTCCCTAATAGCCCCTGTGCTCAGGTGGTAGAGGGAGATGACCTGGTCCTCACGCATGCCCTGGAGCCGGGCCCTGGGCCTGTAGAGGCGAGGCCGGCGGGCCTGCAACTCAGCACTCCTCCTGTGCCGTGCCAGCACAGCCCCTGCCTGGCCTGCCCCCATAGCTGCAGGTCAGTGTTGGAGCGGGCCTGAACCTCTGCCCCATGTCCCAGCCCCATGGACACCATCTCCCCTGTCAGGCAACCGAAAGCCACCCACATCCCCCAGTGTAACTGAAGTAACCACAAAGGCCGCCATAGCGGACACTGTTACCCAAACACCCTCACCACCCCACCTGATGCTAGCCCTGCCACTCACCTCCACTTCCAAACACTGACCAAGTCACACATCACACCCACCACCCACCAACCGTACCACCCACCAACCGTGTCACCTACCTCACCCACCACCCACCAGCCGTGCCACCTACCTACCCCAGCACACACACCTCCCCCAGCACTCACCAGGGCTGCCTCTCGCCTTTCCCACCACTCACCACCCTTGCCACTCACCTCCCCACCACACACCAACACATCTACCTTCCTCCCTCACCGCTCACCAACCCTGCCACAGTCCATGCCTAACCTGCCTCTTACTCTCCTTCCGCCTCAACACCAATAACACACACCTCCAACCTCACTCGCCAGCACAAACCCCTCAGCGTGTACCATGTGTGTGTGTAGATTTATGGACCTTCGGATGTCTGCGCGTGTGTGCATGCATTGCGCATGCACACAGGTGATGTGTAGCGTGCGTACACGGAGCCATGCACCACACATGCGCAAGACATTTACGTGTCTGCGCATGTGTGGCGCACGGCTCTGGGTACCCCTGGCACCAATGGGACAGCCATGGAGCCATGTGCTGCACATGCACAAACACATACACGTCTTGCGCATGTGCAGTGCATGGCTCCGCGTATGTCCCATTGGTGCCAGGGGTACGCGGAGCCATGTGCCACACATGCACAGACACGCCAGGTGCTGATTGGTATGCGGATGGAGATGCGTGGCCAGCAGCAGCTCCAGCGTGCCCAAATCCAAACAGTGCTGGCCCTCATGCGGGTGGTGTGTGGGATCCGCAGGAACACCAGGAAGCACACCCAGGAGACACGGCAGCTGCGACGGACTGCTGTGGATATTGCAGCTGGCATAGTCTGGGTGGCGGATGCCCTCGAGGCCATGGCGGGACATATCATGCAGCCTGCAGTGGCACCAGAGGCGGCAGCGGCAGCAGCAGCAGCAGCAGCAGCAGCAAGGGGTGTGGGAGGATATGGGAGGAGGTGGGGACATGGGTGTTCACGCAGGCCGTAGGTGTATGAATGCAATTTGGACTGTAAAACACATTAAATGACACGTTACCTTTGTTCACCGATGCACACATGTCCTTCCTTTGTGTTGGGGGTTCCCTGAGTGGGCTGTCCCAATTGGGGTTAGCATGGTCACCTGTGTTCTACCATGTCACAGGCTGGTGGGGTGTCTGCACCAGCATCAGTCATTACAGAGCGGTGCACACATGCCCTGCGTCCCATGCACCGTGCCATGTGTTCACGGCCATACATATGCCTGGTGTTACACCCTCACTCCTCCTGCCACCTGCTGTACATGTCTGATTGTTCAGCCCACATTGTGGGTTATGTCCCCCCTCTGTCCCCGCATATCATCCACATCATGCTATCTACATGGGTGACCCAACACATACCAGGGACACGGTGGCATACTAAACGCACATGCTTGGCAGGCAGACATGACATACCTAGCTACTGTCAGTTGTTTACCCCCCTCCAGCACTTGTACTGTGCCGCTGCTCCTTCATCCCAACAAACCCCATCTTAGTATGTCCCACCGACTAACGCACTGACTGACACATGGGTCCCTGCATATATCACATATACGCTGCATCATGGGTATCACACCCACACCTCCTCACCATCCTATGATGTGCTGCACCCCTGCTACAGACTGACTATCTGTGACAACGTGCCTGTGTCCATGTCTGGTGGACGGTGCAGCACATGTTTACATCATGGTGTCAGCAGGGGATACGTCTGTCAGCGCACATGGCACTGAACACAGCGTGTTGTGGGGCAGGGACAATGTATGTATCACAAATACACACTGAGACATGCACACAGGTGGCACACTCACCGCTACAGCATGTATGTACATAGGACACATGACCATTGCAGAATTTGGCTGCCTATACAGTGTTTTGCCCAGAAACGCAGAAAAGATAAAGCCAGAGGAGAAAGAAAGACAATCGCAGAACTCAACAGAGATTTCCAACGTGCAGCAAGACAGGACAAGGAAAAGTACTACAATGACACTTGCAAGGAAATAGAAGCAGAAACTATTAGAGGAAGAACAAGATCGGCTTTCCTAAAGCCATGAGAGTTAAAGAAAAAGTTCCAGCCTCGAATTGGAATGTTACAAGATGCTCAAGGTTCTATGTTGAATGATGCTGAGAAGATCAAGAAAAGGTGGAAGGAATATAGAGTTTTTATATGATAAAGATCAAGTGGACCAACAGCTGTTTCAACCTGTACCTTATGATCGGGAACCATTGGTGATGAAAGAAGAAGATGAAGCAGCATTGAAAGCCTTATCAAAGAACAAAGCACCAGGCATTGATAGCATTCCCATAGAAGTACTGCAGCAATCTGATGCAGCTGTTACCGTACTCACAAGGCTCTGCCAAGAAATATGGAAGACAACATCATGGCCAACTGACTGGAAAAGATCTGTGTTTATACCAATACTAAAGAAAGGTGATCCAACTGACTGTGGAAATTATCGAAAAATCGCTCTGATCCCACATGCCAGCAAGATTCTACTGAAGATTATTCAAAAGAGACTACAACCATACCTGGAACAAGAACTACCTGAAGTGCAAGCAGGGTTCAGGAAAGGGCGAGGAACGAGAGACATCATAGCAGATGTGAGATGGATCCTTGAAAAGACTAAAGAATACCAAAAGGATATCTATTTGTGCTTTATCGACTATAGCAAGGCTTTTGACTGTTTAAACCAGGGGTCTCAAACTCAAATTGCTTTGAGGGCCAAATGAGGACTTGTAAAGTAACCCGGGGGCCGCATAAGACGTGGGGCCTCATTTGCATAAGGGGCCTCATTTGCATAAATATTTGCATAATGTTACCATACACTAACTTTTAGTAACATGCCTCTTAATGAGTATGGATAAAGAAAGACTAAAAGATTCAGAAATAGGAAGACAATAATTAAACTGGGAACCCCAAAAGCCAAACTTGGAATGTACAACAACACTGTAGAAATAAAACTATAAATTAATTTCCTCTTGTACTAAACAAAGCGCAAACATTAATGATGCACATTTCCCAGAGCTGACATATTCCAGTTAATAAATTCAAAATAAAGAGATATTTTTCTACCTTTTGTGCATTTTTTTTCAGTTGCAATTGCTCCAGCCACTTCTGGTTTCTTCGTGTCTTCTGCTATCTCCATCGTCTGCTGTCCATTTGTCCTTTCTTCTCTCTTCTAGTTTTTTTCCATTCTCTCTCCCTACATCTGCTTTAACATACTAATCTTTCTCCTTTTGCTCTTTCCTCATTCCTATTTCATCCACTCAAATTTTACCCCTCCATCCTCAATCCCCACTTACTCTCCCAATACCTGGCCAATTGTAGATTTGTCTTCTCTTCCAGACAAAATATTTTTCCCCTCTCCATTTCACTTTCCCAGCTCCATCCCATTCTAATCCTCCCCCAACATCAGCTCCCTTCTAGTTCCAGCCCCACCCAGCATCTGCTCCTTTCTAGTCCCTGCATCAGTCCATTTCCAGTCCTATCCTAGCCTCACCATCAGCCCATTTCCAATCCTAGCCCCCCATCAGCCCATTTCCAATCCTAGCTCCCTCCCCTCACAGCCCATTTCCATTCCAAGCCCCCCTCCCCATCAGCCATTTGCAGTTCAAGCCCCCCTTCCACTCAGCCCATTTCCAGTCCTAGCAACCCCCCCAGCCCATTACCAGTCCTAGACCCCCATAGCCCATTACCAGTCCTAACCTCCCCATAGCGCACTTCCAGTCTTACCCCCCCATCACCCCATTTTCAGTCTTACCCCCCCCCATAGCCCATTACCAGTCCTAGTCCCCCCCATAGCCCACTTGCAGTCGTATCCCCCATCACCCCATTTTCAGTCTTACCTCCCCTCATAGGCCATTACCAGTCCTAACCCCCCAATCAGCCCACCTCCAGTCCTAACCCCCATCACCCCATTTTCAGTCCTAGCCCCCACCATAGCCCATTACCAGTCCTAGTCCCCCCCATAGCCCACTTGCAGTCGTATCCCCCATCACCCCATTTTCAGTCTTACCTCCCCTCATAGGCCATTACCAGTCCTAACCCCCCAATCAGCCCACCTCCAGTCCTAACCCCCATCACCCCATTTTCAGTCCTAGCCCCTACCATAGCCCATTACCAGTCATAACCCCCCCTGCCAATAGCCCATTTCCAGTCCTAACCCCCATCTGCCCATTTCCAGTCCTAGCCCCCACCATAGCCCATTACCAGTCATAACCCCCCCCCTGCCAATAGCCCACTTCCAGTCCTAACCCCCATCTGCCCATTTCCAGTCCTAGCCCCCACCATAGCCCATTACCAGTCATAACCCCCCCCCCCCTGCCAATTGCCCACTTCCAGTCCTAACCCCCAACTGCCCATTTCCATTAAAACCACCCCCCCCCCCCCCGACAGAGGAAAACAAAAAAACCCCAAAACCCTGACTTCTGCCGTTGCCGCCGTGGCAGCGGCAGAATCAATTGTCAAATTATAAAAAAAAAAACTTCTGCTGCTCAAGCAGCAATATCACCTGTCCTGCGGCCTCTTCCCCTGTGCCCGGAGATCCGAATCTGCTCATCAGCGGCGTGCTTTTCAAGCCGCGAAGAGTATTCCCCTCTCGCGCGGTTTCAAGCCGCGCGAGAGGGGAATACTCTTCGCGGCTTGAAAAGCACGCCGCTGATGAGCAGATTCGGATCTCCGGGCACAGGGGAAGGGGCCGCAGGACAGGTGATATTGCTGCTTGAGCAGCAGAATTCTTTTTTTTTTTAATTTGACAATTGATTCTGCCGCTGCCACGGCGGCAACGGCAGAAGTCAGGGTTTTGGGGTTTTTTTGTTTTTCTCTTTCGCGGGCCGCACAAAGTTGTCTCGCGGGCCGCATGCGGCCCGCGGGCCGCGTGTTTGAGACCCCTGGTTTAAACCATGAGAAACTCTGGGCCACATTAAGAAGCATGGGTATACCAGAACACCTGATCGTTCTCTTGCACAATCTGTACATTGATCAAGAAGCAACAGTTCGAACGGAACAAGGAGAAACAGAATGGTTTAAAATAAGCAAAGGTGTAAGACAAGGCTGCATACTTTCCCCCTACCTGTTTAATTTATATGCAGAACAAATCATCAGAGAAGCAGGATTGTATGAAGACAACAGAGTTGTGAAGATTGGTGGCAGACTCATCAACAACCTTCGCTATGCTGATGATACTACATTAGTGGCTGAAAGTGAAGATGATCTGAAACATTTGCTTCTCACAATCAAAGAACATAGTCTCAAAATGGGCCTGCACCTTAATGTAAAGAAGACAAAGATCATGACAACTGGCATAATCAACAGGTTCATCATTGAAGGAGAAGAAATTGAAATTGTGAACAACTTTATCCTCCTTGGATCAACTATCAATAAAGAAGCAACAAGCAGTCAAGAAATCAAACGACGCATTGCTCTTGGCAGAATGGCTATGAAAGACCTAGATAAGATTCTCAAGAGCAGAGATGTCTCTCTCCATACAAAGATTCGACTTGTTCAAGCCATGGTATTTTCAATAACATCATATGGATGTGAAAGCTGGACAGTGAAAAAGACAGACAGGAAGAAAATTGATGCCTTTGAATTATGGTGCTGGCGGCGAATACTGTGTATACCATGGACTGCCCGAAGAACAAACCAGTTGGTACTAGAGGAGATCAAACCTAAGCTTTCTTTAGAAGCTCAGATGACAAGACTTCGACTTTCATACTTTGGACACATCATGCGGAGAGAGAGATCATTAGAGAAAGACATCATGCTTGGAAAATAGAAGGTCAACGCAAAAGAGGAAGGCCAGCAATGAGATAGATCGATACAATAACAGCAGCTACGAGTACCAGTCTGTCAACAATGAGCCACCTGACTGAAGACCAAACACAATTTAGGATAGCTATCCAGAGGGTCGCCATGAGTCGACTCCGACTTGACAGCACTTAACAACAACAACAACACAGTGTTTTAATAAGGGTATGTGTTGGTAGGTGCCATGCAAACATTAACAATTGGAACACAGAAACACTCTCCCACAGGCGGATCAACTCTATGAACTGTTTCACATTGGGCTTTATCCCAGCATGGACATCCATCTCCAATGTTAGAGGGGACACAGTTTGCTTTTGGGGTGGCCACTGGGAGATGGCCACAGCTATAACTGTGGGTCACACGCCTGGGGGCCTGCCATGGGGGTATGGCTGGGGGTGTGCCGTGAACATGCCATGGTAATGCTGGTGGCGCATCACCTCAGCCATACCCTGCACAGCAGCTGTCAGATGCCTGATGGCATGGCCATGTTCGCCCATGGTCCGCATAACGGTGCCCATTGCCACACACAGGAGACCCACACATTTGCCACCACATCCACACCATGTGGCTGTGGTCTGGGTGGTGGCATCTGCATGGGCCCTGTGTGTGGAAATGTGTGGGGGCCCACACCTGGCCTGACACCGTGGCCATGCACTTGGGGCAGGTGGCAGGGGCCCCCAGTGCCCTGTGGTGGCGTATGACTGCCCTCAGGTACAGGATCCCCCTCCCCACCCTCCGTGCCCCACCCGCCCTCCCCATCCTGGCTACTCCCCTCACTATCCCCACCACCCTTCTCACCCTCCCACTCCACCTCCCCAGCACCCTCCACCATCCCCTCCTCCCACCCCTCACCACCCTCCATGTCGTCCTCCCCCACATCCATAGCGTCCTCCGCCGCTGAAGGAATGTCCTCTGCCTCAGGACCTCCAGTGGTCGCAGGGGGGCTGCTACCAAGTTGTGTGCCTGCAGTGGTCCCCTCGCCAGCATCTGCAGCCTCTGTGGAGAAGGCAGAAATGAACAGGGCATCATGCGTTTCTAATGGCACAGACACATTGTGTGTGGCATCACAGGCTGCTGTGCCACTGGGACATGGTGTGGCACAATGCATAGGCTGGGACACTCACCGTCACCCACGGCCATTGCCTTCCGCTGCATGCGGCGGAGGTACCCCGGGCAGTGTAGCCGCATCTCTCTGCCCTCTTCCGTAGGTCCTCTACCTGGGGGGATAAGCAAGGTTTGCAAACATTAGTGCCCTGTATCCCAGCCCATGGCGAACCACATGACACAATGTCTGCGTGCAATGGTGGCCGCTCCTGCTATGGGTAGCGGGTCCCATACCTGCTGTTGACAGTGCCACCTGCATGTGTGGGTGTGAGGCTGGGCATTTGTGTTGCGACACCTACGTGCCCTGTGTACCGCCTCACAGCCACCCCATCCCATGTCCCTGCCATCTCCTGGCATGACATGTGGGCAACATAGGATGTGGGGCATTGCAATTGTGGTCTACATGGGGTGTGACTCCATACACTGAGCAGTCCAGCACATACCTCAGTGTTAGGCAGGCCGTCCCACATCAACAGGACCCATCACCATGACGCATGGATGCTGATGCAGCCTCTGTGGTGCATGCTCAGACACGTGGGGGGGGGGTGAGGGGCTGGGTACCTGCACCAGCATCAGCTAGCATTACACAGGGCTGCTTGTTGGACCACTGGAAACTTGTGTGCTGCCTCCTGGGGATGTGGCAGAACTGGGAACCTGCAACACAAACAACCACCATAACACCAGGATGTAGACTAGACCTGTGTCTGCTGGTCTGATGCCTCCTGGGGTTAGGGCGGAGCTGGGAACCTGAAACACAAACAACCACCATAACATCAGGATATAAAATAGACCTGTGTCAGCTGGTCTGATGCTCCTGGGGTTAGGGCAGAGCTGGGAACCTCAAACACAAACAACCACCATAACACCAGGATGTAGAATAGACCTCTGTCTGCTGGTCTGATGCCTCCTGGGGTTAGGGCAGAGCTGGGAACCTGCAACAACAGCACCCACCATAACACCAGGATGTAGAATATACCTGTGTCTGCTGGTCTGATACCTCCTGGGGTTAGGGCAGAGCTGGGAACCTGAAACAACAGCACCCACCATAACACCTGGATGTAGAATAGACCTGTGTCTGCTGGTCTGATGCCTCCTGAGGTTAGGGCAGAGCTGGGAACCTGCAACAAGAGCACACACCATAACACCAGGATATAGACTAGACCTGTGTCTGCTGGTCTGATGCCTCCTGGGGTTAGGGCAGAGCTGGGAACCTGCAACAACAGCACCCACCATAACACCAGGATGTAGAATATACCTGTGTCTGCTGGTCTGATACCTCCTGGAGTTAGGGCAGAGCTGGGAACCTGAAACAACAGCACCCACCATAACACCTGGATGTAGAATAGACCTGTGTCTGCTGGTCTGATGCCTCCTGAGGTTAGGGCAGAGCTGGGAACCTGCAACAAGAGCACACACCATAACACCAGGATATAGAATAGACCTGTGTCTGCTGGTCTGATGCCTCCTGGGGTTAGGGCAGAGCTGGGAAACTGCAACAACAACAACAACATCCATAACACCAGGATGTTTGATACGCCCCTATGCGCAGGTCTGCGAGTGTTCGGGGCCAATGGTGATGTTCCACACATCAGCAGCACCAACTAACCACCAGGATGACTGCTGGACCTTTGTCATCAGATCTGATGCCTCCTGGAGATGGGGCAGGCCTGTGGTACTCTGACTGTAGCAGCTACCAGTGCACCATGATGACTACTTGGCCTCTGTGATCAGGTCAGATCTCTCCTGGAGATTGGCCATAGCTGGTAATGTGTCATAGCATCAGCCACCATGTCACAGGGATGCCTAATATAGCTCTGTCATGGGGGCTGTAACTCCTGGGGGTTGGGCAGAGGTGTGCACTGCAAAAGGAGCAGCTTACATCACAGCGTGCTACCCTCTGCACCTCTGCTTTCATGTCTATGCCTCCTAGGTATTGGCATGCGTGCACACAGCAACATACACAGATAGCTTGATCACAGGTTTGCCCACATACACGTATCTCACACATGTGGTGCATATCTTATGTGTTTTGATTGCTGGATATTGTGTTGCACGCCTTCCATTTAGTGACCTATCCCCATACACTTGCCTCACGTGGGTAGTCTGCTGCACGGTTAAAGTGCCTTGTGAAGCGCACCCAAGCCCTCTGTACTCGTTCAAGATCCTGGCGTTTTGAGGCGCCTGGGAAGAGGCGCGGCTGCCTGGTGCATATTAGGGCTGCCAGCTGTCGTAGGTCATGGCAGCTAAAGGCTGACTTATGGGATTGCATCGCCATTTTGAGGAATGCCCATGTGTTGGTGATGCACGCTGCACATGCGTAGTATCGTGCATATGCCGTACCGCGCACTACTATGCCACGCACATGACGTGTGTGTGTCACGGACACCACATGGTAAAGTATTTCTGTGGCTGCATTACTACACATTGGATACTGAGATTGGAGGCTGGCTTTGATTTACAGCATCACATTACTTATGCAGTTTGGCCTGGGCTGCATCTGCTGCGTCTCAGCTGTGGGCACCTTCTGCTGTGCTTTCGGAGATGTAATGCCACACCAGGCATCTCCTTTGGGACACAGGACAAAGGTTATAGTGCATTTGGCTTGTGTCACTGTTTGTGGGGATGTGTCTGACCGTTACAAACACTAATCTTACTGTTGGTGCAGTGGGTATTCAAACCCATGAGCAGTGACTCTGAGGGCATTGTATTAACCAGTGTGCTATGCCTCTTCTCATAACACTGGCTGACTACACAGCAACTGCAGGTCAACCCAGTAAATGTCAGCTGTGCTTACCGGGAAGGGGTAGACCCACAGCTATGGCACTTTACAGGATACCTTAGGTTTCCCAGCTGCGGTGATGGTTTTGTTTTGGGGGACACACTGCTATTTGCTATGGAGTATGTGTGCACCATCCTAATGTTAGCGGCGAAACCCCAAGCCATGACGTGAGCAATGCCATATAGGGAGGTCGGCTAGCCGGCGTCCATGTAGAATGCACTGTGTATCACACAATAGGGGGCATGTTGGATGTTTATGCGCGGTAACCTTAACTTTATGGCAGTGCTATGAGAAGATGTATAGAGCTGTAGCCTACTGGTTAATACAATGAATCCATGCTGCCTCGGATCCTGAAATCCGCTGGACTCCAGAAACCTCACTATTTTCTTTTTAGCAGCGTTTCCAATAATTTACTCACCACCGAAGTTAAACTAACCGGCCTGTAGTTTTCAACCACATCCTTACTTCCGCTTTTGTGTAAAGGCACCACATGAGCCTCTCTCCAGTCCTTTGGCGCCACTCCCGACTCCAACGAGGCATTGAAAAGGTTAGTCAGTGGAGCTGCTAGAACATCCCCAAGTTCCCTCAGTATTCTAGGGTGTATCCCATCCGGTCCCATCACTTTGTCTGCTTTAAGTTGAGCTAGTTTCTCACGAACACAGTCTTCTGAAAATTGTTCAAGATGTCCCTCGCTGCTGTTCCTGTTTGTGGGTGTTTTCTGAGGTCCTGCTCCTGGTTCTTCATCTGTGAACACAGAACAGAAATATTTGTTAAGCAATTCCGCTTTATCCTTATCAGCTTCTACATATTTCTCCCCGCACCCTTGAGTCTGACAATACCACATTTGCCCTTCCTCTTCTCACTAACATATCTGAAAAATGTCTTATCCCCCATTTTATTGCATTGGTTATTTCCTCCTCCTTTTGAATCTTTGCCTTCCTGGCTACTTTCCTAACTTCTCTAAGTTTTTCCAAATACAGATGCCTGTCTTCCTCTCTCTGTGATCTCTTCTATTTCATGAAGGCCTCCCTCTTTTTCTTTACTTTTTCAGCTACTTCTTTTGAAAGCCATAGCGGTCTCCTTTTCCTTTTACCTTTATTTACCATTTTAACAAAAAGGTTGGTTGCCCTTAAAATATCCACTTTCAGTTTTGCCTACTGTTTTTCTACATCCCCCAGCTGTTCCCATTCCGCTAATGACTCCCTGAGGTATTGGCCCATCTTGGCAAAGTTAGTCTTCCTAAAGTCTAAGACCCTCACCTTTGAATGGATTCTAACAGCCCTAGTCCTAATACTGAACCACACCATCTGGTGATCACTGGATGCAAAATGATGTCCCACTACAACATCAGAAACACCTTCACCATTGGTAAGTACCAAGTCCAGTATGGCCCCTTCACGTGTGGGGTCTGTTACCAATTGCCTGAATAGTTCTCCCTGTAGAAAATCCAGGATCTCCTTACTTTTAGATGATACTGCAGTAGGAATGTGCCAATCAACATCTGGCATATTGAAATCTCCTATCAGTAGCACTTCCCCTTTCCTAGCAATGCTGCGTATGTCTTCAATTAACTCTCTGTCCACCTCTTCCTCTTGTGAGGGAGGTCTGTATATCACACCAATTCAAATAGATTTCCCTTTCCCTCTTTCTAGTTTAACCCACAATGCCTCCTCTCTCCCTTTTAAGCTCTGTAATTCCAAAGCTTTAATAGTAGTTTTTACATATAGTTCCACTCCTCCTCCCCTTCTTCCTACCCTGTCCTGTCTGAATAAAGTATAGCCAGGTATAGTTACATCCCAATCATGGTTTTCTGTGAACCATGTTTCTGTAACTGCCACTAAATCCAAGTCAGCCACTCCCACCATAGCTTCAACATCAGGAATCTTATTTCCCATGCTACAGTCATTTATATACACTGCTTTCCATATGTTACCCTTTTGAGCATATAGATGTGGTGGGGGATGTTTGTGCATGCTAAACCTTATCCTAAGTCAGGCGGGAACGGGGGACTATCAAAAGGTACTTCTTCAACTGGAAATAGATTTATCTTCTGGAATATACTCTAAATCTTGGGTAAAAGTTGGGTTAAAGCTGATAAATTTGTGTATTTTAGAATTCAGTGTTTTTGCTAAGTCTGTCAGGTCTTAGTACCATCATAGAGCCTTTAATTAAATCAAATCAGAGTATAGCTTAGCATAGAAAGTAAAATACAGTAAATAGTCATTGAAATAAATTTGTTTCTAAAGAGCTTTTTTATTTAAATCAAATTAGAGCATAGCTTAGCATAAAAGTTGAATAAATCATCTCTGAGTAGAAAGCAATGAACTAGTTTCTAGAGACCTTTACAAAAAGGTCTTCCAGTTATAAGCAAAGATCTGTGAAGTTGTCCTAAATAGATGTTAAAAGGCCTCCTCTATCAAACCAAGGGCTGTGTGAATCACATAAGAAATTGGTAAGACTTACCTGGTCATGGCACTGTGTAGGAAGCCAGCTTTACGTTTTTTTTCCCTCCCTCTCACCCCAGGGATAATTTTAGCTTTATAGGCTCTTAAACCTTTAAAGGAAAGGAAGTGCTCCTATCCACTTTCAGGTATGGCTGGTTATCCTCATCAGGAATACATTAATTAAGAACCTGAGATTAATTAATCTTGAGGTGAACAAAGTCTATTAAACATATGGAGGCCAATTCAGATCTGGGTGCCTCTGGCCCGTCTGGATGTCCAGAATCTGGAGAGGCCGGAATTGTACCCGATTCTGACACTGCGGGGGCTATACATCCCCACAGAATCAGAATTGGTGCACCCGGCCAGGATCGGCTGGCCTTGCCCCGATTCTGGGCCCTGATACATCCAACCACTTACCTGGCTAACCCAGCTAGGCTCCTGCATGGATCCATGGTGTCCCTATGGCAGACACTTTGCTATCAATTGAAGAAGACTTCCACTCTCAATATCCCCCATGAGACTGCATCCATAGGAAACAAAAGGCTGCAGGGTTTGCAGGTCCACACTGGAATAACCAGGCATGCTGCAAAGGGAAAGAATTCCGGGGAGGACATGCAGACTCCGGAAGTTCTCCTTACAGAAATGACCCCCCCTACACTCTGGGGCATAGTCACCATCATTCCCCTAAAGGATGAAGAGAGGTCCACAGCATGGATGCTAGATCCTCCGGCCAGCTCAATATCCTTATCCATAGCCCCATCTGCCACTTTTGGTCCTGAAGCAGGCAAGGTTGAACTTACGGCATCCCTCAGCTGAAAAAGGGGGAGTAGGCCCTCCAGGGATGACTCAGAAGCAGAAGCCAGAGATGAGGCACTATGCTTGCCACGGGCCAACCAACATCATCTGGAAGAAGACATAAGTTAAGGGACGTGTCACAACAGTGTGCACTAAGGCCGTGGTGGTCTGAAGAGTGCATGTTAATTGTGCTTTTACTACAGCACATGTTACAGATGCTAGGGTAGGAGCGCATATTGAAGATGCTTGGGCTGAATGCATGCAAGGACCGTGCAACTGCCAGGCATACAGTAGAGAAAATATCCTCAACAAGGACAATGATGAAATCAAGCTTTGGTACTCACCTCCTGAGAGTCACAGGCAGATAATTCATGCTGGGATCCGCTCTACTCCCCTGGAACTGTTTGGCTGGGTTTGCAGCTCTGCGTGTAAGGTAGCTGGCAGGAGATTCCTCTGAGAGCCTTCTGCAATCTTTGGGAGAGAGCAGGGTAGACAGAGGAGGAAGGAGGGCGCATTGAGGTTCTGTGAGGCAGTCATACTCTTTCAGATCCTTTATTTTTATTTATTTATTTGGACAACTTTTATATACCGCTGCTTCCAAGGATCAGCAGCGGTTTACATTATAACAAACAGAACAGGTACATTGAACTTTAAGAACTAGGAACATTTTACATTATAACAAATTGATTTTATATTATAACAAATCAAATATCACTACAATTGATTCAGAACTTTATAAGTTAGTTTACATTATTACAGATATTACATTATTACAGGTATTGTATAATGCAATACTAGTATAAATGTATTACAGTATAAAATAACATTATTGAGCTATATTACAAGTAATAGTTTATTAATGTATTGATTCAGTTTATGGAGGTTGGGAAGCTATACCTGTTTCTCCATTGGTATAGTATTGTGTGAATAGATGGGTTTTTAGTGTTTTCCTGAATGTTAGAAGATCTTTTGTTTCTCTTAGTTGATCTGGTAGATTGTTCCACAGTATCGGAGCAACTAGCGAAAAGGCACTGTTACTTGTTGAGTGTTTAGATTTTCTTATTATATCTGGGACTGCTAAGGTGTTGAGGTTTTTTCTCCGTCTTATCCTAATTTCAGGTGGGCTGTGAAGGAGGGTGGTTAAGTATGATGGGGCAATATTATTAATTAATTTGAATGTTGTTAACAGTATTTTATATTGAATTCTACTGGATATAGGTAACCAGTGTAGGGTGAATAGAATAGGGGTGATATGGTCTGATAGTTTGGTTTTAAGTATAACTCTAGCTGTTACATTTTGGGCCATTTGTAAGATTTTGATGTTCTTCTTGGTTATTCCATGTAGTATGCTATTACAAAAATCAAAATGTGGTATGATCAAGGCTTGAGTAACAGTTCTAAAGTCATCGTCTTGTAATAGCGGTCTTAGTTGTTGGATAGAACGCAATTTGTAATAGATTGTTTTTGTTAGTTTCTTGATGTGTGTTGTAAAACTGAGCGTTTTATCAATGATAACTCCTAAATATTTTATTTCTTCCTTGATTGGAAGAGTGGCGTTGAGGATATTAATGTTAGCTGGAGGAGTATATTTTGTGTTTTTTGTTGCAATCAGGACTTCAGTTTTTTTTATGTTAATAGTTAGATTGTTTGAAAGGAGCCATTTTTCAGTTTCTGTTAGACAGTTTATTATATTGTTGTGGTTTGGGTTAATTACAAATCCTTCCAAATCCTTCCAATTTCTGGTTGGTCAATAGGTCTTTATTGTATGCAATTTTGGTCTCAATATCTTAAAAAGGATAAAGCAGAATTAGAAAAGTACAGAAAAGAGCAACAAAAATGGTTAAGGGGATGGAAGGATACATCTATGAGGAGAGGCTTAAAAGGTTAGGGCTCTTCAACTTGGAAAAGAGACAGCTGCGGGAGGGATATGATAGAGGTCTATAATTTTTTTTTATTTTATATTTATGCAAAATTCTAATGTTGGCCCTGTATGTCCGGGACTGGTAGAGTAGATGGGGATCTTATTCCACCTCTGAGGTGGAATACATTCCCCTAGACAGCAGGGTATGACAGACCCGGGGTGCGTCAAAGGGCAGGTGGACCACAGAAGATTCCCCGCAGCCGGACCCTGGCCTTAGGAGGCCAGATTGGGGTTCAGGCTGCAGGGAATGCAATATGTCATTGCTGGCTGGGGGTTACATGGCAACTGGACGCCAGGGCACCATGGCTCCATTCAGGAGCCTTGACTGAGTTAGCTGGGCAGGTGCCTGTACATGCAGGCTGGCCAGAACTAGGTCCTGGCCTGCACATACAGGCTTAGATGGGATTCTGATCCCTTAGAGACTAGACATGCCCTTCAGGATCAGAATCCTGTCTATCTCTGTGTGTCTGGTCGGAATGTCCACAATACTGCACGAAGTCCGCTACCGCTGTTTAGTAAACACCCCCCTAAGTGTTTTAAGTCTTATATCATGCATCTACTAAGTAAAATGGACTGTTGGTAGCTGGTCACATACGTTTTGTTGGTGTGGCTAGCTAGAAGAGGTCTGACAAAAAAATTATTTTTCAAAAAATAGTTTTTCAATTTTGTATTATGTACTACGGATGGCATACTATCAAGGCTCAACTTTTATTTTAGTGCTATAAGTGTATCAGCCAATGCATTTACTACAGCCCTCTGGTAAAAGAAAAGCTAATCCCCCCATTGAAATATCTGACAACTCTATCAGTATTCCCACAACTTCGTAATCCTGTCAATGAGGCATCCAACACCCTAATCACAATCCAGACCCCCTCCACCCCAACTTCCCCCAACAATGCACCTGACAACACCATCCCCCCCCCCAACACTTACCAGGGGTGGTAGGACATGAGTAATCCCCATATGCTACTGCCCCATTTTCAGTCTGGGATCAAAATGGCAATTCTGATCCCTAGCAGCTATTCCCGAGATACTACCGCTCAGGTCAAGCTGTCAAATAAAGAGTATCTATCCCTTTTGGCATTTGAACCCTAAAGGTAATACTGTGAGACTACATCTAGAGGTCAGATCCACCATTTTGAACTCAGACCTGCAATGGAGCAGTAGCATCTGGGAATTTCTCCTGCACCACCATTAACCTATCAGGGACATCCCCAGTAAAACTGGTGAGGGGGGAGGGGGCGAGGGGTGTTCGGTACATCATTGTGGTGGGAGGGTTATAGTTTATAGTTTAGGGGGATTGTGGACATGCGGATTTGAGCATTGGATGCCTCATCAAGGAGGGGATAAAGGGAGTTGTGGATATGCTGATCAGGGTATCAGGTGTCTCATGTGGAGGGATTGTAATATCTACCTGCGAGTAGTGTGGGTGCATTGTAAAATGCCTTGTTTTAACTCAGCATGCAGTCCATGCCCAGTGGACTTCATGTGCCCAGTTCCTGCTCAAGAGCAAGACATACAGTTAACGCACAAATTAACACATGCTGTCTTGCCCACGTGGCAACAGTTACTGAGCTTTTGCTCTAGTAGCATGTGCTAATTCACATCCTTCCTTCTTAGCTCACTTTAGTAAATAGGATCCTAAATTATTTGAAATAAACTATGTTTTATTAATATTTGAACTCATACAGAGCCTGATAATTTTGTCTCCCCCTCTGTGGCCTTCACAACCCCCCATCATGCTACTCTGGCTGCCCCCCCCCCCCCCCTCTTTACCAGTGACACTCAATAATTCAGCTCTGTGTATTTATAATTCACCGTTTAGAAGTCAATAGAGCTGCAGCCCTGAGTTGGGGGGGGGGGGGGTATTCTCTTCAGGATGATGACTTGTCATTGCTGTAATGTTTTTGTTAGATATTATTCTGTTATATATATGTTGTTAAGTGCCGTCGAGTCGAAGTCGACTCATGGTGACCCTCTGGATAGCTATCCTAAATTGTGTTCGGTCTTCAGTCAGGCGGCTCATTGTTGACAGACTGGTACCCGTAGCTGCTGTTATTGTATCAATCCATCTCATTGCTGGCCTCCCTCTTTTGCGTTGACCTTCTATCTTGCCAAGCATAATGTCTTTCTCTAATGATTTCTCTCTTCGCATGATGTGTCCAAAGTATGAAAGTCGAAGTCTTGTCATCTGAGCTTCTAAAGAAAGCTTAGGTTTGATCTCCTCTAGTACCGACTGGTTTGATCTTCTGGCAGTACATGGTATACACAGTATTCGCCGCCAACACCATAATTCAAAGGCATCAATTTTCTTCCTATCTGTCTTTTTCACTGTCCAGCTTTCACATCCATATGATGTTATTGAAAATACCATGGCTTGAACAAGACAAATCTTTTTATGGAGAGAGACATCTCTGCTCTTGAGAATCTTATCTAGGTCTTTCATAGCCATTCTGCCAAGAGCAATGCATCGTCTGATTTCTTGACTGCTTGTTGCTTCTTTATTGATAGTTGATCCAAGTAGGTTGAAGTTGTTCACAATTTCAATTTCTTCTCCTTCAACGATGAACCTGTTGATTATGCCAGTTGTCATGATCTTTGTCTTCTTTACATTAAGGTGCAGGCCCATTTTGAGACTATGTTCTTTGATTGTGAGAAGCAAATGTTTCAGATCATCTTCACTTTCAGCCAGTAATGTGGTATCATCAGGCATAGCGAAGGTTGTTGATGAGTCTTCCACCAATCTTCACACCTCTGTTGTCTTCATACAATCCTGCTTCTCTGATGATTTGTTCTGCATATAAATTAAACAGGTAGGGGGAAAGTATGCAGCCTTGTCTTACACCTTTGCTTATTTTAAACCATTCTGTTTCTCCTTGTTCCGTTTGAACTGTTGCTTCTTGATCAATGTACAGATTGTGCAAGAGAACGATCAGGTGTTCTGGTATACCCATGCTTCTTAATGTGGTCCAGAGTTTCTCATGGTTTACACAGTCAAAAGCCTTGCTATAGTCGATAAAGCACAAATAGATATCCTTTTGGTATTCTTTAGTGTTTTCAAGGATCCATCTCACATCTGCAATGATGTCTCTCGTTCCTCGCCCTTTCCTGAACCCTGCTTGCACTTCAGGTAGTTCTTGCTCCAGGTATGGTTGTAGCCTCTTTTGAATAATCTTTAGTAGAATCTTGCTGGCATGTGGGATCAGAGCGATTGTGCGATAATTTCCACAGTCAGTTGGATCACCTTTCTTTAGTATTGGTATAAACACAGATCTTTTCCAGTCAGTTGGCCATGATGTTGTCTTCCATATTTCTTGGCAGAGCCTTGTGAGTACGGTAACAGCTGCATCAGATTGCTGAAGTACTTCTATGGGAATGCTATCAATGCCTGGTGCTTTGTTCTTTGATAAGGCTTTCAATGCTGCTTCAACTTCTTCTTTCATCACCAATGGTTCCCGATCATAAGGTACAGGTTGAAACGGCTGTTGGTCCACTTGATCTTTATCATATAAAAACTCTGTATATTCATTCCACCTTTTCTTGATCTCCTCAGCATCATTCAACATAGAACCTTGAGCATCTTGTAACATTCCAATTCGAGGCTGGAACTTTTTCTTTAACTCTCGTAGCTTTAGGAAAGCCGATCTTGTTCTTCCTCTAATAGTTTCTGCTTCTATTTCCTTGCAAGTGTCATTGTAGTACTTTTCCTTGTCCTGTCTTGCTGCACGTTGGAAATCTCTGTTGAGTTCTGCGATTGTCTTTCTTTCTCTCCTCTGACTTTAGCTTCTCTGCGTTTCTGGGCAATTTTCAGAGTTTCTTCCGTCATCCATTTTGGCCGTTTTTGCTTTTTCACCTTTTGTAGAGACTTCTCGCTTTCTTCCAACACAACCTTCTTGATGTCATTCCATAACTCTTCTGGAGCTCTGTCATTTGTATCTAAAGCAGCAAATCGATTTTGCAGGCAGTCTTTAAATTCCAGTGGTATATTCTCAAGGTCATATTTTGCTGCATTCATGAGTGGTTTGCTCTTTTTCAACTTTAGCTTGAGTTTGCATACTAGTAGTTGATGATCTGTACCACAGTCAGCTCCTGGTTTTGTTTTTGTTGACGTTACAGAGCTTTTCCATCGTTGACTTCCACAGATTAGTCAATTTGATTTTTATACAATCCATTGGGTGAAGTCCATGTGTACAGTCGCCGCTTGTGTTGCTGGAAGAAGGTGTTTGAGATGAATAGATCATTGGTCTTGCAGAATTCTATCAGTCTTTCTCCAGCTTTATTTCTGTTGCAAGTCCATATTTTCCAACTATTTTGCCTTCTTCTTTGTTGCCAACTTTTGCGTTCCAGTCACCCATGACTATCAGGATATCCTGTTTGCATGTTCTGTCAATTTCAGCTTGTACTTGTTCATAGAACTCTTCAATTTCATTCTCTTCTGCAGCTGTTGTTGGGGCATATACTTGAATTATAGTTGTGTTGATAGGCAATCCTCGTAGACGAATAGAGATTAAGCGTTCACTGACTGCATTGTATTTCATTACAGTTCTTGCAAGTTTCTTCTTTATTATAAATGCAACACCATTTCTTCTTTGTCTTTCATTTCCAGCATAGTAGACCATGTGATCATCTGATGCATAGTGCCCCATGCCATTCCATTTCAGTTCGCTGACACCCAATAGATCAAGTTGTACACGTTCCATTTCATTCTTGACCACCTCCAACTTCCCTTGGTTCATGCTTCGTACATTCCATGTTCCAATGTGTAAGACATCTTTACAGCTTCTGACTCTCATTTCATGCACAGCTACATCAGCAGTCAGACTTCCCGAGGGCTTTGATCCAACCACATCATAAATGCTGGCTTTACTCTGAAAAGTCTTCAGCTCTTCCCCAGTAGCTAGTTGAGTGCCTTCCAACCTGGGGGTCTCATCTTCCAGCACCATAGCACAATTTGTTTTGTTGTAACTATCCATTGGGTTTTCATGGCAAGATACAGAAGTAGATTGCCGGGCCTTTCTTCGCGCAGTTTAAGTTTGGTGTTGTTGCCGTTGCCACAAAAATGTGATCCTCCGCCGTCAGCACTCCCCCATTCTGCTGCTGCCCAGATGGGTGGTTTGTCTTGGTCTGGCACCTCAGCTGAGACGTGTCCATCTTGGGAGACCCTGCCAGTAGTTAAACTACCGATAGTTTAGCTCTCAGCATCACTGATGCACGCAAGCCCTCACAGCACGACAAGCTGCAAACCAAGTGAGAGGTTATATATGTTAGTTGGAGACACTTGTACATTGATGTAAAACTTAATAACTTTGGCTATGTCAGACAGTGTTGGGATGTATGTATTGGTTAAAAAGAAAAAGGCTATGAATCAATGAAAGAAATAAAACTAAATGTAGTTGTTTATTAAGACTCATTATAAAACTGCAAGGAGAGAATATTTCAACATATCATTATTTCTTACTGAATTTTTATTTGTTTATGCCAAAACTTCTTATGGGCATTGTTTACTTAAATGTTGCCTTTATTTCCTCACCTCTAAGAATTCTCTGTTTGCTTTCTTAATTTCCATTTTAAATATCCTAGCAACATAAGAACATAAGATATGCCATACTGGGTCAGACCAAGGTCCATCAAGCCCAGTATTCTGTTTCCAACAGTGGCCAATCTACGTCATATGTACCTAGCAGTTTCCCCAAGAGACACAAGTTCCACAATACTTGTACTGGGCCAAGCATTGATATCTTCGGTCACTTCTTAATAATGGTTTATGGACCTTTCCTCCAGGAACTTGTCCAAACCTTTTTTAAACCCAGCTACACTAACAGCCTTTACTACATCCTCCAGTAACAAATTCCAGAGTTTGATTACACGTTGAGTGAAAAAATATTTTCTTTTATTAGTCTTAAATAGTTTACCCTGTAGCTTCATTGCATGTCCCCTAGTCTTTCTATATTCTGATAACGTAAACAATCGATCTACGTTTACCCGGTCCACTCCGTTCATTAATTTATAGACTTCTATCATATCTCCCCTCAGCCGTCTCTTTTCCAGGTTAAAGAGCCCTAACCTTTTTAGCCTTTCTTCATAGGAGTATCCTTCCATCCCCTTTACCATTTTGGTCGCTCTTCTCTGAACCTTTTCTAAAATCGCTATATCCTTTTTAAGATACGGTGACCAGAATTGCACACAATATTCAAGGTGCGGTCTCACCATGGAACGATATAGACGCATTATAATATTTTTTGTTTTATTTTCCATTCCTTTCCTTATGATACCTAGCATTCTATTTGCTCTCTTGGCTGCCGCTGCACACTGGGCCGAGGGTTTTAACATGTTATCCACAATGACGCCTAAATCTTTTTCCTGGGTGGTGGTTCCTAATGTGGAACCTTGCATCGTGTAACCATAGTTTGGGTTGTTCTTCCCTAGGTGCATAACTTTGCACTTGTCCACATTAAATTTCATCTGCCATTTTGATGCCCAGTCTTCCAATTTATCAAGATCCTCTTGTAATTTTCCACAATCCTCTTGGGTTTTAACAACTTTAAATAGTTTTGTGTCATCTGCAAATTTGACAACTTCACTCGTTATTCCACTTTCCAGGTCATTTATGAATATGTCAAAAAGCAGCGGACCCAGCACAGATCCCTGGGGTACACCACTATTCACCTTTCTTCATTGGGAAAATTGGCCATCTATACCGTTAATGTTTGTTAGGGTATAGTGGAGGTCTTTTTTGGTAAGGATGAGGTCTCCTCCCCATCTTTTGGCGTCCCGGTGGCAGTTGAATAGGTCATATTTTTGTGTGTGCAGTTGATTTAGTAAGATTGTGTCAGTGGGTGAAAGCCATGTCTCCATGAAAAAGAGTAGGTCGGGTTTTTCATCTTTGATCATGTCATTGACGATTGGTATTTTATTTATTCTAACCGCTCTACTTCCCAAAAGATCCTTAAACTGCAAGCTTGAGAAAGGGATGGTACTTCTCCCTCCTCTCTTCTCAGCACCAAATTTAAAAAGGGTGCCTGATGACCTCATGAGCTCATTTTTTGAGACAATGAATCAGAACCCCAAATCCCCAACATGTCTCAGTAGACCCTATCATGTCTTAGAAGTATATGTGGGGAACATGGCTCCTAAGGGGATTTAGGGTGAAAGGTGGAGAGAATTGGAGTAGTTAGGAGTGCCCATTTGGTCTTCTGATGTTAATGCTACAACTTGGCGGACCAGTCAACTCTGTTCTGTACACTATATTATGAGACTGATGGGATGCAGCATCAGCCCAAATTATCCACAAGAATCCCAAAATGCCTACTCATATGTTAGTCAATAACTTTGATCATTTGTCAAACCTTTGCAAAACCTTTTACCCTGACATTTTAGGAATCTATGGGAAACACCACATTATTCAATTATCTATATAAAACCAATTTTTTAGTGAGTAAAAGGATACCAAAAATTACTCAGAGGGTTATTTACTTAAAGTCATGTATTTTAATACCATTAATTCTCATTATTTATTGCAGGGCCTGCAGTAAATAACATATGTTAATGGCATGAGTGTAAGCTAACTTTTATGTCAATTTTCTTTTATTAGGCATACTCCTTATCCAATAACATTGTCACTGTATCATACATAATATACATAGTAAACTATTCATCAGTAACAAATACATAGTCAACTTTTAATAAATTACCTCCTCTGTGAGTTGCAGTGCAGAATGAATAGCTAGTCTGCAAGTCTAGTATGTGTAACAATGTTTAAAATATCTCATCCATGAGAAAAGGAGAACTGACATGCTGCAGAGGAGCTCTGCTCCAGCAGGTACTATTGGAAAGAGTTCCGTGGACTGGGTGGTGGCTCCTACAGCTTAAATCATATGATATTGCCAAAATCCCTTCATAAAATCTTAGGGGCCTACTGCTTCCAGATGAAAAAAAAGGAGAATTGACCTAGTATGAAGGAACTCTGCTCTGGTGTGTACCAGTAGGCTCCGAATAAACTTGGAGAGAGTCCTATTGTCTGGTTGGTGGCCCCTACAGTTGATGCCATCTGATGTCATCAAGGCCCCTTCATAAAGTTTGGGGCATACCATGGTCAGATGAGAGAAGAACTGACCTGGTACGGAGGAGCTATGCTCAAGTAGGTACTATCAGGTACCGGAAAAATTAAAGAGTGTCCTGCAGGCTGGTTGGCAGGACATCATCAGGGCCCCTTAATAGAATCTTGGGCTTACAGTGGTATGCAGCCATGGACATGTGGTTGTTGGTGCATGTCCAAAAGGGCATGGCAAGTAACAGAACACTGCTTGCTGGGATTGAAGGTCACTTGTATGGGGAAAATAAAGGGTAAATGAGGCATTATGGGAAATATCTCAGCTACCATCTCCTGTCCCCTCCTGAAGCCTGATGGACCAACATGTCAAACCTGCTGGAAGGAGTGAAGAATATCCCCTGACTATGAGTATATCCTTGTTTAATGAAGCACCTTTAAGTTCAGATGGTCAGACCCACACCCTCAATACTGTGATGGAATTTATGAAGCTGAACAATCATCCACCAAGAGAATGATTCAACTTTCATCTTCACCTAGATTGAGGCCATAATTGAGTTCCCCTTGCACAGGGAAAGGAATTGAGTATTGCTCCTCTTCCTCAAGTGCAGCCACCTCCTATAGGACTGGGAGGTCTTACATTCTGACTTGGAAGTACAGAAAATGAATGTTTCCCTAAAGGACATATGGTTAGTGGTAATTTGTATGGAGGCACCTTGACTCGGTTGAATGTCTTTTCAAAAGAGACTGTTGGAAAACTGGTTGAGCAGGATGGGAAACTGTCAGCAGTAGGGACATGACTTGGAGAAATAAAAGGCCAGGAGTCATTTATGCAGGAAGTCACCAGAATAAAAGATAGGCCTAATGTTGCAAAGTAAGGTAGAATAGTTGAAGAACTTGCATAGGGCAAAGAATATGAGATCATTAAATTTCCCTAGAGCTTCTTAGGAAGTATTCAAAAGAAGTAGTGAATCACCCAGAGGCTATTTGTTTTTTGTTTTTTTTGCCAATGTTGTTTTATCTTCCTAGGGACTCCGGTGTGAGTTCAGATAAGGAAGAAGTAGAAAATCATCTATTGTCAGTGGACAGCCTAGAAATGACTGTTCTAAGAGTCCTCACAAGATAATATTGCCAGTCTTGCAACTTTATTAGTTACATTGCATTCTGAGGTTAAACACATGTATGTCTTAAAGTTGTATTTATTTTATTTTATTTATTTAAACTTGCTTCTATACCGCCATTCTGCAATTCAAGGTGGTGTACAAATAACAAATGTGTAACAGGACTTGGTCAACCTTTTACATGAAACAGGAACAGTAAAAAGGTACAAATTAATTTAGCAGATTAACTTCAACTATTTACAGTTATGGATTCACTGGTTAGATTAGACTACTTTAGTCTATATAGCAGAGCATTTGTCTGTTGTGTACTGAGAGTGTATTTTATGGTGGCCGAGTCCTTGATTCCATGTCCTCATTGTATTCATTACTAAAGAGGTAGATTTTAAGCTCTGGGCTTTCTCTTAGAGTTGGTGGGAGTGAGTTCCATAGTGTGGGGGTGAATAGCGAGACGGCTCTATTGCAGATGGACTGCTTGCTCTTGATTTTCTGGGTTGGAATCTTTAGGAGGTTGAGTGAAGGTTCTTCGGGAGTGCTCAGCTGTGGATTTAGAGATTAGAGGCTGAAGGCAGTTTGCAGGTTCCATGTGTAGGATTTTAAATGTTATGCTAAGGGCTTTGAATTTGCTTCTGGCAGTCATGGGTAGCCAGTGTAGCAGTATAAGTAATGGAGTGATGTGGTCTCAGCGAGGGGCTCTGTGATTATACGTGTGGTTACGTTCCAGGCCATTTGCAAGGTGTGGAGGGTAAGTTTGGGGAGGCCTTGGTAAATGATTTTTTATTTATTTATTTATTTATTTAACATTTCTTCTATACCACGCTATTATAATCAGCGCGGTGTACATTGAACAAAACATACTGCAATGCATACAGGCAACATTGAGTTTACAAAGAACAGGGAAAAATAACACATGGGATAACCGGGAGAACTATGTACAGGTTAACTTTATACTATATACTTTATACTATATACAATACTCTAAACTCGTTTGGATATTGTAAGTGATTTTGTGTGGATGGTGCAGGTAAATGGTTATCATGTGGGCTATTGTGTAGACTAACCATTTTCTGGTTGTATTAAGGTGCTAAGGTGTCTGGGGTATGTGGGAAGCTTGCCAGATGTGTGAGTGTCCGGGATGACTTCTGGGTAACATTTTGTGAACAGATGGTGTTTCAAAGCTTTTCGGAATAGGATTAGGCTTTTGATGCCACGGATTTCATGGGGAAGTGCATTCCAGTTTAAAGGAACGAATATTGAGAAAGCTCTGTTTGAAGTAGCCTTAGTGCATGATGTCATCATCCTAGGAACTATTAAGGTGTTCATAGCAGTAGGCCTCCTGTTTCTATTTTCGAGGGTGCTGTGAATTAGCTTGCTGATTGGTGTAGGTGGGTAGCAATGTTCCCTCTAATTTTCTGTAGGCTGTGTGCGCATAAAGTATCAGCTGTGCAGCTTTTGAAGGAAGGTTAAATTTTTGTGCGCCACATAATGACACTCGGAGTTTTATACTTTAAAATTTGACTACACGTTAGAATACAGTATGTACACCACATTCATTGCACTAGAAAATATTGTAGAACTTGTGAAAACCGTAAATACACAACAACTTTTAAATTTTAAGACATCTGTGTTGTTTTCTATCAGAATCAGAACCAAAATTTTTGTGCGCTCTCTTGTAAAGTATGTGCGCTCGCTCGGCGAGGTGTGTGCGCGTGCACACGCGCACAGCTTAGAGGGAACAGTGGTGGGTAGTTATTCAAGGCTTTGAAAGTAAGGACTAATGACTTATAGTGGAGTCTGGCTTGTAAAGGTAGCCAATGCAGATCTTTCATGATAGGCGTTATGTGGGCAGATCTTGGTGACCCAGAGAGGACTCTTGCAGCTGCATTCATAGCCAGGCGAAGCAGATTTAAAGTTGATTGAGAGATACCGTGGAGGATGATGTTCGCAAAATCTAGATGAGGGAGGACTAATGCCTGGAAGGTTGATCGGTAGTCAGTAGAATCAAGTAGGGGGCGGAGATGGTGTAGTGTTCTGATCTTATGATATATAGTCTTTGTCACATTCTTCACATGCGTTGTCATATCCAGGTGCTGGTCCAGTGTGATGCCGAGATATCGGATTGTGGGTTTGGACTTCAATTCTATGTTGTTGACCAGTAGCGATGGAGGAGGTATGAACTTACGGTTCCTTGTAACAAAAAGAACATCAGTTTTGCTATGATTGATTCGTAGGTTTTGTGTCAGCAGCCATTCAGCTACTGCTCCGAAACAATTGATTATTGGGGAGAACACTGGTTGGTCAATTTTGAACGGCATGTAGAGGAGGATGTCATCTGCGTATGCCAGGCATTGTACGTTGAAAGATCGGATCAATTCACATATCGGCTGCATGTATATATTGAACATCAGTGCCGATAAGGAAGATCCCTGAGGTACCCCTTGGGACTGTAGGAAAGGTTCAGAGGATTCATGGCCTGTTTTGACTTGTTGCCACCTATTGGAAAGGTAGGATTTACACCATTCTAGTGCTGTGCTTTGAATCCCCTTTTCTTTCAGGCGTTGCAGAATTATATCATGATTCACAGAGTCGAAGGCGGCGGAGATGTCTAGGAAGATGAGGACAAATCCTTGTTGGATGCTGTTTATTCCAGTGACAAGATCATTGAATAGGGTTGTAAGGATTGTGTCAACTCCATGTGCTTCCCTGAAGCCATGCTGTGATTGGTCTAGTGGTGCTTCCGTGTCAGTATGATGCTGGATCTGTTGTTGAGCAGCTTTTTGATGTTGTTGAGCAGCTTTATGATGTTTCAATAATCTGGAACAGGTGTAACTATGGCTTGGCAGACGGTACAGAATAGGTCTGTAGAAAGAAGGGGGCAGAGATTCCTCAGGGTTTTTGGCTTTTGGTAAACAGCGGATGTTGTTCTCTTTATATGTGACTGGAAAGTTAGGTGCTGATCGAGTGTTATGCCCAGGTATTTTGCTAAGAAACTCGTTTCTTGTTATGGCCAGAAGATTAGCATGTTCCTCAATGTCTCCTGGTCTATATAGGAAATGTTTGCTACATTATGTTCTGGCTGTAAGAGCCACATTTCTCCTGAAATTTCTAAGTAAATGCCTGCGGTCTTTTAGGGTAAGCCACTATATCTTTACTGACCCTATTCAATTAGATAATTTACTTAAAGAAAAATCCTCTGGTTAATTTACATGTTAAGTAAGTCTCCTGTGTATTTGGCAATATTTAATTAAGACCCTAGATTGTCTTTCTGTTTTCTCTCTGACACTTTTAGAATAAATCATTTGTAATAGTAATTTTCTTTTTCACCTTCTCCCCACAACATGAACCAGTATGGATTATTACTTCTTTTAGTTATGGCCAGGGCCGGATTTACGTATACGCCATGTACGCCATGGCGTAGGGCCCACAACCGGCAGGGGCCCACAAAAAATAGAACCAGGTTTTTTTTTTTTCAACTCGATTAAAAAAAAAACCTGGTGGCTGCCGCCGCGGGGCCCCCTCTGCTGCCGCGGGGGCCCCGTCTACAAGATGGTCTGGTCTGGTCTGGTCTGGTCTGGTCTGGTCGGGTCTCGTCTCCCCTCGTCTCCCTCCCTCCCTCCCTCCCGGCTGCGAGAGACGCGAAGATAGAGTGTCTCCTCGCGTCTGTGTTAAGCCCGCAGGGGCTGATGGGATTTCCCAACAGCCCCTGCGGGCTTACCCCAGTCGCGAGGAGACGCTCTCCCTTCGCGTCTCTCGCCGCCTGCCGCGAGCGAGGGTGGGAGAGAGACCCGACCGGACCGGACCGGACCCGACCCGCTTGTAGACGGGGCCCCCGCGGCCGCAGTGGGGGCCCCGCGGCGGCAGCCACCAGGTTTTTTTTTTAAATTAAATTTTATTTTAGGCCGGGGGGGGTAGGAGTCCTATCCCCCCCGGCCTAAAGTAAAATTTAATTTTAAAAAAAAACCTGGTGGCTGCCGCCGCGGGGCCCCCTCTGCTGCCGCGGGGGCCCCGTCTACAAGCTGGTCGGGTCGGGTCCGGTCGGGTCCGGTCGGGTCTCTCTCCCTCCCTCCCTCACTGCAGGCTGCGAGAGACGCGAAGATAGAGCGTCTCTCGCAGCCTGCAGCCTGCAGCGAGGGAGGGAGAGAGACCCGACCCGACCCGACCCGACCGGACCGGACCCGACCAGCTTGTAGACGGGGCCCCCGCGGCAGCAGAGGGGGCCCCGCAGCGGCAGCCACCAGGTTTGTTTTTTTAATTAAATTTTACTTTAGGCCGGGGGGGGGGTAGGACTGGTAATGGGCTATGGGGGGGGGTAGGACTGGTAATGGGCTATGTGGGGGGGGTAGGACTGGTAATGGGCTATGGGGGGGGGTAGGACTGGTAATGGACTATGGGGGGGGGTAGGACTGGTAATGGGCTATTGGGGGGGCTGGGGCTGGAAATGGACTGGGGGGGGGTAGGGCTGGTAATGGGCTATTGGGGGGCTGGGGCTGGAAATGGGCTGGGCTGGGGGGGGTTAAGGCTAGAGGTGGGCTGATGGGGTTAGGACTGGTAATGGACTGTGGGCTGTTGGGGGGGGGCTTAGAACTGGCAATGGGCTTTGGGGGGGTTAAGACTGGTAATGGGCTGTGGGCTGATGGGGGCTGTCTGGTAATGGGCTATGGGGGGGGGCTAGGACTGGAAATGGGCTGGGGGGTTAAGACTGGAGGTGGGCTGATGGGGTTAGGACTGGTAATGGGCTGTTGGGGGGGATTAGAACTGGTAATGGGCTTTGGGGGGGTTAAGACTGGTAATGGGCTGTGGGCTGATGGGGGTTGTCTTGTAATGGGCTATGGGGGGCTAGGACTGGAAATGGGCTGGGGGGTTAAAACTGGAGGTGGGATGATGGGGTTAGGACTGGTAATGGGCTGTGGGCTGATGGGGGGGGGTAGGACTGGCAATGGGCTATGGGGGGCTGACTGGAAATGGGTTGATGGGGTTAGGACTGGAAGTGGGCTGATGGGGGGTTAGGACTGGTAATGGGTTATAGGGGGGGCTTAAACTGAAAATGGGGTGATGGGGGGTTAAGGACTGAAAATGGGGTGATGGGGGGTTAAGGACTGTAAGTGGGGTGATGGGGGGGCTAGGACTGGAAATGGGCTGATGGATGGCTAGGACTGGAAATGGGCTGATGCAGGGACTAGAAGGGAATGGATGCTGGGTGAGGCTGGAACTAGAAGGGAGCTGATGTTGGGGGAGGATTAGAATGGGATGGGGCTGGAAGAGTAAAATGGAGAAGGGAAAAATATTTTGTGTGGGAGGGATAAAAAATCTACAATTGGCCGGGTATTGGGAGAGTAAGTGGGGATTGAGGATGGAGGGGTAATATTTGAGTGGATGAAATAGGAATGAGGAAAGAGCAAAAGGAGAAAGATTAGTATGTTAAAGCAGATGTAGAGAGAGAATGGAAAAAAATCTAGAAGAGAGAAGAAAGGACAAATGGAC
The DNA here is from genome assembly GCA_033557465.1 of Ichthyophis bannanicus. NCBI lineage: Eukaryota > Metazoa > Chordata > Amphibia > Gymnophiona > Ichthyophiidae > Ichthyophis > Ichthyophis bannanicus. The sequence continues at coordinate 211,056,083 of CM066037.1, forward strand.
AGCAGACGATGGAGAGTTAGCAGAAGACACGAAGAAACCAGAAGAAAGTGGCTGGAGCAATTGCAGCTGAAAAAAATGCACAAAAGGTAGAAAAATATCTCTTTATTTTGAATTTATTAATTGGAATATGTCAGCTCTGGTAAATGTGCATCATTAACATCTGTGCTTTGTTTAGTACAAGAGCAAATTAATGTATTGTTTTATTTCTACAGTGTTGTACATTCCAAGTTTGGCTTTTGGGATTCCCAGTTTAATTATTGTCTTCCTATTTCTAAATTGTGATTACTTGTTTGGTGATGGTCTATGTTCTGCATGTGTAACTGAGCTGAGGTGTTCTGTTTATATAATTCCTATTTGACATTGCCACTTGTTCTCTTTCCCCAGTAGGTCATGTATTGTTGTTCTCTGAAATGTATTGGTTTAATATTTGCAGTGTTGCCTTTTGATTGGTAGAGTATGGTGCTTTGTGAGTCCTGGTAGTGCTGTTAGGATACGGCGGGTTTACTATGGGCAGTGTTTGTAGTAGTTCCTAATGTGTCTGGCAGTTGGCACTGGATTATAGTAATGTAGAAATCTTTTAGTCTTTCTTTATCCATACACTCATTAAGAGGCACGTTTACTAAAAGTTAGTATATGGTAACATTATGCAAATATTTATGCAAATGAGGCCCCTTATGCAAATGAGGTCCGCACCCCCCTTGGGCCGCCCCTGCTGGGGGCCCACAATTTTTGTTGGCGTAGGGCCTCACTCAAGGTAAATCTGGCCCTGGTTATGGCATTGTTTTTTTTTAAGCTTTCCTTGTATTTACAAATGGTTTGTAAATATAAATACTCTAAATAAATAAAAGTCTAATCAACTCTAAATACACTTTAATCTCCATTCTTTATTGAGTACTGTCTTGTCCAGTCTATGACAAGACAGAATCCATGGAAACTTGGCTATTTTTGACTCTTCCCTCTCCTTCACACACATTCAACTGATAACTAAAACCTGTCACTTCTTTCTCTATAATGTTAGCAAAATTTGTCCCTTCCTTTCTGAACACACTACAAAGACCCATATCCATTCTCTAGTCATCTCCCATCTAGGCTATTGCAACATCCTCTTTGCTGGTCTTCCTCCGAATCATTTCCCCCCACTTCAATCTACTGAAAATTCAGCTGCACGGCTTATCTTCCACCTGTGTCGCTATGCTCATGTCACCCCTCTTCTCAAGTCACTTCATTGGCTCCCTATCTGTTTCCACATCCTGTTCAAATTTCTACTACTGACCTGTAAGCACCTTCATTCGACTGCTCTTCAGTGCCTTTCCTCTCTTATCTCTTCCTATACCACTCCTCAGGAACTCTGATCTTCTGCAGATGCCTTCTATCTGTGCCGTTCTCTTCCACTGCCAACTCCAGACTTTGATTTCTCTGCCTTACTGCTCCTTATGCCTGGAACAAACTACCCGAGTCAGTATATCAGTGTCCATCTGTGGCACTGTTCAAATCCAGGCTAAAAATTCATTTCTTTGAGACTGCTTTTGGATCCTGATCCCCTTAGTCTCCTGTTTACCTCCTCTGTGTTTCCTTACCATTTCTCTAGATATATCCTAGTCCACAGTTGTGTTGTCTGTCTTGACCAGATTGTAAACTCTTATGAGCAGGGACTGTCACTTATATGTCCCTGTACAGCGTTGTGTATGCCTTGTAGCGCTATACAAATGATAAGTGAAAGTAGTAGTAGTAATATACTTTCACTATACAAACATCATGCAGTGCAATTTTCATCGAATGCATTGTTGTTATGTCCGCATATCTTTTTCCAGACATCAACACAAGTAGCAAGACTTATAGCAGTGGGCACTGAAGCTTCTTCTATCATACACATAGGGGCTCCATAATTACATCAGCTAAATGTTAGAGTTATTTATTTATTTAACAGGGTCTTTTTATACCACTTTATCATTTCAGTCAAAGTGGTTTCCATTGTAACTTAAACTTGGTAATGTACATTAAGCAGGGACATTGATAACTTGGATTTTTTCTGTCATATATTCCACTCATATAGCCCCTAGCACCTTCTGATGTACACTATGGAGCATGTTTACTAAAGTGTGTGAACGGTTAGCATGTGTATTACCATAGGCCTGTGGTAACTGCTGCTGTGTGCTAAAAGAAGCCAGTGTGGAAAAAATCAAGGACTAACTGCTTTGAGCATGATGGGGTGGGATCAGTGCAGCATTGGGGTGGAGTGTGGTTGTGCCAGCCATTGACAGTTAAAGCACAGGGCAGTAACACATGCTAGCTATCATGACTGCCGTCAGCACGGTTGCACTTAATGCCCCCAAATAAAGCAGAATGACCCCAACAGTGAGATCACCACTACTGGTCAGATTTCCCATTTTGAACCTGGGTGCAACTTGACAGGAGTAAAGGAGGAACTCTCCTGCCCTGTCCACTAGATAACATGGATTACATCTTGGTAAGTGCCAGGGAGAGTCAGAGAATGGGGGAGGGTCGGCACATGACCATGGCTGGGAGGTTTGTGATCGGGGGTACTATGTTGGACCATTTGATTAGGCCATAGACATGGGGAGTGGGAGATCAGGGTCTGTTGAGGGGCATCAGAACTGGTATCAGGTGGGTGGTTTTTGACAGACGTCTGGGTTGGGAATCAGTAGGGTGGGAAGGTGCCGCTATCAGCACTGATTGCTGCCATTAGCATCTTCTTGATTGAGGGTTGAGGCAGCATCAACCGCATGTTCCATGCATCAGCAGATAGCGCACAGGTGCTATTTGCTAAATTCATGTTACTTGGAGTCATGCAGTAAGTTTCTGGGGGGGGGGGTTGTCTTTTGTATTTTTTTTAGTTGATGTTATTTATTTGATAGGCAATAAAAAGAATTGCATTAAAGAAAACAATATTATACCATTGCAGAGTGTAAGGGGCCGTTATATAATATGATAATGATGGCTTTTTACATCGTACAGTGGTATAATATCGTCTGGAGATATTAAATGTCAGTCTTTCAGTTTTTTCCATCCTCTTAATTAGCTTATAAAGAATGAGCATATGCTGCTTTGTTAGATATGGTTTACTTTGAACTGTGATTACATTTTTTAGTGCCCTTCACTAAGCTTCAGTGAATGTGAGATTTGATTCAGACAAATAATAAGTAAAATAAAAATTCAGGAACTGGGGAACATTCTGGGGAAAGGAGGGACTCTTCCAAAGGGATGGGCTTCACCTTAACCGGGATGGAACCAGGCTGCTGGCATTAACCTTTAAAAAGGAGATAGAGCAGCTTTTAAACTAGATATTAGGGGAAAGCCGACAGTCGCCCAAGAGCGGATGGTTCGGAAGAATGTATCCTTGAAGGATACTACCAAAAGCAGAGAGGTTCCACAAAAGAGTAAAGTAGCCCAAATGCCCTCAAGTATAGAGCAGACAGAGCTTAAAGATCCCAATTTACCCATGTCTAACAATAGCCAAATTAACATGAATAAAATACATTCTCTAAAATGCTTGTATGCAAATGCTAGAAGTCTAAAGAATAAGATGGGAGAGTTAGAATATATAGCACTAAATGAAAGGTTAGATATGATTGGAATATCAGAGACATGGTGGAAGGAGGACAACCAGTGGGACACTGTGATATCTGGGTACAAACTATATCGTAATGACAGAGCTGATCAAATTGGTGGAGGGGTTTCGCTCTATGTTAGAGAGGGCATTGACTCAGAAAGGATTAAAGTTTTGCAGGAAACAAAATCTGCTGTAGAATCTATATGGATTGAAATTCCATATAAAAGGGGGAAGGCAATGGCAGTGGGGGTGTACTATCGAGCACCTGGCCAGAATGACCAAATGGATGATGAAATGCTCAAAGAAATCAAGGAAGCTAACAAACTTACAGCGCTGTAATAATAATGGGTGATTTCAATTACCCCGGTATCGACTGGGTCAGTGTCACGTCAGGACATGCTAGGGAGATAAAGTTCCTAGATGAAATAAATGACTGCTTTTTGGAGCAGCTGGTTCATGAACCAACCAGAGGGGAAGCCATATTAGACCTAGTCCTTGGTGGAACACCAGATCTAGTGCAAGAGATAAGGGTGTTGGGGCCTCTTGGCAATAGTGATCATAGCATGATCACCTTTGATTTAATTAGTGGAGGAGGGATAGTAAGGGTTATATTAATGTCGCATTATTTATAATATGTTTGTTATAATTTCCAAAAAGTGCAATTTGTGTTTGATGCTGTATTTATATGTATTATTCCTAGTACACCTTTTCTTCTATGTGGTTCTTCCACCTTGCGTTTGGACTTTTATTCATCCACCTTTTTATTTATTCATTTAAAAAATGTTTATGTGTCGGGGCGGAGCTTGGTCTCTGGCAAAGATGGCCGCATAATCGCAGCTCTCCGCGAAATCCTGTAAAATCCTGGGCCCTAACGGTGTTGAACCCGCGCTCCCCCCTCTCCCTTGTGGCCTCCTCCCAGACCGGGATGGCTACCAGCAAAGCCACGCGGCTCGAATTCGGAGGGTCGGCGAATACGGGAGTGAAGAGGCAGAAACCCGATTCGCCGTCGCCGCAAAAATCTGCTAACCCCCAGGACAGCATGGCGGGGCTTCAAGAAGTGCTGGCTGAGATTAAAGCGGTTAGAGAGATGGTATCTGCGAACGGAGAGACCCTGGCAGTGGTGCAAGCTGAAATTTTGGACTTGAAGGAAATGAAAGTGCAGCTGGCTTCCCTGGAGGGCAGAGTAGGGGAAGTGGAAGGAAAAATGGCGGTGCAGGAAGCGAGGCTGCAACAAGTTACAAAACTCAGCAAGCGAGTTGAGACCCTGGAAAGAAATCTGGAAGATCAAAACAACAGGGCAAGGAGGAATAATATAAGACTTGTGGGGCTACCTGAAGGAGTGGAAGGGGGAAACGCAGTCGAGTTCCTGGAAAAAACTATCCCTGCAATGCTGCATTTGCAGTTTCCTCAGGCCTTTGAAATAGATCGGGCGCACCGGATTCCTACGCATGCTGGCCAACACGTGCGTCAGCCTCGCCCTATGATCCTGCGGGTCCTTCGCTATGCACAAGTAGCAGCGATAATGACGGCGGCGAAATTGAGAGCTCCCATCAAATTTGAAGAGCACACTATCGCGTTCTACCCTGACTTCAGCAAGGCCACGGTTGACAAACGCAAACAACTCCTGGCTTTCCGACCTCGGCTACAACAACTGCAGGCCAGATACGGCTTATTCTACCCGGCGAGGATGAGAATCACCCTTCATAACCAGACACACTCCTTTGAAGATCCTGCAGCATTACAGATGTTCCTAGAGGAGAAGGAGGCAGCTCAAATGCAGTGACGGCGTAGGGCCTCTGTGGGTCATGGATTTATTTGGTGTTTCTGAAGAGGAGCGGCGAGGCCCAGAAGGGCCTTGCCCAACCGGTTGTATAGACCTGGCTGATCCCCCCTAAGGGGGGTCCGTGTTCTGGACTTCAGTTCTGAGTGTGAAATGTTGTCTCTTGTGTTCATGCACTAATTGCCATGATGAAGCTGGCCTTGGGGGGGGGCAGGGGGGGAGGGGGGAGGGGAGAAGGGTTCATGGTTGAGTATGGTTGTAGATTGTGATACTGTATTTCTCTCAGTTGGGGGGTTTGATCATCTGTTTTATGGATTGTATGTATGATGAGGCTGAGACTGGGTCATGAGCGGGTTGGTGTTGGCTTTTTGCCATGACGGCTCACCCAAGGTGGGTCCTTTGGTGTGGGGTGGGTGTGCAAGAGGGGTGGCCTCCCTGGGAAGTTGTGGGTTTAGAGTTGATAAAGATATGGTGCTTGCGCTGTATACTCGGGTGTGTATTTGTGCTGCAAATATCAATCTTGCGCCATGAAACCACTTAAAGTGTTATCCCTGAACATCAAAGGTGTCCTGAATCCCCTTAAACGTAAAAAGATCCTTCTTTTTTGTAAAAAGCAGGCGGCAGATATAGTCCTGCTGCAAGAGACGCACTTGTCTTCCTCAGAAACTAAGAAGCTGGGGCTAGGCAATTACCTCTTAATTGGGCATTCAGCAGCCGTACGGAAAAAGAATGGGGTTGCAATTTTAGCTACTAAGCAGCTGGGGTTACAAGTGCTCCGAGCCAAGGCGGATGGGGAGGGAAGATGGGTTAAGGTGTTGGTCCAGATGGGAAATGCAACAGTGGCCTTACTGAATGTGTACGGGCCTAATGTGGATGATGTGGCATTCTTCCAGAGGCTTTCTGAAGAAGTGCATGAGTGGGCGGAACATGCATGGATTATCGGTGGAGATTTCAATCTAGTTGTCGACCCTTTGGTCGATCGGCACCCTTATCGCTCCCGCAGGCAAGGTAGAGCAGATGTGGTCCTCCGGTCTCTCCTGCAAACTGAAGGATTAGTAGATGTATGGCGGCTGCTACATCTGGAAGAGAGGGAGTATACTTTTTACTCCTTCCCTCATGGGACCCACTCGCGTATAGACTACTTCTTCATATCAAAGTCACTTATTAGCGCAGTGGAACAGGCTAAGATTGGGGAAAAGCACATATCAGATCATGCGCATATAACACTGGAGGTGCAGTTGGAGGACGCGGGTAAGAAGACGGCGACCTGGTTTTTTCCTAGGGACCTGCTGAAGGATCCAGGATACTGTACAGAGATAAGGGGAATCATTGAGAGCTATTTTGCAACTAACTCGCTCAATGACACTTCGGGATGGGCATGGTGGGAAGCCTTCAAGGCAGTCATTAGGGCTGCAACTATGAGTTACAAGATCAGAGTTCAGCGAGAAAGAAAGAGGGAGATGCAAGCGCTGGAGGAACAAATCCGGGCGGGGGAAAGATTGCTTGTGGCAAGAACTGACCCGTGCACTCTGCTTCGGCTGCAAAAATTAAGATTCCAATACAATGTCGGCCTAAGTGCCGAGGCGCAGGCGCTAGGCTGTAGAGCACAGGGCGCATGGTATAGTGAAAGCAATAAAGCTGGACGCTTGCTGGCACATACGCTAACCCTTAGGCCACCGCGTACTAAAGTAGCGGCTATTCGGCATGAAACGAGGGGCATGCTGAGTAAAGAGGGAGATATGGCGGAGGCGTTTCGAGAGTTTTATACCAATCTCTATAGCTCTGAAACGGAGGCTGATCCGAGAGCTTTCCAGAAAGTGTTCAGTAAGGTGCCTCACCCGGTATTATCGGCAATGCAACTGGACAGCTTAGAGGCCCCCTTGACGGTTAAAGAACTCAGGGAAGGGTTAATGAGCATGAAAAGGGGCAAGGCGGCAGGGCCGGATGCGCTGCTGATCGAGTTTTATCAAGTGTTTGCGGACAACATTCTCCCGTATCTACTGATATACTTTCAGGTTCTGTATGAGCAAGCCCCCGGGCTAGGATCTTTCAGTGAAGCGACTATTGTAGTCTTGGAAAAACCAGGGAGAGATCCGCTTAAGGTGGAAAATTATCGCCCGATCTCCTTGTTAAACGCGGACTATAAACTATTTTCCACCATTCTCGCGCGTAGAGTAGTCCGAGTGGTGCCTCTCCTGATACATCCTGATCAGTGCGGTTTTATTCCCGGTCGCTCCACAGCGGATAATGGAAGACTCCTGTTAAATTTGATTTCAGCGGCAGAAGGGTTACAAGAGCCGGTAGTTGGGCTTTCTGTTGACGCGGAAAAGGCCTTTGATAGATTGGAGTGGGGCTTTTTGGACCAAGCTCTGGAATGGTTTGGTTTCGGTGGAGGTTTCCGGCAAATGATTCATCTCCTTTATACTGCCCCGTCCGCCAGGATCTTGGTGAATGGGACCTGTTTCCTGCCTTTCCTGCTAAAGAGAGGGACAAGGCAGGGGTGCCCTCTCTCCCCACTGCTGTTCAACATTGCGTTGGAGCCTCTTGCCATTCTCATAAGGCAGACCAAGGACATCAAGGGGCTGGACGTAGCGGGACGGCAAGTGAAACTCTCAGCATATGCTGATGATTTGTTACTGTTCCTCCAGCCCCTGGTGATAGGGAAGGTATTAGAGGTCATTCGCTCATACAACACTGAATGCATGATATACGCAGACGATGTCCTACTATACATGCCATTCGAGACTGACCAATTTGACCTTACACCCCTTACAGAATGCTTCAGCGCAGTAGAAAGATGGCTCCAGAATCAGAATCTTCGCATACAACATAAAAAGACTGAAGTGCTGTTTATCACCAGAAACTCTTAACTTCTCTCCACCAACCCACCTAAACGTCGGCGAAGTAGAGCTTCAATCCAAACCCTCAATCCGCTACCTGGGGGTTACCCTAGATCAGAGCCTCAACATGAAGACACACATTGGCAACATGGTCAAATCAACATACCACAAAATTAGGACCCTCAAACATCTATGTCCCCTTTTACAACCAGAAGACTTCAGAACCATTTTCCAGGCCCTAACCCTCCCGCATCTGGACTATGCCAACGCAATCCTCCAAGGACTCCCAAAATCTACGATAATCCCTCTCCAGCTTGCCATGAACACCGCTGCCAGAGTTCTGAATGGGGCCTCAAGGCGAGACCATATAACACCTATCCTCAAAAGTCTCCACTGGCTCCCTATCCACTATAGGATCATCTTCAAAACAATACTAATAACATTCAAAGCCATAAATGGGCTCTCCCCCATATCCCTCGCTGGTATCGTACACAAAATCCCCCCCAATAGAACCAGAAGAACTACAGCAGTAAACACTTTGGCAATTCCCAAAGCTCTGACCCAATGCACTCAGGCCACAGCAAGCAGGGCCTTTAGTATTAACGCCCCCAGACTCTGGAATGCCCTGCCCCCCAACATACGAGCAATCCCAAATCTAATCAATATTAGAAGGGCTTTGAAACACCACCTTTTCTGTGAATACTACCCAAATGAAGATGCACCATCCCGACCCCCCCAAAATTGAGCCATGCGTCCAATACAATGCTATGTTCTCGCAATTGTATATTATGTAAATAATACTATGCTTTAAATATGTGTAAATAGTTAATTTTAATTTGACCATCCAAGTTGAATTTCCTGTTATCTGTAGTTTTACGGTTATCCCACCGTAAAACATAACTGTTCCATGTAAACCGCACTGATATTGAAGAGCGCGGTATATTAAGAGAAATAAATAAATAAATAAATAAAATTGATGTGTATGCTAAATTGTCTGGGTACAAAATCAATTGGGACAAGTCCACAGCTTTTCCCATGAATAACCTCACTTTCTCCTCATCAGTGCAGGACTATAATTTCAAGTGGGAAGCCTCAACGATTAGATATCTTGGGGTACGATACAGCTCATCGGTTGAAGAAACTGTGAAGCTCAATATCCAGTCAATTAAAGAAATGGCCCAGGCGTTAGCTTGGAAGTGGTCCCCCTTACATCTATCTTGGTGGGGTAGGTTGAACTCCATAAAAATGGTCCTGGTGCCTAAGATAAATTACATTCTGGAAATGGTCCCAATACTATTCCCGAGGACATTTTATAGGGAGGTGGAGCGCTTGCTGCTGGCCTTTTTGTGGCAAGGTAGACCTCCTCGGATTGCAGCATGGAAGTTAAAAGCGAGTAGGAGCGAGGGAGGGGTACAGTTTCCGGACTTCGAATGGTACCATAATGCGCTATTGTTGAAACAAGGCCTAAAGTGGGGCACGGATAGCACCTCGGAGGAGAACCCTGTTTGGGTTGAGGTAGAAAGAGAGCTGACTTCCCCCGCCCCCATGCCCTTGCTGATGGGAATGCAAGCTGGTGGCTCGGGTAAAGGGTCCCGGGTAATACAGTCTACCCAGCGCGCCTTTGGTTTTCTGGAGAATGCCACAAAATGCGATCGGAGTATCTCAATTCAGCATCCCATCTGGACCAACCCATTGCTCAAAATCGGGCGTAAGCCGTTTGCCTGGAAGGCCTGGCAGGACGCTGGAATCTGGACTATAGGCCAATTGGTGAAGAGCACAGGGTGGAAGAGCTTTGATGACCTCCATGCGGAATTTGGGCTGCCAGAGGTACATCAGTTCCACTGGATACAGTTGAGGCATTGTTTAACTGGTGTGGTAGGGGAGGTGAAGGTGGTCGTCGATAGGTGGGGGTTTCAGAACGTGGTGGAGGAATTTAGGGCATCCGGCGCTAGGATGTCCCATATTTACGCCACCATACGAGATAAAATAAGGCAACCCGAGCCTGGAGTGGGGCGGAGCTGGGAGCTTGATATAGGCTGTACAGTTCCTCCGCGTCTCTGGCCCCTTATTTGGAATAAAGTTAATAGAGTGTCGAAAGCAGCATCGATTACTCAATCCCTCTATTTTTTTAATGCGTAGGGCGTATTTAACCCCTGTTAAAGTTTCAAAGTGGGATACAACGGCGTCTAATAAATGTTGGTCCTGTAAGGCAGCTTTGGGCACCTACCGGCACATGCTGTTTGACTGCCCGTATGTTCAGGGTTTTTGGAGAATAATATGGAGCAAGATTGATCGCATTATAGGAGTGTCAGTCCCTCTGACGTGGGACATTGTTGTTCTCCGTTCTTATGCAAGTCCCTTGCAATTCCCCAAGGGTAAACATTTCCTGTTCAATTTCCTGATGGCGATTGCATTGAAACTGATCATCTCCAATTGGAAAGACTTATCCAAGTTGGATGCCCATCTTTGGTGGAACCTGGTGTGTACTTATGGCAGTTTTGAGAAAGTACATGACCGGGAAGTCCCGCAGGAGGGATGGCGCAGTGGGCAGAAGAGAAGCCGGCGTTCCATGGAGGCTACTGACCCGTGGGATGGTAGCAAGTGGCAGCTGTTGGAGGAGTAAGTGGCGCAGGCAAAGTTCTGCTGTAGCTCTGTAAAGTAGAATTGATGATATGTTTGAAACTGTTTTCTTAGGGAGATGAAATGCTGATTGTTTTCCCGGGGAGGCTGGGGGGGGGGGGGATAGGGGTAGCAAGAGGGGGGAGGAGGGGGGGATACCTTCTAGTTTTGTCTGTACCTTCCTGAAAGGAACTGGTTGTATCTAGGTCACAGGAATCTTGTTTTGTATTGTTGAGTATGTTAATCCGTGTAGTTGTAATTGAAAAAATTAATAAAGATAATTTAAAAAAAAATGTTTATGTTATTTGTATTATTTTGCATTTCGTCATGAGCATTATGTTGTGTACATGTAGGTGCTTTTACTATTGTTCATTATTATCAATGTTTTTAATCTTTTAATGGTATTTTTAATTTTTATTTTTAATTATTGATTATTAATTATTGTATTGTTCAGTTGTGTGCCCCCTGAAGAAGGCGAAAGCCGAAACACGTAGGGGATTCAATAAATTGATCTCACCAATTCACGACTCTTGCTCCTTGTGTTTGCTTCGGACTCTACTGGAAGAGCTAGTGCTCCTCTCTATGTACTCATCTGTATTTCCTGGTCACATCTAGCCCTTGTGGACTATGATGCACCCAGGATAGTGCATATCCTGTGTGGTTGCTATGGTCAGATGTTATAAGAGAAGGGTGGTGTTTGGATCCAAAATGTAGCACCACCCAAACCACCCTCTCTGGATCAGGGTGGGGGACAGGATCTCCCACCAACAGATCCACATTCTACATCTCTACAATGGAGGCAGTAGAGGTGACCATCAACCCCAGTCCTGCTGGGGAATAGGTACGCTCCAGGGCAGTCAATGCAGATCTGTACATATCACATAGGGCACTAGCAGACAGACAGTAGACCTGGAAAAGCTCAGCTGCCCCCAGCACAATCTATTATCAAAAACACATTGCAATTATTAACAGCTCCACAAAATTAAGAAACTACCAAATTCATCATATTCCTACTGACACCACCATAATCTGACATTCACCAGCAGAGGGCACAATCAGTCTCCACCCTGCAAGGTGTTCCAGCCATACACATGCTAATTGCAGACAGTCTGCTAACTAGTATATAGTGCATGTTCCTGGAAGAACTGTGTGTACCCAAAAGTGGGATATAAGCATATTCACCAAGCAAGTAAGTCAGTGCTTGGGCCCCAGAAAAGGAAACACATAGATAACATTTGAAAGAAACATTACATAGCACTATGTGGGAACCTAGCCATGCCATGGTCACTGCTCAGTGAGGGTGAGAGTGACCTCCCAGACTGACATGCTGTGGCCACCCTGTCTGTGCACTAGGTGGTCGGGCACTACAATGTCCCAGCCATTGCCCTATGCCTGTGCAGATGCATCCTGCCCAGACCGCCATGTCTGGGCCATACCCACAATACCTTGCTCCTCATTATGCACATTGGCAGGCTAACACTGGAGACAGTGCAAACACTGGGGTCTCAGTAAGGTGTAGGCATCCATAAAATACTGGATAGACATACACACACTCCCACACCTATTTTAGCATTGTGCAAAGAGAGAGGTGGTTGGCAGCCCTGGCTGCCACACCAGTCCTGGGCATAGTGGAGGCATTGCTAAGGTATGCAAGTGCTAGTATTTAGTAGCTGCTGCTCTGCACAGGGCCCAACAGCCTGACTCTCCATGAGGCTTTCGATAGTGGAGCCTGTGTGTGTGGGTGTTTGTGCCCCTGTTGGCCGATGCTCGAGGGCAGAGGTTCCCAACTCCAGTCCTGGTGGGCCAAACACAATTCAGGTTTTTAGGCTGTCCCTTATGATTATGCATGAGATACATTTGCATACAATGGGGGCACTGCATACCAATGCATCTCATGCATATTTATTAGGGACAGCCTGAAATCCTGAAGTGTGTTTGGCCCTCCAGGACTGCAGTTGGGAACCTCTGCTCTAGGGACTGCACATGTTTATGGTTTATGTGCGCTGTAGGGTAAAATATAGGGACATGGTCTGTAGGAGCCACAGCTGGGACTTGAACCTGTGATTTTCTGCCCCTGAACACACTGGCTGTGTGTACTTCACCAAACTGTTGCCACAGAGGCAGGTCATTCCCTGGGGATACCATTACTGTTCATCAGACAGACCTTGTCTGTTGCACTGCACACCACCCACCTAAACAGGGCTTGGCCTTGGTGTGCTGTGGGCAGATGCCACTGCCCCCTCCACCACCAGCACCCCTCTGCCATAATGCTGACATGCTCTTATGCCAGTGGTACTGGTGGCGCGCAGTCCCAGGCCATCCAGTGTGCTGGTAGGTGGCTGCCTATGGTGTGGGATCTGTGGAAGGGGTGCCTACATATACATCCGCGCGTCTCCCTGGCATTGCCTGTCAATGTTATGTGCCCTTTAGGGCACCTGCTGGGTAATGTCCTGTATATAGTTAGATAAACATACTCGTTCACTTTATGTAAATAGTTTAAAATTTGTTTGATCTCTGTTTTATTTCCTATTGTTATATGTAAATGCTGTTTATGCATAATTTAAATGTTAAAATGTAAACCGCTGCTGATCACTGGAAGGAGCGGTATAAAAATAAGTTCAAATAAATAAAATAAATAAAAATAAAAAAATGTCCCCTGCGACACTGTGGGAAACACACTCGTGGGCATGTTTGACCTTGGTAAGTTGCTGGCTTGCTGATTTGCAATTTCTGTGTTACTATGTGCCACCTAGGCATCTGCCTAGTCCACCCTGTGCCCCAGCTGCTCCACTGCATTTCCTGCGTGCAGCCCCCTGTACCCCATTTGCAACCTCACCTTTGTGCCCTTTCGTACTTGGGCACTATTCTGTTGCTGCATGCACATGTATCACTACTATCACTTTTCTTGGTTTCCTTGTCTTTGCAGTACATTGCTGACTGAAATGGTTTCTCTCTCCTGCAAATGTGCCTCTAAAGCGAGGTTTTCACTGGCGTTAATTTTCAGACCTTCATTCCACAGTGTTAGTGTGCCTGGATCTTATCCCCACCCACTCTCCGCCCACTGACCCCTTCTCTCCACCCTCTGGGGAGCCTTACTCCACCCTCTGTTTGCCTTAACGCCGCTGGAGACATTATCGCACGAAACCTCACGCTATCATGCGATAATGTTACTTTATTGCATGATAACATTATGTATCATGTGGTAACGTTACGTATCGCGTGCTAACTGTGCCGCTGCAATGTTATCGCTGTTTAGTAAACATCCCCCCTAGTTTGATATACTTTTTTATCATGATTCTTTTTAATTAAACTATTATATTAAGCAACTATTGAAGGTCATGTGATGGAATGAATCAGACAAATTATAGTTAAACTGAATTTCAGACCCAGCAACAAATAATTCTGTATTTTCAAACTTTTGATCTGGGATAGTCCCTTCCCAACTATACTTGAGTTGGCAGGATGCAAAAGGTCTACAGAAAATTGAGCAAAACCAAGACATATCTTCCTGCAGTATGGCAAACACATTTAGAGAGCTTACTGACACCAGCAGAAACTGAACCTGATAGCATAGCAAAAGACACTGCTGTACAATGTCCAGCTAGTGACAGCAAATCAGGTTAGAACGTTATTGAATTTATGAAAGAGATAAAACCTGCAATCCAATCATTAGACAAGAAAATGAATGTGGTCTCTGATTCAATAGCAGACTTGAACATATATCTAAACCAAAAGCAGCAGGGCATATAAAGTTGAAAAGAGACTGAAAAGTTTGAAGATGGCCATTAATTTTAGGCAAAAGAAGGTTTTAAACATACTGAGGAATTATGAAGAAAAAATGAAAAATGATGATGCTGAGAACCATTTGAGATGGAACAAGTTAGAATAAGGATGTGTACTGCAAATATATTTTGGATTATTTTTCAGATTTTTGGCCTTTCTTCCCAATTTTGTAAAACTTTTAATAAAACTTTTTTATCATGAGTTAGAATTTCTCAGTGCACAGAAATCAACTGCATGTATGTTAATTCATAGTTAACATCTGTTAAATTGATTTCATATGCACTAAATTGTTTAAGGCATGCTAATGAACAGAACAGAGTGGAGGAGTAGCCTAGTGGTTAGAACACTGGCTTGGTAACCAAACAACCAGGGTTCAATTCTCAGCTAGCACTCCTTGTGGCCTTGGGCAAGTCACTTAACTCTCCATTGCCTCAGAAGAAAGGCCTGGCAATCTACTTCCAGTGACACTGCCAAGAAAGCCCAAGAGCTTCTGGGTCACCAGGAGTCAGGACTGACTCAAAGGCACACATTGCATTTTGCAATGAACTGAACATTTATTTATTTATTTATTTATTTATTTATAGTCTCTTCTATACCGCGCTATTCAGCATCAGCGCGGTTTACAGTAAACAATGAACACACACATTTCCAATAGTACTTTGTGTTTACATATGAACAGGAAATTCAACTTGGCTAACAGGGGAACTATATACAATAACAATATATACAATTCACAGACTAGTCATGTGCTCGTATGGTTTCAGACAATGGAGATTTGGATGGTTTCAGCAGTTGGTACTGAGCTTCTATTGGTTTCCGGGTAAAGTAGGAGGAAGAGGTAGTGTTTCACGGCTTTTCTGTATTTAACTCTTGTCATTCCAATACTAGTTTGAGGAGAATTGCATTCAGGTATAGTGAGTATTTCGCTGTCTCCAGAGAGCTTACAATCTGAGATTTATCAAGTTATTGAAAATGGTATTCCTAAATTGCATATGAATAGAGCCTGGGGTTCATTATAGAAGCGTACACAGACAAAAAAGTTTGGTTCATGCTGGTTTTAAACAAACACTCCCTATTTTGAGGCATTTTGTCCTGTTTGTTTGATCTATTTGTTGTTTTTAGATATGCATTATATACATGTGAGAACTTAAAAATGCTAGCCATTGCATGTGCCTTAATTCATAGGTACATGAATATACAAGCAATTTACACACATTTTCACTTTTTAGTACCCGAATGAACCAAACACATGCTCACGAATGCAAACCCCTAGTTCATTATGAGAACAAGGGTTCACTATTCGGGAGGTATGAAAAACAAGTTTTCTTACCATTGAGATGCTTTTCTTTAAATGTAAATCCCACTTCCAATCAGCAGGCAGCATGGACAATATCCAAAACAGGCAATTGTCCAGTACGAATGGCTGTTCACTGAAAAATATCTTCAAAAACATCCCAAAACCAAAACTAGACCAGCCCATATATATTGGAAAGTTAATTAGATCATTTGATTAATAGATTCACTGCTGTAGCTTCAACTTCTCAAGTTGCTGCAGTTTTCAGATTATGGCCTAGGCCTCTTCTATCTTCTTCTTCTTTCTCAGCTCACAGAGGCATCCCTTTTTTCCTTAGTAAAGATTCACCGAGTCACTCCTCACAACTCAGGTTTTTCAAGTCATCTTCTCAGGGAAGGCCCCAGAGTTGGTTCAAGGTATTAGTGATCTGAGCAAACCTTAAGCCTTATGCCCCTTTTGGCTGTCAGAATCTATTGTTTAGCTTTGAATATCTTGCTCTCTATCACCTCCCAGAAGTTGCTGCACCAGGCCTTGTTTGCCTGGCATTAGGGTGGCCCTGTCTCTTCTGGAGCCCATTAGGAGATAGACCACAATCACACTTTCTATGTTGTAACTAGGCCACACTGGCCCTCAGAATCTTCTCCTCAGAGCTCAAACACTAAACTTGAACCCTGTCACCTCCAAGGAAGTTTGGATAAGGAAGAACAAAATCCCACCCTCCAAACAGGATTTTATTTTAACCTATCACATCATCAACCCTTCCTCCTAGAGCAAGTTATTTGCGTATACACTCATTGCTGAAAGAGAGTGGATAAGTCTATAAAGCCACTACTAGTAAAAGAAACTGCACCTTACACAAACAAACAAAAATAGATGATGCCTTTTTAATGGACTAACATTGCATTTCTTGACCGACATTTGGGAGTTGACGCTCTCTTCCTCAGCTCAGGACAGTATGAGAAAAAGATCATGGACTCTTAAAAAGCATGTTTATGCTTTGCCTAAGGTTAATGGAAGCAGTGGTGATTCACATATTTAAGAATGTCAATAAAGGTAATTTGCAAATGCAATGTGTGCCTTTGAGTTAGTCCTGACTCCTGGTGACCCAGAAGCTCCTGGGTTTTATTGGCAGTGTCACCAGAAGCAGATTACCAGGTCTTTTTTCTGATGCAACAGAGGGTTAAGTGACTTGCCCAAGACCACAAGGAGTTCTAGTGGGAATTGAATCCTGGTTGCTTGGTTACTAAGCCAGTGCTCTAACCACTAGGCTACTCCTCCACTCCACAAGGCAATTTGGGCTGTGCTAAATATAGACTAATTTTCACTTTCTCTCCCATTTCCAAAATGATAAATAAGAAGGTGTTTGCACGAGGGTGGGGGGTGGGTGCATTATGACAATGAGTATGGAGAAGGATGTGCTTGCTTAGAGCTCCCAGTTATAACTTCAAAAAATGGTGAAAAGTAACCTTCAGAGCTCAGATTGAAGCACCTATGCTGTTGGGAAGGTGGTTTGAGGTGTCTCACCATCATTCCAAATGAGAGAGCAGTGTACCGGGACATGCCAAAGCCACAGCTTAAGTCACAGCGAAATAACAAAGGGCAGGAGAGCAAAAACATGGCTGCTAAGACAGCTTTGTTCCCGACACCCATAGTAGGGGACCTGGCATTGGAAATATCAAAGACGGTGACTGAGACTCAGCAAGCTCCAAGATGCTGTGGATGAGATTGAAGGAAAATATGAGCAACAACTACAGAGAGTGACAGAATTAGAAGTGAGAGTGGCAGCGCAGGAGGAAGCTGGTGATTGAATGGCATGTCAAATCCAAGAGCTACAATGAGAAATGGCGATTCAGCTAGACTATATTAACGAGCAAGAAATGCACTCCCACTGGAATATCTTAAGATTAGTGGGTCTGGCTGAAAAACTTACTGATGCAGGGCTATATAAATCCTTTGAATAATGGCTGCTGGCGCAGATGGCTCTGCAGTTGCAGATGGCACATGGAAGTACGAGCGGGCCCACCGCATATGCCCATGAAGAGAGGGCAAAGGAAAGCAATGAGCAGCAAGTGTGCACTACTGTATTTAAACTGATCACAGGAAAAGCGTATTTTACCTGAGTACAGGTGCCTATCTGCCGTAGAACAGGTTAGCACAGACTGAAGAGGAATGCACTTGACACAGGGAGTTGTTCCCGAAACGTGCACGTCGTGCCATGCTTGTTGGAGACTGTGTTGTGATGCGATTTGAAGGAGTATCTATTTGAATTTAAGCTAAGTCTTTTTAAGACATTTATACTGAATCTTAAATAAAATGGATGTTGCCATCTGGAGTGGTTAGAGCGTAGTTCTGACTTCCCCTGGCTCCATCCGACAAAAAGAATACTAAAAATTTATTTTGTTATTTTGGGAAGGGTGAGGATCGGTAACTTTTTGATATTGAGGATTTATGGTATTACCGAGATCTGGGGTTAGAGTTTTATACTTTAGAATATATCAGGACAGCAGTGACATTCAGCTGGTATCTAGATAATGTCCACATTTATACAGAAAGTTTAACCACATAGTGTAGGACAATATCTAATTACCAAATATCAGAAGTCACTCATAATCCCTAGGCACCTTTATACAGCAATGTCACTGCACTGTTCAGATAGTGCTGAGGCAATCTGAGGTTCATATAACATACTCCGTTATCTTAACCCCTGACATAACATCATGTTTTGAACTTTCAGCCTTTTTATGAGCTCTGCATCAGGGTAAATTTTGTACTTTTCTGACAATCAGCATTGTACTCCAGAGGTCTGTGCACACCTCTACCATACATAAAATATGAAACGTTTTTCTTGGTACCCTTATCTGGATAACCTGCATGTCTTTACCCGTATTTTACAAGAGGAGTTTTCTTGTTCATATATCCAGACTTTCAAAAGAATTCAGAGTTCCAAAGCTGTATGAGAGTATAGGAATTGCCAGCTGATTAATGGCATGTATCTTATTCCATGATGCTAAAGCACTTTTCAATATCAATTTTAATCTCCTGTATTATCCTTTACTAATTTTTTCTCTCTATAATTTATGTTCGATTGTCACTCCTTCTACTCCTAGACATTTATATATATCTTCTTGTTCAAGTTCCTTTGTGTCATAGTCATCAGTCAGAGAGATATTTTCAGTTTTGCTCAATTTTCCTCTGAGGAAAGTTAGCTTAGCAAATTTATCCAGGCCAAAAATATTTTGATGATATCTGAGAAGCTTTTCACTATACAAAGCTATTTGTTAAGGGTTTTTTTTTTTTAGAAGTCCTATTCATCATGTAAATGTGTCAGTGGCATCAGAAAACCATGCAAGCTACAGACACTTGTTGATTGGCCTGTTACGTAACTCAGGTAACCCGGAGGCCCACCTCGCCCTCTACCGCATCTCCACATCCCCCGCACATATTTTGTTATACATAATAAATACCCAGACACTTTAATATGGTACAACCTTGGTCGCAGCTTTATTTACCAATGCATACATATAATAACCGCCCAACATGGGCAACCAACCTGTATCACAAACCCCACACCCCATACCGGACGATGCTCCGCCTGCCATACTATTAGCAAGGCGGAACATCCTCCTCACCACCCCCCCCCACCGCCAGCCTCGCCATCCTAGTAGCAAAGGCCGGCTCTCACACCCCCCTACCGGGCCGAGACCCCAACCGGGATGCCTCGCCCCCACCACCGGGGATCACTTCACTCCACACATCTCCTAAATCAGTTAGCACTACCGCCGCCTCGGCGAGCGCTGTCTTGCTACCCCGCACCCCCAGCTTCAACAAACCCACCCCCCCCCACCCCCCCTCACCCTAAACCAAGGGAGGGAGGGCGGGAAAGACAACCGACCATCAGCGAGGAGCCGCGCGAAAGGCCGAGCCACGCGGCTCCTCGCACTCACTACCCCCTCCCTTTCCTGAAGGAGCCAATGGGATCGCTTCCCGCAACCGCGGCAAGCGATCCCATGGCAACCCTCTCCCCGCTCTCTGGCCCCCACCTCCGCTTGCCCCCGGTCACGTGACGAGGGCCGAGGCCGGGCCCGGGCCCGAGTTACAGTCGGCCGCGGGACCGGCCCAGCGGCCTCATCATTAACTCAGGTAACCCGGAGGCCCACCTCGCCCTCTACCGCATCTTCACATCCCCCGCACATATTTTGTTATACATAATAAATACCCAGACACTTTAATATGGTACAACCTTGGTCGCAGCTTTATTTACCAATGCATACATATAATAACCGCCCAACATGGGCAACCAACCTGTATCACAAACCCCACACCCCATACCGGACGATGCTCCGCCTGCCATACTATTAGCAAGGCGGAACATCCTCCTCACCCCCCCCCCCCCCACCGCCCGCCGCGCCATCCTAGTAGCAAAGGCCGGCTCTCACACCCCCCTCCCGGGCCGAGACCCCCAACCGGGATGCCTCGCCCCCACCCCCGGGGAGCCCTTCACTCCCCACATCTCCTAAAGCAGTTAGCACTCCCGCCGCCTCGGCGAGCGCTGTCTTGCTACCCCGCCACCGGCGCGAGGTATTACATATCCTCGCGCCGACCCCCCCCAATAAAGCTGCGACCAACCACAAGCTCCAAAATCTCCTGCCAATCATTTAAGAGGAGATCCTGTCCCACCGGGGACAAGTGAACACCGTCCGTGCGGTAGAGTCCGGAACACTGAACATCCACCCAGGAATGGTGAACCTGCAAGCCACCTGCCTGCAGAACCCATCGCCCGATCTGGCGATTCACTTTTGCCAGACCACGAGACCACCGCCGCTGAGCCTGGCAAGCCGGACGCTGGATGATATCCGACCAGATAATCGAGACCTCCGGCCACTCTTGCTGCAGCACGCGAAGATCACGCTGAACCGCCCTGATGAGTTGCCGACACGTCCAGCCGGACAAATCGTTGCCTCCAAGATGGACCAGGATTCCCAACGGACGCCTCCGTTGATCCGCTGCCCGCCGCACCACCGGAAGGAAGTGCCACCACCGCATGCCGCGCTCACCCAGCCACCGCAACCGCACATGACGGACCGCCAGGCCCAGGTGCACTCCAAGCGGGCGCCGCACAGCTCTCCTCTAGGCCCAATATACGAAGGAGTGCCCGACGATCCACCATTCTCCGGTTGAGGACCCACTCTCAGTAGCATCTCGGGCGAGCAGCGGCAGCTGTCCATCTGCAACAGAAAACAAAGCATGAAAGAACCCCCCCCCCGTCCAACCCCCCGCCATCCCCCCCCCCCACCGGCGCCACCCCTTAAACTCTGTCAGGCCGCACATAGCCCACATACGCCCCAGAGCGCCACCTACCAATGCGCTGAATCACCCCACCATCCAAACCAGCCGCAGCAGCGCTTGTCGCAGCACCGATACGGAAGGAGTGCGAGGCGAACTGCCGCTCAGGGCACCCCAACCGCCGGAGCGCCAAGCGCAACACCGCCGTGAATTGATACTGAGTTACCGGACCCCCGTCCCCATGACGAAAAAAGTGCCCACCCAGCGCCGGGCGCACCCGGACATACGCCTGCACATTGCGCACCGGGCAGGACAACAGCCCCGGGGCCGCCGACAGCACCACCTGCCTACCCCTACCAGTCTGGTCAGTCTTGGACCGTGACAGGGAAATCCGCACCACAGAGTGCCCCACTGTCACGCAATGCACCGCCAAACCTCCACCACAATCCCCCCGCCGCGAACGCGGCACCAGCTCACTCACCCGGAAAGCCCCGAAAAAGGCAGTAACAAACAGAGCACGAAACAACACCGCCTCATGCTCCGTCGTCGCCACCTCCCCCAGAACCTCCCATATCCGTATGAGCAGTTCATGGGTGACCGGGCGCCGCCAATCTCTCACCGCGGGCCGCTCCCGCCCCCAGCCCGCCAGCAACCGCGTCACCAAGAACGACCCGCTCGGGTTCCCCCAACCCGCCGCTTTACTGAAAAAGGAGAAACCCGCCAACGCGGCCCGGACCGAAGACCGAGACCAGCCCCGCTCCCGCGCCCACACAATGAAGGACCCCCCCAACTGCTCCCCAAGCGGGCCACCGCACCAAACCCCTCCCGAGTAAAAAGGCCCGCACCCGGCTATACCCATTCCGATAGGCAGTCCACGTACCTGGAGCCACAGAGGACCTCAGCAACCCCATCAGAGCAGGGTCCCAATCTGCCAAAGGTTCCCCGGCACAGGCGTCGCCGCCACGTCCGCCCCTGGGGCCAGCAACCGAAACTGCGCCCACTGGAAACGAGACAAGGCATCAGCAATAGAATTACGCACTCCCGGAACATGGCGTGCCCGCGCTGTAACATTGAGGCGCAAACAAGCCAAGACAAAAACTCGCATCAACGCCGTCACTCGCGGACACCTAGGGGACTGCCGATTAATGACCTGCACCACCGCCGCGTTATCGCACCAGAACACCACCTTCCGATTTCGTAACCGCTCGGGCCATACCCAGAAGGCCACCACAATCGGAAAGAGCTCTAAGAAGGCGACATTACGCGTCAAGCCAGCCTCCGCCCAGGCCACCGGCCAGGCCTCCGCACACCAGGAACCCTGGCAATACAAGCCAAACCCCGAACCGCCCGCCGCATCCGAGAATAGCTGCAAATCCCCATTGGACAGTTCCTCAGATTGCACCAAGGTGCAACCATTGAAATCAGCGAGGAACGCCCCCCACACCCGCAGATCCTCCCGCAGCCCGACCGTGATCCGAATACGATGGTGCGGGCTCCGCACCCCAACCGTAGCCAAGGCCAAACGCCGCGCAAACGGCCGCCCCATCGGAATCACCCTGCAGGCAAAATTCAGGTGCCCCAGCAGCGACTGCAACTCCCGCAACGTGACCTTCGCCGCCGACCCCACCGCCGCCACCAGCGCTTTCAATCGCTCCACCTTGTCCGCCGGCAAACGAATTTCGAAGGCGACGGAGTCAATCTCGATCCCCAAAAAAGCACAGACATGTGACCGGGCCCACGGTCTTTTCCACAGCCAAGGGAATCCCGAACGCCCCCGCCATCTCACCGAACTGACGCAACAAGTCCGCGCAAGTCGCGGACTGCGCAGGACCCACGAACAAAAAGTCATCCAGGTAATGCACAATAGAGCTACGCCCCGTTCGCTGAGCTACAACCCAATGGAGGAAGGAACTAAATTTTTCGAAATAGGCACAGGAGATTGCACAGCCCATCGGCATGCACCGGTCAAAATAATAACGACCATCCATCTGAAAGCCGAGCAAGGGGAAAGCCGAAGGATGCACCGGCAGCAAGCGAAACGCGGATTCAATGTCCACCTTCGCCAGCAGAGCCCCACGACCACATTGTCGCAACAAATCCACCGCCGCATCAAAGGGGGCGTACCTCACCGAGCAGCACTCCGTCGGAATATGGTCATTCACCGAGTCCCCCGGAGGAAAGGAGAGGTTGTGTATCAGTCGATACTTACCCGGCTCCTTCTTGGGTATCACCCCCAGCGGCGATACAACGAAGGGGGAAAAGGGCGGGTGGACAAATGGCCCCGCAATCCGGCCGAGCGCACACTCCGCCGCGATCTTATCCCGTGCCACCGCAGCCAATTGACGCACCGAGGCAGAATTACAGGCCACCTGACCCGAAATTACGCCCTGAAACGGAATACGAAAGCCCTCCGTAAACCCCAACCACAACTCCCGTGCCGCCCGCCGCCGCGCCGCCCCAGCCGATACCGCTCCAACCACGGCCCCAACGCCCCGGCGTCAATGGGAGTTGGCGCCAACCCCCAACGCTGCCCCTCACTTACTCGCCCCTGCGGATCCGGACACCCCTTTTCGACTGCACTTCGCGGCCGAGTGTCCCCCCCCACAGATAGAGCAGGTGTGTCGGAACTTACAGTCCGAGAACGGGCAGGACGCCTTATTAAATCGCCAACAAACATCCCCGCTGGGACCGCCACTGGGCGCTCCGGGGACCGCGCCCGCGGCACGAAAGGGCCGCACGCCTGCCACCGCCGACTGCCCGCCGGCTTTAACAGGCCCGCTGCCACCTCCCCCTACCCCCTTCTTGGCCGACATCTGCGTGAGCCATAAATTAATATCGCGCGTCCCCCAGGACAGCTGCGCATTCTCCTCCATCCGATCCCGAAATTCCTCATCATAGTTGAGCCACGCCCAACCATCATGAGCCTGCGACGCCGCCAGGATGGCATCCGCATACGCCAACAATTCCCCATACAGGGCCGGCTCCGCGTGCCCGCAGACACTCGCCAGCCGCAAAAACGCCCGGGTCCAATTCAAGGTATTCCGTGAAACCGTGCGCACCCTGCCCGCCTTCTCGTCCGCCTTCCGCTTCCTGCGGCTCTCACCCGAACGCTTCCGCCCCTCCAGGAGCCGGAAAATGTCAATATACTGCCGCCTCCGTATGCGTCTACGCAACTTGCGTGGCACACTCTCCCAAAGCTCCGCGCAACGCACCACGGCGGGACCCGCCCCCTCCCCCCGCCCCCGCTCAGCGACCCCGTCCTCGGACGAACTCCCACTGGACGACGAGGACGAAGAGGAAGCTCGGCGACAGCGACGCCCGTGCTTCCGCTTAGCCTTGGACTTATGCCCGACCGCTGCCGAAGCCTCGCCGACCGAAGCCCCACCTGCCCAAACCCCCAGGGTGTCACCCAACTCACCTTCCGCGCTCGGAGCACTCGACACCGGCACCACCACGGCCGGACCTGCCGCTTCGACATTCTGCCCGGACACCTCCATGCCGCCGCCCGCCAACACAGGCGCCGACTCTCCGCCAACCGGGACCTGCAAAGGAAAAAACAGGGCCCACAGTAGCCGCACCCAACCCCTGCTGCCCAGCCCCCCATGCCGCTAGCCCCCCATGCCGCCACCCCAAGGCACCCACCCCCCAGCTGCCCAGTGCGCATCCCACCCCGGCGCACAGCCTGCCCCGGCAACTCCCGCCCCAGCCCAATTCCCGAAACCCGCTCCCCAACTGCCCCGCGGCCGAAAGGCCCCCCCCCTGTTACCGGCATGCCACCCCCGTAGGAGTAAGGCGGCACCGGCCCCCCTGGAAACCACTGGCCAGCCCCACTGGACCCCGGGAGACCCCCCGGAGGGAGCGAAACCCCACGGCCAGCCGCCTGGTCCCCGCAGGCCCCCACCCCACCAGCCGCTTGGGACGACCCCGGGCCGGCACGCAGGGCCGACCCCGCACCCGGAGCCCCCAGCACTACCCCTCTTGCTGCCTCCCCTGGAGCCGCCGCAGCCCCCACCGTAGCGGTGGACCGACGCCGCCCCCGCCCCCTCTGGCCATCGCCCATCCCCTCCGGGATAGCCAGCCCACCCAGCCGTCCCCCCCCCCCTGGCAGCAGGAGGCCCCCTTCTTCCCCCACGGACACTCTGGGACCGGGTACGAACTCCCGCTCGTCCCGGCCGTCCAGACTTGGACCCCCCCCATGCCCCCCAGGGACCGCAGCACTAACAACACCCCCCCCACCCCACACTGCCCAAGTGCAGGCCGCGAAATTACGCGTCCTACCTTGTCTTTGGTTTTTTTTTTTTTTTTTTTAAATCTAAACCCCGCTGCAGGGGCCCCCCAAGGACACCGAAACCGGTCTTCTCTCCCCCCCCCCCGACTCCCGCAATCTCACCGCACTCCGGAGCCCGGAAAAAGACAACCGACCATCAGCGAGGAGCCGCGCGAAAGGCCGAGCCACGCGGCTCCTCGCACTCACTACCCCCTCCCTTTCCTGAAGGAGCCAATGGGATCGCTTCCCGCAACCGCGGCAAGCGATCCCATGGCAACCCTCTCCCCGCTCTCTGGCCCCCACCTCCGCTTGCCCCCGGTCACGTGACGAGGGCCGAGGCCGGGCCCGGGCCCGAGTTACAGTCGGCCGCGGGACCGGCCCAGCGGCCTCATCATTTCCGCACATGGTAACCGGCTTTTCCTACCGTCCCCCACTCAGGCTCACCTCGAATTTACTCGTCACGCTGCCTTTTTCTTCGGAAGTCCCACCCTATGGAATTCTCTCCCGCACCCTATCCGCACTGAATTATCTTTTTCCCGATTCAAAGCTCTTCTCAAGACCTATCTCTTTTGTCAGGCTTTTGATCTTCCTTTCCTTCCAGATTCCCCCAATTATTATTATTTATTTATTATTTATTTATTTGAACAGTTTTTATATACCGCTGTTTCCAAGGATCAACAGCGGTTTACATTACAACAAAAGTTATACAGTTAAACAGTTAAACAGTTACATAGAACTTTATGAACAATTTAAACAATATTACATTATAACGTGAGTTGAAAAGAACAATATTGATTAATGTAATTACAATATAACAACAATATTTGACTATGTTACAGAAGACTGTATATCGATAATATATTATAATATAACAGGAACAACAACAATATCAATATTTGAACTATAATACATTTAGATTATATAACAGGTATCATATGTTACATTGATTATATATATATGTGTAAAATGATACTTATTTTATGATGAGTATCGTTTGCAGTAGAGGATGTCTAATTGTAGATATACATTTGGGTAATGTAATAGATTCTGTTATGGTGGTTGGGAAATTGTAATTGTTTCTCCATTGTTGTAGTGTTGACAAAATAAATGTGTTTTTAAATCTTTTCTAAATGTTAGTAGGTCTTTAGATTCTCTTAATTGGTCTGGAAGATTGTTCCATAGTATAGGTGCAACAAACGAAAAGGCACTATTACTAGTTGATTGCTTTGATTTTCTTATTAGATCTGGAACTGCTAGTGTGTTAAGGTTTTTTCTCCGTCTTTTCCTAGTTTCTAAGGGACTGTGAAGAAGAGTAGTTAAGTATGATGGGGCTATGTTATTAATTAATTTAAAAGTGGTTAATAGTATTTTGTATTGAATCCTACTGAATATGGGTAGCCAGTGTAGTGTGTATAAAATGGGGGTAATGTGGTCAGATAGTTTGGCTTTGAATATAACTCTTGCTGTTACATTTTGGGCCATTTGTAATATTTTGATGTTCTTCTTAGTTATGCCATGTAGTATACTATTACAGAAATCAAAATGTGGGGTGACCAAGGCTTGTGTAACGGTTCTAAAGTCTTCATCTTGTAATAGTGGTCTTAGTTGTTGTATAGAGCGCAATTTGTAATATATTGTTTTTGTTAGTTTTCTAATGTGTGTAGTGAAACTGAGAGCTTTGTCTATGATGACTCCTAAATATTTTATTTCTTCTTTGATAGGGAGGGTCGTGTTTAAGATTTTAATGTCAGTTGGGGGGGTATATTTCGTGTTTTTTGTCGCAATCATGGCTTCAGTTTTTTTGATGTTAATAGATAAGTTGTTTAAACGGAGCCATTCTTCAGCTTCTATTAGGCAATTTGTTAGATTGTTATGGTTTGGGTTGATTATGTTAAATTCTGAGAATAGCATGATGTCGTCCGCATATATATGATATTTAATCTTGTATTTTTGAATATGGTACATATTGGCTGGAGGTATATGTTAAATAATAAGGCAGATAATGCAGAGCCTTGGGGTATACCTTTTTCTTGTGGGAATGGGGATGAAGATGCTTGGTTATGATGAACGTATTGTGATCGATCGGATATATATGATTTGAACCAGTTCAAAGTAGTATTCAGTAAACCTATTTGTTTAAGTCTTGATATAAGTATGGTATGATTAATGCTGTCAAAAGCAGCTGAAATGTCTAGAAAAACTAAGATGAATGCTTGTTTTGGATTGTCCAAACCTTTGCTAAGAGTGTCAAGTAGTGCAATGAGCAAGGTTTCAACACCATGAAAAGGACGAAATCCGTATTGGTGTTTGTCAAGGGGGGCAAATGTATCTATATGATCTTGTAACTGTAATTGAACAGTTTTTTCTATGATTTTGGATAGGAAGGGGATGCTAGCGATCGGTCGATAAGATGAAGGGTCATTTATATTTAATGAATTGTTTTTTAATATGGGACGGATTGCAGATAGTTTTAATTCTTTAGGTAATATCCCTTGTAAAAGTGATTGATTCACTATATTTAGGATAAAGGGTGCTAGTTCTTGTTTAGTTTGTTTAATCCATGAGACTGGACAAGGATCGAGTATGGATGTGGTTGTGTTTATATTTGATATTATATTGAGTAGTTGTTTCTTATCTATAGGTTGAAAAGTATTCCAGGTGTGATTATTAGAGGAAGGAATACTTTGGAGTGGTGTAGTTATTGTAGATGATTTAAGTTTGCTAGCAAAATAGTCAGCCATATCTTGTATGTTAATTGAGGCTGATTGTTGTTTATCTATGGGATTTTTAGATAATGATTTTACAATTTGAAACAGTTCTCTAGGACGATTAATAGATTTGTTTAGGATCGATGCATGGTATTGTTTTTTAGCATTATTTGTTGCTGACCTGTAGGAGTTGAGATTTGTGAAGTATAATTCTTTCAGGTCAGATGTTTTTGTTTTTCGCCATTCTTTTTCAATTTTGCGAAGGTTTTTTTTGATTAAGGCTAGTTCTGTTGTATACCATTTTTCTGATGATCTGGTTTGATGTTTTTTTTGTATATTGTGTATTGGTTTAGATGCTGATTTTATAGTTGTATTCCATATAGTTGTGGCTTCGTCAAGGTTGTTTAATTCTGTGGAGAATTGTGGGATGATTGTGTTGAGGAATTCTTCAGGAGAAAAAGGTCTATATTTGGGTCCGTGATGATTTTTATGTTGTTGAGAGGAGATAGTAGATGGTATATTAATAGAGAATTTTATTATAAAGTGGTCAGACCATGGGATTTGGGATATTATAGGAGGCGTATATTCATGTGTTATTGTAAAGGACAATGGGAGAAATATTAAGTCCAGAGTATTTCCTTTATTATGAGTTGGTTGGTTAATAATTTGTTGATAGCCATATCTTCCATAGATTCAAGAATGATTGCAGATTGATTAGTATTGCAAGTTTTTAAGTTAAAATCTCCTAGGATTATATGGGGTTTTCTTGTGGATGTTTTGCATGCTGTTTCTAGTATAGATGTAATATTTTGAGTATCTGATGTGGGTGGTCTATAGAAGAGGCAAATTGCTAAGTTCCTGTTTTCTATCATTAGTATATCTGTATTATCATTAGATTCACTAATGGAGGTGGAACAATTCAAACTTGATTTTGATAGTATTAAGACTCCACCACCTTTTCTTTGATTGCGGTTACAGATGGATAAGGTATAACCTTTTATTTTTAATTGGTTTATTAAAACAGTATCAGTGTTGCTTAACCAAGTCTCAGTTAGGCAGAGGAAGTCTGGGTTCTCGTCAGTGATGATATCTATAATGATTGGAATCTTGTTCCTAACAGATCTTACGTTTATGAGGATTATTTTCAAGTTTTGAATGGATGGGTTCAGTTTTTTTATTTCATTGTCTGTTTTTGTTTGTATGTTAATTAGTCTTCTTATACGTGTATCTGTGTAATTAACTGTTAATGGGCTATGTATGAGTGAATATGGTTTGTGGTTAGTAATGAATATTCGATTATTATGTTGAGGGTTGGTGTGCTGGTAGGCCATTCTAGGGTGGTGGTAGAGCAGGTTTTGTGGTTGGTAGCATATTGTAGGAGAGATAAGTATGCTTATGGCAATACTTATGATATATAAAAGATGTATTATGATTTGTGCAAGTTTCATTTTTGCTATGATTAATAAGACGTGGACAAGTAGTATGAGAGAGTGTGAATAATTTGTTTTGATAGAGGAGCAAGTTATGGAGAGTATTGGAAATAAGAGTTTGTTTTCTATTTTAAGTGGGAAGGATAGGAATATCCTATTGTTGATATATCTATTTATTTTTAACAGTGCAATCTATTGAGAGAGGTACTTGCAACAGTGTGATCAAATGTGAGGATTACTGGGAGCAGTGTATACAGATTAGTGATATTGGCAACAGTGTATACAGATTGGTAACAGTGTAAATATAGGAGAAAGGTACTAGAGATAGAGACGATAAAATGTTGTTTGAGAGGATGCTATCAGCAATGAATGGCAATGTATTAGCAAACAACAATATGGGACACTGTATAGATCTTGATTGAATGAGGCTTCTAACAGTATGGTTTAATATCTACTGGCAACAGTATTTATCTATTGATGATTGATATCAGTAGTTATCAACATTTACTGATAATTGAGAAGGTGCAACTGGTAAATTAGTGAATTGTGTGATCGTTATAGTCTAACTTACTTATTGATATACTATTGACAACAGTAAAGAATAAACTACTGGTACAGTATTGAATACATTAATGAATCGCTACAGACAACTGTACTTATTGAGGATATACAACTGGCAACAGTTATGATGGTACTGTTTACCCCAATCAGCCAGATGCACTCCCCACCGGTGTCTCCCCAACAGTTTAGATTCCCTAGCATTCACTTCACCCCCACTTCCCTCCCCGACTTACCTATCCCCCTTCCCATGTTCCCCCACCCCGCCGTTGTCACAAAGTCATCCATTGATGCTATGTCACCCACTGTGTATCATGTTGTCCGTCGTTTTGTCCTATTGACTGTCATCTGATATGTCGTTTACCACATGTTGTGTTATCCGTTGTTCTTTATCACTCTTTTCTTTCTGTCCTCTCACTTACTTTCCTATCCATTTATTGGCGTTCCTTTCTACCTTTCCTTTAAGAAGTCCTGATTTTTATTGTACACCGCCTTAACACTCCGGTAATGGGCGGTATATCAAGTGTGCCAGATAAAGATAAAGATAAAGAATAAAGATTGTGCGTCCCAAAATCCAAGCGAGAACAGGGTATCTAGAAGAAGGTGGTGAACAAGGGTCTCAACAGCAGCAGATAGGTCAACAAGGATGAGGATAAAGTAAAGGCCTCTGGATTTGGCCAGGAACAGGTCACTGGAGACTTTGGCAAGAGCCATTTCTGTAAAATAAAGAGAACTAAAGATAGATTGCAAGGGATCCAGAATGCTGAGAGAAAAGAAAACCAAGACAGCGTCAGTGAATCATACTATGCTCAAGTAGCTTGGGTTCAAAAGGGAGGAGGGAGTTTAAATTTGATTAATCCCATTTAAACTGAAAACTTTTCCTGAACCAAATTTTATCTTCAACACCAGAGACAGCTTCTAGTGCTGATAAACCTGACCCCAGTTAAATTCCTTCTAATCCCAAATAAATTTTAAATATTTTTTTTCTATTAAATCATGTCAAAACCACTATGGCACAGCTCTCTTAAATGTAGCTATTACTCCTTCCACACCCATTCTGTATCTGTCACCTACCTAAAGCACTTATCCTTGAGGTTCCTTTCCCAGTACACATGAGGTTTCCCATCTAAGTAGTTTAGATTTCATAAATTCAATATTAATCTCTCTGTTGTCTAAGTTATAAATTTTAGAAATTACTATTACTACTACTACTACCTATCATTTGTATAGCACTACAAGGCATAAATGGGAAAAGGATTTGGGGGTTATCCTTACTGAAAAATGTTGGAAAAAAGATTTTAGTTATTTCCAATAAATCCTCTGTCTCTACCGTCATTAAAGAAAATAGTTATAAACTATAACCGGGTAGTCGTACCCGGCGCTCACTATTCCTGCTCCTGCACCCCCTTACTTCGAACATTCCCCCCCCCCCCATTTTTCCTCACAAAAATGCCACAGACAATCATTCTTGGGTTACAACTGGTTGCAGCTTTATTTGCCAATTTAATATGCAGAACATACCAAAAAGAGAATAATCAACAACCAACCAAACCCCCCCCCCCCCCGACGGAGCGATGTAATACCAGCCATGCTATTAGCAAAGTGCCCTCGCCTCCGCACCGGCCGCATTCCTTCCACCGGCCAAATTCCTATCACCCCTGTCCGACTTCACCATATCATTAGCAAAAGTCTACCAGGGGTTTTCCGGGCCGCGGGCACCCCGCCCACGCCCCCAGTGGCCTAAGGCTCCGGACCCCGGACACCTCCGGGATCCCGCTGCTCCCCCCCCCCAGCTGCAACAACCCTAAGTCTCGACACCCTCGCTCATCCTAAGGGTGGGCGGGTGGGCTGCAAAGCTCCCAGGATCCGCTGCATGTGCTCCCACGAAACTGCTGCCGGCTGAGCACATGCCCGTCCCGCTGCCTGATTGGCTCCCACGTGCACCGCTGCACACCCGGAGCCAATCAATTTAAAAGATGCGCGAGCGTCGTAGCCGACGCCCGCCTCTCTCCCCCCCCATCTCCTTAGCTTGAGCGCGCGCAGGGTCCCGCGCCAGGCCGAGCACCCGGTTAAGCTCGTGCACCGGGACCCTTCCTGCACCCTCTCCATAACCGGGTAGTCGTACCCGGCGCTCACTATTCCTGCTCCCGCACCCCCTTACTTCCAACATTTCTCCCCCCCCCTTTTTCCTCACAAAAATGCCACAGACAATCATTCTTGGGTTACAACTGGTCGCAGCTTTATTTGCCAATTTAATATGCAGAACATACCAAAAAGAGAATAATCAACAACCAACCAAACCCTCCCCCCCCCCCCGACAGAGCAATGTGACACCAGCCATGCTATTAGCAAAGTGCCCTCGCATCCGCACCGGCCGCATTCCTTCCACCAGCCAAATTCCTATCACCCCTGTCCGACTTCGCCATATCACTAGCAAAAGTCTACCAGGGGTTTTCCGGGCCGCGGGCACCCCGCCCACTCCCCCAGTGGCTTAAGGCTCCGGACCCCGGACACCTCCGAGATCCCGCCACCGGCTCGGGCTATCTGAAATGCCCGAGCCGCCCCCTTACTCTCAAGCTGTGACCAATGCATACCACCCTGTACCACTCGCTCCACCGCCTCCTGCCAATCATTAAGAAGGAGGTCTATCCCCACCGGAGATAGATGCACACCATCGCTCCTGTACAATCCCCCACACTCCACCTCTGCCCAAGAATGTTGCACCTGGAAACCCCCTTGCTCACATACCCACCGCCCAATCTGCCTGTTAATTTTTATTAACCCCCGAGACCACCGGCGCTGACCCCAACATGCTGGCCGCGGAACAATGTCCGACCAAATTAGCACCACCCCCTTAAACATTCGGAACAAGAAGGTCAAATCTCTCTTTGCAGCTCTGATCAGTTGCTTGCAAGTCCAGGCAGCCAAGTCATTCCCCCCCCAGATGCAGCAGGATAATCCGCGGCTGGCCTCTTACACGCTGATGGTGCCGAAGCAAAGGCAATAGCTGAGTCCACCTCAGACCACGCTCGCCCAGCCATGATAACGACACCAAAGCAGGATCCATCCCCAAATTCAGCCTGACTGGCCGCACTGCTGCTCGTTCTCCAGCCCAGAACACAAAGGAGTGCCCCAGCAGTCAACACTTCCAAACAGTCTGCCCCCCATCTGCAAAAGAAAGAATGTGTTACTACTCCATGTCTGGAAGACCTGTCCCTTATAAACGGACATAAGCTCTGAAGGCTCCAGACTGCCACCTACCGATATGCTGTATCAGCCCCCCGGACATCCCGACCTCCACTGCACTGGTCGCCGCCCCAATGCGAAACGAATGGGCCGGAAACATGGAAGGGTCCTCACCTAAGAACCGTAATACCATCCGCAGGAACGCAGACACTTGAAAACACATCACAACCCGCGCATCTCCATGTATGAATAACCCTCCTGCCTGCTCAGGCCGAATGCCGGAGTATGCCTTCATAAGTGCCACCGGACATGTGGGACCACCAATTCCTTTGAGGATCACCCACCGCCCCTTACCCCGCTGGTCCGTCTTAGACCTCACTAAGAACACCCGCAACTGCCTGTCGCGCACCTGCACATGCCGCTGCTGTACACTATTACCCACTCCCGCCTTCACAGAGTCCGCCACCAATTCACTCACTCGAAAGGCGCCAAAGAAAGCCAAGCTGAAAACTGCCCGAAACAGAATGGCCTCGTAGTACGACTCCGCTACTTGCGGTAAGCCCTCGCACAATCTAACCAGTAACTGATGCATGATCGGGCGTCGCCGATCCGGAGGGGTAGGCTGCACACGTTCCCAGCCCTGCAATAGTCTTCTAGCCAGGAACCCTCCCACCGGAGAACCCCACCCCACTGCCCTCGCAAAGAACCCGAAACCCGCCAAATGACAACGCACCGCCGATCTCGAAGCCCCAAGTTCTTTCGCCCTGATAATATATTGCCCGAGCAAATGATCCGCTACCACCCCCCCCCCTGCCATCCCCGGGCCAGCAAAAACTCCGACACTCTACTCCCACCTTGACGATAAGCCTCCCATGTTCGTTCTGCCACTGAATTCCTCAGGAGACTCTTCATCTCAGCAGGCCAGCGCTCCACAATTTCCATGGGACACAGCACCCGACCACATCTGCCTCCGGTGCCAGTCTCCGGAACCGCTCCATCTGCAAACGAGAAAGAGCATCAGCAATTCCGTTAGTATGGCCCGGGATGTGCCGTTCTCTCAACAGCACATTCAAACGCAGACATGCCAAAACTACTGCCCTCATTAGTGATGCTACCCGAAGACAACGCGGGGAATAATGATTCACTACATTCACCACCGCCTCGTTGTCACACCACCAAAGTACCCTCTGATTCCTCAACCGCTCTGGCCACAACTCCAGCGCTACCAACATAGGGAAAAGCTCCAGAAAGGTAATATTACTTAAAAGTCCCGCCTCTTGCCGCTCCTGCGGCCATCAGTCGGCGCATCAAGAACCCGCAAAGTAAATGCCCAGACCTACTCCCCCTGCTGCATCAGAGTAAAGCTGTAAATCTTCACTGGACATCTCAGGTTCCATCCAAACTGAAATTCCATTGAAACCCCGCAAAAATACCTCCCACACCTGCAAATCTGCGCGCATCACACTAGTAACTCGTAGGCGGTGATGGGGCTTGCGCACGCCCGAAGTCGCTGCCGCCAAACGCCGAAGAAATACCCGCCCCATCGGGAGCACCCTACAAGCAAAGTTCAGCGACCCTAGGAAAGCCTGCATTTCCTTCAATGTCAACTTCGAGGAAGCCACGGCATTAGCTACCAAGACCCTCAACTTCACAACCTTCTAATCAGGTAGCCGCGCCACCATTCCCTCAGAATCCAGCTCAATCCCCAGGAAGGTAATCCTGTTAACTGGGCCCACCATCTTGTCCTCGGCCAGAAGGACCCCTAACGCTCCCGTCATTTCCATGAAAACTGCCAAAAGCTCATGGCAGCCAGTCGACTGCGCTACCCCTACAAACAAAAAATCATCCAGATAATGCACCACCTCGGAACTCCCGACCTTCCGTACCACCGCCCAATGCAAGAAAGAACTAAACTTCTCGAAATACGCACACGCAACGGAACAACCCATCGGCATACACTTATCAAAATAAAACTCCCCGTCAAAGTGGAACCCTAACAAATGAAACGACGAAGGATGGACGGGAAGCAAACGGAATGCAGATTCAACATCCACTTTCGCCATCCATGCCCCTCGACCAGCCTCCCGGAGTAACTCAACCGCTCTATCAAAGGAGGCGTACTTATTTATTTATTTATTTATTTATAGTCTCTTATATACCGCACTATTCAGCATCAGCGCGGTTTACAATAAACTTGACCGTACACCACTCATGCGGTATGAAATCATTCACCGATGCTCCCGTTGGACTCGACAAATTGTGTATTAAACAAAATTTTTCCGGTTCTTTCTTAGGTATAAGCCCCAGAGGCGAAACCACAAAGTATGAAAAAGGCAGTTGCCGAAATGGGCCGGCTATTCTACCTAACCTCAACTCCACCGCTAACTTTTCCCGTGCTATCGGCGCCCAGCGCTGCACCGACGCAGAGTTTCGCGCTGTCCCACCTAAAACCCTACCCTGAACCGGAATAACAAAACCAAACTGAAAACCTAACTGTAATACAACCCTATCCCTCCTCTTCGGGTATTCCCAAAGCCACATCCTTAGCACCTCAATCCTTAAGGGAGAGAGGGCCACGCCGAATCGCGACTCACAACTTGGATACTGACCGGGAAGCGACCCCTGCTCCTTTCTTAAGACATTTTGTCGCCGAGTGGCCCCCACCACAGCTCGAACATACATGCCAGAATTTACAGTCTGGGAAGGGACAAATGGACTTATTAAATCGCCAGCACACATCCCCGCCTCCATCTTCAGCTGGCTTAGCCGGCAAGGTGGCCCCTCCACTCTGAAAGGAACGACCTGCCCCAGCGGTGGGCACCGATCCCACTTTTCCCCCACTCCCGTTGCCAGTCCCTTTTCTGGCCGACTTCTGCGTCAACCATAAATTAATGTCCTGCATACCCCACGTCAAGCCTTTGCTCTCCTCCATTTTGTCCTGAAATGTTTCATCGTAATTGAGCCACGACCATCCATCGTGGGCCTGCGAGGCCTCCAGAATCGAATATGCATAGGCCAGCAATATACCATACTGGTCTGGGTGATGATGACCCCAGACACTCGCCAGCCGCAAGAACGCCCTCACCAAATTTACCACCGTCCGAGAAACTTTTCTGATCCTACCGGCCTTTTCGTCCTCTTTCGGCTTCTTCTTGCTCTCGCCCGATCTCTTCCGCCCCTCAAGTAAACGGAAAATATCTATGTATTTCCGTTTTCAAATTTTTTGCCGTAGCTTCCGTGGCACTCCCTCCCATAACTCCGACAACATTGACGAAGTAGCACTACCACTCCCCGCTACCCTACCCGACTCTTCTCGGCCTTGAACCTCCACCCTGGTGCTTTCCGCACTCGATGACACCTCCGACGAGTTCAATGACGAAGAGGAAGAGGATTCCGAACTATGCCGTCGACGACGAGCATGTTTCTTTTTCTTGCTCGCCTTTCCCGAACGCTCCCTCCGCGTACCCCTTTCTTCCTGTTCGATCACATCGTCCCCCCGTAACTCACCCGGCTCCGCTCCAGCCGCCACACTCCTCGCTGTCTGGCGCAGCCTGCCCTGCTGTGGGTCCTCACTCCTCTGTTGCATGCTGTCTCCTTGTGCAGCTGCGCGCTCCTCCTCGACTCTCCGCACCGTCCCGGCAGCCGCGTCCCTTGCCATCATTCTCGAAGGCTCCTCTATGCCAGGCGCGAATCCAGGCGATGCTACCAGAGGGACCTGTGAAGAGACAAATGGAAAGCCAGGAGAAGGAAACCCCAGGGTCCATGCTGGTTGCCAAGCTCCTACCCACGCAGTCCTTGAAGAGCCTTGCCCCCCACTCGCCCAGTGATCCGCTGGCGTCGGATATCCAGCGAACCTGTAACTGGTTGGCATTGTCGCGCCCACACCCAGGGACACCAACCCCCCATCTTCTAACCCCCCCAGAACCCCCCACCATATCCAAAACTGGGCCTGGTCCCTATCCCCCGCCCGGTAACCGTACCCCCACATCCGCCCCTATCTGACG
This sequence comes from Ichthyophis bannanicus, assembly GCA_033557465.1. Lineage (NCBI taxonomy): Eukaryota > Metazoa > Chordata > Amphibia > Gymnophiona > Ichthyophiidae > Ichthyophis > Ichthyophis bannanicus. Next base: position 211,093,406 of record CM066037.1, read on the forward strand.
AAGCTCGAACAGAACTCTCCCCTTGGCTACCACCAACCATGCCTGCAGCAGATTCCTTGGCCAATTCCCTCCCGACTGGTGGCCGAGTCCCACGACCTCTAACTCCCCTGCCCCTTTGTGACACTCCCAGGGATTCCTGCCACCCTCAAACCGGCAGCCTTGCCTCCCTTCCCCCCGTTTGCCACTCGGGTCCCCATGGCGCCCCGTGGGGCCCCTGCCCTCCCCCAATCAGCCCCCAACCCCTTTTTCCACCCTTAAGTCTATCAACCTTGCTCCCCCGACCTATCCCCAAGCTTACCCCTTCTGTCCCTTCTTTTTTTTTGCTGTCATTAGATGCTAATTTAGCTTTTTTGTTTAGGAGTTATTATCAGTTAGACACTGCCTACCCTAACCCAACGACCGGGCCACACTCACAGGCCCGCTATGCTCCCAGCCTTCCAGCCCCTCAACCACTCGCCTGCACAACTGGCTGGACACTGTCAACCGCCGCACCGACGTCCCAACTGGGAGCCTCATGCACAGCCAACTCCGCTCCGTTACTCCTTTACCCGCCGCGAAAGCCTCCAACCTGCCGCAAAGCTCCCAGGATCCGCCGCATGTGCTCCCACGAAACTGCTGCCGGCTGAACACATGCCCATCCTGCTGCCTGATTGGCTCCCGCATGCACCGCTGCACACCCGGAGCCAATCAATTTAAAAGATGCGCGAGCGTCGTAGCAGACGCTCGCCTCTCTCCCCCCCCCCCATCTCCTTAGCTTGAGCGCACGCAGGGTCCCGCGCCGGGCCGAGCACCTGGTTAAGCTCGTGCACCGGGACCCTGCCCGTGCCCTCTCCATTGCTGTGCTGGTGCCATATCCCTGATAAGTTACATTGGATGCTTCTGGAAATTAGTGAGTTATTGATGGAGGGACTGCGGGGAGAGGGCACGCTTTTTCATATTTGATGGACTTATCCAAAAGTCAAGTGTTTCTAGCAGTTATTGCCTCCTGCTTACAAACTATTTTTAAGGTCAACATTCCTCTGGATGCTAAGGGGGTCATTTTTTTAAGTGCCATCTAGTCAATGTTGACTCCTAGTGACCCAGCAGCCTCTGGGATTTCTTGGCAAGGTATGACCAGAAGTAGATTGCCAGGCCTTTTCTTCCAAGGCAATGGAGAGTAAAGTGACTTGCTCAAGGTCACAAGGAGTGCCAATGGGAATCTAACCCTGATCTCTTGGATACTAGGCTGTTGCTCTTAGATCAAACAATGATATGCACGTTTGAAAAATTCAATTCAGATATGCAAATTACAATGTCATCCCAAAAGCCATTTTACAACAACCAGATTTACACATGTCCAGACTTCATGGGGGCATGACGGGAGGTGTGACCAGGACAGTCTTCAACAGATACATGTGCTCTGCCCATTTCTGGAGAGAGATCTGCAATAGTGAGTATATACTTCTGGGAATTTTTCTGAAGGGAATTCTTTGGATTAAAGCTGATTGATCTGTGAACCCAGTGTAATTGTTAAATCAGTTAGGGCCTAGTAGCAGCAGTTTAAATTTAAATTTAAAACACAGAAGAGAGTTTTCTGGTTAAATTTAGAACCCAGCAGAGAGCTTCTAGTTTAAATTTCACACTAAGTCAGAGCCTAGCAGCAGCAAAGAGCTTTACTTTAAATCAAATCAGAATATAACTTAACATAAAAGGCAAAACAGGGTCAGTATTCTTTGAGCAATAAATAAAGTCTTCTAGAGACCTTTACAAAGAGGCTTTCTACCAAGGGGGCAAGAGACCTGTGAAACTTTTTAAATAGGTGTTAAAGCCAGGTGGCAGGTCAAAAGGCCATTTTGAAAGCTTACCTTAGAAGCACAGGACAGGGTACTGTGTAGCAGCCCTCTTTTAATAAGTCTTATTTCCCTCCCTCCCTCCCCAACACTCACCCACCCCTGGGATAATCGTAGTTTTATAGGTACTTGCGCATCTTAAAGGAAAGGAGCTGCTCTCAGGTACAGCACTTTATCAAAATCAGTCATACATTAAGGACCTGTGATTAATTAAGCTTCAGGTGAACAAGGTATATTAAACATATTAGGTACACTTTTATTAGTATAAGTATCCACAGCAACCCTTAGTAAGTAAAGAACCTAAAAATCTAAACACAAGCTTAAAACTAAGATGCAGACAATAGTCCAACAGCGAGATAGAGGCTTTCCAGTCTTTTGCATTGAGTGTCACATGTATGATTTTCTCCCAGTTGATGAGAGGTCTTACGTGCGCACTAGGTGCAAGGAGCTCTTTGCTCTCAGGGAACAAGTCCATTCTCTAGAGGCTAAAGCAGCAAACTGGGAAGACATAAGAAAGACAGAGAGGTACATAGATGAGACCTATAGGGGTATAGTCCTGAAGTCCCAGCTCCAGTCTGGCAGCATCCCTGTTGCCATGGAGGAGAGAGGTCACGTGACAGGACAGCATCACACTGGTATGGTAGGAAGTGATCCTGTAGCTAGGACCTGTCCTCCAGGTGATGTAAAACCCTCTTGCACTGAGGAAGTTTCTCCAGGGACATGTGCCCATGAGGGAAGGGTTAGGACAGCCGTTACAGTTGGTGATTCAATCATTAGGCATGTAGATAGCTGAGTGGTTGGTGGACGTGAGGATCGCCTGGTAATATGCCTGCCTGGTGAGAAGGTAGCAGACCTCACGCGCCACCTAGATAATGTCTTAGATAGTGCTGGGGAGGAGTCTGCTGTCTTGGTACATGTCAGTACCAATGACATAAGAAAATGTGGTAGGGAGGTTCTGGAGGCTAAATTTAGGCTTTTAGGTAGGAAGTTGAAATCCTGAACTTCCAGGGCAGCATTCCTCGAAATGCTTCCCGTTCCACATGCAGGACCCAAAAGGTAGGCAGAGCTCCAGAGTCTCAATGCATGGATGAGATGATGGTGCAAAGATGAGGGTTTTTGATTTGTTAGGAACTGGAGAACATTCTGGGGAAAGGAGGGGCTCTTCCGAAGGGATGGGCTTCACCTTAACTGGGATGGAATCAGGCTGATGGCATTAACCTTTAAAAAGGAGATAGAGCAGCTTTTAAACTAGATAATAGGGGAAAGCCGACAGTAGCCCAAGAGCGCATGGTTCGGAAGAATGTATCCTTAAAGGATACTACAAAAAGCAGAGAGGTTCCAAAAACGAGTAAAGTAGCCCAAATGCCCTTGAGTATGGAACAGACAGAGCTTAAAGATTCCAAATTACCCATGCCTACCAATAGCCAGATTAATATGAATAAAATACAGTCTCTAAAATGCTTGTATGCAAATGCTAGAAGTTTAAAAAATAAGACAGGAGAGTTAGAATATACAGCACTAAATGAGAGGCTAGATATGATTGGAATCTCAGAGACATGGTGGAAGGAGGACAACCTGTGGGACACTGTGATACCTGGGTACAAACTATATCATAATGATAGAGCTGATCAAATTGCTGGAGGGGTTGCACTCTATGTTAGAGAGGGCATTGAGTCAGAAAGGATTAAAGTTTTGCATGAAAGAAAATTTGCTGTAGAATCTCTATGGATTGAAATTCCATGTAAAAAGGGGAAGGCAATTGCAGTGGGGGTGTACTATCGACCACCTGGCCAGAATGAACAAATGGATGATGAAATGTTCAAAGAAATCATGGAAGCTAACAAACGTTATAGCACAGTAATAATAATGGGTGATTTCAATTACCCCAGTATCGACTGGATCAGTGTCATGGCAGGACATGCTAAGGAGATGAAGTTCCTAGATGAAATAAATGACTGCTTCTTGGAGCAGCTGGTTCAAGAACTGACCAGAGGGGAAGCCAAATTGGACCTAGTCCTTAGTGGAACACCAGATCTGGTGCAAGAGATAAGGGTGTTGGGGCCACTTGGCAATAGTGATCATAGCATGATTGTGTTTGATTTAATTAGTGGAGGAGGGATGGTAAGGAAATCACAGAACTACCTTTTAACTTTCGAAAGGGAGACTATGATAAAATCAGGAAAATAGTTAAGAAAAAACTAAAAGGAGCAGTTGCAGAGGTTAAAGACTTATATCATGCTTGGGTGTTTTTGAAAAATACTATCTTGGAAGCCCAGAACAGCTGTATTCCACGCTTTATGAAAAGTGGAAGGGAGTCCAAAAAATTTAAAGGTGAAGTCAGAGAGGCTGTTGTTGCCAAAAAAGCATCTTTCAGGAAATGGAAAAAAAGGGCCAAATGACGAAAACTGGAAACAGCATAAGCACTGGCAGGTCAAATGCAAGGTATTGATAAAGAAGGCAAAGGGAGAATTTGAGATGAAGCTTGCTGCGGAAGCAAAAACGCCTAATAAAGACTTTTTCAAGTACATTCATAGCAAAAAACCTGTGAGGGAGTCAGTTGGTCCATTAGATGATAGAGGGGTTAAAGGGGCACTAAAAGGCGATAAGGCGATAGCGGAGAGACTGAATTATTTCTTTGCTTTGGTCTTTACTGAGGAAGATGTAGGGATGTTGCCCATGACTGAAGTATTTAAAGGTGCAGAAGAACTGAAAGAAATATCGATACATCAGGAAGGTGTATTACAACTATTTCATAAACTGAAGTGTAGCAAATCACCTGGACCAGATGATATACATCCAATGATGTGGAAAGAACTAAAATATGAGATTTCAGACCTGCTATTAGTAATCTGTGAACTATCATTAAAATCATCTGTAATACCTGAAGACTGGAGGATGGCCAACGTAACGCCAATTTTTAAAAACGGTCCCAGGGGTGATCCGGGAAACTACAGACCAGTGAGCCTGACGTCAGTACTGGGAAAAATGGTAGAAACCATCATAAAGAACAAAATTGCTGAACATGTAGATAGTCATGGCTTAATGGGAAGATGGCTTTAGACAAGGAAGATCTTGTCTTACTAATCTGTTATGTTTTTTTGAAGGTGTGAATAAGCAGGTAGACAAAGGTGAGTCAGTTGATATAGTGTATTTGGACTTTCAGAAAGCCTTTGACAAGGTCCCTCATCAGAGACTTTTAGCAAAACTAAAGATTCATGGGATAGGAGACAGTGTACTATTGTGCATCAGGAGCTGGTTAAAAGATAGAAAGCAGAGAGTAGGGCTAAATGGCCAAATTTCCCAATAGAGAAAGGTGAATAGTGGTGTACCCCAGGGATCTGTGCTGGGTCCGCTGCTTTTTGACATATTCATAAATGACCTGGAAAGTGGAATAACGAGTGAGGTTGTCAAATTTGCAGATGATACAAAACTATTTAAAGTTGTTAAAACCCAAGAGGATTGTGGAAAATTACAAGAGGATCTTGATAAATTGGAAGACTGGGCATCAAAATGGCAGATGAAATTTAATGTGGACAAGTGCAAAGTTATGCACCTAGGGAAGAACAACCCAAACTATGGTTACACGATGCAAGGTTCCACATTAGGAACCACCACCCAGGAAAAAGATTTAGGCGTCATTGTGGATAACATGTTAAAACCTTCCGCCCAGTGTGCAGCGGTGGCCAAAAGAGCAAATAGAATACTAGGTATCATAAGGAATGGAATGGGAAATAAAACAAAGGATATAATAATGCCTCTGTATCGTTCCATGGTGCGACCGCACCTTGAATATTGTGTGCAATTCTGGTCGCCGTATCTTAAAAAGGATATAGCATTATTAGAAAAGGTTAAGAGAAAAGCCACTAAAATGGTAAAGGGGATGAAAGGATACCCCTAAGAAGAAAGGCTAAAAAGGTTAGGGCCCTTTAACCTGGAAAAGAGATGGCTGAGGAGAGATATGATAGAAGTCTATAAATTAATGAATGGAGTGGTTTGGGTAAACATAGATTGACTGTTTACATTATCAGAATATAGAAAGACTAGGGGACATGCAATGAAGCTACAGGGTAAACTATTTAAGACAAATAAGAGAATTTTTTTTTCTCTCAACATGTAATCAAACTCTGGAATTTGTTTCTGGAGGATATAGTAAAAGCTGTTAGTGTAGTTGGGTTTAAAAAAGGTTTGGACAAGTTCCTGGAGGAAAGGTCCATAAACCATTATTAAAAAGGGACCCAGGATATCAATGCAAGCATTGTGGACCCTATATCTTTTGGGGAAACTGCTAGGTACATATGACCTAGATTGGCCACTGCTGGAAGCAGGATACTGGGCTTGATGGATTTTGGTCTGACCCAGTATGGCATATCTTATGTTCTTATGTTCAAACCAGCAGTGTTCTTGTCTACACCTCTACATGCGCTAAAGTATGAAAAAGATTAGAAAAAGTGCTTGTTTTTTGGCAAGTAATTGGCAGTATAGAGAAGAGGAAGTTGCTCTGTCATTCCCAGACTACTTTAGCATCTGTACAACAGTAGACTGATAACAGAAACAGTGTATGGCTGGGCCGCTACGCTGCTGTATGTCTCTGTTCAGTTGACAGGCCATGATTTTTAGGCATCAGAACATACACATACCCATTCTGAAATCTCGCAGTGAGCACTTCTTTGTTGTTAGAGCTAGTGACATTTTATTCCGAGACATGCAAGTTCCTAAAATGGCCTCAAAACGTGCATTTGTTTGGTCCATTCTTTGCATATATTTTCCCTTTTTCATTTTCCAAAGACATTTTTCTTTTTGGGTGGTTTCTAGGTCAGTTAAAAAAGGCATTTACATATGTCCACTTTTACAGCTGCCTTTCCTATGGAGTTTGGGATGTTTTGATTTGGAAGTCTCTAATAGTTCTTAAACGACCTTTCTAAAATGTGCCTTTATGCTGACATTATTGGGAGTATGGCCTCCTGCACATATACAACAGAACCAGAAGGCTATGTTATGCTGTATAATGGTGACCAATAATAGAATTGAACCTATTAAGAACTACCAAACATTGCAGGAAAACAGTTTTTGGAACAACTTTGTCTTGAAAAAATATTTATGTGTAGGAACAAAATTCACACTGTACACTAATAAAATATCACAGTCATCCATCATGATCCAATTTAATGATAAATTAAGCAACTTTTTCATCTTCCTCAAAGAAAAGAAACAAGAACTTAATTGTAACTAACAAATGTCACTCTGGTGATCTTCAAGTGCATCTATAATCCACACACTGTTACCCATATTGTTCAGACACAGCACTGAGTTTCAAATGGGTGTAAACACCATTTGAAACTCAAATGGGTGTAAACACCATTTGAAACTCAAATGGGTGTAAACACCATTTGAAACTCAAATGGGTGTAAACACCATTTGAAACTCAAATGGGTGTAAACACCAAGTTCTGCTTCAGGGAATCACTAATTGATCATTTTTAAAGTTCCTATACAACTGTCACGAACAAAACTTTCATGTGACCAGATGTAAGCTGCCACTTCATTGGAAGCAAAAGGAGCCCCCCACCCCCCATAGAACATTAGATTGCTTAAAACTAAGATGCAGACAGCAGTCCAGCATCAAGATGGGGGCTTTCCAGTCTTTTGCATTGAGTGTCACATGTATAATTTTCTCCCAGTTGGGGAGAGGTATTACATGTGCACTAGGTGCAAGGAGCTCTTTGCTCTCAGGGAACGAGTCTAGAGGCTAGAGTAGCAGACTTGGAAGACATAAGAAAGAGAGAGAGGTACATAGACGAGACCTACAGGGATATAGTCCTGAAGTCCCACCTCCAGTCTGGCAGCATCCCTGTTGCCATGGAGGAGAGAGGTCACGTGACAGGAGAGCATCACCCTGGTGTTGCAGGAAGTGATCCTGTAACTAGGACCTGACCTGCAGGTGATATAAAACCCTCTAACACCAAGGAAGTCTCTCCAGGGCCATGTGCCCATAAGAGAAGGGTTAGGACAGCCATTATAGCTGCTGCTCATTGGAGCTTACAATCTAGTTAAGACAGATAGCACTACAGCTGAGGACAAAGCAGCCTCGAAGAGATGAGTTTTAAGCCTAGATTTGAAATGGGCCAGAGATGGAGCGTGCCATACAGACTCAGGTAGTTTGTTCCAGACATAAGGAGCAGCAAAGTGAAAGGATCAAAGTCTGGAGTTGGCAGTAGAAGAGAAGGGCCAAAGCAGAAGCGGAACACCAAGGACCAGGCCTACACACAACTAAAAAGTTTCGGCCTGAGGCCTTCTTCAGAGGTCTAAAACAAAAACAGACATACATATTAAAATGTACATTCATAAAAAATATGTCATACTCAACACATAAAAATTTAAAACAATCAAATTAAGTAGACACATAAAAATCAATTAAAACAAAACAGTGTTCTTTAAAAATACCAATAATGCATAGAAATATAAAACCACATAAAATTAAAATGTGAAGGACCACACATCATAAAGGAGAATACATTACCGCAACAGGAGAGCAACAACAGTATAAAAGAGGCAGAAGGCTCTCCTTAATCTCTATAAAATATAGAGAAACATGAGGGTATATTATTAAGATTAAATGGTATCGTCCCTAATGAAATCAAACGAATTACAAACATAGGAATGTAAGGTAAAAAGAAATAAATAATAGAAGTATATAAAAAAGACAAATAACAATGAACTCATTCACACTGTAACGTCTAAAAACTGTAACTCAACTTAATGTGGGCATATTGTTATACAATGATAAAAACTGTATCGGTTAGGAGCATGGATTAATAGGATTGAACACTCATGTGTAATAACAAAGGAAATGATATAATCCAAAATCAGTGTGGTGATCATGGATACTAATAAACACATATATAGATAAGAAATGACAACCATAAAAACCATAAAAACCTGACCGCAAAAGGGAAACGACATGTCGGAGGGGAACCAAAAAGGAAATCACCCATGCTATTGTACATATTATAAAAAGAAAAACCTTTGAACACGACTATTAGTCATTGAAAAATGAAAAGAAGAATAAAAGGAAAAGAATCTATTGCGTCAGTCAACATCCAAAAACGCACCCGTGCTAATGAAATTGGCTCAGAGAAGATCACAGGGAAAAACACGTGAAAGTGGAAACATAAGCCGTGCAAGACCAATATGGTGAGTATGCCATTACATATAAAAACAGCTAAAAACTGCATATAAGGCCACCGCACATTTTAAAACCACAAGGGGAACCAAACCAAACATGGGGAAACTATAGGATTTGAAAAAAATTAAAAAATGTGTTAAAACTATTGGGGAACATCTCATTACATTAAAAGGCAGAAAAAAGGGGAGACAACAAACCATAAATTGCACCAAACATTTGATTGAAAAAAGGGGAGGTCTGAAGTGTGCAACTATAAGGAAAGTATGCTGATCAGATGAAGGCACAGCAATGACTAAAAAAACGACTCGTGCCTACAATCGGGGGTGCAATACGGCAAACATCATGACTATGGACACAGTCTTGTGGAAGATGGCCGTGAATACATTGTAATAGTATATACTAAAGTAAAAATAATACATATAGATGAAAATGATACATCGAGGACTACAGCTAACCGAAAGGCAGGCCAATAAGTGTAAAATACCTGATGCACAAAACCGTAACATAATTGATGTGTCATCACAAGATAGCTTCTAAAAATATGTTGTAAAAGTAACACATATAAACGCCATAGTGTACAGTTTGCTCAAGCAAGATTTTAAAAGATAAGAGTAAAAAGATCCAGAAGAGGAGGACTTTCCAACATTACCAGCGTCGTTGCTATGCGTGGGAAAACGCCGCGCAGGAGCAGATAGGGCATTTAAATTATCTCTCACATGAAGGAACAGGAGGGAGGGGGGGAAGGGGGGGAGGAAGGAAAAGACAAACCTTAGACAGAAAACATAAAACCCTGATAAATTATTGGAGTTAAAATAAAGAACTGCACTTAGAAAATAAATTTATGAGACGCTTGTAATGCATACTAGTGCAGCTATGTTACATCACGGCAGCAAGGGCAATGAGGAAATTATCAAATGAAGGATGTCAATGTGACAAAGGAGGGATAATAAAAAAATAAATGAAAAGTTTTTGGGAAAAAGAAACAATTGGGAGACATATTAACAGAGAGATAACGCTCATTAAATCACAGGAAGTGAAAATACTCAATCTCTTTATTTAAACCCCGTGGAACCACTGTATCAAATAAAAAGATATAACGCTGTTCCTCTTGAGTTAACCGACGATCACGATCCCCACCACGAGGGGGTTTGGGGATTTGTTTAACAACAAAAAACTTGAGGTCATCAAGGGTGTGTTCGAATGCGGACCAATGTTCAACTAAGGGAGCTGTAAGGATTTTTCTTTTTATGCAGCTTTTATGTTCTTGGATACGTGTCTTAACTTGTCGAATAGTCTTACCAATATAGAGGAAGGGGCATGGACAAATAATAACATACACTACATGTGTGGAATTACAGTTAGTCCTAGTCTGCAACCTATATTGTACGTTGGTGACAGGATGTGAAAAAACAGACAGTGCAATGGTGTGCTTGCACACAGAGCAACCGTTACATCTGAAGTGTCCCATATTTGTAACAGCAGGACTTGGACAAGGGGGCATATAAGAAGAGACTAGCATATCAGCCAAGTTACATCCTCTATTGTGAGCAATAATAAGGTGTTGATTGGAAAAACAGGGACTGATTTGGAGAATGTGCCAGTGAGCCTTAAGAATTTTCTGTATCTTCCATGAGAGGTGTGAAAACTTAAGGACACAACAAACTTATCATCGGAAGATCTATTTTTAGGTAAAAATAAGTCTTGTCTATTGGAAGAACAGGCACGATGGAAACCCTTAGTAATGCATTCCATAGGATAACCTCTGGCTTTAAAACGTGCTGCCATATCAATAGATTTACTAGTAAAATCATCATAATCTGTACATAATTTACAGAGACATAAAAACTGTGAAACAGGTAAATTTCTTTTAATATGGCTATTGTGAAAATGAGAAGGACGCGGGCAGGGTCCCGGAGGATGCCGGTAACCAGCGGTATGGCCCGGCGCGGGTCCCTGCCCGCAAAAGAGATGGGGGAGGGGGGGAGAGAGGCCAAGGAGCCGATGTAAGGCCGGCGTGCTTTGAATTGATTGGCTCGGCCACGGGGACACGCACGGGCGGGCCAATCAAATTAAGGGAGCGGCCATGTGCTGCGATGGCGAGGACGCTCGCCGAGCACATGGTCGTGGGAGCGGAAGGTGGACGGTGTGTGGACGGAGTGGGTCTGTGTTTGGGCTCGATTCGGACCCTCGGAAGCCGTAACAGCGGCGGTGAGGCGGGAGCATTGGACGTCTGCCAGAGGCTGTGCGGCAGTGTTTTGGAGGCAGCCTTTGCAGGCAAGGGTATTAAATTGCTGGGGAGATGGTTGGGGAGTTGGAAAAGAGGAGGCTCTTAAAGGGGTTAAGTCAAAAATAAAGAAATAAATAATTAAAATAACGTAAAGAAAAGAGAAGAAAGATATTATAAGGGATACGGTAGTTGGTAGTAGATTAACCACAAAAAAAAAAAGAAAATAAAATAAAAAAGAAAAGGAATAAAGGGGTTTCAGGCCTTAGGATGCCAGGTGGGAAAAAGAAAATGAATAAGGGGCCTGGTAAGGCGGGGAAGAGTTCCTCGATCCGGAGGGGTAAAGTAGGGGGCAGGGGGTGGCATGAGGGCCCTGGGGAGAGAGAAGAGCTGCCAACGCGGGCCAGTGGGGCAGAAACAGTGGGGCCCGTAGTGAGGGGGCGAGGAGGGCCTGCAAGGGTAGGGAGGGGAGCTGGGAGGCAGGGGGGGCCATCAGCGAGGGGGGTAGGGCTGTGGTTGGCACGGGGGGGCAGCACAGTGTGGCTGGGGGACAGGGAGTGGGACAAGATGGGGGACAGGAGGTCAGGGGGCTGGATTCCGGAGAAAGGGAGGGTCGAGGTACATGGGGGGCATGGGCGGGGGCTGACTGGCCCGGGTATGGGGTGCCGGTTGGGGTGGCAGGGGGCAACAGGTTTGCGATGGGTTCTGGGGGGTCGGGAGCCACGGGGCAGCAAGTTTGGGAGCAATGGATGGGGGGTGGGCAAGGCCCTTCGAGGGCGGATTGGTCAGGGGCCTGGCAGGCAGCTTGGCCTGCAGTTGTTCCCCCGGCGGTTTTGCCTTTTTTGTCTCCACAGGTGTCTTTCCGAGCAGCGCCGGGAGTGGGGCCAAGAGGAATGCAGCAAAGCAGCGCATCGAGTAGCGAGCAGCACGTGTCAGATGCCATCGGCGGTCACCTGGAGGGGACGTGGAATCGAGGAAGGGGAGAGATGCGGGCAGTCGACAGCAGGACGTCAGCGGAGCAGCAGCAGGTATCACAAGAGCTGTCGGAGGCACCAGGATCCTGTGAGTTGCATAGGGCACAGGCCGGAGAGGGGGATGAGGGGAGGAGCAGGTGGGGCGGTCTAGAAAGGCCTCTAAGAAGAGGAAACACACCTGCAGGTGGCGGCGCAGGTCCGATTCATCCTCATCGGCTTCTTCTAGCTCGTCCACGAGTTCATCAGGAGGAGAAGAGAGTAGAGCAGAGTCGCGTGTTTCGGGGGTAGGGGCCGCTGCCGTGACAGTTTTGTCAGAGCTATGGGAAGGTGTGCCTAAAAAACTGAGGCGGAGAATAAGAAAGAGAAAGTACATTGACATTTTCAGGTTATTGGAGGGTCGTAAGCATTCAGGTGAGAGTAGGAAGAAATGGAAAGGGGATGAGAAAGCCGGGAGAGTCAGGAAGGTGGCGAGGACAGTGGTGAATTGGGTAAGGGCTTTTTTACGATTGGCGAGTGTATGGGGGCATCACTATCCGGAACAGTATGGGATATTGTTATCATACGCGGACTCGATTCTAGAGGCGTCGCAGCTACATGATGGCTGGTCATGGCTTAATTATGATGAGAAGTTCCGGGATAAAATGGAGAACAAGTGGTTGTCCTGGGGTAGCCAGGACATCAACTTGTGGCTCACACTAAAATCATCATAATCCGTACATAATCTACGGAGACGTAAAAACTGTGAAACAGGTAAATTTCTTTTAATATGGCTATTGTGAAAACTATCAAACCACAATAATTTATTTTTATCAGTAGGTTTGCGGAAAATAGTAGTTTTGAAGCCAGAAGTGGATTTTTTTAATGAGTATATCTAAAAAAGGTAAGTCTGTGGTGCTAGATTGCATTTTGAATTTGAGATTAATATCAAGAGTGTTAAGCCAATCATAAAATTCAAGAAGCTGACCATAAGAACAGCCATGGGTGCATCCATGGCACCGGATATGGCTAACTTATATGTGGCCGAATTTGAGGCAACTTATCTTGTTGATTGCCCCTTCTCTTCCTTGATTTTATCTTGGAAAAGATATATTGATGATATTTTAATTTTGTGGCAAGGTTCTTATGGTCAGCTTCTTGAATTTTATGATTGGCTTAACACTCTTGATATTAATCTCAAATTCAAAATGCAATCTAGCACCACGGACTTACCTTTTTTAAATATACTCATTAAAAAATCTACTTCTGGCTTCAAAACTACTATTTTCCGCAAACCTACTGATAAAAATAAATTATTGCGGTTTGATAGTAACCGGGGATCCGTACCCGGCGCTCTCCCTCCCTTTATTCACCCCCTCCCCCAGCATTATATTTACCCACAAACTTCACAGACACCAGCTTGGAGAAACAACAGGTCGCAGCTTTATTGCCCAAAACAGTTCAACTTTATAAACATGAACACAATTTAATCAACAACCCCCCTCTCACCCCCAGCGGAGCGATACCTCACCCACCGTACTATTAGCAAGGTGACCTCACTTCCGCTCCTGGCCCGGTCCCCCACCGGCCCAATTACTACCACTCCTGCTCGACTTCGCCATATCACTAGCAAACGTCAGCTCAGGGTTCTCTGGGTCGCGGGCACCCTGCCCCTACCCATGTAGCCTACGGCTCCGGACCCCGGAAACCTCCGGGATCCCGCCTACACCATTCCACCCCCCCCCCCAGCTGCAACAACCCAATCCCCCAAACTGACTAACCAACTTAAGGGTGGGAGGGTGGGACACCGTCCACCTTCCGCTCCCACGACCATGTGCTCGGCGAGCATCCTCGCCGTCGCAGCACATGGCCGTTCCCTTAATTTGATTGGCCCGCCCGCGCGCGTCCCCGTGGCCGAGCCAATCAATTCAAAGCACGCCGGCCTTACATCGGACCCTTGGCCTCTCTCCCCCCCCCATCCAGCGTGGTTGCTATGTGCGTGTTCCTGCACATAGCAACGACGCTGGTAATGTTGGCAAGTCCTCCTCTTCTGGATCTTTTTACTCTTATCTTTTAAAATCTTGCTTGAGCAAAATGTACACTATGGCGTTTATATGTGTTACTTTTACAACATATTTTTAGAAGCTATCTTGTGTTGACACATCAATTATGTTGCGGTTTTGTGCATCAGGTATTTTACTCTTATCGGCCTGCCTTTCGGTTAGCTGTAGTCCTCGATGTATCATTTTAATCTATATGTATCATTTTTACTTTAGTATATACTATTACAATGTATTCACGGCCATCTTCCACAAGACTGTATCCATAGTCATGATGTTTGCCGTATTGCACCCCCGATTGTAGGCACGAGTCGTTTTTTTAGTCATTGCTGTGCCTTCATCTGATCAGCATACTTTCCTTATAGTTGCACACTTCAGACCTCCCCTTTTTTCAATCAAATGGTTGGTGCAATTTATGGTTTGTTGTCTCCCCTTTTTTCTGCCTTTTAATGTAATGAGATGTTCCCCAATAGTTTTAACACATTTTTTAATTTTTTTTCAAATCCTATAGTTTCCCCATGTTTGGTTTGGTTCCCCTTGTGGTTTTAAAATGTGCGGTGACCTTATATGCAGTTTTTAGTTGTTTTGATATGTAATGGCACACTCACCATATTGGTCTTGCACGGCTTATGTTTCCACTTTCGCTTGTTTTTCCCTGTGATCTTCTCTGAGCCAATTTCATTCGCGCGGGTGCGTTTTTGGATGTTGACTGACGCAATAGATTCTTTTTCTTTTATTTTTCTTTTCATTTTTCAATGACTAATAGTCATGTTCAAAGGTTTCTCTTTTTATAATATGTACAATAGCATGGGTGATTTCCTATTTGGTTCGCCTCCGACATGCCGTTTCCCTTTTGCGGTCAGGTTTTTATGGTTGTCATTTCTTATCTATATATGTGTTTATTAGTATCCATGATCACCACTCTGATTTTGGATTATATCATTTCCTTTGTTATTACACATGAGTGTTCAATCCTATTAATCCATGTTCCTAACCGATACAGTTTTTATCATTGTAGAACAATATGCCCACATTAAGTTGAGTTACAGTTTTTAGACGTTACGGTGTGAATGAGTTCATTGTTATTTGTCTTTTATATATACTTCTATTATTTATTTCTCTTTACCTTACATGCCTATGTTTGTAATTCTTTTGATTTCATTAGGGACGATACCATTTAATCTTAATAATATACCCTCATATTTCTCTCTATTTTATACAGATTAAGGAGAGCCTTCTGCCTCTCTTATACTGTTGTTGCTCTCCTGTTGCGGTAATGTATTCTCCTTTATGATGTGTGGTCCTTCACATTTTAATTTTATGTGGTTTTATATTTCTATGCATTATTGGTATTTTTAAAGAACACTGTTTTGTTTTAATTGATTTTTATGTGTATACTTAATTTGATTGTTTTAAATTTTTATGTGTTGAGTATGACATATGTTTTATGAATGTACATTTTAATACATATGTCTGTTTTTGTTTTAGACCCCTGAAGAAGGCCTCAGGCCAAAACCTTTTAGTTGGGTCCCTCAATAAACAATTTTTTATATATTACTATACTTGTGTGTAGGCCTGGTCCTTGGTGTTCCGCTTCTGCTTTGGCCTGTCGTTTTGCGGATACCCTCTTCTCCTGTGGTTGTCAGTAGAAGAGAAGGGCACAGATAGAAGCGATCTGCCAGAAGAGCGGCGTTCCCAAGGAGGGGTGTAGGGAGAGATAAGAGAGGAAAGGTAGTGAGGAGCAGCAGAATGAGTGTACTTATAGGTCAGTAGGAGAAGTTTGAACTGGATATGGAAACGGAAAGGGAGCCAATGAAGGGACTTGAGAGGAGGGGTTATATGAGCATATTGAGGCTGTCAAAAAATTAATCCTGAGATGGGTCTCAAGGTGGTGAAGTGGATCAGAAATTGGTTGACTAACAGATGACAGAAGGTGGTAAATGGAACTCACTCAGAAGAAAGGAAGGTGAGCAGTGGTGTGCCCAAGGGATTGTTTCTGGGACCAGTAATGTTCAATATATTTGTGAGTAATATTGTTGAAGGACTGAATGTAAAAGTCTGACTTTTTTGCAGATGACACAAACATTTGCAACAGAGTGGACTCCTGTGAGGGAGTGAACAACATGAGGAAAGATCTACAAAAGTTGGAAGAATGGTCTATTGCTTGGCAGTTAAGATTTAATGAGAAGAAGTGCAGAGTCATGCACTTGGGATGTAGAAAACCAAGTAAATTGTATGCGATAGGGGCAAGAGGTTGGTGTACACAGACTAGGAGAAGGACCTCGGAGTGATAGATTCTGAGGATCTCAAGGTGGCAAAACAATGTGACAAAGTGGTGCCAAAATCATAAGGTTGCTGGGTTGTATACAGAGAGTAATAACCAGCAGAAAGAAGGAAATATTAACGTCCCTGTACAAGCCATTGATGAGGCCTCACTTGGACTACTGTGTTCAGTCTTGGAGACCATATTTCACAAATGATATAAAAAGACTTGAAATGGTTGAGAGGAAGGGGACCAAAATAATTTGGAGCCTATACCAGAAGATGTATGAGAAGAGACTTGAAGACCTAAATATGTATACTCTAGAGGAGAGAAGGGACTGGGGAGATATTTAAACTGCCCTGAATGAAAGTTAGGGTGGTATAAAAGACCTGTAAATAAAATAAATAAAAAATAAAATAAATGATAGAGACATTTAAATACTTAAAACCTATTAATGAACAAACCTTTTTCAAAGAAGGGGAAGCTGCAAAAGTGCATATGATGAGGCTGCAAGGCAGTAAAATTAAAAGCAACATCAGGAAATACTTTTGCACTAAAAGGGAGGTGGATGCTTGGAATGCCCTTCCGATGGATGTGGTGGGGAAAAATACAATGACAGAATTCAAAATGTCATGGCACAGACACAGTGGATCCTTTTATAGCAAGAGGATGAAATCAAAATAAACTTAACTATTTCTTATACTTTAACTAACAGAGGGGAATGACCTGCATGGAGTGGTGGGTACACCTTCTCTAGCCACCTTACTGGACAGACTAGATGAACCATACTGGTCTTTATCTGCCCTCATATACTATGTTACTATGAGGCACATTCCAAATGGGATGACCAAGTGCAATCTAGGACTTCAAAGCCAGAATGAAAAGAAAGGCAGGCATGTGCAAGTTAGGCACAATTCCAGAAATGTGGACATGCCCGAGATGCACCTGTTGCAAATATCTATATAGACGTTCCCAGAAGAATATTTCAGAGTCAAAGCATCTACTGGCATAATGGGTAGAATAGTGGCTTAAGAGCTTGATGGCCAGGGTTCAAATTCCAGTGTAGGATTGTGTAATCTAAAGCTAGTTAATTAAGTTTCCATTTCCTCTACACTCTCTGGATTTTTCAAGGTGAAAACATACACTTTCTTATTATCTATTTGTGCCTGGAGCAGGAATAAACATGCATGTGCATGCAGATGGCTCTGCTGCTTCAGGGATATAATGGGGTGTGTAAGTCCATTGCCCTTTCCCAGACACACCTCCACCACGCCCCTGTGGCTATCTGAACGTCCCTGTACTGGAGACATCTGCAAATGCATTTGTGGAATTGTTACGGAGACTTACCTATGACTCTGACGTCCACATGCATGTCTGCAGATTCCAAACCATGACTAAATACTTTAGAATGACCCTCTATATAACTATAACAGTTGAAACTATTTGTTCATTTCTAAAATAGACATAAATAACAGAATTCTCTATTGAAAAGGTTAACTATGCTTATATTATGCTCTATCAATACCAAAAATGGAAAGCTTCCCACAGTAAAGAGCCTATGATCTACAAACTATAAGGGCACGGGCAGGGTCCCGGCGCCCGCATGTAACCTGGGTGCTCAGCCCGGCGCGGGACCCTGCACGTGGCCTGGGGATGAGGGGTGATGGCGCGCAGGCAGGGGTGCGCTTGGCGCATTATTTAAAATGATTGGCTCCGCTGTGAAGAGTGGGGCGAGCGGAGCCAATCAGGTGATAGGAGGACATGTGCTTCGGCGGTCGGGAGCGTGGCCGAGCACATGTGTGAAGGCTGGAGGGCGAGCAGGTCGGACGTTCTGGTGCCGGTGCTTTGGTTTATGATCGGGCCTTTTGTTCGGGTCATGGACGTCGGAGCAGCACAGCAGCCAGCGAGCAGAGTGGACGTGGAAGCCCGGTTGGTGGAGCGAAGTAAAATAGCGAATCGGGCCTGATCCTGTGGGTGACCGAAGCAGTGTGGGTACAGAGTGGCAAAGGAAAGGTGGTGAGCGAGGTCGGTCTGTGGGGGAGATTAAGAGTGCGGTTCAGATTGTCTGGGTTGCTAGGTGAAGGGGGGGGGAACGTCGGGTGGCTATATATATAAAAAAATAATAATAATAAATAAAATAAAATAAACAGACAAAACACAAAGAGTTAATTGTATTCCCAGGTTGCAGTGCTCGGGGAGCCTGTGGGCAGGAGGCACGAGCATGGCTGGTAAGCAGGCTGGGTGCGGTCGTGGTGTTAGCAGGGCCAGTATGGGCAGGCAGTCAAGGAGTCGAGGAAGAGCAGGGAAAAGTGGGGGGAGGAGCGGGCAGTGAAGCAGTGCCGGTGGTAGAGGCAAAGGGAGGGGTCGGAGCCTTGAAAGGGGAGGTAGAGGGAATGCATCTCTGCCTGGGAGGGCACAGGGGGGCAGCTCCTCTCGGGACAGGAGTTCTGGTGCCTGGGGGTTGGGGGGGTTCTCTACAGAGGATGGTAGAGCCTGCCACGGGGGGGGGGGGGGGGGTTGAGCAAGCGGGAGGTGCTGCTGGGGGGGAGTCCGGAACGGTGGGGGCAAGTAGTTTGGAGCAGGAGCAAGGGCATGAATCAAACTTTTGTTTGGCTATCCACTTCCTCTAATTACCAACCGCATGGACACCTAGGGGGTCATTCCAAACAGTGAATAATGGGGATGTACATCTGGTTTTGATGTCCAACCCCTGCTATTGACTGAATGAATTCTTTGCTTCGGTCTTTACTGAGGAAGATGTAGGGATGTTACCCAAGACTGAAGTGGTTTTTAAATGTGATACTGCAGAGGAATTGAGAGAAATATCGCTACACCGGGAAAATGTATTACAACTATTTGATAAACTGAATAGTAGCAAATCATTTGGACCGGATGGTATACATCCAAGAGTGTTGAAAGAACTGAAATATGAGATTGCAGACCTGCTATTAGTAATCTGTGAACTTTCATTAAAATCATCTGTAATACCTGAAGATTGGAGGATCGCCAATGTAACGCCAGTTTTTAAAAAGGGTTCCAAGGGTGATCCGGGAAATTACAGACCGGTGAGCCTGATGTCAGTACCGGGGAAAATGGTAGAAACCATCATAAAGAACAAAATTACACAGCATATAGATAGTCATGGCCTAATGGGAGACAGCCAACATGGCTTTAGACAAGGAAGATCTTGTCTTATGTAACAGGGTAGACCCTGTACAGACAGAGGAAATGCAGGCCAGCACAAGTGAAAACAGAAATAGTGACAGGGTAAACAAGAAAGTGTCAGATAGTTATCCTGAGCAACGCAGGAACACGTGCAAAAGCTCAATCAGGACACACCCAGCTAGCACAGGAAGGGAATTCACTTCACCTGACAGGGTTCAGCTAACTAAGGGTGGAGCAAGCGAACGCTGGTTTAAAACAAGCTCTCAGACATTCAGAGACAGTTTAGGATTCGGATTAGGATCCGGATTAAGGCAAAGCTAGGAGCTGGTACCGGAGCTGAGAGAGAGAGAGAGAGAGAGAAGCCGTGGCAGCCAAGGACACACTTGGAGAAAATACAGAGAGGGCAGCTAAAGCCCCGGGAAGCATGGCACAGGTATGAGAATGCAAGAGAGAGTGATAAAGAAACTCTGAAGCAATTAGAGTGCCCATATAAAGGTCAGAGGGAACCCGAGGACCTGAATAAATCAGAGAGATATCCACAGCCAAATAGTGTGTATGAGCAAGAGAAAAGCTTTTACTTACCAGATAAAGCTGAAGAGTTTTGTAATTGTAAGTTCACAGCTCCGTCTGAAACTCCGTCACGAGCACTCCGATTCAGCTCAGCTGGGTTACAAAAGGGAAACCTGGATAGGTTGGAAAGTTCCCTTAATTATCCCATGAGCAGAGCAAGCAAGAGGCTAAGCTCTACTCAAAAGTACCAGCAGGGGCAGTGCCTGGGAAATCTCTATTCCAGTATATATGGTAATACACAGAGAGGCTCTAGCCCGGTGAAAGAAAAGAACTTCCTGGTTGACGTGCTTAGGCAGCAAGTCTCACAGAGTACTCCTAAAGTACAGAATGAATATACCAGTCAACCAGAGATGATGGAATACCAGAATGCTGAGGAGAATGATACACAGGAATTAATGGATTGTTCTTTATCATTAATTGAACCTGAATTCTCCCTGAGATAAGGAAAAGTAACTTGGTGTCTTAACTGCAGTAATACAGCAACAAACCTGTAACTCTCTCTCTCGAGGCAGAACAGAGGTATGCTCTACTCTCAGCTACCAGGGGAGAGAACCTTACAGCCATAGTTAAGTTTTTGTTCTTTTGTTGATTTATCCTTTAAAAGCTGAAGAAAGCAAGTTATGTTTACATTTGTTATTGTACATGAGATGTCCAAGCAAAGCATATAATTTATGTTCCTTGAAGATAAAATACCCTCAATGGGACGGGGAATAAAAACCCTTTGATTTGAAGAAAGAAGTGTTTGCGTTTATATTCATAAAGACACAACTACCACCCTCCAGGGGCCTTGCAATACAGGAGGCTACCGCTTGGCCAGAGGAGGCGTGACACTTACTAATCTGATATGTTCTTTTGAAGGTGTGAATAAACTGGTAGACAAAGGTGAGTCGGTTGATATAGTGTTACTGGACTTTCAGAAAGCCTTTGACAAGGTCCCTCATCAGAGACTTATGGCAAAACTAAAAAGTCATGGGATAGGAGGCAGTGTACAATTGTGGATCGGGAACTGGTTAAAAGATAGAAAGCAGAGGGTAGGGCTAAATGGCCAATTTTCCCAATGGAAAAAGGTGAATAGTGGAGTACCCCAGGGATCTGTACTGAGTCTGCTACTTTTTGACATAATCATAAATGACCTGGAAAAGGGAATAACTAGTGAGGTTATCAAATTTGCAGACGACACAAAACTGTTTAAAGTTGTTAAAACCCAAGAGGACTGTGGAAAACTGCAGGAGGATCTGGATAAATTGGAAGACTGGGCATCGAAATGGCAGATGAAATTTAATGTGGACAAGTGCAAAGTTATGCACCTAGGAAAGAACAACCCACACTATGGTTACACAATGCAAGGTTCCACATTGGCAACCACACCACCCAGGAAAAAGATTTAGGAGTCATCGTGGATAACATGTTAAAACCCTCCGCCCAGTGTGCAGCGGCGGCCAAGAAAGCAAATAGAATGCTAGGTATCATAAGGAAAGGAATGGAAAATAAAACAAAGGATATTATAATGCCTCTGTATCGTTCCATGGTACGACTGCACCTTGAATATTGTGTGCAATTCTGGACGCCATATCTTAAAAAGGATATAGCGTTATTAGAAAAGGTACAGAGAAGAGCCACCAAAATGGTAAAAGGGATGGAAGGCTACTCCTATGAAGAGAGGCTACAAAGGTTAGGGCTCTTCAACCTGGAAAAGAGATGGCTGAGAGGAGATATGATAGAGGTCTATAAATTAATGAATGGAGTGGAACGGGTAAACGTAGATCGATTGTTTACGCTATAAGAATATAGAAAGACTAGGGGACATGTAATGAAGCTACAGGGTAAACTATTTAAGACAAATAAGAGAAAATATTTTTTCACTCAACGTATAATCAAACTCTGGAATTTGTTACCGGAGGATGTATTAAGAGCTGTTAGTGTAGCTGGGTTTAAAAAAGGTTTGGACAAGTTCCTGGAGGAAAGGTCCATAAACCATTATTAAAAAGGGACCCAGGATATCAATGCTTGACCCAATACAAGCATTGTGGAACCTGTGTCTTTTGGGGATACTGCTAGGTACGTATGACCTAGATTGGCCACTGTTGGAAACAGGATACTGGGCTTGATGGACCTTTATAACAGATTTTTACATCTGTTCTGTACCTACTTGTCTGGCATGTGTTTTGAGGATTGGTGGTGTTCGAGGGGCATTCATCCCTTCTCAAGCTCTCTCCCAGACGAGCCCCCATAACATGTAATCTTTTTCATGTAATCTTTTAAAATGTAATCTTTTTCTGCTCTCTACTTTCGGTTACGCTCTGTTTGGTCCTGGGTTCATGTCACAGAGACAGTAGGGTTAGTAGCAATAAGACAACCAAAACTAGTGTGGCTTGGAAAAAGGGTTTTATATAGAAATAAGCTTATTACAAAGGTACAGAACAGATGTAAAAAGCTGTTATAAAGCTGCTTCGGTCAGAAGTGGGTGTTCAAAGAATAGGAAGAGAAGAGAAAGAAGGGTGGGGGGGGGGGGTAAGAAGTGGGTGTAAGGAGTGTCCGATGAAATAAGAAGAGAGGGAGAGAAGGGTGGGGTGTAAGGAGTATCTGATGAAATAAGAAGAGAGGGAGAGAAGGGTGGAGTGTAAGGAGTGTCCGATGAAATAAGAAGAGAGGGAGAGAAGGGTGGGGTGTAAGGAGTGTCCGATGAAATAAGAAGAGAGCGAGATATTTTTGTCCTCTGTATTTTATAGTGAAATTCTTCAGCACCTCCCTTTGTGTCATAATTTGGTCTGTTTGATCTGATCTCTCCTGATTAGTAAGGAGGGGCTGTTGTCTTACCGACTAATCAGGCAAACTAGGCCCATTAAGTCTGGAGACTGACATCACCAGAGGGTCAAAGCTGCTTGCAATCCAAGGTCTGGGAAAAGATGTGACACCTATGCTAGGCATAATGTCATGCTGATGTATGCTGACATTGGACATGTATTTTAGCCAGGCAGATGGGTGTAGCTGACATGCTGCCACAGTTCATATGTGTGGTGTGCGGTGCAAGCCCTGCCCCCTCCCGGGTACACCATGTATGGATGATGGTGCCATGCATGTCCACCGCCAATGGCTCACGTGACATGCAGCATAGCAGCGGCACATATGATGTGGTGTAGGGCCATGCGCGGCCAGGCCGATGGGCTGTAAAGGTGTGGCAGGCGGCCCAAATACAGCATATGTAGGGGGCAACCATGACATGTGCACACATGCATGTGCCTTGGCCAACAGTGAGCATTGGACACACAGCACGCATCGGAGGTAGCCACCTACTGTCCCCAGCTATGTGTGTTGTGCAGCCCAGGATGGGTTGTGATGACTGGCCCCTAATGGTCCCATACCTTGCTGTGTCCACAGGTGGAGGACCTACGTAAGAAGGGTCGGGAGCTGAGGGCCAGGTACCCAAGGTTTCTGGCCAGGGTACATGCTGAGCTGCAGGATCAGCGCAATGGTGAGTGATGCCAACCATGCCATGCTCCATGGCATGTTCATGTGGGCCAGAAGCCTGTGAGGCTGCAGGTCATGTACCTGTGATGTGTATACATTGTGACGGTGCCGGTAATGCATGTCTTACCCCCACAGCGGCCGCAGGAGTAGACGAGCGCCCAGCAGGGCTGGATTCTGGACCAGGCCAGCCAACACAGGCCGAACTGCCAGAGGGTGGCCCAGCGGCGGAAGCCAGCATGGAGGCTGAAGAGGCGGGGGGCCCGGAAGCATGGAGGGGTAAGGGGAGGTGTTGGGGGAGAAGGAGGGGTGGGGGAGGTGGAGGGGAGTGAGGGGGGGAGCGAGGGTCTGTGGGGGCCCCATGAGGGAGAGGAGGGGGTCTGGGAGGGGGCGGAGGCAGAGGGGGAGGGGGTGGGAGGGGATAGGCAGTCTCGAGTGGCACAGGCTGCCACAGGGCACTGGGAGCCCTGGACACCTGCCCCATGGTGCCAGTGCTGTCCCCCGACTGGGCGAGGGCCTGCCACCCAGTGCCGCAGGCAGACATGCCGCACATGCAACCACACAGACACAGTCCTGGACATTCGTGAGGACCAGGTCATCTCCCTCTACCATCTGAGCACAGGGGCTATTAGGGAGCTCTATGAGGATCTGAGACCTGACCTCGAGCCCCGGACTGCCCGGTCACATGCCATACCATGATTGGCCAAGCTTCTGTCTGCCCTACATTTCTTTGCCTCTGGCTGCTTCCAATCCTCAGTGGCCACTGGGGGGGGGGGATGAGCAGGCCCACCTTCTCGCGCTGTCTCCATCAGGTACTGCAGGCCATGGTTGGCCGGGTTAGGAATTACATAACGATTCCTAACAGTGGGCAACAGTGGGGGGCCCTGGGCCAGGCATTCCAGCGGATTGCGGGGATACCACACATGATGGGAGCTATTGATTGCACACATGTTGCCCTGGTCCCACCCAGAGACAGGGAGGTGGTGTTCTGCAATCGCAAACACTACCATTCCCTGAATGTTCAGGTTGTTTGTGATGCAGGTATGCGTATTCTGAATGTGGTTCCCCGGTTTCCAGGCTATGCCCATGACTCCCATATCCTGCAACACTCTGCACTATTCAGGCAATTTGTGGCCACACAATATGGGGACTATGTCCTGCTGGGTGGGTATTAACCATCTCTAACATGCTCATGTTGTCTCTGTGTCCTGTGGGCACTACACCTTGCACAGGTGGGACAGGGTCACCTTCGGTGTTTCATTCGGGGCTTCTGACTGCATATCCCCTGCGACACACATGACATGGCATGCTGCACCTCAGACGTTTAGGAAGACCACATTACAGACACAATCTGTCATGCTGTCGCATATCACTGCCCATCCGATGTCTCCCATACGTGGTCCCATTGCTGGATATGACCCCTGCATGCCTCTCCCTGCATTGTGGTTGTGCATCACTGACATTGTGTGGGGCGGTGTCCTTCAGCATGCCATGTCACTGTCACAGGGGACATGGACACATACGTTTGTGTGTTTCCAGACGTAACTATGTCGGCCATATGTCCGTCACTGCTCATTTGTGTGTCCCAGTACACGTGCAGGTTATATTGTTTCCAGGTGCTGTTGCTGCACTGCACATGTCTTTTGGTGTGGACCCCCATGTTGGTGTGTTGTACAGATTGTTTTCTATCACCTACTGCACAGCCTGGGCTCACACACATACGCCAATGTACATATGTCAGTCTGGGTTGTTTGTTCCTAGTTGACTCTGTCTAAAAGATGTGTGTGTGTGCTACAGAAGAGGGGGGCCTGGGTTGGCTCACCTATTCATTTTCTTGCAGTGCTGTGTGTTGGAGGGCCCATCCCCGTTGACCTCATCTGTAGCATCACGTGGCTGGCATTGTGGTGCGATGTTGCATCCCACATGTCTTCTCTGTGTTGGTCAGCATTGGTGTGTAGTGTAATTCGTCTTGGGTACACCCCTACTGTATATGTTACTGTGACAGCATATGTGTGTGCACTGTACCATGGCCATCACATTATTGCACACATGCTGTTCTCTGTTCCAGTCCTGGGGCACTGCCATGTATCCTCCTGCTGTGTTCAGGGATGCCACTCGTGGTTATGGGCTGCAGGAGGTTGGTGATGTGAATGGTCTGGTTACTGTTGATGTGTGCTGCCCTCATTGCCTCACCCCCCATGTCGTGTATCTCACACCCCCAAATACTGGTGCACAGCTGCCATGTGCCATTATGAGACATCATCTGTGTGTGTCGTCGTGTATCTGTTGACCGTTCGCACGTAGATGCTTGTGTGCACTTGTGTGACCACCAGTTCATGATTGACCTTACCACATTTCTGTCTGCAAGTGATGCGGGATATGGCTGTCGTGCCTGGCAGCTGACCCCTGTGCGTCATCCACGGACACATGCAGAGAGGAGGTACAATGAGGCTCATGCCTCCAGCTGCTCAGTTTTCGAGCACGCCTTTGGCGTTTTGAAGAGTTGCTTCAGGTGTCTGGATAGGACCAGTGGGGCCTTACAATACAAACCCATGACTGTGGCACAGATCATTCTGGACTGTTGCATCCTACACAACATTGCACTCAGGCACAATATCTGGATCGACATTAATGAGGACACTGGTCAACAAATTTTTACAAAAGTCATGTTACTGAAATAAAAATAGTCATTTCTTATAAATGTTTATATGCTGAACACGAATATGACAGTGAAATTTCAAAGTTGGCTCTAGGTTTTTTAATCTACAAGAATTAATGTTTACATCACGAAATGCATGTCAATAGTAAACAGAATAGGCCTTCGATTAATACCTGTAAATAAATAAGTCATAGACTACTTCTTAGATTTTTTCACCTGTGTCTTGTACAGCTGTTCGGGAGCTTCTCTGGGGAGTGTCCAGCAGTAGTCAGCCAGCATTGTAGTGGAGCATTTTCCCTGGTATCTTTACTCCATTGTTGCGATATCCTGGTGAAAACATTTGCACTGTTTATCACTAACCATACCACAGTTGTCAGGAAAGATATCAAGATGGGCATCAAGGAAATGGATTTTTAGAGACATATTGCAGCCAAGTTTCTGATACTGCATCAGCATGTCTTCTACTAGTTCCTTGTAGTTTTCTGCCCTAACATTCCCGAGAAAGTTTGTTGACACTAGGTGAAAAGCATTCCGTGCTTGTTTCGCATCCCCCTGCAGCAAGTTGTTGAACTGGTCATCTTTGAAGAGCTCTCAAATCTGAGGACCCACAAAAACTCCCTCTTTAATCTTTGCTCTGCTGAGTCGAGGGAATTTTTCATGCAGGTATTGGAAAGCTGGCGAAGTGCGGTCCATGGCTTTCACGAAGTTTTTCATCAAACCTAGTTTGATATGAAGGGGTGGTAGCAGGATTTTGTGAGCCTCAACCAGAGCTGGGTGCTGGATATTCTTCTCTCCAACTGTTACATTTTGTCTGCGATTCCATTCCTTCTGCAAGTAGTGACAATCCCTTGCTCGGCATCCCACTCACATAAGAAACACATGTATTTTATATATCCCTGCTGCAGTCCCATTAAAAGGGCAGCTACCTTCAAGTCACCACAGAGGTGCCAGCTGTATGTTTATGTTTATGTTTATTTATTTGATGTACCACCCTACTTTATCAATCAGAGCGGTTTACAATTCACAAACAATTAGAAATAGGCACAGGGCCAGAAAGGAGGAAAGGAAGTTACAATTGTTGATATAATAGAGCGAGAGAAAGGATACAGGACCATATGTAGGAGACAGGATCAGACAAGAGGGGAGGAAAGGGCATAGGCCAAGGAAAAGAGGTGGGTTTTTAGGTCTTGCTTGAAGGTGGCGTAATGGGGTTCTAACCGGAGGGAGGTGGGGAGTGAATCCCAGAGTGCGGGGCCGATGAAAAAGAAAGCTTAGGAGCGGGTGGATTGAAGGTGAGCGAGGGAGGGGGAAGGGAGATAAAGGCGGTTAAGGTGGAAGGAGCGGGGAGTGTGTCTGGGGGTGTGGAATGTAATAAGGTCTGCCAGGTATTGTGGAGTACTAGTGTGAAGAGCCCTGTGAACTAGAGTAAGTAACTTAAACTGAGTGCGAAAGGAGTGGAAGTCAGTAGATGCTTTAAGTTATCGTATGTCTCTTTCATGTGGACGGCATGTGCTACTGGAATAGATGGAAGACGGTTTCCATTGTTCAAAAGCACAGCCTTCAGACTCAGTTTCAAAGAGTCTATAAATAGTCTCCAGTCTTGTGGGTCATGAGTGATTTTTAAGGCATTCATGAGGCTTTCAATATCGGAACAGAATATCAGATTACTTTCCTTTCTGACTGTGTATAGTACACTGCTGACGTCAGATGGCTTCAGCAGCCGTCTGGCAGTAGTATTGCATTGCATCAGAAAATGATGCCATCAACTCTGGATGATGTGTGCATGCTGGTATTATGCAATGTGATGCAATATTACATCATTCAAGGCTTATTTGGGATGTTGTTGATGTCCTACTGGATAAATTTACACGGTGAAATGTCAAAAATGAACTACATGCAATATCTCCAAAACAAGAGCCAATAAATTTTTTTTTAATGTTATATTCGTGTTCAGCTCACCAAGATACTACAGATTAGGGCCTTTTAAAGTCAGTAACGATTTCAATGTTGACCAGTGGGATCTTGAGGAGATTCCACTGTGCCCTCTTGCAGGTGGCCGTGGTGACACACGTGCGGGAATGGCGGTCAGGCAACGTCTGATCGAGGAGCTGTTCTCATGTAAGTCCTGCATATGTGGTGATATGCATATTTGTCTACATGTACATGCTGCCGTGTCTGTTTCTGGCTTCTATTTGCACATATCTATGTTTCTATTCTGTCTTTACATCCCCAGGAGTAGCCAATGTTCCTGGCCATCGCAGTGGTGCAGTGGTACCTGTGAGTACGTCCTTCAACCTGCAGGTGACTGTGTTGGGTGAACATAGCGTTATATGTACTGTGGGGGCACTGTGGCATAGCACATTTCTGTTGTTCTCTGTCCACTGCACATATCTTGTTGTGCAGCTGTTTGGCCTGTGCCTCCCTACCCCACATGTTCGCTTTGGCAACCATATGGCCATTAGTTCAGGTCAGGTTCTTGGTTTTCACAACTGTATTTGTGGCAAATGTGTCGGAGTTGTGTGTGTCTGCAGGCACAGGGTGTGTTGGTGGCGGGTGGCACATACACCCCTTCTATAGCATTGTGCCAGTATACAACATCTGTGTTTCCTTGAATGGACTGTGATGCTTGCCTCCACTGGTCTCAGCTTGGGCTCACAGGGGCCGTATGCTACTAGTGGCATGCTCTCCCCATCTCACGGTGTGTGTGTGTCTGTGTTTTTGGGAGGTGTCTATGTGACGGCACACTGTCTGCTACCCTTGTGTGTTGTTTGGTGATGGGATATGCCTGGACACCTGTGTGGTGGTGCTCACTGATCTATCTCTAACCCTGTGCTGGTGCCCTTGTGTATATTGTGCGCACGTATTTACGCATGTCTTCTATGATTTCTACTGACCTGTCTCCTGTTTGCTGCCAGTCCACTATACATCAATGCTTCCATTTCACGGATATCGACAGACCTTGGACATGTAGCATTGCCGGCTCCACATGCGGCCATGGTGATTGCACGAATTCCAGTGGCATACCCTACCTTTACTAGGAAAATCTAATTGAAAATTATAAGAACAATACATATTTATATTAAAAATTGTTGTAATACATCAATCAAATATCAGCCACAAACATTAAAAATGTCATGAAATACAATTAAAAATACAGAAAACATTGATTAAAAGATCAACGGGGATAATATAGATATACTAAAAGGAACACTTATAATAGATCCCATATAAAGGAACGGAGAAACAGAGGGGATGAGGAGACCAATTCTAGAAAAAGAAGTGAATTTATTTATTTATTTAGACAGTTTTGTATACCGCCTTATCCTTCAATCAAAGCGGTCACAACACAATTGGGGGATACATTTAACACGTGGGGATATGAGACACATACACTAATACTTACAGGGAACATGGGCAGTGGAGGGTTAAGTGGCTTGCCCAAGACCACAAGGAGCATCTGTGGGACTAGAAACCCCAGTCCTTCTGGTCCAAGGTTGCTGTCCTCTAGTGGGATTTGAACCTCCGACCTTCCAGCCTGAAGTACCTTGCCCCAACCACTAGGCTACTCCTCCCCCTAGAGAAACCATAAACTGATAAGGAACACTTAACATATAGAGAAGGACATTACAACAATTTTTAATATAAATATGTATTGTTCTTATAATTTTCAATTAGATTTTCCTTGTATCTCTTTTTTTGAGTTAACTAAAAGTTGATGTGTTATATGAAGTTTTTTAGTTCACCTTTGGGTTTCATTTGAGAGCAAATATGTCTGGTATAGTCCAAGATAGTCCTTTTTTATGTGTAATATAGCTTTCTTATGTTTATGTTTATTGTCTTAGTCTTCTTTTTAACATTTATCGTTTTAATTTTAATTGTATTTGTTTCCTAATGCAATTTTATAATTTATATGTTTTTTCAGTGTGCCCTGATAACCCCTGATGAAGTAATATACGAAACACGGTCCTGTGTTGGGTTTAGGCCACTTAATTTGTAACAATAAAGGTGTTGGGTGTTGAACCTGCCGCTTCCTGGTCTTGTTTTTTGAGATCTCATTATGTACATATTGAGGTTTTTCTCTCTCCATTGTGACCTTATTTTGTGTACAGCATACCATGACCTGTTTCTCCTTCCTCTGTCACAGGCTGCAGCAAACACACACAGCATATCGTCTACATTGCAGCTGGCCTACCCATCACAGTACCATTGGTGGACAGAGCAGCTCCATGCAACAATCCCTGGGTGATGGTGCCATTGGGTGATGGGCCTCAGCGAGTGGGACACATGCCTATGATGGACATTATTGTTTGACTACTACTTTGTGACGAGCAGGGACAACTGACACAACATTGCTGCCGTACTCTGGCCATGTGTCGTGATCATCACGATGGACACGCAGTACAGTCTGCATTACTGTGGCACACTGAGTTGTCACACGTAACCTTGCATACCCATGGATCTGTGACAGCCATACCGGCACATGTGTACTTTCAGATGACATTTTCACTGGGGACAATGTGTACTGGACCGAACATATACAGCAGAATGTCACATACGCACTGTATGTTGTCCATCTATCTGACAATGTGTTGATGTGTATGGGCAATGTGTGTGACCTGCAGTGCAGTATGTCTACATATGTTTGTGTGGACAGTTGCATGCAGCCACGTGTGTGCCACGGGGGTAGCATCCTGTAGGCCCTGTTGCTATGTCTGGCTACCTTGTACTTGGATATGACAAACTGTTAGCCACCACACCACTGTGATGCGTGCCACCATCTCTGATTGCAGTTTGACCCTCGCAGGGGGTGTTACAGTTCATCTGGGGCAGCACTCTGTCATGATTTAATGTACATGGTGCATGTGCATCTGCCTGATTCCAGATTAGCAATGGTGCATGTGCCTACGTGGATTCTGTGTGGGTTTGTGCACAATTTTAGAACCTTCGTTCTACCTCCACATACATGTTATTGTGTGTGGTTCCTCTACAGATGTGCCGCTGTACATTGCTTTACCTCCACATCAATGCATGTGTGCCCAAACCTCTGTATGACATAGCATTGTGCCACAGACATTGCACCATTACCTTAGCTGTGGTGCGGGGGGTGTCTCATATTTCTGCTTTAGGTTGTGCATCCCCTGTTCATTGGCATATCTGTGATGCTTCTGTATCCACAACACCCATTGCAGCAGGCCTTCTGCATTGTGCTACCTCTATGTCTGTGAAGTTCGGCTATGTTTGGTTTTTGGCAACATGTGCATCTCCTACCTGTTTACATGCCCTCCTTTTGCCTTGTGTAACTGTTATTGCTCCCATTTGGTCATTAAAGGTGTTTCTGTACATGCTTAACTGATGTCTGCTGATTCTCACGTACATCACAGACTTTTGACTGGCCATCTGTACTGTTGTAGGACCCATTGATACCCACACATATGCTCTACACAGTAGAGGGCTGCTGCTGGTACATTGGGACATGACATTTTGTTACTGTTTATGCATTTGCCTGTGCACTGCAGATCTACATTACTGTATGGCAGCGTGGTATTGCATCTAGGTATCCTCCGTTCCGACCCTATCACCTTCTGCTTATGTGGCCAGCTTGGTGCACCAGCCTGGATCGTGCCCCCTGTTAGTTGTGTGTTCCTGTGTTATTCCCATAATGATACAGACAGCGCACGTCGGTGCCATCTGGTTCACTCACATCACTGTGTCACCTGTCGACCTTTCAGGTTGTTGCCCAATGTGTGTGTTCTATCATACACAGCATGTGTGTAGTGTATTGGACGTTCTGCTGCTGCATTCCTATGCACAGATGGTTTCACTGATGGCCACATACATATTCCATTTTAACACAGGTACATTCATCGCTCCCATGTGCCTGTACAGTTGGATGTCATTTGTCTTGGAGCATTGTGGCTTCTTGTGGGTGGGCATCTCTACTACTTGAGCACATGCATGCCCAGGCTGCAGCCTCTACATCCCCACCTGGGATGTGTGTGTCAGACATAGCTGGCATTGGTGTTCATTGGCACTGGTGCTGGCGGTGGCTGAGGGACTGCTTGGATATGCGCCTGCCTCCTTCTCTACACATCATCCACTGCAGAGATGTTGATGTGTTGGTGTGGCACTATGGTTCTCACACTGGTCTGCGTACCTGGGGACCTGGATTCAATTCCCCATGTAGCTTTTGTCAGGCCACATTCCCTGCATTGCTCTGACGGGGTCCAGTTAATCATTGTCACTGTTTGATGTACATTATGAGGGTTATGTTGCCATGGACACTGTTTTGCTTGATATCATGGCCAGACTCTGACACCCATTACATATATCTGTGTGTAGGCTAGCAGACATCTAGCTGTATATGCTTTTCCTGGCTTGTGTGTCCTGTATTGCCAGGCACGTATGCCTTGGTGGACATTTCATGGCTCCTGTGTGTTTGGGCCTCCATGTTACGGGTTATCTCTGTTCATAGCCTCCAGGCCTAGGGAATCCCCTCCGTCTGCTTCCTTTGTTCCTGCTCGACTGCCTGGAATTCCAGGGGAATAAAACTCACAACCACACAGAAGGAAAGTGTGTAAGTTTATTCCAACTGTTAAAGGAGCTGTCTGTCTTTTATACATTAAAGAAACATATTCATACATCAGCAATCCATCCCCTGAGGCCCACCACAGCTTATCAGTAACTTTGCAGATAGGAGTCGTCTCTGAGTAGAACAATCAGTTTAGCTGAGCACAGCACATTCCTTTCCATATATAGACACATACAGGATTCTGATTCCCCTCTGCAGGCCTCCAAATCCTTCTGTACATACACTTAACTAAACAATATTTTTCCCCTATCAATCCCCCCTTTGGGCCTGCATAGGCCCACTATAAGAACAGCCAAACAATCTTCTTGAAGGGCAGTTAAGCAGACATTATTAACGGGAGGTCAGTGGCGGCATGCTCAAGTACATCAGCCACCATGGAAACAGGTGTATAAGAGTACATAAAAGTGGTGGAGCTCTGCAGAGCCATCCAACAACAGCCAAGGACAATGAGAATATACACAAAAAGGAACAAAGATTATAAAACCGCTCAATAGGGCAATAATCAGCCCTTTGAGACCTCCCCAAAGGAAGATACCTCAGAGAGTAAGCATGAGAAACTGCTGTAGTTGAAGAACAGTATAAAAGCAGAAGCAATAAAACAATCTGTAGCATTGAGACTAGAGACAATTTACAAATGAGCAAGGGACCTGGTTATATCCCAAAGAGGGACAAATAACACCAATGTTATACAAGAAAGTAGAAAAAGAAACATGGGCTGGGTGCAGTTTAAATTGTCAAGTACAGTAAACTTCTGCATTTCACACAGATTAGAAGGTACAGCAATGAGACATGTTGAGAGAAAAGCTCCAGCTTGTAGTGAGCTGCACACACAAAGGTAAGGCAGTTTGGGCAAGTAGTATTGCCATATTAACAGTTCCAGAGATAGGCTGAAGGAGGCACCACATGAGTGGTAGGAGGAGAGTCAACGCAATCTTGCTCATGATGGTCTGGAACTGAAGAAGGCATCAGTGAAGGCAGTGCACACTTGATTCTTGATGCGTAGATCCACGAAGGGGATGAGTCACACAGGATGGCTGACCGTGTGATGGCAATCATGGTACCGATAGCTGCTTTTCTTCAGGAGTCTTCTCCTCTCCCTTTCCAGTTGCTAGGGCCTTGGCTGCCCCGGCGTCAGCTACTTCTCATCCTGGTCCTGAAGCCTAATCTATAGATGGACTGTGTGCTGATGGTATGTCTTTACCAGGATCCAGTCTCCGGGTTGAAAAGAAAGAGCTGAATCATCTAGCAGAAGGGACTGGAACTGCTGAGCATACCTGTAGAGGGAAGAGAGTTGCCTCTGCTGCTAGGAAATACAAGAGGTCAAACGTGAGGCTCAGGAGTGTAAAAAGTAGGCAGTCTTCCATATAACAGTTCAAAGGGAGAAAAATTTCAGTCTTGGGGGGAGGCGTGGTCTAGTGGTTAGGACAAGGTACTTCAGGCCAGAGGGTCGGGGGTTCAAGTCCCACCTGGGGACAGCAATCTCAGGCCAGAGGGATTGGGATTTCTAGTCCTATAGGCACTCCTTGTGGTCTTGGGCAAGCCACTTAACCCTCCAATGCCCATGTTCCCTGTATGTATTAGTGTGTGTGTCTCATATCCCCTCGTGTTAAATGTATCCCCCAATTGACCGCTTTGACCTGGTGAAAAGCAGGATATAAATACAGCTAAATAAATAAATAAATAAAATAAATACCCCCTCAGGGCAATTTTTTTTTTTTTTTGGTTGAACAGAGTCAAAGGTAAGACAGTTTAGTTTCTTTACAAAGTTGTTTAAGGTTTCGGAGGTTCCCCCCTTCTTGGATTGCTGCTTACATACAACAGCCAATCCTTTGCAACTCAATTAGCTAATACACATTTTTTATAGATCAGAAAAGTTGCGGACAGGATGCCCACACTTCCTCAATTTTTCACAATTTTAGGATTATACCAATTTGTCTCCAAGTGTCTATTTCCAGTGACTGAGTATATATCTGGGGTAGATGACTTCCACAATTGGAGTTAATGGAGATGTCATAATCAAAAATTGTAGAGTGTTCATCGTCAGTTCCTCTGCTAGGTGGATACATCAGATACATCATTTCACATCTCAGTTTGCCTTCATCGTTTTTTACTGTCAATCTGAGTTCTCTTTTCCAACATAAATATTCCATCACACTCCTCTCAACACCACTTTTTTTCCCCACTTACATCATTCCATCAAACTACATGCATAGGTTCTTCTGTTTTTTTTATACCATACTAATGTATCTTTATGCGGCAAGGCTACTAAGAACATCAAACAATTGTTAAAAAACTTAGGGGCATGTTTACTAAAAACCGCTAATTAGCGCGCCGCAAAATAGCGCACTAAAAGCGGTACTTAAGAGCGCTTAAACACCCCGCAAACATGTGATGAAGCCCCGCACACTTGCGTGTCACAGTAACGGGTGCCGCACAAGTACGTGCCCGCAAATGTCCGATAGAGGCGTGGAAAGGCTAACGGAGGGCGGAGGAAGGCCCCGGAGGGGCGGAGAGAAGGGGTTAATGGGCGGGGAAGGGGAGGGGAGAGGCGCCCCGCACATTATCGGGGCTGAATTTCCAAAAAAAAAATAGCGCGAGTGAATCACTCGCGTTAGAATGCATTTAAAGGGAAGAGAAACCATTTCCGTCAGCAATGTACAGCAAAACCGGGGAAACCTGCAAAACGTGAGCAGTGTGATACATGTGCACAGCACAAAAGTGCAATTATAAATAGAAAATGACCACCACAAAAATATGAAAAATAGTAATTCAGTTGGGGAACAGTTATAGTGATGGGCAAAACTAGATAACACACCCAGGAAAGCTCCAAAAAAAAGGAAATTATTTATGGAAAGGTGTACGGAGCGGAGACTCGTGCAAAAAACATTTCCCTTTTTCTGGAGCTGTCCTGGGAGTGTTATCTAGGGTTGCCCATTAATATCACTGTTGCTCAGCTTGGGTATATGTTTTCCCCCTTTGTTCCGTGGTCATTCCCGGGTTTTATTTGCACGTTTGTCACCACACAGGGTGAAGGAGCCCACAGTAAAAATGCATACAGCAGGGTTTGTGACGCCATCCTGCCAGGTTTACTACCTCCAGGGGCTGCACTGTCTCTGTGGCCATAGTGTGGTGCAGAGGACATAGCAATGACCTCTAGAACTAGAAGGCCAGAGGTTCAAATCCCAGCTGGGGCACTTACCAGCCCCGTCCATATATTTTACCCACCACTAAACAAAGATAGAGCAGATACCCCTGTATTGCAGGGAACATAAGCATGGGGGAAACACCCATATGTTACCCAACACCGCACACACACCACAACAATGGGCATACCTATAGCCAAGTCCCCCAAATGCAGTCCCGTACTGCCACATTGCAATCAGGTCATCTGCTTTTTCTGAGAGAAGCTCATGCCAGCATGTTGGCGCACGAGTACATGTGGTGCAGGGGGCAGTGGCAGCTAGCCACAGAGGACAGAGGCCAAGCCATGTGCAGACTGGCACAGTCCACTGCAACACACAGGCCCTGCCGGATCCACAGGCATGGACGTTCCAGGGAATCCAGCCAATCTGTGGCTACAAGGTGGTGCAGTGCACACAGACAGTGCAGTGCACACAGACAGTGCATACAAGAACAGAAGGTCACAGGTTCAAAGCCCAGCTGGGGCTACCGCCAATCCTTCCCACATATTTTGCCCACAGCTACACAGTGATAGTAAGGACAAACCTTTCGTGGCGAGGCCATATGCAATGGTACTACGTCTATCCTTTACCCCACTGAGCACAGACACCATGTACAGGGGCAGTACCTAGAGCAGAATCTCCCAAATGCAGTCCTGGTGGGCCACACACCAGTCAGGGTCCATGCTGCCACTCATACAAATGCCTGTGCTGTATATCTATGCACCACCCCCATGGCATGTAGATGTAGCTCATGCATATTCATGAGGAACAGCAGGTAAACCCGATCAGTGTGATGCACACCTGGACTGGAGTTGGGAATCTCTGCCGTAAAGCAGCAGCCAACAGGGGCAGACACACCCACACCCACACCCACAGGCCCCATTGGCCAATGTCTCCTGGAGAGGCAGAACATTGGACCCTGCGTGCATCTCCCAATACTAGCACCTGCATACCCTAGCAATGGAACCCTACACCTGAGGTATACGGTACACAGCTCTGAGACGCTTGCTAGGAGTACTGGCAGATAGATATCCATACGTTACGCACATACTGCTAGTTGACCCCATTCGAACAATCTGTTTGGTGTTTGCGGTGCGTACTCCAGCCCTTGCCTCTGACGGTGTTTACCACCCTGGGGAGTGACCTTGCCGTGCCCAGCACCGGTTTGGTGGGCAAGGCTAATTACCTCCTCAATAGTAGCACCATGATGGCATAGGTGTGGAATTGTGTGTCTGTCTATACAGTGGGTGTTGGCTGCATGCCCCTTCCACAGCCCACACTGCCAACACTGTTGCCAGTATTGGCCTGCCAATGTGCATAATGAGTAGCAAGGGACCATGGGTATATCTCAGACAGAGTGGACTGACCAGGCTGCAGCTGCACAGGGCATAGGGCACTGGCAGGGGCATGGTAGTGCCCGGCCACCACCTACACAGACAGTGTGACCTCTGTATGTGCTGCTGGGGGATCACTCTCACCCTGAGTGTGCAGTGACGGCAGCATGGCTAGGCACCCCCATAGTGCTATATTGTGATTCTCCCATGTGATATGTATGGATGTCCTGTGGGGGCCTCTTCATGGACTTATCTGTCTGTGTGTGCTGCCACCCCAGTTGTGGGTGCATGCATGTCCATCAGGACCAGCCAGCAGACTGTTCACAGCTGATATGTGTTGTGATGGAGTGCCTTGCAGGGTACAGTGGCTGATGGCTTGCTGCAGGTGAATATCAGATAGTGGTGGGGTGCATCTTTGAATATCCAGGCTTAATGTCTGTCTGATATTGTGTTTATGGATGTGTGTGGAGCTGCTTGGACTGCCCTGTAGGGTGTCTGTTCCCTAGCAGGGCTGGGGTTGATGGTCCACTCTACTGCCATAGGGGTGGGGACTCTGTTGAGGGGAAGCCCTGTTTTATCCACCTGGGGGTCCATGGGGTGGGGGGTCCCCACTAACTGAGCCAGACAGAGATCTCCAAAATGTTTATGCAGCACCTATCTATTCCACAGGTTATTGCTGCTTTGGAGCTCTGACATGTCCGCTTTTGGTTATGCCTGGTGTTGTGGACCTGGTCCTGGGCGCAACATCTCACACTCAGGGTGAGCACAGTAACCGCACAATGTGATGGTGTTTAGCTACTCTTTGCCATTTGTCCACCCACTCAGGACACCCTACCAGGCCGAGGTGCTGTGTGAGTGCACACGGACACTTCCCCCTACCAGGCCGGGGAGCTTTAGGGGTGCATTTCCCATCCTGTGTTCAATCGTGGACAGCTGATTTGCATGTGCAGTGCATCATGGGTACGGGTGGTTCACAACAGCAGACTGTCAGTGAGGTGACGTACAAGCTATCTGCAGCCAGCCAGGGGCTGCTTACAGCTATAGAGCTGTAGCCCAATGGTTACGTCCCTGCCTGTGCAGCCAGATGTCATTGGTTCAAACCCACAGTGGGGTTATGTGATAGGGGTGTCCACAGATTTATTTTAATTTACTGTACATATGTTGCTGCCAGCAATACCACCCTCAGCGTACTGTACCCATAAGGTGCCTCTGAGGGTGCTTTATGGGGCGCCCTATAGGGCACGTTACGGTTGCCAGCACTATACATTATCCTGTGTCGCAACATACATGCTGCCCTATAGGGGACATTCTAGGGTGCCTTGGCGGATGGTGCACTGTAACATGTGCCTTATGGGCCGCCTTATATTAATATGCTGTGAGAGTGCGTTTGCTAGTAGTTATCACAAAATAAAATTTGAAAGCCTCCTACAGCACTCCACAACATATAACATACTGCCTCAGCTAGCCTTTTTCACTGGGCATTGTGAGGGATCAAACCCCTGGTCCCTGCACCATTGGTCAGTGTCTTAACCATTGTGCTGTGGCTGTGTTCCTTTGCTTTGGCATCAGCGCGCCGCCTTATGCCCATCAGCGCGCCACCTCCTGCTGCCCACAATTAGTGCGCCGCCTTGTGCCGCCCAAAAAGAACAGTGCGCCGCCCTGTGCCGCCCAGATAGTACAGTGCGCCGCCTTATGCCGTACAAAACGAAGAGTGTGCCGCCTTATGCCGTCCAAAAGTACTTTGCCTCCTGAACCACTTTTACACATTCAAGGTGTTGCCTCAGCTGGCCTTTTTGTTGCGCACAATGGGGGATTGAACCTGTAGCCCCTGCACCATTGGTTAGTGTGTTCACCGTTGTGCTACAGCTCTGTTCTGATATGTGCTCAGCAACGCCCCACTTAGCCTTCCCACGCGCTAATGTGGGCCCCGCAAATTAGCGCGACGCACACACGTACGGTCGGGATTTTTTCTTCTTTCTGCCTGAACCGCCCACTCCTTATATGGCACACGCACACTACCGCGGCCCCGCACGTTAGGAATGTTTAGTAAACATGCCCCTTAGTATTGTTGTAAACAAATGGTAGGTAGAAAATATAAATTTAGATTCTTCTCAATAAGCATATCAGTGTGAGTAAACAGTATTTATTTATTTTATTTATTTATTACAGGCTCTTATATACCGCTCTATTCAGCATCAGCGCGGTTTACAATATAACAACATACCATAATGAACAAACTGTTTGGTTTTACAGAGAACAAGGTCAGAGAACTTGGATAAAACATGGGAAGTCATTACTGCAACTATTTACAAAAGTATTTACAAGTATACATGACAGGATTTGTTCTTAGTTTGGGTAGTGATCAAGATTGGCTAGTTGGTTAAGTAATAATGGGGGAAGAGGTGGGATTTGAGTGCCTTTCTAAAAAGGGATAGATCAGTGATAGCACGAATTTCTGGGGGTTAGAGCATTCCAGCATTTAGGGGCATAGAATCTGAAAGCCCTGTTGGATGTCACTGATAGGCATTTTGTCGCTGCTTTAGGGATGATTAGAATATTTGTTGATATCGTTCTCCTGGATCTGTTGGGTGGAGCGGCCTGAATGAGGTCTATTAGAGAGGAGGAGGTGATGCTTTTAGTGGCCTTAAAGGTTAGTAATAATGTTTTGAACAATATTCTGCCATGTATGGGGAGCCAGTGGAGTTGCTCTAGGATGGGTGTTACATGGTCCCTTCTTGATGCTCCGTAGAGGACTCTAGCAGCGGTGTTCATGGCGAGTTGCAGAGGGTTTAATGTGGAGTGTGGGAGGCCTTGAAGAATGGCATTGGCATAGTCAAGGTGTGGTAAGGTTAAGGCTTGAAATATAGTTCGGAAGTCATCAAGATCAAGCAGGGGGCGAAGATGTCGAAGAGTCCGGATCTTGAGGTAGATTGCCCTGACTACGTTGGATATGTGTAGTTTCAGATCCACTAACTTAATTGGTCCAGTACTAAGTGGACATGTGCTCTTTCTAAATACATTGTAAAACTATTATTTTACAACATTTTATAATATCAATCCCAATAGGAAGAAGTATGGCTTCTAACAGGATGGCCACATATCTCTCAGGTGTGACTAGAGTCTATCGTATACACTGTTCCCAGTGAGAGCGCTGTAGGAAACTCAAAAACATTTGAGGACTGATCTTGTAACTGCAGTGTCCACAAGGATATGTGTAAGCTACTTATGGTGTCAAAAAGATCCCTTTTGAGGTGAGAGGCCTAAGAAGGTACAAGGCATTTGTGGTTGGGCCTCATGGCGATACGTCCTCGGGTTCTTCTTGGCCTACTTTCCCCTGTCTATTCATGTCTCTGCCAAGGCATAAATATACAAGGTTCAAGTTCTTCAGGCCTTGGGGGTCCTCAAGGAGTCTTAGAGCAGTCAGAATTCTGGTGGCCCAGATCATCACATTCGAAGCAGCACGTGTATTGCCTTTTCCTAAGCTGTGGCCTCACCTTCTGTCTCTCTCTCTCTCTCTCTCTCTTTCTCTGATTCTTTTTTTCCCAAACCACCCCTGGATCATTGCTGACAAGCAAGACCTTGGTTTGGGGTTTATTTGTCCAATGAACTCAAGTCAATGTTATTGTGTTATTTGTAAATAACATTACAAATATTGTCATATTTTTTCTGGGAATTCAGATCCATCTTTTTACTAAATGTGATCAATATGCTTGGGAACAAAGCAATTTCAGATCAGCCTGTCCAAAAATTCCAGCAAACTTAAGGGTAATGCAAATTCAAAAGAAACAGTAAGTGCTACAACATATATCTGTTTTTCTCAGGAATTGTATTCCTGAACCTGAAAGTAAAAAACTTTCAAAACAAAATACACTTTTTCTCTGGACACCAACACGTAAAATTCAAATACAGAAAAACAGATGAATTTATCCTGAAACCCAATATTGTAACAAATAAAATCGGAAAGATCAGTGTAGTTAACACCTATGGTATTACTGTCCTGTTCATCAGTCATCAGCACCGAACTTAAAAATGCAAAGTAATAACTAAAATCCTACAGTTCAGGAAACAGCCATGTTGGTGGATATCTGGAATATTCCCCTTTTTATATTTTTAACCAAAATTTTAGTATTTTGTCACATTTAAATTAAAACCTTATACATAATACCTGAGACTAGTATCAAACTGATCTAAAAACAATGAAGTCACTTCAAAGCAAATTACTCATAGTCACAGCCAACCTTGATGTCATCCCAAACACAGATAGTGAAGTAAACAGCAGGTCACTCTTGTGTCCAGATTCCTTCAGGCAAATGCAGATTACTATGTAGCTGAACAAGAGAAAGAAAAGTCCTAAATACTAAGAGTTTAAAAATAAAATGTTGCTTGAGAATTGCCACCAATTGTGATTGCTATTAAATTCCTATTGTTACAACTCTTTGTGTTTTGTAATATATGA
This sequence comes from Ichthyophis bannanicus, assembly GCA_033557465.1. Lineage (NCBI taxonomy): Eukaryota > Metazoa > Chordata > Amphibia > Gymnophiona > Ichthyophiidae > Ichthyophis > Ichthyophis bannanicus. The sequence goes on from CM066037.1 coordinate 211,135,334, forward strand.
ACAATAATTATGCCCTCTATGAGGTGTTTGCCACAATATATAAAATTCTCTTTTAACTTTTTAAGTTTGCTTGATAGCATACACAGTCATTTACAAAAACAAACATATAACATATTACCTTCTTATTCACCCAAAATTTAATCATTTTCAAGTTGCAATCTCGTAATTACTGGCTCAGGATGCCCCATTGTCCTGACAGGGCTGTCAACCCCTACTTTGAAGGTCAAAGCAAAACAGAATAGCTTCCACCAGACCTTTCTGACATCATCAGAGCCCTTTTACCATTGGCTAGGGGGAGCACAGCGACAGCTGGAGAAAAAATCTGAGATTTCTCACACATTGGCATACACCCAGCCAAACGGATATCAGCTCTCTTAGTTTTAGGCAAAGGTAACTCCACAATACCCTTTATTCTCTCCGGATTGATTTTTCTCTTTCCTTCACTTATAAGGTGTCACAATTGTACATCTCACTCACACACAATCAGTCTCAGTTCCCGATAGAATGTCCCAACCACCAAGGTAGGTACTAAAGTCCCACTTTTCCTTATCTCGGTCTGTGCACAGAATTTACTTGGTTGATGCAGTGCCTGCTTGTAATTCACCGTCTTTCACACTCTGGTTCACAACACCTCTGTTCACTTTTTCAGCTCCGGGACCATTACCAGCTAGCAGAGAAACATCTCCGCAGAGGGCGAGATGAGACTGTTGAAATCAACAGGACGCGTCTTCGCACCTCCACTCAGCAGGAGTCACTCTACTATGGGAAAATCCCAGCGAGCCCCATCTGTTATCTACACTTTGACCTGTGGCCAATTCACCTTTGGCCAACCTGGCCAATAAGACTCAGAGAGGAATATTGTGAAGCAGGTTAATAGCTCTTAACATATATCTGTTTTTTTCCTTAGTTGTTCCCCCAAAACTGAAATCAGAATTTTTTTTTTCTTTTTTTCAAAACAAAAGTGCATTTTTTTTTCGTAGCTTGCAGTACAGAAGTAATGTAAACACACAAAGCACTGTCAGGCTTGTTATCTGTACGGTCTGCTTTTAAGGTTCTTACTTCAGTGAACAATACATTCCGATCCCAATACATTGCCTCAGAAAATCCATTCCATGCTACAATATAAACTCATACAGACAAGAAGAAAAGAACTAGCTGTCCCAACACATTAGTTCACAATTAATGGATGAGCGAGCTACAGCAGACCCTGGCAGATGTTTTGTTTTTAAATTTTATGAAAGGTTTAGTGGGTCGGTCTCCCTTACCCAGGAATCCTCCCATTAGCTAAAGAAGACAGGAAATGCTTGGAAGAATAGAGAGACAAATAAACAAACACCGCCTGTCACTTGCATTCCAGGGACTCTGAGTCATCGGTTTTACCCTCACCAGAGACTGGGGGTGTCTTACAGGCATATAGATAAACTAAGGCACAGAATTCCGGAAGACAAGTACTACTGCAGTACAAAAGCCAAATTGGTCGAGGGCTACCACAGCCTCTTTAAGTGAGAATTCGAGGAGTGGGACCACACAAACAACAATGTGTGTGTATTGCCTTTGCAAGGCTAAGCTAAAAAAAGGCTTTCTCGGCAAGGTTAGCAAATGACCTTTGTCCTACCTTCACAATAAACAAGCTAACAGACTTCTTCTGCGGACTTGGCAAATGTCCTGTGACCTACACTGACAGCATGTGTGATACATATCAAGAATAGGATGCCTTCTTAGCTGCAGTTTTAAACCTTATCACAACATTTGGCTGTGCACGCACTCCTGCGGATTCTGGAGCAGTCCCCTTACCTTGGGACCCCCCCCCATCCTCTAATTAAATCACAACAAACGCACGTCAGGCCACTTGCGTTCTGCACAGGTCCGTCACAAGTGCTCTCGCTTCAGGACCATACAGGGGCGTCTTGCCTGACTCACACACAAGCAATAGCAGCCGGGAAGGAATGTGAAGCAGACACCGCCTCGTGTCCCACCCAAGGACGACAGAGGAATTTGTACCGTGCCATCCAGGCACCATCCCACCCAGGGACGACAGAGAAGTTTTGACCGTGCCACCGAGGCACCCAGGAGTCCCCCCGGCCCACGGGAGGATCTCTCTTCTAATTTTGATCGTGCTACCAAAGCACAGGGATTCCCGGCCCACAGGAGGATCCCACTTCCTGACACCAAATTGTTACGGGTTATCTCTGTTCATAGCCTCCAGGCCTAGGGAATCCCCTCCGTCTGCTTCCTTTGTTCTTGCTCGGCTGCCTGGAATTCCAGGGGAATAAAACTCACAACCACACAGAATGAAAGTGTGTAAGTTTATTCCAACAGTTAAAGGAGCTGTCTGCCTTTTATACATTAAAGAAACATATTCATACGTCATCAATCCATCCCTGAGGCCCACCACAGCTTATTAGTAACTTTGCAGATAGGGGTCGTCTCTGAGTAGAACAATCAGTTTAGCTGATCACAGCACATTCCTTTCCATATATAGACATATACAGGATTCTGATTCCCCTCTGCAGGCCTCCAAATCCTTCTGTACATACACTTAACTAAACCTTATTTTTCCCCTATCACTCCACATTCAGCATCCACTCTGTACATGAGCACAACTTGCATCTCCTGGACATGATCTGTCCTGCTCCTCATCTGTGGATGGACCAATGGCTTTTGTGTGACATTTTGTACAGACATTTGTCTCTGCTGCTGCATCACCACACTGACCATCCTGGACCACTGGCAGTTGCCTGTGTGCCAGCCGTCTGCCGCCTCACAAGGTGCTATGACTTTCCATACACACATGACATTTAGTGGTGCATATTAGCATTGCAGTTGTTGTGGTTGTTTGGCATAGTGGTTAGAGGCATGCATTGGGCCACCATAGGTTGTGGGTTTGATCCCAGCATGTTCTCTTCCTCTTGTGTTCTGCTACCCTTACCATGCAATGGTTGCAACTTTGTCATCTCTCCACACACCCTCCCTTCTCTTCGCTGTGCACCATGGTGTGCCCTCTATGCAGCCTGTCTTTCACATATTAGCTGTTACATATGGTTCTTATCATTATGCTATCCAAGTGAGCAGTTGACTTGGGGGGTTGGTACTGCTGTTGTGATGCTGTTGTTGGACATGTTGTTGTGTGGGTTCGATTCTCATGTGCTCCTTTTTGGTTCTGTTCCCCGTTTTGCCCTGGTCCACTGACCATGCACATGGCTGTCCCCACTGCAGGCCCCTGCCACCCTTTCTATTTTGGATCTTCACTCCTTGGCATACTATGTTCAGGGCATTCCATTTCATGGTGTGTGTGCATATGTTTATCTGTGTCTCTTGTCCCACTTACAGACTGCGATATCAGCTGTGGACGTCTGCTCTGCATTTGTGTTTCATCATGGGTACTGGTGGGATTTCCCTATCCTGGCACACAACAGGCATTTTGTGTGGTGTCCTGCAGTGTTCTTGTATGCAGACATTGCTGTGGAACTCAACATGGTGGTGTAGCCTGCTGGTTTGTTCATTGACTTTCTGTCCACTGGTCATGGGTTCGATTTCTATTTATCCCCGTTTTTTATGCCTGTCCTTTACAACTACTTGTCATTCCTTTGGACAGTCATATCTCTGTGGATCTGTGCTGACAGCCCATAGTACCCTCACCACAGTTGCCAACAATCCTTATAAGGCGTTATAGGGCTCCTAATTCGGCATGTTATAAGGCACGTTACCAGGCACGTTATTAGGCACAGTACATGGCATGTTATTAGGCACAGTACAGGGCACGTGCCTTGTATTGTGCCTAATAAGGTGCCTTGTAATGTGCCTTATAACGCGCCTTATAACATGCCTTATAACGTGCCATGCCTTATAACGTGCCTTATGACACGCATTACCTGACATGCTTGCCATACTGATGCCCCGCCCACGCCTTTATATGGGCATCTGTACCTTTACCGTGGAAACTAACGCGAATGACATTACCGCAGTTTAGTAAACATGCCCCTAGGTGTGGATCAAAGGTCATGGGTCCTCCAACAGGACAATGACCCAAAACATATATCCAAAAGTACGAAAAGGTTAAAAAGGAAGAAATGGACTGTTTCAAACTGGCTAGCAATGAATCCTGATCTCATTCCAATTGAGAACCTGTGCAATGAGCTGAAATCTGCCATTAGTAAAAAGAATCCTGGAAACTTTCAGGAGCTGGAACAAATCACAGTTGAAGAGTGGGAGAAACAACCAGCAGACAGAGGTACAAAACTTATAGATGGCTACAAGAAACATTTGGAGGCTGTCAGTGCCAAGGGTTCTGCAGCCAAATATTAGTGAAGGGTGCCATTAATCCTGTCCAAGTCATATTTTGTTTTTGTTTTCTCAGAAATTACTATATCTAAGTTACACATACAACGTTTTTTGTATTCCTTTGAACATAACTATTAAAATATTATGATGACATACAGCTGGAATATTTCCAGTTATTTTTCAAGATATTGTAATGTTTAATGTTTAATGTTTAATTGAATTTGATATACCGCTCAGACCCAAAGGTATTAGAGCGGTTTACAATACTAGATCATTGAGGGAAACAAGAAAAGAACGCCATTTGTAAGATAGGACAGAGTAGAGGACAGAGACAGACAGATTAGAGGAAGAGAAGGACATGGAACAGCAAATTACCCTGATATGTAAAAGACATCAATACATCAATAAGGATTCTGGAAACAAATGCCACGGACCAACGCCTAAGGGCCACGCCAAAGGGCCCTCTGGCGAGGCCCTCAGGCGCGGGTGCGCCCCGGTAACGGCGGTTTTTAAGCCGTTGGGCCAAGATGGTAATTGGCGGGCTCGGGGAGGAAGGGGGAGCTCCTGCTCTCACCCCCGTCAAATGCGCTGTTCTTCCTGGGCCCCGGTAACGGCGGTTTTTAAGCCGTTGGGCCAAGATGGTAATTGGCAGGCTCGGGGAGGAAGGGGGAGCTCCTGCTCTCACCCCCGTCAAAGGCGCTGTTCTTCCTGGGCCCCGGCAACGGCGGTTTTTAAGCCTTTGGGCCAAGATGGTAATTGGCGGGCTCGGGGAGGAAGGGGGAGCTCCTGCTCTCACCCCCATCAAAGGCGCTGTTCTTCCTGGGCCCCGGCAACGGCGTTTTTTAAGCAACATACATACACAACATACCTAAAATGCAAGGGTGCCGATAATGTTGACCACAACTGTAGAAGCATAGGTGTTCAGAGATGGTACAGCTAGAGGGGGTTTTGCAATGAGACAAGGCTGGGATCAACAGAGGGGGATTACAAGACTAGTTAGCTGCATTTTCATCCAGGTCTGGCACTTAATCAGGTGGGAAGCAGTCAGGACTGGTGCAAGGATATTAGGTGTCCTAATTGGTAGAGCCAATAATTTCCTAACAGGTGGTTTCTTTAGGGTCAGATGTGGCTTTGCTGCTAACATAAACAAGTGTGTGAGGCTGGAAATGTTGCCACTTCCAGACTTTAGGAGGTTTTCTCATATCTCATTATGTGCTCTCACTAACTGGTGGAGCAATTCAGCATGTGTGGCAACATTACTACTACTACTACTACTAATAATAATAATCATTTATATAGTGCTACAAGCTATACACAGCTCGGTACATATAGAAGGAAGACACATGGATGTGTGGAGTTACATTGCCGGCTCCTTCTCCCCAAAGTGAGTATGAGCCAAGGTTGTGGCTTTGCATATACCTTTAAGGGGTTAGGCTATTTGTTTGATATAAGCATGCATCTAATGTCCTGGGCCTGTACAACTCTTAATACTTTGCTGCCATCGCTGACATGAGAGGTACCAGGTTTGCAGTGGTGATACATGCCTTCTTCTTCTGCCAGTTGTTGGTGCACCTGCCAAAGCACTTCAGACTGTGTCCTCCGTATGGCCTAGAAGCAGATCTTGAGGGTCCTGATGTCAAGCAGAATCTTAAAAGTACTCACAAATTCCCCAAATCATATAAGAACAGGATGTTTCACAAGTCACTCCACTAATATCCCATTCAAGAAATAGCAAACTTAAATGTGGAAAGGACCATCAGAGAATAATTTCTGACCTTCTCGTCAGCCGTTTTTGTTGTATTAAGGCCTCATGTTCTCAATCATTGGTCCATAGCATTGCCACAATATACTGTAAACTCTTTATTTCTTTTACAGCTTGCTTTACCCTTTTCATTACTATTTTTCTTCTTTTATTAAAACCATTTCTTCTAACCTTTATTATTATAACAAACAGCAATGCAGAACACTGCCCAATTATTAATGTTTGGATACTTGTCTCGATGTGCTGGCCAGAGCTGAAATTATTCTCTGACCATCCATTCCACATTTAGCTTTGCTATTTATTGAATGGGATATTAGTGAAGCAGAATCTTAAAGCATCTAGAGTAGAAGAGAGATGAACATTTTTAATAGACATTCACCTCAACATCCCTGGTTCCTACCACTCTCAGACCAGGTTTCAGTTATTATTTGATATAGCATGGCAAATAACTAGATAGATGTTGGTGTAGTAAGTAGAAAAAGGGCAGTGTCATGTTGACAGCCTGGATTTGATTCCTATTCCTGCCACTAACATATGAAAGGAAATCTTTTGTGGGGATAGATTTCCCTGCATCCTGGGCCTTGTTTTATCATCTGTTCTTTGGATGTGGTACAGTATATATTGTCCCTACATGAAAAAAAAAATCTTGATAGAGCACAGTGTGCAAGTATTAGTTATAACACAGTGATGACTGTGCCATGTTTTTTGTGAGGTAGTTGTGAGGAGGGGCTGCCTGCCTGCCTTGCCTCTTTATGGAGCTATGCCTGATGGAAGATTTAGTATGGCAGTTGTATCCATGTGAGTACCATCTAGGCGACCTGACCTCTGACCTTATGGTTTGCTTGAACCTTGCCAGTGCCATTCAGGTTAATCTCCAGATTCTCTATTGCTGCAGCATGGTTTGGCTTCTGACTACCCAGGTGGTAAAGGGTACTCTTGTTTGAGAGCACCAGGCATACAAGGTGGTCACTCTGTGCCTCAAATTCCTCTCCCTTTTAGGTTGCCATGTTGGTCCTCTCTAAAGAAGGCCCATTAAGAAGGCTATAAAACATAGAGATTGGAAGCATGTTGGCTTCCTTCCATAGGCCAAGCCATGCTATGATGATATAGAGAACAGGTGGACACATGTAAGTGGCAGACAAGCCATTACTTACATGTGGATTCTACATGTGAAGCATCTGGTAATACCCCTACTTCCATGTGCAAGTGATCATACCAGTAGCAGGCACTTCGATATGCATGTGGCAGAGCAGATCCCAGGTACATGTAGATATCCATGTTCCCCACAACTTGCACATTTTCATCTCTCTTTGGTTTCTGGGTATTTTACCCATGGAAGTGAACCTATTTTAGACCACATACATGTGTATTTTCCACAGACCTTTTTTTAAACATGCTATTTTCTGGGGGATTTTCTTGAGTTACCTGGCTGGTGAGAGCTTCATAACATCTAAACTCTGTACTTGCTCAGAAGGTTTTATGCATTTTTTTGTTTTGTTTGTGCTTGTAGCTTTCCCTGTGCTTGCCTTGAGATTTCTTTGCATTTATTCTGGTTGTTTTCTGCTTGTAGCTTTATAGTCCCTCTGCTCTATGCTTGCTCTAAAGTTCTTGTCATTTTTTGTTTGTACTCTAGGTTCATAGTTCCTTGCTCAGTGCTTACTCAGTTAAATCTGCATTTATTTTGTTTGTAATTTTAGCTTCTCCTTGCTCTGTGCTTGTTCAAATTTCTTTGCATTTACTTTGTTGTCTATGCTTATAAGGTAGCTATTTATTTTACTGTATTGAATGCATGTATCTTGTAAATGACACAGCATTCTGGATTCTGATTTCTATCCTCCCTGCTTGTACTCTGGTTTTGTGCTTTTTTTCAGCTAATATTCATGCCTATATATCTCTTCCTTCACTTACAAAGGAACTAACCCTCAAAACTGGCTTTCACTAATCTAGATATCTCACTATTGACTCTTTACTTCATTCCCACCCACCTCATAATCTAAATTTCTTATATAGCCTTCATAGGACTCATTAGCACTGCCATTCTCAGGTGCACCCCAACCCACTGAGCTTTCTCTCCTGTAGTACTACCTTATATCTCTTTAGATCTCTACTGTATTTGTTCCCTCCTTCCTTGCCATTTATTCCTAAGGCTCCACATTACTTTCTCTTCTTAATACTAACTCTTCCTAATGTTTCCCCTTCATTCCTAAATGGAGGAATGACAGTAAGGAATGCCACAGAACCACCTTTTAACTTTCAAAAGGGAGACTATGATAAAATGAGGGAAATAGTTAAGAAAAATCTAAAAGGAGCAGTTGCAAAGGTTAATGATTTATATCAAGCATGGGTGTTGTTTAAAAATACTGCCTTGGAAGCCCAGACCAGCTGTATTCCATGCTTTAAGAAAAGTGGAAGGAAGTCCAAAAAATTGCCAGCATGGTTTAAAAGTGAGATCAGAGAGACTGTTGAGAAAAAAGCATCATTCAGGAAATGGAAAAAGGAGCAAAATGATGAAAACTGGAAAAAACAAAAGCACTGGCAAGTTAGATGCAAGGCATTGATAAAGCAGGCAAAGGGAGAATTTGAGAAGAAGCTTGCTGTGGAAGCAAAACACATAATAAATACTTTTTTCAAGTACATTCATAGCAAAAAACCTGTGAGAGAGTCAGTTGGATCATTAGATGATAGAGAGGTAAAAGGGGCACTAAGAGGGGCAAGGCGATAGCGGAGAGACTGAATGAATTATTTGCTTTGGTCTTTACTGAGGAAGATATAGGGATGTTACCCATGACTGAAATAGTATTTAAAGAAGAAGAATTGAAAGAAATATTGATACACTAGGAAGATGTATTAAAACTATTTGATAAACTGAAGAGTAGCAAATCACCTGGACCAGATAGCATACATCCAAAGGTGTTGAAAGAACTGAAATATGAGATTGCAGACCTACTATTAGTATTCTGTGAACTATCATTAAAATAAACTGTAATACCTGAAGATTGGAGGATGGCTAATCTAACGCCAATTTTTAAAAAGAGTTCCAGGGGTGATCCGGGAAACTACAGACCGGTAAACCTGACGTCAATACCACGCAAAATAGTATAAACCATTATAAAGAACAAAATGACTGAACATGTAGATAGTCATGGCTTAATGGGAGACAGCCAACATGTCTTTAGCCAAGGAACGTCTTGTCTTAGTAATCTGTTATGTTTTTTTGAAGGTTTGAATAAACAGGTAGACAAAGGTGAGTTGGTTGATATAGTGTATCTGGATTTTCAGAAAGCCTTTGACAAGGACCCTCATGGGAGACTTTTCATGAAATTAAAAAGTCATGGGATAGGAGGAGGTGTAATATTGTGGATCAGGAACTGGTTAAAAGATAGAAAGCAGAGAGTGGGGCTAAATGGCCAATTTTCCCAATGGAGAAATTTGAATAATGGAGTACCGCAGGGATCTGTGCTGGGTCTGCTGCTTTTTAACATATTCATAAATGACCTGGAAACAGGAATAATGAGTGAGGCAATGAAATTTGCAATTAACACAAAATTATTCAAAGTTGATAAAACCCATGAGGTCTGCAAAAAATTGCAAGAGTACCTTGATGAATTGGAAGACTGGGCATCCAAATGGCAGATGAAATTTAATGCGGACAAGTGCAAAGTTATGCACCTAGGAAAGAGCAACCCAAACTATGGTTACACGATACAAGGTTCCACGTTAGGCATCATCATGGATAACATATTGAAACCCTAAACCAGTGATGGCTAACCTTTTTGAGCCCGAGTGCCCAAACTGCCGCACAAAACCAAAGAATTTCCTCAAAGTGCCAGCACGTCATTTGCATAAGTGGTCTTATTTGCATAAATATTTGCATAATGTTACCATACACTAACTTTTAGTAAACATGTCTCTTAATGAGTGTATGGATAAAGAAAGACTAAAAGATTTCTACATTACTATAATCCAGTGCCAACCGCCAGGCACATTAGGAACTACTACAAACGCTGCCCATTTAGAACCCATAGCAAACCCGCCGTATCCTGACAGCATTACCAGGACTCACAAAGCACCATACCCTACCTATCAAAAGGCAACACTGCAAATATTAAACCAATACATTTCAGTGAATACTGGGGAAAGAGAACAAGTGGCAACGTCAAATAGGAATTTCCTCTTGTACCAAACAAAGCGCAGATGTTAATGATGCACATTTCCCAGAGCTGACATATTCCAGTTAATAAATTCAAAATAAAGAGATATCGTTTTACCTTTTGTGCATTTTTTTTCAGTTGCAATTGGTCCAGCCATTTTCTTCTGGTTTCTTCATGTTTTCTGCTAACTCTCCATCGTCTGCTGTCCATTTGTCCTTTCTTCTCTCTTCTAGTTTTTTTTCCATTCTCTCTCTCTCTACATCTGCTTTAACATACTAATCTTTCTCCTTTTGCTCTTTCCTCATTCCTATTTCATCCACACAAATTTTACCCCTCCATCCTCAATCCCCAATTACTCTCCCAATACCTGGCCAATTGTAGATTTTTCATCCCTCCTACACAAAATATTTTTCCCCTCTCCATTTTACTCTCCCAGCCCCATCCCATTCTAATCCTCCCCCAACATCAGCTCCCTTCTAGTTCCAGTCTCACCCAGCATCCATTCCCTTCTTCAAGCCCCCCACTTCCCCTCAGCCCATTTCCATTCCAAGCCCCGTCCCCATCAGCTATTTGCAGTTCAAGACCCCCACTTCCCCTCAGCCCATTTCCATTCCAAGCCCCATCCCCAACAGCTATTTGCAGTTCAAGCCCCCTTCCACTCAGCCCATTTCCAGTCCTAGCAACCCCCCCAACCCATTACCAGTCCTAGCCCCCATAGCCCACTCCCAGTCCTAATCCCACCAGCCCATTTCCAGTCCTAACCTCCCCATCAGCCCACTCCCAGTCCTAATCCCCCATCACTCAATTTTTAGTTTAAGCCCCCCCAGCGCCTATCACCACTCCTAACCCCCCCAGCGCCCATCACCACTCCTACCCCCCCCCAGCCCAGCGCCCATCACCACTCCTAACCCCCCCAGCCAGCCCAGTGCCCATCACCACTCCTAACCCCCCCAGCCAGCCCAGTGTCCATCACCACTCCTAACCCCCAGCCCAGTGCCCATCACCACTCCTAACCCCCCACCCCAGCCCATCACTACTCCTAACACCCCCCAGCCCAGCCCAGCCCATCACTACTCCTAACCCCCCCAGCCCAGCCCAGCCAATCACCACTCCTAACCCCCCCCCAGCCCAGCCCAGCCCATCACCACTCCTAAGCCCCCCAGCCCCGCCCAGCCCAGCCCATCACCACTCCTAACCCCCACCCCCCACCCCCAGCCCAGCCCAGGGAAAATTAAAAAAAAAAAGAAAACCTGTCTGCTGCCGCTGTCGGGGCCGCCGCGGCAGAATCGAGCGTGCCGCGGGGCCCCCCTGTACCCACCCGGCAGAGCCTGTCCTCCCCGTAGCAGCTCTCTCTTTGGAGCTGCAGTCAGACGCGCCGGCTTGCAGAGCGCGAGGGAAGAGTTCCCTTGCTGCTCTGTTAAGCCCGCGGGGGCTGATGGGAAGTTCCCATCAGCCCCCGCGGGCTTAACAGAGTCGCGAAAGGGAAACTCTTCCCTTCGCGCTCTGCAAGCCGGCGAGTCTGACTGCAGCTCCAAAGAGAGAGCTGCTACGGGGAGGACAGGCTCTGCCGGGTGGGTACAGGGGGGCCCCGCGGCATGCTCGATTCTGCCGCGGCGGCCCCGACAACGGCAGCAGACAGGGTTGTTGTTTTTTTTTCGATGGCGGACCTTCCCGCGTGCCAGCTGCAAGGCCTTCGCGTGCCACAGCTGGCACGCGTGCCATAGGTTCGCCATCGCTGCCCTAAACCCAGTGTGCAGCGGCAGCGGCAGCCAAGAGAGCAAATAGAATGCTAGGTATCATAAGGAAAGGAATGGAGAATAAAACAAAAGATAATATAATGCCTCTGTATCATTCCATGGTGCGACCGCACCTTGAATATTGTGTGCAATTCTGGTCGCTGTATCTTAAAAAGAATATAGCATTAGTATAAATGGTACAGAGAAGAGCCACCAAAATGGTAAAGGGGATGAAAGGATACCCCTATGAAGAGAGGTTAAAAGGCTTAGGGCTCTTCAACCTGGAAAAGAGACGACTGAGGGGAGATATGATAGAGGTTTATAAATTAATGAATGCAATGGAACAGGTTAATGTAGATCAATTGTTCACATCATTTATATATAGAAAGACTAGGGCAATGAAGCTACAGTGTAACCTATTTAAGACTAATAAGAGAAAATATTTTTTCATTCAATATGTAATGAAATTCTGGACTTCATTACTGAAAGATGTAGTAAAAGCCAGGTTAAAAAAGGTTGGACAAGTTTCAGGAGGAAATGTCCATAAACCATTAAAGGAGACCCGGGATAACCACTGCTTGCCCCTATACAAGCATTGTGGAACCTGTGTCTTTTAGGGAAACTGGTAAGTACTTGTGACCTACATTGGCCACTGTTGGAAACAGGATACTGGGCTTGATGGACTTTGGTCTGACCCAGTATGGCATATCTTATGTTCTTGTGTTCTTATTCTAACCCCAAGTCCTTATCACCAGTTCCTTACTTTCTGTGCTTCTCCTTCCATTTTGCTGTCTACCCTCTCATCTATTCTTGAGCATCAACATTTTCTTCTCCACATTCAGCCATCCCCACTCTCTCTGAGAGCACCTCACTCTCATCACCCTTAGTAATTGGTATGGAAGGGCAGACTGGGTATGCTGTATGGTTTTTATCTCCTGTCATATTTCTATGTTCCTATCACCATCAGGCCTCCTCTTCTCTCTCCTGTATTCTACTGCTGCTTCTGCTTCTCTCATCTGAGGATATCAATCCCAATGCTGGTCCCCTAGGCATTTCTCACATTCCCTATGCAGACTCAACCTATACCTCTCTAATCCTATTCATATCCCTCTCCTTCTCTGCTCTTCTCTCCCTTTCTCATGCATCTTCTGGAATGTCCATTCTGCCTCCCACAGACGTACCTTCATTCAGGACTTCTTTATCTCTAATCCTCTAATCCTTTATATCTTCTTGCTCTAATTGAGACTTGGTTTCTCCCTGAAGGCTCAGCTTTGGTTGACACCTTCTGTCATGAGGGCTACCTTTTCTCCCATACATCTCACTTGGTTGCTGTGATTGTGGTCTTGGGTTGCTACTCTCTTCTTCCTGCCAGTTTAAATTTCTTTCCTCTCAATCTCACTCATTTTATTCCTTTGAAGTCCAATCTATCTGCTTCTTTACCTTCCTACCTCTCCAGGTAGTTGCCATTTATCAACTCCCTGACAAGTCCACCTGCTCCTTTCTCACTGACTTTAACTCTTGGCTTTTCTTTTTTCTTGAACCATCTTTCCTTCCCCAAATTCTTGGAGATTTTAACATTCATGTTGATCACTGCTCTGATTCTATGCCTCAAAGCTCTGTGCCTTAATCTCCTCATTCAGCTTCCAGCTATGTTCTATTGCCCCTATTCCCCAGTATGGGCACTACCTGTACCTTGTAGTTTTCTCCAGCTGCTCACTCTAAAACCTTCCCATCTCAGTTCTTCCCTTATCTGACCATCATCTGCAGACTTTCACCCTTAACCATTTTCTGCCACAGTCTCATCCAATCTCCACTAACACATTTAGGAATCTTCAGGTTATTAAGCTTTCAGCTCTCTCCACTGCTATTTCATCTCTTCTCTCATCCATTGTGTCATCTGAGTTTGTTGATGAGACAGTCTCCTCCAATAAAACTATACTCTTTTCCACTTTGGATGTTTTTGCTGCTCCCATTCAAATGCCCTGTGAGGTGTATTATATCTCAATCTTGATTGACCTCTGAAATCCGCTACCTATGTTTCTATGCCCACTCCACTGATCACCTTTGTATAAAATTCCATACCCATGCTGAATTCTTACATTTCAAATTCATGCTAATCTCTTTCCAGTCTGCCATAGCACTTGCCAAGTAAGAGTACTATGTCCATCTGACAAACTCTCTGGCCTCTGACCCTCACTGTCTCTTTACAACACTCAACTCTCTCCTCAAAGTGCCTCCACCCCCTACCCCTCCATCACTTTCTGCTCAATCTTTGGCTGACTATTTCCATGATAAGTTTCACAAGATTCGCCTTGAGTTCTCATGCTGATAACTCTCAGATTTACTTTTCTACAACACAAATCTCTTCTGGAATCCAGCCCAAATCTTAGTCTGTTTGTCTTATGTTGCTGGCTGGTTGTCCTACCACCATCTGAAGAAAAATATGGCCAATACAGAGCTTCTTATCTTACCACCCTCTTCTTTTCTTCTCTATTTCTGTGGATAACACTATGGGATATGTTTACTAAAACCCCGTTAGGTGCGCGCCGTGCTAGTGTGCGGGATGCCATATAAGGAGTGGGCATTTCAGTCTGAAAAAGCAAACCGGGATTAATCATGCACTAATGTGTGCTGTGCGCTCATGTGCGCCACGCACATTAGCGCATGAGAAACTTGCGCGGGAAGCATAAGAGGCGCGCTGATGTGCACACACACAGGAACAGAGCCACAGTACAATGGTGAAGACACTGACCGATGGTGCAGGGGTCATGGGTTCAATCCCCCACTGTGCCCAATAAAGAAGGCTGGCTGAGGCATTACCTGTTAATGGAAATATTGCAGTCTGAGGCATATTAATTTTATTTTAATTACTGCTACTAGCAAATGCACTCTGAAAGCACTGTAACATAAGGCGCCCCATAAGGTACCCCAGAGGGCACATTTTAAAGTGCACTGTCCGCCAAGGCACCCTAGAATGTTGCTTATAGGGCGCTTTATAGGGTGCCGTATGAGGTACCGCAAGGTCACAGCACTGTTTTTGATGGCAGCACTGTGCAGTTTAAGGAATAAAAATCATAAGTAGGTGCGCTGGTCTACAAGGAGGAGCAGCAGTGTAGCACAATGGTTAAGACACTGACCACTGATGCAGGAGTCACAGGTTCAATCCTCCACTGTGCCTACTGAAGAAGGCTGGCTGAGGCATTACCTGCTAGAGGTAATATTGCTGTAGGGGGCATTTTATTTTTATTTTAATTAGTGCTGCCAGCAAACACACCCTCTAAGTATTGTAACATAAGGTGCTGCATAAGGCGCCTCATAGGGTACCCCAGAAGGCACATTTTAAAGTGCACTGTCCGCCACGGCACCCTACAATGTTGCTGAAAGGGTGGCCTATAGGGTGCCATATAGGGTGCCCTATGAGGCACAGCAAGGTCATAGCACTGTGTTTGATGGCAGCACTGTGCATTTAAATGCATGGAAATCTGAAGTAGGTGCGCTGACATGCAAGGAGGAACAGCAGTGTAGCACAATGGTTAAGGCACTGACTGCTGATACAGGGGTCATGAGTTTGCTCCCCAGTGTGCCTAATACGTAAGGTTGGCTGAGGCATCAGCTTTGCAATGTACATATTGTTTCCTGCAGCACTTTATTTGTATTTTATTAATTGCTGCCAGCAAACACGCCCTCACGTGCCGTAACTGAAGGTGCCGCATAAGGCACCCTATAAGGCACTCCATAGGGCACATTATAAAGTGCACTGTCCGCCACGGCATCCTAAAATGTCCCCTATAGGGCACCCTATAAGTCGCTCCTCAGGATAACGTATAGTGCACCTTATATGGACAGTAACCATAAGGTGCCCTATAGGACGCCCTATAAAGTGCCCTCTGAGGCACCTTATGGGTACAGTACGCTGAGAGTGTTTTTGCTGGCAGCAATAATGTACATTAAAAAGAGTTAATGCTTTGGGCAGCCCTATAAAATGACCCCACAGTGGGTTTGAACCCATGACCTCTGGCTCCACAGACAGTGAAGTAACCAGTGGGCTACAGCTCTATAGCTGCTAGTAAGCGCCTGGCTGGCTGCAGAGGGAGTGCACGTCACCACACAGACAGTCTGCTGTGGTCACCAGGATAGGGTTAGCCCACCCATACCCATGATGCACTGCACATGCAAATCAGCTGTCCACAGATGAACACAAGATGGGGTATGCACCCCCACAGCACCTCGGCCTGGTAGGGGGAACTGAGCATGTGCACCCCCACAGCACCTCGGCCTGGTAGGGGGTATTGACCGTGTGTTTTACTGGCACAGAGTAGCTACACACCGTCATATTGTGCGGGTACTGTGCTCACCCTGAGGGTGCGGTGAGGCGCCCAGCACCAGGTCCACAGCACCTTCCATGGCAGAAATAGGCCATGCTGCTGGTCCCCAGCAGTGCTAATGTGGGAGATAGGTAGTTTCTGCAGACACACCTTGGATATATTTGTATGTCTCAGTCAGGTGTAGCCCCTATGGACCCTTAGAAGGATTATGTACTACCACCACCCTCATCCTCCAGGGCTGAGGGTGGTAAACAGGGTCTCCCATCAACAGATCCACACTCTACCTCCCTTCAATGGTGGCAGTAGAGGGGACCATCAACCCCAGTCCTGCTGGGGAACAGCCACATACAGAGCAATCAATGCAGCTCTGTACACATCCATAACACAATAGCAGACAGACATTAGGCCTGGAAATGCTAAGCTGCACCCCACCACTATCTGATATGCTCCTGCAGAAAACCTTCAGCTGCTGCACCCTGCAAGGCACTCCATCAAGACACATACCAGCTGCAAACAGTCTGCTAGCTAGTCCATAGTGCATGTCCCTGGTGGAAATGCATGCACCCAGAAATGGGATGTCAGCATACACAACAAGCAGATAAGTCAGTGACTGGGCCCCAAAAAGAAACCCATAAATATCACATGAGAGAAATACTATATAACACTATGGGGGTGCCTAGCCATGCCGTGGTCACTGCACAGTCAGGGTGTGAGTGATCTCCCAGCAGGACATGCTGTGGCCACCCTGTCTGTGTAGGTGGTGGCCAGGCACTACAATGTCCCAGCCATTGCCCTATGCCCTGTGCAGATGCATCCTGGCCAGGCCACCCTGTCCGGGTTATACCCATGTTACCTTGCTCCTCATTATGCACATTGTCAGGCCAATACTGGCAACAGTGCTGGCAGTGTGGGCTGTGGAGGGTGTTTGCAGCCACCACACACTGGATAGACAGACACATACTCCCACACCTATGCCAGCATTGTACTACTATAGAGGAGTTTAGCAGCCCTGGCCACCACACCAGTCCTGGGCACAGTACAGGCATGGATATGGTACGCAATACTGTTGGGGGTCACTCCCCAGGGTGGTAAACACTGTCAGAGACCAGACCTGAAGCACACACCGCAGACATCAGAAAGATTGTTATGATGGAGCTCAATCAGCCAACTGTGCTTAACATAGGAATTGCTATCTGCCAGTAATCATAGCAAATGTTTGATAGCTGTGTACCGTATACCCAGGTGTAGGGTGGCATTGCTAAGGTATGCAAGTGCTATTATTGGGAGATGCACGCAGGGCCCAATGTCCTGCCTCTCCAGGAGGCATTGGCCAATGGGGCCTATGGGTGTGGGTATGGGTGTGTCTGCCCCTGTTGGCTGCTGCTTTACGGCAGAGGTTCCCAACTCCAGTCCTGGTGTGCCAAACACTATTCTGTTTTTCATGCTGTCCCTCATGAATATGCATGAGATACATCTGCATACCATGGGGGTGGTGCATAGATATGCAGCACAGGCATCTTTATTAGAGGCAGCATGGAACCTGAATGGTGTTTGGCCCTCCAGGACTGCATTTGGGAGTCTCTGCTCTAGGTAATGCGCCTGTTTATGGTGTCTGTGCGCGGTGGGGTAAAATATAGGCGTATTAAACATGCATATGTTCTCTGCAATAAAGGTTTGTCCTTACTATCACGGTTTAGTTGTGGGAAAAATATGTGGACTGGATTGGCAGTAGCCCCAGCTGGGTTTTGAACCTGTGACTTTCTGTTTTTGCACACACTGTCTGTGTGCACTGCACCACCATGTTGCCACAGATATGCTGTATTCCCTGGGGAGTCCATGACTGTACATCCGACAGGGCCTGTTTGTTGCAGTGCATGGCACCCACCTGGACAGGGTTAGGCCATGGTCTGCTGTTGCCATCAGCTGCTGCCACCTCCACCACCAGTACCGCTCCATCCTTAGATTGGAGACAGCATAAACCCTGAAGGATTTGTGGCCCTCCAGGACTGCATTTGGGGGAATCTGCTCTAGGTAATGTGCATGTTTCTGGTGTCTGTGCTCTGTAGGGTAAAATAGAGGTGTTTGAGTCATGCTTATGTTCTCTGCAATAAAGGTTCATCTTTAATATCATGATATAGTTGTGGGTAAAATATGGGAACTGGATTGGCAGCAGCCCCAGCTGGGGCTTGAACCTGTGACCTTCTGGTTCCAAACACACTGGTTGTGTGCACTGCACCACCATGTTGTCACAGAGACAGTGCCTTCCCTGATGATACCATGACTGTTTGTCCAGCAGGGCCTGTCTATTGCAGTGCATTGCACCCACCTACACAGGGCTAGGCCATGGTCTGCTCTGGGCAGCTGCCACTGCCCCCCTCCACCTCCAGTACCCCTGTGCCACCATGCTGACATGCCCTTCTGCTGGTGGTGCTGGTGGTACGCAGTCTCAGGCCATCCTGTGTGCGGGTAGGCGGCTGCCTATGGTGCGGGTTCTGGGGTAGGGGTGCATGCATATCTGTCCGCACGTCCCCCCATCACCGCCTGCCAATGTTCTGTGCCCTTGGGGGTACCTGCTGGGTACTATCCCCTATGACACTGTGCTAAACACTCTCGTGCCCATGTTGGGCCCTCATCAGTTGCTGTCTGGCTGCTGTTCAGTTTCAGCATTCCTAAGTGCCATCTAGGCATCTGCCTAGTCCGCACTGTGCCCCAGCTGCACCACAGCATGTGCCGCCTGCAGCCCTCTGTATCCCCTTTCCCATTATCTGTCCAGTTTCCCATTCCGACCTGCCCGCCCTGCTGTTGTGGAACATGTGCATGCCATAGGTAACCTGTCCAATGGAGAGGGAAACCCTGATCAGTGCTATTTCACTGTGGGATCATTCACCTTGTATGGGGACGGAGCGTAGACCCTTCTAAAATTCATATTTATTTTTTGCGGCTTTCTTGGGAGTGTTTTTTTATGTTTCCCATTACTATAACTATTGCCCAGCTTGATTATAATTTTTTTAAATTTTGTTGGGGTTCTTTTCAATGTTTATTTGTATTTTTGTACCGTGCACATGTATCACACTTATCACTGTTTTGTAGGTTTCCCTGGTTTTGCTGTACATTGCTGACAGAAATGTTTTCTCTTCCCTTTAAATCGGCTCTACTGCAAGGTTTTCACTCGCGGTATTTTTTTACTTGAATTTCAGCCCCGCTAGTGTGCGGGGAGCTTCTCCTCTCCCACTCTCCACCCATTGACCCCTTCTCTCCGCCCCTGGGGAGCCTTCCTCCGGGAGCCTTTCCACACCTTTATCGCACATCAGCACACCGTGCACATGTGCCCCGTAACGCGAAATTAGCATGCACTAAGGTACCTTAGCACACGCTAATGTGCGCCGCACACATTAGCGCAGTTTAGTAAACATACCCCTATACCTCTCCCAGTTCTTTTGGCTAATAATCTTGGGGTCATTTTTGACTCTTCTCTATCTTTATCTGCCCATATCCAACAAATAGCTAAACTCCTAAACCCTGTTGGTTCATTCTCTATAACAGGCATGTCCAATTTTAAACAGGCCGTGATCTACGTTTTTCAGCCAAAAGTGCCGGTGATCTACCACCATGAAAATTAAGTTTCAAATTAGTTTCAAATTAAATTTCAACCCAATAAAGTTGGAGGATTCCCCCCCCCCCATTTTTAATGAACCTTCTGTCATTTACTTGGATGTGATCAGCCGTTAAGCAAATTAAGCAAAAACAAAACAGAGAGACGAAGATCCATTAAGAACTGCGAGGGGAAATGGAAAGTACATTTTTCTTAAAGTTTTATTGAGTAATAACTTTCTTTAACTTTTATTGAGTAATTTGTGTTAAATTTAGGTCGAGAATTGATCCAGGCTGATCTTGCACAATCTTTAATATTTTGCTCTTGCTTATTAGTGAGACGTCTGAGCTTGCATTTCATCCACAAGCTTTTTGAAGTTGGATGAATATTGCGTGAGGGCCAGTCTCAGGGAATCCTGGAGATGTTCATCTGTCATGTTGGAGCGTTGTGTACTCTGTCATTTTCAGATGGGAAAACGCAGATTCACACAAATAAGTTGAACCGAAACAGGAGTGTACAGCTTCACTGCATCTTCTCAAGTTGGGAAATTCATCTCTAGGCACTAGCTTCCAAAACGATTCTTGCTCAGCACGGGTCTTGAGAAAAATGTCATTTTTAAGGTTTAATATTTCATTTTCAAGAGATGGCTTGTTCAATGAGTATTTTTTACTGATAGCAGCTGCAGTTTATTTAATGTCCACATCTGCTTTGAATGGGTATGACAAGTACTCCACAACTATTCCAATGTTTTGGAAGTCACAGAATCTATTTTCGAATTCCTGGATAACAGAACAGATTTTTGTCACATACTTCTCGTTCTGAAAAACAAAATTTGGATATTGTCCCAGATGGTCCTGCATATTAGGAAAATGATCAAAAGTGTTGTTTGCAAGATCAGTCATCATTAGCTCAAATTTGCTCTTGTAGGATGAAACTGTACTCATCATCTCACCAATGCATTTGTTTTTACCTTGTAGTTCAAGGTTCAAGGGAGGAGTGGTCTTCTCTAGTGGTTAGGACAAGGTACTTCATGCCAGAGGGCCAGGGGTTCAAGTCCCACTTGGGGACAGCAATCTCAGCCTGGAGGGACTGGGATTTCTAGTCCTATAGGCACTCCTTGTGGTCTTGGGCAAGCCCCTTAACCCTCCATTACCCATGTTCCCTGTAAGTATTAGCATATGTGTCTCATATCCCCTCATGTTAAATGTATCCCCCAATTGATCACTTTGACCCAGGGAAAGCAGGATATAAATACAGCTAAATAAATAAATAATGTTCACATCACTTAGTTTGCCTGTAAAGTCAGCGAGAAATGCCAAATCACATAACCACTCCTCATCTTCCAACTCTGCTTGGTCATCTCCCCTCTCCTTCAAAAAACCTCTTATTTCATTCAGCAAATCACGAAATCTTTGCAGAAATTTGTGCCTACTTAGCCATCCTACATCTGTGTGCAAAATGATTTCCGCTGCCCCTTCATCAAGAGTAAGATTGAAAAGCCGTCTTTGAAGTGATCTTCCACGAACTGAATTTACAATTTTGAAAGTGATGTCCATGACAGTCTTTGTATTGAGTCTCTTGTGTGGCAAAACTTGCTGGTGAATGATGCAGTCATAAGAAAGGAAATCTGGGAAGTCGTCATTCTGTCTACAGAGGGCTATGAAACCGTTAACCTCACCTGCCATTGCTCTTGCTCCATCAGTAGTGATGGAAACAAGTCTATGCAATGGAAGATTACACTTTGTCACAAAAGAATGGAAAGAACTGAATATTTCCTGACCGGTAGTTCTCCCTTTTAAAGAAATCATTCCAAGTAGTTCTTCTTTAACACTGAAGTCTTCAAAAACCATCTGGATAAAGACTAGTAACTGGGCTATGTCTCTTATGTCTGTAGATTCATCCAGTTGGAGTGAGAAAGCAGCACAATTTGAAACATCCTCCAACAATTGTTCAGTTGAGGCTCCACATGTCTTTTCTATTCGCTGCATGACGGTGTTTCTTGACAATTTTACATCTTGAATAGCAGCTATGATCTCTTTCTTATTTTTAAATCCTTCAAAAAGATTGTCAGCTGCTTCAAGAAAACACTCTTTTACAAATTCCCCTTCAGTGAAAGGTTTGCATTTCTTTGCTATCAGGTTGCTGACCTTGAAGGATGCTATGGTTGCATTGACCGAATGTGACCTTGGCTTCGCCATCAACTGTGGCTGAGTAGCCAATTTTGATTTAAGTTCTTTGAGCTTCAGTTTACAAATTTCATTTTTGTGTGGAAAATCAGCATCAAACTTATTGCTATGCAGAGCCTTATAATGGCGTTCCAGATTACCCTTTTTGGGCAACGATACTGGGGCATTAAAAATTAGACAACAACACTTGTCTTTCACCATGATGAAGAAGTAGTCCATTTCCCATTCATCATGATAGTGGTAGGTTTTGCTCTTCTTTGGAACACTCATCTTCGTTATACTGGGGGGCTGGATGTAAGAAGGCCAAATCTGCTAAGTTAGTATAAACACTGGCTGAATGTGGTCCAAAACTATCACTGTCCCAAAGTATTAAAGATCAACAGGAACTGAAGACCTCTGGATAATGTGCAATACAAGGACTGGAGATGCCAAAACCACACCTGCAGTTCTAAAAGTAAAAATAAGAATTCATCATATTGGCACCAATAATCAAATACCACCAAACAATCATCAAAAAAACTCAAACACCTGTCCAGCAAACCAGATAAAATCAAATACCGCCAAACAAGTTCAAATACCACCGCACGCGATTTAATAAATTCTGCACACAGTGTAGAATCAATGCAAAGGCAAGGCAAAATAAAATTGCAGAGGCAAGCAAAAGTCACAGTGTTTTGAACCAATTTGAAGGCAAGGCATAGGCAAGTTAGAACAAAATTGGAAAAGCCCGCCAAAATCACCAAATTCTTGACACTTTGTTGTGTCTGCCCAAAAACGTTTAATGAAAGCGAACTATAAAGTGACCAATGACCAGCACACGACACAACTAATACGGTAAGTGTATTCAGGTAAAGCCCGGCCGAATGGATATCGCCCGGTATATAACACACTTCTAAGGGGTGTTAGGGAGGGGGCAGGAATGGGTGATTCTGAGAGGCAGGAGATGAGGTATGATGCCGGGCCTGTGGCGTCTCGTTACGGAGCGCAGGCGGCGGCCCCCTGGGGTACCCACAAACTATTGACATGAAAACAATAAGCGCCCCCAATACACCCACAGGCAAGATTCCCGCAGGCAGAGAAAAATGACAGGTAAAGGATCAGCAGCGGCGGCAAGCCCTCGGCAGACAAACTGCTGGCCTGAGCTCTCTCCTAGCGACAGGGCAAGCTGCTGGAGAGATGGAGCCAAGTGGGGCTGGTGATCTACCTCTGACCTCTCCGGGATCTACAGGTAGATCGCGATGTACCTGTTAGACATGCCTGCTCTTTGACATCAGCAAATTTTGTTCCTTGCTCTCTGAACATACTGCCAAGACCCTTATCCACTCTCTTGCCACCTCCTGATCTAGACTACTGCAACCTGTTCCTTGCTGGTCTCCCATTGAATCATCTCTCTCCACTCCAGACTGTTCAATACTCAGAAGCATGGCTAATCTTCTGCTAGTGTCACTATGCTCATGCAGCCTCTATTCTCAAATCACTTCACTGGCTCCCTATCCATTTCTGTTTATAGTTCAAATTTCTCCTAGTGACCTAGAGGTGCATCCTCATTGCTTCTCCTCTCTTATGTCCCAAGAGCTGTCCTTGAGAACTCCTCTCAACAGGCAAATCACTCTTATCTATGCCTTTGTCTTCTACTGTCAACTCAAGACTCCATTTATTTCACCTTGTTAAACAAAATTCATGGAATAGACTAGCTGAGGCAGTTCATCAGGCTCCATTTTTGGTCCTATTCAAATCCAGACTCAAAACACACCTCTTTGAGGCTGCTTTTGCATCTTGGCCCGCTTATTCTCCTATTTAACACCCTTATGTATTTTGTTATTTCCCTTAAGTGACCCTGGCACAATATTTGTTCTGCTGTTTGTCTTGAATAAATTGTAAGCTCTGTCAAACATGGACTATCGGTTATGTATTAGTGTATAGCACTGTGTATACCTTGTGGTACTGTACAAATTATTAGTAGTACTGTAGGACAGAAATGCATCAATTTTACATGACCCTACATGTTCTTAACAGTTTTTCTAAAATATTGCCACCAAGCTCCACATTCACTCATCTATATGTATTTCCTCACATATACAACCTAATAAAAACTGGCTTTTATGAGGGTAATTTTATAACTGGGTGCCTTGTTTTATATCAAGGAAGCTAACAAAGGTTGCAGCACAGTAATAATAATGGGTGATTTCAATTACCCCGGTATCAACTGGGTCAGTGTCATGGCAGGACATGCTAGGGAGATAAAGGGGCTTGTTTACAAAGCTGCGGTAGCGGTTTCCGATCGTTAACGCTCGATAACGATCGGAAACCGCTACTGCGGCTTTGTAAAAAAGCCCCAAAGTTCCTAGATGAAATAAATGACTGCTTCTTGGAGCAGCTGGTTCATGAACTGACCAGAGGGGAAGCCATATTAGACCTTGTCCTTAGTGGAACACCAGATCTTGTGCAAGAGATAAGGGTGTTGGGGCCACTTAGCAATAGTGATCATAGCATGATCGCGTTTGATTTAATTAGTGGAGGAGGGATAGTAAGGAAATCCACAGTACTACCTTTTATCTTTCGAAAGGGAGACTATGATAAAATGAGGAAAATAGTTAAGAAAAAACTAAAAGGAGCAGTTGCAAAGGTTAAAGACTTACATCAAGCTTGGGTGTTGTTGAAAGCGACTATCTTGGAAGCCCAGAACAGCTGTATTCCACGCTTCAAAAAAAGTGGAAGGAAGTACAAAAAACTGCCAGCATGGTTTAAAGGTGAGGTCAGAGAGGCTGTTGTTGCCAAAAAGCATCTTTCAGGAAATGGAAAAAAAAGCCAAACAACGAAACCTGGAAACAGCACAAGCACTGGCAAGTCAAATGCAAGGCATTGATAAGGCAGGCAAAGGGAGATTTTGAGAAGAAGCTTGCTGTGGAAGCAAAAACGCGAAATAAAGACTTTTACAAGTACATTCATAGCAAAAAACCTGTGAGAGAGTCAGTTGGTCCATTAGATGATAGAGGGGTTAAAGGGGCACTAAGAGGCGACAAGGTGATAGCAGAGAGATTGAATGAATTCTTTGCTTCAGTCTTTACTGAGGAAGAACTTAAAGATCTAGACACAAACTTAAAACTAAGATGCAGACAGCAGTCCAGCAGCGGGATGGGAGCTTTCCAGTCTTTTGCATTGAGTGTCACATGTATGATTTTCTCCCAGTTGGTGAGAGGTCTTAGGTGTGCACTAGGTGCAAGGAGCTCTTTGCTCTCAGGGAACAAGTCCGTTCTCTAGAGGCTAAAGTAGCAGACTTGGAAAACATAAGACAGACAGAGAGGTACATAGACGAGAACTACAGGGATATAGTCCTGAAATCCCACCTCCAGTCTGGCAGCACCCCGGTTGCCATGGAGGAGAGAGGTCACGTGACAGGAGAGCATCACCCTGGTGTGGCAGGAAGTGATCCTGTAACTAGAACCTGTCCTCCAGGTGATGTAAAACCCTCTCGCACCGAGGAAGTTTCTCCAGGGCCATGTGCCCATGAGGGAAGGGTTAGGACAGCCGTTATAGTTGGTGATTCGATCATTAGGCATGTAGATAGCTGGGTGGCTGGTGGACGTGAGGAACGCCTGGTAACATGCCTGCCTGGTGCGAAGGTAGCGGACCTCACGCACCACCTAGATAAGGTCTTAGATAGTGCTGGGGAGGAGTCTGCTGCCTTAGTACATGTCGGTACCAATGACATAGGAAAATGTGGTAGGGAGGTTCTGGAGGCAAAATTTAGGCTTTTAGGTAGGAAGTTGAAATCCAGAACTTCCATGGTAGCGTTCTCCGAAATGCTTCCTGTTCCACGCGCAGGACCCAAAAGGCAGGCAGAGCTCCAGAGTCTCAATGCGTGGATGAGACAATGGTGCAGAGAAGAGGGTTTTGGATTTGTTAGGAACTGGGAAACATTCTGGGGAAAGGAGGGGCTCTTCCGAAGGGATGGGCTTCACCTTAACCGGGATGGAACCAGGCTGCTGGCATTAACCTTTAAAAAGGAGATAGAGCAGCTTTTTTTTTTTTTGTTTATTTAGATTTTCTCAAATGCAAGAAAATATACAAAGAATACATTCCACTCAATAAAATAATACATTCAAGAACAAATACCATATCCATATAGAATACACATCAAGGAGAGAAAACTACCTTTACTCCCACAAAGGGACAAACATGTACATAAGAACATAAGAACATAAGATATGCCATACTGGGTCAGACCAAGGTCCATCAAGCCCAGCATTCTGTTTCCAACAGTGGCCAATCTAGGTCATATGTACCTAGCAGTTTCCCCTAGGGACACAGGTTCCACAATGCTTGTATTGGTTCAAGCATTGATATCCTGGGTCCCTTCTTAATAATGGCTTATGGACCTTTCCTCCAGGAACTTGTCCAAACCTTTTTTAAACCCAGCTACACTAACAGCCTTTACTACATCCTCCGGTAACAAATTCCAGCCTTTGATTACACGTTGAGTGAAAAAATATTTTCTTTTATTAGTCTTAAATAGTTTACCCTGTAGCTTCATTGCATGTCCCCTAGTCTTTCTATATTCTGATAAGGTAAACAATCGATCTACATTTACCCGTTCCACTCCGCTCATTAATTTATAGACTTCTATCATATCTCCCCTCAGCCGTCTCTTTTCCAGGTTAAAGAGCCCTAACCTTTTTAGCCTTTCTTCATAGGAGTATCCTTCCATCCCCTTTACCATTTTGGTGGCTCTTCTCTGAACCTTTTCTAATAACTCTATATCAGTGGTTCTCAACCTTTTTTGTACCGTGACCCCTTTTAACGTTGGTCAACTTGTGGTGACCCCAAATGATAAAATCAAATGCGTCTCTCTTCCTTTACCGTTAACGCATTGTCACTGTAATCATTTGTTGAATTATTAATATATTATAGGCCTTTGCAATATGTTTTTATTATAAAATACTTATTTAAACCACAATAATTAATCACAACAAGTAACAATATTTGATTTCAAAATTATGATGATTTTGTAGTCAAATCACTAATATGAAATAAAATTATTTTTTCTACCTTTGTTGTCTGACCAATTTATTCTCTGATCATGCTGGTCCCGATCTGAGGCTTCTGCTTTCCTGTCTTCTCTTAGCTCTCTTTCTGTGGTCTATGGTCCATCTGCCATTTCTTATCTCTTTCGTTTTCTTCACTTCTTTCCATCAGCCTATTTCCAGTCCCAGTAACCCTCCCCAGTATCAGCCCCTTTCCAGTCCTCACTCCCAGTACCTTCCAATGTCAACTTGCATTCCCATGACTGCCACTGGTGTCCATTCCCTTCCAGTCCCCCTCCTTCCCCACTGACCAGTCCCTTCTAATACAAATACCATGGCAGCCCCTCTCACATCCACTCCCTTCCAGTTCCATTCTCCCATCCCCTTGTATCAGCCCACTTGTAGCCTTAGCCCCCAGTTTTCTTCCAGGGCCAGCAGCTCTATCCTCCCCTCCCCACAATCAGCATATTCCCAGTCAAAGCCCCCCAATCAGCTCACTTCTAGTGCTAATCCTCCCTCAACCCCATTACCAGTACTAGCCTCCCCTAATCAGCCCAATACCAGTCCTACCCCCCCATCAGCTCATTACCAGTCCTAGCCTCCACTAATCAGCTCATTTCCAGTCATAGCCCCCCCGCCCATTCAGCTCATTTCCAATGCTAGCCTCCCATCAGTCCATTACCAGTCCTACCCCACCCAATCAGCCCATTACCAGTCCTAACCTCACCAATCAGCTCATTTCCAATGCTAGACCCCCATCAGTCCATTACCAGTCCTACCCCCCCTTGATAAGTCCATTCCCAGTCCTAGCCTTCCCTAATCAACCCATTACCAGTCCTAGCCCCCCCCCCATCTGCCCATTACCAGTGCTAGTTCCCCCATCAGCCCATTATAATCCTAATTCGCACTGTCTCTCGCTTCTGTCCAGCATTTATCCCGTCTGTCCAGTATGTCCCCCTGTCTCTCCCCTTTGTCCATGCCAGCCCCCTCCCTCCCCCCATGTCAGCCCCCATCCTTCCATCTGTCCATGTCAGCCCCCTCCCTCCCTCCATGTCAGCGCCCATACTTCCATCTGTCCATGTCAGCCCCTCCCTCCATCCATCCATATCAGCCCCCTCCCTCCCTCCCTCCCTCCCTCCCACCATGTCAGCCCCCATCCTTCCATCTGTCCATGTCAGCCCCCTCCTTCCCTCCATGTCAACCCCCATCCCTCCATGTCAGCCCCCATCCTTCCATCTGTCCATATCAGCTCCCTCCCTCCATGTCAGCCCCCCTCTGTCGATGTCAGCCATGTTGCAGATTCCCTGCCCCCTCATCCCCTCTCCCCATGTCTGCCTCCCTTCTAATGCAGCCGCGGCTCCCTGCCTCTTAGGGAACCGCGGCTGTACCTGTAAAATCGTTGCGGAGCCCTTCCTGTCTTGACGGGCTCCGTGCAGCATTGTTCCGCCTCCAAAGGAAGTGGTAAACAACTTCCTTTGGAGGCAGGACAATGCTGCACGGAGCCCGTCAAGACAGGAAGGGCTCTGCAACAATTTTACAGGTACAGCCGCGGTTCCCTAAGAGGCAGGGAGCCGCGGCTGCAGAAGAAGGTGGTGAGTTTGCCGGAGTTTGCCGCTGCCGAGAAGCGGACTCGGCAGCGGCAGCAACTTGTGCGCGTCTTAATTTTTTTTTTTTAACTTGGTGGAGGCTAAGCGACCCCCGCTAAATCCTGTGGTGACCCCCATGGGGGTCGCGACCCACAGGTTGAGAACCGCTGCTCTATATCCTTTTTAAGATACGGCGACCAGAATTGCACACAATATTCAAGGTGCGGTCTCACCATGGAACGATATAGAGGCATTATAATATCCTTTGTTTTATTTTCCATTCCTTTCCTTATCATACCTAGCATTCTATTTTCTCTCTTGGCCGCCGCTGCACACTGGGCCGAGGGTTTTAACATGGTATCCACAATGACGCCTAAATCTTTTTCCTGGGTGGTGTAATGAAAGTTAATTAAAACTCCAAATCAGGGAGCAAAATACACAAGCCGTCCCACCTAAACACCCTCCTGTCTACCAACGCCCTCCTTATCAACCAAAAACTGACTAAGCGAAGCCACATCAATGTAAACGTAATCATGACCTTCATAAGTAACCAAGCAAAGACAAGGGAACTTCAAAAAAAAGGAAGCCCTCAAGGCGATCACTCGGGCTCTAAGCTCAAGAAACTGTTTCCGGCGGGCCTGAGTAACCTTGCCCACATCAGGAAAAACCTGAAGTTTATATCCACAAAACAACATATCTTTGCACTTGAAATAAGCACGAATAATTCTCAATTTAAGTGATTCCGACCCGAAAGTCACCACCAAAGTGCACCTCTTTGGGATGATATCAAGTGAATCCTGCAAAAACTCTGTAAGGTTGGGGCCTACCGAATCAACCAAGGAAGGAACATCCTTGGCTTGATCTGAGGCCCATACCTTAGGAAAAAAAGAATACATTTGTACAATTTCTACAGAGTCATCTAAATGCAAAATTTCAGACAAATACTTCTTTAGTAGAATCTCAGGCGAGAGCAAATGAGTGGATGGAAAATTTAAGAAACGAAGGTTCCTAGCACGCTGGTGATTTTCCAACAATTCCAATCGATAGGAAATTGAGGAAATATCTTTCAAATAGCCTAAATGGCAATCCTTATACGATTGGAGTTGGGAATCAACGAGGGTTAAGGAACCTGCAATATGGGTCATTTGATCATCAATTACATTAACATTTTTAACAACATCATGTGAAAAGTTACATAAAGAAGTAAGAGTAGAAGAAAGACGTGTCTCAATATTCAAAAGCATTGACCAAATATCAGAAAGAGTCACCTCACTCTTGATTGGTAAGGAATCAATAGTGGATGCAGCAGGGCTAACTGGAACTAACACCGGAGGTGTAATCAGTGAAAGTACCTTCAAAGGAGTAGACGCAGAGGTAGGCAGAGGGAAAGGAGGTGGTGTCCGGATATCAGGGCTCAAAGATGTCCCGACCAGAGACTGGCTAGCAAGCGATAGAGCAGTTACATGCCTGTCCATGGGGCCAGACACCTTACCTCCCTCTCCTGACGATGTCTTGGCTGATGCTTTAGCCTTCCGTTTCCCCATAGGCCAGCCAAACTGCAGGTGCATCTGGATTCCCAAGAAGCACCCAAGGAGCACATAAGGAGCAGCTTTTAAACTAGATATTAGGGGAAAGCCAACAGTTGCCCAAGAGCGGATGGTTTGGAAGAATGTATCTTTGAAGGATACTACCAAAAGCAGAGAGGTTCCACGAAAGAGTAAAGTAGCCCAAATGCCCTCAAGTATGGAGCAGACAGAGCTTAAAGATCCCAATTTACCCATGTCTAACAATAGCCAAATTAACATGAATAAAATACATTCTCTAAAATGCTTGTATGCAAATGCTAGAAGTCTAAAGAATAAGATGGGAGAGTTAGAATATATAGCACTAAATGAAAGGTTAGATATGATTGGGATATCAGAGACATGGTGGAAGGAGGACAACCAGTGGGACACTGTGATACCTGGGTACAAACTATATCGTAATGATAGAGCTGATCAAACTGGTGGAGGGGTTGCGCTCTATGTTAGAGAGGGCATTGACTCAGAAAGGATTAAAGTTTTGCAGGAAACAAAATCTGCTATAGAATCTATATGGATTGAAATTCCATATAAAAGGGGGAAGGCAATGGCAGTGGGGGTGTACTATCGAGCACCTGGCCAGAATGACCAAATGGATGATGAAATGCTCAAAGAAATCAAGGAAGCTAACAAAAGTTACAGCGCAGTAATAATAATGGGTGATTTCAATTACCCCGGTATTGACTGGGTCAGTGTCACGGCAGGACATTCTAGGGAGATAAAGTTCCTAGATGAAATAAATGACTGCTTCTTGGAGCAGCTGGTTCATGAACCAACCAGAGGGGAAGCCATATTAGACCTAGTCCTTAGTGGAACACCAGATCTAGTGCAAGAGATAAGGGTGTTGGGGCCACTTGGCAATAGTGATCATAGCATGATCACCTTTGATTTAATTAGTGGAGGAGGGATAGTAAGGAAATCCACAGTACTACCTTTTAACTTTCGAAAGGGAGACTATGATAAAATGAGGAAAACAGTTAAGAAAAAACTAAAAGGAGCAGTTGCAAAGGTTAAAGACGTACATCAAGCTTGGGTGTTGTTGAAAAATACTATCTTGGAAGCCCAGACCAGCTGTATTCCACGCTTTAAGAAAAGTGGAAGGAAGTCCAAAAAACTGCCAGCATGGTTTAAAGGTGAGGTCAGAAAGGCTGTTGTTGCCAAAAAAGCATCTTTCAGGAAATGGAAAAAAGAGCCAAACGACGAAACCTGGAAACAGCACAAGCACTGGCAAGTCAAATGCAAGGCATTGATAAGGCAGGCAAAGAGAGAATTTGAGAAGAATCTTGCTGCAGAAGCAAAAACGCGAAATAAAGACCTTTTCAAGTACATTCGTAGCAAAAAACCTGTGAGAAAGTCAGTTGGTCCATTAGATGATAAAGGGGTTAAAGGAGCACTAAGAGGCGACAAGGCGATAGCGGAGAGACTGAATGAATTCTTTGCTTCGGTCTTTACTGAGGAAGATGTAGGGATGTTACCCATGACTGAAGTGGTATTTAAAGGTGCGGAAGAATTGAAGGAAATATCGATATATCGGGAAGATGTCTTACAACTATTAAATAAACTGAAGAGTAGCAAATCACCTGGGCCGGATGGTATACATCCAAGGGTGTTGAAAGAACTGAAATATGAGATTGCAGACCTGCTATCAGTAATCTGTGAACTATCATTAAAATCATCTCTAATACCTGAAGATTGGAGGATCGCCAATGTAACACCAATTTTTAAAAAGGGTTCCAGGGGTGATCCGTGAAACTACAGACCGGTGAGCCTGACGTCAGTACCAGGAAAAATGGTAGAAACCATCATAAAGAATAAAATTACTCAGCATGCAGATAGTCACAACCTAATGGGAGACAGCCAACATGGCTTTGGACAAGGAAGATCTTGTCTTACTAATCTGTTATGTTTTTTTGAAGGAGTGAATGAACAGGTGGACAAAGGTGAGTCGGTTGATATAGTGCAGTGATGGCTAACCTTTTTGAGCCCGAGTGCCCAAACTGCCGCACAAAACCAAAGAATTTCCTCAAAGTGCCAGCACGTCAATTTGCATAAATATTTGCATAATGCTAACATACACTAACTTTTAGTAAACATGTCTCTTAATGAGTGTATGGATAAAGACAGACTAAAAGATTTCTACATTACTATAATCCAGTGCCAACCGCCAGGCACATTAGGAACTACTACAAACACTGCCCATTTAGAACCAATAGCAAACCCGCCGTATCCTAACAGCACTACCAGGACTCACAAAGCACCACACCATACCTATCAAAAGGCAACACTGCAAATATTAAACCAATACATTTCAGACAATAACAATACATGACCTACTGGGGAAAGAGAACAAGTGGCAATGTCAAAAAGGAATTACATAAACAGAATACCTCAGCTCAGTTGCAATTGCTCCAGCCACTTTCTTCTGGTTTCTTCATGTTTTCTGCTAACTCTCCATCATCTGCTGTCCATTTGTCCTTTCTTCTCTCTTCTAGTTTTTTTTTCCATTCTCTCTCTCTACATCCGCTTTAACATACTAATCTTTCTCCTTTTGCTCTTTCCTCATTCCTATTTCATCCACTCAAATTTTACCCCTCCATCCTCAATCCCCACTTACTCTCCCAATACCCGGCCAATTGTAGATTTTTTATCCCTCCCACACAAAATATTTTTCCCCTCTCCATTTTACTCTCCCAGCCCCATCCCATTCTAATCCTCCCCCAACATCAGCTCCCTTCTAGTTCCAGCCTCACCCAGCATCCATTCCCTTCTAGTCCCTGCATCAGCCCATTTCCAGTCCTAGCAACCCCCCAACCCAATACCAGTCCTAGCCCCCCCCATCAACTCACTTCCAGCCCTAAACCCCCATCACCCCATTTCCAGACAGCCCCCATCAGCCCACAGCCCATTAGCAGTCCTACCCCCCCAGCCCATTAGCAGTCCTACCCCCCCCCCGCCCGCCCGCCCGCCCGCCCATTAGCAGTCCTAACCCCCCCAGCCCATTAGCAGTCCTAACCCCCCCTCCCATTAGCAGTCCTAACACCCCCCCTCCTGCCCATTAGCAGTCCTAACCCCCCCCTCCTGCCCATTAGCAGTCCCAACCCCCCCAGCCCATTAGCAGTCCTAAACCCCCCCCGCCCCGCCCATTAGCAGTCCTAACACCCCCCCCTCCTGCCCATTAGCAGTCCTAACACCCCCTCCTCCTGCCCATTAGCAGTCCTAACCCCCCCTCCTGCCCATTAGCAGTCCTAACCCTCCCCCCCCTGCCCATTAGCAGTCCTAACACCCCCCCTCCTGCCCATTAGCAGTCCTAACCCCCCCCTCCTGCCCATTAGCAGTCCTACCCCTCCCCTGCGCATCAGCAGTCCTAACCCCCCCCCTGCCCATTAGCAGTCTTAACACCCCCCCTCCTGCCCATTAGCACTCCTAACCACACCCTCACCCTCCCCCTCCCTCTCCCCCCCCCTCCTCCTGACCATTAGCAGTCCTAACCCCCCCCCCCCGGCAAATTTTTTTTAAAAAAAAGCAGGCTCTGGCTGCTGCCGCGGCAGATTACAATGTCCCGCGGGGCCCCCTCCGCCCGCTAAGCCCCTCTGCAAGGGCTTTCAGATTCGCGAGGGAGAGCGTCTCCCTCGCGTCTCTGTTAAGCCCGCAGGGGCTAATGGGAAATTTCCCATCAGTCCCTCGCGTCTAAAGGGGCTGATGGGAAATTTCCCATTAGCCCCTGCGGGCTTAACAGAGACGCGAGGGAGACGCTCTCCCTCGCGAATCTGAAAGCTCTTGCAGAGGGGCTTAGCGGGCGGAGGGGGCCCCGCGGGACGCTGCATTCTGCCCTTGCCGCGTCCGCGGCAGCAGTCAGAGACAGCTTTTTTCTTTTTTTTGCGGACCTATGGCCCGCGTGCCAGCTGCAAGGCCTTCGCGTGCCACAGCTGGCACGCGTGCCATAGGTTCGCCATCGCTGATATAGTGTATCTGGACTTTCAGAAAGCCTTTGACAAGGTCCCTCATCAGAGACTTTTGGCAAAACTAAAGAGTCATGGGATAGGAGGCAGTGTACTATTGTGGATCAGGAACTGGTTAAAAGATAGAAAGCAGAGGGTAGGGCTAAATGGCCAATTTTCCCAATGGAGAAAGGTGAATAGTGGTGTACCCCAGGGATCTGTGCTGGGTCCGCTGCTTTTTGACATATTCATAAATGACCTGGAAAGTGGAATAACGAGTGAGGTTCTCAAATTTGCAGATGACACAAAACTATTTAAAGTTGTTAAAACCCAAGAGGATTGTGAAAAATTGCAAGAGGATCTTGATAAATTGGAAGACTGGGCATCAAAATGGCAGATGAAATTTAATGTGGACAAGTGTAAGGTTATGCACCTAGGGAAGAACAACCCAAACTATGGTTACACAATGCAAGGTTCCACGGCCCAGTGTGCAGCGGCAGCCAAGAGAGCAAATAGAATGCTAGGTATGATAAGGAAAGGAATGGAAAATAAAACAAAAGATATTATAAGATATTATCGTTCCATGGTGAGACCGCACCTTGAATATTGTGTGCAATTCTGGTCGCCGTATCTTAAAAAGGATATAGCGATTTTAGAAAAGGCTCAGAGAAGAGCCACCAAAATGGTAAAGGGGATGGAAGGATACTCCTATGAAGAAAGGCTAAAAAGGTTAGGGCTCTTTAACCTGGAAAAGAGACGGCTGAGGGGAGATATGATAGAAGTCTATAAATTAATGAACGGAGTGGAACGGGTAAACGTAAATCGATTATTTATGTTATCAGAATATAGAAATACTAGGGGACATGCAATGAAGCTACAGGGTAAACTATTTAAGACTAATAAAAGAAAATATTTTTTCACTCAACGTGTAATCAAGCTCTGGAATTTGTTTCCGGAGGATGTAGTAAAGGCTGTTAGTGTAGCTGGGTTTAAAAAAGGTTTGGACAAGTTCCTGGAGGAAAGGTCCATAAACCATTATTAAGAAGTGACCGAAGATATCAATGCTTGACCCAGTACAAGCATTGTGGAACTTGTGTCTCTTGGGGAAACTGCTAGGTACATATGACCTAGATTGGCCACTGTTGGAAACAGAATACTGGGCTTGATGGACCTTGGTCTGACCCAGTATGGCATATCTTATGTTCTTATGTTCATTCCCAGTGTCTGATTTCTGCTTACCTCTGTCTTCTTTTCAGAATGTTTCCAGGGTTTTCTGTCCATTTATCATTACGTTTTTCTCCTCTTATCTTCACTTCCTCCCCCCTCTGACATTGATATTTCACGTTTACCTTTCTTCCATTTATTTTTCTGATTCCATGTCCTCAATCTCCCTCTCTTTTACTGTATCTATCTACAATTTTCCATCTCCCTCATCCCAACTCCCCCATTCCCCATCAGTCTCTCTCATCTTCCTTTTCAGGGGATGGTGCAAGGGTATTGGTGGCTAAGGCACACCTTCAGCTTTAACTAACCCCCCCCCCCCCCAGATTTTTATGATTAAACTCAGCAATCATTATCATCAAAACACCATCCCTCCAACAACAATCCTCTAAAAATACACAATTGACGATTATAATTTTAAATATTAAACTTTGCACTGTACAGTATGTTTGTGAGTGCCCGCTCTCCCTGCAGGTAAAGGCATGTGCTGAGAGCTCATGACTTTATGTGGCTATCACGACTGATTAGTTTGCTCTGGCTCTTACTGCTCTTTGCTGCTGCTCTTTGCTTCCCTAGATGATCGCCAGTCATGCCTAGTGGTTGAGCCAGTCCTGTGCCCAGCCTTTCATTAACTTCACTTTCTCACCATCTTCTCTCCCCATGCCTCATATCTAGTATCTCCAACTTTCTTCCTGTCCCCCTGCTCTATTTTTAGCATTTCCCCTTTATCTTTCCCACCTCTACCAGTCCAGCATCTCTGTCAGTAATGGGATATGCTGGGCCTGCGTCCTCTTTGACTCGAGTGTGTTGTCTGACTTGTCTAGATCTGCAAAAGTGAGGATTCTCAGATGGCCCCTAGCTGGTCTTGGGTCCACTTTCAGAGGCAGGGTGTGCAGCAAAATGATACAGAGAGGCAGGTGTTTCTAAAATGCAAGATGTTTTATCTAAGAAGTAAGCTTGCTATATATGTACAGCACTTGGCAGAATGTTGTAAGTATACGAGAGTGCATGGGAGAGATATGGATGTACATTTGGTTGTATGTGTATGTGTGATGGAAGGTATCTGTGCTGTTGCTGCTGCTGCTGCTGCTGCTGCTGTGTGAGTGAGTCTGTCTCTCTTAAGACTCCATCTATCCAGTGCTTTTATGCACAGAAGTTGAAATTATTTCAGCATTTTTCCTCTGTTCTCAGCATTTGTCCTGTTATGAAGAGATGCTTCCTCTCATCGCAACACCCCCAGTAGCATGCAGGTGTTGGGTCCCTTTGGTGTTGGAACCACAGGAGTCTGTCTGTCCATGCAGTTGTTAGTATTCTAATACTCCTTTGATGTCTGAATGGCAAGCAAATGCCTGGAGACATTCAGTCTACCTACCCTGACATTGCCTTTAGAGGTATAACAGAAAGTCTGAGCCTCTGGTTGTGCAATACTTCCCAGAAGGCTTAGTCAGACAAACTCACACCAGCTGAATCAAATTGTGGGTAGGTTTGTTAAACAGTACTGTGCAGTTCTAACAATCTCTCCTTCCTTCCTTCATCTCTGTGCCTAGCATCTCTCTCCTTCTCTTCCCTTGTCTCCAGTCTATCTCCACAGGTAGTAAACTTGGGGAGATGGATCAAGTCAATTCCTTCATTCCTGAACTGCCGACCAATTTCATACACTCTATCAATACCTCCAACCACTAGCATCTGCAAGACATTTCTCAGTGATGTCCTTCAAATCGTTATAGTCTGCAAATGCCATGTAAAATTCACAGGTAGTACATGGCATATGCAGACTTTCAAGTACTCCGCTCCCACACTTTGGAACTCTCTCCCTGACTATATTAGATCAATTAAGGATCTTCAAACCTTTCGCAAACAACTAAAAACTCTGTTTGCTGAATATTATAATGCCTCTTCATATCCTATCCTCCTCCGCTAACCATGACCCCTCTCCCTCTAATGGCACCAATATACCTTTGTAACCTGTTCCTCCACCATTATTTACTCTAAATAGTTTGGGCTCAGCTGTCATGTTACCACTGTATAGATATCTAGCTGACATGCATATAGTTTTCTTGTATCATAGCTATTGATTGTTCTCTGTAACCAATTTTTGGAAGTTTTGTTCATTGTAAACTGCTCTTGATCGATGGGAGGGGCGGTATATAAGAAATGTTTAATTAAATAAATAAATATGATTCGGCATCTCTCTCTCCCAATTTTTTAGTGCAAAAATATCCCCATTTTTTAGTATACCAATATTTTAAAACCCTCTGTGTTTGTTTTAATATACCTGAAGAAAGATTTGTCGCCACACTTTACATCTTTAGCCATCTTTTCCTCTGCCTTTGATTTTGCTTTCTTTATTTTTCTTTTTGCCTCTTTTAGTTTGATCCTGTATTCCTTACTGTTTTCCTCTGTTTGCAAGTTTTTGAATTTTGTGAAAGCTCTGTTTTTTTGCCTTTATTTGAGCAGCCACTTCTTTGGAGAACCAAATAGGTTTTCTTTTCCTTTTGTTTTTATTTACTTTCCTTACATATTTAGATGTTGCCCTTTTTATTGACACCTTTAGTTGAGCCCATTGCAATTCCACTTCCCTTATCCCCTCCCACCCTGCCAACTCCTCCTTCAGGTACTTTGACATTTTACTGGTCAGTGTTTTTGAAGTTTAGGACTTTGAGCTTGCTATGATTGGACTGCACCTTGTCTTTTATCTGAAACCACACCATGTGATGATCGCTGTGGTATGTTTTATTACATATCACTTTATATTCATTTTATCCCACTTTTAATGGATTGTTCATGTTTTAATTATTTAGGATGGCACATGTTTTATGATTTTTGTTATAATCTTTTATGTTTTAAATTGTTTTAATTATTTTATATTTTATGATTTAATGTATGATATGTTTTTTATTATAATTTTAGTATGACTTATTTATATTTATGTTCTCATAGTGCTTCTTAACCCCTGAGGAAGGCAGTGCTGAAACACGGCCGTGTTGGGATGGGGATTGGGTCAGGGGTTCAGAATACATTGAATAAAGGAATCTCCCTAAGTGATACCATGCTCTGGACTGGTAATAGAGACGAGAACTCTATCTGAATTCAAGAAAGCATGGGACAAACACAGAAGATCTCTAAAGAAAAAAAAGGGACTATAGTAGTTGGTATGGAAGGGAAGATTAGATAGGCCATATGGTCATATTTCTATGTTTCTATCCACCCTCCTCCTGGTATCCAGCATCTCCTCTCCCCTTTTGTATTCCTCCAAGTATACAACATCACCCTTACGTCCCTCATGCCATGTGCCTTGTCAAGCATTTCTTTCCACCCTCTTGCCAGGCCTGCTCCCTTCTATTATCCACTTATCCTCTATCTACCTGGCTGCTCTCTTGTTCTAAAAACCAGTGTGATTGGCATAGGACCTTTGCACATGTGCATACAAAAGGCCTTCCATGTCCCACTACCTCTAATATAACTCATCCTGTTAGAGAGAGTGAGATGCAGCAGTCCTTTAGCACATACTTGTGCTCAAAAGCCTTGAACTTTCCCTCTGCACTGAGGGTTTTTGACACAGCACCTCTTCCCCCTTTGCTGACAGGAGACTGCCAAAGAGGTAAGAGTTGGGACATGGGTCAGAAATCAGGAACTAACCTTAAAAATCAGGGGCATCTGGGACAGGGATATATGACACAAAATGTTTAAATAAAGAAAAAGTATCATTGCACATGAAATAAATATTTTTCCATTGGAAAGGAAGGTAAAGAACTATGAGAAATTACATTAAGCTTCAAGGATGTAGAGAAAATATTTTTTCTCAGAGAGGATCTGGGATGGTCTCCAGAGAAGGTGGTAGAGAAAAGAGTGGTGGTGAAATTCAAAAAGTGGGATATACACAGAGGATCCCTAAACAGGAAGAGAATAGAAACCAAGCATTGGATATTTCATCTCAAAACAGTGAAATGACTTTTACAATTCTTAAGAGGACATTTGGGTGAGTAATGGACACAGAACAGCAGCTAGAACCTTAAACAAAGTCATGAGAAGGGGGGAGGGTGGGGTAATCTGTATAGAGGGGCAGTCAGAATCCTAATCACCTCACTAGGAAGACAGGTTTGGGCATTTTAGCCTTTATTTGCTTTCATCTGTTATGCTACGATTGTGGTCCGTAGGATCACCAAAAAAGCATGTCACGTCAGAGGAGAAACTCATAGAAAATGTATATATAAATACCAGGGCCGGATTTACCTATACGCCATGTACGCCATGGCGTAGGGCCCACAGCCGGCAGGGGCCCACAAAAAAAGAACCAGGTAATTTTTTTTAAACACAATTAAAAAAAAAAACCTGGTGGCTGCCGCCGCGGGGCCCCCTCTGCTGCCGCGGGGGCCCCGTCTACAAGCTGAAGCCGTCGGGTCGGGTCGGGTCGGGTCGGGTCTCTCCCTCCCTCCCTCCCTCGCTGCAGGCTGCGAGAGACGCGAAGATAGAGCGTCTCCTCGCGTCTGTGTTAAGCCCGCAGGGGCTGATGGGATTTCCCATCAGCCCCTGCGGGCTTAACACAGACGCGAGGAGACGCTCTCCCTTCGCGTCTCTCGCAGCCTGCAGCCTGCAGCGAGGGAGGGAGGGAGGGAGAGAGACCCGACCCGACCCGACCCGACGGCTTCAGCTTGTAGACGGGGTTTTTTTTTTAAATTAAATTTTACTTTAGGCCGGGGGGGGGGTAGGACTGGTAATGGGCTATGGGGGGGGGGTAGGACTGGTAATGGGCTATTGGGGGGGGTAGGGCTGGTAATGGGCTATGGGGGGGGTAGGACTGGTAATGGGCTATTGGGGGGCTGGGGCTGGAAATGGGCTGGGCTGGGCTGGGCTGGGCTGGGGGGGGTTAAGGCTAGAGGTGGGCTGATGGGGATAGGACTGGTAATGGACTGTGGGCTGTTGGGGGGGCTTAGAACTGGCAATGGGCTTTGGGGGGGTTAAGACTGGTAATGGGCTGTGGGCTGATGGGGGCTGTCTGGTAATGGGCTATGGGGGGGCTAGGACTGGAAATGGGCTGATGGGGGGGGTTAGAACTGGTAATGGGCTTTGGGGGGGTTAAGACTGGTAATGGGCTGTGGGCTGATGGGGGTTGTCTGGTAATGGGCTATGGGGGGCTAGGACTGGAAATGGGCTGGGGGGTTAAAACTGGAGGTGGGATGATGGGGTTAGGACTGGTAATGGGCTGTGGGCTGAAGGGGGGGGGTAGGACTGGCAATGGGCTATGGGGGGCTGACTGGAAATGGGTTGATGGGGTTAGGACTGGAAGTGGGCTGATGGGGGGTTAGGACTGGTAATGGGTTATAGGGGGGGCTTAAACTGAAAATGGGGTGATGGGGGGTTAAGGACTGTAAGTGGGGTGATGGGGCTAGGACTGGTATTGGGTTGGGGGGTTGCTAGGACTGGAAATGGGCTGATGGATGGCTAGGACTGGAAATGGGCTGATGCAGGGACTAGAAGGGAATGGATGCTGGGTGAGGCTGGAACTAGAAGGGAGCTGATGTTGGGGGAGGATTAGAATGGGATGGGGCTGGAAGAGTAAAATGGAGAAGGGAAAAATATTTTGTGTGGGAGGGATAAAAAATCTACAATTGGCCGGGTATTGGGAGAGTAAGTGGGGATTGAGGATGGAGGAGTAAAATTTGAGTGGATGAAATAGGAATGAGGAATGAGCAAAAGGAGAAAGATTAGTATGTTAAAGCAGATGTAGAGAGAGAATGGAAAAAAATCTAGAAGAGAGAAGAAAGGACAAATGGACAGCAGACGATGGAGAGTTAGCAGAAGACACGAAGAAACCAGAAGAAAGTGGCTGGAGCAATTGCAGCTGAAAAAAATGCACAAAAGGTAGAAAAATATCTCTTTATTTTGAATTTATTAATTGGAA
This sequence comes from Ichthyophis bannanicus, assembly GCA_033557465.1. Lineage (NCBI taxonomy): Eukaryota > Metazoa > Chordata > Amphibia > Gymnophiona > Ichthyophiidae > Ichthyophis > Ichthyophis bannanicus. Next base: position 211,176,618 of record CM066037.1, read on the forward strand.
TATGTCAGCTCTGGTAAATGTGCATCATTAACATTTGCGCTTTGTTTAGTACAAGAGCAAATTAATGTATAGTTTTTTTTCTACAGTGTTGTACATTCCAAGTTTGGCTTTTGGGATTCCCAGTTTAATTATTGTCTTCCTATTTCTAAATTGTGATTACTTGTTTGGTGATGGTCTATGTTCTGCATGTGTAACTGAGCTGAGGTGTTCTGTTTATATAATTCCTATTTGACATTGCCACTTGTTCTCTTTCCCCAGTAGGTCATGTATTGTTGTTCTCTGAAATGTATTGGTTTAATATTTGCAGTGTTGCCTTTTGATTGGTAGAGTATGGTGCTTTGTGAGTCCTGGTAGTGCTGTTAGGATACGGTGGGTTTACTATGGGCAGTGTTTGTAGTAGTTCCTAATGTGTCTGGCAGTTGGCACTGGATTATAGTAATGTAGAAATCTTTTAGTCTTTCTTTATCCATACACTCATTAAGAGGCACGTTTACTAAAAGTTAGTATATAGTAACATTATGCAAATATTTATGCAAATGAGGCCCCTTATGCAAATGAGGTCCGCACCCCCCTTGGGCCGCCCCTGCTGGGGGCCCACAATTTTTGTTGGCGTAGGGCCTCACTCAAGGTAAATCCGGCCCTGATAAATACATTTATCTATATAACTATATGTAGATATAGATCTATCTATCATTTTATTTTTCTCTATCTATATATGTGTAGATGTGGAGCCTAATGCTGAAAGGGGCATGTCCGGGCCATCCAGACAGCCCCAATCAGGACTGGCCCATTAGGATCCAATTCTGTACCGAGGGAACAAACATTCCCATGGCATACAGAATCAGGTCTGAGGACAGCCTGGCATGCCCCTGGCTCCAATGGCGCCAACCCCCTTCTTCCCTGACACCCGACCCACGGCTGGCCAGTCGGGGCCTGGATCGGACGGCAGAGACTTCCCTGCACCTGGACCCGGCCCCGGGGGGGATGTCCGGCCACGATCGCCCAGATCATGCTGATTATTCCACCTTTGAGGTGGAATAATCAGCACATTCCTCCTGACACCGCAGAACATACAGGGTCGTCCTGCCCCTTGGCCTGACCCCGCTCCATTTACACTCCGCCCCTTCCCAGCCCCCGCCAGCTCCCCTCGTCCTGCTGCTCTATCCATGCGGAGAGAGTCAGAGGGGGAATAGGGACAGGACAGCTTGTGTCCAGCTGGGATGTGCAGCCCTGAAAGCTGCATCTCAGAATCAGGCCCATAGTGTAGATACAGTATAAATAGATTGATAGACCGATAGTAATAAAGTATATGACAGCAGATAAAGACCAGTATGGTCCATCTAGTCTGTCCAGCTGAATATCACTCTTGTAGCTGTTTGATTTTAATTCCATTAATTGGCATATTGCCTAGTGTTTGCATTCTACTCATAGGCCTTGAACTCAGTTCTGAAACGCCATAGCTATATTTTGCCAGGATTGATTGACAACTTGCAGGATCTGGAAAGAAAGCATCTTCACCCTTATCTCTCAGTTCCAGGCTAATGTTTAACAAAGTATTCACTAGTCAGCAATATATGAACCCATCAGGTAAGCCAGAAGACAGGTTTCTCAGTTCAGGGGCTATCACAAAAGTTAATAATATTAGTATCCCTTGTATATACAATGAAATAAAAATAGTTATCACCAAAAGTCAAACATTCTGTATTTTATTTTTCAGGCTTAATAGTCTTTGTTTATTGCCATTCTCTAGCGATTTAATATATTGGGAGGATTTTTTATTTTTCTAATTAAGATAAAAGTAATCTACTCATAGCATCTACATCTATCTCAAGTCATTTAAAAAGATAGTCTAGGAATATGATTTTTTTTCAGCTTCATAAATCCTACCCTTTATGTTTACTAGTAAAAATGTGTGCAACTACATGCATATAAGCAGTTTAATGACATTTCGATAGTGAAATACTGTAAGAGGTAGCAAGATTAATAATTAAATATTTTTCAAATTTTGTTTTTTTATAGGCTGTTTTCCAGTGCATTGAGGCCAGATTTATTATAGTGCACTAACGTTAAAAACATGCTTCAAATCCCACTGGAGGACAGCAACCTTGGGCCGGAAGGACTGGGGTTTCTAGTCCCACAGGTGCTCCTTGTGGTCTTGGGCAAGCCACTTAACCCTCCATAGCCCATGTTCCCTGTAAAATAGTTCTCTGTGTGCTGTGCTTTCCTGTCTAATCAATGTGTTTATACCTCAAAAATTTCCTGTCATGATTTGACAATTTCCAATCTGTAATCAAAACCGCTGCTGATCGCTGGAAGTAGCGGTATACAAATGTATACTAAATAAATAAATAAATAAAATAAATAAATACTAAGTGGCATTAACTGTTACGCTACCTGGGTGTGCTAACAGATCACGCAGGGAAATTGCAGATAGTGCAGCTATGTTTGCACTATCTGCTGATCCAAGACTAACTGCTGGAGTGGGCGGGAAATGGTTGGACGGTTTCAGCGGATGTATTCATTAGCTGCATCCATGATGCTGCTGTGACATGGTCTCTGCAATTTAACACTAGAAGCCCCAAAGTAATCAATTGACGCAAATGCATCTTCTAAGTTGTATACTTCGCTACTGCTAGAACCATGTCAGTCATGTTCCATGACTTTGTTAGCAAGGTCAAGATATTCAATTATGTGCAACAAAAATTAATGACAGATGCACCATCTAGTGGGAACATGAATTTATACCTAGAAGCACCAAAATACGTCAATTGACGCACTCGTCTTGGATGCGTCAATTGACGTACTTTGGGGCTTCTAGGTATAAATTCATGTTCCCACTAGGTGGCACATCTCAATCACTGTTCACAGTTTTACTCCGACATTACAAACAATAAACACATGATGACGTCATGTAATGACATCACATACTGCACGTATTTAACAAATAAGTAACTTCACATTAATTTACATCTGCATTTCATGCTAAACAGTCATTGAGTTAATGCGTCAATTGATGCACTTTGGGGTTTCTAGGTAAAATTCCTTTTGCGGCTTCTAGTGTTAAATGCGTTATCTGCTGGAGAAATGCTGTGCACGCCCCCAAGAGATAATGTATGGCTTTTGCAGCTAATGCCGTGCTATGTGAACTGTTTTGCCCTGTTAGCTGCAAAAGCCTAATGCGCTTTAGTAAGCAGACCCCTTAGTATTCACTAATGTCATCATTGCATGTTATTAGTAACAAGGTCGTGCCTTATTATAAACCCTGTCAAAAAATCCAAAAACCACACTCCATATATATCAAAAATTGTTATATCTAATTATATCCAATTCTCAGAGGTAAAAAGCATACTTTCATACTAGAGGCCCTGTAACTCCTCCTCCCATTTCCTCTGGCTAACTGATATACCACTTTCTCTGTCTCTGAGCACTTGATGTAATATAGATATCAGACTTTTTTGTGTATCTTTCTTTTCCATCAATTCCTCAAATGGTGTAGGTTTGGCCTGCAAATTGTGTCTGATCTCTTTCTGATGCAGGAAATACCAAAGCTGTACATATGCATAGTGATCCTTTCAGTCCAAGTCATATATTTGCTTAAGCTCCTCAAAGGACATGACTATTCCCCCTGATCCACCAACTGACCTACGTCTGCCAAGCCCTTTCGGACCTATTTCTCAAATATCTTCCCCTCTCTACCTGGCAAAAACAGCCCCATTCCTCGAATAAAGGTTTGTTAAGAGAATCTCTTGCCCCCTAAGAGGTACCGTCTCCACTTTTTCCAAATTTGAAGGGTTAGTTTTCTTTGGGGGTTTTCGGCCTTCTCCCCTGTAGATATCTCAGTCAGGTCCCAAATCAATGACTCTAAGTTTGCCATGCCACCCGCTTCCATTTGCACCCACTATGGGGCATCTCCCCCTTCCCGCCACGTATACAGGGCACACAGTTGTGCTGCAGCATAACAAGTGGCTATACACAGTACGACTAGCCCACTTTCTTCCCTCCACCTATACACGGTGGATCATGCCACCTTAGGGACTTTCCAATCCCTTACATATTGCATGATCGTATTTTGAAGCATCTTTAGTACCCACCAAGGCACCGCACAGAGCAGGGACGCAAATAGAAATAGGATTCGTGGGAACACATTCATTTTGACTACAGCTATGCAGCCCGGCCAAGTCAGGTGGAGCCCAGACCAATGAAAGAGGTCCCATTTAAGGTTTTCTGCCAGCGGTTTATAGTTCCTTAATATTCTCAAGCGGGTGGCCTAATAGGATCCCCAAATATCAAAAGTGCTTGTTTATCCACTTGAAAGGGAAATGCTCCCTCAAGCAGTCATTCAGTGCTTTTGGTAATTTAGAGTAGTGCGCACTCTACCCTCCCTGATCTTTCCAACCCTGCACTCCCTCCTCCCCTGCTACCCCTCCAAATAGTTTTAATACATCTTCCTGATTTATTGATATTTCTTTCAGTTCTTCTGATACTTCACCTTTAAATTCCACTTCAGGTATGAGTAACTTAACCCTATACCTTCTTCAGTAAAGATCAAAGCAAAAAATTAATTTTGTCTCTCTGCTATGGCCTCGTCCTCCCTTATCACTCATTACCCCTCTGTCATCTGATGGTCCAACTGACTCACAGTTTTTTTGCTACAAATGTACTTGAAAACGTTTTTATTTTGTGTTTTTGCTTCCACAATATGCTGTTTTACAAATTCTCATATTACCTTCCTTAGCAATGCCTTGCATCTAACTTGCCATTGCTTATGTTGTTGCCCATTTCTTGAAAGATGCTTTTTTGGCCTCTCTGACCTCACTTTTCACCATGCTGTCAGTTCTTTTGGCCTTCCTTCCAATTGTTCTAAAGCATGGAATAACAAAGTATGCCTTTGAGTCAATGCTGTCTCCTGGAGACTCATCAGCTCCTGGGTTTTCTTGGTAGTGTGACCAGAAGATTACCAGGCCCTTCTTCCAATGCAATGGAAGGTAAGATAACTTGCCCAAGGCGACAAGAAGTGCCAGGGGGAGTAAAAGAGTGGTCTTTTGGTTATGAAGCCAATGCTTTAACCACTAGGGTACTACTCTACTCCTAATGTTGCAGTCTAATTACAATGTGTCATAATCACAGAATAATTAAGTGTCCCTGTGCTGCACATTTCAAGGTAGCCAGAAAAGCCCTACATTATTCAAATCTGTAATGAATGCTCAGGGTTTTGCTGTTCAGAATGTAACTCAGTTTTAATGAATGCAGTAGATCAGGTACTGTGGGTTAAACTAGAAAGAGGGAAAGAGAAATCTATTTGCACTGGCATGAAATACAGACCTCCCTCACAGGGAGAAGAGGTGGACAGAGAGTTAATAGAAGACATACACAGAATTGCCAAGAAAGGGGAAGTGCTACTGATAAGGGATTTCAATATGCTAGATGTTGATTGGCACAGCCCTGCTGCGGTATCATCTGGAGATCTATTCAGGAGGAGATCCTGGATTCTCTCCAGAGAGATCTATTCAGGCAGCTGGTAAGAGAAACCACACATGAAAGGGCCATACTGGACTTGGTGCTTACTAGAGGTGAAAATGTTTCTGATGTTATAGTGGGAGATCATCTCGCATCCAGTGATCACCAGATGATATTAGGACTAGGGCTGATGAAATCCATTCAAAAGCAAGGGTCTTAAACTTTAGTAAAACTAACTTTGCCAAGATGGGCCAATACATCAAAGAGTCGTTAGCGGGATGGGAACAGCTGGGGAATGTAGAAAAGCAGTGGGCAAAACTGAAGGGATATTTTAAGGGCAACCAACCTTTTTGTTAGAAAGGTAAAAGGAAAATGAGGCTACCATGGTATGGTGAAGAAAAAGAGGGAGGACTTCATGAAATACAAGAGATCACAGAGAGAGGAAGAAAGGCATCTATATTTGGAAAAACTTAGAGAAGCTAGCAAAGCAGTCAGGAAAGCAAAGATTCAAAAAGAGGAGGAAATAGCCAATGCAATAAAATGGGGGAATAAGACATTTTTCAGATATGTTAGTGAAAAGAGGAAGAGCAAATGTGGTATTGTCAGACTCAAGAGTGAAGGGGAGGAATATGTAGAAACTGATGAGGATAAAGGCTTAACAAATATTTCTGTTCTGTATTCATAGATGAAGAATCAGGAGCAGGACCTCATTAAATACCCACAAACAGGAAAAGAAGCAAGGAGCATCTTGATCAATTTTCAGAAGACTCAGTTTATGAAGAACTAGCTAAACTTAAAGTAGACAAAGTGATGGGACCAGATGGGATACACCCGAGAATACTGAGGGAACTTAGGGACGTTCTAGCAGCTCCACTGAATGATCTTGTCAATGATTCTTTGGAGTCGGGAGTGGTGCCAGAAGACTGGAGAGGCACATGTGGCCCCTTTATACAAAAATGGAAGTAAGTACGTGGTTGAAAACTACAGGCTGGATAGTTTAACCCCTGTGGTGAGTAAATTATTGGAAACGCTGCTGAAAAAGAAAATAGGTTTCTGGAGTTCAATGGATTGCTGGATCCGAGGCAGCTTGGATTCACCAGAGGCAGGTCTTGTCAGACAAATCTGATTGATTTCTTTGACTGGGTGACCAGGGAGTTGGAATGAGGGAAAGCCCTAGATATGATGTATTTAGATTTCAGCAAAGCCTTTGACACTGTTCTGCACAGGCGACTTATAAACAAATTAAGTACCCTAATGATGGACCCTAAAGTTACTGCTTGGGTTAGAAATTGGTTGAGTGGGAGGTAATAAAGGATACACTCTGAGTTGAAGGAGGTTACCAGTGGTGTGCCCCAAGGATCTGTCCTTGGTTCCGATTCTTTTTAACATCTTTGTTAGTGATATTGCATTAGAGCAGGGCCGGCCTGTCCATTGAGCAAGAATGTTTTTTGCACAGGGCCCTGCGTTTCAGGGGGCCCCGCGCAAAAAACATCTTGCATCAGCCCAGCTAGGTTAAAAAAATACAAACCGGCTGCTGCTGCTGCTGCTGCTGCCGCTGCCGTCGTGGCAGCGGCAGAATCGAGCATCCCGCGGGGCCCCCCTGCCCTGCAGAGTCCTCCATGCAGCCTCAGTGTTGGCTGTCAGAGCCGCGCGAAGAGAGAGAGCTTCTCCTCTCGCGGCTCTGTTAATCCCGCCGCGGGGCTGATGGGATTTCCGATCAGCCCCGCGGCGGGATTAACAGAGCCGCGAGAAAGGGAAACTCTCCCTTTGCGCGGCTCTGAAAAGCCCACGCTGAGGCCACATGGAGGACTCTGTAGAGCAGGGGAGGCCCCGCGGGATGCTCGATTCTGCTGCTGCCATGGTGGCAACGGCAGCAGCAGCCAGTTTTTGTTTTTTTTAACCTAGCTGAGCTGATGGGGGGGAGGAGGTTAGGACTGGTAATGGGCTATGGGGGGGCTAAGACTGAAGTGGGCTGATGGGGGAGGGGATAGGACAGGTAATGGGCTATGGAGGGGGCTAAGACTGGAAGTGGGCTGATGGGGGGGTTAGAACAGGTAATGGGCTATGGGGGGCTAAGACTACAAGTGGGCTGATGGGGGGTTAGGACTGGTAATGGGCTATGGGGGGCTAAGACTAGAAGTGAGCTGATGGGGGGGTTAGGATAGGTAATGGGCTATGGGGGGGTTAGGACTGGTAATGGGGTGATGGGGGGCTAAGACTGAAAATGGGGTGAGGGGGGGTTAGGACTGGAAGTGGGCTGATGGGGGGCTTAGGACTGGTAATGGGCTATGGAGGGCTAGGACTGGTAATGGGCTGGGGGTTGCTAGGACTGGACATGGGCTGAGTGGAAGGGGGGCTTGAACTGCAAATAACTGATAGGGACAGGGGCTTGGAATGGAAATGGGCTGAGTGGAAGGGGGCTTGAACTGCAAATAGCTGATGGGGAGGGGGGCTTGGAATAGAAATGGGCTGTGAGGGGAGGGAGTTAGGACTGGAAATGGGCTGAGTGGGGGGGCTAGGACAGGAAATGGGCTAATGGAGGGGCTAGGATAGGACTGGAAATGGGCTGTTGGGGGGTGCTAAGATTGGAAATGGGCTGTGGGGGGGCTTGAATTGAAATGGACTCATGGAGGGGCTAGAACTGGAAGTAGGCTCATGGGGGGCTTGGATTGGAAATGGGCTGAGTGGAGGGGAGCTAGGATTTGACATGGGCTGATGGTGGGGCTAGGAAAGGACTAGATATGAGCTGATGGGGGGCATAAGGAGAGGAATGGCCAGCAGAAGAAAGGAGGCAGTAGTGCTTCTGTATAAGTCTTTGTTGTGACTTATTTGGAGTATAGTGTGCAATTCAAAAGTATATAAACAGGCTGGAGTCAATACAGAGGGTAGCTACTAAAATGGTTAGTGGTCTTCATTATAAAGTATATGAGGACAGACTTAAGAATCTTAATATGTATACTTTAGAGGAAAGGAGGGATAGAGGTGATATGATTGAGATGTTTAAATACTTCCGTGGCATAAGTGCACAGGAAGAGACTCTCTTTCAATTGAAAGCAAGCTCTGCTATGAGGGGACATAGGATGAGTGTGAAAGAAGATAGACTCAGGAGTAATATGCAGAAATATTTCTTTATGGAAAGAGTGGTAGATGCGTGGAATAGTCACCCAGTGGAGATGGTAGAGATGATTATAATTTATGAATTCAAAAAAGCATGGGACAAACACAGAGGATCTCTAAAGGGAAAAAAGGGGACTGTTGTAGTGGTTGATATGGAAGCGCAGACTTGATAGACCATGTAATCTTTTTTTGCCATCATGTTTCTATGTTTCTATGGTTCCATAGGGCTTATTTTTGGGGACTTCACTACTCCCTCACTTTGTCTCTATGTGGTTTTCCTCCTTTTTCCATCCCATCCCAGGGATTGGAACTCCTCCTACCAATATCGGGACCCTGGGTTTGGGGACAAGTTTGGGAACCAGTTTGTAGTCTCCATCTCCTGACCCAGGGCTTTATGATTCTCCCATGTGATGGGACATAAACACCGCCACAGTGATGAAAGAGAACAAGAGCTTTTCTAAAGCCTATTCATGCCCTGGAACACAAATAGACATTAGCGCACACTGGTGGGTACTAATGAGATCGCCATTTCTAAAACTGACTGCGCACATTCATCCTGCACAAAATGTCCCTGACATGTCTCTACCATGCCCTCCTCACTTCTAAAATGCCCTTGGTGATGTTTCTGTGATTTGGACATCTGCATGCACAAATAGTGTTTTTAAAAAAGTCCTCCTATTCTGTTTATAGATCTATTGTCTTTATTGTAATCCACTTTGAACTCTAATGGATTAGACAGATCTAAATTAATTTAAAATTCAATTAAAAATAAACCAAACCGGGGGGCGGAGCCTGATGTCCAGCGGGTTAGACGCTTTGCGCTGAAGCTCCCGAGGGGCCTACTCAGAATCCTGACTTAATACCTACATTAACTTAATATTTTGCTCCGAACTTACCGGGGTGCCTCGGGGGGGATGGCGGCCCATAAACCAGCGCGCTTAGACTTCGGATCTCCCTCTTCTTCACACGGAAAACGTTCCAAGACAGAGCTGCCTTCCCCACAAAAGATGGTGCCATTTCGGGATAACCCCGAAATGCAACAGGAGATCTTGGAGGAAATACGTGGTGTGAAGGAACTGGTGCAGTCCAACGGAGAAGCGCTCCGAGCCATGCGAGAAGATTTTGGTGTGCTTCAGGATCGACTTGAAGGTCTTTCATTACGGCAGGACAATATGGCGGGGGTCCTCGACTCGCACGTGGTGCGATTGGTGAAACTGGATGAGGCTGAGCGTCAGATACAGAATCTACAAAAAGAGTTAGAGGATAGCAATAATCGAGCCCGTCGCAACAATGTAAGGCTCATTGGTGTACCGGAGGGCGCGGAAGCAGGAGATATGAGAGAATTCCTGGTCAAAACTCTTCCCTCCTTGCTGAAGATTACTTTTCACAGAGATCTGGAAATTGACCGAGCACATCGTGTTCCTACCAGCATGGCGCTCAATCGGACGACCCCCCGGCCCATCATTTTTCGTCTACTGAGATATCAGCAAGTTGAGCAAATTCTAAATGCTGCCCGGGCGAATCGTCATTTGGAGTTTGAAAATCATAAAGTCTCCTTCTTCCCTGACTTGGCTAAGCCCACAGTTGACCGTCGGAAGAGACTCCTTGCTTTTCGACCTAGACTTCAACAGTTACAGGCTCGCTTCGGCATCTTATATCCAGCGAAGCTCAGAGTGACTCTCCATAACCAAACTCGTACCTTCGAAGATCCTGATCTGCTAGCAACATTTCTAGCTTCCAAAGAAGCAGACCAGATGCGCTAATCCAACAGCTTGGATGGAATCCGCTGGAACTGTCCGCCATTTTGAATGGCCCGATGCGGTGATCGCTGCCTGAAACGGAGACTACCTGGACTTTTCTTTCTTTTTATATATACCTTATTGGTCTCCTTTCTTTCCACGATGAGCTCCTTGGTTAGTTTCGGAGCCCGTATAGCTCTGTCGGATTTATGTTTCAATTCAGGCCTTCTCTGGGGTTTCTCCCCGCAGACATCAGGCCGCCAGTAATTTCTGGGGTTTTGCTTCTTCTCTAAGGCACTTCGGTGCTTATTTTGTTATATGGGGCGCTTCATGGTTTTCCTTAGTTTAATTCCTATCATGTTGTTTCTGCAGTCATTTACAGGTACTATGAGCGACATTGTGTAACTCTGTGCGCTATTATGTTTCTTTCTCAGATTGTTTAACTATTTTGCATGGCTTTATGTAAGTTATCATTACTGACTGTAAAAGGCATCAATAGTCCATTCCAAAGAAGGACAATCCTTAGCTCTCTTAATCATGATTATTCTGAGTTAGTGTTTCTTCAGGAGGCCCATTTACTGGGCATAGCTATTTCCTATCTCCTTCATTACGAAATACTGGAAATTGGCTCCCATCTGAGCCTCAATGATTGGTGGAATCATGTCCATTTTTACTGTAATTATGAGCAACTACCTTGTATGTCAATCTCTTCCACTCAAGCCCTTCACTACTTGTTTAAAAGGAAGGTGTTCCATGATTATGTTCTAACTGCTAAATGCTCTCATTTGACTGTTTAATTTTGTATACATTTCTGCCACAGGATCAGCCTGTATCATCAATACCATTTCTGCTTGTTTGCTGTACAATAACTGTTGTGTGTAAGCGCTTATGTGATGATTCTTATTAGCTTAGAGAAGAAGCATAGGGGTGGGGGGTAATTGGGGTTGTTTTCCTTATTGTATGTGTGTATTTGTATCTTTTGGTGTGTTGTTACTTTTGTTTGTTGTAAAATGAAAATAAACGTTTAAAAAAAAAAAAAAATAAACCAAACCTTGAAATGTCATTCATATATGATTTAAGTCATTTTGCATGTCTTTACCTGCATAGACCAATATCACAAAATTCTCTGCATTTTAATACATCGGCCTCAAAGATGGCCTGTATGGAAAAAGAAGCCAAATAACGAAAACTGAAACAATAGAAACATTGGCAAGTTAGATGCAAGGCATTGATAAGGGAGGTAAAGAGAGAATTTTAAATAAAACTTGCTGTGGAAGCAAAAAACATATAGGGGTATGTTTACTAAACCGCGGTAATCACGAACAAAGCGCGTAGTGAGACTTTAACGATTGTTCGCACGTCTGAACGCGTGTTCAGATGTGCGAACGATCATTAACGTCTCACTACGCGCGTTAACAGTAGCTAACAATCGTAAACATCCGTGCCGCGTTAAAACACTGCAGAAGGTGGAGAGAGGGCAGAGAGAAGGGGTCAATGGGCGGAGAGTGGGCGTGGAGAGGCACCCTCCACACCAACGCGCTGATTATCTGAGCTGAATTCCAACGCGAATGAAAACCTGCCGTTAAAGGCACTTTAAAGGGAAGAGAAACCATTTTCGTCAGCAATGTACAGCAAAACCGGGGAAACCTACAAAACGTGAGCAGTGTGATACATGTGCACTGAACAAAATAGCCAATAGAAATGGAAAAAGACCACAACAAAATCCAAAAAATACATAATCCAGCTGGTCAACAGTGATATTAATGGGCAACCATACAAAACACTCCCAGGAAAGCTCCAAAAAATGAAATGAGTTTTGGAAGGGTCCACAGAGCGTAGACCCGTCCTAAAATACCTCTCTAATGTTAATTATGAGCGTACCTGGGAGTGTATTCTATGCTTGCCCATTAATATCACTATTGGCCAGCCTGGGTATGTTCCTTTCCCCTTATTCTGAGGTCATATTCGGGGTTTATGTGCATATATGTCTCCATACAAGGTGAATGAGCCCATAGTAAAAATGTGCAGAGCAGGGTCTCTGACCCTCACGGCCAGGTGTCCTATCTCCAGGGACATCAATGTCTCTGTGGCCACAGTGTGGTGCAGCGGACACAGCCAGCACCTGTTGGACCAGTGGGTCACAGGTTCAAATCCCAGCTGGGGCCCCTGCCAACCCACTCCCCATATTTTATCCACCACTAAACAGAGATAGTAAAGACAACCTTTTATTGCAGAGAACATAGGCATTGTTCAAACACCAATATGTTACCTTACACCGCACACACCCCATAACAATGGGCATTACCAACAGAAGATTCCCCCACATGCATTCCTGGAGTGCCACACCTCAATCAGGTCATATGCATTTTCCAAGATAAGGACATGTCAGCATGTTGGCGGAAGAGTACAGGCGATGGACGGGGCAGTGTCTGCCAGTCACAGCAGACAGTGGCCCAGCTATGTGCAGGCTGGCACGTCCACAGCAAAAGACAGGCCCTGTTGGATGTACAGTCATGGACCTCCCAGGGAATAAAGCATATCTGTGGCAGCACGGTGGTGCAGTGCACACAGACAGTGTGTGCATGAACAGAAGGTCACAGGTTCAAAGCCCAGCTGGGGCTACTACCAATCCAATCCACATATTTCTCCTACAACTAAACCGTGATAGTAAGGACTAACCTTTATTGCTGAGAACATACGCATGGTTCATACACCTATATTTTACCACACCAAACACAGACACCATAAACAGCCGCATTACCTAGAGCAGAGTCTCCCAAATGCAGTCCTGGAGGGCCCCACACCATTCAGGATCCATGCTGCCTCTAATAAAGATACCTGTTCTGCATATCTATGCACCACCCCCATGGTCTGCAGATGTAGCTCATGCATATTAATCAGAGACAGCATGAAAACCCGAACAGTGTTTGGCACACCAGGACTGGAGTTGGGAACCTCTGCCGTAAAGCAGCAGCCAACAGAGCCATACACACCCACACCCACACGCCCCATTGGCTAATGCCACCTGGAGAGGCAGGACATTGGGCCCTGCGTGCATCTCCCAATACTACCACATGCATCCCCTAGCAATGCCACACTACACCTGGGTATACAGTACACACCTATCAAACGTTTCCTATGAGTACAGGCAGATAGCAAGTCCTACGTTAAGCACAGTGTGCTCTTAGAGCTACATCATAACAATCTTTCTGATGTCGGCGGTGTGTGCCACAGGTCAGGTCTCTGACAGTGTTTAACACCCTGGGGAGTGGCGCCCAACAGGATTGCGTACCATATCCATGCCTGTACTGTGCCCAGGACTGGTGTGGTGGGCAGGGCTGCTGAACCCCTCTACAGTAGCACAATGATGGCATAGGTGTTGGAGCGTGTGTCTGTCTCTACAGTGTGTGGTGGCTGCAAACACCTTCCACAGCCCACACTGCCAGCACTGTTGCCAGTATTGGCCTGCCAATGTGCATAATGAGGAGCAAGGTACCATGGGTATAGCCCCGACAGGGTTGCATGGCCAGGCTGCATCTGCACAGCGCAGAGGGCACTGACTGTGACATATTAGTGCCTGGCCACCACCCAGACAAACAGGGTGCCCGCTGCATGTCATGCAGGGAGATCAATCTCACCCTGACTGTGCACTGACCACAGTATGGCTAGGCATCCCTGTAGTGCTACATAGTATTTCTGTCATGTGATATGTATGTGTTTCCTTATGGGGCCAGTCACTGACCTATCTGCCTGTTGTGTATGCTACCATCCCAGTTCTGGGTGCATGCATTATCAACAGGAACACGCATCATGGACAAACTAGCAGATGTTTTGCAGCTGGTATGTGTCCCGATGGAGAGCCTTGCAGGGTGTAGCAGTTGAAGGCCTGCTGCAGGAGAATATCAGATAGTGGTGGGGTGCAGCAAACATATACAGGCCTACGTTCTGACTGCTATTGTGCTATGGATATGTAGAGAGCTCCAATGACTGCCCTGAGGGGTGGTCCATCTGTAGCAGAACAGGGGTTGATGGTCCCTTCCACTGCCACCATTGCAGGGAGGTAGAATGTGGAGCGGTTGATGGGAGACCCTGTTTATCACCATAAGCCTCCTAGGGGTCCATAGGGACTACACCTGACTGAGACAGACAGATATATCCACGGTTTACTGTGCTGAAACAACCTATCTCACACAGTAACGCTGATTTTGGCCCCCACCATGGCCTATGTCTGCCATGGATGGTGCTGTGGACCTGGTGCTGGGCACCTCACCGCACCCTCAGGGCGAGCACAGTAACCGCACAATGTGACAGTGTGTAGCTACTGTGTGCCAGTAAAACACACGGTCAGTACCCCCTACCAGGCCGAGGTGCTGTGGGGGTGCACATGATCAGTTTCCCCGACCAGGCCGAGGTGCTGTAGGGTTGCATTCCCCATCTTGTGTTAATCAGTGGACTGCTGATTTGTATGTGCAGTGCATCATGGTTTTGACTGCTCCAATCAAAATCTGTGAACCACAGCAGATGGACTGTGCGGTGAACTGACGTCACTCTGCTGCCAGCTATGCACGTAGAACGAGCTACAGAGAACTACACCACTGGCAAATGCACTAGCAGTGCACCCAGAATATATGGGTCTGAGCCCACTGTGGTGATACATGGCAGGGCTGCCAAGTGCATCTGCATCTGGAGTAGTGTTGTCTGTAACCCAATAATAGCAGAGGTAAAGTACAGACTGCAAGCCTATCTTTAATATCAAAAACCCTGAGAGGAACGAGAGAAAGGGTGAAAGAGCACATTCGAGAGGGATACAACTAATGATATACATTTCAAAACAGACAGATACACACTGGTCCCGATTCCACCTCCACAGTTTGCCAATCAGGGACACTCTCTGTGCCCTGGTCTCCGTCCACCCCCCTCTAACCATGTAAACAAAAGTGACATCACAAATGTGAGAGACATCCCCACATCAAGGACAGTCCTAGATAAAGGAATGTGAAAGTTTCCTAATGTGAGATGTCAGAAGCAGAAGGTGCCAGAACACATGCTGGAGATCCCGAAATATATAGCAGTAGGACAAAAATGTGGGGGATACAAAATCCAGCTCCTGCCCACAGGCTAGGATAAGCCATAGGCTATAGCAAGTATAGATGGTAGCGTTGATGTTAGTTGCACTACACCATGAGGATCTGTAATCAAACATGACATGAAGATCTGTAAACAAAAATGCCAACGCACGAGCCAACGCACGTAGTTACGCACAGCCGCACGTACAGGCCTTTCCGCGGACAGCAACGCACATAAGCACACGCCCTGTCATGCCCATAACAGCATGCATTTGTGCGCGTGGCTACGCCCCCATGAACGCACGTGGCTACGCCCCCATGAACGCACGTGGCTACACCCTCATAAACGCACGTGGCTACGCAGCTGAGATACACTCAGAGAAGATGGCAGCCATGTCGAGGAAGCCTGCATTCACACAGGGCGACCTGTACCTGCTGACAGAGCTCTTCTGCCTCCGCCAGCACCGCCTCTTCCCTGGCTCGTTGAGGAGGCAGAACCTTACAAGGGTGAGGAGGGCGTGGGACCGCCTCACCAATAGATACAACAGGAGCTCTGATTACCCACGTGAGGTAAGTTTTGGGGACAGGCACCCCAAATGAGGATGTGGTGAAGAACAGTCTGTAACCAAAGCACAATTACAATCTGCACTGCTGGAGAATGTCTGTTGTTGTCGCATCCAGCCTGTAGCTAGGTTATCCACTCACCCAATATCAGAGCCCCCAAGCAAACAGGGGGTAGCTGCAACCATGGCCGAGGTGAACAAATGACCACATCAGAATGCTACGGGTCGCTGTTGCAGCCTCAGTGATGTGCCCAATCTACAGAAAACCACAGGCCCACCACCAAGGCCAAGAGACACACAGGGGTCTGTCACATGCCCCTGTCAGCTAGCACAAAGCACAAAGACATCCCAGGATGCTGAAGGCCCCTAAAGGGTGTCCACCCCCTGTCTTTGTGCTATGGATACAGGCCCTGTTTGTGCTCATAAGAAACAGACCATATCCCCAGGATGCAGGGGGCCCCAAATGAGGAGTCCATCCCCTGTCCTGGTGCTATGGATACAGGCCCTGCTTGTGCTCACAAGAAATAGACCCTATCCCCAGGATGCAGGGGGCCCGAAATGAGGAGTCCATCCCCTGTCCTTGTGCTATGGATACAGGCCCTGTTTGTGCTCATAAGAAACAGACCCTATCCCTAGGATGCAGGGGGCCCCAAATGAAGAGTCCATCCCCTGTCTTTGTGCTATGGATACAGGCCCTGTTTGTACTCATAAGAAACAGACCATATCCCTAGGATGCAGGGGGCCCCAAATGAGGAGTCCATCCCCTGTCCTGGTGCTATGGATACAGGCCCTGCTTGTGCTCACAAGAAACAGACCCTATCCCTATGATGCAGGGGGCCCCAAATGAGGAGTCCATCCCCTGTCCTGGTGCTATGGATACAGTCCCTGCTTGTGCTCACAAGAAACAGACCCTATCCCCAGGATGCAGGGGGCCCCAAATGAGGAGTCCATCCCCTGTCCTTGTGTTATGGATACAAGCCCTGTTTGTACTCATAAGAAACAGACCATATCCCTAGGAAGCAGGGGGCCCCAAATGAGGAGTCCATCCCCTGTCCTTGTGCTATGGATACAGGCCCTGTTTGTGCTCATAAGAAACAGACCCTATCCCTAGGATGCAGGGGGCCCCAAATGAGGAGTCCATCCCCTTTCTTTGTGCTATGGATACAGGCCCTGCTTGTGCTCACAAGAAACAGACCCTATCCCCAGGATGCAGGGGGCCCCAAATGAGGGGTCCATCTCCTGTCCTTGTGCTATGGTAGAAAGCCCTGTTTGTGGCCACAGTACAAAAGAACATAGCCCCAGGATGCAGTAGGCCTCACCACAGAGCCCTAATCCTCATCCTGGTGGTGTGGGGAATGCCCTAGTCTGTGAACACAAGGGCAAACCAGATCCCCAGGATGCAGTAGGCCTCACCACAGAGCCCTACTACTCATCCTGGTGGTGTGGGGAATGCCCCAGTCTGTGAACACAAGGGCAAACCAGATCCCCAGGATGCAGTAGGCCTCACCACAGAGCCCTACTACTCATCCTGGTGGTGTGGGGAATGCTCCAGTCTGTGAACACAAGGGCAAACCAGATCCCCAGGATGCAGTAGGCCTCACCACAGAGCCCTACTACTCATCTTGGTGGTGTGGGGAATGCCCCAGTTTGTGAACACAAGGGCAAACCAGATCCCCAGGATGCAGTAGGCCTCACCACAGAGCCCTACTACACCTCCTGGTGGTGTGGGGAATGCCCCAGTCTGTGAACACAAGGGCAAACCAGATCCCCAGGATGCAGTAGGCCTCACCACAGAGCCCTACTACTCATCCTGGTGGTGTGGGGAATGCCACAGTCTGTGAACACAAGGGCAAACCAGATCCCCAGGATGCAGTAGGCCTCACCACAGAGCCCTACTACTCATCCTGGTGGTGTGGGGAATGCCCCAGTCTGTGAACACAAGGGCAAACCAGATCCCCAGGATGCAGTAGGCCTCACCACAGAGCCCTACTACTCATCCTGGTGGTGTGGGGAATGCCCCAGTCTGTGAACACAAGGGCAAACCAGATCCCCAGGATGCAGTAGGCCTCACCACAGAGCCCTACTCCTCATCCTGTTGGTGTGGGGAATGCCCTAGTCTGTGATTATACGGGCTAACTATATTTCACCATGATAAATATATGTGTGGCGGCTAAGGCCACGAAAGGGTGTGTGTCCCCTAATGGCAATATGTGTGGTCCCTCCAATAGGTCGAGGATCTCCGCAAGAAAGCGCGGGAGCTGAGGGCAAGGTACCCCCGTTTCGTTCGCCACGTGCAGAGGGAGCAGATGGCTCAACAGGAAGGTGAGTGCTGTGACATGGCCCTGTGGGTCAATGGCTGTCATGACCACAGGATGTATGAGACTGCAGTGGCTGATGTGTGAACATGGAGATGACACGTGTTTCCCTCTCCCACAGCGGATGCACGTGCTGCAGATGTGCCTGTGCTGCAAGAAGCGTTGCCCGGGGAGCCACACAGCGATGACGGCCAGGAGGAGTTGCCCGACCCAGTGGCCATGGGGGAGGAGCATGGCACACTACCATACGGTGGCGAACTAGCTCCTGACGCCGAGGGGGGAGAGGTGGAAGTGGTGCTGGGGGGGGGGCGGGTGAGGAGGAAATGGGGATGCCCCGTGTGGCCACGGTGGGGGAGGTGGTGGGGGAGGGTGAGAGGGCAGAGGTGCTGGGAGGGCAGGGGGAGGAGGGGCGGGTGCAGGTGGCTTGGGAGGGTAGGGGCCCTGCTGTAGTGGGACAGGGTTCGGAGGTAGGTGACCTGCCCAACGTTGAGCTGGAGGGAGATGGGGTGGGTGGGAGGGTGGTGGAGGCACATGTGCCATGTGCCCATCTGCATGGTCTGTCACAGGGCTACGGGGGCACCAGCCTCCTGCACCATGGTGTGGGCGATGCACCCCTCCTGGATGTGGGCATGGCACACATAGCCGGTGACACGAGCACCGTGGATGCAGCCACACAGACACAGGGAGACCTGTGTCTGTGTGGCTGCATGTGCAGGCTGCGCGTGGCTGCGGCTGTGCATGCACATGCACACGCCCAGAGGCAGCACGCCCTCAGCATGGGGCAGGTCCTGGCAACCCTGACCATGGTGGCTGACCAGCTGCGCTTGCTGGAGGAGCGCGTAGCTGGGGGTGCACCGGATCAGCCACCATGTGACAGGGGCCCCCGGGGTGTGTAGCGTGCGGATACGCATTACACACCCGCCCTGTGACAGGCCATGCAATGGCCTGACACACGCACGTCGGGCAGCAGGGCTGGATAACATCAATGTTTGCATGATGGGAACTGCCAAATGTCCCAAAAAATGTTTTACTGTAAATAAAGTTTGACATTGTCACAAGTTAAATGTGCTGTCCGGATATCCCTCGTTGTTATGTGTCAGTTCTGTGTTAACGACACATGTGGCCACACACATCTGTGTCAGTGTGAGATACAAAGGGTGGGTGGAGGGTGCTGTACACGTGTCATGCGTCTAGCGCTATTACGGGCATTACATGGGCCAGTGCCACACATGGCCAAAAGCACACACATCTAACAGTGCCAAGGGGCAGCTGTGGTGGACGATGCACGTCTATGTGCAGCATCTATGATGGGCTCAGACCAGGGTGGATGATGGCATGGACACAGCAAGGGGACCAATGTACACTGAGCCTTAAGGTGCACAGGGCTAGTGGTGGACAGAGTGTACATGGCGGCAAGGGGACATGGGCTAGGGCACTAATTTGGCCCATTAGTGGTATATGTCAGGGTGTTGGGAGGCCTAGTAAAAATGGGGAACAGGGGGTTCCACTGCATCAAGGGTGACTGTTGTCAGTCGTCGAGAGCATATACATAGGAATAATCTGAACACAGGACAGCAGTGCGGTCACAGACCCCTGCTACCATATGGACTGTCCCTCCAAACATGTGCCTTTGGGGTATCTCCAAAGGGTCAGGATAGTATGCAATTTGCCAGCTGTTGGTGGCAAGGGAGGAGGCTAACATGTAGTTGGCATGTGGGGAAACCTAATCATGTGCTGTCATGTGTGCTATACTGAGGGTTGACCAGAAGACACAGGGACAGGTATCGGACACAGTACGATATATAACAGAGGAGACTGGCAGATAGACTGTCAGCCCAAATGTGCCTGTGCTACAGGCTATGGTCAGCAGAGGACAGCTGGTAGACTCAGTAGTGCCTGTCTATGCCTGAGGGTATGCAGTACATAACTCACAGCTATGTTTCGCAGTCTGGGTAAGTGTATCTGCTGTGCTATGCTCACGTTGGTGTTTCCCGAGACCTGGATATGTGGAGTCCCATCCTGTTCACATAGACGGTGGCAACGCAAGGTGAGTGGGGCATAGCAACCCTATCTATGTAGTGGTGCCCTCAGCAGCCCATGTCCACCCCCGAGGACCCTCTGATGCCAGGGCTATTCCTTTTGGGGATACAACCTGGGCCCATACCATATCCTAGATCACCTCCACCCACCAACATATCAGTCTAACCCCCCTCCCCCCATGAGCCCATATAACGGCCCAGCACCATCATGGGTGCACTGTATGTCACACACCACCACCACCACGCATATTCCATCTGGGCTAATGCAGACCGCCCAGATCCGGTACTAACACCATCAGCTCATTTCCAAACAGGCCCGAATATGCCATTGGCAGACATCCCCCCCCCCCCCAAGCATCCCACTGCACATTACCAGTCCCCCCCCCCCGTCACCCGCAGCCCACCTACTGCCATGCTCTTTACCCCTCCATAGGCCGGGACCAGTTGTAACAACCCCCCCCCCGGCTCACGGGGAACGGCTGGGGGGAAACAGATGTTGGCTGCGGCTGCTGGGCACTGTGTGCCTGCTGCCGTGCGCCCAAAAGCAGGTGGGGCATCCCATGCTGGCCACAGCAGTGTCAATGGCTACACCGTCGGGCAGAATAGTGTGCATCGGGCAGGCCCAAGGGTCAGGCACGGGTGGGCTGTGCGTAGTATTAGCCACCACAAGCAACACAGGAGACATGACGTGTGTTATAGCTGCATGTTTTGCGCTTTATTTTCCCCTCCCCCTGCCCCTGCCATACCTTGCATGGCCCCTCCCGCCCTGTGATGGTGGTGGCTCTGCTTCCGCCATTGCTACCACAGCTGCTGCTTCTGCTATTGCTGGTGGAGGTGGTGGTGGTGGCGTCGCCCCCAGGTGTGCCGCTATTACTCCCAGGCTCACAGCAATGCTCTGTGCAGCTGTGACAAGCTGCTGGACCCCCACCAGGACCCCAGACAATGTGCGTTGTTGTCGGCATTGCGCACGCCTTTGCCGGCGCTGCTCCCTCAGCCTCGCCCGCTGCACATGCCGTATACCTGTGGAGACAGCAGGTAGTGCATTTTCAGAATGAAAATCTGAAACCACCTATGCAGACACATTGACAACATAACACAGTTTGACACTCACCCTCTGCATCCCTGTGTGCCGCTGCGGTGTGCGCATGCATTTGCCGAATTACGTCAGCCACAGCGGACAGCGCCGCATCCCTAGTTTGCTGTTCCGCATCAGCAAACCCCTCCCCCGTGGCGCCATTGGTGTTTGTTTCCTCAACACATGCCGGCTGTGTGCTGGTCCCAATGTCCTCCTCTGGGGTGGTTGGGGGAACTCCTGCCTCCACTTGGGACACCTCCGGCACAGGGTCCATGGGGGTGGCTGGCCAGGGCTGACTGTCCCCTTGCGCTTCCTCTGCTGCATCTATCGCGGCTATGTCACCTGTGGGACACAATATCATATAGGTCATATGCGGCATGACTGCCTGTCTGCACCCATCCCACTCCCCTATGAGCACATGTGTGTGGGTGAGCCACCTGGGTCCTGGTGGGGGCCCCTCCCCCATGCCCCCCTTACCTATTCCCCAATGCCGAGAGGGGCCATTGCCCTGCAACTTCCAGTGACCACTTCCCCCTTGCATGCTACCACACCCCCCATGCAGCCCCGTTACCGCTATCAGCCCTGCAAACACAGTCCTTGTTCGACACAGGTGCATTATGCTGTCCTGTCGGCCATGTCAACACCTGTGTGGCCGTGCTGCCTCCACCAGCCCTGCACCCTCTCCACTGCAACACATTGACAGCCTCTGATGGTACTGTGGGACCTTTCTCCTTGCCACCGCACCCATCCACTTTGCTATGCCACTCCCTGGCCACCATGGACATGTCTCTCCCAATGGGTCATGGCCCAGAGGCTGGGTGTATGCCTTTGCTGCCCCCTGGGTCCTCATTTTGCACAATCATGCCACCTACACCGCAGTCCACCCTTGGCCACCCCCACACATGTGCGCTTGCAGGCTCCAACTGGTACAGATCACTCACACACTTACCAGCACCTGGGTGCACTGTGTCCAACTCAGGGGGAAGGCCATGTATGTACATCGAGCCAAGTCTCTCGGCCAAGCGCCGCTCCAGTGTACTCAGGTTGGCGACCTGTGCTTGGCCTCCACCTGTGCTCTGGGCCCCTCTCCTCTCTCTTGCAAGCTCATTCCTAATGTTCCATTTTATGTCGCAGTATCTCTTTCGTAGGCGTTCCACATCCCTGTGTGGCCCATCTGTGGTTGCCACCTCCGCCTGTACCTCCGCCCATGCCCTGGCACGTGTGGCAGCGGATGTGGTGGAGCTCTGCTGATCAAACAGGATGTCGTAGCACTCCAGGATGCCTGCCAGGAGGAGATCATTCTCCTCCTGGCTGAACCTTACTGCTCTTTTTCGGAACTCCTCTGGGAGGGTGGGCCTGCGCCGCTTTTGCCCCATTGTGGCAGTGCCCTGTGCATGTGGGGCATCTTCTATGCCTGATGGGCCTGGCCTCTCACCATCATCATTGTGGGTGTCCATTGCTGGAATCTGCTGTGCTCCGGCACTCTCAGACATCTGGTTTGACCTCTCCATCACGATTGTGTGCTGAGGTGCATGCCATTTTGTCCTCCCCAGCTATATATAGGTCTCGTGCAGGTGTGGCTCTGAGCGCGTTGCGTACGCGCGTAACATTGCGCTCACCTCCTGTGCACGCATGGATGTAATGCGATAATGTGCCCTACGTGACGTACTGTGGTTTTGCACTTTTCAGTCTTCCCGAGATACAAGCCCTCGGTGTACAAGGTACACGTGCCCTCCTCCTACAGTGCATGTTGTAAAGGTACGTGCGACATATCTTTTCTGTTGTACCCGTGTAATTTTGTTCAGCGCGTTGCCACGCGCATTGAGTGCTGGTTACGTGTGACGTGCGTTGCGTGTACGCGCATGTGAACGTGGTTTGCGTCTCTGTGACATCTTGGCATCTTCCATATTTGGAAAGGTGTATACCTCGCAGTACCGTTACACTATGCTGCGTCACAGGGGGACACGGAGTTGCTTATTATCGGAATGGCTTTTGTTGGGGGTACGCGTGCTCCTGCGCGCGCTACGTTGCCAACTACAGGACCTTGCTGACTACAGGGTGTTGGCTGTGATGGATGTTCCTGGTTGACCAGGTGTGTATTGTTTGTATGATTTGTGTTCCTGCCCTGTACCCTATTTCACAGCCACCTGTACCACATCCTGTGTCTATCATGGCTCAGACTGTGAATGCAGGTGGTGCAGTCATTGCATTGCTGGAGCTAGCTGGGCTGCACTTTCCGGCAGAGGGAGCTGATGGTCCTGGGACTGAGGCCCTGGGCATGGGTCCTAACCCGCTGCAACACAGGCCTGCAGCTGTGGAGGGTCCACAGGCGGGTGTGGTGTGACGACGGCGCCGTAGGCGTCCTGAGGGGCGGCCACACCTGCAATGCCTCTACAGGCCCAGGGCCATGCTACAGAACATCAGAGAGGACCAGGTGATCTCCCTCTACCGGCTGGACACAGGGGCTATTAGGGAGCTCTATGAGGATCTACGACCTGACCTCGAGCCCCTGACTGCCCGGTCACATGCTATACCGGGACTGGCCAAGCTCCTTGCTGCCCTACATTTCTTTGCCTCTGGCTGTTTCCAATCCTCAGTGGCCGCAGTGGGTGGGATGAGTTGGCCAACATTCTCTCGCTGCCTCCACCAGGTACTGCGGGCCATGGTCAGCTGGGCTGGGAATTACATTTCCATTCCCAACAGTAGGCAACATTGGGTGGCCCTGGGACATGCATTCCAGCAGATTGCAGGGATACCACACGTGATGGGTGCAATCGATTGCACACATGTTGCCCTCATCCCGCCACGCGACAGGGAGGTTGTGTATCGCAACCCCAAACACTTACATTCCCTCAATGTGCAAGTTGTCTGTGATGCAGGTATGTGTATCCTGAATGTGGTCCCGCAGTTCCCGGGGTCAGCCCATGACTCCTATATCCTGCAGAACTCAGCACTGTTTGGCCTGTTTGAGGCCGGGCAATATGAGGACTATGTCCTGCTGGGTAGGTATTCCACACATCCTGTGTGTAACTACCATATGTGTTTCACGGGGGCAACCTTGTCACCTGTGTCCTCTGCATGCATGACATGGTGCTGTTGTGGCCTTGTGCAGCCTATTCTGGAGCTGTGACTACAGCACACCCTGTCACCTGGACTGTGGTCACATACCTCTGTGTGGCAGCACACATCCCCCTGCCTACCATGTGCCTGTTCTTGCTCATCTGGGTCACCCCGCACCCATATGGTGTCGGCTCTACCCTGCCTTAGCTGTTCACTTCACAATCATCCGTGTTCAGGGGCATTCCGGCCATGCATGGTGTGTCATCACCATGGATGCGGCTCATACACCTTGGGAGATGTCTGTGTGTTGTGTCCATCTCACGCCCAATGTGCCACGGGATTGTGCATGTGCCATCGGGGGGGGTGGGGCATTGGAGAATTCTGGGAACAGGACCATAGACCTGCTGTACAGTGTGTATGTGCCCTACTCATCCGCCATGTAGGGGGTGGCACGTGTCAGTGGCTATGTGCGAACCTGCTATCACACATGTCTGATGCATGACTGTTTGCTTTGGCCTGTCTGCGCTGACACTCCCACCTGGCCCCCCCGGGTTGTGGTCCACTGACATATCCCCTGTGTGCCATATATCATGATGTCCCTGCCACTTGCCCAACTGACCATCTTTATCCCGGGCAGTGTGGTTTTGATCTCCCAGATGCAGACTCTGGTGCACCCCGATTGTGTGCAATGCTTCACTGCTATCCATTTGTGCATTGCGCACATCATGGGTTCCATAGGTTCATGCTCTCACGTGTGCCTTACTGCCATTTCTGTTTGCAGGTGATGCAGGATATGGGTGTCGTGCCTGGCTGCTGACCCCTGTGCATCTCCCTCGGACAGGTGCAGAGACGCGGTACAATGAGGCCCATGCCTCCAGCCGCTCAGTCATTGAGCGCACCTTTGGTGTTCTCAAAAGTCGCTTCAGGTGCCTGGATAGGACTGGCGGGGCCTTACAGTACGGGCCCTTGACTGTGGCAAAGATCATACTAGCCTGTTGCATCCTCCACAACATTGCTCTCAGGCACAATGTTCCAGTTGATATTAATGAGGATCTTGGGGTGGATCCTGTGTGCCCTCCTGCACCTGGCCATGTTGACACATGTGCTGGGATGGCGGCCAGGCAACATCTGATTGAGGAGCTCTTCTCCTGTAAGTTCTGCTTGTGCTGGGGACGTTTATCTGGGTTGACCATGTGTGTGCAGATTTGTGGATTGTGCAGCAGTACCGTGACGTGTCTCAATATGTCTGATGTGTTTTTGCCTCCCCAGGATGAGCTTCTGCTTTCCGGGCCCCCAGGGATTGGCTGACCATACTGCCCGATGCTGTGCTATGTGTGGGGAGTGTGTGTACATCAATGCAACAGGCAGATGACTCTGGTGAGTTGCAATACAGTGCGGTTTGCATTGCTGTCGCCATGGTCTGACACATATATTTTGCTTTCTCTCCGCTGTTCCTATGGTGCTTTGATGGTCTATGGCCCACTACCCCATCACCCTTAGCTTCCGTTTGTCACACATGTGGCCATTACCTGTGCACATCCTGGGGGTGTTGATGGCATTTCTGATGCACATACTGACACGCTGTGTGCGTCCACAGAGACAGGGCATCGTATAGTTTGAGAGCATGTGCATCACTCACTGCCATTGTGGCATTAACAGGATGCGGGGCACTCATGCATGTACTGTGATGGGGTCTCCACTTCTCGATTATTGTCATGGGTCCTGCTATCTGCACCTTCTGGCATGCCTACCTTGCATCACAGTGTATGTCTCTGTGTCTGCTTGGCCTGTCTACATGACCGATCATTCTGCGCCTCGCTGACTATGTGTGTTGCAGGGATGTGTATGGCCACCGCTCCAGTGATGTTCCCTCATCCCTCTTTTCAATTCTGCGTGTGGGCTACTGTACATTGTGGGCATTTGTTATCTATTCGTTTCTGACGTGTCTCACGTTTGCTGGTGGACCGATGTACGTCACCATTTTGGTTCCACACAACACAGCACACCTTGGACATGCTACACACACAGCTACCCATGCACACATGGTCATTTCCGCAATCCGTTGCTGTCTGCAGACTCTATTGGGGCTCTTTGCACTCTTGCGTAACATGGACATTCCCAGTCAGGTCTCAGCTCTACCTTTCAGGTAGGCCTCATCTTCCAGACTCTAGGGCATACACCACATGCTGGCGCTGCATTTGGCCTGTTGCTATCATCATGACATTGGTTGTTGTCTGTGTGCGACACCACTGCTGGACATGCTCTGGACCCCAGTGGTGCCTGTGTGTCATGTGCATTTACATGAACATATTGGGATGGTGTTCTGGTCTTCAGAGACATCTCCTGCAGTTGCCCATGTGCACTGTGCCCAGTGTTGTGGCCATGTCATGTGGTGGTATGTATGCATTCTGGGATGACCTCATTCTATCTGCCTTTCTCCTTTCAGACCTACAGGGGCCGTGGGTTGGTGTGCCATTCCATTTCCTGATGTCTACATATCTTCACACAGGACACAGACAACATACATGACACATCTGCTAACCTGCATCTGGAGATCCCGTCATCCATATGTGTGTGGACACAGCACCCCTGTGGGACTGTCCCTGATTGCTGTTGCCACAGGGATGAGGGCCTCTGCAATTTGGACACAGGCCTTCTCCTCGAACTCATTGATGGCCTATTTGGAATGTCACTGGGGGGACTGCGCCCCCGTTGCTGCCATGGACTGTCTGTGTATCTCGTTTCTTGCAGTACAGGGGGGGGGGGTGAGCTGTACATGCATATGTGTCCCTGATACATAACTGTCGACATGGCATGTTGCCTTGTCACTCTGCATGATTTCACCATGTTGTTTTGGTGGCTGGGGATGGTGACTACTGTGCATACGGTGGGTGCGGACACTGTGGGGACATGGCATTTTGGAGCCCTTCACATTTCATATTACTGTATGTTAGCGACTGCTGATGGGATGCGGCATAGGATTTGGGTTTGCAACAGTAGGGGGTGCTCAGAGTGTGTATGCTCCACAGGCAGCAACAGTTGTGTCGATTCGCAAAATGGATTGGGTGTGTGCTGGCAACGGGGGCAGCGACACCCGACCCATGTCTTTCTACAGGTCATGTGGTGCGCCAGGATGCAGGATGCATTGGCTGCTTCGGTCTGGTGACTGCCTTTTGGGGACGACTGTTTGCACTTTTGATGTGTTGTTCAATTGTGGTGTTGGTGACCCAGTTTCATTGCCACTCGGTGGTTGCTAGTTTGGGGAAAAACTGGCATTGATCGTTTCCTTCCTTGTTAAATGCTTATGCTGTGTGCAGCCCCATCACATCTGCGCCCACCCTTCCATGGTTGAGCTGTGCATGTCAGTGTGGTCTTTTTATGGCCTGTGTGCCACATTGTCTTGCCCCTACCTAGATTCCCTCCTGTGGTGGGGCATCTGACTGGCCTGCCTGTTTACTGTGACCGCTGCTTCCGGTTGGTCCGGGCGCCATAACTGAACTGGTTGGTCATGCACATGCTCCTCTTACGGTCGCTTGTCCCTGACCACAGCCCATCCACATGGCTTTCCATTGCCCTGGACCCTTCCAGCCCTCATTTTTTGCTCCCCTGATATGTTGCATTTGGTTTACACTGCATGATATTTCCTAGGTCGTGTGTGGATCGGTTCATATGTGCCTCCCATCCCACCTGTGGACTGTGATGTTGGCTGTGGACCCCTGCTCAGAATGTGTAGTGCATCTTGGTTAGTCTTTGGGGTGCCCTCACCTGGCACACAACTGTGGTTTTGTATGGTGACATGCTGTGGTCCTGTCTGCATCCATTTCTGTATGCCTACTGGTGTTACGGTAGTTATTCTTTTCCTGCAGCGCTTTCCATCCTAGTGTTCATGGCTTTTCACTCTCTCTGTTCCCCTGTTTTGATGTCTTTCCCTCACTGGTACCTGTGGTCGCTGTAACAGTCATCTCTTGGCTTTTAGGTCCTGGCCGCTCTTATCATCCTCATCACAGTTGGGGATCATCCTTTGGTCCATCTATCTGCATCAGTGTGATGTAACATGTCCTGTATGTTGCTGTGCACTGTCAAACCGCATCCTACACTGCTACCCTTGTCTGCATTTCATCTCTGTGTTCTTTGCGGGCCTGTGCATGTTCTGCGTGGCAGGCCCACTCCTCTGGCCACCTCCGCCTCCACAGGGTGACACATTTTCTCCTCAACTGCCACACACGTTTGTTCTAGTACTCTAGGTTGCCAACAACCTTTGGTGTGTTGCTTTTGCCAGCAACATGTTTGTCTGCGCTGCTTCCAGACACATGGGATGTCCACAGGGGTGTGGGCCCAGTGACTCCCTACTGTCCCTCCGTCAATCACCTATCCATTGTCTTTACTGTGGGTTCTGTGTGGTGTTAGTACTACATCTGTCTCTGTTGCACGCAGGTCCTGCAGGTCCTGCAGACACCACTTGCAGTCCCTAGGGCACACTGACCTTGGCCCACATACCCTTTTTGGGGCACCGTGACACAGGGTTCTATGGGCCAGGGTTCCATCTGCACTCTCTTATCCCTGTGTACCTCATATTGCACTTAGCATGGAGCACCCTTCTCGGGACCATACTGGTCATCTTTCTCATACTTCTTCTTGGGCACACTGTTGGGCTACTTTCTTTTCCTGTGATATTGCAGTGACGCACAAATTCATTTCTCCATTCATGGGGCGGCGCTGTGGGGGTGCCTACCCCCTCCTATGTTCATCTAGGAACTGCTGCTGTACATGCGCAGTGCACCATGAGTGTTGTTGCTTACACTCATATCCTTACCCCCCAGCTGGCACTTTGGGTGGTGACATGGTGCCCTTTCTTTGCCCAGTCAGGGGGTTGTTGGTTCTGGTGGTACAGCCATCTGCATATTCTTTCTCCACATATTCATAGTATGTTCGTGTTCAGGGCCGGCCCGTCCATTGAGCGAGAATGTTTTTTGCACAGGGCCCCGCGTTTCAGGGGGCCCCGCGCAAAAAACATTCTTTTGTAAAAGTAAAATAAAAAAAAAATGAAAGAACCTGTCTCCTGCCGATGTCGGGGCCGCCGCGGCAGAATCGAGCGTGCCGCGGGGCCCCCCTGTACCCGGCACAGCCTCTCCTCCCTGTAGCAACTCTCTCTTCTGAGCTGCAGTCAGACGCGCCGGCTTGCAGAGCGCGAGGGAAGAGTTTCCCTTTCGCGACTCTGTTAAGCCCGCGGGGGCTGATGGGAACTTCCCATCAGCCCCCGCGGGCTTAACAGAGCCGCGAGGGAAAAACTCTTCCCTCGCGCGCTGGAAGCCGGCGCGTTGACTTCAGCTCAGAAGAGAGAGCTGCTACGGGGAGAAGAGGCTGTGCCGGGTACAGGGGGGCCCCGCGGCACGCTCGATTCTGCCGCGGCGGCCCCGACATCGGCAGGAGACAGGTTCTTTCATTTTTTTTAACTTTCCCTGGGCTGGTCTGGGCTGGGCTGGGCTGGGGGGGGGGGGTTAGGAGTGGTGCGGTGCTGTGCTGGGCTGGGGGGGGGGGTTAGGAGTGGTGCGGTGCTGTGCTGGGCTGGGGGGGGTTAGGAGTGGTGCGGTGCTGTGCTGGGCTAGGAGTGGTGCTGTGCTGGGCTGGGCTGCGCTGGGGGGGTTAAGAATGGTGCTGGGCTGGGGGGGGGTTAGGATTGGTGCTGTGCTGGGCTGGGCTGGGTGGGGGGGGTTAGGAGTGGTGCTGGGCTGGGTGGGGGGGGTTAGGAGTGGTGCTGTGCTGGGCTGGGTGGGGGGGTTAGGAGTGGTGCTGGGCTGGGCTGGGGGGGGTTAAGAGTGGTGCTGGGCTGGGCTAGGAGTGGTGCTGTGCTGGGCGGGTTAAGAGTGGTGCTGGGCTGGGGGGGGTGTTAGGAGTAGTGCTGGGCTGGGGTGGGTTAGGAGTTGTGATGGGCTGGGCTGGGGGGGGGGTTAGGAGTTGTGATGGGCTGGGCTGGGCTGGGGGGGGGTTA
This sequence comes from Ichthyophis bannanicus, assembly GCA_033557465.1. NCBI lineage: Eukaryota > Metazoa > Chordata > Amphibia > Gymnophiona > Ichthyophiidae > Ichthyophis > Ichthyophis bannanicus. The sequence goes on from CM066037.1 coordinate 211,207,038, forward strand.
GGAGTTGTGATGGGCTGGGCGGGGCTGGGGGGGGGTTAGGAGGTGTGATGGGCGGGGCTGGGGGGGTGTTAGGAGTCGTGATGGGCTGGGCTGGCTGGGGGGGGTTAGGAGTGGTGATGGACACTGGGCTGGCTGGGGGGGGTTAGGAGTGGTGATGGGCACTGGGCTGGCGGGGGGGGGTAGGAGTGGTGATGGGCACTGGGCTGGCTGGGGGGGGTTAGGAGTGGTGATGGGCACTGGGCTGGCTGGGGGGGGTTAGGAGTGGTGATGGGCACTGGGCTGGCTGGGGGGGTTAGGAGTGGTGCTGGGTGCTGGGCTGGGGGGGTTAGGAGTGGTGATGGGCGCTGGGGAGGGGTTAGGAGTGGTGATGGGCGCTGGCGGGGCTTAAACTAAAAATTGGGTGATGGGGGATTAGGACTGGAAATGGGCTGGTGGGATTAGGACTGAAAGTGGGTTGATGGGGGGGTTAAGACTGGTAATGGGCTATGGGAGGGCTTAAACTAAAAATTGAGTGATGGGGGATTAGGACTGGGAGTGGGCTGATGGGGAGGTTAGGACTGGTAATGGGCTATGGGGGGGCTTAAACTGAAAATTGGGTGATGGGGGATTAGGACTGGAAATGGGCTAGTGGGATTGGGAGTGGGCTATGGGGGGGCTAGGACTGGTAATGGGCTGAGTGGAAGGGGGCTTGAACTGCAAATAGCTGTTGGGGATGGGGCTTGGAATGGAAATGGGCTGAGGGGAAGTGGGGGGCTTGAACTGCAAATAGCTGATGGGGAGGGGGACTTGGAATGGAAATGGGCTGAGTCGAAGGGGGCTTGAACTGCAAATAGCTGATGGGAAGGGGGGCTTGGAATGGGCTCTTAGGGGAGGGAGCTAGGACAGGAACTGGGCTGATGGATGGGCTAGGATAGAACTGAGAATTGGGTGTTGGGGGGAGCTAAGATTGGAAATGGGCTGTGGTGGGGGCTTGGATTGAAATGGACTCATGGAGGGGCTAGAACTGGAAGTAGGCTCATGGGGGGCTTGGTTTAGAGATGGGCTGAGTGGAGGGGAGCTAGGATTTGACATGGGCTGATGGTGGGGCTCGGAAAGGACTAGAAAGGGGCTGATGGGAGGCTGGTATTGGAAATGAGCTGATGAAGGGACTCGGATAGGACTGGAAATGGATGGGGGAGCTAGGACTGGAAATGGACTGATGAGGGGCCAGGACTGGAAATGGGCTGATGTGGGGACTAGAAGGGAGCGGATACTGGGTGGGGCTGGAACTAAAAGGGAGCTGATGTTGGGGGAGATTAGAAGGGGATGGGGCTGGGAGAATGAAATGGAGAGAGGAAAAATATTTTGTGTGGGAGGGAAGAAAAATGTACAATTGGCCGGGTATTGGGAGACTAAGTGGGGATTGAGGATGGAGGGGTAAAATTTGAGTGGATGAAATAGGAATGAGGAAAGAGCAAAAGGAGAAAGATTATTATGTTAAAGCAGATGTAGAGAGAGAATGGAAAAAACTAGAAGAGAAGAAAGGACAAATGGACAGCAGACGATGGAGAGATAGCAGAAGACACATACCAGAAGAAAGTGGCTGGAACAATTGCAACTGAAAAAAAAATGCACAAAAGGTACAAAGATATCTCTTTATTTTGAATTTATTAACTGGAATATGTCAGCTCTGGGAAATGTGCATCATTAATGTCTGTGCTTTGTTTAGTACAAGAGGAAATTAATTTATGGTTTTATTTCTACATTGTTGTTGTACATTCCAAGTTTGACTTTTAGGGTTCCCAGTTTAATTATTGTCTTCCTGTTTTTAAATTGTGATTCCTTGTTTGGTGATAGTCTATGTTCTGCATGTGTAACTGAGCTGAGGTATTCTGTTTATGTAATTCCTATTTGACATTGTCACTTGTTCTCTTTCCCCAGTAGGTCATGTATTGTTATTCTCTGAAATGTATTGGTTTAATATTTGCAGTGTTGTCTTTTAATAGGTAGGGTTTGGCGCTTTGTGAATCCTGGTAGTGCTGTTAGGATACGGCGGTTTTGCTATGGGTTCTAAATGGGCAGTGTTTGTAGTAGTTCCTAATGTGCCTGGCGGTTGGCACTGGATTATAGTAATGTAGAAATCTTTGTCTTTTTTTATCCATACACTCATGAAGAGGCATGTTTACTAAAAGTTAGTGTATGGTAACATTATGCAAATATTTATGCAAATGAGGCCACTTATGCAAATGAGGCCCCGCACCGAGTCTCCGCACATGGCCCCGCACCCCCCTTGGGCCGCCCCTGTTCGTGTTTGCTTTTGATTTCGCCAGTGGCTTTCGGTTAATGAAACAGGTCTGTGATGTTAATGGGGCTTTTATATTTGGTAATGATCTTGACCTTGGTCTTGATTGTGTTTGCCATATGCCCTTGTTTGCTGAGACCTTGGTTTGTTTCATTGACAGGCATTCTTTGTATGTGCATGGGGCAATTGCTGTGGATCTGGTGTGGTGATTTGTAGCATTTCACAGTTCTGCTCCATGGGCTGGCCACCTCATTATTGGGACTGTGTAATTTTCACTGACAAAATGGGCGACTAGCTATTTCATTACCTGTGGGGGCCCCTATGTCATGGATTTCAGCCCACACATGGATTGTTTGGTGGCCCTTTGGGGGGCATCTTGTAGTTTTACTTTACATTGGTGCTGACAGCAGCACCACCCTCACAGTGCAGAATCCTCAAGGTGACTCATCGGGAACCCTATGGCATGACCTATGGGGATCTCTGTAACATGCCCTATAGGGTGCATGGGCAGACAGTGCACATTTACCTTTACCCTCTGGTGTGGCTTGTACGGTGCCCTATACAGCACCCTCAGGGTATGGCCCTGTGAGTGTGTGTTTGCCACCAGAACCTGTTAGATGTACAAAACAAGCTGCTTCTGCCATCACTATATTGGTGTGAGGGTAATGTCGCTGATGCCTCCACAGCTACACCAGCCTGACAGGTACACATTCACATGATACAGGGCCCAGAGTTGGGCCGAACAATGCATGGCGTGGTGGGGTTTCCTGCAGGGGTATGGTGGCATGACAATTCGGTTCTTACCTGCCTTGTTTCCAGCGCGGTTTGAGGTTTGATTTCCTTACTTACATGATTTGTGGATATATTTGACTTTGTACATATCTCAAACACGATTCTGGATGCAAATTCACACTATTTTCTTCTTTGGAGGGCTGAGGCTCTCTTGATTATACCGGCCCTAAATATGAGGGTGTGGGCATTTTCTCCCACCTCTCAGGTTGGTTATTGGTGACAAAAAATGGGGGATAACTATAGTTTCAACAGAGTGCTGACTGGTTATCCATGTCACTGACTATGGTTTGCAGAGGGTAATGTTGCATGCAGCTTTTGTCCTTGGGGCCATGGGGGATTTGAACTCACAGACCTTGCACCATCTGCCAGTGTCTTAACCATTGTGCTACAGATCAGGCTACCTTAAGGGACACCTTTTCTAAGTTCTTATGGGGCGCCCTGTTGGGCTACTGTCTGTTGCTACTATGTGACAGTGACACACACACACACTCATTTCGCCCTACCGTCCCAGGGGGCTGTGTAGGTACATAACCCTTGTTGTGTGCATCTCTGGACCGCTGATTTGCATGTGCGTTACACCATGGGTATGTTTGCTTTGGGACAGATCCTAGCCATCAAAGCAGGCCATTTGGGTGGTGCCCTGCTGCCCTTCAGTTGACAGCCAGGGGGTTGTTGGCAGCTATGGGTCTGCAGCCCGGTGGTTCCTTCACAGCCTGTGGGGCCAGTGGTCATGGGCTCAGACCCACAGTGGGCTTCTTTTATCGGGCTATCTGCAGCATTGTATATTTTTCAGGCATATTGGTACTGCCAGCGAAACCACCTCAGCATAATATAACCTTACAGTGCCTCATAGGGCGCCCTATGCGGCACCTTATCTGGTGCCCTTTACGTTGCCTAATATGGTGTTCTATAGGGGACACTTTGGTGTGCCTCTGTGGACAGTGCACTTTATAATGTGGCCTGTGTGGTGCATTTTGGAGTGCCATCTGGGGCACCTTTGGTTGTACCACTGTGATGGTGTGTTTGCTGGCAACACTACTGGGAGTAAAAATGGGAACCCCTTGCCTCCTCATTCCCTACGTTATGTACTTGGTGATGGCTGGACCAGCCTTCTGCACACTGGGGAACCCAGGGGATTCAAACCCATGCTGCCTGTGACAGCGGTCAGTCACATAACCATTGTGCTACAGCTCTGTTTCTGTGACTTGTATCTGTACGCCTTCTTGGGGTTGACACGCGGTAACGCGTGGAGACGCCCCACGGCGCCCTGTCACGCTCGTTAGTTTTTGGAACGCGCGTTGCGAGTAATGATGTACCGCCCATGTCCTTATTTGGGGTTTCTGTCTCTACCGCGGCTCTTAACGCGAATCGCACTAACGCACTTTAGTAAACATACCCCATAATAACAACTTTTTCAAGTACATTCATACTTGGATCATTAGATGATAGCGGGGTAAAAGGTTCACTAAGAGGGGACAAGGCCATAGTGGAGAGACTGAATGAATTCTTTGCTTTGGTCTTTACTGAAGATGATGTAGGGAAGTTACCCATGACTGAAAGAGTATTTAAAATTAATGCACTGAAAGAATTGAAAGAAATATCAATAAACCAGGATAATGTATTACAACTAGTTGATAAACCAAAGAGTAGCAAATCACCTGGACCAGATGGTATGCATAAATATTGGCAAATGGACAATGTAATGCCAATTTTTAAAAAGGGTTCCAGAGGTGATCTGGGAAACTTCATACCAGTAAACCTGATGACAGTATTGGGAAAAATAGAAACCATTATAAAGAACAAAATTACTGAACATGTAGATAGTCATGGTTTAATGGGAGAAAATCAAAATGGCTTTAGCCAAGGAAGGTCTTGACTTACTAATCTGTTATATCTTTTTGAAGGTGTGAATAAACAGGTAGATAAAGGGAAGCCGGTCGATATAGTGTATCTGGATTTTCAGAAAGCGTTTGACAAGGTCCTTCATGAGAGATTCTTGACAAAATAAAAAGTTATGGGATTGGAGGCAGTGTACTATTGTGGATCAGGAACTGATTAAAAGATAGGAAGCAGAGGGGAGGTCTAAATGGCCAATTTTCCCAATGGAGAAATGTGAATAGTGGAGTACCCCTGGGATCTGTGCTGGGTATGCTGCTTTTTAATATATTCATAAATGATCTTAAAATGGAAATAATGAGTGAGGTAATCAAATTTTCAGATGACACAAAATTATTAAAAGTTGTTAAAACCCAAGAGAATTGTGAAAAATTGCAAGAGGACCTTGATAAATTGAAAGACTGGACATTCAAATGGCAGATGAAATTTAATATGGACAAGTGCAAAGTTATCCCCTAGGAAAGAAGAACCCAAACTATGGTTACACGATGCAAGGCTCCACATTAGGAACCACCACCCAGGAAAAAGATGTAGGTGTCATCGTGTGTAACACGTTGAAACCCTCTGCCCAGTGTGCAGCAGCAGCCAAGAAGGCAAATAGAAAGTTAGGAATAATAAGGAAAGGAACGAAGAATAAATCAAGGCTATTATAATGCCTCTATATTGTTCCATGGGGCAACTGCACCTTAGTGTAGCTGGTGGAGGAACTGTCCATAAACCATTATTATAGAGGACCCGGGAAATCCATTGCTTGCCACAATACAAGCATTGTGGAACCTGTGAATCTTCTTGAGAGCCTGTTAGGTACTTGTAACCTGAATTGGCCAGTGTTGGAAACAGGAAGCTGGGCTTGATGGACCTTGATCTGACCCAGTAGGGCATTTCTTATGTTCTTATGTTATTAGAGTTCTCTATGGGAGCCATGGTGATTTTTTGTAAAAAAAAAGTTTAGGAACAAATAATAGCTTTGCTGGCTTTCTTAGGAAGACAGCCTAAAACGAACAGGATAAAATTAATCCATTTTTTTGACTACTCAAACCCTTTTTTAATATTGTTTTTAAAAATAGAGAGGCCAATATTTGTTCTGCAGCAGTCAGCATTTTTTGAAACTCTGGCCACTGCAGGCAAAAGTGAAACTGAATATTCAGCTGAAGAACTGTACCTGGGTATTTATTATTTAACAAAGTTTTATATACCGCCCCTTCCTGAGATCAGGGGCTGTCTACAAGGAACATCACAACAGGTTTTACATTGAACATTGGAACTACATACATTTAACATATTATAACAATAAACATATAACTATGTACAATTTGTTTATATCAGTTATTTAGTCTAAGGTTACTGCATAGTTTTAAGAAATTTAAGTTATAGTATAGAGCAATATCCCCGCTAACCTGAGCTGGGTCTGCCGCCAACATTCCTGCAGGCGGGGGGAGGTGCAGATTGATCGACACTCTGCCCCTCCCCCCACCAGCAGGAATGCCGGTGGAGGACCCGGCGCAGATTAAAGAGAACATTGTGAGGGTGCTGCGGCGTGTGCTAGTCCCTGTGTCTAACGCACGCCACAGCACCCTCGCAATGTTCTCTTTAATCTGCACCGGTTCCTCCGTCGGCATTCCTACCGGTGGGGGGAGGGGCAGAGCATCGATCACTCTGCACCTCCCCCGACCGGCAGGAATGTTGGCGGCGGACCCAGCGCAGGTTAGCTGGAACTTGGTATAGAGGTATTTGGTAATTCTTTAGGTATCTTGGGAGTTAATGAGAGTGTTTGGGTCACCAAAACGTTCGATGAATAGGTATATTTTTAAATCCCTGCAGAATTGAAGGAGGTCTTTTGTCGCTCTTAGGTCGTCGGGGAGTGAATACCACAATATTGGGGCCACGTAAGAGAAAGCACTAGTGCTGGTGCATTGATTTGTATTGCGGATGTGTGATGGAGTTATATATGTGTTTTGAGAGCCATTTCTTCCTATCCTTCAGGTGTTTGGTATTGTAAGGAGAGTGGATAAGGTAGTGGAGGCAATGTTACAAGGGTGCTTAAAGATTTTCATTATGTATTTATATTTTACCCTTGAGGTTATTGGTAGCCATTGTAGATCACAGAGTATAGGGGTGATGTGATCCTTGCATGTTTTTTTTTTTTTTTTTGAAACTTTTATTTTCATTTTGCAACAAACAAAAGAAACAACACACCAAAGGAGACAAAACAATTATACAATAAAGAAAAGTAAACCCAATTACCCCCCACCCCCACGCTTCTTCTCTGGCTGATTATGTCAGCATGTGAGCGCTTCCAAACAACAGTGATTGTACATCAAAACAATCAAAAGAGTATCTGCGATACAGAATAATCATGAGACAAAGATATATATAAATTTAGACAGTCAGATGAGAGCATTGAGCAGAATGTACATAGTCATTGAGCATCTTCCATTTAGACCGATGATGAGGAGTCTGAATGGGGGAAGCAAACATACGAGGTATTTGTTCATATTTACTGTAGAGACAGACATGATTCCACCATTCATTGGGGCTCAGTTGGGAGCTATTTTTCCAGTATTTCGTAATTAGGGAAATAGCAATGCCTAGCATAAAGTCCAAAAGGAAGTAAGCCGTTTTTGGAAGAGAGGGGATCCCCGCAGCTGAGCGAAGTCCCACTATCCTCCAAGAAAGGGGCTCTTGAAAGTGCAAAATAGACTGGATACGACCCCAGACCCGACTCCAGTAATACTGTAGTGCGGGACATTCATACATAACATGAGGTAGTGAACCAATGGCCGCATGACATGTCCAACAATTATTGCCCTGAGTAGTGTTCCATTTGGCTAATCTGTCAGGAGTGTAAAAACACCGGTGGGCTAGAAAGAAGAGTGTCTGAGTGAGTGAGGCGGATCGGGAGACCCGTGTCACTCTACTCCAGACAAGGCTCCATTGCTCCGGGGTCAAAGTCACATGCAATTCTCTCTCCCATGCTTTCTGCGCTATAGGGGTATCCCTAGTTATAGCATTACATAAGGTTTTGTAAAAATTGGATGCTACACCCGGTGAACTACCGATAGATCGGATAGTCTCCAACCAACCTTGTGTAGGGGAGGCCGATGGCGGGAGCACCTTAGCACTCCTAAGGCAATGCTGAAGTTGCACCAACTGAAAGTAGTGTTTCGCTGGGAGACCAAATTCAATTTGCAATTCACTAAAAGTTTTCCAGCGACCTTCATGGAACAACTGACTAGGAATCCAAATGCCCCTAGTGTACCAGGGGCTCCACGCCATCGGTTTATTTTGTATTCGAAATCGAGTGTTGTACCAAAGTGGGAGCTTGTCTAACGGACAGAGTCGGGAGTCTAAAGATTGCATGAGATTATTAAAGGCACCTAAGGTGTCTAAAAGCATTGGTGGAAAGTGGGAGTCTGATGGGAGAGTCATACCAGGGAGAAAAGTAAGAGGAATCGGTTTGCAAAGGTCCTCTTCTATGTCTAGCCACACAGGTCTACTCGGTACTACTGGATCTTCCAGCCAACGAGCACCTTGTTTGAGAAGAAAAGATTGATGATACTTCAGGAAATCAGGGAATCTGACACCCCCATTTTCCTTATCTGCTTGCAGCTTATGTTTCGCTATCCTAGGTGTCTTGTTTTGCCACAAGTATCTAGTCAGAAGGCCCTCGATATCTTTATATAAACGTCGAGGGAAGAGACAGGGCACCATTTCTAAGATATAATTCACTTTCGGAACAATCATCATTTTTATGGTTTCTAATCGACCCCACCAGGTAAGCGTTAAAGGAGTCCAGCGGTGAGTAAGCGCCCGGACTTTAGAGGTTAAGTCTTTGGCATTGAAGGAGATAGTGTCTTCCAAAGGAGAACAATAGTGAACCCCAAGGTATTTGACCATGCGAGGTTGCCATAAAAAGGGGAAGGATTGCATATCTGCCTGATGAAGCAGAGGATTTAATGGAAAGGCTACCGACTTGGTCCAATTTATCTTATAACCGGACAGTTGTGAGTATTTACCAATTTGCTCTAGGACAGCCGGTACTGAGTCTATAGAGACAAAAAGCATAAGATCATCAGCATACGCTGAAATTTTGATTTCCCTATGGGTGAAGGGGACTCCATGAATCTCCTCCGATTGCCGGATTAGTAAAGCCAAGGGTTCGAGTGCAAGATCGAAGAGGAGTGGAGACAGTGGGCATCCCTGGCGAGTGCCGCGTTGAAGGGGAAAAGGCTGAGACTTTAAAGCATTTGCACATATACTGGCTGTAGGCTGAGCGTACATGGTGCGAAGACAACGGAGAAAACCTTCCCCGAATCCGTACCAGCGGAGGACTGCAAACAGGAAGGGCCACTCTAAGCGATCAAAGGCCTTCTCAGCATCAAGTGAGAGGCCAACAAATGGGCGATCAAGATTAACTGCGGTAGTCAATACATGGCATAGAGTCCGAGCATTGTCAGCAGTTGATCTACCAGGAATGAAACCGCATTGATCTGGGTGTATTAAGGTAGGCATCCTATCCGAGAGCCGGGTAGAGAGAATGGTGGCAAAGATTTTATAGTCCGCGTTTAGGAGGGAAATTGGACGATAATTAGCTGTTAGTTGCGGGTCTCTCCCCTCTTTCTCAAAAACTACTACATTTGCCATTGAAAAGGACCCAGAAGGAGAACCCTCCTCGGCCAGAGCAGAAAAATAAATTTTCAAAACTGGAGCTAAATCAGCGTGAAAGGTTTTGTAGAATTCAGCGGGGAGACCGTCTGGGCCTGCGGCTCGACCTGAGGCACATTTCTTGATAGCAGAATGAATTTCTGAGATAGTAAATGGTGTGTCCAAGGCCACTCTATCTTCGTCAGATAGGGTCGGTCTTTGTACTCCTGAAAGTAAGCGTTCAAATACATCTGGCTCAAAATCACATTCTGATTGATAAAGCCGAGTATAAAAGTCACGAAAGAGTTCTAAGATTTCGGTATCTTTAGTGACCAAGCCCCCCCCCCCGACGGATTACGGAGGGCGGTAACACGCTTGGCTTCTTTTCGACCTTTTAGGGCATTTGCTAATAATTTGCCAGCACGATTATTTTCCCGATAATATAGCCCTTGTTGTGATTCAATATTTTTAACAGCAGCAGTGTGCAAAAGCTGATTGTATTGAAAACGCAAGCGTTGTAAACGGAGTAAAATACATGGGTCAGTACGGGACGTGAGGAGACGCTCCCCAGCTTGTATCTGCTGCTCTAGAATCAGTAAATGCTGCTTTCTTTGTTTCCCCTGCCGAATTTGATAGCTAGTTATAGTGGCACGGATAGATGCTTTAAAACCCTCCCACCAAGCCCAGCCCGCTGTGTCATGGGGTGAGTTAAAATGAAAATAATCTTGGATAGCGGCCTTTATATCAACCTGAAAATCTTTTTGACCCAGTAGGGATCTATCAAAAAACCAAGCTCGGGGAGAATCGTCCCGCGCAGTGACACGTAATGATAAAGATATGGCAGCATGATCTGAAATATGGAGAGGATGAGTCCTAGTCGTGGCTACTTGAGAAATCAGTGCTTTGGAAATGAGAAAGAAATCTATTCTAGATTGGGAGTGATGGGGGGCAGAAAAGAAAGTGAACTCTAAGTCGGAGGGGTGAAGCAGCCTCCATATATCTACCAGCGCAAGATCTTGCATCAGAGCTGTAAGGGTAGCAAGACTCTTGGGTGGACTACTCGTTCTTGGCGGCTGTCTATCTATCAGAGGGTCTAACACTTGATTAAAGTCACCACCAAGTATTAATGGAGTATTGGCAGAGGCCTGTGCCAACTGCGCAATACTTGCATAGTAAGCAGGGTTGTCCACATTCGGGGCATAAATGCAAATACATGTAAATTCACTATCTCCAACCTTAAGATGTACTCGGGCCCATCTACCCTCCTTGTCAGCGCTAGTATCAATTACAGTAGCTTGCAAAGATTTCTTAACCAGAATGGCTACCCCGCACCGTTTGGAAACGGCGGGAGAATAGGCAGCCACCATGTAAGGCTTAACATTGAGTTTCAGTGTTTCAGCAGAGTTTAAGTGCGTTTCCTGAAGAAACGCTAAATCAGCATGCTCATGGCTAAGATAGCTAAGGATTTTCTTTCTTTTGATTGGACTATTAATGCCCTTTACGTTGAGTGATAAAATTTTACATAAAGCCATTCAGACAAGTTAAAAATTCTGAGCATGATAGCGCACCTAATTTCACAATGTCCCTCATATTGACTGTATCAGGCTGTACATATGGCATAAAAGAAAATAAGCTTAGATAATACAATGAAGCGCCCCACATTAAAAAAGAAAAACCGCAGCGCGGTAGAGAAGAAGCAGAACCCCAAAAATTACTGGCGACCATGTGTCTGCGGGGAGAAGCCCCAGAGAAGGCCGAAATTGAAAAACACATAACCTGTAGGACTGTGCGTGCTCCGAATCCGACCGAGGCACACATCATGGAGGGAGAGGAGACCACAAAACAAGAGTCATAGAAAGAAAGAAAGAAAGTCCAGGAAGTCTCTGTGCTTGACTATGACCGCCGCATCGGGCCCTTCAAAATGGCGGACAGAGCCGGCGAATAAAAGTCCACGTCGTTGGATTAGCGCATCTGCTCTGCTTCTTTGGAGTCTAAAAATGTTGATAGTAGATCAGGATCTTCGAATGTCCTGGTTTGGTTGTGGAGAGTCACTCGGAGCTTCGCGGGATACAACAGGCCAAAGCGAGCCTGTAGCTGTTGAAGTCGAGGGCGAAAAGCAAGGAGTTTCTTCCGTCGGTCAACGGTAGGCTTTGCCAAATCAGGGAAGAAGGAGACTTTGTGACCTTCAAATTCCAAATGATGGTTCGCCCGGGCAGCATTTAAAATTTGTTCCACTTGTTGATATCGTAGCAAGCGAAAGATAATAGGCCGGGGGGTCGTTCGGTTGAGCGCCATGTGGGTAGGAACACGGTGTGCACGATCGATTTCCAATTCTTTATGAAAGGTGATCTTCAGCAAGGAGGGAAGAGTTTTGAGCAGGAATTCTCTCATATCTCCCGCTTCCGCCCCCTCCGGTATTCCAATGAGCCTCACATTGTTGCGACGGGCTCGATTATTGCTATCTTCTAACTCCTTTTGCAGATTCTGTATCTGGCGCTCGGCCTTGTCCAGTGCGCCCAAGCGCACCGCGTGCGAGTCGAGGACCCCCGCCATATTGTCCTGCCGTAATGAGAGACTTTCAAGTCGGTCCTGGAGCACTCCAAAGTCTTCTCGCAGGGCTCTAAGCGCTTCTCCATTGGACTGCACCAATTCCTTCACGCCGCGTAGTTCCTCCAAAATCTCCAGGTGCATTTCGGGGTTTTCACGAAATGGAACCATCTTCTGTGGGGAGGACACCTCTGTTTTGGAGCGTTTTCCGTGAGAAGAAGAAGGAGACCCGAAGTCCAAGCGCGCTGGTTTATGGGCCGCCATCCCCCCCGAGGTACCCCGGTCAGCCCGGAGCGAAATAGTAAGTTTGTATAGGTATTAAGTCAGGATTCTAAGTAGGCCTCTCGGGAGCTTCAGCGCGAAGCGTCTTACCCGCTGGACATCAGGCTCCGCCCCCCGATCCTTGCATGTTGATTTAGAACCTATACGTGCTGCGAGGTTTTGCGCTAGCTGGAGCTGGTGTGTATTTTTTTTTGGGTAGTCCCTGGAGGATACTATTACAATAATCAATGAGAGGAGTTATTAGAGATTGAAGTACTGTCCTAAAGTTGTGGTCTTCCAAGAGTGGTCTGAGGCGTTGGATTGTTCTTAATTTAAAGTAAACCTTTTGTTACTGTTTTTATGTGTGGAATCATGCTTAGATTTTTGTCTAAAACCACTCCTAGGTATCTAACTTCCTCCTTAATTTCAATTTCTGTATCTTGTAGTGATATTTTACTGTTGGGGGGGGGGGGAACTTTGGGTTTCTTGAGATAAATAGGACTTCAGTTTTCTTGAGATTGATTTTGAGATTCTGGGTGTTGAGCCAGTTTGTTATAACAGACATGCATGCGGTTATTCTGGGGTAGTCCAGATTAGCAGTATCCAATGGAAGGTACATCATAATATCATCCACATATAGATGATAGCTGATGTTGTGGGTTTTGAATATGTTGCAGATTGGCTGAATGTAAATGTTAAACAGGAGGGCAGAAAGGGAGGGTCCTTGGGGGACACCATGTTTCTGTGAATAGGTTGAGGAGGATTCCTGGCCTATTTGGACTTGTTGAGTTCTGTTATTTAGGTAAGATGTGAACCATTGTATGACTGTTCCTTGTAGTCCAATGTGTTTTAGCCTGTTTATTAGGAGGTTGTGCTTTATGCTGTCAAATGCAGCTGCTATGTCTATAAAAATCAGTAGGAAGGTCTGTTTACCAGAGTCTAGGCCACAGATAAGCTTGTCCAGTAGAAATAGCATGAGGGTCTCAACACTATGCTGCGATCTAAAACCATGTTGATTCTCATCAAGGGGGGGCATTTAATTCAATAAAATCCTGAAGTTGTAGTTGTACAACTTTTTCTATAACCTTCGTTAGGAAGGGTAAACGTGATATTGGGCGGTAAGAGTTAGGTAAGTTTTTGTCAGAGTTTGTGGCTTTTAATATGGGTCTAATTGTCGCCTGCTTTAGTGCATCAGGCATGTATCCTTGGTTTAACAATGAGTTAACTATGTCACAGATGATTGGAGTGAATTCATCTTTTGTTAATTTTAGACAGCTGACCGGGCAGAGGTCATTGGGTGAGGTAGTGGTGTTAATTTTAGTTATAATATTTTTGAGGTGTTTGTTGTCGATAACACTGAATGTTGTCCAGGTTGGGTAGCTATGTGTGTTTGAGTTTGTGGGCATGGGGCTAGGAGAGTCCATGGGAATCTCATTCTGGCATGGGAGAGACAGTTTATTTATGTAATAGTTTGCAAACTTTTGTGGGTGTATTACTATGGTGTCATCTTCGTGAGTGTATGTTCTGGTTAGATTTTTTACTATGGAAAATAGTTCTCTTGGCTTATTTAGCGATTTAGTGATTAATACTGTATGATATTCTTTTTTCTTGTATTTATAGCATCTTTATACTGTTTCAGAGTTTGCATATATTTTGCATATATATCTTTTTCTGTTTTTGTGTATCTCCATTTGTGTTCTAAGTTTCTTAATCTTTCTTTTAATTTTTTCAGGTCATGTGTGAACCAGTTTGTGCTCCTTTTTTTGGTATTATTATTTTGTTTTGGAGCTATCGCTGCGTTGGATAAGGTTGTGTTCCATTTTTTTATGAACTCACCTATGTTCGTGAAGGAGTTATCAATGTGTGGAAGTGTGTTGTCTAAGAATGTTTCTTTGTTAAAAGATTTGTATTTACTATGAATATTTTTTTTTGTCAGGTAAAGTTTTGGTAGGTAGTGTGGGTAATGTGAGTTCAATGAGGAAATGGTCTGTCCATAGTAGTGGCGTAGTTATTGGGGAAGAGTAGCAAGTGTTTTGAATGGTGTCTGCTTGGAGGAATATTAGATCAAGCACATTACCTTTTTTGTGAGTAGCGGTTTGTACTACTTGATTTAGATCTATATCTGTCATTGTGTTCATAAAGTGGGAGGAGTGGATGCTATACAATGAGGGAAGATTAAAGTCTCCAAGAATGATTTGTGTTTTATTTGTAATTTTGGAGCATGATAATTCTAGAATTGTGGCAAGATTGTCTGGAGAGGACGAGGGTGGTCTATATATTAAGGTAAGAGAGAGGTATTTATTTTCTATGGTTAGGATGTCCATATCCTCTATGTTTTTGTTCAGGTACAGGGTAGTGCATAGTTCTTTTTTGACAAGTGTTAGTACACCACCACCACGCCTGTTTGGTCTAGGGCAGTGATATAGGTTGAAGTCAAGATGTGTAAGTTGATTAATTAATACCTGGTCTGTTTCTGCTAGTCACGTTTCTGTTAAACACAGAATATCAGGGGCTTTGTCATTGGTTAGGTCAAGCAGGATTGGAATTTTGTTTCTGGCTTACCTAATATTCAGCAAGAAACATTTTATAAGGTATGTTGTGTACGAAGATTAGATGTAGTGAGTGTTAGGACTTGGTTTTATATATACGAGTCTAGGGTTGTGTGTTTTGTTATGGTGATAGGTATAGAAATGCTGTGGGATCTGTGGGTAGGTCCTGTAATGGTAGTGTATTATAGGGATGTTACTGTGGAGGGATGGGGAGGGACAGAGAGAGTTTATTAAGGGTATTAGGAGGAACAGAAAAGCAAGGTAGTATGATAGGTATAGTTTGACCATGTTTTGGTAGGATTTGCTATTATAGTGTAAGTTGGGAAAAAAATATTCTACGATATATCTGAACAAACTGTTAGAGATACAATTAGGACAGAATCAATCATACATAGCTCTTGCAAACAGTATAAAGTGGAGAATATCTTAGATACCGTAAAATTGGCTAAGAGGAAAGACTCACAGTTCATCAGGTGTTTGAGCGGCGTACAGTCCCTTAATGAGGCATTTTGGGTCGCAGATCGAATAACTTGAAGATGATCGTTCATTTGGGATGCTTTGTGTTTTGGAGACAGAGTTTATTCTCGCCTAAGATCCCCGCCTAAGGGTAGCTACTTCCACTGAATATCTGGTTTCACCAGTGACCGCCAAGGGCTATCTGCATAGCAGTGATATTCAACTGCTATCCAGATATTAGACCCGCTCTTTGTTGGCCTAACCTTATGTGGTTTCTTATTTAATTAATGGAATGACCTGATAAGTGATTGTGCTACACTGTTACACTGTGCATAGTGCCGCTGAATGAGGGGTTTATCTGGTTAGCATGTCGTGCTAACTGTATAAACTCTTCTGAACAGCAGACTCAGACTTTTTGAATTTGAATAAATTATCCATTTCAAATGTTTTCTTTATTCTGTTTGATACAGGAGGGGAGTAATTTATATTATTTATATTTTTGAGGTTACTAGAATATATATTTCTTTGGAAACCAGATACAGCTTTTTTTAAAATCAGGCGTCCTTGTCCTTTTTGATGATGGTAAAGCTTTTTATTACTTTCTTTTAGATTAAAACAGGACATAGGACAGTGAGATTTAGTTGGGAAATACGTACAATTTTATATCATTTTACTTTAAAGATCTCAGTGATGTCAGTGTGTAACTGAATGTGTTATTTATTTATTTATTCCTTCCTTCCTTCATTTCAACTTAATACATGCCTCTGACAGAATATCACCCAAAGTTATAGATGACTGGACTTCCATGGGAAAAAGGTTAGTAAATATTGCCCTAAATAACAGCAAGTGAACATCTACATTGGGAGATGTTTTCCTTATTTCTGCTTAAATTGAATTAGTGCAGATGGGCAGATACTGTATATTTGATGCCTGGCTGACAGGTAACAGGAGGGATGTAAAATTATAAAAAGTCTCAGCTATAAGGGTTATTTTGGCAATTAGTTATTAGAAAAAAAAAAAGAACCTGATTAAAATCTCCCATAGCCACTTAACCAATTTTCATTCTACTTTTCATTCTGAGGGAGAACTTGGCCAGATGCAGTATATCAAATCATGGATGCAGACGTATGCAAAGATTGCTGTAGGACGACATTTTCTCTGAGCTGTTGAAGTAAGGATTTAATGGGTTTTAGTGAAAGTAGATAGGGAAATATATAAATTGTTTGTGTTATTGTATGTAAGAGTTGGCAATTAAATAAATTAGGTCCTTTGCAAAAATTAATGAACTGTGAAATTGAAAGAGTTATATAGTCATAAATGTTTGTACTGTGAGGCAGGAAATCACAAAGTGGATCTATGACTATTCGTTCCTGACTGTAGAGTGAATGGATAGTCGCCTTCACCAAAGAAGAATGGTTGATAATTTGAACCTTAAAGTTGTTTTCAAAGTCCTGTTCATCACTTACACCACACAAGGGATGATAGTCAGAAGCCTTTCTTCAGATAACCATAGAAATTATCTGAACAAGGTTGCTAAGAGATATACTGTATATTCAGAGGCACTTTCCGCATAGTACCACTGAATAACACCACAGACCACCTCGGCAGTATTTGAATAATGATGGGGTGGTCCATGAGTGGAGCAAGGGTAGTATCAGTAACTCTCAAAACAGCAGTGATATTCAACCACTATCTGGATAACTTCTGCCCTTATGCAGATTGTCTAAGTCCTATGAAGATAATGGTTGAATATCACTGCCATACAGAGTCACCAGCATTGACTGTAGCATCTGGATATTCAGAGCTGACCACTGACCTGATATCAACACTGAATTTCCAGATAATATTTAAATACCACAGCTGGCTTCTGCAGAATTTAAATATCAGATGTTCTGAATATTAGGCTCATGGAGGGGAATCTTAGAAAGGATGTCCAAGTGCAATCTGGGACATTTAAAACCAGAACATCTGAAAAAACCCCAGACATGATTTCACAAATGTGGACATGCCCGATATGGGTGTCTGTGGGGGCATCTATACAGACATCCCCAGAAAATTATTTCAGAACCCGGATATCTAGGAATAGCCTAATAGAAGAATGAGGAGAGGCTTAAAAGGCTGGGGCTCTTCAACTTGGAAAAGAGATGGTTGAGGGGGATATGATAGAGGTCTATAAAGTAATGAATGGAGTGGAATGGGTAAACGTAAATCAGTTGTTTACGCCATCAAAAAAGTTGAAAGATTAGAGGACATGCAATGAAGCCACAATGTAACTCATTTAAGACTAAGAGAAAATATTTTTTTACTCAATGCATAATCAAACACTGGAATTCGTTATCAGAGGCTATAGTAAAAGCTGTTAGTGTATCTGAGTTTAAAAGTTCCTAGAGAAAAGGTCCATAAACCATTAAAGAGGATTACTCTTCCTTCCTCTATGCCTTGTTGCTCAAACCTGGAACTAAGGTGTCCCTTCCTCCCACCCCCCACTGCCCCATGAGCACACAATTTGGATAAGTGTCCTAGATTTGCCTGCAAAAAAATCTGGCAACCTTAGGATCAGGTCTAAACTTAGATGTGATGCTGGATGTCTGGGACATTTCTGAGATCAAGTGGGGACATCAAGATTTCTGGAAATGCTCCCACCATACCCTATTCTGACCTAAATGCCATTATGCTGGAGATGTCCCCATAGCCAGTTTCTAAAATGACCCTGGAGATGTCTCTGTGCTTCAGATGTCCAAAGCATGAACAGGGCATCCAGAATGACCCCCATTTTCTTTCTCACTCTGCTGCTGTCTTACAGCTCCTTCTAGGTTTTTCATTCTACCTGCTTTTACCCCTCTGAGCTGGGTACCTGCAATCTGCAGTACTTAACATTGTTTTAGTCTTGGGCCTTTAGTTTGTTCAGCTCTGGTCTTGGGTCCTTGCTCCTGATGAGATCTGCTCACTGCTACAGCTCTTCACTGGGTCTCTCCACAGCTCTCCAAATAGGACCCCCAAATTCTGCTGCATCTCAGCTTATCTTCTAGTAGAATAGCGCCATTGCAGGCTGCACATCTGTCTTCAACTCTTCTGCTTCGTTCTTTCCTTTTTTCTTGTCTGATTTTCTTTTATGCTTCGCTTTTTTTTCTTCTGTTTTTTTTCCTTTCTACATATGCTAGGATCTCTTTCTTGCCTTTCCCTCAGCTTCTAACTTTCTCTTTTGACTTTCCTTTTGGGCTGTGACTAATGTCTCTCATGGGCTCTTCTTATCTTCTTTTCTGAGCTCCGCCCATTTCCAAGAATTCACGTGGGTCCACGAGTTTTCTTTCTTCTACTGCAGCAGGCACAAGACTCCACATGCTCTCTTCTTTCCTCTTCTTTGTTGCTATGATGAAGAGACCTTTCCTTCTCTTCCTGTAAGATAAATATTCCTCCTCTGCTGGCCGTCAGGCTGGGGGTGGGACATTTCTTTCCTGCTGCTTCTGCCATGCTTCTGCGATGTGGAGGAAGGAAAGGCGAGTGGGTATCCACCAGCCTTGATTGTCCCTGCCAGGCAACACAACTCTGTTCCTGCCACTGCAGATGCAATCCTGCCTGTGCTGGTCTCAGCAGCTGCTGCTGCTCTTGCATCGAGTACTCTCACAGCTTTCTCTTTCACATTTCTCATTAGGTTTCTGCCTTACATTCCTCCTCCTCCTCTCACTGTTTTCAGCCATGGCCAAATGATCTTCTTTTTTCTGAGTGTTGCTCCTGCCTTGCTTCTATCACAGCGGTTGCTATCATGGCCCTGTGGCTCTTCTGTTGCCTTGGCTGTTCTTTGATGTGAAGTTCCTTCAGCCTTTTCTCTCACCCCTCTCATGGCAGCAAACCCAGAGTGTTGTAAGAAGGGGGTCATATGGTGCAGCCCCTCTTCATCAGAGCTACTTCTGGGCACCAGTACTTCCTCCTTCCAGGTAAAAAGTTTTATTTTCAATTGTTTACATTCCTCCCAAGGTTCTTTAAGGCTGTCTTTAACATTATCCTATATCTCTTCTTAGCACTGGTGTTCAAACAGAATGAAATTTACATTCTTCTTTTATTTCATATAGCTTCATCTTTGCCGGATCTTTCCTCCTTGAATACATGTCTCACTTGTATCACAGCTTCGTTGTCTACCAATCATCTTCTACTTAACTTCCAAAACTACCTCCACCTGGTTCACTGGTCCTATTACCCCTCCTTCTGTTTCCCCTATTCTTGATGGGTCCCCTATTGAACTCACGCCATCTTTCCACTACCTTGGGGTCACATTGGATTCTTTACTCTCTTTCCATGATCACATCACTCAAATCATCCAATACTCATTTTTCTTTCTTCATCGTATCAGAGCAGTCCTCTCCCTTCTGACCACTCCTACTTTAACCACTCTTGTTGTTTCTCTCATTCTATCTAGATTTGACTATTGTAACACAGCACTTGCTGGCCTCCCTCAATACTCTTTAAAATGCCTTCAACTTATTCAGCACACTGCGGTCAGATTAAATTTTCATGCATCCAAATTTGATCACGTAACCCTCTCCTCATTCATTTACATTGGCTTCCTGTACCATCCCGTATTCATTACAAGATTCTCATTCAGGTTCACAAAATACTGGTTCCATGGAATACTTAGCATCCTCCCTTATTGCGCTTGCCCAAAAACTCTCTCTCCATGCAATTCATATGAACCATCTTTTTTTTACCTTCTCTGTCTTTGGTGCATCTTGAATCTACTTGCCATTCAGCATTTTATTTCCTCGGACCCTCCCTCTGGAATAACCTTCCTCCACATCTCCATTTAGAATCCTATTTTACAAAGTCCAAATCCCAACTTAAAATCCACCTTTTCTGCACAGTTTTTGACCTCCCACTTGACTCCCTCAGTTGACTTCCTTATATTTCCTTTGCGTCCTCCTCCTCCTCTCTCTCCACCCTCCGGCAACCCTGCCTTGTCATGTCTCTTATTTCCATCTGTCCTATACATATTAGCATTCTCTTCATTTTCCTGTTACAGTTTCTTTATTGTATTTTTATTGTAAACCACTTTGCTGTACCCACATAAAGCGGTATATCAAATCATAAATGAAATGAAACAAATGAAATCGCTTTTTGATATTAACATTCCATTATTATGACAATGTGTATAGGAATAAGCCAGTGCAAATAGTTGTAAAAAATTAAATTCAATAAAAATAAGTACATGGGTCCCAAGGGGCCCACAGCTGGCTGTGGGTGCTGGGTTGCATGATTTCAGGGCTAGGCAGCAGCTGGAGTGAAGCCTAGAGGGAAGAAAACAACTCCAGTACCACAGGAAATACAAAATCAAGCCAGGGGCAGCATAAGAAGAAAAGCTGTCATTCGTGGCTGCAAGGGAGACAGATGGCTCGGATTGAAGGCCGCACTGGCAGCTGTGGAGATTCACAGTGTACAGGCCATGGGAAGAGCCCAGAGGACTGCACTGTGCTGGAGAGGTTGGCATTAGGCTGTGCTTGCAAGAGGGGACAGCGCTGAAACTGTGGTTCGAGGCTGCAGAGGAGAGCTGAGGGGCTCAGGAGTAGTGCAGCACTGAGATGCTTTGAAATTTAGAGGGACTGTGGTCCCAAAATTAAATTGAACAGACTGGCAGTAGAAAAAGGGATTCCTTAGTAGAGGAGGAGTGAAGGAACTGGCACAACAGTAGAGAGGAGAGATGGGTTCCTGGCTGACTAAAGTTTTTATATATATATATTTATCGAATTTTCAAAAAGAATGACAAGATAATATCTTGATAAGGAAAGAGGTGAATAGTAAGATTACCAAGTTGAATTATTCCATGAACATAAGTAAAGGGAACATTTACAGCGGACACCCCTAACCAAATTCTACAATAAAGAGGTGAAGGAGATACATTTACATTCTTAATAACTTTATATAGGTAAAAACATAAAGGAAAACTAAGGCAGGCAATAAAGAATCTGTATTAATTTCTTAACAGAGATTGATATCCATCAGAAATCTTTTATCCTCCACCGTAACTGGAACAAGATCTGGTGCTGAATGCAGGTATACCAGACAAGAAAAAGGCTAATTGTGTAGGACCAAAAAAGACATAGGGGTATGTTTACTAAACTGCGGTAAAGTCACCGGCGGTAAGGGCAGCGTTAAGGTGCCTGAAGCCATATAAGGCAGTGGGCGGGTAGGGAGAATGCTGGTGTTAGGGTGCCTTGGGCCATTTAATGTGAGCTAACAGGACCAAGTGTGGTAAGGTGACAAGACGTTCTAAGGAGAGATAAGGTGCCCTAACAAGGCGTCCTAAGGAGAGATAAGGTATCCTAAGGAGAGACAAGGTGCCCTAAGGTGGAAAGAATGCACCTTAAGGCACGAAAACGGCTATAACCTAAACACTGGATAGAGCACCAAGGAATGTCAATGTACAGGTGATGGAAGGCAGGACAGGTGGGAGTTGATGGACCTGTCAAATGAGTAAAGCGGATGAACATGTAGGAGGCAGCTGTACCAATGCACAGGGTAGTGCCAATGTAAAGTGCTGCAATGTCATTGTGAGGCATAGAATGGAGAAGACGTGTCCCCCAGCGGAGGCAGAGGCAGCAGGATGTTTGCAGTGACAGGCGGACAGAGTAGGAGTGGTGACGTGCTGATCAGGCACAGGAGAGGTGAGCACAAAGAGCTAAAATGCGGAAAAGAGTATTAGTGTAGGACATGGAATAATAGTCTGCACAAGAAGACATGGCTGTACACAGCTAAAAAAGGCAGATAGATGGGCCGAAGGATGGATGGTGGCTGAGGAGAGGGTGTTATGGGCTGGAAACACCAATGTGCAGATCCCTGACTGTTACAGGCATGAAAATCATCTGAGTAGCACACAAGCAAAAAAAGAACAGGTAAGAATTGAGCCCCTGTCCCCTGCTTATGAAGACATTGCACAAACCAGTAGGCTAAACAGCAATGGCTGGATACAAAAAGACTGCAGGTCACTGCCTAGAATGTCTGCTGTGTGTGCCTGCATAGGGCAGCCCCACCAGTACCCATGATGTAGTGCACATGCCGAACAGCAGTCTACAGTTGATCCCCAAATGAAGAATGCACATATCCATCACCTCAGCTGAGTAAGATGCACTGACAGTGTGTGATACAAGCACAGAGCAGCTACAAACCGTGCTACTCAGCAGTTTCTGTGGTCACCATGAGGGTGAGGGTGGGTGCCCAGCACCAGGTCCCCAGTACCTGCAGTGCTAGACATGGTTTCTGCTACCAATGCTGCAGATCCCTATCACTGCTCGTGTGTGGCAGGTATTGTTTGCAGTGTGGTTATGCTAGTCACCTTGTGTCCTACAGCCTGGACCAGTCATATCTGGCCCTGTGCTCTGCCCTTGTCTGACAGGGACCTGCCTAGAACAGTGCATGCCAATACTCAGTATTACAATGCTGATGCCATGTCTGCAAACGGGGGGGGGGGGGGGGTGTCTAGACTTATATGGAGTTGTTACTAGGGTCCTGCTGGCCCTACCAGTATCACTAGGAGTAGGTCTAGAATGCCTCATGTCCCAACCACCTAGGTCTAACATTCACCCACAGCAAGTACAGTAAGACTGCACCTGCTGCCCAACACTGCGTTGACCAGTCATACACATACCAACTGCAGACAGTCTGCTGGTCAGTATACATTGCATGTGCACAGAGCGACCATGAACATCCAACAGTATTTATTTCACTTATTGGTTCAGTGATCAGGCCCCCAGGACAGGAAGTGCACACATATTACTAGAACTAGAGTATATAGAGCACTATGTGGATACATAACCATGCCATGGTCACTGCTTGGTCAGAGTGAGAGTGCCCTCCCAGCAAGACATGCTGTGGCCACTGTGACATCCCAGTGATTGCCCTACCCCTGATGCAGATACATCCTGGCCAATCCGCCCTGTTTCAGGCCATACCCAAAATACTTTGCTCCTCATCATGCACATTTGCAGGCTAATGCTGAAACAGCTTAGGCACTGTGAGGCTCAGTGAGGTGTAGAAAGCCACAAAACAATGGAGAGACATAGACTCACACACACACACTGATGCACTGTGCAAAAATGGGGATGGTTGGCATTCCTGCCTGCCACTCTGGTCTCAATCTTAGCTCAGGCATTGTTAAGGTGTGCTCATTGTGCAGGAGCTAGTAGTGCATGTTGATGTTAACAGCTGCTCAGTGTGCCGATGCTTTCAGCCTGGCTCTCCATCCAGGATAGTGGAGCTTTCAGCCTGACTCTCCATCCAGGATAGTGGAGCCTGTCTGTGTGGGTGTTTGTATCCTTGTTAGCCGATTCATTGGGAGTTGCACATGTTGGTGCTGTACCTGCACTGTGGGATACATTTAGCCACAAGAACATGCACTGCCTGATCCACAGCCAGGACCCAAACCTCATGTACACACCAACTATGTGTAGTGTACCACAGTGCTGCCACATGGTTACAACACTCCCTGGGGATGACATGCTTCCCATCAGACAGACCTTAGCACATGTTGCACTGTGCACAGCGCACTGGATCAGGGCATGGCTTTGATCTGCTGCAGATGGGTGCCGCTTCCCCCTCCACCAATACCCCCCATACCATGCTAACATGCTCATGTGCTGTAAATGTTGGTGGTGCGCAGTCCCAGGCCAGCCAACATGTGGGTTGGCGGGTGCCTAGAGTGCAGGGTCTAGCCGGGGGGGGGGGAAGGGGGGAGGCATACATTGATGGCCACTCATCCCCCCCCCCAACACCATCTACCTCTCCAGGGACCCATCACTGCCTGCCAATGTTATGTCTCTTCAACCTGGGGAAGAGATGGCTGAGGAGTGTTATGTTAGAGGTCTATAAAATATTACCTGGAGTGGATTGGGTAAATGCAGATCGATTGTTTATGCCATCAAAATGTAGTAGGACTAGGGGGCATGCAATGCGGGTACAGTGTAAGCCATTGAGGAGTACTGGGAGTGAATGGTTTCTCAGTCAATGCATATTCAAACTCTGGAATTCATTTCTGGGGATGTCATAAAGGCTGTTAGTATAGCTGGGTTACAAGAATGTTTGGACAGGTTCCTGGGGAGCAGTCCATAAATCATTACTAATGAGGGGCCCAGAATATCCCCTGCTTGCCCAGTACACACATTGTGGATCCTGTGTGTCTTTTGTGGAACTGCTAGGTACTTGTGACGTGGATTGGCCACTGTTGGACACAGAATACTGGGCATGATGGATCTTGGTCTGACACAGTCTGGCATATTTTCAGGACCTATGTTCTTATGTGCCACCTAGGCAACTGCCTGGTCCACATTGCACACCAGTGGCCTTCACTGCATGACCCATGTGCACCCTTTTTTGCCCCATTTGCACCATCAACATAGTGCCCTTTCATACTTGGGCATTATGCTGTTGCTGCTAATGGAGCACTACTATCACTCTCTTGGGGTCCCCTGTCTCTGCATCACATTGCAGATGTTTAAATAGGCTCTCTTTCCTCAAAATACACCCTTTCCATGAGGTTTTGATATGCGTTTGGGTTCCTGCCGTTAAGGTGCCATCGTTAAGGGAGCAAGCCTTGTTCCCATTCACTCCCCACCCATTGACTCCCACTCTCCACCTACTTTCCGCCCACAGGGCGCTATACGATGCCGATATCATTAGCGCATGCGTGCCCTATCAGCGTGCGCTAATGGCATGTGTGCCCTGTTAGCGTGCACTAACCGCACACTTACTCCTTTAGCACGGTTTAGTAAACATACCCCATAGTTAACATTATGTACACCAAATGATACATTTACATGGATATTTCAAGAAAAATCTACCCCCTATCTGCAGGACTCTAGGACGAAGTAATGTCTCTTTTGAGTTGGATTTGCCACATCAGGAAAAAGATATTTATTTTTAAATCAAAAAATATTTACAGTCTATTATGAAAAAAAATATCACATTATCAAGTCCTGGTCAGGCTCAAAAAGCAATGCAACAATCAAAGTAGCCAGATCCCATCACCTATTCTCAAAGCTTCCAGGAAAGCTGTCAGATCGAGAGTCTGTTGTTGCTACTGTCTCTAGACACCTTATGCTCTAGCAAAAGGAAGATAATGGGATCTAGAAATAGGCCTTTTTAAAATATCCACCAGATATTTCTTAAAGAGTTCAGTAGATGAAATTCTGTCAGATTGGGAAAGTTAATCAGACTTAGATTTATTTTCTGGGAAATATTTTTCCAAGCTCTCTAATTAAAAGTGTACAACATTATTATCAGTCACCAGATCTCTAACACTCCTGTAGCTCCTCAATAAGAGCAGAGATTTCATGGTGCTTTCTGACAAAGCTTGGCTGTTCTGATCACTTGTGCCTGTAGCTCAACAGCATGCTGTAGGCTCAGTAACTTGTGCTCACCTCATTACCCAGGTCCACAGTGACAGGGTTAATAGGTGTCCTCTGTTCCCCCAGGCACAGTGATGCCTCAAAATCAATAGGGGAGTGTTCCGCCCCTCCCCCAGGCACTTTGTATTGTGGTTACATTCCGGAGGTTCTAGCTAGGATGCTGTGCATTGTGAACTTAGGGAACTGTAAGTTAGGAAATAATTTTGCCTTCATGTTTACTGGTTCTCCGTCCCATAATCTGAAAGGAAGGCAATCATATAACAGGCAACTTTGATGTACAGACTAAACCATTAGCATCTTGATCTGGCTGACAAACGTTTTAAAGGACTAGGGCTGTGGTTTAGAGGGGATAGTGACAGCATTGTAGAAATGACTTTAGGATGATGACTGGTGGTGATACAGGCTGAGTGAATGCCGTAGTTTCAGCAAAAAAGTGACCCGCGCTATCAGGAAAGAATGTTAGAAATGCGTTTGAATTTGTGCTACTGCAAGATTTAGAACTGACAGTCATTGAGAGATCTAAGTTAGTATAGTATAGGAAGCTATTTTGGGGAATATTTTTGAGATTTCTGAGCAGTATATGAAAATTATATATTAAAAAGTATGGGGTCATTATTCAGCAGTGGCAGGTAGACTTTTTAAAGCTATTTAAACCTTCTGCGTCTCAAGTCCTCAGGGGAGTCCAGCAGTGCAGTTCCCTGTCCACAGGGGGGGACTTATTCCACCTCTGAATTGGAATAAGTTCCCCATGCATTCCTGCAGCCCCTGACATCCAGGGTCACTGTCCCTCCTCTGCCCCACCCATGCGCCACTTTCAGCCCGCCCCCATCCAGAGCTCCCCATACAATGCTGGTGTATGTGCAGGGAGCCTGGCTTTTCATATTCACTCCCTGCGAATAGTTGGGGTTGGACGTCCAAGTTGGAATGACCCCTTATTGTGTGCGGGTGGGGGTGGTGGTCACAGTCCTTCTGCCTGCTGCTGAAGAATGCCTAGTCCTGGCCATGCATTTCTGGTTCAATGCTGCTGTGTCTACTGTCATGGGCTTACCAAACATGTCACTGGCAGGTAAAGCGGAGGCCATGATGAATCCTCCCATCTCTGCACTGGCGAGGTTCAAGGCAGCAGCTTGTGTGCTCAAACCCCCTGCTGGAGGGGGGCACAAGCAGCATGCCACTGAATTGTTGCCTGTACCATGATTGTAGGGAGTGAGGGATCAGCTGGCATGACATCCACCCAAATTGGTGGACCCAGGTACCTACCTAGGTTGCCATGAGCAGCTGAGTTAGGACTGACCATGCATTTCCTAAGGAGAGACAACATTGTGTGACAGAATATGTGGCCAAGCCCATGAAATGGTGCCTGTACACATCGCACATGTGGCCCCTATAGGAAGTGGTGTCTGCCACCTGCTATTGCCTTCCTACACTGAATGTGCATATGCTGGGTCCTGACAACATCATCAGTCCCAAAGTGGTGGACAGGTTGCCTGTGTCCACCCATGACTCTCACATCTTGCAGTAATTAGCAGTATCACAAACAATAGGGTCGTTTTCTCTGAGCGTCCTCAACAGACTCAAAATCTGTAATGTTACGCTCAAGTACAACACTTCAATAAACTGGAGTACATCACACACTTATAGCCCCACTGGTTAATAAGGTCTCAGACTGATATTGCACTCATAGCCAGACTCACGTCCAGCAAATCGGTGCTATAATTTGCATCAACGACCTCAATTTTTTTCACGGCTATAGTATGTGATCAATATTTAAAGTGAATAGACTTATCTTAAAAAAGAACCATCAATGCTCTGCAAGGAAAACGGATCCCGACGCTCTAAACAGGCGCCATTTCAGCGTTTCAAAAAGATTTTCATCAGGAGATCTTCCCCGTATAATAAAATGTGCCCTACAAAAAACAAACACGTGCCTTAAAATCCATCAAGTAAACATTAATTACAGTGCTCATCTCTATATACACCATTAAAAACCTCCAACTTACTTAATATGATGCTGCCCGCGTCCTAATGTACTTTTCTCTCATACGATATGCCTCTCTTGGCTTCTCCCGACGCCGCGCATGCGAGATGGAACTAACTCACCTTATTTCAACTCCTCTACTTCATTACCTACATGGGCTCAGCTGAGCTGAGTCCTATCGGACTATCCCTCTAAGTCACATGGCAAATTACATCAGCGAACCCCCGTTCGACCCCAGCCTAACGCGCTTTTACCTCTAATGATCCTATCTAGAATTGAAGAACCATGTTTTAAAGGGCCCTTCTTATTTTAGATTTTTAACTGAACGACCTAACAAAACCACAAAAACGAGAGAAAACACCCTCATGCCCTTATCAGGTCCCTTCTTAAAACACTCCTTCCAAAGCGTTACGCTGTTGTCAACTCACCTAATACATACTCTTCGGGAAGGTAATCTCTCTCTCACTAATAACACAAATCTCAGATACAAACCTGCCAGTCTATAACAATATTTAATCCCCCGGAAAAACCGTGCCTAACCGATGTATCCAACGTTGTTCCCGTGTCAATAGAGTCTCATCTAAAGTTCTACCACCCTCCGGTTTCGATATCTGTTCTATGGCAAAAAACTTCAATTGTGTAAGGTCATGGTTCTGCGAAATGCAATGTGCTACAATCGGGGCCTCAAGTCTGTGGCATTTCAGCCGGCTCCTATGTTCTCTTATTCTAGTTATCAAAGGTCGTGAGGTTTTACCTACATACATCAAGTCGCAGGGACAAATAATGCCATAAACCACTGCTGCAGAAGTGCAGGTAGTGCACGTCCGAAGGTTAAAACTAGACCCTTGATATTGAAACTGGGTTTGTTCTAACATCACGTCGCATATATCACAATTGCCACATTTCTTATGGCCCCCGGCCACCGGACTGTGCTCAAGCTGGGGAAGCACGGAGGGGCTAAGGTAATCTTTCAAATTTCTCCCCCTCTTCCAGACACAACGGATCTTTTTAACTTCTAAACCCGGGACTAACGTTAGCACATTCCTATGTTTATGCAGAAGTTTCTGTATAGAAAAACTCATAGGAGAATACGTGGTTATTAAATTAATAGTGTCTGATTCCATTTGCTCTTTAGTGCGGAGCTGTTTCATTCGTAATAATCCTGGTCTATGGTTATATAACGCTCTCTTATACGCCCTGTGGACTATTGGCTCAGGGTATCCCCTCTCCAGAAAGTCATTTTTAAGAGTTTTTGCCTGGAGCTTAAAGTCCTGGGTATCAGAGCAGTTCCGCCTGAAGCGTAAAAACTGCAAAAAGGGAAGAGCTTCCTTCAGGTGCCGAGGGTGCCTACTAGAATAGTGAAGGAATGTATTCCTATCTGTAGGTTTTTTAAATACTGACGTTTACCAACCTCGGGAACCCCTACTAACATGCACATCCAAATATGTGATCTCATCCCTATGGTAGATATAGGTGAATTTAATATTCTTATCCCGCTGATTAATCCATGCAACCAGTGGGGCTATAAGTGTGTGATGTACTCCAGTTTATTGAAGTGTTGTACTTGAGCGTAACATTACAGATTTTGAGTCTATTGAGGACGCTCAGAGAAAATGACCCTATTGTTTGTGAGTCTACAAGATGGAAGATCCGTCAGGATGGAAAAATATTTTTAGTTTTTCCTCAGAACATATATCTGGGCTATCTAGAGAGAAGACCCCTTTCTCCACAGTTGCTGAGCATATGGATGTTCAACTTACTACAACCTGGGAATTGTGGACTACTCTATCCAAGAAAAAAGTGAGGACTGATTTACATAGGTCCTCGCTTGTTGAGTATATTAACAGGCAACAGATTCCGAGGGGACTTAGGGTGTATAAGGAACCCCGGATGCCTGTGATGACGACAGAATTTGTGGAGAAATGGAATATGATTCTCAATAAGTGCTCCCTGGACCTTATGGTCTTGATGGTAGAAGCTCTGAAACCAGCAGTAGAGAATCTTACACAGGAAATTACAACTATACAAGAAGAGCTGAAGTCTAAGGAGGGAGAGGCAGATTATAAAATTAAAATGGAGGAAATGCAAAAGCAAGTGCAACAGATCCAACAGGACACAATGATAAAAAAATTGAAAAAATTGAAACGGGATGGCAATGATTATTCTTCCGGTTACGTATACCCTTGGATGGATATGAAACGAAAGATGAAAAAGCCTAAGAAACAGGTACATTTTGATGATTTGTCAGGGGATACGTCGCAGACGGACTCCAGTGCATCCTCCAAGGAAGATTTTTTTGACAAAACAAAGGACACCGTGAAGAAGAAAAAGAACGAAGTAACAACTCCCAGGGTTCGCTCAGGACAACAGAAAAAGTGACTGTGACAGCTTCAGGTTCTCCTTTGCATTCATTAGTGGAGAACATTTCAGGGAAGCAGCTACCACCCGAAATAATGCAGTTACTCAATAAAGGTTTATCCTTTGTACCGTCAGTTCAATTTGATTAATTTCAATTCTGTGTGGATCTTGAGAGATTGATGCAGAAACTCCATTTGAAATATTATTTTGCCACTCAGTCTCTCCCTGTGCAAATAGGTGAAGCCCTGGAAGAGTCCTCTCGAGAGCAACTCCATACCACAGAGGGAGAGGCATTGATGATGAATAGAGTTCCCCTTCCACTACGTTCTAAATGGTCACCTCCGGTACCACTACCGCCAGCATTAGTCACCTTTAGAGAGTTGTTACTGCGGGATCTTGCCCAGGTGGAGGGGCAGGTCGAGCTGAAAGGAAGTGCTCTGACCCATGCAGAAAATCAAGCCCTACAAAACCTGAGGGGTAGGACTGACATAGTAATTAAATGTGCTGATAAAGGGGGTGCGGTGGTGGTCCTGGATCGTGGACAATATGTAGATGAAGCTTTGGCACAACTAGGAGATGTCACCACATATAGAAAGTTGGAGAAGGACCCTCAATGTGAATTACAGCAACATATAAAACAGCTCACGTCACAAGCGTTGCAAAATAAATTGATTTCCAAAAACGAATTCAACTATTTGAATGTGATCTCCCTGAGTACCGCAAAATTTTACACAGTTCCTAAAATCCACAAACGTCTTCATAATCCCCCAGGAAGACCTATAGTGTCAACGAGGGGCAGTGTTTTAGAGCCTCTTTCTACTTATTTAGATTCTTTTTTAAGGCCATTACTTCCGACGATTCCCTCATATTTGAAAGACACAACACATTTCTTGAATGTAATAGCAGAAATGGCTGAATGGTCGGTGGCAGTAGATACATTGCTAGTCACGATGGACGTTACATCTCTTTATACTAGTATACCACAAGCGGCAGCGCTAGAGGTAGTCCAACATATACTGTCTCTTCGTGGGGACCTTTCTAGCACTCATATGGATTTTTTAATGGAGTTAGCACGGATGGCTATCTATCAGAATTATATTTTGTTTGAGGGAGTTTTGTACCAGCAAATTAGCAGAGTGGCAATGGGCGCTACATGCGCTCCCTCAGTGGCTAACTTCTATATGAGTAATTTTGAGACACGCTGGATATCACAGTCCCCCTACAAGCATAACTTGATTGTATGGAGACGATATATAGATGACGTGTTTGTCCTGTGGAAAGGATCGCAGGAACAGTTGTTGGAATTTTTTGCATGGATTAATCAGCGGGATAATAATATTAAATTCACCTATATCTAACATAGGGATGAGATCACGTATTTGGATGTGCATGTTAGTAGGGGTTCCCGAGGTTGGCAAACGTCAGTATTTAAAAAACCTACAGATAGGAATACATTTCTTCACTATTCTAGTAGGCACCCTCGGCACCTGAAGGAAGCTCTTCCCTTTTCGCAGTTTTTACGCTTCAGGCGGAACTGCTCTGATACCCAGGACTTTAAGCTCCGGGCAAAAACTCTTAAAAATGATTTTCTGGAGAGGGGATACCCTGAGCCAATAGTCCACAGGGCGTATAAGAGAGCGTTGTATAACCATAGACCAGGATTATTACGAATGAAACAGCTCCGCAATAAAGAGCAAATGGAATCAGACACTATTAATTTAATAACCACGTATTCTCCTATGAGTTTTTCTATACAGAAACTTCTGCATAAACATAGGAATGTGCTAACGTTAGTCCCGGGTTTAGAAGTTAAAAAGATCCGTTGTGTCTGGAAGAGGGGGAGAAATTTGAAAGATTACCTTAGCCCCTCCATGCTTCCCCAGCTTGAGCACAGTCCGGTGGCCGGGGGCCATAAGAAATGTGGCAATTGCAATATATGCGACGTGATGTTAGAACAAACCCAGTTTCAATATCAAGGGTCTAGTTTTAACCTTTGGACGTGCACTACCTGCACTTCTGCAGCAGTGGTTTATGGCATTATTTGTCCCTGCGACTTGATGTATGTAGGTAAAACCTCACGACCTTTGATAACTAGAATAAGAGAACATAGGAGCCGGCTGAAATGCCGCAGATTTGAGGCCCCGATTGTAGCACATTGCATTTCGCAGAACCATGACTTTACACAATTGAAGTTTTTTGCCATAGAACAGATATCGAAACCGGAGGGTGGTAGAACTTTAGATGAGACTCTATTGACACGGGAACAACGTTGGATATATCGGTTAGGCACGGTTTTCCTGGGGGGATTAAATATTGCTATAGACTGGCAGGTTTGTATCTGAGATTTGTGTTATTAGTGAGAGAGGGATTACCTTCCCGAAGAGTATGTATTAGGTGAGTTGACAACAAGTCCTTCAGTTGTAACAGTGTAACGCTTTGGAAGGAGTGTTTTAAGAAGGGACCTGATAAGGGCATGAGGGTGTTTTCTCTCGTTTTTGTGGTTTTGTTAGGTCGTACAGTTAAAAATCTAAAATAAGAAGGGCCCTTTAAAACATGGTTCTTCAATTCTAGATAGGATCATTAGAGGTAAAAGCGCGTTAGGCTGGGGTCGAACGGGGGTTCGCTGATGTAATTTGCCATGTGACTTAGAGGGATAGTCCGATAGGACTCAGCTCAGCTGAGCCCATGTAGGTAATGAAGTAGAGGAGTTGAAATAAGGTGAGTTAGTTCCATCTCGCATGCGTGGCGTCGGGAGAAGCCAAGAGAGGCATATCGTATGAGAGAAAAGTACATTAGGACGCGGGCAGCATCATATTAAGTAATGTGATAAGGAAGCTTATCATAGCTCAGGTAGGAGCAATAGAAAAGATGATGTGACTCTGAACAAGCAACCTGTCAGTTCTGGTAGAAGCAAGAAAACAGAGTTTTCACATAAAAGACTACCAGTCCCAGAATGCACCAGGTTTCCAGCAGCCATGAGAGGGGCTGAAGTGAGAGAATGTGTGTGCAATCAAGAGAGCTATGAGGTAATCCCTAAGCACTCATCTCAAAGGGCAGGGCCTGATTCAACACAGCTGCGCTGTGTTAGGGAGCAGCACACATTAGAACAGGATAAGAATAGAGCTTATTCTTCAGATAAAGGTTACTACAAGCTCCAGCCCAGTGGGAAGAACGGCTACAGAGGGAGAAAGAGATACAGAGACAGCAACGGCTACAAGCACCAGTATCACCTGGAGAAACAGAAGCCAAGCCAAGCAGATAGAGAGAGAAGGAAACTCTCTGGAAGGAAGAGAAGAAAGGCCATTGGAAGGTCTGGGAGATTCCAAGGCAGTACTCATACTGGGAGGTATTCCAAAAGCCAGCAGAGTCCATTGGACTGGATTCAGCCAGAGGAATGGAGTGGCAGAGATAGGAATCACCAGTGGCTACCTGGAAGAGAGAAGACTGCATGTGGAAGGGACTTTCAGACCAAGGCCAGAAGGTATGTGAGAGAAGATCCAGTGTCCAGGGATCAAGATTGGAAGGCTGGACATCAGAATTGGATTACATATTGGCCAGGCTATACAGAGAGGAATAATGATAGCAGGAGAGGCTCAGGTATGAACACTGATCCAGACCCTATCTATAATAGAGAATGGCAGCAAGGGAATAAGCATTCTCATGATAGTGCCTTAATGAAAGACTCATCTGTGCCAATGTATGATATTGACCCTATGATTGTTGATGCAGGGGGAAATACAGCAGATGAAACTATTTACATGGACTGTTCTTTATCTAAATGCTATTGCTAGTTTTCTCTGAGCAAACACATCAGCCATCACAAAGAAACCTAACTTTGTTCTTTATTTCCTCTGCAAACAGCTCTTAAAGCAGGATTTGGGCTCACACAGTAGCAGCCAGCCAGCTAAAGGCTTTCAGCTGGTCCATTGATAGTAATTAGGGCTGCACCTGATTGTGTGTGTGAGCAAGGGAGAATCACTGCTGAGATCGGCGTGGAAAATAAGCAGAAGTTAACCTAACCAGCAAAGTTTATTCTTTACTTTGTGCCTTTGTATTTGGTAATTACTTGCTAAGAAAACATTAGCTAATTGCCTGACAAGCTGAAGGTTGTTTTCTGGTTTACTTTGTGACTTTTTGTTATTCATTTAAACACTGCAAGCAAGTAACCTCATTTATAGTGCTATCAAGCATACATGTGCTGGGTGAATTAAACCCCATCAATAAAAGAAGTATTTTATTGATCTTACCACTTGGTTTCACAACTCAAATTATTGTCATCAGCTGTGTTTGGGAGTGAATGAACTACAATACCCACAATACCTTGCAAGAATCATATGAATATATGCATCGTCAAGATTGTGTAAGTTCTCACCCTAGGCAGCCGTCTGACAGTAAGTTGGAGGTTTTTAATGGTGTATATAGAGATGAGTACTGTAATTAGTGTTTACTTGATGGATTTTAAGGCACGTGTTTGTTTTTTGTAGGGCACATTTTATTATACGGGGAAGATCTCCTGATGAAAATCTTTTTGAAACGCTGCAATGGCGCCTGTTTAGAGCGGCGGGATCCATTTTCCTTGCAGAGCATTGATGGTGCTTTTTTAAGATAAGTCTATTCACTTTAAATATTGATCACACACTATAGCCGTGAAAAAAATTGAGGTCGTTGATGCAAATTATAGCACCGATTTGCTGGACGTGAGTCTGGCTATGAGTGCAATATCAGTCTGAGACCTTATTAACCAGTGGGGCTATAAGTGTGTGATGTACTCCAGTTTATTGAAGTGTTGTACTTGAGCGTAACATTACAGATTTTGAGTGTAATTATCAGTATGACAGTATCTTTAGGGGGAAGGGTTACATCAGGATGCCCCTGACATGAACATATTGGGTAGATGTGTTCGTGTTGGTGGAAAAATATGCCACTGAGGCAGGCATACTATGTAATATGATAACAGCATATGTCAGAGAACAAATAACCACCCTGCTCCCTCAGTTGCAAAATGATGACCACAATGTGTCCATGCACCAATGACCCTTCCATGATTAAACTCTCAGGTAACTACACCCAGCAGAGCCACATATGATGCTAATTACCTGTCCATGCTCTGCCAAATATGAGATTATTCCCAGACTGCACCACCTGCACATACCCAGAAATGGGTACGTTGGTCATTCTGTTAGGTCAGCCATGGTCTGGAATGTGTGTGTGCATGTATCCTGGCCTTCCTGTCTGACAGGACAGATCCCATATGTAAGACATGAATGTCAGTTGAACCAGCAGCATACCAATGCAGTGCTATATACAGACCAAGCCAGATGTCCCTCTCCCACACCTGGCCGACATATCTTGACAGGCAAGTATGGCCAAAGCCTGATGACAGCTATCCAGACAAAAGCATACTCCAATTCATGCTGCCAGTCATCCTGATAATGCCCACATATATATCAATAATGCCCACATATATATCAATGCTACCAGCTGGCTGCTCTGTGGCTCCAAACACATGGCCAGTGTATATGAGAAAGTAAGGGTTATGGGTTCAAGACCAGTCTGTGGGTCAGGAATAATATGCCCAAGTGGGTTAACTTTGTCCTACATTTCCAGAGCTGTATCAGCATGTGCAGCCCTCCTCATCTCATTCAGCATGAGCCCACACACTGAGAAGCTGCACCAAGAACTGTTGGATGGCAGAGTATGCTAATTGCAGGTGCACACTGAGAGGGTGTTGAAAACATCTCACCATTAAAGGAGGCTCATGTAATAATGCCAATTTACCACTGTTTTGGACAGTGGGGTCATGTATGTCGAGAGGACTGTGAGCTGCAGCAGTACACTTTGCATGCATGTGATGGCCCAGCCTCATGGTTGTGCATACAATATGCTATTGGTCAGCTATACAGCAAATCCACACACTGTTAGAGACACCATTTACAAGCAGAAGGTGAGTTCTCAGTAAGTAGTTGCAACCTGTGGGAGTCATTGGATGATCAGCTCTGCATGTACACATGTTGTCTCCACAGCTGTGATGTTGCAATGCATTCCTAGTCACATCATCGTCAAGCCCCATCCCCTCAGCATTCAGCTACACTTACCTCACAACCTGACACTGCTGTACAGCTCTCATATCACCTGCTGGTATGAATGCAGTGAGCTGTGGAGACATATGTGTATTGTAGCAACTGTCATCTTTGACAGAGCCTCCAGGCCTCACTACACACCTATTTGTCAAGGTGAAAGGCCTGATTACTGCCAACTGCCATAATAACTGTTTCCATGGCAAAAT
Source organism: Ichthyophis bannanicus (assembly GCA_033557465.1). Classification (NCBI taxonomy): domain Eukaryota; kingdom Metazoa; phylum Chordata; class Amphibia; order Gymnophiona; family Ichthyophiidae; genus Ichthyophis; species Ichthyophis bannanicus. Next base: position 211,243,474 of record CM066037.1, read on the forward strand.
TGTCAGAACTCGTGGTGCAGCTGCAGCATATAGGGATTTAGGTTCTAGTGGAGGGCTGACCTCTGTGAATGTCCACTTCAGTCACCTAGTTAGTGACACTGCAAAGAGTCTGTGATGTACCTGCATGCATGTTGCAGTCATAGAGTGCAATCTGGGGGATTCTTTGCTCCATGCTGCTTTTTAACATATTCATAAATGACCTGGAAATGGGAATAACAAGTGAGGTTATCAAATCTGCAGATGACACAAAACTATTTAAAGTTGTTAAAACTCATGAGGACACTGGAAAACTGCAAGAGGATCTTGATAAATTGGAAGACTGAGCATCCAATAGGCAGATGAAATTTAATGTGGACAAATGCAAAGTTATGCACCTAGGGAAGAACAACCCAAAATATGGTTACACGGTGCAAGGGTCCACATTAGGAACCACCACACAGGAAAAGATTTAGGCGTCATCATGGATAACATGTTAAAACCTTCCACCCAGTGTACAGCGGTGGCCAAGAGAGCAAATAGAATGCTAGCTATCATAAGGAAAGGAATGGAAAATAAAACAAAGGATATTATAATGCCCCTGTATCGTTCCATGGTGCGACCGCACCTAGAATATTGTGTGCAATTCTGGTCACTGTATCTTAAAAAGAATATAGCGTTATTAGAAAAGGCATAGAGAAGAGCCACCAAAATGGTAAAGGAGATGGAAGGATACCCCTATGAAGAAAGGATTGAAGGATACCCCATATGAAGAAAGGCTAGGGCTCTTCAACTTGGAAAAGAGATGGCTGAGGGGAAATATGATAGAGGTCTATAAATTAATGAATGGAGTGGAACCAGTAAAAGTAGATTGATTGTTTACATCATCAGAAAGACTAGGGGACATGCAATGAAGCTACAGGGTAACCTATTTAAGACTAATAAGAGAAAATATTTTTTCACTCAACATGTAATCAAACTCTGGAATTTGTTACTGGAGGATGTAGTAAAAGCTGTTAGTGTAAGTGGGTTTAAAAAAGGTTTGGACTAGTTCCTGGAGGAAAGTTCCATAAACCATTATTAAAGGGGACCCAGGATATCAATGCTTGACCCAGTACAAGCATTGTGGAACCTGTGTCTTTTGGGGAAACTGCTAGGTACTTATGACCTAGATTGGCCACTGTTTGAAACGGGATACTGGGCTTGATGGACCTTGATCTGATCCAGTATGGCATTTCTTATGTCCTTATGTTCTTATACAGGCAGGACCATATCAGGCAAATTTTTACACAATATACACTCTGTCCACAGTGTCATAAGAACATAAGAACATAAGAAATGCCATACTGGGTCAGACCGAGGTCCATCAAGCCCAGTATCCTGTTTCCAACAGTGGCCAATCTAGGTCATACGTACCTAGCAGTTTCCCCAAAAGACACAGGTTCTGCAGTGCTTGTACTAGGCCAAGCATTGATATCCTGGGTCCCTTTTTAATAGTGGTTTATGGACCTTTCCTCCAGGAACTTGTCCAAACCTTTTTTAAACCCAGCTATACTAACAGCCCTTACTACATCCTCCGGTAACAGATTCCAGAGTTTGATTACACGTTGAGTGAAGAAATATTTTCTCCTATTTGTCTTAAATAGTTTATCCTGTAGCTTCATTACATGTCCCCTAGTCCTTCTATATTCTGATAGCGTAAACAATTGATCCACGTTTATCCGTTCCACTCCATTCATTAATTTATACACCTCTATCATATCTCCCCTCAGCCGTCTCTTTTCTAGGTTAAAGAGCCCTAACCTTTTTAGCCTCTCTTCATAGGAGTAGCCTTCCATCCCCTTCACCAATTTGGTGGCTCTTCTCTGTACTTTTTCTAATAACTCTATGTCCTTTTTAAGATACGGTGACCAGAATTGCACACAATATTCAAGGTGCGGTCGTACCATGGAGCGATACAGAGGCATTATAATATCCTTTGTTTTATTCTCCATCCCTTTCCTTATGATACCTAGCATTCTATTTGCTTTCTTGGCCGCCGCTGCACACTGGGCGGAGGGTTTTAACATGTTATCCACGATGACTCCTAAATCTTTTTCCTGGGTGGTGGTTTCTAATGTGGAGCCTTGCATCGTGTAACTATAGTGTGGGTTGTTCTTTCCTAGGTGCATAACTTTGCACTTGTCCACATTAAATTTCATCTGCCATTTGGATGCCCAGTCTTCCAATTTACTACTGATTAATGAGCACAGCAGTCTATTATTCCAAACCACAATGTGCCTTATGTTTCCAGAGACAAAATGCATGTGTCTGCTTGATTGTGCAACTGGGACACTGACCTATGAATGGTTCATGCCCTATACCAGCAGGCAATATGTGCCACAGAATTCCATGTGTGTCTGTTCATTGCCCGCCATAATTTGGGAAGGCAGTGCCTGTAGGTGAATGTTGGGGTAGGGGAGGAGGTGGGGGTAAGAGTGCCACACCTCTTTTTCCATGTGCCCTTTGAAGGTAGCATTGCTGCCCAAAGCACAGAACCTATAGGGCCCACTCTGTTTCTGCATGTTTCACATCAGTGGCCATGTATGATAGCTTGACCTGATATCTGTAGGCACCGAATGTGGTATCCACAAAGATGTCCTTACAGTAGCAAGAGGCAGGGAATTGTGACATTTGTGAAGCCAGCAACTGCACGAACATCTAACTCCATGTCCAACAGGCCATGATTCCACATGGACTTCGGGAGGAGGGCCAACTGGGTCTGAAGCATGGGAGTGTCTGTGCAGCACTAGACATTTTTGCAGTGTCCATGGCTAAGGACATGACATTATATGGAAGTCTAAGCAGGGCACTACGTTCAATGCTCAATGTCCAAAGCTGTTAGGGGGAAATGATATTTGGGGATGTGACAGATGTAGGCCACTATGGGTCTACATGCACTTGCAGTCTGTCTCTGGGGCACTTACCAGTGTGTCTTGCATTGCAGAAGCTGTCCCCACTTTTAACATAAAAGGTGCACAAATGAAGAACAGAGGATTCTGGGTACTGTCTACAACAGAACGGTTTGCACAAGATGTATATGAGTCGAAGGTTAGGTAAATGGCTGAGCCATTCTAACATGGGTCTACCACAAGCATGGCCAGGGTGCACACATCAGTTCATGCTCAGAGGCCACTCTCACACTGACTGAGCTGTGACCATGTCATGGCTATGTATCCACATAGTGCTATATAGGATCAAGCTGTAGTGATATGGGTGCTGTGTTTTTATTGCAGTCCAGTCACTAGCCAGGCTGCTGTATGTCCGTGCTGTTTATACAAAGCCCATGTCTTCATGGTGGCTATGTGTACAAGCAGTAGGTGATGATTAGCAGACAGCACAGATGGTTTGTGAGTGACTGACACAGCTCAGTGTTGCCCAACATATGCAAGCTAGCTGTGATTTATCTAATTAAAATTCTCAGAAAGAGAAGCTAGCAGTTCTTCTTGGGCTGTTAGTAACCTGCTGATAACTCTGGTCTTGGCAGACCCTACTAATTGGTGTCAATACTCTACCTCCTTCTCCTGCCTAGACAACACTCACTCCATTCAGGTTCCTTGTAAACAGCTGCCACAACCTTAGACAATGATATGAAATGTTATAGGAGAGTCTCTGGCCAACAAGTGCAGGACAGAAGGGCCAGATAAGAAATGCCCCTCTTACATGCTGCAATTGTACAGAATACCAAATGATTGCTATCACACACTGCAGAAAATACTTACAGCATGCTAGCCATACACAGATCTGTTCCAGGCATGGAGGACCCATTTGTTGGGGTGATGTGTGCTATTCCTCGCATTTAGGATAACTGGTGAAAAAGGTCATTTGCACATGTGGCTGTTGTTATGTGCAGGAAGCACACAATGTCCCTGCATATTACAGAGCTGATGTGATGGATCACTGCATTCTCCATGACTGTTCAGATTGTGAGGTCGATCATGTGTAATGGAGGGGCTAACCAATACCGGCACACAGAGCCCCAGTTGCAGCCATAGTGCTGAATCTAATCACTTGAGCATTGCCCGATGACTGCATGTCTTCTATAATAGTGGAACAAGTGTGCATGGCCACCTGGAGAGGGAAAGATGGTCTGCCATGGACCTCATGAGTCATGAATGAGGTTTGAGTTAGGTGTTGTGATGCTGCAGACCCTCTGAGAGGAGAAGAAAATGTTTTAAATGCAGGAAAAGTCAAGCACAACCTGCAATATCACGAGGAACCACATAGGGGGAGCAGGAAGGACCTCCGAGGAACAGAGGAACCACACCTCCTAGGTCAGGAGGTAAGGCCAGCCAGCCTCCATTCAAGAAAGAGAGGAGTGCCTCTTAAAGGGAATTTGGAAGGTTGGAGGCCAGAACAGGCAGGGCGGCCAAAATCAGAATCAGAACAGGCAGAGCGGCCGGAACTTGAACAAGGAGATTCAGAGCAGCGAGAACCAGATTCAGAACAGGCTGGGAAAGAGGACCAGCCCTGTAAAGGAGGATATCCTGAGGAGACAGGACAGCCCTGGAGAAAGGCACAGGCAGGACGGCCTGGGAAAGGAGGACTGCCAGGAGAACCAGCAGAACCAGCAGGTTGGGCAGGACATCCGTGTGAAGGGGCCAGATATCCAGAAGGAGCAGTAATCCCTGAACCACGGTTCCGCAGGAGGCAGCAGCAGCCACATTGGCTTGGAGAAAGGAGACCCCGTGGAGAAGGTGGGACAACTCCAGTCAGAGTGAGTGTTTGTTGTACAGAGAAGCAAAGGCGTGGCTGTGACTGTGGTCTAAAGCCAACAGCAAGACGCTTGGAGAGCTCAAGGCCTATTGCTCAGGCCAGGCAGGATCCCTACTGGAGCAGGCCTCAAACCTCACCTGGGGCAGACAAGCCGAGAAGAAAAAGGTAACCCATATTTAACTAAAAGCAAGGTACAGACTGCTGATGTATGGGGAGTACAGGGAGCAAAGGAATACTATCCTTGTGAGAATGCCTATGAAATAAGGTGCAAGAAACACGCACCAAGTAAGAGACTTGTTAATGACAAAACTTTACAGAGAGCTAAGATAAAGCACTTGCCAAAGGAAGACAGTTCCCAGTATTTGAGGGCGCAGGACCGACGCCTTGTGTTCAGCCCTGAGCATTGGGAGTTTGTGCAGAAGATATATAGAAAGCCTTGTTACAACTTACCAACAAATACTGACTTAGGCTCAGAGGCTTCAGAAGGGGAACCGATGCAGGTGGAATTTGCATCAGACACCGAGATGGACTGTAGCTTCTGTAAGACAGGAAGCATGGAGTCCTTACTAAGCAACTAAGCTAGGTCTTGGGAGTTGAGACTGTTTGTTTGCCTGCTATACCATTTACTGTGAAGATAACAGTTTGCTTTGATGTTTTCTTTTTCTTTTACCTGAAGCAAGGAATTTGTGTTTGACATTTTTGTGTCCAAGCATATGAAATTTTTTGCATGAAAGGGGAAATAAATGCCTTTTGTTTTCCCTCCACTCGGACCTGTTGTTTTCTGTGGGATTTTGGTAACAAAGGACGCTACCAGGGCTGAAAGTCCCTGGGCCCTATAAGTTATTGGCCAAACCCAACCTTAAATGTTTTTATGTCCCACCTACCTCAGTCCAGTACACTGCCAAGGTAGGCCCTGTGACAGTGTATATGAAAATGTATCTATCTTGCAGTGTACAGCAGGTCGCAAGGAAATTCACTGAAATGATAAAGCAGTATAAAAAAACCATTAAAAAATGCATGTCCTGCACAGATGCTGCCTCAGGGGTTATTGTCACACACTGCAGTCCAACGGACCTCTGTGTGTGACTGTTGCTTGGCATTGGAGGTACAGTGGAGGGACGGGCATATTGCCTTCACATGTGGCTTGGCCTTTGGAGAAGAGATTTATTCTACAGCTGTGTGTCTGTTATGCAGATGGAGTGTTGGGGCGGGGGTGGGGGAGCAGTACCATACATGTTTAGACTATATCCTTTATAGGTGACATTGCTGGCCAAAGCCTATGTTCACATAGCCAGAAGCTATGTGGGCTGACATTTGTCTGCATGTGTTACATCAGAGAACTTGTACTACAGCCTTACTGGCTCCCCATGGGAACCTAGTCTCATAGTCACAAGGATGTTGTTAGAGTACAAAGAGGCAGGAAATGGTGGTGTATGTGTCACCAGCAACTGTTCCAACATCCAACCTGTCATGTTCAATCTGCCATGCTACCATGCGCTCTTGCATCTGCAGCATGGAAGAGTGCAGGTTCTGCACTAGACAGTTTTGCAGTGTCCATGCCTATGGACATGATATTATATGGGAGTACAAGAATGCCACTATGTTTAATCCTCACTGCCAAAAGCTGTGTTGGGGGACACCGTATTTGGGTTTGTTAAGGACGTAGGCCACTGTGGGCCAGCATGCACTCACAGCCTGTCTCTGGCCCATTTTCCACTGTGCTTTGAATTGCATAATCTGTCCCCAAGTTCAAAATAAAAGGATACATAATGAGGAGCAAAGGATTGTGGGTATAACCTAAAACACAACAGTTTGCACAGGACGTACTGTGTATGAGTTGGAGGTAAGGTCAATAGCTTAGCCATCTTAGTGTGGCTCTGCTATGGGAATGGCCTGGGTGCACACTTATGTTCATGCTATGTATCCACACGGTGCTATATAGGGTCAAGCTGTATTGATATGGGTGATATTTTTTTTAGTAGCAGTCCAGTCACTAGATAGGCTGCTGGATAGCTATGCTGTTGGTATAAAGCCAATGTATTCATGGTAGCTATGTGCACGTGCAGTGTGTTGTGACTAGCAGACTGGGCACAGATGGTATGTGAGTGGCTACCACAACCCACTGTTCATCAACACATGCAGCCTGCCCCTGCTTGATCTAGTTGATTTGAATTCCCAGAAAATGAGGTTAGTAGATGTTTTTGGGCTGATAACTATGATCTTGGCAAATTCATCTGCTTGGGGTCAACAGCACCCCTTCTTACCTAGACAACACTAACTGTATTTGTGTTCTTTGGAAACAGCTGCTGCACCTTTAAGGACTAACATGTGATGTTATAGGAAAGTCCCTGCCCAACAGAAGCAGGATACAAGGGCCAGTTAAAATAGGCCACTCCACTATACTGCAGGGGTACACAATACTAAGTGACTAGCATGATACACTGCAGACAATACCTGTAGAACACCGGCAGTGATATAAATCTGCTCCAGAAACTGGAGAGTTCATGTACTACAATGCTTGCTCTGGGGACCAGGTGATGTGTACCCTTCCTTACATTCAGGGTGACTGCTGAAACAGGTCATTAGCACATATAGCAGCTATTATGTGCAAGAAGCACACAGTTTCCATATGGTCATCAGTTGCATATAGATGCTCAGGTTTTGTGGTGCATCATGGAGTATGGAAGGGCTAAATGATACCAGCAGCCAGAGCCCCAGTTGCAGCCGTAGTGGAGACTGTGATCACTGGGGCATTGCCCAGTACCTGCTTGTGGTCTACGAAGGTGGGAGACCTGCGCATGGCCCCCCAAGGAGGGCAGGATGGTCTGCGATGGACCGCATGGGTTATGGATGTGGTTTAAGTTCAGTGTTTGTGCAGGTGTACCTATCTCACAGTGTACAGCATGTCACAAGGGACTGCACGCCTTGCATATGTGCTGCCTCAGAGGTTAGTGCCACACTGCAGTGCAATGGACATGTGCTTGTGAGTGTTGTTTGGCTTTGGAAGTACAGTGGAGGGATGGGCATCTTGACCTCACATGTGGCTTGGCCTTTGAACAAGAGATGTATTCTGCAACTGTGTGTTTGTTATGCAGCTGCAGCACTGTGTGTCAGTGCAGTATGTACTGCATGTTCGCTGCTGTAGGCAGGTCCTATGTGTGGTGTACCACTTTCTCAGAATGTGCCAGCCATGTTGTTTAATGTCCTGGGTTTTGCCCATTGTGGACAGGGACCTGCAGTCTCTTTGATTCTAGACATTACTGTGCAGAAAGGTGTGGAGATGTAGCCTAATGGTTAGAGCACTGGTTCAGAAAGTGACAGTAATGACATAAACCAACCACACCAGAGATATTGCAATCATACATACAACAAATCCCTGGACATTCATCCAACCCACTCCACAATAAACGCAATGATCACACACCACTTCTGGCCTTATCCTCAAAATTCAAATTATACTATGAGGAAAAAATATCTCAGCATATAGGTTATCCCTCCAAGAAGTTTGAATCCCACTTGTTCTCTTTGTGGCTTTGGGAAACTCACTTCATGCTACTGCCAGAAACAGACTGGGATCTGCATTGACTGCAGGACACACATTCTTATGATTTTTTTTATACATTACATTAGCACATTGGATCTGCAAACATGCACATTGCAATCATGCCCATCTGACAGTGATCCTATAGCTAGGACCTGTCCTCCAGATGATGTAAAACCCTCTCACACTGAGGAAGTTTCTCTAGGGCCATATGCCCATGAGGGAAGGGTTAGGACAGCCATTATAGCTGGTGATTCAATCATAAGGCATGTAGGTATCTGGGTGGCTGTTGGACATGAGGATCGCCTAGAAACATGCCTGCCAGGTGCGAAGGTAGCGGACCTCATGCACCACCTAGACAAGGTCTTAGATAGTGCTGGGGAAGAGTCTGCTGTCTTGGTACATGTCAGTACCAATAACATAGGAACATATAGTAAGGAAGTTCTGGAGGCTAAATTTAAGCTTTTACGTAGGAAGATGAAATTCAGAACTTCCAAAGTAGCGCTCTCCGAAATGCTTCCCGTTCCACGTGCAGGACCCAAAAGGCAGGCAAAGCTCCGGAGTCTCAATGCGTGGATGAGATGATGGTACAAGGATGAGGGTTCTGGATTTGTTAGGAACTGAGGAACATTCTGGGGAAAGGAGGGGCTCTTCCAAAGGGATAGGCTTCACCTTAACTGGGATGGAACCAGGCTGCTGGCATTAACCTTTGAAAAGGAGATAGAGCAGCTTTTAAACTAGATAACAGGGGAGATCCAACAGTCACCCAAGAGTGCATGGTTTAGAACAATGTATCCTTGAAGAATACTACCAAAAACACTTAAGTTTGGACACAACAGCAGAGAGATTCCAATAAAGACAAAGGTAGCCCAAATGCCCTTGAGTACAGAGCAGACAGAGCTTAAAGATTCCAAATTAACCCTGCCTAATGATAACCAGATTAATATGAATAAAATACAGTCTCTAAAATGCTTGTATGCAAATACTAGAACTCTGAAAAATAAGATGGGAGATTTAGAATATATAGCACTAAATAAGAAGTTAGATATAATTGGTATCTCAGAGACATGGTGGAAGGAGGGCAACCAGTGGGAAACTGTAATACTTGGGTACAAACTGTATCGCAATGATAGAGCTGATCAAATTGGTGGAGGGGTTGCGCTTTATGTTAGAGAGAGCATTGAGTCACAAAGGATTAAAGTTTTGCAGGAAACAAAATTCACTGTAGAATCTCTATGGATTGAAATTCCATGTAAAAAGGGGAAGGCAATGGCAGTGGGGATGTGCTATCGACAGCCTGGCCAAAATGAACAAACGGATGATGAAATGCTCAAAGAAATCAGGGAAGTTAACAAAAGTTACAGAACAGTAATAATAATGGGTGATTTCAATTATCCCGTTATTGACTGGGTCAGTGTCACGGCAGGACATGCTAGGGAGATAAAGGGGCTTGTTTACAAAGCCACGGTAGCGGTTTGCGATCGTTATCAGAGCCGCAGCCCCATTGATTTCAATGGGGCCGCGGCTCCGATAATGATCGCGGACCGCTACCACAGCTTTGTAAACAAGCCCCAAAGTTTCTAGATGAAATAAATGACTGCTTCTTGGAGCAGCTGGTTCATGAACTGACCAGAGGGGAAGCCATTTTGGACTTAGTCCTTAGTGGAACACCAGATCTGTGCAAGAGATAAGGGTGTTGAGGCCATTTGGCATGATTGCATTTGATTTAATTAATGGAGGAGGGATGGTAAGGAAATCCACAGTACTACCTTTTAACTTTCAAAAGGGAGACTATAATAAAATGTGGAAAATATTTAAGAAAAAAATAAAAGCAGCAGTTGCAAACGTTAAAGACTTACATCAAGCTTGGGTGTTGTTGAAAAATGCTATCTTGGAAGCCCAGACCAGCTGTATTCCACGCTTTAAGAAAAGTGGAAGGAAGTCCAAAAAACTGCCAGCATGGTTTAAAGGTGAGGACAGAGAGGCTGTTGTTGCCAAAAAAGCATCTTTCAGGAAATGGAAAAAAGAGCTAAATGACGAAAACGGGAAACATCACAAGCACTGGCAAGTTAAATGCAAGGCATTGATAAGGCAAGCAAAGAGAGAATTTGATAAGAAACTTGTTGCGGAAGCAAAAACGTGTAATAAAGACTTTTTCAAGTACATTCATAGCAAAAAACCTGTGAGGAAGTTAGTTGGTCCATTAGATGATAGAGGGGTAAAAGGGGCAATAAGAGGGGACAAGGCTATAGTGGAGAGACTGAATGAATTCTTTGCTTCGGTCTTTACTGAGGAAGATGTAGGGATGTTAACCATGACTGAAGTGGTATTTAAAGGTGATACTGCGGAAGAATTGAAAGAAATATTGATACACTGGGAAGATGTATTGCAACTATTTGATAAACTGAAGAGTAACAAATCACCTGGACCAGATGGTATCGATCCAAGGGTGTTGAAGGAACTTAAATATGAGATTTCAGACATGCTATTAGTAATCTGTGAACTATTATTAAAATCATCTGTTATACCTGAAGATTGATGGATCGCCACTGTAACTCAAATTTTTAAAAAGGGTTCCAGGGGTGCTCCGGGAAACTGCAGACCAGTGAGCTTGACGTCAGTACTGGTAAAAATGGTAGAAATCATCATAAAGAACAAAATTACTCAACATGTAGATAGTCATGGCTTAATGGGAGACAGCCAACATAGTCTTGTCTTACTAATCTGTTATGTTTCTTTGAAGGTGTGAATAAACAGGTAGACAAAGGTGAGTCGGTTGATATAGTGTATCTGGACTTTCAGAAAGCCTTTGACAAGGTCCCTCATCGAAGACTTTTGGCAAAACTAAAAAGTCATGGGATAGGAGGCAGTGTACTATTGTGGATCGGGAACAGGTTAAAAGATAGAAAGCAGAGGGTAGGGCTAAATGGCCAATTTTCCCAATGGAGAAGGGTGAATAGTGGAGTACCCCAGGGATCTGTGCTGGGTCCGCTGCTTTTTGACATATTCATAAATGACCTGGAAAAGGGAATAACGAGTGAGGTTATCAAATTTGTAGATGACACAAAACTATTCAAAGTTGTTAAAACCCAAGAGGATTGTGGAAAATTGCAAGAGGATGTTGATAAATTGGAAGACTGGAGATCCAAATGGCAGATGAAATTTAATGTGGACAAGTGCAAAGTTATACACCTTAGGAAAGAAAAAGCCAAACTATGGTTTCACGATGCAAGGTTCCACATTGGGAACCACCACCATGGTAAATGTTGTAGGTGTTATCATGGATAACATGTTAAAACCCTCCGCCCAGTGTGCAGAGGCAGCCAAGAGAGCAAATAGAATGCTAGGTATCATAAGGAAAGGAATGGAAAATAAAACAAAGGATGTTATTATTTATTTATTTATTTATTTATTTACATTTTCTTATATACCACGCTATTCCTCATCAGTGCGGTTCACATGGAACATATAACATACGCATTTCACAAGGATGATCAGCGTTTACAATTAAACAGGTGGTAGAACTTGGATTAAGAACGAGGGTAACTATTTACATCTGTGCAATAATGATTGGGAGGTCCATTTGTGCTACGTTGGTCAGCTCAATGTTTCGGTTCTAGAGGAGCTGTCATCAGGGTAATGCAGAAGGAAGAGGTGATGTTTCAGCATCTTTCTAAACTGTGCAAGATCAGTGATTGCCCGGATGCTGGATGGGAGGGTTTCCAGCATCTAGGCGCAGAGAACCTAAAAGCCCTGTTTGCTGTTGCCTGGGTACAATTGGTTATTTCTTTTGGGACTACTAGCTTATTGACTGCTGTTGACCTTGTAGATCTATTGGAGGGGTTGAGCTGTATGAGTACAGATAGGGATAAAGGGGAGAGGCCATTTATGATTTTGAAAGTCAGTATTAGGTTTTTGAAAGTGAGTCTGCCTTGTATGAGAAGCCAGTGTAGCCGTTTCAGGATAGGTGTCATGTGATCCCGGCTAGATGCCCCTTGGAGAACTCTTGCCACTGAGTTCATCGCCAGTTGTAGGGGATGCAGAGTGGTTTTAGGGAGCCCATGGAGTATGGCATTTGCATAGTCAAAGTGTGGTATGATTAAAGCTTGATAAACTGTCCGGAAATCGTCTGGTTCAAGTAAGGATCGAAGGTGTCTGAGTGTTCGGATTTTATGGTATACTGCTCTTGATAAATTACATAGGTGAGTCTTCATGTCTAGACGCTGGTCCAAGGTTACTCCAAGGTATCTGATCGAGGGTCTGGTAATAAGTTCTGCTTCCTTGACCTTCAGGTAGGGTGGAGTGTTGAACTTTGGATTTCTTGTGATGTATAGGACCTCCATTTTCTTATGCTGGATTCGTAGCTTTTGAGTTTGTAGCCAGCCTGATACTGCGTTAAAACAGTCGGTTAGTGGGGAGAGGTCGGGGCTGTCTGTCGAGAAAGGCATGTACAGGAGAATATCATCGGCATATAGCAGTCAATTCATTTTGAAGGACCGAATGATGTCGCAGATAGGCTGCATGTAGATGTTAAACATCAGGGCGGAGAGAGAGGATCCCTGCGGGACTCCTTGATTCTGGTGGAACAGTTCTGATGTTGACTCCCCTGTTTGTACATGCTGCCATCTATCCGAGAGATATGACTTGCACCACTCTAGTGCTGTGTCCCGTATCCCTTTCTCTTTGAGGCATTGTAGGAGGATCTCATGGCAAACTGAATCAAAAGCGGCTGCTACGTCCATGAAAATGAGCACATATCCTTGCTGGATGTTATCGATTCCGGCTATTATGGTGCTAAAGAGAGTGGTGAGGAGTGTTTCGACACCGTGTGCCTCTCTAAATCCATGTTGGCATGGGTTGAGTGGAGTGGAGGAGTCAATGTGGAGGAGTTCTTGAATTTGCCTTTGGACATCTTTTTCGATGATTTTGGCCAAGAACGGTATACTTAATATAGGTCTATATAAGTCAGTCTTCTTGGGGTCCAGCTTGCTGTTGTTTAGCAATGGCCTGATGGAGGTGCGTTTAAGGGATTGGGGGAATGTGCCTGTTATGAAGGAGCAGTCCATTAGCCTTGTTATGAAAGGGCTGATGGCCGATCGTAACTCCTTTATCCAGAACACTGGGCAAGGGTCTGTTTGTGCAGTGGTTGTGTTAATCATTGCGATTGTATCTTCAATGCTTTTCTTGGATGGTGTGGAGAACCTGGAGAAGGGGGTTAAATAACCCTGTTCACGAGCGATGATGGGTGCGGGAGGCTTGTTTGTCTGACAGATCTTTGATTGTAAGTAGTTAGCGAAGTCTTGGAGTTGGATCTGACTCAGGTGTTCTGGTACTGGTTCCTTTGTTAGGTTCTTTACCAGGGCGAACAGGTCAAGTGGTTTGTTTAAGGACCTCTTTAGTGTGTCCATGTGGAATCTTTTCATGCTCTTGGATATTGCTTGGCGGTGTTTAGTCAGTTGTCTGTTGTAGGTCGCTGAAGCGTCAGAAGAATGAGTTTGATGCCAATGACTTTCCAGCTTCCTCAAGCATTTGAGAGAAACTCTAAGTCGGTGGAGTACCAAGCTGCAGTGACTCCTTTACCTGATGGTTTGTTTGATGGTGGCAGTAGCGCAATGGAGCTGAGTTTTTTATTCCAGGCTGATACCAGCTCCTCAGGGTCTCGTGCTGTCGAGTCAAGGAGTGGGTGGGTTCTGTCTAGTACCAGGTCTTTGTCAAAGGCTTGAAATCTGCGTGGTGCTGATTTGGTGTTGGTGCTAAGTCTGTTGGGGTTCTTTTGTGCATTGTTGGGCATGGACATCTGGAATATGATTAACACGTGGTCAGACCAGGGTTCTGCAGTAGTGGACAGTACCGTGGTATTGATTGAATTTGAAGTGGGCTGTGGGGTGAAAATAAGGTCCAGTTGGCCACCTTTCACATGGGTGGGTTCATTGACCATTTGTTTGTATCCTAATTCTTCGAGAGCTTCAAAGAAAGCTGAGGACTGCACATTTGGCAAGGATGGAAGGTTGAAATCCCCTAGGACCCTGTTTGGTGTTCTTGGGCACTGGGAGTTGGTTGCAAGGTTTATTATTGTTGCAAGGGAATCTGTGTCTGTGGATGGTGACCTGTATACCAGGTTGATAGAGCAGTGCTTGTTTGTTATGGTGATTGCGTCGAGACATGCGGCGTTGGATGTGTTGCTCAGTTGGAAGTGGAGGTCTGTTTTGGTGATAGCGAGTACTCCTCCCCCTCGTTTGCCTTTTCTATGGCATGTGTGTAGTGAAAAATTGCAAGGTAGTAGCTGGTTGAGGAGGCCATTATCCTCTTTTGAAAGCCATGTCTCAGTAATTAGGAGTATGTCCTGTACATGGTGGGCAATCAGGTCGTGTATGATTGGCCATTTCTTGCGTATAGATCATGCGTTTATGAGGGCACATCTTAGGTTTTGGTGGTGGATGTTGACTTCTCTCTTTACCTCCTCATTGTGTTTTAGTTCTATATGTAATAGGTGGGGGTGGCAAGGGTAGGCTGTCCCTTCCAGTAAGTGACGAGGGGTGTGTGTCCACCTTCTCCTGTGGTTCTGAAGGGTAGGTATTTGATTATAGTTTGGGGATAACGCTGAGACGCTGCTTAGCCAACCAGTGAGCAGATATATGGAAACTGTGGAGGTGCCTGAAAGGGCCATCCTGTGTCTTTGCCTTGTGGGCTGGGTGATGCTAGACCCTACTGGACGGGTAGAGCTATGGCGATACCGCAGTGCAACAATACTCGCAGTACAGCAATAAATGCAATACATGCAATACAGTGGTCAATGCAATATGAGCAGTACAGCAGTCAGTGCAGTACGAGCAATACAGCAGTCAATGCAGTACCCTACTGGACGGGTAGAGCTATGGCAATACCGCAGTGCAACAATACGCGCAGTACAGCAATAAATGCAATCCAAGCAATACAGCGGTCAATGCAATACGAGCAATACAGCAGTCAATGCAGTACGAGCAATAGAGCAGTCAATGCAGTACGAGCAGCACAGCAATCGATGCAATATGAGCAATACAGCAGTCAATGCAGTACGAGCAGCACAGCAGTCAATGCAGTATGAGCAGCACAGCAATCAATGCAATACGAGCAATACAGCAATAGATGCAAGCCCAGCAGCACAGCAATAATGGCAATCCCCCAATGCAGTAAAACTACCACCCAGTAGTATAGGTAATATTGGTCGTGAACATGCGGGCAGTAAGTAAGGTCTCATACAGTTAGCTATACTATTACGGGCCGTTGGATAGCGGGGAGATGTCTTTTACTTGCGATTTGTCTCAGCTTGCTCTGCAGCTTCCTTCAGATTGTCGTGTGGCTCCTGGGTGTAATGTGGCCTCCGGTTTGGCCTCTGCCTAAGGGCCACGCCAAAGGGCCCTCTAGCGAAGCCCTCAGGCGCGGGTGCACCGGATGGCGCTCCTTTTATCCTGGGCTCCTCTGCCCCGATTGGTTAGCCAAAGAAGGCAGCGGGACTGGTGCGAGCCGTGTGATGCAGCCCCGGCTGCTCGATCCCTGCCTGGGAGAGCTGCCGCGGGCTGGGGAGGGCGGTGAGAACAGACCCTCAGCACCGGATGGCGCTCCTTTTATCCTGGGCTCCTCTGCCCCGATTGGGCAGCTGAAGAAGGCAGCGGGACTGGTGCGAGCCAGTGTGATACAGCCCCGGCTGGTCGATCCCTGCCTGGGAGAGCTGCCGTGTGCTGGGAAGGGCAGCGAGAATGGACCCTCAGTGCCAGATGGTGCTCCTTTTATCCTGGGCTCCTCTGCCCCAATTTGGCAGCCGAAGAAGGCAGCGGGACTGGTGCGAGCCGGTGTGATGCAGCCCCGGCTGCTCGATCCCTGCCTGGGAGAGCTGTCGCGGGCTGGGGAGGGCGGCGTATCGTTCCATGGTGCGACCGCACCTTGAATAGTGTGTGCAATTTTGGTCGCTGTATCTTAAGAAGGATATAGCATTATTAGAAAAGGTACAAGAAGAGCTACCAAAATGGTAAAGGGGATGGAAGGATACCCCTATGAACAGAGACTAGAAAGGTTAGGGCTCTTCAACCTGGAAAAGAGACGGCTGAGGGGAGATATGATAGAGGTCTATAAATTAATGAATGGAATGGAACAGGTAAACGTAGATCGATTGTTTATGTCATCAGAATATGAAAAGACTAGGGGACATGCAATGAAGCTAAAGGGTAACCTACTATATTTAAGACTAATAAGAGAAAATATTTTTTCATTCAACGTGTAGTCAAACTCTGGAATTTGTTACTGGAGTATGTAGTAAAAGCTGTTAGTGTAGCTGGATTTAAAAAAGGTTTGGACAAGTTCCTGTAGGAAAGGTCCATAAACCATTATTAAAAGGGACCCATAATATCACTGCTTGACCCAATACAAGCATTGAGGAACTTGTGTCTTTTGGGGAGACTGCTAGGTACTTATGACCTATATTGGCCAGTGTTTGAAACAGGATACTGGGCTTGATAGACCTTGGTCTGACCCAGTATGGCATATCTTATGTTCTTATGACAGCATGACTTTATTGGCTTTGCTGTAGCCCATTGCATAGGGTCATACAGGTCCACCCTGCAGATGTATGACACATTAATTGTACATGATTGGAATATTTCATCATAACTGTGACTGAACATCTTTGCCTCCATCACATATATGCAGTACATACAGTCACATCCCACACCTGCAGGAATCATCACATCTCTTTACTTGCTCCATATGGCAAATATGAGGGACACTCGTCTAGTTGATATACGTGTCAGGAGGATTGTATGGTGGTTAGAAAGCAGAGACAGCTGTCATACCTAGGTAGCTGGTATTGGGACTTTCCCTGTGGCACAACTGCAATTTTTTCGTACACACTACAACTGCATTTGTGTGGTCGCATCAGGTACCTCGGGGCAAGAAGGCCATACCACACTCATCTACCGCCATCCATCTTTCAGCCCATCTATCAGCATATGCCCATCATGTAAAGTCATGTATTCTCCTGCCAGCTGCTACACCATGACCCACAGAGGAACATTTTATTCATTAGACTGTATCACTCACACCTTTCCTGTGACTGATCTGCACCTTACAACTCCTGCTCAGTCATCTTTTTGATGCCCAAATCGTGGTGATGCTAGCTCCTCCAGGGGACACTTTCTTCCAATCCTATGCGACACACTGACATTACAACAGATTACGTGGGCACCCCTCACTGATTCAAGTACAGATGCTTCTCGTGTGCTCATCCCACTTACTGACTGACACGTAGGATACATATAGATTTGACATCAGCTGTTACCTTTCCTTCCATCCATCACCTAAAATGTGACTTTCACAAGGACTGCTTTATCCTGCGTTAAGGTGCATGCCATTTTCGGGTGTTAAGGTGCACTCTTGGCACCTTTACGCCCAGTATCCTGCTAGCACCCCATAAGTGGAGCCAAGAGCCCTTACCGCTGGCATGCCTAATCTCCGCCCCAGCCTTTACCGCTTGATAATACCCTTATCGCTGCCATTAACGCTTGCTAACTGGTGTGCCCATAACGCTCCTTAGTAATCATACCCCAAAGTAAGTTTATCTGATCTGAGGGGAAGGAAAAGGGAATATGGAATATCTGCAAAAAACAAAACAAAACATAAAGTATCAATTCCTTTGGATAGCAAAACGTTAGAGTAAAAGTAACTTGTGTATTATTTTGAATAATATCGTACTAGTGTAGAACTTTAAGGCTATTAAGAAACAAAAAGCAAATTATTGTTGTGAAAGTTTAATTCTTTATTGCTGTAAATAAAGAATTACTTGATAACATTCCAAAGAACAGAAATTGTACCATCTAATGTTTTGAGAATAACCTGAGAGAATTCTAATCAAATAAATTGTTCTTAACCCAACTTTAATTCTCTCTATTGCACATCATTCTGTATTCAAATAACATGTTGTACTTTTGTGAAGTCCTTCCTGAGAGCTACAGCTAGAGGGGGCTTGATCATTATGGAAACCACTTATCACAACTCCATTTCTCCATGGGGAGGGTCCCAACTCAGGAGGATATCCATATCAATTGCTTTGCACGTTGAATCTTTCACAAAACCTTTACAGTTATTGATCCTCTCTTCCCCCAACCAACTTTGTTCTCTTTTTGCTAAGGAATTAGAATTTGCAATCTTTATGTGCCTGAATTTCAGTTGGGCAGTGCTATGCACTGCTTTGGCACATAGCCCGCCCACCTCCCGCCTAACCTGGATTTTCCATGCCGGGGTCATATGCACCATGGCAACGAAAATCTGGGTGTTGCCACACTGACAAGAGGCCGCAGGAGCTACCCATGTAGCACCGATTTTCAATGCTACAGGGTTAGCCCCAGCACCTTAAAGATAGGTGAGATTTTCCCACGCCCATCTTTAAGGCACAGAGCACTAACCGTGTAGCATCAAAAATCGGTGCTACATGGCTAGCACCATGGCCCGCCTCCGCTCTGCCACAGAACTCCCCCAACACGCCCCAATGCTATGAGGATAGCATCTGGGTGCATTAGGGACATATCCAGGATTTTTGAAGGGCACTACCCATGTATGTGCCCTTGGAAAATCCCAGATACGGTCTTTACATGGATAACTAGGGAAGTTAAACCCCAAACAATATCTGCTCTTAGTCCCAAACCACTACATACAAAAATAGAAATTCTCAATAACAAACTTAATAATCTCTGCAGGCAAAATGACCTCAGGATGGCTCATGCCCTACATTTAGTGAGAATCTCACTATAGTGAACGGCAACGCTCACATCACTGGTCAATAAAGCCTTACACACATTCTTTTCAAACTTAACCAATATTGAAACACTTGTATCAATACCACAAAATTACCACTGGGAAAGACCATTCAGAACCTCAACACACATATACATTCACATACATACAAAAGCGTCCTTGTGTATTAAGCTGTACACCTCAGCACGGAATTCCTCTGGAACGGCCTCCAGCTGCCTATAAAGAAGAAGAATAGTCAAAAGCTAATAGTCAGCCATTCCGCAGAAGGTCAACAACTACTTGACCTTCCCTCTTACTCTCTTCCATCTCTTACTCTCTTCCTATCCTCTTTCTGTAACTCTTGTTTATCATTTCTCCTGTTTCCTATGTTTTATTGGTGTTCCTTTCTTTCTTGATTGTTTTTATGTACACCGCTCTGCTGATATGAAGGGTGGTACATTAAATTTAATAAACCATAATAGAGAGCCTGGCTTAGCTTTTCAGGAGTAAGGTGCAGTCATCTTTCAAGGATGCCAGTCTGTCTGCTGTAAGCTCCTCATATTGCTCAGGGGTATCATCTTCCTGACATTTGCTGGATTCTGTCAGTTTCTCTGAGGTCACACATAACATCATTTCATGTGTCTTTTCAGGTACTACATTCTGATCTGCTTCATTTTCCTCTACCTCTAAGATACTTGGACTTGGACTGTATCATCATGCTTTACAGGAGTATCAGTGTTTTTTCTTTATGCTATGGGCTACATTTTGACATGGTTTAAAATGTTTAAATAAATAAATGGTTTTGGTGGGCTACTTTTAGATCACCAGATTTGGATCTTACTTTGACTGTGTTCTGGTGGGGTTTGAATAGCTGAATCACGTCATAGGGGCAGTTTCCAAAAAGAGTTGAATTTTATGTCCTATGAAATGCTTTCAGTTTAGTAGAACCTAATCAATGGTTTTAAGGAGTGGAGGAGTGGCCTAGTGGTTGAGGCAAGGTACTTCAGACCAGAAAGTCAGGGATTCAAATCCCACTAAAGGACAGCAACCTTGGGCCAGAAGGACTGGGGTTTCTAGTCCCACAGGTGCTCCTTGTGGTCTTGGGCAAGCCACTTAACACTCCATTGCCCATGTTCTCTGTAAAATAGTTATTTCCAAGTTATAATGCCCTGTTCAATGCAATTTGAGTTTGTTCAATGTAAACCACACTGATGCAGAATAGCACAGTATATAAGAGAATATAAATAAATAAAGTGAAGCACCTCTAGTTTTCTTATTGAGGAATTTCATTCATAGTCTGCCTTTGTGTTTAGACTCCTTTTGGGAAATTTGTCACACTTTCTGAAACTTCTGTTGATATGACAAAATCCATTCATCTAGATACTCTAAATATTCTTCTTCAGTTAGATTTAACACAAAATCAACAGGCAATGATGCTTATCTTTCAAATAGCAAGAAGAAAGGTTAGTATCTGGTTGAACTTTGAACCTGTTAATACAGTGAGGGGATCATTCTGTGCCACAAATAGCAGGGATGTACATCCTGTCAGGACGTACATCCCCGCTAATCGTCTCCCTACCGCCATGGTGCACAGGCTCCCTGTCTGTACAACTGTGCTGTATAGGGAGCCGTAGGTGTGGGTTGGGGATGGCAGGCAGGAGGCGGGGCAAGGTCAGGGCATGGGTGGGGCAAGGGCAGGGCATGGTCGGCCCTGTATGTCTGGAGTCTGCTGGTAGACGGGGGACTTATTCCATCTCTGAGGTGAAAAATGTCTCCCTGGACATCAGGGGATGGTGGCAGATGGTAGGGACAGACCGGTGAGGGATAAAAGGGGCTCCCTGGATGGATCAGGGGTCCGGCTGTGGAGAAAAGCCATTTTGGGTTGGCGGCTGGGGATTGCGGCTCCGTAATGGAGCTGCGATGCCATGGCAATGAGACGCCATGGCACTGCGGCTCTATTACAGAGCCAGGCTGAGTTAGCAGGGTATATGCTGGGCATGCAGCCAGTCAGAATTGGGTACAGTTTGCATTATCCAGGCCGTAGACCCAATTCTGATCCCGCAGGCACATCTAGCCCCCGTGGGATCAGAATCGAGTCTACCTCTGTATGCCCCAATTCTGATCAGCCATACAAGGGCTGGACAGCCAGTATGGAATCGGCCTCTATGCTAATATTTGTTCCTCCAAGTTCTCTAAACTTAGCTTCTTTTCAAACTCTAACAATATTCTCGGAACCTCGTGCATGGGTCCTATTGAAATGCTAATATTTCCTATTCCCTTTGGGATAATATGGTGTTCTCATCTCATCAGTTCTGTACATCTGACATTATTCTTTGATCACTTCAGATACAAAGTTATCGTCTGGGTGAATCTGGATCAGTGTTTTAGAGGTATCTCTAGCCATCTGATTAGTATGGCCAGTGTGAATCATGAGAATATATCAGTAGTGACAAGTGCATTTTGATTCTCATGGTTATCAGTTTGTAGCACAGTGTACTGTATTTATAGTTCTTTGTTTATGTTATTCGATATACTGCCTTTGGTCATGAAAAAGCAGTGTATAGATCAGATACATAGTAAAATAATTTAATGTCTGAAACAAATACAGGCATGCCCAGGTGCAGACATGATTTCACAAATGTGGATGTGCCCAAGATGGATGTCTATGGGGGGAGGGGGGACATCTACATAGATATCCCCAGAACAATAGTGAAGAAGCTGGATATCTAAGATAGCCTAATGGTAGAGTAGTTGGCCAGGAACAGGCAGTCAGGGTTCAAATGCTATTGTTGACATTGTGGTGATTACTGGGGATAATGGAGTGCTTACCTATAACTGTTTTTCAGCCAAAACAAGTCCATGACATTTCTAAAATCAGGGGGGATGTCCAGCATCCTGGGAATGCCTGGGCCTCGCCTTCACAATGCTACTGTTCAGACTTGGATGTCACCAAAGCAGGCTTCTAAAATGGCACTGGATACATCTCTATGTCTGTTTTCAGACATCCAAAGCATGAATAGGGATTCTAAAATGACCCCCTTAATCTGATACAATAAGGCCACCAAAAAAGACTGCTATTGCTGGAAAGAAATCTGCACTTGTAAGTATTTACTTCTGGGAAATTCTCTAAATCTTGGAGATAAATGAATTATTTGGGTTAAAGCTGATATATGTGTATGATTTAGAATCCATGTGTTTGTTAGGGCCTAATATCAGCAGAGAGCTTTTAATTTAAATTTAAAACTCAGTCAGGGCCTAGTATCAGCAGAAAATGTTTAATTAAATCAAATCAGAGTATAGCTTAGCAGAAAAGGAAGAATAGGGTAGAGATTCTGAAAGAAATATTTTTTTTCTAGAGACCTTTAAAAATAGACCTTCCAGTTAGGAGGCAAGAAGTCTGGGAATTAGTTTTAAATAGATGTTAAAGCCAAGTGATAGATCAAAGGGGCAATTTGAAAGACTCCCTCTATCAAACCAAGGGCCGTGAGAATCACCCAGGAAATTTTTAACAGATTACCTTAGAAATACAGATATATGATATGTGTAGCAAGCCAGCCTTTACTAAGTGTTAATTCCTCACCCACCCAAAATCCCATCCACCCCAGGCATAATCTTAGCTTTATAGGCTCTTAAAACTATTAAAGGGGGAGAGGTGGTCACTTTCAGGATCAGCTGGTTATCATCACCAGGAATAGATTAATTAAGACCCTGAAATTAATTAATCTTGAGATGAACAAAGTCCCTTAAACTTAATTGGCATAGTTGTATCAGTACAAGTATTCCCAGCAACTCTGAGTAAACAACTTAAATAGCTAAACAAAACTTCAAACTAAGATGCAGTCATTAATCCAGCAGTGAGATGGGGGCTAGCCAGTCTTTTGCACTGAAGGTCACATGTATGATTTTCTCTCATTGAGGACATAAGGAAGGCAGAGAGGTACCTAGATGAGACCTACAGGTACATAGTACTGAAGTAATACCTCCAGTCTGGCAGCCTCTCAGTTGCCATGGAGGAGAGAGGTCACGTGAAAGAGAGCATCACCCTGGTGTGGCAGGAAGTGATCTTGTAGCTAGGACCTGTCTGCCAAGAGGTATAAAACCCTCTTGCACTGAGGTGGTATCTCCAGGGCCATGTGCCCATGAGAGAAGGGTTAGGATGACCATTATAGTTGGAGATTTGATCATTAGCATGTAGATAGCTGGGTGGCTGGTGGATGTGAAGATCGCCTGATAACATGCCTGCCTGGTGTGAAGGTAGCAGATCTCAGGCACACCCTAGACACGGTTTTAGATAGTGCTGGGGAGGAATCTGCTGTGTTGGTACATGTTGGCACCAGTGACATAGGAAGGTGTGGGAGGGAGATTCTGGAGGCCAAATTTAGGCTTTTAGGTAAGAAGTTGAAATCCAGGACTTCCAGGGTAGCATTCTCTGAAATGCTTCCTGTTCCATGCGTAGGACTCAAAAGGTAGGCAGAGCTCCGAACTCTCAATGTGTGGATGAGATGATGCTGCGATGAAGAGGGTTTGGGATTTGTTAGGAACTGTGCAACATTCTGGGGAAGGAAGGGGCTTTTCCGAAAGGACGGGCTCCACCCTAACCCAGATGGAACAAGGCTGCTGTCATTAACCTTTAAAAAGGAGATAGAGCAGCTTTTAAACTAGATAATATGGGAAAGCTGACAGCACATGGTTCAGAAGGATGTATCTTTGAAGGCAACTAGCAAAAGAGGGAAGTTAGGGCATTCTGACAGAGAGGTTCCAATAAAGATAAAAGTAATCCAGATGCCTTTAAGCATAGAGTTGAAAGATTTCAAATTACCACTATCAACTGATAACAAGATCAATATGAATAAAATAGAACCGCTAAAATGCCTGCATGAAAATGCTAGAAGTCTAAAAAATAAGATGGAAGAGCTAGAATATTGTGGTAAGGAGAGTGCAGCCCAGCCAGGAAAAAGTGAAGAGAAGAAGAATGTTTCCTCTTTGCGGGGGATGGGTACACAGGATCACATAGTCCACAGCAGAAGCCCGGAGAGAAACCTAGAGGGCAGACCTAGTTGTAAGCCACGCCCACACTCCAGGTCAACCATAGATAGGAGTGGGAGGTACAGATGGGCAGGGCCAGGAAGGGAGTTGCCCTGCTCAATGTTTAAATTGGAGCAAACAAACACCAGAGATAGACACGGTTGGAGATATAGGGGGAGACACGGTTGGAGACACAGTTGCAGTTGCAGTGGCAGTTGCGGTCGGAGTTGCAGTCCAGGTCCAAGTGGGAGTTGCAGCTCAGGTTCCAATCCAAGTTCCAGAAGGTCCAGAGAGAACAACCCAGTAGCCAAAGGGAGCAGCAGAGAATGGAACAGCTATAAAGGCAGCCAAAGAAGGTACAAAGGAAGCCACAATAGTCAGTACAGTAGCCACAGAGGACATAGGGAAGGTTCTTGGGAGAGAACCACCTACCCTGGTAAGAGAGCGGGAAAGTTTTACCATAAGTCTCTGCCCTACTCTGAGGCAGAGGGAGTCCTGACTGGCCGAAGTTCCAACCAAGAGAATACTGTACCAAAACCCCAAGGTAGGAGAAGGGAGGCAATAAGGCCTTCAAAGTGTGTTTCCTGTTCTGACTCTGATGAAACTGTTGTACCCCAGATAACACAGTGTAGAAAGAAATGTTTCACCAGGAAGGTTAAACAAGAACACCCCATAGGAGACCTGCCCAGAGAAGGGAGGGCAAGAAAGTGGGAGAGGTTGTTTGACCTGTTGAAAACTTTAAAACAGAAAGTTCCTGAGCGTTTCCAAGCAGAACCCTGCAACAGCTCAGCTGAGAGCATGGAGGTTGAAGCCAAAGAGGGTGATGTAACTTCCAGTGTTTCAGAGATGGAATGTGATGTATGCACTAAGGTGAATTAGTGTAAGCCAGAAAAGTTAAACAGAAAAAAAGACTGGGGCAGAAGCTTGTATGGTTGAATTCGCTGTTACTCTGTTTTGGACATTTGTTTATGGGAGAAGTTATCTGTTATTTTTCTTTTGTCTGGAGAATAAATGTGCTTGAAGAATTTGTATCCACTTACCAGCAAGGAAGCTGAATAAATTCCCGTGCGCTTTGATAAACCACTTGGCTCATTATTCCTCACACAACTACAAGCTTAGGAAAAGATAAGAGGTGGCTACCCATCCCTACTAGGCGGCCGCCTGGTAGGGGCTCGAGCGCCACAATATATAGCACTAAATGAAAGGTTAGATATGTTTGGCATCTCAGAGAACTGCTGGAAGGAGGTCAACCAATGTGACATTATGATACCTGGGTGCAAACTATATTACAATGATAGGGTAGATCAAATTGGTGTAGAGGTTGTGCTCTATGTTAGAGAAGGTGTTAAGTCACATAGGATTAAAGTTTTGAAGGAAACAAAATATACTGTAGAATCTCTGTGGATAGAAATTCCATATAAAAAGGGGAAGGCAGTGACAGTGGGAGTGTATTACCGACCGCCTGGCCAGAATGAACAGATGGATGGTGAAATGCTGAAGGAAATCAGGGACGCTAACAAAAGTTACAACACAGTAATAATGGGTGATTTCAATTTCCCTGGTATTGACTGGGCCAATGTCATAGTGGGACATGCTAGAGAGATAAACTTTCTAGATGAAATAAATGACTGCTTATTGGAGCAGCTGGTTCATGAACCACTAAGAGGGGAAGTTTTTTGACCTAGTTCTTAGTGGAACAAAGGATCTGGTGTAAGAGTTAAGAGTTTTGGGGCCACTTAGCAATAGTGATCATAGCATGATCACATTTGATTTAATAAATGGAAGAAGAATGGCAAGGAAATCCACAGTGCTACCTTTCAAAAGGGAGACTTAACTACAGCTGCAAAGGTTAAAGATTTACATCAAGCATGGACATTGTGTAAAAATACTATCTTGGAAGCCCAGACCAGATATATTCCATGCTTTAAGAAAAGAGGAAGGAAGGCCAAAAAACTGCCAACTTGGTTTAAAGGCAAGGTAAGAGAGGCTGATGCTGCCAAAAAAGCATCTTTCAGGAAATAGTAAAAGGAACCAAATGACGAACACAGAAAAGCACATAAGCATTCGCAAGTTAGATGCACGGAATTGATAAGGCAGACAAACAGAATTTGACAAGTAGCTTGCCATAGAAGCTAAAAAGTATAATAAAAGCTTTTTCAAGTACATTTATAGCAACAAATCTCTGAGAGAGTCAGCTGGAACATTGGATGATAGAGGGGTAAAAGGGGCACTAAGTGAGGACAAGGCCATAGCGAAGAGACTGAATGGATTCTTCAAAAGTTATATGTGCCTGAAATGGCATATTAAGGTGATGTATGAGAAGAATTGAAAGAAATATTGATAAACCAGGAAGATATATTACAATTATTTGATAAGCAGAAGAGTAGCAAATCACTTGGACCAGATGATATACATCCAAGAGTGTTGAAAGAACTGAAATAGGAGATTGCAGACCTACTCTCCAGCAGAGGAGAAGATGGGTGCCTACAGAATGACGAAGGTTGGACACAAGACACCAGGGCCTGCAGAATTACCAATCCAACTTCTCCAGCCCTTGAATTGAAGAACCATTATGCAGCCCTGGAAGTGGAGGAGGTGGAAGCATCCCTGAAAAGGGAAAAACAAGAGCTCAAACGCCTCAAAGTTGCAGAATCAGTGACCACAAGGAAATGAAGGGTAGTGGTGGTTGGTGACTCTCTTCTGAGGGGTACTGAGGCATCCATCTGCTGACCAAACTTCATGTCCAGAGAGGTATGCTGTCTGCAAGGTGCCAAAATCCGAGATATTACAGAGAGTTTGCTGAGACTCATCAAGCCCATTGACTATTACCCAATGTTGCTAATCAATGTTGGCACAAATGATACTGCCAGTTATCCCTCTGAGCATATCTAAAGTGACTTCATGGCTTCGGGACAGAAGGTGAAGCAGATAGGGGCACAGGTGGTATTCTCTTCAATCCTCCCTGTTGAGGATAAAAGCAAAGGCAGAGAAGCTCCCATCCTGGAGTTGAATACATGGCTGTTTGGATCGTGTCATCGAGAGCATTTTAATTTCCCAAACAATGGGATGCTGTTCCAAAGGTTGCAGAGCAGAGATGGCATTCATCTGTCCAAGAAAGGTCGATGTGTCTTCAGTAGCAGACTGACTAATCTACTGAAAAGGACTTTAAACTGGATTTGTTGGGGATGGCTGAAGAAAGCCTCCAGGTAAGTGAAAGCCCTCAGGTAAGTTGAAACATTAAATACCTTTATGGAAATGGGTTAAAGGGGTAACATATGGAAAGTGGTGTGTATAAATGTCCAAAGCATGTGGAATAAGATCACAGATGTTAAAGCTTTAATGGGAGAGGCAGATTTGGATTTAGTGGCAGTTATAGAAACATGGTTCACAGAAAAACATGACTGGGATGTAACTATACCAGGCTATACTTTATTCAGAAAGGACAGGGGAGGAAGAAGGGGAGGAGGAGTGGCACTATATGTAAAAAATAATATTAAAGCTTTGGAACTACAGATCTTAAAAGGGAGAGAGGAGGCATTGTGGGTTAAGCTAGAAAGAGGGAAAGAGAAATCTATTTGTATTGGCGTGATATACAGACCTCCCTCACAGGAGGAAGAGTTAATTGAAGACATACGCAGCATTGCTAGGAAAGGGGAAGTGATACTGATAGGGGATTTCAATATGCCAGATGTTGATTGTCACATTCCGACTGCAGTATTATCTAAAAGTAAAGAGATCCTGGATTCTCTACAGGGAAAACTATTCAGGCAATTGGTAACAGACCCCACACGTGAAGAGGCCATACTGGACTTGGTGCTTACCAATGGTGAAAGTGTTTCTGATGTTATAGTGGGAGATCATTTTGCATCCAGTGATCACCAGAAGGTGTGGTTCAGTATTAGGACTAGGGCTGTTAGAATCTATTCAAAAGCAAGGGTCTTAGACTTTAGAAAAACTAACTTCGCCAAGAGGAGCCAGTACCTCAGGGAGTCATTCGCAGGATGGGAACAGCTTGGGGATGTAGAAAAACAGTGGGCAAAACTGAAAAGGGATATTTTAAGGGCAACCAACCTTTTTGTTAAAATGGTAAATAAAGGTAAAAGGAAAATAAGACTGCTATGGTTTTCAAAAGAAGTAGCTGAAAAGGTGAAGAAAAAGAGGGAGGTCTTCATGAAATACAAGAGATCACAGAGAGAGGAAGACAGGCTTCTATATTTGGAAAAATTTAGAGAAGCTAGCAAAGTAGTCAGGAAAAAAAGATTCAAAAAGAGGAGGAAATAGCCAATGCAATAAAATGGGGGGATAAGACATTTTTCAGATATGTTAGTGAGAAGAAGAAGGGCAAAAGTAGTATTGTCAGACTCAAGGGTGAAGGGGAGGAAAATGTAGAAGCTAATGAGGATAAAGCGGAATTGCTTAACAAATATTTCTGTTCTGTGTTCACAGATGAAGTACCAAGAGCAGGACCTCAGAAAACTCCCACAAACAGGAACAGAAGCAAGGGGCATCTTGGACAATTTTCAGAAGACTTTGTTCATGAAAACCTAGCTAAGCTTAAAGTAAACAAAGGGAAAGGACTGGATGGAATACACCCTAGAATACTGAGGGAACTTGGGGATGTTCTAGCCGCTCCACTGACTGACCTTTTCAATGCCTCATTGGAGTCAGGAGTGTTGCCAAAGGACTGGAGAGAGACTCATGTGGTCCCTTTGCACAAAAGCAGAAATAAGGATGTGGTTGAAAACTACAGGCTGATTAGTTTAACTTCGGTGGTGAGTAAATTATTGGAAAGGCTGCTGAAAGAGAAAATAGTGAGGTTTCTGGAGTCTAGTGGATTACAGGATCTGAGGCAGCATTGATTCACCAGAGGCAGGTCTTGTCAGACAAATCTGATTGATTTTTTTGGCTGGGTTACCAGGGAGTTGGACCGAGGGAGATCCCTAGATGTGGTTTATTTAGATTTCAGTAAAGCCTTTGACACCGTTCCTCACAGGCGACTTATAAACAAACTGAGCACCCTAGAGATGGACTCTAAAGTTACTGCTTGGATTGGAAATTGGTTGAGGGGGAGGTGACAAAGGGTAAAGGTAAATGGAGTTCACTCTGAGGAGAAGGAAATTACCAGTGGTGTGCCCCAGGGATCTTTCCTTAGTCCGATTCTTTTTAACATCTTTGCGAGTGATATAGTGGAAGGGCTGTCAGTTAAGCTTTGCCTCTTTGTGGATGATACGAAAATCTGCAATAGAGTAGACACCCGGAAAGGTGTATATAACATGAGTAGGGATCTAGCTAAGCTTGAAGAATGGTCTAGAATTTGGCAGCTGAGATTTAATGTTAAAAAATGCAAGGTCATGCACTTGGGCTGCAGCAATCCAAGGGAGCGATATACTATAGGGCAGCGATGGCGAACCTATGGCACGCGTGCCAGCTGTGGCACGCGAAGGCCTTGCAGCTGGCACGCGGGCAATAGGTCCGCAAAAAAAAGAAAAAAGCTGTCTCTGACTGCTGCCGCGGACGCGGCAAGGGCAGAATGCAGCGTCCCGCGGGGCCCCCTCCGCCCGCTAAGCCCCTCTGCAAGAGCTTTCAGATTCGCGAGGGAGAGCGTCTCCCTCGCGTCTCTGTTAAGCCCGCAGGGGCTAATGGGAAATTTCCCATCAGCCCCTTTAGACGCGAGGGACTGATGGGAAATTTCCCATTAGCCCCTGCGGGCTTAACAGAGACGCGAGGGAGACGCTCTCCCTCGCGAATCTGAAAGCCCTTGCAGAGGGGCTTAGCGGGCGGAGGGGGCCCCGCGGGACATTGTAATCTGCCGCGGCAGCAGCCAGAGCCTGCTTTTTTTTTTTAAAAATTTGCCCGCGGGGGGGGGGGGTAGGACTGCTAATGGGCAGGAGGGGGGGGGGGTGGGTGAGGACTGCTAATGGGCAGGAGGGGGGGGGTTAGGACTGCTAATGGGCAGGAGGGGGGGTGTTAGGACTGCTAATGGGCAGGAGGGGGGGTTATGACAGCTAATGGGCAGGGGGGGGAGGGTTAGGACTGCTAATGGGCAGGGGGGGGTTAGGACTGCTAATGGGCAGGGGGGGGAGGGTAAGGACTGCAAAGGGGCAGGAGGGGGGGTGTTAGGACTGCTAATGGGCCGGGGGGGTGAGGACTGCTAATGGGCAGGGGGGGGGGAGGACTGATAAGGGGCAGGAGGGGGGGTTAGGACTGCTAATGGGCAGGGGGGGGAGGGTTAGGACTGCTAATGGGCAGGAGGGGGGGTTAGGACTGCTAATGGTCAGGAGGGGGGGGTTAGGACTGCTAATGGGCAGGAGGGGGGGTTAGGACTGCTAATGGGCAGGAGGGGGGGGGTGTTAGGACTGCTAATGGGCAGGAGGGGGGGTGTTAGGACTGCTAATGGGCTGGGGGGGTTAGGACTGCTAATGGGCGGGCGGGCGGGCGGGGGGTTAGGACTGCTAATGGGCAGGAGGGGGGTGTTAGGACTGCTAATGGGCAGGAGGGGGGGGGGTTAAGACTGCTAATGGGCTGGGGGGGTTAGGACTGCTAATGGGCGGGCGGGCGGGCGGGCGGGGGGGGGTAGGACTGCTAATGGGCTGGGGGGGTAGGACTGCTAATGGGCTGTGGGCTGATGGGGGCTGTCTGGAAATGGGGTGATGGGGGTTTAGGGCTGGAAGTGAGTTGATGGGGGGGGGACTAGGACTGGTATTGGGTTGGGGGGTTGCTAGGACTGGAAATGGGCTGATGCAGGGACTAGAAGGGAATGGATGCTGGGTGAGGCTGGAACTAGAAGGGACCTGATGTTGGGGGAGGATTAGAATGGGATGGGGCTGGGAGAGTAAAATGGAGAGGGGAAAAATATTTTGTGTGGGAGGGATAAAAAATCTACAATTGGCCGGGTATTGGGAGAGTAAGTGGGGATTGAGGATGGAGGGGTAAAATTTGAGTGGATGAAATAGGAATGAGGAAAGAGCAAAAGGAGAAAGATTAGTATGTTAAAGCGGATGTAGAGAGAGAGAATGGAAAAAAAAAACTAGAAGAGAGAAGAAAGGACAAATGGACAGCAGATGATGGAGAGTTAGCAGAAAACATGAAGAAACCAGAAGAAAGTGGCTGGAGCAATTGCAACTGAGCTGAGGTATTCTGTTTATGTAATTCCTTTTTGACATTGCCACTTGTTCTCTTTCCCCAGTAGGTCATGTATTGTTATTGTCTGAAATGTATTGGTTTAATATTTGCAGTGTTGCCTTTTGATAGGTATGGTGTGGTGCTTTGTGAGTCCTGGTAGTGCTGTTAGGATACGGCGGGTTTGCTATTGGTTCTAAATGGGCAGTGTTTGTAGTAGTTCCTAATGTGCCTGGCGGTTGGCACTGGATTATAGTAATGTAGAAATCTTTTAGTCTGTCTTTATCCATACACTCATTAAGAGACATGTTTACTAAAAGTTAGTGTATGTTAGCATTATGCAAATATTTATGCAAATTGACGTGCTGGCACTTTGAGGAAATTCTTTGGTTTTGTGCGGCAGTTTGGGCACTCGGGCTCAAAAAGGTTAGCCATCACTGCTATAGGGGGTGAAGTACCTTTGTCCACTAAAGGAGAGCAAGACCTAGGCGTGATTGTGTCTGATGATCTTAAAGTAGCTAAACAGGTAGAAAAGGCGACAGCAAAAGCTAGAAGGATTCTTGGGTGCATAGGGAGAGGAATGGCCAGCAGAAAAAATGAGGTGATAGTGCCTCTGTATAAGTCTTTGGTGTGACTTAATTTGGAGTATTGTGTGCAATTCTGGAGACCGCACCTTCAAAAGGATATAAACAGGCTGGAGTCAATACAGAGTGTGTCTACTAAAATGGTTAGTTGTCTTCATTATAAAGCATATGAGGACACTCTTAAGGATCTTAATATGTACACCTTAGTGGAAAGGCGGGATAGAGGTGATATGATTGAGACATTTATATACCTCTGTAGCATAAATGTACATGAGGAGAGCTTCTTTCGATTCATGTGGGTGAAAGGGAATAGATTCAGGAGTGATATGCAGAAATATTTCTTCACAGAAAGAGTGGTGGATCTGTGGAATAGTCTCCCAGTGGAGGTGGTAGAGATGAGGACAGTATATGAATTCAAAGAAGCCTGGGACAAACACAGAGTATCTCTAAAGGAAAAAAGGGGACTGTTGTAGTGGTTGATATGGAAGGACAGACTAGAAAGGCCATGTGGTCTTTTTCTGTCGTCGTGTTTCTGTGTTTCTATGTTTCATATTAGTAATCTGTAAACTATCATTAAAATCATCTGTATGAGTCTCCCATTCGCCTGTTATGGTTATTTGTGTAATGGCTAGGATTTCTGTGTCATTATTTTTTATGTTTCCTAGTACTCCCCTATTTCTTAAATTTTGGGGTCTAAAATGGGAAAGATGAGTAGGTGATAGTTTATTTCCTTTTGAAAAATTTGGTGGTTGTTTCCATTTTTCTGTTTCATTCATGGATAATGTGTGGATGTTTAAGATTTAAAATTTATAAATAAAAAGTTTAAAAAAAAAAAATCATCTGTAGTACCAGAAGACTGGAGAATGGCCAGTGTAATGCCAATTTGTAAAAAGAGTTCCAGGAGTGATTCAAGAAACTACAGACCGGTTAGCCTGACATTAGTACCAGGAAAGATGATAGGAACCACTATAAAGAACATACTACCCCTGGTTTAATAGGTGAAAGCATAAGAACATAAGAACATAAGATATGCCATACTGGGTCAGACCAAGGTCCATCAAGCCCAGTATTCTGTTTCCAACAGTGGCCAATCTAGGTCATATGTACCTAGCAGTTTCCCCAAGGGACACAGGTTCCACAATGCTTGTATTGGTTCAAGCATTGATATCCTGGGTCCCTTCTTAATAAATAAGAACATAAGATATGCCATACTGGGTCAGCAAACATGAATTGAGCCAAGGAAACATGGATTGAGCCAAGGAAAGTCGTGTCTTACTAATGTATGTTTTTTTGAAGGTGTGGATAAACAGGTATACAAAGGTGAGCCAGCTGATATAGTGTATCTGGATTTTCAGAAAGCCTTTGACAAGAACCCTTATGAGAGACTCGGTGAAATTAAAAGGTCATGGTATTGGAGACAGTGTACTATTGTGGATCAGGAACTGGATAAAAGATAGAAATCAGAGAGTAGGGATAAATGGCCAGTTTTCCCAATGGAGAAAGGTGAATAGTGGAGTACCCCAGGGTTCTGTGCTGGGTCCACTGCTTTCTAACATATTCATAAATGACCTAGAAACTGAAATAATAAATAAGTTGATCAAGTTTGCAGATGACACAAAATTATTCAAAGTTATTAAAACACAGGAAAATTTAGAAAAATTGCAAGACCTTTATAAATCAGAAGACCGGATCCAAATGGCAGATGAAATTTAATGTGGACAAGTGCAAAGTTTTGCACCTAGGAAAGAATAATCCAAACTATGGTTACATGATGCAAGGCTCCACATTAGGAACAATCACCTAGGAAAGAGATTTAGGCATCATTATGGATAACACATTGAAACCCTCCTCTCAGTGTGCAGTGGAGGCCAAGAAATTAAATAGAATGCTAGGTATCATAAGGAAAGGATTAGAGAATAGAACCAAGAATATTATAATACATCTGTATCGTTCTGTGGTGCGACTGCACCTTGAATATTGTGTGTAATTCTGGTCACCGTATCTTAAAAGGATATAGTGGAATTAGAAAAGGTACAGAGGATAGCCACTGAAATGGTAAAGGGAATGACGAAAAACCCAAAAGGGTAGGGCTCTTCAGCATGGAAAAAAAATGACTAAATGAAAATATTGATAGAGGTCTTTAAGTTAATGAATGGAGGGAACGGGTAAACGTAGATCAATTGTTTACGCCATCAAAAAGTAGAAAGACAAAGGGACACGCAATGAAGCTACAGTATAACCCATTTAACACTAAGGGGAGGGGGGAGTAAGATGGCAGCAGGGAGGAGCATTGCAGAGAGTTGCTTCTGTTTCTAAGCCTGAGCCCTGGAGTTGTTCTTGCGACGAAAGCTATGAGTAACAGGAAGCGAATGCATATGAATCTACCCTTGGGTCCTGCGATGCTGAACTCTCCTGGACAAAAGACTCTGGTCTCTTGTAGTTTTTCGTGTGGTGCCAGAGCGGCGTCTTCAGCGGGGCCAACAGAGGATCTATCGGCTCTGGGCACTTTAGGTGTGCTGTTTTTGCTGGAGCTACACTTCCCCTCTCCGTGACCCGGAGGTGTATGGCCAGATGGAGTTGCGCTTCCCTCCAGCCTGCCAATGAGCACGCCATCAAAGGGAAGTGAAGGGGGCTCTCCACTGGTGGGGACAACCTCTCCAGAGTCTGGGGCACAGTGCAGTGGTGTTGTTGAATCAATGACTGCTGCAGAGGAGGTAACATTGGTGCAGACTGGAGGGTTGCTAGCTTCCGGAGCCAAGGGTTTGTGAAACCAGCGGTAATAAATATGGATGCACTGTGGGAGGCTATAGCGGTGGCAAACTCTTCTCTTAGTTCTCTTGTGGGTTCTGTAAATACTGATTTATTTGATGTTAAGTATAGTTACTTTTTGATCTCCAATACATAGGAACAGCAAGCAGGAAAAATCCTCTCATTGGGGCAAGAAATGGGTCAGCTTTGATTGCCCAGATTAAGGACGGGTCTGTGACTTCAAGGAAGATTGAATATTTGGAAAATCAAGTTTGGTGGTGTAACATCAGACTTTTGAACTTTCCTAGATCTTAAGTTTTGTCATCAGTGGAGATGTTGAGGACTTTGTTTTTTTAGGGGGGGGGAGGGTTGTTGAAACTCCCGTTAGAACACTTTCCACCAGTGACCCGGGCACAGTACTTGTCCTTGGGGGCTGGGGACTTTGGTGCTGTTCCTGGATCTGTTTTTCTGAGGAGTGGAGACCTAACGGGGTTTTTAGAAAACTCCTTGGAGGTAATTGCAGGTAGAACTGCCCTCCTTGTTACCCTGGCTTGGAATCAGATAAAGTTTTAATTTTCCACTCATATTTCAGGAACTTTAATGTGCCTTTTCTGGGATCTCAAAATGCTTCCTGATTTGTCTCGTGGTTCTCAGTTGAGGACGAGAAAGTTCCTGGGCCTTCGACCTAGACTCCTGGCCATTGGGGTTACCTTTCAGTTAAAATTTCCTGTTAAATGTTGTGTTTCTTACAAGGATAAAGTGTTTATGTTTTTTGAGCCCAGGCAGCTCTTATAGAAGAAATGTTTGTTCAAGTTGCTGTTTCTTCCCACATGGCTGACACTTAAGTCTCTACTTGCAAAGTTATGCTATTTCTTTGAAAGTTGGTGGTGGGTCCTTGGTCCTGCCGTTATTTAGGTTATTTCTTAGTACCCTCTCATATTTCCTTTATTTGTGGACTAATCTGGATATGGATGTGTATTTCTTACAGCTTCTTATTCTTTTTGTTTTGTTGATATGATCAATTACACAGGTACACTACCAAAAAACTGCCTCCAGTTTTGCAACTGATTCCTATAGATATTGGGGTGCTGAATCCAGGAAAAATAGCCAAAATGTTCCATCACGTCACGTTTTCTTGCAAAATTAGATTTCTTACCCAAATAAGGAATGTTCACATAATTTCTTTTTAGCCGACTGCAGTTTATTTTCTTGGCCCAAAATAGAGGTTGTAATGGTTAACTAACTAGAAACACTCCCTCATGATATTTTAGAGTGTTTTGTATTCATTTTATACATTAACAGGACAATTGGGAGGCGGGGGGCTAAATCCAGTACTCTCGCTGGCGCATGTTCTTTCCTGTTCGCCTCGCCTCGTTCGCTCGCTCAAACACGGTG
The DNA here is from genome assembly GCA_033557465.1 of Ichthyophis bannanicus. Classification (NCBI taxonomy): domain Eukaryota; kingdom Metazoa; phylum Chordata; class Amphibia; order Gymnophiona; family Ichthyophiidae; genus Ichthyophis; species Ichthyophis bannanicus. Next base: position 211,279,378 of record CM066037.1, read on the forward strand.
GTTGCGACATGAGCGTTCCTGTCAAATTTCAGTTTCTTGCAAGTTCATTATTACCTTTTGTTTGCTCAGTCGTAATCCAGCTTTATTCCGAAGTGGTTCACTACAGTTGTAGTTTGCAGTGCTGTGTATTTGTGATGGCTCACAGAGCCAGAGGTTGCGTCAACTCTCCGGACAGTTTTTGTTTTATTTGTGGGGAATATACCGTGAAAAAGCGGCAGAGGAACATTTCTGCATTTATTAAAAAAGTATATTTTGCCTATTTCGGTTTGAAGTTAGGCGATCAAGACAAACCGTGGGCTCCTCACAAAGTGTGCAAGACATGTGAGGAAGATCTACGCTTATGGATGAAAGGTAAAAAACAAGCATTTCGTTTCGGAATACCTATGATGTGGCGTGAACAAAGAGACCACAGCAGTGACTGCTATTTTTGCTCTTGCATTGTGAAGGGATACAACTTAAAAAATAAGAACGTAATAAGTTACCCCAACCTTCCCTCAGCAATTAGGCCTATGCCTCATAGCAACGAAGTACCTGTGCCTGAACCACCAAAATCTTTGGATCATATTTGTGTGGACGGTTCTGATCATGATGAGACTCATCAGATGGCTTTTCCCGATGAGTCCAGTACTTCCGAGTTTGAAACTGAACCAGATCCGAAACCTGAACTTTTCTCTCAAGCTGAATTGAATGATTTAGTCCGGGATTTAGGACTCCCAAAAGATGCTGCCCAACTGCTAGGTTTTCGGCTTAAACAGAAAAATCTATTGTCACCAGGAACAACTTTTTATTGGTACCGCAACCGCGAGACACAATTTTTGAAGTATTTCAGCAAAGAGGAAGATTTGGTATTTTGCAACGATATATACGGAGTGATGGAAAAGTTTAAACTCAAGTATGATCCTGCTGAATGGCGGCTGTTCATTGATTCGTCAAAAGACAGCATAAAAGGTGTTCTTCTTCATAATGGCAACACATTCGCTTCAGTTCCTATTGCTCACTCTGTTATTCTCCAAGGAAAATACGAGAATTTGGCCCTGATTCTTCAGAAGATTCGTTATGATGAGCATAAGTGGATGATTTGTGGAGACTTTAAAATTCTATCCATGCTATTAGGGCAGCAATCCGGTTTCACCAAATATCCCTGCTTCCTTTGCTTGTGGGATAGCCGGGCCCGCGACCTACACTGGGGGGAAAAAAAAGACTGGCCAATTCGGGAGTATTTGAGACCCGGTGAGAAAAATGTTCTTCATGAGAGCTTGGTACCTCGTGATAAAATTCTATTACCACCTCTCCACATTAGGTTGGGTCTCATTAAGCAATTCATCAAGTCCCTTCCAAAAGATGGTGAGTGCTTTCGGTACCTTTGCTCAAAGTTCCCCCGACTTTCTGAAGCAAAGCTAAAGGAAGGAGTGTTTGTTGGCCCTGATATAAGGAAACTCATTTCAGATGGAGCATTCGCTGAAACAATGTCTGAGAAGGAAAAAGAAGCCTGGGATTCCTTCAAGGATGTTGTTCTCAAATTCTTGGGGAACAAGCGGGATGAGAACTATAAGGATATTGTTGCCAGGATGCTCAATGCCTTCAAAGAACAAGGCTGTAACATGAGCCTGAAAGTCCATTTCTTGCACTCCCATGTGAACTACTTTCCCGAAAACTTGGGGGCGTACAGTGAAGAACAAGGTGAAAGGTTTCACCAGGACATCAAGGACGCAGAGAGAAGGTACCAAGGAAGATGGAACACCACTATGATGGCTGATTTCTGCTGGTTGCTGCTGCGGGAAACCCCAGATGAAAAATACGCCAAGCAGCGCACCAAGAGAAGCATTCGGGGGAAGAAGAAACGGGCCCACCAGGAGATTGATTGACCCAAGAATGACTTTAAAATCTAAACTGTGTTGACAAATATCATGTTTTTACTAAACTTTGAAATAAAAATTTGCTAGTTATTACCACAGTGTCGGATCTCATTTATTAGAATTTTATTTTCACACCATCGGGTGTTTGTCTTCATGTATTGCAATGGTGCGGTTTGCGTTTTCTATTCTTACATACATACCTGTACAACATTTTTTGCACATTTCTTTGCTTTGCTTTGTGTCTAACCTCGCTCTTATATGCTCAATGTTTGTGCACATGTATGTGGCTGTTTTAAGTGCAGACAATTTTGCTACCATCACAGTGTGTTTTGTTGACATTACTCTATTCTTATGTGCTGCCTTGTTACAATTTTCTTTATTCTTATTTGAATAACTACTAAACAATTAGTATAAAGAATTCATCCAAGAAACTTTTATCTCGATCGCACTCAATCTGAAACATTCACCTCAAACTGCTAACCCAATATAGCAAAAAATCTGTACGTGATGGAGCAAATTGGTTACCAGATTTGGATTCAGCGCACCAAAAAACATAAAAATCAATTGAAACATTAGAGGCAGTTTAAAAACAATTTTTTTAGTGTACCTGTGTTATCTTTACATCCATGTGTATTTTTGGATGTCTATATTAAAACTTCAATAAATATAAAATTTTAAAAAAGACTAATACAAGAAAATATTTTTTTCACTCAATGCATCATCAAACTCTGGAATTTGTTACTGAAGCATGTAGTAAAAGCTGTTAGTGTAGCTGGGTTTAAAAAAGGTTTGGACAAGTTCCTGGAGGAAAGATCCATATACCATTTTTAAAGAGGACCTGGGAAATCCACTGCTTGCCTCAGGACAAGCATTGTAGAACCTGTTTGCCTTTTTGGGAACCTGCCAAGTACTTGTGACCTGGATTGGTCACTGCTGGAAACAGGATACTGGGCTTGATGGACCTTGGTCTGACCAAGTATGGCATATCTTATGTTCTTATCTCTCCCTACACACCCCTCCTTATGAACTCCACTCCCTCTGCTGGATCGCTTCTCTCTCTCTTTTTCTTGTACTGCCAACTCCAGACTGTTCATTTCATCTTACTGCTCCTTATGCCTTGGACAAACTACCTGAGTCTGTGCGTCAGGCTTCATTTCTCCCCCTTTTCAAATTGATGCTAAAGGCTCAATTCTTTGAGGCTGCTTTTGGATCATGTTCTGCTTAGTCTCCTATAAGTCTCCTTTCCTTCACTAGTTGTATCCCCGTCATCACATGTTTTATCTGTCTTAACTAGATTGTAAGTTCTGATGAGCAGGGGCTCTCTTTTATGTTTCTGTACAGTGCTGCGTATGCCTGTTAGTGCTATATAAATGTTCAATAGTAGTAGCAGTAGTAATATGATCCAGAGGAAGACTTGAGAGCCTGCGATGAAAGGTTTTACTCCTCCCACTGTAGGATAAAATGCTCTCTTGTCCCTCAATGCACTATGGGCCCAAATTTCAATTAGGCTGGCTATGCGCTGCATTGACGCATAGCTTGCTTGCTGACCCCCTTAACCCGTATTTTCACCTCCCGTATTCATATACCAGGAACGACCAACTTCCTACCCTCAGACTCATGGACAAAGAATGTATAACGGCACTTGTTGTTTCTTAACACTAAACATATAGAAGATTGTATTATAGCACATGTTGTGTAATAGCGCACAATGTACATAGCTCAATCTATTCTAATACACAACACATCATACTCTCAAACTACGATATAACCCTCACTGCATGATTACACCATCACCATCACCTCTTTTGTTTGTTTTGCTGTTATACCACTTTGATTGTAAGATAAGGCGGTATAGAAATACTATTAAATAAATAAATAAGTGGGTAGCACCTGAAAGATAGGCAAAGTTTTTCCTCTCCTATCTTTCAGGCACAGGGGCTAAGCAGGTAGCATCGAAAATCGCTGCTACCCGCTTAGCCCTTTCCTCTGCCCCCTCGCTCTGCCCCGGAATGCCCCCAACATGCCATGATGCTAACCGCATAGTAGCTGGGCACGTTAGGGACTTATCCGGGATTTTCCAAAGGCACTACCCATGTAGGTGCCCTTGGAAAATCCCGTATAAAGCATTTACATGGGTAACATGAGCAGTTACCAGTGTAATTGCCTTCAAAAATGCCACCCTATAACTATAACATTTACTGAAAACCACTCTAGACTCTACAGAAAATATGCTTGATCTGAATGTATACGCTATTTTATACTGTTTTCTTCCTATGCTGAAATAAAATAAAAGTACAATCTTCTGATTAGCTTTATAGACTTTGGTCTACTTTCCAACCTAGTAGATAGATGACTTGCAGTTCCTTATGTTGCTGTTTTTTTCTTGATGCCAAAGGCTGTCTAGGTCACCCTGCAGAACATCACAGCTTTCAGTGGTTCTGTTACAGTTGCTGTCTCTCTTGGTTTATGGCGATGAATGTTCCTCTCAGCTTGCAGGCACCCTTTCTGCTCCTCTGCCAGTATTTCTTTCCTAAGCAGTTTCTGCAGCTGCTGCTCCATAGAGATTTATTCTGGGGTCTGTTTCTCTCCCTGCTGCTGTCATCCAGCTTTTTCTGGGTCTCTCGGACTTATTTTGCAAGTCTGGGCTTGTAGCACTTCTCACAGTTCCAGTCTTGCATCTTTGTTTTTTATGAATTCTGCTCACTGCTAAGTTCTTCTCTGGGTCTCTTCACAGGTTGCCTCTCTCTCCACACTAGACTCTCAGGCTCTGCTGCTTCTCAGCCTTTCTCCTGCTAGAACATTTCCAAGATAGGTTGCAAATCTCTGCAGTAGCCCAATGGTAAAAGCAGTGGACTTCACCACCAAGGAAGTCATTTTCAAATCCTATGACTACTGCCCTGGGGAGGAGGAGGAGAAGGAGGAGGAGGAGGAGGAGGAGGGGGGGGGGGTGCAGGGGCAATTCTTTATCTTTCATCAACAGAGTTTTGGGAAGGGGATCTTTCTCTCCTGGCTGCTGGTAGGACCTTGTCCTTCCCAGTTTCCAGCTAAGGTACTTCTTTATTCCCTTTTCCTCAGGTTTGGCCTGGTGCTGCTTCTTCTCCAGAAGGGATCCTCTGGCTATGACCACCCTTGCTGGGCTCTGCAACTGCTCCTCCTGCTGCTACAGCTGCAGTTCTGCTCTTGCTGGTCTAAGCTGCTGCTATTACCTTCAGCTGTCCTTGCAGCTGCTTCTCTGGTGGGTCTTCAATCTGTTGCTTTCCTCCTCCTCCTCCTCCTTCAAAGTTTGGCTGTGGCCTGGCAGCTCTTTTTTTCAGGGCAGCTCATGACATGCTTCTGCAAAGATATCTGCACAGTTGCTTTTTTTTTTTTGCCACAGCTACTCTCTATTTGCCATGCTGCTCCTTGAGCTCCTCCTCTCATCCCTCTCACAGTAGCTGGCCCTCACATCTCCGTTCTTGGCCCTGATTGCTGATACATGGTAGTCCTGTGCTGCAGTCCTTCCTCACTGAGACTTTTTCCACTGTTCCCACTAGAATAAAAGAGAAGAAGGAAGAATAAGAACTAGGAAAGCAGCATACTGGGCAGTGACTTGGACTGGGAGAAGGACTACTGTGCTTAGTGAATCCCAGAAATCTTATTTTACCCCTTGTGCCACCATCTAGAAATGCTTTGCAAAGACTATTAAAAGAGTGCATGCCCTTGAAGTAGTTGGGAGAGTAGCATACTGGGTGGTGACCTGAGCTGAGACCAGGCCTGCTGTGCTTGGAGGACTCTATAATACCTCTATAATACCTCTTTGACCCGGTGAAAAGCGGGATATAAATACAGTTAAATACATAAAAATAAATAAATTTTACCCTTGTTACCAGTAGAGGCCTCCTGCTGACATCATCAGAATTTTCTACAGGAAGACCTTTAAAAAGAGTGTGTGCTTGGAAAGTAGTTGGTAGAGCAAAGTACAGGGTGGTGACCTGGGATAGGAAGAGGTCTGCTATGCTTGGTTAATCCCTGAATATCTTACTTTATCTCTTGTGCCATCAGAAGTCATCAGCCCTACATCATGAGAAAGCACAATAGGTGGACTTGTAAGACCATGTGCTTGAAGGAGAGTGCCCAAAGGGGCAGGTAACAGGGGCGGCTCTATAATGAGGCCGAGTGAGGTGGTAGCCTCAGGCGGCATCTTTTTGGGGGTGGCAAAAATTGCCCCCAAAAAGACCGCCTCCCTCGGCCTTCAAAATAATAAAAAAAATAAAAAATAAAAAACAAATGGCAGCAGCAGCATGAAGTTCCCCGCGGCGGCCGCCTCCGTGGAAGAGCCCTTACAAACCTCCCCTCCCTCCTGCGCTGGCTCAGCTTTGCAGAGCAGCACGAAGGGAGAGTGTTTCCCTTTCACGCGGGTCTGTTAAAGCTGAGCCCACGGCGCTGATGGGAAAGAAGAAATGCTCCGACGTAGGAGGGAGGGGAGGCTTGTGAGGGCTCTTCCGGGGAGGCAGCTGCTGCGGGGCACTTCATGCTGCCACTGCAGCAGCAGTGGCAGCAGCATTTGCAGCTATTTCTTTCTTTCCCTAAAGAAGGTCTGGAGCTGAGCTGGTGATGGGTGGGTTAGCACAGGAAATAGCAATGGCCAGATGGGGGGAGGGCTAGGACTGGAAATTGGCTGATGGGGGGGGGGGGTTAGAATGGGAAATGGGCTGATAGGGATGGGGGCTAGTACTGCTAATGGGCTATGTGCCCACATGTCCACCTGCTACCCATAAACACATCTTTATATCCTTTTCATGTGCCTGCCATTTCCTGCCTATCTCTTGCTTCCAGGTCCCTTGCCACTTCTCTGTTTGCCTATGTATGCCCACTCTCTGTGCCTGGTCCCAATTATCTTTATGCTTGTCTCTTGGTCTGTGGCAATGCTTATAACACTGCTCAGACTGAAGCTGCTCTTACAGGACCATCTGAGGTTATCTCCCAGGGAGAGGACTGGCTTGGCTACCTTTTCACCCAGCCTTGGTTGCCTCAATTCCCTGCCTGTATACATTACCTATCTGCACCTATGTGTCCCCATGTGTGCTGAGTCTTTGGGTGGCTTACTGTGCCAGAGTCATGTGAATCCTCTCCCATACCCATCTTGCTGCCACCTGGAGAGGCCTGTGCATCCACGGAGGGGAGGGGAGGGGAAGGGAGGGGAAGGGTAGAAGAACTCTTCCTCTTCCAACACTATGCAGCAGATCATCAGAAGTTAGCCTATGTAAAGTTCCACTGCCTGGTGGCCATGCCTGCATCCTTCTCTGCTGCCTATAGAGCATATACATGTGCAGAGGTTCCAAGGAGGGGGCACATATGGGTCCCACCCTCACATGCCCATTCTCGGGGCTTCACAGACATATCTATTTCACAGCATGCCTACATGTTTCTATTGTCATTGTTTCTATGAGGGCTTTACATGTGCCCAGCATCTTCCATCACACACACATGCAGGTCTCCACAGTTGTAGAGATGTGCAAATTCAGAGATGTATGAAAGCTGATTTTACACAGCCTGTGCTTGTCCACAGAGATGTATGCAAAATCACCACGCCATTCTGCATGTTTTGATTTGCATATCTCCATGGCCTCCTAGATGGCCTTTCTAAAATGTGCCTTCACATGTTAATAAGGAAGTTACTGATGGTGTTTTGTAAAATAGAGCTAGAATTGTAATCCAGAGGAGGATAATTGTATTTGTTGCATCTCAAAGAAAAGGTGCGAAGCAGGAGAAACCTCAAACTGAAAAGATGTGCAGCAGTATGAAAGATTTCATAAGCAGTACCTATCCCAATATTCTAAAAAAGAAATGCAAATTAAGAGAGGAGTGCTTAATGTGATCTGAACAGAAAAAACGAGTAGTCTAATGAGATTATCAAAATGGCAGGCAAGTTATTAGCAATCCAGTCGAAAAGCCGCCAATCTTGCAATTTGGTTAATGCTGTAGTGTCCAAGGAGGGATTGATAACATATGAGAATCAATTTATTTGTGATACATTTGCAAGCTATTATAAACATTTATACAAATCTGAGTTAGCCTACAGCATGAAGGAGTAAAGAAACATCTTGCTCGATTGAACCTACCTATCATCTCTCAGGAGTCTAATGAGATTTTGGAAGCAAATATTTCAGCATCTGAAATACAAGAAGCCATTAAGGCTTTAAAAGCACGAAGAACTCCTCAGTGAGAGTAATTGTAAAGAATGTGCTAAGTAGCTCTTTGCTGTTAATATATCTGGAATATTTAAGGGCTGATGATGGGCAGGCATGCAGGAGGTTGATAAACTGAGTTATTTTGTAATAGATTGAATGTTCCAGAAGACGTATTGAAGAACTGAATGTACACTTGCTGTTGAAAATAAGGAATAAAAAAAGAAAGAAGTGTCAGATTACTAAAACTACTGGACCAGAAACAGAACAACTTGCCCATTCCTTTGTTGATAAATGTCATACATCAAATAAAAGTAAAGTTTCTTAAAGGGGGGAAAAAAAGCAAGAAGAACTTCTAGAGAGAATTGTTTAACCTTACTTTTCTAGAAGTCTTTCTCGGAAGTACTATCTCCCTCCCCTGCCTAAACTGTTTAAGGGAGTTTTGGCTGGAGGATGCCTATCTCAGTCGATGCTGTCAGTAGCAACCATTTCGCTTATACGTTTATGTTTTTGTTCATGTTTATGTTTATTAAAATTAGATATACCGCCCTACACAAAGCTACAGGGCGGGTTACAATAAGCATAAAGCAGGGAAAGATGTAACACAAAGCAGTTCATATAGGCCAATCTCCTTACTTAATTATGATACAGAAATCTTTGTCAAGCATTTGGTTACAAAGTTAGATCCTATCTTACCACACCTAGAGCCATGTTTACTAAATATTAGCATGTACTATCTGCCACTCTATTCATAGGAATAACATGGGTGCTGCAGCAGATAGTGAACATGACTCCAAGTGCGCAAGGATCAAGCTGAATTTGTTAAGGGCCTCTACAGCGTCAATAATATTAGAAGCACTATTAACTTCAAGGTTCATCCAAACCTTCCTCTGGACTCTCTATCTGGATGTCATAAGAACATAAGATATGCCATACTGGGTCAGACCAAGGTCCATCAAGCCCAGTATTCTGTTCCCAACAGTGGCCAATCTAGGTCATATGTACCTAGCAGTTTCCCCAAGGGACACAGGTTCCACAATGCTTGTATTGGTTCAAGCATTGATATCCTGGGTCCCTTCTTAATAATGGTTTATGGACCTTTCTTCTAGGAACTTGTCCAAACCTTTTTTAAACCCAGCTACACTAACAGCCTTTACTACATCCTCCGGTAACAAATTCCAGAGTTTGATTACACGTTGAGTGAAAAAATATTTTCTTTTATTAGTCTTAAATAGTTTACCCTGTAGCTTCATTGCATGTCGAAAAGCTTTTGTTCAAGTGTGAGGTGTTGAAAGTGTTGGGATTTGATTTTAATTTTCTGAGATGGATCTGATGTCTCTACAGCTCCCCTAAAGCTCAAACCTGAATAAATGGATGTTTATCTGCCCCCTTTATGTTGCACAGAAGAACAAGGCAGAGGTGTCCCCTGTCTCAATAGCTGTTTGCATTAATAATGGATCCCCTGGCAATGAAAATTAGACAACATACTGGCTTTTAAGGTCTTACAAGGGTGGATGGATCAGAACCTTATAGTCCTTTTTACTGACAATTTTTTATTTATTTATTTATTTATTTAAAAGCTTTTATATACTGCCTCTGCCAGGGATCAGTGGCAGTTTACATATAACATAACAATGGACTTTACATTGAACAATGATCAACTTACATAATTAACAACGTTTATAACATAACTATAATACATTAACTATGTACAATTTGGGTGAGCTAGGGGGCATTGGGGTGGGACAGGAGGGGAAGGGGTCTTGCTTGTCTATGTGTTAAAATGGAGAGGAGTGTGGGAATTGTTATTTAGGCTATATGGTGTTGTTGACTGTCGGAGGAGGCACTATGATATTCAATAAATAGATGGGTTTTGAGCTGTTTTCTGAATGATTGTAAGCCCTTTATTGTTCTTAAATTTTGTGGGAGCTCATTCCAGAGTGTTAGAGCAATGTATGTAAAAGCTGTAGTGCTGGTGGTGTGATTGGTGTTTTGAATGCGGGTAGGTGTAGTATATGTATTTTGTGATTGATTTCTTCTGGTTCTCGTATCAGAAGCTGATGAGGGAATTAAGGTGTGATGGGGATATTTTATTGTGTAATTTGAATACTACCATTATGTATTTATATTTTATTCTGGATGTAATTGGCAACCAGTGCAAGTTGTGAAGAAGAGGTGTGATATGGTCGAAGTAGTGTGCCTTATGAATTATGCGCACTGCTAGATTTTGCGCTACCTGCAGCTGTTGGATGGTTTTCTTGGGCAAACCTTGTAGAATGCTATTGCAAATATCTAACTGGGGTATTATGAGATTCTGAAGACCGTTCTGAAATTGGAACTGTCTAGTAAGGGTCTGAGGTGTTGCAACAGTCGTACTTTGAAGTTTATGGTTTTTGTAATGGTTTTTATATGAGAGACCATGTTTAGAGACTGATCTAGTATGATTCCCAGATGTTTAACTTCATTTTTTACTGTCAATTCATAGTCATTTATATGGAATGTTGATGGGGGAGTGAAGTTTTGGTTTCGAGATACATATAACACATAACCGGGTAGTCATACTCGGCGCTCCCCTTCCTGCCTCTCATACCCCCATCCTTCTACCTCCCCCTCCCCCCCCTTCACAAATGCAACAGACAACCATTCTTGGGTAACTACTGGTCGCAGCTTTATTTGCCAAATTAACATCCAGAACATACCAAACCAGCATAATCAACAACTAACCAAAGCCCCCCCCCCCCAACGGAGCGATGCGTCACCAGCCATGCTATTAGCAAATAGACCTCTCGCCTCCGCACCGGCCGCATTCACCTCCACCGGCCAAATTCCTAACGCCCCGGTCTACTTCGCCATATCACTAGCAAAAGTCTACATGGGGTTGTCTGGGCCGTGGGCACCCCGCCCACCCCCCAAGTGGCCTAAGACTACGGACCCCGGACACCTCCGCGATCCCGCCACTGGCTCAGGCAATCTGAACTGCCCGAGCCGCCCCCCCTACTCACAAGCTGTGACCAATTCCTGCCACCCTGCACCACAAGCTCCGAAACCTCTTGCCAATCATTCAGAAGGAGGTCAACTCCCACCGGAGAAAGGTGCACCCCATTGCTCCTGTACAATCCTCCACACTCCACCTCTGCCCACGTATGCATCACTTGATTACCCCCCCTGTTCGCATACCCACCTCCCAATCTGTCTATTGATTTTTGTTAACCTCCAAGACCACCGCCGCTGTCCCCCACAAGCTGGCCACGGGACAATATCAGACCAAATTAGCACACACCCCCCCAAACATTTGCAACACTAAGGCCAAATCCCTCTTAGCAGCTCTAATCAGTTGTTTGCAAATCCAGGCAACCAAGTCATTCCCCCCCAGATGCAGCAGGATAATCCCCGGCTGTCCTCTTATGCGCTGATGGTGCCGAAGCAAAGGCAGCAGCTGAGTCCAACGCAGACCGCGCTCACCCAGCCATGATATTGACACCAATGCCAGATCCAGCCCCAAATTCAGCCCGACCGGCCGCACTGCTGCTCGTTCGCCAGCCCAGAACACGAAGGAATGCCCCAGCAGCCAACACTTCCAAACACTCTGCCCCCCATCTGCAAAAAGAAAGAACGTATTACTCCTCCTCGCCCATCAGCCTCACCCTTTAGACACTGACATAAACTTGGAAAGGTCTAGACAAGCCATCTGCCTATACGTTGTATATGCCCTCCCGACAACCCAACCTCCGCCGCACTGGTCGCCGCCCCAATCCGAAATGAATGAGCCACAAACAGGGAAGGGTCCTCACCTATATGCCGAATGACCATCCGCAAAACCGCCGATACTTGAAACCGCGTCAGCACCCGTGCATCTCGGTGGATGAATAGCCCGCCTTTATGCTTAGGACGCATGCCTGAGTAGGCCGTAATCAGCGCCACCAGACATGTGGGTCCCCCGATCTCCTTCAATACCACCCACTGCCCCTTATCTCGCTGGTCCATTTTGGATCTCGCTAAGAACACCCGCAACCGCCCGTCGCGCACTTGGACATGTCGCCGTTGCAAACAACTACCCGCTCCCGCCTTCACTGAGTCCACTACCAGCTCACTCACCCGGAAGGCGCCAAAGAAAGCCAAGCTGAAAACCGCCCAAAAAGTATGACCTCATAGTGCAACTCCGTCACTTGCGGCAATTCCTCGCACAATCTCACTAGCAACTGATGCGTGATTGGGCGTCGCTGATCCGGCGGGGTCAGCCGTAAGCGTTCCCAGCCCTGCAGTAACCTTCTAGCCAGGAACCCTCCCCCCACGGAACCCTATCCCACCGCTCTCACGAAAAACACAAAACCCGACAAATGGTTACGCACTGCTGATCTCGTAGCCCCGTGTTCCTTCGCACTGACAATATATTGCCCGAGCAGGTGATCCGCTACCGCGCCCCCCTTTCTATCTCCGGGCCAGCAAAAACTCAGACACTCTACTCCCACCTTGCCGATAAGCCTCCCATGTCCGCTCCACCACTGAATTTCGCAGGAGACTCTTCATCTCTACAGGCCAGAGGTCCACAAGTTCCACGGGACCGCGCACCCGACCCTGTCTGCCTCCGGTGCCAATCTCCGAAACCGCTCCATCTTCAAACAAGAAAGAGCATCTGCAATTCCGTTAGTATGACCCGGTATATGCCACGTGGCCCATGCCCTCAACATGACATTCACACGCAGACATGCCAAGACTAGGGCCCTCATTAACGATGCTACCTGGAGGCAACGCGGAGTGTAATGATTCACCACACTCACCACCGCCTCGTTGTCACACCACCATAGCACCTGCCGATTTCTCAACCGATCTGGCCAAAGCTCTAGCACTACCAACATAGGAAAAAGCTCCAAGAAGGTAATACTAGTCAACAATCCAGCCTCGTACCACGCCTGCGGCCATCTGTCAGCACACCATGCTCCCGCAAAGTAAATGCCCAAGCCTATCCCCCCCTCCCTGCAGCGTCCGAATAAAGCTGAAAATCTTCACTGGAAATCTCTGCCTCCATCCAAACTGAAATTCCATTGAAACCCCGCAAAAACATATCCCACACCTGAAAATCCTCACGCATCACCCTAGAAACTCGTATGCGGTGATGAGGCTTGCACACCCCCGCCATCGCTGCCGCCAGTCGCCGAAGAAATACCCGCCCTATTGGGATCACCCTACACGCAAAATTCAGCGACCCTAGCAATGCCTGCATTTCCTTCAACGTCAACTTCGATGAGGCCACGGCATTAGCCACCAAAACCCGCAACTTCACAACCTTCTCATCTGGTAACCGCACCACCATTCCAACAGAATCCAGCTCAATCCCGAGGAAGGTAAGCCTGGAAACTGGGCCCACTGCCTTGTTATCAGCCAAAGGGACCCCTAACGTTCCCACCATCTCCATGAAACCTGCCAAAAGCTCTCTGCAGCCAGTCGACTGCACTGCCCCAACAAACAGAAAATCGTCCAGATAATGCACCACCTCGGGCCGCCCAACCTTCTGGACCACCACCCAATGCAAGAAAGAACTAAACTTCTCAAAATATTCACACACAACTGCACAACCCATCGGCATGCACTTAGCGAAATAGAACCCCCCCCCCCCTCGAATTGGAACCCTAGCAAATGAAACGACGAAGGATGAACCGGGAGCAAACAAAATGCTAACTCAATATCCACCTTCGCCATCCATGCCCCCCGACCAACCTTCTGAAGTAACTCCACCGCCCTATCAAACGAGGCATACTTAACCGTACAACACTCGCGCGGTATGCTATCGTTCACCGATGCCCCGGCTGGACTTGACAGATTGTGTATTAAACAAAAATTTCCAGGTTCTTTCTTAGGTATGAATCCCAATGGAAATGACACGAGGTGTGGAAAAGGCGTTTGCCGAAACAGGCCCGCTATTCTACCTAAACTCAACTCAACAGCCAACTTTTCCTGTGCTATCGGCACCCATCGCCGCACTGCCACAGAGATCCGTGCCAACACACCTAAAACCACACCCCGAACCGGGATAACAAAACCAAACTGAAATCGAACTGCAATACAGCCCTATCCTTCCTCTTCGGGTATTGCCAAAGCCAATCCCTTAACACCTCCACCCTTATCGAGTGGGGGCCAATCCGAATCCCTTCTCACAACTTGGCTGCCGCCCCAGGAGCGGCCCCTGCTCCTTTAACACATTTTGTGGCCGAGTGGAGACCCCTGCAGCTCAAGCAAGCATGCCGGAACTTACAGTCTGGGAAGGGGCAAACGGACTTATTATACCGCCAGCAAAAGTCCCCACCTCCGCTTCCTGCTGGCTTAGTCTGCAGTATGGGGCCTCCGCTCTGAAAGGAACGACTCGCCCCTGCGGTGGCCACCGACCCACCCCTTACCCCACTCCCATTACCAGTCCCCGGTCTGGCTGACATCTGCGTCAGCCACAGATTGATATCCTGCATACCCCACATTAATCCCTTGGTCCCCTCCATCTTGTCTCAAAACTTTTCATCGTAATTAAGCCACGACCATCCTTCGTGGGCTTGCGAGGCTTCAAGAATCGAATCCGCGTAGGCCAGCAATATACCATACTGGTCTGGACGATGATGACCCCAAACGCTCACCAACCGCAAAAAAGCCCTCACCCAATTTACGAGAAACTTTTCTGATCTGACCGACCTTTTCATCCTCTTTCCACTTTTTTCTGCTCTCGCCCAACCTCTTCCGCCCCTCGAGCAAACGAAAAATATCTATATATTTCCGCTTTCGAATTTTGCACCGTAACTTCCTCAGGACGCCCTCCCATAACTCCGACAACAATGCCGAAGTTGTACTACTACCCCCCGATCTACTTGCCGACCCTTCGCAGCCCTGCACCCCTAACCTCATGCCTTCTTCGCTCGAAGCCGCCTCCGACGAGCCCGACGACGATGAGGAAGAGGATTCCGAACTATGCCATCGACAACAGACGTGCTTCTTTTTCTTGCTCGCCTTTCCTGAACGTTCCCTCTGCATACCACCCCCTTCCTGCTCAGCCCCCTCATCCACCCTTAACTCACCCGTCTCCACTCCCACTACCGCGCTCGGCATTGACTGGCGCAGCCTGCTCTGTTGTAGATCCTCATTCCGCTGTTGCGCACTGTCTCCTCGTGGCGCTGACCGATCCTCCTGCACGGCCCTGGCCACCGTGTCCTTCAACGCCATTCTCGAAGGCTCCTCTGGCTCAGGCGTGAATCCAGGCGATGCCACCACAGGGGCCTGTGAAGAGATAAAAGGAAAACCAGGTGCAGGAAACCCTGGGGCCCATGCTGGTTGCCATGCTCCCACCCACGCTGTCCTTGACGAACCTTGCCCCTGCTCGCCCAGTGATCGGCTGGGGTCTGATAACCAGCTAGCCCATACCCAATCGTTAATGTCGCCCCACTTCCCGGGGTCACCAAATCTCCCCCCTCCCTGCTGCAGGCACCGTACCCCGGCATGTCGAACCTCCCCCAGAACCCGCCCTCCCTGAAAATGGGACCAGCCCCCATCCCCCACCCTGGTTCCACACACTCCCCTCTGCCCAACTCTGTTGTCGCACCTCCCGAGCTCGCTTCCTGGCTACCACCTCCCCTGCCAAAAGCAGGTTCCCCAGCCAAGCCGCTCATGGCAGGTGGCCAAGTCCCACGTCCCTTAACTCCACCACCCCTCCTGGACACTACCGGGGAGGACCGTCGTCCCCGGGTCGGAAACCTAGCCTCTCCCCCACCTCATTGCAACACTCGGGACTCCCCTGGACCATGCATACCCCCCCTTCTTCCCCGTTCTGTCCCCCGACCCCTATTACCCCCTTTTACCCTGTCCACTCCCCCACCCCTGCTCCCTCGACCTCCACTCTGCTGGGGCCTCTTGGGTGCCATGCCTCTTTTCCCAATGACTGCCCAGCTCCTGCCTTTTTTAAATCTCTTCTTAACTTCCTTTTTTTTTTTTTGTACCAACTCTGCCCAGTCAGGCCTCTACTCCCAGGCTAAACTTGGTTTTTCGCAAGCCCCCCCCAGCACCCCGCACTCACCTGCACACGAAGAGCCTGCTTACGTCTGTTTCTCCTTCTCTCCCCCGACGCGACTCTCGGCTCCGCACCCTCTGCTCTTCCAGCCATCGGCCCCGTCACTATGACGTCGCTGCCACCATCCTAAACGACCCCTGAGCTAGCTGCTATCCATCACACTCCAGGCTTTCCCACATGTGCCCAGCCACCACCGCCACCAGCTGAGCACATGCCCTGCCTCAGCCCCTGATTGGCTCCTGCACCCGATCGCGTGTGCCGAGCCAATCAGTTTAAAGGACGCACAAGCGTCCTCGCCGCCGCTCTGCACCCCCCCACCTTCTCTTACCTACACGCGCGCAGGGTCCCGCGCCAGGCCGAGCACCCGGTTAAATTCGGTCACCGGGACCCTGCTCGCGCCCTTTCCCTTTTTTAAAGTTAATTTTTAAGTTGTGAATCTGTAGCCAATCAATTATTTTATTTAGGCATGACTGTACTTGTGGGCAGGCAGGGTTTGTGATATCTATGGGATGATACATTATTATATCATCTGCATAGAGGTGATAATTAATCTTGTGTTTTTTAAAGATGCTGCATATTGGCTGTATATATAAGTTAAATAGAAGTGCGGAGAGTGATGAATCTTGTGGAATTCTTTGTTCTTGTTTGAAGGTTGTTGATGTAGCCGAGCCTATACATACCTGTTGTGTTCGGTTGGTTAAATATGAAATGAAGCATTGTATTACAGTACCATGCAATCCAATCTGTTGTAATCTTGATATGAGTATGCTGTGGTTTATGTTGTCAAATGATGAGGCTATGTCTAGAAATATTAGAATGAAGGCTTGTTTGCTGTTATTCAAGCCTCATATGAGCCTGTCCATAAATGTAAGCATGGAGTGTCTCCACAGTATGTTAAGGTCTGAAGCTGTGCTGTTGTTCATCAAGTGGTGCATTTAGTTTGATGAAATCTTGCAGCTGAAGTTGAGCTACTTTTTTGATGACCTTGGCTAGGAATGGCAGACTAGAGATGGGTCTGTAAGAGCTGGGTTGGTTTTTATTGATTGAGTTCGATTTTAGAATTGGAAGGATCATGTCTTGTTTTAACTCATGTGGCATATGGCCTTGTTTTAAGGATTGGTTTACTATGTTCAAAATAGTTGGGGAGAGCTCATCTTTTACAGCTTTAAGTCAACTGACCAGGCATGGGTCGGAGGAGGATGCGGTTGTATTGATGCTGATGATTATATTTTTTAAGATGCTTCATGTCTACAGTGTGAAATGTGGTCCACAATTCACAGTTATGAAGACTGGAGTCCTTTGAGTATTGATTGACTGGTTTAAGAGTTGCTTCATCATTGCTAACAAGTTTAGGTTTTTCTATATAGCGATTGGCTTATGTTTGTGGATTGATTGGGGGTTGTTCTGCGTCAAGATTGGGTGTTTTTGTTAGGGATTTGATTATATTAAATAACTCCCTTGGCCTATTAAGGACTTTAATAAGCAGTGTGGTTTGATATTTCCTTCTTTATTTAGTTAGATAAAAGGAAAAACAAAAAAAGGAAAATAAAATTATACTTTTTTATTGGATTAACTTAATATAGTCAGGTCAGGACAGTATGAGAAATAGATGACAGTATCATAACATATAAGCAAATTAAAAAAACATTCCACTGATAGTCTCATGGGGGAGAGGGTGGGGGGAAGGGAACTGGGAGTAATGAATGGGCAATCAGAAGGTGGCCAGCTGTAAATATTTATAATTTATAATGTGATGGAAAGCCCATATCTTTATTATGTCCTTTCTGGTTCAATCGAAAGTGTCTTATCATCTTAAGTTTAAAGGTTTTATGTTCTTAGATTGATTTGAATCTCCCATTGAGCTCTCTCATCATAAAATCATTGATGCCGTGTTCTGGTCCTGCAAAGTGCTCTCAAACCACTGAGGTGACACCTTAGTCTGCTTTGTGCCGTGTGATCTTATGTCTGTGTGAATTGATCCTTGTCTTTAATATTTAGCCTGTTTCTCCAGCATAGCCTCCCTTTTCACATATTCTACATCAAATAACATATTCCATATTAGAGGAACAGCATGGGAATATTTTTATGAATGTGGGTAACTGTGGGCTCCTGTGATATGTATTGGTATAATCTGCAGTTTAGCATATTACAGGGAATTGTGCCATTCTGTGTTTTTTTTTGGGAGGGGGGGGCTTCTATTATGAGCCTGTTTCTGACTATTTTTTGCCTCATATTTGGTGGTTGTCAGAAGGACAACACTGTGGAAGCGGCGAATATCTCTTCCTGAAGTAGTGGTTGTACGTCGTTTATGATTTTTCTCAGTTTTTCCAGCTCTGGATTGTATGTCGCTACCAGGGGGACGGTTTTTGACGTTTTTCTTTTATCTGTATTGTAGTGGATTCTCTCTGGGTGTTCTGAGTGAAGAATCAACTTTTTGGGGATGATTTGGGGACTGTAGCTTTTTGTTTGAAGGATTCAGCCAGGTTCTAGAGTTGTATATTCTTGTCTTTTGGGTCAGAGCATGTGCAGAGATATTGTGTTGTTTGGCTGTGTATAATGTCCTTTTTTGTATATGAAGTGTGAAAGCTGGAATTGTGAAGGTAGTTGCATCTGTCAGTTGGTTTCCTGTATAAGGATGACTGAATATTGACACTGTTGATAAAAACTGTGGTGTCGAGAAAGTTAATTTTTTTTCTGTGGGGTAGGCAATTTTGGATCTGATTGAGGGATAGGATGCATTAAAAAAAATTGTGAAATTGTTTGAGAGACTCCTCTCCCTCAGTCCAAATTATAAAACTGTCATCAATGTACTGGTACAATTTAAAAGGTTTAGTCTGATATTTGTTCAAAAATATCTCTTTCAGTTCTGCCATGAAAGGTTGGCATATTGCAGTGCTATTCTTGTCCCCTTAGCCATGCCCATAATCTGTAGATAGATGTCATTATTGAAGCTAAAGTAGTTGTGGGTTAAGATGAATTGTATCAATTTTGTAATAGCTTCCGATGTGTATTGGTGGTCCAGGGTAGATGCCATTAGAAATTTCTCACATGCAATTATTCCATCTGTGTGGGGAATGTTGCTATATAGTGATTCCACATCCACTGTGACCAGGAGACTGCCAGGCAGTGGTAGTTCAATGTTTTTTAGCTTGTTCAGAAAATCTGTGGTGTTTTGCCTGAAGCTGTTTGTTCTGTGTACTGGAGCTTTGAGAATCCCCTCTATAAGTCTAGATATTTCCTCTGTGATATGGAAATCCTGGCAGACCAGTCGTATCTGAACAGGGGGTTTTTATGCATAGAGTTGTTAACCACGTCTAAAAATCCTGGAGGGTGGAGGGAGCATTTTGCGTAGGCCCGCAGTATAGATGTGAATTCCCCATTTCATATAGGGAATCTACATCTCTGGCCAAAATTGTAGATTTCAGACTTACAGAGGTTCTCTGGGGTTAGTGAGAGCAGGAGTGATGCTCACTCGCTCCTGTTCCACTTGCAGCTGAATCGAAAATTGCTAATCTCGTGATTCTGCAAGTACTGAATGATAACTGCTAGGGGTCATTGGTGCCATGCAGAGCAGGGGTGAGTGGGCATTGCTCCTGCTCCCACTAACACCATGGGAACTGGCGTGTTGGTGGAAAGTGGGAGGATGCTGTCCGTGATCTTGGAAGACACCAGAGTTAGTAGGTGGAAGGCTGTGTTAATGATGCTAAGCTTGTCCTTATGGGGTTGGATGCTTTGTAAGAGAGAGTAGGGGGAAGAAGATCTGGTGGGAGTTAAGGGATGGGGAGATCACTTTGTGGGGGAGGCACAAGTATAACTGCCAAGCTGGAGGGGTATCTGGGAGCGGATGAACTAGAGGTACTGAATAGGATGCAACTGGAAATCTAGAGCAGTGATTATAAGAAGCTGTTCCCAAGATATAGGTGAGAGCTTTTAATGTTTTTTTTTCCACACATGCAGCTTCTTAAAATCAATGGACCCAATTTTCAAAGGCATATGCATGTTTAACTGCCCTAGTTACCTGTGTTTCTCCAGGACCAAGCAGGAAGTCAGTCCTCACATATGGGTGTCATCGACGCCGATGAAGCCCCAGCGGAGCATTTCCCCAGCTTTCTATGAAAGCCTTTGAGAATGCAGGCACACATGCGCGGTTCCCTTCCTGCCTAAAGGTGCAATCTTACCCCAGTCTCTCTTTTTCCGAGAAGTCCTGTTATCCCAGATAAAAGTTTGATTTTTTTCGGCGATTCTCGCTATTTTTTCTTGGGTTGGGGGCTGTTTTATCGCAAAAATGAGAAGTGGTAGAACATCCTATAATGTTTTTAAGCAGAAAACTAGCGCCCCCCGAACAGAAATATTCCACTGTGGAACATGAATCTCTGGCTATACGGTGGGCAATAGAGGCCCTCAAATTTTATCTGGTAGGCCGTAAATTTCTCCTAGTTACGGATCATGCCCCTTTAAAATGGCTTAATAGAATGAAGGTTCACAATCCGAGGCTCACGGGTTGGTATATGGCCCTGCAGGCCTACGATTTCCAAATAGAACATATGGCCGGTAGGCTGCATACCAATGCTGATGCACTTTCTAGAATTCTGTGCTGTGCCGACAGTTGTCTGCCAGCCCGGAATATCTTAAGGGGGGGGGGGGAATCTGTGGTGGCGAAGACGTGGGAGAGCAGAAGCAAAGAGGGAAAAACCAGGTATTTTCCTCTGAAAAAGGAATTAGCTCCAGGAGTTTAGGGGTTAAAACTCCTGCTTCAGAAAAAAACTCACTGCAGAAAGTTTATGATAGAGAGCCACATCCTAGCTCCATGGTAACCAGCCCTGCTCACGAGGAACAGCTGGGGGTGGAGCTGGGAAACGGAAGGGAAAATCACAGATATAAGTTTGAGGAAGCAAGGGAGGAGGAGAGCAGAACCGGTGGAGGAACGAGAAGGAGAACAAGGACAGGAGGAACCCGAGGAGAGTGTTCAGAGGGAACACGGAGAACCAAGGGAACTTCAGCAGAGACGTCTGCAGAGACTTCTTGGAGAAAGGCAGAGTTTTCCAGAGAAACAGAGGCTGCCAGGAAAGCAGGAACTGTGAGAGAGGCAGTGCCTTCCAGAGGTATAGAAGTCACCCTTGAGACCAGTAAGAGATACAGGAGAAATCCATTGAGAGGGAGAGCTTACCAGGGAGAGAAGCCAAGCTATGAAAATGGCAGAGAGCTGTCTCCAGGAGAGCAGATGGAAACAGAGCCTTCGGCAGTAAAGTCTGAGGAGAGCTTAATTCCACAGAGTAAGGTGAGCACCTTGAAATCCTCTCAGAGCGTTCTGAGAAATAAGAAACTCCCTAATTCCTCTAGTAGCCCTCAGCAGAGAGAGGAATCTGTATTAAAGAAAGTGTTAAAAGTTTTAGAGAAACTAAAGCCTGCCATTTCTGAGACAGAGTTAAATCATTTACAAACAGACTCTGAGGTAGAAAGCATGGACCTAGAAGAATCTGTGCTAGAGGAATTGCCCTCAGATAATGAAATGGATTGCTCTCTAGTTTGTGCTCAAAACGGAAAAGCTATAAGGTTTTTAGAAGATAGGAAACCTGGAAGCTTAGTCATCCGTGGGCAGTGCTGAGAAAAATATGCAAATGAGTTGCTGATCTCCGAGGCATGGCCCGGAGTTGAAAAAGGACTGTTTGAAAGTGAAGCCCAAGAGTCTGTAATACAGCCACTAAGAAAAAGCAGTCTGTGTGAGAGAAAAATAGTTTGCAGTAAAGATGCCAATGTTATGCATAGCTTGAAGAATGTAAAGCTTTTGTCTAAACCAAGCTGAAAGCTGTTGTTTGGCACAGGAAGATTACTGGCTGTTTTCACATGGAGAAATACTGTTGTTCGGCACTGTAACAAGCTGACCTCAGAAGCATTTTTATTCTTTTGGTTTTGTTTCACCGGAAAAAATAACCACCGTTATGTTTTGATATTTTTGAACTGCCAGAAAGAAAGTTCATTTGGCTGAAGAATAAATAAATAATCCTGTGTGCCTATGAAAATCCTCTCGGCTGAATTTATTTCAACCTCACAACTACACGACTACATTTCCTAGCAGGCATCCTGTTGGGAACATAGGTAACAAACAAGGGACATTTAAAGAAGTTCCGTCCCCCGCTCCTAGGCTACCGCCTGGCCAGTAGGGGGCGCGACAATAGTTTAATTTTTTAATTTTTGTGTGCTGTTCTTAGCTATGTCATTTGACTGAGGTAAGATGGCACCTTTAGGCGGGAAGGGAACCGCACATGCATGCCTGCATTCCCAAAGGCTTTCATGGAAAGCTGGGGAAATGCTCCGCTGGGGCTTCATCGGCGTCGATGACACCCATATGTGAGGACTGATTCCTGCTGCTCCTGGAGAACACCTGTTACAGGTGATTAACTACTCTAAATGCCTTAACGGGGAATGTTCGAAGGCACCTACATGGGTAGTGCCTTTGGAAATTCCCTGGTATGTCCCTTACATGCCCCGATGTTATGCGATTAGCATCAGGGCATGTTGGGGGCATCCTGGGGTGGTGCAGAGGTGAGCTATGGCACCACCCATATAGCATGATTTTCGATGCTCCATAGTTAGCGTTCTGTGCCATAAGGATTTGGAAGATGCCGGGGCTAATCGTGTAGTATCGAAAATCAGTGCTACATGATTAGCTCCTGTGGCCTCCTAGCTGTGCGGTTATATCTGGATTTTTGATGCCGGCCACATATGGAAAATCTGGGTTAGACGGGAGGGGGTGGGCTATGTACCAACGCGACGCACAGCACTGCCCAGATCAAAATCAGGCCCAATGCTCCCCTGAGATATGAAGAGCCATTCATATGCGGTCCTGCGTCAATTTTATAAGGGACACTTCATTTTGCAGCTCCTCTTGTAAAATACTATAGAAATTGTCCATGTCCTGACCTGGATATGGGAATTCCTCTCTCCACATCCTATTTAAAATATGCCTTCACAGTTATCTGGACATGTTACTTTTCTTAATCATGCAAGTCCCACTCTTGGTTTTTTGCTCTCCTCTCTTCTCTCAATTCTTTCCAGGAATCCTGTCCATTTCCCATTGTCCTTCCTGTCTTCTTCCATTCTTCCATCTGTTTCTGACAGTGAACTTTGAGATAGATATTCAGAAGGGTTTATGCGGTTTGCAGCACCTCCAAACCACATAAAGCCCCAGTAATCAAAATATTCAGCGGCGCTATCTGGACAGTGCAACTGAATATCCCACAGACTGCAGGAAAACATCTGGTTAATGCTGGGGAAGTCTGTGGTGATATTCAGCCAGTAAATGATTAGCTAAACTGCATAAAGTTAGGACAGGTCAATGACTATCTTAACTTTATAAGGATTTTTTTGTCCGGTTAGTGACTGAACACTATATCACTGCTAACTGAATAGCATTACCCCTGGCTGGCAAAACCGAATATTCAGCTCTGCACTCAGTATCTAATTTTAACTAAAGCAGCAGCAGCTACAGTAGGTGCTGACTGCTACTGCTGAATATCATCTCCTTCTGTTAAAACTATTTCCTCCAAAGCTTTCTTTTCTGCTTCTCTATAAATTCATATTTCACTTTCCTTTTTACCCTCCTCAATCCCCCTATTTTAACTTTTCATTCACATACCAGCTTTCCATCTGCTCTTACCTCCTTCTTAGCTCATCTCCCTACTTGCCCTCTCTTTAACTCCCTTCTCCCATCCTCAGCTCTCTTCTCACATACTCCACTATCTGTAAGCATCAGCCTGCTTCTCTTACCTCCATCCCCAGCATCTGCACCCTTCTGCTCTCTGTCTCTGTGTCCAGCATCTTCTCTATGCCTCCCTGTTCTCCATCCTATCCCCATGGTCCAGCAACTCCCAATTCTTTTTGCTCTTTCCCCACTCCATGGTCCAGCATCTCGCCATCTTCTTTCTACCCCACCCTAGGCTACTCTGTGGTCTGCCAGCAACTTTCTCCCTCATCCATTCCAGAATCCAGCACCTCCCTTCTCTCTATCCTCTCCCACCGACTCAATGATCTAACATCCTCCCTCTCTCTTCCCTCTACCCTGTAGTCAAGCATCTTCTCTCTCACTTTCTCGACCTTTCATGGTCAGTCAACTTTTCTCTTTTTCTTAGGTCCCCTGTCCCATATAGCCTATCTTCTCTCTTTTCTCTGTCCCTATGCCTCCCCTTGTCGAACATTTTCTCTCCAATCTCCCTTTCTTCCTCCCATTGTCTTCCTTTCAACTGCTCAGCTCACAGCAGTGAAAGCAAAAGGAGCAAAAGAAATAGTAACAAATAAAACAAAAAAACAAAAGGGCAGTCTTCACACTTAGGTGTTCTCCAAAGCACTGATGCATCCCACTCTTCTGAAGCTTCTTCCTGCTTCCATGGGGGTGGAGTAGAGGATTGGCCTAGTGGTTAGGGGCAAGGTACTTCAGGCCAGAAGGTTGGGGGTTCAAATCCCACTAGAGGACAACAACCTTGGGCTAGAAGGACTGGGGTTTCCAGTCCCACAGGTGCTCCTTGTGTTCTCAGGCAAGCCACTTAACCCTCAATAGCCCATGTTCCCTGTAAAATAGCTATCTCCAAGTTATAATGCCCTGCTCAATATAATTTCAGTTTGTTCAATGTAAACCACACTGATGCAGAATAGCACGGTATATAAGAGAATATAAATAAATAAGACACATCAGAGTTTTGGAGGGTGCAGGAGTGTGAAGGATCCCCAGCACTCATTTCTTTACTATTTGTGCTTTTCTGCTGCTAGTGCTGCCAATTGAAGGGGCCATGGCAGGAGAAAGAGAAGGACAGATAGAGCTTTTCTGATGCCCCTGGGTCTCTAGCACGCCCCTCAGGCAAATGCCAGGGGGGACATGATCCCCCTAACCTCTTCTCAGTACACCACTGGATTAACATATTTCCTAATAATGCACACACATCTTTTTGTGATTCTGAACCCATCCAGACTTCACACCTGGCAACACCTGCTATAGGAGTATATGTGTTCATGTCAACACACATACTTTTACATACACCTGACCTAATTTTATCAAAAACATTTTATGCAGGCATATTGCCACATGCATGCTAAAGCGACTTTATAAAATTACCCCTTTAAGATTTCAATTGGAGCCTTTGTTATGATTGATCAGGACACGTTATAGCGCTGCTTATTATTCAAGGTCTAATATGCTTACTTTTCTTCTCTCTCTATACTTTGTATTCATTTTATGTTTTGTGAAGCAAACAGTATTTGGAAATTCTGCACAGCCCAAAAGTCACTGAAAATATTCAAGTAACTGTAAAAGCACCTCCTTTGCTGTTGTGTGCAAAATAATTGCTGGCGTGAAATGCATGCTGTAGGGTAAAAGAAAATTATCACCCAGCTCGCACTTTTCACTTCTTAAATATTCACTCTTTCTTTCTTGGAGTGGGGATGATTCATGGAAGTCTGCCACCACGTTGTCATCTTATTGTAATCATGTACCTTCTTTTATGCAGAAAATTCAGAACACAAGCCACTGTGCTTTGTACTGTGCTATCATTAGGAAAGAGAGCAAAACCTTCAAACGAGATCTGTGTTTTCTTTTTTGTTTGTTTATGAATGTGGACATTTAGATTATTGTTTTCGTTCATAATTTTCTGTTATGAAACAGTAAGCGTGTAGTGGTACCCATTTGATCTTCCTCAGATTCCCCTCAGGATCTCGGTGGAGCCACAGCAACCCATGGATTCATGGCAGCTTTTAGCTGCTTCCCCTGTATATTGTCATTAGGAAGCTTCTTTCTGGCTGTCAGGATGGGGTCTTAATAGGCTCTTGAAACATTGATGGAACTCAGTCTTGCTTTACCATGCTAAGCATTTTGGAATCCTCTCGAGGCGCCAGCATGACAAGAACAGAGACTTAGCCTAATAAAATTATAAACAGAGCATGAGTTGATAGACTTTAAAGGAAAAACAGAAAATCATTAAAAAAAGATCATATTTAAAAAGCAAACTCAGTGTCACATTAACATAATATTTATTATTGAAGGGAAGAAACTGGCCTTATTTTATTCACATTAGGGATGGCTCTGAATAAATCCCTTGTGATGCCCCCATCTTCTAATTAGTAAAATCATACTGAGGTTATGAAAATAATGACCTTATTAAACGTCAACTAATTAAATATTCTTTTAGAAATTATTAGGAAAGGATGCATGTTTCTGAAAGGATGATCTTGATCGTTTTCTGCAATGGCCTTTCTTTTATGTATAACTTACATCTGAAAATTCTGAAGAATTGCAAAGTTTTTAATGATATGATTGTTTTTTAACTTTTCTTTTCTACAAAAGACCTGCATAATTTATAAAGCTCTGTAGCTCTTTGCATCATATTTCCTTAAAACTCCTAGGGTATCTTTTTGGAATAGCTTGGGTAAAACAATTCACTTGTAAGAACCAAGGAAGATGGCAGCTGCTGAAATGACATATTAGCAGAGGTGCTAGATGCCAGTACTATAATGAAATTTTAAATAAATTTAAGATAATGGCAGGGACAGGGTTGGAAGATTAAATGAAAGATAAGGAAGAGAAGAGTTGTTGGTATGGGAAAGTATAGGTTCATATACCCAGGGCGCTATAAAATCAGATATAGAGAATGGGGTACAATGAATAGGGCAGTTTGTCCTTATCTGTCACCATTACACCTGGGGGAATTCTGAGCAACAAAACTAAAAATTCTGGACAAAAATTAGAAAAAAATTCTGGGCACAGTATTTTAAAATTCTGCAAAATTTCTGCATGCTTTATTAGTAAATTTTTATGCAGAATCCCTCTATCATAAAACCTTACTCTTCCTCTAGACTTGAAATTCCGCCTGCTTTTTTCCTCCTTAACTCATTTGCTCCAATCACAGTTCTCTCACCAAGGATCGTACCAAGCTGGAAATGCATCCCATGTGACTAATGAATCTGGCACCCTCCTCTGTCCCAGCCATGTGAGTTACTCTTTTTGAGCTTCCTGGAAGCCCAATGATGATATCAGTCCCTTTCTGTGCTTGCCCCCCTGTGGCCACACCGCTCGCACAGCCCTTAATATGGCCCTGCTCTCCCCTACCCCCAGAACTTCCTTTCTCCCCCTCTTCTCTCTCCCTCTAACTTCTAGCAAGATCCCTACTGCTGTCTGTCCATAAAATCTACCCTCATGCACATACCCCCAGCTCACCTCCTCTCTCCCCTACCCATGTGCCAAACTTTGGTTTTCCCTTACCTCTCCTTTCTTCCCAGGTACATACATCCACCTTTCTTTCTCACCACCCCAGACATACACCCATTTCCTTCCTCCAACCACCCCTCTTCTGACTCAATAGCAGCCTATCTCCATTCCCTAGCCAATCCCCAATTCACCAGCAGTCCATCTCCTGCCCCCAGCCATCCTTCTGACTCACCAGCAGCCCTTCTTTTTTGTCCAGTTGCAAGTGGCTCTTTAACACAGTCATGGGACCATTTCCCTTTGCTCTTGTAGCTATGCTAGATTCTGATGCCGGCACTATGCTTTCAAAAAGTAAACAGAAGCACTTCCTGTTAGAAAAAGGAAGAAATTACGTTTACCTTTTGAAAACATTGCATGCCAGTGTCAAAATCTAGCACAGTCATGGGAGTAAAGGGAAATCTTCCTATGGCTGTGAAAAGGCAAATAGTAAGGCAGGCTTGGGTGCTCTTAAATCATTTATTTATTTGTGTGCTTTTTTATACCGCTCCTTCCAGAGATCAGGAGCGGTTTACAGAGAACATGTCAAAAATTAACATTAACATTACATGGAACATTAACAGTGTAAATATTTGTTACATAGGAAACTAAAAATACAAATTGTAAACGTATTAACTATTTACATTGGTTGAGAGAGATTAATCATACTGAGGTATGTAATTCAACAGTAAAGAGATTATTTTATAACAATGATACTAGGATTGACTAACATTCAGTATGAGTGACAAATGAGAAAATGTGTTTTGGGTTAGGTCATGCCCGCCCGAGCCTGCCTCACTGCCTGCCAATGCCGGTGCCTGTGCAGAATTCTGCACAGCAACTGCAGAATACTATGAAAGTCTGTTTTGCGCAGTTGTGCAGAATTTCCCAAGGAGTACATTATATATATATATATATATATATATATATATATATATATATATATATATATTAATGTATTCGTTCTTTCTCTATTTATTTGACTTTTGTATATACCGCATTTCCTATTATTAAATTTTTCAAAATATAACAAGTGTATCCACTTTTTCAAGAAAAGTGAAAGAAGCAGTACAACAAAGACAGGGCCAGCTCAGCCAATTTTTGCTTTTGTGCCTCCCTCCTTTGGTCCGACCTTGCAGTGCAAGCTGCGCAAACAATTTTTAACCCATTAGCTCGTTAAATGCCACCTTCCCATTTAACTTAATCTGTGTATTCTTTGTCAGTATCTATATAGATCACTTGCTGAATATACAAACAGTGATGGTGTAAGCTGGGCCTGATATTCCACAGACCTGAACTAAATGTGTAACTTATCTGAATAATGGCTGAATTTTGCAACTATCTGGATAAGTCTCTGGCCTACCCTTGCTCCTCTCCTAACATGCCCCACAAGTATACAGATAATATCTGGCCATCCTGAAATTTAAAAGTCTGATATTATCTGCATATTTTTTGAATATACATGGTCAGAATAATTATGCATTTTTCAGTGAATACCTAATTGCCTTTGACTATCTGTCTGATAAGGCATAATTATTCATTCATATGGAACACTCTAAGACTCTCCAATAAAACTCTTCCAACTACAGATGCAGAGCAGAACTCCACATCTCAACATACAAAAACACATTCAAATTCTACTGTAACACCAGCAACAACAACACTAACTCCCTCCACAGCTAGACACTGAGCATCAAAAACACAAAACCCTACACATGGATACTTGACACCAGCATCAAGAGCTCAAAATTGTACCAATCCTACCTATGGAAAATCAGCACTGCAAATATTCTAGAACCCCAGTAACCTTCAGTTGGAAAAGAGAACAAGTTGAACTACTACAGATTCCTAGAGAGAACCTGCATGTTAACTGTTCAGATTCCTAGCGAGAACCTATATGTTAACAGAATCCCTTATCTCGGCTGCACATGGAAAACACAGACCATCATCAACCAAAGAATAAGAAACTACAAAGAACAAAAATTGAAATGGAAAAGACCAAAATCAGATACCAAGCTGTGAAACATGGAAGAAAGAGAAACAGAAATGAATTTTCTCCTGTAATGAACTATAGGAAATATAGGAAATGCTCATTTTGAAAGCCAACATATTTTATTCGCTAAAAAGTAACACTCTTTTGTACCCTTCTGGTCTGATCATCTTATATTTCCAATTGGGTTGTTCCCAGTCTCTCTTTGTTACTTTCTCTTAGTTTTCTTCTAAGTCCCATTTCCATTTTCTGTTTCTTCACACTCCATGTCTTCTTCATCCTTTTCTTCTCTACATCTCTCTCTGACATTGATCCTTCTTTTTCTCTCATTTGCCTTTTATCTAACTATAGCTTCACTCCATTCCTCTTTCTCTTTCCTATAGCCTTCAGTTTTTCTCTTTTCACCATTCATCTACTTACCAGCTTTCTATTTCCTAATCTTACTTCCCTAGTCCTTCCATTCCACATCAGTCTCATTCCTTTGCCAGAATCCTACCCCCCCCCCCTCAAGTCTTTTACCCACTTTCTAGTCCATTTCCTCCCTCTGTACTCTTTTTCTCTCCAGTCTCATTTACCACCTTCTGCCTCTCATCTCTTTACCAGCCCCAGCTCATTCCTCCACCTCCAGGTCCTTTCTTATGTCTTACCCACATCCATGCCTCCATTTCCCCTTTCATTTCTCCAATCTCTACCCTCTTTCACCTGCTTCAAGGAAGATCTGTCCCTTCCTGTGGCTCTCATCTACTCCTCTTCAAAATGCCATACTGGGTGACACCAAGGTCCATAGCACTCTGTTCTTTTCAGCTGTTCCCACTGCTTCCCAAACCTTCCAGGCCCTTAAAACCTCTCCTTTTCATATTTCTGCTCTTGGTCTCACAGTCCTACTCATACTGCTCACCAGATCACCTTGTCCCCGCTGTCCTCTTAATCTTTGGTCAAATTCTTAGTTCCCGCTATCCCCCCAAGCAACTCCAAGTTCCCACTCACAACCCCATCCAAGCCCCGAGTCTCCACTTAAAATCCCAATACCAAGCCTATCTTAGAGTCTTTCTTCTGTTTTCTCACACAATCTTCTATGTCCCTAATACCTGCCCTCCAGCCTTCTACTCCCCTTCCCCAGCACCCTCCAATTTACTTCCTTCTTCAATATTCATTAACCTGGTCTTTCCTCCTTCTTATCTCAACATGTGCTCTTGTAGCCCTCTCTCTCTCAACCTTCCATTAGTTGACTTTGCTTCTCCCCCACTCCCCACAATATCTTTCCTCCTCTCCCTTCTTACTCCCCAAGCATTTCCCTCTTTTTCCTACTCCAACCCTAGCATTTGTCTGCATCATCCCCCTTTCAATCATAGGACCCCAGCACTAGAATTAGCTTCCTTCCAGCCCCAGCCCTTCCTTCCAGCCCCAGCCCTTTTCTAGTCCCATCTCTCTGGACCTAGTATCAGCCCATTTCCAGTTCCCCCAGCCACAATATAAGTTTATTTCCAGTACCAGCCCCAGTATCAACCCATTTCTAAAAGCAGCACTCATCCCTTTATCAGTCCATTTCAAGTCCTCCAGCCCCAATATTAGTCCATTTCCAGTACCAATCCTCAGCCCCAGTATCAGCCCATTTCTAGTAAAAGCCCCCAGCCCTGTATCAGCCCATTTCCAGTCCTCCCAGCCATGGTATCAGCCCATTTCCAGTCCCAGCCCCCCACTCCCAGTATCAGCCCATTGCTAGTATCCATCAACCCCCCAGCCCCAGTATCAGCCCATTTCCAGTACCAGTCCTCAGCCCCAGTATCATCCAGCCCCCCTTCCAGTCCTAGTATCAGTCCATTTCCAGTCCCAGCCCTCCATTCCCAGTATCAGCTCATTTCCAGTATCAGTCAGACCCTTCGACCTTTGAATCAGTCCATTCCCAGTCCTCCCAGCTCCAATATCAGCCATGTCCAGTCCCCCCAGCCCCCTCAGTCAGAGTATTATCCCATTTCCAGC
This sequence comes from Ichthyophis bannanicus, assembly GCA_033557465.1. NCBI lineage: Eukaryota > Metazoa > Chordata > Amphibia > Gymnophiona > Ichthyophiidae > Ichthyophis > Ichthyophis bannanicus. The sequence continues at coordinate 211,310,636 of CM066037.1, forward strand.
CCCCCCCCCAGTCCAGTTCCTGCCTCCTCCACAGCCCCAGTATTAACCATCCCTCCCCCTCCCTACAGCAATACAGCGGTGGCTATATTAATGCTCAGCACAGCTGTGGGAGCAAATCCTAAGGCTGTGTTGAGCATTAATATAGCCATGGAAGCAAAAGCAAATGCTTCCACAGCTCTATTAAAGTTCACTAGGAAACAGTCAAAAGAGTAGGAGAAATCGCCACCTTCATAATCTGGGTTGTCATCGCTATCCTGGTCAATGTGGGGCCAGAAGACTCTTTGCTCACCTCCAACGTTGCAACGTTGAAACCAATGATGCTGCTTTCCCAGGGCATTTACCTCCATCGGGCTCAGCATCAGCACTCACCAATGCAGATGCCTGCCTGGACATCTCCTGTGGAAATACTCTAGCCGATAGCATGGGGAGTAACCGGGCCTCAGGAGAGAGAGTGATATCAGATTCCAAAGATGATACTGAGCACTCCGGCTCCCTGATCAAGGTGGCTGCTGTTCCAAATGAACAACGAAAGGGTTGAGCAGGCCCAACATTCAAGAAGGCAAAGGAGAAGAGGTCTCTTGCCTGATTTTTGCTTCCTCTTTGGCATCACAAGAACATTTGTTTAGGGCACTAAAGCTTGGCCGCCGCCATGTTTGATCCTCCCCCCAGAGATAATGGAGTGTTAAGTGATTTACCTCCAGGAGTACATTATCTATGACATTATAATGTTCTTAGCTTACGTTATTCCCTAGTAATAAAAAGATCTTGCACATGCCAACTGATTTTTAATAATAGCTTTTATAACATAGGCCAGATATACTAAAGAGATTTTTTTCTTTTGTAGATGGTTCAATCATGGTGGTTAATTTTTCAAAATTATTGGGGGCAATATACTCAAACAACATACCCACCCTGGACATTACTGGACATTTGCCAGATAAGAATAGTGCAAAGCTCCCACTATACCCACGAGCTGGCATTTATGGATTCAATAAAACTTATTTCCCATTCTGTATCGAAAGAAAAAGATCTTAAAAAGCAAGTTGTTATGTTACTATAGTGTATTGAGTTATATTGTTACAGTTCCTTGTAAAACAGTGCACCTCTCATGTCCTGTTAATTTGTTGTTCACTGTAAACCACTTTGAATTGTAGAAAGGTGGCCCAGAGCTATTTCATAAATGGACTGTTAGATGTCTCCACAGTGGAGATAGCCAAACAAGCAGGGGGAGTGGTGCAGGCATGTCCAATGTGGAATTTCAGACTTAGAAGTCCTCAATCGATTTCAGAATCCTCGGGTACGTCTGCATCCATGTTCAAATTTAGACCTGCTCAGATACAGGCAGCGGTAAAGGTGCCCGTTTCACCATTAAAAAGCTCTTCTTGTTATAGAGAAGCTGGTATTTCATTATCCTCTGTACTTTCTACAATCTCCTTGATAAATGTTATATTATTGGGAAAATTTTCTTGAGAGTGAATCACCACGGCATGTCTCTTAGATGTCCCTGGTATTGAATACTATGCCAGGGATGTCAGTGTGGACTGCCCTGCAGACATCCATATTGGGCACGTCCATGTTTACAAAATCTTACCCAAACATGGATGTGCTTGCATTTTTTAAGGATGTTCTGGCTTGGATGTCCCAAATTGCACTAGGACATCCTTTGTAAAATGTTTCTTCACATGTAAAAAGTGGCGGATAAATCAAACAGAGCTAATATGGGGAGTGCAAAAGGTGGGGTGACATGCGGTATTTCCATATTAATGTGCATATTTGCATATTCATTATGGCTATCTTAAGAAAAACATTAGATGACTAGGAAGCCAGTATATCAAACAGGCAAGGGATGAGCTGGCACCCCAAGATACTCAAAGAGGGAACAGAGGTTCTCATTCAAGTGGCTTTGCCAAAAAAAAAAGGAATATATATTCCACACAAAACAATACTCACTCTAATCAAATTACAAATCAATCAATAGTCTAAACAATAAACAGCCACCTAATAAAATAATATAACCACTGAGAGACCTTCAGATGTTCGTTTTAAGAAATACAAGGGATATCATTCATTGGTCTCAACTGAGGAAACAACCAGTGTAACAAGAATCAATACTTCAAACATAAGTTGAAAGACAAAAACTAGCACAGAGACAAATACTTAGCTGAATAGAAAATTCCATCAAAACCCAACATGACATCATGTTTAAGGCCAACTAGAGTCTTGCATCAGGGGAATACATTCAACAACCAGCCATCATAACTTAACATCACAGCCATCATAGCCCTGTTGAGCTATCTTGTTTCATGTAAACCACTGTTACTCTTAGATACAGTGGTATAGAAAAAAATAGCTAAATAAATAAATAAACAAAAAACTGTTTTGACTAACTTATAAATGGCATCAGAATATACTATATAGCCCTTCCCCAAACAAAGACTCAATAACTCAATAATGCCCAATCACAACACCAATCAACAATCAATCATAACACTAAATAAACCATACATACAACTAAATGGTGGCTAGAGAAGTCCACTCAATCTCATTGTCTAATCCACAGGGTTCTAATGAGCCCAATCTATTTATCCATTTTTGTTCCAAACAACTAAGTCGACTCAGAAAAGTACCCCCCCACCAATCTGTAATTACCTGATCTATCACTCTCCAACTAAATTGAGAAGTCTTATGTTTATGATCACTATAGTGAGAAACCATTGGGGCAGAAATAGTGCCACTGCAGATCCTGCTGAAATACTCATTCAAGTGCTTACAAATTGGGCGAATTGAATGGCCCACATAAAGTTTACAGCACAAACATATAATGAGATACACAACATTACAAGATTCACAAGAAGTGGTAACAAGGTCTCTAATAGGTCAGCAATTTGCTGTTGCAACTTCTTCTCCAGTTCAATTGTGGCTTTGATATCAGAAGCATGAAATCTAGGGCACACTTGCTTAGAATGGAATTCTATTTTTCAAAAAAATATAGCATTATTTACAAATAAACACAGGTATTTCATTAAGCACAATCCCTGTGGAATCATCTTATTCTGAATATATTCTCGTAAAGTAAAACCATGTTATTCCATTCTAACTAATTTCTTTGGTAAAATCACCAATCCCGACTAAGTACTATCAAATCCCACTGAGCTATTATCTTCTAAAAGGAAACCTTTTCCAATATATAAGACATCTGTGCATCCGTATAATAAAATATTTGTCAAGATTCACTTACTTTTGCTCTATCAATTTCTCACGCCATAGCAGGATCAGATGTCAAAATGCTACACTAAATTATCTCAAAAAAAGAACAGTAGCAAATATATAGTCCACACCAAACAATACTCACTCTAATCAAATTGAAAAATCAATCAATAGTCTAAACAGTCACCTAATCAAATAATATAACCACAGAGACATCTTCAGATGTTTGCTCTAGGAAATAGAATGAGGTGAAAACCTCGCATGTAGTAAAGCCAGTGTTATAATTCATTGGTATCATCTGAGGAAACAACCAGTGTAACAAGTATTAACACTTCAAACATAAGTTCAAAGGCAAAAACTAATGCAGCTACAAATACTTGGCTGAAAACAAAAATCATCAAAACCCAACATGACCTCATGTTTCAAGCCAACTGAAATCTTGCATCAGAGGAATACTTTAAACAAACAACCAGCCATCAAAGTTGTTTTAACTAACCCAGAACTGGCATCAGAACATATAGCCCTTCCCAACCAAAGACTCAGTAACTAAATATTGTCCAATCAGAGCACCAATCAACACTCAATCATAATACAAAATAAACCATACATACGATTAAATGGTAGCTAGAGAGGTGTACTCAATTTCATTATGTAATCCATAGAGTTCTAATGAGCCGAATCGATATATCCATTTTTGCTCCAAATAACTGTCTACTTAGAGAAACACCCCCCCCCCCCTGTCAAACTGTAATTACCTGATCTTTCACTCTCAACTAAATTAAGCAGCCTGGGACCTGATTTCATCCACAAGTTTAGGCCCTCTGTGTCCAGAGGGAGTCGTGATTCTGATCCCACGGGGCACATCTAGCCCTGCGGTATCAGAATTGCAAACAGGTCTGAACATGCAGGCTGGGACCCCAATTCAGTCCAGCCTGCACGTACAGGCCTTGCCTGGTTAACTCAGTCAGGGCTCATCAATGGAGCCGCAGCGCCATGGCATCCTGTTGCCATGGCACCACAGCTCCATTGAAGAGCCACGATCCTTGGCCCCCACCTCCAGAAGTGATTTCCTCACAGCCTGACCCTGGATCTGGCCTCCTAAGGCCAGGGTCTGGCTGCGGGGAATGTCCTCAGCCCCCCGCCCCATCCGCGTCCCAGGCCTGCCGATCCCTGCGACTAGGGGAACTGATTCTACCTCGGAGGCGGAATAAGTTCCCCGTGCAAGGGCCAACATTAGTCTTGGCCCTATATGTCCGGGGCTGGTGACCACCCACTGCCTGCCTTATCGCCACCCCCGATCCGCCCTTTTCTGCCCCCATCTACCTTCCCCTTACAAGATGTGGGGAAGAGGCACAAATAGTGGGTTGCCTCAGAATGACCCCCTGCATTTTATGATTAACAAAGTGAGAAATCATCAGGGCAGAAATAGTGGCATTGGAGATACTGCTGAAATGCTCATTCAAGCGCTTGCGAATTTGGCGAATTGTACAGCCCACATAAAGTTTAGAGCACGGACATATAATGAGATACAGTCAGAAAAGAAGAGGATGGCCCTGATTGCGGTAAAGACCTCTTCGATCTACTCACTGGAGATCGGATTCCCATGGACAGAGAAAAGGGGGAGACCACTATCGTGGCCTTGATACAGCCTGTCTGCATGTGGGGATCCAACCTCCCACAGGCAGATCAAAGGGGCCTTTGCTGCGATTACAGCCATTCTCTTCTTTTCTGTCCATAGAGGATGGGATCACAGTGGGCAGACAGAATAGATCTTTAGCACCATCATGGCAATGCTGTTCTTTTCTGCCCATTGGAGATGGGATCCCTGTCGCCAGACAAGGGACTGCAGTCACTGGGGTATCTCATTTGGGGAGGCAATTCCCCCCCTCAACCCTCACTAGTGCCCATGGTTAATCTCCCTAGCCAGGATATTCAACAACATTAACACACTTAGTACCACTGAATATCCGCTGCTGAATATCCGTGGGTTCCACCACCATACTCCCCGATATTGAGCCACTGCCTGGTTATGACAAAGTGGCCAAAGTCAGTTGTCTATCTTTTGCTGTGAAACTAAACAGGCAGTGGCTGAATATTGTTACTACCCAGCTAGCTTGCTGGTAAACTGGGCAGCCTGGATATTCAATGCCAGCACTCAGTAAGGTCCCAGTATTGAATATCTGGGTCTAATGTTCAGCGGTTGTGGATTGATGAATATCGGGCCCTTAAATTTTAGATGAAGGGAAATAGGCAGCCAATGTAACTCAAGCAACATAGATTGACTAAAGCATCAGGCACAGAGCAGGCTTTGTTGTGGTGACTGATAGATGGCATATGTAGTTTATTTGAGAATGTGCTGTTTCTTTTTCACTGGTAATACATTATTTCTTTATTTTCTCTTATGCAGATAACTTCTTCTAATGTTAAAGAGCTAAATAGTCCAATTACAAAAAAGCAGCATTTGCTATATATAGCTCAATTGAGCTCTCACATAGCCTTTATTCATAAGTCTCACTTGTCTTAACAAGACTCCCTATGGTTGTGCAATAGCAATTATGAGGTTATAGCTTTTTCTCCTGCTCTTGGGAAATGTAATAAATTCTTATATTAGTTCAGAAGACCTTAAATTATGAGATATTCTCCCAAGCAACAGATACAGAAGGTAGATGATCCACCCCTCAAATTAAGATTAATTGGTAAAATCTTTATTTTCTTAATATATATGCCCCCATATCATATAGTCTGGGATTTTTTCAAGCTATTGTGGATATTCTGGTATAGCTTCCTCTAAACTTTTGATTTATTTGCTTATTTGTTTATTTTTATATACTATAGCGCTTTATCTCAGTGTTAATCTTGGGAGGGGGCAATTTTAATTAAATTTTGGACACCTGTTGAGGTAAGCAATCTACAAGATTCTATGCCAAATACAAATCTTATCATATCTTGCAGTCCATGATTATGCAACTGGATTTAATTGACCCCTGGAGGCTACAGCACCCTGCAGAGTGGAAGGACACTTTTAATTCCCACTGCATAGATCTTATTCCCAGACAGACATTTTTAAAAATGTTCAAGGTCTTAATACCTAGTTTAATGGATTTTGGAATTTATGGCACTACTTCAGATCATTCTACTGTTTCCATAGATTTAGACTCTATGGGCCCGATTCTGCAAGATGTCTAGTGGGGCTGCACATCCCAGTGGGACATGCAGCCCCGCTAGCCTTCCTGCCCCGATTTTGCATCCCTCCGTCCCCGCGCAACCAGAGCCGGAATAGAGGCAGAGCTGGCATGGGGCAGAAGGGGGCAAAGAGTAGGAGGAGTGGGGGCAGGCCGAGGCAGCAGGACGTACAGGGCCAATTCAGATCATGGCCCTGTTTGTCCTGTGGGGGCAGAATGGATGTGCCACGGGAGGTGGAATAAGCGGTGAAGAGGACGGAGATCAGGCCTGGGAACAGCACACAGGACCAAGACAGGAGTCAGGTAGGACCCCGCCAATCAATCTGGGCCCCGGCTGCCCAGCCCGGGGTCGGGCGACGGGTAACAGCGGGTCGGCAAAGCAGGGGCCAGAGGGGCATGTGGGTAGGATTCCCCGTGTGTATGCAGGGGCATGCTGGGCTGTCTCAAGTCCTGATCCTGCACTCACAGGAACATCTGGCTCCCGCGGTGCAGAATCGGGTCCTAATGTACCCGTCCTGCACAAGGGCTTACAGATGGCCCAGACATTCTCCTAAGGGAATTGGACTCCACGGGGAGGGGGGGGAGGGCATTTTGTCCTGAAAATAGTAGAGTTGGACTGGACGTTCAACTCGCACCCAGCTCTGATTCCATCACCAGCACTCCCCGCACGTACACTGCGTTTGTGCATGGAGTGCTGGATAGGGGTGGAAGGGGGTGGAGCTGGGGAGGGGCTTCAGCGATTGCACGACACACACCCCTGCACCACAGAGCCTTGGCTTCGATGTGCCCCTGCAGCAACAATTTGGGCTACGAGGGCCTCCGGTGCCGGCAAGATCATGGTTGGGGCTGTGGCATTCCAAGCCATCATATAGATGGCTCATTGCCCTGGTGCCAGGACGCCACTACTCTCATGCCCAAGCCGTGGCATTCTGGCCTGGTGACGGGCAGCTCCCTGTACATCAATAGTACAGGGAGTGCCCGGAGATCAATGGCACAGATTCTGCTGTTGCATATACGGCCGGAACCTGTGGCAGCAGAATTGGGAACATCTCTGTCATGTCCAGTTTCTTGCTGGGCACTGTGGGCAGATGTGTGGGAACAAGAACTGGCCTCCACCGGAGTCATTTTAGAAGTTCAATTCATGATTTGCACATCTGAAAATATTCAGTCAGACATGCCAATCACATCCACGTCACAAAAGCCATTTTAGAACAGCCAAAATTAACATGTACTCAGTGCAATCAGGAGTATGATGGAGGTAACTTATTAACATATGAGGTCATTCTGAGGCACGAATAGCGGGGATGGACGTCCCAATGCGCATTCCCGTGCATTTTACAGGGAAGATAGATGGGGGTGGGAAAGGGGCGGATCAGGACGGCGTTAGGGTGGGCAGTGGGCGGTCATCAGCCCCGGACATACAAGGCCGATTCTAATGTCGACCCTGTATGTCCAGGGCCGGCGGCATGGGTTGAGATCAGGACTCATTGCTGGCCAGTTTAAAACAGTCCATTTGTTCCTTTTTAACCATTCTTTGTACTTTTGCATGTATGCTTTGGGTCATTGTCCTGCTTGAGGACCCATGACCTTCGACCCAGAGCTAGCTTTCTGACATTAAGTAACATATTTCGCTCCAAAAAACCTTGTTTGTCCTCTGACTTCATGATTCCTTTAATACGTTCCAGGTCTCCAGTTCCTGAGGCAGCAAAACAACCCCACAACATTATGGAACCTCCACCATATTTAACTATAGGAAGGGTGTTTTTTTACTTATAAGCTTCATTTCTTTGCCAGTAAATGTATCGCTGGTCTGCAATTCCAAAAAGCTCAAGTTTGGTTTCATCTGTCCACACAGCATTTTCCCAGAAGAATTGTGGTTTCTCAAGGAGGGTTCGGGCAAAGATCAGGCATACCTCTTTATGTCTGTTTTTGAGAAGAGGGTTCCTCCTTGGCCTTCGCCCATGAAGTCCTTTTTTGTTTAGTGTGTGGCATATGGTGCGGGTTGAAGCCACTATTCCAGATTGCTCCAGGTCAGCCTTAAGCTCTTTGGGTGTTGTAGATGGTGTTTTTCCAACAGTTTGCACTAACCTTCAAAGACTTCTTGGATTAATTTTCCTCTTCCTACCACATCCTGGGAGTTTCTTGACAGTTCCATGAGCAGAAAACTTCTTAGTAACATTGCAAACTGCAGACACAGGAATCCCAAGGTCTTTGGAGATGACCTTATACCTTTTGAAATGTGATGTCTTGTCTTCTCCATTGTGAAAATGAAACAGGGAATGAATGTTGCTATTTTTAACATTAGGGCCATCATTCATTGGTTGATTCAAGTCATGTGAGTACTGACAATTGTTTATAAGGTGCCAATGATCAAATCCTGGTAATGTCCCAGTTTTTACACTATTTCCTACTATTTCCGTGTTTAATTGGTCTTGTTTTATTTGATTCTTTTATGTGTCAAATATATGTGCATATACAGTTGAAAGCCATTTCACTGGCTACTTTTTTTTAGGAGATACTGGACATTAAGGGGTTGAATTGCAAGGATGCCACTGATGACCACAACTGTAAGCCTGTGTTTAGCGTTGTACCTGCCGCTCTGTGCAGGTCAGCCCCCCTCGATTAAATGAAGTATAAAAGATATTTAAGTTTGCTTTGATTTTATCCTCTTGCTATAAAGGGATCCGCTGTGACTGTCCCATGCCATTTTGAATTCCATCACTGTATTTGTCCCTACTACCTCCATCAGGAAGGCATTGAGGAGTGGCCTAGTGGTTGGGGCAAGGTCTTTCAGGCCAGAAGGTCAGGGGTTCAAATCCCACTAGAGAACAGCAACCTTGGGCCAGAAGGACTGGGGTTTCTAGTCCCACAGGTGCTCCTTGTGGGCTTGGGCAAGCCACTTAGCCCTCCATAGCCCATGCTCCCTGTAAAATAGTTATCTCCAAGTTATAATGCCCTGTTCAATGTAATTTCAGTTTGTTCAATGTAAACCACACTGATGCAGAATCACACAGTATATAAGAGAATTAAATAAATAAACAAGCATCCACCACTCTTTCAGTGAAAAGCACTTCCTGATGTTGCTTTTAAGTTTACCGCCTGGCAACTTTATCATATGCCTTCTAGTTTAATAGCATCCCCTTCTTTGAAAAAGGTTTGTTTGTTCATTAATATCCTTTAAGTATTTAAAGGTCCATATTATATCTTCCCTCTCCCTTCTCTCCTCTAGGATATGCATATTTAGGTCTTCAATTCTCTTCCCATAAGTCTTCTGGCACAGGTTGCAAATCATTTTGGTTGCCTTCCTCTGAACCGTTTCAAGTCTTTTTATATCTTTTGTGAGATATGGTCTTCAAAACTAAAAAGTAAAGAAGGGCAGAAGGCTCTGTCTGAAATCAAATGAGACATTAAGAGTCCGATTCATGAAGGGGCACGTCCGGGCCATCCGGATGGCCTCAAGCAAGATGGGCCCATTAGGACCCAATTATGGACTGTGGGAACAAAACATTCTCACAGTAAGCAGAATCAGGCCCGAGGTTGGCTCAGTGTGCCCCTGGCTGTCTGCGGGGATGTCCTCCCTGCTTGCATCTCGACTCCTGTGGCTTAGCCCCCCCTCATCCCCTTTGCCCTACCCATGGTTGGCCTGCTGGGGGGATCCCCAGGCCCGATTGCTGGGTCAGTGTGGCGTCTCCTGGTATTTATTTATTCATTTATTTATTTATTTATTTATTTAGACAGATTTGTATGCCACCTTATCCTTCAATCAAGGTGGTCATGTCACATCACAATTGGAGGGTTACATTTAACATTAGGATACGTGTAAACATTTAGACAGTACAGTTACTTATCAGCATTTAGATAGTACAATTGAAGGTAACATTTAACATAAGGGTATTTAATAACGCAGTATCATAAACGTCTGTGTGTGGATAGGATGGGTGCGTGCTTAGTTGGCGGCGGAAGTAGTATACTAAAATAACCCCTTTGCTACATAAATTACATTGGTTAAGGGTCACTAACCAGATTTTTTTTAATTTTTTAATGTTTTTATACAAATTCTTTAATGATTTTGTTCCTGAATATCTTTGTTATTACTTCTGCTAATGACATGTAAATGATAGCCAAAAAGTTCAATTTTCATCTCATCTGACCAGAGAACCTACTTCCATGTGTTTGGGGGTTCTGCCACATGCTGTTGTGCAAACTCCAAAATTGTTTTATTATTTCTTTCTTTATGCAATGGTTTTTCTGGCACTCTTCCATAAAGCCCCACTCTGTGGAGTGTATGGCTTAAAGTGGTCCTATGGACAGATACTCCCATCTCTGCTGTGGATCTTTTCAGCTCCTTCAATGTTATCCTTGGTGTCTTTGTAACATCTCTGATTAATGCTTTCCTTGCGCGGTCTGTGAGTTTTGGTGGGCGGCCTTCTCTTGTCAGGTTTGCAGTGGTGCCATTTTCTTTCTATTTTATTATAATGGATTTAAGGGTGCTCCATGGGATATTCAGAATATGGGATATTATTTTATAACCCAACCCTGATCTATACTTCTCCACAACTTTGTCTCTGACCTGTTTAAAGTGTTCCTTGGTCTTCATGTTGCTTGCTTAGTGGTACTGCAGAGTCAAGGGCCTTTCAGAACAGGTATATTTATGCAGGCATCATGTGACAGATCATGTGACACTGATTGCACACAGGTGAACCCTAATCAACTAATTATGTGACTTCTGAGGTTAATTGGTTGGAACAGATCTTAGAGTTTTCATAGCAAAGGGATTAATACATATGCACTCACAACATTTCAGTTTTTACTTGTTTTTTTTTAATATATATACAAAGTATTTTATTGTCATTTCACTTCACAAATTTGGACTATATTGTTAGGTCCATTACCTAACATCCAAATAAACCTCCATGTTCATTCCAGGTTGTATGTAATGTGACAAAACAGGACAAAAACCAAAGGGATGAATACTTTTGCAAGGCACTGTATCTGTAGTCATCTATGATTATCCATAAATCCAGGGGCTTTGAATATTTTAAACTTCCAGCATTAACATCTGACATCACTAGCATACTTTTTAAACTTGAGCACACCCAGAAAGAGCCAATCAAAATCCAAGGCGAAGGGTTACAACCTCTCAAAACACAATAAGGCACTGTTGTTTACATGAACAATGCGCCTGAAGGAGGTAGAGAAAAAAAGAAAAGAACACATTACATAAAGACCCTCCACTCAATTTTTATTCAATCCATATGGCTCAAGAGTGTTCAGTTCATATATCCAACGTTGCTCCCATTGGACCAAGATTTTGCCTCAATCGCCTCTGCTAATGTCTTCCTGTACATAATCTATTACATACAACATACGGTAAATCTGCAAATGGGTGATGAAACTGTGTACAGTACTGAATCAGAGGTGCATTTTCTTTTTGCTTACACAAACAATACTTATTTATTTATTTTTATTTATTTATTTAATAGCTGTTCTATACTGCCCCTTCCAAAGATCAAGGGCAGTTTACATTGAATGAAATACAGTAAAGTTACATTATAACATTATAAAAGCTATGTAACAAGTTAACAGCTGGTTAACTATTTAAAAATAACATATTTAAATTCAGCATATGTATAATAGGGCAATGTCAATTATCCGTTTAAAATTTCTGCGTAGTAATTATCCTGGTATGTAGTAATTACCCTGGCAGGTGTGATGAATTGGGATTATATGTAAAAGAAATGTGATAGTTATATTAGTTTACCGTTATATGTGGTAGAATTCAGTTGACGGAAAGTCTAATAGTGAAGGGTTAAGGAGTCCTAAATCAATAATACTTCTATGTCGGATATATTTCAGGGTGGTCAGTCAAATTACCATAATATTCTATGAACAGGAGTGTTTTGATCTCCTTGCGGAACATTTGGAGATCTTTAATAACTCTTAAGTTATCCGGGAGTGCATTCCATAGTAAAGGGGCAATGTAGGTGAATGCCCTATTACTTGTGGAGTGATTAGTGTTACGGAAGTGATGGGGTATTTCAATGGTGTTTTGGGAGCAGCTCCTTCTAACTCTTGTAGAAGGAGCTGGTGCAGCAGCCGCAGCCGGACCGGCTATATCAGGGTAAAACTCACACAATGCTGCCCCAGTCAGTTGCAGATCTCTAAGAAGTCTTTACAGCACTTTTGTAACTACCAGCGAGTAGTCCTGAAAAATCAAGACCTTTCAGCAGTCCTTCTCCAGATTACACTGGTCCTGGGAAGCCAGAAGCACGGCCTCTTTATGCAGATAATTATGAATGTCGGCAATGACGATCCCGGGTCTGCTCTCCCTCTCACACCTAGGGCCCAGACGATGAGCTCATTCAATGATCAATTTGCTGCTCAAATCCCCAAATGCAAGTTCAGGGGGAACGAGGTCTCCAAGAACCCCCGGGAGTTCATTTTCTGGGACCATCTCTGCTATCTCCATGATCTGCAGGTTCTTCCTTCTGCCACGATTTTCTAAGTCATCCCATTTTTTTACCCTGTTGTTTCAGCTGCAACTGAAGTTTTTTGATAGCAGCAGCTTGGCTCTGGTGGGTGTCCTCCATGTCTGAGATCCGTTATTTAATCCCACTGATATGATTATGAAACTCTGCAACAGATTATGTTCAGCCAATCTTGTGTGGAGCTGGCAGGTAGTTTTACCAACATATATTTTTTTACAAGGACATCTTATTACATATACTGCATGTGAAAACACACACAAAGTGGTGTACCATAGCTTGATAACCTTATTAGATTGAACAAAGTCTGCACCCTCCTCAGTAATCTCACAAATCTGACATTTGCCACATTTATAATGGCTAGCAGGGTAATCATCCGACTGCGATCACACTACTGCAGGACTGAAAGGCTGAAAAACCATGCCTGCCTGCACAGTTTACCATAGGCATCTCTGCAAATGCACCATCACCAGGGAAGAAGACTTCTGAACTCCAACATGAAGTGCTGTAAAAACCTCTGATGGCTCCCAACAATGGCCATACCTGTAACCTGATAGGCCGGCAGTCACTCTTCATGGGACTGTCTATCAGAATGACAAACATTCTATTGCACCAGGAACCCTCCTGTTAGATATCACTAAGCTGAGCCCACAACCCACACTTAGCTAATCTGGCCATCAAAGCAAGTGCAAGTCTCCCCAGCTGTCCCCTCTCTGTTGGCCTGCCCTCACCAAACTGACCTCCATGCTGCCAACAGTTTGAATACATCAGCTCCATAATGCCACCCTACTACATGACTTTCTCAACTATCAATCATTATCCCCCTTTTCAAACTGTCCGCTGCCCTTCAGAAGTGGGCTTAGCCATGTTAGAGGTCCATTGGTTCAAACCGTTAATCCTTTTCATTATTATCATTATAATTATAATCATCATCATCATCTATTTTTTATGTCTTTCTATGTTTCACAAACACTTTTACCATTCAGTGTAGACCTCTTGCAATAGCAGTTTGTTCATTTTCATATATTTCTGGTTTTGTGGCTTTTGGTTTTAGTTTGTCTATTTGTCCTGCATGCTGTCAGGTAAGGCTTCCTAGACTATCTTCTGTTCATAGATGTGGCTGTGTTTTTTTTCCTGTTTTGTTTTGTTTTAAATTTACCATGCTTTGTTTGGAGTTTTAGAAGTATGGTAAAAATTTGCAGTTACTGTACATTAGCTGCAAAAATTAACATGCGGTAATTGTAAAGCCTCTTCAATAACTATTGGAGGAAAGGCTAATATTTCCCCATCATTTGCTGTAAAAATAGTCAACATGCTGTAAGCTAAAGTGTGTTATCTTCAAGGTACAGTCCATACCCATCTCTTATCCATTCCCTGAGTCTTGCCACACTTAAACAAGAATTGATGTGCAATTTCAAGCCACCACAGTAATTGTCATTGCAGCCATGCAATAAAAGCACGTACACATGTTTACTCTCTGTGCCTGATGGATTTACAAGGTGTAGCATAGAACTTAGGCTTGTACATTATGGCTTGTTTGGGCATTCTTTTATGCATATATCACTTATAGTAAATATGCATAAATTGCTTGTGGATGCATATCATCGACTGAACATGCATAAATTCTGAGGTATATGCAAATACAAGTAACTTACATATGCAGTAGGTGTGCAATTATGAGGAAAACAAAAAAATATGTGGTTGAAAATGATGAAAATCTTGGGCTTACACACACCTAATAGAACTGATTTTAATTATTGAATTTTAGTATATCTCTGATGCAGCTGATTTGCAAAAATATGCCATTTCAGGTTCTTACAGTGTTTTGTTTCTTGTACATTTGTTTGATGATTCTATTTTGAATTAAGTCAGTGCTGTTTGGTTATCAAGTCTGCATACATTCCTTACTTTTTTGTTGACTCAATTATTATTTTTGAGGTATGTACATTTACTTATTCAGGAGCATGATAGTTAAGTTGCATTTTAAGGCACTTTTTATCAAAGTTATAGTGCCTAGTGGGGAAAATCCATCCATCCTTCTGTCTGAAGGTCTGAATGCACATTTGCAAACAAAGCTATGCATTCTAAAGAGACCTCCTGCAGGCTGTGTACTGACAGGGAGAGCATTGCCTGCTGGCAGAAGAATGAAGCAGGGCTATGGATGCAGCAGTGAATCAAGGTGGTGCCAGTGGAGACCCTATCCCCATTAACAGAAGAAATGTGCAGGGCTGCTGACACAGTCACAATGGGGGGTGGATGTCAGTGGGGACCCTATCCCCCACTAACTAAAGAATGCAAGAGGGCTGTGGTGGCTGCCAGAGGTAGATGCCAGTGGTGACTCCATTCTCCACTGACACGAGAATAGAGCAGAGCCACAGCTGCAGCTTGGTATGCTGAGGATTTCAGGGAGGTAACTTTTTTTAAAAGGTTAGAAGCTAAGGGATGAGGGTGGAGGGAAGGATGGGCAGTAGGCCAGAGTGGAAGAGGTGGGGTTGGAGGGAAGGAGATGAGGGCATGAAAAGGGAGAACATGTGGGAGAGGGGGAGGAAGAGTGCAAGAAGATAGAACTCAAGTGCATGGGGGAAAAGGGACCAGAATGACTGTATGCCCAGAGGACCATACTATATACCTCCCAGCACACATGTACACACACACACACATAGAGCCCTTCACCATCCCTTAAAATATATATAGACATTCATCACCATCTCTCCACACCAGTAGCATTCCCAGCCCTCTTGGTGCTCCCCTTGTAGCTAGTGTCCCTAAAGTGCACCCCAACCAGGCCCACACTTTTGAGACAGCATGGCAAACTTACCTTAAAGGTTGGTGGCTTTTGTATTTATTTATACCACACTATTTAGAATCAGTGCAGTTTACATGTATACTAACAGGTACTTTTTATTCCCTTGTCCCCAAAGGGCTCACAATCTAAGTGTACCTGAGGCAATGGAGGGTTAAGTGGCTTGCCCAAGGCCACAAGAAGTGGCCATGGGACTAGAGACCCCAGTCCCTCTGGCCTGAAGTTGCTTGTCCCCATGCAGGAATTGAATCCCTGGCCTGAGGTAACCAGTCCCAACCACTGAGCCACTCCTCCCTCTGGATTGGAGGCTTGCCTCCAATCCAGGCCTGGTGGCTCTTCTCTCCCGAATTGCAAGACTTCGGCCCAGGAGAGAAAAACTGCTGGGCCTGGATTGGAGGTAGTTTGGCAAGCCACCCAACTTTAACATAGGTTTGCCATGATACCTCCAAAGTGTGGACCCGGTGGGGGTTCACTTCCCTCCCAGCCGGCAGTCAGGGCAGGCTGCACCCTCCGCCTTGCCCTTGGTACACCACTGCTCCACACACAGTCCACACTCCCACCCCACCTTACCCTACACATAGTCCCTCACTGCACTTCCTACTCTCTCATGCCCACATGTACACACGTGTACACACATATAACATATACACAAATTGGGTCATTCTGTGCCATGAATAGCGGGGATGTACATCGTGCCTGGACATATATCTCTGCTATTCATCTCCCTGCCTCTCCCGGTGCAAAGGCTCCCCATATGAACAGCATTGTTGTATGGGGAGTCTTAGATGGAGCAGGAGGCAGTGGTCAGGAGGCGAAGTGAGGGCGGGGCATGGGTGGGCCGTTACCCTGGACGTAGAGGGCTGATTCTGAGGTTGACCCTGTACGTCCAGGGTTGGCCATGTAGACGGGGGACCATAGCACCGGCCATGACAAAATGGTGAGGCAGTGCAGGGGATACCCTGCAGCCCAACTCTGGCCATTGGAGGCTGGATCGGCGGATGGGTTCTGTGGGAAAGAGCAATTTGGGTCGGTGGTCGGGGATTGCGGCTCCATAATGGAGCTGTGGTGCTTTGGCAATGAGACATCATAGCACTACGGCTCCATTATGGAGTCTGGCTGAGTTAGCCGGGATCTGCTGGGTATACGGCCTATCAGAATCAGGGCCCGGCCTATACATTCAGGCTGGTAGACCCGATTGTGATCCTATGGGCATGTCTAGCCCCTGCGGGATCAGAACTGGATGCTACCACTATACGCCCCGATTCTGAGGGGCCGCACAGGGGCTGGACAGCTAGAATAGAATTGGCCTCATAGTGTTCTTCATCCCTGCAACACACACACACACACTTAAAATAGAGACAAACATACACACAAAATTAGTTAGAGGAGTTCCACAGCCCCTGTGACCCTAAAAAGAGAGTCTCTGACTCTTCACACACATTTCCCCCACAAACATGCACGAGTTTGCAATGGAGGAATGGAAACATACCATTTTGTCACATGATATGTTTGCATTTCCAATATGTGACTGCTTAAGATTTACAATTTTAGCAGTGAATGACACAACCTGGTGTGTTTGGATATCTAGTTATACTTTACATTCTAATGGGGCTAAGGTTCATTCAACTGCGCTTTCTAAAGGACAAATCCAGAAAATAAAATCAGAGTGGGAATCCCAAATTTCCTTCTACTTTATACCACAGTATTTTTGTTTTTCCCCTTTTCCTATTAGTCACCTGTTATATCATTATGTACACATTCACATCATACTAACAGAGGCCAATGTCTCCTTGTTCCTGCTAACTTGAAAATCAAATCTAATTCATCACATGGTTCTTTTTCAAATACAATATGTCTAATTTAAGTCTAATCAACCTATTGAGAAAATCAATTTTATCATGATTGGCCAACTCTATTGAAAGTGAAGCTGTCGAAAGTTTAGAGAATACATTGCACAGTGTTCTGGGGTATTGCTTAAAATCAATATGGTTTTATTTTTCTACAAATGCAAAAATTGGAGATAACATAAGCTTTTGTGTTTAACCTCTATAAATAGGACAAGTTCTGGGTGATCTAATCATATAAAAAGATTAAGGATATGCTTTGTAGTCACAATTGTCAAGGTTATTCTATAGAATGCAGAAATAACTTTGTACAATGTTGGTAAATTAAGCTATTGAAGAATTCAATGAACTTGTAGAAACAATAATTAAGCAATGATCAGAGTCTTCAACTGTCCTGAATGAATCTGCTTTTGGCTTTTCTCTGAAGTTAAGCAGGGTTAGGTCTGGCTAGTACTTGGATGAGAGATCATCTTGGAATACCAGGTGATGTAAACTCACTGTGTGAAAGAAAGGCCTGACAATCTACTCCCTGTTTCACCTTGCCAAGAAAATACAGGAGATGGGATGCTAGGAGTCAGCATTGGCTTGACGGCACTCACTCTTTATTGAAAAGGAGTTCAAAGTCCAAGGCAAAGGTGATTACTGGTTCAGTCAAGACTTATTTGATTTGGGGCTTTTTTTTTCAGTCTAAATATTTCTTAAGCCTCTGCTACCCATGATGCTTTTCAGAAAATGACACACAGGGCCCAGTTCAGTAAGGGGCATGTTTAGAATACTGCACTTTCAGTCCCAAAACATTGGGTGTAGTTGCACTGAACCTGCGCTAACCAATTGCAGCATGCATGACAGCTGCAGGTCCAGCTCCACCCATGCTAAGTTTTGGGGCTGATTGAATGGTATACTACTGTGCTTTAGTAAACATACCCCTTAGTGAACTGGATTCTGTGTATCACTTTCTGAGAAGCATCCTGTGCAGTAGAGGTTTTAGATACATTTAGAATGAAAAAAAAAGCCTCAATAGCTTAAATTTACCCAGCTTAATTGACTAAGATGGTAGTAATTTCACCTGTGCTAAATGCAACATTGATGGTGAGCGCATCTTAAAGATGCCTGCACTAACACCAATGCGCAGTCAACTCCCACCTTCTGCCCCTAACTCACCCAGTCTCTGGCCCAGCCCTTGCTAAGCAGTTAGTGTGGGATTTTTAGCATGCAGTAACAGTAACTCTGGTAACCCGGAGCCCTCCTCGCCTCCATCCCCAACATTAACACATTCCCCCAGTACTTCACTCCCCCCCCCCCCCCCAACAAAGTTCACAAACAACAGTATTTGGTACAAACATTTTGGTCGCAGCTTTATTTACAACCTGTAAACCGGCCCAAAGGGCCTAATAACAATAACATAACCCAACCCCGCACCCCTTTACCGGAGGGATGGCCCCCCCACGCCATCTTAGTAGCAAGGCGGAGCATCCTCCTCCACCCCCAAACCCCGCCGCCTGCCTCGCCATCCTAGTAGCAAAGGCCGGCTCCCACCCCCCCCGCTACCGGGTCGAGACCCCCAACCGGGCTGTCTCGCCCCCACCCCAAGGAGCACTTTCGCCCCCACTGCTCATACCAGGTCAAGCCCGCGCCGCTCCTGCGAGCGCTGGCTCAGTACCCCCACCCCCACCAGCTGCGACAATCTCCACACACCCTCCAAGGGGGCGGGCGGGCGGGAACGCGACCGTTCCTGAGGAGCCGCGGCCAGAAAGAGACGGCCCACGCGGCTCCTCGCTGCTGCCAAAGCGCCGCCCCCCCAGCCGGCCGCCGGCCAATGAAATCGCTCCGACGGTGTGCCGGAGCGATTTCAAGCGCCGCGCCCGGCCGCGATTCTATTCCACCTCCCCCCCCCCCCGCCGACCACGAGGTGGAGCCGAGGCCGGGCCCGGGCCCAGGTTACTGGCAGCCGCGGGACCCGGCCCCGCGGCCTCGAACATTAACTCTGGTAACCCCGGAGCCCTCCTCGCCTCCATCCCCAACATTAACATTCCCCCAGTACTTCACTCCCCCCCCCCCCCAACAAAGTTCACAAACAACAGTATTTGGTACAAACATTTTGGTCGCAGCTTTATTTACAACCTGTAAACGGCCCAAAGGGCCTAATAACAATTAACCATAACCCAACCCGCACCCCTTTACCGGAGGATGCCCCCCCCCACCCGCCATCTTAGTAGCAGGCGGAGCATCCTCCTCCACCCCAAACCCCGCGCCTGCCTCGCCATCCTAGTAGCAAAGGCCGGCTCCCACCCCCCCCGCTACCGGTCGAGACCCCAACCGGGCTGTCTCGCCCCACCCCAAGGAGCACTTCGCCCCACGGCTCATAACCAGGTCAAGCCCGCGCCGCACCTGCGAGCGCTGGCTCAGTACCCCGCCCCCGGTGCGAGGTATGAACTATCCCCGCACCGCCCCACCCATAAAGCTGCGAACAATCAGTTCCAAAACTTACTGCAAATCATTAAGAAATAAGTCATGGCCGACTGTGGACAAAATGTACCCCGTCAGTACGGAACAGGCCAGCACACCGGGGGTCCGCCCAGGGGTGCTGGACCTGCCACCCGCCAGCCTGCTGAACCAACGGCCGATCTGCCGGTTGATCTTGGCTAGCCCTCTCGACCACCGCCGCTGCGACAAGCAGGCCGGCCGCGGGATGATGTCCGACCACACGATCGCCAGGCCCGGCCACTGCTCCAGCAGCAACCGCAGATCCCGTTGAACAGCACGAATGAGTTGCCGGCACGTCCAAACCGGAAAGATCATTGCCTCCCAGGTGTAGCAGAAGTCCCACGGCCTCGGCCGCCGCTCCGCGTGCTCACGAACTACCGGCAGTAGCTGCCACCAACGCATGCCCCGCTGGCCGAGCCACACCAGCCGAAAATTACAGGAACCAATCCTAAGTGCAGACCAGCGGACGAGTTGAGGCTCTGCGTTCCGCCCAGCAGACGCATGAATGTCCCAGCAGCCACCAGACGCCCGGTGGGCCCCGTGCAGCCCTCCAATCCGACACGCTCAGCATAACACCAGGAAAAGACACACAGCATTAAATACACCCCCGCACCCCCCCCCCCAACACCCCCTCAGAACACAACTGCTCCGGGCGCACATACCCCGTGTAGGCTCGAGAGCTCCAACTCCCTATGCGTTGAATTTCCTCACCCCCAAGGCCCGCGGCCGCAGCACTGGTCGCCGCGCCTATCAGGAAGGAATGAGAGGCATACCCGCGCTCATCCACTCCCAACCGCGCAAGGCCAGGCGGAAAAAACCGCCGTAAATTGAAACTGGGTGACTGCCGACCCGTCCGCATGGCAAAAGAAACAGTCAGCCCCATCCAGACGCAGACGCCGATACGTCAGCAAGTTCTGCACCGGACAAGATCCCAAACCAGGAGGGCCCGCAGCAGCACCACGACCCCGCCCCTGCGGGTCGGTTTTCGAGCGAGCGTCCAGAAATATCCGAACCAGCTGCTCCTGCAGGTCCACATGATGCTCCCGCAACCCCCCTCGGACCCACCCCGCCCTCCGCCCGCCGGGGGGACCAGCTCACTAACTCGGAAGGCCCCAAAGAAGGCAGTGACAAACAACGCCCGGAAACAGGACGGCCTCAAATGAAGAAGCCGCGACCTCGGGCAGGACCCCACAAATCCGCAACAGCAAGTCGTGCGATACGGGACGGCGCCAATCGGAGACAGGGGGCACCCCGTGCCCAACCGGCTAAGAGCCCGCTTCACTACAAACGAAGTGCCCGGACTGCCCCAGCCCGCCGCCCTGCAAAAGAAGGAGAAACCAGCTAAAGCCGCCCGTGCCGCCGACCGGGACCAACCCAGACTCCCTCGCCCATACAAGGATAGAGCCCGCCAGGAGGTCCCCGACACTGCCGCCCCTCCATCCCTTAACCCATAGAAATTCGTGAACCCGAGTATACCCCCGCAGATTAGCTTTCCACGTACCTGGAGCCAGGGATGAACGCAGCAACGCAATCATTCCAGGGTCCCAAGCTGCCAAAGGTGCTCCGGAACTACCGCCGCAGTCTCGTGCGCCCCCGGCGCCAGTTTCCGAAAACGCTCCCACTGGAGACGAGACAAAGCGTCAGCAATACCATTCTGAACGCCCGGCACGTGACGTGCCTGAGCCGTGACATTAAGACGAAGGCAGCCAGCACGAAAAACCCCATCAACGCTGCCACCCGCGCGGACACTTGGGAGAGTGGCGATTAATGACCTGCACCACCGCAGCGTTATCACACCAAAAAACAACCCGCTTGTCCCGTAACTTCTCCGGCCACACCCATAAGGCCACCACAATCGGAAACAGTTCCAGGAAGGTCACGTTACGCGTCAAGCCACAGGAACCCCAAGAAGCAGGCCACGGCACCGCACACCACGCGCCCTGGAAGTACAAACCCATACCCAAACCACCAGCGGCATCAGAAAACAAATCCAAGTCCGGTTGGATATTCACTGGACTGACACCGAGCACCCATTGTATTCTGCCATGAACGCATCCCACACCCTCAGATCGGCTCGCATCCACGCATTCACGCGGATGCGATGGTGCCGACTTCTGACTCCCGGCATCGCCAGAGATTATCTCCGCGCAAACGGACGTCCCAGAGCAATGACCCCGACACGGCGAAATTCAGGTGACCACTAAGCGTTGCAGCGCAGTCAACGTCACCTTTGCCGAGGAGCCCACCTCCGCTACCAAGAGCCGCAGCCGGTCCACTTTATCCGCAGGCAACCGGACACCAACTCGCGCGAGTCAATCTCAATCCCCAAAAAGGAGATACGAGTCACCGGTCCGACCGTCTTACCCGCTGCCAACGGAATGCCAAATTCCACCGCCAGGCCCAGAAAAAACTCGAGCAAGGATCCACACCGGCGGACTGGGCCGGCCCAACGAACAAGAAGTCATCAAGATAATGCACGATAGTCCCGCCCAGACCATCCGAACCAGCAACCCAGTGCAAGAACGAGCTAAAGGCTTCGAAGTAAGCACACGAAAATCGCGCAACCCTGGGGCATGCATTTGTCATGTAATACTGATTGTCGAAACGAAAAGCCCAGCAAGGGGAAGGCAGACGGGTGCACAGGCAAGAGACGAAAGGCGGACTCAATGTCTACCTTCGCCAACAGAGCCCCTTCTCCACACTGGCGCACCAGCTCCAATGCCTCGTCAAAAGACGCATAGCGGACCGAGCACAGCTCCCGCGGGATATGGTCATTTACCGAAGCCCCGAGGGGGCAAGAAAGATTATGGATCAGGCCGATAGCGCACAGGCTCCTTCTTAGGGATGACCCCCAGCGGTGATACAATAAAAGGCGAGAAGGGGGGCCGTTCAAAAGGCCAGCCACCCTGCCCAAAGCACACTCCGCCTCAATCTTTTTGCGGGCCACCTCCGCCAATCGCACAGTACCGACACCGCATTTCCCCCTCTCAGACCCCTTAAGCTCTCCCCGCACCGGAATACGAAAGCCCTCGCAAACCCCTCCCATAACAACGTCCCCGCCTTGCCATGTCTGGCAGCCGCATAGAGCTCCAGCCACGGCTGAAGCGCCAGCCTCTTAATGGGGGTAGGCGCCAGACCCCCCGCATCCCCGTCACTTACTGACAGCCGTCGCCCCAGGCACTGCTCTACGGCTGCACTTGACGGCCGCGTGACCGGCGCCGCAAAGCGAACATGCGTGCCGGAACTTACAGTCCGGGAAGGGGCAGGACGTTTTATTGAAGCGCCAGCACAGGTCCCCGCCGGGACCACTTGCCCCGTTCGGCTCGTCTCGGGCCCCGGGCCCGCTGACCGAAAGGGCCGAAGGCCTGCCGGAGCCGCCGTGCCCGCCGCCTTATACCCGACCCTGAACCTCCCCCCATGCCGCCCCTTTTAGCCGACATTTGCGTGAGCCAAAGGTGATATCCTTCATTCCCCACGACAACTGCCGGTTCTCCTCCATCCTATCGCGGAACTCCTCATCGTAATTAAGCCAGGCCCAACCGTCGTGCGCCTGGGAAGCCGACAAGATAGCATCAGCATATGCTAGAAGCTCACCGTAACAACTCGGGTCCTCATGGCCCCATACGCTCGCCAGCCGCAAGAAGGCCCGGTCCAATTCAACGTGTTCGAGACACCTTGCGTACCCTCCCCGCCTTCCTCGTCCTCTTTACGCTTCTTGCGACTCTCCCCTGAACGTTTTCTCCCCTCCAACAACCGGAAAATATCCAGGTAACGCCGCTTCACGATCCGCCTCCGCAACTTGCGCTGAACACTCTCCCACAATTCCGCGCAAAGGACCACCGCCGACCCCGCCCCCTCGGACCCCGCTCCGCAATCGGGACGACCGTGGAGTCCGCCGATGCAGTGGCTGAGGCCCCCGAAGACGAGGCGGAAGACGCCGCGCACCTCCGCCGCCGCCGCCGGTGCTCCCGCATAGCCTTGGCTTTTTGCGCCGGCAGTGCAGACGCACACGGTAACACCCCCGCCCCACCTCCCCCCGCGGAGACCCCACAGAACGCACCTGCTTCCCCCGGCGCCGCCGTCGCCGGCACCTCTGACGTGGACCCCGGCTGCTCCAACGAAGACTGGCCAGGCTGGCCGACAGCAGGCGTCATCACTGATGATCCCACCTCCGCCGCTGAGGACCCACTCGGTGGGACCTGAGCAGACCCCGTCACCTGCAAAGGGAGAGGAGAGCCACACCCGGGGAAGGACGAAAGCACGCGCCCGGCGGGACCCAACCGTAAGGCCCCACCCCCCACCCCACACCCCGCCCCTGCGCCCCTCCAGAGGATCCTAACCCTCCAGCCGCCCAGGCCGCAGCCCCCCAGGGGGGCTGGCCCACCGCTGGATGACCGGCGCCCCAAGGATGCCCCCCCCCCCCCCCCCCCCCAGGCCACAGCTTGCCCCGGTGATGGGGGCCAAGCCGGCCACCCACCCCCCTGCAGCCCAGCTCCACTCAAACCCAGCGGGAGGGGCCCATAAGCACCAGCGGGGGCCGGAACCCAACAGGCCCACCCCCTGCTAGACCATCAACCCCATCCAACACCCCCCCTCCAGTCGCTCCCCCCCTAACAACCCCTCGCCTCCAAAGCTCCGGCCCAGCGGCCCCCCACAAGGGGACTCCCCCCTCCCCAGGACCACTCAGACAAACTGCAGGGGTAGGGAGAGCTCCACGCTTCCCAGCCCCTGCCCGACGCTTTCCCGCCGTCCGACCACCCCCCGGCCCCCACCCCACGACCCGCTCCAGCGCCCGGTGCCGCCCCCGCCCGCGGGATCCCCGCGGAGCGCCCCTAGCCACCGTGCCCCCGACGTCCTCCTGGCTCCGCTGCCGCCAGCCATGGTGGGCCGCCGCAGTGCCTCCCCCAATACAAAGGGGTGCCAAATTTAAAGCGGCAGCCTTAAAGTCCTGCCTGATATATATTTTTTTTTTTTTTTTTTTTTACTGGCCTAGAAGCCCCCTTTGCCCAGAATCGCCCCCCCCCGCCGATTTAAGCGGCCGCCCCGCGGTACCCACCAACCCCCCCTCCCCAACAAAACCCACTCACCGGATCCCAGCTCCGACCCCGAAAACGCGACCGTTCCTGAGGAGCCGCGGCCAGAAAAGAGACGGCCACGCGCTTCCTCGCTGCCAAAGCGCCGCCCCCCCAGCGGCCGCCGGCCAATGAAATCGCTCCGACGGTGTGCCGGAGCGATTTCAAGCGCCGCGCACGGCCGCGATTCTCTTTCCACCTCCCCCCCCCCCGCCGACCACGAGGTGGAGGCCGAGGCCGGGCCCGGGCCCAGGTTACTGGCAGCCGCGGGACCCGGCCCGCGGCCTCGAACATTTACCACAATGGGTTTAGCACATAATAAACCCCATGCTGTTAGTGCAGTCTAGTAAATGCCACTAAAATCATTTTCCTTTTTTTTTATTGTAAGAGCACAACATTTTGTTGCTGTCACACCAAAGCTTTGTTTAGGGGATAGTGACTAAACTTCTGTAAAACATCACATTTTACCACAACTTACGAATTTACTGAGGGACTCACTAGTCTACAGTATCTTAGCACCACCAGTTACTGGATTAACTCACATAATCATCTTTCCTACCTAGCAGCATCAGGATACTAGGACATGGCCCAATGCTCCTAGGAGCCTTCTTAAAGGAGCTCATGATTTTTCAAGGATTGTACCTGCTCTTGATCCCCCCAATAAACATTCCACTGGTCAAACCACTCCTAAATAACACCTCTCAATCACATTTTCCTTTTCCAAATAGAATGGACCTGTCGATCCAAGCCCACCATCCTGAATCTCGTCCCACTCAAAGCAGATCTCCCACCTACTCTGCACCTACTACTGCAATTCCTGGTGTCTATCAGTAAGGGGCAGGAGAGTGTCCAAATTACTGCTGCCTCCTTAGCTGCTGATTCAAAATGGTGCCAGTCAAACTCTAATGGTAGCCGTGTGGTACTGCAGTTCAGGTGACTTTAAGCAAAGAACAGAGCTGAAAGATCGCAATGGTATTTATTTATTTATTTATTGGCAATTGCTCATCGTACAATTGAATACCTCTCCGTGAAATATATGAAGCAATAAAAATAACATATAAAGATATATATAAAACCCCACCAATACTATATCACCTCGCACGCAATCACCACCCCAACTGTAGAACCCCATTTTCTCCTCCTGTTAAATGCTATGCAGGTTGTAAATACAAGCAAAAATCTTTGAAGGGTCTGTATACAAATGCTAGCAGCCTAAAAAAATGGGAGGATATAATATATAGCACTGAGTGAAGAGGTAGATATAGTAGTCATCTCAAAGAGCTAGTGGAAGTAGGAAAACCAATGGAACACTGTGATAACAAAGTACAAATTATATCTCAATAATAGGGTGGATGAAATTGGTGGAAGGGTGACACTATCATTGAGCCAATCAGACAGAATTCTGCAGGTAACAAAATGCACCATGAATCTTTATGGACAGAAATTCTTTGTGCGATGGAAAATAGCATAGTCATGGGGGTAACAGAAATCAAAATCCTCAATTCCAGAGTGAAACAGACTCAGTCCAACAAAACAAAAAAATCACTCTACTAAACTAAACATAGGCTAGGCATTCAAATCCTGTACATGAACTATCTTATCACAGGTTTATAAGGAGAAAAAAGGCTTCAGATTACATGGGCCAGGCAGACAGATTTCTATCCATACCCCAACATCAAACATTTTGTCGACTCAGCATTTTGCAATACGCTTTTTCAAGGGGTTTCAGTAGAGATGCTGATGGGGGGAGAATACAAGAGAAAAATACAAATAAATAAACCATGTGTGGAAGAAACCTCCAGACAAATGCTCCAAAAGGAAATACCAGCTGCACAACTAGAACAGCACAAGCAACAGGCATCCACAGCAGCCAATAGAGAGATGCATAAGTTCTAACAAAATACCCTATCCAATAATGCTGAAAATCTGTACTTTTCCAAAGCAAAAAGAAAATACAGCATGAGATAAAAGGGCAAACACTTATCAACACTGACCATCAGTCCCAAACAACATGCTATAAAACCCCGCGCGTGAGTGAAGATGAAATAAAGCAAGCCTCTCCCCTATTGGTCCACTATTCACCATCTCTTATCATAAGAACGAGATTGCATTTTTAGATGTCTGGGTGATTAGGCAGGATTCTGGATGGGGTCCTCTGTTCATAGGAAAAAAACCTGATAGGAACACCTTTCTGCATTATTCTAGTGCCCATCCTAAAAGAATGCGAGAATGTTTGGCGTCGGGGTATGGATAGAAATCTGCATGATATGAATCATGTTTTGAATTATGCTATGGAGACCATCCAGTTAAGTTGTATTAATGACAGGTTTTAGAAGGGAGGATTGTTCAGAATATTTGTAATATCATGATTTGAATTATGTTATAGCGTAAATGGAGTAAATTAGATGCTTTAGAAGGGAGGAGTGTTTATACCATTTGAAATGTGAATTTAAAATGGTTGAAAAATACTTGCAAATATAAATAATGTTAAAGGAGTTTTTTTGGCTGTTGATGTGATGGAGATGGCAAGGACATGCTTGGTACTGTCTGCCTGACCCGTGAAATCTGAAGCCTTTTTTCTCCTTATCAACCTGTGATAAGGTAGTTTATGTATAGGATTTGAATACCTAGCTATGTTTAGCTTAGTAGAGTGATTTTGTGTTTAGTCATGGGGGTATACTGAATTACTCTCCATCTAGCCAGAATGAACACATAGATGATGAAATATTAAGAGAAATTAGGGAAGCTAACAAATTTGGCAAGACAATAATAAAAGGAGATTTTAATCACCCCAATATCGATTGGACAAATGCCTCATCAGGACATGCAGGGGAGGAAAAGTTCCTAGTTGAAATAAATGATTGCTTCATGGAGCAGCTGGTTTAGAAACCAACAAGAGAGGGAGTTATTTTAGACATAGCCTTTAGTGGAATGCAGTATTTGGTGTGAGAGGTAACTGTTTTGTGACCACTTGACAACAGTGATCGTAACATTATCAAATATGACAATAATGGGAATGACTACCCAAAGAAAATGTCCTGCATTAGAATTTAAGATTCAAAAAGAAGACTATGGGAAGATCAAGGCAGCACGCTCTGGGTGTGTTACTGTTGGGATTGCTCGAACTGAGGAGTTTCAGCAGATCGGGAGTGCAGCCTAGCTGGCAGCTACTTGGATGTCCCCTGGCAATGTCATCAGCACAGAGGTCCCTTTGGAGGCATTTAATCTGGCCCTAGAGGTAGCAATGCGGAAGATCAAGGCAGCACGCTCTGGGTGTGTTACTGTTGGGATTGCTCGAGCAGAGGAGCTTCAGCAGACTGGGAGTGCAGCTTAACTGGCAGCAATGCAGACGTCCCTTGGCAATGTCATCAGCACAGAGGCCCTTTCAGAGGCATTTAATCCTGCTCAAGGGCCTTTTTGCTGTGGCCTGAAGGGGCATGCTCAAAGGGACAGGTCATGCCCCTTTTGCACCCCTTCTGCGCCCTGCCGGAGCATCGTTGGAGTTATACAAGCTTTGCTTCAAGATATAAGGTACTGTGGTGTGTTTATATTGCTTTGTGCATGACTATAGATGGGGAAGTAGAAGGCAAAGACCTTGGCTAAGCCTGTTACAGATGCTGTGGATGGAAGGGTGATTGGACCATTCGACAGGCATTTTGGTGTTGCAACTAGTCTGCAACTTTTGGCTGAAGGGGCCTCCATCAGCCCAACGGAGATGACTCCTCCACTCCTGCCGAACCCTGTACTGTCTTCCACAGTGCTTTCTAGTCCCCCTGCAGTGTGTCCACTCCCGAAGCCGATTTTGCTACCGGAGAGTGTTCAAAAAGCAGAAGAGACTTTACAAGAAAAAATGTTAAAAGATGTTTGGAAGGTTATTTCTAATATGGATTTGAAGCTGCTACTACAGTTTCAGCCTTGTGTACTTTTACCCAGGAACAATTCAGATGTTTCAGGATTTAGATCATAAAGTAGTTGGGATAGTCGGTAATGTGTCTAAAATAGATATTTGCAGATATTGTATCAGTCTAGCACTTCATTTATAAAAGATTCGGTAGCTATTCATTATAAGTTGGAGACCCTCAAAAATCATTCTAGAGCCAACAACTTAAGATTTCTTAATTTTCCTGTTACACGTCTTGTCTCCTAGGATTCTTTTAGAAAAATATTTCAAAGAGGTTCTTTAGCTGTCTGATGCAATTGTTATTCAGAATTGTTACTATCTGCCTATTCATCTCCAGGTAGAAGACTTAAAGGAGCAGGGAGTTGATATCTTGGCTCCGAATGTTATCCAAGACATATCTAGGTTTTTGGAAGATTCTACAGATATTATATCTAAGCAAGCAACTTTATTAGTAACATTTTTGTCTGTGGCAGATAAGATGCAGATTTTGAAGCTTTTCTTTAAAAATATGTCATCCCTATTTTGTGGGATGAAAATTAATGCTTTTCCGGATGTCTGCCAATCTACACAGCTCCAAAGGAAACAATTTTTAGCTTTTAAGCCTAAAGTACTAGAGATAGGTGGGTCCTACTTTTTAAGGTTCCCTTGTAAGTGTATTATCACTTGGCAGGGTAGTACCTTTTCCTTTTTTGATGTGCCTCAATTAGAGAAATTTTAGTGGATAAGAAACTGTTGGATGTCAGAGTCTCAGATATATTTGCCAGTTTTTAGAAGAGGCTCTCCTCATCTCCTATTTTCTGATATCTTTTCATTGCTTGATTATGCTTTGATATTTCCTTAGATGTGGGCCACTATATATTTCTTTTCCCTATAGTTTAGGGTCTTCCTATTTCTTTGTTTCTGATGATCACATATGTCCTTGATGTTTAGATTTGTAGTGTGTGCAAAGCTTCAATTAAAATAAAGCAAACAAAAAAATGAAGACTATGATAAAACGAGGAAAGTGGGAAAAAGAAAACTAAGGTGCCCTTTTGCTGTGTGTTCACCAAATGCACCATGCAAATTCCATGGTGCGTTAGGGCAACACCACTGTGTTAACTGCCAGGAGAATGGAAAACATGTTCCTGGCAGTTACTGTAGTTCACATGGTCCTGCCATGGCCTGACAGGTGCACTCAACATCACCAGTAGAGAGCGGGGTACCCACCCCACCCATTCTCTGCTCCAACCCTCTCACTTGCAAACCCTAATGCATCACGAACAGTTAGTGCCCAAATGCAGCAGTGCTAACTGTCATGATCCATATTGTCAATGGATGTTCAACATGCAGGTTTAGCATGCACTAGACCCGTGCTTTAGTAAAAGGGCCCCTAAAAGACACAGCTTCAAATTTTAAGAATTTACATAAGATGTGGAAGCTGTTTAAAAATACCAAGTCCATAGCAGATATATTCCATGTATTAAACAGCTGAAGAAAAGCCAAATGACAGCTGGCATGGTTAGAACACGAGGTGAAAGAAGATATAACAGCCAAAAGAACATCTTTCAAAAAATGGAAAAGGCTCCAAATGAAGAAACAGGAAACAGGATAAGTACTGGTAGGTTAAATGCAAGACACTGATAAGGAAGGCTAAAAGAGAATTTGAAAAAAGCTTTCTGTAGAGGCAAAAATGCATAAAAATACATTTTAAGGTACATTCAAATAAAGAAGCCTGTGAGGGAGTCAGATGGACCGAGGAATAAAAGGGGCACTCAGGGAAGACAAGGCCATAACTGAGAGATTACTTGAATTCTCTGCTTCAGTTGTTACGAGAAAGATGTAAGGAAGTCACTCATGACAGAAATGATATTTAATGGCGACAATTCAGAGGAACTGAAACAAATCTCAGTGAACCTGGAAGATATAATATGGCAAGTTGATAAACCAAAGGCATACTTCTCAACCTTTTTTATTTTGCGGCACTTTATTCAATTCTCACAGAATACTAAACCAAATTTTGCATGACTCCGATCCCCCCACTCGTCTCCACCAGCAGAAGAGCACACTTTTTACTTGTGTATACTTCATTCTGCTGGCTTCAATCTGATGCTTGAACATATGGAGTCAGCAGGTCTTTAAGATTATAGGACCCAAGGAATCAACTTCAGATTGAAGCCATCAGAGGAGAGAGTACTGCTCTCCTCCTTCCAGTAGGAAGGAGGAAGGTAGAATAAGGTTACCAGTTTTCTATTTGGTAAATCTAGGACATTAATGCCTGGTAGAGTCAGTAGTGACCAAGACATTCATTTTCATCTGGGTGTTGGTGTAGGGGAAGGAATTAGCAAAACCCAATGGATTGTCTTCATGGATAATTGTAGCTATCTTCTCTCAAATTATAATTCTAACCATATTCTTTAAGCCTTGTCACCACATAATATTTTTGGACTGAATACAAAAGTCTCAGGCCTAAGTGAATGAGTCCTGTATACAACAGAATTAATCATGCACCAGAAAAAAATCTAATTAGCCAACAGAATCCAGCTTATATGGCAGTTATGCTTAAGTCAGAGATTTTGAACTAGGTTCCATAGCATCTAGTTTACTCCTGGATTTGTTGTTGTTGTAATTAAGTGCCATCAAGTCAGTGTTGACTCATGGCAAGCCACTGGATAGTTGACCTAAACTGTGTTCAGTCTTCAGTCAGATGGTTCATTGATAAAGTGGCACCCATAGCTGCTATTATTGTTTTGATCCATCTCATTGCTAGTCTTCCTTTTTTATGTTGACCTTCAACCTTGCCAAGCATCACGTCTTCCGATAACGATTTCTCTCTTTGCATGATGTGTCCAAAGTATGAATGTTGAAGTCTTATCATCTGAGCTTCTAAAGAAAGTTTTGGTTTGATCTCCTCTAGTACTGACTGGTTTGTTCTTCAAGCAGTCCTTGGTATACATAGTGTTCATTGCCAGCACCATAATTCAAAGACATCAATTTTCTTCCTGTCTATCTATTTCACTGTCCAACTTTCGCATCCATATGACATTATTGAAAATACCATGGCTTGGACAAGTTGAATCTTTTTATGGAGAGAGACATCTCTGCTCAAGAATCTTGTCTAGGTCCTTCATAGTCATTCTGCCAAGAACAATGCGTTGTCAGATTTCTTGACTGCTTTTCATTTTTCTATTGATTGTTGATCCAAGTAGGTTAAAGTTGTCAACTATTTCAATTTCTCTTCCATCAATGATGAACTTATTGATTTTGCCAGTTGTCAGGATCTTTGTCATCTTTACGTTATGTTGCAAGCCCATTTTAAGACTATGCTCCTAGATCTTGAGAAGCAAATGTTTCAGATCATCTTCACTTTCAACCAGTAATGTCGTATCATCAACATAGCAAATGTTGTTGAGTCTTCTACTAATCTTCACACCTCGGTTGTCTTCATATAGTTCTACTTTTCTAATGATTTGTTCAGCATATAAATTAAACTGATTGGGGGAAATATGCAGCCTTGTCAAACACCATTGATGATTTTAAACCATTATGTTTCTCCTTTTTCCATTCAAACTGTTGCTTCTTGAAGTTAAAAGCTTTGCTGTAGTCAGTAAAACACATATATATATCCTTGAGGTGTTTTTTTTTGTCTTTTCATGGATCCATCGCACATCCATGATGATGCCCCTCATTCCTTGCTCTTTCCTTAACCCTGCTTGCACTTCAGGCAGTTCTCGTTCCAGGTATGATTGTAGTCTGTGCTGAATAATCTTGAGTAGAATCTTGCTGGCATGTCGGATCAGAGCAATTGTGCGATAATTTCCACAGTCAGTTGGATCACCTTTCTTTAGTATTTGTATAAACACAGATCTTTTCCAGTCAGTTGGCCATGATGTTGTCTTCCAAATTTCCTTGCAGAGCTTTGTAAGTATGGTAACCACTGCATCCAATTGTTGTAATATTTTAGTGGGAATGCCATCAGTACCCAGTTCTTTGTTCTTTCATAAGGCTTTCAGTGCTGCTTTGACTTCTTCTTTCATCACCAATAGTTCCTGATCACAAGATGCAGGTTGAAACAACTGTTGGTCTGCTTGATCTTTATGGTATAATGACTTTGTATATTCTTTCCACCTTTTCTTGATCTTCCCAGCATCATTCAACATGGATCCTTGAGCATCTTGTAGAATTCCTATTCAAGGCTGTAATTTTTCTTTAACTCTTGTAGCTTTAGTAAAGCTGATTTTGTTCTTCTTCTAATAGCTTCTGATTCTATTTCCTTGCATGTATCATTGTACTTCACCTTGTCTTTTCTTGCTGCATGTTGGAAATCTCTGTTGAGTTCTTTGATTGTCTCTCTTTCTCCTCTGGCTTTAGCTTCCCAGCATTTCTGGGCAATTTTCAGAGTTTCTTCAGTCATTACTATTATGCTGATGATATTCTCATTCTTCACCATACTTCTCCTACTCATCCCAACCTCTCTCCCCTCAACGACTTTTTATCACTGATCTCTGACTGGCTGTTTGCTAACTGCCTCTTTCTTAATGTATTCAAAACATCAGCCATTTGGTTACCCAATGGGGGAACCTGCCCATCCATTGCTCCCTCTGTTTCATCTACTCCCATTACATTAGTCTCTACACTCCGATACCTTGGGGTACTCCTGGATAACACTCTTTCCTTCCATGACCACATTTCTCAGCTATCAAGGTGTTCATTTTACTACCTCCATTGCATTCGAGCTGTCCTCCCCTTTCTTTCCATGCAAGCACTAACCACTCTTCTCCTCTCTTTAGTTATTTCCAGATTGGATTTTTGCAATCTTGCCCTTGCCAGTGTTCCCCAGTACCAACAACAAAGGCTGCAGTTAATCCAAAATACTAATACTACAGCCCGACTCATAACACATGCCTCCCATTGAGACCATATAACCTACATCCTCTGTCAACTTCACTGGCTTCCGTTGGGCTATCAGATTCAATTCAAAATCCTTGCACTGGTACACCAGGCTATTTATATTCATTTATACTCATCGGCCTCAGTATTTAGCAGACCTCCTTGTCTTTCATACTCCCACCCGAAGCCTCCGCTCTGTACATATCAATAGACTTGAACTCCCCTCTTGCTCCCGTGCACGATTACAATCTACCTGCCAGTCTGCCTTTTTCTTCCTCGGCCCCTCCCTGTGGAATTCCCTCCCTACTGCACTTTGTCTAGAAGAATCCTACTCAAAGGGGGTAAACTGAAAGGCAATATCAGGAAATACTTTTTCACTGAAAGGGTGGTGGATGCTTGGAATGCCCTCCTGATGGAAGTGGTGGGGGCAAAAACAGTGACAGAATTCAAAATGGCATGGGACAGACACAGTGGATCCCTTTATAGCAACAGGTTAAAATCAAAACAAATATAGCTATTTCTTATATCTCAACAAATAGTCTCCCCTAAACAAAGGGATGGGGAGGGGTGACCTGCATGGAGCAGCAGGTGTACCTACGCTTGCTGCCTTGCTGGGCAGACTAGATGGACCATACTTGTCTTTATCTGCCGTCATATACTATGTTACTATAAACCTGCAGAAATGTGATATAAGGGTAGGACTTAGAAAAAAAATAGTGCAGCACACAGAGCCACTGTTACAGGAATAGGACAAACTGCCATGATTGCAGCTAGTGAAACACACCTAGATTGGAGCAGCTGCCAAGCCAATGGCAATCAGTAGCATCCCAAAAGATGTGCAAAGGTTAGCAGCATTGCAGAATGAGGCAGAAGGAGACAGGTAGACAAGTAGGACAGACACAGATGCATTTAATAGTGGCATCAGCAGAGGTGCAGCACCCCTCCCAAACATGAGATGAAAAATGCCCATCCTTGACCAACCCACCATACCCACACACCTCACAGTCAAGCCCATGTGAATTCACAGACCCTCAAGTGTGCTCACACCCTTATATCCCATTGCCCCGCATATATTCTATCATACATCACCTGCAGCAGTCCTGGCACCCCCCACCTGCACCAACAGAATGGCAACCTCACCACTTGCCGAACACACAATCCAGGCCCCCCATGTGACAGCTACTTTGGCCCTTGACTCCTGCCCCTCTCCTTGTAGTTCCCCCTCCCAGCGGTTACATGCCCGACTGCTGGCACGATGGCACTGACAGGTGTGGACGGTGATGTGCTGTCAGACCCTGAACTGTTGCTGTCCTCACTCCCCTCCACCAGACAATCATGGAAAGCAGGGAAGGTCAATGGAGGGTCCATGCCCCAAGGAATAGGGCCCAAAATATTGGATGGTGCCAAGTTGGTTGAGTCTGCTATTGAGGTAGCACTCACACTGGCATATGTGCACTGATCCTGCTGGTGGAAGGCACAGACCCTGGTGCAGTAGTACATTTGGTGGAAATGGTGCCAGCAGCAGCAGACCCACCACTGATGTGAGCAGCAGTTGGGGCCACTGGCTAAGAGGTGTCACCACCCAGCACAGGGATGGGGCAGGGTCAGCCTATGTCTGGGCCAGCTGTGCCAGAAGGCGATCAATGTTTGCATTCAGGCGGCACACAGATGCATCCAGGTACTTATTTGCAGCCAGCTGTCACTCCTGCAGAGCCACACTATAGTGCAACAGTTCCAGCTTTGCCCATCCCTGTTCAGCATGCAATTCATTGTAGGCAAGCGGTCTCTCTGCACACAGTAGTATCTGCTTGGAGGTGCGCTGGTGGCGGTGATGCTAATGGCAATCCACACCCTGCCTTTCAGCAGCTTCTGATGATGGTGCAAGCTGGTCCACATCAGCACTTATTCCACATCCCCCTGCTGCTTATTGATGTGGTGAGCTGGGTGGTCAACAGCCAGTGTCACAGGTTGCAAATTCCCACCCTGGGGTGGCTCATTAGAGGTGGCAGTATGCGGTTCAGCCCACAATGTCGGAGGATTGGCAGGAGTAGTGGCAGGATCTGGGGCAATACTTGCTCCCACAGCTGCATCTGCACCTGTGGACAGAAAGAACAAAGTTGTGTCTGACACCAAATGATGTGCCTAGAACACACACAGGAATATCAGTGTATGAGAGAACACCAGACACTACTGACCACTGAAAAACAGGATAACAGCATTAGGTGGGGGCTGCTGTCCTATTGTGCCATACAGCACAGTTAAAAAGGGAACAACTAGCACACGTGTCAGTCCCACAACCACAGAGCCCCCAGATAGAGCCCCACATACCTACACACCCTGAGCAAGCCCAAACCCCACACCCTAAGTTATCAGTGACTGCCTCCTATGAGTTGCAACACCACAAATGCCCACTGTGACACCCCTCCCTCCCCCCCCCCCAGTTGTGACTGGGAACACTTGCTGTGTCCACAAAGGTATAGCAGCTGCAGATCCCACAGAACACACACAAATGCAGCATCCAATCAACATAAGGGAAATAGCAATCCACAACAGCACCAATAAACACCTCACCCAAGAAAATACTGTTCCCCATAATAATATACCAAACAAGGAAATAAGTAGAAGGATTTGTCCAATGGCAATTATAGAATCCTGGACACCCATGTCCCCAGTCATTAGTGGATGTGTCATATCATGTGTGTAGTGTATTGCTGAGCAGTAATCCTGTCAAGTGGGCAGGGGTTGTATGGATACCACAGGATCATGATCTGGAACAATATGCAGAGGATGATGGTGGGAGGATTTGCAGTCTGAACCAGAGACACAGGTGTGGAACAGAACCTGCATGTGAGGGTGGAAGCCATATAGCAGTCACTCACCCTGGTCTAGTGAGGACAGTGTTGTGTCCAGCATGCCAGTGCCTTCTATAGCAGCAGGGTCCACAGTGGCCTGTATCTGCTGTTCAAGCACAGTCAAGGGCTCAGCCTGCCCATATGGTCCTGTACATCTGGCCTTCTTGCAGGTATCCTTCCACACCTGCTGCCACTTCCGCTTTATATCCTCAATCTCGTGGTTATTGTGATATATTATATTTATTTTCTGGCATATGGCAAGCTACCTCCTCTGCAGCTCATAGGCCCCAACCTTAGTCTCCTTTGTACCCATGAGGATCTCAAAGCCCCCAAGGATCTCCTCTAGCAGGAATGCCAGCTCCCTGTCATTGAAATTAGGCTTTGGTGAGGCCACCTTGGGAGCCATGTCCATGTCAAAGTAGAGGGTAATCAGAAGCATGCACAAACTATGGAAGCAGGGCCTCCAATAGCATTCACGTTTTATAGTGTTTAGATGGACATGTGCAGCGACTTGGACGTCCGGATACACATGCATATTTAAAGCGCCATTGGTCAGGCCCACATTTTCGCTGCAAGATTCCTGTCTGTGCATGCACCTGCGGCTGGCACTCAGAGAAGTACTACAACATACCCAACAGTTCCCTGGTGGCAAACACATATACAGCTGACAAAACAGAGGTGGAGTCTCCAACTGTGGTTGGATACACAAGGTAGGTGGCAATGGAATCCTGTAGACAATGTATTGATCCAAGAGGTTATGCATGGGGACCATGTCACATCCTGCTAGGTACACACCAGTCCAAAAAACGTGGGAGGTTTGGAAGGAGACCTTTATTGCTAAATCATAAAACCACTGGCCCAACACAGGCCATGTTTCGCTGCCTTCATCAGGGGCTAAATGGCTAAAAACATTAAAATCAATGAATAAATAAATACATCAATAATGTCAATGAGACATAAATGAAAATTAATAAAAGTTGAACACAAGAAAAAGATTACATTCATAAATAAACATTTAAAAAATTTTCATATTACAAATACAAACTGCTACTCAAATTCTCTGTCTTTGAAATAAATCGCAAATCAAATAAAAAGTCAGAACTAAAAAATTTTATACTGACAATAATAGTGAATATAAAACCATAAATAGATGAAACCATAAAAAGGATGTTAAAATACATACCTATACAACAAAGATATATATGCATGATATCAAACTTCATATTGTACATGCGATAAAACTGTATCACATAAAAACTACCATAAACTGTATGGTGATATAGGGGGAAACCTAACCCATTAAACTCATTGTGATTTAATTATTGTATAAGAACCTATGATTAGAATTGGTGAACATTCAATATGCATATTAATTTAAATGCTACCATGTCTAAAAGATCTTATTATTATATAAACCCCAAGGACATAGAGACAAAGATGGGAATTACCTGTAAGAACCCACACAGCTAACTGGAGCAAACCTAAAACTTCCAGCGACCTTCTGCACTATACAATAAAAATAACAAAAGCAATATCAATGTTTATCTAAGAGCCGTATCTTATTTCAAAAGATACCATCAATCACTGCAAAAGTGAGGTCTTCTAATGATGCCACCATAATTATTATTTAATAAAAAACCTTTTTACATTATAAATAAAAATGAAGACTATACACACATTACACTAACAAAATATCCCTAAAAAGTTCTATTAATATCATATAATTGTAGATATCAATCGTAAAAGGGAGGGCCAAATCAGACTGTAATCGACACCAGACTTGCAACCATCTTTATTAGAAGTTGTACACTTAACCGCAGTGTGCCATCCAATGACAGCAACCACTCTGTTAGCGGACTGAATGTGTGAAAACAAAATTATTTAAAAAACAGACTCCTTATACTCACACGCTGCTGTCTAGGTATTATTATACTCTAACGTCGTGGAGCACACGCTGACACTTGCACATTCAAAGGACTAAGATTCTATCTGGCCATTTATCTAAAGAAACAATTTTGGCTTTAAACCTCATCAGCTCTAGAAAATATATTTTCTCCCGTGTCCGCAGTAACACAACATATTCTCTACACGGGGATTAAAAGTTTTGAAAATCGTAAAAAAACCTGGCTCCTTGTACTCACACGCTACTGTGTGGGTAATGTTATATCCAAACTTCCAAAAAGAAACAGTCGCAGTTTTAAAACTCATCTTTGCCCTTAATAGCCTACATCCCCATGGATTAAATATGGATAGCGATCTGTCAGTTTTTCTTTAGATAATGATAGTTTTATGTATGTGTAGTTACCGATAATTTGGTGGCATAAATAATTATAATGTTAAGTGAAACATACATTTGGTGCCCTTGAGAGAGGATGTCTCTTTAAGAATAATTCCCCCTTTTTTTGGTATAAATAGAACCGGCAGGTTCATATGCGCAGGCGCCAGCGTTTGATCTAATGGAGTTGAAGTGTGTATTCGTTTGTGAGTCAAATGAAACAAATTCCTCTGGGTAGAAAATATAGCTTTTAATTTTAATCTCCGTGTAGAGAAGATGTTGCACAACTGATGACACAGGAGTAAAGCAAGTCCTCCTATAGCTTATGAGTTTTAAAACTGCGACTGTTTCTTTTTACAATTGGTTAGATAGAGTCGAAGACCTCTGAATGCGCAAGCGCCAGCGTCTGCTCAACGAAGTTTGGATATAACATTACCCACACAGTAGCATGTGAGTACAAGTTCTGACTTTTTATTTGATTTGTGGTTTATTTCAAAGACACAGAATTTGAGTGGCAGTTTGTATTTGTAATATGAAACATTTTTAAATGTTTATTTATGAATTTAATCTTTTTCTTGTTTTCAACTTTTATTAATTTTCATTTATGTCTCATTGACATCATTGATGTATTTATTTATTCATTGATTTTAATGTTTTTAGCCATTTAGCCCCTGATGAAGGCAGCGAAACACGGCCTGTGTCGGGCCAGTGGTTTTATGATTTAGCAATAAAGGTCTCCTTCCAAACCTCCCACGTTTTTTGGACT
Organism: Ichthyophis bannanicus; assembly: GCA_033557465.1. NCBI lineage: Eukaryota > Metazoa > Chordata > Amphibia > Gymnophiona > Ichthyophiidae > Ichthyophis > Ichthyophis bannanicus. The sequence goes on from CM066037.1 coordinate 211,350,373, forward strand.
GGTGTGTGCTGTTTGACATGGTATATGTGCGTTAGCATTGGACATCCTGCTAGGTATCCAGAGCTGGTGCCTCTGTGGGTAGCTGGAGTAGGCAACAGTGCCAGAGCAGGAGCAACATGCCTATCACCACTCAACACCAAATGTCAAGCAGATGATTATACCTGAGTGTGCTTACCAGACTGCTGTTCGAGGCAGGGCTGGCTTCTGGATTCACTCCCCTGACCACACACCACCCTCAAACCGTTGCAGATATGATGACCCTGTGGGGTGGTGCCACCTGTGCAGCCCTACGAGAGGCACACAACACCCATTCATGTCCTGTGACAGTGCTGCCCTGTCACTGGTGCCTCTCATCAGTCACCCACACATCCTATTTGTCATGAGTGCATTTAGCTAACAGCAATAGTCATGGTACCCTTGGCCACCCCAATTGCATCTGGAGCGGTGCTGTTGCATGGTGGTATAAACCACAACCCCCACCCAAGTGACTAGGGCTTGATTCCCACAGTTGCCCTGTGTGATGTTGCGAAGGATGCAGAACCCAGCACAGCATGAGACACAGGAGCAGGAGTGTACCCCAGGAGGCCAATCAGTGAGGTGGTATATACGGCGATAGTGCAGGTAGGTCAGAGATATATGTGTGTCCAGAGATGGGCATGCATGCGGGTATGCATGTGTCTGCACACAGCCGACGGCATGTCAATATGCATGTCTGGGCATGCGTGTGTGTTGAGAAATGGCCGCTGATGAGCAATATTTTTCACACACCCTTGTGGACCTGCCTGGGAGTCTCACCATCATTCACAATGTTGTTGCACTCTTCCCTGTAAACATTTATGATTTTGGATTTTTATTTATTTATATTGTTTTTCATGGGTTCTGAACACAGAGTTTTTTCATTTCGTAAAGTTGTAAGATTGACTTCAAAAAGTTGTTAGACATGATCAATTGCCCTACCTTAAAATAAAACAGATGTCCCCAGTATCACACAATAAAAAATGACAATTTGATTGGAGAAACTTTAGAAAACAAATTAATATCTAAAAAAGTTTTGATTTCTTGTCTGTTTATTTTCCAATCCTCTCAGTTATTCATTCACTCCCAAAAGCTTATAAAATGGTTTCACAAACCACTTCAGAGTGATCTAGGGGTATCATTTTAAGTCACCACCTTAAACTGCTGACTTTTTCTTTACGGAGTGTGCGACCTGACCAAAGAATTGGATACGGAAATGCACTAGTTGTGGGATACTTGAATTTTAGTGTACATATAGGACACTCGTAAGCTAAGCAGCCCAGGGACAATGCAGAGTGTGGCTCCATCTCCTCCAGCTTCCCATTCTCTCACTCACAGTCCAACTAGGTCCCATTGAATAATATGAGGCCTAGTTACAAACAGTAGCGTTAACTATTAGCCCATCTTAGTAAACATACCCCACAGAGTTTTTCCCACACATACTTCTAGTTATATCCTCTGAATAGATTGGTGCTGGGAGAGTTGGAATGCAACTGCATTTTTTAAATTTCCATTTTCCTAAATTACTTCAGATACTGACATGATTCTGTTTGCATGTGTGATTGTTCAAATACATCTCAGGAGGCATAAAATAACTATGTAATTCATAGTCCATTGGTAATTCGTTCAATCCTGCGTAGGTGTAGCTGTGATAGCACTGAATACTTTATTAAATGACCTGGTTTGGGAGACATTAATCAAGTTTGCAATTCTCCAATATCCTGTGATTTCAAACTTGTGCAATTGCAAGTTGGGCAAAAAAACCCCAATTAAATTATCCCTCCTTAATGGGATATGAGAGTAATATTAGCAAGCTAGACTTTCAACAAGAAAATCATTTTAGTTTACTGCTTCTAGTTTCATATAGGCTATAAAAATGTTCGCTGCGTCACTGGAATTCTTTCTCTTCAAGAGGTCTAAGTCTTATTCAGTTGTAATGAGATTTATAGCTCAATGAATAAGAAAGGAGGCAAAAGAAGAGCGTATATCAATACAGCTGTATGTGGAGTGCTTGAAATCAACAAAATCAGAAATAAAATGCAGATCAATTTCTGAATATTGCCTCTTTCATTTTGAATAAAAAGCAGGCCTAAATAAAGATTAATGGTGTAGAGAATAAGTTATAATAAAAAACAAGGTCTAATGTGTCAAGCGTCAGAATGAAGTGCCGGAATGGAATGATGATGGCTATACTCAGGGCTGACCCAAGCATTAGGCAAGACTAGGCAATCACCTAGGGCAATAGCTTCTGGGGAGCAGCAAAAAGCAGCAGCAGTCAAAGCAAAACAATAGGTCCTGACAACCCCAGAAACTCAAAGAGCCGTCAGCACCTGCTTACCTGCAGGAAAGGTGGCACACACATGCATACAAGGCAAAGTTAAATATTTAAAAGCATGGTGGGGCATCTGAAAAAAAGCAGGCATGTCCAGGAGCAGACATGATTTCACAAACGTGGATGTGTCCAATGTGGACATCTGTGGGGGATGTCTACCTAGAGATCTCCAGAGTAGTGTTCCAGGACCTAGGCATCTAGGATAGTCCCTGCCTCCTACCCCAGCACCCTGCTTCTATTGATTGTGCTGAGAACTAAGGATGATGGCATGCTATCTTTTCTGGAAGTTTTTTTAACCAAAATGAGTATTTATTCACTGCTTATTCGTGTCTACGGCAAGTCTAAACTTACAAGTGATTCCAGATGTCCAAGAAATTTCTGAGATCAGACAGTCACACCCAGGTTCCTGGGAATGCCTTCACCAGGCCCCTCTTCAGACTTGAACATCTTCACACTGGGGATGTCCACAGACCTGGCTTCTAAAATGGTCCTGGAGACATTTCTGCGCTTTGGAGGTCTCTATGTCTCTTTTCAAACGTCCAAAGCTTGAATAGAACTTCCAAAATAATTCCCTTGATGTCCCATTATGCATTTTTACAGGATAGTTGTTGGAAGGGTGGCATTCAGATGGCCATGACTGTTGAATTATCAAACATTGGGGGGGGGGGGGGAGGGCTGGGACACTAGAACCTTCCACTAGCTCTGGAGTTGTTCCTGACTATACTGGATCTTTTGCAAGCTGTGACAATTTGAGGGCAATTTTGAAAATAATTTCTGCTAATTAAAGTTGCCCACCATGTATGTGGATAAAAACACATGCATTGAATAACTATTTGGTGGGGAGGCAATTGCTGCGGCAGAACTGGAGAAGAGACCGAAACAATGTGGGTGCTTTTTTTATTTTCAAAAATACAGGTGTGGGGTTTTTTTGTTTCAGAAAAGGATCTGCACAAAAGGGTGGTACAGGCACTTTCTGGTGAGTATTTAAACTGCAGTCAGCATTCCTTTTAAACACCAGCAATGACATTTCAATAAAATATGCATATTCAGTGCCACTATCTAGATAAAAACTAGTGCTGAATATACAATCAAGGTTCTACAGACTGTGCAAACTATTGCGGCTTGAAGAAATGCTTGCAATCACTTGTGAGGGACCTTCTTTAGAGGCAGAGCCAATTTGATGGAAATGATCTGGCAAAATAACTTAGGGAGGTGTCTGTGGGTTTTTTTTATGTTTTTTAAGAAATTGAGTTCGGACTGAAGTGAGATTAGTGAAGTGAAGGGCGGTGAACTGACAGTGAGAACCAAGAATGGCAAAACCCATTGCAAACACATTGCTAACTTCTGCTGATCCACCTGGATAGGGATATGAAAATATGCCTCGGCCAGATGCAGAGAGGCCAAGAATTCCCCTCAGTACACTGCTTTAATGATGGAGCGTAAGGCTTCCATTGAAAATGTAGGACACGCAAGTGCACGTTGACCCCTTTGAAGTTCAGAATGTGCCTTCTTTGGCACCATGAAGTAGAGTATCAGCCCTTTCCCTGCTCATCTGGGGTGACAGGCACCATTGCTTTTAGGTGAAGTAACTTGTCCAAGGTGAGCTGCACTGTGGCACCTTTGATGACAGACTCACATGAAGAAATGACAAAGACATCAGGAATCAGCTTCTTGCATTCCAGGACATAGCTGAATTGAAAGGCATCTAGCACCTAGCAATCCTTGCTAATCTGGGCCCATTCCTGAAAGAAGAAGCAAAGTCTGCTACCCACCAGAGGCACCCTGGAATGAACCCCCAAATCTTCATTGTGTGGCCCGGGAATATCCTCCTCTGGATGGGGCTGAATCCCTGGGTCCAAGTGCTCTACAAAAGGACTGAGAATGAGCCGAAGACCCTGAAGCAGAAGGGAAGAACATTTTTCCAGAGTAGTAGTGATGATAGTCCCAAGACCCCAAGGAATCCAGCCAACATGCCCTTGGTATTTGGGCAGAGGCTGATGAGAAATGCCCTGTCTTCCAGGAGGTGATAAGAGTTTGTCTCACCTAAGTCCTTTACCAGTTTCTCCAAAACAGCTCCAAACAGGAGCTTCCCCTTAAAGGTCAGTTGAGCCAATTGGGCTTTGGAGAATGTATCTGTCACCCAGTGATGGAGCCAAATCCAATGCCATGACACCACCAAGCATATTAGGTCATACATGACATCATAAAAGGAAGGCCATACAGTAGATAACTCTAAAAGAGAAGTAGTATCAACAGAAGGAAGAGAGTGAATCCACTGGAGCAGGGCTCAAGACATCAACCTGGTACATACTGTCAGACGGCTGCCTAGGGTGAGAACTTACACAATCTTGACGATGCATATATTCATATGATTCTTGCAAAGTATTGTGGGTATTGTAGTTCATTCACTCCCAAACACAGCTGATGACAATAATTTGAGTTGTGAAACCAAGTGGTAAGATCAATAAAATACTTCTTTTATTGATGGGGTTTAATTCACCCAGCACATGTATGCTTGATAGCACTATAAATGAGGTTACTTGCTTGCAGTGTTTAAAATGGATAACAAAAAGTCACAAAGTAAACCAGAAAACAACCTTCGGCTTGTCAGGCAATTAGCTAATGTTTTCTTAGCAAGTAATTACCAAATACAAAGGCACAAAGTAAAGAATAAACTTTGCTGGTTAGGTTAACTTCTGCTTATTTTCCACGCTGATCTCAGCAGTGATTCTCCCTTGCTCACACACACAATCAGGTGCAGCCCTAATTACTATTAATGGACCAGCTGAAAGCCTTTAGCTGGCTGGCTGCTACTGTGTGAGCCCAAATCCTGCTTTAAGAGCTGTTTGCAGTGGAAATAAAGAACAAAGTTAGGTTTCTTTGTGATGGCTGATGTGTTTGCTCACGGAAAACTAGCAATAGCATTTAGATAGAGAACAGTCCATATAAATAGTTTCATCTGCTGTATCTCCCCCTTTCCTCACCAATCATAGGGTCAATATCATACATTGGCACAGATGAGTCTTTCATTAAGGCACTATCATGAGAATGCTTATTCCCTTGCTGCCATTCTCTATTATAGATAGGGTCTGGATCAGTGTTCATACCTGAGCCTCTCCTGCTATCATTATTTCTCTCTGTATAGCCTGGCCAATATGTAATCCAATTCTGATGTCCAGCCTTCCAATCTTGATCCCTGGACACTGGATCTTCTCTCACATACCTTCTGGCCTGGGTCTGAAAGTCCCTTCCACATGCAGTCTTCTCTCTTCCAGGTAGCCACTGGTGATTCCTATCTCTGCCACTCCATTCCTCTGGCTGAATCCAGTCCAATGGACTCTGCTGGCTTTTGGAATACCTCCCAGTATGAGTACTGCCTTGGAATCTCCCAGACCTTCCAATGGCCTTTCTTCTCTTCCTTCCAGAGAGTTTCCTTCTCTCTCTATCTGCTTGGCTTGGCTTCTGTTTCTCCAGGTGATACTGGTGCTTGTAGCCGTTGCTGTCTCTGTCTCTGTATCTCTTCCTGAAACTGGGCTGGAGCTTGTAGCCCTTGCTGAAGCTCTCCCTGAAGCTGTTATCTGAAGAATAAGCTCTATTCTTATCCTGTTCTAATGTGTGCTGCTCCCTAACACAGCGCAGCTGTGTTGAATCAGGCCCTGCCCTTTGAGATGAGTGCTTAGGGATTACCTCATAGCTCTCTGATTGCACACACATTCTCTCACTTCAGCCCCTCTCATGGCTGCTGGAAACCTGGTGCATTCTGGGACTGGTAGTCTTTTATGTGAAAACTCTGTTTTCTTGCTTCTACCAGAACTGACAGGTTGCTTGTTCAGAGTCACATCATCTTTTCTATAGCTCCTACCTGAGCTATGATAAGCTTCCTTATCACATACCCCCCTGCTTAAGTTATTACGGACTGGTTTTACTGGTGAAACTTCTTCTCTACAGTCCGTAATACCTACGAGAGTGTTATCTTCTTGAAGCTCACTTACTTCCTGACTGGGTTCAAGGTCATTATCTACAGGCCTCTCCCTCCAAGACTTAAGTACATTAATATGGTAGGTCTGCCTACGCCCTCTGGCATTTTCTACCATATAAGACACTGGGCTTACTTGTTTAACAACCTCCCATGGCCCTTTCCACTGTACCTCAAATTTTGGAGCAGTTCCTGCTACTTGAACCAAATCTTTTCACCAATGCTTAATTGGCGGCTTTTGGCCTTTCTATCATACCACCCTTTCTGGCGAACTTGACTGTCCTGCAGGTTCCTCTCAGCAACCTGCGACGTCCTTTTCAAACGTGCTCTCAAGTCACGTAGAAACAGTGGCACCTCCTGACTTCCTGGTTCAGGATCAATCCATTGTTCCCTCAAAATATCCAACAAACCCCGGGGAGCCCTACCATACATCAACTCATACGGAGTTACACCTAGGGACACTTGAATTCTTTCCCTGCAGGCATATAAGGCAAAGGGTAATAACATATCCCATTCTTTTACCTCTCCTGCTAACCCCCTTCTCAACATTTGTTTGAGAGTTTGGTTGAATCTCTCCACCAAACCATTTGATTGTGGATGGTAGGCTGAGGTTTTCACGTGACGAATGCCAAAGGCATCCCAGACCTGGGCCAAATATTTGGATACAAAATTGGACCCTCGGTCAGTCAACACCTCTCTTGGGAATCCCACTTCACAAAACAATTTTACTAGCTCTAAAGCTATTGTTTTTGCAGAAACATTCCTCAATGGTATGGCCCAGGGAAACCTTGTTGCCTGATCTACCATAACTAGGATGTATTGGAAACCTCGGGGCGTTTTAACTAATGGGCCTACAATATCCATGGCAATGCGACCAATTGGGTCTGTGATGATTGGCATGGGGATCAATGGCACCACCGGTGGGTGAGCCGCTGTAACTCGCTGACATGCTGGACATGCAGCACAAAACTGGGCAGTTTCTTTGAATATACCTGGCCAGTAAAAACGCACAAGTATTTGATCCAGCGTTCCTTGCATACCTTTATGACCTCCCACTGGATGATCATGTGCTAGCCTAAGTACTAGCCCTTTGAAAGTTGTGGGTACCACCAATTGTTTACGTATGGCACCATTTCTGGGGTCCTGACTCTCTCTATATAATATGTCATTATCTAGTCTGAATCTGGGCAATTCCTCCCTGACCTCCTGAGCATACTTAAAAGCTCGGGTGAGAGCTTGATCAGCTCGCTGCTCTTGTGGAAAGTTAGGAAACTTTGCCACCAACTCAGCTGGCACCCAGGGTAAACTTTGACCAGCTAACATCTCAGCCCTACCCTGTGCTCTGCAAAGTCTCTCACGCCTCTTTTGTGCTTTCAACTTTCTTACTTTACCAGATGATGGGGTTATTAAATCATCATGAGAGGGTAAATCTCCTAATAACTCTGCCTGCTCCCCCTCCTCCTTCTGCTGGCTCTCTAACTTAGCCTGCGAGCGGGTGGATACAAGTCCCCTCTTATTACCCATAGTTTGGCCTTCTGGAAGCTTAACCATCTTTTTAGCTAGGGACTGAGGACTTCCAAAGAAAGGCCCGGGAGCTATTTCCATTATTAAACCTTCTCCCTCCTTCTTTCCTAGCCCTTTCACTAGTTCCTGCTTAAATCTTGGCCAGTCCTTTCCTAGAACCAAATCAAAGGGTAGCCTAGGCACCACTGCTAATAGGACTTCCTCTTGTTCCCCCAGGCACTTAACCTTAAACCTATAGGTGGGATATGATGTTGCAGCACCATGAATGCATCTGATGTGAACTTGGCTTTCAGGGGTTCTAGGCACAAATCTTTCTTGGGCCTCTATCCTCTTCCAAAGCCTTTTTGACATCATACTCTGGTCTGCCCCAGAGTCCAATAATGCATTTGTGGTAATTCCTTGCACATCAACCATCAAAAGAAATCCTTCCTTGGGCTGTTTTAAATCCAGACCCATTAAACTAGTGTGTGTCTGGCATCTCTTCTCTAAGTGTCCCACTTTTCCACACTTGAAACATTTCCTTCTATTCCACTGTGTCATCTAGTTTGATACAGTACATTCATTTTCAGAAACATTCTTAATTATTCCTTTTTCTGATACAGCACATCTAGCTTCAGCATCCATCTTTAGAGGGCCACCCATTCTATGGCAAGCCTGCGTGGCTTCCAAGAATCTCTCTGCTAGCACGGTTGCCTCTCCAAGATTTTGGCAATTTTGCTGTATAAGAAAAACATTCAAATCTTTAGGTACCCCAAGCATAAATTGTTCCAGCATTATAATATCTAATAACATTTCTACTGTCTTTTGCTCAGGCTCTAACCATTTTACAGCTAGACTTCTAATTCTCTGACTCAGAGCCCTGGGTGTCTCACCCACTTTCAATGTAACAGCTCTAAACATTCGCCTATACTCTGAAATAGACAACCCTAGGTGATCTCTAATAGCTGCCTTTACATCCTTATAAATCAAAGCCTGGGCTGCTGGCATTGCTCTGTAAGCTGCTAGTGCCTCACCAGTTAATGAGGCTGCCAGCCTTACTGCCCACTGGGTCTCTGGCCATGCTAAAGCCGGTGCCACTCTTTCAAAAGACTCTAGAAAATCATCAACATTATCTTCTGGAGTTAATTTCCCAAAATTAAATGCCCCAATCCCTTGATTGAGTCCCACAGTGTTCACATGTGGTGTACCAGTACTAACTGCTGGTCTTGCATCTGTTCCACTTTGGCTCTGCAGCTGAACTAGAGCTTGCACCAGATCAAGCACTGGTTTCTGCTGTTCCATTAAGGCCTTCATAGCAGTGTCCTGGGCCTGCTGTGATAGCTCCTGCTGCTTGCAAAATTGGGCTGCCATCCACTCAGCCATCTCCTTCGGATCCATCTTGACCCCTGCAAGAAAAGAAAAAAAAAAACCAAAGAGCAGCACCATCCAACCAGGTGTGGGTTTTTTTTTTTTTTTTCAACTTTTTTTTTTTTTTCAATTACCCCCTGTGCTTACACACATCCACCACTAGACATGCCCAGGTACATATTACCTTGTCTCAGTGATGAATCCAGCTTTGCACAGGGTCTTTTCCTCTGGGACAGCTTCCTGGACCAACCACTTTTCTTCCAAAGTGCAGATGAGGGAAATAAAATCTTCTTACAGCTTTAAACTTGACTTTTATTTGTAATCCACAACAAGTAAATCCTCTTGGTGCAAGAGCAATCCGAAAAACTACGCCATTTGTCAGACGGCTGCCTAGGGTGAGAACTTACACAATCTTGACGATGCATATATTCATATGATTCTTGCAAAGTATTGTGGGTATTGTAGTTCATTCACTCCCAAACACAGCTGATGACAATAATTTGAGTTGTGAAACCAAGTGGTAAGATCAATAAAATACTTCTTTTATTGATGGGGTTTAATTCACCCAGCACATGTATGCTTGATAGCACTATAAATGAGGTTACTTGCTTGCAGTGTTTAAAATGGATAACAAAAAGTCACAAAGTAAACCAGAAAACAACCTTCGGCTTGTCAGGCAATTAGCTAATGTTTTCTTAGCAAGTAATTACCAAATACAAAGGCACAAAGTAAAGAATAAACTTTGCTGGTTAGGTTAACTTCTGCTTATTTTCCACGCTGATCTCAGCAGTGATTCTCCCTTGCTCACACACACAATCAGGTGCAGCCCTAATTACTATTAATGGACCAGCTGAAAGCCTTTAGCTGGCTGGCTGCTACTGTGTGAGCCCAAATCCTGCTTTAAGAGCTGTTTGCAGTGGAAATAAAGAACAAAGTTAGGTTTCTTTGTGATGGCTGATGTGTTTGCTCACGGAAAACTAGCAATAGCATTTAGATAGAGAACAGTCCATAAATAGTTTCATCTGCTGTATCTCCCCCTTCATCACCAATCATAGGGTCAATATCATACATTGGCACAGATGAGTCTTTCATTAAGGCACTATCATGAGAATGCTTATTCCCTTGCTGCCATTCTCTATTATAGATAGGGTCTGGATCAGTGTTCATACCTGAGCCTCTCCTGCTATCATTATTTCTCTCTGTATAGCTTGGCCAATATGTAATCCAATTCTGATGTCCAGCCTTCCAATCTTGATCCCTGGACACTGGATCTTCTCTCACATACCTTCTGGCCTGGGTCTGAAAGTCCCTTCCACATGCAGTCTTCTCTCTTCCAGGTAGCCACTGGTGATTCCTATCTCTGCCACTCCATTCCTCTGGCTGAATCCAGTCCAATGGACTCTGCTGGCTTTTGGAATACCTCCCAGTATGAGTACTGCCTTGGAATCTCCCAGACCTTCCAATGGCCTTTCTTCTCTTCCTTCCAGAGAGTTTCCTTCTCTCTCTATCTGCTTGGCTTGGCTTCTGTTTCTCCAGGTGATACTGGTGCTTGTAGCCGTTGCTGTCTCTGTCTCTGTATCTCTTCCTGAAACTGGGCTGGAGCTTGTAGCCCTTGCTGAAGCTCTCCCTGAAGCTGTTATCTGAAGAATAAGCTCTATTCTTATCCTGTTCTAATGTGTGCTGCTCCCTAACACAGCGCAGCTGTGTTGAATCAGGCCCTGCCCTTTGAGATGAGTGCTTAGGGATTACCTCATAGCTCTCTTGATTGCACACACATTCTCTCACTTCAGCCCCTCTCATGGCTGCTGGAAACCTGGTGCATTCTGGGACTGGTAGTCTTTTATGTGAAAACTCTGTTTTCTTGCTTCTACCAGAACTGACAGGTTGCTTGTTCAGAGTCACATCATCTTTTCTATAGCTCCTACCTGAGCTATGATAAGCTTCCTTATCACAATACCCCCAGCTGTAGAATAGCAGTCACCACAGCAAACTGGCTCTTCAACAAGGGATCAGCCTTGTGGTCCAGAACATCCTTTAAGGCTGATCCACCTTCCACAGGAATGGTGGTCTATCTGGTAACCACTGTGACTTGTGCATCTACCTTGGGAATATCAAACCACTCACCAGGCTCCTCCTCTGGGAGAGCACAGATCTTCTAATAGACCCTTAAACCTTTAGTCAAGGAGTTGAGTGAGTCCTACTCAGACCAAATCATATCTTATTTATTTATTTAACTGGTTTTAATATACCATTTTTATACCAGTCAAAATGGTTTACATTGAGCAATGGTGCATGCAGTTTACATCAAACTTATTGAACGTAGAACAGAGTACAACAGGGGGATCGAGGGAGCATGCAGAATTGTTATAACATTAGAACTTATTATACAATGAACAAAGCGTTAATATAGAACTTGTTATACAAAAGATAAGGTGCAAAAAAAACCAATCCTTAGTGAAGGGCAGAACAAGATGTCAGATGGATTATTAGGGAGGGGGGATAGGGAGATAATCTGCGAGAGTGGCAGGTGTTCCTGCTGAAAGTCAGTTGGAAGGGAAGTTCCATAGTGCTCTTATTTATTTATTTATTTATTTTATTTAACTGCTACCGTCTCTATAGAATTATAAGGAAACTGTGTCACAAGCCTTGTACTCTACCAGCAAGTTGTTACACTGTACTCTTGTATCACAATAAGGAAACTCTGTGTCACAAGCATTGTACCCTACCAGCAAGTTGTTACACTGTAAATTATCTCACTATACTATACTGTACTAACCAAGTTGTTACACTGTATTCTTGTATCACAATCCACTTTGTTCCACTGAATATTATATCTCTGTACCACACTAAGTAAGAAATTCAAGCCCCCAAGCAGCTAGGAAATGGAGCTCCTCTACACCTTCCTTTTACTGTGCATGTGTATTCTGGCTTCCCCTCACAGACTTAACCTAAACCCGCACTACTTGCTACCGCTACTATACACCCCTATCTACTTTCCCCACCCCCTCCAAATACCCTTCCTGCATCAACACAATCTAATCCCCATTACCATTAATCAACCCACACACATATTACCTCAGAGTCACACTCCTACCAAGCCAAGCAAACCACAAAAGCAGTCTAAAACCAAAGCTAAGAGCAATCGTGGCAACAAATCCTTATTAACGCAAGATAAAGTCACACTGCCTTCCCACCCAGCCCATCACACATGTAACATCATCCTTATTAATGCCAGGTTAATAAGGAACAAAACACACATCATCCACAACATTCTAACTGATGAACAACCAGACATCCTATGTATAACAGAAACTTGGCTCACTGACTCTGATCCTGCTATAGTAAACCAAATAAGTAAACCCGGCTACAAACTCCACAACTGCCCGCGCAACAACAAAAGAGGAGGTGGAGTCCTCATAGCAGCCAAAGCCAACCTGCAACTAATAATCACATCCACGATCACAAACACAGACATTGACCTACTCAAAGTAGAAAACACGGCTTTATCCTTCTGCCTAATATACAGACCTCCCTCTCCTCACCACGAAGCATAGCCACAGTACTGGAAAACATCACTACCACCCAAAACAAAAAATTCCAAATCATCCTGGGAGATTTGAACTTAGCATCAATTCCCCCAACCCACTCGAACACCTTCTTTGAAGCCACGGACCAACTAGGCTACCACCAAATAGTAAACAATGCCACCCATGATAGGGGAGATACCCTGGACATGATTTTCGTACCCACCAATCGTCAACCAAACTTAGAACCACCTAAGTTAAAGATAGCCCAAGTCCCATGGTCCGATCACCACCAAATCGATCTCAAAATAAAATTGCTGTCTCTACCCAAAAATGCAAAAGAAATGAGAATACCTCACCCAATCAGGAAGTTCAACAAATTCAACAAAGAACACCTCATAAATACCATTTCAGCTCACATAGATCTGGACTACACGGACCTGGATGATCTAACAAACAGATGGAAAGCGAACATACAAAATGCATCAAACCCTACATCGAAAACCTCAGGAAATGCAAGCAAGCCCAGCTCCGAACCCTGGTACACGGAAACTCTAGCAAGATCGAAGAGAGAACTCCGCAAAGTAGAGAGAAAATGGAGACAAACCAAATCCACCAAGCTCAAAACCAAACACATGACCCTTCTTACAAAGTACAAAGATGACGTCAACTCTGCTAAGAGAAACCATCACACTAACATATTAAGTAAAGCGATCAACCGACCGCGGGAGTTATTTGAACTCATCAAATCTCTAACTAAAACATCTCAAAGCGACAACCTAAACAACTCCATCAAGGCCCAAACATTGGCAAACCACTAAGCGAGCAAACTAACTGCCACAAGAACTACACCCTACCATGATTCAACACTACCGACACCACTAAACAACCTTGAGACCAACACAAATCAAGACCAGTTATGGAAACATTTCCACAAAATCGGAGACCAGCAAATTGCAACCATACTCACACGCATAAACAGCACCACATCCCCACTCGACCCCTGCCCAGCAACCTGGATCAAGGCAGTAAAACAGGACATAGCACCGTACATCTCGCACATAGTAAACCTATCACTACAACAAGGATTCATGCCCACTGAGCTAAAGAAATCCGTCATAAGACCTATTCTAAAAAACAATACACTCAGCAGAGATGACCCAGCATCCTACCACCCAATATCGAGCACACCATTTCTAGCAAAGATCATTGAAAAGGCGGTCCTAATACAATTCCAAGACCACCTGAATGACAATGCTCCTCTAGATGACCAGCAATACGGCTTTAGACAACATCATGGGGTCGAAACTCTATTACTAGTTCTACTTAACAACCTACTCAAGGGTCTGGAAAACAAAAAGAAAATGTATATACTCCTATTCATCGACATCTCAGCTGCCTTTGATACAGTTAACCATCGAACCCTCTTAAACAGAATCAAGTCAATAGAAATATCAGGAACCCCACTAAAGTGGTTCACATCTTACATCTCAAACCGAATGCAACAGGTACAATTCAACAGCGAAAAAGCAGAAGCATTCTCTCAAACACAAGGTATACCACAAGGCTCTGCACTCTCAGCACTCCTTTTCAACGTATATATGCAACCACTATGCAAAATATTTACACAGCATAAAATCAACTACCACATTTATGTCGATGATATTATGCTGTACACACAACTTGACACTGACAACCCGGACTACAGCTCACTCGAAACATGTCTTGGCGAGATGCAAAACTGGTTACAACAAAGCAGCATGACAATCAACCACAAGAAAACTGAGGTGATGTATATCTCAAGGAAAGCAAATTTTGACCCACCTACATCAATAACCCTGTGCAACAACACTTATCAAACAAAGAAAGAAATAAAATATCTAGGAGTTACATTTGACTGCGACCTAAAAATGGAAAACTCACCTGCGCAAAACCAACAGGGCAGTCTTCTACAAACTGAGAGCTCTACAACCCATACGGAATATTATTGATCCCCACGACTTCAGATCCGTTGCTCAAGCACTCATCATGCCACATTTCGACTATTGCAACGCCATTCTTCAAGGACTTCCTAAGAAAACCCTGAACATCCTTCAAATGGCACAAAATGTAGCTGCCAGGATCATCATGAAGAAAAGTCTTACTGAACACATTACACCAGTACTAATTGAGCTACACTGGAGCTACACTGGAGCACTTGAGCCAGCTGGAGCATCGGCCCACCTCTGGTGCACGTGCTGACCAATCGGGTCAGCCGGGGAGCGTGAAAAGCGAGCGCTGATCGAGCGCATCCCTCTCTGTGCTCTTCCAGCATCGGGCGGCCATCTGCTCTCCTCAGTCGGAGGATTGAGCCAGCTGGAGCATCGGCCCACCTCCGGTGCACGTGCTGACCAATCGGGTCAGCCGGGGAGCGTGAAAAGCGAGCGCTGATCAGGCGCCCGCGCCTGAGGGCCCGCGCCTGAGGGCCTCGCCAGAGGGCCCTTTGGCGTGGCCCTTAGGTCGTGGCGCCACCGAAGGCTCCCGCAGAAAAGAGCAACAACTAACTTGCCAACCGAGACGAAATCTAGCTCTTTGATCCTGACGCAGCACACTACTACTGCAACACCAGCCTCAACTGAAGTGTAAACTGCTCCACCGCCAAACGGGGATCCACTCTGTCTGACATCTAGGTGTAGAAGAAAGAAAAATCCACATCGACACCAACAACCATCAAAGGGAAAAGCCGAGCTCCCGTAGGGTCGAGCTCACATACCACAACTTCACGTCACTTCATCCACTCAACCGCAAGTATAACTGCCACAAACACTTAAACAGACTTTCCCAACATCTGAGTTGTGTACTTTAGATTTGTTTAATTCCTCCACATTAATCCAACTCACAAACATAACAAATTACAACCTATGTGCATTAATGCTATATTATCGCCTGTATCTCACAAATTATGAATGCATATAACAATAATCTTTGTAATTTCCTCCATTGCTAGTAATTTATACTAAAGAAGTACATTGCTGTGTTTATCAATCTCTTCAACCATACGGTTGTCGAAATATTTGTCTGCTCTAATAGCACAACCATTACGAATATACCCTATTCATACTCTATTTTGATATGTTGTTATAACACTAAATCTAATGCAATCAGACCTGATGTTATAGACAATTTTGAATTGCCTTTACTGCTACACTACATATTTAGTTGTTATTATCAGCAGCCTTAAACACATGCTATTACTGTTCCTAATACCAAGCTCCCAAATACTACGGTTCTAGTTACATCTCAGCTTCTTACTGTAGTCAGTATCCAGCAATGTTTACATTATACTCAGCTACTGTTATTAGTATCTAGGAATTGTTGCATCTAACAAACTACTGTTACCATTTACCACATAGCTACTTACTGTTGCCAGTACCTAGCAAATAATAGCTGATGTCACGAGTGCCACACAGATACTCACTGTTTTCAGTACCTATTACTTTATACTCCTTATTGATACTTTACTATCCCCACTATTGCTGTATAATCTGCAGTAAAAACCTCCCCATATCGCAATCACTCACTCCTTCTCACACACTATGGCCTCACACTTCCTGGCCCTTGCCAGCCTGTACCTCCTTACAAATTGGCTAGGAACATCCAATGCACTATCTCAATCCCAAAACCATATCCCCATCTTGAGCAGCCATGGAAAAAGATGGTCTGGACCCCACCCAAGTGGCGACACACGTCGCACTCACCTTATACACATTACGCTCCAACCTTCTACAACACCTAATCACAAGAAACTAAAGTACCACCACAACCTAAAGTGTGCCATGATAAATGCACATTCCATACGCAAGAAATGGCCCGTGGTCTTAGATATGATCTCCCTCTATAACCTGGACCTACTTTTAATCACGGAAACCTGGCTATCATCAGAGGATAACGTCACCATCAATCAACTCTTACCTCCCAACTTCTCCGTACATATAAGACACAGAGAAACTAAAAAAGGAGGGGGAGTACTTATCCTCGCCAAATCAGATCTTCATTTCCATATCACTGAAGCCTCCAGTACATGTAACCTGGACTCTCTCTCCATCAAAAACAAGCAATGCTCCATCAATCTAATATACAGATCTCCTTCTTCATCACCTGAGGACCTCCCCACAATTCTGAACCTTGCTGCTAATGGTCACAACCAACCCCAACTCACCTAATTGGATCATGGGAGACTTTAACCTCCCTACACTTCATCACAGCCATGCAACTGCATTCCTCGAAGCCATTGAGAATCTGGGCTTTTCACAAATCATCGATAAACCCACACACGAAAAGGGCAATATCCTGGACATGGTGATCGCACCACATGCAGCCCTTGAGCAAAACAACAACACGATGCTGTCCATCATTGACGTCCCCTGGTCTGACCATAAACTCATCACTTTTCAAATACCCACCAGGGACAGCCAGCGGTATATCACCAGAAAATGTAACAGCACGGCTCAAGCATCATCTAGAAACTTCCGCGCATTTGACAGAGAGTTAATACTCTCGCAAACTAACCCCCTCCTCACCATAACCACATCTGACCCAGAAGAACTAGTCGCCGCATGGAATCACAACCTCACAGCTATCGCACAACGTCCACAAAGCAACAATACAACCAAGAGAATAAGAAATACAGCCCCATGGTTCTCCCAAGAATTGAGAGCTTCTCTAACACAACTACGCAAACTAGAGAAAAAATGGCGCCGATCACTCTCCGCACAAGATTTGACAGCCTACCAACTTCACCTAACAAGGCACAGGGAAGCAATCTCATTAAAAATGAAACAACACCACACTGACACTTTGAAAAGATCTCTGAACAAACCACGGGATCTTTTCAACTTGGTTCAAACTCTTTCTAAGGAACCAACTCCGGAACAACAAGTGGATATCCACCCACAAAAATTCGCTGACTACCTTCAGTCAAAGATCATACAGACCAACAAAATATCAACAGCCGCATTCCAAGACCCTACCGGCATAACCCCTTTATGCAAATTTTCCACACCATCTAGAAAAAGCATTGAAGATACAATAGCTTCCCTCAATACCTCCACAGCACAAACAGACCCTTGCCCGGCCTTTTGGATCAAGGAGCTACGCAAGGAAGTCAGTCCATTCATCGCAAAACTGACAGAACTTTCCTTTACTACCGGTTCCTTCCCAACAACCCTCAAGCAAACATCGATCAGGCCATTAATGAAGAACCCTAAACTTGATCCTCAACAAGCCGATTCGTACAGACCAATAGCTAGTATTCCCATACTAGCAAAGATATTGGAGAAAGAGGTCCAAAGGCAAATTCAGGATCATATAGACTCCACAGCTCCCTTAGATTATTGCCAACACGGGTTTAGAGAGTACCATGGAGTAGAGACACTCCTCACCTTCTTATTCAATAACATATTCACAGGCATTGACAACATCTGACAAGGCTTTGTGTTAATCTTTTTAGACATCGCTGCAGCCTTTGACTCGGTTCATCATGAGATTCTCCTCGGGCGACTGAAAGAAAAGGGAATCTGCAATACTGCACTCAATTGGTGCAGCTCTTATCTAAATGGACGATGTCAATATGTGAAATCCGGAGCAGAAGAGTCCAAACAATTCCATCAAACACAGGGTGTGCCGCAAGGATCCTCAAGGTCATCTCTACTATTCAACATATACATGCAGCCCATTTGCAACATCATTAGAGCATTTAACGTGAGCTGTATGATATATGCGGACGACATCCTCCTATATATGCCTTTTTCAACCGTTCAAATGGACCTCACACCTATTATAGAATGTTTCAATGCCATATCGGACTGGCTACAAGCACAAAATCTACGCATCCAGCATAAGAAAACGGAGGTACTGTTCATCGCCAGAGACCCAGACTTTACCCCACCAACACATATAAAGGTCAAGGAAGCAGAATTACAAACAAAAGAAACAATAAAATACCTGGGAGTCACCTTAGACAAACATCTGGACATGAAATGCCATATAGGCAACATTGTTAAAGCGGTCTATTTTAAAATCCGTTCACTCAGGCATCTGCGTTCCCTACTGGAACCAGATGATTTCCGGACCATATTCCAAGCTCTGATCCTACCGCACTTTGACTTTGCCAACTCCATCCTACAAGGTCTCCCGCAAGCCACAATAAACCCACTACAACTAGCCATGAATGCTGCAGCAAGGATTCTCCATGGAGCCACCAGAAGTGACCATGTGACTCCGATTCTAAAACAGCTTCATTGGCTACCTATACACGGAAGGATTATCTTCAAAACATTAATCCTCTCATTCAAGGCCATCAAGCGCCTATCCTCCACAGCACTTACTGATCTCATTCATACAGTGCCCCCCAACAGAGCCAGGAGGTCAACAGCCCTAAATCTATTAACAACCCCGAAGACCTTGACTAAATGCAATAACACGACAGCGAATAGGGCCTTCAGTCTTTACGTCCCCAAATATTGGAATACACTCCCACCAAACATTCGAGCCATTGCTGACCTGACCCAATTCAGGAAGGCTATCAAACATCACCTCTTCCTCCAATACTACCCAGCCAGCGATGATTCTAGATAACACCACCTAAGAAACCCTGCCTTTTTACAGCCCATTCTCACAATGTCTCTTGTATTCGAAACGGACTCATTACATATTGTTCAATTCAACCATGTTACAGGACTTTTGCGTCATGCATGTAACCTTTCTCATGTATATAATTCATGTATATATTTAATACCCCCCCTGTTATCCAAGTTCATACCCTTGTTCTATGTAAAACCAAACAGAATGTGTGTTTTGGTCATTTTGTTATACTGTAAACCGCGCTGATGCCGAATAGTGCGGTATATAAGCAACTGTAATTAAAATTAATTAATTAAATTAAATTAAAATGTAATTAAATTAATTAATTAAATTACACTGGCTCCCCATAGCAGCCCGCACAAAATACAAAATACTGACGACCACCTTCAAACTCATCCACAGCATAGCACCTTCCTTCCTCGACACCCTAATCAGATTGCAACCATCCAACAGAAACAGGAGAACCATCAATTCCAACACCCTCCACACTCCAACAGATATCAGATCAGTCAAAAAAATCACTAGTAACAGGGCTTTCTCATATACAGCACCGACACTATGGAACCAACTCCCACCCGACCTACGAGCCAGCATTGATCTAGCCGACTTTAGAAAGAAACTCAAAACCCACCTATTTCAAAGTCATTTCAACCTGTACTAAATTTGCATGAGGGGCAACTCCCCCACAGCTCCCCAGAAAACCTGTAATGTATAAATGTACATATGTAAATTATTACCCCCTTAGCTTAGAAGTAGATAATTTTCTGCGTGACGTGCTAACCTCTCGAATCTTTATGTACAAACCAAAATTATTCTGTCTTGATTCGACAGCTTTATCCATGTAATCTTCCCCGCTTCTGATCGCTGGAAGGAGCGGTATACAAATGCTTGCTAAATAAATAAATAAATAAATTAACAATTCTTATATACCGCGCTATTTCTCATCAGTGCGGTTTACATTGAAACAATAAACACTTGGACATACAGATAGTCCTACGTTTACAGAAAACAGGAATTTGAACATGGATTAACTGGGAAAACTACATACATTTGAGATTTAGCTACAGGTAATTAACAGGTTGGGCTCATAACAAGGTTTTGCTGCCAAGTTTAGCTTACAGCGTGTTTGTACTCTGTTGGTAAAGAAGAGTTAGAGAGCTGTAATTTCGTATGAGGTAGAGTTAGGTTGTAGTTTTATTGTGGATGTGGTTTCAATTGCCTCATATGAGTGAGTGTGTGGGTGGGGGGGGGGGGATCCCCGGGCTGAGTAAAGTGCATGAGGAACAGGTGATGTTTGATGGCTTTTTTAAACTGCGTGAGGTCTTTGATTGCTCTTATGTTAGAAGGGAGTTTGTTCCAACATCTGGGGGCATAGCTTGTAAATGCCCTATTGATGGTTGATTGGTTAAGTTTTATAGATTCGCTTGGTATGACTAGAGTGTTTTCTGCAGGTGCTCTTCTGGATCTGTTATTGGGGGTATGAATGAGTAGATGAACAATTGAGGAGGGTGATGTCTTATTGAATGCTTTAAAGGTAATGAGGAGGGTTTTGTATAACATTTGTATAAGATGTCTTGAAGTGTCTCTTGAAGATTTGGTGTGAGTGGATGCTCTGTAGTGTAGGAGGTAGAGTGTTCCAGAGGGTGGGAGCGTAGAGTTGGGAGGCTCTCATGCGAGCACATTATGTGCTCTTATGTACATGAGGTTCCGATGAAGAAGGTTGAGCGTGCTTTGTCTGCATGGTCTATTGGAGTTTGGGCATCTGATGAGTGTCTGAAGGTACTCGGATATGGTGTTGTTAAGTGCCTTATGGATAATAGTGAGAACTTTGTGTTTTATTCTTGATGCTATGGGAAGCCAATGGAGGGATTTCAATATGAGAGTGATGTGGGTGTGTCTGGAGGTTCCAACAATGATGTGTGCTGCTGTGTTCTGGGCTTGCTGTGGTGGTGTGGTGGTAGTTTTGGGGAAGTCCTTGAAGGATGGAGTTGCAGTAATCGAGTAGGGGGTAATAGAAGCCTGGCAAACTTAGCGGAAGCTCTCAGGGAAAGGAGGGGGTATAGGTTGTGGAGGGTTCTGAGCTTGAAGTAGATATTCTTTGATCACTTCTGAGAATGGGAAGACAGTAGTGGATTTCTGCATCCCTTGAAGAAGTGGGTGTACTTTCAGCTCCTGCTCTGTGCTGGAAGCATCTGTCAAATTCAAGGCAAATGAGACCCTGGAAATCAATGCCTCCAGCTCCTGCTTCTGGAATAGACAGATCACACCAGCCTCTGCATAGTCTTGAAGGTGAGAGTAGGTCCTCATTCACATCAGAGCACAATACCGATTCATTTGGGCATAGGCATAGTCAACATCTCAGATAGCTCCCAACTGTTCCTCATCTTCAGAGAGTGTCCCATGTTGGTGATGCTTAGCCAAAGATAATTGAACAGGACTTCTACTTTCAGCATCCCCAGCATCTGGGGGCACCTAAAGGCTGTGGAGTCTGAATTTCCACGTCAGAAGTACCAGGCCTGTGGCAAAAACAAAAATAATTCCGGGGAGGACAATCTGTGGTTTTGAAGCTCTCCTTTCGGCAAAGGCTCCCTGACACCAGGGGGCATAGCCATAACAGATCCCCTAGAAGATGAAGAGTGGCTCATATCAAGGTCGCCGGAGACATCGGCTCGCTGAGCATCCTTACCCCTAGTGCCATCCTGCACCTTCTGCCCTGAGACAGGTAAGGGCAGACTAACTATATCCCCTGGTTGAGAGGGAGAAAGCATGCCCTCCAGGGGTGACTCAGAAGCTGCCATACAGGAAAGACAGGGTACAGCTTCCAAGGATGAGGCTCCTCACCTGCCACAGATCAAACATTTCCTGGAAGAAGACATAGGCTAAGGCTGTAGTGCATGTTAAAGGCTCTAGGGAAGGAGCTGCATTGGAGCTTCTTAGGCAGAATATGCATTAGGGCTGCGTGACCCCCAGATGCACAATAGGCAAAAACATTACTAACACATGCAGAAAATGGTGGGGAACCCACACACAGCATCAACGGTAGCTAGCAGTCCACCCTGAATTGTATCCCTCAGAGACAGAACCGTGAGCCCCCAACAAGGACAATTTACAAAGTCAAGCCTTGGTACTCACCTCCTGAGAGCCCCAGACATAGGATCTGTGTCAAGCTCAGCTCTACTCCCCTGAAACTGCTTCACTGACTGGGTTTATTTTAACAGTACTCTGTGAAAGGTGGCTGGCAAACAGATTCCTCTGAGAGCCTTCTGCAATCTTCGGAAGAGTGCAGAGGGGAAAGGAGGAGGAGGGAGGGGGCGCTGAGGTTGTGTGAGGCTGCTATACTCTTCCAGATTCTTCAAAATCCTTCCAATTTGTGGCTGCTCATCAGGGCCTTATCATGATAAGGGCATGGAGCTAAACCTATTTTCCCTCCTCCCATGGCTACCAAAAAGACCGCAGTCTAGTGGTGCCTCCCATGGCACGCTTAAGTGAGAGTCACCTTTTTTGCGGGATGGTCGATTCTGCCGCTGCCACGGCGGCAGTGGCAGCAGCAGCCGGTTTGCGTTTTTTTTTTTAACCTAGCTGGGCTGATGGGGGGAGGGGGTTAGGACTGGTAATGGCCCATGGGGGGGGGGGGTTAGGACGGGTAATGGGCAATGGGGGGGAGGGGTTAGGACTGGTACTGGGCTATGGGGGGTTAGGACTGGTAATGGGCTATGGGGGAGGGGGTTAGGACTGGTAATGGGCTATGGGGGGCTAAGACTACAATTGGGCTGATAGGGGTGTTAGGGCTGGTAATGGGCTATGGGGGGCTAAGACTACAAGTGGGCTGATGGGGGGGTTAGGACTGGAAGTGGGCTGATGGGGGGTTAGGACTTGTAATGGGCTATGGGGGTGCTAAGACTACAAGTGGGCTGATGGGGGGTTAGGACTGGAAGTGGGCTGATGGGGGTCTTAGGACTGGTAATGGGCTATGGGGGGGGGCTAGGACTGGTAATGGGCTGGGGGGTTGCTAGGACTGGAAATGGGCTGAGTGGAAGGGGGCTTGAACTGCATATAGCTGATGGGGAGGGGGGCTTGGAATGGAAGTGGGCTGTGAGGGGGGAGCTAGGACTGGAAATGTGCTGAGTGGGGGGGCTAAGACAGGAAATGGGCTGATGGAGGGGCTAGGATAGGACTGGAAATGGGCTGTTGGGGTGTGCTAAGATTGGAAATGAGCTGTGGTGGGGGTTTGAATTGAAATGGACTCATGGAAGGGCTAGAATTGGAAGTAGGCTCATGGGGTTACTTGGATTGGAAATGGGCTGAGTGGAGGGGAGCTAGGATTTGACATGGGCTGATGGTGGGGCTAGGAAAGGACTAGAAATGAGTTGATTGGGGGCTGGATTAGGATTGGAAATGGGCTGATGGGGGGCTAGGACTGGAAATGGGGTGATGCAGGGACTAGAAGGGAGCGGATGCTGGGTGGGTCTGGAACTAGAAGGGAACTGATGTTGGGGGAGGATTAGAATGGGATGGAGCTGGGAGAGTGAAATGGAGAGGGAAAAAATATTTTGTGTGGGAGGGAAGACAAATCTACAATTGGCCGGATATTGGGAGAGTAAGTGGGGATTGAGGATGGAGGGGTAAAATTTGAGTGGATGAAATAGGAATGAGGAAAGAGCAAAAGGAGAAAGATTAGTATGTTAAAGCAGATGTAGAGAGAGGATGGAAAAAAACTAGAAGAGAGAAGAAAGGACAAATGGACAGCAAACGATGGAGAGTTAGCAGAAGACACAAAGAAAACAGAAGAAAGTGGCTGGAGCAATTGGAAAAAAAATGCACAAAAGGTAGAAAAATATCTCTTTATTTTGAATTTATTAACTGGAATATGCCAGCTCTGGGTAATGTGCATCATTAACGTCTGTGCTTTGTTTAGTACAAGAGGAAATTAATTTATGGTTTTATTTCTACAGTTATGTACATTCCAAGTTTGGCTTTTGGGGTTCCCAATTTAATTATTGTCTTCCTGTTTCTAAATTGTGATTCGTTGTTTGGTGATGGTTTATGTTCTGCATGCGTAACTGAGCTGAGGTATTCTGCTTATGTAATTCCTATTTGACATTGCCACTTGTTCTCTTTACTTGTTCTCTTTCCCCAGTAGGTCATGTATTGTTATTCTCTGAAATGTATTGGTTTAATATTTGCAGTGTTGCCTTTTGATAGTTAGGGTATGGTGCTTAGTGAGTCCTGGTAGTGCTGTTAGGATACGGCGGGTTTGCTATGGGTTCTAAATGGGCAGTGTTTGTAGTAGTTCCTAATGTGCCTGGCGGTTGGTACTGGATTATAGCAATGTAGAAATCTTTTAGTCTTTCTTTATCCATATACTCATTAAGAGGCATGTTTACTAAAAGTTAGTGTATGGTAACATCATGCAAATATTTATGCAAATGAGGCACCTTATGCATATGAGGCCCCGCACCGCGTCTCCGCACATGGCCCCGCACCCCCCTTGGGCCGCCCCTGCCAGTATGGCACATCTTATGTTCTTATGGAAAAAAAAGTAGTTAATACAATGAAATATGAAAACGGGACCTTTTTAGCTATATTAATAACAAGAGGACGTGCAAGACTAAGAGGAAGCAAATGTAGAAAGATGACAAGAGAAAATAGAATTGCTATTCAGCATTCCCTAAAGGAAAGTGGAAGTAGGATCATAGATTTGAAACAAATAGGAATGGACTGAGGTAGACCTTAAGAGGACAATCGTTATTTACACATGTCAGTACAACCACTTGCATGTGTAAATTGCATCCATGTGTAAATAACCATTTTATAAAATGTTAATTTTACACATAGATGCCCATACCATGTTGAAAGTAGACAGGGGAATGTTGTGGGCGTGTCAGCTATGTGATCTGGGCAGAACCAGCATCTACATATGTATTCCTCATTTCATACAGGGAATGCACAAGCAAGCCCTAAATTGGTCACATCTAGATATATCCCTTACACAAATGGGCATCAAAAAGTAGTCAGTTCTTTACATGAGAAATTAAGAGGGATAGCTCTCTTAATCCCCCAATGTATATTTTACCCTCCAAAATGAATTGAGGTAAAAATAGAAGTCCTTGTAGGTGATTAGGAGCAGCTGCATATCTGGGTTTGAAAAACAGCCAAGAATCATGTGTGTCATCATTTGCACATGAATGTTGTGAAATGCTGTAAGTGGCTGGATTTCCTCCACTGATTTTTTCCCACATGTACATGGCTCCTCCCAATTAACATGGATATTTGTCTATGGCCCGGTTTTAAAAATCATGTCCATTTTGAGGGGAGGAGATATGTTTATTTTGCATCGGCTTCACATGTGCAAACTCTCTTCTAAAGCTAACAGATTTGCAGACGTTTTCAGTTCCATGTCCCTCCCACCATATAAACAGTCTCTCTAGAATGTGCCTTCACATAAATTTCAGACTGTGTTCAGAAGGAGCTAAGAAACCTAAAAGTAGACAAAGCAATGGGACTGAACAGGGTATAGCCAATGCTATAAAAGGCCCTTAAGATGTTCTGACAGCTCCACTGTCTGACCTTTTTCAATAATTCTTTAGTCAAGAGGGTTTTGAAAGACTGGAGTCAGACATATGTGTTTCTTCTTTACAAAAGTGTAAGTAAGGTGAGATTAGGAGCTAAAGGGCAGATATATGGACAGCTGCAAAGATACACGTGTCCTTAAAACGCATCTCATATATTTCTTCTTAGCCAATACCACTTTCATCAGTGATGAATCAGATTCTGAAAGGAATGCCAAATTCTATGGAATTCTAAAGAACATAGTTAAAATTTCTTGGGTTCAGTGTTTTCAATGATGTACTTCTTGAACTTAAAATAGTGCCAGGTTACTGGAAGAAATCAAGCTGTGATGTGACTCAAGTTTGCTTTAACAGTCTATATGACTTGAGGAATCGCAGAAGAAAATTCAGTTTCATTGTCAAGCAGAGAAAAGAACCAGTAGCATACCAAAATGATTTCAAATCTGACTCACTGAGCTACGTGCACTAAAAAATATTCCACTAGTGGCTCTTTTTTTCAGGTTTAAGGTGTTCCTTCCAGTTGTTGATCACAGAATAAGTGATGATTTATAGGCTCACAATATTCAAAAAGGGATTGATTCTTTAAATCTCAGGAGTGATTACTTTCTTGATATTGAAAAAATGTAGACGTTATGCAAAATATTACAGGTGTGACATGGATTTATATCTTTATTTTATTTATCTTTTGCCTTTTCATTAATTCATTCAGAGCTGATAACAGAATGTATTGGGCTTGATGTAAAACTTTGATGGCGTCCCAAAGAGGTAAACAGTTATGAGCATGACAAATAAATATCACTATGGTGCAAAAAGTGCTTTGCTTTCTTGGAGAACTGAAAATGTAGTTTGTGCTATTGCTTTTCTTATGGATAACAGGTAAAGAAAGCTGTTCACAGATTATGATGGCAAAAAAATAATTTTAGATAGTTTTTTAAGGTTGAAGTATATAATTTATGTTTGTGTCATAATCAATTTGGGGGCCATTTGCTAATGGTTAACAGGCATTAACCACTGCTTTCAGGGTAAACCTCGGATATCACCTAAACGACATCCACGGAAGAATCACCAAAGAAATTTGTCTAAACTATCATTTCTCTTTTTTTTTTAATATATTCAAAAATAAAAGAAGGGGAAAAGATCTCAGAGTTATTCCACTTTATAAGTATAAGTCAGTCTTTGCTTAGCTTAAGGAACTTTTCCTCACCAGTCAGAAAACCCCTTATTCGTTCATTATTTTGCTTCATTACTTTATTTGAATAGAATATCTATGCTCTTAAACCATTTGATCAACTTATCACTATATCATTTGACAGTGTCTTCCACTTATCTTAAAATTATATCCCAGCCAACATCTTCTTTATGAAATAGGGGTGTAATTGGCCAAAAATGTGTATTAAATCTATAGGGACTATTTACTAAGCATTTTCTCCATAGACACAAAATGGGAAAATCCTTTAGAAAACAGGCCCCTAGGTGTCTGCACGGACACTAGCCTTAGGGCTGGTTGAATTGGCCATGCTTAAATTGTTAAAGAACACACAAACGTTATAGTATTTTATAACATATGCATGTAGATTTGTTCTTCTCTCCCCGTGCACACCTATTCCAAAAGTATGCACCATTTGCCTGGCACACGTAATTACAAAATAGTGACCAGCTAAAGTAAGGGTGTAAAGACCTATCCGCATATGTAAGTCATTGAAATTGCATGCCTTTTAGGCAAAGTGGTGAGGCCGCGGGCAGGGTCCTGGCGGCCGATTTTAACCGGGCGCGCGGCCCCGGTGCGGGGACCCTGCGCGCAGCCACGGCTATGGCGCGCGGGAGGGATAAATTTAAATCCATTGACTCCCGGCGGATGCAGCCGCATGGGAGCCAATCATTAGAAGCGTTGGCGGTGTGGAGGGAGCGGGGTTACAGACTGGCAGCCTCCGCGTGGTTATTCTCAGCGGAGGCTGCTCGGGGTGCCGGCTTGATGCAGGATTGCGGCGTTGGAGTCGGGGCCTGGCGTTCCAAACCGCGGCAGAGAGCTTTGGGCTCTCGTGGGGACAGGCGGAATTGGAGCGCCTGAAGTTGGTTCTGCGAGGCAGGGATCGCCAGCTGCAGGTGCCTGGAGATTGCGGGGATCTCAGTAGAGACGGAGAGGGCTGAGGACCTGGGGTGCGGGCAAAAGTGGATTCCTCGCAGTAGACCCTGCAGTGGGGAAGTGAGGTGAGTTCCCTGCTTAGACGGCAGGTGATTTTGTACCCTGGGGAGCTGCTGGGGGCCGGTGTGAGGGAGTGGGGCTGCATTAAAAAAAAAAAAAAAAGGTAATAACACTAACTCAGCTCCTAGTAAGAGTTTTCACATCAGTTAGGGCTAGAGGGAATTGGGTGGGCATTATGCCACCGCGCAAGGGTTGTGTGGGATGGGCAAGGGGGCAGGGCAGGGCGTTGGGGCGTTATACCACACCTTCATGTGGGGAGCAGGGGCAGGAGCATATGGGGAGGGAGGCGGATGGGGGAACTGGGCGTCCGGCATCTGGGAGGCGGCGCGGCGGGCATGGGGCTCCAGGGGGAGGCCCTAAGGGCCAGTGGAGCTGATAGGGGGCGGGGTGGGGCTAATAGGGCGAAGAAGGTGGGTGGGGGGGAGATAGGGTGAGGGGCAGTGGGGCACTTGAGCCTGGCCCTCTGAGGACTCGGCGGGCTAGTGGGGTGCAGCCCGGGGGGGGATTGGAGGGGGAGGGGAATGTTGGGGGGGATGGGGGGTGGTGGTTCAAGGGGGTACGTCAGTAGGTGAGGTGGGGGTAGTTGGGGGGGGACTGGGGCAGGGGAGGTTTCAGCCAGGGTGGGCGCCTTGTGGCCAGGGTAGCCTCACCCCTGCGGTTTGGCAGCCGGTTTATGGTGACTATATGGTGGCTGGGGGGCCTTCGCCTTGGGAGCGTTGGCTTGGGGGGGTCAGGGCACTTCTAGAGCGGTGTGGGGAGGGCCCCGGTCCCCGGCGGGGTCGCCGGCAGTTCCCCCCCCCTGTCTTTTCTATTATGTCTCCGCAGGGGCCGGCAATGAAGCAGCCTTCCTGGAGGCCTGGTGCTGGTGGTCAGGAGTGCTGGTTGAGTCTGGGTGATGGAGGGTATGCACGGCAAGGTGCTGCGGCAGAGGCTTCCGGTGAGAGGAGCGGTGCAATGGCACTGACCAGCGAGGTGGTGGGCCAAGGTGACATCAGGACTGGTGCTGCGGCAGTGGGTCCTGCGGCTGGTGAGTTGTCAGGCATCTTGAGCGAGGGGGGGGGGCTGGGCAGGAGGGGTGGGCAAAGTCAGGGGGGGAGCACGAAAGAAAAGGCAGCGTTCTTGTCGGCGGTGCCATAGCTCGGAGTCGTCCTCCTCTTCTTCCTCCTCGGGCGATTCGTTGGCAGCATCCGGGGGGGGGGAGTTGCTGCGGCAGGGGGGGATGGTGTGGGTGAATTGGGGCCTGGGGCGGGGGGTGGGGTCCTGTCGGTGGTTGCATTTCCAGAGCTGTGGGAGGGGGTGCCGAGAAGGCTTCGTCGCAAGATCCGAAAGCGGTGATACATAGATATATTTTGATTGTTGGAAGGGAGGAAGCGCTCGGGCGAGAGCCGGAAAAAGAGGAAGGAGGACGAGAAGGCAGGGCGGGTTAAGAAGGTTGCACGCAATGTGGTGAACTGGACTAGATCCTTTCTGGGCTTAGCTTGTGTGTGGAGACATCACTCACCGGAGCATTATGGTATGCTCTTAGCTTACGCTGAGTCTATATTGGAGGCATCTCAGACACACAAGGGATGGGCGTGGCTGAACTATAATGAAAAGTTTAGGGACAAGATGGAGGAGAATGTGTGTTGGCGGTTCAATAGGTCAACCTGCCCTTTTCATGACTGCAAGTTCAAGCACTTCTCCTCCAATTGTGGCGGAGGGCACTCCGCTGCAAGGTGTGTTAAGAAAAGGCCCAACGGCGACTCGGGGGCAGCCCCCAAGCCTCAATGAGGTGGGAGGTCGTGCGCCGACTCCGGTCCAGGTGGAGGCACTGCGGGAGTGGTTGCGGCGGTATCCGAAACGGCGGGATAGGGTTGTTTTGGGTTTCGGTTTTCAGTTTGGGCTTTTTATTCCAGTTCGGGGCGTCGTCGCAGTGCCCAGTGCTAGGAATTCACCTTCTGTGCGGCGTTTTGCCACAGTGGTGCGGGATAAATTATTAAGTGAGTTGAGGTTGGGCAGAATTGCAGGCCCATTCAGTGATCCACCTTTTCCTAACATAGTGATTTTCCCACTGGGGATAGTACCTAAGAAGGAGCCTGGAAAGTTCAGGCTAATTCATAACTTGTCATGTCCAATGGGGGCGTCGGTGAATGACCATATTCCGCGCGAGTTGTGCACGGTACGGTACGCATCGTTTGATCGGGCGGCGGGGATGGTGAGGGAAGCGGGTCGGGCGGCATTGATGGCCAAGGTGGACATTGAGTCTGCTTTTCGCTTGTTGCCGGTGCATCCATCTACTTTTCGTTTGTTAGGATTCCGTTTTCAAGGGGGATATTATTTTGACAAATGCTTGCCTATGGGCTGCTCCGTCTCTTGTGCATATTTTGAGATGTTCAGTACCTTCCTGCAGTGGGTGGCTCGACGAATGTGGTTCATTACCTGGATGATTTTCTGTTCGTTGGTGCGGCTCAGACTGAGGAGTGCCAGGACCTGTTAATGGGGTTTACTGAGATATCGCGCAATTTTGGCGTGCCACAGGCGGAGGGTAAGACAGAGGGTCCGACAACGAGAATAACCTTCTTAGGGGTCGAGCTGGACTCGGTGGAGATGGTGGCTCGCCTGCCATGGGAGAAGATCGCCAGTTTGCGGGTTTTAATAGCTAATGCAGTGGCTTCATCTAAGCTGACCTTACGGGAATTGCAGGCATTACTGGGGTCTTTGAATTTCGCATGCAGGGTGATATCGATGGGAAAAGTGTTTTCTCGGCGGTTGGCGGCTTCCATGGCAGGGGTGCGGAAACCGCACCATCGGATTAGGGTTACGGTGTCAATGAGGGTGGATTTGCGGGTCTGGAGTCGATTTTTGGAGGATTTCAATGGGACTTCGGTCCTGATGGAGGCGGAGGTGTCCAGTGCGGATTTGCAGCTTTATACGGATGCAGCGTGTGGAGTGGGGTTGGGAGTTTACTTTGGCGGGGCCTGGTGTGTGGATAGATGGCCGCAGTCTTGGCAGGTATCGGGGCTGACAGCTAATATCACCTTCTTTGAGCTGCTTCCGATACGGGTGGTATTGGAGTTGTGGCCGGAGCGGCTTCATAACCGTAGGGTGGTCTGGTGGTGTGACAATGAGGCTGTAGTCAGCGTGGTCAATCGCTATTCCCCCCGATGTTTGCAGGTAGCGGGATTGATGAGGAAGGTGGTGCTAGCATGTCTACAGTTGAATGTCTCGGTGAAGGCTAGGCATATACCCGGATGTATTAACGAGATCGCCAATGCTCTTTCTCGTTTCCAGTGGGAGCAGTTTTGGGCCCTGGCCCCAGAAGTGGACAAGGAAGGATCTGTGGTCCCGGAGCACTTATGGAGCATTTGCCAAAGGAGATGCTGAATTTGCTGCGGAGTTCGGTGTCAGCGCAAACTTGGTCTGCTTATCAGCGGGGCTGTGACAAGGTGTTTGAATTCTTATTGGCACTCGAGTGGCATCCGGGGAGGGTGCCGGAAAAACTTATTGGGCGATATATAGTGGCGGCTAAGGGCGCTGGGTTCTCCAGATCGGCGGTGCGGTCGCAACTGGCGTGTTTCAACTTTTTTGCTAGCGTGGTGGGGTGGGGCTTGCCTGCCGGGAGGAGTTTAACCCGATGGCTGCTACAGGGGTGGGAGCATGCGTGGCCGACTCCTCGGGATATGTGGTGGCCTATAACGCACGATTTGTTGGTGAGGCTCCTCGGGGCTCTTCCGTGGGTGGCGGCATCCTGGTATGAGGCCACCTTGTTTTGGGCTGTATTTTGCCTTGCTTTTTTCGGGGCTTTTAGAATCGGGGAGCTAGTGGTGAACTCGGGGCGGATTCGGGGTGCTGGCGGGCTACTACGGCACCACGTTCAGGTTGAGGCGGGGCAGTTGCGAGTCCTTTTGGTAAAGTCTAAGACTGATCAGCGTGGAAAAGGTTTGTGGGTGTTTATAAAGGAGGATTGTGACCTGGTCACATGCCCGGTGGCGGCTGTGCGGCAGTACCTGTGGGTGCGGCCTGGTCTGGAGGGTGGTTTATTCACGAGAGCACGCATGTGTTGACCCGTTTTCAGGTGTCTGCTGTGCTGAGGTTGGTGCTGCGTTATGGGGTGAGGATCCTATGCAATTTGCCCCTCATTCTTTTCGCATCAGGGCAACCACTAGCGCTGCAGCAGCCAGGTTGCCTGAGCAGGTCATACAGAGCATTGGTAGATGGCGCTCTTGGGCGTTTAAGGGCTATGTGCGGCTGTGAAGGGCTGGGGGTTGTGGGGTCTGGGGGATTTTAACTGTTCATTTGTTTTACAGATGGGGGATCGATGCCTACTGCTTGTTGGGTGACTGGTCACTCCTTTGTCCACTGGGCAGGATGTCGAGCAGCGTCAAGGCCAATGGGAGCGAATCTGGGGATGGACCCGGCACTGGTGACTGTCTCATGGCTGGGCGAGCGGGGGCTCCACTGGTTGCAGCTGCTGCCTTTGCTACAGCACCACGGGAGGAGATCGCGTCCACCGGCGGTCCTGATTGTGCATTTGGGTGGCAATGACCTCGCGTCCTGGTCCTGCTGACAACTGATCAGGGCTGCGCAGAAGGATTTGGGGGGGGTGTGTGTTGCGGATGTTCCCGGGAGTTATTCTGATGTGGTCTGACATTGTTCCAAGGCCTGCTTGTTGGAGCCAGCGGCGCTGGTCGCGGGGCTTGATAAAGATTAATCGGCAGATAGGCCGTTGGGTTTGCGAGCACGGGGGCTACCAAATAATGCATCCTTGGGTAGAGGTGGGGGTGTGCAGGGCTTTACAGAGGTGATGGGGTGCATCTGTCTCCAGTCGGCTTGGATCTGTTCCTTAACGACTGGCAGGAGGCCTTGGAATATGTGTTGGTTGGGAAGCCTCGCTGGTTGCAGCTTGGGGTTGGGGGCGGCGGCACAGGAACAAGGTTGTTGCCTGTGCCGGTGACGGGATCCCGGAGGTTTTCGGGGCCCAGAGTCTCAGGCTACTGTTGGGCATTGGCAGGGTGCCCCTGACCCGGTTAACTTTTGCTAATAGCATGGCGAAGTCGGGGAAAGGGGTAGGAAAATTGCCGGGGGGCAAGTTATGGCATTAGCGGTGGCAAGGCACTTTGCTAAGGTATGGCTGGTGCGGCCGGGCTCCGCTAATCGAGTGGCATGGTTTATGATGTTTGATTATTGTTGAATTGTCAAGGTTAATAAAGCTGCGACCAGTTGTGTTCCATGACATATTGTGTGGTGTCTTTTGTAAGGTTGGGGGAGTGGGGGGTGGAGGGGTTAGGGGGAGGGGGTGGGTGGGTAAAGGGGTCCAGAGGCACTGGGTCCGCCTGCCTCGGTTAGTGGCGAGGCCACGGGCAGGGTCCCGGCGGCCCATTTTAACTGGGTGCGCGGCCCCGGTACAGGGACACTGCGCGCGGCCACGGCTATGGCGTACGGGAGGGATAAATTTAAATTCATTGGCTCCTGGCGGATGCAGCCGCATGGGAGCCAATCATTGGAAGCATTGGCGGTGTGGAGGGGGCGGGGCTACGGACCGGCAGCCTCCGCGTGGTTATTTTCGGCGGAGGCTGCTCGGGGTACCGGCTTCCCTCCCACCCTCCCCTGAATGTTTTGGGGGTGGTGAATGGGGTGTTGCAGCTTGGGGGAGGGATGGCGGTATTCCGGAGGTTTCCGGGGCCCGGAGCCTCAGGCTACTCTTGGGCAGGGACGGGGTGCCCCTGACCCGGCTAACCCTGGCCGACTTTTGCTAATAGCATGGCGAAGTCAGGGAAAGGGGTAGGAAACTTGCCGGGGGGGGGGTAAGTTATGGCATTAGAGGTGGCAAGGCACTTTGCTAAGGTATGGCTGGTGCGGCCGGGCTCCGCTAATCGAGTGGGATGGTTTATGATGTTTGATTATTGTTGAATTGTTAAGTTTAATAAAGCTGTGACCAGTTGTGTTCCATGACATATTGTGTGGTGTCTTTTGTAAGATTGGGGGAGTGGGGGGTGGAGGGGGTAGGGGGAGGGGGTAGGTGGGTAAAGGAGTCCAGAAGCACCGGGTCCGCCTGCCTCGGTTATTAATGGCACATCACTTTACTCAGCTCTTTGTAAAATAACTTACTTATTTTCTTTTTGTTAATATTACCTGCTTTTTGAGCTGCTACTTCAAAATAATTGTTATAAATGCAGAGGTAAATATTCAGAAGTGAGTCAATGGC
Source organism: Ichthyophis bannanicus (assembly GCA_033557465.1). Lineage (NCBI taxonomy): Eukaryota > Metazoa > Chordata > Amphibia > Gymnophiona > Ichthyophiidae > Ichthyophis > Ichthyophis bannanicus. The sequence goes on from CM066037.1 coordinate 211,384,668, forward strand.
ATAACTTTAAGGGAATACATTTATAAAGATGTTTCTGCTTCTAATGCTTGTTTTACATAAAGAAAAGAGCTTTACACACTCACATAACTACTGTATACAGAGTATATCATAAGAACATAAGAAATGCCATATTGGGTCAGACCAAGGTCCATCAAGCCCAGTATCCTGTTTCCAACAGTGGTCAATCCAGGTCACAAGTACCTGGCAGGTTCCCAAGGAGGCACACAAGTTCCACAATGTTCATACCGGGGCAAGCAGTAGATTTCCTGGGCCTTCTTTAATAATGGTTTATGGACCTTTCCTCCAGGAACTTGTCCAAACCTTTTTTAAACCCAGCTACACTAACAGCTTTTACTACATCCTCCGGTAACTAATTCCAGAGTTTGATTAGGCATTGAGTAAAAAAATATTTTCTCTAATTAGTCTTAAATGGGTTGCATTGTAGTTTCATTGTGTGTCCTCTGGTCTTTCTACTTTTTGATGGTATAAGCAACCAATCTACTCCATCCATTAATTTATAGATCTTTATCATATCCCCCCTTACTCATCTCTTTTCCATGTTGAAAAGCCCAAAACTTTTAAGCCTCTCCTCATAGGGGTATACGCCCATTCCCTTTACCATTTTCGTCACTCTTTGTAGCTTTTCTAATTTAGCTTTATCCTTTTTACGATATGGTGACCAGAATTGCACACAATATTCAAGGTGAGCTGACACCATGTAACGATACAGAGGCATTATAATATCCTTTGTTTTATTCTCCATTCCTTTCCTTATGATTCCTAGCATTCTACTTGCTTTCTTGGCCACTGCTGCACACTGGGTGGAGGGTTTCAATGTATTATCCACAATGGCACCCAAATCTTTTTCCTGGGTGGTGGTTTCTAAGCTAGTACCTTGCATCATGTCACCATTGTTTGGGTTGTTCTTTCCTAGGTGCATAATTTTGCACTTGTCCACATTAAATTTCATCTGCCATTTGGACGTCCAGTCTTCTAATTTTTCAAGGTCCTCTTGCAATGTTTTACAATCCTTTTGCATTTTAACACCTTTGAATAATACATAAGTATGTGGTTGATAACTAGCGGCCGGTTAGTTTAACTTCGGTGGTGAGTAAATTATTGGAAACACTGCTGAAAGAAAAAATAGTGAGGTTTCTGGAGTCCAACGGATTACCAGATATAAGGCAGCATGGACTACCTTATATCTGGTAATCCATTGGACTCCAGAAAGGGGCGGGTCTTGTCAGACAAATCTGATTGATTTCTTTGACTGGGTGACCAGGGAGTTGGACTGAGGGAGAGCCCTAGATGTGGTGCATTTAGACTTCAGTAAAGCTTTTGACACTGTTCCGCACAGGTGACATAAACAAACCGAGTACCCTAAGGATGAACCCTAAACTTACTGCTTGGATTAGAAATTGGTTGAGTGGGAGGTGACAAAGGATACAGCTAAATGTATTTCACTCTGAGGAGAAGGAGGTTACCAGTGTAGCCAGGTTTAGCCAGTGTAGCCGGTTTGTAGTCAGGAGTGTAGCCAGGTTTAAAAAACGTTTGGACAAGTTCAGGGAGGAAAGGTCCATAAACCATTATTAAAGGGGACTTGGGATATCCACTTATTGCCCTAATACAAGCACTGTGGAACCTGTGTCTTCTGTGGAAACTGCTAAGTACTTGTAACCTAGATTGGCCACTGTTGGAAACAGGATACTGAGCTCGATGGATGTTGGTCTAACTTATTATGGCATATCTTATATTCTTATGTCCTTGGTTCAATTATTTGTAACACCTTTGTTAGCAATATTGTAGAAAGGCTGTTGGGTAAGGTTTGCCTCTTTGCGGATGATGCCAAAATCTGCAACAGAGTAGACACCCAAGAAGGCGTAGATAACATGAGGAGGAATCTAGTTAAGCTTGAAGAATGGTCTAGAATTTGGCAGCTGAGATTTAATGCTAACAAATGTAGGGTCATGCATTTGGGCTGTAGCAAGCCAAAGGAGTGATACAGTATAGGGGGTGAAGTACTTCTGTCCACAAAAGAAGAGCAGGACCTGGGCGTCACTGGGTCTGATGATCTTAAAGTAGCTAAACAGGTAGAAAAGGCAATGGTGAAAACAAAAGGATGCTTGGGTGCATAGGGAGCAGAATGGCCAGCAGAAGAAAAGAGGTGATAATGCCTCTGTAAAAGACTTTGGTGTAACTTCATTTGGAGTATTGTGTGCAATTCTGGAGACCACACCTTCAAAAGGATATAAACAAGTTGGAGTTGGTGCAGAGGGTGGCTACTAAAATGGTTAGTGGTCTTCATTATAAAGCATATGAGGATAGACTTAAGGACTTTAATATGTGTACTTTAGAGTAAAGGTGGAACAGAGGTGATATGATTGAGATGTTTAAATACCTCCATGGCATAAATGCACAGGGGGAGAGCCTCTTTCGATTGAAAGCAAGCTCAGCTGTGAGGGGACACAGGATGAGGGTGAAAGGGGATAGACTCAGGAGTAATATGCAGAAATATTTCTTTACAGAAAGAGTGGTAGATGTGTGGAATAGTCACCCAGTGGAGGTGGTAGAGATGAGGACAGTATCTAAATTTAAAAAAGCATGGGACAAACATAGGGGCTCTCTAAAGGAAAAAAGGGGGCTCTTGAAGAGGTTGATAGGGAAGGACAGACTAGATAGGCCATGTAGTCTTTTTCTGCCGTCATGTTTCTATGTTTCTATTTCTATGCACATGGCACATAGGTGTTCCCTGGGTGGAAAGTAGGCATGTGCATTTTAGACATTTGGGCATTCATTTGGGTGCCTAAAAATTAAAAGTGAAAGGAAAATTTATTGTGTGTGTTCATGCATACTCATGAATTAACAAATGCACAGTCAATCTACATTGACAAAAAGCTGTAGTGTGCATAGAAGCTGTACAACTAAGACAAATGTGCCCAAAACCATGAAAAAAACCACAAGAAAATCTCTAAAACATCATAATAAATGATGACTAACCAAATTTTTATTTGGCCCTTCATATACCTAGTGGAAAAGAGAGGAGTTGTGATGTGCATGCATTTAAAATATACCAGTATATGCATAGAAAGACATATGTTGAATATGGTAATATAAATAAGAATGGTAATGTAAAATGTTCATTCAAAAGTTGACAGATAGTAGTAAACATGGAGAGTCAATAAAGCACTAAATCATGGCATATAATCAGGGGCATAAGTTCTAATGAAGGACCCCCAAGCAAAGCTTTGCTCAGGACCTCCCATTATTTTGGTGGCAGCACAAGTCCCCCTTTCCACCCACGTGGGCAAATTTACTTTTTAATGTTTGCTGCGCTGCCTCTGCTCTTCTTTTAAGTTTTGAGGCCCAGCAATCATCACCTTTTTTGCTGCTGCCAGACTGAAATCTCACATTGTAGCTGTGGCAGGAGGTGGTGGCTGCTAGACTGAAGTCTCACAGTGTGGCTGTTATCACGAGACTTTGACCTGGCAATGGGAGGTGATGGCTGCTGGGTCTCAAAACTTAAAAGAAGAGCAGAGACGGCACGACAAACATTTTAAAGTAAGTTTACCATTCTGCCTTTACTATCGTTGTGTGTGCCCCCTTTCTGCTTGGTCTCCCCACATTGCGGGGGCTGCATGGGCGGAATTTACTCCACTACTTATAATCTTATGGTGCCATTATAGTCAAAACAAAAAGAGAAATAAGGATAGGAAAATCAAAGGCAGAAGAAAAGATGGCAAAATAAGTGAAGTGTGGCGACCAAATGTTTTTCAGGTATATTCGGGAGAGAAGGAAAATCAGAGGTGGAATTGCAGGACTCAAAAGTGACGGGAGCGGATTTGTGGAAAGTGACATTGAAAAAGCAACATGCTAAACAAATCCTTCTGCTATGTTTTTACTAAAGAAAATCCTGGTGAAGGGCCACCTGTGATTGACAAATATACAAATGGGAATGGAGTGAATACCACACCGTTCACAGAAGATGTGTTAGAACAGCTTGCAAAACTGAAAGTGGACAAGGCCATGGGACTTGATAGGATACATCCCAGGATACTGAAATAACTCAGAGAGTTTCTTGAAGGGCCATTAAAGGATGTTTTTATTAGATCCTTGGAGACTGGAAAAGTGCCACAGGACTGGAGAAGGACTGATGTGTACCTCTACAAAAAAGTGGTAATAGGGAAGAGGTGACAAACTACAGGCCAGTAAGCCTTACCTCGGTGGCGGAAAAGTAATGGAGGCGCTCCTGAAAGAGCAAATAATGGATCTGGGGAAGGCTCCACTGTGGGATCTTCTCTATTTTTTTTTTTTGTATCATGCATTGAACATTTTGCATAGGCCTGTAATTTAATGCTGTTAAATAAATAAATTCCAAATACGTATCTTTGTTTCCAACACAACGCCCCTTCTCCCTCCTCATCTCTCCATGATGTTATCGCTATAATAACAAAGAACCGAAGTTCCTCGAATTTATGTCCTATCAATTTAGTGTCCTACAAGTGTTTTTTCTCAGTGCCTCTTCTAATACAACTCATATGTTTGATCATTCTTGTCTTGACACATCTCTTTATTTTACCAATATATAATAGTTTATATGGCCATGCTACCACATAAGTAACATTTTCAGTGTTTCAATTAGAAAACCATTCAAATAATATCTGCATTGTGTGCGTGGGTGAACAAAATAACTCTTAACTTCTAAACTGATGCCATATATTGTGCATTTTCCACCTCTGTAATGACCCTTTACTACATTGTTCCTGGTCACTGAAAGTAAAGCTGATGGAACCAATTTATCTCTCAGATTGTATCGTCTCTTATATGCTGCAGTGATATATCTTTTCTGAAAACATTCTAAGGTCTGCATAATGTGGTATTCTAGTTTAATTATCTTTGAGATATCTTTCAGCAAATGTGTGAAAGTAAGAGGACATGCTAGTTTGCCTTCTTTATTTTTCTTTGATTCCTTTAATAGATCATCCCTGTTAATGATCTCTGCATGAACATATGCTTTTTTAACACATCAAGTCAGGGTAACCTGGAGTTGCCAAATTACCCAGTTCCAGGAGTGAGATTATAAACCAGTCTTGGATTTCTGATAGCCTCATCCTGATGTATTATGGGACATGCAGCACTAATTCCAATGGGTAAAATCAGTGATAAAACCATCAGGCTTTTTTTAAATTTGAATATCCAAATAAGAAATATCACGTGGAATGGTTGTATGCAACTTGAAATTGCAGATTCATGTCTAGTATTTAGCCATGTCATGAAGTTTTGTAACATATCCACACTACCTTCCCAAATCATCATAATGTCATCAATGCATTTTTCCCATAAATAGATTTTTTTTTGAAACGGGATGATGTAAAAATGGTTCCTTAAAATTGGTAACGCATAGGTTAACTGGAGAGGGGGAGGGGCCATAGAAGTTTCCATTGCTATACCCTTGATTTGCTTGTAGAATCAGCCATTATAGCAAAAGAGGTTCTCAGGAAGTGCCACTTCTGCTAAATGTACTAAAATATGTATTGGAATTCTGAGATTTCCTCATCTCTTCAACGTTTTCTCATTACCTCAAAAGCCTCTGTTTGTGGGATATTAGCATATAGAGATGCTATATCCATAGTAACCAGGATCTTTATCTTCATGTCCTGATAGAGGATAATGAACTTATTCAAAATGTTAATTATATGGGCAGAATCTTAAACATATGGTAATATCTGAGGGATGAATGGATGAAGAAAAAATATCTTTCAATCTTGAACAGGGCTCCAAAAGTGATATTGTGGAAGATTATTGGCTAAAGTTTGCCTTTTTGTGGATCATTCCAAAATCTGCAATAGTGTAGAGACTCAAGAAGGAGTAAATAACATGAGGAGGGATCTAGCTAATCTTGAAGAATGGTTGTGAATTTGGCAGCTGAGATTTAATAATAAAAAATGCAGGGTAATGCATTTGGGCTGCAAAAATCCAAGGGAGAGGTACAATATAAGGGGTGAATTACTTCTGTCTACCACAGAAGAGTGGTACATGGGCTTGATTGTTTCTGATGATCTTAAAGTGGCTAACCAGGTAGAAAAGGCAACAGTGAAAGCCAAATGGATGCTTGGGTGCATAGGGGAGGAATGACTAGCATAAAAGAGGCAATAGTGCCTCTTTATAAGTCTTGGTGAGACCTTAATTGTCAGTGGGCTTTGTCGTAAGGCATAAAATCTCAATGCATTCTTTGGAAGAAAGGCAGAAGGGGAAAATATGATAGAGACATTTAAGTAACAGTGACATAAATGTACAAGAGAACCTTTTTCAATTGAAAGAAAGTTCTACAATGAGGAGCATAGGATGAAAGTGAAAGTGGATAGACTGGAGTAACTTGCAGAAGTATCTCTTCACAGAAAGACTGATCAATGCATAGAATAGTTTCATAGTGGAGATAGTAGAGATAAGGACTATATCTGAATTGAAAAAATCACCAGACAAACACAGAAGATCTCTAAAGGAAAAAGGAACTGCAAAGCTTAGTAGTTGGTATGGAAGGGCAGACTGAATAGGCCGTATGGTCTTTATCTGCCATCATGTGTCTATGTAATCTTCAATTATATAATTAGAGAAACTGCAAGTCTTCCTGGTGGCTTAGATAGAGATTTGTGTATTTTTAGAAGAACTTATTGTTGAGATAACAGTGAGGGAATCAGCTTTGGCATTAGTTAAAAATCTTCCTTCTAGGCCCATTGATATAATCGCATCAGCCTTTCACTTAACTGTGCTGTTGGATCACCTCAATTCTTTATAATATGTACTGTGCTGAGCTGCCTTTCTATTTTCAGCTAAATATCCGTGGTGTTCATAATGAATTTAACTCTACCCTTGTTGACAGGTTTAATCAGTGTAGGGCATATTTACTAAACTGCACTAAGAATTTGAATCTTAGTGAACATTTAGTGCCTAGTATTAGCACAGGAGATATGGCCAACCCATGCTGAATGATGGAGGTGTTCCTGGCATGTCCCCATGCAATTAACATGGTGGAAAGCACCTCAGTGATAAACCTGCAACCGCGATTAATGCGGATGGACTTATCTCCACCCACTGAAGTGGCAAGAAGTGCAGCCACACTAACTTTAACATTGATGATTAGCACATGCTAATGATGCCCACACTAATCACAAAGTGCAGGCAACGCCCACTTTCTGCCTCTAACCCACTCAGACCTCACTCAATGACACGCTAAGCAGTTATCATGGGATTTTTGCCACACTGGCATTTTTAATGTGTGGTAATGGTTACCACTGCCTCAAGCTAAACTTTTACTACATGCCAAATTATTAGCACACTTACAGCCCAATTCCCTAAGGGGCACATCCCAGCCGTCTGGATGGCCCCGAGCAGGATGGGCCCGTTTGGACCCAATTCTGAACCTCGGGAACCAGACATTCCCATGGATGCAGGATCGGGCCCTGAGGCGGCTTAGCGTGCCACAGCATTCCTGCAGGGATGTCTTCCTTGCAGGCCCTCCTGACTCCCGCGGCACCAACTCTTTGTTTCCCCACCACCCGACCCAAGGCTAGGCAGCTGGGGCTAGGATTGGGCTGACCGGGGACCTACCTGCCCACAGCCCCGGTCTCTGGGGGGGCGGGGGTTTCCGGCCCCAATCATCCGGTTAAAGCTGCTTAATCCACCCCACAGGATATACAGGGCCATGACCTGAATCAGCCCTGTACATCCTGACACCTCGGCCCACCCCTGCTCTGACTGCCACCTCCTACCCCCTGCAGGGGGAATACAGGCAAGATGGCTGGCGGGACTGCACCGGGAAGTGCAGCCTGCAAGTCGCCTCTTTGAATTGGGCCCTTTGTAAACTTGTCTCTGTATTCCTGTTATTCTTTAATTCTATAAAAGCTTTACTTTCATCCTTCATCATATTATAGTATATTCTTGTCTTTCTTGCTTCTAAGTCTGAAAACCTACTCAAAATTACCTTTGCAAAAGTGTCAGTCACCAGATTAGGGGGTTCTGGAGGAATCCACTTGGAATCTCTTCTTATAATCAAAATGTCTGTATTCTCTATTTTCTTAGAAAAAAGCTTCCAAATTTTTAATTTTCTCATGAATTTAAAAATATCTACTCATTTTAAAGGTACTGTAGTTTTGTGTTAGCACAGAAGATAAAACGTTTTTCTGGTATTATTTTTTCATTGATAGTGAATTCAATGTCAGAAAAAGTAATCATCTGTGGTTTAACTGAATAGCAATTGTCTGTGCTGACCCCTCGTTATCCCCCTTCCTGTCCCTCTTTTTCTGAATGGTCCTTCTAAGGTTTTCTTCGATAATGACTCTGGTATATGGACTTCCCGTCTCCATTCCAAAACCATTCAAAAAACCGTACTCTTCCTCTCTCATAGGTGCCGTAAACAGAGATGTGAATGGGCCAAAACCATCACAAGAGTCACTCCTGATACTGTTATTAATCCTTTGATCACCCTCATAGTCATGGAATATTTCTTCATTGTCTTTCTCTTGCATATGCCCTGAGATGCTCTACAAAAGATAAGTCATAGTAGTAGTATTAAAACTTCACTTTTCTCTTTGCACTTTCTAATCTATTTTTACTCATCCTACTCCATGGATAAATTGAATCCTTCTTATAATCGTCTTCATTCTTTTCAAATTTGTATCCTTTTACCCTCCATTTTAAATTTCTCTACGTTGTTATTACAGGTATCAGTAAGCATCTCATAGCATAACATTTCACAAATTGTAATTCTTTCTCAAACTTGTTCTTTGACAGTTCATCATTTTTCTGCAATGAGATGCCTGTGTATGTCATGGGGAGTATAAAATAGGGGGAAAATTACTAGATAATTATGAATGAAGACTCATGGCATAAGACCACTTTCCTGGCTTTGACTGAGCTGGAAATACAAAGGAGCAGAAAGAAACTGATGGGTCAGGGGAAAAAAGAAAGAAATCTGAGGATATAGTATGGGCTTGAAAGTGGGGCAGATTTTAAACTCTATGCAAAAGGGTTGGATTTGGGGTTATTGAGATGCATGAGGCTTCCTGGCAGCATCTGACATCTATAGGTTATGATTGCTATTGTTCAAGTGGAAAACATGTAACAGAACACCCTGTAGGGGACCAAAAATCCAATCAATGAACTATATAAAATGGAACCGCCAATAATGCTTCAATGTAGGTGTATCCCACTGCAAACAACTTCTTTGTTACAGGCAACATTCAATTCACAAACACTGCAGGGGCTCAACAAACGAACTTAGGGGTATGTTTACTAAATCATCTTAACGTCGCAGCGGTGGTATTATCGCGTGATAAGTGATGTTATCAAGCGATAAAATTGCGTGATAACGTCACTTATTGCGTGATAACGTGGCGGCGGCGTTAAGGCACACTAACGCTGTGAAACCCAGGTCTGAAGGGTGGAGTAAAACTTCCCAGAGGGCGGAGAGAAGGGGTCAATGGGCGGAGAGTGGGCGGGGAGAGGCTCCAGGCACACTAACGCTGTGAAATCCGGGTCTGAACACTAATGCCAGTGAAACCCTCACGTTAGGCACATTTGCAGGAAAGAGAAACCATTTAAGTCAGCAATGTGCAGCAAAGGCAGGGAAACCCAGAAAAGTGATAGTTGTGATACATGTGCAGGAACCAAAAAGGCAAATAAACATATAAAATGACCAGAACCACATTTAAAATCCCAATAACCAAGCTAGCCAATAGTGATATTAATGATAAACATAAAGCAACACTACTGACAAAGCGTAAAAATTAAGATATCATATTTGGAAAGGTTCTATGTTCTGTCCCCCTACAAAGTAAATGATCCCACATTGAAATAGCGCTGATCAGGGTTTCTGTCGTTTAGATTGGGTAGGTTTGTTATGGCGTGCACATGTGCAGCAACAGCAGAGTGGGCACGTAGGAAAGGGCAACTGTATGATGCTGTAAATGGGATACAGGGGGCTGCAGGTGGCACATGCTATGGTCCAGCTGGGGCACAGTGCATTCCTAGGTGGCACATAGGAATGCCAAAACTGTAAAGCAGCAAGACAGCTACTGACAAGGGTCCAACATGGGCACGAGTGTGTGTCCCACAGTGTCACAGGGGATACTACCCAGCAGGTACCCCCAAGGGCACATAACATTGGCAGGCGGTGCCGGGGGAAAGCGCGCATGTCCATGTAGGCACCCCTACCCGAGAACCCACACCATAGGCAGCTGTCTACTGGCACACTGGATGGCATGGGACTGTGCACCACAAGAACCACCGGCATAATGGCTTGTCAGCATGGTGGTGGAGGGGTGCTGGTGGCGGAGGGGGCAGTGGCATCTGCCCACAGCAGACCATGGCCTAGCCCCATTTAGGTGGGTGCCATGCACTGCAACAGACAGGGTCTGTCTGATGAACAGTCATGGTATCCCCAGGGAATGATTTGTCCCTGTGGCAGCAGTGTGGTGCAGTACACACAGCCAGTGTACTCAGAAGCAGAAGGTCACAAGTTCAAGTCCCAGCTGTGGCTCCTGCCAACCCTGTCCCCATATTTTACCCAGTACTAAACCATGGTAATAAAGACAGAACCTTTATTGCAGATAAAATAAACATGCCTGAAATCCCTATATTTTACCCTACAGAGCACAGACACCATAAACATGTGCAATCCCTAGAGCAGAGTTTCCCAACTGCAGTCCTGGAGGGCTAAACAACATTCAGGTTTCATGCTGTCCCTAATAAATATGCCTGTGCTGCATTTTTATGTGCCACCCCTTTGTATGCAAATGTATCGCATGCATATTCATTAGGGACAGCATGAAAACCTGAACTGTGTTTGGCCCACGAGGACGGGAGTTGGGAACCTCTGCCCTAGAGCAGCGGCCAACAGGGGTATAAACACCCACAACCACAGGCTCCACTATCCAAAGCCTCATGGAGAGTCAGGCTGTTGGGCCCTGCGCAGAGCAGCATCTCCCAATACTGGCACCTGCATACCTTAGCAATGCCTTCCTAAACTTGGGAACATGTTCCACATATATCAAAAGGTTGATATAATTAATGTCAGCTAACAAATCCTAAGTTAAACACAATTTGTTGATAGAGATTCATCATAGCAACCTTTCTGATATCTGTGGAGTGTGTTTCAGTTACTGATTCTGACAGTGTTTACCACCCCGGGGAGTGACCCTAACAGTATTGAGTACCATAGCAATGCCCGCACTGTGCCCAGGACTGGTGTGGCGGCCAGGGCTGCCACAAATCTCTATATTTGCACAATGCCAGCATTGGTGTGGGAGTGTGTGTCTGTCTATCCAGTGTGTTGTGGCTGCCTACACCTTACTGAGCCCACATTGCTTGCACTGTTTCCAGTGTTAGCCTGCCAATGTACATAATGAGGAGTAAGGTACTGTAGTTATGGCCCGGACAGGGTTTCATGGGCAGGATCCATTTGCACAGGGTATAGGGCAATGGCTGGGACATTGTAGTGCCCGACCACCACCTGCATGGACAGGGTGGCCACAGCATGTCATGCTGGGAGGTCACTCTCACCCTGACTGAGCAGTGACCACGGCATGGCTAGGTTCCCCCATAATGCTATACAGTATTTTTTAAGTGATATTTATGGGTTCTCTTTTTGGGGGCCAAATCGCTGACATACCTGTGTGGTGTGTGTGCTATCATCCCAGTTTTGGTGCACACAGTTCTTCCAGGAACATGCACTATGTACTAGCTAGCAGACTGTCTGCAGTTACCATCTGTATGGCTGCACCACCTTGCAGGGTGCAGCAGGTGCACACTGACTGCCCTCTGCTGGTGAATGTCAGATCGTAGTGGGGGGGCAGCTGAGCTGACTGGGCCTACTACCTATCTGCCAGTGGCCTTGTCCCAAGTGCAGATCTTCAGCAGCTATCCGTTCGCCACCAGGACTTGGGTTGCTGGTCCCACAGCCTGTCCTCATGTACCTCCACTGCTCCCCCCTTGCAAAGGGTTAGAGTGTGGGTCTGTTGGGGGCAGATCATGTCTCCCACCCTGACCCAGAGAGGGCAGTTTGCTAAGTACATTGTCACCATGTGAGCCCTGACACACCCCTGCTCCCTAAACAGGTGACCATAGCAACATATATAGTAAAAACATATACATATATGATGTTGACTGTACATAGTTTTCCCTGTTAATCCATGTTATATATTCCCATGTTCTATGTAAACTCAATGTTACTTGCATACATTGTTGTATATTTTGTTCAATGTACACCGCACTGATCTTAATAGCGCGGTATAGAAGAAATGTTAAATAAATAAATAAATAAAATAAAATAAAACATGATGTTGTGTGCATCATGTTCCACAAGGGCCAGGCATGACTGACAATTACAAATGGACACAGAGACCTCCTAAAGGTGTCTGCAATAAATACCTCTCACACACTGGCACTGATGGAGACCTGCAGCACAGCCCACCTCAACCAATCCGGGTACTGCGGACCTGGTGCTGGCCACTCCACCTCACCTCAGGGTGAGCAAAGAACATGCACATTGGCATGGCCTGTGGGTACTCTGTGCCAGTATCATGCACGGTCATTCCCCCCTACCAAGCTGATGTGCTGTAGAGGTGCATACCCCATCTGGTGAGCAGATGTAGACTGCTGTTCTGCATGTGAATTGCATTATGGGTACTGTTGGTGCTATCCTATCCTGGTGGCCACAGCAGACAGTTTTATGGTGACGTGCACTCTTTCTGTAGCCAGCCATTGGTATAATAGCTCCCATAGTGATGTAGCACAATGGTTAATGCAATGATGTCAGTAGCAGAGGTCATGGGTTCAATTCCTCTCTGTTCCCTTTTTTTTATGGCTGTCCTACACAACTACGTTTCATTCGTGTAACAGGCAGATCTGTGCAGATCTGTGCTGCTGCCACATTATATCCTCATCACTGTTGCCATCCATCCTTCTGTCCATCTATGTGTGTGTGCCAGCTGTGTGGCGTCCTGCCCTAATGTGCAGGCTGCTAACCCATGTCCTGCACTGGCACACTTTTCTGCATTGCAGCACTTCATGCATGCCTCTCCTGTGTCTGCTCTGCATGGCACTGCTCTCCTCTGTCCTCCTGTCATTGCACTTATCCTGCCACCTCTACCTCCTCTAGTGGACACGTATCCCCATCCTCTGCCACACACTGTCATTGTTGCACTGTACATTACCATCACCCTGTACATTGGTACAGCTGCTCCTGATATGTTTGTCCACCTTACCTGCTGCCACATGGGCTGCATGCAGATTTGGCTGGTCCATGAACTCCGTCATCTACTTCCTTCCATCACTTGTTCATTGCCTTTCCTTGGTGTTCTGTGCAGTGTTATGGTTACATCTGTGTTTGAGCCATACATTTCATGCTTGGGACTTTGGAGCACCTTTGTGCCCCTGGGCACCATCTCCTGTGTCACCTTGGCATCCCTGGGGCATCTTTCGCGGCACCTTAGGTTTGGCCAGCTTATGGGGCACCTTATATGCTTCCTTGGAGGGTGCCAACCTTTCCTGCTGCCCTCTGGGGCACATTATGCCAAGCCTTGGATGACGTGGTGCTTTATGATGTGCCTTATGGTGCACCCTAAAAGGTGCATTAGGTTGCGGCACTGGGTTGAGGCTTTTTTGGCTGGCAGTGCAAATTGTTGGGATGTGTCTGACTGTTGCAAGCAGGAAAAGGGATTGCCTTGGACAGTCTTTTAACTGAGCCCACTGGGAGATCAAACTCATGACCACTGTATCAGCAGTCAATGTATTAACCAGTGTGCTATACCTCTGTTGTTACGACTGTAGGTCAGAGTGCCTAATTAAGGCTAATGCGCGTTAACGTGCCACTGCTCCCTCTATCGCGCGATAACGGACTTTATCGTGCGATAACCCGAAATACTACCTTAAGACCAGAATGCCCACTACCTTATATGGCATTTGTCATAGTAAGACTGCAACTAACGCCAGTAACATTAAGACGGTTTAGTAAACATACCCCATAATGTCAACAATGTAATGCCTGTCGCTTTACTACCGTCATCTTCGCCCCTGATTTCAGCGTTCAATCTAATAGGAAACCATACAAGATATTCTTATCCCCTTAATATCACAAGTGCACAGAAATATCAATTCTTAAGGATTACAGTATACTGTGCTCACAACCAGCATCTCAGCAATGCTTCACCGGCGATGTTCACTCAGGCTACCACTACCAGCTGTACTGACTAGCAGGCAATCACATCTGTCGGTTTCGCTGTACTCAGTGGCCTCTTCACAACCAAAGATATAAGCTGGCAGGAAAACAACAAATACATAGCTTAACCTGCTTCCAGAATAACCCCCTTTCAATACAAAGTAACAAATCACCTACCTGTTAGGTGCAATTTACCTTCATGTAAAATAGCCCGGCTCACAACCCCACTTTTAAATTTACCTCACTCTTACAACTGAAGAAGAAAGACCAATGAGCAGCAATCTGATATTGCTGTTAACCAATCACATATCTTCAAAGCCCATTGGTCAAACCACTCGTGCAGCCAATCAAAATGATACTATTGGAAACTAACAACCAATCACAATCACACACATTAAAACACTATACTCCATTGACAAATCTTATACATAGAATCCCAGAACTGATTCAGCCCTGAGAATCAATCAAGACCCACTTATAATTTAACCAGCATTTAAATCCAACTGTGCTAAAGACCATCCTACTATACCGAAAAACCTTCCACGGTTGAGGAACATTGTAGGAGGCTGCTTACTACTTCAACATATCAGAACTGATAACAGTCCTGGTATTGACCAGGACCCGATGACAGCCAGGTCAAAAACTTCCTGTTGTTCAAAGACCCCATGATCAATAATTCAATAACACCAGTGCCACTCTACCGGGCCATTTAAGTTACCAGAATCGACTATGTTCCAGCGAAAGATTAAAGACTGTTCACGCTACAACAAGTGAACCTATTACCTCCAATAAAGAAGTTGTTTACAGCAGGAAAACCTACATTGAAGCATTGTTGGCGGGTCCATTTCATATATTTTATTGTTCAAGTGGGACATCAAATTTGTTTTTGCTCTCAGTTTTTCAAATTCCCAAGCATGAATGAGTAACCTACACAGTGTCAAGTGAACTTCTGCAGCTCAATTATCGCTGTTGAATAGCAAGTCATCTTACTATAACATAGTAGGCACACTTTTTATAGTATATTTTTATAGTATATTGTTATAGCATAGCATTATTCAAAACAAGTTATAAAATATATTTTAAAAAGTCATTTGCAATATAGATAATACTATTCTTTCTAGAACCTTGAAAACACATCAGTTCACCTTTATTGACAGCTTCTCTCAATAACTCCATTAATCTAAATTAGCCTCAGATTTCTCTTTTAGAAGATAAACATAAATGCTAACTTTGTTCTACTGTTGACCCTCTCCAGTAGCGTAATATGTTGGCATACAAGTAATAGTGCTGATTCTAAGCTACATAGCATATGCCACACATTATTATTATGTAAGGCATCGTAAGAGCAACAGCCCTGTGTACCATCTGTGCTGACAAGGATAAAGCTTATAAGCAATTTATTTCATTTTCTAAATCATTTAAATGTGTTCTGTCTCACAATGCAGATTTTCAACATGCAAGGTAAATAATGACAATACAACAGAGATATTCACTTAGGAATTGCTGCGATAAGGCAGCCATATTCCAATTTAACATTGCTTTAACCCTCATCCTACCAAGTGGGGTCAGATCGGACTCCACGCTGTAGTTTGCTAGCACTATATAAACACCGGAAGTTATCAACAGCCGCCATTTTGAGAATTTGTTCTCTCACCAATGGTAAGTCCAAATCAAATTTTCTTTTCTTATGTTAAACGTTATTGTGCCCACAGAAGCTATTTAGTCTCTGGGGACCGAAAGGACCCCAAATGATTTGGACTTTATTTTAAAAGTACCGTTTGTAATGAATGCATTAAAATATAAGTGAATGCGTGCATTCCTATGTCAGAATTTATAAAGTTATCACGAACATTGCCTACCATTCGGCAGCAATTAGGTGCACAGGTGGTGTTCTCTTCAATCCTCCCTATTGAGGGTAAAGGCCATGGTAGAGAGGCTTGTATCCTGGAGATGAATGCATGGCTGCGTGGATGGTGTCATTGAGAGCGTTTTGGTTTCCTAGACCAAGGGATGCAGAGCAGAGATGGCATCCATCTGTCCAAGAAAGATCGACGCATCTTCGGTAGTAGACTGGCTAATCTACTGAAGAGGGCTTTAAACTAGTTTCGTTGGGCATGGGTGAAGAAAGCCCCCAGGTAGGTGAAAGCCCCCAGGTAGGTGATACATTAAATACCTTTATGGAAATGGGTAACAGGGGTAACATAAGGAAAGCAGTGTGTATAAATGCCCGTAGCATGGGAAATAAGATCCCTGATGTTGAAGCTTTGGTGGGAGTGGCTGACTTGGATTTAGTGGCAGTTACAGAAACATGGTTCACAGAAAACCATGATTGAGATGTAACTATACCTGGCTATACTTTATTCAGAAAGGACAGGGTAGGAAGAAGAGGAGGAGTGGCACTAAATGTAAAAACTACTATTAAAGCTTTGGAATTACAGAGCTTAAAAAGGATAGAGGAGGCATTGTGGGTTAAACTAGAAAGAGAGAAAGAGAAATCTATTTGCATTGGTTTGATATACAGACCTCCCTCACAAGAGGAAGAGGTGGACAGAGAGTTAATTGAAGACATACGCAGCATTGCTAGGAAAAGTGAAGTGCTACTGATAGGAGATTTCAATATGCCAGATGTTGATTGGCACATTCCTGCTGCAGTATCATCTAGAAGTAAGGAGATCCTGGATTCTCTACAGGGAGAACTATTCAGGCAATTGATAACAGATCCCACACCTGAAGGGGCCATACTGGACTTGGTGCTTACCAATGGTGAAAGTGTTTCTGATGTTGTAGTGGGAGACCATTTTGCATCCAGTGATCACCAGCTGGTGTGGTTCAGTATTAGGACTAGGGCTGTTAGAATCCATTCAAAGGCGAGGATCTTAGACTTTAGGAAGACTAACTTTGCCAAGATGGGCCAATACCTCAGGGAGTCGTTAGTGGGATGGGAACAGCTGGGGGATGTAGAAAAACAGTGGGCAAAACTAAAAGGGGATATTTTAAGGGCAACCAATCTTTTTGTTCAAATGGTAAATAAAGGTAAAAGGAAAAGGAGACCGCTATAGTTTTTGAAAGAAGTAGCTGAAAAAGTGAAGAAAAAGAGGGAGGCCTTCATGAAATACAAGAGATCACAGACAGAGGAAGACAGGCATCTGTATTTGGAAAAACTTAGAGAAGCTAGCAAAGTAGTCAGGAAGGCAAAGATTCAAAAGGAGGAGGAAATAGCCAATGCAATAAAATGGAGGGATAAGACATTTTTCAGATATATTAGTGAGAAGAGGAAGGGCAAAAGTGGTATTGTTAGACTCAAGGGTGCGGGGGAGGAATATGTAGAAGCTGATAAGGATAAAGCGGAATTGCTTAACAAATATTTCTGATCTGTGTTCACAGATGAAGAACCAGGAGCAGGACCTCAGAAAACACCCACAAACAGGAACAGAAGCGAGGGACATCTTGAACAATTTTCAGAAGACTGTGTTTGTGAGACACTAGCTGAACTTAAAATAGACAAAGCAATGGGACCGGATGGGATTCACCCTAGAATACTGAGGGAACTTGGGGACGTTCTAGCAACTCCACTGACAGACCTTTTCAATGCCTCGTTGGAGTCGGGAGCAGTGCCAAAGGACTGGAGAGAGGTTCATGTGGTGCCTTTACACAAAAGCGGAAGTAAGGATGTGGTTGAAAACTACAGGCCAGTTAGTTTAACTTCGGTGGTGAGTAAATTATTGGAAATGTTGCTGAAAGAGAAAATAGTGAGGTTTCTGGAGTCCAGCGGTTTACAGGATCCGAGGCAGCATGGATTCACCAGAGGCAGGTCTTGTCAGACAAATCTGATTGATTTATTTGACTGGGTGACCAGGGAGTTGGACCGAGGGAGAGCCCTAGATGTGGTGTATTTAGATTTCAGTAAAGCCTTTGACACTGTTCCTCACAGGCAACTTATAAACAAACTGAACACCCTAGAGATGGACCCTAAAGTTACTGCTTGGGTTAGAAATTGGTTGGGTGGGAGGCGACAAAGAGTACAAGTAAATGGAGCTCACTCTGAGGAGAAGGATGTTACGAGTGGTGTGCCCCAGGGATCTGTCCTTGGTCTGATTCTTTTTAACATCTTTGTTAGTGATATAGCTGAAGGGCTGTCAGGTAAGGTTTGCCTCTTTGCGGATGATACCAAAATCTGCAATAGAGTAGACACCCAGGAAGGTGTAGATAACATGAGGAGGGATCTAGCTAAGCTTGAAGAATGGTCTAGAATTTGGCAGCTGGGATTTAATGTTAAAAAATCTAAGGTCATGCATTTGGGCTGCAGCAATCCAAGGGAGCAATATAGTATAGGGGGTGAAGTACTTTTGTCCACTAAAGAAGAGCAGGACCTAGGCATGTGTGTCTAATGATCTTAAAGTAGCTAACAGGTAGAAAAGGTGACAGCAAAAGCTAGAAGGATGCTTGAGTGCATACAGAGAAGAATGGCTAGCAGAAAAAAGGAGGTGATAATGCCTCTGTATAAGTCTTTGGTGTGACCTCATTTGAAGTATAGTGTGCAATTCTGGAGACCGCACCTTCAAAAGGATGTGAACAGGATGGAGTCGGTGCAGAGGGTGGCTACTAAAATGATTAGTGGTCTTCATTATAAAGCATATGAGGACAGACTGAAGGATCTTAATATATACACCTTAGAGGAAAGGCGGGATAGAGGTGATATGATTGAGATGTTTAAATACCTCCGTGGCATAAATGTTCAGGGAGAGAGCCTCTTTCAATTGAAAGCAAGTTCTGCTACGAGGGGACATGGGATGAGGGTGAAGGGAGATAGATTCAGGAGTGATATGCGGAAAATATTTCTTTACGGAAAGAGTAGTGGATCCGTGGAATAGTCTCCCAGTGGAGGTGGTAGAGATGAGGACAGTAACTGAATTCAAAAAAGCATGGGACAAACACAGAGGATCTCTAAAGGTAAAAAAGGGACTGTTGTAGTTGTTGATATGGAAGGACAGACTAGATAGGCCATGTGGTCTTTCTCTGTCATCATATTTCTGTGTTTCTATGTTTCCATTCTGCCCTAGGGGTGTTGGCATTATTTAGGTTTTTGGGGATATGGTCTCCCCCTTTTTATGAGAGGGGAAGTTAGTGACTGGGGTGGAGGAGATAGTGTATGTTTAGTGTGACTGGTGTTGAATGTGTTTCATGGGGGGTGAATGAGAGAACTGGAGGGTGGAGAGAGAGGAAAGGGTAGAGGGAGAGAAGGAGAGTATCAGGTGGAGTCACTATAAGATGGAAGAAGAATGGGTCAGGGGTTTGAGGTTTGAGTTAATAGATTTTTGTACAGAATATAAGCAGCATTTGCTGGAAAGGGTCTGGCTGGAAAAGCCTTTGGAAAACAACTATAATGGCAAAAGTCTATATCAAAATATCAACAGAAAAGAAAATGGTTGATATAAAGTCTATAACACTCAATATAGGTGGTATAAATTCTCCATTAAAGAGGGAAAATAACCTAATGCATCTGAGAAGAGTGGGTTCTGAGGTGGCATTTGTGCAGGCAACACACCTGACACAAGGGGAATATAAGAAACTGGTAAAGAAAGTTATCATTAAATGTTGAGTATGAGAAAAGCATCTTTTGTTTTGCCAATGGATATGTACTATGAACAAAATGGCCAGAGTGAAGCTTCACTTCTACAGGGACTATAAGAAAACTCCATAGCACAGATATAAGTGACTATGGACTCAGGTTCAATGGTATTACCCTAAGCCATCTCATCCACAGATGCCAGAGGAGGAGGATTGGCTTGGGGGTTTATGGATGGAAAGTGGAGAGAAGAAGATTCAGAATGGGTGTATGAGTGGAAGGAGGGGTGAAGTTACAATGGGAAAAAGCCAAGAGGGCAAGGTTTTTCTTTGAAAAGACAGAAAGTGTATACCATAAGAATGGTTTATCATATTGCATTTTGATATAAATCATTTGAAGAGATTATGTTCCTCTTTTTTCTGTAAGAATGTTCATGTGTTGAAAATGCATACTCTTGAACACAGTCCTATGTATTTCTGGTGGCAATTAAAAATAAATTAAGAAATAAGTATCTGATGTGAGTTCAGAGGCTGCTCAGTGATTCTCCTGTTGATGTGGGCTGCAGCTAGTGGATGGTTGAGTAGGTAACAGTGGTACACTGGCATGGTGTCACCTGTATGAATGTAGGAGCCCCAATCCCCACTACTGTTAGCTGTGGTCAGGCATGGATGTCCCCTGCACAAGCACCATGTCTTGCAGTGTACTTCATGGCTGCCATGGAACAATGGTCTGAGGACATGATCTGCTTCGGTAGACATAGTGTGCCTGCTGGCAGGAGTGTAGATTGCCTCCCACCAGTCCTATGTCTGCATACCTGTGGAACTTCCTACAGGCCATCTCTACTCCTGAATTGGACTGTGGATGTTGGCAGTAACTGGGCACTATGGGAAGAGGGAGCCATGGGTGAGGGGTAGGAGGGAGGGTTGGAGAAGGGTTTTTGATCTGGGAGGAAGACAGGTGTCATGCAGCTCTGTGTGAAGAAAGACTGCCTCAGCTGAGGTCCTTCTTCTTGCAAGGGGGGTGCGGGGCCATGTGCGGAGACTCGGTGCGGGGCCTCATTTGCATAAGTGGCCGTATTTGCATAAATATTTGCATAATGCTAACATTCATTAAGAGACATGTTTACTAAAAGTTAGTGTGTGTATGGATAAAGACTAAAAGATTTCTACATTACTATAATCCAGTGCGAACCGCCAGGCACATTAGGAACTACTACAAACACTGCCCATTTAGAACCCATAGTAAACCCGCCGTATCCTAACAGCACTACCAGGACTCACAAAGCACCATACCCTACCTATCAAAAGGCAACACTGCAAATATTAAACCAATACATTTCAGAGAACAACAATACATGACCTACTGGGGAAAGAGAACAAGTGGCAATGTCAAATAGGAATTACATAAACAGAATACCTCAGCTCAGTTACACATGCAGAACATAGACCTTCACCAAACAAGGAATCACAATTTAGAAACAGGAAGGCAATAATTAAACTGGGAACCCCAAAAGCCAAACTTGGAAGTTACAATGACACTGTAGAAATAAAACTATAAATTAATTAAATTAATTTCCTCTTGTACCAAACAAAGCGCAGACGTTAATGATGCACATTTCCCAGAGCTTTCATATTCCAGTTAATAAATTCAAAATAAAGAGATATCTTTCTACCTTTTGTGCATTTTTTTTCAGTTGCAATTGCTCCAGCCACTTTCTACTGGTTTCTTCATGTTTTCTGCTAAATCTCCATCATCTGCTGTCCATTTGTCCTTTCTTCTCTCTTCTAGATTTTTTTCCATTCTCTCTCTCTACATCTGCTTTAACATACTAATCTTTCTCCTTTTGCTCTTTCCTCATTCCTATTTCACCCACTCAAATTTTACCCCTCCATCCTCAATCCCCACTTACTCTCTCAATACCCGGCTAAGTGTAGATTTTTTATCCCTCCCACACAAACTATTTTTCCCCTCTCCATTTTACTCTCCCAGCCCCATCCCATTCTAATCCTCCCCCAACATCAGCTCCCTTCTAGTTCCAGCCTCACCAAGCATCCATTCCCTTCTAGTCCCTGCATCAGCCCATTTGCAGTCCTAGCCCCCCATCAGCCCATTTCCAGTCCTAGCAACCCCCCAACCCAATACCAGTCCTAGCCCCCCCATCAACCCACTTCCAGTCCTAACCCCCATCAGCCCACTTCCAGTCCTAACCCCATCAACCCATTTCCAGTCAGCCCCCCATAGCCCATTGCCAGTCCTAACCCCCCATCAGCCCACAGCCCATTACCAGTCCTAACCCCATCAGCCCACCTCAAGTCCTAACCCCTCCCCATCAGCCCATTTCCTGTCCTAGCCCCCCCCCTAGCCCATTATCAGTCCAACCCCCCATAGCCCATTACCAGTCCTAACCCCCCATCAGCCCACAGCCCATTACCAGTCCTAACCCCATCAGCCCACCTCCAGTGTTAACCCCCCATCAGCCCATTTCCAGTCCTAGCCCCCCCATAGCCCATTATCAGTCCTACCCCCCAACAGCCCACAGCCCATTACCAGTCCTAACCCCATCAGCCCACCTCCAGTCTTAATCCCCCCAGCCCATTTCCAGTCCTAGCAACCCCCCCAACCCATTACCAGTCCTAGCCCCCCATAGTCCACTCCCAGTCCTAATCCCACCAGCCCATTTCCAGTCCTAATCCCCATCACCCAATTTTCAGTTTAAGCCCCCCCATACCCCATTACCAGTCCTAACTTCCCCATCAGCCCCCTCCCAGTCATAATCCCACCAGCCCATTTCCAGTCCTTATCCCCCATCACCCAATTTTTAGTTTAAGCCCCCCCCATAGCCCATTACCAGTCCTAACCTCCCCATCAACCCACTTTCATTCCTAATCCCATCAGCCCATATACAGACTTAGCTCCCCCCTAGCCCAGCATCACTCCTAACCCCCCCAGCCCCCCCATAGCCCATCATCACTCCTAGCCCCTCCCCATAGCCCATCACCACTCCTAACCCCCCCCATCACCACTCCTAACCCCCCCAGCCCATCACCACTCCTAACCCCCCCGGCCCATCACCACTCCTAATCCCCCCCAGCCCCCCCAGCCCAGCCCAGCCCAGCCTAGCCTAGGGAAAAATTTTTTAAAGAAAGAAGCTGTCTTCTCGGCTGCCGGGGCCGCCGCGGCAGAATCGAGTGTGCCGCGGGGCCCCCCCTGCCCAGCAGAGCCTGCCCTCCCCTTTATCACCTCTGTCTTCGCAGTTTCAGTCAAATGCACCGGCTTTCAGAGCGCGAAAGGACTAGTTTCCCTTTCGCAGCTCTGTTAAGCCCGCGGGGGCTGATGGGAACTTCCCATCAGCCCCCGCGAGCTTAACAGAGCAGCGAGGGAGAAACTCTCCTCTCGCGCTCTGAAAGCCGGCGCGTTTGACTGAAGCTGCGAAGACAGAGGTGATAAAGGGGAGGGAAGGCTCTTCTGGGCAGGGGGGGCCCCGCGGCATACTCGATTCTGCCGCGGCGGCCCCGGCAGCCGGAGAAGACAGCTTTTTTTTTCTTTTTAAAATTTTACTTTAGGATCAGAATGTTTTTTGCGCGGGGCCCCCTGAAACGCGGGGCCCTGTGCAAAAAACATTCTCGCTCAATGGACGGGCCGGCCCTGCCCAGGGAAGAGCTTCATAGCACATGTTAGCTTCATGGGACTGAGGAGAGCTGCTTTGCTACAGTGGTGCTTTTGTATACCTGCAAAGATCATGTTGCTGAAAGGAAACATTATTTATTCCAGTGCCCTCCTGGGCCACACATCTGTTTCTACATACTCTGTATGTACAAGCTGGTTTCAAAATCCCCACCCTAACCCCTTCTGACTGGAGTGGCTGCATGCCATGAGCTGGTGTAAGCACCCAACTGTGGTATGTCTCTCTGCTCTTAGTCCTTCCAGGTACACGACCAAGAGGTCCTGTGCCCTGGTGAGTTCAGAAAGGTCCTACTGTACCTCCTGCTACAGGGATATGAGATGCAGCAGGACCTTGTGGTCCACTAAGGCACTGTAGAATGTATTGCGATACACCTGGTCCATCATGGAGGCAGGCTGAACAGACTGGGTTCCTAATTGCTGATGCAGTTTTCCAGCCTGTCCACTTGCCTCCTGCCCTTCCCCCCCCATGCTTCATCTTCCTCTTCCCCATCCCCTTCCCATACCTCCCATATTCCCCTCCCTCCTCCCTCCTATACCTTCTACTCCTCCCCATCCCCACCCTCCAGCTACTGCTCTGGTGTTTGTTGTTGTTCTTCCAAGCCAGTCCACAAAATTGATTCTGAGACATGCATCTATCCTTCCTGCCCCTTCACCTCAATGAAGGTAAT
This sequence comes from Ichthyophis bannanicus, assembly GCA_033557465.1. Taxonomy (NCBI): domain Eukaryota; kingdom Metazoa; phylum Chordata; class Amphibia; order Gymnophiona; family Ichthyophiidae; genus Ichthyophis; species Ichthyophis bannanicus. Next base: position 211,408,798 of record CM066037.1, read on the forward strand.
AACCACATTAAAGCCTTCTTCCTCCTCTCCTCTGTCCTCCAATTTGGCCACCACTAATGCCAGGGAGTCATCGATGCTGCTGCTGCAATATGCATCAGAGGTGGTGGTGGTGGTGTCACTATGTTCAGTGGCTGTGAGTGGCAATGGTGGTAGTGCCAGGGATGCTGGTGACAGTGATGGTAGTGTGATGGCGCTGCATCCACAGGAGCTTATGCATATGAAGAACAGAGTTCCTGATTAAGGCTGTGCTGCAAGTATGTCACCGGTAAGTACGCATTGCAGCTATGCTTTTACTAGACCCCTATACTGCCTGCTATATGTGTCTTCTCAGTCTAACCTGTTCAGCAGAGGTGGCATGTTACAGGAGTGTCATATCTCTGCTACTCAACAAGGATGCCATTCCTCAGCACCGCACAGTCAATCATTGTGTGGCCCCTTTGTGTGCATCATCAACATGTTGTTCTATTATCCCTATGTATACATCATTGCCCAGTTGCCATTGTGCTTTACTACTGTACCAGGCCCATACACATTCAACTACCATAGTGACCCTCTGATGAGTTAGTGATCCTAACACCATCAGGAAGCATGCCACTGGATGTCCTACATGTATGCAGCAGGGGGGGGGGCACTGTGCCTTCTGCCCTCTTGACATCCAAGGGAGGGCAGAGAGGCTGTTGTTGCCAAAAAAGCATCTTTCAGGAAATGGAAAAAAGAGTCAAATGACAAAAAATGGAAAACATACAACCACTGGCAAGTTAACTGCAAGACACTGATAAGGCAGGCAAAGAGAGAATTTGAGAAGAAGCTTGCTGTGGAAGCAAAAACACATAATAAAGACTTTTTCAAGTACATTTGTAGCAAAAAACCTGTGAGAGAGTCAGTTGGACCATTAGATGATAGAGGGGTAAAAGGGGCAGTGAGAGGGGACAAGGCCATAGCAGAGAGATTGAATGAATCTTTTGCTTTGGTCTTTACTGAGGAAGATGTCGGGATGTTACCCATGATTGAAGTGGTATTTAAAGACGATACTGCGGAACACTTGATACACCGGGAAGATGCATTACAACTATTTGATAAACTGAAGAGTAACACATCACCGGTAACGGATGGCATACATCCAAGGGTGTTGAAAGAACTGAAATATGAGATTGCAGACCTACTATTAGTAATCTGTGAACTATCATTAAAATCATCTGTAATACCTGAAGATTGGAGGATGGCCAATGTAATGCCAATTTTTAAAAAGCGTTCCAGAGGTGATCTGGGAAAACTACAGACCGGTGAGCCTGATGTCAGTACTGGGAAAAATGGTAGAAACCATCATAAAGAACAAAATTACTGAACATGTAGATAGTCATGGCTTAATGGGAGACAGCCAACATGGCTTTAGCAAGGAAGATTTTGTTTTACTAATCTGTTATGTTTTTTTGAAGGTGTGAATAAACAGGTAGACAAAGGTGAGTCATTTGATATAGTGTATCTCGACTTTCAGAAAGCCTTTGACAAAATCCCTCATCAGAGACTTTTGGCAAAACTAAAAAGTCATGGGATAGGAGGCAGTGAAAAGGATGTGAACAGGATGGAGGCAGTGAAAAGGATGTGAAAAGGATGTGAACAGGATGGAGTCGGTGCAGAGGGTGGCTACTAAAATGATTAGTGGTCTTCATTATAAAGCATATGAGGACAGACTGAAGGATCTTAATATGTACACCTTAGAGGAAAGGCGGGATAGAGGTGATATCAGGGGCGGCCCAAGGGGGGTGCGGGGCCATGTGCGGAGACTCGGTGCGGGGCCTCATTTGCATAAGGGGCCTCATTTGCATAAATATTTGCATAATGTTACCATACACTAACTTTTAGTATACATGCCTCTTCATGAGTGTATGGATAAAAAAAGACAAAGATTTCTACATTACTATAATCCAGTGCCAACCGCCAGGCACATTAGGAACTACTACAAACACTGCCCATTTAGAACCCATAGCAAACCCACCGTATCCCAACAGCACTACCAGGACTCATAAAGCACCATATACTACCTATCAAAAGGCAACACTGCAAATATTAAACCAATACATTTCAGAGAATAACAATACATGACCTACTGGGGAAAGAGAACAAGTGACAATGTCAAATAGGAATTACATAAACAGAATACCTCAGCTCAGTTACACATGCAGAACATAGACTATCACCAAACAAGGAATCACAATTTAAAAACAGGAAGACAATAATTAAACTGGGAACCCTAAAAGCCAAACTTGGAATGTACAACAACAATGTAGAAATAAAACTATAAATTAATTTCCTCTTGTACTAAACAAAGCACAGACATTAATGATGCACATTTCCCCAGAGCTGACATATTCCAGTTAATAAATTCAAAATAAAGAGATATCTTTGTACCTTTTGTGCATTTTTTTTTTCAGTTGCAATTGTTCCAGCCACTTTCTTCTGGTTTATTTGTGTCTTCTGCTATCTCTCCATCGTCTGCTGTCCATTTGTCCTTTCTTCTCTTCTAGTTTTTTCCATTCTCTCTCTACATCTGCTTTAACATAATAATCTTTCTCCTTTTGCTCTTTCCTCATTCCTATTTCATCCACTCAAATTTTACCCCTCCATCCTCAATCCCCACTTAGTCTCCCAATACCCGGCCAATTGTACATTTTTCTTCCCTCCCACACAAAATATTTTTCCCCTCTCCATTTCATTCTCCCAGCCCCATCCCCTTCTAATCTCCCCCAACATCAGCTCCCTTTTAGTTCCAGCCCCACCCAGTATCCGCTCCCTTCTAGTCCCCACATCAGCCCATTTCCAGTCCTAGCTCCCCCATCCATTTCCAGTCCTATCCGAGTCCCTTCATCAGCTCATTTCCAATACCAGCCTCCCATCAGCCCATTTCTAGTCCTTTCCTAGCCCCACCATCAGCCCATGTTAAATCCTAGCTCCCCTCCACTCAGCCCATTTCTAAACCAAGCCCCCCATGAGCCTACTTCCAGTTCTAGCCCCTCCATGAGTCCATTTCAATCCAAGCCCCCACCACAGCCCATTTCCAATCTTAGCTCCCCCCAACACCCAATTCTCAGTTCTATCCTAGCCCATCCATCAGCCCAGTTCCTGTCCTAGCTCCCTCCCCTAAGAGCCCATTCCAAGCCCCCCTTCCCATCAGCTATTTGCAGTTCAAGCCCCCTTCCACTCAGCCCATTTCCATTCCAAGTCCCCCTCCCCATCAGCTATTTGCAGTTCAAGCCCCCCACTTCCCCTCAGCCCATTTCCATTCCAAGCCCCGTCCCATCAGCTATTTGCAGTTCAAGCCCCCTTCCACTCAGCACATTTCCATTCCAAGCCCCATCCCCAACAGCTATTTGCAGTTCAAGCCCCCTTCCACTCAGCCCATTTCCAGTCCTAGCAACCCCCCCAACCCATTACCAGTCCTAGCCCCCCCATAGCCCACTCCCAGTCCTAATCCCACCAGCCCATTTCCAGTCCTAATCCCCCATCACCCAATTTTCAGTTTAAGCCCCCCCATAGCCCATTACCAGTCCTAACCTCCCCATCAGCCCACTCCCAGTCCTAATCCCCCATCACTCAATTTTTAGTTTAAGCCCTCCCATAGCCCATTACCAGTCCTAACCCCCCATCAACCCACTGCCAGTCCTAATCCCACCAGCCCATTTCCAGTCCTAATCCCCCATCACCCAATTTTTAGTTTAAGCCTCCCAGCGCCCATCACCACTCCTAACCCTCCCCAGCGCCCATCACAACTCCTAACCCCCCCAGCGCCCATCACCACTCCTAACCCCCCCAGCCCAGCACCCATCACCACTCCTAACCCCCCAGCCAGCCCAGTGCCCATCACCACTCCTGCCCCCCCAGCCAGCCCAGTGCCCATCACCACTCCTAACCCCCCCAACCAGCCCAGTGTCCTTCACCTCTCCTAACCCCCCCCCAGCCAGCCCAGCCCATCCCATCACTACTCCTAACACCTCCCCCCCAGCCCAGCCCAGCCCAGCCCATCACAACTCCTAACCCCCCCCAGCCCAGCCCAGCCCAGCCCATCACTACTCCTAACACCCCCCCCCCGCCCCGCACCACATCTAACCCCCCCCCCAGCCCAGCCCAGCACCACTCCTAACGCCCAGCCCAGCCCAGGGAAATTTTTTAAAAAAAGAAAACCTGTCTCCTGCCGCTGTCGGGGCCGCCGCGGCAGAATCGAGCGTGCCGCGGGGCCCCCCTGTACCCGGCACAGCCTCTCCTCCCTGTAGCAGCTCTCTAGTTGGAGCTGAAGTCAGACGCGCCGGCTTGCAGAGCGCGAGGGAAGAGTTTTTCCCTCGCTGCTCTGTTAAGCCCGCGGGGGCTGATGGGAAGTTCCCATCAGCCCCGCGGGCCTAACAGAGTCGCGAAAGGGAAACTCTTCCCTTTGCGCTCTGCAAGCCGGCGCGTCTGACTGCAGCTCAGAAGAGAGAGCTGCTACAGGGAGGAGAGGCTGTGCCGGGTACAGGGGGGCCCCGCGGCACGCTCGATTCTGCCGCGGCGGCCCCGACAGCGGCAGGAGACAGGTTTTCTTTTTTTTTCAATTTTACTTTTACAAAAGAATGTTTTTTGCGCGGGGCCCCCTGAAACGCGGGGCCCTGTGCAAAAAACATTCTCGCTCAATGGACGGGCCGGCCCTGGGTGATATGATTGAGATGTTTAAATACCTCTGTGGCATAAATGTCCAGGGAGAGAGCCTCTTTCAATTGAAAGCAAGTTCTGCTATGAGGGGACATGGGATGAGGGTGAAGGGAGATAGATTCAGGAGTGATATGCAGAAATATTTCTTTACGGAAAGAGTAGTGGATCCATGGAATAGTCTCCCAGTGGAGGTGGTAGAGATGAGGACAGTAACTGAATTCAAAAAAGCATGGGACAAACACAGAGGATCTCTAAAGGTAAAAAGGGGACTGTTGTAGTTGTTATGGGAGGACAGACTAGATAGGTCATGTGGTCTTTTTCTGTCGTCATATTTCTATGTTTCTATGTTTCTAAGTAAAATATTTTAGTGTAGCTGGGTTTAAAAATGTTTTGAACAAGTTCCTGGAGGAAAATTCTATAAACCATTATTAAAGAGGACCAGGGAAATCCACTGCTCATCCCTGGATTAGCAACATGTAATCTATGTCTTTTTGGGGACCTGACTAGTACTTGTGACCCGGATAGGTCATTGTTGGAAACAGGATACTGGGCGTGATAGACCTTGGTCTGACCAAGTATGGCATATCTTATATTTTTATGTTCACATCTTCCACTCTTCCCTTCTGGCATGCTGGTTCCCAACATAACCCTTGTTTAGGATTGATGCCTATCATCTGTAATTGTGCACTATCTGGCCACAGTGTGGCTGCTTTACACCTGTTGTGGCTCTGTGTGCCAATCCTGCCTGAAACCATGTGCACATTGTGTTCTGCATATGCCCTGACCTGGGGTGTGGGCCTTGCATGATCGTGTATCTTGGTGGACATGAGCCATAGCATTTGCAGACATACCCATATGCCACTATCTGTACATCCCAGTACCCTAACTATGTGTCAACTGTGTCTTGTGGTCTCATGCCTCATGATCTGTTGCAACTGCTCTGCCTGAATGTATGTGCTTACTCTCACTGCCGGTTTCACATTGTACTTCTTGCTATCTATGTGTCTGTGACTATACTGCTTTATCTGCTTGCTCTAGCTGCAGATGCTCTTTAATGACCCTCAGAGAGTGTTGCCTGGGGAGAAAGACTGTTTTATTTCCCTATCTGCACACTGCTTGTCTCCCGGCAGCTGGGTGTCCCCCTATGAGCTGTTGTCTTTGGGTATGATGTAGTTCTTTCACCTCGCTAAGGCATGCAGACCTCTTCCAGACCTTTCTTGCTTGCAGCATGAGGTGGCTTGCACCGGCATGGGAGTTAGAGCAGCTCCTCCTTTTCCAATCTCACTTGACACAATATGAGGGTCTCTGTTCTTGTAAAATTCAGCTGCCTGGTGCCTGGTATCTGCAGCTATACTTCTCTATGGGGGCTGTGCACATGCATGCCACTTCATTTTCAGTTGTATGTACATGCAAATGCCATGAGTCATGATGCATGTATATTCACAAACAGGAAGTGCCAATTTTAGAAGGTTCATGCACTTGCATGGCACCTCTTCTGACATCAGCATTGCGCTCCACATGTCTTGCTTTGCATGTCCCTGCTGGCACCTCAATAGACTTTCTAAAATGTGCCTTTAAATCACATAACTAAATGGATTGCTCTGCTCTAACTCAGCTCCAGCATTATATACAGTAAATAGTGACAGGGTGTTTAGAGGGACTTTCAGTGGCAGCATGCTCACAGTGCATACATATTTAAAGGCAACACCTGAACACTTTGAACATCGGCTGATTGGGCTTTATTTAAAGCCCCAAAAGGAATTTTACCTACAGTAGAAACTCCAAAGTGTGTCAATTGACGCATTATCATGACGACTGGGTTTAGCATGAAATGCAGATGTGAATTAATGCGAAGTTACTTATTTGTTAAATACGTGCAGCATGTGACGCCATTACATGATGTCATTATGTGTTTATTGTTTGTAATGTCAGAGTAAAACTATAAACAGTGATTAAGATGCGCCAATGAATAAATGGATGATGAAATGCTCAAAGAAATCAAGGAAGATAACAAAAGTTACAGTGCAGTAATAATAATGGGTGACTTCAATTACCCTGGTATCAACTGGGTCAGTGTCATGGCAGGAAATGCTAGGGAGATAAAGTTCCTAGATGAAATAAATGACTGCTTTTTGGAGCAGCTGGTTCATGAACCGACCAGAGGGGAAGCCATATTAGACCTAGTCCTTAGTGGAACACCAGAACTAGTGCAAGAGATAAGGGTGTTGGGGCCACTTGGCAATAGTGATCATAGCATGATCGCGTTTGATTTAATTAGTGGAGGAGGGATAGTAAGGAAATCCACAGTACTACCTTTTAACTTTCGAAAGAGAGACTATGATAAAATGAGGAAAATAGTTAAGAAAAAACTAAAAGCAGGAGTTACAAAGGTTAAAGACTTACATCATGGTTGAGTGTTGTTGAAAAATACTATCTTGGAAGCCAAGACCAGCTGTATTCCACGCTTCAAGAAAAGTGGAAGGAAGTCCAAAAAACTGCCAGCATGGTTTAAAGGTGAGGTCAGAGAGGCTGTTGTTGCCAAAAAAGCATCTTGCAGGAAATGGAAAAAAGAGTCAAATGACGAAACCTGGAAATAGCACAAGCACTGGCAAGTCAAATAAGGCAGGCAAAGGGAGAATTTGAGAAGAAGCTTGCAGCAGAAGCAACAACGTGAAATAAAGACTTTTTCAGGTACATTTGTAGCAAAAAAACTGTCAGTCAGTTGGTCCATTAGATGATAGAGGGGTTAAAGGGACACTAAGAGGCGACAAGGCGATAGCGGAGAGACTGAATGAATTCTCTGTTTCAGTCTTTACTGAGGAAGATGTAGGGATGTTACCCATGACTGAAGTGGTATTTAAAGGTGCGGAAGAATTGAAGTAAATATCGATACATCGGGAAGATGCATTACAACTATTAGATAAACTGAAGAGTAGCAAATCACCTGAGCCGGATGGTATACATCCAATGGTGTGGAAAGAACTGAAATATGAGATTGCAGACCTGCTATTAGTTATCTGTGAATTTTCATTAAAATCATCTGTAATACCTGAAGATTGGAGAATCGCCAATGTAACGCCCACTTTTAAAAAGGGTTCCAGGGTTTTTTATTTTATTTTATTTTATTTATTTATTTAGCTGCATTTATATCCCACTTTTCACTGGGTCAAAGCGGTTGGGGGGATACATTTAACATGAGGGGATATGAGACACATACATTAATACTTACAGGGAACATGGGCAATGGAGGGTTAAGTGGCTTGCCCAAGACCACAAGGAGTACCTGTGGGACTAGAAACCCCAGTCCTTCCGGCCCAAGGTTGCTGTCCTCTAATGGGATTTGAACCACTGACCTTCCGGCTTGTAGTACCTTGCCCCAACCACTAGGCCACTCCTCCCGGGTGATCCATGAAACTACAGACTGGTGAGCCTGACGTCAGTACCGGGAAAAATGGTAGAAACCATCATAAAGAACAAAATGTAGATAGTGATAGCCTAATGGGGGACAGCCAACATGGCTTTAGACAAGGAAGACCTTGTCTTAATAATCTGTTATGTTTTTTTGAAGGTGTGAATAAACAGGTGGACAAAGGTGAGTCGGTTGATATAGTGTATCTGGACTTTCAGAAAGCCTTTGACAAGGTCCTTCATGAGAGACTTTTGGCAAAACTAAAGAGCCATGGGAAAGGAGGCAGTGTACTATTGTGGATCAGGAACTGGTTAAAAGATAGAAAGCAGAGGGTAGGGTTAAATGGCCAATTTACCCAATGGAGAAAGGGTTAATAGTGGTGTACCCCAGGGATCTGTGCTGGGTCCGCTGCTTTTTGACATATTCAGAAATGACCTGGAAAAGGGAATAACGAGTGAGGTCATCAAATTTGCAGATGACACAAAACTATTTAAAGTTGTTAAAACCCAAGAGGATTGTGGAAAATTGCAAGAGGATCCTGATAAATTGGAAGAATGGGCATCAAAATGGCAGATGAAATTTAATGTGAACAAGTGCAAAGTTATGCACCTAGGGAAGAACAACCCAAACTATGGTTACACGATGAAAGGTTCCACATTAGGAACCTCCACCGAGGAAAAAGATTTAGGCTTCATTGTGTATAACATGTTAAAACCCTTGGCCCAGTGTGCAGCGGCGGCCAAGAGAGCAAATAGAATGCTAGGTATCATAAGGAAAGGAATGGAAAATAAAACAAAAGATATTATAATGCCTCTATATCGTTCCATGGTGAGTCCGCACCTTGAATATTGTGTGCAATTCTGGTCGCCATATCTTAAAAAGGATTTAGCGTTATTAGAAAAGGTTCAGAGAAGAGCCCCCAAAATGGTAAAAGGGATGGAAGGATACTCCTATGAAGAAAGGCTAAAAAGGTTAGGGCTCTTTAACCTGGAAAAGAGATGGCTGAGGGGAGATATGATAGAAGTCTATAAATTAATGAACGGAGTGGAACGGGTAAACGTAGATCGATTGTTTACGTTATCAGAATATAGAAAGACTAGGGATATGCAATGAAGCTACAGGGTAAACTATTTAAGACTAATAAAAGAAAATATTTTTTCACTCAACGTGTAATCAAACTCTGGAATTTGTTACCAGAGGATATAGTAAAGGCTGTTAGTGTAGCTGGGTTTAAAAAAGATTTGGACAAGTTCCTGGAGGAATGGTCCATAAACCATTATTAAGAAAGGACCCAGAATATCAATGCTTGACCCAGTACAAGCATTGTGGAACCTGTGTCTTTTGGGGAAACTGCTAGGTACATATGACCTAGAGTAGGCCACTGTTGGAAACAGGATACTGTGCTTGATGGACCTTGGTCTGACAAAGTATGGCATATCTTATGTTCTTATGTTATGTTCATCTAGTGGGAACATGAATTTATACCTAGAAGCCCCAAAGTATGTCAGTTGACTTATCCAATACAATTGAGTGTGTCAATTGATGCACTTTGGGGCTTCTAGGTATAAATTCATTTTCCTGCTAGGTGGTGCATCTGTCATTAATTTTCAGTGCACATATTTGAACATCTTGACCTTGCTAACAAAGTCATGGAACATGACTGACATGGTTCTAGCAGTGGCACTGGTATACAACTTCCAAGATGCATTTTCATCAATTGACGCACTTTGGGGCTTCTAGTGTTAACATTCTTGTTCATTCTTTTAGTTCTAAAATATTACTAAATTAGTATATTAAGAAGGTCATTTTAAACATGTACATGTGTTAATAGCAGCATTTACAGAGGTTGATTTCATATACTGTGAGCCTGATCCCCGAACGAGCACATCCGGGCCGTCAGCGCCCACCCCCCCAAATCAGGACGGGCCCATTAGGACCCAATATTGCACCTTGGGAGTCAGACGTTCCCATGGGTGCAGGATTTGGCCCTGAGACTGCTTGTTGTGCCCTTGCATACATGCAAAGACATTCTTCCTGCATATCAGTGTGCCTCCCACAGCACTGACTTCCTCTTATCCCGCCACCTAACCCTAGGCTGGGCAGTCGGGGCCCAGATCGGGCAACAGGGACCCACCTGGTACCTGTCCCAGCCTTGGGGGAGGGGAGGGGTGTTCTGGCCCTGATCACTGCTCTTCTGGCTGCTTATTCCACCTCAGAGGTGGAATAAGAAGCACGTGCGCCCCTGACCTGCAGAACGTATAGGTCCACAACCTGAATCATCCCTGTACATCCTGCCGCTTCAGCTCACCCCTGCTCAACCCTCACTCCTCCCCCTCCTGTCCCCTGTCGGCTCTCCCCATACTGCTGCTTTGGATGTGTAGGGAGAGTCTTTGGGGAATACATGCAGGACTGCTTGCAGGGCTGCACTTCCCGTTGGCAGCACCTCAAGTCGCCTCTCAGAATCAGATCCTGTATGTATAAATGGTGATTTCAGAACATCACTATTTGCATGTATAAATGGGCAGGATACCGAGATTTTAAGAGGGAGTGTTTTGGACAGGCTGAGAAAGTATGAATGCATTTCCCATTTAACAATGAGAATGCACCTATACTTAAAGAAATTTCTTCACTGGCTTTTGCACCTGCTCCATGATCCTTAGGACTTGGGATCATCACTAATGATTCAGAGAAAAAATATGACAACCTCTGTGGTGTCTACCACCACCTCAGAAATTAAGAAGACAGTGTCATTTCGCTCTTCTCCTTTACTGGCTTCTTCTCTACCTGCTACTGTTTTTTTTATAAATGGAGCAGATACATTGGTAAGAGCTGACAAGTACACTTGTATGTGTGAAATAGGCACCTGCACTTATTAAGCCCCGAAGCAATGATGCTTTTTCTGCATGTGTAGGTTTGTAAAATGTGTACTCCGGCTGACGGTACCAGCAAGTACATATGCACTCCTGCAAATCTTTATACATATTTGATACTAGAATGTGCATCTAGCAGAGCCTTTAGTACAATACCAAGGGCATCCAGCCTGTGGCAGTCAGGAGTTCTTTAACTGCCAGCCATTACTGGCAAATTAAACCAGATATTCAGTGGGAGTATCTGGATAGTGATTGCCACTGAATATCTTTGTTTTTTGTGGTCAGCAGTTGTCCTGTCCAAAAAGTGGCAATATTTAGCCACTATCAAGATACCCTTAATGGATACAATTAGGACTGCCTTTTTACTGTTCTGACTTTATATATAAAATGTATATGTATAGCAGCGGAAAATCGCTGTTACCCAGATAATCTCTAACTCCTTCCCAGCTCTGCCCAAGGACTGCCTCAGCACTATCCAAATAGTGCTGCAATGGTCAGAGGACATATTCAGCCATACTATTTGCACAGTGCTGATAAATACTGTATTGCTCTTATTGACATTTATCAATCCTGGTCTTTTAATCACCAAGTCAATGTTCTAACCACTTAGTTATTCCTTTAATTCCCTATAGGGACCTCTTAACTAAAACACTTGGCAAAAATTAAAACTGACTTACACACCTAGGGCCCGATTCTGAACCCGACGTCCGTCTCCTTGGTATGTCCAGGCTGAGCCGGACGTACAAAGGAGATCGCAATTCTGATCCCATGGGATATGTCTAACCCCGCGGGATCAGAATTGTAAACAGGCCTGTACGTGCAGGCCGGGACTGTGATTCAGTCCCAGCCTGCATGTACAGCCATAGCCCGATTTACTCAGCCATGGCTTTTAAATGGAGCCATGGCTCCATGGCATCCTGTTGCCATGGCTCTGCGGCTCCATTTAAAAGTGACGATGCCAGCCATTGCTAAAAAAGTTAATTTCCCACAGCCTGACCCCCGATCTGGCCACCTAAGGCCAGGGTCAGGCTGCAGGGTACTAACTTAGCCCCCCCCCCCCAGCCCTTCCACACCCCGAGTCTGCCAAAAAGAACCATCCAGGGAAGTTATTCCACCCCAGGGGTGGAATAACTTCCCCGGTCATTTCACCGACCCTGGACATACAGGGCCCACATTAGTATTGGACTTGTACTTCCAGGGCTGGTGACCATCCACTGCTCACCCACTCTTCGTCCCTGGACCATTTCTTCCCCGCCCCTGACTAACTTCCCTGCACGACCAGCGGAGAAGTTAGTCGGGGCATGCAGCCGGCATGAATAGCCCCCCTAACAAAGAGGTGTCGAGTTAACAGTTTAGATGGTGCTATGTTAACTGTTGTGGACAAGTTTACTAAAGATTAGCGCACATTAATGACATAAGCGCTCATTAAGTGTCACTGTGCCCATAGACATGGTTGTGGACACTTAAGGTGCGTTGATTTCATTAACATGCATTAGCACATCTAATAAGCATGCCACTTAGTATATGAATTAGAATGCATATACACACTGGTATTTTAGGCGCACAGTTATGCGCTAACAGCATGGGACTCAATACAAAACATCCCATCTTGAATAGTACACAATTGGACGGGGACTGGATGGGTTAGGGCCAGAACATAGGTGCAAATGCGTGACATCAAGTGCACCCATGTGCCGGTTAGCATTGTGCAGCATGTTAGCAACCTGCTAAAATGACAAGGGGACGGATGCACACACCTCTGAAAGTTAGCATGGGCCTCTGTGCTAGTTTTGTGGCTTATTCACACATATACACATTAATGACCTCTTATATAATACCAACCATGGGAGTGGAGGAGTGGCCTAGTGGTTGAGGCAAGGTACTTCAGGCCAGAAGGTTGGGGGTTCAAATCCCACTAGAGAACAGCAACCTTGGGCCGGAAGGACTGGGGTTTCTAGTCCCACAGGTGTTCCTTGTGGTCTTGGGCAAGCCACTTAACCCTCCATAGCCCATGTTCCCTGCAAAATAGTTATCTCCAAGTTCTAATGCCCTATTCAATGTAATTTCAGTTTGTTCAATGTAAACCACACTGATGCAGAATAGCATGGTATATAAGAGAATATAAATAAATAACCAGAAAATAGGCTTAAATAAATAGCTCAAATTGATAGGTGGTCTATCAAATAAACTGGAAAGGAATTTGGTGCATTAAAACATGCATCCTGTTAAAAACAATCAACCTCTTAATGTGGAAATTCATATTAGGGGGCATGGAATGGACTGAGAATAGATAAGAACTGAGCTTTGTAATTAAAATGAAAGTTGTTACTATGTGTTAGTGGCTAGCATAACAGGTAGCAGATAGCCAACTGTACTCCATATTATTTGCCATGCTGTTAAAGCACATTAGCGATCCACTCTCTGCATTAACTGCATGGCTGCTTTCTCAAAAGTGCTGGGAATACTGCCAACAGTTCATTCAGAGATTTCGCACCTATTATAACTTCAAGACACCTTTTACTAAAGTGCGCTAAGCAATTAATGCGGGGACATGACAGTTACCGCATGCTGATTTGTGCGCTAACGCCACGTGCCCGTTGGGGTGCTGAATGAGTGGGCATGGTGACTGTGATGCAGTTAGTACAGAGGGAGAACATACTGTGCACTGTCAATGTTGCCATTAGCGTAAGTGCACCTTAATAGGCGGAGATACGTGTGTCTTGCGTTAGGTACATGTTGGCTCATTAGCTCCTCTTGTCCCCAACAGTTATCATGGAGACTTTGCACTCAGTACACATTAATTTGTGTACTAATTGCATGTTAGGTGCCCCTTTGGTTATTAATGCATTTTAGATGGAAAACTTTAGTGCACCTTAGCAAATAGACTTCATGGTACCAAATTCATGTTGTAATCGTGGGAAAAAAGAATAAACCCACAACGGTTCCTTTTACATAAAAACTACATGCTGTGAGTAAGTTGTTTTCTATGATGCTTGTTAGCACATTTAGGCAATCTATTGCCTCTCTTACTAGCAAATATATTTCACATTTAATTGTGGTAGCAATTGTCAACCTTCCTGCCTAGTTGTCAGATCTGTACAGTGTTTCCACGGAAAATTTGGCATAGGTATAAAGTACCCATAGAGTTTTGCATCTATATTTTTTATTTCAATGGAAAATAATGCCCATAGATTTGAAAATGTAACCTATGTACAGTCTTTTCCAATCCAACTCAAAATGCGCTCCAGGGAATAACCTACTGCACATGGCTAAAACTGAGCATGTAGTGAAAAAACACAGGTATGGGGGGAAGAGGCAATGATGTTCAGACAGCAATTTACCCTGTTAAACACTATTTTCTTAGGTAAATTTCCATTAAAAAAATATCATTTTTCAGCTAGTCAATTCTAGCAGAAAACGTGTAACTCTGACTCAGAAATACTCAGCATTAGATTTGTTTAAACAAAATGACATCTGTTTTAATAACTTGCTTTTAAGTAGCATTGTTGAAAAACATATTATCAATTCCTTTTCACGTCTCCTTGAAATGTTTACTATAGTGACAATGTCAGAGACCCTTTGCAATCCCTTTTAGGTGATATTTGCAAAACAGTCAACAGGAAATCAACAGTAATTTACAAATTTAAAAAAAAAGTCCAAATCCATCAAGATGAACAACAGGATTAAGGCTATTATTTTCCTTACTATGCCTGAGCAAACTGCAAAAGATGCTTCCTATCTCATTTGCCTTTGTATTTAGTATTTTGTTTCTTGTCTTTACATTTTGACTCTTTTTTTCAACCGCTGTGTATGCTGATACTGTTTTGTCCTACAGTATAACAGAAGGTAACTTTGCTTTTTTACCTTTCTGTGAAAGCTTCTTCCATGAATATGCAGTAAATGTTGTTCATATTTAATGAGTGAGCAATTTCTGCAGCCTTGGCACAAGTAAGAGATACTGCCTCATTAAAGAAGCGCCTTCTGCTTTGAAAAGTAGGGCTGCGCCTTGCACTGTGTATTTTCATGTGATTATAGGGAATGTTTCTGATCAAAAAAGCCAGGATTTCTTCCTACTTACTATATTCTGATTGAAAGCATGTGTTTGCCTAGTCATCCCCTTAAGGGGTTGGTGATCTGGGGGGAAAAGTGAAACAAATATAGAGCTACTGGGATAATAAGCATCAGAAAGATAGGAATATGTTAATATTGAAAAACAGGTGTCAAAGATTCATACCGAGTTTATTGGCTTCACAAATGAATACAGTACAAGTTAAAAATGCATAGACATTGAATAATGAATCTATGAAAAAGTGAAGGAATCTATGAACAAAAGAATGAACTTTAAAATAAAATACGTTGTCACATGCCAGTCTGCTTTAGCACTCTCCGAGCAAGAGTACGATGTCCATCTGACACACTCTCAGGCCCCTGGCCCTCGCCATCTCTTTGAAACACTTAACTCTCTCCTCAAAGTGCATCCACCCACTACCCCTCCTTTGCTTTCTGCCATGAATTCCATGAAAAGGTTCACAAGATCAGTCTTGAGTTCTCCACTGGGTCATCTCCATACCCCCTTCCCCCTCTTCACTCTCAAATCCTTTCAACTCTTGTCACCCTTTCTTGGTTTGCTAAAATCATAGGTCCCAATCTTCAAAGGGCATTTACACAGTTAGCAGCCAGTTAGCTGTGTAAATGCTAGCTCGCCGGATGTTTGACGACACTTGCACTGGTAGTGCCATTGAATATCCCCAACTAAGTCCCCTAAATGCCCCGATGCTAGCCGGCTAGCATCGGGGCATTCCAGGGATGTTCCAGGATGGAGCAGGGGCGGGGAACAGTGCCAATTGTGCAGCACTGATATTGGAAGCTGCACGGTTAGTGCTTGGCAACTATAAGATAGGTGAGGAAAAACCTCAGGATTATCCCTTTTATCTGTGCCCTTTTCTTCCACTGCCAACTCCAGACTTCATTCAGTCCACCTTGCTGCTCCAGGTGCCTGGTACAGACTACCTCAGTCAGTGCATCAGGCTCCATCTCTGGTCCTTTTCAAATCCAGCCTAAACGCCCATCTCTTCCAGGCTGCTTTTGGATCCTTATCCTCTTATTCTCCTGTTTCCCATCTAGGTGTGTTATAAGTATTTCCCTTTAATTTTGCCCTAGTCCCTGTTTGTTCTCTTTGTCTGTCTTGAATAGATTGTAAGCTTTATTAAGCAGGGACTGTCTCCTGTGTGTACTGTATAGGTACAGTACTGCATATGCCTTGTAGTGCTATGCAAGTGATAAATAACAGCAGCAATAATATATTCATAAAGGTTAAGGAAAAAATAATGGAAGTTTAGGAGTGAGGATAAAGGGAATCTAGAGGACAGAGTTTGTATAAAGCACCCAAGAAGAGTTTGCAGAATGCCATATGTTAATAAAGAGAAAGAAAACACGATTATAAAAAGGCAATGAAGAGAGAAGGAAGGAGGAAAGACAACTAGGAAAGAGGAAGAGGAGAATCATAGTCATTAAGAGAATTCCCATTCATTTCTGTGGAGCTACAGGATTCACCCTATGAACTGAGTGAACTTAACCCTACTTCAGACAGGGTTTTATTCAAATTATGAGACATTTGTATGGCTGGAGTAACTATGGGAGTGAGTGCTGGGTCATCACACTAAATAAATTTGCATCACACTCGGTTTGCAGCTTATCGTGCTGTGAGGGCTTGTGTGCATCAGTGATCCTGAGGGCTAAGCTATCAGTAGTTTAACTACTGGCAGGGTCTCCCAAGATGGACAGGTCTCAGTTTAGGTGCCAGACCAAGACAAACCACCCTTTTGGGCAGCAGCAGAATGGGACGGTGTTGGCGGCGGAGGATCACATTTCTGTGATAACAGCAACAACACTAAAATTAAACTACGTGGAGGAAAGGCCCGGCAATCTACTTCTGTATCTTGCCATGGAAACCCAATGGATAGTCACAACAAAACAAATCGTACTATAGTGCTGGAAGATGAGACCCCCAGGTCAGAAGGCACTCAACTGGCTACTGGGGAAGAACTGAAGACTTTTCAGAGTAAAGCCAGCATTTATGATGTGGACGTTTGACTGCTGATTTATTTATTTATTTATTTATTTCAACTTCTTATATACCGCACTCTTTGACATCAGCGCGGTTTACAGATAACATAAAGAAACCAGAACAACAGGCTGTTTGGTATTACATATAACAGGAGTATCAACTTGGATAACATGGGAGAACTATTTATATGGAGTATATAATCTATTAACTAGATAACATGCTCGAACTATTTACATAAAATTAGCAGGAATGCTTGGAACAAGGAGAGAGACTGTGGATTGTATTAGGTTGGGGCTATTATGTTACGCTTCATGTGGATTGTATTAGGGTGGGGCTATTATGTTACGCTTCATGTGGGGTAGTATTTGATGAAAAGGTGCAGTTTAAGGGCCTTTCTGAACTGGGTTAGGTCGGTTATGGCGCGGAGATCAGGTGTGAGAGAATTCCAGCATTTTGGTGCGCTAAACATGAAAGCTCTGTTTGACGTTGATAGGCTGCACGTTGTTATAGCCTTTGGGGTTGTTAGTGAGTTTAATGCTGCCTGTCTCCTATTTCTGTTTGATGGGACGGTTTGGATGAGTTTAGAAAGTGATGTGGACGATAAACCATTTATGGCCTTAAAAGTGAGAATAAGGGTTTTGAATGTAAGTCTTCCGTGTATAGGGAGCCAATGGAGCTGTTTGAGGATAGGTGTGATGTGTTCATTTTTGGGCGCTCCTAGAAGAACCCTGGCAGCGGTGTTCATGGCAAGCTGTAAGAAGCTTACGGTGGATTGTGGGAGTCCATGTAGAATGGAGTTGGCGAAGTCGAAATGCGGTAGTATCAGAGCTTGGTAGATGGTTCTGAGGTCTTCGTGGTCTAGTAGGGGACATAGGTGTCTGAGCGTGCGTATTTTGAAGTACACAGATTTCACGATATTGTTTATGTGTAGCTGCACATAAAATGAGGGTCAGAAGCTGTAAAGATGTCTTACATATTGGGACATGGAACGTACGAAGCATGAACCAAGGGAAGTTGGAGGTGAAATGGAACGTGTAAAACATGATCTGTTGGATGTCAACAAACTGAAATGGACTGGCATTGGGCACTTTGCATCAGATGATCACATGGTCTACTATGCTGGAAATGAAAGACAAAGAAGAAATGATGTTGCATTTATAATAAAGAAGACACTTGC
This sequence comes from Ichthyophis bannanicus, assembly GCA_033557465.1. Lineage (NCBI taxonomy): Eukaryota > Metazoa > Chordata > Amphibia > Gymnophiona > Ichthyophiidae > Ichthyophis > Ichthyophis bannanicus. The sequence goes on from CM066037.1 coordinate 211,426,998, forward strand.
AAGAACTGTAATGAAATACAATGCAGTCAGTGAACGCTTAATCTCTATTCGTCTACAAGGAATGCCTATCAACACAACTATAATTCAAGTATATGCCCCAACAACAGCTGCAGAAGAGGATGAAATTGAAGAGTTCTATGAACAAGTTCAAGCTGAAATTGACAGAACATGCAAAAGGATATTCTGATAGTCATGGGTGACTAGAACACAAAAGTTGGCAACAAAGAAGAAGGCAAAGTGGTTGGAAAATATGGACTTGGCAACAGAAATTAAGCTGAAGAAAAATTGATAGAATTCTGCAAGATCAGCGATTTATTCATCTCAAACACCTTCTTCCAGCAACACATGCAGCGATTTTACACATGGACTTCACCCAATGGATTGTACAAAAATCAAATTGACTACATCTGTAGAAGTCAATGATAGAAAAGCTCTATAACATCAACAAAGATAAAACCTGGAGCTGACTGTGGTAAAGATCATCAACTACTAGTATGCAAACTCAAGCTAAAGTTGAAAAAGAGCAAACCACTCATGAATGCAGCAAAATATGACCTTGAGAATATACCACTGGAATTTAAAGACTGCCTGCAAAATTGATTTGCTGCTTTAGATACAAATGACAGGGTTCCAGGTTGTGTTGGAAGAAAGTGAGAAGTCTCTAAAAAAGGTGGAAAAGCAAAAACAGCCAAAATGGATAACTGAAGAAACTCTGAAAATTGCCCAGAAAGGCAGAGAAGCTAAAACCAGAGGAGAAAGACAATCACAGAACTCAACAGAGATTTCCAATGTGCATCAAGACAGTACAAGGAAATCTACTACAATGACACATGCAAGGAAATAGAAGCAGAAACTATTAGAGGAAGAACAAGATCGGCTCTCCTAAATCTTCCTGTCTCAAATTGGAATGTCACAAGATGCTCAAAGTTCTATGTTGAATGTTGCTGAGATCAATAAAAGGTGGAAAGAATATACAGAGTTTTTATATGATAAAGATCAAGTGGACCAACATCCATTTCAACCTGTATCTTATGATCCGGGACCATTGGTGATGAAAGAAAAAGTTGAAGCAGCATTGAAAACCTTATTAACGAATAAAGCACGAGGCATTGATTACATTCCCATAGAGGTATTATGGCAATCTTATGCAGCTGTTACCATACTTACAAGGCTCTGCCAAGAAATTTGGAAGACAACATCATGGCCAACTGACTGGAAAAGATCTGTGTTTATACTAGTACTAAAAAAGGTGATCCAACTGACTGTGGAAATTATCGCACAATTGCTCTGATCCCACATGACAGCAAGATTCTACTGAAGATTATTCAAAAGAGACTACAACCATACCTGGAACAAGAACTACCTGAAGTGCAAGCAGGGTTCAGGAAAGGGCGAGGAATGAGAAACATCATCGTGGATGTGAGATGGATCCTTGAAAAGACTAAAGAATGCCAAAAAGATATCTATTTGTGCTTTATCAACTATAGCAAGGCATTTGACTGTGTAAACCATGAGAAACTCTGGGCCGCATTAAGAAGCATGGGTATACCAGAACACCTGAGCGTTCTCTTGCACAATCTGTATATTGATCAAGAAGCAACAGTTCAAGGAGAAACAGAATGGGTTAAAATAAGTAAAGGTGTAAGACAAGGCTGCATACTTTCCCCCTACCTGTTTACTTTATATGCAGAACAAGTCATCAGAGAAGCAGGATTGTATGAAGACAACAGAGTTGTGAAGATTGGTGGAAGACTCATCAACAACCTTTCCTATACTGATGATACCACATTACTGGCTGAAAGTGAAGATGATCTGAAACATTTGCTTCTCGCGATCAAAGAACATAGTCCCAAAATGGGTCTGCACCTTAATGTAAAGAAGACAAAGATCATGACAACTGGCAAAATCCATAAGTTCATCGCTGAAGAAGAAATTGAAATCGTGGACAACTTTAACCTACTTGGATCAACTATTAATAAAGAAGCAACAAGCAGTCAAGAAATCCGACAACACATTGCTCTTGGCAGAATGGCTATGAAAGACCTAGACAAGATTCTCAAGAGCAGAGATGTTTCTCTCCATACGAATATTCCACAGCCAGACAACTGACATGATGGCCTCGGGTGGCTACTCCTATCCCCCCCCCCCCGACATATCACATGGACTCTGCTGACTTTCAACCAAAAATCAATGTTTATTTGACAATAATTGGAAATAACAGTAAAAAACTGCTGGCCACAGCATAATGCTTATATTCATACAACGTTAAAGTACACTTCTTCATTGCATACATAATAACAAGCAGTACATTCCATTTTCTTCTGTATCTATCCTTTTTCTAGATTATCCCTCTCCCCCCTAAGAGGCACAGCCCACCCTATCCAATGATGCTCAGTAGGGATTGTTGAAAATGCCGTCACAGAATTTTCCTACTGCCCGCAGTCCTGAGTACCATATAATAGGTAAGGGGGGGGGGGGTTGCCTGCCGTTAAAAGCAGGCCTTAATACTCCTTTCCTATTAGCCACCATGTCCCAATTTGCCTCTGCCCATGGCCCATCAAAAGGCCACCAGCAGGGCTCCGTTAATGTCAATACTATTTCCATGTGTGTGTCTCTCTCCCCTCCCCCCCCACCGTGAAAGCATAAGGAGGCCCTCTACCGACTGTTCCTGCTTCAACTTTGGACCATTTGGGAAAGGTCAACTCCTCTATGACCACCCACTCCCATGTCTGGGCTGTGTGCTCTCGCCTATGGGGGCCCTAGCTCTCCTGCCAACCCCTCACGACAGCGACTCCTCGCTTGTCGTGTGGGGCCCCACCCTCCTCAGCGGCTGTGGCCAACACCTGCTTCTGCCATAATCGCTCCACCATGTCCTGTATAGCACACAGGAACACATCCCATCCCAATTTCGGATAGATTGTTCTCATCGGCTCGATACAGACCAGGGCAGTGTTCGTCTATGAGGTCATGCATGATGCTGTATCCCCCGATTGCCTCCATGAAATGGGCCATCCACTTGTTCACCTTTCTCCTAGTCCTTTTGACCGCCTGGTGGTACCATTCGCCTCTCCATACCCGTCGTGGTATGGTGTGCGACCATACTAGCCATGTCCCTGGGAAAGCATCCGCCAGCGTAAGCATGTCTTTTTGCATTTATTTTTTGTGAGTTCCACACTGCATGTGCGGGTCAGGTCATTGCCCCCCAGATGGACCACTATTGTCCATGGCTTTTTCCCTGCTCTTTTCTTCTGCAGGAGGAATGGCAGCAGCTGGTCCCAAACCATACCACGCCGGCCCATCCACACGACCGACACTCCTGCACTTGGCAAACCCAGATTAAGCCCTTGTGGTCTGATCTTTGTCCTCCTTCGTGCCCAGTGACCAAAGGAATGGCCGCATATCCACACTTCCCGAGGTCCCGTGGGGGGATTTGCACCTACGTTATATTATTGACAAAAGATTACATTATGTTCTTTGAATGGTTGCAACGTTATACACTTTTCAGGCCCAACATCGTAGCATCATAATAATAATCACCTGAGATTAATAGTATTAGTGAACAAAAACATTTTTGTTTGGGTTTTTGTATTTTTTATTATTTTTTTATATATACAATCTCTAACTCGTACAACCACTTTTATAGGTCAACACCAAAAAACTCTAACTCCATCACCCTACCCGGACAAGCTCCCATAACAGCATAACAGGTACGCTGGCGTCAAACCGGGCATACGTAGAGCCTATACCTATCTGAGCGCCACCTACCAATGTTCATAATCTGTTCCGTTGTCATCCCTATGCTGGCCGCCATTGAAGCGGCCCCAATGCGGAAGGAGTGAGTGTCGTAAAAGCACGTCTCTAAGCCCGCTTCTTCTAGGCCTCGCTTCAGCACTCTGGCAAACTTGAAACGTGATAGGGGAGCACTCTTTGCATGCACTAACCATTGTTCACCTCCTGCCGGGCGGATTTATTTGTATTCTATGAAATTTTCTACTGGACAGGATGGGTCACCTGGTAGCGGGGCTAACACTACCCACGCACCTTTTCCTTCCATATCTGTCTTGGATTTGCGCACATATAACACTAATGCCCCACCCCGCATGCTAATATCCCTCTTCGTAATGCCCCCATCGGCTGACTCGCGAGTTGAGGAGGCTACTAACTCACCTATTCTGAATGCTCCGAAGAACGCCCAGGAAAAGGCACATCTGAAGAGCCGAGTCTCGAAAGCGTTGTACCATATCTGTCCTGCGGCCATTATAAGTTTCTTGAGTATTTGGTGTGTGATCAGGCGTCGCCGGTCTTCCCTATGTCCCTGCTCTGATGACCAACCCTTCATTACCCTGGTGATAATGAAGTCCGCTCTTGGGCTTCTCTTCCCCATTGCTCTAGCCGTCCGCTCAGCTAGTGAACTCAGCAAGAGCTCCCAAACCTCGGGGGACCAAACTCAATAGTCAAATTATACGTAAGGCCTACCATCACTATCTTTCTCAACAATGCCACCACTCCTGGCATTTTGACATGCATTCCATTCACTGTGTGTACCACTGCCAAGTTATCCATGTGGAAGTTGATTGCCTTGTTGACGAGCCACGGGGCCCATATGAACAAGGATATCATAATGGGAAATAGCTCCAGGAACGTGATGTCCTTTGTAGCGCCCCCATAGTACCACTCATGGGGCCATTCCTCAGAGCACCATGCCCCCTTGAAATAAATACCAAAACCGGTCGCCCCCACGGCATTAGTGAATAATTCCAGGTCCTTGTTCGAGACCGGATGCTCCTGCCAGAACGCAAGCCCGTTAAATGACTGCAGGAATTGCTCCCACATATGGAGATCTTCACGTATGTCTCTGCTGATTCTGATTTTATGGTGTTTCTTTTTTTTTTTTTGCCAGAGCCATGCATTGGCAGAAGACTCGCCCCATCGGCATGACTCTACAGGCAAAAGACAGTAAACCCAGCAACGACTGGAATTGTCCCAGTGTTGCTTTTCGTTGCCCGCGCATGCTCTGAATGGCGCTCTTCAGTTTCTTTAATTTTTTCGTCTGGCAGTCGCGACAGTTGTGCTATCATGTCAAGTTCAATGCCCAGGAATGTGATCGCCCTCACAGGCCCACAGGTCTTTTCCTTCGCTAGAGGTATGCCGAATCATTGAGCTATCTGTTTGAAGATGTTGAGGATCCTCTTGCAGTCCTCAAAATCAGTTCCTATGAATAGGAAATCATCCAGGTAATGCACTACTGTATTGGGTCCAGCAATGCTGCACCTTAATGTAAAGAAGGCAAAGATCATGACAACTGGCAAAATCCATAAGTTCATCGTTGAAGAAGAAATTGAAATCATGGAGAACTTTAACCTACTTGTATCAACTATTAATAAAGAAGCAACAAGCAGTCAAGAAATCCGACAACGCATTGCTTTTGGCAGAATGGCTATGAAAGACCTAGACAAGATTCTCAAGAGCAGAGATGTCTCTCTCCATACAAAGATTCCACTTGTTCAAGCCATTGTATTTTCAATAACATCATATGGATGTGAAAGCTGGACAGTGAAAAAGATAGACAGGAAGAAAATTGATGCAGTTGAATTATGGTGCTGGCGGCGAATACTGCATATACCATGGACTGCCCGAAGAACAAACCAGTCAGTACTAGAGGAGATCAAACCTAAGCTTTAGTTAGATGCTCAGATGACTTCAGCTTTCATACTTTGGACACATCATGCGAAGAGAGAGATCATTAGAGGAAGACATTATGCTTGAGAAGATAGAAGGTCAACGCAAAAGAGGAAGGCCAGCAATGAGATAGATCGATATAATAAAAGCAGCTATGGGTTCCAGTCTCTCAGCAATGAGCTGCCTGACTGAAGACTGAACACAATTTAGGACAACTATTCAGAGGGTCGTCATGAGTCGACACCAACTCAATGGCACTTAACAACAACATTTAAGTAGTTGAAAACCAGTCTCCTTTTTGAACATGCCAAAATTGTTATTTCTCAACTTTCATACAATTTCCATATCCACATACAGACCGCCCTCTGACACACTCTCATTGATTATAAATTATAAGGTCTTCTACATCACGTTTACCAACTTGCAATATAAACTGTAAATAGTTCCATAACTATAACTGTTTGTTGATTTGTATATAGTTACCCCTGTTACATTCCCGAGTTACAGACCCTATTACAATGTAAGCAAAAGATCTTGTGTTCTGATGCAATTTTGTTATTTGTAAACCGCACTGATACTAAAAAACGCGGTATATAAGAATTGTAAATAAATAAATATCCAACAGATTAAGAAACTCACTGTTATCACTACAAAATCAATTTGAATCATTCATAATAAGAAAGCACAGATATTTTCATTTGGAGACATGAGTTATTGTTATAATGAACTGTGATCAGAGACCTCTGTTTCCTATTGTGCAGTTTTCAAATATTAGTAGCATCTTTTCCAATCAGCTACTTGCACTTCTTTAATCATATCGCCATCATAAATAACAAAACTGGAAACCAATCAAACCTTTGCTAAATATCCTTTCTCTATATTTCTTCCTGCAGCCTTCCTGGGATGAGTTTTCCCAACCATGTACAGATCTTGATTGTGAATTCTTGGAATTCTAAAAGTGGGCATTTGGGTGTTTGTTTATGTCTATTTTAAAGGCTGTGAAATTGGAGATCAGTCCATATTTGATGTCGTTCATCAATGCTTTTTTATCTATGGGAATTGTACCATAGTAGTTAAAATAGATCTGTCAGGTCACTTTTAAAGAAGGTGATGTTAGGTGTCAATGACCCATGTAATTATCAACCTTTCCATCCTTTTTTTTAAAGAATGGTTTTAAACTTTTAGATAACTGGCAAATTTTTGACCCTTATCGGTATGGCTTTCAGAAAATGGATAGTACAGAGACCTTAATGTTATCCAGTGTTGATATTATCAGGTTTGGTTATGACCAAAGGCAGATGTTTGTATTTGTTTCTTTGGAAATAGCCTTAGATACACTGAATCATGAGATTTTAATATTGAGATTTCAATATCCAGGTTTGGGAAGGATGGTCCTTAAGTGGTTTAAATCATTTTTGATAGGTAAGGCTCAAAAAATGTTAGCTGTGTTTCATCTTTTTATCCTCTTTTATCTGGGAAGTTATAGGGCTCCATCCTCTCAGTGGTACTTTTTAACATCTGTATGTTGCCACTGTGCTGATTATTTTCTGAGCTCAGTGTATTTTATAGAGTCTATGCAGTGACATCCAGTCCTTTTTTTTCCTTTCAATGGTTCAGTAGATGAAGTTTTAGAGAAAGTAGGTCCAAGAATTGCTTAGCGATGAACTTTAAACCAATGTAAATTATGACAAATGCACACTAATGTTTTTATGGTTTTAGTCTTTTGGTTTTATGTTGTATATGTCTTGTAATTTATTGTTCATGTTTTTATTATTCCCCACCTGGAGTATAGATGGGTGAGTTATAATTACTGTAAATAAATACGTAAATAGCTAAATAAATAATAGAGACCAGGTGACTCAAGGGAATGGTCCACAGGCAAGGTTTAATTTCTGGGGGCATGGCCTGATAATGCAGCTCTATCACTTCTTTTCAAACTCAAGACAGGCAGGAATGTTATGATCCAGCCCTTCCTTCCAAGTAGACTACAGGGAAGAAGGGAGAGGATGAGCTTAGTGCATAGCAGAGAACAGTCACTCTACTCCCTAATCTAGTCCATTTTCTCTTGTTGCCCTTGCCCCAGCCATCCCACCCCCCTCCCCTGACTCCCCAGTTCCATTTCTTTTTATTTACAAATTACGCCCTGCCTCTTGGTCAGCAGTTGAAATTCCAGTTCAAAACAAATCATTGGTCTCAGTCTACTTTCAGAGAGAAGCATTCACACCTCAAAATCCTTATGAATCTATGACTTTTGCTGAACACTTCACCATTGACTTGTGACAAGGACACAATGGCAGAGAGACTGGATATGCCAATTTGCTGAAGGAGTGTTTTGTTTTTAAGACACTGCTATGAGAATGTTTAATTCCACTGCTTTATACATTTTTAGTGGAAATTAATATTCAGGCTTTAAAATAAATGTGAAAATAACGAAATTTGCCTCTTGTTATGGTTTTCAAGCGATAAGCATTGTGTTTGCTGAAAGGGAAATTGAATGGCATGCCATTAAAATGTAATATTTAACTCAGCTTGGCCATACACACTGTCGCGTACCGCCCCTGGTGGCCTGTGGTCATAGGGGTAGGTTGGACACAAAGATATTTTTATATGAGAGGAGGTTCCTTTAAGAGCCAGGTGCAGCCTGGTCTTAATAGTTCAGCTCCTATTAAGAAGTAAATTGTGAATGCAGAGTATAGGGATAACATAGGCTTTTATTTCCCCTTACGCAAAAGATTCAGGTGGGTCACAACATAGAGGAAAATGTCCTTTACTTTAGGAATGAAACAAACTCATGGTAAAGAAAAACTGTTATGCTTCACAGTTGTAATAAGGATTAACTAAGGCTTCCTAGAGTAACTCAACCGTTTCAATACTCTTCTTCCTTTTAGCGTACAAGTAACACTCTGGAGACAGCATATATTATTTACAAGTCTAGCAGTGATTCTATACTGCTTGAAACGCATAGAGAACAGTCCATCTCCTCTTGAGACAAAAGACTAGGCTCCACAAATTCCACTTGCATCAGCTCTGAGTCAGAGTTATCCCTTTCTGTATCTGGGGTTTCTCTGGCTATTGGAACTGGCCAGTCGCTATTCTTATTCTCTGGGTGTTTGTAGAGTTCTTCTAAGGTTCGCCAGTGAGCGTGGCCTACCTTTGTGCTTTTACCATCTGGGTTATACAAGTGAGTTTTACTTTCATTTCTTGTAAAATGAGTATTGCTTTTAAAAGGGCACTTATAAAGTGAGGTTTTTCTCTTAAAAACAGAGTCAGCATACCTTGGCTTCCAACAGCATGTAGAACAGGAACTTTCTCCTTCCAGTAGTTCTCCTGGGATACAATCCTCGTGCCAGTCTTTTCCCTGAAAGCTCTTGTTACCTTTCCGTCTGGTCACTGGTTCCTCCGGTAAGCGCAGGCCTTTTTCCAAGCCTAACTTCTGGCTTCTTCCTTCAGCACTGCTCTGCTTCCCAAAGTGACTGTTCCTTTGCTCAGCATTGCTTTCCCATTCACTCCTAGGGCTTAGCTCAATGCTCCTGGTGCTTCCTTCTTCTTGGCCCTTGCTCGTGGTGCATTTCTCTCGCACGGCTTTGCTCCTGGTGCTTCTCTCAGGTCCTCCTCTATCTCCACCCCCTTTCCAGTCTCCAGCCTCTTGCTTTAAAAGCTCTCCTGTTTTTGAGCTTTCTGGGCTGCTTGTCAGGTGGTGTTGATTAGCTAGGTGTGTCCAGTCAGCCTCTGTAAGTGCACGCCTGTTCCCTCTAGCTGCTCTGTGTGGGAATTGCATCCCGTGCACATCTTTTATATTATGAAAAATAGCTTCTTTTCTTACATCTTTGCTTCCATCAGCTCCTGCTGCATGACAACACGCATGCACAAAAAGGGGAGAGGTTTCATGGCTGTTGTTATAGCAGTTTTCAGCTGGTGGTCTAGTCTATAGCAACATAAAATTACATTTATTCTGACTTGCATTTGTGAATGCTCTTGAGATCCTTTCATAACAGTCTGAACCAAGTCATCTGATTTTACTTTAAGACAAAAAGGATAAGCATTAATACACAGCAAAACAATTCCATTGGGATTCAAGCAGAAATTGAGGCAGCATAGTTTTACCAGTGGGAGATCATGAATACTGGATGTGGCGTACGTGGATTTCAGTCAAACCTTTGATACTGTCCCACAGAGATGGTTCATAAAAAATTAAGCAGTCTAAGGGTAGGATCTAAGGTGGTAGGCTGGATTAGAAACTAGTTGATGGACAGGCAACAAATCATGGTGATAAATGGACTTCATTCCGAAGAACACAAGTGGTAAGTGGAATACCTCAGGGATTGGTCTTGGGCTTATTCTGTTTTATATCTTTGTGAGTATTATGGATAATCTAGAAGGAAAGTGTGTCCCTCTGAAGCTAACACTAAGATCTGCAACATGATGGACATCCCTGAGGGAATACATGTTACAAGAAGCAAAGAAAGTTGACCCCTTGACAGCAGAGTTTCAATGCTAAAAAATGCAATTATGTATTTGAAGTACAGAAACCCAAGGAGGTTATACTGATGACCACAGGGTAAGAAGAAAAAACCCTTTGAATAATTTGATCCAGTGATTTCCATGTCCTCAAACTGTTCAGCAAGCAAGATGACAATACAAATGTTCTTTATAGCATGAGTTTTCATAAGCTTGTACACCACACATCTACAAGAGACCTCTTAGCAGACGTTTTGCGACACTGAGGAATGCTTGCTAAAGTGTGATAAGAATGTAGCACGGGTTTTGCTGTGTGCTCTTAGTGTGGGACCCAAAACAAATCACCAAGTATATGCAAATTTTCAATATATCATCATTATAACAATGCAATACAATGTCAATTATAAAAATGTTTTCAAATACTAAAAAACTACTCAAAATCTCAAGGATGTTTCAGAAGGCACATGGGAAGGCACCTCGTGCTAGCTGTCATGATGTTGATATCACCACTGCATCTAATGCATCTAATACCATAATGCTCAACAGTCTGAGTCAAGTAGGAATAAATGCCACAGTTCATAAATGGTTCTCCTCTTATCTAGATAATAGGACACAAAATGTACGAATAGGTAATCAAACCTCTGATTCATACAAACTGGAAACCGGTTTACCTCAAGGATCAGCGTTATCAGCACTCCTATTTAACATATACATAAAACCTGTTTGCAATATCTTTAAAAAATTTGGTGTACTCTATCATCTATACGCAGATGATATCATGATGTACATTCCGTTCACGATTCCCAACTTACCGATGCAAACTCTGTCAGATTGCTTCAATGAAGTCACATCCTGGCTAAATACCCACAATCTCCAAATAAATCACTCCAAAACTGAAGTGCTAATCGTCACCAAAAACCAATCCTATACTCCACCTACACACATAACACTTCAAAACCAAGAACTTAAAATAAAAAATGAAGTAAGATATCTAGGTGTTATTCTAGATAAACACCTTACATTAGACACCCACATTAGAAACACCACAAAGAAAATCTATTTCAAACTCAAAATCCTTAAACAACTAAGACCCCTTGTATACATACATGATTTCATCAGCATAATTCAAGCCATCATAACCCCCCACTTTGACTTCGCTAACCTAATTTTATTGGGTATAACAAAACAAAACATTAAAAGAATTCAACTTGCCCAGAATGCAGCAGCTCGGATAATAACGAAAGTACACGCACATCAACATATAACACCAATACTAGAATCCCTTCACTGGCTGCCTATACAAAGTAGGATAGTATACAAAACATTGATAACCACATTTAAAACTCTAAACGACATGGCCCCAGTCACCCTAAGTAACCTAATCAGCAAAGAGCACTCAAAATCTACTCAAAGAAAAGGACAAACAAATAAACTAAAAACTCCCAAAGACTTCATAAAAGCAAATAAACTCACAAACAGAGCTTTTTCTCATGCAGCTCCAACAATCTGGAATTCCCTCCCAGACGATCTAAGATTGCTAACCGAGATCATCGAATTCTGCAAAAAAGTGAAAACCTATCTCTTTTCTAAACATTACAACAACTCAGATCATCCCTCAATAGACTTAGATAATGGCTAACCAGTTTTTATCTAACAAATCCCAAATGACCTACACATACAATTCTTCATAGCTGATACTGTACTTTGAATAACGCTTAAGCCCCACATAATGTGTATTTGTACATAATGTATATAGTTTACACTGTTCTATACTGTTCTGTATTAACACTAGTTGTTTATCTTATTGTTATTTGGTCATATGATGTTTTATGTAAAACAAACTCCGATTTGTTAACTGTTGTTTATTGTGAACCGCAACTGAACTATGGAAGATGCGGTATATAAATCATTGTTAAATAAATAAATAAATAATGCTGTCTCAGGAGGGGGTAAATGAAGCAGGGCACTACTAGAAGTCTGGTAGGGTCACAGTTACCAGGCCCAGTACATTAAAAAAATCAATAGCTGCAGTGGAGCAGTGGTGCCCCCCAAGCCAGCATGACCATTATGCAAACTAGTTCAGGGGCGGTTCATTGCTGCTCTTGCTGCCCTCTCCAGGACCTGCAATAGTGGCAATGGCCACAAACAGTTTTGCCCCTCCGATACCCAAAGTCGACTTCCTGTTTGCAAAGAGGAACTCAGCATCGAGTGGTCCAAGGGGGCAGAAGCAAAAAGCCCCATGGCACCAATGTTTTAAGGTAAGTGCCATGGGGCTGTTTGTGGCCATTGCTGCCCCTGCAGATCCTGGAGAAGGGGTGGCAGTGGCGCCAATGGGTGCTGGAGGGGGAAGCAGAGGTGCAAGGGATGAGGTTTGCCTAGGGTGCCTCATCTCCTTGCATTGGTACTGCTCCCCCACACCTCATACAAATCCCATCCCACCTCAGTGTTGCCCCTCTCCCTCAGCACAGACCCCCCCTTACCCATTTAGCAGTTCCCCTGCCTCACCACAGCCCCTGCTGCCTGTTCAGCACCTTTGAGACAGTTCCTAAGACCTAAGAATAATTTTCCTGGAAAGAAGACTCCCCAAACCATCCCCCCACCACAACACATGCAGAAACACCCTGAACTAGACCCTCCCCACCAGGACAGCACATAGCTGAACCAAGAAAACTCCTCTACTGTCCAAACCCTGACAGTAGGGGAGGAATATGTAGAAGCTGATAAGGATAAAGCGGTATTGCTTAACAAATATTTCTGTTCAGTGTTCACAGATGAAGAACCAGGAGCAGGACCTCAGAAAACACCCACAAATAGGAACAGAAGCAAAGGACATCTTGAACAATTTTCAAAAGACTGTGTTCGTGAGAAACTATCTCAACTTAAAGTAGACATAGCGATGGGACCGGATGGGATACACCCGAGAATACTGAGGGAACTTGGGTACATTCTAGCAGCTCCACTGACTGACCTTTTCAATGCCTCGTTGGAGTCGGGAGTGGTGCCAAAGGACTGGAGAGAGGCCCATGTGTTGCCTTTACACAAAAGCGGAAGTAAGGATGTGGTTGAAAACTACAGGCCGGTTAGTTTAACTTCGGTGGTGAGTAAATTATTGGAAACGCTGCTGAAAGAGAAAATAGTGAGGTTTCAGGAGTCCAGCGGATTACAGGATCCAAAGCAGCATGGATTCACCAGAGGCAGGTCTTGTCAGACAAATCTGATTGATTTCTTTGACTGGGTGACCAGGGAGTTGGACCGAGGGAGAGCCCTAGATGTGGTGTATTTAGATTTCAGTAAAGCCTTTGACACTGTTCCTCACAGGCGACTTATAAACAAATTGAGCACCCTAGGGACCCTAAAGTTACTGCTTGGGTTAGAAAATGGTTGGGTGGGAGGCAACAAAGAGTACAAGTAAATGGAGCTCACTCTGAGGAGAAGGATGTTATCAGTGGTGTGCCCCAGCGATCTGTCCTTGGTCCGATTCTTTTTAACATCTTTGTTAGTGATATAGCGGAAGGGCTTTCAGGTAAGGTTTGCCTCTTTGCGGATGATGATACCAAAATCTGCAATAGAGTAGACACCCAGGAAGGGGTAGATAACATGAGGAGGGATCTAGCTAAGCTTGAAGAATGGTCTAGAATTTGGCAGCTGGGATTTAATGTTAAAAAATGTAAGGTCACGCATTTGGGCTGCAGCAATCCAAGGCAGCAATATAGTATAAGGGGTGAAGTACTTTTGTCCACTAAAGAAGAGTGGGACCTATGCGTGGTTGTGTCTGATGATCTTAAAGTAGCTAAACAGGTAGAAAAGGCGACAGCAAAAGCTAGAAGGATGCTTGGGTGCATACGGAGAGGAATGGCTAGCAGAAAAAAGAAGGTGATAATGCCTCTGTATAAGTCTTTGGTGCGACCTCATTTGGAGTATAGTGTGCAATTCTGGAGACCACACCTTCAAAAGGATGTGAACAGGATGGAGTCGGTGCAGAGGGTGGCTACTAAAATGATTAGTGGTCTTCATTATAAAGCATATGAGGACAGACTGAAGGATCTTAATATGTACATCTTAGAGGAAAGGCGGGATAGAGGTGATATGTTTGAGATGTTTAAATACCTCCATGGCATAAATGTTCAGGGAGAGAGCCTCTTTCAATTGAAAGCAAGTTCTGCTATGAAGGGACATGGGATGAGGGTGAAGAGAGATAGATTCAGGAGTGATATGCGGAAATATTTCTTTACGGAAAGAGTAGTGGATCCGTGGAATAGTCTTCCAGTGGAGGTGGTAGAGATGAGGACTGTAACTGAATTCAAAAAAGCATGGGACAAACACAGAGGATCTCTAAAGGTAAAAAGGGGACTGTTGTAGTTGTTATGGAAGGACAGACTAGATAGGCCATGTGGTCTTTTTCTCTCGTCATATTTCTATGTTTCTATGACCTTCCCCCATCTATTTGACCAACTTCTGGGAACTACCCAGAGGAGTCCCTGGTGTCTAGAAGGGCCAGGGCAGGTGTGGCCCCCCCTACTGCTGCCTTGCAGCCACTTGGCTTCAAAAAGAAATCTTTGATCCCCTAGCAATAGTCTTGATGACCTGCCACTAGGGTCAAAGCTGTGATTTTTGAAGCCAAGACTCTGGGGCAAGAGTGGAAGGGATTGCTCCCATCCCTGTCCCACAAGGAATTCTCCCGTGAAAGTTCTAGGGAGGGTCAGGTGGGTGGGGGGAGGATCAGGGTTTGGACAGTGGAGGAGTCTTCTTGATTTGGCTGGCTTCTGTTTGGTTGGTGAAGGACCTTCCCAGGGGGCTACCTTGGGGGGGGGGGGGGCTTTGTACTTATTGCACCTTAACTTTTGCAGTTAATATGCAATGAGTGCAAAGCCCTACCACGCTTTAAGCCTGTCCATATGTTAGCTAGCCCAGCTGTTGTTCTTGCACCTGCAGTAATTTCTTCTCCATCCTTAGCTTCCTGCTCTGTGTCTGTCTTTTCTACCTCCTCCGCAAGGGAATATTCCGACATACAAATGCTGAGTATTATGCTGTAGTGTTGTACACTGTGAACACCTTAATGACCTTCACTGGTGAAAGCTTTAAGTCTTCAGAATAAAACTGAGTTTTTGGAAGCTGCTCAAAGGTACACTCAGTCAGAAATTTGGTGGGCAATGACTATGGCTGTGACATTCTTCAACATCAGACAAGAAAACAAAGAAGGAAATTAGTAGCCAGAACAGAGGGTGGCCATTATTACCTATAGACACCTATATGCCATTAATAGGGTGACTTTAGTTTATAGAACATACAATTTTTAAAAGTAGGCTTTAGGAAAAGAAGCATCTCCTTTATGTGATATATATGTTGGAGCTCCAGAGGGTAAATAATGGGTGGAGCAGGCTAGGATCAGCACTTAAGCTTGTAACATGCAATAATTCTTACCGGCACACACGCATCCAACATTAGTTCTACCTCACAGCTGGTATAACAATGCATGACAGCTTGTGGGGACGCAATTTTATAGAGACATATACAAAGGTGAATATGTTGCCTTTATAAAATACTAATAAAAAGATATCCAGGGCATAGTCAGCGACGGTACTCAATCCAAGTAAAGTGGCTTTCCATAGCCACTTTAAATTAGACCTGGGTATTCAATGCTGGGAGTCATATCCAGCCACCGTCATGGAATATCCAGTCTGCCCAGTTAGCATTTTAGCTAACTGGGCAGAAACGATTTTCACTGACTGCCCAGTTAGCTAAACAGGCTAAAGTTAGGACAGCCCTTATTTTATCTAACTTTAGACAATTTAGTTTAACTGTTATGAACAGAATATCACACCAACTGGCTAACCTAAATCACCATCTCTGCAACACCTTGATGCTACTCGGCTAGTGTCAGGGTGCTTAAACCTGGTTGAAGGGACATTCAGTGGTACTAAACTATTTAGTACCACTGAATATCCCACTGACTGTTAAATTGCTTTGAATATACCCCCCCCCCCCATAGATCACACTGTGTAATAAGCTACTCTCAATAATATCCTTCCCTTGCTCTTGACAAGTCTCAAATTCATATAGTTTATTTATTGCATATTTATGGATCATCATTTAAGGGAATTCAAGTGGCTCACGTCCTTGAAATCCCTTATATTCTAATCATTGGTCCTACACATCCAGTAAAAGAGATTATAGCTCAAAGTTCCAATGTTAATCTCAGATTACTTAGTTCACACTTTTCCAGGAGATGATCAGGAGTTACATTCTGCAGCCTCTTGAATCTATGAAATTACCATTCCCGGCATTAATTCACATTTCAAATTAAATATTCTATTTCAGGGTGCCCACATTAGCCACATTAGCACACAGCTCTAACCCAAGGTATATCAAATCCCAAGAAACCATAACCCATAAGGTAACTGTATCCCTCTCTGTGTGTTTGTGTCCTCTCATGAAGTACAGTGCATAAGGCAGACTGAGGAAATCTGTGTGAAGAATTCAGCGCCTCCCAAGCTGAACGTTTACACGTGAAGATTAGGACAGCTAGCTGTGAGATGGCTGAATGGTGGAGAGAGAAGAACGACTAAACACTTGACATATAAGGCCACATAGGGCATTTTAAGTCACAGACAGGGCCTGACAGTGGTAGGGATCACTTAGAAGAGAGTTAGCTGAGCTGAGGGTAGAGAAGAAGGGGGCCACATCTTGCCTTTTCAGTGACTTCAAATGCTAGTGAAACCCTCTCCAGGGGTTTAAGAGTAAGAAAAGATTCTTCTGACTAAAGCTCAAGGTGTGGGGAAAGTAGATATAAAGGAGAAAAGGGTGAGGCAAGGATCCAAGATGGCGGATTGATGTGAACGCTCCGCGGCTGTGTCTTTTTACCTTGTCAGTTTGGGCAAGAGGAAGGCTAAAGGGTCTGGGAAATCCTCTGCTAGCCCGGCAGCCTCTTCTGCTGTTTCCTCTTCTCAGGTGGTGGGTCCACTTGATTCCTTTTTGATGCCACTGGGACGGTCAGGCGGTGCGATGGAGCAGAGTCCCATTGTTCCTCCAGTAGGGCGGGGTAGCTCTACGGCAGGATCAGGTCCTGAGATCTCTCCACCGGAGCAGTGGCAGCCGCCCAAGGATCCCCTGCTGGGGAGGAGTCCGGCGCAGCTTGAGGAGGAGCTCTGTTCCCAAGTGGTGCAGGGGTCTGGTCTTGGAGGAGCGGCAGCGCAGGGGTGGAGTGAAGGTCTTGAGTCAGCTCTCCCTCCCGCTGCAGTGGACCTGGTATTGAGGGGGCCAACAGGCAGGTTGGTAGATGTCTTTCCTGCATCTGGGGATTCTACGATGGATCGTCGTGCAACAGAAGACCCTACTGTGACTGGTTCAGGACGTATCTTTACTTTTGAGAGGCCTGCTGTCTTTACCCTGGAATCAATTTGGTCGGCTATAGTTAAACTCGGTGAACGTTTTGCTCCTCAGGTGGTTGCTTTAACATCTCAGGTACAGGTACACACGAGTGTGCTTCAGCAACATACTTTGGAAGTCACAGCGTTACAATCATCTGTAACGGAAGTGCAACATAAAGTTTCTTGTTTTGAAGATACTGTTTCACTCTATCAGAAGAACATGTTGGCTTTAAAATCACGTATTGAATTGTTGGAAAATACTTCCAGATATTATAATCTTCGTTGTATTAATTGTCCTAGGTCTTCAGTTATTTCGGCTATGCAAATGCTTAAGAAATATTTGCTGGAAGTTCTAGAGGTGCCAATTGAATCTCATCCTCCTATGCTTAAAGTGTATTATCTCCCCTTGGGGAAAAAGTGGTTGGTGGTGGGGTAATTGATGGGGGGCTCAAGTAGATGTATTAAACATTTTGGCTATATTGGAGTCATCATTAAGTGAGGTTGTTTCTTCTTCTACGTTGATTGCCACATTTGTTTTAGCCTCTCATAGGGATTGGTTTCTTCGTATGTTTTTTAAGAAGCGTAATGTGCAGTTTCATGGATTAACGGTTCGTGTGTTTCCAGATCTATCCAAGGAAACTCAAAAACGTAGGAAAGATTTTTTGTTACTTCGTTCCAGGGTATTGATGTTAGGGGGTCTATATTTTTTGAATTATCCTTGCAAATGTTTGATTAGATTGAATAATGATTCTTATATTTTCTTTGAACCATCACAGTTAGTGGCTTTTTTGAGTGCTCGACGCCCTCCAGATGAGTCCCCAGATACACTGCCAAGTTAGTTAGTCTTGACTGTTAGTTCACATATATTTTCCTATGCTTTTTCTGTGTTAAATATTTTGTTGGATCTTTGCTTCAGTGATGGGCTATAGTTGGGCCAGGAATTATATTTTTCCACAATTCTTTTTACATAATATTGAGAGTGTCAATATTGTTACTATTTCTTTCCTGTTCCCATATTTCCATGAAGTTGTATATGCTTCTTTGTTTGTAAATGATAAAATTTAAATTAAAAAAATAAAAAAAAATAAAGGAGAAAAGGGTTTATTTAACTGACTGAAAGAGGTGTGCTGTTGAAATGTTACATTAGGTGAGAAAATGTTGCATTAAGGGAGGTAACCTGGCAACGCCTGTGAAGAGGAGCAAACTACAAAGGGCAGGGCTTGGTGAGTTATACTAATGGGAACAGATTTCACCTAATTATCATTTACCCACATAAATAACAGATGGGGAGGGGAATTTTAGAAGAGATGTCCAAGTGCAATCTGGGATGTCTAAGCCAGAACATCTGAAAAAAAAGTAGGCACATTCATGTGCAGACATGATTACACAAACATGGAAGGGCCGCATTTCAAAACCTGGACATCTAGGATAGCCTGGCATGAATAGGGTTTCTAGACCTCCTTAAAACGTACTGGAATGATAAGAGGAGATTTGGAGTGCAACCTTGGAAGAAGTAAGTCCTCACTCAGATTTAGAAAGGCATACTGAGAGGTGTGGGGCCCACAGTCTGAGATATTCTTGAGTTTTACAGTGGGGAGGGCTTGCATATTTCTGTTTTCCTACCTAACTCCAGGTCTCTGACTAGGAGGTATATGGGCCTCTCTGCCCCAGAAACTACTAAATGTTCACTCAATAGGCTCAAAGGGTTGAGATCACAAGAGAGCTTGAGAATAAAAAGCAAACTGGATGCGGGGCACTCAGCAGAAGGGATATGTGGAGCCTGAAAGTGTAGGAGTCCTGTCCCCTTTGAGAAGGATGAGTGAAGAAAGCTGCAGCTACTCTAAACTTTAAAACAAGCTTCCAGGTTTTTTCTTCAATAGGTACCAGCACCATTTTAAACTACAATACCAGTGTGGCAGGAGTGATTAGAGATCACTTCTGCCCCATATCCACTCCTCCACAGATGGAGATCTGGAGGGAGATGAGAAGGGTTGCCAACTGACTCCAGATCCAATCCTAGTTTTACCCCATTGCATGCAGGGACTTGTAGTTCTGATATCTCTATTGCAAGCCATAAGAAAACCAAGACTACAAGCTCCTGCTTGCAGTGTGGTAAACCTAGAACTGAATCAAACCTGTCAAGCGAATCTGGAGCCAGTTGGCAACCTTAGAAGTGAGAGCCATGGAGAAAGAACCCTGGGGTCTTTTATTAAATCTGCAAGGCATGAGTATTTTTGAGGGTGGATTCTGGTGCTTGCGGCCCAAATTTTATTTAGCTTATTTAACAATTAGATATGCTGTACATTGACTAAACAAAATGACAACTGTGCAGTTTATAAAAACAAAACTATATGCTAGAAAAGATGAAAAAATATTCTGCAGCCAATGGCCCAGTCTGGACCTCAAAACTAGGAATGTGTGAGTGAACATAACATAAGAACATAAGAAATGCTATACTGGGTCAAACCAAGGTCCATCAAGCTCAGTATCCTTTTTCCAACAGTGGCCAATCTAAATCACAAGTACCTGTCAGACTCCCAAATGGGGTACACAGATTGCACAATGCTTATCCCGGGGTAAACAGTGGATTTCCCTGGTCCTCTTTAATGATTGTTTATTGACTTTTCTCTAGGAATTTGTCCAAAACCTTTTTAAGCCAGTTACACTAACAGCTTTTACTACATCCACCAGTAACGAATTCCAGAGTTTGATTACTCATTGAGTGAGAAAATATTTTCTCTTATTAGTCCTAAATGGACTACATTGTAGCTTCACTGAGTGTCCTCTAGTCTTTCTAGTTTCTCAAGGAGTAAACAACCGTTCTACGTTTACCCGTTCCACTCCATCCATGAATTTATAGACCACTATTCTATCTCCCCTCAGCTATCTCTTTTCCAAGTTGAAGAGCCCTAACCTTTTAAGCCTTTCCTTATAGGGATATCCTTCCATCCCCTTTACCATTTTGGTGGCTCTTCTCTGTACCTTTTCTAATTCTGCTATATCATTTTTAAAATATGGTGACCAGAATTGCACACAATATTCAAGATGTGGTCATACCATGGAACAATACAGAGGCACCATAATATCCTTGGTTTTGTTCTCCATTCCTTTTCTTATGTTTCCTAGCATTCTATTTGCTTTCTTTGAGTGCCACTACATACTGGGCAGAAGGGTTCAACTTAATTTGGAATTTTTCAGTCCTGTCTGCTCTGTACTTAAAGGCATCTGGGTTAGTTGTATCTGTATTGGAACCTCTTTTGCTAGTATCCTTCAAGAATACATCCTTCCAAACCAAGCGCTCTTGGGCGACTGTCAGCTTTCCTATCTTATCTAGTTTAAAAACTGCTCTATCTCCTTTTTAAAGGTTAATACCAGCAGCCTGGTTCCATACCAGTCAAAGTGGAGTCCATCCTTTTGGAGAAGCCCCTCTCTTCTCCAGAATATTTCCCAGTTCTTAAAAAATCCAAATCCCTCTTCCTTGCACCATTGTCTCATCCACGTATTAAGACTCCGAAGCTCTGCCTGCTTTTTGGGTCCTGTACATGGAACCGGAAGCATTTCAGAGAATGCTACCATGGAAGTTCCGTAATTTCAATGTCCTACCTAAAATCCTAAATTTGGCCTCCAGAACCTCCCTCCCACACTTTCTAATGTCATTGGTACCAACATGTACCAAGACAGCAGGCTCCTTTTCAGCATTATCTAAAAACCTTATCTAGGTGGCACATGAGGTCCACTACCTTCCCGTCAAGCAGACATGTTACCAGATGATTCTCATGTCCACTAGCCATCCAGCTATCTACATGCCTAATGAATGAATTGCCAACTATAACGACTGTCCTAACCCTTCTTTCAATGTGAGAGGGTTTTACATTACCTGGAGGACAGGCCCTAGCTACAGGATCACTTCCTGCTACACCAAGATGGTGCTCTCCTTTCATGTGACCTCTCTTCTCCATGGCAATGGAGAGGCTGCCAAACTGGAGGTGGGACTTCTCTGCTACATCCCTGTAGGTCTCATCTATATACCTCTCTGTCTTCCTTAGCTCCTCCAAGTCTACTACTCTAACCTCCAGAGATTGGACTCATTCCCTGAGAGCAAAGAGCTCCTTGCACCTAGTGTGCACGTATGACCTCTTACCAACTGGGAGAAAATCACACATGTGACACTTAATGCAAAAGACTGGATTGCCTCCATCTCGCTGCTGGACTGCTACCTGCATCTTAATTTTAAGTGTTTGTTAAGATATTTAAGTTGTTTTCTTACTTAAAGTTGCTAGGGATAGTTGTACAACACAAGTATACCTAATAGGTTTAAGGGACTTTGTTCACATTAGGATTGATTTCAGTGACGTAATTAATTAAGCTACACCTTATCAGGTATTAAGATATACCTGATGAGGATAACCAGCTACACCTTAAATTGAATTTGACTACCTTTGTCCCTGTAAGAGCTGTAAGAGCCTATAAATCTAATGTTTTGCCTGGGGTAAGTGGGAGTCAGGTTGGGTAGGAGGGAAAGAAACACTTAATAGAAGATGGCTTGCTATAACAGTGCCCTGTGTGACTTTAAAAATGCAGAATTGTAAAACAGACAGAGATTTTATCAGTTTAAGCCCAAAGAGTTCCCTTTAACCCAAGAAACTGAGAAATTGCCTCCAAGTAAATACTTATGATTGCAGAATCCTTCCCAGCAAAAACAGCTTTTCTCAGTACTCCTTCAGAGTGAATAGAAGCGTTTTTAAACAAGCCTTAAAATGAGATCTGGAAGGGTCTCAGTGCAAGCACTTGGGTAATGCATTACAGAGACAGGTGCTATAAAACAAATGACTGCTGGTGATGGGAGCAATAACTGATTCTCATAGTGGGAGTGGAGTTTTAGTTTAGTACATTGTAGTGTAAAGCAGAACATAACAAAGCCTGAGTGAAACAAAATGAAAAAAAAAAAACCCTGAACAATGAATAAAAGATGAAATTATATGAAACATGTCCTACATATTTTTATTGTGTACCTCTTAAAGGCTGAAAGAGCTGGGATTGAATTAACCTCTATGGGAGCAGAAAACAGAGAAAACAGTCATATTTGTTTAATTCCCCTTCCCCACCACCACACCACAATCACCATCACTACCACCACACACAGAAATAGAGCCAGTGCAAGGACTGGAGGTACCCAAGGCAAGCTTTCCATCCTGCCACCCCTTGCTGTCCTCCGGCGTCCATTGTCAACACTGGCACCCCTCTCTGGGACCAGCAGCGACGGAAATGGTCCTGAAACCATGACAGCACATAACTACATCTCTGGGGCTGCATCACAGTTTCAGTCTTGCCCAGTCTGCCGCTTCCACCCCTCTCTGCCATGGACTTCCAGTTTAATCAGAAAATTAGGCAAATGTGAAACTGTGACACAGCCCCAGAGATGGTGGGTAAGTGCTGTGTTGCAGTTTCAGGGCCATTGTTGCCACTACCAGCCCCAGAAACTGCCTAGTTCACCTTATAGTAGCGCCAGCTTTGCACACAAATCTCCTGATTCCACTGGAGCCAGTGAAAAAACTGCCTTACTAGAAATGGTATCTTATTGATTCAGCTACTATGTACAAAATCTATTTATTTATCTCTTACATTTTTCTCATCATCCATCAACGACCTGTTCAAGGAAATTTATACAATATAGACAAATAACAATAAAGCCAACTATAACATTTTATAACATACATAAAAATCAATACCACTACCTCACAACTGTCAGCAAAACCAAAAATATAATTAAAACCTACCAGCCATCCTTCTCATCTAACCAAAAAATTGAAGATTTGCATTGTTTCCAGAAGATTAATCTTCAATAAACCCCAAATCTTCTGGAAGTGAGTTGCAAAGTCGAGGCCTGCCACTACTGAAAACTCTTTTCCAAGTTTCCACCAAAGAAACCTTTTACAAAGTGGGACTAACTAAGTGCTTACACTGCAAACACCATAAAGATCTTGAGGGTTCATACTATTGCACCCTCTGACAAATAACCCAGTACCAAACCCTGCAGCACATTAAAAACCCTATGGGGTATGTTTACTAAACCGTCTTAATGTGCGTGGCACTAGTACCAGTGATAATGTGAAGGATGCCATATAAGGAGTGGGCATTCCGATCTTAAGACAGCAATCGCGGGTTAACGTGAGATAAAGTGTGCCGTGCCCATTATCGTACGATAGAGGAAGCCATGCACGTTACCGTGCGTTAACCTTAATTTCATGTGCCGATCTGCAATCACAGCAATAGAGGTGTAGCACACTGGTTAATACAATGACTGCTGAGACAGAGGTCATGAGTTCAATCCCCCAGTGTGCCCAATGAATAAGGGTCTACACAGTAAATGCAGTTGCGCTCAACAGAGGGGTTTGGGTAACCAAAAACAAAAAAGTATATATCCCTCCAAATGTACTAAGAGATAGATAGATTAGAATCTTCTGCTGTCAACTATGACTATATACTAATCATAGAAGATAATAGGAACCTGGGGTCTCAGACTATGTCAGCAACTTCCTGGGCTTCAGCTCCTTAGGAAATGCATTGCTTCTTTGCATCAATGACCTCTCTGGTTCCAAATTTGTTACTAAATTAAGCAGATATACGATAATCTGAATGTCTCTCAATACTGTTTAAAGTCCAAATTTCCACAATTAATGTTATTGCTCATTCGTTGCTGAGATTTCAAGAAATAACTGCCATTATATCCTAAATAAACGTGTTTATCTCAAAAGAGAGAGTAACGAACTTCCCCACGCCACCATTCAGGTACCAGCTTTGCATTTAGATTCTTCCTCAGGGGGGATCATTAGTTCGTGAAATAGCACTGTCTATGAATAAAATAAAAAAATTATGAATTTCACAAGATCTCAGTCTGTTTGCCAAAATATATGTATCAGTATAGAAGATGTTCAAAAAACGACATGTTCTTACCGTTGGTTGTCTATGTCGATGGGTCTGAAAGTAATGAATAATCTCATGGCTATCTGCTAGCTTACCGGCTTTCTTTCAGACGCCGCACATGCGTGCCATTGTTGTAGCTAGAATGTTAATGAATAAGGGTGGCTAAGGTAATTTCTTTTCCTGCCTGAAACAGTCCAACAATCTGTGCTGCTAGCTAAAAATACCTGCACCCCAGTGCCCTAACCTAATGCACCTTTTAGGGTGCATCAGAAGGCACATCCTAATCCACCACATCAGCCAAGGCTGGTTATAATGTGTCCCAGAGGGCATGTTCAAAGGTTGTCAACCCCCAAGGCACCATATGAGGTGCCCCACAAGATGGCTGAATCTAAGGTGTGGCTAAAGATGCCCCAAGGATGTATAGGTGAATCAAGAAATGTTGGCCAAGGGCACTAAGGTCACCCAAGTTGAAAAGAAAGAAAGGCATGGGACAAACACAGATGTAATCCTAACACTGCACAGAGCACTAAGGAAAGACAATGCACAAGTGATGGAAGGAAATAGATCTTTGCTGATGGACCACACAAATCTGTGTCCAGTCCATGCGGCAGCTGGAAAAATGGACAAACATATCGGGGGCAGCTGTAGTGATGCACAGGGTGCTGGCAATGTATCATGCAACAATGACAGTGTGTGGCAGAGGAAGGGAAGACGTGTCCAGCAGAGGAAGTAGAGGTGGCAGGATAGGTGTAATGACAGGAGGACAGGGGAGTAACAGTGCCATGCAGAGCACACACAGGAGAGGCAACCAGGAACAGCTGCAATGCAGAAACGTGTATCACTGCAGGACATGGGGTAGCAGCCTGCACATCAGGGCAGGATGGCACACAGCTGGCAGACACACATAGGCAGACAGAAGGATGGTGGGCAACTGTGATAAGGGTACAATGTGCTGACACCACAAATCTGCACAGATATGACTGTCACAGGAAAGAAAAGTAGCTGTGCAGGACAGGCATACAAATGAAAGAGAGCAGAGAGGAATCAAATCTATGACTATTTTAACAAATGTCGATGCACAAACAGGTAGGCCACACCACTAACGTGAGCTCATTAGCAAAGGCTGCGTATAAGAAAACTGCAGGGCATCACAAAAGAAGCTTGCTGTCTGCCAGGATAGGCAAACCACCAACAGTAACCATGGTGGAATGCACATGCAGATCTGGTGTGTACAGATCAGATCACAGTCTGTATTTGGGACCAGAGCCACATATAACTTCATGCACACACACAATGAAATGTTATACAGTGGATACAGCATGCAAAAGAGGAAAAAATCTAAACCCAAAGGACGGCAGGAGATGCTTGGTGGAACAGGGCAAAATATGGAACAGAACAGGAGCAGGTGAGAATTGAACCTAAAAACAGGTGTGCCACAGACCAGCTGAACCACAGCAATGCCAGTCCCTCAAGCGGACTGCCATGTAAATGCTATAAAGAAAGACAAATATGTAACAGCCAACATGTGATGGATAGGCAGCATAGAGGGCACACCTTGGTGTACAGTGAAGAGATGGAAGGGTGTGTGCATAGGTGATGAACCTGCAGGTAACTCATGGTCAGGTCAGCACAACAGGAAAAAATAAGTAAACCCCATGGGGGATCATACCTGCAACCTATGGTGTTACAACACATGTCCATAACCACTATCCCAAACAAGCACAGCAAGCACACAACAAAAATATTACCTCAAAGAGAATGTGTGCATGGGACCCTGTAACACCCAGTGATGTGGCAAACAGCTGGCACATAGACAGCTGGCACCGTACAAGGATGTGGGCACAGGTGGGCCATGTACATGACAATGTAATCACTAAATACGTGTGTCAGTGTGATCAAGCATCAGCAGAGACAAATGTACGTCAAACACATATTTTTATTGTGGTTAATCATCACAGATAGTGTAGATAGTGTCTATCATAATATCAATGTGAGTGGTTCCCAGGGGAAAATCTGAAAACACATTTTGCAGGGCAGCAACCCACAAGTTACAGAAAAGTCACTGACCCGTCTACAGATGATGGGCAGGAGAGATAATGTGCATCAGGTGCATGGTGTGCAGTATGCATTAGAACCCCACCCCCCACATGCTGCTGCACACCCCAAATGTGTTAGTTACATATGTATGCATGTAGACAGTAGGTGGTGCATGATAAGGGCCCCACACACATCAATCATGATCTGTTCCCTAAAACATATCTGTCTGCCAACACAGGAGGCACACAAATGAAACAGCATATGTTGTTTAAAGTAAGAAATTGTAAACACAGATATCAAAATATATGTCACAGCTGTCACATAATGCCCGATATAGGAATCAAAGCTGCAACAATGTAACCCTAAACAATCATCAAATGCACAATGAGGATATGCTAACAGGTAGCAGAGGCACATGAACACAGAGAGTTGAAATGAAACCATCTGCAGAAACATGCAGATATAACACTATGCAGAAGGTCCCCCTGCACTGGTTGGTGTGGATACAGTGTCTGTACACATATATCACGGTACATGGAATGCACAATTGAAGGAAGTAAATGGACACTCACACTGCTACACTCCAAATATAACGGGGCAATGTGAGTGTTGTTACCTCAGGGGATAAATAGGACTGTGCAGAAATGCAATGCTAGGTTTGTAAATCAATGTTGAGCGTCATGTCTGTACAGTAAATAAGCACAATAACCAGTCTACAGAGATGGAAAGAAAGGTCAAATATTGTACAGTAACTCACACAGAAGCCATATTGCCACATACTGTGTTTCACCAACATAGTCAGTCACATGCACATGCACCGTTTACGTTTCAACATGATACAGTGATACCACACATGCACAGTAACACCCTTGGTGAGTGCAAACATCAATCCAAGCTGTTTGTGTTCAGTAAAGTGGTGCCGTGGCAAAAACTGTTTCATGTCCAAGTGGAGGGTAGGTGGACATAGACAAGAGGACCTCTTCATTGCTCCCCCTGTGCCACACACATGGCTGTATGCCTGTGTTGAACCAAACAGATGAGCGTATCCTGTGTTCCATGTCACACACATGGCCAAAACACAACAACACAAAGTTAGAAGGATGAACAACATACAGCGACAATGTCGGTCCCTGCTGCACACATGGGGACCAGTACACAGTGTCCAAAGTGCAAAGTGTGTCTGCAATCTAACAAGTCAGGTTAAGACTGTCCTTGAAACCCTGGGCATGCATAGTCAAGTGTGACATGCCAATATGCCACAGTACTGGAAAGGGAATGTGTGTCTCCTGTGATGAGCGCGGCACCCAGCCAGAGCACGGCAGCAACGGTGTGTTGGACAGGTCTGTCATGCCCAAAGGAGCAGTCCAACAATAATACTGTCCATCCTAGGCTTGTGTCCCACTCGCAGAGGTCAAACATCCTATGGCACCATTTCCCAGAGATAGTTCCATGGTGTTGTTGTGTCCTCCAACAGGTGGATGATGGTGACGCCAGATGCACTGTAGTAGATGTGCCTTGTTTGTACTCTGTCCTGTGTCAGAAGAGGATAAACAATGTATTGGTATGCTGCTTGCAACATCAGCCCAAATTGCACAGAGTCAAACATTAATATGCATGTAAGAAAACGCCACACAAGCAAACATTAACTTGATCACAACACAGAACACACTGCATGTTGGGGACATTTTGAATTGGAACCGCAGACGAGGGTGTCACATGGATATGGTCATGTCCATGCCCATGTTACACAGGCATTTCACAGCTCCACCCCATGTGCATCAGCGTCCGTGTACAGAGAGCCAACATGAAATGTCTATGAAACAAATAGTAAGTTGTTAACATGTAAAGGCAGATGTCATTCACAAAAGACCAAAGTTGCAACCTACCATGTGTTTGCATCAAGTGTATGTTTTGGATCCCCTGAGTCTCTCAAAGGCCACAAAACATCACAGTGAAGGGAGAAGATGTCATCAGAATGTGTAGAATCACCATCTCCAGCCACTGTTGATGCATGTCCACTGTTGATGCATGTCCAGCCACTGTTGATGCATGTCCACATTATGGCACAGTGGTCTGTCAGAACACAAGAGATAGGTCTGTTCACAACACACAACACATGTCCACAATGTTCACACGTTAAACAGCAGTAAGGTAGTGATAGCACAGTCACCACCGCTCCCCAGGTGTACAGACCACACACACCACATGATAATGCAAAATGCCTGCACACTGTATCATCACACAGCCAACCCAAAAACACATACCCACACAGTATGCTAAGGTGAGCGTGCCAGCAGTAACATATGGCCTGTATGTGCACAATTTGAGATTAGTGGACATAAAGGCCTGTTAAATGCAATGATACCCTGCTGTTGGCTGATGGTACAATGTCAGGGAAGGGTATACGTGCAGCCCACCACCCAAACACCTAGGACCTGCACACACATGCAGCTCTGTTGGACGTGTGCCAGAGACAGTGTTGCAGAAGACAAACTGGACAGGAACACATGTGGATATGTGTGGCAACAACAAGATATGGGCTATGGGGGCGCAGGGAAAAGAGGTGAACAACAACATATGTACAATATGACAGATCACTGCAGACATGTGTTCTCCCTGGCTGTCAGCACACACAAAGTAGCTGTTGGTCCACTTACCCCAGACTACTGCATGTTGGATGACGTACAGTCACCTGCCAATGCACCACAGCACCAGGAGGATCACCAAATATGTCCTGTGGATCGAGAAACACAAGAAAAACATACATATGTCATGTTGTAGCTGTGCAACACACACTGCATCTTCATGTCCTCAGCTCCTACACTCTCCAAGATCCTTTACA
Source organism: Ichthyophis bannanicus (assembly GCA_033557465.1). Lineage (NCBI taxonomy): Eukaryota > Metazoa > Chordata > Amphibia > Gymnophiona > Ichthyophiidae > Ichthyophis > Ichthyophis bannanicus. Next base: position 211,456,305 of record CM066037.1, read on the forward strand.
GACAGACTGTTCCCCATCACACTGTACAGATCTCTTTCATGTGAGTGTTATCATTGAAGTGTGTTTGGAAAACTACAAGGGTCTGTACTCTGTCCCCTCCCTCACCTCTCTGTTGCCGTAAAAACTGGTGAACAGAAGTGTTTGCTCGCTACCCTGTCCCTGCTGGGCTCCAAGGCCGCAGTACTATCCTGTGTCCCCCATATCGCTCCCAATGCCCCTTCAGTGTGTGTTCTGGTGTCTCAATGTTGTCTGCTACCCCACTGTTAATTCCTGTAATACAGTGAAATATGCAGGGGCTTCCCCCTTATCCTCTGTCCATATACATTTCCTTGGTGTGTACATTTCATACCTGGACTTACATTAACAGCTGTGTGCTGATGAGTTGCAAATATATCTCTCAAAGGCTGAGTTATGTTTGCTAAACCACACCCCGATGTCTGCTTGCGACCTGACCTTGATGGCTGTATGTTACCCCACAGCGTGAAATAGATAATGGCAAAGCATGTATAGCCTATATGTGCACCTAAACCCTCCACTCCCATCAGAGCGTATTTGTGTGTGTGGCCATAACTGTCTCTCTCTAGGGTCCGCAATGTAGGTGTTGTCTTGGACTGCACTCCCCTCCTCTACACACCTACCCAGCTTGTAGTTTAGTCATTTGGTTTATGTCTAGATGTCATCAGCTATATTCCCCCTGTCCTCCCTGAAAACACAACTAAACCCCAATTCCCCCTCCCCCCTATTCAGCTCCCGGCATGCCTACTGTAACCTACACCTTGCAGATCTGGCCTTGAATCATCTCTGTCTGCCTGGAAATATGCAACACTGCACTGCATAGCTATTCTACAGCCACACACATATTGGCAATTATACGCCCCCTGGCAGGACACCTCACAGGTTCCCTATCCTTCTCTGCATCCATGTCAGGGCTATGTGCTGACCTATGCAGGCACACTATGTTGCAGTAACGTCCCTTAATGATCTCAAATCCCAGTAATCCAACTACTACTGAACATGTATATAGTGCTACGTATCACATGTAGCACTATACAAAAATAACTAACAAACAGTCCCTGCTCATCAGAGCATACCAACCACACAATCAGCTCAAATTACAAAATGTTAAACACACACATCTAGACAACTGGCCCCATCTATGGTCTGCTCTCCTACTGTTCACTCCATACTACACGCCTTTCACCTTGCTGCACCCAAAGCATCAAACTAACTACCTGTGCCTATACAGCAGCCCCTATCCAAATCAGCCACACATCAGGTATGTCAGCGTAACACCTCCCACAAGCCTAAAAATAGACACACATAATCCACCTCCACCAGCTGTTGTGGCCTGCTCACATCTTCGGCGTTTCAGTCATGACTAGACTGTAAGCTGGGATGACCAGGCAGTGTCTGTTACATGTCAGTGCAGTGTTGCATCTTACTGATATTGGTATACAGATGTTAACTAGTGGTAGCAGTACACACATATTGAAACAAATGTAGGTGGCAACATATGCAGTACTTACATGAGAAGACCTCCTCAATCAGTTGCCGTCTGACTGCTGTGCCCTCATGTGTGTCACCACGGGCACATACAAGAGGGCACGTAGGATCATCCTTAAGATCCTCATTAATTTGGACAGGGATATGGTGCCTGAGAGCAATGTTGTGCAGGATGCAACAGGCTATAATGATCTCTGACACAGTCTTTGGTCTGTATTGTAAGGCCCCATCTGTCCTATCCAGACACCTGAAGCGACTCTTTAAAACGCCAAAGGTGCACTCTATGACAGAGCGGCTGGAGGCATGGGCCTCATTGTAATTCCTCTCTGCATGTGTCCATGGCTGACGCACGGGTGTCAGCAACCAGGGGCGACACCCATATCCTGCATCACCTGCAGAAAGAAATGTAGAACGTTAAAGCAGGAGCCCATGCCCACATTAATGGACACAGGTATGTATGTGCAAACCAAATGCATGACACATCCTGACATATACATATAACAGCACATGATGGGACACCACAACTATGCATCAGTGTGTGAAGTTATGACACACAAAACAAGGGGTAGGTATACGGATTGCCATCAACATAATGTGTAACCACAACACAAATGCTATTGTCCATTCTACCATCATCACACACCACCATAGCAAGGTAGAGCTGGAGGGCACCCCCCCCCCCAACGTTAGATCACAGGCAGACAGATGAGACACACACACACATGTCAGAGATGAGAAATACACACCCAGCAATATACAGTCCTCATACTGTCCAGCCTCAAATTGTCTGAATGGTGCCGAGTGATGCAGGATATAGGAGTCATGGGTGGACCCTGCAAACCTAGGGACCACATTCAGAATATGCATATTTGCATCACATACAAGGGAATGATAGTATTTACTGTTGCGGAACACTTCCTCCCTGTCTCTAGGCAGGACCAGGGCAACATGTGTGCAATCAATAGCTCCCATCATGTGTGGTATCCTGGCTAACACCTCAAAGGCCTGATTCAGGGTCCCCCACTATTACCTAGTGTTGAGAATGGCAATGTTATTCCCCACCCGGCTGATCATGGCAAGCAGTACCTGGTGGAGACAGCATGAGAAGGTGGGGCGGCTCATGCAACCCACTGTGGCCACAGATGACTGGAAACAGCCAGAGGCAAAGAAATGTAGGGCAGCAAGGAGCTTGACCAAACCTGGTATGGCATGTGACCAACCAGTCAGGGGATCGAGGTCAGGTCTTAGATCCTCATAGAGCTCCCTAATAGCACCCATGCTCAGGCAGTAGAGGGAAATGACCTGGTCCTCACGCATGCCCTGGAGCTGGGCCCTGGGCCTGTAGAGGCGAGGCTGGCGAGCCTGCACCTCTGCAAGTTTCCTGCACCGTGACCGCACAGCCCCTGCCTGGCCTGCCCCCACAGCTGCAGGTCTGTGTTGCAGCGGGACTACACCCATGCCCTGTGCCTCAGCCCCATGGACAACATCTCCCCCGTCAGGCAACAGCAGCCCCTGCGCACCTCCCACCGCAAATGCAGCAAACACAATGGCCGCCATGAACTCCACCCGACCAACTTCTCTAACTCACTCAAACACAGACACTCACCTCACTAACCAAGCCACACACCTTTCCCACCACTCACAAACCCAGCCACACCCACGATACACCTGCTTCTGACTCTCTCCTTGCTTCACCGACAGCACACGCCTTCTCTTCCTCGCCTACACAAGCCCCTCAAAGTGATCCAGGTGTGCAGGTGCATTTATAGGGTTTTCTTACGGTGAACATTTTTCGCATGCGCCGCAGAGACACGGTAAATGCGCTGTGCGTGGAGTACACTGTGCATGAGCGTGAGACATGCGCATGTGCTGCATCCTGTTATGTGCATGTGCCGTGCCTCATGCGCACGCACAGTGCATGTGTAACATGGTGTCCTGGGCACACACCTTCCGCGCCTCCACAGCGCATGTGCAATGTGCACAGCTGACGCGCTAGCGCTGCTGCGCATGCGCAATATGCGCAATGTAAAAACACCCTATAAATACACCTGCATAGGTAGGTCAGCGATATGCTACACATGTAAACCACATGGCCCAGCAAATGCCTGCCATGGACAGGAAGGTGGGGGGGGGCCTATGTCCTGAGAACATGTGTGCCCTAACACAGGCAACTGGGGTCCACATATCGAGCAAAATATGGCTGTGTAGGTACAGGGTGGTTGTGACAGGTACCTGGGGCTGCTTGCACGACAGCCGCAGTCCTGGACGTTTTACAGCACTGCACTGGTATACAAAACTGGTTGCAGGCAGTCCCCCAGCCAGAAGTAGTGCCACCCCCCCTTGACTGCAAATGAGTGGGGCGGATGACCGTACATACAGGGGGTCCGAACACCTCCACCCCATGAACCCAGAACATGCAGCAGCTATACGTACATTCCATATAGGTCAAACAGAACAGCATACATCTGCAGCCAGGCACACAACACTATATGACAGGGCAACACTGACAGGAGGGGCAAACAAATAGGGCAGAAAACATTGAACTGGGGGACCCACACACACCACGTACAACAGCTATGACGTGTGTTTGAAATCACATGTCCAGGGACATATCCCAGACCAGAGACAGAGGAAGGCCTATCACACTGTGATGGCGAGGTAGACACAAACAAACCCCAACGACCACATCACACAGATTTCAAACACATCATACTCTGTCATTGTCCAACATACAGTGTGGATGTCCCACACACCCTCACAAGACATTGAGGTGCACATTGCCACATCCGTACTAACTGCACCTAGCTAAGACCACCCACCACTTGGTGCCAACATCTATACAGGTACTGCAGTGCCACAGACACATTCCCATGACCCCCACCCATGGTGTAAACACATGCCCAGCAACACTCCACCCATCCCCTGGAACAACCCACCACACACTGATTATGTGATAGCTGTCCGCACACACCGCACAGTGCCTACCCATGCAGCATTCCCCACATACGTCTGGCTGACCTGGACAGATTAAGCAACACCGGCCATCCATACCACTCAGGCCAATGCATACACATCGCTCACACAGAATATGCCAGGCCACAATCCCACTCATGGTTCACACACGCACACTGGCCACATGTAATGCTGAGCCCGCATCCAAGGACACACGTACAGAGTATACCTCGTGCTGCATATAGTGGGTCCGCCAGTCTAAACCCCATCCCCCAATATAACAGCAAATGTGACACAGCTCCACCAGTGCATGAGGCCGCCCCTCCCCCCCCTGTCAGGTACCACACACTGTGCGCACATGTGCTGTCACCATTGCAGGTGTAGTAACAGCAGGTACAGGTGCACACCACATTGCTGTTGGCGGGGATGTACTACACAGGTGTAGATATGTGACCTGCGCTAACTCATCCTTGCTGTGTACCTTGTTCTCAATGTTCCCTCTCATTTTCTGTAGGCTGTGTGTGCATAAAATATCAGCTGTGTGCAGCTTTTGAAGGAAGGTTAAATTTTTGTGTGCCACATAATGACACTCAGAGTTATATACTTTAAAATTTGACTACACATCACAATACAGTATGTACACCACATTGATTTTAATCAAATTAAATGAAAATAGACGATTACTAAATGAAGCGGGAAATTTCTAGTAATTACAATCATAACTTTTAAATTTTAAGACGTCTGTGTTGTTTTCTTTCAGAATCAGAGCCCTAATTTTTGTGCGCTCTGTTGTAAAGTACGTGCGCTCGCTCGGTGAGGTATGTGCGCGCGCACACACGCACAGCTTAGAGGGAACAGTGCTTGTTCTACCCCCCAGGTTACATCCAGGCCATAGAGGCATATGAGGAGGGGGATGTGCCGCTGAGTCTGGGGACGCAGACAGCACTGGCGGGGAGACCCCAGGCAACATCGTGCTGGCCGAGGCAGAGGACTGGGTGGTGGATGCTAACGCAAAGGTGGGGGACAGTAACAGCAGCACACGGGCTATGGAGGATGCAGAGTCGGAGGGGAGTCCCCACAGGATGCAGGCACCAGGAACATCACGCACACAACACACCAGCATGGATATCATCCTTGCAGAGCTGCAGGCTCATACTGCCTCTGCAAAGCACGATGCAGAAGGTGGGTAACTGAATACACAAAAAGCCCCCTGGGGGCTGATGGAACATCCACAATGAGATTCCATGTACCCCCTAATCTTAGGAAACCATAGCACATAGTTCTGTATGTGTAGTGGGGGTGGGTGCCATGTGCACTCCCCCCCATTGTATCATGTGACAGCTGATATCTTCATGATAATGGGCCCATACATCCGCCTACTATTCACTACAAAATACCCCATAGAGACATACAGTGGTACACACCTACCCCAGATCACCTATACAGTTTACCCGTTGAACCCCTATCCCTGGGTAGTGGTATGTAGCAGAGATAGTCAGGGTACTCAGTACTGTGCATCAGGTTTAGAGTGAACAGTGCCCCACAGATATCTATCTGTCTGCCATGAATTCCCACATTATCCAACCTATCCCATATGACCAGTGCACAGATACAGCAGTGACACAATGAAGTGAGACACAATACCATGTGTCATATCTGTGATCACCACGACCCCCAGCGGGATCATTTGCTGGCCTGTGGATGGGTCATGGGACACACAGATGTAAACATGGTACTGCGCTGCTAGCCATCACATATATGGTTGGTTTGCGGACTGGTGTGTTTGGATATGCCAGACATTTGCATGAGTCACGGTGGGGGGGGGGGGTGCAATACATGTCTCACACATCACCTTGTGTCTCACCCACAGCCACTCGTCAGGTTCTGATGGGCATTCAGGAGAGGATGGACCGGATGCATGCCACAGCTGAGGTGATGGCAGTGGAGCTACTGCGGATTGCAGATGCTCACAAGGCCATGGCTGGGCATTCACAGCAGCCAACCACAGCCCCAGAGGCAGTACCAGCGGAACCACAACAACGGGGTTGCATGGGCCATGGTCGCCGTGGACGTGGGTGCCCACGCAGGCCATGATTGGGGGGATTGGGTCACTGTGTGCCAATAAAGAAGACAAAACCTGATTATACCTATGTGCCCGTTTCCGGTGTTTGACACTGTACTCCCCTGAGTACCCTGTCCCCCATATTGTCAACATGGTCACATGTGCCTCCCCAGCTCCCTTAGGGGTGTGGTGTATGCACTACCAACAATCAACGCACAGACCTTATACCATGCCCTGTGTGCCAGGAACCATGCCATGTGTGCACCCTTCTACCTATGCGTGGGGGTATATCCTACCTCTCCAGTTAGGCAGTAATATGTATATGGTGGTACATGTATGTTTTACAGATCAGTCAGTCTCTCACACCCCATATCCTCTCCAGTGCCCCACCCACACCCCATATCCTCTCCAGTGCCATTCCCTCTGACCCACACCAGGGCCTACATGGCTGTTTAGCTGTAGATGTTTGTGTAAGACACAGGCAAACATAGGTAACTAGCTACCGTCAGTTGTTTACTCTCCCCTGCGCCTGTAGTGAGCCTCTGCTCCCCCTCCAGCCAACATACACCTGTCTTGACCTCACCAGTTATCCCCCCCTGGGCAGCTCCCGGGTACAGCAATCCATCTCATCCTTCCTGCCACATACCTGCTGCTGGCCGTCTCCACTATTCCCCTATGAACAGATATGGTGCCCACACATCACAGGCAGCATGCATGTGACCATAGCTTTCGGGACACACTGCACATTGGCACATCACAGGGGCACCATGGGACACAGACACCTACGCACATGGGCAGCCCCCACAACTGTGTGTGGAGATGGTCCATGTATGTTACCCATGTCTACCATGCATACACATAGTGATCTACACACATGTCCCATGCTTACGTCCCATTGTGATGTAGTAACACAACTGTATTTAAAAACATTTTACAACAGGCATTATATACCAAAGCCCACGTGTTGGGTCCCAGGAGACAGGACAGCACAGGGCACATGTGTGGGCGCCACAGGGGCCATCACACGCTCCTGGGATGCCCATCAGGGGATGACTGTTGAGATGCAGCACACCTACACACCACACGCTGCAGCTCAGCAGCCATCCACTGAATGGAGCCTGCCAGCCACCGGATGGTGCGGTCCTGGGCCCGCAGGCATTGCACCACACCTTCCATTGCCACATACAGGTCCTGGACGCACCTGCTACCACATCCATACAAGGTGCCATGTGTCTGTGTGGTGGCATTTGCGTGGGCCCTATTTGTGGCAATCGGTTGCGTAGCTACACCCAGACGGGCACTATCGCCACACACATGCGGCAGCTGGCAGGGACCCTAAGTGCCCTGTGCTATACTGTGTACCCTCCCCTCTTCCACATGCCCCTCCTCCCCCTCCTCCTCCCCCTGGCACCTCCCACCCACCCTTGCCACCCTTCACGCACTCCTCCTCCTCCTCACCCCCCAAAACATCACACACACTCTCACCATCCCCTCCCACCCCAACCTCCACCCCCTCCATGTCCCCATCATCCTCTTCTGCCTCTGCCGCCTCTGCCACCTCCTCCTCTGCCACCTGCTCCTCCTCTGCCGCTTCCTCCTCCTCTGTCGCCTCCTCCTCCTCCGCCTCCTCCTCCTCCTCTGCCTCCTCCTCCTCTGTCCGGTGTTGCGCTGTGGGGAGTGTTCGTGTGTGCCCTGATGCTGAGGGGCCCTTGCCAGCAGGAGCATCCTCTGTGGGGGATGACAGTCATTAGCACACTATCATGTGAGTCACATGTCACATGTACATAGTTTGGCCATGCACAGGCTGGAGGGCCACTATGACATTCTGTACTGAGCTGCAGAGGCCGCAACACTCACCTCCACTTTGTGCCATCGCCCCCCTCTGGAGGCGGGCAAGGACCTCCGGGCAGTGCAGCCGCAACTCCCGACCCTTTTTCCGTAGGTCCTCTACCTGGGAGGGAAAGCAATGGGTGGAAGCATTAATGACCATATATCTCTGGTGGGTGCCCAACACATATCACACATCTCTGTGAGCAGCATCGTACTGCTCCTGCTCCTCTGGCCAGTGTGTCCTCTACTAACTGTTGCCAGTGTCACCTGCATGTGTGGCTGTGGGTCTGGCCATGTGTGCAGTGCCACCTATGTGTACTATGCGTAACACCCCGGACATCCCATACCCTGTTCCTACACTCTCCTTGCATGACATGGCAGCACCATGCCACATTTGTGTTTGCCTGACCTACAAACATCATCCGACACACCCTCCATGGCACCATGATATCCTACCATGCATGGGTGATGTGTTCTGACATAGAGCAGAAGGTGTGTGGCCCTGTGCACCTTGCCAAGCACCAATACCATGACACTTGGCTTTCTACTATACCTCTATGGTCATGACTAGGGCCTCCTGTGATTAGGGCAGTTGTGGCTGACTACAACAGGAGCATTGCCCACCACACCTACCTGGCCTATTAACATCTGTGCTCCTGTCTGGGGTTATGGCAGAGCTGTGAAACCCCAACAGGTGCATGTACCCTTACACCAGCATCTATAATGTTCCTCTGCGATCAGGTACGGGACTCCTAGGTAGTGGGCATATGTGTGATCTGAAACTGCGTACACTTCAATGATATCTGGATTTGTTACAGACCTTCATAATCAGGTATCAGGGATCCTGGGGTATCAGGGATCCTGGTTAGAGCACAGCTGCACCTACCATACCATCAGGATCCAAGACAGACATGTGTAATGAGGTCTGGGCCTCCGGGGAATAGGGCAAATGTGTGACCTAAGCCTGCATAACCTACCACAATATCTAGATGCCATACCCACCTTTGCAATCATGTCTCAGGACTCCTGGGGGTAGGGTGTCTTAGCACACTTCATCAGCAACATAAACCATATTACCAGGATGACTGACAGAACACTTTGAGCAGGTCTCAGGACTCCTGGGGGTAGGGTGGATTATAACACATCAACAGCAACATAAACCATACTACCAGGGTGACTGACAGACCACTTTGATCAGGTCTCAGGACTTCTGGGGGTAGGGCAGATGTTCAAACCTGCAAATGCACACACAACCATATTACCAGGGTGACTGACAGACCATTTTGAACAGGTCTCAGGACCCCTAGGGGTAGGGCAGATGTGTGATCCTGCAACTGCAGAACCTATCATATCAGCATTCTGTTTACCAGACCTGTTTAGGCAGATCTAGGGGCTCCTTGTGTTAGGGTGTATTTTAACACATCAACAGCAGCAGCTCCCATAACACCAGGCTGACAACTGGACCTCTGTGATCAGGACCTTAGCCTCCTGGGGATAGGGCAAACCACTTTGATGTGATAAATAGGCGGTATATCACTTGAGTTTAACTAAAAAACATAAATGAGATAGAATGCCTACACACAGCAGCATACACAGCTACAATCAACACTGGATATGTATATGGATATACCGACCTGTCCCCATACACTTACCTCATGTGGGTAGTCAGCAAGACGATTATAACGCCTGGTGATGCGGTCCCAGGCCCTCCTTACGTGCCCGAGGTCCTGCCGCTTGGAGGAACCAGGGAATACTTTCCTCTGCCTAGTGCAGATCAGCCCTGCAAGGTGGCGCAGCTCCCTGCAGGTAAAAGCAGGCTTTCTAGAATGAGTCGCCATTTTCAGCAATGCCTTGCTCATGCACGCACATCACATATGCGCGCATGCCTGTGCCACGGCCGGTACACAGCAAATGATGGCGCCATCAATATATATAAATCAATAATGATTTATGCTGTAGACACACATTGTAGTGATGTGTCTGATGTTTCTTAACACAATTTGTTTATTATGTATTTATCTCAGTGTTGGCACACTGGGGTCTTGAACCCATCACCACTGGCTGTGAGGGCATTGTATTAACTGGTGTGCTATGACTTAGGGGAATCAAATATTTATTGAGTTTATGGGGTTGGTTCCCAGGGGTGTTTATTTATTAATGACTTTTCACATAGCAATGGCTGGCTACACAGTTACACCAGGTCATCTACATACACTTTCTACTCTGCTTATCAGGCTAGTATACAGACACAGATAGGGCACTTTACAGGGCACCTTGGTTTGGCCAACTGAGCTGCAGGTATTTTGGGATATGCACACGGATTTCAGATCTATGTCAGACTGCTACATGCATAGACAGCTGTATCCTCTGACAGTTATACTGACGGATGTACTTTGTTTACAGCTCACCAGCTAATCTAGCAACCTGTAGCCCACGCCACTCTTCCAACATACCCACTGCATGCAACTGGTCACACTTTTGGACATATTGTCATGTGGTAACACACTCTGATGTGATGATAATACACTATATCCTATACATCCTGATACATCAACATACAGGCCCACTGGGGTATTGAACCCATGACTGCTCCCACTGAGATCAGTATATTCACCATTGTCCTACAAGAATATTGGTTGTAATTAAACTATGGCTAGCTACTCAACCAGTGCAGGTCACTATCTGGTGTGGCTACCAGGATAAATTAGCACCAAAGGTACCCATGATGCAATGCACATGCAGATCAGCAGTCTACATCTGCTCACTGGATAGGGGTTTGCAACTCTGCAGCACATCAACTGGGTAGGGGAACCAAGCATGCATGTTACTGTTACAGTGTGCCTACTGAACATGCCATTGTGTGTGTTCTGTGATCACCCTGAGAGTAAAGTCGTGGGGACACCACCAGATCCACAGTACCCGGGCTGTTTGCAGTAGGTTTTGCTGCAGTTCACCATCACTGCCAGTGTATGGGGTATTCTTTGCAGACAGCCTTGGACGTTTTCTATATACATTCCTATATGCCATTGATGCATAGCCCATGTGGACAAGGATGCTTGCAACATAATGCATATTGAGTGAGGTTGCCATGGACACCTGTTTTTGGAGCATGGGTGTGTCTGGACTCATATGAGGAAGATATAACAGAGCAAGACCACCCTCTGTGGTTCAGGGTAGGGAACATGATCTGGAAACAACAAACACACACTATCATTGTTTCCACTAGGGCCAGTTGAGCTAAATGATGACAGACTGTGGGTTCAACAACCCCCAGCCAACTAAGGAACAGAGGGCTGATGCAGATCTGAACATGGAACTCAACCACTGGCAGTGCAACTGGTCACCTAAGCTTCCCTCACTACATTCTGACATGCAACAGCAGAGGACTGTCAGTGTGCACCTGCTGCATCCTGCAGGGTGTTACAGCCATACACATGCTAGCTGCAGACACTGTGTTAGCACATACATAGTGCATGTTCCAAAAGGAACAATGTGTACCCAGGCATGGGATATGGCAAACACACCAAGCAGGTACGTCAGTGATTGGGCCCCAGAAAAGAGAACACATAAATATCCCTTGAGAAACATGCTAGATGGCACTATGGGGGAACCTAGCCATGCTGTGGTCACTGCTCAGTAAGGGTGAGAGTGACCTTCCAGCATGACACACTGTGGCCAGCCTGTCTGTGCTGGTGGTGGTCGGGCACTGCAATGTCCCAGCCATTGCCCTATACCCTGTGCACCTGTGCAGATGCATCCTGCCCAGGCCGCCCTGTCCGTCCCATACCCACAGTGCCTTGCTCCTCATTATGCACATTGGCAGGCTTACACTGGAGACAGTGCAAGCAGTGTGGGCTCAGTAAGGTGTAGGCAGCCACAACACACTGGATAGACACACACACACTCCCACACCTATGCCAGCATTGTGCAAATATAGAGGCTTTTAGCAGCCCTGGCAACCACACCACTCCTGGGCACAGTACAGGCATGGCTATGGTACGCAATACTGTTGGGGTCACTCCCCGGGGTGATAAACACTGTCAGAAACCAAAACTGAAACACGCTCCACAGATATCAGAAAGGTTGCTATGATGCAGCTCTATCAGCAAATTGTGATTAACTTAGGAATCTGCCATTAATCATAGCAACCTTTTGATATATGTGTAACGTATCCCCAGGTTTAGGGCGGCATTGCTAAGGTATGCAAGTGCTAGTATTGGGAGATGCTGCTGCACGCAGGGCAAAACAGCCTGACTCTCCATGAGGCTGTGGATAGTGGAGCCTGTGGGTGTGGGTGTTTATGCCTCTCTTGGCCACTGCTCTAGGGCAGAGGTTCCCAACTCCGGTTCTGCTGGGCCAAACACTGTTCGGGTTTTCATGCTGTCCCTAATGATTATGCATGAGATACATTTGCATATCATGGGGGTGGCACATACAAATGCAGCACAGGCATATTTATTAGAGACAGCATGACACCTGAATGGTGTTTGGCCCTCCAGGACTGCAGTTGGGAAACTCTGCTCTAGGTATTGCACATGTTTATGCTGTCTGTGCTCTATAGGGTAAAATATAGGCATTTCAGGTATGTTTATGTTATCTGCAATAAAGGTTCCGTCTTTATTACTATGGTTTAGTACTGGGTAAAATATGGGGACTGGGTTGGCCACAGCTGGGACTTGAACTTGTGACCTTCTGCTCAGGAACATACTGTTGCCACAGGGATAGTTCATTCCCTGGTGATACCATGACTGTTTGTCAGACAGACCCTTTCTGTTGCAGTACATGGCACCCACCTAAACGTGGCTAGGCCATGGTCTGCTGTGGGCAGATGCCACAGCCCCCTCTGCCACCAGCACCCCTCTGCCACCATGCTGCCATGCCATTATGCTGGTGGTGCAGGTGGTGCGCAGTCCCAGGCCATCCAGCATGCCGGTAGGCAGCTGCCTATGGTGTGGGTTCTCACGTAGGGGTGCCTACATGGACATGCGCGCTTCCCCCCCACACCTCCTGCCAATGTTATGTGCCCTTGGGGTTACCTGCTGGGTAATCTCCCCTGTGGCACTGTGGGACACACACTCGTGCCCATGTTGGACCCTCATCAGTTGATGTTTTACTGCTTTACAGTTTTGGCATTCCTATGTGCCACCTAGGCATCTGCCTAACATACACGGTGCCCCAGCTGGACCACAGCATGTGCCACCTGCAGCCCTCTATATCCCATTTACAGCATCAGTACAGTTGCCGTTTCCTACGTGCCCACTCTGCTGTTACTGCACATGTGCATGCCATAATAAACCTGCCCAATATAGACGTGAAAAAACCCTGATCAGCACTATTTCAATGTGGGATCATTCACTTTGTAGGGGGACAGAGAATAGACATTTCCAAACATGATATCTTATCTTTTTGAGCTTTGTCAGTGGTGTTGCTTTATGTTTATCATTAATATCACTTTTGGCCAGCTTGGTTATTGCAAAATTCAAAAAAACAGCTCTACTAATTAACCTTAACGTAGCACTAAATTATTAGCACAGTGACAACGGAGGGCACAGACCTCAGAATGCCATAGGGCACCTCAAGCCAAAAACAGGCATAGGTATTCAAATCAAGGCTAGTTACATCAACGGTCTGCTAACAGCACCTCCATCCACTGAATACCATAAAACTGGAAGCGTAATATGCACTAAGGCTCTAAATAGTACCCCACATAAGATATATTATACAGTATTATGCAAAATTTAAACAAATATTATACAAAATTTAAACAGCATAAAACACTTGATAGTACTATAAAGAGTCCATCAATTCATATCTGCCGTCTTCGACCAAACTTCCAAGCAAATGACGTCCCTTTTAGCGTTTCACAGACGCTGCTTCAGGGGGATATACTATAAAACAAACACAAAACTGTGCTTTCACACCATGCTACAAACTATATGTGCACTCTCCTTTCTAGAAAAACAGAACTCAATCATCTTACCCGACCATCATTCTTAACCACCTCACACCTATCAGCAAGAGATATACCATTCACATAACTTAACAAACAACTTCATTTGCCGGTGACTTGAATCGAAATACTACACCGACTACCCAACATTTAAACACCTCCGCGTCTGACGTCATGATCTCAACGTGACAGGGACCGCCCCCCCTTGCTAACCTCATACTAGTATCCTACATCATAAGAACATAAGACATGCCATACTGGGTCAGACCGAGGTCCATCAAGCCCAGTATCCTGTTTCCAACAGTGGCCAATCTAGGTCATACGTACCTAGCAATATCCCCAAAAGACACAGGTTCCACAATGCTTGTACTGGGTCAAGCATTGATATCCTGGGTCCCTTTTTTTTTTTTTTTTTTTTTAATTCTTTATTTTCGTTTTATAACAACAAAGGAAAAGGAAGACATACAGCTAAAAGACAGGTACATAAAGTGTAAAACATACACCAAAGTAAACCCCTGCCACCCCCCTCCCCCCTGCTTCTTCTCTAGAAAACTAATCATTCCCGAAGCGGGCGTGTACGTACATTATTGTGTTACAAAACCTAACGGTGATCTGAAACATGATGAGTGCACATTAAACAGGCATGTCGGAACAGTGAGCAGATTGTACATAATCATTGAGCATCTGCCATTTAGACAAGCGAGAGTGAGTTTGGGCATGGGGAATAGCTCTCCGAGGTATCTGCTCATATTTACTATATAAGCAGACGAGGTTCCACCATTCATTGACAGTAAGTCGAGAGCTATCCTTCCAATTCCTCGTGATTAAGCATATGGCTATACCCAGCATGAAATCAAGGAGAAAGCGACCCTTCTTAGGAAGAGGTAAGGGCGCTTGAAAACATACAACATAATCAGAATCTGTGCAACAATGACATAATCACCGAGTATGCTGGCTAATACACCCCATATTGAAAAGTATGTACCAAAGTATCTTAGAGAAGAAGCAAAACCCCCAATGAATATGGCGACCATATGTCTGCGGGAGGAGGCCCTAGAGAGGAAATAGAAAGACATGAAAAAAAAAGAAAAGAAACACCAGAGTCCATAATTAACATTGTCTCTGATACTCATCGAGGCTACTGTGGGTAGATGGAGTCGGGTCACAGATATCATCAAAAGTAAGGCAAACAAGCTGCCCTCGCCTGACTCTTTGCTGGGCTGCGGCAGATCCAGTATGGCAGGTACAGCGGGTATGAGAATGCTTGCAGGAATATTCTGGAAGTCAGCGCATCAAGTCGGCTTCTTTGGAATCCAAAAACTCCACTAGTAGATCAGGGTCCTCAAATGTTCTTGTCTGATTATGAAGCGTGACTCGGAGCTTGGCCGGGTACATCAGGCCGTAGCGTGCTTGTAGTTGTTGAAGCCTCGGCCGGAATTCCAGAAAGCGCTTTCGGCGGTCGACCGTGGGTTTAGCCAAGTCAGGATAGAAGGAGATCTTGTGGCTCTCAAACTCCATATGGCCCTTTGCCCGAGAGGCACTGAGAATTTGCTCCACGTGTTGATATCTCAAAAGTCGAAAAATGATAGGCCGCGGGGTCTTCCTGTTGAGCGTTATGCTTGTGGGTACACGATGAGCGCGATCGATCTCCAAATCTTTGGTAAAGGTGATTTGGAGCAGGGAAGGGAGGATTTTGCATAAAAACTCTTTCATGTCTCCCGATTCCGCTCCCTCCGGTATGCCCACGAGTCGTATGTTGTTGCGGCGCGCTCTATTATTGCCATCTTCCACCTCTTTCTGCAAGGCCCGTACCTGACGTTCAACTTTGTCGAGTTTGGACAACCGGGCCGTATGGGAGTCCAATATGCTCTCCATTTTGTCCTGACGCGAAGAGAGCCCCTCTAGCTTGCCCTGCAGCACACCAAGATCTTCCCGCAGCGCTCGGAGTGCTTCACCGTTTGACTGCACGAGGTCCTTGACCCCTCTAATCTCTGCGAGGATTTCCTGCTGCATTTCGGGGCCCTCGCGCAAGGCCAGCCCCTTCTGCGGGGACGGGGGTTCAGTTTTGGAACGTTTGCCGTGAGAAGCCGCTGGAGATCCGAATTCCAGGCGCGTGGGTTTGGTCCCCGCCATCTCACCAATGTGCCCCGGCAAGATCAGAGTAGAAGTTCCAAGTATGTGCGGTGTTAATTCAGGATTCTGAGTAGGCCTCTCGGGAGCCTCAGCGTTATGCGACCATCCCGCTGGACATCAGGCTCCGCCCCCCTGGGTCCCTTTTTAATAGTGGTTTATGGACCTTTCCTCCAGGAACTTGTCCAAACCTTTTTTAAACCCAGCTATACTAACAGCTCTTACTACATCCTCCATATTATATACAGGCTTTCCAATCAATCATATTATATACAGGCTTTCCAATCAATATTGAAATTTAGAGCTCCCGGAATAACTGTCCTAAGCATAAAAATCCAACGTTGTTCTCTATAAACTAAAAACTGCTCACGCGTCATGCCTTTAGAATCAATGATAACCTGTTCAATCCCAAAGCACCGTAAATCATCAAAAGTGTGTCCTGTCTGTAAACAATGACTAACCAGCGGAGCTTCCCGTCGTTTACATCGCAACCTGCTTCTGTGTTCTCCTAACCGTATATACAAAGGGCGAATTGTCTTCCCTATATATAATAATAGACAAGGGCAAAAAATGCCATAGACTACAAAATCAGATCTACATGAAGTGCTCGATCGCAACAAAAACTCCTTGCCATTATCCTTAATGCTATGTTAATGCTACGTTAAGGTTAATAAGTGGCAAGGAGTTTTTGTTCCAGTTTTATGGTATTCGGTGGATGGAGGTGCTGTTATCAGACTGTTGATGTAACTAGCCTTGATTTGAATACCTATGCCTGTTTTTGGCTTTAGGTGCCCTATGGCGTTTTGAGGTCTGTGCCCTCCGTTGTCACTGTGCTAATAATTTAGTGCTACGTTAAGGTTAATTAGTAGAGCTGTTTTTTTGAATTATGAAGTATCATTATTAAGCTCTGGTCTTGGCCTAGGTGTGTTTGTCAGCTTGTTTATTGGGCTTTTATATGTGGTTCTTGTCCTTTTATATGTTTATTTGCTTCTTTGTTCCTTGCACATGTATCACAACTATCACTTTTCTGGGTTTCGCTGCCTCTGCTGCACATTGCTGACAGAAATGGTTTCTCTTTCCTGCAAATGTGCCTTAATGCAAGGGTTTCACTGGCGTTAGTGTTCAGACCCAGATTCCACAGCATTAGTGTGCCTGGAGCCTCTCCCCTCCCACTCTCCGCCCATTGACCCCTTCTCTCCGCCCTCTGGGAAGTCTTACTCCACCCTTCAGATCCAGATTTCACAGCGTTAGTGTGCCTTAACGCTGCCGCTGCGTTATCGCGCGATAAGTGACGTTAAGACGGTTTAGTAAACATACCCCTATATAAAATCTTACATTCACATTTAATAGGCATTAGTAACCAATGAAGATCTTGTAGCATAGATGTGCTATGATCAGAAAGCCTCAAGCTCCATAAAAATGAGTGACTGTATTATGATCATTCAGTGGAGACTATAACTACACCTGGAATGCGAGCTGCCCAAAATGCAAGCAGGATTCATGAAAGGGCAGGGAACAAAAGACATCATTATGAATATGAGATGGATCCTTGAAAAGACTAATGAATACCAAAAGATTATATAGGCCACATTAAGAAGCCTGGATATACCAAAACACCTTGTTCTCATGTACAACCTTTACATTGATCAAGAAGCAACAATTCAACTGAAACAAGGAGAAGCAGAATGGTTTAAAATTGGCAAAGATATACAACAAGGCTGCATACTTGCCCATTGCTGTTCAATTTATATGTAGAATAAGGGGTGGTGAGTATGGATGCTAGGGCGCTGATTCCGCAAACAGAATTTCCCACACGTATAGGCAAGAAGTGTGGGGAGCTCTGTTCCTGGGTGGAAGGAGATGGCATGTGAGAGGAGTGAAGGCGGGGAGTGAGCGGGAACCTGATTCCGGTGTTGGACCTGTACGTCTTGGGCAGGCAATCTAGACAGGGGACTTATTCCACCTCGCAGGTGGAAAAAGTCCCCCTAGAAGGCAGTAAATGATGGATCCAGGTCTGAACAGTAAGGTGAAGGTGTGCAGGCAGTTCCCCGCAGCCTGACCTTGGCAATGGCAGGCCAAATCTGGGAGTCAGGCAGAGGGGAAAGGATCATTTTGGGGTCTTCCAGGGATCATAGCTCCTGCATAGAGCCGCAGTGCATAGCAACAGGATGCCATGACACCATAGCTCCATTCAGGAGCCTGGCTGGGCTAGCTGTGTAAGTGGTTGGACATCTGGGAGCCCAAAATGGGGGCACAGCCAGCCTGTCCAGTCTGGTGCACCCGATTCTGATGTGTAGCCCCCATGGGATCAGAATTAGGTGCAAATCTGGCCCATCCAGAATCTGGACATCTGGATGGGCTGGAGGCGCCCAGATCTGAAATGGCCTCTAAATCATCAGAGAAGCAGGACTGTATGAAGGCAACTGAGATGTGAAAAGAAGATTGGTGAAAGTCTCATCAATAACATTGACTGTGCTGACGATACCACATTACTGGCTGAAAATGAAGATGATCTAAAACAGCTTCTTATCAAGATGAAGGAATATAGTCTTAAAATGGGTCTGTACCTTAATGTGACAGCAAGACAAGACAAGGAGAAGTACTACAGTGACACATGCAAGGAAATAAAAGCAGAAACTATTAGAGGAAGAGCAAGATTGGCTTTCCTAAAGCTACAAGAGTTACAGAAAAAAATTCCAGTCTCAAACTGGAATGTTACAAGATGCTGAAGGATCTATATTGAATGATACTGAGAAGATCAAGAAAAGGTGGAAAAGGAAAAAAAAGAAAACGAGTTTTTATATGATAAAGATCAAGTGGACCAACTACCATTTCAACCTGTGCCTTATGATCTGGAACCATTGGTGATGAAAGAAGAAATCAAAGCAGCATTGAAAGCCTTATCAAAGAACAAAGCACCAGGCATTGATGGCATACCCATAGAAGTATTACAGCAATCTGATGCAGTTATTATCATACTTACAAGGCTCTGCTAGGAAATTTGGAAGCAACATCATGGCCAACTGCCTGGAAAAGATCTGAATTTATACCAATAATAAAGAAACCTGATCCAATTGACTGTGGGAATTATCACACAATCACTCTAATCCCACATGCCAACAAGATTCTACTGAAGATTATTCAACAGAGACTACAACCATTCCTGGAACAAGAGCTACCTTAAGTGCAAGCAGGGTTCATGAAAGGGCGAGGAAAAAGAGACATCATCACAGATGTGAGATGAATCCTTAAAAAGACTAAAGAATACCAAAAGGATATCTATTTGTGCTTTATTGACTACAGCAAAACCTTTGACTGTGTAAACCATGAGAAACTCTAGGTCACATTAAGAAGCATGGGTATACCAGAACACCTGATCATTCTCTTGCACAATCTTTACATTGATCAAGAAGCAACATTTCGAATGTAACAAGGAGAAACAGAATGGTTTAAAATCATCAAAGGTGTACAAAAAGGCTGCATACTTTCCCTCTACCTGTTTAATTTATATGCAGAACAAATCATCAGAGAAGCAGGATTGTATAAACACAATAGAGGCGTGAATATTGGTGGAAGACTTATCAACAACCTTTGCTATGCTGATGATACGACATTACTGGCTGAAAGTGAAGACGATCTGAAACATTTGCTTCTCTAGATCAAGGAACAATGTCTTAAAATTGGCCTGCACCGTAATGTAAAGAAGACAAAGATCATGGCAACTGGCAACATCAATACGTTCATCGTTAATGGAGAAGAAATTGAAATAGTGGACAACTTTAACCTACTTGGATCAACTATCATTAAAGAAGCAACAAGCAGTCAAGAAATCCAGTGATGCATTGCTCTTGGCAGAATGGCTATGAAGGACCTAGACAAGATTCTCAAGAGCAGAAATATCTCTCTCCATACAGAGATTTGACTTGTTCAAGCCATGGCATTTTCAATAATGTCATATGGATGCGAAAGTTGGACAGTGAAAATGATAGACAGAAAGAAAACTGATGCCTTTGATTATGGTGCTGGCGACGAATACTGTGTATACCATGGACTGCTCAAAGAACAAACCAGTCCGTACTAGATGAAATCAAAGCTAAGTTTACTTTAGAAGCTCAGATGACAAGACTTTGACTTTCACACTTTGGACATTTCATGCGAAGAGAGAAATCATTAGAGAAAGACAGCATGATTGATAAGGTAGAAGGTCAACGCAAAAGAGGAAGGCCAGCAATGAGATGGATCAATACAATAACAGCAGCTAAGGATGACAGTCTGTCAACCGTGAGTCACCTGACTGAAGACCAAACACAATTTAGGACAACTATCCAGAGGGTCGCCATGAGTCGACACCGACTCGATGACACTTAACAACAACAATACCTTAATGTGAAGAAGAAAGAGTTCCTGCCAACTGGCAAAATCAATAATTTCACCCTTGATGGAGAAAAAATAGAAATGGTAGACAACTTTAACCCGCTTGGATCAATAATGAAATGGCAGGCAGTCATGAAATCCAGTGATGCATTTCTCTTTTCAGAATGGCTATGAAGGACCTGCATATTATTGCCAAGTGCTGAGATGTTTCACTGCATTCAAAAATTTAACTTGTCCATGTCATAGGGATATGTTTACTAAAGGGCGCTAACGTCGCAGCGGCGGAATTATCACATGATAAGGTACGTTATCAGACGATGAAGACGTGTTATCAAGTGGTAACGTACCTTATCGCACGATAACGCACCTGCGGCGTTAAGGCACCCTAACGCTGTGAAATCCGGCGCTGAAGGGCAGAGTAAGGCTTCCCAGGGGGCGGAGAGAAGGGGTCAATGGGTGGAGAGTGGAGGGGAGAGGCTCTAGGCACACTAACGCTGTGGAATCTGGGTCTGATCACTAACGCCAGTGAAACCCTTGCGTTAAGGAACATTTGCAGGAAAGAGAAACCATTTCAGTCAGCAATGTACAGCAAAGCCAGGGAAACCAAAAAAAAAAGTGATAGTTGTGATACATGTGCACGGAACAAAAGGGCAAATAAACATGGAAAATGACCTGAACAAAATGTAAAATCACCATAACCAAGCTGGCCAATAGTGATATTAATGGGAAAATTAAAAAAACACTACTGAGAAAGCTCCAAAAAAAAGATATCAATTTTGGAAGGGTCTATGTTCTGTCCCCCTACAAGGTGAATGATCCCACATTGAAATAGTGCTGATCAGGGTTTTTCCTTTTTATTGGACAGGTTTCTTATGGCATGCACATGTGCGGCAACAGCAGGGTGGGCATGTCGGAAAAGGGCAACTGTACAGATGCTTGAAAATGGGATACAGAGGGCTGCAGGCGGCACATGCTGTGGTGCAGCTGGGGCACAGTGCAGACTAGGGAGATGCCTAGGTGGCACATAGGAATGCTGAAACTGTACAGCAGCCAGACAGCAACTGATGAGGGCCCAACATGGGCACGAGTGTGTTTCTCATAGTGTCACAGGGGATAGTACCCAGCAGGTACCCCCAAGGGCAATGAACATTGGCAGGCGGTGATGGGGGGGGAAAGTGTTGGCGTCTATGCAGGCACCCCTACCCCAGATCCCGCACCATAGACAGCCGCCTACTGGCACACTGGATGGCCTGAGACTGCACACCACCAGCACTACCAGCATAAGGGCATATCAGCATGGTGGCAGAGGGGTACTGGTGGTGGAGGGGGCAGTGGCATCTGCCCACAGCAGATCATGGCCTAGCCCCATTTAGGTGGGTGCCGTGCACTGCAACAGACAGGCTCTGTCTGACGAACAGTCATGGTATCCCCAGGGAATAAACTGTCCCTGTGGCAACAGTGTGGTGCAGTACACACAGCCAGTGTGTTCAGGAGCAGAAGATCACAGGTTCAAGTCCCAACTGTGGCTCCTGTCAACCCAGTCCCAATATTTTACCCAGTACTAAACCATGGTAATAAAGAGGGAACCTTTATTGCAGATAACATCAACATGCCTGAAACGCCTATATTTTACCCTACAGAGCACAGACACCATAAACATGTGCAATAACTACAGCAGAGTTTCCCAGCTGCAGTCCTGGGGCCAAAAACCATTCAGGTGTCATGCTGTCTCTAATATAAGGGCATGTCAGCATGGTGGCGGAGGGGTACTGGTGGTGGAGGGGCAGTGGCATCTGCCCACAGCAGATCATGGCCTAGCCCTGTTTAGGTGGGTGCCGTGCACTGCAACAGACAGGCTCTGTCTGAAGAACAGTCATGGTATCCCCAGGGAATGAAGCATCCCTGTGGTGACAGTGTGGTGCAGTACACACAGCCAGTGTGTTCTGGAGCAGAAGATCAAAGGTTTCATGCTGTCCCTAATAAATATGCCTGTGCTGCACCTCTAGGCGCTGCCCCTATGGTATGCAAACGCATCTCATGCATATTCATTAGGGACAGCATGAAAACCTGAACAGTGTTTGGCCCACCAGGACTGGAGTTGGGACCCTCTGCCCTAGAGCAGCATCCAACAGGGGCAGAAACACCCGCACCCACAGTCTTCATTATCCAAAGCCTCATGGAGAGGCAGGATGTTGGGCCCTGCACACAGCAGCATCTCCCAATACTAGCACTTGCATACCTTAGCAATGCCGCCCTAAACCTGGGAATACGTTACACAAATATCAAAATATGATTCATGGCAGATAGCAATTCCCAAGTAAAGCACAATTTGCTGATTGAGCTGCATCATAGCATCCGTTCTCATGTCTGTGGAGTGTGTTTCAGGTCTGGTTTTTGACAGTGTTTACCACCCTGGAGAGTGACTTCAAAAGTATTGCATACCATATCCATGCCTGCACTGTGCCCAGGAGTGGTGTGGTTGCCAGGGCTGCTAAAAGCCTCTATATTTGCACAATGCTGGCATAGGTGTGAGAATGTGTGTCTGTCTATCCAGTGTGTGGTGGCTGCCAACACCTTATTCAGCCCACACTGCTTGCACTGTTTCCACTGTTAGCCTGACAATGTGCATAATGAGGAGCAAGGTACTGTGGGTATAGCGTGGACAGGGTGGACTGGGCAGGATGCATCTGCACAGGGCATAGGGCAATGGCTGGGACATTGTAGTGCCCGGCCACCACCTGCATGGACAGGGTGGCCATAGCATGTCCTTCTGGGAGGTCACTCTCACCCTGACTGAGCAGTGACCACGGCATGGCTAGGTTCCCCCATAGTGCTATATAGTATTTTTCTCAAGTGATATTTATGGGTTCTTTTTTCTGAGGCCCAATCACTGACTTATCTGTTTTGTGTGTGCATTTCCTCCAGTAATATGCACTATGGGCTAGCTAGCAGACTGTCTGCAGTTAGTCTGTGTATGGCTGGAGCACCTTGCAGGGTGCAGTGACTGGAGACTCACTGTGCTTGCTGCTGGAGAGTGTCAGATGATGGTGGTGAGGGGCAGCTGAGCATTTCCAGGCCTACTGTATGTCTGCCATTGCCTTTTGGATGTGTACAGATCTGCATTGACTGCCCTGTAGGGTGCCTGTTACCCAGCAGGTCTGGGGTTGATGGTCCCCTCTACTGCCACACTTGCAGGGAGGTAGAATGTGGATCTGTTGGTGGGAGATCCTGTTTCCAACCCTGGGCCCCAAAGGGCAGGTTGGGTGGTGGGTTCAAACCCCCCTCCCTCCCTCCTCCCCCCTTCCCCCCTCTTCCTCCTTCCCCCCTTCCCCCTCCTCCCCTCCCATCCCCCTCCCCTCCCCTCCTCCCCTCCCCCTCCCAAACACAATCAAGGAGACAGCACTTAACTTCCAAAACCATGCTTTGCGCCTCAAAGGGTGGCCGTCCTGCTCTCCATTCCCCGACGCCTCAACTCAGAGCTCAAAAGCGTTTCGCAAGCATCCTTGCTTCATCAAGGGAAAAGCAACTGTCCAACAAAACATGGTTTTGGAAGTTAAGTGCTGTCTCATTGATTGTGTTTGGGTGGCTTGTCGGGATCTGCACGTAAGGTCATTGCTGTTATAAGGGCTTGTGCATTATGACAGTTTAGTCTGTTGTATGCGTGCTGTAGGCCCGTGGTTACTGAGACCTTCTGTGCAGTATAGTGTGTCTAACAACATAGAATGAACATAGATATATATACGTGATTGTTGAAAGATAATGAATATGGAAGGATTTGGAACAGTACTTTTTGTTTTTGTGGAGTGGGCATTGTGAAGTTGTAATTCATTCCACTCTAAGAACAACCATATATATTTTGGTGTAAGGGTACATGCACCTGTTGTGGATGCACAGCTCAGGCACAACCCCAGACAGACACACAGATGCTAATAGGCCAGCTAGGTGTGGTGGGCCATGCTCATGTAGTAGTCAGCCACAACTGCCCTAATCACAGGAGGCCCTAGTCATGACCATAGAGGTATAGTATAATGCCAAGTGTCACGGTATACCACAACACAGTTGTATGGTCTGTTCTATAGGAGCTGATTCACTGTTAAGCCATATGTATAAAACCTTATTGCTCCAATACCCAAAACTTCAGGCTACTACTCATTCCCAATACTTAAACACAAAATGTAAAGTATAAAATATTATTAAAGCAACAGGTCTCAGACTTCAAAGAGCTACGGTCTTTAACTGGTATCGACTTAATGCTCTCCTTTGCATCAATGACCCTGATGTTGCTTTATCATCAGCATTTGACTTGTAAGATGATTTCAACTTTTAACCTATAAGGTAATTTCTAAAGATGGAACTTGTAAAAAGAGAGTGAATATGGGCTTATCTTCAAAAGGTGCCCAACGCCAGTTTCAGCGCTGCTGTGTTTCACTACCGAGCTGTTTCATCAGGGGCTGTGATTTTTCAACTCGTCCTCACTTCATTTGTTCCAAAAAATGAATTGTTTCAACTCTTTCAAATGAATCATGCGTTTGTCGCGCTCTAAACAGGGAATCATAAATTAGTGCCATGTACTCATAACATCAATTATATTCCACTATTCCCACATCGGTTTATGCAATAATAAAACAGAAGAATATACCATAAATTTCTTGGCTGGTCTCTTATCTCTTTCCAAACCATTTGTTCTGCTAGTCTAGTTTTAAATGGTCGAGATGTCTTTCCAATATATAATAGCCGACAAGGGCATTCTATAGCATATACTACATATGCAGAATTGCACGTTGTGTGATGCCGCAACTTGTAAGTTCTTCCATGCTACTCAAACGATGTAGTTTCCTTAGTCACATCACACATTTGACAAGACCCACAACGAAAATGGCCCACCGGTTGGTTCAATAAACTATCATCCATAAAGCGTAACTTGGTAGGACTCAAAACCTCTTTGAAATTACGGTGCTTCTGCCAGACGCACCGTATTCTCATGTCCTTAAACATAGACATACTTTGAAGCACATTCAAATGTTTATTCAGAATTTTTTGAATGCTGCTGTTAAACGGAAAGTACCAGCTGCACTAATTAGATTAGACTAGCGGAACACCGAAGTAGGTTAAAATGCAAGACGATGGCTGCACCAATAGTTGAACATTGTCTCCAGGAACATCATAAATTTGAAGAACTACAATGCTTCTGCATAGACAGGAGCACAACGGGATCTGAAGGCAGATCTAGAGATCAAGCATTAACAGTAACAGAACAGA
Source organism: Ichthyophis bannanicus (assembly GCA_033557465.1). Classification (NCBI taxonomy): domain Eukaryota; kingdom Metazoa; phylum Chordata; class Amphibia; order Gymnophiona; family Ichthyophiidae; genus Ichthyophis; species Ichthyophis bannanicus. The sequence continues at coordinate 211,482,365 of CM066037.1, forward strand.
GATGGATTTTTACGCTGCAGTCCATGCAACCAGGGGGGCTTAACTTGCAAATTGACTGGAACCTGTGCGTTTAAATTTGGATAGGCGGGTTGCCATCTGCTATATAGCCTGCCCAGTGAGTGGTACGCATGTGCGGCATTGGTAGAAACAAACAGTTTGGAAAGAGATAAGAGACCAGCCAAGAAATTTATGGTATATTCTTCTGTTTTATTATTGCATAAACCGATGTGGGAATAGTGGAATATAATTGATGTTATGAGTACATGGCACTAATTTATGATTCCCTGTTTAGAGCGCGACGAACGCATGATTCATTTGAAAGAGTTGAAACAATTCATTTTTTGGAACGAATGAAGTGAGGACAAGTTGAAAAATCACAGCCCATGATGAAACAGCTCGGCAGTGAAACGCAGCAGCGCTGAAACTGGCGTTGGGCACCTTTTGAAGATAAGCACATATTTACTCTCTTTTTACAAGTTCCATCTTTTGAAATTACCTTATAGGTTAAAAGTTGAAATCATCTTACAAGTCAAATGCTGATGATAAAGCAACATCAGGGTCATTGATGCAAAGTAGAGCATTAGGTCGATACCAGTTAAAGACCGTAGCTCTTTGAAGTCTGAGACCTGTTGCTTTAATAATATTTTATACTTTACATTTTGTGTTTAAGTATTGGGAATGAGTAGTAGCCTGAAGTTTGGGGTATTGGAGCAATAAGGTTTTATACATATGGCTTAACAGTGAATCAGCTCCTATAGAACAGACCATACAACTGTGTTGTGGTATAACAAGTAATGGAAGGTCGTTTAACATGGAAAGAAGCGTTTAGCTTTCAAGATGCCTACATATCAGATTTATGCAAAGAAGCAACTCCATTTGCTTTGAATGAAAATGGGAGCCAACCAGACCCGGCCACATGGGAGAAGTTATTGAAAGCTCAAAAACGAATAGTTTGTTTAGAGCTCCATCGCTTGTCTTTGATAGAGTACATTAAAAGACAACATATACCAAGAGGACTACGGGTATATAAAGAGCCGAAAATGTTTACGTCGGATCTTTCTTTTATCGAGCAATGGAATAAAATATTGAACAAATGCTCGTTGGACCTCATGGTATTGATTACAGATACTACCAAAGCTCATTTGGAGTCAGTGAAGAAAGATGAAGAAACTTTGTTACAAGATCTGAAAAAATCTGTGACGGAGGACAAGTATACACAAAGTTTGGGAGAATTGAAACATACTGTTGATATTTTGAGAGAGGAAGTTACCAAAGTAAAACAAAAGAAACTGCAACGTGACTACAGAGATTACACGGTAGGATACATATATCCGTGGATGAATGTGAAGAAAGTGAAGACGTTGAAAAAAGTATTCTTTGAAGATAGTTCTGATGACGGTCTTTCATCGGACTCTAGTAAGAGTATTAGGGAAGGGGATTTTCAAGAAGAAGGGGAGGGACGCGTCAAGAAAAAGGAAGAAAAGAAAAACAACAAGTCAGCACAAGGGCGAGGAACAAACAGGAAACGACATTGAATCCAATTACAGACGATTCTTCTTCATCAATGGTAATCAACATCTCCGGTAGTTCATTGCCTGATTCCTATATTCATCTTTTAGACAAGGGCCTCTCTTTTGTGCCCCGAGCGGGGTTTGATTGGTTTCAGTTTCATGTAGATTTAGAGAAATTAATTAGGAATTTAAATTTGAATTTTTTTTTTTGCAGCACAACAACGACAGGCAGAGGATTTAGTCCCACAGCTGAGTAACCGTTTAAAATTGCCGATTAAGTCTACTTGGATACCTCCAGGAATGTTGCCAGCGACCTTAGCCATTTTCCGAACTTTGGTGATACAAGATATGACTACACTAGTAGCGAGCAAGAAAAGAAGGGTTATCACAGCACTTACGCACCAGGAAGAAGCATTCTTATTGGAATTGAAGGCGCGGAACGATCTTTTGATCAGAAGAGCAGACAAGGGGGGGGGGGAATTGTGATTTTGGCACAAGATCAATATTTATGTGAAGCCCACCGGTTACTAGGGGATGAGAAGACATATGAGGTTTTAACGGTTGACCTGACTCAAAGGCTAAAAGAGCGAATTAAATGCCTCACGTCAGCAGCCCATCAAGATAGGATCATTAGAAACAAGGAATATCACTTCTTGAATTGTTTGGACCCTAGACAGGAAGTGTTTTATATATTGCCAAAGATCCATAAACGTATGGATAATCCACCGGGACGACCCATAGTGTCCACCAAAGGGTCGCTTCTTGAACCCCTTTCGATCTATTTAGACACCTTTTTGAGACCACTTATACCTGCAATACCGTCATATGTACGGGACACCATGCATTTCCTGCAAATATTGGATAATCACTCTCGATGGGCTGGGATGATTGACATTTGGCTAGTGACCCTTGATGTTAGTGCCTTATACACCAACATACCTCAAGATAAAGCACATGAGATTACTTTGCGAGCGTTAACAGCATGGGGCGATCTTTCTGGGAAGCACCTTATTTTTATGGATGAATTAGTGCAGCTGGTACTTTTTCATAACCATTTTCAATTTGGAGAACAAATCTACCATCAGAAGATTGGTGTTGCTATGGGCGTGACATGCGCCCTGTCGATAGCTAACCTCTTCATGGGATCATTTGAAGAGCGATGGCTAAGGCAATCAGAATTTTCTTCACACGTAAAACTATGGTGTCGTTACATTGATGACATTTTTGTCATCTGGGAAGGACAAGTTCCGCATTTACTCCAGTATGTGGAATGGTTGAATATGAGAGAAGATTCAATTGAATTTACCTGTACCTACAATCAGGAAGTTATAACGTTTTTGGACGTGGAAGTGAAACCAGGGGATGGTGAATGGATCACCACGGTACATCATAAACCCACTGATCGGAATGCATTACTCCACTATTCCAGTATTCACCCGAAGGGGTTAAAAAACGGGCTTCCATTCTTGCAGTTCCTCCAATATAGGAGGAACTGTTCGAGTATACAGGATTTCAAATGTCAAGCAAAGATATTGAAAACTAAATTTTATGACAGCGGATATCCCCTCATGTAGTGGAACGGGCATATAAAAGAGCCTTGTTTAATAATCGTGAATATTTACTAACACCTCGCATATCCCATTCGGATGAGACTGTTGTGAATTTAGTGACGAAGCACTCTCCGTTTAACAGCAGCATTCAAAAAATTCTGAATAAACATTTGAATGTGCTTCAAAGTATGTCTATGTTTAAGGACATGAGAATACGGTGCGTCTGGCAGAGGCACCGTAATTTCAAAGATGTTTTGAGACTTACCAAGTTACGCTTTATGGATGATAGTTTATTGAACCAACCAGTGGGCCATTTTCGTTGTGGGTCTTGTCAAATGTGTGATGTGACTAAGGAAACTACATCGTTTGAGTACCATGGAAGGACTTACAAGTTGCGGCATCACACAACGTGCAATTCTGCATATGTAGTATATGCTATAGAATGCCCTTGTCGGCTATTATATATTGGAAAGACATCTCCATCTTTGTACTGATATCCTATAACCTTGTAAATCACACTGTAATGTCTTGAAATTTTGTCTATGATCAGACACTCCTTGTAAATCTCAATGTAACTTCTTGAAATTTGCCACTGATCAGACACTCCTTTTTACTTAATCAAACCGCTCCTGATCGCTGGAAGTAGCGGTATACAAATATATGCTAAATAAAATAAATAAATAAATAAATCTCGACCATTTAAAACTAGACTAGCGGAACACCGAAGTAGGTTAAAATGCAAGACGATGGCTGCACCAATAGTTGAACATTGTCTCCAGGAACATCATAAATTTGAAGAACTACAATGCTTCTGCATAGACAGGAGCGTAACGGGATCTGAAGGCAGATCTAGAGATCAAGCATTAACAGTGACAGAACAGAGATGGATTTTTACGCTGCAGTCCGTGCAACCAGGGGGGCTTAACTTGCAAATTGACTGGAACCTGTGCATTTAAATTTGGATAGGCGGGTTGCCATCTGCTATATAGCCTGCCCAGTGAGTGGTACGCATGCGCGGCGTTGGTAGAAACAAATGGTTTGGAAAGAGATAAGAGACCAGCCAAGAAATTTATGGTATATTCTTCTGTTTTATTATTGCATAAACCGATGTGGGAATAGTGGAATATAATTGATGTTATGAGTACATGGCACTAATTTATGATTCCCTGTTTAGAGCGCGACGACCGCATGATTCATTTGAAAGAGTTGAAACAATTCATTTTTTGGAACGAATGAAGTGAGGACGAGTTGAAAAATCACAGCCCCTGATGAAACAGCTCGGCAGTGAAACGCAGCAGCGCTGAAACTGGCATTGGGCACCTTTTGAAGATAAGCACATATTCACTCTCTTTTTACAAGTTCCATCTTTTGAAATTACCTTATAGGTTAAAAGTTGAAATCATCTTACAAGTCAAATGCTGATGATGAAGCAACATAAGGGTCATTGATGCAAAGTAGAGCATTAGGTTGATACCAGTTAAAGACCGTAGCTCTTTGAAGTCTGAGACCTGTTGCTTTAATAATATTTTATACTTTACATTTTGTGTTTAAGTAATGGGAATGAGTAGTAGCCTGAAGTTTTGGGTATTGGAGCAATAAGGTTTTATACATACGGCTTAACAGTGTCATGGTATTGGCATCCAGCAAGGTGCACAGGGCCACCCACCTTCCGCTGCATGTTAGGACACATCACCCATGCGTGGTAGGATATCATGGTGACATGGCGGGTGTGGTGGCTGATATGTGTAGGTCAGGCAAACACTTGCAGACCACACAGAGGGTTATGGAGGACCTCCTGTAAACACCAGCATGCCCAAACCACATATGGCATGGTGCTGCCACGTCATGCAAGGAGAGTGTAGGAACAGGGTATGGTGTGTCCAGGGTGTTATGCACAGTACACATATGTGTCACTGCACATATGGCCAGACCCACAGCCACACATGCAGGTGGCACTGGCAAACGTTAGTAGAGGACACACTGAGCAGAGGAGCAGAAGCAGCATGATGCTGCGTACAGAGATGTCTGATATGTGTTGGCCACCCACCAGAGATATAAGGTCATTAATGCACCCTCCCACTGCTTTCCCCTCCTAGATAGAGGACCTACGTAAAAAGGGTCGGGAGTTGCAGCTGCACTGCCCGGAGGTCCTTGCCCACCTACAGAGGCAGTCAATTTCCCAACATGGAGGTGAGTGTTGCAGCCTCTGCAGCTCTGTAGAAAATTGTCACAGTGGCCAACCAGCCTGTGCACGGCCAAACTATGTACATGTGGTATGTGACTCACATAATAGTGTGCTAATGACTGTCATCCCCCACAGAGGAAGATCCTGCTGGTGAGGGCCCCTCCACATCGGGGCACAGCATGTCACGCCCCACTGCCCAAGCCTAACAGAAGAGGAGGAGGAGGAGGGGGCAGTGGAGGTGGTGGAGGCTGAGGAGGAGGAGGAGGATGTGGCAGAGGAGGAGGCGGCAGAGGCGGCTGAGGTGAGGAGGACAATGGGGAAATGGAGGGGGTGGAGGGTGGGGTGGAAGGGGAGGGTGAGTCTGTGTGTCTTATTTCGAGAGATGAGGAGGAGGAGGGAGCGTGGAGGGTGGGTGGGAGGTGGCGGGGAGGGGGAGGTGGGGTGGTGAGGGGGGAGGGGGTGGTCTGTGTCACACCTGTTTGCAGGTTGAATTCTTTCTTGCTCTGTTCCATATTTTCTCCTGTTCCACAGAGCATCCCCTGCCGCCCTTTGGTTTTAGGTTCTTTCCTCTTTTGCATGCTGTATCCACTGCATAACATTTGATTGTGTGTGTGCATATAGGTATATTTGGCTCTGGTCCCAATTACAGACTGTGATCTGATCTGTACACACCATATCTGCATGTGCATTTCATCATGGTTACTGTTGGAGGTTTGCCTATCATGGCAGCCAGCAGGCTTCTTGTGTGATGCCCTGCAGTATTCTTGTATGCAGCCTTTGCTAATGAGCTCACGTTGGTGGTGTGGCCTACCGTTTTGTGCATTGACACTTGTGCTAATGTTCATAGGTTTGATTCCTCTCTGTTCTCTTTCATTTGTTTGCCTGTCCTGCACAGCTACTTTTGATTCCTGTGACAGCCATATCTGTGCAGATCTGTGTTGTTAGCACATTGTACCCTTATCACAGTTGTAAACCATCCTTCTCTCCATCTATGTGTGTCTGGCAGCTGTGTGCCGTCCTACCCTGATGTGCATGCTGCTACCCCACGTCCTGCACTGCTACACATTTCTGCATTACAACTCTCCCTGGTTGCCTCTCCTGTGTGTGCTCTGCATGGCAGTGCTACTCCGCTGTCCTTCTGGCATTACGCCTATCCAGCCACTTCTACCTCCTTTGCTGGACATGTCTTCCCATCCTCTGCCACACACTGTCATCATTGCATGGTACATTACCATCACTTTGTGCATCACTACAGCTGCCCCCGATATGTTTGTCCATTTTTCTAGCTGCCACATGGGCTGGACGCAGATTTGTCTGGCCCATCAGCTCAGATCTACTTCCTTCCATTACTTGTGCATTGTCTTTCCTTGTTGCTCTGTGCAGTGTTAGGGTTACATCTGTGTTTGGTCCATACCTCTCTTGCTTATCAAATTGGGGGACCTTACTGCCATTGGCCAACATTTTTGGGTTCACCTATACATCCTTGGGGCATCTTACACCACACCTTAGATTCAGGTAGCTTATGGGGTGCCTACTATGGTGCCTTGGGAGTTGGCCACTATTCAATATGGCCTCTGGGGCACATTATAACCCACCTTGGCTGATGTGGTGGTTTAGGATGTGCCTTCTGGTGCACCCTAAAAGGTGCATTAGTTTATGGCACTGGTATTTTTAGCTGGTAGCACAGTTGCAAGCAGGAAAAGGAACTACCTTGGCCAACCTTATTCATTAGGCCCACTGGGGAATTGAACTCATAACTCCTGCACCATTAGTCAGTGTGTTAACCATTGTGATACACCTCTACTGCTCTGCTTGTAAGTCAGCGCGCCTACTTAAGATTACCACGTGTTAACATGTGCTGCTCCCTCTATCGGGCGATAACGCGCGATTGCTATGCTAAGACCAGAACGCCCACTCCTTTTATGGCATCCTGCACATTATCGCTGGGCGCATGTTAGCGCCCTTTAGTAAACATACCCCATAGTAGTTTCAATAACATCATATGGATGTCAAAGTTGGACAGTGAAGAAGAAAAGCAGGCAGAAAATTGATGCCTTCGAATTATGGTGCTGGTGAAGAATACTGTGTCTACCATTGACTGCCCAAAGAACAAACCAGTCAGAACTAGAGGAGATCAAATCTAAACTTTCCTTATAAGCTCAAATGACAAGACTTTGACTTTCATACTTTGGACATATCATGTGAAGAGAAAGATAATTAAAGAAAGACATCATGCTTGGTAAGGTTGAATGTTAACTAAAAAGAAGACTGCCCATATGACTTTCAGCAGCTCTAAATGAATAGTACTGTTGGAAATAAATAAAATTAAAAGTGTGAGATATCCTTTTATCCAGTCAGCTCACCACTGAATATTGATCTCAAAATGAACATAAGAAAAGCCATACCAAGTCCGGGTATGGTCCATCGAGCCCAGCATCCTGTCCATGACAGTGACTGATCCAGATTGCAAAAAGGAAAAACACTGTTGCAAGTTATGTTTTCTTTTCAAAAACTGCTAAAAAAAAGTATCAGGAAGTTTGTTCCAGATGGCAAGAGCTGGCAAGAATAAACCAGGCTGCGTTGATCTCTGAGTTGTTATCAGTAGCTTCCTGAGGCCAGTGCTGCAGGTTGGAAAATTGTTTTCTCTGCCTCATCCCTTTGGGTGCATGGGCCAGTGGAGACATCCAGTTATTTGTAGTTGCTTCACTAAAGGACATGATTTTGCTTAGAAAATACTACTGTGAGCTGAATTTTTGATCACAAGTAGATGACTGAAGCTACCAGAAGAGTTGAAAGGAAAGTAGTCAACATGACCAAGATATGAATGGTTATTTTAATGTTAGAATCAAATCCCTTGCTTTTGCAGTTATCGTTTGGACAATGAATTTCTGAAGATATATTTTTTTTTTGGGGGGGGGGTGTTCCCCTCAAATAGCAACTGTTGTAAAAGGGATATTCAAAAGATAGTCTTAAAAAATGTATCATGGGGTGGAGCTAAGATGGTATCCAACAGCAGGCCTTGACAAATTTGTTTTAGATTTAGGAACCATCCCAAAATCTTGGGAGCCAGTGGCTGAGCCCCCCTCCCTCACCTTCATTGGAGATGAGGGATTTGAAATCTCTACAGAGGTGTAGTAGAGCTCACTCTCTTGACCAGTACTCAGCGCTATACCTAGCCCTCTTCGAGTGGTGCAGTCACAAAGGATGCAAAGAAATAGGGACACATTTGGGGCTGCCGGCCTCAGCTTCTCCCCCATGCTGCCTGCCCTTCCCCACCACCACTGCTTTCCTGTTGCCTTGATGGCAGCGGGGCAAGGGTAGGCAGCGTGGGGGGGAGCCAAGGCTGGAAGCCCCAAATGCACCCTTATTTCTGTAGGCCTTTTGTGGCTGCACTGCTCAAACAGTGCTAAGTATGGTACCGAGTAGAGGACAAAAGAGTGAGCTTGATGTTTCTATGTTATTTTTTCTACGATGCACTCTACAGCTTCATGAACCTCAAATTTCAAATAAGGACTTACCATGAACTCTCCAACAATGAATCACTTAAACAGGTTTAACTTTTGAAAAAAAATTCCAATCTTAATTTGAAAAAATAGTTTCAATTTTTGTAAACAAACACTGTTTTTAAAAATTGTTAAAGGAAAAAGCTTTATTTTTAACGACGCTTTCAGGTAGATTCAGTTTTTATAACATCACACTGTAATGTAGTCAACAATATTCTATGAACAATTTTTTTTAATGTTTCTATTCTTCAACAACGGTACAATATGGACCCTTTCAACAACAGGCAGGTATTAGTGAACCTGTTAAAACTTGAAGCTTCTTTACTCCTTAGTAATAGAAAAGTTCTAACACTGTCTTTTATATATACCCTTGCAGGTGAATGGGTATTAACCTTTAGGTATAGAAATCTTTTATTTATGAAAATAAAAAAGCCTAATGTACTAATGTGTTTCAAAAAATAGCCTCTGTGGTGTATCAGTCAAATATCTCAATCTTCTTTTCCAGGTATTTTCTGTGTGGGGACTGAAATGTAGCCACTGCATCCAGGGTAGACTGCCCCCATCCTTGGTACTCCACTGCAGGGCTGTTCCATGGGCTGTGTAAACAGTGCGGCCACACAGGGCACAGGTACCAAAGGAGCATTGATGTTATCACTAGGCTTCTAGAAAGTCAGACAACAGTGAGTTCCTGTACACCAGCTGGGTGGGTGGGCACCAAGATCACCAGTCACACAGGGCACATTGCTAGCTTGGTATGGTCCTGCACCATTGTATCTTGAAGTACCAGGTGCTCTAGGCTTTCTGTGTAGCAAAAAGGTTTGATAATCCTACTTGCAGTTGCACCTTGCCCATTAAACCCAGGGATAGTAACAACATGGACAACTACTGACAGCATTGTCTGAAAGTGACATTGACTCAACATCATACAATAAGAAAACCAATTTGAATAAACCTGTACTTCCGTATTGTATCGGACGGCAACCTAATAGAACATTCCTGGCAAGAAGAAATGGTATCAGTGGGTGAGATGTCACTCTGAGGGAGCAATCAGTATTGTGACTAGATGGAGAAGAAATAACACAGCTTTAGCAGTGAGGATGATGTTGGATTAAGGTCAGGAGGCGTGCATGGGCTTCATCGATGGGAGGATGTGTGGCTGAAGGGAGTCAAATAAGAAAGGCAGGAGGGAGATGATATGAAGTTTAAATTGACTGTGACAGGAGGGGAGACATGATCTGAATCTCGTGGGTTGACATAAGATCTGCAATCTTGGAATTTGGATATGTGCCTGGTCTTTGATGCTCTTGCACTACTTACTTTGGTGGTTGTTAAACCTAGGAAGCAGCATGTTGCCCCCTGGTATTCAGAAGAGTTGCATGGTGATATGTCAGAGAGCAAGCTGTTAGAAGAAATGGCAGAAAAGACAGTTGCTGGAGCAGCATGTGGCATGGAAGCAGCACTTTTGCAATGTTATCATAAATTGTATGCTGCCTAATGTGAATATTATATGTGAAGGATAAGGTTGTCTGGAAACCAGCCATGGGAACTGTTTTCTGTGGTTCATTATCTCACTTCTTCCCCCATATTCCCTATAGAAGAAATTAGTTGCAAGGAGTTTGCTAATTTCTTCAAGAAAAGGTGACAATTTAATTCCTTCACTACAGCGTAAAGGGTTTGCTATTAGAATATGTGACAGAGGTCCATTAGATCTGGGGCAAGTTTGGAAGATTAGTCGTTGCAGTTAATGGTCATCTTTCTCTGCTATTGACCCCACTGATATTTTATGGATTCTTAGGGGATGATGCTTACAACTTGTTTTTTGATCTATATCCTGTCTCTTTGATTCATATGGTTGATCCTTTTTTACAAGACCAGTTGAGTAAGATTGTGAATGCTTCCTTGCAGGTGGAAAGTTTCCTCTTGTTCTTGAAGAATGCAATTATTCACCCAGTTCTTAAAAACCTCACTTGTAATCTGCGTAGGGTGGACAATATTTGCCCAGTTTCTAGGTTTCAACAAATTAAAGAGGTGACCTGCATGGAGGGACAGGTACAACAAGATGATATTAGTGAGAAATTGGTGGCTGCTCAATACCACGGGAGTACTCCATCAGAATCAGACAGGATTCGACCATTAGCACAGAATTGAAATAGTGCTTACTCTTTCTTTTGGTGACATCCATTGCTGGTTAGACTTTTTTCTTTTTGTGATGGCTATGTTGAATGTAAGAACATCTTTTGACACTTTCAATTACTCGTTGCTACTGTACATTTTAGCTGAGGTGGGTATAGACAGTGTAGTATGGAATTGGTTTAACTAATATTTGACAGGAGGTGCACAATGAGTATACTGGCACAGAATGCTCTTGAGTTTAGCTACTCGGTTATGGTGTGTTGCAATGTTCCATGCTGTCTTCTTGTTTGTTTAATCTATATTTGGTCCCATTATTTATTTAACATTTCTTTATATACCGCCTTTCAGATTCCTAAAGCAGTTTGCAGTGAACCGTTTACAAAAAAATGTTTCTTCAGAACTATTTACAAAATCTGTTAACAGTGCTTACAATTAGCAATTGAACTATTTGCATGGAGTATGAGCTCTGTGGATGCTTGGGGATTGCCAAGGTCTATCCGACATGATAGTCAATACAGTTACATGACCGGTGCGATATTGAAGTGTTCGGTAAATAGGTGCGTCTTCAAGAGTTTTCTGAAGTCAGCGACGTCTGTGGTTGCTCTCAGGTGGTGTAGGAGAGAGTTCCATAGTGAAGGGATGTAGAGTTCGAACACTCTGTGTAGAGCACTCTGAGAGATGCCTGTATATAACGGAGTGCTTGCATGGGAGTTTTGGTGTTCTGTTCTGCTTGATCTGTTGTCTGGGGGTCTTCTGATTAGGTTTTTTAAACAGCCGTCAGATTGGTTGTGTTGTATTTTGAATGCCATCATTAAAAGCCTTATATTTTATTTGTGAACTGCTAGGGAGCCAATGAAGGGATTTGAGTATGGGGGTGATATGGGCTTGTTTATTAGATCTTGTGATTAGTCGGGTTGCTGCATTTTGGGCCAGTTGTAAGGCTTGGGTTGCACATTTGGGTAAGTCATGTAGAATTAGATTGCAATAATCTAGGTGCAATAATAAGTGTCTGCCCCATTATGTCATTGGATGTGTGACATGGGCTTCATTTTTATGTGTATGCCAATGATATCCAAGTATTCAGCCTGGTTGCAAAGAGGGATGCTGCTGTGGATGAGTTAATTCGAAAGATGTCTTTAGTCCAGGGCTGGTTTACCCAGTTGCATCTGAAGATGAATATTAAAAAAAACAAAGTAGTTTATCTACATGGAACCAGTGCCTTCCCCCTTTGGGTGGAATGATATAGCTCAGGAGAAGTTTAAGGAGCTTGATCATAACCTTAGTGCATAGATGGACTCTCAGCTATATCTGAAGTCCCATACTTCATGGTTGGTTCAAAATTCATTTTGTACACTTCAGATGATTCATCAGTTGAAACCATTTCTAGCCCACAATGATTTGTTGGTGGTGACACGTACTCTTGATTTGCCGCATTTAGATTATTGCAATTGAGTTTAGTTAGGGCTACCAAAGATAGATATTTAGTGGTTGCAACTTGTTCAGAACACAGTGGCATGGTTGTAGAAGGTTTGACAAGATACGATTATATAACTCCAATGCTGATATCACTTCTCTGGGTGCCTATCCAGTTTTGCATCTTTTATAAGATGTTGATATTTTTTAAGGTACAGCCTCATAATGCTCCCAAGTATCTTCAAATGAAAGTCTACAGTTATGTTCCAATTCATAGTTTATGACATCGGGGGGAGCATATTAAATCAATCCTAGCAGACTTGCACTTGTTGCAGATTAATGAACGGATGACGTCTAAAATTATTTTTGGTCTTTAAAATGTTGCATGATTTGGCTCCTGCCTATTTGACTTTACAGATAAGTCAATATACTCCAGCTCAGTGCCTGTATCTTTAATTATGTTTTTATGGATTGTTCTTTGTTTTGTTCTTTTTTTATTTTTTGTAGTAATTTAGATGGAGTTTCATGTTTATGAAATTTTTATTCGGAACTCGCTTTGACTTTTAGCTAGGTGTGTAATAAATGTAGATAAATAACTAAATAAATAGAAGTCAAGTCCTGCACATATCTGATAATATTTGTTTAATGACCACACAAAAGAGGGTTATTTCATAGACACAGAAGAGAGCACCCCTCCTGCAGATTCAAGAAAGCAAAAAGGAGCAGGAGAGCCACGCCACTGGAAGAAGTGCTTTATTGGTGTCTCCAGGTCTGCCCTACATGTGTTTTGGCTCAAGGCCTTCCTCAGGGGATTGCGACCACTTGGGAGACACTTATTCAGTCTAACGATTGATAGTTAATCCTTTTGATCTTGCACCATTTCTGATGGTTTGTTCTTTGCCGCTCTAGAGCCTTTGGAGAAAGGCATATAAAAATATGAATAATAAATAAATAAGTACAAATTGCTATCTATTCCAAGCAATCAAGGAGGTGAAACTAGTTAGGACATTTTCATTAAGGGGGCCACAGCTTAGGGATACTCTCTCAAGTGACTTTTGTAGGGAGGTCTGATTTTGTAGAGTTAGGAAAGCTTTTAAAACATATTTATTTTGAAGTGCTTTAACTTAGTGGTGGACGTGGGAGAGCGGGTATTGGGATGTTAAGTGCTGTTTTTGTTATTTTTGCCTTTCTTTCTATACTGCATTGTGCATAGTATTATTGAGTACTGCTCTCTTTGTATACCACAGGGAACGGTTTCCATGCTGTGGTATAAAAATATGAATAAATAAAATAAATAAGGTGGGGAGGATGACACACAAGCATATCTATGGAGGACACTAGGGGTAAATAAATCCCCAAAACATATCTGGCCCACCATTTATTCCACCCACAAAAGTACAGCTGTTTAAAAACAGTGCCTGTGTTGTGCTAGTTACGCAATTGCAGAGATCGGAGGAGCAGCAGCATGTAGGAAGTGTTTTTCTTTTTGTCCTACCCCTGCTCTCTTCATTTTAATGATTTTCTTCAAGTACTAAGAATAATGAGGCCTATTTTGTGCAATCTGCTGGGTACTTGTGACCTGGATTGGCCACCACTGGAGACAGGAAGCTCAGTTCAATGGACCTTGGTCTGACTCACCATGGCTTTTCTTATGTTTATGTTCACATATAATTGAAAGATTTCAAAATCAGAGGAATGCAAGGATAAGTCATTATGGAATGTAGCTAAAAGGAAACTTTTGCTGATTCGCAAGGATATTATTTTTCCAGTAGAGTTAAAATTAGATTACATTCTTACTGATTCTAACTGATCAGCATCCTAAACTGGAGCAGTTTTATCTAAATTAGAAAGTAGACTGATTAATAATCTATTAGACACAACAAAGAAATCAAATATGTTTTTTTCTTAGCTCAATTAGTTGGTAAATTCATTCATCACATGCATATCCAGAAATGAAATTACTATTTTTTTTAAATCATTGCTCAGCACACACATCACACTTCTGTTTCAGAATCTCTTATAGCACAATACTAAGGGACTAAATGAACTAACCATTAGCATGGAGTTTGATGCCCCCTAAGGGTTCCACATTAACACTGAGCACAGGTCTCCACACTAAAAATCTAATGATAACCAATTAACGCACGATTGAATGGGGACTGGGTGGATTAGGAGCATAACATGGGTGTTGACGACATGTCACTGTTAGCATCAGGGCCGGATTTACCTATACGCCATGTACGCCATGGCGTAGGGCCCACAGCCGGCAGGGGCCCACAAAAAAAGAACCAGGTAATTTTTTTTAAACACAATTTTAAAAAAAAACCTGGTGGCTGCCGCGGGGGCCCCGTCTACAAGCTGAAGCCGTCCCGTCGGGTCGGGTCGGGTCGGGTCTCTCCCTCCCTCCCTCCCTCGCTGCAGGCTGCGAGAGACGCGAAGATAGAGCGTCTCCTCGCGTCTGTGTTAAGCCCGCAGGGGCTGATGGGATTTCCCATCAGCCCCTGCGGGCTTAACACAGACGCGAGGAGACGCTCTCCCTTCGCGTCTCTCGCAGCCTGCAGCCTGCAGCGAGGGAGGGAGGGAGGGAGGGAGGGAGAGAGACCCGACCCGACCCGCCCCGACCCGGCGGCTTCAGCTTGTAGACGGGGCCCCCGCGGCAGCCGAGGGGGCCCCGCGGCGGCAGCCACCAGGTTTTTTGTTAAATTAAATTTTACTTTAGGCCGGGGGGGGGGGGGGTAGGACTGGTAATGGGCTATGGGGGGGGGTAGGACTGGTAATGGGCTATTGGGGGGGCTGGGGCTGGAAATGGACTGGGGGGGGGTAGGGCAGGAAATGGGCTATGGGGGGGGGGTAGGAATGGTAATGGGCTATTGGGGGGGGTAGGACTGGTAATGGGCTATTGGGGGGCTGGGGCTGGAAATGGACTGGGGGGGTAGGGCTGGTAATGGGCTATGGGGGGGGTAGGACTGGTAATGGGCTATTGGGGGGCTGGGGCTGGAAATGGGCTGGGCTGGGCTGGGCTGGGGGGGGGTTAAGGCTAGAGGTGGGCTGATGGGGTTAGGACTGGTAATGGACTGTGGGCTGTTGGGGGGGCTTAGAACTGGAAATGGGCTTGGGGGGGGTTAAGACTGGTAATGGGCTGTGGGCTAATGGGGGCTGTCTGGTAATGGGCTATGGGGGGGGGGCTAGGACTGGAAATGGGCTGGGGGGTTAAGACTGGAGGTGGGCTGATGGGGTTAGGACTGGTAATGGGCTGTTGGGGGGGGGGGTAGAACTGGTAATGGGCTGTGGGGGGGTTAAGACTGGTAATGGGCTGTGGGCTGATGGGGGTAGTATGGTAATGGGCTATGGGGGGCTAGGACTGGAAATGGGCCGGGGGGCTAAAACTGGAGGTGGGATGATGGGGTTAGGACTGGTAATGGGCTGTGGGCTGATGGGGGGGTAGGACTGGCAATGGGCTATGGGGGGCTGACTGGAAATGGGTTGATGGGGTTAGGACTGGAAGTGGGCTGATGGGGGGTTAGGACTGGTAATGGGTTATAGGGGGGGCTTAAACTGAAAATGGGGTGATGGGGGGTTAAGGACTGAAAATGGGGTGATGGGGGGTTAAGGACTGTAAGTGGGGTGATGGGGGGGCTAGGACTGGTATTGGGTTGGGGGGTTGCTAGGACTGGAAATGGGCTGATGGATGGCTAGGACTGGAAATGGGCTGATGCAGGGACTAGAAGGGAATGGATGCTGGGTGAGGCTGGAACTAGAAGGGAGCTGATGTTGGGGGAGGATTAGAATGGGATGGGGCTGGAAGAGTAAAATGGAGAAGGGAAAAATATTTTGTGTGGGAGGGATAAAAAATCTACAATTGGCCGGGTATTGGGAGAGTAAGTGGGGATTGAGGATGGAGGGGTAAAATTTGAGTGGATGAAATAGGAATGAGGAAAGAGCAAAAGGAGAAAGATTAGTATGTTAAAGCAGATGTAGAGAGAGAATGGAAAAAAAATCTAGAAGAGAGAAGAAAGGACAAATGGACAGCAGACGATGGAGAGTTAGCAGAAGACACGAAGAAACCAGAAGAAAATGGCTGGAGCAATTGCAGCTGAAAAAAATGCACAAAAGGTAGAAAAATATCTCTTTATTTTGAATTTATTAATTGGAATATGTCAGCTCTGGTAAATGTGCATCATTAACATCTGCGCTTTGTTTAGTACAAGAGCAAATTAATGTATAGTTTTATTTCTACAGTGTTGTACATTCCAAGTTTGGCTTTTGGGATTCCCAGTTTAATTATTGTCTTCCTATTTCTAAATTGTGATTACTTGTTTGGTGATGGTCTATGTTCTGCATGTGTAACTGAGCTGAGGTGTTCTGTTTATATAATTCCTATTTGACATTGCCACTTGTTCTCTTTCCCCAGTAGGTCATGTATTGTTGTTCTCTGAAATGTATTGGTTTAATATTTGCAGTGTTGCCTTTTGATTGGTAGAGTATGGTGCTTTGTGAGTCCTGGTAGTGCTGTTAGGATACGGCGGGTTTACTATGGGCAGTGTTTGTAGTAGTTCCTAATGTGTCTGGCAGTTGGCACTGGATTATAGTAATGTAGAAATCTTTTAGTCTTTCTTTATCCATACACTCATTAAGAGGCACGTTTACTAAAAGTTAGTATATGGTAACATTATGCAAATATTTATGCAAATGAGACCCCTTATGCAAATGAGGTCCGCACCCCCCTTGGGCCGCCCCTGCTGGGGGCCCACAATTTTTGTTGGCGTAGGGCCTCACTCAAGGTAAATCCGGCCCTGGTTAGCATGGACATTTTGGGTGCGCATTAACTATACCTGTTGCTACTAGTGCATGGTGTAGGCCATCTCTCACAATCTCCAGCATTGACAACTGCACAGGAGCTGTCCTACCCATCCCAAAATTCCAGGACAATGTAGAAGTCCAACACAGAGCAAGGGTACACCCACAAGGCAATAGAAGAAACAAACAGAGCAAGTGCAACAAAAAGCGTTCAAACAGACTTTATTGGAGACCCTAATGCATTTCGGCCAGCAAGGCCTTCCTCAGGGGGTACAAGCCTCGGGATTTAAAACAGCTGCGTAATAAAACATTAAATAATTAAAACGTGGGACTGGGGAATGCAGCGTGTGGGGAAAAAAATTGCCTCTGAATGTTCAAGTAGTGGCCTTTCATCAACCATCCACTGCACTAAAAAGTAAAAGATGTGAAATTGTGAATGTATATAAATTGTGAATGTATATAAAAAAAAGCATATTAGCTAACGCAAAGAGCATATCACCTCTGTTTGGAATCAGCAGCGAACTGCAAGCATCAAGCACACAACTAAATTCATAAGCAGACACTTGAACCAAAATAGTTTACTAAAAGTCCAGATAAGAAGAAAGGTGGGAGGCATGCCGGTATATCTTCATTTACGTAAAAAAAGTTGGGGTGAACCAATCATTCTATGAGCGATCATAAGAACGTCTCCATATTTAAAACCCTGGCTGGTGCAAATAAGATAAAACAACTAAAGGAAGGATTAAATGCAATACT
Source organism: Ichthyophis bannanicus (assembly GCA_033557465.1). Lineage (NCBI taxonomy): Eukaryota > Metazoa > Chordata > Amphibia > Gymnophiona > Ichthyophiidae > Ichthyophis > Ichthyophis bannanicus. Next base: position 211,500,213 of record CM066037.1, read on the forward strand.
AAAAAGAGGAGACTAAAAGCCAACTCAGTAAGTGCGGACCCTAAGAACATATCCATGAAAACTAATAAAAGATAATAAATAAATAAATACTTAATACTTGGGGAGCCAAAAACCAGCTGGGCACGGCAAAACTGAAAAGCTACCCAAGAACAAAAGTAAACATGACCTTAACATCAAAAACATATGGATCCATTAAAAAAACTTTTAAGAACTTGGGGATAATGTCAGGAAGTCAATGGCAGTATTATGCCACTAAGGGCTTGAAGCTCATGAAAGGGTAACCCTAAAGAACATCATTGTTTGATGAATACCGAATAAAAGAATATTGAAGTAACGTTAAATCGGACCGTAAAAACCATTAAAAAACAAGTACCTAGATGCATAAATCTAAGAACTGTCATAAACATGTAGAATCAAAAGAATGTCAGAGTATGACATCCATACAACGCGTCCCAACTATTGCCGGGGATGATATTTGCACTCTGGTTCTTTGCTTACCAGCCTGTGACCACAAAACCCTATCCTTTCTTCTCAACAGGGCCAGTGCTAGGATTTATAGCGCCACCCTGCAACCTATAAATCAGTGCCCCTCCCTCATTTTTATTAATGTTGGCTGCACTCTACCCTCCTTTTTCCCCAAACCACTTTGTGAACTCTTTTTAAGCAATATTAATATGTCTCCTTCAAATCCAGTGTTGTAAGAAAATTGCAGCAAAAGAGCAATTGCATAGCAAAATAAAAATATTTAGTAAATACTTAGCATCATACAAACAGGCTGTGATAGTCCAAAAAATAAATAAAATCTGATTCTGTTCATCTCGCTAACAACAATTTAAACATTTTCCATTGCCATGCATATTGTGAACTACTGTAATATAAAACACTGCAAAAGTCACTGAAGATCTACAAGGCCAAATTTACCATATCATACCATACCATACCAGCATACACTTCCAAAACTCATACAATAAGGAGCCTACCCTGAAAAAGCAGCACTATAAACACTGCAATGCCTCCTCACCAAACCCCAGAACACCCTGAACCTATTTGGGATTCTCTGACTTGGGTGTTTCACCCACAGGGATGTTCAAATTTGCCTGGTTCTGTAATTCCATTTTGTACATCCCTGACATTCAGATGTCCCCATCATATATTTCAGATGTCCATCTCTTATAAAATTACCCTCTTTGCTTTTAAATTTAGGGCTAAAATAAAAAGATAAATAAATCATTTTCACAAGAGTTTTAACTGAAGCAATTCTTTCAAAAACATTTTTTATAAGCAACCGGATTTAATTTACTTTCTATATGCTGAGGTATATAAATGAACTGGACAGATAAATGTGCTGTCAAAACATTTCAGCTCCACATTGCTTTATAATCATTTAACTCCTTTTTCATTTTCTTGAATAAAAACTACAAAAAATATTTATCATTTCTTCTTCATTTAGATTTTACTTCATTGAAAAAATACACTTTTCCCCGATGCAGCACAATTCAGCTTCAGTTCCCAAAACTGAGAAAAATTTGTATTTAACTGGTATAACTTTGACACCCAAGACCTTTTACTAAAACATGGCATGCAGTTAGCATGGGTTTAGGGGCACACTAACCATGCTTGGACCCGTGGTAAATGTTAGTGTGGGGGCAAAATAATTACTGTATACTGATTCATTCAGTAAATGCAATTCATGGGATGGAGTAATAAATGAGCAGGATAGTGTATATGGGGAGTACATTGCAGATAGCTCAGGGACACATAAGAACATATAAGAAAATAAGATATGCCATAGTGGGTCAGACCAATGGTCCATCAAGCCCTGAATCCTGTTTCCAAAAGTGACCATTCCAAGTCTCAAGTACATGTTGGGATCCAAGGGTATACACCTTCCAAACTGCTTGCCCTAGGGATAATAAGTGGATTTCCCCAGTCCTCTTAATTATGGTTTATTGACTTTTCCTTCAGGAACTCATCCAAATCTGTTTTGAACTCAACTACACTAACAGCTTTTACTACATCCTACAAGTGCATTCATTCTGCGGCTCCTCGCTACCTTTCCTCTCTTATCTCACTCTACACCCCTCATTGGGAACTCCGCACCTCTGACAGATCTCTTTTATCTGTGCCCTTCTCTGCCACTGCCAACTCCAGACATCATTCATTCTATCTTGCTGCTCCATATGCCTGGAACAAACTACCTGAGTCTGTGCATCGGGCTTCTTCTCTAGCCCTATTCAAATCCAGTCTAAAAACTCATCTCTTTGAAGTTGCTTTTGGATCCCGATGCTCCTCACTCTTGTCCAGTACTTATGTGTATGTTACCATACTCTAGTCCTCAATCTCACTATGGGCCTGATAACTGAAGGCATTTACATGGCTTACAGCTCTGTAAACCGAGTAAATGCTGCTCAATGGGATGTTCAATGGCACTAAAACAGTTAGTGCCACTTAATATGCCCACTCTTTGCCCCCACATGCCCCGATGCTAACCACTTAGCATCAGGGCGTGTCATGGGCATTTCGGCATATGTCGTGGTTGGCGATAAAGGCTAACTGGGTAGCAACAATATTGAACCACTAGCTGGTTAGCTTCTACGGGTAAAAGATAGGTGCTGAAAGTTGGCCTATCTTTTACCAGTAGAAGCTAACTGGGCAGCGGTGCAATATCGCTGCTACTCACTTAGCCTCTGCGGCTTCCGGACATGCGTGGCGACCCCAGATATTCAATGCCAGGGTTTCATATGACCCCAGCATTAAATATCTGGGGTTAGAGGACCACGGTGACGGCTAGGCGCTATACTCGCTCCTAGCCATCCTATCTCAATATTGGGCCCTATGTGCTTTGTCTTGATTAGACTGTAAGCTCTGATGAGCAGGGACTGTGTCTTACATCTATAGGTACAGCACTGCATATCCCTTGTAGTGTGATACAAATGATTAGTAGCAGTACTGGTAGTAGTAGTAGTAGTACATCCTCTGGTAATGATTTCCAGAATTTGTTTATGCTCTGAATGAAAAAATATTTTCTCAGGTAAGTCTTAAATGTGCCGCATTGAATATTCATTGTATGCCCCTTAGTCTTTCTACTTTTTGAAGGAGAAACAACAAATCCATGTTTACCCGTTCCACTCCATTCATTATTTTATAGACATCATATCTCCCCTCAGCCATCTTTTTTCTAAGTTGAAGAGTCCTAACCTTATAAGCCTATTCTCATAGGGATATCCTTCAATCCCCTTTACTGTTTTGGTGGCTCTTTTTTGTACCTTTTCCAATTCTACTATATCCTTTTTTAGGATATATTGACCAGAACTGCATAGATTATTCAAGGTGTAGTCACACCATGGAGTTATACAGAGGCATTACGATATCCTGAGTTTTCTTTTCTATTCCTTTCTTTATGATTCATAGCATTCTACAGTACTTGCTTTATTGGCTGCGGCTGAACAGTGGGTTGAGGGTTTCAACATATCATCCACGCTGATGCCCAGATCCTTTTCCTAAGTAGTGATTCTTAATGTGGAACTTTGCATTGTGTAACCATAATTTGGGTTGTCCTTCCCTAAGTTCATAACTTTGCACTTGTCCACATTAAATCTCATCTGCCTTCTGGATGCCCAGACTCCCGATTTTTCAAGATCCTCTTGCAATTTTTCGCTATCCTCTTGTGTTTTAACAACTTTGAATAATTTGGGTCATCTGCATATTTGATCACCTCACTCATTATTTCCATTTCCAGATCATTTATGAATATTTTAAAAAGCAGCAGGCTCAGCACAGATCCCTGGGGTCCTCCGCTATTCACCTTTCTCCACTGAGAAAATTGTCCATTTAGTCCTACTCTCTATTTTCTATCTTTTAACCAGTTCCTAATCCACAATAATATACTGCCTCCTATCCCATGACATTTTAATTTCCCCAAGAGTTTCTCATGAGAGACCTTGTCAAAGGCTTTCTAAAAATACAGATACACTATGGGCCCGATTCTGTAAGGCAGATAGCAGGGCTCTACATCCCAGCAGGATGTCCAGCCCCACTATCCACCAGCACCACATTCTGCCTCCTGGCCCCCCTGCATGCACAGAGTCATTCTGGAACCATTATCAAAGTTTTGTGATGTTTTTTTGAGCAAGGAGGCAGCGGCTGTGCGATCCTATATTCGTGATTCAACTCATTTTTAGGGTTTTCTTAATCAGGTGGTGTTACCGTCTTCTCCAGTTTACCTGGTCACATTGGATGTTGTGGCCTTGTATACTAATGTGGATCAGGATGAGGCATCAGGTTTTCTTCGTACTTTGTTTGTTGGAGCTCCTTCACGAATCCCACAGTCTTTTTTGATTGAATTGATTTCTTTAGTGCTTACCCGCAATTATTTTTTGTTTGAGGGTGCATTTTTCCAACAAAAGTTTGGCATAGCTATGGGGGCCATGGTGGCCCCATCTATTGCCACCCTTTATATGGCGGATGTGGAAGAAGGCTATATCGACCCATCAACGTATTTTTCTTCTGTTTTACTTTGGAAGAGGTCCGCCCTATCATCTCTCCTATTCAATTTGTATATAAAACCGGTCTGCGAGATCTTTCAGAAGCGCAACATCAATTACCACATCTATGCTGACGATGTGATGCTGTATACGCACCTTGACATAACACAACCGGATTTCACTCCACTGGAAGAATGCCTAGACATGCTCCAAACATGGCTTCAACAAAACAACATGTTAATAAACCACAAGAAAACAGAAGTCATGTTTATCTCCAAGAAAACCAATTTCATACTGCCCACCACAGTCACCCTTAACAAAAACATATATCATACGAAGCCTGCAATAAAATACCTAGGGGTCCTACTGGACAGCAACCTTAGGATGGATAAACACCTCCGAACAATTAACCGAGCCATTTTTCACAAATTGAAAGTTTTTCAACCACTTCGCAATATCCTCGAGAAATCTGACTTCAGGTCTGTTGCGCAAGCTCTCATCATTCCCCACCTAGACTACTGCAACACCATTCTGCAAGGGCTTCCGAAGAACACCCTAAATATCTTGCAAATGGCTCAAAATGTTGCCGCAAGAATCATCATGGAAAAAAGCGTCACCGATCACATAACCCCAGTGCTAATGGAACTGCATTGGCTCCCGGTGGCCACCCGTATCATTTTCAAACTTCTCATAACAACTTTTAAACTCATTCACAACATTGCACCATCCTACCTCAATAACCTAATCACTATCCAACCACACAACAGGAACAGAAGAACCATAAATCTCAACACTCTCTGTGTTCCGATCAGCATAAGAACTGTCAAAGCAGAGACAAGCAATAGAGCATTCTCATATACAGCACCAATCCACTGGAACCAACTCCCTCACGAGTTGTGATTGACAAATAATTTGAGTGAATTTAGAAGGAAACTCAAAACCCACTTATTTCAGGCTCACTACAACCTGACCTAAGTTGCGACACCTTCACTTCAACTAGATGGTTTCTGCCTGCCACGACGGCATTTAGAGTACCGGTATGTAATCTTGTATATTTGTTCATTTTTGGCCCCACCCACGTGCCTACAATCAAATGTATATTTCGATTTGTTAGCCCCAATCCAATGTATAATGAATCTAATTGCTAATTCCTGTTTATGTAAATCATTGCCCAATTGAAATGTGTATCTTAAAAATTCACTGTATTGTACGATACATTATGATTCTGTAAAGTAAACCGCTACTGATCGTAGGAAGTAGCGGTATGCAAATGTTTACTAAATAAATAAATAAATTGATGACATCTTTTTTGTTTGGACCTCGGATTTAGCCTCTTTGAATGCCTTCATCACCTGGTTGGATACGTTAAAAACTCATATTAAATTCACAGCCCATATTGCGTCTGAGCGGGTTGAGTTTTTGGATAATTTTGCGGGAGGGGACTTCTTTGATTACTACTTTGTATCGCAAACCCGTCCAACGCAACAGTTTGTTAAACTATCATAGCTTTCACCCTGAACCTTTGCGTAAGGGTTTACCATATGGGAAGTTTTTAAGGATACGCTGCCTTTGCACATCGATTCATCAATATAGGTATCATGCTCGGGACCTGAGTGCTAGATTGTTGTCGAAGGGTTATTCCAGATCAGTTATTTCTCGGGGCTATCATAGTGCCTTATATTTCCATCGTGAGTGGATTTTTGATTTTGAGTCAACTCAGGATATGGGGGTTGAGATTGCGATAACGGGGGTGTTACCGTACATGAGTAATTCATTTACAGTTGTACATATTTTGAAGAAATATTGGCCGCTATTGTCTTTATATCCTTGCTTCAATAAATCCTTGCAGATAGCATATTCACGAGGGGCCAATTTGCGTGACAAATTGATAAGATCCACTGTGTTGCTAGAGCGCCCTGAGTATCCTCAATTTAGGAATGGCATGCATAAGTCTTGTCAAACGTGTAAATATTGCACTACTACATTGTCGGAATCATCTTGGACTGCTCCTAATATTGATCAAATTTTTTATCGTCGTTGGTGCACGACTTGTGATTCCTCTTATGTTGTGCATTTTGTGGAGTGCGATTGTCCATTGAGATATGTGGGGAGCACCACTCGGATGATCAAAGTCCGTTTGGGGGAGCAAGCCTCTCGGCTCCGTCAATCGGAGTTGACGGCCCTGATGGTACAACACTGCTTGGACTTTCGACATGGCTTTGAACAATCAAAATGGACCATTATTGATCATGTTCCGGTGGATCCTAGAGGAGGGGCCCAGTACAAACCGTGATTATATAAACCAGAGTTTATTGATTGATTCTTACTGCCAACCCGACACAGGCCATGTTTCGCACACTTCGTCAGGGGTTGATCAGGCAGATAAAACTAAAAACATAAATATATAAAATCAATTCATAATAAATACATTAAAACACATAAAACACATAAAAGAACAGATGCTACAATGGAAATAAAACTTCTATACATATACATCACCATTTATAAACTATAAAAATAATATCGTATACATAAAGGAACCAAGTGTGAATAAAAACGTAATAAATAATAACCTCATAACAACTTGCAATAAATACTACACAAAAAACTCATTTAGCAAAATTCATAGACACATAAATAACAAGAAGTAGACGAGAGGGCTTGTAGAATGCGACAAACACTGGAAGTAGGATAAATACCTCTGAGGTGATAATAGAGGACACCTTTATACTTGAACTCAGTATATTGACAATCGTACTAAAAAAATAAAATAATAGTATAAATAAAAATAAATATAAATATAACCGCAAAATAGATATTTACTAAAAGCAGCTAAAATGAACAACCTAATACAAATAGGAATTAGTATTGCAAATAAGGACCGGAAGAGAGTAACAAAAAAAGCACGTGGCAGGAGCGTGTGATGAAATAACATCCTCGATGGGGATGAAAAGCACTTATTGTGGAAATGAATCAACCTTGAATCATAGCCAATAAGGACTATTCTAACTTCCATACAGTAAAAACTAAATCAATGTACACTGAAAGGGGCTGAAAATGACATGGACAGCTGACTATTTAGATTTAGATGAACTATCACTTAAACTATAATAAAAAAGCTTCATCCATAAATAAAAGGAAGTATAACCATCTTAACATGTACTAAACCTATGATAAATAATGGATAAATAAGTGGAAACTAAAACAAACCAAAAGAGGCCGATCTCTCTTGTACTGCTGTGGACAACTTCTGCAGAACGCTGGACCTGGCGTACTAAAACTGAAAGAAATGAATAAGAGGTGTGCTAAGATAAATAAAAATATTATTGAACCGCATTTGCAGTTTATAAGTTTAAAATCAAACTTGACAAAGGCTTTAAGACGGCTCTTCTTGTGCTGCCAAAAGACTCTCTGCAAAAAACGCCGGCGCAGGCGCTCATCAGCTATATCTAGAAGGATGAGAGGGGCGGAGCCAGGAGCAGCTAAATTACGCCAGTTGGAGCAACGTTGGATTTTCCTTTTACGCACTGTTTCTCCTACTGGAATGAACCGCGATATTGATTGGTGGGGGACGGGCTGATATATCACCTTTCATGGTAGTGGTTCCCTGGAAGAGTGGGGATTCCCTTTCCGTGACTGGTGTTTCAACGTGATGGGCAGCTTGCTGTTGGCCAATCCTGAGTTAGGACCTTCTTTTTCACCAGTTTAGGGTTTGGCGGTTTCCAACGGTTGAGGAAGTGTCTTGGCAGCACTGGATTCAAGTTTTTTGGGAGCGCTTGATACAGGGGGTGTCCCCCAAAACGTGCACGTCATGCATGGGTTAGTGAAATATATTTGGAAGAAAGCAGTCTTTTCTCATTCACAAGTTTCTACTTTACTTTTATGATTTATTTATTTAGTTAGTTAGTTATTACAGGCTCTTATATACCGCGCTATTCAGCATCAGCGCAGTTCACAATATAACAACAGACCAGAACAACAAACTGTTTGGTTTTACAGAGAACAGGTCAGAGAACTTGGATAAAACACGGGGAGGTTATTACTGCAACTATTTACATGAGTATTTACATGTATATACATAACAGGATTTATTCTTAGTTTGGGTGGTGATCGAGATTGGTTGGCTGGTCTAGTAATATTGAGGGAAAAGGTGGGATTTGAGTGCCTTTCTGAAAAGAGATAGATTGGTGATAGCCCGAATCTCTGGAGGTAGGGCGTTCCAGCACTTAGGGGCATAGAAGCTGAAGGCCCTGTTAGATGTCACTGATAGGCATTTTGTCGCTGCTTTAGGGATAATTAGAACATTAGTTGATATCGTTCTCCTAGATCTGTTGGGTGGAACGGCCTGAATGAGGTCTATTAGAGAGGAGGAGGTGATGCTTTTAGTGGCCTTGAAGGTGAGTAATAATGTTTTGAACAATAGTCTGCCATGTATGGGGAGCCAGTGGAGTTGCTTTAGGATGGGTGTTACAAGGTCCCTTCTTGATGCTCCATAGAGGATTCTAGCAGCGGTATTCATGGCGAGTTGCAAAGGGTTTAATGTGGAGTGTGGGAGGCCTTGGAGAATGGCATTAGCATAGTCAAGGTGGGGTAGGGTTAAGGCTTGAAATATAGTTCGAAAGTCATCAGGATCAAGCAGGGGGCGAAGATGGCGGAGTGTCCGGATCTTGAGGTAGATTGCTCTGACTACGTTGGTTATATGTAGTGTCAAATCCATGCGTTGGTCAAGAGTGACCCCAAGGTAACGAATGGAAGGTTTTGATTGGAGCTTGGCTTCTTTCACCTTTATGTGGGATGGGGGGGGGGTGAAAAGTGGGTCCCTAGTGATAAAGAGAACCTCAGTCTTTTTGTGTTGAATTCGGAGGTTCTGGGATTGAAGCCATTCAGACACTGCATCAAAACATTTGGCTAGTGGGGAAAGGTCTATATGGATTGTGGAGAAAGGCATGTATAGAAGGATGTCGTCCGCGTATATCATAAAATAAATATGGTCACCTTATAGAGCCTATATAGCTATATAACCTAAATTAGTTTTTCAGCTCAATCTGTTACCTTGAGTTCAATTAATTTACTCTCCTGCATAAAAATGGAAATGGAAAATCCTTCCTAATGCAACTGGGTCTCAGCATATCATGAGGCCTTTATTCAGCCAGACTTGCTGGATTGAACCTGCCTTTTTCCACATCAACGACCCTTAACACTGTTGCATTTAGGGGGGTTTTAACCATTTCTTTGTTATTATTTTTTAACCATATAATTATTTTTCAATTTTACTTTTATATTTTTTTCTTCTAGTTTCTTCTTTTATATATCAAGCATTCAACCTTGAAGGACCTGATGATATTACATACTGGCTGTATGTATATATTGAATAAGAGTGAAGATAGGGATGATCCTTGTGGTACGCCTTGCTTTTGGTGGTAAGGCGCGGATGTTGCGGTCCCTGAGGTCACGTACTGCTATCTCTGATCGAGGTATGACTTGCACCAATCCAGAGCAGTGTTGTTGATGCCCTTTTCTTTTAGTCGCCCTATTAAAAGATCATGATGTACAGAATCAAAAGCCGCAGCAATGTCCAAGAAGATAAGAGCAAAGCCTTGGCGGATGTTATCAATGCCTGTGATGACGTTGTTGCAGAGAGTGGTAAGGAGGGTTTCGATACCGTGGAACTCTCTGAAGCCATGTTGGCAGTGGTCCAGAGGGGAGGCGGTGTCGATGTGGTCCTGTATTTGTCTTTGAGCTTCCTTTTCAATTATTTTAGCTAGAAGGGGTATACTAGAAGGGGTATGATTGAATAAAAGGGACATGTATTGTGTTTTTGGGGAAGTTTCTGGAGTATCTTTCCCTCACAATTTATGCCCGATAAAAAAACTGTTATAAATGAAGAAGGGTTTTGGCGGTGTCTTTATGAATACACTTATAAATGAAGGCACATAGGTGCCTATTTTTAGAAGATTCAATGCCCTTACTTCCTGCTAGGGGAGGCAGTACCCAAATCTGTTTGTACTCCTCTGCACCTCTCTTTGTACATCTTAGATTTACCTCTCTGCCCCTAAAACTTTTCAATGGCTCTGGGACAGAGGGTGAAGCAGATTGGTGTGCAGGTGATGTTCTCTTCAATCCTCCCTATTGAGGGTAAAGGCCGAGGCAGAGAAGCTCGCATTCTGGAGTTGAATGTATGCCTGTGTGGATGGTTTTATCGAGAGCATTTTGGATTCCTGGACCATGGGATGATTTTCCAAGGGCTGCAGAGCAGAGATGGTGTTCACCTATCCAAGAAGGGTAATAGTGTCTTCTGCAGCAGAATAGCTAACTTACTGAAGAGGGCTTTAAACTAGGTACATTGGGGATGGGTGAAGAAGTGAAAGCCCTCAGGTAAGTAAAACATTAAAAAGAAACCTCTTCCAAAGACGGGGAAGCTGTAAAACTAGAGGGTATAACATGAAGCTGCAAGGGGGTAAATTGAAAGACAATGTCAGGAAATACTTTTTCACTGAAGGGGTGGTGGATGCTTGGAACGCCCTCCTGATGGAAGTGGTGGGGGCAAATACAGTGACAGAACTCAAAATGGCATGGGACAGACACAGTGGATCTCTTTACAGCAGGATAAAATCAAAATAAACTTAACTATCTAATGGGCATACTAGATGGAGCATTCTGGTCTTTAACTGCCGTCATTTACTATGTTACTATGTTACCTCTGTTGAAATGGGTAAAAGGAGTAACATCTGGAAAGCAGTGTGCATACATGTCCGTAATAAGCAAAATAAAGATTCCAGATGTTGAGGCTTTAATGGAAGAGTCTGACTTGGATTTAGTGGCGGTTACAGAGACATGGTTCACAGACAATCATTTAGTATTTATTTATTTATTTAACTGGGTTTATATACCACTTTTCACCTGGTCAAAGCAGTTTACATTTAACAAATACTCGATTACATAGAACAATAAATAACTATATACAAGCTGAGCTGGTAACAATTTAACTATTTACAAGAGATAATTCTGGCATAGTGCTATAGCTATAGGTTGGGTCATTGTCTGGGGAGGAGTTGAGTAGTTGGTCCATAGTGGTCAGTAAAAAGGAGGGTTTTTAGGTACTTTCAGAAGGAGAAGGGGTCGTTAATGTTTATTATGGCACCTCATAAGGTGTTCCAGAGGGATGGCGCAAAGAATTCAAATGTTCGACGGCAATTCTGTTGGGAGGACTTTATCTTAGAGTAGGGTATGGTGAGCTTGTTGTTTGTGGAGGATCTTCGAAGTTTGTCTGGTTAGGGACTGGAGGTAGGTGGCTGTGTGGGTAGTGCTTTGTGAGTTATGAGTAAGGATTTATATCTTATCCTGTTGGGGAATGGTAATCAGTGGAGCTGTTTGAGTATAGGTGTGATATAGTTGTGTTTGGAAGCTCCCTGGATTATTTGTGTGGCGGTATGCATAGCAGTTTGAAGTGGGAGGAGGGTAGCTTGTGGAAGGCCCTGATAGATTATGTTACAATAGTGGATGTGTAGGAAAGTGAGTGCTTGGAGGGTTGTGGGGAAGTCTGCTGGGTTGAGAAGTAGGCAGAGGTGTTGTATGTTTTTAGTTTTGAAGAATATTGTTTTGGTTGTTATTGTAACCTGATCCATGAAAGTTAACTGCTGTTCAAGAATGATACTAAGGTATTTTAGCTGTGGGCAGACATTTATCTGGATGTTGTCTAGTGTTATTGAGGAAGAGGGGGTGAATGACGTGTCTTTGGTAATAAACAGAGCTTCTGTCTTGTAATTTATTGATAGGTTATTTGCTATAAGCCAGTGAGAGACATCCGAGAAGCAGCTCTGTATCTGTGTGTATGACAGCTATTTTGTGTGGAGTGAGCAGTATAGCATAATGTCATCTGCGAATCTGATGAAGTGGACATTGTGCTCCTTGATGATCAATCAGAGGGGTTTAATATACCGGTTGAAGAGGGGTGTGGATATTGTGGATCCTTGGGGTACTCCTTGTGTTTGTTGGTAGGGTTTGGAGACATTGATTCCCAATTTTATTTGCTGGTGTCACTCGGTGATGTAAGACTGGAACCATCTTAGGACTGCATCTTGTAGGCCATATGATTAGAGGCATTGAAGGAGTGTGTAGTGGTCGGCTGTGTCGAAAGCTACGGAGATGTCCAAGAATATCAGAAGGAAGGCCTGGGGCTGATCTTGAATGCCTTGTATGAGTGTGTTTATGAGGGATGTCATCAAGGTTTCAACTCTATACTGAGGGCAGAAACCATGCTGTTGTGGGTCCAGGAGGCAATTTTCATCCATGTGGTCCTGGAGCTGTAGTTGTGTGGCTTTTTCGATGATTTTTGCCAGGAAGGAAAGCTGGCGAGAGTCGAGGTTTGGCTTCTTAAGGGTGAGATGGATGGAAGATAGTTTGAGGCATTTAGGCATTATACCTTGCTGTAGAGATTTGTGGGTAATTTAACTAGTGTTGGACTTAGTTCTATTTTTTTGTTTTTGTTTTAAACCAAGTGATTGAGCATGAGTCGAGAGGGGAAGTAGTGGTATTGAGTGAGGTCAATATTTGTTCTATGTCCTTACTGGTGATGGTGTGAAAGATGGTCCATGGGGAGGGGTGGGGTTGGAGGTTGATAGGGGTGATGGGGCTGTGGGCATGGATTGAGAGGGGTTGGAGCTGTTTGTAATGTGCAGCTAATTGTTGGTGGTTGATGGTGGGGACGGGGGTGTGGTTGGATGGTGGTTCTGTAGGTGTTTTACAATGTTGAATAGTTCTCTCATTTGATTGAGGGAGGTCATGATCAGCTTTGTATGGTAGTCCCTTTTGACTTTATCTGTGGCTGTGTGGTAGATCCCGAGTAATGTTCGGTAGTTTTTGAGATTGTCGTTCTTGGTGGTTGTCCGCCATTTATGTTCTAACCACCTTAATTTGATCTTTAAATTCCTCAGGATGGAGGTGTACCAGGGGGTTTTATGGGTGTGTTGGTTTCTGTTTGGATCGTGTTGTTCAGGTGGTAGTCCAACTGCTTTTAAAATTATATGGTTCCAGATGTCTGCGAGAGTAGACATGACTGGGATGTAATTATAACGGGCTATATTTTATTCAGGAAGGACAGGGTAGGAAGAAGGGGAGGAGGAGTGGCAATATTTGTAAAAAATAATATTAAAGATATAGAATTACAGGGTTTAGAAGGGAGCAATGAGGCACTGTTGGTTAAACAAGAAAGAGGGAATGGGGAATGCATTTGCACTGGTGTGATATGCAGATCTCCATCACAGGGAGAAGATGTGGATGGAGATTTAATAGAGGACATATGCAGTATTGTCATGAAAGGAGAAATGCTACTGATAGATGATTTCAATATGTTGGATGCTGATTGGCACATCCCTGCTGTGGTGTCATCTAGAAATAAGGAGATCCTGGATTTTCTACAGGGAGAACTAGTCTGGCAACTGGTAGCAGAACCCACCTGTGAAGGTGCTATACTGGGCTTGGTGTTACCAATGTTTAAAATGCTATCTTGTAAGCCCAGACCAGCTGAATTCCATGCTTTAAGAAAAGTGGAAGGAAGGCCAAAAAACTCCCAGCATGTTTTAAAGTTGAGGTCAGAGAAGCTGTTGTAGTCAAAAAAGCATCTTTCAGAAAATGGAAAAAAAAATCCAAATGATGAAAACTGGAAACAACATATGTACTGCAAGTTAGATGCAAGGCATTGATAAGGTAAACAAAGAGAGAATTTGAAAAAAGCTTGCCGTGGAAGCAAAAACATATAATAAGAGAGAGAGTCAGTTGCACCATTACATGATGGAAAGATAAAAGGAGCACTAAGAGGGGACAAAGTCATAATGTAGAGACTTAAAGAATTATTTGCTTCGGTCTTTACTGAAGAAGATGTAGAGAAGTTACTCATGCCTGAAATTATTTTTAAAGATGATGCATCTGAAAAAATGAAAGAAATATCAATAAACTAGGAAGATATATTACAACTGTTTGATAAACTGGAGTAGCAAATCACTTGGACCAGACTGGTATACATCCAAAGGTGTTGAAAGAACTGAAATATGAGATTGCAGACCTACTATTAGTAATCTGTGAACTATCATTAAAATAATCTGTAGTACCTGAAGACTGGCAAATAGCCAATGTAACCCCAAATTGTAAAAAGGATTCCAGGGGTGATCCAGGAAACTACAGACTGGTAATCCTGGTATCAGTACTGGGCAAAATGGTAGAAACCATTATAAAGAACAAAATTACTGAACATGTAGGTAATCATGGTTTAATGGGAGAAAGACAACATGGATTTAGCCGAGAAAGGTCTTGTCTTAATAACCTGTTATATTTTTTAAAGATGTGAATAAAAAGGTAAAAAGAAGCTGAGTTCTATTCTGGCAGTACAGCCCCTCTGCGGCCCCTCAGAATCAGGACATACAGTGGTAGCACCTGATTTTGATCCTGCAGGAGCTAGATGTGCCTGTGGGATCAGAATCTGGTCTACCAGCCTAGACCTGCAGGTCGGGCCCCGATTCTGATGGGCCACATGCCCAGCAGATCCCCAGCTATCTCAGCCAAGATCCTGAATGGAGCCGAAGTGCCATGATGTTCCATTGTCATGGCACCGCGGCTCTATTCAGGAGCTGCGATCACTGATTGTAAGACCCAACATCCTTTCCCCACAGTCTGACCCCCGATTGGGCCTCACATGGCCAGGGTCAGGCTGCAGTGATCCAGTGCACCTCCTCATCTCGTTGCCGGCACCCGGCTCCAGCATCCCCCATCTAAGTGGCCAATCCTGGAAGTACAGGACCAGTCTCAGAATTGGCCCTGTACATCTGGGGTCACAGCCAGCCCATGCACTGCTCTCACTGCACCTCCAGATCGCCTCCTTCTGCCACTATCTAAGGCTCCCCGTACAATAGTGCTGTTCGTACTGGGAGCTTTTGCACCTGGAGCATCAGGGGGACGAATAGTGGGGATGTACATCCAGACAAAATGTACATCCCCAATATTCGAGGCACAGAATAATCCCCTTAGTGTATATGAATTTTCAGAAAGCCTTTGACAAGGTTCCTCATGAGAGTCTTTTGGCGAATTTAAAAAGATATGGAATTGGAGGCAATATAGTTTTGTGGATCAGGAACTAGTTAAAAATAGAAAGCAGAGGGTAGCACTAAATGGCCAATTTTCTCAATGGAGAAACATGACTAGTAGAGTATGCCAGGTATCTGTGTTGAGTCCACTGCTTTTTAACATATTCATAACTGACATGAAAATAGGAATAATGAGTGAGATGATCAAATTTGCAGATGACACAAAATTATTCAAACTTGTTAAAACACAAGAGGATTTTGAAAAATTTCAAAAGGACCTTGATAAATTGGAAGACTGTATGATTCAGATGGCAGATGAAATGTAATGTGGACAAGTGCAAAGTTATGCACCTAGGAAAAAATAGCCCAAACTATGATTACATGATGCAAGGTTCCACACTAGGAACCACTACCCAGGAAAAAGATTTAGGCATCTTTGTGAATAACACTTTGAAACTCTCTGCCCACTGTGCAGTGGCAGCCAAGAAAGCAAATAGAATGCTAGGAATCATAAGGAAAGGAATGGAGAATAAAACAAAGGATATTATAATGTCTTTCTATCGTTCCATTGTGTGCAATTCTCATCGCCATATCTTGAAAAGGATAAAGCAGAATTAGAAAAGGTTCAGAGAAGAGCCACCAAAATGGTAAAGGGGATGGAAGGATACCCCTATAAGGAAAGCCTTAAAAGTTTAGAGCTCTTTAACCTGGAAGAGAGATGACTGAGAAGAGATATGATAAAGATTTATAAATTAATTGAGTGGAATGGGTAAACGTAGATCAGACTAGGTGATATGCAATAAAGCTACAGTGTAAAACCCATTTAAGACAAGAGAAAACATTTTTTTACTCAATGCGTAATCAAATTCTGGAATTCATTATCGTAGGATATAATAAAAGCTGTTAGTGTGGCTAGATTATGAAAAGGTTTGGACAAGTTCCTGGAGGAAAGGTCCATAAACCAAAGAGGACCCAGGAAATCCACTGCTTGCTCTAGGACAAGTATTGTGGAACCTGAGTGACCTTTTGGGAACCTACTAGGTACTTGTGACCCATATTGGCCATTGTTGAAAACAGGATACTGGGCTTGATGGACCTTGGTTTGACCCAATATGGCATATCTTATGTTCTTATGGAGAAAGTGTTTCTGATATTTTAGTGGAGATCATCTTGCATCCAGTGATCACCAGATGGTGTGGTTTAGTGCAAGGACTAGGGCTGATGAAGTCCATTCAAAAGCAAGGGTCTTAGGCTTTAGGAAAGCTAACTTTGCCAAAATGGGACAATACCTCAAGGAGTTGTTATTGAGATGGGAACAGCTGGGGGATGTAGAAAAGCTATGGGCAAAATTGAAAGGGCTATTGGAAGGGCAACAAACGTTTTTGTTAGAAAGGTAAATAAATGTAAAAAGAAAAGGAGACCACTATGGTTCTCCAAAAAGTAGTTGAAAATATAAATAAAAAGAGGGTGACCTTCATAAAATACAATGATCACAGAAAGAGGAAGACAAATATCAATATTTGGAAAAAACTTAGAGAAGCTAGGAAAGTAGTCAGGAAAGCAAAGATACAAAATTAAGAAGAACTAGCCAATGTAATAAAATGGTGGGACAAGACATATTTCAGATATGTTAGCGAGAGGAGGAAGAGCAAAAGTAGTATAGTCAGACTCAAGGGGGAAGGGGAGGAGTATGTAGAAGCTGAAGAGGATAAAGCAGAATTACTTAACAAATATTTCTGATCTGTGTTCACAGATGGGCCAGGAGCAGGGCCTCAGAAAAGATCCACAAACAGGAGAAGTGAACGGGATCTTGGATGATTTTCAGAAAAATGTGTTCATGACGAACTAGCTAAACTAAAAGTAGATAAAGTGATGGGGCTGGATTGGGATACATCCAAGAATATTGAAGGAACTTGGAGATGTTCTAGCAGCTCCACTGACCGACCTTTTCAATGCTTCTTTGGAGTCAAGAACGGTCCCAGAGGACTGGAGAAAGGCACATGTCCCTTTATACAAACGTGAAATTAAGGATGAGCTTGAAAACTACTGGTCTGTTAGTCTGACCTCTGTGCTGAGTATATTAGTGGAAACACTGCTAAAACAGAGATAGTGAGGTTTCTGGAGTTCATTGGATTGCAGGATCTGAGGCAGCATGGGTTTACCAGAGGCAGGTCTTGTCAGACAAACCTGATTGATCTCTTTGATTGGGTGACCAGAGAGTTTGACCAAGGGAGGGCCCTAGATGTGGTGTACTTGGATATCAGTAAAACCATTGACACCGTTCTGCACAGATGGACCCTAGAGAGACTGACTGGGTTAAAAACTGGTTGAGTGGGATGCGACAAAGTGTACAGGTAAATGGAGGTCACTCTGTGGAGAAGGATGTTAGCAGTGATGTGCTGCAGGGATCTGTCCTCAATCTGATTCTTTTTAACATCTTTGTTAGTGATATTGTTAAAGGGCTGTCGGGTAAGATTTGCCTCTTTGCAGATGATATCAAAATATGCAATAGAGTAGACCCCCAGGAAGGAGTAGATTACATGAGGAAGGATCTAGCTAAGCCTGAAGAATGGTTAAGAATTTGGGCTGCAAAAATCCAAGGGAGTGATACAGTGTAGGGGGCGAAATACTTCTATCCACGAAAGAAGAGCGTGACCTTGTTTCTGATGATCTTAAAGTGGCTAAACAGGTAGAAAAATCAATGGTGAAATCCAGAAGGATACTTGGATGTATAAGGAATGGTGATAGCGCCTCTGTATAAGTCTTTGGTGCGACCTCATTTGGAGTATTATGTGCATTCTGGAGACCACACCTTCAAAAGGATATAAACAGGATGGAGTCGGTGCAGAGGTTGGCTACTAAAATGGTCAGTGGTCTTCGTTATAAAGCATATGAGGACAGACTTAAAGATCTTGATATGTGTATGCTAGAGTAAAGGCGGGATAGAGGAAATATGTTAGAGACATTTAAATACCTCCGTGGCATAAATGCACATGAGAAGAGGATCTTTCGATTAAAATTAAGCTCTGCAATGAGGGGGCATAGGATGATGGTGAAAGGGGACAGACTCATAAGTAATATGCAGAAATATATCTTTACGGAAAGAGTGGTAGATGCGTGGAATATTCTCCCAGTGAAGGTAGTAGAGACAAGGACAGCATCTGAATTCAAGAAAGCATGAGACAAACAGAAGATCTCTAAAGGAAAAAATAGAGTGTAGTAGTTGATATGGAAGGACAGACTAGATAAGCTATATGGTCTTTTTCTGCTGACATGTTTTTATATTTACCCCTCAGATAAGCACAATCTGAGTTATTCTGTCTCCCGCTGGTTGTACAGAGAAGTTAGACGGGGGCAGGGAGGAGACAGATCGGGGATGGAATTAGGGCGGGCAAAGGGCTTTCCCCGGCCCTGGACATAAAAGGCCGATTCTAATGTCGGCCCTGTACGTACAGGGCCAGTGATTTGTATGGGGAAGTTATTCCACCTCTGAGGTAGAATACTTCCCTAGACAAAGTGGATTGGCGGGCCCGGGCGCAGATGGGGCAGAAGGGGCCGAGGACATTTCCCACAGCCCAATCCTGGCCGTAGGTGGCCAGTTCGGGGTCAGGCTGTGGGGAATTAGCTGCAGGAGCCAGCGGCCGGGATCGTGGCTTTTAATGGAGCGACGGTGCCATGGCAACCGGACACCATGGCGCCGTGGCTCCATTTAAAAGCCTGACTGAGTTAGTTGGGCATGTCCTGTATGTGCAGACTGGGCTGAATCGCAGTTCCAGCCTGCACATAAGGACTGTTCACAATTTTGATCCCACGGGACTAGATGTGCCCTGCGGGATCAGAATCGCAACACCCTTTGAACGTCGGGCTAAATGTGTCCCACTACTGTGCAAATAGTATTCAACAATAAAGCACAAGTTTACTGAGCAGGTGCTAGTTTAAAAAAAAGAATAGGTTCAGCATTGAATGGTGATTACAGAAAGCAAAATGATAGGTTAAGCCTAACACAGGTAAATACAGTATAACACATGATAAAATCTATACAATAACACCTAACAATGCAATTTTAGGTGATCTTACAGTAGCTAAACATGTAGAAAAGGCGACGGCAAAAGCTAGAAGGATGCTTGGGTGTATACGGAGAGGAATGGCTAGCAGAAAAAAGGAGGTGATAATGCCTCTCTATAAGTCTTTGGTGCGACCTCATTTGGGGTATAGTGTGCAATTCTGGAGACCGCACCTTCAAAAGGATATGAACAGGATGGAGTCGGTGCAGAGGGTGGCTACTAAAATGATTAGTGGTCTTAATTATAAAGCATATGAGGACAGACTTAGGGATCTTAATATGTACCCCTTAGAGGAAAGGCGGGATAGAGGTGATATGATTGAGATGTTTAAATACCTCCGTGGCATAAACGTTCAGGGAGAGAGCCTCTTTCAATTGAAAGCAAGTTCTGCTACGAGGGGACATGGGATGGAGGGTGAAGGGAGATAGATTCAGGAGTGGTATGCGGAAATATTTCTTTACGGAAAGAGTAGTGGATCCATGGAATAGTCTCCCAGTGGAGGTGGTAGAGATGAGGACAGTAACTGAATTCAAAAAAGCATGGAATATCTAAAGGTAAAAAGGGGACTGTTGTAGTTGTTGATATGGAAGGACAGACTAGATAGGCCATGTGGTCTTTTTCTGTCATCATATTTCTATGTTTCTAATTTTAGATAGACCTAGGTATGTTGTGTGGGTCCCTCAGGCAGTTATAAAAAAAATCTGCCTGATGCCATATGTTCAAGTCAGTTTAGTCTCTAATAAAAAATAAAATAATGAAGATTTATTCAGTCCAGAGGTAGTTACATAGTTATGTGATGCCTGGATGAAATGAAAGGAACATTGCTAGACACTAGGAGAGCTCTGTTTCTGAATAGAATCTTCTATACATAGCATTCTGTCCTTGCCCAGTGTCTGGGTTTAAAGTGTTATGCTGAGGGTCGATATTCAGAAGGATTTATGTGATTTGTAACACCTGCAAACTGAATAAACCTCGGCATTATCCAGATACTGTAGTGATGCTGAAAATCCCTGCAGACCACAGGAAAGACTTCTGGTTAATTCTGCGGTGGTCTTTGGGTGGAGCTGGGGCAGTCTCGACAGCTATCCAGTTACTGCCAGTATTTAGCCCCTAACTGAATATCTAAACCGCATAAGGTCAGCTCCAATGAATGGTTCCGGAATAGTACACTATAAACTCCTGCAATAAATATCCAGTTTTAATTAAAGAAGCAGCAGCCGGGTGCTTTAAAGACACTAACCGCTTTCACCGATTATCAACACCTATGTCAACTGTACTAGAGGCCAAATCCATCCCCCACTCCCACTTCATTCTTTCTTTAAGAGTACTGCAGATCACTTTAGTCTGCTTGTTCAGAACAATAGCCAGGGAGAATCAATCTCTCTCTATGTTTCTCTCAGTAGCTGGGGTCCCTGCAGCTACCTTTTATCTAGGGAGGGAATGACCGTCTTTGAACGCATGTCCTCTGGTCCTTGCCTTCTCCATTTGGTAGAACAAAACAGACCCGAAAGCCCTCTATTTACTCTTCTTTATCTCTCATTATTCCTCTTTGTCTTTGGGCAAGTTGACATCTTCTTCTTATTATTCTTTAGACCACAGCCCTTGAGTTCTGGCTGATGCAAAGTCTCTGTGCCTGCATTTGCCCCCCAAGAATTGACAGAAAGAGCCAGGGCTGGCCCAACCATCAGGCAAACTGGGCGGCCGCCTAGGGTGGCATCTTCTGGGATCAGCTAAGAGCGGGGCGTTCAAAGCTAAATAATAGATTCTGACAGCCAGTGGGCATAAGGCTTAAGGTTTGTCTAGGGGAACAATATCTTGCAGCAACTCTGGGGTCGGTCCTAGTTTTCTACTAAGTTATAGAGTTCTTCACTACTACTGCTTCCTTCGGTGTATTGCAAGGGGCTGCATGCAGATAGCTGAACGGTTTCTATCTTACTCAGTCTACCAGTCACTGGCTTCTTTTTTTTACAATTTAAATTTATAGAAAAATATATATATAATATCATGAATCTAACACTGAGTTTAACTTTCCTATGATTCCGGGAGTAGCTCCTATAGAAGTATTTATAAAGTATTTGCAAGAAATTTTGTCTGTTCCTCTAGATCTGATACCGCCTGTTACAAAAGCGTTTTATTTGCCTTCTGGGGAAAGGGAGTCTGATGTTACAGATGTGAATGCTACTAATGTTAATGTTAATCTTGAAGCAGATTTTCTTACTGTATCGGATCTCCTTCAGTCACCTGCACTGGATAAGTTGAAGGTTGCTATATTACTTGTTATTTTTGCCTTACCATCTGATAGAGATTGGTTACTTAGGATATACTACAAGAAAAGGGCAAACCTGTTTTACGGGCAGAAAATTCTGATGTTTCCTGATGTTACAAGGGAGACGCAAAAGAGGCGTAGGCAATTTTTACGGCTTAAACCTGGAGTGTAGCGATTAGGTGCTTCTTTTCTGTTACATTTTCCATGTAAGTGTGTTGTTTATAAAGTTCAGAAGTACATTTTCTTTTTATCAGAAGACCTTTCTGCTTTTTTAAGTGCTCGATTGCCTGTAGCGTCTTCCCCTGTTGAGGAGGGTATCATCCATAGTTAAGATGTAGTTTGCTATCTTGTTACTGTGTCATGTTTCCTAATGATTGGGGGGGGGGGGTTCCCTCCCCATCTGATCTATTTCTTCTCACCTCTCTAAATGGGGACTATAAGTATTTCTTTCTTTATTTTTTTGCTATGTATTGTATTTATCTAAAAAATTATTGTAAGATCCACCTTTGCTGTACAAGCTTGTTTGCTTGATTAAGTTGTAAAATTCTAAATTCTAAATAAAAAAAACAAAAAACTGTCATATTAATCAGCAATAATGACTGATTTTAATGCAGTTTAGTACACACATCATACATCCCAAAGGAAGAATAGAAAATTCTCCTTTGGCAGTTGACTGTTTTTGGCTAATCCACACAAGTGTGAATCTATCTTCTCATACTGGCATAGGTGGAGTTAGTTGGGGGGAAAAAAGGTGGTAAATGTTCCCCAGTTTCTTCATAATGGAATATACTGGAGGTAGCAGCCAGTATAAGCAAAGGTCTCCTGTACTTTCTTCACTTATTAATACGAGGAGAATATTCAGAACTGTCAATCCCTGCCACCCCTTCCTTTTTCAAAATAGAAACAAGCAAGTGGAAGATGAGCTGAGGGTGGAAGAAAATCTCTGTAGCACTATACTGCTGGTGGGGGAAAAGGGGAAGAGAGGGTGGAAGAAATTGGGCAGGAGAGCATGAAAGGGAGGGAAGGTTGAAGTGGAAGGAGAGAGAAATGTTGAAGGAAAGAAGAAAGAAAAGGAGCTGGTGAAGGGGGGGGGGGAGTCAAGAGGAGAGGAACCTGAAGAAAAGAGAAAAGAGATGAGACATGAAGGAAACGTAGAGGAGGCGTAGGAGGGGTGAGAGGAGTGGGAGAGGACAGAGAGGAAACAATGAAGGAGGAAGCAGTGTTGTAATAAAAGAAAGGGCGAGATGAGGGAAAAAAGTGAGGAAGGAATGTGTGGTAGGAGCAGGAAGAGAGCAGCATATGAGAGGTAAGGAAGAGTGAATGTGAGGAGAAGAAGAACGAGTGCGTATGAAAAGGAAGGGAGAGGAGAATGGAAGAGTGTGATAAAGGCTAAGGGGGTCACTTTTTGAAGCCCTGTCCATGATTTGGATGTTTGAAAATGGTCATTCACATCCATGTCCCAAGAGCCATTTTAGAACGCCCCACGTTTACATGTGTCTGGTGCGATCAAGTCTGTATACTGGAGCATACTGGGGCATACTGGAGGCATGTCTGGGGCATTCTGAGAAAGATATATATGTGTGGTCAATTTTGGATTAGCATTGCATGTTTAAATCTGCCGGCAGAGACATCCATGTCTATACCTGTCCCTGGACATGAATAGACATTTGAAAAGTGCTTGTTTTAGCAAGCTAGCAACAGCAGAGAGGAGGGGAGAATGCCGCCTCAGCCTCTCAATATTTTTTTTCACCAACTCAAAAAACCTAGCAGGTAAATATTGAGGTCTTATTGTATACCTCTGTGCCTCTGCAGGTCTCTGTTTCAAAAATAGCAGGCCAGGACATATATGTCATGACATATACACATGCACCTTCCGAAATACTCGTGCTGGCATATCTACGTGGCCGGTAATATGCATGTCCAGATTTCGCACATCCATGTTTCTAAATTGTCTGGATTTCTGCACGTCTGAGACCTTATTCCGCATGTCCCTGGCCTCTTCATATTGCAA
The DNA here is from genome assembly GCA_033557465.1 of Ichthyophis bannanicus. NCBI lineage: Eukaryota > Metazoa > Chordata > Amphibia > Gymnophiona > Ichthyophiidae > Ichthyophis > Ichthyophis bannanicus. Next base: position 211,524,113 of record CM066037.1, read on the forward strand.
TGGACACGCTTATCTTTCTGTGGCAGAGATATGTCTATCTAACAAAGTACTTAAATGTGTCTACCTTCACTGCTGCCCTTTCCATAGAATTTCAGGCGTTTTGACATGGACACCCCAGATTTCATCTACACGACCTTTTTAAAATGTGCCTTTAAGAAAATAAAATGGATAACAGAAAATAAAAACTTAGAAATCAATGAATAGGAAGAAAAATAAATAAATACAAAATGGGTTGAAAAATGAAAGCTGGAAACTTTAAAAAAGTATAAAGAAGACAATAAAGAGATTGAAGAAGGTTCCTAAAAGAAAAACAAAGGAAAATGAGAATATAAGCAAGAAATGCAAAGGTTTGAAAACACTGCACTGAGCTGACAGGAGGGAGCATTGAAACTGATAGAAGAGAGAAGGGGGAGAGAAAGCTAACCCCTTGGTATTCTTTTTTTTTTGTTGTTGTTGTTATTGTTGTTCAAAACATTTTATTTATTTTAAAGCAACAAAAAGAGAGAAGAAATCATAGGAACATGGCAGCTGTCAGTACACATACCAAGCATAGATAGTCAAGAAGCAAATTGAGCCATTAAGTTCCATTTTTGAGTATGACTAAAAAGGCAGTTGTGCCTTTCAGCAGCAACCTTTCTGTACTTACAAGCAGTATAAACATAATTCCACCATGCATAGTATAAGTTTGATTGTCAGTGACAACAAAAAATGTAACAAAAATGCCTTCAACTGAGAAATTGAAGTTGTCAACCCAAAAGACTTCCATACAACAATATTATAAATGGTGAGTTTCCGTAGCTGAAGAATATCACTAATACACTTTCAGATGTCGTTCCAAAATTCAGTAAGGTTGGGACAATAATAGATCAAATGGGACATCACCACTGTAGGGTGAGCATTAATTTCCAGCTGACAGACCTATCTTGGCTAACCTCAAAAATCCCACAAGCCTGCCATGCCACCCAGCAATGGAAAACCTGTGATACACTCAAATTATATCCACACCAACACTTACAAAGGGAGCCATCCTTGATCTTATCTTTATATGAAATGACATTTTTGAGCAAAAGGGCAACTGCCAACCAACTATCTCGCCAGTCCCTTGGTCAGACCACTTCTTAATACATTTTAATTTGATACTACCTACGACCCCACTCACTAGAGTGTGTCAACCTAAGAAACACAGAACATTCAAGAAATTTAATAGTGAAACTATCCCTCAACAAGTACAAACACAACTAAATCCAAGTCTGTTGAGTCTGTACAATATAATTGGAACAGTATGCTCCACAATGCTGCCATTGCTCCTTGCAGAACTATAACAAACTATAGGAATTACTCAGCACCATGGTTCTCTGCTGAAATCAATACCACGAAGAGAACTCTGCGCAGACTAGAAAGGAAATGGAGATCTACCAAGAAGCAAGAAGACTTCAGAAACTATACCACAACACTTAATGATTACCAGCAACAAATTAATATATGCAAGAAGCAATACCATACCAACTTAATAATGACACCCCTCAACAAGCCAAGGGATTTGTTTGAAATTGTTCACTCCCTCTCCAAAGAGTAGCCTTCGCCCAATGAGGAGACCTGATTGATCCACAGCTTATAGCAGACTCCCTCAAAATTCAAGCTCAACCCAGAAATAACTGCATCCTTCACAATAGACCCACCATCCACGATCCCCTCCTCAGACCTTTGGTGCTCCTTCCATGTGCCCTCTCTGGAACACCTGGAGAAGATAATGAGTATGATCACAACTATGTCACTCTTAGACCCATTCCCAGTCTCTTGAATTAAGATCATGATTAAGCAACTCGGTCCTATTCTACTGAACATCACACAGCTATCTGTCAGTCAATGACATGTACCTGCCACTCTCAAATATGCACAGTTCAACCAATTTTAAAAAATTCAAATGCAGACCCCCAAGGATCCAAACTCCTATCATCAAATCTCAAGTCTCCCATTCCTGATGAAGATGATTGAAAAGGGATTCAATGCCAACTACAGGATCACATTGATAACCATTCTCTACTTGACCAAAGCCAACGCGGCTTCAAACTCCAACACAGTGTGGAAACACTTTTCATCTCACTCTTGGACAACCTTCTGCTAAATCTAGATAACATTAAAAGTGGCTTCCTTCTCATATTTATTGATATTACTGCAGCCTTCGACTCAATTAATCACAATATCATGCTGAGATGGCTACAGGAAATAGGGCTCCATGGCACTACCCTCCAATGGTTCACCTCTTAATTATCCCATAGGAAAATACAAATAAAATGTAACAAGGGCTTTTCTGACACAACTGATCAACCACAGAGCATCCCACAATGATCTCTCTGCTATCCTCTTTAATATTTACATTCAGTCACTATGTAAAATTATCAATCTCTACAAGATACAATATAGAATTTATGCAGATGACATTATGGTCTTTGCCCTTTTAACGTAGATCAACCTGATTTCTCTTATCAAATGTCATGTTTAAAAGCAATGGCGGTTTGCTACAACAACGAAACTACAAGAAAACTGAAGCACTCTTTGTGACCAGAAACACTTCCTTTCTCCCACCGGAGTCCCTGAAATTCCTGCATAATGATAGAAGAATTAAAGAACATGTAAAATACCTTGGTGTGCACCTGATTTGGAACCTATCATTTCAAACACATATTGCCAGATCCACAAAAGTGATGTACTTCAAGCTGAATATAGTGTGAAGGTTCAAATCACTACTCGACCAGACACACTTTTACACAGTGTGTCAGGTCATGATAATGCCAATACTAGACTATTGTAATGTGATATATCAAGGACTCCCAAAACAATCCACATTCTCTGTGAACATAAGAGAAATCAAAGACCTAATGGACTTCAGGAAAGCTCTGAAAATCTTTTTTTTTTCCAGAAGCATCATGAACAACCAAAGAATAATCCTTACACTAGTAACTGATATCCTCAGATCATAGTGCCTCATTCTTTCTGGGTTGTACAATCACCTGGCCAACCAATTCACTTACTGATACCTGAGAATTCTCTTCGACAACACCTTACACCTATCACACATAGACATATTTTCCACCATTGCCCTTGGGTGCCCTGCCCCTCTGCATTAGTTGGTTCTCTTTATTGTAAATCTTGCACAGCATTAATTGTTACTCCCTGTTGTAAATCTTGTACAGCATCTTCTCCCTTAACTCCAGGTTCGATTACCTGTTCAATGCACATTCTAACAGCTACAATGTTCTGTGCAAACCACTTTGAATGTAAGATAGACGGTATATAAAGCTTGTTAAATAAATAAATAAATAACTTTCTTTTGAATGGCTAACATATGTTTCTGCCCCTGCTCTGTCCCCGGAATGCCCCGACACTAAGCGGTTAGCATCAGGATGTTTAAACCTGGTAACGGGATATTCAGCAGTACTAACCATTGAACACAGTTGAGCAAATTAGCAGGTCTGCTAACCTCCTAAACCACTTGAATATACCCCCTCCCCCCAAAAAAAGAGAGAAAAGAAAAAAAGAAAAACTGGAGGATGCTCCACAGCAGTGCTATGAGTATTTACCAATGAGCATGTTGATTGCTGTGGTGGTTTTCAGGACATATGTGCTGGGAGGGATTTGCAAGTGAGATAAAGCACTGACTGTGTAGTATGCATGTGTAACTGCAATGTCTGTTATTTATTTATTAGGTTTTTTTTATACTGCTTTATCATTTCAGTCAAAGCGGTTTGGATTACAAAATGCTCCTGGTAATGTACATTAAACAGGGACAATGATAACTTGGATTTTTCTGAGGTAATGGAGGGTTAAGTGACTTGTCCAAGGCCAAAGGGCATTCTAGTGGGAATCAAAACCTGGTCTCTTGGCTCACAAGCCAGTGCTCTAACTATTAGGATATTCCTCCACTCTGTATGGTAAGTGCTTACCACTGCTCAAGTCTCATTGAAAGCATAAAAAGGAGTCAGTTTAAGAGTGGAAATGTTCAAATATTTAGTCAGGATCTGCCCATATAATGAAATTAGAGGTTATCCAGCTATTGGAAAATGTGCTAGTGTAAAGGGTAATTTTATTTCTTGAAACACTGGTGCATATGTCGTGCTTAATGTAGTCCTGTAGTTCTTAAAAGTGACATATGCAACTATGGTATGTTTACTAAACGGCAGTAGCGGACTCCATGTGATATCGGAGCCACAGCCCCACTGAAATCAATGAGGCCGCAACTCCAGTATCGCATGGAGTCCGCTACCCCCGATTGGTAAACATACCCTATGGGGTATGTTTACTAAACTGCGGTAATCGTGAATAACGCACATAATGTACACTTAATGATCGTTCGCACGTCATAACACGCGTTCTGACGTGCAAACGATTGTTAAGTATACGTTACGTGCGTTAACCGCAGTTAACGATCGTAAACCCCCGCGGCGCGTTAAAACACCGCAGAAGGTGGAGAGTGGGCGGAGAGAAGGTCAATGGGCAGAGAGTGGGCGGGGAGAGGCTCCCCTCACACTAACGCGCTGAATTGCAGAGCTCAATTCCAACGCGAATGAAAACCTGTCGTTAAAGGCATATTAAAGGGAAGAGAAACCATTTCCGTCAGCAATGTACAGCAAAACCGGGGAAACCTAAAACACGTGAGCAGTGTGATACATGTGCACAGAACAAAATTTCAAATAAAACGTTAAAATGACCACAAGAAACAGTGTAAAAATTATAATTCAGCTGGGCAACAGTGATAGCAATGGGAAACAATAAAAAACACTCCCAGGAAAGCTCCAAAAAAAGAAATGATGTTTGGAAGGGTCTACGCTCCGTAGACCCTTTCAAAAATCATTTCATTTCATTTCATTTCTCAGCAGGACCGGGGTTGATGTTCCCCTCTACTGCCACCTTTGCAGGGAGGTAGAATGTGGATCTATTGTTCGGAGACCCTGTTTGCCACCCTCGGCCCTGGGGGAGGGGGGTGGTGGTACATGGGCCACCTAGGGGTCCATGGGGGCTACACCTGACTGAAACAGACAGAGATATCCAAGGTGTTTCTGCAGAAACTACCTATCTCACACATTAACACTGCTGTGGACCTGCGCCATGGCCTCTTTCAGCCATGGACGGTGCTGTGGACCTGGTGCTGGGCGCCTCACTGCACCCTCAGGGTGAGCACAGTACCCGCACAATGTGACGGTGTGTAGCTACTCTGTGCCAGTACAACACACGGTCAGTACCCCCTACAAGGCCAAGGTGCTGTGGGGGTGCACATGGTCACTTCCCCCTACCAGGCCGAGGTGCTGTGGGGGTGCACATGGTCACTTCCCCCTACCAGGCCGAGGTGCTGTGGGGGTGAATTCCCCATGGTGTGTATCTGTGGACAGCTGATTTGCAAGTGCAGTGCATCATGGGTGTCACTGGCACAATCCAACCCTGGGTAAATCCAGCACCTGCTCACAGGCTCTGATAAACCATAGGCCATCACACGTACACCTGTTAGCATAATGCATAGGTGCACGACACCCTAAAGAGTCTGTAATATAAGGTGCCCACGCTGGTAAAAACACACGTACCCACGCATGATTGTACGCACGCAGCTACGCACGGGGCTACGCCCGTACCAATGCACGCAGCCTCGCACGCACCAACGTACGTGGCTAGGCACACTCCGAGGGTGTGTTTCTGACACCACTACTCCACGTAAAGAAAAACATGCCTCCTCATTCCCTATGTAATGTACAGGGTGTTGCCTGGGCCAGCCTTCTGCGTTAGGCACACTGGGGACTCGAAACCATGCTGCCTGTAACAGCGGTCAGTACAGTAACCATTGTGCTACAGCTCTGTTTCTGTGCTTTGTGTCTGTACGCCTTCTTACGATTAATGCGCAGTAACGCGCCACGGTGCCCTGTAACGCTCGTTAGTTTTTGGAACGTGCGTTAGTGGTAACGATGTACCGCCCATGTCCTTATTTGGGGTTTCTGTCACTACCGCGGCTCCTAAAGCGAATTGCACTAACGCAGTTTGGTAAACATACCCCTATGTGTCCTAAAATTACACACACAATGTAGGTATGCATATTTATCTCTGCTCCAAGGCAGATGCAAAAGGCTCACCTATGTTTGTGCGGACATGGTAGTATTTATAAAAATCCACAAAAAATTCACCCCTGCCCTAAAAAATGTCAGTGGGATATTCAAAGGCATTTATGCAGTTTGTAGCCCTGCAAACTATATAAATTCATTTCACCCAGTTAGTGCCACTGAATATGTGCTAGTGTAAAGGATAATCCGCAACAATTTAAAACTATATTGGATTACATACAGAACCAGAACATAAATATTATATGGGTCACTGAAACATGGCTCTCTGACATGGATAAACCAAATCACCTCACAACAATACACAATAAAAAACTCCACAAGACCATGTATGACTTTGCAAAGTCATACATAAAATTGAATACCACTTCTTCCTTCCAATCCAAAAGAAGCAATATAATAACTATCTCAAACAAGCAGCTGGCACTCTGCCTCATATACAGAGCCCCAAATGCAAATGATGAGGGACTCTCAGCCATTCTAGAGCAAGTCTGCTCCCATACCACCCAGAATAAACCTCTTATCATCCTAGGGGACTCTAACCCCCCCATCTCTGCTTGCTCAGGTAGTAAATACCTTCTTAAATGCTATGAAAGATCTTCAATACAACCAGTTAATAAATTTCCCAACCCAGAAGAAGGGAGGAAATCTCAGCCTTATCTTTGCACCAAACCTATACTACATCAAAGACCTTGTGGCACATAACAGTCACCCCAATCCCATGGTCTGACCATCACATGATCAACTTCTCTATAACCTCCCCAATAATGATTGACACATCTGGGCCAACCCTCAAGATAAAAAGGAGATTCTGAACCTTCAACAAAGATAAATTCCTAGAAGATGTTCTACCAGAACTAGAGCAAAGTACAACAGACATGGACACTACCATCACAAACTGGCACAAAACGTTCCATAATGCCACAATCACACCAGACAAACCAATCCAGAACAACAGAAGGAAACACAATGCCCCCCTGGTACTTGAATGAAATCAATAAACAGAAGAAGCAACTAAGGAAAATGGAGAGGCTATGGCGACGATCTAAACTTAACAAAATACAACAAAATGCAAACCATATATCACAATACAATAAATAGCTACAAAAAGAAATATCACTTAAATGAGAGCTCTTCACTATAGTAAATGGTCTGACAAAAGAACCAATGGAACCAGATGATCCAAACTCCATATCTGCACAAGACCTGGCAGTCTTCATACAGCTGAAGTACACTCAGACACCACTTAAAAAAACAAGCAAATCCAACTTACAGCACATCATGGACGCAACATGGGAAACATTTCAAATCTCAACAAGAAAACAACTTGATTCTATTATAACCAATATTAACACAACTACCTCACCTATTGACCCATGTTCGGTTAACTGGATTAATAAGACAAAAGAATATCTAATATCATACCTACAAAAGATCATCAAATCATCATTCACTCAAGGATACCTCCCCCTGCAACTCAAACAAGCTTCCATTAGACCAATCCTGAAGAACAATAACCTCAATAAAAAGGACCCAAGCTCCTTCCGCCCAATATCAAGCCTCACATTTATTTATTTATTTATTTACAGTTCTTATATACCGCGCTCTTTGGTATCAGTGCGGTTTACAAATAACAATTTTTGCATCAGAACAATCTTCTGCTTACATTACAACAGGGTCAGTAACTTGGAAGTAACAGGGTAACTATATACAAAATGGATATTTCACCTGTGGACTATTTACAGATCATGTAACGTTGAAAATCGTAGTGGAGAAATTTTGAGGTCTATGGACCTTTTGGGTGTGCAGAGGGTCTGCTTCGTGTTCTACCAGGGCTATGTTGTTGGGGTGTTAGATTGTAACCAAGATAATTGAGAAGATAGTACAGTATCAACTACAGGACCACATTGACACGTACGCCCCATTGGACCCCCACCAGTACAGATTTAAGCAAAATCACAATATAGAAAACGTATTACATTACTTATGGACATCCTTTTTACAGGCATAGACAATGTACTACATGGATTCGTCTTATGCTTCATAGATATCTCTGCTGCTTTTGACTGTTAACCACAACAATCTGTTACAAAGACTTCAAGATACAGAAATAAATGGTACAGTACTAGACTAGTTTCTCTCTTACCAGTCCCACTGTAACCAGCAAGTGAGATCCAAAAACAGACAGTCTAAACCTTTCACACAATACCAGGCTGTTCCACAAGGCTTGGCCCTCTCTGCACTGTTATTTAATATATATATTCAACCAATATGCAACATAGTAAAACAGTACAACATCCACTACAGAATATATGCGGATGATATCATGATATTCACTCAAATTAACATCAGTCACCTGAATTACTCACAGCATGCTTTGAATCAATGTCAAATTGCCTCAAAGGACTCTTTCCATAAACCCTCTGGACTCAATCAAAATCCTAGACTATACCATAACCAACAAACAAGAGATCAAATACCTCAGAGTAACCTTTGACTATCAACTCAGCTTCCAAACTCACATAAAAAGAATGACCAGATCAGCCTACCACAATCTGAGAACTCTACACAAGCCACTGCTAACCAACTCAAGCCACTGCTAACCAACAGCGACTTCAGAACAGTATGCCAAGTCATAGTAACTCCCATAATAGATTACTGCAATGTTATCTATCATGGTCTACCTAAGAAAACAATACTCCCTTTGCAACTGGTGCAAAACACTGCTGCAAGAATCATTATAGGAACTGCAAAATACAGCCATATAACCTCTACACTCCACCAACTATACTGGCTCCCTGTCACTGTACATACCAAATACAAGAACATAATAATCTTCAAAATACTAAACAACCTATCTTCAACGACTCTTCAACCATTGATCAGGAAAATTCATCCAACCAAAACGAGAAGAGGTGAAGACATCAACATCCTGGAAATTCCACCAAGCTTCAGAACAGCAAAGCAATCCACTTGCAATAGAGCCTTCTCCTTGTATGCTCCCCAGCTGTAGAATGATCTACCCGCCTCAATATATGCAATCAAAGACCTACTAGACTTCAGGAAAGCCATAAAGACTCACCTCTTCCTTGAATGCTATGGTCCCTCCTAGAAGAACAAGTGCCATATCACAATAATACAACTGTAAATAGTAGATAACTGTTGAATATAACACTAAAACATCACACCGTAACAATGTATCTGTATATAGTTAGCAATTGTTAAATGTATTATTTACCCATACAATCCTCCAAGTTTAATTCCCTGTTCCATGTAAAAGCCTGTTGCTGTATTTGTTCCATGTAAACCGCTTTGAATTGATGATAAGGTGGTATAGAAAACCTGCTAAATAAATAAATAAATAAAATATCCCAGTTAGTGCTGCTGAAATGTCTCTAAATTAAGGGCCTGATATTCTAAAGGCATGTATATGGCTTACTGACACTTTCCTAGAGCTGTTCTACAGCGGCTCAACCACAGCGAGCTTGTGTGAGTACCTGCTTTTACAGCATGGTTTGGAAGCATTCCTTTGCCATGTAGGTATATGTGTGCCCACCCTCCCTGCAGGGCTTTGCATCAGCTGCAGGCTCTTTGGGTGTATGTGGATCTATTATAGGATCCTCAGAAGCCCTCATCCTAAGCAATCACCTAAGGTTCCCATGCCATGGGATATGTTGGAGGGAGGGGGTTTCCTCTTGTAGTTGAGATGCAGGCTGGCTGCTTATTCTTGGTCTCCAGACCCTCTGGCTAGCTCTAGCACTGCCCTCCCCCTTCTACCCACATGGAGAACACACTCCACAATGGCTATTGTGCTAGCCAAGCCATATGAGAGGAGTGACTTGGAATCCCTCCCAACAAACTAGAGGCCTTGTACTATGCTCCCTGCAAGCCCAGGTGAACAGGCATCCCGGGCTCCTCAGAGTGAGGGAGATTGATATACCTGTCCCACATGATGGATACAATGGATGTCTTACCTAATCCCATCCAAGGCCCCCTACATCTTCTTATGCAGCTTTTACACCCTATCTCCCACAGTTTGGGGCATGCCCTGCCCTTTTGTACTTTGCACCATTGCTCTAAGCTGTGCTGCAGTTGTACCCATTCCAGGTCTTCAATCTCTATTCTGAACTGCCCAATTAATATCTTCCTGTAGGTGGGGTATTGGCACATTTTCTACTGTCTGCAGTGGTTTTGTAGATAATGCATTTGTAGCTTAAACCTGCAGGGCACCCTTTTCCTTCTACCATGCTAGTGATGCAACTAGGATCATCACTAGGAACATATGTAAATTTTGATATTCTAGGGGCTTATATACGTGGGTGGGCACATATATATGTATATCAGCAAAGTCGCTATTCTGTAAGCACATATGTATGTGCCATTGTGTGTATCTGCATGGTGGGCATGCACAGGATTGGCACTGGGGTGAAGCGTGAGGCTATCCATGTAGGGCCCAATATTCATCTGGGCAGGCTGAATAGAGGAAACCACCACAGAGTCTAACTGGGTAGGGGCGATATTGCACCACTACCCAGTTAGCATCCATGGCTAAAACTAGGTGAGCCAAAACCCTCCCTATCTCTAAGGTACAGGAGCTAAACAGGCAGCATGCAATATCCCTGCTGCCTGGTTAGCTACTGCACAACACAACAATACACAATTACCAAACAAACCCCTTCCAAAACCAAAAATAAAAAGTTCCTTATATTTTTGTCGGAAGATGCCGAGGGAGATTAGAATAACTGTCTAACCACACCAGACGGCAGCCTCCATTTTATTCATAAATATAAACTTCATCAGGAAACTTAACTCAATGTTAGGACTTCATTCCAAGAAACTTAACTCAATGTTAAGGCTTCATTCAAATTCCTTAGTGCGGTATCCAAAAATCAGGCACAAGGCACGACGTGCACGTTTCGGGATCCTCTCCCTGTATCAAGTGCTTCCATTGACTTGTATAAACCACCATAAATCACCAAGCTCACATACTCGGTAATTTCAAAAGGGATTGACTTACATCATTGGCTAATATCACCCATCACTCAGCAACAGAACTTCCAATCAGACGGCAGGAAAACCCCATTGAATCAGGGGAACTCCACCACGTCATTGATGACATCAGAAGAGACTAGCCCAATCAATTTCTTTATTAAGACCAAGAGGGATCACCGTATTTAACTTGAATATCCAACTCTGTTCCCATCATTGAAGTAAAGCTATTCGATCACCCCCCCCTAGGATCCGGGGGAACATGATCAATTACACAGGTACACTAAAAAAAAATTTTTTAAACTGCCTCTAATGTTTTGATTGATTTTTACGTTTTTTGGTGCACTGAATCCAAATCTGGTAACCAATTTGCTCCATCACGTACAGATTTTTTGCTACATTGGGTTAGCAGTTTGAGGTGAACGTTTCAGATTGAGTGCGATCGAGATAAAAGTTTCTTGGATGAATTCTTTATACTAATTGTTTAGTAGTTATTCAAATAAGAATAAAGAAAATTGTAACAAGGCAGCACATAAGAATAGAGTAATGTCAACAAAACACACTGTGATGGTAGAAAAATTGTCTGCACTTAAAACAGCCACATACATGTGCACAAACATTGAGCATATAAGAGCGAGGTTAGACACAAAGCAAAGCAAAGAAATGTGCAAAAAATGTTGTACAGGTATGTATGTAAGAAAAGAAAACGCAAACCGCACCATTGCAATACATGAAGACAAACACCCGATGGTGTGAAAATAAAATTCTAATAAATGAGATCCGACACTGTGGTAATAACTAGCAAATTTTTATTTCAAAGTTTAGTAAAAACACGATATTTGTCAACACAGTTTAGATTTTAAAGTCATTCTTGGGTCAATCAATCTCCTGGTGGGCCCGTTTCTTCTTCCGCCGAATGCTTCTCTTGGTGCGCTGCTTGGCGTATTTTTCATCTGGGGTTTCCCGCAGCAGCAACCAGCAGAAATCAGCCATCATAGTGGTGTTCCATCTTCCTTGGTACCTTCTCTCTGCGTCCTTGATGTCCTGGTGAAACCTTTCACCTTGTTCTTCACTGTACGCCCCCAAGTTTTCGGGAAAATAGTTCACATGGGAGTGCAAGAAATGGACTTTCAGGCTCATGTTACAGCCTTGTTCTTTGAAGGCATTGAGCATCCTGGCAAAAATATCCTTATAGTTCTCATCCCGCCTGTTCCCCAAGAATTTGAGAACAACATCCTTGAAGGAATCCCAGGCTTCTTTTTCCTTCTCAGACATCGTTTCAGCGAATGCTCCATCTGAAATGAGTTTTCTTATATCAGGGCCAACAAACACTCCTTCCTTTAGCTTTGCTTCAGAAAGTCGGGGGAACTTTGAGCAAAGGTACCGAAAGCACTCACCATCTTTTGGAAGGGACTTGATGAATTGCTTAATGAGACCCAACTTAATGTGGAGAGGTGGTAATAGAATTTTATCACGAGGTACCAAGCTCTCATGAAGAACATTTTTCTCACCGGGTCTCAAATACTCCCGAATTGGCCAGTCTTTTTTCCCCCAGTGTAGGTCGTGGGCCCGGCTATCCCACAAGCAAAGGAAGCAGGGATATTTGGTGAAACCGGATTGCTGCCCTAATAGCATGGATAGAATTTTAAAGTCTCCACAAATCATCCACTTATGCTCATCATAACGAATCTTCTGAAGAATCAGGGCCAAATTCTCGTATTTTTCTTGGAGAATAACAGAGTGAGCAATAGGAACTGAAGCGAATGTTTTGCCATTATGAAGAAGAACACCTTTTATGCTGTCTTTTGACGAATCAATGAACAGCCGCCATTCAGCAGGATCATACTTGAGTTTAAACTTTTCCATCACTCCGTATATATCGTTGCAAAATACCAAATCTTCCTCTTTGCTGAAATACTTCAAAAATTGTGTCTCGCGGTTGCGGTACCAATAAAAAGGTGCTCCTGGTGACAATAGATTTTTCTGTTTAAGCCGAGAACCTAGCAGTTGGGCAGCATCTTTTGGGAGTCCTAAATCCCGGACTAAATCATTCAATTCAGCTTGAGAGAAAAGTTCAGGTTTCGGATCTGGTTCAGTTTCAAACTCGGAAGTACTGGACTCATCGGGAAAAGCCATCTGATGAGTCTCATCATGATCAGAACCGTCCACACAAATATGATCCAAAGATTTTGGTGGTTCAGGCACAGGTACTTCGTTGCTATGAGGCATAGGCCTAATTGCTGAGGGAAGGTTGGGGTAACTTATTACGTTCTTATTTTTTAAGTTGTATCCCTTCACAATGCAAGAGCAAAAATAGCAGTCACTGTTGTGGTCTCTTTGTTCATGCCACATCATAGGTATTCCGAAACGAAATGCTTGTTTTTTACCTTTCATCCATAAGCGTAGATCTTCCTCACATGTCTTGCACACTTTGTGAGGAGCCCACGGTTTGTCTTGATCGCCTAACTTCAAACCGAAATAGGCGAAATATACTTTTTAATAAATGCAGAAATGTTCCTCTGCCGCTTTTTCACGGTATATTCCCCACAAATAAAACAAAAACTGTCCGGCGAGTTGACGCAACCTCTGGCTCTGTGAGCCATCACAAATACACAGCACTGCAAACTACAACTGTAGTGAACCACTTCGGAATAAAGCTGGATTACGACTGAGCAAACAAAAGGTAATAATGAACTTGCAAGAAACTGAAATTTGACAGGAACGTTCATGTCGCAACCACCGTGTTTGAGCAAGCGAACGAGGCGAGGCGAACAGGAAAGAACATGCGCCAGCGCGAGTACTGGATTTAGCCCCCCGCCTCCCAATTGTCTGTTAATGTATAAAATGAATACAAAACACTCTAAAATATAGTGAGGGAGTGTTTCTAGTTAGTTAACCATTACAACCTCTATTTTGGGCCAAGAAAATAAACTGCAGTCGGCTAAAAAGAAATTATGTGAACATTCCTTATATGGGTAAGAAATCTAATTTTGCAAGAAAACGTGACGTGATGGAACATTTTGGCTATTTTTCCTGGATTCAGCACCCCAAAATCTATAGGAATCAGTTGCAAAACTGGAGGCAGTTTTTTGGTAGTGTACCTGTGTTATTGTCCATTGGAACGCAACAAAATAATGGTTATGCATTATGCAATGTTCTACAATTGGGGCAGACGATATTGTTTGACGAACTCACGACACATACTCCCCCAGGCGAGTTCTTATCACCCGGGTGGTCCTACTAACATCTAGAAGGGAACAAGGGCATTGTAGAATATAAACTACAAAAGAAGAACCACAATTGGTTTCCCATTTACGATAAAATACTTGCCCCGTTGATGGATGTGTCCATTCTCGTCAAACCAGCGTTGTAGTACAATATACACATGACTCACAATGAATGTTCCCCCTGATTCTGTACAGATGGTAGTGAGGGGTCTATCAATCTGAACTGTAGACCGGACCAACAAACCTCTTATATTTTGCCCACAGGAATACGTTATCATAAGTGGTTTATTGAAGCATGGGTGTAGCTCCAAAATATGCCAATGTTTCTTCAATATTCCCACTATTTCAGTACTCAAACTCGTATATGGCAGGACTCCAACAAAGGCATCTGAGGTCTCCACAGCTCGCCCACCTCGTAGGTTGTCATCCAACAACCATTCTCGATATGTGTGTAATGCCCGAAGGTATGCTGTTCGTACTACTTTCATAGGATAACCCCTATGAAATAATTGTGTGCACAGATCCATTGCATGATACTTAAAATCCACAAGGGAGGAACAAAGACATCACAAACATAAGCATTGGCCAAATGGGAGGCCTTTTTGTAGTGGCCCAGGATGAAAACTCTGATATTTTCATAGACTATTCCGTTGTACACTTTTCCAATATAATGAGGTACTAAACTGATCTTCTTCCTTAGCAATAAACATATCCAGAAATTCAATCTGGCTTCCAGCAATATGTGCTGTAAATCGTAAATTTGGTTTTAATTCATTCAACCAGGAGAGAAATTCTTGTAAACCAAGACAGCTTCCTTTCCACAGGATAGAGATATCATCTAAATACCATTTCCAAAAGACAACCCGTTCAAAATAGACTGAACCATATAGGTATTTCTCTTCAAAATCAGCCATATAGAGAGTGGCAATGGTGGGAGCTGCCGATGCCCCCATTGCTATCCCAAAGACCTGCTGATAAAACTTCCCTTCTGATAGGAAGTAGTTACGCATCAAAACAAGCTCAATTAATTCAAAAAGATACTGTCGAGGAAGGCATGAGGGTGCAAATGCAAAGAGGTTAGATAACATAGACAACACTTCAGTTTGATTAATATTGGTGCATAATGCAGCAACATTCAGTGTTACTAATGTAACATCCCATGAGGGGACTGTAATAGCCAGGACTGCCTCTTTTTGCAAAAAAATGTCGCAAAACTGTGACAGAGGCTCCAGCACAGATCCTCGGCATGATACTTTTGGCCTCCCTTGGGAGGACACTAAAGACTTATGGATTCTGGGGACCAGATATATATAACTGGTACCTTTGGATGTGTCACAATTAAAACTTATGTTCTTTCTTGGTCAACTAACCTTTTTCTAATCCCATATCAACTAAGATTTTTATCCCCCGTTGGAGTTCAATAGTGGGGTCCTCGTCAAGACACTTATACATGCGTGTATCAGATAAATGTGTCCTCAAGACATCCAGATAGTCAGACGTTGATTGTACAACAATAGCCCCCCCTTTATCCGACTTTGCGTATAGTTATTGATGGATCCTGTTGAAGTTGTTTCAATGAAGCCCATCCTTTTTTATCGAGATTCACCCATTTCGATCGCGCCTCCTTCTCCAAAGTTTCAAGATCTCTCATTACCAAACTTTGAAAGATAGCACTAAAGGGATCAAGCGTAGCTGGTGGCATCCATTTATATGTAGGAGATACCACTGAATCATCTGGAACAGTGGCCCTATCCGAAAAATAATGGGTGACACACAACTTCTGAATGAATTTTGTAGAGAAATACACATATTAAAGGGGTCATGTTGATTGGTGGGGACAAAACACAACCGCAAATTAAGTAGGCAATCCTGATCTGGAGTCAGAGGGTTCTCTGTAAGGATCACTACTATTGATTCATTTGCCGCCGAGAACGTTGGCGTGTCACCGGTGGATCCCAATCATCCGCTTGATATTCTCACCGGGCCGGTCCACCCCGGGCCTGTCCCCACTGAAAATCCTGAGTCATTCTTGAATTAGATGATCTTGATACATCCGAAGCACCATCACTATCATCCGTATCTTCAGGCGAAAAATGAAAGGTGACCCGTTTTTGTGCAGTATCTTCCGTCTGTTTATACATCCAATAATAGATTTTGCTTCATAATCCATCTTGTCTCTAGTGAACTATTTCATCTTATAAGCCTTCAAATATTCAAAAAAACCTTTAATCTGTCAGTCCATATCCTCCATTTTTGTCTGGTACATGTCATCCTCAAAAGCACTTTTCAAACTATTTTTAGCCTCCTCGATTAGTTTATTAACTATCTCCTCCTCCTGAATTGTTCTCTCCAAAATAAGTGCAATCAAATCAAAGCTACATTTATTAGAGATTTTATTCCACTTCAGCACAAACTCAGTGTCAGTAACAAACATCTTCGGAGCCCTTGACGCCCCATGAAGTTGTATCCTAATCAGTCGTTTACACAATGTTTTTAGATCAGACTCACAGCACACTCATTATTGTCAAAAAGGGACGGTCCCTTACATAGTGTGTCCAAATGTTCTTCTGAATACGCAAATATATCCATAGCCATTTGTAATAAATAAGGAAAAAATAAAATGTACACCAACCACCCTGGGTCTGCTAAGAAATCAATTCAACAATACACAATTACTAAACAAACCCCTTCCAAAACCAAAAATAAAAAGTTCCTTATATTTTTGTCGGAAGATGCCGAGGGAGGTTAGAATAACTGTCTAACCCCAAAAGACGGCAGCCTCCATTTTATTCATAAATATAAACTTCATCAGGAAACTTTACTCAATGTTAGGGCTTCATTCCAAGAAACTTAACTCAATGACCACATTATCTGCCATGCTCTTCAACATCTACCTGCAACCACTCTGCTCAATCATACGAACATACAACATTAACTACCATATATATGCGGACAACATAATGCTGTATGCTCCAATAACAACATCCAACCCAACCAATAAACTCTTTTCAGAGTGCTTCGCCAAAGTATCCAGCTGGCTACTAAAGAACAACCTATCCATCAACATAAAGAAAACTGAAGCCCTCATAGTAACTAAGAACCCTGACTTCACACCTCCTACGCACCTCGACATTGGCACCACAAAAATACAAACACAGCCACAAATAAGATACCTAGGAATCATCATAGACCAAGCACTCACACTCAATCAACAGATCAAAAAAACCACCGCAACAATCTACCACAAGGCTAAAACAGTACAACGCCTCAGACCTCTCCTTGAACCACAGGAGTTCAGAACAGTAATGCAAGCCTTGACACTCCCACACCTGGACTACTGCAATATAATATACCATGGACTTCCAGCCACTCATACAAGCCCACTTCGAACTGCCTTAAACACCACAGTAAGAATTATCAAGAATGCAAAAAAACAGGACCACATCACCCCAGTCTTGAGGGAACTACACATACTCCCTCTAGAAGCAAGAATCAAATACAAAGCCGCACTACTCACCCAGAAAGCTCTCCACCAACCCCAAACTTCCCAGCTCCACACTCTATTGCCTCAACCAGCCCACAACAGAACAACCAGACAAACCACCAACAACTCCCTCACCATCCCTCACAAAAGAACGAAATACAATCAACGGACCTGCAACAGAGCCTTTGAACTATATGCACCATCCCTCTGGAACTCTCTACCCTATCACATCAGAAGCAGCACAGATCCATCATCTTTCAGGAAAGAACTTAAAACTGCACTGTTCCAACAATTCTTCGGACCAGAAACAAGCACCCACCACTGACTCCCTCCCAACTACCATGTCTCATCTCTCGAACCTATGTCCTATGTATCCAGTACACAATGTCTATGTCTATGTCCAAACTAACTGTCAAAAATCATCATTGTTGGCCACATGGTGACGGCCCCAAACCCCTCTACTTGATTATTACATGTTCCACCGCTTTGACCTAGTGAAAAGTGGGATATAAATACAGCTAAATAAATAAATAAATAAACATTTTAGGGCTTCATTCAAATTCCTTAGTGCAGTATCCAAAAATCAGGCACAAGGCATGACGTGCACGTTTCGGGATCCTCTCCCTGTATCAAGTGCTTCCATTGACTCGTATAAACCACCATAAATCACCAAGCTCACATACTCAGTAATTTCAAAAGGGATTGACTTACATCATTGGTTAATATCACCCATCACTCAGCAACAGAACTTCCAATCAGACGGCAGGAAAACCCCACTGAATCAGGGGAACTCCACCACGTCATTGATGACATCAGAAGAGATTAGCCCAAACAATTTCTTTATTAAGACCAATAGGGATCACCGTATTTAACTTGAATATCCAACTCTGTTCCCGTCGTTGAAGTAAAGCTGTTCGATCACTCCCCCCCTAGGATCCGGGAGAATGTGATCAACTATCATCCATTGGAACGCAGCAAAATCATGGTTATGCATTATGCAATGTTCTACAATCGGGGCAGACGATATTCTTTGATGAACTCGCGATGCATACTCCCCCAGGCGAGTTCTTATCATCCGGGTGGTCCTACCAATGTATAGGAGGGAACAAGGGCATTGTAGAATATAAACTACAAAAGAAGAACCACAATTGGTTTCCCATTTATGATAAAATACTTGTCCCGTTGATGGATGTGTCCATTCTTGTCCAACCCGCGTTGTAGTACAATATACACATGACTCACAACAAATGTGCCCCCGGTTCTGTACAGATGGTAGTGGGGGTCTATCAATCTGAACTGTAGACCGGACCAACAAATCTCTTATATTTTGCCCACGGGAATACGTTATCATAAGCGGTTTATTGAAGCATGGGTGTAGCTCCAAAATATGCCAATGTTTCTTCAATATTCCCACTATTTCAGTACTCAAACTCGTATATGGCAGGACTCCAACAAAGGCATCTGAGGTCTCCACAGCTCACCCACCTCTTAGGTTGTCATCCAACAACCATTCTTGATGTGTGTGTAATGCCCATAAAAAGTGGCCAAATGTAAAAATTGGCCTAGTTGATATGGGAATGGAAAAAGGTTGGTTGACCAAGAAAGAACATAAGTTTTTAATTGTGACACATCCAAAGGTACCAGTTATATATATGGTCCTCAAAATCCATAAGTCTTTAGTGTCCCCCCAAGGGAGGCCAAAAGTATCATGCCGAGGATCTGTGCTGGAGCCTCTGTCACAGTTTTGCAACATTTTTTGCAAAAAGAGGCAGTCCTGGTTAAATCATACGTGAAAGATTCAACACACTTCATTCAACATTTATTGGCTATTACAGTCCCCTCATGGGATGCTACATTAGTCAAATTGGTTGTTGCTGCATTATACACCAATATTAATCAAACTGAAGTGTTGTCTATGTTATCTAACCTCTTTGCATTTGCACCCTCACGCCTTCCTCAACAGTATCTTTTTGAATTAATTGAGCTTGTTTTGACGCGTAACTACTTCCTAGCAGGTCTTTGGGATAGCAATGGGGGCATCGGCAGCTCCCTCCATTGCCACTCTCTATATGGCCAATTTTGAAGAGAAATACCTATATGGTTCAGTCTATTTTGAACAGGTTGTCTTTTGGAAACGGTTTTTAGATTATATCTTGGAAACTGTCTTGGTTTACAAGAATTTCTCTCCTGGTTGAATGAATTAAAACCAAATTTACGATTTACAGCACATATTGATGAAAGCCAGATTGAATTTCTGGATATGGTTATTGCTAAGGAAGAAGGTCATTTTAGTACCTCATTATATCAGAAAAGTGTACAACGCAATAGTTTATGAAAATATCAGAGTTTTCATCCTGGGCCACTACGAAAAGGCTTCCCATTTGGCCAGTTTTTACGTTTGACATGTCTTTGTTCCTCCCTTTGTGGATTTTAAGTATCATGCAATGGATCTGTGCACACAATTATTTTATAGGGGTTATGCTATGAAAGTAGTACGAACAGCATACCTTCGGGCATTACACACACATTAAAAATGGTTGTTGGATGACAACCTAAGAGGTGGGCGAGCTGTGGAGGCCTCAGATGCCTTTGTTGGAGTCCTGCCATATACGAGTTTGAGTACTGAAATAGTGGGAATATTGAAGAAACATTGGCATATTTTGGAGCTACACTCATGCTTCAATAAACCGCTTATGATAACGTATTCCCGTGGGCAAAATATAAGAGATTTGTTGGTCTGGTCTACAGTTCAGATTGATAGACCCCCACTACCATCTGTACAGAATTGGGGGCACATTCATTGTGAGTCATGTGTATATTGTACTACAACGCTGGTTGGATGAGAATGGACACATCCATCAACGGGACAAGTATTTTATCATAAATGGGAAACCAATTCTGGTTCTTCTTTTGTAGTTTATATTCTACAATGCCCTTGTTCCCTCCTATTTGTTGGTAGGACCACCCAGGTGATAAGAACTTGCCTGGGGGAGTATGCATCGCAAGTTTGTTAAAGAATATTGTCTGCCCCGATTGTAGAACATTGCATAATGCATAACCATGATTTTGCTGCGTTCCAATGGACGATAATTGATCACGTTCCCCAGTATCCTAGGGGTGGTGATCAAACAGCTTTACTTCAATGACGGGAACAGAGTTGGATATTCACGTTAAATACGGTGATCCCTCTTGGTCTTCATAAAGAAAATGATTGGGCTAGTCTCTTCTGCTCTTCTGATGTCATAAATGAGGTGGTGGAGTTCCCCTGATTCAGTGGGGTTTTCCTGCCGTCTGATTGGAAGTTCTGTTTGCTGAGTGATGGGTGATATTAGACAATGATGTAAGTCAATCCCTTTTGAAATTACCAAGTATGTGAGCTTGGTGATTTATGGCAGTTTATACGAGTTGATGGAAGCACTTGATACAGGGAGAGGATCCCGAAACGTGCACGTCGTGCCTTGTGCCTGATTTTTGGATACCGCACTGAGGAATTTGAATGAAGCCCTAACATTGAGTTAAGTTTCTTGGAATGAAGCCCTAACATTGAGTTAAGTTTCCTGATGAAGTTTATATTTATGAATAAAATGGAGGCTGCCGTCTGGTGGGGTTAGACAGTTATTCTAACCTCCGTCGGCATCTTCCAACAAAAACATAAGGAACTTTTTATTTTTGGTTTTGGAAGGGGTTTATTTGGTAACTGTGTATTTTTGTTTAGCTACTGCAGCTTCCGGCATGTGTGGTGATACCCGAATAGTGAATGCCGGGGCCATATATGACCCCGGCATTCAATATTCGGGGTTAAGGGTTGGGAGGCAGGGCTATGCACCATAGGGATGCATATCCTGCCCAAATCAATATCGGGCCCCTTGCTCTTAGTTATGTTTTTCCTCTTTCTGTCATGTCCCAAATGGGTACATATGCGGTCCATTTCAGTAAGGGAATAGGATAGAGAATAGATACATATGTCACTTGGCAAACTGAATCAAGAGGGCAGAACCAGCTTTGCTGGTCTCTGCCCTGAAAACAACATAAATAGAGTCAGATCCTGGTCTACACCTTAGTATTGCATTGTGCTTTGGCTCCCTACTACTCTTTGTATCCTATTTCATCTTGTTGGACATTCTTAGATGTTGCACCAGGTACTCAGGTCTATTGTATTGCTCTTGTTTGGTGAGCGGTCTGTGTTCATGTTTCCCATGTCCTCCAGAGTTGGGAAGAAAAGACTTGGCAACAATGAGTACCAAAGGGCTCATCCCAAAGGGAAGCCGGCTACTATGGGTGAAAGACCCTGTCCCAGCTACTCCTGGACTTGGAGCAGCCCTTCCTTTGGAGAACTGGCCTGTGGACCTCACACTATTGAGTAAAGGGGTGCATTATTAATGACACAGATAACAAAATTAAGGTCATTTTCCCATTGTTTTATTTAGAAAATTTTATGAAATGACATGGGAAATGTTGTCGTTTCCCATATTGTTTCAAATGAATGCACCTCCCTAATAGTTGTCTCTTATCATTACTGTAATAAATGTATGCTGTTGCTTGTTCAATATTCCAGTATCTGGACTTTTTTTTATTAAGGAAACTACAAACTGTTTTCTTATTCTGGTGTGTGCAGTTATTTGTTGTTTGTATCCCCTTTGGCAGTCAAAGTAAACCCTGTAATAGAGTGCTCTGATAGCAAGTAGAGCCTCAGTTGGGGGGGGGGGATTATGCGGGGGGGGGGATTATGCATATTATTTTACTCCCTTACAGATGAGAATTCCTTTTTTGCCATGGGCTAGTCAGATGGAGGTGAGTATTGTATTTCTTCTGCCGCTTCCCTTAGTGATGAATATTTCCCTTTACATGAGGGGAGTTACATTAGCATGAATCCTCCCCATCTCTTTTTCAACAGAGAGAAGCCACAACCTCTTTTGAAAATTTGCACAGATGGAATATAGGGAATGAGCTGCTTCCATTCCCAGCTACCATATTTCCTTCTCTCGAGTGGTTCATTGGAACTAAAATCTTCCCTGCACCACTAGAGCTGACCAGGGGAAGTCACACATTTTAATTTAGTAGAACTTAAATTGGATTTCAGCTCTAGAACAAGGGACCCACAACTAGTTACAAAAATCTTGCCATCCTCTACCCCCAAGGAAGCTGTTAACTGTAAAGAATTCTGCTTTAATAAGCTGACTCCCGTCTTCAATGGATTGATCATACCATGAGACTGATTGATGTTCAGCAGGGAGTGATATTCAACACATCCCTGTACTGCTTAGGTGAATCTTGGACAGTGACAGACTGAGGCACCATTTCAGCAGTTAAAAGTGGCAGATGAGGAACATTCAATGTTGGATGTTAAGTCATTCCCAGACATCACAAAAAAAAATATATATATATGTATCACTGTGCCTTTAATTCTAGGGGTTCTTTGGCCAGGCACTAGCTGGTTTTGGTTGTCCATAGCTTATATAGTATTTTAGCTTTGAGTATTTCTATATTGCAGCAGTCTGGCTCAGGAGCTGTATTACATACAAACAAACAATTTGTGTCACTTAAAATCTAAGGCTCATAATAATACAAGAACATGTGTTTGCATTACAAATGAAAGATTGGAACAGAGTAAAAATCATATGTGCTGAAATAAGCAGCAGAGATTGCTGAGACATTTTTTCCTTGCATTTCAGCTGACAAGAGACCCGGTATGTGCCCATCTACTGTAAAGAAAGCTTGTTAGCAACATTTTCTGGTTCAAAACCTCATTTGGCTTTACTGATATGCATTACATTATTTAATTTTATCTAAGTTGACATTTTTAGCTAGCTTAATCAAGCAAGGGTTTAAAGCAGGTCACATAATAAGTACAGTTTAGTATGCAGATAACAAAAATAACATTAAAAAATAGCTTGAAATTTGAAATCCCCTCTGGAGGGTGCCTGATGTTGCCGCTCTCGCCCTTCTTGGGACAGGCAGTGGCAGCAATGGCCCAAACAGCGCTGTGGGGTTGTTTGCTTCACCTCTCTGAAGCCCAGGAATTCGCCATCGGGCTTCAGAGAGGGGATGGAAGCAAACGTCCCTGAGAAGCGTAAAGGTAAGCGCTGCAGGCTGTTTTAGCCATTGCTGCTACAATGGGCACAGGGGGTAGTGGGGTAGTGCAAAGGATGAGGTTTACCCTACCAATCCAGCCTGCCTAGTAGGGTGTGTAGAGTTGTAACTGTCACTGTGCAGATTATAATCAAGCTCTATGCATTTACTTTAGCTTGTAGCTGTCATCCCACACAGATTGTTCCTTCTCTGCAATATTACTTTGGGTAGTCACTTCCACTGTGTGCTGGTCACTCCCACTTTGTGCTATTACTTTGGGTTGTAACTACTGCTCCATGCAGATTATCGCTGCTCTATGCTCTCACTTTGGGTTGTAACTGTGACTCCGCACAGATTATCCCAACTCTGCTCTTTTACTTTGGGCTTTAACTGCACTCTCTGCAGATTATCCCTACTCTTTGCTTTTTACTTGACTTGAGAGCCTTGACCCTGTGTCTTTGCTGCCCACCAGCCCAGGCACCTGATGTCAGTGGTGCAATCTAGCTACAGCTTTATTGCGAAAATATAAAACAATTGCACAACTATACCTGAGCCAACAATCCCAATACTATGCATCTGTAGGCACCCCTCATCCTGCCAGCAAGAATATTAATTAGTCAGGAAACAAACCAGGGGGCCCCATCCTACAACAAGGAAGCCCAACCATAGGCACAGCAAACCCAGTTGTGCCTCATTCTTTGTTGGGGTTTGATGACCACCTTCACTATGGCCAATGATGGTTATGGGTTGTAACTGCCACTCGGTGCGGGTTAATCTCGTGTTTACATTGGGTATTATAACATGCAGGCAGTGTAATTGATTACTTCTGTTATAATCAAAGAAACATTGGTCTTAAATTGTAGAATAGACAAACCATACAATTCCAATAAATCTCAGATCTTGGGATTAATTATCTCATGTTGAAAATATCTTGCCTTGGGATTTTTTTACGCATTGACATGAGGCAGTACAGCTAAGAAGCAAGCTGATCCATTTCCCTTATTTCTGCACCTTACTCCTTTCCCCTGATGATATTTCTTTGGATTGGCAGAAGAGGATGAGCCCTTTTCCCACTAGTGGGAAGATCTATTTTACAATCTTGCTATCCACTTCAAGAGATATCCTGAGAGCATCAATATGAACATTGGTGTGTCAGTGATCCTGGGGGTAAATTTAACTGCACCCCTGAAGAGAGAGTTAACTTTTCTCAAATAATGCAGCTTACAAAGTTCACCTCAACTTGTATTATTTGATATTATTTATTTATTATTTATTGTATTATTTAACAGTAAGCAGATTTGCATGTAATGCAGTTTATTATTTTTTAACTCACATTGAACCAGATTTCAGCAATATTGTGGTTAAATAACATGTGCTAAATGCTATCAATGTACTTTATAGGACAGTAATGTGAATTCATTGTCCTTTAATATATTGTGCCATAACACAGCTTAGTAAATAAGGTCTTAAGAAATAAAATATGCCATACTGGGTCAGACCAAGGTCCATCAAGGCCAGCATCCTGTTTCCAATAGCGGCTATCCAGGTCACCAGAACCTGTCAGGTTCCCAAAAAGATTCCATGTTGCTTATCCAAGGATAAGCAGTGAGCTTCCTTGGTCCTCTTTAATAATGGGTTATGGACTTCTCCTCCAGGAACTTGTTCAAATATTTTTAAACCCAACTACACTAACAGCTTTTACTACATCTTCCAGTAATGAATTTAAGAGTTTGATTATGTGTTGATGAAAAAATATTTTCTCTTATTAGTCTTAAATGGGCAACATTGTAACTTCATTTCACGTCACCTAGTACTTTCTACTTTCATTATTTTATAGACCTCTGTCACATCTCCCCTCAGCCATCTTTTTTCCAAGTTGAAGAGCCTTAATCTTTTTTTTTTAATTCTTTATTTATAATTTTAACAATACACCAGTAACACCCCAAACATACAACAACACCCAACCCACCTAACCCCCCCCTCTTCCCCCCCCTCCCCCCCCCCCGGCTCTCCGAGGCGCCATCCTTGGGAAAAAAAAATAATCAGGATTGGCAAGCCCCTCCCATACACACAAAGGGTATGCATCCTGTTACACCTCATAACAGTGCTCTATTTCTCAAAAAGCACACCACTTATTTGAGACCGAGCAGCAAAATTGTCCAATGCCCGCCACCTGCCTACATTAATACCATCCCTATCCGGATAGTGGATTTTACTATACAGCTTCTCAAATCTGGCAGATTGACAAACAAGATTCCACATGTCCATACATAACTTTCATGAGTCTTTCCAGTTTGCAAAAATAACTTTTAAACTAAGGCAATCATGAAATTGAACATAAAACGATTTTCTTTAGTTAAGCCAGGTATATCAAAAGTCGATCTCAAACATACTATACCCCAGGACAATGTAGCAGAAATTTGCAATACAGCCTGCATCCTATTCCAAACAAGCTGCCAGAATCTCTGAACGTGAGAGAACTCAAAAACCATATGCTTAAACGTGCCGAAATCCGTTAGACAAGACCAGCATTTGGCCGATACTGCTTTGTCCCATTTGGCTAATTTGTCCCATTTGGCTAATTTCACTCCCATTAACTGAATCCAACCTTTTCCTTGAAACCATATCTGATTTAGACTATCACCAAATAATAAACACACCAACTCACAACAAAGGAGGCACACTTGACCTCGTCCTCCTACCCCACTCACTTTTCAATCTTTTCAATCCAGACACTTTAGAATGTACTCAAATACCCTGGTCTGATCACTACCTTATCAAATTAAATCTTACATGCCATACCACCTGCGTCATAAAACACACAAGAAATGACCCGCCAATTAAATTCAAGAAATTCAACGAAATCAGAATTTTTGGATTCTACAGTCCCTTACCTTTCATCATCCCCAACAGATTTGGATGAAGCGGTCATAAACTGGCATACCACCATTAGCAATGCAGCCAAAATTAACCAAAATAATAATAAAAAGATAACCTACTCAAAAACTAACTGTACGCCATGGTTCAATAATACATTAAAACAAATGAAACGAGAACTAAGGAAATTAGAGCTTAAATGGCGCAAAACTAAAACTTCAATCTACAAAGAATTATATTACAACCACCTCTCAGTTTACAAGGATACCTTAGACAGCACAAAGAAAAACTACTATGCAACCATCTTATCAAACTCATACAATAGACCAAGAGAACTTTTTTCTATTGTTAGTAACCTAACCAATAACTCCCAAGCCAATAGCAAGGAAATTACTGATATATCAGCTCAAACTTTAGCCAACTACTACCAAGACAAAACTAAACAAACATTAAAGACCCCAGTATCCATCGACAAACCTCTTTATCTAACTGATGAATGGTCAAAATTTCATCCAATAACCAAAGTATCATTAAAAAATATCATCCTCAATCTCAACACCACTACCTCTTATCTTGATCCCTGCCCAGTAATCTGGATAAAAAACACACTCTCAATTGTTCTATCCTTCTTACTCCCGATTGTCAATCTCTCTCTTTTCCAAGGTCACCTCCCTCCAACACTAAAACATGTACAAATCCGACCAATCCTTAAGAATGGCACGCTTGACAAAACCTCTCCAAAATCATACAGACCCATCTCAAGTATACCATTTTTAGCAAAAATAATAGAAAAAACTGTACAATTACAGACACAAAAATACCTAGACTCATACTACCCACTTGATGATCAGCAATACGGATTTCGTCCCAGACATGGAGTGGAAACCCTTCTTACAGTTTTAACTGAGAGGAATTGACAACCACAAAAAAGCCTTCATCCTCTTATTCATTAATATATCGGCAGCTTTTGATAGTGTCCACCATACTATTATGCTTAACAACCTGAGACAGATAGGAATAAATGAGACAGTTCATATCGGCAGCTTTTGATAGTGTCCACCATACTATTATGCTTAACAACCTGAGACAGATAGGAATAAATGAGACAGTTCATAAATGGTTCACCTCCTACCTAAATAACAGAACTCAAAACGTAAGAATAGGCAACCAAACCTCCGACTCTTACAAACTAGAAACAGGATTACCACAAGGCTCAGCGCTTTCAGCACTTTTATTTAATATTTACATAAAACCAGTCTGCAATATCTTTAAAAAATTTGGTGTACTCTATCATCTATATGCAGATGATATCATGATGTACATCCCGTTCACTATCCCTCACTTACCGATACAACTCCTATCTGATTGCTTTAACGAAATTACAACCTGGTTAAACGCCCATAACTTCCAAATAAACCACTCAAAAACTGAAGTGCTAATTGTTACTAAAAATCAATCATATATTCCCCCAACACACATAACACTTCAAAACCAAGAAATTAAAATAAAGAATGAAGTAAGATACCTTGGGGTTATTCTAGATAAACACCTATCAATGGATACCCATATTAGAAATACCACAAAGAAAATTTACTTTAAGCTCAAAATCCTTAAACAACTAAGACCTCTTGTATATATACAAGATTTTATCAGTATAATTCAAGCTACCATAACCCCACATTTTGACTTTGCTAATCTAATTTTATTAGGTACAACAAAACAAAACATTAAAAGAATTCAGCTTGCACAAAATGCTGCAGCAAAGATAATATCAAAAGTACATTCACATCAACATATAACTCCAATACTTGCATCCCTTCACTGGCTCCCAATTCAAAGCAGAATAGTATATAAAACTTTAATAACTTCATTTAAATCTCTAAATGATATGGCCCCAGTCACGCTAAGTAACTTAATCAGGAAAGAACATGCAAAATCTACTAAACGGAAAGGGCAATTAAACAAACTAAAAACTCCCAAAGACTTCATAAAAGCAAACAAATTAACAAACAACAGAGCGTTCTCACACGCAGCCCCAACAATCTGGAACTCCCTCCCAGATGACCTAAGAATGATAACTGAAATCATCGAGTTTCGTAAAAAATTGAAAACCTACCTATTTACAATGCATTACAACAATACAGATCATCCTTCATTTGACTTAGATAAAGGCTAACTAGTATTTCAGAGGTGATCCAACGATCTAAAAAGACAATGCCATCCAGCAGAAACTACTATCCACAATACCAAAACCCTAAATCTGTATATAATGTATATAGTTTTTACTGTTTGTTCTGTTCAAGCCTACCATTTGCTGTTTAGTTATAATATCCTTGGTTATATGATGTTACATGTAAAACAAACGCTGCTTTGTTAATTTGTTGTTTATTGTGAACCGCAACTGATCTCAGGAAGATGCGGTATATAAATGTTTGTTAAATAAAATAAAAATAAATAAATAAAAATAATGTAAGCCCTATGCAAAAAAAAAATAGGGACTGAGTAATCGCAGTTGACCTAGAGACCCTCGTGACGGGGCCCCATACAGTTCTCCATACCGTGCATGGTACAGATCTCAGCACCTCCACCTCCCAGCTTCTCTCAAGTCCAAACAGTTGAGGCGGGCTGCAGTCTCTCAAAAAAGCATAAATTTTTGACGCAGCTCCCGCCCCACCTGCTGTCTCCACCAGCCCTTGAACAAGACAATCATCAAAGAGCGTCACAGAAGGAGAAATGTTCACTGCCTGTAGGCAATGGCGGAGCTGAAGCCAATAGAACCGAGCAGAATCAGGGAGAGAGTAATCGCATTGCAAAGTGCAGAAATCTTTCCAATCTGTAAGTCCAAGCATCTGATCCAAAGACCAAATGCCGCATGCTTGCCATTTCCTCCATGAAAACATCTTGCCACTGATTTTAAGTTTTGGATTCCACCATAGAGGTAACCTCCTGTGTGGGGGGACAGCAGACTTCATCTGACCCAACAGCAGCAAGTAGGCCTGCTGAGTAGCGGAATCCACTTTACCTGATCGAGTTTTCTCGGGATGCTTCATACCCAAGAGCAGCCTCAGCGGACATGGGTCTACTATCCGCTTTTCAACTTCTAACCACACAGGCTTAACCTCCAAGTCCTCCTCACAAGCCCACAATGCACCTTGTTTTAGGAGAAAAGTTTGATGATAGGACCGAAAATCAGGGAAATGAACTCCCCCTTGTCCTTGACAGCTTTCAATTTTTTAAGCGCAATCCTAGGCTGCCGACCTCCCCATAGGAATCGTGATAGACATCGTTCCACTTCAACATAAACACCTGGAGCCAGTGGGATCGGGAGCATTCCTAGCATATAATTAATTTTGGGCATTAAGGTCATTTTTATAGCCTCCAACCTCCCCCACCAGGTAAGATATAAAGGAGACCAGGCTAACACAGACTGCTTAATTGACCGTATAAGGTCATCGATGTTCTCTTGGACAGCCTGCTCCAGGGGGAAACCATATTTAACACCCAAATATTTAATGCTACCGGCCACCCACCGGAACAGAAATGACGCTAATTGATCCGCTGTAACCAAACTATTCATCGGAAAGACAACAGATTTGGACCAATTTATTTTATAACCGGATAACCCGGAATAGTAATCAACTAAATTCAAAATCGTTGGGATCGCCGTAGGTTGCATGAACAGCAAAAGATCATCAGCATACACTGACACTTTAACTTGCCAATCCCCTACTGCAAAACCGCTGATGTCCTTGTTTTGCCGAATGGCGAGGATTAACGGCTCTAAAGCTAAATTAAAAAGCAGAGGAGAAAGAGGACAGCCCTGACGAGTACCCCTATATAGCGAGAAGGAGCAGGAGAGAGCCCCATTCACACAGATTCGAGCCTTAGGATTCAAATACAAGGATCAAATCATATTAACAAACTTTTGACCTAAAACAAACCATTCCAAAGTTTTAAACAAAAAAGGCCATTCCAGCCTGTCAAAGGCCTTTTCAGCATCCAAAGAAACCCCAACATAAGGATCCTTTGAATACTTCACCCTCTCTAAAAGATTACATAAAAGCCTGGCATTATCAGACGTAGCTCTCCCCGGAATAAAGCCACATTGATCAGGGTGGATCAGCCCCCCTACTCCTTTAGCAAGCCTACTCGCCAACACTGAGGCGTAAATTTTATAATCTACGTTTAATAAAGAAATGGGCCTGTAATTCGCTACTTGAGTGGGGTCTCTCCCAGGCTTCTCTAAAACAACAACCGTAGCCTCCCCAAAATTGCCCACTTGCGAAGGGGAGTTGCCAATAGCCTCATAGTATATCAGCAAATAAGGGAGAAGATTATTTCGAAACACTTTATAAAATTCTCCAGGGATACCATTGGGGCCCACTGCCTTGCCCGACGGCAAGCCTGCAATGGCCTTACCAATTTCCACGCTTGAGAAGGATTTATCCATCTCACTCACTAAATGCACCGGGAGCTGAGGATGATCTAGCTGTTGTAAAAACCCATCAATTACCCCAGCTTCAGCAAGACCATCAGAAGCATATATCTTTTGATAGTAATCTGCAAAAACTTCCAAAATCTGATCAGTACTGCGCAGAGCTCCACGGGAGTTGGCCAAAAGTTTACCCCCTTTATTATTCTCACCGTAAAACTGAGACTGCTGCTTCAACAATACATGTTCAATCTCTGAACTCAAAATTGCATTGTACTGAAACCGGAGCCTTTGTAACCGCAGCATAATACCAGCATCTGCTTGTTTAAGCAGGAGCCTCTCCCCAGCCTTAATTTGGTCCTCTAGGATCCTCAGTTTGGCCTTCCTCTTTCTATACTCTTTAATAGAAAAGCTGGTAATTGCTGCTCGCAGATAGGCCTTAAAGGCCTCCCACCATGCCAAAATCGACGTGTCCCCCACGATATTCGATTCAGAATACTCCTTTATGAATGCTCTAATTTCCTCCTGAAAAAGAGAATAAGCTAACATCAATCTGTTAAAGGACCAGGCCCGCGATTGACTACTCCCCTCCACCCACTCTACCCATAAGGAAATAGCAGCATGATCTGAAATATGCACGCCTAAGATCTCTGCACTCCGCACCCCGGGAACTAATCTTTTAGAAATCAGGAAAAAATCCAATCTTGACCAAGATTGATGCGGGGGTGAGAAGAAAGTGAAGTCCTTCTCTTTAGGATGCATGAGTCTCCAGATATCCACCAACCCTAAAGAATTGAGGAGAGCCTGAAGAACCACACGTACTCTGGCAACCCTCTCCACCCTGCCGGGGCATTTGTCCAGCAATGGGTCAAGAGTGACATTGTAATCCCCCCCTATTATCAGTGGCAAAGTGGAGTGTTCCTGCAATACACCAAGTAAATCCATGAAGAATGTAGGGTCATCCGAATTGGGACCATACACATTAACAATTGAAACCGCCACTTCCCCAATCACCGCCGACACTAACACCCAGCGACCCTCCGCATCCGATCGCACGTCCATAACCCTACAACCTAAAGACTTCTTCCCCAGAATCACCACCCCATTCTTCTTTTGCACTGAAGGAGAAGCTCCCAATAACACAAAATGCCTATCCTCTAATTTTTTGGTCTCTTTTACGTCCAAATGGGTCTCCTGTAGTAAGACCAGTTCTGCCTTCTGGTGCTGAAAATATGTAAGTATTTTCTTCCTTTTTATCGGACTTTTGATTCCTTTCACGTTCAGAGAAAGCAGATGCACAACCCTAACCATATTCAAACATAAATATGTACTACATATCCTCCCTTACCAGTATTTACATACAGACACTCCCTGGAGAGCCACACAAAACCCCCAGCAACTGAAAACCACCCCCACATACCCCAAATTGGGTAAGTCAGCTTGTACCAAGCACGCTGCCAAGCGGACCCCCCCATACTGAAAAAGCAGGAAATATATTTGCCCCAGTCCCCACAGAACAGTCCTTCAGGCACACCAAGCTTAGAACAGTGGAGAATAGAGTCCGATGATATCACTCCAAAGCCCAGACTCTTTCCTGAGCAGGCCCCCTAGGCCGCTGGACCTTTCCAACCAAGTCCAAGAAAATAGTTCACACAACCGATCTCAAGCCATACAGTCACTGCATCTGAAGCGCCTCCTGCTCTGCGATGAATCTCTCCAATACCGCAGGATCATCAAAGTTCTTGGTAACATTGTTAAGCGTGACTCGAAAACGAGCAGGATAAAATAGACCATAGCGCACTTGGAGACGCTGGAGTCTTCCCCTGAGCACTAGAAACTGCTTCCTCTTCACCACCGTGGGCTTACTGAGGTCAGGAAAAAAGAATATTTTGTGGCCTTCAAATTGAAGTTCCTTGCAAGCCTTCGCAGCATTCATGACCTGAGCTACATGCTGATAACGCAAAACACAAAGAATTAATGGCCGTGGCAGACTTGACTGCTGGTTCAATGTTGTTGGAATACGATGTGCCCTTTCAATTTCAAACAGGCGAGCCAGATTCAATTTCAACAGCTTTGGTATTAAATCCTCCAAAAACGAAATAGGGTCTTTACCCTCTGCACCTTCCAGAATTCCAATGATCCGAAT
Source organism: Ichthyophis bannanicus (assembly GCA_033557465.1). Classification (NCBI taxonomy): domain Eukaryota; kingdom Metazoa; phylum Chordata; class Amphibia; order Gymnophiona; family Ichthyophiidae; genus Ichthyophis; species Ichthyophis bannanicus. The sequence continues at coordinate 211,557,438 of CM066037.1, forward strand.
GTTATTCCTGTGTGCCCTGTTATTCATGTCCTCCAGGGTCCTTTCCAAATAATCCACTTTCTTTATGGCCCTCCCAAACTGCGCCAATTTTTCCTCATGCGCTATGGCCTTAAGCTCTATATTTTCCACTTTAGTGACCAACGACACCAACTGCTCCTTGAGCTCCTTCGAGTCCGCCTGGAGTTCACAAAGGTGCTCACCATTAGTATCCACACGTGCACGGACTGCCCTCAATTCAGTAAGGATCTCTCTAACTCCCTCTTCGTGTTCGCGATGCGATGCCATCTTGTGTGGGGAAGGCGGATCCGCTTTTGATCGCTTAACCCCGGAGTTTTGCGAACTAGTAAACTCCAACTTTGTTTGCTTGCTGTTTGCCATCTCCGGCGGTAGATAAAGCAATTGCGGCTGTCTGGCTGCCCTTCAGCAGGGACTGAGGCAGGATTTTAAGTTAGGTCCTCGGGAGCTCTCCGCTAGACGTCCATGCAGGTCCCTGGCTGGCTCCGCCCCCCACCTTAATCTTTTAAGCCTTTCTTCATAGTGGCATCCTTCCATCCCCTTTACCATTTTGGCGGCTCTTTGTGCCCGAGTTAATGGAGGGTCAGGTGACTTGACCAAGGTCACAAGGAGCATCATCAAAATTTGAAATCTGGTTTCCCTGATTCCTAGCTTGTTGATCTAACTACTAGGCTAATTCTATAATAAACAAGTGTGCTCTCTGAGAAGAAATTGCATAATTATACACCCGCATATGGAATGCCAAAGTCTTCTTCAAAATATATGTTTGAATTTTTAGCCTAATTGGAAGAGTTCTTCAATCCTATTCATATCCAGGCTAAAACCCCACCTTTTCAAGGCTGCTTTTGGCTTCTGTCCTCTTTTCTGTCCTACTTAAGACCCTTGTATTTTTTAATCAGTTCCTTTGAATGAAGCTTCGTACTTCCTTTTTGTTTTGTTTGACTGTCTTGAATTGTTTGTAAGCTCATAAGAACATAAGAACATAAGAAATGCCATACTGGGTCAGACCGAGGTCCATCAAGCCCAGTATCCTGTTTCCAACAGTGGCCAATCTAGGTCATATGTACCTAGCAGTTTCCCCAAAAGACACAGGTTCTGCAGTGCTTGTACTAGGCCAAGCATTGATATCCTGGGTCCCTTTTTAATAGTGGTTTATGGACCTTTCCTCCAGGAACTTGTCCAAACCTTTTTTAAACCCAGCTATACTAACAGCCCTTACTACATCCTCCGGTAACAGATTCCAGAGTTTGATTACACGTTGAGAGAAGAAATATTTTCTCCTATTTGTCTTAAATAGTTTACCCTGTAGCTTCATTACATGCCCCCTAGTCCTTCTATATTCTGATAGCGTAAACAATTTATCCACGTTTATCCGTTCCACTCCATTCATTAATTTATACACCTCTATCATATCTCCCCTCAGCCGCCTCTTTTCTAGGTTAAAGAGCCCTAACCTTTTTAGCCTCTCTTCATAGGAGTAGCCTTCCATCCCCTTCACCAATTTGGTGGCTCTTCTCTGTACTTTTTCTAATAACTCTATGTCCTTTTTAAGATACGGTGACCAGAATTGCACACAATATTCAAGGTGCGGTCGTACCATGGAGCGATACAGAGGCATTATAATATCCTTTGTTTTATTCTCCATCCCTTTCCTTATGATACCTAGCATTCTATTTGCTTTCTTGGCCGCCGCTGCACACTGGGCGGAGGGTTTTAACATGTTATCCACGATGACTCCTAAATCTTTTTCCTGGGTGGTGGTTTCTAATGTGGAGCCTTGCATCTTGTAACTATAGTGTGGGTTGTTCTTTCCTAGGTGCATAACTTTGCACTTGTCCACATTAAATTTCATCTGCCATTTGGATGCCCAGTCTTCCAATTTATCCAGATCCTCCTGCAGTTTTCCACAATCCTCTTGGGTTTTAACAACTTTAAACAGTTTTGTGTCATCTGCAAATTTGATTACCTCACTAGTTATTCCCTTTTCCAGGTCATTTATGAATATGTCAAAAAGTAGCGGACCCAGTACAGATCCCTGGGGTACTCCACTATTCACCTTTTTCCATTGGGAATATTGGCCATTTAGCCCTACCCTCTGCTTTCTATCTTTTAACCAGTTCCCGATCCACAATAGTACACTGCCTCCTATCCCATGACTTTTTAGCTTCGCCAAAAGTCTCTGATGGGGGACCTTGTCAAAAGCTTTCTGAAAGTCCAGATACACTATATCAACCGACTCACCTTTGTCTACCTGTTTATGCACACCTTCAAAAAAACAGATCAGATTAGTAAGACAAGATCTTCCTTGTCTAAAGCCATGTTGGCTGTCTCCCATTAGGCCATGACTATCTACATGCTGTGTAATTTTGTTCTTTATGATGGCTTCTACCATTTTCCCTGGTACTGACGTCAGGCTCACCGGTCTGTAATTTCCCGGGTCACCCCTGGAACCCTTTTTAAAAATTGGTGTTACGTTGGCGACCCTCCAATCTTCAGGTATTACAGATGATTTTAATGAAAGTTCACAGATTACCAATAACAGGTCTGCAATCTCATATTTCAGTTCTTTCAACACTCTGGGATGTATACCATCCGGTCCAGGTGATTTGCTACTATTCAGTTTATCAAATAGTTGTAATATATCTTCCCGGTGTAGCGATATTTCTCTCAATTCCTCTGCAGTATCACCTTTAAATACCACTTCAGTCTTGGGTAACACCCCTACATCTTCCTCAGTAAAGACCGAAGCAAAGAATTCATTCAGTCTCTCTGCTATAGCCTTGTCTCCTCTTATTGCACCTTTTACCCCTCTATCATCTAATGGTCCAATTGACTCTCTCACAGGCCTTTTGCTACGAATGTACTTGAAAAAGTCTTTATTTCGTGTTTTTGCTTCCGTAGCAAGTTTCTTCTCAAATTCCCGCTTTGCCTGCCTTATCAATGCTTTGCATTTAACTTGCCAGTGCTTGTGCTGTTTCCAGTTTTCATCATTTGGCTCTTTTTTCCATTTTCTGAAGGTTGCTCTTTTGGCAGCAACAGCCTCTCTGACCTCACCTTTAAACCATGCTGGCAGTTTTTTGGACTTTCTTCCACTTTTCTTAATGCGTGGAATACAGCTGGTCTGGGCTTCGAGGATAGTATTTTTAAATAACACCCAAGCTTGCTGTAAGTCTTTAACCTTTGGAACCGCTCCTTTTAGTTTTTTCCGAACTATATTCCTCATTCTATCATAGTCACCCTTTTGAAAGTTAAAAGGTAGTACTGTGGATTCCTTTACTATCTGTCCTCCACTGATTAAATCAAACATGATCATACTATGATCACTATTGCCAAGTGGTCCCAACACCCTTATTTCTTGCACCAGATCTGGCGTTCCACTAAGGACTAGGTCCAGTATGGCTTCCCCTCTGGTCGGTTCATGAACCAGCTGCTCCAAGAAGCAGTCATTCATTTCATCTAGAAACTTTATCTCTTTAGCTTGTCCTGCTGTGACACTGTCCCAGTCGATACCGGGGTAATTGAAATCACCCATTATTACTACTCTGTTGTGGCTTTTGTTAGCTTCCTTGATTTCTTTGAGCATTTCATCATCCATTTGTTCATTCTGGCCAGGTGGTCGATAGTATACTCCCACTGCCATCACCTTCCCCTTCATAAATGGAATTTCAATCCATAGAGATTCTACAGCATATTTTGTTCCCTGCAAAACTTTAATCCTTTCTGACTCAATGCCCTCTCTAACATAGAGCGCAACCCCTCCACCAATTTGTTCAGCTCTATCATTACGATATAGTTTGTATCCAGGTATCACAGTGTCCCACTGGTTATCCTCCTTCCACCATGTCTCTGAGAGTGCAATCATATCTAACCTCTCATTTAATGCTATATATTCTAATTCTCCCATCTTATTGTTTAGACTTCTAGCATTGGCATACAAGCATTTTAGAGACTGTATTTTATTAATATTAATCTGGCTATTGGTAGGCATGGGTAATGGGGAATCTTTATGCTCTGTCTGCTCCTTACTCAAGGGCATTTGGGCTACTATACTCCCTTTTGGAACCTCACTGCTTTTGGTAGTATCCTTCAAGGATACCTTTGTCCGAACCGTGCGCTCCTGGGTGACTGTCGGCTTTCCCCTATTTTCTAGTTTAAAAGCTTCTCTATCTCTTTTTTAAAGGTTAATGCCAGCAGTCTGGTCCCATCCTGATTAAGGTGAAGCCCATCCCTTCGGAAGAGCCCCCCCTTTCCCCAGAATGTTCCCCAGTTCCTAGCAAATCCAAAACCCTCATCCTTGCACCATTGTCTCATCCACGCATTGAGACTCCGGAGCTCTGCCTGTCTTTTGGGTCCTGCACGTGGAACAGGAAGCATTTCGGAGAACGCTATCCTGGAAGTTCTGGATTTCAACTTCCTACCTAAAAGCTTAAATTTAGCCTCCAGAACTTCCCTACCACATTTTCCTATGTCATTGGTACCAACATGTACCAAGACAGCAGACTCCCCCCAGCACTATCTATGATCCTATCTAGGCGGTGCGTGAGATCTGCTACCTTCGCACCAGGCAGGCATGTTACCAGGCGATCCTCACGTCCACCAGCCACCCAGCTATCTACATTCCTAATGATTGAATCACCAACTATAACAGCTGTCCTGACCCTCCCCTCATGGGGACATGGCCCTGGAGAAACGTCCTCGGTGCGAGAGGGTTTTACATCACCTGGAGGACAGGTCCTAGTTACAGGATCACTTCCTGCCACACCAGGGTGATGCTCTCCTGTCACGTGACCTCTCTCCTCCATGGCAACAGGGATGCTGCCAGACTGGAGGTGGGACTTCAGGACTATATCCCTGTAGGTCTCGTCCATGTACTTCTCTGTCTTTCTTATGTCTTCCAGGTCTGCTACTCTAGCCTCTAGAGAACGGACTCGTTCCCTGAGAGCAAAGAGCTCCCTGCACTTAGTGCATATGTAGGACCTCTCACCAACTGGGAGATAATCATACATGTGACACTCGATGCAAAAGACTGGAGAACCCCCATCTCGTTGCTGGACCTCTGACTGCATCTTAGTTTAAAGCTTGTGTTTAGGTCTTTTAACTCGGTATATAATAAGGATTGGTGTAGATGCTTATACTAATAAAAGTGTATCTAATACCCCTAATACACCCTGTGTACCTGAAGCTAATTAATCACAGGTCCTCTGTGTATGACTGATTTGGATTAAGAGCTGCACCTGAGAGCAGCCCCTTTCCTCTAAGATGTCCAAGTACCTATAAAACTACAATTTCCCCAGGGGTGGGTGGGTGCTGGGGAGGGAGGGGGGGAGATAAGTCCTATTAAAGAGGGCAGTTACAAGGTACCCTGTCCTGAACCCTCAGCAGGGGGATGGGGGTACCACACAAAGCCCAGTTGAGAGAGGCAAGGTAAGTACAGCTGAGAAGGCTGAAACTTGCACACCACTAAGACAAACACTAAATAATTAAACAAACAACAGTTAGACAAACAGTAAATAATTAAATAAACAGCTAGAACTCACAGTAAGATGTCCCAGGAGGCAAAAATCCACTCACTAGCAGAGCTCTGTAAAAGTTCAGCCTTTCTCTGATCAGAGAAAAGCAAACTAAAACAGCCTATGCACACGTGGAGAAAACAGGAACAAGGTTACAGGATACCTCAGGGGGAGGGGGTCAGGGGGAGGAGTCACTCAGGCAGGCAAGGACAGAAAAAAGCTTAACAGCAGGCTCTGGGGAGAGAGATTAATTCAAAATGGCTACCACACACACAGGGGGAGGAGTCACTCAGGCAGGCAAGGACAGGAAAAGCTTAACAAACAACAGGCTCTGGGGAGAGAGATTAATTCAAAATGGCTACCACACAAAGCCCAGTTGAGAGAGGCAAGGTAAGTACAGCTGAGAAGGCTGAACTTGCACACCACTAAGACAAACACTAAATAATTAAACAAACAACAGTTAGACAAACAGTAAATAATTAAATAAACAGCTAGAACTCACAGTAAGATGTCCCAGGAGGCAAAAATCCACTCACTAGCAGAGCTCTGTAAAAGTTCAGCCTTTCTCTGATCAGAGAAAAGCAAACTAAAACAGCCTATGCACACGTGGAGAAAACAGGAACAAGGTTACAGGATACCTCAGGGGGAGGGGGTCAGGGGGAGGAGTCACTCAGGCAGGCAAGGACAGAAAAAAGCTTAACAGCAGGCTCTGGGGAGAGAGATTAATTCAAAATGGCTACCACACACACAGGGGGAGGAGTCACTCAGGCAGGCAAGGACAGGAAAAGCTTAACAAACAACAGGCTCTGGGGAGAGAGATTAATTCAAAATGGCTACCACACAAAGCCCAGTTGAGAGAGGCAAGGTAAGTACAGCTGAGAAGGCTGAACTTGCACACCACTAAGACAAACACTAAATAATTAAACAAACAACAGTTAGACAAACAGTAAATAATTAAATAAACAGCTAGAACTCACAGTAAGATGTCCCAGGAGGCAAAAATCCACTCACTAGCAGAGCTCTGTAAAAGTTCAGCCTTTCTCTGATCAGAGAAAAGCAAACTAAAACAGCCTATGCACACGTGGAGAAAACAGGAACAAGGTTACAGGATACCTCAGGGGGAGGGGGTCAGGGGGAGGAGTCACTCAGGCAGGCAAGGACAGAAAAAAGCTTAACAGCAGGCTCTGGGGAGAGAGATTAATTCAAAATGGCTACCACACACACAGGGGGAGGAGTCACTCAGGCAGGCAAGGACAGGAAAAGCTTAACAAACAACAGGCTCTGGGGAGAGAGATTAATTCAAAATGGCTACCACACAAAGCCCAGTTGAGAGAGGCAAGGTAAGTACAGCTGAGAAGGCTGAACTTGCACACCACTAAGACAAACACTAAATAATTAAACAAACAACAGTTAGACAAACAGTAAATAATTAAATAAACAGCTAGAACTCACAGTAAGATGTCCCAGGAGGCAAAAATCCACTCACTAGCAGAGCTCTGTAAAAGTTCAGCCTTTCTCTGATCAGAGAAAAGCTCTGAGTAGAGACTTCTCTTTGACGTGTTTATGTACAGAGTTGCATATCCCTGGTAGCTCTATAGAAATAAGTAGTTGTAGTAGTAGATTTAGAGAGATATCTTATTCATAAAGGAAGGTTTTTCAATCAATACCAATAGAAAAGATCTTTATCGAATACCGGTAAGTGCACCTATGTTACAGCAATGTATGCCACTGATCTGACCAAAAACAAGTACGTGGCACAAAAGAATGGATGATAGAGGTAGGGTCAAAAGTGGCGCTCTTGTCTGTCCTTCCAATTAAGGATACATCTGTGGCAAGGGGTAGATGTTCCAGAAACAAACATATGACTGCAGATGATGTCATGACCATGCTTTCATTTTTTTTTTTTTTTTAATTCTTTATTTTCGTTTTATAACAACAAAGGAAAAGGAAGACATACAGCAAAATACAGATACATAAAGTGTAATACATACACCAAAGTAAACCCCTGCCACCCCCCTCCCCCCTGCTTCTTCTCTAGAAAACTAATCATTCCCGAAGCGGGCGTGTACTTACATTATTGTGTTACAAAACCTAACGGTGATCTGAAACATGATGAGTGCACATTATACAGGCATGTTGGAGCAATAAGCAGATTGTACATAGTCATTAAGCATCTGCCATTTAGACAAGCAAGAGTGAGGTTGGGCATGGGGAATAGCTCTCCGAGGTATCTGCTCATATTTACTATATAAGCAGACAAGGTTCCACCATTCATTGACAGTAAGTCGAGAGCTATCCTTCCAATTCCTCGTGATTAAGCATATGGCTATACCCAGCATGAAGTCAAGGAGAAAGCGACCCTTCTTAGGAAGAGAGGGGACCTCCGCCACAGAGCGGAGTCCCACGATCTTCCAAGAGAGAGGTTCGTGAAGGTGTAAGATAAATTGAATACAACCCCAGACCCGCCCCCAATAAACCTGTAGTTGAGGACATTCATAAATAACATGAGCGAAGGTTCCCACAGCAGTATGGCAAGACCAACAGTGGTCCCTAGCATTCGTGTTCCATTTGGCTATTTTTTCTGGGGTATAAAAGCATCTGTGTGCAAAAAAGAAGAGAGTTTGGGTAACAGAGGCGGACCGGGAAACCCGCACTACTTTGCTCCAGAAAACGCTCCATTGCACAGGGGTTAAAGTGGTTTGCAGTTCGCGCTCCCAGGCTTGTTGGGCTCTAAAAGTGGCCGTGTCTGTACCCTGACATAATATTTTGTAAAAGTTAGAGGCTACCCCATGTGTACTACCAATAGAGTGAACTATCTCTAATAGCCCGTCCTCAGTAGGGGCAGAGGGCGGCATGATTCGAGCACTTTTGAGGCAGTGTTGAAGTTGCATCAATTGAAAGTAGTGTTTCGCCGGTAACGCAAATTCCTTTTGTAAGTCAGAGAAGGTTTTCCAACGAGCTGCAGAGAAAAGCTGTTGGGGTGTCCAAATCCCCCTTGAATACCAGGGTTTCCATGCTATCGTTCTATTTAGGACTTGAATTCTGGGGTTATTCCATAGCGGGAGTCCGTCCTGAGGACATACATTCGGGCCCAGTGATTGAATGAGAGTGTTAAAGGCCGCAAGAGTAGCGACAATCATTGGTGGATGGCGGGTGTCTACTTGATAGGACATACCGGGGAGATGGGTCAACGGAATTGGGCTACTAAGCTCCTCTTCTATGTCAAGCCAAACTGGTCTGCTGTCTGTTGAGGCATCTAGCCATCGGGCACCTTGCTTAAGTAGGAAGGCTTGATGATATCTAAGAAAATCAGGAAATCTGGTACCCCCTCTTTCCTTTGCAGACTGTAGTTTTTGTTTAGCTATCCTTGGTGGCTTGCCCTGCCAGAGATAACGGACGAGAAGGCCCTCAATATCTTTATAAGTATGTAGCGGGAGTAAACATGGCAGCATTTCTAAAATGTAGTTCACTTTGGGGACTATCATCATTTTCACAGTTTCTAAGCGGCCCCACCATGTAAGAGATAAGGGAGACCAACGATTCGTGAGCTCACGGACTTTGGAGACTACCTCTTTGGCATTAAAACTGATAGTGTCTTCTAAAGGAGAACAGTAATGGACCCCGAGATATTTCACCATGCGGGATTGCCAAAGGAAGGGAAAGGCCTGCATGTCAGCCTCATGTACCCAGCGGTTCAGTGGGAATGCTACAGATTTGGTCCAGTTAATTTTATAGCCCGATAATTGTGAGTATCCGTCAATCAGATCCAAGACAGCTGGAACCGAATCGAGGGATACGAAAAGCATAAGGTCATCTGCATATGCAGAGAGTTTAATCTCCCTATGACTGAAGGGGACACCTCGAATACGTGCGGACTGTCTAATAAGGAGGGCTAGGGGTTCAAGAGCTAGATCAAAGAGCATTGGTGATAGGGGGCAACCTTGACGCGTGCCTCTTTGGAGATTAAATGGCTGAGACTTGATGGCATTTACACAAATACTGGCGACGGGTTGAGTATACATGACTTGGAGATATCGGAGGAAGCCCTCCCCAAAGCCATACCATCGAAGAACTGCAAATAAGAAGGGCCATTCTAGGCGGTCAAAGGCTTTTTCGGCATCCAGGGAAAGACCCACCCATGGATGATCTAGATTGGCAGCACTGAATAGCACATGGCACAAGGTCCGAGCATTGTCAGCAGTTGATCTGCCGGGTATAAAACCGCATTGGTCGGGGTGAATTAGGGTGGCCATCCTGTCAGATAGCCGGGAGGCCAAGATCGTTGCGAAGATCTTATAATCGGCATTAAGTAGGGAGATTGGACGGTAGTTGGCGGTTAGTAGCGGGTCTCTGCCTTCTTTCTCAAATACTACCACATTAGCTGCAGAAAAGGATCCCAAAGAGGATGTATCTACCGCAAGGGCAGTAAAATAGAGTTTTAAATAGGGAACTAAATCTGCACTGAACGTTCTGTAGAATTCGGTCAGGAGACCATCGGGCCCTGCGGCACGGCCCGAGGCTGTTCGTTTTAGGGCAGATTGGATCTCTGAAGTAGAGAAGGGTGCATCCATCGCATCCCTATCAACCTCAGAGAGGGTCGGCCGCTGAATGCCAGAAAGCAATCGCTCGAATGTCTCTGACGAGAACTCACATTCAGATTGATATAGGCGGGTATAGAAATCCCGAAAGAGCTCTACGATGTCGGAGTCTGTGGTCACTATGCCCCCTCCCTGTGGAGCTCGAAGGGCCGCTACGCGTTTGGCTTCTTTTTGACCTTTCAAGGCGTTGGCTAAGAGTCGACCGGCTCGGTTATTTTCACGATAATATGTACCTCGCTGAAGCTCAATACTCTTAGAAGCTTCAGTTGAGAGGATTGAATTATATTGAAAACGGAGACGCTGTAGTCGAATTAATACACATGGATCAGTACGTGTAGTTAGAACTCGTTCGCCTGCTTTTATTTGTTGGTCTAGTATGAGTAGCTGCTGTTTGCGTTGTTTTCGCAGGCGGATTTGATAGCTAGTGATCGTTGCTTGAACGGCCGCTTTGAAGCCCTCCCACCAAGCCCAATTCGCAGTATCCTGGGGTAGATTAAAATGGAAGTAATCCTGTATGGCTGCTCAAATTTCTAACTGGAACTCTGGCTGAGTTAACAAGGCTCTATCAAAGAACCAGGCCCCCGAATTCCCTTGGGGTGCAGTAGTGTGTAATTGGAAGGAAATGGCAGCATGATCTGAAATATGTTGGGAGTGAATCTTTGCAGTGTCCACCTGAGGAACTAACAATTTTGATATTAGAAAGAAGTCTATGCGAGACTGGGATTTATGAGGGGAAGAGAAGAAGGTGAAGTCAAGCTCATTGGGGTGTAGTAACCTCCATAGATCAACTAAAGCAAGATCTTTGATCAGAGAGGTAAGCGTGGTGTGACTCTTGGGGGGAACACTTGTCCTAGGCGGCTGTTTGTCAATCAGGGGATCAAGGACTAGATTGAAATCCCCCCCAATTATCAATGAAGTATCAGCAGAGGCCTGCGCAACCTGAGCAATGGTAGCAAAAAAGGCAGGGTCATCCACATTAGGAGCGTAAAGGCATATACATGTGACTTCAAGGCTACCTATCTTGAGGTGAACTCTGGACCATCTACCTTCTGTATCTGAACTAGTCGCAATAATAGTAGCATGCAAAGATTTCCTAACCAGTATGGCAACCCCACATTTCTTAGAAACGGCTGGGGAATAGGCGGCCACCATGTAAGGTTTAATATTGAGTTTAAGAGTTTCCTTCGAATTTAAATGCGTTTCTTGGAGAAAAATCAGATCCGCAGCTTCCTGACTTAGGTAGCTTAGGATTTTCTTCCGTTTTATCGGATTATTGATGCCTTTGACGTTCAATGAGAAAATCTTACATGGTGCCATCAATCAGTAATAGACATTTTAAGTGAGGGCGCTTGAAAACATACAACATAATCAGAATCTGTGCAACAATGACATAATCACCGAGTATGCTGGCTAATACACCCCATATTGAAAAGTATGTACCAAAGTATCTTAGAGAAGAAGCAAAACCCCCAAAGAATATGGCGACCATATGTCTGCGGGAGGAGGCCCTAGAGAGGAAATAGAAAGACATGAAAAAAGGAGAAGAAACACCAGAGTCCATAATTAACACTGTCTCTGATACTCATCGAGGCTACTGTGGGTAGATGGAGTCGGGTCACGGATATCATCAAAAGTAAGGCAACAAACCGCCCTCGCCAGACTCTTTGCTGGGCTGTGGCAGATCCAATATGGCAGGTACAGCGGATATGAGAATACTTGCAGGAATATTCTGGAAGTCAGCGCATCAAGTCGGCTTCTTTGGAATCCAAAAACTCCGCTAGTAGATCAGGGTCCTCAAATGTTCTTGTCTGATTGTGAAGCGTGGCTCGGAGCTTGGCCGGGTACATCAGGCCATAGCGTGCTTGTAGTTGTTGAAGCCTCGGCCGGAATTCCAGAAGGCGCTTTCGGCTGTCGACCGTGGGTTTAGCCAAGTCGGGATAGAAGGAGATCTTGTGGCTCTCAAACTCCATATGGCCCTTTGCCCGAGAGGCATTTAGAATTTGTTCAACGTGTTGATATCTCAAAAGTCGAAAGATGATAGGCCGCGGGGTCTTCCTGTTGAGCGTTATGCTTGTGGGTACACGATGAGCGCGATCGATCTCCAAATCGTTGGTAAAAGTGATTTGGAGCAGGGAAGGGAGGATTTTGCATAAAAACTCTTTCATGTCTCCCGATTCCGCTCCCTCCGGTATGCCCACGAGTCGTATGTTGTTGCGGCGCGCTCTATTATTGCCATCTTCCACTTCTTTCTGCAAGGCCCGCACCTGACGTTCAACTTTGTCGAGTTTGGACAACTGGGCCGCATGGGAGTCCAATATGCTCTCCATTTTGTCCTGACGCGAAGAAAGCCCTTCTAGCTTGCTTTGCAGCACACCAAAATCTTCCCGCAGCGCTCGGAGTGCTTCACCGTTTGACTGCACGAGGTCTTTGACCCCTCTAATCTCTGCGAGGATTTCCTGCTGCATTTCAGGGCCCTCGCGCAAGGCCAGCCCCTTCTGCGGGGACGGAGGTTCAGTTTTGGAACGTTTGCCGTGAGAAGCCGCTGGAGATCCAAATTCCAAGCGCGTGGGTTTGGTCCCCGCCATCTCACCAATGTGCCCCGGCAAGATCAGAGTAGAAGTTCCAGGTATGTACGGTGTTAATTCAGGATTCTGAGTAGGCCTCTCGGGAGCCTCAGCGTTATGCGACCATCCCGCTGGACATCAGGCTCCGCCCCTCCATGCTTTCATTTTTTAAATCATGCTATTATATTTCAAGAAGTTCTGTTGAGCAAAGATAGGATACACCTTACAAGGAATGGTCAGAATATCTTTCCCATAGGCAATATGTTAAGGAAGCTATGCTAAGAGTAAAACATTTAAGAGATAAAGGAACTATATATGAACAGCAATGTAAAGGATTATTTAAATGGAAGCAAATCTTTATATCAGGCATATTAGCAAAGGTGAGAGAATTTGGAGACCACTAAGGTTAAGGTGCACCAGGGAGCAAAAAAAGGACAGCATTCTGAATATACAGACAGACACAGAGGAGCCTGTTTACTAAAGTGCATTAAAATGTGATTTAATATATGGTTTAACAAAGTGGTCACTGATCAATGGAAATTGAATACCACAGCTTAGTGAGGTTAGGAGTAGCCTAGTGGTTAAAGCAACAACCTAGAGCTAGCCACTGGTCAACAAATTTTTACAAAAGTCACGTTACTGAAATAAAAATAGTCATTTCTTATCAATTTTTATATGCTGAACACGAATATGACAGTGAAATTGCAAAGTTGGCTCTAGTTTTTTGTAATCTACAAGAATTCGTGTTTACATCACAAAATGCATGTCAATAGTAAATATAATAGGCCTTTGATTAATACCTGTAAAAAAACAAGTCATAGACTACTTAGATTTTTTTGCTTGTCTCTTGTACAACTGTTCGGGAGCTTCTCTGGGGAGTGTCCAGCAGTAGTCAACCAGCATTGTAGTGGACCATTTTCCCTGGCATCTTTGCTCCATCGTTGCGATATCCTGGTGAAAACGTCCGCCCTGTTCATCACTAACCATGCCACAGTTGTCAGGAAAGAAATAGAGATGGGAATCAAGGAAATGGATCTTTACAGACATATTGCAGCCAAGTTTCTGATACTGCATCAGCATGTCTTCTGCTAGTTCCTTGTAGTTTTCTGCCCTAACATTCCCGAGAAAGTTTGTTGACACTAGGCGAAAAGCATTCCATGCTTGTTTCGCATCACCCTGCAGCAAGTTGTTGAACCGGTCATCTTTGAAGAGCTCTTGAATCTGAGAACATAAGAACATAAGATATGCCATACTGGGTCAGACCAAGGTCCATCAAGCCCAGTATTCTGTTTCCAACAGTGGCCAAACTAGGTCATATGTACCTAGCAGTTTCCCCAAGAGACACAAGTTCCACAATGCTTGTACTGGGTCAATTTACTTGTACTGAGGACCCACAAAAACTCCCTCTTTAATCTTTGCTTCACTGAGTCGAGGGAATTTTTCATGCAGGTATTGGAGAGCTGGCGAAGTGCGGTCCATGGCTTTCACGAAGTTTTTCATCAAACCTAGTTTGATGTGAAGGGGTGGTAGCAGGATTTTGTGAGCCTCAACCAGAGCTGGGTGCTGGATATTCTTCTCTCCAACTGTTACATTTTGTCTGCGATTCCATTCCTTCCGCAAGTAGTGCCAATCCCTTGCTCGGCTATCCCACTCACATAAGAAACACATATATTGTATATATCCCTGCTGAAGTCCAATTAAAAGGGCAACTACCTTCAATTCACCACAGAGGTGCCAGCTGTACTTGTTAATAGAAGTCAGTAGATGCTTTAAGTTATCATATGTCTCTTTCATGTGGATGGCATGCGCTACTGGAATAGATGGAAGACGGTTTCCATTGTTCAAAAGCACAGCCTTCAGACTCAGTTTCGAAGAGTCTATAAATAGTCTTCAGTCATGTGGGTCATGAGTGATTTTTAAGGCATTCATAAGGCTTTCAATATCGGAACAGAATACCAGATTACTTTCCTTTCCGACTGCGTATAGTACACTGCTGACATCAGATGGCTTCAGAAGCCGTCTGGCAGTAGTTTTGCATTGCATCAGAAAATGATGCAATCAACGCTGGATGATGTGTGCATGCTGGTATTATGCAATGTGATGCAATATTACATCATTAAAGGCTTATTTGAGATGCTGTTGATGTCCTACTGTGGCAGGTGCAGGCCTGTGACCCACGGTGTCTGACATAGGCAGGCCAGCATGGCTAGCTTGACCTGTAAATGAGGCCTGTGGAGAGGCATATAGGATTGCACATCCCCCAATATGCTGCTATTGTAAGATAGAATTCAGTAGAAGTATTGAATTAGCTTAGGTAAGCAGAACTGCAGAACTAAGAAATGGAAAAATACAGAAAAGACATGTTTAAAAGTTACTGATAAGAAAAAGTACATCTGCAGAGAAATAATGAGGAGTGCTGACAGATGAGTTACAGAACCTTGCTCTTCTGCACGCACAAATTGGTCCCATAACCTTGAGAGTGTGAAAGTAACAAGTTGATGAACTGACCATTGTAATTGGGACTAGAAGGGGGGCAGGCAGGTGTCATGCCCACAGAAGGGACATAATTGGAGAAACTTATCAGTACCGGGACCAATAGAAGAGGTACGAGAGGTACGGGAGGTTACCGGGACCAATGAAATGTTTTTCTATACCTAGAATGGAACAGAAGTCTATAAAAGTTGTTGTAATGCTTGAAAACTTTGCTCAGCCATTTTGAAATTGACTTGCTTGAGACTTGTGCACAAATAAATGATTTGGACCTTCTGAACAGACTCCTGGTATCATTGGTTTGTCTGCGCTTTGCTGCTACATATTCCTTGGTGCGTTGGCCGGGAAGTTGTGGAATCAAAGTGTATATAGGGCAATATACCACGACTTTCCGCCTCTATAGGCTTGGTCCTACCGGGATCGCTCCCTTCCGACGAGGGCCGCTCCCTGGCGCCACCGGTCCCTTGTATCGGAGGGAGCTGGTCGGACCTCGGCGGGTGCCGGGCCCGGTTGGAGCCAACGCCTCGAACCCGAGTGAGGGGAGTCCGAGGTCCAACTCATGCGCCTGCTTGGGAAGTTTGAGGACCGGATCCGGTGAGTATAGTTTTGATTTTGGGTCTAGACAGAAATAGAAAGAGCAGTACTGCCATTGGAACTTTGGAATTTGTAATCTCGAGATATTGGGAATTGGTAAGAGAGCATGATCAACTCTCAAGGAAGAGCCGAGTAGCCTGGCATGGGAATTCGCTGGGTGAAACCCTCATCCTTTTTGTAATTGGGAAAAAGACTAGTCAGAACAGATAGAAACGAATGCATTCTGGGATACGTTGCTAGCATGATTGTGTGAACGAAGTGTGAATGAGAGGTCTGGCAGCACGGACCAAGTGAAGGCGGACCCCTGATTAGCGCATTTCCTGACCGGGCGACCGCGTTCAGGTCGCGAAAAGGGGGAAGCGATTGTCGTCTTGTCTTGTTATTTGTATTCCCTATACGTTTCCAGGGCCGTGAGGACCCCTTACCCACGGTCCGCCCTCCTTTTCCCTTCTGTCTGTTGTTGCGTGCACACATCGAAATGGGAGGGGCGGAGTCTACTAGGAACACTCCATTAGAATGTATGATCGCACATTTTAAAGAGGGATATTCAGGAGATTATGGTATTAAAATGACAGCAGCCCGTTTGCAGATTTTGTGTACTAGGGAGTGGCCCGATCTAGACCCCATCTGGCCCCGAGAGGGAACGTTCACGGTAGAGATTATTCAGTCAATACATCGTAGAGTGCGGGTAGCGCACCCCGATCAGTACCCCTATATAGATTCCTGGTTAAGTATTTGTGAAGATCCGCCCTCCTGGGCGCAGCGCTGTTATGAGGAACAGTGCAGAATAATGTTAGCTAAAACAGATTCTAGACAGAAAACGGAACAGCCTAGAATGAAAGAGCAGGATAAGAAAGCCACGAAGAAAACCATCTTGGTAGATCCTGATTCCCCAGAAATAGTCCTCAGGCAGCCCCGAACCCCAGGTCCAGTAAGAGTAGCCCGGCGTCGTCCTGCCCCAGAACCCCAGAGACGGCCAGAGCCGAGGCGGGACCCAACCCCCGGTCCCCCTCCTAGAGAAGAGAAAGAGGAAGGATTAGTGGAAAGAGAAGTGGAGGACGTAAAAAGTGAGTCCGAAACGGAGATAGAAGAAGGAGAAAGAGAAAATTCCCCAGAAGAGGAGGAGGACAGTGTACAAATAATCGAGAAAGCCAGCGCTAGCACTAGCACGTCAGCGAAAGAGAAACCCAAAGCAAAACCTGTTGAGAAAAAGAAAGCGACTCCTGCAAAGGCAACGACAATAACCCTTAGATCCCAAACGACGCCTGGGACAGCCAAACTGTTTCCCTTAAGGCAAGTCCCGGGAGTGCCCGTAAAGAATGATAATGATGAAGTGGTAGCGGGACCCTTAACTTATGTGTATATCCCTTTTTCTACAACTGATTTATTAAATTGGAGGTCGCATTATGCCTCCTATACTAGCAAGCCCCAGGAGCTGACAGAATTAGTAACTAGTATTATGGAAACTCACCAACCCACTTGGCCAGATTGCCGTCAGCTCCTGACCACCCTATTCACTACAGAAGAACGAGTGAGAATTAGAAAAGCAGCTATTGAATGGATGGCAGAAAACCCTGCAGCTCCGGCGCAGGGGCAGAATATAATAGATCGTAGAGAAGCAGCTCAGAGAGAATTCCCGAATGAAGACCCCCAATGGGATCCAAATACAGATGAAGGATCCACAGCCCTAGCCCGCTTTCGCCAAGGCTTTTTACAAGGCCTGAGAAGGGGGGGCCAAAAAGCTATGAACCTTTCCAAAGTCACAGGAGTTATCCAAGGGATAGATGAGAGCCCAGCAGATTATTATGAAAGATTAACTGAAGCCTACAGAATGTATACTCCCTATGATCCCGAGGCACCAGGAAGTTTATGCATGGTAAATTCTGCTTTTGTAAACCAGTCTCAACCAGACATTAGACGTAAATTACAGAAATTAGAAGGGTTTGCGGGCATGAATGCAACACAGTTATTGGAAGTCGCTCATAAAGTGTATGTGAATCGTGATACTGAAAGACAGAGAGAATGTGATAGAAAGATGAAGAAGAAAGCTGATTTTTTGGCTGCGGCCATAGTTGAAAAGAAAAGGGGAGGTGTCCCTAGTCGAAGGAGCAGAGGAAGAGGGCGGGGTCAAGGCGGAGGCCGGACCCAGAGACTAGGCGTGAACCAATGCGCCTATTGCAGAGAGGAAGGACATTGGAGAGATACGTGCCCGCAACTCGAAGACGCCCAGCAAGATGACGACAATGATCATCAGTGGCGAGAAGAAAGACGAGGCCGTCCTCAAGGCCGAGGAGGAGCCAATCGAGAACAATTCCAGCGAGAGAGAGGAGGAGGAGCCATTCAAGCATTGGCCACACAAGCCCATGACGAAGATGACGTGGATTAGGACAGACCGGGCTCCAAGTTTGCTTTAGGTCTCCAGGAGCCTATGGTCGGAATACAAATAGGAGACCAAATTATGAACTTTATGGTTGATACTGGAGCAGAGCATTCAGTAATAGACAAAAAGATAGCCCCATTCACTACAAAAGCAGTCACCATTATAGGAGCAACTGGTGCCAAAGCCACAAAGTCTTTTCTTCAAAACCGAATATGCAGTCTAGGAGGACAGCAAGTAACTCATCAATTCCTTTACATGCCCGAATGTCCAGTGCCACTACTGGGACGAGATATGCTAGCCAAGCTTCAAGCACAGATATCTTTCTCTGAACAAGGAGAAATGCAAATGACAGTAAATTCCCAAGCCAAGCCAGCAGGAGTAATGCTGCTGACAGTTCCCCGAGAAGAAGAATGGAGATATTACATTGATGATTCGATTCAAGATACCTATTTTGAACAAACTTTAAAGAACATTCATGCACCACCTGGAGTATGGGCAGAAGGCAGTCCCCCAGGCCTAGCCAAGCATATAGCTCCAGTGATTGTAACCCTCAAGCCTAGTGCTACACCAGTGCACGTCAAACAGTACCCTCTCCCAAGAGCCGCAATTGAAGGCATCCATCGCCACCTACAAAGATTGCTCGAGTATGGCCTACTAAAAGTATGTCAATCCCCATGGAACACTCCACTTTTGCCAGTAAAGAAACCTGGGACAGATGATTATCGCCCAGTGCAAGATTTGAGAAGAGTAAATGATGCAGTTGAAACTATACATCCAGTTGTACCCAATCCTTACACTCTTCTAGGACTGATACCCGCTGAAGCTACCCATTTCACTGTACTGGATTTGAAAGATACATTCTTTTGCATAAGATTAGCCCCTGTAAGCCAAATATTGTTTGCATTCGAATGGCAGGACCCCATCTCTGGAAGAGGGGGCCAACTCACCTGGACAAGATTACCCCAAGGATTCAAGAATTCACCTACCATCTTTAGTGCTGCACTAAATCAAGACCTTTCAAGCTATCCAGTAGCCCCGGGGAAGAGAGTGCTTCTTCAATACGTGGATGATCTGTTGATAGCTGCCGTATCAGAAAGTGAATGTATACTAGCCACCAAAGATCTCTTGCAGTTACTAGATGAAGCTGGATACAAAGTTTCCAGAGCCAAAGCACAGCTATGTCAAAAAGAAGTGAAATACTTGGGTTTTCGTATTACCCAAGGAAGCAGAAGATTAGGCAGAGAAAGAAAAGAAGCAGTATGCAGAATTCCAACTCCAACAACCAGAAAGCAGGTCAGAGCCTTTCTGGGAGCGGCAGGATATTGCCGAATCTGGATACCCAACTTTGCCCAAATTGCCAAACCACTGTATGAAGCCACAAAAGGAGAAGAGAAGTCACCACTGGAGTGGGGACTTGAGCAGGATACAGCCTTCCAGAAGTTAAAAGAAGAATTGATGTCATCACCAGCACTTGGACTACCAGATGTCCACAAACCTTTCCACTTGTTTGTACATGAAGCACAGGGAAATGCCTTAGGCATGTTGACTCAGAAATTAGGAAATTGGGAGCGACCTGTAGCCTACCTATCGAAACAATTGGACCCTGTGGCCAAAGGATGGCCACCTTGCTTGAGAGCAGTTGCAGCTACAGCGCTACTAGTGAGTGAAGCAGACAAACTCACACTAGGACAGAACATACGAGTCACTGTGCCACATGCAGTCCTTGCCCTTATGGAACAAAAAGCAAATTATTGGCTCACCAATTCCCGAATGTTAAAGTACCAGAGCATGCTATGTGAAAACCCACAGATACAACTTGAAGTGAGCCATGCCTTGAATCCAGCTACCTTGATACCCATCAGTGAAGAACTCCCAGAACATGACTGTATCGAAGTCATGGAAACTGTGTTCTCCAGTCGACCTGACTTGACAGATGTGCCCATAGACAATCCCGACCAGATCTATTATGTTGATGGGAGCAGTCTCATCCTTGATGGACGACGCTGTGCCGGATATGCAGTCGTCACTCAACATGAAGTAGTTGAATCATCAGCTCTAGCCTCAGGCACATCAGCCCAGAAAGCCGAATTGATAGCACTCACCAGAGCATTGTTGTTAGGAGAAAAACTTGTGCTAAATGTATATACAGATTCCAAATATGCCTTCACTACCTTGCATGCCCATGGAGCTCTCTATAAAGAAAGAGGATTCATCACATCCGGAGGAAAATCAGTCAAATATGGTCCCGAGATATTGATGTTACTTGATGCAGTCTGGGCCCCAACACGTGTAGCTGTCATGCATTGCAGAGGACATCAAGCAGGAAAAGGAGAAGTTGCTCGAGGAAATAGATTTGCAGATGCCTCAGCACGACAAGCAGCTATGACAGGACAAATTGCCCCACAAGCTATGCCAATGCAAGCAGCATTGTTTCCAGTACCCTTGAATCTATGGACCCCACGATATACCACCAAGAATTAGATTACTATTGTGACAAAGAAAATGGAGTATTGAAAGATGGATGGATTGAGCTGCCACCAGAAGAGGGCAGTCAACCTCCAGGACGAATAGTAATTCCAGAACTGTTAGGACCATCCTTTGTCAAAGCTTTCCACGAAGCCACACACTATGGGAAGAGTGCTATGGAGAAAGCACTCAGACCACATTTCTACATCCCTCTGATGACAACCATATCAGCCTCAGTAGCACGTCAATGTGTAACTTGTGCCAAAAATAATGCCAAGCAAGGCCTTATTACAGCACCCCGAGTTCAGTCAGGAGGTGTCACCCCCATGCACAACCTCCAAGTTGATTTCACCGAAATGCCAAAAGCCAATGGATACCATTACCTACTAGTATTAGTTTGTACTTTCTCTGGGTGGGTAGAAGCATTCCCAACCAGAACTGAGAAAGCCCGAGAAGTTACCAAAGCCTTAATGAGAGAGATTGTCCCCAGATTTGGAATCCCAGCAGTAATAGGGTCAGACAATGGACCCTCATTTGTCTCCCAAGTTACTCAGCAGTTAGCAAAAGCTTTGCAGATACAGTGGAAACTCCACACTGCATACAGACCCCAGAGTTCAGGGAAAGTTGAGCGGATGAATCGTACCTTGAAAGCCCAAATGTCTAAGCTTTGTCAGGAGACACACTTGAAATGGCCCCAAGTGCTCCCCATAGCTTTACTCAGAATACGCTCAGCCCCTGTAAAGTCAACAGGATTTTCCCCTTTTGAAGTTTTGTATGGTAAACCCCCACCAATAGTGCAGGGAGTCAAAGGAAGTTTAGCCCAGATTGGTTCCGAAGTAACCAGACAAGAACTCCTAGCTCTTAGTTTTGTTCTGCAGACTCTCCATACGTGGATCCAAGACCAGTTGCCTATCAACTTGACGGAACCCTTGCATCCCTACCAACCTGGAACTTCGGTGTGGATCAAAGATTGGAAGAAGATACCGTTGGAACCCCATTGGAAGGGACCGTACACTGTCATCCTGTCTACCCCAACTGCAGTAAAGGTAGCCGAGATCGACGCCTGGATCCACCACAGCAGAGTCAAGCCCGCCGCCGATCCTGAACCAGAGCGGTGGACAGCAGAGCAGCACCCTGATGTACCCTTGTGAGTTACTCTGAGACGGCAACCAGCAGCATAGACACTTCATCACAAGTGCTTTGCAGTAGCCAAGTCTTTCGAAGAGGATTGCTGTTTTCCATGCAGCAACAGTTTTGTTTCAACGAACCCAATTTGTGTGTGTGATTTGACACACTACTTTGAGACTACATTGACTAAGCCAGACTTCACAAGCCAACTGAATTGCTAAGTTGGTTAATGTGTGCTGGACATCTTGAGGATCTTCAATCAACACTCAGCACCCGTTAAATTGCTTCATTAGCAAACGGGACGAAGAATAATAGACCGTCGTGATCAAGATCAGCAAGCTGAGGATTCAGAAGAACTCCAATCAACATCAACATGTATCTTTGCTTCTGCTTTGCCTTGGTTGCCTTCTTCGGAGGTTTTGAACAGACTTATGCTCTGCCTCCATGCACTGCTTGCATTACTTCTACTAGAACTGGACTGAAAGTAACTCAGACTTTGCTTTACCATTCTTACTATACCTGCAAGGGAACAATAACTCGGTGTATCTATAACACCACTGAACTAAATGTTTGCACTCATGGCAAAATCAAAGCATGCTATAATCCGCATCAGAATCCATCCTATTACACGTTGGAAATAAGATGGAAGGATGCAGATGGACCTATATTAGCTGCTACACCACCACTTAAGGACATTACTAAACCTGCTGTTTTGAATTTTGATGCATGTAATGCTATTAATAGAGATAGTTATTCCACCTGTGGTACATGGGAGAAAGCGTATCGAAATGACCATAAGTATATGTGTCCAGAAGGTGCCACAAATTGGTGGAAGTGTACAGGTAAGACAGGATCAGGGTATAGTACTGCTACAGCGGCAGATTACTATTGCCCGTATTGGGGATGTGTTTTTTATGCTACCTGGAACACTGGTATAACTGATGAGAAAATAGATAAGCGGATGGCTACTCTAACCAAGCCAACCACAAATGATAAATGTCAGAAAGATGCTTGCAACCCCTTACATTTGCGTGTACATAATCCCCATGCATGGAAACAAGGATATAAGTTTGGTTTACGTATTGCTGGAGGAGCAACAGATCCAGGGACCATTGTGTATATTAGATTGAATACTCAAGCCCACAAGTCATCTAAATATCATATTCATAATACCTTTTATGAAGCTATGCATGTAAATAAGTTTGAGATCCCTCACCCTTCACAGAATTTGTTTCTAGAATTAGCCGGAGCAGTAGTATCTAGTCTTAAGATCACAGATTGTTATTTCTGTGGCGGAATCCAAATGGGAGACCAATGGCCCTGGGAAGCCCAAGAATTGAATTATTCCATGATTTACAACCAGACTGAATTACACAAGACTACCAGTGAATGGGTGTTAGCGCACTCAATCGTTGGACGTCTTTGCTTTGCCAGAACTGGACCCCAGTTCACCCAAAAGGTAGGACAGCTAGTCTGTCTTAGCCAGAAATACTATAATGCCACGACTAAAAAGACAGCATGGTGGTCAGGAATCAGACATCCTGAACCTCCTAACCCATTAGCTAGATTTCCTGAACTTGCAGGTCTATGGACTAACCTTGCCAAAGTCCAAGCCTGGCAAGCCCCACCTGGCCTATATTGGATCTGTGGAAACCGAGCATATGCGCAACTCCCGCCACAATGGGGAGGAGCATGTGTCTTAGGAACCATCAGACCTTCTTTCTTCTTCCTGTTAAACACTGAACATGGAGAACAATTAGGATACCCTGTATACACAACCCACAAACACAAAGGAGCATCAAGACAGAAAAGAGAGGCCTTACAGATAGGCAAGTGGGAGAAGTGGCAAGGTGATGATTGGCCACCAGAAAGAATTATTGAGTATTATGGACCTGCCACTTGGAATGATGATGGTATGTATGGTTATCGTACCCCAATTTATATGATTAATCGTATCATTCGCTTACAAGCAGTAGTTGAAATAATAACTAATGAAACTAGTCATGCTCTCACGCTCTTAGCTAGACAAAGTACTCAGATGCGCACTGCCATATACCAGAATCGCTTAGCACTTGATTATTTGCTAGCAGCTGAAGGAGGAGTATGTGGTAAACTGAATTTAACTAATTGCTGTTTGAAAATAGATGATAAAGGTCAAGTAGTTGAAGAAATTGCTAAAGATATGCAAAGACATGCTTATGTGCCAGTACAGACTTGGCACGCATTGAAATTTCCTAACTGGTTTGCTAACCTTTTCTCTTGGCTGGGAGGATTTAAGACTTTCATTATCTTAGTACTAATCCTTGTTGCTGTTATCCTCTGCTTACCATGTTTAATCCCATGTTGTATGCGTTCCATTCATAGTGCTATTGATAGTACAGTAGAGCGGAAGACCGCAACTAAAATAATGGCTTTATACAAAGCTAGCCCTAGTAAGAATCCTTTAATCAGGATGTGATTCTTCTAAAAGTGATTTAATTCTCACACCTTATTGAGTAATAGGGTGAGATTAATCAAAGGGGGGAATGTGGCAGGTGCAGGCCTGTGACCCACGGTGTCTGACATAGGCAGGCCAGCATGGCTAGCTTGACCTGTAAATGAGGCCTGTGGAGAGGCATATAGGATTGCACATCCCCCAATATGCTGCTATTGTAAGATAGAATTCAGTAGAAGTATTGAATTAGCTTAGGTAAGCAGAACTGCAGAACTAAGAAATGGAAAAATACAGAAAAGACATGTTTAAAAGTTACTGATAAGAAAAAGTACATCTGCAGAGAAATAATGAGGAGTGCTGACAGATGAGTTACAGAACCTTGCTCTTCTGCACGCACAAATTGGTCCCATAACCTTGAGAGTGTGAAAGTAACAAGTTGATGAACTGACCATTGTAATTGGGACTAGAAGGGGGGCAGGCAGGTGTCATGCCCACAGAAGGGACATAATTGGAGAAACTTATCAGTACCGGGACCAATAGAAGAGGTACGAGAGGTACGGGAGGTTACCGGGACCAATGAAATGTTTTTCTATACCTAGAATGGAACAGAAGTCTATAAAAGTTGTTGTAATGCTTGAAAACTTTGCTCAGCCATTTTGAAATTGACTTGCTTGAGACTTGTGCACAAATAAATGATTTGGACCTTCTGAACAGACTCCTGGTATCATTGGTTTGTCTGCGCTTTGCTGCTACACTACTGGATAAATTTACATGGTGAAACGTCAAAAATGAACTACAAGCAAAATCTTCAAAATGAGAGCCAATAACATTTTATTTATTTATTTATTCAAAAGCTTTTCTATACCGCACTCTTTGTTATCAGTGTGGTTTACAAATTAACAATTTGACTCCAGGGCAATACAGAACTGTCCTGTGTTTACATATAACAGGGAAAGTAACATGGAATTGAAATTATAATTGGGGAAACTATGCACATTTCAAGCAATTAGAAATGAGTGTGGGTAGGCTATTTGCAGTTTGGGGTGTGGGTGGGAGGGGGAGAGGTGCTGTTGGGTAGAGAGAAATGTAGGAGGAACAAATGATGCTTAAGAGCTTTCCTGAACTGCCTGAGGTCTTTGATCGACCTGATGCTGGGAGGGAGGTTATTCCAGCATCTAGGGGCATAGAGTGCAAAGGCTCTATTACTAGTTGATTGTGCACATTTTGTAGATTCTCTTGGGGTAATAAGAGTATTGGAGGCTAATGTCCTCCTTGATCTGTTGTTGGGTGTGTGAGTGAGGAGGTCCGAGATGGAGGGGGGGGGATATTTTGTTAATGGATTTGAAAGTAATGAGGATGGCCTTGAATGAGATCCTGTAGTTTATCGGAAGCCAGTGTAGGTCCCTTAGGATGGGGGTTATGTGGTCTCGTCTGGATGCTCCGTAGAGGACGTGGGCAGCGGCTTTCATCGCTAATTGTAGCAGGTTTAGGGTACTCTTGGGTAGTCCATAGAATATAATGTTTGCGTAATCAAAATGGGGTGTTACTAGCACTTGGAATATCGTACGGAGGTTCTCTGGATCCAGCATGGGTATTAGGTGTCGTAGTGTCTTGATTTTGTAGTATATAGCCTTGACTGTGTTGCTTATGTGCGCTGTAAAGTCTAGCTTTTGATCCAGCATCACTCCCAGGTAGCGAATGGTGTGCTTGCTTGGAAGATCTGCGTCCCTTACTTTTAGGGCCGGGGGGGGGGGGGTGAGAAGCTTTTGTTCTTTGTGAT
Source organism: Ichthyophis bannanicus (assembly GCA_033557465.1). Taxonomy (NCBI): domain Eukaryota; kingdom Metazoa; phylum Chordata; class Amphibia; order Gymnophiona; family Ichthyophiidae; genus Ichthyophis; species Ichthyophis bannanicus. The sequence continues at coordinate 211,583,397 of CM066037.1, forward strand.
GAATAAGACCTCAGTTTTTTTGAAGTTTATTCAAAGGTTCTGATCATGAAGCCAGTCTGAGATTGCGTTGAAACAATCAACTATGGCTGTATAGTTGGGAAGCATAACATTGATAGATGTAAGCAACAGCACGTCATCTGCATAGATTAGGCATGAGATTCTGATGGCGCGGATGATTTCACAGATCGGCTGCATGTAAATGTTAAAGAGCAGCACGGATAAGGAGGATCCTTGGGGTACCCCTTGGTTTTGCTAAAATGGTTCAGATGTGGAGGAGTTCACATGAACTTGTTGCCATCGGTCTTCTAGGTAGGATTTACACCAATCCCATGCAAGGCCCTGGATTCCCTTCTCATGGAGGTGAGATAGAAGTTGCTCATGGTCTACTGACCCAGTATGACATAGCTTATGTTCTTATGTTATGTAATGTCCAGATATCTTTATGCAATGGCCACTTCATCATTTTTATAGAAACAGACAATGAAGCTTAGTTTAAATAGGCCTGATATTTCAAAGGGTTTATATGGTTTGCACACCTCAAAAATGCACAATTAGTTTTGGGGTGGTCTGTAGGCAGAGTTGGGGCAGTCCCAGTGACTCTCCAGTTAGTGAAGATATTCAATCACTAACTGGATAGCCAAATCACATATAGGACAGGCCAATGGCTGTCCTAACTTTCTGCAGGTCTTGCTAACCATTTAGCAGCTGAATATTGCCACTGACCGGATAGCAACATCAATCACCAGTGAAACCGGATATTCAGTGCAGGATGTCCAATGAGCTCTGGTGCTGAATACCCAGTTTCAATTTCAGTTGCAGCAGCCAGGCACTTTAGAAATGCTGACAACTGCTGCTGTATATCGACCTCAATTTTCATAGTGGTACTGTCTCTGGCATAGGTCCAATGAGGGGCAGCCAAAGAAAATTTTACTGAGGGCCACCTTCTTGCCTGGACCCTCCAACATTGCAGGTGCTGGTTGGGCGGGATTTATGCCACGTAGCTATGTGCATAGTGATACAGTATCATTATTGTAATTAAATGGGATGGTTTCCTCCTCTGTGCTTTCTTAGCTCTTGCAGTACCTGTTCTATCAGGTTGAGTTGTAAGGCCTGATTGAGTGCACTGTATCAACCTAAATGTAATCTACAATCAGCATGTCAAAATTTATTGTAGATTCCTTCTGTTAAAAGTATTAAGATCACAGTGGAACGGGCAGAAAGCTTTTTCTACTGCTGGTTCCTGGTGGTAGGAGAAGTTACTAGCTGAGATTCACCTTGAGACTAATTTGCAGTTTTGTAAGCAGGATGAATAAGGGCTATGGCAGATAACATTTGGGGGACTAGATGTTGGCGGATTTAGATTTGACATGTGGTTTCCATTAGTTCTGATGTTTTGCTTAAGTTGGGGTAAGAATTATGGGTTTTATTGATATTGTATTAACATGACATGATTTGTGCATATTATTGGATTGAATGTGATATGTAATGCTAAGAGCTTTGTAAATTGCCCTGAGTCTTTTGTTACAGGGTATCCAGAAATTGAAACAAACAAACAAGTAGAGGTTTTGATTATCGGGATTTTTTTTTTGTTATATTATGGGGGTCATTTTAGAAGCCCTATTCATGCTTTGGACATCTTAAAATGGGCACACAGACATCCAAAGCACGGAGACGTCCCCAGAGCCATTTTAGAAACCAGATTTAGGGACGTCCCTGATATGAGGAGATCCTTGTAGGAACAGAGGCGTATCCAGGATAGTCCTCCAAATTTAGACATATGTGACCAATTTCAGAAATGTCCTGCATGTCACTGCTAGTGTCCAAGTCTATGCCTGCTCAGGGCATGTAAGCATATACAAAGTGCTTATTTTGTCAGTAAAACTGCTGGAGACTATAAAGATCTTGCAGAATGGCAAGCTGGGAACATCCCCAGTCTAGCATTCCACTGCAGGGATGTCCATATCAGGTACATCCATGTTTTCAAAGTCATCTCTGACCTTAACCGTGCCACCTGTTTTTTAGGACATTTTGGCCTGGAAGTCCCAGATAGCACCTAGATGTCCTTCCTGAAAATCTCCTTCACATGCTTGTTTTTATTTTGTTTACCACCTTGGGTGACTTTGCAGAGCAGGAATGCTGCCTAGAAATGTTTTTATTACCAAGGCTGTACCTAGAGAAGGTGAGAAAGGTCATCAACCAGAATGAAAGACATTGAGACATGATACAAGACCATTTGTCCTGTGCGAAGTTGATCACAGAGGAAGGAATGGAAGGGGGGGATCAAATTAAATGGTAGTCCACAGAAGAGTCAGTAGAAGTTCAGGAAGGATGAGAGGAGTAGAAGTCTCAGGGAATCCTGGGGAAGTGGATGGAAAGGGAGACAACACTGTGAGTACCACAAAGAAGGAAGCAGAGAGAAATTAATTAGAAAGGAACTTGGTTTGGAGAAGAAAGTACGCGTATAGGAAGAACAAAATATCAGGTACAGAAGGTTGGAAAAACATCTTTTTTTAATCAGACTCTGCCATTTCAGAGTGCTATTCAATTTGAAATTTCTGGTATTGTTGAACTATCTTAAGAAAAGCAATTAAAAGAGTTGTTCATATGAAAGTGGGATGGGGAACATCTTTAAGTCTCTGCCCCTGGTGTGACATTGGCTACTTTCAGCTCTGGAGATTGCACATGTTTCTTCTGCCAGGATAGCCAATGCAAGCCTGCACAGGGATGGTGCAAGGATACGAGATGCTCTAGGCAAACCCTCATTCTTCCACACCTCCTTCTCCTGGCCATCCCCTACTCTGACTGCTGCTGGCCGCCACACCTCTCTGGGACAATGCCAATAGAACAGCAAAGAAATGCTTTCCAGAGCATGAAGCATGGCGTGCTGGTTCTGTTCTGTGAAAGGCCAGCTGGTTCCACCCCCATGCCAATAGTAAGTCTGTGTCAGAGGGCCAGGAGCCAACTGAAGCTTCAGAGCATGGCACAAGCGATTGAGGCTCCAGAAAGTTTCTTTGCTGCTTTACTGTCATTGTCACTGCTGCAGGTCCTGGAGAGGTGTGGCAACCTTCTAGGCAACCATCTAGGACACCTAATAGTAGCACCGGACCTGAGCCTATATCTTGACTTTCTTTGATTAGGAAAGGAAACTATCAAAGCAAAATGAAAGAAAAGAAACATCATGTTATAGAAGACACAATGCTCTAACTGGATTTTCAGAAAACATTTGATAAAGTCCCTTAGAGACTTTTTTTGGAAATTAGTCATGGAATAGGAGATGATAGGGAAAGGAAATAGAGCATGGAACTAAGTATTCAGTTTTCTCAGAGGAAAGAGGTAAACAGTGGAATGACTTTAGGATCTGTACTGGGGCTTGTGTTGTTCGTGCAATTTTTTAGAATGACGTTTGGGATTTAAAATAAGAGACTTTGGGCTCGATATTCAGTGGTGGTGGTGGCTAGCATAATTAGAGCATCTAGCCATTGCTGGTGAGCACTAAACCCAGATATTCAAAGCCAGGGCCATATCCGCACCAAGAAATGATCTCACACAGATGCCAATCCAAAAGCACAAATATATAATAACCACTTCTATATATTCTGTGACAAAAATATCCACATAAAATGCAGCCTTTTTGGAAAAAAATGTTTATATGTGAGAAGAGACCGTTAGATAGGGCATTATCATGCATATATACTTTTAAAGCACACCTTAAGCCCGTGATACCATCACCAGTCTCTACTACCTTATCAATTTTTCTATTTTTAGTTCTTTTGCTTTATACCATTTTAAATTTTAAAATCACGTATCTTATAGCTGAAGTCATACTGTCCTGTCATGAATTCATGTTTCCAACTTAAACCAAAAGCCTTGCTTCAGGAGAGGTTTAACAGCATCATTCCTTTAAAGTGCATCATTCCAACACTGTGGCTGCTTGCTCACTGCTGCATTGAATATCCAGCATCTGGATCAGCAGCGGAAGCTGGAAGCTAACTGGGTAGCAACAATATTCACCCAAGAGTTCACATCCACATCCAGAGTTGCCAAGTTACCCAGTTCCTGGAGTGAGACTTTTTGGACAGTTCTAAATTTTTAAATTTGCATTGCAATGCAGTATGGTATTTGTAGTCCCTCATTTTACCCATTGAAATTAGTGCTGTACGTTCCATAATGCATCAGGATGAGATTGTCAGAAATCCAGGATTGGCTTAAAATTTCACTCCTGGACACTTGGCAACTTTGTTGGTGGGCAGAGAGGTTAAGCTGTACAGGTACCGTGGGGTTCTCTGCAGAGTATAGGTCTCTGTGGGGATAGGTGAAGATATTAGGTACCAATTTCTTCTTCCTCCTGTGTTTTTTCTATCCTTTACCCTACTGTCCTTCCTTCCTTCCCTTCCATTGTACCCACCTCTCTCTCTTTGTATCCTTCTTCTGTCACCAGTGTCCTATGGTCTCTCTCTGCTCTGTTCCCTTATGCCCTTGAATCTTTCCCAACTGTCCCCTGTGCTCCCTTGTCTCCCCACGTGTCCCTTGTACCTTTTGATTTTTCCCTTCTTCATTCTCATGCTCCTCTCAGTCTCTATATCCTTCCTAAGTCTCCATTTCCATCAAATCTCTCCCTCCCTCTCTTTCCCATGTACCCTCCATTCCCTCCTTCCTCCCTACTCTTCCCTCGCACCATTTAGCCCAGCACAGGACCATTAGGATGGACTATTCAAAATTATCAGGTGTAACTCAAGCACCGGAGAGCAGCTGCACTGAAGCCATGTGTGAAGATTGTGGGCCTGGTTTCCCCACAAAAGTTCCCAAAATATTACCAATTACCAATGAATAGTTCAGACAACAGTTGCTTGGCTACAAAAACTCTTTATTTGGCATAGCAAAATAATTTATAAATGCAGATAGCAAGTGTCTGTCTGAGAGGTGATGGGCAGCGTTCTCTCTGCAAGGGGAGGAAAACACTGCCCACGATTCTCTATAGTTGCCGCATTGTATACCCTCTGTAGCAACTTCTGCACAAATTCTTATTCCGTGTGCAAAACTTGCTATGCTGTCTGCAAAAGGTTGCAAAGCCGTCTGCAAAACTTAAAGCCATCTGCAAAAGCCTGCAGAGGCTCTTCCCTTGGGATCCACCCTCATTAGCATATTAATGGCATTTACTGAGTCATTCTGACTGCACCCTGCCATTCCCTTTGTTTCATTAATCACTGTAGCTTCCGGCACCATAGTCTTCAGGGCTTATGAGCACTTTGTATCACCAGCTTTGCTTGGCCTGTTTAACTTGTCCAGGCTTGCCCAACTTGCTCAGGGCTGTTCAACCTGTTCAGGCCTGACCTGTCTTTTCTTAATGGGGTCCATTCTCTGTGCATTTGTCTTTTATTAGCTGGGTCCATTCTCTGTGCACTTCTGTTCAGGGTATGGTTCCCTCTGGCTTTACTCTTGTTGTGCTGGGCTCTGGGTACTCATTCTCTCAGCCCACATGCTTTTCTTCCGTGCCATCACAATGTATTACAGCCTCAGGCAAGGGCGCAGCCATACTAGACATACCTATCAGCCAATTTCCCTTCATTCCCCAATTTTTTCTTTTTCTTTTCTTATGAATGGGGCAAAGGTAATCCCACTAAGGGGCATGGACAACAACCATTTGAGACAGAGAGGGGTCATCAAGAGGCAACTTCTCATACTGCTCCCTAGAGACAACATACATTTTATTGATACTTTGTAACATCATTTTCTTGCAGCAACCCAATAATATTGAAAACACATAACATGAAAGTATGTCAAAAGCGACAGTGCTTAACAATGTGATAAAGAAAGCTCTGAGAATAGTATAGCAAAACTTGAGCTGGTGTGGGCATTGCAATTGCCGAAGCCCAAATGGCTTGCAGATTTCAGTTACTTTCTAAGAAAACAATAATAAAAGGACAACAATACAATCATTCACAAAACCCCCAATCAGTCCAACAGTCCTCCTCCCATTCTCAGACAATTTGGTACTGCTTCTCAGCAGCTCCCCAGGACCTTGCAGTGTGCTTCATCTTTCTCTGAAGTTAAAGTTCTGTTTCTCTCAAAATTTGAACCTCTCATTCTCATAGGCAAATATTTTGTCCCTTTTTCAATGTGACGCATGAATCCAGGTAGGGACTCCTTCACACATTTCTGCGGTGTGTAGTTCGGAGTTCTTGGGATGGTCTGTTCCATCTGGATTCTGGCCAATTCTCTCTGTTGGAATCTCTGGATTGCAATTGGTGACATGGCTCCAGGCTTTTTCAGAAGAGCAGCAACCAATATTAAATGAAAAGACTAAGGGGTATGTTTACTAAACTGCGTTAGTGCGATTCGCGTTAGGAGCCGCGGTAGAGACAGAAACCCCAAATAAGGATATGGGCGGTACATCATTTCCGAGAACGTGCCGAGAACGCGCGTTGCAAGGCACCATAAATGAACGAGCGCTAGAGGGCATGTTACCGCACGTTAATCTTAAGAAGGTGCGCAGGCATACAAGCACAGCAACAGAGCTGTAGCACAATGGTTACAACACTGAGTGATGGTACAGGGGTCATGGGTTCAATTTCCCAGTGGGCCTAATGTATAAGGCTGGCTGAGGCAGCACCCTTTACATTTAAGTAGAAATTGTTGAGGCATGTGACGTGTATTTTAATTAGTGCTGCCAGCAAACACACCCTCACGGTGGCATAACCTAAGGTGCCGCATAAGGCACCCCATAACGCACTCCATAGGGCACATTATAAAGTGTACTGTCCGCCAAGGCACCCTATAATGGCCCCTATAGGACACCTTATAAGGATGTGAACAAAGTCCTGGCTGGCTGCAGGACTGCACGTCAACACACAAACTGCCTGCTGTGGTTACCAGGATAGGGGTAACCCACCCATACCCATGATGCACTGCACATGCAAATTAGCAGTCGAGAGATGGGCACAAGATCGGGTATGCACCCCCACAGCACCTCGGCCTTGTAGGGGGAACAGACCGTGTGTGGCACTGCCACAGAGTAGCCACAGACAGTCACATTGTGCGGGTACAGTGCCCACCCTGAGGTTGAGGTGGGGCACTCAGCACCAGGTCCACAGCACCTTTCATGGCTGAAATACGCCATGCTGCAGGTCCCCGTCAGTGTGTGATAGGTAGTTCAGTTAGACACACCTAGGATACATCTGTGTCCTGCTGTATGTCTCGGTCATGTCTAGTCCCTTTGGGCGATGCTGCACCCAGAATAGTGCATATCCTGTGTTGGTGCCATCGTTACCTGCTGTAGGTGAGGGGGGGGGTGTATGGACATAGGCAGATTATGTACCACCACACAACCCACCCTCTGGGGCTCAGGGTAGGAAACAGGATCACCCACCAATAGATCCACAGTCTACCTCCCTGCAATGGCAGCAGTAGAGGGGACCAGCAACCCCAGTCCTGCTGGGGAATGGACAGAGCGGTACACATCCATAACGCAATAGCAGACAGACGGCAGGCTGGAAATGCTCAGCTGCCCCCCACCATTATCTGACATTCTCCAGCAGCAAGCCTCCAGCCACTGCACCCTGCAAGGTGTTCCAGCAAGACACATACTAGCTGCAGACAGTCCGCCAGCTAGTCCATAGTGCATGGTCCTGGAGGAGATGCATGTACCCAGAACGGGGATGACAGCATACACACCGAGCAGATAAGTCAGTGATTGGGCCCCAAAAGGAAACCCATAAATATCACATGAGAGAAATGCTATATAGCACTATGGGGGAACCTAGCCATGCCATGGTCACTGCTCAGTCAGGGTGAGAGTGACCTCCCAGCAGGACATGCTATGGCCACCCTGTCCATGCACCCTGTCCATGTCCGAGCCATTGCCCTATGCCGTGTGCAGATGCATCCAGGCCAGGCCACCCTATCCAGGCTATTCCCACGGTACCTTGCTCTTCATTATGCACATTGGCAGGCCAATACTGGCAACAGTGCTAGCAGTGTGGGCTGTGGAGGGTGTTGGCAGCCACCACACACTGGATAGACAGACACACATTCCCCACACCTATGCCAGCATTGTGCAACTATAGAGGTGTTGGGCAGCCCAGGCCACCACACAAGTCCTGGGCACAGTGCAGGCATGGCTATGGTACGCAATACTGTAGGAGTCAATCCACAGGTTGGTAAACACTGTCAGACACAAGACCTGTAGCACACTTCACAGACATCAGAAAGGTTGCTATGATGCAGCTCACTCAGAAAAGTGTACTTAACCTAGGACTTGCTATCTGCCAGTACTCATAGCAACTTTTTAATAGATGTGTACCATATTCCCTGGTTTAGGGTGGCATTATAAGGTATACAAGTGCTAGTATTGGGAGATGCACGCAGAGCCCAATGTCCTGCCTCCCCAGGAGGCTTTGGATAATGGGACCTGTGGGTGCGGGTGTGTCTGCCCCTGTTGGCTGCTGCTTTACGGCAGAGGTTCCCAACTCCAGACCTGCGATGCAAAACACTGTTCGGGTTTTCATGCTGTCCCTCATGAATATGCATGAGATACATCTGCATACCATGGGGGTGGCGCATAGAAATGCAGCACAGGCATCTTTATCAGAGGCAGCATGGAACCGGAATGGTGTTTGGCCCTCCAGGACTGCATTTGGGAGGCTCTGCTCTAGGTAATGTGCATGTTTATGGTGTCTGTGCTCTGTAGGGTAAAATGCAGGTGTCTTGAGCATGTTTACGTCATCTGCAATAAAGGTGCTGTCTGTATTAGCATGTTGTAGTAGTGGGTAAAATATGGGGACTGGGTTGGCGGGAACCACAGCTGGGACTTGAACCTGTGACCCTCTGCTTCTGAATACACTGGTTTTGTGCACTGCACCACCTTGTTGTCACAGAGTCAGTACATTCCTTGGTGATACCATGACTGTTCATCAGACAGGGCCCATCTGTTGCAGTACACGGCACCCACCTACACAGGGCTAGGCCACGGTCTGCTCTGGGCAGCTGCCACTGCCCCCTCCACCACCAGTATCCCTCAGCCACCATGCTGACATGCCCTTATGCTGGTGGTGCTGGTGGTGCGCAGTCTCAGGCCATCCAGTGTGCAGGTAGGCGGCTGCCTATGGTGTGGGTTCTGGGGTAGGGGTGCCTGCATAGGTGTCCACGCTCCCCCCCAGCACCGCCTGCCAATGTTCCGTGTCCTTGGGAGTAGCTGCTGGGTACTATCCCCTGTGACACTGTGGGAAACACAGTCGTGCCCATGTTGGGCCTTCAGCAGTTGCTGTCTGGCTGCTCTGCTGCTTCAGAATTCGTATGGGCCACTTAGGCATCGCCCTAGTCCGCACTGTGGCCCAGCTGCACCACAGCATGTGCCGCCTGCGGCCCTCTGTATCCCCTTCTCCGGCATCTGTCCAGTTGCCGTTCCGACATGCCCGCCCTGATATTGCGGGACATGTGCATGCCATACGAACCCTGTCCGATGGTGGGGAAAACCCTGAGCAGCGCTATTTCACTGTGGGCTCATTCACCTTGTATGGGGACGGATTATAGACCCTTCCATGATTTATATCTGTTCTATGGAGCTTACTCGGGGGGGGGGAGGGGTTGATGTTTATCATTGATACCACTATTGGCCAGCTTGGTTATGGTTTTTTTCCAGTTTGTTGGGGTCATTTTCAGTGTTTATGTGCCCTTTTGTTCTGTGCACATGTATCACACTTATCACTTTTTTTAGGTTTCCCTTCCTGGGCTGTACATTGCTGACACTTAAATTGTTTCTCTCCCCTGTAATGTGCATTTAACAGCAGGTTTTCATTCGTGTTGGAATTGAGCTCTTCAGATCAGTGCGTTAGTGTGAAGGGAGCCTCTCCCCGCCCACTCTCCGCCCATTGACCCCTTCTCTCCTCCCTCTCTCCACCTTCTGCGGTGTTTTACCGCGCCGCGGGAGTTTACGATCATTAACTACGGTTAACGCGCGTTATTTATTTATTTAATTTTCTTATAAACCACGCTATTTGTCATCAGTGCGGTTTACATTGAAACAATACAAGAATTGGTCAGATATAACAGACCTATTACAAGTAACAGGAAAATTAACATGGAAGTAAACAGGGAAATCATTTATATTTCTAGAAAATACATTTTGGAGATACATAAAATCTATACAGTTAGTTAGGGTAGGTATGAGGTTAAAAGGATGGGGGAGGGGAAGGGGTGTTTAGGTGTTTGAAGTGTGCGATGAAAAGGTGGTGTTTAAGGGCTTTTTTGAATTGTTTGATGTCTTTAATTGCTCTGATATTGGGAGGGAGTTTGTTCCAACATCTAGGAGCATAATTCGAAAAAGCCTTATTGATGGATGATTGATTAGCTTTTAAGGAAACTTTTGGTATAAGTAGTGTGTCAACAGCTGGAGATCTCCTGGACCTGTTATTTGTTGTGTGTATGATGAGATCAGAGATGAAACCTGGAGAAATATTACACAGGTACACTAAAAAAAAAATTTTTTAAACTGCCTCTAATGTTTCGATTGATTTTTACGTTTTTTGGTGCGCTGAATCCAAATCTGGTAACCAATTTGCTCCATCACGTACAGATTTTTTGCTACATTGGGTTAGCAGTTTGAGGTGAACGTTTCAGATTGAGTGCGATCGAGATAAAAGTTTCTTGGATGAATTCTTTATACTAATTGTTTAGTAGTTATTCAAATAAGAATAAAGAAAATTGTAACAAGGCAGCACATAAGAATAGAGTAACACAAGCAAAGGAAGCAAAGGAAGCAGGGATATTTGGTGAAACCGGATTGCTGCCCTAATAGCATGGATAGAATTTTAAAGTCTCCACAAATCATTCACTCATCATAACGAATCTTCTGAAGAATCAGGGCCAAATTCTCGTATTTTTCTTGGAGAATAACAGAGTGAGCAATAGGAACTGAAGCGAATGTGTTGCCATTATGAAGAAGAACACCTTTTATGCTGTCTTTTGACGAATCAATGAACAGCTGCCATTCAGCAGGATCATACTTGAGTTTAAACTTTTCCATCACTCCGTATATATCGTTGCAAAATACCAAATCTTCCTCTTTGCTGAAATACTTCAAAAATTGTGTCTCGCGGTTGCGGTACCAATAAAAAGTTGTTCCTGGTGACAATAGATTTTTCTGTTTAAGCCGAGAACCTAGCAGTTGGGCAGCATCTTTTGGGAGTCCTAAATCCCGGACTAAATCATTCAATTCAGCTTGAGAGAAAAGTTCAGGTTTCGGATCTGGTTCAGTTTCAAACTCGGAAGTACTGGACTCATCGGGAAAAGCCATCTGATGAGTCTCATCATGATCAGAACCGTCCACACAAATATGATCCAAAGATTTTGGTGGTTCAGGCACAGGTACTTCGTTGCTATGAGGCATAGGCCTAATTGCTGAGGGAAGGTTGGGGTAACTTATTACGTTCTTATTTTTTTCGTTGTATCCCTTCACAGTGCAAGAGCAAAAATAGCAGTCACTGCTGTGGTCTCTTTGTTCACGCCACATCATAGGTATTCCGAAACGAAATGCTTGTTTTTTACCTTTCATCCATAAGCGTAGATCTTCCTCACATGTCTTGCACACTTTGTGAGGAGCCCACGGTTTGTCTTGATCGCCTAACTTCAAACCGAAATAGGCAAAATATACTTTTTTAATAAATGCAGAAATGTTCCTCTGCCGCTTTTTCACGGTATATTCCCCACAAATAAAACAAAAACTGTCCGGAGAGTTGACGCAACCTCTGGCTCTGTGAGCCATCACAAATACACAGCACTGCAAACTACAACTGTAGTGAACCACTTCGGAATAAAGCTGGATTCCGACTGAGCAAACAAAAGGTAATAATGAACTTGCAAGAAACTGAAATTTGACAGGAATGTTCATGTCGCAACCACCGTGTTTGAGCGAGCGCGAACGAGGCGAGGCGAACAGGAAAGAACATGCGCCAGCGCGAGTACTGGATTTAGCCCCCCGCCTCCCAATTGTCCTGTTAATGTATAAAATGAATACAAAACACTCTAAAATATCATGAGGGAGTGTTTCTAGTTAGTTAACCATTACAACCTCTATTTTGGGCTAAGAAAATAAACTGCAGTCGGCTAAAAAGAAATGATGTGAACATTCCTTATATGGGTAAGAAATCTAATTTTGCAAGAAAATGTGACATGATGGAACATTTTGGCTATTTTTCCTGGATTCAGCACCCCAAAATCTATAGGAATCAGTTGCAAAACTGGAGGCAGTTTTTTGGTAGTGTACCTGTGTTATTGAAGGCCCTAAAGGTGGTAAGGATGGCCTTATATTGGATTCTACAGTTTATTGGTAACCAATGAAGCTTCTCTAGAATGGGGGAAATATGCTTACACTTTCATGATCCGCAGAGGACACGAGCAGCTGCGTTCATGGCTAATTGTAGAGGATTAATAGTTATATTTGGTAAGCCATGGAGTATTATGTTAGCATAATCAAAGTGTGGCGTGACTAGAGCTTGAAAGATGGTGCGGAAGTCATCAGACTTCATCATAGGTCTCAGATGACGAAGGGTTTTTATCTTGAAGTAAACGGCCTTTACAGTGCGTTTTATATGTTCCTTGAAGTCTAGCCTTTGATCCAGAATTACTTCTAGATATCGAATATTTGATTTGACTGGGAGATCAGCATCTCTGACTTTTAGAATTGATGGAGGGGAGAAAGATTAATTCCTTGTGATTATTAGAACCTCTGTTTTTTTAAAGTTAATGCGTAGGTTTTGAGAGAGAAGCCAATCAGTTATTGAATTAAAACAGTTGATTAGCACTATATACTTTGGGTATGATACAGATATCGGTGAGAATAATAGCACATCATCCACATACATAAGGCAGAATATACCAAAAGAGCGTGCGATGTCACAGATTGGCTGCATATAGATGTTGAACAGCAGCGCAGACAAGGAGGAGCCTTGTGGGACACCTTGTTTCTGCTGAAAGGGATTTGAAGTAGCATTACCAATACGAACTTGTTGTAATCTACCTTCCAGGTAGGATTTGCACCAGTCCCAAGCACGGTTCTTGATTCCCTTCTCATGAAGTCGCTTTAGTAGTTGTATGTGATCCACAGAATCGAACGCAGCAGCTATATCAAGAAATATTAGAGCAAAGCCATTTTTCAGATTGTCAATGCCGTTGATAAGTGTATTGATTAATGTTGTTAGGAGAGTTTCTACACCGTGGGCTTCCCTGAATCCATGTTGACATGGATCTAAAGGGGAAAATGAGTCTATATGCTGTTGTATCTGCCTGAGAGTTAATTTCTCAAGAATTTTGGCTAGAAATGGGATACTAGAGATTGGATGGTATGAGTCCTCCTTCTTTGGGTCAAGCTGGTTGTTTTTCAGCAGTGGTCGGATGTATGTATGTTTGAGAGCATCTGGGAAGACACCAGATTCAAATGACAGCTTCGCTATGTTAGCTATAAAAGGGCTGAGTTCTGTGCGCATAGATCTTATCCAGTGTGCTGGGCATGGGTCAGATGGTGAAGTTGTCGTGTTGATGGAGGTAATAACTTCATTTATGGTTTTTACAGAGGGTGGTGAGAGGTTGGTGATTGAAAACTGTGGAAGGGAAGTTTGGACAGGTTCATGTAATGATGTAGTATTTGTTTTTATTGATTTGGATTGGATGTAGTTCGCATAGGCTTGGGGTTGAATCCCTTCTTGTTGTGGCGGAGATGGTTGATTGATAAAGGACTTTACTAGATTAAATAAGTCTCTTGGTTTATTCAGAGAGCGGCTGAGGATATCAGCATGGTATTCTTTTCTCTTAGCCCAAATTGATTCACGATGTTGTTTAAGATGTTCTAAGTAGGTGGTTTGGTCAGAGGAATTACGTGTATTTCTCCATTTTCTCTCAAGCTTTCTGAGGTGGAGGAGAGAGGTACGTAGTTCATGTGAGAACCATGGGGCAGATTGTTTTTTAGTAACTCGGTTGTCAGATGTTGACTTTTTGATCAAGGCTGGGAGTTGCGAGTATGAGAAGAGGGTATTGTTCCAGTTATTTACAATATCATTGAGATTATATGATAGTTTGGCAAGCTTTGGGAGAGCATGGTTTTTGAAGCCATCACTGTCTAGTTGCTTGAATCTTGTAGACCTTTTGCATCCAGTTGAGTTTAGACAGTAGTCTGTGGATTGATATGCTGGTATCTGAAAAGTTATTAGGTTATGGTCAGACCAAGGGACAGGGGTAATAGAGAGATCAATTTTGTTCATCATAATCATGTCATGTTGAGGGATAAAGATTAGGTCCAAGAGATTCCCACTTTGATGGGTGGGATTAGCCACTACTTGTTTGTAGTTGAGGTCAGACATTGCTTCTAAGAAATACTTGGCTAGGGTAGGTTGAGTAGAAGCCAGATTAAAGTCGCCTAATAACCAGTTTGGTTTGGAGGGGTCTTCTGGGTTACAGGCTAGGTCAATGATGTCTGAAAGTTCATCAGAGAGAGCATTTGGTGCTCTGTAGATGAGGTTAATGGAGTTGGATTTGTTGGTAATAGTTAGTGTGTTTAAGTGTTGTGTACTTTTGATTAAATTTATGCGATATTGTAGCACTGTTTTTGCAAGTATTAGGACACCACCGCCTCTTCTGTGTTCTCTGTTGCAGGTGTAGATTGTGAAGTTGGGTGGAGTAAGGTGGCTTAATATTACGTTGTCTGTATTATAGAGCCAAGTTTCAGTAACCAAAAGTATATCTAAATTGTATTTGGTTATTAGGTCTGTGATTACAGGCCATTTATTGCGTGTAGAGTGTGCATTAACAAGTGCACATTTTAGGTCTGTTTGATGTTTCGCTTTTTTGTTTTTGTCTTTGGTGGAGTTTGTAAAATCAAGAGATACATAAAGAAGATGTGATTGTCTCTTGTGATAAGTGTTTGGGAGTATGTGGTTTCGATTCGTAGAATGTTTCCTGCTTGTATTGTGGATTAGATGAATCGGGTTGTAGTGATTTGTAAAAGTAGCAGAGACATGAAAAGTACAGGTTAGCGTGTAGATTAGGGTAATAGTAAATAATGAGGATGTCATTTTGTGGTTTGAAGGGTTGTTATGTAACGTTAATGATCGTTAACGTTACATAACGCGCGTTATGTATGATTACCGCTGTTTAGTACACATACCCCTAAATATTCTAGATTAGATTTCGCCATGAGACAATGCAATGCGACAAACTTAATTTCATCCATATTTACTTAAGATCATAACTATTTCGTATGGTGTCAACTATGTCTCTCAGTTTGATAAACTCTTTGTCTCTTTATCACTGGAGATTCATTTACTGGTAGGAAATATTCCATTATGCCCTTGACTGATCTTTACATGTTTACAGATCAGACAAGTTGCACACACGTGTTCTGCAATTTTGGCAAGTTTTAGAATTATACCAATTTTGTGAGAATTTGTCATCAAATCATCCCCCTTTGCCCATGCATGCCTGGCCAGGACATACAGAGGCAAAAGGAGGCAAACAAAAAGCATCTGGAAGTACCACATGGCCAGTGTGGATTTTCCGAAGCTCATCAGGGTGCAAGGTGCACCTAGCCTGTTTCCAGGTGTCTATTTCTAATTGTTGAGTATGTGTTGGGGCTTAGATGACTTCCTAAATTGAAGATTCTGGATACGGCATAGTTGAATAAAGTGCTAATCATCATTTTTTTTTGTTTACATATTCATTAGCCGGATACATCACTTCACATCATTAAATTACCTTCATCAGTTTACTGTCCATCAGAGTCCTTCCTCTTAATATCCCACTTCATCCCTCACAACATTTTTCATCACTTGCATCATTCCACCAACTACATACATAGGTCATTTTCATGTTTTTTTATACCATACTAATGTATCCTTATTTGGCAAGGCTGCTAAGAACATCAAACAATTGTTAAAAACTTAGTATTGTTTCTTTCTCTCATTCTTTTTCTCAAACCTCTCCTGGATCATTGCTGACAAGCAAGATTTGGTTTTGTACAATCAACTCAGGTTAATGTTATTGTTAAATTTGTAAATAATTTTACAAATATTTCCATATTTTCTGGGAACTCAGTTCCATCTTTCCACTAAACACCCTCAATACCCCAAGAAACTTCGCTAAATCACGCAAATGTACATCATAACGAGCAATTTCTTTGGCTGCCCCTTTGATTTGGAACTCTCTCCCTCCTGATTTACGTTCAATTGATGTTTTAAGTGACTTTCGTAAGCAATTAGAAACTATACTTTTCATTGAGCACTATGGATCAACAAATGACTAAGATATCATCTATTGTATATATTTTATAAATAATCTACTATATTGTTAACCCTTGTTATTTTTCCTACATTACCATATGCTGTCATGTCTATACTGTTTATGTTTCCCTTGTTTATACCTTGTATTTCTTGTGACCGCTTTGATTGAAGGAAAAGGCGGTATAAAAACTTGTTAAATAAATAAATAAATAAAATAAATAAATTTGAAAACTGGAAAGATCAGTGTAATTAGCACCTATGGTGTTACTGTCCTGTTCAGCAGTCATCAGCACTGAGCTTAACAATGCAAAGTAATTACCTTAAATCTTACAGTTCTGAAAACAGGCATTCAAATGATGAAACTGATACTTTTGCATGAAAAGGTTGGTGGATATCTGGAATGCAAACACTCCCCTTTTATATTTTTAACCAAAATGTACTTTTCACATTTAATTTAAAACCTAATAATACCTAAGACTGGCATCAAACTGATCTGAAAACCCTCTATGAGGTGTTTGCCACAGTATATAAAATCCCTTTTAACTTTTAATTTTGCTCGATAGCATATGCAGTCAAAACCAAATATATGTACCAGAGATACTATAGACTAAAACATTTAAACACGAGACTATTAGTCTTTAAGTATAGCAGCCAATCTGATTGGAATAAGGAGGTTTTCTTGATAAATTTCACTAAACCCTCCCCCTTGGGTAGTTCTGAAAAGCAACATGCTTTAACAACAGCTTGGGAAAACCAGGGACCTTAAAAAACAAGTAAAAAAGTCTTCATTTCTTCATAAACTTATAAGGATTTTCTCTCTCTTTTTATAGGCTGTAACAAATGTGTTGCAGCTAGCTCTCAACCATGAGCTTTGCCCTACAGATATTCTCCACCCCATACATCTTTGCTAATAGTAATTTGACCAGTCCTTCTTCAGCCTTTGTTTGCTCCCAGCCTTCAGGTGACATACACATAGTACACAATCAAGATGCTGGTCAGACATCTGAGGATGCTCAAGGGAGACACCCCCCATGGTTTTAGAAGCTCAAAACTCTATAATTAAAATTGATGACAAGAGGATTGTTTGGAGGCTAGGTGAATTGTTCTTTTTGTCCTCTTTAATGGATTTCCATTTGTTTGCTAGGAGAAGGACTCCTAGGTGAATTGTCCTTTTGTCCTCTCTAATGCATCTCCATTCATCTGCTAGAAGAAGAACTCCTCCCTGATCTCCCAGTATCTTTCTGTAGCCATGCAAACAGTTTCAACAGTTTCAACTACCCCTATCTCAGCAGTTTCAACTACCCCTTACTGCTGAGAGGTATGATCAAAATTTGGTTCTTTGACTATTGATTATGCATGAAACATAGTAATAAAACTGGATATGCATTGAATAAAGCAATTGTCTTCCTTCACTTCTATACTAGTACAACAGTCTATATACAGTAAACCCTGTTCCCCTTTATCTACAGCTATGGGGTTGAGGCTGGACTCAGTCCCTTTTTTCATTACACAGGTACACTACCAAAAAACTGCCTCCAGTTTTGCAACTGATTCCTATACATTTTGGGGTGCTGAATCCAGGAAAAATAGCCAAAATGTTCCATCACGTCACGTTTTCTTGCAAAATTAGATTTCTTACCCATATAAGGAATGTTCACATAATTTCTTTTTAGCCAACTGCAGTTTATTTTCTTGGCCCAAAATAGAGGTTGTAATGGTTAACTAACTAGAAACACTCCCTCATGATATTTTAGAGTGTTTTGTATTCATTTTATACATTAACAGGACAATTGGGAGGTGGGGGGCTAAATCCAGTACTCGCGCTGGCGCATGTTCTTTCCTGTTCGCCTCGCCTCGTTCGCTCGCTCAAACACGGTGGTTGCGACATGAACGTTCCTGTCAAATTTCAGTTTCTTGCAAGTTCATTATTACCTTTTGTTTGCTCAGTCGTAATCCAGCTTTATTCCGAAGTGGTTCACTACAGTTGTAGTTTGCAGTGCTGTGTATTTGTGATGGCTCACAGAGCCAGAGGTTGCGTCAACTCTCCGGACAGTTTTTGTTTTATTTGTGGGGAATATACCATGAAAAAGCGGCAGAGGAACATTTCTGCATTTATTAAAAAAGTATATTTCGCCTATTTCGGTTTGAAGTTAGGCGATCAAGACAAACCGTGGGCTCCTCACAAAGTGTGCAAGACATGTGAGGAAGATCTACGCTTATGGATGAAAGGTAAAAAACAAGCATTTCGTTTCAGAATACCTATGATGTGGCGTGAACAAAGAGACCACAGCAGTGACTGCTATTTTTGCTCTTGCATTGTGAAGGGATACAACTTAAAAAATAAGAATGTAATAAGTTACCCCAACCTTCCCTCAGCAATTAGGCCTATGCCTCATAGCAACGAAGTACCTGTGCCTGAACCACCAAAATCTTTGGATCATATTTGTGTGGACGGTTCTGATCATGATGAGACTCGGTCCAACTCCCTGGTCACCCAGTCAAAGAAATCAATCAGATTTGTCTGACAAGACCTGCCTCTAGTGAATCCATGCTGCCTCAGATCCTGTAATCCGCTGGACTCCAGAAACCTCACTATTTTCTCTTTCAGCAGCATTTCCAATAATTTACTCACCACCGAAGTTAAACTAACCGGCCTATAGTTTTCAACCACATCCTTACTTCCGCTTTTGTGTAAAGGCACCACATGAGCCTCTCTCCAGTCCTTTGCCACCACTCCCGACTCCAACGAGGCATTGAAAAGGTCAGTCAGTAGAGTTGCTAGAACGTCCCCAAGTTCCCTCAGTATTCTAGGGTGTATCCCATCTGGTCCCATCGCTTTGTCTACTTTAAGTTGAGCTAGTTTCTCATGAACACAGTCTTCTGAAAATTGTTCAAGATGTCCCTCGCTTCTGTTCTTATTTGTGGGTGCTTTCTGAGGTCCTGCTCCTGGTTTTTCATCTGTGAACACAGAACAAAAATATTTGTTAAGCAATTCCGCTTTATCCTTATCAGCTTCTACATATTCCCCCCCTGCACCCTTGAGTCTGACAATACCACTTTTGCCCTTCCTCTTCTCACTAATATATCTGAAAAATGTCTTATCCCCCCATTTTATTGCATTGGCTATTTCCTCCTCCTTTTGAATCTTTGCCTTCTTGACTACATTGCTAGCTTCTCTAAGTTTTTCCAAATACAGATGCCTGTCTTCCTCTCTCTGTGATCTCTTGTATTTCATGAAGACCTCCCTCTTTTTCTTCACTTTTTCAGCTACTTCCTTCGAAACCCATAGCGATCTCCTGTTCCTTTTGTCTGGATAGTTGTCCACAGTTTAGGACAACTATCCAGAGGGTTGCCATGAGTTGACACCAACTCAACAGCACTTAACAACAACAACAATGAGAATTGAAGAACTTAGAGATGTATGACTTTGTTGAGAGTGAATATCAAATGCTCCTCAGATACCATAACACTAGGTGGCTGGCTTTACTACCAGACATAGAAAGATTAATTAAAATTTTCCAACCAGTGAAATCATATTTTCTGAAAAATACCCTGTTATCATCAAAAACCTTTTTGAGAATGAATCAGCAGAGATTTGGCTATACTTTCAGTCAGGCAGGCAGTGATTTTCCAAAATGCAACCTTAAAAATTGAGTAAAAAAATAATCTCAGTGATAGAGGTTGCTGGAGTAATCAGTGACCTTAGAAACAAGTTAGTAACTAGGAAGAATGAAGTATTTGTCTCTGACAATCAGAAAGAAGATAAAAGATCATGAAGAAGAAGGCAGCATTGATGAAGTAGATTTGAAGCAATCTGTGCCATCTTTCTACACTACTTGCATTGATTACTTGGATCAGTGGACCACTCACTTCCAGGAACAATAGTGGACTCTACCTCAAAAACAACCAGAGTGGTGTGAGCTAGAGTCGTCTTTAGAATATGTTTTATCCATAAGACCCAGCCTAGAGTCAGTAATAAATTATACTGAACTGTTTGATGAGTTCACTTGTCTTAAATCATTTGTTTATGAAGAAAAAGTTCAAGAATGGAGAAAGACCGACATCATGGTTGACGAAAAATGGAAGGAGGTGTTTGGACACCTCAAAAGTAATGAGGTACCATATAAAAAATTATGCAAACTGGTTTAATTTTTTTTTTAATTTTTGCCAGGTTCCAATTCTCCAGCTGTAAGGTGCTTTTCAATAATGAACAAAGTGTGGTCTACAGAAAAAAACCCAACTGCACATAGAGACTCTCAAATGTTTAATGATTATAAAGTAAAATTTTGAGTTGAGTTGCCCAGAATTTTTAAATTATCTTAGTGGAAATGTTGCTATTTTGAAGAAAATTCACTCTATAGACAAGTACAACAATTAGTCTTTATTAGCATATTTGTAAGTAAAGTTATAAATCTAGCCTACTGATTAAAATTTTGGGTTAAAATTAAAATTGTAATTATAAACGTTTTTTATTTTCCTTAACTTTGAACCCTTCAGCTTGTTTGAGTGTCCAATATTTGAATTTAAAAAAGATGGTCAAGCTAACTTAACCCTTTGCTAATGTTTTCTACTTCCGGTGATACATTGCTTTTTTTCTGAAAAAACCTTTTTTGGCAATTACTTTTCATTATTGTATTTTGCTAAGAGAATTTTTTACAAGTCTAGTAACATTCTAATATAGTTATTTTATTAACTTTGCCATTCAAGTTGTTGCTTACAGCTGATTGGTGGTTTACTATTATTTCACTCATGAATCCTGCACTCGTGGGTCAGATTGCTATTGAGCATGCGCTGGCATTTTTTGGGATCAGCTAACAGACTGGTCTCTTTTTGCAGTTGCGTCAAGCGTTGAGACAGGGCTATAATTTTGTTTTTGCCCGAAACGCAGTGCTGTGTCTTCTTTTTGACTGCAAATCATTCTGGATATCTGGGAGTAGTCTAACTATGGATTGAGGACATGTAGCGGATTTGTAAGACATCTCTACGACAGTTCAAGATAAGTCACATTTTCGCTAGTTCTCTGATTTTGGACTTTCTCACCAGTCAATTTTTCAAGTTGTTTTTATGCCACATTTAAATTGGTGGCTTCACAAACACATAGGTTTTACATAGGGAGCACTTTTTATGGTGTTTTACCTTATTTATATGGCTCCGTAGTGGGCTCATTAATAAAAATTGAGCAAAATGGAAGTTAAGCTTCAGGAGGCGATTTAAACCTCATGGCGATTCTTCCGACAATATTACACACATGCTAGCTCAGAGATGTTTACATACCTACTCTATTTTGTGTTGATTAATTTTGTATAGGGTTTAGTTAGTTTGTTTTTTGGACCAAAGATCTGAAGACATTTGCCCCCATGCTTCCTGATGATAAGAGGAGTACATTCCAAGCCCTTATCAGACAAGATCAAAATACCTCTAAATTTTTTATCAGGGCATCTTTTGATGCTTTGAATCAATCAGCAGAGCTTCAGCAGTCTGCATAGAGGCTCAAAGGATGGCCTGGTTACAGGCCTCAAATCTCAAACAATGGGTTCAGGACAAGTTGACTAATATCCCATGTACTGGAGAAAGCGTGTTTGGAAAACGTTGGAGAGAGAAGGCGGTGAGATTGAGACAGATGATCTCACCCTCAAACACCTTTCCAGGAAGACAGCTGATCCCTCCAAGAGTAAAGCTCTTCCAAAGAAACCTTTCTATTCTAAGAAGAAGAGATATTATCCTTCCTAAACACCTGCAGGTGCTTACCAATCTCAGCAGCAACAGCAATGCCAGCAGGGCCCTCGCCAACCCAAGAAGCCCAAGGATCCAAAGCCATAACCAGTGGTGCAGGCACAACCTGCACCTAGTTTTTGACTGTTTCCTAGAGAGAATTGTCACTCTGCCTCTGCAAGGTCCCCACTACCTGAACATAGCAGGCAGACTCTGTTCCTATGCCCACAGGTGGCATCTCATCACTTCAGAACAGTGGATCCTCAACATCATCCAAAGAGTGTATCTGCTTCACTTTCAAGACTTATCCTCCACCAGCTTCACAGTGGACTATCCCACAAACCCCCTTCAAAGCCCATTCTTGAAGTAAGAGTTGTCCACCCTGTTATCTCAGGATACTATAGAAAGAGTTCCTCCCCCTCAGGAGGGGATGGGCTTCTACTCTCCATATTTTCTCATTCCAAAGAAAACAGGAGGATACAGGCACTGTTCCCTCTAAGCTGTGGGCGTGTGCGCGTGCACACACCTCGCCGAGTGAGCGCACATACTTTACAACAGAGCGCACAAAAATTACGGTTCTGATTCTGATAGAAAACACAGACATCTTAAAATTTAAAAGTTGTGATTGTAATTACTAGAAATTTTCCACTTCATTTAGTAATTGTCTATTTTCATTTAATTTGATTAAAATCAATGTGGTGTACATACTGTATTCTGACGTGTAGTCAAATTTTAAAGTATATAACTCCGTGTGTCATTATGTGGAGTGGAGGAGTGGCCTAGTGGTTGGGGCAAGGTACTTTGGGCCGAAAGGTCAGGGGCTCAAATCCCACTAGAGGATAGCAACCTTGGGCCAGAAGGACTGGGGTTTCTAGTCCCACAGGTGCTCCTTGTGGTCTTGGGCAAGCCACTTAACCCTCCATAGCCCATGTTCCCTGTAAAATAGTTCTCTGTGTGCTGTGCTTTCCTGTCTAATCAATGTGTTTATACCTCAAAAAATTTCCTGTCATGATTTGACAATTTCCAATCTGTAATCAAACAACTGCTGATTGCTGGAAGTAGCGGTATACTAAATAAATAAATGTGGCACACAAAAATTTAACCTTCCTTCAAAAGCTGCACAGCTGATATTTTATGCGCACACAGCCTACAGAAAATTAGAGGGAACACTGGATACAGCTACATCCTGGATCTCAGGGACCTAAGCAAATTTCTGTTCCGAGAAAAATTCAAAATGATTTCTCTAGGAACTCTTTTCCTATACCTCCATAGGTATGATTGGCTATGTTCTCTAGACCTAAATGAGGTGTACATGCACTTACTGATCCATCCTCAGCACAGACCTGCATTTCAGGTTTCAGCAAAACCACTACCAGTACCGAGTACTGCCCTTCAGCTTAGCTTCCGCACTGCGAGTGTTCACAAAATGCATGGCAGTAGTTGTAGCCTATCTCTGCATTTTGGGACTCTTCATCTTCCCTTACTTAGATGACTGGCTAATCAGGGGAGACTCCCCTCAGCAGGTAAAACTCTCCCTGAATCACACCATCACCGTGTTCCAACATCTAGAATTTGTCCTAAACCTTCCACAGTCACACCTTGCTCCACCCCAAAAGCTCAAGTTCATCAGAGCACTCTTGGACACTCAACAGGCACGAGCTTTCCTTCCTCAGGATCGCTCTGTCTGCCTTATCAAGCTTGTACAACACATACAGCAACAAAGGCTAGTAATAGCTTGACAGATGCTATGCCTCTTGGAGCACAAGGCTTCGACAGTACATGTAGTCTCCTGTGCTCACCTACACATGCAGTAAGCCTAATGGACTCTGTCTTCTCAATGGACTCAATCAAAGGGGCATCTCAAAGACATCACCCCTAAACTAATCATGCCGCTTCACTGGTGGTGTTCCCCACAGAACCTACTCGGGGGTCACCTTTTCAGATGCCTCCACCTCAATGCACCCTGACAATGGATGCCTTCAAACTAGGTTGGGGAGCACATCTGAATAACCTGAGCACTCAGGGTCTGTGTATACCATAGGAATCCATGTTGTAGATAAACCTCCTGAAGCTGCATGCCCTAACAAATGCTCTTTGGGTTTTTCAACCTTAACTTTCGGGCCAACAGGTATTAGTCAGAATAGACAACCAGGTGGCCATGTTCTGTGTGAACAAACAGGGGAGAACAGGATCCTATCCCCTATATCATGAAGCACCTCTCCTCTGTTTTTTTGCCATTGCACACCGCATTTATCTCAGAGCTGTGAACTTCCAGGGCGAACTTGTGGACAGATGTAGCCGCATCCTTCATCCACGCAAGTGGACCTTGCATCAGGAGATGGCTACTTGGATCTTTTGAATGTGGGGAACCCCACTCATAGATCTTTTTGCCACTCAATAGAATGAACAGCTGCCATTGTTCTTCTCACGGCTTCCGTCCCTGCACCAACAGGCCTTGGATGCCTTCCTTCTCCATTGGGGACAGGGCCTGCTTTATGCATTTCCACCCATCCCCTTGATGCCAAAAATACTCTTCAAGCTACAAGCCAACAAGGGCTCCATGATCCTCATAGCCCCTTTTTGGCCCCCTTCAGCCGTGATTTCCTCTGCTCCTTCACCTGGCGTAGACTCAACCCCTCAGACTTGGATGTGTGCCTGAACTCCTCTACCAGGACCAAGGGATGCTTCTCCATCCCAATCTTCATGCCCTCTGCATCATGGCATGACTGCTGAAGGGATAGTGCTTGCTGTCCCTGAGCTGCCACAGAAGGTCAAGGATATTCTGCTTGCATCGCACAAACAGTCCACCAGGCGATTTTATGCCTTTAAATGGTGAAGGTTTGTCCTCTGGTGCTCCCCAAAGGGTTTTTACCCCTTTGCTTGCATTGTGGAATCCCTTCTTCAATATCTCCAGCACTTGTCCTTGGCATGTCTTAAGACCAACTCAGAGTTTATTGTAGTGTCATTGTGGCCTATCACAAACCACTGGGCGGACAGCCTATCTCCTCAGACCCTTTAGTAGCACCCTTTATGAGGGGTCTCCTGCTGTCCAAGCCACCAATGAAGCCTCCTCTGGTGGCTTGGGAACTCAATGAGGTTCTCGCTCAACTTCTAAAGCCTCCCTTTGAGTCTTCAGTGACCACTTCACTGAAGTTTCTTTCTTAGAAGGGAATCTTCCTCATAGCCATCACATCAGCTTGCCGCATCAGTAAACTGCAGGTTCTGGTAGCAGATCCACCATATAACCAGTTACACAATGACAAGGTGGCCCTCCATACCCATCCACACTTCCTTCTGAAGGTAGTCTCCTCCTTCCATCTGAACCGGTCAGTAATCCTACTGATCATCTTCCTGAGACCACATGTGTCTCAAGCGGAAGCAGTGCTACACCCCTTAGACTGCAAGCGAACACTTGCTTACTACTTAGATAGAACTAAAGTTACCAGGAAATTCTCTCAATTATTCATTTCCTTTGATCCAAGTCACCTTGGTCTGTATGTCTTTTGCTTATGCAGAAGTGGGGACTCTCCCTGGAAGGTCACATCACTGCTCATAATGTGCGCACTATGACAACCTCAGGTGCCATCCTCCGTTCAGTATCCATTGATGAGATCTGTCAGGCAGCTACCTGGTTCTCTATTCATATTTTTGCTGCACATTATTGTCTGGACAGGGACTACCATCTGGATAGGGACATTGTCTTTGGCAAGGCTATACTCAAGCACCTTTTTGGGACATAATCTCAACTCCTACCCTCCATCCTGGACTTTTGCAAGAGATCAGACTTCCATTAGAGGTGATATAACAGACTGGCATCGAGTCCACTGGGCCACATTGTGTCCACACTCTTTGGTTCTATGCTTTAGCCTCAGGGATCACACTGCTCTCCCCCATTACAGTCTGATACCTGGGAGCTAGTGAGTCCCATATGTGAAGACTGCATTCCTGCTTGTTCCTGGAGATATTGTACTTACTCATCTGTAACAGACGATCTCTGGGAATAGCAGAAATCAGTCTTCACAGACTGCCCTCCTCCCCTAGGAGTTGTAGGGTAGTTTTTATTTTTTTCTCTATCGCTCAGCTACAAACTCAACTGAAGAGATGAGTTGGAAAGGTGGGAAGGCAGATGTGCCGGCACAGTGGGCTGCTCCCAATGGCTTTCCTATTGGATGCTAGGGAGCGTTCCCACGTGGGCTCCATCGGTACCCATGTCACCCATATGTGAAGACTGATTCCTGCTGTTCCCAGAGATCACCTGTTACAGGTGAGTAACTATGCTTTCTCTGGAATAACTTCAACTTGATTATAATTATTTTTATTTGGTCGTCCATTCGACTGGGAGATGGCCTGAGGCAACTTGCTACTGAGAAAAAGAAAAAATCAAATTTAGTGGGGAAACTTGTATAAGGCCAACCTTTCTGAAGAGGGGAAGATCTACAATATAAATTACATGTTTAAACTACTACTACTACTTATCATTTGTATAGTGCTAGAAAGCATATGCAGTACTGTACAGAGACATGTAAGAGATGGTCCCTGCTCATCAGAGCTTACAAGCTAGTCAAAACAGACAATAGAACTGCTGGGGAGTGGGATATGTCAAAGGAATGGTAATAAAACACATATTTGGAGAGCAAGAGAATTCAAGGATAAGGATCCAAAAGCAGCCTCAAAGAGGTGAGCTTTTAGCCTGGATTTGAAAAGGACCTAGGATGAAGTTTGACGCACTGACTCAGTTTGTTCCAGGCATAAGGATCTGTAGCATATGACAGATGGAACGGACGGCAGAAGCTGAGGGGAGGAAATGGGAGTGAAGAGTGACTAGAGATGACCTCATGGGGAATTCAAGTATAATCTTGTTGACTTTGTCATGTAAATAGTCAGCCAAAGTCTGGGCAGAAAGGGAAAGAGGGGTCGGAGGTCGAGGCACCTAGAGGCGAGAGTTGAGAGTTGTAAAGAGACGGTGAGTGTCAGAGCCAAGAGAGTTAGTCAGGTAGACATAAGAGTATTGTTTGGCAAGTGCTATGGCTGATTGGAAAGAGACTAGCATGAATTTGAGGTGTAGAAAGTCCGCAAGGATGTGGGAATTGAGCCAAATGCGCTCAGCTGAGTGAGCACAGGAATGTAGGTAGCAAGTTGTTGAGGAGAGTCAGGGCTGAGGTACAGTGTACCTCACAGGATGTGGCACGGAAGGAGCAAGAGCATCCAGAGCAGAGGAGAGTGCAGTGTTATAGGAAGATACTGCCTCATCAATAGGCTCAAATAACATAGTGAGGAAAGAGGTGATGAGACAGTAGTGGAGAGAACCGATGGGTCGATAGCATGACAATTCCTAAAGAGGTTGGAGGAGATTAGGCGAGACTGAGGTGGGGAATAATGAAAATATAGCTTAGCAGGTGATGGTTAGATAAAGGAAGAGCTGAGGTACAGAAATTTGAGAGTAAACAGTTAGAGAAGCAGACAAGGTCAAGACAGTGGCCATACTGGTGAGTAGAGGCGATAGAGCATAGCTGGAGGTTAAATGAGGAGCCAAGGGAAAGGAGCTTTAAAGCATAAGGGTCAAAGGGGTTATTAACATGAATGTTAAAATCCCAGAGAATAATGGAGGGGGAAGATGAATCCAGAAAGAAGGGAAGCCATGAGTCAGTCAGTGAAAAAGGTAGAGGTAGACTTATCAGGGGGTTGATAAATGACAGCTACTGTAACTGGAGAGGTAGTGGAGTAAACAGGTAGATGGAGTGGACTTCAAAGGAAGAAAAGGAGTGAGACTGAGGCAGAAGCAGGGGTTGAAATTGGCAGAAATGAGAGAGTAGAAACCCAACACAACCACCACGGCCAATGGGATGAGGTGTATGGGAGAACTGGTAGTGCCATGACAGAGGGCAGCAACTGAAACTGTCTTCAGGGAGAAGCCAGGCCTCAGTTAGAGCAGGAAGAGGGAGAGCACTTTC
The DNA here is from genome assembly GCA_033557465.1 of Ichthyophis bannanicus. NCBI lineage: Eukaryota > Metazoa > Chordata > Amphibia > Gymnophiona > Ichthyophiidae > Ichthyophis > Ichthyophis bannanicus. The sequence continues at coordinate 211,611,322 of CM066037.1, forward strand.
CCCCGTGTCTTTAATCTTACCTCTCAACTCTGTTTCTACCACTGTCCTCCATTATTGGTCTCCATTACTGGCCTCCACCATCTCCAGATTGGATTTTTAAGGCTTTGACATAATCTTTTTTCATTCTTATTAATTTAACACCTAGTTCCCATCTTGTCTGACCATAAAGCTTTTTATAATAATCAATGCAGCCACCAAAGTTTATGATGCTGTGATTCTGAGGCTCATCAATGTTTGGGTTTTAACCATGATTGCTCTGTGAAGGCTACCCTGTTTTCTTGAAGTCAGATAACTGCTAAAGTGTTAGGTGTGTGAGAATTACAAGCCCTGGCAAGTGTAATTTTTTGCAGCTGGAAGGCTAAAAAGTGCATAGTAATTTCTTTTTATAGACAAACACCTGTATTTCTTCTGCAGCTTATTTCATTCACACATTGCAGCATTACTAGAATTTTGAACACACATTATAGAATACTTGCAAAATATATGTTGTCTATTGATAATACTCTTTTTAACACAGCTTATCATTACTAGTATGAGTGGTGGCATTTGGTAATATGTCAGATATATCAAAATTTGCATTTTTTGATTCAAGGTAACCAGAGGATGAGCCCAGGCTTGAATCAAAGCAGTCTGATGAAATGATTTGAAAACATTGCTTTCACCTTTATCTTTCTTCAGGATAGCAGCTTCACTCGATAACAGTAGGGTGATTAATTTTGGATAGATCAGATAGGAAATTGTGTGAGCTTGAAAAATGGGCTGCTTAAATGTTTTCCTGTATTTTATAAATTGTGCATAAGGGATCATAGAGTTTATTAAATATGTATATTTCTGTCCCCCAGCTATGCGTGTACTGAAGAAAAGTGCATACATACAACTATGCGTATGTAGATTTATGTGCATACTTTTGATGCAATATGAGCTCTGACATGCAGGCACAGGGACATAGTCAAAACGGCATCTTGGCCTTGAAAGTTTAATTTTTGAAATTCTGACACCTTTTTTAAGTGTCTTCAAGTCAACACTGAATCCTACTGACCCAGCAGCCTCTAGGTTTTCTTGGCACACTATGACTGGATGTAGATTGCCAGGTCTTTTCTTCTTGAGGCAAAGGAAGATAAAGTGACTTGCCCAAGGAGCACAAGTGGGAACTGAACCCTGATCTCTTAGGTGCTAGACTGCTGCTCCAAACACTAGGCTACACTTCCACTACAGCTGTCAAAATGAATTGCCTAGTTAACAAATGCAACAGTGGTCACTTTTTCCAGAGTACAAACTTCAATGCTACTACAACTCTGTATTACAACTTGGAAAGTGTGTTATTTATTTATTTATTTACATTCTCTTATATACCACGCTATTCTGCATCAGTGCGGTTTACATTGAACAAACTGAAATTACATTGAACAGGGCATTATAACTTGGAGATAACTATTTTACAGGGAACATAGGCTATGGAGGGTTAAGTGGCTTGCCCAAGACCACAAGGAGCACCTGTGGGACTAGAAACCCCAGTCCTTCCAGCCCAAGGTTGCTGTCCTCTAGTGGGATTTGAACCCCCTGACCTTCTGGCCTGAAGTACCTTGCCCCAACCACTAGGCCACTCCTCCATCTATATCATCTACTGACTTGGCGCTTGTTCAACGCGCTATGAATTGCGTTTCACCATGCTGGTTTCTTCAGGGGAATCTTTCTAAGAAGCACTGTAAAAGTAATTGAGTTCATAAGATATACACTTTCATACTACTTTATATACTGATTACTCAATTATCTACTGGGTATCCGAAACCTCCTACCTTCAGTATCACTGGTGTTTCTCCGTTAAGGCTCTGTCTGGTAAGATTTTTTCAGCATGCGCGGCGTCTTAGTTTGCTGAAAAAATCTTACCAGACAGAGCCTTAACGGAGAAACACCAGTGATACTGAAGGTAGGAGGTTTCAGATACCCAGTAGATAATTGAGTAATCAGTATATAAAGTAGTATGCTTCAGAGGTCCTACACAAACCATTGTTCTAGTTAGGTAAACATATCTTCCTGGTGTCTCACCTATAGAATGAGAGCTGATAAGGCAGCATGGAGCTTAAGGTGCATATTAAATGATCAGAACATGTAAAGCAACATGCAACAAAACTGTTGCTACTTGCGATGCAGAGCACACGCCAAGCATGAATTCGCTGAGACAGGCTGCACACAATTTGATACATCCTGTTCATGACTGTGCTGCTGCTGTTGGTGCGAGCATGTCCTTTCAAGAAGAAATCAGGAGTTTAGTCCTTGCTAGTGGTGCTATAATAATTTTAGCACATCTCCTCATTAAATAAAGCGAAAGCCTCGACATTGGTGGCACACTTATTTATCTTAATAAAGATCTGGTTTAGAATTTACTTCAAGATTTAAAGTTTCAACATGTGAGTGGACAGTATAAAAATGTCACCCGTATGTCACCTACAGACCTTGAAAACCTATTAAATATGGTAGCACACAGAATTGCAAAAAAGGAAACTGGTTTTTGAACACCCATTTCAATTCAAGACAGGTTAGCTGTAAACTCTATAGTTCCTAGCCACTGGTGATTCATACATAAGCCTTCAGTATCTATTCAGAATAATTCCAGAGGTTTGTGCAGCACTGATTGAGGTATTAGAAGGAAATGTTAAGATAATTATACAAATATTTCCTTAATTTCTTATCTCTATTTAGCTGAATCATAACTACTTCACTCCATCATTTATTAAATCAAACCTCATACATAATCAGACAAATCATTGGAAAATTTGGATGCTTGAGGAGTTGGAGTGTACGTGGAAAGTCGTGGAGACGGAGTGCAAGTGGAATTGTGTGGAGATTGAGTGGAAGTGGACTGTTGTGGAAGAGGTTCCGAGGATGGTATACAATATGACAATACATTAGTAAATTGATATGAAGATTGTTGTACTGGTTGCATTTGTGAACATGGACTTGGGTAAGATGGCACTTGCATTGTATGACCTGATTGTTGTTGATTGAACCAATAGTTCTGTTGCTGGAAATAATAAAAACCACTTTTTGCTTTTACTATGATATCAAATATAGAATGCTGAACACTTTTCCTAGTTTGTGGTGAATGCGGATTCATTTTGGTCGCCACAAAAACAAAGAATGATTTTATCTTGTCATCAATAGTGGAAGAGGTTTATAACTTATTTACTACAGCTTTTAAACTCCCCAGAGTGTCCTTTGTCAATGCACAATTATCTCTTTTTTTTGTTCTGCGAGTTTTCAGTGCTACAAACTCAGCTAAATCTGGCCAATCTGCGCTGCCTTCATTGTTTTCTTCCTCATTTTCTTCATTGCCTTGTTCTTCATTATTTTCTTCACTTTGTTCCTGAAAATGAATAATCAAATTAATGAAGAAATGTATGCTAAAAATGACTTATTTTTTTTGTTTTTCCAGCTTCCTACTACTCCCATGGCCTGGATGGAAATAAGCAAGATATCTGAGGACATCTTGCACCTTCCTCACTGTGTTGGGACTATGGATGGGCAACAGGTTGTATTACAGGCACCAATGAATACATGCTATACTGCACCTAGTGTATACATGGCTTTAAACAGGAAGAAATAGCAACATGCAATACCTATGTGAAGAACTACTGCAATAATAGGCAAGGGGTGAGATGTAAGTATTTAGGGATCCTCAATGATATCCAACTGCTACAAATGCCCAATAAAGCTACCAAAAACATGGTCAAGGTACATGATTACAGAGGAAGTTACATCACACATCTATGGTGGTCTACAGCTCAAATGCTATATAACAGGTGCATAGGCTCCATGCTACTAACATATTCTCACTTCACTATAGTAATTGACTCATTTCTTAGAGCTTTAAACATCAAATACAAAAACGTACAAGTTGAAGAGTGTGGTGCAAAGATATGGTGCAATGTGCAATGGTGTGTTTCCCCTTCATCCACTGCAAATGTATGTATATCTGGGTGGGGAAAATTGTGGTAAAAGATATAATAAAGTGTATCTCTAGATGGTGCTACACCTGCCGGACTGTGTGGCTGTGTGCATGGGGGACGTTTTGAGGTATGTGTGAGACTAGCATTGTGTGTACATTTGTGTGTCTCTCTGGAGAGTGTAAGGGTGGATGGGTGAGTGTGCATTTATATGTAAGACAGATGGGGTTGAGGAGCTTTGTAGCTCAGACATAATGCTAAAAATACAGGGGATAGGAGGTATAGGTGATAGAGGTAGACATCAGAGTAAGGGTGGGGGATATGAGGAAGGGGACGAGTGGGATTGTGTGAGGGTTTGGAGTAAGGCTTGTGTTTGGGGCTGAGGATGGGGTGAGGAGTGTGTGGATGGATAAGAATTGGTGTGAGGAGTGTGCGTGTGTTAGGGGGATGTGTGTGTATGAAGAGTGAAGGTCTTGGCTATATAAATGCATATGTGGGGGTGAAGGGCTGTATGTGGGTATGACACATGAAGGTGAAGGCTAAGTGGGAGATGGTATGAGGAATGTGTGCTAAGTGGGAGATGATATGAGGGCTGAAGGTTGGAAGCGAAGGCGTGTGCTACGGTCACCCATCCTTCCCTTCTCCTATTCTCCATTCCTACTCCCTATTTCATTCTTCTCGCCCTTCTTTTCAATCCTGTCCCCTCACTTTTCATTTCCTCCAAGTTCCCCCTCCCCTCCCCTCCCCACTCCATACCAAATCTATTTCTTACCTTTTTTCCCCCCTCTATGGCCTCCTTTATTATTGCATGGCCTTCTCAGTAGCAGAATCCCCCACCAGCAGATGCAGCACGCCATTGGTTGCTGCAAATGCTCCCCACACTTTTTGTGCCAGAAGGGATCAGGTTCCTGCTGGCACACGCTACTCGTCTTCCACTACTGTGGCGGCTTCCCACATTTCTCTTGTTGGAAGGGGTTAGGACCCCGCTGGCACATACAACTCTTCTTTCACTACTGCGGCCAATTCCCACATTTCTCATGTTAGCAGAGGATGGGTCCCTGCTGGCACATGTAGCTTTTTTTCTGCCACTGCAGCAGATGCCCACACTTTTTTTTATGCTGGAGGAGTTTGGGTTCCCACTGACACATGAAGCTCTTCTTCCACTGTTTTGGAAGCTCCCCATCTTTCTCATGTGAGCAAGGGTTGTAGCCCCACTGGCACCTGAAGCATTCCTTCACCACTGTGGCACCTCTCCACACTCCTTCTGCTGGTGGGGTTTGGATCTCCGGTGGTAAATGCTGCAGTGCCTCTTTCGGCTTCTATTTATTTATTTAAAAAATATTTAATTCCAACTATCATTTCCTAGGTGAAGTATAATGAATATAAAAATAATATTGTCAGTACAAAAACACACATAGAACATGACAAATGCAACAAAAAACCAAAAGTTAAAAATAATTTTAAACAGCAGCTCTACACAGATATCCTATCCCTGAAAGTTTCTTCGAAAAATATCATTTTCACACATTTCCTGAATCACAGGTAATCAAATTTTAAACACATATCAACAAGTAATAAGTTGCATAAGAAGGACTCTTCACAATAAAAAGCACAAATATGTTTGTCAACTTTATGCAGTTGTTTCACCAAGAGAACGGCAAGCAAATTCACCGCTTTCGACAGAAGAGTACGTGACTGTTTATATTTCTGGAGAGCAGCATAGAAATATCAGGGTCCCTGACCATGAAAGGCCTTAGAGAAAATCACCAAAACTTTAAAAGACACTCAAGACTAATGGTAGCCAAAGCAATTGCATTAAAAAAGGAAGCATGTAATCAGACCTAGAAGGAATGCATGTTTTGTTTTATTTTTCTTGTGCAAGTGCAAACAACTTATGCATACTGAGAGACAGATGAACCTTCAACAACAGGCGCTATCACTTGGGCATAACATACCTAAAAATGAATTCAATATTCTACTGGTAGCCAATAAAGGCTGAACAATACTGATCATATTTTTTCTAAATCCTGTCATGTCTCTAACTAAGGAAACTACAGTAAGGGAAGATATGGAAACTCCATTTTTGGCATTCAGTGTTTCCTTAGAATCATGAGTAGTTCCAGAAAGCTAGAGATTGGTGGATGTAGCTCCTCTCTACATAAATAGAAGAAGGAGGACACTGGGTACTACAGACCGGTTAGTCTGTCCTCAGTGGTGAATAAATTAATGGAGTTGCTGCTAAAACAAAGGATAGTGCAGTTTCTGGAATCAAATGAATTAAAGAATCCAAGGCATCATAATTTATCCAAAAAAGGAGACTGTTGTAGTTGTTGATATGGAAGGACATACTACATAGGCCATGTGGTCTTTTTCTGTTGTCATTTATCTATGTTTCTATCTTTCTATGTATGTCTCTTCAGATAAATATGATCAATTTCATTGACTGGGTGACCCAAGAGGTAGACCATGTACATGGATTTTAGCCAGGTCTTTGACATAGTTCCACATTGATTATAAATAAAATGAACACCATTGGTGAGAGCCCAAAAATAACTGACTGAGTTAGAAACTGGTTGAGTGAGTGGTAAGTGGTAAATGGAGCTCACTGCAAGTGAAGGGATATTACCAGTGGTGTTCCAAAAGGATCAGTCCTTGATGTAGTTCTTTTCAATAATTTTCTAAGTGACATTGTGGAGGGACTTTCTGCAAAAGGTTGCCTGTATGTAGATGACACCAAAATCTTCAATGGGGTCAATACTTTCGACAGTGCAGAAAACATGAGGAGGGAGCTAAGTAAGCCTGAGCAATGGTCTAGATTTTTCAGCTAAGATGTAATGCTAAATAATGCAGGTTCATGTATTTTGGGCTGTAAAAATCCAAGGGAGCTATATAGTATAGGAGGTTGAAGTTCTTCTCTGACAGAAAAAGAGTGGGGCTTGGGGTGATCTGATTATCTTAAGATGACCAAACAACCAACTATAGTTATAGCAAAAGCCATAGAGATACTTGAAGGCATTAAGAAAGGAATGGTCAGCAGGAAAAAGGAGGTGAGAGCACCTCTGTATAAGTGATAAAACCTGATTTGGAGTGTTGTGTGCAATTCCAGAAACCACACTTGTAAAAACATATAAACTGGATGACCAATAATCTTCATTGTAAAGCATATAGGGACAGAATTAAACATCTAAATATGTACATCCTGAAGAAGAGGCATTTAAATACCTACGAAGTACAAATATACACGAGTCAGGCCTTTTTCAATGCAAAAGGAGGTTCTGGACAAGGGATTATAGAATAAGGATAAAAGGGAGCAGACTCGGGAGGAATAAAATGAAATATTTCTTTACAGAATGGATAATAGATATGTGGAACAGCCTCCCAGTGGAAGTGGTGGAGATGAGGACAGTATCAGAATGCAAGAACGAATGGGACAAGGACTGAGGATCTTGGGGGGAGAAGAAGAGGTTGTAGATACTGGGCTGTTGGTTTGGATGGTTTGGCTGGATAGGCCATATCATCTTTCTTCTAGTATTTTCTATGGAGTCAATAATCAGCCATGGTGGTGAGCATTTTTTTAAACATCAACAGGCATGGCTAAACTGAACTGTTGGTCAGGTCACCTTCAGTGATAACACTGTTGATCGTTATTAAGATCTGGGATGTGCAAGTTTTAACTCTGGTTGTTAGAGATTTGGGGTCACGACTGATGAGCATTCTACTATGAAAGATCAACTTAAGTCTGTCAGCTCAGATTGCAGAAACGCTTGCACTACATTCTTTCTTTGGATGACTTTCGTTCTATCCTTCAAGTGTTGATATTAAGTACTCTTGATTATTGCAATGGATTCTATACTGGGTATAGTATATATACTATATTAGGATTGGATATTGGCTATTTATTTTTTGTTCATTGTAGCTAGTCCAAAATGCAGCTGTTCACCTGTTAACAGGCATCAATAGCTATGATCACGTAACACCTGCATTATGTTCTCTCCATTGGCTGCCCATACAGCACAAGTTAAATTCAAACTTGTTGGTTAGTTTTCATGCAATGTGATGTGATGCTGCTCCCCCCCTTTTTCCCTAAACAGTCCATTGCAGTGGTAATTTCCCTATGTGGACTTTGTGTTCTGATGAAGCTGCCCTATTAGAGATATCTGCTTTAACGGCAATGTGGTTATCTAAGACACATGAATTGGCTTTTTTGATTGCCACAGTCTGGTTAGAGTAGGGTATCAAATGTTTCCAAAAGTTACTCAAAGTCCACTTGTTTAAGGAAGTCTTTCCTTCACTGCCTACTTAGGTTGTTTTATGCGGATGTCAGTTTTTCCTGTTTCAGTTTGATAATTTATGTGCTTTGATATTTAATTTTATTATAAGTATAATTGATGTAAGCTGCATAGAATAGTTTGAAATCAGTTTTGCAGTCTATACATTGGGATGAAATAAGTAAATAAATAAAATCCAAATATTCAACACTGGTATCCAGATAATGGCTGGCAATGAATATGATAGTCACCATATGAAAATATCTCAAAGGGCAAAAAACAGAGAGAACAAGGTCTAGCCCCTGAAGTATTACCAAAAAAGAGGCCTATTCCCACTGAGGTTTTCACTGCCAAACTAATATGTTTTTGTCAGATTCGTGTCTGTGTGAGGAGTGAACCTCTACCTCAGACCATGTCCATTTTAATCATGATATGCCGTAAAATTGCTCAACAGAAAGAAAGCAAGTACTTGTCTTGTAATCTGTCCAATCATGAAGCAAAACACGTCTTTCACACCTCAAAAATGATACAGAATATGACACAGCACTGCGTTTTGGATCTTCCAGACTTGATGGGGATGTTTGCTTGAAGCAGGATCTTTGGAGTGATGATAGATCCAAAACGCAGTGCTGTGTCATACCCCGTGCACATTAATACGGATGAAACAGATACGGTCATACAAACCAGACTATATATACTAGTCTGTTGCATGCCTATAACACTACAAGATTATATATGTGCACCAAAGCTATTGTATAAGCAAGTGGAAAGTGAGATATTTGTCCTGACAGACCCTGCACTAATACATACAGGACCATACCTAGCCCTGTGCAAGTGGTACGGCCACACAGGGCGCAAAGGCTTATGTGGCTCATTTCAGCTGTCTGCTGTTGTCTGCCGCCGCCACTTTTTCTTCTCTCAGCGGTGGCAGGCAACGTCAGACAGATGAAATGCACCCCTTAAGCCTTCTCATGGCACACAAAGCAGGTCTAGTCCCTCCCTCCTCTGACATGGCGTCAGAGCAGGGAGAGACAGATCTGCTTAGCGCACCAGTGACCTGCACATTGGGCGCGCCTATTCTCTCCCACTGCCGTCCAGAAAGTGGCTAGATGGATGTGCGGGGGGGGGGGGGGAGAGGGCACGTGCCCGATGTGCAAGTCGCATATGGTGTGATTCACGCTTGGTACAGCCCTGAATACATACATACATATCTTAGTAATTCCTGCAGTGGTCATCACTGCAAACAGTTTATACAATGCTAAGTATAAGCCAGAAAACATTTAAATGGGTCCCTATACAGTAGCTACATGTCAAAACATATCCTGCTGTCAGATATTTATTAGTGCTGTTTGCACTGCAGCATGCCTCCACTCCGAAGGTCCCCCACCATTGACAAGGAAATATCCTGCTATGTTGATGCAAAGCAGCTTTTCATAATATACAGTACTGCCCATTCACATTTGCCCCTGCGGTTGGCTCCACAGTCCAGGTATTGGCCAGGCATACATGTCCCCCCAGGGTTGCGGATCAGCACACCAGGGCTTCTTCTGCATCCCCATACCACACACACACACACACACACTCTTGCTTGCAGTCACAAATAACATACCTCTGTAAAAAACATGCACTGTACCTATAAACAACTGTTAGTAAGACATAATGGCACGGCATCTCAGCACAACACATCTGCCAAAAATGATTTTGCTCCATACTACCTCATAGACCATCCCTACATCTACATTCCCATTTTTCCGAACACTGGAATTATTAGGGAAGCCTAGAATAGCCCCTTTAGCACAAACAGCAAATGTCAACATAGCCAGAAAAAAAGACTATTGCAGTGCTTTATATTTCTGTAGGGGTATTTTTTCATGTTCCCTAACTTTACCAGTGTCCCGCATCTGTGCAATCTACTCTTTATAACTGCATCTTGTGCCCTCCCAGACAGGGAGAGACAGATTAGTTCAATACAGATGTGTCAGAGCCATTCATCTATATGGGACGCGTTGAAGATCAGAGTAGAAATGTTTCTAAGTCCTGGCCTTATTTCATGTTGCCGCTAGTATAACGTAGGCATCCACAGGAAACACTCAGGATGTACACGGACGTTTCCTGAATAGGTTTTCTACACCTCTGCGGCTTGCCGCGCCCCCATTCCATCCCCTCCTGCCCATGTTCTGAGATCCCCGTTTTCGTGCCATATACATGCAGGGCCATGTGATTTAGGAATACAGGTTTATTTTTTTTATTATTTATGCTATTTTTAACTACAGTCCACTTGAACAGAAAAAGAGCAAAACAAAGTAAAGACAAAGAAAAGCACAAGTTAACCCACATAAAGAAACTCTTATGCTCACCCTAGCCCACAAAATAGGGGAGGGGGGATAGGAACAAAATTCAACACAAATGCAAGAAAAATGACTGAGTTCACGTCCGGCATTACACATGTCATTCTCGATCCCTCGGAGAGCTGATAGAAACTTCTAAGCGCCGCACATTCACAAAGGCCGGCAACTGGGAGGCTTCGTAGAAAATATAAGAAATAGATTGATACTTGATCAAACATTTACAAGGATGTTTAAGGATGGAGAAGGAACTCCCACTGACGTTTTTGTGGTCTTCTTAGACAAATCTGGATATATCCTAACCAACAGACCATGAAACATTTATTTTCCTATAAAATAACTTCAGCAACCAATTTTTGCCAGGAAGTAAAGCAAAAATCATTAATAAAGTAGAAGGTGTTACTACTGCTTCATGTGAAGACTCCAACAATTCAGAAACATTTAAAGTGTCTACTTGCTGTGATCCAATAGCCTCCATTGAAGGCGTCTTCCTTCTCAATGGAAGATAGAATATTTTCACAAGCAGTGGATAAGACTCAGGAGGTACTGTCAGAACCTCATATGTCTTGAACATGTCTCTTGCAGGCACCACAGAACTCCTTGGAAAACTTAATTAATCTCAAATTTGCTGCATGGGACACGTTCTTAAGATGCTCCATGTTGGTGTAAACTGCAGCCAAACTCTTGGTAGTAGCTTGAAAGTGGCTTTCCAACACCTCTGCTTTAACTTGAAGCTCAGCATAAGAAGACTTAACGGAAGCAATCTGAGATTTAACCCTGTAAGTATTAGTGTATGTGTCTCATATCCCCGCGTGTTAAATGTATCCCCCAATTGTGCTGTGACCGCTTTGATTGAAGGATAAGGCGGTATACAAAACTGTCTAAATAAATAAATAAAATAAATTAACATCTTCTATGACCTTGGAATTATCTGCAATATTCCCCGCCAAAGTTGACACATGTGGTAATATAGCTTTACCCAGTGAAACAATTGTAGCTCATATGGTCTCAAGTGTAATCATCTCAGGATGGGGCGGCTCAAAACCCATCCAATTCATCACGGAAGTATGATCCCTCTCCATACTACCAGACGCCAAACCAGCCTCTGTTAAGGCAGCCGAACCTGTTGCCACATGATCTCCTGGCACTTCCAAAGGGCTTATGGGTGTGAAGGGCACTGAGGCGTATCCCCTAGCACCTCGAGCTCTGGTGTTCAGCCCCCCAGCAGAGCTGACCCATTCCCAGACCATAAGGAGCTCTGCTGCAGACTTCTCCCAGAAAATGATGAAGGCACACCACCTTAGAATCTGGCTGGGAGCCAGGAGAAGTAGATGACATGCCTGAAATGATTGCTGAGTCCTCTGGCTCCAGCAAACCTGCAGCCAGACTTTCTTCTCCTGCTGGCTATCGAAGTAGATGGAAGAATGTATCCAATGGCCCGATGGGCAAAACAGGCAAGGGAGTGGAGGTAAGGAGGGCTGTGAGGGCTGCAAGCTCCCCTTAACCTTCCGCTTTTTTCCCATATCAGAAAACCAAACGCTCTGAGCACCTCAATCAATTGCCATCTTGACTCCTCCACCAAGTGGCTCAGGAATATGGATTTAGACATTTTCACGAGGAAAATGTCTATCTCGCATGTCCAGGCAGCCTACTTGCGTTTCAGAATGACTGCCAATATGTTTGGTATTAAGAGAGAATTTGTTTTGCATATGGAAAGTTTTATAGGGAAGGTTCTAGCTCTTTTCTGCTCTGCTCTGAAAGGATGGTTGGGGAAGGGGCAGAATATATGTTGGGATTTAATGCCATATGGGAGAGCATATGTGTGTTGGAGGGGCCTGAAAAGGGGACTGTGGCTGAATAGGTGCTTGTACACCCCTCCTTGATAAAGCCTACACTGTTGTCCTCTCTGCAATTATTTTTATGGGCGGGACAGGGGCAGGGCAGGGGGTGGGCATGGGCAGAACATGGCTAACCACAGGTAGCAGGTTTTTCTCTTTCAAAAATTTGGCAACTCTAAAAGGCAGGCGCCACATTTTATACAGATGCACCCCCAGAGAGGCATTCGAAAGAAAAAGGCCACAAGTCAACATGTTAAAAGGACATAAGTTAGTCATAAGATAGGAGCACTGAGATACAACAAAGCCTGCAAACATTTGATCCATCCTGAAGCTTCAGCCACCATTGCTGTTTGTAAGATCTTAAAGCCCTTTAGAAAATATCAGTGACCTTTTCTGAACTGTTAGATCATTAGATACAGTTGTGGTCAGCATTATTGGCACCCTTGCAGTTCAATCCCTTAATGCCCAATATCTCCTAAAATAAAGTGGCCAATGAAATGACTTTGGATTATATATATGCACATAGTTGACGCATAAAAGAAACAAATAAAACAAAACCAATTCTCTTGAAAACTTTGGAATTTTTAATGCTCTCAAATGATCACAAAATAGTATTTGCTACTCCTGAGGATCTGCTATGCTATCTATACATCCTAAATCCATAGCTGAATGTTTATTTATTTTATTATTTATGGGTTTTATATACCGCCTTTCAGTAAAATCAAAGCGGTTTACAGATAACTATTAAATATTACAAACTGTATTAACAGGTGTCTTCTGAATATGTCTTCTGAAGGATAGATTGCAATTGTCTTCTTATGATTCATTTTCAGACGACTGTCCTTTCAGAATTCAAGAGTGTTCATTAAAAATCTGTGATGTTGCTACAATTCTACTGGTTCATGTTTAGAAGGATCTATTCTATATTTATGATTCGAGCTTTGCTCTCAGGGCAGGATTGACTCTTTGATGGTTCCTAGGATAACAAGTTCATTGACATTGAGGGCCCCCCCCCCACCACACTTCAATCACTTGGCATAACACTTTCTTATCTCCCTTATGCCTCCGGCATACTCACTTTGCCCCCTTTAGTTATTATTATGACATTGAATAAAGAGTAGGTAAGATAATTATGCCATGTTCTTCTTCCCTTCCTTTATTACCTCCCTGGAATAATAATCGCTCCTGTCCACCCTTCATTTCCTGGAATAATTAACTTCCTTCTTCCTCCACTGTTCCCCTGTATAACCTTCCCTGTGCATGACTTTAATATAGATGTATTGTCAGGAGCAGGGGACGGGAGAGGGGATTTGAGTGTATTGAGGTCATGACATATTCATGCACGTTACAAAATACACATGTTCACGCTTATTGTATGTGCATTCATGTACACCTGCTCTTAAAGTTCATTTTACCTGCAATTTCTGCAGAATTTGTGCCAGTATTCTATAAAGATACGCAGGCATCTATGGAGTAAGTCTATTAAAGTGTGTTAAAAGCTTAATGCAGCCATTAGTGCACATTATTGGCCCGCATTAGTGGTTAACATGGGAAGAAAGCTGATAACGTGGGCTAATTCCACATTAGGCTGTTAATGCTGGAAATAGTCGCCGATGGATGGATCAAGGGCAGTACATGGCTGCTTCCAAACATTAGTGGCTGCGGTAGGAAGAATGGGGTATTCCAACTTTGTCAGCTGCCTCCGTCAGGTACTGCGAGCCATGACCAGCCGGTATAGGGATGGCATAGCATTTCCTAATGAGAGGCAACAGTGCGTAAACCTAAATCTGCAGTGTGAGAGAATTTGTGGGCTACTAAAACTTGATGGCAGCTATAGACTGCACACATGTGGCACCTATTCCATCAAGAAACTAGGAAGTGGTGTATCACAACCGCAAGAACTTTGATGCCCTGAATGTGGAGGTGGTGTGTGATGCCAACAGTATCACTCTGAATGTGTTGGGTAGATTTGCTGGATCCACCCATGACCCATACATCCTGCAGTGATCAGCACTGTTTGAGCAGTCCAAGGAAGGGAAGTTTGGATCTGGATAGTGGCTGGGTAAGTAATATCTGTTTACTGGATATGTGCATGTTGCAGATAAAATATGCCAGTCAGCCCAGAAGAATAGGCAATATGAAAATAGCCCACGTCAGAGGAAAAAGACCCACACTCTTCTCAGTACCCAAATTATGACTAGGGGCTGTGTGTGAACGGGTGACCTTTGTATGAATAGGCAGTCATTTATCTGCTTTATCACCTAGAGCTGAATGGGAGTGGGAATTAGTCAACATGTTCTTCCAGCTGTGAGTAGACTCCAGCACTGGCTTACAGTCTCACTCCATGAAATGGGTACATTGGCAACTCTGCTCAGTGACCCCTGATTCTGAATGTGTGTGTTAATGTATCTTGCCCTGCTCCTCTGGAAGAACAGATCTGATATGTAAGACATGAACTGCAATAAAATTTACAGCATATTAATGCAGATTACATAGAGACCTAACAAGATGTTCCTCCCTTTCCCGTGCCTAACATACCTTGTCAAGCAGATATGCCATAGAGCCTACAGAAAGCTACACAGACATATCCATACCCCAGCCCATGCCCTCATTCAGCCTGACAATGACCACATGTATACTCATGGAGTGATGGATCCACCTTCCCAAAGGGCAGTGCAGTGGTGCCAAACACATGTTCACTGTGTGTAAAACAGAAGGATCATGGGCTCAAGAGCAACCTATGGATCAGGTATATTTCCTTTGATCTACATTTCCATTTCTGCATCTGCATGTTCAACTTTCCAAGGGTGTCCCCTTTGCCATCTCTCCCTAGATGTGGTGTATTTATATTTCAGTAAAGTCTTTGACACCATTCTGCACAGGTGACTTATAAACAAACTGAGCACCCTAGGGATGGACCCTAAAGTTACTGCTTGGGTTAGAAATTGGTTGAGTGGGAGGCAACAAAGGGTACAGGGAAATGGAGTTCACTTGAGGAGAAGGAGGTTACCAGTGGTGTGCCGCAGGGATCTGTCCTTGGTCTGATTCTTTTTAACATCTTTATTAGTGATATTGCAGAAGGGCTGTCGGGTAAGGCTTGCCTCTTTGCAGATGATACCAAAATCTGCAATAGAGTAGACACCCAGGAAGGTGTAGATAACATGAGGAGGGATCTAGCTAAGCTTGAAGAATGGTTTAGAATTTGGCAGCTGAGATTTAATGTTAAAAAATGCAAGGTCATGCATTTGGGCTGCACTAATCCAAGGGAGCGATATAGTATAGGGGGTGAAGTACATCTGTCCACAAAAAGAGTTGGACTTAGACGTGATTATGCCTGATAATCTTAAAGTAGCTAAACAGGTAGAAAAGGCGACAGCAAAAGCTAGAAGGATGCTTGGTGCATAGGGAGAGGAATGTCTAGCAGAAAAAAGGAGGTGATAGTGCTTCTGTATATGTCTCTGATGCAACCTCATTTGCAGTATTGTGTGCAATTCCGGAGACCGCACCTTCAAAAGGATATAAACAGGTTGGAGTTGATATAGAGGGTGACTACTAAAATGTTTAGTGGTCTTCATTATAAAGCATATGAGGAAAGACTTCAAGATCTTAATATTTTAGAGGAAAGGCGGGATAGGGGTGATAAGATTGAGATGTTTAAATAGCTCCATGGTATAAATGCACAAGAAGAGAGCCTCTTTTGATTGAAAGCAAGCTCTGCTACAAGGGGGACAAAGGATAAGGTTGAAAGGAGATAGACTCAGGAGTAATATATAGATATATTTCTTTATGGAAAGAGTGGTAGATGCATGGAATAGTCTTCCAGTGGAGGTGGTAGAGATGAGGACAGTATCTGAATTCAAAAAGGCATGGGACACAGAGGATCTCTAAAGGAAAAAGGGGGACTGTTATAGTGGATATGGAAAAGCAGACCAGATAGGCCATGTGGTCTTTTTCTGCCGCCATGTTTCTTCCAGCTGCTTCCCTGCCATTGCTCTCACATGCCTCTGCAAAGTCCTCACACTCCCTAGCCCCTGGTGCAGTGACAGGCTACAGCAACACTGACTTTAGATCATAGTGCGCACAAACTGAGCAGGCCTTACTGTTACTTCCAAGCATAAAAGGAGGCATGGAATCCCTCTGGCTTCCTCTGCCCTGGAGAGCACATCAAGGATGCTTTATGGACATGCACGAATGTCATCTTACAGCTGATAGAAAGTATGTGAGTGCATGTCTTTTAGACAGTGGGGTCATGTATGTGTGAAAAGGAATGGGAGCTGCAACAAAGCACTGTGTGTGCAGGCGATGCCTTTGCATCGTGGCTGCATATACAACATGCTACTTAGTCAGACATTCTGCATTTGCACATATTATGTGAGATACCATCTGGGGCAGAATGATGGTTGTTATTTATTTATTTAGACAGTTTTGTATACCACCTTATCCTTCAATCAACTGGTAAATAATCAAATAATTGGTAAATAATTGCACCCTGTTGGAGTCACTGGCTGACTACGTGTGGCAGTGCACATGTTTTCCCAATAGCTGCGAGCTTGGAATGCATTCTCATATACATTAATCAGTAAACCCCACTCCAGAGCATGCCCCTCAACCTACCTCACAACATGATACTGGGGTACAGCTCCCATATCGCCTGCTGGTCATATGCAGTGAGCTGGGAGGACACGGTCTCACCAGGGAGATGTGTGTGTGCAGCAAGTCTGACCTCTCGCTGACCCTACAGCCATCAGAACACACCTATCTTTGCAGATTAATTTTAATAGCTCTATCCAGGGAAACATTTTGACCCCTCTCCCCCCCCTTTGGTGGAGCTGAAGCCTATGGAGACTTAGGCTTACTTGAAGCCCTAGCTTCTGTGAATGTCCAATATTGTCACTTTTACTTGGTTAGACAGAAAAGAATATAGGATGTAGCTACACACATTTTGCAGTTGTCCTGGGCTGCAGGCACAGAATGCAATCTGGGGGTTCCTCAGCTCTGTGCATGTACGTGCATGTGCTTCTCATGCAGGACATCTGCACACAATATATACACTATGGGGGTTATTCTGAGCCACGAATAGTGGGGATGGACAGCCCGATGCAACGTCCATCCCCTCTATTTGTGGCTTCACCTGCCCCCCAAATAACTTCTCCATCAGTTGTGCAAGGAAGTTAGATGGGGGCAGGGAATGGGCAACACGGGAGTGGAGAGTGGATGAGCAGTGGGCGGTTTCCGGCCCCTGATGTTCAGGGCCGGCAAAATGTCAGGGGAAGCTATTCTACCTATGAGGTGGAATAACTTCCCTGGATGTTTTGTTTTGGAAGGCCCAGGGCATGGATGGGGCAAGGGGGGGCCAGGTTTATTCCCCACAGCCTGACCCTGGCCTTAGGAGGCCAAATTGGGGGTTGCGCTGCGGGAAATAAACTCTTGTTCTTGGCTGCTGGCATCATAGCTTTTAAATGGAGCTGCGGTGCCGTGGCAACAGGACGTCATGGCACCGCGGATCCAATTAAAAGCCCTGACTGGTTAGCCGGGTGTAGTCCTCCATGTGCAGGCCAGACAGAATTGCTGTCCCGGCTTGCACATGCAGGACTGTTCGTGATTCTGATCCCACGGGGCTAAACGTGCCCCACGGGATCGGAATCGCAATCCCCTCTGTACGTCTGGTTCATACCGGTCACACAGAGGGGATCTACATCTGGAACAGAATCAGGCCCTATCTGAATATAGTCTTGTGATGTATTACTACTGCAGTCAGCTGTACTTTAGGTATCACTCCAAAACAACAAGTTTTGTTATGTTCACAGAGAAGGCATGCAGATGTTTTCTTGACATCTGAATGGTGCATGTACATTTCCTGATGGAGGAATATGCCATAAGATGTCATGTGTGGCTCAGCATCGCCTGCCACCATATGGGAATGCAGTCCCTGGAGATGATATTTGGGGTGGGAGTGGGGGAACATTCCTATAGATGTAGGGTGTGTGCCTCTGATAGGTGGGTTGGCCATCCATAGGCTATATTCTGTTAAACAGATGCTGTGAGGGGCTAGTTGGTATCTGCAGGTGTCATATCACAGGCCCTGCATGAGAGCTACTCCCACTCTCCATGGGCACCGAGTGTGACAGCCACATGGACAGTGTTAGTGTACATAGAGGCCGGGGATGGCAGCATATGTGTAGGTAGCAACTGTATTAATGTACTATCCCATGTTCAACTTTCCATGGTTCCACGTTCTATGTGGAGGGAGCCTCTGAAGGGTGGGAGAGCGCTAGTGCTTAAATGGACATATTGGCAGCATACATGCATAGGGACAGGACACTATATTTAACTAACTAGTTTTGTATACCACTTTATCCTTCAATCAAAGTGGTTGACAACACAGTGGATCTACATTGAATGAAAAAAGGGGGGGGGGGGTTAGCTACAAGACTTACATACAGACTTCAGTCACTTGGTTCCTAATTCTCCCTTATGCATGTTGGTGGGGCATAGGTTCTCTATGTTACTTGCTCATAGTATTCTGTGAACAGGAGGGTTTTGGGAGTAGGGGCATAGCAACATGTTCTCTGCTCACTGACAAAAACTGTATAGGGGGACACAGCATCCAACAGGTGCAGGACAGAAGGGCTATATCTGACTTGGCATTCCAAAATGCTACAGTAGTACTGGCTGCCAACTAACTATGCTGACATACTACTCCCAAATCCTGCAGCACTCTTGCACTGAAAAATATCTGCTCTAGAATTAGGAGAGATCATTCACTGTGGTGCTTGGCCTGGTGACCAGGCGATATGTGCCCATCTTCACAGTCTGGATGACTGGTAATAATGGACACTTGAACATGTGATGGCTTTTCTATGGAGGCAGCACAGAAGACCCTTGTACATTTGAGAGTTGATGTGATGGATGGCTGCATTCTTCATAAAGCCAGAAGTGGCTTATATGTGTTCACATCGTGAGTTGCATCCATGGAAATATAGGACCCGATATTCTTCTGGGCAGGCTATGCACCACATCGGCACATAGCCCTGCCTGCCGACCCTTAAACCCAGATAGTCAATGCTGGGTTCATCACTGCACAACCCGGAAGCTATTGAAGCTAACTGTGCAGCAGCGGTACTGCATGTTGCCCGGTTAGCACCTGCGCTGTAAAGATAGGCAAGGGTTTTCTTTGCCTATCTTTTTGGCATAGAGCACTAACCTGGCAGCATACAATATTGCTGCTGCCTATTTATCTTACGTCCCTGCCTCTGCTTTGCCCTGGAATACCCCCAACATGCCCAGACGCCAGCCAGATAGCATTGGAGCACTTAGGGGACATAGATGGGAATATTCAACAGCATTACCCTTATATATGCCATTGAATATCCCCATCCAAGGCATTTACATGGTTTACTAAGCTGTAAACTATGTAAATTCTCTTTGAATATTGGACCTATAATGTTTAACCAATACTGGCAATTGTAGCCAGAGTGCCTACACTGAGCACTGGAGTATTACCTAGTATCTGTATGTCCTTTCTGACAAATGAGCGAGTGTACATGGTCCCCATCGAGAGATTAGGATGGTCTGTGATGGACATAGACCTGCCAAGGGCCATCATCAGCTTCATGGATCATGAATGATGTTTGAATTTGGTGTATGCACAAAAGTACTTATCGCCTAGTATACTGCACATCACAATGGAAAGCCCGCCTTGCAAATGTGCAGCCTCTAGAATCAGTGTCACACAGCTGACCTCTGTGTATGACTGTTGTTTTGCTTAGGTGGTACAGTGCAGGGAAGGGTTCTTGCCCTCACATGTGGCCTGGCTATTGAACAGGAGATATATGCCTGTGCTGTGCCTCTGTTATGCAGATGCAGTACTTAGTGTCCAGTGCAGTCCGTACTGTATTTGTATTGATGCAGGCCTAGGTTGGGTTGGCAACTAGCTCCAGAGGCCCCTAACAAGCTTGATCCATTCCTGGTTTTACCCCATTGCATGCAGGGACTTGTAGTTCTGAAATGTATACTGCAATCCATAAGAAAAGCAAAGCTATATGTACCTGCCTGCAGTGGGTAGACCCAGGACTGGATCAAACCTCACAGGTACATCTTGAGCCAGTTGCAAACCCAACAGTATTGTGCTATGTGATAAATGTCCTGTACATTGGCATAGCACATTGCTCTGGGTCATCTGAGGCCACCTCAGCAAGTCCAGGTTTTACTTCCATTGATGCTATACACACCTTTGCTGTAACTTCAGTATAAGTAGAACCCAGATTGGCTCAGCCTCTCTCTGATGAGCTGCTGGCAGCTGCTAACCCAATTTATGATGCATAATGTGACCAGCAGCACTTGAGCCACTAGGTACATGCATGTACTAAATATGCCATGGTGTCATGCTCTGAAAATGTAAGATGTGATCTGTCACCTTTGCTCCATACAGGAAATGGTTATCATGACAACCCTGTGCATGTGCCTATGACAATGAGTGCAACTGGCTGTATGCTTCTTCTTACGAGCACAGATGCATAAGGGCTGGAGGTAAGGATTTACAGAAGGCTCCAGGTTAAGGAGGGATAGATAGCAGCAGTCTGCATGTCACTGTCCTTGACAGCACTAGAGTCACTGAGTTGCCAAGTGACCCAATCCCATGAGGAAGATGTTTTGCCAGGCCATGGTGTCACTTATTCTCACATGGATCCATTATGCAATCTGCTACACTGATTTCAATGTGTAAAATCAGGGCCTGAAAATCCCATATTACAGTGCACAGGACATTTGGAACCAGTATTGGCCACAACTCTCACCCCTGGAACTGGGTACCTTGGCAACCCTGTTGCTGCGGTCACAAAGTGCCAGGTTACCCAGTTCCAGGAGTGAGATACAGCACCACTTCAGATTTTACATTAGCATTGTGATGCAGTAGGGTATTAGCAGTCCCTCCTTCAACCCATTGGAATCAGCACTGCAGTTCCCATAATGCCTCAAAATGAGACTGTCAGATATCCAGGACTGTCTGAAAATGTCACTTCTGGAACAGGGTAACTTGGCAACTCTTGGGTGATAATCCTGCTGTGAAATGCAGCATGATATATGTGGTCAGAGCTTTGACACGTTGAACTCTGTATCGCATTCCCATGATGCATCTCTCAGTGTGGTTCAGAAATCCTGGACTGGCTGTTGATTCTCCCTAGCAGCTGATGCACAGATTACATTGTAGTGGGGCATGTAGGCAGGGAGGGCATGAAGACAACAGGCATAATGTTGCTAGAATGCGTTGACAACAGCAGGCGCTATGCTACCAAATGCGTGTTGCAGCTCCACACAATGTCTGACATCACGAATGTGGAACCCGATGTTGGGAGGAATAATGTTGGCCCAATCAAGAAAGCCCTGCTTTTTGTATGCAGATCTGCACCTGTTGGCCACCCTGATCTCTCCCAAGCAGATCCTCCTGTTCCCCAGCTCAGGGGAAAGGCACAACATGGTGCAGCTGGGCAGAGCATAGCAGTGTGTGCTGCAGTGCTTCAACAACAGTGCTGATTACATCAGAGCAGTAAGTACTAGGGTACAATTAGGGCTGCCAGAAATCCCAAATTCCGGGAGTGAGACTCTTTGCCAGTTTTGCTTTTAAATTTGCTTTCCAATACTGTATAGTATTTATGGTCCCTGATTGTACCTATTGGAATCAGTGCTGCAGATCCCAGAATGCATCCAGATGAGCTTGTCAGGAATCCAAATGTGGATTAAATTGCACTTCTGGAACTGGGTAACTTGGCAACTCTGGGTAGCTGCCGCTGGATTTGGGTTACACACACACACCTCACTGCCGGGTGGCTCCTCCTTTCCTATTACAGAGTGGCCAAGTTAGCCCATTCAATTAGTGTGATTTAAAGCCAGTCTTGCATTTCTCATCCAGATGCATAATGGGACCTGCAAAAGTGATTCCATTGGGAACTACAAATACCATACCACATTCCAATGCAATTTGAAAACCAGTACTGGCCAAATATCTCACTGATGGAATTGCGTTTCTTGGCAGCTTTGCAATTAGAGTTGCTGACTGCCTCCCAATGCACTCAACTAGCCTGATCCAATCCTGCATTCACTCCATTGCACGCAGTCATACACTGTTCTCAGTTCTCTGTTGCCCTCCATCAGAAAGGCAAGACCACCTGTCCCTGCATTCAATTGGATACGCCCAGGGCTGCATCATGCTTGTTAGACGTATCTGGAGACAGTGGGCAATCCTAGCATCCCTTAATGTGGGGAAAGAGAAAATGAGTAGGTCATGTCATAGTGAGACCACAGAGATACACAGCTGGGACTTGCTGGCAGTCCAATAGACCTGACCATGCTCTGTAGGGCCTATAAGTAGCAGAGTTGCCAAATTATCCAGTTCTAAGATTGGGTTTGTGAGCCATCCTGGCTTTATGAGAATGTCATGCAGATGCATTCTGGTACCTAAGGGTTTGAGACAGGACAAAAAAAACATACTTCCTCACCAGTTTTTGCCCAACTCACTCATCACCTCGATTCCATCAATCTGCTCCACCCACGTCAATCTGGCTTTCGCTCTGGGCACAGCGTGGAGACTGTCCTTTTAGCCTTCACTAACTCTTTACACACTGCCCACGATCGGGGAGACTTTTCAGTGGCGGTTGCACTTGACCTCTCCGCTGCCTTCGATCTGGTTGACCACTCCCTTCTTCTGTCCCGCTTACATGATGCCGGTCTTCACAGTACTGTTTTACGATGGTTTCATTCCTTTCTTTTTTCCCGCTCTGCCGCTGTTCTGCCGTCGTCTTCGTCACACTCCCCCTCCGAACCTTTCCCTCTTGTTTGTGGTGTCCCTCAAGGCTCTGTGCTGGCCCCCCTTCTTTTCAATCTCTTTCTCACTCCTCTTACTCTGCTCATTCAACAATTTGGAATCACAGCTTTTTTTTACGCCGATGATATTCTCCTCCTCCATCACACCTCCCCTATCTCCCCTGACTTAGCTCCTCTGAATACCTGTTTAGCTGCTGTTTCAGACTGGTTGACACAAAATTGTTTGCATCTTAACCTCTCAAAGACTATAGCTATATGGTTCTCCCATGGTCACCACCCTCCTTCCCTGGCTGCATCCTTCCCTAACGAGGGAGGAGTGGCCTAGTGGTTAGGACAAGGTACTTCAGGCCAGAGGGCCAGGGGTTCAAGTCCCACCTGGGGACAGCAATCTCAGGCCAGAGGGACTGGGATTTCTAGTCCCATAGGCACTCCTTGTGGTCTTGGGCAAGCCACTTAACCCTCCATTGCCCATGTTCCCTGTAAGTATTAGCGTATGTGTGTCATATCCCCTCGTGTTAAATGTATCTCCCAATTGACCGCTTTGACCCAGTGAAAAGCAGGATATAAATACAGCTAAATAAATAAATAAATGCACCCATTTCGTTAGTTTCTACCTTTCGTTATCTTGGGGTTCTTTTTGATTCCGATCTCTCCTTCTCAGCACATGTCTCTCACGTCTCTAGACTTTCTTTCTTTCACCTTCGTCAGATTCGCGCTATCCGTCCTTTCCTATCTCTCTCTGCCTTAACTACTCTGTTACTGACCCTTGTTATCTCCCGCATTGACTTCTCCAATTCCATTCTCTCCGGTATCTCTAAACTGCAACTTTCACGACTGCAACGCATCCAAAACACTGCTGCCCATCTTGTCACCCACTCTTCTCCTCGGGATCACGTCACTCCCCTTCTTTTCCAACTTCACTGGCTCCCTATTTCCTTTCGCATCCAATTTAAACTTCTCACACTAGTTCACAAGGCGCTCCACACCTCTACCCCCCAATACCTGGCTGATCTTCTCCGTTTTCACACCCCCCGCCACACTCCTCGCTCTTTCCATCTCAACCGACTAGTACTGCCATCCCCCTCACATGCCCATCTACAGTCCACACGATCTTCAGCTTTCTTTTTTATTGGTCCTGCTCTATGGAACTCCCTTCCCCCACTTCTCCGTCTTGAACCTCACTACCCCACCTTCAAGCGCTCCCTTAAAACTCGTTTGTTCTCCCTTGCCTTTGACCTTCCCCCCCCCCCCCCCGAGCCTTGACCCTCTTGCCTCTTCCTTTACCCTTCCTGTTTTTGTTCTCGCTCTTCTCTCCTATCCAATATGTAACTTCCTTTCTAATTTCTGGCCTTGCGCCTTTCGTTTGTAATTTTTTATTGTAAACCGCTCTGCCTATTAATGAAGGGCGGTCAATCAAATAAATGAACATGAACATGAACAAGAGAATGTAAAACTCAAACTGGACCAAAAGTTCTAAATCGTGGATTTGCCCAGAACTGCAGTTACCTAGTTCCAGGAATGAGATTTCACAGCAGACCAGGATATCTGACAATCTCCTTCTTGTGCATTATAGAAACATAGAAACATGATGGCAGAAAAAGACCATATGGTCTATCTAGTTTACACTTCCCTATCAACTATAATAGTCCCCTTTTTTCTTTTAAAGATTTTCTGTGTTTGTCCAGTGCTTTCTTGAATTCAGATACTCTCCTTGTCTCTACTACCTCCAGTCCTTGGGAGACTATTCCATGGATCTACCACTCTTTCCATAACAAAATATTTCTGCATATTACTCCTGAGTCTATCCCCCTTTCACCCTTATCCTATGTCCCTTCATAGCAGAGCTTGCTTTCATTTGAAAGAGGGTCTCCTTTTGTGCATTTATGCCAGGGAGGTATCCCGCCTTTCCTCTAACATATACATATTAAGATCTTTAATTCTGTCCTCATATGCTTTATAATGAAGACCACTAACCATTTCAGTAGCCACCCTCTGCACTGACTCCATGCTGTTTTTATCCTTTTGAAGGTGTTGTCTATACTCCATTATGGCTTTTGACCACTTGATTGAATGTGCAAAGATCTGCCTGTCAGAAGCCATTGTCAGCAACGGCAGCAGACATTGCCCCTCAATTACCATATTCTAGTCCTAGGCCCCTATTCCTAATGCTATACTCTGAGTTGTGAGGGTGTCGCTGTTACTTGTGGTTCCTCATGGAAATTGCCTGACATTCTGGTCACCTGAGGATCCCTAGCAAATGCTCATAACGTTTGGTCCAGTGCCCTATGTGCAACAATGTACATGTATTTGTGGAGGAACAGGTGTACACATCACATAGTTGAAGTACAGAAATGTGCTGACTCCACGCAAGCCATAGTGAACAATGTTCCAGTCACTACTAACTCTAGTTGTAACCTTGTGGGCTGTATTCAGCTTTGTGGTGCACATGTACCACCGCAGCACTATGCATGTTTATATTCCTTCTTGTCACACAGCCATCCTGGTGCTGCACAGAACATAGCAGTATTATACCTGTCACCCCCAATTTGCCACCTACAGTGACATTTGTACTCAGCCCTAGTGCCATTGCCCAGGAACCTGTCCATATTCATGGACCATCTAACCATGGGAATTGTGTTGAGCCACTACAGAGGGCACTCCATGCCTTGCCTACTTCCAGAAGGACAGCTTTTCTCCATGCTGTTTGGACATGTACTAGCTGCCGATAGCCCCAATCCACATGCCAGCCCATGCTGAGCGTGTAGACGATTAACATCTTATCCAAATGTGCAGATTTCACACATAGGCCACACCTGAACTATTCCACACATGCAGAACTGGGGCAAGGCACATCACATGTATGTGGTTCTCATTTACAGAAGTATGCAAACCAGGGCCTTCAAAAACAGCATGAGAAACGATTGCCTGTACATTCAACAATCATGAACTGGTCACCTGTGGAGTGAACACAATAAGCTTTATCTTATTGAACTTCAATTTAATGATATGTGTATTTCACCTCTGCCTAGCTTTACTATGTTCCTCCACTTGGATCCTACACAATATGTTGTGTTTTCCCCCATAAGAGGAATGTGGTAGGGGATCATCACTATTGGTGGGATCATCATTATTGGTATATTTGCATCATTCA
Source organism: Ichthyophis bannanicus (assembly GCA_033557465.1). Lineage (NCBI taxonomy): Eukaryota > Metazoa > Chordata > Amphibia > Gymnophiona > Ichthyophiidae > Ichthyophis > Ichthyophis bannanicus. Next base: position 211,637,686 of record CM066037.1, read on the forward strand.
TGTTGTAGATATTATGAGCTCTGTGCAAAGGAGTAAAATGTTCAGTACTTCAGTGTTTATTTAAAGAGATTGTTCATGTTTTAGATTGTTTATATACCCATGAAACGATGATGAGTGTGACTAGGTGGTGTGGAAGCAGTTAATTCTGAGCTAGTAAATTCCATGGTTGGAGTTCCGAGTATAAGATGAATTGATATATAAAACAGGGCATGTGCAATAAGATTTATTTAAAGAATTAAAGTTTGTGGAATGAGTAAGATATTTCAATGTTGTGAATTAAAGTGATAGTGATTTTTTATTTGTGGCACTTTAATTTGATGTAATTATTGTCATCATATCATTGATTCACCCACCCATACACACACCATCATTCCCTTCCTTCCCCCCAAAAATACTTTGAGTCACAATATGTTTGAGAGTAACATTTACTAGTTTTTACTTTAGATTGGCATAGTATCTCTCTTTTTTGGGATTAATTGCTTATATGATAGCAGCTATTGGGAAGGGGCTCTCTATTTGCCTCTCCATCTGTACTATATGGATAGATAAAGGCAGGAGGCCGCAGTGGAAGCTGAAGTGAAAGGGATAGCAGGGAAGTCAGGCCCTGCTATCTGAAGATAAGCAAGGAATAAATAAAGTAGCCGCAGTAAGGAATCCAACTTCCACAGCACCAAAAAAGTGGAAAAAAAATATGGCAGCGGCAGTGCTATTATTAGTATGCCTCTGGGGGGCTCAACTCCCAGTGGCAGAACAAAAGCAAGAGCTAAAGTCCTGACAAAGGACTCAGAAAAAAGACAGAAGTCTTTGCAAAGAAGAGATCAGCCCACCAGGATCCAGCTCCCACTGACAGAGGTGGAGAAGGATGGACTGAGCTGCTCAATAAGGTATTAGGAATTTGGGATGTTGGGGTGGAAAAGAGGTGCAGAAGAGGGAAGGGAAAAGTGATGGAAGGAAGGCTGACTGCGAGAAAAAGGGGCAGAGGGAAAGGGCAGGGAAAATGGAAGAAAGGGTGAGGGGAAAATGAAGAAGAGATGTACAGAAGATTGTAGGGGAGGGAAGGGTGAATGGAAGGAGTGATAGGATAAGGGAGAGAGGAGGTGAAATAGATATGCCTTTTGGGGAATTGAGGAAGGGGAAGCATACCATTGCGTCACACTGTAAGCCTACACTTTTCTACTTGTTGCACCTAGCTCCGCCATCTACAGAGAGAAACAGCAAATAGTCATCTTTCTAGGTGCATCCATAGACGAGGGACACAATAGACTGTGTAATTTTGTTCTGATTACACCAAATTAATCTATGCATTCCTTAGTGAGAATGAACTCCATTCTCTGTGTTATCCCTTCATTAGAGTCCATGTTTCAAACCAATAAAGCCAAGATCTTTCTTGTTATGAGTACGGAAATCAAGTGTATGCCAGTGAAGAGATGAGGGCTGCATATACTCTATTAAATCCAGATCAGCATATCATTTTTCAAACTACAACACCATTAAAGTGTGATTTTCTTTTTATTGTCTTTTATTCAATATGTTGAGTGCCAGTGCACATGTGATTAATGTAACCTTAAAACAGCGCAACCACCTACTTATATAAATATTGTGATTTGCCAAGTAAGGAAGCCAAGTAAAAAAGAAGAGCTGCAGGCATTGTCTTTCAGTAAAACTGGTGTAGAAAATTTGTGCTGATTGAATTAACTAGTACTCAAAATATCATTTACATGTAAGGGGTATGTTTATTAAATGGCGGTTAAGGAGCAGTCTTTTCCGTGCGGTAACAGCAGCGATAAAGGGTTACTGTGTGCTAAGTGTGCTGGGCGTCTCACAGGCATTCCGGCATTAAGGGGTGCTAGTGGACACTTAGCGGGTGGTAACAGGACATTAAGGGGTGCTAGTGGACACTTAGCGGGTGGTAACAGGACATTAAGGGGTGCTAGTGGACACTTAGCGGGTGGTAACTGGACATTAAGGGGTGGTAGAGGACACTTAGTGGACAGTAACAGGACATGCTGTGTTAAGGTGTCTTGCATACACCCTAATGCAGGAAAGCCTCTAAACATTGAAAGAGGGTCAGAGAAGCCACTGGAGAAGGTATGGATGCAAGCACAAGTGGTAGATGATGAAGCTGATTCACCAGATGCCTGGCTATGTGAAAGTATGTGTGATGAGCATGTTTGACCATACAGCAGGCCTGTGCTGTTGATTAGGTGAGATAGGCGGCTGCCTAGTGATGCTGGTAGTGGGCATTGGCAGTGTCATGGGTGGGTGGTTGTGGCAGCAGAGTCAGCAGAGGAGATGCAGCAGTGGAGGATGCTGTGACAGGCGTGCAGTCCTAGATGCTCCTGAAAGCATACACCATGCCGTAAGTTATATTATAGTGTCTGTGAGGTGTGGACATGTATCCAGATGTACTGTCAGTGTGTGGCATGCCATAGGCCAGGACAGTTTCTGGGTGGAGGTAGCATGTTCCTGATGTGGGATGCAAAGGGAGGATTGTCCATGAGTGTTCATGTGGAGCAGTCACAGGAGAGGTGTGCATGATATGGCTAACTGCTGCAAATGACCACTGATGGCCATGGTGGGGCAACTTAATGCCAATAAGCTGCCTCACCATGAATTTCCCTGACGGTCAGATGGTAGGTGCAGGGCTGTAAATCAAATAATCACAAATTATACTATAATACTGCACTAAGGGGTTCAACAATTAAACCACAACCACACCACACCACACCCTTAGCCTCATAAATATATTAACTGCAGATAAATATGTCTCACGCCCAAACTCATTACTTACATAAAACTAAGTCTCCCAAGTCTCCCACTAAGACTCCACACAGCAGTCCTCCGCAGCTCCCCGGATCGGGGTAGAGCGCCTGAGCGGGAAATCCTCCCAATCAGAAGCTCCTGCCCAATTGGGACAGTGGGAGCAACACAGCAGCAGCCCGGACACCTTAAAAGTGGCATCCCTGCATACAGGAAGCCGCTGCAGCCTCCTCCAAACAGTAGTCCTCCGCAGCTCCCCCGATCAGGGTAGAGTGCCTGAGCGGGAAATCCTCCCGCTCAGAAACTCCTGCCCAATCAGGGCAGTGGGAGCAACATAGCAGCAGCCCAGACACCTTAAAAGTGGCGTCCCTGCATACAGGGAGCCGCTGCAGCCTCCTCCACACAGCAGTCCTCCGCAGCTCCCACGATCGGGGTAGAGCGCCTGAGTGGGAAATCCTCCCGCTCAGAAGCTCCTGCCCAATCGGGGAAGTGGGAGCAACACAGCAGCAACCCGTACACCTTAAAAGCGGCATCCCTGCAGGGCACACCCGTGCCTGGCAGGCCCGCACCTGAGGGCCTCGCCAGAGGGCCCTTTGGCGTGGCCCTTAGGCGAGGCACGAGAGTGAGCAAAAGAGGAAAGAAAAGAGGGAGCAGGCCCACTGACAAGCCATTCAGAAGGCGCTCGGAAATTACCAGGAAGCAGCCAGAGGGAAAGCAGCAAAACATAAGTGAAGACAACAGGACCATACAAAGACATCATGCACACCACAATGATTCTCCCCCTCACCCTCCTCCTCACACAACTCCTTCCAACACATGCACAATTCCACCACCCACACGCAAACACACCATGGCCACCACCAACAGCATGGACATACCAAAGCCCACAGTATTTCCACAAGGCCACACACAGAACACCCATGACAAAAAGACAACCCAGGCACAAGGCCAATGCCCACGCTAACCCAAAGGAAGCACACGGAACAACAATCACCACAAGGTCAATAGCAATTGAGCTAATAAATGCCAGATCCATACGCAACAAGATTTACACCATAGCAGACCACATAGATGACCAACAACCCGACGTACTTTGCATCACAGAAACATGGTTCAGCCCCACTGACAACGTACTACTCAATCAATTGGTTCTGGACACATATATGGCATACAACTGCCCACGCGTGCACAGGTGAGGAGAAGGAGGCCTGATAATTGCAAAGAACAGCCTAAAGTTCAAATCACCCAACAATGTAACACCATCACTTTCGAGAACAAAAACATGGCCATATGCCTCACCTACAGAGCGCCCCTTGCACCACCCAATGAACTAGCCTCAACCATCGAAGCAGTCTGCGCAATCAACTCAAACCACAAACCTACACTACTTCTGGGAGACTTCAACCTCAAGTCCACCAACACCAAAGATGCAGAATCTTTCCTACAAGCGATGAGTTCCCTTCAATTCACCCAAATAATCAACACCCCGACACACAGATACGGATCATCACCAGACCTCATCTTCGCACCCAACTACCTAACCACGAGAGGACTAATATCAATACCCACCATAACACCAGTACCATGGTCCGACCACCACATAATTAAAATAAACATTGTACCACAAGAAGATAAACCAGACAAATACCCGGACAACACACCCACACAAAGAAGATTCAAGAGCTTTGACAGGGACCAGTTCCTACAGGACACGATACAACTCCTAACAACAGAAAAAGATGACCTAGAAGCCCAAATCACCAACTGGACAACACCATCTACAATGCCACCAAAGCAACAGATCATAGACCTAGGAAACGTCGCTGCAACAAATTACAGCACAAACCATGGTTCACAAAAAACATACGAAGCGAAAAGAGGGAACTCAGAAAATTAGAACGGAGATGGAGACAGAACAAGTCACCCGAGACCCAGGAATTATACCTAACAAAGCAAAAACAATACAACGAACGCATCAACCAAACTAAGAGAGAATACCACACAAACATCATACACAACTCCAACAACAAACCTAGAGAGTTATTCAAAATCGTGAAAACCCTCACCAAGGAGCAGAAAACAGAAGACGAAGTGCAAATAGACCCTCAAAAATTTGCTGACCACATCCAAGAAAAATTCCACTCAGCAGAACAAATAAGACCCAGCCCAGCCACAAAGCATAATGCACCCCTGAAAACTTGGGGCACATTCAGCACCCCATCCACAGAGCAGCTCTCCCAAATCATCACAGCAATCAACACAAGCACAGCTCCTACAGACCCCTCCCCAATGACTTGGATCAAAGCCACCAAATCAAGCTTCATCCACACCATACACAACATGGTGCACAGCTCCCTAACACAAGGGTTTATGCCAAATCAACTAAAACTCGCCACAATAAGACCTATCTCGAAGAAATCCACACTCGACAAGAACAACCCAGCATACCCCTCCTGGCAAAAATAATCGAAAAAACAGTACAGCACCAACTACAAGAGCACATCGACAACCACGCTCCACTGGACAACAACCAACATGGTTTTCACCCCAACCATGGGGTGGAAGCACTTCTGCTATACCTTTTCGACAGCATTCTCCACCTCATAGACAACACCAAGAAAGGAATCATAATGATCTTCATAGACATCTCATCAGCATTTGACACAGTGGATCACAAAACTCTACTGAACAGACTACAGAACATTGGGTTACATGGTCCCACCCTGCAATGGTTCCACTCATACCTCACTGACAGACAGATACAGGTCAAGGTAGGCCACAACACCTCCCATCCCATAAAAATACTTCAAGGAGTACCACAAAGATCGGCCTTATCATCACTCCTATTCAACATCTACATCCAGCCAATATGTGACATCATGAAAGAGCACAACATACAATATACAATCTACGCAGATGACATCATGATATACACACCTATATCAGTTGACAACCCGGACTACTCCAAAATAACAAACTGTCTCATACAAATGACAAGCTGGTTTCAAAACAACAACCTCTCTATAAACTATAACAAGACCGAGGCACTAATAATCACTCGAAACTCGGACTTTGCTCTCCCCACCCGACATCAAGATAAAAGACACAACCATACCTATAAAATCTGAAGTAAAGTACCTCAGAGTGATCCAGGACAAGGAGCTGAACCTCCAATCACACATAAGCAGAACCACCAAAAGCGCATACCACAGAATGAGACTGAAGCCCCTCCTCGCCCCTGAGCACTTCTGCACAGTTTGCCAGGCACTAATAACCCCACTACTAGACTTCTGCAATCCAATCTACCTGGGTTTAACAAAACAAACACTCAAACTGCTGCAATTGGTACAAAACACAGTGGCCCGCATAATAGCTGGCACAACAAGACAAGAACACATCACACCCAAATTGAAAGAGCTACACTGGCTCCCAATCAGCTCACGCATCAAATACAAAACAATCATAAACATATTCAAGATCAAACAACACTCCTCAGCCATCAGCCATCAGCCTACACACACTCATACAACCTGACACAAGCACACGACCAAGGAGAAGAGGCACCTCCAACCGAGTAAACACCCCAAAAGACTTCACCAAGACCCGCAAGGACACCGCAGAACAAGCACTCTCCCTGGCCGCCCCAACAATCTGGAACACCCTCCCAGACGAGCTGAGACTAACGACAGACTTCAAAGACTTTCGCAAACAGCTGAAGACAACTCTATTCATTGAAAACTATGGACACGTCACATAACATACTAATCAAGCTAGAACAACAGACCTACCCGCACCCTGACCCTTGTATATAAGAATGTATAATAGCTCAAAATGTATAATAGCGCACATTGTAGAAAGATCAAATTAAATCAAATGCACACCACCTCAAACACACAACACGCATCACTGCATGAGAACACATAAACACTTTTATGATTGTTTGCTGTGGAGACCGCCTTGATTGAAGGAGAAGGCAGTATAGAAATACTGTTAAATAAATAAATAAATACACCTGACACAGTGACATGATAGAAAGGGCCAAGTTGAACCCATTTGCCCCATGTGGGGCAAGTAATGATGCAGAACAGTGCAGGGAATGGCTATTCAATGAGTGTTAGGTGCCTGAATGTACAAGATATATCCTCTTTACGTAAAGCTGGGAGGTCACAATGATGGCAAAACAGAAACACATTCATACCAATTGACTCAAACATCTGCTGCATATACATCACTGACCCACTGCAATGCGCCATGGTAGAGCCACTAAAGTCATGCTCACAGATGTCCATGATGGGGAATACTATGCTGGGCTACCCAACAGGTCGCCATCATGCATAGAAATGTAGACGAATGATTGTCTGCAGGTCACAGCAGAGCCAGGACTATGCAAGGAGGGCAAGCGCACCCGGCACAAAATGAACAAGTGGGAATCAAACCCTGGCTCTTTGACCATGGACAGATTGCACCAACCAGTAGGTTACACCTCCACACAGTGCTATACAGCCTGCAAATTGCTGATCAAACTGTTTGCTGTCTATGCATTATAGGTTGGGCCCTCTACTACCCATGAGGCAGGTGGTGATGGGGCCCCTTCATGGGCAGCTGGTGTGCCCCTGCCTCCCCCATCCGCATGCAAAACAGTGATATGCTGCTGAAAAATTAATGGAGAAGGCACTGATCCAGTATATCAGCTCACTAGGTCACACTAGCTACGTGTGCTACATGCACATACAACAGCAAGCCATGCTGCAGAGTGTTTCAGCTGTCACCCTGAGGGTGAGGAGGGGTGGCCATCGCCTGGTCCACTGAACCTGCGCTGTTAGAGATGGTCTCTGCTGCTGTTCCACATCACTGCTAGTGTGTGGCAGCTATTGTCTGTAGCGTGATATGCTTTTCTTCTTGGTTCCTGCATGCTATAGGTGATGGTGACATCAGCAGCTCGGCCTTGTATTCTGCCCATGTTGGACACTAATCCTCTGATAACAGTGTCTGCTAGCGGATAGTGCTAATATACTGCTGCTATGGACAGCCACTGCAAAAGGGTGTATAGGCTAGTGTGGGGCTATGGCTACTGTCCTGCCAGGACCCCAGTGAGTAGGCTATGAAGCACTGCTGCCCCAAACATTGAGAACTAACTATTGACTACAGCACAGGCAGTAAAACTGTCCCTGCTGCCCTTCACTGGGCTGTGTTAGCTAAGCACAAACCAACTAAAATTGGTCTGCTAGTCAACATGCACAGCACTTGCCTAGTGCAACCACAAGCGCCCAGCTATTCGCTCAAAGATTAGCACTCACAAAGAATGCATGCAAATATATGTAATAAATCAAAATATGTAACTAAGTTTGTTTGTTATTTAACAAGTTTTACCATATATAGTCATTCATGATTAATGTATATTGCAAAATTGTACCAAGTTAACAAATGTTCCATGTAAAACAGCTACTTTGTACCTAGTTAACAAATGTTCCATGTAAAACAGACTTGCAAATCTGTTCATTCTTGTTCATTGTAAACCGCACCTGATCTGTGGAAGGTAGCGGTATATAAGCAACTGTTAAATAAAATAAATAAATAAATAAATAAATACACATCACTGACCCCAAACATTACAATAAGCCCTATATTAATACATAGCTGTGTCATGGTCACTTTTTGGTCATAGTGAAAGTACCATCTCAGCATGTCATACAGTGGCCACCAGAGGCAATGCAGGTGGCAGATGGGCACAATGGCATCTTAGCCTGTGACCCTACCATTGTGGCAGACACATCCAGGTCAATCTGCGCTTTTTCAGGCAATACCCACAATCCTCTGCCTCGTCTTAGTCACATTTTCCAAACAGGCTGGGAAAATCTTGATAAGCAAAGTGCAGTGCAGAAAGCCACACACACATACAAACACTTACACTCTCACACTCTCTCACACTCACTCTCATTGGCGCACTGAGCATAAGTGAAGATGATTGGCATTCCTGCTTGACATTCCTGTCTCAATGTCAGCTCAAGGATTGATAATGTGTGCTATTAGCTTCCAACCAGCTGTGGATAGTGGAGACTGTCAGTGCTGCTGGTGGGTGTTTCCACCCTTGCTGGCCATCTCCTTGGGGGTTGCACATGCTGGAGCAGTACTTACACTGTCAGCTAAACCTTGTCCACAGGAATATGCAATACAGAAACCCCAGCAGGGACCTGGATCTGTGACCTTCCGCATATTTACACACCAACTGTGTGCATTGGGGCTAGCAGCACCTGTTGCTGACATACTTCTCTTCAGCTGACCTTTGGCACATGCTGCAATGCATATGGTGCACATGACCAGGACAAGGCTTCTGTCTGCTGAAGGCTGCTGCTACTTCCCATGCCACCACCAACACCCTGCCATGCAGACACGCCCATGCACTGTCAGTGGTGGTGGTCACAGTCACAGCATGTTAAACATGTGGATTTGGCGGGTGCTTGGGCATAAGGTCTGGATGGGGGAGGCAGGGGCACACCAGCTGCCCATGCAGGGGTGCCATCACCACCTGACACCGATACATCTTGTGGGGGAGGATGGCAGCTACTGCTGTAAAATTTCCCCGGGCACCTGCATTTTCCAGCTACCTGGAGCACTTCAGCATCTGTCACTATCGGCCTCTTCCCCCACAGCTGGGTTATGCGTCAGTGGGAGGGGGGAGGCCTCCTGGATCTCTGCCTGGGGTGCCACCCCATGTGGCACATTGCCTTTCCGCAGCATTAGCATGACTGTATTCTGCCACTGTCACTGTGGGATCATGACAAACATCACAGATGGTTCTGCGGATGGCAGAATACCCCTTTGTGGAGAGGCTAAAAAGGTTGGGGCTCATCAACCTGGGGAAGAGACGGCTGAGGGAAGATAAGATAGAGGTCTATGGATTATTGACTGGAGTAAAATAGGTCACTTTTTATGCCATCAGACTGTGGACAGACTAAGGGACCTGTAATGCAGCTACAGTATAATCCATTTGCATCTTCTAGGTGAAAATATTTTTTCAGTCAACACGTAATCAAACCCGGTAATACATTACTGGAGAATGTGGTAAAGCTGTCAGTGTAGCTGGGTTTAAAAGGTTTTGGACGGGTTCATGGGTTACTGTCCATAAACCATTGCTAAACAGGATCCGAGCTATGCACTGCTTGCCCCACTACAGTTACTGGAGATCCTGTGTGTATTTTGGAGAAACTACTAGGTACTTGTGACCTAGATTGTGCACTGTTGGACACAGGATACTGGATATGATGGACCTTGGTCTGACACAGTTTGACATATTTTGTAGTATTATGTTCTTATGTGCTATCTAGGCAGCTGTCCGGTCCAACCTGTGCACCAGCAGCCCCCATTGCATGACCCATGTGCCACCTCCTTTTCCCCCATTTGCAGCATCAACATAGTGCCCTTTCATAGTTGGGCACTATGCTGTTGCTGCTAATGGAGCACTACTATCACTCTTTTGGGCTCCTCTGTCTGTGCACCATATTGCATATGTGAAAATAGGCTCTCACTCCTCAAAAAACACCCTTTCCGCCAGGTTTTGAATTGCATTAGGGTTCCTGCCATTAAGGTGCTTGCGTTAAGGGAGCAAGCCTTGTTCCTACCCACTTCCCGCCCATTAACCCCCATTCTCCATCCTGTGCACGCCTTCTCTCCACCCACAGGGCACTTTGCACTGCTGGTGCCATTAGTGCCTGCTGAAGTGCCTTTTTGCATGTGCTAAGTGTGCATCTGCACAGTTAGCACACGCTAATGACACACTTGCTCCTTTACTGTCCTTTAGTAAACATACCCCTAAGTCTTCCTCTTACCTCTGCCCTCATTATACCTGCACCAATTGGGTGAAGTATATATCTGAGCTGTCTCACATTTGGTTACTGATGTAAAGATCAGGAGATGTTTGCTGGAAAAATAATATAATGTAACATTTGCACACTGCTGTTGTAAGTTAATAAAAATAATCAAATCTTGCTGAAAGTCTGAAATGCTGACTTAAGACAGGTTAGTTTTTGAGAAGCACTTTAGAGTTCCAAGTGCTCTCATTTCCAGATGATTTTTTTCTCATTTTGGAGCTATGGCACTTGAAAGTCACCTAAGCTACAGTATGTAGCTTTTTCAATGATTTTTCAAGTGAGTTTGAAGCTGTTTCCTTCTTTTACTATACAGATGACTCTTCATAGCACCATATAAATTCTATTAGCACTGCATGTCCATTGTAGAAAAAAGGTAATTACAAGCTCAATACTAATTTAAATCATAAACTCTTTCTGAATTTAATCTACTTTATTTTCAAACAAGACATTAAGAGCTAGCAAATGCATAGAAGACATTCTTGGTTAGTTTAGAATAAGCTAACTGATAGGGTTTCTGCTATCAGAGGTATTTGTATGTAATGGCTATAATCATGAGGTTCAATGGTTCAAACCTTGGCATGCTTGACTCAATCCTTCTGACTTCTGAGACAAGAAAAATAAATATGAATTGGGCAGTTAGCTGGGTAATATTCAAGTAGAATGCTACTTATGATTGAATGAAATTAATTGCAGTCTGTTCAGAGTTCTAGCAGAAATAATGCTATATTGAATGGCATCTTATGGGTATGTTTACTAAAACGTCCTGTTACCAGAGAAAAGTGCAGCGTTAATGTGAGGAATGCCATATAAGGTAGTGGGCGTTCCGGAACTGAGGTAGCAAGGAATCTGTATCGCGCGATAGAGGGTGCCGTGGCTCGTTAACACACATTAACCTTAAGTCCATGCCAGCGCTGTGTTAGAAGCTATAGAGATGTGGCCCACTGGTTATTACAATGACTGTGGAGGCAGAGGTCATGAGTTTGATCCTGCAGTGGCGTCATTTAATAAGGCTGTCTGAGGGATTTCCTTTTCATTTAAATCAGTGCTGCCAGCAAAAACACCCTCACAGTGCCATAACCTAAGGTGCCTCATAAGGCGCCCCATAGGGCACATTATAAAGTGCCCTGTCCGCCAAGGCACCTTATAATGTGCCCTATAGGGTATTTAATAGGGCGCCCTATAGGGCACTTTATGAGGCACCTTAGGTTATGGCACTGTGAGGGTGTTTTTGCTGGCAGCACTGATTTAAATTAAAAGGAAACCCCTCAGACAGCCTTACTAAATAACACCACCGCAGGATTGAACTCATGACTATTGCCTCTACAGTCATTGCAACAACCAGTGGGCTACATCTCTATAGCTTTGAACACAGCGCTGGCTGGTTACAGAAAGACTGCAGGTCACCGCATAAACTGTCTGCTGCAGTTACCAGGATAGGGTAAACCCATCCGTACCCCTGATGCACCGCACATGCAGATCAGCAGTCTACCTCTGATTACAAGATTGGGTATGCACCTCCACAGCACCTCGACCTGGTAGGGGGAACTGACTGTGTGTGTTACTGGCACAGAGTAGCTACAGACCGTGCCATTGTGTGGTTCCTGTGCTCATCCTGAGGGTTAAGTGAGGTGCCCAGCACCAGGTCTGCAGCACCTGGCTTAGCTGAGATAGGCTGTGCTGCAGGTTCCCATCTGTGCCAGTGTGTGACAGGTAGTTTTTGCAGACACACCTAGGATACCTTTGTGGCTATCTGTATTTCCCAGTCATGTCTAGCCCTTGAGGACTATGACGTACCCAGAATAGTGTATGTACTGTGTGGTTGCCATGATCACTTGTTATAAGAGCAGGGGGGTGTCTGGACCCACATATGGATTATGTAGCATCACCTACCAGCCCATCCTCTCTGGGTCAGGGTGGGGGCCAGGATCTGCCACTAACAGAGCCACACTCTACATCTTTGCAATGGAGGCAGTAGAGGGACATGATGAAAGGCTGTGGAACCATCAACCCCAGTTCTGCAGGGGAGGGGCACCCTCCTGGGCAGTCACTGCAGATCTGTACGTATCACATAGGGCACTGGCAGGCAGGCAGTAGGCCTGGAAAAGTTCAGCTACCCCACCCCACCACCACCACCACCACCACCACCACCACCACCATCTGACATTCATCAGCAGGGGGCACAGTCAGTCTTCACCCACTGCACCCTGAAAAGTGTTCCAGCCATACACAAGCTACCTGTAGACAGTCTGCTAGCTAGTACATAGTGCATGTTCCTGGAGAAACTGTGTGCATCCAGAAGTGGGATATAAGTACAAACACCAAGCAGGTATGCCAGCAATTGGGCCCCAGAAATGGGAACTCCCAGATTTCACTTGAGCAAAACAATGTATAGCACTATTTTGGAACCTGGATATGCCATGGTCACTGCTCAGTCAGGGTGAGAGTGACCTCCCAGCATGACATGCTGTGGCCACTCTGTCCATGCAGGTGGTGGTTGGGGACTACAATGTCCCAGCCATTGCCCTATGCCCTGTGCAGATGCATCCTGCCCAGACAGACCTGTCTGGGCCATACCCACAATACCTTGCTCTTCATTATGCACATTGGCAGGCTAACACTGGAAACAGTGCAAGCATCGTGGGCTCAGTAAGGTGTAGACAGCCACAAAACATTGGATAGACATACACACACTCCCACCTATGTCATCATTGTGCAAAGAGAGAGGTGGTTGGCAGCCAGCACAGTGCAGGCATTGCTATGGTACTCAATACTGTTAGGGTCACTCTCCGGGGTGGTAAACACTGTCAGTATATCTCAAGAAAACCAAACTTTGACCCTCCTGCGTCAGTCACCCTATGAAACAATACATACAACACGAAGAATGAAATAAAATATCTGGGTGTAACACTTGACAACAATCTAAAGATGGAAAAGCACCTCCGCAAAACCAACAAGGCCGTTTTCCACAAACTTAGAGTCCTACAACCACTACGGAGCATCATTGAACCTCACGATTTCAGATCTGTTGCACAAGCTCTAATTATGCCACACCTCGACTACTGCAATGCCATCCTACAGGGCCTTCCAAAGAAAACCCTCAACATTCTCCAAATGTAGCGGCTAGGGTCATCATGAAAAAAACCCTTACTGATCACATTACCCCTGTATTAATCGAGCTACACTGGCTCCCCATTGCAGCCCGGATAAAATATAAAACACTAATAACCACCTTCAAGCTCATACATAACATAGCGCCATCCTTTCTCTCCACCCTTATCAGCATGCAACCACCCAACAGAAGCAGGAGAACAATCCACTCAAATATACTCCACGTTCCCCCTGATATCAGATCTGTAACTGCCACTACTAGCCAACGAGCATACTCCTACTCGGCCCCGTCCCTCTGGAACCAACTTCCACCAGAGCTAAGAGCTATTAAAGACCTTATGGAATTCAGAAAGAAACTCAAGACACATCTTTTCCAGTGTCAATACAATCTGATATAATCCCAGGGGTATAAATGATACCACCCAATGAAACATGGTTGCAGTTTATGTAAATATGTAAATATGTAATGTCTGACTCCTCTACATATGACCTCTCCCCGTGTGCTGTGCTTCCCCCTCCAAATCAATGTGTGTATACCGCAAAATTTCTGTCATGATTCGACAAATTCATATCTGTAATCAAACCGCTACTGATCGCTGGAAGTAGCGGTATACAAATGTATGCTAAATAAATAAATAAATAAATAAAAGTAACAAAACATGAAACACACTCCACATATATCAAAAGGTTGCTATGATAAATCTGTGTTAACAAATTGTGTTTAATGTAGGATTTGTTATCTGACATTGATCATAGCAACCTTTTGATATATGTGGAACGTGTTTCCATGTTTATGATGGCATTACTAAGGTATGCAGGTGCTAGTACTGGTAGATGCTGCTCCGCGCAGGGCCCAACAGCCTGACTCTTGTCGTGAGGGCATCCCCTGGTGACCATTCGAAGTATGGGCATGCTCCACGATAGAAATTATTTAGGGAGCGTGATGAAATGTAAGGTCCACGAATGGCGAAATGGTCTTACTTATTTCCAGCTTCCTATGAGAGCTCAATAATCAAACCAAGTGTAGGGAAAACAAAGCTTTATTCCCCGTCGGTGCAAGGGTTCAAATAAGACATTGAGAAATCAAAAGAATGTCCTTTGTTTCAAAAGGTACCAGTATTAACAAGCTGACTAATTGTTAAACTCCACAATTAGTGCAAGGGTTAATCAGAGGAATTCACTTCATTCCAACACAATAAGAATTAAACAAACTTCTTCTCCATTATACAGTGGCTACAGATTCTAGGCTCGTGGCCATGCACAAACCACAATCCATTTCTTCTGGTGGAGGAATGGGAACAGCATTTATATATTCAATTTCCATGGATTCTGCTCCACTACATTCATCATCAGAGTAGTCACTGTCCCTGTCTGCTACAGGTCTACGTGAAGTGTCCCTAGGCTCTTGCCTCCAATAAGACTGTGTTTTAAGTTCTCTGGGAATTTTCTGAAACCACCCTGGTTTCTTCTTCCTTGCAAATTGAGTATTTGTTTTAGCAGTGCCTCTAGGAGTTAAGCATTCAGTATCATGAATAAAGCTTTCATACCTGGAGCCTCTGTGGTTTGAATCCGTGGAGCTTTCTCTCCCAGAAACGTTTCTCCTGCAACAGGTTCTCTGCCGATAAGCTCTAGACAGGGCTGTGCTTTCTGGCAGCTTGGTAAAACCTGGTGTGGATTCAACTTTATGCTTCGGTAAGAACTTAGCTTTGTCAGAAACTGCTTTTCCTTTGGTGCCTGGTAAAACCTGACTAGTATTTCCCAGAGACTGCAGGCTTTTCTCCAAACCTATCTCTCTGGTTCTCTGGATACGTCTCTCTGCTTTTGAATCAGGAACGTTGTGGGAACAGGGAGTGGCACATTCTCTAGCCTTAGTGCTTTCTCCAGCAAACTCCCTCTGAACAGCTGCTCGTTTAGCCTGGCCCTTCTGAACTCCGCCTTTGTGAACTCTGTTCCTTTGGGCTTGCTCAGGTAGGATTCTTTCTCCAAGTCCTTCTCCTTCTCTTAGAGCTGCTCCTTCCCTCAGAGCTGTTCCTTCTCTCTGTCCTCTCCTTTGAGGTATTCCTCTCTTCTGTCCTTCTCCTGGAGCTGTTCCTCTCAATAGAGGTGTTCCTCTCGGTAGAGGTGTTCCCCTCAATAGAGGTGTTCCTCTCAATAGAGGTGTTCCTCCTCCATAAGTGTTCCTCCTTTGCTAGCATTCAGCTTCTGCTTATAAAGGAATCTTTCCTTTGAAACTCCCGGGCTCATTCCCAGGTGCAAATCATTAGCTCTCTTAGGCTCATTAGCTCCTGTATGATCACACCTGCCCCCTCTAGCTGTGCCTTGAGGTAACTGCACATCTAGATTTCTCTGAGAAACAGGGTTTCTTTTCAGGTTTGCATCTTTATTGATACCTACTTCATGACACTCTCCATGAGGCTTTGGATAGTAGAACCTGTGGGTGTGGGTATTTGTGCCTCTGTTGGCCTATGCTCTAGGGCAAAGGTTCCCAACTCTGGTCCTGGTGGGCCCAACACGATTCAGGTTTTCATGCTGTCCCTAATGAATATGCATGAGCTACATTTGCATACAATGGGGGCGGTGCATACAAATATGCATCTCAAGCATATTTCTTAGGGACAGCATGAAACCTGAATAGAGTTTGGCCCTCCAGGAATGCAGTTGGGAACCTCTGCTCTAGGGACTGCACATGTCTATGGTATATGTGCTCTGTAGGTTAAAATATAGGCATCTATGGCATGTTTATTTTATCTGCAATAGAGGTTCCTTCTTTGTTACCACGGTCTAGTACTGGGTAAAATAAAGGGACATGGTCTGCTGGAGCCACAGCTGGGACCTGATCCTGTGACCTTCTTCCCCTGAACACATGGGCTGTGTGTACTGAACCAAACTGTTGCCACAGAAGTAGATCATTCCCTGGGGATACCATTACTGTTCGTCAGACAGACCTTGTCTTGCAGTGCACGGCACCCACTTAAACAGGGCTTGGCCTTGGTCTGCTGTGGGCAGATGCCACTGCCCCCTACACCACCAGCACCCCTCCTCCACTATGCCCTTATGCCAGTGGTGCTGGTGGTGTGCAGTCCCAGGCCATACAGTGTATTGGTAGGCGGCTGCCTATGGTGCGTGATATGGGGTAGGGGTGCCTGCATAGGGATCCATGCTTCCCCCCAGCACCGCCTACCAATGTTATGTGCCCTTTGGGGTACTTGCTGGGTAATGTCCATTGTGGCACTGTGGGACACACACTCGTGGACATGTTTGCCCTTGGTCAGTTGCTGTCTTGCTGGTTTTCCGTTTCTACATTCCTATGTGTCACCTAGGCATCTGCCTAGTCCACCCTGTGCCCCAGCTGCCCCACTGCATGTCCCGCCTGCAGCCCCCTGTACCCCATTTGCAGCCTCACCATACTGCCCTTTCGTACTTGGGCACTATGCTGTTGCTGCACGTGTATCACTACTATCACTTTTCTGGGTCTCTCTGTCTTTGCTGTACATTGCTGACTGAAATGGTTTCTCTCTCCTGCAAATGTGCCTCTAACATGAGGTTTTCACTGGCGTTAATTTTCAGACCCTGATTTCACAGCGTTAGTGTGCCTGGAGCCTCTCCCCACCCACTCTCCGCCCATTGACCCCTTCTCTCAGCTCTCTGGAACAACTTACTCCACCCTCTGTGCGCCTTAACGCCACCGGACACGTTATCGTGCGATAAGTGATGTTATCGCACGGTAATTATCATGCAATAATGTTACTTATCACGCGATAACTTTGCCGCTGTGACGTTAGCGCTTTTTAGTAAACATACCCCTTAGTGTTTCATTTGTGTCATGTGACTGGTTACATTATAGCGATGGCTTCTGGGATTCAGGGGTTTCATTTGGCAGGCTTTGAAGCCCAGTTACAATCTGTGACAGCTTGCTGTAGTTGTTGATACTTGAAGCAACACAGTGGTGTCTACTGATTTTGGAGGTCAGTCTCCATGACTTGCCAAACTAAACAGTCTCCAAATACGGAAACCTTAATTAAAATTAGGTGAAGAAATCCAATCTACTATGAGGTAATTTAGGACATGGATTCTTCCAGGCTTGCAGACCAAAAGAAATTACAAAAAAACCCAATGATATTTTAGAGACCAAGAGGCCTAAATAGGTATCATTTTTCCCCAACACATGGGTAGAGCAGTTTTCAAAAGTATTTATCTAAGAAAAATGGCTTAATGAGGCTTAAAGTAGCATAGGCTCAACTTTTAGCTCTGAGAAAGAGTCTTTCCCTTCAGTAAATTTAAGCTCTGAAGAAAAACAGCACACATATAACTGACCTTCAAATATACATGCACAGGGTATTCTGAGCCACAAATAGCAGGGATGGACGTCCATCCCCACTATTCGTGCTTTCTCCTGCCCATGAATAACTTCACTGCCGGTTGTGTGGAAAAGTTAGATGGGGCGTGGAAGGAGCAGCCAGGGGCGGAGTTTGGGTGGGCAATGGGCGGTCACTGGCCCTGGACATATAGGGCCAATTCTAATGTCGGCACTGTACGTCCAGGGCCGGTGACATATGCGGGGAAGTTATTCCACCTCTGAGGTGGAATAACTTCCCTGGATGTGTTTTTTTAATTGCCCGGGGTGCAGATGGGGCAGGGTGGGCCAGGGGACATTCCCCCCAGCCTGACCCTGGCCTTAGGAGGTGAGATCGGCCTTAGGCGCTGCAGGGAATAGACACTTTTTTCAGGCAGCCGGCATCGCAGCTTTTAAATGGAGCCACGGTGCCATGGCAACATGGCTCCATTTAAAAGCCCTGACTGAGTTAGCCGGGCTGTGCATGTATGTGCAGACAGAACCGAATCGCAGTCCTGGCCTGCACATACATGCCTGATCACAATTCTGATACCACGGGACTAGACGTGCCCCGCAGGATCAGAATCGCGATCCCCTTTGTACGTCCGGCTCAGGCATACAGAGGGGATCGACATCGGGGATGGAATCGGTCCTTTATTGTTTTAATGGACACTCTCCTTCCCCTCCGCCATGCTGTCTACAGAAGTTGATGAAAGGTTAAGAGAATGCTTTTATGATGCATCACTTGCTAATTTTCAAAGAGAAACAGCAAGTGTAGTTTCTCCGGCAACTTGTGTGAAATGAATCTTTAAAACTTTCACATGTCAGGTAATTTTGTAACAGGGCACCTAGATATGCATTTATGTGCCCTTATTAAACAGCCTATCAGAAAACCTCCAAACAATGTTACATCTGTTGCAAGGCAGGGGACATTTTGTGTGTGTATAAGGTGCCAGAGGAAATCAGCACTTACTGCAATCATGTATTTTATGGTGCACATATAAAATGCCAATTTTGCCTTTCCTATACAATTCCAGTAAACAATAAAGACATCTCAACCAACCCACAGACCTTCCACTCATACACATACAATACAGATACCCCACAGACCACATACACACAAAACTGAAGCCATGATGATATTATGACTATGTTTATTAATTATATACCCTGTTATCCGAGTTATATTCTCCTGTTTTCTGTAAACACAAAGTACTGTTGAATTGTGTATCTCACTGTTTTTTGTGAACCGCGCTGATGCCTAATAGTGCGGTATATAAGAGTCTATAAATAAATAAATAAATAAATTCTTTGCCCTCAGGAATGCCTACATATATATCATAGAAAGTAAAAACTATGGGCCCAATTCTGTGAAGCGAATGGCGGGGCTGTATTTCCCGGTAGGACGTGCAGCAATGCTATCCATCCGAACCATATTCTGCCACACACTCTCCCCGCGCACACAGAACCACAGTGCGGGGAGAGCTGGACGGGTGTAGGAGGGGGCAGAGAGTGGGTGGAGCGGGGGTGGGCCGAGGCGCCAGGACATACAGGGCTGATTCAGGTCATGTCCCTGTACGTCCTGTGGGTGGGGGAAAGACGGACTGCTTAGTCTACTTCAGAGGTGGAATAAGCAGTGGTGAAGGTGGCAATCAGGCCCAGAACCCCCCCCCCCCTCCCAAAGGCAGGGTCAGCAGCAGGTAGATTTCTGCTGGTTGATCCGAGCTTCGGTTGCCCCCACTGAGGTTCTGAGGGTTGCATTGTGGCAGGCTGGCTGTGAGGCAGGGAGAATGTCACCCACAGGGTTGCAGTGACGCACTGGACCATCTCAGTGTTCGATCCTGCGCCCACGGGAATGTCTGGCTCTTGCAGTGCAGAATCGGGAACTAATGGGGCTGTCCTGTTCAGGGGCATCCAGATGGCCCGGACGTACCCCTTATTGAATCAGACTCTATGGGGAGGCAGTCCAATCGGTGAATAGCACCACTGTACATCCGGGTTTGACGTTCAACTAGAGGGCATCAGCCCCAGCGTATTCTGCTGTCAGTGCTCCCCACATGTGCAGTGTTTGGCGGGGAGCACTTTATATGGGTGGGAAGGGGAGGGGGAGGAGTGGGGGACTGGACAGGTGCCGGAATGTGCAGGGCCTATTCTGAAAAGGCTGATGTATGTTCCCTGGCACCCCCCAAGATTTCTAGCATATTTCATTCCAATGGCTTAATACGTCTTGGGGGTATCACTGATCGTGCAGCGCAGTCACTTGCACCCCATGCTCTTGGCCAACTGAGCCCCTGCAGTTATAATCAAGGCTATAGGAGCATCTGGTGGCACCAGGGCAGTAGTCTTCAGGGGCCAATGGTATTATGAGCCATCAGGTAGACGGCTCGTTGTCATGGTGGGAGGACACCACTGCTTCTTCGCCCTAGAAGTGGCATTCCGGCGTGCAGGTGGGCAGCTCCCCATATGCTGATCTCCTCAGCATACCAGAAGTGCCCAGATGTGTATGTTCCTGATTCCGCCATTGCGGGTATGTTTGGGATCCACAGTGGCAGAATCGGGTCTCTCTCTGGCACGTCCATGTTTTGGAGGCATGCGGGAACCTGAATTGGCCACCATGTGGGTCATTTCAGAAGCTCTATTCATGAGATGGATGTCTGAAAACCAACCCTTAGATGTGTAAATCATGGAGACTTCACTCAAGCCATTTTAAAAAGCTGAGTATATAGACATCCCTGGTGTAAGAACAGCCATGTAGCACAGGGAGTGGTGCAGGCATGCCCTGAGTAGAGCAAGGGAATTGCATGTCATGCTGTGATTTTAGAATGGTACAAGCTTGTCAGGCCCCGGTTGTTCAGGCGTCTGTGTTTATACCTGCTCCTGACCATGAATAAATTGTTAAAAAGTGCTCATTTCATGGCTGCAATGCTTCTAGGGGTAAGAGCAAATTGTGCTTACATCACAGTGGTTAATATTTCCTGGCCAAAGAAGCCTTGCCATAAATACGTACTCCAAACATATTACTGGCCTGCTACCGTATATCTCAGCATAAGAAATGTCAGGACAGGACTTGATAGTCTCATATAAGACTACCCCACTTCTGGTCTACTTTGGCTGGGGCATTCATGTGCTCAGTTCTGCGGGCATGCACTTTGGGGATGTCCACATTTGTAAAATGGCCTATATCAATGCACATACCCAGACTTGCTATTTGTATGGGGCCTGCATCCAGAACCTCTTACTGGGGTATTCATTTTTCAGTCATGACAGGGCGATTTCAGAAGACACTGCTGCCACTACCCCGGTTCTTGGACGTTCTGCTCTGGACAAACCAGATTCTTCCTGGACATCCCTTCTAAAAAGCCACTTCACATTTTCTGAGTGCCTACTTTAATGTTCACATATCCTTGACAATTTAAAAATGTCTACTGGAACATGAAAAACACTTTTCTGCATATGCAAGTCATCTATAAGATTGCCCCCATAGTTTACAATTGTGGATTATTTGAAACTTGCTCCCAAATTGGAAACCCCCCCAAAACTTTAGCATATCAGACCCTAAGGTCATAGTACTACTCCTCATGGGTACTTTTGAAAAATAAATAAAACAGTGGTTGAAACTCTTGCAGAATCAGCTAGTTCTAACGCACTTAACCAATAATGTAAAATGTGTGTATCCTCAAGTCAATGCTAACTCCTAACAACCCAGCTCCTGGGTTTTCAAACAAGGTGCAACCAGAAGTACATTACCAGATCTTTTTTTTTCACACGGTAAGTCTATAGCACCTGGTATTTCAAGGTGGTGGCCCATCCAAGTACTAGCCAGAACTGACCCTGTTTAGCTTTTTAAATCAACCAAAATTGGGGTCAGTCAAGGCACAAAGTCATAGCAGAAGGCAACTGAAATAGAACTTTATTTCGTATGCAGATTTTTCATCTTGTTATAGCTTGAGAGAAAGCACGAATAGAATTTCCTTTGAAAAATATCAGTAAGATTAGCAACTGAACAAAGGAAATGGCTAATGCTCAATAGAAAGGAGATGCAACAAGAGAAAACATATTTTATCTCTTAATTGAATACTTTATATAGCAGATTGACGCCTAGCAGTAGTACTGTGAGACTATCACTAGCTTTCATTGCTGCCATTTTGAACTTCAGCAGCTACTGGGTTGGGAGCTGAGGGGGCTGCTCCCATTTTGCTCCACTAGATATCAGTGACAGCCAGGGCAGTCACGGGGAGGGGAGAGGAGGAGAGGTGGTTAGGGAGATTCCACTTGGGGAGGGGTCATGTGAGGGGGAACTAATCTTCGGGGGCGTTCATGTTTCGGGCAATGATCCGGGGGGGGGGGGTTCTGAATCAGATGTAGTACTGTCAATGGGGGTGCTCATCAGTGTGGGGGGGGGGTCTGGATCGGAGGGTGGTACTGTCTAAGAGGGTACTCACTGGGGAGTCTGGATCAAGGGAGAGGGTATTGTCTGGGGGAATGATTGTGTATGTATGAGGGGATCAGATTGAGGGGATTGCCTATGGGAGGGAGTTGGGGGGGGGGGATTTTGCCATTGCAGCTACAGCTTTCTTTGTTCATTTTTTTTGCACTGGGATCCACATTTACATGCTCTGGCAGATCAAGCAAGGCATGTAATGCAACCCATGTTGAGTTTGCTCTGTGAAATAAATTCCCACTCCCACAATTTAGCATACAGGCTTTGTACTTATATAGCTTAAATTTTGCCCTTAAGATACAGTAAATGCAAAAGCTTGATGTACTTTAGTAAACAGGCCTCAGTGGAATAGTAAAGCTAAATAAATAAACTGCTAGTATGCCCTATCAACATGCTGTGCTAGCAATTTACTATAGCCATTGGCAGATGCTAAACAAGAATGTTTTAAATTTAGGGGGGGGGGTAGAAGATAGCATGCTAATAACTCATTAATATTGTGTGAACCTGTTTAGCATATGTGAGTATATTATGAGGTAACCCACATATATTCCTGGTAGCTGGTTACCTTTGTGCATAGTGTATTAACATACAGGCTTATGGAGCTTTAATGTGCTCCTAGTACACAGGGCCCACTGAGGGCAGAAGTGACTTGATTTCAGTAGATCTCCATGAAAAGCAAAACAAAGATTTTCCTAAAAAAAACCCTGAAAAATTGCATTTTCCTCTCTCTTGCAGAGTCAGGCTGTTTATGATATTCTGAACAACTGAATCTTACCAGGGTAGCAGTTTACAGTATCTATTAAGACTTGTTATTTTGCACTTGATAGCAAGAAGTCTCACCTCAAAACTTTGCAAGATACTTTCTAAAGTCTGCTACTTTGCACATTCACTCAGAAAGGTTCAGATCACAAAACTACTCTACTATTCAGTTAATGAAGGCAGAAGTCTAGGCAGGGGGCACATCCCTGTATAAATAGCTGGGACAGCCCTGCTGGATCAGTTTTTTTTTTGTCTTTTTTTTTTTTTTTTTTTTTATTTAGCAAGCATTTGTAGCCCGCTCCTTCCAGCGATCAGAAGCGGGTAGGATTACTATTGTGAAACTGCCGAATCAAGGCAGGTACAAATTTTGTTTACATACAGATTGTCAGAAAAGCACATCATACAGAGTTAACACTTCTTAGCTATGGGGGAGTTCATTTACATATATACATAAATACATATATACAGGATAATCTTCTTGGACACAGTGGTCAGGGGCTGCTCCATCTGTGGGTTTAGTTCAGGTTGAAATGTGATTGGAAAATGTGCGTTTTGAGTTTCTTTCTGAAGTCTAGAAGGTCATTGCTAGCTCGTAGTTCTGGTGGGAGTTGGTTCCACAGTGTTGGCGCCGCATATGAGAAAGCCCTGTGGCTGGTGTTAGCTTTGGCAGATCTTATATCTGTTGGAGTGTGAAGGATGTTGGAATTGTGGGTTCTTCTGTTTCGGGTAGGAGGTTGCAATCTTACTAGGTTGTTGAGGAAGGAAGGTGCTAAGTTGTGGATGAGTTTGAAGGTGGTTGTTAGTATTTTGTATTTTGTGCGAGCTGTTATGGGTAGCCAGTGTAATTGAATTAGTACTGGTGTGATGTGGTCACTTAGATTTTTCTTCATTATGACCCTGGCAGCTACATTTTGTGCCATTTGTAATATGTTTAGGGTTTTTTTTAGGTAAACCTTGTAGGATGGCATTGCAGTAGTCAAAATGTGGCATGATGAGTGCTTGGGCCACTGTTCTGAAGTCTTGGGGATCAATAATATTCCGAATGGGTTGGAGCACTCTAAGCTTGTGGAAAACTGCTCTGTTGGTCTTTCGGAGGTGTTTTTCCATCTTTAGGTCACAGTCAAATGTGACTCCTAGATACTTTATTTCTTTTTTTGTTTGGTAAGTGTTGTTACATAGTGTTATTGATGTGGGAGGGTCAAAATTCGGTTCTTTGGAGATATACATTACTTCGGTTTTTTTGTGATTAATTGACATACTACTTTGTTGTAACCAGTCTTGCATCTCTCCGATACATGTCTCCAGTGGGTTGTAGTCTGGGTTTTTAGTGTCTAGTTGTGTGTATAGCATGATATCATCGGCATAGATGTGGTAATTAATTTCGTGCCGTGAGAAAATTTTGCATAGTGTCTTCTTGCAGAAAAGGTTCCTATTGTCTAGTAAAATGTTATTACCTATCTTTATGTCTTTTACAAATGTTGTTGTCCATTAAGAATTGAAGAGTGGGGTTAGAAACCTGGCATTGGAGATGTTCCTCATGTAAGAACCATATATTTCAAAAAGAATAGAGGCAGCAAGGAGCACTGCAATGTTGTTATGTTCATTCTTCAAGATTCAAATAATAGCACTTTTTTATGGTGGCCGTATTATAGCCTATGAAGTGCTGGATTTGCACATCTAAGAAAAGTCTGTTCAGAAATATAGACAGTGACTCAAAGATGCTGCAGTGTAAAACAGTCATAAATACTTTAACCATGTAGGATGTCTAATGGATTACGACATGCTGTACATAGCTGGTGAGTGAAAAGACAGGGCTGCGATGTAGAGAACATCACTAAAAGCAGGGAAAGTTCTAGCAATAGAGCCACAGCATCCTATCTGTATATGAAATCTTTCTAGGAGTTATATCGTCATGCAATGTGATGCAGGTTACAGAGAAACTAGAGAGGTGTGACATTCACAACATTTCTCCAGATGAATTGAGAGAAAAAAAAATCACTTTGTTGTTGGACCAGAATGCCATTTGGCATTTTTGAAGAAGTTGTGATGCACTCTGTGACTCTACACCGCCCCTATTAGGTGTCCGCCTAGGGCATGTGATGCAGGTTTGCCTTCTGAAAGAATAGTCTGTAGCCGTGTGGTCAGGCAAAAACAATAACTGGGCTTTATTCCCCTTCCCTTATGGATTTCCTTTTTTATACAGCAATAAAGAATAACATAAATAAACTGTTTCTTCACAGCAAAAATAAAGAGGAACCTTTTCCAAGCAATTATAACACTGCTTCTGCTTGCTTCTTTAACAGAGAGATTCTATCTCATCCGAGAGACATATCATGCAATCCATGGGACTGGATTCTACCTCCTGGCTAGTGCTTTCCCACTGCATTTGTTCACAGTCCAGACCTGTAAATGGATAACACTCTTCAAGGCTGCTATTGACACAACTCTTTCTTTGGGAGGCACCATTTCCTATAGCAGGAAGCTGCTCTGCATAAACAGGGTCGTGGGGACCTGTGTTTGGGGCTTCTCTTAGGTTCCCTCTTTCTCTCCAATAAGGATTCTCTTCCCCACTGTTAGCTTTAGTTCTCCTGGCTGGGCCCACCTCTTGCCCTTTAGAGAAAATGGTGTATTTAGCTTTTCCTCGGGGGTATATAGCTTCCACTCCTTCCTCTGTTAACCAGGCCTTTCTGTCTGGGCTGTAGCGTGCCTTTCCCCAAGAGTTCCAAACACCAGTATTTTGAGCTGGGCTGTAGCCACTTTCTGGAAAGGTTTTACTCCTGCTGCTCCTTGCTACCGGGGCATATCCAATGCTTCTTGGATCCAGCAAGCTCTCCTGTTTGTGACGTCTGCCCTCTACCTGCTTGGTCACTCTTCTCGGGTCGATGCCCCCTATGGCTTGGGAGACTCCTGCACTGGCTCTTCCAACACTCTCTGGTTCAGCTGTCTCCTCTCTCACTGGCTCGGCATCTGTAACTCCTCCAGCCTCACCCACTTCTTCTCTTCCTTTCAACTCTCTGCCCCCCCTTGCTGGGATTTCCCAACTGCTTTTATCCTCTTGTCTCTTGCACGTCGTACGTGCTTCCCTGCTCAGGTGAACCTGATTAGCTCTCTGCCTTTCTGCTGCGTCATATCTGGTGTGGGTAAAGTTTGTTCTACTATTCTTTGGCTCATTGTAACCTGAATGTGTTTGCTGCTTATGTGACTGCAAGGTAAGTTCTTCTTTTTCCCCTATTATCATAGGTTCTGTGCTGGCTACTGCATCACAACTCATAATATTAGTTTATTTTTTATTCTTTCTCATGTGCCATGGCAGAAAACAGACTAAAGAATTAGAAACACTAAAGACCAAAAAAGAAGTTAGAACTAAACGCATGTCATTAAAGGTCAGTTCTATATGTGAAGGCAAACCTGTTATTATTAGTGCAGTTTGCTTGGAGGTGGATAGAAGAATAGCCAATCGCATCAGGTTCAAAATGAAAGCTGAAGTAACCCAAACAGGGAAAAGTTTCCAAATGTAAGGACAATTCATCATAGCAAGAGACACAAACAATGATTGAAAGTCAGTTGGAGATGTCAGCTGGCTTGTCACAGGAGATAATTGATTAAATCAAAAGAAAATTTAGAAAGTTACACAGTACTTTGAAAGAAAAGCCTTCTGGAAAAAGAAAAAGGGTTGAAACACATTAATATATTTGTCTCTAAGGGGTATGTTTACTAAACCATCTTAACATTACCGGCGTTAGGTGCAGCATTAACGTGAAGACTCCCAAATAAGGAAGTGGGCGTTCCAGCGTTAAGCTTAGTATCATGCAATAGAGGGCGCCTCAGCGTTTTCGTGCAATAGTTTGCGGTGCTGCACGTTTGCTTGCCATAAACCTAATCACGTAGAAGCGTTGTGATAATAGCTACAGAGGTGTAGTACACTGGTTAATAGAATGCTTACAGAGACAGCAGTCATGAGTTCAATCTCTCTGGGTGTATACAATATGGCATCCCAAGACAAACCTATTTTTAATGCATGTAACGGACACCTCTGAACAGGGTGTGCTGCCAATTGAAAAACCAGTGCTGTAGTGCAGTAACCTGATGCGCATATTAGGGCACCCCCTGATGCGCTGTAGTTTGCCACCCCCCAAGGCACCATTTAAGGCACCCCATGAGCTGGTGCAAATGAAGGTGCAAGTAAAGATGACCAAAGGAGGGCAAGGTGACGCCTGAAAAGGTGGCCGGTGGCATTAAGGAGTCCCAAGTTGATAAGCACAAAATGTATGGCCCAAACCCAGATGTAACCCTACCACTGCACAGAATCCCAAGGAAACCTAAACAACAACCCCTGGAGGGTATCACATGGTGGAGCTGATGGACCTGTCAAATCTGTGTGCAGCTCATGTGGCAGCTGGAAAAGTGCTGAAACATATCACAGGCAGCTGTACCGATGCATAGGGTGACGGTGATGTAAAGTGCCAACATGAGAGTGTGTGGCAGAGGATGCAAATACGTGTCCACCAGAGCAGATAGAGGTGGCAGCATAACAGGAGGACAGAGGAGTAGCAGTGCCATGCAGAGCATACACACGAGAGGCAATCATGAGGAGCCGCAATGCAGAAAAGGGTCCCAGCGCAGGACATGGGGTAGTAGCCCGCACATTAGGGCAGGATGCCACACAGCTGGCAGACACAGATAGACGGACAGAAGGATGCTTTGCAACTGTGATGTGGCTAAAATGTGCCGCCACACACATCTGCACAGATATGACTGTTACAGGAAGGAAAAATAGTTGTGCAGGACAGGCAGAAACCCATGACCACTGGCTGCAAAGTCAGTGTACTAACCACTGTGCTATGCTGTGATGACAGCCATCAGAGCAATGGCTGGCCACACAATACCTGTAGGTCACCACACCAAATATCTGCTGTGCTTACTGGGGCAGGGTAAAAGCACGGCCAAGGCACTGTATAGGGCACCGTAGGTCACACAAATGAGGTGAGGGTGGTCTGTGTGCTAAACACTGATCTCCAATATATGTTTGTCACAGCCACAAAAGGCAATTATGTAGCACATTCGGACTAAAGGAGGCTTTCTGTGGGATTGAACCCCTGACCACTAGCACATAAGTTAATGCTGAAACTGTTACATCTACCCCACCAACATGAGGCAAACAGCAAAGGCTGCATATGACAGCACTGCATAGCACCACACAAAAAGCCTGCTGTGTGCCAGGAAAAGGCAACCCCAACAGTACAGACATGCAGTGCTATGTCTGTAAATCAACGCAGAGTGTTACATCTGTACACTACCCAAACACACAAACCTGTACATAGAGGTTGAAAGAAAGGTCAAACATGGCCCAGTAACCGGCACAGAAACCACACTGCCACATGCCCTGGTTTACCAACATATTCAGCCACATGCACATGCACCGTGTACGTACAACAATGACACAGTGATGCCCTACATGCACTGTAGGAAACGTGGTGAGGGCAAATATGGACCAAAGATGTTGGCCGACATCAACGTGGTGTGGTGGTAAATACCGTGTCATGTACAAGTGCAGGGTAGGCCCACAAATACCCGAGGACCTATACAAAGTCACCCCTGTGCCACACGCATGGCTGTATGCTCATGGTGAACTAAACAGATGAGGATATCCTGTGGTGCAGGTCACACACATAGCCAACATACACCAACACAATATCAGATGGATGTACAACATACAGCAAGTATGTCAGTCCCTGCTGCACACATAGGGGCCTGTACACAGTGTCCATAGCGCAAATAGCCTCTGTGAACCAACATGTCCCGTGAAGACTGTCTGTGAATTTCTGGGCCTGCACACACAAGTGTGACATCCCAATCTGCCACAGTACACATAAGGTCATGTATGTCCCCTGCGATGAACACCACACCCAGCCAGAGCATGGTAGCAACATTGTATGGGACAGGCCGTCTATGCTCAAAGTAGCAGTCCAACATCAATGCCCATCATAGGCATGTATGCCACACGCAGAGGTCAGCCATCCTATGCCTCCAACTTCCAGGAATAGCTGCATGGTCCTGGTGTGTTCTCAGACACATGGGTGATGGTGCCTGCAGATCCATTGCAGTCGATGTGCAGTGTGTGTGCTCTGCCCTGTATCAGAAGAAGGAGAAACACTGTCATGGTATGTTGCACAGAACATCAGAGGACATTGCAGGTAGGCAGACATCAATATGTATAGAATGCAATGCCGGACATGCAAACATGAAATCAGCACAACACATAACACAGTGCATGTTGGGAAATGTGGATATTGAACCATACGTGAGGGTGTCCCACAGATATGGTCATGTCCATGCACATGTTACACAGGCATCTCACGGCCCGACCCCATGTCCATCATCATTGGTGCATAGTGACCCCACAGGAAACCCCCCTGTAAAACACAACAAAACACTAACATAGAAAGGCTGATGTCCTACCCAAAAGATCCAAGATGCAACCTACCGTCTGTCTGCAGCAGGTGTCTGCTAGGAACTGTCAGAGGCAGGAAAAGGCAACACCACAACACAGTGAATACCAAAGATGTCAGAAGATTGTGGAGAATCACCATATCCCCATCTCCAGCTGCCGTTGGGGCATGTCCAAATTATGGCATCATCTGTGATACAGAAATGCTGATGGATAGTGGTCTGACAGCACACAAGAGATAGGTCACACCACAACATAAAACAGATGCACACAATGTATACAAGGTCAACAGCAGTAGGTTACAGATAGCAGAGTCCCCAACACTACACAGGTGTGAAAACACCACCCACCACCTGATAATACAAACTATATACACACTGTAGCAGTACACACCCACGCTAGAGAAAAACACACACAAAGTATGTTGAGGTGAACATGCCACCAGTAGTATACAGCCTGTCTGTGCACAATATGAGATCAGCAGATATAAGCATGACCAACCAATGCTACACAACATTTGGTTAATGTTACAATGTCCCGGACGTGTGTATGTGCAGCCCACCACCACAATACCTAGGACATGTGGACACACACATCTCTCTTGGATGTGTTCCTGAAACAGTGCTGGAGCAGATGAGCTGGGCAGGAACACATGCGCCTGTGTGTGACAACAGTAACATATGGGGTATGGGGTTGCCGACCAAAGAGGTGAACCACAACATATGTACATTGGACATATGACCCCAGACATGATCTGTGGCAGATTGTCCTCACACACCATTTACCTGTATGTCCATCTACCCCATTCTCCTGCACGTTGAGTGGGGTACAGACAGCTGTCATTGCACCACAGCACCAGGGAGGTCACACAACATAACCTGTTGATGGATAAACACACCAGAAACATACATATGTCATGTCACCCTGATATACAGTCCTCGCATGTCCATACTGCCTCCGTACTAAACACCTGCACATCATATCTCACCCGTCACACCTCCATTGTGTGTTGTGATGGTCTCATCTCCCCTGCGTACCTGCACCCATATGCTGGAACACCCTCTGTCTGCATGTTCCAGATTTCTATCCCAAATGCCCTGTTGGGCCTACCTGATCCCCTGCCATTCACCTCCAACTGTATGCTGATGAGTGAAAAATATATCCCCACCATCCCTGAACAGTGCCTGCCAATCCAAACCCTGAGATATGTTTGTGTGTCTAACAATGCTGGCTTGAGGTCTCCACGCAGTCTGAAACTGAACCTGGCCATGACCCAACATCAAATCTCTCTCCGGAAACCCTGCCCCCATATTAAGTGTCTGCGTATAGGTTGCGACACATTGCCCCACGTAGATATGCAATGTAGGGGTTGTCTTTGATCCCTCCCTCACCTCCCCCACACATATGCATCATGTAGCTAAGACATGCATTGTCATTCCAGATAACATGAGCTATGCACCCTGCACCCACCCTGAACACACAAATAAAACATGAATGCACCCCTCAGTCACCACCCGTTCTGCTAACTGTTATCCCCTTGAATCAGCTGTGTCTGCCTCAAATTAACCAACACTCCACTGCCTAGCTCATCACCTGCCGTCCTCACCATGACCACCATACATCGACTGTCAAATCACCTTACTGGCTCACAATCCGTTTCTGCACCCAGGTGTAGGTTACCATGCTGAGTTAATGATGTGGTAACTGTGTGTGTACTCTGAACCTTCCCTCCCGAACATTAACTCCTGCCAATACCAATACCACTGAGCATGTACATATTGTTGCAAGTTGTATACAGCGCTGTACCCAAACATGTAACCCACGGTTCGTGCTAATTAGTGTATGTTATGGAAGCAATGCATCCATATCCCCCATCGTGACATCCACACGTCTAGGCAACTGGTGCCACCTACGTCCCGCTTCCCTACTGCTGACCCCTCACCACACTCCGTCTACCTTGCTGCACCCAGAGCTGGAACCAACAACCTGTGTGTGATCACCAGCCACCGTCTTCAAACATCAACCATGTACCTGTGTAAGGCAACGTACCCACCTATGGCAAGTAAGCTATTCTCATCTGATCACCGTGCACCCGCCGTTATCCCCTACACACCCCGCCTGTGTTCTCGTTGGACTATCTTGAATGCTCTGATGGGCAGGTAATGTCCTCCATATGTCTGTGTAGTGTTGTGTATGACTGGTACCGCTACACAAATGTTCAATGGTGGTAGTAGTACATAGGTCTATATATACCCAGTCTGAACTACGTGCTTTAAAGATGGAAGGACACTTTACCTGATTAGTACATTATTAAAACAGCCTGATAGCCCGACACAGGCCATGTTTCGTTTTCACTTCCTCAGGGGATTCAGGCATGCTGCATACATACAAACATAAATGTCATAACACATACATAAAAATCTTTATCACAAAACCTTTTTCTAACAGCATGTTCTTATATACACATATAAAGTGCTTACTAAATCATGTAAGAATGATAAAAATAATAAAAACTGATAGAAACGTTAAAAACATAGTTTGGAAAAACGTTTAAAAACACAACCTTTTAAAATATACATTTTCAATCTTCAAATTCAAAAATTAATAAAATAATAAATACATAAATAATTAAATGAATGAATAAATCTATCACTTGTTAAACTTATGGAAGGGTGTGTAACCACATATTCTTACTATCTTTACTCAAACTATTCAATAACACCATTTTAAATTGTTCCATATATCAGAAAGAAGAGGAATATGGATACTATCCCACATTGGTGGTCAACAGCAGGAGCAGGAGTGAGTGTACAAACAAGTAGATTGCCTCTAATATTGTTCATTATCATTGGTATGGCACAAAAATGTACTAAAAATCAAATCAATTTGGATTGCAAGAACAAAAATTACTTGTATTGTTTGTTTGCAGCTAACATTCTAAAATTATAAATAACTAAAACCATAAATAACACAGGTACACTAAAAAAAATTTTTTAAACTGCCTCTAATGTTTCGATTGATTTTTACGTTTTTTGGTGCGCTGAATCCAAATCTGGTAACCAATTTGCTCCATCACGTACAGATTTTTTGCTACATTGGGTTAGCAGTTTGAGGTGAACGTTTCAGATTGAGTGCGATCGAGATAAAAGTTTCTTGGATGAATTCTTTATACTAATTGCTTAGTAGTTATTCAAATAAGAATAAAGAAAATTGTAACAAGGCAGCACATAAGAATAGAGTAATGTCAACAAAACACACTGTGATGGTAGCAAAATTGTCTGCACTTAAAACAGCCACATACATGTGCACAAACATTGAGCATATAAGAGCGAGGTTAGACACAAAGCAAAGCAAAGAAATGTGCAAAAAATGTTGTACAGGTATGTATGTAAGAATAGAAAACGCAAACCGCACCATTGCAATACATGAAGACAAACACCTGATGGTGTGAAAATAAAATTCTAATAAATGAGATCCGACACTGTGGTAATAACTAGCAAATTTTTATTTCAAAGTTTAGTAAAAACACGATATCTGTCAACACAGTTTAGATTTTAAAGTCATTCTTGGGTCAATCAATCTCCTGGTGGGCCCGTTTCTTCTTCCCCCGAATGCTTCTCTTGGTGCGCTGCTTGGCGTATTTTTCATCTGGGGTTTCCCGCAGCAGCAACCAGCAGAAATCAGCCATCATAGTGGTGTTCCATCTTCCTTGGTACCTTCTCTCTGCGTCCTTGATGTCCTGGTGAAACCTTTCACCTTGTTCTTCACTGTACGCCCCCAGGTTTTCGGGAAAGTAGTTCACATGGGAGTGCAAGAAATGGACTTTCAGGCTCATGTTACAGCCTTGTTCTTTGAAGGCATTGAGCATCCTGGCAACAATATCCTTATAGTTCTCATCCCGCCTGTTCCCCAAGAATTTGAGAACAACATCCTTGAAGGAATCCCAGGCTTCTTTTTCCTTCTCAGACATCGTTTCAGCGAATGCTCCATCTGAAATGAGTTTCCTTATATCAGGGCCAACAAACACTCCTTCCTTTAGCTTTGCTTCAGAAAGTCGGGGGAACTTTGAGCAAAGGTACCGAAAGCACTCACCATCTTTTGGAAGGGACTTGATGAATTGCTTAATGAGACCCAACTTAATGTGGAGAGGTGGTAATAGAATTTTATCACGAGGTACCAAGCTCTCATGAAGAACATTTTTCTCACCGGGTCTCAAATACTCCCGAATTGGCCAGTCTTTTTTCCCCCAGTGTAGGTCGCGGGCCCGGCTATCCCACAAGCAAAGGAAGCAGGGATATTTGGTGAAACTGGATTGCTGCCCTAATAGCATGGATAGAATTTTAAAGTCTCCACAAATCATCCACTTATGCTCATCATAACGAATCTTCTGAAGAATCAGGGCCAAATTCTCGTATTTTTCTTGGAGAATAACAGAGTGAGCAATAGGAACTGAAGCGAATGTGTTGCCATTATGAAGAAGAACACCTTTTATGCTGTCTTTTGACGAATCAATGAACAGCCGCCATTCAGCAGGATCATACTTGAGTTTAAACTTTTCCATCACTCCGTATATATCGTTGCAAAATACCAAATCTTCCTCTTTGCTGAAATACCGTATATACTCGAGTATAAGCCGAGTTTTTCAGCACATTTTTTGTGCTGAAAAACGGCCCCCTCGGCTTATACTCGAGTCAACATCTGCAGATGTCTAGCAGGGGGCAAGAATGTTTTTTGCACAGGGCCCCGCGTTTCAGGGAGCCCCGCGCAAAAAACATTCTTCATTCCAAGTTAAAAAAAAAAAACAACCCAGCTGCTTCTTCCGCGGCAGCATCAAGAGTGCCGCGGCAGTATCAAGAGTGCCGCCGCCGCCGCGGGGCCCCCCCGGCAGAGCCTCCCTGGATCGCCTCCCTGCATCGCAGCCTATCCCCGAACGTGGGCTTCTTCCAGAGCCGCGAGAGTTTCCTTTCTCGCGGCTCTGTTAATCCCGCCGGGGCTGATGGGAAATCCCATCAGCCCCGGCCGGTGTAACAGAGCCGCGAGAAATGAAACTCTCGCGGCTCGGAAAGAAGCCCGCGTTCGGGGATAGGCTGCGATGCAGGGAGGCTCTGCCGGGGGGCCCCGCGGCGGCGGCGGCACTCTTGATACTGCCGCGGCACTCTTGATGCTGCCGCGGCAGAAGCAGCTGGGTTGTTTTTTTTTTAATTTGGGTTGATAGGGCGGAAGGGGGTTTAGGACTCTTAATGGGGGGGAGGCCAAGACTGGAAGTGGGCTGATAGGGGAGGGTTAGGACTAGTAATGGGCCATGGGGGGGGGGGGTGCTAAGACTGGAAGTGGGCTGATGGGGGGGGGTTAGGGCTGGTAATGGGCTATGGGGGGGGCTGACTGGAAATGGGCTGATGGGGGGGTTAGGACTGGTAATTGGCTATGGGGGGGCTAAGACTGGAAGTGGGCTGATTGGGGGCTAGGACTGGTAATGGGCTATGGGGGGCTGACTGGAAATGAGCTGATGGGGGGGTTAGGACTGGTAATTGGCTATGGGGGGGGCTAAGACTGGAAATGGGCTGATGGGGAGGTTTAGGACTGGTAATGGGTTATGGGGGGGCTAAGAATGGAAGTGGGCTGATGGGGAGGTTTAGGACTGGTAATGGGTTATGGGGGGGCTAAGACTGGAAATGGGCTGATGGGGGATTAGGACTGGTAATTGGCTATGGGAGAGGTTAGGACTGGTAATGGGCTGATGGGGGATTAGGACTGGTAATGGGCTATGGGGGGCTAAGACTGGAAATAGGCTGATGGGGGGGCTAGGCCTGGAAATAGGGTGATGGGGGGGTTAGGACGTAATGGGCTGATGGGAGGGGTTAGGACTAGTAATGGGCTATGGGGGGGCTAGGACTGGAAATGGGCTGATGGGGGTTTAGGACTGGTAATGGGCTGGGGGGCTAAGACTTTTAATGGGCTGGTGGGGTTGCTAGGACTGGAAATGGGCTGAGTGGAAGGAGGGCTTGAACTGCAAATAGCTGATGGGGACGGGGGCTTGGAATGGAAATGGGTTGTGAGGGGGAGGGAGCTTGGACTGGAAATGGGTGAGTGGGGGGGGGCTAGGACAGGAAATGGGCTGATGGAGGGGCTAGAATAGGACTGGAAATTGGCTGTTGGGGGGGTGCTAAGATTGGAAATGGGCTGTGGTGGGGGTTTGGATTGAAATGGACTCATGAAGGGGCTAGAACTGGAAGTAGGCTCATGGGGGGCTTGGATTGGAAATGGGCTGAGTGGAGGGGAGCTAGGATTTGACATGGGCTGATGGGCTCATGGGGGGCTGGGATTGGAAATGAGCTGATGGAGGGATTGGACTGGAAATAGATGGGGGAGCTAGGACTGGAAATAGGCTGATGGTGGGTCTAGGATAGGACTGGAAATGGGCTTATGGGGGGCTAGGACTGGAAATGGGCTGATGCGGGAACTAGAAGGGAGCGGATGCTGGGTGGGACTGGAACTAGAATGGAGCTAATGTTGGGGGAGGATTAGAATGGGATGGAGCTGGGAGAGTGAAATGGAGAGGGGAAAAATATTTTGTGTGGGAGGGAAGACAAATCTACTGTCCACTGCCTAATGTACTGACCTCTGCCTAATGTACTGACTACGGTACCTAAGTAATATAGGGGCTGATTTATAAAGCCAAATGCAAGTTAAAGATACGGTATTTTTGATACCATATTGTTTTTGTTGACCCCATTTTCCACTTACAGAGCTATTTTACTGTTTTTCATTTAAATAAATATTCATGTAATTTTATTGGTCTCTATCTTTATTTTTTACATTGACTAGTAGGAGCCTCATTTCCCACCCTCGGCTTATACTCGAGTCAATAGTTTTGCCCAGTTTTTTGTGGTAAAATTAGGTACCTCGGCTTATATTCGGGTCGGCTTATACTCGAGTATATACGGTACTTCAAAAATTGTGTCTCGCGGTTGCGGTACCAATAAAAAGTTGTTCCTGGTGACAATAGATTTTTCTGTTTAAGCCGAGAATCTAGCAGTTGGGCAGCATCTTTTGGGAGTCCTAAATCCCGGACTAAATCATTCAATTCAGCTTGAGAGAAAAGTTCAGGTTTCGGATCTGGTTCAGTTTCAAACTCGGAAGTACTGGACTCATCGGGAAAAACCATCTGATGAGTCTCATCATGATCAGAACCGTCCACACAAATATGATCCAAAGATTTTGGTGGTTCAGGCACAGGTACTTCGTTGCTATGAGGCATAGGCCTAATTGCTGAGGGAAGGTTGGGGTAACTTATTACGTTCTTATTTTTTAAGTTGTATCCCTTCACAATGCAAGAGCAAAAATAGCAGTCACTGCTGTGGTCTCTTTGTTCACGCCACATCATAGGTATTCCGAAACGAAATGCTTGTTTTTTTACCTTTCATCCATAAGCGTAGATCTTCCTCACATGTCTTGCACACTTTGTGAGGAGCCCACGGTTTGTCTTGATTGCCTAACTTCAAACCGAAATAGGCGAAATATACTTTTTTAATAAATGCAGAAATGTTCCTCTGCCGCTTTTTCACGGTATATTCCTAACAAATAAAACAAAAACTGTCTGGAGAGTTGACGCAACCTCTGGCTCTGTGAGCCATCACAAATACACAGCACTGCAAACTACAACTGTAGTGAACCACTTCGGAATAAAGCTGGATTACGACTGAGCAAACAAAAGGTAATAATGAACTTGCAAGAAACTGAAATATGACAGGAACGTTCATGTCGCAACCACTGTGTTTGAGCGAGCGAGCGAACGAGGCGAGGCGAACAGGAAAGAACATGCGCCAGCGCGAGTACTGGATTTAGCCCCCCGCCTCCCAATTGTCCTGTTAATGTATAAAATGAATACAAAACACTCTAAAATATCATGAGGGAGTGTTTCTAGTTAGTTAACCATTACAACCTCTATTTTGGGCCAAGAAAATAAACTGCAGTCGGCTAAAAAGAAATTATGTGAACATTCCTTATATGGGTAAGAAATCTAATTTTGCAAGAAAACGTGACGTGATGGAACATTTTGGCTATTTTTCCTGGATTCAGCACCCCAAAATCTATAGGAATAGGTTGCAAAACTGGAGGCAGTTTTTTGGTAGTGTACCTGTGTAATCAAACTAATAAATAATTAAAAAAAAATTTTTAAGGAACTCTTAATGCCGTCTTATTATACCAAAAGACTTATAAAAATTCATACCCGTTCTTGAATTCGATATTCGCGATATGATTCTAACTGACCACCTACAGAAGCTTAAAAAATGCTTTTCTCTATGGATTAAAACATAATGGTTCATTCACGTTTGCAGTAATCCTTAAGGCAACGGTATATACAAAAACATTCTCACATTGTAACATTCATAAAACTATTTCAGTGTCTGAATCTCTTTCCTTACAATCAAGTATAATATATGAAATCTATTTCTACAACTCATACGTCCACTTGGATTGCCAAGTGAAGTCTTTAGACATTCAGTATTGTGGTAAGGAGAGTGCAGCTCAGCATGGAAATAAAAGAGAAAGAAGAACTTTTTCTTCTTTTCGGGGGATGGGTGCACTAGAACACGTACACCACAGCAAAATCCCTGAGAGAAACCAAGAGGGTAGAGCTAGGTTTAAGCCACTCCCAGACTCCATGACAACCCCATGTAAGAGTAGGAGGTACAAGTGGGTGGAGTCAGAGAGGGAGGTGCCCTGCTCAGCGTTTAAGTTTGAGAAAACAAACAAAGTTAAGAGAAGCAGCCAAGAGAGAGGCAGCCAAGGGAAAGGCAGCCAAGCAAGAAGCAGCCAAGAGAGAAGCAGCCACAAAGAGAGAAGCAGCAGAGACAAGAGCAGCCAGCACTGCAGCCAAGGAAGCTACAGAGAAGGTTCCAGGCAGAGGACCAAACAGACTGGCAAGAGGGAGAGAGAGAAAAGGTTGGCTTTGAGAAGGCTAAGGCAAGAGTGCTTAGACTCCTCTGATGAAGGGTCTGTCTGCAGGCAGCAGAAGCCCCAGGAAGGGAAGTGGAGATCTTACCCTGATTCCCTGTCTAGCTCAGAGGCAGAGAAAGTCACAAGCCACAGAAGCCTCAGCCAGGAAGGTGCTGCAACAAGACTCCAAGTTAGGAGAAAGAAAGCAGTAAAACCAAAACCCTGTGTTTCTTGCTCTGACTCTGAAGAGAGGTTTAGGCCTGAGAAAACCCGGATTAGGAAGAAGGGGTTTTCAGGAGAAACTGAACAGGAGAAGCCCGTTGAAGTCCTACCTAGAGGAGAAGGGGCCATTCAGTGGAATAGACTGTTTAACCTGTTAAAGGACATTAAGCATAAAGTGCCCGAGCATTTTCAAACTTTGCCAAGATACAGCTCAGCAGAAAGCATGGAGGTAGAAAGTAAAGAAAGTGACCTGACTTCAGCTTGTTCTGAGATGGACTGTGATATGTGCATTGTGGCTAAATAATGAAAGCCTGAGAGCAGTGAGAAGTTAGGAATTGTAAATACATGTGCTTTATGATTACGGAACTGAGAAGCATCATAAAGGGAAAAGAAAAGAAAGCCTGTGTAAATAATTCTACTACAACACTGGTTGTAAGCTTTGCTTTAATGGGAGAAGATTATCCTTTATTTTCTTTGACTTGAGTGTACAACTGCTTTAAAGATTTATTACCCACTTGCCACGGAAGCTAATAAAATTCCTGTGTGCTTTGAAACAACCACTTGGTTCATTTATCTCTATACACAACTACAATCCTTGGTAAAGAGGAATTCAAGATGGCTTCCCATCCCTACTAGGCGACCGCCTGGTAGGGGCGTGACTGCCACAGTATTTGAGACAAAAAACATTATTTTCTCCATTTGTTAAATCTGCATTTGTTAAACCTGCAGTGTTGCTCTTATACAGACTTTCGTCCGAACTTATGTAATTCTTTTTTTCTTAATAAAAGTAATAATAATCCACACTCATCCTATGAATTAAAAATGGGGTTAATGTCTGTTATTGCCATGGAAGGAGGAGTGGCCTAGTGGTTGGGGCAAGGTACTACAGGCCGGAAGGTCGGTGGTTCAAATCCCACTAGAGGACAGCAACCTTGGGCCGGAAGGACTGGGGTTTCTAGTCCCACAGGTGCTCCTTGTGGTCTTGGGCAAGCCACTTAACCCTCCATTGCCCATGTTCCCTGTAAGTATTAGTGTATGTGTCTCATATCCCCTCGTGTTAAATGTATCCCCCAACCGCTTTGACCCAGTGAAAAGCGGGATATAAATGCAGATAAATAAATAAATAAAATAAAATTTAGACCTCATATATAGTTTGATATTTACATTAACCATCAGGAATGATCACCGTATGAAAGCTCAAAAAATGCTTCTTAAATTAAACCAT
The DNA here is from genome assembly GCA_033557465.1 of Ichthyophis bannanicus. Classification (NCBI taxonomy): domain Eukaryota; kingdom Metazoa; phylum Chordata; class Amphibia; order Gymnophiona; family Ichthyophiidae; genus Ichthyophis; species Ichthyophis bannanicus. The sequence goes on from CM066037.1 coordinate 211,677,790, forward strand.
CGCCTATCATGTAAACATTCTATCCTTCGAGCATTCATTTCTTAAGGTGTAAAATAATCAATCTTTAATATACCTGCGTTCTTAGACCTCAAAAGCTTCTCTTCTTCAAGCTCCCATCTACTCTAAGAAATCTACTCCCATCTACTCTTTTTCCGTCAGTAAAACGCCCGCACTTGCTCTGTAGTTAACCACGGGAAAAATGACGTCTCTACCCAGGGAATCACTAGCGTCATTGGTTGCTAGATGCAATTCGGATGGTATATATTTAAAACGGTACATGTTTAAAACCTCATCTCATTTTAAGCTATATTGTTTTACCTTATTAAATTTGGTCTCATTGCCATGTAATGTGTGCTATACTGCCTTATTAGATTCAATATCCCTGCCGGATTGTAAATCTCCATATTGATTCAATTCGTACTGGGGTATGTACATTTCTTTATCTTCTTATTCAAGACTCATCTTGCATTTGAGTCTATATTTTCAAATATTTTATAACACCTATGTCTAAAGATACGTTTCAAAAATGGTGCATTGCCCTTAAACTAACTTCTGTCTATACTTTTGGAAAGATATTATTGGAAAAATATTATTATTTATATTTTTGCAGTTAACGTGTTGTCATCATTCCTTAATAGCGTTACTGCAGTAACTGATCTCAAACTTTTGTAATTTTTCAACCATACTCAAAAACACTGATAAATCTCTCTCCAAGTTTAAACCATTGGGAGATAAGGAATCTAACATAAAGATGTATCTTTGTTCGAGCCTCATTATCTTTTTGTTGATATCTCCTCCTCTCCAATTGAGCTTCACCTTTTTGATTGCAAAGAATTTTAAATCATTAATGCAATGTGCCATTTCTTGCCAATGTGCCACAAGCGGTTTCTCTACTATGCCCCTCTTAATACAGCTTTTGTGTTCTATTATTCGTACTTTCACACTCCTGATTGTCTTCCCCACATATAATTTCTTACAGGGGCACTGTATAACATTGTGGTACTGCAGAGCCTATGCAAACAGAAAAAAAGGTTTTAAATCCAGAAAAAAGATCCCAACACCAGATGCGACATTACGAGGAGCCAGATAGGGGGAGCAAGAGAGACCTTCCAGGGCCTAGAGAACCGCACCCCAGAGCTGGTGATGTAATGCCGCCCAACAGCCAATCCAGGAAAGGGGGAGTTCCTTCTAAGAAAGGCTTGGAAGTTGAAAAGGAGGAAGTAGGACAAGCAAGAGAGGCAGAGGCAGAAGCAGAGGAAGAGGAAGAAAAGGAGTCTTGGCAAAGAGACCAGAGAGGAAGGAGTTCCTGGCAAGAAGACACAGTGAGTCCGGTGCAGCCGAATACCAGGAGTTCTTGGCAAAGAGACACTGGGAAGAAAGGTACCAGGAGAGAAACAAAGGTCAGAGTTTTATATGAGGAACCGGTACCAGCAGAGGCAGGACACTGTGGAATTTACCAGAGAGATAATGAAGTCATTGCCATAAGAGGTAACACTCTTCATTCAAGGAGCAAAAGGTGTGGGTGTGAAAGAGTGGTAACTCCACCCGAAGGCCAGCTGAACAGTGGGAAGCCTACTACTCGAGTAAGGCTGAATTGCAGCAGGACTAGGCCTCAAGACTCAGCTAACTGGGATAGGCCCAGAGAACAAGGTAAACCACATTTTTATTCTAATAAGCGTTATAACTTGCTGACACAGGGAGCACAAGGAACAGAGGTGTGCACTCCTTACCAAGCTGTCTGTAAGACAAGACACAAGCCTTTGTCAAAAGAAAGACTGTTTAATACAAGGCACCAAGACAAAGGAAGATACTTCCATAGCAAGCATTCACATGACCAAAGCCCAGACCTAGGCCCAGAACACTGGAGGCTAGTGCAAGCGGTATATGAGAAGCCTCAATGTATTCCACAAGAATATACTGATACAGAGTCACAGTTATCAGACCCACAGCCTATGCAGGTGGAATTCAATGAGGACCCTCCTGAGATAGCCATGGATTGCAGCTACTGTCAGGCAGGAAGCCTAGAGTCTCTGCCTGATGTGTAAAGCAGGGCTCAGTAGCAAAGCCTGTGTGTTTTATTTGTATAAGGTCCTGTGAAGTAACAGTAGACAAAGCAATATCTGAATATGTTTTCTTTTCTACCTGAAGCAAGGTTTTCTTTATGTTGATGTAGACTCCACTATTTGAACCATTGTACATTAGGGGAAATAAAAAGCCTTTCTTTCCCTACACTCGGACTTTGTGTTCACTTGAAGTTTTGGTACACGGTAGGTCCTGGGAACAGATACCCAGACCCCGCATACAAGGACCAAACTCAAAAGAAAAAAATAACTCATGTCCACCCGACCTGCCTTAACCACCCTTGGCCACTAGGGCGGCGGTGCGACAACATATACCACATGTGTAGTATCACAGTTTCAGAACTCTTCTATCCTAAACTCTTCTTGCGTAATTGGGTGTATGAATTTTTCTCTTACTGGCATCACATGGGGGCATATGGAACATCGCCCACATTGAAATTGGCCTTTGTGTCTGGACAAAAATTTCGTTCGGTTAATGCAGATGGAACTAACATATTTTTCAAATTAATATTACATTTATGAGCAACTGTAATTGTGATGTCTTGAAACCCTGGCAGGGCTTGAATAAGGTGCCATTCCTTTTGTAAAATCTTTGTTATTTGTTTGGAATGAACTGAATATAACAAGGGGCATACTAACCCCACGTCTTTCTATTTTCTTTCTTGCTTCAAAAGAACATCACGGGATGTTTGTTTTGCCCTATTGTATGCTTGATCAATATGTTGCATAGGATATTTCCTTGCTATAAATCTTTCTTTCATTATTTCGGCATGAACTTCAAAATCTTGTAATGTAGTACAAGCTCTTCTAGCTTTGAAAAATTGCCCAACTGGCAGGTTCTTTTTCAACGTTGGGTTGTGGAAACTATCAAAGTGCAATACATGATTACGATCCGTCGGTTTCTTATATAATGTTGTTACAAACTGCTCACCTTCCTTTCTGATAACTAGATCCAAATATGGTATCTGCTGAGTATCATAAGTTATCTGAAATGTAAGATTTATATCCAAACTATTTATCCATATGTTAAATTCAGCAAGTTTGCTCATGTCTCCATCCCAGATTATCAAAATATCATCAATATAGCGAACCCATAACTTAATGTTAGTTTCATATTTATGTCTCTTCAAAATTTTTCTTCAAATTGAAACATATAGAAATTGGCTATATCTGGTGCCATCGATGACCCCATAGCTACCCCTTTAATTTGTTTGAAAAAAATCTCTCTAAAGCAAAAATAATTCTCACATAATGCGGATCTTGCTATAGACATGAGAAATGCAGTGGGGATACGTTTGGGGCCAGTTCTTCTAAGTAGAAATTCTTCTATAATCTCTAAAGATTCCACTTGTGGGATGTTAGTGTATAAAGACTCTACGTCTAGTGTGACCAGCATAATATTAGAATTAAGATCCTGAAACTTTGATAAAATTTCAAAAACATGGGCTGAATCCCTAACGTAAGACCACATTTGGGTTACGAAGGGCCGCAATAATACATCTAAAAATTACGTGATGGGTTCCATCAGTGATCCAATTGCTGACACTATAGGATGACCAGGCGGATTCGTCATGGATTTGTGTATTTTAGGGTTAACATAAATAGTCGGAATGACAGGCGTGGTACAATTAAGAAATCTCTTTCTTTTTTGGTAACATAACCAATCTCAAAAGCCGTAAATATTAAATTGTCAATACTTTTCTGCAATCCATCTGTGGGGTCTCCGTCTAGCCGAAAATAAAATGACTGATCATTCAATTGTCTATTGATTTCTTCAATGTACATCGTCTTATCAAGCACCACTATAGCTCCCCCTTTGTCTGCTGGTTTAATAATGATTTTGTCATTCTTTTGTAAAGCTTTTATGGCCTCATTTTCGCCTTTCGTGAGATTAAAATAACTAGATTGTGATTGTGTGCAAACCTTATTTACCTGTCTCAAAACTACTTTCTCAAAGGCTTCAATGTGTTTATGTTTATTAAAACTTGATTGACCGCCCTTCAAATAAAATCAAAGCGGTTTACAATAAGTAAAAACCAATAAAAGCAAGGCACAAGGCCGGAAAAGGAAAAGAAATTACAATTTGTAAAAGCAAAGTGGGTTAAGGAACAGTAGAGGAAGGAGAGTAGAGCTACAAGGGGGGAGGGGAGGTGGGGAGGTTAAAGGCTAGGGAAAAAAGGTGGGTTTTTAGCTGTTGTTTGAATGCTGCGTAGCAGGGTTCTAGGCGGAGAGAAGTGGGAAGGGAGTTCCAAAGTGCAATAATTGGATCTGTTTGAGGAGGAGGAATCCACAAAGACTTCTTACTAATAAATGATCCATCTCCAATATTTGCTTGTTGATTCATAAAAAACTGTTTAATATGTATTTTTCTGAAAAATGTATATAGATCAATTTGAATTTCAAATGGGTCGGGTTTCCTAACGAGTACGAAAGACAACCCTTTCTTCAAAACTGATAGTTCATCTATAGTTAATTTATAACTAGAAATATTAACAACATTATTATGTATTGGACTGTCTAGTACCTCCGCTCTCGTGATCTGTCTGAGGTCCATCTCCTGCGACCCCGACCTCTTCCCCGGCCCTTGTATTGGTTGTATTGACTGTATTTTTTCTCTCGTGGTTGATCGTAATAACTGTCTTGTTCTATTGGTGGTAGGCGTGTATGAGATCCATCCCGACCTCCCCCTTTCTACAGTGCATCCATGTTGAAAAAATTACTTCTCGGCCCTTTATCATGCTCTTTTACTCTCTGAGGCTTTGGCCTCTCTTGGGAAGAGAACAAAGATGCCGAAGCATCTATACGAGGTATGCTCTACCGACTCACTCCTGCTCCGCTTTTTCTTCTGTCCTTGGAAGTTATCCCTATTGTCATCTTCTATATCATTTTCTTTATAATCAAATGCTGATGATCTCTTTTTAATCCAAATCCTATCATTCTCCACGAATTTACACCAGTGGTACACGTAACCTATCCTATAATCATCCTCGTCTCACTTAAATGTATCAACTTTTTTACTTTTAATTTCTTTCTTAAACTGTTGAATGTTCTTCTCGTACTCTACATGTGTTTTATTAAAATTGTTATCACACCCTTTCAATACTGTTAGCTTATCATCAATCTCAATTTTCAATATTTCTGATTTCTTATTAGCAGTTGTAATCAATAAAATCATCAAATCCAAGGAGCATTTATTTAAAATGGCATTCCAGCATCTCACAAACCCTTCTTCGTTAAGGTATAATCGTTAAGGTATAAACCATTCTTAGTCCCCTTGGAATGATCTTTGCATTGCAGCACTCTAGGAGATAAGCAGCATGCATATCTTCTTTCACCATCTTTTGGGTAAGTAAAACCTTATTCTCCCATTGTAACCACACATCGTCCACATTTTCCTCAGATGGGTCCATCAATGATTCTTTTGGTAATAGTTTCTCAAGTGCTTCATCTCCAAAACTGAGAGTATCCTTCCATGGAGAAAACACGCTTGCGGTTAAGGTCCACCAAAGGAGCACTATACCACGTTGCTTAAAAGATATCCAGTCTGAACTACGTGGTTTAAAGATGGAAGGACACTTTATTTGATTAGTACATTATTCAAACAGCCTGATAGCCCAACACAGGCCGTGTTTCGTTTTCACTTCCTCAGGGGATTCAGGCGTGCTGCATACATACAAACATAAATGTCATAACACATACATAAAAACCTTTATCACAAAACCTTTTTCTAACAGTATGTTCTTATATACACATATAAAGTGCTTATTAAATCATGTAAGAATGATAAAAATAATAAAAATGCTTTTCTCTATGGATTAAAACATAATGGTTCATTCATGTTTGCAGTAATCCTTAAGGCAATGATATGTACAAAAACATTCTCACATTGTTCCATTCATAAAACTATTTTGGTGTCTGAATCTCTTTCCTTACAATCAAGTATAATATATGAAATCTATTTCTACAACTCATACGTCCACTTGGATTGCCAAGTGAAGTCTTTAGACATTCAGTATTTGAGATGAAAAACATTATTTTCTCCATTTGTTAAATCTGCATTTGTTAAACCTGCAGTGTTGCTCTTATACAGACTTTCGTCCAAACTTACGGAATTCTTTTTTTCTTAATAAAAATAATAATAATCCACACTCATCCTATGAATTAAAAATGGGGTTAATGTCTGTTATTATCACGGGAGACCATTTAGACCTCATATATCGTTTGATATTCACATTAACCATCAGGAATGATCACCGTTTGAAAGCTAAAAAATGCTTCTTAAATTAAACCATCGCCTATCATGTCAACATTCTATCCTTTGAGCATTCATTTCTTAAGGTGTAAAATAATCAATCTTTAATATACCTGCGTTCTTAGATGTCAAAAGGTTCTCTTCTTCAAGCTCCCGTCTACTCTCTAAGAAATCACTGAGGAAGTGAAAATGAAACATGGCCTGTGTCGGGCTATCAGGCTGTTTGAATAATGTACTAATCAAATAAAGTGTCCTTCCATCTTTAAACCACGTAGTTCAGACTGGGTATCTTTTAAGCAACGTGGTGTAGTGCTCCTTTGGTGGTACATATGTCTATATACTAATGTAATATCCAACATATGCAGTACTTACATGAGAACACCTCTGCAATAAGTTGGCGCCTGGCTGCTGTGCCCTCACATGTGTCGCCATGACCACGTACAGGACGGCATGTAGGATCATCATCCAGATCCTCATTAATTTGGACTGGGAGATTGTGCCTGAGAGCAATGTTGTGCAGTATGCAACAGGCCAGAACTATCTTTGCCACAGTCATGGGTGTGTATTGTAAGGCCCCTCCGGTCCTATCCAGACACCTGAAGCGACTTTTCAAAATGCCAAAGGTGCGCTCGGTGACTGAGTGGCTGGAGGCATGGGCCTCATTGTACCTCCTCTCTGCACGTGTCCGCAGCAGAAGCACAGGGGTCAGCAACCAGGGATGACACCCATAGACTATTACCTGTAGAGAAATAGTACAGAGGTAAAGCAGAGATTGAGCATACAAGCACCTACATGCAATCCAACAGCAGAGACAGACCTCTCATAAACATGTGATATCACATGCTGACACACAACATGTATGTGGCAGCGTGTGGAGGTGTAAGACATGGACCATGTATGAGGGGTAAGGCGTGCCAACCACCCCAGCTGTGACCCCAAACACCACATGGCCAAACACATGTAGCCAAAATGTAATAGTGGCGGCTGCAAACACAGCAGTCACGCACATGGCAATGCACCCTGGACAAGGTTCATGATGTACACAGTAGCACACGTGTGAGAGCCATGATACGGCCCACAGACATGGGGTGAAATGTGGAAAGGTCTGTGAGTTGGCCAGAGAGGATTGCTGGGAACAACAATATACTGTTGAACATACATGGAACATACCTGTACTATGCCCTCACAAAGCACATAATGTGACATGGCCAGTTATGTCAGAGGTGAAGGAACCCACAACACAAAGTACCGTACCAAGGAACACCATGGAGGGAAGTGCCCCCTCCTGAACATGCACACAAATGACACACAAAAACAACTAGGGACACCCTGCAAACACAGACATGTGCACCCACATGTACCCAGAGGAACACCATGTGCACATTTGAGCAGAGAAATACCCACCCAGCAGTATACAATCCTCATATTGGCCAGCCTAAGACTGTCAGAATAGTGCTGAGTGATGCAAGATAAAGGAGTCATGGGTGGACCCTGCAAACCTAGTGACCACATTCAGAATACGCATATTTGCATCACATACAACCTGAACATTCAGGGAATGGTAGTGTTTGCGGTTTGCGAACACTGCCTCCCTGTCTCCGGGCGGGACAAGGGCAACATGTGTGCAATCAATAGCTCCCATCACATGTGATATCCCCGCAACCCCCTCGAAGGCCTGGTTCAGGGTCCCACACTGTTGCCTAGTGTTGGGAAATGCAATGTAATTCCCCACCCGGCTGACCATGGCTCGCAGTACCTGGTGGAGACAGCGTGAGAAGGTGGGGTGGCTCATGCCACACACTGCGGCCACAGATGACTGGAAACAGCCAGAGGCAAAGAAATGTAGGGCAGCCAAGAGCTTGACAAAACCCGGTATGGCATGTGACTGGCCGGTCAGGGGCTCGTGGTCAGGTCTTAGATCCTCGAAGAGCTCCCTAATAGCCACTGTGTCCAGACGGTATAGGGAGATGACCTGGTTCTCATGCATGTCCTGAATCTGGGCCCTGGGCCTTTAGAGGTGAGCCTGGAGAGGGCACATCTTGGCACGCTTCCTGCACCATGCTGGCTCTGGCCCAGCCTGCATGGCCCCCACAACTGCAGGTCAGAGTTGCAGTGGGTCTGCACCCATGCCCTGTCCCCATAGCACCATGGACACCATCTCCCACATCAGGCAACCGCGGGTCCTGAGCACCCCCAAATGCACCTGCAGCCACCACAAAGGCAGCCATCATCAGACCAGATATACCACAGACAGAGGGTTTTACCTCGCCTCTCCCTCACCATACCTACACCACCCTCTACTTGTCCCTCACCTGATCCCCTCCACCCTATGCCCCCTCACCACCCCTCCTCCTCCATCCTTGGTGTGCACCACGTATGCATGACAATTTATTACATGTCTTCTGGTGCGCACCCGGGCATGCTTTGCGCATGCGCTGTGCCAGGGCTATGCTGCGCACGCGCAGTGTGCATGCGCATAATGTCCAAACGTGGCCCTTGCGCATGTGCTGCACGGTGCTCCATCCATGCATACGGCATATGCGGCATCCATGCAGATGCCTGCACAAGAGACCACTGTTGGTGCCGTCTGCTGCATGTGCGCTGTGGCACTGCACCCCAACTAGGCGGTCGCCTATAGGCTGCAGTGTGCCACCTCATAACATTTATTTTGTTCCATCTTAAGAGCTAGGACTTCTGATGTTGTAGTTGTGGGTCAAGAAGACAGTCCGAGTGGGTTTTGGCAAACACAGGAAATTTATTTATTTATTTTTTTGACAAGACTTTACAAACAACTTTCGTGTATAGAATTTGAACAGGACAACTCAAGGAGGATATTTCCTCCAATTAGAATTATCGTACAAAAACAATGTCCTGGTAGTGCTCAAGAATAAACTTGTTTCACGTATAACAAACAGTATTTGCTTCTTCAAATGCCTGGATTAAAACTTAGCGCTCACTGGTTCCTAGTGCCTTTAGTAAAGATATCAGCTTCTTTTAAACTGTGCAAGCTTAAAACAAGGTTCCTTCTTCCTGTTTCTATTATCCACAGAATAACGGCTTCTTAAGACATTCAGTTTACACTTAGGCACTTCAGTTAGCTCTAACAATGGCAATCCCTTTTCTTTCCAAGGTTTTCCAGCGCTCAGAACAACAAGGCTTTTTCTAGGCTAAACCAGTTCCGGTTTTCTCTGAGCTTAAAACTCTTGGCCTTCTTTTACTCTGATGCTAGACAAAGAGAGCAATCCATTAAACTATCCATAAAGTCCTGTTCCATCTCACAGGGCTCCATGTCCATACTTTCACAAACAGAGTCACATTCCTCTGGGCTTGGAACTTGCTCTGTGCACGCAGGCTTGACTTCTTTTAAAAGCTTAAACAGTTTGTTCCACTGAGACTTCTGTCTCCCCTCTGAGTTCCTAGGGTGACTACAAGGCTTCCTGTCTCTGAATAAAATATCCAAAGGCTCTGACTGCCTGACCTTGCTTGTGGTAACACTCTGCCTTACAGGCTTTAAAAGGGGCAAAACTTTTCTCTTGGAATCTTCTAGTGCTGCTCCTCTAACAGGGCTATAACCTTCAGTTTCCCCAGGAGTATCCCTCCTACTTTCAAACTGGGCTGTAAACCTCTCACGGCAGGGGCTCCTCTCTGGAGTGCAGTCTTCTGAACAAAAGCTGCTCTGAGAGCTTCTCCAGTGTCTGTTCCTAGACACTCTCTGCCTTTGACGCCTGAAGTTTGAGTTCTCCTTAGTCTGCTGTGTATATTCCCTTTTCACATTGCCTGTAAACTGCTTCCTCAGCCCCTCTCTCCTGGATGGCTCGAGACTGGCTCTGTTCCCGTCTCTGAGACTCTGGCTGATTCTGTTCCCTTCTCCTCCACTCTGGCTTTGGCCGTGGCTTTCTCTGAGACTGTGTCTCCTGCTCTCTGTGAGCAAGTCTCTGTATCTGGAACTAGAACTAGAACAAGAACTGGAACTGGAACTCCTCCGCCTGCTTCTTCTTCCCTCCTTTCTGCTCCCTCTTCCTGAGAGCTTAAACGTGCTTGAGTGTCTTTCTTTTCCTGGCTCCTCCCCTAGGTGCCTCCCATCTCCACCCTGCGTTGCCATGGAGCCTGGGTGTGGCCTGAACTCAATAGTTCTGAATGTGTGTTTTTTTCCTCTACCTGCATCCTGATACATGTGCTTAGCTGAGGGATTCCTCTGCCTAGAAGAAAAAGTTATTTTTCCAGGTATTTTCCTAGGCTCTAGTGCAGCCTCGTCACCACAGCGCCCATTCATGGGCATCATGCATGGAGCCGCACAACACAGTGCATGCACAGCATGCAGAGCACAGGCACCACTGTGCTTGCGCACATGGCATGTGTGACACTGCACATGTGCAGTAAAACGTGCGTAAAGCAGTGCCCAACACAAAACAGCATAAATAGGCCACCTCCCATGTTAAACGCCGAGGGTTTGAGTAGGTGAGGTGAGGAGCAGGCGTGGAGAGCAGGGGTCAGGTTGAGAGCAGGTGAGCAGAGGTTAGGTGAGCAGCAGGGTTGTGGGAGAGGAGGTGTGGTGAGGAGCAGGCGTGGGAGAGAGGAGGTGAGGAGCAGGAGAGAGGGAGAGGAGGTGAGGAGGTGAGGAGGGGAGCAGGTGAGAGGGAGAGGGGGTGAGGAGAGGAGCAGGTGTGGGTCCATATCTGGCAAGGACCAAACATAGTGGTAATGTGTGACAGGGAAGAGGAGGACACTGGGAGCAGGCAGATGGAGCAACAGCCCAAGGCAGGAGGGGGCGAGGGGGTAGCAGCTGAGCAGCGGTCCACAGAGGCGGCAGGGGTGGGTGGGCCTGAGGTGGTGGCTGCAGGGCCATCGGGTGTGTCCCAGCCCACCCTGGGGTAGCCCAAGGGGCCTCCCAGTGCCAAACGGTGGTGGGTCCCAGTCCCAGCCCCAGCCGAGGAACGGAGACGAGCAGTCAGATTCAACCAGCAGGAGAACCACATTCTGCTGGCCAGTGTGCTGGAGTGCTATGAGGTGCTGTATGGGTGGCAAAGCTCCATCACCACTGTGGGGACCCATATACATGTGTGGGAGGAGGTGCAGGAGGCCATAGTGCAGGCCAGGGACCTGGACAGCCTGAGGAAGCGCTTCAATGATATAAAGCGGGGTGTACGTGCCCACATGGTGGCGGAAAGACCACCCCCACCATGGGCACTGGTGGGGGTGGTCCCTTTGTCCCCAGCCTGACACCACTGGAACAGGAGCTTGCTGAACGCCTTGGCCCAATCTTCCTGCGGGGACTGCCTGAGGAGCTGGACACCGCCCATCCATAGGCAGGTAGGTCTGAGACAAGCAGCCCACGTACAGCTACCCGCACAGCACATGCTTGCCATGGAGGTGGCGATGTGGGGCTGTGGCAAGGGGACACGTGTGCCCCAACACACGCAACAGGTGGACACACAAACAGCAACATCTTGGAATGTCTGCACATGGTGTGTGTGGCAGGTACCCAGGGCTGATTCCCAGAAAACCCCCATCCGGGACGTGGGCGATCACTGCACGGGGTACAGACCCAGGTGGGGGTGGGGCCGGTCTGCCAACTAGGAGGATTGCTGCCCCCCCACAACACTGTGCATGTGGGAAAATAGGGCCCACACATACAAGGAGGCCCAAACACCACCACCCCCATGAACTAAGCACCTGCAGCAGCTATTCCTACCTGCCACAAAGGGCACACATAACCATCAGACATCTGCAGCCAGGCAGCCATCACATTATGACAGACGCAGACATACGGGTGGGACATACAACTAGGCCACAACACAGTGACCTAGAAGACCGACACCCACCACCCATAACTGCTGTGATGTCTGTTTGCTCCCACCTGTGCAGAGTCAGAGCCCTGACCGGTGACAGCAAACAGCCTATCATGCTGGGACTACGAGGTAGATGCAAACAAACGCCAATGCCCACAAAACACAGATGTCAGACACATACTACTCTGTCAGTGACCACCACACAGTACGGATCCCGCATTCACCCGCACAGGCCATTGGGGCGCACAGTTCCAAAGCCTCAAAGGCCCCACCTACCCCACCACCCACACCACCTGGGAATAGCACCCCTGCAGGCACCGCAGTGCCCCAGACACATTCCCAGGACCCCCACTCATGGTGCAATGCCATGCCCAGAATCACCACACCCATTCCCCGCAGCAGTCCACCACAACACACAGAGTGCTGGATAGCTGTATACCCACACCGCACAGTAGTCGCCACCGTGGCAGTCCCCACACTCGTATGGCTGCCACGGTCACAGGGCGCAACATGTACCAAGCACACCACACAGGCCAATACATACATATCACTCACACACACTGTGACAGGCCACAGTCACACAGAGGGTTCATACATGCACCCAGGACACATGTAGTGTTGGCCCCCATCACACGCACATTGCATAACCAGTGCTGCAGTGGCCCCAGCACTCGCCTCACCATCCCCCCAGGACACACCATCGAGTGTGGCACAGCAGCCCCAGTGCAGGTGGCTGCCCTGCACCCCCCCCCTGCCACATACACCACACTGTATGCACATGTGTTGTCCCCATTGTAGGCACTGTGACAGCAGTGACATTACTGCTGGTGTGGATGTACAACACAGCTGCATATATATGTATGTGGTAAACTGACTGTGATGTATACCCTGTTCCACCCCCCAGGTGACATCCAGGCCTTGGAGGCATATGAGGAGGTGGATGTGTGTGAGCCAGGCAATGGCAATAGACCAGAGGGTGACGGGGCCGAGGTTGCTGCCAGCACAGGCATGGAGGCCCATGGGACAGATGTGGTGGCTGTGGCAGAGGACACACCGGCAGATGTCCGCACCCCTGTGCTGACCTCCGGCAGCAGCATACTGCCTGTGGAGGGCCACGGCACGGAAGGGAGCCAGCACACAGCGCAGGCATCGGGACCACCCCTCCACCTACCCACCAACATGGATGACATCCTGCAGGAGCTGAGGTCTCATACTGCCTCATCACGGCAGGACGCTGAAGGTAGGTGACTGAATAGGTAGGACATCCCCAGGGAGTCGGGCTAACATCCACAATGGCATCCCATGTGATCCTCTAACTAATGTCCCATCTGTGTTGTGGGACTCTGTGCCATGTGAGTCACCTTATTGTAGCAAGGGCCGTCTGTCCACATGATGTTTCAGGCTTCAAACTGCCACTCGCTCCTCACCTCCATATACCCCAGGATACGTACATCACCCAAGCCCTATCCCTTACCACCCAGACAGCTTACTCTGTAGATCCCCCATCCTGGCTGATAGAACCTACCCTAGGCTGTCCTGGTGGCCAGTACTGTGAGTCAAGGGTGGAGTCACCAGTGCCCCCCAGATATCCATCAGCTCATCATGAACCCCACATTACATAGCCAGTCCCATGCAAACAGTACACAGATCAATCATTGACACACTGACCTGCAACACAGTACCATGTGTCATACCTCTGATTCCCATGGGCCGTCATAAGGGGCATCACCTGCCACGAGGATGGTTCAGGGGACACAAAGATGTATACATGGTACCATGTTGCTAGTCTTCGCGTGCAGAATTGATTTGAGAAGTGGTCTTTTGAGATACACCGGACATGTGCATGGGTCACGGTGGGCATTGCAACACATGTCTCACACATCCCTTTGTGTTCTACCCACAGGCACATGGCAGGCTCTTCTGGAGCTCTGGGATGAGGTCAGGCAACTGCATGCCACAGCCGAGGTGATGGCGGCAGCGCTCACCCATATAGCGGATGCACAGGAGGCCATGGCTGGGCATCCCCAGCAGCCGGCCACAGTGCAGGAGGTGGCTCCAGAGCAACTGGCACAGAGGGGAGGTGTGGCACGTGGTTGACGCAGATGTGGGCGGCCACGCAGGCTCTGATTGTGGGGGACAGGACACGCAAGCTGATCAAATAAAGACGGTTTTCCATTTTTAAGCCTCCGTGCACATATCTATTATTTCTCAATGTGCTCCACTGGTTAATCGAGACCCCATCTGGGCACCTCGTCACATGTGCCATCCCCGTACCCTTATGGGTGTTGTGTCTGCAGTACCACCAATCAGCACACATACGTTCCACTGTGCCCTGTGTGCTAAGCCCAGTGCCATGTGTGCACACCTCTGCCACTGCGTGGGGGTATACCCTCCCTCAGCCGTCGACCCGTCGAGACTGTTCTTGGTGATACATCATTGTTGTACAGATGTGTCACTCCCTCCCACCCCATATCCTCTACACTATTCACACCACATGTGTGCCTATTCTCTCTGGACCACAACAGGGCTTAGTTGGCCTCTCAGCCACAGATGCTTGCAAGACACGCAGGTCAGGCAATGGGAACTAGCTACAGTCAGTTGTCCCCCCCTCCCCTCAAACCTTGTTGGGAGCCGCAGCCCCTCTGCATGTCCAGCACCACCTGTCATGGGCTCACCATCTATCCCCCTGTCCTGCTTCTGGGTACAGCAGCCCGTCTTACCCCTACAGCCACATACCAACTGCTAGCCATTCCCATCATCCTCTTCCAAGTGTGCTGCATCTGATATACACCCTACACATCACGGGCATCATGCGTTTGACCATAGCTGCTGGGCCTCCCAGCCCATGGTTACATCACAGGAGCACCCGAGGACACAGGCGCCTATGCATATGGCCAGCCCCCACACCTGAGGACGGAAGCAGCCCATGTATGTTACCCATGTCTGCAACACATACACATAGGGATCCACACACATTTCCCATGCGCACTGCAACAGTCTGTCTTTAAGGGAGACACATGACCATTGTGATGTTTGTGGTGTAGAAGGTCCCTCAGATCCCTTAGAGAGTGATAAAATGCAGGATTTAGCTTCAGTTGAAGAAAGAAAACAAATGCACATGGCTCCTGGTTTCCAGGGAAACCACAAACAGAGCAGAACAGAGGAGAGGAAAACACGCCCCTGCTGCAGTTCAGCTCATCAGTCACGAGCTGAGGCAGAACACCTGCTGGAGGGAGGGGTCAGATTAAACCCAGAAAGCCAGAGATATAAGGGAAGCTCATTAGGAAGGAAGTTAGCACAGCCAGGAGCACAGCCAGGAGGACAGCTGAGAGCAAATCTGGGAGAACAGCCGTTAGAACAGCCACGAGTGCACGCAAGAGAGCAGTCACAAGAAGCAGAGGATTGGCTTGGGAGTGAGGATTCAGAGGAACTAATGGTTACTGAAGATTCTCTGACCTTTGACTCAGAAAGGGAAATCAGCAGAAGAAACGAGCAGAGAACCAGTGCAAAGGAGCCATGTACAAGCAGCCCAGGTTTGGTGTTGTATGGAAAAGGTAGCCAGAAGGGAAGTGTACCAAGAAGGCAGACTTGTGTGCACATAGGAACTCCAAGGCTTGTATCTGTAGCTGATCCTAGAGGGCAGAAGGAATCTCCCATAAGAAAGCCAAAAGGCAGGCTGAGTGACTGGTATAAAAGCAAAGCTGTTTTTAAGAAGTGCTCTGATATTAGCCCAGAAGGGTGGGGCTTTATGTGTGCTGAATACTGTGGCCATTCCCAACCTTGTGTAGCAGAAGGCTGCAGGGAAAAGTCTCATGCTGAAGGAATAGGTGTGTGCTTGGAAACACCCTGTAGTCAATTGCAGACATTTCCAGCTGAGAACCAATATGAACCGATGGAAACAGAACCATCTTTAGAATACCTGACTGTTGAGTCAATGGACTGTACAATATCTGTGTCTGAGAAGATAAAACCTGTGTGCTAGGATTAAGCTGTGCAGAGAGAGAGAGCTGCAGGTAGCAGCTAGAAGAAAAAGCACCAAAGGTTTTGGAACAGAGAATTGCTCTTTAAGTTGGATTACTGTGATGCTGATATAGGAGCTGTTTATGTTACATTCTTATATTATTTCCTGCCAGAAGATACATGGCCAACTGTTCTTTATTTTCTGTTATGTAAAAGCCGTTTGGGAGTGGAATTAAAATCCTGTTATTTGCCTGAAACACTCGAGCTCAACTACTCTCTTTATTTCGGTTGGTGAAAACTACAACTCCCAGGAGGAAGTGCTTTCCCCAAGCACTATTTTCCTACCGGAAGAAGGGATCAGGCCGCTTAACTCTACAAGCACAAGCTGTGGGGTAATAGCGACATTACATGTTGTAACAAACCATAACATGTGTTTATTTACACAATCTGTCGCAACAGCTGCCCACATGTGCTGGTCCCGGGTCACAGGACAGCACAGGGCACATGTGTGATGCGGCACTGTGCACCTCACACACTCCAGGGCCGCCTATGAGCGGATGGGTCTGGAGATGCGCGGCCCCTGCCAGGCCCACGCTGCATGCGCATCTCCGCACCCATCTGCTCTATGGCACCTGACAGATGCCTGATGGTTCGGTCATGGTCCCGCTGGCGGTGCAGCAACATACCCATTGCCACAGCCAGGTACCGAACACAGTGGCCACCACACCCACACCATGTTGCCACTGTCTGTGTGGTGGCATCTGTGTGGCCCCTGTCTGTGGCAATGGGTGCCGCAGAAACACCCAGATGGGCACCATTACTGCACACATGGGGCATGTGGCAGGGACCCCCATACCCTGTGCTGCCCTGTGGCCCCTCCCACCCTCAGGCCCACCCTCCATGCCCTCCCCACCCTCCACACCCTCCTCCTCCATCACCATTGCCTCCCCAACCCCCTCACCCTCGCCCCATCTCCCTCCCCACTCCCCTCACCCTTGTCCTCGCCCCCCTCCCCATTCCCCTCACCATCATCCTCCCCCCCACTGCCTAACATGCACCCTCCCCCTCCCCTCCCTCCCACCCCATCACATCCTCTGCACCCTCCATGTGTTGCTCCTCTGCTCCATCGCCCTCCAACACCTCCACCATCTGCACCATCTCTGTTGGGTTTGGGGTGGCATGTCCTGCTGCGGATGGGCCCTCTCCAGCATCTCCATCCTATGTGGGGAAAACCAGACATTAGCATGGTGGCATGCGGGAGCCACATCACAGAAACATAGTATGTGCTCGCACTGGCTTCTGGGCCACTGGGACATGCTGTATTGCACTGTAGAGGCTGCAACACACACCTTCACGATGGCCCATCACCCTCTGTTGGAGGAAGAGCAGGAACTCAGGCTGGTGCAGCCGCAGCTCATGGCCCTTCTTCAGTAGGTCCTCCACCTGGGGGGAAATGCAAGGTTTGTGACCATTACGGACCGAATATGTCTGGTCAAGGCCTTTACCTATCACACATGTCTGTGAGCAGCAGGGGGCTTCTGCGGCAGTGGCCAGTGGGTGCACTACTACTTGTTGCTACTGCCGCCTGCATGTGTGGGTGTGTGACTGGGCATGCGTGGTGTGCCACCTACATGTCCTCTGCGATCCCCCCCCCCTCCGGGTACCCCATTCCGGGTTCATGCCCTCTCCTTGCATGACATGTCAGCACCATGCCATGTGTGGGGCAGTCATGCTGATCTCCAGGGGATGCTATTCGTGACTCTCTGTGTTACAGCGGCACACCTGGGTTTGCACCGGACCTCCATAACTCTGAAGCGGAACCAACCGGAACAGCAGGATGTATACATGACCTATGTAGTCAGGTCTATAGCCTACTGGGGATGGGGCAGATCTGTAGAAGTGCAACAGAGGCACGTACCATCACACCAGGGTGTATGGCAGACCTCTGTATGCAGGTGTACGGCCTCCTGGGGATAGGGTAGACTTACACACATCAACAGAAACACCTACCGTAACACCAGGATGTTTGATAGACTTCTGTTAATAGGTCTATGAATTCCTGTGGATAGGGTAAATGTGAACACATCAACAGGGATAACCACCATAACACCAGAATCTCAAATATACCTCTGTAATCACGTCTCTGGACTTCTGGGGCTAGGGTGGAATTATGTGCATCAGCACGAACAACTGCCATCATACCAGGATCTATAAGAGACCTCTGTCATCAGGTCTCAGGCCCCCCTGGAGATAGGGCAGAGCTGTGTAACTGCAACATATGCTGGTACCATAACACCAGGATATCTATTAGACCCCTGTAAACAGGTATCAGGCCTCCTGGAGATAGGGCAGAGCTGTGTAACTGCAACAGATGCTGGTACCATAACACCAGGATGTGTATTCAACCTCTATAATTAGGTTGTGGGCCTCCTGGGGATAGGGTGGCATCAAACACTTCAACAGGAACAACTACCATAACACCAGGATCTCTAGTAGACCTCTGTAAACAGGTCTCAGGCCTCCTGGAGATAGGGCAGAGCTATGTAACTGCAACAGATGCTGGTACCATAACACCAGGATGTGTATTAGACCTCTATGATTAGGTATGGGGCTTCCTGAGAATAGGGTGGATTTAAATACATCAACAGGAACAACTACCATAACACCAGGAACTCTAACAGACCTCTGTCATCAGGTCTCAGGCCCCCTGGAGATAGGGCAGAGCTGTGCAACTTCAACAGATGCTGGTACCATAACACCAGGATGTGTATTAGACCTCTATGATTAGGTCTGGGGCCTCCTGGGGATAGGGTGGATTTAAACACATCAACAGGAACAACTACCATTACATCAGGATCTCTAATAGACCTCTATCATCAGGTCTCAGGCCCCATGGAGATATGGCAGAGCTGTGCAACTGCAACATATGCTGGCACCATAACACCAGGATGTCTATTAGACCCTTGTAAACAGGTCTCAGGCCTCCTGGAGATAGGGAAGAGCTGTGTAACTGCAACAGATGCTGGTACCATAACACCAGGATGTGTATTAGACCTCTATGATTAGGTCTGGGGCCTCCTGGGGATAGGGTGGATTTAAATACATCAACAGGAACAACTACCATAACACCAGGATCTCTAATAGACCTCTGTCATCAGGTCTCAGGCCCCCTGGGGACAGGGCAGAGCTGTAAAACTGAAAAAGATGCAAGCACCATAACACCAGGATGTATAATAGACCCTGGCAATCAAGTCTGAGGGGCCTCTGTGGATAGTGCAGACTTGCAATCAACACCATGCGCATCTACATTGGCCACAGGCAGGCCCCCACACTGGTATTTCTACCATTTTCTGCATGTATGATATGTGATGATTACTGTATATTGTGTTGCACAACTGCCATTGTGTGACCTGGCACCATAAACTTACTTCATGTGGGTAGTCCGCAGATCTGTTGTAGCACCTGGTGAGGCACACCCATGCCCTCCTCACCCTGCCCAGGTCCTGCCCCTTAGACGCTCCAGGGAAAAGGCGCCTCTGCCTTGTGCATATCAGCTTGCCCAACACCCTCAGCTCCCTCCTTGTGAAAGCTGGCTTTCTTGAGCGGCTGTCCATTTTGGTCTGTTGGGCATAGCTTGATGATGCATTTTGTGAATGTGGCGTGGTGCACACATACATGTGCTATCTCGTGCCACTATGGCACGCAGCACACATGGCATTGTCATGCATGGTACACGGCAAGGTATTCGTAGCAGCTCAGGGATGAGCGGTGCGGACGATATGAGCTTTTTTAGAATCCACAGACACCCGATCTTGCAAGCATGCCACCATTTCATTACTTTAATTGTTGACTAGCTATTTACGTTACACCTGTGCGGCTTTCCGGCGTTTGTGCATCCAACGCATATTAGGGTGCCTACCTTGTGGTGCCCTATGACGCGCCTTGTTCTGGCCCATGCTCTGCGCCACCGTAGTGTACAGGACTAGAGTGAGTGTGTATTTTGCTTTAACCACAGACTACAGAGATGTGTCCAATTGTTACAGCCATGAAAAAGAGGACTGCCTCGGACACTCTTCATTATGTTGTAGCACTGGGGACTTGAACCCATGACCGCTGGCTATGGACTTATTGTATTAGCCATTGTGCTGTGCCTCTATGGCCCATATTATAGCCATGGCTGGCTACACAACAACTGCACGTCACCGCACAAACATTCTGCTGTGCTTACTGGGATAGGGGAGGCCCACAGCTAAGCCAGTTTCCAGGGCACGTTACCTTAAGAAAATGGGGTGAGTGTGTAATTTTCAGGAAAAAGGGTTTATGGCATATAAGGGAGTTGCCTCAGACAATCTTGCTAAAGGGAGCTCAGTGAGGGATTGAACCCATGATTTCTACCACTGTGGTCATCATATTAACCACTGTGCTACATCAATATGAGGTTTGTCAACAAAATGGCTGCCTACAGGAGGATCCTGGTCATCCCACAAACCTTTGGATGTGCTGCATGGAATAGGGGAAACCCAGAGCTAATACACTTTACAGGGCACCTTAGCTTACGCAAATGGGGTGAGGGTGTTTTTGTCTGGTAGGATGGTTTAAGGCATATGTGTGACTGTTACACGCATAACAGGGAGTTGCCTCCGACAGTCTTACTAAAGGAAACCCACTGTGGGATTACACCCATGATGTAGGCCACTGAGATCATCCAGTAAACATTGTGCTACATCAATATGTTTTTTTTTTCAAAACAATGTCTGGCTACAGAAAGAGTGCAGGTCATCACACAAACTCTCTTATGTGCTGCACAGGATAGGGGAAACCCACAGGTGTGACACCTTACACAGCACCTTAGGTTAGGCAAATGAGGTGAGGGTATTATAGGTGTTGAAAATAAGGATTTCAACCATATGTGTGAGTGTTACAGGCAGGGAAGGGGGTTGCCTCAGACAATCTTATGGAGGGGGCCCACAGTGGGTTTGAACCCCTGACATCTGCCACTAGAAGTCATTGTATTAACCATTGTGCTACATCACTATATGGGTCAGCTAAACAATGGCTGTCTACAGAAAGAGTGCAGGTCACCGGACATACGGTCTCCTGGGTTAACCAGGATAGGATCGAAACAACAGTACCCATAATGCAATTCACATGCAGGACACCTGTCTACATCTGCTAAACAGATGGGGTATGCACCTCTACAGCATATCAGCTTGGTAGGGGGGGGGGTGACCGTGCGTGTTACTGCCACTGACCACCTACAGGCCATGCCATTGTGCGTGTTCTGTGCTTACTCTGAGTGTGAGGTGGGGTGGGCAGCACCAGATCTGCACTATCCGAGTTAGCTGAGGTATGCTTTGCTGCAGGTCTCCATCAGTGCTAGTGTGTGACAGGTATTTGCTGAGATGCCTGTGTTTGTTCTGTTTCCATTTGTATTTGGCAGTCATGTCTGCCCCTTGTGGGCCATGAGGCAAACAAACTTGTGCATAGGCAGTATGCTTGCCACGGTCGCTTGTTTATGGAGCAGGGGTGTATGTGTGGACACACATGCTGATTATGTACATAGCAAGGTGCCCGGTCGGGGTGGGGAACATGATCTGCCCATGAGAGACCCACACTCTGCACATCTACAACAGGGTCAGTAGTACAACATGCTGTGAGACCAGCAACCACCATCCTTTTGACAAACCAACAGTTGCTGCAGGTTGGTACCTGTGACATGGCCACTGACAGACAGGTAATGGGCCTGCTCAGCTCAGCTGCCCCCCACCACAATCTGGAGTTCACCAGCAGAGGCCACAGTCAGTGTGCACCTGCTACACCCTGCAAGGTGTTGCTGCCATACACATGCTGACTGCAGACAGTGTGCTAGCCCATACCTGGTGCATGTTCCCAGAGGCACTGTGTGCACCCATATGCGGGATATTAGCTCCAACACCAAGCAGGTATGTCAGTGACTGGGCCCCAGAATTGTGGACTAACTAATATCGTTATTGAAAACATTGCATGGCACTATTTGGGAGGCTAGACATGCCATTGTCACTGCTCAGTCAGGGTGTGAGTTCCCACACAGCCTGACTTGCTGTGGCCACCCTGTCCGTGCAGATGGCATTTGCAAACTAACATATCCCAGCCATTTCCCTATGCCCTATGCCCTATGCAGATGCATCCTGGATAAACCGCCTTGTGGTGGCCCTACCCACAATACCTTGCTCATCATTATGCACATTGGAAGGCTAACAGTGGAACGGGGCAAGCATTGGGGGCTCAGTGGCGTGTGGGCAGCCACAAAACACTGGATAAACATACACAGATTACCACACCTATTTTGGCATTTTGCAAAGCTAGCAGTGGTTGGCAGCCCTGTCGGCAACACCTGTCATGGGCTAAGTGCAGGCATTGGTAAGATACTCATTACTGTTAGGGTCACTCTCCGACGTGGTAAACACTGTCAGAAATTGATGAGGGGGCACACACCACATATGTCAGAAAGGTTGCTATGATGGATCTCTGCTAGACAGCTGTGCTTAATTTATGATTTGTTATCTGACATTGGTCACAGCTACCTTTTGATGTATATGGGACGTGTTTCCATGTTTATTACAGCATTGCTAAGGTATGCAGGTGCTTGTAGTGGGAGCTGCCGCTCAGCGCAGGGCACAACAGCCTTTGGATGGTGGAGCCTGTGGGTATGGGTTTTTGTGCCCCTGTTGGCTGCTGCTCTGGGGCAGAGGTTCACAGATTCGGTCAGGGTGGTTCAGACAAAATTCAGGTTGTCAGGCTGTCCCTACTGAATATGCATGGGGTACATTTGCATACAATGGGGGCAATGCCTTCAAATGTATCTCATGCATATGTATTAGGGACGGCCTGACAAACTGAATGGTGTTTGCCCCTCTGGAACTGAGGTTGCCAACATCTGCTCTGGGGAGTGCACATTATTCTTGTGTATGTGCTCTGTAGGGTAAAGTATGGGGACATGGGGTGCAGTAGCCACAGCTGGGACTTGAACCTGTGACCTTCTGCCCATGAACACACTGACTGTGTGCACTGCACCAAACTGTTGCCACAGAAGTAGGTTATTTCCTGGGGATACCATTACCATTCATCAGACAGACCTTGTCTTGGACTGCACACCACCCACCTAAACAGGGCTTGGCCTTGGTCTGGTGTGGGCAGTTGACAATGCCCCCTCCACCACCAGCACCCCTCCGCCACCATGCTGACATGCCCTTACGCAGGTGGTGCTGGTGGTGCACAGTCCCAGGCCATCCAGTGTGCCGTTAGGCAGACATAGACCTCCACACTTCCCCTTGGCACCGCCTGTCACTGTTATGTGCCCTTTGGGGTATCTGCTGGGTGATGTCCCCTGGGACACTGTGGGACACACACTCATGGGCATGTTTGACCTTGGTCAGTTGCTGGCTTGCTGATTTGCAGTTTCTGAGTTCCTATGTGCCACCTAGGCATCTGCCTAGTCCACCCTGTGCCCCAGCTGCCCCACTGCATGTCCCACCTGCAGCCCCCTGTATCCCATTTGTAGCCTCACTGTAGTGTCCTTTCGTACTTGGGCACTATGCTGTTGCTGCACATGTATCACTACTATCACTTTTCTTGGTTTTCCTGCCTTTGCTGTACATTGCCGACTGAAATGGTGTCTCTCTCCTGCAAATGTGCCTCTAACGCGAGGTTTTCACTGGCATTAATTTTCAGACCTTCATTTCACAGCGTTAGTGTGCCAGGACCCTCTCCCCGCCCACTCTCCACCCATTGACTCCTTCTCTCCACCCTCTGGGGAGCCTTACTCCACCCTCTCTTTGCCTTAACATCGCCAGAGACGTTATTGCGTTAAACCTCACGGTATCGAGTGATAATGTTACTTTATCGTGCACTAACATTACGTATCACGTGGTAACGTTATGTATCGTGCACAAACTGTGCCGCCTAATAGCGCTGTTTAGTAAACATGCCCCTAAGAGTTCTTTGTCTGAAGAGTGGCATGGAGATGGTTGGGATTGACATATGGATGCAAAAGTAATTTTGGAGGTTCCAGGAAGAGCATTCTTATGATGAAGCAGTGAGGAACAAGAGTCAAGGTTGTTTATTCTTGATTCCATGAAAGCTTTGGTGAAAGATATTATGAGAGAAGGATATAAAGAGAAGCATTCATTTTGAATATCCACTTCTTTTTCTGCCAAAACATTGTAACTATAGTAATTTTCTGTCGTGTCGCCTTGAACATTTGAGAAAGGCAAGAGCTAAATGCAATTCCCATTTCATTTCCCCATTATTAATGTAATAATTACTAAGGAATGGAAATTATCAAATAAAATCTTTGTCTAAGTTGTATCCAGTAAATCTGGTTACAAGTGCCTAAGTTAGACACTGGTATAATTAGGAGAATGCTTCCAGTAGTAGAAGAATTTTTAATGCCTTATAAAGTGCCTTATAACGTGCCTTGTACTGTTCCTTGTACTGTGCCAATAAGGTGCCTTGTAACGTGCCTTGTACTGTGCCTAATTAGGAGCCTTATAACGCCTTATACGGATTGCTGGCAACTGTGGTGAGGGTACTATGGTCTGGCAGCACGGATCTGCAAAGATATGACTTTCACAGGCAAGCAAATTATCTGCCTTGGACAGGAGGGAACAACAAGGAATTGAACCCATGATCTCCACCTAGAATATCAGTGTACTAACCAGTAGACTATACCTCTATGGCCTGTTGAACAGCAATGGTTGGGTACAGAAGGACTGAAGATCACTGCACAAACCGTCTGCTCTGTGTGTCAGGATAGGGTAACCCCACCAGCACCCATGATGCATTGCATATGCAGAACAGCGGCCTACAGCTGACCACCAAATGGGGTCTGCATCTCTCTGGTACTGCAGCGTGGTAAGACGGACTGATAGTGCATGATACTGGCACAGAGCAGCTACGGACCATGCCATTGTGCAGGTTCCGTGTTCACCCTGAGGGATAGGATGGGCGCCCAGCACTAGGTCCACAGTACATGTGATACTAGAGATAGGTTCTACTGCACATTCTCAGCACTGCCAGTGTGTGACAGGTGTTCCCAGCAGTGCAGTTGAAAGTGCATCTGTTCCAGCTGTGTTCTGCAATCACATGTGGCCCCTGTGGGACTGGACACCACCTAGGTTAGTGTGTACCTGGTGTTAAGGTCTGGCTGCCATGGGTACCAGTTATCAGGGCAGTGGGGTGTCTAGACTCGCATGAGGGTGATGTAGCACTGCCACTATGGATAAAAGTGGTATATGCTTATATCGCCCAAAGGGCCTCAATCACCCCCTTTGTAGATGAGGGTGTGGTGGGACAGGTGCTTGCACACTGCAGCATCAGCAACCACAGTCCTACTGACAGATGACAGCCCCTCCAGGGCGTCCGTAGCTCCAGGGCTGTTGGGCCAGTGCTATATCTGTGACCATTGCAAACCAGCAGTGATGCTTGGGGGAGGCTCAACTGCCCCATGCCATGGTCTGCCATTCATCAACAGACAGCACAGTCAGACTGCACCTGCATCATCCTATAAGGTGCTCCCACCATGCACAGGCAAACTGCAGACAGCCCATTAACCAGTCCATAGTGCACACTCACAGGGGAACCCTGTGCACCCAGAGGTGGGATGCACAGCACAGACAGCAAGCAGGTATCTTTGTGCTTGGGCCCCAAAACTGGGAACACACAGGTATCACCGGAAACAAATAATGTGTGACACTATGTGGGAACATAGACATGCCATGGTCACTGCTCAGTCAGAGTGAGAGTGACCCCCAGCGTGACATGCTGTGGCCACCCTGTCCATGCAGGTGGTGGTTGAGCATTACAGTGTCCCAGCCATTGCCCTCCACCCTGTGCAGATGCATCCTGGCCAATCCGCCCTGTCTGGGCCATACCCACAATACCTTGCTCCTCGTTATGCACATTTGCAGGCTAACGCTGGAAGCAGTATGAGCAATGTGGGCTCAGTGAGGTGTTGGCAGTCACAAAACAATGGAGAGACATATGCACACTCCCACACCTATCTCAGCATTGTGCAGAGATGGAGGTGGTTGACAACACTACCTGCTGCACTGGTCCTGATCACAGTGCCGACATTGCTAATCTGTGCAGGGGGTAGTAGCAGTGCTCTGGTGATAACTGCAGCTCTGTGCTGGGGCCAACAGCCTGACACTCCATGAAGCTGTGGATAGTGGAGCCCTTATGAGTAGGTCTCCGTACCCCTGTGCAACACTGCTTTAGGGTTTGCCCATGTTGTTGTTGTGGCTGCATTGTGGGCTAAAACTATGGGGAGATACTCTGCAGGATCCACAGATGGGACCTGAACCTCTGACCCTCTGCTCTTGGAGAATGCTGGCTGAGTGTACTGCACCACACTGTTGCCACAGCAACATAGTGGTCCCTGGGGCTATCTTTATGTTCCTCGGCCAGACCTCTTCTGTTGCACTGCACACCACATTCTGGTACAGGGCATGGCCTAGGACCACTGCAGGCGGATGCCACTGCTCCCTCCAGCACAATCACCCACCCCCTCTGCCATGCCGCCATGACCATATGCTGTCGGTGCCAGTGGTGCGCCATCCCAGGCCATCCAGGGGGCAGGTAGGCGGCTGCCTAAGATGTGGGTTCTGTTTCAGCTTTATTATCTACTCCAGGGAATGAGGACATAGCTGTTTCCACGCTGTTAGTCACACTAGCCCTTTCCTCTGATAGAGAATGGTTATTGAAATTATTTTACAAAAAGCATTCTTCTCTGTTTTATGGTAAAAAAGTGTTAGTGTTCCCTGATGTGGCTCGGGAAACGCAGAAGCGGAGGCGAGCTTTTCTTCTGTTAAAACCAGGGGTGCTATCTTTAGGTGCTTCATTTATACTTCGTTTCCCTTGTAAATGTTTAGTCACTTATAAAGCGCAGAAATTTGTGTGTTCTTTTCTCCAGCTGATCTTTCTACTTTTTTGAGTTCCCATTTGGTGGTAGCTTCTACTTCGGGACCACAGACTCCATCATAAGTTTAGTACTCCTTGGAGCACTGTCTTCATTTTGTTTTCTTGATAGCAATTCCTGTGATATTCCCTTTTTTCCTTAAGAAATTTTCCAATGAGGTATTTCATGTTAATTTTTGTGGTAACCTCCTCCTCCTACTGAGGGCTATTTTTGATCCTTGCATATTATGTAGTTTTTGAACAAATTGTGTTATGTATTATTCTTGCAAGTGTCATTATTCTGTACAAGTTTTTTGCTTGGTTTATTGTTAAAAAATGCATAAATAAATAATATAAAAAAAAAAAAAGATGTGGGTTCTGGGGTAGGGGTGCCTACATAGATGTCCACGCTTCCCCAGGCACCGCCTGTCAATGTTATGTGCCCCTTGGGGTGCCTGCTTGGTAATGTCTCCTGGATGCGACACTGTGGGCCACAGACTTATGGGCATGTCTGACCCTGGCCAGTTGCTGTCTTGCTGGTTTCCATTTTCTGCGTTCCTATGTGCCACCTCGGCAACCTCCTAGTCCACTCTGTGCCCCAGTAGCCCCCACTGCATGTCCCGCCTGCAGCCCCCATGCCCCATTTGCGCCATCACCAAAGTGGCCTTTCATACCAGGGCACTATGCTGTTGGTGCAAATGTATCACTACTATCACTTTTCTGAGGCTCCCTGGCTATGCTGTACATTGCTGACACAGAACTGGTTTCTCTCTCTTGCAAATGTGTGCTAACGCCAGGTTTTCAGTTGCGTTAGGATTCAGCCCTTAATTTCTCCGCGTTAGTGTGAAAGGGGCCTCACCCCACCCACTCCCCACCCACTGACCCCTTCTCTCCGCCCTCTCTCCACCCTTTTCTGGACTTAACGCAGCCGAGAACGTTAAGGCGCATTATGTAACGTTAAGGCGCCTTAACGCTGCATAATGTGCCTTAACGTAGCCGCTGCTACGTTACCGCAGTTTAGTAAACATACCCCTTGGTTCAGTTCATTAGTGCGCCTTAAAACATGTTGTTCTTAAGTGCTGTCGAGTCACTGTCGACTCATGGCGACCCTTTGGATAGTTGTCCTAAATTGTGTTTGGTCTTCAGTCAGGCGGCTCATTGTTGACAGATTGGTACCCGTAGCTGCTCTTATTGTATTGATCCATCTCATTGCTGGCCTTCCTCTTTTGCGTTGACCTTCTATCTTGCCAAGCATGATGCCTTTCTCTAATGATCTCTCTCTTCGCATGATGTATCCAAAGTGTGAAAGTCAAAGTATTGTCATCTGAGCTTCTAAAGAAAGCTTAGGTTTGATCTTCTCTAGTACTGACTGGCTTGTTCTTTGGGCAGTCCATGGTATATGAAGTATTCGCCGCCAGCACCATAATTCAAAGGCATCAATTTTCTTCCTATCTTTTTCACTGTCCAGCTTTCACATCCATATGATGTTATTGAAAATACCATGGTTTGAACAAGTCAAATCTTTGTATGGAGAGAGACATCTCTGCTCTTGAGAATCTTGTCTAGGGGGCTTGTTTACAAAGCTGCGGTAGCGGTTTCCGATCGTTATCGTTATCGTTATCGTTATCGTTATTGATTTCAATGGGGCTGCGGCTCCGATAACGATCGGAAACCGCTACTGTGGCTTTGTAAACAAGTCCCTGGGTCTTCCATAGCCATTCTGCCAAGAGCAATGAGTCGTCGGATTTCTTGACTGCTTGTTGCTTCTTTATTGATAGTTGATCCAAGTAGGTTAAAGTTGTCCACAATTTCAATTTCTTCTCCTTCAACGATGAACTTGTTGATTTTGCCAGTTTTCAAGATCTTTGTCTTCTTTACATTAAGGTGCAGGCCAATTTTGAGACTATGTTCTTTGATCATGAGAAGCAAATTTTTTGGATCATCTTCACTTTCAGCCAGTAATGTGATATCCTCAGCATTGCGAAGGTTGTTGATGAGTCTTCCACCAATCTTCACGCCTCTGTTGTCTTCATACAAACCTGCTTCTCTGATGATTTGTTCTGCATTAAATTAAACAGGTAGGGGGAAAATATGCAGCCTTGTCTTAAACCTTTGCTTTTTTTAAACCATTCTGTTTCTCCTTGTTCCATTCGAACTGTTGCTTCTTGATCAATGTACAGATTGTGCAAAAGAACGATCAGGTGTTCTCGTATACCCATGCTTCTTAATGTGGCCCAGAGTTTCTCATGGTTTACACAGTCAAAAGCCTTGCTATAGTTGGTGCTTTATTGACTATAAAACATGTAGTGTGTGCTAAATTGAAGTGAAGGTTCATGGTGTGCCTATGGAAGTGTGATGTAAAATTTACATATCTCCACTCCTGAAGAAGGATGACTCTGCTGAAAATGGGCCTGGGCAGAAGGAAGTGCTATCCATTTTCAGCAGAAGGAGCCATTTCAGAAACATACAGGTGGTAAAATCAGTGGAGGGAATCCAGAACCTTATATGCACAAGGGCTACAACTCCAAACATGCATGTGTAAATACCTCCACTTGCACATAAACCCAAGCCATTTGCAACCCAAGAAGTGCAGTTGCTCTTAATCAATCACAGAGGACTTGGAGTGCGCTGTTTGTTTCCTGCTTGCTTTGATTCCTGCTTGGATTGGAGATGATGTTCCATGTTGGGGAGTGTCAAGGACCACATGAGCAGATAAGATCAGAGCCTCCAATGTGGGATGTTGAGTGTGCTTTGTTTGTTTCCTGCTTGCCTTGATTCTTGCTTGGATTGGAGCTGTTGTTCTGTGTTGGAGAGTGCCGAGGACTACGTGAGCAGACCGACTATAAGATCAGAGTCCCCACTATGGGACACGCAATGCGAGTACGTGCCCATGGGTGCATGCTCCAAAGGGGCATGTCCAAAAGGGCAAGTTTGCTCTTTTGGAGCCCCTTCGAAGCCACATAGGAGCATAGCAGTCCTTGTTAATGGGGAGACGCAAGAAGAGACTTCCTTCATCTTCTTTGTCCTCTACCAATTCTGCAAATGTAGTGGTCATTTTATTAAAGTCCATGGCCCCGCAACAGCTGCTGCATCATTGGAGATGTCTTCAATCTCTGTGAGTACTGTGTTTCTCCTGATATGCAACGGGTTTTATCTTCACCCAGCTTTTTCTGTGGAGATGGATTCCACCCCTAAGGAGGTGGGCAGTCCCTCTCCTAATTTTGTCTCCCTCCCTGATGCCTTTCTGAGGTTAAGTACTTTAGAGGTTGTCTTGCCTCTTCCATTTCATTTTACTAGAGCTCTGGAAAGCCTTCAACCACTGAAATAAGTTACCCTTCAAGATATTTGGCAAATAGTTTCTCAAACTGAGTTATCATTACAATCATCACTGGAAACACCTGTGACGTTTACCAAGGAGACTGTAACCACTTTGTCAGGTCATGAGTCTAGTTATCTGATGCTGAGACATGCATCTCTAAGGTTGATTCTCAGATCTCAACCTTGCAGGGGGCTGTGACCTCCTCTGTATAAGATTCTTTAGTGCTTCACCGGCATATGAATATTTTGAGAATGCTCTTTGTATAAGAAATCTTCATTTTTTGAGTTTTCCTTGTACCCATTACACAGGTACACTACCAAAAAACTGCCTCCAGTTTTGCAACTGATTCCTATAGATTTTGGGGTGCTGAATCCAGGAAAAATAGCCAAAATGTTCCATCACGTCACGTTTTCTTGCAAAATTAGATTTCTTACCCATATAAGGAATGTTCACATAATTTCTTTTTAGCCGACTGCAGTTTATTTTCTTGGCCCAAAATAGAGGTTGTAATGGTTAACTAACTAGAAACACTCCCTCATGATATTTTAGAGTGTTTTGTATTCATTTTATACATTAACAGGACAATTGGGAGGCGGGGGGCTAAATCCAGTACTCGCGCTGGCGCATGTTCTTTCCTGTTCGCCTCGCCTCGTTCGCTCGCTCAAACACGGTGGTTGCGACATGAACGTTCCTGTCAAATTTCAGTTTCTTGCAAGTTCATTATTACCTTTTGTTTCTCAGTCGTAATCCAGCTTTATTCCGAAGTGGTTCACTACAGTTGTAGTTTGCAGTGCTGTGTATTTGTGATGGCTCACAGAGCCAGAGGTTGCATCAACTCTCCGGACAGTTTTTGTTTTATTTGTGGGGAATATACCGTGAAAAAGCGGCAGAGGAACATTTCTGCATTTATTTAAAAAGTATATTTCGCCTATTTCGGTTTGAAGTTAGGCGATCAAGACAAACCATGGGCTCCTCACAAAGTGTGCAAGACATGTGAGGAAGATCTACGCTTATGGATGAAAGGTAAAAAACAAGCATTTCGTTTCGGAATACCTATGATGTGGCGTGTGAACAAAGAGACCACAGCAGTGACTGCTATTTTTGCTCTTGCATTGTGAAGGGATACAACTTAAAAAATAAGAACGTAATAAGTTACCCCAACCTTCCCTCAGCAATTAGGCCTATGCCTCATAGCAACGAAGTACCTGTGCCTGAACCACCAAAATCTTTGGATCATATTTGTGTGGACAGTTCTGATCATGATGAGACTCATCAGATGGCTTTTCCCGATGAGTCCAGTACTTCCGAGTTTGAAACTGAACCAGATCCGAAACCTAAACTTTTCTCTCAAGCTGAATTGAATGATTTAGTCCGGGATTTAGGACTCCCAAAAGATGCTGCCCAACTGCTAGGTTCTCGGCTTAAACAGAAAAATCTATTGTCACCAGGAACAACTTTTTATTGGTACCGCAACCGCGAGACACAATTTTTGAAGTATTTCAGCAAAGAGGAAGATTTGGTATTTTGCAACGATATATACGGAGTGATGGAAAAGTTTAAACTCAAGTATGATCCTGCTGAATGGCGGCTGTTCATTGATTCGTCAAAAGACAGCATAAAAGGTGTTCTTCTTCATAATGGCAACACATTCGCTTCAGTTCCTATTGCTCACTCTGTTATTCTCCAAGAAAAATACGAGAATTTGGCCCTGATTCTTCAGAAGATTCGTTATGATGAACATAAGTGGATGATTTGTGGAGACTTTAAAATTCTATCCATGCTATTAGGGCAGCAATCCGGTTTCACCAAATATCCCTGCTTCCTTTGCTTGTGGGATAGCCGGGCCCGCGACCTACACTGGGGGAAAAAAGACTGGCCAATTCGGGAGTATTTGAGACCCGGTGAGAAAAATGTTCTTCATGAGAGCTTGGTACCTCGTGATAAAATTCTATTACCACCTCTCCACATTAAGTTGGGTCTCATTAAGCAATTCATCAAGTCCCTTCCAAAAGATGGTGAGTGCTTTCGGTACCTTTGCTCAAAGTTCCCCCGACTTTCTGAAGCAAAGCTAAAGGAAGGAGTGTTTGTTGGCCCTGATATAAGGAAACTCATTTCAGATGGAGCATTCGCTGAAACGATGTCTGAGAAGGAAAAAGAAGCCTGGGATTCCTTCAAGGATGTTGTTCTCAAATTCTTGGGGAACAGGCGGGATGAGAACTATAAGGATATTGTTGCCAGGATGCTCAATGCCTTCAAAGAACAAGGCTGTAACATGAGCCTGAAAGTCCATTTCTTGCACTCCCATGTGAACTACTTTCCCGAAAACTTGGGGGCGTACAGTGAAGAACAAGGTGAAAGGTTTCACCAGGACATCAAGGACGCAGAGAGAAGGTACCAAGGAAGATGGAACACCACTATGATGGCTGATTTCTGCTGGTTGCTGCTGCGGGAAACCCCAGATGAAAAATACGCCAAGCAGCGCACCAAGAGAAGCATTCGGGGGAAGAAGAAACGGGCCCACCAGGAGATTGATTGACCCAAGAATGACTTTAAAATCTAAACTGTGTTGACAAATATCGTGTTTTTACTAAACTTTGAAATAAAAATTTGCTAGTTATTACCACAGTGTCGGATCTCATTTATTAGAATTTTATTTTCACACCATCGGGTGTTTGTCTTTATGTATTGCAATGGTGCGGTTTGCGTTTTCTATTCTTACATACATACCTGTACAACATTTTTTGCACATTTCTTTGCTTTGCTTTGTGTCTAACCTCGCTCTTATATGCTCAATGTTTGTGCACATGTATGTGGCTGTTTTAAGTGCAGACAATTTTGCTACCATCACAGTGTGTTTTGTTGACATTACTCTATTCTTATGTGCTGCCTTGTTACAATTTTCTTTATTCTTATTTGAATAACTACTAAAAAATTAGTATAAAGAATTCATCCAAGAAACTTTTATCTCGATCACACTCAATCTGAAACGTTCACCTCAAACTGCTAACCCAATGTAGCAAAAAATCTGTACGTGATGGAGCAAATTGGTTACCAGATTTGGATTCAGCGCACCAAAAAACGTAAAAATCAATCGAAACATTAGAGGCAGTTTAAAAAAAAATTTTTTTAGTGTACCTGTGTTATCTTTCCCCCTCTATATTGTTCTCTAAATATTTGAAGGATGTTTTGAATATTCCTGACCCTGAATCTATACATTTATCTAAGATATACTATCTCCGTAGGGTAGTTAGGGAAGTGAAGGATTTGGATCAGGGTGGGGTGGATGCGGTAGGACAGGGGACGGTGATCATTAATTGCTCCCGGGTTTAGATTTATCCACCTTCTTAGAAACTTCATTGGAGGAGATTTCTACTTGGGCTATGCTTTTGGCTACCTTTTGCTCGAGAAATGTTCTGTTTTTCGACTATATCTTTCTGAAAGACAAGAACAATTTTTTGGTCAGACTATACAAATTATCCGGATATGTCTCGTAACTACACAAAGGAAAAGGAAAGCTTTTCTTGAGCTTAGGCCTCAAGTTGTGGCCTTGGGAGCCTCCTTTCTTCTAAAATATCCTTGTAAATGTGTTATAGTATTAAAGGGTAAGAAATAGATTTTCTTTGATTCTTTACAATTGGAAGGGTTTTTACAGGAGAAGGGATGAGATTTATGGCCATAGTATTTCTCTAGCTCCTTGTTAAGAGAAAAGGGGATGTGGGGTTTTGTATGGGTAGCTCTGTGCTTTTCGCGCATTTCCAAAACTGTGTACTGGGTGTTATTTTTATACTTTGTATTCTCTATGTGTTGGGGTATGTTTACTAAACAGCGCTAACGTCGCAGTGGCAACGTTATCGCGTGACAAGTGACATTATCATGCGATAATAGTGCATTACCGTGCGATAACGTCACATATCGCGTGATAACATCTCCGGTGGCATTAAGGTGCACAGAGGGTGGAGTAAGGCTCCCCAGAGGGGGGAGATAAGGGGTCAATGGGCAGAGAGTGGGCGGGGAGAGGCCCCAGGCACACTAACACTGTGAAATCAGGGTCTGAAAATTAACGCCAATGAAAACCTTGCATTAGAGGCACATATGCAGGAGAGAGAAACCAGTTCAGTCAGCAATGTACAGCAAAGGCAGGGATACCCAGATAAGTGATAGTAGTGATACATATGCAGCCACAAAACATGCAAAAACCAGAGAGATAAAGACCAGAACCAAAACAGAAATACAAAACACCGAGCTGGCCAATAGAAAAAACATTGATAAATGGTAATCAATACTACCCATAAAGAATAAAAAGGAAGATGTCACTTTTGGAAGGGTCAATTCTGATTCCCCCCACAAAGTGAATGTTCCAACACTGATAGTGTTGATGAGGGTTTGCTGTAGTGTATATTGGGCAGCTTGCTTATGTGGCTTTCACATGTGCAGCAATAGCAGAGTGGCCATGTAGGAAAGGGCACAATGGTGATGGTGTAAATGGGGTACAGGGGGCTGCAGGCGGCACATGCAGTGGGGCAGCTGAGGCACAGGGTGGATTAGGCAGATGCCTAGGTGACACATAGGAATGTAGAGACAGAAAACCAGCAAGATAGCAACTGACCAAGGGCAAGCATGCCCACAAATGTGTGTCCCACAGTGTCACAATAGGCAGTACCCAGCAAGTACCCCAAAGGGCATATAACATTGGCAGGCGGTGCTGGGGGGAAGCATGGATGTCTATGCAGGCACCCCTACCCCATATCACGCACCATAGGCAGCCGCCTACCAGCACACTGGATGGCCTGGGACTGCGTACCACCAGCACCACCGGCATAGGGGCATGTCAGCATGGTGGCGGAGGGGTGCTGGTGGTGGAGGGGGTAGTGGCATCTGCCCACAGCAGACCAAGGCCAAGCCCTGTTTAGGTGGGTGCTGTGCACTGCAACAGACAAGGTCTGTCTGACAAATAGTAATGGTATCCCCAGGAAATAACCTGCCTCTGTGGCAACAGTTTGGTGCAGTACACACAGCCAGTGTGTTAAGGGGCAGAAGGTCACAGGTTTGAGTCCCAGCTGTGGCTCCTGCATACCATGTCCCTATATTTCACCCAGAACTAAACCTTGGTAATAAAGACAGAACCTTTATTGCAGATAAAATATAAACACCTATACTTTACCCGACAGAGCACATACACCATAAACATGTGCAATCCCTAGAGCAGAGTCTCCCAACTGCAGTCCTGGAGGGCCAAACACCATTCAGGTTTCATGCTGTCCCTAATAAATATGTCTGTGATGCATTTGTATGCACCGCCCCCATTGTATGCAAATGTATTCATGCATATTCATTAGGGAAAGCATGAAAACTTGAACCGTGTTTGGCCCACCAGGACCGGAGTTGAGAACCTCTGCCCTAGAGCAGCGGCCAACAGGGGCACAAACACACACACCCACAGGCTCCACTATCCAACGGCTCATGGAGAGTCAGGCTGTTGGGCCCTGCACGGAGCAACATCTACCAATACTAGCACCTGCATACCTTAGCAATGCCATCTTAAGCTTGGAAACACATTCCACATATATCAAAAGGTTGCTATGATTAATGTCAGATAGCAAATCCTACGTTAACACAATTTGTTGACAGAGATTCATCATAGCAACCTTTCTGATATCTGTGGAGTGTGTTTCAGTTCTTGTTTCTGACAGTGTTTACCACCCCGAGGAGTGACCCTAACAGTATTGAGTACCATAGCAATGACTGCACTGTGCCCAGGACTGGTGTGGCGGCCAGGGCTGCCAACCACCTCTATATTTGCACAATGCTGAAATAGGTATGGGAGTGTGTTTATGTCTATCCAGTGTTTTGTGGCTGCCTACACCTTACTGAGCCCCCTAATGCTTGCACTGTTTCCAGTGTTAGCCTGCAAATCTGCATAATGAGGAGCATGGTACTGTGGGTATGGTCCGGACAGGGCGGCCTGAGCAGGATGCATCTGCACAGGGCATAGGGCAATGGCTGGGACATTGTAGTGCCCGACCACCACCTGCATGGACAGGGTGGCCACAGCATGTCATGCTGGGGGGGTCACTCTCACCCTGACTGAGCAGTGACCATGGCATGGCTAGGTTCCCCCATTGTGCTATGCAGTATTTCTCTTAAGTGATATCTATAAGTTTCCTTTTCTGGGGCCTAATTGCCTGCTTGGTGTGTGTGCTCACATCCTATTTTTGGGTGCATACAGTTCCTCCAGAAACATGTACTAGCTAGCAGGTTTCTGCAGTTAGCAGGCGTATGGCTTGAACACCTTGCAGGGTGTAGTGGGTGGAAACTGACTGTGCTCTTTGCTGGTGAATGTCAGATAGTGTTGGGGGGCAGCTAAGCCTTTCCAGGCTGACTGCCAGTGCTCTATGTGATGAGGACAGATCTGCATTAACTGCGCTGTAGGGGTGCCTAATCCCCAGCAGGACCGGGGTTGATGGTCCCCTCTACTGGCACCATTGCAGAGATGTAGAATGAAGAATGTGGATCTGTTGGTGGGGGATCCTGTCCCCCATCCTGAGCCACAGGGGGCAGGTTGTGTGGTGCTACATAATCTGCTTTTGGTTACACACAACACTCTTCTCTTATATCATATGACCATGACAACCACACAGCATATGCACTATCCTGGGTGCATCATAGTCCACAAGGACTAGGTGCAACTGGGAAATACAGATGGACACAAGTGTAGCCTAGGTGTGTCTGCAAGGACTATCTATCACACACTAGCACTAATGGGGACCTGCAGCACAGCCTATCTCAGCTAAGCCAGGGGCTGCAGACCTGGTGCTGGGCACCCCACCTCACCCTCAGGGTGAGCACATGAACTGCACAGTGTCACTGTCTGTAGTTACTCTGTGCCAGTAACACACATGGTCAGTTCCCCCTACCAGGCCGGGGTGCTATAGAGGTGCATACCCCATCTGGTGATCCGATGTAGGCTGCTGATCTGCATGTGCAGTGCATCATGGGTACGGGTGGGTCTACCCTATCCTGGTAGCCACAGCAGACAGTTTGTGTGGTGACCTTCAGTCTTTCTGTAGCCAGCCAGTGGTGTGTCAGATGCTATAGCAATGTAGCCCACTGGTTACTTCAATGACTGTGGAGACAGAGGTCATGGGTTTGATCCCACAGTGGTGTTATTTAATAAAGCCGTCTGAGGCTTTTCCTTTTAATTTAGATCAGTGTTGTCAGCAAAAACACCCTCACAGTGCCGTAACCTAAGGTGCCTCATAAGGCGCCCTATAGGGCACCTTATAAAGTGCCCTTTAACGCGCCCTATACAGCTCCCTATAGGTCACATTATAAGGTGCCTTGGCGGACAGGGCACTTTATAATGTGCCCTATGGAGTGCCTTATAGGGCGTCTTATGCGGCACCTTAGGTTACGGCACTATGAGGGTGTTTTTGCTGGCAGCACTGATTTAATTTAAAAGGCAATGCCTCAGACAGTTTTCTTACATAACACCACTGTGGGATCAAACCCATGACCTCTGCCTCCACAGTCAGTGCAGTAACCAGTGGGCTACATCTTTATAGCTTCTAGCACTGCACTGCCATGAACTTAGGGTTAACGCATGTTAACGTGCCATGGCACCCACTATCGCGCGATACAGATTCTTGCTACCTTGCCGCCGGAATGCCCGCTACCTTATATGGCATTCTTCACATTAACGCTGCAACTAGCGCCGGTAACATTAAGACGGTTTAGTAAACATACCCCATTGTTTTTGTTTCCCGTATTTCTTTTGTGATTCCTTAAATAAAAGGAGGAAATTTGAAAAATAAATCATAGAGGACTCAGTGCTTACCTTATTTCAAATTGGAGAGGAAAATAAACATGGAGGATTTAGAGGAGTAGTCTCTTTATTCCCTACTGTCAAGGGTTTGCAGAAAAA
Organism: Ichthyophis bannanicus; assembly: GCA_033557465.1. Classification (NCBI taxonomy): domain Eukaryota; kingdom Metazoa; phylum Chordata; class Amphibia; order Gymnophiona; family Ichthyophiidae; genus Ichthyophis; species Ichthyophis bannanicus. The sequence goes on from CM066037.1 coordinate 211,716,047, forward strand.
AGCATTTTAAACATTCTTGTTCGTGTCAATGGGGCAGGTTTAAATTTGGATGTGGCTGATTTTAGCTTTAAACCTACATCTTCTACAGGAAAGAAGGGATACACATATATATTTTTGTCCCTTCCATATCACTTCGCCGCACACCTCTCCAATGTAACTTGAACGTGCCTGGGCAAAAGGAACCTTCTAGATTGGCTGTTTGTATGTGGATATAGTTTGTATTTGTATTTATTAATATTATTTTTTTTAATTATTTAGCAAATTTTAACTTTCACAAAATTCCCAAAATAGAGGAAAGCAAATCACTATCACGATGCATAAGAGCAAAAGAATAATCGTAATAAAAAGAAGAAAAGAAAGGCAATTCAACAATCACATCATGAAAAAACATATGAGACCTGAAAAAACAAAAAGGAAATTGGGGAAGGAGTTATGGAAAAGCCCTGCCTGCCAGTTAACCAATTCTGAAAAGTAAAATAAAGAAAAACTGGCAGTTCATTAGAGGAACCTGTTATTCAAAATCAAAACATACATTTGTTAAGTCTCATCCGATAGATTCTCATGATTAGGAGTGCTGGAAATCTTTCCCATTGCTCTGGTTCATAAAAAACAAAAGTATCAGCATGAAACTTCATAACACATTTGCATGGCAAAAGGAAAGATAGAGCAAGATGTAGCACTCTTTGATGCTTATCTAGAATTTTTTTTTTTGGTTGATCTGCTTAAACCAGGAAATATTTAAATTTGTTTCTCCAAAATGTAGCATTCCAATATCTAAAGAAAAGCTTCATAATCAGATTTTTATCAAACTCAAGTGAAAACCACACTAATAAGCATAAACTGCTTACTAATTTCATTATGAGAGTTCTTCAAATGCTGGGTGAGATTCAAGCAGTCCTCTGACAACAGCTGCTGATCTTGCTTTTGAAAATTGCCTAACAGTCTATGTGGATTTCTTTTGCCTTAGGGAAAGTATTAGTGCAATATACAATTACCTAGCTGTAAAACTGCATTCTGAAAAGGTAGCTTAAAAGAAAATCTTTGGCCTGGTAGTTAACAGTTGCCCAGCAGGGTCTCTGGCTCAGGAAGTTAAATTCACAGCACACTGCCATTTTGTAAGATAGGCATTCTCACTCATCATCTATTCTCCCACTGCGTACCCTGCTAACACTTAAATTACACTCCCTTAGAGAGGTGTTTGGCAAAATTTTGGCCACACTTTAATTCAACATCCAAATATTTAACAATAACATCAAAGCAATTGATAACAATCTCTACCACAGGGTCGGGCTAGACGGTGTCATCCTAGCCCCCACGAATCCATATTTCCATTCTCTCCTCTCCCACTGATCCCCCTTCCCACTCCCCAGCATCTGGTGATGCCAGGCTGAGGCATACTTCCATCTATGGGAGACTTAATGTAACTGGGACCAAACATGACAGTTACACACATGCTGCAGGAAGCCCCCCAGTGCTCCCATCCCTGTCATCCTCCCCACCCTTCTGAGGGGTCGGGGGGGGAATTAACCCCAGGGGGAGATCTGCCACCTCTAAATTCCGCCAAGAGTGGAGACAGTACCTTGCATGTCTACGCCCCCCCCCCCCCCACCAATGCCGCAGCCTGAAATGCCTTGTTGCATTCCACCAATACATCCTGAACTGAACCAATAAAAATATCCTGAACAATATCCAACAAATGTACCCCATCCAGGTGGAAAATTCCCAGGCAATCCACTGTAATTAAGTCATTAGCCATCACTAGCCCTTGCAATAGATGGATAAACTTGGAGACCTCCGCATTCACCCTTCTCTGCAAACGCTCAACAGCTTGCAGACGGATGGCCGTGTGCCATATGCGCTGTGGAATTATCTCCGATCAAATGACCGTCGCAGCCAGAAAGTAGCAACGGATTAAGAAAAAATCCCTCTTCGTTTGTCGGATAAGGTCAACCCCTTTTGCAACACACAGATAGTCCCCCCCCCAAATGGACCACAATACAATGGGGTAAATTATATTGCTGAGGCTCCAGCAGCACGGGTAGCAATTGGGAGCAGCGCATCCCTTGAGATCCATCCACTGCAGCAGCACTCCATTTCCAGCTAAGCCCAAATTCAGACTCCACTTGGATTCTGCTGCTCTTTTCTGGGCCCAGAAAATGAAGGAATGCCTGCACATCCACACAAGGAACTCTCACCGCCGCCAACCTGGGGACAAAACTGAAAGAAAAATAAGCTGAACAGGAAGTTGAAGAGGCCAATTAATGTACATATCGCTTATACACATTAGATTGCCAATGACCCAAATGCTGAATCGCTGGTGCAGAGAGGCCCTGTGCAACTTCAAACATTTCTGCCCCAATGCGGAATGAATGTGTTTCATACTCATGCGGTGGGAAACTCGCTATGGCTAAACCCCGCTTCATAATAGCTGCACACTGGAACCAGGTCAGTGGATCCTCCCGCTCATGGCACAACCAAAATAGGCCCTCTGCTGGCAGAGCATGTAGAAATAACCTGGCAGGTGACCAAGCCAGGAACACTCCTCAACTGGACCCATGCTCCACGTCCCCACTGATCCTTCTTGCTGCGTTGAATACACAGTTGCACACCCTTATGATATCTCATGACAGTCCCCAACATTACTACAGCTGTTTCCAAAGAACCTGAATGTAGTGACCTGTGACTAAGCAGGAGGGGAGTGGGAAGGAGGGGGAGAGGGAGCGGGAGAGGGGGAGGAGGAGGGGGAGGAGGAGGGGGAGGAGGAGGGGGAAAGGAGGGGAGGGGAGGGAGAGGGGGAGGGGGAGAGGCAGTTACCAACCCCAAACAGATGGGCCTGCGGAGACCATAGTTATCAGGCCAAGACAAGCTGCTAGTCATACCTTCAGGGTCCTTCAATCTACTACAGCAAGCAAGGTCAGTCTGCCTGTGTTGGTCACCACAGGGCTGGGTCAGCCATTCACATCCCAACTGTGCCTAGTCTGCTAATCACCACAGACTGCATATGCAAAGAGCCACCATGTATACTCTGGCTTGGTACTCTGGCTTGGTCAGAAGCTGTTGCAATGATGGGACTGCCAAGATAAGAACTATAACCACATTGCTGCAGTTTGACACTAAATAGCACAATGTGGATACATAGCCATGAAATGGTCACAGCTCAGTCAGAGTGAAAGTGGCCTCTCAGCATAAACAGATTTGTGCACCCTGGCCATGTGTGTTGCAGACACATATTTGGATGGCTCTGCCATTTACCTAACTTCTGACTCATATACATTCTGTGCAAACGGCTCTGTTTCTAACAATACTCAGAATCCTCTTCCCTTCATTTGTTTGCTCTTTGAGTTTGACCTTGTGAAATGCTAATGCAATGCACGGTGCACTGGAAATTGTGCCGCAGAGAGGCTGTGAGTGCATGTTAGGCCACAGTGCCCTATGTCTGAGACATCCCCTACACAGCTAGTGGCAGTGAGCATGGCACATATTGTCATGCTTGTACGCCCACAATGTTATTTCCCTTGCCCTGTCAAACTGGGCAGTGCAGCATATGCACTTCCCCACACTGCAGACACAGAGGATACATCCCAAGAGCACATCACAGCATGGCAGCTTGTACATGCAGTCTCACACTGTCTCTGAAGCATATTGTATGCATAGACATAATGTCTGGGCATCACATGCATGCACACTGCATTGCTGCTGCTCACAGTCCTCTGGGGACATATGCATGACCCTGCTGTCCAAAAGTGGTGCATATTGTCATTGTTACCTGCCCTTTAGGCCTCCTTAAATGTTCCACCATTATCAACACCTCCTCTGTGTACACATGCTATTAACATGCTCTGTAAAGTACAGGCTCTATCAACACCCACTTACTGTGCCAGTGCTGTTGGCATGCTCTGCCAACCAGTCTTACATTGTCCAGTTTCTCAGCTGAGTGTGAGGGCTCATGCTGGACACTGCACATGATGCTTCTCTTCAAGTATGATGAAGTAAACACACCTGGACAACATATTCCTGATCCACAGGCTGGCATTGAACCCAAGGCCCCACACTTATACACACACTGGCCATGTGTTTGGAGCCACAGTGCAGATACATAGATTCATCAGTCCATGGGTATACAGTTGATCAGTGTCAGGGTGCATGAGGGCATGACTTGGGGTGTGCCTATGTCTGCAGGCTTTGTGCCATACTTGACTTAGGCAGGTGTGTGAGAGGGACGTTTTATGAGGTCTGTATGCCACACAGTCTTGCTATGTTGCTGGTGCAATTGACATGCATGGTGTGCATGTGGGATATGTCCAGTCAGAAGGGCAGGTCATTATACATGGCCACATGCATTCCAGACCATGGGTGTCCTAGCAGAATGACCAACATACCCATTACATGGTATGTGCTTGTGGGCCATTCACGGACTATTATCATATGTTGCAGACAACAGATTATCTAGATATCCATGTGGTTCAGGTGGTTGTGAACAATTGAGTACTGAGTTATGGAGGGGTCACTGGAGCACACACTGATTCTTGTCATCATTTGGCAGATGAGAGAGCAGGGTGCTCATTTTTTTCTCTGATATGAGCTGTTCTCCTTTTGCATAGTGTTCCTGGCTCAGTGTATGCACCACATGTACATATCCAATCAATATGCGCAGGTTGGGGGCATTCTGATCCCAGGCTATGTCCCAGGGTCCACAGATGGTGGTAAACAGCATGCAAGCCAATATCTCCATCCCTACAAGTGTACCCCAGCTACCACCTCAGTGCTGCCAGTGGTCTTATGAATTAGCACCCATGCAGCTATTCACACCATTCTACTCCTGCCCCCCTCCACCGGGGGGATGTGGATACTGGTGCTGCTGCCTTATACCACAGGAGGGAGGGAGCAGGATGTGCTGTGCTGTACCTGCTGCCAACATGCTTTTCATCCCACTGATAGTGGCAACTGCAGCACTGCACCTGACATATAGGGCCAGGACACTTATTTCTCCAGCAGAAATCTGAAGCCACTGTGCCACCATCCCCAGCCACAAAAATGCTGACATGCTAGCATGGTGGCAGTGGGGGTGGCAGAACTCCCTTTTGACTGCAGCAGCATGTATGTGTGCTGCCGCTGTCACAGCAAAGTCATACCAGCCATCACTGATGCTCTCCCTAGGCAGATGCCTTGTCAGCCCCACGGCATAACCCACATGACACCTCCTTTGCCACATTTGCACCATCAACATAGTGTGCTGTTGCTGCTAATAGAGCACTACTATTACTTTCTTGGGATTTGTGTGTGTGGAGCACATTACAGACATTTAAATAGGCTTTATCCCCTCAAAACCTTCCCTTTCTGTGAGGTTTTACTTGGCGTTAGTCTGTCTAGCACTGTAGGCTCTAACGCATGATTGCACAACCTGGCAATAAGGGAGCACACGCTGTCAACGCCCATTCTCCTTTTCATTGAATGCTATGGGTCCCTCTAATGCTCATTAATGCAACATCATCAGTGCTTTCCGTGGTGTTAAACGCTGACGGGCACCGAAAACACGCATTAACGGTACACTTGATTCCTTACTACACTTTAATAAACATACCCCTTAGATTACATTCTATTTTCACAGAATGTATGATGATTGCTTATAGACAGAGTAGAAATATTGGTGAGATGATTACCAGATTTTCATTGCTATAGGAGCAAGATATATGGCCATTGCTATTTGTGTCAGTTTGCCATTACCAGCATTTCATGGACATATACAAATGGGAAAATTTACATGAGTTTGATGATTATGGACTATGATTCCATATATGTGGTTTATATTATTGTCTGTCCCTGCTTTTTGGTATAAGTGGAACGCAGAAAGAGGAAAATGTCCTTATGTCTCAATGAGCATAAAAGCAAGATAATTAATAAATCCAATCTGCACCTTTAATGGACCATTGGCTATCAAAGAATCATGCATTTACTGACATACGTTAGGAAATGATTGATTTGCTGCCTCATTCATGTGGGAGAGGGTAAGTTTGATCAATTGCTCAATAACAAAGAACATGTTTGGATCTTTAGAATGAATGCTGTGGAACCCAATGGGCTTAATCAGATAATTGAATGGATGACATTAAGATGAAGCTGATGGATGAGAATGGTCTTGATTCTGGCAATTGAATGGTTAAGAATAGCATGATGTCCATTCAATGAAGAAGTCATGTGACTTGTGCCATCTTGCTTTTATTCTTAGTGGAAGGTTGTGGTTGCTATGAGCCGATGATGCCTATTGCACTCTTAAGAGTAGGGATTGATGAATTATAAAGATGGGCCTCTAATGCAGCATACTTCAGAAGATTGTTGTTTTTAACTATCCCTGATGCACAGTATTGTGTTGGATTATCTATCCACTGTTTAAAAAATTTAACTTATGAATTCTTTTGGACTCTATAGCATATGTAAGAAAGAACTGTGTATTTGAATTATTCAGCCAGTTTCATCAGTGGAAGACCTCATTAAGTGTTAATTAACTTTAATATATATGGATTTAGCTCCTGGATATCTGAACTTTTACTTATTTGGACCAATGATGAATTGAAAGCAGTCTTGGCTCAGTAGTCTAGTGGTTTTGCTTGCTGGAAGCTATTTAACTCTTTGGGTTTGAGGTCCAATAAATAAAATTTTCTTATATGAAAGGGTTTTTTTTCCCCTTAGTGGTACACATGGTAGGGGGGGGGGGGGTTGTGCTGTCAAGTCAGTGTTCCTTATCGTCACTCCAGTCCAGTCCCTTACTTCTGGGTTGCGTAACCCTTCCAGCAGCTTGGAGGCTGAGCCCAACCTTTTTGGGGATGGAGCGGTATAAATACCACTGGGACCACCCCCTAACTCCAGTATTGCTCAGCCTCCAAGCAGCTGGAGGGTTCCGTAAGCCTAGGGCTTACTGGAGTCCTGCCTTCTCTTAATTAATGTTATTTAATTTTATTTAATTGCTGAATTCTTTAATTATTTATTTTCTTTCTTTAGTTAAGGTGCTCGTTTTTTCCTTTAGTGCCTGTACCTTTAAGTTCTGCAATCCCTCTGCTTCTCCCTCCCCCTCCTCCCTCCCTTTCCGACCGGGCCGGAGACCGGAGGGGACACCGGAGCTGCCTGCTGCAGGGGGATAAAAGATCTCCCTCTTCCTCGGCTGGGGGGATTTCTTGTTTTTTCAGCACCCTCGAGGAGCAGCCCTGCCTCGCGCCGAAGCCCCAAAGGCGGCTGAGCGCTAGAGGCAGAGACACGAGCGGGACATTGACGCCCCCCCCCCTGGAGCAGCGGGGTGCGGCGGCGATTCACGGGTCCGGCAGCTGAAGCCTCCCTCCTCCGGAGGAATTTCTAGCGGCGGCAGCCCTTGCAGTCGGCGACGCGGAGAACGCTCCCTCCTAGCAGGCCTGCATAACAGGGCAGCGTGCAGAAGCGCGATCCTCCGTTTCGGACTCCACGTGGCCGCGGCCTAACACGTGTAGAGCCAACGGAGTGGAATCGCGGCTTTCCCGGTTCAACAAACAGCAAGTATTATCATTGTCGGTTTTACTTTACCTTTATTTAGTTTAAAGTTATTTTTATGCTATTCTTATGCTATTTTTAGGTTATTTTAAATTAAATAGCTCGCTGTGGATCACATCTCTTCAACAAAATTGCTGACCTTTCTTAGGACAGAGGAAGGCTCAGGGGTTAACTAGTTTCTTCCCACAGCAATTCCCTGGAGTGGGACCCCTGATTTGCCCTCAGTTTTGCTTTGGGTTTTGCTTTTCAGTTTTTTCTCTCATACAGCCAATTGATTAGTCCTGCCACTAAGCACAGCCTTCGGAGCCGACTGGAAAGCATGGCTACCAAGGCAAAGTGCCCATCCTGTGGCACACGGAGGGGCACCCCCACTGAGACGGGAATCTGCAGGCCATGTGCGGCAGCGTCTACCTCTGTAGAGCAGGAAATCAGTTTGACCATGTCCCAAACACCTCAGGTGCCTGGGGAATCCCTGGTAGCGGAAGGGGGGGGTCAGTTACCTCCGGCTACTAGCACAGAGGTTCCCTCACCCCCTCTATCCCGTGCCACGCTGGAGGAAGGGGTCGGAGAGCTCTTCTCCCCAGACTTCATCCTTTTGCTTCACCAAGCTTACTGCAGGCGCAGGCAGGGGCTTGGCCCAGGCGATACAGGTCCGCCAGCAGAAGCCAGATTAGACAAACCTAGGAGAGCGAGCGGTCAGGACTCAGGGATACCCCACAAGCGCACCAGGCTAATAAGTGAAGAGATCCTCCCTCCCCTGTCCCAGGGCACTCCAGAGGAGGAGGGTTCCGAAAGGGACTTAGAGGAGGAAGACGAGGAGCTGGAAGAAGGGGAGATCCCGGAAGAGGACCATGCTCGCATTGTCAGGGTGTTCCGCCGTGAAGAGCTCTCTTCTCTAATCAATGAGTCCCTAAAGGCCCTCAATGTTACCTCTGATTCCCCAACAGAGGAGGAGGCTCTAGAGGATCCCCTGATTCAGGCCGTCAGAAGGTCCCAGAAAGTCTTCCCTGTCCACAGAGTGGTACGTCAGATGATACAAGAGGAATGGGATCAACCAGAATCAGGCTTGCGAGGGGTACGAACCATGTCTCGCCTCTACCCTCTCCCTGAGTCAGATAAAGAACTGCTGAAGTCCCCCAGAGTAGATGCGGCGGTATCAGCAGTCACCAAGAAGACCACTATCCCAGTGGAGGGAGCCACGGCTCTAAGGGATGCTCAAGACAGGAAACTGGATACGCTCCTGAAACAAGCTTTTGACATCAGCGCCCTTGCCTTGCAGGCCTCAGTATCAGGAGCCTGGGTGGCTCGGGCCTGCTTAAGGTGGGCACAACAGATCCAGTCAACAGAGGGATCAACGGCCGAAGCGCAAGCCAACTCGGCTAAGGTGGAATCTGGAGCAGCCTATTTGGCGGATAGCCAGTATGATCTCATCAGAAGCCTAGCCAAGAACATGGCCTCGGTGGTGGCGGCTAGACGCTATCTTTGGCTACGGAATTGGGCAGCAGATGCTTCCTCTAAGGCGCGCCTGAGCCGTCTTCCTTTTAAGGGCAAACTGTTGTTTGGCGAAGATTTGGAAAAGCTAGTTAAGGACCTGGGGGAGTCAAAGGGAGGCAGGCTCCCAGAAGACAGGCAAAAACAGGGGCGCTCCCTACCCCCCTTACGTACCCAGCCTAGGGAACCACGGAGGTTTCGTCCAGCCAGGTCAGCTCCCTTTTCCAAGACCCGTTTTCCCCCAAGGGGACAAGGTTTCCGAGGGTTCCGGGGAGCTGGCCGAGGTTTCGGAACAGCCTCTTCCTCCTTCTTGGGTTCCAGAAAACAATGAGAGGCCGGGGGCCCAGGAGGGAAGGCACCCGATTGGAGGCCGCCTGAGGCTCTTCCTTCCCGCCTGGTCCCGAGTCACGTCCGATCAATGGGTCCTAGAAGTGATCAGAGAGGGCTATGCTCTCGAATTCGCAGAACAAATCCCCTCGGCCTTTGTCCGCTCTCCCTGCGGCTCCGCTACAAAGAGGGCGGCGGTGGAGGCGACTCTCGCCCGCCTATTAGCTCTCGGGGCAGTAATCCCCGTTCCACCAAACCAGCGAGGATCGGGTCGGTACTCAATTTATTTTGTGGTACCAAAGAAGGAAGACTCCCTTCGACCGATCCTGGATCTAAAACAGGTAAATCGCTGCCTCAGGGTACCCCACTTCCGGATGGAGACTCTACGTTCTGTCATAGCAGCCGTAAGGGAAGGGGAGTTCCTAACATCCCTCGACTTGACAGAAGCCTACCTGCACATCCCAATCAGGAAGTCCCATCAGCAGTTCCTGAGATTCGCGGTACCAGGAGGCCACTTTCAATTTCAGGCCCTTCCATTCGGCCTAGCTACGGCTCCCAGAACATTCACCAAGGTAATGGTAGTGGTAGCGGCCTTCCTTCGGAAGGAGGGCATATTAGTTCATCCTTACTTGGACGATTGGCTAATCCGGGCAAAATCCGAAGAAGAAAGTCTCTCGACAACGGCCAGAGTAATCCAGGTTTTAGAGGACTTGGGTTGGGTCATCAATCGTACAAAGAGCAGACTGACTCCCTCCCAGGAACTCGAGTACCTCGGGGCAAGATTCGACACCAACAGCGGAAGAGTTTTCTTGTCACAAACGAGATCAAGGGATTTAAGGCTCCTAGTCTCGCAGTTTCTAGCCAGAAGAAGCCCCTCGGCGTGGCATTATCTTCAGCTTCTGGGAACAATGGCGGCGGCAATAGAAGTAGTACCATGGGCCAGGGCCCACATGCGCCCATTGCAGCGTTCTCTGTTGCGTCGGTGGTCCCCCCAGCATCATCCTCTCTCTCGACAGTTACCGTGCGCTCCGCGGACCAAACAGGCACTATACTGGTGGAAAAACCCAAGGAACCTGGACCGCGGGATGCCTCTCGAACCCCCTCGGTGGTTACTGTTGACGACGGATGCCAGCCTATCGGGCTGGGGGGCACACTGCCAAGATCAGTTCACACAGGGTCGCTGGACACCGTTGGAATCGCAGTGGCCCATCAACAGACTGGAGTTGCGGGCCGTCACCCTGGCGCTCAAAGCTCTCGAGACATTAGTTCAAGGAAGAGCAATTCGCGTCCTCTCCGACAATGTCACCGCGGTGGCCTACATCAATCACCAGGGAGGCACCAGCAGCCCCGCTCTCGAAAAGGAGGCGGACACCCTCTTACAGTGGGCGGAGATCCATCTGCAGGCGCTATCAGCACAGCACGTGGCCGGAACGGACAACGTCACGGCCGATTTCCTCAGCAGATGCAAGATAGACCACGGGGAGTGGGAACTGGAACAGGAGACCTTCAACCAAATAGAAGCTCGGTGGGGAGTGCCAGTCATGGACCTCATGGCACGGTTCTCGTCAGCCAAGGTGGACAGATTCTTCAGTCGGCGGAGGGAAAGAATGTCCGAGGGCTTGGATGCCCTGTCCCAGAAGTGGCCTTCGGAGGGTCTTCTCTATGTATTCCCGCCGTGGGCTCTGATCGGAAAAGTGCTCCAGCGGATAGAGTCTCACCAGGGATTGGTAATCCTCATAGCCCCAGATTGGCCTCGCCGACCCTGGTATGCGGATCTGGTGAGGATGATCGCCGACCAGCCGTGGCGCCTCCCTTGCAAAAGGGATCTACTAAGGCAAGGCCCGGTACTGATGCCACACGTGGAGCGGTTCTCGCTTACGGCCTGGCTATTGAAAGGGCACGGCTCCTGAAAAGAGGTTACTCAGGGGCAGTAGTCTCAACTCTGCTGCAGGCCAAGAAGCGTTCGACCTGTCTTTCCTACGTGAGAGTCTGGCGCATCTTCGAATCCTGGTGTGCGGAGCGCCGAAAGAAACCACTCTCGGCCTCTGTTCCGGAGGTCCTGGAATTCCTGCAGGCAGGGTTTGACAAGGGTCTGGCCCACAGTTCCTTAAGGGTCCAGCTTGCGGCCATCGCTTGCTACAGGGGCAAGGTCCGAGGCAAACCCCTAGGGGCCCACGCGGACGTCGCAAGGTTCTTAAGGGCAGTTAGTCGGCTACGACCACAACGAAGGTCAGTCATCCCCCCCTGGGACCTTAACCTTGTGCTAAATGCGTTGATAGGGAATCCCTTTGAGCCATTAAAGAATGCCTCCCTAAAGGATTTAACCCTGAAGACAGTTTTCCTTATAGCCATCTGCTCGGCCAGAAGAATCTCGGAACTACAAGCACTGTCCTCGCAGCCCCCCTTTCTGTCCTTCCTCAGGGATAAAGTGGTGCTGCGCACGGTTCCATCCTTCTTGCCCAAAGTCTCCTCCCCTTTCCATGTGAACCAGACAATTACCCTCCTGGCCTTCGCAACGGAAGGGCAGGAAAGTGGGGCTGACAAGCTTCACCTACTAGACATTCGCAGGACCCTGAAGCGATACCTCTCCCGCACAGCGCCCTTCAGAAAATCCGAGCGACTATTCATTCAGTTCGGGGGTCCGCACAAAGGGGAGGCGGCGGCCAAGGCCTCCATCTCTAGGTGGATCAGGGAGGCAATCGCCTCCGCCTATATCCTGAAGGGGAAGCAAGTTCCCATGGGCCTGCGGGCACATTCCACGAGGGCTCAGGCTACCTCTTGGGCGGAGTTCAGCCTAGTTCCTCCACTGGATATCTGTAGGGCGGCGACTTGGTCCTCCCTCCACACCTTCACCAAGCACTACAGGTTGGACGTCCAGAGTGCAGCGGACGCTCGGTTTGGCCTGGCGGTTCTTCGTTCCGGTATGCCGGATCCCACCCAGCTTTGAACTGCTCTGGTACATCCCAGAAGTAAGGGACTGGACTGGAGTGACGATAAGGAAATGGTAATTAGGCCTTACCTGCTAATTGCTGTTCCTGAAGGAACGACAGTCCAGTCCCTGATCCCTCCCGTTTCCGGCTGAAGTTAAGAGTATTGTTTAGTCTGAAGCATCGGAACGAACCCAGGCCAGGGGCGGCTAGCCCCGGCAAACCCCCTCCGTCCGGGGCCATCCCTCCCATCCTCCCTATGCTATTCCAAAAAAAAAAAAAAAAAAAAAAGGTTTTAGTTATGGTCAATTTTTCTTTAGATCTTTTAGCTATATAGTGTGTTACGAAAGTTTGTTAGGTCTGCTTTTTCATTCGAATACTGGAGTTAGGGGGTGGTCCCAGTGGTATTTATACCGCTCCATCCCCAAAAAGGTTGGGCTCAGCCTCCAAGCTGCTGGAAGGGTTACGCAACCCAGAAGTAAGGGACTGGACTGTCGTTCCTTCAGGAACAGCAATTAGCAGGTAAGGCCTAACTACCATTTGACTCCTGGTGACCCAGCTGCCTCTGGGTTTCTTGGCAATGCATCACCAGAAGTAGATTGCCAGACCTTTTCTTCTGAGGCAATGGAGAATAAAACAACTTGCCCAAGGTTACAAGGAGTACCAACAGGAATTGAACTGTTGATCTTCTGGGTATGTGGCAGCTCCACTAACCACTAGATTATTCCTCCACTCTGCATTTTGTGGTGAAATATAGTCTCAGCAGTATATCTTAATCCATCTCAAAAATGAAAGCTACCAGCAGAATAGCTTGCAAAACATTTTCTTAAAAGTGTCTAATACTGCAGTTACATAGTAACATAGTAAACAACAACAGAGAAAGACCAGCATGATCCATCTAGTCTACCCAATAAGGTGGCTAAAGTTGTAGGTTTAATTTCTTTTAAAAAACATTATATTCCACATTAACAGCTAGGCAGATAATAAAAAACTTAAATAAAATTTACATCTAATAAAAATAACCAAACATGACATGACATAAACATGCTTCAAAGACATATAGGTCTCTCTGTGCAGCTAACTCCCCCTCTACAGTATGCCTTTGCTTAAGATTGTACCTGCCGGTCCCACAGGTTTCCCCTCTCTTTTTATGAAGTTATTTACGTTTGCTTTGATTCTATCCTCTCTGTCTGTCCCATGCCTTTTTGAATTCTGTCATTGCCTCTTGCCCCCTGTCGTGTAACAGCTTCTTTGGGTTTCTGCATCCCAAGTGCATCACTCTGTGCTTATTTGCATTAAATCTCAATTGTCAAGCAATAAACCGTTCTTGTAATTTTTGTATATCTTTTCTCATATTGTCTACTCCCTTCAAAATGTCCACTCTATTGCAAATCATCATGTTCTTTGCAAAAAGGCGAACATTTTCTTTTAAACCTTTGGGCGATATCATACACAAAGACATTCAACAGTAGCGGTCATAGGATTGTTCCCTGAGGCACTCCACTACTCACTCTCCTTTCTTCAAAATGAGTTCCATTTACCACTATTCTCTGCAGTCGGCCAGTGAACCAGTTCTTGATCCAATTCACCGTCTTGGAATCCTTACTCAGGCTGCTCAGTTTATTCACAAGTCTCCTATGAGGAACAATATCAAAGGCTTTGCTGAAATCTAAGTAGACCAAATGCACTCCATGCCTTTGATCTAGTTCTCTGGTCACCCAAAGAACTCAATAAAATTAGTTTGGCACAATCTTCTCTTGGTAAAGCCATATTACCTTGGATCTCGCAACCCATTGGCTTCCAGAAAAAACACTATCCTTCCTTTCAGCAGCATCTTCATTACTTTTCCCACCACCGAGGTAAGGCTTACTGGCCCGTAGTTTGCCACCTTGTCGCTGTTGCCACATTTATGAAGAAGGACAACATCAACCTTTCTCCAATCCTCTGGAGAAGGGCTAATGTGGTCCCTCTTCACAAATGTGGCAACAGAGGTGACATCCCAAGTATATCATTCTGTGATTCAAATTGTTTGCTGCTTTCTGGGCAGAATTCCTCTGTTCTCAATCAAAGCTGCATTCGTGGAGCCTAATTCTGAAAGGGCCATGTCCAGGCTGCCAGACAACCCCAAGCAGGATGGGCCCATTAGGACCCAATTCTGTACCGTGGGAACAAAATGTTCCTGCAGCATACAGAATCGGGCCCTAGCACAGCCCGGCCTGCCACTGCATGCCTGTGGGGGCATTGTCCCCACATGCTCCCCTGGCTCAGACCCCTCTTTTCCCCACTGCCCAACCCATGGCTGGCCAACCGGAGCCTGGATTGGGCAGCGGGGATGCCTGCACCCAGTCCTGGCCCTGGGGTGGGGGGGATCTCCGACCCCTTCGAGGTGGAATAATCAGCACATCCCCTCTGACCCCACAGGATGTACAAGACTGTCACCTGAATCAACCCTGTACGTCTTGCTGCCTCGGCCCACCCCCACTCCATTCAAAGCCTGCTTCCTGATGCCCCCCACACTGGCTCTCCCTGTCCTGCTGCTCTAGCCAGGTGGGGAGAGTTGGAGGGGGAATAAAGCAGGATGGATTGCAGGGCTGCACATCCCACCAGGACATACAGCCCTGCAAGCCACATCTCAAAAATGGGCCCATAAAGCCAGATTCTGTCCCGGATGTACATGCCATCTGTATGTCCAATCTGAACTGGACGTACAGGGAGCTTCACAATTCTAATCCTGCAGGGCACGTCTAGACCCATGGGATAAGAATTGCGATCAGGCCTGTACGTGCAGGCTGGGACTGCAATTCAGCCCGGCCTGCATGTACAGGACTTGCCCGACTAACTTAGTCAGGACTTTTAAATGGAGCCGCGGTGCCATGGCGTCTGATTGCTAAGACACCGTGGCTCCATTTAAAAGCTGAGATCCTGGCAGCCGGCTCCTCCCAGGGCCAGGGTTGGACTGCAGGGAATACCCTCTGCCCCCTGCTGCCCCTTCCCAGCCCCGGGTCTGCCAATCCTTCAGAATCAGGGAAGTTATTCCACCTTGGAGGTGGAATAACTTCCCCGTACAAGTCTCTTGCCCTGGACGTACAGGGCCGACATTAGAATTGACCCTGTATGTCCAGGTTTGGCGACAGCCCACCGCCTGCCCTAACTCTACCCTGATCCGCCCCCTCTCTGCTCCCATCTAACTTCCCTGTACAATTGGCGGGGGAGTTAGACGCCAGCAGGGAGGGCCACGAATAGCAGGGATGGATGTCCCATTCTTGACCACCTCCAGCTTCCCTTGGTTCATACTTCATATATTCCATGTCCCAATATGTTAGATTTCTTTACAGTTTCTGACTTCATGCGCAGCTACATCATGTCAGCTCTTTCCCAGTAGCCCGTTGAGTGCTTTCCAACCAGAGAGTCTCATCTTCTAGCAGTATATCACAATTTGCATATTCCTGTCAAAAGGTTTCAATAATATTGATAAAAATGACTCCTACTTCTTTGTCGTCCATCCTCAAGGCATCTCTGCCTTGTCTTGCCAAGTAGTGAGCGACTGTTTTCTTGACCCCATAGACACTAGTGGATCTGAAAATGAATAATTTCCAATCATTTGGCTATTTAGTTGGTTTAAAGAAACCAAACTAAAAATGCCCTCATTCATTACATTTGAACATTAGTTTTAAAAGAAAGGCATATCCCTAGCTTCTTTAGCACCACATTGCTCTGCAAGTAACACAGTCATTGCAGAGACAAATATTGGAAAAACCATCCTTTTAGGAATTAAGGCTGGTGAAGATACAAGAGAGGGTATTTGGAAATCAGGGCCCCAGATTATATAATAGGTTGCCTTTTGAGGTTCAGGGGTTGTCCAATTATCTGGAATTTCAACGGGAGGAAAAAACGTCATTAACCCAGAAAGCATTTTCATAGAATTTATCTGAAGTGTTTCAGAGATGATGTATGGAAGCAGGTTCAACTAAGGAAAGGGATTTGTCAGAAGGGTTTTTTTTTTAAATGTTTTTTAAAGTAGGATGCATTAAGTATTTTTTGTGTTTTATTTGGACGATTTCTTATGAACCATGGAGTTTTGTTTATCTAATGAATGGCTTTATATTTTATGATGTAATTCAACTTGAGTTATTTATATAAAGGAATGTAACTAATGTACATAAATAAAAAAAATAGATAAATAGAGAGCCAGTTACACACTGATTATTATTGTGACAGCAGTCAGTTCACAGGTCATGGGCTAGTACCATGGTAACAAGATATTTTAAGCACAAAAGTTCAGAATGCGTTAGTTCTTCCGAAAGAATGTATTTGTTTAATGAGCTTCCTTTTCAAATAATTGCCAGAAGTATAGGATATTAGAGCTATTTTAATTGGTGTGGAATGCTGTTTTCAAGCTGCAAGTAGCTCAGTGGAAATCAATCGACTGCTTGCCATTTTTGTACAGGTAAAGGACATCAAAAACATTTTCCCTCCATTGCCTCTCATTTATCCTATCATTTTTTTTGTTATTTGTTTTTGTGTTTTCTTATCTACAGCCATTTTACTTGCTCCCTTGGCTTTCTCCTTCCCTCTCTTTATCCTAAAATATCACTGTTAGCGATTTCAAATTTCATGCACCCAAACCTTTTTTTGGCACTCAGAGGGTGAATAGTTTGCAAAGAAGTCAATGGACAACTGCCACAAATATATATATATATATATATATTTGAGAAATATTCAATAGAAAGTAAACAGATATTGGACATGGCCTAAAAAAGATCTTCAGAATGTATAGAAAGAGGGCACCATTGGTACTCCATTTACAACTCCTGCTGCATTCACACACATGTCTGTGAGCCTCAGTCCACCCAAATACTTATATAGATTTTGTTCATCCTGAGACAAGGAAAAAAGTAGAATGTTACAGCATAGTATTCGTTCACCTGTTCCTAGGTAGTGTGAGGAAAGCTCTGCCGTCCTA
Organism: Ichthyophis bannanicus; assembly: GCA_033557465.1. Taxonomy (NCBI): domain Eukaryota; kingdom Metazoa; phylum Chordata; class Amphibia; order Gymnophiona; family Ichthyophiidae; genus Ichthyophis; species Ichthyophis bannanicus. The sequence goes on from CM066037.1 coordinate 211,733,270, forward strand.
TTGCTTCTTCCATTCTGGGCACATTCTGGGTTCATTTGTAGGTGAACACAAAAAAAGAACTTAGGGTCTGATAATCAGCTGGGCTGGCCAGTATAGAAAGTTAAATGTACGCACTGGCGCTTAACTTTATTCATAAATCCAGCAGTTATTTAACTAGTGCTGCCGAGTATACATCTCATCAGTGACCACGCCAGTACCTATCCATTTAAAGTTAAGCCTGCCCTAATTTTAAACACATAGGGATCGATATTCTGTGATTAACGTGGTTAGCAGATTAACTGCATTAATGATGTCAACCGCTGAACACCCTGGAGCAGAGGCGGCAACTGGTCATAACCAGGCATCAGCCATGTTGAGCCACTGCCCAGTTATCCATAAGTGGCAGACGTTAGGCATCTTAAAGGCTCTCCTAACTATCAATCCAGAAGCTAACTTGTGCAGCAGCTGACTATCATCGCTGCTCAGTTAGCTTCGTTGCTATCCAGACAACCTAGATATTCAATGCCAGTGCCCAGATATGGCCCCGGCATTGAATATCTGGGTTTTAAGTTTAGTGGTGACTGCTAACCACTTTACAAGGGCTAGCTTCTACTGCCGCTGGATATCACCATCCTCATAATTTATCCATTTAGTGGCTATCACTGCTCAGACTTTAAGGGCCCGATATTCAGTCAGGCAGTGCTATGTGCCGCATTGGTGCATAGCCCACCCGCTGTCCATCTAACCCACATTTTCAATGCCAGAGGACATATGCGGCCCCAGCATTGAAAATCTGGTTATCGCCGCACAACCTGGAAGCCAGAGAAGCTTGCTGGGTAGCACTGATTTTCAATGCTACATGGTAAGCTCCATCGCCTTAAAGATAGGTGAGGGTTTTCCACGCCTATCTTTGCAGCGCCGAGGGCTATCCGGTTAGCATCGAAAATTGTTGCTACCTGGTTAGCGCTTGCCACCACCCCCGCTCTGACCCAGAACATCCCCCAACACATCCCGATGCTAAGCAGATAGCATTTGGGCACATTAGGGACAACTGGGATTTCCCAAAGGCATTACCTGTGTAGGTGTCTTTGGAAAATCCCAATTAAGGCATTTACATGGGTACATGGGCTTCTACTCGTGTAGCAACTGCCTTCGCAAATCGGGCCCTGACTTTATAACAGAGTGGCTAAATTTGGAGTTCGAGAAGGTGCCTACGTATTTAAGCTTGTTTTATAAAGGCACAGATCTGCAGTTTGAAGGTGCAGGTTGTCAAGTAGGGGTTAGTGTTAGCACTAGTGCATGCTGTATTTTATAAAATATGTGCATAAATTGTATCTCCACCTATTCCCTACTCAAAATCCATGCCTGTGGATGATTACTGAACAGGTACGTGCAGCTTGCACCATGAGGAGTTTGAGTTGTGACCTAACTTTATAAGAGCCTATTGCCTTTCTGTTCCTTGAGAAGAGAAGTGCTTTCCAGGGTTCTCCCAAAAGGTGATTTTTGCTGAATTTGCTGCTAAACTAAGAGTTCTATCTGTCTGTCTGTTTGTCTCCACATATTCATCTATCTATTTGCCCTTCTTGGTGGGTTCCCTTACCTACTCCTTTGCTGTGTGCCCACTGTTCAGGAACAGCCTCCATTGCTGTAGAGTTTTAATCTATCTTTCTCTTAGTCTACCTGAGTGACTACCCCTCCCCCCTGCTGAGGCATTGTTGTAGACCTCCATTTCCTGTGGTGCATGTGGGCTTGATCAGATTGCCTTTCTATTCCTTGAGAAGAGGAGTGCTTTCCAGGGTTTTCCCAAAAGGTGATTTTTGCTGAATTTGCTGCTAAACTGAGAGTTCTATCTGTCTGTCTGTTTGTCTCCACATATTTATCTATCTATTTGCCCTTATTGGTGGGTTCCCTTACCTACTCCTTTGCTGTGTGCCCACTGTTCAGGAACAGCCTACTGGCCAGAGACACTTAGGTTCCCGCCCACCCTACCCCTCACCCCACCCACCCCAGGGGCTACATTGCCTATATAGTGGTCACATACGTGCCATCGGTCGTTCCTAACTTGGGTAACGCCCACATCTTCTTCAACTTTTCTTATTATTATTCTTCCTCTTCTGGGACTGCTTAATCAACATGTTGTATATTCAGTGCAATAACTGTAGTACTTTCATTCAAAGAAGAATCATTTGGAGCCTAAGAGCTTGTCCTATATGCCTAAAGTCAGCTGCCATGCATGAAGAACTGACTCTACTAATGAAAGACCTAGCTGCCATGCATAAAGAAGTGTCTCTACTGAGGGAGGAACTGGCTGCAATGAAGCACACCTCTTCTAGGATACAAACAGAACAAAGTCCCCCACCGCTCCCACAAAGAATCAAACACCCCAGGAACAAATGGATCACAGTGGGTTCCGGAAGATTGCGACCTGTAATGCAGAGACATCCTACACATCAAGAGATATCCTTGCACAATGCCTTCTCTGCCTTGGCTAATGAGGATGCCCAATCCAAAGAAACTGAAGGGCCCTTAAATGAGTCAGACAATGCCCAATCTCCTGCTAAAGCACCAAATATGAAGAAAACCTCACCAAACAGAAAACTATTACTACTTGGAGATTCCATCATCAGAGGTACCAACTTGGGAACACAGTTCAAAGGAGAGAAGACAGTCATGTGCCTACCAGGCTCTTCAGTCAGCAGGAATACAAACCAAGTTGTTGAAATACTTAGCGCAAAAAGTGAGCACTCCAAACCGAATGTTATTATCCACTTGGGCACAAATGACCTGGCTAGAAACAGTGCCTCTACAGCCCAAAAGGACTTCCAATCTCTGGGAGAGAAACTCAAGCCCATTGTTAACACTGTTGCATTCTCAGAAGTTCTACCTGTTCTTGGTAAGGGGACAAAAAGGCTGCATCGTATTAACAAAACAAAGAAATCACCCAGCTCAAGGCAGAGAAATACCAAAGCACAAAAATAACCCAAGCTTCAAACCTCCGTGTGTAACATTAAAACCCAAAAAATGCAATTCTTTTTCTTTTTCTTTTTGTCGGAAAAGCCGATCAGAGGATACAGGAACTGTCACCCGTCCCCCACCATGGTCATTCCATTTTAATCATTAAATGCTTGAAAACACTTCGCAGCGTTACTTATCTTGCCTGACTTCAGCCAATGAGGAATTCAAAAGACAGTGTCTTTTGAATTCCTCATTGGCTGAAGTCAAGCAAGATAAGTAACGCTGCGAAGTGTTTTCAAGCATTTAATGATTAAAATGGAATGACCGTGGTGGGGGACGGGTGACAGTTCCTGTATCCTCTGATCGGCTTTTCCGACAAAAAGAAAAAGAAAAAGAATTGCATTTTTTGGGTTTTAATGTTACACACGGAGGTTTGAAGCTTGGGTTATTTTTGTGCATCGTATTAACAGCTTTAATACATGGCTCCAGACCTGGTGCAAACAAGAAAGATTCAGATTTATTGGCAACTGGGGCAACAGATGGGCAAACAAGAGACTATACTGTGCTGATGGACTACATCTCTCTGTCGCAGGGAAAAGAAACCTAAGTGAAAAATTCAGGCAGTATGTGGATATGCATTTAAACTAGGAAAAGGGGGTGACGGATGTGGAAGGTCAACATCTGCATGCCACCCCCTGCAAAAGCAGAATATCATCAGAAACAGACATACTCTTAAACCACACATCAAAAACAAGTGGGAAGAAGTGGGCAGAATAAAATCAATGCAAAATACACACAAGCCAGGTAAATGCTGGAAAGCAATGAGCACAAATGCTCGAAGCTTAGCCAAAAAAATTCCAGACCTGGAAGCCCTAATGGTGGAAACGGATTTGGACATCGTGGCCATTACAGAAACATGGTTTAATGAATCGCATGATTGGGATATAGCCATAGCTGGCTATAATCTATTCAGAAGAGACAGAGAAAATGGAAAAGGAGGAGGAGGAGGAGTAGCCTTGTATGTCAAAAGCAGTATTAAAGCTATTGAAATGCAGGGAACATGGGGAAAAGAAGAAGCACTCTGGATTGCATTGGAAAGAGGAGATGGCACTGTCATCCATATTGCTGTAGTCTACAGACCTCCGACTCAAATTGAAGAGAGAGATAATGAATTGATTATAGATATTGCCAAGATAGCAACAAAGGGGGAAGCAATCATATTGGGTGACTTTAATCTACCTAATGTGGATTGGATTACTCCTTCTGCACATCTGGAAAGAAGCAAATAAATTGTGGATGCTCTCCAAGATGCATTACTTAGACAAATGGTGATGGAACCAACCAGGGAAAGCTCAACGCTGGATGTAGTGCTCACCAACAGTGATAACATGTCGAATGTCTGCGTGAGTGCCCCTGTGAGCAACAGCGACCATCACACGGTGTGGTTTGAGTTAAAAGCCACGGTACAGGCCAATCATAGCAAGCTCAAAGTCCTAAACTTCAAAAACACTGACTTCAATAAAATGGCCGAGTACTTAAAGGAGGAGATGATGGGGTGGAAAGAGATAAGGGAAGTGGAATTGCAATGGACTAAACTAAAGGCGGCAATAAAAGGGGCAACAGATAAATATGTAAGAAAGAGAAATAAAAACAAGAGGAGAAGGAAACCTATTTGGTTTTCCAAAGAGGTGGCTGCTCAAATAAAGGCAAAAAACACAGCTTTCGCAAAATTCAAAAGCTTGCAAACAGAAGAACACAGAAATGAATACAGGATCAAGCTCAAAGAGTCTAAAAGAGAAATAAGGATAGCAAAATCAAAGGCAGAGGAAAAGATGGCTAAAGATGTTAAAGGTGGCGACAAAACTTTCTTCAGGTATATTCGGGAAAGGAAGAAGATCAGAGTTGGAATTGCAGGACTCAGAAGTGCTGGGAAAGGACTCGTGGAAAGTGACACTAAAAAAGCAAAATTGCTGAACGAATACTTCTGCTCTGTTTTTACTAAAGAAGATCCTGGAGATGGACCAGCTGTGACTCCCAAATATAAAAATAGGAATGAAGTAGATACCACACCATTCACAGAAGATGAGGTGTTAGAACAACTTGCTAAACTGAAAGTGGACAAAGCCATGGGACCAGATGGGATACATCCCAGGATACTGAAAGAGCTCAGAGAGGTTCTTGCAGGACCATTAAAGGATGTCTTCAACAGATCCTTGGAAACAGGAGTGGTTCCTCAGGACTGGAGAATGGCTAATATTGTACCTCTACACAAAAGTGGTGACAGGGAAGAAGTGTCAAACTACAGGCCCGTGAGCCTTACCTCGGTGGTAGGAAAAGTAATGGAGGCACTCTTGAAAGAGCGAATAGTGAACTTTCTCAAAACCAACAGGTTGCAAGATCCAAGGCAACATGGTTTTACCGAAGGACGGTCTTGCCAAACAAATCTGATTGAGTTCTTTGATTGGGTGACCAAGGAACTAGATCTGGGGCATGCAATGGATGTCATCTATCTGGATTTCAGCAAAGCCTTTGATACTGTTCCTCATAGGAGGCTTGTCAATAAACTCAGTAGCTTGGGGATGGGTCCCAAGATAGTAAACTGGATTAGAAATTGGTTGACTGACAGACAACAGAAGATGATGGTACATGTAGCTCACTCGGATGAGAGGAAGGTGATTAGCGGGGTGCCTCAGGGTTCGGTCCTGGGCCCGGCACTGTTCAATATATTTGTGAGTGATATTGCTGAAGGACTGAATGGAAAAGTCTGTCTTTTTGCAGATGACACAAAAATTTGCAACAGAGTGGACTCCCATGAAGGAGTGGTTAACATGAGGAAAGATCTACAAAAGCTGGAAGACTGGTCTAATGCTTGGCAACTACGATTTAATGTGAAAAGTGCAGTGTCATGCACTTGGGTAGCAGAAATCCAAGGGAAAAGTACACGATAGGGGGTGAGAGGTTGGTATGTACGGTTCAGGAGAAAGACCTTGGTGTGATTACCTCTGATGATCTCAAGGTGGCAAAACAGTGCGACAAGGCGGTGGCAAAAGCCAGGAGGATGTTGGGCTGCATACAAAGAGGGATTGCCAGCAGAAAGGAAGAGGTACTTATACCACTGTACAAGTCACTGGTGAGGCCTCACTTGGAATACTGTGTTCAGTTTTGGAGGCCATATCTTGCAAAAGATGTAAAAAGACTGGAAACTGTTCAGAGAAAGGTGACCAAAATGATTTGGAGCCTGCGTCAGAAGCCTTATGAGAAGATACTTGAAGACCTAAATATGTACACTTTGGAGGAGAGGAGGGACAGGGGAGATATGATTCAGACCTTTAAATACTTAAAGAGAAATGATGAACAAACAAACCTCTTCCAAAGACGGGGAAGCTGTAAAACTAGAGGGCATAACATAAAGCTGCAAGGTGGTAAATTGAAAGGCAATGTCAGGAAATATTTCTTCACTGAAAGGGTGGTGGATGCTTGGCATGCCCTCCCGATGGAAGTGGTGGGGGCAAACACGGTGATGGAATTCAAAACGGCATGGGACAAACACAGTGGATCCCTTTACAGCAACAGGATAAAAGCAAAATAAATGGTACCATCTAACTTCTGAACTATCTAGCGTCTCAACAAATAAGGGTGTCCTACATGGAGTGGTGGGTTCACCCCTAAACAAAAACAAAAACATGGGGAGGGGTGGCCTGCACAGAGCGACAGGTGCACCTACTCTTGCCATCTTTCTGGGCAGACTATATGGACCATGCTGGTCTTTATCTGCCGTCACTTACTATGTTACTATGTTACTATGTTACATGTTTAGAATGCTTTTTATGCATATAAATGGTTTATAGAGTTACCTTCCAGATGTATAAATCATTTCACCCTGCATTGTCTAGCTACAAATTTTAAATTGTAAGCCCTCTGGGGACAGGGGAATACCTACTATATCTGAATGCAGCTCACCTTGAGCTACCACTGAAAATTATGAGATAAAGAAAATTTTAAATTAACAAAAGTGCCAGCTTCACCTTTTTCCTCTCTCCCCCCATGATAGCCCTTGTACTGACAAAATTTCACCATCTAGTAATTTAAATGATCCTGTTTTATCCATACAATTGTGGTCAACATTATTGGCACTCTTGAAGTTCAGAATTTCAGTGGGTCATTCTGACCCGTGTTTAGCGGGGATATATGTCCAGGGTGGACGTATATGCTCTGCTAAATGTCCAGGCACTATTCCAGTGAAAGAGCTCCCCTCATGTACTGTAGGGTGGGAGTGGGAGGTTGAGGGAGGAATGGGGGGGGGGGGCAGAGGCATGCCCTGACTCCGGACGTACAGGGCCTATTACGGTGATGGCCCTGTATGTCTGGGCCTGGGCAGATGGACGGGGGACCTATTCCACCATGGAGGTGGAATAAGTCCTAAAGACATGGGAGGATAGTGTGGCAAGGCCGACACCGGCACAATGAGTGGGGCAGCAGGCCCCACAGCCTGACCCCGACCATGACAGCCATGACAGGCCTGATTGGGGATTGGGCTGCAGAGAAAGGGGCACCCAGGTGATGTGTGGCTGATCGGGGTTCCGGCATGGAGCTATGGTACCATGGCAATGGGATACCATGGCACCGTGGCTCCATGCAGAAGACAGACTGAGCTAGCCGAGAAGAGCTCTGGACATCCGGGGGGCCTGAATTAGCATACGTCCTGGATGTCCTGGCCCTATGCCGCGATTCTGCTCCCACAGGACTAGATGGCCTCATGGGAGCAGAATCGGGTGCATCTCTGGGCTGTCCAGATTTCTGGACTTCCAGAGAGCATGGATGTACACCTACAGAATTGGCCTCTATATGTCCAATATCTCCTAAAAAAAAAAGTGGCCAGTGAAATGGCTTTGGACTATATATGTATACATATTTGACACTTAAAAAAACTCAAATAAAGCAAGACCAATTAAAAAAGGAAATAGTATAAAAATTGGGACATTGCCATTGTCTTATTGGTTATCGATTGGTTACGTCATCTAATTGAGGCACTAAAAGGAATACGGCTGATGTCATCCAGCTCAGATCTGCAACAGAGTTTTGAAGAAGGGCTGAGAGTATTGGGAGCCTGAAACACAACATTGGGTTAACATTTATAATATTATACAAAGTTGCAAATTGAAGCAGGACGATGTGATTTGGTTTCAAGCTGCCAATGGAGGTTGTGCTGCATCATTTTCTCCCCTTTAGTTCAGCTCCTTCAGCGGTATTGTAGAAGAACTGAAACATATTATCAGGATATCATGTGGGGAGATTTCTGGAAAGGTAAGTATACTTCCACAATTTTAGTTGGTTAAGCAGCAAATACAATCATTGCTGAAAGTCAGTGGTGTTTGGACGAAATCGATTTAAACAAGATTAAGCGCCTAACAGTTTGGCAGGATTTATTTTCCTACACTAAATCGATGGTGCCCTAGGATTTGGGTATCTTGAGGGCAGTGATTGTAGGTGTTGCGTCCCCAGTTTATAAAATAGAAAAAAGGACCGTTCATGCTATGAGAAGATCGTGTATCTTCAAGGCATTAGTTCCGACAAAATTTTAGATTACATATCTCTTTGGAATTGGGATTATTACATATGTGGGATATGGTGTTTGGGTTTAGCAGGGTTAATAGTTAAGGACATGATTATTGACATCCTTATAAAAATTCAAATCAGTTTGAACAGAAGAACCATATTCCCATTACAATAAAATTGGACGCACCTGTGATCAATTGTCAATACTCACATGACTTGAATCAACCAATGAAAGATGGTCTAATGTTTAAAATGGCCACATTCACTCCCTGCTTCATTTTCAAAATGGTGAAGATAAGAGAGCTGCCCGAGACTATCAGAAAGCCATTGTTACCAAACATCAACTTCAAAGGGGTACAAGGCCCTCTCTAAAGACCTTGGGATTCCTGTGCCTACAGTTCACAATGTTTTTAAGAGGTTTCTGCTCATGGAACTGTCAAGAACCTCCCAGGACATAGTGGGAAGAGCAGCATTAGTCCAAGACGTATTCAAAGGTTAGCATGAACTGCTGGAAAAACACCACACACAACATTCAAAGAGTTTAAGGCTGACCTGGAGCAATATGGAATGGTGATTTCAACCCAAACCATATACCATGCCTTAAACAAAGAAGGACTTCATGGGTGAAGGCCAAGGAGGACATCACTGCTCAAAGACAGACATAAAAAGACATGCCTGATCTTTGTCCAAACCCACCTTGAGAAACCACAATCCTTCTGAGAAAATGTTCTGTGGACAGATGAAATCAAACTTGGGCTCTTTAGCAGTGCAGACCAGCAATACATTTACAGGTGAAGAAATGAAGCTTATAAGGAAAAAAAAAGCCCTTCCTACAGTTAAATATGGTGAGGTTCCATAATGTTGTAGGGCTGTTTCATTGCCTCAGGAATTGGAGGCCTAGAAAGTATTAAAGGAATCATGAAGTCAGAGGATTACCAAGGTATCTTGGAGCAAAATGTGCTACCTAGTATCAGAAAGCTAGGTCTGGGTGGAAGGTCATGGATCCTACAGCAGGACAATGACCCAAAACTACATCCAAAAGTACAAAAGAATGGTTAAAAGAATGGACTGTTTTAAACTGGCCAGCAATGAGTCCTGATCACAGTCCAATTGAGAACATTTGTAAAGAGCTGAATGGACTGTTTTAAACTGGCTAGCAATGAGTCCTGATCACAGTCCAATTGAGAACATTTGTAAAGAGCTGAAATCTGCCATTGGTAAAAGGAATCCTGGAAACATTCTTGAGCTGGAACAAGTCGCACTTGAAGAGTGGGAGAAACTACTAGCAGACAGATGTACAAAACTTATAGATAGCTACAAGAAACATTTGCCAAGGGTTGTGCAGCCAAATATTAGTGAATTGTGCCATTAATTCTGTCCAGGTCATTTTTTTTCTCAAAATTACTACGTCTATGTTGCACAGACATCTTTTTTTGTTGTACACCTTTGAACATACTACTAAAATATTATGATGACATACAGCTGGAATATTTCCAATTATTTCTCAAGATATTGTTCACAACATACCTAAAATTCAAGGGTGCCAATAATGTTGACCACAACTGTATAATCACTCTAAATGGATACATAAGTGAGTTATGTGTTTGCCACCTGCCAGCCAAGCTAGCTTTCTGGTTGGGATATCAGGGCTTTTTTTAGTGCAGATAAACATCAAAACTTCATGAAACATTCCCCTGCATTTTCTACAATGTGTAATGCCACCTGGTGAAGGTAGATCAAGAATCAGAGAATGCCATGTGATAACAATGTAACATCGCAGAGAGCTGAAAGCATAAGAGCCTGCTAACTATGAACAGGGATAGAGGTGATATGATTGAGATGTTTAAATACCTCCATGGCATAAATGCACAGGGGGGGAACCTTTTTCTATTGAAAGCAAGTTCTGCTATGAGGGGACATGGGATGAGGGTGAAAGGGGATAGTTTCAGGAGTGATATGCGGAAATATTTCTTTACAGAAAGAGTGGTGGATCCATGGAATAGTCTCCCAGTGGAGGTGGTAGAGATGAGGACAGTATCTGAATTCAAAAAAGCATGGGACAAACACAGAGGATCTCTAAAGGAAAAAAGGGGACTGTTGTAGTTGTTGATATGGAAGGACAGACTAGATAGGCCATGTGGTCTGTTTCTGTCGTCATTTTTCTATGTTTCTATGTAACATCATGCTCTCAAGCGAAGGCCCAACAGCTAGCACTTCTTCAAAATACTAGAGCACAGTCTCTGCAAGTAGCTACAAACAAGAGCAAAGTGAACCACCTCCACTAATAAAACTCAGTTACGGGCAAAAGAATCTGGATCCCTCAAGATCTTCACCATTCTCTCTCTCAGGCTCATCTATGAATTAGAGATGGATTGGTTGGTCTTGTGGTTAGCTTCTAGAGGCAGCAGGATGAGTAGCAGAGCAAGGGAGAAGTGTCTATATGGTAGATTAATCACATGTATAATCTGGCACCAAGAATGTCATCCTGACAGAGGGGCATCATCCCGATTATATCACATATAGGAGGTCATTTTCTAAAGTCATTACCACTGTATGTGGCAGTTTGTGCATGTTAATGACCTCTAATAAAATATCAACTAGCATGAAAGTACATGCTTTGATATAAAGGTGCATACTTTGACTTCATCCCCTCTTCCCCCTCTACATTACCAACTTTTTCCTTCAATCTCTGTTACCCTTTCTTCTTTTTCTAAGATCTCTGAAGAGGAAACCTCTCATCTTCTTTCCTCCTCTAAACTTAATTACCTGTTCCTCTGATTCTATCCCCTCCTATCTCCTTAATTACATCTCCTCCTCTGTTATCCCTTCCATCTCTCATATTCTCAACCTATCGTTCTCCACTGCTACTTTCCCTGCTGCCTTCAAGCATGCTCTGGTCACACCTTCCCTCAAGAAACCTTCAATTAGCCCTATTGTCCCTCTAATTATTGACCCTTCTCCCTTCTTCTCTTCATTTCCAAAATTCTTGAACATGCAGTTCTCCACTGTTACCTTGAATTTCTCTCCTCTCAAGCCCTCCTTGATCCACTTCAGTCTGGCTTTCATCCCTAACATTCCACCTAAACGGCCCTTGCCAATGTCTCCAGTAACTTGTTCCTGGATAACTCCAAATGCCTTTACTCAGTTCTTATTCTTCTGGATCCTTCTGCTGCTTTAGACACTGTCAACCACCACCTTCTCCTCAATACATTTTCCTCATTTGGTTTCAGGGGCTCTGTACTGTCCTGGTTCTCTTCTTATCTCTCCCAACACTCTTTCAGTGTCTGTTCTGGTGGTTTCTCCTCTACTGCTATCCCTCTCTCAGTTGTTTTACCCCAAAGATCTGTTCTAGGCCCTCTCCTTACTCTGTCTACACCCACTCCTTTAATGCTCTCATCTGCTCCCATGGTTTTCAACATCATTTTTATGCTAATGACCCTCAAATCTATCTAACTACACTTGATATTTCTCCTTCACTCTAAGTCGTATATCTGCCTGTCTGTCTCACATCACTGCCTGGATGTCTCTTATTTTTCCCCTAAACCCTCTTCCCCCTTCCTCCTTTCTTTATCTCTGTTAATAATACTCTTCTGCTTCCTGTTTCCTCAGCCCACAGCCTTGGGGTCATCTTCGACTCTTCCCTCTTCTTCTCTTCCCATATCCAAAAGACAGCAAAAACCTGTCTTTTTCGTTCTCTATAGTATTAATAAAATTCACCTTTTCCTTTCTGAACATACTACTAAAGCACTTATCCACTCTTCAATCACCTCTTGCTTAGATTATTACAACCTCCTCCTTGCTGGTTTCCCTCTGAGTCATCTTTCTCCCCTTCACTCTCTTCAAAATTCTGTTGCGCAGCTAATCTTCCCCAGGCCCATTATACTCATATAACACCTCTTCTTGAATTACTTTATTGACTTCCCTTCTGTTTCCATATCCAATACAAACTTCTCCTTCTGACCTATAAATGCATTCATTCTGTTGCTCCTCACTACCTTTCCTCTCTTCTCTGACCTGCCTCTGTGGCAACAGTTTGGTGCAGTACACACAGCCAGTGTGTTCTGGGCCAGAAAGTCACAGGTTCAAGCCCCAGCTGTGGCTCCTGCAGACCACATCCCTATACTTTCCCCTACAGAGCACATACACCATAAACATGTGCTCTCTCTAGAGCAGAGATTCCCAACTGCAGTCCTGGAGGGCCAAACACCATTCAGGATTTCATGCTGTTCCCACTAAATAGGCATGAGATGCAGTGCCCCATTGTATGCAAATAGCAGACAGTTTGTGTGGTGACCTGCAGTTTTTCTGTAGCCAGCCAGCAGTGTGCTAGATACTATAGAGATGTAGCCAACTGGTTACTTCAATGACTGTGGAGCCAGAGATCATGGGTTTGATTCCACAGTGGTGTTATTTAATAAGGCTGTCTGAGGGATTTCCTTTTAATTTAAATCAGTTCTGCCAGCAAAAACACCCTCACAGTGCCATAATCTAAGGTGCCTCATAAGGCGCCCTATAACACACCCTATAGGGTGCCTTGGTGGACAGGGCACTTTATAATGTGCCTTATGGAGTGCCTTATAGGGAACTTTATGTGGCACCTTAGGTTATGGCACTGTGAGGGTGTTTTTGCTGGCAGCACTGATTTAAATTAAACAGAAATGCCTCAGACAGCCTTCTTACATAACACCACTACAGGATCAAACCCATGACCTCTGTCTTCACAGTCATTGCAGTAACCAGTAGGCTACATCTTTAGAGCTTCTAAGACTGCGCTGGCATGAACTTAGGGTTAACGCGCGTTAACATGCCAAGGCACCCACTATCGCGCAATACCGATTCCTTGCAACCTTCCCTCCGGAACGCCCACTACCTTATATGGCATTCTTCACATTAACGCTGCAACTAGCACCGGTAACATTAAGACGGTTTAGTAAACATACCCCTAAGACTTTCCTCCCTGAAACCAACACTAATGAATGTTGTTTTCACAAGTAATGTTGCATAGTACTATTTGAAAGATAGTCCATTGTCTTTTTTTGCTTCTGATGGTTTCGCAATAGTGAATGCATTTAGCAACGTTGCTGATCCTCCATAGCCTCTACACCTTTGCTGTTTGAATGATCCCTGATGGTGCTGCTGCTGCTTTTGATGGCGACAAAGTTGAGCGAAGATCAGGAACTAAAAGGTTAAAGTGCACCTCAAGCATCTGCTTTTGTTGGGAGGTTCTCTTGACTGTAGCACTAACAATCATTACCTCTCTGGTTCTGCTGCTGCCTATGACTGCTCATGGGATATCATGCTACTATCAAGCTTTATTGATCCTTACAGTTTCCAGTTTTCCAGAGAACCTTCTCCCAATTTTCAAGTGAAACATATTTTTTCTGAATCAATAGTGGAAGATGGCCTGTTGCCATGGGTGCCTGCCTCCATACCCTTGCTGTTATTGCCATGCAATGAGCATGCATTTTTCTGCCCTTTCACTGTAATGGTGGATGTTTCCTACTTTTAAGCCAAATCCAGCAGGTCTAACTGGTTCTTTTCCCCTTAAAAAATCACTCTTGACTATAGCCAGAGTGGAGGAGTGGCCTAGTGGTTGGGGCAAGGTACTTCAGGCCAGAAGGTTGGGGGTTCAAATCTCACTCGAGGACAGCAACCTTGGGCTGGAAGGACTGGGGTTTCTAGTCCCACAGGTGCTCCTTGTGGTCTTGGGCAAGCCACTTAACCCTCCATAGCCCATGTTCCCTGTAAAATAGTTATCTCCAAGTTATAATGCCCTGTTCAATGCAATTTCAGTTTGTTCAATGTAAACTGCACTGATGCAGTATATAAGAGAATGTAAATAAATAAACTGCTATTTCTAGTATGCCTCTAGGTTTTGCTAGCACTTCCTATCTTTCTACTGGGTTCTATTCTCTCTCATTCACATATCTCCCTCTTAATATCATGGACCTTCTGAAAAAATAAAACAGGTCATCAGTGGGTGTTGCAATGTACACAATGTAGAATGTAGACTAAGGGGCATGTTTACTAAGTCCTGCACTGGTAACACACATGTGGGCCACATTATCTGAGTGAGGTTTTGGGCTTAGTGGTCGGTATATCCATTCCTTTTCATTTACTATAATTCAACATGACAGACTGGCTCTGGGTAGCATTAGTTGAACCTGTACTGCTGGCACTGAGTGGAGGTAGGGTGAGCTACATATGCCCACACTACTGTAGCGGTGCCATTCTGGTAATGCCCCTTCCCCAACACATTGCTGCCCTAGTGTATGCTGCAAGAGTAGCATGGGGATTTTGGTATTAATCCCTGTACTATTTTGCAGCCCCATGCCAAAACCATGCACGAACCCTGTGCTAACCCTGCGCTGCCCTTTACTAAACATACCCCTATGCAGTCAGTGAACATACACCTAAAGTCACTTTTTTCATAAAAGTAATAGTGCACTACTATACGTTCATTGACTACTCACTCAGGTTACTCTGAGGTTTCACTGTTGTGCTGATCTATATACCATATTATCACTTTTCCACAGAGATAAAGAACAAGCTGTTAGCAAAGCATACTAAAACTACAGACACAATCTCTGTTAGATAATGTAACTTTCCTAAAAACACATGCTAGAAAACAGGGACTGTGTTTGCTTTTGGCTGCCCTGCTGTATCAGTCTTAAGCAGTAGCCCTCAATCAAAGTCTTGGGACCCACCTTGTCTGTGTATTTTGGATATCTACAATGAAGAGCAGTGTCCTCATAGTGCTCTGCTTGAGAGGTGAATTTTCGCTCCTGTGAGTGAATTTGCTGTGAATTTTATCTGTCTGCACTTATTTATTTATTTGTCACTGTTAGTGTGTTCTCTTACCTCTCTGCCCCTTATTTTGCACTTTTGTTCTGCTTTCTCAGCTGTATAACTTACCCTGCTTCCTTAAACTATCTGGCCTGTCTGTGTTGGCCAGCTTAACTTTGACTTTTAAGTCAATATCCATCCTTGTTCTGTCTCCATAGTTTGAGTCTATATTGTTTCCCTGTCTCTGCTCTTAGTCTACCTGAGTGATTAACCCCTCCCCCGTGCTGAGGTATTGTCCAGCCCCTCTTCCTGTCTCCCAGGTGTGCCTAGCTCTCTGTTTGCCTCTCTGTGCTCTGGGAAGAGCAGTGCCCTCATAGTGCTCTGCTTGAGAGGTGAATTTTCGCTCCTGTGAGTGAATTTGCTGTGAGTTTTATCTGTCTGCACTTATTTATTTATTTACAGTATTTGTCACTGTTAGTGTGTTCTTGTACCTCTCTGCCCCTTGTTTTGCACTTTTGTTCAGCTTTCTCAGCTGTATAACTTATACCCACCACTCCCCTCTACCCACCCACCCCGTGGCTCGCTGTCTCTTGTAGCTGTCATCTGCTCATTACCTACTTCACGCACAGGTGTGCCCAATCTCTTTGACTCTCCCACCTTCTATATCCTCTGGCTTTTGTTCTCCTCTCTATTCCTCTCCTATGGCTCCTCATCACATTGTCTTCCTCTTCTTCATTCTCCCTAACTGTCTCCCCTCGTATCAGCACCCTCACTCCTCCCCTCCTTATCTCCCCTTTACTATCCTCACTTACCCCTCAATTCTGTCTTCTACCCTATCATCAGCTCTTGAGCTTCATCGCTTTCTCCCTCTCATTCAACCATCTCCTCTCTCTTTAAGGCAACCTCACCCTCGTTTCCGCCATACTGTCTCCTCTCTACCCCATAATCTGCTACTCCTTCTCCTTCTCTCATCCAGAGATATCAACCCCAATCCTGGCCCCCCTAGATTCCTGTCTCTCTCTGAGAAGAGATCTTCACGCAACACATCTAATCTTATTCATATCCCTCTCCTTTCCCCTTCCACGCTCCCTTTCTCATGTGCCTTGTGGAACGCACACTCTGTCTCTAATAAACTGGCTTTTACTCATGATCTCTTTATCTCTAATGCTCTACATCTTCTTGTTTTAACTGAAACCTGGCTCCTCCCAGATGATACTGCATCTGTTGCTGCTCTCTGTCATGGGGGCTATCAGTTCTCCCACACACCTCGTCCCACTGGTCGTGGTGGTGGTGTTGGGCTTCTACTTTCTCCCTCCTGCCAATTCCAACCCCTTCTGCTGCCTCAGTCTCACTCCTTTCCCTCTTTTGAAGTCCACTCCATTCTCCTTTTCACTTCACTTCTTCTCTGGATAGCTGTTATTTATCGATCTCCTGACAAGTCTGCTTCTACCTTTCTCACTGACTTTGACTCGTGGCTTTCCTTCTTTCTGGATTCCTCTTCCCCCACTCTTATTCTTGGAGATTTTAACATTCATGTTGATAACCCCTCTGATCCTTATGCTTTAAAACTCCTCTCCCTTACCTCCTCGTTTGACCTCCAGCTTTGTTCCACTGCCCTCACTCAACAGCATGGCCACTTCCTTGACCTGGTATTTTTCTCTAGTTGCTTACCCTCAAACATCTGTAGCTCAGTTCTTTCCTTAACTGACCATCACCTTTTAAGCTTTAATCTTCATCACCCCCTGCCTCAACATCGACCTGTCTCCTCCAAACTATTTAGAAATCTTCATGCTATTGATCCCTTGGTTCTCTCTTCCACTATTTCTTCATCTCTTTCTTCTACTATGTCATCCAAGTCTGTTGACGAGGCAGTAACTTCCTGTAATGCAGCACTCTCCTCTGCTCTGGATGCTCTTGCTCTGCCCATACCACGTCCTGTGAGACATTCTGCACCCCAGCCCTGGCTCTCATTCACTACCCACTATCTATGTTCCTGTGCCCGTTCTGCTGAGCGTGCTTGGCTCAAATCCCACTCCTTTGCAGACTTTCTACACTTCAAATTCATGCTTGTCTCTTTCCAGTCAGCCATAGCTCTTGCCAAACAAGACTGTTATGTCCATCTGACTAACTCTCTTGCCTCTGACCCTCGCCATCTCTTTACTACTCTCAGCTCTCTCCTCAAAGTGCCTCCGCCTCTGATCTCTCCCTCCCTTTCTGCCCAAACCCTGGCTGACTATTTCCATGACAAAATCCACAAGATCACCCTCCAATTCCCCACAAAGTCAGCTTCTTCCCCTCCTCCCCCTCTTCACTCCCAACTCCCCCCCCCCACCTCTGCTACCCTCTTTTCCTTTCCTGTGATCTCTGAAGAGGAAACTGCAGACCTTCTTTCTTCCTCCAAACTCACAACCAGCTCCTCTGATCCTACCCCCAACCGTCTCCTAAGCCTCATCTCCTCCACCGTTGTCCCTTCCATCTCTCATATTCTCAACCTATCACTCTCCACGCAACAGTCCCTGCAGACTTCAAGCATGCTGTGGTCACACCTCTCCTCAAGAAACCCTCACTTGATCCCACCTGTCCTTCTAATTATTGACCCATCTCCCTCCTTCCATTCATTTCTAAACTACTTGAACATGTGGTTCACCGCTGCTGCCTAGACTTCCTCTCCTCTCATGCCCTCCTGGATCCTTTATAGTCTGGCTTTTGTCCTTTACACTCTACTGAAATAGCTCTTGCCAAAGTCTCCAGTTACTTGTTCCTGGCAAAATCCAAGGGCCTTTACTCTGTCCTCATCCTTCTCGACTTCTCTGCTGCTTTTGACACTGTTGACCACAACCTTCTCCTCAATACCCTGTCTTCGCTTGGTTTTAAGGACTCTGTACTATCCTGGTTCACCTCCTATCTCTCCCATCACTCTTTCAATGTGTGTTCTGGTGGCTCCTCCTCCTCTGCTATTCCGCTCCCAGTTGGTGTACCCCAAGGATCTGTCTTGGGTCCGCTCCTTTTCTATCTATATACCCAGTCCCTTGGTGTGCTTATCCCTTCCCATGGCTTTCAGTACCATCTGTATGCTGATGACTCCCAGATCTACCTCTCTACGCCTGAAATCTCTCCGGCAATCCAGACCCGGATCTCTGCCTGCCTTTTTGACATTGCTGCCTGGATGTCTTACCGCCGCTTGAAATTGAACATGGCCAAGACTGAACTTCTTATCTTTCCCCAAAAAATGCCCCCCCCCTTTCCTCCTTTCTCAGTCTCTGTGGATAACTCTGTACTCCTTCCTGTTTCCTT
Organism: Ichthyophis bannanicus; assembly: GCA_033557465.1. Classification (NCBI taxonomy): domain Eukaryota; kingdom Metazoa; phylum Chordata; class Amphibia; order Gymnophiona; family Ichthyophiidae; genus Ichthyophis; species Ichthyophis bannanicus. The sequence goes on from CM066037.1 coordinate 211,751,840, forward strand.
GGCCCATAATCTTGGGGGTTGTCTTTGACTCCTCTCTCTATTTCTCCACACACACACATCCATCTGATACTGTAGCTAAGACCTGCTGTTTCTTTCTCTATAACATCAGCAAAAGCCGCCCTTTCCTTTCTGAACACACTACTAAGACGCTTATCCACTTCTTGATCACCTCCCATCTTGACTACTGTAACCTACTCCTTGCTGGTCTCCCTTTGAATCATCTCTCTCCCCTTCAATCTGTTCAACACTCTGCTGCGCGGCTAATCTTCCGCCAGCCTCATCATGCCCATATTACTCCTCTTCTCAAGTCACTTCATTGGCTCCCTGTTTCCGCATCCAGTTCAAACTTTTCCCGCTGACCTATAAATGCAGTCACTCTGCGGCTCCTCACTACCTTTCTTCTCTTATCTCCCCTTACAACTCCCCTCGGGAACTCCACTCTTCTAGCAACTGCTTCTATCTGTGCCCTTCTCTTCTATTGCTAACTCCAGACGTTGCTTCTTTCACCTTGCTGCACTTTACGCCTGGAACAAACTACCTGTGTCTATACGCCAGACACCTTCTCTAACCCTCTTCAAATCCAGGCTGAAAACTCACCTCTTCGCTGCTGCTTTTGGATCTTGACTCACCTGATCTCCTTTTTCTTTTTCTGTCCCCCTTATTTATCCCTGCCTACACCTGTGTTGTCTGTCTTGACTAGATTGTAAGCTCTGATGAGCAGGGACTGTCTCTTACATGTCTGTGCAGCACTGCATATGACTTGTAGCGCTATACAAATGCTCAGTAGTAGTAGTAGTAGATAGTTGTATATACAGTGTAGGAACTGCATGCACATCTTTCCATGCATATTCACTGTGGATATCCTGAAAACCAGGCAGACCGAATGTGTACTGAGAAGTAGGAGAAAAATCACTTGTCTAAAGTAACAAAGCTGCAAGCTAAGCTTAGGCTCAAAGTTCACAGCTTCCAGTAGCAACAAATTAAGTAGCAGCACAACTCTATTCTGATTCAGCAACAGACAGCTGAAAATTTTTTTATACCTTTTTTTTATACTTTTCTTTTATATAATTCCAGGCTGATAACACTTAGTAAAAGAGGGCTGCTACACAGTACCCTGTCTTGTGCTGCTGAGGTAAGCTATATTCTGATTTGATTTAAATTATAGCTCTTAGCTGCTGCTAGGCTCTAACTTCTTATTAAATTTAAACTACAAGCTCTCTGCTGGGTTCTAAATTTAACCAGAAAGCTCTTTTCTGTGTTTTAAATTTAAGCTAAAAGTACTTTGCTGATGCTAGGCCCTGAGTGACTATTAAATTTAGACTACAAGCTCTCTGCTGGGTTCCAAATGTAACCAGAAAGCTCTCTTCTGTGTTTTAAATTTAAACAAAAAGTACTTTGCTGTTACTAGGCCCTGAGTGACTATTAAATTTAAACTACAAGCTCTCTGCTGGGTATGAAATGTAACCAGAAAGTTCTCCTCTGTTTTAAATTTAAACTTAAACTGCTGCTTCTAGGCCCTGACTGATTTAACAAAAATAGTGGATTCACAGATTAATTAGCTTTAATACAAAAAAATCCTTTTAGAAAATTACCAGAAGTATATACTCACAGTTGCAGATCTCTCTCCAGAAGTAACAGTCCCTTTTTCTAGTCCTTCAAGACAGAGGATCACAGAGCTCTGGTTGAGCTATTTATGCCTGTGCTGCTGAAGTAAGCTGTGACCAACTTCCTGGGTAATTAACAGTCCTTGCTTGGATAGGAGGAGTCTTTCAAAATGGCCTTTTGATCTTCCACCTGGTGTTAACACCTATTGAAAAAGTTTCACAGGTCTCTTGCCCCCTAGGTAGAAGGCCTCTTTGTAAAGGTCTCTAGAAGACTTTATTTGTTGCTCAAAAAGTACAGACCCTGTTTTGCCTTTTGTGCCTGTTACAGGGTCTTCCCGTCAAAAACCTACACATCCTCCAAAGAGCACAAAACATCACAGTGTGAATTATTTGTAAAGCCCCACTGATTGACCACATCACACCCATGCTATTTGCCCTCCACTGGCTCCCAATAACAAGTTGAATAAAATTCAAAATACTCATGACAACCTTTAAATTAATTAACAACATAGCACCATCCATACTTGCAACACTCATTCAAACCCCACCAGACACAAGAACTAGAAGAGAAAATGCACTTCATTCTCTTGAAATCCCTAACACAATCAGGAAAACAAAGCAGGCCACAAGCTCCAGGGCATTCACTTATACCGTCCCCTCCCTCTGGAACTCCCTCCCACTATCAATCCGTTCAAAGACCTCCAGACATTTAAAAAATCGCTCAAAACACACCTCTTCACCGCACATTATGGAACACAAAACACAATTCAAACACCACCCAAACCCACAGGCGAACTAACCACATGCATAATGCTGACCCACTACCATCCAACCATACTCAGAGGTGAACCCCATCCTACAAGCTAAGCAACATTTGCCTATAACTTGCCTGTATATATTTTGAATATGTTAAGACCTCAGAATGTTCAAAAGTTATAATGTAAAAAGTTATAATGTGAAAAGTTTAAAAGTTATAATGTAAAAAGTTCTAAAAACCGTTTTATGTAACATGTTAGTTATCTGTAAACTACCCCTTATCTCTGGAAGGGGCGGTATAGAAAACTGTAATAAATAAATAAATAAATAAATAAAACATGGAAGCCTCTAATATGCCTCTCTATGGAGTGATGCCTCTATGCACATTTGGTTTTTATTACTATATTTTTTCTGGAGAAACATTTGCCATTGTTTTTTTCAGTATTATGCTGACAAGATAAGAACTGAAACCACCGGCTAGGATGGTTTAGTGTGACACCAGTAGAGGTGAAATGTTTCATCCATAGGAGGAAAATCAGTATTCATTCATATATTTTTTTCAAGCAACAATAAACTAGTGTTGAGAATTTACTATTTTTGGAAGCAATAGAATAAGATTTTTGGACAACGATGAGTAATAAGTCAGTGATGGGGTGAGATGATAGAGCGCACTGTGAAGCAATTTGAGCTCCATTTAATATAGAAGCATAAGTGTTCTTCCTTGAGTAATTGCTGTTAAAAATATATCTAAAATGATGTGAAGCACAGATTAGATTTTACAATGAGAAGTGAAGCATTAAATATTGAAAAAAAGTAACAAAAAAGACAATTTCAAAATGTAGAATTAGATCCTTGGAAGTTGTAGATGGTTAATTTTAGTTTATTTTTTTGTAAGGCTTACTTGACCTAAGTAATTTAATTTTTTTTTCATAGAGACAGTATATACTACATCCAGAGTGGATGATAAAAGGGCACCTTTTTCTGACTAAAGCTTTCCTTTGAGGAGTTGGTGGAAAGAGCAAACTCCATCTGTCAATTTACCACTGTTCTCGCTCTATGAGCAACACCAACATCTGCCCATTTATTTGTCTTGCTATAGCAGATAACTGAAACCTAGTCTGAGGTGACAGGGAGCAGCGATACTGAGGTGATCATCCACTAAATATGTTAATTTGTCTCTTCTTCTCCAGACCTTTTGAGATCATGCAGGATATTGAAGTCCTCAAGACCCACTTCCGGGCTGTCTGGAAGACACAGCCTGATGTGCTGAAGCACGAGACAGAGGAAGAAAATATGTGGCAGCCATAGCAGCATCAATACTAGAAAGTGTCTGCCTCTCATATCAGCGATAGCAGTCAGGTAGAAAGAGTTGTTCAGGCCCAGCCCATTAGATGTACAGTATATTCACACTACACAGTTAGGCCACTGATCCCTTATAAATGTATACACATAGCCACAATCTTGCCTGCACTCACTTGAGGGGCATGGATGCTGACAATGTGCATAATCTTACCATCTATAGTATATGAATGCACACTCTGCATGCTAATTTCAATATTCCCTGTGCTTCAAGAGATGATAACAGCACCAACTATGTAGTGGGATAGACTCTTCCAAAGTCTGGGCGTAAATACATTTCCACCCTTCTACACTGATGCTTTATGATGCTCACACTGTTACTGTCTAACTCCTGTCAATGGTTGCTCCCATTCAAGCACTAGGCCATACATTGAACACTTGGCAATTAGCGCTTGGCCCTTCAGATGATGATATAAAGTAGTTCTTTGAAGTAACTTGCAGCATTGTTATAGTACCCCGTCAGACACAGAAACAGGGCATCTTCTCTTGAGGTGTTCCAACTGTGACAGTACAGTTCCCATTGTGTACCCATCGTGAGGGCCTTTTTACAAACTATCAGTGTTGTCTACATGTAGGCAAGGGATTGGCTTGATTACCCATCTACTCTCTATACCCTTCACTCCTTTCCTGTTGCAAACATGAAACATTTAGATATATAGGCGACTGGGGAAACAGATGGATCAACAAGAGACTATACTGTGAAAATGGACTACATCTCTCTGTCACAGGGAAAAATTCAGGCATTTATGTGGACAGGCATTTAAACTAGGGAAAGGGGGTAATAGATGGAGAAGGACAAGTTCAGGATATCAGTCCCAGCAAAAGCATAATAACATTGGAAACAGCCACACTCTTAGACCACACATCAATGGCAAGCGGGAAGAGGTGTGTAGAACAAAATCCATGTAAAATATGGCAAGCCAGTCAACAAATGCTGGAAAGCAATGAGCACAAATGCTCGAAGCCTAGTCAGGAAAGTTCCTGACCTGGAAGCCCTAATGGTGGAAATGGACTTGGACATTGTGGCCATTACAGAAACATGCTTTAACGAGTCACATGAATGGGATATAGCCATAGCTGGCTATAATTTATTTAGAAGAGATAGAGAAGGCAGGAAAGGAGGAGGAGCAGTAATATTAAAGATGCTGAAATGCAGGGGACATGGGGAAAAGAAGAAGCACTGTGGATTGTGTTGGAAAGAGGAGATGGCACTGTTATCCATACTAGTGTAGTCTACAGGCCTCCAACTCAAACCAAAGAAATGGATAGCGAATTGATTGCAGATATTGCAAAGATAGCCATGAAGGCAGAAGTGATCATTTTGGGTGACTTTATTTTACCCTATGTGGATTGGAGTATTCGTTCTGCAAATCTGGAAAGAAGTAAAAAAATTGTGGATGCTTTCCAAGATGCATTACTTACACAAATGGTGATGGAACCGACCAGGGAAAGCTCAATGCTGGATTTAGTACTCACCAAAGGAGAAAGTGTGTCGAATGTCCAGGTAGGTGCCCATGTGAGCAGCAGCGATCATCACATGGTGTGGTTTGAGATAGAGGAGATATGATACAGACCTTTAAATACTTAAAGGATATTAATGAACAAACCTTTTTCAAAGATGGGGAAGCTGTAATTCTAGAGGGTATAAAATGAAGCTGCAAGGGGGTAAACTTAAAGGCAACATCAGGAAATACTTTTTCACTGAAAAGGTGGTGGATGGTTGGAATGCCCTCCCAATGGAAGTGGTGGGGGTAAATACAGTGGCAGCATTCAAAATGGGATGGGACAGATATAATGGATCCCTTTATAGCAACAGGATAATATCAAAATAAACAATTGTCTCTGATATCTCAACAAGTAGAGGTGACCTGCACAGAGTGGTGGGTACACCCCTAAAGAAAGGCTTGGGGAGTAGTGACCTGCACGGAGCAGTGGGCACATCTACTCTTGCCACCTTGCCAGGCAGACTATATGGCAAACTAGATGGACTATGCTGGTCTTTATCTGCTGTCATATACTATGTAAAATAAATTTCTTTTATGGATAGTGCTACAAGGCATATGCAGCACTGTACAGAGTTATGTAAGAGATGGTCTCTTCTCATTAGAGCTTACAATCAAGTCAAGATGGACAACAGAACAGCTGGGGACTAGGATATATCAAGGGGAATGGTAAGAAAACACATAGTTGGAGAGCTAGAGACTACACAGGTCAAAATCTAAAAGCAGCCTCGAAGAGGTGAGTTTTTAACCTGGATTTGAAAAGAGGCAAGGATGAAGCTTGATGTGCCTGAACCATCAGCAAGCGCAGCAGGGTGCAATTTATGGGATGACTGTCCAGCAGTTAGAAGCACTCAGGGGCTAGTTTGCTGTGGGAAGAAGCTTTTTGTACAAAACAAAACTGTTGTATCACAAAGAACGCAAGCTTCAGCAAGAATGACAACTGCTGACACAAAGTAAACACAACCTCCTAGTTGAAGAGAGGCAACTAAAAGTGACTGAGATGCTAGTCCTTGTGATGCAGTCCATGTAACAGGATGTAGTTACCCTTTGATAGGAGATCAGAACACCAGCACTCAGAGAGCATCTGCTACCTCTCTACTAAGGAGTCCTTTGAGGCCCCCCACCCTCTCATATACCGCCACATACTTTCTCTGGCATAGGTTACCCTGTGGCTCCTGCCAAATCAGAGACACTTCTAGTAACAGAACAAGTGGCATCTCACTGCAGAGGGCAGAGATCCCTATGATATTTCCTTATTTTTATGGACTGCATGACTTTGAGGGATGCTGAATGAGGAATCCCCGTTTGCTTCCAAGACCAATGGCATTCCATTCAGCACCCCTGTATGTAATAGCAATTGTGACAAGAGGGTATAGGATGAAACTGAGAAGAGGGGAAGGGGAAAATATACTTGTGCATATTCCTCTGCCTCACTGAAAATGCCTGTAGATGAGGTCTGTTCTTGCATTAGGCCCTGCTAGTGAGGATGTGCTGGCTCCACCTCTGGTGCTGGTTCTACATCCTCCTCTGTGTCATCCTCTTTCACCTGTACACCTTCTGGACGGGATTGTCTCTGCTTTTGTGCTGAATTATGAGCCATATACCATGCCATGAATATTTCACAGGCTTTTGGGGAGCTGTACAATAGTTCTTCCCCTGAATGGTTGAGGCAGTTGAACCAGATTTTCAGAAACCCAGAAGTTCTCTCAATGATTACCCTTGTTTGGTGGTAGGCTATGTTCTACTGCTCCTCTGCCTCTGTCTGGGGTGCTAATATGGGAAAATCAGCCACTTGTTTAAGGATTATCTCTGTCACCTCTGTGAGAGAGGATCAAAGAGAAAGTCATGCACAAACAGGTTGTGAGCTGTGGTGTGCAATTACTGTAATGATGGTTCAAGAAATGTGGTAGGAGTTGAGAGAGAGAGCAAATGACTTTATAGCATATACATGTAGAAATGCCAGTCACCCAGCCACCATCCCCAGGAGGTGATCTGGTCACTTTCAAACATGTGATGGATTCCAGACTGTGACACTATATAAGATTAATGACAATATCCTAGAAATCTGGGAAATGCATTCATTATCTGAACATGAGCACTGTAGATCACCTGTATATTGTGGGAGTGAAAGGCTTTTCTTTTGTAGTATGTGCTCTCCCTCCCTCCATGTCTTGTGGTGGTCTGATGGCCATATGTGTGTAATCTATGACTCATAACACACAGATAGGAAATAGGCTACTTCATAAAATTGAGTCATTGATGACTCTTCTGTACACTCTGAGGGAAGGCTATATACTCAGGGCCCGATATTCAAAGAATTAGATGGCAGATAGGCATCATATACCCATGTAAAACAGCAATAATTATGTAGAATGGATCATCACATATTCAGCTACATGCAAAAATGACCACCTCACGGGTAATGCTAACCGGATAGCAGGAGGGGCATAACGGGGTGTGCTGTGGGCAGGGCGCCACACAAACTGCATAACGTGCATATTCAACAGTCATGGTCACCTCCCTGAGATGCCACAAACTGCATAGGTCTAAGTAAGATTTCCTGGCACCTAGCAGAGCAGGAGTGACTACTGGAAGGCTATGTATCGGATAACAACCGGGTAGCAGCAAGGAGCAGGCAATGTGGGGAGTGCTGAAGCTTCTCCAGAAGCACAGAGAGACCCAAAGAGCTCAGGCACAGTGGAGGAGACAGCAAAGGGAACAACAACTGTAGTGGTCAGGCACCCAACACCACGATAACCTAAGTGTACAGGCCCCCCGAGTGCACAGACCCAGGGTAACCAGTGGTGCTGACTAGATGGTACAATAATAATGGAGCTCTGTGCCATCCTCAGTCAGAATGTGGAGTCAGTCACTGGTAGAAGTCAGGCACTGCCAGTAGCATTGCAGGTTACCACTACCCTTGCCTTCCTGGCCATAGGGAGATTCCAATATGTGATTGGGACCATGGTCACTTTCACCCAATAAGCCATCAGCCACTTTATCACAGCTGTCAGCAGTGCCCTGCTGCAATGTCTGGGGCACCTCATTGCATTCCCCAGGACCCCAGAGGAGCACCAGGATACAATTCAGGCCTTTTATGACATTGTTGGCTTCCCCTCAGTGCTGGCAGTGCTGGACTGCACACCCATAGCTCTGAGGGCACCCAGACAAGAACAGAGGGCTACAGGAACTGCCACAATTACACCTCACTGAATATGCAGTTGGCTGTGAATGCGAACCTGCTCATCATGGATGTGTGTGCCAGGTTCCCTAGCTCATGCCGTGATGCATTTATACTGGCACAGTCAGGCCTGGGCCATGCAGCTGCCAGAGGTGAGCTTGGAGAGGTTTGGCTACTTGGTAAATGCAGACAGCAGTAAGCCAGTGTGTTGCAAGGTGCATACCACATGCAGCCCTATGTAGGGGCATGCAGTTTTGGAGGCCCATGAAGGGGCAGACAAATACTGAGATGCTCTCACAAAGGTGCACATGTCAGGTGTGTGTGCTGAAGGGTGAGAATGTGCTGATGAAGGAGATGGTAGGAGGGATGTGGGGTGGTGCTAGAGGTGGAGGCAAGGGGGTAGGAGTGAGTGGTTCATGGGGGGAAGTGGGAGGCAGGAGAGGCTGTGGTGGGGTGGGGGAAGTGTAATGGGAGGAGGGAGGTGGACGGGGAGGGAGGTGACAAGGGGGGCAGGAACCCCAACACTCTGTGTAGATGCCACCTGTGCCAAACTCATCATCGCAAGCCACACCCAATACCATGGGCCACAGCAACAGACAGCCCACAGTATAATGAAAACAGTCATTGTGCAAGGCACACCACCCCTGAGTACCCCCAGGTGACCTACCTGGCCCTGTGCCCACACACACATCACACACCATGCCCCCTGGAACAGCACTCACACAGCCCGAAGCCCTGAAGGCCATCCAGAAACATCCAGACCCACTGAATCACCCTCTAGGACTGCCAGTCCCCAACCCTCATGCACTCTCTGCCCTCCCTCCCTGCCCAGAACCCTGGCATGACAGGACCAGCCAATGGTGATGTGATGTAGCCCTGTTCTATCTGGGATGACAAATGATTGGTGAGAGCACCAGCCTGCTGCCCATGGGTAGTGTGCCAAGGAAAAATATACTATTGTGGATCAGGAACTGCTTAAAAGATAGAAAGCAGAGGGTAGGGCTAAATGGCCAATTTTCCCAGTGGAAAAAGGTAAATAGTGGAGTACCCCAGGGATCTGTACTGGGGCTACTGCTTTTTGACATATTCATAAATGACCTGGATAAGGGAATAACGAGTGAGGTTATCAAATTTGCAGATGACACAAAACTATTTAAAGTTGTTAAAGCCCAAGAGGATTGTGGAAAATTGCAGGAGAATCTTGATAAATTGGAAGACTGGGCATCCAAATGGCAGATGAAATTTAATGTGGACAAGTGCAAAGTTATGTACCTAGGAAAGAACAACCCAAACTATGATTACACGATGCAAGGATCCACATTGGGAACCACCACCCAGGAAAAAGATGTAGGCGTCATCGTGGATAACATGTTGAAACCCTCCGCCCAGTGTGTAGCAGCAGCCAAGAGAGCAAATAGAATGCTAGGTATCATAAGGAAAGGAATGGAAAATAAAACAAAGGATATTATAATGCCTCTATATCATTCCATGGTGCGACCGCACCTTGAGTATTGTGTGCAATTCTGGTCGCCGTATCTTAAAAAGGATATAGCATTATTAGAAATGGCACAGAGAAGAGCCACCAAAATGGTAAATTGGATGGAAGGCTACTCCTATGAGGAGAGGCTACAAAGGTTAAGGCTTTTCAACCTGGAAAAGAGACGGCTGAGGGGAGATATGATAGAGGTCTATAAATTAATGAATGGAGTGGAACGGGTAAACGTAGATCGATTGTTTATATTATCGGAATATAGAAAGACTAGGGGACATGCAATGAAGCTACAGGTTATCTATTTAAGACAAATAAGAGAAAATATTTTTTCACTCAACGTGTAATCAAACTCTGGAATTTGTTACCGGAGGATGTAGTAAAGGCTGTTAGTGTAGCTGGGTTTAAACAAGGTTTGGACAAGTTCCTGGAGGAAAGGTCCATAAACCATTATTAAGAAGGGACCCAGGATATCAATGCTTGACCCAATACAAGCATTGTGGAACTTCTGTCTTTTGGTGAAACTGCTAGGTACGTATGACCTAGATTGGTCACTGTTGGAAACAGGATACTGGGCTTGATAGACCTTGGTCTGACCCAGTATGGCATATCTTATGTTCTTAAACACATGTGAACGGTGTCACACATATGTTTGGTGTGCTTATGTATGCAGCCTTAACTCCCACTGAGGTGACCGTGGGTACCTCTTGAGGACATGGCTTCTCCCATCACTGTGGCATCTGAAGACTCCTCAGGAGGAGTGCTACAATGCTGCACAGCAAAGGACCAGGGCTGTGGTGGAATGAGCCATAGAGATCCTGAAAGACAGATTCCAATGCCTTGACCAGAGTAGGGATGAGCTGCTATGTAGTCCAAAGAGGGTCTGCACAATATTCACCACATGCTGTATACTTCACAATCTGGCACGTTTATGTGGAATCTCTGACTCCGAACCAGAGTTGTCAGGCAAGGATAACACTGTGAAGGCAGATGATGTGGGCATGACAGAGATGGGGACCCAACAACAGATGGCGCTTACACTAGACACATGGAACAGACTCATTAGGGTAGTGAGTCTACACACTGAGCAGTGTTGACACATCATTATTGGCCCACAAGCAGTCCCAGAACCTACATTGCTCCCTTACCCACCTCCCCTCCTGCTCCAGATCTGGCCAAGGTTACTTTGCGAAAAGGGCACTCTGGTGCAATGGAGCTGTGTCTGAAGTTGTGCTGGCTGCATCATCCCCCTCACCATCAGGCTGGCCCAGCTCAGGCTGCTCACGGTCATCTGGTTGTGTCAACAGGGGGCCACATGCCCAATGCCTTCCCCCTGCCCCCTCAGTACCATCACCAGCTGGCAAAATGACCCCTGCCATCATGGCCTGGTAGGCTGCCATCTCCAACAGAAGTAGCTGTGCCTCCTGTTGGTGCTGCATCATCACATGGTGCTCATGCATTGCCTGATATGCATCGTTCAGCTCCTGGAATATGCCCTGCACCCCCTCCCCCCCCCCCTTGAATGGTATGGAGCTCATACAAGATCCCCTCAGTGTGTTCCAGCATGCATATCCCCTCCCAAAGCAATTCCTGGTCAACATCATCTGGGCCACTGTCGGATGTCTCCTCCAGGGTAGGAAACTCAAGGTCCACTACAGGCTGCACCTCTGTCACCACACTCACTGCCCTGGTACCCCCCCCCCCCCTGGCTTGCACTGCAACCCAGATCATCATGGTCATCACCAGCGGCAGGGTGTGTCTCACCAGCAGTCTGGGTATACACCGGCTAGGATGGTCCAGCCACCGTCCTGGTCTGTGGGAAGGAAGAAGATACGCAGGTCAGTGTAAGCATGCATTTCTGGTATCTTGGTGGGGGATGGGAGATAGCTGCAGAGTCAGTGTGACTGTGTGCTGACAGCAGCAGGTGGGCACACACACCACCACTGTGTGCCCACATCATGTGTGCTGTGGAATCTACTCACCTCCTGTGTGGCAGATGCAGAGCTATCGTAGTCAGCAACCCCAGAGATGGTGACCTCATCAACAAACTGGAGGACAGGTTCCTCAAGGGGGGAGAGCTTGTGCTGGCGGTCCGGGGGCAGCTTGCTGTTCACTCCCTTTTCTCCTTGGCTGCTTGCCCACCACCTTCCACTTCTCCTTCAGGTCCTTCACATCCCTATTGTGGTGGTGCACCCCATTCACCCTCTTTGCGATGCCCTGCCATGCCCTCTGTTGGGTACTGCCATCCTCAGCACCAGAGAGTGGCATGGTGCCTCAGGACAAGCTCCACAGCCAAGGAGGTCTCCAAGGGGCTGAAATTTGCCTTTCTGGTATGCTTGTGTGTCTCCCGCCCTGTTCCTGACATGCTTCTGGTCATGGACTCGTGTGGTGGTGAGATACCTGCATATGTCTATTTTGTACTTGGCGAGTATGACTCTGAGGCTGGCCATGCCCTATCCAAGCCCATATGAGCTACCCACATATGGCCATACATGCATAGCATACAAATATGTATGTCAGCACTCGGTGCCGGAAGCCGTCATACCCGTGCAGTAGCGTAAGTAGGGATATTAGAGATGCTTCATGGTTATGATAGCGCGTGGGGCATAAATAGGTAAGTACAATATCCTCCTATGCGGGTAGGACCATCATCACCATGTCATGTTATATTACCCATTTTTGCTGGATCCATACATCCTGCACATCCTAACCTGCAGGCATTGGTCAGTCACACATTTCAGGGGACTATGATGACACATACACCACACACGCTGACATTCCAGGTTCAGAGTGTATGCTGCTGTGGGTGGAGCCCCAAATAATGTCAGCTGAGCACAGGACGATGTGGGATGCATTGTTGGCAGCCATGCCCCAATGCTTCAAGAGCAGAGCACCACACATATCACTATAGAGTCTGGGGTGACTGCCACCCCCACCACTTGTTCATGCCAGTGTTGTGGTGGAAACGTGGCCTGTCATGATGCCTGGAACAGAAGTTCAACAGAAGGGCTGTCATTGGCCTATGCCTCTGATGCAAACACAGCAGAATTTTGGTCATGTGTCTAGCTGGGCAGAGCTGATCTGGTGGGCACATGGCCCCATTCCCCCCCTCCCAGTACCTGAACATTTGCACACGCACTGTCACCACCCACTCACTCTGCATCTACCAGCCTGGGACCTGGCACTGTCTGGCCCCATGCAGTGAATCACAGGGTGCACTGTGCGGGGTTCAACCACTATAGTCAGCACTGACAGTCAGGTATGGCAGTCTGCACACACCAGGTGCATTTCAGATGGCACTGTATATTGACTGGTGCTTCCATATGTCTGCAAGTGTAGGTGCATAGCAGGGGTGTGTGCCAGTCACACAACTCTGCACCTGACTCCAGTGAATACATGTTCAGATATGAAACTGCAAACAGCCTTTTATTTGTACAAATGCAGCATAACAAACAAATAAGTGCTGTCTGTCAATGTGCACCACATACACTACAACAACAGCAACAATAGCCTCCATTGCCTGTGCCCCCCCCTCCCCATGCACACTCTGCCCAACACTGTTGGTACAATCATGCCCCTCACTGCTTGTGTGCCCATGGCAGCCACCAGCACACCCTTCCCTAGTGGGATCTGGCCCCTCTGGACCTGGGTGAGGTGCTCCCTGGCTCCCCAGCATTGCCGCTATAGCATGTAGGCCCTCCACAATTCCCTGGGTGGACAGGCACATCTCCTGGTGGAGGAGCCGTACCTCCATAACCAGACTATCGAGGTTCTGCAATCCAACTGTGGCAGTGGCTGGACCTGGTGCAGGTCTAAACAGGGTGTGGACCCCAAGCCACAGTGGGACTAGGCACCTGGTCTGTATCTGCTGCTGCTGTGACTGCAGTAACACTAGCCCCATTAGGGTATGGCTGTGCAGCCCCATGTGACCTGCATGTTTTGTGGGGATGGTGGTACTGCAGACACATGCAGGCCTCTTGGGGCTCCATGTTTATGTGCTGGGCTCTACCTTTATGTGCTGGGATAGTTGTGCTTCCTGGTCCTATCCCCCACAGCTTGATCTGACATGGGGACCCCTTGGACTCTGAGCTAGTTTCTGAGGAGGTGCTCCCCTCACCTTCTCCCCATCTCTGCCTCTCAGGCCTCCTCATCCTTGGACCCCTCCTCTCCCTCCCTCTCCTGTCCCCCCTTAACATCATGCCCCTCCCCCTCTGCCTCTCCCTTTGCTCCCTCCCCCTCAGCCCCCTCTGCCATCCACCTCTCTGTGACACCCTCATCCTCCTCCCCTGCTGCCTCCACCTCCATCTCTGACCCTCCACCACCCTTCCCCACCTCTTCCAACTCAGCTCCCTGCCCCATTCCCATTCCCCTTCCTCCTCCTCTACCTCTTCCTCCTCCTTCTCCTTCTCCTCCACATCCTTCTCCTCTTCTTCCTTCTCTTCCACCTCCTCATCTACCTCCTCCTCCTTCTCCTCCTTCACCTCCAACTCCTCCTCCTCTTTCTCCTCCTCCCCCCTCTCCAACTCCTCTACCTCCTCCTCCTTGTCCTCCAGCTTGGACTCCATTCTCTCCTCCCCCTCTATTTTCTCCTCTGTCCTCATGTCCTCCTCTTTTGCTGTCTCCTCCTCCTCCTCCATCAAGATGATGGAGTTTCTTTCAAGACACCTGCAGCTGCCTGGGTGGCTGCAACATGTTACATCCTCCTCTCCACTACAATGGCTGGTGGGTGCTCTGGACTGGCAGCTGTGTGGAGAGGGAAGGCATGCAGTTAGATGGCAATCACCATGGGCCATATGGACATGAGGCAGATGGTGGCCCCTCCATGCACACATTGGAACACACACAGCATCCCCATGGCCTAGTCACTGATGAGCCCCCACAGGTGCTGATCCATTATCTGCAGAATGCCCATCATCTCTGATGGGTGGGGGTTACTGCCAGCGTATCGTGTACCTGCCTCTGCTGAAATCTACTCCTGTAAGCATTGTATCCTCTGGTGCCTCTGGCACTGCATGGTCCAGAAATGACACTTCAGCACCTCCAGTGTGCACTGGACACTGAAGTTACTGTGGAATAGAGGACACAGACCACATCAGTTCCTTTGTCTTGGCACCCCATATCCTGGCTGTCACGTAGAGTGGGCACAGATGTCAATACCAGCCACACACTGTGCAGCTGCACATGCTGTGGTGCTCAGGTGGGTACATGCTGGACCACCATTAGTGTTAAGTAGACCCCCCTCGCTGTGCATTCCATCTGTCTTGAGGCCCATTTAAGCAGTTGCAGTGGACCATGGCACACAGCTGCGCCTTTGTGTTCAGCATCCACACGATATGCACAGCTGTAGGTGGACATACCCTTTCACCCTGTCCCCCTGCTATGGTGTGTTCTCATGCCATTGCCTTTGCTGTCTATCTGACAGCTGGGGGCAGTGTCACTGCAAACCACTTTGGGTATTTAGTTGTACTGTTCTGGGCTACCAGGGATAGCAGTATGTGCCCTTTGCAGGGCAGGACATGCCTGCCACATGTCTCTGCTCCTGTGCAGGGCCCCCTACTTGTGCCATGTCCCCACATCTCTGCATGCCTGCACATTCCCACTGCCAGCCCTCTGTCAGTGTGTTGATTGTGGCCTGCATCTCTGCCTATCCCCCTCTCAGATACACCCTGCCCCTAAAGCTCTTATTGGTGATTCACCTCCACAACTAGAACTGTATACCCCTCCATATGGCTGTGGAAAGGCACAGGTTGGCCCTCCTGTTACCCCTGGGGTACAGCACCTCCTCGTATCTGAAGACCATCCTGGCTAGGACCTCTGCCTCACTGGGGCTAAAGTTCTCTGTCCTCTGGGCAGCCATTCTGCTGATGTTTCATAGCTAAGCTAGAGGGGGCTCCTGTCCTGGCAGGGCAGATTATCTCACTACCCATGTAGGGTGACATGTATCCCCTCCATCCACATGGGTGTGCAGACCCATGTCACATTTGCTGCTGCCAGCATACTACTTCTTTGCCTGTGTTGTGCTGCTGCATCATCAAGGCCCCTTTTCCATGCACTGCACAGGTATGTGCAGCATACCTTGTAGCACTGGGCCCACAGCACCTCATCTACTTGGCACCTTGTACGGGTAGTTGCCTTTGCATGGGTGGCTGTGCACTGTGGCATTGCCCAGGTTTTATCTGCCTCTATTACACGGTTAGGTTGAATATCCTCCCCTGCATGATGTGTGGGTAGGCCCATTTAACCGTCACGAGTGCTGGGGTACCTTGCACCCATATTCCATGCTTGTATGGCTAGCCACCACCTTTCTCGTTATTCATGTCCTTTTCCTGAGTGGGTAATTTTCACTGTGTAGTGTCTCCTTCTGCGCCTCATGCAATATCAAGCCCTCAGAGTTGTGGATGAGGAACACCCTCAGAAACTGTGAGATGCACTATGATGTTGCAGACTACCTGAGGCCCCTGGTGACAGTCAAAGCAGATTGGAAACTGCCAGTGGCAAAACAGGCAAGAGCTGCGGTGATCTTGAGGTGGATCAACATGGGCTACTCTATCTGTGGTGGAGTGGAGGAGAGGCTCTATCTCCTGGCAGACATGCTAGTTGGCAGCTTTATCAAAACTGAACCTAATGAGGCATTGGGTCCTAGGCCTATAATTTGTTTGACAGCGATGCCTCCTCCTGGACCTCCTCTATACCCTGATTGCCTCATGCTGTATGGCCTGCACAGCCCATCTGTACAGCTTACTCATGACTCCTCAGTCCTTCCACGAACACCCATTGAAACCTTTCACCAGCACAATATCAGACTACATGCACATTTACTCAGGACAGACAGTCACAGAAACATATACTCACCCACACACACATATACATACACACAGACATACCCAAAGGCAAGGTTTCAAACAGAGGGAGTTTGAGAGGAGCATAGATAGGAGAAGGAGAGACTTTGAAGGTTAAGGAATTTAATACTCAGTGTGTTTGAAGGAGGATCCTACAAAGATTAGTGAGAAGGACAGGGCACAAAGCAGGGGAATAAAAGTAGTGAAGGACAGATCTGCATGGACAGAGATGATTATCAGACCAAGGAATCACAGTCAGATCTTTTCAAATAACAGATATCACAAGCAGTCCCAAAAGACAACTGAGGTTGGTGTTTGTACATAATTTATGGCAGCTGTAAATTCTAACCTTCAAGCGTCCTGTCTTCCACACTGACATGCTCTGTGAAATATGTTCTACATATATAGACCTAAGCACTACCAATACTATGCCACTAACTTGCCTCATTTCAAAATGTGGAAATCTCTACTTTGCAGGCCCTTCCACTTGTAAATCATGTCCATCCCAAAATCACCATTTCTACATGCAAATTCTAGTTTTTCCATATGGACATCCTGCACAAGCTTTTCAAATAATCTCCAATGTGTTAGAGACCTGCAAACCTAGAGGAAAAAGACAATAGGGATGCATATTCCTTAGCACATATTTGATTTACCATTATTTTTTTTTAAAAAGTGCACAAAAAAATCAATTTAGTGCCCATTAACCTGTGAATCATTGTGCAGAAAGTCAATGTGTATGTGTCAAAAGATTTTTATTAAAAAAATTGAAGCAAACCAAAAAATGATCAAAAATCAGGAAAAAGACCAAAACTGACACAAAAAGAACCACTTTTTTTCCATCCACAATTCACTTGCAACATGGAGAATTCACAGGACATAACACATTGAGAATATGAGGAGCAAGAAAAGGCACAGAGCTTCAATTAGGGATTATATCAAGAGCATATAGATGTATCACAGTCCTCATAACAACCTGAGTTGACATTTGAATGAGAGACTCAATGAGAAGTCTTTGCAAATGTTGTACTAAGGCTAATAGCAATTTCAAGGAGTTCTAAAGGCATTTGGGAGGGAGTAGAAAAAACTATTAGAATGTAATCATCTAAGGCAGTGGCATTCACTTTTGGTCCTTGAAGGCTGCAGAATTTCCAGGTTTTCAGGATATCTTTAATGAGTGTGCAGGATATAAATTTGCGTACAATGGTTGTGGAAAATTGCAAGAGGATCTTGATAAATTGGAAGACCGGGCATCAAAATGGCAGATGAAATTTAATGTGGACAAGTGCAAAGTTATGTACCTAGGGAAGAACAACCCAAACTATGGTTACACGATGCAAGGTTCCACATTAGGAACCACCACCCAGGAAAAAGATTTAGGCGACATTGTGGATAACATATTAAAACCCTCTGCGCAGCGGCAGCCAAGAGAGCAAATAGAATGCTAGGTATCATAAGGTAAGGAATGGAAAATAAAACAAAGGATATTATAATGCCGCTATATCATTCCATGGTGAGACCACACCTTGAATATTTTGTGTAATTCTGGTTGCGGTATCTTAAAAAGGATATAGCATTATTATAAAAGGTTCAGAGAAGAGCCACCAAAATGGTAAAGGGGATGGAAGGATACTCCTATGAAGAAAGGCTAAAAAGGTTAGGGCTCTTTAACCTGGAAAAGAGACGGCTGAGGGGAGATATGATAGACGTCTATAAATTAATGAATGGAGTGGAACGGGTAAACGTAGATCAATTGTTTATGTTATCAGAATATAGAAAGACTAGGGGACATGCAATAAAGCTACAGGGTAAACTATTTAAGACTAATAAAATAAAATATTTTTTCACTCGTGTAATCAAACTCTGGAATTTGTTACTGGAGGATGTAGTAAAGACTGTTAGTGTAGCTGGGTTTAAAAAAGGTTTGGACAAGTTCCTGGAGGAAAGGTCCATAAACCATTATTAATAAGGGACCCAGGATATTAATGTTTGACCCAGTACAAGCATTGTGGAACCTGTGTCTTTTGGGGAAACTGCTAGGAACATATGACCTAGATTGGCCACTGTTGGAAACAGGATACTGGGCTTGATGGACCTTGGTCTGACCCATTATGGCATATATTATTTTCTTATGTTGTACACATGAAAATCTATTTTTTTATGTATTTCTTAGGGATATTATGAAAACCTGTTCTGTTTGTAGCCTTTGAGGATCATCACTGAATACTACTGATCTAATTGAAAGCTAATGCCAGTCATGAGCCTAATGGATAGAAGAGTTAGTACCCAAGGAAATGACAAAATAATTTTTAGAGAATAGCAAGATGCATGTGACGTCCAAACTTTGAAAGCTGCATTGTAAGGTGAGCCAGGTTTTGTGGGGAGTAAGCAATTGCAACCAGTATAATTGATGGAATTTGATTTAAAAATTGTCACATAAAAATGTCTTATATGTTTTTTAATATCTCATTCCACTCAGATATTATGGAAATCACAATTTCTTATGAAGCACAGAGAGAAGCAAATTCACTTACAGATGGCTAGAACAGTATCTCATGTTGTTCTAACTCTACATTCTAATCTCTAGTTTAGAAATGAGGTGGGGGTATTTTTTTGCATACAGGTTTTTTTTTGGGTTCTCTACATATTCTTATGGTTGCACTTACGCCTTCACCAACTCTGGAACTATTTAGATATGCTAATGTTTTTTCGCAGTTCACCAGTATGTGTCTGTTTAAGTGTCAGTTCCTGTGCGTCACAGCTCCGGCCATTCACTATTGTTTCTTCTAGGACGTATCTGTTTTATAGTTCTTCATTTAGGGAATTCGATAGCTTAACAGGGGTTCTGTTCTGATTTTGCCTCTGGTGCTGAGTGTGTTCATGTCATGATGCTTGTACTTGGTTTTTGTTCATGACTTTCAATAAAAAATTTGTACACAAAAAAAAAAGAAATGAGGTGTTGAAAAAAAAATTCTGTATGGTTTCCACTCAGGCAAAATAAATGATAATGCTTTGTCCAGGCCCATTGACCTCTAACTCTTGCATGCTATCTGTTTTTCATTGTCCCCTCAACTCTCCTCAAACACTTCCTGTCAGATGTACCACGACAGGGTGTTGGCTCTATCATGCTCATATGATGATGATACTGGACTGCTCCATATGTGTCTTCAGCGTCTTGCCTTAAATGAATCCAACACTCTTTTTATGTGCTTGTTCATATGAAGTTAAATTAAAATTAGTAAAATGGACTGTTTGGTAAACAGAGGTTAATTCCTCGAATACAAATGGTTCAACAAAAACTTTTCTTTAAGACACCGTGTTTATTTTTACCTAGATTGCGATCTGGTGGTTTGATCTTTGTTACATTGCTTCTTTTCAGGCCACCTCTCACCTTCTACTCTTCCTGCCACTATTCTGATCAACCTCCATCTCCAACCACTGCTTCTTTGGTCCGCCTCATGCTACCGCTACGTTCTGCCAGTACTCCTGCAATCCCCCATGTCTTCTTCCACCTCTTCAATCACGTTACCACTACCATTACTTGGTTGTACCCTTCTCTCTTTTTCAAATGATCTCTCTCTTTGTATGATGTGTCCAAAGTATAAAAGTCAAAGCCTTGTCATCTGAGCTTCTAAGGAAAGCTTAGGTTTGATCTCCTCTAGTACTGATTGGTATGTTCTTTGGGCAGGCATGGTATGCACAGTATTTGTCGCCAGCACCATAATTCAAAGGCATTAATTTTATTCCTGTCTATATTTTTTACTGCCCATCATTCACATCCATATGATGAATATAAGCACATGTCATAAAGCTGTAATATAATAAAAATGATATCACATAGAAATATCTAAAGGTATAAATATCAATGCAATCTCCAGACCCTTACACATCACTATCATCCAAACAGTTATCCTTCTAAAGGTAAGCATTTGTATTTGCATAGTGCGTCTAACTCAGAAAAGGGCCATTGAGGTCATAACACTCACATTTTCCAGATAAATGGCCCATTGAACATGGTTATTTAACAACTATCAACAAACATAAAAATATAGGAATAAAAGAAACATGGTTCACAGAAAACCATGACTGGGATGTAACTATACCAGGCTATACTTTATTCAGAAAGGACAGGGTAGGAAGAAGGGGAGGAGGAGTGGCACTATATATAAAAAATCATATTAAAGCTTTGGAATTACAGAGCTTTAAAGGGAGAGAGGAGGCACTGTGGGTTAAACTAGAAAGAGGGAAAGAGAAATCTATTTGCATTGGCATGATATACAAACCTCCCTCACAAGTGGAAGAGGTAGACACAGAGTTAATTGAAGACATACTCAGCATTGCTAAGAAAGGGGAAGTGCTACTGATAGGGGATTTCAATATGCCAGACGTTGATTGGCACATTCCTGTTGCGGTATCATCTAGAAGTAAGGAGATCCTGGATTCTCTACAGGGAGAGCTATTCAGGCAATTGGTAACAGACCACACACGTGAAGGGTCCATACTGGATTTGGTGCTTACCAATGGTGAAAGTGTTTCTGATGTTATAGTGGGAGATCATTTTGTATCCAGTGATCACTGGATGGTGTGGTTCAGTATTAGGACTACAGCTGTTAGAATCCATTCAAAAGTGAGGGTCTTAGACTTTAGGAAAACAAACTTTGCCAAGATGGGCCAATACCTCAGGGAGTCGTTAGTGGGATAGGAACAGCTGGGGGATGTAGAAAAACAGTGGGCAAAACTGAAAGAGGATATTTTAAGGGCAACCAACCTTTTTGTTAAAATTGTAAATAAAGGTAAAAGGAAAAGGAGACCTCTATGGCTTTCGAAAGAAGTAGCTGAAAAGATGAAGAAAAAGAGGGAGGCCTTCATGAAATACAAGAGATCACAGAGAGAGGAAGACAGGCATCTATATTTGGAAAAACTTAGGGGTATGTTTACTAAACGGCGCTATTTGCGGCGCTGCGACATTATCACATGATAAGGACCTTATCGCGCGATAATGGCAGGTTACTGTGTGATAAGGTACGTTAGCGCATGGTAGCCCACGGTAACGCGTGCAGTGGCGCAAATGCCTCATCACCATGTTAAATACAAAATGTTATAGTCTAATCCCAACGGTAAAATTTGTTATATGTATGTATATAGTTTGTATATAGTTTTACCCAGTTAACTCAAGTTTAAAAATCCTGTTTTATGTAAACGTTGACGATTTGTCCAAATATTCTGTTCATTGTAAACCGCACTGATGTGAAATAGCGCGGTATATAAAAAATGTTAAATAAATAAATAAATGAGCGCCGAAGGAGGAGAAAGGCATCTGGAGGGTGGAGGAAGGCAACAAAGGGGCGGAGGAAGGCTCCCCAGGGGCGGAGGGAAGGGGTCAATGGGTGGAGAGTGGGAGGGGAGAGGCTCCCCGCACACTAACGCTGTGAAATCCGAAGCTCAAAATTAATGCGAGTGAAACCCTGGCTTTAGAGCCGATTTAAAGGGAAGAGAAACCATTTCTGTCAGCAATGTACAGCAAAGCCAGGGAAACCTACAAAAAAGTGATGTGTGATACATGTGCACGGAACAAAAGGGCAAATAAACATTGAAAATGACTGTAATGAAATGGGAAAAAAACATAACCAAGATGGCCAATAGTGATATGAATGGGAAACAGCAAAAAATACTACTGAGAAAGCCCCCAAAAAAAGATAGTAAGTCCGGAAGGTCCATGCTCCATCCCCATACAAGGTGAATGATCCCACAGTGAAATAGCGCTGATCAGGGTTCCTCATGTTCCTTGGACAGGTTCCCTATGGCGTGCACATGTTCTGCAACAGCAGGGTAGGCAGGTCAGAACGGGCAACTGGACAGATGCTGGAAAAGGGGACACAGAGGGCTGCAGCGGCACATGCTGTGATGCAGCTGGGCCACAGTGCAGACTACAGTGATGCCCAGGTGGCCCATACGAATGCTGAAATAGTAGAGCAGCCAGACAGCAACTGATGAGGGCCCAACACGGGCACGAGTGTGTTTCCCACAGTGTCACAGGGGATAATACCCCGCAGTTACTCTCAAGGGTACAGAACATTGGCAGGCAGTGCTGGGGGGGAGTGTGGACATCTATGTATGCACCCCTACCCCAGAACCTGCACCATAGGCAGCTGCCTACCCACACACTGGATAGCCTGAGACAGCGCACCACCATCACCACCAGCAGAATGGCATGTCAGCATGGTGGCGGAGGGGTACTGGTGGTGGAGGGGGCAGTGGCTGCTGCCCACAGCAGACTGTGGCCTAGCCCTGTTCAGATGGGTGCCGTGCACTGCAACAGACAGGCTCTGTCTGACAAACAGTAATGGCATCTCTAGGGAATGCACTGTCTCTGTGGCCACAGTGTGGTGCAGTACACACAGACAGTGTGTTCAAGAGCAGAAGGTCACAGGTTTAAGTCCCAGCTGTGGCTCCTGACAACCCAGTCCCCATATTTTACCCATTACTAAACCATGGAAGTAAAGACTGAACCTCTAGTTCAGAGAACAGAACCATGCGTCAAACACCTATATTTTACCCCACAGAGCACAGACACCATACACATATGCAGTACCTAGAGCAGAGTCTCCTAAATGCAGTCCTGAAGGGCCACACACCATGCAGGTGTCATGCTGTCACCAATAAAGATGCATGTGCTGCATTTCCATGTGCCGCCCCCATGGTATGCAGATGTATCTCATGCATATACATGAGGGACAGCATGAAAACCCGAACAGTGTGTGGCCCACCAGGACTGGAGTTGGGAACCTCTTCCCAGAGCAGCGGCCAACAGGGGCAGACACACCCGCACCCACAGGCTCCATCATCCAAAGCCACCTCTAGAGGCAGGATTCCGGGCCCTGTGTGAATCCCTCAATACTAGCCCCTGCATACCGTAGCAATGCCACCCTAAACCCAGGGATATGGTACACATATATCAAAAGGTTGCTATGACTGGCAGATAGCAATTCCTAAGTTAAGCACAATCTTCTCTTTAGCTGTATCATACCAACCTCTCTAATGTCTGTGGAATGTGTATCAGGTCTGGTGTTTGACAGTGTTTACCACCCCGGGGAGTGACCCCAACAGTATTGCGTACCATTGCCATGCCTGCACTGTGCCCAGGACTGCTGAGGTGGCCAGGGCTGCCAAGAGCCTCTATATTTGCACAGTGCTGGCATAGGTGTGGGAGTGTGTATATGTCCATCCAGTATGTGGTGGTTGCCCACACCATACTCAGACCACACTGTTTGCACTGTGTCCAGTGTTAGCTTGCCTATGTGCATAATGAGGAGCAAGGTACTGTGGGTATAGCCTGGACAGGGCGGCCAGGGCAGGATGCATCAGCACAGGGCACAGGACAATGGTTGGGACATTGTAGTGTCTGGCCACCACCTGCATGGACAGGGTGGCCACAGCATGTCCTGCTGGAAGGTCACTCCCACCCTGACTGAGCAGTGACCACCGCATGGTTGGTTACCCCATAGTGCTACATAGTATTTCTTCTAAGTGATATATATGGGTTTCCTTTTTTGGGGCCCAATCACTGACCTATCTGCTCAGTGGGTGTGCTCACATCCCAGTTTTGGGTGCACCCATCTTCCCCAGTAATATGGACTAGCCAGCACATTGTTTGCAGTTAGTATGTGTGTACCCCAGCTGGACTGAGGTAGATGGTCCCCTCTACCGCCACCATTGCAGGAATGTGGATCTGTTGGTGGGAGATCCTGAGCCCCAGAGGGCAGGTCGGGTGGTACTACATAATCCGCCAATGGGTCCAAACAGGTGCCCCGCCCCCCCCCCCCCCGTCACATAAACCATGTGGCCATGGCACCCACACAGGATATGCACTATTCTGGGTGCATCATAGTCCACAAGGGCTAGATGTGACTGGGAAAGAAATATGGACGGAGGTGTATTCCGAGGTGTGTCTGCAAGGACTACCTATTGCACACTGGCACTGATGGCGACCTGCAGCATAGCCTATCTCAGCTACGTCTGGTGCTGTGGACATGGTGCTGGGTGGGCACAGTACCCACACAATGTGATGGTCTGTAGCCACTCTGTGCCAGTAACACACATGGTCAGTACCCCCTACCAGGCTGAGGTGTTGTGGGGGTGCATACCCCATCCTGTGATTATCTGTGGACTGCTGATATGCATGTGCAGTGCATCATGGGTACGGGTGGGTTAACCCTAACCTGGTAACCACAGCAGTTGGTGTGGAGACCTGCAGTCCCTCTGTAGCCAGCCAGGGGCCCAGGTGTAGCCATACAGCTGTAGCCCACTGGTTACATCACTGTCTGTGGGGTCAGAGGTTATGGGTGTGATCCCACAGTGGGGTTAGTTGATAGGGCTGTCTGAGGCATTTCGTTTTTTAAATGTAGATTAGGGCGGCCAGCAAAAACACCCTCAGTGCTGTAGCCTGAAGGTGCCTCATAAGGCACCCTCACAGCGCTCCATAGGGTGCCCTATAGGGAACATTATAAGGTGCCTTGGCGGACAGTGCACCTTATAATGTGTCCTCTGGAGTGCCCCATAGGGTGCCTGCTGTGGCACCTTAGGTTACGGCACTGTGAGGGTGTGTTTGCTGGCAGCACAGATATAAATACAACTGGCACATGCCTCAGACAGCACTGGGTAAAAGTATTATTATTCATCTGGCCCACTTGGGAACTGAACTCAGAACCCCTATAACATCAGTCAGTGTACTAACCATTGTACTACACCTCTATTGCTATGCTTGTAGCTCAGCGCGCCTACTTAGGATTTCCATGCATTAACATGCGCAGTGCTGCCATCAGAGACAGTGCTGTAACCTTGCGATGCCTCATAGGACACCCTATACAACACCCTATACAGGGCCTTATAAGGCTCCCCATGGGCAACATTATAGGGTAGACAGTGCACTTTATGATATGCCCTCTGGAGTGCCTTATGCAGCACCTTATGTTACGGCACTTTGAGGGTGTGTTTGCTGGCAGCACAGATTTAAATAAAACTGGCATATGCCTCAGATAGCACTGGGAAAAAGTATTATTATTCATCTGGCCCATTTGGGAGTTGAACTCATGACCCCTGTACCATCAGTCGGTGTATTAACCATTGTACTATACCTCTATCACTAAATTGGCAGCTCAGCGCGCCTACTTAAGATTTATGCGCATTGACGCACGCTGCTCCCTTTCTGTGCGATATTGTGCATGGCGCACATTAGCACCATTAACGCGCGCTTGCTACTTTTTGACCGGAACACCCACTCCTTTTATGGCATCCTGCACACTAACGCCGGGCGCACATTAAGAAGGTTTAGTAAACATGCCCCTTAGAGAAGCTAGCAAAGTAGTCAGGAAAGCAAAGATTCAAAAAGAGGAGGAAATAGCCAATGCAATAAAATGGGGGGGATAAGACATTTTTCAGATATGTTAGTGAGAAGAGGAAGGGCAAAAGTGGTATTGTCAGACTCAAGGGTGAAGGAGAAGAATAGGTAGAAGCTGCTGAGGATAAAGTGGAATTGCTTAACAAATATTTCTGTTCTGTGTTCACAGATGAAGAACCAGGAACAGGACCTCAGAAAACACCCACAAACAGGAACAGAAGCGAGAGGCATCTTGAACAATTTTCAGAAGACTGTGCTTGTGAGAAACTATCTCAACTTAAAGTAGACAAAGTGATGGGACCGGATGGGATACACCCTAGAATACTGAGGGAACTTGGGGACGTTCTAGCAGCTCCACTGATTGACCTTTTCAATGCATCATTGGAGTCAGGAGTGTTGCCAAAGGACTGGAGAGAGGCTCATGTGGTGCCTTTACACAAAAGCGGAAGTAAGGATGTGGTTGAAAACTACAGGCCGATTAGTTTAACTTTGGTGGTGAGTAAATTATTGGAAACATTGCTGAAAGAGAAAATAGTGAGGTTTCTTGAGTCCAGTGGATTACAGGATCCAAGGCAGCATGTATTCACCAGAGGCAGGTCTTGTCAGACAAATCTGATTGATTTCTTTGAATGGGTGACCAGGGAGGGAAAGCCCTGGATGTGGTGTATTTAGATTTTAGTAAAGCCTTTGACACCATTCCTCACAGGCAACTTATAAACAAACTGAGCACCATAGGGATGGAAACTAAAGTTACTGCTTTGGTTAGAAATTGGTTGAGTGGCAGGCGACAAAGAGTACAGGTAAATGGAGCTCACTCTGAGAAGAAGGAAGTTACCAGTGGTATGCCCAGGGATCTGTCCTTGGTCCGATTCTTTTTAACATCTTTGTTACTGATATAGCAGAAGGGCTGTTGGCAACGGTGGCCCAAGGTGGGTGCGGGGCCATGTGTGGAGAGTCGCTGTGGGCCTCATTTGCATAAGGGGCCTTATTTGAATAAATGTTTGCATAATGTTACCATACACTAACTTTTAGTAAACATTCTTCTTAATGAGTGTATGGATAAAGAAAGACTAAAAGATATCTACATTACTATAATCCAGTGCCAAACGCCAGGCACCTTAGGAACTACTACAAACACTGCCCATATAGTACCGATAGCAAACCCGCCATATCATAACAGCACTACCAGGACTCACAAAGCACCATACTCTATGTATCAAAAGGCAACACTGCAAGTAGTAAACCAGCACATTTCACAGAATAACAATACATGACCTACTGGGGAAAGAGAACAAGTGGCAATGTCAAATAGGAATTACATAAACAGAATACCTCATCTCAGTTACACATGCAGAACATAGACCATCACCAAACAAGGAATCAAAATTTAGAAACAGGAAGACAATAATTAAACTGGGAACACCAAAAGCCAAACTTGGAATAAACAACAACACTAGAAATAAAGCTATAAATTAATTTCCTCTTGTACTAAACAAAGCGCATACGTTAATGATGCACATTTCCCAGAGCTGACATATTCCAGTTAATAAATTCAAAATAAAGAGATATTTTTCTACCTTTTGTGCATTTTTTTTCAGTTGCAATTGCTCCAGCCACTTTCTTCTGGTTTATTTCTGTCTTCTGCTAACTCTCCATCATCTGCTGTCCATTTGTCCTTTCTTCTCTCTTCTAGTTTTTTTTTTCCATTCTCTCTCTACATCTGCTTTAACATACTAATCTTTCTCCTTTTGCTCTTTCCTCATTCCTATTTCATCCACTCAAATTTTACCCCTCCATCCTCAATCCCCACTTACTCTCCCAATACCCAGCCAATTAGAGATTTGGCTGCAGTTCCACAGTTCCACTTCCCTTTCCTCCTCCCACCCTGCCAACTCCTCCTTCAGGCACTTTGCCATTTTGCTGAAGTTAGAGTTTTTGAAGTCTAGGACTTTGAGCTTGCTGTGATTGGACTCTGCCTTGAGCTTTATCTCAACCACACCATGGGATGATCACTGCTGCTCACATGGGCACCCACCTGAACATTTGGCACGCTATCTCCATTGGTCAGAACTAAATCCAGCATCAAACTTACCCCTGTCAATTCCATCACAATTTGTCTAAGTAATGCATCTTGGAAGGCATCCACAATTTTTTTTTTTTACTTCTTTCCAGATTTGCAGAAGGAATACTCCAATCCACATCGGGCAGATTAAAGTCACCCAATATGGTCATTTCCTCTTTCATGGCTACCTTTGTAATATCAATAATAAAGTCTCTATCAATTTCTTTGGTTTGACTTGGAGAACTGTAGACTACACCAGTATGGATGACAGTGCCGTCTCCTCTTTAAGACAATCCACTGTGCTTCTTCTTTTTCCCACGTCCCTTGAATTTCTGCAGCTTTTATATTGCTTATGACATATAGGGCTACTCCTCCTCCTTTTCTACACTCTCTTTCTTTTCTAAATAGATTATAGCTAGCTATGGCTATATCCCATTCATGTGAAAAAATGCAAACCAATGAGAACCATATAAAAATGTGTCTTCAAAATTGGATAGGAGCATTGCTGTTCCCATGGCTATTCTATTGACTTGTAAATAGAATTGATTCTCATAGCAAAAATAGTTTTCCAACAAAGTTAATTCAGCCAAAGGAATCCAAAAAGGTCAAAGTTATTCTTTTTAACATCTTTGTTAGTGATATTGCGGAAGGGCTGTCAGGTAAGGTTTATCTCTCTGCAGATCTGCAATACAGTAGATATCCAGGAAGGAGTAGATAACATGAGGAAGGATCTTGCTAAGCTTGCTAAGTAGAAAGCAGGAATGTTTGGAGAGGTCACTCTAAGAAACACTGCTTCCCTCTTATGCTCCTAATTTCACCACTTGGTCTACAGGTCCTTTTATCCACTGGATCAATTTAGGGGTAGGATCTTCAGGTAATAGTTGATAATGATTGTCATTTTGAAGATGAACCAATACTTCACATTGATATTGGGGTCTACCTGACACCGCCATGGTCTTACCCTTGACTGCTATTCTTATAACAATATCATTGTTGGAAGCTAACTCATTTAATGCCTTTCTTTCCACATTGGACAAATTCATATAATATTGAGGAATTTCACCAGACTCCAAAGTCTCAATTTCTTTAAGAATCACATCCCTAATGGTATCTAGATAAGGGTCCAGTGGGCCTGGGGGTACCCAAGGAGACTTAGCCTTCAAAATAGACACATCTGAGGAAGACACTGATTGGTTAAAGAACAGTTGAACCTGAAGATTACAGATAAACCATATAATATCTATTCAGCACTGAAATGGATTATTAAAAGTAGAAGGAACAAAAGACAATCCTTTTTTAAAAACTGCTAGCTGATGTTGAGTTAACGTAACATTTGAGATAGTGATGACAATAGACTGAGTCGCCAATGCTGCTTCAGGTAAAATTACTGGTTCTTTTGACTGGTGGTTCTGGGCACTCATCTTGGCCAATCTTCGTCCTCTGTGTCTGATAATATTTCCTCCATCCTTGTTGTTGCCTGCAATAGTCTTAACTACCTCTGTTGATCACTAACAATGGCCAGCCACAACCATCATCCGTGTTGAGCAGCTGGGCACAACTCCAGATTCATGTATTGGTATATGGAACCTTTGGCATAATCATCCGCATCTCTATGTAGTTTGCATAGCTTACTCTGTCTCAAAGAAGACCAGAACTTGTCCAGGGATTGTTGATGTTTTTGAAGATAATCATCGGTAGATTCTAAGTTCAATTTCTTTTTAACCTCATCCACTATTTCCTGAATTTCTGTGCACCTCTTCTTCAGTGCTGCCTCATTAGTGTCAATGATCAACAGCATTAGATCTAAAGAACATTTATTGAGTATAGCTGTCCACTTACCCAAAAATTCCAGGTTCTTTATTAATGCATAAACCATATGGAATATGCTGCTTTTTCACATATTAAATTAAGAATTGTCTATGTAAATCATACTGGATCTCTACTTTATGTAGATTAAAACATTGATCACTAAGATCACTTGCACCATTTTTCTCTTGTGTTGACGATGATTCCAGAAACAATGATTGCTGTAGAATCAAGGCCACATGGCCTGGAACATAGCTAAATACATGTTGCCAGTTTGCTGCTTGCCTATTTGGGGACAATTCAAAACCACATTAATGCAAAAAAAAACCCCAAAACCTCCAGAGGTCAAGGGAAAAATTCACAAGTGAAATATAAACACTCCTCTCTCAAAAAAAGGATATTTTACAACTACCAACACACAAATATAGGAATGAAAGAGTCGTCAGATCAGAGCAGTTCGCCCCCCATTTTGTCTACCCCTGTTCTAATTACACCTCTAGTCTCACTCATTTTGTCCAGACTAGACTATTGTAACGCAGCACTTGCAGGTCTCCCACTACACTCCCTGAAACATCTCCAGTTAGTTCAGCACATGGCCGCCAGATTAATCTGTCATGCATCCTGTTTTGATCATGTAATCCTCTTCTTATCCATCTTCATTGGCTTCCTATTCCATCTTGCATCCATTACAAGATTCTTACACAGGTTCACAAAACTCTTTACACTAATTGTACAAAATATCTTGCTTCTTCACTCATCCTTCATGCCCCTCAACAAACCCTCCAGTCCATCAATATGAATCGCCTTTTCCTACTCTCTCCCTCTCAGGTACACCTGGAAATGACACGTCCCTCTGCCTTCTATTTCCTTGGCCCCTCCCTTTGGAACAACCTCCCTTCATCCCTCCTTCTAGAACCTTCTTTTGTAAAATTCAAGGCACAACTCAAGACCCACCTATTTTGTACAGCCTTTGACATTCCATATGATTCCATTTAGTGGTCTCTATCAGTGTTTGCCCTTCCCACTGTACATTCTCCCCCTAATCGCTGCACTCCTTTTGTTGTCCCATCTTGTGCTCCTCCACTTTCCTATCCATTATTAGCATTCTTTTCTTTTCTAGGGATTAAGTTATTTTATTGCAAACCACTCTGCTGTTCCCACTAAGGGTGGTATATCAAGTATTAATAAATGAAATGAAATAGGGTTGAGGGATAAATATATGCATGGATTCTTGTGCCTATCATATTCCGCCCATAACCCTCCTTACATAGAAACATAGAAACAACCCTCCTTACATAGAAACTTATCAATCATCCAGCTCTATTTCATCCACAAAAATCTAATTGTATTATATAAACCTACTTTTTTCCTCTTTCTTGCTTTTTTCTGTTTTTGCTTTTAAAAACATATAGGGAATCACCCAGAACCATGAATAGCAGAGATGGATGTCCAGCTAGAATGTCCTATGCCTGCTATTCGCAGGAACCCAATTCCAAAATGAAAGTTCCCTGCACATACATGGCCTTTGTGCGTGTAACTCTGGATGGAGGTGGGAGGAGGAGGCGACAGGGCAGAGAGTGGGGGGAGTGGATGCAGGCCCACAACCCCAGACATACAGGGCCAATACCAGTCATGGACTTGTACGTCCAGGGAGGCAGAGATGAAAGGGGGACTTATTCCACCTTGGAAGTGGAATAAGTCCCCCTGAGGAAGGATATCGGCACTGGTGGACCTGCATAAACAAGATGAGGAACAGCAGGGAGATACACTCTGCCTAATTCTGGCCCTGGCAGATCCCTATTGGGCTCAGGCATATGGGGAAAAGCCATTCTGCAGTGGTGCAGGACAATGGGACTTCTGCTAGGTGTCCCGGTGGCATGGCGATGGGACACTGCAGGACTGGGGCTCCAGCAGGAGCATAGGGAGGGATGACAAGGTATATTCATCGACATTCACCATCCAGACATCCTCCAATCTGAAATAGCCTCTTTGTAATCTTCATGTGGAGGCCAATTCAGGTCTTTGCACCTCTGGCTCTTCCGGACATCCAAAATCTAGATGAGCCAGATTTGCACCTGATTCTGATCCCGTGGGGGGTAAACGTCCCTGTAGGATCAGAATCAGGTGCTCCTGGCAAGGATGGGCCGAGCCATACCCCAATTCTGGTCTACCAGACATCTAGACAGGCACCTGGCTAGCCCAACCAGGCTCCTGCATGGAGCTGTGGTACAGTGGCATCCTGTTGCCATGGCACTGCATGTCCATGCAGGAGTCATGATCCTTGGCAGACCCCAAAATGTTTCTTTCCCTATTGCTTAACCCCTGATCAGGCCTGCAGTGGCCAGGGTTGTGCTGCGGGCAACCCCTTGCAGCCCCTCACCTCTCTTACCAGCCCCAGATGCTTGATTTGCTGCCGTCTAGGAGGGACTTATTCCACCTCCGAGATGGAATAAGTCTCCCATCCAAATGGCTGACCCCGGACGTACAGGGCTGACAACAGAATCAGCCCTGTATGTCTGAGGTAGGGGTCAAGCCTCCAGGTCACCCGCACTCCTCCCTCAACCCGCCCCCTCCTGCCCTCATACAGAGCTCCCCGTACATCTCTGCTGTACATGTGGGGAGCTCTGTGGGTGGAATCAGCACCCTGACATTTAGCAGGCATATACATTCCACCCAGATATATATCCCCGCTAAACACGGGTTAGAATCTGCCCCATAGTGCAATTAAAAACTAGAATTCATCCATTAACCATGTCTTCATACACTAATGACGCTTTCATTGCATCAATTGCAAAAGTGTAACAAAGCTGTAATGACATTTACAGCAATATTTTAACAAAGCACTACGTAGCTTGGCGTAAAACAGAAAGCAGCTTGCCAGCATTTTTCTTTTATTTTGGCAAAGGTGTTGTATGCTATGAGATATTTAAAGTAGTACCATGCTGTGCTGTGCTATGCTATCAAGCAACTTCAACAGTCAGGAAAACGCCAACTTTTGTCCTGACCTGTCCACAGGTTTTGAATAACTGCTTCAGGGGCTTGACATTTCTCCACTAAACACAGCGAGAGCTCAGCATGGGACTTTCTAAACATCCCACGCTAATTTAAATAGCCTGAGGGGAAGCTAAACCCTATCTACTATTCCCAAAGGTGTATGTGACATATGCTGCAGACTGGCAAACTAGGCTTTTATTACAGTGTATCATTCAACAAAATCATTTATACCCCACAGTTTTTCACTATGTAAGTGAAAGATCCGGTATGGTTCTCTCCATGTTAATATATCAAAGTGCTTTTCAAGAATGTAAATGTATATACATGGATAGAACAGTACTAGATTTTTCACTTATATAGTTAAAAATTGTGGGCCTTAATGATTCTGTTGGCTGGTACACTCTGATATGAGCATAGTTTGCTAGTCTGCCACATATGTCACCATACACCTCTTCAAATTGGCATGTAGTGTTTAGGAAGTCTCATGTTGAGCTCTTGCTGTCTTTAATGGTGGATAAACTGTGCATTATAAGGTGAGCAATAAAGTTTTCTTCACTGTCTAAACTGTTTTACATCGTTGGTTTAAAGTATTTTGCAGTAGCTGTGTTACCGTATAGATAGATAGATATAGATATATTTCATTATAGAAATGCCAAGAAGTTATTCAGAACCTGTGGGCAGGTCGTGATAAAAATTGGTGTTTTCCTGACCATTGACGTTGCAATGATAGCACAGCACAGCACAGCACAGCACAGTGTGCTACTACTTCAAGTAGCTCATATCACACAACACGTTTGCCAAAATGAAAGAAAAATGATGGCACGCTGATTTCTGTTTTACACTAAGCTAAGTAGTGCTTTATTACAATGTTGCTGTAAATGCAGTTACAGCTTTGTTACATTTTTGTAAATGAAGCAATGAAAGAGTCATTACTGAATGGAGACATGCTTAAAGGATGAATTGGCAGACATTGTAGTTTTTAATTGCACTATGAGGATTACTATATTAAAAAAAAGAAAAAAGTAAGAAAGAGGAAAAAAGTAGGTTTATATAATAAATTTAGATTTTTGTGGATGAAATAGAGCTGAATGATTGATAAGGGCGATCATAGGTGGAATAAAATAGACAGAGGAAAATGTGCATATATTTATTCCCCAACCCCATTGTGATGGCTCTTTCATTCCTATATTTTTATGTGTGTTGATAGTTGCAAAATATCCTCTTTTTTTTGAGGGAGGGGTTTATATATATCACTTGTGAATTTTCCCCTTGATCTCTAGTGTTTTGGTGGGCTTTTGTATTAAAATGCCACAGACTAGCTTATTCTCCTGGGAAGTGTTGGTTCTATGTTCCTCCATCAGACCACTTTGGATGGCTTTGGCGTGTCTTCAGTTTCCCCGGCTTCACTTTCCCTGGGCCAGCTGGTAGGCTTACTTTGGGCAGCAGTGATGGGTCTTCGCTTAATCCCATTTTGTGAGAGCTGCCTCCCAACCTCGAAAGTGTTTCTACTGCTGGCACACTAGGGCTGACAGACTGAGAGGGCTCATGTAAATTCCCTGCTAGGAGGTGCTCTGGTAGCAGCAGCATCTACCCTTGTGACAGGAGCAACAAGGTTTTTTCCCTGAGAACTGTGGATTCCATCACACAAGAGTTGGATGAGACCGTTTCGGGGTTTGTGGTTACTGAAGTGCAGAGACCAAGGGCCACGATGATGGAGTCACTGTGGGATGTTACATTGGGTTTTAATACCCCCCTGCAGCTCCTTCATATAGACTGGTAGGATATCTATCTGTTGTATCGCAAGTTGAGGTGGAACATTCTCAGGCACTGGACTCTTTGTCTGGAAGAGTGGAAGTCCTCAAGTCAAAACTAAATGCTGTTCAGGTCAGTGGTAATACCTTGATGAAGGATCGTAGCATCGCTTTTTGGCATATGGAGAACCTTGAGAATCAGGTGTGAAGAAACAATCTTCAGTTACCAA
This sequence comes from Ichthyophis bannanicus, assembly GCA_033557465.1. Lineage (NCBI taxonomy): Eukaryota > Metazoa > Chordata > Amphibia > Gymnophiona > Ichthyophiidae > Ichthyophis > Ichthyophis bannanicus. The sequence continues at coordinate 211,786,810 of CM066037.1, forward strand.
ACTTTCCCAAGTCACCCCTTATACCACCTATTAAAATGGTCAAGAAATATTTGACTGAGGTGCTGGGTATGGACTCTGGGAACTTACCTCCACTAGTTAGGGCTCAATACCTCTTTTTGGTGGGTGCTTTTCCATCTGGGGGCCAGGGAGATACCATGGGGGATAACCTCATGGGTTTCCTTGAGTCTTCTTTAGACTGGGAGGAGTGGCCTGATGGTTGGGACAAGTTACTTCAGGTCAGAGAGCCAGGGGATTGATTCATGCTCAGGGACAGTAATCTCAGGTAGGAGGATCTCTAGTCCTATAGGTGTTCCTTCTGGCCTTGGACAAGACACTTAACCCTCCTTTGCCTCAGGTACACATATAGATTGTGAGTGCTTTGGGGACAAGGGAATATATCCACTACCTACTTGTAACATTTTGTAAACCTCTCTAATGCCTTTCAGCCTGGGTGATATGTCAAGAAATTAAATAAAGATAAAGGCAGTTATCCAGAGGACTACTATAATTCTTACATTTGCCTTGCAATGCAGTCGTAAGTTTTACATTTGCTCAATGAATAAGCTATTTCTTGGCTCGAAAATTTCTCTGTTTCCTGATTTTTCTCGATTCACAAAAAAGTGGTGCCAAGATTTTCTGGCCCTGAAACATAGAAACATAGAAACATAGAAACATGATGACAGAAAAAGACCACATGGCCTATCTAGTCTGTCCTTCCATAACAACAACTACAACAGTCCACTTTTTACCTTTAGAGATCCTCTGTATTGGTCCCATGCTTTTTTGAATTCAGTTACTGTCCTCATCTCTACCACCTCCACTGGGAGACTATTCCATGGATCCACTACTCTTTCTGTAAAGAAATATTTCCACATATCACTCCTTAATCTATCTCCCTTCACCCTCATCCCATGTCCCCTCATAGCAGAACTTGCTTTCAATTGAAAGAGGCTCTCTCCATGAACATTTATGCAACGGAGGTATTTAAACATCTCAATCATATCGCCTCTATCCCGCCTTTCCTCTAAGGTGTACATATTAAGATCCTTAAGTCTGTCCTCATATGCTTTATAATGAAGCCCACTAATCATTTTAGTAGCCACCCTCTGCACCGACTCCATCCTGTTCACATCCTTTTGAAGGTGCGGTCTCCAGAATTGCACACCATACTCCAAATGACCATACTCCAAAGACTTATACAGAGGCATTATCACCTCCTTTTTTCTGCTAGCCATTCCTCTCCGTATGCACCCAAGCATCCTTCTAGCTTTTGCCGTCACCTTTTCTACCTGTTTAGCTACTTTAAGATCATCAGACACAACCACGCCTAGGTCCCGCTCTTCTTTAGTGGACAAAAGTACTTCACCTCCTATACTGTATTGCTCCCTTGGATTGCTGCAGCCCAAATGCATGACCTTACATTTTTTAACATTAAATCCCAGCTGCCAAATTCTAGACCATTCTTCAAGCTTAGCTAGATCCCTCCTCATGTTATCTACACCTTCCTGGGTGTCTACTCTATTGCAGATGTTGGTATCATCTGCAAAGAGGCAAACCTTACCCGACAGCCCTTCCGCTATATCACTACAAAGATGTTAAAAAAGAATCGGACCAAGGACAGATCCCTGGGGCACACCACTGGTAACATCCTTCTCCTCAGAGTGAGCTCCATTTACTTGTACTCTTTGTCGCCTCCCATCCAACCAATTTCTAACCCAAGCAGTAACTTTAGGGTCTATCCCTAGGGTGCTCAGTTTGTTTATAAGTCGCCTGTGAGGAACAGTGTCAAAGGCTTTACTGAAATCCAAATACACCACATCTAGAGCTCTCCCTCGGTCCAACTCCCTGGTCACCCAGTCAAAGAAATCAATCAAATTTGTCTGACAAGACCTGCCTCTGGTGAATCCATGCTGCCTCGGATCCTGTAATCCGCTGGACTCCAGAAACCTCACTATTTTCTCTTTCAGCAGCGTTTCCAATACTTTACTCACCACCGAAGTTAAACTAACTGGCCTGTAGTTTTCAACCACATCCTTACTTCCGCTTTTGTGTAAAGGCACCACATGAGCCTCTCTCCAGTCCTTTGGCACCACTCCCGACTCCAACGAGGCATTGAAAAGGTCAGTCAGTGGAGTTGCTAGAACGTCCCCAAGTTCCCTCAGTATTCTAGGGTGTATCCCATCCGGTCCCATCGCTTTGTCTACTTTAAGTTGAGCTAGTTTCTCATGAACACAGTCTTCTGAAAATTGTTCAAGATGTCCCTCTCTTCTGTTCTTATTTGTGGGTGTTTTCTGAGGTCCTGCTCCTGGTTCTTCATCTGTGAACACAGAACAAAAATATTTGTTAAGCAATTCCGCTTTATCCTTATCAGCTTCTACATATTCCCCCCTGCACCCTTGAGTCTGACAATACCACTTTTGCCCTTCCTCTTCTCACTAATATATCTGAAAAATGTCTTATCCCCCCATTTTATTGCATTGGCTATTTCCTCCTCCTCTTGAATCTTTGCCTTCTTGACTACTTTGCTAGCTTCTCTAAATTTTGCCAAATACAGATGCCTGTCTTCCTCTCTCTGTGATCTCTTGTATTTCATGAAGGCCTCCCTCCCTTTCTTCACTTTTTCAGCTACTTCCTTTGAAAACCATAGTGGTCTCCTTTTCCTTTTGCCTTTATTTACCATTTTAACAAAAACCCTGAACCCCAGAACTGTTGCCCCGGAAATGAATTTTATGTTGAATTTGCTTGGTTGAATGTAATGGTAAAAATATATATATTTTTTTTAGCCTAGACAGGTTTCTGAATTTATTGTGACATGGGAGCAAAATAAAACTCAGGCAATAGTTCCGCAGGCACCACTGTAGGCTCATTGGGTTGTGATATAGGGGAATGCACACTCAGTTCTTTTCTTTAATTGCCTTTGTACAGAATCATTTCTTATTTTCATGGATCTATCACCATTGATGTTGTCTAATATTATTGAATATACACAGTATTCATTGCCAGCACTATAATTCAAAAGCATCAATTTTCTTACTGTCTAACTTTTTCACTGTCCAATTTTTGCATCCATATGATGTTATTGAAAATACCATGGCTTGCACAAGTCAAATCTTTATATAGAGAGACTTCTCTGCTCTTGAGAATCTTGTCTAGGTCCTTCATAGTCATTTTGCCAAAAGCAACGCATCATCAAATTTCTTGACTGCTTGTTGCTTCTTTAGTGATAGCTGACCCAAGTAGGTTAAAGTTGTCAACTATTTCAATTTCTTCTCCATCAATGATGAACTTATTGATTTTGCCTTTGATCGGGATCTTTATCTTCTTTATGTTAAGGCGCAGGCCCATTTTCAGACTATGTTCCTTGATCTTGAGAAGCAAATGTTTAAGATCATCTTAACTTTCAACCAGTAATGTGGTATCATCAGCATAGCAAAGGTCATTGATGAGTTTTCCACCAATCTTCACACCGCAGTTGTCTTCATACAGTCCTGCTTCTCTGATGATTTGTTCTGTATGTACATTAAATAAGTATGAGGAAAGTGTGCAGCCTAATTGTACACCTTTTCTGATTTTAAACCATTCCGTTTCTCCTTGTTCTGTTCGAACTGTTGCTTCTTGATCAATGTAAAGGTTGTGCAAGAGAACAATCAGGTGTTCTGGTATACCCATGTTTCTTAATATGGCCCAGAGTTTCTCATGGTTTACATAGTCAAAAGCCTTGCTGTAGCTGATAAAACACATATAGATATTTTGTTGATATTCTTTTGCCTTTTCAAGGATCCATCTCACATCCGCAATGATATCTCTTGTTGCTTTAAATAACATCATATGGATGAAAAAGTTGGACAGTGAACAAGATAGGAAGAAAATTGATGCCTTTGAATTATGGTTCTGGCAACAAATACTGTGTATATTATGGACTGCCCAAAGGACAAACCAGTCAGTACTAGAGGAGATCAAATCTAAATTTGACTTAGAAGCTCTGATGACAAGACTTTGACTTTAATACTTTGGAAACATCATGCGAAGAGAGATATCATTGGAGAAAGACATCATGCTTGTTCAATGACTGCTTCTTGGAACAACTGGTTCATGAACTGACAAGAGAGGAAGCCATCTTGGATCTAGTCCTTAGTGGAAACAATATCTGGTGCAAGAGATAAGGGTGTTGGGGACACTTGTTAATAGTAATCATAGCATGATCACATTTAATTTAATAAATGGAGGAAGGAAGACTAGGAAATCCATAGTACTACCTTTTAACTTTCAAAAAGGAGACTATGAAAAATTGAGGAAAACAGTTAAGAAAAAACTAAAAGGTGCAGCTGCAAAGGTTAAAGATTTACATCAAGCATGGGTGTTGTTTAAAAATACTATCTTGGAAGCCCAGATCAGCTGTATTCCATGCTTTAATAAAAATGGAAGTAAGGCCAAAAAACTGCCAGCATGATTAAAAGGTGAGGTCAGAGAGGCTGTTTTAGCCAAAAAGCATCTTTCAGGAAATGGAAAAAGGAGTGAAATGATGAAAATTGAAAACAGTTTAAGCACTAGCAAGTTAGATGCAAGGCATTGATAAGGCAAGAAAAGAGATAATTTGAAAAGAAGCTTGTTGTGGAAGCAAAAATGCATAATGAAAACTTTTTCAAATATATTCATGGCAAAAAAAACCTGTGAGGGAGTAAGTTGGACCATTAGATGATAGAGGGGTTAAAGGGGCACTAAGAGGGGACAAGGCTATAGTGGAGAGATTGAATGAATTCTTTGCTTCAGGTTTTTCTGAAGAAGATGTAGGGAAGTTACCTATGACTGAAATGGTATTTAACGTTGTTGCAGCAGAAGAATTGAAAGAAATATTGATAAACCAACTGTTTGAAAAACTGAAGAGTAGCAAAGCACCTGAACTTGATGGTATACATCCAAGTGTGTTGAAAGAACTGAAATATGAGATTGCAGACCTGATATTACTAATCTTTAAACAATCATTAAAATCATCAGTAATACCTGAAGATTGGAGGATGGCCAAAGCAATGCCAATTTTTAAAAGGGTTCCGGGGAGAACAGGGAAACAGACTGGTGAGTCTGACCTCAGTATGGGAAAAATGGTGGAAACCATTATTAAGAACAACGTTTCTGAATATGTAGATGGTCATGGTTTATTATGAGACGGCCAATATGGCTTTAGCCAGCGAAGGTCTTGGTTTACTAATCTGCTATATTTTTTGAAGGTGTAAATAAACAGACAAAGGTGAGTTGGTCAATGTAGTTTATCTGGAATTTCAGAAAGCCTTTGACAAGGACCCTTATGAGAGACTCTTGGCGAAATTAAAAAGTCATAGCATAGGAGGCAGTGTACTATTGTTGATCAGAAACTGGTTAGGAGATAGAAAGCAGAGGGTAGAGCTAAATTGCCAATTTTCCCAATGGAGAAAGGTGAAGAGTGGAGTACCCCAGGGATCTGTGCTGGGACTGCTACTTTTTAACATATTCGTAAATGACCTGGAAATGGGAATAACGAGTAAGGTGATCAAATCTGCAGATGACACAAAATTGTTCAAAGTTGTTAAACCCAAGAGGATTCTGAAAAATTGCAATAGGATCGTAATAAATTGGAAGACTAGACATTCAAATGGCAGATGAAATTTAATGTGGAGAAGTACAAACTTTTGCACCTAGGAAAGAACAACCCAAACTAGGGTTATACGATGCAAGGTTCCACATTAGGAACCACCACCCAGGAAAAAGATTTAGGCATCATCGCGGATAACACATTAAAACCCTCTGCTCTGTGTGCCATGGTGGCCAAGAAAGCAAATAGAATGCTAGGAATCATAAGGAAAGGAATGGATAATAAAACAAAGGATATTCTAATGCCTCTGTATCGTTCCATGGTGTGACCACACTTTCAATACTGTGTACAATTCTAATCAACATATCTTAAAAATGATATAGTGGAATTAGAAAAGGTGCAGAGAAGAGTCACCAAAATTGTAAAGGGAGTGGAAGGATACCCCTATGAGGAGTGGTTAAAAGGTTTAGGGCCTTTCAACCTGGAAAAGAGATGGCTGAGGGGATATATGATAGAGGTCTATAAATTAATGAATGGATTGGAACGGGTAAACGTAGATTGACTGTTTATGCCATCAAAATGTAGAAAGACTAGGAGACATGCAATGAAGCTACAGTGTAACCCATTTAAGACTAATAAGAGAAAATATTTTTCACTCAATGCATAATCAAACTCTGGAATTCATTACTAGAGAATGTAGTAAAAGCTGTTAGTGTAGCTGGGTTTAAAAAAGGTTTGGACAAGTTCCTGGAGGAAAGGTTCATAAACAATTATAAAGAGGCCATGGCAAATCCACTGTTTGTCCCAATACAAGCATTGTCAAACTTCAGGCTTCTGAGAAACTGCTAGGTACTTGTGACCTAGATTGGCTCCTGTTGAAAACAGGATACTGGGCTTGATGGACCTTGGTCTGACCCAGTATGGCATATCTTAAGTTCTTAGGTTCTTATGTAAGGTCAGTGCAAGAGAGGAAGGCCAGCAATGAGATGGATTGATGCAATAACAACAGCTATGAGTGCTCAACGAGCTGCCTGCCTGAAGACCGAACACAGTTTAGGACAACTATCCAGAGGGTTGCCATGAGTCAACATTAACTCAACGGTTCTTAACAACAACAACACTATTATTGCCACTGAACATGGTGCCTTTCATAAAATATGTATAGAGTTAAAGGACACACATTTCTTTAAACATATTGTGGGAGCAACCATCCTTAAAAAGCACTTTGAAAAAAAGAATGGCATCACTTGATGGCTTTCATGTGTAACTCACATACCGTGTAATTTAAATAACCTATATACACTAATGTTCCAGTAGAATTTCCAACCTTTTAAAATACAAGTTTGTTTGACATAAAGATGAGGTTGCTATTGAAAGGCTTCCCCCCAAAAGTCCATTTTTCTCTTTTAAAGTGTGATCTTACAGTGCATTATCATAAATCCCATTCAAATCATAAATACCAATGCATTTAAACTTAGAACATAAGAACAAGATAAGGTCCATCAAGCCCAGTATCCTGTTTCCATCAGTGGCCAATCTAGGTCACACATACCTAGCAGTTTCCCCAAAAGACACAGGTTCTACAGTGCTTGTATTGGGTCAAGCAGTGGATATTCTGGATTCCCTTTAATAATGGTTTATGGACATTTCCTCCAGGAACTTGTCTAAACCTTTTTTAAACCCGGCTGCATTAACAGCTTTTACTACATCCTCTGGTAACAAATTCCAGAGTTTGATTACACGTTGAGTGAAAACATATATATTTTTTTATTAGTAAATAGGTTACTCTGTAGCTTCATTGCATGCCCCCTAGTCTTTCTATAGTTTGATGGAGTAAACAATCAATCTACGTTTACCCATTCCACTCTATTCATTAATTTATAGACCTCTATCATATCTCCCCTCAGCAGTCTCTTTTCCAGGTTGAAGAGTCTTAATCTTTTTAGCCTCTCTTCATAGCCGTATCCTTCCATCCCCTTTACCATTTTCATGATTCTTCTCTATACCTTTTCTAATAACACTATATCCTTTTTAAGATATGGCAACCGATACAGAGGCATTATAATATCCTTTGCTTTATTCTCCATTCCTTTCCTTATGATACCTAGCTTTCTATTTGCTCTCTTGGCCACAGAATCCCTGGGCAGTTGTATGTGGACCAGGCCGGACATTCAATGGGTTGGAATCAGGGCATGTCCTGTCTGTCCAGGCCCTTTGTACCTGATTCTGATCCCGCAGAGACATGGCCCCCATGGGATCAGAATAGGCTGCAGATCCGGCCCATCCAGATTTTGGATGTCCGAATGGGCCCTGAATGGAACTGGCCGCATAGGTTCCCTTTTCCTGTTTTTTTAAAATTTACTTTCCTTATCTAAAGATCTGTTCCCCATTTTATAACCTCTTTTATTTTAGCCCACTGCCTTTCTACTTCCCTTATCTCCTCCCACGCTGTCAGCTCCTCCTTCAGGTATTAGTCCATTTTATTGAAGTCAACATTTTTGAAATCCAGGACTTGAGTTTGCTGTGAAGAGACTCTGCCTTGACCTTTATCTCAAACCACATCATGTAGTGATCACTGCTGCTCAAGCAGGCACCTACTGGATATCAGACACACTGTCTGTATTGGTGAGTACCAGATCCAGTGTCAGCTCTTCCCTAGGGGGTTCTGTCACCATTTTTCTGAGCAATGCCTCTTATAAGATATCCACATCCCGATCAGGCCTGAAGCAAGGAGGAAAAGCCTGCAGACCTCAAGCCCTTCTGCTGTATAGGTAGGCTGCCAAGCACACTCCCAAGGAAGATTCCACAGCACAGACCGTTGCGCATGATGTCACTGACTGGTGTCCCGATCGGGCCTGAAGCAAAGAGGAAAAGCCGGCAGACTCCAAGCCCTTCTGCCATGTAGGTAGACTGTCAAACACACTCCCCAGAGTTTTCTGTTTTGAGTGTTTGGGATCATGACTTGGGATTTCTGTTGCATTGGGTGTTACCCTTCTTATCTAAGGCTACTTCAGTCCATTAATGGGACATTCTAATTTACCAAGGCAGAGAAGACATTATGCAGGGGTATCTTTTGATGTAGTGGGTGTCTCCATGTTACAGGTTGCAAACTGCTAGAAGCCATTGTAACCCATTTATTCTTGGGTTGTTTGATTCTTTGTGGGATTGGTAGTGGATTGTTTTCAAGTTGTGTCCTGGGGTATGGCTTCTTTTATTGCAGCTAGTTTTCCCTTTTGTTAAGCCAATTTTTTTTTTCGTAACAATTAGCTTGAGACAGACAGAGCAAGCTCCAGGGCTCCAAATGGCTTTCCTTAGGATTAAAGGCACCACAGTTTTTTCATTGAATAAGACACTTTAATTATTGGGTTTGATACAGCACAGTTGTTTTATCAAAAGCAAAACAGGTGTGCTTGGCACTTAATTAAGGACTACTGACTATTTGGCATGTTTACTAAAGTGTGCTAAGGGACCGCCATTAAAAGGCAGAAATTAGGGTCAGAAGAGAAATGGGACCAGGCTGTCCTGGATATGCCAGTATGTTCCCTGGCAGTTAGTGTATGGAGAAGTTCCCCAGTGCGCTAAACTGGCAATTTCAATTAATGCAGTTGCACTTACTGTCGCCCATTGAGGTGATGTTAAGTGTACCCATGCTAACTGCTGCATTGACAATTAGCATATGCCAATTTCCCCCATGCAAATTGCAATGTTCAGTCAATGCCCACTCTCCTCCCCTAACCCACCCAGTCTCTTTCCCATCATGCACTGAGCAATTAGAACAGGACTTTTACCATGTTGGCTATTTTAGCACATAGTAACAGTTACCTCGGTCTGCTTATTGCATGGTAAACCCCATACTAACCATTAGCACACTTGGTAAGCAATCCACATGGAGGCGCATTCTGCTTCCCGCACATACAGCTGCATTGTCCAGGCAAAAAACAGACATGCAGGAGATGGACCTGATTCTGCTGCTGCAGGCCTGGACATACCCAGAACAGCAGAATCGGGGACTTGGACATCTGAGCGCTTCCATATTCCAATGAGCTCGGTATACTGGGAGCTGCCCATCTCGAGGCCAGAATGCCACAGCTGGGGCTTGGGAGCTGTGGCATTCTGGCACCATGGCAATGGCCATCTGATGGCTCAGAATTCCATTGCCCATGTTCGCCCCACAGACCGTGATCCTGCCAGCACTGAAGGCCCCCATGGCCCAGATTGTGGTTGCAGGGCCACAGAGTGACTGACGACATGGTGTGTGTGTGTGGGGGGGGGGGGGTGCGGCACCTTGCAGTGGGGACTCCTGGGGCTCATTCCACTGTTGGGATGGAGTAAGCCGGACGGGCAGCCAGGTGCCAGGGAATGTACAGTGGCCTGACCTGACCTTTCACTGAACAAATAAAAAAGACAGCTAATACAATATATGTGAAACTACGTACCCTCCGAAACCTTCAACCTCTCCTGAATCCTGACTCCTTCCGTACTGTCTGCCAGGCACTCACACTCCCATCTCTTGATTACTGCAACCTTATCTACCAGGGCCTCCCTAAGACTAGCTTGCACCCTATCCAAATGGCCCAGAATACTATAGCTCGTCTCATCACAAATAACCCTAGACGATCACACATCACACCACTCCTCTATGATCTCCACTGGCTCCCCATCCAACACCGAGTTAAATTCAAAGCTATCACCCTCATTCACAAACTCATATCTAACAAGTCAGCCCCATGCCTCTCCTCACTCCTATCTAACTCCAAAAACAACAGAACACGTCACACCTCCACCAAAAATCTCCTTACCATCCCAACCTCCAAAAGACATAGCAAGCAATCCACCTGCAACAGAACTTTCTCCCTCTATGCCCCTTCTCTTTGGAACGCCCTTCCATACGAACTAAGGAACTGCTCAGACCACATAGAGTTCTGGAAGAAACTAAAACCACACTTCTTCCAAGAACATTTTTCCCTACCACCATAGCCTACACCTGACAACCCCTCACGTATCCAACCTCCCCTACCCCTAGCCTACATTCCTCACCTTCTAGCAACCCCCCAGTAACCGGTACAAACCGCTGTAAATAGTTGTCATTGCAAAAGTGCAAATCTATATAAATACTTGATTATTGTAAAAAGTTCTGTTATATATACCCATGTAAATACTTGATCATTGTAAAAAGTTCTGTTATTATACACATGTTCAATGTGAGCAGTCGAAACACACTGCATTGTTATGTTTACAGTAAACCGTCTTGATTTTCAGAAAGACGGTATATAAAAACTGTTAAATAAATAAATTGACCCTATACTTTCCGGCAGCTGAGCCCTCCCATGCTCTGCCCTAAAGTCACCCCCTTCTACCCCCATCCAGTGCTCCCCCCACAAATGCTCTGTACATGTGGGGAGCGTGGGAGACGGAAACATGTTCCGGAGCTGAGCTTTGGTTTGATGTCCAACCCGGGCGTCCAACCCGAAAAATTGCCTTTTAACCCAAGGGTCATGGGGTGATACCAAGCCATGACAGCTCTTAATAAAGGCTGGAAAACCCCCACAGTTTTGTGGGTTTTATTTACTTGAAGTCTCTCCTAATATTCAAACTATTTTTAATTTAATTTAATTACATTGCTTATATTCTGCTTTTACTATCAAAAGCTGTACAAAGCGGAGTACAAACATAATAATAATGCAAAAAACAGGTCAAATCAATTACACTTTAAACATTTCTTTCATAACCACATCTTTAAAGCTTTATGAAATTGGATATAGTCCACAAGATCCCTAATATCAGAAGGTAAATCATTCCACAGTTCTGATACCGCACCAGAAAAGCATCTATCTCTAACACTTTTCTGCCGAAAAGAGGAAGGAGAGGGCAATACCAATGTACAGTCAGTCATGGAAAGCAAAGACCTTACTGAAGAACAAAACATCAGCCTATTTGATACTGTAGATATATCGGACCTACAGTATCTTATGAATAGCTTAGCAAAATAGAAACATGACGACAGAAAAAGATCATATGGCCTATCTAGTCTGCCTTTCCATATGAACTACAACAGTCCCCTTTTTGCCTTAAATGACTCTCTGTGTTTGTCCCATGCCTTTTTGAATACTCTACTTGTCTCTACCACCTCTACTGGGAGACTATTCCATATATCTACCATTCTTTCTGTAAAGAAATATTTCAGCATATTACTCCTGAGCCTGTCCCTTTTCACACTCATCCTATGTCCCCTCAAATAGAGCTTGCTTTCAATCAAGAGACTCTCCTCCTATGCATTTATACCACAGAGATATTTAAACATCTCTAACATATCTCCTCTATCCTGCCTTTCGTCTAAAGTATACATATTAAGACTTTTAAGTCTGTCCTCATATGCTTTATAACGAAGACCACTAACCAATTTAGTAGCCACCCTCTGCACCAACTCCAACCAGTTTGTATCTTTTTGAAGGTGTGGCCTCCAGAATTCCACACAATACTCTAAATGAGGTTGCATTAGAGACTTATACAGAGGCACTATCACATCATTTTTTCTGCTGGCCATTCCTCTTCCTATGCACCCAAGCATCCATCTGGCTTTCACCATTGCCTTTTCTACCTGTTTAGCTACTTTAAGATTGTCAGACATAATCACGCCCAGGTGTCGCTCTTCTTTTGTGGACAGAAGTACTTCATCCCCTACACTGTACCGCTCCCTTGGATTTTTGCAGCCCATATGCATGACCCTGCATTTTTTAGCATTAAATCTCAGCTGCCAAACTCTAGACCATTCTTCAAGCTTAGCGAAATCCTTCCTCATGTTATCTATTCCTTCCTGAGTGTCTACTCTATTGCAGATTTTAGTATCATTAGTGACAGCCTTTCCGCAATATCACTAACAAAGGTGTTAAAAAGAATCGGACCAAAGACAGTTCCCTCCGGCAAACCCCTGGTAACCACCTTCTCCTCAGAATGAGCTCCATTTACCTGTGCCCTTTGCTGCCTCTCACTCAACTAATTTCTAACCCAATCAGTATCTTTAGGGTCCATCCCTAGGGTGCACAGTTTGTTTATAAGTTGCATGTGTGGAATGATGTCAAAGGCTTTACTGGTTATTTCTTCTTCTTTTTGTATCTTTGCTTTCCTGACTATTTTGCTAGCTTTTCTAAGTTTTTCCAATTATTAATGCCTGACCTACTCTCTCTGTGATCTCTTGTATTTCCTGAAGGCTTCTCTCTTTTTCTTCACCTTTTCAGCTACTTCTTTTGAGAACCGTAGTGGCCTCCTTTGCCTTTTACATTTATTTACCTTTCTAACAAAAATGTTTGTTGCCCTTAAAATATCCTCTTTCAGTTTTGCCCACTGTTTTTCTAAATCCCCCAGCTGTTCCTATCCCGCTAATGACTCCTTGAGGTATTGTCCCATCTTGACAAAGTTAGTTTTCCTAAAGTCTAAGACCCTCGCTTTTGAATGGATTTTATCAGTCCTAGTCCTAATACTGAACCACACCATCTGGTGATTACTGGATACAAGACGACTCCCACTATAACATCAGAAACACTTCCTCTATTGATAAGCACCAATTTCAGTATTACCCCTTTATGTATGGGTTCTGGTACCAGTTGCCTTAATAGTTTTCCCTGTAGAGAATCCAGGATCTCCTTACTTCTAGATGACACTGGAGCAAGGATGTGCAAATCAACATCCATCACATTGAAATCACCTATCAGTAGCACGTCTCCTTTCATGGCAAAGCTGCATATGTTTTCTATTAAATCTCCATCCACTTCTTCTCTAAATGGGTTAGTTCTGTGCATACCATGACAGTCGTGAACCTCACTTCTAAGCCAGGGCACAGGGAGTATGATCTCAGTCTCTAAAATTTACTGTGAAGGTTTGGCATAGTACTTGCATCATGCCAAAGAGAGCCTCCTGCTGGAGTTTGTAACATGTAACATGAATGAGTAGTTTGTCGAGATGTGCTTGGAAATTCTGCTTTATCAGGCCCAGGGCACCCAACATGTTGGGAAATATTTCTGTATCTTTCTGCCACTGCATTTCCTGATATTTCAGGATCTTATGCCTCTCCACGCGATTCACAGAGCAGTCGCTTGGAACTGACACCTCTATTATCAATGCTGTTCTGGTGGTTTTCTCCTTAACCATTATATCCGGCTTCCTCCCATCCAGCTTTTTATCAGTCAGAATGGGAGTATCCCAGGTAATCATAACCGCCTCATGTTCTGTAATTCTCTGAGGGTCATGATCCCAGTGCTTTTTGGGCACAGTGATGTTGCAGTGCTTACAGATCTTCCAATGGATGAGGCACACTACTTTATTATGTCTTTCTGTATATACATTTTCTGCCTTCAGAACTTCACAGCCAGCTATGAGGTGAGTCACCATTTCCAGGTCTTTCTTACAGAATCGACATATGACTGTGCTGCCAGTTTTTTCAATGCCCACTGTAAACCATCTCATCTATAAGTCGCCGTCCTGGACTGCATCAATCTCTCACCCTTCGGTTTCAGTTAACCTCTCCTTAACCACTCATGTGTCTTTTCTTGATCAACGAAGGGTTCCTGGAGTAATGCTCTGTATTTCCCAGTGTATTTGTGCATCTGCCATTTGTTTTTCCTTGTTTATTGATTTAATTCTTTGAAGAGTTTTTTCTTTTGCTTGGCAAATTCCATTACTGCCTTCCCTGTGCATGCTCGTGAATTTTCACTCATTCCTTCTAGTCGTTTGAACTAAGGGGATCTGTATATCACTCCAATGCAAAAGGATTTCCATTTCCCTCTTTCTAGTTCAACCCACAGTGCCTCCTCTCTCTTTTAAGCCCTGTAATGCTATTGCTTTAATATTATTTTTTATATATAGTGCCACTTCTCCTCCCTTTCTTCCTCCCCTGTCCTTTCTCAATAAAGTATAGCCCAGAATAATTACATCACAGTCATGGTTGTCCATGAACCATGTCTCCATAACCTCCACAATATCCAAGTCAGCCTTTTCCATTAAAGTTTCAACATCTGGGATCTTATTTCCCATGCTACAGGCAATTATACACACTGATTTCTAGATGTTGCCCCTTTACCAATTTCTACAGAGGTATTTAATGTTTCACTTACTTGGGGGCTTTCTTCCCATACCCCCAATGAATCTAGTTTAAAGCCCTCTTCAGTAGGTTAGCCATTCTGCTGCAGAAGACACTTCAACCCTTCTTGGATAGATGGAAGCCATCTCTGCTCTGAAGCCCTTGGAACATCATCCCATAAACCAGGAAACCAAAATATTCACGTCTTCATCTCCAGGATGCAAGCTTCTCTGCCTTGGTTTATGTGCTTCACCCTCTATCCCAGAGCCATGAAGTCACTTTTGATATGCTCAGAGGGATACCTAGCAGTATCATTTGTACTGACATGGATAAGATAAGCTTGATATAAAATCTTATTTTTGGAAGGCATTGATTTTTTTTAAGTGCTGTTAAGTCAATGCTGACTCCTGGTGACCCAGCAACCCATGGGTTTTCTTGGCAAGGTATAAACAATAGTAGATTGCCAGGCAATGGAGAGTAAAGTGACTTGCTGAAGGAGTGCCATTAGGAATCAAACCAGATCTCTTGGACCGGATGGTATATATCCGAGGGTGTTGAAAGAACTGAAATATGAGATTCCAGACCTACTATTAGTAATCTGTGAACTATCATTTAAATCATCTGTAATATCTGAAGATTGGATGATGGCCAATGTAATGCCAATTTTTAAAAAGGGTTCCAGGAGTGATCCGGGAAACTACAGACCGGTTAGCCTGACATCGGTACTGCGAAAAATGGTAGAAACCATTATAAAGAACAAATTTACTGAACATATAATCATGGCTTAATGGGAGACAGCCAACATGGCTTTAGCCAAAGAAGGTCTTGTCTTACTAATCTGTTATGTTTTTTTGAAGGTGTGAATAAACAGGTAGACAAAGGTGAGTTGGTTGATATAGTGTATCTGGATTTTCAGAAAGCCTTTGACAAGGTCCCTCATGAGAGACTTTTGGCGAAATTAAAAAGTCATGAGATAGAAGGCAGTGGATCAGGAACTGTTAAAAGATAGAAAGCAGAGGGTAGGGCTAAATGGCTAATTTTCTCAATGGAAAAAGGTGAATAGTGGAGTACTTAACATATTCTTAAATGACCTGGAAATGGGAATAATGAGTGAGGAAAACAAATTTGCCGATGATACAAAATTATTCAAAGTTGTTAAAACCCAATAGGATTGTGAAAAATTGTAAGAGGACCTTGATAAGGTGGAAAACTGGATGTTCAAATGGCAGATGAAATTTAATGTGGACAAATGCAAAGTTATGCACCTATGAAATAACAACCCAAACTATGGTTACACGATGTAAGATTCCACTTTAGAAACCACCACCCAGGAAAAAGATTTAGGCGTCATCATGGATAACATGCTGAAACCCTCTGCACAGTGTGCAGTGGCGGCCAAGAAAGCAAATAGAATGCTAGGAATCAAAAGGGAAGGAATGGAGAATAAAACAAAGGATATTCTAATGCCTCTGTATCATTCCATGGTGCAACCGCACCTTAAATATTGTGTGCAATTCTGGTCGCCGTATCTTAAAAAATATATAGCATTATTAGAAAAGGTTCACAGAAGAGCCACCAAAATGGTAAAGGGGATGGAAGGATATCCCTATGAGGAGAGGCTAAAAGGTTAAGGCTCTTCAACCCAGAAAAGAGAAAGCTGAGGGGAGATAGAGGTCTATAAATTAATGAATGGTGTGGAACTCGTAAGCATAGATTGATTGTTCATACCATCAAAATATAGGAAGAGTAGGGGACATGCAATGAAGCTACAGTGCAACCTATTTAAGACTAATAAGAAAAATATGTTTTCACTCAACATGTAATCAAACTCTGGAATACTGGTGGATGTAGTAAAGGTTGTTAGGTTTGGACAAGTTCCTGAAGGAAAGGTCCATAAACCATTATTAAAGGGGACCTAGGAAATTCACTGCTTGCCCCAATACAAACATTGTAGAACCTGTGTCTTTTGTGGAAACTGAAAGGTATTTTGACCTAGATTGGCCACTGTTGAAAACAGGGTACTGGGCTTTATAGACCTTGGTCTGACCCAGTATGGCATATCTTATGTTCCTTATGTTCTTATTAGGCTGTTGCTCTAATCATTAGGCCACTCCTCCATGCCACTTAAAAGCCAAACATAAAATCTGGAACAAAACTCATGCTTCTATTGGTAACCAATTGAAGTTTAGCAATAAAGGGGTATCTCTCTCCCTATACTGTAACTACTCTGTGCAATCAATTTAGTAGAAATCTTTTGAATCCGTTGCAATTTATGTAGTAACTGTTTAGGCATTCCCAAAAATGCAGATTTACAATAGTCCAGATGACTCAAGACTATTGATTGAACCACTGTCTGGAAATCTTGTGATCTTAACACTGATCTCAGTTGCCTCACCAACTTAGATTTATACCATGTCTTATTTTGTAGATGTTGCATGTATGCTTTTTGTTGTTGTTTGGGCAGCAGCTACAGCCACTTCTTAATTAACAAAATGGCCGTGAATTGAAAATGTATAAAAACAAAACAAAATGAAACAATACTTGAAACGACACAAGAAACTAAACAAAACACATTTTTTTTTGCCTATAGGCCCGATTCAGAGACACGACTTGTGGGACTGCACATCCTGGTGGGACATGCAGCCCTGCAAGCCATCTTGCCCCTATTCTCCCTCAGGCCCTCCCCACATGGCTAGAGCAGCAGTACGAGGAGAGCCAGTGTGGGTGAAATCTGGGCATAACAGGGGCGGGCCATGGCAGCAGGATATACAGGGCTGATTCCGGTCATGGCCCTGTACGTCCTGCGGGGTCAGGGGAAATGTGCTGCTTATTCCACCTCGAAGGTGGAATAAGCAGTACAAACTGGGCAATTGGGGTCAGGTATAGGTAGGTCCCCGCCACCCGACCCAGACCCTGGCTGCCCAGATGTGGGTCAGGTGGTGAGAAAGAAGAGAGTCAGTGCCATGGAAACCAGGGGAGCCTATGGGAAGGACATCCCCAAAGGCATGCAGGGACACACCAGGCCGTCCTTGGGCCCGATTCTGTATGCTGCAGGAAAGTTTTGCTCCCGCGGTACAGAATTGGGTCCTAATGAGCCCTTCCTTCTTGTGGCTGTCCGGACGGCCCAGATGTTCCCCTTTCTGAATCAGGGTCCACGTAACCCTACTGAACAACCCTATTTTATATCTATGAGTAACTTTGATCCAGATAACAGTTTCACTTCACTTCAAATTGTAAATAACTTAAATTGCATATGGGTCTCAGACTTATCGGCACAAGTTTACTGACTTTAAATTTGTCAGAATTGTCAGTGCCTGCTTGCATCAATGACCAATCCAATGCAATTATCATGCAATCCTTCTTTCTTAAAAATACATGTATATCTTAGTATCTATTTTTCTTTTCCATGCTCATATTTTTTTAAACATGCTTATCTTAATGTGTTTTCTTCTCTCTATATTTTACTTCTTTTCCTTAGCGTGTCTTCTTCCCAACGCCTCTCATCGGCGCCACTCCGCGTTTCACTCCTTCGAGTTTCTTCAGGGGTTAATCCCACAAAAATTTAGAAGAACAATCTTGATGCTGCAAATGCCTTCGTTTTACCACATTATCAACTGTCCAAGTTGAAAAGAACACCGCGGGGGGGGGGGGGGGAGGAGGAGGGGGGTTGGAGCCAATAAAGCTCTCTGAATCTCCAGAGGCAGCTCTATCAGATGAGGTCACACTTAAGGATCTGATGGATGCCATTAAAGGTATTGATTTAAAGTTAAGTACTACTATTATGTCTCTGTGTCAGTTTTGCTGCAAGATTTAGATGTTAAGATCTCTTCTTTTGACCAGTCTCTGGCCTGGATGGACTCTCAGGTCCAATCTATTCCTTCTGCGAATTTGGTCCATATTAAAGATTCTGTTCTTGTGCACTCTAAATTGGAAGCACTTGAGAATTCTGCTTGTACCAGGAATCTCAGGTTTTTAAATTTTCCTGTTACTCATTTACTTTTGGTGGAAATTCTTTTGGCATATTTTTCTAAAGTTTTGAAAATTTCTGAAACTATTGAGGGTGTTCAAGCTTTTTATATTCCTATCAGATCTCGAGTGGAATTCGGATGAGCTTCTCTCCTCTGTGAGATAAAATGTGACTGCCTTTTTGGAAGATTCTGAGGACACAATATCTAATCGTGGTGCACGTTTATTAACATTTTCCTCTGAGCCAGTTAAAGTGTGATTTCTAAAAACTTGATTTAAGTATAAAGATGTTTCCTTTTGTGGGCAAAAGTTAAACATTTTTCCAGATGTGACACGGTCTACCCAGATTCGTCAAAACAGTTTTTGGAATTAAAGCCACGAGTTTTGGCTTTTGGGGCCACTTTTGTCTTAAGCTTCCCATGCAAGTGTATTTTAAACTTGCATGGGGACACCTTTATTTTCTTAAATGTTACTCAACTTGAATATTTTCTTTTGGATCGTTAGAAGTAGCTTGGTAGTTTTGATGGTTGTTTGAAATGTATATTTGTCCTCAATTTGGCTTAGGCCTTATTTCCTTGAAGCTTTTGTAATGATGTTCAACATGGTCCCCTTTTTATGTGGGCTTTATCATCCTTCTTTATTAGGATAATTATGTTCTTTGCTGACAATTTATTGTGATACAGTGACGGTGTTCCTTTTTATTGTGCGATGTAAATTTCAAAATCTGATTAAAAAAAGAGAGTAGTGGGCTAGGAGCAGAGCCGCTGCAGCAGCCAGCCTCATCCTCTGGTGACTATTTTGGCAGTAATGGTGGGTGGGGGGGGGGGGTGGCTGGGGTCTCTGGCTAGGGTGCCTGGGACCCTTGGGTCACCCTTGGTTGCGCGTCACCTTTTCTGCATCATCAGTGTATCTGTGTGCCGCCACTATCACTGTGGGGTCATGACTGACATCACAGATGTGCCACCTTGGCAGCTACTGGTCAGCCTAGCACACCAGCAAACCCCACTGTATCACCCACATGACACCTCCTTTGCCCCATTTGCACCATCAGCAGTGCTCTTTCGTACTTGGCTGTTGCTGCTAATAAAGCACTAGTATCACTGTCTTGGTTTCACCTGTGTGTGGATCACATTGCTGACATTGGAATAGGCTCTCTCTCCTCAAAATAGACCCTTTCTGTGAGATTTTACTTGACGTTAGGGTTCTCTGTGATGAGGGCTCTAACGCACGATTGTACAGCTGGCATTAGGGGAGCTCCCACTGTCAATGCCCACTCTCCATCCTGTTAATGCCCACTCTGCCTCCTTTTCCCTTAACGCTGTGGGACCCTCTAATGCTCGTTATTGCAGTGTTAGAGGCCATTTCCGCAGTGTTAAGGGCACAAGGGTACCAATAACAGATGTTAACGGCACACTTGCTCCCTTACTGCCTTTTAGTAAACATACCCCATTGTGCTGAGTCCTGGGGATGATGGAGAGCTTTCTTCTCTACACCCTCTGTATGTTTTTCAGTTAAAACTAGCACTTGTGAGATGCTTTTTCATGCCTGGAACAGGGCTAACATTAGACACAAGGCTGGAGATCCATGATATTTCTGGGATCAGATGTGGATATTCAGATTCCTGGGAGCACCCCAACCAAATCTTCCCCATACCCCTATTCAGACTTGGACATCTTCATGCTTGGGACGTCCCCAGAACCAGCTTCTAAAATAGCCCGAGACATCTTTAAGCTCATTTTTGGATGTCCAAGGCATGAATAGGGCTTCTGAATGATCCCCTTGGTGTTCAGATGAATATTGCTTTAATTGAGGGCAATTTAATAACAGGTACCTATAAAAATGCTCTGAAATGTGCTTATTCTGTGCCTAAAAAGGCAATAGCAGTCCAAAGACTGCTCCTGCACCTTACAGGATTCTCATTTGGGGCTAAGTCATGGATCAAGCAAAAGGGGCCAGGATTGAGTCAGGAGGGGCCCAGATTGAGTCCAAAGGGTGGAGCTTCCTGGAAGTGAGACTTAATTGGAGCTGCTTTTTATTGCACATTTTGTCTTTGATGCAGGGCTTGGAGGATTCAGGGGCTACTCTAACTCATCACCCAGGGTGTCTTCTGACATGGGGTCAGGGGCACCATTTCACATGAACATCTCAGCAAAACTCAATTTACGGAAGACTTAAAAATATCTCTGCATCTTTTTGAGGGGTTTTGTTTGTGAATATGGGTTAACAAAAAACTTCTGCATGTCAATTTTCTCAAAATTTGATAATAATGAGGTGCCCTGCATGATTTTGCATCACAGCAGTTCATGGTTATCAAGGGCCCAGTATTCAAAGGACTCAGCTGGTATTTTCATTAACTGCTGTGGTACTATACACGTGGAGCCTCATTCAGAAAGGGGCAAATCCAACCTGTCTGGACGCCCAGAATCTGGCTATGTCCCCGTGGGATCAGAATCAGGTGCAACCGGCCTGGACCAACCGGTCATGCCCCGATTCTGTGTTCCTGGACATCTGCACCCTTCCCCACACCAGTCCGCCGGGTCTCCTGCATGAGTCCGGTGCCATGGCATCCCATCACCATGGCACTGGGACGCCATGCAGGAAACCCATCTGCCGGCAATCTGCTGCCCAGTGCTGTTCCCCGCAGCCCGACCCTCAGTCAGGCCTTCTGAGCCTTGGCTCGAGCTGCAGGGAACCCTCTGCCCTCCTCACCTGATTCCCAGATCCCGGCCTGCCTGATTTCCCATGTCAGAGGGGACTTATTCAAACTATGAGGTGGAATAAGTCCCCTGTCTAGATTGTTGGCCCTGGACATACAGGGCCAACACTGGGTCAGGGTCCTGCCTACTCCCTGCTCTTGCTCCTCCTCCATCCATCTCCGCCCCCATCCAGTGCTCCCCGCACTTCTCATCTCTACATGCGGGGAGCTCTGCTTTCTGTATTGGCACTAAGGGGTTTAGCAGGGCTGGACGTCCAGACTGGATGTCCAGCCCCATATAATTTGACTCTGCATGATCCCCATGGTGCTGGGGCAACCTGAGGGCAGAGCTGGGAGGAGCCAGCAGTTATCCAGATAGTGGTGATTGTCGGCATCACTATCCAGATAGGTATCTGCAGAACCTAGGACCAGGAAAACATTGTCCGAAGTCTATACATGTTGGCTTTCCCAAAAACTGCTGAATATTGCTGCTATCCAGATAGCTGCAGGTGTTGATTACAAAATCCAAATATTTAGTGACCATCACTATCTGGATGCTGCTGCTGAATATCTGGTAGATTTTGCTCATGTTGGCTGGCATTTAAAGCAAATGTTGATTGTCACAGGCTGAATATTGACCCATAAATGTATATAAACTTTCACTCTTAGCAGATTGCATAAGAAAGTGTACTATTAAAACCCACGGCCCACTTCTCTTTGTGCAAAACTTAATCTATGGCAAGGGCAAAGCCTGTACAGTAAATGTTGGAAGCTGTGTCCAGCATCTGCCATGCAAGTGCTGAGCCCTCAGTTGCCTTTCAGCACTGGAAAGAGCACCTCCATTATAAGCCTTTGCTCCTAGCTTAGATCAGACATTTAACTGCTTGCTTGTGAGTCCTGACCCTGTTTGTCTATATTGCTATATGTATATATATGTATGTATGTATCCATCTATCTATTTACATATTATCATTGTTAGTGTGCTTTTTACCTTATCTGCATTTTTTTGTAATATTGTTCATCGCCCTCCTTTTTTTCAGCTGTCTCCCTCTTGCTCCTCCACCTTTTTATTCCTCCCTTGCACCCCACAGCCCATCCACCCCCTGGTTAACAGTCTCTTATAGCTACCCTGTGCTCATTACCACTATTACTCACAGGTACACCCCAATCCCCTGAGATCTTTCTCCTGTCTATCCTTCATATATTTCTTCTGACTTTTACCCTCCTCTCCATCTCTTTCTTATGGTTCCGCATCAATTTCTCTTCCTATTGCTAACACTCTCCAATCTTCTCCCCTCCTACCACCAACTTCAAGGCCCTCCTCATTATCATCCCCTCTTTACCAGTCTCACTTTTCCCACCATCTTGTCATCTACCCTATCATCCATTCTTGAGCTTCACCATTTTCTTCCTCTCATTCAGCCATCTTCTCTTTCTCTCTGAAAGAACCTCACCCTCATTACTGCCATGCTACCTCCCCTCTGCCCTGCATGCCTTCTCCTTCTCTCATCTGGAGATATCAACCTCAACCCTGGACCCCTTGACATTTTTCACATTCCCAGGACAGATCCTCATGCAACTACTTAAATCTTATTCATATCCCTTTCTCCATCCTCTCTTCCTTTCTCTTGCTCCTTATGGAATGCACACTGCATCTCAAATAAGTTTTCTTTATTCATGATCTCTAATACTCTCCATATTTTTGCTCTGAGACCTATCTCTTTCCAGAAGATTCAGCTTCAGTCGCTGCCCTCTGCCATGGCAGCTACCAGTCTCCCACAAGCCTCATCCCATCAGTCATGATGGTGTTGTTGGGTTTCTACTCTCTCATTCCTGCCAATTTCAACCCCTCCTTCTGTTTCAGTCTCACTCCTTTCCCTCCTTTGAAGTCCACTCCATCCACCTTTTCGCTTCACCTCCTCTCCAGATAGCTGCTATTGTTGGCCTCCTGACAAGTCCACCTCTTCCTTTCTCACTGACTTTGACTTATGACTTCCCTTCTTTCTGGATTCATCTTCCCCTTCCCTTATTCTCAGGAATTTTAACATTCATGTTGATAACCCTACTGACCCTTATGCTATAAAGCTCTTTTCCATTACCTCCTCATTCAACCTCTAACTGGCTCTACTGCCCCCACTCACCAGCATGGTTGCTGCCTTGATCTTGTCTTCTTCTCTAATTGCTTACCTTCAAACTTCTGTACTTCATTTCTTTCATTATCTGATCATCACCTGCTAAGCTTAACTCTTAATTAACCCCTGTCTCAGTGTCACCTATTCTTTTCCAACCTCTTCAGAAACTTTCATGCTATGGACTCATCTCCACTACTGTCTCATCACCTCTTTCCTCCGCTGTGTTATCTCAGTCTGTTGATGAGGCAATAGTTTCCTAAAATACTGCACTCTTTTCTGCTCTGGATGTTCTTGCTCCTTCCATGCCATGTGCTGTGAAGTGTTCTGTACCTCAGCCCTGGCTGTCTTTGACTACACACTACCTACATTCCTGTGCCCATTCAGCTAAGCCAACCTAGCTCAAATCCTGCACCCTTGTGGACTTTCTGCACTTCAAATTCTCGCCAAGCAAAACTATTAGGTCCCCCTGAGTAACTCTCTTGCCTCTGACATACACCGTTTCTTTACAACTCTCAATTCTCTCCTCAGGGTGCCTCTGCCTCTGACCCCTCCTTCCCCTTCTTTCTAAACTCTGGCCAAAGTCCACAAGATTATACTTGAATTATACTTGAATTCCCCATGAGGTCAGCTCCATCTCATCTTCCCTCTCAACTCCTCCCCTCAACATCTGCCACACTTTCTTCCTTTCCTAAGATATCTGCTCCTCTGATACTATTCCCATCCATCTCCTAAGCTCCACCTCCTCCACTGTCATCCCTTCCATCATATTCTCAACCTATTGCTTTTCACTGCAACTGTCTTGCAGCCTTTAAGCATGCTGTGGTTACACCTCTCCTAAAGAAACCCTCACTAGAACCTATCTATCTATCCTTCTAATTATCAACCCATCTCTCTCTTCCCCTTCATTTCTAAACTACTTGAAAGTGCGGTTCACTGCCATTGCCTTGACTTTATCTCCTCTCAAGCTCTTCTGGATCCATTGTAATCTGAGTTTCGACTTTTATATTCTACAGAAATAGCTCTTGCCAAAGTCTCCAAAGGGCTTTTATTCGATCCTCATCCTTCTTGAGCTTTCTGCTGTTTTTGACACTAATGACTTCCACTTCTCCTCGATACCTTGTCCTCACTTGGTTTTAAGGGCTCTGTTATATTCTGGTTCTCTTTTTCTCTCTCCCACTGCAATTTAAGTGTTTGTTCTGGTGGATCCTCCTCTATTGCTATCTCGCTTTCAATTGGTGTACCCCAAGGGTCTGTCGGGTCCACTTCTTTTCTCTATATATACCCAGTCCCTTGGTGCACTCCTCCTCCATTGGTTTTCAGTACCATTTTAACACTGATGATTCTCAGATCTACCTTGCTAAACCTGAATTCTCTCTGGCAATCCAGGACGATCTCTGCCTGCCTATCGGACATTGCTGCCTGTATGTTATATTCTTATGTTCTTATGTCTCATCACCCACTGAAATTGAACAGGGCCAAAACCAAGCTTATCATCTTTTCTCCTAAATCCACCTCCCCCTTTCCTCCTTTCTCTGTCTCTGTGGATAATGTTCTATTCCTTCCTGTTTCCTCAGTTTACAACCTTGGGGTTGTCTTTGACTCCTCCCTCTCCTTCTGCACATACATCCAACTGCTAACAAAAACCTGTTTCTTTCTCTATAACATCAACAAAATGTGCCCTTTCCTTTCTGAACACACTACTAAGACACATCCACTCTTTAATCACCTCCCTTCTAGACTATTGCAACCTTTTCCTTGTGGTCTCCCTCTGAATCATCTTTCTCCCCTTCAATCTGTTAAAAACTCAGCTGCATGGCTAATCTTTTGCCAGCCTCAATATGCTCACATCACCCCTCTTCCTAAGTCGCTTCATTGCCTCCCTTTCCATTTTCATATCCAATTCAAAGTTCTCCTTCTGACCTATAAGTGCATTCATTCATTCTGCTGCTCTCCCTACATCCCTCCTCTGTAACTCTGCTCTTCTGGCAGATTGCTTCCACCTGTGCCTTTTCTTCTACTGTCAACTCCAGAATTTGATCCTGCCACCTTGCTGCTCCTTATGCCTAGAACAAACTACCTGAATCTGCATGTCGGCCTTCATCTCTGGCCCTTTTCAAATCCAGGCTGAAAACTCACCTTTTCAAGGCTGTTTTTGGATCCTGATCTATGTGGTCTTGCGCTTTCCAACTAGGTGTTTCCTTATCATTCCCCTAGATATATCCTTGTTCCCAGCTGTTTTATCTGTCTTGACTAGATTGTAAGCTGTGATGAGCAGGCACCGTCTTTTACATGTGTCTGTACAGCACCGTGTACACCTTGTAGCACTACACCAAAAGTACAGCGGAGGGCAATTAACCACGGCCTACCCAGAAATTGGTAAATATCTTTATTAAGGACCCAATTTCTGGTTAGGCAGTGGTTAATTGCCCTCCGCTGTACTTTTGGTGTTGGACTATTTGCGGAAGGCCTTCTTCTTTCTTCCTTGGTCACCTTGTAGCACTATACAAATGATCAGCAGTAGTAGTAGCAGTAGTATTTATGACACAGGCCATATACTTACTACATGATATATGCATTGGCAGATAGTTCTGCCAATGCAGCTAAGCAGTCCCATGTATTAAAAAAACAATGTCCAAGTATGACACCACCACACACCTGCTGATCTATATCAGCATTGCCCCATCCCGATCAACATCATCCCCCACCTTCCTCACTGAAAAGCATGGCCCGAAACTCTCACCCCCCCCCCCCAGTGGAACTTGCCGAGAGGGTGTTCCCTGATGGGTTAGTGGTAGTCACGATTGATCCACAGATTCTCTTGCCTCTTTGCCAGCCTGTGTTCAAAATGGCAGATCTGACCCCTTGGCATACTACCAGTAGAGTCAAACTGTCAAATAAGGGTCATACTGTGAGACTATTGCTGGCTGGCAAAGGGGCAGGAGCATCCATGGATTACCTTGCGACTAACATATCAGGGAAACCCCAATAAGAGACAGGGGGCATTGTGGGTAATGAGAGGATTGGGTGATTCTTTTCTGGAAGAGGAATGGAGTAGGAGGTAATGTGATTGGGGAGGAGATGTGTGTGGGGGATGATGCCGATTGGAAAAGGGATCAAGGGAGTGGGGAGGTGGAGAGTTTGGAATGCTCAGTACCTATAAATGTTTGTGGGGGGGTTTTAACATGCCATACTAATTGCTTGATAGTAGTTTTAGTTCATTTAATGCCTTCTCTTGAGGTGGCATTAAGTGTCCCCCGCACTATCTGTAGTAGCGACAGTGGCTGGTAACTTACCAGGCAATAACTAAAAGAGTTGTCCATGCTTATTCTCCACTTATAACCTACCCAGTTCATGCCCCATTCTTTGGCAAACTGTTAATGTGGGACTTTTAGCATGCTATCTGTTTTATTATGCAGTAGTCATTACTATGGGACTGTGTTAATGCTTAGCACAAGCTAAATCCCACACTAGCTGCTTAATGTACGCTAGCAAACAGGCTACTAAACCTGTCCATCTTTTGTTACTAGCTCCTAGACATCTCCTTTTTGTTTAAATACAGCATCTAATAAAAATTGTATGTCTTACCTTTACTGATAGGACAATGTACATTTGAGATTTTGTCCTAACTTCTATTCCTCCCGCCCCCTTTTCTTTTTCCTAGTAATTTGCATGTCGTTTTTCTGCATCTGTATTTTATGCATCTGTATTTTATGATTGCCGTTCTTTCTTTTCTTCTTCCCCCCCCCCAGATTTTTTGGTGAACCATAGTGATTTTTTTTATTTTCTTCCCCTTGCCAGCATGTCTGACGCAAAAATGGGTTGCCATTTCAGCATTCCTTTATTGTCTGTAATTTGTTTGTCCAACTTATATTACTCTTATTCTTACAAGTCTTGTTTAGCATTACCAATGACCATTCCATTTCCTAAAGGTAAGAACATAAGAACATGGTAAGAACAAGGTAAGAACATAAGAACATGGTGGAAGGAGGATAACCAGTGGGACACTGTGATACCTGGATACACACTATATCGTAATGATAGAGCTGATCAAATTGGTGGAGGGGTTGCGCTCTATGTTAGAGAGGGCATTGAGTCAGAAAGGATTAAAGTTTTGCAGGGAACAAAATTTGCTGTAGAATCTCTATGGATTGAAATTCCATTTATGAAGGGGAAGGTGATGGCAGTTGGAGTATACTATCGACCGCCTGGCCAGAATGAACAAATGGATGATGAAATGCTCAAATAAATCAAGGAAGCTAACAAAAGTCACAACAGAGTAGTAATAATGGGTGATTTCAATTACCCCGGTATCGACTGGGTCAGTGTCACTGCAGGACAAGCTAAAGAGATAAAGTTTCTAGATGGAATAAATGACTGCTTCTTGGAGCAGCTGGTTCATGAACTGACCAGAGGGGAAGCCATACTGGACCTAGTCCTTAGTGGAATGCCAGATCTGGTGCAAGAAATAAGGGTGTTGGGACCACTTGGCAATAGTGATCATAGTATGATCATGTTTGATTTAATTAGTGGAGGACAGATAGTAAAGGCATCCACAGTACTACCTTTTAACTTTCAAAAGGGAGACTATGATAGAATGAGGAATATAGTTAGGAAAAAACTAAAAGGAGTGGTTCCAAAGGTTAAAGACTTACAGCAAGCTTGAGTGTTATTTAAAAATACTATCCTCGAAGCCCAGACCAGCTGTATTCCACGCATTAGGAAAAGTGGAAGAAAGTCCAAAAAACTGCCAGCATGGTTTAAAGGTGAGGTCAGAGAGGCTGTTGCTGCCAAAAATGCAACCTTCAGGAAATGGAAAAAAGAGCCAAATGATGAAAACTGGAAACAGCACAAGCACTGGCAAGTTAAATGCAAAGCATTGATAAGACAGGCAAAGCGGGAATTTGAGAAGAAACTTGCTACGGAAGCAAAAACACAAAATAAAGACTTTTTCAAGTACATTCGTAGCAAAAGGCCTGTGAGAGAGTCAATTGGACCATTAGATGATAGAGGGGTAAAAGGGGCAGTAAGAGGAAACAAGGCTATAGCAGAGAGACTGAATGAATTCTTTGCTTCAGTCTTTACTGAGGAAGATGTAGGGATGTTTATTTATTTTTATTTATTTATTTATTTAACTTTCTTATATACCGCGTTCTTCTGCATCAACGCGGTTTACATTAAAACATAACCATCCAGCACAGATGGTCTGCACTGGCTTCACAATATAACAAGGGGTATATGTACAGGTAATAACAACAGGGTAACTATGTACACATATATACAGGTAAATTGCAATATACGTTTGGAGAAGAATCAAATGTGTTCCATTAGCTCAAGTGTGTAATAGTTGATGACAGGGTGATAAGAGATGCTATTTGTCGGGGGGATCCGTGTCAGGCACGCTTGGTTCCTGGCTCATATGCTTGTAACTCACAGGTTGTTTAAGTGGGTCGCTGGGCCTGGCTTGCTGTGGGGGGTGACTCTGGTCAGTATAATATTGTAGGAAGAGAAGATGTTTAAGTGCCTTCCTAAAATGGGAGATGCTTTTGGTATCCCTGATAGCGGGGGGAAGGGCATTCCAGCAGGTAGGCGCATATAGTTAAAAGGCTCTGGATCGTGTTGCTTGTGAACATTTTGTTATCTGCCTTGGTAGAATCAAAGTATTTATCGCAGCTGATCTTCTTGCTCTATTAGGGGGTGTCATCTGGATAAGGTCAATGATTGATGTAGAGGAGCAGTTGTTAATGGCTTTGAAAGTAAGTGTCAGCACCTTGAAGGTTATCCTGCTTTGGACCGGAAGCCAGTGCAACTGTTTTAGTATTGGTGTGATATGTTCCTTCCTTGAAGCCCCCTGCAGAATTCTGGCGGCTGCATTCATGGCCAGTTGAAGCGGTGTTATGGTGGCTTTTGGGAGGCCATGCAATATGGCGTTCGCGTAATCGAAATGAGGGATTACAAGAGCTTGGTAGACCGATCGAAAATCTTCTGGTTCTAGGAGCGGTTTCAGGTGGCGAAGCGTTCTGATTTTGTTGTAGATTGCTTTTACCATGCTGCTTATCTGGGCCTTCATATTGAGCTGTTGGTCCAGAATAACTCCGAGGTACCGAATTGATGGTTTGCTAGTGAGTTCAGCATCCCGGACCTTCAGGGAGCTTGGTGGAATGAATGATGAGTTCCTTGTGATGAAAAGGACCTCTGTTTTTTTAAAGTTTATTTTTAGTTTCTGAGTGTGTAGCCAATCCGTGACCGCATCGAAACAGGCAGAGAGGGGTGCAAGGTCAGGTTTGTCCAAAAGGAAAGGCATGTAAAGGAGAACATCATCGGCGTAGATGAGGTATTTAATGTTGAAGGAGTGGATGAGATTACATAAGGGCTGCATGTAAATGTTAAATAGCAGTGCAGACAGTGACGATCCTTGGGGCACACCTTTTTCTTGGAGAAAAGGTGCGGATGTGGCAGAGCCGGAACGTACATATTGCCATCGATCCATTAGATATGATGCACACCAAGTTAATGCATTTCCCTGGATGCCCTTCTCGCTAAGGCGGGAGAGGAGTATTTCGTGACAAACCGTGTCAAAGGCTGCTGCAATATCTAGGAAGATCAGCGCAAACCCTTGTTTGATATTGTCCAATCCAATGATAAGCGTATTGAATAACGTGGTCAGGAGTGTTTCTACCCCATGCGCTTCCCGAAAGCCGTGTTGGCAAGGGTTGAGTGGTGCATTTATTTCTATATGGTGTTGAAGTTGTTGTTGCACAACCTTCTCAATTATTTTCGCCAGCAGCGGGATACTTGATATCGGCCTGAAGGAGTCAGTTCGTGCCGGGTCCAGTTTGCTATTCTTTAGTAGTGGTCTTATTGCTGTCTGTTTTAGGCTTTTGGGGAATGTACCCGTTGAGAAAGATAGTGCAATGATTTTGGAGAGGAAGGGGCTGAGTTCGGTCCGCAGAGATTTTATCCAAAACGCCGGACATGGGTCACTTGGTGCAGTGGTGGCATTTATGGAGGAGATGGTGTCCTGTATGCTTCTTGCTGAAGGGGCAGAGAACTCAGTAATGGTGTGTTTGGTGACCGTTGTTGCAGTATTTGGTAGGGTCATTAGGGGGAAACTATTTGCGGTAGGAGTGTTGGACTGGTTTGTCTTGGTATGCAGGAAGTCAGCATATTCTTGGGGGTCAGGGAGGTCTGGTTGTGTAAACGAAGGCTCTTTTGCTAAAGTCTTAACTAATCCAAAGAGTTCGTGGGGCTTGTTTAGAGAGTGTTGTAAAATCTCTGCATGAAATTGTTTCATTCTTGCTGTTACGTCTGCCCTGTGTCTTTTAAGATGTTCGTTGTACAGATCAAGTTTTTCTGTTGAACGGGATCTTCGCCATGATCTTTCAAGTTTTCTGAGTTTGAGAAGTGAAGTTCGGAGTTCGGGGGAGACTGAAGTGGTATTTAAAGGTGATACTGCAGAGGAATTGAGAGAAATATCGCTACACCGGGAAGATATATTACAACTATTTGATAAACTGAATAGTAGCAAATCACCTGGACCGGATGGTATACATCCCAGAGTGTTGAAAGAACTGAAATATGAGATTGCAGACCTGCTATTGGTAATCTGTGAACTTTCATTAAAATCATCTGTAATACCTGAAGACTGGAGGGTCGCCAACGTAACACCAATTTTTAAAAAGGGTTCCAGGGGTGACCCAGGAAATTACAGACCGGTGAGCCTGACGTCAGTACCAGGGAAAATGGTAGAAACCATCATAAAGAACAAAATTACACAGCATGTAGATAGTCATGGCCTAATGGGAGACAGCCAACATGGCTTTAGACAAGGAAGATCTTGTCTTACTAATCTGATATGTTTTTTTGAAGGTGTGCATAAACAGGTAGACAAAGGTGAGTCGGTTGATATAGTGTATCTGGACTTTCAGAAAGCTTTTGACAAAGTCCTCCATCAGAGACTTTTGGCGAAGCTAAAAAGTCATGGGATAGGAGGCAGTGTACTATTGTGGATCGGGAACTGGTTAAAAGATAGAAAGCAGAGGGTAGGGCTAAATGGCCAATATTCCCAATGGAAAAAGGTGAATAGTGGAGTACCCCAGGGATCTGTACTGGGTCCGCTGCTTTTTGACATATTCATAAATGACCTGGAAAAGGGAATAACTAGTGAGGTTATCAAATTTGCAGATGACACAAAACTGTTTAAAGTTGTTAAAACCCAAGAGGATTGTGGAAAACTGCAGGAGGATCTGGATAAATTGGAAGACTGGGCATCCAAATGGCAGATGAAATTTAATGTGGACAAGTGCAAAGTTATGCACCTAGGAAAGAACAACCCACACTATAGTTACACGATGCAAGGCTCCACATTAGAAACCACCACCCAGGAAAAAGATTTAGGAGTCATCGTGGATAACATGTTAAAACCCTCCGCCCAGTGTGCAGCGGCGGCCAAGAAAGCAAATAGAATGCTAGGTATCATAAGGAAAGGGATGGAGAATAAAACAAAGGATGTTATAATGCCTCTGTATCGCTCCATGGTACGACCGCACCTTGAATATTGTGTGCAATTCTGGTCACCGTATCTTAAAAAGGACATAGCGTTATTAGAAAAAGTACAGAGAAGAGCCACCAAATTGGTGAAGGGGATGGAAGGCTACTCCTATGAAGAGAGGCTAAGAAGGTTAGGGCTCTTTAGCCTGGAGAAGAGACGGCTGAGGGGAGATAAGATAGAGGTCTATAAATTAATGAATGGAGTGGAACGGATAAACGTGGATCAATTGTTTATCAGAGTATAGAAAGACTAGGGGACATGTAATGAAGCTACAGGGTAAACTATTTAAGACAAATAAGAGAAAATATTTTTTCACTCAACGTGTAATCAAACTCTGGAATCTGTTACCGGAGGATGTAGTAAGGGCTGTTAGTATAGCTGGGTTTAAAAAAGGTTTGGACAAGTTCCTGGAGGAAAGGTCCATAAACCACTATTAAAAAGGGACCCAGGATATCAATGCTTGACCCAGTACAAGCATTGTGGAACCTGTGTCTTTTGGGGATACTGCTAGGTACGTATGACCTAGATTGGCCACTGTTGGAAACAGGATACTGGGCTTGATGGACCTCGGTCTGACCCAGTATGGCATGTCTTATGTTCTTATGTTCTTATGACATCTCATTTTGGATGTCCAAAACATGAATAGGGCTTCCAAAATAATCCCCATGATGTCCAGTTTTTACAAGGTTATGCGGGAGAGGTGATATTGTTGAGTTTAATAGCAAGCCTCAGGAAAGGGGATATAAGGCTGAAGGTTTGCCTAGCACACCCAATACCCTTCCACCGGTTTAGCATGCACTACTTTCCAAGTTGTTCTTTTATCTCTTTCATTTCCTGTCTGTTCTTTCCTATCTGCTTTGTACACCTTCCCATTTCGATGACCTCATTTGGTTATGTGGGAGGATGACAATTTTTTAAACTTTTCATGCATGCAAAACCCTGTTTTATGCATACAGACATTTTTATAAAATTACCACAGGGTAATGTCAACAAAACGTATGTGCAGAAAGGGCCAGTGCTACCATTAGGCGAACTAGGCAGTTGCCTAGAATGCTAGCCCTCCAGGGGGACCAGTACCATTGCTGCTGCCCCTTACTGGGACATACAGTGACAACACTTACCTTTAAACTTTGGTGTTGAGAGCTGTTTGCTTCTACTCCCACCAATGTCGACTTCTAATTTGCATGGGGGTGGAAGCAAACGGTCCCATGGTGCTAAAGTTTGAACATAAGCATCATAAGCATCACAGAGTTGCTTCAAGGCATTGCTGCTACTGTAGGTCCTGGTGAGGGGCAGCAGGGGCAGTCGGTTGGGGCACAAGTGATGAGGCTCACCTAGCACACCTCATATCCTTAAGCTGACTGTGTGTGCAGGGACAGAAAGGCACTTTTATTTCATCCATCTGTAGGCATGTTCTGGGGTGAAGTTCAGGCACAGGCCACCTATCTGTTTATATAAAATAGGTTGCAAAGAAGTACTTACTTGTCCTCTCAACCTAGGCAACTTTAACAAATTTGACCCACGTTTAGCAGGGATATTTGTCCAGAGCAGACATACATTCCCCTCTAAACGCACGGGTGCTATGCCGGCAAATGAGCTCCCCACACGTACAGCAGAGATATGCAGAGAGCTAAGTACGAGGGCAGGAGGAGGTGGGCCTAGGGAAGAGCGAGAGTTGGCTGGAGGCGTGACACTGACCCCAGACATAGAGGGCCGATTCTAGTGTTGGCCCTGTATGTCAGGGGTCGGCCATCTACATGGGGAACATATTCCACCTTGGAGGTGGAATAAGTTCCCCCGAGGTTTGTGGCGGACAGCAGAGGGCCCAGGAGAGAAGGTGAGTGGCAGCAGAGAGTTCCCCACAGCCTGATCTTGGCCTCAGAATGCCCGATCGGGAGTCAGGTGGCGGGGAACAAGCCATTAAATGCAGCGTCGGTGATTGGGGCTCTGGCATGGAGCCGCAGTGCCATGTTGATGGGATGCCATGGCACCATGGCTCCATGCAGGATCCTGGTTGGGCTAGCTAGGGAGACATATGGACGTTTGATGGACCAGAATCGGAGCATATCCGGGACGTCCAGGCCTGATTCTGCTCTCATGGGGCCATCTAGCTTCCATGGGAACTGAATTGGGTGCATATCCTGGCCATCCAGATTCTGGTCGTCCAGACGGCCCGGCCGTGCCCCAACCAGAATTAACCTCCATGAGGGTAATTTTATAACAGGGCACCTATTTAGTGCATATTTTAATAGAACTAAATTAAGCCTATGTTATAAAAAGAATTAGGTGCTTACATGTCTTTATAAAATACTAGCGTAAATGGCAGAGAATGCATCTTAAATAAATGTGCTATCACTTACCCCAGCCCTAGAGCTGATGGAAATGATATGCTCATTTTTGCAAGTATGCATGTAAATTATAATGTATAAGTGACACACATATTTGCTGGAACTGCCCACATTGTTCCCACAGTGAAAGTACGTGCATGCAAATATGTATTTTACACTGGTTGGTATTTAATAACAGATCATTTATGCACCTAAATGGTCATTCATGTGCATAAATGACTAAAATACTAACATTTACACATATTGTTAGAACCTACAACTAGGTGCCTCCTTATAAAATTACTTCTCAAAATCTTGATTTTATTACCATGAACCAATGAACCTGATTTAAAGTTCTTCTCCTGAGTTTGTGAGCAAAAATGCTCTTATCATTGCTTGCAAAGTATATCCTCACTTTCACTCAACAAACCACCTTCTTGACATATAGCTCCATGATCCAAGACAGTCTGATCATTTATACTATCTATGCAGGCATTTGTTTGTTCTGAGGTAATTGCTGTCCTTTGCTATATCTTTAACTTTAACTGACTGAAGAGACAACAATACTGTCTGTATTCCTGCTTCTTTCAACTTCACTCCTAGCGCCTTTTTGATCTGCTCAGTCATATGTAGTTGCACCATGGATTCCCACTTGGATGAGTTAAATGGAGTAGCCATCAAAAGGCCTGATATGGTTTAGAAACATTTCTATCCCTCAGATTTTGTACCCTGTCGGGCAGCATACCTCTAGACAATGTGTTTTCTTGCAGATCAGTTCCCTTATTCCACATTAAATTAAGCACAGCCATCAACAAGCTTCCCCCTTCTATTTAATGTGACCTTTGGAGTCCTCTGTTTTCCTCGTCTGTGAATGTTGCGTGATCTTCTTTCAGTGACTAGAATTTCCTATCAGTTCTTCGACCACTACTATTACCATTAATTACTTATACAGTGACATAAGATGTGCACAGACCCTGCTTCTTATAGATAATAATATAGTCAAGACACACAGACAAGATAAATACAAATTTTCAGGAAATGTGTATATTACTCAAACATAATTAAATCAAAAAGACCATAATCAGAGAAAGCTAGACTTTAAATTTTAAGTGCAGGCTTAGAAGTTGGGCTTTTAGGTAGAATTTGAATATTGCAAGAGAGGAAACATGATGCACTAACTATATCATCTGTAAGGAGAATAGTTGGGTGTGGGTGTGAAACTCAATCAGAAAAATCAACACTTCAGAACAGTTTAAATGAGAAAGTTAGTAGGGATACTGTTAGCTCTAAAATGCTTCAAGCAAATTCAAAAGTTATTTTCTCAGTGTCTTACACATGTTGAATTGCTAGTTAGTAAAGAGGGTTCTGTGGACATTACTAGCTTGTCTTATTAAAGGCTGATTGATGGCGACTTTGGGATATGTGTGGTGTGCAGGAAGGCAATTTCTTCCCTCTCCTCTGCTCCTTCTGTCATGATCTCTAGCCAGCTGTTAATTATGGGTACGGACGTCTTCATGTACAAACTAAAAGTAACAGCTTTATCCTCTGGGATGTTGCTTTGCTTGGTCACATCCACCTCCTGTTGCTCCCTGCAAATTTCTGTACCAAAAAGGGAAATGGGATCTCATGAAATATACAGTATGTATTAGTAAGAGCATCATAACGACACTTTCTGTATTTCTAGGAGTAAGGATTAGTTTAGTGCAATGTGAAGAATTTGAAACTATGTGCTTTGGCCGAAATGTAAATCGCCGAAGAACTGGTGGATAGGTTTTGCATAAATGTGTATTGAAATATAACTATGGTTTATGGGGAGGAGGGCATAATTATTGATCCTGTGGGGGGTCTTTTACTAAAGAGTATGAGCTGTCAGCGCATGCTCTGGTGCATATTGAAGGCGCACTGGGTCATGCGTTGAGAGCTAGCACAAGCCCTTGGCAGAACGACCAGATTTCCAAGCTAATTGTCCATGGTGCATTAGGGCAGCATGTAGAAGGATTTGTGGCAGAGACTGGGTGGTCAAGTGCCTAGCAGAGTGCCCATGTTAGTTGCAAGGTGATCAATTAGCACCAGGTGCTATTACCAATAGGTGGAGGTAAGTGAACCCGCCCTAATATGGCCCGCGTTAGGTTAGGGGACAGTGCCGAACGTTAACTGATGGTAACATGCTTTCCACTCCCCTGACAGTTAACACAGTGATGTTGCACCTAACATGCCATAGTTTTGAATGTTATTGGTGCATAAGGTGCAAATCTCAGTGCACTTCAGTAAAATGGGCCCCTTTATGTCTGCTGGTTTCCCTGCCTTTAGCAGCTGAGCAACAGCATTTGGAATGTTACATGAAAATCAACTCACCCTTTCTCTGTGAAAACAGAAATAGAAAAAAAAATACTCATTTTGCAAAGATGACACCAGAAATTCTTATTGGTGTTTTTCATATTTAATTTGTATTTGTTTTTCAAAAATACGACCTAGAAATATTTGCTAGTACATGACATCAGGAAGGAAGTGCATGGTAAAATTTCCAAAAACATTAACCAAAACCAGATTAGACAAAGATTTTAAGCAACTTTCTTCCTGAGACCAGTCCACCAAAGATAAAGAGGGAGAAGTACTCCATATCAGGAAAAATAAGACAAAAGCTTGTACAAAGGAAATTGTGTAGATCCTACAGGGCTGCTGACATTATTAACAGAGATGAAAAACATCTGATCTTAGACAGTCAACACAGGTGGAGCATCTGACAAAGCTATACAGACCATGCCGCTACTTAGGAAAGCCACAAGCTTTGGATACTCCAAAGACTGTATTAACAGAGTGATAATGACACTTAGCGGTACTTTTATAAGAAGGCAAATAGTTTAGGTGCCAACAATGTGCATAAATGTCAGTATTTTAGTCATTTATGTTCCTATGTGGCCACTAACGTGCGTAAATGAGCTCATACCATACCAACTAGCGTGAAAGTACACACATTGTATTGCATGTGCTTGCACTGTGGGTACATGCATGGGCATAGTTTGGGCAGAACATGGGTGATGCAAGCAAGTATATGCGCACATGTACTCACAAAAGGTAGGCATGGTCATTTACACCAGCTCTAGGGCTAGAATAACTCATCCTGCCTTAAGTTAAGGCACATTCTTTGTCAATTTTGCTAGTATTTTATAAACTAGGTATTAAAAACAAGCATGAAAACAGGCAACAACTATGCGTGACTTTATAAAATTACCCTCTATGAAGCCAATTCCAAACAGGGCACATCCGGGTCATCGGGATGTCCAAAATCTGGACGGCCCGGATCTGCACCCGATTCTGCACCCATGGAGGGCAGAGGGCTTGGATGGCCTGGCTGTGCCCCAATTCTGAGGGCCTAGACATTCAGAGAACATCCCTTCCAATCCACCCAAGGCCTCTGCATGACAGTGGGATGCCATGCAGGAGCCACGATTGCCTCCTAAATTCCCTTTTCCCCACCTCCTGACCCCTGGATGGGTCAAGGCCAGAATCGGGCTGCAGGAACCCCCTGCCCCTGCTCACCTCCTCGCTGGGTCCCTCCAACGGCCTCCACAAATTTCGGGGAAACATTTCACCTTCGAGGTGGAATAAGTTCCCTGTCTAACCTTTAGCAGCTGTACATATAGGGCAACGACCAGAATTGGCCCTGTACATCCGGGTTGAGCACCCTATCTCCGCCCTACCCTCACTCCTACTCTGGCCTGCCCCCATCCAGAGCTCACCGCACATCAACACTATACGTGTGGGAAGCTCTGGATCTGGCATCGGGCAAAGCATTTAGCGGGAATGCACACCGAAACTGGATGTACACCCCAGCTAAATGCTGCTCAGAATTATCCTCTATAAGGGGAAATGAAGCCAATGAAACCTGACACCAACAACATTCAACATCTTAAAAGGAATTGTCTCTGTTTCTACTGTATAGCAATATTTAACTTCGTTGCAGAGGGGGTGGAGATGAGAATTGTATCTGAATTCAAAAAAGCATGGGACAGGCACAGAAGATCTATGAGGGAAAGGAAGGGATTGTAGTTCTTAATAGTTGGTATGGATGGGCAGACTTGCAACCTCCTTTTCGTTGGTCTTCCTCTGACTCGTCTCTCCCCACTTCAATCTGTTCAAAACTCAGCTGCATGGCTAATCCTCTGCCAGTGTCACTATGCTGACGTCACCCCTCTTCTCAAGTCACTTCCTTGGCTCCCTATCTGTTTCCGCGTCCAGTTCAAACTTCTACTACTGACTTATAAGTGCATTGGGGCATACAAACCGAGTAGCAGGGGATATTCAGTTGCACCAAACTGTTTAATGCCACTAAATATCCTGTTAAACCTCTTTGAATATTCTCCCATGATCTTTATCTTCGAAGTTAACCACATTGCAATAAACCCTAATTTTGCAATGGAGAAAGAGAGCATCACCGTACTTAAAGAAGAAACGAAGCAAACAGGTGCTATCTGGGTCTAAAATGACATTAGCAATGATACTTGCCAGAAAAGACTTTTCCTCATCCATTTCCAAAATCTCTATAAAAGAATCTTGTTAATCATGGAAATCCAATATTTTTCTAGTCCTAGAGGCCAGTGTACTAATTTTTGTCAAATGGTAACACAAGCATTTACATAGGTTAAATGCTTGCATTTCTTAATACAAGTGGCCCGTGTTTGTTAAGAACACTGGTAATGTGCATTAAATTAGCATTAGTTTAATTCAAAATCTATCTTAATGGCTTACTGAGATGTAAAACACATTGAGGCCAATTCCAAAAACGTGCATATCCTGTCTACGGGCACGTCCAAATGGAACCCGATTCCGCACACACGGGGATAGATGCAGCCGTGTGCACTGAATCGACACATAGACATGCTAGGCGTGGCACGTACACAGTGCAATGTTGAACAAAGACAGGTATGTCCCCACGCTCACCATATTCTGAAAAGATATACGTCTGTTACCCTGCCCGTCTCCACAATATACCCACAAACGGACACACACCCCTTTAAAATGTGCAGCCATGAAGCCACTGTGAGCACGGAGAGTGCTGTTATGAGGCTGAATGACAATGACAATTGGTGATACCTATAGGTGGATGCAAGTTAGACAATAGAAACTAGTCTGTGGCATGCCCAGACCACTACAAAGCAATTGCAGTGCACAGTAATGTAGCAGGGAAACAAGTAGAAGGTGAACCTACTGGCACAAGATGCAGTGCTGCACCACATACATAGCAGTAGATGACCTCCCGATGTATGCACATCGTGAACATCTCAGGAACATGACTGTACAATGCTAAGTAAGGACATGATCACAGCAGAACAGGCTCCCATAGCAAACTACCCAATCATTTCCCCTGCACTACTAAAGGGCCAATGGAAAGACAGCAGTCAATGGTGCAAGCACCACACAGACATGCCCAGAGACACCATTGTTGCCCCCTACAACTGTGTACATTTGTAGAGACCAATGCTGGTACACCTGGAAATGGCATACTGTGCTGTGCACTGTTGCATGCTCTCCCTCTGATGTCCCCTGAGTAGTGACAGGAAAGTATCTGTATAGGAAAGTGATTGCAGAACCATCCTGCTCACTCCTACCCATATGCACTGGTACCTGGTGATGCTGCAGAAAGCCCTATGGGCCAGGTACCTATCAGGCATACCTGCCCCCCCCCTGGATATGTGGATGAGCAATCTAGACCCCCCCCACCCCCGTGCAGCCCTCCAAACATGCAAACACACACACTCTCACTTGCAGTCCCACAGAAACATCCATCTGCCAAAAGACTGTCTTGCACCGAATGTCATAGCTGATGGAAAGGAAACCATAGCGAGCAGTTCTTCCAACCCAGCATCATACCTGCTCATTGCATTGCCATTTGGCTTCTTGCATACACAATAATTACAATAGTGGACCCTTAACAGATACAGAGCTGCAATAGGCCAAAACAGCTCTTCCAGTATATCAGCCTCAAGGATCAAACCTTGCACATTGCACATTATAGGCCCACATATGTAAACAACCGCAACAGTGACCTGTGCACAAGATATGTGCCACATAGCCACCAGTGTATGATATCCCAAATATAGTGTTCCGATAGGATTTACATATGGCCTTATCTGCATCAGGGGACTATACACATTGCATAGAGCATATTGTGGGATCCACTGTGTGGAGTGAAATGCTCCAGTTGGCTGGGTGCTGCACATAGCACCGATGGCTTGGCTGACATTTTCACATGGGGTGCTAGGACTCTGCCACCAGTAGCATTTCCAGGATGTGAGCATTGTTAGAGAGCCCTAGCCGTGCCCTTTAGTTCATATAGCAAATGCCAGCATAGCTGGATTGAGCACCTGTGCTGTACTGCATACATTTGTAGGGGTGTTTATTTCTGCAGCTTTGACATACATCCTCCCTCTCTGCGTTCTGTTGTGTAACACTTCATGCTGTAGTTTTCTGAACTGCAATCACACCAGTGCATAGTGTAGGTTAGACATCCATTCTCCACTATTGACTGAATTGGGGTGAGGAGCAATAATATTTCTATGTCCTACCTTTATTCCACAGTTTTGTCGGTGTAGCCTAGACGTCTGCGGGGCTGACTGCAGATGTACATAGATAGGTGTGATCAGAATACTCTTTATACATCTCCATGACTGGCCATACCCCCATTCCACCCCTTCCCGCCCATGTACTGCGATCCCTGTGTACATGCAGGGCGGCGGAGGTTTGGAATATGGTTTTAATGAGATACATGTCTATCTCACATGTACAGATGGCTTATTCATGATTCAGAATGACCCCCATTATCAACAGAATGAAAAATAAGATGAGTTAAAATGCACACATTCTTACAGGCACATTAATGCAAAGAAACTCAACTACGCCCATAGAGATATAGTTACATTT
The DNA here is from genome assembly GCA_033557465.1 of Ichthyophis bannanicus. Lineage (NCBI taxonomy): Eukaryota > Metazoa > Chordata > Amphibia > Gymnophiona > Ichthyophiidae > Ichthyophis > Ichthyophis bannanicus. The sequence goes on from CM066037.1 coordinate 211,828,038, forward strand.
TTGTTTTGTCATACACAATTACGCATTTACTTTACATCTACATTAATTCATCTCTTTAAAATCAGCCAATAATTTTCATAGTAAACACTTGATTAACACACACTAACAGCCTCATTAAAAGACAATTTAGTAAATCTGCCCATGTTAGTACTTTAGCTAAGAAGATGAAGGATCAAGGTGAAGTTGCCAATCTTCAACTCCTCCAGCCATTGATTAACTAATGTTCTAGCCATACATGGCTAGCATGATAAGGATGCAGGTCAATGGTGTCCTGCTATTCTGAAGGACATTTGCATACAGTCCTGTCTATGATTTGATTTCATTCTTATTTGTCCTTCTATTGCTCAATTGTACTTTATAATCTTTCATATTTCTTAATTGTATAATTTAAAGGGCATTGGTTCTGAAAATGCAGAGTATCTGCTCTTTGAAATATTGGAATCTGTTTGAAGTCTGTATTATGTTCATTATTGCAAGTATAATACCATGCCTTCTATCACAGCAGAATTTGTTGTGTCTAAGGTTGCCTAATCTTCCCTTCAAATATATTTGCATGACTACGGTATTAATTTTCCTTTAAGAGACTTTCTCTCTGATCTTTTATTCCACCATTATCAGAAAGCTTTCTCTTTTTCAGTGTTACAATACTGCATTCATTTATACAGGCCTCTTTGTATATTAATATATTTGCCTTGGGAGAGCTGAACTGAGCCAGCTGTGCAGTGTGGGAGTCTCAGCGGTGAGCAGGCTGTGACGAGGACTGCCCCTGATGACAGTGGGGTCTTTATCACTTTCTGCTAGGCGCGTGGCCGTTGGCAGGGGGCCATGGCATGCCCTAAGGGGCGCACCACAAGGGATAGATAAGCCCCTTGGGAGCCCCTTAGGAGCCTCTAAGGAGCCTTTGTGTTCTTGTTTTTGTACCTACAGGCAAGAGGAAAAACACGATTTTACCTTGGCACCAGGAGAGATTGGCCCCATGGATAGGCATGTGAGGATTGGGGAAGCTGTGCCTCTTCTCCCTGCAGATACTGTTTTGCCTCTGTTGACTCCAGAGGGACCTTTCTTAAGTTCTCCTGAGTGTTTTCCGTCTCTCCCCCATCAATGACAACTCCGCCCAATTTAACTGCAAGTGGTGTGCCAGTACAGCAGAGTACGCCGGTGCCATTAGTGAATACTTTAGTACCTGTTAGTTGGACGCCACCCCAGATTGATCCCCAAGGAATACCTGAGTCTCAGGTGTCCCTGGGGGATATCTGGCATGTGGTGACATGGACGGAGGCTACCCTGGTGACCACAGTGTTCCAGTTTTGTAAATTTACACAGGAAACTGTGACAAGGTTGGGGAAAGTTGAAGAGTGTGTGGAATCCTTAGCTAATCAAGTGCAGAAATGTGATTCCCAGTATGCTTCTCTACAGATGATGAGTGTCTCTTCAGTTAAGGATAGTTTGGTGATTCACTATAGGCTAGAGTCCTTTGAAAATTCCCTTAAGATAAAAAAATATTTGTTTCTTTAATTTTCCAATTGTTCATTTGTTATCACCTGAAATAGCGCTTCGTAAATATATAAAGGAAGTTTTAGTACTTCACAATGTCCCTACTGGAGTGGAGGAGTAGCCTAGTGGTTAGAACACTGGCTTGGTAACCAAACAACCAGGGTTCAATTCCCATTAGCACTCCTTGTGTCCTTTGGCAAGTCACTTAACCCTCCATTGCCTCAAAAGAAAGGCCTGACAATCTACTTCTAGTGACACTGCCAAGAAAACCCAGAAGCTTGTCAGGACTGACTCAAAGGCACACAATGCAGGTGTATAACATTTTCTAAAATGTTTTATCTATCTGTTAGAAGGGTTTCCAAGGATTCCGTTGGGGAATATGATATTTTGCAAACACAACCTGAAGTTAATTTTACTCAGTTCCTCAAGGATTCTCAGGATACCATTTTAATATGGGCCACTTTGGTGGTCTCGTTTGTATCTGAGCAGAATAAAGCTTCAGTATTTAGGAGCTATTTCAAGCATGAAGATGTCTTTTTCTGTGGAGCTAAAGTACAATTGTTTCAGGATGTCTCAAGGGCAACACAGGTGTGCAGGCGGACCTTTTTGTCCCTCAGGCCAAGGGTGTTGGTCCTTGGGGCGTCCTTTTTTCTTAGGTTTCCCTGTAAGTGTGTGGTAACACTTCAGGGAGTAAAGTTTCTCTTTGTTGATTCCTTACAACTGGAGACCTTTTTGTCTGATAGGAAGAAATCTGGGAAGTGATGGGGGGCTTTTGGGCGGTATTGAAATGTTGGCTCTGAGCTTGTGGAGTGATCCCCTTTTTCGTTGTTTTTTTCTTTTTCCTTTTTAAATTTTCCCCTAGATGTGGCTGTATAGTGTTCTATGATTGTTCCATTATGATTATATTCTTTATTTTATTTCTGTCTATTTTCCTGTAGCTTGCTTATGTTAAGTATGGTTAAAATCAAATAAATAATATATTTGCCCTTATTTGTCTTGTTGGCTTTTTCCTAGGATCGACGGACACAAATGATTGGTGGTCTGATCCACATAAAACGGCAAGGGCGCGTTTGTAATGAGGACAGGCAAAGTCTAGGAAGATAGCTAATAGAGATGTAAAGAGAACAAAGGATTCAAACACACAAATCCTGGTGCAGGAAGCAAGACAAGGAAGGCAGGGTTGGAATCCTATAGGTGGAGATAGAAGGGCTTGGAGAAGAAGCCTGGTACAGGACAATAGTGAGCTATAAAGGCACCGGATAGGCTGAACTCTATCATTTTCTTACTTTGGCTCACTTATAGATACAGATCTTTGTACCAGGAAAAGCAGTTTTCCTTTGCTGTGAGTATGTGCCTTCAAGGGGGAAATGCTGTCTGCAGATCCTTCATAGGCGCAAATTTGGTGAAGGCGGTGTGCCTTAGTGGGAAAGATCCTTTATTATCCAGTGGTTCCTTTCAAGTCAGGTCAGAGTGCGCAGAATGAAGGAGTGGTGATCTGGTGGTCTTCAGAAGATCTTCAACTGCACATCATGTCCAAGTGTGTGCGAGTGGATAATGCACTGAGCCACTGCAGAGAAGGTGACCTCGATGATGCCAGAAATGATATGAACGTAACTAGGGTCCCTGCCCAATGTAGTAAAAAAAAAAAAAGAATTAGAAAGAAGAGTGCCTAAGGTTAGAATTTGCGTATGGGACATTGTACCAAGTTGGACCTTTTTTGGTTTCCAGGTCTTTTTCATGTGACCATTGCTAGCATGTAGTTTCTGTATAGAGATCGAGGTTTCAAAGTTTCGAGATTTCATTTTATTTGATATATCGCCCATCAAATTACCTAAGTGGCTTGCAAAATATAAGGGACTATAAAACAAAGTGATCAAGATCAGATAAGAAATAATATCAAATAAGAATAATAAAAAGAAAAAAAGAAATTGTACAATATTAAATAATCAAAAAACAGAAGAGATCAGAAAGGAAAAAACTGTGAGAGAAATAGGAGAGGAGTATGATAGTGCTTTTAAAGATGATTTATTTCAAATAATTTTTTATTAATTTTCACAAATAATTCCAACAGCAAATCCACATCCATGTGAACATATTTATCTAGTTGTTTGGAACATTTACTAATACAGGAAAACTCTGAACACGAAAACAATGCCTTAAAGATGATTTAAAACCAGGTGCATAGCTACAAGGGGGCCTTGGGAGCCCAGGTCCCCTCACTTCTGGCTGTGCTCCCCCCTCTACCCCCCCCCAAAAAAAATCCTTAGGCTGCAGGCTTTAAACGTTTGTACTTACTGTGTAGGACTGCAGTGCAGGCCACTGATCATGAAGTGTGCAGATACAGTTGTAAATCTTTCAGGAGTACATCTAACTCCAACCCAAGAAAAGGTTTTAAACCTGGGGTTATCATTTGTACCTATGGTACCATATGATTCATTCTGGATGCATGCATCTTTATACAGATTGTTTTTATAAATTGCAAGTTAGTTTATTTTGTGCATCCCATATGATTTTTCAGGACAATTTGGTTTTGCAAAATAGAAACATAGAAACATGATGGCAGAAAAAGACCACATGGCCTATCTAGTCTGCCCTTCCATATCAACTATAATAGTCCCCTTTTTACCTTTAGAGATCCTCTGCGTTTGTCCCATGCTTTTTTGAATTCAGATACTGTTGTCCTGTCCACCACCTCCCTGGGAGAGTATTCCACATATGTACCACTCTTTCTGTAAAAAAATATTTCCGCATATTACTTCTGAGTCTATCCCCTTTCACTCTCATCCTATGTCCCCCCATAGGAGAGCTTGCCTTCAATTGAAAGAGACTCTCCTGTGCATTTATGCCATGGAGGTATTTAAATGCCTCTAACATATCACCTCTATCCCACCTTTCCTCTAAAGTATACATATTAAGATCTTTAAGTCTGTCTTCATATGCTTCATAACGAAGACCACTAATCATTTCAGTAGCAACCCTCTGCAGCAACTCCAACCTGCCTATATCCTGAAGAAGCGGTCTCCAGAATTGCACACAATATTCCAAATGAGGCTGCACTAGAAAGTTACACAGAGGCATTATCACCTACTTTTTTCTCCTGGCCATTCCTCTCCCCATACATCCAAGCATCCTTCTGGCTTTCGTAGTTTCTCTTATTTGTCTTAAATAGTTTACCCTGTAGCTTCATTGCATGTCCCCTAGTCTTTCTATATTCTGATAACATAAAGAATCAATCTACGTTTACCCTTTCCACTCCATTCATTAATTTATAGACTTCTATCATATCTCCCCTCAGCCGTCTCTTTTCCATGTTAAAGAGCCCAAACCTTTTTAGCTTTTCTTCATAGGGGTATCCTTCCATCCCCTTTACCATTTTGGAGGCTCTTCTCTGAACCATTTCTAATAATGCTATATCCTTTTTAAGATACGGCGACCAGAATTGCGTACAATATTCAAGGTGCGGTCGCACCATGGAAAGATACAGAGGCATTATTATATCCTTTGTTTTATTTTCCATTCCTTTCCTTATGATACCTAGCATTCTATTTGCTCTCTTGGCTGCCACTGCACACTGGGTCGAGGGTTTTAACATGTTATCCACAATGATGCCAAAATCGTTTTCCTGGGTGGGGGTTCCTATTGTGGAACCTTGCATTGTGTAACTATAGTTTGGGTTGTTCTTCCCTAGGTGCATAACTTTGCACTTGTCCACATTGAATTTCATCTGCTATTTTGATGCCCAGTCTTCCAATTTATCAAGATCCTCTTGCAATTTTCCATAACCCTTATGAGTTTAACAACTTTAAATAGTTTTGTGTCATCTGCAAATTTGATAACCTCACTCGTAATTCCCTTTTCCAGTTCATTTATGAATATGTCAAAAAGCAGCGGACTCAGCACAGATCCCTGCGGTATACCACTATTCACTTTTCTCCATTGGGAAAATCAGTCATTTAGCCCTACCCTCTGCTTTCTATCTTTTAACCAGTTCCTGACCCACAATAGTACACTGCCTCCTATCCCATGACTCTTTAGTTTTGCCAAGTGTCTCTGATGAGGAACCTTGTTAAAGGCTTTCTGAAAGTCCAAATACACTATATCAACCGACTCACCTTTGTCTACCTGTTTATTCACACCTTCCAAAAATCATAACAGATTAGTAAGACAAGATCTTCCTTGTCTAAAGCCATGTTTGCTGTCTCCCATTAAGCCATGAAAATCTACATGTTCAGCAATTTTGTTCTTTATGATGGTTTCTACCATTTTCCGGGTGCTGACGTCAGGCTCACAGGTCTGTAGTTTCCTGGATCACCCCTGGAACCCTTTTTAAAAATTGGCGTTACGTTGGCCATCCTCCAATCTTCAGGTATTACAGATGATTTTAATGATAGTTCACAGATTACTAATAGCAGGTCTGCAATCTCATATTTCAGTTCTTTCAACACCCTTAGATATATATCATCCAGTCCAGGTGATTTGCTACTCTTAAGTTTATCAAATAGTTGCAATAAATCTTCCCAATGTATCAATATTTCCTTCAAGAATTCCACACCTTTAAATACCATTTCAGCCATGGGTAACATCCCTACATCTTCCTCAATAAAAAACAAAGCAAAGAATTCATTCAGTCTCTCCACTATCGCCTTGTCGCCTCTAAGTACCCCTTTAACCCCTGTATCATCTAATGGACCAACTGACTCTCTCACAGGTTTTTTGCTATGAATGTACTTGAAAAAGTCTTTATTAGGCATTTTTGCTTCCGAAGCAGGCTTCTTCTCAAATTCTCTCTTTGCCTGTCTTATCAATGCCTTTCATTTAACTTTCCAGTGCTTGTGCTGTTTCCAGTTTTTGTCATTTGACTCTTTTTTCCATTTCCTGAAAGATGCTTTTTTTGGCAACAACCGCCTCTCTGACCTCACCTTTAAACCATGCTGGCAGTTTTTTGGACTTCCTTCCACTTTTCTTAAAGCATGGAATATAGCTGTTCTGGGCTTCCAAGATAGTATTTTTCAACAACACCCAAGAATGATGTAAGTCTTTAACTTTTGCAACTGCTCCTTTTAGTTTTTTCTTAACTGTTTTCATCATTTTATCATAGTCTCCCTTTCGAAAGTTATCAGGTAGTACTGTAGATTTCCTTACCATCCCTCCTCCAATAATTAAATCAAACGCGACCATGCTATGATCATTATTGCCAAGTGGCCACAACACTCTTATCTCTTGCACCAGATCTAGTGTTCCACTAAGGACTAGGTCCAATATGGCTTCCCCTCTGTTTGGTTAATGAACCAGCTGCTCCATCTATGAACTTTATCTCCCTAGCATGTCCTTCCGTGACACTGACCCAGTCGATACCAGGGTGATTGAAATCACCCATTATTATTACTGTGCTGTAACTTTTGTTATCTTCCTTGATTTCTTGATTTCAAATTAAAAAATAAATAGGATGTATTTTAACCCTTCTTTATTTATTTTTAATTTCTTTATTTATTTTTTAATTTGATAATTTTATGTTTTCTTGGAAATTTCCATGTTGGTGTTGACACAAATATGACTGTGATATAGGTGTTTTTTATATGTATTTTAAGCCATTGACAATTGTTTTTTAATAATTAATTATTTATTTCAGTGGTCAATGCTTTACATTTGCAAGAAAATGTTTATCAAAAGGTATTGGTGATCTATATTATTATATTATTATGTTGACTATTTATAATTATTTTAGTTTTTGTTCTACCTGTCATATTTTATTATTTATTTTTATTTACATTCTCTTATATACCGTGCTATTCTGCATCAGTGCGGTTTACATTAAACAAACTGAAATTACATTGAACAGGACATTATAACTTGGAGATAACTATTTTACAGGGAACATGGGCTATGGAGGGTTAAGTGGCTTGCCCAAGACCACAAGGAGCACCTGTGGAACTAGAAACCCCAGTCCTTCCGGCCCAAGGTTGCTGTCCTCTAGTGGGATTTGAACCACCGACCTTCCGGCCTGAAGTACCTTGCCCCAACCACTAGGCCACTCCTCCACTTGTATTGTATCCTCCTCATCTCTCACACATAATAGGTTTGGTAGATATATGTTCCAATATACATTTATAAATGCTTTAATGCATATATTTATATATGTTTTTGTTTTGTTGGTAGTTTTGTTTTACAATTAGATCTGTTGCTATATTTCACCATTAGATCTGTTGCTATAATCTTTTTGTTAATGTATAATAATTTGTATGTTTATATTTGATCTTATCTTTTAATTATTTATTTATTTATTTATTTAATGATTTGTCTTTTGACGGTGTTCTTATTTTATCAGTGAATTTGTTTTAATTTTGTATTTGTTTTCTTGAGGTTTGTTTTCTCATTTGATAGCCCCCTGAAGAAGGCCTATGGCCGAAACGCGTAGGGGTCAATAAATGGGTTTGTTTAAACCTGAATATCTGCCAGTCTTGGTATCTGTTCCTTTGTTCCTATGTATCCTATAGATACTTTGCTGCTTCTTCTTGTTCAAACTAGGTACGTCTTACATTAAAACAACGATGAAACATTAGGCGATGGAAGGGAAGTCGTACACTGGGATATTGCAATGCTGTTATATACAATACAGACATATGGGGATTATTGCAATGTAACTATATACAAAAACAAACATCTGCGCTATATACAGGGTGGTTGCGGCGCTAATCTAGTTGTATGTCAAGTCACTATTCATTAATTTTTATGATGCACACCCCTTTGACCCTTTTATGGCACACACCTCTTTGACCTCTTCTGTTTCTCCTTGTTCTGTTCAAACTGTTGTTTCTTGATAAATATAATGGTTGTTCATGAGAACTATCAGGTGTTCTGACATGCCCATTCTTCTTAATGTGACCAAGAGATTTTCATGATTTACACAATAGTGTAATGGGAAGAGATATCCTGTGATGGAAAAACAGAGGAACCTAAATGCAATAGGCCTGTTTCTAGCAGGAAGGAAGAGATCAGGACTCCCAGTTGCCAAGGGCAACACAAACATTCCCAGCCATGAGGGCAGGAACCCCGCCCAGCTGACAAACAATCCCGAGCTCCTAGGTCTAATAGCCTTCACCTGGGAGGGGGAAGGGCCAGATTAGATCCCCAGCAAACATATAAGAGACGTTCACTAGAGTTTGAGAGGAAGGAAGGGGAGGAGAAGGAAGCAGCTGCAGCAGATGCAAAGAGAGAAAGAACCAAGAGTGACAGAGTTCTAAGGAGCAACGTAAGAAGCAGGAAAGACACTGTAGATCAGAACCAGCTGAAAGGTGTGTGTAAGCTGAGGTCTGGATCTTGGAGGCAACGTCTGCCCTGGTGTGAAAGAGAACCTTACGTGAGTGATTCAGTAGATTCTGATACTGATTGGGAGAGAGGAAGGCAAAGAGCAGCTGACAGTGATAATTGGAGGAGAAAGGCACAGAAACCTTTTAACCAAGCCTCCAAGTATTTACCTTATGGTGAAAGTAGCATAAGAGAGAAAATACCAGTGAGGATAACTGGGAAGCATTTGCAAGTACAAGGGAGTGAAGGATCTACAGTGCAAGACATTTGTATGTCTGAAGAGGAGGGTGAACAGCCAATATGCAGAGAGAAGTCTCTGAGGTTTAAACCCCGTCCTAAAGGAGCAGTGCACAGACCTCCTTTTGCCTCAAAGCCAGAAGGTAGGCTAATTAACCCTTGTAAAGGTGCTCATAAGACTTTCTCTTGTAGAAGCTATAAAAGATATAATTCTCCTGGGAATTATGTACAGAGATATGCTGAGACTGATCCTTATCTGTTAGAGGAAATATTAGGGAAGTCTCAAGAACTGGCAGAGGAAAATAAGCTGCCAGCACTTTATATGCAGCAGAAGTTTTATTCAGATGATTGTCAGAGTGAGTCTATGATAATTGATCCTCCAGAAGCTGAATTATCTGACAATCAGATGGACTGTACATTGGCTGTATTAAATGATGTGATTTCTCTGTGCTGAAGCCAAACAGTTTGTGGAAGTTTTCTAACTGCCTGTTAAGAAGCACAAGACTTTACTTTTTCTTACTTTATGCCGGAGTGCCTGGCTTATGTTCTTTTGTTATCCTGTGTTTGAATCCAACCCCGGGAGGGGAATTAAAAGCCTGTTTTGACCTTGACCACTCGACCCACGACTATCACTTATTGAAAGGCCCACAACTACACTCCTAAACCTTTCAATAAAAGGTCTCCAAGCAGCCTACCCTGTATGCTAAGGCTACAGGTGGACCAATTGGTGACAGGAAATGGCGTAGTCTTTCGGATTTTTAAAAACACAGTACAAAGACAGTAGCAAGAAAAAAGATTACCTGGAAAATCAGGAGAAGTACAGCTATCCTGAGGAAAGGAGAAAAACCGGACCGGACTTCGGTTGCAGAGCTGACTTGGAGCTACCCAGGATATCTTTCTCAAGGCAAGATCCTGCACTGTGCTCAGGTACAAATAAGGGGGCATGGGTGTAATAGGATTGGTGAGAAAGTATCCATTTCTGTGCTATAGGTGGGAGGCATAGAGTTTGTGGTACCGCACTTGGTGGGCCTTTGTTTGTTCTTCTGTTTCTGCAGATATAGAAAACCTGAGATGGATCCCCAGGATGTAAAAAGCTGGATGGAGACTCAGTGGAAGGCACAAAGTGAGCTGGCCCGAGTGATACAAGAAAAAACTGTAGCCGCCATGAATGCACAGCAGCAGCCACTGTTGGAGCTACTGGGAGCTCTGCTGAAGCAGACTATGGACAAAGAGGAGTCTACTCCTTCTGTACACGTGGGGGTAGGACTTGCTAACTGTGGTGCATTAGCACTGGGACAATTTAAAGACAATGATAATTTTGATGATTTTGCTGAGGCGTTTGAAAGAATAGCCGAATCAGCTAAATGGCCAACTGACCAGTGGGCTGTCCGTCTAGCTATGTCTCTGTCGGGTGAGGCACTAGCAGCGTACAAAACTATGCCCGCTGATCAGGCATCCAATTACCTGAATGTAAAGAATGCTGTAAGAAACAGGCTGGGTTTAACGCCCATGCACTACAGGCGTTTATTCAGGGAAGCTAGGCTTAGGCCTATGGAAACACCGAAAGCATTATTTCAGCGGTTAAAGGGTCTAGCGCTGAAATGGCTCACTCCTGAAAGGAGGACAGTAGAATCTGTGGTAGATACCATAATTATGGAGCAATTCCTTGAGGCTGTACCGCCTGAGGTAAAAGCGTTTCTACTGCTCCAGAAATGCGGTTCCACCGAGGAGGCGGCGGAGCTCTCGGAAAGATACTTTGAGGCAGAGTTAGCCGGGACCTCTAAGAAAAATGTGTTAAAGGTGGCGGGCATTGATAAACTAGGGGGCATAGAAAAGACCTCTAAGGTGAATATGTTTGACCAGAATATGGACAAATGGTCCAGGAGAAAATGTTATAATTGTGGTCAGCCAGGACACTTACATAGAGATTGCACCATACGCACTGCCTTAGTGTCAGGAAAGAAGGAACCCCTAGAGGAGGGATTTCTGCTTAAAGTCTGTGTGGAAGGGGTAGAAGCTCAGGCCTTGCTAGACTCTGGAGCAGACCAGAGTATGGTCTCCCAGAAGTTGTGGAAGACCATCTCTGGCCATGACCAATCCGCCCAGAGCCAAGCAGAGGCAAGAGTACAAGTGAAATGTGTTCACGGGTCAGCATCGTACTATCCGGTGCATAAAGTGTCTATAACAGGCTTAGGGATTGAGGAGAAAGTACGCGTGGCAGTTATACCGTGACTTCCTCGCGATATTGTTTTAGGCAGAGATTGGCCTCCCTTTCAGAAAGAGCTAAGAAAAGGTTTAGCTGAAAGAATAGGCCTAGTCTCTACCAGGTCCCAAGTGAAAGTTCCTGTAACAGGAGTCAGTCCCAGGGATGAGGAAACTGAAGCTCCTGAGGTTGAGGAAGAACTCCAAGGAGGTGAGAATGATGAAAGAGAGGAGGTACAAGACATACTTCCCTCTCATGAGGATTTGTTAAACATTCCCTCCAAAGATAGGAAAGGAAAGGCTGCAAAACGACATGAGAGAAGGCATAGGTCTCAGGCAAGGGCAGAACTGGAAGCCGGGGAGGAGTTGCCCTGGGTCCCAGCATAACTTGTCCGAAAATTCCCTTCCTTTCCTAAAGAGCAGAGGGATGACCCGGCACTAAAGAGAGCCTTTGGGTATGCCCAAGAGAATAGGACCATCTTGCCTAGGTTCTTTTTAGAGGATGAAATATTGTACAGGGAGAGTACAGACCCGCGGATAGGCACAGTAAGAAAACAGTTGGTCGTGCCTACTACCTTTAAGGCGGTAGTCCTGAGACTGGCACATGACCATCCTGTTGGCTGCCATAAAGACACACAGGGGACATTGGACCAGATATTGGCCCGGTTTTATTGGCCTGGCATCTTTAAGGAGACAGCCCGCTATTGAGAGTCCTGTCCCGCTTGCCAGCGAGTCACGGCTAGTAAGCGAAAACCTGTACCCATGATACCTATGCCTACTATTGCAACTCCAGTTCGTCGGTTAGCGATGGACATCGTAGGACCCATCGTTAAAACGCTGAGAGGTTTCCAGTACATACTGGTAATCATAGACCAAGCAACCCGCTTTCCATGGGCTGTTCCATTACGTAACATCTCAGCCAAGACCATAGCCCTTGAGCTTATAAAGCTGTTTTGTGAAATTGGATTTCCCCAGGAAATTCTGACGGATCAGGGGAGTAATTTCACTTCAAGACACTTAGCCAGGGTATGGGACGCTTTCGGGGTACGGCATATCCGGACCTCCACCTATCATCCTCAAGCTAATGGGTTAGTAGAGAGGATGAATCAGTCCATTAAACAGATGTTATGAAGGAGCCTAGAAGGGAAAATGACTGAATGGGATAATGTACTCCCATTCGTCTTATACGCATGCCGAGAGCACGTACAAGCGTCCTTAGGTGCATCGCCCTATGAGCTTTTATATGGCCGGGTTCCAAGGGGGATATTGGATATACTAAGGGAACAATGGGTTGAGCCTGATGAAGCAGAGATAGGGGTACCCCAATTTCTTAGGGATCTTAGGACCCGCTTAGAAAGGACATCCCGAGTGTCAATAGATAATTTGCAGGCTAGCCAACGCTGGCAGAAACACTATTATGATCGGGGAACCAAGACACGACAGCTAGAAGTCGGGGATAAGGTTTTAGTCCTAGTGGCAGAAGTTGGTCCCAAATTTGAATCCAGATGGAAAGGACCCTATACCGTGGTGCAAAAGGTCGGGCCCGTCTCCTATATGGTGGAGAACGAAAAAGGGCGACGAAAAGTATATCACGTGAATTTGTTAAAACCTTGGCATGACAGAACAGCCACAGTACGGCTGGTCAAAGTGGAAGGTGTTTCAGCCCATAAGAGTAGGATTACATGCTGGCAGACTCAGGAAGCTGCAGCCTGTAATATCTTAAGAGGGGGGATATGTAATGGGGAAGAGATATCCTGTGATGGAAAAACAGAGGAACCTAAATGCAATAGGCCTGTTTCTAGCAGGAAGGAAGAGATCAGGACTCCCAGTTGCCAAGGGCAACACAAACATTCCCAGCCATGAGGGCAGTAACCCCGCCCAGCTGACAAACAATCCCGAGCTCCTAGGTCTAATAGCCTTCACCTGGGAGGGGGAAGGGCCGGATTAGATCCCCAGCAAACATATAAGAGACGTTCACTAGAGTTTGAGAGGAAGGAAGGGAAGGAGAAGGAAGCAGCTGCAGCAGATGCAAAGAGAGAAAGAACCAAGAGTGACAGAGTTCTAAGGAGCAACGTAAGAAGCAGGAAAGACGCTGTAGATCAGAACCAGCTGAAAGGTGTGTGTAAGCTGAGGTCTGGATCTTGGAGGCAACGTCTGCCCTGGTGTGAAAGAGAACCTTACGTGAGTGATTCAGTAGATTCTGATACTGATTGGGAGAGAGGAAGGCAGAAAGCAGCTGACAGTGATAATTGGAGGAGAAAGGCACAGAAACCTTTTAACCAAGCCTCCAAGTATTTATCTTATGGTGAAAGTAGCATAAGAGAGAAAATACCAGTGAGAATAACTGGGAAGCATTTACAAGTACAATGGAGTGAAGGACCTACAGTGCAAGACATTTGTATGTCTGAAGAGGAGGATGAACAGCCAATATGCAGAGAGAAGTCTCTGAGGTTTAAACCCCGTCCTAAAGGAGCAGTGCACAGACCTCCCTTTGCCTCAAAGCCAGAAGGTAGGCTAATTAACCCTTGTAAAGGTGCTCATAAGACTTTCTCTCGTAGAAGCTATAAAAGATATAATTCTCCTGGGAATTATGTACAGAGATATGCTGAGACTGATCCTTATCTGTTAGAGGGAAGTCTCAAGAACTGGCAGAGGAAAATAAGCTGCCAGCACTTTATATGCAGCAGAAGTTTTATTCAGATGATTGTCAGAGTGAGTCTATTGATCCTCCAGAAGCTGAATTATCTGACAATCAGATGGACTGTACATTGGCTGTATTAAATGATGTGATTTCTCTGTGCTGAAGCCAAACAGTTTGTGGAAGTTTTCTGATTGCCTGTTAAGAAGCACTTTATTTTTTCTTATTTTATGCCGGAGTGCCTGGCTTATGTTCTTTTGTTATCCTGTGTTTGAATCCAACCCCGGGAGGGGAATTAAAAGCCTGTTTTGACCTTGACCACTCGACCCACGACTATCACTTATTGAAAGGCCCACAGCTACACTCCTAAACCTTTCAATAAAAGGTCTCCAAGCAGCCTACCCTGTATGCTAAGGCTACAGGTGGACCAATTGGTGACAATAGTCAATAACATACATATAGATATCCTTTTGGCATTCTGTTGCCTTTTTGAAGAATCCATCTCATATCTGCAATGATGTCTTTTGTTCCTTGCCCTTTCCTGAACCCTACTTGTATTTTAAGCAGTTCTCATTCCAAGTATGGTTGTATTCTCCACAGAATGATCTTGAGTAGAATCTTGCTGGCATGTGATCAGAATAATTGTACCATCATTTCCACAGTCAATTGGATCACCTTACTTCGGTATGAATACAGATCTTTTCCAGTCAGTCATCCATAATGTTGTCTTCCAAATTTCCTAGTAGAGCCTTGTAAGTACTGTAACAGCTGAATCTAATTGTTGTCTTGCTTCAGTTGGAATGCTGTCAATGCCCAGTGCTTTGTTCTTCGATAATGCTTTCAGTGCTACTTTGACTTCTTCTCTCATCATTAATGTTTTGTGATCATAAGGTATAGGTTGAAATGGCTGTTGATCCACTTAATCTTTATGGTATTATGAATCTGTGTATTCTTTCCACTTTTTTTATCTTCTCAGCATCATTCAGCATGGATCCTTGAGCATCTTTTAGTATTCTAATCAAAGGCTTGAATTTTCTCCTTAACTCTTGTAGCTTTAAGAAAGCCGATCTTGTTCTTCCTTTGATTGCACTGGTCAAAACAATTTTTGGCACAGACCCACTCTGACCTGTTTCATATGTAATTTTTCCCATTGTTTACAAATATGGTATCAGAATTTTTCTATCACCCATACTTCAGGAAATATCATCTAGTAAAGTGTGTACATTACTATAAATTAGCTGTTACAGTTTTGTTTCAGTAAACAAAGGTTGAATACAAAAAATTCCATCATAATTATTATTGTATGTTGTCAGCCACAACCAAAAATGCTGAGTCATGTAGTTATAATATAATTAATTAACCAGGCCCCTTGCCCTACTGGTCCAGCTTCTACAAGCAGAAAATGCTGAGTCATGTATTGGTATGCTTTCTGTCGCTGTCAGCGATTGTGGTTTGTATTGTTCGAAAAAAACAGAATCTGAATGGATGTGAGTTTGCGTTAATCTATTTCATAAACAGCAGTTGGTTAATAAATATTATGGTTATCGCTTGTAGTTGTTTAACAGTGCCTCGAAAGTGTGTTAATCGTCTGGATTCATTTTGCTACATTTGCGGTGAGGTTACTTTTAAGAAGCAGAGAAGATGTTTTACTCCGCTTGTTAAGACATGTTATAAGCTGTACTTTGGATGTCAAGTCGGTGACCAGGACAAAAATTGAGCGCCTCATGTCTGCTGTATTACCTGTGTCAAACTCCTAACAGGTTGGTTAAAGGGTGTTCGACACATGAATTTTGCTGTTCCAATGATCTGGAGGGAACCAAGAGATCACTTGACAGATTGCTACTTTTGCCTTACAAACATTGCAGGCATTACTTCAAAATCAAAACACACTGTAAATTACCCAAATTTACCATCTGTCATGAGGCCTGAGCTTTACTGTCAAGAATTGCTGGTGCCAAAACCTCCAGAAAATCTTACAGTGAATGAGGATGAAGAAGAAGAGCCAATGAATGCTGATGATGGTGATGCTGTAATGCAGGATCCAAGCTTTGAGGCATCCGGCTCCTCTTCTGAACCACATTTATTTATTTATTTATTTATTTTTTATACCACACTCTTTAGAATCAGTGCAGTTTATATGTATACTAACAAGTACTTTTTATTCCCTTGTCCCCAAAAGGGCTCACAATCTAAGTGTACCTGAGGCAATGGAGGGTTAAGTGGCTTGCCCAAGGCCACAAGGAGTGGCCATGGGACTAGAGACCCCAGTCCCTCTGGCCTAAAGTTGCTTGTCCCCATGTAGGAATTGAAGCCCTGGCCTTCTGGCCTGAGGTAACCTGTTCCAACCACTGAGCCACTCCTCCCTGGACCAAGATGATTTGAATGATCTTGTCAGAGATTTGAATCTTTCAAAGCGACAAGCAGAAGTGTTAGGGTCACAATTGAAAGGTTGGAATCTTCTTCAGAAAGAAACCAAAGTGTGCATTTTTAGAAATAGGCTTACTGAGTTTGAAGATGGAATTGCTTTTTGTTGTGAAGTTAAATCCCTGATGGAAACACTTTGTCCGGATTATAGAACAGAGGATTGGCGACTATTTATTGATTCTTCTAAATATAGCCTAAAAGCTGTACTTATCCACAACGGAAATATTTTACCATCAGTTCCAGTAGCTCATGCCGCCAATATGAAAGAAACTTACAGCAGTATGCATCTCCTGCTAACAAATATCAAGTATGAAGAACACAAGTGGAATATTTGTGGAGATTTAAAAGTAATTGCCCTCTTGCTTGGACAACAGCTTGGTTGGACAAAGTATTGTTGATTTCTGTGTGAGTGGGACAGCAGGGACAGTAAAAATCATTACATCCAGAAACAGTGGCCAAAGAGAACATCACTAGTCCCAGGCCAGAAAAATGTTGCACATAACCCACTTGTGGAGCCGAATAAAGTATATCTACCTCCACTCCATATAAAGTTGGGTCTTATGAAGAACTTTGTAAAAGCATGGATAGAAGTGGACTTGGATTTGCATATCTAAGAGAGACATTTCCACGAATCAGTGAGGCGAAGATCAAAGAAGGGATCTTTGTAGGACCTGAAATTAGAAAACTGATGAAAGATGAAAATTTTGACGGTCAGTTGAATGAAACTGAAAGAGCTGCATGGGAGTCCTTTAAGACGGTTTGCTGCGACTTCTTGGGAAATAACAAGCCAGACAACTACGCAGAATCAGTGGATACTCTACTGAAATCTTACCAGAAACTGGGATGTAACATGTCTTTGAAAATGCACTTCTTGCATTCACACCTGGATTTTTTTCCTGCAAATCTAGGAGCAATCAGCGATGAACATGGGGAAAGGTTTCATCAGGACATTTCGATAATGGAAAATAGGTACAAGGGCAAGTGCAGCTCCAGTATGCTTGCAGACTATTGTTGGACCCTTAAGAGGGATGTTCTTGAGGTACAATACAGCAGAAAATAATATACAACTACCTTTTAGGAGACATTACATTACAATATACATCTATATGCAGTACATCTAATGTAAATATGAGCAACATAGTCTAAATTTAAACTACATGCCACTCAAAAACGTTACGTGATGGAGACTTTCTAAGTACATATCCGAGTTCGTAACCAAAAGCAGTACTAGAATAAGCCATTTTCATTTCTGTGACAGAAAATCTTTTGAATTTTGTTTACCAGTGTTGTTTTTTATATTATTTCCTTCACTACATCTTTGTAGTACCTCTCTTTGTTTGGTTTTACTGCATATTGGAAATCTTTGTTACGTTCCATGATTCCTCTTTCTCATCTGGCTTTGGCTTCTCTGAATTTCTAAATGTCATCCCATAACTCTTCTAGTGCTCTGTCATTTGTATCAAAAGCAGTGAATCAATTTTGTAAGCAGTCTTTATATTCTTGAAAATATACCACCAGAATTTGTTTTTTTTGCTACATTCATGAGTGGCTTGATCCTTTTCAACTTTAGCTTGAGTTTTCATGCTAGTAACAAGTGATTTGTACCACAATCAGCTCAGGGTTTTCTCTTTGTTGATGTTATTTAGCTTTTCCATCGTTGACTTCCTCAGAAGTCAGTTAATTTGATTTTTGTGCAATCCATTGGGTGAAATCCATGTGTACAGTCTATATTTGTGTTGCTGGAAGGAGGTGTTAGAAACAAATAATTGTTAGTAGAATTGTATTAGTCTTTTTCCACCTTTGTTTCTGCTGCCACGCCCATATTTTCCAACCACTTTGCCTTCATTGTTCCCAACTTTTGTGTTTCAGTCATCCATGACTATCCGTACATCTTGCTTGCATGTTCTGTTGATTTCAGCTTGTACCTGTTCATGGGATTGATAAACCTCTTTCTCTTTTCCAGCCGACACATATACCTGATGGACATTTTTGTAGATGAATAGAAATTAAGCATTCACTGATTGCATTATATTTCAATACAGTTCTTGTAAGGTTTTTCATGGTTATAAATGTGCCATCATTTCTTCTTAGTCTTTCATTTCCTGCATAGTATTATTCCATGTAATCATCAAATGATCCTGTATCCTTACAGGTAGTCACATGCATGAATAATGCCCATGCATGAATAATGCCCTTGCTGAGGGCTGTGACATCAAGGATCTTGAACAGGAAAGCGTATATAAGTATCTCAGAATAGAGGAAGGAATGACACTCGAGCAGAAACTATTGAGAGAGAAGATCAGTAAAGAATATTACATTATCGAAAAGTCTTTAACATCATGAAAAATGATACAAGCCATCAATCAGCTGGCAATTTCTGTACTCTCATACAGTTTTGGGATTGTGAATTGGCCTCATAAAGATCTTGAAAACTGGATGTGCGAACAAGAAAACCCCTCCATGCTCATGAAGTAATTTACAAGAATCAGTGTATGCCAAGATTGTACATTCCTAGAGCTGAAGGAGAGCTAGGATTTATAGAGATTGATTATACCTACAGAGCTATTATCGTAGACCTTCAAACCTATCTGAGAGCACCATTGGATCCAGATACGCAAAAAGTGCTGTAATATGAAAGTAAACATCCAGAATCTGTTTCCATCAACAAACTTGGACAAGTGTTCCAATAATTTGAAGTAATGAGTGAGAATCCACAAGCATGCATGGGAAAAAAAGTAAAAGAATTTGCAAAACAAGAGAAAAAGATCTTCAAAGAATTAGATCAGCAGGCAAGGAAGAACAAGTGGCAAATGCACCAATACAGAGAAAAATACAGACTGTTACTCCAAGAACCATTTGTCAATCAAGAACAGGTACATGAATGGCTGAGGAGAGGTAGACTGAAACTAAAGGGTGAAAGATTGATAGTTGCAGCCCAGGGCAGTGGATTACGGATGAGATGGTTTACGGCGAGTATTGAAAAAACTGGCACAACAGACATGCCAATTCTGTAAGAAAGATTTGGAAAGAGTGACTCGCCTAATAGCAGGCTGTGAGGTTCTGATAGCAGAAAATTTTATATAGAAAGATACAAGAAAGTAGCACACCTCCTCCACTGGAAACTCTGTAAACACCACAACATCACTGAAAAGCTCTGGGATCATGACCCTAAGAGAATAACAGAGAACAAAGAGGTTATGATCACCTGGGACATTCCCATTCTGACAGATAAGAAACTGGATGCCAGGAAACCTGATATAGTGGTAAAGGAGAAGAATACCAGAACGGCATTGATAATAGAAGTGTCAGTACCGAGTGATTATTCTGTGAATCGCGTGGAGAGGCAGAAGACCCTGAAGTACCAAGAAATGCAGTCAGAGACCAAGAAAATGTAGCAGAAAGATTCAGAAATATTTCCTATCATAGTGGAAGCCACAGGTTTGATAAAGAAGAATTTCTAAGCACATTGTGACAAACTGCACATACATGTTACATCTTACAAACTCCAGAATGAGGCTCTCTTTGGCATGATGCAGGTATTACACTGAGCATTAGCAGTAAGTTTGAGAGACTAAAATCATACTCTACATACCCTGGCTTAGAAGTGAGGTTTGCGACTGCCATAGTATGCACAAAACTAACCCATTTGAAGAAATTACCTCGAGAAGGAATCTGTAAGGGGCATGGGTGACCTGGACACCTGAAGAGGCTCACAAGAACAAAGTGAGCATATCTGGATGCCATGTCCCACCCTCTTATTTATCTGTGCATGCTCTCCCAGCTATTGCTGACACCTTCCCTGCACATAAGCCCAATATGTACTCACTTCACCCTCCTCATGGCTGTCCCCCATGGTGGAAGTGAATATTCTATTGTAGTTTGATAGTACATGCTAACAACAATTGTGAGATGATAGATTTGAAATGGTGCTCAATGAGACACATTGGTCACTCTTCTGGGCTACCTCTGTGTGTTCTCCTGACCACTATTCCTCTATAACATCATTATCTGCCTGATGTTCCAGTGCTTGGGGCTTAGCTAATCTATGCTCACTTATCCTATGACCATGTGTTCTCTGGACTGTCTTTCTGCAAAACACTTCCTTGAGTTGGAGGGTTGGCCACTTCAGTAATCTAGTTTGTCCAGATATAATGCATCTTGAGCGCCTATCATTTGTGTGCATGTGCCACTTTCCTACCCTTCACTCTAGCAGAAACACCCCAAATGTGCACAACAGCATCTCTGGCACATGGCATGTAACATGTGTGGCATCGGAGTGCATGGCCATATGTTCTCTCCCATGGTGGGTCTCATTACCCTAGGCCTCTGCCTTGTATAGCATCAGCAGGCATAGGCAGTGCTGAAACCATATGAACCATAGACTGCATGGGGACAACCATCCTGTGGCACATACTCTGCACAGCTGAACTTGATGGAATATCAAAGGTGGAGTGAGCATACGACGTGGCTTTGACTATGGTCTACTCTATGTCATGCACATGGTGAGAGCAAGCATTTGTTGTCCTACCTACAGGAGAGGTCATTGGTGGGGATCCATTGGAGGGAAGCAGGACTGATGATGGGAGAAATGCCACCTCAGAGGGTATACCATCACAGAGCCTTCCATCCAAGCCAGAGAACAAAACCCAGCCAGAATCTAACCAAGAGGCCAACTAGGTAGAACCACTGGATGTGGAGGTGGAAGGTCCACTGATGTCCAGGAGGAGGACAAGGAGAAGGGAGAGATGGGGAATATCCAGCTTCCAGAGCCATCGCTTTTGCACAAGGACTAGAACACAGCAAGGTGTTCACCAGCAGCTAGGTATGTGCACGTTATTTCAAATGATATATGAAATGTCAGAGACACTGGAAGAAACTCCCTCTCCCAAAATTTCATCACTTCCCAACTGTCATTAATAGTGCACACTCTCACTCAATAGTACATACTATTTGCCCATAGCACACATCATTAAGTGATAGTGCATACTATTAAGCAATTGTGCACACTATTAATGACATTTTCCCAAAATGCAATAAAAGAAAAGAAAACAAACAAAAAAATCCCCCAAAATACACAAAAAACTAACACAAATGAAAACGTTTAGCTTGTATGCCCCTACTTGTAGCATTAGTGGAGGATGGTGCCCAGATCAGTAGGATGAACCGAGCAGTTTCTCTAGCAGAAGCAGCTTCTCCAGGAACAGCATCAGGGGAAGATCACCCTGCATTAGAGATTGTTAAAGTACAAGAAGTAGCGAATGGCACTGAAGGAAATATATATGGCTATATCTGAGGTCCTGCTTGCAGAGATGCAGAGACTATGTAGGGATCATCACCTGTGGAGGCAACAGCTACATCTTACCCTTCTGGATTTTCAGCCTCCAGTGCCACATCCATCTGTTCTCCTAGCATCTCAGTTTACACAGCCACCAATGCAAAAGATGTCTTCTCCAGCACTCTTTGCCTCCATGAGTTCTTTTCCATCCATGGAGTCCTGCGTTGCAGAAATGTGTATGTGTGTGTGTGTGTGTCTGTCTCTGTGAGTGTGTGTGCAGGTAAATGAGCAGTGCTGTTGGTATTGATGGAAGAAGCCCCTTAGTGTTGGTGGAGAGAGGCACCTGTGTCCTTGGAAGGGGAATATATTCCAATTTCCCTCCTTTCCATGGGCAAACCCAGCAAAGTGGTGGGGCTGGATGATGTCTCTGAGAGCTCTTCCAAGAGCAGTAACACATCATTCAGTACACCATCCCTGCAAACTATGCTGGCTCATGGTTAAGGGATGGGTGGGAAAGAGCAGAGGGGCAGGGAGAAGGGGAGGGAACATGGCAAATGGTAACATGCCATCCTGTTCACTACAGCTTTTGGAGTTGGGAAGGAAGGGATCTACATTAATGTTGGGGGGGGGGGGGGTGGCTTCTTGTTAGTGGGGTATAGATTGTGGTTGGGGGTAAACATGGGGATGGGGGTCATAGCTGATGGGGATGGGTACCTTGGTTTCCTTGTGTGAACATATTGACATAGACAAAGAAACACCTAGCTTCACAGGAAATGGTAATGTATCAATTCATTTCTGGTAGTGTTACTGAGCTGATGAGGATGGGCTATGTGCTTCAGACTAGGCCCCTTCATGTCTGGATCTGCCATTTCTACTCCCTCATGCAGGGGCTTTCAGCACCTGATTGTCAGATTGTAGAGCATGCAGCAGGCCATTAATATTGGCACCCCTTGTCTAGGCTGTATAGCAGTTCATCCCCTGATCTGTCCAGGCAGTAGAAGCAACTCTTGAGGAGGGAAAATATTCTCTCAATGATGATGCAGATGTGCCTGTGCTCCCTGTTGTAAAGCTCCTTGGCATCTGTCTGTGGAGGTCACAATAAAGATCAGGAACCACCTCCTCAGAGGATAACCTTTGTCTCTTATGTGGGTGGAGAAGAGGGGGGAACATGTTAGAGCATCCGAGTATGTATTTCCATAGTGGACTAGGTTTGCTCAATATTGCAGCTATCGGAATCCCTTGGGCCTCCTGGCATGTGCAATGGTGAAGTGGGCTGATACAGTATATATTTATTTATTTTATTTATTTTTTATTTAGCTAGCAGTCATCCACCAGTGATTTCTGCACTCATATCTCTCATAGAAGCCAGAATGTGTCAGAATGTATAACTCATGGCAGAAACTGGGGAACCTCAGAAATACATCAGTTATCTCCCCCTGTGCATTGCAGACCACTTGTATGTTCATTGAGTGGAATGCCTTACTGTTCTAGTACGTGACTCCTCTCCCTCATGGGTGATGACCACATTTGTTCAATCTATGACCTCGTGTACAGATAGGAATCTGTCCATCTCGTAGAGTTAGGTCATGGTTAGCTGTCTGTGCTGTACAGTCTATGGAAAGGCTACATATTATGCAGTGTGGATTAGAAAGACCCTCAGGAACTGTGAGATGCACTGAGAGACAGCAGACTGGCTGAGACCTGCAGTGATGATCCAAATAGACTAGAAACTACCAGAGGTTAGAACGATAACCTTGGTAACCTTGAGGTAGATAGGTATGGGATGTCCCCTCTGTGTGGTGGAGTGGAGGAGCAGCTCTAGCTCCTTGCAGAAATGATGGATAGCTGTCTTGTCAAAACAGAATCAGATGAGGCACTGCTCATTCCCGAGGTCTAAAAATTGAATCCTGGGCCTATAGACCCTCTGATATGGGTGTCTCCTGGTGGCTCTCCTGTGTTCCCTGCAGACTCCCTGTGGCATGGCCAGTGCTAACAATGTGCTTGGGTCATCCATGTGCCTCCTTCCACCAACACCCAGGGGATTCTTCCACCAGCACTGCTCATTTACCTCCACACACACTCATAGAGACACACACATACACGGGCAGCAGAGGGCACACACAGGGACATGAATGCAGCTGGGAGCACTAGGGTACAGGCAGAAGGGGAAGGGGGAAGATAGGTAACAGGAAGTATAAAACACCCTGGGCCAGGAAGGGGGACATTCGGAGTATGAGAATAGCATAGCAGAGGGGGGCATATAGAGGGGACAAGTAATGGAGCCTTTGAAATGGGGTGGTAGGATTTGGAAAGGAAAAGTATGGGATACAAGGAAACAGAGAGTAGCACCAAAGACATCTATGTGGGTACAGATGACAGTCAGGCCAAAAAACTAAAAGCAAAGGTCCTCCATTCACCAATCCCACAAGCAGTCTCGCAAGACAACAACGTCTCATTCTTTTTCAGGATTTAAAACAGATAGACTGTCACTTTCAAAATGTCTGCCTTGCACATCATAGGCCTATATGTAGTATGTCATCATTATGCAAATGCTGACACACTCAGGCCACATCCTGAAATGCCCCTGGAATGCCTCCCAGAAAACTGTGCAGAAATCAACATGCCTAGCATGAAAAAAGCTCATCTTGCGGATTTTATGAGATTGTGTTTTCTACGTGGTTGTGACTCCCACATTCTCTGCCACTGCATCCACATTTAACATAAGAATAGGGCTTCTAAAATACCCCCCTAAGCCTTTATTTTTTATCTTCAAGAGAAACACTGCATTTTGTTCCTATTGGGTTCTGTGCATTTTGTTAAAATGATGCAGCTGCAAGAAATATTATTGTCAAAAACATATTTTGTGAGATAGCTAGCAAACAATGCCAGTACAATATCTTGACATTTCAAAGTGATTATGGGAACAATTTAAGCAGATAAGGAAGAGTAATTGTCCCATCAGGGAACATTTCACACCTACAGACTGAAGACGCTGTAGTTAAACTATGTGAAGAAGATCTTTAAATATGTGAACTGTACTAGCAAAATGTAACTTATGATTCACTGGAATGATGCTAATGGTGAATTTGTAAATACAAGCATAACATCTTTTAATTCAGTAGAGATTCAGGTAGACGCTAGACAGCACCGCTGTTTGCTGTGAGTCATGGGAGAAGTTAGAATGGTGCTAGACATTCTTTTTAGGAAGCATCTGTAACAAAAAGAGTGAAGCCAATGAACAGGCTGCTTTGAGAAAAGGTCAAATTTTGAGTATCAAAATACACTAAAGACCATTTTTATTCCTCCAGCAGATATTGTGGGCTTCCTGCAGCTTCCCATGGCTACAGTTGTGATCAACATTATTAGCACACTTGCATTTTAGGTATGCTGTGTGCATTATCTTGAGAAATATTGGAAATATTCCAACTGTATGTCTTCATCATATTTTAATAGTATGTTCAAAGGTATAACACCAAAAAATGTCTGTGCAACTTAGACATACTAATTTCTGAGAATGACTTGGACAGTATTAATGGCACTCTTCACTGATATTTAGTTGCACAACTCTTGGCAGCGATGACAGTCTCTAAACGTTCCTTGTAGTCATCTATAAGTTTTATACTTCTGTCTGCTGATAGTTTATCCCACTCTTCAATTGCAATTTGTCCCAGCTCATGAATGTTTCTAGGATTCCTTTTACTAATGGCAGATTTCAGCTTTTTCCAAAGGTTCTCGATTGGATTGAAATCAGGACTTATTGCTGGCCAGTTTAAAACAATCCATTTGTTTCTTTTTAACTATTCTTTTGTCCTTTAGGATATATGTCTTGCATTATTATCCTGCTGAAGGACCCATGATCTTCGACCCAGATCAAATTTTCTGACACTAGGTAGCATATTTTGCTCCAAAATACCTTGGTAGTCCTCTGATTTCATGGTTTATTTAATACGTTCAAGGCCTCCAGTTCCTGAGGTAGCAATCTGGAGTGGTGATTTCAACCTGGAACAGCCCCATAACATTATGGAACCTCCACCATATCCAACTGTTGGAAGAATGCTTTTTTCCTCATAAGCTTCATTTCTTCACCTGTAAATGTATCGCTGGTCTGCATTGCCAAAGAGCTCAAATTTGGTTGTATCTATCCACAGCACATTTTCCCAGAAGGATTGTGGTTTCCTAAGGTGGGTTTGGGCAAAGATCAGGCGTGCCTTTTTACATCTGTCTTTGAGCAGTGGAGTCATCCTTGGCCTTTGCCCGTGAAGTCCTTCTTTGTTTAGTGCATGGCATATATGTTGATAAAAGGTTCTTAACCTCATACTTATCAAGCTTATTCAGACAAATCGAGACCAAAAACTAGACAGTACCATAACACTCCATACACTCACAAGGGGAATCATACCGGCATACATAATTAAACCTCCCACATGTCCCCAAAACAGAATGTCAACACAGCTCACAGCATCCACTCATCCAGAAAAGAAACCCACTAACAACCAACACTACTTGCTATCATTCTCACCTTGGATCATTTCCAATGAGGCTTAACTTACACCCACAGGTAATTACGACTGTATCCAGAAACACCCTATCCCATATACAAACACACATAACTTAAGATGTCAATACATAGCAAGTACTGATGTTGGTGTTTATAGAAGTATTAATACCACTAGTGCTATTTGTACTAGTTCATTTCATTTAACATTTCTTATACACTGCCTTTCATGATATCAAGGCTGTTTAGGTTGAACAAACTGAAATTACATTGAACAGGGCATCATAACTTAGAGATAACTATTCTACAGGGAACATGGGCAATAGAGGGTTAAGTGGCTTGCACAAGACCACAAGGAGCACTTGTGGGACTAGAAACCCCAGTCCTTCCAGCCCAAGGTTGCTGTCCTCTAGTAGGATTTGAACCCCTGCTCTTCTGGCCTGAGGTAACTTGCCCCAACCACTAGGCCACTCCTCTCTTGTTGCACTAGCTAACCCTCCCACCTGTCATAAGCATGCACAACACTCGATTTGGGCATTCAGTCCAAAAGGGTGCACAGTATTCAAAACATAAATCCACTTCTGTTCACACCTTAGGAAAGTATGTTCCCTAATTAACCCAGCAGTCCCCTGAGTACATGATTGATGAATAAGCATCTGAGATCAGTAAACAAATTGCCCTGCTCCAAACAATGCAGTACGATAGGTGCCTCTTTAAACTCCCGTGATAACCGGCTCTTGTGTTCTCCCATACATTTCTGAAATGTTCGAGTGGTTTTGCCAATTTATACCAGCCCACAAGGGCATCTAATCAAGTATACCACAAAACATGAGGTGCATGAAATCATATGTCATAAAGTATATATCCAATCCCCATGGGGAAACTAGGTTATTGTTAAAGAAATCTCACAGATAGAACAAGTTCCACAGGGATTATGCCCAACAGTTTCTACCTGGGGACTCCTATTGCATTGAAGCCTGGAGGAACTCAAGATTTCTCTAAGGTTCCTACATCTAGACCAAACAAATCTAGTGTGCCTGTCCTCTAGACCCGGAATAGTCTGTTCCACAGTTAAATGTTTATTAACAATCTGTTGCATCTTAAAATTTAATGGGGACTGGTATCACAAAATATATACATTCACCCTCTTTCTCAATCCATCCCCCTTGCCTAGGGGACAGAAGCCACACCCTATCATTGAACTGGGCCCCCAAATAATTCCAGTCTACTACTGAGAATATGGTAACCTTTCCCGCAGATGCAGGGAATGAATAGTAGAAAAGTATAAGAATGTATTACGGACAGTAGACTTTCTAAATACTGTAGTATGCCAGATTCCCTCTTTTTTAGAAACCAATACATCCAAAAAGGAAATACTAATTGAGTCATAATTAATAGAGAACTGAATTTTTGGATCCCTCAAATTTATTCATGTATGAAGCTGAAGAAGATCAACAACTTCACCTTACCATAATAAAAAAACATTGTCTATAAAATGATGGCAAATTTTGATATTAGGCATATAGGGAGATGAATAGATCCATTTTGTTTCATAAGCATCCATGTATAAATTAGCAATTGAGGGAGAAAAAGTAGCCTCCATTGCCACCCCCTGACACCTGAAGATGTGTCTGATCCTCAAACTCAAAATAATTATTTCTCAAGGCTAAATTAGTCATTTCCAATAGAAATATGATATGGTTATTTGACAAGTCCCCCCATCTAATTAAAACCTATCTTACAATCTCAGAAACATCTAATTGTAGGATGCTTATGTATAAAGATGATACATCTAATGTGACAAGCAAAATGTTGGTATGGGTACTATACTCCTCGCATTCTGTCAATATATTAAGGAAATGGGTGATGTCTCTAAGACAAGATGGAATAGTTTTCAATAGAGGATGCAAAAAGGAATCAATATATGCAGACAGAGGCTCAAGCAGGGAGCCCCTAGTTGACACAATGGGGCATCCCGGTGGATTCTGCAAAGTTTTATGAACTTTAGGAAGTAGGTAAAAAAACAGCCTTATTCGGGTTAGGCACACTTAAAAATGAGAGTTCCTTTCTCATCAAGTGGCCAGCCAGAACTGCTTGGTTAACCAGTTGTTGGATCCATTCTTTTAGCTCTTGGGTAGGATCTACAGTATATCAAAAACTAAATAGGTGTTCAACTCATTTAATTGCTGAAGGGATTCCTTGCAATAATCAGTTCTATTTAACAACACAATGGCACCCCCTTTATCTGCTCTACGGATCACCAATTTGATCTGCGAGCATAATTGATTCACAGCTTCTCTCTCCTCTCGGGTCAAACAGGTTTGTAATTTTTTTACATCTTGACTTCTCCAATTGCTCAACATCACGTATCACCAGCTGTCGAAAGATGTTAAGAGCAGAAAGTAGGGGGCCAGGTAGAGCCCAAATTGATATGTAAGACAAAGAAACCCTCCCTGGACCCCTGCCGGCTGGATGGGTGCTGCTGCCGAAATCAAAGTTGCAGATACCTTGTGTGCTGCAGATTTAAATGTTCTTGAGTTCTGTTCATTATTTTCTGGAGTTTCAGGTGTGATCATCCCTTCTCCTTAGCTTCCCCAAAGGACTGGACCCCTGCCTGCTGGAAGGATTCTGCTGCTGAAATGAAAGAAAGCTTTTTTTTTGGTGCCATCAAGTCATTGTTGACTCACAGCAAGCCAACTACCTCTGGGTTTTCTTGGCAATGTATCACCAGAAATAGATTGCCAGCCTTTTCTTCTGAGGCAATGGTGGGCAATGTGACTTACCTAAGGTCACAAGGAGTGCCAGTGGGAATCAAACCCTTGATTGTCTGAGTACTAGACAGTTGCTCCACCACTAGGCTACTTCTCTACTCCAAGAAAGAAAGTTGTAGATCTTTAAATACTTGAAAGATGTTAATGAGCAAAGGCAGGGAAGCTATACAGTTAAAGGACATGAAATGAAGTTCAAAAATTAAAAGCAACATCAGGAAATACTTTTTCTACAGAAAAGCTTGTGGATGCCTGGAATGCCTTCCTACTTGAGTTGGTAGGGACAAAACTGGTAACAGTATTCAAAAAGGCATGGAATGAGAACAGAAGATCCCTACATAGGAAGAAGAACATTCCTGCTCAGAGTAAAACTTAAATGATTTTCATATTTCAGAAAAGCATATCAGGGATAGCTGACACAGAATGACAGTTACAACTCAAAGTGAAAAGCCTTGATGAGGGTAACCTTCACAGAGTGGCAGTTTCAATCCAAAGTAAAAAGCATAGTGTGGGGGTAATCTGCACAAAGTGGCAGGTATAACCCAAAGTAAAAAGAACAGAGAAGGGACAACCTGCATGCGATGGTAGTTATAATCCAAAACATCTTGCTGAGCAGATTAGATGGACCATGCTGGTCTTTATCTGTTGTAATTTACTATGTTGCTAGGTTACTTTATTAGCATAGCTTGATGGTTCAGAATTAATTTGTCCAAGATTTAGTTAGACTCTTATTGCTCTAAAAGAAAACAGACAAGTATCAGCTAGCTTAAGTGGTTTAGAGCCCATTTGTCCTAGATTTAGTTAGGTTTTTATTGTCCTAAAACAAAACAGACAGATAGGGCCCGATTCCGTCCAGGACGTTGATCCCCTCTGTACGTCTGGTCTGAACCAGACGTACAGAGGGGATCACAATTATGATCTTGCGGGGCACGTCTAGCCCTGTGGGATCAGAATCGCAAACAGTCCTGCACGTGCAGGCTGGGACTGTGATTCAGTCCGGCCTGCACATGCAGGACTGTCCCTGTCTAACTCAGTCAAGGCTTTTCAATGGAGCCACGACACCATGGAGTCATGTTGCCATGGCACTGTGGCTCCATTGAAGAGCCACGATGCTGGCCACCAAACTGAAGGATCTCATTGCCCGCAGTCCAACCCCCCCAATCTGGCCACCTCGGAGGTGAAATAACTTCCCCATATAAGTCGCCGGCTCTGGACGTACAGGGCTAACATTAGAATTGGCCCTGTATGTCCAGGGCTGCCGACCATCCAGACTCTGTCCCTTCCTTGCCCCCATCTAACTTCCCCGCACAACCAGTGGGGAAGTTAGTTGAGACCAGGAGAAGGCACGAATAGTGAGGATGGATGTCCCGTCGGACCATCCATCCCTGCTATTCGTGGTACAGAATAAACCCCATAGTGTTTTTTCCTAACCATCCACCACAACTCCTAACCACTCCAGGCACATCCTTTCATTTATAGTGATTTGCCTCAATTAACAGGAAAACAGTAAAATTTGTCACCACAAGTAATTAATCATTAACAGATTAATAGTTCACCGGGAAGGAAATATAAAATGGCATACAATATATCTAGTAATCCTAAAGGCCTTTATATTAGTTTAGGTAGCCTGACTCCTTTAGCAACTCTAAACAATTAAACAACTTACCCAAACAAAGATGCAGACCATAGAGCAAGAATGAAATGGGGATTATTCCGTTTTTTGCATTGAATGCCACATGTATGATTATCTTCCAGGTCGTAAGAGGTTGTATATATGTGCTCAGTGCAAAGAGTTCCCTGAGAATGAATCCAGTCTCTGGAGGCAAGTGTAGCAGACATGGAGAACCTGAGGCAGACAAAGAGGTATATAGACGAGACCAACATAAATATAGTAGAGAAGTCCCACCTCTAGTTTGGCAGATTCTGTACTGTCTTGGAAGTCAACTGGAAAGAAACATCACCTTAGTGTGGCAGTGAGTGATCCTGCAGCTAGAATCTGCTCTCCAGGGGATACATTATCAACTTGTGCTGTGGATGTTTTTCAGAGGCTTCTGCCCAAGAGATAAGGGTTATAATGGGCATTTTATTTAACAATTCAACTATTAGGCATATAGATAGCTGGTTGGCCTCACCAGAGGCATTCTCAGCCCTGTTGGTACCCAGGGTAGGCTGCCACCCCTTTCAGACAGCAACCCCCCCCCCCCCACTGCATGCCACACATTACATCCCCCCCCCCCAACTGGGACCACACTTTGAAGGCAGTACAGCAAGCTTGCCTTAAAGATGGGTGGCTTCCATGCTGCCTCCAATCCAGGCCTCTCCCAGGCCAAAGCCTTTGATGAGACTTCAGCCTGGGAGAGAAGAGCTGCTAGCATTTATGATTAAGAAAAATACTAAAGGGAACAGGTGCAAAGGTTAAGAGTTTAGAAGCCCAGATAAGATATATTCCACACTTTAAGAAAAGTTGAAGTAAAGCCAGATGATTGCCAGTTTGCTTTCAAGGTAAGGTCAGAGAGGCTGTTGAAGCCAAGAAAGCATCTTTCAGAAAATGGAAAAAGGAGCCAAATGGCAAACAGGAATTAACAAACACTTGCAAGTTAGATGCAAGGCAGGCAAAGAGAATTTGAAAAGTAGCTTACTTTGGAAGCAAAAACACATAATAAAAATTTTTCAAGTACATTCATAGAAAAAAACCCAATCTTATATTAATGTTACATGAACTACATAATCTTTGATGTTTCAGCCCCAGGTGTAAGCAACAGTCAAATCAACCTGAAAGTGTTTATGTAATGCTAAAATGTGCGGGTGTTTTCTGAGTAAAGATGTAACCTGTGATGCATTAACCATAAAAGGAAGTACACTTACAATACGATCTTGAGAGATGTTGGAAACAGCAGTAGAAGATGATTTTCCTTTTTGTAGCAACCACTCACTAGATCTTTCTGCCGCTTTTGACCTTGTTGATCATCACACCCTTCTATTTCGACTTCAGGATGCCGGCCTTTCTGGTCTGGTTCTTCAGTGGTTCCATTCTTTCCTGTCTTGCCACTCTTTCTCTGTGTTATCTGGTACTGCTTCCTCCCCTTCCACCCCTCTCTCGTGTGGGGTTCCCCAAGGTTCTGTCCTCTCCCCTGTTCTCTTTAACGTCTTTTTGGCCCTCCTCACTCTCCTGGTTCAACAATATGGTGTTTCTGCTCACTATTATGCTGATGACATCTTTCTCCTATACCATACTGATTCCTCTGTGCCAGACATTACCCCTCTGAATGATTGTCTCTCCGCCGTTGCCTCTTGGATTTCCTTCAACTTCCTTCACCTTAACCTCAAAAAATCTACAGCGATCTGGTTCACCTTTGGGCACTCCCCTCCCCCTCTTGTACCGGTACTTTCTTCATCACCTATCCCCTTAGTCTCTTCCCTTAGGTACTTAGGTGTTAATCTTGATTCTGACCTTACTTTCAAAGGTCATATTTCATCCATTGTTCAACGTTCTTTTCTTGCATTAAAACAACTCCGTGCTGTCCGTCCTTTTCTTTCTTCTTCCTCTATGGCTACTCTGCTCACTAGTTCTCTCGCGCCTGGGTTACTGTAATGTCTGTTTAGCTGGTCTTCCTCAGTCTCAACTTTCCCGCATCCAACACATCCAGAATACAGCTGTTCGCATCCTCTCCCATGCATCCCGCTTTGATCATGTTACCCCCTTCTCATCCACCACCACTGGCTTCCTGTCTCATATCGCATACAATTTAAAATTCTTATCTTTTTGCACAGAACTATCCACACTGGTGTTCCACTATACCTTGCAGATCAGATACATCTTCACACTCCTCACCGTTCTCTCCGCTCTATACACTCCAACCGCATGTTCCTCCCTTCCCCGTCCCAGGCCCATCTAGAATCCACACGATCCTCCGCTTTTTATTTCCTCGGGCCTCGCCTCTGGAACTCGCTCCCCCCTGCCATCCGATTAGATCCCTCTTTCAAATCCTTCAAAACCCAATTAAAAGCACACCTTTTCTGTATGGCATTCAATCTCCCTCTCCCTTCCTCTCCCCCTGCTTCTCTCCTTCCTCAAAGAACAACATAATTAATCTCTTTTTTTTGTGTTTCTCGGCTGTTCTGTTTTCCTCTTTTCTGATCTCTGTCCTTTTCTCCTCCTTTGCAACTTTTAAATTGGCGTTCTCTTTCTTTTTTTTTTTTTTAAATTCTTTATTTTCGTTTTATAACAACAAAGGAAAGGAAGACATACAGCTAAAAGACAAATACATAACGTGTAATACATACAGCAAAGTAAACCCCTACCACCCCCCTCCCCCCTGCTTCTTCTCTAGAAAACTAAACATTCCCGAAGCGGGCGTGTACTTACATTATTGTATTACAAAACCTAACGGTGATCTAAAACATGATGAGTGCACATTATACAGGCATGTTGGAGCAATGAGCAGATTGTACATAATCATTAAGCATCTGCCATTTAGATAAGCAAGAGTGAGTTTGGACATGGGGAATAGCTCTCCGAGGTATCTGCTCATATTTACTATATAAGCAGACGAGGTTCCACCATTCATTGACAGTAAGTCGAGAGCTATCCTTCCAATTCCTCGTGATTAAGCATATAGCTATACCCAGCATGAAATCAAGGAGAAAGCGACCCTTCTTAGGAAGAGAGGGGACCTCCACCACAGAGCGGAGTCCCACGACCTTCCAAGAGAGAGGTTCATGAAAGTGTAAGATAGATTGAATACGACCCCAGACCCGCCCCCAATAGACCTGCAGTTGAGGACATTCATAAATAACATGAGCGAAGGTTCCCACAGCAGTATGGCAAGACCAACACAGGTCCCTAGCATTTGGGTTCCATTTGGCTATTTTTTCTGGGGTATAAAAGCATCTGTGTGCAAAGAAGAAGAGAGTTTGGGTAACAGAGGCAGACCGGGAAACCCGCACTACTTTACTCCAAAAAACGCTCCATTGCACAGGGGTTAAAGTAGTTTGCAGTTTGCGCTCCCAGGCTTGTTGAGCTCTAAAAGTGTCCGTATCTGTACCCTGACAAATTATTTTATAAAAGTTAGAGGCCACCCCATGTGTACTACTAATGGAGTGAACTGTCTCTAATAGCCCATCCTCAGTAGGGGCAGAGGGCGGCATGATTCGAGCACTTTTGAGGCAGTGTTGAAGCTGCATCAATTGAAAGTAGTGTTTCGCTGGTAACGCAAATTCCTTTTGTAAATCAGAAAAGGTTTTCCAATGAGCTGCAGAGAAAAGCTGTTGGGGTGTCCAGATCCCCCTGGAGTACCAGGGTTTCCAGGCTATTGTTCTATTTAGGACTTGAATTCTGGGGTTATTCCATAGCGGGAGTCCGTCCTGAGGACATACATTCGGGCCCAGTGATAGAATGAGAGTGTTAAAGGCCGCAAGAGTATCGACAATCATTGGTGGATGGCGGGTGTCTACTTGATAGGACATACCGGGGAGATGGGTCAACGGAATTGGGCTACTAAGCTCCTCTTCTATGTCAAGCCAAACTGGTCGGCGGTCTGTTGAGGTATCTAGCCATCGGGCACCTTGCTTAAGTAGAAAGGCTTGATGATATCTAAGAAAATCAGGAAATCTGGTACCCCCTCGTTCCTTTGCAGACTGCAGTTTATGTTTAGCTATCCTTGGTGGTTTGCCCTGCCAGAGATAACGGACAAGAAGGCCCTCAATATCTTTATAGGTATGTAACGGAAGTAAGCATGGCAGCATTTCTAAAATGTAGTTCACTTTGGGGACTATCATCATTTTCACAGTTTCTAAGCGGCCCCACCATGTGAGAGATAAGAGAGACCAACGATTTGTGAGTTCACGGACTTTGGAGACTACCTCTTTGGCATTAAAACTGATAGTGTCTTCTAAAGGAGAACAGTAATGGACCCCGAGATACTTCACCATGCGGGATTGCCAAAGGAAGGGAAAGGCCTGCATGTCAGCCTCATGTACCCAACGGTTCAGTGGGAATGCTAGAGATTTGGTCCAGTTAATTTTATAGCCCGATAATTGTGAGTATCCTTCAATCAGATCCAAGACGGCTGGAACCGAATCGAGGGAAACGAAGAGCATGAGGTCATCTGCATATGCAGAAAGTTTAATCTCCCTATGACTTAAGGGGACACCTCGAATACGTGCAGACTTTCTAATAAGGAGGGCTAGGGGTTCAAGAGCGAGATCAAAAAGCATTGGTGATAGGGGGCAACCTTGACGCGTGCCTCTTTGGAGGTTAAATGGCTGAGATTTGAGGGCGTTTACACAAATACTGGCGACGGGTTGAGTGTACATGACTTGGAGATATCTGAGGAAGCCCTCTCCAAAGCCATACCATCGGAGAACTGCAAATAAGAAGGGCCATTCTAGACGATCAAAGGCTTTTTCGGCATCCAGGGAAAGACCCACCCATGGATGAGCGAGATTGGCAGCACTAGATAACACATGGCACAAGGTCCGAGCATTGTCAGCAGTTGATCTGCCGGGTATAAAACCGCATTGGTCGGGGTGAATTAGGGTAGCCATCATGTCAGATAGCCGGGTGGCCAAGACCGTTGCGAAGATCTTATAGTCGGCATTAAGTAGGGAGATTGGACGGTAGTTGGCGGTCAGTAGCGGGTCTCTGCCTTCTTTCTCAAATACAACCACATTAGCTGCAGAAAAGGATCCCAAAGAGGATGTATCTACCGCAAGGGCAGTAAAATAGAGTTTTAAATAGGGAACTAAATCTGCACTGAACGTTCTGTAGAATTCGGTCGGGAGACCATCAGGCCCCGCGGCACGGCCCGAGGCTGTACGTTTTAGGGCAGATTGGATCTCTGAAGTAGAGAAGGGTTCATCCATTGCATCCCTATCATCTTCAGAGAGGGTCGGCCGCTGAATGCCAGAAAGCAATCTCTCGAATGTCTCTGACGAGAACTCACATTCAGATTGATATAGGCGAGTATAGAAATCCCGAAAGAGCTCTACAATGTCGGAGTCTGTGGTCACTATGCCCCCTCCCTGTGGAGCTCGGAGGGCCGCAACGCGTTTGGCTTCTTTTTGACCTTTCAAGGCATTGGCTAGGAGTCGACCGGCTCGGTTATTTTCACGATAATATGTCCCTCGCTGAAGCTCAATACTCTTAGAAGCTGCAGTTGAGAGGATTGAATTATATTGAAAACGGAGACGCTGTAATCGAATTAATACACATGGGTCAGTGCGTGAAGTTAAAACTCGTTCGCCTGCTTTTATTTGTTGATCTAGTATGAGCAGCTACTGTTTACGTTGTTTCCGCAGGCGGATTTGATAGCTAGTGATCGTTGCCCGAATGGCCGCTTTGAAGCCCTCCCACCAAGCCCAATTCGCAGTATCTTGGGGTAGATTAAAATGGAAGTAATCCTGTATGGCTACTCGAATTTCTGACTGGAACTCTGGTTGAGTTAACAGGGCTCTATCAAAGAACCAGGCTCCCGAGTTTCCCTGGGGTGCAGTAGTGTGTAATTGAAAGGAAATGGCAGCATGATCTGAAATATGTTGGGAGTGAATCTTTGCAGTGTCCACCTGAGGAACTAACAGTTTTGAGACTAGAAAGAAGTCTATGCGAGACTGAGATTTATGAGGGGAGGAGAAGAAGGTGAAGTCAAGCTCATTGGGGTGTAGTAACCTCCATAGATCAACTAAAGCAAGATCCTTGATCAGGGAGGTAAGCGTGGCGTGACTCTTGGGGGGACCATTCATCCTAGGCGGCTGTTTATCAATCAGGGGATCAAGGACTAAATTGAAATCCCCCCCAATGATCAATGAAGTATTAGCAGAAGCCTGCGCAACCTGAGCAATGGTAGCAAAAAAGGCAGGGTCATCAACATTAGGAGCGTAAAGGCATATACATGTAACTTCTAGGCTACCTATCTTGAGGTGAACTCTAGACCATCTACCTTCTGTATCTGAGCTAGTCGCAATAACAGTAGCATGCAAAGATTTCCTAACCAGTATGGCAACCCCACATTTCTTAGAAACGGCTGGGGAATAAGCGGCCACCATGTAAGGTTTAATATTGAGTTTAAGAGTTTCCTTCGAATTTAAATGCGTTTCTTGGAGAAAAATCAGATCCGCTGCTTCCTGACTGAGGTAGCTTAGGATTTTCTTCCGTTTTATCGGATTATTGATGCCTTTTACGTTCAATGAAAAAATCTTACATGGTGCCATCAATCGGTAAGAGACATTTTAGGGAAGGGCGCTTGATAACATAGAACATAAGCAGAATCTGTACAACAATGTCATAATCACCGAGTATTCTGGCTAATACACCCCATATTGAAAAGTATGTACCAACGTATCTTAGAGAAGAAGCAAAACCCCCAAAGAATATGGCGACCATGTGTCTGCGGGAGGAGGCCCTAGAGAGGAAATAGAAGACATGTAAAAAAGGAAAAGAAACACCAGAGTCCATAATAACACTGTCTCTGATACTCATCGAGGCTACTGTGGGTAGATGGAGTCGGGTCACAGATATCATCAAGAGTAAGGCAACAGACTGCCCACGCCAGACTCTTTGCTAGGCTGCGGCAGATCCAATATGGCAGATACAGCGGGTATGAGGAGGCTTGCAGGAATATTCTGGAAGTCAGCGCATCAAGTCGGCTTCTTTGGAATCCAAAAACTCCGCTAGTAGATCAGGGTCCTCGAATGTTCTTGTCTGATTGTGAAGCGTGACTCGGAGCTTGGCCGGGTACATCAGGCCATAGCGTGCTTGTAGTTGTTGAAGCCTCGGCCGGAATTCCAGAAAGCGCTTTCGGCGGTCGACTGTGGGTTTAGACAAGTCGGGATAGAAGGAGATCTTGTGGCTCTCAAACTCCATATGGCCCTTTGCCCGAGAGGCACTTAGAATTTGCTCCACGTGTTGATATCTCAATAGTCGAAAAATGATAGGCCGCGGGGTCTTCCTGTTGAGCGTTATGCTGGTGGGTACACGATGAGCGCGATCAATCTCCAAATCTTTGGTAAAGGTGATTTGGAGCAGGGAAGGGAGGATTTTGCATAAAAACTCTTTCATGTCTCCCGATTCCGCTCCCTCCTGGATGCCCACGAGTCGTATGTTGTTGCGGCACGCTCTATTATTGCCATCTTCCACCTCTTTCTGCAAGGCCCGCACCTGTCGTTCAACTTTGTCGAGTTGGGACAACCGGGCCGCATGGGAGTCCAATATGCTCTCCATTTTGTCTTGACGCGAAGAAAGCCCTTCTAGCTTGCTTTGCAGCACACCAAAATCGTCCCGCAGCGCTCGGAGTGCTTCCCCGTTTGCCTGCACAAGATTTTTGACCCCTCTAATCTCTACGAGGATTTCCTGCTGCATTTCGGGGCCCTCGCACAAGGCCGGCCCCTTCTGCGGGGACGGAGGTTCAGTTTTGGAACGTTTGCCGTGAGAAGCCGCTGGAGACCCAAATTCCAGGCGCGTTGGTTTGGTCCCTGCCATCTCACCAATGTGCCCCGGCAAGATCAGAGTAGAAGTTCCAGGTATATGAGGTGTTAATTCAGGATTCTGAGTAGGCCTCTCGGGAGCCTCAGCGTTATGCGACCATCCCGCTGGACATCAGGCTCCGCCCCCTGCAACCTGTTACTTCCAATGGCGTTCTCTTTCTTTTTCTGCAGCATTTTATGATTTTTATGATTGTAAACCGCTCTGACACTCTGTGATGGGCGATATATAAAGTTTTAAATAAACATAAACATAAACACTCAAGATGAGAATGTCTGGCACACTTGTAAGCTCTTCTGATAATATCAGGGGATAAACCCTTTCAAACAATCTCTGGAACAACTCACCCGCATGTTAGCACCAGATCAGGACCTTCAAGACTGGGACCACTTGACTCCTGGCCATTTTTCTGTACTACTGCCTTAATTGTTGACACCTGGACTGATCAATCTACTGGGATCACCTATTCGGCACATTGGCACACTACTTGTATGACACCCTTTGTGATTTATATACTCATTTGCCCATGTGCCTTTAAATATGTTGGGAGAACAATCCAACCCATAAAATTTCGCCTCTGTGAACATAGATCAAGATTAAAAACCAGGGTTTTAACTGCACCAATAGTCTCTCTTTGCCTTGCAAATAACTCGTTTTGAAGATCTGAAGTGGCATGTTAATGATTTTGTCCCCCCCTCCCCCCCCCCGATCCATGCGGGAGGGATCCTTAGAACAGTCCTGGATTTATAGGTTATGGACCATTCATCCTTCAGGTTTAAATTTAGAATTGGACTGGTATATTCTCCTTTTAGAAGAAATTTTTGGGCCGTTATTGTCTTACTGCATGTGACATCATAAAGGACACTGTTTAAAGAGCCTTCTCTTTACATTCATTCCTCAGTTGTTTGTTTGAAGAATTACCAAATACGATCCTCAATATTTGAAGCAGGAAACCTTTGTTCACAGTCCTTGAAACAGAGCTCACCAGATGGGTTAAGAGCTCGAAACACAGTTCTGTGTCGCTTCAATTTTTTGGGACTGCCTGAGTTAAGTTTTACCTGCACAAATTGGATCTGATGAATCTTTGAGGAATAGGCTTTGGCCATCATATCAGCTAAGTTCAGCATTGGATTCTAAGTTATTTGTATTACACTTTGTGGTGATTACACATCTTGGCGATTTGAATGCCCTTATATAAAAAAATTAAAAAGGACACTTTGTTATTCGAGAGATTGTTGCCTTTCACAACAAAGATTCCTACAAAAATATTTCAAGTTGTTTGGCTCTTAAACTACTTTGCTCTGACCTTATTGTGGTGGTATTAAAGGCAGTTTTGGCCACAGGTTTTTTTTCTTTTTTAATAAGCCTGTCCTGGCAATGTCCTAGTTTTTATACTATTTTCTACTATTTCCTTTTTTAAATTGGTCTTGTTTTATTTGATGCTTTTGTGTGTCAATTATGTGTGCATATATAGTACAAAGCCATTTCACTGGCTACTGTTTTTAGGAGATATTGGACATTAAGGGGGTTGAACTGCAAGGGTGCCAATAATGTTGACCACAGCTGTACCAGAAACTGGTCAATAAGCTCAGTGGGGTTGAAATAAGGTGAATATTATACATGGTAGAGTGCAGAAAATGAGACGGAATGGGGTAAACTATACCTCATACACTACAAGAAGAAATTAATCTGCTGTATTATAGTTATATTAGGAAAGGGCGAGGAACGAGAGATATTATCACAGATGTGAGATTGAACTTTGAAAAGACAAAAGAATACCAAAAGGATATCCATATGTGTTTTATTGACTACAGCAAGGCTTTTGACTGTAAACCATGAGAAACTCTGGGCCACATTAAGAAACATGGATATACCAGAACACCTGATTGTTCTCTTGCACAACCTTTACATTGATCAAGAAGCAACAGTTTGAATGGAACAAGGAGAAACAGAATGGTTTAAAATCAGCAAAAGTGTACAACAAGGCTGCATACTTTCCCCCTATTTCTTTAATTCATATGCAGAAAAAATCATCAGAGAAACAGGACTGTATGAAGACAACTGAGGTGTGAAGATTGGTGGAAGACTCATCTTCATTGTTCTGATGATACCGCATTATTGGCTGAAAGTGAAGACAATTTGAAACATTTGCTTCTCAAGATCAAGGAATATAGTCTTAAAATGGGTCTGAACTTTAATGTTAAAAAGACAAAGATCCTGACAACTGGCAAAATCAATAAGTTCATCATTGATGGAGAAGAAATTGAAATAGTTGACAGCTTTAACTTACTTGGATCAACAATCAACTAAGAAAGGACTAGCAGTCAAGAAATCCGATGATGTATTGCTATGAATGGACCTAGACAAGAATGGCTATGAAGGACCTAGACAAGATTCTCAAGAGCAGAGATGTCTCTCTCTATACAAAGATTTGACTTGTCCAGGCCATGGTATTTTCAATAACATCATATGGATGTGAAATTTGGACAGTGAAAAATATAGACAGGATGAAAATCGATGCCTTTGAATTATGGTCCTGGTGACGAATACTGTGTATACCGTGGACTGCCCGAATAACAAACCAGTCAGTACTAGAGGAGATCAAAACTAAGCTTTCCTTAGAAGCTCAGATGACAAGATGTTGGCTTTCATACTTTGGACATATCATGCGAAGAGAGAGATCATTGGAGAAAGACATAATGCTTAGCAAAGTAGAAGGTCACTGTAAAAGAGGAAGGCTGGCAATGAGATGGATCGACACAATAACAGCAACTATGGATACCACTCTATCAACAATGAGCCGCTTGGTTGAAGACCAAATAAAGTTTAGGTCAACTATCCAGAGGATCACCGGGAGTCGATACCCACTCAATGGCACTTCACAACAACAACATAGTTATACTATCATTTGTAAGATGTTAATTGTTGAAGATGATTATCAGTCATCCAAATTTTGAGTAAACTCTTGGTTCAGAACACAAATTTCTGCTCTGGACTCTATTGAGAACAGTGAATATGACAGTCTCAAGTGCCTAAATTCCTTGATAATAAATGTTACTTTGTATCCAGTCTCCACAAGTCTGAACCCCAATACTTTAAAATCCAGGAACTCAGAGAAACTCTGGGTAACAACTTATTGGACTGTTGTGCTCTCTTGTCTGCCTAACAGTTTCACAGCAACTGCCTGGACCATACAGATAGGGGGTTACATAAGGTTCCATGTTAGGATCACCACCAAGAAAAAGGATCTAGGCATCATCATGGCTAATGCATTGAGATCCTCTGCTCAGTGTGCGGTAGCAGCCAAGAAAGAAAATGGAATGTTAGAAATTAAAAGATAAAGCATGGAGAAGAAAACAAAGGACATCATAATCCCTCCTTATTGTTCCATGGTGCGACTGCATCTTGAGTAATGCATGCTGTTCTGGTTGTTGAATCTAAAAAAGATATAACAGAGTTAGGAATGGTAGAGAGAAGGGTGAGCAAAATGATAAAAGGGATG
This sequence comes from Ichthyophis bannanicus, assembly GCA_033557465.1. Taxonomy (NCBI): domain Eukaryota; kingdom Metazoa; phylum Chordata; class Amphibia; order Gymnophiona; family Ichthyophiidae; genus Ichthyophis; species Ichthyophis bannanicus. The sequence goes on from CM066037.1 coordinate 211,869,856, forward strand.
AAAGGATACCCCTTTAAAAAAGGCTTAAAAGGTTAAGGCTCTTCATCTTGGAGAAAAGATGATTTAGGGGGGATATGATATAGGTCTATAAAATAATGAGTAGAGTGGAATGAGTAAATCTGAATCAGTTCTTACTCCTTCAAAAAGTAAAAAACTAGGGGACATGCAATGAAGCTACAAAGCAGTACATTTAAGACTAATCAAACAAAATATGTTTTCACTCAATGTGAAATTAAGCTATAGAATTCATTACTGGAAAATGTAGTAAAAGCTGTTTGTGTAACTGTATTTAAAAAAGATTTGGAGAAGTTCCTGGAGGAAAATTCCACTGCTTACCCCTGGAATAAGCAACATGAAATCTATCTACTTTTTGGGAACCTGCCACGTCCTTGTGACCTGCATTGGCCACTGTTTTGAAACAGGATATTGGGCTTCATAGATCTCAGTATGGCAAATCTTATATTTTTATATTTATTTCATCTCACCCCGTGCCTCCTTCCCTCCAAATGTTCTTCACCTTCTTATCTCATCCCGCCCAATACAAAATAAATACTTGACAACTTATCACAAGACTGCAAACCATGAAGATATGCCAGAAAGAGGCAAGCATCGATAAGAAACTGACTGAAGATGAAAGCACACCCTGTTCTATCATAAATCATTTTACCATGTTGTATTATACTATTATGATAGCAAATGTTTTATCTGTGAACACCCATAAAACACAAAAAAAATAAATATCATACATATGGTATAAAAAGTGCTTTGGCATATTTCTCCCTGACTTGAACATGGCACAATTGTGTTAAACAGATAGATTAAATCAACAGGTATGCTGACTTTTACTTTCTATGGTATCAGAGCAGGACTTAAAGATTTACTGTAGCTATAGAATTGTAATTATTTGCAATGCAATATATCCAGACTTGACTTTTGAATCCCAAGCTGCCTTAAAGGTATGCAGCATCTCTTGAGGAGAATGTGACAGATGCATTATTGAGTTAGTCTGCAGCAGGCAGGAAACTTTGCTGCTGAATACCTACTCTTGTATGTACAGTACAGATGCTAGAATAGCGCGTAGGCTCCATCTACAGGCAAAACACTTCCATTCGTTCTATATTTAGCAATCCCAAGTAGTAGTTATACAGAATATTCAATAATATGCTTACAAAACATGGATAAAAGATGAAGAATTAATAAGAAGACCATTTTCAGTCATTTATATGTTGCCAAATAACAATTTTCTTGCATAAATACGCTGAAAATGTCCCTTCCTCATTAGGGCTAACGTATTCTTGCTGTTGCATGACCTGCATGCTTTCAGCCAAATCTAAAGGAGATATTCTCAGAGACATTTTTACCCAAGAGAAATAAATACCATTCATAGAATGCATTTTCTACCTCTGCACATTATTTGCCATGCAAAAAATATCTCTAGAAAAGCAGCGTAAATTCCCATGGGTGCGTTGCACCCAAGGCAAATTGCAAAGTGAAAATACAGTATGTGTGCAATTTCTAATTGAAAATTGGTACAAAATCTGCAGCTAAAAAGAGCAGTGTGCAGGGAAAATTGACACCTAACCGAGCTAAATTTGGCTTTCTAGTTTAGAGGTTTTCAGTTCTCACATTTATAAAAAGGTCAATGTTGTAAATATCTAAAGTTTAGACAATATAGCGTTGTATGTATTCATACTTCAAGGAGTCTGAGATAGGTGCTTTTGAATATGAGCACATTTGTGTCTATGTACTTTCCATAAGGGCTTCTTTCTTAAAGTCCAAGTGGTTGAATGGATAATCTTGGCTGTATAAATCACGATATGGCCAAGATTATCCATCCAAAAAGAAGGTGAGATGGGGCATTCCGGGGACAGTGTCATTTCTACATGTAAGCAGTAATATAAATGCATAAAATAGAAGGCCAAGTGACTTGCACAAATAGCAGGTTCAATCTGAAACGTACAATTTGGATGTTTCAGCTTAAATGTGGACATACCACAATGCTGCCTAAACAGATAGATTCACTGAGTATATGTATGATTTGAAACTACAGTAATTTGGACATTTGAAATTATATGTTCTTCATGTAATTGAATATTGAGCTCAAAGGATCCTTAATTTCACGTAACTGAAGAGACAGTATAAGAATTATCTAATAGTTGTGTCTATATGGCAAGCTGTGAATTAAGTAAACAAAAGTCTAGTAAAAACACAGAGATCCTAGCAGAAATGCAAGCACCCACAGCAGGTCTGACTGGCAAGTTACGGACTCCACAGCTTGCCCTAAGAGGCCAGATGTTCAGGTAACAGCTGGCTGATGTTAGAGACTGTGGTTGGACATGGGAGTGAAGGGTGATGGGGGACAAACCAAAAAGGGATGCTAAAGGTAAATCAACAAGGAGATCTTGAATGTTCAGCCATCTGGGATATTAGAGTACAGGGGAGAAAGATGAGGAAAACTGGGATATCCGTAACAGTATGAGCTGACTTGGTAATATGACTATTCATAATGTATTATTGCTGTTCATAATATATTGTGATTTTCTAATATGTATTTATTTATTTGGCTACATTTATATACCACTTTTTTGCAATGGTCAAAGCGGTTTTCATTGTACTGGAAATTATACAAACAACATTTACTTTATAACAGGTAACTATGTACAGTGAACAAGGGGTTTACAGGATACTGGGCTTGATGGACCTTGGTCTGACCCAGTATAGCATATCTTATTTATGTTCTTATATCATAACAGGTAACTATGCACTTTATAGCAGGTAACTATGTACAGTGAACAAGGGGTGGGGTGGTTGGGAGGATTAACTAAGTACAGTTTGATGATCTATGTATTCATGTAGTGCTTGATGTGTTGACTATGTACGTGTTTGAGAGCTTATAATGTATTAGTTTACTTGTTTCACGTTTTGCACTGTGAACCATTTAGTAGCCTTGAGAGAGAGCAGTGGTCTATAAAATGATAAATAAATAAACAAAAAATCCTTACATACTTTTAAATAATTAACAACTAAAGAATATTCTTCCCCACATTGAAAACACCAAGTGAAAAAAAAATTCTCAACATAAAACCTCTTTCGTTCACATGGAGATCGTAGCCTCCATCCATCTGCACTATCCACATTTTACCTTCAATCTCACACAACTATCTCTTATTCCCTATAGAAAAAAAAGACACCTTCATTCTTTCTGTAAGCTCAGATACTATCACTCTAGCTTAATATCTAGAGTTAAAGCATTCAACAGTTGAGGTCCCCTTTCTGAGAATGCCCTGGCTTACTATGTATCCCTCTGCATTATCTGTAAGGATGGGAGATCTAGCAAAGCACCTTGATTTGGCCTCTTGTCACCAGATACCATTCTATTCTCTTTGCTAAATATGGTGGGTCACTTCCTCTGAGTACTCAGAATAGAATTGTGGGGACCTTAAATCAAATAAACACCCTAACCAGTAGCTAGTGTATGTCGATTAGTAGAGTGGTTTAGTGCTTTGTCTTCTTGAACAGTCATTGCTGCTATATTCTGCATAATTTGTAGTCAGTGAATAAATCTCCCTGATAACCCCCAATATAAGTTGCTGAAATAGTCCAAAGATAATATGAGTCAGAACTACTACCCAATGGGAGCTATATTAGAAGCCTTATTTGCAAATTCCACATGGACAATCTGGCATTTATAGTTGGAAATGGCATCCCATGTAAATACTGATTTTAGAATGGCCTAAATTTATACATGGATGGCTACCATAGGTTGAAATTGCAAGGGGGTGTGTTGGGGATGTGGTTAGGGTGAGGCCAGGGCAGTCAAAAATCTACGCCTCTATTCCCCATTTCATATAGAGAATGCATATGTACAACCAAAATTATCCATGTTGGGATTCATAACTGCTCCACGGCATGTAAAGGTTTTAAAAGGTTCTTATTTCAGCCGACCTTTTACAGAATGGATTAAGAGGGTTATCAGCTGTTATCATGAAACCTCAGCCCAACAGCAGGTGATAGCTGCTGAACCTGAAACTGTCAATGCATGAACGAGAATGGAAGGCACTGCAGCAGTTTCAAGTATGTTTGCTGGAGGGGAGGGAGGCGTGAGGGAGGGGGGTGTCCCCATTCCTGCTCAACAATAGGGGCTTCAGTAAAATTTTTCTTAGGGGCCCCTCATTAGGATTTATGCCACTGCTGGGACCTAAAAAAAATTCCCCTCTCCAATAAAACTTGCTGGCAAGGAGAAAGACAAAGAAAGCACTAAGCATAATGCTTTACATAATAACACCATTGTTTTAAATCTGTACTGGAAGCTGGTGAAGAATTGCTAATGAAGGAGTAATATGCACATGCATCCTTGATCCAGTTAGTAAATGTGCCACAGACGTTTGCACTACCTGCACTGGACGTACTGCTACTGCTGGTAAATCCAACAGCAGAGAATTGCAATAATCCATCAGAATAAGAATAAGTTGGTATAAAATTACTCTGAAGTCAGAGAACACTTAGAAACAGTCTCAATGGTTGCAATAAATGGAGTTTATACAGGGATTTTGTTTTTACCAATTCCTCAATGTAGAATCAAGAAATACCTAAACAATGCACAACTGTGGCAGTGAGTATTTCACATTTGTTGATGGTTACATCAGGGGGAATAGACAATCTCACTATTCATGATACTATCACAATCTCTGCCTGTTTTACATTAAGTGGCAAATTAGATTATAAACACTGATGATCAGGGACCGTCTTTTTTTCATTTGCCTTGCAGCGCTGCGTACGCCTTGTAGCGCTATACAAATGACCAACAGTAGAAGTAGCAGACCTTGTCTGATCTCAAACAACCATAATTATCAAAGCAGACACCTCTATCTGTGTGAACACCAAACTAATATTCACCAAGTAAACAATCATAATCCAAAAAATATTGAAATTGCTGCAAAGCTACTTGCTCTATCACTTTTGACAAAGATAAAAGATTTGAGATAGGTTTATAATTCCCACTTTACATCACGTCAAGCCCCTACTTTTTAAAAAAATTGGCCAAATAACAGAATGTTTCAATTCAACTGGTAAACTTTTTTTCCCCGCAAACTATATTAATCAAAGTTACTAAAGTGGGCAAAATAGCCCCAGTACTATCACAAATAAGACTAGATGCAGCTGGATCAAGTTTTGACATTGTATGCGAAATGCATGTCAATAAATAATCCACATTATAGGGATGTGTTTTCATTTTGAAATGAAAGTAGCAATGGTGTTCCCTATTGTACAGTAGCAGTTTGCACATGCATGAATAGCATGCACTATCCGTGCAGGCATGAACAGTAGGCCCTAGTGTGCAGTAGACAACGCTATTGAAAAAAATCATATGAAAATTATGAAATTATGAAAAAACAAAAAAGTGAAATGATATGAAATGAAATTTTGTGGCCTGCACATCCCTACCACAAAACATTGACAAGTGGAAATTTATCCCACTGGGGGAGGGCTAATATACCCATGACAAATTATTTTCTCTATGCAGAACTGTAATATCTCTCTGAACAATAACCCTTTCTTTTTCCTCCAGGAGTAAGTATAAGCTCATGTCTAAGACTCCCTTACCACTGAGTCAGCCTTTGTACCAGGGCAAAGAGCTCCTGGAGTTGCATCATTGCAGAGGATATGTGGTGCTACTGAGTAACAGCATCTTTTTCACTGCCTGCTATAATTCACCCATGTATTAATGAAAGAACCCTGCATATGAGTACCAGCTTCTTTTTTGATAGGAAAAAAACACACGGGTGGTATCTATTGTCCCTGAATAGTAAGTGGCTTTCATTGCAACAACCAACTGGTGATAATTTTCTAACAAAAAGCTAAATTCCAGCTTATTAATCAATGACTTAGACTTGTGTCAACAACACTCAGTAGAATGTAGCCCCTGCTTTGAACTGCTAATTTCCTTACTGTGCCATAGGGCAACCTTATGGTGTTTGAAGCTAATAAAACATCCTGAAGCGTCTGATTCCATAAGAAAGATATCAGAAAGAAAATCAACATGCCTTAACATCTGTTCTTGTTCCACCCCATATTGGGAAAGTTTAGCCACATCAACAGTTCCTCGTGTCTTGAAAGCCTCAATCTCCACATTTTCCACTGGGGTGCTCCACACAAATGGCAATAAAAAGTGGTCAGACCATGGCACCTGCCTAAATGTAACAGTAGGTAGAACATTTATTAATTTTTTTTTGAGCAAAAATTTTAAATCCAAGACATGACCACAATCATGTGTCAGGAAAGTCAGAGCCAGCGCTAGCACTACCCGTTAGGCGAACTAGGTGGTAGCCTAGAGTGCAGACCTTTCAAGAGTGGCCCATTGCCACCTCTCTTCATGACCTACAGTGGCACTTATCCAAAGCCACTGACACTGCGTGCTTTTGGTGCCGAGCTTTGATCAGCCACATCCGCCCCAATGCAAACAGGAAGTCTGTGTAAGAGGGGGCAGAAGCTGCTAGTCAAAGTATGGCATCAACATCATGCAACATCAGAAGCTTTGGGTAAGCCTGCACTGCTGTTTTATGGCATTGCCACTCCTACAGGCCCCAGAGAGATGGCAGCAGGGGCAGTGAGGGCGAGGTGGGAGCAGACGGGGCAGCAAGAATGAAGGTTCACCTAGGGTGCCTCTTATCCTTGCACCAGCCTGGAGAAGGACACTAATTGTTCATGTCCTAAAGCACAAAACCACAAAGGGTGTCAAAAAATAAATCAATTCAAAACTGCAATCAAAATGTATAAACAGAAAGAACTTCCATTTTTCTCTTCAAGCACAAATCAAGAAACATATCATACAAAATAACTTATTAAAATTCCAAAAAATTCAAAAAGAAGAAGTATCATATAGCACAAGCTCAAACTCTTAGCCTTTCGAGTGAACTGATGAACAGGCTCTGTATTTAATCATATACCTCTTTTACTTGTGCAATGTCTTCAATCGTCAAACCAACAGCACAACTTGCTTCTTTTAACAAAGTGACAAAGGAGTACTTATCTCTTGAACTTCAATCCTTGCACTGCAGCAACTCAAACGTATTAGCCGCAGATCAGTAGACACTTAAAGATTGCAGTAATAGCCGTTAAATCCCCTGACGCTAGCTTTCAGCACTACCGTGCCTTTATTGAAGGGGCATACCTCAACAATAGTTGTAAGAATCACATCACTGGGAACACACAAAAAAAAGAATGTTTGGTACATACCATTCAAACAATATGTTTAAAAAAATGAAAGCAGATCAAAACTTCTTACTTCATTGGAAGCCATTGCGTTCCTTCAGGAGTGCAGGCAAACAATGCACACATGCACGTTTAAATCTGCACCATCCAATTATGGCATGCCACATCACAGTCTACACATAACACATGAACAAGATATTATTAATCTATTTTTCCATTTAAACCTCCAGGGGCTACAGCATTCAATTCAAAAATTTATCATTGCTCACTTTGAAAAAGTAAGCAGTTCAAATCACTAACCCTTTGTATTATATGTTTTTTGATGTGTGTTTGAAAAGAAAAGTAGAAGTCATTTTTATTTATGCATTTTGATTGAATTAATTTCTTTTTTCAATGCATTTTGTGGTTTTGTGCTTATTAAGGTGCGGGCAACCTTTTTGTTATTGTGCATGACCTAAAGCATCTATCATATATAAAATTTGCGAATGAGCTGAAGATAGAATACTAAAATCAAGAAGAGTGTTAAAATCTCCCAAAATAATGTAATTAAAGAGCTCAGTTTGAAGGGTACTAAAAATTGTAATCAAAACGTTAAAATCAATCTCAAGCAATGGTGAGATCAAATATAACAAACCCATCACCCAACAGTTGCAACGGTTGCAAGAGATCATAAGCATCACACAGCCCACAAATATCTGACAATGAATACATCTATAAAGGATATGTTCATCTAAAATCACTAATACCCCTTCACCATTCCCAGATGTTCTAGCACAGAGTTCATATTTATATCACTGAGATGTATAGTTAATTTAAAATGGCTGAATCACTATCTTTGGAAACAAGATTCAGTAGAACAACAAACATTTGGTTTCCCAATGCTTAACAAATCATACAAAATCTCTTATTAGAATATACTGACTGTGCTAGAGACTACCACTAGGAATCAGTACTATGAGATTGGCACTATTTTGTAAGCTTCCAGAGCTGGGGCAGGAGCAGAAGGGGACCACTCCTGCCATGTTCGCCACTTAGAAAACAAGGGAACCCCAGATAAGACCTTGGGAGATCAAGGAGGATGGGGAGGATCAGGGTTCATGCCTAGGGTAGGGAGGCCTGATCATACTGGGATGGTGGCCATTTTAGAATGCTGTCTAGAGAGAGGATGTTACTGAAGGGGGGTTACATGGGGGGGGGGAAGGGGCATAGGCATGGCGTGACTGCACATTGTTCAATGGTCAATGGCCACCCTACTGGGCTGCTGATCGTGTGCCTGCACAACACCATCTCAAGAGGTGATGTTAAGTGCAGTTGTGCTATGTGCAGTTGTGACAGCTAGCATAAAGAAATTTTCCGCACACTAGCTGTCAATGGTCGACACATCCACTCTCTGTCCTGATCCTGCCCCACATCCCATTAAGCAGATAACAAGGAAAAAAATGCATGCTGTCTATTTAGTGCCAGTGCCAACTTCTAGAGTTGATTGGCTCGTTGCTAGTAAACATGTCCCTTAGTCTTATAGCATTGCTAATCTCATATAGTATATGCAAGGTCCTCCTCTGTTTCTGTATTACACATGGCAACCAGGGTTGACTTACCAGTCTTTCATCTCACTTTACTGAAGGCGATCTCATCTAGAACAAAGTACAGTAAAAAGTCACAATTCTCAGTCAATACCTACATCGATGCCTAATTGTCTGACCTTTATATTTAGCTCATGCCTCTTCCAGCGGAGGTCCAAGGGCTTATAGTCTAAGTTTGTACCTGAGGTAACGGAGGGTTAAGAGACTAACCTAAGGCCACAGTGAGTGTCATTGAGCTGGTCTTTCTGTCTGTACTCCTCCACTCCAGTACTTAGTACTTTGACCCATGATCTTCTTATTTTCTTCCTTCAACTCTTCTCTCTCTTTCCTTCTTTGTCCAAACCTTATTTTTTACTTTATTATATTACCGTGCTATCTCTGTAACTGAGAAAAAGTCAAAAGATCTTAACCCCACCAAGGCAAAAGAACTTATCAGATACATGATATACCAAGTAAAATGAGTAATCCCAATCACCGGCTGCCTCAGTGAAGAATCTTCCAACACTGTCAGCCAAAATTGGATTTCTTTATCTCCCTCTTCATCTATGTGTATGTCAAAATCTCCTGTCACAATTAATCTTGGAAACTATATTGCCACATCTGAAGTAATTTCAATATCCATCTCCACCTTCTCCCTTTCATCTCATCCTCACCATCTTAAACAATGGGCCCTCCCAGTCTTGCAAGCCCAGGTCTGCACTTTCACAATTTGACAGACGTCCTTAAATAACAACAACCCTCTTCCTCTGTCCCTAAACTGAGATAGGGACAACCAGCTATACGAATGTAGTGGCCAAAGCTGAGTCCTAACCATCCCTTATCCTTAAGATAAGAACATAAGATAAGCTATACTGGGTCAGACCAAGGTCCATCAAGCCCAGTATCCTGTTTCCAACAGTGGCCAATCTAGGTCACAAGTACCTAGCAGTTTCCCCAAAAGACACAGGTTCCACAATGCTTGTATTGGGTCAAGCAGTGATATCCTGGGTCCCTTTTAATAATAGTAACCATCTTTCTGTAATTTATAATAAGGAAGTGATTTAAGAAGGTTTACTCTTGTAAATCATCATCACAAATAAGTAGCAATTTTAGAAGAGGCACTGTTTACATATGAATGCATGTTCTGGGTATGGTTTCGACAGACCTTAAAATTATACACATATTTCCCATTTTACAATAGAAATACAGGTATACATCAAAAATTGCACCTGCTCTGAGGTACGCATAACTGTAATATGATCTTGAGTTTGGAGCAGTGATTAAGGTGAGAATTGTGCTTACCTCTGCTCAAACAGCAGTTCATCTACTTAATTGATCTCCATAGTTTGTAAAATCTAGTACGAGCACATCTGAATCTCAGCATTTCCATATGCAGGTAACAAAAGATGCAATTTGCATGTCACTATTTACATGTACTAGGCCTCAAGTGATGTAACTCTATTTTGACATGTTTCCTCTGTACATGCTGCCAAATTTAAGTATTTTTCCCATAGCCTTTTGTCTATTTTTTTTACAAAATACTTGGCATTTAGTGAGCTTGTTATGAAATAGTCTGCAAATTGCGAATATCCCAATTTAGATGTCCCTTTTCAATCTAAACAACCTATATAAAACTGGACTTTACATTTGGTAGTTTACCTCTATAAATTTGTGTAAGATAAGCAACTTATTAGATATTGACTAGACATTCAATAAAATTTCACATAACTCTTAAATCCCACTATTCCCATTATAGAATTGTCAATTTATTTTAAGAACAAGTGACCGTAAACTATAAATAGAAATATATAGTGTGACACGGAAGATCTGCCCTGTGCCTTAAAAACACAGAAATCTGCTGTGTATAGCTCAGATTCTGACAGGCAGGTAGATCAGAAGCTTCCTAGTTACTATAGGCAACCAAAACAAGCTGAGACAGGAGGTCTGCAGTCACGCCTAGTTAGCAAACACTTCCCAGTTGATCAGGAAAACAGTTTCCACACGGGCAAGAAAACGCCCTAAAGCTGTATAAAAAATGTCCAAAGCAGACAGAGTTAGACCAGGAGCAAGACGGAGACAGAGACCAGGAAGCTGCAGGAGCTTGGCAAGTTGGAGGAAACTTGCAGGTCTCAGACGGAGGCTCAGAATACTCTTATACTGATTCTGAACTGCCTGAACCTTGGAGCAGAAAGCCACGGAGGAATTATCAAAAGGAAACAAAGTTACCTTCACCAAGAGAGGTTAGTTACAAGAAACACTCACCTCTGAAGCAGTGTGATTTTCCCAGGCACCGAGCTCAGTGGAAGGAACGTGAGGCAGTTGGTAACAGGCCATATATATTTGAGAAGCAGAGCTGTTTATAATACTTACAACCCTGTGAGAGGGAAAGTAATCCTGTTGAGGATATCTGTATGCTTGATGAGGATGAATGTATGCTCCTAAAACCCTGCAGGAGACTTCCAAAAGAAAAATCTTCCATTACCAGAACAGGACAGTGCTATGGGCTGCCGTCAAGTACAAGAGGCAGGAGGTTTAAAAGTTACAAGGAAAAAGCTTGTTTAGACAGAGCTGTTTCTCCGTCCTGCTTTTACAAGCTGTGTGATAAGTATCTGCCTTATTGTGAAGAGGGCTGTCCTGAGAGCTCAGAGAGAGATACTGAATTGAGAAAGTTTCAGACTTTCTGTCCTAGAGAAAATACTGTGTTTGATGAACCGATGATTACAGAACCAAGTAGTTTAACTCCATGTGTTGAAGAAATGGATTGCTCTTTATTGATGGCTGATATCAGTTCTTCTCTGCGTTAGCTAAAGACAAGAGTGCCTTGTAGAGAGCTGGAAAGCATAGAAGAGACTGCCAGCATATCAGCTGATTCTGGTTAATGTAATTCATGATTTTTGGTTAAAGCAAGAAGCTGTATTTTGTTTTCTTCTTCAGTTTGCCAGAGGCATGGCTGTATTTTAAGTTCTTGTGTTTTGTACTACTTTTGAAAATCCAACCCCGGGAGGGGAATAAAAATCCTTGTTGAAAACCTGACTACTCGGACTCACAACTACTACTTTTCATAAAGATAGGTCAGGCCCAGCAGTGTGACTGGCTGCCTACACCACAGTTCAGCCACTGCTGGTGACAATAGACAACGTTGAAATTCATACAAGCAGTGCAGCAACAAGGAAAAAAAAAACACCAAAATGCATTTCTTTCTAAACTGAGAAAAAACAGAAAAAGAGATTATCATTAGTATTTTTGTTCTTCTAATTACTTTCCCAGCTTCTCTTAGCTTTTCCAGATATTGTTACCTGTACTTCTTTTTCAGTAATTTCTTCTGGTTCATGAATGCTAACCTTTTGTTCCTTATCCTTTCAGTTGCTTCTTTAGAAAACCATAGTGCATTTATCTTCTTACATTTATCTATTTTCCTAACACAAAGGGGTTGCTGCCCTTACAATATATCCTTTCAGTTCGCCCATTGTTCTCCTTCCAGCTAGCAGCTCCTCTCAGCTTTTAATGAACTGTGACCTTAGTACTGAACTGGTGATCACTGCATCTCTGCTATGACATTGGAAACACTTTTCCCAAATGTAAGCACCAGGTCTAGTATTGTCCCCTCCTGTATGGATTCTTTTACTAGTTGCAGGAACAGTTCTGTCTGAAGAAATTCAAGATGTCCATTCAACAGGTGCCAAAGCTCCAACAACTGAATTATGGCTGGGGAAAATCATGTTGCCAAAGCTGGTGCCCTTCTATCCAGATGGACAGCTTGAGCCCAGGTGAGATACTGATGCCATGTGCAAGATGCCTGTAAGCTGAATCCTCTCATGAGACAAGTGGAGGAGTTGAGAGAAGAGGCGGAGAGGTTTAGAAGCAACCACGGCAGTGAGAAGTACATTGATGAGATGCTTCTTGAGGCATCCAAGCTCTCCAACAGAAATGAAGATGGTATACTACAGAAAGAAGAGAGCTAGAAACAGCTTATCAGAGTCTACAGAATAAACAACTCCAACTCCACCATCCCTTTAACTGAAGAACATGTATGCAGTCCCTGGAACAGAAAGAACTGGATCTCAAACACCCCAAAGTTGCAGAATCAGTGATAAGGAAACAAAGGGAAAGTGGTGGCTGGTGACTCTCTTCTGAGGGGTACTGAGGCATCCATCTGCCAACCAGACTTATGTTACTGGAGGTATGCTGTCTGCCAGGATCCAAAATCCGAGATGTTACGGAAAGGTTACCAAGACTCATCATGCCTACTGACTAATATCCGATGCTGCTCATCCATGTTGGCACAAATGATACTGCTAGGTATCCCTCTGACCATATTAAGAGTGACTTTAGGTTGCTGGGGGAGAGGGTGAGCAGATAGGTGTGCAGATGGTGTTCTCCTCAATCCTCCCTATTGATGGCAAAGGCTGAGGCAGAGAAGTTTGCATCTTTAGAGATGAATGCATGGCTACCTAGATGGTGTCATCAAAAGAATTTTGATTTCCTGGATTATGGGATTATTTTCCAAGGGCTGCTGAGCAGAGATGTTGTCCACCTGTTCACCTGCTGAAGAGGTTTTTAAACTAAATTAATTGGAAGAAAGCTCCAAGGCAAATAAAAGCTTTCAGGTAAGTTAAAACATTCAATGCCTCTGTAGAAATGGACAAAAGGGGCAATATTTGGAAAGCAGTATGTATTAATACCTATAGCATGGGAAATACGATTCTGGATGTTGAGACTTTAATGAAAGAGGTTGACTTGGATTTGGTGGTGGTTTCAGAGACATGGTTCATGGAGAACCATGACTGGGATGTGATTATATAGAGCTATAATTAATGCAGGAAGGCCAGGATAGGAAGAAAGGGAGGAGGTGTGATACAATATGTAAAAAAATAATATTAAAGCTACAGAATTGCAGGGCTTAGAAGGGAAGGAGGAGGCACTGTGGGTTAAACTGAAAAGAGGGAATGGGGCATCCATTTGTATTGGTGTGATATACAGACTTCCTCCACAGGCAGAAGTGGACAGAGATTTAATTGAAGACATTCACAGTATTGCAATGAAAAAAGAAGTGCTGTTGTTAGATGATTTTGATATGTCAGATGTTGATTGGGACATCCCTGCTGCAATGTCATCTAGAAATAAGGAGATCCTATTCCGGAAACTGGTAACAGAAGTCGTATATGAGGAAGCCATACTGTTCCTGGTGTTTATGAATGGGGAGAGTGCTTCTGATGTTATAATGGATGATCATCTGGCTTCCAGTGATCACTCACTGAAAGTCCTATACTTTAGGAAAGCTAACTTTATCAAGATGAGATAATACTTCAAATAGTTGTTAGCAAGGTGGGTTGTAGAAAATCAGTGGGCAAAACAGAAAACGTACATTTTAAGGGCAAACATTATATTTGTTAGAAAAGTAAATAAATGTAAAATAAAAATGAGTTTACTATGGTTCTCAAAAGAACTAGCTGAAAAGGTCAAGAAAAAGAGGGTGGCCTTCATAAAATATGAGGAAAGAGGAAAACAAGCCTCACTTTTTGCAAACATTAAGAGAAACCAGAAAAGTAGTCAGGAAAAGCAAAGATACAAATGGAAGAAAACACAGCCAATGCAGTAAAAAGGGGGAGGGGAAGCACAAGGCATTTTCAGATATGTCAGTAAGAGGACAAAGTACAAAAGTGTATTGTCAGACTCAAGGGTAAAGAGGAGTAATCTGTAGATGCTGATGAGATTAAAGCAGAATTACTTAAGAAATATTACTGCTCTGTGTTCACAAATAAATAGCCAGGAGCAGGACTTCAGAAAACACCCACAAATAGGAACAAAACTGTGACAGATCTTGAATGATTTTCAGAAGGCTGCATTTGCGAGAAGCTAGCTAAATTAAAAGTAAACAAAGTAATGAGGCAAGATGGGATACATCTGAGTATCAAAGGAACTTAGAGAAGTTCCAGCAGCAACACTGTTTGACATTTTCAATGCTCCTCTAGAGGCAGAAGTGTTTCCAGAAGACTGGAGAAGAACATATGTGGTTTTTTTACATAAAAGTGGAAGTAAAGATGAGGTTGGGAACTACAGGTCAGTTAATCTCAACTCTTTGGTAAGTAAATGAATGGAAAAACTGCTAAAAAAGAGGACAGTTGGCACTTGAGTGATTGCATCTGAGGACGCTTCCTGTCTTCGGTTAGTTTTTGTTCTGGTGCAGAGTGAATTCCTCTTCGGTGATGTGGGGAAGAGGAAGGGGAAGGGAAAGGCTGCCCTCCTGGAGGCTTTCAGTCCCATATCTCTGTGCCAGACTACCCTGGAGAACTTTGTAGCACTCTCACGTTCCTCGGTGGCTTTTCCTTTGGACCAGCCTGGTAGGCGTGCAGCAAGCAGTAGTGAAGGAGCGTCACTAAGCCCGAAGTGCATACTTGGCCCCCCGAATCATGGAAGCGAGAGCATGGCTGGTGCAGGGGATTCATGGCAAACTGAAGAGTCAGGCAGTGTGTTCCTGTCAGGAGGCTACCCAGCTGCAACATCTTCTTCTCAATTGGAGGGATCTCCGGTTACTCTGGGTAGAACTGTAGAGACCATTGTATGTTTATGTTTATGTTTTCTTATTCTTGATATACTGCCCTTTATTACATCAGGGCTGTTCACAATCATTTATAACATTCAGACATTGGCTCAAAGCCAGATAAAGGAAAAAGAGCTACAATGATAACAGGAAAGAGGAGGGAGCAAGAGACATGGACAGGACATAGAGGAGATAATTAACAAACATAAATAGACCAGGTCAGTAGTGATTATCGGAGAGATTGTATGCAGTGGAGAATAAATGTGTTTTCAGTAGGGATTTAAAAGTGGAATAAGTCTGTGCCTGACAGAGTGGAGTTGGTAAAGAATTCCAGAGGGCAGGGCCAAGGAAGAAAAAGGCAGAATAATGAGTAGATTGTAGATGTGCACGTGAAGAGGGTGGTGAGGGTGGGGGGGGGGGGAGGGGAAAGGTGTTGGCGATTTATATGAAGAGAACGAAGACTGTGGGTGGGAGTATGAAAATGAAGCAGATCAGCTAGGTACTGTGGCGTATGAGTGTGAATAACTTGGTGCACTAGATTAAGCATCTTATAATGAATTCTACAAGAATCCAGTGTAATTGGAAAAGTAAGGGGGGTAATGTGGTCTCTGTGTGAAGAGTGAGTTATGATCCTAGCTGCGGTATTTTGTATAAGTTGAAGAGGGCATAATTGAGTATGAGTGACACCTGTGAGAGTGGAATTACAGAAATCGAGGCGGGATATAACTGTGGATAAAGTGAGGGTAGTCAGTGCAGAGGGAGAAAGAAAAGGGCGAATTGATCGTATTTGGGGGAGGATGAAATAGGATGTCTTGGCGAGGTGAGAGATATGGTCCTGGAAGGTGAGATTAGAATCAAGGAGAACCCTCAGGTATCGGAAACAGGAAACCATGGGGATTGCACAGTTTTTAAGAGAAGGAGCAAGTGAAGGACAGGGATTCCCAAAGGTGAACCATGTGGAAGGCGCTTTCACTAAGTTGAGGTGAAGGCAGTTCGAAGATAACCGGTCAGCTACAACGGTGAGACAAGAAATCATGGGACCAAGATCAGGGTGAAGTGAATTGGTGTGATGCAGTATAATAGCTTCATCAGCACGAGTTGGAAATTGCCATTTCCAGGAATGTGTTTTGTGAGTTTAATTGACCAAAGGAGGTGACTTTGGAGTCACTATGGGACGCAATGCAAGGTTTGAATTCTTCCTTGATGACTTTGTCAACTAAGTCTGTTGGAGACATGTCTGTGGTTGCGCAGGAGGTGGTGGATTACTCACAGGCATCGCAGCAGTTAAATGTGAGGATGGATGCTCTCAACAAGAAAATTGCTGCAGTTCAAGTGATTAGGGATGCCCTGGTTAAGGACAGTAGCTGTGGTTGCCGACGGTTAGAGCACCTTGAAAATCTGGTGTGCCGAAACAACTTCAGACTGTTGAAATTTCAAAGGTCTCCCCTTATCTCGCCAATTGATATGGGTAAAAAATATTTTGTTGAGGTATTGGGGATGGACTCTGGTAATCTACTCCTTCTGATGAGGACTCAATATCTGACATCTGGCAGGGATTTCTCTTATCTGGGGAGCCAGAGGGATTCTGTTGTTGTCACTTTATGGACTTCCTGGAGTCCTCTGTGGAGGTGGTGACCCAACGGTCTACCCTAATTCTTGCTTTTGCCTTGGAGATTGATCGCCAAGCTGTGTTTAGGTTACATTTCCGCTCACTTGATAAATTGTTCTATGGATCAAAAATTTGGATTTTTCCAGATTTGTCTAGATTTATGCATGGTTCGGAACAATGTATCCTTGAAGGATACTACCAAAAGAATGAAGTTAGGACATATCAGCAGAGAGGTTCCAATAAAGACAAAAGTAGCCCAAATGCCCTTGAGTACGGAGCAGACAAAGCTTAAAGATTCCAAATGACCCCTGCCTACTAATAGCCAGATTAATATGAATAAAATACAGTCTCTAAAATGCTTGTATGAAAATGCTAGAAGTCCAAAAAATAAGATGGGAGAGTTAGAATATATAGCACTAAATGATAGGTTAGATATGTTTGGAATCTCATAAGGAAGGAGGACAACCAGTGGGACACTGTGATATCTGGGTACAAAGTATATCATAATGATAGAGCTGATAAAATTGGTAGAGGTCACACTCTATGTTAGAGAGGGCATTGAGTCACATAGGATTAAAGTTTTGCAGAAAACAAAATTTGCTGTAGAATTTCTATGGATTGAAATTCCATGTAAAAAGGGGAAGGCAATGGTGGTGGGGGTGTACTATCGACTGCTTGGCCAGAAATCACTGAAGTTAAGAAATGTTACCACACAGTAATAATAATGGGTGATCTCAATTACCCCAGTATTGACTGGGTCAGTGTCATAGCCGGACATGCTAGGGAGATAAAGTTTTAGAAAAAATAAATGACTGCTTCTTGGAGCAGCTAGTTCATGACCTGACCAGAGGGAAAGCCATTTTGGACCTAGTCCTTAGTGGAACACTAGATATGGTGAAACAGATAAGAGTGTTGGGGCCACTTGGTAATAGTGATCATAGCATGATCGCGTTTGATTTAATTAATGGAGGAGGGATGGTAAGGAAATCAAAAGTACTACCTTTTAACTTTCAAAAGGGAGTCTATGATAAAATGAGGAAAATAGTTAAGCAAAAACTAAAAGGAGCAGTTGCAAAAGTTAAAGACTTACATCAAGCTTGGGTGTTGTTTAAAAATACTATCTTGTAAGCCCAGACCAGCTGTATTCCATGCTTTAAGAAAAGTGGAAGTCCAAAAAACTGCCAGTATGGTATAAAGGTGAGGTCAGAGAGGCTGTTGTTGTCAAAACAAGCATCTTTCAGGAAATAGAAAAAAAGAGCCAAATGAAGAAAACTGGAAACAGCACAAACACTGGCAAGTTAAATGCAAGGCATTGATAAGGTAGGCAAAGAGAATTTGAGAAGAAACTTGCTGTGGAAGCAAAAACGCATAATAAAGACTTTTTCAAGTACATTTGTAGCAAAGAACACTTTGAGAGAGGGGTAAAAGGGTCACTAAGAGGGGACAAGGCCATAGCTGAGAGATTGAATGAATTCTTTGCTTCGGTCTTTACTGAAAAAGATGTAGGGATGTTAACCATGACCAAAGTGGTATTTAAAGGTGATACTGTGGAAGAATTGAAAGAAATATCGATACACCAGAAAGATGTATTACAACTATTTGATAAACTGAAGAGTAGCAAACCACCTGGACCGGATGGTATACATCCAAGGGTGTTGAAAAAACTGAAATATGAGATTGTAGACCTGCTATTAGTAATCTGTGAACTATCATTAAAATCATCTGTAATGCCTAAAGATCGGAGGATGGCCAATGGAACACCAATTTTTAAAAAGGGTTCCAGGGGTGATCTGGGAAACTACAGACTGGTGAGCCTGACATCAGTACCGGGAAAAATGGTAGAATCCATCATAAAGAACAAAATTACTGAACATGTAGATAGTCATGGCTTAATGGGAGACAGCTAACATGGCTTTAGACACAGAAGATCTTGTCTTATTAATCTGTTATATTTTTTTGAAGGTGTGAATAAACAGGTAGACAAAGGTGAGTTGGTTGACATAGTGTATCTGGACTTTCAGAAAGCCTTTGACAGCCCGATCGGCATCGGGGAAGGGAGCAGATAGGTAAGCTCCTCCCTGCGCCCCACCACAAGGCCAATCAGGCTGAAGAACTCCACCTGCTCAAAGTTTAAATTATTCAGCGCTCCAAGGCGTGCCCGCAGCACCCACCAGCCCGATCGGCATTGGGGAAGGGAGCAGGTAGGTAAGCTCCTCCCTGCTCCCCACCACAAGGCCAATCAGGCCAAAGAACTCCACCGGCTCAAAGTTTAAATTCTTCAGCGCTCCAAGGTGTGCCCGCGTCTGGTGGGCCCGCGCCTGAGGGCCTTGCCAGAGGGCCCTTTGGTGTGGCCCTTAGGCACGGGCCCTGGGGCACTCTGGTGCTCCATAGCTGCCAGGGTCGAGCAGGCTCAATTGATCCTTCACACATCACCTCCTGACTAAACCATCTCACGAGCTCCACCCCGGTACTTTAAAGTACTTTCAAATAACTCTCCCTTATCTTGCTTCCCACCGCTGGCATTAATCTTCCTCCCATTACCTGCCTAGAACTTGCTACCCACTGTCTGCACTGTACTGCTACCCATTATTGCCATTGATCTACTACCCACTGCCTGCATAGCACTACTACCCACTGCTTGCTTAGTATTGCTCCCATTGCTGGGCATAGAACAGCTACCCATTGTTGCATAGAACTGCTACCCATTGTTTGTATACTGTTGCTACCCATTGCTTGCACAGTGTTGCTACCCATTGTTTGCATACCGTTGCTACCCATTGTTCCATAGAACTGTTATCCATTGCTATCCACTGCCTGCACAGTACTGCTACCCATTGTTAGCATACTGTTGTTACCCATTGTTTGCATACTGTTGCTACCCACTGTTGCATAGAACTATTATCCATTGCTTATCCATTGCTTGCTACCCATTGTTTGCATAGAACTGCTACCCACTGTCTGCTTATTTGCCTATTACTTGCTACCCATTGGTTGCCTAGTACTTGCTACCCATTGCCTGCATAGAACTTGCTACCCATTGCTTGCTCAGACCTTTCTGCCCACTACCATGGCACCACATCTCATTGTCCTTCTCTTCCTCATCCTCCCCAACTGCCTCCCCTCCTACCAAAGCCCTCCCTCCTCTTCCCCTCCCCTCCCCCTACCTTCCTCACTTCTCCCTCCATTCTTCCCCCTAGCCTAGCATCTGCTCTTGAGCTTCTTCACACCATCCCCCACATTCAACCAGCCCCCCTCTCTTTAAGGCAACCCCACCCTCGCTTCCGCCGTACTATCTCCACTTTACCTCACTCTCTAATACTCATTCTCCTTCTTTCATCAGGCAATATCAACCCCAACCTTGCCCCCCCCTGTTTTCTTTCTCACACTAAAAAATGTTCCTCACGTACCCTATCTAATCTCATCCACATCCCGCTCCTCCCTCCTTCCGCCCTCCCTCATTCATCCCACAATCACTCATCCATTGATATCAACTCCAACCCTACCCCCAAAAATAATCCCTCACATAACCTACCCGATACCATCAATTTACCCCTCATTTCCCCTCCCTCATGTTCCTCTTGGAGAGCACACACACCCAGACATACCCATCAACACCCTGCTCCTTCTAAATCTCGGTATTACCCTAGAAATAGACCACCATGCTACTCTGATAAGAAATCCACACGTAACTTATCCAACCTTATCCATATCCCTCTCCTCCCCCCTCCACTCTCCCATTTTCATGCACCCTATGGAACGCATTCTCAATCATTAGAAAAAACAATATTCATAATCTTTTTATCTCTAATGCCCTACACCTTTTTGCCTTGACCGAGACCTGGCTCCCCCCAGATGACACCGCATCCATGGACTTTCTCTGCTATGGGGGCTACCAGTTCTCCCATACACCACGATCTACTGGTTGCGGTGGTGGTGTTGGCCTCCTACTCTCTCCCTCCTGCCAATTCCAACCCCTCCTGCCACCCCAATCACACTCTCCCCTGACCTTCAAAGTCCACTCCATTCGCCTCCTCACACCACTTCCCCTCAGAGTAGCTGTTATTTATTGCCCACCCGACAAATCCAAATCGACCTTCCTCACCGACTTCGACTGCTGGCTTTCTGCCTTTATGGATCCCTCCTCCCCCACTCTTATTCTTGGCGATTTCAACATTCACATTGACAACCCCTCCGACCCCCATGCCTCAAAGTTCATCACTCTTACCTCCTCGTTTGACCTCCAACTTTGCTCCACTGCCCCCACACATCTACACGGCCACTGCCTTGACCTAATATTCTTCTCCAATTCCTCTCTCTCAAACTTCCGCAAATCAATCCTTCCCTCATCTGACCATCACCTCTTAACATTTACTCTTCAGCTTCTGCCATCCCAGCCTCGTCCTGTCTCCTCCGACCGATTTAGAAACCTTCATAATATTGATCCCCTTACTCTCTCCTCCACCATTTCTCCATCTCTCTCCTCCATTTTATCCTCCAAGTCCGTCGGCGAGGCATTATCTTCATACAGTGCTACACTCTCCTTACCCCTTGACACTATTGCCCCTCCCACCCCACGCCCTCTCAAACGATCTACTCCCCAACCCTGGCTTTCACCCACAATCCATTACCTATGCATCTGCACCCGTTCTGCCAAACGAGCTTGGTCCAAATCCCGCTCCCCGGAAGACCTTCTACACTTCAAATTCATGCTTGGCTCCTTCCAGTCAGCCTTAGCTCTTGCCAAACAAGATTACTACATCCACCTGACCAACTCCCTTGCCTCTGATCCTCGCCGTCTCTTTAATACCCTCAATTCTCTCCTCAAGGTCCCCCTACCCCCGATCCTGCCTTCCCTTTCTGCCCAAACCCTAGCTGACTACTTCCATGATAAAATCCTCAAGATTACCCTTCAATTCCCTACCCCCTCATCTACATCCCCTCCTCCCCAATTATCCTCCACATCCGTACTTCCCCTGCCACCCTCCTCCTTCCCTCCGATCTCTGAAGAAGAAACCACACTCCTTCTTTCCTCCTCCAAACCCACTACCTGTTCATCAGACCTTATCCCCACCCATCTCCTACGTTCCATCTCCCTCACCATTGCTCCTCCATCACTGATATCCTCAACTTTTCACTCTCCACTGCAACTGTTCCCATTGGCTTCAAACATGCTGTTGCCACACCCCTCCTCAAGAAACCCTCACTTGACCCCACATGCCCTTCTAACTATCTACCCATCTCCCTCCTTCTCTTCATATACAAACTATTAGAACGATCAGTCCACTGTCACTGCCTCGACTTCCTCACCTCCCAGACCCTCTTGGACTCACTATAATCCAGCTTCCGTCCCCTACACTCCACTGAAACGGCACTCACAAAAGTCACCGAAGACCTGTTCCTGGCTAAATCTAAGGGCCTCTATTCTATCCACATCCTTCTTGACCATTCTGCTGCCTTTGACACCATTGACCACAACCTTCTCACCACCCTCTCCTCGCTTGGCTTCAAGGACTCCGTACTATCCTGGTTCTCCTCCTACCTCTCCCATCGCTCATTCAGTGTATGCTCTGATGGCTTCTCCTCCTTCCCTACCCCGCTCCATGTAGGTGTACCCCAGGGATCTGTCTTGGGCCCCCTCCTCTTCTCTCTCTATACCCAAGGCCTTGGCACGCTTATCTCCTCCCATGGCTTTCAGTACCATCTTTATGCCGATGACTACCTCTCTACACCTAATATTTCTCCGGCAACCCAATCCAAGATCTCTGCCTGTCTTTCGGACATCACTGCCTGGATGTCTCATCGCCGATTGAAACTGAACATGGCCAAGACTGAACTCCTTGTCTTTCCACCCAACTCCTCCCCCCCATTTCCCCCCTCTCAGTCCATGTGGATGGATCTAATATCCTTCCTGTTCTCTCTGCCCACAATCTAGGGGTTATCTTTCACACCTCTCTCTCTTTCTCCACTCATATCCAGCTTGTCGCTAAGACCTGCTGCTTCTTTCTCTACAGAAGTACCCTAAAAACCCAGCAAATAACAAACCACATGGAAAAAGTTTTTTTGTCGGATTGACCAACACAGTATACAGGATCAATACCTGTTACCGCAGCGGTCCTTCCTTTTTAATCGTTTATATAACAACTTAAAACAGCTCCTATTAGGAACAGCTGGTACTTAGCTTTGTGCGGTTAGGCTGTGAAGGTAGACAGGCAGTGGAAGTTCAGTGCCTGATTCAGCAGGTCTTGTCACAACGACGTGCCACGTTTCGGGGGTACACTCATCCACTCCCTGCTTCAGGTCAGACCTCCGAATAGGAATGAGAAACATCAGCCACTGCCTGTCTACCTTCACAGCCTAACCGCACAAAGCTAAGTACCAGCTGTTCCTAATAGGAGCTGTTTTAAGTTGTTATATAAACGATTAAAAAGGAAGGACCGCTGCGGTAACAGGTATTGATCCTGTATACTGTGTTGGTCAATCCGACAAAAAAACTTTTTCCATGTGGTTTGTTATTTGCTGGGTTTTTAGGGTACTTCTGAATTTAATTTGACCCAGTTTCGAAGCATTTGGGCTTCTTTCTCTACAACATCAGCAAAATCCACCCCTTCCTCTCTGAACACACTATCAAAATACTTATCCACTCCTTAATCTCCTCTCGCCTCGATTACTGCAACCTACTCCTCGCTGGTCTCCCTGTGAGCCACCTCCTTCCCCTTCAGTCTATACAAAATCACGCTGCTCGAATAATCTTCGGTCAGCCTCGCCATGCCCACATTGCTCCTCTTCTCAAGTCGCTTCACTGGCTCCCTGTCCAATTCCACATCCAATTCACGCTTCTCCTACTGACCTATAAATGCATCTACTCCAAGGCCCCTCAATACCTCTTATCTCTCCCTACGTCCCCTCTCGAAACTTGAGCTCCGCTAACAAATGACTTCTATCAATGCCTTTCACCCACACCGCTAACTCCCGACTGCGCTCCTTTCACCTTGCTGCACCTTACACCCGGAACAGCCTACCTGCATCTGTGCGCCAGGCATCCTCTCTGACCCTCTTCAAATCCAGGTTGAAGACCCACCTCTTCACCGTTGCATTCAGATCCTGACTCCATCCTCATCTTATCCTAACCTCCGTCAAGGCTTATGACCAAACTATAGACCAAACTGTACCACACCGTACCTTGCACAGAACCGACTAATGCTCTGTACTGTTCTAACTAGATTGTAAGCTCCGATGAGCATGACTCTGATGGACAGGGACTGTCTCTTGTATGTTGGCTACCTCTTGTAGTTCAGCTGTGCAGTGCTGCGTGCGTGGCGCTCTATAAGTGCTGAATAGTTGTAGTAGTAGTAGTAGTAGTAGTAGTAGGTGCCTCATCAGAGACTTTTGACAAAACTAAAAAGTCATGGGATAGGAGGCAGTGTACTATTGTGGATCAGAAACTGATTAAAAGATAGAAAGCAGAGTGTAGGGCTAAATGGCCAATTTTCCCAGTGGAGAAAGGTGAATAGAGGAGTACCCCAGGGATCTGTGCTGGGTCTGCTGCTTTTTGACATATTCATAAATGACCAGGAAAATGGAATAACGAGTGAGTTTATGAAATTTGCAGATGATACAAAACTATTTAAAGTTGTTAAAACCCATGAGGATTGTGGAAAATTGTAAGAGGATCTTGATAAATTGGAAGACTGGGCATCCAAATAGAAGATTACATTTAATATGGACAAGTGCAAAGTTATGCACCTAAGAATGAACAATCAAAACTATGTTACATGATGCAAGATTCCACATTAGGAACCACCACCCTGGAAAAAAAAAGATTTAGGCATCCAAATGGCAGATGAAATTTAATGTAGACAAGTGCAAAGTTATGCACCTAGGAAAGAACAACCCAAACTATAGTTACACGATGCAAGGTTCTACATTAGGAAGTACCACCCAGGAAAAAGATTTAGGCATTATCATGGATAACATGTTAAAACCCTCCGCCCAGTGTGCAGCGGCAGCCAAGAGAGCAAATAGAATGCTAGGTATCAAAAGGAAAGGAATGGAAAATAAAAGAAAGGATATTATAATGCCTCTGTATCATTCCATGGTGCGACTGCACCTTGAATATTGTTGTGCAATTCTGGTTGCCATATCTTAAAAAAGATATTGAAAAGAGGTACAAAAATGGTAAAGGGGATGGAAGGATACCCCTATGAAGAGAGGCTAAAAAGGTTAGGGCTCTTCAACCTGGAAAAGAGACGGCTGTGGGTAAACGTAGATCAATTGTTTATGTCATCAGAATATAGAAAGTCTAGGGGACATGCAATGAAGCTTCAGGGTAACCTATTTAAAACTAATAATATTTTTTCACTCAACGTGTAATCAAACTCTGGAATTTGTTACCGGAGGATGTAGTAAAAACTGTTAGTGTAATTGTGTTTAAAAAAATGTTTGTACAAGTTCCTGGAGGAAAAGTCCATTAACCATTATTTAAAGGGACCCAGGATATCACTGCTTGATCCAATACAAGCATTGTGGAACCTGTGTCTTTTGGGGAAACTGCTAGGTACTTATGACTGAGATTGGCCTCTGTTGGAAACAGGATACTGGGTTTGATGGACCTTGGTCTGACCCAGTATGGAATATTTTATGTTCTTAAGATTTCTTGGCACTGTGCCCTAGGATGTTAGCCTCGGGGTTAAATTTTGTTTTACGTTTTCTTTGTATTTGTTTGTTGCAGTGTGAGAGTAAGAAGTTTGATTTTTTTTAAACTAGGCAATTTTTAGAATTTATAAGAGCCAGGGAAGAATTAAATGCCCAAGTTGTCGTCCTATAAGCACCAGTTTAGGGTCCGCTTTGGGAGCTTAGTAGGATGTGTGTTCACTTTATTGTAGTTTATTTTCCTTCTATATTTTTTGCATCGTTCTTGGATCCTTTTTCTTTTATTTTTGTGGGCTAAAGTTTGGTAAGCAACTGTGGGTTGTTTGTATCATTGTGGTTTATATCATGTTGACTGATTTCCATATATTTTTGTTTTGTTTTGTTTTATTTATCTATTTATTTATTCACTTTTAAAGATGCTTTATAAACAAAACAACTTATATAGAAATAGAAAAAAACATGGAAAAGAAAAACAGATATGATAATTAACTATACACAAGAAATCAAAAATAAAGCCCTTTTCTCACTAGCCCAAACCCATAAGAGATCCAAGACAACAAAAAGGAAAAATAATTTATATAAAGATAAAAAAAGAAATGAAATAACCCCTGAAAAGTCTGCAAACTAAACTAATATACTGGGTTATAGTCTCACATCTACGAAACCCTAGATAGGCGAGAGCTAATAAAGGCCACTAGCTGATTAGGGCTATAAAAGACATGAGATTTAGAATGTAATTTCATCAAGCACTTGCATGGGAATTTGAGGAAAAATATCCCCCCTAACTGAGATATCCCCAGCTTCAGGCTCCCCGGCTCCTTATGTCTTTTCTCTGTGTCCCCGGCAAGGTCAAGGAACATACGGATCAGCAACCCCTTGAAAGAAACAGAATGTTTTTTTATATACACTCTAAGCAACCATTCACGATCAACATATAATGTGAAAGTTATTAATAATGTTGCAGGAACAACAGTTTCCAAATCAGAGGTTTCCAAAACTTCAGTTATATTTAAAATATCTATATGCTGTACTCCTGTTGAAGTCTGCTGAGATGAATCACCCAACATCGTCTTGCCAATAGGTAGGTGTATATTTTAGACAAAGGTAGCTGAGACTCCAATGGAATCCACAGGGCTTCCACCATATACTTTTTAAACATATCTCTAGCCGAGACCGGAGAAGAATGGGGGAAATTTAACACACGAAGATTAGCAGAGCAAACCTGGGTTTCCAGAGTCTCAGCTTTAAATCTAATTGACATCAGAATTTTAACCAAGGCAGAAACAGTCTTCCTGCCTATGGTGGAATCCCTTCAAGTTCTCAACTTCTTTCTGGAGAGTAGAAATGTCGGACACATTTCTTTGAATGACAAGAGTATTATGATGAACCAATTCCAAAATCATATTAGAATTAGAAACCACAGTCTCACCCAACTTGGAAATAGCAGTCCAAATAGATTCCAAAGAAAAACTATCATGTCAATTCCAAACAAACTAAAGGAATACTGTCCACTCTGACCACATCTTTCCACCCAGCACACAACTTCCCACCATCCCAGCTGTAGCTTTCCTGGCAGTTTCTCAATGGCAGACTTCTTCTCCCCTTAAATCTCCACTGCAGCTAATCCAGACAATGGCATCGACAATGGGATGCCTCTCCTCCCAGCAGGGCAACTTGCAGTCCAGAAGCTGAGCTGGGTGACCTGGCCGACCCAAGGCAAAGAAACCCAGCAGGGCAAATGCAAATATGGTAAAAACTAACATCCCGAGGAGGACGCTGTGCCCCCCCCCCCCCGACACCGGTATGGACTCAGCCAGGAAACCACCGGATTTTGCTTGCTGACGCTCATCCCTTGCTACAAAGGAATCCATTAGCCCAATAGCAGGAATGGAGCTCTGGGGAGTTCCCAAAGAATCGGGAGGATAATTCTGTTACTTCCCCTTCCTCGTCGGCATCACGAAAAGCACGTCTGAAACAGCTTCAGGTTACGCGGCCATCTTGGATCTCTGTTTGGCATTCACTTTTGTTTTTGGACGAAATATAATTGTAAATCTATAAAAAATAAATAATAATAATTTTAAAAAGAGGATAGTGAGGTTTCTGGAGTCCAATAGATTACAGGATCTGAGGCAGCATGGTTTTTACTAAAGGAAGGTCTTGTCAGACAAATCTCATTAATTTCTTTGACTGGGTGACCAGAGAGTTGAACTGAGGGAGAAACCTAGATGTTGTGTAAAGTCTTTGACACTGTTTCACACAGGTGACTTAAAAATAAATTGGGCACCCTAGAGATGGACTCTAAAGTGACCTATTGAGTTAGAAATTGGTTGAGTGGGAGGCAACAAAGGGTACAGGTAAATGGAGCTCATTCTGAAGAGAAGGATGTTAGCAGTGTTAGCCCTAGAGATCTGTCTTTGGTCTGATTCTTTTAAATATTTTTGTAAGTGATATTGCAGAAGGGCTCTGGTAAGGTTTGTCTCTTTCTGAATTAAAACAAAGTATGCAATAGGGTAGACACCCAAGAAGGTGTAGATGACATGAGGAGGGATCTAGCAGAGCTTGAAGAACTTGGCAGCTGTGATTTTATTTATTTTTTTTTTTATACTGTGCTTTTTAGAATCAGTGTGGTTTACATGTATACTAACAGGCACTTTTTATTCCCTTGTCCCTGAAGGGCTCACAATCTAAGTGTACCTGAGGCAATGGAGGGTTAAGTGGCTTTCCCAAGGCTACAAGGAGTGGCCATGGTACTGGAGACCCCAGTCCCACTGGCCTGATGTTGCTTGTCCCCCTATGGGAACTGAACCCCTGGCCTTCCAGCCTGAGTTAACCTGTCCTAACCACTGAGCCACTCCTTCCAATATTTAATGCTAAAATAATGCAGGGTCATGTATTTGGGCTGCAAAAATCCAAGGGAGGGTACAATATAAGGGCAAATCTGAACCAAAATCATACCGTCCCATCTCTAGCCTGCCATTCCTTTATAAAGTCATGGAAAAAGCAGTCCAAAGGCAACTTCAGGACCATATAGATATTAATGCCCCTCTGGACATACATCAGCACGGATTCAAGCCCCAACATGACGTGGAAACTCTACTCACCTCCCTCTTTGACAATCTCCTAAGAGGCATAGACAACATAAAAAACGGCTTCCTGCTAGGGTTCATGGACATCTCGGTGGCCTTCAATACCGTGTCACACCCTAAGCTACTGCAACGCTTACAACAGATAGGACTATGCAAGAATACCCTAAAGTGGTTTACATCATACCTGGAAGGGCGAATGCAACAAGTCAAATGCGATCAAAAGAAATCCCTACAATTCCCCGTCATGCAGGGAATACCTCAAGGCTCAGCCCTATCTTCAATGCTCTTTAACATCTACATACAGCCCATATGCAACATCATCAAGAACCATAATCTATGCTACCACATTTATGCTATTAAACAATCAAAATGCTTTTAGGTCTCCCATATAAACATCTAAACAAACAAGGGAAACACACATAGACAAACTATTTTTTGTTGGAACTCACACTATGAGGGAACCTCCCTCTCGGTGTGTGTTGTTCCATTTTTATCTTAAATTCAAAATAGGGACGCAACCCTAACAAGGATTAGGGGAACTTCAACCCTCTAATACCAACTGGATAAACCCGATTCACACCAGGCATAAAACACCAGGCCTAAGGAAAATTTGATTCACATAAGGCATAAGCCAAATGAAAGTCACTTAACTTGAGTACAGACTTCTCTCCGATATCACTGCAGGCGTCCAGCATATCAGCATAGCAGCGTATCCGCAAATAGTCCACCAAACCGGCAAACCATCAAGGCCCGCTCTGGGATCGCATGGCTGTATTCGCTGTCAACAAACCTCAGAGGTTCTCTTCGGGCAAATCTTTGTAAAGCCCAAGATCTTCAATGAGGGAACCAATGACGCTTGGTATCAAGACAACCACTTCGTGGAAGCTTACTCCAAGTGACTTCACTCCTCGTTCCTCAAGCAACCACATTTATGCTGACGACATCATGGTGTACGCTCCAGTCAACTTACAGGCACTAAACACTGCACCAATAACAAAACGCCTCAAAGACATGAATGACTGGCTCATAGCCAACAACTTAACGGTCAACTACGACAAAACTGAGGCAATGTTCGTCACCAGGAACCCCACATTCACACCCCCACAAACCATAAGCATCCTAGACAAACACATAGTAGTCAAAGAAGTTAAATATCTGGGATAACACTAGACAGAGCTCTGAACTTAAAATCTCACATCAACAAAACTGCAAACAAGGCATAAATGAAGCGCAACAGTTCTGCAACCAGCCTCCATGCCCTCTTATCCCGTGATACCAGCAACAGACCTAGAAGATTATCCACCTCAAACACCCTCAATACCCCAAGAAACTTCGCTAAATCACGCAAATGTACATCACAACGAGCAATTTCTTTGGCTGCCCCTTTGATTTGGAACTCTCTCCCTCCTGATTTACGTGCAATTGATGTTTTAAGTGACTTTCGTAAGCAATTAAAAACTTTACTTTTCATTGAGCACTATGGATCAACAAATGACTAAGATATCATCTATTGTATATATTTTATAAATAATCCACTATATTGTTAACCCTTGTTATTTTTCCTACATTACCATATGTTGTCATGTCTATACTGTTTATGTTTCCCTTGTTTATACCTTGTATTTCTTGTGACCGCTTTGATTGAAGGAAAAGGCGGTATAAAAAACTTGTTAAATAAATAAATAAATAAATATCATCGATTGAAAACAGACAAATCAAACCAATGCTCCGTCAAGACCACTTCCGCACAGTATGTCAAGCACTCATCACACCACTGCTTGATTATGGAAACTCACTATATCAGGGCCTTCCTCACCAGACACTACACCCACTACATATGGTACAAAACACCACAGCACACATCATTACAGACACCCCAAGGACTGAGCACATCACTCCTGTCCTACAACAACTACACTGGCTCCCAATGGTGGCAAGAGCTAAATACAAAACAATCATGATAATCTTCAAAGTCATTCACCATCTTTCAGCGGATGTACTCCAAAGCATTATAACAAGAGACATCAGCAATAGACCAAGAAGAACCAATAATAACAACATGATCAGCACCCCTGCAGGCTATCACAAAACCAGACAAACAACCTCAAAAAGAGCACTATCACTACTGGCATCCTCAATATGGAACTCCCTACCAATGAGCTGAGAGCTTTAGAAGACCTCACAGACTTCTGCAAAGACCTCAAAACATGGTTATTTATAGAAACCTATGAGCATTCAAGCAACATCCCTTACCCAAACAGCAACACTAACATCACCGCCAACTAAACACCCACCTACCCCATTCACACGAACAAATTTGTCACACCACGTTAGTAAATACCTTTATGTTATATGTTACCTCAACTGTACTGTCTAAATACTGTCACATAACTGTACTGTCTAAATGTTTACACGTACCCTAATGTTAAAAGTAATCCTCCAATTGTTTTGTGACGTGACCACCTTGATTGAAGGAAAAGGCGGCATTCAAATCTGTCTAAATAAATAAATAAAATAAATTAATAAATTAATTACTTCTATGCACAAAAGAAGAGCAGGACATGGACGTGATTGGTTCTGATGATCTTAAAGTGGCTAAACAGTGATGGCAAAAGCCTGAAGGATACTTAGATGCATAGGGAGAGAAATGGCCAGCAGAAAGAAGGAAGCGATAGTGTCTCTGTATAAGACTTTGGTGAGACCTCATTTGTAGTACGGTGTGCAGACCATATCTTCAAAAGGAAAATAACAGGATGAAGTCGGTGCAGATGTGGCTACCAAAATGGTTAGTGGTCTTGGTCATAAGGCATATGGGGAGGAACTTCAATATCTCAATATGTATACATTAGTGGAAAGACAGGGGAGGGGAGATATGATAGAGAAATTTAAATACCTCCAAGGCATGAATGCACAGGAGAAGTGTCTCAATTGAAATAAAGCTCTGCAATGAGGTGATACAGGATGAAGATGTAAGGGTATAGACTCAGAAGTAATATGTGGAAATATTTCTTTATGGAAAGAGTGGTAGATGCATGGAATAGTCTCCCAGTGGAGGTAGTAGAGACAAGGCCTGTATCTGAATTCAAGAAAGCATAGAATAAACACAGGGGATCTTTAAAAGAAACAAAAGGTCTGTAAAACTTAGTATTTGGGATGGAAGAGCAGATTGGATAGGCCATACAGTCTTTTATCTACCATCATGTTTCTGTTTCTAGATTGCACTACATCCAGGATGTCCTAATTAATATCTGGCAGGTTGAAATCACCTTTTATAATAGCAATATTGTAAAAGTTATCAATTGAATATCTATTTCACCAGTAGAAGAAGATATTTAATTCCCTCTTTCCAGATTAACCCACAAGGCTTCTTCCTTACATTGTATGACCTGCAGTACTGTTGCTTTAATATTATTTTATTATTTATAGCAATATTTCTTCTTCCTTGGGCAAGTCACTTAACCCTCCATTACCTTGGAAGAAAAGGCCTAGCAGGCTACTTCTGGTTATACATTGCCAAGAAAACCCAGAGGCTGCTGGGTCGCCAGGAGTCAGCACTGACTTGACAGTACTTAAAAAAAAAAATCTCCTTCCTTCCAGTAAAGGGGGTGAAGTACTTCTATCCACAAAAGAAGTGTGGGACATAGGCACAATTGTTTCTGATGATCATAAAGCAGTTAAACAGGTAGAAAAGGCAACAGCAAGATCCAGAAGGATGCTTGGATGCTTGCCAGCAGGAAGAAGGAGGTGGTAGTGCCTCTGTATAAGTCTTTGGTGAGATCTCATTTGGAGTATTGTGTGCAATTCTGGAGACCACACCTTCAAAGGGATATAAACAAGATGGATTTGATGTAGAGGGTAGCTACTAAAATGGTCATTGGGTTTTGTCATAAAGTATATGGGGACAGACGTAAAGATCTCAATATGTAAACATTTGGGGAAAACAGGAAATGCTTATTCTTGCCATTAGAAACTCTGCGACCTAGCAGTTTAAAAGTTAGCAGAGCCATGGGAGCAGAGAAATGTTCCCGTGGCTGCTTTTTTTTTTTTTGAAGGATGAATCGGAGCAGACACGGGGGAGGGGGGGTCTGAAAGGGAGCAGACATGGCTTAGGGCTGAAAGGGAGGAGACAGGGGGAATATAAGGGAGCAGACACGGGGGGGGGGAGCTGGAAGGGAGCTGGCACAATGGGGGGAGCTGAAAGAGAGCAGATACTGGGGAGCTGGAAGGAAGCAGACACAGGGGGAGGCTGAAAGGGAGCAGACATTTGGCTACAAGGGAGCAGACACAGGAGGGGAGCTGAAAGGGAGCAGATGCTGGGGAGCTGGAAGGGAGCAGACATGGGGAGAGCTGGAAGGGAGCAGACATGGGGGGCTATAAGGGAGCACACACGGGGGGAGCTGGAAGGGAACAGACATAGTATGGGGGAGCTGGAAGGAAGCAGACCCAGGGGGAGGCTGAAAAGGAGAAGACATGGGGGGCTACAAGGCGGCAGACACAGGGGGTAACTGAAAGGGAGCAGATACTGGGGAGCTGGAAGGGAGCAGACATGGAAGGTGGCTGAAATGGAGCAGATACTGGGGAACTGGAAGGGAGCAAACATGGGGTGAGCTGGAAGGGAACAGACACAGGGGTGGGGAGAAGCTAGAAGGGAACAGACACTTGGGGATGGGGCTGGAAGGTGGCTAGGTAATAGGAGGAGGGTTGGAAGAGAACTGACAGGGGAGAAGTGGGGGCTAGAAGGGAGCTCACATGGGGGGTTGGAAGGGAGTGGAAAAGAGGGGAAGGAGGAGGCTGGATGGAAGGTGGGGTCTTGAAGGAAGCTAACACCCATGGATAGCTCTGGAAGGCAGATGAACAAAGGAGAGGGAGACTGGAAGGGAACTGACACAGGAAGGGGTACTGGGGCTGGAAGTTCGCTGATACCTGGGATGGTATTTGGACTAGGAGGGGCTGGACGATGGAGAAGGAGGCAGGCTAAAAGAGAATAGACACCAGTGGTGGTGCTGGGAATTCAAGGGGGTTGACACTGGAAGGTACTAGGAAGAGAGGCTGTAAAGGGGGCTGATATTGGGGAGGGCTTACTGGGACTGGAAAAAGGCTGATGGAAGTAAATGAAGAAAGCAAAAGGAGAGAAAAGAATTGGCAGATGGACTATAGACCATAGAAAAAGAGTTAAGAGAAGGCAGGGAAACAGAAACCTCAGATCAGGATCAGCATGATCAAAAATCATCAGACAGCTAAGGTAAAAAACATAATTTTATTTTCAATTTAGTGATTGGACTTTGTGCTATCTTTATGTTTCAAACAGTATGGGGAACTGCATCTCTTATCTGGTGTGGCACCGCATGCGGAGTCTGGCTTCTGGGGGCTTCATTTTAATTTTTGTCTACATATTTTTATTTTTACTTATTCTGTACTTGGTGAGAGTCTGTGTTTAGAGTGTGTGACCAAGGCCAGGTGTTCTGTTAACAGAGTTTGTATGTAGGGATCTGTACTGTAGTAATCTGACTTGTACAGCTTTTCAAATAAGTGTATGGAGGTTTTGGAGCCCATTGCAATATTTGTAGTGCTGCTTTTTTTCTGGGTAGGCCCCTTATTATATGAGTTTTGGAAGTGTATGCTGGTATGGTATGATAGATTTGACTTTGTAGATTTGCAGTGTTTTATATTAGTTTACAATATGCCTGGCACTGGAGAATGTTTATATTGTTGTTGGTGAGATGACCAGAATCAGATTTTGTTTTATTTATTTATTTATTTTACTATCACGTGCTGTTTGTATGATGTTAACTACTAAGTATTTTTATTTTGGCTAAGCATTTGCTCTTTTGCTGCAATTTTCTTACAACACTGGATTTGAAGGAGAAATAATAAATGGTTTTGGGAAAAAGGAGGGTAGGGTACAGCCAACATTAATAATAATAATGAGGGAGGGGTGCCGATTTATAGGTTGTAGGAGGACGCTAGAAACTCTAGCACCGGCCCTGGAAATAGGTTTACCTAGCACCGGGGGTACTTGTGACCTCGATTGGCCATTGTCTGGAAAAAGGATACTGGGCTCAATGGACCCAATAGGGCATATCTTATGTTCTTAAAAAGGCAGCATAATCTAAAAGGTAGGACTGTCAAAAACAAAGTTCTTATCCTTAGTCTGCTGCAACCTATCAACCCCCTGGAACATTCAATGAAGGATGCTGGAGAGATTGAAAAGCTCAGGATGATCCTATTGTGTTAAAACTAATTCAAGATAATGAGGTTTCTTATAATACATGGCCTTCACAACAATATACAAGCTTTTAAATTTATGCATATTAGAAATGATTAGCAACTAGTAAGGAAACATCTATCAAAGAAACATGATTTCTCAATGTTTTCCCATAAACCAAATGAACAGCTTTATTCTGTATCAGCTGAAACTGATGTAACTGATATTTAGACAACCCCAAATATAACCCATTGCAGTAGTTCTAGTGATTAGTAATCAAAGTATGGACTCATTCAATGAAACCAGAAACTCCAATAAAGGCTTTAACTCATCAAAGAAGTATACATGTTCAAGTGAAGTAAAAATAGGTGCCAGGAACATATTGAAAAGGATAGGTAAAAAAAAATTGATCCTTGAGGTAGTCCACACTTCATGGTAATTGGTGCAGACTAGTACAAAAAACACGAGTGGACTTATAAACAAACTTAGCACCCTAGGGATAGACCCTAAAGTTACTGCTTGGGTTAGAAATTGGTTGGGTGGGAGGCGACAAAGAGTACAGGTAAATGGAGCTCACTCTGGGAGAAGGAAGTTTACCAGTGGTGTGCCCCAGGGATCTGTCCTTGGTCCGATTCTTTTTAACATCTTTGTTAGTGATATAGCGGAAGGGCTGTAGGTTAAGGTTTGCCTCTTTGCGGATGATACCAAAATCTGCCATAGAGTAGACACCCAGGAAGGTGTAGATAACATAAGGAGGGATCTAGCTAAGGTTGAAGAATGGTCTAGAATTTGGCAGCTGGGATTTAATGTTAAAAAAATGTAAGGTCATGCATTTTGGCTGCAGCAATCCAAGGGAGCAATAGAGTATAGGGGGTGATGTACTTTTGTCCACTAAAGAAGAGCGGGACCTAGGCGTGGTTGTGTCTGATGATCTTAAAGTAGCTAGTAGTAGTAGTATCGAAAGCTACTATAGGGTCAAATGTAATCTGCAAAGAATCAAAACTCATATCTATTGCCATTAAGATATCTTCATTAGATACTGAAACAAGAACAGTCTTTGTTCCATGGTCCTCACAAAATCCCAATTGAAATGAATCTAAGATCCCTGAGTTCTCACAAAATTCCAAGCATTGCCGTTGCAGAAATTTCTCTTTAAGCTTGCCACAAAAAATCCAATTTTTAAATTGGCTTACTGTATAAGCTGAGGGAAAAGTATCCAAGGTAGATCCTTTTTTAAGTAAGAATTGTCAACCACTGTCTTTAACTTAAGGATAATGGGCCCGATATTGATCTGAGCAGTGCTATGCCCACGTTGGTGCATAGCCCTCCCCTTCCCGCCTAACCCGGATTTACCATGCCGGGTCATATGCGGCCCCAGAATCGAAAATCTGGGTATCACCGCACAGCTAGGAGGCTGCAAGAGCTGCCCGTGTAGCACTGATTTTCGATGCTACATGGTTAGTCCTGGCATCTTACAGATAGGCGAGGGTTTCCATCATCTATCTTTAAGATGCAGAGCATTTACTGTGTAAATGCAACTAAATCCCAATAACTCTCACTGATTGCAAACTGAAATAGCAAGAGCTATAGAGCCACATTTAAGTTAAAGAGGAACATATAAAAACCTAGGTGATGTGCGCATTCAAATATTTAAGCAGTATTGTCCGGTTCAGGAGTATAAGAAACAACCTAGGGTATGCCATAAATCTAAGGAAGCCCGAGACCAGGGAGTGGAATTTGTATCATGGCTATAAACCAATGATTCTGAACCACTTCAATCCTGTAATATCATTCATAGGCCTCTAAGTGTTTATCAATTTTTTTAATGGATTTAAAAGAAAAGAAACACTTCATTGAAACACGGCTCCCCATAGGTGCAAATTTCAAAACTCCCAAAACGCTGGATCTATTTTGATTCGAGTTTCACCCTATAATTTCAGACGGGCTGTATCAGGACAAATTCACCAGCTTCACTGAGATTCCTCTTAATGGAGAACTAAAACCTCCCAACTAGTTATAGAGGAAGTAGCCAGTAATCCAAACAGACTTCAACCAATCAGATCAGTTAGCTGTCATCGAATCTAATGACTCATTCAGACCCGCTGGATGCACTGAATTCAAAGTGAAAATCCACCTCTGTTCAAGTCTTGTAAGCTTCATGAGTTTATCACCACTCATCATTTCTTCAACAGCAT
Source organism: Ichthyophis bannanicus (assembly GCA_033557465.1). NCBI lineage: Eukaryota > Metazoa > Chordata > Amphibia > Gymnophiona > Ichthyophiidae > Ichthyophis > Ichthyophis bannanicus. The sequence goes on from CM066037.1 coordinate 211,906,915, forward strand.
CAATCACAACCCAGCATAAGCTTTCCTATGTATGAGGAAAACTGTAAACAATGTTGTACTAGAGTTGCAGTGAGAGTTCGGGTAGAAAGATGTGTTTTATGTCCTGACAAGTGAACCTTGACTTTACAATAAGTTCTACCCACATCCACCTTCTGACAAGGGCAGATGATGACATAAACTACCCAAGCTGTTTGCCAATCAGTATTTTACTTCAAAAAGAACACTTTGTAAGATGGAGGATCTTGCCATTCACAAATGTTTAATGACTGTTCACACATCAAACAATGATTACAAGGCTGATGATGACCCTTGTAACAATTTCTGTATCTTCTGTGTGGAAAATCCATGTGAACCAAATTGTCCCTCAAATTTCTTGCTCTGCAGAACGCAAAACAAGGGCCATTACGAAAAACCTCATGTAGAGCCAGAATGTGCCAATGTTTGTAAATGCTTCTTGCTATTGTTAGTGCTCTGTCCAAGTATTGCAAAATAACCACTTGCTTTTCCATTTCAGAAGGCATTTGTTTATGCAAACGCAAAGACCGGTTTGCAAACTTGGCTCTCAGATATCCTGTCTTCAAGACAGTGCTTGATGACTCCTTTGGGATATCTACGGTCTCACAGTTTCAATATCAATGTCTTTGCCTGATTACGAAAATCCTGTTCTGATGGGCAGATCCAGCAAATTCTTAAAAATTGACCAATTGGCAGGGCACGCTTTAAAAGAATGATGGCTGTCAAACTGAAGTAGTTGATTACGATCAATAGGTTTTGTATATAGAGAAGTATGCAAAACATCATTCTGATTAATAATCTCTACATCTAAAAATGTAATCTGTGTAGACGAGCACAACATAGTAATTTGCAAATTAGGGTCTTTGGTATTTAACCATCCTCTAAATTCAATTAAACTCTCTTGTGAACCCAACCAAATGCAAAAAATATCAATTAACCATGGCCATAGTCCAGTCTGGGAATACCACATTGATGAATACAAATAGGTTTCTTCAAAAAAGGTAACATAGAGATTGGCAATACTAGGAGCAACCGTGGCTCCCATTGAAACACCATGTATCTGAATATAATATGATTCCCTGAAACGAAAATAGTTCTTCTGGAGAACTAGTTGCGCTAAATATAACAAAAATTGCACTGGAATCCTACCCATCGGGGGTTTTAGTTGTAATGTTTGTGGACTAATTCTAAAGCCTGTGCTTGAGGGATATCGGTATACAGTGCTGTAATATCAAAAGTTACCAATAAACCAGGATTAGATGCTATGTCATAACAGGCTATTTTATTAAGAAAGTCAGTAGTGCCCATTGATGATATACAATATTTATACCTTCTTTTGGAATCTACAAATTTACCATTTTAATTTATATACAAGCACATGACTTTTATAAAGTATGTCATTATCACTAACCTCTTTCCAACCCTACCCCCAAAAATCCCATCTCTATCCGGGTAAACTCATGCACATATTTTTGCCAGTATATTGGGTGGGCACTTTTATTAGGAATATTTTGCTTTAGAGTAGTGTTTAAGGTTCAGCCAGCCACAAATATTTTTGTCTTTCCGTATGCATTTTTCTTTGCTCATACCTAAGCATGCGCACACATATGTAATATGAATGCACAAACATGTATATTTATTTATTTACATTCTCTTATATACCGCGCTATTCTGCATCAGTGCGGTTTACATTGAACAAACTGAAATTACATTAAACAGGGTATTATAACTTGGAGATAACTATTTTACAGGGAACATGGGCTATGGAGGGTTAAGTGGCTTGCCCAAGACCACAAGGAGCACCTGAGGGATTAGAAACCCCAGTCCTTCCGGCCCAAGGTTGCTGTCCTCTAGTGGGATTTGAACCCCTGACCTTCCGGCCTGAAGTACCTTGCCCCAACCACTAGGCTACTCCTCCACTCCACTTAACTTATATGCTCCAACAGGAGTACTGGTCTCACTAGAATGAAGAGCTGGGGCTGTGGCCTACAAAACTAGGTGGGACTCCCTGGGTCCTGCTGGCCAGAAGAGTGGAAATGTAACCACAAAAATCCAGTGGGCATCCCCGGGAAGTGCGGAGCTGCAAACTGAAAAGGCCAGTGAGAGTCCCATGTCCTACTGATCAGAAGAGCAAGGTTGTGGCCTGAAAGTGCTGGTGGGAGTCTTGGGTCCTGCTAATGAGCAGACAGGGCTGTAGTATGAAAAAGCTGGTAGGAGTCCTCGGGTTTCACCAGCCAGAAGAGCCAGAATTGCTGCCTGAAGAGGAGGAAAAGGAGGGTGCCAAAAGAATTGGTGGGTGAGGGGACAGAGCATAATTGAAAGGGTGAGTGAGGGATACAAGCGGCATATAGGGTAAGAGGCTGTGCTGGAAGAAAAGAAGATGGAGCATAAGGGAAGGGACAGGTTTAAAGGAGAAGAGATAGTGAGTGAGTGCATTATGGGAGATGGGAAGGGGGAGGAGTAAAAGGCCTGAAAGAGTGCAAGATTGGGTAGCAGGAGAGAGAGAATGCATGGGTGAGTAGAGGTAAATGAGGAAGAGCGCAGGAGAGAGTAGTGAAGGATAGTGCGCCGTTGAGTCAATGCTGACTCATAGTGACCCAGCAGCCTCTGGATTTTGTTGGCAACATGTGATTGGAAGTAGATTGCCAGGCCTTTCTTCCAAGGCAAAGGAAAGTAAAATGAAGGACAGGAAGGAGAAATATTACAAGAAGGTGCTGAAGGACAGGGGAAATTGAACACACCCACCTACCATTCCAACACACATGTACACAAGCATCCTCCACTACACACACTAACAAACATGTGCACATACGACCACACACCACATGTACAGAACTTCAAAGACATACCGGCACAAACACATGCCAACACACACACACACGAATAGCCCAGCACTCTTCAAGACACATGCATGTAACCCTCATTTGCCTGATCATGCAAATGGGAGAACCATGCCATTGTGTTACACTACGAGTGCACACTTTTCAGCTTGTAAAAGTCTATTTTTAAATTTGTTCTCCTTATGTATTCCTCATATAACATATATAGCTACATATGCTCACATGAAATGCTTTGATACTTGTACTGCTATTTCATCTTTTCTTCAACTTACAAAATAAGCAGAATTAAATGTAATCCCAGAGCAGTCAGCATGCGAAAAAACGGCTGTGATAAGTGACAGTGATTTAAATCGTCTCTTACTTGGGTTTGTGATGTAGAACACTGCTTTTACAAGATCAACCTGTCATCCCCGTTTCCAGTCATTAAACAGAGCACATCATTTCGTTCATGTTTGCAGTGTTACATGGCATGACATTATGCCCACAGGAGAGAAGCATCGCATATTGCCAGTCAGAATGTTTCTTCTTCTTCCCGGACCTAAGCACAGTCAGGATTCCCAGACTGACACTTCCCTGCCTGAGCTAATGACTATTTGATTCACGCAGCAGCAAGTGTTATACTGCCTGTGTTGCAATCCTTCCATTTACGGAAAGAAGTTATTCCCATATTTGGAGCAAAAGTCCCAGAATACCTTTGATCCTAGCTCACACTAGAAGTTAAAAGGGGAATCATGGAGAGGGGAATTCCCACACCCATCTTAGGACATGGAGAATTAGACCAGTATTTTACAAGAGGTTCTGCTAAACGTAGAGCCCCTTGTTAAATAGCTGCAGGACTGCATGGGTATGCTTTTGCACATCTGATAGAAGCAGTGATTTTAGGAAGCCGCATGTGGGAAAAAAAGCCATGGAAATCCTGCTCATTTAGACATGGGTAAAGCCTCTTAAAATGCCTGTACCAGCGCAGAAGTATGCTGGTGCAGAACTACAAGTCTGGCCCTCCCTCCACCCCCAGACTCCCAGGTGCCCTCTATCAGATATACCCCCCAAGCATAATCCTGACCCCCCCCCCCCCCATGGCATCAACCCAATTCCCTCAATCCTCCCAAGGCATCAACCTGATCCCCTCCCTGCCCCCTCCTGAATGCATGACATCAACTCCCGCTCCCTGTCCCCCAAAGCATCACATTAAGACCCCCCCAAAGACCCCTAACCAAACAGTACAAAAATGCCCCCCCCCCCTTTGAAAGGGTCCTCTGACTGTCTGGGCCCCTCAATGCACATTCCTGGGCTTTCCAGAGTAGTTGGTGTTCAGCAAGAACAAGGGCAAAGTCCACTTGCTCCTGCTTTTCCCGTCACTTGCCAGAATGGTGCTGATGATCCCTAGCACTGAGCTCATGGTGCTGCCACTACTGTGAAATTACCACTAGGGGATGTGCATGGAGGGGTGAGGTAGGGCGCGGACAGTCGGGGGGAGAGCCCAATAGATAAAAACAATCCCAACCCTGCCAAATAAAAAAAGAAAAGAAATATAAAGTGATACTTTTTTTTTTGACAGGCTTAATATATTTCTTGACTAGCTTTCAGGAGCTAAATCCCCTTCCTCAGGTCAGACCTAAGGATGTAAGTAATTTTAATACAGTAATCACAAAGTTATTCCCAAACTACCACAAAATACGTGGCGACACAAAAGATAAGTCCCTTTGCATGCTGCAGGAAACATATTTTCTCTTTTCCACCATTACTAAACAAGAGCACTGTTACTGAGCCATCATCTGTCATGATTCCAAAGAGAAGATTTTATATTAGCTTTTCCAGGAACATCAAGAAAAGCAAGCTTGTGAAAAATAAGAAGTGTTCTACGGGTTCAAATGCTTGTGTACTAGGTCAAACTGTGTCTGTTTTTTTACATTCTACTATCTGAAATTGATTTATATCCCTCTAGCAGTTGCTTCCTCTCTACACCCCCACACTCCCTTGGAAAGTGTGCTGAATCTAAGCAAAGTATCACGTTAAAGGTCAATGGCCTGGATAGCACAGGGTTAGCGTGCAGGAACCCCACACTAAAACCTCCGTACTACCCTTGTAGCATCTGTTTGGGTGGTGACTAGGTGGGATGGGTCAATCCCACTGCAGCGCTGCTAACATGGATGTTTGATGCGCATACTGCCTGTGCTCGGCACGGTAGGTTTACTGTGGCAATCCATGGTATTAAATGATGGAGCACATTGGTTAGAGTGCAGTGTTATCCCAGCAGAGATTATGAGAGTCCATTCTTCAGTGCAGATTCGGTTCATTGGGGCATCTGGAAATTTGATGGGCATGAAAATTATTTGTATACATGTATACCTATGAATTAACATATATACAATTGATTATATGTATTTTAAAATTCTTGCATGCATACACTATGCACCTAAAAAAACAAATAGGTCAAATGAACACAAAAAAATGTCCAGAAATCAGAAAAAAATCATATTAAATGGGTTTAAATTGATATTTTTGCCAATAAATGCCCCTAATAGAGATTCCAAATTGATCCCTTTACTCATGAATTAGCATGACTAAACCAGTGAAACACTTTCTGCTCAGTCTTACATTTTTAAGGTTCTTGGAATAAGAACATTTTAGCAACATGAATGATTTCATAGAATCAAGGGGCTGATCACAGAATAAAATTCATCAGCAGAGTTGTTGAATATCTGTATATTCCCTAAGGAGTAAGAGTAAATTTGGCAGGAATTTAAAATAAAAATATGTGCTAGTCACCTGCCATCCAAGATAAAAAAGTGCTCACCTTTAGCTTAAACACAAGGGCTAACAATGGTGGTAGAGACAGTACAGATACTATATTGTGGATAAAGGTAACACACTCCTATGCCTGTAGGCCATGGTGACTCTGTTCATGGATCCACAGCAGCAGGAGACAAATCACAGAATCTAATAAAGAGAGTTAACTATGCTTAAGCAGACTCCTGAAGCTAAAAAGGAAATGATACACCTCAACTATTATGCTACACACCCTGTATTTCCAAAGATAAAGTATGCCAGGAGAGCTTTGCGAAAACAGGAAGAAAGCAAAAATGTCAGAAAAATTGCGAAAGGCAATAGATGGAAATGTACGATTTCTGATGCAAAAAATAAAAATAAGTACTTGAGTGATGATACTAAGGGGGTCATTCCAGAACATGAATAAGTGGTTTGTACGCGCGCGGGGACGTTTATGTGCTGAAAATGTCCCCGACCATATTCTGAAATACTGCTGACATGCACATCCATGGCACTAGCATGAGGATCTCAGAATGTGCCCAGAAGGGGTGGAACGGGAGGATCGTCAGCCACAGAGACATAGAAAGCGTATTCAGGAAAGGCCCATGTATGTATTAACTGTTTCTCAGAAATGTCCATGCTATTCCTGCTGAAATGTGGAATACAGCTAGGACTTAGAAAAAATTCTGCTCTTTTCTGCAATGCAGTCCATATTGAAGAATGGTTGTGACAAGTATGGAATGGTGAGAAGTTGTTACAAGTATGGAATAGTGTGACTGCAGTCTGGAAAAACACAAGATGCAGTTTTAAGGTACAGAGAGCAGAGGAGAGGGAATGTTTTAACACTTTCAGACCTGAATTTTTTTACAGACACCATATATATATACATGGAATTCAATGAATAACATGACGTCCATTACAGTGGATATACGGTCTGAAAGGGTTAAGGTACAGAGAGCAGAGGCGAGACACATTAATAAACAATAGTGTTTTCTCAGGCTATGCACTAATGTGCTGTTTGTGCTAAAGGAGCCAATCTATGGGACCCTAACAGTTCCCATGTTCTGAAAACTGCTGATGAGGGATAGTATGGGCGTTAGAAGGGAGTGGATTCTTTTTTGGGTGAGAAATGGAGATCACATTTCTAGTCCTGGTACCCTATGCTATTACATTATGTCATAGCTGTTATGTATAGGTTCAGGGCATATTTTTGGCAGAATCATGTTTTTCTGACAGAAAGTGAGGGAGTGAGTGTTTTTCTGACAGAAAGTGAGAGTGGACCATATGGATGACTGCAGTGTGCCAGTGTGACTGGGCAGTCAAACTCAAAGAGGGTTCACTATAGCTAAATGTCGAAACATCCCTGTCAATAATAAGGGCACTCTGCAGTGAAAACAACACTAATGCATGCCCATAATGCACATTTTGTGAGACCAATGGTGTTGCTGTTGAACATGTATTAGTGCTGTTTGCACTGCTGAATGCCCTTATTCTGAGGGTCCCTTATTATTAACAAGGAATATGTTTTGACACTAAGCTAGAGCAAACCCTCTCATAGTTTGACTGCCCATACACTGGCACCTGGTGATGCTGCAGTCATCCATACGGTCCAGGTACTGGCCAGGTTTTCATGTCTCTCCTGAATTGCAGATGAGCACACCAGATCCCCCCATGCATCCCTCAAACCACTTACACAGAGCACAGGGAACCTATGCTGATTCCTTCTGGATTATTTTTCTTAGGATACTCTAATAAGATCTAATATTGTTGGCAGTGTGGAAGGGCAGCTATACATCCACTGTGCCATGCACTGGGAGACATGCCTGATGTAGTGCCAATATTCCCCGGATTGTCCCATGAGCCTACAACCCTATCCAGGCCAGAATTAATGAGAGCAGCGAGAGTGGTGATATATCCAGAGTCTGGCTACTTGGTGTGATGGCACATTGATCTCCCTTCCCATGCCCACACAGCACTGACCAGGAAAGCAGTGCCACAAAGCTGACTATGGGAAGGCGGACAGAGTTACCCCACAGATTGCAGATGTATACAGGCTGACATATGCCATGATGGAACAGGTATAGCTGCTGTGAGAAATGCCAGTACCCAGATAGGTGTACCTCAGATTTCATAGCCACTATGAAATCTACTACTACTACTACTGCTACTACTGATCATTTGTATAGCGCTACAAGGAATACGCAGTGCTGCACAGTCACACGTAAAAGATGGTCCCTGCTCAGCAGAGCTTGCAATCTAGTCAAAACGGACAACACAGCTGCTGTGGACAGGATACATCCAGCAGGAATGGTGAGGAAACACAAGGGAGCTTAGGCGGATCAGATCCAACAGTGCCAACAAGGAAGTGAGTGCTCAGCCTGGATTTGAGAGAGGCCAAAGATGAAGCCTGATGTACAGATTCAGGTAGTTTGTTCCAGGCATAAGGAGCAACAAGATGAAAGGACATCTGGATTTAGCAGTAGGAGAGAGGGGCACAGATAGAAACAATCTGATAGAAGAGCTGACTTCCTGGGGAGGGGTGTAGGGAGAGATAAGAGGGGAATGGTAGTGTGGAGCAGCAGAATGTTTGACCTTATAGGCCATAGGCATGAAAAGGGTATACATTTGTTGCTTAGCAATATAATGCATCCTTTGGGGAACTTCAAGGCTATTTTGGGGTTTTGTGCACTTGGTGAAGGTCCAACCCTAGCAGTTTAAGGTGTGTTTTTAGAGATGAACAGGGCAGGAATCAATGAGGCCGGTTCCTAATGCCATGTGTAATTTGATACAAGGTATATCCTGACATACATGTTCACATTTACATTCTGTTATATCATATTGGGATGCACTAGGCTTACCTAACACTTTTCAGGGTATGAGGGGGACTAGTATATGGTCTAGGCTGCAGCAGCTGTTATTTTTCATTGGTATTTATATCTAGTGAGCATCAGCAAACTACTGTCTGTGATGAGCAGCTTAGGAGTTACATATTTTCCCGAGGGGCGTGGCATCCGCAGATACATTGTGGGGATAAGAAGGATCTGAAATGTGTAACTTTTCAGAATACGGCGGGAGTGGGGACGTACAAAACATTTACCCACATCCGAGGCATGGGCCGGCTGAATAGCGTTTGCACGTGCCGCACCAAACATGTCTATCTCCTCGATTCTGGACCCGTGGGCATGTCTAGATTCACAGAATCAGAATTAGGTTCAAAGAAGGTCCATTTTTGATTTAGACGTATCCACAGACTGAACGTGCATGTTGTGGATTCGTGCTCAACATATTTAGAAAAGTAAAGCAGAAAGAGAAATAGAGAACAAAACAGGAGATCGGAAAAGAGGCATCAGCAGAAGGCTGGTTTGGATAGTGGAAGAGGAGAATCAGAAAGGAAAGCAAGAAGACAAGCTGGTGCGGAGAAAAAGATGAGTGCCGGAAAGGGACACTGAGAGAAAGGTGCCAGAACAGCTAAGGAGTGCCAAAAGAAAGGAGCCTAAATAATCAGAACAATTAGGGGGTAGTAGTTTGTAAGATAGTTATGACGGATAAAGGTGCTGAGTGAAGAGGAGAGGCTGGAGTGAGGCCAGGAGATGGAAGAGTCAACAGTTAATCTCTTAAAGTGGCATTTTAGAAGGGACGATTAGGGATCATCTGGGTTGTGCAGAGCAGAACTTACAAAAAAAACCAGGGGGAGCAGCTGCAGCGAAGAGAAGGACATATGCTGTAAGTGACATATAAAACAGCTGCCTTCCCACCGCGAAAGATGGGTGTCCCCCAGTTGGGACTGGAGACAGCCCTGTGAGGCTGAGATCCCTGCCTAGCTGTGGGTTATTTTAGAAAGCTGGATTGTAAGCCAGTTGGTATAGGTAATGGAATTTAGGTAGCACTCTAGAATTGGTTCTATCTTACAGGATGTCCCTAAATTGGACTGCCAAATAAACAGCTTCTTGAAAGTCCCAGCCGGCGTTTTCCAGAAGGGGACGTCGGTGTTCAGTGAGATTTCAGATGTGCAGTGGCAGGTAAGCAATCTGCCTGAGGTTTGTATTTAAATTCTGATTTCTTTGGCCAGGAAATATTGACTGTGGCAATGACAGCACATTGTGCTCTTCCCTCTGGTAGTATTGCCATCATGAAATAAGCACTTTTTTTGCTCCTTATTCGTGATCAGGAGCAGGACATCCTATAGTTATGGCTCTGTCAAATCCAGGCTAAAATCTCACCTCTACAAGGCTGCTTTTGGATTCTGATCCCTAGTCTCCTGTTTACCTCTTATGTGTTTCCTTATCTTTCCCCTAGATATATCCTAATCTCTACTTGTGCTGTCTGTCACGACGGTTGTATTGTCTCTCTTGACTAGACTGTAAGCTCTTATGAGAAGGGACTGTCTTTTATATGTCTCTGTACAGCACTGCATATGCCTTGTAGAGCTATATAAATGACAAGTAGTAGTAGTAGTAGGTATAGGCCTGGACACCTCGACAACTAGGGCCACACGTGTTTGTACTGTTCTGAAATTGCACCGCAGTGTCCATCTTCATTGCTCCACCCAGGCCACTCTTCTGGCATGCCCTCATTCTACTTGGGCATCCTCAAGCTGGGGACCTCCATATACCCATTCTCTAAAATGGCTGTAGGAATGTCATTACAATTTGAACATCTGAATACCAGTTTTCAGATATCCAAAACACAAATAGGGCTTCTAAAATAACCCCTAGCTTATTTGTACTACGATACATGTTCTGAGATCCAGAAGAGGTTAAACTAGATAAGTTAATCCTGGTGGTTGTTGTTGTTAAGTGCCGTCGAGTCGGTGTCGACTCATGGCGATCCTCTGGATAGTTGTCCTAAATTGTGTTCGGTCTTCAGTCAGGTGGCTCATTGTTGACAGACTGGTACCCGTAGCTGCTGTTATTGTACCGATCCATCTCATTGCTGGCCTTCCTCTTTTGCATTGAACTTCTATCTTGCCAAGCAATGATCTCTCTCTTCGCATGATGTGTCCAAAGTATTAAAGTCAAAGTCTTGTCATCTGAGCTTCTAAAGAAAGCTTAGGTTTGATCTCCTCTAGTACTGACTGGTTTGTTCTTCGGGCAGTCCATGGTATACGCAGTATTCGCCGCCAGCACCATAATTCAAAGGCATCAATTTTCTTCCTATCATTTTCACTGTCCAGCTTTCGCATCCATATGATGTTATTGAAAATGCCATGGCTTGAACGAGTCAAATCTTTGTATGGAGAGAGACATCTCTGCTCCTGAGAATCTTGTCTAGGTCTTTCATAGCCATTTTTCAAAGAGCAGCGCTGGATTTCTTGACTGCTTGTTACTTCCTTATTGATAGTTGATCCAAGTAGGTTAAAGTTATCCATGATTTCAATTTCTTCTCCTTCAATGATGAACTTGTTGATTTTGCCAGTTGTCATGATCTTTGTCTTCTTTACATTAAGGTGCAGGCCCATTTTAAGAGGTTAAACTAGATAAGTTAATCCAGGTAGTCAAGTTAAAAAATATATTTGTTAAAATTCATAAACATGCATAAAGAAATTGTCTCTTGGCATCACATAAATAGATCATATCCAGTATCATACAGCAAGAATTATCATTGAGGGGACACCTACTAGTCAGTATGCAAAGCCAGAAGAGAAGAAATGTAACATCACGCTGTGTGGAGCAGCCAAAAAAAGCTGTGGAGAGAAGAGACAGCTAGGGGCTGTGTAACGAAAGGGTTACAGAGCCTAGGAGCAGAGATCATGACTGCAGAGGAAATGACCAGAACCGGGAGGGTGCAGAACCTCCAAAGTCACCATTACCCAGTTGTGGAGGAGGTGACCAGAGCCCACTTACAGAGAGAAAACCATCTGCAGTAGATGTTACCAGATCCAGCAGAGGTGATCAGACGTGGTGAACAGTGACCAGAGCCAGCCAAGTGTACCGAGATACAGAGCCAGCAGAGGGAGAAACACCACTGGCATAGAGAGTCCAGAGAAAGAGAGAGATGTTTCTGGAAGACAGAATCCACAAACATGGCTGCAGTTCCAGCTGCAGAGATGAGATCAGAGCCAGAGAGAGAACAGAGGGTCGATGACCACTCCTGGGGGAGACACCATAACCTCAGAGGTGAGACAGAAAGAGAGAGAGCTCATCCACCCAGAAAAGTGATTCCAGGTAAAGTTAGGAAGGTTGTCGCAGAAAAGTGTGTATCTGTGTGAACCTATGAAGGGACACGAGAACTGGGAGAAATCAGTAAGGACAGATTCCTGAGTTGCCTCTGTATGAGTGATTGAGGGTGACTGTGTGCTGTAATTTTCACTCCCTTCTTACACTTCAATGTTTGCTTATTTTTCTTATAATAGCCTCTTGTATATAATTAAAAAACAATCTAATAACTGCCATACTGGATTAGACCAAAAGTTCATCAAGCCCAATATCCTGTTTCCCCAGTAGCCAATCCAGGTCACAAGTACCTAACATATCCCAATAGTTGCTAGATCCACGCAACTTATCTTTAGAGACAAGCAGTGGATTTCTCTCAGTCTGCCTTAATAAAGGTTTATAGACTTTTCCTCCAGGAACTTGACCATACCTTTTTTAAACTTATTGTTTTAAATACACTACTTTGGGGCCAAAGTGCACTAAGGAGTTAACGTGTGTTTTGACATGAGGTAACTGCCCACTCGGGCTCGTGGTAACTGTTACTGCAGGAGCATGACAATTACCACACATTGATTCACTCGCTAACTGCTACTTGCGCGTTGGGAGGGGTAGGGGCAGATAGAGGTCATAGTGAGCATATTGCCATTAGCGAGAGGGGACATACTGCAGACTGTCAAAGCAGCCATTAGCACAGGTGCATCTAGTGCCACCTCAATAGGTGGAGGTTAAGTGTACCCACAGTAGTAGCACGCTGCATTAGGGAACTCATCCACCTGTTAACTATCAGGAGCATGCTGGTCATGTCTCGTACAGTTACCGTAAAGGCTTTGCATTTAGTGCATGTTGGGATTTACACCTAATGCGTGTTTAGCACAAAAACTAATGCATGTTAGTAAAAGGGGTCTTTTGTAACTTCATGGAATGTCACCTAGTCTTTGCGCTTTTGAAAGAGTAAACATTCGGTTTGCATTTACCTCTTGTACTCCACTCAGGGTTTTATAGGCCTCTATCATATCTCCCCTTAGCTGTCTCTTCTCCAAGCTGAAGAGCCCTAGCCTCTTTTAGCTTTTCTTTATAGTTCTAGTTTGAGTGAGGGAATATTTACAATAAGCAAAACATCCTTTGGAGTTGAAAGTAGTTAAGAGTTTACCACTTTTGAGGGTTTTTTAAATTAGGGATACTGGTACTTTTCATGAGTCAAAGCTCTTATGAGTAGGGACTGTCTCTTACATGTCTCTTTACAGTGCTGCATACACCTTGCAGTGCTATACAAAGGATAAGTAGTAGTAGAAAAGGCCCACGAGGGTCTACAGCGAGGGAGCCGCATCCACTTTCGGAGAGACAGGGAATCGCCTGTGCTGCAGCTGTATCTGATGTAAAAAGGAAAATAGTGTACTATATGAAATATATATATATATTTTTACTGTGTATTCTGCTGAAATTTGTGTTTTCTTGTTTTGAGTTTGTTCAAGTTCTCTCTGGGGCAGTTTTATCTGGTTTTCATTCCAGCCCAGAGTGAGGATTGATGGACTATTGCAATATTTAGCTGAAAAAGAGGGAGCTTAATATGTTCTGACTGCTTATCTCTGTGAATAACCTGTAGACTATGGCTTATTAGCACAGTTAGTGTTGCCAACTGGCTGGTTTTTATATGGCCTGGCTGGCCTGGCTGGCCTGACTGGTTTTTATATGGCCAGGCCGGCAACAGTCAGAATGCTAAATCCAGCACTTGCAAAGCCGAATTTTGTGACTTGACAGTGCTCAGCATCTTTTATTTCCCTATCTCATGCTGTCATCTCTGCCGCATCTCCCATACCCAAACTTGGTGGCTGTGGCAATGAAATCCATACTAAACGTGGTAGCGGGACCTTTGAGACATCCCCATGCTTTAAAGGCCTTGCTGGTTCCACCCCTTCTGACATGAAAAATATGCATCAGAGGAGACAGAACCAGCAAGGCCTTTGAAGCGCTGGGATGTCTCAAAGGTCCCACTGCCACGTTTAGTATGGATTTTATTGCCCCTGCCACTGAATTTGGATATGGGAGATGCAACAGAGTTGACAGCATGAGGTGGGGAAATAAAAGCTGCTGAGCCTACTGGTGTGGGGGGAAAGATAAGAAATACTGCTGAGCGGTGATGAGGGGAAGACTAACAGTAATAGAGGCTGAATAAGGGGAAGGGAGGGAGACGAGTTGCTTGACGTTGGGGCAGCAAGGCAGAGGGGGAGTGTACAAAGGGAAATGGAGAGGACATACTGGATATTTATTTATTTAACAGTGCTTCTGTACCACTTTATCCTACAGTCAAAGCGGTTTAAATTGTAACACATTATAACAGAGTAATCAACTTGGAACATTATAGATGAGATGAATTGGGTATGATGAGGGTGGGGGAGGGATAATGTTAGGATATTTAAGGCAGGAGCTCATGTTGTAGTATTCATAAGTTGGGGAGGGGAGGAGGGGGAGGATATGGAGGGTATCAAGAGAGTGGGGGACTATGCTGGACAAGGAGGGAGGAGTGAAGTTGGATGTGAGGTAGGGAGGGGAGGGGGAAGGGAGATGCTCAACATGGGGGGTGGGGATATCCTGGATTCAAGGGGGGATAGGGAGAAGGAAAGAGAAGGGAGAGACTGAACATGAAAGTAAGAGAGGGGAGATGCTGGAGCTAGAGGGGGAGGAAGGCAGGGGTGATGCTGGACTTAGGGGAATATGGGAAGAGAGAGAGAGTGAGGAGATTCTGGATATGGAGAGAAAGATGGAAGATGCTGGACACAGGGAGAATAGAGAGAAAGAGAGAAGATTCTAAAGAAAATTGCAGTGAAGGGGCAAAAGCATAGCTGGAATCGAAAGAATTACCGAGGAGTAAATATTTAACACTGTATGATCAGGCTGTGATAGCAAAGGGTTACTATTATTGAAACAAAAACAATCAATGTGGTTATTATTTAACCAAAAAAAGATCTACAAAGGTAACCGCCACTTAACTTTTCCTGCCTCTTCTCCCACTTGTTATTGTTGACACAGATACTACCGCTATTCTATTTCTGCATCCATGTTTGCACAGCTATTTTATAAATCCAACAAATAAGGAGGAGGTGATAAAAACAGTTAGTGTCGTTGGGATTAAAAAGATTTGGACAAGTTCCTGGAGAAAAAGTCAAGACAGACCAGGGGAAAGCCACAATTAACCCTGTTTATAAGCTGGATGGAAACCGCAGTGAGCACTAAGAGACAAAACTCAATCCCTGAGCTAATGTCGGCAGTCCCGGCAGTTGACTGTGGCAACATCAATGTCAGAAACACTACATGGCTGGGCTTTGGAATTTTTTGGAGTATTTTTTGGAGAATTTTTTGGAGTGGGAGGAGTGGCCTAGTGGTTAGGACAAGGTACTTCGGGCTGGAGGGCTGGGGGTTCAAGTCTCACCTGGGGACAGCAATCTCAGGCCAGAGGGACTGGGATTTCTAGTCCTATAGGCACTCCTTGTGGTCTTGGGCAAGCCACTTATTTATTTATTTATTTTATTTAACAAACATTTATATCCCGCATCTTCCAGAGTTCAGTTGCGGTTTACAATAAAACAAAATCCACAAAGCAAGAGCTTTGTTTTACATCGAACATTATGTAACAATAAACAATAAATTGGTTAACAGCATAGGCTAATACATAACAGCATGAAACTTGCTTTTAAACTATGTACAATAAACTATATACAGATAAACTATATACAGATACAAGTAGTGGTACTTTAGGGTTTAATCATAGCGTTTTTAGTTCAGTGGTTTTTCTGTTAAATTGTAAGATTTAGTATTACTCAGTCAGGTGATTTTAGCCATTATCTGAGTAAATCAAGGGGTTATCTATGTTGCCGTAGTGCATGGAGAATAGATAAGTTTTTAGTTTTTTACGGAGTTCCATAATTTCCTTTATAGATCTTAACCCTCCATTGCCCATGTTCCCTGTAAATATTAGCGTATGTGTGTCATATCCCCTCGTGTTAAATGTATCTCCCAATTGACTGCTTTGACCTGGTGAAAAGCGGGATATAAATACAGCTAAATACTACTTTGCTGCTGCAACAGTGAAGCATGCACAGACTTTGTTGGCATTGCAGTCAGGCTGGTTAAAAGTGGATCAACTGTTCCATAGCCTCCCATGAGAGCCAGTGATGGTGTTCCTTGGAGTGGACTGGCAGTTATGCTAACCACAAGCTTCTTACCCTGTGCTGTGGCATTTGTGTGTCTGATTCTGACTGACAAACTCACTGCAACGGAGACCCCGCCTTCTCCTTCTATTCTCTGTGCCTAGCTGCCTGGCTGGGATGTAAAGGTAAATACAGTTGTGGTCAACATTATTGGCACCCTTGTATTTTAGGTATGTTGTGCACAATATCTTGAGAAATAATTGAACTATTCCAACTGTATGTTATCATAATATTGTAATAGTATGTTCAAAGGTATACAACAACAACAAAAAGATGAATGTACAACATAGATGTAGTAAGTTTTGAGAAAAAAAAACGAAATATGACCTGGACAGGATTAATGGCATCCTCCCCTCGCCATCCCGTGCTCACCTACAGTCCACTCACCATTCAGCCTTCGCTTTCCTTGATGCCCTATGGAACTCCCTTCCCGTCCCACTCTGTCTAGAGCAGAATTACATCAGATTCAAATCACTACTCAAAACATACCTTTTTTCCACTGCTTTTGGCCTCCCATTTCCTACTGCTTGACTTGGTTATATACTTGTATGTGCTGTTTTTCTCCTGTGTCCTGTCTGTGTGCTTTATTAACCTTTCTTTCCTGTCTTAAACTGTAGTTCCTTTTCTTCTCTGGGCCCTGGCCTTACTTTATATTTTTGGATTGTACACTGCCCTGATGTCATAAAGGGCGGTATTTCAAATGATAATAAACATAAACATAAGCACTAATATTTGGTTGCATAACCCTTTGCAGTGATGACAGACTCCAAATGTTTCTTGTAGTCATCTATAAGTCTCGTACATCTGTCTGCTGGTAGTTTCTTCCTGCTCATGAAAGTTTCAAGGATTCCTTTTACCAATGGCAGATTTCAGCTCTTTCTAAAGGTTCTTGATTGGATTGACATTAGGACTCATTGCTGGTCAGTTTAAAACAGCCCATTTTTTCCTTTTTAAGCACTTTTTTGTACTTTTGGATGTATGTTTTGGGTCATTGTCCTGCTGGAGGACTCATGACCTTCAACCCACACCTAGCTTTCTGACACTAGGTAGCACATTTCACTCCAAAATACTTTGGTAGTCCTCTGGCTTCATGATTCCCTTAATACGTTCCAGTCGTCCAGTTCCCGAGGCAGCAGTACAGCTCCACAACGTTATGGGACCTTTACCATATTTAACTGTAGGAAGGGTTTCTTTTTTTTCTTTACACGCTTCATTTCTTTTTCAGGAAGTGTATCGTTGGTCTGCATTGCCAAAGAGCTCAAGTTTGGTTTCATCTGTCCACAGAACATTTTCCCAGAAGGATTGTGGTTTCTCAAGGTGAGTTTAAGCAAAGATGAGGTGTGCCTTTTTATGTCTGCCTTTGAACAGTGGTGTCTTCCTTGGCCTTTGTCCATGAAGTCCTTCTTTGTTTAGTAAGTGGCATATGGTGCAGGTTGAAACCATCACCCCAGATTGCTCCAAGTCAGCCTTAAGCTCTTTGGATGTTGTATGCGGTGTTTTCCAACAGTCCACACTAATCTTTGAAGACTTGCTATGTAGTGTTAATCCTTTGAACACTGTTCTCATCTTTTTTTCCTTTTTTCTTTATTTCTATTATTGTACTGCGGAGATTCCCGCTATTCCAATAGGTTGACTCCCCTCAAGAGGGCTAATCATAATTCTTGCATTTTGTATTTTCTTAAGTATGGTTTCATATGTATTATTGCTGCAAGTGTTATTTTTTTCTGTTCAAGCATTGCTTGGTTTATTGTTAAAATTCCTAAAATATAAAGTAAAAAAAATAGGGGAAATAGAGACAAAATATCCATTAGTTATTTAATTTACATGTATTAACATCATGTAATGTTAGCACCGGCCTTGCAGCCCTTTTATTTCTATTTGGCGCAATAGCACTTAATGTAGGTTAATGCGTGTTAACTGTTACTAAAAGGGCCCCCATGTGTTACTTAAAAAAACACTATATGTTCATTTGATGTGTTTTCTGAAAGAGAATTTAGTGCTGCATACTAAGAAGTTTGTTCCAGCTTCACACTAGAACCAGCTAATAGAATCCTGATGCCATAACTGAAACTGGCTTGGCAATTGAGCATCTGTGGCGAAGAGCTGGAAGTACAGTACTGCAGGGAATATCTCCATTTGGAAGGGCCTCAACAAGACACAAGTTCACCATTTGTACTCATCTCTCTCTTATGTAGGCAGACTATGGCCAGTGGCGACTCCAATGGCTACCAATAGTTTATATTTTTTTAGAGTCCTGAGGGAGAAGAATTATCATTCAAGACCCTCACTAGGAGTTGACTTCTTATCCTCTTCTCTCTCACTACTCACATCCACAAATAGTCCATGACCTTAGCAACTTTAATTAAAAATTTAGAGATCAATTTGCAAAGGATTTATGCTCCTAATTTTGAACATAAGAACATAGGATATGCCATACTGGGTCAGACCAAGGTCCATCAAGCCCAGTATCCTGTCTCCAATAGTGGCCAATCTAGGTCGTAAGTATCTAGTAGTTTTCCCAAAAGATACAGGTTCCTTAATGCTTGTATTGGGTCAAGCAGTGATATCCCGGGTCCCTCTTAATAATGGTTTATGGACCTTTCCTCCAGGAACTTATCCAAACATTTTTTAAACCCAGCTACACTAACAGCTTTTATTACATCCTCCAGTAACAAACTCCAGAGTTTGATTACACGTTGAGTGAAAAAATATTTTCTCTTATTAGTCTTAAATAGGTTACCCTGTAGCTTCATTCCATGTCCCCTAGTCTTTCTATATTCTGATAACGTAAACAATCGATCTACGTTTACCCGTTCCACTCAGTTCATTAATTTATAGACTTCTATCATATCTCCCCTCAGCCGTCTCTTTTCCAGGTTAAAGAGCCCTAACCTTTTTAGCCTCTCTTCATAGGAGTATCCTTCCATCCCCTTTACCATTTTGGTGGCTCTTCTCTGAACCTTTTCTAATAATGCTATATCCTTTTTAAGATACGGTGACCAGAATTGCACACAATATTCAAGGTGCGGTCGCACCATGGAACAATACAGATGCATTATAATATCCTTTGTTTTATTTTACATTCCTTTCCTTATGATACCTAGCATTCTATTTGCTCTCTTGGCCACTTCTGCACACTGGGAGGAGGGTTTTAACATGTTATCCACGATGACGTCTAAATCTTTTTCCTGGGTAGTGGTACCCAGTGTGGAACCTTGCATCACGTAACCATAGTTTGGGTTGTTCTTTCCTAGGTGCATAACTTTGCACTTGTCTACATTAAATTTAATCTGCCATTTGAATGCCCAGTCTTCCAATTTATCAAGATCCTCTTGCAATTTTCCACAATCCTCTTAGGTTTTAACAACTTTAAATAGTGTTCTGCCATCTGCAAATTTGATAACCTCACTCGTTATTCCCTTTTCCAGGTCATTTATGAATATGTCAAAATGCAGCGGACCCAGCAAAGATCCCTGGGGTACTCCACTATTCACCCTTTTCCACTGGGAAAGTGGCTATTTAGCCCTACCCTCTGCTTTCTATCTTTTAACTAGTTCCTGATCCACAATAGTACATCACCTCCTATCCCATAACTTTTTAGTTTTGCCAAAAGTCTCTGATGAGGGACCTTGTCAAAGGCTTTCTGAAGGTCCATATACAATATATCAACTGACTCACCTTTGTCTACTTGTTTATTCACACCTTCAAAAAAACAACAGATTGACAATATCTTCCTTGTCTAAAGCCATTTTGGCTGTCTCCCATTAAGCCATGACTATCTACATGTTGAGTAATTTTGTTCTTTATGATGGTTTCTACTATTTTTTCTGATACTGACATCAGGCTCACTGGTCTGTAGTTTCCCGGATCATCCCTGGAACCCTTTTTAAAAATAGGCGTTACATTGGTGATATTCCAGTCATCAGGTATTACAGAAGTTTTTAGTGATAGTTCAAAGATTACTAATAGCAGGTCTGTAACCTCATATTTCAGTTCTTTCAACACCCTTGGTTGTATACCATCTGGTCCAGGTGATTTGCTACTCTTCAGTTTATCAAATAGTTGTAATACATCTTCCCGGTGTAGCGATATTTCTTTCAATTCTTCTGCAATATCACCTTGAAATACCACTTCAGTCATGAGTAACATCCCTATATATTCCTCAGTAAAGGCCGAAGCAAAGAATTCATTCAGTCTCTCCGCTATATTTATTTATTTATGTAATGTCTCTTTTATACAGCGCTATTTAGAATCAGTGCGGTTTACAGATAACAAAATTTGTGCAGTGCAGGCAGGTCTGCACTGGACTTACAATAAACAGGGATTTTTTATACAGGGCTAACAGGGTAACTATGTACACTTTAACAGGCTCTGTTTCTCATGGCCTGAGAGCATTTAGTGATTGCCTTCGGGAGTTTCAGAGTATTGGTGGTGGCTGATCTCCTTGCTCTGTTGAGGGGGGTGAACTGGATGAGATCCGTGAAGGAGATGGCGGAGCACTTGTTGATGGCTTTGTAGGTCATCGTTAGAATCTTAAAGGAGATCCTGCAGTGGACCAGCAGCCAGTGCAGCTGTCTCAAAACTGGAGTAATAAGGTCCTTCCTGGATGCTCCATGCAGGAATCTGGCGGCTGCATTCATCGCCAGCTGCAGAGGGTTAAGCGTGCTCTTTGGGAGGCCATGTAATATTGCTTTTGCATAGTCAAAATGTGGTATTACTAGTGCTTGATAGACTGTCCGAAAGTCTTCCGGCTCAAGCAGCTGTCGCAGGTGGTAAAGCGTCCGGATTTTGTGGTAGATCACCTTAACCATATTGCTTATCTGGGCCTTCATGTTGAGTTGTTGGTCCAGCATGACCCCTAGATACCGTACCGTGGGCTTGCTGAGGAGCTCTGCATCACGTACCTTCAGCGAGGTGGGCGGAGTGAATGCTGGGTTCCTGGTGATAAAGAGGACCTTGGTTTTCTTGAAATGTATTTTGAGCCTCTGCATGTGTAGCCAATCTGTGACCGCATCGAAGCAGGTGGATAGCGGAAAGAGGTCTGGATGATCTGTCGAGATTGCCATGTATAGAAAAACGTCGTCGGCATAGATCAGGCAGTTGATGTTGAAGGATCAGATGAGGTTGCATGTAAACGTTGAACAGTAGGGCTGACAGTGAGGATCCTTGTGGCACGCCTTTCTCTTGCGGGAAAGGTGTGTAGGTGGAGGGGCCGGAATGGACATGCTGCCATCTGTCTGTCAGGTACGATGCACACCAGGACAGAGCTGTACCATGGACGCCCTTCTCCCTGAGGCGTGTCAGGAGTAATTCGTGGCTGATGTAGTCAAAGGCAGCAGCAATGTCCATGAAGATCAGTGCAAATCCATATCTGATGTTGTCCAATCCTATGGTTAATGTACTGAATAGGATGGTCAGCAGCGTCTCTATGCCGTGAGACTCCCGGACTCCATGCTGGCAGGGGTCGAGGGGTGCGCTGGTCTCGATGTGGTGATGCAGTTGGCATTGGACAATCTTCTCAATAATTATTGCTAGAAGCGGGATGCTTGAGATCGGTCTGTAGTAGTCCATCTTTGCAGGGTCCAACTTGTTGTTATTTAGTAGTGGTCTGATGGCTGTTTGTTTCAGGCTTCAGGGGAAGGTCCCAGTCGAGAATGATAGCTCTATGAGTTTGATTAGAAAAGGGCTGAGGTTAGCATGCAGGGATTTTGTCCAAAATGCTGGACAAGAGACTTGTCCTCTCTTACTGCCCCTTTTACCCCTCTATCATCTAATGGTCCAACTGACTCTCTGACAGTTTTTTTGCTACAAATGTACTTGAAAAGTCTTTATTATGTATTTTTGCTTCCACAGCAAGTTTCTTCTCAAATTCTCTCTTTGCCTGCCTTATCAATGCCTTGCATTTAATTTGCCAGTGCTTGTGCTGTTTTCCAGTTTTCGTCATTTGGCTCTTTTTTCCATTTCCTGAAAGATGCTTTTTTGCCAACAACAGTCTCTCTGACCTCACCTTTAAACCATGCTGGCAGTTTTTTGGACTTCCTCCCACTTTTCTTAAAGCGTGGAATCCAGCTGGTCTGGGCTTCCAAGACAATATTTTTAAACAACACCCAAGCTTGATGTAAGTCTTTAACCTTTGCAACTGTTTCTTTTACTTTTTTCTCAACCCGTTTTGGACCAGCGTATGTTTTAAATACATAAGGTTTCCATACTTACTACTCAACTGTTTACTAATTAATGGTTATAAATTCAATGGAACTATGCTTAGCTTATGTCAAAAAGCTTTATATATAGATTTTTTATCTGAGATCTAGTTAGTTTAATAGGTATTCAAAGTTTGCTGATTTTGACCGTACTGGCGGCTCAACATAAAAAGATCACAAAAAATAGTAAGTAGCTTATAATGTTGTAATACTACTATTTTGCAAATAAAAGTATTTGTAGACTTTAGAAAATAGGTTTAGATAACTGTAAGTTACTTAGTGTCAGAGTTATTGGTGCGTATATCGGCCTGGTATGTTTTTCATACGCTGGGCTAATATGTTGTCGAAACTAATTGCTGTCAAGCATTCTGTTCTAGGTGTTTCAATGGTGCAATATCAGTGCACTGCATCAGAAGTGTTTTCATGTGTATCATATTCCGCCATCAGAATGGATTGTTGACAAACTATATTATAATCATAATAAAGTGTTTTAAATGAAAACTGCAGTTTCAATAGTATCATACAGTATGTTTATGTCAATGAATATTGGAACTGAATCCTATCTTTGCTGAAGATGGACAATATACTATATTGGACCAATGTATGGAAAACATACACTATGTGAAACTTCTATTTTCTGTAAAGTTTTAATAATTTTTTTTTTTATTATTGTCGGTATTTCATAGTTGTTTGAGTATAACAAATCTAATAAATCATCCAGAACAGAGAGAGAATATGCAAGTTGCCCAAAACAGGTTAACTGTTTTCCTCATTTTATCATAGTCTCCCTTTCGAAAGTTAAAAAGTAGTAATGTGGATTTCCTTACCATCCCTCCTCCATTAATTAAATCAAACGCGATCATGCTATGATCGCTATTGCAAGTGGCCCCAACACCCTTATCCCTTGCACCAGATCTGGTGTTCCACTAAGGACTAAGTCCAAAATGGCTTCCCCTCTGGTCAGTTCATGAACCAGCTGCTCCAAGAAGCAGTCATATATTTCATCTAGAAACTTTATCTCCCTAGCATGTCTTGCCGTGACACTGACCCAGTCAATACCGGGGTAATTGAAATCACCCATTATTATTACCGTTCTGTATCTTTTGTTAGCTTCCCTGATTTCTTTGAGCATTTCATCATCCATTTGTTCATTCTGGCCAGGAGTCGATAGTACAACCCCACTGCCATCGCCTTCCCCCTTTTTACATGGAATTTCAATCCATAGAGATTCTACAGTGAATTTTGTTTCCTGTAGAACTTTACTCCTTTGTGACTCAATGCCCTCTCTAACATAGAGCACAACCCTCCACCAATTTGATCAGCTCAATCATTATGATATATTTTGTACCCAGGTATCACATTGTCCCACTGGTTGTCCTCCTTCCACCATGTCTCTGAGATACTAATCATATCTAACTTCTCATTTAGTGCTATATATTCTAACTCTCCCATCTTATTTTTAGACATCTAGCATTTGCATACAAGCATTTTAGAGACTGTATTTTATTCATATTAATCTGGTTATCAGTAGGCAGGGGTAATTTTTAATCTTTAAGCTCTGTCTGCTCTGTACTCAAGGGCATTTGGGCTACCTTTGTTTCTATGGGAACCTCTCTTCTGATGTGCCCTAACTTCATATTTTTGGTAGTATCCTTCAAGGATACATTGTTCCAATCCATGCGCTCTTCGGCGATTGTTGGCTCTCCCCTATTATCTAGTTTAATAGCTGCTTTATCTACAATTATGTTCATAAATTGATCTTTTTGAAAGTTTACTAGGGCTGAATTCTTAAATTTATACTCAAAATGTCACTAAACTAAATATTTTTAGAGACATAATTGGGTGGCAATGGGGTGGATTTAGAGTGGGGAAAACGTTAGGAGTTTAAGACTGATTTTCTGCACTAGGTTTATAAATTAGGATAGAAATCTAGGCAAATTAATAGCTGGCCTCAATTAATCAGCATAATTTTTAAGGCCCTAAATTTAAATGAATTTGTAGCTGAAAAGTATGCCCCTTGGGTTGACTGAAAACAGGGCACAAATTTAGGTTCCTAAATTTAGGACTGCTATGACCATATGAGACATTTTAAGGAGGTTAAGAAAAAACATGTGAAGCCACCCCAGGTTGCTGCAAAACAGTCCTAAGGGAATGTTTACTAAGTAGCAATATCAGCTTCTGTGCAATATCGGAGACAGGGCTGCTTAGTAAACATACCCCCCAGTCTACCAGATCTTTGCCCTAGTTCTGATTTAGCAGGGGGTACACCAGGTGCAGGAAGGGAACTAGTGTATCAAACAGAAAGAAAAATCAATTTAAAAACATCTTTGGGGCCAAGAATGTCATCTGGCAATACTTTAAACATGTCCCAAATGCCACTAAGCGCATTCAACGATAAAGAACAGTAAAAATTACTTTGAGGTTTCAATAAATATATAACTGCTGTTGTAAAATTATAAATTTAAGAATATGTAAATGACTTTTTTGTTTAATCTCATTTTCACTTGCTTCACCCACTAGAGGTTTGTTGCTAGTGACTGATGAGTTTTTCTATTGATGTACACTGGTCAAGGCAGAAAATGTGTTTGTGTTCATGGTAATGCATCCAGTGGTGCTATGGGGGAAACGTGAGGCCTTAGTCTAAAACAATTGCTATGTCGTTTGTACATGATGCATTTCCAATCATTTCACCTGCCAATGTAACATGAATTTCACTTCTTATGTAGATGACACGCTCACCTCTTTTCACTCTGGTATCAATCCTTGGATTGTCATTTTGCCTCCTGCAGTCCATTTCCAGCAAGTAAGGGTCAGCAGGGGTGTCTACTAAATGGATTCTCGAAGTCCTGCGAAGATTCATACTATTAACTCTTAAATGACACATCATTTTTTTTAACCAAAGGACGGCAGTCAAACCTAGAAATTGTCTTAGCATTAAAGGGTTTAGTATCACTTGCTGAAAACCTTCAAGGATGATTTTATGACCTTGTATGTTTCATTGCACTTTCAGAACTAGTGTAGACATGGCATTTATTATATGTCCCTTGACAGTCATTTTTTGCATGATCTACGGCTCATGTCTTTCTAACTATGACACAAATCTTTGATATAAAATTGAAACCAATGGCAAAAAGAGTTTCCTAAAAAAACAATGGGCCCAATATTCGCTTAGCATCAGGGCATACTGGGGGAGTTCCATTGATGCAAAAGTTCACCTATCTTTATGCGCAAAAGCTAACCGAGCAGCATGCAATATCCCTGCAGACCATTAATAAGCTGCAGCTAAGAGGCAGTGTGGTGATCCCGGATATTCAATGCCAGGGCACATAAGACCCCAGTATTGAATATCCGGGGTTAGAGGTCAGCGGGGAGGGCTATGAACTGAAGGGGCAACTAGCCCCCCCAATTCAATATCAGGCCCAATATGAGTGTGATTCCATAATATTCACGCCTATCCCATGGACACGTTTAAATCAAAAATGGGCCCCCTTAGAACCTAATTCCGCAACAATGGTCTGGATGTGTCTGCTGATCCAGAATTGGGGAGATAGCTGTGTTCAGCAGGCACGTGCACATGCTATTCAGCCAGCCCCATGTCCAGACACAAGGACTGTTTTGGCCATGCCTGCGCCCATCGTATTCTGGAACACTACACGTTTTCGATCTTGCCCATCCTGATATTGTACCCATGAACACCACATCCCTTGAGTAAAATGTGCATCTTCTAAGCTGCCCATCACAGAGAGCAGTGTGCTGATGCACACTAGACATACAGGGTGGCCCAAAAAAAGTGAGAACATCTCGTAAATTAAGCGGTTAAATAGTTTACTTATTTACCTTTTTTAGCTATATAACGTCTTTATTTCAACAATTTCCGGTCGCCATCTTTGTTTTTTTAATTTGTCAATCATTTACATCTGTCTTTTTGAATTTTTAAATAACATATGCTACGAGATGTTCTCACTTTTTTTGGGCCACCAATGAGAAATGACAGCTGCTGCAACCTAGACCATATACCAGCTCCCCTCATGCCCTGAAAAATGCTCCGTAAGCCCAGTGCACTCCAATATGATATACCAGAATGTAAATGTGAACATGTATGTCAGGACATTCCTTGCATCGCATGGTATGTGGTATTAGGAACCAGCCCCAGTGATTCCTGCCCTGGTCATCTCTACAAACACGCCTTCAACTGCTAGGGATGGATCCTCACCGAGTCCACAAAACCCCAAAGCATGCAGGTCCCCAAAGGATGCATAATATTGCTGAGCAACAAATGTATGCCCTTTTCGTGCCTCTGGCCTATAAATGCATTCATTCTGCTGCTCTGCACTACCATTCCCCTCTTATCTCTCCCTACACCCCTTCCCATGAACATTGCTCTTCTGTCAGACTGCCACTATTTGTGCCCTTCCCTTCTACTGCCATATCCAGACATCTCTCCCTTCACCTTGCTGCTTCATATTCCTGGAACTAACTCCCTGTGTCTGTACATCAGGCTTTATCCCTGGCCCCTCTCAAATCCAGGCTGAGCGCCCACCTCATCGGTGCTGCTGTTGGATCAGATCCACCTAAGCTCCCTTATGCTTCCTGTCCATTCCCTCTGGATGTATCCTGTTCACAGCTGCCTTGTTGTCTGTCCCAACTAGATTACAAGTGCCGCTGAGCAGGGACCATCTGTTACGTATGTCTGTACAGCGCTGCGTACACCTTGTATTGCTATACAAATGAGCAGAAGTAGTTGCTGCAGTTACTATGGCATCTGAGGCCCACCTATCTGGGTATGGGCAGTTTTTACAGCAGCTACACCTGTCCCATCTAGCGTATGTTGATCTGTATGCATCTGCTATCTGTGGGGGTGACCCTGTCTGCCTTCCCACAGCCAGCTTTGTGGCACTGCTTCCCCAGTCAGAGCTGTGTGGGCATGGGAGGGGAGATCCCTGTGCCATCACACCAAGTAGCCAGACCCCCAGATATATCACCACTCTCACAGTTCTCATTGATCCTGGCCTGGGTAAGGATGTTGGCCGCATGGGACAATCTGGAGAATGTTGGCAGTACATCAGTCATATTTCCCAGTGCCGGACACCGTGGATGTATGGCTGCCCTATCAGACTGCCAGCAATATCTGTTCTAATTAGAGTACCCTATGTAATATACTCCAGATGGAACCAGCATAGGTTCCCTATGGCTAAATGTCAAAACATATTGCTGTCAATAATATAGGGTCCCTCTGAATAACGGCATTCAGCAGTGCAAACAGCACTAATACATGCTCACACTGATACATGCTCAACAGCAAAATGTGCATCACAGGCATGCATTAGTGCTGTTTGCACTGTTGAGTGCCCTTATTCTGAGGGTCCCTTATTATTGATGGGGATATGTTTTGACATTTGTCTATAGTGAGCCCTCTCTAAGTTGGACTGCTTAATCACACTGGCACCTGGTGATGCTGTGGTCATCCATAAGGTCCAGGTAGTGGCCAGGCTTTCTTGTCTGAATTGCAGATGGGCACACCAGATCCCCCCATGCACCCCTCAAACCATATACACACAAACACACACACACACACACACGCACATGCACACACACACACACTCTCTCTCTCTCTCTCTCACTTTCTGTCACAGAAACATGATTCCGCAAAACGGATGCCCTGAATCTATACATAACAGCTATGACATAACATAATCGCATGGGGTATCAGGATTACATATATGATTTCCGTTTCTCAACCCAAAAGGAATCCTTTCCCTGCTCACATACATATTATCCCTGCATCAGATGGGAATTGTTAGATCCCATAGATTGTCTCCTTTAGCACAAACAGCACATGGGTGCATAGCCTGAATAAACACTATTTCTCTTCTTAATATTTTTGCATAATGTTTAGAACTGGTTCTTTACCTTACAGCACTCCCTCACTTCTGATCCCTGTACCTTAAGACTGCATCTTGTAGTTTTCCAGACTGTAGTCACACCAATTCAAACCATACTTGTCACAACATCCTTCTATATGGGATGCATTGCAGGGCACAGCAGAATATTGTCTAAGTCAAAGTCTTATATCATGTTTCAGCAGGTATAACATGGACGTTTCTGGGCAACACCTAATACATACATGGGCCTTTCCTGAATATGCTTTCTATTTTATTTATTTATTTATTTAGTATACATTTTGTATACCGCTACTTCCAGGGATCAGCAGCGGTTTGATTACAGATTGGAAATCATGACAGGAAATTTTTGAGGTATAAACACATTGATTAGACAGGAAAGCACAGCACACAGAGAACTATTTTACAGGGAACATGGGCTATGGAGGGTTAAGTGGCTTGCCCAAGACCACAAGGAGCACCTGTGGGACTAGAAACCCCAGTCCTTCCGGCCCAAGGTTGCTGTCCTCTAGTGGGATTTGAACCCCCGACCTTCCGGCCTGAAGTACCTTGCCCCAACCACTAGGCCACTCCTCCACTCCACTCCTATGTCTCTGTGCCTCTGTGCCTGGCATGTCTCTGTGTCTCTGGCATGTCTCTGGCATGTCTCTATGTCTCTGTGCCTGGCATGTCTCTGTGCCTCCACTCCTTGCCCCAACCACTAGGCCACTCCTCCACTCCACTTCTATGTCTCTGTGGCTTACTACGCCTCTGTTCCATTCTCTCCCGCCCACGTTCTGAGATCCCCATGCTACCGCCATGGATGTGCATGTCAGCAATGTTTCAGAATATGGTCTGATGTTTTCAGCATATACACGTCCCCGCCACATGAACAAATCCCTTATTCATGTTCTGGAATGATCCCATATGTCTAACCAATTACAGAGAATTCAAAGTTTTTTTCCACGGAGAAGAAGGTATACGGACAATATATAGTATGTAACTAATTTGTAATGATCAAAGTATAACTTAAAAAACAAAAACAAACAAAAAAACATTCCTGGTAATCCTTGCTTTTGACAGTGTTTCCTTCTGTGAAAGTAGATAAAATGACAGATGTACAAGCCAGACACTCTTACAGTTGTGGTCAACAATATTGGCACCCTTGAAGTTCAGCCCCTAAATGTCCAATATCTCCTAAAAAAAAGTGGCCAATGAAATGGCTTTGTACTATATATGCACATATATTTGACACAAAAAAATCAAATTAAACAAGTCAAGTTAAAAAAGAACTAGTAGGAAATATAATAAAAACTCTAACAAACTGGAACGTTGCCAGGACATGAATATTATAAAAAAAAACACAAAGGAGGAAAATATCCAAATGTCCAAAACAAAACCCTTTGAAACAATTCCCTTTGATTATGGATGATCAAGAATTTTTGGATAAATGGAATATGATACTGAATAAATGTGGTTTGGACTTGATTGCCCTTTTGACTGAGTGTTTGTATTCGGAAGAAGTGAATCTCAAGTCCCAACTAGATTTATTGGACGGTCAATTAAAATTGGATATGTCTGATTCTACATTTGATTCTAATTGGGGTATGTTATCAACAGAATTAACTCAATTACGGGAAAATCTACAGGCATCTAAGATTATTTTATTTATCCTTCTCATTGGTTCCAGTATATTTCCATGTGGACATGTTTTTTGGATGATATATTTTTTCTGTGGTCAGGGACTGTTCCACAGTTACACCAGTGTTTTGAATGGATTAATTCATTGAAATCCAACATTCAATTTGTCCCAGTTTTTTACCACTCTCATTAATTTTTTGGATCTTACTGTGTATAAATATGGCAATACATTACATACCACTCTATATAGGAAACCGGTTCAAAGAAATACATTGCTTCAATATTGTAGCCATCACCCTGGTTCATTACACTGTGGGCTCCCAATGGGGCAATTCTTACGGATTTGCTGGTTATGTACCACAATGGATGAATTTCATAAACACGCTCAGGAGTTTTCCCAGTGATTGCTGGCCGGAGGTTATCCAGTAAATATGGTGCACAGTGCCTATTGGAGAGCTCAATTTAATCACCCAGACTGGTGGCAACAACTGCTGAGTAAACCACTTGAAAGAAACT
Source organism: Ichthyophis bannanicus (assembly GCA_033557465.1). Classification (NCBI taxonomy): domain Eukaryota; kingdom Metazoa; phylum Chordata; class Amphibia; order Gymnophiona; family Ichthyophiidae; genus Ichthyophis; species Ichthyophis bannanicus. Next base: position 211,937,132 of record CM066037.1, read on the forward strand.
CCTTCCCCTATTGTGGGGATTCTGCCTTACATGCACTATATTGATCAGGTTGTCCAAATATTAAAAAATCACTGGCACGTTTTGAGTGTTGTAAACGGGGACGCTGGTCGTGAATGGCCACAGTCTTAGCAAAGGCAAAAATATTATTATGACTTGCAAAGGATTGTGGGGAATGTAGTTCACTTATACCAGAATCAGCCGTTCACAAAATAATGAGTTGTGATGCACGAATGTAAGCAAAGACAAATGGATTTTATTCATGGGGTTAATTCTCCCACACAGATTTACTTGGTAACACAAAAAGGACACTTGCTTTCAGTATTGCATTCAGGAAAACAAAACATGAAATAAGGTAACTGAACTTCTTAAGCAAAAATCAAATAAAACCTTGATGGGAAACAGAAAAGGTCTTTTTGATGGCTCATGCTAATAACTTTCTTAGCACTGCTCCAAAAGCAAAAACAAAACCCAAAAGTAACAAAAACTGTTCTTTATCAAGGATAACTTTCTTCTTTACACACACAAAAGAAAAGTTTCCTTTCAGAGCTCACGTGCACTTGTGCCTGGCTCAATTATCACCAATTAGCCAGCTGCAAACCCCTTTGCTGGTTCACTTTCTCTGCGTGGCTCAATCCTACCCAAAAGCTTTCTTGCAGACTTTTCTGGGTAGATAAAAGAACAAATTATAGTTCCTTTTGGTGGTTTTTGTATTATTGAGAAAGTATTTTACCACAGCAGCCTAGACAGAGAGCAATCCATGTATTCATTCTGATCATTTAATATGTCTCCTTCTTCCTCAAATATCATGCAATCAATATCCTGGTCTGGCTCAGAGGAATTCCTCAATTGTTCACTCTCAGGATAATATTTGTTTCCCTGCTGTCTTCCTGGAGAAGAGCTAGGGCATAGATCAAAGTTCATACCTGAGCTTCCTTTGCTGTTAGGCTTCCTCTCCAGGTATCCTGGCCAGTAAGTAGTCCAGCTTTTATGTCCAGCCTTCCAATCAAGATCCCTGGACACTGGGTCTCTCTTCACATACCTCCTTGCACCGGTCTTAGGGCCCCTTCCACATGCAGCCGTCTCCTTCAAAGGTGCCGTCTGGGAATTCCTGGCTCTATAACCCCATTCCTCTGGCTTCCTCCAGTCCAATGGAGTATGCTTGCCTCTGAAATGACTCCCAACACACGTACTGCTGTGGGCTCCTTCTTTAGACCTCCAAGGTGTCTTTCTCTTCTTCTTTCCACGTTGCTGCTGCTTCTGTCTCTCCTTGCTCTCTCTGTCCTTGATCTGTCTGCTGAGTTCCAGTTCTGTCTCTGTGCAGAATATGTTTTACTTTTAACATGCTTAGAGGGACACTCCACCCTAGCACAGCCCAGCTGTGCTGAATCAAGCCCTGCCCTTGGAGATGAGTGATTGGGGATTACCTCATAGCTCTCCTGATTGAACACACGTTTCCCCACTTCAGCCCTTCTAGAGGCTGTTTGAAACCTGGTGCATTCTGGGACTGGTAGTCTTTTATGAAAACTTTCTGTTTTAGTATTTCTACCAGCAAAGACAGGTTGCTTGTTCAAAGCCAATTCACCTCTTTTATAGCTTCCTCCTGAACTATGATAAGCTTCCTTAACACAGTGTCCATACTTGTTTCCAGTGACCCATTATTTTCGCGCATCAACGTGAATGTAATATAGCGGACTATGTACAGGGTGGCCCAAAAAAAGTGAGAACATCTCATTGCATATAAGTTATTTAAAAATTCAAAAAGACAGATGTAAATGATTGTACGTAATATGGAGTTTGATAGTTCTGGAGATTTGCTTTCTGACCACACTGCTAATGGACATTATGCATGTGAGGGCTGTGATTTTTGTCCCTCCACTATTTCTGGTCAGGAATGGACAGACTCCACTTCTAATATAGTATATAGGGCTTATCATAAAACCATATGCTTGTCCTCTTTTGTGGTATACAGGGGCAGCTCTATAATGAGGCCGAGTGAGGCGGTAGCCTCAGGTGGCATCTTTTTGGGGGCAGCAAAAATTGCCCCCAAAAGGACCGCCTCACTCGGCCTTCAAAATAATAAAAAAAAAAAAACAAGAAAAAAACAAATGGCTGCAAATGCTCACAATCATTTCCTGTTTCCCAACAGTGCCGTGGGCTCAGCTTTAATAGAGCCATGTGAAAGGAAATCACCCTTCGTGTGTCTCCACAAAGCTGAGCCAACGCAGGAGGGAGGGGAGGTTTGTGAGGGGTCTTCCGGGGGAGGCAGCTGCCGTGGGGCACCTCATGCTGCCGCTGCTGCAGTAGCAGTGGCAGCAGTGTTTGCAGCTGGGGTCTTTTTTCCATAAAGAACATCTGGAACTGGGCTGGCGGTGGGTGGGTTAGCACAGGAAATAGCAATGGCCAGATCGGGGGAGGGCTAAAACTGGAAATTGGCTTATGGGGGCTTAGAACTGGAAATGGGCTGATCAGGAGGGGGGTCTAGTACTGCTAATGGGCTATGGGGGGGGGCTAGGACTGGAAATGGGTTGATGGGGGTTAGAACTGGAAATGGGATGATCGGGAGGGGGTTAGGACTGCTAATGGGCTATCATGGGGGGCTAGGACTGGAAATGGGCTGATGGGAGAGTTAGAACTGGAAATGGGATGATTGGGAGGGGGCTAGGACTGCTAATGGGCTGATTGGTGGGATTAGGCCTGGAAATGGGCTGATTAGTGGGGCTAGGACAGGAAATGGGCTGATTGGGGTGCTAGGACTGTAAATGGACTTATTGGGGGGGTAGGACTGGTAATGGGCTGATGGGGGGCTAGCACTGGAAATGAGCTAGGACTGGTAATGGGCTGATTGGGGGGCTAGGACTAGAGTGGGCTGATAAGGGGATAGGACTGGAAATGGGCTGAGACTGGAAATGTACTAATGGGGGAGGGGAGGAGGGTGCTGCTGGCCCTGGAAGAAAACTAGGGGCTAGGGCTACAAATGGGGGGGGGGAGGGAGGAAGGGAACAGATACTGAGAGGGTCTGCCAGGGGAAGGAGGGGGCAGGAATGGAGCTGACATGGGGGAAGGAGGGTCTGGAAAGGAGCTGACACCTGGGATGTACTGAAGGGGGAATGGAAGGGAGTAGTAGGTGACTGGGTAATGGGGAAGAGGCTGGAAGGGAGCTGAGATACGAATGGCACTGGAAGGGGGATGGAAAGAGGGTAGGGCAACTGGAAGGGAGCTGACTGGGAGGGTGGCACTGAGAGTGGATGTGAGCTGATACCTGGGATGGTATTTGGAATAGAAGGGGCTGGACAGTGGGGAAGGAGGGGGACTGGAAGGGAATGGACACCAGTGGCAGTCGTGGGAATGCAAGGTGGTTGACATTGGAAGGTACTGGGAGGGGAAGACTGAAAAGGGGGCTGATACTGGGGAGGGTTACTGGAACTGGAAATGGGCTGATGGAAGGAAGTGAAGAAAACAAAAAAAGAGATAAGAAATGGCAGATGGACCATAGACCACAGAAAGAGAGCTAAGAGAAGACAGGAAAGCTGAAGCCTCAGATCGGGACAAGCATGATCAGAGAATAAAATGGTCAGACAACAAAGGTAGAAAAAATAATTTTATTTAATTTTAGTGATTGGACTTTGTGCTATCTTTATATTTTACACTGTATTGGGGAACAGCGCCTCTTATTTATCTGATTTTGCACTGCATGTGGATTCTGGCTTCTTGGGGTTTCAGTTTAAATTTTGTCTACATATTTTTATTTTTACTTTAGATTGTGGTTACTTCTTCTGTACTTGGTGAGGGTCGATATTGTGAGTGTGTGACTGAGGTCAGGTGTTTGTGCATAAAATCTATACTGTACTGTAGTAATTCGACTTGTTCAGCTTTTCAAATAGGTGTATGGATATTCCAGGGCCCACTGTAGTATTTACAGTTACGCTTTTTTTGGATGAGCTCCTTATGTGAGTTTTGGAAGTTTGTGCTGATATGGTATGGTATGGTAGGTTTGCTCTTTGTTGTAGGGTTTTGTATTAGTTCACAATATGCCTGGTACCGGAGAATAGTAGTTGTTGTTGTTGTTAGTGAGCTGATCAGAATCAGATTTAAAATAAAATATCTTGAGTTCTGTGAGCGAATGTCCTGGTTCTGCTCTGCACCTACTGTGGATGCAAAATATATGTTGAAAAAGAAAAACAAGAACCATAACACAGTTTATAACAAGAAAATAAAAATGAGTTATAATTAAGTTTTATAAACTGTGCTGTTGGTTCTTGCTGTCTTTTAGTTCCTTGATGTGCAAAGAGGACTGTACCTAGCCCTGTGAAAGCGGTGCAGCTGCACATGGCGCAAAGGCTTGGGGGGCGCATTTCGGCTTTTTGCTGTTACCCTGTCGCCACTGGCAGGACAATAGCAGGCAGTCGAAATGCGCCCCCCCCCCCTCCAAGCCTTTTCACAGCACTTTAAGCAGGTCTGGTCCCTCCATCCTCCGATGTGATGTCAGAGCAGGGAGGGACAGATCTGCTTAAAGTGCCAGTGCCTTTCAGATTGGGCGCATGCCCCCCCTTCTCCTCCCCATATCTCCGTTCAGCACTGCCTGCTCTTTCCCTGCTGCCGGCGCCACCTTGAAAAAACCAGAGGTGACAGCAGCAGGGAAAGAACAGGCAGCGCTGGATAGAGGTATGGGGGGGGGAGGGAGGGGGCGTGTGCCTGAGCTGCAAGTCGCACAGGGCACGATTGCAGCTCTTTACGGCCCTGTGTGCAAACATCTTGCATTTCCTCCATATAATCTAATTGGCTTTTTGGTTTGGTTCAGTCTCTGATTCGATTTCTAAAAAAGCCCCGCCCCCTCTAAGGTGGGTGGGGGGGTCGTCTCATTCTTCGGCTCAGGCAGCAGATTGCCTTGAGCCACCCCTGGTGGTATATATGATTGTTTGTCCATGTTCATTAAAATATGTGGGAAGGACTTCTCGATCAATGAAACTATGATTGCAGGAACATCGATCTCGATTAAATACGAAAGTACTATCAGCACAAATGGTTTCTTACTATATTGCTCAGGATCATTCTTTCCAGGATTTAAAATGGAGAATTATAGATCAGGTCCCTTTAAACTCATGAGGGGGGGGGCAGGGTGGCACTATTGTATTATTTGGAAAGCACTATTGTATTATTTGGAAAAACGATGGATTTTCAAATTACAAACAGTCATGCCTCTTGGTCTCAACCGTCAACTTGATTGGTGGAGTTTACTATGATGTGCTCTGGTTACCTCTGATTGGTTAGTTTTCGATCTAAAGACATCATCAAGTAGTTCCCTAGATAAGCAACAGAGTATGAAATCATTGTATTCAATTTGCCTGATGAAGGACACTGAGAATAATGACTGCCTGAAACAGCGCTATGTAGCAGAGTAGTGAAGTGAGTGGTGTGGCTTCCTGTTTCCTGCCACATTGAAATGACGGAGAACAAAAGAAAGACCTCCTTTATTTGTGTGCCCTACAGAATTTAACAGTGATTATTGAAAGGCTTTGAATGAAAGTTAAGTTTGCCTTTTTCATGTTGTATCATATTTAGAGCTAATGATTTTCAACACTTGTGCCATTATTTTTTCCCATTGTGATACAAGATATACCCGAGGGGGTTGCGTTGTGCAGTTCCCCTTGGATTTTGATATTTTAGATTGAACAGTTTGGAGCTGATTGTTTGGCTCATTAAAAAGAATAAAAAGGAGTGTTTGCTTCAAGAGGGTTTTTCTCTCATGGCAAATGGTCCGACAAAAAATAACTTTGTAGGTGTTTTCATAATTTTTCATGTTAATAACACAGGTACACTACCAAAAAACTGCCTCCAGTTTTGCAACTGATTCCTATAGATTTTGGGGTGCTGAATCCAGGAAAAATAGCCAAAATGTTCCATCACGTCACGTTTTCTTGCAAAATTAGATTTCTTACCCATATAAGGAATGTTCACATAATTTCTTTTTAGCCGACTGCAGTTTATTTTCTTGGCCCAAAATAGAGGTTGTAATGGTTAACTAACTAGAAACACTCCCTCATGATATTTTAGAGTGTTTTGTATTCATTTTATACATTAACAGGACAATTGGGAGGCGGGGGGCTAAATCCAGTACTCGCGCTGGCGCATGTTCTTTCCTGTTCGCCTCGCCTCGTTCGCTCGCTCAAACACGGTGGTTGCGACATGAACGTTCCTGTCAAATTTCAGTTTCTTGCAAGTTCATTATTACCTTTTGTTTGCTCAGTCGTAATCCAGCTTTATTCCGAAGTGGTTCACTACAGTTGTAGTTTGCAGTGCTGTGTATTTGTGATGGCTCACAGAGCCAGAGGTTGCGTCAACTCTCCGGACAGTTTTTGTTTTATTTGTGGGGAATATACCGTGAAAAAGCGGCAGAGGAACATTTCTGCATTTATTAAAAAAGTATATTTCGCCTATTTCGGTTTGAAGTTAGGCGATCAAGACAAACCGTGGGCTCCTCACAAAGTGTGCAAGACATGTGAGGAAGATCTATGCTTATGGATGAAAGGTAAAAAACAAGCATTTCGTTTCGGAATACCTATGATGTGGCGCGTGAACAAAGAGATCACAGCAGTGACTGCTATTTTTGCTCTTGCATTGTGAAGGGATACAACTTAAAAAATAAGAACGTAATAAGTTACCCCAACCTTCCCTCAGCAATTAGGCCTATGCCTCATAGCAACGAAGTACCTGTGCCTGAACCACCAAAATCTTTGGATCATATTTGTGTGGACGGTTCTGATCATGATGAGACTCATCAGATGGCTTTTCCCGATGAGTCCAGTACTTCCGAGTTTGAAACTGAACCAGATCCGAAACCTGAACTTTTCTCTCAAGCTGAATTGAATGATTTAGTCCGGGATTTAGGACTCCCAAAAGATGCTGCCCAACTGCTAGGTTCTCGGCTTAAACAGAAAAATCTATTGTCACCAGGAACAACTTTTTATTGGTACCGCAACCGCGAGACACAATTTTTGAAGTATTTCAGCAAAGAGGAAGATTTGGTATTTTGAAACGATATATACGGAGTGATGGAAAAGTTTACACTCAAGTATGATCCTGCTGAATGGCAGCTGTTCATTGATTCGTCAAAAGACAGCATAAAAGGTGTTCTTCTTCATAATGGCAACACATTCGCTTCAGTTCCTATTGCTCACTCTGTTATTCTCCAAGAAAAATACGAGAATTTGGCCCTGATTCTTCAGAAGATTCGTTATGATGAGCATAAGTGGATGATTTGTGGAGACTTTAAAATTCTATCCATGCTATTAGGGCAGCAATCCGGTTTCACCAAATATCCCTGCTTCCTTTGCTTGTGGGATAGCCGGGCCCGCGACCTACACTGGGGGAAAAAAGACTGGCCAATTCGGGAGTATTTGAGACCCGGTGAGAAAAATGTTCTTCATGAGAGCTTGGTACCTCTCGTGATAAAATTCTATTACCACCTCTCCACATTAAGTTGGGTCTCATTAAGCAATTCATTAAGTCCCTTCCAAAAGATGGTGAGTGCTTTCGGTACCTTTGCTCAAAGTTCCCCCGACTTTCTGAAGCAAAGCTAAAGGAAGGAGTGTTTGTTGGCCCTGATATAAGGAAACTCATTTCAGATGGAGCATTCGCTGAAACGATGTCTGAGAAGGAAAAAGAAGCCTGGGATTCCTTCAAGGATGTTGTTCTCAAATTCTTGGGGAACAGGCGGGATGAGAACTATAAGGATATTGTTGCCAGGATGCTCAATGCCTTCAAAGAACAAGGCTGTAACATGAGCCTGAAAGTCCATTTCTTGCACTCCCATGTGAACTACTTTCCCGAAAACATGGGGGCGTACAGTGAAGAACAAGGTGAAAGGTTTCACCAGGACATCAAGGACGCAGAGAGAAGGTACCAAGGAAGATGGAACACCACTATGATGGCTGATTTCTGCTGGTTGCTGCTGCGGGAAACCCCAGATGAAAAATACGCCAAGCAGCGCACCAAGAGAAGCATTCGGGGGAAGAAGAAACGGGCCCACCAGGAGATTGATTGACCCAAGAATGACTTTAAAATCTAAACTGTGTTGACAAATATCGTGTTTTTACTAAACTTTGAAATAAAAATTTGCTAGTTATTACCACAGTGTCGGATCTCATTTATTAGAATTTTATTTTCGCACCATCGGGTGTTTGTCTTCATGTATTGCAATGGTGCGGTTTGCGTTTTCTATTCTTACATACATACCTGTACAACATTTTTTGCACATTTCTTTGCTTTGCTTTGTGTCTAACCTCGCTCTTATATGCTCAATGTTTGTGCACATGTATGTGGCTGTTTTAAGTGCAGACAATATGTGCTGCCTTGTTACAATTTTCTTTATTCTTATTTGAATAACTACTAAACAATTAGTATAAAGAATTCATCCAAGAAACTTTTATCTCGATCGCACTCAATCTGAAACGTTCACCTCAAACTGCTAACCCAATGTAGCAAAAAATCTGTACGTGATGGAGCAAATTGGTTACCAGATTTGGATTCAGCGCACCAAAAAACGTAAAAATCAATCGAAACATTAGAGGCAGTTTAAAAAAAATTTTTTTTAGTGTACCTGTGTAATCAAAGGGAATTGTTTCAAAGGGGTTTGTTTTGGACATTATGACATGACTATTGACACTCTTATAAACAATTCAAATCAATCTGAACAGAAGAACCACATTCCCATTGCAGTAAAATTAGCCACACCTGTGATCAATTGTCAGTACTCACATGACTTGAATAAATCAATTAATGATGGCTCTAATGTTTAAAATGGCCACATTCAGTGATAAGAGAGCTGCCTGAAAAGACAAACATCAAACTTCAAAGGGGTACAAGGCCATCTCCAAAGACCTTGGGATTCCTGTGTCTACAGTTCACAATGTTATGAAGAAGTTTTCTGCTCATGGAATTGTCAAGAACCTCTCAGGACATGGTGAGAAGAGGAAAATTAATCTAAGAAGTATTCAAAGGTTAGTGCGAACTGTTGGAAAATCACCACGTACAGCATCCAAAGAGCTTAAGGACCTAGAGCAATCTAGGGTGGTAGTTTCAACCCGCACAATAAGCCTCACACTAAATAAAGAAGGACTTCATGAGCGAAGGCCAAGGAGGGCCCCACTGCACAGACAGACATAAAAAGGCACACCTGATCTTTGCTCAAACCCATCTTGAGAAACCACAATCCTTCTTGGAAAATGTTCTGTGGACAGATGAAACCAAACTTGAGCTCTTTGGCAATGCAGACCAAAGAAATGAAGCGAATAAATGAAGCTTATAAGGAAAAAGCACACCCTTCCTACAGTTAAATATGGTTGAGGTTCCATAATGCTGTAGGGCTGTTTTGCTGCCTCAGGAACTGGAGGCCTGGAATGTATTAAAGAAATCATGAAGTCAGAGGGTTTCCAGGGTATTTTGGAGCAAAATGTTCTACCTAGTGTCAGAAAGCTAGGTGTGCATTGAAGGTCATGGGTCCTCCAGCAAGACAATGACCCAAAATATACATCCAGAAGTACAAAAGAATGGTTAAAAGGAAAGAAATGGAGTGTTTTAAATTGGCCAGCAATGAGTCCTAATCTCAATCCAATCGAGAACCTTTGGAGAGAGCTGAAATCTGCGATTGGTAAAAGGAATCCTAGAAACATTCATGAGCTGGAACAAATTGCAGTTGAAGAGTGGGAGAAACTACCAGTGACAGATGTACGAAATTTGTAGATGGCTACAAGAAACATTTGGAGGCTGACATCACTGCCAAGGGTTGTGCAACCAAATATTAGTGAAAGGTGTCATTAATCCTGTCCAGGTCATACTGTATTTTGTTTTTTTCTCAAAAGTTGCACAGACATCTTTTTTTTTGCTGTATACCTTTGAACATACTTTTAAAATATTATGATGACATACAATTGGAATATTTCCAATTATTTCTCAAGATATTGTATACAACATACCTAAAATGCAAGGTGTCAATAAATCAAAGTTAAATCAACTTTTAACTTGTGAACTGACTATATTTCACTATCAAACCAATTCCTGGAAATGAATATTTCCATGTATAAATGACTACTTATGCACAGGCTTTAGTTGGTCGCTGTTCTGAAAGTACGTGCCATGAACTGATGGTGCACAGTTTCACTTTGGGCATACACAGAGGTGGAGTTCAGATGGATCATGGACAGTGCATTGCAAAAGCATGCATCCCCTCTGGGCTCGATTCTGTCCTGGACATAGCTCCCCTCTGTATGTCAGCTCTGAACAGAATGTACAGAGGGGATTGCGATTCTGATCACATGGGGCATGTGCAGAAATGTCCCCGGCTAACTCAGTCAAGGCTCCTCAATGGAGTCGCAGTGCCATTGAAGAGCTGTGATGCCAGCCACCAGACTTCAGAGCTTCATTCCCCACAGCCCAACCCCCAATCCGGTCTCCTAAGGCCAGAGTCGGGCTGTGGGGAATGCTCTGCCCCATCCGTGCCCTGGGCTGCCAAAAATGAGACGTGCAAGGAAGTTATTCCAACTTGGAGGTGGAATAACTTCCCCGCACACGTCGCTGGCCTTGGACGTACAGGGCCAACATTAGAATCGGCCCTGTACATCCAGGACTGGCGACTGCCCAGATTCCACCACCGAGACGCCCCTTCCCTGTCCCCGTCTAACTTCCCCGCACAACCAGTGGGGAAGTTAGTTGAGGCTGGGAGAAGACACAAATAGTGGGGATGCACATCCCGTTGGGTCATCCATCCCTGCTATTCGTGGCACAGAACAACCCCCTCTGTGTTTGTCTTGTTTTGTCACATTACAACCTGGAATTAAAATGGAGTTTTGGGGGTTAGCACCATGTGACATACATAACATACAGTACCTATGACTTTGAAGGTGCAAAATATCCTTTATTGTGACACAAACAATAATTAAGAAAAAAAAACTGAAAGCAGGAGTGTACATATGTTTTCACCCCCCCCCCCAAAGTCAATACATTGTAGAGCCACTTTTAGCTACAATTACAGCTGCAAGTTTCTTGAGGTATGTCTCTATTAGCTTAGCACATCTAGCCACTGGGATTTTCACCCATTCCTTAAGGCAAAAGTGCTCCAACTCCTTCAAGATAGATGGGTTGTGTTGGTGTACAGCAATCTTCAAGTAATGCCACAAATTCTCAATTGGATTGAGGTCTTGGCTTTGACTAGGCCAGTCCAAAACATTTAAATGTTTCCCTTTAAACCAGCTTTAGCAGTATGTTTAGTGTCATTGTCCTGCTGGAAGTGGGCCCTTCATCCCAATCTCAAATCTCTGGCAGACTGAAACAGGTTTTCCTCAAGAATTGCCCCGTATTTAGTACCATCCATCCTTTCTTCAATCCTGACCAAATCTCCTGTCCCTGCCAATGAAAAATATCCCCAGAGCATGATGCTGCTACCACCATGTTTCACTGTGGGAATGGTGTTCTCGGGGTGATGGGAAGTGTTGGGTTTGCGCCACACATGGCGTTTCCCATGATGGACAAAAAGTTCAATTTTCATCTCATATGACCAGATAACCTTTGTGTTTGGGGGGTTCGCCACATGCTGTTGTGCAAACTCCAAACGTGTTTTCTTATTTCTTTCTTTAAGCAATGGCTTTTTTCTGGTCACTCTTCCATAAAGCCACACTTTGTGGAGTGTATGGCTTAAAGTGGTCCTATGTACAGATACTCCCATCTCCACTGTGCATCTTTGCAGCTCCTTCAGTGTTATCCTTGGTGTCTTTGTAACATCTCTGATTAATGCCCTCCTTGCCCGGTCTGTGAGTTTTGGAATCATGTGACACTGATTGCACAACTAATTATGTGACTTCTGAGGTTAATTGGTTAGACCAGATCTTATTTAGGGGTTCCATAGCAAAAGGGATGAATACATATGCACTCACAACTTTTCAGTTTTTACTTGTTTTTTTATATATAGAAGGTATTTTATTGTCATTTCACTTCACCAATTTGGACTATATTGTTTGGTCCATTACCTAACATCCAAATGAATCTCCATTTTCATTCCAGGTTGTAATGAAACAAAATTTTGTAATTTGGTAATGAAACAAAATAGGTTGAAAACCAAGGGGTAATTTTGTAATGAAACAGAATAGGGTGAAAACCAAGGGGATGAATATTTTTGGAAGGCACTGTAAATTTACACACATACCTTTGCAGAATATGGCCCACCATGCATAAGATATGCAGCTCTAAAGCTGGTGTAAGTGACTGTGGCTTCATTTGCTCATCTTTGCGACCACTTATTCTAATATTCTATAATCTGTGCAGATTCTAGATTATTGAATAACTGCAATTAATATGCGTAAAAACACACGTAAACCTATATTCAATACATTGTAAAATCTCTTAACCATATTTTGAGGAATCATCTCAATAAATAATTCAAATTCAATGCAAAGTCAAGGATCTCTTGAATAGCCATGTTTTCAAAAGTCATCTAAAAGCCATATAGGTCCTTCTCTTCTTAGTCTTGTCTGGTAATTCATTTCATTCAATGGGAGCCTGAAACTCAGAATGTTATCAAATATATTCTTAATTTAAAAATCTTTTGCAAAAGCTAATATGTTTATTACCTTGTACAGAATGGGAGGAGTGGCTCAGTGGTTGGGACAGGTTACCTCAGGCCAGGGGTTCAATTCCCACATGGGGACAAGCAACCTCAGGCCAGAGGGACTGGGGGACTGGGGCCTCTAGTCCCATGGCCACTCCTTGTGGCCTTGGGCAAGCCACTTAACCCTCCATTGCCTCAGGTACACTTAGATTGTGAGCCCTTTGGGGACAGGGGAATAAAAAGTATTACATGATAGTAAACATGTAAACCACTCTGATGCTCAAGTAATGGGCACTATATCAAGTGCCTAAACCATAAACTACTAGGTATATGTAATTTCAGCACTTTGAGCATCGCTAGCCCTCCAACCGCCCTGGTGAAGCTCCTGCCCTATCCGGGCAGTGGGAGCCTTTCCCCCACACACTCCTGCCCTATCCGGGCAGTGGGAGCCCTCCCTCCACACACTCCTGCCCTATCCGGGCAGTGGGAGCCTTCCCTCCACACACTCCTGCCCTATCCGGGCAGTGGGAGCCCTCCCTCCACACACTCCTGCCCTATCCGGGCAGTGGGAGCCCTCCCTCCACACACTCCTGCCCAATCCGGGCAGTGGGAGCCCTCCCTCCACACACTCCTGCCCAATCCAGGCAGTGGGAGCCCTCCCTCCACACACTCCTGCCCAATCCGGGCAGTGGGAGCCCTCCCTCCACACACTCCTGCCCAATCCGGGCAGTGGGAGCCCTCCCTCCACACACTCCTGCCCAATCTGGGCAGTGGGAGCCCTCCCTCCACACACTCCTGCCCAATCCGGGCAGTGGGAGGCTCACACGCACGCAGGCAGAACCGCATAAAAGCGGCGTCCCTACTTCGTGGGAGCTGCTGAGCATCGCTAGCCCTCCAACCGCCCTGGTGAAGCTCCTGCCCTATCCGGGCAGTGGGAGCCTTTCCCCCACACACTCCTGCCCTATCCGGGCAGTGGGAGCCCTCCCTCCACACACTCCTGCCCTATCCGGGCAGTGGGAGCCTTTCCCCCACACACTCCTGCCCTATCCGGGCAGTGGGAGCCCTCCCTCCACACACTCCTGCCCAATCCGGGCAGTGGGAGCCCTCCCTCCACACACTCCTGCCCAATCTGGGCAGTGGGAGCCCTCCCTCCACACACTCCTGCCCAATCCGGGCAGTGGGAGCCCTCCCTCCACACACTCCTGCCCAATCCGGGCAGTGGGAGCCCTCCCTCCACACACTCCTGCCCAATCCGGGCAGTGGGAGGCTCACACGCACGCAGGCAGAACCGCATAAAAGCGGCGTCCCTACTTCGTGGGAGCCGCTGAGCATCGCTAGCCCTCCAACCGCCCTGGTGAAGCTCCTGCCCTATCCGGGCAGTGGGAGCCTTTCCCCACACACTCCTGCCCTATCCGGGCAGTGGGAGCCTTCCCTCCACACACTCCTGCCCTATCCGGGCAGTGGGAGCCCTCCCTCCACACACTCCTGCCCTATCCGGGCAGTGGGAGCCCTCCCTCCACACACTCCTGCCCAATCCAGGCAGTGGGAGCCCTCCCTCCACACACTCCTGCCCAATCTGGGCAGTGGGAGCCCTCCCTCCACACACTCCTGCCCAATCCGGGCAGTGGGAGCCCTCCCTCCACACACTCCTGCCCAATCCAGGCAGTGGGAGCCCTCCCTCCACACACTCCTGCCCAATCCGGGCAGTGGGAGCCCTCCCTCCACACACTCCTGCCCAATCCGGGCAGTGGGAGCCCTCCCTCCACACACTCCTGCCCAATCCGGGCAGTGGGAGGCTCACACGCACGCAGGCAGAACCGCATAAAAGCGGCGTCCCTACTTCGTGGGAGCCGCTGAGCATCGCTAGCCCTCCAACCGCCCTGGTGAAGCTCCTGCCCTATCCGGGCAGTGGGAGCCTTTCCCCCACACACTCCTGCCCTATCCGGGCAGTGGGAGCCCTCCCTCCACACACTCCTGCCCTATCCGGGCAGTGGGAGCCTTCCCTACACACACTCCTGCCCTATCCGGGCAGTGGGAGCCCTCCCTCCACACACTCCTGCCCTATCCGGGCAGTGGGAGCCCTCCCTCCACACACTCCTGCCCAATCCAGGCAGTGGGAGCCCTCCCTCCACACACTCCTGCCCAATCCGGGCAGTGGGAGCCCTCCCTCCACACACTCCTGCCCAATCCGGGCAGTGGGAGCCCTCCCTCCACACACTCCTGCCCAATCCGGGCAGTGGGAGCCCTCCCTCCACACACTCCTGCCCAATCCGGGCAGTGGGAGCCCTCCCTCCACACACTCCTGCCCAATCCGGGCAGTGGGAGCCCTCCCTCCACACACTCCTGCCCAATCCGGGCAGTGGGAGCCCTCCCTCCACACACTCCTGCCCAATCCGGGCAGTGGGAGGCTCACACGCACGCAGGCAGAACCGCATAAAAGCGGCGTCCCTACAGAGCGCGCCCGCGCCTTGCGGGCCCGCGCCTGAGGGCCTCGCCAGAGGGTCCTTTGGCGGTGGCCCTTAGGCGGTGGAGATTAGGCGCAGTTGAAACATCATCCACTCAACCGCAGCAAGGCTGCAAGTATCAAGAAGCCTGACTCACATGACCAAAACTCCGATAACGGACAGAAAACGAAAGTGCAACAATCAAATGACTGACGGCTTGAGCTCCCCAGGCCGGTTCTGAGCTCGCCGGTCCCGACCACCACACTCCACGAGATTCCCATAGCTGGACCAAAATTCGACATCAAGAGCTTTCAACTACAACGATATCACCCAGGTAAACAATTACTGGACTTATCTACCTCCTGATGCAAAAGACCACTGTGCAACCCTGGCCTAACCCCCCCCCCCAAGTAGGAGCCAACATACCTCTGTATATATAATGTGTAAACTCCCCACTGTCACAAGCCCTGTTCTCCTCAAGCCAGCTGTTACATTGTAAACCCCTTCCAACTCTAAAGGCTACTACTGTTTATTTAGAGCTAAATGAAACAAAGTATCTCTAACCAGCAAGTTGTTACATTTCAATGCAGTAACCCAATAACCTTCTTGCAATAACCTTAAGACTGTATCGCACAATACTGTATCTGTTTATACTGAATGATAGGCAACGATAGGACTGTATCGCACAATACTGTATCTGTTTATACTGAGTGATAAGGAACGTTAGGACTGTATCCCTATTTTGTTAAAGTAATAAGAAACGCTGTACCCCAACCCATCTATCCCTGCTAGACTGTTGGTACCCAACAACTATCTTGCCGGCCTACACTAACTCATCTCTAGGCCAGCTGCCTTGACTTCACCCCACACTGCGCCACTCGAATCCAAAATCCAAGTATTTCTGGCAGACATAAAATGGAGCCTGCTCACACCTTCCTGATTTTGTGCATGTGTATACTAACATCTTCATATAGAACCATCCCACACTCACAATACTGCATTCCTCTACTATATACACCAATCTACCTTCTCCACCCCCCCTCCATTACCCATCCTGCATCAATACAACTTAAATCCTATCACCACCACACAAACACCAAGTAAATTACCCCAACGACACACCCATATCAAAGGGAACAAATCTCAAAAACACCCTAAAACCAAAGCAAAGAACACTATTGGATCTCAAATACAACTCACACGAACCACACACCAAGAACATCACACATGTAACATTATCCTTATTAATGCTAGGTCAATAAGGAATAAAACGCATATTATCCACAACATTCTAACTGACGAACAACCAGATATCCTATGCATAACAGAAACATGGCTCACTGACTCAGACTTTGCAACAATGAACCAAATACAGAAGCCCGGATACCAACTATACAACTGCCCACGCATCAACAGAAGAGGAGGCGGAGTCCTTATAGCAGCCAAAACCAGCCTTCAACTCACAACCACATCTACGGTCACAAATCCAGATCTTGACCTACTTAAAGTCGAGAGCATGGCATTATCCATCTGCCTAATCTATCGACCTCCCTCACCACAGCACGAAACACTAGCCACAGCACTAGAAACCATCACATCCACACAAAGCAAAAAATTCCAGATCATCCTCGGAGATTTGAACCTAGCATCAATTCCTCCGTCCCACACGGACTCCTTCTATGAAGCCATCGACCAATTGGGTTTCCAACAAATAATAAGCAACCCCACACACGATAGAGGAAACATCCTAGATATGATTTTCATACCCAGAAATCCACAACAAAGCAATGAACCACCTATAATAAACATAACTCAAGTACCATGGTCAGACCACCACCAAATCAACTGTAAACTTAAACTACAGTGCCAACCCAAAAACTCAAAGGAGATGAGAATGACCAACCCCATTAGGAAATTCAGCAAACTCAACGAGGAACACCTCATAAGCACCATTGCATCCCACATAAACCTAGAGTCCACAGACCTAGACGAACTAACTAACAGAACACACACATCCAAAATACATCTAACCCAACTCTGAAACACACATCAAACCCACATAAGATCAACTCGGAACCCTGGTACACAGGAACTCTAATAAAATCAAAAAGGGAGCTCCGTAAAATAGAGAGAAAATGGAGACAAACCAAATCCTCCGATCTCAAAACTAAATACATGGCCCATCTCGCAAAATACAAAGACAACGTGAACAATGCAAAAAAATTACATCACACCAACATCCTAAACAAGGCAATCAATCGCCCACGAGAGTTATTTGAACTTGTCAAATCACTAACCAAAACCGACCAAAATGCCAACCTCAACAAATCCATCAAGGTCCAAACACTGGCAAACCACTACGCGACCAAACTGACGGCCCCTGGTCCTCCACCCCCCCCCCCCACCAACACCACAAATCAGAAGTGAGAACAACACAACGCAAAACCAGTTATGGGAGCACTTCCACAAAATAGGAACCAAGCAAATCACAGCCATTGTCACAAGCCTGAAAAGCACCACCTCCCCACTAGATCCCTGTCCTGCATCCTGGATCAAGGCAGTGAAACAAGACATAACACCTCACATAGCACACATAGTTAACCTATCCCTACAACAAGGAATCATGCCCTCAGAACTAAAGAAATCAGTCATTAGACCGATCCTAAAAAACACTACACTCAACGGAGAAGACCCAGCCTCCTACCGTCCCATATCAAGTATCTCATTCCTGGCAAAGATCATAGAAAAAACGGTCCTTCTACAACTCCAAGACCATCTGACTGACAGTGCTCCTCTTGATGACCAGCAATATGGCTTCAGGCAACATCATGGAGTTGAAACCCTGTTACTAGTTCTACTTAACAACCTCCTAAAGGGCCTTGAAAACAAAAAGAAAATGTACATTCTTGTATTCATTGACATCTCAGCTGCCTTTGATACAGTTAATCATGGGACCCTCATAAATAGGATAAAATCAATAGGAATAACAGGAACCCCACTAAAATGGTTCTCATCCTACATCTCAAATCGAACACAACAGGTTCAATTCAACGGAGAAAAAGCAGAATCTTTCTCACAAACACAGGGAATCCCCCAAGGCTCTGCTCTCTCAGCACTTCTGTTTAACATATATATGCAGCCACTATGCAAAATTTTCTCACGGCACGAAATTAATTACCACATCTATGCCGATGATATCATGCTATACACACAACTAGACACTAAAAACCCAGACTACAACCCACTGGAGACATGTATCGGAGAGATGCAAGACTGGTTACAACAAAGTAGTATGTCAATTAATCACAAAAAAAACCGAAGTAATGTATATCTCCAAAGAACCGAATTTTGACCCTCCCACATCAATAACACTATGTAACAACACTTACCAAACAAAAAAAGAAATAAAGTATCTAGAAGTCACATTTGACTGTGACCTAAAGATGGAAAAACACCTCCGAAAGACCAACAGAGCAGTTTTCCACAAGCTTAGAGTGCTCCAACCCATTCGGAATATTATTGATCCCCAAGACTTCAGAACAGTGGCCCAAGCACTCATCATGCCACATTTTGACTACTGCAACGCCATCCTACAAGGTTTACCTAAAAAAACCCTAAACATATTACAAATGGCACAAAATGTAGCTGCCAGGGTCATAATGAAGAAAAATCTAAGTGACCACATCACACCAGTACTAATTCAATTACACTGGCTACCCATAACAGCTCGCACAAAATACAAAATACTAACAACCACCTTCAAACTCATCCACAACTTAGCACCTTCCTTCCTCAACAACCTAGTAAGATTGCAACCTCCTACCCGAAACAGAAGAACCCACAATTCCAACATCCTTCACACTCCAACAGATATAAGATCTGCCAAAGCTAACACCAGCCACAGGGCTTTCTCATATGCGGCGCCAACACTGTGGAACCAACTCCCACCAGAACTACGAGCTAGCAATGACCTTCTAGACTTCAGAAAGAAACTCAAAACGCACATTTTCCAATCACATTTCAACCTGAACTAAATCCACAGATGGAGCAGCCCCTGACCACTGTGTCCAAGAAGATTATCCTGTATATATGCATTTATGTATATATGTAAATGAACTCCCCCATAGCTAAGAAGTGTTAACTCTGTATGATGTGCTTTTCTGACAATCTGTATGTAAACAAAATTTGTACCTGCCTTGATTCGGCAGTTTCACAATAGTAATCCTACCCGCTTCTGATCGCTGGAAGGAGCGGGCTACAAATGCTTGCTAAATAAAATAAATAAAAATATGTAATTTCAGCATTTTACTCATATTTGCTGATATCATCAGTTAAGCAGGAAACTGAAACCACTGGTATCTACTGAGGATAGTTAAGAGTTAAGCCATAAATCAGATTCTTGGGACTATGTCCTTGTTTCAAGTTATATGCTAAAAATGGCTGCTTGGCTGTCCCTGAGAGAACAAGGAAAACTCCACTGAGTATCTACTAAGCTGTGATGCAGATGCCATATATGGGAATTACACTAACATATCACTGTGATTGGCTAAGAACCAAATGAGCTTTCCCATGTATGGGAGCTTAAGAACATAAGAACATAAGATATACCATACTGGGTCAGACCAAGATCCATCAAGCCCAGTATCCTGTTTCCAACAGTGGCCAATCTAGGTCACAAGTACCTGGCAGTTTCCCCAAAGACACAGGTTGTACTGGTGCAAACAGTGGATTTCCTGGGTCCCCTTTAATAATAGTTTATGGACCTATCCTCCAGGAACTTGTCCAAAACATTTTTAAACCCTTAGGGGTGTGTGTGAATGGTAAAAGAGGATACAAGAGCAGAAGGGAATGGTGAGAGTCATGATGACATGGGGAAAGCCCACCTATTAAATAAACTCCTGCACAGGAGTGCTCAAGCAGATTTTTAGTGGGCAGCTGGCTGACACTGAAAGTCTAGTCTGCGGGGACAGTCTATTTTATTTCTATGTACTTTGGAGACACAACATAACTTGGTCAACAGGATACAGTCAATTGCTTCACAAAGGCTATCTCTCTACTGCCCCCCCCCATCCATTCATCCCTCCCCCCCCCTTGAAACCTGCCCTAGAACTTGCCCTTCTTCCTCGAACCTCTTATATCGCTAGCCGTACCTAGTCCTTTGGATTTGACTCTCAGCTTAGCTCAACAACCACTCTGTATATAACACAGTTTGTATCTAGTTTTGCATATAGGTATATTGCAATAACCCCTATATGTGTACATTGTATAGAGCTACAATGCAATATTCCCATGCATGCCCCATCCCTCGTTTAATGTAACACCTTTGTTATACTGTAAACTGCTTTGATCTAAGTATAAAGTGGTATAGAAATCCTTTTAAATAAATAAATACATGTTTGAGGTCATGGAATAGATGGATCTATATGTGGAGAATCCCAAGCCTGCTAAGTCCTGGAGTTGGCATCGCTGGGAAAAGCTATGCTACCAACACAATCTGGGGGAGGCTATGGGGGAGGGATCCAAGGAGAGAGAGCCTAGGGAAGAAACCCCTGGGGATAGCTCAGAGTTCAGTGGTAGTGACCCAAATACAAATGTCTCTTTCCCAGATTAGGGGCTGGGGAAGAGCTATGGAGCTTCAGGAGGACCCAAAAAGAGGATGAGTCCCTGAAACATGCCCAAGAATAGGTTTTGGAGGTGGATGTGGTTCCAGTAGGTAACGGAGAGTTCCCTGCAAGAATCTTTCCCTAAAGGAAAATTTATTATACAGAGTGTCTGAGGGTGCCCTAGAGAGGTAAGAGGTAGTTCCCAGTCTTATCTTCAGCAGGTGTTAGCATTGGCCCATGCTATTTATTAGGGAGACACCTGGGAGTGGAGATAACTCTGAAATTTGTTTTAGCCCAATTTTTCTGCCTGGGAGTCCATAAATAGGTGCAGTTTCATTGCTAGTTTTGTCCCATCTGCCAACTTCATAACCTGCCAGAGTCCAACCTGCCCCTCTAGTGCCTATGCCGATCATTGAAATCCCATTTGAAAGAGTGGCCATGGATCTGGTAGGACTTTCGAGCAAACCACCCGAGGCAACAAGTATATTTTAGTCATACTGGACTACCTTACCCGATACCTGGAGGCTATTCCTAAGGAATATAAAGACTATTATTATTACAAATGCCCTCTGGGAAGTATTCTTGCAGGTGGGAATATCCAATGAGATCCTCACAGATCAAGGAACACCCTTTGTAGCCAAGGAGATGAAGCAAGTGTGTGCCTTGGTGAAAGTCAAGATGCTGCGAACGTCACTATATCACCCACAAGTGGATGGCCTCATTGAGCAATTCAATAAAACTCTGAACATATGTTAAAAATGTTTGTGCAGGAGGATGGGAAGAATTTGGACATTTTCCTATCCTATTTAATATTTGTCATCCGCGAGGTACCTCAGTGTTCTATAAAGTTTTTGCCTTTTGAGTTGTTCTTCAGAAAACGGCCAAGGCATATTAGACATTGTAAGGAAACCTGGGAGGAAGAAGAACCCCAGGCTAGGCTTGATTTTGTGGATTACGTTATACAAATGCAAGACTGACTGAGGAAAGCTGGATAGATGACCAAAATCAGTCTGGAAAAAGTCCAAGCTGAGCAGGCCAGGGGCTACAATTGGCAGCTCTGCACTGCATCTTGCAAATGGGAGAGTTTTAGTTTTGTTGCCCTATGAGGTGGAAAAGAAAGTGGGGCCTGTTAACTACAAGATTGCCTAGCCAGATAAACAGAACATAGCCAAAATTTACCATATTAATCTATTGAAAAAGTGGACTCCAGTGAAGACTGTGGTGGTACAGGGAGAAGATTTTGGACTGGAAATGTCAGCCCCAACGGATTCAACTCATCCCGCTTGGAGACTAGTTCTCTGCTGCCCAGAGAAGAGATCTAGAAGGTTTGATCCACAGGAACCTAAAGGTGTTCTCACCTGTCCATGATGAACTTACCTTATTTATCGTGATATCGTTACTGATCCTGGGGTGGAACTGGAAGAGATGCTTAACCTGGGTCATTATAGAAGAGTCTATGATTGACTGGTCATTCCCCATTGTCTTGGTTCCTAAACTTGACAGAAGCATCAGATTCTGCATTGACTTCTGGAAGTTCAATGCAACTTCTAAACTGGAAGCATATCCCATGCCCATGAGCTAATTGAATGACTCAGTGGAGCACACTTTATATCAACCTTGGATCAGACCTAGGGATACTGGCAGATGCCCTTGACTCCAGCTGCCAAGGAGAAGACTGCTTTTTTGACACCACAAGGTCTGTTCCAATTTACAGTACTGCCCTTTGGATGACATGGGGATCCTGTCACATTTCAATGCCTAGTCTACCACCTACTAAGACCGCACAAGGAGAATGTGTCTGCATACCTTGATGACATTGTCATCTAGAGCAGACCGGACCACCCATCTAAGTCAATTACAAATTGTGTTGACCAGCCTGCTCAAGAAATGTGTTCTGGGAGGTGAGGACATTCAATACCTGTGATATTTAATCGGGAATGGGCAGATACAACCTCAACTATGGAAGGTGGATGCCATTGCCCAGGTTTACACCCCAAATTAGAAGAAAGAGGTTTATGCCTTCCTTGGATTGAATGGCTATTGCAGTAGGTTCATCCTTAATTTTGCAGATTTGATGGAACCAATAACCACTCTCTTCCAGAAGAGAGCTCTCCAATAGATTCAGTGGTCACCGGACCTGGACCTGGCCTTTCAGTGTCTCAAGAAGGCTGTGTGCAGTGAACCCACCCTGATTAACTCTGGTTTCTCTGTACCATTTATTGTGCAAACAAAAGCCTCAGAGGTGGGCCAAGGAGCCGTTCTGGCTCAGGAAGTCAGGGGTGAAGAACATCCCATAGCATTCATCAGCAGGAAGCTGCTTCTTCAGGAGAAACATAATATGGTGATTGAGAAGGCAGCTCTAGCTGTCAAGTTGGTGTTTGAAACACTAAAATACTATCTGCTCAGCCACCCGTTTATGTTGATAATGGACCACCAACTGCTCAAGAGGCTGGCCCAACATAAGGATTCCAACAGCCATATAATGCTGTGATTTTTGAGTCTCCAAGCCTACCAGTTTTGGGTCCGTCATAGGGCTGATCAGGCTTAAACCTGAACGTGAACTTCCATTCCTAGATGGGGATCCCGGATGAGGCAGGTGCTCCATGGGGCATGGTTGAACTAAGGAAGAGGGTATGTGATGTGGTCTACAGAATGTTACCCATCCCTCTCCGAAGGGATTATCAACAGACCCCTTCAAGAGAGTGTTCAGCCTAGAGTTCAGGTCAAGGAGGGTGTGGCTCAAAGAGAGAGGATAAGAACCCAGCAGGCTGCAGGAGGGGGAGAGACCCATGGAGCTAGAGATCCTTCCAAGGCAAGCCGTGCAAAGGAGTTCTGAGTTAGGAGCTTTAGATGGAGCTGAAGGAAGGGCAGGGAGAACCAGCTTGTGAAAATTTTATAAGCACGGACACAAAAAAGCTAATTTTGTTTTTCCTGAGCTGCTGTTTGTCCTGTGTTGTAGCTTTGTGAAGGTTTAGCAAACTGGGACAGAATACAAGCTAATTTTGTTTTCCTTGACTTGCTGTCTGTACAGTATTTAAAAAGAAAGCCCCTTCCCACCGCACGCCATTCTACCACGCCCTCCCTGCAAGCCATCCCTTGCTTCTTCCCCTGCTTGGTTCCTTCCCCAGCCACTGTCCCTTTCTCCCTTCCCCTCCCCCTTGCATTCTCATCCCTTTCCCTCCATGCTCCTCTCCCCGTCTTTCTTTTCCAAATTCCTTTAAAATAGTCCTACCTCCTGGGCATCTCTGGCTGCAGCTGCTTTTCTTGCAACATTCTTAGCTATGATCACAGCCTTTCTCCCCTCTTTAGCCCGTGGAACAGGCTGCTTCTGCAGGCACACAGCACTACTGCTTGCTATGATCACAGCTTCAGCTTTGGTGCCCTTAACATCAGCATCCCCCTGTCGTGCTTACTCCATTTACCGGATAGCGCCATCCCTGGGCATCCTTGTACAAGTATGTAAAGAACACCTTATGGGAATGTCCTATCTATATTTTGACCTGCTTTCCCAGGAATAGGGATAGTAGGTTCATGCTTGTGCTTTAGGGAATTTAAAACATGTCCTGTCCTATTTGGATAGCCGGAATTTCTTGGTTATTGTCAGTAGTCTTCTGGTGTAGGCACATATGGGATGTAATACTGTGAGAGATGTTGCTGGTCCCAAAGAAAATGATACACTGGGTAGCAGAAGTCAATGCCATGGAGCAGATAGTACATGAAGGACTACACTAGTAGAACAGAGGCACGGAGCTGGAAGGCTGATATATTTACAAGAATGTCCCTCTAATATTTTGAGAGGGTGTAAACTTTTAATACTGGCTTCCTGGCTCGATTCTGTAGG
Organism: Ichthyophis bannanicus; assembly: GCA_033557465.1. Taxonomy (NCBI): domain Eukaryota; kingdom Metazoa; phylum Chordata; class Amphibia; order Gymnophiona; family Ichthyophiidae; genus Ichthyophis; species Ichthyophis bannanicus. The sequence goes on from CM066037.1 coordinate 211,961,615, forward strand.
CAGTCTGAACATCTTTTTACCTGGTATGAATATTTAGAGGGTCATTTTAGAAAAGATGTCCAAGTGGAATCTGGGACATCTAAGCCAGAGCGTCTGAAAAAAATGCAAGTATGTCCAGGTGCAGACACAATTTCACAAATGTGGATATACTCAATATGGACATTTGTTGGAGTGTCTACATAGACATTTACCAAAATAGTATTCCACAACCTGGCTGTTTAGGAATAGCCTAATAGTAGAGTAGTGGACTTAAAACAGAGATGAGAGGGTTAAAATCCCACTGATGCTATCATTGTGATTGTCCAGAGTATCTGAGATGATGGAGTACTTTCTCCTCTGAATGCTTTTCAGCCACAACAATCACTTTTCAGATGCTTATTCGTGTCTGGAGCAGGTCTAAACTTAGACTTGACTCCAGATGTCCATCCACATACCTGACTTCTAAAATGACTTTGGACATCTTTATGACTGTTTTCAGACATCCAAAGTATGAATAAGGCTTCCAAAATAACCCCCTTACTGTATATATGAATGCTTATGGTGACTTGCATTTCATGCATCACTTTATAAAAATATGTGACCTGGATATTTTGGAGTAGTCTCCCCGCTATCTAGCGAAGAACATTGAAGTAGCTTTAGATGGGAGGCACTGTTTAAAGGCACTGATGGGATGGCCCCTGGTTATGTGGTAGCAGGTTGAACTAGCCTTGATTCTGCTACATGACTAAAAGGGAATTTCAGTTTTAATTTCACAAACAATAACTGGACAAGTTCAGAATATCCCCAGTGACTAAGACTAAGGAGGGAAGCATCACAGACAGATGTCTTGTAGAAGAGTATAAACAACAACAGCCAAACAAAAACCCTCAGGAGGAAAAACACTGTTCTAGTTACTTTGCAGTAATTTTATTTTCAGTATATTGGCCAATGACCTGAAGTCTGTGAAAACATAATTATTATTCATAAGCATAACTCTGAAACATAATTTGGCTAGAGGCAAGCACACAAATTTATTAATTGACTTATTTGCTGCTGATGTATCTTATTCTACAAAGCTGTTTGGATTATACATTCATGCATTCTATACTATTGACAAAATTCAGATTCTGCATACTCCTGGGCATTTCATTTTTTTAGCAATGATAAAGGAATGAAGGATGAGATGCCTGGGAAGCATATTTTTTTCTGATAGCAGAATACACATAGAGAAACAGTAGATATGTAAAAGATTATTTTTGAGTATTAGGGAGGAACAAATAGCAGATAATATGGTAATATGTATCTCCAAAGAAATGTGTCAACAAACTGTTAAGCAGAAGGGCTATTTTAGAAGGTTTATTCACAATGTCCAAGTGTAAAATCAGGCATTTAGCTATGGAAATGGTATCCATGTGTAAATACAGATCTTAGAAAGGGATGAATTTACACACGGATGTCCTTACTATGTAGGAATTACAAAGGGGCGTCTTAGCGGCTTGGTTAGTGTAAAAAATCTACATGGATGTCATTCCAGTCTTCATTTAGCAGGTCTGGATGTTCGATCCAGACATCCAGACTCGCTAAATGCCCGGATCCCACTGGCGAGAACAGAGCTCCTTGCATGTACAGCCAACTTATGCAGGGAGTTCTGTTTGTGGGTAGGAGAGGATGGACTGGAGTGAGAGCGGACAGTGGGCAGATCTGATTCTGAGGTTGGCCCTGTACATCCGAAGTCAGTCCTGTACATCCGAGGGGGGGACACACAGGGCTGATTCTGAGGTAGGCCCTGTACGTCTGAGGTCGGCCATCTAAATAGGGAACTTGGTCCACCTCAGAGGTGGAATAAGTCCCCCTGGATGTCCGGGGTTGCCAGTGCCAGGGCGTGTAAAGAAGGTGATGGGGTGCAAGGGGTTCCCCGCAGCCCGGCCTTGGCCATGGAAGGCCCGATCGGGGGTCAGGCTGTGGGGAAAGCACTTTGCGGAGGTCTGCCTGGGATCACGGCTTCTGCATGGAGTCATGGTGTTATGGCAACATGATGCTATGGCATTGCAGCTCTATGCAGGAGCCAGGCTGGGCTAGCTGGATGTCCGGGGTTCCTCAATCAGGGCACGTCCCAGATGTCTAGCCACTATGCTTCAAATCTGCTCCCGTGAGGGCATCTAGTCCCGAGAGAGCAGAATCGGGTGCATCCCCGGGCCATCTGGATGTCTGACGTCTGGACAGCCCGGGGACACACATCTCAGAACTGGCCTTCATGTGTTTTCCCCATTTCATATAAGAAATGAACATGTATGACTGCAATTGTCGACATTGGGATTTACAGCTGCTCAATCAAAAAGTATTCATTTCAGACAGTGCTTTACGGGAGGTATTAAGGGAATTATCCTTCTTAATCCACTGTTGTTTATTTCCCCCTCTAAATTGAGATGATATAAAGACAGAGGCAGTTATTTGGCAACATTTATACATGTAACTTTGTAAAATGACTGACATCCATGTATAACTGTTCGCAGCTACATGTGGAAGTTTTTAAAATGTATTTGTATTTACTCATGCCTTTTCAGTAGTAGCTGAAGATGAATTGCATAGATATCAGACTGGGGGGGGGGGGCACCAAAATGTCCCTGTCTATCCATCCCCTGCTAGAGGCAAGAAGAACCCAAGGCCACCTGTGGGGCTAAAAAGTGAAGTGTCCCCTAGTGGGGACCACATCCCCTTTTGATGACAAGAAGGATCTGATACCACAGCTGTGGCACAGAAATGAAGGGTCCTCCAGCAAGGTCCCCATCCCTCACTGCCAGGTAGAATGATTCAAGGCCAAGCCACTGCTGTGCAAAAAAAGGAGTTTTCAGCTGGTGGGGACCTATATGCAAAAAGATGGAAACTGTGGTCTTAAAATGTCAGTGGGTGTCCCAGAGTCTCACTGGCATTTTAAAGCCACAATAAACGAGTGGGCGGCTGGAAAGAAGAGAAGGAGAAGACCATCCAGGTAAGGAGTGGGACTAGAGAGGAGGAGGGGCGGGGAATAAAAGAAAGGCAGAGATGGAGGAGGACAGAAGGGGTGGAGCATAAGGGGAGGGTGGGATTGGAAGAGAAACTGGAGAGAAGGTGGAAGGGAAGGTATGAAATGCAAGTTACGGAAATAGGTAGTATAGTTGGGTTGGAAGGGAAGGAGGAAGAGTGCAGGAGAAAGGATATTGAAAGGAAATACATGCATGCATGTAGTCTGACACACACATGCATGCAACTTAAAATGTGCATGCACACACACACACACATGCACAAGCATGCAGTCTGACACACACACATATACACAGATGCAGCCCTCAACACATACACATGTATACATACCTCACCCTGTTAATCCCCCTGACAAACACCCCAATACTGACAGCCACCCCTGCCCCTGCCCCTCATCCCTCAATACACACACCTCCACCTCTCAAAAACACATAAACACATTCCCCTGTGCTGTAGCATCCTTGCTTCACATCTTCATAGATAAACAGCTAAACTCACCTCATGGAAATAGACACCGTCTGCACATCATACCATTGATTCACACACACATATGTACCTCATGTGCACATCAGTCCATACGCCTATGCAGCTACTCAAGTCCTGCTGCCCTACTGAGTCACACTTTACCATGACTTTTCAATCAAATCTCCCACACAGACAGGACTGAGCATGCATTTGGAGGAAAATGAAAGTATGCCGTTTTGTCATGCAGGCTTTAATGGAAGAGGCTGACGGATTTAGTGGCAGTTATGGAGACATAGTTCACGGACAACCAGGCCTGGGAATTAATTATACAGGGCTATATTTTACTCGGGAAGGATAGAGTAGGAAGAAGGGGAGGAGGAGTTGCATTATATATAAAAAATAATATTAAAGCTATAGAATTAAAGGGCTTAAAAGGGAGAGAGGATAAAAAGTGGGTTAAAGAGGGAAAGAGAAATCCATTTGCATTGGCGTGATATACAAACCCCCCTCAGAGGGAGAAGAAGTGGACGGAGATTTAATAGAAGACATATGCAGCATTGCCAGGAAGGGGAGGTGCTACTAATACTTGATTTCAATATGCAAGATGTTGATTGGCACATCCCTGCTGTGGTGTCATCTAGAAGTAAGGAGATCCTGGATTCTCTACAGGGAGAACTATTCAGGCAATTGGTAACAGAACCCACACGTGAAGGGGCCATACTGGATTTGGTGCTTACCAATGAGGAAGGTGTTTCTGATGTTATAGTGGGAGATCATCTCACATCCAGTGATCACCAGATGGTGCAGTTCAGTATTAGGACTAGGGCTGATAAAATCCATTCAAAAGTGAGGGTCTTAGACGTTAGGAAAACTAACTTTACCAAGATGGGCCAATACTTCAAAGAGTCGTTAGCAAGATGGGAACTGCTGGGGGATATAGAAAAAGAGTTGGCAAACTCAATGGGGATATTTTAAGGGCAACCAACCTTTTGGTTAGAAAAATAATCAAAGGTAAAAGGAAAAGGAGGCCGCTATGGTTCTCAAAAGAAGCAGCTGAAAAGGTGAAGAAAAAAGGGGAGGCCTTTATGAAATACAAGAGATCAGAGAGAGAGAGAGGAAGACAGGCATCTATATTTGGAAAACTTAGAGAAGCTAGCAAACTAGTCAGGAAAGCAAAGATACAAAAATAAAAGTGGAGTGGAGGAGTGGCCTAGTGGTTGGGGCAAGGTACTTCAGGCTGGAAGGTCGGGGGTTCAAATCCCACTAGAGGACAGCAACCTTGGGCCAGAAGGACGGTGGTTTCTAGTCCCACAGGTGCTCCTTGTAGTCTTGGGCAAGCCACTTAACCCTCCATAGCCCATATTCCCTGTAAAATAGTTATCTCCAAGTTATAATGCCCTGTTCAATGTAAACTGCACTGATGCAGAATAGTGCAGTATATAAGAGAATGTAAATAAATAAAAAGAAATAGCCAATGCAATAAAATGGGGGGAATAAGACATTTTTCAGATATGTTAGTGAGAGGAGGAAAGGCAAAAGAGGTCTTGTCAGACTCAAGGGTGAAGGGGAAGAATATGTAGAAGTTGACGAGGATAAAGTGGAATTGCTTAACAAGTATTTCTGTTCCATGTTCACAGATGAAGGGCCAGGAGCAGGACCTCAGAAAACACCCACAAATAGGAACAGAAGCAATGGGGATCTTGAACGATTTTCAGAAGACTGTGTTAGTGAGGAACTAGCTAAACTAAAAGTAGGCAACGTGATGGGACTGGATGGGATATATCTGAGAATACTGAAGGAACTTGGGGACATTCTAGCAGCTCCACTGACTGACCTTTTCAATGCCTCTTTGGAGTCAGGAGTGGTGCCAGAAGACTAGAGAGGGGCATAAGTGGTTCCTTTAACAAAAGCAAAAGTAAAGATGCGGTTGAAAACTACAGGCCGGTTAGTCTAATCTCTGTGGTGAGTAAATTATTGGAAACACTGCTTAAAGAGAAAATAGTGAGGTTTCTGGAGTCCTGTGGATTACAGGATCAATGGCAGCATGAATTCACCAAGAAGCAGGTCTTGTCAGATAAATCTGATTTATTTCTTTGACTAGGTGACCAGGGAATTGAACCAAGGGAGAACCCTAGATGTGGTATACTTGGATTTCAGTAAAGTCTTTAACACCGATCCACACAGGATGCCTAAAAACAAACTGAGCACCCTAGGGACAGACCCTAAGGTTACTTAGTGAGTTAGAAATTGGTTGAGTTGGAGGTGACAAAGGGTACAGGTAAATGGAGCTCACTCTGAGAAGCAGGTTAACAGTGGTGTGCCAGAGGGATCTGTCCTTGGTCTGATTCTTTTTGTTAGTGATATTGCAGAAGGGGTGTCGAGTAAGGTTTGCCTCTTTATGGATGATACCAAAATCTGCAATAGAGTAGACACCCAGGAAGGAATAGATAACATGAGGAGGGATCTAGCTAAGCTTGAAGAATGGTTGAGAATTTGGCAGCTGAGATTTAATGCTAAAAAATGCAGGGTCATGCATTTGGGCTGCAATAATTCAAGGGAATGGTACAGTGTAGGGGGTGAAGTACTTCTGTCCACAAAAGAAGAGCAGGGCCTGGGCGTGATTGTGTCTGACGATCTTAAAGTAGCTAAACAGGTAGAAAAGGAGATGGCAAAATCTAGAAGGATGCTTGGATGCATATTTATTTATTTGAAAATATTTTTTATACTGCTCCTTCCAGAGATCAAGGGCAATATACATTATAACAATACTGATCTTATACATGGAACAATATAAATGAGATAAAATCTCTACGTCTTTACACAGAGTGGTACTGAAGAACAACAACAATTAACTATTTACAACTAGCTATGTACAAGTGGATTTAAATACATAGATGGAGTTCTTATTAGTGTGCCATCAACTGAGGTCAACAATTAATACCCACAGAGAGGAATGGGCCAGCAGAGAAATGGAGGTGATAGTTCCTCTGTATAAGTCTTTGGTACAACCTCATTTGGAGTATCGGATGCAATTCTGGAGACCACACCTTCAAAAGGATATAAACAGGTTGGAGTTGGTACAGAGCGTGGCTACTAAAAGGGTTAGTGGTTTTCTTTTTTTTAAATTCTTTATTTTGCTTTTATGCATCTTATTTACAGACAGGTACTATAATAGATGCTGGGTGAAAACTATCAACATTTGATCATTGTGGTTGACACATAGCCACAGTCGCTGCTTCCTTGACCTATTGACTCAGTATGTCTGTCACAACAAACTGCAGCTCTAAATCACTAACACAAGCAGTAATTAACATACATCAACAAGGAAAGGAAAGTAAAGAGAGAAAGAAAGGACTCTGTGACGGGCACCACCGAAATCAGACATTGTACTAACCCATTCTTTGCTGAACTTTTATCAGATCGAGGGCATCCCATTTAGCCAATCGTGGCCGAAAAGCAGGGTTTCGGGATGCATACGCACGTTCGCACTTTTGATGATAAAAAACTAGACTCCACCAGTGTGCGACACGCAGCGTCCGAAAGTCTTTCCAATGGCTTAATATGGCTTTTAATGCGAGACTCACAAGTAAGTCGAAAATTATTGCGTCATCTTTCCCTAAGGGAGTCTCTTCTGCCAAGGATTTATAAACGATAGTGCGATATGAGATCGCTGTTTGCAAGTCGAGCAGCCGTGATATTCGATTCCAAACTCCCTGCCAATATTCTCGCAGAAAAGGGCAGTAGAATATCATGTGGGCAAAAATACCGGTTGTCTCTCCACAGGACCAGCACCTTGCATCTTTGCTAGCACTCCACTTAGCCGTACGAGCTGGCGTCAAGTACGCTCGATGCAGCATGAAATAAAGCATCTGATTTAGAGAGGCCGCTCTAGTTATTTTTCGTTGCGTTCTCCAAAGTTCCGTCCATTCTCCTGCAGCTGTCAATTCACCAATTTCTGATTCCCAAACCTTCTGCAGCCCAATGCAACATCTCTGGTCTCCGTCTCTCAGTAGTGCTGCAAATTTGGAGAGAAGCCGAGGTTCAGACTGGAAGGCTTGGACCTCCTGGTGGAAAGGGCGTACGGTACGTAGAGCTGCCGGCAATACGCCAGCTCGACTTAAGCAGTGTCGCAGCTGGCACCATTGGTACATGCATCGTGGGGGCAAATCATATTCTTCCTGCAGGGCTTGAAAGGACTTATATTCGCCCTTTGCTGCCAAGTGCCCTAGGCAGTAAATACCCCGGGCGAGCCAAGGGAGCCACACGAAGCTGCGGTTAGCTATCTTGAAGTCGTCATTGCCCCACAGCACTGTGGTATCAGCATAGTCTTGTTCCGTCTGTACATAAGGCTTCAGTATGTGATATGCTCGTTGGGTATCACGCAGAATCTCATTAACCGAGCCATCACTGTTATTGCTTGCGCCTAGCCGCATCCAAAGTGGGATGGGTTCGCTCTGTTTAGTTTCTAACTTTAGCCATACGGGATCCGTAGGCATAAGTGTCTCATCGCTCCACAGCACTCCTTGCTTCATCAGAGCTGCGAGATGGTAGTGATAAAAGTCCGGAAAGTGTATGCCACCTCTCTGTTTAGGAGACTTGAGCTTCCAAAGCGCTATTCGTGGTGCCTTCCCTCCCCATAGAAAGGATACCAATAGGTTCTCTATTTTCTTATAGAACTGTCGGTCGAACAGCAGCGGTATCATGGTAAGTATGTAAGTAACTCGCGGCATGGCCACCATCTTGATGGTCTCCAGACGACCCCACCACGTCAAGTTTAGGGGGGTCCATTTAGTAATGGATTCTTGCACGACACTCACACACTGTGCCTGACAGAGCCGAATCGTGTCTGTCACAGTGGTTCCATAAGTAACTCCTAGATATTTAAAGGATTTAGTCGCAATCTTGAATGGGTACTTTTGTGTTAATGAGTCATCCAGATGTCCATTAATAGGTATCAGAACTGTTTTGGACAGGTTGAGTTTATAGCCCGACACTCCGGAGTAGGAAGATATAATATCCATTGCCGCATCCAGCGCCAACGGGTTTAGGAACAATAGCAGATCGTCTGCGTATGCCGACAACTTGATCTGTTGCCCCCCCATGTGCACGCCTTCTACTTTCCGCTGCTGCCGCAGACGCAGAAGCAAAGGCTCCAGCGCTAGATTAAATAGCAGAGGTGATAGAGGGCAGCCTTGTCGCGTACCTCTGGTTAAAGTAAATTCCGAAGAAAGCCCACCATTGGCAGCAACTCGTGCAACTGGACGCGTATACAACATTCTGACACTGGCGAGAAAGGGTTCTGGTATTGCCATCCATTGCATCACCTGAAAGAGGTAGGGAAGCTCTACTCTGTCAAAAGCCTTCTCCGCATCGAGTGCAAGGCCTATCACTGGCTTTGACGAACCTTGTGCACCCCGAAGCACGTGTAGAAGTAGCCGTCCATTGTCGGCCGTTGTCCTGCCAAGCATGAATCCACACTGATCGGCTTGTACAAGCGTGCTGAGGACTTTGTTAAGTCGATTAGCTAGAATCTTGGCATAGATTTTGTAGTCAGCGTTTAGAAGCGATATTGGTCGATAGTTTTCCAGCCTTTGGGCATCCCTGCCCGGCTTGGGATGTATCACAATTGTGGCCACTGCCAGTGATCCCACTGCCGGGGATTCAGTTTTGAGTTCGGCAAAGTATGAATACAGCTCCAGTAACAGCTCCTGCTGGAAAGCTAAGTAGAATTCGATGGGCAAACCATCTGGTCCGCTGGCTTTCCCTTTCGCCATTTGCTGCATTGCCAGTTGTATCTCCGAACAGGTGATGTCTTCCGACAATAATCTCTGCTGAGATTCCGAGAGTTTGGGCCCTATCAGCTCCGAGATAAAATCAGAGAATCTATCCTCACTGTACGTTTTTTCTGAGCTGTATAGCTGGGAGTAAAACGTTTCACAGAGTTGCAGGACAGCTTTATCATCGATGTGCAAGTCTCCCTTGGGGTCTATCAGTCTGGCTATCCGCGAGTTTACGCTCTTGGCTCAGAGAGTGCGGGCCAACAATGCACTAGCTCTATTATTGTCGTGGTAATACACTCCCTGTTGAGTCGCTATTTGTGTATTAGCTTCTTCATTGAGAATTGTGTTGTACTGATAGCGCAGTTTTTGCAAACATGCTAGGACAATTGTGTCATGTCGCTTGGATAGGAGACGTTCCCCCGTACGTATCTCACTTTCCAATTTTATTAGTTGCTGATCCATCTTCTTTTTCTTACGGATTCTATAGGTGGTCATGCTACCTCTGACAGTGGCTTTGAACGCTTCCCACCACGCCCAGGTTGGCGTGTCATGCAATTGGTTATGGAGGAAGTAGTCTACCACCACCTGGCGAGTTGTTGCTAGGAATTCGCTATCCTTCAGCCATGTTCGGTCAAAATGCCATCGAGGGGTCACCTTTTCAGCTAGACCTGTATAGAATTCCACCAGTACCCCCGCATGGTCCGATATCGTCTGTGCCAGTATGTCTGTGGATGCTACCAATGGCAGTAGTGTTTTAGAGATGAGAAAGAAGTCAATTCGCGTATGGGTATTATGTGGGATGGAATGAAACGTGTAGTCCCTCTCAGACGGGTGCAGGAGCCTCCATGGATCAATTAAGCCTAGCGTTTTGGCCATCTCTATCAGTAGGTTACTGGATCGTGGTTTATGCTGCTTATTATAGGGAGTGCGATCGATTAAGGGATCTAGTATGAGATTGAAGTCCCCACCCAGGATAACGTTGGAGGCGCCCGAGTCTAGAAGCGCATGGGCCACTTCTTCAAAGAATTGGGGATCATCTTGGCTTGGGCCATAGATCGTCATGAGAGTGTACACTGTGGAAAAGATTCGGACATTGGCTCTAGCCCACCTCCCCATTGGGTCTACTGCCGTACTCTCAATCACTGGCAACAGTGCTGCTCGTAGCAGTATTGTGACTCCTCCTTTCCGGTTGCTCGTAGGTGCCGACAGTATATTTTGGTAGCCCGCCCCTGCTACCTTCAGTGATTCCGAACGTGTCAGGTGTGTCTCCTGGAGATAGACAACATCTGCCCGTTGCTTTTTACAATAATTTAGTATCTTAGTGCGTTTAGCTGGGTTGTGAATCCCTTGCACATTGAGGGATACCACTCGAAGATGTCCACTACTCGATGTGGTAGCCATTGTCTGCCCGTATGATGGTGCCCGTCACTTTCAGTGTCCTATACAAGAAAAAAATAACATTCCCATGAACATTTAAACTAAGCATCCTGCGACTACAACCTAACTGCAGCCCTTGCATGGTGAAGCCCAACCTCCCGCTCATCATACCTCTACCTAAAATTCCCACCCCCTCCTTCCATCGTAGATACAGTTAAATCTGATAACTATTCCTATCCCCTTATACATTCATAATACCGATCTAAACAAAACAGTGGCTTCTGTATATTAAGCGAAATCAGTTGGCATTCTGTTACACTATTCCCGCTGCCCATAGGGCTCATCGGTGTCTCCAGCCAATTGCTATGTAAATTATTTAAACTCTGCTAACAGCAATTAGACAATTGTGAGTCCTTCAGGTCCCGGTCTCCATATGCGCAAAATCCGCCAGATAGGAGCGCAGATTCGCCGCGTTGTCAAAAGTTTGTGTGCTGTTCCCCATTGTAACGCGCATCCGAGCTGGATAGTACAGGCCGTAGCGCGCATTTAACTTTTGCAGTAATGGCCGGCAGTCCAGTAGGGCCTTGCGCCTTTCTGTTGTTTTCTTGCAGAGGTCCGGAAAGATAAGGATCTTATTGCCCTCTAGGCGGAGCTCAGATTTCTGCTTTGCTGACTGCAAAATTTGCAGCACTTGCGGGTATCGAAGCAATTTTATGATGAAAGGCCGCAGGTGCTTCTGCCGCTCTATTATTTGCGCTGGCACGCGGTGGGCCCGTTCAATCTCAAAGGGGTGACTAAATGTTATCTGCAGCAGCTCAGGAATCAGTCTCTGTAAATATCCCAGAGGGTCGGAGCCTTCCCTACCCTCCGGTATGCCTAGAAGTCTTAAGTTATTTCTCCTGGCACGATTATTCTGATCCTCGTTAAGATCCTCTAACGCTACTATCCTTTTCTGCAGAGGGCCTATCTGAGTCAGAAGCTGTCCATTGCGCTCAATCGCCGCTTCTGCATTTCGAACACGCTCGCAGACTCCTTTTAGCTGTTCTTTAACTTCACTCACATCTTCCTGCAATTGCGTTAGCGTTTCATTACTGGAGGCTATCATGCTCTTAACCAACCTTAGCTCCTGCAGTATTTCACGGACGCCCTCTGTCGAGTCTTTCCCCGCCGCCATTTTCTGCGGAGACCCGGCTTCAGGCTTTAATCGCTTCGATGCATGTCCCGCTCCTTGCACAAAATCTAACTTTGCCGGTTTTAAAGCAGGCTTTTCAGACATCACTTCTCCCTTAAGTACGGTCTGCAGCGGGGCTCTTGGGGGAGAGGAAAGTCAGGATTCTGTTGTTCGGGTGAGAGCAGAGAATTCAGGCAGCCATCTCCATTCGCGGCTAGCTCCGCCCCCCCGGGTTAGTGGTTTTCATTATAAAGCATATGAGGATAGACTTAAGGATCTTAATATGTATACGTTAGAGGAAATGCGGGATAGAGGAAATATAATAGAGGCATTTAAATATCTCCATGGCATAAATGCACAGGAGGAGAGCCTCTTTCGATTGAAAGCAAGCTCTGCTTTGAGGGGACATAGGATGAGGGTGAAAGGAGATAGACTCAGGAGCACTGTTCCCTCTAAGCTGTGCGCGTGTGCGCGTGCACACACCTCGCCGAGCTAGCGCACATACTTTAGAACAGAGCACACAAAAATTACGGCTCTGATTCTGATAGAAAACAACATAGACGTCTTAAAATTTAAAAGTTATGATTGTAATTGCTAGAAATTTCCCGCTTCATTTAGTAATCGTCTATTTTCATTGAATTTGATTAAAATCAATGTGGTATACATACTGTATTCTGACGTGTAGTCAAATTTTAAAGTATATAACTCCGAGTGTTGTTATGTGGCGCACAAAAATTTAACCTTCCTTCAAAAGCTGCACACAGCTGATATTTTATGCACACACAGCCTACAGAAAATTAGAGGGAACAATGCTCAGGAGTAATATGTGGAAATATTTCTTTACAGAAAGAGTAGTAGATGTGTGGAATAGTGTACCAGTGGAGATGGTAGAACAGAACAGTATCTGAATTCAAAAAAGCATGGGACAAACACAGAGGATCTCTAAAAGGAAAAGGGGACTGTTGTAGTGGTTGTTATGGAAGGGCAGACTTGATAGGCCATGTGGTCTTTTTCTGCCGTCATGTTTCTATGTTTCTATATGTGTACACTTTTCAACTTGTTGAAGATACAATGGTTGATGATGGAACTCTCCATGGGTAGCAGCCTGGAGCCCCTGAGGATTAATCGGCACACCATCTGGAAAGGGCTATAGCAGGTGTTTGGACAAGTTGATTAATTTTTTGAGTGGATTCACTATTTGAGATGCTCTATACCTCTCCCATGAACATGGTATCTGACAAGTGATGCTGTATCCTCACAATGCATTCTGTGAACAGATATATTTGCAGCAAGATTTAAATAATTTGATTTAAATTTAATTTAAAGATTTAAATTTGATCTAATTAAAATTAAATGTTCAGGGAGAGAGCCTCTTTCAATTGAAAGCAAGTTCTGCTACGAGGGGACATGGGATGAGGGTGAAGAGAGATAGATTCAGGAGTGATATGTGGAAATATTTCTTTACGGAAAGAGTAGTGGATCCATGGAATAGTTTCCCAGTGGAGGTGGTAGAGATGAGGACAGTAACTGAATTCAAAAAAGCATGGGACCAACACAGAAGATCTCTAAAGGTAAAAAGTGGACTGTTGTAGTTGTTGATATGGAAGGACAGACTAGATAGGCCATGTGGTCTTTTTCTGTCATCATGTTTCTATGTTTCTAATATTTGCAAGTTTGTGAGATGTGCACATTGGTGTAGAGCTGCTCTGTTAATATTAGTGGAATCTTTTAAAGTGCACAGTGAGTAAGTGCTTCTAAGGCTTGGGTTTCAATTTACTGGAAGTAAGATTGAACATTCCAGTATTGATATATATAGGTTGTTGAGTGTGTGATGAGTGGGTACATGTCAATGCTGAGTTTGAGTCTTGGTCTGATGCTGTAAATAGGGCAGCGAGAGTTGTCTGATGCTGGAGTGCTAGTGATTAGAGCTGAAAGAGGACAGAAAAATCAAGGGGAGTGAAAAGATAGTCTCCCATTGCTTTGCAGGCAATTTAAAGGCACTGGTCAGTTGGCAAAAGGGGATTGATATTGGGGCTGGGACCTGACATGGGGCTGGGAATGGGAGAAGGGACATAACGGAATTTGAATGGAATGTTTTTGTGTGTTGAATTATAAAGTGAAATAGTTTCCTCTGTTCTATTCTCATTGTTGATTGAGTTTTATTTACTGATCTGAAAATGCCCCATATGAATTAATAACTATACTCTATGGGGTTATTTTGGAAGCCCTGTTTGTGCTTTGACATCAGAAAATAGGCATAGAGACATCCAAAGTACAGAGATGTCTCCAGAGCCATTTTGGGAGGTGGGTCTTCGTATGTCCCCAGCATGAGGACCTCCAAGTCTGAACAAGGGCATGGCTGGGACGTTCTCAGGAATCAGGACATCACTGATCTTAGAAACATCTGAATTTGCATCTAAGTTTAGACCTGCTCTAGGCAAGAATAAGCATCAGGAAAACGCTTGCTTGTTTTGGCTGAAAGATATCCAGAGGGTGTAGAGAAGATAGCATGACATCATCCCTAGTACTCTGCATAATCACAATAATAGAAACAGTGGGATTTGAATCCTAGCTTCCCCAGTCCTAGCCCACTTCTTTAACTTTTAGGCTATTCCTATTCTTCGGGGTTTTGAAATACAATTCTAAGCATGTCTCTGTGAAGCCCTCACAGATGTCCACATTGGGCACATCCACATTTGTGAAATCATGTGTGCACTTGGATGTGCCTGCTTTTTTATTTTTTAGACGTTCTGGTTTAGACATCTCAGATTGCACTTGGACGTAATTTCTAAAATGCCCCTCATAAAAAATATATGCAAGGATGATTACATGTAAATTGGAGAGGGATCTAGGGGCGGAGTTAAGGCAGAATTTCCCCTCCCCCCAAAACGGTGTTATGCTGCCCATGACCTACATTCAAATAGCGCAGGTTTTTCTCTGTCCCCAGAGGGCTTACAATCTTAGTTTGTACTTGAGGCAGTGGAGAGAAGCGACTTGGAGTAACAGTGAGTTTTGAACCCTGGCTTCCCTCATTCCAACCTGCTGCTCTAGGCACGAGGTTACTCCTCGACTCCTACTGACTTTCCCCCAGTTGTAGATTTCCCCCATGTGTAGATTTGCCAAATGTGTCCTCCAGCTCCACATGTTGACCAATATGCATACCCTCCTTCACTAAATTTAGAATAAACTCCATGTTTAACAGAGCATTTTCTAAAATACTTCCAGGATTGTGTATGTCGCAATATAGATGTCTCAATTCTGAGCTGCACATACTATCTAATGCACCTTGCAAGTCAAAATGTATTTTTGAAAGATTTAAATTTCAACTCACCATCAAATCAGAGTACAAGAAAATATTTTTGATCTAATGAGCTGGTCAGGGTCTATCTGAGTTATGGGTATCTGTGTTACTTGAGATGAGTGATTCTGCTGGAGTGTAGGTTCTGCACAGAGATCAGTAACATTTATTTATTTATAACTCTTATATACTACTGATCTTATAAATCATCCACAGTTTGAAACTGAACATATGAAATAATAAATTACCCATAAAATCATCCTTTCTCCTAAACTTAAAACAAAACAAAAATATCACATAAAATATACTCATCCTATGTAACTAAAAACATAGAATAGGATAATGCCTCACCAAGTTATCCAGTATAACCCCAATCACCCTTACAAAAACTCCCGCCTGAAATAAAACACGTTTAACTTCTTCCGACATTCTAAATAATCATCTAGTAATCTATTTTTTACCTGGAAATCATACAATTTAACACCCAAACTCTTTTAATTTGAGTAATGAGAGGACATTGCAACTGTCTGCTCCCTTATGATCTAAGCCCATACAAAAGGCAATAGGGCTCTCAAGGAATTGTTAAAGGAAGCTTCAAACCCATAAAAGCAATTTATAAAAAAACTCTTCAAATCACCTCCCTAATCTAAGGATGAAAAGACAAGTAAGTATCTAACAAAACTCCCAAATAGCGAGTCTGCTGCATGAGGAACTTTATGCTCCCCAAATGCACAACCACAGGATTCTGGAGATCTAGACTGCGTAGGATCACTGACAATTCAGTCTTTTGCAAAGCCTGGGATTGAAGTCAGAGCACAAACCTCTGAAATAATTTACCAAATCTGCCATAATAGTACTAATCTTTTTGGGAATAGTCATGGACTTCAGTTTTGTGGGTTTTTAAGAGCCCAAACATATCTTAATAAACTCTCTATCTTGAATGCATAAATTACATGGCATGGGCAGTAAATTCAACTCTTGACAATGGCATTTAGTATGATAAATTGTTTGAATCAGAGCAGCATGCCCCACTGCTGTAACTACTGAAATAAAAAAAATCTTCCATAAGGCTAAAGAAATCCCACCAATAAATCAAACTTAGCAACTTCCAGCCTTTCTGGCACAGAAACACACCTGGCCATGACCCTGTAGGACCTGACCCTTTGGTATGCCCCTTTGGCATGATGCTTCAGGATCACGGCATTTGTGAACAGCACATGTCCCCAACATTATCAAGCTGCACTTCAATGGCAGTATGGGTACTGGCGTTTGTATAGCAACAATTTTGCAGATATCTTAAAGTACAACATGCAACACAGAGTTCATCAAGGTGCTGTCAGCAACAAAGCACCAAGTTGTCGTTGAGTGGACAAATGGATAAAAGTCCTCAGGACCAGGGGGCCTTTTAACAGTATAGGTCTCCAATGTCATCAAGCTGTTTCTGTTCCTAATTTACATGTGTGTCTGCTGTAGGTGGAGTGGACTAGTCCTTCACCCCCACCCCCCACACACAGAGGCATTGTTGGGTCCATTTCCTCTATGTGTTCATGTGCTGACCTCCCTGTTGGTCCTCTGCTCTGCTGAGAACAACAACTTCATTACAAGCCTCTGCCCTGCACCCTGGTTTGCTCAGATTGTTTTGATATCTGTGCTTTTCTTCAGTTTTCAATTTGCCTGTATATATATTTATGTATCTTTAATTGGCATGTTTCTTTGCTGCTTTTTGTAATTTTGTTCAGCTTTTCTGTCATCTTCTGCTGGCTGTTTCTTGCTCCTTTTCTATGGTTTATGGTTTATGAAAATTTGATATACCACTCTTCAGATTAACAGGGTGGTTAACAATAGTATAAAATCAATAATAACAGAAAACAGAAAAGAACTCCAATAGAAACAAGAACAAAGGTGACAGGGGGCAGGGAAGGGGGGGAAAGGATAAACCAAACCACAGTCAGTCACTGGGGATTGAAAAAATCACTGAATGAAATTTAAAGGTTTTCTAAACAAGTGAGTTTTCAACGCATTCTTAAATCCAGAATAGGAAAGCTCTTGCCTGATGTCTGACGGCAGAGAATTCCAGAGAGGTGGAGCTAAAAAGTAAAAAGTGGCATGTCTGGTAGATTCCAGATGGGCCTGGAAAGGAGAAGGTAGGGACAAAGAAAGACTATGAATATTCCACAATAAGCGAGGAGGTGCATATAAAATAAAAGAAGAAGATAAATATGGGGGGACACCTGAGTGAAGGATCTTATGTATAAGATGAGGAATTTATACTGAATACGAGATGCGACTGGAAGCCAGTGGGCATGGATAAAGAGAGGGGACACAAGGTCAAACCTATTGGCATGGAAAAAAAAATGGATGACTGTATTCTGAATGGACTGCAGACGCTTGAATTGAAGCTGAGAAATGCCTGCATAGATTACATTACAGTAATCGATTTTTGAAATTACCAATGCAAGAAGTAGTATGAGAAGAGAAGATTCGGAATGATATGCATGGATTGAGCAAATTTGATGGAGAGAAAAGAAACACCTTTTGGCTATTATAGAAATGTTACCACTGAATGAGAGCTGCATATCAAAAATGACTCCTAAGTACCAGAAGGACTGAGAAAGAAGAACAGAATGACCCACCACAACAGGGGACATGGTAAGAGGATCAAAGCAGCCTATTAGCCAAAGTGCTGATGTCTTTAAGGGTTCAACTGTAGGCTGTTGTTATGCAACCAGCCGGCTACCAGCGAAAGACAGGCATTTAGCCTAGTCAAATCGGGAGCATCTAAGTCTGTATGAAATAGCAACATGATAATAATAGGCGGAGATACCCTGCTGCTGAATCAGAGTGGCAAGGGGAGTCAAAAGAATATTAAATAAAAAGGGGGCCAAAACAGAGCCCTGTAGGACACCATAGGAAGAGGATAATGTGTTAGAAATAGAGCCCTGACAGAACACCTTTTATGATCTTCCGGAAAGAAATGATTTCAACCACTGAATCATCTTGCCGTGCAACCCTGCAGAATAGAGGTGTGCTAGCAAGAGTGACTTGGTTTACCAAGTCAAATGCACAAGATAGATCTAGAGAGACCAACAGAGAGATGTTGCCTCTATCCAAGGCTTGTCAGACTTCATTTCACTCTGTTAGAATGGCAGGTTCTATGTTAAAACCTGCCCTGAAGACAGATTGATGTGGATGCAAATAGTTGGTCTGCTCTATTTTCTTTATCCCTCCCACCCACTCCTAGGCTAATGTTCTTTTATAGCTGTCCTGTGCTTATTACCAGTATTATGCACAGGTGCACTCTAGTCTGCTGGGACTTCTCCCCTGCCTATCCATCATTTATCTCCTCTAACTTCTACTCCCAACCTCTATCTCATTCCAAAGGCTCTACAACACTTTCTTTTACTATTCTTGACACTCCCTAATCTTCTCCCCTCATTCCAATGATGTCAAGCCCCCAACTCCTTACCACCCCCTTACTATCCTCACTTCTCCTGCCATCTTGTCTTCTACCCTGTCGTGTGCTCTTCAACTTTACCATCTTCTTCCTCTCATTCAGCCATCTCCCCTCCAAGACCAGTGCTAGGGTTTCTGGCACCCACTTGCGACCTACAGATCAGTGCTTCCCCCCCAATTACTATTGATGTTACACTATACTCCCCCCTTTTCCCTAAACATCTTTCTGAACTCTTCTCACTTGAAGTTAGCATTTTGCCTTCAAATTGACTATTGTAATAAGAAAATTGCAGTGAAGGGGCAATGTGAACTCATGTGGAAAAGTTCTCTCTTTCTCCCTATCTCTTTTATATGCCACTGCTTCCTCTCTCCCTCATGCCTCTGCACCCCCTTTTTCTCTCTTTTATCCCTCATACCATATCACTCTCTCTAGTACTCCACACCCTCTCTCTTTTCTACCCTGCCCTCACCCAGTCTCTCTCCTAGAAGTCCTTGTCAGCCACCTCCTATGCTGTACCTCTCCGTTAGGTTTTTGCAGCCCAAATGCGTGGTCTTGCATTTTTTTTAGCATTAAATGGTAGCTTAAAGAATACTCGAGAATTTGGCAGCTTTGCTAGATCCTTCCTCATGTTATCCATGAGGAGGGATCTAGCATAAAAGCTGCTAATGTAAAAATGTCAAGCCACGGGGAGTGGATGTGAGGAGTTGAGCTGGTGCCCGAACGTGTCCTGCGTCTATCCTGCATGTTTGGGGGAGTCTGACCTTCCGGAGCAGTGGTGTGACGCAGTGCCTGGTCCCAACGTCATC
Source organism: Ichthyophis bannanicus (assembly GCA_033557465.1). Lineage (NCBI taxonomy): Eukaryota > Metazoa > Chordata > Amphibia > Gymnophiona > Ichthyophiidae > Ichthyophis > Ichthyophis bannanicus. Next base: position 211,980,966 of record CM066037.1, read on the forward strand.
TCTGGGGCTTGAAATCCGTGGCTTGTACCGCGGTTGTGCGGTCGCGGTTGCATTTGAAGGGGTGCGTTTAAAGGGGTTTGTTTAGGCCCCTTGTGCGCCCCTTAGGCGCACGGGGCGCATGAGGAGCATTGAGTCCGGAGGCTTGGAATGGGTAAACGTAAGAAGAAGTTAAATGTGAGTACTATCAACCCAGATAAGGCTGTTAAGATCTCTGGCCCTATGGATAAGCATGTTGTATCTGTTTCTGGGGATGGGAAATTGCCTATTGCTGTCCCTAAGTCTCCGGCCTCTTTCGATAGCTCCTCTAGTTCTTTAGGGGGTTTTAACTCTGCCCCACATGCTAATGTACAGAGTTGCCATCGAGTGACGTCTTCGCCCCTGGAGGAAGTGCCCCCCCGGGGTTTGGAACTCATATCATCAGTAGTTTCACCCAGCTGTCTGTCGGACATTGCAGCGGTTTCTTTGCCCCAAGTTCTTCAGATTCCAGTGGTATCCGGAGACGTTCAACATGATGGTGCATCTGTTTTTCCTGAGGACATTCAGACTGTTTCTTTATCTGATATTTGGTGTGTTCTCTCCCGAATTGACCGCTTTTTATCTTCTGTTGCAATCCAGATTAATGATTTTTTACGGGACTCAGTAGCCAAGATTACTCAACATGATCTTCAAATTAATGCTTTAGACAACAAATGTCAGAAACTAGATGTCCAATATTCCTTGTTACAGTCTTCTAATTTGTCTTTTATGAAGGATAGTTTGATATTGCATACTCAGCAAGAATTACTTGAGAATAGTCTGCGGGCGGTAAATGTTAGATGTTTAAATTTTCCTTGTACTAGATTCTTATCACCACAGATTCTATTTGATAAATACTTAATAGAAATACTGGGGTATCGGGTAGATACTAAGCCATTAATTACGAGAATGTATTATTTGCCCCAGACGGTACCATTAGTTTCTGGTGAACGGCAAGCTGCAGTTCCTACAGTAGCTTTAGATTCTCTTGATGTTACCAATTTCATAGAATCTTCTCAAGATTTAATTGAGACTAGATCTACGCTCCTAGTGTCCTTTTCCTCGGAAAATGATAAAAATACTGTTATGCGACTTTACTTTCACAATAAGAATGCTGATTTCTGTGGGGGGAAAATCAATATGTTCCCAGATGTGTCCAGGCAGACTCAAGCTAGGCGCAGGGCCTTTTTGACTCTTAAGTCATGGGTACTTGCTGCTGGAGCAACATTTTTCTTAGTTTCCTTGTAAGTGCCTGGTCACATTTGGGGGTACTAAGTATGGTTTCACTGATGTTGGGTCTTTAGAAACATTTCTAAAGGGTTTAGTTCCTCAGGAAATAGCGGATGCATAAGTATGCTATGATATGTTTCCCTTTCTTTTTTCCTTTAGCATTGTTAGTAATAATTAGAGTTTTAGAAACTAGGTCGTCTGCTCTGACACCTCCTGATACTCCCCGTGATGTGGACTAAGTTTGTTTTCTTATTTTTCTTGTGACGATTATGTTGTTTATGTATATTTTTTGCATAATCTCAATAAAATATAAATACTAAAAAAAATGTCAAGCCACTGTTTTAGAGGTTTAAGCATGAATGGCAAACCCCTAAAACTTATTAGGTTCTGTGTGTCTTTCATGTTAGTATGTAAAACGTTTTCCCATGCTCAGGGTCACTTCTGCCCATATGGGATCCTGGGCAAATGTTTGGGAATGGGCTCACCACAGCCCCGTTCTCCCCTCCCCCCCCCCCCAGAGCAGCACAGTCAGTGTCCCATAGGTAAAAGCGGCCCTGTTCCTCCCTTCTGCTCCCTCTGGCTTTTTGCAAGAGAAGTGAGTGGCTCTTTAGTGAACTGATAGATGATTTCCTGCTTGCAGGCCAGTCTTATGGTATGAGTTCATACTGCCAGATTGGTCACAGCAACACATCTTCGGATTACTCACTAAAGCGCTGCTCACTTCTCTTGCAAGCGGCATGAGGGAGCAGAAAGGAGGAACAGGGCTGCTTTTACCTGTGGTCAGCAGGGCAGTTGGGCCCCTGCTGTACAGAAGCCCAGGGCAGCTGCCCTTTTTGCCCATGCTGGCTGGATGAGAAGAGACAGTGCTCAAGCCCTCTGCAATTATATTTATGGCATAATTTCATTTTTCCAGCAATTCTAAAAAGTATGGGCCCGATATTCATCTGGGCAGGTTATGCGCCACTACGGTGCACAGCCCTGTCCGCTGACCCCTAACTGCAGAAATTCAATGCCACGGCAATGGCACTGAATATCCAGATTTGGTGCACAGAGGAAACCGTGGCAGAGCCTAACTGGGTAGCGGCAATATTGCACTACTACCCGGTTAGCATCCATGGCTAAAACTAGGCGAGCCAAAAGCTGGCCTAGTTTTAGCTGTGGATCGCTAACTTGGTAGCGGTGCAATATCGCCATTACCCGGTTAGCGGCAGTCTCCATCTCTGCTCAGCCTCACAATGCCTCCAACATGCTCCGATGCTAACCGGACAGCATCAGGGTGTGTAGGGGAGCTAGAAGGGGATATTCAGCAGCACTAACTGTGCAAGTGTCATTGAATATCCCCATTTACGGCATTTACATGGTTTACTGGGCTGTAAACCGTGTAAATGCCTTTCAAAAATCAGGCCCTATCTATTTTAAATGTAATACCACTTCTTCCCCCCACCACAACTGCCTTATACCAGTACTTTTATATTCTGACAGAAGTCAGAATAAGGGCAGTTTAGCCAACCCAGAGACAGGAGAGGCACCCAGCTTAGTTCAATGTGATTTGATCCATATAACTGATACACATTCTTGTTTAGGGTTGCCAAGTGGCTCCAGATGCGCTTGAGAGGTTTGATCCAGGCCTGGATTTACCCCATTGCAAGCAGGGACTTGTAGTCCCGACAGGCTTGATCCAGTCCTGGGTTTACCTCATTGCATGCAGGGACATGTGTTCTGATCTCTGTATTACACTCTATAAGAAAAGCAAGACTACAAGTTCCTGCATGCAATGAGGTAAACCAAGGATTGGATAAAACCTGTCGGGCACTTAGCAACTTAGGGGTATGTTTACTAAAACGCGCAATTGTGCGGGGCACACTTGAGCGTGCGCTAAGGAACCTTAGCGCACGCTAATAGTGTGTTTTTGGGCACGGCACACGTGCGCGCTGCACTAACGGGCCCGCACAATTGTGCGGCGCGCTGATGTGCAATAGAGGCGTGGAAAGGCATTCCGAGGGCAGAGGAAGGCTCCCGAGGGGCGGAGGGGTGGGGTCAATGGGGGGAGAGTGGGAGGGGAGAGGCTCCCCGCACATTAGCGGGGCTGAAATTCAAGCTAAAAAATACCGCGCGTGAAAAGCTCGCGCTAGAGCCGATTTAAAGGGAAGAGAAACAATTTCCGTCAGCAATGTACAGCAAAACCGGGGAAACCACAAAAAACGTGAGCAGTGTGATACATGTGCACAGAACAAAATAGCAAATAAAAATTGAAAATGACCATAACAAAATTCAAAAAAATTATAATCCAGCTGGCCAATAGTGATATCAATGGGCAACATTAAAAAACACTCCCAGGAAAGCTCCAAAAAAAAGAAATGATTTTTGGAAGGGTCTACGCTCTGTAGACCCTTCCAAAAATCATTTCTTTTTTTTGGAGCTTTCCTGGGAGTGTTTTTTAATGTTGCCCATTGATATCACTATTGGCCAGCTTGGTTTTGTTTTTTTCCCCTTTTTTCAAGGTCATTTTTGAGGTTTATTTGCCCTTTTGTCTCCATACAAGGTGAATGAGCCCACAGTCAAATTGTGCAGGGCAGGGTTTCTGACTCGTTCGGCCAGGTTTCCTACCTCCAGGGACTGCACTGTTTCTGTGGCCACAGTGTGGTGCAGCAGACACAACCAGTGCCTGTAAGACCAGAAGGTCACAGGTTCAAATCTCTGCTGGGGCTCCTGCCAACCCAATCCCCATATTTTACCCACCACTAAACAGAGATAGTAGAGACACTCTTTTATTTCAGAGAACATAAGCATGGTTCAAACACCTATATTTTACCCTACACTGCACACACACCATAACAATGGGCATTACCTACAGCCGAGTCCCCCAAATGCAGTCCTGGAGTTCCACAACTCAATCAGGTCATATGCTTTTTCCAAGATGAGGACATGTCAGCATGTTGGTGGAAGGGTACAGGTGGTGGAGGGGGCAGTGGCTGCTAGCCACAGCAGACAGTGGCCTAGCCATGTTCAGGCTGGCACCGTCCACTGCAACAGACAGGCTCTGTTGGATGTACAGTCATGGGCTCCCCAGGGAATGCAGCCTATTGGTGGCAACACGGTGGTGCAGTGCACACAGACAGTGTGTGCAAAAACAGAAGGTCACAGGTTCAAAGCCCAGCTAGGGCTACTGTCAATCCAGTCCACATATTTTTCCCACAACTAAACCGTGATAGTAAGGACAAACCTTTATTGCTGAGAACATACGCAAGGTTAATACGCCTATATTTTACCCCACCGAGCACAGACACCATAAACAGGCGCATTACCTAGAGCAGAGTCTCCCAAATGCAGTCCTGGAGGGCCACACACCATTCAGGTTCCATGCTGCCTCTAATAAAGATGCCTGTGCTGCATATCTATGCACCACCCCCATGGTATGCAGATGTAGCTCATGCATATTCATGAGGGACAGCATGAAAACCCGAACAGTGTTTGGCACACCAGGACTGGAGTTGGGAACCTCTGCCGTAAAGCAGCAGCCAACAGGGGCAGACACACCCACACCCACACCCTCAGGCCCCATTGGCCAATGACTCCTGGAGAGGCAGGATATTGGGCCCTGCGTGCATCTCCCAATACTAGCACTTGCATACCTTAGCAATGCCACCCTACACCTGGGTATACGGTACACAGCTCTCAAACGTTTGCTATGAGTACTGGCAGATAGAAAATCCTACGTTAAGCACAGTTTGCTGATTGAGCTCCATCATAACAATCATTCTGATGTCTGCGGTGTGTGCTTCAGGTCTGGTCTCTGACAGTGTTTACCACCCTGGGGAGTGACCCCCAACAGTATTGCGTAGCATATCTATGCCTGTACTGTGCCCAGGACTAGTGTGGTGGGCATGGCTGCTGAACTCCTCTATAGTAGCACAATGCTGGCATAGGTGTCGGAGTGTGTGTCTGTCTAGAGCAGTGGTTCTGAACCAGTCCTCCTTGAACCCCTAGGCCAGTCGGGTGTTCAGGATAGCCCTAATGAATACGAATGAGATATATATGCATTAGAGATATCCTGCCAACCTGACTGGTTTGTGGACCTCTAGGGTTGGATTTGGAGACCCCTGCCTTACACCTCTGTCATTTAAGATTGTGAGTGGGCAAGGTGCAGATGCCCTAGACATCAAAAGGGTAGATAGAATGTGCCACATGCCTCCTCATTTCTCACCACCACCAAAAGGTTGTCTAATAGACAATATTTTGGTGGTGGTGAGAAGCAAAGAGGTATGTGACACATTCTATCTAACCTTTTTGATGTCTTGGAGATCTGCAACTTGCCCACTCACATTCTTAAATGACAGAGGTGTAAGGCAGGGGTCTCCGAATCCAGCCCTAGAGGGCCACAAACCAGTCAGGTTGGCAGGATATCTCTTATTCATATATATCTCATGCATATTCATTAAGGCTATCCTGAACACCCGACTGGCCTAGGGGTTCAAGGAAGACTGGTTCAGAACCACTGGTCTAGAGTCTAGACCAGGGGTAGGGAACCCTGGTCCTGGAGAGCCGCAGACCAGTCAGGTTTTCGGGATATCCCTAATGAATATGCATTAGATATATATGTATTAGAGATATCCTGCCAATCTGACTGGTTTGTGGCCCTCCAGGGCTGGATTTGGAGACCCCTGCCTTACACCTCTGTCATTTAAGATTGTGAGTGGGCAAGGTGCAGATGTCCAAGACATCAAAAAGGTTAGATAGAATGTGTCACATTCCTCCTCACTTCTCACCACCACCAAAATATTGTCTATTAAACAACCTTTTGGTGGTGGTGAGAATCGAGGAGGAATGTGACACATTCTATATACCCTTTCGATGTCTAGGACATCTGCACCTTGCCCACTCACAATCTTAAATGACAGAGGTGTAAGGCAGGGGTCTCCAAATCCAGCCCTGGAGGGCCACAAACCAGTCAGGTTGGCAGGATATCTCTAATGCACATATATATATCTCATGCATATTCATTAGGGATATCCCGAAAACCTGACTGGTCTGTGGCTCTCCAGGACCAGGGTTCCCTACCCCTGGTCTAGTCAGTGTGTGGTGGCTGCAAACACCTTCCACAGCCCACACTGTGCAGATGCATCCTGGCCAGGTCACCCTGTCCGGGCTATACCCATGGTACCTTGCTCCTCATTATGCACATTGGCAGGCCAATACTGGCAACAGTGCTGGCAGTGTGGGCTGTGGAAGGTGTTTGCAGCCACCACACACTGGATAGACAGACACACACTCCCACACCTATGCCAGCATTGTGCTACTATAGAGGAGTTTAGCAGACCTGCCCACCACACCAGTCCTGGGCACAGTACAGGCATGGATATGCTACGCAATACTGTTGGGGGTCACTCCCCAGGGTGGTAAACACTGTCAGAGACCAGACCTGAAGCACACACCACAGACATCAGAATGATTGTTATGATGGAGCTCAATCAGCAAACTGTGCTTAACGTAGGAATTTCTATCTGCCAGTACTCATAGCAAACGTTTGAGAGCTGTGTACCGTATACCCAGGTGTAGGGTTGCATTGCTAATGTATGCAAGTGCTAGTACTGGGAGATGCACGCAGGGCCCAATGTCCTGCCTTTCCAGGAGGCACTGGCCAATGGGGCCTGTGGGTGTGTTTGTGGGTGTGTCTGCCCCTGTTGGCTGCTACTTTACGGCAGAGGTTCCCAACTCCAGTCCTGGTGTGCCAAACACTGTTTGGATTTTCATGCTGTCCCTCATGAATATGCATGAGCTACATCTGCATACCATGGGGGTGGTGCATAGATATGCAGCACAGGCATCTTTATTAGAGGCAGCATGGAACCTGAATGGTGTGTGGCACTCCAGGACTGAATTTGGGAGACTCTGCTCTAGGTAATGCGCCTGTTTATGGTGTCTGTTCTCGATGGGGTAAAATATAGGCGTATTAACCATGCGTATGTTCTCAGCAATAAAGGTTTGTCCTTACTATCACGGTTTAGTTGTGGGAAAAATATGTGGACTGGATTGGCAGTAGCCCCAGCTGGGCTTTGAACCTATGATTGTCTGTTCTTGCTCACACTATCTGTGTGCACTGCACCACCTTGTTGCCACAGATATGTTGCATTCCCTGGGGAGTCCATGACTGTACATCCGACAGAGCCTGTCTGTTGCAGTGGACGGTGCCAGCCTGCACAGGGCTAGGCCACTGTCTGCTGTGGCTAGCAGCCACTGCCCCCTCCACCACCTGTACCCTTCCACCAACATGCTGACATGTCCTTATCTTGGAAACAGCATATGACCTGATTGATTTGTGGCACTCCAGGACTGCATTTGGGGGACTCGGCTGTAGGTAATGCCCATTGTTATGGTGTGTGTGCGGTGTAGGGTAAAATATAGGTGTTCGAACCATGCTTATGTTCTCTGCAATAATGGAGTGCCTTTACTATCTCTGTTTAGTGGTGGGTAAAATGTTGGGATTGGGTTGGCAGGAGCCTCAGCTGGGATTTGAACCTGTAGCCCTCTTGTCCTGCAGGCACTGGCTGTGTCCCCTGCACCACACTGTGGCCACAGAGACAGTGCATTCCCTGGAGATAGGAAACCTGGCCGAATGAGTCAGAAACCCTGCTCTGCACAATTTTACTGTGGGCTCATTCACCTTGTATGGAGACAAAAGGGCAAATAAACCTCAAAAATGACCTATTGGCCAGCTTGGTTATGTTTTTTTCCCCTTTTTTCGAGGTCATTTTTGAGGTTTATTTGCCCTTTTGTACTGTGCACATGTATCACACTGCTCACGTTGTTAAGGTTTCCCCGGTTTTGCTGTACATTGCTGACGTAAATTGTTTCTCTTCCCTTTAAATCGGCTCTAACGCGAGCTTTTCACTCGCGGTATTTTTTAGCTTGAATTTCAGCTCCGCTCCTGTGTGGGGAGCCTCTCCCCTCCCACTCTCCACCCATTGACCCCATCCCTCCGCCCCTCGGGAGCCTTCCTCCACCCTCGGAATGCCTTTCCACGCCTCTATCGCACATCAGCACGTCGCGCACTTGTGCGGGCCCGTTAGTGCAGCACGCACGTGTGCAGGGCACAAAAACGCACTATTAGCATGCGCTAAGGTACCTTAGCGCACGCTCAAGTGCGCCCCGCACAATTGCACGGTTTAGTAAACATACCCCTAAGTGAAGTTTTCATTTCAGATATATAAAATAAAAAGGATAGGTCACAGTGGCACATAGATTGCTTCTGTTTGCTTGGCTGACCAGCTCCGACAAAAAAAGGAAGAACTGAGTAGGGAATTTATATCAGGATCTCAATGGTTAAGGGTTATACCTTTGCTTAGTAAACATACCCCTATGTTCCTTGATCTTCAGAAGCAAATGTTTCAGATCGTCTTCACTTTTATCCAGTATTGTGGTATAATCAGCATAGTTAAGCTTGTTTAAGGGTCTTCCACTAATCTTCACACCTTGGTTGTCTTCATACAGTCATGCTTCTCTAATGATTTGTTCTGCATATAAATTAAGGAGGTAGGGGGAAAGTATGCAGCCTTGTCGTACTCTTTTGATGATTTTAAACCATTCTATCTCTCCTAGTTCTGTTCAAACTGTTGCTTCTTGATGAATGTAAAGGTTGTGCAAGAGAACTATCAGGTACTCTGGTATACCCATGCTTCTTAATGTGATCATTTAAGAAACAAAGCTTAATTTAGCAAAGAATCAATGTAAATAGACAAAGCATTACTAGCTAATGTTAAAATGTAAATAGTTCTGTAACAATAATCCATGTTAAACTGTATTTAGTTCTGTAACAATGTTCCATGTTATCGTTTATCATGTTAACTGTACATAGTTATGAAAAAAAAACGATGTTCTATGTAAAACCATGTTCACTAAATGTTACCTGTAAACCGCCTTTGATCTTTGGAAAAAGCGGTATAGAAATAAGCATAAATAAAATAAATAAATAAATAAATAATCAAGAGTTTCTCATGATTTACACAGTCAAAAGCCTTGCTGTAGTCAATAAAGCACATATGGATATTCTTTTGATATTCTTTTGTCTTTTCAAGGATCCAACTCACATCTGTGATGTGTCTCTCATTCCTCACCCTTTTCTGAACCCTACTTGCAGTTAAGGCAGTTCTCGATCCAGGTATGGTTGTAGTCTCTGCTGAATGATCTTGAGTAGAATCCGCTGGCATGTGGGATCAGAGCGATTGTGCGATAATTTCCACAGTCAGTTGGACCACCTTTCTTCAATATTGGTATAAACACAGATCTTTTCTACTCAGTTGGCCATGAATTTGTCTTCCAAATTTCCTAGCAGAGCCTTGTAAGTATGGTAACAGCTTCATCAGATTGCTGTGATACTTCAATGGGAATGTCATCAATGCTTGGTGGGTTGTTTTTTGATAAGGCTTTCAAAGCTGCTTTGGCTTCTTCTTTCATCACCACTGGTTCCTGATCATAAGGTACAGGTTGAAATGATTGCTGGTGTACTTGATCTTTATGGTATAATTGTACATAGTAGGTCCAGTTTACCTTTATACAATGTGTTTGATGTAATTTCTCAGTGGTTTGTACCAAAATGTTCAATGTAAATTGTTCGTTATTTGTAAACCGCCCCTGATCTTATTGCTATTTTGCACCTGAACATCCATGGGCCCGATTCTGCAATCATCTCATTTGCTACACATCCCCATTTGGATGTTCATCCTGCATCCAGTATGTCCTTTGTAAAATGCCCCTCATAATGTCTAATTACATATTTTTTACAGAATCATTTTCAGGGGATAAGGGTGATCATAATTGGTTCCTTTCTCTTCAAATTTTGGTAGCACTTTTTGGGGCTGAGCTTTGAGTCTGTTAAGTAGCAAGCAATACCTCTAGAAGGACACATGCTGAGTTAAGAGAGAAGTAGAAAAGAATGGGGTTTAAGAGAGAGACTGCTGGGGACAGGGTAGAACAGTGGGAACAGGGGAAGTGTTTGAGACAGGGCAAGTATTAGGTGGTATAACCAGGGCAATTTCTGTGGGCCCCCATGATTCAGAAAGCCGCAAGCCTGTCCAAAGCTAAAGAAGGCACAGCTTGGGGAACTTTTGGGCCTCCTCCAAAATTTCCATCCTGTCTCACAGCAAGCCTAACAGTGACTCTGGGATGAGAAATTAGCGAGACCTCTAGAGAATAGATTTGAGAGAAAGACTTCTGTGATTAGAGTGGGCAATAGGAGATAAAAGAGTCTCATCACATCCCTTATACTGCATCCTGTCTGCAGTATTCTCTCTCTCCGAGACCCATCCCTCATCCCTAACAATCCCTCTCTTAAGTCTCAACATCATCCCCAGAAGTATCTTTTTCTCACCATCCCTCCACCCCCCAGTCTCTCTTTCTTTAATCACAAGGAGGAAAGGCACTGAGAGACATGAAGCATACTGATAATTTTATAGCTAGCGTGCTCACACTTGTATGTCTAATGCCCACCCGTGTTAACCTTGGATCCTGTCATAAAACCAGTTCTGGCTTTGGCAACAGCATCAGCACATTATGTTATAGTGAGAAGGTGATGTCATCTTCTCTAGGCATTTCTTTTGCTATGTGATGCATGATCTACCTTCCATATGGTAACAAGATCCATTTTTTTCCAGCATCTCATCCCTGCATTCGTAGTGGTACAGTGAAGATGCCTTAATTGCATATCAATGATCTGCTGTAACTAAAGCCTTTCAAACTTATGCATTTGTTAGTATGTCATTTTTATTTGTATGTGTTACTTTGATATTGATTGGTATGTAGTACTGTTAGTCATTTGAGGCCCAATTTTCAAAGGCAGTTACATGGGTAACAGCCCATGTTACCCATGTAAATGTCTTAACTGGGATTTTCCAAAGGCACCTACACAGGTAGTGCCTTTGGATAATCCCGGTTAAGTCCCTAACACGCCCAGATGCTATCCGCTTAGCATCGGGGCGTGTTGAGGGCGTTCCAGGACGGAGCTGAGGTGGGGAATGGCACTAAGCGGATAGCAGTGATTTTTGATGCTGCCCACTTAGCACTCTCTGCCTTAAAGATAGGCGGGGGAAACTCTTGCCTATCTTTAAGGTGCTGGGGCTAAATGGGCAGCATCGAAAATCACTGCTGCCGGCCTGTACGGCATGACCCAGATTTACATTTCTATCGCCACTGAAATTCAAATCCAGGGTTAAGGAGTCAGCGGGCAGTGCCAAGCAGCTACGGAACTCAGCCCTGCCCAGTTGAAAGTCGAGCCCTTGAGGTTTATTTTACAAACTGGATAATTATAAGGTTTTGCTGCTTGTTACACTGGCACTTTAGAGAATTGACAAGTTTCTACCTTAATGTATATCAGTTATTTACTGGACAATTTAGGCTTCAGAAGAAATATAGGAGCTGCATCCTTTATGCTAATATTAACAGGTTAGTTCAGTTAACTGGAAGGAAGAATGGTATGAACCAAACAGTAAAAAGGGGCCCACAAGAAAAATAGCACCGGCAAAAGCTAGAATATCTTCATTGTGTTATTTTAATGCATTTTATATTACATGTTCATCTGAACGGTATATCACCTTGACATTCCAAGTATCAGATATGTTTCCTCAACCATTTCTATCAATGACTGATAGAATATTATTAAACTGCCTGGATTTCTTTCTCTTTATTTCTCTGAGGGGTAATTGTATTATCTACATAGTAACAAGTAGCTCGCTGCTCTGTGCAAATGCTGCTCTAAGCACACAGCTCATATGTTGTTGGGAAGAATAAACATCATTATTTTGCCAAACAAAAAGACTATGGTCTAATTTTAAACAAAATTTAGTGTCTGTTATTAAAGAGGAGCAAAATGAAGTCTGTGCATCTGCTTTAACAACCTTTGCTGCAAAAGTGGTCAGTGTGCCATTGTTCAGACACAAGGGCCAGGGAACACGTAAATCAATACAACTACAGCTATGCTATACTTCTTCTCACACTTATTCCCCATTGACATCCTCCTTCTTCCTTCATCAATACAAATACTAGAAAAGAAGACAGCAGTGTAGGGCATGCAGCAAGCTTGTACTCCTAGCCCGTGGCTGCTATCTACTCTCTGCCCTCACAAGCTTAATTTCAGGGGAACATAAGAACATAAGAATTGCCATACTGCATCAGACTAAGGTCCATCAAGCCCAGTATCCTGCTTCTAACAGTGGTCAAACCAGGTCACAAGTACCTGGCAGGTTCCCAAAAAGGCACACAGGTAACACAATGCTTGTTCCGGGGCAAGCAGTGGATTTCCCGGATTCTTTTTAATAATGGTTTATGGACCTTTCCTCCAGGAATTTGTCTAAACCTTCTTTAAACCTAGCTACACTAACAGCTTTTACTACATCCTCTGGTAATGAATTCCAGAGTTTGATTATGTGTTGAATGGAAAAATATTTTCTCTTATTGTCTTAAATGGGTTACACTGTAGCTACATTGCGTATCCACTAGTCTTTCTACTTTTGATGGATTAAACAACCAATTTATGTTTCCCCGTAGCACATGAAAGAGGGGTTGGTACAGTCAACAGGACTGAATGAACACACAATTTTCCAGTTCTGCTACTATTGTTCCTACTGTGGTGGTGGATAGGACCCATTAAGGTACAATATAAGAAAATTAGGCTTGTGCCTAGGGCCCAAATATTTGGGGGGAGGGGGGGGGCTGTCAGATGTCTGGCATTTTTCAGCATTCTAAAGGTTTTTATATTCATGTTCGAAAGCCAGAAGTTTGGCTAATGTGCTAGGATATTTTCAGAGTTAAAAACTTTTATCCAGAATTTTTTCTTCCTTTAGTGGTGTAGTAATGGTGGGGTGGTGGATGTGGCCCACCCTGGGTACTGGGTAGGAGGGGGGGGGGTGCACCTCCACAAAGCTCACACTTTGGGGGCAGAGAGGCAAAATTACCTTAAAGACGAGAGGCTTGCCACACTGTCTCCAATCCAGACAGAGTGGCTGTTCTCTCCCAGCCAAAGTCTCGTGCATCGCAAGACTTTGGCCCAGAGGAAAAGAGCCCTGAGGACTGGATTGGAGACAGCACAGCAAGCCACCCATCTTTAAGGTAGGTTTGCTATGCTGCCTCCTAAATGTGGACCCGGCGGAGGGTGCTCCTCAGTATGCCATACACTGGTGTGCCGTGTTGGGGGGGCGGGCACTTGCCACAAGGGGATAATATGCCTGCCCCGGGTACTGAGAGGACTGGGAATGCCACTGCCTTCCTTCCCACTGCTTGAGCCTACACTGCCTATCAGCAAAGGCAGTGGTAATATCCAGCCAATAGGAAAGCAGCTTTAATCACAGGAAGGGATATGGGAAGCCAGTGGATGTTCCTGATCTCTGCTAGGGGAACAGGGGGACTAAGCTCTGCAGGGAGCAATGGGCTGGCCTTGGAGAGAGCCAATCTCACTTTGGAACAGTCCATGTCTGCTGGAGTGGAGAGGTTCTTCAGAAAATGGTTCTAATACTGTTTCTATTCTTATATCCTTTCAAAGACACAAGTGAAAGCATTTTTTTTTGTTTGCTGCATTCATTGATGAAGCCTTTTGGACACTTCCTTGGTTTATATTTTAGACCCATCACATATACAATAAATCTCACTTTGGAACAGTCCATTCTTGGCATCTCTGGTTTATACCAAGGGCAATGGAGGGTGAAAAAGATTTGCCCAGCAACCTGATGCTCAGCCCACTGCTCTAACTAATAAACAACTCCTCTCACAGTTTGTTGTTTTAGCTTTAGAAATAAAGACACACTAAACACAGCAGGAGCAGAGGAACCATGATGGATTACATTGAAAGATCAATGGTGATAACAACAAAGAAGTAGAAAACCAGTGAGATATAACAATAAGCCTCTAAAAACATATGATTTGCCAAACTGGGTCAGACCAAAGGTCTATCAAGCCCAATATCCTGATTTCCAGGTCACAAGTACCTGGCAGGATCCCAAAGGTAGACAGATTCCAAGCTGCTTATGCCAGGGTTAAGCAATGGGTTTCCCCAGAGTTTAATTATGCTTTGGGTGAAGAAATATTTTCTCCAATTAGTCTTAAATGTGCTACTTTGTAGCTTCATTGCATTTCCCCTAGCCTTTATACTTTTTGAAGAAGGAGGAAACAGATTTTCATTTACTCATTCTACTCGGCTCGTTGCTTTTTAGACCTCCCTTATATCTCCCCTTAGCTGCTCTTTTCCAAATTAGAATGCTAAACTTTTAAGCCTTTCCTCATACGGGAGTCATTTCATCCCCTTTATCATTTTGTCTGCCTTTTACTGTACCTTTTCTAATTCTGCTACGTACATCTTTCTTCCGATGTAACAACCAGAACTGCACTCAATACTCAAGGTGCGATTGCACCATAGAGCAATGCAGAGGTATTATGATATTCTTGTTTTATTCTCCATTCCTTTCCTTATAATTCCTATTATTTTATTAGCTTTCTTTGCCACAGAGGATTTCAATGTATTAACCACAGTGATGCCTAGATCCTTTTCCTGAGTGTTTTCAAATCTGGAACTTGCTTGTGTATCTATAGTTTGGATTGTTCGTACCTAAATGCGAAACTTTGCACTTGTCTACATTAAATTTTATCTATCATTTGGATGCCTAGTTTCCCAGTTCCTCAAGATCCTCTTGCAATTTCCCACAATCATCTTGTGATTAAACAATTTTGAATAATTGTGTGTCATTTGCAAATTTGATGACCTCATTTGTTCCCATTTCTAAGTCATTTATATGAGCAGAGGCCTCATGCAGATCCCTGTGGCTCTCCGTCTTTCTCCATTGAAAAAAAAAAAACCTGACTAACCCCACTATGTCTGCTTTTATCCCGTTTCCAGTCCACAGTAGGACACTGCCTTCTATCCCATGACTTTTTAGTTTCCTCATGAGTTTCTCATGAGGGACCTTGTCAAGTGCTTTCTGAAAATTCAGATACATGATCAACTGGCTCATCCTTATCTACATGTTTAGTCATACCTTCAAAATAATGTAGCAGATTGGTGAGGCAAGACTTTTCTTGGCTAAATTCATTTTGGATTTGTCCCATTAATCAATGACTATCTAAATTGTCTGTAATTAGTTCTTTACAATGTTTTCCACCATTTTGCCTGTCACAGACAACAGTCTGTAGTTTACTGGGTCATCCCTTGAACTCTTTTTAAAAACTGATGTTACATGGCTACCCTCCATAAGATAGAGGTCAGGCCAAGGGTCCATCTAGCCCAGCATCCTGTTTCCAATAGTGATCAATCCAGGCCACAAGTACCTGTCAGGTTTACAAAAAGGTACACATATTCCATGTTGCTAGTCCTGAGGTAAGCAGTGGATTTCCCTGGTCCTCTTTAATAATAGTTTATGGACTTTTCCTCCAGGAACATGTCCAAAACATGTTTAAATCTAGCTACACTAACAGCTTTTACTACACTGTGTGCCTCTGGTTTCTGATCACATACATACCATTAACAGTTCAATTGCATATTAGACAGTGACAGCCTTACAGACCTTCTATATATTATATTCATCATTTCAGTCCCTATTACAGTATTGTTTATTTAGTTGGTTTTTTTTTAAATGCAGTTTCTGAAAGTTGACCTTTGCCCTCTGACTTTGTCGCAAAAGCACCAGCCTTTAAAACTAGATATAGCTGGCCACCGCCACTTACAAACCTTTTGGTGCACAGAGAAATGTTGCAATTCACTAGCTAAGGCAAGTTTCAGTTCTGCATTTACCCTTTAGGATTCATTTGTACTGTATTTCCTCGGCACAGATGAGTTGGCTCTTTTAGAAAAATACAATCTGAGCATTTTCTACACTTGTATGGGCTATTTACTTACTGCTTTATTATAGCGTAACAGGCATGAGATTTCTCATAATCCTTTTAAATTTGTTCAGATGCTTTTTGCCCATAGTAGAGCTTTATAATGGGCTCACTTCTGCAATGTTTTTGAAACTATTACTTTACTTCCTGCATTTTGGCAATCTCAAATGTTTTGCTTTTTATGTCTAAATATCATTTTTTTGTAATTGTATAAGCCGGCTTCACCTACATATTTTAAACTCTTGCATTATTCATTTACATTCTGGTTAAATTTAGAACCCAGCAGAGAGCTTGTAGTTTAAATTTCATAACAAGTTAGAGCCTAGCAGCAGCAAAGAGCTATAATTTAAATAAGAATATAGATTAACACAAAAGGCAAAACAGGGTCAGTACTCTTTGAAGAGCAGATAAAGTCTTCTAGAGACCTTTACAAAGAGGCCTTCTACCTAGGGGGCAAGAGACCTGTGAAATTTTTTCAATAGGTGTTAACACCAGGTGGCAGGACAAAAGGCCATTTTGAAAGACTCCTTTTATCCAAGCAAGGACTGTTAATCATCCAGGAAGTTAGTCACAGCTTACCTTGGCAGCACAGGCGTAAATAGCTCAACCAAAGCTCTGTGATCTTCAGTCTTTCAGGACTACAAAAGGGGACTGTTACTTCTGGAGAGAGATCTGCAATTGTGAGTATATACTTCTGGGAATTTTCTGTAAGGAATTCTTTGTATTAAAGCTAATTAATCTGTGAACCCACTATTTTTTGTTAAATCAGTCAGGTCCTAGTAGCAGCAGTTTAAGTTTAAATTTAAAACACAGAAGACAACTTTCTGGTTACATATCATACCCAGCAGAGAGCTTGTAGTTTAAATTTAATAGTCACTCAGGGCCTAGCATCAGCAAAGTACTTTTAGTTTAAATTTAAAACACAGAAGAGAGTTTCTGGTTAAATTTAGAACCCAGCAGAGAGCTTGTAGTTTAAATTTCATAATAAGTTAGAGCCTAGCAGCAGCAAAGAGCTATAATTTAAAATTTAAAATCAAATAAGAATATAGCTTACCTCAGCAGCACAGGACAGGGTACTGTGTAGCAGCCCTCTTTTAATAAGTGTTATTTCCCTCCCTCCCTCCCTCCCCACATCCACCCACCCCTGGGATAATCGTAGCTTTATAGGTACTGTCCCCAGGCGCCCCTACTGGCGTAGGAAATAAGGGCGTCCGGTGACATTTAATTTATTTTAAGGAGTGGTTGAGCTGAAGGACCAGGAGGATTCTGGTCCTTGTAGTGCAGAACTCCTTATAAAGAACAATCTACGCCAAAGTGTAGGGTAATAAGGCTTTATTTCCCCGGTCAACGCTTAGGTTCAATAAGACACAAAAGAAAATGAAGGTAATTCTTTCCTCTAACAAAAAGGTTCCACCATTATATAAACAGTTAAGGGTTGTAGGCTTCACAATTAACTGTGTATCTGGGTTAAGGCTTCTTTCCAATCAATAGAAATTAACATCAGGAAACAAATGATTATCAACTTCACCATATGCAGAGTTCTCTTTTCTCTATACATCTTGCAAGGCAATCAAGCTAGTTCTTGAAGAAAAGTTACATTCCATTGGTTCACTCTGAGGAATGGGAACACTGGTTTTACAATCAAAGTCCATTGATTCTGGGTCACTACCTTCTTCAATGCTATGACTGTCTTCAGTATCTGTTAACTCCTCACAGGGGTTCTTCTGTTTCTCATACAACTTCCTTAGCACAGAGTTAGGAAGTGCTTTTAAAAGGTTAGCTTTACTTCTTCTAACTTTCTGAGGCTTATCTATTTGCATAAGGTTTTCATCACTTAAACTTTCCCTTATAATGAAAGACTTTTCATACCTTGGCTTCTGTAGGCTGCCACACCCAGGACTCAGCTTGTGACATAGCTTCTCAAGCTGACGAGCTGTTCTGTGCACTGCTCTACAATCAGAGTTACCAGGAAAACCTGACGTGGATTTCCACTCTCTGTGTTTCTTGGCAAAAGTATCACTGTAGAAGGAATCTCCTTTCCTTGTGCCTTTCTGGTTTAGCATAGGAGACTTACTTGGGCTAGGAGAGTTGTTTTCATCAGGCAAGCTGCTTCTTTGGTTTGCTTGGCTTTGGACTCCGTTCCAATACCTTTGGCTTCTCTGGACTTTATCCCATTGAGTATACCTCTTTTGGATTCTGTCTCCTTGAGTTGGCTGCACATGGAAGCCTTCCTGTTCCAGGCTTCTCTCACTGGTCCTGCTGCCGGTCCTTCTGACCTCGCTCTTGCCTGTTCCTCCTCCTGTTCCTCTGATCATCTGGTTTCCTTTATAAAGGGATTTCTGGTTTGCACATTCTGAGTTTGAGGACAGGTGAAACTGCTTGTTACTAATGTGATCAATGCTAGAGCACGTTGCTTCAGGTATTGTGTAATTGTTCATGCACCCTCTGGCTGAGCTGCACTGGAACTGCGCTCTCTGCCTTTTCTGAGTTCCATGAAAATCAGGAGTTTTTTTCAACACTGTTTCTTCTCTAGCTCCAGCCTCATGACAGTACTTACACATCTTAAAGGACAGAGGGTGCTCTCGGGTGCAGCTCGTTACCCAAATCAGTCATACACTAAGGACCTGAGATTAATTAAGCTTCAGGTGAACAAGGTATATTAAACATATTAGTTACAGTTTTATTAGTATAAATATCCATAGCAACCCTTAGGAAGTAAAGAAGTTAAAGATCTAAACAAAAACTTAAAAATAAAGATGCAGACAGCAGTCCAGCAGCGAGATGGGGGCTTTCCAGTCTTTTGCATTGAGTGCCACATGTATGATTTTCTCCCAGTTGGTGAGAGGTCTTACATGTGCACTAGGTGCAAGGAGCTCTTTGCTCTCAGGGAACAAGTCCGTTCTCTAGAGGCTAGAGTAGCAGACTTGGAAAACATAAGAAAGACAGAGAGGTACATAGACAAGACCTACAGGGATATAGTCCTGAAGTCCCACCTCCAGTCTGGCAGCATCCCTGTTGACATGGAGGAGAGAGGTCATGAGAGCATCACCCTGGTGTGGCAGGAAGTGATCCTGTAACTAGGACCTGTCCTCCAGTTGATGTAAAACCCTCTCATACCGAGGAGGTTTCTCCAGGGCCATGTGCCCATGAGGGAAGGGTTAGGATAGCCGTTATAGTTGGTGATTCGATCATTAGGCATGTAGATAGCTGGGTGGCTGGTGGACGTGAGGATCGCCTGGTAACATGCCTGCCTGGTGCGAAGGTAGCGGACCTCACGCGCCACCTAGATAAGGTCTTAGATAGTGCTGGGGAGGAGTCTGCTGTCTTGGTACATGTCGGTACCAATGACATAGGAAAATGTGGTAGGGAGGTTATGGAGGCTAAATTTAGGCTTTTAGGTAGGAAGTTGAAATCCAGAACTTCCAGGGTAGCGTTCTCTGAAATGCTTATCGTTCCACGTGCAGGACCCAAAAGGCAGGCAGAGCTCAGGAGTCTCAATGCGTGGATGAGACAATGGTGCAGCGATGAGGGTTTTGGATTTGTTAGGAACTGGGGAACATTCTGGGGAAAGGAGGGGTTCTTCCGAAGGGATGGGCTTCACCTTAACCGGGATGGAACCAGGCTGCTGGCATTAACCTTTAAAAAGGAGATAGAGCAGCTTTTAAACTATATAATAGGGGAAAGCCGACAGTCGCCCAAGAGCAGATGGTTCAGAAGAATGTATCCTTGAAGGATACTACCAAAAGCAGAGAGGTTCCAAAAAAGAGTAAAGTAGCCCAAATGCCCTCGAGTATGGAGCAGACAGAGCTTAAAGATCCCACATTACCCATTTCTACCAACAGCCAAACTAATATGAATAAAATATAGGGGCTTGTTTACAAAGCTGCGGTAGCGGTTCGCGATCGTTATCGGAGCCGCGACCCCATTGATTTCAATGGGGCCGCGGCTCCGATAACGACCGCGAACCGCTACTGCGGCTTTGTAAACAAGCCCCATAGTCTCTAAAATACTTGTATGCAAAAGCTTTAAGTATAGAAAATAAGATGGGAGAGTTAGAATATATAGCACTAAATGAGAGGTTAGATATGATTGGGATATCAGAGACATGGTGGAAGGAGGACAACCAGTGGGACACTGTGATACCTGGATACAAACTATATCGTAATGATAGAGCTGATCAAATTGGTGGAGGGGTTGCTCTCTATGTTAGAGAGGGCATTGAGTCAGAAAGGATTAAAGTTTTTACGGAAACAAAATTTGCTGTAGAATCTCTATGGATTGAAATTCCATGTAAAAAGGGGAAGGCGATGGCAGTGGGGGTGTACTATCCACCGCCTGGCCAGAATGAACAAATGGATGATGAAATGCTCAAAGAAATCAAGGAAGCTAACAAAGGTTATAGCACAGTAATAATAATGGGTGATTTCAATTACCCCGGTAGCGACTGGGTCAGTGTCACGGCAGGACGTGCTAGGAAGATAAAGTTTCTAGATGACATAAATGACTGCTTCTTGGAGCAGCTGGTTCATGAACCGACCAGAGGGGAAGCCATATTAGACCTAGTCCTTAGTGGAACACCAGATCTAGTGCAAGAGATAAGGGTGTTGGGGCCACTTGGCAATAGTGATCATAGCATGATCGCCTTTGATTTAATTAGTGGAGGAGGGATAGTAAGGAAATCCACAGTACTACCTTTTAACTTTCGAAAGGGAGACTATGATAAAATGAGGAAAATAGTTAAGAAAAAACTAAAAGGAGCAGTTGCAAAGGTTAAAGACTTACATCAAGCTTGGGTGTTGTTGAAAAATACTATCTTAGAAGCCCAGACCAGCTGTATTCCACGCTTTAAGAAAAGTGGAAGGAAGTCCAAAAAACTGCCAGCTTGGTTTAAAGGGGAGGTCAGAGAGGCTGTTGTTGCCAAAAAAGCATCTTTCAGGAAATGGAAAAAAGAGTCAAACGACGAAACCTGGAAACAGCACAAGCCCTGGCAAGTCAAATGCAAGGCATTGATAAAGCAGGCAAAGGGAGAATTTGAGAAGAAGCTTGCTGCGGAAGCAAAAACGCGAAATAAAGATTTTTTCAAGTACATTTGTAGCAAAAAACCTGTGAGAGAGTCAGTTGGTCCATTAGATGATAGAGGAGTTAAAGGGGCACTAAGAGGCGACAAGGCGATAGCGGAGAGACTGAATGAATTCTTTGCTTCGGTCTTTACTGAGGAAGATGTAGGGATGTTACCCATGACTGAAGTGGTATTTAAAGGTGCGGAAGAATTGAAGGAAATATCTATACATCGGGAAGATGCATTACAACTATTAGATAAACTGAAGAGTAGCAAATCACCTGGGCCGGATGGTATACATCCAAGGGTGTTGAAAGAACTGAAATATGAGATTGCAGACCTGCTATTAGTAATCTGTGAATTTTCATTAAAATCATCTGTAATACCTGAAGATTGGAGGATCGCCAATGTAACGCCAATTTTTAAAAAGGGTTCCAGGGGTGATCCGGGGAACTACAGACCGGTGAGCCTCACGTCAGTACCGGGAAAAATGGTAGAAACCATCATAAAGAATAAAATTACTCAGCATGGCTTAATGGGAGACAGCCAACATGGTTTTAGACAAGGAAGATCTTGTCTTACTAATCTATTATGCTTTTTTGAAAGTGTGAATAAACAGGTGGACAAAGGTGAGTCAGTCAATATTGTGTATCTGGACTTTCAGAAAGCCTTTGACAAGGTCCCTCATCAGAGACTTTTGGCAAAACTAAAGAGTCATGGGATAGGAGGCAATGTACTACTGTGGATCAAGAACTGGTTAAAAGATAGAAAGCAGAGGGTTGGGCTTAATGGCCAATTTTCCCAATGGAGAAAAGTGAATAGTGGTGTACCCCAGGGATCTGTGCTGGGTCCGCTGCTTTTTGACATATTCATAAATGCCCTGGAAAGTGGAATAACGAGTGAGATTATCAAATTTGCAGATGACACAAAACTATTTAAAGTTGTTAAAACCCAAGAGGATTGTGGAAAATTGCAAGAGGATCTTGATAAATTGGAAGACTGCGCATCAAAATGGCAGATGAAATTTAATGTGGACAAGTGCAAAGTTATGCACCTAGGGAAGAACAACCCAAACTATGGTTACACGATGCAAGGTTCCACATTAGGAACCACCACCCAGGAAAAAGATTTAGGCGTCATTGTGGATAGCTTGTTAAAACCCTTGGCCCAGTGTGCAGCGGCAGCCAAGAGAGCAAATAGAATGCTAGGTATCATAAGGAAAGGAATGAAAAATAAAACAAAAGATATTTTAATGTCTCTATATCATTCCATGGTGAGACCGCACCTTGAATATTGTGTGCAATTCTGGTCACCATATCTTAAAAAGGATATAGCGTTATTAGAAAAGGTTCAGAGAAGAGCCACCAAAATGTTAAAGGGAATGGAAGGATACTCCTATGAAGAAAGGCTAAAAAGGTTAGGGGTCTTTAACCTGTAAAAGAGACGGCTGAGGGGAGATATGATAGAAGTCTATAAATTAATGAACGGAGTGGAACGGGTAAACGTAGATCGATTGTTTACGTTATCAGAATATAGAAAGACTAGGGGACATGCAATGAAGCTACAGGGTAAACTATTTAAAACTAATAAAAGAAAATATTTCTTCACTCAATGTGTAATCAAACTCTGGAATTTGTTACCGGAGGATGTAGTAAAGGCTGTTAGTATAGCTGGGTTTAAAAAAGGTTTGGACAAGTTCCTGGAGGAAAGGTCCATAAACCATTATTAAGAAGGGACTCAGGATATCAATGCTTGACGCAGTACAAGCATTGCAGAACCTGTGTCTTTTGGGGGAACTGCTAGGTGCGTATGACCTAGATTGGCCACTGTTGGAAACAGGATACTGGGCTTGATGGACCTTGGTCTGACCCAGTATGGCATATCTTATGTTCTTATGTTCATTTTGGGTAGCACTATGTCATAATAGGAAGCTAAAGTCTACAATTGGTCCCATACATTTATTATACGAGTATGACACCGTATTTACCTACATAAAAAATACTGTACACACTATGAACATTTAGGTGGTGATTCTGATCTGCGAACAGCATCGATGGACATGCAGGCCAGACATCCAACCGGCGCTCAACTGGGCCACCGTATTCTGAAGCCAGCGCTCCCTGCACATACGCAGTGTTTGTTCAGGGAGCGCAGGACATGGATGAGAGGAAGCGGTGGAGGGGTATGGCCAGGCACCAGGACGTACAGAGGCTATTCAGGAACAGACTCTGTACATACCCCGGTGGGAACTTGGACAGCCAGCCTATTCCACCCCGATGGTGGAATAGGTAAAGGTCGCTGCACCATGGCAGGCAGCAGCACCCGGCACCCGCTGGCACTGCCTCAGTTAGCTGCCTGTAGGCACAGGCTGCCCTTGTGGGCATCCACGGATGGCTCAACAGCACTATGTGGATGCCACTGCCAAGTCTGCATTTCCATACTGCTGGCTGGATGTGTCAGTGCCACGGTGACGGGACGACACAGCAAGGCACTCCAGCCGGAGCGTTGTGTGCTGGGGACGGGTAGCTGTTAAAACTTTCACACAGCAGAATGCCTTACATCTATCTGTCCAATTCCACAATCCTGAGTGCGTGCAGATCCTGTGGTTGGCCCTGTCCAAGTTTTCTGTGGGCAGACAACCCAGGCGTGCATCTTTCAGAATTGGCCTCTTACTCTTTTGGCTATTTCTGCCAGCACCACTTTCCACTCTATGCTAACTAGCTTTTAACTCAATAGATCCTCTACTTATAGGTGCATTCTCTGTCACCAATTCAATGACTAAACCCACAGCTGTTATAAGTTCTTCTACCCATTAGGATCATTTACCTGATATCTTCCTCATCCCTCCTATTCTTTTGTTCCTTTTTAATTAGTTTCTTTTTTATGAATTATTTTGATATCATTATCACTATCTAATGTGTCGTTACACTGCGGCTGTCTATCAAACATGTTTTATTCATTATACTTATTTAATATTTATTTGTATCATTCGCTTTACTTTTGATTTTCTTTTAATTATTTATTATCTATGTTATTTTTTATCTTAACAATATGGTTTAAATTGTCATTTCTAAATGTTACATATATGATTATGATATTTTTAATAATGTTTCTGTTTATTTTATTTATTTTTTAAAGTTATTACCCCCTGAGGAAGGCATTTGCTGAAACATGTAGGGGTTATTTTAATAAAAGCATCTGTGACCACTTGTACTTTTATCAGCTCACCTTTTGTGTTTCCCTAGTAATTCTGCGAGTGTGCTTGCTCTCATTTGGACTGTACTAAGCTGCCTCTCCTTCCATCTCAGCAGGCACTGATCTGTCTCTCTGAATGACAGCCAAACCTGCTGCCCTATGACCTCCTGGTAAAGCCGAAAGACCAGCGAGTTGAATTGTTCTAGGGTCGGCGAAGCACCAACATCCCAAGCTCACGAGTGTGGCCCTCAACTCAAAGGGATACCACTCCCAGGATGGGGGGTTCTCTGCTGCAGACATTTCCTGGAAGAATGCTGGAAACACGCTGCTTTAGATGTTCAATGTAAATCAGGGGAGAGGGATGAAACGTCCAAGGCAGTCATTGAGCTCACCAGCCCTGACAAAACTGTAGCCAAGGTTACCTCCCCCCCTTCCACTGACTGCTGGAGAAGATGCGTAAAATAATTGTCCAACTGTCTGACCACCATTGTAGGCAATAGTGAAGAGGTAGCAAGGGTCTGGGAGGGCTGCAGAGCCCCTTTTTCCTTTCACTTTTTCCCCATAAGTTAAGCAGCCTGCTCACAAAAGTCCAATGAATGCCATCTTGGCTCCTTCATGTGCTATCTTTCTACTTTTTGAAGGAGTAAACAACTGATCTATGTCTACCCATTCCACTCCGTTCTTTATTTTATAGACCTCTATCATATCTCCCCTCAGCAGTTTCTTTTTCCAGGTTGAAGAGCCCTAACCTTTTAAGTCTTTACTCATAGGGGTATCCTTCCATCCACTTTACCATTTTGTGGTTCTTCTCTGTACTTTTCTAATTCTGCTATATCCTTTTTAAGATTTGGTGCCCAGAATTGCACACAATATTCAAGGTGCGGTTGCATCATGGAATGATACAGAGGCATTAAAATATCCTTAGTTTTAGTCTCCATTCCTTTCCTAGATATATCCTTACCCTCAGCTGTTGTGTTGTCTGTCTTGACTAGATTGTAAGCTCTGATGAGCAGGGGCCGTCTTTTACTTGTGTTTGTACAGCGCTGTGTATGCCTTGTAGTGCTATACACATGATAAATAGTAGTAGTAGTAGTTTCCTTATGATTCCTAGCATTCCGTTTGTTTTCTTGGATGCCGCAGCACACTGGGCAGAGGGTTTCAATGTATTATCCACAATGGCGCCTAAATCTTTTTCCTGGGTGATGGCTCCTAACGTGGAACCTTGTATCATGTAACTATAGTTTGGGTTGTTCTTTCCTTGGTGCATAACTTTGCACTGGTCCACATTAAATTTCATCTGCCATTTGGATGCCCAGTCTTCAACTTTGTCAAGGTCCTCTTGCAATTTTTCACAATCCTCTTGGGTTTTAACAACTTTGAATAATTTTGTGTCATATGCAATTTTGATCACCTTACTCTTTAGTCCCATTTCCAGGTCATTTATAAAAATGTTAAAAAGCAGCATACTATAGTTAATAGTAATGGCAGTTTACAAATT
The DNA here is from genome assembly GCA_033557465.1 of Ichthyophis bannanicus. NCBI lineage: Eukaryota > Metazoa > Chordata > Amphibia > Gymnophiona > Ichthyophiidae > Ichthyophis > Ichthyophis bannanicus. Next base: position 212,006,816 of record CM066037.1, read on the forward strand.
ACTAATAGTAGGTGTTCAATTTCATTTTTCAGCTATTTCATCAATCTGGTATGTGTACTATTCTTTTGCTTGACAAATTGTCCTATTACACCTTCCAGCTTCAACAAAAGTTTTTTTAATTCCTCTGAATCATCACCTTTCAATATAATTCCTGGCACTGATATCTCCCCTTCCTGCTCCTTGTGTTCTCTCATTGGTATCTCCACTACATCTTCTTCAGTAAAGAGCAATGTCATCAAATTTGCAGATGACACACAATTATTTATATTCTCTTATATACTGTGCTATTCTGCATCAGTGTGGTTTACATTGAACAAACTGAAATTACATTGAACAGGGCATTATAACTTGGAGATAGCTATTTTACAGGGAACATGGGCTATGGAGGGTTAAGTGGCTTGCCCAAGACCACAAGGAGCACCTGTGGGACTAGAAACCCCAGTCCTTCTGGCCCAAGGTTGCTGTCCTCTAGTGGGATTTGAACCCCCAACCTTCCAGCCTGAAGTACCTTGCCCCAACCACTAGGCCACTCCTCCTCTCCACTTATTCAAAGTTGTTTAATCACAAGATGATTGTGAGGAATTGCAAGAGGACCTTGAGGAATTGGGAGACTAGGCATCCAAATAACAGAGGAAATTTAATGTGGACAAGTGCAAGGTTATGCACTTAGGAAAGAATAACCCAAATTATAGTTAAATGATGAAAGGTTTCATATTAGCAATTGCCACCCAGGAAATGGATTTAGGATTCATTGTGAATAATACCTTATTGGGGTCATTCCTAGCCACGGAGTTAGGGCAGGCAGTGGGAAGTTCAGGGTCATTCTGGACCACCCACTGCCCGCACTTACTCTGCCCCTCCCCAACTATTTGGCCCCTCTGCTGACCCCAACTAACTTCCCTGTACATTGCATGGAGAGGTTAGATGGCCCCGGATGTACAGGGCCAATTCTAATGTTGGTCCTGTACATCTGGGGCTGGAAAACTGAACAGTGAACCTATTCCACCTCTGTGGTAAAATAAGTTCCCCTAGTTGTCAGGGGACGGCAGGCCTGGATGACAGAGAAGGTAGGAGGGGGTGGAGGAGATTCCTCGCAGCCCAACCCTGGCCTTGGGAGGCCAGATCGGGGGTCAGGCTGCGGGGAATGAAAAATCTTTTTAGTGGCCAAGGATCAGGAGCCACAGTGCTATGGCAATCGGACGCCATGGTGCCATGGTTCCATTCAGAAGACTTGACTGAGTTAGCTGGGCTAGGCCTGTACATGCAAGCCGACCAGGATTGGGGTCCCGGCCTGCATGTACAGGCCTGGATCCGATTCTGATTCAGTGAGGCTAGATATGCCCTGTGGGATCAGAATCCCATCTAACTCTGTGCGTCCATTTCCGACCAGGCGCACAGAGGGCCGGAACATTCAGGATGGAATCGGGCCTATATGGGTTAGGACTGGAGGTGGGCTGATGGGGGGTTAGGACTGGTAATGGGCTATGGGGGGGCTAGAACTGGAAATGGGCTTATGGGGGGCTAGGACTGGAAATGGGCTATGGGGGGGGGCTAAGACTGGAAATGGGCTGATGGTGGAGTTAGTACTGGTAATGGGTTATGGGGGGACTAGGACTGGAAATGGTTGATGAGGGGGTTAAGACTGTTAATGGGCTATGGGGGAGGCTAAGACTGGAAGTGGGCTGATGGGGGGGGTTAGGACTGGAGGTGGGCTGATGGGGGGTTAGGACTGGTAATGGGCTATGGGGCGCTAGGACTGGAAATGGGCTTATGGGGGGCTAGGACTGGAAGTGGGCTGATGGGGGGCTTAGGACTGGTAATGGGCTATGTGGGACTAGGACTGGTAATGGGCTGAGTGGAAGGGGGGACTTGAACTGCAAATAGCTGATGGGGATGGGGGGCTTGGACTGGAAATGGGCTAAGTGAAGGGGGCTTGAACTGCAAATAGCTGATGGGAAGGGGGGCTTGGAATGGAAATGGGCTGTGAGGGGAGGGAGCTAGGACTGGAAATGGGCTGAGTGGGGGGGAGCTAGGACAGGAAATGAGCTATTGGAGGTGCTAGGATTGGATTGGAAATGGGCTGTTGGGGGGTGCTGAGATTGGAAATGGGCTGTGAGGGGAGGGAGCTAGGACTGGAAATGGGCTGATGGAGGTGCTAGGATAGGACTGGAAATGGGCTGTTGGGGGTGTTAAGATTCGAAATGGGCTGTGGTGGGGGCTAGGAATGAAATGGACTTATGGAGGGGCTAGAACTGGAAGTAGGCTCATTGGGGGCTTGGATTGGAAATGGGATGAGTGGAGGGGAGCTAGGATTTGACATGGGCTGATGGTGGGGCTAGGAAAGGACTAGAAATCGGCTGATGGGGGGCTGGGATTGGAAATGAGCTGATGGAGGGACTCAGATAGGACTGGAAATAGACGGGGGAGCTAGGACTGGAAATAGGCTGATGGTGGGGCTAGGATAGGACTGGAAACGGACTGATGGGGGGCTAGGACTGGAAATGGGCTGATGCGGGGGCTAGAAGGGAGCGAATGCTGGGTGGGGCTGGAACTAGAAGGGAGCTGATGTTGGGGAGGATTAGAATGGGATGGAGCTGGGAGAGTGAAATGGAGAGGGGAAAAATATTTTGTGTGGGAGGGAAGAAAAATCTTCAATTGGCCGGGTATTGGGAGAGTAAGCGAGGATTGAGGATGGAGGGGTAAAATTTGAGTGGATAAAATAGGAATGAGAAAAGAGCAAAAGGAGAAAGGTTAGTATGTTAAAACAGATGAAGACAGAGAACAGAAAAAAACTAGAAGAGAGAAGAAAGGACAAATGGACAGCAGATGATGGAGAGTTAGCAGAAGACACAAAGAAACCAGAAGAAAGTACCTGGATCAATTGCAACTGAAAAAAAAATGCACAAAAGGTAGAAAAATATCTCTTTATTTTGAATTTATTAACTGGAATAAGTCAGCTCTGGGAAATGTGAATCCATAACATTTGCACTTTATTTAGTACAAGAGGAAATTAATTTATAGTTTTATTTCTACAGTGTTGTACATTCCAAGTTTGGCTTTTGTGGTTCCAAGTTTAATTATTGTCTTCCTGTTTCTAAATTGTGATTCCTTGTTTGGTGATGGTCTATGTTCTGCATGTGTAACTGAGCTGAGGTATTCTGTTTATGTAATTCCTATTTGACATTGCCACTTGTTCGCTTTCCCCAGTAGGTCATGTACTGTTATTCTCTGAAATGTATTGGCTTAATATTTGCAGTGTTGCCTTTTGATAGGTAGGGTCTTGTGCTTTGTGAGTCCTGGTAGTGCTATTAGGATACGGCGGGTTTGCTATGGGTTCTAAATGCTAGAACCTCGTCTTTTTTGAGCGGAGTAGTCCACCTGTTTGTTAACTTGCTGAAGGAAGAATTTCCAGGTCCTCATTTTTGAGTTGACGGCATTGTTGTGGACATTGTGGACGTGGTGGAGCTCTCTCCGTTCTTCAACAGCTAAGTCCTCTTGAGTTAACGTCCATTGTTGGAGGGGGACTGTTGAGCTGATAGGTTGGTTTTGTAGCCCGATGATCAGGGATGATTCAATGAATACCTTTACTGTTTGTTTTCTAAAATTTTTATGCTGACGACAGCAAGTGCTGGTTTTGTCGGTCTGGGCTGGTAATCAGCCATTACTAAATTGATTAAAATGGAGGGTTCACCTCGAGAGAGGAAGAGTTTCTTCTCATGGTGAACGATCCGACAAAAAAACATACATACACTAGGGGGCTTAGTTGGATCTAGAATTGTAAGGGCTGTTACACATTGGGTTAAGTTTGTGGTGATATATTATAGGGGAATCATGTTTATATTGGGTACATTGGGTTGGTTCCCGGGGGTGTAATTTTTAAGATGGGTTCTAAATGGGCAGTGTTTGTAGTAGTTCCTAATGTGCCTGGAGGTTGGCACTGGATTATAGTAATGTAGAAATCTTTTAGTCTTTCTTTATCCATACACTCATTAAGAGGCATGTTTACGAAAAGTTAGTGTATGGTAACACTATGCAAATATTTATGCAAATGAGATCCCTTATGCAAATGAGGCCCCACACCGAGTCTCTGCACATGGCCCCGCGCCCACCTTGGGCCGCCCCTGCATCTGACTCTGATATCTCATCTGACTTATGCAGCTTACTGACTGGCTTCTGCTATCCTGCTTGATAGGCACACCCTCGCTAAATGATTTGGATCACCACAGCTGAAATGTTTCCCAAATGCCGAAGTATTCTTTCACTTCCTTATTTGTTATAGTACTTACCTGCTGCAAATTGTGTGTTGTACTAGCCATCCACACTTTGTTGATGCTCCTCTGTTGCATTTATGCTCTCAGTCTGCTGATCCTGTTCTGTAGTACTCAATTGCAAGCCTGTGAGTTCTGCAGAACAACATATTTCAATGGCTGTATTCAGAGTTATGTCATATTCTCTTAAAAGACAATGACATATGCAATGTCAAAAGCTATTTTATTCCAAATAAGTTCATCTTCCAGTGGGCTGTACTCACAAACCACTGCTTTCTCTCTCAAATGCATGACAAAGTTATCAATGGATTCACTTACTCTCTGCAGCTGCCAAATATGTATCTTTCGAATATTTATTTGCTGTCATTTTTCTCTGTGTCTTTTTATAAGATGAAGGTGAAATGGAATAGGCTCGGGAGTAATTTGAGGAAATATGTCTTTATGGAAAGAGTGGTAGATTCTTGAAATAATCTTCCAGTGAAAGTAGTAAAGATGTATTTATTTAACAGGATTTTTATACTGTTTTATCATTTTAGTCAAAGTGCTTTACATTGTAACTTAAGCTTGGAAATGTACATTAAAAAGAGACATTGATAACTTGGATTCTTCTGAGGCAATGGAGGGTTAAGTGACTTGCCCAAGGCCATAAAGGAGAACTAGGAGAAATCAAACCTGAGTCTCTTGGATGCCAAAGCCAGTGCTCTAACCACTAGGCTGTTCCTCTACTCTAAAAGGCTGCATCTGAATTCAAGAACACATGGGACAAACATAAAGGTTCTCTAAGGAAAAAAATGATTGTAAAGCTTAGTAGTTGGTATAAAAGAATAGATTGTATCGGATCGGCCATATGGTCCTTATCTGCCATTATGTTTCTTTTTTTAATATACTATATTGCATTTTTGTTGGGTTTGAAATAGGCTTCTAATGCATTCAGGATAACTTTGGTATCCTTCCTCTGTTCCTCTAAGAGGCTCAAATTGTGTTTATAACCATTGTGCCATTTGGTACCCATCACCTTCTCAGTGTAGTTGGCTGCACTTCAGCTGGTTTACCATGTAAGCCTGTTGCTAGACAGTAGTCTTCAAACCATGGTCTAAAATTATTCCACTTGCTACTTAAAAGATCATTAATCTTCTTACCCTCTGGAGGTAGAATGCTGTTAGTAGCTGCCATGATGCTATAATGGTTTTGTACTTCTGTGTCAAGAGAAATCATATGCAATCTTAGGACAATCAATATCCATTTCAATCCTTGCTGTGCACTCCAATTCTGCAGCCCACTACACTTTGGAAATTCTTTCCATCATAGACAAGAAAACAGCACAATTTCAGAAACTTCTGGCATGTTTTAGTGTTAAAAATAAAGATACACTAAATACAGCTGAAGCACAGGAAACATGATGTGTTACATCAGAAGTTCAAAGGTCAAAGGTGACAGTAACTAGGAAGTAAGAAAACCATGAGACATAACATTGCCATTAGAGGGCATCAGTACAAGTTAACATCTGTAAAACGTGTTTACACAGTCCAAATGCTTACTCCAAACCTGCTGCTGCCAAATTCATAACTAGATCTGTATTCTACTTTTGAAGAGGTGAATTGTGGCAGCCTGAGGGGGAGGGCATGAGCAAAGATCCTGGGGAGCAGAGCATAGGACGAGTGAACACAACTTTGGGAAAGGGCTGTTGAGTAACAGAGTCTGCAATAGAGGATCACAAAAGTATGTTTGCCAAGGGTCCAATAAAGTGCTAATCTGGTGTGGACCTTGTGGCAAAGCATGGCAAAGGTAAGGTGATAGGAAAAGGGACCTACCTTCGGAAAGACAGAATGTACAGGAGATTAGTGTATGGAAGAAAGAAAGAAGGAAAATTGAGTGATGGCATGAGAGAAGTCAGATGGATTTAGGATAGAGGAAGAGAGAAGTAGGGGATGGAGATAGGGTTGCCAACTGGCCGGTTTTCAGCCGGCCTGGCCGGTTTTTCCATGGCCAGGCCGGCTGCCGGCGCAGAGGCAAAACCGGCCCTCGAAAAGCCGGTTTTTTTGCTCTGGCCGCAAGATCGGGAGCGGCCAGAGCAAAAAAACCGGCTTCTCTCAACCCGGAGGGCTTCAGAGGGAGCCGGGGAAGCCCGCGCGAGGCCCCGGCTCCCTCTGTACAGCTGCCAGCGTGAAGAGCCTTTACCTTCACGCTGGCGGCTGTTCCTGTGAAGCCGCGATTGGTGGAAAAGGTTAAAGGCAATGCCCTTTAACCTTTCCCAGCATTTGCGGCTTCACAGGAACAGCCGCCAGCGTGAAGGAAAAGGCTCTTCACGCTGGCGGCTGTTCAGAGGGAGCCGGGGCCTCGTGCGGGCTTCCCCGGCTCCCTCTAAAGCAGGGGTCTCAAACTCAAATTGCTTTGAGGGCCAAATGAGGACTTGTAAAGTAACCCGGGGGCCGCATAAGACGCGGGGCCTCATTTGCATAAGGGACCTCATTTGCATAAATATTTGCATAATGTTACCATACACTAACTTTTAGTAAACATGCCTCTTTAATGAGTATGGATAAAGAAAGACTAAAAGATTTAGAAACAAGAAGACAATAATTAAACTGGGAACCCCAAAAGCCAAACTTGGAATGTACAACAACACTGTAGAAATAAAACTATAAATTAATTTCCTCTTGTACTAAACAAAGCGCAAACATTAATGATGCACATTTCCCAGAGCTGACATATTCCAGTTAATAAATTCAAAATAAAGAGATATTTTTCTACCTTTTGTGCATTTTTTTTCAGTTGCAATTGTTCCAGCCACTTTCTTCTGGTTTCTTCATGTCTTCTGCTAACTCTCCATCGTCTGCTTCCATTTGCCCTGTCTTCTCTCCTAGTTTTTTTTTCCATTCTCTCTCTACATCTGCTTTAACATACTAATCTTTCTCCTTTTTCTCTTTCCTCATTCCTATTTCATCCACTCAAATTTTACCCCTCCATCCTCAATCCCCACTTACTCTCACAATACCTGGCCAATTGTAGATTTGTCTTCTCTCCCCGACAAAATATTTTTCCCCTCTCCATTTCACTTTCCCAGCTCCATCCCATTCTAATCCTCCCCCAACATCAGCTCCCTTCTAGTTCCAGCCCCACCCAGCATACGCTCCCTTCTAGTCCCTGCATCAGTCCATTTCCAGTCCTATCCTAGCCTCACCATCAGCCCATTTCCAATCCTAGCCCCCCATCAGCCCATTTCCAATCCTAGCTCCCTCCCCTCACAGCCCATTTCCATTCCAAGCCCCCCTCCCCATCAGCCATTTGCAGTTCAAGCACCCTTCCACTCAGCCCATTTCCAGTCCTTAAAACCCCACCAGCTCATTGCCAGTCCTAGACCACCCATAGCCCATTACCAGTCATAAACCCCCCTGCCAATAGCCCACTTCCTGCCCTAACCCCCATTACCCCATTCCAGTCAGCCCCTCCATAGCTCATTACCAGTCCTAACTGCACCAACCGCCCACCTACAGTACTTCATTAACCCCACCTGCCCATTTCCAGTCCTAGCCCCCACCATAGCCCATTTCCAGTCATAACCCCCCCTGCCAATAGCCCATTTCCAGTCCTACACCCCCCCTGCCAATAGCCCATTTCCAGTCATACCCCCCCCCCCCCCGGTAAATAAAAAAACAACCTGGCTTCTGCTGCTGGCTTCTGCTGCAGCAGAAAATCAGCTGTCCTGCGGCCCCTTTCCCTCTGCGCGAGAGCCCTGAGTGTGCTTCCTCTGCGGCATGCTTTTTAAGCCGCGAAGAGAGTATTTCCCTCTCGCGCGGCTTAAGCCTATTCACTTTTCAAGCCTCGCGAGAGGGAAATACTCCCTTCGCAGCTTGAAAAGCACGCCGCAGAGGAAGCACATTCAGGGCTCTCGCGCAGAGGGGAACGGGCCGCAGGACAGAGCAGCAGAAGCCAGTTTTTTATTTTTTTTTAAATTGACCGTCGATTCTGCCGTTGCCACGGCGGCAACGGCAGCAGCAGAAGCCGTCGCGGGCCGAACAACCTTCTCCCGTGTGTTTGAGACCCCTGCTCTAAAGCCTCAGACAGCCGCGGTTTTGGGGGGGGAGGCCAAGGACTGCCTGGGCTGTGATGGGGGGAGGGGGCCTGGACTGGAAAAGGGCTAGGAGGGGGGGGGACTTGGACTGGAAAGAAATGGGCTGTGATGGGAGGGGACCTGGACTGTAAAAGGGCTATGTGGGGGGGGGGGACATGGACTGGAAAGGGGTTTTGATGGGGAGGGGGACTTGGACTGGAACCGGGCTGGGGAGGGGGACATGGACTGGAAATGGGTTGTGATGGGGAGGGGGACCTGGACTGGAAAAGGGCTATGGGGGGGGGGTGAAAAGGGACACCAAATGGGCTAAGGTGGAGGGAGGGTGAACGTGGACTGGAAATAGGCTGTGATTAGGGGGACTGGGACTGGAAATTGGTGGTTAAGGGGGGGGACCTGGACTGGAAAAGGGCTATGGGGGGGGCATTGGACTGGAAAGAAATGGGCTGTGATGGGGAGGGGGACCTGGACTGGAAAAGGGCTATGTGGGGGGGGGACATGGACTGGAAATGGGTTGTGATGGGGAGGGGGACCTGGACTGGAAAAGGGCTATGGGGGGGGGAACTTGGATTGGAAATAGGCTGTGATTAGGGGGGCTAGGACTGTAAATGGACTGTGATGGTGGTGGGGGGGGGTAGGACTGCAAATGGGCTGTGATGGTGCGGGGGGACTCGGACTGCAAATGGGATGTGATGGGGGTGGGCCTAGGACTGGAAATAGGCTGTGATGGGGGACTTGGACTGGAAATGGGCTGTGATGGGGGGGGGGGCTAGGACTGGAAATGGCCTGTGATGTGAAGGCTAGCACTGGAAATGGGCTTATGAAGAGCTGGAATAGGACTGGAAATGGGTTGATGTGGGGCATGGGAGAATGGGACTAGAAGGGAGTGGATGCTGGTTGGGTCTAGAACTATAAGGGAACTGATTTTGGGGGAGGACTAGAATAGATGGGGAATGAGTGGAGAGGGGAAAAATATTTTGTGTGGAAGAAAAGTCTATGATGGGCTGGGTATTGGGAGAGTGAGGGGCTTGAGAATGGAAGGGTGAAATTTAAATGGATGATAAAGTAATAAGGAAAGAATTGGGGGAAAGAGCAAAAGGGAAACAATCAGTATGTTAAAGCAGAAATAGAGAGAGAATGGAAAACATCTAAAAGAGAAGAAAGGACAAATGGATAGCTTGCAGAAGACACGAAGAAACCAGAAGAAAGTGACTGGAGCAATTGCAACTGAAAAATAAAACGCCCAAACAGAAGGTAGAAAAATACTTTTTATTTTGAATTTATTAGCTGGAATATGTTTGGTCTGGGAAGTGTGTATTGATAACATCTTTGCGTTTTTGTTTAGTGCAAGAGGAAATTACTTTATAGTTTTATTTCTCCAGTGTTGTACATTTCATGTTTGGATTTTGGGGTTCCCAGTTTAATTATTATCTGACCAAGGAAGTTAGCCTACACGTATCCTCGGTAATTTTTGTGGGTGGGGCTGGGGGCAGGGCAGGGGTGGGACTAGGGGCGGAGAATGGGTGGAGCATGGCGAGCCACAGGTGTCGGGTTTTTCTCGGTGAAAAAGTTGGTAACCCTAGATGGAGAAGAAAAGGCTTTTGGTGTGGAAGAGAGAGGGGCAGAAGAGGATCATAGTGGTGGCATGAGGAGAAGAACTTGGATGAAAGAGAAGGGCATAAGTAAAACTGGGATCTAGTTTAAGACAGGAACTGGAAGAGACAAACCTGGTCCATGATTTTCTTTTGAGGCCTGTCACTTATTTTATTTAAGCTATGAAAAATGGAAGGTAAAACTCAATGACAAACAGGTTAGAAAGTGCACACTTCCACTGTGACGCAATGATGCATTTCTATATACAGTAGGAGCCTTGGAGTGAGGCATGGTGAAGTATGTCTTGGTAGACTGTGAGGATATGCTTTCATGAGCACATATTTAATTAATCTGTGCACCTAAAAATTTAAACCACGTAGAGATCACTTATATACTTATGAATTAACATGCAAAACTGATTTGTGCATTTAAAAATGTTCTAGCATGCACACAATGCACATCTGAAGAAAAAATATATGAAATAAACCAAAAATTGCCTACAAATAGAGAGAAATTATTTCAGATGTGAATCAATTTTTTTTTTTTAGTATGCAAACCCCTATAGGCTAGCCAAGGTGAGAGGCATAATATGGTCTGTATGTTTCTCTCTGTGGCAAAATTATAGGTATATGTGTGTCTATGTCTGTGCGGGGAGGGGGAGTTGCTGTGTTTGGGGGGAATTTGAGGTGGACTATCAGGAAAATGGTCGGGGACAAAGCATATGTGCGAGGGTGTGAAGAATGTACAGTATGGGCTCTATGCAGCAGAGAATATTTGTGAAAGGCAGGGATAATGAAGGGTGTATTGGTGTATGTATTAGGGGTGTCTGGGATAGCTGTTGGGTGGGAGGTGCATCAGGGAGGGTTCTGAGCTATGATGGGTTTTAGAGGCAGAAACGATGTCAGAGGCCTAAGGGGCTGTCCAGGACATGTTCTTTCCCAACTGACTTCACTTCATATTCTCCCACCCAGCCTATCCCCTATCTTCCTGCATCTCTCCCTACATTGCCTTGCCCCTCTGATCCCTGTCCTCCACTCTCCCCATGCCTGTGCATCAAGGGAGAGGCGATTTTATAAGGTTTTTTATATGTGCAAAGCCTGTTTTATACGCAGACAAGGGCTTTGATAAAATTGCATGACTGCATACACGAAAAAAAGTATGTGCTTGCAAAATGTGCACCTACTTTTACATGACATGGTTGAAGGATGGCATGGATGTGAAGTTACAGTTTGCACATACAGTATATTTTATTAAATATGCAAGTACACACTTCGACTACATAAACACATTTATGCCAACTTCAAAGCAGGGCATGTGCAAAGGAATTGGGTACCCTAAATGAACCTTCAGCCTTATATCCCCCCAACACCCCCTCCCCACATTTTGATAATTAAACTCAAGAATCAAGTTCATCTTAACACCTCCCCTCCCACAACAGTCCTATGAAAATACATAATTGGGTATTGCACTTTTAAACATTAACTTTTACTTTGTATGTATGTATGTGATCGCTCTCCCTGCAAGTAAAAGAATGTATTGATGGCTCCTTAGGTTTGCGTGATTGACATGATCTACCATTGAGCTTTGACTGTTGCTGCCTCTTAGAAGGTACTTCTCTAGGCAACTGCCTAGTTTTTTCCTCGTTGTTGCATCAGCCCTGCTTCAAAGCAGGTATAAATTGGTACTTTGGCATTTTTGCACTATTTGGGCTGCTTCTGCAAGCCTATTTTATCAATGCACATTGGCGCCTATGTTGCCTGGAACACTGTTGACCCGTCATCTCCTGATCTTGCTCCTCTACAGCTGCAGCCAGACTGGCAGCAAGAGAAACCATTAAACATGCATTGTCTCCTGCTGAGATATGGTCAGTCTCATGGTATGAGCTGCTTTTCACTGTGAGACTGGTCCCACAGCAGTACGATATGACATACACTTAAATACTTCTTCTCCTGCCAGTCCAGCTGGGATTGGAAGTTGGCAGGGCAGCACTGTTACAGGTAATCAGGCTCTCCGCCATACTCAGCTCTTCACATTTTACAATTGGCGGGACATTCACTGCTAAGGGGGAAGACCTGGCCTTCCTGTCTTCGGCAGTAACTCTCCTTGGGTTGCTGCCAGATTGGAGCATGCATTAACAAACAGTTGTATGTGACGAGACGGGCAAAAATGAAAAGACAGACAACAGGCACTCTAGTGTAAGAAAAATGTGCCTAATGAATTATTAACTGTTAATATGTTATTATAGGCATAAGCAAGTGCTATACTCCTGTACAATGATTTTATTTGTGCCCTGGAGAATGTTTTTTTTTCTCAGGAACAACATTTTTATGTGTGGGGAATACAAATATACGTATCATAAGGTAGGTTTTCAGTTGCTTGCATTCTTTACTTTCTGCCTGTCAAATATTTCCCCAATTGTGACATTTTAAAGCAGAAGCTATTTTAGATTTCCTTTGGCCTGATTATTGAAGGTATGATTGTAGCGGCAGCGCAAACGATCCAATAATACCAGGAGTCTGTTCAAAAGGTCCAAATCATTTATTGTGCACAAGACTCAAGCAGAATCACATTCAAAAATGGCTGAGCAATGGCTGTTAGTAAAACAACAACTTTTATACTTTTCTTCTCCAGTCTAGACATAGGCAAACTTTTCATTGGTCCCGGTAACCCCTTCTGCCCCATCTATTGGTCCCGGTACCTTTACGTAGTTATCCAATGAGGACCTTTGTCTGGGCTCAGCATCTGTTCCCCCCCCCCCCCCTTACAGCCCTCATTACAATGGTCAGTTCTTAGGCTCTTGATACATCCCTTCTCCAAGGTCACTAGCTGGCTGGAATATGTGTGAAAACAGGGCACTGTAACTTTTCTTTCAACAGAGTTAATTAATTCCATAGAAGCTTCTCACATTCTTATCAGTACCAATTAAAGCAGTTTTTCTATTTCTCCTAAGTTTCGATTCTGCTTAGCTATGCTTAATTATGCTTAGTTAAGTTTCGATTCTATGGTGGCAGCATTCAAAAGGTTTTTCATTCCTCTGGCCTAGTCACAGGCTTCATTTACAGGTCAAGCTGCTTAGGCCTGCCTGCTTAGTTCAAGCAGCATGGATCATAGGCCTTCGCCTACCACATTCCCCCCTTTGATTAATCTCACCCTATGGCTAATAAGGTGTGATATTTAAATCACTTAATTACACTGGGGTTGGATTACGACCAAGCGTACCAGGATTAGGGTGCCATAAGGCTAAAATCTTAGTGGCAGTCTTTCGTTCTACTGTATTTTCTGTAGCACTATTAATAGAGCGCATACAACATGGGATTATACATGATAACAGCAGAAACATAGCTACAAATACCAATATTATCATAGCAAAAGTAGTAAGTCCTCCCAATCCGGAGAAGATAGATTCGAACCAGTTGGGTATCTTAAGACCATGCCAAGTCTGTACTGGCACATAGACGTGCTTTCGCATGTTTTCAGCAATATTTTCAACTACCTGACCTTTGTCATCTATCTTCAAACAACAATTGGTTAGATTCAACTTACCACATACTCCTCCTTCAGCTGTTAATAAGTAATCTAGTGCCAAGCGATTCTGATATATTGCAGTAAGCATTTGTGTGCTCTGTCTAGCTAGAAGTGTGAGTGCTTGGCTAGTTTCATTAGTTATTAGTTCGACAACTGCTTGCAAGCGTATAATACGATTTATCATATACACAGGGGTCCGGTATCCCCAGGTGCCATCTTGCTCCCAAGTGGCAGGTCCATAGTAGGCAATAATTCTTTCGGGTGGCCAATCACCACCATCCCATCTCTCCCATTTGCCTATCTGTAAAGCTGCTCTCTTATGTCTCTTAGTATACACTGGGTAACCTAATTGTTCTCCCTGCTCTGTGGGTAACAGAAAGAAAGAAGGTTGGATGGTTCCTAAAACACATGCCCCTCCCCAATGAATAGGGAGTCGAGCATATGCTCGGGTTCCACAGATCCAATACAAACCAGGTGGAGCTTGCCAGGCATGAGGTTGGGAAGGTCGGTCCATAGATCGGCAAGCTCAGGAAATTTTACTAAGGGATTGGTAGGTTCAGGTTCATTAACTCCTGACCACCAGGACGTCTGTTTTGTGGTGTCATTATAAAACTTTTGACTAAGACAGACAAGCTGTCCCACTTTCAAATTGAACTGGGGTCCGGTTCAAGCATAACACAGACGTCCAACTATTGGGTGTGCTAATACCCGTTCACCTGTGGTCTTATGTAGCTCAGTATGATTATAAGCTACTGAGTAATTTAATTCTTGGGCCTCCCAGGGCCACTGATCACCCATTCTAGTTCCTCCACAAAAGTAACAATCTGAAATGTGGAGACTGGATACTACTGCTCCAGCTAATTCTAAGAACAGATTTTGAGAAGGGTGAGGGATGTCAAACTTATTCATATGCATAGTTTCATAGAAGGTATTATGTATATGGTACCTTGATGAACGATGGGCCTGGGTGTTCAGTCTAATATATACAATAGTTCCTGGATCTGACCCAGAGCCTGCAATGCGTAGACCAAATTTATACCCTTGTGTCCATGCACTGGGATTTATTATATGTAACTCTAATGGATTACAGGCACCCTTCTTACATTTTTCTGGATTCTTTACATATGGCTGATGTAAGGCAGCCATTCGATTATCTCTGGTATTCTCTATCATACCAGTTTTCCATGTGGCATAGAAAACACATTCCCACTTTGGGCAATAGTAATCTTCAACTGGTGCTGTGCTATACTCATTTGATAAAACTTGTTTTCCTGTACATGCTCCCCATCCAGTGGTTCCTTCTGGACACATATACTTGTGATCATGATAATATGCTTTTTCCCAGTTAGCACAATTAGAACGACTATCCCTATTTATAGCATCACAAGCATCAAAATACAAAACAGCATTCTTCGTAGGATCAGTAAGTGGGGGTGTAGCATTAAGTAAAGCACCATCTGCATCATTCCATCGTATTTCTAGAGTATAATAGGATGGATTCTGGTGCGGGTTAAAACAAACTTTAGTATTACCCTTAGTACAAATGTTCAGTTCAGTGGTATTATATATACACCGACTTACTGTACCAGTGCAGGTGTAGTAAGAATGATAAAGCAAAGTCTGAGTTACTTTCATTCCAGTCCGAGTAGAAGTAATGCAGGTAGTACATGGGGGTAAGGCAAAAGTGAGTTCAAAGCTCCCCATGCAGGCAACCAGAACAAAATAGAAGCAAGGATGCATGTTGATTGTAGTCATTCTGAATCTCTGCTGGAAAATCTTGACCTCGACGTTCACTGCTTCTGGACACAATGTTGACCCATCTGCTAATGAAGCAATTCAACGGGTGTCAATGTTGATTGAAGATCCTCAAGTTTCCGCTGTATGCCAACTTACCAATCGTAGTTGGCCTGAATAAAGTCTATCAATGTAAAGTTATTCAGTGTACCACAAACATACACATTGGGTCCTCTCCAACCCCAATTGAAAGAACAAGTTTTGCTGTATTGGAAACAGCAATCCTCTTTGAAAGACTTGTCAACTGTAGAGCACCGTAGTTCTTGGGTGGCCCAGGGAAGTTCTAGGCCGCTGGTTGCCGCCTCAGGGTGAGTCGCAAAGGAATATCAGGATGCTGCATCACAGTCCACTGATCTGGGTCTGGAACTGCTGCAGGCTTGACTCTGCTATGATGGATCCAGGATTCTATTTCTGCTACCTTCACGGCTGTTGGTGTAGACAGGATGACGGTGTATGGTCCCTTCCAATGGGGTTCCAGCGGTGTCTTCTTCCAATCTTTGATCCATACCGAGGTACCAGGCTTGTAGGGATGCAGGGGTTCCGTCAAGTTGATAGGTAACTGGTCCTGTATCCACGCATGGAGAGTCTGCAGGACAGAACTAAGAGCTAGGAGTTCTTGTCTGGTTACTTCTGAACCAATTTGTGTCAAACTACCCTTAACTCCCTGCACAATTGGCGTGGGTTTACCATACATGATTTCAAAGGGAGAAAATCCTGACAATTTCACAGGAGCTGAGCGTATCCTAAGTAAAGCTATTGGGAGAACCTGGGGCCACTTCAGGTGGGTCTCCTGACATAGCTTAGACAACTGAGATTTTAGAGTACGATTCATTCGCTCAACTTTCCCTGAACTTTGGGGTCTGTATGCAGTGTGTAACTTCCATTGTATCTGCAGGGCACTGGCTAACTGTTGGGTAATTTGAGATACAAATGAGGGCCCATTGTCCGACCCTATCACTGCAGTGATTCCAAATCTGGGGATAATTTCCCTCAGCAAAACCTTGGTGACTTCTCTGGCCTTTTCAGTCCTGGTGGGGAAAGCTTCCACCCACCCAGAGAAGGTGCAAACTAAGACTAACAAGTAACGATATCCACCGGCTTTTGGCATTTCAGTAAAGTCCACTTGTAGGTTGTGCATAGGGGTTACACCACCTGACTGAACTCGGGGTGGTGGTGTAGGACCCTGCTTGGCATTGTTCTTGGCACAAGTTAAACACTGGCGAGCTACCGAGGCTGACAGAGCTCCCAACAATGCAATGCAAAAATGTGGTCTAAGTGCTTTTTCCATCGCGTTTTTCCCATAATGTGTAGCTTGATGAAAAGCCTTTACAAAGGCTGGTCCCAATGATCCAGGGATTACTATTCGTCCTGGAGGTTGGCTACCCTCTGTTGGTGGCAGCTCAATCCATCCATCTTTCAGTACCCCTTTTTCTATAGTACAATAATAGTCCAATTCTTTCGTGGTGTATCATGGTGTCCACAGGTTAAGGGGTACAGGAAACAATACTGCTTGTATTGGTGTTGCTTGTGATGAAATTTGTCCTGTCATGGCTGCTTTGCGTGCTGAGACATCAGCAAATCTGTTTCCTTGGGCAACTTCTCTTCCTGTTTGATGTCCTCGGCAGTGCATGACAGGAACTTGTACAGGGGCCCATACCGCATCTAACAACATTAATATTTCTGGGCCATACTTAATAGATTTGCCTCCTGAGGTAATAAGTCCTCGTTCTTTGTATAGAGCTCCATGAGCATGTAAAGTAGTGAAAGCGTATTTTGAGTCTGTGTATACATTCAACTGAAGTCCAGCACCTAATACTAGTGCCCTTGTGAGTGCTATCAATTCCGCTTTCTGTGCTGATGTTCCTGATGCAAGAGCTGATGATTCTATGACTTTTTCCCGGGTAACTACTGCATACCCGGCACAGCATCGTCCATTGATGATGAGGCTGCTTCCATCCACGAAGTAAGTCTGGTCAGGGTTTTCTAAAGGCACATCAGTTAGGTCAGGTCGACTTGAAAACACAATGTCCATGACTTCTATACAGTCAAGTTCTGGTGGGTCCTCGCTGATTGGTATCAATGTGGCTGGGTTGAAAGCATGGCTCACTTCCAGTTGTATTCGAGGATTTTCGCATAGCATGCTCTGGTATTTCAGCATTCGAGAGTTGGTGAACCAATGATTTCCTTTTTGTTCCACAAGGGCGAGTACTGCATGTGGTACTGTAACCCGTAGGTTCTGTCCTAAGGTGAGTTTGTCTGCTTCACTTACTAACAATACTGTGGCTGCAACAGCTCTCAGACATGGTGGCCATCCTTTGGCTACAGTGTCCAATTGTTTTGATAAGTATGCTACAGGTCGCTCCCAATGTCCCAATGTCTGAGTTAGCATTCCTAGAACGTTTCCTTGCATTTCATTTACAAATAGATGAAAAGGCTTCTGGACGTCTGGTAGTCCAAGTGCTGGTGAAGACATTAATGCTTTCTTCAAGGTTTTAAATGCTTCATCCTGATCGGCTCCCCACTCTAGTGGTGACTTCTCTTCTCCTTTGGTGGCTTCATATAGTGGTTTAGCGATCTGAGCAAAATTAGGTATCCATATTCGGCAGTATCCTGCTGCTCCTAGAAAGGCTCTGACTTGCTTCCTGGTAGTTGGGGTTTGGATACTACACACGGCTTCTTTTCTTTCTGGTCCTAATTGTTGGCTTCCTTTGGTCAGCCGGAAACCCAAATACTTTACTTCTGTTTGGCATAGCTGTGCTTTTGCTCGGGAAACTTTGTATCCAGCTTCATCTAAGAGTTGTAAAAGGTCATTTGTGGCTTGTACACATTCACTCTCCGATGTGGTAGCTACCAATAGGTCATCCACATACTGAAGAAGCACTCTTTTCCCAGGAATTACAGGATAACTTGAGAGATCTTGGTTTAGTGCAGCACTAAAGATGGTGGGTGAGTTCTTGAATCCTTGAGGCAATCGTGTCCAGGTAAGTTGGCCCCGTCTTCCTGAGACAGGGTCCTCCCATTCAAAGGCAAACAGCAATTGGCTACTCGGGGCTAATCGTATACAGAAGAATGCATCTTTCAAATCCAGGACAGTAAAATGAGTAGCTTCAGCAGGTATCAGTCCTAAGAGTGTATAGGGATTTGGCATGACTGGATGTATGGTTTCAACCGCTTCATTCACTCTTCTTAGATCTTGCACTGGGCGGTAATCACCTGTCCCAGGCTTCTTAACTGGCAGAAGAGGAGTATTCCAAGGTGATTGACATACTTTGAGAAGGCCATACTCCAGTAACCTTAACAAGTGGCGGTGAATGCCTTCAATTGCTGGTCTTGGGAGTGGGTATTGTTTAACATGTACTGGTTCTGCTCCAGGTTTAAGGGTCACAACTACTGGGGCTATGTGCTTAGCTAGACCTGGTGGATTACGTTCTGCCCATACCCCAGGAGGAGCCATAATGTTCTTTAGCAAACTAAAATTGGTATCAGGAGCTGGCTTAGTACTGTAATATCTCCACTCTTCTTCTCGGGGAACAGTAAGCACCATTAATCCTGCAGGCTTCGAATTCACAGTCATTTGCATTTCTCCTTTCTCAGTAAAAGATATTTGGGCCTGCAGTTTGGCTAGCATATCTCGTCCCAGTAGTGGCACTGGACACTCAGGCATGTAAAGGAATTGGTGCGTTATTTGCTGTCCTCCTAGTTTACATACGCGGTTTTGCAGAAAAGACTTGGTGGCTCTGGCACCAGTTTCTCCCATAATAGTGACTGCTCTTGTGGACAAAGGAGCTATTTGCTTATCTACTACAGAATGTTCTGCTCCAGTATCAACCATAAAGTCCATGAATTGGTCCCCTATCTTTAAGCAGACCATAGGCTCCTGGGGACCTAAGGCAAATTCGGAGCCCGGTCTGTCCTAATCTGCTTCATCTAAATCATAGTCCGCTGTGGTTGCAACTCCTTCTATGGCCTCCTCTCTTTCCCGTTGGAAATGTGCTCGATTTGTTCCTCTGCGATTCTGTGATCGGCCCCTCTCCCTCTCTCCCCCAGGGGCGTTCTCTCCTTCTTCGTGTGAGGCATCTTCGAGTTGCGGGCATGCGTTCCTCCAATGTCCTTCTTCCTTGCAATAGGCACATTGATTCACGCCCAACGTGGGCCGGCTATCTCCTCGGCCCCTCCCTCTGCCTCTGCTCCTTCGGTTAGGGACACCTCCCCTACTCCGTTCAACTAAAGCGGCAGCCAAAAGATCGGCTTTCTTCTTCATTTTACGATCACTTTCTTTCTGCCTTTCATTATCACGATTCACATACACCTTCTGAGCAACTTCCATTAGCTGAGATGTATTCATGCCCGCAAACCCATCTAATTTCTGTAGTTTACATCTAATGTCTGGTTGGGACTGGCTGACAAAAGCGGCATTTACCATGCACAGACTCTCTTGTGCAGCTGGGTCATAGGGCGTGTACATTCTGTATGCTTCGGCTAGTCTTTCATAGAATACTGCTGGGCTTTCATCTGCGCCCTGGATAACTTCGGCTATCTTGGAAATATTCATGGCTTTCTGACCCCCCTTTCGCAGACCTTGTAAAAGGCCTTGGCGAAACCGAGCTAGGGCTCGGGATCCTACATCGGTGTTTGGATCCCACCGAGGATCTTCATTAGGAAATTCTCTCTTTGCTGTTTGGCGATTATCTATTCCTCCTCCTCCTTCTGCTAGAGGATTTTCTGCTAGCCAATTGACAGCTGCTTGCATAATTCTCGTCCGCTCCTCAGTAGTGAATAAAGTAGACAGGAGTTGACGGCAATCTGTCCACGTAGGCTGGTGGGTTTGCATAATTGTATTCATTAACTCTGTTAATTCTTGGGGCTTGTCCATGTAAGAGGCATAATGCGTTTTTCAATTCAACAAATCAGTAGTGGAGAAAGGCACATAAACTAAACTTGTGGGTCCCGCTACTACCTGGTTATCATCATTCCTCACGGGCACTCCCGGGACCTGCCGCAGTGGCAATAATTTCTTAGTAGGGCCTCTCTTCCTCAAATTATGCTTAGTCTGGGAACCCTCGCTTGCAGCAGATGAGCCTGCACTGACAGCTGATTTTACACTGTCAGTCTCATACTGGGAAGACGATTCTTCTTCTTCATGTTCTGACTCAAGATTCTCCTCAGTCTCGAGCTGATCGGCCTCTTCAGGGGGCAAATCATCTGGCTGAGCTACTGGCGAGTCAGGGGGTGGAATTCGCCGGTCCCGGGGGGCTGCCACGGGACGCGGTGGTACTCTTACTGGGCGCTGAGCTGGGAGCTGTCTAGTTACAACTTCCGGGGACTCAGGATCAACATAAATAGGCTTCTTAGCTATCCCTGTCCTCTGTGTCTGTTCTGTCAGTGCTACCATTATTCTGCACTGTTCTTCATAACAGCGCCGGGCCCAAGGAGGCGGGCTTTCACAAATGCTTAACCAGGAATCTATATAGGGAAACTGATCGGGGTGCGCCACTCGCACCTTCTGATAAATTGACTTTATGATTCCTATGGCAAATGTTCCATCTCGGGGCCACATAGGATCTAATGCAGGCCACTCCCTAGTGCACAGAACTTGCAATCGTGACGCAGTCATTTTCACCCCATAGTCTCCTGAATATCCTTTATTAAAATACTTAATCATACATTCTAATGGAGTGTGCATCGTAGACCCCGCCCCTCCCATATCGATGTGTGCGCGCCACAACAAACAGAAGGAAAAAGGAGGGCGGACCGTGGGTAAGGGGTCCTCACGGCCCTAGAAACATTCAAGGGAAACAAAAAACAAGACAAGACGACGGTCACTTCCTCCTTTTTACGACCTGGACGCGGTCGCCCGGCCAGGAACTGCGTGACTCAGGAGTCCTCCTTCGCTTGGTCTATGTTACTAGACCTCTCAATCACGCTTCATTCACACAATCATGCTAGCAATGTATCCCAAAAAACCCAATCCTGTCTCTTCTGACTAGGCTATACCAAATTCGTACCAAGAAGACGGTAGGTTCACCTCGCGAATACACTATGCAAGGTTAATTGGACCGCCTTGAGAGGTGATCAAGCTCTCTTATCAAAATTCACAAGTTCACAAGTTTCAAGCTGCAGTTCTGACTCATCTGTCTAGACCAGCGATGGCGAACCTATGGCACGCGTGCCAGCTGTGGCACGCGAAGGCCTTGCAGCTGGCACGCGGGAAGGTCCGCAATTGAAAAAAAAAAAGAAAACCTGTCTGCTGCCGTTGTCGGGGCCGCCGCGGCAGAATCGAGCGTGCCGCGGGGCCCCCCTGTACCCACCCGGCAGAGCCTGCCCTCCCCGTAGCAGCTCTCTCTTTGGAGCTACAGTCAGACGCGCCGGCTTGCAGAGCGCGAAGGGAAGAGTTTCCCTTTCGCGACTCTGTTAAGCCCGCGGGGGCTGATGGGAACTTCCCATCAGCCCCCGCGGGCTTAACAGAGCAGCGAGGGAACTCTTCCCTTCGCGCTCTGCAAGCCGGCGCGTCTGACTATAGCTCCAAAGAGAGAGCTGCTACGGGGAGGGCAGGCTCTGCCGGGTGGGTACAGGGGGGCCCCGCGGCACGCTCGATTCTGCCGCGGCGGCCCCGACAACGGCAGCAGACAGGTTTTCTTTTTTTTTTTTAATTTTCCCTGGACTGGGCTGGGCTGGGGGGGGTGGGGGTTAGGAGTGGTGATGGGCTGGGCTGGGCTGGGCTGGGGGGGGGTTAGGAGTGGTGATGGGCTGGGCTGGGCTGGGCTGGGATGGGATGGGGGGTTAGGAGTGGTGATGGGCTGGGCTGGGCTGGGCTGGGGGGGGGTTAGGAGTGGTGATGGGCTGGGCTGGGCTGGGGGGGTTAGGAGTGGTGATGGGCTGGGCTGGGCTGGGCTGGGGGGGGTTAGGAGTAGTGATGGGCTGGGCTGGGCTTGGATGGGGTGGTGTTAGGAGTAGTGATGGGCTGGGGTGGGGGGGGTAAATGAGTGGTGATGGGCACTGGGCAGGGGGTCTTAGGAGTAGTGATGGGCTGGGGTGGGGGGGGTTTAGGAGTGGTGATGGGCACTGGGCGGGGGGGGTTAGGAGTGGTGATGGACACTGGGCTGGCTGGGTGTGGTTAGTATTGGTGAATGGCACTGGGCTGGCTGGGGGGGTTAGGTGTAGTGCTGGTCGCTGGGAGGGGGGGGTTAGGAGTGGTGATGGGGGCTGGGGGGGTTAGGAGTGGTGATAGGCGCTGGGGGGGCTTAAACTAAAAATTGAGTGATGGGGGAGTAGGACTAAGAATGGGCTGATGGGGAGGTTAGGACTGGAAATGGGCTGGTGGGATTAGGACTGGGAGTGGGCTATGGGGGGCTAGGACTGGTAATGGGTTGGGGGGGTTGCTAGGACTGGAAATGGGCTGAGTGGAAGGGGGCTTGAACTGCAAATAGCTGTTGGGGATGGGGCTTGGAATGGAAATGGGCTGAGGGGAAGTGGGGGCTTGAACTGCAAATAGCTGATGGGGACGGGGCTTGAAATGGCAATTGGATGAGGGGAAGTGAGGGGCTTGAAGAAGGGAATGGATGCTGGGTGAGACTGGAACTAGAAGGGAGCTGATGTTGGGGGAGGATTAGAATGGGATGGGGCTGGGAGAGTAAAATGGAGAGGGGAAAAATATTTTGTGTAGGAGGGATGAAAAATCTACAATTGGCCAGGTATTGGGAGAGTAATTGGGGATTGAGGATGGAGGGGTAAAATTTCTGTGGATGAAATAGGAATGAGGAAAGAGCAAAAGGAGAAAGATTAGTATGTTAAAGCAGATGTAGAGAGAGAGAGAATGGAAAAAAAACTAGAAGAGAGAAGAAAGGACAAATGGACAGCAGACGATGGAGAGTTAGCAGAAAACATGAAGAAACCAGAAGAAAATGGCTGGACCAATTGCAACTGAAAAAAAATGCACAAAAGGTAGAAAGATATCTCTTTATTTTGAATTTATTAACTGGAATATGTCAGCTCTGGGAAATGTGCATCATTAATATCTGCGCTTTGTTTGGTACAAGAGGAAATTCCTATTTGACGTTGCCACTTGTTCTCTTTCCCCAGTATTCTCTGAAATGTATTGGTTTAATATTTGCAGTGTTGCCTTTTGATAGGTAGGGTATGGTGCTTTGTGAGTCCTGGTAATGCTGTCAGGATACGGCGGGTTTGCTATGGGTTCTAAATGGGCAGCGTTTGTAGTAGTTCCTAATGTGCCTGGCGGTTGGCACTGGATTATAGTAATGTAGAAATCTTTTAGTCTTTCTTTATCCATACACTCATTAAGAGACATGTTTACTAAAAGTTAGTGTATGGTAACATTATGCAAATATTTATGCAAATAAGACCACTTATGCAAATGACGTGCTGGCACTTTGAGGAAATTCTTTGGTTTTGTGCGGCAGTTTGGGCACTCGGGCTCAAAAAGGCTAGCCATCACTGGTCTAGACATTCCCAAAACTATACTCACCGGATCCGGTCCCCGCTCCCGAGCAAGTGCATGAGTTGGACCTCGGACTCCCCTCACGGGTTCGAGGTGTTGGCTCCGACCGGGTCCGGCACCCGCCGAGGCCTGGCCCAGCTCCCTCCGATGCAACAGGACCGGTGGCGCCTGGGAGCCGAGTCCACGTCGGGAGGGCACGAACCCGGCAGGACCAAACTTATAGAGGCGGAAAGTCGTGGTATATCAGCCCGTATACCCTCTACAAACCACACGTTCCCGGTCAACGCACCAATAATATGTAGCGGCAGAGCGCAAACGATCCAATAATACCAGGAGTCTGTTCAAAAGGTCCAAATCATTTATTGTGCACAAGACTCAAGCAGAATCACATTCAAAAATGGCTGAGCAATGGCTGTTAGTAAAACAACAACTTTTATACTTTTCTTCTCCAGTCTAGACATAGGCAAACTTTTCATTGGTCCCGGTAACCCCTTCTGCCCCATCTATTGGTCCCGGTACCTTTATGTAGTTATCCAATGAGGACCTTTGTCTGGGCTCAGCACCTGTTTCCCCCCCCTTACAGCCCTCATTACAATGGTCAGTTCTTAGGCTCTTGATACATCCCTTCTCCAAGTTCACTAGCTGGCTGGAATATGTGTGAAAACAGGGCACTGTAACTTTTCTTTCAACAGAGTGAATTAATTCCATAGAAGCTTCTCACATTCTTATCAGTACCAATTAAAGCAGTTTTTCTATTTCTCCTAAGTTTCGATTCTGCTTAGCTATGCTTAATTATGCTTAGTTAAGTTTCGATTCTATGGTGGCAGCATTCAAAAGGTTTTTCATTCTTCTGGCCTAGTCACAGGCTTCATTTACAGGTCAAGCTGCTTAGGCCTGCCTGCTTAGTTCAAGCAGCATGGATCATAGGCCTTCGCCTACCACATGATGACAACAAAATAGGTTTAAATGATTAACACAAAGGACATCATCCATCTGGACTGGAAGGGGAAGAGTTAGATGTGTAGAGGAAATAAGGGAGCGCCTAGCTTAAAAGGGCAAATAGCTGCCTCCTTAGCCACTACTTTATGAAGATGCAAGAAGGCCAATATTAGATAGGTCACGGAAAGGGAGATTAAGATGTTCAGACTGGGATATGGGAAATTCACCCTGTAGTTTGCAAAGGATCTGCCGAATGCAGAGCCTGCTATAAAATACATATAAGGAAATGCAGAAATGCATTTCAATCCATATCCAGAAGGCGCAATGATTTAAAAAAGCTCCACATGGGGAAAAAATCCGCTCTCCGCCCCCCCCCCCTCTAATTCTCTACACAACACTGTTATCCTCTCTGTTTCCTTGTCTTGCAACCTTGAGGTCATCTTTGACTCTTCGCTCTCTTTTCCTCGCACATATTCAACAGATAGCTAAAACATGTTGTTTTTTTCTCTGAACTTCAGCAAAATGTGTCCCTTCCTCTTAGAACACATTACAAAGACCCTTATTCAATTCTCTCAATACCTCCCATCGAGACTATTGCAACCTGCTCCTAGGCGCTCAATGATTCATCGCTCTCCCTCTCAATCCATTTAAAATTCAGCTGCAAAGCCAAACTTTCACCACTGTCACTGCACAATTCTTTTGTACTGTGAAATCCAAACTCCATTCTTTCCATTTTGCAGCACCATATGCTGGAATACACGACCTGAGTTAGTACGTTGGCTCCATCTCTGCACCTAATCTGCACCCAGCTGACCTGGTTTATATATGTTTATCTATGTCCTGTCTCCCGCTTTACGTCTTGTTTTATGTCCTACGATTTTCTTCTTTCCTGTCTCAATTTTTGTAGTTCTTTTCTTGCTACGGGGCCTTGTGCCCGCTCCAGTTTGATTTTGTACATGTGAACCTCCCTGATATAACAAAGGGCGGTATATAAAATTTAAATAAACATAAACATAATCAAATCCAGGCTAAAAGCCACCTTCTTTGAGGCTGCTTTCAGATCCTGACCCCCTTATGTTGTCTAACACTCGTGAGTCTTTTACATTTAATTCTTTATTTATTCAGTTTACACAAAACAACAGCACAACAACACACAACACCTAAAAAAAAAAAAACAATACCCCACGTGCTACTCACGTACCCCCAACCCCCCTAGCTCTTTGAGGAATCTGCCTATCACAACCTAGGCACCAGAACCATGACAAAACAAACAGACTAGCGATACCTTCCCACTGCTTCCCCATTACCACCCAATTGCATTATGAACCCACCCGGGCATCAACTAATGAAACTTTTGCCCGTGAAACATAATCATCTAAAGGCGCCCATTTTTCCAACCCTCCAACCAACCCAGGACAATGCACCCTAGCATATAATTTCTCATAACTAGCACTTTGAGCAACCATATTCCACCACAAATCACAATTTAGTTGAGAAGGTACTTTCCAGTTGGTAAAAATGAGCTTTAGAGCCATCGCCATCATGAAGTTGAACAAGAAAAAATGGTTCCTGTCCAAGCCCAAACTGCGCTCGACAGATCTCAAACATACTATCTGCCATGTGAGTTGAGCAGAGAAGCCCAATATACGTTGTATTTTCCCCCACACCAACTTCCAAAACTTCTGGACAGCAGGACAGTCAAGTACCATATGCTGGAAAGTACCCAACCCAACCGAGCTGCAGATCTGTCCCTCCCTACTCTGACATTGCGTCGGAGGAGGGAGGGACCAGACCTGCTTAAAGTGCTGTGAAAAGGCTTTGGGAGCACATTTTGGCAACCTGCTATTGTCCTGCCAGCAGCAGCAGGGCAACAGCAGACAGCCAAAATGTGCCCCCCAAGACTTTCCTCCCTGTGCAGCTGCACCGCTTGCACAAGTCTAGGTGCGGTCCTGTTTGCACATCAAGGAACTAAAAGACAGCAAGAACCAACAGCACAGTTTATAAAACTAAATTATAACTCATTTTTATTTTGATGTTATAAACTGCGTTATGGTTCTTGCTTTTTCTTTTTCAACATATATTTTGAATCCACAGTAGGTGCAGAGCAGAACCAGGACATTCACCCACAGAACTCAATATTTAAAAAAAAATCTGATTCTGATCATCTCACTAACAACAACAACAACAACAACCACCATTCTCCAGTATCAGGCATATTGTGAACTAATACAAAACCCTACAACAAAGAGCAAACCTACCATACCATACCATATCAGCACAAACTTCCAAAACTCACATAAGGAGCCCATCCAAAAAAAGTGTCACTGTAAATGCAAGAGTAGGCCCTGGAACATCCATACACCTATTTGAAAAGCTGAACAAGTCAAATTACTACAGTACAGTATCAATCTTTATGTACAAACTCTATGTTAACAGAACACCTGACCTCAGTCACACACTCACAACATCGACCCTCACCAAGTACAGAAGAAGTAACCACAATCTAAAGTAAAAATAAAAATATGTAGACAAAATTTAAATTGAAACCCCAAGAAGCCAGAGTCCACATGCAGTGCAACATCAGATAAATAAGAGATGCAGTTCCCCAATACTGTGTAAAATATAAAAATAGCACAAAGTCCAATCACTAAAATTAAATAAAATTATTTTTTCAACCTTTGTTGTCTGACCATTTTATTCTCTGATCATGCTGGTCCCAATCTGAGGTTTCTGCTTTCCTGTCTTCTCTTAGCTCTCTTTCTGTGGTCTATGATACATGGTCCATCTGCCATTTCTTATCTCTTCTTTTGTTTTCTTCACTTCCTTCCATCAGCCCATTTCCAGTTCCAGTAGCCCTCCCCAGTATCAGCCCCCTTTCCAGTCCTCCCCTCCCAGTACCTTCCAATGTCAACCACCTTACATTCCCACGACTGTCACTGGTGTCCGTTCCCTTCCAGTCCTCCTCCTTCCCCACTGTCCAGCCCCTTCTAGTCCAAATACCATCCCAGATATCAGCTTACGTCCACTCTCAGTGCCACCCCCCCAGTCAGCTCCCTTCCAGTCGCCCAACCCTCTGTCCATCCCCCTTCCAGTGCCATTTGCATGTCAGCTCCCTTCCAACCTCCTTCCCATTACCCAACCACCTACCACTCCCATCCCCAAGTGTCAGCTCCCTTCCAGTTCCCCTTCAGTACATCCCAGGTGTCAGCTCCTTTCCAGCCCCCTCCTTCCCCTGTGTCAGCTCCCTTCCTTCCCCTTGCAGGCCCTCTCATTATCTGCTCCCTTCCAGTCCTATTCTACCATCCTCCCGCATCAGCCCATTTGTAGTCCTAGCCCCTAGTTTTTTTCCAGGGCCAGCAGCACTCTCCTCCCCTCCCCTCCCCCATTACACCCATTTCCAGTCCCAGCCCATTTCCAGTCCTATCCCCCTTATCAGCCCACTCTAATCCTGGCCCCCCCAATCAACCCATTACCAGTCCTAGCTCATTTCCGGTGCTAGCCGCCCATCTGCCCATTACCAGTCCTAACCCTCCTCCCCAGTAAGTCCATTTCCAGTCCTAGCCCCCCAATCAGCCCATTTCTAGGCCTAACCCCACCAATCAGCCCATTACCAGTCCTAGCCCCCTCCCGATCAGCCCATTTCCAGTTCTAACCCCCCCATCAGCCCATTTCCAGTCCTAGCACCCCTCACGATCAGCCCATTTCCAGTTCTAACCCCCCCATCAGCCCATTTCCAGTTCTAGCCACCCCGATAGCCCATTACCAGCCCTAGCCCTCTCACAATCAGCTCATTTCCAGTTCTAACACCATCAGCCCATTTCCAGTTCTAATCGCCCCATCAGCCCATTTCCAGTCCTAGCCACCCCATAGCCCATTACCAGTCTAGCCCCCCCATCAGACCACTTCCAGTCCTATCCCCCCCATTAGCCCTTTTACAGTCCTATCCCCCCCATAGCCCATTACCAATCCTAACCCCCTCATCAGCCCACTTCCAGTCCTAACCCCCCCCCCCATCAGCCCATTTACAGTCTTAGGCCCCATAGCCCATTACCAGTCCTACCCCCCCCAACAGCCCATTTCCAGTCCTAACCACCCCCATCAGCCCATTTCCAGTCATAGCCCCCCCCATAGCCCATTACCAGTCCTAACCCCCCATCAGCCCACTTCCAGTCCTAACCCCCCCATCAGTCCATTTCCAGTCCTAGCCCCCTCCATAACCCATTACTAGTCCTAAACCCCATCAGCCCATTTCCAGTCCTAGCCCCCCCATAGCCCATTACCAGTCCTAATCCCCGTCATCAGCCCACTTCCAGTCCTACCCCCCCATCAGCCCATTTCCAGTCCTAGCCCCCCCCCCATAGCCCATTACCAGTCAATGTAATCTTCTGAATATGTATTCTTCTGAGTTGTAATCTTCTGAGTTGTAATCTTCTGATCTGTAATCTTCTGGTCTACTCTCCGCTTGGTCCTGGGTTCATTTCACAGAGACAGTAGGGTAAGCTGCACAAATAAGACAACCAACCAGGTGTGGCTTGGAAACAGGTCTTTATGTAGAAATAGGCTTATTACATAGGTACAGAGCAGAGTTATATAGTGGTTGTTAAAAAGCTGCTTCAGTGTACATCAATGAATCTGTGTGTGGGTGTGCATGTGTGAAGTGTGAGAGAGAATAGAGTATATGAAAGACTCTATGGGGTATGTTTACTAAACTGCGTTAGTGTGATTCGCGTTAGGAGCCGCGTTAGTAGAAGAAATGCCAAAAAAGGACCTGGGTGGTACATTGTTACCAATAACGCGTGTTAAGACGCGTTATAAGGCGCCGCGCAGCAACGATCGTTACAGGGCGCGTTACTGCATGTTAAGCTTAAGAACGCGCGCAGACACCCAAATACAGAAACAGAGGTGTAGCAAAATGGTTACTACACAGACTGATGGTACAAGGGTCATGGGTTTGATTCCCCAATGTGCCCAATGAATAAGGCTGGATGAGGCGTCATGTGTAACCCTTTGAAGGCCTACTATAATATTTTAATCCACATTCTGCAGCCGGGTTAAAGTTTGCATATGTCAGGAAAATTGTACCCGTCTTATTCAATATGTTCCAATAGTGCCGTTACCTCTGCCATGGTCATGTATTATATACCATTTGATAGTAATATTTAGGCAGAAGTTTGGATCCCGAATGTTTTGGGCTTGGCCTGGAAAGGGTTAAGTATTGGGCTGTGAGGAAGTTTAGTTGTACTGTAATAGTGCTGCCAGCAAACACACCCTCACAGTGGCATAACCTAAGGTGCCACATAAGGCACCCTAGAAGGCACTACATAGGGCACATTCTAAAGTGCACTGTCTGCCAAGTCACCCTATAATGTCCCCTATAGGACACCATATAAGGCACCTTATAAGGCGCCCTATAGGGCGCCTTATGAGCCACCCTAAGGTGACAGTACCCTGAGGGTGGTTCTGCTGGCAGCACTAATATACAATAAAAATAGACAATGCCTAAGACAGCCCTATTGATGAACCCCACTGTGGGTTTTGAACCCATGACCTCTGGCTCCATGGGCAGTGAAGTGACCAGTGGGCTAGAGCTGCTAATAAACACCTGGCTGGCTACAGGAGGACTGCACGGCACCACACCCACATTCTGCTGTGATTACCAGGAGAAGGTCAACCCATCCGTACCCAGGATGCACAGCACATGTAAATCAGCAGTCTACAGATGATCACAAGATGGGGTATGCACCCCACAGCACCTCAGCCTGGTAGGGCGTGCCGACGGTGTGTGTTAGTGGCACAGAGTAGCTACAGACCGTCACAGTGTGCGGGTCCTGTGCTCATCCTGAGGGAGAGGTATGTGCCCAGCACCATTCTCACAGCACCTGACTGTGCTGAGATAAGCTATGCTGCAGGTCCCCATCAGTGCCAATGTGTGATAGGTAGTCCTTGCAAACACCCCTAGGATATGCCTGTGTTCATCTGTATGTCACATCTAGCCCTTGTGGACTATGATGCACCCAGAAAAGTGCATACCCTGTGTGGGTGCCATGGTCACATGATGTAAGTAAAGGGGGGTGTTGGGACCCACAGGGAGATTACATACCACCACCCAACGCACCCTCTGGGGCTCAGGGTGGGGGACAGGATCTCCGGCCAACAGATCCACTTTCTACCCCCCTGAAATGGTGGCAGTAGAGGGGACCATCACCCCAGTCCTGCTAGGGATCAAACACCCTACAGGGCAGGCAATGCAGAGCAGTACACATCCATAACGCAATAGCAGACAGACAGCAGGTCTGGAAATGCTCAGCTGCCCCCCACCATTATCTGACATTCTCCAGCATCAAGCCTTCAGCCGCTGCACCCTGCAAGGTGTTACAGCAAGACACATACTAGCTGCAGACAGTCCACCAGCTAGTCCATAGTGCATGGTCCTGGAGGAGATGCATGTACCCAGAACTGGGATATCAGCATACACACCAAACAGATAAGTCAGTGATTGGGCCTAAAAACCCCCCCCATAAATATCACATGAGAGAAATGCTATATAGCACCATGGGGGAACCTAGCCATGCCATGGTCACTGCTCAGTCAGGGTGAGAGTGACCTCCCAGCAGGACATGCTATGGCCACCCTGTCCGTGTAGGTGGTACCGGGCACTACAATGTCCGAGCCATTGCCCTATTCCCTGTGCAGATGCGGCCAGGCCAGGCCACCCTATCCAGGCTATTCCCACGGTTCCTTGCTCCTCATTATGCACAGTGGCAGGCCAATACTGGCAACAGTGCTAGCAGTGTGGGCTGTGGAGGGTGTTGGCAGCCACCACACACTGGATAGACAGACACACACTCCCCACACCTATGCCAGCATTGTGCAACTATAGAGGTGTTGGGCAGCCCAGGCCACCACACCAGTCCTGGGCACAGTGCAGGCATGGCTATGGTACGCAATACAGACATCAGAAAGGTTGCTATGATGCAACTCACTCCGAAAATTGTACTTAACCTAGGAATTGCTATCTGCCAGTAATCATAGCAACCTTTTGATAGCTGTGTACCATATTCCAAGGTTTAGGGTGGCATTACTAAGATATGCAAGTGCTAGTATTGGGAGATGCACGCAGATCCCAAAGTCCTGCCTCTCCAGGAGGCTTTGGATAATGGGGCCTATGGGTGCGGGTGTGTCTGCCCCTGTTGGCTGCTGCTTTATGGCAGAGGTTCCCAACTCCAGTCCTGCGGTGCAAAACACTGTTCGGGTTTTCATGCTGTCCCTCATGAATATGCATGAGATACATCTGCATACCATGGGGGTGGCGCATAGAAATGCAGCACAGGCATCTTTATCAGAGGCAGCATGGAACCTGAATGGTGTTTGGCCCTCCAGGACTGCATTTG
Source organism: Ichthyophis bannanicus (assembly GCA_033557465.1). Classification (NCBI taxonomy): domain Eukaryota; kingdom Metazoa; phylum Chordata; class Amphibia; order Gymnophiona; family Ichthyophiidae; genus Ichthyophis; species Ichthyophis bannanicus. The sequence goes on from CM066037.1 coordinate 212,038,850, forward strand.
GGAAGCTCTGCTCTAGGTAATGTGCATGTTTATGGTGTCTGTGCTCTGTAGGGTAAAATGTAGGTGTTTTGGGCATGTTTACGTCTACTGCAAGAAAGGTTCTGTCTGTATTAGCACGTTATAGTAGTGGGTAAAATATGAGGACTGGGTTGGCGGAAACCACAGCTGGGACTTGAACCTGTGATTTTCTGCTTCTGAATACACTGGTTTTGTGCACTGCACCACCATGTTATCACAGAGATGGTGCATTCCCTGGTGATACCATGACTGTTGGTCAGACAGGGCCGGTCTGTTGCAGTGCATGGCACCCACCTACACAGGGCTAGGCCACGGTCTGCTCTGGGCAGCTGTCACTGCCCCCTCCACCACCAGTATCCCTCAGCCACCATGCTGACATGCCCTTCTGCTGGTGGAGCTGGTGGTGCGCAGTCTCAGGCCATGCAGTGTGCAGGTAGGCGGCTGCCTATGGTGCGGGTTCTGGGGTAGGGGTGCCTGCATAGACGTCCATGCTCCCCGCCAGCCCCGCCTGCCAATGTTTCATGCCCTTGGGGGTAGCTGTTGGGTACTATCCCCTGTGACACTTTGGGAAACACACTCGTGCCCATGTTGGACCTTCAGCAGTTGCTGTCTGGCTGCTCCGCTGTTTCAGCATTCGTATGGGCCACCTAGGCATCACCCTAGTCCGCACTGTGGCCCAGCTCCACCACAGCATGTGCCGCCTGCGGCCCTCTGTATCCCCTTCTCCGGCATCTGTCCAGTTGCTGTTCCGACATGCCCACCCTGATGTTGCGGGACATGTGCACCTGTCCGATGGTGGGGAAAACCCTGAGCAGCGCTATTTCACTGTGGGCTCATTCACCTTGTATGGGGACGGCGTATAGACCCTTCCACGATTTATATCTGTTCTATGGAGCTTACTCGGGGGGGAGGGGTTGATGTTTCTCATTGATACCACTATTGGCCAGCTTGGTTATTGTTTTTTTCCAGTTTTTTTGGGGTCATTTTCAGTGTTTCTGTGCCCTTTTGTTCTGTGCACATGTATCACACTTATCACTGTTTTTTGGTTTCCCTGCCTGGGCTGTACATTGCTGACACTGAAATGGTTTCTCACCCCTGTAATGTGCATTTAACGGCAGGTTTTCATTCGCGTTGGAATTCAGCTCTGAAAATCAGCGCGTTAGTGTGAGGGGAGCCTTTCCCCGCCCACTCTCCGCCCACTGACCCCTTCTCTCCGCCCTCTCTCCACCTTCTGCGGTGTTTTACCGCGCCGCGGAGCATTACGATCGTTAGCGCATCATAACATGCGTTATGATGCGCTAACAATCGTTAAAGCATCATAACGCGTGTTATGATGCGCTAACGATCATTAGCGGATCATAATGCATGTTATGATGTGCTAACAATCGTTAAAGCATCATAACGCACGTTATGATGCGCTAACGATCGTTAAAGCATCATAACGCGCGTTATTCACAATTACCGCAGTTTAGTAAACATACCCCTATGTGTGTGCATGTGTGTGTGAGAGAGATCAGAGAGAGAGAGAGTGAGGGGGGAGGGGTGAAGAGAATTGATTATCAGAGCCTCCTGTCCTTTATGTCCGATGAATAGAGGAAGAGAGAGAGAAAGAGGAAGTATTTCTGTCCTTTATAGTGAATTTTCTCTAGCACCTCCTTTTGAGGTCTGCTATTGTTTCTAGCACCTCCCTTTGAGGTCTGCTATTCTTGATTTAGCAAGGAGGGGCTGCAGACCAATCTCATCGGGCCTGGAGACTGACATCACCAGGGAGTCAGAGTTAATCTCATCTTGTAAACTACCCTCATTAACTTTGGAGACTGATATCACCAGAGAAACAAAGCTGCATGAAATCCAAGGTCTGGGGAAAAAGCCATGACACCTATGCCATGCTGATGTATGCTGACACCCCCCATCAGCGCACTTCAAAAAACTGTCTGCTGAAGCTGCTACCGCTGCCCCTGCGGAAGCAGCAGAAGAAACTGCCCCGTGGCCGCCCCAGCAGAGCCATTCTCTCTCCCTCAGTCCCGCCGCCAGCTTTACAGAGCCACGAAGGGAGAGTTTCCCTTTCCGGCGGCTCTGCTAAGCCCACCAGCGCTGATGAGAAACAGGACAGGCATTTCCTGTTTCCCATTAGCGCCGGCCGGCTTAGCATAGCCGCGAGAAAGGGAAACTCTCCCTTCACAGCTCTGTAAAGCTGGCACTGAGGGAGAGAAGAGGGCTCTGCCGGCGACAGCGGCAGTGGCTCTTCCGATCGGGTTTTTTTTTTTGAAGGCCGACTGAGGCAGGCTTTTTGGGGGCAATTTTTGCCACCCCCAAAAATTTCCTGCCACTCGGCCTCATTATAGAGCCGGCCCTGATCTGATCAAAGTGAAAAGACATTACAGTCTTTCTTAGAACTTACATCCCGAATTACTGATGCTGAGCAGCAAATTAGAAACATAGAAACATGATGACAGAAAAAAGACAACATGGCCTATCTAGTCTGCCCTTCCATATCAACTACTATAATAGTCCCCCATTTCCCTTTTGAGATATTCTATGTTTGTCCCATGCTTTTTTGAATTCAGATACTGTCCTCATCTCTACCACCTCCACTGTGAGAATATTCCATGCATCTACCAATTTTTCCGTAAAGAAATTTTTCTACATGCTACTCCTGAGTCTATCCCCTTTCACCCTCATCCTATGACCCTCGTAGAAGAGCTTCTCCTGTGCATTTATGCCACCGAGGTATTTAAAAGTCTCTATCAAATCTCCTCTATTCTGCCTTTCTTCTAACATATACATATAAAGATCTTTAAGTCTATCCTTATCTGCTTTATAACGAAGACCACTAACCATTTTAGTCGCCACCCTTTGCACCAACTCAAACTTGTTTATATCCTTTTGAAGGTGTGGTCTCCAGAATTGCACACAATACTACAAATGAGGTCACATCAAAGACTTACACAGAGCCACTATCACCTCCTTTTTTCTGCTGGCCATTCCTCTCCCAATGCACCCAAGCATCCTTCTAGCTTTTGCTGTTGCCTTTTCTACCTGTTTAGCTACAGTATTTTAAGATCCGTCAGACACAATCATGCCCAGGTCCCGCTCTTCTTTTGTGGACAAAAGTGCTTCACCTCCTACACTGTACTGCTGTCTTGGATTTTTGTAGCCCAAATGCATGGCCCTGCATTTTTTAGCATTAAATTTCAGCTGCCAAATTCTCAACCATTCTTCAAGCTAAGCTAGATCCCTCCTCATGTTATCTACTCCTTCGTGGGTGTCTACTCTATTGCATATTTTGGTACCATCTGCAAAGAGGCAAACCTTACCCGACAGCCCTTCCACAATATCACTAACAAAGATGTTAAAAAGAATCAGACCAATGACAGATCCCTGCAGCACACCGCTGATAACATCCTTCTCCTCAGAGTGAGCTCCATTTACCTGTACCCTTCGTTGTCTCCCACTTAACCAACTTCTAACCAAATTGGTAACTTTAGGGTCCATCCCTAGGGTACTCAATTTGTTTATAAGTCTGCTATGCGGAACAGTGTCAAAGGCTTTACTAAAATCCAAGTGCACCACATTTAGGGCTCTCCCTCGGCCCAACTCCCAGGTCACCCAGTCAAAGAAATCAATCAGATTTGTCTGACAAGACCTACCTCTGGTGAATCCATGTTGCCTCCGATCCTGCAATCCATTGAACTGCAGAAACCTCACTATCTTCTCTTTCAGCAGCATTTCCAATAACTTACTCACCACAGAGATTAGACTAACCGGCCTGTAGTTTTCAACAACATCCTTACTTCCGCTTTTGTGTAAAGGGACCACATGTGCCTCTCTTCAGTCCTCTGGCACCATTCCCAACTCCAAAGAGGTATTGAAAAGGTCAGTCAGTGGAGCTGCTAGAATGTCCACAAGTTCCTTCAGTATTCTCAGATGTATCCCATCCAGTCCCATCACTTTGTCTACTTTTAGTTTAGCTACTTCCTCACAAACACAGTCTTCTGAAAATTGCTTGAGATCCCTTTTGCTGCTGTTCATATTTGTGGATGTTTTCTGAGGTCCTGCTCCTGGCTCTTCATCTGTGAACAAAGAAAACAATTCTGCTTTATCCTCATCAGCTTCTACATATTTCTCCCCTTCACCCTTGACTCTGACAATACTACTTTTTCTCTTCCTCCTCTCACTAACATATCTGAAAAATGCCTTATCTCACACATTTTATTGCATTAGCCATTTCTTCGTCTTGTTTGTGTTTTTGCTTTCCTGACTACTTTGATAGCGTCTCTAAACTTTTCCAAATATAGATGCCTGTCTTCCTCTCTGTGATCTCTTGTATTTCATAAAGGCCTCCCTCTTTTTCTTCATCTTTTCAGCTACTTCTTTTGAGAACCATAGCGGCCTCCTTTTCCTTTTACATTTATTTACTTTTCTAACAAAAAGGTTGGTTGTCCTTAAAATATCCCCTTTCAGATTTGCCCACAGTTTTTCTACATCCCCCAGGTGTTCCCATCCTGCTAACGACTCCTTGAGGTATTGACCCATCTTGGCCAAGTTAGTTTTCCTAAAGTCTAAGACCCTTACTTTTGAATGGATTTATCAGCCCTAGTCCTAATACTGAACCACACCATCTGGTGATCACTGGATGTGAGATGATCTCCCACTATAACATCAGAAACACATTCCCCATTGGTAAGCACCAAGTCCAGTATGGCCTCTTCACATGTGGGTTCCGTTACCAGTTGCCTGAATAGTTCTCCCGATAGAGAATCCAGGATCTCCTTACTTCTAGATAACACCGCAGCAGGGATGTGTCAATCAACATCCGGCATATTGAAATCACCTATCAGTAGCACTTCCCCTTTCCTGGCAATGCTGCATATGACTTCTATTAAATCTCTGCCCACTTCTTCCCCCTGTGAGGGGGGTCTATTTATCACACCAATGCAAATGGATTTCTCTTTCCTTTTTTCTAGTTTAACACACAGTGCCTCCTCTCTCCCTTTTAAGCCCTGTAATTCTATAGCTTTAATATTATTTTTTACATATAGTGCCACTCCTCCTCCCCTTCTTCCTATCCTATCCTTCTTGAATAAAGTATAGCCCGGTACAATTATATCCCGGTCATGGTTGTCATGAACCATGTTTCCATAATTGCCACTAAATCCAAGTAAACCTGTTCCATTAAAGCCTCAACATCTGGGATCTTATTTTCCATGCTACACTTTCCAGATGTTTCCCCTTTTACCAATTGCTATAGAGGCATTTAATGTTTCACTTACCTGAGGGCTTTTGTCACCCATCTCAAATGAATCTAGTTTAAAGCATTCTTCAGTAGCTTAGCCAATCTACTACTTAAGATATGTTGACCCTTCTTGGACAGATGGACCATCTCTGCTCTGCAGCCCTTGGAACATCATCCCATGGTCCAGGAAACCAAAACACTCTCAATGACACCATCCATGCAGCCATGCATTTATCTCCTGGATGCAAGCTTCTATGCCTTGGCATTTACCCTCAACAGGGAGGATTGAAGATAATACCACCTGTGCACCTGTCTGCTTCACCCTCTGTCACAGAGCCATGAAGTCACTTTTGATATGCTAAGAGCGATACCTGGCAATATCATTTGTGCAGACATGGATGAGCAACATCGGATTATAGTCAGTAGGCTTGATGAATCTCGGCAAACTCCCTATAACATCTTGGATTTTGACATCTGGCAGACAGCAGACCTCTCTGGACATTAAGTCTGGTCAGCAGATGGATGCCTCAGTACCACTCATAAGAGAGTCACCAATCACCACTACTCTTTGCTTCCTCGTTGTGACTGATTCTGCAACTTTGGGGTGTTCGAGCTGTGGTCCCCCCTTTTCTGGGATGCTTTCACCTCTTCCACTTTCAGGCCTGCATAATGGTTCTTCAGTTCAAAAGTTGGATTGGTGATTCTGCAGGCCCTGGTGACTCGTGTCAAACTTTCATCATTCTGTAGGCTCCCAGCTTCACCTTTACTGGAGAGCTTGGATATTTCAAGAAGCATCTCATCAATGTACTTCTCACTGTCTTGAATGCTCCTCAGCTTTGCCACCTCTTCTCTGAGCTCCTCCACTTGTTTTCTGAGAGCTTTAGCATGCAGGCATCCTGCACATGGAACCAGAGATTCAACTGGCATTGGGATCTCTGTCTGTACAGAGGCAGAAGCTGTAATAAGGGCAAAAGCTTTGGCAATATGACTTTTCCCAGCTATTGTTCAGTTGGAGGAACTTTGGTACCTGTTGAAGTAAAAGAGAGAGACCTACCAAGGTCCTAGCTGTCCTATAAGAGAAAAATCAGTTAACCTCTTAGGTGTACTATAAAAGGACTCTTCTAAGTCCCTGTGTGTAGCTAATTGGGGAGTTGCCTTATAAAGTAAGAATGCTCACATGGGGTGGGTGGGAGCTTGGGTGAGTAGGGAGGGACCTATCACATGATGAGATCAGTGGCTTCAAAGAACAATAAAACAATGAACAGCTGGAACAATAAAACAATGAACTCTGACAGAGCTTTGCCCAATACCATAAAAAATTCCCCCTTTGCAGTATACAAAAAAATGATTAGCTTTTACAAATAAAACCAAAACCCCTTCAATAGCTTTCAGGCAGAGAGATTGTAGTTAAAAGCTTGCAACTGAGTCCCTGTTAGTAATGTCAGTGCTTGCAAGGCCCTGTAGACCTTTATTCAGCACTCAGCTGCCCAGCTCCCTTTGCAAGCTAATTAAGGACCACTAACACCTGATGAGGTCAGTGGCTTCAAAGAGCTAGCTATGAATGCAACCATAAACAATGAACTCTAACTGACAGAGCTTTTTGCCCAACACCACAAAAAATCCCCCCTTTGTAGTATAGAAAAACAAACAAAAAAAAATTGGCTTTTACGGATGAAAACTAAAACCCCTCTAAGAGCTTTCAGGCAGAGAGATTGTAATTAAGAGCTACGCAGTATTACCTTGCTTGCAACTGAGTCCCTGTTAGGAATGTCAGTGCTTGCAAGGCCCTGTAGACCTTTATTTATTTAGCTAGGCTTATATACTGCTTTTCTACCAGTCAAAGCAATGCACATTTTTCCTTTGTCCCCAAAGGGCTTAAAATCTAGGTTTTTGTACCTGAGGCAACAGAGGGTTAAGTGGCTTACCCAAGGCCACAAGGAGCACCTGTAGGACTAGAAACCCATGTCCTTCCGACCCAAGGTTGCTGTCTTCTAGCAGGATTTGAACCCTTGGTCCTCTGGCCTGACATAACTTGCCCCAATGTCTAGGCCACTCCTCCCTCAATGCAGCACTCAGCAGCCAAGTTCCTTTTGCAGGCTAATTAAGGACCACTAGCACCTGATGAGGTTAATGACTTCAAAGAGCTAGCAAACTGGAACCAAAAAACCCAATGAACTCTAACTGACAGAGCTTGCCCAATACCACAAAAAAGGATAACTGTTACAAATGAAAACTAAAACCCCTTCAAGAGCTTTCAAGCAGAGAGATTGTGTTAAAAGCCACACAGTATTACCTTGCTTGCAATGGAGTCTCTGTTAGGAATGTGGAAATGGAAGCAGGTACTCAGGAGGCAGCAGCGGATGTGAATAAACGGAAGGAGATGCTTACCCAGAAGGCTGGAAAGATCAACAATCTGGAGAATCAGAGCAGGAGGAAGAATCGTCAGTTTGTTGGAATCATGAATATGGTCAAAGAGGCTGAGCACCATGCCTTTTGGATACCTGAATACCCCTCAGCCTCAAATTGGAGATAGCGGCAGGCTCTGTGACCATCAAGAGGGGCATAGATTGGGAGTTTACTGTGAAGGGGATAGTCGGCCGCATGTGGTGATCGTGCACTCCCTTAGCTTTCAGCAGAAAGAACTTGTGCTGAGAGCAGTCTGATGGCAGAAAACATCAGAGCACAAAGGGAAGAGACTCTTAATTTTTCAAAGTTAGTGTGCAGCAGTGACCCTGAAGCAGAAAGAGTTTGTAGAGATCTGTGGCCATCGGGTGCAACGGAATGTGTGATTTGCCCTGTTATATTAAGCCAGACTGCATATCTTTAAGGGTGGATAGGCTCATCTATTCTCAACGATGGAGGAGGCATCTAAATTTAACAGCCAACACATATGGGAAGAAGATTAGCAGTACCAGATGGTATGATTTTGGACTAGATGGATATTTCATGAACTGCGATCAAAAAGGAGTTGAATGTCAGAATGGTCGGATGGTTGTATGTGTGTAAATGACTCCAGGCACTCACACTGTTCTCAAACAATATAAGTAAATGGATTATCAAATTTGTGTATGGAATATGAAAGATATTTACAGTGTTCAAGCCTAGTGCTTGACATGGCTGGAGGTTGATCTGTCTTGCACAGTAACATTGAAGATTGGGCAGTGGATGAGGAGCCTGACCTTACCCATGCGTCTAAAGGAAGAGGATATCAGTTTTTGCTTATCTCTGCAGAAATTTGGAGCTGTGGGATTATTATTATTCTATTCTAAAAATTTGAGAAGACATCTGTTGCTTTTGTGTCCCATCCCATTATGGACTAGTGCATTCATACTTTAGGATATTTGGGGCATTGGTGATTGCAAGAGAGTAATAATGCCAGGTGAGGTTGACTTTTTTTTTCTTTTGTTCTTCATGGAAAATGGTGTTATGCTCACCATGGATTGTTAATTTTACTTTTTTTTCCCTTTAATACTGAACTCAGACAAACATTTGTGTTACCCTCTGGCATGTGAATTTGAGTTATTGTTACTCCACTTTAAAGTATTTCTCCATGAGTCCTGGTGTTTGGCTTGTCAAATGTGGACTCTCCTATGTGAAAGTCTTGAATGTTGAAGGGGGGGATCGGAATAGGGGGAGTTGGTGGGGTATGGATGCTTCTGAAGGTAGTGAGTAAATAAGGAACTGGATGGCTGATAGGTGTAGGAGGTGTTCTGGGTAGGTTGTGTGGGAGTGTAAAAGCTGGAAGATAATAAGTGCATTGAGAGAGGATATTGCATAATGAGGGAAGAGATCCTGATAGTATGGCTGATGAATAAGTTAGATGGGAGGGGAATGGAAGAGATAGGGATCTGGGAAGGGAGAAACTGGTAGAGTGGAAGGGAGCCTGTATCATGAGATGTAGGTGTTGGGGGGAGGGGCTATAATATGAGGAGCTTTGGGGCTGGTTTATGCTTAGGTGACCTTACTAATCTGTTATGTTTTTTTGAAGGAGTGAATAAACAGGTGGACAAAGGTGAGTCAGTTGATATTGTGTATCTGGACTTTCAGAAAGCCTTTGACAAGGTCCCTCATCAGAGACTTTTGGCAAAACTAAAGAGTCATGGGATAGGAGGCAGTGTACTATTGTGGATCAGGAACTGGTTAAAAGATAGAAAGCAGAGGGTAGGGCTAAATGGCCAATTTTCTCAATGGAGAAAGGTGAATAGTGGTGTACCCCAGGGATCTGTGCTGGGTCCGCTGCTTTTCGACATATTCATAAATGACCTGGAAAGTTGAATAACGAGTGAGGTTATCAAATTTGCAGATGACACAAAACTATTTAAAGTTGTTAAAACCCAAGAGGATTGTGAAAAATTGCAAGAGGATCTTGATAAATTGGAAGACTGGGCATCAAAATGGCAGATGAAATTTAATGTGGACAAGTGCAAGGTTATGCACCTAGGGAAGAACAACCCAAACTATGGTTACACGATGCAAAGTTCCACATTAGGAACCACCACCCAGGAAAAAGATTTAGGCGTCATTGTGGATACCATGTTAAAACCCTCGGCCCAGTGTGCAGCGGCGGCCAAGAGAGCAAATAGAATGCTAGGTATGATAAGGAAAGGAATGGAAAATAAAACAAAAGATATTATAATGCCTCTATATCGTTCCATGGTGAGACCGCACCTTGAATATTGTGTGCAATTCTGGTCGCCGTATCTTAAAAAGGATATAGCGATTTTAGAAAAGGTTCAGAGAAGAGCCACCAAAATGGTAAAGGGGATGGAAGGATACTCCTATGAGGAAAGGCTAAAAAGGTTAGGGCTCTTTAACCTGGAAAAGAGACGGCTGAGGGGAGATATGATAGAAGTCTATAAATTAATGAACGGAGTGGAACGGGTAAACGTAGATCGATTGTTTACGTTATCAGAATATAGAAAGACTAGGGGACATGCAATGAAGCTACAGGGTAAACTATTTAAGACTAATAAAAGAAAATATTTTTTCACTCAACGTGTAATCAAACTCTGGAATTTGTTACCGGAGGATGTAGTAAAGGCTGTTAGTGTAGCTGGGTTTAAAAAAGGTTTGGACAAGTTCCTGGAGGAAAGGTCCATAAACCATTATTAAGAAGTGACCGAAGATATCAATGCTTGACCCAGTACAAGCATTGTGGAACTTGTGTCTCTTGGGGAAACTGCTAGGTACATATGATCTAGATTGGCCACTGTTGGAAACAGAATACTGGGCTTGATGGACCTTGGTCTGACCCAGTATGGCATATCTTATGTTCTTATGACCTGTTATTTGAATGTGGAGGAGGTAAGGGAACAAGCTTAAAGGAAGTATGGATTAGGAGGATATGATATGTACAGAATCAAATGTCTACAAATAACAGATTGTCTTTGCTCACAGTGGGGGTTGTGGTAACTATGGAAGGGGGGGGGGGAGAAATCCTGGACCTAATGGCTAAGGAACAGAAAGGATCAGGGGACTCAAGACTGGGGGGTCCTCTAGTGCAAGAATATGGATTTTCATATTTTGAGATGTTCAGATTTTTTTTTTTACATTTTCTTATATACCACACTAGTCTGCATCAGTGTGGTTTATATTGAACAAACTGGAATTATATAGATCAGGGCATTATAACTTGGAGATAACTATTTTACAGGGACCATGGGCTATGGAGTGTCAAGTGGCTTGCCCAAGACCACAAGGAGCACCTGTGGGACTAGAAATCCCAGTCTTTCCTGCCCAAGGATGCTGTCCTCTAGTGGGATTTGAACCCCCCAACCTTTTGGCTTGAAGTACCTTGCCCTAACCACTAGGCCACTCCTCCACGCCAGATGATGTATCTGGAGTATTAGTTAGGGGGATGAGGATATTATCATGGAATGTCTATGGGATAGGATCTCCTATTAAATGCTACAAATTGCTAAAAGCTGTCAGAGATTTAAAAAAACAGTGTAGCTTGTATTCCTTCAAGAAACACATGAAGTTGAAGTTCAGCACGTTAAATTGTGGCAAAGGTGGCTAGGGGAGGTGTATGGGGCATCATCAGGGGAGAACAAGGCGAGAGTGGCCATTTTGATTAGTAAATTAATAGGTTTTATGAAAGAAAAAGTGATTGGTGGTGATCCAAAGGGATGTTATGTATTTGTTATAGGTAAATTATAGGGGAAATCCGTGGTACTGGGAAATATCTGTGCTCTGAATGCCTATGACCTGAGTTTTTATGGGGGCTGGTGGAGTGCTTTACCTCACTTGACATGACAAGGCCATAATAATAATGGCCTGGACTTTAATTGTATATTGGACAAGCAGATAGACAGGTCAGCCTGAGGGCTGAGTGGGGAGAAGCAACAGATGAGGTGACATCAAAGCTCTTGTAAAGGAATATGGATTGTTAGATATCTGGAGAGTGTTTCACTTGTTGGAATGGAATTATACACACGTATCATGGCCAGACGGCTTGTGTTTTAGTGGTAGTGGCTATTTAGATAAAGTGGAAGGTGTGGACATTAGACCGCTTGAAGTCTCTGATCATGCCCCGGTTTGGGCGGATTTCTTGTGGTGGGTGCAAAAGTGAAACATTTTGCAGAAGTTTCCTCTCTCCCTTGTGGAGTTTTCATAATGAGCAACCTAAGGATAACCCACCATTATTCTTAGAAGTTGATAAAGTGGTTTTGAGAGGAGAGATAATAGGCTATATGGTGAAAAAGCTAGAAGACATGGCCAAGCATTTCTTGTGAGTGGAAAGAGAGTTGTGCAAAGAGATGAAGAAGTATGCTGCACATCAGACTATAGAACAGAGAACTAGCTTGCTAGCATTGCAGGCAGAGCTCAATACGTTGCTGCATGCTAGGGCACAAAAGTTGATGTTTTACTATCAGTATCACTTACATCGCTTTGGGAACAAGACTGAAAAGCTGCTTTCCTCTCTTATAGATACTGGAGGATGCAGTAGGCAGGTATAGGCTCTTAGGAACAAGGCCAGGAAAGTGTGTACATCTGTTGTGGAAATGCAAAAGGTATTTCAAGACTTCTATACAGACCTGTATAGAGGAGAATCTGGAGATGTGGAGAAAGCCAGAGTATTTCCATGTGAGTACAGTATCAAAGTTAATGGAAGAGCAGAGGAGGATGTTAAATGCCCCAATTTTAGTGAAAGAGGTCCAAGATGGGATCAAGGGACTAAGTTCATGTCCACTACAGGGACCGGATGAATGTAGGAGCACATTCTATAACATCTTGCAGGAGAGAGTTTCTGTCTCTGGCAGAAACATATTTGTCTTTAGTCAAGTGGCAAGTGTTCCATATAAAGCTGCCCTAAAAACAATGATAACTAAGCTAGGGAGGAATCTACTTCAGCCCAGTTTGCATAGGCCTATCTCATTGCTCAATGTGGATATGAAATTATTAGCTAAGATAATAGTGGATAGGCTAGCACAATGCATGCTGTCACTCATTGGAGAGTCTCAGATGGGATTTGTTAAGGGGAGACACATTGTTAAGAACATGGGGAGATATTGGCATCTATGCATTACTGTGTGGCAAAGAAGATACCATCCTTGTTGGTAAGTTTTGACGTAGACAAAGCATTTGATAGAGTGAACTGGGTCTACATCTATATAGTGCTTGAGCATGTGTATCTGAGTGCAGGGCCGGATTTACCTATACGCCATGTACGCCATGGCGTAGGGCCCACAGCCGGCAGGGGCCCACAAAAAAAGAACAAGTAAATTTTTTTTAAATACAATTTTAAAAAAAAAACTGATGGCTGCCGCCGCGGGGCCCCCTCTGCTGCCGCGGCAGCACCGACTGACCCGCGGGGGCCCCGTCTACAAGCTGAAGCCGTCGGGTCGGGTCGGATCGTTCGTTCCTCCCTCCCTCCCTCCCTCTGTGCGGGCTGCAGGCTGTGAGAGACGCGAAAGGTCTCCTCGCGTCTCTGTTAAGCCCGCAGGGGCTGATGGGAAATTTCCCATCAGCCCCTGCAGGCTTAACAGAGACGCGAGGAGACGCTCTCTCGTCGCGTCTCTCACAGCCTGCAGCCCGCACCGAGGGAGGGAGGGAGGAACGACCGACCCGACCCGACGGCTTCAGCTTGTAGACGGGGCCCCCGCGGGTCAGTCGGTGCTGCCGCGGCAGCAGATGGGGCCCCGCGGCGGCAGCCATCAGGTTTTTGTTTTAAATTAAATTTTACATTAGGCCGACGGGGGGGGGGTAGGACTGGTAATGGGCTATTGGGGGGCTGGGGCTGGAAATGGGCTGGGGGGGTAGGGCTGGAAATGGGCTGGGGGGGGTAGGGCTGGTAATGGGCTATGGGGGGGGGTAGGACTGGTAATGGGCTATTGGGAGGGCTGGGGCTGTAAATGGGCAGGGGGGTAGGGCTGGTAATGGGCTATGGGGGGGGTAGGACTGGTAATGGGCTATTGGGGGGCTGGGGCTGGAAATGGGCTGGGGGGGGTTAAGGCTAGAGGTGGGCTGATGGGGTTAGGACTGGTAATGGACTGTGGGCTGTTGGGGGGGGGCTTAGAACTGGCAATGGGCTTTGGGGGGGGTTAAGACTGGTAATGGGCTGTGGGCTGATGGGGGGCTGTCTGGTAATGGGCTATGGGGGGGCTAGGACTGGAAATGGGCTGGGGGGTTAAGACTGGAGGTGGGCTGATGGGGTTAGGACTGGTAATGGGCTGTTGGGGGGTTTAGAACTGGTAATGGGCTGTGGGGGGGTTAAGACTGGTAATGGGCTGTGGGCTGATGGGGGTTGTCTGGTAATGGGCTATGGGGGGCTAGGACTGGAAATGGGCTGGGGGTTAAAACTGGAGGTGGGATGATGGGGTTAGGACTGGTAATGGGCTGTGGGCTGATGGGGGGGGTAGGACTGGCAATAGGCTATGGGGGGCTGACTGGAAATGGGTTGATGGGGTTAGGACTGGAAGTGGGCTGATGGTGGGTTAGGACTGGTAATGGGTTATAGGGGGGGCTTAAACTGAAAATGGGGTGATGGGTTAAGGACTGTAAGTGGGTTGATGGGGGGCTAGGACTGGTATTGGGTTGTGGGGTGGTTTGCTAGGACTGGAAATGGGCTGATGGATGGCTAGGACTGGAAATGGGCTGATGCAGGGACTAGAAGGGAATGGATGCTGGGTGAGGCTGGAACTAGAAGGGAGCTGATGTTGGGGGAGGATTAGAATGGGATGGGGCTGGAAGAGTAAAATGGAGAAGGGAAAAATATTTTGTGTGGGAGGGATAAAAAATCTACAATTGGCCGGGTATTGGGAGAGTAAGTGGGGATTGAGGATGGAGGGGTAAAATTTGAGTGGATGAAATAGGAATGAGGAAAGAGAAAAAGGAGAAAGATTAGTATGTTAAAGCAGATGTAGAGAGAGAATGGAAAAAAATCTAGAAGAGAGGACAAATGGACAGCAGACGATGGAGAGTTAGCAGAAGACACGAAGAAACCAGAAGAAAGTGGCTGGAGCAATTGCAGCTGAAAAAAATGCACAAAAGGTAGAAAAATATCTCTTTATTTTGAATTTATTAATTGGAATATGTCAGCTCTGGTAAATGTGCATCATTAACGTCTGCGCTTTGTTTAGTACAAGAGCAAATTAATGTATAGTTTTATTTCTACAGTGTTGTACATTCCAAGTTTGGCTTTTGGGATTCCCAGTTTAATTATTGTCTTCCTGTTTCTAAATTGTGATTACTTGTTTGGTGATGGTCTATGTTCTGCATGTGTAACTGAGCTGAGGTGTTCTGTTTATATAATTCCTATTTGACATTGCCACTTGTTCTCTTTCCCCAGTAGATCATGTATTGTTGTTCTCTGAAATGTATTGGTTTAATATTTGCAGTGTTGCCTTTTGATTGGTAGAGTATGGTGCTTTGTGAGTCCTGGTAGTGCTGTTAGGATACGGCGGGTTTACTATGGGTTCTAAATGGGCAGTGTTTGTAGTAGTTCCTAATGTGTCTGGCAGTTGGCACTGGATTATAGTAATGTAGAAATCTTTTAGTCTTTCTTTATCCATACACAATTCATTAAGAGGCACGTTTACTAAAAGTTAGTATATGGTAACATTATGCAAATATTTATGCAAATGAGGCCCCTTATGCAAATGAGGCCTTGCACCCCCCTTGGGCCGCCCCTGCTGGGGGCCCACAATTTTTGTTGGCGTAGGGCAGTGATGGCTAACCTTTTTGAGCCCGAGTGCCCAAACTGCCGCACAAAACCAAAGAATTTCCTCAAAGTGCCAGCACGTCATTTGCATAAGTGGTCTTATTTGCATAAATATTTGCATAATGTTACCATACACTAACTTTTAGTAAACATGTCTCTTAATGAGTGTATGGATAAAGAAAGACTAAAAGATTTCTACATTACTATAATCCAGTGCCAACCGCCAGGCACATTAGGAACTACTACAAACGCTGCCCATTTAGAACCCATAGCAAACCCGCTGTATCCTGACAGCATTACCAGGACTCACAAAGCACCATACCCTACCTATCAAAAGGCAACACTGCAAATATTAAACCAATACATTTCAGTGAATACTGGGGAAAGAGAACAAGTGGCAACGTCAAATAGGAATTTCCTCTTGTACCAAACAAAGCGCAGATGTTAATGATGCACATTTCCCAGAGCTGACATATTCCAGTTAATAAATTCAAAATAAAGAGATATCGTTCTACCTTTTGTGCATTTTTTTTCAGTTGCAATTGGTCCAGCCATTTTCTTCTGGTTTCTTCATGTTTTCTGCTAACTCTCCATCGTCTGCTGTCCATTTGTCCTTTCTTCTCTCTTCTAGTTTTTTTTCCATTCTCTCTCTCTCTACATCTGCTTTAACATACTAATCTTTCTCCTTTTGCTCTTTCCTCATTCCTATTTCATCCACACAAATTTTACCCTCCATCCTCAATCCCCAATTACTCTCCCAATACCTGGCCAATTGTAGATTTTTCATCCCTCCTACACAAAATATTTTTCCCCTCTCCATTTACTCTCCCAGCCCCATCCCATTCTAATCCTCCCCCAACATCAGCTCCCTTCTAGTTCCAGTCTCACCCAGCATCCATTCCCTTCTTCAAGCCCCCCACTTCCCCTCAGCCCATTTCCATTCCAAGCCCCGTCCCCATCAGCTATTTGCAGTTCAAGCCCCCCACTTCCCCTCAGCCCATTTCCATTCCAAGCCCCATCCCCAACAGCTATTTGCAGTTCAAGCCCCCTTCCACTCAGCCCATTTCCAGTCCTAGCAACCCCCCCAAACCCATTACCAGTCCTAGCCCCCCATAGCCCACTCCCAGTCCTAATCCCACCAGCCCATTTCCAGTCCTAACCTCCCCATCAGCCCACTCCCAGTCCTAATCCCCCATCACTCAATTTTTAGTTTAAGCCCCCCCAGCGCCTATCACCACTCCTAACCCCCCCCAGCGCCATCACCACTCCTACCCCCCCCAGCCCAGCGCCCATCACCACTCCTAACCCCCCCAGCCAGCCCAGGGCCCATATCCACTCCTAACCCCCCCATCCAGCCCAGTTTCCATCACAACTCCTAACCCCCCATCCCCGTGCACATCACCACTCCTAACCCCCCCACCCCAGCCCATCACTACTCCTAACACCACCCCGCCCACCCCAGCCCATCACTACTCCTAACCCCCCCCAGCCCAGCCCAGCCAATCACCACTCCTAACCCCCCCCAGCCCAGCCCAGCCCAGCCCAGCCCATCACCACTCCTAAGCCCCCCAGCCCAGCCCAGCCCAGCCCATCACCACTCCTAACCCCCACCCCCAGCCCAGCCCAGCCCAGGGAAAATTAAAAAAAAAAAGAAAACCTGGCTGCTGCCGCGGTCGGGGGGCGCCGCGGCAGAATCGAGCGTGCCGCGGGGCCCCCCTGTACCCACCGGCAGAGCCTGTCCTCCCCGTAGCAGCTCTCTCTTTGGAGCTGCAGTCAGACGCGCCGGCTTGCAGAGCGCGAGGGAAGAGTTCCCTCGCTGCTCTGTTAAGCCTGCGGGGGCTGATGGGAAGTTCCCATCAGCCCCCGCGGGCTTAACAGAGTCGCGAAAGGGAAACTCTTCCCTTCGCGCTCTGCAAGCCGGCGAGTCTGACTGCAGCTCCAAAGAGAGAGCTGCTACGGGGAGGACAGGCTCTGCCGGTGGGTACAGGGGGGCCCCGCGGCACGCTCGATTCTGCCGCGGCGGCCCCGACAACGGCAGCAGACAGGGTGGTTGTTTTTTTTTCGATGGCGGACCTTCCCGCGTGCCAGCTGCAAGGCCTTCGCATGCCACAGCTGGCACGCGTGCCATAGGTTCGCCATCGCTGGCGTAGGGCCTCACTCAAGGTAAATCCGGCCCTGTCTGAGTGGGTTTTTCATGAATGTAGTCCAGCTCCTGTACTCTGATCCAAGAGGATCGATGTTGGTCAATAGTGCCTTGATGAAGGATTTCCACTTGAGTCAGAGCAGAAGACAGGGCTGCCCACTCTCTCCATTATTATTTGCACTAACCTTAGAGCCTCTGTTAGAGAGGAGTTGTATGTACCCTCATCTTTAGGGGGTGAGGATACGAGCTAGTGAGTTCCGAATAGCAACATTTGCAAATGATATATTGGGTCATGTGACTAGCCTGTAGGAGCCAATGGAAATAATGGTAAGGGAGTTTGATGAATTTGACTCATTCTCTGGATTGAAGTTGAATCTTGATAAGTCAGAAGTTTTACCCATTCAGACAAAGGTTTGAAAGTAATAGGTGAAGGAATTCCCGTTATAAAGGACAGAAGGTGCCTTTAGGTACTTGGGTATTCAGTTAACAGGTGATCTAGGCATGCCATATGATCTGAATGTGTGTACCCTGCTGCAGGACATGAACTCGAGGTTGATGAAAAGGAGGGACCTTCCATTAATACTGGGAGATAGAATAATGCCGTTTCCAAAATGGTTTATGTTTTGCAGGTGCTGCCAATTATTATAGCTAAATGGGACTTAGTGATAAATAATGCAAATAGTGAATAGATTCCTCTGGAAGGGGAATCGGGCATGTATCAAATTAGGTATACTGCAGAAGGATTGGAAACATGAGGGCATGGGCTTTCCAGATCTATTATAATATAGCATGTGTTTTTCACATCTGAAAAACTGACTTTTTAAAAGAAATTGCTACAAGCCGGTGGAACAGAGGGAAGCTCTGGTGTCACCTTTGTCCCTTAAGTGCATTCTTCATATGAAGACATCTCAGATAGGAGCATATTTAAAGGAAATGGCAATGTTAACTATGGTGAGAGAGGTGTGGTGTTATTTGAATGGCAAAATGGGGTGGTCTGCATTGCACTCAGTGTATCTACCATTATGTGGGAATGGAGATTTTCCCCCAGGGATAAAAGGGGTTGTTTTGTCGAAGTGGAGGGCCAGGGGATAATGCAAATAGAGCAACTAGTGCCAAAGGATGGAGTTCCCTTGTAATTTGAAAACTTGAAGAAAAGGTATTCCAAGGTTAGAGGTTTTTGGAAGAGAATGCATGATTATCTAGGAGGAATACTGAGGAGCAAAATACTGAATAGTGCAGTATATAAAAACTAATAAATAAATAAATAGCATTGCCCCAGGTCTCAGTATTGGATATCTGTGGGGATTTGGTACTTGAAAAGGTGAGGGAGAAAACATGAGCAAAGTAGACCTGGATGGATGCCAAAAAGAGTATATTAATGTGCAAGGTGGGTGCTGAGAGACCTTTGTTTTGGCAATGGAAGAATGCACTTCACCGGTTTATACTATTAGAGTGTGAGGATGCTCAAGGACAAGGGAATAGATGGGAGAAGTTTATGGAGAGGATTTATAGAGTCTATTTTCTAGGGTTAGGAGTCAAGTAATTAATTGGCAATAAGTTGAACTGTCCAATTGTTGTGTTATCCCCACCAACTGACCATGAGTAGTTAACCCATAATTTTAATGAGAGGGTCTAGTAAGGGTGTGGGTGGAGAGGAAGGGGTTGGTGAGGAGCTAAATGTAACTCACCTTGAACTACCATTGGGAAGGTGTGAGATAAATATAAATAAATAAATAGGATAGATATATGGGGGATGGATGGGCGGTTATGTGTGGAGAATTGGGTGTGAGGGATTTCTGTGGGGTCCATAGATGGGGTCTATGGAATGATCTCCTATCTGGGCAGGAGGTGGGAAGGAGATGGGCGGATAGTCCTTTGAAGTATGGAGCTGGGTGTGTGGAAGAACTGCCACACTTTTAGCTGCTATATTCATTTTAATGTCTTTTTTGCATAAAGGTTATTGGGGATAGGAGTAGGTTTGTGTTGGGTATGAAGAAGTGGGGAGAGAGGGGCAGAAAAATGAAAAATGTGAAGTATGAGACTCCTTAATGGGAAATGCTAGATGTTAAGAAATGTTATACAAGAGAATGTTCTATTGCTTATTGTGGATGTATTGCCTTTTTGTGTTAATAAAAAGTTTTTGACATAAGTTGGATTAACATGTCTGTTTGAAATATGTTTGCAATTATTTTTGTGGGGGTTTATGACCTGTGAAAATTTGCCCTGATTTCCATAAAAAGAGACTTTAGAATTATATGAGAAAGGACTCTATAGGATATTTGAGGTATTTTTCCTCCAATTATATTGGTTTCAGAAAAGAAGCTAACATTTGATGGATGGGCGCACTAGCTTTCCACAGCAGTTGATTAGATTGATTGTTCATTTGGAAACCATGGCACTTGATAGAGGAGAAGTAGGCTTTGTCAATCGCCTCCGATTATTGTGTTTTAGCTGAGAGCACTTCATGTATGCTCTCGTATTTCCTGTGTATTTTATATTTTCCTTCCTCCATGTCTAACAAGCAAATCTTGGGTAAGACTTATTGCTCTAAGGGCTTGCTATGGTTGAGAGAATTGTTTTATTTAATTCAGCACTGTATTCATCTATGTACAATTTGAAATTGGTTGCTCATGGTTTGCTTTGTTATAATTTTTCTGATAAAGCTTGATAAAATTACCCAAAATGGGTTTTAAGGTATCAGTTCTGGTACAAAAATAAAAATAAATGAAAAATCATATAAGATGGTAAATAGTAACTTTTTTATAGTTCTTAATTAATCTAACTCTTCCTTATTGGTCTTGAGCCTTTTATTCCCTTGTCTTTGGTCTTCTTTTTCTCTGAAGTATGCACAGTACTCTCTTCTGTACCTGTAGAGAGAGACGCAGATACCATACTGCTATCTTTTTTTTTCCCTTCTTGCAGATCTGTTGGACACAGCTTCTAACCTGGGGAATCCTTTCTTTTGTGCTAAGTCCATTTTAACTAATGATCCCTTACTGTAGGCTCCAGGCACTCCCTTCGGAGCCATGACTGCCCTGCCACTAGGATGAAGATTCCTTAGGGATTTTTCTTCCTTATCTTGGACTCACAAAACCTAGCAACATCTTGTTTCCGGGTCCAGGCACTACTCACTTGAGTCCTGACCATCCAGACAGTAGAGTGAACAAAGAAAAGGAGACCCTAGCCTCCACTTTCTGAACATGCTGTATTATTCCATTACACTAGTAAGTCCATTCCTTTGAGGGTCATGTCACACATTTCATCATGGTTCCCCACTATCCAGTTTGGCAATCACGTTCTGATGGGCACTTGAAGCATCTCAGAAATAATCAAGGGAATTTAGTAATCAGGGTCACATTTCTGAGTGTCTCAAAACACACCAAATGGAGATTGAATATTCTTTTTAACAAAAGTGCTACTACTACTATTACTACTTATCATTTGTATAATGCTACAAGGCGTATGCAGCGCTGTAAAGACATGTAAAAGACGGTCCCTGCTCATCAGAACTTACAATCTAGTCAAGACAGACAACACAATAGTTGAGGGCAAGGATATAGCTAAGGGAATGGTAAGGAGACTAAGCGGATCAGGATCCAAAAGCAGCTTTGAAGAGGCGAGTTTTCATCCTGGATTTGAAAAGGGTCAGAGATGAAGCCTGACATTCAGTCTCAGGTAGTTTGTTCCAGGCATATGAAACAGCAAGGTGAACAGGCTGAAGTCTAGAGTTGGCAGTAGAAGACAAGGACACAGATAGAAGGGATCTGGCAGAAGAGAAGAGTTCTCAAGGAGGGGTATAGGTAGAGAAAAGAGAGGAAAGGTAGTGAGGAGCAGCAGTAGAATGAGTGCACTTATAGGTCAGTAGGAGCAGTTTGAACTGGATACGAAAACGAATAGGGAGCCAGTGAAGCAACTTGAGAAGAAGGGTTAAATGAGCATATCAAAGATGGAGGAAGATTAGCTACGCAGAGGGAGACCAGCAAGGAGGAGGTTGCAATGGCTAGATGGGAGGTGACTAAAGAGTGGATAAGTGTCTAAGTAGTGTGTGTAGAAAGGAAGGGATGAATCTTATCAATGCTGCAGAGAAAGAAGCAGCAGATTTTAGCTGATTGTTGGATGTGTGCAAAGAAAGAGCGAGTAGAATCAAAGATGACCCCAAGGTTGCAAGCGGAGGAAACAGGGAGGAGTGTAGTGTTATCCACAGAAATAGAGAGGGCAGGAAGGGGGAGGTATGTTTAGGGAGAAAGATAAGGAACTCAGTTTTGGCTATGATCAGTGTCAGACAGCGATGAAATATCAGGCAGAGATCTGGGCCTGGATTCCTGGAGAGATTTCAGGCATAGAACGGTAGATCAGAGAGCAGGGGTGGCCCAAGGGGGGCAAGGGGCCTTGTGCAGAGACTCATTGTGGGACCTCATTTGTATAAGGGGCCTCATTTGCATAAACATTTGCATAATGTTAATGTGCCCTAACTTTTAGTAAACTTTTAGTAAACTAACTTTTAGTAAACATGGATAAAGAAAGACTACCAAATTTCTACATTGCTATACTCCAGTGCCAACCGTCAGGCATATGAGGAAATTCTACAAACACTGTCCATTTAGAACCCTTAGCAAACCTGCCGTATCATAACTGCACTACCAGGACTCACAAAGCACCAAACCCTACCTATCAAAAGGCAACACTGCAAATATTAAACCAATACATCTCAGAGAATTCCAATAAATCTCCTACTGGGGAAAGAGAACAAGTGGCACTGTTGAATAGAAACTTCATAAATGGAATACCTCAGCTCGGTTACCCATGCAGAACATTGACCATCACCAAACAAAGAACAAGGGATCACAATTTAGAAATAGGAAAACAATAATTAAACTGGGAACCCCAAAAGCCAAACTTGGAATGTACAACAACACTGGAGAAATAAAACTATAAATTAATTTCCTCTTCTACTAAACAAAATGCAAAGACGTTAGCAATGCACATTTCCCAGAGTTGACATATTCCAGTTAATAAATTCATAATAAAAAGTATTTTTCTAACTTTTGTTGTTTGGGCATTTTATTTTTCAGTTGCAATTGTTCCAGTCACTTTCTTCTGGTTTCTTCATGTCTTCGGCTAACTCTCCATTGTCTGCTGTACATTTGTTCTTTCTTCTCTCTCCTAGGTTTGTCCATTCTCTCTCTACATTCATTTTAACATACTGATCTTTCCCATTTTGCTCTTTCCTCTATTTCTTTCTTTATTCCTTTTTCATCCACTCAAATTTCACCCTTCCATCTTCAATGCCCACTTACTCTCCCAATACCCGGTGGATCATAGATTTTTCTTCCCTCCCTCACAAATATATATTTTCCTATCTCCATTCTCACTCCCCCAGTCCCATCCCTTTCCAGTCTTCCCCAAAAATCAGCTCCCTTCTAGTTCCAGACCCACCCAGCATCCGCTCCCTTCTAGTCCCATTCTCCCATCCCCTTGCATCAACCCATTTCCAGTCCTAGCCCCCACATCAGCCCATTTCCAATCCTAGATCCCCATCAGTCATGTCTAGTCCTATCCTAGCCCCCCATCAGCAAATTTCCAGTCCAAGCTCGCTCCCCATCATCCCATTTCCAATTCTAGCCCCCCATCAGCCATTTCCAATCCTATCCTAGCCCCACATCAACCCATTTCCAGTCCAAGCCCCCTAATCATTCTTTTTCCAGTCCTGTCCTAGCCCATTTCCAAACTAGTCCCCCAATCAGCCATTTCCAGTCCTAGCTCTCCATCAGTCATTTCCAGTCCTATCCTAGCCCCATCTGCCCATTTCAAGTCCTAGCAGCCCAATCAGCCCATTTCCAGTGCTAGCCCCATCAGCCATTTCCAGTCATATTCTAGCCCCCCATTAGCCAATTTCCAGTCCTATCCTAGCCCCCCATCAACCCATTTCCAGTCCAAGCCCCCCCCCAAACATTCAATTTCTAGTCCTATCCTAGCCCATTCCCAATCTAGTCCCCCAATCTGCCCATTTCCAGTCCTATCCTAACTTATCATCCTATATCTAATCCTAGCCCCCATCAGCCATTTTCAGTCCTATCCTAGCCCCCATCTGCCCATTTCAAGTCCTAGCAGCCCAATCAGCCCATTCCCAGTGCTAGCCCCCTCATTAGTCATTTCCAGTCATATCCTAGCCCCCCATTAGCCCATTTCAAGTCCTAGCCTCCCATCAGCACATTTCCAGTCCAAGCCCCCCGCCCAATCATTCCATTTCCAGTCCTGCCCTAGCCCATTCCTAATCTAGTCCCCAAATCTGCCCATTTCCAGTCCTGTCCTTAGCTATCAGCCCATTTCCACTCCTAGCTCCCATCAGCCATTTCCAGTCCTATCCAAGCCTCTCATCAGCTCATTTCCAGTCCTATCCTAGCCCACCCATCAGCCCATTTCCAAACCTAGCCCTCCATCATCCATTTCCAGTCCTAGTCCCCCATCAGCCAATCCTATCCCAGCTCCCATCAGCTCATTTCCAGTCCATGCCCCCCATAAGCCATTTCCAACCCTAGCCCCCCCATCAGTCCATTTCCAGTCCAAGCCCCCCAATAAGTCCATTTGCAGTCCAAGCTCTCTGTCATCCCATTTCCAATCCTAGCCCCGCATCAGCCATTTCCAATCCTATCCTAGCCCCACATCAGCCCATTTCCAGTCCAAGACCCTAATGATTCTTTTTCCAGTACTGTCCTAGCCCATTCCCAAACTAGTCCCCCCAATCAGCCATTTCCAGTCCTAGCTCTTCATCAGCCATTTCCAGTCCTATCCTAGCCCCATCTGCCCATTTCAAGTCCTAGCAGCCTAATCAGCCCATTTCCAGTGCTAGCCCTCCACATCAGCCATTTCCAGTAATATTCTAGCCCCCCATCAGCCCATTTCAAGTCCTAGCCCCCCGTCAGCCCATTTCCAATCCTAGCCCCCCATCAGCCATTTCCAGTCCTATCCTAGCCCCCCATCAACCCATTTCCTGTCCAAGCCCCCCAAACATTCAATTTCCAGTCCTATCCTAGCCCATTCACAATCTAGTCCCCCAATCTGCCCATTTTCAGTCCTATCCTAACCTATCAGCCCATATCCAATCCTAGCCCCATCAGCCATTTTCAGTGCTAGCCCCCTCATTAGTCATTTCCAGTCATACCTTAGTCCCCCATTAGCCCATTTCAAGTCCTAGCCTCCCATCAGTCCTTTTCCATTCCAAGCCCCCCCTCCCAATCATTCCATTTCCAGTCCTGCCCTAGCCCATTCCCAATCTAGTCCCCCAATCTGCCCATTCCAGTCCTATCCTAACCTATCAGCCGATTTCCAATCCTAGCTCCCATCAGCCATTTCCAGTCCTAGCCCCCCATCAGCCAATCCTATCCCAGCTCCCATCAGCTCATTTCCAGTCCAGGCCCCCATCAGCCATTTCCAATCCTAGCCCCACATCAGTCCATTTCCAGTCCATGGCCCCCAATCAGTCCATTTGCAGTCCTAGCTCCCCCATCAGCTCATTTTCTTTCCTATCCTAGCCCTCCCCCTCCCCCAAAAAGCCCCGTGCCTCTCTGAGCAGCTTCAGAGGGAGCCAGGGAGACCTAAAGCCCCGGCTCACCTCTGCACAGTGCCGGAGTGAAGAGCGATGTGTTTCTTCATTCCGGTAGCTGTATTCTCATGAAGCACGCTGAGGGCCAGGAAAGATTAAAGGGCATTTCCTGTTTCCCGGCCCTCAGTGCATTTCAGAGAATACAGCTACTGGATTGAAGAAACATGCTGCTCTTCACTCCAGCGCTGGGCAGAGATGAACCAGAGCTTCAGGTCTCCCAGGCTCTCTCTGGAGCCAGCCCTTTAAACAGAACATATGTGCAGAATGAAGTTCATGCAGGGCCCCTGAAGCAAGGGGCTCTATGTGAACAACATTCTCACATAATGGACGGGTCAGCCCTGTCTGAGAGTCATCAGAATAAAGATGGTACTGAAAACCATGAGAGGAAATAAGTGCACCAAGGGACCAAATGTAGAGATATAAAAGGAGAGGTTCCAAGACAGAGCCCTGAGGTACACCAACTGAGAGGCGGATGGCGGTAGAGGAGGAACTACCAGAAGCAACACTAAGGGGTATGTTTACTAAACCGGGCTAACGGTTAACCCGGGCTATCTGCCACTAGGTCCCATATTATTCAATGGGACCTAGTTGCAGATAGCCCGGGTTAACCGTTAGCCCGGTTTAGTAAACATACCCCTAAAAGTGTGATGGAAAAGATAAGAAGAAAACCAGGACAGAACAAAGCCCATAAATCCAAGTGCAGAGAGGGTATCGAGAAGAAGGTGGTGATCAACCGTGTCAAAGGCAGCAGAAAGTAGATATTAAGGAAAACCTGGTATTTAGCTACTATCTATCCAGAAAACTTCCATGAATAAAACAAGCCCTTTGCTAATTTTTGATGTAAACTATTACATGTGACACAAAAGAAAAGGAAAACTGTCTGAAAAAATGTGCAGGGATTACTCTGATTTTTATTTTGACTAATCCTTAAATCTGTTCAAAATTTCTAGCGTACTCACTTATCAACTAGTTTAGCAAACATTTCTGGGTGTAGAGGAAATGAGTACATAAGCAGTGCAGAGGACATGGCAAGCTTTAATGCACACTCTTTGCTAGCACCTCATTTTCACTTTGAAAAGCTTGAGAGTGTCTAACTCATTTGTTTATTAAAAAATATAACTCCTTTTATTTTTAGCAGTGCTTGCACAACTCTCGGTATCAGTTTTATTTACAAACTGCTGATGAATCAAAACCTAGACTTCACACACTCTCCGGTAAGATGAAGAAACATTACAATTAGCAACAAGAGAAAACACATGCTAAAGACACAGAGGCACATTCCTCTCTATAAAATCTGAATATACACATTTAGCATTTCAGGAGAGGCTAAGAGGTATGTTTACTAAACTGCGTTAGTGTGATTCGCGTTAGGATCCGCGTTAGAGGCAGAAACCCCAAATAAGGACATGGGCGGTACATCGTTACCGATAACGCGTGTTATAAGGCGCCGCGCAGCAACGATCATTACAGGGCGCGTTACTGCGCGTTAAGCTTAAGAAGGCGCACAGACACCCAAAATACAGAAACAGAGCTGTAGCACAATGGTTACTACACAGACTGATGGTACAAGAATCATGGGTTTGATTCCCCAGTGTGCCTAATGAAGAAGGCTGGCTGAAGTGCCATGTGTAACCCGTTGAAGGCCTACTATAATATTTTAATCCACATTCTGCAGCCGGGTTAATGTTTGCATATTTCAGGAAAATTGTACCCGTCTTATTCAATATTTCCAAAAGTGACGTTCCCTCTGCCATGTTCATGTATTATATACCATTTGATAGTAATATTTAGGCAGAAGTTTGGATCCCAAAAGTTTTGGGCTTGGCCTGGAAAGGGTTAAGTATTGGGCTGTGAGGAAGTTTAGTTGTACTTTAAAAGTGCTGCCAGCAAACACACCCTCACAGTGGCGTAACCTAAGGTGCCACATAAGGCACCCTAGAAGGCACTCCATAGGGCACATTCTAAAGTGCGCTGTCTGCCAAGGCACCCTATAATGTCCCCTATAGGACACCATATAAGGCACCTTATAAGGCGCTTTAGAGGCACCCTGAGGTGACAGTACTCTGAGGGTGTTTCTGCTGGCAGCACTAATATACAATAAAAATAGACAATGCCTAAGACAGCCCTATTGATGTACCCCACTGTGGGTTTCAAACCCATGACTTCTGGCTCCACGGGCAGTGAAGTAACCAGTGGGCTACAGCTGCTAACAAACACATGGCTAGCTACAGGAGGACTGCACGGCACCACACCCGCATTCTGCTGTGGTTACCAGGATAGGGTCAACCCATCCGTACCCAGGATGCACAGCACATGTAAATCAGCAGTCTACAGTTGATCACAAGATGGGGTATGCACCCCACAGCACCTCAGCCTGGAAGGGGGTGCTGACGGTATGTGTTAGTGACACAGAGTAGCTACAGACCGTCACAGTGTGCGGGTCCTGTGCTCACCCTGAGGGAGAGGTATGGTGCCTAGCACCATTCTCACAGCACCTGGTTTTGTTGAGATAGGCTATGCTGCAGGTCCCCATCAGTGCCAATGTGTGATAGGTAGTCCTTGCAAACACCCCTAGGATATGCCTGTGTTTATCTGTATGTCATATCTAGCCCTTGTGGACTATGAGGCACCCAGAAAAGTGAATACCCTGTGTGGGTGCCATGGTCACATGTTGTAAGTGAATGGGGGTGTTGGGACCCACAGGGAGATTACATACCACCACCCAACACACCCTCTGGGGCTCAGGGTGGGGGACAGGATCTCCCGCCAACAGATCCACTTTCTACCCCCCTGCAATGGTGGCAGTAGAGGGGACCATCACCCCAGTACTGCTAGGGATCAAACACCCTACAGGACAGGCAATACAGAGCTGTACACAGCCATAAAGCAATAGCAGACAGAAGGCCTGGAAATGCACAGCTGCTACGTGTGGAGCTGTACACTATGTAGAGATTTCAATAGGGTCTGGTTTGGGTGGACTGAAATACATAAGTGGCAGCTTGAAGGGGAAGGCACACAGGCCAATCCCTCCAAACCTCTGACATCATCAGTACCCTCTTCAAATTCTCCAATAAAGGCAGACCCTCAACAAACACGTCACCCTCACTCTCCTCTGGGTCTTACTGGAGGGTCTCCCTAGTTTGTAGTGGGGCACAAGCATGATCCTCAGTCACTCCTGCCATGTCAGGTGCTGGGTTCAAAATGGCACTTGTTGACCCCTAGCATTAGTCTGAAGATACTACCATTAGAGGTCAAACTGCCAAATAAAGGCTGTCCTACAACTCTTCAAAGCTTATACATGTTTTAATTGGTTTGACTAACTTTTTTGCTCTCTGATTTGATAATCTCAAGCCTTCCCCCTTTTCCATATCATTAATAATGTTAGACAATGTGGGTCCCAATATAGATCCCTCTAGAACCCAGTGATTAATAGCTCTCCACTGGGAAAACTGACCATTTAGTACTACTCTTTATTTCTTAGCCTTCAACAATGACTTTGTGTAGAGGCATAAATTTTTCTTTCTAACTATCCATGAATTAGTGTTCCATCTCTAGTATTCTTCTTTAAGGAAGTTGCTTGAGAAAGCTGCATTAGTCAAACTACAGGGATTTTTGGATGACCACTTTCAATGTAGATTTAGGCATGGTTATAATATTAAAACTATTGGTGTCAGTACTCGGTTTGCTTAGATGGAGTATAGATAATGGGACTGCTGTGGTAATGATTTATTTAGATCTCTCTGTGGCCTTTGATACAATTAGTCATAGGGTCATGAAATACAAGAGATCACAGAGAGAGGAAGACAGGCATCTGTATTTGGAAAAACTTAGAGAAGCTAGCAAAGTAGTCAAGAAGGCAAAGATTCAAAAGGAGGAGGAAATAGCCAATGCAATAAAATGGGGGGATAAGACATTTTTCAGATATATTAGTGAGAAGAGGAAGGGCAAAAGTGGTATTGTCAGACTCAAGGGTGCAGGGGGGGAATATGTAGAAGCTGATAAGGATAAAGCGGAATTGCTTAACAAATATTTTTGCTCTGTGTTCACAAATGAAGAACCAGGAGCAGGACCTCAGAAAACACCCACAAATAAGAACAGAAGCGAGAGACATCTTGAACAATTTTCAGAAGACTGTGTTCGTGAGAAACTAGCTCAACTTAAAGCAGACAAAGCGATGGGACCGGATGGGATACACCCTAGAATACTAAGGGAACTTGGGGACATTCTAGCAACTCCACTGACTGACCTTTTCAATGCCTCGTTGGAGTCGGGAGTGGTGCCAAAGGACTGGAGAGAGGCTCATGTGGTGCCTTTACACAAAAGCGGAAGTAAGGATGTGGTTGAAAACTACAGGCCGGTTAGTTTAACTTCGGTGGTGAGTAAATTATTGGAAACGCTGCTGAAAGAGAAAATAGTGAGGTTTCTGGAGTCCGGCGGATTACAGGATCCGAGGCAGCATGGATTCACCAGAGGCAGGTCCTGTCAGACAAATCTGATTGATTTCTTTGACTGGGTGACCAGGGAGTTGGACCGAGGGAGAGCTCTAGATGTGGTGTATTTAGATTTCAGTAAAGCCTTTGACACTGTTCCTCACAGGTGACTTATAAACAAACTGAGCACCCTAGGGATGGACCCTAAAGTTACTGCTTGGGTTAGAAATTGGTTGGGTGGGAGGTGACAAAAAGTACAAGTAAATGGAGCTCACTCTGAGGAGAAGGATGTTACCAGTGGTGTGCCCCAGGGATCTGTCCTTGGTCCGATTCTTTTTAACATCTTTGTTAGTGATATAGCGGAAGGGCTGTCGGGTAAGGTTTGCCTCTTTGCGGATGATACCAAAATCTGCAATAGAGTAGACACCCAGGAAGGTGTAGATAACATGAGGAGGGATCTAGCTAAGCTTGAAGAATGGTCTAGAATTTGGCAGCTGGGATTTAATGTTAAAAAATGTAAGGTCATGCATTTGGGCTGCAGCAATCCAAGGGAGCAATACAGTATAGGAGGTGAAGTACTTTTGTCCACTAAAGAAGAGCGGGACCTAGGCGTGGTTGTTTCTGATGATCTTAAAGTAGCTAAACAGGTAGAAAAGGCGACGGCAAAAGCTAGAAGGATGCTTGGGTGCATACGGAGAGGAATGGCTAGCAGAAAAAAGGAGGTGATAATGCCTCTGTATAAGTCTTTGGTGCGACCTCATTTGGAGTATGGTGTGCAATTCTGGAGACCGCACCTTCAAAAGGATGTGAACAGGATGGAGTCGGTGCAGAGGGTGGCTACTAAAATGATTAATGGGCTTCATTATAAAGCATATGAGGACAGACTTAAGGATCTTAATATGTACACCTTAGAGCAGGGGTCACCAACCTGCGGCCCGCGGGCCGCATGCGGCCCACGAGGTCCCTTCGTGCGGCCCGCGAGGCTCTACCCCGGTTAACATTACGTGCAGCCCGCCAAGGATTCCCGCCATTGTATCCACGTGCTCGCAGCTCATTGACGACCACCTGCAAGCGTCCCTTCTCCTGTCAGTGTCATCTGTGAAGCCGGACTTTAAACGTTTGTCTGCTAGCATGAATCATCAGCCATCTCATTAAATTCAATAAAGGTGATCAGCCATTGTTTTCATAATTTTGCGTTTGTTGTTTTTTTTCGCGGGGGCGGGGAGAAGGGGGGTGCGGCCCGCGAGGCTCCCGGTAGTCGGCTGTGCGGCCCGCGGCCCTCTGGAGGTTTGTGACCACAGCCTTAGAGGAAAGGCGGGATAGAGGTGATATTATTGAGATGTTTAAATACCTCCGTGGCATAAATGTTCAGGGAGAGAGCCTCTTTCAATTGAAAGCAAGTTCTGCTACGAGGGGACATGGGATGAGGGTGAAAGGAGATAGATTCAGGAGTGATATGCAGAAATATTTCTTTACGGAAAGAGTAGTGGATCCGTGGAATAGTCTCCCAGTGGAGGTGGTAGAGATGAGGACAGTAACTGAATTCAAAAAAGCATGGGACCAACACAGAGGATCTCTAAAGGTAAAAAGTGGACTGTTGTAGTTGTTGTTATGGAAGGACAGACTAGATAGGCCTTGTGGTCTTTTTCTGTCATCATGTTTCTATGTTTCTATGTTTACTAAATCCTCTGAAAATGAATTCCAGAGTTTGATTACACATTGAGTGAAAAAATACTTTCTCTTATTAGTCTTAAATAGGTTACACTGTAACTTCATTGCATGCCCCCTAGTCTTTCTATATTTTGATGGCATAAACAAAATATAGAAACCCTTCCACTCCATTCATTAATTTATAGACCTCTATCATATCTCCCCTCAGCCGTCTCTTTTCCAAGTTGAAGAGACCTAACCTTTTTAGCCTCTATTCATAGGGGTAGCCTTCCATCCCCTTTACCATTTTGGGGGCTCTTCTCTGTACCTTTTCTAATAACGCTATATCCTTTGTAAGATACCACAACCAGAAATGCACACAATATTCACGGTGTGGTTGCACCATGGAACGATACAGAGGCATTAGAATATCCTCTGTTTTATTCTTTATTCCTTTCCTTATGATACCTAGCATTCTATTTGCTTTCTTGGCTGCTGCTGCTGCACACTGAGCAGATGGTTTCAACATGTTATCCATGATGATGCCTAAATCTTTTTCCTGGGTGGTGGTTCCCAATATGGAACCTTGCATCGTGTAACCATAGTTTGGGTTGTTTTTTCATAGGTGTATAACTTTGTACTTGTCCACATTAAATTTCATCTGCCATTTGGATGCCCAGTCTTCCAGTTTATCAAGGTCCTCTTGCAATTTTTCACAATCCTCTTGGGTTTTAACAACTTTGAGTAATGTTGTGTCATCTGCATATTTGATTACTTCACTCGTTATTCCCTTTTCCAGGTCATTTACGAATATGTTAAAAAGCATCCTACCCAGCACAGATCCCTGGGGTACTCCACTATTCACCTTTCTCCATTGGGAAAATTTGCCATTTAGCCCTACCCTCTACTTTCTATCTTTTAACCACTTCCAGATCCACAATAGTACACTGCCTCCTATCCCATGACTTTTTAGTTTTGCCAAGAGTCTCTCATGGGGGACCTTGTCAAAGGCTTTCTGAAAATCCAGATATACTCACCTTTGTCTATCTATTTAATAACACCTGCAAAAAAACATAACATAAGATAAGACCTTCCTTCTCTAAAGCCATGTTGGTTGTCTCCCATTAAACCATGGCTATCTACGTATATGTTCAGTAATTTTGTTAATTATAATGGTTTCTAGCATTTTTCCCCAGTACTGACATCAGGCTCAGCGGTATGTAGTTTTCTGGATCAACCCTTGATCCCTTTTTAAAAATTGGCGTTACATTGACCATCCTCTAGTCTTCAGGTATTAAAGATGATTGTAATGATAGTTTACAGATTACTAATAGTATGTTTACAATCTCAGTTCTTTCAACACTCTTGGATGTATACTGTCCGGTCCAGGTGATTTTCTACTCTTCAGTTTATCAAATAGTTGTAATACATCTTCACAGTGTATCAATATTTCTTTCAATTCTTCTACATCATCACCTTTAAATACCATATCAGTAATGGGTAACATCCCTACATCTTCCTTGGTAAAGACTGAAGCAAATAATTCATTCAGTCTCCCCACTATTGCCTTGTCCCCTCTTAGTGCCTCTTTTATCTCTTTATCATCTAATGGTCCAGCTGGCTCTCTCACAGGTTTTTTGCTACAGATGTACTTGAAAAAGTCTTTATTATGCAAGCTTCCTCTCAATTCTCTCTTCGCCTAGCTTATCAATGCCTTGTATCTAACTTGCAAGTGCTTATGTTGTTTCCAGTTTTCATCATTTGGCTCCTTTTACCATTTCCTGAAAGATGATTTTTTTGGCAACAACAGCCTCTCTTATCTCACCTTTAAACCATGCTGGTAGTTTTTTCGAATTCCTTCCACTTTTTTTAAAGTGTGGCATACAGCTAGTCTGGGCTTCCAAGATAGTATTTTTAACACTAGAAGCCCGAAATACGTCAATTGACGCAAATGTATCTTCGAAGTTGTATACCAGCGCCACTGCTAGAACCATGTCAGTTATGTTCCATGACTTTGTTAGCGAGGTCAAGATGTTCAAATATGTGAATCGAAAATTAATGACAGATACGCCACCTAGCGGGAAAATGAATTTATACCTAGAAGCCCCAAAGTATGTCAGTTGACGCAACCAAGAAAATTGAGTGGTTTTCACAAGTTTTCTTACAACGACTAACATAAGAACAGTGTTAACTAAATTTAAAAGTAACTGCAAATTCAAAAGTAACTGCAAAGTTCATGTCAGTTAAAGAATGAACAGGATAAGCATGTACGGTTTGCTATTGTACATTTAAAGTCTGTGCGCAACTGGTGCAGATTGTCGACAGACACTGTCCGCATACTGGACGCTTGTATTTATCGCACAGCGTGACAGTGCGATTTCATTTGCAGTTGGCCTTGACTGCACACGTTACTCATTTTGCCAGTTTTCTTGTCACAACAGTGGCTGACATTGACTCAGAATACGAATGTCGAGCAGCACAAGTTTGTCGCAGCTGCTCTGACAGTGTGTGAAGAAACTGTCTCCTTGGCATGGTGACAGCGGTTTGCTTGTAGAAAATAATCCAGGCATTAATGGCCACCAAGTCGAGAATATTGAAGAAAATGGCTAGTGTCCATCTACGACATGCAGATTTGGTGGACATTTGACGGCACATTGAGTCCAGCATGTTGACACCACATTTATTCTTGTAGTACAACACACTTTCAGGCTTCAGCTTGCCACTGGTTTCACATATCGCACCTTTATGCAAAGTCGACAAAACGGCAACAGTCTTCTTCTGTTTCGTCTGGTACTGTACTACGGTCATTGATCCATTGGTGTAGAACTTGGATTGGTACAGTTCGAGTTTTGTAAGTGATGGTAGTTCTCTGCAATTTAGACGAATGGTCCCGACCAATGAAGTGCGCTTCTCCAATAGTTTCTCAGCGAGGTCACGGCTCGTAAAAAAATTATCAACCATAACGTTGTATCCTCGCTGATAATATGGCTGCATTAGAGTCATGACCACATGCGTTCCTAAGCTGCCAACTCTTTCATCATCTTTCCCAGTATACGGTTTCACATTCAAATAGTATTTGGACTGCAATTCTGCCGAGATCCAGAATTTTATTCCAAATTTATCTGGCTTATTTGGCATGTACTGTGTGAATTTGCATCTTATTTTCATTGGGAATAGTTGTTCATCTACAGTAAGTGATTCTTCTGGTACGTAACACTTTTGACTGTTATTAACAAATCTGGATAACACCCATGTCATTAGGCTGAATTTGTTACACTTCACTCTTTCCTGCCGTGAAGCTCTGACATCAAATCACATGAATTTCTTTAATTCTTCGTATCTGTTTCGTGACATTGTTTGCCTAAATGCTGCACAGCCATAAGTTTCGGACCACATCAAATCAATTGGAAAATTGTTGGCATTCATGAAACCTCTTAGATATGCCAGTCCCAGAAACGCTTCTATTTCATCTTCGGCTACATCCCATGATGGGTCTGATAAACGGGCATACTCCATAGTGCAGCTCCTGATGTGACTCACAAAACCGGGGTCAACGATCAATCTAAATGCATCCACTGGTGTTTCAACATTACAACAATATGCAGTAACCCCACTTTTAGCAGTGAATACATTTTGGGCCTGCAATCTACCACTGCTTTCACCTTGTGACATGATCTTCCATTCAGTCCCATCTTTTGCTACCACTGTTGATCCTGTCATCCTGCTCTTGTTTTCAGCGATTATTGGATAATGAGCATCATCATCACTTTCATCAGTGTTTCTGCTGTAGAATGAACCAGTCAAATCCTCTACACCTGCACAACCTGTAACATGTAGGTCAACGTTTGAATCTGATTCAGTCGAATCAGAGCCACTGTCAATTTCCAAAATATCTTGCAGCTTGGCAAGTGCTTGTGCTGCTGTCATGCGCTGTGGATGCGGTTCTCTCATTTTCTGCATTGAAACGGTAGCCACAGCTGGCAACAGATCAACTGATTTTGCACCAGCACATCTGGGCACTGCTGTCTTCTTATGAGGTCTCGGCATTCTGTACATAGAATCGTAGAAAAACAATGAATAAAATTTCAGGGAGGAAGCGATATGCTAAAAGTTCTGGAGTGTCGGCCAGTTCTAGGGCATGTTCGAACGTCACAACATTGTACATACCTGTGTAACAGAGTAAATTTTGGTTTTAAATTAATCACTGTTTCCAGTTTTAATCCAAAATTACAAACCAATAAACACACGATGACATCATGTAATGAGGTCACATACTGCAGGTATTAAACAAATAAGTAACTTCAAATAAATTCACATCTACATTTCATGCTAAATGCAGTCGTCATGATAATGCGTCAATTGACGCACTTTGGGGTTTCTAGATAAAATGCCTTTTGGGGCTTCTAGTATTAAACAACAACCATGCTTGATGAAAATCTTTTACCTTTGCAACTGCTCCTTTTAATTTTTTCTTAACTATTTTCTTCATTTTATCATAGTCACCGTTTTGAAAATTAAAAGGTAGTACTGTGGATTTCCTTGCCATCTTTCCTCCATTTATTAAATCAGCTGTGATTAGGCTGAGTGGAGGAGTAGCCTAGTGGTTAGCACACTGGCTTGGTAATCAAGCCAACCAGGCCTCAATTCCCACTAGCACTCCTTGTGGCCTTGGGCAAGTCACTTAACCCTCCATTGCCTCAGAAGAAAGGCCTGGCAATCTACTTCCAGTGACACTGCCAAGAAAACCCAGGATCTTCTGGATCACCAGGAGTCAGGACTGACTCAAAAGCACACATTGCATTGTGATCATGCTATGATCACTATTGCCAAGTGGCCCCAACACCCTAATCTCTTGCACCAGATCTTGTATTATACTAAGGACTAGGTCAAAAATGACTTCTCCTCTGCTCTGTTCATGAACCAGCTGCTCCAAGAAGCAGTCATTTATTTCATCTAAAAACGTTATCTCACTAGCATGTCTTGCTGTGACACTGACCCAGTCAATACCAGGGTAATTGAAATCACCAATTATTATTACTTTTGTTAGCTTCCCTGATTGTTTTGAGCATTTCATCACCATTTGTTCATTTTTGCCAGGAAGTCAATAGTACATCCTCACTGCCATCGCCTTCTCCTTCCCCTTTTTACTTGGAATTTCAATCCATAGAGATTATACAGTGAATTGTGTTTCCCCCAATAATTTAATCCTGTGTGACTCAATGCCCTCTCTAACATAGAGTGCAACCACATCCACCAATTTGATCTGCTCTATCATTATGATATTGTACCCAGATATCACAATGTCCCACTGATTGTCCTCCTTCCACCATGTCTCTGAGATACCAGTCATATCTAACCTCTCATTTAGTGCTATATATTCTAAATCTCCCATCTTATTTTTTAGACCTCTAGCATTTGCATACAACTATTTTAGAGACTGTATTTTATTCATAATAATCTGGTTATTGGTAGGCAGGGGTCATTTGGAATCTTTAAGCTCTGTCTGCTCTGTACTCAAAGGCATTTGGGTTACTTTTGTTTTTATTGGAACCTCTTTGTTGATATGCCCTTACTTCAGTCTTTTGCTAGTATCCTTCAAGGATACATTCTTCCGAACCATGCGCTCTTGGGTGACTGTCAGATTTCCCCTGTTATCTAGTTTAAAAGCTGCTCTATCTCCTTTTAGTTATTAGTTATTGGTTAGTGCCAATAGCCTGTTTCCATCCTGGTTACGGTGGAGCCCATCCCTTTGGAAAAGCCCCTCCTTTACCCAGAATGTTCCCCAGTTCCTAACAAATCCAAAACCCTCTTCCTTGCACCATTGTCTCATCCATGCATTGAGACTCTGGAGCTCTGCCTGCCTTTTGGGTCCTGGGTGTGGAACGGGAAGCATTTTGAAGAAAGCTACCCTGGACGTTCTGGATTTCAACTTCCTACATAAAAGCCTAAATATGGCCTCCAGAACCTCCCTACCACACTTTTCTATGCCATTGGTACCAACATGTACCAAGACAGCAGACACTTCCCCAGCACTGTCTAAGACTTTTTCTAGGTGGTGTGTAATGTCCACTACTTTCACACCTGGCAGGCAAGTTACCAGACAATCCTCCCGTCCACCAGCTACCCAGCTATCTACATGCCTAATGATCAAATCACCAGCTCTAATGACTGCTCTAACCCTTCCCTCATGGGTACATGGCCCTGGAGAAACCTCATCAGTGCGAGAGGGTTTTACTTCACACCCATAAAGCTATGATTACCCCAGGGGTGGAGCATGGCTAATCACTAGTGGATTTTTCTCTTTCAAAAAGTTGTCACCTCTAGCAGAATAGAATCTATCTGCCATTTTGTGATCCTGCCAAGTACTTGTGACCTGGATTGACTACTGTTAGAAAGAGAATACTGGGCTTGATTGAGCATTTGTCTATGTATGACAAATCTTACATTCATTGAAATTTTTGATATCATCAGTTAGAGGTAGTACAGCCCATCAGGTTTCTATATTTTTAGTCAAAATATTTTAAAAAAAACAGTATATTAAATTAGTACATGTTTCAATTTGCTCTATGGAAAATGGTTCAAAGCAAACATATAATTGGATGTCAAAGTTAAAAAAAACCAAAACATTTTTAAAGGCATAAAGGCAAATATTTAGATAGGATGTGAAGAGGAAAATTAAGACATCAAGGTTGGGACATGGAAAATTCCTACAGTACTTTACAAAACGCTAAGCCAAATGCAAAGCTTCTGGGAAAATAAGTGTAAAGATGTGCAGAATTGCAGGTTGACATCTCCCTATGTCCAATGGGGGGCAGGAATTTTAGAAAGATGCATGTAAGGGAAAAAACATGCAGCTTTTCCCCAAATCTGTGTTGGAGCGGCTTATTAAAATTGCTGCCACAGATCTCCATGCACATCTTGATCCTGCAGCACCAGTTCCTCCTTCCCTCAATTGCCCCCAAGACATCCGATCTCCAGCAGGAAGAACTCTCCCTCTTGATTTGGCAGTCTAACCACTAGAGGTAGTACTGCAAGATTTCTACTAGGGGTCATGGGTAACATTTTGAAACCAAAGTCTGGAAGGGCAGGAAAGAGACTAGGGGGTATGTTTACTAAACCCTCTTAACGTGCGCGCCGCGTTAGTCTGCAGGATGCCATAAAAGGAGTGGGCGGTCCGGTCAAAAATAGCAAAATGGGATTAGCACGCGCTGCGCTGCGCGCTCTTGTGTGCCGTGCACATTAGCGCAGGAGAAACGCGCGCGGGAAGCATAAGCAGGCGCGCTGAGGTGCAAGCAGAGGAGCAGGGCTGCAGTACAATGGTAAAAACACTGACAGATGGTGCAGGGGTCATGGATTCAATCCCCCACTGTGCCCAATGAGTAAGGCTGGCTGAGGCACTACCATTTATCTGTAATATTGCATTATGAGGCTTTTTAATTTTATTTTAATTACTGCTGCTAGCAAACGCACTCTCAAAGCACTGTAACATAAGGTGCTGCATAAGGCACCCCATAAGGTACCCCAGAGGGCACATTTTAAAGTGCACTGTCCGCCACGGCACCCTACAATGTTGCTTAAAGGGTGGCCTATAGGGTGCCATATAGGGTGCCCTATGAGGCACGGCAAGGTCATAGCACTGTTTTTGATGGCAGCACTGTGCACTTAAACGCATGAAAATCTTAAGTAGGTGCGCGGACATGCAAGTAAGGACAGCAGTGTAGCACAATGGTTAAGGCACTGACTGATAATACAGGAGTCATGAGTTCAATCCCCAGTGTGCCTGATATGTAAAGCTGCCTGAAGCATCAGCTTTGACATGTAAGTATTGTTTCCTGCCGCACTTTATTTGTATTTTATTAATTGCTGCCAGCAAACACACCCTCATGTGCCGTAACCTAAGGTGCCGCATAAGGCACCGTATAAGGCACTCCATAGGGCACATTATAAAGTGCACTATCTGCCATGGCACCCTATAATGTCCCCTATAGGGCACCCTATCAGTCGCTCCATAGGATACTGTATAGTGCACCTTATATGGACGGTAACCATACGGTGCCCTATAGGGCGCCCTATAAAGCGCCCTCTGAGGCACATGATGGGTACAGTACGCTGAGGGTGTTTTTGCTGGCAGCACTAATGTATATTAAAAATAGATAATGCTTTGGACATCCCTATCAAATAACCCCACTGTGGGTTTGAACCCATGACTTCTGGCTCCACTGGCAGTAAAGTAACCAGTGGGCTACAGCTGCTAGTAAACCCCCGGCTGGCTTCAAAAGGACTGCAAGTCACCACACAAACAGTCTGCTGTGGTCACCAGGATAGGGTTAACCCACCCATACCCATGATGCACTGCACATGCAAATCAGCAGTCTACAGATGATCACAAGATGGGGTATGCACCCCCACAGCACCTCGGCCTGGTAGGGGGAACTGACCGTGTGTGGTACTGGCACAGAGTAGCTACACACCGTCACATTGTGCAGGTACTGCACTCACCCTGAGGGTGAGGTGGGGCGCCCAGCACCAGGTCCATAGCAGAGATAGACCATTCTGCAGGTCCCCAGCAGTGCTAATGTGTGAGATAGGTAGTTTCTGCAGATAAACACACCTTGGATATATCTGTATATCTCAGTCAGGTGTAGCCCCTATGGGCCCCTAGGAACATTATGTACCATCACCCTCCTCCTCCTTCTCCAGGGCTAAGGGCGGTAAACATGGTCTCCCACCAACAAATCCACATTCTACGTTCCTGTAATGGTGGCAGTAGAGGGGACCATCAACTCCTGTCCTGCTGGGGAACAGACACCCTACAGGGCAGTCAATGCAGCTCTGTACACATCCATAACGCAATAGCAGACAGACATTAGGCCTGGATATGCTAAGCTGCACCCCACCACTATCTCATATTCTCCAGAAGTAAGCCTTCAGCCGCTGCACCCTGCAAGGCGCTCCATCAAGACACATACCAGCTGCAGACAATCTGCTAGATAGTCCAAAGTGCATGTTCCTGGTGGAAATGTGTGCACCCAGAACTGGGATGTCAGCATACACAACAAACAGATAAGTCAGTGACTGGGCCCCAAAAGAAAACCCATAAATATCACATGAGAGAAAGGCTATATAGCACAATGGGGGAGCCTAGCCATGCTATGGTCACTGCACAGTCAGGGTGAGAGTGATCTCCCATCAGGACTTGCTGTGGCCGGGCACTACAATGTCCCAGCCAGTGCCCTATGCCCTGTGCAGAT
Source organism: Ichthyophis bannanicus (assembly GCA_033557465.1). Classification (NCBI taxonomy): domain Eukaryota; kingdom Metazoa; phylum Chordata; class Amphibia; order Gymnophiona; family Ichthyophiidae; genus Ichthyophis; species Ichthyophis bannanicus. The sequence goes on from CM066037.1 coordinate 212,079,343, forward strand.
GCATCCTGGCCAGGCCACCCTGTCCGGGCTATACCCATGGTACCTTGCTCCTCATTATGCACATTGGCAGGCCAATACTCGCAACAGTGCTAGCAGTGTGGGCTGTGGAGGGTGTTTGCAGCCACCACACACTGGATAGACAGACACACACTCCCACACCTATGCCAGCATTGTGCTACTATAGAGGAGTTTAGCAGCCCTGGCCACCACACCAGTCCTGGGCACAGTGCAGGCATGGATATGGTACGCAATACTGTTGGGGTCACTCCCCAGGGTGGTAAACACTGTCAGAGACCAGACCTGAAGCACACTCCACAGACATCAGAAAGGTTGCTATGATGGAGCTCAAACAGCAAACTGTGCTTAACATAGGAATTGCTATCTGCCAGTAATCATAGCAAACTTTTGATAGCTGTGTACCATATTCCCAGGTGTAGGGTGGCATTGCTAAGGTATGCAAGTGCTAGTATTGGGAGATGCACACAGGGCCCAATGTCCTGCCTCTCCAGGAGGCATTGGCTAATGGAGCCTGTGGGTGTGGGTGTGTCTGCCCCTGTTAGCTGCTGCTTTACGGCAGAGGTTCCCAACTCCAGTCCTGGTGTGCCAAACACTGTTCGGGTTTTCATGCTGTCCCTCATGAATACGCATGAGCTACATCTGCATACCATGGGGGTGGTGCATAGATATGCAGCACAGGCATCTTTATTAGAGGCAGCATGGAACATGAATGGTGTTTGGCCCTCCAGGACTGCATTTGGGAGACTCTGCTTTAGGTAATGCGCCTGTTTATGGTGTCTTTGCTCTGTAGGGTAAAATGTAGGTGTTTTGGGCATGTTTACGTCATCTGCAATAAACGTTCTGTCTGTATTAGCACGTTGTAGTAGTGGGTAAAATATGGGGACTGGGTTGGCAGGCACCATAGCTGGGACTTGAACCTGTGACCTTCTGCTTCTAAACACACTGGTTGTGTGCACTGCACCACTGTGTTGCCACAGAGACAGTGTATTCTCTGGTGATACCATGAATGTATGTCCGGCAGGGCCTGTCTGTTGCAGTGCATGGCACCCACCTACACAGGGCTAGGCCATGGTCTGCTCTGGGCAGCTGCCACTGCCCCCTTCCACCACCAGTACCCCTCTGCCACCATGCTGACATGCCCTTCTGCTGGTGGTGCTGGTGGTGTGCAGTCTCAAGCCATCCAGTGTGCAGGTAGGCGGCTGCCTATGGTGCGTATTCTGGGGTAGGGGTGCCTGCATAGGCGTCCACGCTTCCCTCCAACACCGCCTGCCAATGTTCTGTGCCCTTGGAGGTACCTGCTGGGTACTATCCCCTGTGACACTGTGATAAACACTTTCGTGCCCATGTTGGGCCCTCATCAGTTGCTCTCTGGCTGCTGTTCAGTTTCAGCATTCCTAAGTGCCACCTAGGCATCTGCCTAGTCCACACTGTGCCCCATCTGCACCACAGCATGTGCCGCCTGCAGCCCTCTGTATCCCCTTTCCCAGCATCTGTCCAGTTGCCCATTCCAACATGCCCGCCCTGCTGTTGTGGAACATGTGCATGCCATAGGTAACCTGTCCAATGGAGAGGGAAACCCTGATCAGTGCTCTTTCACTGTGGGATCATTCACCTTGTATGAGGACGGAGCGTAGACCCTTCAAAAATTCATATTTATTTTTTGGGACTTTCTTGGGAGTGTTTTTTTATGTTCCCCATTACTATCACTATTGCCCAGCTTGATTATGATTTTTTTAAATTTTGTTGGGGTCATTTTCAATGTTTATTTGCACTTTTGTTCTGTGCACATGTATCACACTTATCACTTTTTGTAGGTTTCCCTTGTTTTGCTGTACATTGCTGACATAAATGGTTTCTTTTCCCTTTAAATCAGCTCTAACGCGTGGTTTTCACTTGCGTTAGTTTTGGCCTCGAATTTCACATTGTTAGTGTGCGGGGAGCCTCTCCCCTCCCACTCTCTACCCATTGACCCCTTCTCTCCGCCCCTGGGTAGCCTTCCTCCGCCCTCCGAGAGCCTTTCCACGCCTTCTGCGCTCGTCTGCGCCGCTGCACGCGTGAGCGCGCACTAAAGCGCATTTTTGCCCCGTAAAGCGTCATTAGCACGCGCTAAGGTACCTTAGCACACGCTAATTGCACAGCGCACACGTTAAGAAGGTTTAGTAAACATGCCCCTAGGTCTTATCAGAGTCCCATTAGATACCAGAGAAGAGCCACCAAAATGGTAAAGGGGATGGAAGGATACTCCTATGAAGAAAGGTTAAAAAGGTTAGGGCTCTTTAACCTGGAAAAGAGACGGCTGAGGGGAGATATGATAGAAGTCTATAAATTAATGAACGGAGTGGAACGGGTAAACGTAGATCAATTGTTTACCTTATCAGAATATAGAAAGACTAGGGGACATGCAATGAAGCTACAGGGTAAACTATTTAAGACTAATAAAAGAAAATATTTTTTCACTCAACGTGTAATCAAACTCTGGAATTTGTTACTGGAGGATGTAGTAAAGGCTGTTAGTGTAGCTGGGTTTAAAAAAGGTTTGGAAAAGTTCCTGGAGGAAAGGTCCATAAACCATTATTAAGAAGGAACCCAGGATATCAATGCTTGACCCAGTACAAGCATTGTGGAACCTGTGTCTTTTGGGGAAACTGCTAGGTACTTGTGACCTGGATTGGCCACTGTTGGAAACAGGATACTGGGCTTGATGGACCTTGGTCTGACCCAGTATGGCATATCTTATGTTCCTATGTTCTTATATGTTCTCCACTCAGCCGTCTCTTTTCCAGGTTAAAGAGCCCTAGCCTTTCTTCATAGGAGTATCCTTCCATCCCCTTTACCATTTTGGTGACTCTTCTCTGAACCTTTTCTAATAATGGTATATCCTTTTTAAGATACGGCGACCAGAATTGCACACAATATTCAAGGTGCGGTCTCACCATGGAATGATATAGAGGCATTATAATATCTTTTGTTTTATTTTCCATACCTTTCCTTATGATACCTAGCATTCTATTTGCTCTCTTGGCCGCCGCTGCACACTGGGCCGAGGGTTTTAACATGGTATCCACAATGACGCCTAAATCTTTTTCCTGGGTGGTAGTTCCTAATGTGGAACCTTGCATCATGTAACCATAGTTTGGGTTGTTCTTCCCTAGGTGCATAACTTTGTACTTGTCCACATTAAATTTCATCTGCCATTTTGATGCCTAGTCTTCCAATTTATCAAGATCCTCTTGCAATTTTCCACAATCTTCTTGGGTTTTAACAACTTTAAATAGTTTTGTGTCATCTGCAAATTTGATAACCTCACTCGTGATTCCACTTTCCAGGTCATTTATGAATATGTCAAAAAGCAGCAGACCCAGCACAGATCCCTGGGGTACACCACTATTCACCTTTCTCCATTGGGAAAATTGGCCATTTAGCCCAACCCTCTGCTTTCTATCTTTTAACCAGTTCCTGATCCACAGTAGTACACTGCCTCCTATCCCATGACTCTTAGGGGGATGTTTACTAAAGTGCGGTAATCGTGATTAACGCACGTAAAGTATGTTTAATGATCGTTAGCATGTCCGAATGCGCGTTCTGACGTGCTAACGATCGTTAAACGTACTTTACGCGCGTTAACCGCAGTTAACGATCGTAAACCTCCGCGGAGTGTTAAAACAGCGCAGAAGGTGGAGAGTGGGCAGAGAGAAGGGGTCAGTGGGCGGAGAGTGGGCGGGGAGAGGCTCCCCTCATACTAACGCGCTGAATTTCTGAGCTCAATTCCAACGCGAATGAAAACCTGTCGTTAAAGGCATATTAAAGGGAAGAGAAACCATTTCCGTCAGCAATGTACTGCAAAACCGGGGAAACCTACAAAACGTGAGCAGTGTGATACATGTGCAAAGACCAAAAGTTCACATAAAACCTTAAGAATGACCACAAGAAACATTGTAAAAAGCACAATTCAGCTGGGCAACAGTGATAGCAATGGGCAACAATGAACAACACTCCCTGGAAAGCACCAAAGAAAGAAATGATGTTTGGAAGGGTCTACGCTCCGTAGACCCTTTCAAAGATCATTTCATTGTGATGAAGCTTTCCTGGGAGTGGTGTGTAATGTTACCCAATGATATCATTGTTGCCCAGCTTGGTTATGGGTGTTTGCCCCTTTTTTTGAGGTCTGTTTTGAGGTTTATGTGCACCTTTGTCTCCATACAAGGTAAATGAGCCCACAGTAAACCTGTGCAGAGCAGGGTTTCTGACTCGTCAGGCCGCTTTAACTAACTCCAGGGACTGCACCAGCTCTGTGGCCACAGTGTGGTGCAACAGACACAGCCAGTGCCTGTAAGACCAGAGAGCCACAGGTTCATATCCCAGCTGGGGCTCCTGCCAACCCAGTCCCCATAGCTTTACCCACCACTAAACAGTGATAGTAAAGACACCCCTTTATTGCAGAGAAAATACGCATGGTTAATACGCCTATATTATACCACACCAAACACAGACAGCAGAAACAGGCACATTACCCAGAGCAGAGTCTCGCAATTGCAGTCCTGGAGGGTCCCACACCATTCAGGTTCCATGCTGCCTCTAATAAAGATGCCTGTGCTGCATATCTATGCACCACCCCCATGGTATGCAGATGTAGCTCATGCATATTTATGAGGGACAGCATGAAAACCCAAACAGGTTTGGAACACCAGGACTGGAGTTGGGGAACTCTGCCGTAAAGCAGCAGCCAACAGGGCCAGACACACCCACAGGACCCATTGGCCAATGCCTCCTGGAGAAGCAGGACATTGGGCCCTGCCTGTATCTCCCAATACTAGCAGTTGCATACCTTAGCAATGCCACCCTACACCTGGCTATATGGTACACAGCTATCAAACGTTTCCTGTGATAACTGGCAGATATCAATTCCTATATTAAGCAGTTTGCTCAGTGAGCTCCACCATAACAATCATTCTGCTGTCTGTGGTGTGTGCTGCAGGTCTGGACTCTGACAGTGCATACCACCATGGGGAGTGACCCCCAACAGTCTTGCGTGCAATATCCATGCCTGAACTGTGCCCAGGACTGGTGTGGTGGGTATGGCTGCTGAACACCTCTATAGTTGCACAATGCTGGCATAGGTGTGGGGGTGTCTGTCTGTCTATCCAGTGTGTGGTGGCTGCAAACACCTTCCACAGCCCACACTGCCAGCAATGTTGCCAGTATTGAGCTGCCAATGTGCATAATGAGGAGCAAGGTACCATGGGTATAGGCCGGACAGGGTGGCCTGGCCAGGGTGCATCTGCACAGGGCATAGGGCAGTGATAGGCACATTTTAGTGCCCGGCCACCACCTACACAGACAGGGTGACCTCAGTATGTCCTGCTGAGAGATCACTCTCACCCTGACTGTGCAGTGACCACATCATGGCTAGGCACCCCCATAGTGCTATATTGTATTTCTCTCATGTGATAGATATGGGTTTCCTTTTGGGACCCAGTCACTGATTTATCTGCTTGCTGTGTATGCTGACATTCCAGTTCTGGGTGCATGCATATCCATTGGGCACATGCATTATGGACTAACTAGCAGACTGTTTCCAGCTGGTATGTGTCTTGATGGAGTGGCTTGCAGGGTGCAGTGGCTGATGGCTTGTTGCAGGAATATATCAGATGGTGGTTGGTTGCAGCTTACCATATCCAGGCCTGATGTCTGTCTGCGTACAGAGCTGCGGTGCCTGCCCTGTGGGGTGTCTGTTCCCCACCAGAGCTGGAGTTGATGTTCCTCTCTACTGCCACCTTTGCAGGGAGGTAGAAGGTGGATCTATTGTTGGGAGACCCTGTTTGCCACCCTTGGCATGGGGGGGGGGGGTGGTGTTACATGGGCCACCTGGGGGTCCATGGGGGCTACACCTGACTGCAAGGTGTTTGTGCAGAAACTACCTATCTCGCACATTAACACTGCTTTGGACCTGCGCCATGGCCTCTTTCAGCCATGGATGGTGCTGTGGACTTGGTGCTGGGCGCCTCACTGCACTCTCAGGGTGAGCACAGTACCAGCACAATGTGACGGTGTGTAGCTACTCTGTGCCAGTACAACACACGGTCAGTACCCCCTACCAGGCCGAGGTGCTGTGGGGGTGCACATGGTCACTTCCCCCTACCAGGCCGAGGTGCTGTGTGGGTGCATTCCCCATGGTGTGTATCTGTGGACAGCTGATTTGCATGTGCAGCGCATCATGGGTGTGACTGGCATGATCCAACCCTGGGAAGATCCAGCGCCTGCTCTCAGGCTCAGATACACCATAGGCCATCACACATACATCTGTTAGCATAATGCATAGGTGCAGGACACCCTAAAGAGTCTGTAATATTAAGGTGCCCACGCTGGTAAAAACACACGTACCCACGCACGATTGTATGCATGCACCAATGCACGTAGCTACGCACGTACCAACGCACGTGGCTAGGCACACTGCGAGGGTGTGTTTCTGGCACCACTACTCAATGTAAAGAAAAACATGCCTCCTCATGTAATGTACAGGGTGCTGCCTGGGACAGCATTCTGCGTTAGGCACACTGGGGACTTGAACCCATGCTGTCTGTAACAGCGGTGAGTACACTAACCATTGTGCTCCAGCTCTGTTTCAATGATTTGTGTCTGTACGCCTTCATATGCTTAAACCGCCACGGCGCCCTGTAACGCTCGTTAGTTTTTGGAACGCGCGTTAGTCGTTACGATGTCCCGCCCATGTCCTTTTTTGGCTTTCCTTTCACTAACGCGGCTCCTAACGCGATTTGCACTAACGCAGTTTAGTAAACATACCCCTTAGTTTTGCCAAAAGTCTCTGATGAGGGACCTTGTCAAAGGCTTTCTGAAAGTCCAGATACACTATATCAACTGACTCACCTTTGTCCACCTGTTTATTCACACTTTCAAAAAAACATAACAGATTAGTAAGACAAGATCTTCCTTGTCTAAAGCCATGTTGGCTGTCTCCCATTAGGCCATGACTATCTACATGCTGAGTAATTTTATTATTTATGATGGTTTCTACCATTTGTCCCAGTACTGACGTGAGGCTCACCGGTCTGTAGTTTCCCAGATCACCCCTGGAACCCTTTTTAAAAATTGGTGTTACATTGGCGATCCTCCAATCTTCAGGTATTAGAGATGATTTTAATGATAGTTCACAGATTACTAATAGCAGGTCTGCAATCTCATATTTCAGTTCTTTCAACACCCTTGGATGTATACCATCCGGCCCAGGTGATTTGCTACTCTTCAGTTTATCTAGTAGTTGTAATACATCTTCCCGATGTATCGATATTTCCTCGTATCTCGGAAAACTCGTAAGTTGATGCACTCGTAAGTCAAGGTATTACTGTATATTATAATGCTTCTGTATCGTTTCATGGTGTGACTGCAACTTGAATATTGTGTGCAATTCTGGTCGCCATATCTTAAAAAGGATGTACTAGAAATAGAAAAGGTACAGACAAGAGCCACCAAAATTGTAAAGGGGATGGGAGGATACCCCTATGAGAAAAAGCTTAAAAGGATAGGGCTCTTTAACTTGGAAAAAGACAACCTGAGGGGAGATATGATAGAGATCTATAAAATAAAAAATGGAGAGGAACATAGATCAGTTGTTTACTCCTTCAAAAAGTAGAAAGACTAGGGGACATGCATTGAAGCTACAATGTAGCCCATTTAAGACTAATAGAAGAAAATATTTTTTCACTCAACATGAAATCAGACTCTGGAATTCATTACCGGAGGATGTAGTAAAAGATGTTTGTGTAGCTGTGTTCAAAAAGGTTTGGAAAAGTTCCTGGAGGAAAGGTCCATAAACCATTATTAAAGAGGACCAGAGAAATTCACTGCTTAAACAGTGATAAGCAACATGGAATCTGTATATCTTTTTGGGAATCTGACAAGTACTTGTTATCTGGATTTGGCGCGGTTAGAAACAGGGTAATAGGTTGGATGGACTTTGGTCTGACCCAGTGTGGTTTAGCTTATATTCTTAAATGACAGGTTTTAGCTGTCTGTTGGATGTGTGCAGAGAAAGAGAAGTGTCAAAGATAAACCCAAGGTTGTGAGCTGAGGAAATCAGAAAGATGATATTTTTATCTGCAGAAAGAAAGAATGGAGGTTGTTGGGTGTAGAGGGAAAGATAAGGAGTTCTATCTTGGTCATGTAGGGCATCCAAGCAGCAACATCAGACAAGAAGGCTGAGATATGGGCTTGGATTCATAGAGAGATTTCAGGCGCAGAGAGGTAAATCTGGGAATCATCAACATAAAGATAGTAATATTGAAACCAATGAGAGGAGATCAGGGCGCTGACTGAAAGCAGGATAGCAGTGAAGGAAGGTTCGCCAGAACATAAAGTAATGGTGTTTATGTTTATGTTTATGTAATTTCTTGATATACCGCTCAGACTGAAGGGCATCAGAGTGGTTTACAATCACAAGTAGGTACTGGTGCAACGGCAGAGATAAGAAGAAAACCAAGACAGAACAAAGCCCCTAAATCCAAGCAATAACTTTGCATTTAGGAAAGATGGTGATCAGTGGTGTCAAAAGCAGCAGATAGGTCAAGAAGTATGAGGACTGAGTAAAGGCTTTGGCCCAGGATCAGGTCACTAGAGACTTTGGCAAGAGCTGTTTCCATAGCATGTAGAGGATGAAATCCAAATTGCAGGGGTTCCAGAATGCTTTGAGAGGAAAGTCAAGACAGCAGCATTAAAGTGTCATTTAGGTAGTTTGGTTACAAATGGGAAAGGGAGATGGGCTGATAATTGAAAGACTTCTCATTCAGAAAGCCTTTATTTTATTTTTATTTATTTGAAATTATTTTGCCAATCACTAGAAGCTTTAGGGAGGAGTAGCCTAGTGGTAGAGCAACTACCTACTACCCAGCAGATCAAGGGTTCAATTCCCATTGGCACTCCTTGTGACCTTGGGCAAGTCACTTTACCCTCCATTGCCTCAGAAGAAAAGGCTGGCAATCTACCTCCAGTGATACATTGCCAAGAAACCCCAGAGGTAGATGGGTTGCTATGAGTCAACACTGACTCAATGGCACTAAAAAAAAAGAAGTTTTAAGAGGTTAACAAAACATAAGAAATAGAACATAGACCAAAAAAGGCAAACAATAAAATACAAAACTATGGGGAAGGAGTCAAAATAGCAGCAACTCAGGAGGCTCTCATCTGAGTTACTCTGCTTTCTTGCCTTTTAAGTGTTCCCTATGGAATCAGAGGAAAGGTCACGCCAATACAGCCAAGGCTGTTTCCTCCACTGCAGGACAGCAGAAGATTGAGGTTCACCTCCTGAAAGCTCTGAAGAGTGAGGTTGCCACAAAGGAGAGCTCGGCTGCACAGGTCTCTGATGGGGGATGCCTGCATTTGTTGCCGAGATTGCACCTCACTGGTTCCTCACCAAGCTTGGAGCAGGCAGACCTGAGACGCAATTCCATCAGTTTGAAGTCTGGTTTCATTGGAGATGGGACGAGTGTGAGTGCTGGGAACCCCACCTCTTATTTAACACCATTGACTTCAGTACCCGAGCAAGCTGCAGATGCCAGTTTGGTCTCTGTGGAGGTGGGAGTTGCTGCAGGCCTTCATGATCGTCCCTGATTGTGGAGAGGAAAAGCAAGCTGGAAGCCCTTTCTGCTCTTGCAATGAAGGAAGTTCAATTGGAGGTATCTCTGCATTCTAAATGGGCTATGTTAGTTAAATTGGATGGACTGTTGCCAAGTGTTCTCAGGACATATCTGCTCTAGTACATCCATCAGGCAGGTTTCCTCTCATCAAGAGATTCTGGCTAAGAAGACTCAGGAGAAGCTGTTCTCAATGGGGAAAGAAGTTAAAGATTTGAAGGAAGCAATTGACCAATTGGTAAAACATAAGACTAATTCACTACAAGTTAGAACAATTTGAAAATAAGATCAGAAACCTAAATCTGCATTTCCTAAATTTCCCCAAAGTGGTAAATATGTCACCAGTGGAAATTTAAAAAAATACTTGCAGGAAATTTTGCAGGTAGCTGAGAGTGCTTTTCCACCTGTAAATAAGATTTATTTTCTGCCATGGGGAAAGTCATCACAAAATACACTAATTGAATCTGGCAATTTGCAGAATTTGAGTAACTTTTTGGAAATGTCACTGGCTGAAGTTAAGGAAAGAGCGACTTTGTTGATAAATTTTGTCATTGAATCAGACATCTAGAATATTATCTCTTTATTTCAAGAAGATGGATAAACTATTTTTGGGTCAAACAATTAGGATCTATCTGGATGTCAGTCATCCTACAGGAAAGGAAACATTTGTTTTTGTCCACGACAACCCTCTGGATTGTTGACTTAAACTTCGTTCTTCAGCCAAACAGCTTATTTTTGATAGAGTAGTATCCATAGCTGCTGTTATTGTATCTAATTGCCAACCTTCCTCTTTTATGGTGACCTTCTACTTTGCCAAGCATTATGTCTTTTTCCAATGATCTCTCTCTTCGCATGATGTGTCCAAAGAAGAAAGTCAAAGTCTTGTTATCTGAGTTTCTAAAGAAAACTTAGGTTTGATCTTCTCTAATATTGACTGGTTTGTTCTTCAGGCAGTTCATGATATACACAGTATTCGTCGCCAGCACCATAATTCAAAGGCATCTGTTTTCTTCCTGTCTATATTTTCATTGTCCAACTTTTGCATCCATATGATGTTATTGAAAATGCCATGGCTTGGACAAGTCAAATCTTTGTATGGAGAGAATTTTGTCTAGGTCCTTCGTTGCTATTCTACCAAGAACAATACTCATCGGATTTCTTAACTGCTAGTCCTTTCTTTATTGATGTTGATCTAAGTACATTAAAGTTGTCAACTATTTCAATTTCTTCTCCATCAATGATGAACTTATTGATTTTGCCAGTTGTCAGGATCTTTGTCTTCTTAACGTTAAGATGCAGACCATTTTTAAGACTATGGGGTATGTTTACTAAACCTCGCACAATTGCGCACGGCAATGATGCACTTAAGCGCTCTTAAGTGCCCCGCACAATTGCACATCACACTAACGGGCCCCCGCACAATAGCGCGCTGCACTAACGGGCGCCGCACAAGTATGGGGCCCGCAAATGTCCGATAGAGGCGTGGAAAGACATTCTGAGGGCGGAGGAAGGCTCCCGAGGGGCGGAGAGATGGGGTTAATGGGCGGGGAAGGGGAGGGGAGAGGCTCCCCGCACATTATCGGGGCCGAATTTACAAGTTAAAAATAGCGCGAGTGAAACACTCGCGGTAGAGGGCATTTAAAGGGAAGAGAAACCATTTCCGTCAGCAATGTACAGCAAAACCAGGGAAACCTACAAAACCTACAGACTAGATGGGCCTTGTGGTCTTTTTCTGTCATCATGTTTCTATGTTTCTATGTTGTTGTTATGGAAGGACAGACTAGATGGGCCTTGTGGTCTTTTTCTGTCATCATGTTTCTATGTTTCTATGTTGTTGTTATGGAAGGACAGACTAGATGGGCCTTGTGGTCTTTTTCTGTCATCATGTTTCTATGTTTCTATGTGAGCAGTGTGATACATGTGCACAGAACAAAAGTGCAAATAAAAAGCGAAAATGACCACAACAAAAATTCTAATAATTATAATTCAGCTGGGGAACAGTGCTAGCAATGGGCAAAAATAAAAAACACACCCAGGAAAGCTCCAAAAATTTGAATGATTTTTGGAAGGGTCTACGGAGCGGAGACCCCTCCAAAAATCATTCCCTTTTTATGGAGCTTACCTCGGAGTTTTGTTATGTTTGTCCATTAATAGCACTGTTGCCCAGCTTGGTTATATTTTTTCCCCCTTTTTTCGCGGTCATTTGTGGGGTTTATTTGCACTTTTGTCTCCAGACAAGGTGAATGAGCCCACAGTAAAAATGTGCAGAGCAGGATTTCCGACTCTTTCGGTCAGGTTTCCTATCTCCAGGGACTACACTGTCTCAGTGGTCACAGTGTGGTGCAGCGGACAGAGCCAATACTTCTAGGACCGGAGAGTCACAGGTTCAAATCCCAGCTGGAGCACCTGCCAGCCCAGTCCCCATATTTTACCCACCACTAAACAGAGATAGTAAAGACACTCCTTTATTGCAGAGAACATAAGCATGGTTCAATCACCCATATTTTACCCTACACCGCTCACATACCATAACAATGGGCATTACCTACAGCCGAGTCCCCCAAATGCAGTCCTGGAGTGCCACAACTCAATCAGGTCATATGGTTATTCTAAGATAAGGACATGCCAGCATGTTGGCGGAAGGGTACAGGTGGTGGAGGGGGCAGTGGCTGCTAGCCACAGAAGACAGTGGCCTAGCCATGTGCAGGCTGGCACCGTCCACTGAAACAGACAGGCCCTGTCGGATGTACAGTCATGGACTTCCCAGGGAATTCAGCCAATCTGTGGCAACACAGTGGTGCAGTGCACACAGACAGTGTGTGCAAGAACAGAAGGTCACAGGCTCAAAGCCCAGCTGGGGCTACTGCCAATCCTGTCCACATATTTTTCCCACAACTAAACCGTGGTAGTAAGGACAAACCTGTATTGCTGAGGACATACACATTCGTAATACGCCTATCTTTTACCACACCGAGCACAGACACCATGAACAGGGGCATTACCTAGAGCAGAGTCTCCCAAATGCAGTCCTGGAGGACCACACACCATTCAGGTTCCATGCTGCCTCCAATACAAATGCCTGTGCTGCATATCTATGCACCACCCCCATGGCATGTAGATGTAGCTCATGCATATTCATGAGGGACAGCAGGAAAACCCGAACAGTGTTAGGCACACCAGGACTGGAGTTGGGAACCTCTGCCGTAAAGCAGCAGCCAACAGGGGCAGACACACCCACACCCACAGGCCCCATTGGCCAATGCCTCCAGGAGAGGCAGGACATTGGGCCCTGCGTGCATCTCCCAATACTAGCACCTGCATACCTTAGCAATGCCACCCTACACCTGGGTATATGGTACACAGCTCTCAAACGTTTGCTATGAGTATTGGCAGATAGACATTCCTACGTTAAGCACAGTTTGCTCTTTGAGCTCCATCATAACAATCTTTCTGATGTCTGCAGTGTGTGCTTCAGGTCTGGCCTCTGACAGTGGTCACCACCCTGGGGAGTGACCCCCAACAGTATTGCGTACCATATCCATGCCTGTACTGTGCCCAGGACTGGTGTGGTGGGCAAGGTTGATAAACTCCTCTATAGTAGCACAATGCTGGCATACGTGTGGGAGTGTGTGTCTGTCTATACAGTGTGTGTTGGATGCAAACACCTTCCACAGCCCACACTGCCAGCACTGTTGCCAGTATTGGCCTGCCAATGTGCATAATGAGCAAGGTACCATGGGTATAGCTCTGACAGGGTGGTCTGGCCAGGATGCATCTGCACAGGGCATAGGGCACTGCCTGGGACATTGTAGTGGCCGGCCACCACCTACACAGACAGGGTGACCTCTGTCTGTCCTGCTGGGGGATCACTCTCACCCTGACTGTGCAGTGACCACAGCATGTCTAGGCACCCCCATAGTGCTATATAGTATTTCTCTCATGTGATATATATGGGTTTCTTTTTGGGGCCCAGTCACTGACTTATCTGCTGGTGTGCACTGCCATCCCAGTTCTGGGTGCATGCATTTCCACCAGGACTAGCTAGCAGACTGTTTTCAGCTGGTCTGTGTCTTGATGGAGTGCCTTGCAGGGTGCAGTGGCTGAAGGCTTGCTGCAGGAGAATATCAGATAGTGGTGGGGTGCAGCTTAGCATATCCAGGCCTAATGTCTGTCTGATATTGTGTTATGGATGTGTATAGAGCTGCTTTGACTGCCCTGTAGGGTGTCTGTTCCCCAGCAGGACTGGGGTTGATGGTCCACTCTACTGCCACCATTGCAGGGAGGTAGAATGTGGATCTGTTGATAGGAGACCCTGTTTTTCAGCTGCAGGGGGGGGGGGGGGCAGGGCGGAAGAAATGGTGGTACATGGTCCACCTGGGTGTCCATAAGGGGTTCCCCTGACTAAGACAGAAACTACCTATCTCACAGATTAATACTGCTTTGGAGCTCTGGCATGGCCTCTTTCAGCCATGAAGGGTGTTGTGGACCTGGTCCTGGGCGCCTCATTGCACCCTCAGGGTGAGCACAGTACCCGCACACTGTGACGGTGTGTAGCTACTCTGTGCCAGTAACACACACGGTCAGTACCCACTACCAGGCCTAGGTGCTGTGGGGGTGCATACCCCATCTTCAGATCATCTGTAGACTGCTGCTTTGCATTTGCAGTGCATCATGGGTGCGAGAGGACTACCCTTACCCTGGTAGCCGCAGCACAGTCTGCAGAAGTTATTTGGTAGCCAGACAGACATCCTTTTACAGGTATAGAGCTGTAGCCCACTGGTGACTGCACTGCTTGTGGAGCCAGAGGTTGGTGGTTCAAATCCAAAGTGCATTTCTTTATTTTATTCACTTTATTTATTTACATTCCTCCATATACCGCGCTATTCTGCACCATTGCGGTTTACATTGCACAAACCGGACATACATTGAACAGGGCATTCTAACTTGGAGATATGTATTTCACAGGGTACATGGGGGGGCTGTCTGGGGCAGTGTGTGTGATTTGAAGTAGTACAGCCGGCAGAAACACGCTCACAGTGCTGTAACCTTTCGGTGCCTCATCGGGCGCCCCATTCAGCACCTTCTAGGGCTCCCTATGGGCAACATTATAGGGTGCCTTAGCGGACAGTGCACTTTATGATATGCCCTCTGGAGTGCCTTCTGCGGCACCGTATGTTACGGCACTGTGAGGGGGTGTATTTGCTGGCAGCACTAATTAAAATAGAAATAAAATGCCTCCTACAGCATTCTTACCCTTAAAAGGTACTGCCTCAGCCTGCCTTCTTCATTGGGCAGAGTGGGGGATTGAACCCATGGCCCCTGCACCAGCTGTCAGTGTTTTAACCATTGTACTATGGCTCTGTTCCTTTGTGTGTGCACATCAGGGTGCCACTTAGCCTTCCCACGCACTATTGTGCACGGCGACAGTGCTTTGGAGGTACATCTGCTAGCACCAATACGTAAAATAAACATAAAATGCCTCAGAATGCATTCTTGCCCATAAAAGGTACTGCCTCAGCCAGCCTTCTTCATTGCACACAGTTGGGGATTAAACCCATGGCCTCTGCACCAGCAGTCAGTGTTTTAACCATTGTACTATGGCTCTGTTCCTTTGTGTGTGCGCACATCAGGGCGCTACTTAGCCTTCCCATGCACTATTGTGTACGGCGCACAATAGCGCGCCGCGCACATGTGCGATCGCTTACTCCCGTTTTTTTCTTTTTTCTTCCTGAACCGCCCACTCCTTATATGGCACAGGCACACTACCGCGGCCCCGCACAATTTCGGAGTTTAGTAAACATACCCCTATGTTCCTTGATCTTGAGATCAAGATCAGATTGTCTTCACTTTCAGACAGTAATGTGGTATCATCAATATAGCAAAGGTTGTCTTCATGCAGTCCTGCTCCTCTGATCATTTGTTCTGCATATAAATTAAAGAGGTAGGGAAAAGCATGTAGCCTTGTCATGCACCTTTGCTGATTTTAAACCATTCTGTTTCTCCTTGTTCCAGTCAAACATTTTGCTTCTTTATCGATTTAAAGGTTGTGCAAGAGAACAATCGGGTGTTCTGGTATACCCATGCGTCCTAATGTGGCCCAGAGTTCCTCATGGTTTTACACAGTCAAAAGCCTTGCTGTAGTCAATAAAACACATATGGATATCCTTTTGGATAACCAAGTGAGGGATTTGAATGTTAAATATGTTATTTTTCTCTCCCAAGCAACCTGATGCCTTTTTGGACTTCAAGAAGATTTTTGTGTAGTAACTCTTGGGCCCTTGGGATGTGGTGTCTGAGGGGTGGCAGATGCTTTCTCTTATTTCCCTGAGTGTTAGTGCCTATACCTTTTGTTTTTCTTTTATATTTCCCTATCTTTTGTGTACCTTCAATCCTTATTCTTATTCTTATTGTGTTCTAATGAGAGGGTGTTTTTTGTTTATTGTTACTTTTGATATTGTTACGCCTGATTTATGCTTCATATTTTACACTCCTGTTACTGGAGCAAGTGGATACTTATGAAATATTTTTAATTTCATATACAAAAAGTTGAAAAAACAAACAAAGAAACCCCAAAACTACTCTGCTAATTGTGAACATCCAGATTTGCATGTCCCTTTGCCTATTATAAGCCTCATGTAGAAACCCATGAAAATGTTCACAGTTAGTTCCCATTTTTGCTAAGTTTTAGCTAAAGAATGCAAATGAGTTTATGGTTCATCCTGTAAGAAATTTTTCAGCAACTGTGCACATTCTCAACAGTGTCAGATGACCCAGTTTGGAGGCCTCCCTAGCACGCCCCAGGGCCTTGCAACCCCCCTCCCCACCTTGACACAATGTTGAAATGTAAAAAGATACTACCCCTCCCCCCCCAAAAAAAAAAAATCCCTCGTCTCTTGGTCTAGCAGTCCAAACCAAGCATTCTGAAGAAGCATTCTGAGGGCTGGCCTTATTGTCTACCTGTTCCCTCCCCCCCCTCCCCCCTAGATTCAATTCACCCAGTATGTCTAGGGATTTGGAGGACAAAAGTGATCTCCACTGGCCCCAGCCCTGGTGTTTTCCTTTTTAGGCATTTCAGGTATTGCGTGACCACTGCTTGGTGTTTGCAGATACCATTTTGGTAGAGGGGGCCACTGAGCAGCAATGAGTAGGGTGACTCCTGCCTCCTATATTTCCTGTGCTCCCTGGTGAGCTGGAGGCCCAGTGACAGGGGAATGAATGAGGTGGGGGGGGGGGGCTAGACCTCAGATTGATGTTTTGAAGGCACAGGGCCTAAAAGGGTGTGACTTGAGAGGGGAGTGTCTCTTTTTTAGCCCTGCATTGAAGCTGGGGAGGGGGGATTATAGAGGTCACTGGCCCACCAGAGTATGAAGGCCTCTTCAAGGGAATGCTAGGGGGCCTCCAAATCAGGTCACAAGGGCCCAATAAATTGCAGTCACTGGCAGATGACGTATCCACTTTTTTATCAGCAGCTCAGAGAAATATCTACATCTCCAGAGGTATACTGTAGTTAGTTTTCCTTTTTTTATTTACAATAAAAGACTGCAAAGCCTATTTCATTTGTTTTTGTTTTTTTTCTCCATTTTTGGCATTAATAAGCTGTTCTGACTGAATTTGCATTGCAGCACTTCACTAATACTAAATTTTAAATTAATTTTTGTGTGTAGCAGACTTGGCAGTGAAAGTCTATTACTCTGAAGTGTACTTCTGGAAGTTTTGCAAATGTAAACTTTGTGTAAAAAATAGCACACAGCATTAAAACTTGGGGGCTTGTTTACAAAGCCGCGGTAGCAATTCGCGATCGTTATCGGAGCCGCGGCCCCATTGAAATCAATGGGGCCGCGGCTCCGATAACGATTGCGAACCGCTACCGCAGCTTTGTAAACAAGCCCCTTGGTGTTCTTTTGCATATTTACAGGCATTTTGTGTGTGTTTCACATGATATGTATTAAAGTCCAAAGGGACTTCACAAAAGTGCATAAGTAGCAAATTGCCTAGATGCCCTATGAAACGTTGGGCTTCTTGTGTCAGAACTGCTTAGAATATAGTGCCAGTACAAAAACTTACTACTACAAGTAACTTAGGGGCCCTTTCTCTAAGTTGTGGTAACAGTTACTGCAAGGTTTAACATGCACTGTTAGTGTATTCCCACTATGTAGCATGACAGCTAGTGTGTGCTATTTTTTGCATGCTAAGTGTATGCCATGGAATGTGATACGATTGGGAGGGAGATTGGCATGTCAGACGTTCATTGATAGCTAGCATAGCCAGTCCTCATACAAAAACAAAATAAACAACCATTCTGCATCAATGTCCCCCTTTTCTCAAGTACCGTGTGCACTCCTGACCAAACCCCTCTGATCTGATACCCCTTGCACATACCCCTTCAGTACCATCCCCACCTGAAAAGTGACCTATACCCCTGATCGTCCCCACAAGGTCCGACCCTGGATTCTCCCTCCACCTCCCCCCCCCCCCCCCCGCCAAAGCCACCTCAGGTCTTACCTGGGGGTTAGCTAGTGTTCTGAGTGGGAATGGGGCAGGAGTGGTCCCTCTCTGGCTGACAAAATGGAAGCTCTGACCTCTAGGCAGGGGTCAAAGCCATCATTGTATCAATTGCTGGCAGCTGGGGCAGGAGGGAAGGGAACTGCTTTTGTCACATTCCTGCTCGTACTTCTGGAAGCTCTGGGTAAGACGCAGGGGAAGTCTTGGGTGAGTGGGAGGAGGGCCCAGAGTTGGGCCTTATGGTGGTGAAGTAATTAGAGGTCCAGGGTGTTAGATGGGGGACCTTGAGCATCGGGTTGATTACTGAGTGGAGATGGTATTAAAGGGGGGGGGGTACACAGGGAGTTCAGGTGACCATGGCTGTATTCCCTCCCTCAGCTGGCAGCGCCGGTCTGAGGCAAGGAATGTGGGGCTGTACAGAAGTGTCTGCCCTATGTCTGTTATATGCACAGTAGCTGCTGGGTATGCCCTCTGCATTTACCACACAGGGTCTGCACTTTCCATTCTTTAACTTTTGCAAATAAGATGTGGTAAGTGCAAACATGTAGTAAAAGGCACTTTAGATTTTTGAAAGACATTTATATAAAGATACAGTATGGACACATTTGGCTATTTACAGTACTATAGGACTTTTACCCAATCCTTAGGGACCTAAATGTCACTTGTTTGGCTTTTATAAGTTTTTCCTTACAGAAATAGTTGGAAATCTAAAATCTCTTCAAAATTGAAAGTAGACCAACTCGCAGACTTTGTACCTTTTTCTGCTTTGATCTTCCTCAGTCCTTAAATCTAATCTTAAAAATTCTGTGTTGCTATTGTTCTGAGATGTACTTATATCCACTTTTTTTAAATTTCTCTAAATCATAAGCAGCAGCCTGGTGAGGAAGAGAGATGTATTGTCTCACTCTCACTCATACTGGATCCTGTTAATTCAGGTTGACCATAATATCACCAGTGATATCATAGACCCATAAATTAATCATATCCCACTAACTATATAGGAGCAGGGAGATGGACCACACCATGGAAAAGCTCAAAAAGGTTTTATTGCATTATCCAAAAGTCCCTCCCTGCATGTGCCATGTTTTGGCTAGTAGGAGCCTTCTTCAGGGGAATTGGGACCTTATTAAAAATACAAAATAACATATTAAAACACAAACACATAAATACAAATACATAAATATAAAATAGGAACATATGCACAAAAACTAATAAATATTATGAGGTACATAAAAATATATATAAATATATTCACCATGTTCCAACATATATAAAAAAAATCACACAATTAGGATCATAAACTTAAATTCAAAATAATCTGATAACATGTTGTAAAGACTGGAATGCATAAGGAAAGATGCAGTGACAAATAACCCTGCATTCAGGAACATTTAGAAAAATCAAACATCAAACTTATGAAATGGTCCATAGTAACAACAAAAGAGCTGGAAAGCAGGTTAAGAAAAGAGCCCCAAACTCGAAGAGCCCTGGCCCAGATGGAGTAAAAAACGTTTGATTCAGTTAACATCACTCCACCAAGACCTGGCAAACTGCAAAAACCAATTGATCAAGCAGTCAAAATTACAGCGCAATGGCTTATAACAGGAAGAACGTTTCTCTTTTCAAAGGGGGTCCCAAGTAACATTCCCAAAAATTACAGACCAATAACTTGTCTACCTACAATCTATGAGCTGTTCACTGCAATAGATGCAGACAGAATATATGATCATATCGCTCCAATCACATCATGGCAATAGAGCAAAAGGGTAATAAGAGTGGAGCATATGGAACCAAAGACCGGTTAATGCTAAATAAGGCCATCATGGCCACTGCTAAGAAAAGCAGAAATCTCAGTACAGCATGGATTGATTATAAGAAAGCTTTTGACAGCATCCCACAGTCTTGGATAATAAATTGCCTTGAGATATATAAGATAAATCCTGGTTTGAAACAGCACATTAAGTTTACCATGTCAGTGTGGCAAACCAGCCTATTTATGAAGTATGAAGATGGTCAGTACATCATTCCTAACATTAAGATCCAGCAAGGAATATTTCACGGAGATTCCCTGACACCACTTCTATTTTGTATGGCCCTTAATCCAATGAGCACTCTCATCAACTCTTTGGAATACAGATTTAGCCTGAATCCTAAAGAAGGGAAGAACCCAGAGATAGCAACCCATTTACTATTTGAAGATGACCTGAAGCTCTACAGTTCCAATGACCAACAATTAGCAAAGCAACTCCATGTTGTGAAAAGCTTTTCTGATGATATCAGAATGACATTTGACCTAGATAAGAGTGCTAAGACAACTTTTTAGAGGTAGATTGAGCAAAATAGAAAAAGAAATTCCTAGCTGAGAGCTGCGATATCAAGGAACTTGAACAGGAAGGCATATATAAATATCTTTGAGTAGAGGAAGGAATGACACTCAATCAGAAATTACTGAAAGATTAGTAAAGTATGCTTTTTGTTTTTTTAAGTGCCATCAAGTCAATGCTGACTCCTGGCAACCCCTGGGTTTTCTTGGCAAGGTATGACTGGAAATAAATTATCAGGCTTGTTCTTCTGAGACAATGGAGGGTCAAGTGACTTGCCTAAGGTTACAAGACGTGGCAATGGTAATTGGACACTGGTTTATTTGGTATGTGGTTGTTGCTTGAACCACTAGGCTAATCCTCCACTCCTAAAGAATAGAAGATTAAAATCATTATTGAAAAGTACCTTAACATCACAAAATAAGCTACAAGCCATCAATCACCTGGAATTTCCTGTACTCTCATATAGCTTTGGGACTGTAGACTGGCCTCTTAAAAATCTTGAAAAACTGCATGTGCGAACAAGAAAACTCCTCCATGCTCATGAGGTAATTTACAAGAATCAGTGTATGCAAAGACTGTACATTCTTAGAGCTGAAGGAGGGCTAGGCCTCATAGAGGTTGATTACACATACAGAGCTACTATCATAGGTCTCCAGGTCCACCTAACAGCATCATCGGATCCAGCTACACAAAGACTGATAACATATGAAAGTATATGTCCAGAATCTGTCTCCATCATCCAACTTGGACAAGCATTCTGATGAGCAGAAGGAATGAGTCAGAATCCACAAGCACATACTGTACAGGAAAGGAAGCAACAGAATTTACAAAACAAGAGAAAAAGCTCTTTAAAGAATTACAGTAGATCAACAAATGAGGAAAAACAAGTAACAAATGCACAAATACAGTGCGGAATACAAAGTGTTGCTCCAGGAACCCTTTGTCGATCAAGAACGGACACGTGAATAGTTAAGGAGAAGTAAACTGAAACCGAAGGATGAGATTGTTAGTTGAAGCCCAGGACAGTTGTTTACAGACGAGATAGTTTACAGTGAGCTTTGAAAGAACTGGCAAAACAGACATATGTTTATTCTGTAATAAAGACCTGGAAATAGTGACTCACTTCATAGCTGGCTGTGAAGTTCTAATGGCGGAAAATTTCTATACAGAAAGACACAACAAAGTAGCATGCTTCATTCATTGGAAGCTCTGTAAACACTACAACATCACTGTGCCTGAAAAGCATTGGGATTATAATCCTAAGAGAACTACAGAGAATGAAGAGGTTATGATCACCTGGGAAATTCCCATTCTGACAGATAAGAAACTGGATGTGAGGAAAACAGACATAGTAGTAAAGGAGAAAAACTCCAGAACGACATTGATAACAGAGGTGTCAGCTCCAAGTGATTATTCGTGTGGAGAGGCAGAAGATCTTGAAGTACCAAGAAATGCAGTCAGAGACCAAGAAAATGTGGCAGAAAGATACAGAAATATTTTCTATCGTAGTGGAAGCCACAGGCTTGATAAAGATGAATTTTCAAGCACATCTTGACAAACTGCCCATAGATATTACATCTTACGAACTCCAGAAGGAGGCACTCTTTGACACGATGCAAGTACTACGCCAAGCATTAGCAGTAAATTTGAGAGACTGAGATCATATTCCACATACCCTGGCTTAGAAGTGAGGTTCATGCAAATATTGTCCTACATGACCTACCAATGAACACCATCAACCCGCTGCAACTTGTAATGAATGCTGCTGCACGTCTCTTAGTAGGTGCATCAAGAAGAGACCATATTACGCCAATCCTAATGGACTTACACTGGCTCCCAATAAGATGCAGAATTACTTATAAAGCGCTCCTTATCACATTCAAGGCCTTCTATAAAATTTCGCCATCAACGATCGCTGACCTCATCTGTCAAGCACCTAGTACAAGAGCAAGAAGACCTCTCACTGAAAACATGCTAGTCATACCCAGCGAATCCACAAATTGGTCACAATCAACGATCAACAGGGCATTTAATTCATTTGCTCCTAGATGTTGGAATAACCTCCCCCCAGATATTAGAGCAATACAAGATATTAAACAATTCAGAAAGGCTATCAAGCACTATTTATTCACAGAATACTTTCAGCCACCGTAACATAGATCACCTGCAACATGTACCTCCAGTGCTTAACAAAAACCCAAATGTACTAGAATTAAGCAATGCAGTTGTATATACACTTAGAAATACATATGTTTTTGTTGATCTTATGTAAATAGTTAATGGAATGGTTCTACAGAGTATCCCAGTTATCCAAGTTCTTAAACTGTTATCTGTAAACTCATACTTGTTTAAATGTACTGAGATGTTTTTGTTCTATGTAAACCGCGCTGATGCCGAGTAGTGCGGTATAGAAGAAACTTTAAATAAAGAAATAAATGACTGTCATGGTATGTGCAAAATTAACCCATATGAAGAAACTGCCCCAGTTTGTGACTACGTTCTTAATATAATTACTTCTGTCGACTTAGGGGAATTGACAGTAATCCAAGTATGTTCTACCATTTCACTTTTATGATACATTATTTGTACTGTGCTGACATTGTGAGTATACTGTCTATTACTTGATAATTTTAATGGCTGCCTATTAAGGTACATCATTTGTATTTAGCTGTCATTGTATCATATTTATTTTAATACTCTATTATGCTGTTTTGAGGTGTACATTACTGACATTTGTATCATATCAGCATCTATTTTGGCCTACCTTCAAGTTTATCTCACATTCTCATTGTCTGTTTTGTCGACATGGTGTTATTTTTCTGTTGTAAGTTGTCTCTTGTAGAGTACCTTGGATGAATCCCTTTGCAGAGGTGGTTAACAAATCCTATTAAATAAATAATTAAATAAATAAATTGTCCTAGTGTCTCTAGATTCATGTGGATTATCTGTGCCCTTGTTTGTAATTTATTACCACATCCCATTTTGTGTCATCATAAAAGACTGAACCATTACACTTCCTGTGCTACATTGCAGATTTAAAGTAGTTGTGATTATAGCTACCTAAACCATTGCTTCAAACAATGTTTTCTCTTTGCAAATTTTATCACACCCTAGACGCCTCCTCAGGAACTCTACTCCTCTGGCAGATCCCTTCTCTGCCACTGCCAACTCCGGATTTTATTCATTCTACCTTGCTGCTCCATATGCCTGGAGCAAGCTACCTGAGTCAGTGTGTCAGGCTCCTTTTCTAACCCTATTCAAGTCCAGGCTAAAAGCCCACCTCTTTGAGGCTGCTTTTGGATCCTGATGCCCCTCATTCTCTTGTTCACCACTTATGTTTAAAAGTTCGCGCCGAGCAGCGCGTGGTCCTTTCTGCCTCCCACCATCATCATCAGCTCTCCCCAGCCGGGGATAGAGCCTCCGACAGTAGGAGGAGCAGCCGCACGATCCAGGCCCAATCGGGGCTCAAAAGGGGACTTTAAAAGTTCGCGCCGAGCAGCGCGTGGTCCTTTCTGCCTCCCACCATCATCAGCAGCTCTCCCCAGCCGGGGATAGAGCCTCCGACAGTAGGAGGAGCAGCCGCACGATCCAGGCCCAATCGGGGCTCAAAAGGGGACTTTAAAAGTTCGTGCCGAACAGCGCGTGGTCCTTTCTGCCTCCCACCATCATCAGCAGCTCTCCCCAGCCGGGGATAGAGCCTCCGACAGTAGGAGGAGCAGCCGCACGATCCAGGCCCAATCGGGGCTCAAAAGGGGACTTTAAAAGTTCGCGCCGAACAGCGCGTGGTTCTTTCTGCCTCCCACCATCATCAGCAGCTCTCCCCAGCCGGGGATAGAGCCTCCGACAGTAGGAGGAGCAGCCGCACGATCCAGGCCCAATCGGGGCTCAAAAGGGGACTTTAAAAGTTCGCGCCGAACAGCGCACCTGCGCCTTGCGGGCCCGCGCCTGAGGGCCTCGCCAGAGGGCCCTTAGGCAGTGGCCCCACAGCCTTTCAAAAACGAAGGCAAACTGCACACCCGGATTGGAACCTGTCACCCGCAACAGAAAAACTCCCCCAAGCAACAAGATGACTGAGAAACCTCTCAAATGATCCACTTCTCCTCCTCAACCAAACAGCACCTTCTACGACGATTCCTCATCGCAGTATCCAGCAATTACAAGCACAGCAGAGCTCCTCCAGGGTCGAGCTCATGAATCTCATCCCCTCCACTGAAATTCAACTACAGCAAGTATACCCTCTACAAACCCTATCAAACTAACTCTCTATCCCACAACTACTGCTACCAATTGCAGGTCATTAATTACTGTAACATTACATTCCACAGAACAACTTGAACTACTTTAATGCTACATCACACCTCAATTACTGTTGTCAGTAGCTGCAATATACTACAACTGTGCTCGGTATAAGTCTCCAACTATTACTGTTACTGTTGTCAGTATAAACCCTCCAGTTCTTACTGCTACCAGTTAAATCATATCTAGATACTGTATACCAATCATAGCTAGTTACAGCATCTCAATCTATTACTGTTGTCAGTATAAATCTCACAACTGTTGCTGTTGGCGGCTGCTGTTACTGTTGACAGTTACTGTTGCTGTTGACAATTGCTGTTGCTGTTGACTGTAACAGTTGCTGTTGCAGTTAACAGTGCTGTTGACAGTTACTGTTGCTGTTGACAATTACTGTTGCCGTTACTGTTGTCAGTATAAGTCTCCCAGCTATTACTGTTACTGTTGTCAGTATAAGTCTCCCAGCTACTACTCAGATGTCAGTATAAGTCTCACAGCTATTACTGTTAACAGTTACAACACAGTTAGTTACTGTAATCAATAGATAACAATTGGTGCCTATACTTAATCACTGCTATCAGTAGCTCCACACTTAAATAACCGTTCTCACTAACTTAATCACAACTCATTACTGTTGCCAGTAACAATTCTGATTTATTAGTGTTACCAGTCAGTATATTTACCTCACCGAAACAATATATCAACTTCGTAGGTTCCTCAACTGCAACAAAATATATTGCTCAATATATGCTTCATTAAAAATTCATATCATAACAATCCCTCTACCGCTAAATCTATATTACCTTGGATTAACTCCATAATAATGACTCTCACAAGACCTCAGACCACCATTCTCTCCACTATACTTATTCTCCAATTAATCCACAACATATACACACACAAAACAAACTACGCAACACACAACACTATCCCTATTATACACAATCCATACAGAAATACATTACAAGCACACAATTACACACCTAACTCAACCCACCGAGTCCACCCCCATAGACCTCACTCAAGATTGATACAAATAAACCTGCAACCACCTAACGATACAAACACCACTTCTAACACACACCCCTCTAGAAAATTTATCCTTATAAATGCCAGATCCATAAAAAATAAAATACCAATAATCAATGACTTAATCATAGACGAAAAACCTGACGTACTCCTCATCACCGAAACCTGGCTAACCCCCACCGATACAATCATAATAAACCAACTCAATATACAACAATATGACCTTTTCTCCTGCCACAGAGAAGCGAAAAGAGGAGGTGGAACCCTCATCCTCGCCAAAAAATATCTCCAATACACCCTAACAGATATAAACAACTTAGAGGGTCTAGACATCATCAGTATAGAAAATAAAACCCTTGCATTTTCCCTTATCTACAGACCCCCCTCAGCTGACCATAAAAACCTCACCCCTATCCTAGAACTTGCTTGCACAGCCTCCCTAAAAAAACCTCGTATCATACTAGGAGACCTGAACCTACCTTCAATCAATCCACAACACACAACAAATTTCATAGACACCATGACAGAAATGGGCTATATGCAGATCATACACACCCCCACACACATAAAAAGAAACACCCTAGACCTCATTTTCATCCCTGCACCACTCAATAAACATCAACTCCATACCCCTCCAACATTAACCAATGTACCATGGTCAGACCATCATCTAATAACTTTTAACCTCATCACTCTCACAGCACCCTCCAACACCACACCAGCTATTCCTCCACACAAATCCCGCTTTACCCACTTTAACAAGGATACATTCCTAAATGAAGTAATACCTAAGCTCTCAACATACACAACCAACGTCAACGAATTAACAGACCAATGGAACACAACTATAAAGAGCGCAGCAACTCCCACCCAGCTCACACAGAAACAACCTTCAAAAAGATCTGAAAAATGGTTTACTAAGAACCTCTCTACTCTAAAAAAACAACTGAGAAAACAAGAGAAAATATGGAGAAGAGTAAAATCTGATGACAACAAAGCCCAATATCTCTCACTACTCAATATATACAAAGACGCAATCAACAAATCTAAAAAAGATTACCACTCTAAAGTGATAAATATGGCAATCAACTGCCCAAGAGAACTATTTAATATCGTAAAATCCCTTACCAAAACCCAAACACCAGAACCAGATCACCTAGACATAAATGTACAAACCTTAGCCACACACTTTGCTGAGAAGCTAAAAAACAGAACTAACATCCAAACTATAACACTGCACTCAGACCCAAAACAACCAAATAAATGGACAACCTTTCACGAAATCGACCAAAGGCACCTCCTCAATGTCATAACAATGATCAACACTACAACTTCCCCCCTTGACCCATGCCCAGTTTCATGGATAAAAGCCTCAAAAACTGAACTCGCTGTACATATCCAACCGATAGTGAATCAATCCCTAGCTCAAGGCTTAATGCCAGATCCTCTAAAACTCACCTCCATACGACCCATCTTAAAAACAACAAATTAGACCCAAAGGACCCAAACTCATATAGGCCCATAGCCAGCATACCATTCGTAGCTAAAATAATTGAAAAAATCATACAACTCCAACTCCAAGACCATATTGACTCTCATGCCCCCCTTGACTCCCACCAATTTGGATTCTGCCCATCTCACGGGGTAGAAACCCTACTAATAACATTGTTGGACAACCTCATTAAAGGCACAGATGATAACAATCAAGGATTCCTCCTCATTTTCATAGATATATCAGCCGCTTTTGACAGTGTCAACCACAATACATTAATTAACAGACTCCAAGATCTGGGAATCAGCGGGACAATCCTCCAATGGTTCATCTCATATAACCCACTGAGTAATACACATTCAACTAGGCCAAAACACATCAGAACCCTTCACACAAGGCCAAGGCATACCTCAAGGCTCCGCTCTCTCAACCCTCCTTTTCAACATTTACCTCCAACCTATCACAAATATATTCAAAAAATACAAAGTTAACCATTATATTTACGCTGACGACATCATGCTCACCCTCCCAATTAACACAAACAACCCCACATACCAGAATATGTCTGATTGTATCAAAGAAACAGACTCCTGGCTTGAGAATAACCACCTCAAAATCAATTTGAAAAAAACGGAAGCAATGTTTGTCGCAAGAAAACCAAACACAACCTTCCCTGAAACCATCACAATAAACAACAACAATCCCAATCAAGAAAGAGGTGAAATACCTAGGAATAATACTAGACCATACCCTCAGTATGATCCCTCACATAAAGCAAACAGTTAAGACAATATTCTTCAAGCTAAAAACCATACAACACTTAAGACCACTCCTAGACTCCCATGATTTCAGATCGGTCATCAGTACACTCATCACTCCTCACTTTGACTATTGTAATAGTCTCCTAAACGGTCTACCACTAGCAAACACTAACCTCCTCCAAAGAGCCCAAAATATCTGCGCTCGCGTAACAACAAAAGCTCGCCTGACAGACCACATAACTCCCATCCTATTTGAACTGCACTGGCTCCCCATAAATAGCAGAATAACATACAAAATAATCATAACCACATTTAAACTCATCAATGACTTCTCACCATCACATCTAACCACCCTCTTGCAAGCCACACCAGAACACAGAACTAGAAGACAAAACGCAACATACTCGTTAGGCATACAAAATACTATCCGTAAAACAAAAAAAACTACGAGCTCTAGAGCCTTCTCATATGCTGCCCCCGCCCTCTGGAACAAACTACCTTTAAATCTTAGAATGATAAAAGACCTCCATCTCTTCAGGAGAGAACTTAAAACCCACTTATTCACAGAACACTTCACAAGCACAATATACCTCTCAAACCCACCTTAAATGCAGACGTTTACACCATAAACACATCAGAAAAGTCTAAATGAAACCCTACTGATGATTAAATCCAACAAATATCTACCAATGCTACCTACTCTACTACTCCTGTATATAGTTGTTTACAATTAATAATATAGTTACTCAGAAAAATTGTTGATTTAAAAGTTGTTTGTAAATAATTTAAAATCTGTTCCATGTAAAACCTGTTCTGGTTACACTTGTTATATGTAAACCGCCTTTGATCGCTGGAAGAGGCGGTATATAAGAAAGTTTTAAATAAATAAAATAAATAAATTATGTGTATTTTACCATATTCTAATCCCCAGTTTTGTGATGTTGTTCATCTTGATTGGATTGTAGGTTTTGATGAGTAGGGAATGTCTTACATCTATATGTACAGCAGGGCCATACCAAGCCCTAAATGTACCCTGTGTAACTTGCAAACCTGGCACTCTCCCAAAGACATCAGACTTTTGTCATTTGTCCCATCCTCCCATGCCCAGCATAGCCCTTCTGCCCTTATCTCCCCATGTCCAGCACCTCCCCATTGTACCCCACCTCCTCATGTCCAGCAGTTTCCCCCCACGCTGTCTGTCTGGCCTGCCCTTGCCCCTCCATCGCTTTTCCTGTTCCCAACGAACCTCTAATTAAAAAACAAAAAAACAAAAATGGGCCTTTCCAACTTCGCGCTTGCATGACTGGTCTGATCCCTCCCTCCTCTGATGTATGCTCATGTTAGAGGAGGGAGGGACCAGACCAGTCATTCAAGCAAAGAGTAGCAAATATCCACCTTTTTTTTTTTTTTAAATTGGGGGTCAGTTGCCACCAAGGGAACAGGACGGGGAAGAGCAGGCAGAATGGGGGGAGCCGAGGCTGGCGGTCGGCAACCCTGATTGCGCCCCTATTTTTTGCGCCCTGTGCATCTGCATCACTCACAGAGGCCTAGGTATGGTGCTGATGTATCGCACTGTGCATGTTTTATAGCGCTATACTAATGTTAATTAGTAGTAATAGTAAAAGTAAATTAAAGCTAAAAAAAATATACAGTGGAAAAATAGAAAGGAAACATTCAAGATGAAGAAAAATTGAAAATACAGAATAATTAAAGATCCGTACCTGAATGTGGTAAAGGGAATGTCCCATCCAACCTGATGCTAATAGTTTAAATCATATTTGTTTAGCCAGCAACAAGATCAGACTCTGTTATATGGTAGATTTTTTTTTCTTGGTGCAGAATACTGTCTTTAAACTGTCTAAAACTATCAAATTCTTCACTTTTAACTGTTGCCTTCATGGATGACAAACAGTGTTAGAATATTTGAACAGCCAATTGCCTGGGGGGCAGTGAGCAGGAAAGGCAAAGATAGTAGATTTCATGGAGTCAGAGAGTGTTACAATACTTATGAAATGTGACAGTTCAGTACTCCTGCAGGGTACTTCCATTGCATCAAAACCAACTATCCTGAGTCATGAATTGGCCTCCTGTGATAAACAACATCCCAAGGAGCTCTTTAGACAGACTGACAGTTTCAGTAGCATTCCTTTGCTATACTTCAAAATCGTGTTCAAGAAAACTACCAAACCAGAGAGCCTATAGTCCTGCAAATGCAATGCCAGTTTTGAGTATTGACAAGTATTTACCCCTCAAATTGTTCAGGATATTTAAAAAATTGTGGCTTCTTTTTGTTTTAGATCCCAGAAGAAGAAGAATATCTTAATGATTAGAGCTAAATCCAGTTCCGCGCTTTCCCCTCCCCTCCCCCCACTACTGAAAAGGGATGAACTACAGTAAAATCTATCTGGGTGAGTAGCCATAGACCTTTGACTCCTAGATTGGACAGTACAAGATTGCAGACCTATGGGCTCATGGTTCCCTAGAACTAGGTAAAAAGTAGATGTGTGCTGTGGAAAACTTCTCCTTTTTTTTTCTTTTTTTAATCATAAACAGTGACTTTAGATGATGTCAGAAGTAGGGGTTACTATGGCTTGCTTGCAGGCTGATGGAGTAGCCCTTGATGTCCTGGAACTCTTATTTCCCCAGCTACGAGGAGCCACTCATCGTACAACAAGTTCATGATCCAGACAACCTTCAAATTATGCACGCGGCCTTTATTTCCCAACTTTGCAAAGCCAAATGCACATATAAAAAAAGAATAAGGATGGCTTATAACAAAAGATTTGCTTTCCGACAGAAATATATAACAGTCATGTAAGCTGCCCTAACAGAACATTATCTCTTTATTTTTTTTTTAAATGCTTTATTTTCGTTTTAGAACAACAAAGGAAAGGAAGACATACAGCTAAAAGACAAATACATACATAGAATGTGATACATACACCAAAGTAAACCCCTACCACCCCCCTCCCCCCTGCTTCTTCTCTAGAAACTAATCATTCCCGAAAACGGGCGTGTACTGACATTATTGTGGTACAAAACCTAACGGTGAGCTAAAACATGATAAGTAGGCATTAAACAGACATGTCGGAGCAATGGGCAGAGTGTACATAATCATTGAGCATCTGCCATTTAGACAAGCGAAAGTGAGTTTGGATATGAGGAATAGCTCTCCGAGATATCTGTTCATATTTACTATATAAGCAGACGAGGTTCCACCATTCATTGGCTGTAATTCGAGAGCTATCCTTCCAATTCCTCGTGATTAAACATATGGCTATACCCAGCATGAAATCAAGGAGAAAGCGACCCTTCTTAGGAAGAGAGGGGACCTCCGCCACTGAGCGGAGTCCCACAATCTTCCAAGAAAGAGGCTCGTGGAGGTGTAAGATAGATTGAATACGACCCCAGACCCGCCCCCAGTAAACCTGCAGTTGAGGACATTCATAAAGAACATGAGCGAGGGTTCCCACAGCAGTATGGCAAGACCAACACTGGTCCCTAGCAGTGGTGTTCCATTTGGCTATTCATTCTGGAGTATAAAAGCATCTATGTGCAAAAAAGAAGAGAGTCTGGGCGACAGAGGCAGATCTGGAAACCCGCACCACTCCGCTCCAGAAAACGCTCCATTGCACAGGGGTTAAAGTGATCTGCAGTTCGCGTTCCCAGGCTTGTTGAGCTCTACAAATAGCAGTGTCGGTACCCTGACATTATAATTTATAAAAGTTAGAGGCTACCCCATGTGTACTACTAAGAGAGTGAATTAGTTCCAATAGCCCGTTCTCAGTAGGGGCAGAGGGCGGCAGGATCCGAGCACCTTTGAGGCAGTGTTGAAGCTGCATCAATTGAAAGTAATGTTTCGCTGGTAACGCAAATTCCCTTTGTAAGTCGGAAAAGGTCTTCCAACGAGCTGCAGAGAAGAGTTGTTGGGGTGTCCAGATCCCCCTAGAGTACCAGGGTTTCCATGCAATCGTTTTATTTAGGACTTGAATTCTGGGGTTATTCCACAGCGGGAGTCCGTCCTGAGGACATACGTTTGAACCCGGTGATAGAATGAGAGTGTTAAAGGCCGCAAGAGTATCAACAATCATTGGGGGATGGCGTAGGTCTACTTGATGGGACATGCCGGGGAGATGGATCAACGGAATTGGGCTACTTAGCTCCTCTTCAATGTCAAGCCAAACTGGTCTGTTGTCTGTTGAGGCAGCTAGCCATCGGGCACCTTGTTTAAGTAGGAAGGCTTGATGATACCTAAGAAAATCAGGAAAGCGGGTACCCCCTGGTTCCTTCGCAGACTGTAGTTTGTGTTTAGCTACTCTTGGTGGTTTTCCCTGCCAGAGATAACAGACGAGAAGGCCCTCTATGTCTTTGTAGGTGTGTAGCGGGAGGAAGCAGGGCAGCATTTCTAAAATATAGTTCACTTTAGGGACTATCATCATTTTGACGGTTTCTAGGCGGCCCCACCATGTAAGGGATAGGGGAGACCACCGATTTGTGAGCTCACGGACTTTGGAGACTACCTCCTTGGCATTGAAGCTAATAGTGTCTTCGAAAGGAGAACAGTAGTGGACGCCAAGATATTTCACCAGTAGTGTGACTCTTGGGGGGACCACTCGTCCTAGGCGGCTGTTTGTCAATCAGGGGATCGAGAACTAAATTGAAATCCCCCCAATTATCAATGAAGTATTAGCAGAGGCCTGCGCAACCTGAGCAATGGTAGCAAAAAAAAGGCAGGGTCATCTACATTAGGAGCATAAAGGCATATACATGTAACTTCAAGGTTACCTATCTTGAGATGAACCCTGGACCATCTGCCTGCTGTATCTGAGCTAGTCGCAATAATAGTGGCATGCAGAGATTTCCTAACCAGTATGGCAACCCCACATTTCTTAGAAACAGCTGGAGAATAGGCGACCACCATGTAAGGTTTAACACTGAGTTTAAGAGTTTCCTTCGAATTTAAATGCGTTTCTTGGAGGAAAATCAGATCAGCAGCTTCATGACTTAGATAGCTCAGGATTTTCTTCCGTTTTATCGGGTTGTTGATGCCTTTTACGTTCAATGATAAAATCTTACATGGTGCCATCAATCGATAATAGACATTTTAGATAAGGGCGCTTGAAAACATACAACATAAGCAGAATCTGTGCAGCAATGACATAATCACCGAGTATGCTGGCCAATACACCCCATATTGAAAAACATGTACCAAAGTAACTTAGAGAAGAAGCAAAACCCCCAATGAATATGGCGACCATATGTCTGCGGGAGGAGGCCCCAGAGAGGAGGATAAAGACATGAAAAGAAAAGAAACACCAGAGTCCATAATTAACACTGTCTCTGATATTCATCGAGGCTACTCTGGGTAGATGGAGTCGGGTCACAAATATCATCAAAATAAGGCAACAAACCGCCCTCGACAGCCTCTTTGCTGAACCGTGGCAAATCCAAAATGGCGGGTACAGCGGACATAAGAACACTAGTAGGAACACTCTGGAAGTCAGCGCATCAAGTCGGCTTCTTTAGCATCCAAAAACTCCGCTAGTAGATCAGGGTCCTCAAATGTTCTTTTTTTTTTAAAATATTTATTTTCATTTTAGAAAACCAAATAGTACAACAATCCAACACAGAACAAAGAAGAAAACAGGTACAAAACATAATAAACTCTAGAGAGCTACAGAAAACTATAATAAACTATATAAAAAAAAAAAAAATCCCCCCCACCCCCACCCTCCCCTCCTCCAGGGTTGATATGTTATGACCGTACGGTCAATAAGCCCGAGAAGTCCAAAGCCACAGGTCTTTAACAAGGCTTGACACCTGAAATAAAATTATTCAATTGTTGCCATTTAAGACAGGATTTAGCAAACGGAGGCCGAACATTACCAATATTTTGTTCATATTGGCTATAAAGACAAATCCTATTCCACCATTCATGGACAGTTGCCTGCGTAGTAAGTTTCCAATAACGAATAACTAAACAAATCGCTATCCCTAACATAAAATCTAAAAGGAAGGCTCCTTCCTTAGACAATGAAGGTATATCAGCTGCAGAGCGACAGCCTATAATCTGCCATGTTAAAGGCTCTCGGATGTCCAAAATGACCTGCATCTGCCTCCATACTGAGTTCCAATAAGAAGTTACCCCTGGACATTCATAAACGATATGTCGTAGGGTGCCCATCGTAAGCCCACATGTCCAACAAAGGGGACTGAGACTCTTATCCCATTGGGCCAACTGTCTTGGTGTATAAAAACAATTGTGTGAAAAATAGTAAAGGGTTTGAGTGATGGAGGCAGATCTGGTGATTCGGACCTGTTTGTTCCAAAACACTCTCCATTGGGACTCCGAAAGCCTCTTCCCCACCTCACACTCCCATCTCTGTTGAACCCTTTGCATCACCAACGATGGAGATAAGGTTAAGCGTTTATAAATACCGGCCGCTATCCCCGAGGTTGACATAATTGCCTGAAATATTTCAACAATCCCTGGCACCTCAAGACTATTTGCAGGGTCCAAGCCTGCCCCCCGCAAGCAGTGTCGAAGTTGTACCCACTGAAAGTAACAATTTGACGGGAGACCAAACTCCTGTTGGAGGTCCTGAAAGTCCTTCCATTTATTGGCGGCTTGTAGTTGACTTACGGTCCAAATTCCACGGGACAACCATGACTTCCAGGCGAAAGTTGTCTTTTGTATTTTAAAAAGAGGGTTGTTCCATATAGGCAACCGGGATCTGGAGCAACAGTTGGGTCCACTAATTTTAAGAAAAAAGTGGAAAGCTTGAAGAGTGTCTTGTATCACTGGAGACAACATAGATAAATGTGAGAGTTGCATCCCCGGAAGAAAACCTAGAGGGATAGGCGCAACTAGCCTCTCTTCTAGTTCTACCCAGACAGGCCGCTGTTCAGTCAATGGCTCTAACCATCGCCCCCCTTGCTTAAGAAGAAATGCATAATGGTACGATTGGAAGTCTGGGAAGTTTACACCCCCCTGTTCCCGTCGAAGTTTCAGTTTCGCTTTGGCTATGCGCGGTGTCTTATTATTCCACAAAAACTTTAACAATATACGTTCGATTTGCTTATAGACAGTGACCGGTAATAAACAAGGAAGCATTTCTAGAATATAATTGATTTTGGGAGCTATCATCATTTTAATAGTGTCTAGTCTTCCCCACCATGACAGCAATAGGGGCGTCCACTTTACGGTCAATTCCTGAACCAGCTTCGAAATCACTCCGACGTTCCATGTGATCATTTCTGTTATCGGATATCGATAATGAACTCCTAAATATTTAACAACACCCGACTCCCAAAGGAAAGGATAATCACTAAGGTGCCCTTTATGCACCCATTTATTTAAAGGGAATACTACAGATTTAGAGCAGTTAATCTTGTAGCCTGAGTACTCCGAATATCGCTCTATCAGTTCCAGTACCTTGGGAATGGAGTCAGGCGTTATAAATAGGAGGAGATCGTCCGCATAAGCAGAAAGCTTGACCTCCAAGCCCGCAATTCTCGCCCCTTTTACATCGGGGCATTGCCGAATTAAAAGAGTTAATAATTCCATCGCTAAGTTGAATAACATTGGAGATAAGGGGCAACCCTGACGAGTGCCCCGTTTCAATTCAAAAGGAGCTGACGTTACTCCATTGAGACAAATCTGTGCGGTGGGATGGGTGTATAAAACCTCGATTGCTCGAATAAAGGTACTTCCAAAGCCAAACCATCGCAGAACGGCAAAGAGAAAGGGCCACTCTAGTCGGTCAAATGCCTTTTCCGCATCCAACGCGAGGCCTACGATCGGTATCTCCAGTACATCTGCCCCTGCCAGGATATGACATAAAACCCGCGCATTATCCGCCGTTGATCTCCCTTCTGTAAAACCACACTGATCCGGATGAATTAACCAGGGGAGTATGCTAGCAAGTCGAGCTGATAAGAGTGAAGCAAATATCTTATAGTCGGCGTTCAAAAGCGAAATAGGCCGATAATTAGTGACCAGCAGAGGATCCCGACCCGGTTTCTCAAAAACCACCAGCTTAGCCGCAGCAAAGGCACCAACCCCTTGCTCCGCCTCAGCCAGCCAACTGTAATATTGCTGCAAATGTGGAGTTAGATCTTTCGCAAAACATTTAAAGAATTCAGCCGGTAACCCGTCGGGCCCAACTGCTTTACCCGAGGCCATCGACGTTATGGCACGGCCAATTTCGTCAGTAGTGATTGGTTTATCTAAACTTTCTCGTTGTTCTTCTGATAGAATTGTCCGCTGAAGGTTAGCCGTTAACTTGTCAAAGCCAACCTGTGTGAATTCCCTCTCCGAGCTATAGAGAGAAGTATAATATTGACGGAAAATGGTGGCTATCTCAGAGTCCCCAGTGATCAAAGTGGCTTTTTGAGGGTCCCTCAAAGCGCTAACCCGCTGAGCTTCCCGTTTCCCTTTCAGTGCCGTGGCTAACATCTTACTAGCTCTATTGCCCTCCCGATAATAATTCCCCTGCTGCTTCTTGATACTCCGGGAGGCCTCTGCATTAACTAGGGTATTATACTGAAATCTTAATTGTCGGAGTCGTAGTAAAATACAGGGTTCAGCCCGTCGTGTGAGAATTCGTTCCCCGGCCTTTATCTGTTGCTCCAGATCCAATAACTCTTGTTGCCGCTGCTTTTTTCCGGCTTATACTAAAGCTAGTGATGGTCGCCCTGATTGAGGCTTTAAAGCCCTCCCACCAGGCCCACCCGGAGGTGTCCTGCAGAGAGTTCAGATGAAAGTATTCAAGAATAGCAGCCTTTACTGTTATGGAAAATTCAGGAACATCCAATAGAGTTCTATCAAAATACCAATCAGCCGATTTATTGGAGGGGGAGTTGGTGTCAAGAATTAATGAGGTGGCCGCATGATCCGAGACATGAATAGAGTGAATATTAGTATCCACTACATTTGAGACGAGGGCTTTAGAAAGTAACAGAAAATCGATTCGAGACTGCGAAGTATGCGGAGCTGAAAAAAAGGTAAATTCCAGATCTCGAGGGTGTTGCAATCGCCATACATCGACTAAGGCCAACTCTTTAACCAAGGAGGTAAGGAGAAGTTGCCCCTTAGACGGATGGAGCGATCGAGGCGGTTGACGATCTATCAGGGGATCTAAGACCTGATTAAAATCTCCCCCAACAAGGGTGTGTTTACCAGCATCTACTGACAATTCCTTCGCTATATTAATAAAAAAATCAGGGTGGTCAGAGGTGGGAGCATATATACACATAATGACTATTTCCATCCCCTTTAGGTTCAACACAACCTTGGTCCACCGTCCCGCAGTATCGGAGCGGCGGTGTAGTACCTGAGCTCCAAGGGATTTATGGGCGAGTATAGCGACCCCATTGTGTTTTTTGATAGCAGAAGAAAACGCTAGAACCTCATAGGGCCGTACCCCAAGCTTCAATGACTCCTTTTGACTCAAATGAGTTTCCTGCAACAACAATAGATCCGCACGTTCACGCCGCCGCGCATAATCCATGATCTTTCGTCGTTTTACCGGGTTATTAACTCCATGAACATTTAAAGAAAGGATTTTACAAGGAGCCATTGAAGCTTATGCAATCAAATAGACCCCTACGGGTCTGAACATACTTGATATACACAGTTGCAAAACTAAACATAGTAGGGATAGCTTAATTACAATCAACAAAAAATAAACAGAGGCTTTTTCGGACCATTCTAGATAAAACCCTGGAGGAGAGAGAACCCATTTGTGATCTATCTGGAAAGCTTGAGCCGACAGGGCGGGCTCGGGAGATCCAGAACAACGAGTCCTTTATAGGACTCGGGTTGACTGTGCCAATAGTCAAATTCCCAGTCTTGCTCCTCTGTAGCAGTTGTACAAAAGTCTAAAGTACAGACCTCTAGACACGGAAGGTGACGGTAACCCCACCACCTTTCGGTGAGGGACCACTGATGAGGTTAAGGTATTGCGAAGTGCAGATTAACTATCATCACCTCGCTAGATGATGGTATCAGTCACCGCATCTGAACAGCCTCTTTCTCATCCAAAAATGCAGCCAGCAAGTCAGGATCCTCAAAAGTCCTGGTCTGATTGTGTAAGGTGACCCGCATTTTTGCAGGATATAACAGTCCGAAGCGCGCCTGTAGTTGCTGCAGCCGGGGTCTGAACTCTAAAAACTTCTTGCGTCGGTTCACAGTGAGCTTCGCCAAATCTGGGAAAAAGGAGAGTTTGCGCCCCTCATATTCCACCTGAGCACGCGCTCGCGCTAACTCCATTATTTGTGTAACATGCTGGAAACGCAGAACGCGAAATATAACTGGTCGCGGCCTGGAGTTCTGCGAGGTGGTAAAGGAGGGAACTCTATGAGCTCGGTCGATCTCAAACTCCTTGTCAAAGGTGCAGTGTAGTGTTTCCGGAATCATTTTGATCAAAAAGGCCCGCATATCTTTACCTTCGATTCCTTCTGGGAGCCCGACCATCCGAATATTATTACGTCGGGCTCTGTTGTTGCTATCCTCCATCTCTCTTTGAAGTGCACGGATCTGTCTCTCAAAGTGATCTAGCTTTTCCAACCGGGCCCCGTGGGTGGAGAGAAGTGCTTCAGTTTTATCTTGTCGGAGATTGAGGCATTCTATTTTTCCATGCAGCGCCGCAATCTCTTCTTGCACCGTTCCTAGTGCCTCCCCGTTAGCCTTGACCAGATCTTTCACCCCTCTTATCTCGGTCAGAAGCTCCTGCAGGACGTCAGCTCCTTCGCGCGTCGCCGCCGTTTTGTGAGGGGATAGGGGCTCCGATTTGGATCTCTTCGCATTGCTGTTAAGGGCGGAAGCATAGTCCAACCTCTGCGGTTTAGTACCCGCCATCAGCAGCTTCCCCTATCCTTCGGCAGTAAGTAGAAGCAGTTTTCTGCGAGTGAAAGGCACTTTTATCAGGATTCTGCTTGAATCACCCTGGAGCCCACGCGCTATGCGTCTGCTCTGCTCGGCATCAGGCTCCGCCCCCCAGGGTCCTCAAATGTTCTTGTCTGATTGTGCAGCGTGACTCGGAGCTTGGCCGGGTACATCAGGCCATAGCGTGCTTGTAATTGTTGAAGCCTCGGCCGGAATTCCAGAAAGTGCTTTCGGCGGTCAACCGTGGGTTTAGCCAAGTCAGGATAGAAGGAGATTTTATGGCTCTCAAACTCCATAGGGCCCTTCGCCCGAGAGGCGCTGAGAATTTGCTCCACATGTTGATATCTCAAAAGTCGAAAGATAATAGGCCGCGGGGTCTTCCTGTTGAGCGTTATGTTCGTGGGTACACGATGAGCGCGATCGATCTCCAATTCTTTGGTAAAGGTGATTTGGAGCAGAGAAGGGAGGATTTTATATAGAAACTCCTTCATGTCTCCCGATTCCGCTCCCTCCGGTATGCCCACTAGTCGTAGGTTGTTACGGCGCGCTCTATTATTGCCATCTTCCACTTCTTTCTGCAAGGCCCGCACCTGACGTTCCACTTTGTCGAGTTTGGACAGCCGGACCACATGGGAGTCTAATATGCTCTCCATTTTGTCCTGACGCAAGGAGAGCCCCTCTAGCCTGCCTTGCAATACACCAAGGTCTTCCCGCAGCGCTCGGAGTGCTTCCCCGTTTGACTGCACGAGGTCTTTAACCCCTCTAATCTCTGCGAGGATCTCCTGCTGCATTTCGGGGCCCTCGCGTAGAGCCAGCCCCTTCTGCGGGGACGGGGGTTCAGTTTTAGAGCGTTTGCCGTGAGAAGCCGCTGGAGATCCAAATTCCAGGCGCGTAGGTTTGGTCCCCGCCATCTCACCAATGTGCCCCGGTAAGATCAGAGCATAAATTCAAGAATGTCCGGTGTTAATTCAGGATTCTGAGTAGGCCTCTCGGGAGCCTCAGCGTTATGCGACCATCCCGCTGGACATCAGGCTCCGCCTCCAGAACATTATCTCTTTAAATATAGCTTTGACACGCGGTGCCTATAAAGCTTCCTCGCTTTTCAACCTTTAATAAGTGCAGGCAGTCTGAGTAACCTATGGTTAATTAAAGTAGAGTATCTTCAATGTCCC
Source organism: Ichthyophis bannanicus (assembly GCA_033557465.1). Taxonomy (NCBI): domain Eukaryota; kingdom Metazoa; phylum Chordata; class Amphibia; order Gymnophiona; family Ichthyophiidae; genus Ichthyophis; species Ichthyophis bannanicus. Next base: position 212,119,466 of record CM066037.1, read on the forward strand.
AAAACTGCAGTCAGACATAACACAGAATATATCAGCAGAACATTCTGAACTTTGACATTTCTGCCCATCCCTTTGGACTTTAAAAGGAAAAAGTAAGGTTCTGAAATTTTTGCTCCTGTTTTAAAACATTATGGGCCCGATTCTAAGAGGCAGATATTGGGGCAGCACGTCCCATCGCCTTGCCGGTATTCCACCTCCGTCCTTTCTGCACGCACAGAGCTGCGTCTGCATGCTGCGGGGGACAGAGGTATGGTGGGGGCAGAGCGTGGGTGGGCCAACCCTCCGACATACAGGGCCAATTCCCGTGATGGCCCTGTATGTCCGGGGATTGCCGGGGGGGATGCCCTGCTTTTTCCACCTCTGAGGTGGTATAAGTGTGGGGTGCCTCCCCCTCCCCCTCCCCCCCGATCCTGGCCAGCATCCCACTCCCGGAGCTCGGTGCCACAGGATGCAGACGGTGGGTCCCGCTGCCTGATCTGTGCCCCGGCAGCCCCAATTGGGGGTCAGGCGGCAGGGTTGTTGGGGCGGCAGACTGGTGGAAGGATCAGCCTATGGGGAGGACATCCCTGCGATACAGCAGAGGCACGCTAGGCCATCTTCGGACCCGATTCTGTATGCCGTGGGAATGTTTTGCTCCCACATTACAGAATCGGGTCCTAATGGGCCCGTCCTGCTCGGGGCTGCCCGGATGGCCCAGACGTGCCCCTTCCTGAATCGGACTTCACGAGGGTTATTTTGGAAGCCCTATTCTTGTTTTGGACATATGAAACTGGGCATAGAGACGTCCAAAATACAGAGACATCTCCAGAGCCATTTTAGAAGCTAGGACTGTGCACGTCCCCAGCATGAGGATGCCCAAATCCGAACAGGGGCATGGTGAAGGCATGACTGTGGCATCCTCAGGAACCTGGACGTCACTGTTTGATCTCAGAAATGTCCTGGACACCCGGAGTTGTGTCTAAGATTAGATCTTCTCCAGGCAAGAATAAGCATGGTGCAGTGCTTGCTTTGGCTGAAAAGAATCCAGGGGATGAAAGAAGACAGCGCTCCATCATCCCCAGTACTTTGTACAATCTCAGTGATAGCAGCAGTGGGATTTGATCCTTGGTTTCAGCCCACTACTCTATTAGGCTATTCCTAAACACCCAAGTTCTAAAATACTATTCTGAGGTTGATTATGTAAACGCCTGCACAGACATCCATATTGGGCACATCCATGTTTGTGAAATCATGTCTACACTTGGACGTGCCTGCTTTTTTTTCCAGATGTTCTGTCTTAGACATCCCAGATTGCACTTGGATATCCTTTATAAAATGTCCCTCTTTTAAAATAGCAACACAACGAAAGCAGATATCATGTAGGATGCAACACACAGTCTAAAACGTGATATTTGTCGAAAGACAGAGCTTTTATTCAACCACTGACAACCCGATACTGCCCAGAGTGGTTTCTTACTACAATCATTTATAGAAATCATCATTTCAGCTCAAGCAGTCGGCATAGCACTTCATATTTATGACTTACATGTTTTCTTAGAGGAGTTTTATGAGATCAGGTATTGTATTATATCTAGATGATATGTTTTTTACTCTCCGTTTAAACATGATAATATTTTATATTATTATTATTATTATTTTTATTTTTATTTACAGTAGTTAGATTTATTGTGATACATTTTTTCAATGTTTTTTGTGGGCAGTCCCCTTTTTTTAGTCACCTTTTTTATATATTTTTTTACCTTTTTTACATTTCTTATATAGTTTGCACTATCTAGTTGTTTACATAATTTTGCACTCATTGCTTTGAACAAATATACAAGTGCTTATATTCCTGTTCTTCTATCCCTTATTACAGGCTACATAATGGTTTATTTATATAGGTATTTATTCCTTCTGCTCTCCGTGTCTCATTCACATATTTTATGCATTATTTGTTTATAATTATTTTTAATTGTGTATCCATATTACCTTTTTAGAGTGTACAGGTTTATAATATTTAAGGACAGTATGGTACAAGAACTTCTGACCTAATGGTCTCCATCGGAGGTATTTAAGCTTCATATGTCACATTTTTTAGTGTGTTTTAAATATATGGAATTGTTTTTGTATGTTGGGAGCATTTGTTCATCTCACTTTACTTTTTATTTTATTTATTTATTTATTTTAACAGATGTTTTTAATTTTCAGTTTTATCATTTGTATTATTTTAGAATATGAGTATTATTATTTATTGATTGTGTTATTATTACTTGTTTATTTGTATTCATGATTACGTTTTGAGTGTTTTGTCCTTTTATGATTCAAGTATTTGTATATTTGTGTTTTTAGCATTTGCCAGACAAACCCCTGACGAAGGGTAGCGAAACACGGCCTGTGTCGGGTTGTCAGTGGTTCAATAAAAGCTCTGTCTTTCCACAAATATCACCTCTTTTAAAATAGGACACAGATGCTAATATTAAAGAGTTCACAAACATTTCTTTCCTTTATTTCATGGCATTAGGAGTTCTTAAACCCAATTACTCCTTTGATTCTATTTCCCTTAGCACAAACTTCCTCTTGTGAAAAACACTGTTGCTCCAGAGCAAGATTTCTGAGTAGCTCAGATATTGAGGGTTAGAGCCTGTCTCATCCCCCTCCTCTGATTCTCTGTAGCACTGATTCCTTTGTATCACAGTCTTCCCAGAAGTACAGTATGAATACTTAATAACTTCTTTCTTTAACAGTGAAATATCTCAGTTAAAGGTAAGGGAAATTTGCTTCAGATACTACTTCTATGAACAAAATAAAGCATAACTCAGGCTTACTTCTAGCCTCTTGCCATTTACCAAACTTCTTCCCTCGGGTTCTGAGCAAAAGACCAAATCAAACATACCAGTTTCACAATAGCATGCACCAACTACGAGACTTGAACTCATTCTTCATTAAAGCAGTTGGAACTTGCATCCAACTCCCACTCAGAAGTTCTAAGCAATGTCCTCTTATCATATCTCCTCTAGCCTGATTTCTAGGGCTTTCTGAGCAACAAGCAGTAGGGTTGTGACACAACTCTCCATGCTAAACTATGGGGCTTTCCTGTCTCAACCTGACAGGGTCTTGTAAAGTGCAGTTTCCTTTGCTTCTAGGGCCTCTCATAGCTTTTCTCACTACACAGTTTTTAAGCTGATGGTTAAAGCTTTACCATGCTGGACGAACCAGCTCATCCACCTGTTTAAGTTGGCTCCTATCAACTACTGGTTGCTAGGGCGCTTGGCCAACTGATGGAGCTCCCTCTAGTGTCCATAGGGCCCCATTGCCCTAGTGTCCAGAGGGTTCCATTGCCCTAGTGTACACCCTTACATACCACAGTGTATAAATGTGAAAAAGCAATTTTATATGCATTAAGAATTATATTGCACAAAGAAATGAAACAATATATTTTACATTTTATATATAGCATAATTCAAATTACATCAAAGATACCACTTCTGGGGAAAGAAAATCCACACGTTCCGTCATATATAAACAACAAAATGACTCAAGAAATATAAAATTTCAATGGAATCTGTTACATAGTCCATTTTCTAGTCACCTCCCTTCTATCCATTCACTAGTCACCTCCCATCTAGATTATTACAACCTCCTCCTTGCTGGTCTTCCTCTGAATCATCTCTCCCTTTTTCAATCTGTTCAAAATTCAGCTACATGACTAATTTTCCACCAGTATCATTATGCTTACATCATCCCCAAGAACATAAGACATGCCATACTGGGTCAGACCAAGGGTCCAACAAACCCAGTATCCTGTTTCCAACAGTGACCAATCCAGGTCACAAGTGCCTGTCAGTTTCTCAAAAGGTATACAGGTGCCATGGGTAAGCAGTGGATTTCCCCAGTCTTCTTCAATAATAGTTAATGGACTTTTCCTCCAGGAACTCATCCTAACCTCTTTTAAATCCTCCCTCAAGTCACGTTATTGACTCCCTAGCAGACCTCTACTAATGATCTACAGATATCTTCATTCAACTGCTCCTTACTACCTTTCCTCTCTTATCTGTCCCTATACCACACTTGGGAACTCTGCTATTCAGACAGATCCCTCCTATCTGTGCCCTTCTCTTCCACTGTCAATTCTAGATTTTGATCTTTCCACCTTGCTGCTCCTTAGGCCTGAAACAAACTATTCAAGTCGGTACATCAGGTTCCATCTCTGGACCTGTTCAAATCCAGGCTAAAAACTGACCTTGTTGAGACTGCTTTTGGACTCTGATCCCCTTAGCCTCTTGTTTACCTCCTGTGTGTCTCCTTACTATTCCTCTCGACATATCCTAGTCCCAAGTTGTTGTGTTGGGTCTATCTTGACTAGACTATAAGCTCTGATGAGCAGGAACTGTCTCTTCCATGTATCTGCACAGTGCTGTGTATGCTGCATAGTGCTACACAAATGATAAGTAGTAGTAGCAGTAGTAGGGGGAAGCCAAATCACAACCATAAGAAGAAGGATCAAACTAGGAAACATGATAAAAGGAAAATTAGGGTAATACTCAACTATTGATATTCCCAGTCCGATATGCCTAGAGTCAAAATTAGATCAATCATGCAATCATTTAGCATCTATAAAAATTCTAAGTTGGGAAGAATCAAAGAAATCATAAATCTTATTCTGGTACAGGATAACACATTTGCAGGAAATCTCAGCTGAAACTTTTCTCCTAAGGCAATCCCTTCCAAATGCAAGGCCGGAAATATCTTCCTCCTTTCATGTGTCCACTTAGATACAAGAAAAATCTGAAATCTTCCTCTCAAAAAAGAAACTGCAAATGAGGTAAAATATATACCTAATAGGGTCACTTTCCTTAATACTAAAGATAAACAAAGTAGATCTGGCCACAGCTTCTTCATCTGACCTCTCCAAGAGATTAGTCATATTCAAACCATCTGAGGAAACTTCTGCTAATGAGGCTTCTGTTCCTCATGTTCTGTCTAGATGGCAAATACAGTACCTGAATATTTAAATTTATGTTCTGATTCTCCAGATTCCCAGTCTTCCTTAAGAACTTTAACTTATCCAGTGCCATATTCCCTTGACACTTCTCCAGCTGACTAACAGAGGAACTAAGTTCTTCCATTTTCTCTACTTGGCATTAGCTTTAGTCTTCAACTTAGAAGAATTAGGTCCCCTTTTACTAACACTTAACTCAAGCTATCTTCTGCATGGCCCATTTTATTCCTATGGGCTGTGTTGCAGATAGCTCAAGCTAAGTGTTAGTAAAATGGACCCTAAGTAGAATTAATCAAAGAAATATCAACAAAGCCAGCACAGACCTAATGAACCAAGTCCCAGCACTGATCAGATAGACTCCAAGGTCATTTTCACAGGTCAGGACAGAGGGTCTCCAATGGAGTTAGACAACTTTGTCACCCCTATAACTCCAGCTGCATAAGCTTTAGCTCTCTTAGTCCTTTCTGCACATGACCTTCCCAAACTCACCTCCGGGTGCAGCAAGGTTACCTCTTTTTCCACTACTGTTCTCAAACCTGCATATGAAGTTAGAGATGGCATCTCACCTCAATAACCCATATGAAGGAATCCTCTTCCACACCAATGCATGGTTCTAACATACAAGATCAGTGCAGCTCCAAGGAGAACCAGGCCTTCTGGACTGAGCAAAATGCTGCTCCCCAGGTTGAGGCTCTTCCTCACCCCAATAACAGCAGGCATATCTGAGACATATAAGGGTTATATGTAGTTGGTTATGGAGGTCCGTTGAGCTGTTTGGGTCTTGTTCTTTAGGGGGTGGGACCCCTTTGACTGCCCCTTGCAGTTAAGCATTCACCAAAAAGAATTCAGGGAAAATAACATTAAGAATAATGCCCAGTCTCAGCAGAGTATTTCAAGCGCATCATACCCAGATGCCATCTTGGCTCACTGAGAAATGAAACACTATTAAATGAAAACACAATTTTAGCAGAAAAAAAATCCTTAATAGTGGTAGTGGACTAGAAATTAGCATATTTATCCTACAAAGCCTTGGTGATTGGCAAAAAAGAGAGAAAAACTTGAAGCAAGGAAGAGTTCAAAGTTTAAGGAAATTGAAAAAATACGTCATTAGGATAAGTTGTTTTCAAATAGCCCAAATACTTTCAAATTACACAGGTGCTTTTAGCATGTACACATTACACACATTCTCAAAGATACATTATTTATGTTGTTTCTCATTGAAAATGAGCAACTATGGGGGTGGATTCAAGATGGCGTTGTTGGAGTTCATGTGAGCGGGCAACTTTGCAATGGGGAAAAAGTGAAGGTGAAGGGTGTTCTCAGCTCTCACAAACTCCCCTTACCTCAATTCCCTTATTACTGCTGGTTACTGGTCCATTGGATACTTTTTTTCATCTGCTCCATCTGCTGATGTATACATAGAAACATAGAAACATGATGACAGAAAAAGACCACATGGCCTATCTAGTCTGTCCTTCCATATCAACAACTACAACAGTCCAGGGGAGGTATGCCCGGCTGCAGTTTTGTTAGAGTCGGAGGGCTCAGTGGCTGCATCGGGTGTATTGTCTCTCTCCCCTGAAGCACGGCATGCTTCTAAGGTGGCATGTGTTCAAGAAGTCTCTGGAGGAAGTCTGCAGCAGACCCCCCCCACCCCCACCCCCGGCCGTGGGTTGGCTTTGATCCGTTTTGAGGGCTGGATGCCAGAGCTAACTTTGCTGCCTTGGTGGAAGAGGGACCGGTGCCAAGCGGTATGGAGAGAGACTTGCCTGAGGTGTTCGATTGGAAGGGGGTTGCTCTGACCCGCCCTGAAACTTTTACCCTTGAAGCTATTTGGACTAGAATTGTTTCCTTAGGAAAAGCCTTATTGCCACAGATGTCAGTATTATCCAATTAAGTGTCTGCTAACTCCACTGTGATTGAGGTGGAGTGGTCTCTTTTTTCTTAAGCACCCTTGCAAATGTTTGATCAAATACCGATCAATTTCTATATATTTTTTGAACCCACCCAGCTGCTGGCCTTTGTGAACGCTCGAAGCCTTAAGGCTTCTATCAACTCCTCTGAGGTCTGTGAGTAGATATATGGTTAGCTAGGCTGTGAACACAGATGATTTTCTTGCATTTATGTTATGTTGTTTTTTTTCTAAGTTCTCCACCTCCTGTTTTGTGGGCTGGTGTGAGCCGCAGTTTCGAATTTCTGCTCTGGAGGTATCGCCTTTTCTTGTTTGCATTGCATGCTGTTTGCTCTTTTTCTGTACAAGATAATTCTTGGTTATGAGTGCATAAACTTGTAAATATAAAAGAAAACAAAAAAGAAAATGAGCAAATATAAAGTATTCTGAAGGCACCTGCAGATCGTGTTCCTGAGTCCAGATAATAGCGGGAACGGCCAAACGAAGGGGGAAATGGTAAACATACATTTTGCAAATCAAATGTTTGCAAGTACTTTTAAATTCTACTGTTATGCTGAAACATGATGTTACAAAGAGACCATTAAACCCAACAAGTTTGTCCATCCACACCTCCTGCTCAGTTTTGCAATACCATCCTCTTCCTCAGAGTTCCTCTGTGCTTTTTCCTCATGTGACCTAAACTTATAGGGAAGTCATAAGAACATACGAAAAGTCATGTTGAGTCAAACTAAAGTCCATTGAACCCAGCATACCCGTCTCAGTGGTCAGTCTGGGCCACAAATATCCAGCAGATCCCTATTTCTCTAACGTATTTCCAGGAATATATAACAACTCTCTCAGGTCTACTTGGCTACTAATTTTGTTATGGAAATTTCAACTAGTTCAAACCTCCTAAATCATTTGCTGCATCTCTTACACTGAAAAGCCCAAGTATATCTGACTGGCTTAAGCTCACGAGGAACTATCATTGCAGCCTATAGGAGAGAATTGCTGAGGTCCAGAGAGGAGGGAGTTAATAAGAACTTCAGGGGTGAGAGACTAGCATTTCTTTGAGGTGGGATAGGATGACAGCCCTACGTTGATTTGCCAGTGGCAATTTTGGATTTAAGGAAGTAAACAGTAAAGCACTGTGAGAAGGATAGAGCAGTCTAGTATTAACACTTTCTCTTGAGCATAGCACCATACCATTGTTTGGAAGATGACAAATTGGCTTTCCTCTACTAATAACCTTCTGACCATATATACAAACTACATAACACTGGTCCACAAGCACTTTAAAATGCTTCCACATTTGATTTCTTCTGGGACTTCTTGGCTTCCTTGAGGGCTGCTGCAGTTGCTGAAATTGAGGCAGATGAGAAAGCAGAAGAAAAAATGCCAGAGACTTCCCTCACATTCTCCACTACCTGTTCAACTTGAGGGGGGGGGGGGGGTGGTCTTGGCTTTGGCAGTATCACTTCCTAGCTCCTTACTACTTATGGAGGTAGTTGCTAACGTATATTATGGGAATGTCACATGACCTTGACACATATTAAAGAGTATTATTGTACTGTTACACATGTTAATTTACCTCAGTGTGTATTGAGTAATAATGAGATGTCAAAAATGCACATGTATGTAAAACACTTGATTATTATTATTATTCAGATGGACTAATAAAAAGGCCTGGCAATCTACTTCTGATCATCAGGGGCGGCCCAACGGGGGTGCGGGGCCATGTGCGGAGACTCGGTGCGGGGCCTCATTTGCATAAGGGGCCTCATTTGCATAAATATTTGCATAATGTTACCATACACTAACTTTTAGTAAACATGCCTCTTAATGAGTATATGGATAAAGAAAGACTAAAAGGTTACTACATTACTATAATTCAGTACCAACCGCCAGGCACATTAGGAACTACTACAAACACTGCCCATTTAGAACCCATAGCAAACCCGCCGTATCCTAACAGCACTACCAGGACTCACAAAGCACCTTACCCTACCTATCAAAAGGCAACACTGCAAATATTAAGCCAATACATTTCAGAGAACAACAATACATGACCTACTGGGGAAAGAGAACAAGTGGCAATATAAAATAGGAATTATATAAACAGAATACCTCAGCTCAGTTACACATGCAGAACATAGACCATCACCAAACAAGGAATCACAATTTAGAAACAGGAAGACAATAATTAAACTGGGAACCCCAAAAGCCAAACTTGGAATATACAACAACACTGTAGAAATAAAACTATAAATTAATTTCCTCTTGTACTAAACAAAGCACAAAAATTAATGATGCACATTTCTCAGAGCTGACATATTCCAGTTAATAAATTCAAAATAAAGAGAGATTTTTCTACCTTTTGTGTATTTTTTTTCAGTTGCAATTGCTCCAGCCACTTTCTTCTGGTTTCTTCGTGTCTTCTGCTAACTCTCCATCTGCTGTCCATTTGTCCTTTCTTCTGTCTTCTTGGTTTTTTTTCCATTCTCTCTCTACATCTGCTTTAACATACTAATCTTTCTCCTTTTGCTCTTTCCTCATTCCTATTTCATCCACTCAAATTTTACCCCTCCATCCCCAATCCCCACTTACTCTCCCAATATCCGGCCAATTGTAGATTTGTCTTCCCTCCCACGCAAAATATTTTTCCCTCTCCATTTCACTCTCCCAGCTCCATCCCATTCTAATCCTCCCCCAACATCAGCTCCTTTCTAGTACCAGCCCCACCCAGCATCTGCTCCCTTCTTGTCCCTGCATCAGCCCATTTCCAGTCCTAGTCCCCCATCAGCCCATTTCCAATCCTATCCTAGCCCCACCATCTGCCCATTTCCAGTCCTAGCTCCCCCATCCATTTCCAGTCCTATCAGTTCCTCCATCAGCTCATTTCCAACCCCAGCCCCCCATCAGCTCATTTCTATTCCTTTCCTAGCCCCACCATCAGCCCATGTCAAATCCTAGCTCCCCTCCACTCAGCCCATTTCCAATCCAAGCACCCCATGAGCCTACTTCCAGTTCAAGCCCCTCCATGAGTCCATTTCAATTCAAGCCCCCACCACAGCCCATTTCCAACCTTAGCACCCCCAACAGCCCATTTCCAGTCCTATCCTGGCCCCTCCATCAGCCCATTTCCTGTCCTAGCCCCCCCCCCCACTCAGCCCATTTCCAGTCCTAGCTCCCTCTCCTCACAGCCCATTTCCATTCCAAGCCATCAGCTATTTGCAGTTCAAGCCCCCTTTCCACTCAGCCCATTTCCATTCCAAGCCCCTGTCCCCATCAGCTATTTGCCGTTCAAGCCCCCCTTCCACTCAGCCCATTTCCAGTCCTAGCAACCCCCCATCCCATTACCAGTCCTAGCTCCCCCATCAGCCCACTTCCAGTCCGAACCCCCTATAGCCCATTACCAGTCCTAACCCCCCCATCAGCCCACTTCCAGTCCGAACCCCCTATAGCCCATTACCAGTCCTAACCCCCCCATCAGCCCACTTCTAGTCCTTACCCTCCCATCAGCCCATTTTCAGTCTTACCCCCCCATCAACCCATTACCAGTCCTAACCCCCCATCAGCCCATTACCAGTCCTAACCCCCATCAGCCCACTTGTAGTCTTAGCCCCCCCATAGCCCATTACCTGTTGTAACCCCCCATCAGCCCATTACCTGTCCTAACCCCCCCATAGCCCATTTCCAGTCCTAATCCCCCCATCAGCCCACTTGTAGTCATAGCTCCCCATAGCCCATTACCTGTTGTAACCCCCCCATAGCCCAGTACCAGTCCTAACACCCCCCCAGCCCATTACCAGTCCTTACGCCCCCCACAGCCCATTACCAGTCCTAACCCCCCATCAGCCCATTACCTGTCCTAAACCCCCCATAGCCCATTTCCAGTCCTAATCCCCCCATCAGCCCACTTGTAGTCTTTGCTCCCCATAGCCCATTACCTGTTGTAACCCCCCATAGCCCAGTACCAGTCCTAACCCCCCCTCCTAACGCCCCCCACAGCCCATTACCAGTCCTAACCCCCTATCAGCCTACTTGTAGTCTTAGCCCCCCATAGCCCATTACCTGTTGTAACCCCCCATCAGCCCATTACCTGTCCTAACCCCCCCATAGCCCATTTCCAGTCCTAATCCCCCCACCAGTCCACTTGTAGTCGTAGCTCCCCATAGCCCATTACCTGTTGTAACTCCCCCATAGCCCATTACCAGTCCTAATGCCCCCCACAGCCCATTACCAGTCCTAACACCCCCCATCAGCCCATTCCCAGTCTTAACCCCCCCCATCAGCCCACTTCCAGTCTGAACCCCCTATAGCCCATTACCAGTCCTAACCCCCCCCATCAGCCCAGTTCCAGTCCGAACCCCCTCCCTCCCTCACTCCCCCCCCCATCAGCCCATTTACAGTCCTTACCCGCCCCCCCCCCCATCAGCCCAGCTAAGTTTAAAAAAACAACCCAGAAACCGGCTGCTGCTGCCGCCGTGGCAGCGGCAGAATCGAGAATCCCGCGGGGCCCCCCTGTCCTGCAGTCTTCTATGCGGCCTCAGCGCGGGCTTTTCAGAGCTGCGCGAAGGGAGAGTTTCCATTTCTCGCGGCTCTGTTAATCCCGCCGCGGGGCTGATGGGCGTGATTAACAGAGCTGCGAGAGGAGAAGCTCTCTCTCTTCGCGCAGCTCTGACAGCCGACGCTGACTCCGCATAGAAGACTGCAGGACATGGGGGCCCTGCGGGATTCTCGATTCTGCCGCTGCCACGGCGGCAGCGGCAGCAGCAGCAGCAGCCGGTTTCTGGGTTTTTTTTTTTAACTTAGCTGGGCTGATGGGGGGGGGGTGGTAAGGACTGTAAATGGGCTGATTCTCGATTCTGCCGCTGCGACGGCGACGGCGGCGGCGGCAGCCGCAGCCGGTTTCTGATTTTTTTAAACTTTGCTGGGATGCAAGATGTTTTTTGCACGGGTCCCTGTGCAAAAAACATTCTTGCTCAATGGACGGGCCGGCCCTGCTGGTCATACCTTGCCAAGAAAACGCAGGGACTGCTGGGTCACCAGGAGCCAGCATTGACTTGATGGCACTTAAAAAAAATGCAGCTTGCCTTGAACACCAGAAGCTGGGCTATGATTGGAAAAATAATGCCAGCTATAAGGTGGTATTATTTTTCCAACCAAGAACATTGAATCATTAACATGCAACCCAATTACTTCCAGACACATTCTTTTTTTTTTTAATATTTATAAATTTTTACAGAAAAAACTCAAGCAAACAAGCTTGACAAAAAGGAGATACCATCCAGAAATTATCAGCAACAATTTTAAAGAAGCAACAAAATTACAGGATCACCTATAGTCCACAACAAGGGGGAGAGTGAAAAATAACACTTGGGAGAGAGGATCCTACCAAGATTAATACGATTAATTATCTAAGGAATAAAAGACAGCCAAGGGGCCAAGGAACATAACTAATATATAGCAAGATTACTTCAACCAACAGCTTGGGACAAAGTCGGGGGGTAATCTAGAACTAATAAAAACAGATAAAGCTTCAGGCTGAAAAAATATAAATTTCTGTGAATTATATAAAATAACACATTTACAAGGGAAACGAAGATGATATGTCCCCCCAATCTGCAACACCCCACTCTTCAAAAGGAGAAATTGCCTACGTCTCTTCTGAGACTCCCTACTAATATCAGGAAACATATACACTTTTACCCCATAAAACAAAGAAAAATGTCACTTGAAAAACAATTTAAGGAGCCTCTCCCTGTCTGAAACCAAAGCAAGGGATATCAACAAAGTTGACACTTTTACAGAACTTTCAATTGGAGAAGCTAACAAATCAGAAACATTTAATACATCTGAAACCACGTCTGATACAACATCATTCTTTATAGCCCCAAATTCCCTTTTCCCCTGAGGCAAATAGAAGACCTTCAAAACTGGTGGCATTAAATCACGAGGCACTGCTAACACTTCAATCAAATACTTTTTAAAAAGTTCCAGCAGTGGAGTCCCTAGAATAATAGGAAAATTCAGCATTCTCAGATTAGCAGCCCTTGCTGCATTTCCCAGACCCTCCATCTTTACACGAAGAGAGTTATTATCTTTAATGAGAGCCATATTAGTATCTGAAACAGAACTCAGCTTTTGAAGAGTTTCTCTAGCCTGCTTTTTAAGTTGGTTCACATCGAAACAAAAACCCTGTGTTTTTTTCTTCAACATGACACACCCTCACTGAGGTTCCAGCAAACTGAGCAGTGACTGCAAGCGATAATTAGGCAATTGCATCCCATATATTATCCAAAGTTATTGTCTTGGGGTGAACAAGCTCGAAAGAAAAGGGAGAAACCTCAGAAGGCTTTACCAAAGTACCTGGAACATGAGATGGAGTTTGCAAACCCAGCTGTTGGGAGCCAACTGCCACAGAATCTCCACCAGTGACATTGCTCGTTCTCTCTGCTTCCACGACTTCTGCTTCCCGTCCCGCCCCAGAAGTGACGCCGCATTCCGACTCACTCACTGGAGAAGCTGAAGAAGGTAGCGGGGAAGATGCTGGGGGCTGCGGTAGAGTTCTTGCAACAGGAGACAGTATGGTATCCGGGCCTTCCGGAGAAATCATCTCCTCTCGCGATCCTCCACTGCCCGTTCTAATCTCCTCTATCATTTCCTCGGACAAATGAATGAACTGATCCATGGGACCCACTATGGTTTCAGGCAGGAAAAACGTTAGCTTGCTCTTCTGCTACGGCATGATCTCAAACAGCGTTCACTCCGACGGCCATCTTAATTAGACCACTCCCTTCCAGACACATTCTTAAAGAGGCCATTTAAACAAGATTCACCTTCCCCTCTGCCTCTAAAGCAATGGATTCCCCACTCTCATCTGAAAAAAAACCCCACGGGGGGCGGAGCCTGATGTCCAGCGGGATGGTCGCATAACGCTGAGGCTCCCGAGAGGCCTACGCAGAATCCTGAATTAACACCTCACATTTTTGGAACTTCTACTCTGATCTTGCCGGGGCACATTGGCGAGATGGCGGGGACCAAACCAACGCGCCTGGAATTTGGGTCTCCAGCGGCTTCTCACGGCAAACGTTCCAAAACCGAACCTCCGTCCCCGCAGAAGGGGCCGGCCTTGTGCGAGGGCCCCGAAATGCAGCAGGAAATCCTCGTAGAGATTAGAGGGGTCAAAACCTTGTGCAGGCAAACGGTGAAGCACTCCGAGCGCTGCGGGACGATTTTGGTGTGCTGCAAAGCAAGCTAGAAGGGCTTTCTTCGCGTCAGGACAAAATGGAGGGCATATTGGACTCCCATGCGGCCCGGTTGTCCAAACTCGACAAAGTTGAACGACAGGTGCGGGCCTTGCAGAAAGAGGTGGAAGATGGCAATAATAGAGCGCGCCGCAACAACATACGACTCGTGGGCATACCGGAGGGAGCGGAATCGGGAGACATGAAAGAGTTTTTATGCAAAATCCTCCCTTCCTTGCTCCAAATCACCTTTACCAAAGATTTGGAGATTGATCGCGCTCATCGTGTACCCACAAGCATCACGCTCAACAGGAAGACCCCGCGGCCTATCATTTTTCGACTACTGAGATATCAACACGTGGAGCAAATTCTAAGTGCCTCTCGGGCAAAGGGCCATATGGAGTTTGAGAGCCACAAGATCTCCTTCTATCCCGACTTGTCTAAACCCACAGTCGACCGCCGAAAGCGCTTTCTGGAATTCCGACCGAGGCTTCAACAACTACAAGCACGCTATGGCCTGATGTACCCGGCCAAGCTCCGAGTCACGCTTCACAATCAGACAAGAACATTCGAGGACCCTGATCTACTAGCGGAGTTTTTGGATTCCAAAGAAGCCGACTTGATGCGCTGACTTCCAGAATATTCCTGCAAGTCTCCTTCTATCCGCTGTACCTGCCATATTGGATCTGCCGCAGCCTAGCAAAGAGTCTGGCGTTGGCAGTCTGTTGCCTTACTCTTGATGGTATCTGTGACCCGACTCCATCTACCCACAGTAGCCTCGATGAGTATCAGAGACAGTGTTATTATGGACTCTGGTGTTTCTTTTCTTTTTTTTACATGTCTTCTATTTCCTCTCTAGGGCCTCCTCCCGCAGACATATGGTCGCCATATTCTTTGGGGGGTTTTGCTTCTTCTCTAAGATACGTTGGTACATACTTTTCAATATGGGGTGTATTAGCCAGAATACTCGGTGATTATGACATTGTTGTACAGATTCTGCTTATGTTCTATGTTATCAAGCGCCCTTACCTAAAATGTCTACTACCGATTGATGGCACCATGTAAGATTTTTTCATTGAACGTAAAAGGCATCAATAATCCGATAAAACGGAAGAAAATCCTAAGCTACCTCAGTCAGGAAGCAGCGGATCTGATTTTTCTCCAAGAAACGCATTTAAATTCGAAGGAAACTCTTAAACTCAATATTAAACCTTACATGGTGGCCGCTTATTCCCCAGCCGTTTCTAAGAAATGTGGGGTTGCCATACTGGTTAGGAAATCTTTGCATGCTACTGTTATTGCGACTAGCTCAGATACAGAAGGTAGATGGGCTAGAGTTCACCTCAAGATAGGTAGCCTGGAAGTTACATGTATATGCCTTTACGCTCCTAATGTTGATGACCCTGCCTTTTTTGCTACCATTGCTCAGGTTGCGCAGGCTTCTGCTAATACTTCATTGATCATTGGGGGGATTTCAATCTAGTCCTTGATCCCCTGATTGACAAACAGCCGCCTAGGACGAGTGGTCCCCCCAAGAGTCACGCTACGCTTACCTCCCTGATCAAGGATCTTGCTTTAGTTGATCTATGGAGATTACTACACCCCAATGAGCTTGACTTCACCTTCTTCTCCTCCCCTCATAAATCTCAGTCTCGCATAGACTTCTTTCTAATATCAAAACTGTTAGTTCCTCAGGTGGACACTGCAAAGATTCACTCCCAACATATTTCAGATCATGCTGCCATTTCCTTTCAATTACACACTACTGCACCCCAGGGAAACTCGGGAGCCTGGTTCTTTGATAGAGCCCTGTTAACTCAGCCAGAGTTCCAGTCAGAAATTCGAGTAGCCATACAGGATTACTTCCATTTTAATCTACCCCAAGATACTGCGAATTGGGCTTGGTGGGAGGGCTTCAAAGCGGCCATTCGGGCAACGATCACTAGCTATCAAATCCGCCTGCGGAAACAACATAAACAGCAGCTGCTCATACTAGACCAACAAATAAAAGCAGGCGAACGAGTTCTAACTTCACGCACTGACCCATGTGAATTAATTAGATTACAGCGTCTCCGTTTTCAATATAATTCAATCCTCTCAACTGCAGCATCTAAGAGTATTGAGCTTCAGCGAGGGACATATTATCGTGAAAATAACCGAGCCGGTCGACTCTTAGCCAATGCCTTGAAAGGTCAAAAAGAAGCCAAACGCGTTGCGGCCCTTCGAGCTCCACAGGGAGGGGGCATAGTGACCACAGACTCCGATATTGTAGAGCTCTTTCAGGATTTCTATACCCGCCTATATCAATCTGAATGTGAGTTCTCATCAGAGACATTCGAGCGATTGCTCTCTGGCATTCAGCGGCCGACCCTCTCTGAAGATGATAGAGATGCGATGGATGAACCCTTCTCTACTTCAGAGATCCAATCTGCCCTAAAACGAACAGCCTCGGGCCGTGCCGCCGGGCCCGATGGTCTCCCGACCGAATTCTACAGAACGTTCAGTGCAGATTTAGTTCCCTATTTAAAACTCTATTTTACTGCCCTTGCGGTAGATACATCCTCTTTGGGATCCTTTTCTGCAGCTAATGTAGTTGTATTTGAGAAAGAAGGCAGAGATCCGCTACTGACCGCCAACTACCGTCCAATCTCCCTACTTAATGCCGACTATAAGATCTTCGCAACGATCTTGGCCACCCGGCTATCTGACATGATGGCTACCCTAATTCACCCCGACCAATGCGGTTTTATACCCGGCAGATCAACTGCTGACAATGCTCGGACCTTGTGCCATGTGTTATCTAGTGCTGCCAATCTCGACCATCCATGGGTGGGTCTTTCCCTGGATGCCGAAAAAGCTTTTGATCGTCTAGAATGGCCCTTCTTATTTGCAGTTCTCCGATGGTATGGCTTTGGAGAGGGCTTCCTCCGATATCTCCAAGTCATGTACACTCAACCCGTCGCCAGTATTTGTGTAAACGCCATCAAATCTCAGCCATTTATCCTCCAAAGAGGCACGCGTCAAGGTTGCCCCCTATCACCAATGCTTTTTGATCTCGCTCTTGAACCCCTAGCCCTCCTTATTAGACAGTCTGCACGTATTCGAGGTGTCCCCTTTAGTCATAGGGAGATTAAACTCTCTGCATATGCAGATGACCTTATGCTCTTCGTTTCCCTCGATTCGGTTCCAGCTGTCTTGGATCTGATTGACGGATACTCACAATTATCGGGCTATAAAATTAACTGGACCAAATCTGTAGCATTCCCACTGAACCGCTGGGTACATGAGGCTGACATGCAGGCCTTTCCCTTCCTCTGGCAATCCCGTATGGTGAAGTATCTCGGGATCCATTACTGTTCTCCTTTAGAAGACACTATCCGTTTTAATGCCAAAGAGGTAGTCTCCAAAGTCCGTGAACTCACAAATCGTTGGTCTCCCTTATCTCTCACATGGTGGGGCCGCTTAGATACTGTGAAAATGATGATAGTCCCCAAAGTGAACTACATTTTAGAAATGCTGCCATGCTTACTTCCGCTGCATACTTATAAAGATATTGAGGGCCTTCTCGTCCGTTATCTCTGGCAGGGCAAACCACCAAGGATAGCTAAACATAAACTGCAGTCTGCAAAGGAACGAGGGGGTACCAGATTTCCTGATTTTCTTAGATATCATCAAGCCTTTCTACTTAAGCAAGGTGCCCGATGGCTAGATACCTCAACAGACCGCCGACCAGTTTGGCTTGACATAGAAGAAGAGCTTAGTAGCCCAATTCCGTTGACCCATCTCCCCGGTATGTCTTATCAAGTAGACACCCGCCATCCACCAATGATTGTCGATACTCTTGCGGCCTTTAACACTCTCATTCTATCACTGGGCCCGAATGTATGTCCTCAGGACGGACTCCCGCTATGGAATAACCCCAGAATTCAAGTCCTAAATAGAACAATAGCCTGGAAACCCTGGTACTCCAGGGGGATCTGGACACCCCAACAGCTTTTCTCTGCAGATCGTTGGAAAACCTTTTCGGATTTACAAAAGGAATTTGCGTTACCAGCGAAACACTACTTTCAATTGATGCAGCTTCAACACTGCCTCAAAAGTGCTCGAATCATGCCGCCCTCTGCCCCTACTGAGGATGGGCTATTAGAGATAGTTCACTCCGTTAGTAGTACACATGGGGTAGCCTCTAATTTCTATAAAATACTTTGTCAGGGTACAGATACGGACACTTTTAGAGCCCAACAAGCCTGGGAGCGCGAACTGCAAACCACTATAACCCCTGTGCAATGGAGCGTTTTTTGGAGTAAAGTAGTGCGGGTTTCCCGGTCTGCCTCTGTTACCCAAACTCTCTTCTTCTTTGCACACAGATGCTTTTATACCCCAGAAAAAATAGCCAAATGGAACCCAAATGCTAGGGACCTGTGTTGGTCTTGCCATACTGCTGTGGGATCCTTCGCTCATGTTATTTATGAATGTCCTCAACTGCAGGTCTATTGGGGGCGGGTCTGGGGTCGTATTCAATCTATCTTACACTTTCATGAACCTCTTTCTTGGAAGGTCGTGGGACTCCGCTCTGCGGCGGAGGTCCCCTCTCTTCCTAAGAAGGGTCGCTTTCTCCTTGATTTCATGCTAGGTATAGCCATATGCTTAATCACGAGGAATTGGAAGGATAGCTCTCGACTTACTGTCAATGAATGGTGGAACCTCGTCTGCTTATATAGTAAATATGAGCAGATACCTCGGAGAGCTATTCCCCATGTCCAAACTCACTCTTGCTTGTCTAAATGGCAGATGCTTAATGATTATGTACAATCTGCTCATTGCTCCAACATGCCTGTATAATGTGCACTCATCATGTTTTAGATCACCGTCAGGTTTTGTAATACAATAATGTAAGTACACGCCCGCTTCGGGAATGCTTAGTTTCTAGAGAAGAAGCAGGGGGGAGGGGGGTGGTAGGGGTTTACTTTGGTGTATGTATTACACGTTATGTATTTGTCTTTTAGCTGTATGTCTTCCTTTCCTTTGTTGTTATAAAACGAAAATAAAGAATTAAAAAAAAAAAAAAAAACCCACAAGCCCCCTTTGCTCCCAATTACCAACATCCCCACATAGACCATACTGGGCCTACCTAAATGTAGCCATGGTGGTCTAGGGGTAATCCTCTTTTGTTCCTGCGGCACTGGGTTCAAAATGGCACCTGTGACCCTTAGAGGTAGACTTGTGGTGCTATACATTCAAAAGGGCCTTATATGGCAGCTTGACCCCTAGCAATAGTACCAATGAGGGCTATGAGTATCATTTTGAAAGTGGCACCAACACTGGTAGGATCAAGAAGGGATTGCTCCTGCTGGTTTCCCCTAGACTACCATGGCTGCATTAAAGTAGACCTGAGGTGACCTGTGGGGGGATTGGTAATTGGTGGTTTGGGGGCTGAAAGGTCTTGTGGGGGGCTTGCACTATTGTTTTTGGACAGGGATAGGGGATCAGAGGGGGGAGGTTTGGGGGAGTCTCTTTGCTTTGGGGAGGCCCTCAAATTGGTGGTGGTGGGTGGGGGGTGTTGTCACAATGTCTTTAAGAAAAGCTCCCTGAGAGAATTGTACCACATGTTAATGGCCCAATACTTCATGGAAACAGAATCACACAACTTGTGAGATTGATCACAAGCTGCATTATTCATTTACCATGGGAGTTACTAACCTACAGTACTGAGTTACCACAGGTAAGTGACTCCCATAGTAAATTAGGCTATAGTAACATTAGAGATTTCACGGCAGCTTAATAATTAGCCCCCTTAGTTTGCTAACAATTCGTTTTTCCAGACATTCCTCTGCTACAAAACATTCAGTAACTGATGATTCTGCAAGAAATCTCTTGAATATCTTATCCATTCAAAATTATGCATTTCACAATGATCCTAAACATATCAATGGGGTCACTGAAAATCCACCTGTAACTGTAAACAGATCATTTATCTGTTTCAAGTTAACACTTGCTATTTTCACCTTTAGACAATTTTCTGGAGAGCTGCTGAATTTTGCAGCTCACCATTTAACTCAGAATACTACCTCGCACTGCAACAAAATTTAATATGGATTATCCTCGGCAATTTAGTAACAAAAATGTTCAAAGTTATATTTTTAAATGCTGGATTTTTTTTTTTATAAAGCACTTATGTGGTAGACACCACATCTAACTTCATAAGTGATTTGTATAGCGATATCAGACTTTTTTCCCCCTGCAGTTTCTTGAATTGCTATCAAGGTGTTCTTTGCTTCAAATAAAATCCATCAGATTCTAATGGAGTGAGAAAAGGGAATCAAATGTGGCTTTTAAACTAGCATAAAGACAGAACATTTGTTTAATAAAAATATTGAACTGTCATACAGGAGGCCTTATTTAAAGGACAGACTCGTGCTTCCAGACTCCATGCTGGCAAATTGCTGATGCAGTTTTAGTCCAATTAATTTCAAAAGAAAGAAAGAAAAGGGTAAAAGAATCACCAAATTGCAGTGAATATGCAAGCTGTGCTTTTTTGCATTGGAAAAATGCCACTTATTTTTTTTAAAGAATGCCATAACCCAGAACATAATTTGGGACAGGATTAATTGTACCGTTTTTTTTTCAGTAAAGATATTTCAACTACATTTCAAAAGCATTCTACATAATATTTTTTGGATGAAAGTATAAAGGCAAGTCACTTAACCCTCCATTGCCCATGTTCCCTGTAAAATAGTTATCTCCAAGTTATAAAGCCCTGTTCAATGTAATTTCAGTTTGTTCAATGTAAACAGCCTTGATATCATGAAAGGCAGTATATAAGAAATGTTAAATAAAGAAAATAAATAAATAAATAAATAAATAAAGTGAAGTTTTGATTTGACAAAGGCATATAAGAAATGGCATGCTGGGTCAGATCCATCAAGCTCAGTATCCATTTTCCAATAGTGGCCAATTCAGGTCATAAGTACCTGTCTGGTTCCCAAAAGGTAGACAGATTCCATACTGCTTATCCTAGGGGTAATCAGGGGATTTCCCCAGTCCACTTAATAATAGATAGACTTGTCCAAACGTTTTTTAAACCCAGCTACACTAATAGCTTTACTACATCCTTCTAATTAAAAATCACACTATCTACTAATATTAATCTTCCAAAAAAACTAAAAAAGTAGATCCCAATCAGCTAATCCCTTACTTTTAATGTTGGAATATTTGTCTTGAGGATCGCTTCCTCTCACAACAAATTTTCCTATTTACACATTTAAGGTTTACCCAAAAAATCCGGTGAACCATTCCTATAAATGTGCATTAACATAACCATGTGCAATGCACTTGTCCTTTCGTCTAACTTCAAATGCAAAATGTTTTCACAAAAAACATATAAGAACATAAGATATGCCATACTGGGTCAGACCAAGGTCCATCAAGCCCAGTATTCTGTTTCCAACAGTGTCCAATCTAGGTCATATGTACCTAGCAGTTTCCCCAAAAGACACAGGTTCCACAATGCTTGTACTGGGTCAAGCATTGATATCCTGGGTCCCTTCTTAATAATGGTTTATGGACCTTTCCTCCAGGAACTTGTCCAAACCTTTTTTAAACCCAGATACACTAACAGCCTTTACTACATCCTCCGGTAACAAATTCAAGAGTTTTATTACACGTTGAGTGAAAAAATATTTTCTTTTATTAGTCTTAAATAGTTTACCCTGTAGTTTCATTGCATGTCCCCTAGTCTTTCTATATTCTGATAACGTAAACAATCGATCTACGTTTACCCGTTCCACTCCGTTCATTAATATATAGACTTCTATCATATCTCACCTCAGCCGTCTCTTTTCCAGGTTAAAGAGCCCTAACCTTTTTAGCCTTTCTTCATAGGAGTATCCTTCCGTCCCCTTTACCATTTTGGTGGCTCTTCTCTGAACCTTTTCTAAAATCGCTATATCCTTTTTAAGATACGGCGAGCAGATTTGCACACAATATTCAAGGTGCGGTCTCACCATGGAACGATATAGAGGCATTATAATATCTTTTGTTTTATTTTCCATTCCTTTCCTTATGATACCTAGCGTTCTATTTGCTTTCTTGGCTGCCGCTGCACACTGGGCCGAGTATTTTAACATGGTATCCACAATGACGCCTAAATCTTTTTCCTGGGTGGTGGTTCCTAATGTGGAACCTTGCATCGTGTAATCATAGTTTGGGTTGTTCTTCCCTAAGTGCATAACTTTGCACTTGTCCAAATTAAATTTCATCTGCCATTTTGATGCCCAGTCTTCCAATTTATCAAGATCCTCTTGCAATTTTCCACAATCCTCTTGGGTTTTAACTACTTTAAATAGTTTTGTGTCATCTGCAAATTTGATAACCTCACTCGTTATTCCACTTTCCAGGTCATTTATGAATATGTCAAAAAGCAGCAGACCCAGCACAGATCCCTGGGGTACACCACTGTTCACCTTTCTCCATTGGGAAAATTGGCCCTTTAGCCCTACCCTCTGCTTTCTATCTTTCAGGTATTAGTCTGTTATCACTACATAAGCATATCTTGTATACCTCGCTATATTTCAATTTTGTTTTATTGCAGATATCAGTCTGTTGTTACTACACAAATATACCTATACCTTGCATGGCCTCCCCAAGAGCACCCTCAACCCATTACAACTTGCGATGAACACGGCCGCATGCATGCTCTATGGTCTATCCAGTACCACCATGTACTTGCCCCTGCTGCTCAAGACATTGCCTCCTGCTGTTTGACCCTCCTGTTGCTCTCCGATTGTTCCCGCCCCCCCCCTGGAACCGGAAATAGCCCGGACCTCTCCCACCAGGACATTGCCTCCTGCTGTTTGACCCTCCTGTCGCTCTCCGATTGTTCCCGCCCCCCCGGAACCGGAAATAGCCCGGACCTCTCCCACCAGGTACTCTGCTGCGCATAAATTCAAGCTGCCTGTGGCGGTCCTGCTATTGCACTGCACCAGCGTTGGCCTGACTACTGTTTTGTGCTTTCCTTGCTGTGATTTTGCCTGCTTTTTCCTCCTAGGACATTGCCTCCTGCTGTTTGACCCTCCTGTTGCTCTCCGATTGTTCCTGCCCCCCCGGAACCGGAAATAGCCCGGACCTCTCCCACCAGGTACTCTGATGCGCATAAATTCAAGCTGCCTGCGGCGGTCCTGCTATTGCACTGCACCAGCGTTTGCCTGACTACTGTTTTGTGCTTTCCTTGCTGTGATTTTGCCTGCTTTTTCCTCCTAGGACATTGCCTCCTGCTGTTTGACCCTCCTGTTGCTCTCCGATTGTTCCCGCCCCCCCCCCCGGAACCGGAAATAGCCCGGATCTCTCCCACCAGGTACTCTGCTGCGCATAAATTCAAGCTGCCTGTGGCAGTCCGCGCCGCGGTGGCGCATGCCGCGGGCGCGCGCCCAAGGAGCACGCCCAAGGAGCAGGTTCTGCTCCTTGGACGAGCTCCTTGGGGCAAGCGAGGGGGCTGGCGCGGGGTGGGAGCTGTTCAATTCCAACCTTGGCAATTTGTGTTGCGACTCAGTTTGCTTTTCTGGCTCTCTTTCCTGCCTTTTTGTAAAGGCACTCCCAGACCTACATCTCCTCTCATGTCGGCTATCCCGGTCTCTTGGGGCTGGCGGCCGGCTCCCTTTTCTACGCCCCCCCCGGTCCGCTAGTACGCTGTACTGAGAACCTGGTCTATTGTGCTGCCACCTTGACGTCGGCCTCTCTGTCCTCAAGACGTCTCATCTTACCAGCTTCCTTGGTGACCCTTAACCTAGTACTCCTAAACTGCCGCTCTCTTAAATCTAAGTCTCTATTAGTTCAAGATCTCATTGGTCAGCACGCGCTTGATCTCTGCTTCCTTACTGAAACCTGGCTCAGGGATGGGGACCTCCCCATCCTCTCTAGTTCCCTCCCTCCTGACTTTGCAGCGCTTTATTGTTCTCGGAGGGACAGTGGCGAAGGCGGGGTGGCCCTTCTCCATCGTGCCGCCATTAATATTGAGGAGGTCCCATCACCGGTAACACTACCCCCAGAATCCCTCTTCTTAAGGCTCTCTTCCTCCTCCCCCCCCCACTACTTCCTCCTTCTCTACTTCCCCCCCTCTCTCGTGGCCTCACGATGGAAGGCAGCCCTCCAGGCTATCTCTGATCTTGTGCTCCATTTCCCTAACCTTATTTTGTTGGATAATTTCAACATACATATTGATAATCCCACTAGATCAAAGGATCAGGCCTTTGCCAACCTCCTGAAGGATGTTTCCTTGCGTCAACATGTGGTGGGTCCAACTCATGTGGCAGGTCACACCTTGGATCTGATCCTGTCTCCTTCGTCATTACAGCCTGTGATCTCGCCTCCCTTCACCCTTAGTGTCCCATGGTCAGATCATCTCTGTGTTTTTTCGTCGATTTCCTTCCCCCAGGCAGAGATTGGCTCTTCAGCCCCCCCCCCCACTCCTTTCCTCCATCGCAATTTGTCCTCGGAAACACTCCAAGCGTTTCCTCCAGCTTCTACAATTTTCCCCACTGATTTTGCTACTCGCTCTATTGACGACCAGGCTTCTCTCTGGGATTCCCTCTTATCTAATTCCTTCGATAACCTGGCACCCCTTCGTCCCATTTCCAGGACCGCTAGGGCACCTTCCTCGCCCTAGTATCACCCTGCCCTCCGCACTTTACGCTCTCAGTTGCGCCAAGTCCAACGACACTGGGCCCGGCATCCTTCACCAGAACTTCACCTTCGTTTCAAACACTTGTCTTTTGAATATCGTTCAGCCATACAATCTGCTAGACTCGCCTTCTACTCTGCTCAAATTTCGGAGGCATCTAACTCTTCACGTCAGCTTTTTAATATTCTGCGGAAGCTGTCGTCCGTCAAGGCTAGGAACTCACTGGCCATTTCTGCCCCGGACCCTCAGTCCCTCGCCACCTTTTTCTATGATAAGGTTCTGTCCTTACGCTCCTCTTTCTCCTCCCCTCTCCCTCCTCCCCCTCTTTCCCCCCCTTTTCCTCTACTTCAACCCCTCTTCCCTTGAACTCTCCATCTGCCCCCTCATCACCTACTTCTGTCTCTAGTAACCTTATCTTCACTCATACCTGGGCATCTTTCCATCCTGTCCTCTCAGCGGAAGTACTAATGTTCTTATCTAATTCTAGGAAAACTACTTGTATCCTAGACCCCATCCCCTCTTGATGGCTCTCTGAACCCGCTTTACAACTAGTCCCAGTCATTACTACCATCATTAACTCCAGCTTTTCTTCTGGCCACTTTCCGACGTCTTGGAAATCTGCTATTCTACACCCTATACTGAAACAGCCTTCTCTAGATCCATCTGTCCTCTCTCACTGGCGCCCAGTATCCAATCTACCATTTCTTGCTAAACTCCTAGAACGCTGCGCTTTTGACCAATTGAGTTCTCACGTTGAATCCACCAATTCACTCCACCCACGTCAGGCTGGTTTCCGCCGAGGGCACAGCACCGAAACCGTCCTTCTTGCACTACTAAATGAATTACACGTCACTCACGATCGTGGTAATATCACCCTTCTTGTCTCACTGGATCTGTCCGCTGCATTTGATTTGATTGACCATCGTTCACTCCTGTCCCGACTTTCCGACATTGGTCTCCGAGGTACTGTTTGGCATTGGTTTCGCTCCTTCCTTTCCTCCTGCTCCTTTTCTGTGCATGCTAATGGTCAGGCCTCTCCCGTCCTTCCCCTCACTTGTGGTGTCCCGCAAGGCTCTGTACTCTCCCCTCTATTGTTCAATATTTTCCTTGCTCCGTTGCCCCTGATTATCCAACAATAACCGGTCTCATCTTACTTTTATGCGGATGACATTGTTCTCCTGTTTCATACCTCACCCTTATCCCCTGATATTTCTCAGTTGAATCTCTGCCTTTCTCACATTGCTTCTTGGTTATCAGAAAATTTTCTTCACCTCAATCCAGCAAAGTCCTCCGCAATGTGGGTCTCCCTGAGTGGCTCATGTCCCACTCTTGCTCCCTCCATTGGATCAACCAGCATCCCCCTCACATCCTCGTTTTGCTACTTGGGCGCTCTTTTGTATCCTTCTCTGACCTTTCATGAGCACATCTCCATGATCTCCCGCTGCTCCTTTGCTGCTTTACGGCAAATTAGGGCCGTCCGATCCGTATTACCCACCAGTTCCCTAGTCACCCTTGTCATTGCTCTCGTCATTAGCAGATTGGATTATTGCAATGTTTATTTAGCCAACCTCCCAAATATTGCCTTCAAAGGCTACAACGCATCCAGAACGCTGCAGCTTGCCTCATCACCTTTTCTAGAAGATTCGACCACATTACCCCTATCCTCCTTCATTTGCATTGGCTTCCCCTTCATTACCGCTTCCACTATAAATTTCTGATTCTACTTCATCGAGCCATTTACACCAGTACCCCCCTCTATTTGGCAGATTGCATTTCCCTTTACTCTCCCCATTGACAACTCCGCTCCATCCATACCAACCGTCTATCCCTTCCCTCGCCTTCCCAAGCCCGTCTGGAACAGACACGGCACTCTGCTTGGTTCTTCCTCGGACCATTATTATGGAATACACTGCCTACTTCTCTTCGGCTAGAATCATCTTACCCCCAGTTCAAGTCACTGCTTAAGACTTATTTATTCCAGAAAGCCTTTGACCTCCCCCCCGAAGCCCCCCCCCTGACTGTCATTTGTTTTCGTCTGAAATCCCATGAATTGTCTTGTTTGTCTTCCTGTCTGTCCCTATGGTTTATTATGAGTTGGTATTAATGTATGATTTGTTTGCCCTTTTCTGCACCCTCTTTCCTATCTATTTTTTGGCGTTCTATTTCCTGGTTTGCAGTGTCTAATTAGTCTTTATTGTACACCGCTTAATGCTTTTGCTGTAGCGGTATATCAAATATGAAATAAAGATAAAGATAAAGGACCCACATCACACCCATTCTAAGGGACCTTCACTGGCTACCATTAAACTGCAGACTCACATACAAGGCACTTCTCATCACATTCAAAGCCCTTAACATGATATCCCCCTCATCCCTCACAGCCCTCCTCACCCCAACCCACAACAACAGGGCGAGAAGGACAGTAGCCGCTAATACGTTGATTATCCCTATTGAGTCCACTAAGTGCACACAAGCAACCAGGAATAGAGCATTCACTTTCTATGCTCCAAAGTGTTGGAATAACCTCCCACCAAGCATCAGATCAATCAGAGATCTCACACAATTCAGGAAAGCCCTCAAGCACCACCTATTCCTTCTATACTTTTCACAACCAAATGCAACACAGTCAAATCCCACACCCCAACTCACCCATTCAGCGCCCAACACTTCACAAACCGAATAAGACTAACCGAACAACAGAACCATCCTCTCAGGTACTTCGACATGTGTTGATACTGATTATAACGATTAATGTAATAACCAAGAATGACAATAATGATGAATGTAATAACTGAAGACCCAGCCCTGACCATTTGGTTTGGCCTATCATCGAACTTGTAAATAGTTACTCTGCTACAGTTGTGTAAGCTGAATGTGTAAATAGTTCACACAGTTACAGATCCAAGTTCCTGATCCTGTTCAATGTAGCACTAGGCATTTCTCATTGTCTCTTGCAAGAATTGTTAACTGTAAACCATATTGATACTGAAGAGCGCGGTATAAAAAAGCTTTTACATAAAATAAATAAATAAAATAAATAACCAGTTCCTGATCCACAATAGTACACTGCCTCCTATCCCATGATTCTTTAGTTTTGCCAAAAGTCTCTGAAAGTCCAGATACACTACATCAAACGACTCACCTTTGTCCACCTGTTTATTCACTCCTTCAAAAAAACATAACAGATTAGTAAGACAAGATCTTCCTTGTCTAAAGCCATGTTGGCTGTCACCCATTAGGCCATGACTATCTACATGCTGAGTAATTTTATTCTTTATGATGGTTTCTACCATTTCTCCCAACCCTCTGCTTTCTATCTTTTAACCAGTTCATGATCCACAGTACTACACTGCCTCCTATCCCATGACTCTTTAGTTTTGCCAAAAGTCTCTGATGAGGGACCTTGTCAAAGGCTTTCTGAAAGTCTAGATACACTATATCAACCGACTCACCTTTGTCCACCTGTTTATTCACACTTTCAAAAAAACATAACAGATTAGTAAGACAAGATCTTCCTTGTCTAAAGCCATGTTGGCTGTCTCCCATTAGGCCATGACTATCTACATGCTGAGTAATTTTATTCTTTATGATGGTTTCTACCATTTGTCCCAGTACTGACGTGAGGCTCACCGGTCTGTAGTTTCCCAGATCACCCCTGGAACCCTTTTTAAAATTGGTGTTACATTGGCGATCCTCCAATCTTCAGGTATTAGAGATGATTTTAATGATAGTTCACAGATTACTAATAGTAGGTCTGCAATCTCATATTTCAGTTCTTTCAACACCCTTGGATTATACCATCCGCCCAGGTGATTTGCTACTCTTCAGTTTATCTAATAGTTGTAATACATCTTCCCGATGTATCGATATTTCCTTCAATTCTTCCGCACCTTTAAATACCACTTCAGTCATGGGTAACATCCCTACATCTTCCTCAGTAAAGATCGAAGCAAAGAATTCATTCAGTCTCTCCGCTATCGCCTTGTTGCCTCTTAGTGCCCCTTTAACCCCTCTATCATCTAATGAATCAACTAACTCTCTCACAGGTTTTTTGCTATGAATGTACTTGAAAAAGTCTTTATTTTGCGTTTTTGCTTCCGCAGCAAGCTTCTTCTCAAATTCTCCCTTTGCCTGCCTTATCAATGCATTGCATTTGACTTGCCAGTGCTTGTGCTGTTTCCAGGTTTCGTTGTTTGGCTCTTTTTTCCATTTCCTGAAAGATGCTTTTTTGGCAACAACAGCCTCTCTGACCTCACCTTTAAACCATGCTGGCAGTTTTTTGGACTTCCTTCCACTTTTCTTAAAGCGTGGAATACAGCTGGTCTGGGCTTCCAAGATAGTATTTTTCAACAACACCCAAGCTTGATGTAAGTCTTTAACCTTTGCAACTGCTCCTTTTAGGTTTTTCTTAACTATTTTCCTCATTTTATCGTAGTCTCTCTTTCAAAAGTTAAAAGGTAGTACTGTGGATTTCCTTACTATCCCTCCTCCACTAATTAAATCAAAGGCGATCATGCTATGATCACTATTGCCAAGTGGTCCAACAACCATATCTCTTGCACTAGATCTGGTGTTCCACTAAGGACTAGGTCTAATATGGCTTCCCCTCTGGTCGGTTCATGAACCAGCTGCTCCAAGAAGCAGTCATTTATTTCATCTAGGAACTTTATCTCCCTAGAATGTCCTGCTGTGACACTGACCCAGTCGATACCGGGGTAATTGAAATCACCCATTATATTACTGCACTGTAACTTTTGTTAGCTTCCTTGATTTCTTTGAGCATTTCATCATCCATTTGTTCATTCTGGCCAGGCAGTCGATAGTACACCCCCACTGCCATCGCCTTCCCCTTTTTACATGGAAGTTCAATCCATAGAGATTCTACAGCAAATTGTGTTTCCTGCGAAACTTTAATCCTTTCTGACTCAATGCCCTCTCTAACATAGAGCGCAACCCCTCCACCAATTTAGAAACATAGAAACATAGAAACATGATGACAGAAAAAGACCACAAGGCCCATCTAGTCTGTCCTTCCATAACAACAACTACAACAGTCCACTTTTTACCTTTAGAGATCCTCTGTGTTGGTCCCATGCTTTTTTGAATTCAGTTACTGTCCTCATCTCTACCACCTCCACTGGGAGACTATTCCACGGATCCACTACTCTTTCCGTAAAGAAATATTTCCGCATATCACTCCTGAATCTATCTCCCTTCACCCTCATCCCATGTCCCCTCGTCGCAGAACTTGCTTTCAATTGAAAGAGGCTCTCTCCCTGAACATTTATGCCACGGAGGTATTTAAACATCTCAATCATATCACCTCTATCCCGCCTTTCCTCTAAGGTGTACATATTAAGATCCTTAAGTCTGTCCTCATATGCTTTATAATGAAGACTACTAATCATCTTAGTAGCAACCCTCTGCACCGACTCCATCCTGTTCACATCCTTTTGAAGGTGCGGTCTCCAGAATTGCACACCATACTCCAAATGAGGTCGCACCAAAGACTTATACAGAGGCATTATCACCCCCTTTTTTCTGCTAGTCATTCCTCTCCGTATGCACCCAAGCATCCTTCTAGCTTTTGCCGTCGCCTTTTCTACCTGTTTAGCTACTTTAAGATCATCGGACACAACTACGCCTAGGTCCCGCTCTTCTTTAGTGGACAAAAGTACTTCACCTCCTATGCTGTATTGCTCCCTTGGATTGCTGCAGCCAAAATGCATGACCTTACATTTTTTAACATTAAATCCCAACTGCCAAATTCTAGACCAGTTCTGTCAGTTCTGTCATTACGATATAGTTTGTACCCAGGTATCACAGTGTCCCACTGGTTGTCCTCCTTCCACCATGTCTCTGATATTCCAATCATATCAAATCTTTCATTTAGTGCTAAATATTCTAACTCTCCCATCTTATTTCTTAGACTTCTAGCATTTGCATACAAGCATTTTAGAGACTGTATTTTATTCATATTAATTTGGCTATTGGTAGACATGGGCAATTTGGGATCTTTAAGCTCTGTCTGCTTCATACTCGAGGGCATTTCGGCTACTTTACTCTTTTTTGGAACCTCTCTGCTTTTGGTAGTATCCTTCAAAGATACATTCTTCCAAACCATCCGCTCTTGGGCGACTGTTAGCTTTCCCCTATTATCTA
This sequence comes from Ichthyophis bannanicus, assembly GCA_033557465.1. Taxonomy (NCBI): domain Eukaryota; kingdom Metazoa; phylum Chordata; class Amphibia; order Gymnophiona; family Ichthyophiidae; genus Ichthyophis; species Ichthyophis bannanicus. Next base: position 212,150,422 of record CM066037.1, read on the forward strand.
GTTTAAAAGCTGCTCTATCTCCTTTTTAAAGGTTAATGCCAGCAGCCTGGTTCTATCCCAGTTAAGGTGAAGCCCATCCCTTCGGAAGAGCCCCTCCTTTCCCCAGAATGTTCCCCAGTTCCTAACAAATCCAAAACCCTCATCTCTGCACCATTGTCTCATCCACGCATTGAGACTCTGGAACTCTGCCTGCCTTTTGGGTCCTGCGCGTGGAAAGGGAAGCATTTTGGAGATTGCTACCCTGGAAGTTCTGGATTTCAACTTCCTACCTAAAAGCCTAAATTTAGCCTCCAGAACCTCCCTACCACATTTTCCTATGTCATTGGTACCAACATGTACCAAGACAGCAGACTCCTCCCCAGCACTATCTAAGACCTTATCTAGGTGGTGCGTGAGGTCCGCTACCTTCGCACCAGGCAGGCATGTTACCAGGCAATCCTCACGTCCACCAGTCACCCAGCTATCTAAATGCCTAATGATCGAATCAGCAACGGCTGTCCTAACCCTTCCCTCATGGGCACATGGCCCTGGAGAAACTTCCTCGTTGCGAGAGGGTTTTACATCACCTGAAGGACAGGTCCTAGTTACAGGATCACTTCCTGACACACCAGGGTGATGCTCTCCTGTCACGTGACCTCTCTCCTCCATGGCAACAGGGATGCTGGCAGACTGGTGGTGGGACTTCAGGACTATATCCCTGTAGGTCTCATCTATGTACCTCTCTCTCTTTCTTATGTTTCCCAAGTCTGCTATTCTAGCCTCTAGAGAACGGACTTGTTCCCTGAGAGCAAAGAGCTCCTTGCACCTAGTGCACACGTAAGACCTCTCACCAACTGGGAGAAAATCATACATGTGACACTCAATGCAAAAGACTGGAAAGCCCCCATCTCGCTGCTGGACTGCTGTCTGCATCTTAGTTTTAAGTTTGTGTTTAGATCTTTAAGTTCTTTACTTACTAAGGGTTACTATGGATATTTATACTAATACAACTTTACCTAATACATTTAATATATCTTGTTCACCTGAAGCTTAATTAATCTCAGGTCCTTAGTGTATGACTGATTTGGGTAACGAGCTTCACCTGAAAGCACCTCCTGTCTTTTAAGATGTGTAAGTACCTATAAAGCTACGATTATCCCAGGGGTGGGTGGGTGTTGGGGAGGGAGGGAGGGAAATAAAACTTATTAATAGAGGGCTGCTACACAGTACCCTGTCTTGTGCTGCTGAGGTAAGCTATATTCTGATTTGATTTAAATTATAGCTCTTAGCTGCTGCTAGGCTCTAACGTCTTATGAAATTTAAACTACAAGCTCTCTGCTGGGTTCCAAATTTAACCAGAAAGCTCTCTTCTGTGTTTTAAATTTAAACTAAGAGTACTTTGCTGATACTAGGCCCTGAGCAACTATTAAATTTAAACTACAAGCTCTCTTCTGGGTATGAAATGTAACCAGAAGGTTCTCTTCTGTGTTTTAAATTTAAACTTAAACTGCTGCTACTAGGCCCTGACTGATTTAACAAAAAATAGTGGGTTCACAGATTAATTAGCTTTAATACAAAGAATTCCTTTCAGAAAATTCCCAGAAGTATATACTCACAATTGCAGATCTCTCTCCAGAAGTAACAGTCCCCTTTTCTAGTCCTTCAAGACTGGTATGGAAGGAACCTATCTGTTTTCCGACGTATCAACTTTCACCTGAACAAATAACCTTCAGTCTCCTGTCAGTTCTCACAATTCCATACGACCAGCCAACCCGCTGTTCGCATAGTTGTAGTTGTAGAATTTCTTCCAGTTCTTCAATCCAACCCGCTATTCATGTAGTTGTAAAATTTCTTCTAATTCTGCAGACACAGCACTGCATTTAGGGCCAACCAACATATGCCCTGTATCAGCGTTCGAGTAGAAAGAACCTCAATCTGTTGAAGAAAGCCTTCTTGATCCATGATTGCAAATGAAATGGTTTTACCTTGAACCAGCTGTTGTTTAAATACCATAGCTAAATATATGATAGGTTAATAGGTTAAAATGAACCACCAATAGGCATGTTTTTAGTCACAGCAAACTCACCCAATCAAACTTTTGATTTAAACCTGCTGGGAAGACTGTAAATAACTTAAAAATCCAAGATTGTTCCAATGATTGTAGCTTTTACTCCCTGCTACCCCCTCGGGGGTTTAAAGAAACACATTCCAAGACTCGTAATTTCAAATCTTTGAATTCATGCTGATTAGATATGCAATGATTTCACTGGTCAACAAATTTTTACAAAAGTCATGTTACTGAAATAAAAATAGTCATTTCTTATCAATTTTTATATGCTGAACACGAATATGACAGTGAAATTGCAAAGTTGGCTCTAGTTTTTTTGTAATCTACAAGAATTAATGTTTACATCACGAAATGCATGTCAATAGTAAATATAATAGGCCTTCTGTTAATACCTGTAAAAAAACAAGTCATAGACTACTTCTTAGATTTTTTCGCCTGTCTCTTGTACAGCTTTTAGGGAGCTTCTCTGGGGAGTGTCCAGCAGTAGTCAGCCAGCATGGCAGTGGACCATTTTCCCTGGTATCTTTGCTCCATCGTTGCGATATCCTGGTGAAAATGTTCGCCCTGTTCATCACTAACCATACCACAGTTGTCAGGAAAGAAATTGAGATGGGAATCAAGGAAATGTATCTTTAGAGACATATTGCAGCCAAGTTTCTGATACTGCATCAGCATGTCTTCTACTAGTTCCTTGTAGTTTTCTGCCCTAACATTCCTGAGAAAGTTTGTTGACACTAGGCGAAAAGCATTCCATGCTTGTTTCGCATCACCCTGCAGCAAGTTGTTGAACCGGTCATCTTTGAAGAGCTCTCGAATCTGAGGACCCACAAAAACTCTCTCTTTGCTTTGCTGAGTCGAGGGAATTTTTCATGCAGGTATCGGAAAGCTGGCGAAGTGAGGTCCATGGCTTTCACAAAGTTTTTCATCAAACCTAGTTTGATGTGAAGGGGTGGTAGAAGGATTTTGTGAGCCTCAAACAGAGCTGGGTGATGGATATTCTTCTCTCCAAGTGTTACATTTTTTTTTTTTAATTCTTTATTTTCGTTTTATAACAACAAAGGAAAGGAAGACATACAGCTAAAAGACAAATACATAACGTGTAATACATACACCAAAGTAAACCCCTACCACCCCCCTCCCCCCTGCTTCTTCTCTAGAAAACTAAGCATTCCCGAAGCGGGCGTGTACTTACATTATTGTATTACAAAACCTAACGGTGATCTAAAACATGATGAGTGCACATTATACAGGCATGTTGGAGCAATGAGCAGATTGTACATAATCATTAAGCATCTGCCATTTAGACAAGCAAGAGTGAGTTTGGACATGGGGAATAGCTCTCCGAGGTATCTGCTCATATTTACTATATAAGCAGACGAGGTTCCACCATTCATTGACAGTAAGTCGAGAGCTATCCTTCCAATTCCTCGTGATTAAGCATATGGTTATACCCAGCATGAAATCAAGGAGAAAGCGACCCTTCTTAGGAAGAGAGGGGACCTCCGCCACAGAGCGGAGTCCCACGACCTTCCAAGAGAGAGGTTCATGAAAGTGTAAGATAGATTGAATACGACCCCAGACCCGCCCCCAATAGACCTGCAGTTGAGGACATTCATAAATAACATGAGCGAAGGTTCCCACAGCAGTATGGCAAGACCAACACAGGTCCCTAGCATTTGGGTTCCATTTGGCCATTTTTTCTGGGGTATAAAAGCATCTGTGTGCAAAGAAGAAGAGAGTTTGGGTAACAGAGGCAGACCGGGAAACCCGCACTACTTTACTCCAAAAAACGCTCCATTGCACAGGGGTTATAGTGGTTTGCAGTTCGCGCTCCCAGGCTTGTTGAGCTCTAAAAGTGTCCGTATCTGTACCCTGACAAATTATTTTATAAAAGTTAGAGGCTACCCCATGTGTACTACTAATGGAGTGAACTGTCTCTAATAGCCCATCCTCAGTAGGGGCAGAGGGCGGCATGATTCGAGCACTTTTGAGGCAGTGTTGAAGCTGCATCAATTGAAAGTAGTGTTTCGCTGGTAACGCAAATTCCTTTTGTAAATCAGAAAAGGTTTTCCAACGAGCTGCAGAGAAAAGCTGTTGGGGTGTCCAGATCCCCCTGGAGTACCAGGGTTTCCAGGCTATTGTTCTATTTAGGACTTGAATTCTGGGGTTATTCCATAGCGGGAGTCCGTCCTGAGGACATACATTCGGGCCCAGTGATAGAATGAGAGTGTTAAAGGCCGCAAGAGTATCGACAATCATTGGTGGATGGCGGGTGTCTACTTGATAGGACATACCGGGGAGATGGGTCAACGGAATTGGGCTACTAAGCTCCTCTTCTATGTCAAGCCAAACTGGTCGGCGGTTTGTTGAGGTATCTAGCCATCGGGCACCTTGCTTAAGTAGAAAGGCTTGATGATATCTAAGAAAATCAGGAAATCTGGTACCCCCTCGTTCCTTTGCAGACTGCAGTTTATGTTTAGCTATCCTTGGTGGTTTGCCCTGCCAGAGATAACGGACAAGAAGGCCCTCAATATCTTTATAAGTATGTAACGGAAGTAAGCATGGCAGCATTTCTAAAATGTAGTTCACTTTGGGGACTATCATCATTTTCACATTTTCTAAACGGCCCCACCATGTGAGAGATAAGGGAGACCAACGATTTGTGAGTTCAGGGACTTTGGAGACTACCTCTTTGGCATTAAAACTGATAGTGTCTTCTAAAGGAGAACAGTAATGGACCCCGAGATACTTCACCATGCGGGATTGCCAAAGGAAGGGAAAGGCCTGCATGTCAGCCTCATGTACCCAGCGGTTCAGTGGGAATGCTACAGATTTGGTCCAGTTAATTTTATAGCCCGATAATTGTGAGTATCCGTCAATCAGATCCAAGACCGCTGGAACCGAATCGAGAGAAACGAAGAGCATGAGGTCATCTGCATATGCAGAGAGTTTAATCTCCCTATGACTAAAGGGGACACCTCGAATACGTGCAGACTGTCTAATAAGGAGGGCTAGGGGTTCAAGAGCGAGATCAAAAAGCATTGGTGATAGGGGGCAACCTTGACGCGTGCCTCTTTGGAGGTTAAATGGCTGAGATTTGATGGCGTTTACACAAATACTGGCGACGGGTTGAGTGTACATGACTTGGAGATATCGGAGGAAGCCCTCTCCAAAGCCATACCATCGGAGAAACTGCAAATAAGAAGGGCCATTCTAGACGATCAAAGGCTTTTTTGGCATCCAGGGAAAGACCCACCCATGGATGATCGAGATTGGCAGCACTAGATAACACATGGCACAAGGTCCGAGCATTGTCAGCAGTTGATCTGCCAGGTATAAAACCGCATTGGTCTGGGTGAATTAGGGTAGTCATCATGTCAGATAGCCGGGTGGCCAAGACCGTTGCGAAGATCTTATAGTCGGCATTAAGTAGGGAGATTGGACGGTAGTTGACGGTCAGTAGCGGGTCTCTGCCTTCTTTCTCAAATACAACCACATTAGCTGCAGAAAAGGATCCCAAAGAGGATGTATCTACCGCAAGGGCAGTAAAATAGAGTTTTAAATAGGGAACTAAATCTGCACTGAACGTTCTGTAGAATTCGGTCGGGAGACCATCGGGCCCGGCGGCACGGCCCGAGGCTGTTCGTTTTAGGGCAGATTGGATCTCTGAAGTAGAGAAGGGTTCATCCATCGCATCCCTATCATCTTCAGAGAGGGTCGGCCGCTGAATGCCAGAAAGCAATCGCTCGAATGTCTCTGACGAGAACTCACATTCAGATTGATATAGGCGAGTATAGAAATCCCGAAAGAGCTCTACAATGTCGGAGTCTGTGGTCACTATGCCCCCTCCCTTTGTAGCTCGAAGGGCCGCAACGCGTTTGGCTTCTTTTTGACCTTTCAAGGCATTGGCTAGGAGTCGACCGGCTCGGTTATTTTCACGATAATATGTCCCTCGCTGAAGCTCAATACTCTTAGAAGCTGTAGTTGAGAGTATTGAATTATATTGAAAACGGAGACGCTGTAATCGAATTAATACACATGGGTCAGTGCGTGAAGTTAGAACTCGTTCGCCTGCTTTTATTTGTTGGTCTAGTATGAGCAGCTGCTGTTTACGTTGTTTCCGCAGGCGGATTTGATAGCTAGTGATCGTTGCCCGAATGGCCGCTTTGAAGCCCTCCCACCAAGCCCAATTCGCAGTATCTTGGGGTAGATTAAAATGGAAGTAATCCTGTATGGCTACTCGAATTTCTGACTGGAACTCTGGCTGAGTTAACATGGCTCTATCAAAGAACCAGGCTCCCGAGTTTCCCTGGGGTGCAGTAGTGTGTAATTGAAAGGAAATGGCAGCATGATCTGAAATATGTTGGGAGTGAATCTTTGCAGTGTCCACCTGAGGAACTAACAGTTTTGAGATTAGAAAGAAGTCTATGCGAGACTGAGATTTATGAGGGGAGGAGAAGAAGGTGAAGTCAAGCTCATTGGGGTGTAGTAACCTCCATAGATCAACTAAAGCAAGATCCTTGATCAGGGAGGTAAGCGTGGCGTGACTCTTGGGGGGACCACTCGTCCTAGGCGGCTGTTTATCAATCAGGGGATCAAGGACTAGATTGAAATCCCCCCCAATGATCAATGAAGTATTAGCAGAAGCCTGCGCAACCTGAGCAATGGTAGCAAAAAAGGCAGGGTCATCAACATTAGGAGCGTAAAGGCATATACATGTAACTTCTAGGCTACCTATCTTGAGGTGAACTCTAGACCATCTACCTTCTGTATCTGAGCTAGTCGCAATAACAGTAGCATGCAAAGATTTCCTAACCAGTATGGCAACCCCACATTTCTTAGAAACGGCTGGGGAATAAGCGGCCACCATGTAAGGTTTAATATTGAGTTTAAGAGTTTCCTTCGAATTTAAATGCGTTTCTTGGAGAAAAATCAGATCCGCTGCTTCCTGACTGAGGTAGCTTAGGATTTTCTTCCGTTTTATCGGATTATTGATGCCTTTTACGTTCAATGAAAAAATCTTACATGGTGCCATCAATCGGTAATAGACATTTTAGGGAAGGGCGCTTGATAACATAGAACATAAGCAGAATCTGTACAACAATGTCATAATCACCGAGTATTCTGGCTAATACACCCCATATTGAAAAGTATGTACCAATGTATCTTAGAGAAGAAGCAAAACCCCCAAAGAATATGGCGACCATGTGTCTGCGGGAGGAGGCCCTAGAGAGGAAATAGAAGACATGGAAAAAAAGAAAAGAAACACCAGAGTCCATAATAACACTGTCTCTGATACTCATCGAGGCTACTGTGGGTAGATGGAGTCGGGTCACAGATACCATCAAGAGTAAGGCAACAGACTGCCCACGCCAGACTCTTTGCTAGGCTGCGGCAGATCCAATATGGCAGATACAGCGGATATGAGGAGACTTGCAGGAATATTCTGGAGGTCAGCGCATCAAGTCGGCTTCTTTGGAATCCAAAAACTCCGCTAGTAGATCAGGGTCCTCAAATGTTCTTGTCTGATTGTGAAGCGTGACTCGGAGCTTGGCCGGGTACATCAGGCCATAGCGTGCTTGTAGTTGTTGAAGCCTCGGCCGGAATTCCAGAAAGCGCTTTCGGCGGTCGACTGTGGGTTTAGACAAGTCGGGATAGAAGGAGATCTTGTGGCTCTCAAACTCCATATGGCCCTTTGCCCGAGAGGCACTTATAATTTGCTCCACGTGTTGATATCTCAATAGTCGAAAAATGATAGGCCGCGGGGTCTTCCTGTTGAGCGTTATGCTTGTGGGTACACGATGAGCGCGATCAATCTCCAAATCTTTGGTAAAGGTGATTTGGAGCAGGGAAGGGAGGATTTTGCATAAAAACTCTTTCATGTCTCCCGATTCCGCTCCCTCCGGTATGCCCACGAGTCGTATGTTGTTGCGGCGCGCTCTATTATTGCCATCTTCCACCTCTTTCTGCAAGGCCCGCACCTGTCGTTCAACTTTGTCGAGTTTGGACAACCGGGCCGCATGGGAGTCCAATATGCTCTCCATTTTGTCCTGACGCGAAGAAAGCCCTTCTAGCTTGCTTTGCAGCACACCAAAATCATCCCGCAGCGCTCGGAGTGCTTCCCCGTTTGCCTGCACAAGGTTTTTGACCCCTCTAATCTCTACGAGGATTTCCTGCTGCATTTCGGGGCCCTCGCACAAGGCCGGCCCCTTCTGCGGGGACGGAGGTTCAGTTTTGGAACGTTTGCCGTGAGAAGCCGCTGGAGACCCAAATTCCAGGCGCGTTGGTTTGGTCCCCGCCATCTCACCAATGTGCCCCGGCAAGATCAGAGTAGAAGTTCCAAGTATATGAGGTGTTAATTCAGGATTCTGAGTAGGCTTCTCGGGAGCCTCAGCGTTATGCGACCATCCCGCTGGACATCAGGCTCCGCCCCCCCTCAAGTGTTACATTTTGTCTGCGATTCCATTCCTTCCACAAGTAGTGCCAATCCCTTGCTCGGCTATCCCACTCACATAAGAAACACATGTATTTTATATATCCCTGCTTCAGTCCCATTAAAGGGGCAACTACCTTCAAGTCACCACAGAGGTGCCAGCTGTACTTGTTATAGTTAATGGAAGTCAGTAGATGCTTTAAGTTATCGTATGTCTCTTTCATGTGGACTAAAGTACTACCAAAATGCGTTATCCGCTCGAATATTCACCACAGAAACTAGTAGGACATATGTGTAATTGTGTACTAAGGTCGCAGTTCAGACTTCCGCAGCTGTTTAGAAAAGGGCTTCATCAAAATTACCACCCTTGTTAACGCTGCTGTTCACATCAATGACCTTTTATTCATGTACACTTTGACAACTATTGTCCTTTCTTTCATTTTTTCAAATTATTTTAATTGTTTTATTCGATATTATTGTTTTATTCGATATCTTTCATGAGGATGGCATGCGCTACTGGAATAGATGGAAGACGGTTTCCATTGTTCAAAAGCACAGCCTTCAGACTCAGTTTCGAAGAGTCTATAAATAGTCTCCAGTCTTGTGGGTCATAAGTGATTTTAAGGCATTCATGAGGCTTTCAATATCGGAACAGAATACCAGATTACTTTCCTTTCCGACTGCGTATAGTACACTGCTGATGTCAGATGGCTTCAGCAGCCGTCTGGCAGCAGTATTGTATTGCATCAGAAAATGATGCAATCAACTCTGGATGATGTGTGCATGCTGGTATTATGCAATGTGATGCAATATTACATCATTCAAGGCTTATTTGGGATGTTGTTGATGTCCTACTGGATAAATTTATATGGTGAAACGTCAAATATGAACTACATGTAATATCTTCAAAACAAGAGCCAATAAAAATTTTTTAATGTTATATTCGTGTTCAGCTCACCAAGATACTACAGATTAGGGCCTTTTAAAGTCAGTAACGATTTCAATGTTGACCAGTGTTTACTATAGGCGCACTCTGAACTTTGTTACTTAATCAAGATTGGTGTTCCCGAAGGCGCACTTTAACTGGACGAATAGTACACCCCACATAAATTGAAGGACACAGACAGATCAGCATATATACTACAAAATCCTAGGGGAACTGTTGTAGTGGTTGATATAGAAGGACAGACTAGATAGGCTATGTGGTCTTTTTCTGTCATCATGTTTCTATGTTTCTAAAATCTGTAGTACATGTGGTGTGCCATCTAGAAACCTATTTTACACCAGAATTAGGAGAAATCCATTCAGGTCCACTCAACGTTTGTGTGCAAAAACTACATGCTTCACTTGCAAAGTGTCCTGGGAACCCTCCAAAGGGAACCCCGTACTGCGGTGTGTCTATTGATGACACTGTAGTCATCACCTGTTCACGAATGTTCGATCCTCTGGTATAAGCAATTTGTAACTTTTTTGAAAACAGTCATGAAGATTTAGAATCTCCCAATGTTTTTTCAATATCTTCATGACTTGATAAGATAATGTCATATATGGGAGCATTCCCACAAATTTCTGTGAATCTCTAGCTAATTTCTCCGAAGTTATATTTGAAACTGGATCCTTAGAAGTGGTCATATTATCCAGAAACCACTCATGGTGTGTAAAATGTGCTCTTTTGCAAGCTTTTACTAACAGTTGATCATGATACCCTCTGTTCTGTAATCTTAAAAATAAATCCTTAGCATGAATCTTGTATTCCTCAAGAGTAGAACAAATCCTCCGTAATTGGAGGAATTGCCCATATGGTAACCCCTTCTTCAAAGCTTGAGGATGGTGAGTATCATACTGTAATAAAGTATTTCTTTGAACTAACTTCTGATGCAATGTCGTGTATATGTGACCATCTTGCTTATAAATTAACACATCCAAAAATTCAAGCTGTTACACATAATGATGCATGGTAAATTTAATATTGACCATTTTTTTAGACATAGCAGCTGCCTTTGATTCAGTGAACCACGAAACACTTCTAGATCGCCTCAAAGATAAAGGTCTGCAAGGCTCAGCGCTAGCATGGTGTGAATCCTATTTATGTAACAGATCGCAACAAGTCAGAGCAGGCTCCAAGACCTCCGAACCATTCTCACTAAAGCAAGGTGTACCCCAGGGTTCCTCCCTCTCGGCATTAATGCTTAATATATACATGCAGCCCATTTGCGCTTTAATCCGCTCCTTCAATGTCCAATGCCTTGCATATGCAGATGACATCTTAATGTACCTTCAATTTAAAATCGATCAACCAGATTTTACTCCAATTATAAGATGTTTTGAAGCTGTAGCAGATTGGCTCCTCTCTCAAAATCTCCGCATTAACCATAGCAAAACAGATGTACTATTCATCTCACGAAACCAGAAGTTCACGCCACCTCCCTCTCTTCTAGTCAATAACACTGAACTAAAGTCCAAATCTACAATTCGCTACCTGGGCATCACCCTCGACCAGCGGCTTGACATGTCAGCACATGTTACAAACACAGCTAAAGCAATCTATCATAAGATCCGATCACTACGCCATCTCCGCCCACTGCTTGACTTCCCTGACTACCGCTCAATTTTCCAAGCCTTAGTCATCCCACACCTTGACTTTGCCAACATTATCCTACTGGGACTCCCACAATCGACTCTTAACCCGTTACGCCTTGCCATGAACTCAGCTGCAAGAGCTCTGTCAGGGCTTTCAAGATCAGACCACATAACGCCAGTTCTAAAGAACCTACACTGGCTCCCGCTGCGGGCCAGAGTCCACTTCAAGGCTCTTATCATGACGTTCAAGGCATGTAAGAATCTTACTCACACACCCATCAGCGATCTCCTCAACAGCACACCAGACAATAGAATTAGGAGATCTACTTCGTTGAATAAACTTGAAGTCCCAAAAGTGTTGGTAAAATGTAAGAAATCAACAGCAAGTAGAGCCTTCTTCATTGCTGCTCCTATGGCATGGAACGCCCTCCCAGCAGAAATCCGGGCCATCTCAAATTTGGCACTATTCCGTAAAGCCCTCAAACATCACCTGTTTCTACAATATTACCCTGACAGCATTCCCGACAATTACAATGCCCCCACCTCACCTCCCTGCCTAACCCGTCCCTCAGATCATCTTCCTGTAGATAATGGCTAACCACTGTCTCTCCCACTGATCTCCTTGACCATCTAGTCAACCCTCTAGGCAAAGGTTATATTTTTATTTATCTGTAAGAGCATTATAATTTGTTTATAATATGTACATAGTCTCTCCCTCGTTTTTACTCCATGTTTACATTCCCTGTTCAATGTAAAAACTTTATGTAACTGCTTACATTCTTGTATGTTCTGTTTCAAATGTAAGCCGCACTGATTATAATAGCGCGGTATATAAGAAATAAAAATAAATAAATAATAAATAAATAAATAAATTATTCAACCAATTCAAAAACAATTGTAAGTCCTGCTCAGAGCCCTACCATAGAAAGAAAATGCCATCCAAAAATCTTATCCATAATAAGACATGGACAAACCAAGCAGAAGTGTAAACATGAGATGTTTCAAAATCTGCCATGTATAATGTGGCTACTGATGGGGCCACTGTTGCCCCCATTGCTATTCCATAAATTTGAAAATAATACTGTTGGTCAAACATGAAATAATTTTTTGTCAAAACTAACTGCAACAGTTGTTGAAAAACGTTATGAGGAATCCTAGGTGGTAAATCCAATGATGTGTGAGCTATGAGTGATAATGCTTCATTTTGCTCTATGTTCATATATAGAGCATTCACATCAAGAGTTACCAACCAGGTAGAATAATTTATTTCTGTGAAAGATTGCAAGCGTTGAATAAAATGAGTTGTATCCTTAATAAAAGAATGTACTTTCTGTGCAGATGGTTGTAAAAAAATATCACAGAATTTAGATAAAGGCTGAAATACTGATTCACGGCATGAAACAATAGGTCGACCCTGAGGACAAACCAATGATTTGTGCACTTTTGGTACCATAAATATAATAGGTATTGTGGGTGTACAGGAATCAAAAATTTCATTTCCTATTTTGTAAGCCACCCCTTTAAAAAAACTCCTAAAACCAATTCTTTAATCTGAAATGATAATTCCAAAGTTGGATCATGAGTTAGTTGTTGATAATAATGAACATCAGATAGCTGACTTAATAAATGAAATCTATGTTGATCAGTAGATTGCATTACTGTGGCTCCTTCTATATTGACTCTACAGATTACAATGTCTTGTCTTTCATGCAGCTCCTTCAAGGCTCGAACTTGCTCTTTGGAAAGATTGTGATGCTTTGATCTTCCTTTTAATTGTTTCAAACTACATAAATCAGTCAGCATCAAGGGGGTTATTCTGTGGCATGAATAGCAGGGATGGACAGCCCAATGGGACGTCCATCCCCGCTATTCATGCCTTCACCCAGCTGTGACTAACTTCTCCACCAGTTCTGTGGGGACGTTAGACAGGGTGGGAAAGAAGTGGCTCGGGGGCAGAGTCTGAGAGGAGCCTGGGTGGTCACCGGCCCTGGACATATAGGGCCGATTCTAATGTCGGCCTTGTACATCCAGGGCCGGGGACATGTGCGTGGACGTTATTCCACTTCTTAGGTGGAATAACTTCCCTGGATGTGTCCTTTTTCAAATGCCAGAGCACAAATGGGACGGGGGGTGGGGGGGGCGGAAGACATTCCCTATAGCCCGACCCTGGCTATAGGAGGCCAGATTGGGGATTGGGATGTGGGGAATTAACTTTAATTTCCAGCGGCTGGCATTGCGGCTCTTCAATGGAGCCGCGGTGTCATGGCAACATGATGCCATGGTGCTGTGGCTCCATTGAAGAGCCTTGACTGAGTTAGCCAGGGACAGTCCTGCATGTGTAGGACGGACTGAATCGCAGTCCTGGCCTGCACGTACAGGACTGTTTGCAATTCTGATCACACAGAGCTAGATCCAATTTTTGAAACATCTGAATAATAGGATCTGGAAATTCTGGTGGAATCCATTTTGAAGGAGACCTAATTATCCAACAATCTGAAGAAACTTCATGAGATGCACAATAATGTGTAACTTGTAATTTTCTAAAAAAACTTACATAATGCTATATGCATTTGAAAGGGCTTCTATGGAACTGATGGCACAAAAGAAAGGCCCAAGGTTAATCACTGAAGTATGGAAAGTGCTCTGGTGGTTAGGCCCCATCCCCCTTCTGAATTGTAATTCATTCCCGAGCCACGACCCCACCCCTGGCCTTTGCCCCTGTAAAAAATCTGCTCCTTCATATGAAATCTGTTATCACCCAAAGATGTCCCCTGACCAGAAATGCTCTCAGAAGAACTGCCCATATCTGTATCTCCGAAGAGGTATCAAAGGTGACTTGTTTGTTGGGGATTGAAATTTCTTAGCCCATGTGTATACTTGATCTATTTCATAATCGTGTTTATCCCAATTAACTTTCTAAATTTTTAAAACTCTCATCCTTCAGCAATGAATTTCAAAATTAGATTTTGCGATAAATGAAAAAATATTTTCTTAAATCAGTCTTAAACGTGCTACACTGTAGCTTTGTTGCATGTCCCCTAGTCTATTTCGTGAAGGAATAAATAACTGATCTACATTTACCCATTCCACGCACTCATCATTTTATAGACCTTTATCATATCTCCCTTAAGATATCTCTTTTCCAAGCTGAAGAGCACTAAGCTTTCAAGCCTTTCCTCATAGGGATATCCTTTCATCCCCTTTATCATTTTAGTTGCTCTTCCCTTTACCTTTTCTAATTTCACAATATTCTTTTTATGCTATGGTGAACAGAATTGCACATAATATTCAAAGTACAATTGTACCATAGAGCCATACAAAGGCATTAAAATATCCTTGATTTTTTTCTTCATTCCTTTCCTTATGATTCTTAGCATTCTATTGGCTTAATTGGCCACCGCTGCACACTGGGCAGAGGGTTTCAAAGTATTTTCCATAACGACACCCAGATCATTTTCCTGGGTGATGAGTTCTAATGTGGAATATAGTACTATGTAACTAGTTAAGATTAAGTGATGGCCTGTCCATTGAGCAAGAATGTTGTTTGCACAGGGCCCTGCGTTTCAGGGGGCCCTGCGCAAACAACATTCTGCATTAAAATTTAAAAAAAAACTGGCTGCTGCTGCTGCTGCCGCTGTTGCTGTGGCAGTGGCAGAATCAAGTGCCCCGAGGCCCCTCAGCCTCCCCCCCCCACCTGCCCGGCAGAGCCCTCCCAGCATCAGCTCCATCACCGGCGGCTTTCAGAGCCGCGAAGAGAGAGTTTCTCTCTCACGGCTCTGTTAAGCCCGCCAGGGCTGATGGGAAACAGGCATTTCCCATCAGCCCCAGCAGGCTTAACAGAGCCGCGAGAGGGTAACTCTCTCTTTGCTGCTCGAAAAGCCTGCCACTAATGGAGCTGATACCGGGAGGGCTTTGCCAGGTAGGCGCACGGGGCCGCGGGACACTTGATTCTGCTGCTGCCACGGCGGTGGCGGCGGCAGCAGCAGCAGCAGCCAGGTTTTTTTTTTTAGTTTTAAATTTACCTGGATTAATGGGGGGGAGGGGGGTTAGGACTGGTAATGTGGGGGCTAAGACTGAAAAAGGGGTGATGGGGGTTTAGGACTGGAGGTGGGCTGATGGGGGGTTAGGACTGGTAATGGACTATGGGGGGGCTAAGACTGAAAATGGGGTAATGGGGGGTTAGGACTGGAAGTGGGCTAATGGGGGGGGGGTTAGGACTGGTAATGGGCTATGGGGGGGCTAGGACAGGAAATGGGCTGATGGGGTTAGGAATGGAGGTGGACTGATAGAAACATAGAAACATAGAAATATGATGACAGAAAAAGACCGCATGGCCTATCTAGTCTGTCCTTCCATATCAACAACTACAACAGTCCACTTTTTACCTTTAGAGATCCTCTGTGTTTGTCCCATGCTTTTTTGAATTGTTACTGTCCTCATCTCTACCCCCTCCACTGGGAGACTATTCCACGGATCCACTACTCTTTCCGTAAAGAAATATTTCCTCATATCACTCCTGAATCTATCTCCCTTCACCCTCATCCCATGTCCCCTCGTAGCAGAACTTGCTTTCAATTGAAAGAGGCTCTCTCCCTGAACATTTATGCCATGGAGGTATTTAAACATCTCAATCATATCACCTCTATCTCACCTTTCCTCTAAGGTGTACATATTAAGATCCTTCAGTCTGTCCTCATATGCTTTATAATGAAGACCACTAATCATTTTAGTAGCCACCCTCTGCACTGACTCCATCCTGTTCACATCCTTTTGAAGGTGCGGTCTCCAGAATTGCACACTATACTCCAAATAAGGTCGCACCAAAGACTTATACAGAGGCATTATCACCTCCTTTTTTCTGCTAGCCATTCCTCTCCGTATGCACCCAAGCATCCTTCTAGCTTTTGCCGTCTCCTTTTCTACCTGTTTAGCTACTTTAAGATCACCAGACACAACCACACCTAGGTCACGCTCTTCTTTAGTGGACAAAAGTACTTCACTCCCTATACTATATTGCTCCCTTGGATTGCTGCAGCCCAAATGCATGACCTTACATTTTTTTAACATTAAATCCCAGCTGCCAAATTCTAGACCATTCTTCAAGCTTAGCTAGATCCCTCCTCATGTTATCTACACCTTCCTGGGTGTCTACTCTATTGCAGATTTTGGTATCATCCGCAAAGAGGCAAACCTTACCCGACAGCCCTTCCGCTATATCACTAACAAAGATGTTAAAAAGAATCGGACCAAGGACAGATCCCTGGGGCACACCACTGGTAACATCCTTCTCCTCAGAGTGAGCTCCATTTACTTGTACTCTTTGTCGCCTCCCACCCAACCAATTTCTAACCCAAGCAGTAACTTTAGGGTCCATCCCTAGGGTGCTCAGTTTGTTTATAAGTCGCCTGTGAGGAACAGTGTCAAAGGCTTTACTGAAATCTAAATACACCACATGATGGCGGGGGGGGGGGGGGGTAGGACTGGTAATGGGTTATGGGGGGCTAAGACTGGAAATGGGCTTATGGGGGGGGTAGGACTGGAAGTGGGCTGATGAGGGGTTAGGACTGGAAGTGGGCTGTTGAGAGCTTAGGACTGGTAATGGGCTGGGGGGTTGCTAGGACTGGAAATGGGCTGAGTAGAACGGGGGGCTTGAACTGCAAATAGCTGATGGGGATGGGGTTTGGAATGGAAATGGGCTGAGTGGGGGGAGCTAGGACAGTAAATGGGCTGATGGAGGGACTAGGATAGGACTGGAAATGGGCTGATGGGGGTGCTAAGATTGGAAATGGGCTGTGGTGGGGGCTTGGATTGAAATGGACTCATGGAGGGGTTAGAACTGGAAGTAGGCTCATGGGGGGCTTGGATTCGAAACAGGCTGAGTGGAGGGGAGCTAGGATTTGACATGGGCTGATGGTGGGGTTAGGAAAGGACTAGAAATGGGCTGATGGGGGGCTGGGATTGGAAATGAGCTGATGGAGGGACTCAAATAGGACTGGAAATGGATGGGGGAGCTAGGATTGGAAATTGGCTGATGGTGGGGCTAGGATAGGATTGGAGATGGGCTGATGGGGCTAGGATAGGATTGGAAATGGGCTGATGGGGGGCTAGGACTGGAAATGGGCTGATGTGTAGACTAGGAGGGAGCGGATGTTGGGTGGGGCTGGAACTAGAAAGGAGCTGATCTTGGGGGAGGATTAGAATGGGATGGGGTTGGGAGAGTGAAATGGAGAGGGGAAAATATTTTGTGTGGGAGGGAAGAAAAATGTAGAATTGGCCGGGTATTGGGAGAGTAAGTGGGGATTGAGGATGGAGGGGTAAATTTTGAGTGGATGAAATAGGAATGAGGAAAGAGCAAAAGGAGAAAGGTTAGTATGTTAAAGCAGATGTAGAGAGAGAATGGAAAAAAACTAGAAGAGAGAAGAGAGGACAAATGGACAGCAGACGATGGAGAGTTAGCAGAAGACACGAAGAAACCAGAAGAAAGTGGCTGGCGCAATTGCAACTGAAAAAGAATGCACAAAAGGTAAAAAAATATCTCTTTATTTTGAATTTATTAACTGAAATATGTCAGCTCTGGGAAATGTGCATCATTAACATCTGTGTTTTGTTTAGTACAAGAGAAAATTAATTTATAGTTTCATTTCTACGGTGTTGTTTTGGGATTCCCAGTTTAATTATTGTCTTCCTGTTTCTAAATTGTGATTCCTTGTTTGGTGATGGTCTATGTTCTGCATGTGTAACGGAGCTGAGGTATTCTGTTTATGTAATTCCTATTTGATATTGCCACTTGTTCTCTTTCCCCAGTAGGTCATGTATTGTTATTCTCTGAAATGTATTGTTTTAATATTTGCAATGTTGTCTTTTGATAGATAGAGTATGGTGCTTTGTGAGTCCTGGTAGTGCTGTTATGATATGGCGGGTTTGCTATGGGTTCTAAATGGGCAGTGTTTGTAGTAGTTCCTAATGTGCCTGGCGGTTGGCACTGGATTATAGTAATGTAGAAATCTTTTAGTCTTTCTTTATCTATACACTTATTAAGAAGCATGTTTACTTAAAGTTAGTATATGGCAACATTATGCAAATATTTATGCAAATGAGGTCCCTTATGCAAATGAGGCCTTGCACTGAGACTCCGCTCATGGCCCCGCACCCCTCTTGGGCCGCCCCTGTCCATACATGTATCATTTTGCACTTGTCCACATTAAATTTCTTCTACTATTTGGATGCCCAGTCTCTCAGTTTCTGAAGGTCGTCTTGCAATTTTTCCACAATCTTCTTGTGGTTTTTTTTTTTCATATTTAAATTTTTATTGTCAGGCAACTTTAAACCAAAGTACATCAACCAGGTGAAAACAACCACCGTTCAGAATAACAATTATACACCAGCTTTAGAAGTATACACCAACTGGAGACAGTAGCCCAGAACCAGCCTCCCCCACCCCTACCCCTTAGTAATTCTATCTATAACACTCCCCCTACTCTCCCCCCCACCTCCCCCCCTCCCCCCCCCTTAGTCTAGGCCTATCAAGTTTTCAAATAATCCAGCATTGGAAGCCACTGATCGTTAAATAGTTCTTGCTTCCGGCGTCGCGCTGCCGTGAGCTGTTCCATCAGAACAATCCTACGTACCCTACTCTTCCATTGTTCCCCTCCCGGGAGCTGGGCTTGTTTCCATGCTCGCGCTATTTCGCTCCTAGCAGCCTGAATACCCGCCCGAATTGGCTGGGCCCACTGCTTGGGCCATTGGGCCGGCCATATTCCAAGTAACCCCACTCCCATATCCACCCCCAAGTGTACCCCAAAGATCTCTTTCAATCGCAACCCCACCATCTCCCAGTACAGGCGCACCTGAGGGCAGTCCCACCAAATGTGGATAAAGGATCCTTTATCCCCACACCCCCGCCAACACCGATCAGATACCTCTGGAAACATCCTGTGCAGCCTCTCCGGGGTATAGTACCACCGGTACAGTAATTTATAGGATGTCTCTCTCACTGCCACTGAAATGGCTTGGCGGCTGATGTTAACATAAATCTTCCTCCAATCTTGAACCCCCATCGCTATCCCCAGGTCCCTTTCCCAGTCCAACTGGAATGTGAACTTTATCCCTTCTCCCCCACCCAAGCCCCTGTATAGTTGGGTAATCAGCCCTCTAGATGAGTCCCACCCTTGCCAGAGCGCCACTCTTCCCTCACTATTCCCCATCCACCCCTCCCTTATCCGCTGCTGAGACAGGAAATGCTGCACCTGCAGGTATGGAAGGAAATCCCCCCCACGCAAGTGAAACTTCACCCTCAGGTCCGAGAAGGGGACTATCCGACCATGCTCAATAAACTCGGCAAATGTAGCCACCCCCGCCCCCTCCCACCACCGAAACACCCCCTCCCTACTTGGGGCAAACCCCGGTGTCCCCCTCACTGGAGCCAATGGCGAGAAACAGGCCCCTGGGGCAAAGTGACTGTTGGCTTTGCGCCACTGCATCACCAAGTGCCATATATAGGGATTATCCCGCCATCTCCCTTCAGGTTCCCAAAGATCCACAGCAAATACTGTAAATCCGTTTCACCCGCCCAGTACTGCTCAACCTCTCGAAAACATTTCGAGCCCTTCTGCCCAGCCTGCCACTCAAACTGTATAATAGCGGATTACGTCCAGGACCCCTAGACCCCCCCTTCCCTGGGCTTGTAGAGGATCCTTCTACTAACCCTCAGCCGGCTATTGCCCCAAATAAAGGCAAATATCCGGTTCTGTATACTCCGCAGCTCCCTCCTTGGAACCTTCCCATCCATGAGAGCTCATCCCCCTTCCATCCCTGCATATCCTTCTGCACTTGAGCGAACAGCGGAGGGTAGTTGGCCCCATACATCCCAGTAGGATCTGCCGTAACTTGCACCCCTAAGTATTTGATAGATCTACTCGCCCATCTAAAGGGAAAGGCGCCTTTCAACCTATCAAGCACCGGGGTCGGTAACGTTAACGACAACGCTTCCGTTTTATCCCAGTTCACCTAAAATCCCGATAGGGCCCCATAATCCCTAAGTTCCTGCATAAGCACCGGAAGTGAGGCCTCCGGGGACGTCAAAGAGAATAAGACATCATCAGCAAATAACACCATCTTATGCTGTTCTCCCCCCACCCCAATTCCCTGGATAGCCACCATGGACCGAATCCTGGCTGCTAGCGGTTCCATGACTAGTGCGAAAAGTAGCGGCGATAAGGGGCATCCCTGCCGGGTGCCCCGCCCCAGAGGGAAAAACTCGGAGTACCCCCCCATTCACACACACCGTTGCGGCGGGTGAGGTATACAATGCCTTAATCCACGCCCGAAATTTTGGACCCAGCCCTATATGCTCCAAGACCGCCTGAAGGAAGGCAAAGCTCACCCTATCAAACGCCTTCTCCGCGTCGATAGATAAAAACATGGCCTGTTGCGCCTCCTTCCGAGCCAACCACCCCAGCTGCAATACCCGCCGAATCCCATCGGCCGCTTGCCGACCCATAATGAACCCTGATTGGTCCGGATGAACAAGTCCCGGCATAAGAGGACCCAGTCGCGTAGCCAAAATCTTTGCCATGATCTTAACATCTATATTCAACAGCGATATAGGGCGGTAAGAACTACACACCGCTGCGTCCTTGCCTGGTTTAGGTAAGACCACTATCGCCGCCTGGTGCATGGACTTCGGCAACTCCTCCCCCTGTAGCCAATATAGGACCCACCTCCTCCACCAGTTTCTTGTAAAATACACCCGTAAACCCGTCAATGCCCGGAGCCTTCCCCGGGACCAGCCGCCTAATTGCCTCTTTCACCTCCTCAATCCCGATATCGGCCTCCAAGTCCTCCCTCTCCAAGGTCCCCACGCGTGCGCTCCCCTCCCCTCCATTCCGTAGATATTCCCTGAGGGCCTCCCCCTCTGAGGAAGGATCCGCGGTGTACAAAGCCCGATAGTACTCCCTGAACCTTTCCCGGATCTCCGCGTTTTTATACAGCAACTTATCCCGCTCCCCCTTAATTTTTACCACGGCTTGCCGCTGCCTACGGGCCTTTAATTTATGGCACAGGAGCCTCCCCGCCTTATTGTCAAATTCATAGTACTTCTGACCCACTCTCTCTAATTGAAAGGTTATCCGCTCCAGCTGAAGAGCGTTTAGTTGCCTACGGGTCTCCTCCACTTGTCCTCGCAGTTTTGCTCCCCCGCATTCTTTGTGGGCTCTCTCCAACTCAGCAAGGAGCCCCTGTAGTCGGCCCTCCTCCTGCTCCCTTCTCTTTTTCCTTTGCGCCCCTAGCTGGACCAGATGACCCCTTACCACCGCTTTCAGTCCATCCCAGAGTCCCTCCGTAGAAACCTCCCCGTTGTCGTTCAGGGCCATGTACTCCGTCACCACCCCCTTTAACCTCTGCACCACCCCCTGCCCCTGCAATAAGAATTCATTCAACCTCCAAAATGTCCGTTGCCCCTTTTCCCTAGGCTGCCCAAACACCGCTCCCACCGGAGCATGGTTGGACCAAGTGACCACCCCGATATCCACCCGATCCAACGCCTCCCTCCAATAGGCATCACCCATCAAGTAATCAATTCTGCTATACGAATCGTGCACTGGGGAATAAAAGGTGTAATCTCGATCCGTAGGGTGAGTGAGTCTCCATAGGTCCTCCAGCCCCCAAGCCTTCATCCAAGTCTGCAGTGGTCTCCTCTCCCCCCCCCCCCGCCCCAACCTCTGCCCCGCTCTCCCGTCTAGGGCTATATTACAATCCCCCCCCACCAGGAGCTGCCCCTGCACCTCGCCCTCCAACCAAGTACCCAATCCTTCCCAGAACCCCTTTTGCAGCGCATTCGGCCCATACACTGACAGGAAAGTTACCAGCTCCCCTCCTAATTCCCCCACTACCCCCACCACCCTGCCATCCAGTTTACGCAACACCTTGCTAGGTACAAATGGAACATCATTTCTGACCAGTACCGCTACCCCCGCCTTCCTCCTACCCCCTTCCTCCGCCGCAAAGAACCCCCGGTACTGCCCTGAGCCCATCAGCCTCTCGTCCCTCACTCTCAAATGAGTTTCTTGAATAAACGCCACCTGCCAATTTTGCCTCCGTAACTCCCCCCACAGCAATTTTCTCTTCTGGGGAGAGTTCAACCCCCGTACATTCAGGCTCCCTACTTTTAACCCAGAAGCCATATTATTCTATAGTGCTCCCCCCCGCCCCCTTCCATGCTCTGCCCAGACCTCTGCCCCCCTCCCCCCTCCCCCTCCCCCCCCTCCATACGGAACACCCTTCCGCTATCCTCTGAGGATGTGACCCCCCCCTTGGGCGCACCATCTCCCCCCTCCCGGTCTTCCTGCCGCTTCCCCCCTTCCACAATCACCCGAGGGCCCCCCCGCAACCCAAACCCCTGGAGAGGCTTGCCCCTTTCCACCCCCCTGAGGTGCTACAAATGAGCCCATGTTCCCTCTTACCCGTAAAACATTTGCAACAATATAACTTTGCAACAATATAAATTCAACATCTTATATATAACATATATGTAGTGTTTGAACACAAACCTTTTTTTTTAAACATTTAACATTGACTCTGGCTTTCAGAAGCTGGTGGAGCTGCCATATTCCACCCCCAACCTCCCAGGGCACCCTCCCGGCCCACACCAAAGAGGGGCCCAGAAGAGCCCATGAGCCTCGGCTTCTCTGTTCCTGCAGCTCAGGCCTCTTTGCAGTTCCAGTCACCAGCCCGGGCCCCTCTACACCCACCAGACCCAGAGCTCGTGCCTCTCTAGTCCCTCAAGCGCTTCATCCTGTCTCAGAGGCGGCCGCCGTCATCCCCTCACTTCGGGACTCTCCGTTGTTCTTTCTCTGAAGTCTCTGCCCTTTCACTGGGACCCGTTCCCATCCAGGGTGCCCCGCACTTGGGCTCACTTTCTCCTTTTCCCCTGCCTCAGTTGGCACCCGCGGAGCCCCCTCCTGCTTCAAAATCTGCCAGGCCTCCAGTTCAGTACGGGCCCGCCTCCCCCGTCCATTTATATCCATCAAAATGGCGAATGGGAATAGCCAGCGATACTTGTAGTTCTCCGCACGCAGATACTGGGTAATCTTTTTCATATCCCGCCTTCTCTGCAGCGTACCTGCTGATAAGTCCTGATAGATCTCAGCTTTATGGCCAGACCATGTGAAGTTCTTTCGCCCCATGGCCACTCGTACCACCTTTTCCTTGACTGCGAAGGAGGATAAGCAGGCCACTATGTCGCGCGGCTGCCCCCCTCTCGCTGGGCCCAGAGCCCGGTGCGCTCTCTCCACTCCTATATCTGTCCCTTCTGTTCCCGGCTCTCCGCTCTGCAACAGGGCCGCACAAACCCTCGTACCACGTCTGGGGCAGCCGCAAATTCCTCCGTCTCAGGAAGGCCCTGCAGGCGCACATTGTTGCGCCTAGACCTGTTCTCTAGGTCCTCCACTTTATCCTTCAGCAGCAGATGATCCTCTCGTAGGCTCTGCAGCCAGGCCTCCGCCGCCGAATCCGTCTCTGCCTGCTGATCCGCTCGCTCTTCCAGCGCCTCCACCCGATGGCCTAGGTCGCGGACGTCTTCACGGATGCTCGCCATGGCTGCCTTCATATCACCTCTCATGGCTACCAGTTCTCTCTTTAGGGAATGCATCCAGCCCCACATGTCACCTCTAGTGCATCCTTTGTCCGCTCTTTCGATTTCGTCCTCGGACTCATCATCCGATGCCATGTGCTCCGCTGACTCCCCTGCTTTCGACCCTCGGTTCTCCGTGTAGGGGGACTTAAATTTGGCCAGCTTTTTCCTTACGGACATCCTCTCACTGACCGCTCTCGACCAGCACCCTTTTGGTTACCGAGAGGAGAGAAAATATGCACTTTTCCACCTAATTTTTCAGCGCCACGATGGGAGCTCAAACTTTAAGCTGCCATCACCCGGGTGACGTCACTTCCTCCCTCTTCTTGTGTTTTAACAACTTTGAATAATTTTGTGTCATCTGCAAATAGGGTCACCTCACTCATTGTTCCCATTTCTGGGTCATTTCTGAATATGTTAAAAATCAGCAGACTCAGCTCAGATCCCTGGAGTACTCCCCTATTCATCCTTTTCCACTGAGAAAATTGGCCATTTAGCCCTACTCTGTTTTCTGTCTTGTAAGCAGTTCCCAATCCACAATAGTACACTGCCTCCTATCCCATGACTTTTTCATTTCCCCAAGAGTCTCTCATGAGGAACCATGTCAAAGCTTTCTGAAAATCCTGATACACTATAACAACTACTGCACCTTTATCTACCTGTTTATTCATACAAGACTTTCCTTGGCTAAATCTGTGTTGGCTTTGTCCCATTAAACCATGACTATCTATATGTTCAGTAATTTTGTTCTTTATAATGATTTTTACCATTTTGCCCGGGACTGACTTCAAGCTCATTGTTCTGTAGTTTCCCAGATCACCTCAAGAATCCTTTTTAAAAATTGGCGTTACATTGACCACTCTTCAATCTTCAGGTACTACAGATCATTTTAATGATAGTTCACAGATTGCTAATACTAGGTCTGCAATCTCATTTTACAGTTCTTTCTGCACTTTGGGATGTATACCATCATTTGGCTCCTTTTTTAATTTTTTGGAAGATTCTTTTTTGGAAAAAAAACAGCCTCTCTAACCTCATCTTTATTTATTTATTTATTTATTTATTTAAAGTCTTTTCTATACCATGCTATTCAATATCAGTGCGGTTTACATGCAACAAATGCGTTTATACGGGCAGAGATCTACAACCATATTTACAAATAACAGGTGATTCAACTTGGATAACCAGGGTAACTATTTACATATTTACGGTACAATATCAGTCACCAGGGTAGCTATTTACATATTTATGGTAATGTATCAGTGCATGTCACAGTTTAATTAAAGCGCGTTATTGTGTGTGAGGCGGGTTGGGGCGCCATTCCTCTGGGTAGCACTTGAGGAAGAGGTGGTCCTTCAAAGCCTTCCTAAATTGTGTTATGTCAGGGATTGCCCGGATGTTGGGTGGCAGGGCATTCCAGCATCTAGGTGCACAGAGCATAAAAGCCCTGTTCACCGCTCCCTGGGTGCATCGGGTCACTGTTTTGGGGATTACCAGAGTGTTTATTGCTGCAGATCTTCTGGCCCTATTGGGGGGGGGGGGTAATGTGAATAAGGTCAGCGAGAGAGGAGGAGAGCCCGTTAAGGGCTTTGAAGGTTAGCAGTAAGGTCTTGAAGGAGAGCCTGCTGCTGATGGGGAGCCAATGAAGCTGTTTCAGGATGGGCGTTACGTGATCGCGCCTGGAGGCGCCATACAGAACTCTGGCCGTGGCATTCATGGCGAGCTGGAGTGGGCCCAGAGTAGATTGTGGGAGCCCTTGGAGGATCGCGTTGGCGTAGTCGAGATGTGGAATGGTCAGTGTTTGATAGATTGTCCAGAAATCATCCGGTTATAGTAGGGGGCGTAAGTGTCTGAGAGTCCGAATCATATGGTAGACCGCCCTTACCATGTTGCTGATGTGAGCCTTCATGTCCAGTCGTTGATCAAGAGTGACACCAAGGTATCGGATTGTGGACTTGGTTTGAAGCTCGGCTTCCTTGACTTTTAGATAGGCTGGGGGGATGAAGTTTTGGTTCCTTGTGATAAAAAGCACTTCTGTTTTCTTGTGCTGTATCCTGAGGTTTTGGGTCTGGAGCCAGTCGGACACGCGTCGAAGCAGTCTGTCAGTGGGGAGAGGTCTAACTGGTCGGTTATGAATGGCATGTATAGTAGCACGTCGTCAGCATATATCAGGCAGTTCACATTAAATGATCTGAGGAGATCACAGATGGGCTGCATGTATAGGTTGAACATCAGGGCAGATAGAGAGGAACCCTGCGGAACACCTTACTTCTGGTGGAAAGGCTCTGATGCTGAGGTCTCTGTTCATACATGCTGCCATCTGTCGGACAGGTATGATTTGCACCAATCTAATGCTGCGTCGCAGATATCCTTTTCTTCAAGACACCTCAGGAGAATCTCATGGCTTACTGAGTCAAAAGCAGCAGCTATATCCAAGAAGACAAGGACGAAACCATGATGAATGTTATCTATCCCTGTGATTATGTTGCTGAAGAGGGTGGTAAGAAGAGTTTCCACACCGTGGGATTCCCTGAATCCATGTTGGCAGGGGTCAAGCGGGGCGGTGTCATTAATGTGATATTGTAGTTGGCGATGGACCTCTTTTTAAACCATGCCAGCAGTTGTTTGGCCTTTCTTCTACTTTCTTAAAGCATGTAATACAGTATCTCTGGTTTGGGCTTCCAGGTTAGTATTTTTAAACAATGCCCAGGCCTGATGTAAACTCTAACCTTTGCAGCTGCTCCTTTTAACTTTTTCTTAACTATTTTCCTCATTTTATCATAGTCTCCGTTTTGAAAGTTAAATTATAGCAGAGTGGATTTCCCTTCTGTCCTCCCTCCATTTATTAAATCAAATGTGATCATGTTATGATCACTGTTGCCAAATGGCTAAACACTGTTACCTCTTGCACCAAATATTGTGTTCTACTAAGGACTAGTCTAAAATAGCTTCTCCTCATTTCAGTTCCTGAACCTGCTAAATAAATAAATAAATTTATTTGATCTAAAACCTTTTTCTCTCTAGAATACCCTGATGTGACATTGATCTGGTTGATACTGGGGTAATTGAAATCACCCTTTGTTACTATGTTGTAATTTTTGTTAGCTTTCCTAAGGTTTTTTTAGCATTTCATCATCCATCTATTCATTCTGGCTAGACAGATGGTAGTATACCCCCACTGCCTTTCCCTTCCCTTTTTTATATGGAATTTCTATCCATAAGATTATACAATATATTTTGTTTCCTGCAAAAATGTTATCCTGTTTGACTGAATGCCCGCTAACATATAATTCAACCCCTCCACCAATATGATCTGTCCTATCATTGCAATATAATTTGTACCCAGATATCAATGTGTCTCATTGGTTGTCCTCCTTCCACAAGGTCTCTGAGATGCCAATTATATCTAACCTTTCATTCAGTGCTGTATATTTTAACTCTCTCAACTTACTTTTTAGAATTCTAGCATTTCCATACAAGCATTTCAAAGATTGCATTTTGTTCATATTGTGGCGGTCGCGCCCCTACCAGGCGGTCGCCTAGTAGGGACGGGAAGCCATCTTGAATTCCTCTTTCCCAAGGATTGTAGTTGTGTATGGAGAGCAATGAACCAAGTGGTTATTTTAAAGCACACAGGAATTTTAATAGCATCCGTGTCAAATGGGTAACAAAATCTTCAAAGCAAATGTACACATTCAGGTCAAAGAAAAATACAGGATAATTCTTCTCCTCTTAAGGTAACACTTGTAACCAGTGTTGTAGTAACTCTATTTACACAAGCTTCTTTTCTCAGGCTTCCATTACTCAGCCTTCATGCACACATTACAGTCCATCTCAGAACAAACTGAAGCTAGGTCACTTTCTTGGCCTGCAACTTCCATGCTTTCAACTGAGCTGTAACTTGGCAATGCTTGTAAGCGTTCTGGCAGCTTATGCTTAATATTCTTTAGCAGGTTAAAGAGCCTATGCCACTGAATGACCCTTTCTCCTTTAGATAGGCTTTCACTGGGCTTTTCCTGTTCAGTGTCCCTGGCAAACCCCTTATTCCTATTCCGGGTTTTCCTAGGCTTTAACCTCTCTTCTGAGTCAGAGCACGTAACACAGGGTTTAGGCTTTATGGCTTTATCTCTCCTACCTTGGAGTCTGGTTGCAGCACCTTCCTGGCTGAGGCTTCTACGGCTTGGCACTCCCTCTGTCTCTGAGCTAGACAGTGACTCAGGGTAAGCTCTCCACTTCCCTTCCTGGGGCTTCTGCTGCCAGCAGATAGACCCTTCCTCCGGTGAGTCTAAGCACTCTTGCCTTAGCTTCCTTAAAGCCAACCTTCTCTCTTTCTCCCTGTTGCCAGTCTGTTTGGTCCTTTGCCTGGAACCTTCCCTGTAGCTTCCTGGGCTGCAGTGCTGGCTGCTCTTGTCTCTGCTGCTGCTCACTCTGTAACTGCTTCTTTCCTGGTTGTTGGTTCTGCTGTGTTTGCTGCCTCTGCAGTTCCTTGCCTCTCTGCAGTTCCTGGCCTTTCTTGCCTCTCTGCTAACTTTGTTTGTTCTCTCAAACTTAAACGTTGAGCAGGGCAACTCCCTTCCTGACTCCACCCACTTGTACCTCCTACTCTTGCCTGAGGATGTCATGGCTTAAACCTAGCACTACTCTCTTGGTTTCTCTCAGGGATTCTGCTGTGATGTATGTGTTCTAGTGAACCCATCCCCCGAGACGAAGAAAAAGTTCTTCCTTCTCTTTTATTTTCCTGCTGGGCTGCCTCCTCCTCACCACAATATTAACAATCTTTCAGAGACGGGGTAATGTGGAATCTTTCAACTTTAAAGGTATTTGGGTTATTTTTACCTTTGTTGAAACTTCTCTATCGGCATGTCTTTACATCCCGTTTTTGCTAGTATCTTTCATTGATACATCATTCCGAACCATAGACACTTGGGTGACTATTGTTGTTCCCCCATTTTCTAGTTTAAAAACTGATCTCTCTTCATTTTAAAGGTTAATGTCAGCAGTCTCGTACCACTCTGGTGATGGTGGAGCCCATCCTTTCAGAAAAGTTATCCCCCTTCCTCAGAATGTTGCCCAGTTGCTGACAAATCTAAAATCCTCTTCCTTGCAGCATCATCTCATCCATGTGTTTAGACTCTGGAGCTATGCCTGCCTTTGGGTCCTGCAAGTGGAATGAGATGCATTTCTGAGAATGATACCCTTGAAGTTCTGGATTTCAGCTTTCTACCTAAAAGCTTAAATTTGGCTTCTAGAACCTCCCTCCCACACTCTCCTATTTTATTAGCACCTACCTGTACCAAAAAAGCAGACTCCTACCCAGAATTGTTCAAAACCTTATCTAGGTGGTGCATGAAGTCTGCCACTTTTGCATCAGGCAGGAAAGTTACCAGGTGATTCTCATGCCTACCAGCCACCCAGCTATCTACATGCCTAATGATCAACTCGCCAACTAACCTTTCCCTCGTGGGCACATGACCTTGGAGACATCTCCTCAGTTCAAGATGATTTAAATCACTCAGAGGACAGATCCTAGCTACAAGATCACTTAGTGCTACACTAAATTGATGATCTCTTTTAACCTGACCTCTCTCTTCCATGGCAGTAGAGAGCCTGTGAGTCTGGAGTTCAGACTTCTCTGCTATGTCCTGGAAGGCCTCGTTTATATACACCTTTCTGTCTATCTCATTTCCTTCAAGTCTGCTACTCTAGCTTCCAGAGGTTGGACTCATTCCCTGAGAGTAAGGAGCTCTTTGCACCTAGAACACACATACGACATCCTACCAACTGTGAGATAACCATACATGTGATACAGTGCTAGACTGCTGTCTGCATCTTAGTTTTAATGATTAGTTTAGCTATTTAAAGTTTTCAGTTATTTAAGGTGGCTAAGGCAGGGGTGGGCAACTCCTGTCCTGGAGAGCCGCAGACCAGTCAGGTTTCCATGATGTCCCTAATGAATATTCATGGACCTATTTCCATACAATGGAAGGCAGTGGATGCAAATAGATCTCATGAATATTCATTAGGGACATCATGAAAACCTGACTGGTCTGCGGCTCTCCAGGACAGGAGTTGCCCACCCCTGGGCTAGGGAAATAGGGGATGCTTGAACCGGAATAAATAAACCTAATAAGTTTAAGGGACATTATTTAATGTTCATCTCTAGATGAACTGCAATGACCTAATCAATTTATTCCTAAGGCTTAATAAATTGCTGATGAAGATAACTAGTTAAACCTGAAAGTGAATAAGAATCCTCCTTTCTCTTAACTAATTTCAGAACCACAAATATTCTGCCTGGGGTGAGTGGGAGCTGGGGGTAGGTGGGTGGGAAATAATCCAAACCCACTAAATGGCCAGGCAGCCTGCCAGGGAAAGAGCTCCCCGTATGAACAGGCAATTTGTATGGGGAACTCTGTTTGTGGGAGGGATGGGGTGGGACAGAGGCAGAGGCAGAGCAAGGGTGGGTGGTGAGCAGAGAGTGATCCCGGATGTACAAGGCCAATTCTGAGTTTGGCCCTGTACGTCCGGGGTTTGCCACAGAGATGGGGGACTTATTCCACCTCAGAGATGGAATATATCCCCCTGGATATTGGGGGATTGTGGCGCCGGGCGGAGACAAGAGGTGAAGGGGTACAGGGGGATCCCCGCAGCTTGACCCTGGTCATGGGAGTCCAGATTGGGGGTCGGACTGTGGGGAAAGGACATTTTCTATGGTGGCTGGGGATCATGGCTTCTGAATGGAGCTGCGGTACCATGGTGATGGGACGCCATGGTGCTGAGGCTCCATTCAGGAGCCTGGCTGTGCTAGACAGGGATAAGCAGGATGTGACGTCGGTCAGAATCGGGGCATGGCCTACATGTCCAGGCCAGTAGACCCAATTTTGATCCCATGGGAGCAAGATATGCCAATGGGATCAGAATCGGGTCTACCTCTGTATGCCCCGATTCTGATTGGCCATGCGGGGCTGGACGGCCAATACAGAATTGGTCTCTAATGGAAAGTTAGCTTGTTACACTATGCCCTAACTAACATAATAAAACACATTCCTGACAAACCTTCATCCCCTAAGGCACAAACACACACAGTTGACTCATTCTCATCCACATCAGATACACACTCACCCACTTCTCTTGATATTTCTTCACATATGCAGTCCTCTGAGACACGCACACACTGTACCCATCTTACCCATTCTCAAAAAAACAACTGAACTTTCCCCTTAGAGACAAATATACACATTGCCACATCCCTCAAACAGACATGCTTGAGTCTATAAATGGAGGAAAGGGGAAATGTACCATTATGACACACTCTAGTGTGCACTTTTCAACTTGTTTAATTTTGTTTCATTTTTTAGGAGGGGGGTTCCCCATTTTTTTTCCTTTTTAAGGAAATGAAACCAACAAAAAATTAAATGGTAGTGAATAAAACAAACAAAAATGAAAAAAATGAAAACATATTCGGTGGGCCCCTCTAAATTTTCCAGCCTATGAATCCGAAGTTTGATTTCACTCCTTTGAATCTACTTTATTTTCTGTATTCTTTTAGGGGCCGTTTTACTAAAATGCGTTATGCGGTTAATACTCATTCTAGCAGGCTGTACCTGTTAGCACAGCTCCATGGTAACTGTTACTATGCTAGCATGATAGTTACTGTGTTCTAATTTCCAGATAACCACATATCATTTCATGGGCGGGGACTGAGCAGGTTAGGGAGAAGAGTGGGTGTGGAGAGCGCATTGTGATTAGCACAGGGACAATTGTAATTTGCTGTCAAAATGTCAATGTTGCATTTGCCGCAGGTGCCCTTACTGCTTCCCTGATGGATGGCAATAAGTCCATGGTAATTGCTCATAGGTCCAATGCACATCATGAGGCATGGAGCCCTACACTTACTGCACATTAAATTTTGTGCTAAATGCGCAGTAAGTGAAGAATTTTGCCACACTTTAATAAAAGGGTCCCTCAGTTTCTTACTCTGCATTTTTCCTTTATCTTCTCATTTCTTCAGTTTCTTTGTTCTTTCCTCCATTTCTACATTACTATATGCACAGATAATTCTCTCATCTCAGCCTGTTACTTTCTCCTACCTTCTTCTAAACTGTCTACTATCTCCTAACTTTACCTTTCTTCTCCTCTTAAAACACTCGTGGGCTTACCTTCTATACAAGCGACCTTCCTAATTCTGCTCTCCTCCCACGCAGCCTGTAGGAATAGGAAAGAAGGTGCTAGCAACAAATAGATTCAAATCTCAGTCTCCAGGCCAAGCATGGATCATTCCCAGGTATGCTGATACTTTTCCCAAGAAAAATGACCCCAGCAATGTTTGTTCTCTCTCTCTGTCTCTCCCATACACATACCCTGGAACAGGTGACATCGCCTACACTTAAGCAACTCATATACGGAGAAGCAGAGAACATACTGCAAGGAAATATTAAGATGCAAAACAGAATATCATCACAACACCATTAAACACTCACTAAATAAGCCAAGGAAACACTTCTACATAACAAAAGCTCTTCTAAGTTAACCTACAACGTCCCTTCAACATGCCCCTCTATACACATGGTTGAAATTTGAATTACTATCTTTGAAAATATTAAAGCCATTATAGGTAATCTTAACACAAGCACCTCAGCTCTTGACCCCTGCCCAGTGTCCACGATTAAGATCGCAAGAACTCAGCTTAGCCCCCTTCCTACAAAGCTTCGTCCATACCTCCCTGTCCCAAGGTTACATGCCTGTCCAACCGAAACAAAGCTCAGACAGACTGCTACTAAAAAACATTGAACCTCAACTGCACTGCTTTGACCTCATATAGACCAATCTCCAGTATCTCTTTTATTTTAAATAATTATGCAACACTTTGATAAGAAACTCAGGAAGACTGAAGCAAAGAATTCATTCAGTCTCTCCGCTATGGCCTTGTCCCCTATTAGTGCCCCTTTTACCCCTCTATCATCTAATGGTCCAACTGACTCTCTCACAGGTTTTTTGCTATGAATGTACCTGAAAAAGTTTTTATTATGCATTTTTGCTCCCACAGCAAGCTTCTTCTCAAATTCTCCCTTTGCCTACCTTATCAATGCCTTGCATCTAACTTGCCAGTGCTTGAGCAGTTTCCAGTTTTTGTCATTTGGTTCTTTTTTCCATTTCCTGAAAGATGCTTTTTTTGGCAACAACAGCCTCTCTGACCTCACCTTTAAACCATGCTGGCAGTTTTTTGGACTTCCTTCCACTTTTCTTGTAACTTGTAACTCTGCTTGATCTACTTGATCTACTGTTGCTTGCAACTCTGCTTGATCTACTACTGGAAGCAGGTAAGTTAAATGCTAAAATAAATAAATGAAAATTTGTAGAGGGACTAATGGCGTGTTTCCTAAACTGCGGTAGGGAGCTCAGAATTTGCGCATTACTATCGCTCCAGGGTCCCGCAACAAGGGGCATGGCCGTGGAACATTACCACTGTGCTAGGAGCATCAGTAGCATTGCAGTAGTGCACGCACAGCCCAACAAATTTGCGGATTTACTGTGGACAGTAAGAACTGTGCCCCTAGCACTCATACAGGAAGGTAACAACTGGCCAGTCCAGAAAAGAGTGATGACCAGGAGTGGGCTGAAGAGTCAGCAAAGCTCAAAGCACAGGGGCTAAGTACAAGAGGGAGGAGCGTGCAAATCAGAAACGCAGACACATGCAGAGAGTATGTGCTGCATCTCAAACCGAAGGTGTAGAGTGCAAATGTGGCTTCTGGAGATGCAGGGGGCCATGAATGGGATCCGGCAGGATGTCCATAGTGTCCATCATGGGGGACAGAGATATGGGTGGCTGTTCACATAGACTGCAGGGGACACATTGCGCTCTCTCTTACCCTCTGATCATGACTTGGGCACTATCTTTGCCATTGTGGAGTGAGGTTCCCTATGTAGGTGAAAGAGCTGGGAGAATGTGGAGACCAAGCACGTTTGCTCAGAGCAGCCTGCACATGGAGGCCATAGGGTCAAGCAACACCCCCTTGGCCCACCATATAAAGTACTTACCCCTGTAATATATAAGTTTATGTCCTACTTATAATTATGTTATATATAAATTGATTCTGGCAATTCTCTTTGTTGCATAAAACTGCACATTCTCTCCTAAATTAATCATTTGCAATTGTTTTGATTTTTCTTGTCTCGCTGTCTACATACTATGTTACGCTGTAATACTAACTATTGTTATAATGTAATGGTTCATTGTTCATTGTAAACCATTTTATTTTAAAGGTGATATAGAAAACTTTCAAACAAAAATAAATAAAATAAAGGGGAGGGGGGTCACAGCCATATACCCACAGAGGGCACTCCATGTACCCTCTTTCTGGGAGGGGGCTTTGGGAGTACACTACATGGATGTGATGAATCCCACACAGCTCCCAGGATGAACACCCCAGCAGTCATGGCACACCAGACTTGAGAGGATCAAGAAAGCCTCACAAGTCCATGGATAACCGCAACCCCGGTGCAAGGGTGCCAGGCAGGGGACACCAACCAGCAAGCTCCAACACTGGAGGCTCACATGCAGTGATAAAAGTAGTATGCTGTTACTCAGAGCTGATAAGCCTCAGCCACATCCTCCCTACTCTTCTTGCTCCAACTGCACCCTTGAGGCAAGTACTGATTGCAGCACAGAGCACGGGCCCTGTCTTCTGACACCTGCACAGCACACACTAGCAGCAGCCCTCTGAAAACTAGCCAGTGCATATGCAGATGTGAACAGCAGTCCATCAGAGCAGCTTTTGCTTTATCCATGGATATTTGCCCATTGTCGCAGCAGGGTGACCACAGATCTGCAGGCCCAGGTGATGAGGTTGTTAGGCTAATGTGTTCCACATCCATGGAAGCTATACCTTGTAGCGCCCCCAAAACGATGGCCTAGGCATGTGCCTTGGTATTCAGCTTCCATCTCCTATTGGTCCCTTATTGTTCCAAAATGTTGGCCCTGCCCCTGCCATTCATATTTCTTAACACTCACATATGAATCGCGTATCCAAACTATATGTTTGGTGCATAGGAGCATGTCTAGTGCGGCTAGCGCCTGGTCAGAGGCTGACATTAGTTGCGGCTGTACTAGTTGCATGGCTGTGATGCAATTACCAAGCCTTCTGCAGTCGTGCATTCTGACTCTGCCCTCTTCCCACCCAGTCTCCACCTTGACCCCACCTATTCTCATTCTAAGCTGCTAGTGCAGGATTTTTTAACACGGTTGCCTTTGGGTCATGTGCTGCTTGCTACTGCAGGGCCCAAAAGAGCACAAAACTTGCACTAAACCTCACGCTACAGCACTTTAGTAAACATGCCCCTAAAAGTCAAAGATTTACCTATATCAGAAACCAATGAGACCAAAAGTGTAGCACAGGCAGTCATTTTATCTTAAAAAGACTCTATAAAAGCATATAAATCAACAGTTGGTGCCTCAGGCTGAGCAATTCTACCCTCTAACTGCACTTCCTTTATCAAATTCCTAGAAATATAACAGCAATTCAAAATCTGTAAAATGTATGTATTTCTAGCTCTTGCAGTGCTCTCCAGAACCTCCATTTTCCAAGGCAATATCAAACCATCTCTTATTGAAGCTACTCCAGATAGTTGCAGAGTGATAACCTGAT
The DNA here is from genome assembly GCA_033557465.1 of Ichthyophis bannanicus. Classification (NCBI taxonomy): domain Eukaryota; kingdom Metazoa; phylum Chordata; class Amphibia; order Gymnophiona; family Ichthyophiidae; genus Ichthyophis; species Ichthyophis bannanicus. The sequence continues at coordinate 212,185,755 of CM066037.1, forward strand.
ACTCTACAGTTTGTAAATTTTCAGCAAGAACCTTTATAGCAGCTTCCACCTTATCAAATGTAGAAACAATTTCTGAAGAAAATTGACACAACTCAGAAACTGAATTCTTTAGCATATTTTCGGTTCTTGCAACTATCCTCCATATGTCTTTTAAAGAAACTGAGTCAGTCAAAGCAGGCTCAGCAACAGAAACTGTTATGTTTGGGGAAGGGACAGGAACCGAACAACAGCAAAAGAATTTATAAATGAATCTAGGGATAGTGAGGTCTTCTCCCCGCTTCTAGACCCCATTCATGTTGAATATTCTCTCTATGCTTATAAATATAGGCCTGCTCTTTATCTGCCTAGCTTTATGAGCCTAATTTATAAGCCTAGTGCTGAACATCTGTGCTAACCTCCCAACATTTTCCATGCCATAAATCCATCCCTGTTAACATCCACTTTTTATATACCTAAATTTAGGTATTTATTGAACTTTTAGGTATAAATTTTGTCATGCTGCCATAGTAAATTCTCAAATAGGCCAGTTTAAGAGCATAACTCTCAAAGTTAAGAACATAAATCTTTTGAAAATTAGGCCCTAAACCATTAAACATTTTTCCCTATTAGAAAATCACATACATAGGGGTATGTTTACTAAACCGTCCTAATGTTACCGGCGCCAGTTGCAGCGATAATGTGAAGAATGCCATATAAGGAGTGGGCATTCCAGTTCTAAGGTAGCAAGAATATGTATCGCGCGATAGTGGGCGCCGGGGCAAGTTAACGTGCGTTAACCCTAAGTATATGCCAGCACAGTATTAGAAGCTATAACGATGTAGCCCTCTGGTTACTGCAATGACTGTGGAGGCAGAGGTCATGGGTTTGATCCTGCAGTGGTGTAATCTAAAATGGCTATCTGAGGCATTTTCTTTTAATTTAAATCAGTGCTGCCAGCAAAAACACCCTCACAGTGCCCTAACATAAGGTGCCTCATAAGGCGCCCTATAAGGCGCCCCATAGGTCACATTATAAAGTGCCCTGTCTGCCAAGGCACCCTATAATGTGCCCTACTACCATTAGTGTTCGTTAGACAGACCTTGTCTGTTGCATCGCACCGCATCCACCTAAACAGGGTTTGGCCTTGGTCTGCTGTGGGCAGATGCCACTGCCCCCTCTACCACCAGCAACCCTCCGCCACCATGCTGACATACACTTATGCCAGTGGTGCTGGTGGTGCGCAGTCCCAGGCCATCCAGTGTGCCGGTAGGCAGCTGCCTATGGTGTGGGGTCTTGGGTAGGGGTGCCTACACGGACATGTGCATGTCCCCCTGCCACCACCTTCAAATGTTATGTGCCCTTGGGGGTATCTGCTGGGTAATATCCCCTGTTACACTGTGGGACACACACTCGTGCCCATGTTGGACCCTCATCAGTTGCTGTCTTGCTGCTTTACAGTTTTGGCATTCCTATGTGCCACCTAGGTATCTGCCTAGTCTGCACTGTGCCCCAGCTGGACCACAGCATAACAAACCTACCCAATATAAATGACAAAACCCTGATCACCGCTATTTCACTGTGGGATCATTCACTTTGTAGGGGGACAATGCATAGCCCCTTCCAAACATGATATCTCACTTTTTACGCTTTGTCAGTAGTGCTGCTTTATGTTTCTCATTAGTTGCACTATTGGCCAGCTTGGTTTTGGGGATTTCAAATGTGGTTCTGGTCATTTAATATGTTTATTTGTCTTTTTGGTTCCTGCACATGTATCACTACTATCACTTTTCTGGGTTTCCCTGGCTTTGCTGTACATTGCTGACTGAAATGGTTTTTCTCTCCTGCAAATGTGCCTCTAGCGCGAGGTTTTCACTGGCGCTAATTTTCAGACCTTCATTTCATGGCGTTAGTGTGCATGGGGCCTCTCCCCACCCACTCTCTGCCCATTGACCCCTCATCTCTGCCCCTGGGGAGCCTTACTCTGCCCTCTGGGGAGCCTTACTCCACCCTCTGCGCACCTTAACGCCACCGCAGACATTATCGCGCGATACGTGACGTTCTCGCATGATAAAGCGCCATTATCACGCGTTAACTTCACGTATCGTGTGATAACATCACAGTTGCGACATTAGCACTGTTTAGTAAACATACCCCATAGTATCCCCCTGGAATACTTGATGCATTAGCCCCTCCGAGAACAACTGATCACTACACATTCCTGTCTTTAGAGCAACTGATACATCTTCCTTCTGAGACAATTGATTTTGGTTCAGCAAATCATATAGTAACATAGTAAATGACAGCAGATACAGACCAGCATGGTCCATCTAGTCTGCCCAGTAAGGTGGCTAGAGTTGTAGAGCTGCACCTGCTGCTCTTTACAGGTTACTCCGCCTCTATGTCTTTGCTTAAGTTTGTATCTGCTGCTCCAGGCAGGCTACTTGCTTTGATTCCATTCTCTTGCTGTGTAGTGATCTGTGACTGTCCCATGCCTTTTTGAATTCTTTCACTCTTTTTGCTCTCATCTCTTTCAGGAGGGCATTCCAGGCATCCACCACTCTTTCCGTGAAAAAGTATTTCCTGATGTTGCTTTTAAGTTTACTTCCTTTCAGCTTCATTTCATGTCCTCTAGTTCTACAGCTTTTTTGGCTCCTTAATACCCTATAAGTATTTAAAGGCTGTATCATATCCCACCTGTCTCTCCTCTCTTCTAGGGTGTACATATTTAGGTCTTTGAGTCTTTTCTCATATGCTTTCTGACACAGACTCCTTTTCATGTTGGTCGTCTTCCTCTGAACCATTTCAAGTCTTTTCATATCTTTTGTAAGGTAGGTCTCTAAAACTGAACACAAAATTTCTAAGTGAGGCCTCATCAATGACCTGTAAAGAGGCACTAATACCTCCTTCTTCCTCCTGATTGTTCCTTTCTATAGGCAGTCTAACATCTTTCTGACCTTGGCTTCATGCTGTTGTATGTAATGCTGATTGTGTGGTCTGAACTGCTGCCTCTGTGTTTCCCCAGATCTGCTGTCTCTCACTCTCCTCTGGCTCCGCCTCCTCAGGAGGTTTCTACTGAAATAGCTCTTGCTAAAGTCTCCAGTGACTTATTCCTGGCTAAATCCAAGGGCCTTTACTCAGTCCTCATCCTTCTTGACCTCTCTGCTGCTTTCGACACTGTTGACCACAACCTTCTCCTTGATACCCTGTCCTCGCTTGGTTTTAAGTACTCTGTACTATCCTGCTTCTCCTCCTAGCTCTTCCATTGCTCTTTCAGTGTTAGTTCTGGTGGATCCTCCTCTGCTGCTATCCTGCTCTCAGTTGGTGTACCCCAAGGATCTGTCGTGGGTCCGCTCCTTTTGTCTCTCTATATGCAGTCCCTTGGTGCACTCATCTCTTCCCATGGCTTTCAGTACCGTCTTTATGCTGATGACTCCCAGATCTACCTCTCTAGGCCTGAAATCTCCCCAGCAATCCAGACCGGCATCTCTTCCTGCCTTTCTGACATTGCTGCTTGAATGTCTCACCGCTGCTTGAAATTGAACTTGGCCAAGACTGAGCTTCTTATCTTTCCCCCTAAAACTTCTTCTCCTCTTCCTTCCTTCTCAGTCTCTGTGGATAACTCTGTACTCCTTCCTGTTTCCTCGGCTCGCAACCTTGGGGTTGTCTTTGACTCCTCTCTCTCCTTCTCCACACACATCCATCTGATAGCTAAGATGTGCCATTTCTTTCTCTATAACATCAGCAAAATCCGCCATTTCCTTTCTGAACACACTACTAAGATACTTATCCACTCCCTAATCACCTTCCATCTTGACTACTGTAACCTGCTCCTTGCCAGTCTCCCTTTGAATCATCTCTCTCCCCTTCAATCTGTTCAACACTCTGCTGCGCAGCTAATCTTCCACCTACCTTGTCATGCTCATATTACTCCTCTTCTCAAGTCACTTCACTGGCTCCCTATCCATTTCCACATCCAATTTAAACCTCTCCTGCTGACCTATAAATGCATTCACTCTGCAGCTCCTCACTACCTTTCTTCTCTTATCTCTCCTTACACCCCCTCCCCCTTCAGAAACTCCGCTCTTCTGGCAAATCGCTTCTATCTGTGCCCTTCTCTTCTATTGCTAACTCCAGGCTTCGCTCCTTTCACCTTGCTGCACCTTACGCCTGGAACAAACTATCTGTGTCTGTACGCCAGGCACCTTCTCTGACCCTCTTCAAATCCAGGCTGAAAACTCACCTCTTCTCTGCTGCTTTTGGTTCTTGACTCACCTGATTTCTTTGTTTCTTTACCATTCCCCCTTGTTTTATCCCTGTTTGCACCTTCTGTGTTGTCTGTCTTGACTAGATTGTAAGCTCTGATGAGCAGGGACTGTCTCTTACATGTCTGTGCAGTGCTGCGTATGACTTGTAGCACTATACAAATGCTCAGTAGTAGTAGTAGTAGTAAGTGATGCGGCTGCGTTCTAACAGGTCTGCTGTCTCTCACTCTCCTCTGACTCCGCCCCCTCAGGAAGTGACGTGGCCTCATTCTAACAGGTAACCTGCCCTTCAAGCAACACTATAAAAGCCCAACGTCAGTGGCACTCATTTTACTGTCCTCATGCTGTTGTAAGTAATGCTAATTGTGTGATCTCAACTGCTGCATCTATGTTTCCCCAGGTCTGCTGTCTCTTACTCTCCTCTGGCTCTCCCCTAACTGGTAACCTGTCCTTCAAGCAGCACTGCAAAAGCCTGATGTTAACAGCGCTCATCGCCGCAGCGGCACACGACATGATTCTTTATGCTGATGACTCCCAGATCTACCTCTCTAGGCCTGAACATGGGTGCGCACTGAAGGAGTGGCTCCGGCGGCATAGGTGTTAGTGTCAGAAAAGAATACAACATTACGGCCAAATCTGTGTTCACTCACTTCACTAGCCTCTCGCTCCTCTATCATTGCTTTCCTCTGGCTTTGGTGAGTTTATCTCACCCTTCCTACTTCCAAGGACCTATTTAGACTGGCTGTGTCTAGCTGTTGTTTTATGGCAGCTATTCCTGTTCTGTGGGGAAATCGCCCCCATGCTACGTCTCATACTCCTCCAGTACATGGTGCCTCCTCACTCAACCTTGCAAATCTTCTGTGCCTCACAGCTGGCTGTCTGTCTCTCCCTGCTCCTCTGTACCCCTCATATCTTCCCTCTGTTAAGTTAGGATTTATTAACTGTCATTCCCTGAGAACCAAGACCCTTCTTATACAGAATCTCGTTTCCTAAGAGTTTTTTGATCTTCTTCTCCTCTCTGAAACATGGCTCAGAGATGGTGAGGAACCTCTTCTGGCTCATTGTCTTCCTCAGGGCTATGCTGCCATTTCTGTCCCCCGCAATGTTCACATGGGTTGAGTAGTTGCTTCCTTATATCGCTCTTCACTTCCATTTGTTCAGGTCTCCTTCCCTATGCTACACTATCCTGAATCTCTCCTCCTGTGCCTATAGACTTTCCCTGCGATTTATTTCCTAGCTGTCTACTCCCCACCATCCCTCAGCCTCATCTCTGAGATTTACTCTTTCTGACAATCTCTGACCTCTCGCTCCAATACCCTAACCTGGTGATTTCAGGAGATTTCAATGTGCATCTTGAAGCACCCTTCACTGCTCTCCTCCACGACCTGACCCTCACTCAACATGTGACCATGCCAAACCCATGTAGCTGGCAACACTCTTGACCTGGTAATCACCCCACCTAGTTCCACCCTCCTGCCTCTGGACCTACATACTAGATCTTTGCCCTGGACCGATCATTACTGTTTGATTTTTCACCTACCACTTCCATCACCTCACATCTCTGCCCCCCTCTCATGCTCCTGTAAACCTACAACAGGGTCCCATTTGTTACTCTCGCCGTATCACTCCCTTTACCCTCCAGCATTTTCAGGCTGCTGACCAGCTTCTATCTGTAGAATTCCCTTCCCTCTCCCTGAATTCACAGTTTTCCCAATGGACTGCCAGTCTCTCATCTGCCCTGGATCAACTAGCTCCCTTGCAGCCCCACCCCTCGCATAACTGTTCTCGACAACCTTGGTATCACCCTGGTCTTTGTCTTCTTCACTCTCAGCTTTGGCATGTGGAGCATCTGTGGAGGACGTTTTGCTCTTCCTCCGCATTACAATGTTTCAAGGAGCACCATTTTCACTACCGCTCTCAAGTCCACAGAGCCAAACAGACATATTTTTCCACAACTATATCTTCCACCTCCAACCCCACTCACCAGCTTTACTCAGTGCTTAGGTCCCTCACTGCACTTCACTCTGGCTCCTCTTCAGCACCTCCTCCACCCACTCTCAGTCCCTCACAACTAGCCTCCTTTTTCGACACCAAAATCCTCAACCTTTGGACCTCATTACCACATTGCCCCCTCCCCCATTGTCCTCTCCTCCCCCACCTTCTTCTCCCCCTCTCTCTCCACTCTCACATGTGTGGGCTTCCTTTCACCTGCTTACCACTTTGGAACTCAAAAAATCTATCTCCTCCTCACACAAGACGACTTGCTCCCTCGACCCAATACCCTCATCATGGCTCCTTGAACCTTCCCTTGCCCTCATTCCCTCTATCCTTGCTATGATTAATACCAACCTCACCTCTGGATCCTTTCCCAGTCTCTGGAAACACACTCTAGTTCTCCCCCTCTTTAAAAAGCCTTCTCTTGATCCTCTCATCCCAGCACACTACTGTCTGGTCTCCAATCTCCCCTTCCTTTCAAAAATACTTGAAAAAGCAGTTTTTGACCAACTCACCTGCCACTTGGATTCCACACACTTTCTTCACCCCCACCAATTCGGTTTTCGGCCTGGTCATAGTGTCAAAACTGTCCTGCTCACTTTGCTTAATAAACTTCACCTTTCACATGACCATGGTGATATTTCTGTGGTGGTATCCTTAGATCTTTCAGCGGCTTTCGATCTTGTCGACTGCCACTCCTTCTGTCTGTTCTGATCCTTTTCCCCTTTGTTGTGGTGTTCCCCAGGGCTCGGTTGTGGCACCTCTCTTGTTCAATATCTTCCTTGCACCACTTGATCTCCTTATTCAACAGTCCGGGATATCAGCCTATAATTATGCTGATGACCTCATTCTCCTTCATCACCCCAGCCCTCTTCAGCCAGATCTCTCCTCCCTCAACACCTGCCTTACCTCAGTCGTTTATTGGTGTTGGTTTGTCTTGTGACCACTATGGATGGGACTTTTTTTGAATAATTACCTCCGTCGCTGACTGGTTAACTACCAACTGTCTTCACCTCAATCTGGCAAAAACATCATCTATCTGGTTTACTCATGGAAGCCCCTTTTCCTTGACAGCCCCAATTCTTGCTAACTCCCCTGCTCCCCTAGTGGCCTCCTTTCATTATCTAGGGCAGGGATGGGCAATTCCATTCCTGGAGGGCCGCAGACCAGTCAGATTTTCATGATGTCCCTAATGAATATTCATAGACCTATTTCCATACAATGGAAGGTAGTGGATGCAAATAGATCTCATGAATGTTCATTAGGGACATCATGAAAACCTGACTGGTCTGCGGCTCTCCAGGACCAGAATTGCCCACCCCTGATTTAGGGGTCTTTCTCAATTCTGATCTCTCTTTCAAGGATACATTTCTCGGTTAGGACACATTTCTCTTTTTACTACCTCTGCCAAATCCAAGCTATCTGCCCTTTTCTCACTTCTCAGGCTCTTACCACCCTTCTACTATCCTTGGTTATGTCTCGCTTAGATTTTTGCAGCTCTATTCTTGCTGGCATTCCTCACACCCAATTTCAGACTCCAGCTTGTTAAGAACATGGCAGCCCATATCATTACTTACTCCATCTGTCGAGACCATATTACTCCCCTTCTTTTCCAAATACACTGGCTACCATTAGAGTATTGTATCCATTTCAAAATCCTTACTATGATTCACCAGGTTATTTACACTCACAATCCACAAAACCTGACTGACCTTCTTCACTTCCACACTCCCAGTCGTAGTCTCTGTTCAGTACACATCAACAGTCTTCATCTTCCCTCACCATCCTGTGCCCACTTGCAGTCTACCTGCCACTCTGCCTTTTTCTTCCTTGGACCCGCTCTATAGAATTCCCTCCCTACCCCTCTCAGACTAGAACCAAATCACATTAAATTCAAATCTCTCCTGAAAACCCATTTGTTCTCTTGTGCCTTTGACATCCTGACTCCTACTCTGTGACCCTGCTTATCTATGTTGTCTGCTTCTTCTGTCTTGTCTGCTTGACTGAGCTCTATCTATTTCCTATAATATATTGTAGTTCCTTTCCTTTTCAGGCCTACAGCCACCTTTTACTCTTTTTGATTGTACACAGCCCTCATGTTATAAAGTGCAGTATATCAAATGTAATAAACATAAACATAACACCAACTTGTCACACTGCTTTGCCAATTTGAGATCCTCAGACACAGGCCTGGCTCAAGGAGATGCCCTATGTGAACCTTATCCTTTGTGCACACTCTCTTCCTCTCCAGCATCCATTGCTGCCTTTTTCTGAGACCTGCAGTGGCAGCAATGGCTGTAAGCAGCCCCGTAGCGCTTACCTTAAAACTTTCCAATGCCTGATACTGATTGACTGCAGATGCCAGAGAAAGGCACCAGCAATGGGAATGGACTGCTTATGGATCAAAAGTGCTCTAAGCCGTCACCTAGGGGTATGTTTACTAAACCGTCTTAACATTGCAGCGGTGGTATTATCACGCGATAAGTGATGTTATCGCGCGATAGTGTAACATTATCACGCGATAACGTCACTTATCGCGCGATAATGTGGCAGCGGCGTTAAGGCACACTAACGCTGTGAAATCCGGGTCTGAGGGGTGGAGTAAGGCTTCCCAGAGGGCGGAGAGAAGGGGTCAATGGGCGTAGAATGGGAGGGGAAAGGCTCCAGGCACACTAACGCTGTGAAATCCGGGTCTGAACACTAAGGGGTATGTTTACTAAAACCCCGTTAGGTGCGCGCTGCGCTAGTGTGCGGGATGCCATATAAGGAGTGGGCGTTTCAGTCTGAAAAAAGCAAACCGGGATTAATCATGCGCTAATGTGTGCTGTGCGCTCATGTGCGCTGCGCACATAAGCGCATGAGAAACTTGCACGGGAAGCATAAGTGGCGCGCTGATATGCAAGCACAGGAACAAAGCCACAATACAATGGTTAAGACACTGACCGATGGTGCAGGGATCATGGGTTCAATCCCCCACTATACCCAATGAAAAAGGCTGGCTGAGGCATTACCTGTTATAGGTAATATTGCAGTCTGAGGCATATTAATTTTATTTTAATTACTGCTATAAGCAAACGCACTCTGAAAGCACTGTAACATAAGGCGCTCCATAAGGTACCCCAGAGGGCACAATTTAAAGTGCACTGTCCACCAAGGCACCCTAGAATGTTGCTTATAGGGCGCTTTATAGGGTGCCGTATGAGGCACCGCAAGGGCACAGCACTGTTTATGATGGCAGCACTGTGCAGTGTAACGAATGAAAATCATAAGTAGGTGTGCTGACATGCAAGGAGGAGCAGCAGTGTAGCACAATGGTTAAGACACTGACCAATGATGTAGGAGTCATGGGTTCAATCCCCTACTGTGCCTAACAAAGAAGACTGGCTGAGGCATTGCCTGTTATAGGTAATGTTGCTTTAGGAGGCATTTTATTTTTATTTTAATTAGTGCTGCCAGCAAACACACCCTCAAAGTATTGTAACATAAGGTGCTGCATAAGGCGCCTCATAAAGTACCCCAGAGGGCACATTATAAAGTGCACTGTCTGCCACGGCAACCTATAATGTCCCCCATAGGACACCCTATAAGTCACTCCACAGGATAACGCCCTCTGAGGCACCTTATGGGTACAGTACACTGAGGGTGTTTTTGCTGGCAGCAATAATGTACATTAAAAAGAGATAATGCTTTGGGCAGCCCTATCAAACAACACCACTGTGGGTTTGAACCCATGACCACTGACTCTACAGGCAATGAAGTAACCAGTGGGCTACAGCTCTATGGCTACTAGCAAGCCCCTGGCTGGCTGCAGAGGGACTGCATGTCACCACACAGACAGTCTGCTGTGGTCACCAGGATAGGGTTAGCCCACCCGTACCCATGATGCACTCCACATGCAAATCAGCTGTCTACAGATGAACACAAGATGGGGTATACACCCCCACAGCACCTCGGCCTGGTAGGGGGAACTGACCATGTGTGTTACAGGCACAGAGTAGCTACACACCATCACATTGTGCGGGTACTGTGCCCACCCTGAGTGTGCGGTGGGGCGCCCAGCACCGTCCATGACAGAAATGGGCCATGCTGCAGGTCCCCAGCAGTGCTAATGTGTGAGATAGATAGTTTCTGCAAACACCTTGGATATATCTGTAAGTCTCAGTCAGGTGTAGCCCCTATGGACTCCTAGGAGGATTATGTACCACCACACTCCTCCTCCAGGGCTGAGGGTGGTAAACAAGGTCTCCCATCAACAGATCCACATTCCTCCTCCCTGCAATGGTGGCAGTAGAGGGGACCATCCACCCCGGTCCTGCTGGGGAACAGACACCTGCTGGGCAGTCAATGCAGCTCTGTACACATCCATAACACAATAGCAGACAGCCATTAGGCCTGGATATGTCAAACTGCACCCCACCACTATCTGCAGCAAACCTTCAGCCACTGCACCCTGCAAGGCACTCCATCAAGACACATACCAGCTGCAAACAGTCTGCTAGCTAGTCCATAGTGCATGTTCTTGGTGGAAATGCATACACAACAAGCAGATAAGTCAGTGACTGGGCCCCAAAAGAAAACCCATAACTATCACATGAGAGAAATAACATATAGCACTATGGGGGTGCCTAGCCATGCCGTGGTCACTGCACAGTCAGTGTGAGAGTGATCTCCCAGCAGGACATGCTGTGGCCACCCTTTCTGTGTAGGTGGTGGCCGGACACTACAATGTCCCAGCCATTGCCCTATGCCCTGTGCAGATGCATCCTGGCCAGGCTACCCTGTCCGGGCTATACCCATGGTACCTTGCTCCTCATTATGCACATTGGCAGGCCAATACTGGCAACAGTGCTGGCAGTGTGGGCTGTGGAGGGTGTTTGCAGCCACCACACACTGGATAGACAGACACACACTCCCACACCTATGCCAGCATTGTGCTACTATAGAGGAGTCTAGCAGCCCTGGCCACCACACCAGTCCTGGGCACAGTACAGGCATGGATATGGTACGCAATACTGTTGGGGGTCACTCCCCAGGGTGGTAAACACTGTCAGAGACCAGACCTGAAGCACACACCACAGACATCAGAAAGATTGTTATGATGGAGCTCAATCAGCAAACTGTGCTTAACGTAGGACTTGCTATCTGCCAGTAATCATAGCAAACGTTTGATAGCTGTGTACCGTATACCCAGGTGTAGGGTGGCATTGCTAAGGTATGCAAGTGCTAGTATTGGGAGATGCACGCAGGGCCCAATGTCCTGTCTCTCCAGGAGGCATTGGCTAATGGGGCCTGTGGGTGTGGGTGTGTCTGCCCCTGTTGGCTGCTGCTTTACGGCAGAGGTTCCCAACTCCAGCCCTGGTGTGCCAAACACTGTTCGGGTTTTCATGCTGTCCCTCATGAATATGCATGAGATACATCTGCATGCCATGGGGGTGGTGTATAGATATGCAGCTAAGGCATCTTTATTAGAGGCAGCATGGAACCTGAATGGTGTTTGGCCCTCCAGGACTGCATTTGGGAGACTCTGCTCTAGGTAATACGCCTCTTTATGGTGTCTGTGCTTGGTGGGGTAAAATATAGGCGTATTAACCATGCGTATGTTCTCTGCAATAAAGGTTTACCCTTACTATCACGGTTTAGTTGTGGGAAAAATATGTGGACTGGATTGGCAGCAGCCCCAGCTGGGCTTTGAACCTGTGACCCTCTGTTCTTGCACACACTCTCTGTGTGCACTGCACCACTGTGTTGCCACAGATATGCTGCATTCCCTGGGAAGTCCATGACTGTACATCCGACAGGGCCTGTTTGTTGCAGTGCACGGCACCCACCTGGACAGGGCTAGGCCATGGTCTGCTGTGGCTACCAGCTGCTGCCACCTCCACCACCAGTACCGCTCCATCCTTAGATTGGAGACAGCATAAACCCTGAAGAATTTGTGGCCCTCCAGGACTGCATTTGGGGGAATCTGCTCTAGGTAATGTGCATGTTTCTGGTGTCTGTGCTCTGTAGGGTAAAATAGAGGTGTTTGAGCCATGCTTATGTTCTCTGCAATAAAGGTTCGTCTTTACTATCATGATTTAGTTGTGGGTAAAATATGGGGACTGGATTGGCTGGAGCCCCAGCTGGGGCTTGAACCTGTGACTTTCTGTCTCCAAACACGCTGGTTGTGTGCACTGCACCACCGTGTTGCCACAGAGACAGTGCATTCCCTGATGATACCATGACTGTCCGGCAGGGCCTGTCTGTTGCAGTTCATTGCACCCACCTACACGGGGCTAGGCCATGGTCTGCTCTGGGCAGCTGCCACTGTCCCCCTCCACCTCCAGTACCCCTGTGCCACCCTGCTGACATGCCCTTCTGCTGGTAGTGCTGGTGGTACGCAGTCTCAGGCCATCCTGTGTGCGGGTAGGTGGCTGCCTATGGTGCTGGTTCTAGGGTAGGGGTGCCTGCATATCTGTCCGCACCTCCCCCAATCACCGCCTGCCAATGTTCTGTGCCTTTGGGGGTACTTGCTGGGTACTATCCCCTGTGACACTGTGCTAAACACTCTCATGCCCATGTTGGGCCCTCATCAGTTGCTATCTGGCTGTTGTTCAGTTTCAGCATTCCTAAGTGCCATCTAGGCATCTGCCTAGTCCGCACTGTGCCCCAGCTGCACCACAGCATGTGCCGCCTGCAGCCCTCTGTATCCCCTTTCCCAGCATCTGTCCAGTTGCCCATTTCGACCTGCCTGCCCTGCTGTTGTGGAACATGTGCATGCCATAGGTAACCTGTCCAATGGAGAGGGAAACCCTGATCAGTGCTATTTCACTGTGGGATTATTCAACTTGTATGGGGACGGAGCGTAGACCCATCTAAAATTCATATTTATTTTTTGGGGCTTTCTTGGGAGTGTTTTTTGATGTTTCCCATTACTATCACTATTGCCCAGCTTGATTATAATTTTTTTTTATTTTGTTGAGGTCCTTTTCAATGTTTATTTGTACTTTTGTTCTGTGCACATGTATCACACTTATCACTTTTTTGTAGGTTTCCCTAGTTTTGCTGTGCATTGCTGACAGAAAAGGTTTCTCTTTCCTTTAAATCGACTCTACCGCGAGGCTTTCACTTGCGGTATTTTTTGCCTTGAATTTCAGCCCCGCTAGTGTGCGGGGAGCCTCTCCCCTCCCACTCTCCATCCATTGACCCCTTCTCTCCGCCCCTGGGGAGCCTTCCTCCGCCCTCCGGGAGCCTTTCCACGCCTTTATCACACATTAACGCGCCACACACATGAGCGTGCGCTTTAGTGCGCCGCGCACCTGTGCGGGGCACATTTGTGCCCCGTAACGCAATATTAGCATGCGCTAAGGTACCTTAGCGCACGCTAATGTGCGCCGCGCACATTAGCGCAGTTTAGTAAACATACCCCTAAACGCCAGTGAAACCCTCGCGTTACGGCACATTTGCAGGAAAGAGAAACCATTTCAGTCAGCAATGTGCAGCAAAGGCAGGGAAATCCAGAAAAGTGATAGTTGTGATAAATGGGCAGGGACCAAAAAGGCAAATAAACATATAAAAGGACTAGAACCACATCTAAAATCCCAATAACCAAGCTGATCAATAGTGATATTAATGATAAACATAAAGCAACACTACTGACAAAATGTATAAATTAAGATATCATGTTTGGAAGGGTCTATGCTCTGTCCCCCTACAAAGTGAATGATCCCACATTGAAATAGCATTGATCAGGGCTTCTGTCTTTTAGATTGTGCAGGTTTGTTATGTCGTGCACATGTGCAGCAACAGCAAAGTGGGCACGTAGGAAACGGCAACTGTACTGATGCTGTAAATGGGATACAGGGGGCTGCAGGCGGCACATGCTGTGGTCCAGCTGGGGCACAGTGCAGGCTAGACAGATGCCTAGGTGGCACATAGGAATGCCGAAATGGTAAAGCAGCAAGACAGCAATTGATGAGGGTCCAACATGGGCACGAGTGTGTGTCCCACAGTGTCACAGGGGAGATTACCCAGCAGGTACCCCCAAGGGCACATGACATTGGCAGGTGGGGCGGGGGGGGGAGCACGCATGTACATGTAGGCACCCCTACCCGAGAACCCACACCATAGCCAGCTGCCTACCAGCATACTGGATGGCCTGGTACTGCGCACCACCAGCACCACCGGCATAATGGCATGGCAGCATGGTAGCGGAGGGATGCTGGTGGCGGAGGGGGCAGTGGCATCTGCCCACAGCAGACCATGGCCTAGCCCCGTTTAGGTGGGTGCCGTGCAATGCAACAGACAAGGTCTGTCTGACAAACAGTCATGGTATCCCCCAGGGAATGAACTGTCCTTGCGGCAACAGTGTGGTGCAGTACACACAGCCAATGTGTTCAGGAGCAGAAGGTCACAAATTCAAGTCCCAGCTGTGGCTCCTGCCAACCCTTTCCCCATATTTTACCCAGTACTAAACGGTGGTAATAAAGATGGAACCTTTATTGCAGATAAAATAAACATGCCTGAAACACCTATATTTTACCCTACAGAGCACAGACACCATAAACATGTGCAATCCCTAGAGCAGAGTTTCCCAACTGCAGTCCTGGAGGGCCAAACACCATACAGGTTTCATGCTGTCCCTAATAAATATGCCTGTGCTGCATTAGTATGTGCCGCCCCCATTGTATTCAAATGTATCTCATTCATATTCATTAGGAACAACATGAAAACCTGAACAGTGTTTGGCCCACCAGGACCAGAGTTGGGAACCTCTGCCCTACTGCGGCGGCCAACAGGGGCATAAATACCCACACCCACAGGCTCCACTATCCAAAGCCTCATGGAGAGTCAGGCTGTTGGGCCCTGCGCGCAGCAGCATCTCCCAATACTAGCACATGCATACCTTAGCAATGCCGCCCTAAACTTGGGAATACGTTACACATATATCAAAAGATTGCTATGATTAATGGCAGATAACAATTCCTAAGTTAAGCACAAATTGCTGATCGAGCTGCATCATAGCAACCTTTCTGATATCTGTGGAGTGTGTTTCAGTTTTGGTTTCTGACAGTTTACCACCCCGGGGAGTGACCCCAACAGTATTGCATACCATAGCCATGCCTGCACTGTGCCCAGGACTGGTGTGGTGGCCAGGGCTGCCAAAAGCCTCTATATTTGCACAATGCTGGCATAGGTATGAGTGTGTGTCTGTCTATCCAGTGTGTTGTGGCTGCCTAAACCTTACTCAGCCCACACTGCTTGCACTGTTTCCAGTGTTAGCCTGTCAATATGCATAATGAGGAGCAAGGTACTGTGGGTATGGCCCGGACAGGGTGGCCTGGGCAGGATGCATCTGCACAGGGCATAGGACAATGGCTGGGACATTGTAGTGCCCAGCCACCACCTGCACGAACAGGGTTGCCACAGCATGTCCTGCTGGGAGGTCACTCTCACCCTGACTGAACAGTGACCACAGCATGGCTAGGTTCCCCCATAGTGCTATATAGTATTTCTCTCAAGTGATGGTTATGGGTTCTCTTTTCTGCGGCCCAATCACTGACTTATCTGCTTGGTGGATGTGCTCACATCCCAGTTTTGGGTGCGCACATTTCCTCCTGGAACATGCACTATGGATTAGCTAGCAGACTGTCTGCAGTTAGTATGTATATGGATGGAACACTGTGCAGTGGCTGGAAACTTACTGTACTTGCTGCTGGAGAAGGTCAGATAATGGTGGGGAGGCAGCTGAGCATTTCCAGGCCTGATGTCTGTCTGCCATTGCCTTAGGGATGTGTACAGATCTGCATTGACTGCGCTGTAGGGTGCCTGTTCCCCAGCCGGACTGGGGTTGATGGTTCCTCTCTTCTGCCACAATTGCAGGAATGTAGAATGTGGATCTGGTGGTGGGAGATCCTTTCCCCCATCCTGAGCCCCAGAGGGTGGGTTGGGTGGTGCTACATAATCCACCTATGGATCCAAACACTCCCCTTCTCTTAAATCATGTGACCATGGCATCCACACAGGATATGCACTATTCTGGGTGCATCATAGTCAACAAGGGCTAGACATGACTGGGAAATACGGATGAACACAGGTGTATCCTAGGTGTGTCTGCAAGGACTACCTATCCCACACTGGCACTGATGACGACCTGCAGCATAGCCTATCTCAGCTAAGCCAGGTGCTGCGGACCTGATGCTGGGCGCCCCACCTTGCCCTCAGGGTGAACACAGTACCCCCACAATGTGTCTGTCTGTAGCTACTCTGTGCCAGTAACACACACGGTCAGTTCCCCCTACCAGGCCGAGGTGCTGTGGGGGTGCATACCCCATCTTGTGATCATCTGTAGACTGCTGATCTGCATGTGCAGTGCATCATGGGTACGGGTGGGTTAACTCTATCCTGGTAACCACAGCAGACAGTTTGTGTGGTGACCTGCAGTCCTTCTGTAGCCAGCCAGGGGTTTGTTAGTAGCTATAGAAATGTAGCCCACAGGGGGGCGGAGCCTGATGTCCAGCGGGTTAGACGCTTCGCGCTGAAGCTCCCGAGAGGGGGGGCGGAGCCTGATGTCCAGCGGGTTAGACGCTTCGCGCTGAAGCTCCCGAGAGGGGGGGGGCGGAGCCTGATGTCCAGCGGGTTAGACGCTTCGCGCTGAAGCTCCCGAGAGGCCTACTCAGAATCCTGACTTAATACCTACCTAAACTTAATACTTTGCTCCGAACTTACCGGGGTACCTCGGGGGGGATGGCGGCCCACAAACCAGCACGCTTAGACTTCGGGTCTCCCTCTTCTTCACACACGGAAAACGCTCAAAAACAGAGTTGTCTTCCCCACAAAAGACAGTTCCACTTCGGGAAAACCCCGAAATGCAACAGGAGATCTTGGAGGAAATACGCGGTGTGAAGGAACTGGTACAGTCCAACGGAGAGGCGCTCCGAGCCATGCGGGAAAACTTCGGTGTGCTTCAGGACCGGCTTGAAGGTCTCTCACTACGGCAGGACAACATGGCGGGGGTCCTCGACTCGCACGCGGTGCGCTTGGTGAAATTGGACAAGGCTGAGCGTCAGATACAGAATCTTCAAAAAGAGTTAGAGGATAGCAATAATCGAGCCCGTCGCAACAATGTAAGGCTCATTGGAGTACCGGAGGGGGCCGAAGCAGGAGATATAAGAGAATTCCTGGTCAAAACTCTTCCCTCCTTGCTGAAGATCACTTTTCACAGAGATCTGGAAATTGACCGAGCACATCGTGTTCCTACCAACATGGCCCTCAATCGGACGACCCCCCGGCCTATCATCTTTCGATTACTGAGATATCAACAAGTTGAGCAGATTCTCAATGCTGCCTGGGCGAATCATCATCTGGAGTTTGAAAGTCATAAAGTCTCCTTCTTCCCTGACTTGGCAAAGCCCACAGTTGACCGTCGGAAGAGACTCCTTGCTTTTCGCCCTAGACTTCAACAGCTACAGGCTCGCTTTGGCCTATTGTATCCAGCGAAGCTCAGAGTGACTCTCCATAACCAAACTAGAACATTCGAAGATCCTGATCTACTAGCAACATTTTTAGATTCCAAAGAAGCAGACCAGATGCGCTAATCCAACAACTTGGATCTGTAACTCGCCGGATCTGCCCGCCATTTTGAATG
This sequence comes from Ichthyophis bannanicus, assembly GCA_033557465.1. NCBI lineage: Eukaryota > Metazoa > Chordata > Amphibia > Gymnophiona > Ichthyophiidae > Ichthyophis > Ichthyophis bannanicus. The sequence goes on from CM066037.1 coordinate 212,203,617, forward strand.
GCCCGACGCGATGATCACCGCCTGGAACAGAGACTGCCTGGACTTTTCTTTCTGTCTATATATAGCTTTCTTGGTCTCCTATCCCTCCATGATGTGCACCTCGGTTGGATTCGGAACATGCACAGCTATACAGGTTATATGTTTCAATTAGGCCTTCTCTGGGGTTTCTCCCCGCAGACACATGGTCGCCAGTCATTTAGTGGGTTCTGCTTCTTCTCTAATGCACTTCGGTGCTTATTTTTTTATATGGGGCGCTTCATTGTTTAACATTAGCTTATTTTCTATCATGTCATGTGTACAGCCATATACAGTTAATATGAGGGACATTGTGAAATTATGTGCGTTATCATGTTCTTTTTCAGAATTATTAACTTTACTGAATGGCTTTCTGTAAGCTCTTATCACTGAATGTAAAAGGCATCAATAGTCCAATCAAAAGAAAGAAAATCCTTAGCTATCTTAATCATGAGCATGCTGATTTAGTGTTTCTTCAGGAAACGCATTTAAACTCCACTGAAACACTGAAACTCAATGCTAAGCCTTACATGGTGGCTGCCTACTCTCCCGCCGTTTCCAAACGGTGTGGGGTAGCCATCTTGGTTAAGAAGTCTTTGCAAGCTACTGTACTGGATACTAGCTCTGATAAGGAGGGTAGATGGGCCCGTGCACACCTTAAGGTTGGAGATAGTGAAATCACGTGTATTTGTATTTATGCTCCGAATGTAGATAACCCTGCTTACTATGCAAGTATTGCGCAGTTGGCACAGGCCTCTGCCAATACTCCATTAATACTTGGCGGCGATTTCAACCAAGTACTTGATCCTTTGATAGATAGACAGCCGCCTAGAACGAGTGGTCCACCCAAGAGTCTTGATACCCTTACAGCTCTGATGAAAGATCTTGCGTTAGTAGATATATGGAGGCTGCTTCACCCCTCTGACTTAGAGTTCACCTTTTTCTCAGCCCCCCATCACTCACAATCTAGAATAGATTTTTTTCTTATCTCCAAAGCGCTGATACCCCAAGTGGACACGGCTAGGATTCATCCTCTCCATATTTCAGATCATGCTGCCATATCTTTCTCATTACATGTCACTACGCAAGGTGAACATCCCCGTGCTTGGTTTTTTGATAGATCCCTACTAGACCAAACAGATTTTCAGGTTGACATAAAGGCCGCTATCCAAGACTACTTTCATTTTAATTCACCCCATGACACTGCGAGCTGGGCTTGGTGGGAGGGTTTCAAGGCGTCTATCCGTGCAACTATAACTAGCTATCAAATCCGACAGGGGAAACAACGAAAGCAACATTTACTGATTTTAGAACAACAAATACAAGCTGGAGAGCGTCTTCTCACGTCCCGTACTGACCCATGTATTTTACTTCGCTTACAACGTCTTCGTTTTCAATACAATCAGCTTTTATATACCGCCGCTGCCAAAAATATTGAATCTCAACAAGGGATGTACTATCAGGAAAATAACCGTGCTGGCAAATTGCTAGCCAATGCCCTGAAAGGTCAAAAAGAAGCCAAGCGTGTTACCGCTCTCCGCAATCCGTCGGGGGGGAGTTTGGTCACTAAAGATACAGAAATATTAGAACTCTTTCGTGATTTTTATACTCGGCTTTATCAATCTGAATGTGATTTCGAGCCAGAAGTATTTGAACGCTTACTATCAGGGGTACGGCGACCGACCCTATCTGACGAAGATAGAGAGGCCATGGACAAACCATTCACTTTATCAGAAATTCAATCGGCACTCAAGAGATGTGCCACAGGTCGAGCCGCAGGCCCGGACGGTCTCCCAGCTGAATTCTACAAAACTTTTAGCGCTGACTTAGCTCCGTTTTTGAAACTTTATTTTTCTGCTCTGGCCGAGGAGGGATCTCCCTCTGGATCCTTCTCAATGGCTAATGTAGTAGTTTTTGAGAAAGAGGGGAGAGATCCGCAACTAACAGCTAATTATCGTCCAATTTCCCTACTAAACGCAGACTATAAAATATTTGCCACCATTCTCTCCACCCGGCTCTCTGACAAGATGTCTACTTTAATACACCCAGATCAATGCGGTTTCATTCCCGGTAGATCAACTGCTGATAATGCTAGGACCCTATGTCATGTACTGACTGCCGCAGTTAATCTTGATCGACCATTGGTTGGCCTCTCACTTGATGCTGAGAAGGCCTTCGACCGCTTAGAATGGCCCTTCTTGTTTGCAACTCTTCGCTGGTACGGATTCGGAGAAGGCTTTCTCCGTTGTCTCCAAACCATGTATGCACAGCCCACTGCTAGTATCTGTGCTAATGCTTTAAAGTCTCAGCCATTTCCCCTGCAACGCGGTACTCGCCAGGGATGCCCACTGTCTCCACTTCTTTTCGATCTCGCACTCGAACCCTTAGCTTTACTAATCCGGCAATCCAAGGATATTCATGGAGTCCCTTTCTCTCATAGGGAAATCAAAATTTCAGCGTATGCTGATGACCTGATGCTCTTTGTCTCCCTAGACTCAGTACCGGCTGTTCTAGAGCAAATTGGTAAATATTCACAACTCTCGGGCTATAAGATAAATTGGACCAAATCGGTTGCCTTTCCACTAAATCCTTTGATCCATCAGGCAGATATGCAATCCTTTCCCTTTTTATGGCAACCTCGCATGGTCAAATACCTTGGGGTGCACTACTGCTCTCCTTTAGAAGACACCATCACCTTTAATGCTAAAGACTTAACCTCTAAAGTCCGGGCGCTTACTCAACGCTGGACTCCTTTAACACTTACTTGGTGGGGCCGCCTAGAAACCATTAAAATGATGACTTTAAAATGCAGAATCAGATATAAAATCCTCCTAATCACATTCAAGCTCCTAAACAACATCGCCCCCTCATATCTATCCATGCTATTACATACCCCATCAGAATCAAGAACTCGCAGACTAAACGCAACACACTCACTTGAAATACCAAATTCATTCAAAAAAACTAAAAAATCCACCAGCACCAGAGCCTTCTCATTCACTGCCCCCATGCTCTGGAATAATCTCCCAATAAACCTTCGGATCATAAAAGACCTCACCCAATTTAGAAAGGAACTCAAGACATATCTTTTCTCCGAACACTATGAAATCCCATACCCCCAAGTCCAACCACACACCATCCCCAAACACTCAAACACAAAGCCCTAAAATCACACTCAACTACCCACACACATACACTCACCACATACTCCCACCACATACACCCCAAAATACTCCCAAGAGATGAAAAAAAAAAGGAAATAAATTCCTCCACACACACACACATATGAAAGGTAGAAAACTCTGACTACCTGTAAAAAGGTAGAAAAATTCTGATCAACACTATGATACAGAAACTTATTAATGTATATAAAATGTAAATAGTTTCGACAATTAATGCACAGTTATTTGTATAAAGTTACAATGTTATAAATCTCTGTTAATAACTATTATCTGTATAAAGTTAAAAATCTCTGTTCCATGTAATGTATACATTAGTATACAAATTTGTTTACTTGTTCCATGTAAACCGCCACTGATCTCTGGAAGGGGCGGTATAGAAGAAATAGATAAATAAAATAAATAAAATAAATAAATGATTGTTCCCAAAGTAAACTACATTTTAGAAATGTTGCCATGTCTCCTACCTCGACGTACATATAAAGACTTAGAGGGTCTTCTGACTAGATACTTATGGCAAAACAAGACACCTAGGATAGCGAAACATAAGTTACAAGCAGATAAAGAAAATGGTGGTGTCCGATTCCCTGATTTCCTGAAATACCATCACTCTTTTCTTCTCAAACAAGGCGCTCGTTGGCTGGAAGACCTAACACCGAATAGACCAGTGTGGCTAGATATAGAGGAGGACCTTTGCAAACCAATCCCTCTTACTTATCTCCCTGGTATGACTCTCCCATCAGACTCCCACTATCCACCAATGCTCTTAGACACTTTAGGTGCCTTTAATACCCTTGAGCAGTCTCTAGACTCCCGACTTTGTCCGCTAGATAGACTCCCGCTTTGGCACAATGCTCGATTTCAAATACAAAATAAACCGATGGCGTGGAGCCCCTGGTACACTAGGGGCATTTGGATCCCTAACCAGCTGTTCTCTGATGGTCGCTGGAAGACTTTTAGTGAATTACAAATTGAATTTGGTCTCCCAGCGAAACTCTACTTTCAGTTGGTGCAACTTCAGCATTGTCTTCGGAGTGCTAAGGTGCTCCCGCCATCGGAATCCCATACCCAAGGATTAACGGAGATTATCCGCTCTGTCGGGAGCTTATCGGGTGTAGCATCTAACTTTTACAAAACTTTATGTAATACTGTAAATAGAGGCACTCCTATAGCACAGAAATCCTGGGAGCGGGAAATGCATGTAACTTTGACCCCGGAGCAATGGAGCCTAGTCTGGAGCAAGGTGACACGGGTCTCTCGATCCGCCTCACTCACTCAGACACTTTTCTTTCTAGCCCACCAATGTTTCTATACTCCTGACAGGTTAGCCAAATGGAATGCCACCCAGAGCAATAGATGTTGGACATGCCATGCGGCCATTGGTTCACTCACTCATGTTATGTATGAATGCCCCGCATTACAGTATTACTGGAGTCGGGTCTGGGGTCGTATTCAATCTATTTTACACTTTCAAGAGCCCCTCTCTTGGAAGATAGTGGGACTCCGCTCAGCTGCGGGGATCCCCTCTCTTCCCAAATCGGCTTACTTCCTTTTAGACTTTATGCTGGGCATAGCTATTTCCCTAATTACGAAATACTGGAAAAATAGCTCCCATCTGAGCCCCAATGAATGGTGGAATCACGTCTGTCTCTACAGTAAATATGAGCAAATACCTCGTATGTTCGCTTCTTCCGCTCAGACCCCCCACCACTTGTCTAAATGGAAGATGCTCAACGACTATGTTCAAACTGCTCAATGCTCTCATCTGACTGTTTAAATCTATGTAAATTTCTGTCACATGATCATTCCGTATCGCAGATAATATTTCTGTTTGTTTTGATGTACAATTACTGTTGTTTGTAAGCGCTCACATGATGATACTTATCAGCTTAGAGAAGAAGCATAGGGGTGGGGGGTTATTGGAGTTGCTTTTCCTTATTGTATGTTTGTATTTGTTTCCTTTGGTGTGTTGTTTCTTTTTGCTTGTTGTAAAATGAAAATAAAAGTTTAAAAAAAAAAGAAATGTAGCCCACTGGTTACTTCACTGACTATGGAGGCAGAGGTCATGGGTTTGATCCCACAGTGGTGTTATTTGATAGGGCTGTCTGAGGCATTTCCTTTTTTTAATTTAAATAAGTGCTGCCAGCAAAAACACCCTCACAGTGCTGTAACCTTAAGGTGCCTCATAAGGCGCCCTATAAAGCGCCTTATAAGGCGCCCTATAGGGAACATTATAAGGTGCCTTGGTGGACAGTGCACTTTATAATGTGCCCTCTGGAGTGCCTTATAGGGCGCCTTATGCGGCACCTTAGGTTACGGCACTGTGAGGGTGTGTTTGCTGGCAGCACTAATTTAAATTAAAAAAGAAAATGCCTCAGACAGCACTGAGTAAAGGGTAAGGCCTCAGACAGCCTTACTCATTAAGCCCACTGGGGGATTGAACTCATGACTGCTGTTTCATCAGTCAACGCATTAACCATTGTGCTACACCTCTGTTGCTGTGTTTGTAGGTCAGCACGCCTAATTAAGGCTAATGTGCGTTAACGTGCCACGGCTCTCTCTATCACATGATAACGGACTTTATCGCGCAATAACCCGAAATTCTACCTTAAGACCAGATCGCCCACTACCTTATATGGCATTCATCACAGTAAGACTGCAACTAACGCCGGTAACATTAAGACGGTTTAGTAAACATACCCCTTAGTGTTCCTAATGGTTGTATCTGTTCAGACACCATCACTCTGAGGTCTTTGGGTTTCTGCATTCCATCTTCGTCACTCTGCTCTTCTTTGCATGAAATCTCAGTTGCCAAGCGTTTAACCATTCTTCTAATTCTTTTAGATCTTTTCTCATGTTGTCTACTCCCTTCAAACTTTCCACTCTATTGCAAATCTTTGTATCATCTGCAAAATGCATACTGCATTTAGTGCAATTATACAGGTCAGAGATGGCTAAGCAGGGCTAGTACTCAAAGCAAGAAGGGCAACTCACTTTATGTTTGCAGTTAGGACTTGGCCATTGGAACAGGGCACTGAAGGGGTGGTACCTTTGTTAAATGCCAACTGTAACAAGTTCTTTTGTGGTGGTTAATAGGAATGTGCACAGGGCATATATATTTTTTGTTTATTTTCAGTTAATTTGGCTCTTTCCCCCAGTTTTTGAACTTTTTTTCAGTTCATTTCACATATTTGTTATAATAAAATGGTTTTACTTGCATTAAAACTTGTTAAAATGCATTAATTGACAATGCACGTTGATTCGGAGATTAGCATGTGTTATTTTTTTTAAGGCATACTAATACACTTAATGGACACTAACGAAAGCACATCCTCCTGTTAAAAAGGAATCCTATTTGGAAAGAAGTGATCAGTGGTCAGGTTTCACCCGAGGAGCTGTCTTTGGTGCTGATGCATTTGAGTTGTGTAAGTAGGGAAATAAGGTTTATAGATAAATAAAGTTGCTGTACTATAAGGAATAAGTAATTAGTGGTGTGCATTTGTTAGTGCATATTTAGTCCATTTGAGTGCCTAAAACATTTTAGTATATTCAGGCCGATTGTATGCATGTATATCTATAAATTATTGTTGTAGAATTATTTTGCATGTGTCACTGGGGGGGGGGGGGGGGACACCTGAAAATTGTTAAGAAAAAAATAACATGAACCAAATTTGTTTTTGACCTGCAAAGCCTTGTAAGTATTTTTTTTTTTTAATTTCAGAATAAAATCTTGTTAGTTTGAAAGTGAATTGAGTATGACTGAGGAGGTAATTGAAAGAAAAGATAACTGAATGTCCAGAGATGTTTATTTGCAGATTTAGCAAATATCTATAGATAAAATTCTGAAATAACAAATCAGAGAAAGAAACAGGAGGATTCTCAATACCTTGTCAGTACACATTTCTTTACAAAATAATCTCAGTAGGTGGGCTTTGAGCTGCGATTTTTATTTTAATGAGAGACATTGGGACATGTTAATTAAGCTGGGCTAATGGTTAGCACAGGCTATTTGTAATTAAGTCCCATGTTATTCAATGGGACCTGGTTACAAATAGCCTGTGCTAATCCTTAGCTCAGCTTAGTAAATATGCCCCATTATTTATCAAAAATGTATATATATATATATATATATATATATATATATATATATATATATATATATATATATATATATATATATATATTTGACACAAAGTTGGAGCTGATGTTTGGTTAACTAAAGGGAGACTAGGGGGCATGTTTACTAAAAGCCGTACAATTGCGTGCCGCACAATAGCGCACGGAAACGCGGCACTCAAACGCTCAGAAACGCTCTTAAACGCCCCGCACAATTGCGCTTGGGCCCCGCACAATTGCGCGCCGCACTAACGTGCCCCGCACAAGTACCCGGCCCGCAAATGTCCGATAGAGGCGTGGAAAGGCATTCTGAGGGCGGAGGAAGGCTCCCGAGGGGCGGAGAGACGGGGTCAATGGGCGGGGAAGGGGAGGGGAGAGGCTCCCCGCACAGTATCGGGGACGAATTTGCAGGTTAAAAATAGCGCGAGTGAAACACTCACGGTAGAGGGCATTTAAAGGGAAGAGAAACCATTTCCGTCAGCAATGTACAGGGAAACCGGGGAAACCTGCAAAACGTGAGCAGTGTGATACATGTGCACAGAACAAAAGTGCAAATAAAGATAGAAAAAGACCCAAACAAACATATTAAAAATAGGAAGTCAGCTGGGGAACCCTGATATTAATGGGCAAACATAATAAACACACCCAGGAAAGCTCCAAAGAAATGAAATTAAGTATGGAAGGGGCTACGGAGCGGAGACCCTTCCAAAAACCATTTCCTTTTTTCTGAGCCTTCCTGGGAGTGTTTGCTATGGTTGCCCATTAATATCACTGTTGCCCAGCTTGGTTATATTTATCCCCAGTTCGTCGTGGTCGGTTGAGGGGTTTATTTGCACTTTTGTCACCAGACAAGGTGACTGAGCCCACAGTACAAATGTGCAGAGCAGGGTTTTTGACTCCTTTGGTCAGGTTTCCCACCCCCAGGGACTGCACTATCACTGTGGCCACAGTGTGGTGCAGTAGACAGAGGCAGTACCTCTAGGACCAGAGGGTCACAGGTTCAAATCCAAGCTGGGGCTCCTGCCAACCCAGTCCCCATATTTTACCCACCACTAAACAGAGATAGTAAAGACACTCCTTTATTGCAGAGAACATAAGCATGGTTCACACACCCATTTTGTACCCAACACCGCACACACACCATAACAATGGGCATTACCAACAGCCGAGTCCCCCAAATGCAGTCCTGGAGTGCCACAACTCAATCAGGTCATATGCTTTTCCAAGATACGGACATGCCAGCATGTTGGCGGTAGGGTACAGGTGGTGGAGGGGGCAGTGGCTGCTAGCCACAGAAGACAGTGGCCGAGCCATGTACAGGCTGGCACGTCCACTGCAACATAGGCCCTGTCGGATGTACAGTCATGGACTTCCCAGGGAATTCAGCACATCTGTGGCAACACAGTGGTGCAGTGCACACAGACAGTGTGTGCAGGAGCAAAAGGTCACAGGTTCAAAGCCCAGCTGGGGCTACTGCCATTCCTGTCCACATATTTTCCCCACAACTAAACCATGTTAGTAAGGGCAATCCTTTATTGCTGGGGATATACGCATTGGTCATACGCCTATCTTTTACACCACCAAGCACAGACACCATGACCAGGGGCATTACCTAGAGCAGAGTCTCACAAATGCAGTCCTGGAGGACCACACACCATTCAGGTTCCATGCTGCCACTCATACAAATAACCGTGCTGTATATCTATGCACCACCCCCATGGCATGTAGATGTAGCTCATGCATATTCATGAGGGACAGCAGGAAACCCCAACCAGTGTATTGCAAACCTGGACTGGATTTGGGAACCTCTGCCGTACAGCAGCAGCCAACAGGGACAGACACACCCACACCCACACCCACAGGCCCCATTGGCCAATGCCTCCTGGTGAGGCAGGACATTGGGCCCTGCGTGCATCTCCCAATACCAGCACTTGCATACCTTAGCAATGTCACCCTACACGAGGGTATATGGTACACAGCTCTCAAACGTTTGCTATGAGTACTGGCAGATAGATATCCCTACGTTACGCACAGTCTGCTCTATGAGCTCCATCATAATAATCTATCTGATGTTTGCGGTGTGTGCGTCAGGTCTGGCCCCTGACAGTGTTTACCACACTAGGGAGGGACCCCCAACGGTATTGCATACCATACCCATGCCTGTACTGTGCCCAGGACTGGTGTGGTGGGCAAGGATTCTGAACCCCTCTATAGTAGCACAATGCTGGCATACGTGTGGGAGTGTGTGTCTGTCTATACAGTGTGTGTTGGCTGCAAACACTGTCCACAGTTTTGGCCTGATGATGTGCATAATGAGCAGCAAGGTACCATGGGTATAGCTCAGACAGGGTGGGCTGGCCAGGATGCATCTGCACAGGGCATAGGGCACTGGCAGGGACATTGTAGTGGCCGTCCACCACCTCCACAGACAGGGTGACCTCTGTATGTGCTGCTGGGCTTTCACTCCACCCTGACTGTGCAGTGATGGCAGCATGGCTAGGCACCCCCATAGTGCTTCATAGCACTTCCCTCATGTGATATGTATGGGTCACCTGTTGGGGCCTAGTCACTGATGTATCTGCTTGTGTGTGCTGCCATCCCAGTTGTGGGTGCATGCATTTCCAGTGGGACTAACCAGCAGACTGTTCACAGCTGGTATGTGCCTTGCAGTGGCTGATGGCTTGCTGCAGGGGAATATCAGATAGTGGTGGGGTGCATCTTAGCATATCCAGGCCTACTGTCTGTCTGATATTGTGGTCTGGGTGTGTGTGGGGCTGCTTGGACTGCCCTGTAGGGTGTCTGTACCCCAACAGGACTGGGGTTGATGGTCCACTCTACTGCCATCATTGCAAGGGGGGGGTGGGGATCTGTTGATAGGAGACCCTGCCTGTTTGCCACCCTCAGCGGGGGGTTTGGTGGTACATAGCCCACCTAGGGGGTCCGTGGGGTTCCCTCTGACTGAGACAGACAGAGATATCCAAGGTGTTCCTGCAGAAACTATCTATCTCACAGATTACGACTGTTTTGGAGCTCTGCCATGGCCTCTCTCAGCCATGGAGGGTGCTGTGGACCTGGTCCAGGGCGCCTCATCGCACACTCAGGGTGAGCACAGTTCCCGCACAGTGTGACTGTGTGTAGCTACTCTGTGCAAATTAAACACCCGGTCAGTACCTCCTACCAGGCCGGGGAGCTATTGGGGTGCATTCTCCATCTTGTGTTCATCTGTGGACAGCTGATTTGCATGTGCAGTGCATCATGGGTATGGGTGGCCTAACCCTATCCTGGTTCCCACAGCAGACTGTCTGTGTGGTGACATGCAGGCTCTCTGCAGCCAGCCAGGGGCTTGCTGGCAGCTATATAGCTGTAGCCCAATGGTTACTTCACTGCCTGTGGAGCCAGCGGTAATGGGTTCGAGCCCACAGTGGGGTTATTTGATAGGGTTGTCCAAAGCTTTTTTTAGATTTAATGTACATATGTTGCTGCCATCAAACACACCCTCAGTGTACTGTACCCATAAGGTGCCTCTGAGGGTGCTTTATAGGGCACCCTATAGGGCACCTTATGGTTGCCGTCCATATAAGGTGCACTATACATTATCCTGTGACGCAACATATATGGTGCCCTATAGGGGACATTCAAGGGTGCCTTGGCGGACAGTGAACTTTAACATGTGCCTTATGGGCCGCCTTATGTTAACACGCTTTGTGAGTGCGTTTGCTAGTAGTGATAACTGAAATAAAAATAAATTGCCCCCTACAGCACTCATCCCCATAATACACACTGCCTCAGTGAGCCTTCTTCATTGGGCACTGTGAGGGATTGAACCCCTGATCTCTGCACCATTGGTCAGTGTCTTAACCATTGTGCTGTGGCTCTGTTCCTATGCTTGGGCATCTGCGCACCGCCTTATGCCGCCCAACATTAACAGTGCACCGCCTTATGCCGCCCAAAATTAATATACCTCCTAAAGCACTTTTACCCATTACAGTTAATGCCTCAGCCAGCCCTTTTTGTTGTGCACAATGGGGAATTGAACCCATGGCAGCTGCACCCACAGTCAGTATCTTAACCATTGTACTATGGCTCTGCTCCTTTGTGTGTGCATATCAGGGCGCCACTTAGCCTTCCCACGCACTATTATGCACGGCGCACATTAGCGCGGCGCACAATAGCGCCCCGCGCAAATGTGCGATCGCTTACTCCCGTTTTTTTTCTTTTCTCTGCCTGAACCGCCCACTCCTTATATGGCACAGGCACACTACCGCGGCCCCGCACATTAGGAATGTTTAGTAAACAGACCCCTAGGTGTCAAACCTACCTGAAGGCTATTGAGTCCAAACTTTCTGATTGTAACCGTGGTAGGTCGGATCCAGTGCCCTAAACCCCATCCCCTCCAAAACCCCTTCCCCCTCCCCACTCCCCCAGCCATCCAATGCCCCACCCTTAAAAAATCCACACACAACAATTTTCTTATTGGAAGTACCAACCGGTCACAGCTTTATTATATTTATAAACAATTGAAAACATTACACACCAAAACAGTCCTATTAACAATTTCCCACCAGCGGAGCGATGCCTCACCAGCCATACAATTAGCAAAGTGGGCTCGCATCCGCTCAGGCCGTGTCCGGCCACCGGCCAATTTCCTACCGCCCTTTCCCCGACCTCGCCATGTGACTAGCAAAGGCCAGCAGGGCTTATCTGGGTCAGGGGCACCCCGCCCCCGCCCAAGTATGTCCTAAAGGCTCCGGACTCCGGAGACATCCGGGATCCCGCCACCAGCACAGGGAACATTACTGTCCCTGTGCCGCCCCCCTACTGCTCAGCTGCGACCAGTCAGTCTCCCATTGGAACACACCTTCCAAGGCCTCTTGCCAATCATTCAAAAGTAAATCGACACCCACCGGGGATAAGTGAACGCCATCCGGCCGGTACAGCCCAGCACAAGTCACCTCCACCCACGGGTGTAAAACTTGAATCCCTCCCTGCACAGTTACCCATCGCCCTATTTGTCGATTTATTTTTGTGAGACCCCGCGCCCAGCGCCGCTGGGCCGCGCAAGCAGGCCTTGGAATAATGTCAGACCATATTAACAGAGCCCCAGGAAACATACGCAATATCAGAGCTAAGTCCTTCGTTACAGCTCTGATGAGCTGCTTACAAGTCCAGGCCACCAGGTCATTGCCACCTAGATGTAAAAGTAGCAGCCTCAGCTTGCTCCTCACTCGCTCGTGGTGCCGTAGCAAAGGCATGAGCTGAGACCATCTCAGACCTCTCTCACCCAGCCATAGAAGCGACACCTGGGCAGGATCCAGCCCCAGGTTAGGCCCAAACGGTCTCACTGCCGCTCGCCGACCTGCCCAAAACACGAAGGAATGCCCTATCATCCAACAGCTCTGGGCACTCCTGTCTTCGGCTGCAAAAGAAAATAACAATCAATCCTTGAAAAAAAGGTTCACCCTCCCACCTGTCAAAAACTAACATAACCCCGGAACGCCTGGGAACGCCACCTCCCAATACTCTGAATGTCCTGCTGCGACAATCCCTCTGCCGCAGCACTGGTAGCCGCGCCTATGCGAGAGGAATGAGCCGCATACCGCTCTGGGCATTCACCTACGAACTTCAGTGCCAACCTCAGGACTGCCACTACCTGAAAACGCGTAAGCAGCCGCCCATCCTCATGTAGGAATAACCCTCCATCCACCGCTGGGCGTACCCGTAAATACACACGCATTGTGTCAACCGGGCAAGTGGAAAACCCCGCAATCCCGCTCAAACGCACCCACAAACCTTTGCCCTGTTGATCAGTCTTAGATTTTGCCAACAAAACTCTCAACTGCCCCTTCTCAAAGCAAACATGCTGCCGCTGTAAAATCCCAACTGCTCCAGCCCTGCTCGAGTTCGACACCAGCTCCCCAATGTGGAAGGCACCAAAAAATACAAGACTAAAAACCGCCTGAAAAAGCACGGCCTCATACTGAGACGAAGCCACCTCAGGTAACGATTTGCATAACCTCTCTAATAAATCATGGGTGATCGGCCTATGGGCATCCGGAGGCGCAGGTGTCGCTTGGCCCCACCCTTGAAGCAGCCTGCGGGCTAAGAAACCCCCTAAAGGGAAGTCCCAACAGCTCTCACAAAAAATTCAAAGCCCGCCAAGTGGCTACGCACTGACGAATGAGCCAATCCATTCTCTTTAGCCCAGACTACATACTGTCCCAGCAACTGAGCGGATACCGCCCCATACTGCCATCCACAGCTTTCCAGAAAGGCCACCACTTTTTCACATCCTCGCAGATACGCTGCCCATTTCCCCGCAGCAACGGAACTCTGCAGCAAGTCCTTCATCCTGGGTGGCCAAGACTCCATAACTTCCAAGGGACCGCGCCTCCTTCTGCCTCCGCTTGTGGTGCCAGTCGTCGAAATTGATCCCACTTGAAACGGGAAAGAGAATCAGCGATCTCGTTAGCATACCCTGGTATATGGCAGGCCCTAAGGTACACATTCAAACGTAAGCATGCTATAATCACTTCCCTCATCAAGTTAGCTACCATTACACAGTGTGGCAAATAATGGTTCACCAGACTAACCACTGCTTGATTATCGCACCACCAAAGGACCCTTCTGTTACAGAGCCTATCTGGCCACAACTCCAATGCCACTAAGATGGGAAACAACTCTAAGAACGTTATATTGCTGGTGAGATGCGACTCATGCCAAGCTTGTGGCCAGCGCTCAGCGCACCAAGCACCCCCGAAGTAAATACCCAAGCCTATGCCTCCCGCTGCATCTGTATACAATTGCAAATCCGCACTGCTGAGCTCTGGCTCCATTAACACTGTGGTCCCATTAAATTCCTCCAAAAAACCTGCCAGATCCTCAAATCCGCCCTAATCGACTTTGAGACTCTAATATGATGATGAGGCCTGCGCACCCCAGCCATAGCTGCTGCCAACCGACACAAGAATACCCTTCCCATTGGGATCACCCAACAAGCGAAATTTAAAGATCCTATCAAAGCTTGCATCTCCTTCAATGTTAACGTCGATGATGCCAGCACATTAGCCACCAACGCACGCAATCTGCAAACTTTTTCCTGAGGAAGACGTGCCACCATTAACTCCGAATCTAGTTCCACTCCAAGAAACGTGATCCTCGTGGCAGGACCTTCCGTCTTTTCTTTTGCCAAAGGCACTCCCAATTCCTGCGACAATTCTACAAAACCATCCAGCAAGTCACGGCATTCATCCGATTGCGCAGCCCCGACAAACAAAAAATCATCCAAGTAGTGCACTACCTTTGCTATACCCACCTTACTCTCAACCGCCCACTGGAGGAAGGTACTGAACTTCTCAAAGTAGGCACAGGACACTGCACAGCCCATGGGCATGCATTTATCAAAATAAATTCCATCTTCAAAACGAAAACCCAATAAATAAAAGGAGGAAGGGTGCACTGGAAGCAGCCTGAACGCTGATTCAATATCGACTTTCGCCATTTGTGCCCTATGACCGGCTTCCCTTACCAAGTCCACTGCTTTATCGAATGACGCATATCGAACGGTACACAATTCCCGCGGAATATAGTCATTAACCGACTCTCCCATCGGGCTGGACAAATTATGTATCAGGCGGAATTTTCCCGGCTCCTTTTTAGGTATTATTCCCAAAGGAGATACTATCATTTTTGCGAACGGCTGTATCATAAAAGGGCCCGCTACTCTTCCCAGCCACAATTCACTTTCTAACTTTTCCTTCACCACAGACGCGAAACGCCTAACTGACAGTGAATTCCGCACCGCCTTCCTCCCCACCTGCCGACACACTGGAATTACAAAACCAAAATTAAAACCAGAATACAAAACTTCCCTATCCTTTCGTCTAGGGTACTGGCCCAGTCACTCGTTCAACACCTCTACCCGAATTGGCGTGGGAGCGAGGCAAAATAATTCCTCATTGCTTTGTGCCAGGGGCAGGGGCCTGGGAGACACCTTTTTTGATGCATTTGACTGCAGAATGGGTTCCCCCACAAATGGAACAGACGTGCCTGAATTTGCAGTCTGGAAAAGGGCACGAGGTCTTGTTAAACCTCCAGCAGACATCACCTGCCCCACTTCCTCCTGCACGCTGCTGCCCGAAGCTCCCTCTCCCGCGAAAGGACCGTCCCACCCCAGCCATAATCCCAACTGCGCTTTTCGCCCCTCCCCCTCCCCCCCACTCGCTCTGGCCGACATCTGGGTCAAACACAAATTAATGTCCTGCATACCCACGACACCAATCGATTCTCTTCCATTTTGTCCCTAAATCTTTCGTCATAGTTTAACCATGACCACTCCTCGTGCATCTGTGAAGCTTCCAAAATTGAATCCGCATACGATAACAGCATCTCATATTGTTCCGGATAATGTTGCCCCCAAACACTCGCCAAACGCAAAAATGCTCGGGTCCAGTTAACCGCATTCTGAGAAACTTTCTTGACACGCCCAGCCTTCTCGTCCTCTTTACGTTTCTTCCTACTTTCCCCCGAATGCTTTCGGCCTTCTAAAAGATGAAAAATATCAATATAACGACGCTTCTTAATTCGTTGCCGTAACTTCCTCGGAACTCCCTCCCATAACTCTGAGATAGCTACCGCCGTAGGAGCTCCTCCCCCCTGTCCCCCTCCTGCAACTCCTTTAACACTCCTCCCTTGACACCTGCCATCATCCGATGATGACAACGAGGAAGACGAATCCGAGGACGACACTGACGACGAGCTCGATCTGCGACGCCTCCGACAGGAATGCTTCCGCCTTTTATTCCTCTTTTCTTTTTCCACCCTCCCTACTCTTCTCCCAAAATTCCTCCTGTAACTCACCCGACACACCTGCCGCAGTTGCCACCACTTCCGCAGGGCTAACATCCGCCGTGCTGAGCTCCACGTCCTGCCGCTGGCCAACCTCCTCTCGAGACGCACCCACACTGGACATCCTCCGTTGCATAACAGGATTCCCCATATCCACGTGCTCAGCTTGCAGCTGTCCACCGTCAGCTCCTCCCGGTAATCGAGCTGAGACCTTGTGAAGACAATATAGGAAAAGAAGGGGGGGAACAGCAGAGGGCCACCCCGGCTGCCACGCCTCCAGCCATTCTGCTCTGGAGGAACCTTGACCGCCCCCCAACCAGTGCATCCATTGCGGAGGGCCACTCCAGGCCCCGTAGCCACTTTGGCCCAACTGCCCACTCACGCAGGATGCCATGCCACTGGCAGGCAAGTTGTGTGCTCCTGGAAAACCAACCATAGGGCCCATCCCTGGATCCCCATAACTCCACCCTCCCTGTGCAACATTCCCATGCTCCTGATCCATCCCACCCCTATCCAAAGCGCCCCCATCCCTAACCGCTCCGCGCTCCTCAAAACCTGCAGGCACTGGCCCAGAACCAGCCCCCCCACCCCTTGACTGAGGCTGCCCTCGCCTGATTCACCTCCTAACCCTGGACCCCAAACCCCCTTTGCCCCTCACCAATGAGGCCCCCCCCCCCCCCCGCCCTCGCTGAGGCACTTTTGCTCGGGCCGGACTCCTATTGGAAGTTCCTCGATGCCCACGCCCACCACCACTGCTCCCCCTTTCTGCAACCCTACCTCTATTTGAGTTCTGCGCACCCCGCCCACGAACACCCCCCGTCGGCCTGTCAGGGCCCCCTGCACCAGCCCTCACCCCTCCCCGAGTCATCTTCCCCAGGAGAAAAGCAGCCCACTATTTGCTGTGAACTATGAAGCTCTCCAGCAGCAACGAACTACTGTGTTCGTTATTATATTATTATTATTATTTTATTTATATTAAAACCCTTTCCTCGAGCCTCTCACAATGCTAAGTTACTTGCCTCTTATTTTGTTTTTTAAATGCCCTTCACTCACAGACGTCGGGTCTCCGCTCCGTGACTCGTTCTCCTCCCCCTCACTCCAGTTCCGGGTCCTTAGCAGATGGGGGCTTTCCATGCAGCCCTGGTACCTCAGAGCACCGCAGTCTCCACCGCTGCACTCCCGAGCGCCGAAACGCCAACAACACCGACGGGGCCTATCTGAGCTGTCTCTGGAAACCGTCCAGCTTCAATACAGGCAAGCCGTATCGCCACCACACCCGCCGCCGAAAAGGGAGAGGAAACCGCTGGCCCCTACCTTTTAAACAGACCCGGACGCCGGCACTTCTAATTGGCTCCGCTCCTTGCACTCCGCGGAGCCAATCATTTTAAATGACGCTGCCGGCGTCATCAGACTCCCGCTCGCCTCACCTGGTCCCCCTTCCCCCCCCCCCTTAAGCCGGAAGCATGGGCCAGGACCGGGCCGACCACCCGGTTACCGGCGTACTTCGCGACTCTGCCCTCGTACTTTTAATTATTGAAATTTAAATAAGTGTTAAAAAGGAATTGCACATATATTCCTAAATGAGAATGTGTGTGTGTTCTCATATGTTCCAGAAAGGTAGAAGAAGCTTAATTCTTATACCAGCCTAGATCCAGTGGGGACTAATCTGTAAGTCAAAAATATACTGAAGGTTGGTTTAAAGCAGCAAAGATGGTTAGCTGTTAGATACAATGGAGTCAATTCTAGAAGGGGGTGGTTTACTTAAGGGCCCACTAATTTCATTTTTATTTTCTTAGAATCAGTTTCACTGAAGAACCCAGTGGATGAGGCTTATCAACCCATAAATGTGCACAGGGCATATCCAATCTGAAAGATTGGATTTGACAGTATTGAAAGGTTTCTCTGGTTTCTTAGTATAATAGAAATGCCTGGAATCTGAGAAATAGGGCTGGACCTGAGAAATAGTAACAGAGGCCTGAGAATCACTCATATTTTTATTTAAAACTATAAAGGTAAGAATTTCTTTTTTCCTTAATTGATGATCATCAACTAATTTGTTGATCTCCAATTCATTGTTGCTTTTTCAGTAGGAAACCTGTGAAAGGAAACACAAAGAAGGGAAAGAAATTTAAGGAAAGGGCTGGGTTCTTACTGGAACACTGCCGTGATATGAAAAAAATATGTATCTCATAATTTATGTCTTAAACATCAGCTAAATTCTTAAGAGTGATACCTGAAAGAGAATAGAAAAAGTACTCCTGTTAGTATTTAAAAGAAATATGAAGAGGGGTCAATTTTCAATGGCACATCTCCAGTTAGCAGCACCTCCTAAATGTGCTAAGTGTTTGTGAGAGGGATATTCAACAGCACTATATAAGAATTTAAGCACATTAATGCCTCACTGATTCAGACAAAGGTCCATCAAGCCCAGTATCTTGTTTCCAACAGTGGCCAATCCAGGCCAGAGGTGCCTGCCAGGTTCCAAAAAAGGCACACAGGTTCCACAATGCTTGTCCCTGGGCAATAATGGTTTATGGACCTTTCCTCCAGGAACTTGTCCAAACCCTTTTTAAACCCAGCTACACTAACAGCTTTTACTGCATCCTCCTGTAATGAAGTCCAGAGTTCTTTTATTAGTCTTATAGTAAATGGGTTGCATCATAGCTTCATTGCATGTCCTCTTGTCTTTCTACTTTTTGATGGTGTAAACAACCGATCAATGTCTAATGTCACGGAGACCCTGGGTAGAGCCTCTGTGGACCCAATAGGCCAATGCCTAGGGTATTGTGGTTTTAATAAACTGCTTCTCTCCTTTAAACAGAGTCAGTCAAGTGATTAGAGCAAAAATTAGGGTTTTATTCCCTTTCCCGGACAGAAAACATTCCTTGCAAAAACACACAGAACAAAAACAGCAACTGAACGAAAACAGCTAGAACATATCTTCTTCTTTCCTTGTTCACGTCACAAGGTCACATTGGCTGAAGTTAACACAAAGAGGTTATGTCATCTGATAGACAAATCGTGCAGTCCATTGGCTCAGGGTCTGTACAACTGTTAACACTCTCCCACTGCATTAAGCCTGGACCACTCCCAATATTCTCCGTATCACATTCCTTACATGTGCTGGAGCCTGGCTTATTCGCTTGTGGCTGATAAACCCCTTTTCTTCCAAGGTACTTATCAAAGTCAGGGTTATAGAAACCTGGGACAGATAAGGTCTCTTTCTGGTTTGCCTCTCTTGGCTCTCTTAGTAGGAAGTCTGAGTATCTTTCTGAGTTAAAACCCTGCTCAGGGCTGTGCCCATTAAAACTTCCAGCCTCTTCTCTATAAAAATAAGGCTTCAAGCTTGTTACCTTACTGCAGGCTTTGAAGTCAGCCTTGGGCTTTCTTTCCCCTGGCACAGTTCCTCCAGCTTGAGCTAGGTTCCTCCGTGGGTCATGCAATCCCTCAGAGACACTGCCCCACTTCCTGCTCGTGTGGGAATCCTCCCTAGGACTGTCGTTCCAGAGACCAGCTGTTCTACTGCTCCCTTGGTCTCTCTGGGAACTTCCTCTGAGAGCTTTGGGTCCTCCCAGACCTTGTGACGCCTCGTCTTACCAATTACACCAACTTGTGACGCAGGGTATTTGGTTACAGCGTCGTGTATGTTACTTTGTTATCGCTGTTCTCTGGTTGAGCAAAATTGTAGTTGTAGGCCCAGTGATCACAGCCAAAGCAATTTGAAGGTAAACAATAGGTTTATTGTTCCCAGCAGGTTTTCTTCACCCCAGAACAGATATTTAAGGATAACAACATGAATAAAGCAAATAAAGTCCTGTACAAATGTTCCCTGATACTTCTCAGGTTACTGTAGTCCAAAACAACTGTAGACTTTCTTAACAGCGATACTCATTCAAGGCATTCAATAAAGAACTTCCAACAAGCGTGGTTTTCCTGTTCCACCTTCACCTGGATAATTCACTTCAAGCCTTAGAATTATGCACTTCACTAGTGTCAGCAGTCAGACAACTTCCTGTCTGTACTTAAACTCTATTTTCCACACACTTTTAAAACAGCCTTAAAACATTGCTTCTGTTTAAGCTGTACATTTAAAAGTCACACTGGCAAATCCCGCATTCCATCTCAGAGCTACTGTGATCAGACAATGGAATGTCGGTTTGCATGGATTCTTCGTCGCTGAGTTGAGCTCCTTGGCTCTCTGGCCTATTCGAGTCTAGGGCTCTTAAATGGTGGAGGAGACTTTGTATCTGCTTTTCTCCCCTCTCACTGCCTGTCCTGCAGTCTTGTAGGGATAACTGTTTATTCAGCCTCTTAAAGAGCTGGGCATAAGGATTTCTTCCTTCTTCCTTTTTCCTATACCTTATTCCCTGTTGAGGAACTACGTGTTTCTTGTAACTAGGCTTTTCAGGGACTCTACCTATCTCCCGTTCTTCCAGCTCAGTATCTGTGCTTGAATCACGCTGCTGCCAATTATGAGCTAGCTGACGTGCACCTGTGCTGGCTTCTAGCTTACAAGTTCTACCACGTTCACTGCCAATATTGCAAGGTAAACTATCAGAGGAACTACTTCTGTCTCTTTCAGACACAGGCTCTATGTTCTGTTTAAAAGGCTTATAAGTTTTTCTGACCTGGTTCAGCTTTTCTTTAGGGCAATCCCTTCCTGGGAGGATTCTCGGCTGTTTCCCCAGAGACGTGGCTCTCTCTCTGCAAGGTGGCTGGCAATGGTCCAGGTAATTGGATCCCAGCTGGTCCTGCTTGCTCTGAGCTCGGCCCCTTTTGGATAAGGATTCTGTTTCTGTTCCTCTGCCAAGAATGCCTGACTCCAAGGCTGTATCTGCATTCCTGGAGTCCCCTTTTTCTGGCTTTGCCAAAGGTAAGTTCCTATTTTGCCTTTTTCCTTCCTCCTGTAGCTCTCTGCGTTCCTCCTGTGATCTCCTCTCTGATCCAGCTGATCTTGCTGATCCTGCTGCTCGGGCTGATCTGGCTGATCTGGCTGATCTTGCAGCTCCCACTGAACCTACCACTTCCTGGTTAAGTGGAGTGGTTTGTCCAATCAGGTGAGAGTCCACCCCTTTCCCTGGTTGGCTAGCTCTCCCTGTCAGCCTAGAGCTAAGGTGTGGCTCCCTTTCTTTTCTCTCCTGCCCTGCAACTCTGTGCGCTGAGGTTTTAACCGTCAGCTGCCCTGTATTCCTGGCAGGTTCAGAGGAAAAAGTTTGTTTAAAAGCCTTTTTCTTATGCTCTGACAGCTCTGCCTTGTCACACAACCCCCCATTTAAGATATTCCGTGCTGTCTGAAAACTTTCAGAACAGCCCGGAATCCTTCTCTGGTGGCTGTAGCTAAATTCGTGATCGGTAACTGTAGCTAAACGAGCTAATGCTACCCGTTCGTGCCAGGGCCTTAAAACGTTCACATGGAAGTTTTGTTGCTTCCCCCTCCTGGTGTCTACTGTGTAAGTGGTGGGTCCTATTCGTTTGATAACCCGGCAGGGTCCCCTCCAGGTGCTTTCAAACTTTGGTTTGCGACCCGGTGTCACTACCATGACCTTTTCACCAATTTCTAAACGCTTAGGTTTGGTGCGGAGGTTATAATCTTTTTTCTGCCTCCTTTGACTGGAGGTCAGATTTTCGCCTACTACCTGAGATGTACGCTGTACCCAGGCTCCTAAATTTCTTTGAAACTGGGGTCTCTCTATCTCTTCCGTAGCGGGTTCTACCCATCGATTTTTAGATCTCTGGGGTGGTTTTACTGGCCTATAGGGGGTGCCCTTCTGGCATGCGGGACACGCTCTACAATATTTTGCGGTCTCGCGATAAACGCCAGGCCAATAGAAACGACTCAAAAGCTGTTTCAAGGTGCCTTCTACTCCTTCGTGGCCCCCTAAGGGATGGATATGCGCTAAACGCAAAATCCAATTTTTAAAGGTATTGGGCACTACTAATTGCCTCCTGGTACCTTTAGAATGTGGATCCAAGGTTTCCCTATATAACACCTTTCTAACTAAGTGAAAATAGGGTAATGACCGTGCCCTCTTATTAGCCTTATCAAAAGCATAGGTCAAGGCTGGATCCTGCCTTTGTTCATCGGGAAATGAAGGGAATTTTGCTACCAATTGGGCCGGAGCCCAGGGTAACTCCTGTCCTGCCCTTAGTTCCGTCCGAGTACGGGACCTGCACTGTTTCTCCCTGCGATTTTCCCCCTTCTTAAGTTTTGCATGCTCCCGAGAGGGAGTTATCAACCCACTATATGAGGGTAATTCTGCTAAGGGATCTGTTACAGAATTTTGATCCTCGTGACTGTCTTTACTTTGGGCGCATGTAGATACTAGACCTATACCACCTCTTTCTTTAGAGGGAGATATGTCCTGATCCTCTTTACGTCCCCTTGGGTTTTTACCTTTTATAAGAAGGTCAGCTTCGTCCTTGACGGCTAACGCTTGTACTAGGCCTTCCTTAAACTGTGGACTATTCCTACCTAGAACTAAGGAATAGGGTAAGTTAGGCACCACCACTACTGGGATATCTTTCTTTACCCCTAGACCGTCCACCACTACTGTGTGCACCGGATAAGGCCTATCCGCACCGTGTACACAGCGAATTTTAATCTTTCCTTCAGGGTGTCTTTCTGGGCACTCATCCGGGGTTCCTATCTCATTCCAGAATTCCTCTGAGACCATTGACTGGTCAGCGCCAGAATCTAACAGCGCTTCAATCTGGACGTTGTTAACAGTGACTGCTAATAAGAATCCCTCCCCCACCTTCTTGGAAGGAGTAGTCACTAGTGCTAGCTTAGCCTCACAATTTCTTCTCAGGTGTCCCTGTTGACCGCAAGAAAAACATTTACGTTCTTCCCACCCAGTTTTAAACAAGGGCTTCTTAGATGGACATTCTCCCACCATAGTTCTTCCCTTTGTTACTGGCATTCTTAGGACTGACTGCTCTGAAACACCCATCCCCCGCTGTCTTATTGCCTCTGCCGCAAAGAAGCGATCGGCTAGCGTGATGGCATCTTTAGTGCTTCTACAGTCCTGTAGAACCAAGAAAGATTGTACTTCTTTAGGGACTGCCTCCAGAAATTGTTCTAGTACAATATCATCCATAATAGTGTCAAGGCTCCTGTTACTTGGTGAAAGCCATTTATGCACTAACGCTTTAATTCTATGGCATAAAGCCTGTGGTGACTCGCCCGGGTTTAATTTGCACCCTCTTAAACGGCGATGGTACACCACCGGTGTTAGGCCCAGCCTTTCTCTTATGGCTTTGACCACAGCGTCATAATCAGTAGCCAGATCATTGGGCATCTCTCTATATGTTGTTAATGCCTCTCCCGTTAGGGAAGTAGCGAATCTGATGACCCAATGCTCTTTTGGCCATCCGCTCATGATAGCAATGCGTTCAAAGACTTCGATATGGTCATCTATATCGACTTCTTTAGACATTGGTCCTAATGACCACATTCCTTGACCACACTGTCCAAGTCCTGTATTAGTTCCTAATGAACTAGAAACAGTTCTCAGTACTTGAGTCGTCTCCTTTTGTTCTCCAATCCATGAAGTCAGCAGATCCATCACCGGCTTCTGCTGCGCCTGGAACATCTCCGCCATGCGTTCCTGTGTCTGCGCTGCTCTCGCCTCCTGCTGCTGGAACCTCTCCGCTACCCACGACATCAGGTGTGCGGGCTCCATCCCGTTGTTGCTGAAATGACACAAAAGAAAACACACCAAGTGCGGCACCAATACACTCGCACCTGCCTAGCTCCCGGCTTATGTCTGCTTTACCCTCCCCCCTTGTAGCAGTATCCTTATACAAGCCTTCCCAGCTACTGGTTACCTGCTACAAGTGGAGAGTCTCGCTCATCAGGAATACGCTGGTGCTGGCACAGGAACTCTGGTCCGGCTTCACCGTTCTTGCGCTCCTAACTGCTCTCGCAGATCCGGTCAGCTCTTCCTTCAGGCACTTTCCTTTTGTTTTTGGGGTTTTTTTTTTTTTTTTTTTTTTTTTTTTCTTCAAGCTTGCACGAGGTTTATTCTCTCCTCAGGACTTCAACTGTTGGGGTCAGTATATCCTCCTTTCTGGACGGAGTGTTGAAAAATCCTCAAAACTACGCCAATAATGTGACGCAGTTCATTCAATGAAGAACTTCCAACAAGCGTGGTTTTCCTGTTCCACCTTCACCTGGATAATTCACTTCAAGCCTTAGAATTATGCACTTCACTAGTGTCAGCAGTCAGACAACTTCCTGTCTGTACTTAAACTCTATTTTCCACACACTTTTAAAACAGCCTTAAAACATTGCTTCTGTTTAAGCTGTACATTTAAAAGTCACACTGGCAAATCCCGCATTCCATCTCAGAGCTACTGTGATCAGACAATGGAATGTCGGTTTGCATGGATTCTTCGTCGCTGAGTTGAGCTCCTTGGCTCTCTGGCCTATTCGAGTCTAGGGCTCTTAAATGGTGGAGGAGACTTTGTATCTGCTTTTCTCCCCTCTCACTGCCTGTCCTGCAGTCTTGTAGGGATAACTGTTTATTCAGCCTCTTAAAGAGCTGGGCATAAGGATTTCTTCCTTCTTCCTTTTTCCTATACCTTATTCCCTGTTGAGGAACTACGTGTTTCTTGTAACTAGGCTTTTCAGGGACTCTACCTATCTCCCGTTCTTCCAGCTCAGTATCTGTGCTTGAATCACGCTGCTGCCAATTATGAGCTAGCTGACGTGCACCTGTGCTGGCTTCTAGCTTACAAGTTCTACCACGTTCACTGCCAATATTGCAAGGTAAACTATCAGAGGAACTACTTCTGTCTCTTTCAGACACAGGCTCTATGTTCTGTTTAAAAGGCTTATAAGTTTTTCTGACCTGGTTCAGCTTTTCTTTAGGGCAATCCCTTCCTGGGAGGATTCTCGGCTGTTTCCCCAGAGACGTGGCTCTCTCTCTGCAAGGTGGCTGGCAATGGTCCAGGTAATTGGATCCCAGCTGGTCCTGCTTGCTCTGAGCTCGGCCCCTTTTGGATAAGGATTCTGTTTCTGTTCCTCTGCCAAGAATGCCTGACTCCAAGGCTGTATCTGCATTCCTGGAGTCCCCTTTTTCTGGCTTTGCCAAAGGTACGTTCCTATTTTGCCTTTTTCCTTCCTCCTGTAGCTCTCTGCGTTCCTCCTGTGATCTCCTCTCTGATCCAGCTGATCTTGCTGATCCTGCTGCTCGGGCTGATCTGGCTGATCTGGCTGATCTTGCAGCTCCCACTGAACCTACCACTTCCTGGTTAAGTGGAGTGGTTTGTCCAATCAGGTGAGAGTCCACCCCTTTCCCTGGTTGGCTAGCTCTCCCTGTCAGCCTAGAGCTAAGGTGTGGCTCCCTTTCTTTTCTCTCCTGCCCTGCAACTCTGTGCGCTGAGGTTTTAACCGTCAGCTGCCCTGTATTCCTGGCAGGTTCAGAGGAAAAAGTTTGTTTAAAAGCCTTTTTCTTATGCTCTGACAGCTCTGCCTTGTCACAACCTCCAAGACCTCCCCTGGAACTGGAACTTCCTCTGGGACTCTCAGCTCTTCTCCAAGTCTTTCTCTCGTACTCCTTGCTCTTGCTGCTCTGACCACTTCCTGGTTCTGACCAGGAACTTATATACTTCTCCTCTCTGCACGTTACGTCAGATTCTGAGGACAGGTGATCCTGATGAGTTTCTCTAATTCTACCTGCGTCACTACTAGAGAAGGGAAACTTCATTTTAAACCCTTTCTGCTTTACTTGTGCTGACGGCCCTGGCTGCTCAGCTGTTTTCCCACACTCTGAGTCTTCCTGTCCAGCCAAACCTGAGGTAAGCTCTTCCCTCTCACTAACCTCCATAGGTTCCACTGCATCACACTACCCATTCCATTCCATTCATTAATTTATAGAACTCTATCATATCTCCTCTCAGCCATCTCTTTTCCAAGATGAAGAACCCCAACCTTTTAAGTCTCTCCTCATAGGGATATCCTTCCATTCTCTTTTTGTTGCTTGTCTTTGTACCTTTTCTAATTCAGCTATATCCTTTTTAAGATACGGTGACCAGAATTCCACACAATATTCAAGGTGCAGTCGCACCATGAAACAATACAGAGGCATTATCATATCATTTGTTTTATTCTCCATTCCTTTCCTTTTGATTCCTAGCATGCTATTTGCTTTCTTGGCCACTGTTGCATACCGGGCGGATGGTTTCAACATACAGTGGCTTGCGAAAGTATTCATCCCCTTGGTTTTTGTCCTGTTTTGTCACATTACATACAACCTGGAATAAAAATGTAGGATTCATTCGTATGTGAGGTAATGGATCTAACAATATAGTCCAAACTGGTGAAGTGAAATGACAATATAATACATTGTATATATAAAAAACAAGTAAAAACTGAAAAGTTCTGAGTGCATATGTATTCATCCCTTTTGCTATGAAACCCCTAACTAAGATCTGGGCCAACCAATTAACCTCAGAAATCACATAATTAGTTGATTAGGATCCACCTGTGTGCAATCAGTGTCACATGATCTGTCACACGATGCCTGTATAAATATACCTATTCTGAAAGGCCCCTGACTCTGCAACACCACTAAGCAAGCAACTTGAAGACCAGTGAGTACTCCAAACAGGTCAGAGACAAAGCTGTGAAGAAGTATAGATCAAGGTTACGTTATAAAAAAAAAATCCCAAATTCTGAATATCCCACAGAGCACCATTAAATCCATGATAACAAAATAGAAAGAATATGGCACCACTACAAACCTGACAAGAAAAGGCCACCCACCAAAACTCACAGAATGGGCAAGGAGGGCATTAATCAGAGTTGTCACAAAGACACCAAGGATAGCACTGAAGGAGCTGCAAAGATCCACAACGGAGATGGGAGTATCTGTCGATAGGACCACTTTAAGTCATACACTCCACAGCGGGGGGCTTTATGGAAGAGTGACCAGAAAAAAGCCATTGCTTAAAGAAAGAAATAAGAAAACACTTTTGGAGTTTGCACAACAGCATGTGATGGACCCCCAAACACATGGAAGATTCTCTGATCAGATGAGATGAAAACTGAACTTTTTGGTCATCATAGGAAATGTCATATGTGGTGCAAACCCAACACTACCCATCGCCCTGAGAATACCATCCCCACAGTGAAACATGGTGGTGGCAGCATCATGCTCTGGGGATATTTTTCATTAGCAGGGACAGGAAAACTGGTCAGGATTGAGGGAACGATGGATGGCACTAAATACAGGGCAATTTTTGAGGAAAACCTGTTTCAGTCTGTCAGAGATCTGAGATTGGGACGAAGGTTCACCTTCCAGCAGAACAATGACCCTAAACATACTGCTAAAGCTGGTTTAAAGGGAAACACTTCAATGTCTTGGAATGGCTTAGTCAAAGCCCAGACCTCAATCCCATTGAGAATCTGTGGCATTACTTGAAGATTGCTGTACACCAACGCAATCCATCTAACTTGAACGAGTTGGAGCAATTTTGCCAAAAGGAATGGGTGAAAATCCCAGTGTCTAGATGTGCTAAGCTAATAGAGACATACCCCAAGAGACTTGCAGCTGTAGTTGCAGCAAACGTTGGCTCTATAACGTATTGACTTTGGGGGGTGAATACATATGTACACTCCTGCTTACAGGTTTTTTTGGTCTTAATTATAGTTTGTGTCACATTAAAGGATATTTTGTACCTTCAAGGTCATAGGCATGTTGTGTATATCACAAGGTGCTAACCACAAAAATTTCATTTTAATTCCAGATTGTAATGTGACAAAGCAGGACAAACACAGAGGGGATGAATACTTTTGCAATGCACTTTATTATCAAGGATGATGTCTCTAAGTCTTTTTCCTGGGTGGTGGTTTCTAAGGTGATACCTTGCATCGTGTAACCATAGTTTGGCTTGTTATTTCCTAGGCGCATAACTTTGCACTTGTCCACATTAAATTTCATCTGCAGTTTGGAAGTCCAGCCTTCCAATTTTTCAGGGTCCTCTTGTAACTTTTCACAATCCTCTTTCATTTTAATAACGTTGAATAATTGTGTGTCATCTGTAAATTTGATCACGTATGTCCAGGTCATTTATGATTATGTTAAAAAGCAGCAGGCCCAGCACAGATCCCTGGGGTACTCCACTATGCAACACCCTGTACTCGCAGGGAGCGTATTCTGCCCTCCTGGCTCCCCGCATGCACAGAGCTGCTGTGCAGGGAGCGCTGGATGGGGTGGGAGGGTGAGGGTTGGAGGCGGAGGGTGGGGAGATCAGGGGCGGGCTGCACCACCTGGACATACAAGGCCTATTCAGATCACGGTCCTGTATGTCCGGCAGTGGTAAGATGGACATGGGACTTATTCCACCTCAGAGGTGGAATAAGTCCCATCTATGTAAGGGATCAGGCTGGGCAACCCCTCTAAAATGGCAGAGCAGCTCCAGATAGGCCCCCGCCACCTGATCCTGGCCCTGGCTGAGGGTCGGGCAGTGGGGAAAGGAGACTTTGAGCAGCGTTGGGCTGTCAGCACTGGCACACCAGCAGGAACATAGGGTGGGCTGGCCGGGCAGGAGGGGGACGTCCTGTACTGAGGAACTGGAGCCAGTCCAGCTATCTAAGTACCGAATTCTGCAATCGTGGGAATATCTAGCTCCCACAAATGCAGAATTGGGTACAAGTCGGGGCCATCCATTTGTCGGCCGTCCAGACGGTCCGAACATGCCATGATCAGAATTGGCCTCTAAGTGTATGCAGACAGTTAATAAGAACACTACATTACCAGTTAATGCAGAACCTTAGTAGTTAGCAATTTATAAGGAAATTAGTACATACTAACATGAAATGGGCAGTGAATAGACAGCGACAGTGCCTTGCAGTTAGCAAAAAAAGTAGTTGCCATGTTAATACTGCAAATATTACTGTGCAGAAAATGTCAGCTGTAAACGAGTAGCCAGCTCCATTGTCTTATCTGCAGTAGAGTTATCCATGATAAGAGATATTGGAGGGCATATTCAGCAGAGGCGGACAGTGCTGTTAAACTTGTGCCCATCACTGCTTTAAATTATGCCCAGATATTTAATGCCAAGGCCATATCCGGTCACTGGCATTGAATATCTGAGCTGCCTGGGTAGTGATTTAGCTCTGGTGGTGTGTAACAATCTGCTAACTATAGGCCCCATAGTTGTTAAAAGAATACTTACCTGAGAAAGTTTACATTCAGATTGTTACACACAAATAGTGGGGAACAGAATAACCCCCTTAGTGTCAAGGTCCTCTAGGGGCAGAATAGAGGGTTAGCCAGAAAGTGGAGATATTGAACCTCTGGCTGGTTAATCCTAACTGGCTAAAGTTAGCCAAAAAAAAGATGGCCTAATGTTTGCCGGTTTAGCTATCTGGCCACTGGCAGTTAGTAATTTATAAAGAAATTAGCACATACTAACATGAAATGGGCAGTGAATATTTTTTAATTTTATTTTATTTAAAAGTATTTCTAAACCGTCTTATCATAAAATCAAGGCGGTATCACAACAATACAATCAAAGTATGTGGGGGAATTTCATGCAGTGAAGGAGGGGTATAATGTGCGTGTGGGGGGAAGATTATGCGGTGGCTGTATTGATTAAAATGTGCGTGGGTGTGAGGGGTATAGATTAGGGTGGGCTATGTACAGTGTGCGCTATGATACAGCATGTTCTATATTACAAGGTACAGTCCAGATAGGGCTTGAGTTAAATCCTGGGCCGTTATGCAATCTCTCGTCAGGGTTGGGGGGGCCTTTGTTGGTTAGTCCTTGTTGATTAAGTGACGTGTCCATAATGTTCTATGAACAGCGTTGTCTTCAGCTGTTTGCGGAAGTCTTTGAGGTCCGTTGTCGATCTCAGATCGTCTGGGAGGGAGTTCCAGATAGTTGGGGCTGCCAGGGAGAGGGCTCTTGCTGTAGTGTCCTTTCGTGTTTTTCTGAAGTCTCTCGGGGTGTTGACTCTGTTGGAGGTTCCTTTTCTTCTTGGGCGGGTGCTGGTGTCTGGGTGAATGAGGGTGTGCAGGCTGTTGGCTGAAATGTGGTGCTTGATTTTGAATATGTTTATTATTGTTTTGTATTTGATGCGTGAGCTGATCGGGAGCCAGTGGAGTTCTTTGAGAACTGGGGTAATGTGTTCGTGTCTTGCTGAGCCTGAGATTATGCGTGCTGCGGTGTTTTGGGCTAGCTGAAGAGGTTTGAGGGTTTGTTTTGGTAGGCCAAGGAAGATGGGGTTGCAGAAGTCCATTAATGGTGTGATGAGTGCCTGGCATACAGTGCGGAAGTGTTCTGTGTCGAGGAGGGGTTTAAGCCGTCTGATGATTCTCATTCTATGATATGCATTCTTGACTGTTCTGTTGACGTGTGACTTGAGATTTAGTTCGTTGTCCAGGGTTACTCCAAGGTATTTTACTTCGGATTTTATTGGAATGGTTGTGTCTGTTATCCTGATGTCCGGTGGTTGGATGAAGTCAGGGTTGCGAGTGATTATTAGTGCCTCAGTCTTGTTGTAGTTGATTGAGAGGTTGTTGTTCGTACACCAGTTTGTCATTTGTGTTAGGCAGTCGGTTATTTTCTTGTAGTCTGGGTTGTTGGTTGAGATAGGTGTGTATATCATGATATCGTCTGCATAGATTGTGTATTGAATGTTGTTCGCTTTCAGGATGTCGCATATTGGCTGGATGTAAATGTTGAACAGCAGTGCCGAGAGGGCGGACCCTTGAGGTACTCCTTGGCGGACTTTTATGGGTTGAGAGGTGTTGTGGCCTATCTTGACTTGGATCTGCCTGTCAGTGAGGTAGGATTGGAACCATTTTAGCGTGGTACCATGAAGTCCGATTTTCTTTAGTCTTTCCAGGAGGATAAGGTGGTCAACTGTGTCGAATAGCCAGCGACTGTGCCCCTGGGCCTGCCGATCCACTGCATCCAGAGAAGTTATTCCACCTTGGAGGTGGAATAACTTCCCCATACAAGTCACCGGCCCTGGACATAGAGGGCCAACATCAGAATCATCCCTGTACATCCAGGGCTGGCGACCGCCCACCGCCTGCCCTAACTCCACCCCCAATCTTCCCCCCTCCCCGCCCCCATCTATCTTCCCTGTACAACTGGCAGGGAAGTTAGACACAGGTGGGGAGGCACACAAATAGTGGGGAATAGAATAACCCCCTTAGTGTCAAGGTCCTCTAGGGGCAGAATAGAGGGTTAGCCAAAAAGTGGAGATATTGAGCCTCTAGCTGGTTAATCCTAACTGGCTAAAGTTAGCCAAAAAAAAGATGGCCTAATGTTTGTCGGTTTAGCTATCTGGCCACTGGCAGTTAGCAATTTATAAGGAAATTAGCACATACTAACATGAAATGGGCAGTGAATAGCCAGCGACTGTGCCTTGCAGTTAGCAAAAAAGTAGTTGCCATGTTAATGCTGCAAATATTACTGTGCA
Organism: Ichthyophis bannanicus; assembly: GCA_033557465.1. Classification (NCBI taxonomy): domain Eukaryota; kingdom Metazoa; phylum Chordata; class Amphibia; order Gymnophiona; family Ichthyophiidae; genus Ichthyophis; species Ichthyophis bannanicus. Next base: position 212,235,209 of record CM066037.1, read on the forward strand.
GAAAATGTCAGGTGAAACGAGTAGACAGCTCCATTGTGTTATCTGCAGTAGAGTTAGCCAAAAAAAGATGACCTAATGTTTGCCGGTTTAGCTATCTGGCCACTGGCTCAATATCACAGTGGCCAGATGGCCTAATGTTTGCCGGTTTAGCTATCTTTTTTTTTGGCTAACTCTACTGCAGATAACACAATGGATCTGGCTACTCGTTTTAGCTGACATTTTCTGCACAGTAATATTTGCGGCATTAACAAATATATCAATTTTCTTCCTGTCTATCTTTTTCACTTTCCAATTTTTAGCATCCATATGATCTTATTGAAAATGCAATGTAGTGAACAAGTTGAATCTTTGTATGGAGAGACACCTCTGCTCTTGAGAATCTTGTCTAGGTCCTTAATAGCCATTCTTCCAAAAGCAATGCGTCATTGGATTTCTTGACTACTTGTTGCTTCTTTATTGATAGTTGATCCAAGTAGGTTAAATTTGTCAACTATTTAAATTTCTTCTCCATCAATGATGAACTTAATGATTTTGCCAGTTGTCATGATCTTTGTCTTCTTTACATTAAGTTGCTGGACCATTTTAAGACTATGTTCCTTGATCATGAGAAGCAAATGTTTCAGATTGTCCTCACCTTCAGCCAGTAATGTGGTATCATCAGCATAGCGAAGATTGTTGATGAGTCTTCCACTAATTATCAAACCTCTTTTGTCTTCATACAATCCCGCTTCTCTGATGATTTGTTCTGCATATAAATTAACACTAGAAGCCCCCAAAGGAATTTTACCTAGAAACCCCAAAGTGCGTCAATTGATGCATTATCATGACAACTGCGTTTATCATGAAATGCAGATGTGAATTAATGTGAAGTTACTTATTGTTAAATACGTGCAGTATGTGACATCATTACATGACATCATCATGTGTTTATTGTTTGTAATGTCGGAGTAAAACTGTAAACAGTGATTGAGATGCGCCACCTAGTGGGAACATGAATTTATACCTAGAAGCCCAAAGTATGTCAATTGATGCATCCCAGACAATTGAGTGTGTCAATTGACGTACTTTGGGGCTTCTAGGTATAAATTCATTTTCCCGCTAAGTGGTGCATCTGTCATTAATTTTCGATGCACATATTTGAACATCTTGACTTTGCTAACAAAGTCATGGAACATGACTGACATGGTTCTAGCAGTGGCGCTAGTATACAACTTCGAAGATGCATTTGTGTCAATTTCTTCTAGTGTTAAACAGGTAGGGGGAAAGTATGCAGCCTTGTTTATTTATATTTATTTATTTATTTAGCTGTATTTATATCCCGCTTTTCACTGGGTCAAAGCGGTCAATTGGGGGATACATTTAACACAAGGGGATATGAGACACATATGCTAGTACTTACAGGGAACATGGGCAATGGAGGGTTAAGTGGTTTGCCCAAGACCACAAGGAGTACCTATAGGACTAGAAATCCCAGTCCCTCCAGCCTGAGATTGCTGTCCCCAGGTGGGACTTGAACCCCCGGCCTTCCAACCTGAAGTACCTTATCCTAATCACTAGACCACTCCTCCTTGTTGTACACCTTTGCTGATTTTAACCCATTCTGTCTCTCCTAGTTCCGTTCAAACTGTTGCTTCTTGTTCAATGTAAAGGTTGTGCAAGAGAACAATCAGGTGTTTTTAATGTGGCCCATAGTTTCTCATGGTTTGCACAGTCAAAAGCCTTGCTGTAGTCAATAAAGCACAAACAGATATCCTTTTGGTACTCTTTAGTCTTTTCAGGGATCCATCTCACATCCCCGATGATGTCTCTCATTCCTCACCCTTTCCTGAACCCTGTTTGCACTTCATGTAGTTCTCATTCCAGATATGGTTGTAATCTATGTTGAATAATCTTCAGTAGAATCTTGCTGGCATGTGGGATCAGAGTGATTGTGCAATGATTTCAACAGTCAGTTGGATCACCTTTCTTTAGTATTGGGTATAAACACAGATCTTTTCCAGTCAGTTGGCTGTGATGTTGTCTTCCAAAGTTCCTGGCAGAGCCTTGTAAGTATAGTAATGGCTGCATCAGATTGCTGTAATACTTCTATGGGAATGCCATCAATGCCCGGTGGTTTGTTCTTTGACAGGGCTTTCAATGCTGCCTCAAGTTCCCCCACCATCAATGGCTCCCTATCACCACTTGATTTTTTTTATCATATAAAAACTCTATATTCTTTTCACCTTTTCTTGATCTTCTCAGCATCATTCAACATAGATCCTTGAGCATCTTGTAACATTCCAATTCGAGGCTGGAAGTTTTTCCTTAATTCTCGTAACTTTAGGAAAACCAATCTTGTTCTTCCTCTAATAGTTTCTACTTCTGTTTCCTTGCAGGCATCATTGTAGTACCTCTCCTTGTCTTTTCTTGCTGCACATTGGAAATCTCTGTTGAGTTCTGCAATTGCCTCTCTTTCTCCTCTGGCTTTAGCTTCTCTGAGTTTCTAGGCAATTTTCAGAGTTTCTTCGGTCATCCATTTTGGCTGTTTTTGCTTTTTCACCTTTTGTAGATTCTTCTCGTTTTCTTCCAATACAACCTTCTTGATATCATCCCATAACTCTTCTGGAGCTCTGTCATTTGTATCTAAAGCAGAAAAGTGATTTTGCAGGCAGTCTTTAAATTCCGGGGGTATATTCTCAAGGTCATATTTTGCTATATTCATGAGTGGCTTGTTCTTTATCAACTTTAGCTTGAGTTTGCATACACAGTCAGCTCCAGGTTTTGTATTTGTTGATGTTATAGAGCTTTTCCATTGTTGACATCCACAGATGTAATCAATTTGATTTTTGTACAATCCATTGGGTGAAATCCGTGTGTACAGTCACCACTTGTGTTGCTAGAAGAAGGTGTTTGAGATGAAAAGATCATTGATCGTGAAGAATTCTATCAGTCTTTCTCTAGCTTCATTTCTGTTGCCAAGTCCATATTTTCCAACCATTTTGCCTTCTTTTTTGTTGCCAACATTTGCATTCCAGTCACTCAAGACTATCAGGATATCCTGTTTGCATGTTCTGTCAATTTCAGCTTGTACTTATTCATGGAACTCATCAATCTCGTCCTCTTCTGCAGCTGTTGTTGGGGCATATACTTGAATTATAGTTGTGTTGATAGGCATTCTTCATAGACAAATAGAAATTAAGTGTTCATTGTATGTCATTACAGTTCTTGCAAGTTTCTTCTTAATTATAAATGCAACACCATTTCTTCTTTGTCTTTCATTTCCAGCATAGTGGAAAGTGCCCGATGCCAGTCCATTTCATTTCACTGACACCCAACAGATCAAGTTGTACACTATCCATTTCATTTTTGACCACCTCCAACTTCCCTTGGTTCATGCTTCATACATTCCATGTTCCAATACATAAGACATCTTTACAGCTTCTGTTTCTCATTCCATGAGCAGCTACATCAGCAGTCAGACATCCCGAGGGCTTTGATCCAACCACATCATAAAAGCTGGCTTTACTCTGAAAAGTCTTCAGCTCCTCCTTGGTAGCCAGTTGAGTGCCTTCCAACCTGGGGGTCTCATCTTCCAGCAGTATACTGCAATTTGTTTTGTTGTGACTATCCACTGAGTTTTTGTGGCAAGAAAAGGAAGTAGATTGTCAGGCCTTTCTTCCATACAGTTTAAGTTTAGTGTTGTTGCCATTGTCACAGAAATGTGATCCTCCGCCGCCAACACTGTCCCATTCTGCTGCTGCCCAGATTGGTGGTTTGTCTTGGTCTGTACCTCAGCTGATACCTGTTCATCTTGGGAGACACTGCCAGTAGTTAAACTACCCATAGCTTATTCCTCAGCATCACTGATGCACATAAGCCCTCACAGCATGACAAGCTGCAAACCAAGTGAGGGACTGGGCCACTACCAGTCACCATATTGTTTATCAGTGACTTTGGTTTTCACAAGTTCTCACTTTCAGTCATCAGTCCTAATAACCATACAATAGAAACAAATATTTTTCAGTTTTGTCCTTTGACATCTTCTTAAATATCTTTTAATGTCTCTTTTCTAAAAATATATACATTCTCTTCCTCCACAGCATCTAGTATATTGAAATATCATGTAGTCACTATTGCTGCATATATCTATAGGAATGAAACATCCCTTATCTAAACTCAGCATTAGTAACTTCACTCAGTGCTGTCCCATTTTCATTTATGTTGTTGAATCCCTGCAATGCCTGAGTGATCACTCTCTTTGCCTCCTCAGCCTGACTTGGACCTGGCCACAAGGTTTCATTTCCTAATTTAAAAGCATCTCATCATTTTAAGCAATGACAACAGCAGCGGCTTAGGCATTCAAGAGACTGGTACATGTAGTCTCACCACAGCGTGCCTCTTATTACAAGAACACACTGACATCATGAGCACACAAAACTTTATTGGCAAAACAAAAAAACATTAAATGATAGTGCTTGAGGTTTTGCAAACTGTAATTCAAAAATTCAGTATTGCTCTTGATAAGATAACATTTTTTAGGTCATATATATTTTGTTGACCCCCTCCTCTGAGGTATACGAGATGATACTTTGAAATATGTTTATTAAACCACGGCAAAGGAGTAAATGTGCCGTTAACGCACATTATAGGCACACTTGCACCCTTAATGCATCTAAAATGCTGCTTTAACATGTGTTAAAGGCTCCAGCAGTGTAAAGCGTCTTGTGGGCAGAGAGTGAACGTTAACAGGGCAGAAATAGGGCATTAACAATGGGTGTTCTCTTAACGCGTGTTGCGCAAAAGTGTCCTAAGGCGCCTTAACACCAGGAACCCTAAAGTAAAGTAAAACCAAGTGGAAAGGGTGTATTTTGAGGAGAGAGAGCCTATTTTGACGTCTACAATGTGATGCACTGACAGGCAAGCCCAAGATAGTGATAGTAGTGCTCCCTTAGCAGCAACAGAACAGTGCCCAAGTATGAAATGGTGCTATTTTGATGGTGCAAATGGGTCATGCAATGGGGATTGCTGGTGCACAAGGCAGACTAGGCAACTGCTCTGGTGGCACATAAGAACATAAGATTACAAAATAAACCAGACTGTGTCAGACCAAGGTCCATCATTCCCAATATCCTGTGTCCAATAGTGGCCAATCGCAGCTTCCCCAAAAGAAAAAACAGGATCCACAATACCTGTAGTGAGGAAAGCAGTGAATATCCCGGGTCCCTCTTTAACAATGGTTTATGGACCTTTCCCCAGCAACTTATCCAAACTGTTTCTAAACCCAGCTACACTAACAGCTTTTACTACATCCTTCAGAGTTTGATTATGCATTGACTGAAAAAATATTTTCCTCTAGAAGTCTTAAATGGGTTACACCGTAGCCTCATTGCATGTCCTCTAGTCCTTCTACATATTTATGGCATTAACAACCGATTCTTTTTGACATCTTTGTTAGTGATATAGTGGAAGGGCTGTTGGGTAAGGTTTGCTTCTTTGCGGATGTTTTTAAAATCTGCAACAGACACCCAGCAAGGTGTAGATAACATGAGGAAGGATCTAGCTAAGCTTGAAGACTGGTCTATAATTTGGCAGCTGAGATTTAATGTTAAAAAATGTAAGGTCATGCATTTGGGCTGCAACAATCCAAGGGAACAATATAGTATAGGCGGGGTGAAGTACTTCTGTCCACTAAAGAACAGCGGAACCTAGGCGTGCTTGTGTCTGCTGATCTTAAAGTAGCTAAACAGGCAAAAAAGGTAATAGCAAAAGCTAGAAGGATGCTTAGTGCATAGGGAGAGGAATGGCCAGCAGAAGAAAGGAGGTGATAATGCCTCTGTATAAGTCTTTGGTGTGTATTTTATTGTACACTGCTTGTTGCTTCGGCTAAGCGGTATATCAAATTTCCGAATAAAGATAAAGACCTCATTTGAGGATTGTGTGCAAAAGGATATAAACAGGCTAGAATCAGTACAGAGGGGGGCTACTAAAATGTTTAATGGTCTTCGTTATAAAACACATGAAGACAGACTTAAGGATCTTAATATGTACACCTTAGAGGAAAGGTAGGATAGAGGTGATATGATTGAAATGTTTAAATGCCGCCATGGCATAAATGCACAGGAGGAGAGCCTCATTTGATTGAAAGCAAGCTCTGCTATGAGGGGACATAGGATGATGGTGAAAGGGGATAGATTCAGGTGTGATATGCGGATATATTTCTTTACGGAAAGAGTGGTGAATCCGTGGAATAGTCTCCCAGTGGAGGTAATAGAGATGAAGACAGTATCTGAATTCAAAGAAGCATGGGACAAACACAGAGGATCTCTAAAGGAAAAAAGGGGACTGTTGTAGTGGATGATACGGAAGGACAGACTAGATAGGCCATGTGGTCTTTTTCTGTCGTCATGTTTCTATGTTTCTATTTTTACCTGTTCCACTCCGGTCAATAATCTATCTCCCCTCAGCCTTCTCTTCCCCAGGTTGAAGAGCCCCAACCTTTTTAGCCTCTCCTCATAGGAGTATCCTGCATTACCATCTGTGATGTCCATCATGATCCCATAGTGACAGTGGCGGCACACAAGCATGCTACTGCTGCGGAAAGGAAATGTGCCATATGGGGTGATCCAAGGGTCCAGGTACCCCAGGCAGAGATGTCAGCTTCCCCTCCTGCTGCCACTGCACCCAGCTATGGGGTGAAGAGGCTGATAGTGCCAGCAGCTGTAGTCCTCCTGGTAACTGCAACATGCAGGCACCCAGGGGACTACCACAGCAGTGGCTGCCATCCTCCCCCGAGATGTATTGTTGGCAGGAGGTGATGGGGTCCCTGCAAGGCAGATGATTGGGGGGGCTGTGTGACTGTCCATGTATGCCTCTGCCCCCCCCCCCATCTGGACCTTGTGCCCTAGGCACCCACCAACTCACATGTTGGATGGGCTGGGACTGTGCACCACCAACACAGACAGCACACGGGCATGTCAGCATGGTGTGGGGGTGTTGGTGGAGGGGGCAGTGGCACCCGCTTGCAGCAGACCAAAGCCATGTCCTGGTCCTGTGCGCCATGTGCATTGCAACATGTGCCATGGTCTATCAGATGGGAAGCATATCAGCCCCAGGGACTGCTGCAGCCATATGGCAGCACTGTGGCTCAAAGCACACATTTGTTGTGTGTATCAGCAGAGTCACAGGTTCAGGTCCCAGCTGTGGATTGTGCATTGCATGTCCCAGTGGCTAAACTTTAGCCTACAGAGCAGGTACAACACCAGCCTATGCAACTCCCCATGAATCAGCCAGCAAGGGTACAAACACCCATCAGCCACACGGATAGGTTCCACTATCCACGGCTGGATGTAGAGTCAGACTGATAGCACTGGCACACTAAGCAGGCGCTAACATCAGAGCGCGCTACTAGCTCCTGCACAATGAGCACACATCAACAATGCTTGAGCTGCTATGGAGACCAAAGTGGCAGGCAGGAAAGCCAACCATCCCCATTTTTGCACAGTGCATTGATGTTTATTTGTGTGTGTGTGTCTATCCATTCTTTTGTGGCTTTCGACACCTCACTGAGCCTTGCAGAGCCTAAGCTATTTCCAGTGTTAGTCTGTAAATGTGCATGATGTGGAGCAAAGTATTGTGAGTATGGTCTGAAACAGGGTGGATTGGCCAGGATGTGTCTGCATCAGAGGTAGGGTCAATGGCTGAGATGTTGTAGTGTCCATCTGCCACATGTATGGACTGGGTGGCCACAGCTTGTCATGCTGGGAGGGCACTCCCACTCTGACGAGTAGTGACCATGGCACATCTATGTATCCACATAGTGCTATATAGTGTCTGGTTCTAGTGACATGGGTGCACTTCCTGTCTTGGAGGCCTGATTGCTGAACCAAATGCTGGGTCACATGGATGCTCTGTGCACATGTAATGTATACTGACCAGCAGATTGTCTGCAGTTGGTATGTATATGGCTGGAAAACCCAGGGTAGGTAGCAGGTGCAGTCCCACTGTGCTTGCTGTGGGTGATTGTTAGACCTAGGTGGTTGGGATGTGAGGTGCTCCAGGCCTAATCCCTATGGTGATGGTAGGGCCAGCAGGACTCTAGTAACAACCCCATGCAAGCCTAGATGCACGCCCCCCCCCACCCCCAGGGGTAGTTGGCATCTGCAGTTTAACACTGGGTATTGACCTGAACTGTTCTAGGCAGGTCCCCATCCAACAGGGGCAGATGTGACTGGCCCATACAGTATGCTGCAGGAAATAAGGTGACTAGCATATCACACCGCAGACAAAACCAGCCACACACTGACAGTGATGAGGATCTCTAGCACAGGCGGCAAGACCATCTCTAGCACTGCAAGTTCTGGGGACCTGGTGCTGAGTGTTCATCCTCACCCTCATTGTGAACATAGAAATTACTCAGAGGCACAATTTGTAGCTGCTCTGTGCTTGTATCATACACTGCCAGTGCATCTTACTGAGCTGAGGTGATGGATAAGTGCATTCTCCATTTGGTGATCAGCTGTAGACTGCTGTTCTTCATGTGCACTGCATCATGGGTACTGGTGTGGCTACCCTATACCGACACACATAGCAGACATTTTAGGCAGTGACCTGCAGTCTTTTTGTATCCAGCCATTGTTGTGCATAACAGTGTGGAGGTGCCTACTGGTTAGTGTAATGTTTCCATAAGCAGGGGATAGGGGTTTGATTCCTACTTGTTCTTTTTGTGCCTGTGTGCTACTCAGATCATTTTCATGCCTGTAACAATCAGGGCTCTGCACATCTGTACTGCTAGCCCATACCACTCTCTCCTCAGTCACCATCCTTCTTCCTTCAGCCTATCTATCTTCCTCTGTTGACTGTGTACAGTCATGTCTTCTTGTACCTACACTGGTACTCTTTTCCGCATTTCAGTTCTTCGTGCTTGCCTCTCCTGTGCTTGATCTGCACATCACCACTACTATTCTGACCTCCTGTCGTTGCAAACATCCTGCCACTTCTGGCTCTGCTGGGGGACACGTCTTCCCCATCCTATGCCACACACTGACATTGCAGCACTTTATATTGGCACAACCCTGTGCATCAGTTCAGCTGCCTCCCTCATTCTTGTCCACTTTACTGGCTGTCACATAGGGTGCCCACCGATATAGCAGGTCCATCAGCTCCCACCTGTCCTTCCTTCCATCACCTTTACATTGACTTCCTTCATACTCTATCCAGCATTTGGGTTACAGCCATTTGTGTGCCTTAAGGTGCATGCTTTCTACCTTAAAGAATGTTTATCACCTTACTGTGCATTAAGGTGCATGCTTTCCAGCTTAAAGCACATTTGTCACCTTAATGTGCCTTAAAGTGCATGCTTGTCACCTTAATATGCAATATCCTGTTAATGTGTGTTAAATGTCCAAGGCGCCTTGCTAACATCTGTTAAACGGCCGATAGGGCGCTTTATGCCAGAACGCCTCCTACCCGCACAATGCCTTTTAAGGATTAACACCCTTTATTGCTGTCGTTAACGCCTGTTATCTTAGTGCGCTTTAGTAAACATACCCCTTTGTTTAGTTCCTGGAGGAATTTTTGTCTGTATATTTCATTCCTTTGGTGTGTTTTTTTAGGGGGGGGGGGGGATAAGTTTAACAATCTTGATAAGCAGGCGTTTCAGATGGTTTTCATATTCTGCCAGTAACATGGTATCATCAGCATAGTGAAGACTCATCTCCACCAGTCACACACCTCAATTGTCTTCATACAATCTTCATACAATCTTTCTTCTCTTATGATTTATTCTGCATAACTGAACAGATGTGGGGAAAGTATGCAGTCTTGTCATACACCACTGCCAATTTTAAACCATTCTGTTTCTCCTGTGAAAGACATGAATGTCATTTGAACCAGCAGCATAGCTAGGTAGTGCAACATACAGACCTAACAAGAAGTCCCTCTCCAACACCTGCCAAACAAACCTTGTCAGACACATATGGCACAGAGCCTGCAGAGATCTAAGCAGACATAGGTATACTCCAACTCATGCCTGCATGCATCATGATCATATATATACCCATGGATTGATGCACTCACACAGCTGCTCTGTGGCTTCAAGCACATGGCCAGAGTGTGTATGAGAAAAGGGTCACAGTTCAAGACTGGCCCTGAATAATGAATTGTATGTTCAGATGTGTTAACTTTATCCTATGTTTCCAGAACTGTAGCAGCATTTGCAACCTTCAACATTTCAACCTGCAAGTGTACACACATTCAGCAGCCACACTGAGAAGCTGCATCACCCATGGCTGTATGGCAGAGTATGCTACACTGAGCATTGCAGAACATGCTAATAGCACCTGCACACTGAGCAGATGTTGACAATGGTGGAGCAGCAAATGAGGCCTAAGGGGTAGGTAAGAATGCCAATCTGCACCACTTTTGGACAGTGGGGTCATGTGTATGTGTGTGTGCCTGTGTGTGTCTCCAGAGTAGTATGAGCTTCAGAAATGCACTGTGCATGCATGTGGTACCCAAGCTTTATGGCTGTGCATACAACATGCTGCAGGTCAGCTATACAACAGCCCGACATAGTGTGTGAGACACCATTAACAAGCAGAATGTTAGTTTTCAGTAAGTAGTTGCAACCTATGGTTGTGATGCTGTAATGCATTCCCAGTTGCACCATCAATAAGGCCCATCCTCACAGCATTCCCCAACACTCACCACCCAACATGACACTGTTGTGCAGCTCCCAAATCATCTGCTGTTTTTACTGGAGTGAGCAGGGGGGACTCACATTTGTGTGTGTTGCAACCCTCATCTCTGACTGAGCCTCCAGGCCTCAGGACACACCAATTTGCACAGGTAAGAGGTCTGATTAATACCAACTGCCATAACAGCTGTATCAGTGGCAACAGTGTCAGCCCACCTGGCACAGCTGCAGTCTATAGGGAACTAGGCTCAGGGGGAGAGCTTGCTTCTATGAATGTCCAATCCAAACACTTAGTTGGTGATACTGGCAGGAATTTGTGATTTATCTGCATTTACGTTGCTCCTGTCCCATGCTGCATTTGCAGAAGGCAAGCGAAGAAAATATTTGCTCCATGCAGTGTATGCACAAACAGAGAGATACGCCTTGCTTGTATTCTCTTTTTGCAGTGTTAGAAAATCAGCAGTATAAGAAAAGTGTTTTTGCTGCATACGTTTTCTCAGTCCAGTTATCCATAAAACCCGGGCTAGAATATTTTGCTCTGACTCATATGAAAAAGATTTAACAGAGAGTTTCACATACTCTGTTTTATAGAGGGTTACACAGATAATGTTGTATATGGGACATTCCTAGGTTAGGAATGGGAAATGCACTATGTTTTAAAGATGCTGAACTGCTGAAGTGGATTAACTCACTCTACCAGGGTGGTTTGCAAATGTACCAGGAAGTTTTGTAATACTGTGAATGAACAGGTTGTAACTAACACTGACAGCTTCAGCCTGGCTTACTGTTTTATTGTGTATGAAAGCACTAATGTTTCTTGTTATCCTGTGTCCTGTGTTTTGGTAATATTCCAGTAAAGGTCTGAGCTAGAGTCTAAGATACAGCTCTGAGTCTGAGTCATTGTAAAAATGTAACAGGGGGCTACTTTGCAAAAAGAGGGAAATATCCTTTCAAAAGCCCATATGCTAACCTGACTGTGCTCTAGAGCACCCTCTGTCTGTCACAAGAAGTGCAACATAGTTTTGTCTCACGCTTCATAGTAACATAGTAAATGACAGCAGATAAAGACCAGCATGGTCCATCTAGTCTGCCCAGTAAGATGGCAAGAGTAGGTGCACCTGCCGCTCTGTGCAGGCAACTCCTCCCCATGTCTTTGTTTTAGGGGTGAACCCACCGCTCTTTGTAGGACATCCCTGTATGTTGAGAAATTAGTTAGTTACGTTTATTTTTATTTTATCCTGTTGCCGTAAAGGGATCCACTGTGTCTGTCCCATGCCATTTTGAATTCTGTCACTGTATTTGCCCCCAACACTTCCATCAGGAGGACATTCCAAGCATCCACCACCCTTTCAGTGAAAAGGTATTTCCTGACATTGCCTTTCAATTTACCCCCTTGCAGCTTCATGTTATGCCCTCTAGTTTTACAGCTTCCAGGTCTGTGGAAGAGGTTTGTTTGTTCATTATTTCTCTTTAAGTATTTAAAGGTCTGAATCACATCTCCCCTGTCCCTCCTCTCCTCCAGAGTGTACATATTTAGGTCTTCAAGTCTCTTCTCATAAGGCTTCTGACGCAGGCTCTAAATCATTTTGGTTGCCTTCCTCTGAACAGTTTCCAGTTTTTTAATATCCTTTGCAAGATATGGTCTCAAAAACTGAACACAGTATTCCAAGTGAGGCCTCACCAGTGACTTATACAGTGGCATTAGTACCTCTTCCTTTCTGCTGGTAATTCCTCTTTGTATGCAACCCAACATCCTCCTGGCTTTTGCCACTGCCTTGTCACACTGTTTTGCCACCTTGAGATCCTCAGAAATAATCACACCAAGGTCCTTCTTCTGGTCTGTGCACACCAACCTCTCGCCCCCTATCGCGTACATTTCCCCGGGATTTCTGCTTCCCAAGTGCATGAGTAGGTGCACCTGCCGCTCTGTGCAGGCAACTCCTCCCCATGTCTTTGTTTTAGGGGTGAACCAGCTTTTGTAGATAGTAACATAGTAACATAGTAGTTGACGGCAGATAAAGACCAGCATGGTCCATCCAGTCTGCCCAGCAAGATGGCAAGAGCAGGTGCACCTGTTGCTCCGCGCAGACCACCCCTCCCCATATCCTTGTTCAGGAGTAAACCTACCACTCCATGTAGGACACCCCTATTTGTTGAGACGTTATATGGTTCAGAAGTTAGATGGTACTGTTTATTTTGTTTTTATCCTATTGCTGTAAAGGGATCCTCTGTGTTTGTCCCATGCCTTTTTGAATTCCGTCACCGTGTTCACCCCTACCACTTCCATTGGGAGGGCATTCCAAGCATCCACCACCCTTTCAGTGAAAAAATATTTCCTGATATTGCCTTTCAATTTACCCCCTTGCAGCTTTGTGTTATGCCCTCTAGTTTTACAGGTTCCCCGTCTTTGGAAGAGGTTTGTTTGTTCATCATTTCTCTTTAAGTATTTAAGGTCTGAGTCATATCTCCCCTGTCCCTTCTTTCCTCCAAAGTGTACATATTTAGGTCTTCAAGTCTCTTCTCATAATGTAGCAGCAGAGCGCAGACAAACCAATAATACCAGGAGTCTGTTCAGAAGGTCCAAATCATTTATTTGTGCACAAGTCTCAAGCAAAGTCAATTTCAAAATGGCTGAGCGAAGTTCTCTGGCAATACAACAACTTTTGTAGACTTTTGCTCCATTCTAGGTATAGAAAAACATTTCATTGGTCCCGGTACTCTCCCGTACCTCCCGTACCCCTTCTATTGGTCCCGGTACTGATATGATTATCCAATTATGTTCTTTGAGTGGGCTCAGCACCTGCTTACCCCCCTTCTAGTCCCAATTACAATGGCCAGTTCATCAACTTGTTACTTTCATACTTCCAAGGCCATTGAGCCAATTTGTGCGTGTAGGGGAGCAGGGCTCTGTAACTTATCTGTCAGCAGTCCTAATTAAATCCCTTGCAGATGTATTTTTCTTATCAGTGACTTTTAAACATATTTTTCTGTATTTTTCCATCTTCCAGTTCTGCTTATCTAAGCTAGTTCAATACTCTTGCTATGTTCCAGCTCTATAGGAGCATATTGGGGGATGTGCAATTCCCATAGGCCTCTCCACTAGCTTCATTTACAGGTCAAGCTAGCCAGGCTCGCTTGCTTATATCAGACGAAGTGGATCACAGGCCTACACCTGCCACATTCCCCCCTTTGATTAATCTCACCCTATTACTTAATAAGGTGTGAGAATTAAATCACCTCAAAATAGTTATGTTATAATCAAAGAATTCCGACTACATATAGGAGGTTTCGGTTGGTACAAGGCCATAATCTTAGTTGCGGTCTTCCGCTCTACTGTACTCTCAATAGTACTATGGATAGATCGTATACAACATGGGATTAGACATGGTAATAATAAAATAACAGCAACAAGTATTAGTACTAATATAAGGAAAGTTGTAAGTCCTCCCAGCCATGAGAAAAGGTTAGCAAACCAGTTAGGGAATTTCAATGAGTGCCAAGTCTGTACTGGCACATAAGCATGTCTTTGCATATCCTTAGCTATTTCTTCAACTACTTGACCCTTATCATCTATTTTTAAACAACAATTAGTTAAATTCAGTTTACCACATACTCCTCCTTCAGCTGCTAACAAATAATCAAGTGCTAAGCGATTCTGATATATAGCAGTGCGCATCTGAGTACTTTGTCTAGCTAAAAGTGTAAGAGCTTGGCTAGTTTCATTGGTTATTATTTCAACTACTGCTTGTAAGCGAATAATACGATTAATCATATAGACCGGGGTTCGATAACCATACATACCATCATCATTCCAAGTGGCAGGTCCATAATACTCAATGATTCTCTCTGGGGGCCAATCATCACCCTTCCACTTCTCCCACTTGCCTACCTGGAGGGGTGATCTCCTCTGTCTCAGTGCTCTTTTGTGTCGGTGGGTAGTATATACTGGGTATCCTAATTGTTCTCCATGTTCAGTGTTTAAAAGAAAGAAAGAAGGTCTGATGGTCCCTAAGACACATGCTCCTCCCCATTGTGGCGGGAGTCGTGCATATGCTCGGTTTCCACAGATCCAATATAGGCCAGGTGGGGCTTGCCAGGCATGGGTTTTGGCAAGATTAGTCCATAAATCAGCAAGTTCAGGAAATCTGGCTAATGGGTTAGGAGGTTCAGGGTGTTTGATTCCTGACCACCATAACGTCTTTTTGGTAGTGGCATTATAGAATTTCTGGCTAAGACAGACCAGCTGTCCTACCTGTTGGGTGAACTGAGGTCCAGTTCTGGTATAGCAAAGACGTCCAACAATTGAGTGCGCTAACACCCATTCGCTAGTAGTCTTGTGTAATTCAGTCTGATTGTAAGTCAGAGAATAATTTAATTCTTGGGCTTCCCATGGCCACTGGTCACCCATTTGGGTTCCGCCACAGAAATAACAATCTGAGATTTTAAGACTAGATACTACTGCTCCAGCTAATTCTAAAAATAAATTCTGAGAAGGATGAGGGATTTCAAACTTATTTACATGCATGGCCTCATAGAAGGTATTATGGATATGATATTTAGATGACTTGTGGGCTTGGGTATTCAATCTTATATACACAATGGTTCCCAGATCTACTGCTCCACCAGCAATACGTAAACCAAACTTGTATCCTTGTTTCCATGCATTGGGATTGTGTATCCGTAAGTGTAAGGGGTTACAAGCATCTTTCTGACATTTATCATTTGTTGTTGACTTGGTTAAAGTGGCCATTCATTTATCTATCTTTTCGTCAACTATACCATCATTCCATGTAGCATAAAAAACACATTCCCAATTTGGGCAATAGTAATCTGCTTCTGGGGCAGTACTATAGCCTGGTTCGTTTTTACCTGTACACTTTCTCCATCCTATGGCACCTTCTGGGCACATATACTTATGGTCATTTCGATACGCTTTTTCCCAGGTACCACAGTTGGAACGACTATCTCTGTTTATGACATTACATGCATCGAAATTCAAAACAACAGGTCTACTAGTATCTTTAAGTGGTTGTGTAGCAGTTATTATAGGTCCATCTGCATCCTTCCATCGTATTTCCAACGTGTAATAGGATGGATTTTGATGCGGATTATAGCATACTCTAGTTTTACCATTAGCACAAACATTTAGTTCAGTGGTGTTATAAATACACCGAGTCACTTTTCCAGTGCAGGTATAATAAGAATGGTAAATCAAAGTCTGAGTTACTTTTAGTCCAGTTCGAGTAGAAGTAATGCAAGCAGTGCATGGAGGTAAAGCATAAGTCAGTTCAAAACCTCCAAAGCAGGCAACCAGGGCAAAGCAAAGGTAAAGATACATGTTGATTGGAATTCTTCTGAATCCTCAGCTTGCAGATTTTGACCACGACGTTCTTTTCTTCGTCCCGTTCGCTAATGAAGCAATTCAACGGGTGCTGAGTGTTGATTGAAGATCCTCAAGTTGTCCATCACACATCAACCAACTTAGCAATTTCAGTTGGCTTTTGAAGTATGGTTAATCAATGTAGTATCAAAGTAATGTGCAAAATCACACGCAGATTGGGTTCGTTGAAACAAAACTGTTGCTGCATGGAAAACAGCAATCCTCTTCGAAAAACTTGGCTACTGCAAGGCACTGTGACAAAGTGTCTAAGTTGCTGGTTGCTGTCTCAGAGTAACTCGCAAGGGTGCATCAAGATGCTGCTCTGCTGTCCATTGCTCAGGTTCAGGATCAGCGGCGGGCTTGACTCTGCTGTGGTGGATCCAGGCGTCGATCTCTGCTACCTTTACTGCAGTTGGGGTAGACAGGATGACGGTGTATGGTCCCTTCCAATGGGGTTCCAACGGTGTCTTCTTCCAATCTTTGATCCACACCGAGGTACCAGGCTGGTAGGGATGCAGAGGTTCCGTCAAGTTGATAGGCAACTGGTCTTGGATCCACGCATGGAGAATCTGCAGAACAAAACTAAGAGCTAGGAGTTCTTGCCTGGTTATTTCTGAACCAATTTGGGCTAGACTTGCTTTAATTCCCTGCACTATTGGTGGGGGTTTACCATACAGAACTTCAAAAGGGGAAAATCCTGTTGATTTTACAGGAGCTGAGCGTATTCTGAGCAAAGCTATTGGAAGCACTTGGGGCCACTTTAGGTGTGTCTCCTGACAAAGCTTAGACATTTGGGCTTTTAGGGTACGATTCATTCGCTCAACTTTCCCTGAGCTCTGGGGTCTATATGCAGTATGGAGCTTCCATTGTATCTGCAAAGCTTTCGCTAACTGTTGAGTAACCTGGGAGACAAATGAGGGTCCATTGTCTGACCCTATTACTGCTGGAATTCCAAACCTAGGGACAATCTCTCTCATTAAAACTTTGGTAACTTCTCGGGCTTTCTCAGTTCTGGTTGGGAAGGCTTCTACCCACCCAGAGAAAGTACAGACTAATACTAATAGGTAATGATATCCATTGGCTCTTGGCATTTCGGTAAAATCAATTTGGAGGTTGTGCATGGGGGTTACACCTCCTGACTGAACTCGGGGTGCCATTATAAGGCTTTGCTTGGCATTATTTTTGGCACAAGTTAGACATTGACGTGCTACTGAAGCTGATATGGTTGTCAATAGAGTAATGTAAAAATGTGGTCTGAGTGCTTTCTCCATAGCACTTTTCCCATAGTGGGTGGCTTCGTGGAAGGCTTTGACAAAAGATGGTCCTAACAGTTCAGGAATTACTATTCGCCCAGGGGGTTGACTGCCCTCTGCTGGTGGCAGCTCAATCCATCCATCTTTCAGTACTCCATCTTCCTTGTTACAATAGTAATCTAATTCTTTGGTGGTATATCGTGGTGTCCATAAATTTAAAGGTACTGGAAACAATGCTGCTTGCATTGGCATAGCTTGTGGTGTAATCTGTCCCGTCATAGCTGCTTGTCGTGCTGAGGCATCTGCAAACCTATTTCCTCGGGCAACTTCTCCTTTTCCTGCTTGATGTCCTCTGCAATGCATGACAGCTACACGAGTTGGGGCCCAAACTGCATCAAGTAACATCAGTATCTCGGGGCCATACTTGACTGATTTTCCTCCGGATGTGATGAGCCCTCGTTCTTTATAGAGAGCTCCATGGGCATGTAGAGTAGTAAAGGCATATTTGGAATCTGTATATACATTTAACACAAGTTTCGCTCCTAATAATAATGCTCTGGTGAGTGCTATCAATTCGGCTTTCTGGGCTGATGTGCCTGAGGCTAGAGCTGATGACTCAACTACTTCATGTTGAGTGACAACTGCATATCCAGCACAGCGTCGTCCACTGAGGATGAGACTGCTCCCATCAACATAATAGATTTGGTCAGGATTGTCTATGGACACATCTGTCAGGTCAGGTCGGCTGGAGAATACAGTGTCCATGACTTCGATACAGTCATGTTCTGGGAGTTCTTCACTAATGGGTATCAAGGTGGCTGGATTCAAGGCATGACTCACCTCCAGTTGTATCTGTGGGTTTTCACATAACATGCTCTGATACTTCAACATTCGGGAATTGGTGAGCCAGTAATTTGCTTTTTGTTCCATGAGGGCAAGGACTGCATGTGGCACAGTGACTCGTATGTTCTGTCCTAATGTGAGCTTGTCTGCTTCACTCACTAATAATGCTGTAGCTGCAACTGCTCTCAGGCAAGGTGGCCATCCTTTGGCCACAGTGTCCAACTGTTTCGATAGGTATGCTACAGGTCGCTCCCAATTTCCCAATTTCTGAGTCAACATGCCTAAGGCATTTCCTTGTGCTTCATGTACAAACAAGTGGAAAGGCTTGTGAACATCTGGTAGTCCAAGTGCTGGTGATGACATTAATTCTTCCTTTAACTTCTTGAAGGCTGTATCCTGCTCAAGTCCCCACTCCAGTGGCGACTTTTCTTCTCCTTTTGTGGCTTCATATAATGGTTTGGCAATTTGGGCGAAGTTGGGTATCCAGATCCGGCAATATCCTGCCGCTCCCAGAAAGGCTCTGACTTGCTTTCTGGTTGTTGGGGTTGGAATTCTACATACTGCTTCTTTTCTCTCTCTGCCTAATCTTCGGCTTCCTTGGGTTATACGAAAACCCAGGTATTTCACTTCTTTTTGGCATAGTTGTGCTTTTGCTCTGGAAACTTTGTATCCAGCTTCATCTAGTAACTGCAAGAGATCTTTGGTGGCTTGTATACATTCATGTTCTGATACTGCAGCTATCAGCAGATCATCCACGTATTGGAGAAGCACTCTCTTCCCCGGGGCCACTGGATAGCTTGAAAGGTCTTGATTCAGTGCAGCACTAAAGATGGTAGGCGAATTCTTGAATCCTTGGGGTAATCGTGTCCAAGTGAGTTGGCCCCCTCTTCCAGAGATGGGGTCCTGCCATTCAAATGCAAACAATATTTGACTTACAGGGGCTAATCTTATGCAAAAGAATGCATCTTTTAGATCTAGTACAGTAAAATGGGTAGCTTCAGCAGGTATCAGTCCTAGAAGAGTGTAAGGATTGGGTACAACTGGATGTATAGTTTCAACTGCATCATTCACTCTCCTTAGGTCTTGCACTGGGCGGTAATCATCCGTCCCAGGTTTCTTTACTGGCAAAAGTGGAGTGTTCCATGGGGAATGACATACTTTTAGTAGGTCATATTCGAGTAATCTTTGCAAGTGGCGATGAATGCCTTCAATTGCAGCTTTTGGGAGAGGATACTGTTTGACGTGTACTGGTGTAGCACTAGGCTTAAGGTTCACAATTACTGGAGCTATATGTTTGGCTAGGTCTGGAGGACTGCCTTCTGCCCATACTCCAGGTGGTGCATGAATGTTCTTTAAAGTTTGTTCGAAATAAGTGTCTTGGACAGAGTCATCAATGTAATACCTCCATTCTTTTTCTCGGGGAACTGTCAGCAACATTATTCCTGCTGGTTTGACTTGGGGATTTACTGTCATTTGCATTTCTCCTTTTTCAGAGAAAGATATTTGTGCTTGACGTTTGGCCAACATATCTCGTCCCAGTAGTGGCACTGGACATTCGGGCATGTAAAGGAATTGATGAGTTATTTGCTGTCCTCCTAGACTGCATATACGATTCTGGAGAAAAGATTTTGTAGCTTTGGCACCAGTTGCTCCTATGATGGTGACTGCTTTTGTAGAAAATGGGGCTATTGGGGGGCGGAGCCTGATGTCCAGCGGGATGGTCGCATAACGCTGAGGCTCCCGAGAGGCCTACTCAGAATCCTGAATTAACACCGTACATACTTGGAACTTTACTCTGATCTTGCTGGGGCACATTGATGAGATGGCGGGGACCAAACCCACGCGCCTGGAATTTGGATCTCCAGCGGCTTCTCACGGCAAACGTTCCAAAACTGAACCCCCGTCCCCGCAGAAGGGGCTGGCCTTGCGCGAGGGCCCCGAAATGCAGCAGGAAATCCTCGCAGAGATTAAAGGGGTCAAAAACCTCGTGCAGTCAAACGGTGAAGCACTTCGAGCGCTGCGGGAAGATCTTGGTGTGCTGCAAAGCAAGCTAGAAGGGCTTTCTTCGCGTCAGGACAAAATGGAGAGCATCTTGGACTCCCATGCGGCCCGGTTGTCCAAACTCGACAAAGTTGAACGTCAGGTGCGGGCTCTACAGAAAGAAGTGGAAGATGGCAATAATAGAGCGCGTCGCAACAACATACGACTCGTGGGCATACCGGAGGGAGCGGAATCGGGAGACATGAAAGAGTTTTTACGCAAAACCCTCCCTTCCCTGCTCCGAATCACCTTTACCAAGGATTTGGAGATCGATCGCGCTCACCGTGTACCCCCAAGCATAACGCTCAATAGGAAGACCCCGCGGCCTATCATCTTTCGACTTTTGAGATATCAACACGTGGAGCAAATTTTAAGTGCCTCTCGGGCAAAGGGCCATATGGAGTTTGAAAGCCACAAGATCTCCTTCTATCCTGACTTGGCTAAACCCACGGTCGACCGCCGAAAGCGCTTTCTGGAATTTCGGCCGAGGCTTCAACAACTACTATGGTCTGATGTACCCGGCCAAGCTCCGAGTCACGCTTCACAATCAGACAAGAACATTTGAGGACCCTGATCTACTAGCGGAGTTTTTGGATTCCAAAGAAGCCGACTTGATGCGCTGACTTCCAGAATATTCCTGCAAGCATTCTCATATCCGCTGTATTTGCCATATTGGATCTGCCGCAGCCCAGCAAAGAGTCTGGCGAGGGCAGTTTGTTTGCCTTACTTTTGATGATATCTGTGACCCGACTCCATCTACCCACAGTAGCCTCGATGAATATCAGAGACAGTGTTAATTATGGACTCTGGTGTTTCTTCTCTCTTCTTCACGTCTTTCTATTCCTCTCTAGGGCCTCCTCCCGCAGACATCTGGTCGCCATATTCTTTGGGGGTTTTGCTTCTTCTCTAGGATACAATGTACATACTTTTCAATATGGGGTGTATTAGCCAGCATCCTCGGTGATTGTGTCATTGTTGCACAGATTCTGATTGTGTTGTATGTTTCCAGGCGCCCTGCTTGAGGTGTCCCTTGCTGATTCATGGCACCATGAGGGATTTTCTCATTGAATGTAAAAGGAATCAATAATTCGATAAAACGGAAGACAATCCTGGGCTACCTAAGTCAAGAGGCTGCGGATCTGATTTTCTCCAAGAAACGCATTTAAATTCGAGGGAAACTCTTGGACTCAATATTGGACTTTACATGGTGACCGCCTATTCCCCAGCCGTTTCCAAGTGATGTGGGGTTGCCATACTGGTTGGTAAATCTTTGCATGCTACTATTATTGCGACTGGCTCGGATACAGGGGGTGGATGGTCCAGAGTTCACCTCAAGATGGGTAGCCTTGAGGTTACATGTATATGCCTTTATGCTCCTAGTGGGGATGACCCTGCCTTTTGCTACCATTGCTCAGGTTGTGCAGGCCTCTGCTGATACTTTATTGATAATTGGGGGGGATTTCAATCTAGTCCTTGATCCCCTGATTGACAAACAGCCGCCTAGGACACGTGGTCCCCCCAAGAGTCACACCACGCTTACCTCCCTGATCAAAGATCTTGCCTTAGTTGATCTATGGAGGTACTACACCCCAATGAGCTTGACTTTACCTTCTTCTCTTCCCCTCATAAATCCCAGTCTCGCATAGCACGGCCACTTTCAGAGCTCAACAGGCCTGGGAGCGCGAACTGCAAATCACTTTAACTCCTGTGCAATGGAGCGTTTTCTGGAGCAGAGTAGTGCGGGTTTCCCGGTCTGCCTCTGTTACCCAAACTCTCTTCTTTTTACACACAGATGCTTTTATACCCCAGAAAGTAGCCAAATGGAACACAACTGCTGGGGACCAGTGTTGGTCTTGCCATACTGCTGTGGGAACCTTCGCTCATGTTATTTCTGAATGTCCTCAACTACAGGTTTATTGAGGGTGGGTTTGGGGTTGTATTCAATTTCTCTCATACCTTCACGAGCCTCTCTCTTGGAAGATTGTGGGACTCCGCTTTGTGGCGGAGGTCCCCTCTCTTCCTAAGAAGGGTCGCTTTCTCCTTGATTTCATGCTGGGTATAGCCATATGCTCAATCTTGAGGCATTGGAAGGATAGCTCTCGACTTACCGTCAATGAATGGAGGAACCTCGTCTGCTTATATAGTAAATATGAGCAGATACCTCGGAGAGCTATTCCCCATGCCCAAACTCACTCTCGCTTGTTTAAATCGCAGCTGCTTAATGATTATGTACAATCTGCTCATTGTTCCAACATGCCTGTATAGTGTGCACTCATCATGTTTTAGATCACCGCTCGGTTTTGTAACACAATAATGTAAGTATACGCCCGCTTCGGGAATGATTAGTTTTCTAGAGAAGAAGCAGGGGGGAGGGGGGTGGTAGGGGTTTACTTTGGTGTATGTATTATACTTTATGTATCTGTCTTTTAGTTGTATGTCTTCCTTTTCCTTTGTTGTTATAAAATGAAAATAAAGAATTTAAAAAAAAAAAAGAAAATGGGGCTATCTTTCTGTCTACTACTGAATGTTCCACTCCAGTATCAACCATAAAGTTCATAACTTGGTCTCCTATTTGTATTCCGACCATAGGCTCCTGGAGACCTAAAGCAAACTCGGAGCCCGGTCTGTCCTAGTCCACGTCATTTTCATCATGGACTGTCGTAGTCAATGCTTGTATGGCTCCTCCTCTTTCTCGCTGGAATTGTTCTCGATTGGCTCCTCCGCAGTTTCGGGGACGGCCTCGTCTTTCTTCTCGCCACTGATGATTGTTTTCGTCATCTTGCTGGGCGTCTTCGAGTTGCGGGCATGCATCTCTCCAATGTCCTTCTTCTCTGCAATAGGCGCATTGGTTTACGCCTAGCTGCTGGGGCCGGCTTCTACCTCGGCCCCGCCCCCTTCCTCTGCTCCGTCGACTAGGGGTACCTCCCCTTTTCTGTTCAACTATGGCCGCAGCCAAAAAATCAGCTTTCTTCTTCATCTTTCGATCACATTCTCTCTGCCTTTCATTATCACGATTCACATACACTTTATGAGCGACTTCCAGTAACTGAGTTGTATTCATGCCCGCAAACCCTTCTAAGTTTTGTAATTTACGTCTAATGTCTGGTTGAGACTGGTTTACAAAAGCAGAATTCACCATACATAAACTTCCTGGTGCCTCGGGATCATAGGGAGTATACATTCTGTATGCTTCAGTTAATCTTTCATGAAATTCTGCGGGGCTCTCATCTATACCTTGGATAACTCCTGCAACTTTGGAAAGGTTCATAGCTTTCTGGCCCCCCCTTTTCAGACCTTGTAAAAAGCCTTGGCGAAAACGGGCTAGGGCTGTGGATCCTAGCTCTGTGTTTGGATCCCATCGGGGTCTTCATTCGGGAATTCTCTCTGGGCCGCTTCCCGATGGTCTATTCTTCCCGTCCCTTGTCCCGGAGCTACAGGGTTATCCGCCAGCCAATCAATAGCTGCTTTTCTAATTCGTGCCCGCTCCTCTGTCGTGAATAGAGTGGTCAGGAGCTGGCGGCAATCTGCCCAAGTGGGTTGGTGGGTTTCCATAATAGTATTCACTAATTCTGTAAGCTCTAAGGGTTTATTGGTATAGGAGGCATAATGTGTCCTCCAATTTAACAAATCAGTTGTAGAGAAAGGGACATACACATAACTCAGGGGTCCCGCTACCACCTCATCATCATCATTCTTTATGGGCACCCCTGGGACTTGCCGTAAGGGCATCATCTTGGCAGTAGATGTCTTTTGGGATCTAAGGGATATTTTCGTAACTGTCCTATCAGGGGTCACCTTCTTCTTTTCTACATGTTTCACTTTGGATGTACTTTTTTCTGGCAAACTAGAGCTGGCAACCATTTTTACACTGTCAGTATCACTTATGGATGTTTCAGTGTCTAATTGCTCTGTTTCTGTATCTGACTCTCCTTTTTCTGTCCCGGACGATTCACTTTCAAGTAAAGAGGGTTCATCTTCCTGCTTTTTGGGTGATAGCTCTGGGGTGGGGTCCCGTTCCCGCTGTCTCGGGGTTTCTGGGGCGGGACGCCGGGCAGCTCTTGCTGGGCCTGGGGTTCGAGGCTGTCGGGGAACCATTTCTGGGGAATCAGGATCTACCAGGATGGGCTTCTTCCTGGACTTCTTATCCTGCCCTTTCGTTCTAGGCTGTTCTGTTTTCTGACTATAATCTGTCTTAGCTAACATTATTCTGCACTGTTCTTCATAACAGCGCTGCGCCCAAGGGGGCGGTTCTTCACAAATACTTAACCAGGAATCTATATAGGGGTACTGATCAGGGTGCGCTATCCGCACTCTACGGTGTACTAACTGGATAATTTCTACATTAAAAGTTCCCTCTCGGGGCCAGGTAGGGTCTAGATCGGGCCACTCCCTAGCACACAAAATCTGTAAACGGGCTGCTGTCATTTTAATACCATAATCTCCAGAATATCCCTCTTTAAAATGTGCGATCATACATTCTAATGGAGTGTTCCTAGTAGACCCCGCCCCTCCCATTTCGATGTGTGCGCGCAACAACAGACAAAAGGGAAAAGGAGGGCGGACCGTGGGTAAGGGGTCCTCACGGCCCTGGAAACGTATAAGGAGAACAAATAACAAGACAAGACGACAATCGCTTCCCCCTTTTCGCGACCTGAACGCAGTCGCCCGGTCAGGAAATGCGCTACTCAGGGGTCCGCCTTCACTTGGTCCGTGCTGCCAGACCTCTCATCCACACTTCATTCACACAATCATGCTAGCAACGTATCCCAGAATGCATTCGTTTCTATCTATTCTGACTAGTCTTATTCAATTTCCAAAATACAAGAAGATGGGGGTTTCGCCCTGCGAATACTCATGCGGGGTTACTCGGCCCGTCTTGGAGAGGTGATCAGGCTCTCTTACCAATTTCCAAGTTCCAAGTTCAAATGGCAGCACTGCTCTTTCTTATCTGTCTAGACATAACAAATCCAAACTCTACTCACCGGATCCGGTCCTCAAACTTCCCCAAGCAGGCGCATGAGTTGGACCTCGGACTCCCCTCACTCGGGTTCGAGGCGTTGGCTCCAGCCGGACTCGGCACCTGCCGAGGTCCGACCAGCTCCCTCCGATGCAAGGGACTGGCGGTGCCAGGGAGTAGCCCCCGTCGGAAGGGCGCGATCCCGGCAGGACCAAGCCTATAGAGGCGGAAAGTCGTGGTATATTGCCCTATATACACTCTGATTCCACAACTTCCCGGCCAACGCACCAAGAATATGTAGCAGCAGAGCGCAGACAAACCAATAATACCAGGAGTCTGTTCAGAAGGTCCAAATCATTTATTTGTGCACAAGTCTCAAGCAAAGTCAATTTCAAAATGGCTGAGCGAAGTTCTCTGGCAATACAACAACTTTTATAGACTTTTGCTCCATTCTAGGTATAGAAAAACATTTCATTGGTCCCGGTACTCTCCCGTACCTCCCGTACCCCTTCTATTGGTCCCGGTACTGATATGATTATCCAATTATGTTCTTTGAGTGGGCTCAGCACCTGCTTACCCCCCTTCTAGTCCCAATTACAATGGCCAGTTCATCAACTTGTTACTTTCATACTTCCAAGGCCATTGAGCCAATTTGTGCGTGTAGGGGAGCAGGGCTCTGTAACTTATCTGTCAGCAGTCCTAATTAAATCCCTTGCAGATGTATTTTTCTTGCTTATATCAGACGAAGTGGATCACAGGCCTACACCTGCCACAATAAGGCTTCTGACGCAGGCTCCGAATCATTTTGGTCGCCTTCCTCTGAACAGTCTCCAGTCTTTTTACATCCTTTGCAAGATATGGTCTCCAAAACTGAACACAGTATTCCAAATGAGGCCTCACCAGTGGCATAAGTACCTCTTCTTTTCTGCTGGTAATCCCTTTTTGTATGCAACCCAACATCCTCCTGGCTTTTGCCACCGCCTTGTCGCACTGTTTTGCCACCTTGAGATCATCAGAAATAATCACACCAAGGTCTTTCTCCTGAACCGTGCATACCAATCTTTCGCCCCCTATCGTGTACATTTCTCTTGGATTCCTGCTACCCAAGTGCATGACACTACACTTTTTTGCATTAAATCGTAGTTGCCAAGCATTAGACCAGTCTTCCAGCTTTTGTAGATCTTTCTTCATGTTAACCACTCCCTCGGGGGAGTCCACTCTGTTGCAAATTTTCGTGTCGTCTGCAAAAAGGCAGACTTTTCCATGCAGTCTTTCAGCAATATCACTCACAAATACATTGAACAGTGCCGGGCCCAGGACCAAACCCTGAGGCACCCCACTAATCACCCTCCTTTCATCCGAGTGAGCTCCATTTACCATCACCTTCTGTCATCTGTCAGTCAACCAATTTCTGATCCAGTTCACCACCTTGGGACCCATCCCCAAACTACTGAGTTTATTGATAAGCCTCCTAAGAGGAACAGTATCAAAGGCTTTGCTGAAATCCAGGTAGATGGTTTCCATCACATGCCCCTGATCTAGTTCTCTGGTCATCCAGTCAAAGAACTCAATCAGATTTGTTTGGCAAGATCGTCCTTTGGTAAAACCATGTTGCCTCAGATCATGCAACCCGTTGGTTTTGAGAAAGTCCACTATTCGCTCTTTCAGAAGCATCTCCATTACTTTTCCCGCCACTGAGGTAAGGCTCATGGGCCTGTAGTTTGTCACTTCTGCCCTGTCATCACTTTTGTGAAGATGTACCACATCCGCCCTTCTCCAGTCCTGAGGAACTACTCCTGTTTCAAAGGATCTGTTGAAAACATCCTTTAACGGCCCTGCAAGAACCTCTCTGAGCTCTTTCAGTATCCTGGGATGTATCCCATCTGGTCCCATAGCCTTGTTCAAGGCAAAGTTTTATTCAAATGTTGGGAAATAAATCTTGCCTGTCCTTGGAGGGTCAGGCATGCAGCTCTTCATCAATGGAATTTCTCCCTGCAACTGAGCTCTTGGCTTTGCTCCCAGGTTTTTATTCTCTGAACTAACTCCATCTTTCTAGGTCCCACCTTCTTGGGTTATGTGGGAGACCAACCTTCCCTTTTTTCTGGTACTAGTAATGGGGAAATCCTGGCCTGGATTTGAAGTCTGATCTATTCTTTTCCCATGTTTCTGTTTAAGCCTTAGTGATAGAACATATACCCCATCACAACCACCCCTCCTAAAGGAGGTCCCTGCCCAAATTCAGCCACATGGTAACTTGCAGAGCCCAGTGACAGAGGCACAACCATTTGGTATACTGAGCACACAATGATACAGTCTGGCCAGACTTTATCAAGGTCTCCCAACATTTCTTTTCCTGCCGCCAACCAGTGTTCCTAGTGAATTGCAACTCTCAAAGGTGGAGAACATGAGTCCACATAGTTCATGGTTGGCACCAGAATTGGCTAAAAAGTTGATCTTCATTAAGATAAATCTCCCCCTGCAGGAATTTTCTGACTTCTATATAAGTGGCAAGAGAAAATTGAGTACACAGCTGGTTTTCACATGGGGGGGGGGGATGTCTGACTATGGTGAACACAAATTTTCGAGGGTTTATCCCCAGTGAATCAATGGCCTCAGCACCTTCTGTGTTGACATTCTTGCTTCTACTAACCAAAGTGGTTCTGTTGCCAAGCTACTCTTTTGAAGGTTCATCACCATGTATATTTCCTCTTCTTTCTGGGGTCTCTATTCCCTTGGTGTCTTCTTTCTGCTATCTTAGGGTCATTCTTGATTCAGCATTAACTTTTCATGATTACATCCGTTCGGTCATACGCAGTTCAATGCTCTCTCTCAGAAAGATTAGGGCTGTCTGCCTATTTCTTTCCACCTCATCCCTAACCACTCTGTTTCTATCACTGGTTATCATGCACTTATTATAATGTCATCTTCACTGGTGTCCCCAACTATGAATTGCAATGATTACAACTCAGGTCCTGTCCAAGAGCACAAACTCTTGCACACAACAAGGGAACACAACAAAGGAGTGAGGTGTAACAGCAGCCGGTGTCTAAAAGCTTTATTGATGAGGAACCCCTATGCGTTTTGGCAAAGCCTTCATCAGTGGTTCAAAAGCCTCAAAAAACATAATAAACATAAATAATGAACATAATTAAAATGAAAAGCAATTAAAAATAGTATTGTTATCCTTTAAAAACATAATGTTGTTGTTAAGTGCCGTCGAGTCGGAGTCGACTCATGGCGACCCTCTGGATAGCTATCCTAAATTGTGTTCGGTCTTCAGTCAGGCGGCTCATTGTTGACAGACTGGTACCCGTAGCTGCTGTTATTGTAGCGATCCATCTCATTGCTGGCCTTACTCTTTAGCGTTGACCTTCTATCTTTCCAAGCATGATGTCTTTCTCTAATGATCTCTCTCTTCGCATGATGTGTCCGAAGTATGAAAGTCGAAGTCTTGTCATCTGAGCTTCTAAAGAAAGCTTAGGTTTGATCTCCTCTAGTACCGACTGGTTTGTTCTTCGGGCAGTCCATGGTATACACAGTATTCGTCGCCAGCACCATAATTCAAAGGCATCAATTTTCTTCCTGTCTGTCTTTTTCACTGTCCAGCTTTCACATCCATATGATGTTATTGAAAATACCATGGCATGAACAAGTCGAATCTTTGTATGGAGAGAGACATCTCTGCTCTTGAGAATCTTATCTAGGTCTTTCATAGCCATTCTGCCAAGAGCAATGCGTCGTCTGATTTCTTGACTGCTTGTTGCTTCTTTATTGATAGTTGATCCAAGTAGGTTAAAGTTGTTCACGATTTCAATTTCTTCTCCTTCAACGATGAACCTGTTGATTATGCCAGTTGTCATGATCTTTGTCTTCTTTACATTTCGGGTCCTATCGCGCGCGCTCATGCTCCACCTCCCCGACGGGGCGGGCGAGACGGGCCGGTGGTGCGCCCGCCGCCGCTGCTCCCGCGCGCGCCCCCCACCCGTCCCCCCGCGGACCGCCGCCCCGCCCGCGCGAACGGGCCGAGGCGTGGACGCGGCGGAGAGAGAGAGAGAGGGGGCGGCCGGGAGAGAGGGGCAGGGATCCCACCTCAGCCGGCGCGCGCCGGCCCTCACCTTCATTGCGCCACAGGGTTTCCGGGAAAGGACGGCCCTCCGACTAGCGCGCGCGTTAGACTCCTTGGTCCGTGTTTCAAGACGGGTCGGGTGGGTCACCGACGTCGCCGCGGACCCCTGGCACCCCGCGTGGGCCTCCCCGCCCGGCGGTGAAGATTGGTGGAAGACTCATCAACAACCTTCGCTATGCTGATGATACCACACTACTGGCAGAAAGTGAAGATGATCTGAAACATTTGCTTCTCACAATCAAAGAACATAGTCTCAAAATGGGCCTGCACCTTAATGTAAAGAAGACAAAAAACATAATACCTGTGATTAATTAAACATAGAAACATAGAAATATGATGACAGAAAAAGACCACATGGCCTATCTAGTCTGTTCTTCCATATCAACAACTACAACAGTCCCCTTTTTACCTTTAGAGATCCTCTGTGTTTATCCCATGCATTTTTGAATTCAGTTACTGTCCTCATCTCTACCACCTCCACTGGGAGACTATTCCACGGATCCGCTACACTTTCCGTAAAGAAATATTTCCGCATATCACTCCTGAATCTATCTCCCTTCACCCTCATCCCATGTCTCCTCGTAGCAGAACTTGCTTTCAATTGAAAGAGGCTCTCTCCCTGAACATTTATGCCACGGAGGTATTTAAACATCTCAATCATATCACCTCTATCCCACCTTTCCTCTAAGGTGTACATATTAAGATCCTTCAGTCTGTCCTCATATGCTTTATAATGAAGACCACTAATCATTTTAGTAGCCACCCTCTGCACTGACTCCATCCTGTTCACATCCTTTTGAAGGTGCGGTCTCCAGAATTGCACACTATACTCCAAATGAGGTCGCACCAAAGACTTATATAGAGGCATTATCACCTCCTTTTTTCTGCTAGCCATTCCTCTCCGTATGCACTCAAGCATCCTTTTAGCTTTTGCCATCGCCTTTTCTACCTGTTTAGCTACTTTAAGATCATCAGACACAACCACGCCTAGGTCACGCTCTTTAGTGGACAAAAGTACTTCACTCCCTATACTATATTGCTCCCTTGGATTGCTGCAGCTCAAATGCATGACCTTACATTTTTTAACATTAAATCCCAGCTGCCAAATTCTAGACCATTCTTCAAGCTTAACTAGATCCCTCCTCATGTTATCTACACCTTCCTGGGTGTCTACTCTATTGCAGATTTTGGTATCATCCGCAAAGAGGCAAACCCTACCCGACAGCCCTTCCGCTATATCACTAACAAAGATGTTAATAAGAATTGGACCAAGGACAGATCCCTGGGGCACACCACTGGTAACATCCTTCTCCTCAGAGTGAGCTCCATTTACTTGTACTCTTTGTCGCCTCCCACTCAACCAATTTCTAACCCAAGCAGTAACTTTAGGGTCCATCCCTAGGGTGCTCAGTTTGTTTATAAGTCGCCTGTGAGGCTTACTGAAAATACCCACATCTAGGGCTCTCCCTCGGTCCAACTCCCTGGTCACCCAGTCAAAGAAATCAATCAGATTTGTCTGACAAGACCTGCCTCTGGTGAATCCATGTTGCCTCGGATCCTGTAATCCTCTGGACTCCAGAAACCTCACTATTTTCTCTTTCAGCAGTGTTTCCAATAATTTACTCACCACCGAAGTTAAACTAACCGGCCTATAGTTTTCAACCACATCTTTACTTTCGCTTTTGTGTAAAGACACCACATGAGCCTCTCTCCAGTCCTTTGGCACCACTCCCGACTCCAATGAGGCATTGAAAAGGTCAGTCAGTGGAGCTGCTAGAACGTCCCCAAGTTCCCTCAGTATTCTAGGGTGTACCCCATATGGTCCCATCACTTTGTCTACTTTAAGTTGAGCTAGTTTCTCATGAACACAGTCTTCTGAAAATTGTTCAAGATGTCTCTCTCTTCTGTTCTTATTTGTGGGTGTTTTCTGAGGTCCTGCTCCTGGTTCTTCATTTGTGAACATAGAACAAAAATATTTGTTAAGCAATTCCGCTTTATCCTTATCAGCTTCTACATATTCCTCCCCTGCACCCTTGAGTCTGACAATACCACTTTTGCCCTTCCTCTTCTCACTAATATATCTGAAAAATGTCTTATCCCCCCATTTTATTGCATTGGCTTTTCCTCCTCCTTTTGAATCTTTGCCTTCTTGACTACTTTGCTAGCTTCTCTAAGTTTTTCCAAATACAGATGCCTGTCTTCCTCTCTCTGTGATCTCTTGTATTTCATGAAGGCCTCCCTCTTTTCCTTCACTTTTTCAGCTACTTCTTTCGAAAACCATAGCGGTCTCCTTTTCTTTTTACCTTTATTTACCATTTAACATAAAAAGTAGTAGCATAAGGCAATCAAATAAATAATGAAATAACATGTACACATAGGTAATTATAATTAATCATAGCAAATAATAAATGATAAATAAAGAATAGCAAATATAGGAAGAAAAATCATAAACAGAAGAAGGAGCCAGAGCAAGATAGGACCATATTGGGACCATAAAGCATAATCACTAATGTAACCAAGAATACATATGCAGACAATTAAAACAAGGACTCATAAAGGAATGTAAAATAACTGAATTATGCATTTTGAGCAGAAAGATGAGGAGGAACTAGAGAGCGGACAGCAAGACAGAATGTTCCAATGTGCATATGTACTCACTTTGTGATAAACACCTTGGCTATAATTCATATATTCACTATTGATAACCTAAAAGATTATTATAATCAAAGTCCCCATAATGTAACATGTGTAATTGGAGTCTCCAAAAAGAACAGCAAAAGGGGTGTAGGTCTGATGTGGCGGGCTAATCTCAATATTTGTGTACACCAACTGTCTTAGTTATAGTGTATGTGTGTTGTTGTTGTGGAACAGACACAAAAGAAGCAAAAAAACAGCAGAATTCATTAAATCAGGTGTATGTAAATGTCCATAGGGCTATTTGAAAGCAGTGCACTCTAGCGTGAACTCGTACATCATTTCTAGCTATGCGTGTTACATTCATAATTTAAAATAAAACAAAGACTGTCCATCATTGCCCGGGAGTACATAAAGAAGCAGATTGGCCATGCTTATCCTATATGATAAAAATAACTAACAAGTATAATATACAGAACGTCATGTCAAAAGGAGTGATCTACCCACCTGACTTTTAAAATCTCTGTAGTGTGTAGATCTTCACGGTACATAAGTGAAAAGACGTCAAGGAAAGCATCCATACTTTTAAAGGTCTTTTCACACCAAAATTGGGTTAGAGGGCAGCCAAGCTGGTAATTGTAAATTTAAGGAGATCTGTGGAGGTTTACTGAAGAGTCGTATAGTGTGTGTGAATGTATGTTTTGCAAAAGCAAAACTAGTGAGTATGAGTGTATGTGATTATAAGTTTAATTTCAGAAAAATCATAAAGCAATCAAACCTGTAGTCCCGACTGTCTGGAAAGAGTAGTTTCTCACCTGTAACAGGTATTCTCCAGGAGCAGCAGGAATCAGTCCTCACATATGGGTGACGTCGGCGCTGACGGAGCCCCCGTGCAGAGCATTTTCCCAGCTTTCAAAGAAAGCCTTTGGGAATGCAGCGCGCATGTGCGGTCCCCTTCCCGCCCAAGGGTGCCATCTTGCTCAGTCTGATGACATAGCAAAAAGACAGCAAAAAACAAAATGAAGTATATGACTGCAACTGCAGGGGAGGAGGGAGGGTCGTGAGGACTGATTCCTGCTGCTACTGGATAACACCTGTTACAGGTGAGCAACTACTCTTTCTCCAGGACCAAGCAGGAAGTCAGTCCTCACATATGGGACTCCCCAGCTCTAGGTTACCGGGAACCCAAAGCTGAAAAAATGGGTCCCTCTCAAGAGCCTCAGCATCCGTGATAAGAATATCCTCTGAGAACGCCCCCGTACAGTAGGCCAACACAAGGGCTGGAGGGTAGGAGTTGCCTAAACCTCAAAGAGATTACGGAGTACCACCTGTCCAAAAGCACTGTCCCTTCGGGACTCTCTCTCGAGGCAGTAGTGAGCTTCAAAAGTCTGTCTTGAAGACCAAGTAGCGGCCCGGCAGATGTCTGCCAACAGAACAGAGTGGAGATGAGCTACTGACGCGGCTTTCACCCTGACACGTTGGGCCGTGACACGATCCTGCAAGGGGAGGTCGCCTGCCTTGTATGCCCAGGCGATACAATCTGCTACCCAAGTGGACAACGTACACTTGGAGACAGGTAACCCCATTTTATTAGAGTCAAAGGAGACAAAGAGCTGAGTAGCCCTTTGATGCTCCTGCGTACGTTCTATGTAAAAAGAGAACGCCCTCTTACAGTCCAGGGTATGCAAGACTGTCTCAGCCCGGCTGGAATGCGGCCTGGGAAAGAAGGTCCGGAAGGACCACCTCCTGATTGAGGTGGAAAGAGGAGACCACTTTTGGGAGGAACTTGGGATTGGTCCGTAGGACCACCCTGTTCCTATAGAACCATGTGTATGGTCTATCAGAAACCAGAACTTGTAGTTCACTCACATGTCCGGCCAAGGTAAGAGCTACCAGGAAGAGCGCTTTCCAAGAAAGGAAGCGCAAATGGCAAGTAGCCATTGGATCAAATGGTGGGCAAGTAAGTTGCTGCAAGACCACATTCAAATCCCACTCAGTCACCGGTGGACGAACCAGAGGCTTGAGAAGAAGCAGACCTCTGAGGAAGCGGGACACCAAGGGGTGAACTGACAGAGACTGTCCTTCCACCGGTGAGTGGTGTGCTGATAGAGCACTGAGGTGGACCCAAACAGAGTTAGACTTAAGGCCTAGGTCTGACAGGTGAAGTAGATACTGCAGTACTACTGGCACAAGGCAGGAGAAAGGATCTTGATTGCACTGAGCACACCATATTGTGAACCTACGCCACTTGAGGACATAGGATTTTCTGGTGGACTGCCTCCTAGAGGCCAAAACCACCTCTTCAACCTCTTTAGGTAGAAGCAAGGGAGCTAGCACTATCCTTTCAGCAGCCAGGCCATCAGATTGAGGGACCTGAGAATGGGTTGCAGAAGGGAACCCTGATCTTGAGACAGGAGATCGTGTTGCAACCCCAGAGGGAAAGGAGTTTCCACTGCCAACTGTAGCAGAAGTGGAAACCACGGATGCCTCGGCCATCTGGAGGCTACCAGAATCACTGAGGCCTTGTCCCGAAGAATCTTGAACAGAGTTCGGATCACCAGGGGCGTGGGAGGAAATGCATACAGGAGGCCCGTAGACCAAGAGATCAGAAAAGCATCTGCTGCCATTCTCAGGGGATGCAGATGTCTGGAGCAAAACCTGGGCAGCTGACGGTTCAGTGGACTTGCAAGGAGATCGATGGATGGAAGTCCCCATTGTAGAAAGATCTGCTGGACCACCAATGGATTCAACTGCCATTCGTGGGGCTGGAGAATCCTGCTTAGCTTGTCTGCTAAGAAGTTCTCCTGACTAGGTAGATAAACTGCTTTGAGAAACATGCCTTGTTTGACTGCAAAGGGCCTGTGCCTCCTGACATAGGAGCCTGGACCCTGTGCCCCCTTGATCACATAGAACATTGCTACCTGATTGTCTGTCTGAACTAAGACAGACTGGTGAGAGAGGGCATGAGAAAAAGTCTGAAGAGCCAAGCGGATTGCTCGCAGCTCCAAAAGATTGATCTGCTGTGTGGTCTCCCGAGGAGACCAGAGGCCTTGAGTGCACGTGCCCTGGCAATGTGCACCCCAGCCCTTTAAGGAAGCATCGGTCGTCAGTACCCTTGTGTGTGCTGGGGCCTGAAAAGGTACCCCCCTGAGAAGGTTTGGGAGATGTAGCCACTACTGCAAGGAGTCCAAAAGTGGTTTGGGCACCTTTACTCTGTCTCGGAGGTCGCCTGTGGCCTGCGTCCACTGAGCAGCCCGCATGTGCAGATGGGAATACGGAGTCATTTGTACCGTGGATGCCATTTTGCCCAGGAGCCACAGGAAGTGCCTGGCAGAGACCTGAGAAGTGCTGTCGAACTGGTTGGCCATGTCCATTAGTCTGTGGGCCCTGTCCTCGGGCAAGTAAGCTCTTGCCTGCAGGGTGTTTAATATTGGCCCTATAAACTCTAGGTTCTGTGAGGGGAGCAAAGTGGACTTTGCATAGTTTATGACAAAGCCCAGATGCTGAAGAAGAGAGACAGTTTGAAGAGTGGCTTTTCTGGCCTCCTGAAAGGACTGGCCCCTGATGAGCCAGTCGTCCAGGTATGGGAAGACAAAAATTCCCTGATTCCTGAGATAGGCCGCCACCACCGCCAGGCATTTGGCGAAATCCCTGGGGGCGGAAGTTAGGCCAAAGGGAAGTACTCTGTACTGAAAATGGTTTCCTCCCACCATAAATCTGAGATATTGTCGGTAGTCTGGATGAATGAGGATGTGAGTATAAGCATCCTTTAGGTCTAAGGAACATAGCCAGTCTTCCTGCTGGAAGTAGGGCAGCAATATCCCAAGAGTAAGAATCTTGAACTTTTCCCTCTCTAGAAGCTTGTTTAGGTTTTGTAAGTCTAGGATAGGCCGGAGGCCTCCTGTCCTTTTTGGTACCAGAAAGTACCTGGAGTAGAAGCCTTACCCTTCCAGGTGGTGAGGCACCGGTTCCACTGCCTGTTCCTTTAGAAGACTTGCCAACTCCTGAAGGAGGAGGTTTCTGTTCAGAGGGAGTCTTGGAGGCTCCCCTGGAAAGTAGGAGGGGGTAGCTAGTGGAAGTGGAGCATGTAGCCCTTTTGGACTATGCTGAGGACCCAGGTATCCCCTGTGATGGCTGGCCACTTGTAGGTGTACAGGGTCAGCCGACCTCCTGTGCTGAGTGGAGCCAGCTGTGGAGAAGAGGCTATGCTGTGGGAGTCAAAACCCCGCTCCCTGCTGTGCAGGAGCTGGAGCTGGCGGCTTGGGGGTCTTCTGCCTACGGGGCCCATGCCCCTGCCCCTTGGCCTGCTGGCCCTTTTGGGCAGCTGGAGAGGCCTGATATTGAGGGTAGGATCTGTAGGCAACACCCTTCCTCGGGAAAAATGGCTTCTTTCCCGAGCCCTTCTTTTTCTGAGAAGGGGCAGAAGTCTTCCTGGACAGCCTTGTCCTGGTGAGAGTCTCAGTCTCGATTTCCGCAGCCTTTTCAGTCATGGGCTTACTGAAAAGGGTCAGGCTCCCTCCACGGGACAGGCTCCCTCCACGGGACAGGCTTCCGCACCAAGACACTCTACACAGATCCGGCTCGCCCTCCACGGGACAGGCTCCCTCCATGGGACAGGCTCCCGCACCAAGACACCCTACACAGATCCGGCTCGCCCTCCACGGGACAGGCTCCCTCCACGGGACAAATTCCAAGGCGCCCTCCACGGGACAGGCTCCCTCAATGGGACAGGCTCCCGCATCAAGACGCCCTACACAGATCCGGCTCGCCCTCCACGGGACAGGCTCCCGCACCAAGACACCCTACACAGATCCGGCTCGCCCTCCACGGGACAGGCTCCCTCCACGGGACAGGCTCCCGCACCAAGACACCCTACACAGATCCGGCTCGCCCTCCACGGGACAGGCTCCCTCCATGGGACAGGCTCCCGCACCAAGACACCCTACACAGATCCGGCTTGCCCTCCACGGGACAGGCTCCCTCCACGGGACAAATTCCAAGGCGCCCTCCACGGGACAGGCTCCCGCATCAAGACGCCCTACGCAGATCCGGCTCGCCCTCCACGGGACAGGCTCCCGCATCAAGACGCCCTACGCAGATCCGGCTCTCCCTCCACGGGACAGGCTCCCGCACCAAGACACCCTACACAGATCCGGCTCGCCCTCCACGGGACAGGCTCCCTCCACGGGACAGGCTCCCGCACCAAGACACCCTACACAGATCCGGCTCGCCCTCCACGAGACAGGCTATCGCACCAGATACAGCTCTCTCCAAACAGCCAACAGACGAAGACTTAAGAGAACAGGCATCACCTTAACAGAACATCACAAAAAACCAACATGCACGCCACATACTTCCTCCCACTCTACCTACTCGTCACACAACTCCTCCCACCAACCACACACCACCACCACCCACAAGCAAACATAACATGGCACCCACCAACTGTATTACCATATTTAGAACCACAGCACACATACAAAGAGACACTCAGAACCTCCCAGGCAAAGCGACCAAACAGACACAAAGCAAACTCCCACACCTGCACAAAGGAAGCACTTGTAACAGCAACCTCCTCAACAAAGACAACAACGATCGAGCTCATAAATGCCAGATCCATCTGCAACAAGATACACACGCTTGTAGACCACATTGAAGAGCAACAGCCCGACATAATATGCATCACAGAGACATGGCTCAACCCGACTGACAACGTTCTACTCAACCAACTAGTACCAAACAACTACTCAGCGTACAACTGCCTACGCACCCACAAGCGTGGAGGAGGAGTCCTGATAATAGCGAAAACAAAACTAAAGTTCAAGACACAGAGCCTCACCGATACACAGCAATGTAACACAATTACCATCAAGAACAAGAGCATTGCAATTTGCCTAACATACAGAGCACCCAGAGCTCCACCCGACGAACTGGCCTTCACACTCGAAGAAGCCTGTGCCATAACAACAAACAACAAACCAGCGCTGCTGATTGGAGACTTCAACCTAAAGTCCACCAATGTCAAAGACGCAGAGGCCTTCCTTCAAGCAATGTCCTCACTCCAATTCACACAAATAATCAATGCACCAACACACAGACATGGATCATCCCCAGACCTCATATTCGCATCCAATTACCTAATATCAAGAGACCTGATTTCTCCACCCACCATTACCCCAGTGCCATGGTCTGACCACTACTTAATCGAGACAAGGCTGCGGTCACAAGAGGACCAGACAAACGAAAGAGCAAACATCTCACACTCACAAAGACGATTCAAGTGTTTCGACAAGGACGAATTCATACAGGACACAATACAACACCTGAACATTACTACAGACGACCTGGAGGAACAAGTTTCCAGCTGGAACAGCATTTTAGCCAACGCCACCAAACCATCCGATGGCGGGACCGAGAAACAACACCACAACAAGAGACAAAACAAACCATGGTACTCAGCAAAAATACGACAGGAAAAGAGGGAACTCAGGAAGATTGAACGGAGATGGAGAAAAAACAAAACAACTGCCGACCAGCATCTTTATCTAACAAAGCAAAAGCAATACAATGAACACATCAATCAATCAAAGAGGGAATTCCACACAAACATGATAAATACTTCCATCAACAAACCCAGAGAGCTTTTTGAAATAATAAAAATCCTCACAAAAGAGCAAACAACAGAAGGGGAAGCACAAGTTGATCCACAGAAATTCGCCGACCACATCAAAGACAAATTTCACTCCACAGAACAAACAACGCCTAGTAGGACCACAAGGACGGACGTACACTCCAAAACCTGGGGCACATTCTCCTCACCCTCAACAGAACAGATATCCCACATTATCTCTACAATCAACACAAGCACCGCTCCTACAGACCCATGCCCAGTGTCATGGGTCAAAGCCACCAAATCAAGCCTCATCCCCACCATACATAAAATGGTACACAACTCACTCACTCAAGGACTCATGCCAAAGCAACTAAAACTTGCCTCAGTAAGACCAATCACAAAGAAAACAACTCTCGACAAAAAAGATCCAGCAGCATACCGACCAATCTCCAGCATACCCTTCCTCGCAAAAGTCATCGAAAAAACGGTTCAACTACAACTTCAGGATCACATCGACAAACACGAAACACTCGACGACAACCAACACGGATTTCGACCCAACCACGGTGTCGAAACGCTACTGATCTACCTCTTCGACAGCATCCTAAGAATAATTGACAACACCAGGAATGGAATCATAACGATCTTCATCGACATCTCCTCAGCCTTCGACACAGTGGACCACAACACGCTCCTGGAAAGACTAAAGAGCACTGGTATACACGGTATCACACTGAAATGGTTCCACTCGTACCTAACCGAAAGACAGCTACAGGTCAAGGTGGGACACATCACCTCCCGACCCATAAAAGTCCGTCAAGGAGTACCTCAAGGATCTGCGCTCTCAGCACTCCTATTTAACATCTACATCCAACCAATATGCAACATCATGAAAGAGAACAACATTCAATACACAATCTATGCGGACAACATCATGATATACACCCTGATATCAATCGACAACCCGGACTTCTCTAAGATAACAGACTGCCTTACACAAATGACCAGTTGGTGTCAAGACAACAACCTCGCAATAAACTACAACAAGACTGAAGCTCTAATCATCACTCGGAACCAAAGCTTTATACACCCACCAAATTTAAAGATACAAAACACTACTATACCAATAATGTCAGAAGTGAGATACCTCGGGGTTACGCTGGACAATAAACTCAATCTCAAGCCACACATAGACAAAACAATACAAAAAGCCTACTACAAGATGCGAATCATCAGGAGGCTGAAACCACTCCTCGCCCCAGAACACTTTCGTACCGTCTGTCAAGCACTGATAACCCCACTACTGGACTTCTGCAATCCGATATACCTTGGACTACCGAAACAAGCCATCAAACCACTCCAACTGGCACAAAACACCGCAGCACGAATCATATCCGGAACTGCAAGACAGGAGCACATCACACCTACCTTAAAAGACTTACACTGGCTTCCGATCGGTGCACGCATAAGATACAAAACTATCATAAACCTATTTAAGATAAAACAGCACACATCAGCCAACAGCCTGCACACCCTCATACAACCAGACACCAGCACACGTCCTAGAAGAAAACAAACACACAACCGAGTCAGCACCCCAAGTGAATACAAACACACACGCAAGGACACAACGGACAGAGCACTCTCCATGGCTGCTCCAACAATATGGAACAAACTACCGGACGATTTGAGGGCAACTACAGACCTCAAGGACTTTAGAAAACAGCTAAAAACCATGCTGTTCATAGAACACTATGGACACATCACATAACCTAAGTGACTGTATAGCAGCACACGTTACCGTCTAACACTGTATGTATATAAAATGTTTTTAGCACCACTGTATATAGCCCACTTTGTACATAGCTCAAACCAATCTAGCACACAAGACAACATGCACCCAACTAAATTTTCACCCTCACTGCATGTATAACACACTCACACTACCAGATTGTTTGCTGTGATACCACCTTGATTATTATGATAAGGCGGTTTAGAAATACTGTTAAATAAATAAATAAAAATTCCCTGATTCCTGAGATAGGCCGCCACCACCGCCGGGCATTTGTCAAAATCCCTGGGGGCGGAAGTTAGGCCAAAGGGAAGTACTCTGTACTGAAAATGGTTTCCTCCCACCATAAATCTGAGATATTGTCGGTAGTCTGGATGAATGAGGATGTGAGTATAAGCATCCTTTAGGTCTAAGGAACATAGCCAGTCTTCCTGCTGGAAGTAGGGCAGCAATATCCCAAGAGTAAGCATCTTGAACTTTTCCCTCTCTAGAAGCTTGTTTAGGTTTTGCAAGTCTAGGATAGGCCGGAGGCCTCCTGTCCTTTTTGGTACCATAAAGTACCTGGAGTAGAAGCCTTACCCTTCCAGGTGGTGAGGCACCGGTTCCACTGCCTGTTTCTTTAGAAGACTTGCCAACTCCTGAAGGAGGAGGTTTCTGTTCAGAGGGAGTCTTGGAGGCTCCCCTGGAAAGTAGGAGGGGAGTAGCTAGTGGAAGTGGAGCATGTAGCCCTTTTGGACTATGCTGAGGACCCAGGTATCCCCTGTGATGGCTGGCCACTTGTAGATGTACAGGGTCAGCCGACCTCCTGTGCTGAGTGGAGCCAGCTGTGGAGAAGAGGCTATGCTGTGGGAGTCAAAACCCCGCTCCCTGCTGTGCAGGAGCTGGAGCTGGCGGCTTGGGGGTCTTCTGCCTACGGGGCCCAAGCCCCTGCCCCTTGGCCTGCTGGCCCTTTTGGGCAGCTGGAGAGGCCTGATATTGAGGGTAGGATCTGTAGGCAACACCCTTCCTCGGGAAAAATGGCTTCTTTCCCGAGCCCTTCTTTTTCTGAGAAGGGGCAGAAGTCTTCCTGGACAGCCTTGTCCTGGTGAGAGTCTCAGTCTCGATTTCCGCAGCCTTTTCAGTCATGGGCTTACTGAAAAGGTTTTCACCTTGGCAGGGGACATTGACCAACTTGTCCTGCACCCATGACTCCAGGTCTGATGACTGCAGCTGGACCTGATGGTGTGTACTGATGCCAGCTGTGGCTACCTGGGCTGAAGCCTTGAAGCCATCATAGGCTGCTTGAGATATATTTATTTATTTGGCTGCATTTATATCCCGCTTTTCACTGGGTCAAAGCGGTTGGGGGATACATTTAACACGAGGGGATATGAGACACATACACTAATACTTACAGGGAACATGGGCAAGGTAGGGTTAAGTGGCTTGCCCAAGACCACAAGGAGCACCTGTGGGACTAGAAACCCCAGTCCTTCCGGCCCAAGGTTGCTGTCCTCTAGTAGGATTTGAACCCCTGACCTTCCGGCCTGTGGTACCTTGCCCCAACCACTAGGCCTCTCCTCCCTCTTATAACCTTTGAGCACTCTCGGATCCCTGTTGACAAAGCCTTGAACCTCTGCAAAGGTTCCTCGGAGAGGCCAGCTGAGAACCCGGCAATCTCCTTTGCCAGGTCCCGTAGGTACATGCCCATGTACAGCTGGTAGGTCTGGACAAGGCAAGATAGCATAGAGCCCTGGAAGCACTTTCTACCAAGGGAATCCAGGTTCCGGGCCTCCTGACCGGGGGGGGGGGGGCACTGAGGAGTGCATCTTCTGACTCTTCAGGCGGTGAATGGCCGATTCCACAACCATGGAGTTGTGCAGTAGCTGTGCCTTTTGGAACCCAGGGCTCTTATGGACTCAATAAATGGAATCGACCCATTTGCTAAGAACTTGCGCCGAGGCCGGTGCCTCCCACATTTGGAAGAGCAGCCGTTCCAGCATTGGAGGAACCGGTAAAGGCTTCCTTTGGAGGAAAGTCATACTGGAGGGCATCGAGCTCTTCGGCTCGAGGCTCCTCCTTGGCGTCCGCAGGGAAAGCCAAAGCTTTGGTCTTGTCCCTCACGAAGCCCGAGAACCAGGTATCCTCTGGGAGGGATCATCTCCGAGGCTCGAACTCCAGTGAGTCCGAAGGGATGCACCGGGTCCAGAAGGTGTCCGGGGACTCCTCATCCTCCATCTCCCACGCTGACTTCTCCGAGAAGGAATCGAGCGGCTCTGGCCATGTGGGCCTCGGCGCCACCTGCCCCGATGCTGGGGGTATTGCCGTCGATGACCTCGGGCCTGCACGGGAGGTTGAGGGGGACCTTGACCGAGGATCGACTCAAGACTTTATTGACTCGAGGATCGGCTCGGTCTCCAGGGTCGACTTGGACATCGAGGTCCCAGTGGTCGGGGCAGATGCACCGGTCAGACTGGCGATCAGCACCCGCTGCTGTTCCATTAAGGCAGCCAAGCTGCTCTCCAAGGCCGTCAACCTGAGTCCAAGCTCAGGAGACTCAGCAGCCCCCGACTCGGGCCCCGACAGCATCGGGCCCGACGTCAGCTCCCCCGGAGGAGAGTCCACAAGGACAACTGCACTTACATGACTCGGGGACTCCAGCTCCACACGAGGTAACTTGGACAGCCTCTCCGACTCTGAGAGCCCAGGGCGGCAGTCAGGGCTACGCGACCTGGCCCTTGAGGATCCAGGAGCCTCCACCGACGCCGACCTCGCGAGCTTCATCTTCCTCCTGTGCTCCAGGGTGGGAGACTCCCTCTTGGAGTCTGACCCCGACGGCACTCGGGGTCAGACTCCCGAGATGTCGAGGCCTCTGACGAAGTCCGGGCCTGGCCGGACACGGAGTCAGAGAAAATTCTCTCATGTTGATGCTGATGGCTCCCAAGCACCTTCGACGACATTTTGCCACACAGGCCAGCGGGTCATGGTCGGGCCCGAGGCAACGGAGGCAGCACTCATGTGTGTCGATGAGAGACATAAGTTTCTTGCACCGATCACACTTTTTGAACCTGCTGGCAGCCATCAGGGGAAAAAGGGCCCCTGCAAGGTCAAAAGAACGGGCTGCCAGTGAAAATACAAAAAGAGCGTGAACACTAGTCACGAAGGACAAAAAACGAAAATCGGACTCGATACCGGTGTACTGAGCCCAGGTGGGAAAGGGAACCGGCGTCAAACTGAAACAGAAAAAGCCAAAATA
Source organism: Ichthyophis bannanicus (assembly GCA_033557465.1). Taxonomy (NCBI): domain Eukaryota; kingdom Metazoa; phylum Chordata; class Amphibia; order Gymnophiona; family Ichthyophiidae; genus Ichthyophis; species Ichthyophis bannanicus. Next base: position 212,278,754 of record CM066037.1, read on the forward strand.
GCCAAAAAAAAATCCCTGGTGACATGAACTCACGTCCGTTGGGCTCCGTGGAAAAAGAAAGACTGAGCAAGATGGCACTCTTGGGCGGGAAGGGGACCGCGCATGCGCGCTGCATTTCCAAAGGCTTTCTTTGAAAGCTGGGGAAATGCTCCGCACGGGGGCTCTGTTGGCGCCGGTGTCACCCATATGTGAGGACTGACTTCCTGCTTGGTCCTGGAGAATATCTATGTGCTTCTCTTTATAGTGCTATGCTCGCATTTCAGGGGTAAATAGATGATCGTGCCTTTGTAACTTTTGAAAATTTCTGTAATGCCCTGCAATGAGAACCTACAACACGAGATGATAAGTTAAATTCTAACTGTCTGGAACACCTTTATATGTGGTTTTCTCTATAATGCTAAAGTCTGCAGGGGTAAAAGAGAAAGAAACAATCATATATATGTATCTTTTGGAGACCTGCAATAAAGGTGCACAACATGCGTTAATCTAAAGTGATGATAATAACTTAAAATTAAATTCCTACGAATATGAAAATGCGACAAAAATTAATCAGACAGGCAGATCCTAAGATAGTAATGCTTTAGAGGTCCCTCCTAGCATTGTTTAATTCATTTGCCCATACTTCTATTTCATTTCATTTTCGACCCTATGGCTCCCTCTGGTGGCTTTTTATTTATATTTGTATATTTTTACAGCATTTTTATTTTTAATTTCATCTATAATATATTTTTTTGTATTTATTTCCTTATTTATATTGCCAGCATGCATAAGTCAGTTCATTTTATTAACACCCTTTTTATTTGACATACTTTTTCAGTCAATCTCATGATCTGCCTTGCACATTCTTAAGCAAGGCTACATTAACTTCTGGTATTATAGAAGCACATTTTTTTGAAAAATAGTTGATTGTCAAGGTGTCCTGTCTGCTTAATTTTTGTTATGTTCTCATACTTGTAGGAATTGAATTTTAAGTTATCATCATTGCCTTAGATTACCATATGCTGTGAGCCTTTATTCCGAGTCTCCAAAAGATACCAAAACCCCTTTGAGAGCTCTTAGGCAGAGAGCTTGTATTTAAAAGCCACACAGTATTAACTTGCTTGCAATGGAGACCCTGTTAGGAATGCCAGTACTTGCAAGGCACTGTAGACCTTTATACAGCACTCAGCTGCCTTGCTCTTTTGCAAGCTGATTAAGGACCATTAACACCTGATGAGGTCAGTGGAAATATTTCTTTAAGGAAAGAGTGATACATGCATGGCATATTCTTCCAGTGGAGATAGTTGTGACAAAGAAAGCATGGAACAAACACAGAAGCCCTCTAAAGGCAAAAAAGTGACTGTAGAGCATAGTATGTGTTATGGAAGGGCAGGCTGGTTTGTTCTTTATCTGCCATCATGTTTCTATGTTTCTGTTTGGTTACTCTGGGATATTTTGGCCTTTAAAAAAACACAAAGACAAAGACAAGTTGAAAAGTGTACGTTTGTAATGTGACACAATGACCCCACTCACAGAATCAGGCATGTGGGGATACATGTGTGTGTCCTGGGGGGGGGGGGGGAGGGGGCGTTGGGGAGTATATTTATTTAATTAGTATTTAGCTAATGTTTTCCAATAGTAGCTAAAAGTGAGCTACATTCAGGTGCTTCCCTGTCCCTAGAGGGCTTGCAATCTAAGTTTGCACCAGAGGGTTAAGTGATTTGCCCAAGGCCACAAGGAGTACCAATGGGATATGAATCCTGTTTTTCTGGTCCCAGGTTTTTGCCCTAACCACTAGGCTACTCCTCCACTCTGGAGCTAGAGAGGAGGAAGGTAGAAAGTGTGTGTGTGTGTGTGTGTGTGTGTGTGTGTGTGTGTGTGTGATGGGAGGTGTTGAAGGGTGCATGCATGTATATGTATCATGGAGAGTGTCAGGAGGTGTATGTGTGTGTCATGAGGTGTGTGTGTGTGTGTGTGTCATGAGGGGTGTGTGTGTGTGTGTGTGTGTGTGTGATAGGTGTTGGAGGGTGCATGCATGTATATGTATCATGGAGAGTGTCAGGAGGTGTGTGTGTGTGTCATGTGTGTTTGTGTGTGTGTGTGTGTGTATGTGTGATGGGAGGTGTTGGAGGGTGCATGCATGTATATGTATCATGGAAAGTGTCAGGGGTGTGTGTGTGTGTGTGTGTGTGTGTGTGTGTGTGTGTGTGTGTGTGTGTGAGATGAGAGGTGTTGGAGGGTGCATGCATGTATGTATATGTATCATGGAAAGTGTCAGGTGTGTGTGTGTGTATGTATCATGGGAGTATCAAGGAATGCTTGCATGGGTGTATGTGTTATGGGGTATTGGAGGTGTGCATGTGTGTGCATGTATGCATGCCATGGGAATGTGTGTGTGTATGTGTGTGTGTGTGTGTGTGTGTGATGGGGAGTGGCAGAGGGTTGTGTCTGTGTCATGTGTCATGGGAAGTGTTGGTGGGTGCGTCCATGTATGCATGTATGCGTGTATGTGTGTGATCAGTTTCCCATCTCTACCCTTCAATACCCTCATTCCTGCATTCTCTCTTCTTCTTCCCTTTATCCAGCCATGCACCCCCCATCTCCCTTCACTCTCTCCCTTCACTGTCTTTCACTCCCTCAAGACTCAGTCCCTTTTACACTACCCATTCCCATTGAATCACCCATTTTCTCCCTCCCTGCTCTCTTGCCCCACTCATTCCCTAGTGCTTTCCCCATCTCCCGCATCTAACCCTGTCCCTTCTCTCCATGCTCTACCCTTACCTGCCCCTTTCCAGCTCTCAGGCAGTCAGGCAGCTAAGCTGCAGTCCCGTTCTTCATGCCAGAGGAAGCCAAGGACTCCTGCCAGTGATTTCTGACCTCAACCCCGCTTTTTATACTGGAAGGACCCAGGGGTTCCAGCTGGCAATTTCTAGCCATAGGCCCACTCTTCATGCTGGTAGGACCCCGAGAACTCCCACCGGTGATTGCTGGTTGCAGCCCCCTCTTCATGCTGTAGGGTTGGGACTCTCCCTGGTTATTTTATCTGCTGCATTGGGAGGGAGGAGCCATATGCATACAGACAGATACACAGCTTCACTCATCCAACTGGAGCCTCCCCAATAGGTGCTATCACTTATGCAAAATATGCCTAAAAATTAACCTTTTTCCTGGCACTACCACAAAAACGCTATTAATTTCTTAACAGTGTTCTTTTTCTTACTACATGTAATGACTGCAAGATGTAAGTATAGTGTCAATAGATTCAGAGTTTGTCTTTGTAGTTTTTTATCTATGTTCCTATAAAGAACATTGCCAAGAAATTGTACGTTTAACCCATGCAAGAGAACATCCTACTAGAATGCAAAAATAACAGATAAATCAAGCAGATACTAGTGACTAATGCTACAGTATGCATGTCTGTCACTTGTGGTAGTCCACAAAGCAAGTTGTGCCCTTATTGGAGTGAAGCTGGACCTTGCAGACCCTGTACATGACCGTAGTGTTCGTCGAACACATGCGAGAGCATCCCTGCGTGCAGCTGATGCATTCATGAAGTAACTCCTGTGCCTGCCGGACATCTTTTGGCAAGTTGGCTATGTGATTTGAACTGATTGAATGTTCCTGAATGGCAGTGCCCTTCAAGAGACACAAGGTGATGGCAGTGCCCTTCAAGAGACACAAGGTGATGTCACGTCTGAATGTCAGATGATCCATGTCATTTCCATGAAGGTTACAGTGTATTTTCCAAGCAGCCACGACAGATACATTGAGGACGTTTATGAATAGTGGCCACCACCATTTCTTTCCATGCACAGATGGCCTGTAGCTTGCTAAGAGCCTGTCCATGAGATCCACTCCACCCATTCTTCATTATAGCGCTTCACCACAAAGGGTTGAGACACAGCAACATCTGATGTACCCTTGACTCGGCGACGTGTGCTTTGAAGTGGGTCATGTGTGAGATTGTCGCTGGCAATGCAGACAACAGAATTGTCATGCCACTTTTCTACATAGACTGACCCATCACATTGGTAATCATAGCCTCCTCGTTGGCCACTCTTCTTCATGTCCTTTGTACTTCGAAGTTCTTTGTGTGCTCCGCCAGTTCTCAGTTCCCGAATGGTTCCTGTAGCTGTAACATTTCTATCTGCGAGTGACTTGATCAGTGCGTAACTTGTAAAAAAATTATCGAAGAACAGGTGATGACGAATTACATCTGAATGCTTTTCAATAACATCAACCATATGGTTTATGACCCTGGAGCCCAGAGGTTCCATCAAATGCGTAGAACTTTCTCGTCCGGTGTACAGCTTAAAGGGTAGCCGTCGATGCCACACATACACCACCACTTAAAACCAAATCTAATTGGTTTTCCTCTTATAAACATTTTCATGCTGTGGCGGCCAAAGTATGGAGTCATAGACTCGTCAATACTCAATTTATGGTGGAAAAACCCAAACTACACCAAATTCGCATTGACGGCAGTAATAAGTGGAGCAATCTTAGCCGTCTTGTCGCCTGCTTTGAGTTCAGATTTGTCAACCAAGTGAAAGTATTTTTTGATGGTCTGATACTTCTTGCTGCTCATGGCCTCATGGACAATAGGCACTCCTAGATCTTGCTGACTGCTCCTGTAGTCTGACTCCTATGGCAGGTCGTGATAGCCAGACAACAGCAGGATTCCCAGAAAGCAACAAATTTCATCCACTGTGACTTGAAACTGACTGTCATTCTTATCTCGGTTAGTGTAAAGGTTGCTTTGCGTTACAATTTCCATCAGCATTTTGTCATCGAATATAAGGCTCCATATGGAAAACGGAGAAAGCAACAACAGAACAGGAAAACTGTCAAGTAAATGACTTGGCATCGGCGATGAAATTACCTTAGTGAACTTTGTTGACTTTTTCTACTGAATTGCCTGTTTCTGCTTCAGATTCTTACACTTTTTTGCTGGAGGGCTGCTTTCATCTTCACTACTAACACTCTCATCTTCGTCTGTCTCCTCTGCTCACTTCCAGTTCTCCAGCAGTTTCAAAGGGGTCATCATTGTTCAAATTGTTAGGAACATCTTCAACATCACTGTCAGCTGCAGAATCACCTGCAGACGGCGACAACACAATGATGGTTGCCGGACGAGTTAAATGTTTCACAGTTGACATAGCATCTTGGACTGTAACTGCCCGATGAATTTTGCTACGTCTGGTGCCATAGAAGCTTCTTGTATCCATTGTTTATCAAAACTGAAGAAATTATCTGAAAACAATGCACATTGGCAATTATTAGTCGACTTTTGGATAATCCTGGCAGTGTTCCTATATAGGAACATGAGACATATGCATAAAATTTACCCCATCACAAGTCAAATAAAATGTGAGTGCACCTGTGCAACACGACCAGGCATGCCTCGTACACAATGATCAGCATCAAAATGTAAAACAACCAAGTATCTCAGAATTATAACTGCTAAATTTGACTTACCCTCAAATTGTAAAAAATGTGAAACTTTAAGTGAAATTAAAACTGTTGCGCAACTGAGACCATTTAATGTTTGCACCGCTGTTAAATATGACGTCACCACTTGTTCACATTCTGCAAAGAATATTTGTATTCAAAAATCACGTACATAAAAAATAGGTAAAGTTTGTCATGTTCCCATACAGGAACATTGCCGGGAAAAAAATCCTTCTCCTCCTTTGCACCTTTCATGGTGCCTGAGTTGTTCATGCCAGTGTTTGAGCTGCTTTGCCCCCATCCCTGCACCTTCAGGTCTTTATGCCAGTGTTCGAGCTGCTTTGCCCACATCCCTGTGCCTTCAGGCCTTCATGCCAGTGTTTGAGTTGCTTTGGCACCCCAGTTGCTATGCCCTAGAGCTGACCCTGAGAAACAGCACTGGTCCAGGCTCCGAGATCCCTTCTCTGTAGCTCAAAGCAGAGAGAGTCAGCCCAGGACCCTGGATCATCTTAGAAATGCTTTGCATATTGTCACTTGCATACATTTCTCACATTTAATATTCTTAGTAATATTAAGGAAGAAAATCTCTCTGTATCAAGGCTACTTGGATTTCATTTCAAATGATAGATTTCCTTACTGATTCCTTCCAGTATCTACTAAGAGAACTTTAATGCATTCACTTGCCTCCTGAACACAAAGACATATGAATAATAGGGCTTATCAATACTGAGGATTTTTTTATGTTTTAAGCCCAGTAGGGGCTTCTAGATACTGTGGAATCCAGAATGCAGCTGTAGCTGTCGGTTTTTTTGTCATCATCTTCAAACTCCTCTGAGCACATGAGTCCTATTTATTAGCAATGGTGATGCTGTTCTGTGACCGGTATTTTGCACAAAATAAATATTTCTTTGTAGTTGTCTAAGCATGAAAAGCAGATGTCTACCCACACCTTGCACTCATTGTGCTGGGACTTAATGTGGAAGGATGGCTCAAAGCAAAATCACTGCTTTTAATTGGCATTTCTCCCAGTGAAATCAAGCACGCAGAATAAAAATGCAACGATGATGGCTGTTGCTCACTAAAAATACTATTACTTGCTGTAGTCAGTAGAAAAAAACCCCCACTGTATTTACTAGATAAGAACTGGAAATGACAAGTGCATTATTTACACCTAATGTTCACTGAAGATTTTTTTTTTAAGTTTTCTTTTTATTATAGTTTCCAATAGTTTATACTAAACCATGAATATTATCAGTAAATGAAACCATTGAACAATACAAAGAATGCAACATGACGAATACAAAATGTTATCTAGTTACACTGGAACAATAAGGGGGCTTCTTGCGAAAGTGCCTTAAGCAGTTATGCAGAAAGGAGCCGCACTTGAAATGTGAAGGCATATTTTGAAAAGGCCGTATATGCAGTGGAGAAATTGCGGAATTGAGAATATCTGCAAATCTATGTTAATTTTCGGAAGCAAGGGTGTGCACATGAGGTTGATTTAAAATCAACCTATCTCCGCCCTTCGAAGTGAACACATTTTTTAAAAAGTCCCATGGCATTATGGATGTTTATGTTTTGTAAAATCATGGCTCTCCTACACATGAAAAATCCCTCAGGAAGATAGGGTAGGAAAGATGTGGAACCCCATTTTAAAATGGGGGTACATGGGCCTCTCTACTGGCAGGACCAGATGCATGTGGAAAATGCATGAGCCACAAATGGGATGGCTGCACATGCAAACCTGTTTATCTTTGAATGATGCACGTGTACCTTTCATGTGCAAGTTCCATTTTGGCAGCTAAATGCACATCTGACTGCATTCTACATGCACATGACACATCTTCCCTTGCGGAACAATGTTGACGTATTTCCTGTCTCTGCATCTGCCCTCCACCAATAGTAGGTCCTATTTGCAAAGCACCAATATAGAGCCAGGTGATAGCTTAATCTTTCCAAGGCAGAGACTCTGCTCTGGTGCATCTAGTGTACACATATAAGGAAATGCAATACTGCCTGGTAGGCCCAGGGCACCCCATGATGAAGCACGGAGGGTGTGGGAGAGGATACTCTTGACTCTGACCAGGTAAGAAACATGTTTTCACACTTACACCTACATCTTTCAGAGTCACCTAACTGCAGACTGGCACCCAGTGGGTAGGCTGGGAAACAGGGAAAGCAGGGCAGGCCCAACCAGTAGCAAAGACAAGACAATTGCCTAGGGCAGCAGTGTCTGAGGGCCAGGAAAGAGCAGCAGCAATAGTCAAAACAAAACAACAGATCCATATAGAGTGTATCGTGATGCCTGCCTGCTCATACTGTGGACTTTACTATCTGTCCAGTTACCTCCAGTGAACTTGCCTACCTGGGTCAGGACTTAACCATTGGGGGAGTAAGGAAGTGTGTTCGCTGACATCACCCGCGACAATGCTGGTCCCTGCTCATTAAATCAGCTACCGGGCTCCAGGCGGGGTAGAGTGTATCGTGCTGCCTGCCTGTTGTTCCTGCGGACTTTGCCATCTGTCCAATTACCTCCGGTAAACGTGCCCTACCTGGATTGGGACTTAAGCATTCGGAAAGTAAGGAAGTGTGTTTGCTGTTGCTCTACCCACCCACTGACATCACCGATGGCGATACTAGTCCTTGCCCATTAAATCAGCTACCAGGCTCCAGGCAGGCCCCACCTGGTAGGCCCCAGCTAAGGGGCATGGCCAAGGGGTGAATCACTTGGCACGCCACTTGGAATGCCATGGGGTATGCTCAGGGGTCTGGGGGATTGATTGTACTGTACCCACTCTACTGTACACATGTAGAGGGGTGCACATGTGGGAGGGTCCACATGGCTGGAGCAGCTGCTCAGTGCTGCAGATACCCAATGCCTGGATCTATGCGTAGGTACACAGGCTGGGCACGGGAGATGCTAATCTACCAGGTGGGGACATCAGCTATGGGTAAGGGTTGGTGTGCCCACATCAATGGCACACAGGGCTTCCAGGGCATGGCCAGGGCTGGAAATGGGGTTACCTGTATTGCCCGCTCAGATGCTGCCACCTACCTGTGCCCTGTCCCGGACACTATCGGAGACAGGATCCTGGCCCTCATGGTTACACATCAGTCCTCTGTCATGATCCGATGCACCCAGGCTCTCCCATGCCTGGTCCCATGTCCTACCCCACCTGCATTTCCATCATGGGACCCACACCATGGGCACCACCCTGGCCTGTGCATGCCACATGGCACATGTGTGCTGCCCTTGGACCCATCACCTCCACAGGCATCCTCTCACTGCGCAAGCTGCTAGGTGATACCCACTGTATATGACATACTTGGTACTGGCAGCAATGATGACACATAGGGGCTTGTTTACAAAGCCGCGGTAGCAGTTTGCGATCGTAATCGGAGCCGCGGCCCCATTGATTTCAATGGGGCCGCGGCTGCGATCGCGATCGCGAACCACTACCGCGGCTTTGTAAACAAGCCCCATAGTGTTACAAACAATCGACATTTATTGCAATCGAGTACCAGCAAACAACAGACAACAGTGACACACACATGGCAGTCTGTTATACATTCATCTTCTGCAGTATTTACATCTTATTTCCATACCACCTGTCCACCTTTCAAGGTGATTTGAAGGTAACAGAAAACATAACAGGGCCATAGCAGACACACAGTTGGACTGGGAACTAAAACAGTGTACCAAACAAGCAATGGAACGGTAACTTGTCTCGGACTGAAAATGATGCACAGTGTTGCTCCAAAGGAGGTTGTTCAGTTCCACATTTATACACTTCTCCAAATACAGGGACTAGTGCATACACAGGGCTCTGTACCACAAGCCATTGTCACAGACATTAGCAGGGGTCAGTATGAGGTGTGAGCACACTGCACTAGGACCTGTTGCATGGCCACATGACAGTACATCGTACCACAATGCTATCAGGCATGCACAGACCTAGGTAGGTGCAGTGCATGCACAGGGCCTGGGCGAATGACACACAACACGTACATGGTTGGTCAGCCTCCAGAGACCTGTGCAGGTCCTGGACAGCAGTTGCTGGTTAGCATAGTGCATGTGTACTGTTGAGGTGGTGGTGAGATGTGAGTCTGCTCTGCCATCAGCTGCCACAGTCACCGTACCGTGCACCCATTGACAGAGGTTGATCCCCAGTCTGGACAGGAACATTGCAGGTGAGGAGTCCTGACATCCTGGTTACCATTACGCAACTGTCACCACAGCTGCTGTGAGGACAGGTGAGTACAGCATGTCACTATCACTGTGCACTGTGGCAGGCACTCTGGGGGGAGGGGGGAGGTCATATTGGAGGGATAGAACAGTGCCGGTGGCAGTGTGTGCTGACCTCCAGTGCCCTGACCCCTGGTGTGTTGTACAGGTCACGCCTTGTAGATAGTGGGGGGGTCAGCGACGGTTCCCAGTATTTGGCTTGCTAGCAGATATGTGGCTACACAGCATGTAGCTGGTGCACAGACCCTGGTTGCATGTTCCTGGCCAATGACCTAGCCAACACAACAGTCCTCCTCTGCACAATTGTTGTCCAGGCTCAAGGGAATCTCTCTTGTATAACCTCATGGAGGAGCCACACCTCCTACGCCAGGCTGGCCAGTGCATGAGGGACAGAAGACTGTGGGCCTGTGGGGTGCCCCTGTCCTTGGATGGCTGGCGCTGCTCCAGGCCACTGACATAGACCGGGGCCTGTGGTGTCCACATTGCCTCCCACAGCAGGTCTGCCATCCCCAAGCACCAGCAGTTGGCTTGGTGGGGTGCCCATCCTCATATGGGGGGGGGGGAGGGGAAACAGCACTGCTGGTGCCTCTATTGCCTCACAGAGCTCCTCTCTGGGCACTACTGCAACCACCCTGCTGCCAGTGGCAGACCGTGCCTCCCCCCCTGCAGCTCCCACACCTTTCCGCCCTCCTACTCCTCCTCTCCCCCTTCTCTTCCTCCTCCCCTCCTTCTACCTCCCGTCCTCCTCCTCCTCCATCCTGCCTGCATCCCCCTCCATCCCCTCTACCCTGCCTGCCCCACCACTTCATCCTCTGCCCTCATGCCTGCAAACCTCTCCCACCCTGCTGACCCGCCGGCGCCCACCCCTACTGCCTCCCCCTCTACTATCCTGCCAGCATCTGTCCCCTCTCACTCTGAAGACCTGCCTGCCTTTACCACTCCCTCCTCCTCCACCACTCTTCTTGCTCCTTCCTCCTCCTCCTCCCCCTCCAACCAGCCTGTCTCCATCCACCCCTTCTCCATCATGACATCCGCCTCCTCCTCTCCCTCCTCCGCCTCTCATTCTCCTCCACCCATCCTCCTCCTCCTCCCACTCTTCCTCCTCCTCCTCCTCCTCCTGCTGGTGCTCTCTTCCTCACTGCTCTCCTCCACCAATTACTCCGCTGTGGTGGTCTGTGCCTGTTGGCTGCAGGCGGTGCCCTCCGGTCCCCCTCCCCAAATGGGGTTGTTGGGGTGGTGCTGCTGGTGGCAGGACAGAGAGTCACATGCTGGCTGTTCCATAGGCAGCTGGGGTCCTGTCCAGCCTGATGCATGCTGGATCTGCATCACTGGCTATGGGGAGATGGAGAGTGGGACATCATATTTGCTTTACCAGACACAAACAGGTGATGCAACCTGGCAGGCACATGGGGGAACAGATAGGGACACACACACACACATGCACACACACACACTTTATGCTGTCCAAGCATGTATGCTGCCTGTTTCTCCAGCCACTCTAGCTAAGTCAAGCCAGTCTGTTGCCCTTCCACTCCCTAATCCCAGTTGCAGGTGACATACATGCTGCTTGGCTATTGGCTTGCAGCTGCAGACCCTCCCCGCTGTTGCACACAGGCTTTGGAGGGTTGCCCTCCAGAGCTGTGACTCAGACCATGCCTATCTTGACATCCCACATGGCTCTATCCCCATTTTCCCATGCCTGCACTGGGTGATCATGTCTGCATCTGCCATATCCTGTCCTATATCTGTATCATCGCCAAATGCATTGTGAATCAGTAGGTGTTTGCCATGCAGTTTGCCCTACATTGTGCAGTCTATCACTGTCTTCTGACAGCCTGTGTTCCGGGCTGCTCCCTTTGGGTGGTAATGTATGGGTATTCAGTGGATTGGTGATGTGGTATGCCATTTTATTATTATTATTATTATTATTATTATTATTGTCAATAATTGTTTTATATATGTTTTTCACAGTACCGACCCCTGAAGAAGGCTCTGCCGAAACATGGCTCGTGTAGGGTTAGTGCTTTTCATATGCCTTCCCAAACCATCGTCTCCCTAATAAACAATTTATCTTAGTACAGCACATTGCGAGCCAGTGACAGGTTAAGAACATAAGAACATAAGATATGCCATACTGGGTCAGACCAAGGTCCATCAAGCCCAGTATCCTGTTTCCAACAGTGGCCAATCCAGGTCACAAGTACCTAGCAGTTTCCCCAAAAGACACAGGTTCCACAATGCTTGTACTGGGTCAAGCATTGATATCCTGGATCCCTTCTTAATAATGGTTTATGGACCTTTCCTCCAGGAAATTGTCCAAACCTTTTTTAAACCCAGCTACACTAACAGCCTTTACTACATCCTCCGGTAACAAATTCCAGAGTTTGATTACACGTTGAGTGAAAAAATATTTTATTTTATTAGTCTTAAATAGTTTACCCTGTAGCTTCATTGCATGTCCCCTAGTCTTTCTATATTCTGATAAGGTAAACAATCGATCTACATTTACCCGTTCCACTCCATTCATTAATTTATAGACTTCTATCATATCTCCCCTGCAAGTTGGTGCAGTGGGATTCAGGTGGTGCCACAGAGGGGGCATGTCGGTTGTGGCTTATTTCACTTGAGTTGTGACCTCCATGTAGGCTCTGTTGGGGATAACCACTTGGCCTTTCTTTGGTTTAACCTGCCCATGTATGTACTCGGTGTTCGCTGCTTCTACCTACAGGTGATGGTGTTACATTCAATCATTGCTGTCCTTCATGGTACCATGGTGACTGCCCTATTCCACACTTACATGCAGCTGTGGCAACCTCCTCCCTGAGGTGCTGTATATAGGCTGGTATCTGTCTCTGCACGGTGTGGAATTTGCACTTTAGTGCCTCCAGGGTGCACTTTACACATTACTCACTGTGGGAGATTGATAGGCATTGCTAGTCATCCTCAGGGTCCCCACGACCCAGCCTCATGGCCCCATATTCCAGCACCATATGTCCCCTCACAGTCTTTTCCCATCACCCCCTGGCCCTGACACCCTGATACATGCCTCCACCTGTCTCCCCAGCATTCCCACTAGACACTGCACAGTGCTTTGCAGGTATTGCCCTCAGTCGGCTGCGCTGTCCCTCCTTTATTTCCCTTTGGCCTTCCTGTATTGCCCATGTGTCCCCCACACCAGTCTCTGGCCTCCCCTAGTGTGACTCGACTCTTGGCCCAGATCACCTGTGGTATGGCTAATGCTGGTTTGCAGTTGCGGCAGTAGACATGTCTGCATAGTGCCTGCTGTATGCCACTGCACACAATGCACACCCTCCACCATTACCTACCCAAAAGAGCCCGGATGCTTGCACTGTTCCCAATTTATGTGGGTGTCAGTTTTTGCACATGCATTTGCTACATAAACCCTGCGGGGGGAGCTCTAGCAGCCTTCCATGTGCTTACTGTCATCACTGCAGTTGTGTACTGTGTACATTGTGTACTGCAGTTGCTGGTGGGACATAGTCTGGGGACAACATGCACTTTACCCATCCACACTGGTGTGCACTCTTCCATAGCTGGGCCTGTGTCAATGTGTTCACAATGGGCTGCTGCTCATCCCATCCCCCCAGTGTCCTCCCAAGCCCTACATCTCCCACTGGTTGATTACCTGTGCAGCTGCAGCTGGATATCCCACCAGTTGGCTGTGGAGAGGTGCAAGATTGCCCTGTGGTACCCTTGGGGATAGTGCACATCCTCATAGTGCAGAACCTTCCTGGCTAGGGTCCCTGCCTCAGCAGAGCTGAAGGTCTCTGTCCTCCTGGTGGCCATGCTGCTGCTATGTATCAGTCCAACCAGCAGAGGTCTCCTGCACTAGCATGGTTGGTTGATGAGTATGGCGGTACACAGTACCTGTGATTTGCATGAGCATGTCCATTCTCGGCTATGTCTGTGACCACGTGGGCCATTTTGCATGGCATGCCACATGCTCATGTTACCCCGGCTTGAGATCTTCATTTTGCCCATGTTTCACTGTTCCGCAGGTTTGTCCCACTCTTCTGCACCTTACCAGTTTATGGGCTGATATTGGTTTGAGTGTGTCTGCATGCATACGTAAATATAGCCTGCTTCGCTCTACCTGGTTACATAAGAACATAAGATATGCCATACTGGATCACACCAAGGTCCATCAAGCCCAGTATCCTGTTTCCAACAGTGGCCAATCTAGGTCATACATAACTAGCAGTTTCCCCAAAAGACATAGGTTCCACAATGCTTGTATTGTGTCAAACATTGATATCCTGGGTCCCTTCTTAATAATGGTTTATGGACCTTTCCTCCAGGAACTTGTCCAAACCTTTTTTAAACCCAGCTACACTAACAGCCTTTACTACATCCTCCGGTAACAAATTCCAGAGTTTGATTACACGTTGAGTGAAAAAATATTTTCTTTTATTAGTCTTAAATAGTTTACCCTGTAGCTTCATTGCATGTCCCCTAATCTTTCCATATTCTGATAACGTAAACAATTGATCTACGTTTACCCGTTCCACTCCGTTCATTAATTTATAGACTTCTATCATATCTCCCCTCAGCCGTCTCTTTTGTAGGTTAAAGAGCCCTAACCTTTTTAGCCTTTCTTCATAGGAGTAGCCTTCCATCTCCTTTACCATTTTGGTGGCTCTTCTCTGAACCTTTTCTAATAATGCTATATCCTTTTTAAGATACGACAACCAGAATTGCACACCATATTCAAGGTGCAGTCTCACCATGGAACGATATAGAGGCATTATAATATCCTTTGTCTTATTTTCCATTCCTTTCCTTATGATACCTAGCATTCTATTTGCTCTCTTGGCCGCCGCTGCACACTGGGCCAAGGGTTTTAACATGTTATCCACAATGACGCCTAAATCTTTTTCCTGGGTGGTGATTCCTAATGTGGAACTTTGCATCGTGTAACCATAGTTTGGGTTGTTCTTCCCTAGGTGCATAACTTTGCACTTGTCCACATTAAATTTCATCTGCCATTTTGATGCCCAGTCTTCCAATTTATCAAGATCCTCTTGCAATTTTCCACAATCCTCTTGGGTTTTAACAACTTTAAATAATTTTGTGTCATCTGCAAATTTGATAACCTCACTCGTTATTCCCTTTTCCAGGTCATCTATGAATATGTCACAAAGCAGCAGACCCAGCACAGATCCCTGGGGTATGCCACTATTTACCTTCCTCCATTAGGAAAATTTGCCATTTAGCCCTACCCTCTGCTTTCTATCTTTTAACCAGTTCCTGATCCACAATAGTACACTGCCTCCTATCCCATGACTCTTTAGTTTTGCCAAAAGTCTCTGATGAAGGACCTTGTCAAAGGCTTTCTGAAAGTCCAGATACACTATATCACCCGACTCATTTTTGTCTACCTGTTTATTCACACCTTCCCAAAAATATAACAGATTAGTAAGACAAGATCTTCCTTGTCTAAAGCCAGGTTGGTTGTCTCCCATTAGGCCATGACTATCTACATGTTCAGCAATTTTGTTCTTTATGATGGTTTCTACCATTTTTTCCTGTACTGACATCAGGCTCACTGGTCTGTAGTTTCCCGGATCACCCCTGGAACCCTTTTTAAAAATTGGTATTACGTTCGCCATCCTCCAATCTTCAGGTATTATAGATGATTTAAATGATAGTTCACAGATTACTAATAGCAGGTCTGCAATCTCATATTTCAGTTCTTTCAGCAGAGAGCTTCTAGTTTAAATTTCATAATAAGTCAGAGCCTAACAGCAGCAAAGAGCTTTAATTTAAATCAAATCAGAATATAACTTAGCATAAAAGGCAAAACAGGATCAGTATTCTTTGAGCAACAAATAAAGTCTTCTAGAGACCTTTACAAAGAGGCCTTCTACCTCCGTGGCATAAATGTTCAGGGAGAGAGCCTCTTTCAATTGAAAGCAAGTTCTGCTACGAGGGGACATGGGATGAGGGTGAAGGGAGATAGATTCAGGAGTGATATGCAGAAATATTTCTTTACAGAAAGAGTAGTGGATCCATGGAATAGTCTCCCAGTGGAGGTGGTAGAGATGAGGACAGTAACTGAATTCAAAAAAGCATGGAACCAACATAGAGGATCTCTAAAGGTAAAAAGTGGACTGTTGTAGTTGTTGTTATGGAAGGACAGACTAGATGGGCCATGTGGTCTTTTTCTGTCATCATGTTTCTATGTTTACCTAGGGGGCAAGAGACCTGTGAAACCTTTTCAATAGGTGTTAACGCCAGGTGGCAGGTCAAAAGGCCATTTTGAAAGACTCCTTCTATCCAAGCAAGGACTGTTCATCACCCAGGAAGTTGGTCACAGCTTACCTCAGCAGCACAGGTATAAATAGTTCAACCTGAGTTCTGTGATACTCAGTCTTGAAGGACTAGAAAAGGAGACTGCTTCTTCTGGAGAGAGATCTGCAATTGTGAGTATATATGTCTGGGACTTTTTCTGAAGGGACTTCTTTGGATTAAAGCTGATTAATCTGTGGACCCAAAGTGTTTGTTAAATCAGTCAGGGCCTAGTAGCAGCAGTTTAAGTTTAAATTTATGTTGATTTTGCTGCCGGCTGCACTTCTTCCACTTTGTGGCAATATTCTCCTCTTGCAGACATATACTCTGCCTTACTTGTGACTTGTGCCCCTTTCCTGAGTGGTTTTTCTTAGCCGCCTATCAGCTGCTTTGGCGCCTCATGCAATATCGGGCTCTAAATGTACAAGGCCAGGCTGGACACCTGAAAAGCTAATATCAGAATGGGGTTGAGGGAGGCCAACTGGTTCCAGCTTATAGGGACACCTTTATCCAGTCCTGGTTTCACATAAGAACATAAGATATGCCATACTGGGTCAGACCAAGGTCCATCAAGCCCAGTATCCTGTGTCCAATAGTGGCCAGTCCAGGTCACAAGTACCTAGCAGTTTCCCAAACAGACACACAGATTCCACAATGCTTGCACTGGGGCAAGAATTAGATTTCACGGGTTCTCTTTAATAGTGGTTTATGGACCTTTCCTCTAGTAACTTGTCTAAAGCTTTTTTAAACCCAACAACACTAGGAGTTTCTACTACATCCTCTGGTAATGAATTCCAGAGTTTGATTACACATTGAGTGAAAAAATATTTTCTCTTATTAGTCTTAAATGGGTTACACTGTAGCTTCATTGCATGCCCCCTAGTCTTTCTACTTTTTGATGGTGTAAACAATCGATCTACGTTTACACATTGCACTTCATTCATTAATTTATAGACCTCTATCATATCTCCCCTTAGCCGTCTCTTTTCCAAGTTGAAGAGCCTTAACCTTTTAGGCTTATCCTCATAGGGGTATCCTTCCATCCCCTTTACCATGTTGTTGGCTCTTCTCTGTACCTTTTCTAGTTCCGCTATATCGTTTTTAAGATACGGCGGCCAGAATTGGGCACAATATTCAAGGTGTGGTCACACCATGGAACGATACGAGGCATTATAGTATCCTTTGTCTTATTCTTCATTCCTTTTCTTATGATTCCTAGTTTTCTATTTGCCTTCTTGGTCGCTGTTGCACACTAGACACTGGTTTTCAACGTGTTATCCACGATGACGCTTAAATCTTTTTCCTGAGTGGTGGTTCCTAATGTGGAACCTTGCATCATGTAACCATAGTTTGGGTTGTTCTTTCCTAGGTGCATAACTTTGCACTTATCCACATTAAATTTCATCTGCCATTTGAATGTCCAGTCTTCCAATCTACCAAAGTTGCAATTTTTCACAACCCTCTTGGGTTTTAACAACTTTGAATACATTTGTATCGTCTGAAAATTTGATAACCTCATTCATTATTCCCATTTCCAGGTCATTTACAAATATGTTAAAAAGCAGCAGACCCGGCACACACCTCTGGGGTACTTCACTATTCACCTTTCTCCATTGGGAAAATTGGCCATTTAGCCCTACCCTCTGCTTTCTATCTTTTAATCCACCTTTGATTCCAACGTGCAATATAAAATGTAAATAGTTTTACAACAACCACTTTTGTTGATTTGTATATAGTTATCCTTGTTACAGTCCCAAGTTACAATTCCTGTTACAATGTAAGCAAAAGACCGTTTGTTCTGATGCAAATTTTTGTTATTTGTAAACCGCACTGATACTAAATAGCGCAGTATATAAGAACTGTAAATAAATAAATAAATAAATAAATAATCACAATCAACAATAGTACACTGCCTTCTATCACATGACTTTTTAATTTTGCCAAAAGTCTCTCATGAGGGACCTTGTCAAAGGCTTTCTGAAAATCAAGATACACTGTTATTGACCAGCTCAACTTTGTTACCTGTTTATTCAGATCTTCAAAAAAATATAACAGATTAGTAAACAAGACCTTCCTTGGTTAAAGCCTTGTTGGTTTTCTCTCATGACTATCTACATGTTCAGTAATTTTGTTCTTTATAATGGTTTCTACCATTGTGCCTGGTACTGATGTCAAGCTCACCGGTCTGTAGTTTCCTTGATCATCCCTGGAACCCTTTTAAAAAATTGGCGTTACATTGGTCATTCGCCGGTCTTCAGGTATTACAGATGATTTTAATGACAGTTCACAGAGTACTAATAATAGGTACTAATAATAGGTCTGCAATCTCATATTTTAGTTCTTTCAACAACCTCTAATGTCTACCATGCAGTCCAGGTGATTTGCTACTCTATAGTTTATCATATAGTTCTAATATATCTTCCAAGTTTATTGATATTTCTTTCAATTCTTCCGATGCATCATCTTTATATACCATTGCAGCCATGGGTCACTTCCTACATCTTCTTAGTGCCCCTTTTATCACTCTTAGTGCAAGGAAATCCAGATAACAGGTCCATACAGCTAGTAAGGTAAAACTAGGAATGGATCTATACCGCTTTATCAGGTAATCAAAGCAGTTTATATGGAACAATTTTGTTATGTATAACTTAAACTTAGGACAAATTTCACTAACAAGTAGTACAGGTAATAATACATAGACATAGAAATAGAGCCACAAAGTTAATGTACTAGTCCTGATTGTGCACCTAAAATGTGAATATGAAAATCAGGCCTATTATGGGAAGTAGAACCACATGGTAAATGTA
Source organism: Ichthyophis bannanicus (assembly GCA_033557465.1). Lineage (NCBI taxonomy): Eukaryota > Metazoa > Chordata > Amphibia > Gymnophiona > Ichthyophiidae > Ichthyophis > Ichthyophis bannanicus. Next base: position 212,297,546 of record CM066037.1, read on the forward strand.
TATAGGAAAGGCAGGCCTGAGTCCGAACCACTGGCCATTGGAACACCAAGCATGTGGTGTCCCAACCCTGGCCCACTGAGCCATCTAACACCTCTGGGAACTGTGAATTTAATTGAACCCTACCCAATTCAGATGACAGCACAATCAATGCCAGTCACCCTGATCCCAGTCACAGAAAGGCCAGGATAACCATGTCCAGGACTGAGGTGCTGTAATACCATGTTACACACTTGCAGTGGTGAGAGTATCAGGCAGTCTGGCCTGTGCCACAGTGGAACTATATGCACGAGTGAGCATGCAATGTGCATCTCATTGTGTACAACCAGCTAAGACAGAAGGCACAAATCACTTGCTCCCATTCACTAAAACACACACTGGGGCTGAGACGCATTACAAGAAGGGTTAACTTACTCATTTCCCAGACTCAGATTAGTAGCCAGTCCTGCCTCACAAAATGTCTCCTGTAAATGGCCTGTGGATTCTGTAGCATTGCATGCAAGGGGACAGATGAGGGAAGACAGATTACAGCAAACTAATGATCCTCCAAGGGGGAAATAGGTGGCACAGGAAACACAGAAATGGCTTGTAATAGACACAATTGTCTGACTTTGCCATGTCCTATTTGTAAACTCTGCTGCATGTGCGAGAGTCATCTGTAATGGGGGATACAATGTCACCCTGCTTGTATAGGATTCTGTGTGTCGGGGTGGCATGGAAGCCACCAGTTGATTACCAAAAATGTGTGTTAGGCTGTGGAGGTTCCCACGGCCCTGTCAGCTGAACACTCAAAGCTACAATGTTATAAATCTCTGTTAATAACTATTATCTGTATAAAGTTAAAAAATCTCTGTTCCATGTAATGTATACATTAGTATACAAATTTGTTTACTTGTTCCATGTAAACCGCCCCTGGTCTCTGGAAGGGGCGGTATAGAAGAAATAGATAAATAAATAAATAAATAAAAAATAAAAGCACCAGCAGAGCCCAACCACACCCCTTAGCACTCTAAATCCATGAAAAACATGACCTGGAGGCAGCTGAGGAGTATCCATCTTACTGAGTTGCAGCTGTGATAATATCACGTAGCGTAGCCTCTGAGGCCACATAATTCTGATGCATTCTGGGAACTGTGGTCTGGGGTGCTGGGAACTGTGGTGACAGGGTTGCTGTCATTGTGTCTGCAAAGCTAATAGGGACAGCATCCCTCAGTGAGATGCTAGCAGATAGTGACTGACCTCAGCCACAGTGCAAGTGAAACCACAATAGATGGCCAGTCACTTTCACATAGCATGATATGCAGGCATTGCTCCCCTCACACATTCACCATCAGATGAACAGTGGAATAAGCCTGTACTGACTGCGAGGGGGCAAATGTGAGAGGCAAAACTAGAGTATGAATTGGGAAACACAAGATGGGCCTCACAGATGTTCTAAGGATCAAACCTTTGGCCCAGGGATTGACAATTACCAAATCCAATGCAGCACAGCAGAGAGCCATCTATGAATGCTGCTCATAGACCACATAGTGATATAGGGGTGCCTAAGCAGCAACATTGTGTTGTGAAACAAGTCTGTTAGGCTGCCAAGGTCAACAGAAATTATAGAATTCCGCAAAAAACTGAAAACCTACCTCTTTGCCATGCACTACAACAACATTGATAATACACTAATCATCCCAGAAAAAGGCTAAATAACACCCAACTGAGTAAAGCTAAACCCCACAATTAACAGATTTACACCCTCTTGTAAATAACCATGTTTTAAATCTAAGGAACTTACAAACCTGTATCTGTACATAGTTCTTAAATTGTTCTTGTTCTGTTATGTATTTAACCATTCACCGTTATGTTATGTATTTAACTATTACATTGTTACTGTCAAAAATTGTTCCATGTAAAACAAGCCCTTGCTTTGTTGACTGTTGTTTCAATTGTGAGCCGCATCTGAACTCTGGAAGATGCGGGATATAAATGATTGTTAAATAAATAAATAAATAAATAAATAAAATAAATGAATCACCTGTCAGTTGAATGCCCACAGAACCTGCAGAGACCATCCATATCTATCAACAGACTGAATCTGTGTTAACTATGGCAAACAGGTTCCAGATATGTCTTACAGGCCTGATACAGTCTTGAGTTCACCTCATTGCATGCAGAGATATGTAGTTTTGAGTACTCAGTTGTACTCAGCCAGACAAGCAAGACCACAGGTCCCTGCCTGCAGGGGGGTCAGAGCAGGACTGGACCAAGCCTGGTGTGGGCATGTGTAGCCAATATGCAGTCCTATCCTGGGAGGAAGGTAAGGAGTCACTATCTCACAGAGTTGCAGCTGTAAGAATGTCACTCATTCCAGCCTCCATGACCAAGGATGGCTGATGAATCCTGGGACATGAGGTCTAGATTTGCATTGCCACAACCAGGGATCATGAACTGCATATAGGGAATATGTGGTCACAGGCTGGAATGAGTCACAATCTGACTGCTGCAACTAACTGACCTTGGAAATGAGCACTTGCACCCAGAACATGATTGCTATGGGAAGTGAGTGCACGGGGGTGTAGCAGCCCTCTGCAACCACTGTGAGCAGTAAGCAGACAATGGCTTGGTTAACTCTGAAACCCAATAACCATGGTGATGTTCCTTAGGCAGCATCTATTCCACCATTCAAACACTGACCTACCTTCCAGCCAGAGTGCTTGTCAACAGTGCTATAGATTGTTCCCCAAAGAGTAGTATTGAATCAATTCATTACAGATCCAAAGGTTACAGGTTTGATTTAGCAACAGTTCTGAGGTGGCATGATAAATTTTCTGTGGTGGCCTGCCATGACCCTTTGTATTCCCATATTCAGTGCAGAACATTCCACAGCCCATCAGAAGGAGAATGACAGAAAGGCTGCACTGTCTGCATATCACCTTTGTATGAGCTCAGTGAGTAGACAACCATTGTCACACTATTTGTGCTGTAGCCCAGGTGAGTCCCTATCTAATAGCATCTTAGTGAAGTGTGCAGGCTCCATTAGCTGAGAGTACACATTTCCAGCCAGAACACAGATCCCCAAATGTGGCAGGATTCTCTAGCCTCAGAGGTTGGACTGCGTTACAATCTCCCAGCTTGAACTCACTAACATAGGAACCCTGCACCTGCTCCAGGACCTGCTGACTCTGGCAATTCAGTGCAAAGAGGTGGTTCAGTAGATCCTGTAGCAGGTGACCTGTCAATATCTGTCTAAGCTTGGCAGCCCCAATGCTGTGCCAAGGCAAACTCAGGTGAATCCAATGCATGCCGCAGTAATCAGCAGGCCGGGTGACTTGCAATCACACACACAGCTGAGCCTACCCACAGATGGCCCTAGTGGCATCAACACGGAATAAAATGTTCATACACTACAAGATCACAGCTTCAATGACAGGCCAAGCTCTGAGATAGCAATCTGCACTGTGTTGGTTTCCTATGCCACTTTCATTTATCATCAATAATGTACTACTCCCTGAAGAAAACTCCATGATCTGACCACAATACCACGGCTCTTTAGGTCTCTGGTCCATCAGTAGTGAGAGACAAGCAGAGAGTAATACAGAACACAATCACACACACAAGTGTTATTTTCTTTGAGCTCAGAGGGAAGACGGCAACAGACGGTCTATGGACACGCATAGTTTCACGCCTGCCGAATTCAAATTCCTCTCCCTAAAAGCTCCCTTTTTATTAGAGAAAAAGAGGAAGTAACAGTCATTTATTATAACCACGAAACAACACAAGGTGTCGCCAAAGTTCTTTTTACAGAGTAAGATCTGATTACAGTATATTAGATGAAATTTATAATTGCAAAAGTTGCAAAAATTATGTTTTGTCAGCAGGGACTTCCAGTTGACTGTACAATGAACTTTATGCTTGCACAGTTCATAGCCTATGTTTTATGCTTGCGTTAACACTGTTCCATCTATTTTAAAGACGGTTACAGAGAACTCATGATCATGACATCCTATTCTATTTAAAAGGAAGTAGGTGAGAAGTCAAACTTCTAAACACATTTTGTATCAAGAAATTCATCCATCTTCAATTACATATTAGGGATTCTGGTATCCCTTTATCTGTCCAGTCCTACACTCCCCAGGTACCTTTTGATCCTCATGTGACCACCTGACAATCATGGCTGCACATTCCCAATTGCATCAGAGGGAGAACATGTGGATGGTAGCACTGTGCAGCATTCCCACTCAAGGATCTAGGGTTCCCAACTGCCCCCAGATCTAGTCCACAAGCCTGCTCCAGACCTGGAGTCACACCAATAAATGCAGAGTGATGAAGTGAATACATCTCTATTGAATCCATTGGAAATTTGCTGCCTACTACTTCCTGCATGCAATTGGTTCTAAGCTAAGACTTTGTCAAGCATGTCATGTGCATCTGGTGCCAGTAGGAAACCCCAAATGGAACATGAGGCATTGACAACCCATGTCAAATTATCTTGGCTCCAATGCAGGTGTGTGCCAGTGCTGTGGCAGCCCACTGAAGCATACTGCTTTGAGTCCCTCATTATACACAGTGTGAGACTCACTGCAGGTATTATAGTGCATCATGATTGGATTCGCACAACTGCTGGACTGCCTGACCATCTCATACCAGGATACTCCAGACTCCCCAACTCTGACCAACCTACAGAATCCACACCTATGCAGCACTGTGGTTCCACTGTCTGCAGAGTCAGCATTGGGAAGTGACCCAGTACCTCGAATGAGATTATTGGGCACAGCATTTCACAAAATCACCTTGTTGTGCAATAGACCATGTGTACACAGTGATCCCACCCCTTGGCAACCCTATGCCCCCCCCCCCTGTCCTGAGACCACTGATCAGATGTATCAATCTTTCCACTACAAGGATTACACAGGCAAGGGCCTCATAGGCAGTATGGCTGCAACTGCCCACATATGCAATGTATCTAACACTCACTAATTTCCTCCATACAGGTGATGCAGGATATGGGTGCAGGGCCTGGTTTCTGACTCCTGTAAAGTTCCCAAGGACACATGCAAAGCTCAGGTACAATGAGGCACATTCTACAACCCACTCTGTCATAGAGTGAACCTTTAGTGTGTTGAAAGGTTGCTTCAGGTGTTTCGACAAATCTGGTGGTGCCTTACAATACCAGCCTCTCACTGTGGCTGAGATCATAGTAGTTTGCTGCATACTACACAACATTGCAATCAGGCATAGAATCCCAGTCAATATTAACCCAGACCTTGAGGATGATCCCAAATGCTGGCCTGCACGTGCCAGGGAGAACACAGAGGCAGGCACCCAGGCCAGATGACAGCTTATACAGCAGCTGTTTGTCTGTGAGTATGTCCTATGTAAACTCAGTGCCACACTGACTGATATATCCAAATATTATGCCTCTACATGCCATACCAGCATGCTCATGTGTAGTATCTATTATCTTACAGAGGTCTGGATACCTGAGGAACACTGGCACAGCTGCTGTACACTGCAGTCATATGTATACTGGGGTAAGAACAAAGGTCCCACCTGTATCTGCATGCTGACATAATGTTTCTGTCAATCCCAGGGGAAGCATAACATATCTGGGCCACTGCCATGTCACTGACATCACTATCATCATGTATGTGCTTCATCAGAGGCCTGCAGTTAAATGTGGATAAGATGGGTGACCGCTAGAGGGGGATGTGCAGATGACTGATACATGACCTAATACAAGGATCTGATAATGAATTTCAAAGACAGATGTGCAATGGTCGGGGCACAGCTTAATATGTACATGGACATAAGCAATTCATGTGAAAAGAAGGCACAAAAATGGAGGAGAACCTGTAAAGAGATTAATACCAATAGCAAGGGTGCAGGGGAGAGCTAGGAGCTAGGAGATCAACATTTTTGTGTGGAAACTATGATATGTGTGCAATACATTTCCAAAAGGTTGTCTGGCTGAGGACAAACTGAAGCACAAGAGAGAAGTTGTGTGGTTAGCAAGCCTCCTTTGTGGATTCCACCATGGCCTAATAAAGAGTTCAACAAAGTGCTAATGTCTCTGTGAAAGTCATGTCTTTTGTCTCTCCCAACAGATTCAAGAGCAGGGGACAGTTAGCCAACCCACAGCCAAAATGACACCAGCCCCTGGAAGGGAAAGACCAATGGGTTGTGTAATGATGATGGTTACCAGAGTAGAAGAATGTGTTTCTGCTTTGCATAGCCAACAGTAAGGTAAAGTCAAGAGTGGGAATGAAGCCCTAGACGACCGACATGCAGGTATCAATTGGGCTGATGCTTCAATTCCAGTTGACACTGCCAGCAATGATGCACCCTGGCCTACCTCAGGATATTTCAATGCTGTGACTGTCAATGTCCCAAGCATCATGCCAATATGGACTTAGTAACCATATCTTATCTCACACTGTCATCTGATTACTCTCCTGGTTAAAACTATGACTGTGGAGGAGGTCATATCCTCCATAGATGAGCATGCTGTGAAGATATTGACTGTCAACGACTGATAACTAGAGATGATACAAGGTTCCTCCACAGCTCTCTGGACAAGTTTGGAAAGATACTGAGCCAATCCACAGCTTCCAGTGTCCACTGGAGAGAGCCCCTGAATTCAGCTGTCACCCTGATAAATGAGTTGGTCTGTGTCAAGATGATGTGGTTGTCCTTGAAGTGGCTAAGTACATGGCACCCCCTTTGGTTTGAGTTGACTAGAGGCCAGAGCGTGAGCTAGGTATGGGCTGTGTCACTGGTGACCATGAACTCCTTGAACATTCTGCTATTGTCAGAACACTCACGAGTGAAGGTGGATTCCCCAGCATCGCATATGGAGATGTCAGTTGTGAGACTGTACAGAGATTGGTGTTTATGAATCATCAGTAGATACTCAAATGTCAGTGTGCTGGTTGGTACTATATGGGTGCATCTCAACATAGTTGGGTAGAATACAAAATGTGAATGAGAATATTGATTGTCAGGGCAAATGGTCTTCCCATGGGGGGGGGGGGGGCTGTGTTATGTCAACTATCCATGCATCTGTCCAATCAGATGTGGCATTGCCCATGCCATGTATCATCTGCCATATGCATAGTCAGTGTGCACACTAGCTAAGCAGGTACCCACTTTGCAAGTGAAGTAGCATTGATGTGTTGCAGTTGGAATTGGTCTATGTGCAGCTTCCCGGCCGTAAATGCCTCCGGTTGGCCTATTTAGGGTAGAACCATCATGGGTCAATGACAGACATACCACATTTTGTGGTCTAGTAGTAGATATCCAAAGTGACAGTGGGGGACTCTCTGTAGGCAGCGCAAGCAGTCTCCAGGCGCTATGTGTACTGAGGGTCTGTTGTATTCCATGGGTCTGCAACACATATACCATATGATTGCCACCAGTGATGCCTTGGCATTATTTATTTATTTATTTAACATTTCTTTTATACCGCGCTCTTTTCCATCAGTGCAGTTTACAGACAACAAAGTGACTCAATGACAGCAAAGGCAATCAGAGTTTACATAGAACAGGGGAAAGCAACTTGGAGTGAACTGGGGGAAACTATGTACAATTTACATGTAACCATGTTAGTCTTTCAGTTGTTCTTAGGGTTAATCATTTACTCAGAGTGACTGTAGGACAGCAGGGTGTAATCTAACCTGTCTGTTGCCCCTTGTGGATTATGTAGTTAAGTTGAGATTTTGAGTGGAGGGGAGGGAGGTGTGGTGGGGTAGTTGTGCATACTCAATGTCTGTATCTGTTGGTGGATAACATCTGCATGTGTTACGTTACCTCACCTCCACAAGTGCATATAAATATGTAAATGAATTGTGCACCATATGGCATTAGCTGATGTCCCACAGCCCCTGGGAGCATGATGGCAGAACGCTCTGCTTGGCCGAATGGGTTGGGCCACCTCACCAGGAACACAAGACCCAGATGTGTTGATATAATGTCTAAGATCATCAGTTCTGCCATATGTGCACATGCTAAGAAAATACATTTGACCCATGTTAACAAATGCCCAGGAAGAACCTTTACCCATGACCTGGGAATACCATATGTCCTAAGGCTTTCTTTCTTGTGGTCCATGGTCCAACCCCATCCAGACATATAGGAGAGATTCCAACAGGAATCTGTGTGAGATTGCTGGATGTGTTTACTGAGCACATGTCCTCTCATGGCAGGATTGCATAGGAGGCAGTCAGGATTATGTAGCAGGTCCAGACCCCACAGAAAATGTACCTGGTGTCAGTAGGTCTAATATAATCTGCACTCCCTAGGGTCAACCAACTTGGGAGGAAGGAGATGCGCCTCCCTTCCCTCCCCCCCCCCACCCAGTCAAGTGGTCAGATATCCTTGTCATGGTCTTATGCTTTATAAAGAGGCAGGTGATGTGTTCTAGGAAGTCCTGCAGTCCTCTGGTCAGTGAAGGAGGATCATAAGCAGAAATGTCTATCCCATCTGGGTAGAGGTACAGTCACACCTCTTCCTGTGACCAGAGGTCACATCTCTGTTGTGCAAAATGGAGAGCCATCCTATGCCATGTCCCCCACATTGTGTGCCTGCCTATATGATGTTGTGGTGTTCTATAGAGGTGTTTTGCTTAGTGGGGCCTGGGCAAAATGTGATAGTTCTTCCTTGAGTTTGATATCATATGTGGATGTTGGATATAAAAATGTCAATTAATGCATATGACAAACATGAAATATGGGTTGTACATTGATTAATGTGTGTGTCCATGCAGAATTAAGTACAATGCTGAGAAAATCTCTCAACACGGCATTTGAACTGAGTTTGGTCACTGGCTGAAATACCCCCAGATGTGTAATCCTGAGAGCTCCAGCCTCCCTTGTACCCTGGATAGTAAGGCGTGAGCACTGCTGTGAGAGCAATGGCCCCATTTGAAGTATGCTGTCTGTATGCTAGGAAAGGAGAGGGTTCCCCTCAAGCCCCAGCATCGCCAAGTGCATGAGGCAGATGTCCCATGCTATAGTGGGGTGCAATGAGGTCAAGGGGGGATTGAGGCCAAAAAATGTTGCTAGCACAACACACAATATGATGATTCTGCAGTGTATGCTGATCTGACTGAGGCTCACATCCTTCACCAATTGTTCTCTAAGGTGACCTCACACCCAAGAGCTGATGTTGGGAAGGGATGGTGTCCTGTAACAAATGGTCTCCCACAGCCATGTATGAAACCTGGAACCTAACCAGTCAAACATTGATGTATAATGTACCAGATAGAGACGGATTCAGTTAGTGACTCCGTATCTATGCCAGGACAGCTGTTGAAAGTATGGACCAGGTAATCTGAAGGGCTCAGAGCACATCATCAGCTAGCATTCTGAGGTAATCCCAGGTGCCGAGCAGTGAATGTCGCCACCCAACAGTCATAGCTGCATCCATCATGTAGACAAACTTCAGAGATGAACATGAAAACATGACAATTTCTGTGCACATGAGAGAAAAATGTATAATCTCAGGGTGCGCAGCACAAAATGGGATGTGCAGAGAAATAGTCACCTGACCGTACAAGTATATAATCAATGGATACCACATGATGTGTGACAGCCCCTGCCAGTGCTGGTGTGATCATCATAAGTGCCCCCCCCCTGCATGTCCAAGTATGTTGTTAAATAATCTGAGATGGCAACAGTGATGACACATGGTTCCCACAGTGGTATGCAGGATTTCTCACACGACATCAGTGTGATGATGGTCACCAATGGCTAATAATGGTTACATGGTAGTTTGCTTGGTTGGCCCAAAGGGGTGCAGAGGTCTACTCAGTCACTGCACCCCTTTGGGCCAACCATCGAATCAGCTCAGTTCTTAGGAACAGGCGGTTCTCATCTGTACATATTGTCCTGAAGCTGTTGTAGGTTGCGATCAGCATTGTACAGCAATCATATAGAGGTGAAGGAAGTGTGCCATGAAAGGTATCAATGTGTCCAGGCAGTGCTTGATCATGGATCCTTTTCCTGGGTATTCCACAACCCCTCCTCAGGTGTGGTGGGACAGCTGATGGTTGCCGTCATCTAGGGCCTGATGGACCTCACTCTGGTTGCTGCTGTGTCTGCAGGAGGCTGGAAGCTATGAGGGCCTTTAGACTGATTCAGTGTTGTGAGGCCACCTCACACCACATCCACAAGGTCCCCCAGCCCTTGCTCCATGCCCCCCTGCAAGGTCCCTCCAGCTGCTGTTCCACACATACCATGTACTGATTGAGATCTGTAAACATGGTGATGAACAACTTGGTCATACTATAGTTCCATTTGTATAGTCCCCTCATGGGTTGGTGCTCACACAGAGACATATGCTCATTGAAAGGTCAGAGTGAACCTGAGTAATGTGAGTTCCCCATTGTGCCCAGTGCAGTTGTGGACAATGAGAGGTGCTATAGGTCCTGACACTAATTGTATGACTGTCAACAACCATGTAGCCATGGGGTACAGAGGTGGAGTGCAGTCACCATAGATGAGCATGAGCAGACAGCCCTGTAATGTGTCACAGTGGCACACCTAGGGAGTCCCACTCCCCTTACTCATGCAACAAATCACCCCCATGGCAGTCCTGGCCCTCAAGGAATCCCCAAGTTGTCCTGCCTACCCCCTGAGCCCTCTCATGATGGTGGCTCATGCTATATACCACTTGCTGCCCCCTCCTTCTGTACACATGGCTCCAACACCCTTCAACTGCCACCCTGTCTTCACAACATTGTATGTGAACCTGATGGGGGACAACCCCAAGATATGCATCGTCAGTGCATCTGTGGACATGGGAGTGTTGGTGTGAATGACAGACGGGGAGGAAGACAAATATGAATGGCTGCCATAGACAGGGGCAGGTGTCCAGTAGGTTAAAATAGTCTAGATGGAAGGTGACTAAGGAGTAGATAAGTGTCTTAGCAGTGTGTTCAGAAAGGAACGGGTGAATTTTGTTGTTGTTGTAGTAGAGAAAGAAATGGCAGATTTTAGCTATCAGTTGGATGTGTGTGGAGAAGGAGAAAGAGGAGTCAACGATGACTCCAAGGTTGCGAGCTGAAGAAACAGGGTGAAGTAGAGAGTTAGCCACAGAGACTAAGAAAGGAGGAATGGGAGACAAGGGTTTAGGGGGAAAAATAAGACGCTCAGTTTTGGCCATGATCAATTTTGTGGTGACTAATAAAAACGTATAAAATCAGTGCTACTGCAAAAAAAATGAACAAACAAATGGCACTGAAACTGTTAGTGTAAAATCACATTAACAGTGGAGAAAAAAGACTTCAGTGGGAAATCTCATCAAGTCAATGCAACAGCTCTATGAAAAAAACAGCCCTACAGGCCACAAACTGGCTCATAAGAGACGGTGGAAACACACCATCACTGGTCAAAAAAACTCCACATAGTCAACATATCATCAATGATTCAAAGAATTGCACAAATCTCTATTGTCAGGAAGCATTAATTCACAAGCAATACGGGCACGTAAATACATAGACTCTATTAACATAACAACCAATACTCAGCTGCAACAGGGGCTATAACACTGCCCTGGCTCCAATACCGGTCATTTTTCCAGAGCTGTGTCAGGGAGTCAGATGCTGCCCAATATCACTGAGCCAAGAACAATGACCTCAGCTAACCCAGAAAAGTACTGCGCCCATAGCACTCAATCCTTAGATTTTTTACACTAACAGTTTCAGTGCCGTTTGTTTATTCATTTCTTGCAATAGCACTGGTTTTGTATATTTTTATTAGTTTTGACACCAGTTGCTTTGAAGTTTATTTTTTGTATTTGGATGACAATTTTGCAGTGAGACATCCAAGCAGCAATGTCAGAAAGGCAGGCAGAGATCCAGGCCTGGATTGCCAGAGAGATTTCAAGTATAGAGAGGTAGATCTGGGAGTCATCTGTGTAAAGATAGTACTGAAAGCCATGGGAAGAGATGAGTGCACCAAGGGATTGGGTATAGAGAGAGAAAAGGAGTGGGCCCAAGACAGATCCTTGAGGTACACTAAATGAGAGCAAAATAGCAGTAGAGGAGGATCCACCAGAACAAACACTGAAAGAGTGATGGGAGAGATAAAAAGGGAACCAGGATAGCACAGAGCCCTTAAAATCAAGCAAGGACAATGTATCAAGGAGAGGGTTGTGGTCAACAGTGTCAAAAACAGCAGAAATTTCAAGAAGGATGAGGACAGAGTAAAGGCCCTTGGATTTTGCCAGGAACAGGTCACTGGAGACTTTGGCAATAGCAGTTTCACTAGAATGTAAAGGACGAAAGCCAGATTATAAAGGATCCAGGAGGACTTGAGAGGAGAGAAAGTCAAGGCAATGGCAGTGAACCGCACATTCAAGTAGTTTAGAAATGAAAGAGAGGGGGGATATGGGTCAGTCGTTAGAAGGATAGGTATGGTCTAATGAGGGTTTCTTGAGGAAGGACAGGTAGGGTCTGGTGAGGGAGTACATCAGGGCCATCCCTAGAATTGGTTCACAGTGTTGGTGCCCTAGGCAACACTCAGGCTTGATACCCCCTCTCACTGACATTATCTATTATTTTGCTTTGTGTGCCCTGCTTTTGCTGTCCTCTGGATGGTACTGTCCTAAATGAGCACCTAGTTTGGCTAGTGATTGGGCTAGCCCTGGGGTTCCTTTACTACATGCCAGCATCAGTGACCGCTCACTATCTGTGCCGCGGCCCCATTGAATGACATGTTGCCACAGCACACATAGCAGGCGGTCACCACTACCAGCATTTGGTGAGAGCTGGTGTCTGTTTCAGTGTTGTGCACATTAGTTCTGCAGGCAGGTTACAGCATGGCACATGTCTACCAACTCCCATGGTACACACAGACATCACCGTGGATTACATGTGCACCTTTCACTGCCAGCGTCCAACTGCCTCCCCCATACACCTCCCACACTGTCTCCGAAAGACATTAGTGGGCATTAGTATGCACTCTTTGCGGTCTTAATGCCCGATATCCACTTACCAACTGCTAAATGGCCACTAGCCCCCTTACCACTGGAACACCTACTCCACACCCTCTCCTTTAATTCATATTGGGACCCTTAATAGCACCGCTTACCACTCACAAATGTTATGCCCTTAGCACTGTTTAATAATCATGTCCCTTAGTTACTGCATTCTTTAAGGGGCATAAAATAAGATTGGTGAGTTAACTTGGACCCCAAAAAATATACTATTCTCCCTTGAGTTTAGCTTTGCACATGGCGAGGTATGTTAAGCAAATATTTAGCACCTTCTGTAATAATCTTCTGGTGCAAACCCGAGAAATTTTTACTTTAAGCTGGGCTATCAGAATGAAGCTTGACCCATAGAGCTGCATAATCTACTTCTTCTCCAATTCTGAAATAAATGATTTCATTCAGGTAACTTTTCCTATAAGTGGATCACAACAGATTTTTATTTCATTTGCAATGACGAATATGCATCATCTTCAGCAAAATTTGTACTTGGAATTTAAAATACTTCAGTAAGTTGCAATAAACTCATCCTTAAAAAAAGAAAAAGTACATTGTGAAAATTAATTGCATGTATACTCTTTACTTTCAAAGTAGTCTTAACTCTTTCCTTTTCTTGTCAAGTTTATCAAATGGTGGCATTCTTAAAAATATTTGCAAACCATTATCTGTAGTTCTGAATGCTTCTAATAAAGATTCTCCTAGTTAATTTTTTGGGAGCTAGCCTTCTGCTCTATTCACCAACTTTATTTTGTAAATTTAAAACTTTGGACCAGGGAATCTTTCATGTTCATAATTGCATCCCATAGCATTTCTGAAATTAGAGTGAGAATTCAACCACAGGATGCTCTGAAAAAAAGCAGAAAGCAACCATACTTGCTCCTAACTGCCATCATGAGCATCCCTAGTTCTCCAGACATTTGAAATTTCATCTTCAACATCAAGTTAATATACCAAGAGGGAGAAGTACACCTCCCACCACTAGCAGTCCATCATGTGTCACACCAGCTTTGGTGAGTGGGGCGGGGGGAGGAGGGTTCTCTATTAGCCACCGTCTTACTAAGCATCATGGAAAATGTATCATCACCCAGACCAAAAGGCTTCATAAGGTGAGAAATGCCTGAATTAAGCAAGGTGCCCAGTAGTGAGATGAACCTTGTGCCTTCTGAACGCCTTCACTTGGTGCCATCCGCCGAGCAAAGCTCATAATAGGCCTGAATGAGGTAGGCTTATTTCAGCTATTACTGCTGTGAGCAAGAATGTCAAGACACCTGGCAGCAGCTAGATAACGATCACCCATGAAGATTTATTAATTGGTGACAATTTTTGAAATTACTCTGAAACCTCATGTTTTGATTAATCATCTTTCAAAGCTTTAGTTATTTCACTGACTACTTAGCAGTTGCATTGATTACGGTACTCTAGTCATATCGAAAATAAGTAACTAATAGAAGAATTATTTTAACTTTTATTTTGCAGCTAAGCTTCTTTCAAAAATAAAACATATAAATGCAAATATCTTCAAGCGGCAGTTGATTTTACTGGAAAATTATTTCACCTCCACTTAACTCTGCCTAAGCAGATTCAGTGTGACATTTTTTACAGAATTGTAAATAGAACACTTAAGGAATAGAGTATGGAAGTCATTCTGAAATACGAATAAGCCTTGTGTATGTGCAAGATAGATGTGTTTCATTTGAAAAAGTCTAGACCTGTATTCTGACACCAGGCAGCCCTGCATGTACACGGCACTAAACTGGGATCTCCGGACATGGGTGGGAGGAGGCAGAATGGAGGCAAGGTCAGGTGTGGAGACGTATAAAGCATATCAAGGAATGGCTTGTGTATGTCCCTGGCATATTTATTTATTTTATTTACATTCTCTTATATACCATGCTATTCTGCATCAGTGTGGTTTACATTGAACAAACTGAAATTACATTGAACAGGGCATTATAACTTGGAGATAACTATTTTACAGGGAACATGGGCTATGGAGAGTTAAGTGGCTTGCCCAAGACCACAAGGAGCACCTGTGGGACTAGAAACCCCAGTCCTTCTGGCCCAAGGTTGCTGTCCTCTAGTGGGATTTGAACCCCTGACCTTCTGGCCTGAAGTACCTTGCCCCAACCACTAGGCCACTCCTCCACTCCATATCACCCATACATCCATGTTATACCTGCTGAAACGTGGAATAAGGGCAGGACTTAGAAAAAATCTCACTCCCAACTCCAATGTGTCCCATAGAGATGAATGGCTTTGACAAGTCTGTAGTGATCTGGTGTGTCTGCTGGCTGGGAGAGCAAAAGATGTAGTGGTAATGAATAGAATGCACAGGTGAGGGACGTCTGCATGCTAAAGCAATGGTAAAAATGCCCCAACAGAAATGTAAAACACTGCAATAGTCAATATTCTGGCATGTGCTGTATATGCCAAAGGTGCTATGCTAGGCCTCCCCAGCAAATGCTTTGGAAAAATGGGAACATAGCTGTAGGGATGGTATGTGTTTGGCTGAGCAATGCAGATCAGATGAGTAGTCTGGAGAAGCCATGCAATTATGCAGTTGCAGCAGTTGTGTATAGGTATAGGGCATGGTCATGGCAGAGGTATGTTATCTGTGACTGCAAGCAAGAGTGTGTGTGTGTGTGTGTGTGTGTGTGTGTATCGGATGTATGAGGGCTGTGTGTGTGTGTGTATCGGATGTATGAGGGCTGCAGGAGAGGCCCTAGTGTGCTGATACCCACCTCAGGGGTGACGTGTATGCCTAGCCAGTACCTGGACTGTAGGACTGACTGCAGCGTCACTAGATGCCTGTGTGAATGGGCAGTAACCTATGTACAGCTGCTTTGCAGCAACATAGCAGGACATGTCCCTGTGAATGGTGGGGTAGCCTTGGAGTGGGGGAATGCTGAAGTGCGGGTGGCACTAATGCATATCTAAATGCATCATCAGAGGCCTTGAACATTGTGCACATTTGTCAGGACAGAGGATGGTGCTTTAGGGCATGTGCTTCTGATGGTTGCACTGTTGCATGTTAGCATCCTGATGTTTTCCTATGAATGCCAGGGATGTTTTGCCATATTGCTGTACAAACCCTTTTCAGTTTTCTCTGGCCCATTCCTTGTATTGCACACACTGTTTTCAGCAATGGCAACTGAACGAATGACTGCAGTGTTCATCACATGCCATGTCTGTTTTGCTGCAGAGTCTATCGGGACAAACATCTCCCTTTGCATTTGACTTTTCAATAGGTCTGGTGCACGTAGATGACCATGTAGTGTTGTGGGCATGCAACAGACTTGTATATATAGCTTGGGTTGCATGACCTAATCTGCTTCATCAGTATTACTGTTTTGTTTGCCTGGGCACTACACTGTCAGTGTGAGCATCAGCTTCAAAGATGTTAGTTTTGCCTGTGGAGGCGTGGCTGCACAGAGACAGGCAGCATCACACTTGTCTATCTTTTCGAAATACTGCAAGCATGGGGATGTGCATGCCATTTGCTGCATTTACCCATGTACCATTATAGCAGCTTGGGCCCATGTTACTCCTGATCTATTGTTCGTGCCTACAGTGAACATGTAGATATTCAGGGGAACGATGGAGCCTACAGGAATGATGGAGCCAATTGGAAATATTAATTTTCTTTTTTCTTAATGCAAAGTTTTGACCTTTTTGCAATTAAGAAATCTCACATTTGTGAGTGAATTATATGTCTCTTTGCCGTCAGTCGCACAAGCTTTTCAGGAAGTATATAATTATTCATTTCAAGCAGGACAAAAGATATATGCATTGAAAAAAATTGTGAAATTGTGGACATGCTTCTTCTATACAGTGCACCTGATGTTTCATAAGAATTCTCAAAATGCACTCATCTCTTTGTAACATTTCTCAAAGGTGAACAAAAATTGTAACAGATGAAATAGGCATGCGTTCCATATATGTCAGAGTTTTAGTAACCATTTTTTTTTTGTTTTCAATGAACGCTTATATAAATATAAGATAAGGGATGAAAGGTAAGAATGAAATAAAATTAATCCTCTTTTATATAAAAAAAAGCAGAATGGTTGCCATCTTACACAATATGCTAACCATTAGTTTTATGCAAAAAACAAAATGTTAAAAACAATAGAAAACTGAAAAGAAATGTGAAGGGATTTGTAGGTTAGTTCAATTAAGTTTTATTGTGCCACTTAAATATTTTTTTATATTCAAAATCATTTTCATTTATTTATTTATGTGCTCTTATATACCGCCTTTCCATCATCAAAGCAGTTTACATAAAATTCAGAACCAATGACTATTACAGTACATAGAACATAGTGTTGGAATTGAATCATTAACATTACATACTGCTGAAAATGATTTATATCTGATCTTGAACCTGTAGCTCAATCTAAAGTTCTTTGAGGTCTAGTTAACAGCTATGTGGGCTGTGTATCTAGTATCATTATGCTGTTCAAAATCCTGGTCAATCTTAATTTTTAAAACTGCATAATGCCAGACAGAATTATTTAGAATAGTTTCCAGTTAATTTAAAACATTTTCAGGCTTGTTTACTAAAGTGCAGTAATGTTTTCAGTTATCATGCTTTACTTGCCAAATTAACACGTGGTAGCTACCCACAGAATCACCATTAATTGACATCGACTGTAGGACACTTAACAACACCTGCAAACCCTGTGTGGTAACTTACTGCTGTAAAATTTGCACAGCAAATGCTTACTGCACTTTAGTGAACAGGTCCCTTTGTTAGATTAGACATTTAGGACAACTTATGACAGGGCCTTTTGAAAGCAAACGATTGACTCTGGGTGAAATTTGTACACCTTTCAGGGAGTTGCAATTTTATCAGTATTCAACATTGCATCCTTTTTGTTAAGAAAAAACATGCAGTTTGTACATTTTCAAAATAAATACCTTAGGAATTTAAAAGTATAGAGCTATGCAGCTTCTCTTTTCACATTTATGAAGTGGTATGCTGCAGTAATTCCCTTGCCTTGTGTGAGCATGGCTTCCTTACTCTGAATTTGGGTTTTAAGTTTAGCAGTTGGGCCCTGCCCAATAGTCCTGGATCCCCTGCTCTCTCTGTCTCTCTTAAAGTGTACTCGGCTCTCATTTCTTAAGGGGGCTGGAACTTGCATAGTAGCATAGGATATGATAGCAGATAAAGACCAGCATGGTCCATCTAGTCTGCCCAGTTAGGTGGTTAGAGTAGGTGTACCTGCCACTTTATGCAAGTCACCCTCCTCTATGCCTTTTTTTCAGGGTTGTACCTGCCACTCAGTGCAGGTTAATCCCCTCTGTTTGTTGAAGTATAAAAGATATTTAAGTTTATTTTGATTTTATTCTCATGCAATAAAAGGATCCACTGTGTCTGCCCCATGCCATTTTGAATTCCGTCACTGTATTTGCTCCTACCACCTCCATTGGGAGGGCATTCGAAGCACCCACCACTCTTTCAGTGAAAAGCATTTTCCGACATTCCTTTCAAGTTTACCACCTTCCAGCTTCATTTTATGCCCTTTAGTTTTAGACCTTCCCCTTTTTTCAAAGAAATTTGTTCATTTATACCCTTTAAGTATTTAAAGGTCTGAATCATATCTCCCTTGTCTCTCCTCTCCTCTAGGGTACACATATTTAGGTCTTCAAGTCCTTTCTCATACATCTTCTAGCACAGGTTCCAAATCACTTTGATCACCTTCCTCTAAACCACTTCAAGTCTTTTATATCATTTGTGAGATTTGGTCTACAAAACGAAACACGATATTCCAAGTGAGGTCTCACCAACGACTTGTGCAGGGGCATTAATACCTCCTTATTTCTGCTGTTTTTTCCTCTCTGTATGCAACCCAGCATCCTTCTGGCTTTGTCTATAGTCTTGTTTGGTGACTATGTTGTTTCATCACCTTGACATCTTCAGACACTATGGGGTCTATTCAGAGGCACAAATAGCGGGGATGTATGCCCTGCCTGAACATACACACCCGCTATTTGTCCTCCTTGCCATCTCCATGCAAGGCTCCCTATATGAACAGTGGAATTGTATGGGGAGCCCTAGATGGGGATAGGAGGAGGCAGGTGGAAGGCAGAGTGCGGGCAGTGTGGGTGGGCTGTCACCCTGGACATGCAGGGCTGATTCTGAAGTTGGCCCTGTACATCCGGGGTATGCCGGTTAGATGGGGGACTTATTCCACTTCAGAGGTGGAATAAGTCCCCTGGACATGGAGTAGCAGCAGCAGCCAGTGGGAACAAAGCAGAGAGGTGAGGAGGAGGTTCCCCTCAGTCAGAATCTGGTCATGGGAGGACGGATCGGGGGTCTGGCTGCGGGGAAAGGTCAATCTCAGAGACAGGTGGCATTTGCTGCTCTGTAATGGAGCTGCAGTGTCATGGCAATGTGTCGCCATGGCACTGTGGCTCCATTACAGAGCCTGACTGAGTTAGCTGGGTATGCGGTTGGGCATGCAGCCAATCAGATTCGGGGCAGGCCTGCACGTCCAGGCCAGTAGACCCAATTCTGATCCCATGGCAGCTGTTCCCGCAGGATCAGAATCGGGTCTACCGCTGTATGCCCCGATTCTGCCCGGCCACACAAGGGGTTGAATGCCCTGTTGTAAATAGGCCTCTATCACTCCAAGGCCCTTCTCCTAGTGCATGCATACCAACCTTTCACACCCTATTCCATACAATTCCTTTGGATTTCTGCGTGCTAAGTTCACAACTCTGCACTTCTTCGCATTAAATCTTAACTGTCAAGCACTAGACCATTCTTACAGTTTTTGTAGATCTTTCCTCATGTTGTCCACTCCCTCAGAAGAGTCCACTCTGTTGCAAATTTTCATGTCATCTGCACATTGAATAGTACTGGTCCCAGGACCGAACCCTAGGGCACATCTCTACTCACCTTCCTTTCATCTGAGTGAGTTCCGTTTACCATCATTTTCTGTCTTCTGTCAGTCAAGCAATATCTGATCCAGTTTACCACCTCAGGACATATCCCCAGGCTGCTCAGTTTATTGATAAGCCTCCTTTGAGGAAAAGTATCAAAGGCTTTGCTGAAATCTAGGTAGATCATATCCATTGCATGCCCTTGATCTAGTTCTCTGGTCACCCAGTCAAAGAATTCAATCAAATTTGTTTGGCATGAACATCCTTTGGTAAAACCATGTTGCCTCGGATCATATAGCCCATTGGTTTCTAGATAGTCCACTATTCTATCTTTCAGGAGGGCCTTCATTACTTGTCCTGCTACCAAGTTAAGGCTTACCAGCCTATAGTTTGTCACGTCTTCCCTATTACCATTTTTGTGAAGAGGTACCACATCAGCCCTTCTCCAGTCCTGTAGAACATCTCCTGTCTCCAAGGGATCTATTAAAAACATCCTTTAAGGCCCTGCCAGAATCTTTCTGTTCACTCTCAGTATCCTCGGATTTATCTCATCTGATCCCATGGCCTTGTCGACTTTCAGTTGTGCAGGTTGTTCAAAAACATCATCTTCTGTGAATGGTGTGGTATCTATTCCATTCTTATTTGTATATTTGTCAATCATATATGATCCTTCTACAAGATTTTCTTTAGTGAATACAGAAGTATTTGTTTAGCGTTTTCTCTTTTTCGATGTCACTTTCCACGAATCTGTCCTCAGCATTTTTGGGTCTTGCAATTCCACCTCTGAGCTTCCTCTTCTCCCGACTATACCTAAAAAAAGATTTGTCTCCATGCTTCATATCTTTAGCCATTTTTTCTTTCGCCTTTACTTTCGCTATCCTTATTTCTTGCTTTGTCTCTTACAGTAGTTTTATCCTGTATTCTTTTCTGTGTTCCTCTTTTTGTGATCTTCTGAATTTTGTGAAAGCTTTTTTTTTTTTTCTTTGGAGACCCATATAGATTTCCATTTCCTCTTGTTTTTATTAACTTTCCTTACACATATATCTGTTGCCCCTTTTATTACCTCTTTCAGTTTAGCCCAGTGCAATTCCACTTCCCTTATCTTCTCCAACCCTGCCAACTCCTCCTTCAGGTACTTTCTCATCTTACTGAAGTTAGCTTTTTTTAAAACCTAAGACTTTGAGTTTGCTGTAACTGGACTCTGCCTTCACTTTTAACTCAAACCACACCATGTGATGATCACTGCTGCTTATGTGGGCATCTACGCAGATATTTGACACTCTATCACCATTGGTGAGTACTAGATCCAGCATTGAACTTTCCCTGATTGGTTCCATCACCATTTGTTTGGGCAATGCTTCTTGGAAGGCATCCTCAATTTTTTTTACTTCTTTTCAGATTTACAGAAAGAATACTGCAATTCACGTCTAGTACATTAAAGTCACCCAATATGATCACTTCTCCCTTGATTGCTACCTTTACAATATCAATGATCAAGTCTCTGTCCATTTCTTCTGTTTGAGTTGGAGGCCTGTAGACTAAACCAATATGGATGACAGTGCTATCTCCTCTTTCCAACACAATCCATAGCGCTTTTTCTTTTCCCCATGTCCCCTGCTTTTCCTCCTCCTTTCTGCCTTTTCTATCTCTCCTAAATAAATTATAGCCAGCTATAGCTATATCCCATTCATGTGACTCATTAAACCATGTTTCTGTAATGGCCACAATGTCCAAGTCCATTTCCAACATTAGGGCTTCCATATCAGGAACTTTATTGGTTAGATTTAGAGCATTTCTGTTCATTGCCTTCCAGCAATTGTTGGTTGGCTTGCTTGTATTTTGCATGGATTTTATTCCAGACTCCTCTTTCCTCTTGTCATTGATGTGTGGTTAATATGATGACTATTACCAATGTTATTGTAATGTTTTTGCTGGGAGTGATGTTCTAAACTTGCTTCTTTTTCCATCCATTACCCCCTTTCCCTAGTTTAAATGCTTGTCCATATATTGCCTGATTTTTTCATTTAAGATCCTTTTCCCTGCCACAAAGAGATGCAGTCCATCAACACAGTATAGCCTCTTGTTTTTCAATCTATTGCCCAATTGCTTATATATCTAAATCCTTGTTTACTCTAGGTATGGAGCCACATATTAAAGTGGTTATGTGATGCAGCCTCCCTTCCCCCTTATCATAAACAGGTAGATCTTCTGAGAATGCTATAGTATTGACAATGGGTTTAAGATTCTCTCCCAAAATTTGGAAGTCCCTTTGTATTGTAGAGGTACAGAGGGACTTCTAAATTTTGGGAGAGAAACTTAAACTTCTAGTGTATACTCCTTTAGGTACTACTGTACATTTCAAAATATAACAACAGGAACTAAAAAAGGGATCCTGACAATTGGGTGAAAGACAATTCAGTGAACAACAATTGGTTGAATGTGACAGTTGGGAGAATCGAAAAATCGTTGAACATGATAAAACACAATGGGGTGAATGTGACAATTGGGTGAAAGACAACTGGGCGAATGCAACAATTAGGTGAACTGACAATTTGGTGAACATGACAAAATGTGACAATAAGGTGTACAAGAGAATTGGGTGAATGATGATGCATGTGGAACACGACAATTGGGTGAACACAACAAATAGGTGAATACGACATTTGGGGAGTGCCACAAAACACAACAATTGGGTGAATGATGATGATGCATATAATGATGATAGACTGGTTTGGTTAATATAGTCATTGGTTTCAGGGCATTTTCAGTATTTGGTTGTGTGTGTTTTTTACCCAATGGTCCAGTTTTGCTGTACAGAAAGAAGCAAGCATAAGCTATTATACCAGGGCTATGCATATGTCAACAATAAAGATAGTGGTGCAATCACATATTGGCAATGTGAAAAGAAGAAAATCTGTAAAGCCCGAGTGCAATCATCCATTGATATTCAGCCTGGTGATACTATATAATTATGATCAATCACTCTCACGGTCCCAAAGCAACAAGAAAAGAAATGCTGTAAGCCATTGATGAAGCTAAGTCACAAGTGAACAGCACTCAGGTAAAATTTAAGCTTCCTTCATAAAGACACAGATTTTCAGTATCAGAAAAATAAACAAAAATAATTTTTCCTATAAAGAATTTCTGCTGGAGATTTTGGTGATTTTGCATTAAAATAATTGCTGGAAAAGTAAAACATAAATAGCACTATTTTTCTATTGTAGAATACTTTTTGTCATTATGGTTCAAAAGCTAGAAGATCTGAATTTATCTTAATTCACATTTGAATTTCTTTGCTTGATAGGAGGCAACACAGATCATTGTCAACAATGCTACAACAGCCATCTCAGTTGCCACCACAGCACAGCTCCCTAGTAGTGTCCTTAAAAAGAATGATACAGAGAAAATGAATCCAGAATGCTCCCAGTCAGCCGCAGTATTTGACTTTGTAGGATATACCAGAAGAGTAAAAAAATTACAAAAAATGGAGAGCGTTTTCTAGCTTATAATTCTGGTCCAAGTGATGACTGAATTTTAATATTTTCAACAGATCAAAATGTACACATTTTGCAGCAGCCGCCGGACTGGTTTGCAGATGAAACATTTAAAGTTTCATCAAAGTTGTTTTATCAGCTGTATATCATGCATGCTTACATCAAGAGCCAGTGCATTCCTCTCATTTATGCACTATTTCCAAATAAACGGCAAAAAACCTATATCCGATTTTTACCCTAGTTGTCTGAAATACAGCCTAACCTGCTGGCAAGATCTGTTCTCTGTGATTTTGAAGTATTAGCAATCAATGCCTTTGAACATGTGTATCCGGATGTGAGTATTCATATATGCTCGTTTCACATATCACAGAATATTTACAGGCGTTTGCAGGAAGCCGGACTGCAGTAACGTTATGCAAGTGATGCTAAATTTGTATTGAAAATGTGGATGCTACCTGCTCTATCATTTATCCCAACTGAAGAAGTCCAAAACAGTTTTGATGAATTGACTGGCCATATTACTGAAGAAGTAAATTTAGTTATAGATTTTTTTTATACTTCTTTATTTATATTTTCCAACAAAATACAAACAAAAAGAGAAAACCAAATAACAGTAAATCAAAATACATAATTCTTCTCTGTAACATGAAACAAGAAAAAGGTTATTCATAGCCCAACCACTATTACTACTACTATTTATCACTTATAGAGTGCCACACACGCAGCGCTGTACAGCTAACTAACAAGAGTTAGCCAGAAAACAAGAGACAGTCCCTGCCCCTCAGTCATGATCATCGGAGCTTACAATTTAGTCAGAACATTACAGAGCATTGTTCGGGTTAGTGCAAGGCACAGTAGAGTCGATACAATATGGTCATGAGAGTTGACAGGGGTAAAGATAAGATAAGGATAGAAGTTAGGATCTGAACGCGACGGTGAAGAAGTGAGTCTTCAACCTGGATTTGAAGAGGGCCAGGGAAGGTGCCTGGTGTATAGACACAGGTAGGTTGTTCCAGGCATGAGGTGCAGCAAGGTGAAAGAAGCAAAGTCGGGAATTGGCGGTGCGGGTTAACGGCATAGATAGAAGTGATTTGCTAGCGGATCGCAGGTTCCGAGAGGGGATGTAGGGAGAGATAAGAGATGAGATGTATTGAGGGGCTGCCGAGTGAGTGCATTTATAGGTCAGTAGGAGAAGTTTGAATTGGATGCGGAACTGGACAGGGAGCCAGTGATGTGACTTGAGAAGAGGAGTAATGTGGGTGTGGCGAGGCTGGCGGAAGATTATTCAAGCAGCGTGATTTTGTATAGATTGAAGGGGAAGAAGGTGGTTGATGGGGAGACCAGCAAGGAGTAGGTTGCAATAATCGAGACAAGAGGAGATTAAGGAGTGGATAAGCATTTTGGTGGTGTGTTCAGAGAGGAAGGGGCAGATTTTGCCAATGTTGTAGAGGAAGAAATGGCAGGTCTTAGCTACATGCTGGATATGTGCGGAGAAGGAGAGAGAGGTGTCAAAGATAACACCTAGGTTACATAGAAACATAGAAATATGATGACAGAAAAAGACCACATGGCCTATCTAGTCTGTCCTTCCATATTAACAACTACAACAGTCCCCTTTTTACCTTTAGAGATCCTCTGTGTTTGTCCCATGCTTTTTTGAATTCAGTTACTGTCCTCATCTCTACCACCTCCACTGGGAGATTATTCCATGGATCCACTACTCTTTCCATAAAGAAATATTTCCGCATATCACTCCTGAATCTATCTCCCTTCACCCTCATCCCATGTCCCCTCTTAGCAGAACTTGCTTTCAATTGAAAAAGGCTCTCTCCCTGAACATTTTTGGCATGGAGGTATTTAATTTAACTTAATTTAATTTACAGATTTTTTATATACCGCTCCTTCCATTGATCAGATGCGGTTTACATGGAACAACAGTAAACAGGGAGAGCTGTTTTTACAGATAACAAATTGGAACTTACATTTAACAATTAACAAATTGTGAACTATGTACAGAGGAACAGAATTAAACTATATACAGAGTTATTTGTTATGCAATTGTCATCAATACATTGTTATATGGCTTCAGTAGTACTTCCTTTTTTGGAAAGATTATATTCGCTGGAATAGGACTATCCTTTATCTAGCTGAGAGGTGAGTGGTGAATTCGTCAGGGATCCATAGTGCATTGTGAATAAGTGTGTTTAAGTTTTTTCCTAAACTCCATGATTTCGGGTAAGGATCTTAATTCTGATGGGATTGTGTTCCACAGTATGGGGGCTGCATGGGAGAAGGCTTTCTTATTTGTGGATTTTTTGGCCTTTATAAATTCTTTTGGTGTTGTTAATTTGTTTAACTGGTCTCTCCTTTGAAGATTATGAGTGGGCTCTATTTTGATGAGTTTATTTATTTATTTAAACATCTCAATCATATCACCTCTATCCCGCCTTTCCTCTAAGGTGTACATATTAAGATCCTTAAGTCTGTCCTCATATGCTTTATAATGAAGACCACTAATCATTTTAGTAGCCACCCTCTGCACCGACTCCATCCTGTTCACATCCTTTTGAAGGTGCGGTCTCCAGAATTGCAAACTATACTCCAAATGAGCTCGCACCAAAGACCTATACAGAGGCATTATCACCTCCTTTTTTCTGCTAGCCATTCCTCTCCGTATGCACCTAAGCATCCTTTTAGCTTTTGCCGTCGCCTTTTCTACCTGTTTAGCTACTTTAAGATCATCAGACACAACCATGCCTAGGTCCCACTCTTCTTTAGTGGACAAAGGCACTTCACCCCCATACTATATTGCTCCCTTGGATTGCTGCAGTCCAAATGCATGACCTTATATTTTTTTAACATTAAATCCCAGCTGCCAAATTCTAGACCATTCTTCAAGCTTAGCTAGATCCCTCCTCATGTTATCTACACCTTCCTGGGTGTCTACTCTATTGCAGATTTTGGTATCATCCGCAAAGAAGCAAACCTTACCCGACAGCCCTTCTACTATATCACTAACAAAGATGTTAAAAAGAATCAGACCAAGAACAGATGCCTGGGGCACACCACTGGTAACATCCTTCTCCTCAGAGTGAGCTCCATTTACTTGTACTCTTTGTCGCCTCCCACCCAACCAATTTCTAACCCAAGCAGTAACTTTAGGGTCCATCCCTAGGGTGCTCAGTTTGTTTATAAGTCACCTGTGAGGAACAGTGTCAAGGGCTTTACTGAAATCGAAATACACCACATCTAGGGCTCTCCCTCGGTCCAACTCCCTGGTCACCCAGTCAAAGAAATCAATCAGATTTGTCTGACAAGACCTGCCCCTGGTGAATCCATGCTGCCTCGGATTCTGTAATCTGCTGGACTCCAGAAACCTCACTATTTTCTTTTTCAGCAGTGTTTCCAATAATTTACTCACCACTGAAGTTAAACTAACTGGCCTGTAGTTTTCAACCACATCCTTACTTCCTCTTTTGTGTAAAGGCACCACATAAGCCTCTCTCCAGTCCTTTGGCACCACTCCCGACTCCAACGAGGCATTGAAAAGGTCAGTCAGTGGAGCTGCTAGAATGTCCCCAAGTTCCCTTAGTATTCTCGGGTGTATCCCATCCGGTCCCATCACTTTGTCTACTTTAAGTTGAGCTAGTTTCTCATGAACACAGTCTTCTGAAAATTGTTCAAGATGTCCCTCGCTTCTGTTCCTATTTGTGGGTGTTTTCTGAGGCCCTGCTCCTCAGGTTATTCATCTGTGAACACAGAACCAAAATATTTGTTAAGCAATTCCACTTTATCCTCATCAGCTTCTACATATTCCTCCAACGCACCCTTGAGTCGGACAATACCACTTTTGCCCTTCCTCTTCTCACTAATATATCTGAAAAATGTCTTATCCCCCCATTTTATTGCATTGGCTATTTCCTCCTCCTTTTGAATCTTTGCCTTCTTGACTATTTTGCTAGCTTCTCTAAGCTTTTCCAAATATAGATGCCTGTCTTCTTCTCTCTGTGATCTCTTGCATTTCATGAAGGCCTCCCTCTTTTTCTTCACTTTTTCAGCTACTTCTTTTGAAAACCATAGCAGTCTCCTTTTCCTTTTACCTTTATTTACCATTTTACAAAAAGGTTGGTTGCCCTTAAAATATCCCCTTTCAGTTTTGCTCACTGTTTTTCTACATCCCCAAGCTGTTCCCATCCCACTAATGACTCCCTGAGGTATTGGCCCATCTTTGCAAAATTAGTCCTCCTAAAGTCTAAAATCCTCACCTTTGAATGGATTCTAACAGCCCTAGTCCTAATACTGAACCACACCATCTGGTAATCACTGGATGCAAAATGATCTCCCACTACAACATCAGAAACACTTTCACCATTGGTAAGCACCAAGTCCAGTATGGCCCCTTCACGTGTGGGGTCTGTTACCAATTGCCTGAATAGTTCTCCCTGTAGAGAATCCAGGATCTCCTTACTTCTAGATGATACTGCAGCAGGAATGTGCCAATCAACATCTGGCATATTGAAATCTCCTATCAGTAGCACTTCCCTTTCCTAGCAATGCTGCATATGTCTTCAATTAACTCTCTGTCCACCTCTTCCTCTTGTGAGGGAGGTCTGTACATCACACCAATGCAAATAGATTTCTCTTTCCCTCTTTCTAGTTTAACCCACAGTGCCTCCTCTATCCCTTTTAAGCTCTGTAATTCCAAAGCTTTAATAGTAGTTTTTACATATAGTGCCACTCCTCCTCCCCTTATTCCTACCCTGACCTTTCTGAATAAAGTATAGCCAGGTATAGTTACATCCCAAACATGGTTTTCTGTGAACCATGTTTCTGTAACTGCTACTAAATCCAGGTCAGCCACTCCCACCAAAGCTTCAACATCAGGGATCTTATTTCCCATGCTATGGGCATTTATACACACTGCTTTCCATATGTTACCCCTGTTACCCATTTCCATAAAGGTATTTAATGTATCACCTACCTGAGGGCTTTCACCTACCTGGGGGCTTTCTTCACCCATCCCCAACGAATCTAGTTTAAAGCCCTCTTCAGTAGATTAGCCAGTCTACTACCGAAGACGCGTTGACCTTTCTTGGACAGATGGATGCCATCTCTGCTCTGCAACCC
This sequence comes from Ichthyophis bannanicus, assembly GCA_033557465.1. NCBI lineage: Eukaryota > Metazoa > Chordata > Amphibia > Gymnophiona > Ichthyophiidae > Ichthyophis > Ichthyophis bannanicus. The sequence goes on from CM066037.1 coordinate 212,326,024, forward strand.
TTGGAACAGCATCCCATGGTCTAGGAAACCAAAACGCTCTCAATGACACCATCCACCTAGCCATGCATTCATCTCCAGGATGCGAGCCTCTCTGCCTTGGCCTTTACCCTCAATGGGCAGGATTGAAGAGAACACCACCTGTGCACCTAACTGCTTCACCCTCTGTCCCAGAGACATGAAGTCACTTTTGATATGTTCCGAGGTCTACCTGGCAGTATCATTTGTTCCAACATGGATTAGCAACATTGGGTAATAGTCAGTGGGCTTGATGAGTCTCGGCAAACTCTCCATAACATCTTGGATTTTGGCACCAGGCAGACAGCATATCTCTCTGGACATCAAGTCTGGTCGGCAGATGGACACCTCAGTACCCCTCAGAAGATAGTCTCCCACCACCACTACCCTTCGTTTCCTTCTGGTCACTGATTCTGCAACTTTGGGGTACTTGAGCTCTGGTTCTTCCCTTTCCAGGGATGCTTTCATCTCCTCCACTTCCAGGGCTGCATAATGGTTCTTCAATTCAAGGGCTGGAGAAGTTGGATTGTTGATTTTGCAGGCCCTGGTGACTTGTGTCTAACCATTGACATTCTGTTGGCAACCATCTTCTCCTGTGCTGGAGAGCTTGGTTGCTGCAAGAAGCATCTCATCAATGTACTTCTCACTGTCTTTAATGTTCCTCAGCCTCGCCACCTCCTCTCTGAGTTCCTCCACTTGTTTCCTCAGAGCTTCAGCATGCAGGCACCCTGCACATGGAACCAGTCCTTCAACTGGCATTAGGACCTCTGTCTGGACCGAGGCAGAAGCTGTAACGGGGGCAACAGCTTTAGCAATACGATTTTTCCCAGCCGTTGTTCTGTTCATGAAGCTTAGGTATTGTTGGTTGATCTGTAGAGCCCCTGTTAGGAAAGCCTCAACAGGGCAGGGCACTGGAGCCTTTTATGCAGGCCTCAGCTGCTCTCAGGTAATCAGGCCCACTAACTCCTGATTAGGTGTTAGCAGTTCCCAAAGCTGTGGAGGTTACTAGAGTTCAGCAACCTACTGTGCTCAAGGAAAGTTCCACTAAAGGTTGTGGGCCGAAGGAACAGGAAGGATAGTAGCTCCATCCACATAGACTGAGAAAGGAGGAAGAGGAGGGGAGGAATTGGGGGGAAAGACAAGGAGTTCAGTTTCAATTGGCGAAGAGACATCCAGGCAGCGATGTCGGAGAGGCAGGAAGAGATCTTGGACTGGGTTGCTGGAGAGATATTAGGTGTAGAGAGGTGGATTTGGGCGTCATCGGCATAAAGATGGTACTGGAAGCCATGGGAGGAGATAAGCACGCCAAGGGCTTGGGTGTAGAGAGAGAAATGGAGGGGGCCCAAAACGGATCGCTGTGGTTCACCTACGTGGAGCGGGGTAGGGGAGGAGGAGGAGGAGGAGCCACCAGAGCATACACTGAATGAGCGATGGGAGAGGTAGGAAGAGAACCAGGACAGTACCAGGTCCTTGAAGCCAAGGGAGGAGAGGATGGTGAGGAGAAGATTGTGGTCAACAGTGTCAAAGGCAGTGGAGAGGTCAAGAAGAATGAGGATAGAGTAGAGGCCCTTAGATTTAGCCAGGAATAGGTCATTGGAAACTCTCGCGAGAGCCGTTTCAGTGGAATGTAAGGGACGGAATCTGGATTGAAGTGGGTCCAGGAGGGCCTGAGAGGTGAGGAAATCGAGGCAGTGGCAGTGGACTGCACATTCTAGTAGTTTGCATATGAAGGGAAGGAGGGAGAGGGGTTGATAATTAGAAGGGTATGTTGGATCGAGTTAGGGTTTCTTGAGGAGAGGTGTGACAACAGCATGTTTGAAGTCAACAGGGACAGTTGCAGTAGAGAGTGACAGGTTGAGGATATGAGATGGTGGGTACAATGGTGGAGGAGATGGGTGGGGATAGGGTCAGATGAACATGTGGTGGGTTTGGAGGAGGTAAGAAGGAGTGTGATTTCTTATTCAGAGATCGGAGGGAAGGAGGAGAGGGTGCAGAGGAAGTACGGATGGGGGGAGAATTGGGAAGGGAGGGAGGTAGATGAGGGGGTGGGGAGTTGGAGGGTAATCTTGTGGATTTTGTCATAGAAGTAGTCGGCTAGGGTTTGGGCAGAAAGGGAGGGTGGGACTGGGGGCAGGGGGACTTTGAGGAGAGAATTGAGGGTATTAAAGAGTCGGCGAGGATCAAAGGCAAGGGAGTTGGTCAGGTGGATGTAGTAGTCTTGTTTGGCAAGTGCTATGGCTGACTGGAAGGAGCCAAGCATGAATTTGAAGTGTAGAAGGTCCTCCAGAGAGCAGGATTTGGACCAAGCACGCTCAGCGGAACATGCGCAGGTGCGTAGATAACGGGTTGTGGGCGAAAGCCAGGGCTGGAGAGTAGATCGTTTGACTGGACGTGGGGTGGGTGGGGCAAGAGCATCAAGAGCTGAGGAGAGTATAGCATTGTAGGAAGATAGTGCCTCATCGATGGACTTGGAGGATATAATGGAGGAGAGAGATGGAGAAATGGTGGAGGAGAGAGTCAGGGGATCAATATTATGGAGGTTTCTAAATAGGTTGGATGAGATAGGATGAGGTTGAGATGCCAGAAGCTGAAGAGTAAAGGTTAAAAGGTGATGGTAAGATGAGGTAAGGATTGAGTTGCGGACGTTTGAGGGAGAGGAATTGGAGAAGAGTATTAGGTCAAGGCAGTGGCCGTGTATGTGGGTGGGGGCGGTGGAGCAGAGTTGGAGGTCGTACGAGGAGATGAGGGCAAGGAATTTTGAGGTGTGGGGGTTGAAGGGGTTGCCAACGTGAATATTAAAGTTGCCAAGAATAAGAGTGGGGGAAGAGGGATCAAGAAAGGTGGAGAGCCAGGAATCGAAGTCGGTGAGGAAGGCTGATTGGGATTTGTCGGGTGGGCGATAAATAACAGCAACGCAGAGGGGAAGTGGTAGGAGGAGGCGAATGGAGTGGACTTCAAAGGAGAGGGGGGAGGGTGACTGAGGTAGCAGGAGAGGTTGGAATTGACAGGAGGGAGAAAGTAGGAGACTAACACGTATGGGAGAACTTGTAACCCCATAGCAGAGAGAAGCAATGGATACGGTGTCATCTGGGGGGATCCAGGTCTCAGTCAGGGCGAGAAGATGTAGGGCATTAGAGATAAAGAGATCGTGGGTAAAAGGAAGTTTGTTAGTGATTGAGCATGCATTCCATAGGGCACATGAGAATGGAAGAGCGGAGGGAGGAAGGAGAGGGATATGGATAAGGTTAGATAAGTTACGTGAGGATTTCTTATCAGAGTAACGTGAGGCTTTATTCCTAGAGAAGAGCAGAGATTTAGAGGGAATAGGGTGTGGGTGGTTATGTCTGGATGTGTGTGGCCTCCAAGAGGGACTTGACAGAAGGGAAGTGAGGGTCAAGTGAGGGGTGATATTGCTGGTATCAGTTAGGTTGTGTGTCCCTCCCATCATCATGTGATCATCAGGGGCTATATTAAAAAAAAAAACAACAACCATAAAGCAGCTGCAAGCTTGCAAGGCCTACAAGGGCTATAGAAGAGCAACCACCCCACTACATAAGAAACAAGGAGATTTGTCTAATAACCCTTTACTATATCTCATATAATGCTTTAGAAATGTAATTCTGTAGGGGGTTTCGACTTAAGAAAGGTGGAGGGTGTAAGTGATCTACCACACCGTGACTTTGCACATATTTGCAGAATAAGCACAAGTGGTTCCATCATTCATGCCAACTAAGCTCTGCTGTATGTTTCCAGTTAGAAATAACGAGATGTAGGGCCACTCCCAATATGAAGTCAAATAAAAACTGACAATCCCTCTGTAATAATGAGTTATCAATTGCTGATCGAAAAATGACCATGGACCAGGAGAGAGTGGCCTGGAATCCCAATACCTCTTGAATACAATTCCATATTGAAATCCAATAATACTGAATGTTAGGGCAATCATACACCACATGTCTCAAAGTGCCGACATCTCCTTGACAAGACCAGCACTCATTCCCAGCTTCCTTATCCCATTTAGCAACCTTTACCGGAGTAAAGTGTGTTCTATGCACAAAGAAGTACAAAGCTTGTGAGACAGAGGCAGACTGGGAAACCCTGTTTATCTTACTCCAGAATTTTGTCCAGGTTTCTGGAGAAAGAACTTCCCCAGTGTCATGCTCCCATACTTGTTGAACACCAATGGCCTGAGAACAGTTGTTCTGAACCACCAGTTTATAATATTGAGAGGCCACCCCAGAGGACATATATACTGAGCTTATCTTACTCATCAACCCCCACTCATCAGACAACGATGTAATATCTAACTGGGATTTCTCTATACAATGCCTCAGCTGAATCCACTGAAAGTATTGAGGCAGATCAAATTCACTTTGCAAAGAGGAAAAAGGTTTCCACTTGCCATCCATTATCAGTTGGCCCACACTCCAAATGCCCCTGCTAAACCATTTTTGCCATGCAAATGAATTTTGATTGATTTTAAAATAAGGACTATGCCAGATGAGTATTAATTTTGATAGACAATCCTCCTTAGGGATTGCATTTGCTAATTGTTGAAAAGCCTTCTGAATGTCCGAGATAACCCTCTGAGACATCAACCTCCCAATAGACACCATTTCATTTTTTCATTTTCATTTATTTGATTAACCGCCCTTCATGGGTAAGCAGAGCGGTGTACAATAGAAAATCAACAAGCATAGAATGGCAGTTAGCCAGAAAAATTTGGAAAGGAAGTTACAAATAATGAAGAGAAAGAGATAGAGACAGAAGTAGAGGAAAAGTGGGGAGGTGGGGATATGAAGGGCGTAGGCTAGGGAGGGGGAAGGTTGAAGGCAAGAGAGAATAGGTAGGTTTTAAGAGAACGTTTAAATGTGGGGTAATGAAGCTCGAGTCGTAAGGGTGGAGGGAGAGAGTTCCAATGTGCAGGGGCTACAAAAAAAAAAGCTGAAGAGCGGGTGGACTGAAGGTGTGCTCGAGAGGGTGGGGGTAAGGTTAGACGGTTGAGATGGAAGGAGCGAGGTGTATGGCGTGGGTGTGAAAATGAAGCATATCAGCCAGGTATTGGGGGGTGGAGGTGTGTAATGCCTTGTGAGTTAATGTGAGAAGCTTAAATTGAATGCGATAGGAAACGGGAAGCCAGTGAAGTCGAAAAAGGAGAGGAGTGACATGATCTCTGACGGAGGAGTGGGTAACAAGACGGGCAGCAGTATTTTGAATGCGTTGTAGTCGGGAGAGTTGAAATTTGGAAATACCGGGGAAAATGGAATTCGAGAAGTCAAGGCGAGAAATGACAAGGGTGAGTAGTAAGGTAACTAAAGCAGAGAAGGAGAGGAAAGGACGAATGGCACGAATTCGACGCAAGTGGAAGAAGGAAAGTTTAGAAACGTGGGAGACATGTGCTGAGAAGGAGAGATCCGAGTCAAAGAGAACCCCAAGGTAGCGAAATGTGGTGACTAGAGGAACGGGAGCGTTAGCGAAAGAAGGAGCAAAAGAGGGGGGCTGACGACCAGGAGAGAACCAGATGGCGATGGTTTTGGAGAGGTTAAGATGTAAACAGTTGTGAACTAACCAGTCAGAAACAGCAGCTAAACAAGCATTAAGAGGAGCTAAATCAGGAGAGACAGGAGAAGTATGGTGAAGAAGAAGAATGTCGTCTGCGTAGTAGAAGGCTGTGATCCCGAATTGTTGAACAAGCAGTGTGAGCGGAGTGAGAAAGATATTAAAGAGAAGGGGGGCCAGTACGGAGCCTTGAGGAACACCGCAAGCTAGTGGGAAGGAGTCAGAAGGAGAGCGAGAAGAGGAGGAGGGGAGGACCGCGGCAGAGCGAGAATAAAGGAAAGAGTGAAACCAATGCAAGACAGTACTGCGAAGGCCAATGTCATGCAAACGAGAAAGGAGGAGTGAGTGGTCGACTAAATCAAAGGCGGCGGAGAGATCGAGTGCCACCGCCACCGAAATGTCACCTCGATCGTGGGCAGTGTGCAGGGAATTGGTGAAAGCCAGAAGAATAGTCTCGACGCTGTGTCCCGAACGAAAGCCAGATTGACAGGGATGAAGAAGATTAGTGGAGTCAAGGTGGTGAGTGAGTTGTGCAAAAACAAGTTTCTCGAGCAGTTTAGAGAGAAAGGGAAGATTTGAGACGGGGCGATAGTTATTGGGGTCGAGTGGGTCCAGGGTGGATTTCTTAAGTAAGGGTCGGATGAGAGCATGTTTCCAGGGGGTGGGGAATGTTCCAGAGGAGAGGCTAGAGTTCATCATGGTAAGAAGGTAGGGAAGGAAGGATAAAGAGGACACAAGAAGCCAGGAGGATGGAATAGGATCAAGGGAACAAAAGGTTTTATTAGATGAGGAAATGAGTTGGTGAAGTTCAGCAGAAGAGGTTGGTGAGAAGGAGGACCAAGTATGAGAAAGCGAAAAAGAAGGGGGAGGGGACGCGACTGGAGGAGGGGAGGAAAGAGGTGGAGGATGAAAAGGCAAGGAGGCCCTCAGGTGAGAGATCTTATCAGAGAAGGCTGCCGCCAAAAGAGAAGGGGCGGGAAGAGGATGCGCAGGTTGGGTGGGAGCGGTTGGGTGAAGAGAGGTGAGGAAAGTAAGTGTGGTGTACAGCTGACGTGTCCGGTTGGGGGCAGTGGTGATAGTAGCTTAACAGAGACGCGAGGGAGACACTCTCCCTTCGCGCCTCTGACAGCCTGCATGGAGGGACCGACGGATTCAGCTTGCAGAGGGGGCCCCCGCGGGTCAGTCCATGCTGCGCGGCAGCAGAGGGGGCCCTGCGGCGGCAGCCAGCAGTTTTTTTTTTAAATTAAATTTTACTTTAGGCCGATGGGGGGAGTAGGACTGGTAATGGGCTATTGGGGGGGCTGGGACTGGAAATGGGCTGGGGGGGTTAAGGCTGGAGGTGGGCTGATGGGGTTAGGACTGGTAATGGGCTGTGGGCTGTTGGGGGGGTTTAGAACTGGTAATGGGCTTTGGGGGGGGGGTTAAGACTGGTAATGGGATGTGGGCTGTTGGGGGGGGGTTAGAAATGGTAATGGGCTTTGGTGGGGTTAAGACTGGTAATGGGCTGTTGGCTGATTGGGGCTGTATGGTAAAGGGCTATGGGGGGGCTAGGACTGGAAAGGGGCTGGGGGGGTTAAGACTGGAGGTGGGCTGATGGGGTTAGGACTGGTAATGGGCTGCTGGGGGGATTTAGAACTGGTAATGGGCTTTGGGGGGGTTAAGACTGGTAATGGGCTGTGGGCTGATGGGGGCTGTCTGGTAATGGACTATGGGGGGCTAGGACTGGAAATGGGCTGGGGGGGTTAAGACTGGAGGTGGGCTGATGGGGTTAGGACTGGTAATGGGCTGTGGGCTGATGGGGGGGTTAGGACTGGCAATGGGCTATGGGGGGCTGACTGGAAATGGGTTGATGGGGTTAGGACTGGAAGTGGGCTGATGGGGGGTTAGGACTGGTAATGGGTTATAGGGGGGGCTTAAACTGAAAATGGGGTGATGGGGGGTTAGGACTGTAAGTGAGTTGATGGGGGGCTAGGACTGGTATTGGGTTGGGGGGTTGCTAGGACTGGAAATGGGCTGATGGGTGGCTAGGACTGGAAATGGGCTGATGCAGGGACTAGAAGGGAATGGATGCTGGGTGAGGCTGGAACTAGAAGGGAGCTGATGTTGGGGGAGGATTAGAATGGGATGGGGCTGGAAGAGTAAAATGGAGAAGGGAAAAATATTTTGTGTGGGAGGGATAAAAAATCTACAATTGGCCGGGTATTGGGAGAGTAAGTGGGGATTGAGGATGGAGGGGTAAAATTTGAGTGGATGAAATAGGAATGAGGAAAGAGCAAAAGGAGAAAGATTAGTATGTTAAAGCAGATGTAGAGAGAGAATGGAAAAAAACTAGAAGAGAGAAGAAAGGACAAATGGACAGCAGGCGATGGAGAGTTAGCAGAAGACACGAAGAAACCAGAAGAAAGTGGCTGGAGCAATTGCAGCTGAAAAAAATGCACAAAAGGTAGAAAAATATCTCTTTATTTTGAATTTATTAATTGGAATATGTCAGCTCTGGTAAATGTGCATCATTAACGTCTGCGCTTTGTTTAGTACAAGAGCAAATTAATGTATAGTTTTATTTCTACAGTGTTGTACATTCCAAGTTGGCTTTTGGGATTCCCAGTTTAATTATTGTCTTCCTGTTTCTAAATTGTGATTACTTGTTTGGTGATGGTCTATGTTCTGCATGTGTAACTGAGCTGAGGTGTTCTGTTTATATAATTCCTATTTGACATTGCCACTTGTTCTCTTTCCCCAGTAGGTCATGTATTGTTGTTCTCTGAAATATATTGGTTTAATATTTGCAGTGTTGCCTTTTGATTGGTAGAGTATGGTGCTTTGTGAGTCCTGGTAGTGCTGTTAGGATACGGCCGGTTTGCTATGGGTTCTAAATGGGCAGTGTTTGTAGTAGTTCCTAATGTGTCTGGCAGTTGGCACTGGATTATAGTAATGTAGAAATCTTTTAGTCTTTCTTTATCCATACATTCATTAAGAGGCACGTTTACTAAAAGTTAGTATATGGTAACATTATGCAAATGAGGCCCTTATGCAAATGAGGCCCCGCACTCCCCTTGGGCTGCCCCTGCTGGGGGCCCACAATTTTTGTTGGCGTAGGGCCTCACTCAAGGTTAATCCGGCCCTGGCTCTTACACGTCCATCTTGACCAGAAACCAGGTTCCGCCCCCCCAGTTATAGATTATTTTGAAGATACATATATTGGCAGACTTCGTAGAAATTGGGCCAATGAAGGTTTATTTCCAATAACGCTTTGGAATAATTATGATCGCGTTTTCCTTGACTTACCTCGATCCAGTGGATGCAATGTTGTCAAAGCATGGCACAGATGCTTTCATATGTCTGTATCTTGCGATTATCCTTCCATTTGGCATCTGATTTCTAACTTAAAAACTGAACATGCTTATTTTTCCCTATGCATTGAGAAACTAACAGCTGAGTATGAAGAACCACAAAAGAAAAAATATGTAGACCTTGATCAGCAAATTAAAACTAAGGTTACAACAAAACTCATGAGGGTCATATCATTCATGACTGCTACATTCATGTGTTGTTATGAATTAAAACAATTTTAAACAATATAACAATTCTGCCAATTGTCGTTCACCCAATTGTCATTCCATCAATTATCTTTTACCCAATTGTCACAGACCCACTAAAAAAGTAACACTGAAATATGAAACAGGCACTTACAAAGCAAACTATATCCCTGCAGATCCCTAATAGTTTAAAGGCACATTTTAGAAAGTCTGCTCAGGCGGCAACAGGAGCATTCAAAGCAAAATATTTGGACTTCAATACTAATTTTAGAAAAGGTGCCATGCACGTGCACGAGCCTTCTCAAATAATCAATTCCCCATGGAGTTTCCACTGTGCACAACAGCAAATGAGGTACCGCACATCTGTAAAGTACCCAGAAAGAATAGCGGCCATAGAGATATTCTAGTACTATGCACAGTACAGATACACTTGTCATTGTGCTTTTGTGTATGTACACACAGGACGCATATGTGAGCATGTATGCTCCTCCCCCCTGAGAAATGTCTACATGTGCCTATGTTCCATGCACAGAGAACATAGAATGGCCACCAGGCAGCCAAATCTTTTCAGAGCAGAGACCCTGATGCTGGTATTGAAGGATGAGTAGTTGATCTACCTCCAGTGATGGTGCAAATCTGGGAAAGGATCCACATGACCCTTCTAATGTGAGACCACCAAAGCACACATGAAGGCCCAGCTCAGAGGGAGACATCTAGCTGATGGCAGCCAACCACCCTCTGAGGGTCACAAAAGAGCATCAGCAGTCAGCAATAAAAGAAATCAGTGTAGCCACAGACATACAGAAAACCAGAAGCTAAATCTGACAAGTAGCGTAGGCATACACACACATACAGAGCAGCAACAAAGGAACATGAGGCATGAGGCTGGTAGGATATGGATGACACATGGTTAGGGTGCTGGGCTGTGAGGGCAGTGGCAGATGGGCTATGTTTTCAGGCATTCAGGACACCTGGAAAAGCCCCACCCCCCATGACAAGGAACACGCAGAACATAATGTGCATATGGTTTCAGGCAGTGCTTGAATAGAGACATGGCCAACTGGATTATCAGTTGCCAGGCACAAGAGGCAGGGGAAACAGGCAGGAGTTAATGTGCGGTGGGGGTGGAAGGGCAGGGGGGGGGGCCATGGCCGGCCTTAAGAGGGGCCTGTGGGTTTTGGGCCACCCTCTTGCCCCTCTGGTTCAGACAGAGAAGGACCATGCAGCATCGGAGTGTTTCTTAACTTGCCTATTCTGCTTTTTCTTTTTTCTCCTGCCTTTCACCCCTGCCCTAGGAATCGTTCCACTTACAAGCCATCCAGTTAGGAGCATGGATGCATGGTTTTGATGCTTCTGAGATGGTGAGTTGCTTTGGGTCGTTATTTAGGGGAAGAACAATGCAGGAGAACACATGGCCTGCCATGTGACTGAATGGCAGGAGGGGGGAATGTCAAGCAGGAACATGCAGTCCTTGCAAGCCTATGCTCAATTCAGCAGAGTGAAAGCTGGAGCAGGGAAGGCAAGTAGGGCTAGCATCCACTCTCACTTATAGTGCTGTTTGCCGATGCCGACTCCCCCCTGCCTTTACATTTTATCAAGTGGGCCTGATGGGGGTATATATGTACGATGCTGGTAGACAGGCCTCCTGGGCTCAGATGGAGAATAGGTAACCCAGTTGGGACCAGATGAGGGATTTGGATTTTGCAACTGTTTTAGAGGGTAAGATGATGGCAGACAGTGATCATTTGTTGACTTAAAGCTTGGAATAGAGGAGAGATCTTGGGCTTAATTGTTGACTTAAAAAAAAACAAAACAGTTCTGTTTGCTTTAGAGGTTTTAAATCAGCTTAAGAACTTAAGAAATGCCATACTGGGTCAGACCAGGATCCATCAAGTCCAGAATCCTGTTTCCAACAGTGGCCAATCCAGGTCACAAGTACCTGGCAAGTACTTACCGGGGATAAGTAGTGCATTTCCGGATACTATGTAATAATGGTTTATGGACCTTCCCAATCCTTTTTTAAACCCAGATACACTAATATCTTTTACTACATCCTCCGGTAATGAATTCCAGTGTTTAATTACTTGTTGCGGGTAAAATGTTTCTCTTATTAGTCTTAAATGGATTATATTGTGGCTTCATTGCGTGTCCTCTAGTCTTTCAACTTTTGGATGCCGTAAACAACTGATTTATGTTATCCAATTACACTCCATTCATTAATTTATAGACCTCTATCATATCTCCCCTCAGCCTTCTCTTTTCCCAAGTTGAAGAATCTTAACCATTTAAGCCTTTCCCCATAGAGGTATCCTTCCAACCCCTTTACCATTTTGGTGGCTCTTCTCCATACCTTTTCTAATTCCGCTATATCCTTCTAAGATACGCCCACTGGCGACCAGACGGGTGACATTCAGGACCAGCACTAGGACCAGCCCCCAGTATAATACCAGCAGTTGCACATGGAACTACCAGCAGCTGCACATGGAACTCATGTAAGTCCCAGCATGCCTGTTCAGTCTGTGGAACTAGCCACTCAGATTTCATGGGTAGATCTGCCAGTAAGGGAAAGCCCTTTAAGTCACTGCCCCAGTGACCCAACGAAATACGTGGCTCCCTCACACATCAGGCTTGAAAACATGCATCCGTAGCTATGGTCCTACCCTCACCAGGACTGGGCATGCATCAATATCGAATGGCTTTGCAGACAATTTTCCTATTATGTCCTCCTCTCACACTTCCTTGTGCACCATATGTAACTCCCCTTCCTTCCTTCAGAACCTTCAGGTGGTACAGAAAAAAAAAATCGCCAAGGAAAATGGCTTGGGAAGGGCAGCAGGATCCTACTGCCCCCCCCCCCCCCCCTTCCTGGATCTGGTGTTGTCCCCGGTGGGAATAGTGCCAAAGAAGGAGCCAGGCAAATTCCTTTTGATACACAACCTGTTCTGTCCCGCGGGCAAGTTGGTTGTTGATCATATCAATCCTTCTTTGTATCCTGTGAGATATGCATCTATCAACCAGGCTATAGCAATCATTTGGAATTTGGGCCATAGGCACAACTGGCTAAGGAAGAGATAGAGTCAGCATTCCGACTACTCCTGGTGCATCCAGAGTCTTTTTCATCTACTTGATTTTCACCTTCGAGGGCAAAGACTACTATGACAAATGTATGTTCATGGGCTGCTCAATTCCTTTGGATATTTTGAGCAGTTCAATTCAATCTCCAGGAACAAGCAGGAATGAGTCTTCACATATGGGTACGTCAGTACCGACGGAGCCTGCGCGGGAACGCTCCCCAGCTTCCCAAAAAGGAAAGCTTTTGGGAGCATCCCACAGCGCCTGCGCGCTGCCTTCCCGCCTTTCCTAACCCGCTCTCCTCAGTTCTTCTTTGCCGCGGAGCCAGCAGGTCGAGCCCTGTCACCGCTGAAGAAGTTCTTTATTTTATTTTATTTCTTTGGTCGCGTGTCTGCCTTCCCCGACCCCGGACCGGTACCGCCGGTCTTTTTCTCTTTCTTTCTTTAAAAAAAAAAAAAAATCTTTTTTCTCTTCACTTAGTATATTCTCTTCTTAGGCCTCAGGGCCTACAAGAAAATTTCCCTCATGGAAAAACCAGCCTCCGGGTTTAAAAAATGTACTAAGTGTAGCGGTACTATTTCTGTTACAGATACCCATGAATGGTGCCTTAAATGTTTGGGTCCTGAACACTCCATTCCGGATTGTCCGTCCTGCTCTCTAATGTCTAAACGGGGCTTACAGAACCGAGCAGCCAAGCTCCATGTGCTGTTTCCCGCTGATGCACCGTTGGTAGCATCGACATCTTCCAGGTCTTCTTCTCCTGATGGTCCTCGAAGGGTAGATCTCCCTCTAAGCATCGAGATGCCTCCAGGCTTGCCCTCGAGGATCCTGCGCCAGCAAAACAACCCCGGCGGGAAGCTCCGGCTTCCAAAGCTCCTCCTATGGGGTTACAGGTTGACATCGATGGCACGGCCTCGACCGATCACCTGTTAGATTGCTCTGGGGTACCGACACAATCTCCCGGTACCGACTTCCAGGCATTCATGGCGTCAATGGATCACAATGTTCTGTCCATGCAGCAGGCTATTACGGCCTTCATTCAAGCTGCGACGCCGCTGGTACTGAACAAACTCCTTTCTCGGTATCGGCTCCGGTACCGGCATCAGCACCGATACCGGTACCGACTGAATCGACATCGACCAGGATACCAGCTGCAGCAGTTCCTTGTCCAGGGCTGCTTACCGGTACCGATCCGGTACCGGGGACGCCCGATGTCGATACTGCTCGATACGCGTATCGAGCATTGGAAGAGCACCCTGATAGGCGATACTTCGATTCCTCTGATGATTCTGATACATCAGACGAGTCTCCTGAAGTATCTATAGCCCTTCCTGAAGAGCCTTCTTTTCCAAAAAGAAGAATGTCTCCTCCAGAGGATTTGTTCTTTCAAGACTTCATTAGAGAAGTAGCTAGAGGACTTTCTATTTCAGTAACTTCTGAATCAGAGCCTAGAGCTAAAAAATTGGATATTTTAGGCTACTCTAGAGCTCCTAAAGAGGCAGTCACCTTACCAATTCATGAGATTCTTTATGAACACATGATTGATCTATGGGAGACTCCTCTCACTCTCTCTCCTCATTCTCGTAGATTGGACACTATGTATTGTGTCCCTCCTTGTCCTGGATTTCAGAAAACTCAGCTTCCTCACCATTCCATTGTGGTGCAGTCAGCTATGAAGAGGATAAAGAATACAAAGAGACACTCTTCTGCTCCTCCAGGAAGAGAATGCAGGACCTTGGATGCCTTTGATAGGAAAATCTTCCAAGCCAGTATGCTTATTGCCAGAATCAACTCATATAGCCTTTACATGGGTATGTTTTTAAAGGAAGTTGCACAAAAACTGCACACTTTCCTCCCTTTTCTTCCAGAGGATAAAAGGGAGGAATTCCTCATTTGGCTTAAGCATACACAAGACATTTCAAAGTTTTCCAACAGGGCAGCCTTTGACTCCTTTGAAGGTGCCAGCAGAGCCTCAGGCATTGCCATAGCTGCTCGCAGAATTGCTTGGCTCCAGGCTTCTGATTTAGAGCCTTGGGTTCAAGATGGCTTAGGAAATCTTCCCTGTACAGGTGAAAACCTATTTGGCAAAGAATGGCAAATAAAAGCCACTCAAATGGATGCAGAAAACTCTGCTCTGGATAGACTTTCAAAGTCAACCTCCATTCCTGCCAAGAAAAAGCCTTTTAAAAAGTCTTTCTTTAAAAAGGGCAGATTTCCTTCTACTTCTGGCCAACAATCTTCTACAGGTCGCTTTGCCACTAAGCGTCAGCAACCTAAACAGGCCAGGCCTAAGCCTACAGGGGCTGCTGCAACTCAGCAGACCCAACCTCCTCAGGGTTTTTGACTTGATGCTAGAGAACTTAGCCTTTCTGGCTCTAAAGCAGCCAGAGCCTCTCACCATTCCAGGAAGGTTGGCTCATTTTGCTCCCAGATGGGAGCAAATAACATCAGAGCAGTGGACCCTCTCCATCATAAGAGAGGGCTACAAACTTCATTTTTCAGACCTTCCTTCCCACACCATGGTGAGACACTTCAATTCTCCCACATCTCTTCTCGACCTTCTAGGTCAAGAGATAGCTACCCTTCTTGCCCAAGGGGCAATAGAAGAAGTTCCTCTTCTGCATCAAGGGTCAGGGTTCAACTCCCCCTATTTTCTCATTCCAAAGAAGACAGGGGGATACAGACCCATCTTAGATCTCAGAGAACTGAACAAATTTCTATGCAAGGAGAAGTTCAAGATGCTTTCTCTGGGCACTCTCCTTCCATACCTTCAAAGTCAGGATTGGTTTTGTTCTCTAGATCTCAAGGATGCGTACACTCATGTCCTCATCCATCCCTCTCACAGAAGGTTCCTACGGTTTATTTTCCAAGGAAAACATTACCAATACAGAGTTCTTCCTTTCGGTCTGGCCTCTGCTCCAAGAGTGTTCACCAAATGCATGGCAATAGTTGCTGCATTTCTACGAACTCTGGGAATATTTGTCTTCCCATACCTGGACAACTGGCTCATTCGAGCTCCATCTCAGTCAGAGGCCCAGAATTCCTTGAACCGCACAAGGTGCATTCTGCAGTATCTGGGACTTGTGGTAAACCTCCCAAAGTCTCAGCTAACCCCTACTCAGTCCCTAGAATTCATAGGGGCCTGGTTGGATACCACTACTGCAAGGGCCTACCTTCCTCAGGCCCGTTGCCAACGTCTAGTGCAGTTAGCCTCCCAGATTCAGTCAAAGAGCCACTTAACTGCCCGGGAGATGCTACAACTGCTAGGCCACATGGCTTCCACAGTGCATGTGGTACCCTATGCTCACCTACACATGAGAGCAGCTCAATGGACTTTGTCCACCCAGTGGACTCAAGCTTCAGGTGCTCTCTCAGACCAAATAGCAACCTCCAAACATCTCTTTTGGTCTCTCCAATGGTGGATGTCCACTCAAAATCTGTTGCTGGGGTCCCCCTTCCAACAGTTTTTGCCCCAAGCAACCCTCACAACAGATGCCTCCCAAACAGGTTGGGGAGCCCATCTACAGGACCTCTCCACCCAAGGCATTTGGTCCCCACAGGAGACCTCCCTTCATATCAACCACTTGGAGCTTCGAGCAGTTTTTCTAGCTCTCAAGGTCTTTCATACCCTCCTCAGCTACAAGACAGTCCTCATTCATACGGACAATCAAGTAGCCATGTTTTACATAAACAAGCAAGGAGGAACTGGCTCTCTGTCGCTTTGCAATGAAGCTTTAAGATTGTGGGCCTTCGCCAGAGAGCATCAAATCCATCTCCTGGCAGTACACCTCCCAGGAGTCCAAAACTCTTGGGCAGACAGACTCAGTTGAGTTCTGCTTCCACACGAATGGTCCCTGCACATGGATCAGGTACTCAGAATCTTCCAAGAATGGGGAACCCCAGACATAGACCTCTTTGCAAGTCCGTGAAATGCCAAACTTCCCCGATTCTGTTCCAGAATTCCGTGTCAGGGAGTTCAGGCCAAGGATGCCTTCCTCCTCCATTGGGGTCAGGGCTTCCTGTATGCATTTCCACCCATTCCCTTGATTCCCAAGACTCTGTTCAAACTCCAGAGGGATCAAGGATCTATGATCCTCATAGCTCCACGCTGGCCACGCCATGTGTGGTACCTTCTACTTCTACATCTCTCCCAAGCCCCCTCTCTGGACTTGGGAGCTGCTCCAGACCTTCTGTTCCAGGAGGAAGGGACTTTGTGGCACCCAAACCCCAAGTCCCTACACCTCAGAGCTTGGTTACTGAAGGCCTAGACCTTCAAGACTGGAATCTTTCTCAACAAGTGAAGGATATCCTCCATGCTTCCAGAAAACCTTCCACCAGGCGTTCTTATGCTTTTAAATGGAAAAGGTTTTCCATTTGCTGTGCTGAAAAGGGTCTTGACCCTCTAGCACTACCTTTAAATTCTCTTTTAGACTATCTCCTGCATCATTCCAATGCAGGCCTTAAAACAAATTCAGTAAGAGTCCATTTGAGTGCTATTGCAGCATCCCTTAAGCCCATCAATGGACAACCTATTTCCTCTCATCCTCTCATTGCAAGATTCATGAGAGGCCTAACTTTAACTAAACCTCCCATTAGGCCTCCTCCGGTGGCATGGGACTTAAATTTGGTTCTTGGTCAGCTCATGAAGCCACCTTTTGAACCCTTAGCCACTACCTCCTTGAAATTCCTTTCATGGAAGGTTATTTTCCTCATTGCAGTTACTTCAGCTCGCCGCATCAGTGAACTGCAGGCATTAGTGGCTAATCCACCTTATACAAGGTTCCATCATGATAAGGTAGTCCTTAGGACAAATCCACACTTTATGCCTAAAGTGGTCTCACCTTTTCATCTTAATCAAGAGGTATATTTACCTGTCTTTTTTCCAGCTCCTCATGCATCCAGTGCAGAGAGGAATCTTCATACTCTGGATTGTAAAAGAGCTCTTGCTTTTTACTTACATAGTTCAAGTTATATAGGTCGTTCGTTAGAGGGTAAAAGTTACCTACAGACTATTATGTTCAATCCCTCCAAAAATTAAGTAAAAATGGCTTAGGCAGTTATGTAGTAGATTGTTACACTTTCTATATAGATGGACACATAGGACATAGGACATAGGACACAGCAGCATCGAAAGTCTTCCCAGCTTTTTGTTGCTTTTGATCCTTCTCATTTGGGACTTCCAGTCTCTAAGAGAACACTGTCCAATTGGATTGCTCAGTGTATTTCTTTCGCCTACCAGAGTAAGAACCTTTCTCTGGAGAGCCATGTCACAGCTCATAATGTGAGGGCCATGGCCACCTCTATGGCTCATCTAAATTCTGTGTCTATCGACCAGATCTGTCGAGCAGCCACCTGGGCCTCGGTTCATACCTTCACAGCCCATTACTGCTTGGACAAGGATTCCCGCCGGGATGCCTTGTTTGGTCAGGCTGTCCTCAGACACCTGTTCCATTCTTAAACAACTCCTGCCCTCCTTCCCTGGATGGATGCCTGAGATCCATAGGAGGATGCAGACCCTTTCCAGGGTCTCATATCCTTGGGGATCTCCCAGGCATCTTAGCTAGGGAGTCCCCATATGTGAAGACTCATTCCTGCTTGTTCCTGGAGATAGCACAGTTACTTACCTGTAACAGGTGATCTCTGGGAACAGCAGGAATAAGTCTTCACAACCCACCCACCTCCCCTAGGAGTTGTATCTTTTTTTCTATCTTTCCTTTCCTCTCTCTCTGTCTCAGCTTTAAACTTGAACTGAGGAGAGTTGGTTAGGAAAGGCGGGAAGGCAGCGCGCAGGCGCTGTGGGATGCTCCCAAAAGCTTTCCTTTTTGGGAAGCTGGGGAGCGTTCCCGCGCAGGCTCCGTCGGTATCGACGTACCCATATGTGAAGACTTATTCCTGCTGTTCCCAGAGATCACCTGTTACAGGTAAGTAACTGTGCTTTCCTGCTGTGGCCAGCCAAAGAAATAGCCAGGCCTGGCTTAATGGTTCATTACCTAGATGATTTCCTGTTTGTGGGGGCTGGGTTCGAGGAGTGCAAAAGGATTTTGGATTCCTGCAAGCCCATCGCCCAGTGATTTGGAGTACATCTGGTGGCAGAAAAGACCGTGGGACCCGCAAGACACATTCTTCAGAATTGAGCTAGATATATAAGCCCAAGTGTCTAGACTGCCCAGGGAAAAATTAAAAACCACCATTGGGCAAATGAGAGGCTTGTGACAAGCTAGATTAGAGCACAAAGCTAAATTAGAGCAGTTTCAATCTCTGTTTGGTTTATTATGTTTCACCTGTACAGTGATTCTGATGAGTCACCAACTGGCTCTTGTGACAAAGGGGGTCAAGTAGAGGTACCACCGCATTGGTGTTGATAAGAGCATATGCAAAGACCCACGAGCCCGGGGAACATTTCCTGAAGGCCTCTAATGGCTTAGCCTTCTGGCAGAACTCCCCCTTTTGAAACTGTGACCTGGAATTGTTCATGGGTGCATCGGGGGGGGGGGGGCAGGTTTGGTATATACTTCAGGGGGGCTTGGTGCTCAGAATCTTGGCCGTGTGAGTGGTACTCCTTCAGTGCTAATAAGGATACCACATTCCTGGAGTTACTCCCCATGATAGCAGTCCTGTCTATCTGGTCCCCTCACTTGGCTAACAGGGTGATTACATTCTGCATTGATAATTTGGTGGTGATCCAAGCAGTACTTGGGATGTATGCCAGGACCTAGGGGTAGTGGCACTGCCCTGGGAAATTGTTATGCTCTGCATTCTGCATAATATCACCTTTAAGACAGAGCATATTACAGGATTCTACAATAACATTGCTGATGCCGTTTCTCATTGTTCTGTGCCATCAGAATGTCTATTCCAGCAGCAGTTTGGGCAATGGGTTTCCTTACCCGAATGCACCAGCCAGAAATATTTTGGAAGCCTGGGAGCATTGCTGTGAGTTCTGTAGTGTTAATGGGATCAGGGACAGTGACCGATGTGTGACTGGCTCCACTCTCCAATGGATTCTATCATGGAAGGGCAGTGGTATGATGAAATCTGTGGTACAGATGCGCCTGGTGGCAGTCACTTTCTTTGCCTGGGCAATGGGGAAAAAGAGCCCTTCAGCCGATTTCATCACTGCTAAAGGATGAGGGGCAGGGTGGCTGACCATTATCATGCTCCAGAGTGCAGACGCTCGATCTCTCATGAGGTGGTAAGGAAACTGCTCGCTGTCATGGATGACGGTCTGCTAGGACACCTTTGAGACCTATCTTTTCAGATGTGCCTTCTCCTTAGCATTCTCCAGGGCGCTCAGTGTAGGAGAGCTTCTTTTGTCCTCATGTTCCTGGTTCCATATTATGATTGCCGATGCCCTTTCTCATTTTAAGATGGCAGCATTCCAGGCCAGTGCTCCTGGGGCAGATACAGTCAAGACACCCATTCCAGAGGCAGTCTCAGCATTTGGTCTGCTGAAAGTTTGAAGCCTCTTGATGGGTTTCCTGGCAGAGCATACCAGGCCGGACACACACACGGAGCGAAGGCCAAACAGGTCACAGGTGCTAACTTTTATTAGGTAAATCCCCTAAGCATTTCAGCCTTTAGCCAGCATTTCAGCCTTATGAGAATAAAAGGTCTTAAAAAATACCCCTTTCAAGATGATAGCTCAAAGACAATCAGACTTAAAATACGAGCTCGCAGCATGTAGTATCATTTGCCTGGGGATACTACATGCTGCAAGCTGTGTCCTGCTATTGCTGCGAGGGCTTAGCTCCTCTTGTGTTCCAGAGCATACCAGGCCGACGTACTTGAAGGCCCATAATCACTTCTGGGACTTTTGTGTGCAGGATAAGAACATAAGAACATAAGATATGCCATACTGGGTCAGACCAAGGTCCATCAAGCCCAGTATTCTGTTTCCAACAGTGGCCAATCTAGGTCATATGTACCTAGCAGTTTCCCCAAGAGACACAAGTTCCACAATGCTTGTACTGGGTCAAGCATTGATATCTTCGGTCACTTCTTAATAATGGTTTATGGACCTTTCCTCCAGGAACTTGTCCAAACCTTTTTTAAACCCAGCTACACTAACAGCCTTTACTACATCCTCCGGTAACAAATTCCAGAGTTTGATTACACGTTGAGTGAAAAAAATATTTCTTTTATTAGTCTTAAATAGTTTACCCTGTAGCTTCATTGCATGTCCCCTAGTCTTTCTATATTCTGATAACGTAAACAATCGATCTACGTTTACCCGTTCCACTCCGTTCATTAATTTATAGACTTCCATCATATCTCCCCTCAGCCGTCTCTTTTCCAGGTTAAAGAGCCCTAACCTTTTTAGCCTTTCTTCATAGGAGTATCCTTCCATCCCCTTTACCATTTTGGTGGCTCTTCTCTGTACCTTTTCTAAAATCGCTATATCCTTTTTAAGATACGGCGACCAGAATTGCACACAATATTCAAGGTGCGGTCTCACCATGGAACGATATAGAGGCATTATAATATCCTTTGTTTTATTTTCCATTCCTTTCCTTATCATACCTAGCATTCTATTTGCTCTCTTGGCCGCCGCTGCACACTGGGCTGAGGGTTTTAACATGGTATCCACAATGACGCCTAAATCTTTTTCCTGGGTGGTGGTTCCTAATGTGGAACCTTGCATCGTGTAACCATAGTTTGGGTTGTTCTTCCCTAGGTGCATAACCTTGCACTTGCCATTTTGATGCCCAGTCTTCCAATTTATCAAGATCCTCTTGCAATTTTCCACAATCCTCTTGGGTTTTAACAACTTTAAATAGTTTTGTGTCATCTGCAAATTTGATAACCTCACTCGTTATCCCACTTTCCAGGTCATTTATGAATATGCCAAAAAGCAGCGGACCCAGCACAGACCCCTGGGGTACACCACTATTCACCTTTCTCCATTGGGAAAATTGGCCATTTAGCCCTACCCTCTGCTTTCTATCTTTTAACCAGTTCCTGATCCACAATAGTACACTGCCTCCTATCCCATGACTCTTTAGTTTTGCCAAAAGTCTCTGATGAGGGACCTTGTCAAAGGCTTTCTGAAAGTCCAGATACACAATATCAACCGACTCACCTTTGTCCACCTGTTTATTCACTCCTTCAAAAAAACATAACAGATTAGTAAGACAAGATCTTCCTTGTCTAAAGCCATGTTGGCTGTCTCCCATTAGGTTGTGACTATCTACATGCTGAGTAATTTTATTCTTTATGATGGTTTCTACCATTTTTCCCGGTACTGACGTCAGGCTCACCGGTCTGTAGTTTCCTGGATCACCCCTGGAACCCTTTTTAAAAATTGGTGTTACATTGGCGATCCTCCAATCTTCAGGTATTAGAGATGATTTTAATGATAGTTCACAGATTACTGATAGCAGTTCTGCAATCTCATATTTCAGTTCTTTCAATACCCTTGGATTTATACCATCCGGCCCAGGTGATTTGCTACTCTTCAGTTTATCTAATAGTTGTAAGACATCTTCCCGATGTATCGATATTTCCTTCAATTCTTCCGCACCTTTAAATACCACTTCAGTCATGGGTAACATCCCTACATCTTCCTCAGTAAAGACCGAAGCAAAGAATTCATTCAGTCTCTCCGCTATCGCCTTGTCGCCTCTTAGTGCTCCTTTAACCCCTTTATCATCTAATGGACCAACTGACTCTCTCACAGGTTTTTTGCTACGAATGTACTTGAAAAGGTCTTTATTTCGCGTTTTTGCTTCCGCAGCAAGCTTCTTCTCAAATTCTCTCTTTGCCTGCCTTATCAATGCCTTGCATTTGACTTGCCAGTGCTTGTGCTGTTTCCAGGTTTCGTCGTTTGGCTCTTTTTTCCATTTCCTGAAAGATGCTTTTTTGGCAACAACAGCCTCTCTGACCTCACCTTTAAACCATGCTGGCAGTTTTTTGGACTTCCTTCCACTTTTCTTAAAGCGTGGAATACAGCTGGTCTGGGCTTCCAAGATAGTATTTTTCAACAACACCCAAGCTTGATGTACGTCTGTCAGCAGTGAGGGGTGACTTGAGCAAGGGGACACGAGGCAGGGCAAACGTGGGGGAGAAGAGGTGGGGGCAGTAGGGGAAGGGGGGAGGGGCAGGGAACATGGTCTACACCTGGATACCACTTGCCCGGTTGAGAACCACAACAGAAGGAAAGCAGCCACGCTGTGGTCAGATAAGGCACAACCACAGAAGACAGCTATCAGCAATGAACAAAGGGTGTGCTGGTAAGTTAATGAAGGCATAGTTAAACTCCATAATATCACATTATTTCTTATTTATGCCAGAGCCTCTCAATAAGATGGAGTTCTCTGATATGGAGCTGGGGATGGGAGTGGGAGAAGGGAGAAGGGAGAGTATGATGGTGGGAAAAATGGGGGATGGTGTTGGAAAATGCTGAGAAAGAGAATCTAATGGGAAAATGCTGAGGTAGGAGTGGGTTAAGAGGACTGATGCTAGAAAATGCTGGGGATAAGAACAGTGGTGAGAAAAGAGTGCTGATACTGGAAAATGCTGGGCTCGGGGGGCTTATGCTAGGAAAGGCTCAGGAGAGGGGTGGGATACGGTTAATAATGGTGAGGATAGGGATGCTGCAAGAAAGGGCCCTGTTCTGGGGCTAGGGCTGGCACAAGAGTCTAATGTTGGAGCTTGGAAAAGGGGGTTGGAGAATGGTGTGGAGAATGAAGTTGGGAGAAGGGGACTGGGACTGACACATGGCTGGGTCTGGCAGATGCTAATTCTGGGACTGAAAGAAGGATGCTGAAGCTGGCAGATGATGGGGGTGAAAGAAGGGGGCTGATGCTTGTGGCTGCTTGGGATGTGGGTATGGCTAGGGGAGAGGGCTGATGCTGAGGAAGTGTGAATGTGTAAAAGAGAGTGAATGTGGGGGGAGAGAAAGCTAATCAATGCCAGTCTGAGGGGAAGAAGGAAGTTCACCCTCCCCCACCACTAATCTGAGCAATGATGCAGACAGGTTTCTCTTTAAAATTAGGGAGCAGATAAACTTATGAAAGACCTGGACCTGGATCTAGGTATTGAAAGGAGAGAGACCTGGAAAAACTCCAGCAGGCTTTGCAACACTGGTGTACGTACCGCACCCTGGCATTAAGATACATAAAGGGACAGGTTTACTAAAGTGTGGCAATGGTTACTGTGTGCAAATCCCATGCTAAGTGGTTAGCACAGGATTGCATTAACTGTTACCACATACTAAAAATGTAGTGATAAAAATCCCATTGCTAACCGCTTAGTTCGGGATGAGGTGGGTTTAGGGCAGAAAGTGGGCGTTGACTGCACATTGCTATTAGTGTGGACAGGGCCGGATTTGCCTATACGCCAGGTACGCCGTGGCGTAGGGCCCACAGCTGGCAAGGGCCCACCGGAGGGCTTTAGAGGGAGCCGGGGAAGCCCGCGCGAGGCCCCGGCTCCCTCTGTACAGCCGCCAGCGTGAAGAGCCTTTTCCTTCACGCTGGCGGCTGTTTCTGTGAAGCCGCGAATGCTGGGAAAGGTTAAAGGTTTTTAGGTCTGAGAGAATTTGGAGTCTTCCATTGTGAGGATTGAGCCTTAGTTTCTGGGTCATAACCATAAGTCCATGATTCATCACCAGTAATAATCTTTTTGATGAAATCGGAGTCATTTTTAATGCATTCCAACAACTCCCTGGCTGCAGACAGTTGATCTTCTTTTTGATCAGGGGCCAGGAGTTTTGGCACAAATTTTGCAGACACATGCCTCATGAACCAAAACTAATGTCCATGTCCCCAGCAAACTCCTTGATAGTCAACTGATGATTTGAGCATATTGCGGCATGCACTGCTTCAACTTTGTCTACATTCCTGCTCGTGGATGGCCTTCTAGAACGTTTGCCACTGTCAGCACTTTGGCGGCCCTCTTGAAAACACTTGTACCAGTCATAAACTCAAGCATGACTCATGCATTAATCGCCATACACTTGCTGTAGCTTGTCATAAGTCTCTTTGCACGAATCTTCAAGTTTCTGGCAGAATTTAATACAAATTTGCTTTTCAATTTTTTCACTCACCGTAAATCTGCTTTTACATGATACCAAACATCATATGATTTAAAAAAAATACAGGTATGCTGCAGCGCACTACACTCTGCACATGCAGATCACATAAATAGGTCGCTGCATGCTTAATAGCACCATGGTGTGACGGATTGTTATATAGCTACACAACTAGTCTTGGTACATTTTGATTATACCTTGTATATCTAACTAAACACTTGCAGGGGGATTTTAAATAAACTAAGGCTTCAATCTGCAAAACTCTAGGTCTCAACAAAAGGAATTCACGTCTCCTTGTCTGCATTTCTCTTGCAAGATCTGGAAAAACTAATTCGATGCTCTTAAAAAGGGCACCGGTATCTCATCTTAAAATACATCATTAATAGCCAGAGCACATGTAACTAGGAGAGTAGCTGGTACAATAGTCTCAGTCTGAATCTGTGGGTCAGGCTTCATCTCTCCCCTTTTTCAAATCCATGCTAAAGGCTCACCTCTGAGGCTTCTTTTGGATCCTGTTCTGCTTAGTTTCCTATAAGTCTCCTTACCTTCCCTAGTTGTATCCTTGTCCTCACCTGTTGTATTGTCTATTTTAACTAGATTGTAAGCTCTGAAGAGCAGGGACTGCCTTTTATATATGTTTCTGTACAGCACTGTGTATACCTTGTAACGCTATATAAATGTTCAATAGTAGTAGTAGATTGTGTATATTCCAGTAAATCAGTCACATTTAAAATATCCATCCCTGAGGATGATCAGAAGTTTCTTTCTTTTCAGTAGGCAAATAATAAGCTTTAGAGACTGGAGTAATAGACTCCTTAGTAAATTGCAATTTCTCTATCAGATATTTCTCAAACATCTCCCTTGGTGAAAGCACTGGATATTTTGGAAAATTAATCAAGTGTAAATTGCAAACCTAAGCCAAATTCTCCAGATTCTTCGTTTTTGATCTAATAAACATATTTACTTTAATCAAAATTACATTCAAGTCTTGCAATAGCTGTAACGTCTTGGTTAGTACTAGCATTTTTCCGAGAATCAATAGCTGTTTGATTCCCCACCATAGTGAGTCTATTTTTCTGGGCTTTAAGCTGAACCTGCTGGCACTGTTCTGTAATGGCTAGAGTTAAATTTTTAATAATGTCCCATAAAGTCTCAAGAGAAAATTGTTTAGGAATTTGTAGAGTGAAAACTGCAGTAGAGAAAGTAAAAGAAGGCAAGCCTGCGTGAGATGCAAGTAAGCCCTCTGTCAGATTCCTTGGCCTCCTGTAGTACCTTTGAACTCCTAGCGGACCCTCCTGGTTGTTCAGAGGTGGTTACAATGCCAGAATTCTTAGCAGCAGCCACCCTCAATCGGCTGCGTTCTTCATGCCGACTTATAGCAGAGGTGTACCTAGGCTAATTTCTGTGGGTGGGTGTCACTCTTGGAAGTGGAGGGGCACCGTTCCTTCTGGGATAATGAAATTTCCAAATCTGATATTACTAGATACGTTCCAGGGACATTAGTTTGTAAAGCTCCACAGACAGCAAAACAGTCCATCAGTTTTGTCTTATTCTGCTATTCCCTTCCTAATTTCCCTACCAGTTCTAATCTACCCCCAGGTTGGGTTAAAAATTGGTTGAGTGGGAGGCGACAAAGATAAAAGTAAATGGAGTTGACTCTGAGGAGAAGGAGGTTACCAGTGGTATGCTGCAGGGATCTGTCCTTGGTTCAATTTTTTTTAACATCTATTTTAGTGATATTGAGGAAGGGCTGTTGGGTAAGGTTTGCTTGTTTGCGGATGATACCAAAATCTACAATAGAGCAGACACTCAGGAAGGAGTAGATAACATGAGGAGGTATCTAGCTAAGCTTGAAGAATTGTCTAGAATTTGGCAGCTGAAATGTAATCTAAAAACATGGAGGGTCATGCATTTGGACTGCAAAAATCCAAAGGAGTGGTACAGTGTAGGGTATGAAGTACTTCTGTCCATGAAAGAAGAGCAGGACCTAGGTGTGATTGTGTCTGAAGATCTTAAAGTAGCTAAACAAGTAGAAAAGGCAACGGCGAAAGCCAGAAAGATGCTTAGGTGTATAGGGAGACGTCTGGCCAGCAGAAACAGGGAGGTGCTAGTGCCTCTGTATAAGTCTTATGTCATCTTGATTATTGTAATGCGCTCCCAGTTGGTTCCTCTCTATACTCAATATGGAGACTACAACTAATACAAAATACATCTGTGAAATTTCTCCATAACGTAGGTTGTTTTGATCATGCTGCACTCCTTCTATTAAAGAACACTTGGCTGCCCATTTCTAGCCACATCAAATTTAGGATTCTGATGCCAACTCACAGAGTCTTTTATTCTGGTCTACCACTTTATCTTTCAGATTGCCATATTCCATATGTTCCTTTCCACTCTCTCTGCTCGTCTCAAGCCCATCTATTGGTGGTTCCTACATATAAGCAACTCAGATATGAATGGATCTGGTCAGCAACCTTTGCTTATAACGCCCCCACCCTTTGGAATTCACTTTCCCCTGGATATTCATTTTGAGTTGCCTTACCAGAAGTTCAAGAAAATGTTGAAAACTTGGCTTTCTCAGAAATTTTATGCAGCTTTCATCTGATATTAGGTTTGGTTTTCTTACTGGGTATTCCCCCCCAAATTGTATTCTGTTTAATTGGTTATGAATGACTCTGTTGTGCTATACCTACCCCAAACCTTAATTGGATCTTTATATTCCATGTATTTCAGGTTGTCTTCCATGTTCTGCTAACCATGGATTTGATTGTAAACCTCTATGATGGCATTTATTGTACCAATAAGGATACATCAAATGTTGTACATAAATAAATACATAATGGGATCTTTTTTTTTTAATCTAAGGGTTATTTGGAGAGTCATCTTTGTTTGGGAGGTGATTTCAATTGCACTCTATCTTCTGTAGTCAGAACAGAGAATAAGGGGTATGTTTACTAAAACCCCATTATGGTGCGCAGCACGCTAGTGTGTGGATGCCATATAAGGAGTGGGCATTTCAGGCTGAAAAAAGCAAAACTGGGATTAATCATGTGCTAATGTGCGCTGCGCTCATGTGCGCCCCGCACATTAGCACATGAGAAAGTTGCGCGGGAAGCAGAAGTGGCGCGCTGAGGCACAAGCACAGGAACAGAGCCGCAATACAATGGTTAAGACACTGACCAATGGTGCAGGGATCATGGGTTCAATCCCCCACTGTGCCCAATGAAGAAGACTGGCTGAGGCATTGCCTATTATGGGGAAGATTGCTTTAGGAGGCATCTTATTTTTATTTTAATTATCACTACTAGCAAACGCACTTTCAAAGCGTGTTAACATAAGGCGCCCCATAAGGCACATTTTAAAGTGCACTGTCCGCCAAGGCACCCTAGAATGTTGCTTATAGGGCGCTTTATAGGGTGCCGTATGAGTTACCGCAAGGTCACAGCACTGTTTTTGATGGCAGCACTGTGCAGTTTAAGGAATGAAAATCATAAGTAGTTGCGCTGACATGCAAAGGGAAGCAGCAGTGGGGCACAATGGTTAAGACACTGAACAATGATGCAGGAGTCATGGGTTCAATCTCTCACTGTGCTAATGAAGAAGGCTGGCTGAGGCATTACCTGTTATAGGTAATATTGCTGTAGGGGGCATTTTATTTTTATTTTAATTAGTGCTGACAGCAAACACACCCTCAAAGTATTGTAACATAAGTTGTTGCATAAGGCGCCTCATAGGGTACCCCAGAGGGCACATTTTAAAGTGCACTGTCCGCCAAGGCACCCTACAATGTTGCTGAAAGGGCGGCCGATAGGGCGCCATATAGGGTGCCCTATGAGGCACAGCAAGGTCATAGCACTGTGTTTGATGGCAGCACTGTGCATTTAAACGCATGGAAATCTTAAGTAGGTGCGCTGACATGCAAAGAGGAGCAGCAGTGTAGCACAATGGTTAAGGCACTGACTACT
The DNA here is from genome assembly GCA_033557465.1 of Ichthyophis bannanicus. Lineage (NCBI taxonomy): Eukaryota > Metazoa > Chordata > Amphibia > Gymnophiona > Ichthyophiidae > Ichthyophis > Ichthyophis bannanicus. Next base: position 212,354,199 of record CM066037.1, read on the forward strand.
GATACAGGGGTCATGAGTTTGCTCCCCAGTGTGCCTAATACATAAGGCTGGCTAAGGCATCAGCTTTGCAATGTACGTGTTGTTTCCTGCAGCACTTTATTTGTATTTTATTAATTGCTGCCAGCAAAAACGACCTCACGTGCCGTAATTGAAGATGCCGCATAAGGCACCCTATAAGGCACTCCATAGGGCACATTATAAAGTGCACTGTCCGCCACGGCACCCTAAAATGTCCCCTATAGGGAACCCTATAAGTTGCTCCACAGGATAACGTATAGAGCACCTTATATGGACGGTAACCATAAGGTGACCTATAGGGCGCCCTATAAATCGCCCTCTGAGGCACCTTATGGGTACAATACGATGAGGGTGTATTTGCTGGCAGCAATAATGTACATTAAAAATAGATAATGTTTTGGGCAGCCCTATCAAAAAACCCCACTGCAGGTTTGAACCCACACTCTATGGCCCCACAGGCAGTGAAGTAACCATTGTACTACAGCTCTACAGTTGCTAGCAAGGCCCTAGCTGGCTGCAGAGGGAGTGCACGTCACCACACAGACAGTCTGCTGTGGTCACCAGGATAGGGTTAGCACACCCATACCCATGATGCACTGCACATGCAAATCAGCTGTCCACAGATAAACACAAGATGGGGTATGCACGCCCACAGCACCTCGGCCTGGTAGGGGGAACTGACCATGTGCACCCCCACAGCACCTCGGCCTGGTAGGGGGTACTGACCGTGTGTTTTACTGGCACAGAGTAGTTACACACCGTCACATTGTGCGGGTACTGTGCTCACCCTGAGGGTGCGGTGAGGCGCCCAGCACCAGGTCCACAGCACCTCCCATGGCAGAAATAGGCCATGCTGGAGGTCCAAAACAGTGTTAATGTGTGAGATTGGAGGTTTCTGCAGAATACACACACCTTAGATATATCTGTCTGTCTCAGTCAGGTGTAGCCCCCATAGACCTCCTAGGAGGATCATGTACCACCACCACCCTCCTCCTCCAGGGCTGAGAGTGGCAAACAGGGCCTCCCATCAACAGATCCACATTCTACCTCCCTGCAATGGTGGCAGTAGAGAGAAAAATCAACCCCAGTCCTGCTGGGGAACAGACACCCTACAGGGCAATCAATGCAGCTCTGTACACATCCATAACACAATAGCAGACAGACATTAGGCCTGGATATGCTAAACTGCACCCCACCACTATCTGATATTCTCCTGAAGCAAGCCTTCAGCCACTGCACCCTGCAAGGCACTCCATCAAGACACATACCAGCTGCAAACAGTCTGCTAGCTAGTCCATAGTGCATGTTCCTGGTGGAAATGCATGCACCCAGAACTGGGATGTCAGCATACACAACAAGCAAATAAATCAGTGACTGGGCCCCCAAAAGGAAACCCATAAACATCACATGACAGAAATACTGTATAGCACTATGGGGGTGCCAAGCCATGCTGTCATCACTGCACAGTCAGGATGAGAGTGATCTCTCAGCAGGACATACTGAGGTCACCCTGTCTGTGTAGGTGGTGGCCGGGCACTAAAATGTCCCAGCCAGTGCCCTATGCCCTGTGCAGATGCATCCTGGCCAGGCCACCCTGTCTGGGCTATACCCATGGTACCTTGCTCCTCATTATGCACATTGGCAGGCCAATACTGGCAACAGTGCTGGCAATGTGGGCTGTGGAAGGTGTTTGCAGCCACCACACACTGTATAGACAGACACACACTCCCACACCTATGCCGGCATTGTGCTACTATAGAGGAGTTTAGCAGCCCTGCCCACCACATCAGTCCTGGCACAGTACAGGCATGGATATGGTATGCAATACTGTTTGGGGTCACTCCCCAGGGTGGTAAACACTGTCAGAGACCAGACCTGAAGCACACACCGCAGACATCAGAAAGATTGTTATGATGGAGCTCAATGAGCAAACTGTGCTTAACGTAGGACTTGCTATCTGCCAGTAATCATAGGAAACGTTTGATAGCTGTGTACCGTATACCCAGGTGTAGGGTGGCATTGCTAAGGTATGCAAGTGCTAGTATTGGGAGATGCACGCAGGGCCCTATGTCCTGCCTCTCCAGGAGGCATTGGCCAATGGGGCCTGTGGGTGTGGGTGTGGGTGTGTCTGCCCCTGTTGGCTGCTGCTTTACGGCAGAGGTTCCAAACTCCAGTCCTGGTGTGCCAAACACTGTGTGGGTTTTCATGCTGTCCCTCATGAATATGCATGAGCTACATCTGCATACCATGGGGGTGGTGCATAGATATACAGCACAGGCATCTTTATTAGAGGCAGCATGGAACCTGAATGGTGTGGGGCCCTCCAGGACTGCATTTGGGAGACTCTGCTCTAGGTAATGCGCCTGTTTATGGTGTCTGTGCTCGGTGGGGTAAAATATAGGCGTATTAACCATGCGTATGTTCTCAGCAATAAAGGTTTATCCTTACTATCACAGTTTAGTTGTGGGAAAAATATGTGGACTGGATTGGCAGTAGCCCCAGCTGGGCTTTAAACCTGTGACCTTCTGTTCTTGCACACACTGTCTGTGTGCACTGCACCACTGTGTTGCCACAGATATGCTGCATTCCCTGGGAAGTCCATGACTGTACATCCGACAGGGCCTGTTTGTTGCAGTGCACGGCACCCAACTGGACAGGGCTAGGCCATGGTCTGCTGTGGCCACCAGCTGCTGCCACCTCCACCACCAGTACCGCTCCATCCTTAGATTGGAGACAGCATAAACCCTGAAGGATTTGTGGCCCTCCAGGACTGCATTTGGGGTAATCTGCTCTGGGTAATGTGCATGTTTCTGGTGTCTGTGCTCTGTAGGGTAAAAAAGAGGTGTTTGAGCCATGCTTATGTTCTCTGCAATAAAGGTTCGTCTTTACTATCACGATATAGCTGTGGGTAAAATATGGGGACTGGATTGGCAGGAGCCCCAGCTGGGGCTTGAACTTGTGACCTTCTGTCTCCAAACACACTGGTTGTGTGCACTGCACCACCATGTTGCCACAGAGACAGTGCATTCCCTGATGATACCATAACTGTTTGTCCGGCTGGGCCTGTCTGTTGCAGTGCATTGCACCCACCTACACAGGGCTAGGCCATGGTCTGCTCTGGGCAGCTGCCACTGCCCCCTCCACCTCCAGTACCCCTGTGCCACCATGCTGACATGCCCTTCTGCTGGTGGTGCTGGTGGTACGCAGTCTCAGGCCATCCTGTGTGCAGGTAGGAGGCTGCCTATGGTGCAGGTTCTGGGGTAGGGGTGCCTGCATATCTGTCCGCACATCCCCCAATCACCACCTGCCAATGTTCCGTGCCCTTGGGTGTACCTGCTGGGTACTATCCCCTGTGACACTGTGATAAACACTCTCGTGCCCATGTTGGACCCTCATCAGTTGTTGTCTGGCTGCTGTTCAGTTTCAGCATTCCTAGGTGCCATCTAGGCATCTGCCTAGTCCGCACTGTGCCCCAGCTGCACCACAGCATGTGCCACTTGCAGCCCTCTATATCCCCTTTCCCAGCATCTGTCCAATTGCCCATTCCGACCTGCCCACCCTGCTGATGTGGAAATGTGCAAGCCATAGGTAACCTGTCCAATGGAGAGGGAAACCCTGATCAGTGCTATTTCACTGTGGGATCATTCACCTTGTATGGGGAACGGGACGTAGACCCTTCTAAAATTCATATTTATTTTTTGGGGCTTTCTTGGGAGTGTTTTTTGATGTTTCCCATTACTATCACTATTGCCCAGCTTGATTATAATTTTATTATATTTTGTTGGGGTCATTTTTAATATTTATTTGCCCTTTTGTTCCGTGCACATGTATCACACTGCTCACTTTTTGTAGATTTCCCTGGTTTTGCTGTACATTGCTGACAGAAATGGTTTCTCTTCCCTTTAAATCGGCTCTACCGCGAGGTTTTCACTCGCGGTATTTTTTTACTCGAATTTCAGCCCCGTTCCTGTGCGGGGAGCCTCTCCCCTCCCACTCTCCACCCATTGACCCCGTATCTCCGCCCCTGGGGAGCCTTCCTCCGCCCTCCGGGAGCCTTTCCACGTCTCTATCGCACATCAGCGCGCCGCGCACATGAGCGGGCACTTTAGTGCGGCGCGCACGTGTGCGGGGCACAAAAACGCATCATTAGCGTGCGCTAAGGTACCTTAGCGCACGCTATTGTGCGCCGCACACTTGTGCGCCGTTTAGTAAACATACCCCTAAGGTTACTAACTGCAGTAAGATATGGATTTTGGCTATCTTAAGGCATTTAGGCAGATGAATGTTTGGTATGCTTTACACCTGGGAGAACATGAATATACCTGCTATTCCGTGGTCCATTGGACTTATTACCAATTGATTTCTAGTTCATGTCTAAGGAATTTATTTATTTACAAAGGTTTATACCACTGTATTCAAAATGGTGTACAAAAAGCAGTAAAATTACATAAAAGCAAGCATAAAATTTCTACTTACTACCAATCTGTTCCTAACCCAAAGGAAACAAAAATGGTTTCAACGCTCTCCTAAACACAGACAAATTCCCCACAATCCGAAGTTCATCCAACAACTCATTCCAGTACTCAGGGCCACTACCCTAAACTCCTTAGCATGCCAGACCACTCTTTGTGTTTGTGCTGCACTAGGCACCACTAATAGAAGACACAATCCCAAGTATAAATTCCTATTGGGAACATATCATTACTTAGAAATTCCAGCATCTTATCCATTAAAATTTGAGAAACTATCAACTTTTACATGCACCTCTTCTGAACTGGGAGCCTTTGTAGTTCCATTAATAATGGCCTTGCAACATTACAATCAACCCACCACCATCACAGTCCTTGCTGTCATATTCTGAAGCACCTATAATTTCCAAACAATCTTCCCAGGCAGTCCAACATAGAGTATGTTTCACTAATCCAAAGTACTATGCACAAGAGACTGCACCATCATCCTCAGAACCCCACATTCCAAATATGGCCTAAACTAACATATAAAACCTAGTTTCAAATATACACTCTGCACCACACTAGACTCCTGGACTGGCCTACCCGCCCACCCCCCCCCCCCCCCCCCATCTCTTCAACATCACCCACAAAGACTTGACCTCGTTCTTCCAGAAAATTGCACTTCCTGCAATTGGTAAACCAGCCTGCAACACAGATCTTTGAATATCATCAAAGCGTAAAGCACGTGGAGCCCCATTCCTGAAGGGGGATGTCCGGGCTGTCAGGATGTCCTCGCTGAAGACAGAGCCATTAGGACCCAATTCTGGTCTTTGGGAACAAAACGTTCCTGTGGGAGCCAGAATCGAGCCCGAAGACAGCCTGCCGTGCCCCTCCTGCCTGTGGGGACATCCGGCATTCCAGACTGACGTGTTCCTGGCCCCCCAAATCCCTACCACCTGACCCATGGCTGGCCTCCCGTGGCCTGAATTAGGCAGCAGAGCCCCCCTGCACCTGGCCCCGGCCTCGGGGGTGTCTCCCCTGCCCTGATCTGACAATAAATGCTGCTTATATCATCCTAGCAGACCTGACAGCATGTACAGGGCCAAGACCTGAATTAACCCTGTATTTGCTGCCTGGCAGCCCACCCCCACTCTGTCCCCCACCGGCTTTCCCCATCCTGAAGCATAGGACGTAAGTTTTAGAATGAGGGTCATAGTTTTCTCCACATTAAACACTAAAGAGGTCATTCCAGAACTCTAATAAGCCCTTTGTAAGTGTGGTATAGACATTTTTCTAGGACAAACATTTATGACGGTATTCTGAAACCTTGCGGTCCTGCACGTACATGGCGCTAGAACAGGGATCTCAGAAGATGGGCAGGAGGCAGTGGAACGGGGGCATGGCCAGCATTGGAGACGTATAAAGTGTATTCAGGAGAGGCCCATGTATGTCTTCAGTATTTCCCAAAGATATCCGTGTTATTCCTACAGAAACATGGAATAAAGGCAGGACTTAGAAAATTTCTGCTCTACTTAAAGCGTCCCGTATTGAAGAACGGTTGTGACAAGTATGCTATGAACGTTTGTGTCTGTAGTCCGGAGGGACACAAGATACAGGTGTAATGAAAAGAAAGCAGAGGTGAAGGAAGGTTGCAAGATATAGAAACAATATATATTTTTTTAATCCTTATCATTTTAACAAATATAGTTCCCAACAAAGAAAACCGAGAATCTACAAGGAGCACCTGTGGGTTTCTGGTCCCACAGGTGCTCCTTGTGGTCTTGGGCAAGCCACTTAACCCTCCATCGCCCATGTTCCCTGTAAAATAGTTATCTCCAAGTTATAATGCCCTGTTCAATGTAATTTCAGTTTGTTCAATGTAAACCGCACTGACGCAGAATAGTGTGGTATATAAGAGAATGTAAATAAATAAATAAAATGAAATAAAGTATGTAAGAATATAAAAAGGTACTAACCAAACAAAGGAAATATACACATAACTCTGTTCCAATTAGATCACACCATTACAGCATCACCAAGAGAACAAGAAATATGTGGGAACATAGACATGCCATGGTCACTGCTCGGTCAGAATGAGAGTGACCCCCCCCCCCAGCATGACATGCTGTGGCCACCCTGTCCATGCAGGTGGTGGTCGATCATAGTGCCACAAGTTATTTGTTTCCAGTGATACCTGTGTGTTTCTGGTTCTGGGGCCCAATCACAGGGATACCTGCTTGGTGTCTGTGCTGTGCAACCCACCTCTGTGTGCACAGGGTTCCCCTGTGAGCATGCACTATGGACTCGTTAGTGGGTTGTTTGCAGTTCACCTGTGCATGGTGGGAACATCTTGTAGGATGCTGCAGGTGCAGTCTGACTGTGCTGTCTGTGGTGTGGGGCAGTTGAGCCTTCCCCTGCCTACCCCAAGCATCACTGCTGGTCTGCAATGGTCACAGGTACAGCACTGGCCCAGCAGCCCTGGAGGGCTGTCATCTGCCAGCAAGACTGTGGTTGCTGGTACTACAGCTATTCTGCAGGGTGCAGGCATCTGTCACACCACACCCTCATCTACAAAAGGGGTGATTGAGGCCCCTTGGGGTATATAGTGTATACCACTTAGACCCATAGTGGCAGTGCTACATAACCCTAATGCAAGTCTAGACACCCCACTGCCCTGATAACAGGTACCCATGGCAGCCAGACCTTAACACCAGGTATGCACTAATTTGCGTGGTGTCCAGTCCCACAGGGCCACATGTGACTGAAGAACACAGCTGGAACAGATGTACCTTCAGTTGCACTGCAAGGAACACCTGTCATACACTGGTAGTGATGGGGATGAGCAGCAGGACCTATCTCTAGCACCACATGTACTGTGGACCTAGTGCTGGGCACCCATCCTATCCCTCAGGGTGCACACGGAACCTGCACAATGGCATGGTCTGTAGCTACTCTGTGCCAGTATCACGCACTGTCAGTCCGTCTTACCACACTGCAGTACCGGAGAGGTGCAGACCCCATTTGGTGGTCAGCTGTAGGCCACTGTTCTGCATGTGCAATGCATCATAGGTGCTGGTGGGATTACCCTATCCTGGCACACAGAGCACACGGTTTATGCGGTGACCTGCAGTCCTTTTGTACCCAGCCATTGCTGTTTAACAAGCCATAGAGGTATAGCCTACTGGTTAGTACACTAACATTCTAGGTTGAGATCATGGGTTCAATTCTTCAGTGTTCCCTCCTGTCTAAGGCAGATATTTTGCTTGCCTGTGACAGTCATATCTTTTCAGATCCGTGCTGCCAGCCCATAGTACCCTCACCACAGTTGCCAACAATCCTTATAAGGCGTTATAAGGCTCCTATTTAGGCACAGTACAAGGCACGTTACAAGGCACCTTATTAGGCACAGCACAAGGCACGTTACAGGGCACTTTATTAGGCACAGTACAAGGCACGTTATAAGGCATGTTACAAGGCACCTTATTAGGCACAGTACAAGGCACATGCCTTAACGTGCCTTGTACTGTGCCTAATAAGGTGCCTTGTAACATGCCTTATAACACGCATTACCTGACACGGCTTGCCATAATGATGCCCCACCCACGCCTTTATATGGGCATCTGTACCTTTACCGCGGAACCTAACGTGAGTGACATTGCCGCAGTTTAGTAAACATACCCCTTAATATATCTATGTCTCCAATTCCGGACACGCGAGTATATCCTTTCATGAATCGGGTTTAAAACATACCCGTCTCTGATTTGGATGTGTCCGTGGCCTGGATTTGAATTTTATAGAATCGGCCTCCATGCCACTACCCAACAGTCAATCTTTTACCTTCCTAAACAACTAAGTTAACAACAGCTTCCTCCACTCTCCCTTTCAATATCACCAATAAATTAATGTCATCAGCATATGCATAAAAACAGATACTATAAGATCTCACTGAACAAACCATAAACCTCCAAACATTTATAACACTACTCATGTGCCTTCTCAGAAAAGTATTTTTTTGTCAGACTTCATACCTAACGGTACATAGCTACCCAAGCTATCACTGCCCTCTAGTGAAGTACTTTTTCCTTTTAATTTTTAAACAGACAAAATTTTAAACCCTTATAGTCTTAGAGCCCTGTAAACCATGTAAATGCTGCTAAACGAGATATTCAACGGCACTAACATGGTTAATGCCTCTGAATATCCCCAACTAAATGCTTAGCATTGGGGTGTGTCGTGGGTGTTCTGGGGTATGTCATGACTGGAGCCAAATACTAACCGGGTAGCGGCGATATTGCACCACTACCCAGTTAGTGACCGGCAGGTAAAACTAGGTGAAGCAAAAGCTGGCCTAGTTTTACTCGCAGGAGCTAACTGAGTAGCAGTGCAATATTGCATCTACCCGGTTAGGTTCTACAGCATTGGAGGCTGTGCAGTGATCTCGGATATTCAATGTCGTTGCCGCATATGACCACAGCATTGAATATCCAGGGTTAGAGGTCGACGACAACCGGTATGAGCTGTAGTAGCACATAGCCATCTCAACAGAATATCGGGCCCTTAGTTATTAATGCAAAAGAACCTCATAATGGTACATTACGGTTTTTGCCAGATAGGTGTCTCAATATTTTACATTCTAGGCTCTCCAGATCTTTCCAAAACCCTGGCTCTTCACTGCAGAAATGTCCATTTAATTCCAGTAATCTCACCAGGCATCCTAGAGGCTGCAGATAAATATTAAATAACAAGGGGGAAAGTGGGAGCTTTTGGATACCTTTCATACAACTTAGGCCCCTCCTTCACCTCTCTAACTCGCAATTTACATTTAGTCAAAAATGAGCTACTCCAATCCAGACCAATTCCACCTAAACCAAAATTACCACAGCACTCTTCTAGCAAGTCCAGCTCCACCAAATCAAATGCTGCGGACAAGTCCAGTGATACTAATATTGCTAATGCCCCTTTAACAAACAAGCATAGCACTGACCCAGAAGTGCGAACAATAATATTTCTGTCTCACTACCCCATCTCCAGGTCCTCTCTACAATTTGCATTCACAGATATAAATGCACAAAAGATGTGCCTCTTTCAATGAAACAAAGAATCTGGATGTCATAGGATGAGAGTGAAAGGGAATAGATGCAGGAATCATCTAAGGAACAGTCTTACAATAGAGGTGATGGAGACAAGAATGATATCTGAATTGAGGAAAGCATGAGACAAGTACAGAGGATTTCTGAGAGAGAAAGTGATAGTGGAACTCTGCAGCTAGCATAGAGGAACAAACTGGCTAAAGTGTATAATCTTATATGCCATACTGGATCAAAGCAAAGGTCCATTGAGCCCTGTACCTTGTTGCCAACACTGGCCAATCCAGGTCATAAGTACCTGTTAGGTCATATTCTATGTTTCTGTTTACAAAGCTGATACACAGAATGTATTGGGAAAATGTAGGCATCTATGACATGCAGAAAGAAATGGTCATATATAATCACAAACCACCCTCTAAAAGTAACTTCTAATTATAGTTTTTATAATATTGTTAAAAATTCTCCGTTTTTAATGGAAATTATATTCTGATGCTTCTTTTCTTCTATAGCAATAATTGAATATGACTAAAACTGAACTTCTTATCATTCCCCCTAAACCCTCCTTCCCCCTTCCTCCTTTATCACTGTTAACAACACTCTTCTTCTTCCTATTTCCTCCTTTGGGGTCATATTTAACTCCTCCCTTTCCTCTCAACACATAGGGGTATGTTTACTAAACTGCGGTAACGTTACATAACGCGCGTTATGTAACGTTAACGATCGTTAATGTCGCATAACGCGTGTTACGGAATGTTAACGATCGTTGACATTCCGCGGCGCGGTAAATACCGCAGAAGGTGGAGAGAGGGCAGAGAGAAGGAGTCAATGGGCGGAGTGTGGGCGGGGAGAGGCTCCATTCACACTAACGCGCTGATCTGAAGAGCTGAATCCTAACACGATTGAAAACCTGCCATTAGATGCACATATGCTCAACACCTTCTGCTCTCCTCTCCGGGGGATCGAGCCTCCAGCAGGGGCAGCGGCGGGAGAACCGGCCATTTTCAACGTGCTACCCAATTGGGGTAGCACGCTCATCATTTAAAGGAAAGCGCTATCGGGCGCGCCCACACCTGGCGGGCCTGCGCCTGAGGGCCTCGCCAGAGGGCCCTTTGGCGTGGCCCTTAGGCGTGGACTGCAGGAGCAGGAACCATCTCACACACGCAGAGACTTCCACATTCAGAACAATAGCAATCAATAACAAAACGCAGGTAACACTGATCCTGTTGCATGTATCTACCTGTCTTGAGGAGTAAGTGCTTGTTATTTACTGTCTGTAATGCAAGTGCCGGCACTTGTCCATGCTGATGAGGATATATGTACTACTTGCATAGCGAAGTATGAGTGTTGGTCTGCACTGACAGTGAAACACAGGCAATTCAGATAAATCAGTTAACTATACTTGATCCTACTGCTTTGCGTGCTGATTTATTGTACATTAAGCACTATCACTACATGTAGATATACCATATGCAACCGGTTGAAATTGTATCTAGCAATAATTGCATAGCCAGAATATCTAGATAGATATAATTGCCTAGCCTTATTTAAACAGTTTACACCCAGTTGTAACCACATAGCCTGTAACTGTTTCAAACAATAATTACTTAACTCTGCCTAATCTGATTGTTGCAATAAGTCATATCCACCTAAGCAACTTCTAAGACTCCGTGTAACAGATACCTCAGCCGGGTCAAAAATCACACTCCTACTACATCAGAACCAAACTACAATCACTCTTCGCCCAAAGCACAAGTGTGTGTCATAAGAAACAAAGAAAATTACCCCTACAAGCCTATAGCTCTCAAAATGTCCCTCACAAATACCTCCTGCCTAAGAACCCTATGCATCTGCATCATAATAACAACCTTAGTTGCCTTGACTCACAGCTTAAACAACAAAAACTACAAACCAATTCCAATAATACAAAGCATAATCCGAAATAACCCTCCCTCCGGACAAACGAACACAGGTTACTATACAAAAGCAAACCACAACAGACTAATACATATAAAACCTACCACACTATCACAAACAGATAGTCAACATATTACAAAAAACTCAATTTCATTACCATGCATCCTAATAAACGCAAGATCTATGAAAAATAAACTCCCCATCTTCACTGACATGCTAAATGACCTAAAACCAGACATCCTATGTGTCACGGAAACTTGGTTAGAAGACAATGACCTTTTCTACCTAAACCAATTAAATAATAACGATTATGATATTTCACACACACATAGAAATCACAAAAAAGGAGGAAGTGTACTCATGATGACAAAACATTTTTTAAAGCAAAACCACAGTCATCAGACCTCTCCAACAATATAGACACTCTCATCATGAAAATTGACCACCTTAGAATTTGCCTAATATATAGACCCCCTGACCAAAAATCTGAAAACATAGATGCGCTAATAGAATTCCTCAGTTCATCCACTGACCAAAATTCAATAATAATGCTAGGTGACTTTAACCTTCCATCCCTACCCTCTTCACATTCAGCCCTCTTCCTGGAATCAATTTCAGATATGGACTTCCACCAAATCATTAATACAAAAACCCACAATAAAGGAGGTATACTTGACCTTGTCTTTCTTCCAGAAGTACTCCACAAACTTTTTAACTCAGCATCACTGGAGTGCACACCAATCCCCTGGTCAGACCACAATCTAATTAAATTTAACCTCACTTTCACTGAAACAAATAATAAAAACAGCTCACTAAGGGCTCCAACCTCTAGATTTAAAAGATTCAATGAAGAAGAATTTCTTGATCTAACAATCCCTCATCTTTCTCCATCACCTTCTGACCTAGACGAAGCTGTGGCAAACTGGCATAAAACAATCAATAATGCAGCCACATATAAACAATTAAGCAAAAAGAACAACCACCCTAGAAATGGTGATGCCCTTTGGTTTAACAACACCTTAAAACTAATGAAAAGAGAGCTAAGGAAATTAGAACTAAGGTGGCGAAGAACCAAGTCTACTACTTACTATGAGAACTATCATAACTACCTTAAAAAGTATAAGGAAGCAATAGATAGTGCAAAGAAAAACTACCATGCAGCCATTCTATCTAATTCAATAAATAGACCATGAGAACTATTTTCCATTGTTCAAAACCTAACTAATAGCACACATAATTCTAGCAATGACATTACGGATATTTCTGCCCAGACCTTAGCTAATCACTATATAAATAAGGCTAAACATCATGCATTCTCACCTAATCCTCTCAATAATTTTCACTATCATCATATAGACGATTGGTCCGACTTCCACCCTATAACTAAAGACACACTCAAAAATATTATCTTAAACCTTAACACCACAACTTCTTACCTTGACCCTTGTCCAGTAACCTGGATAAAGAATACTCTTCCAATTTTATCCCCCTTCATTCTTCCTATAATCAACCTCTCCTTACACCATGGGTACCTATCACCTTCACTAAAACACGCACAAATTCATCCAATTCTTAAAAACGGCACCCTAGACAAAACATCGCCGAACTCCTACAGACCTATTTCAAGTATACCCTTCATGGCTAAACTAATTGAAAAGGTTGTTCAAATTCAAACACAGGAATACATGGATAACTCAGCCCCTTTCGATGAACAACAATACGGTTTTCGCCCGTGTCATTGAGTAGAAACGCTGCTAACAGTACTACTCGACACCCTTGTGAGAGGAATCGACAATTCTAAACAAGCGTTCATCCTTCTATTCCTTGATATCTCTGCAGCATTCGATAGTGTACACCATACTATAATGCTTAATAGTCTCAGACAAATAGGCATCAAATCAACAGTTCACAAATGGTTCACATCATATCTAAGCAACAGAACGCAAACAGTAAGAATCTGCAATCAAACATCTAACACATACAACCAGGAACTTGGCCTCCCACAAGGTTCTGCCCTATCAGCCCTCCTTTTCAATATTTATGTAAAACCTGTCTGCAACATATTTAAAAAATTCAAGGTCCATTATCATTTATATGTAGACGATATAATGATGTACATTCCATTCACGATCCCTACCCTACCACTGCAATTATTAATGGAGTGCTTCAATGAATTAACAACATGGCTAAAAGACCACAATCTCCATATCAACCATTCAAAAACAGACATATTAATCGTAACGAAAAACCAATCATTTATCTCACACTATGGCCCAATGGCAAACTCCCTCTCCCAATCAGAAAATGGATAACAGATGACTAGATTGATAACAGAATACCAGATTGATACAAGACAAAATTGATATCAGACCAAGAAGGACACAAATTAGAACAATTAAACTTACCCAATTGCTCCCACCCTAAGAGCCACCAATGTAATTTACAACAAACAGATACAAATATAATATCATATTCTTATCCTTTTGCATAGCCCCAGCTACCCATACATTGTTATCTAGTATTTAGTCTCTGATACAACCTAAATTAAGCCTGTTTTGTTTGTTGAGGCTTATACCTTCTGTATATAATCCCCTTACGTTAGTTCTCTAATGTTCTCTAATGTATATAGTTCTCTAATGTTTCATGTAAAAAATATACTAGTGTTCATAGTTCACTGATGTTCCATGTAAAGGTAGAGATGCCCATATAAAGGCATGGGCGTTGCATCGTTACAGCAAGCTGACAGCTAACGTGCGTTAAAAGGCGCCTTGTAGTGCTCGTTAGTCTAAGGCGCCTTTTAACGCACGTTAGCTGTCAGCTTGCTGTAACGATGCAACGCCCATGCCTTCATATGGGCATCTCTACCCTTACCGCGGAACCTACCGCGAATGACATTACCGCAGTTTAGTAAACATACCCCATATTCAACATATAGCTAAAACCTGTCGTTTCTTTCTCTTCAACATTAACAAAATTCATCCCTTCCTCTCTGAACACACTACTAAGGGGTATGTTTACTAAACCGTCTTAATGTGCGCCCGGAGACGTTATCAGGTGATAAGGTACCTTATCGCCTGATGAAGGCACGTTACCAGGCGATAAGGTACCTTAGCACGCGATAACGCGCGCAGCGGCGCAAATAGCGCTGAGGGTGGTGAAAGGCTCCCGGAGGGCAGAGGAAGGCTCCCCAGGGGCGGAGAGAGAGGGTCAATGGGCGGAGAGTGGGAGAGGAGAGGCTCCCTGCACACTAACGCCGTGGAATCCGGGGCTGCTCTAACGCCAGTGAAACCCTGGCGTTAGAGCAGATTTAAAGGGAAAAGAAACCATTTCCGTCAGCAATGTGCAGCAAAACCAGGGAAACCTACAAAAAAGTGATAAGTGTGAAAACATGTGCACGGAACAAAAGGGCAAATAAACAGTGAAAATGACCAGAAGAAAATATAAAAAAACATAACCAAGCTGGGCAATAGTGATATTAATGGGAAACATCAAAAAACACTCCCAAGAAAGCTAAAAAAAAAAAAAGATATGAATTTTGGAAGGGTCTATGCTCCGTCCCTATACAAGGTGAATGAGTCCACAGTGAAATTGTGCTGATCAGGGTTTTCCCACTCCATTGGACAGGTTTCCTATGGCATGAACATGTTCCGCAACAACAGGGCGGGCATGTCGGAATGGGCAACTGGACAGATGCTGGAAAAGGGGACCCAGAGGGCTGCTGGCGGAACATGCTGTGGTGCAGCTGGGCCACAGTGCAGACTAGGGTGATGCCTAGGTGGCCCATAGGAATGCTGAAACAGTAGAGCAGCCAAACAGCAACTGATGAGGCCCAACATGGGCACGAGTTTGTTTCCCACAGTGTCACAGGGGATAGTACCCAGCAGGTACCCCCAAGGGCACAGAACATTGGCAGGCGGTGCTGGGGGGAAGTGTGGACAGCTATGCAGGCACCCCTACCCCAGAACCCGCACCATAGGCAGCCACCTACCTGCACACTGGATGGCCTGAGATTGCGCACCATCAGCACCACCAGCAGAAGGGCATGTCAGCATGGTGGCGGAGGGGTACTGGTGGTGGAGGGGGCAGTGGCAGCTGCCCAGAGCAGACCATGGCCTAGCTCTGTGTAGGTGGGTGCCATGCACTGCAACAGACAAGCCCTGTCTAAGGAACAGTCATGGTATCCCTAGGGAATGAACTGTCTCTGTGGCAACAGTGTGGTGCAGTACCCACAGCCAGTGTGTTCTGGAGCAGAAAGTCACAGGTTCAAGTCCCAGCTGTGGCTCCCACCAACCCAGTCCCCATATTTTACTCAGTACTAAACTGTCTTAATAAGGAGGGAACCTTTATTGAAGATAACATAAACATGCCTGAAATGCCTATATTTTACCCTACAGAGCACAGACACCATAGACATGTGCAATACCTAGAGCAGAGTTTCCCAAATGCAGTCCTGGAGGGTCAAAAATCATTCAGGTTTCATGCTGTCTCTAATATAAGGACATGTTAGCATGGTGGCGGAGGTGTACTGGTGGTAGAGGGGGCAGTGGCAGCTGCCCAGAGAAGACCATGGCCTAGCCCTGTGTAGGTGGGTGCCGTGCACTGCAACAGACAGACCCTGTCTAATGAACAGTCATGGTATCCCCAGGGAATGATCTGTCTCTGTGGCAACTGTGGTGCAGTACACACAGCCAGTGTATTCAGGAGCAGAAGATCATAGGTTAAAGTCCCAGCTGTGGTTCCTGCCAACCCGGTCCCCATATTTTACCCACTACTAAAAGTGACAATACAGACAGAACCTTTATTGCAGATAACGTAAACATGCCCAAAAGGCCTACATTTTACCCTACAGAGCACAGACACCTTAAACATGCACATTACCTAGAGCAGAGTCTCACAAATGCAGTCCTGGAGGGGCAAACACCATTCAGGTTCCAACCTCTAATAAATATGGCTGTGTTGCATTTCTATGCACCGCCCCCATGGTATGCAGATGTATCTCATGCATATTCATTAGGGACATCATGAAAACCCAAACAGTGTTTGGCCCTCCAGGACTGGAGTTGGGAACCTCTGCCCTAGAGCAGCGGCCAACAGGGGCAGACACACCCGCACCCACAGGCTCCAGTATCCAAAGCCTCCTGGAGAGGCAGGATGTTGGGCCCTGCATGCATCTCCCAATACTAGCACTTGCATACCTTAGCAATGTCACCCTAAACCTGGGAATACGGGACACATCTATCAAAAGGTTGCTATGAATACTGGCAGATAGCAATTCCTAAGTTAAGCAGAATTTGCAGATTGAGCTGTATCATAGCAACCTTTCTGATGTCTGTGGAGTGTGCTTCAGGTCTGGTGTCTGATAGTGTTTACCACCCTGGGGAGTGACCCCAACAGTATTGCGTACCATAGCCATGCTTGCACTGTGCCCAGGACTGGTGCGGTGGCCAGGTCTGCCAAACACCTCTATAGTTGCACAATGCTGGCATAGGTGTGGGAGTGTGTCTGTTTACCCAGTGTGTGGTGGCTGACAACACCTTCCTCAGCCCACACTGCATGCACTGTTGCCAGTGTCATCCTGCCAATGTGCATAATGAGGAGCAAGGTACCATGGGTATAGCCCAGACAGGGTGGCCTGCCCAGGATGCATCTGCACAGGGCATAGAGCAATGGCTCGGATATTGTAGTGGCCGGCCACCATCTGCACGGACAGGGTGGCCACAGCATGTCCTGCTGGGAGGTCACTCTCACCCTGACTGATCAGTGACCACAGCATGGCTGGGCTCTCCCATAGTGCTATGTTGTATTTCTCTTAAGTGAAATGTATGAGTTCCTTCTTTTGAGGCTTAATCACTGACTTACCTGCTCAGTGGGTGTGCTCACATCCTAGTTTTGGGTGTACACATCTTTTCCAGGAACATAGGGGGTGCGATGGAGAGGTCCTGTTGTCTATGTCCACCTACTCTCCACTTGCACATGATACAGTTTTTGCCATGACAATGCTTTACTGCACACCAGCTGCTTAGATAGATGTTTTCACTGACCAAGGGTGTTTTCGTGCATGTGTGGCTTCACTGTATCATGTTGAGACATACACGGTAAATGTGCATATGACTAACTATGTTGGGGAAGCACAGCATGTAGCAATATGGCTTCTGCGTCGTTTACTGTAACATGTTTGCCCTTACTTTCCATCTCTATATACTGGTTCTTGTGTTTGTTTACTGTACAGACGTGACGCTCAACATGGATTTACAAACCTTGCATCGCATGGATGCACACTCCTATTTATCCCCTGAGGTGACAACACTCACATTGCCCCATTACATTTGGAGTGTCGCAGTGTGAGTGCCCATTGCCTTCCTTCAATTGTGCATTCCAAGTGCCGTGATATATGTGTACAGACACTGTATCTACACCAACCAGTGCAGGGGACCTTCTGCATAGTGTTATCTCTGCATGTTTCAGCAGGTTGTTTTTTGGTATTGGTTTCTGTGTTTATGTGCCTCTGCTACCTTTTGGCTTATCCTCATTGTGCATTTGACCATAGTTTATGGTTACATTGTTGAAGCTTTGATTGCTACATGAGGCATTATGTGGCAGCTGTAACATATATTTCCACATGTGTTTTTAAACTTTCAACATTTTAACATATGCTGTTTTCATTTGTGTGTCTCCTGTGTTGCCAGATAGATATGTTTTCAGGTACAGATCATGATTGCTGTGTTTTGGGCCCTCATCATGCACCGCCTACTGTCTACATGCATTCATATGTGGGTAACACATTTGAGGCGTGTAGCAGCATGTGGTGTGTGGGGGCATACTGCCCAACATGCACCTGATGCACATTATCTCTCCTGCCCTCATTTGTAGAGGTGCCAGTGACCTTTACGTAGGATGTGGGCTGGTGCCCTGCTAAATGTTTGTTTGCTCTTTCACCTGGGATCCACTCACCTTGGTATTATGATGGCGGTATCTACACTATCTGTGATGAATAACCAAAATAAAGATATGTGTTTTACATACATATGTCTCGGATGCTGCTTGATCACACTGACACTTATATTTAATGATTTACTGGTCATATCCATGGCCCACCTGTGCTCATATCCTTGTATGGTGCCACCTGTCTATCTGCCAGGCGTTTGCCACATCACTGGGTGTTGCAGGTTCCCATACACACATTCCCTTTGAGGTACTATTTTGGCATTGTGTTCATAGTGGTTGTTTGGGATAGTGGTTACAGACATGTGTTATAACACTGTAGGTTGTGGGTTTGTTCCCCACAAAAGTTTTTTTTAAAATGTTTGTGTTGGGCTAACATAACCATTAGGAACCTGCAGCTTCATCACCTATGCACACACACTTCCATCTCTTCACTGTACACCAAAGTGTGCCCTCTGTTCTGCCTATCCATGACATATTGGTTGTTACATATGTCTCTTACTTTAAGGAGTTTACATGGCAGTCCACTTGGGGGATTGGCATTGCTGCAGTTCAGCTGTTCTGTGACACTCCTGTTTACAGGTTCAATTCTGTCTTGTTGTGTTCCCTATTTTCCCCTGCTCCACATAGCATCACCAGCCACCCTTTGGGTTTAGGTTCATTCCTCTTTTGCATGCTGTCTCCACTGCATAACATTTGATTATGTGTGTGCATATAGGTATATTTGGGTGTGGTCCCAATTACAGACTGTGATCAGATCTGTACACACCAGATCTGCATGCGCATTTGATCATGGTTACTGTTGGAGGTTTGCCTATCATGGCAGCCAGCAGGCTTCTAGTGTGGTGCCCGGCAGTATTTTTGTATGCAGCCTTTGCTATTGAGCTCATGTTGGTGGTGTGGCCTACCGGTCTGTGCATTGACACTTGTGCTGATGGTCATAGGTTTGATTTCTCTCTGTTCTCTTTAATTTGTTTGGCTGTGCTGCACAGCTACTTTTGATTCCTGTGACAGGCATATCTGTGCAGATCTGTGTTGTTAGCACCTTGTACTCTTATCACAGTTGGAAACCATCCTTCTGTCCGTCTATGTGTGTCTGCCAGCTGTATGTCGCCCTACCCTGCTGTGCATGCTGCTACCCCACGTCCTGCACTGGTACACATTTCTGCATTGCAGCTCTCCCTGGTTGCCTCTCCTGTGTGTGCTGTGCATGGCGCTACTCTCCTCTGTTCTCCTGTCATTGTACTTCTCCTGCCACCTCTACCTCCTCTGGTGGACACGTATCCCCATCCTCTGCCACACACTGTCATTGTTGCACTGTACATTACTATCACCCTGTACATTGGTACAGCTGCCTCCGATATGTTTGTCTGCTTTACCTGCTGCCACATGGCCTGCACGCAGATTTGCCAGGTCCATGAGCTCCGTCATCTTCTTCCTCCCATCACCTGTTCATTGCCTTTCCTTGGTGCTCTGTGCAGTGTTATGGTTACATCTGTGTTTGAGCCATACATTTCATGCTTGTGACCTTGGGGCACCTTTGTGCCTCTGAGCACCATCTCCTGTGTCCCACTCGCATCCCTTGGGCATCTTTCACTGCACCTTAGGGTTTGGTTAGCTTATGGGGCGCCTTATATGCTGCCTTGGAGGGTGCCAACCTTTCCTGTCGCCCTCTAGGGCACAGTGTGACCTGCCTTGGTGATTTATGATGTGCCTTATGATGCACCCTAAAAGATGCATTAGGTTGCAGCACTGGGGTGAGGCTTTTTGGGCTGGCAATGCAGATTGTTGGGATGTGTCTGGCTCTTCCAGGCAGCAAAAGGATTTTCCTCACACAGCCTTTTTACTGAGCCCACTGAGGGCTTGAACTCATAACCCCTGTATCAGCAGGCAATGTCTTAACCAGTATGCTACACCTCTGCTGCTCTACTTGTATGTTAGTGCGCCTACTTAAGATTACCACGTGTTAACGTGCACTGCTCCCTTTATCCGGTGATAATGTGCGCAGCGCACATTATCGCACGGTAACGCACCTTGCTACATTTAGACCGGAACGCCCACTCCTTTTATGGCATCCTGCACATTATCGCCAGGCGCACGTTAGCACCTTTTAGTAAACATACCCCTAAGGCTCTTGTTCACTCTTTGATCATCTCCTGTCTTGACTATTGCAACCTCCTCCTTGCTGATCTCCCTCAGTGTCATCTCTCTCCTCTTCAATCTATCCAGAACTCTTCTGCCAGCCCCTATACACTCATATAACCCCTCTTCTAAAATCATTTCACTGCCTCCCCTTCCATTTCTGCATCCAATTCAAACTTCTCCTTCTAACATATAAATGCATTCACTCTACTGCTCCTCATTACCTTTCATCTCTTCTCTCTCCCTACACCCCTCCTTGTGACATCTGCTCCTCCTCTGGCTTTCTTCTCTCTATGACCTTTTCTTCTTCCTCAAATTCCAGACTTCAATCTTTTCATCTTGCTCTTTATGCATGGAACAAACTTCTTCTATCTTTATGTCAAGTCTCTTCTCCTCCCCCCCCCCTTAAAATCCATGCTAAAGGCTTACCTCTTTGAGACAGTACTTGGATCCTAATCCCTTGTTCTCCATGTATCTCATTCCCTATTTGAACTGCCATTGTTTCTCTTGTATTGTTCTGTCTGTCTTGATTCGATTGTAAACTAACAATATTACTGATGATCTTTTCCAGAGCTTATATAGAACAAAAACACAGCTCCAACTTCTCACCTTATCACAGTATTATTTAAAACAGCAAATACAAGAGAGGAGAAAGCAAACCTCAGAAAATCCTGCACAGGGCTAAACTACCCCCATCGGGGTTAAGCACCTACCAGGTTTCACATATCAACGGTTCGCTTAAAAATCTCCAATCTTCATTGAAACTACAGAACGTGGGTCAAGTGTAACAACACACATCCCCATTGATTAGATTGTAAGCTTTACGAGCTACACATAAGAGCAGGAAATGCAAAGTCCCTATATACAGGGTAAATGTATATAAAGTCATATCCAGACTTACTATTCATACAGACTGCCATAAAATACACTGGGAGATAGCTTTGTTCTTTTATATTTCCTACTCTGCGAACATGCTATGTGTCAATGTAATTTTTATCATTTACAACATAAAACATGTAAAACAAAACTACATAACAATTCAAT
Organism: Ichthyophis bannanicus; assembly: GCA_033557465.1. Taxonomy (NCBI): domain Eukaryota; kingdom Metazoa; phylum Chordata; class Amphibia; order Gymnophiona; family Ichthyophiidae; genus Ichthyophis; species Ichthyophis bannanicus. The sequence continues at coordinate 212,375,797 of CM066037.1, forward strand.
AAAATAGAGAAAAATAAAAAGAATAATAATTAATTTAAAGCACTAAGACCTACAATGTTTTCAATATAAAAGCAAATCATCTAACAATCTAATCTCCAGGAGAAGATTATTCCAGACAGCAGGCCAATATATGAGAAGGCACACTGCTTGATAGTTACTTGCCTAATACTATTGGGAATCCCATATAAGTATTGATGGGTCAGCGCAAAGTTCAAATGGAAACAAAATGTTGAACAGTAGCCAAAAGGTGAGCAGGTCTTTTACTGTGCAGAAACTTGTATGAATCAGTGTTAAAGTTTAAATTAAATTCTCTGCTGAACAGGCAACCACTGCAAAACTTCATAACTGGCTGGATATGTTTGTACAATTTACTATTGAATAAAAGATGAGCTGCAGAATTTTTCAGCCATTGATGAATTTGCAACTAAAAGCACAGGAGACTTACATTACAGTAGCCCAGATGCAAATCTATTAGTACCTAGGTTACTGTAGCTAATTCCACAGCCCCCAAATATAACTGCAAATAACAAATGTTCCAAAGATGGAAAAACCAAACATACACTACTGAATTAATTTGTTTCGCATGGTTAATAATGAGTCTAATCATATCCCTAGAATCATAATCTCAGACTTAGGAGCGAGTATCAAATCACTTAATTTTACCTCTGGACAAATAAACTACATCCATGCTCTCTGCACCCAGAGCATTTCAGTTTATGCGTCGTCAGCCAGGCCAGTCTATCGGACAAGTGCTCAAGTGCTACGAGTTTATTTATGTACTGTATTTTGTGGTGTCATGATGTATATGTACTGGAATATATACTAAGGTTTGCAGGTATTATGCTTTGATAGTAGAAATTGAAGAGCAGTACATGCAACAATCATGTACTACCTTTTTGAAGTTGTGTATAGCATGGCCCTAATAGATACTGCACTAATTTGGACCCTAACACATGTGAGCGGCAATTGCGCTTAACGTGGATGCCCTTAACACTACCCATTGAGATGGCATCCAGTGTACTCATGCTAGCTGCAACATTGACAGCAAATGTGCACTGCCAGTTCCCATGGTAACTATGTTCTGCCCCTATGCTGCCCATTTCCCTGTCGCATGCTAAGCAGAGAGCACGTAATTTATCCCATGCTGTCTGTTTAGCATGCATACTATTAGCATGAACCATTTGCTTGTGCTCAATCACATGTTAACTGCTAGCACAGCTTAGTAAACATGCTCCTATGTGTTGTGTATATACCTCACAAGGTTCTGTGCTCTAGATATGGCTATGTGTAGTTGTGTTACATAGGCTTATGAGCGGTCCGCATGTTACTTAGTAGCATTCTTGTAATGTACGCAGCACATTTAACCACACTAAAAATATGCATTCTTATGGGTACGTCTAGATCAGAGGGTTAAAACAGTATGTTTGCATGTGATTTTCAAATGTTGCTATGGTATTTTACCCCCTCTCAGCCACCTTCAAAAATGCTCTTAGGAGGCAATGTTATACTCGTAAGCCATTTTTTGCATGTACAACAACATTTTACATGCGGAAAAAAATGCTTACATAACTGTCCAAGGGTACGCCCACAAAAATATGTGCTGCCAACTCATAACATGCAGCTCATGCAGCTCATGCAGCTCATGTGCAAGTTACATGCAGCAGTATAATTCGAGCATATCTACACAAACTTAGGCAGTATATTTTACCTGCCTCAGAGCAGGTATAGCGTATAGCTTTCTACAGGGGCTTTCAGGAAGACTTTTTGTTTTTTTTAATAAAGTCACATACACTGTAGTCACATACAGTTGTGGTCAATATTATTGGCACCCTTGCATTTTAGTATGTTGTGTACAAAATCTTGAGAAAGAATTGGAAATATTCCAACTGTATGTCATCGTAATATTTTATAGTATGTTCAAAGTTATGCAAGATGTCTGCGTAACTTAGATATAATTTCTGAGAAAAAAAATATGACCTGGGCAGGTTTAATGGCACCCTTCACTAGTATTTGGTTGCACAACCCTTGGCAGCGATGACAGCCTCCAAATTTTTCTTGTAGTCATCTATAAGCTTCATATAAGTATCTGTTTGCTGCTAGTTTCTCCCATTCTTCAAGTGCAATTTGTTCCAGCTCATGAATGTTTTCAGGATTCCTTTTACCAATGGCATATTTCAACTCTTTCCAAAGGTTTTCGATTGGATTGAGATCAGGACTCATTGCTGGCCAGTTTAAAACAGTCCATTTGTTCCTTTTTAACCCTTCTTTTGCACTTTTGGATATATGTTTTGGATCACTGTCCTGCTGGAGGACCCAAGCACACAGATTTGACACATAAAATAATCAAATAAAACAAGTTGTGCAGGACTGTCCCCGGCTAATTCAGTCAAGGCTCCTCAATGGAGCTTCAGTGCCATGGTGTCATGTTGGCATGGCACCATGGCTCCATTGAAGAGCTGTGATGCCGGCCACAGGACTACAGGACCTCATTCGGCCTCCAAACACTAGGGTTGGGCTGCATTGACTGCCTTCAGGCCCCCCTGCCCACTGCAAGCTCCGGGCCTGCCACAAAATGACATACAGGGACGTTATTCTACTCGGAGGTGGAATAACTTCCCCGTATAAGTCACCAGCCCTGGATGTACAGGGCTGACATTAGAATTGGCCCTGTATGTCCAGGGCCAGCGACCACCCAGACTCTGCCCAGACTCTGCCCCTGAGTTGCCCCTTCCCCACTCCTGTCTAACTTCCCTACACAACCAGCGAGGAAGTTAGTTGCAGCCTGGTGAAATCACGAATAGCGGGGATGGAAATCCCGTTGGGCCATCCATCCCCGCTATTCATGGCACAGAATAACCCCCTAAGGGATTGAACTGCAAGGGTGCCAAAAATGTTGCACAAAGTTTGTATTGGGGCAAGCAGTGGATATTCTGGGTCCACTTTAATAATGGTTTATTGACCTTTCCTCCAGGAACTTGTCCAAACCTTTTCTTAAACCCAGCTACACTAAGGGGTATGTTTACTAAAGCGCGGTAATGTTACCATCGTTAAGTGCCCCAGTAATGTTATGGATTCCCATATAAAGGAGTGGGCAGTGCATCGTTAAGGCAAACCTTGTCAGGTAACACATGTTACAAGGTGCTTAACGCACGGTACAGTGCACCCTGGATCTACCACGCATTAACGTCACCTTAGAAGGCACCTAGGCTAAGGCACCGTATAAGGCATCTTATAGGGCACCTTAGGCTAAGGCGCCTTATAAGGCACCCTAAGCTAAGGCGCCTTATAAGGCACCTTATAGGGTGCCTAGGCTAAGGTGCCCTATAAGGCACATTAGGCTGGGGCACCTTATAAGTCACATTCAGCTGATTTGAGTTATAAGGCGTCCTAATATAAGGCACCCTAAATGCTATAAGGAGCCTTAGCTTAGGGCACCTTATAGGGCTCCTTAGGTTAGGCGCCTTATTAAGCACCCTTTGTTAAGGCACCTTAGAAGGGTTATGGTATCATAGTTTAAGGTGCCCTAACGGTGCCCTAGGTTAGTGTGCCCTAAGGGCTGCAAGATGCTTCAGGTTGATATGCATGACCCATTAGACATAGAAACAGATGCAAGCCTAACACTGGATAGAGCACCGAGGAAAGGCAATGAACAGGTGATTGAAGGAGGGAGAGCTGGGAGCTGCTGGATCTGCCATAACTGCAGGCATCCTATGTGGCTGCCAATAATGTTGACAAACATGTTGGGGGCAGCTGTACCACAGCACAGGGTGTTGGCAATGTAAAGTACTGCAATGACAGTGGGTGGCAGATGATGGGAATACGTGTCCCCCAGTGGAGGCAGAGGTGGCAGGATAGTTACAATGATGGGTGGACAGAGGAGTGGTGGTGCCATGCAGATCAGGCACAGGTGAGGCAAGCACGAAGAGGAGCAATGCAGGAAAGGGTACCAGTGCAGGACATGGGGTGGCAGCCTGCACAGGAAGACAGGACTCTATATAGCTGACAGATGCAGATAGATGGACGGAAGGATTGTTGGCAACTGTGGTGAGGGTATTATGGGCTGGCAGCACAGATCTGCAAAAATATGACTGTTACAGGCACGCAAACTATTTGAGTAGAACAGGCATGAAAGGATAGAACAACGAGGAATTAAACCCATGGCCACTGCCCAGAACGTCATTGTACTAACCAGTAGGCTATACCTCCATGGCTTGTTTCACAGCAATGGCTGTGTACAGAAGGACTGCAGGTCACCACACAAACTGTCTGCTCTGTGTGCCAGGATAGGGTAACCCCACTAGTACCCATGATGCAATGCACATGCTGAATAGCTGTCTACAGCTGATTACCAAATGGGGTCTGCACCTCTCCGTTACCTCAACTTGGTAAGATGAACTGACAGTGTGTGATACTGGCACAGAGTAGCTACAGACCATGCCATTGTGCAGGTTCTGTGTTCACCCGGAGGGTTAGGATGGGCACCCAGCACTAGGTCCGCAGTACATGTGGTGCTAGAGATAGGTCCTGCTGTACATCCCCATCACTACCAGTGTGTGACAGGTGTTCCTTGCAGTGCAACTAAAAGTAATTCTATGTCCATCTGTATTCCAAAGTCACATATGGCCCTCTGGGACCAGACACCACCCAGATTAGTGCGTGCTCAGTTTTAAGGTCTGGCTGCCATGGGCACCTGTTATCAGGGCAGAGGGGTGTCTAGACTCGTTTGAGGTTTATGCAGCATTGCCTCTACATGTCAAAGTGGTATACACGATATACCCCAAAGGGCCCACAATCACCCTTTTTGTAGATGAGGAAGTGGAGGAACAGGTGCCTGAGCTCTGAAGAAGGATAGGACCAGCAACCCCCCTCCTGCTGGCAAAAGACAGCCCTCCAGGGTTGGTGGGCCAGAGGCAAACCCACAGTAATCCTGGGGGTAGGCCTGGAAATCCTCAACTGCCCCACACCACAGTCTGCCATTCACCAGCAGACAGCACAGTCAGACTGCACCTGCAGCACCCTACAAGGTGTTGCAACCATGCACAGACTAACTGCAGACAGTCCACTAGGCAGTCCATAGTGCATGCTCACAGAAACGTTATGTACACCCAGAGGTGGGATATACAGCACAAACACCAAGCAGTTATCTCAGTGATTGAGTCCCAGAACTGGAAACACACAGCTATCACTGGAACAGATAGTATAGAGCACTATGTGGGAACATAGACATGCCAATGGTCACTGCATGGCCAGAGTGAGGGTGACCTCCCAGCATGAAGCTGTGGCCACCCTGTCCATGCTGGTGGTGGTCAGGCACTACAGTGTCTCAGCCATTGCCCTACACCCTTTGCAGATGCATCCTGGCCAATCCGCCCTGTCTGTGCCATACCCACAATACCTTGCTCCTCATTATGCACATTTGCAGGCTAACGCTGGTAACAGTGGGACATTGTGGGCCCAGTGAGGTGTAGGCAGATACAAAACAATGGATAGACATACACACACACACACACACACACACACACACACTCCTATTGCAGCATTATGCAAAGAAAGAAGTGGTTGGCAACCCTGCCCACCACACTGGTCCTGATCACAGTGCCGACATTGCTAAACTGTGCAGGAGGTAGTGGTAGTGCTCTGGTGTTAACTGCAGCTCTGTGCTGGGGCCAACAGCCTGACTCTCCATGAAGATTTGGATAGTGGAGCCTGTGTGAGTGGATGTTTGTACCCCTGTTGGCTGCTGCTTTGGGGATTGCACATTTTGATGTTGTGTCTGCATTTCATGGTAAAACATAGTGCAGGATCCACAGCTGGGACCTGAACCTGTGACTCTCTGCTCCAAGACACACTGGCTGTGTGTACTGCACCACACTGTTACCACAAAAACACAGTAGTCCCTGGGGTCACCTTTACTTTTCCTCCGCCAGACCTTTTCTGTTGAACTGCACACCACGTACTGCATAGGTTTTCAACCCAGTCCTCGGGGAACCCTAGGCCAGTCAGGTTTTCAGGATTCCCACAATGAATATACATAAGATAGATTTACATACAATGAAGGCAGAACATGCAAATCTTTCTCATGCATATTCATTCTGAGAATCCAGAAAACCTGACTGTCCTAGGGTTCCCCAAGGACTGGGTTGAAAACCCCTGATGTATTGGTACAGGGCATGGCCTAGGTCCACTGCAGGTAGGTGCCACTGCCCCCTCTAGCACCAACACACAGCCCCTGCCATGCTGACATGACCATATGCTGTCGGTGCTGGTAGTGCGCAGTCCCAGGCCATCCATTCTGCAGGTAGGTGGGTGCCTAGGGTGCGGACTCTGGGGTGGGGAGGCATGCATGGACATCCAAACATCCCCCCATCACCACCTACCAATGTTATGTCCCTTCCACATGGGGGAGAGATGGCTGGGGGGATGTCAAGTTGGTGCTCTAGCAACTATTGGCTAGGGTGGACCAAGTAGATGTAGGTAGATTGTGTTGTGACAGCCGCTTGTGGACAGGCTACGGCATGCACCTCAGGTACAGTGTACCCAGTTTGGCCTACTGGGTGTATATATGTTTCCGACAACGTGTGGTCACACCATGCAATCCTTTACTAGGGGCTGCAGTAAAGGGTGTTAAGTTAGCTGGGTATACAAATTGTTTTGGATGCATCCTGGGTAAGGTCTGTGGACCCTTGTTAGAGTGGTCCCCAGATGTGCACTTATTGTCCTATTACAGGCATAGTGGTACCTGTGTGACCTTTAGGGTACTTGCTGGGTAATGTCCCCTGGATGGGATGCTGTGGAACACAGGCCACTGGGCATGTTTGGCCTTGGTCAGCTGCTGTCTTGCTAATTTCCAGTTTCTATGTTCCTATGTGCCACCTAGGCGACAGTCTAGTCCACCCTGTGCCCCAGCTGCCCCCACTGCATATCCCACCTGCAACCCCCTATGCCCCATTTGCACCATCACCATAGTGGCCTTTCATACTTGGGCACTATGCTGTTGCTACAAATGGAGCACTACTATCACTTTTTTTGGTCTCCCTGACTATGCTGTCCATTGCTCACGCTGAAATGGTTTCACTCTCCTGCAAATGTGCATCTTATTACAGGTTTTTACTTCCAGTAATGTTTGGCCCTTCATTTCCCCGCATTAGTGTAGCAGTAGCCTCTCCCTGCCTATTGACCCCTTCTCTCCGCCCTCTTTCCACCCTCTGCGGGACTTACCGCTGCCGATGACGTTAACGCGTATTAAGTAATGTTAACGCGCGTTAACGTTACTTAACATGCGTTAACATAGCTGCTGCTACATTACCGTGCTTTAGTAAATATACCCCAACAGTTTTTACTACATCTTCCAGTAGCAAATTCCAGAGTTTGATTACACTTTGAGTGAAATAATATTTTCTCTTATTAGTCTTAAATAGGTTACCCTGTAGCTTCATTGCATGCTCCCTAGTCTTTCTATATTTTGATGGCATAAACAATCAATCTACGTTTACCTGTTCCACTCCATTCATTAATTTATAGACCTATATCATATCTCCCCCTCAGCTGTCTATTTTCCAGGTTGAAGGGCCCAAACCTTTTTAGCTTCTCTTCATAGGGGTATCCTTCCATCCCCTTTACCATTTTGGTGGCTCTTCTCTGTACCTTTCTAATTCCGCTATATCATTTTTAAGATACGATGACCAGAATTGCACACAATATTCAAGTGCAGTCACACCATGGAATGATACAGAGGCATCAGTATATCCTTTGTTTTATTCTCCATTCCTTTCGTTATGGTACCTAGCATTCTATTTGCTGTCTTGGCCGCCATTGCACACTGGGCGGATGGTTTTAACATATTATCCACGATGATGCCTAAATCTTTTTCCTGGGTGGAGGTTCCTAATGTGCAACCTTCCATCGTGTAACCATAGTTTGTGGTTTTCTTTCCTAGGTGCATAACTTTGCACTTGTCCACATTAAATTTAATTTGCCATTTGGATGCCCAGTCTTCCAATTTATCAAAATCCTCTTGCAATTTTCCACAATCCTCATGGGTTTTAACAACTTTGAATAGTTTTGTGTCATCTGCAAATTTGATAACCTCATTCGTTATTCCCATTTCCAGGTCCTTTATGAATATGTTAAAAAGCAGCGGAGCCAGCACAGATCCCTGGGTACTCCGCTATTCACCTTTCTCCATTGGGAAAATTGGCCATTTAGCCCTACCCTCTGCTTTTTATCTTTTAACCAGTTCCTGATCCACAATAGTACACTGCCTCCTTTCCCATGATTTTTTAATTTCGCCAAAAGTCTCTCATGAGGGACCTTGTCAAAGGCTTTCTGAAAATCCAGATACACTAAATCAACCGACTCACCTTTGTCTACCTGTTTATTCACACCTTCAAAAAATATAACAGATTAGTAAGACAAGACCTTGCTTGGCTAAAGCCATGTTGGTTGTCTCCCATTAAGCATGATTATCTTCATGTTCAGTAATTTTGTTTTTTATGATGGTTTCTACCATGTTTCTTTGTACTAATGTGAGGCTCACCAGTCTGTAGTTTCCCAGATCACTCCTGGAAGCCTTTTTAAAAATGGGCATTACATTGGCCATCCTCTAATCTTCAGGTATTAGAGATGATTTTTTTTTTATTTTTTATTAGGAGTTTCTATTTAATACAACAGGGACATATACAAAGAAACATGTGAAATACATCAAAATAGGAAAAAAGACCATATCCCAAAGGATTATCCAAATAATACTGCAATTAGACCACATCCAGGAGAGCAGAGGGCAACAATAACCTAGAACAAATTACTTTATCAAGCTCTAAATTCCCAGATCCCATTAACAAAATAAGATCACATATAATATACATAAGAAAAACTACCCTTACGTGCCACTATGTACCCTACCCTCCCTGCTCTACAAAAAACCTTCTAACTGCTTAGGGTCCATATAAACATAACGGACACCCAGCAGAGATACCACACATTTACAAGGAAATCTCACATAAAAAGTGGCTCCCAATGTTATTACATGGAGTTTTAACTGAAGAAAACTCTTACATCGAATTTGAGTAGCCCTAGTCACATCTGGAAAAACCTGAACCAACTGACCAGAGAATAAAACAGACTTATACTTAAAATATAACTCCATAACCTGGGATTTCTCAATGTCAGTAGCAATAGAAACTACCAAAGTGGCCCTCCCAGGAATATCATCCACTGACTGTTCCAAAAATTGGGACAAGTTAATGGAAACTGGAAAGGACCCTGGTGGTATTCTAACCGGCTTATCGGGCAAATAATATAACTTAGTAACTTGTATCTTATCCGCATCTTACATAAGAACATAAGATATGCCATACTGAGTCAGACCAAGGTCCATGAAGCCCAGTATCCTGTTTCCAACAGTGGCCAATCTAGGTCATACTTACCTAGCAGTTTCCCCAAAAGATACAGGTTCCGCAATGCTTGTACTGGGTCAAGCATTGATATCCTGGGTCCCTTCTTAATAATGGTTTATGGACCTTTCCTCCAGGAACTTGTCCAAACCTTTTTTAAACCCTGCTAAACTAACAGCCTTTACTACATCTTCCGGTAACAAATTCCAGAGTTTGATTACACGTTGAGTGAAAAAATATTTTCTTTTATTAGTCTTAAATAGATTACCCTGTAGCTTCATTGCATGTCCCCTAGTCTTTCTATATTCTGAAAACGTAAACAATCGATCTACGTTTAACCGTTCCACTCCATTCATTAATTTATAGACTTCTATCATATCTCCCCTCAGCCATCTCTTTTCCAGGTTAAAGAGCCCTAACCTTTTTAGCCTTTCTTCATAGGAGTATCCTTCCATCACCTTTACCATTTTGGTGGCTCTTCTCTGAACCTTTTCTAATAACGCTATATCCTTTTTAAGATACGGCGACCAGAATTGCACACAATATTCAAGGTGTGATCTCACCATAGAACGATATAGAGGCATTATAATATATTTTGTTTTATTTTCCATTCCTTTCCTTATGATACCTAGCATTCTATTTGCTCTCTTGGCCTCCGCTGCACACTGGGCCTAGGGTTTTAACATGTTATCCACAATGACGCCTAAATCTTTTTCCTGGGAGGTGGTTCCTAATGTGGAACCTTGCATTGTGTAACCATAGTTTGGGTTGTTCTTCCCTAGGTGCATAACTTTGCACTTGTCCACATTAAATTTCATCTGCCTTTTTGATGCCCAGTCTTCCAATTTATCAAGATCCTCTTGCAAATTTTCCACAATCCTCTTGGGTTTTAACAACTTTAAATAGTTTTGTGTCATCTGCAAATTTGATAACCTCACTCGTTATTATAACCTTACCGTCCTTCCTTCATGTATTAAATCAAACGTTATTCCACTTTCCAGGTCATTTATGAATATGTCAAAAAGCAGTAGACCCAGCACAGATCCCTGGGGGTACACCACTATTCACCTTTCTCCATTGGGAAAATTGGCCATTTAGCCCTACCCTCTGCTTTCTATCTTTTAACCAGTTCCTGATCCACAGTAGTACACTGCCTCCTATCCCATGACTCTTTAGTTTTGCCAAAAGTCTCTGATGAGGGACCTTGTCAAAGGCTTTCTGAAAGTCCAGATACACTATATCAACCGACTCACCTTTGTCCACCTGTTTATTCACACCTTCAAAAAAACATAACAGATTAGTAAGACAAAATCTTCCTTGTCTAAAGCCATGTTGGCTGTCTCCCATTAGGCCATGACTATCTACATGCTTTGTAATTTTATTCTTTATGATGGTTTCTACCATTTTTCCCGGTACTGACGTGAGGCTCACCGGTCTGTAGTTTCCCGGATCACCCCTGGAACCCTTTTTAAAAATTGGTGTTACATTGGCGATCCTCCAATCTTCAGGTATTAGAGATGATTTTAATGATAGTTCACAGATTACTAATAGCAGGTCTGCAATCTCATATTTCAGTTCTTTCTACACCCTTGGATGTATACTATTTTGCCCAGGTGATTTGCTACTCTTCAGTTTATCTAATGGTTGTAATACATCTTCCCGATATATCGATATTTCCTTCAATTCTTCCTCACCTTTAAATACCACTTCAGTCAAGGGTAACATCCCTACATCTTCCTCAGTAAAGACCGAAGCAAAGAATTCATTCAGTCTCTCTGCTACATTTTTAAACAATCCTTAAATTATTTCCACAGCAAAATTAATGGTGAAAGATAATGAGTTTTAGGAAAGTTAAGAACTCTTAGATTTTTACTATGTATCAGATTCTCCAACAGTTCAAGCCACCCATATAAAAGCAGGGCATCTCTCATCCCTGCCAAACTGGCTACTTGCACATTGGAGAACTGATGGTCCGATATAGATAATCCATTGCTTTATTGAGCAAAGACCACATCCTGTTGCTTAGCAACAACCTCTTTAGAAAAACTGGCTGTCTGATCAAAAACGGTTTTAAGAAACTGATTTATCTGAGCAACTATTGTCCAAATATCCATTAAAGTAACAGAGGCAGGAAAAGACCCCAGTAAAGATTGAGGAGCCAAAGAAACATCAAAGTGTAAACATGATGGCATAGGAACTGAAGAAACATCAGAAGGAGGAGTCACTGAGGGATTAAACTCAGGGATAACCAATCCTGAAGTCTGTTCCCACTCACTCAGTGGCTTCAGGGCAGCTAAAGGCTGTGGAGGTGGAGTTCGAGCAATGGGGCTTAAAGTAGCTCCCAACTCAGAGGGTGAAGATACCTGCATGGAAGAACGTGCCTGGATTGTTACAACAGAAGAAGAAACATGTCTATCCATAGGGCCCATGATTTTACTCACAGTTGCTGAGCTCCCAGAAGACCCTTGTTCTTCCTTTTATGCGGCATCCCTCCAAATCAACCTCCTAACACCGAACTGACAACGACAACATGTCCCTTCATTGAAGTGTCCGTGGCTGCACAAAAAAGCCCTGGTGTTTAAAGAGGAGGTGCAGACAGATGACACAAGCAAATGGGCAGGGCCACAACTCCCATGCCGTTCTCTGGGCTCCAGGCAGGCTGGAACCAACACCCACTGCTCACTATGATGTCCTCAGAATCCAGGCAGACACCCTCTGCTCCCAACAGTACTGGGAGAAGCCACAGTTTTTAAAGAGGAGGCACAGGCAGATAACATAAGCAAATGGGTGGAGCCGCAACTCCTATGCCGATCTCCGGGCTTCAGGCAGGCTGGAACCAACACCCACTGTTCACCCACGTCCTCAGAGTCTAGGTAGGCACCCTCTTCTCCCCATTAGAGATGATTTTAATGATAGTTTACATATTGCTAATAGTAGGTCTGCAATCTCATATTTCAGTTCTTTCAACACCCTTGGATGTATACCATCTGGTCCAGGTGATTTGCTATTCTTCAGTTTATCAAATAGTGTAATATATTTTCCCAGTATATCAATATTTTTTTGAATTCTTCCACAGCATCTCCTTTAATACCATTGCAGTAATGGGTAACATTCCTACATCTTCCTCAGTAAAGACCAAAGCAAAGAATTCATTCAGTCTCTCCGCTATAGCCTTATCTCCTCTTAGTGCCCCTTTTACCCCTCTATCATCTAATGGTCCAACTGACTCTCTCACAGGTTTTTTGCTATGAATGCACTTGAAAATGTCTTTAATATGCGTTTTTGCTTCCACAGCAAGCTTCTTCTTAAATTCTCTCTTTGCCTGCCTTATCAATGCCTTGCATCTAACTTGCCAGTGCTTGTGTTGTTTCCAGTTTTTGTCATTTGGTTCCTTTTTCCATTTCCTGAAAGATGCTTTTTTGGCAACAACAACCTCTCTGACCTCACTTTTAAACCATGCTGACAGTTTTTTGGACTTCCTTCCACCTTTCTTAAAGCATAGAATACAGCTGGTCTAGGCTTCCAAGATAGCATTTTTAAACAACACCCAAGCTTGATGTAAATCTTTAACCTTTGCAACTGCTCCTTTTAGTTTTTCTTAACTATTTTCCTCATTTTATCATAGTCTCCCTTTTGAAAGTTAAAAGGTAATATTGTTGATTTCCTTACCGTCCTTCCTTCATGTATTAAATCAAACGTGATCGTGCTATGATCACTATTGCCAAGTGGCCCCAACACCCTTATCTCTTGTACCAGATCTAGTGTTTCACTAAGGACAAGTCCAAAATGGCTTACCCTCTCATCAGTTCATGAACCAGCTGCTCCAAGAAGCAGTCATTTATTTAATCTAGAAACTTTATCTCCCTAGCATGTCCTGCCCTGACACTGACCCAGTCGATACTGGGGTAATTGAAATCACCCAGTATTATAATTACTGTGCTGTAACTTTTGTTAGCTTGCCTAATTTCTTTGAGCATTTCATCATCCATTGTTCATTCTGGCCAGATGGTCGATAGTACATCCTCACTGCTATTGCCTTTCCCGTCTCTTTTTTACATGGAATTTCAATCCATAGAGATTCTATAGTGAATTGTATTTCCTGCAAAACTTTAATCCTTTGTGACTCAATTCCCTCTCTAACATAGTGCACAACCCCTCCACCAATTTGATCTTCTCTATCATTATGATGTAGTTTGTGCCCAGGTATCACAGTATCCCACTGGTTGTCCTCCTTCTGCCATGTCTCTGATACCAATCATATCTAACCTCTCATTTAGTGCTATATATTCTAACTCTCCCATCTTATTTTTTAGACTTCTAGAATTTGCATACAAGCATTTTAGAGGCTGTATTCTATTCATATTAATCTGGCTATCGGTAGGCAGGGGTAATTTGGAATCTTTAAGCTCTATCTGCTCTGTACTCAAGGGCATATGGGCTACTGTTGCCTTTATTGGAACCTCTCTTCTGATATGCTCTAACTTCATTCTTTTGGTAATATCCTTCATGGATACATTGTTCTGAACCATGCGCTCTTGCACAGCTGTTGTATTTCCCTTATTATCTAGTTTAAAAGCTGTTCCATCTCCTTTTTAAAGGTTAATGCCAGCAGCCTGGTTCCATTCCGGTTAAGGTGGAGCCCAGCCCTTCGGAAGAGTCCCTCCTTTCCCCAGAATGTTCCCCAGTTCCTAACAAATCCAAACCCCTCATCCTTGCACCATTGTCTCATCCACACATTGAGACTTCAGATCTCTACCTGCCCTTTGGGTCCTGCGCATGCAATGGGAAGCATTTCGGAGAATGCTACCCTGGAAGTTCTGGATTTCAACCTCCTTCCTAAAAGCCTAAATTTTACCTCCCTACCACACTTTCCTATGTCATTGGTACTGACATGTACCAAGACAGTTGACGCCTCCCCAGCACTATCTAAGACCTTGTCTAGGTGACACGTGAGGTCCACTACCTTTGCAGCAGGCAGGTATGTTACCAGACGATCCTCACGTCCACCAGCTATCTACTTTCCTAATGATCGAATCACCAACTATAACAGATGTCCTAACCCTTCTCTCATGGGCACATAGCCCTGGAGAAACTTTCTCAATGTGAGAGGGTTTTACATCACCTGGAGGACAGGTCCTAGCTACAGGATCACTTCCTACCGCACCAGGGTGATGCTCTCCTGTCATGTGACCTCTCTCATCCATGGCAACAGGAATGCTGCCAGACTGGAGGTAGGCCTTCAGTATTATATCCCTGTAGGTCTTGTCTATGTACCTCTCTGTCTTCCTTATGTCCTCCAAGTCTGCTACTCTAGCCTCCAGAGATCAGACTCATTCCCTGAGAGCAAAGAGCTCATTGCATCTAGTGCACATGCAAGACCCCTCACCAACTAGGAGAAAATCATACATGTGACACTCAATGAAAAAGACTGAAAACCCCCCATCTTGCTGCTGGACTGCTGTCTGCATCTTAATTTTAAGGTTGTGTTTAGGTATTTAAGTCCTTTACTTACTAAAGGTTGCTAGGAATGCTTATACTAATAAAACTATACCTATTATGTTTAATGTACTTTGTTCACCTGAAACTTAATTAATCTCAGGTCCTTAATATATGCCTGATGAGGATACACTGCTGCATCTGAGAGTGAATGTGGCACTTCCTTTCCTTTAAGAGATTTAAGCACCTATAAAGTTACAATTATACCAGGGGTGGATGGGTGTTGGGGAGGGAGGGAGGGAAAGAAGACTTATTAAAAACTGGCTGCTATACAGTAGCCTGTCCTGTGCTTCTAAGGTAATCTGTGACCAATTTCCTGGGTGATTCACACAGCCCTTGCTTGGGGGAGTCTTGGGTTCTAAATTTAACCAGAAAGCCATCTGCTGTGTTTTAAATTTAAACTGAAAGCTCTTTGCTGCTACTAGACCCTGACTGAGTATTGCATTTAAACTAAAAGCTCTCTGCTGGGTTTTAAACTTAAACTGAAAGCTACCTGTTGAGTTTTTAATTTACTTAAAAGCTATCTGCTGATACTAGGCACTGGCTGATTTAACAAATACACTGGAATTACAGATTAATCAGCTTTAATCTAAAGAATTCCTTTTTCCCCAAAATTTAGATAAATTCCCAGAAGTAAATACTTACAATTGCAGATCTCTCTCCAGAAGTAGCAGTCCCAAGACTAAAGGTGAAAGAAGATATACTCAAGAGTAATCTAAGGGAATATATGTTTATAGAGAGAGTGGTAGATGCATGGAGCAGCCTCCCAGTGGAGATAATGGAGATGCATGCCTGCATTGTGTGCCATTGAATCAGTGTTGACTCCTGGTGACCCAGCAGCTCCTGAGCTTTCAGCATCTCAATTCGATAAAGCATGGGACAAGCAGAGAGAATCTCAGAGAGAGAGAGAGATAGTGCAAAGGATTGTGGAGCTTAGTAGTTGGTGTAAATGGGCAGACTGGATAGGCGGTTTTGTCTTTATCTGATTATTTTTCTATGTTCCTATGAAATTTATTCTGAATGTATGGCAACAAGTGTTTGTGTGTAGTTTTAGAGGTATTTTGTTCCTTATACGGGGTGCAAAAGAGCTCAATATACAGTTGCTCATGCTGGAGATGGGAAGGACGAAAGAGCCAGTGGGGAGGAAGGAAGTTCTGTTTTAGGACTGTAAGTGAGCAACAGCTGAGATAAATAGCTCACTTCTTACACCTGCACAAAGATATTTGTTAAAACTTCATAAAGACTGGACCTAAGATTGATTCCTATGGAATCCCACTGCTTCCTCCCCTTCCTCTGATTTAATGCTATTGACAACTATTCTCTCCGTGTGGGTTTTTTCACTCTCTCTCCCTTAGAACGAGGTCAAAAGCCTTACTGATCTACTACACTAATCGGTTCATCAAAGGCTGCAATGAGATTTGTTTAGCAAGATCTTTCACTTGTGAGCCTATGCTGGCTCTTCCTGTAAGTCACTGGGTTGGGGTATTGTGCTTTTCTTTCCTTCACTAGCCTTTCCATTATTCATTACTGATAGTCAGTTACAAGTCTGTAGTTTTCTGTTTCCTTTCTTTTCCCAGCCCTATGGAGCAATACTACAGCCACTCTTCTCTAGTCTTTTTGAATCACTCCTTACCAGTGATAAGTTGAACAAATATATAAGGGAGTGGAATTAGTACCTCATTGAGCTATTTAAGCATTCAGTAATGTACCCCACCATGCCCCATTTCCTTGTCTATTTGTAATTGTACCATTACTTTGAGCATTACCTTCTCATCAAATGATAGCATACTAACTCAACAGTCCCTTTTGACCTTGCCGTTTTCATTAGGCTCATCAACCTCTCTTTCTAGTGTGAATATCAAAGTAATTTCATTCAAATATTTGCTTTCATCTAATCCTCTTAAATAACTTCAACTCCCCCTTAATTCTTACGATTATCCTTTTATTATATCTCTACAGACGTGTTTATCCCTTGCTTTTACTGACTGAGCCATTCATCAGATCTCAGCAGCAGCACAGGTAACAGCTCTGTGGGTGCAGTGGGTGCTGAGCACCCTCAGTATTGAAGACGCTCTTTTACTATGCTCAAGGAGGGCTAATTTGTTTTCTATTTAGCATGATAAATGCTTTGTAGATTGTGCAAAATGTCATTGCAAAAATAATTGACAGTATACCAAAGTATGCACATGTGGAAGGTAATTTTATAACCCCCCTCTCCCTTGCTGTGTCCATGAGTTTATTTATTTTATTTATTTAACATTCATTTTTATACCGCATCTTCCAGAGATCAGTTGCGGTGTACAAATAACAACTATTAACAAATCGAAATTTGTTTTACATAGAACATCTTAGATATACATAGAACATCTTAAAGTATCATAAATTAAACAAATTTAACTGGAACTGAGTTAAAACAATTAATTAACAGAAAGTGGTGTTAACGTACATAATATAGTACATAACAGATACAACTATATGCAAGAGGAAGGTATTAGGGCATAAGAGATTGGAAAGTCTTTTCATTTGCGCTATGTGTGAGGTCTATTTATGTGGAAGGGTTGTGCTTTATGTTGTCAGTTACTTGTTTAGCCTTTATCTAAGTTGAGTGTAAGGTTTTCCATGGTGTTATAGTGTTTGGTGAATAGATAAGTTTTTAATTTTTTGCGGAATTCCATGATCTCTGTTGCCATTTGCTTGTACTTTATAGAATAGGGCAGTGGCATAAGTTCCAAAGAGGGGCCCCCAAGCAAAATTTTGCTGAGGACCCCTCATTCTTGCGGTGGCGAAGTCTCCCCCCCCCCATGTGTGGACCCCCATGTGGCAGAAGTGGCGGCGACTAATTTGCAGTATCATCTTTGCTGAGCTGCCTCCACTCTTGTAAGTTTGCTGCATGCCCGGCAGATGTTCCCTGCTGGCCATGAGGCAAACTTAGAAGAGCAAAGGCAATGCAACAAAGATGATCCAGTGAGTTTGCCATGATGCCTTACTGCAGCTACACGGCCTGAGCCCCCCCTTCCCCCATTTCTGCCTGACCCAACCATGCTGGTGGAATTTACACCACTGGAATAGGGGCATACTGATGCGCTTGAACCCAGTTCCAGCAGATATACCTGCACTGAGCAGGCATAACTGCACGCAATTAGATTGGCGAGGAAACATGCATATGTTACACTATTCTGTAACATGTGCATATGAATTTAGACACCGTTTACATTCTACCAAAGTTCTGCTCCAGTGTACACCCCCATGGCAACCACCAAAAGCGCATGCATAAGTGCCAGTTCATGTGTGCAAGTCCTTGAGAATAGGGACTTAGGCACATGTCTGGTGTGTGAGTGTCCATGTGTGTTTAGAATCAGCCACATTATGCCAACTATACAGAAACTGCACTGGCTTCCGATTCAGTACTGAATTGGATGCAAATGTGTATGTCATATTTTGAAGGCAAAGAATTGTGCTATAAATTTGAATTTCTCCTCATTAGTCAAACTTTATTAACCTGTGCACACGTTATGTTCGAGCCAAGCTGATTTGCTGCTGCTGTCTATGGTAACAGTGGTCCACAACGTTGCTTCCCATGCACTTGCATTGTCACTTAGTGGCCCATGTTTGTGGGATGTTCTGCCTACGGAGTTACAGCAGGAAAAGGATTTTATAGAGTTTCGGAAAAAAAATTAAACCCTATTGTTTATGGAAGCACATTTTTAAGTTCTAGGGAAATTGATTTGTTTGTGTGACTTGACATTTATAACCTTATGAGTGTATATTCGGCGGTGGCTGCCAGTGCACTTAAAGAGACTAGCCACCGCCACTTGAATTTATACCTGGATATTCAGTGATGGAGCCATATCGAACCACCAGAACTGAATATCTGGGTTGCCCAGAGAGCATTTTAGCCATCTAGTCAGTGGAGCTACTGTATTCAGCCACTGGCCAGTTAGCTAAATTGGCTAATGTTAAGCCAGCTTTTTGGCCTAACTTTAACTGGTTTAAGTTGACCCGCCAGCAGTTGTATACTGCCGTTGCCAAGTTAGCTTTGGTTTCGGTCCCTATTCTGCCCCTGGAGCACCTCAACACTAAGTGCTTAGCATTCAGACAATAAAAACTGAGTAGCAAGGGATATGCAGCAGCACTAAATGGTTAACCACTTAAATCAATTTAAATATGCCCCTCCAATATGCCTAGAAATAATATGATAGTTGTGATATAAATTTGAATTTGAAACTTTAAATCAGATTTTTGAAAATTTGGCTTTTATGATCCGCAGTAATCCCTCTTATGTGAATACAGGACAACCCTTGAATTTATTTATTTATTTATTTTATTTAACATTTCTTATATACCGCGCTATTTGTCATCAGTGCGGTTTACATTGTAACAATAAAACACCTTGGTCAGATAATTTGACTTTCATTTACAGATAACAGGAAAATAACTTGGAGCTAAACCAGGGGAAACTATATATAATCTTAGTAACTATATGTTGGTACATAAGTCGGTTCTATGCAGTCATATAGGATATGTAGAATTGCAGTCATCTATAGAGATTTTATTCCAACAAAGGATTGAACGGATGCACAGCTGCTTTGCAGTACTGGTTCTCTATTGGTAACCAGATGTGCCTCTGTTCAAACTGGTACACATCCTTATGTCAAATCCGATGCCACTGTGCATACGTGGTTGGTGAATCCCTTGTTTGAGAAGGCTGAAACAGAGGGGTGAGGCAGGGGCATAGATAGTCCCCTCCTATGATGTGGCAATTTTAAAAAGGACAGAAATCTTGCCATGTGCACTTGCTGTCATACCACGGAATCACCTATGACCTATTTCACTAACTTTACAAAACAAAAAGCAACCAATTTATATAATATGATATTCAATCCCACCACCAAACTGAATTTTTACAGTTTTTTAATTGATCTATAAAACAGTTATAACTGATTAAAAATGCATTTTACTTTCATATTGGGCACATGGCCTGCCGCCCTTCACTGCACAGTGAACCCCCCCCCCCCCACCTACTGCCTCTGATTCCGGCAATAGGATCGAAGGGGGGTAGCTAAGCTTGGCAGCAGTGGCCCACGGCAGGCCAGGCGCTTCGGCACATATGTCCTTCCGCTTCTGATCCCCTGAAGTTCTGTCATTGGGGCCAAGCCACCCTCCAAACCTGCCGCCAGAATCAGCAGCAATGGGAGCGGTAGCATGGCTCAGCATGGGGGGGTGGCAGCGTGGCTTGGCATGTGGGGGTGGCCGGCACAGCTGGGGCTTCTGCCTAGGGCAGCAGAAACCCTTGGGCCGACCCTTCTTTCACAAATAGAGTACAGTGTACATAATATAAAAATTCTGGTGTCACCTCAATAACAGCAATTTGAACTCTCCACTAACAAATACTTTGGAAGTAACACAAAACCATCTCCCTTCTTCCTTCATTTCCAAACTTCTTGAACTTGCCATTCTCTGCCATTGCCTTGAATTTCTCTCCTCTCAAGCCCTTCTAGATCCACTACAATCTGGCTTTTGTACCTTACATTCTACTAAGACAGTTCTTATATGCTGACTACCCAAGATATTAGAATATGCTTATTGAGTGATCACTCGGTAAATAACAAACGAGGCAGGCCTGCTTCATGACTTAATCATCGGTACTAGGGGAGCCTTACTTGTTATTATAGAATCTTGGCTCAAGGGGATTTACTTACTCATTAGATTACTCCTGAGTCTTTCCCCTTTCACATCCATTCTCTGACCCCTTGTTCCACAGCTTCTTTTCAATTAAAAGAAGCCCACTTCTTGTGCATTTATAGCACAGAGGTATTTAAAGATCTATATCATATCTCCCTCTCATGCCTTTCTTTCACAGTATATATATTGAGATCTTTAAGTCTGTGCCCATATGCTTTATGATGAAGACCACTGATCATTTTAGTAGCCACCCTCTGGACCATCTTCGTCCTGTCCATATCTTTTTGAAGGTGTGGTCTCTGAAATTGTACACAGTCCTCTAAATGAGGTCTTGCCTCATTTTTCCTGCTGTCCATTCCCCTCCCTATGTAGCCAAGCCTTTTTCTGCCATTTCTGTCAGCAGCCACCTTAAGATCATCGGATATGATCATTCCCCGGTCCTGCTCTTTTTTTCATGCACAGAACTACTTCACCTCCTGTACTGAATTGCTCCTTAGATTTTTACAACCCAAATACATGATTTGTAATTTTTAGCATTAAATTTTAGCTGCCAAACTTTAGATCATTCTTCAGGTTTTGCTAGTTCCTCCTGCATGTTATTCACCCCTTCCAGCGTGTTTACCGTATTGCAGATTACGGAATCATCCATATAGGGGCAAACCTTTCTCAAATGCCCTTCCGCATTTGGGCATTTCTATGTGTGTGACATCTACAGTACATGTATAAATGCTGGTATTTATATATGCAATTGCCATGGAAGGCTTCTAAAATATTCTTAATATACTGAGCTTTTAGCTTTTAGGAACATAGTAATTAAAGATAATGACCTAATCTCCATTGCCTTTTTTCCTTGCTATGTTGTGCTTTCCTTTCCTCCTTTTTAATGTAAGCATTGCCTTCTAGGATTTTTCAGATTTAGAGACAGAAACATAGCGGGGCATATTCACAATGATTAACGCAGTTGTCAGACCTGTTAACTGCATTAATCTCAGTGAGTGGGATATTCAGTGACACATAGCCAGTCCGTGCCACTCAGTATCCCCAGCTAACTCTGCTGTACACCACAATGCTCACCGCGTAGCCTTGGGGATTCCAAGCGTGGCACTGGTAAAATAGCCAGCGGAGATATTCAGCCGCTGGCCGATTAACTTAAACTGGCTAACGTTAGGTACTTTAAAGGCTGACCTAACTTTAGCTAGTTTAACTAACTGGGCAGAGTCTGATTGCCACTGCACGGTTAACTAAAATGCTAACTGGGCACACCAGATATTCAACTTCAATGCCAGTGGCTGGATATGACTCCAGCATTGAATATCTGTTCTTAATTTAAAGTGATGACAGCACTTTAAGGTGCATGCTTACTAAAGGATTTAACGTGTTTTAATGAAAGTTAACGTGTTAAATGCTTAGAGCTTTTTTATTTCTACTAAAGCTACTCTACCCAACGATAGTCCTGCTCAGACCTTGATTTGATTTCCAACCTGTAAATAGTTACCCCATCGATGTCCAAGTTACAGCACTTGGTCATTGTAAATACAGGGCAGCCTAGGCCGTACTGTAAAAGTTACTGTTGTATGTAAACCACACTGATTTTAAATAGCACGGTATAAAAGAGTCACTAAATAAAATAAATAAAAATAAAATACTGTATGGGTACAATTGCACTTATGTGCATTAACGTCATTGACGTGCATTAACCTTTACTAAATGGGGATGGGTGAGGAAAGCCCCCAGGTAGGTGAAAGCCCCCAGGTAGGTGATACATTAAATACCTTTATGGAAATGGGTAACAGGTGTAACATATGGAAAGCAGTGTGTATAAATGCCCGTAGCATGGGAAATAAGATCCCTGATGTTGAAGCTTTGGTGGGAGTGGCTGACTTGGATTTAGAGGCAGTTACAGAAACATGGTTCACAGAAAACAATGATTGAGATGTAACTATACCTGGCTATACTTTATTCAGAAAGGACACGGTAGGAAGAAGGGGAGGAGGAGTGGCACTATATGTAAAAACTACTATTAAAGCTTTAGAATTACAGAGCTTAAAAGGGAGAGAGGAGGCATTGTGGGTTAAACTAGAAAGAGGGAAAGAGAAATCTATTTGCATTGGTGTGATACACAGACCTCCCTCACAAGAGGAAGAGGTGGACAGAGAGTTAATTGAAGACATATGCAGCATTGCTAGGAAAGGGGAAGTGCTACTGATAGGAGATTTCAATATGCCAGATGTTGATTGGCACATTCCTGCTGCAGTATCATCTAGAAGCAAGGAGATCCTGGATTCTCTACAGGGCGAACTATTCAGGCAATTGATAACAGACCCCACACGTGAAGGGGCCATACTGGACTTGGTGCTTACCAATGGTGAAAGTGTTTCTGATGTTGTAGTAGGAGATCATTTTGCATCCAGTGATCACCAGATGGTGTGGTTCAGGACTAGGACTAGGACTAGGACTAGGTCTGTTAAAATCCATTCAAAGTTGAGGATCTTACACTTTAGGAAGACTAACTTTGCCAAGATGGGCCAATACCTCAGGGAGTCGTTAATGGGATGGGAACAGCTGGGGGATGTAGAAAAACAGTGGGCAAAACTGAAAGGGGATATTTTAAGGGCAACCAACCTTTTTGTTAAAATGTTAAATAAAGATAAAAGGAAAAGGAGACCGCTATGGTTTTCGAAAGAAGTAGCTGAAAAAGTGAAGAAAAAGAGGGAAGCCTTCATGAAATACAAGAGATCACAGAAAGAGGAAGACAGGCATCTGTATTTGGAAAAACTAAGAGAAGCTAGCAAAGTAGTCAGGGAGGCAAATATTCAAAATGAGGAGGAAATAGCCAATGCAATAAAATGGGGGGATAAGACATTTTTCAGATATATTTTATTTATTTATTTATTTATTACAATCTTTTATATACCGCGCTATTTGATATCAGCGCGGTTCACATACAACAACATCAACAGAATAACAGGCTATTCCGTGTTTACAGCAAACAGGTATATAAACTTGGGTAACATAAGGTTAACTTATTACAAACATGATTATGATATTAGTGAGAAGAGGAAGGGCAAAAGTGGTATTGTCAGACTCAAGGGTGCAGAGGAGGAATATGTAGAAGCTGATAAGGATAAAGTGGAATAGCTCAACAAATATTTCTGTTCTGTGTTCACAGATGAAGAACCAGGAGCAGGACCTCAGAAAACACCCACAAACAGGAACAGAAGCAAGGGACATCTTTAACAATTTTCAGAAGAGTGTGTTTGTGAGAAACTAGCTCAACTTAAAGTAGACAAAGTGATGGGACCAAATGGGATACACCTTAGAATACTGAGGGAACTTGGGGATGTTCTAGCAGCTCCACTGACTGACCTTTTCAATGCCTCGTTGGAGTCGGGAGTAGTGCCAAAGGACTGGAGAGAGGCTCATGTGGTGCCTTTACACAAAAGCGGAAGTAAGGATGTGGTTGAAAACTACAGGCCGGTTAGTTTAACTTCGGTGGTGAGTAAATTATTGGAAACGCTGCTGAAAGAGAAAATAGTGAGGTTTCTGGAGTCCAGCGGATTACAGGATCCAAGGCATCATGGATTCAGGTCTTGTCAGACAAATCTGATTGATTTCTTTGACTGGGTGACCAGGGAGTTGGACCGAGGGAGAGCCCTAGATGTGGTGTATTTAGATTTCAGTAAAGCCTTTGACACTGTTCCTCACAGGTGACTTATAAACAAACTAAGCACCCTAGGGATGGACCCAAAAGTTACTGCTTGGGTTAGAAATTGGTTGGGTGGGAGGCGACAAAAAGTACAAGTAAATGGAGCTCACTCTGAGGAGAAGGATGTTACCAGTGGTGTGCCCCAGGGATCGGTCCTTGGTCCGATTCGTTTTAACATCTTTGTTAGTGATATAGCGGAAGGGCTGTTGGGTAAGGTTTGCCTCTTTGTGGATGATACCAAAATCTGCAATAGAGTAGACACCCAGGAAGGTGTAGATAACATGAGGAGGGATCTAGCTAAGCTTTAAGAATGGTCTAGAATTTGGCAGATGGGATTTATTGTTAAAAAATGTAAGGTCATGCATTTGGGCTGCAGCAATCCAAGGGAGCAATATAGTATAGGGGGTGAAGTACTTTTGTCCACTAAAGAAGAGCGGGACCTAGGCGTGGTTGTGTCTGATGACCTTAAAGTAACTAAACAGGTAGAAAAGGCGAGGGCAAAAGCTAGAAAGAATGCTTGGGTGCATACATAGAGGAATGGCTAGCAGAAAAAAGGAGGTGATAATGCCTCTGTATAAGTCTTTGGTGCGACCTCATTTGGAGTATAGTGTGCAATTCTGGAGACCGCACCTTCAAAAGGATGTGAATAGGATGGAGTCGGTGCAGAGGGTAGCTACTAAAATGATTAGTGGTCTTCATTATAAAGCATATGAGGACAGACTGAAGGATCTTAATATGTACACCTTAGAGGAAAGGCGGGATAGAAGTGATATGATTCAGATGTTTAAATACCTCCGTGGCATAAATGTTCAGGGAGAGAGCCTCTTTCAATTGAAAGCAAGTTCTGCCACGAGGGGACATGGGATGAGGGTGAAGGGAGATAGATTGAGGAGTGATATGCGGAAATATTTCTTTACGGAAAGAGTAGTGGATCCATGGAATAGTCTCCCAGTGGACGTGGTAGAGATGAGGACAGTAACTGAATTCAAAAAAGCATGGGACAAACACAGAAGATCTCTAAAGGTAAAAACGGGACTGTTGTAGTTGTTGATATGGAAGGACAGACTAGATAGAATATGTGGTCTTTTTCTGTCATCATATTTCTATGTGTCTATGTTTCTATGCCCCGAAATGTGCTGGCCGCCGCTGAATACCAGCTCCATAGAAACTAGACATCTGCAGAGCCAAAAAATTCATTTGTTTTTTTGAAAACAAATCGGAGTTTGTATATTTTTGTTGAAATTGTCTACCTACTGTGTGCAAAAATTTCTTTTGCATGTGTATACCTATGAAATAACCTGCGCACAATTGATATACATGTGCACAAGCAATTTGTGTGCATTTTTTATTTTTAGGCACAGAAATGAGTGTCTAAATCAGCCTTAAATGCACATACCTAATAGAAACATATTATAGAAATATGACAGCAGATAAAGACCATTTGGCCTATCCAGTTTGCCCATCCATATTAACTACTAAACTTTATAATCCCTATGGAAATATAGTAAAATGATGGCAAACAAAGGAAATGTCTCTTTCTCGTTGTCATAATGTATATTTTGTTTTATCTGGAAATAGGCTGAAAAAGAAAGAAAACTACCTTTTTTTTCCTGGAGAGAATTCATTATGTCATATTTTTGCTAACTGTAGGAGAGTTTAATAGATTAATACGTTTCATGACACACTATTGAGTTAATACTATTGCAGTGTCATACTAATATCTTTTTTTGTTTGAGACTGAGGCTTATTGACTGCCCTCAAGTTCTTTGTTAATGAATGAGCCTTTTACTTGATATTTATTGTCACATTTTTTCTTTTATTGCAGTCTTTTATGGTAAATTGCTCTGCATAGTGCCAAGCACTATATAAGCAAAAAAAAAAAAAAGATTTTATTTGCTCAACAATGACACACAAGATCGTATATTATTTTGCATGTCCATTATAAATCAGGGGCATATGTTGGGTTATTGCTTTTTTTTCAAACACTTAACACAATCAGGGAGCTGCTTTCTTCTTCCATTGTATTATGTTTCTGGGATTGATCTTTGCCCTGTTTCAGTGCTAAAGGCATCTGTTCTTGAATTTCACAAGCTCTCACTGGAAATAACATTTTACACTCCATTTGATCTAAACTACAATATTATGCATCATTTGGTCTAGCAGAAATTGTGTTTTAAAATTTTCTCAGAAGTAATTAGAAAACAAGTACTGTAGGCTGTCATGGAAAATGGCACCACCAAAATCATCCCACAGACACTGTATGGGGCATGTTTGCTAAACTGCACTAACCGTTAGGGCAAGTGCACTGCATTAACTGTTAGTACAGGGCCCTGCAGTAAAATTCCATGCTAACTACTTAGCTTGATTGGGTGATTAGGAGCATAATGTGGGCATTGACGGCATATCAAGGTTAGCACAGGCTTTATGGGTACTTGCTAAATGCAAATGTTGCTGTTAGTGGCGGTTCACTGAACACCACGTCAAGAGATGGCAGTAATTGCACCTGCAGGACAGTTTGCATGGTGTGGCTTGTTAGCAATGCACTAACAGCAAGGGGATGCAGCATATACCCCCAAAAATTAGCACAGATTAGCACTAGTTTTACAGTACCAAAGTGTGCTAACAACGCACCCTTTAGTAATATGCCCCTCTGTGAACATGGCAAGTCACATCACCCTCCACTGCCTCAGGTGCAACTAGATTATAAGCCACTTTGGGCAGGAAAATAATACATGTACCTGAATATAACCCGTCTTGAGCTCAGATTTGAAAAAAGTCAAGTAATTAATCTAAAATGCAAAAACAAATGTGCTGGAATGAGGAACCTCTAGAAGTCAGGAAACTTGGGCCTGAGCCAAATGAAGTATTTGGAAGCAACCAGAGTAAATCATGGGAATTTGATTTAGCTCACACTTTTCTCAGGAGTTCAAGGAGCTTCCCCCTCCTACTGCATGTTTCTCTCTGATTCGCCAGACTTATTTGCTTAGGAGTCGATTTGTCAAGCCATTTCTGATTTGGACCAGACTTTAGCCCCTTATGTTAATCGATTGAATTTAAGGGGTAAGTTTACTAAGCTGGGCCAACAATTAAGGTGTGCTATTTGTAAGTAGCTCTCATTGACTAACACTCAGCCTAGTTACAAATAACACACCTTAACCAGAAGTAAACATACCCCTAATATCCGATTGATTGAGCAATGGGTTTCTAAGTCTGAGAAAGAAATCCGGATATGAATAATGTGCTTCAGTGGATGAGAAAATCCTAACTTTACAATCTTCTGAAAAAATTTGACAAAAAACATCGTATTTTATGACGATTGAATCATTGGAGAATAAAGTTAGTTTAACTTGATGTTGGTTAATTTTCCAGAGCTCCCACTATCATCTCCATGAGAGACTTTTAGGATGCATTTAATTGACATTCCGAAGGTTACTTCTGGGAGAATTCCTCCAATTTCTAAAATCTACGATTATCCAGCTGGAAGGAGGCACAGGAACGCTTACAGAGCCATGGTGCTCCCATAGATATTTTGGATGTTTCAGCTGTTTGGAAGACTTCAGACTGAATTAGCTGCTCGCCACTCTAAAGCTTTCTTTGGCCTTGAGCTCTGATCGTGAATGGCTTTTGTGTCGGTGTGTTTTAAGCATCATAATGAGACTTTTTTGACTTTTTAAGTCAGAATGTTTCCAGATGTTACCAGAGACACAGGAAAAATATGGAATTTTTCCAGGAAGCTTTATCTTTCTTGAAATTTCCACGTAAGTGCATGTTAAATCTAAATCTGTGAAATATGTATTTTTGGAAGCTTCCCATTAGTCTACAGCTCAAGTTATTTACTTGGGGCCCTATTTTTGAAGGCATTTGCACGGGTAACTACCCTAATTACCCATGTAAATGCCTTATCCTGTATTTTTGAAAGGCACATACACAGGTAGTGCCTTTCAAAAATTCCGGATAAGTCCCTAACACGCCCAGATGCTATGCAGTTAGCATTGGGGTGTTTTAGGGGCGTACAGGGGCAGATTGGGGGTGGAGGGAAGGACTAACCGAGTAGCAGCGATTTTCAATGCTACCTGCTTAGCCCTCTGTGCCTTAAAGATAGGCAAGGTTTTTCCTCGCCTATCTTTCAGGCACAGGGGCTAAGCAGGTAGCATCGAAAATTGGTGCAACCCGGGTAGCTCCTGTGGCTTCTGGGTTGTGCGGCGCGACCCGGTTTTCAATGCTGGGACTGCATATGACTCTGGCATGGAAAATCCGGATTAGGCGGAAGGGGGGCAGGCTATATGTCAACGAGGCGCATAGCACCGCCCAGATGAAAATCGGGCCCTTGATTAATATAGTATAAATTTATAAAAATAAAATAAAAAATAATTTATATTTTGCAAGCCTATATGTTCACATGCCACCAATTAACTACTGAGACCGCTGTCTTTATTTGATTTCAGTTTGGATAGGGAAATAAACACCAGAGGATTAAAGAGGATAACCCTCTTAATCCCTTCTAGAAAAAGATGACTGAAATGAGCACTATTTAAAAACCTATAAGTGCTAGGAAGCAGCTGTAAACACTGAATCCTGACATTTGTTGCTGGAGGATGTAGTCAAAGCTTTTAATGCAGCTGGGTATTTATTTTATTTATTTATTTATTTAACAATCTCTTATATACCGCACCTTCCTAAGATCAGCTGCGGTTCACAAATAACAACAGGCAACAAATCATGGATTTGTTTTACATATAACGTCATATAACTATAACCAATGTACAGTAAACAGAAATGTTGAACAGATAGCACTGAATAGTGCAACACTATATACATTATGTACATTAACATTATATTATTAAATACATATACAAGTTATGTGGGATATAATCATTATGAGTAGTACAGATGCAGATAGGGCAGGTTTTCTTTTCTGTTATAGTGAGATGTAGATAAAACTGTTTAGCCTTTGTCTAATTCTTTTGATGGCTGTTCTATAGTGTTGTAGTGCATTGTAAAAAGGTATAAAAGAGGTTGGGATAAGTTCCTAGAGGAAACGTCCATAAGCCATTATTAAAGTGGACTGTGGAAATGCACTGCTTATCCCTGGAATAAGCAGCATGGAGTATGTCTGCCTTTTGGGAACCTGACGGGTACTTGTGACCAGGATTGGCCACTGTTGGAAACAGGATTGGGCACAATGGACCTTTGGTCTGACCAGTATGGCATATCTTATGTTCTTATATACATGTTTTCTCTATATGATACACATGTAGATTTTTCATCTGCCAAGGTCACACCCAAACCATACCCCTGAGACTCCCCCCCCCCCCTTGCAATTTCACGTGTAAATTCAATCCTTTCTAAAATCACAAATAAGGCCTTGCTGCCTCTTCCACTTTAGCCTCAGCTTATAAATCAAATCGGACAGCAAGCTTATGTAGTTAAAAAATGCCTACTGAAAGCAGAAGCTGATGTGAAAAAAACGCCAGGGAAAAGCAAACTCCTTGCTTTGGAAGGCTGAAGAGGTTGTTTCACCAGGTCACTGATTGCTGTTAGGAATTCATTAGTCTTAAGTAATAGTATAAAGTCTAAGAACAGTACATTGAACTCCAAACATTAATATGAAATACAACCAGAAGTATCACCTTCCTGCCCAGTGGCATAGTGAGAAATGATTTGGGGGGAGGGCAGGTTCTAAGGTTAACAGTGTTATCATTTTCATGTTTCCCTCCAAATTGAGTGACTTTTTTGCCCAGGTCATAGGAAAGTTGCAGTTTGTGGGATTTTGGGCTACTGCCCACTGTCTCTTTAGGTGAGAAAATCCTGGGAAAAATTAAATAAACTAAAATAGAGTTGTGGTCAACATTATTGGTGTCTTTGCAGTTTAGGTATGTTGTATACAATATTTTGAGAAATAATTGGAATATTCCAACTGTATGTCATCATAATATTTTAATAGTAGTACACAACAACAACAAAAAAGTTGTCTGTGCAACAGACATAGTAATTTCAGAGAAAAAAAAACAAAATATGACCTGGACAGGATTAATGGCACCCTTCACTAGTATTTGGTTGCACAACCCTTGGCAGTGATGACAGCCTCCAAATGTTTCTTGTAGCCATCTATCAGTTTCATACATCTGTCTGCTGGTAGTTTCTCCCACTCTTCGTGATTTGTTCCACTTCATGAATGTTTCCAGGTTTCTTTTTACCAATGGCAGATTTCAGCTCTTTCCAAAGGTTCACCACCCCCAATGCCTACATAAAATCCAAGCAAATCACATCTGAAAGAGCTATCTCGTTGGCTGCACCTGCCCTTTGAAATGCACTTCCCGACTACCTCAGAGTCATTTCAGACTCCAAGGACTTCAGTAAAAAACTGAAAACAACCCTCTAAACTGAACACTTCGGGGACATTACCTAATGTACAACTGCATACTGTCACCCTGCTGACACAATGCCTTATACCCCAGACTCCAACTACATACTTTTTGTACATAGTTTAATTTGTATATAAATTAGCTTGAAATAATCTCCTGCATTATCCATTGTTTTATGTAAACAGCTTTGATTTTAGGATAAAGCAGTATAGAAATCCAGTTAAATTAAAAAAAATTAATTAATTAATTAATTTTGAGTAAATAACTTTTGAATCTTCCTTGCTTGCAATATTTATTGCAGCTTATAAAGTGAAGGAGTAGCCTAGTGATTAAATGCAGCAGCTTAGTGACCATGAGACCAGGGTTCAGCTCCCATTGGCACTCCTTGTGGCCCTGGAAAAGTCACTTTACCCTCCATGGACTTGGAAAAATGACCTGGCAATTTGCTTCTGGTTACACCCCACCAAGAAAACCCAGGGGCTTCTGGGTCACCTGGAGTCAGCATCGACTCAAGAGCATGCATTGCACAAAGTGCACAAGAAGAATATTGTATATGAAGCAAAGAACATATGGCAGACATCTGATTTAATAAAATAAATAGCAATGCATTCATTCATAAATCTCCTTTCCAGAACACTTGAAACTGAGAACTGCATAACTAAAATAAAACAGCAATAATTATAAGCACATAGGAAGTATCCTCAGACCAAAGGTCCATTGAATCCAGCATCCTTTCTCTGACAGTGGCCATTCCAAGTTCATATCTAAAAGGGACGTCCAGCAGGATGGTACAAAGCCCAAGAAGCTGTGAGGCTAGTAGTCTGGGGTCACTGCATTCCTTTCACAGTCAATGCCACGTAGGTCTCAGTATAGATACTTTTCAACAGCTTTAACACACGTAGCAAAATGACTTCAGCTCTATCTCTAACTGCCAGGCTTATATTTATTTATTTATTAATTTCACAAGTTTTATATACCGCTTTTACTGTCATCAAAGCAGTTTGCAGAGAATAAACTAGCTCAATTTAACTAACGTCAAGGATTTACATGAAACTTAACATGGAGGGGGGGTTATATGAAACTAGAAGGAAACAACAAAAGTGTGGGGGGTAACTTGTTCTGAGCTTGTTTGGTTGATGGAGTTGTGGAGGTTCGATGTTAGGTGATCGCAGCAGCCCCGTAGTGTTCAATGAAGAGGAGAGTCTTTAGCTTCCTTCTCAGATCTTGAATGGCCTGGACTGATCTGTTGGATTTTGGAAGTGAGTTCCAAATTGTAGACGCAAAAAGGGTGAAGGCTCAATTATATTGAGGTGCACCCTGCCTGTCTCTCTTTCATATGGTAATGGTTTATTCAGTATTTGCTATACTGCCTTTTTCAGGGTAAAAAAAATGGTTTCCAAATTTCATTAAAATGAAGGGGGAGAAAATTGAAAAGGAACTCCATATTATGGATAGGACAAAGGAAAAGGCAGAGGAGAAATGAAGAAGCACCATACAAGGAGAAAAGCATACAATTCAATAATAGAAACAGGCACCCACGTGCAGCTTTGCAAGCTGGGTCAGCATAGCCACACCTCCATGGTGTGTTAAGCATGTCTGATTGGTCAGGAAGCTCAAACGCTTGTTTAAACAAATATGTTTTAAACAAAGGTTGAAGACAGAGTTCCAAAGGAAATCCATTCCATAACATGAGGCCAAGAAAAAAAATGCAGTATGACTTGTAGATTCATACTGGGTATGAATCGGAGAAGGTAAACACAGTCTGTTTCCATGTGAAGACTGCAGAGAGTGAGCTGGGCAGTATGGAATGATTAATGAAGATAAATAATTGGGGGATAACTGATGCAAGGCCTTGTAAATCAGAATGAGAATTTTATATTGAAAACGGTATTTAACAGGAAGCTAATGATGCTGGAGAAGTAGTGGGCTCACATGATCATATCTGTGGGCATGGATCAATGGAAGTGTTTTGGACTGTTTAGAGCCTATTCAGGCCTATACAGGATATTCCAGCATAGACAGAATTGCAAGCCTGGACAATGCTGAGCTCAGAACAATAGTGGTATGTGCCTGGACATCAAGACATGGGTGAATCACGCTAAAATGCCACTATGCATTAAAAGAAGACCTGACCAATTGACTGATGTGCTGGGTGAATGACAAGTCAAAGTCAATAAGTATGGCTAAATACCAGAAAGAGGTAGTTAGTGATTGTTGGAACTATATCAGGGGACAAAGAGCCCCCTGTTATCCACATGGCAGTGGATGTTTTAGGATTTTGCTCCCCTTAATGGAGGCAGCTGGACTCCCTGCAGCAAGCACAGGTTTTCTGCTTGTCGAGTCTTATTATACAGTAGCTACAATAACTCCCAGGAGTCAAACAGCAAAATCCTTACCTATGAAATGGTGGCACTGCCAATATTATGCTGTTCCATAGAACCCCGAGACACCTCCTATTGTGAAAACAGAACAAACCAAAATGCTACAGATCCCTGCACAGAAACTACATGCTGGCAGAAATACTGTACACTTTGGTTTGTCTCACGCACACAAGCACACAAACAACATAAGCAAAACCCTATCCTAGGGACTACAAATTAGCAACAGAAACATGCAGGCAAAAACCATAGCAGAGCTACCAAGTTCCCCCCTTCCAGGAGTTAGACTTTTTTCCCAGTCCTAGTTTTGAACTTGCATCTGTAAAGTACTGTGGTATTTGTAGTCCTGTATTCTACTCATTGAAATCAATGTTGCAGTTCCCATAATGCATCCTGATAGGGTTGACTGAAATCCAGGGGGCTAGCCTAAAATCTCTCTTGTGGAACTGGGAAACATAGTCCACAAAGAGTGGAGGGAAGCACAACCACAGCAGTCAGATTTATAAACGAGCACCTTTATTCAGAAGACCCAATTTGGCCAAGTTTCGGTTATTAGGCCTGTATGAGGGGTCTACAGTAAGAAAATAAAATCAACAAACATTGTCCATTCATATAAAAATAATAACAACAAATAAAAAACATTAAATATCAGATAGCAGTAATAAAATATAAGATACAAAACACCACAGATGGTAAGACATCTACATAGACGTCATTACCAAAATAGCACATACCAAAACTCTTATTCATCCAATTGAAAATCGTATAGCTTGGTACTCACAAATATGAATCAGCTATTAAGAATCACAATAATATCTAGAATAAAGCAAAAGGATGGATACATAATATCACAATAAAAAAAACAATAAGGGTAATTAAGAAAAGAAGAACATCAACCGTATATTCTTGCACTATAAATATATTTGAGAAATTAAATAGAATGGTCTTGACTATAGAGAAGCATTGTATATGTGCAGCTTGAAAGCACACTTTTATCCTAGAAGATTAACCCAAGTAACACTAGGAGATAGTGTTGCAAATAAAAGTTAGTGTCTAATGGTGAAATGGATACAGTGATATGTAAAAGAAATGTAAAGGCTTATTAATATCCAGCAACCGATAATACATATTGGAGATTCTCTGTCCCTATTAGCGCACAAGAAAAATATAATGAAAGATGCCATGCTACTTCATTGCACTGTGTACAGAATGAAAAGGCTAAATGACAGAGTATATAACTGTGAGTATGGTATGGGGCAAAGGAAGCAAAAAAAAAAAAAAATACATCCTCGGTCTTAAAAAAATGATAGTGCATGATTTATCCTCTATAGCATTGAAGAGCCCTGAAAAGGTGGAACCCATCTTTCTGGAAAAGGCCCTCTTTTCCCCAGTATATTGCCTAGTTCCTAACAAATCTAAAGTCCTCTTCCTTCACCATCATCTCATCCATGCACTGAGACTCTGGAGCTCTGCCACCCTCTTGTCACCTGCACGTGGAACAGGGAGGATTTCTGAAAATGCAACCCTGGAAATCCTACATTTCAATTTTCTACTAAAAACTTAAATGTGGCTTCCACAATCTCCTCACACTTTCCTATGTCTCTGATGCCCAAAGGTATCAAGACATCTGGCTCCTCCCTAGCACTGTCTAGAATCCTATTTAGGTGACACTTGAGTTCTCCAGGACCAAGCAGGAAGTCAGTCCTCACATATGGGTGACGTCGGCGCCGACGGAGCCCTCGCGGAGCAATTTTCCCCAGCTTTCAAAGAAAGCCTTTGGGAAT
Source organism: Ichthyophis bannanicus (assembly GCA_033557465.1). Lineage (NCBI taxonomy): Eukaryota > Metazoa > Chordata > Amphibia > Gymnophiona > Ichthyophiidae > Ichthyophis > Ichthyophis bannanicus. The sequence continues at coordinate 212,410,600 of CM066037.1, forward strand.
TGCAGCGCGCATGTGCGGTCCTCTTCCCGCCCAAGGGTGCCATCTTGCTCAGTCTCTTCTTTTTTTCCGCGGAGCCCTACAGACATTGCCTGTGAATCCCCGCAGAAAAGTTGATTTTTCTCTATTTTTCTCTATTTTTTCTTCGGTTCGACGCCGGTTCTTTTCCCGCCCGGACTCGCGACGCCGGTTACGAGTCCGTCCTTTATTTTTCGGTTTTTTGTCCTTCGTGACAGATTTCGCGCTTTTTTCCTTTTTCCCCTGGCTGCCCGGTCGTTCGACCTCGCAGGGGCCCTTTTTCCCCCGATGGCGGCCAGTGGTTTCAAAAAGTGTGACCTCTGTAAGAAACGTATGTCTCTTACAGACACTCATGACTTCTGCCTCCGCTGCCTCGGCCCAGATCATGACCCCATGATCTGCACGCCATGCGGCAAAATGTCCTCAAAAGCATTGAGGAGTCGGCAGCACCAGCGGGAGCGTATCTTCTCTGACTCCGGCTGGGCTCGGACCTCGTCAGAGGCTTCGACGTCTCGGGACTCTGGTCCTGAGCATCGTCGGAGTTCCTCTGAAAGGGGGTCTCCTACCCGGGAGCATCACCGGAAGAAGAAACCCGTGAGGGCGGGATCGGTGGACGCTCCTGGTTCCTCGAGGGCCAGGTCGCATAGCCCCGATTCCCGTCCCGGGTCCTTGGAGTCGGAAAGGCCGTCAAAACATCCTCGACTCGAGGTGGACTTGCCCGCTCACGTAAGTACGGTTGTCCTCATGGACTCACCTCCGAAGGACCCGACGTCGGGCCCGATGCCGTCGGGGCCCGAGTCGGGGGCTGCTGGGTCTCCTGAGCTCGGACTCAGGTTGACGGCCTTGGAGTGCAGTTTGTCTGCCTTCTTGGACCAGCAGCGGGCATTGATCGCTGGCCTCGCTGGCGCTTCTGCCCTGACCGCCGGGACGTCGACCTCCAAGTCGACCCCGGAGACCAAGCCGATCCTCGAGTCCATAAGTGTTCGAGTCGATCCTCGGTCGAGGTCTCATTCGGCCTCCCGTTCGGGACCGAGGTCGTCGACGCCGACTCACTCGGCGTCGGGGCGGATGGCATCAGTGCCCGCCCGACCGGAGCCGGTCGACTCCTCCTCCGAGGAGTCGGCCTGGGAATCTGAGGACGAAAAGTCACCTGGTTCCTTTCGGACTCGGTGTGTCCCTTCGGACTCCCCCGAGTCTGAACCTCGGAGACGGTCCCCCCCGGAGGATACCCGGTTCTCGGACTTCGTGAGGGATATGGCCAAAGCCTTGGCCTTCCCTGCGGATCCCGAGGAGGAGCCTCGAGTCGAAGAACTCGATGCCCTCCAATATGACTCTCCCCCGAAGGAGGCCTTTATTGTACCGGTTCCTCCAATGCTGGAACGGCTTCTCTTCCGCATGTGGGAGAGCCCGGCGTCGTCGCCGGTGTTAAGCAAGCGAGTCGATTCCATTTATCGAGTCCGCAAGAGCCCCAGGTTCCAAAAGGCACAACTATCGCACCATTCCATGGTGGTGGAATCGGCCATGCATAGACTGAAGAGTCAAAAAATGCACTCCTCGGTGCCCCCTGGTAGGGAAGCCCGAAGCCTGGATGCCCTCGGTAGAAAGTGCTTCCAGGGCTCTATGCTTGCTTGTCGAGTCCAGACATACCAGCTTTACATGGGCATGTATCTCCGAGACCTGGCTAAGGAAATAGCCGAGTTCTCTGCTGGTCTCTCCGACGAACCTTTGCAGAGGTTCCAATCCTTGTCTATTGGCATTCGGGAGTGCTCCAAGTTTATCTCTCGAGCAGCCTATGATGGTTTTGAGGCTTCGGCTCGAGTAGCCGCGGCCGGCATCGGTGGACGCCGCCAGGCTTGGCTTCAGACGTCCGACCTCGAGCCCTGGGTACAGGACAAGTTGGTCGATGTCCCCTGCCGAGGTGATAACCTCTTTGGCAAGCCCATGGATGAGAAGGCTGCACAAATCGAGACGGAGACTCTCACCAGGACTCGTCTCTCAAGGAAGACCTCTGCTCCTTCTCAAAAGAAGAAGGCCTCGGGGAAAAAGCCCTTTTACCCGAGGAAGGGTGCTGCCTATAAATACTACCCTCAGTATCAGGCCTCCCCAGCTCCCCCACAGGGAAAGCAGGCCAAGGGTCGAGGTAATGGGCCCCGTAGGCAGCCAGCCCCCAAGCCTGCACCACCGGCCCCTGCTCAGCAGGGTGGGGGTTTTTGACTTTCTCAGCATAGCCTCTCCCCCTCAGCTGGTTTCTCTCAGCACAGGAGGCCGGCTGGTCCACTTTGCCCACAGGTGGTCCAACATCACCACAGATACCTGGGTGCTTCAGATAGTTCAAAAGGGCTATCTTCTTCATTTTCACCAGGTACCTCCCTCCTACTTTCCAGGGGAGCCTTCCAGACTCCCTCTGCACAGGGACTTACTCCTTCAGGAGTTAGCAAGTCTTGTTCAGGAACGAGCCGTGGAACCGGTGCCCCACCACCTGAAGGGTCAAGGGTTTTATTCCAGATACTTCCTGATTCCGAAAAGAACAGGAGGCCTCAGACCCATCCTAGACTTGCGAAACCTCAACAAGTTCCTTGCAAAGGAAAAGTTCAAAATGCTTACCCTCGGAATCCTGCTGCCCTACCTCCAGCAGGGAGACTGGCTATGCTCCTTAGATCTGAAGGATGCGTATACTCATATCCTTATTCATCCAGACCACAGGCAATACCTCAGGTTTGTGGTGGACGGACGCCATTACCAGTACAGAGTTCGGCCTTTCGGCCTATCCTCCGCCCCCAGAGTGTTCACCAAATGCCTAGCAGTGGTGGCGGCCTATCTGAGACTTCAGGGTCTCTTTGTGTTCCCATACCTGGACGACTGGCTCATCAGAGCCCAGTCTGCCCAAGAAGCCACTCAGGCTACTCATCGCATGGTGGCTCTGCTCCAGCACTTGGGATTTGTCATAAACTTCGCAAAGTCCGCTTTGCTCCCCTCTCAGGATCTAGAATTCATCGGCGCCAGGTTGGACACTCTTCAGGCGCGGGCCTTCCTGCCTCTGGACAGGGCCCAAAGGCTCATGGATCTTGCCAGCCGCTTTCACAGCAATTCCCTGGTCTCGGCCAGGCAATTTCTGAGACTGCTCGGCCATATGGCTTCCACGATCCATGTAACCCCCTATGCCCGCCTGAACATGCGACCTGCTCAATGGTGCCTCCGCAAACAATGGCATCAGGCCACTGGGAGCCTAGCGGACTCCGTACAGATCTCCGACCAGCTGGTCTCCTCTCTGCGATGGTGGCTTCACCTGCCGAACCTAGTGCTTGGGGTGACTTTTCAGCCCCCTGCACATTCTCAGGTCCTGACGACCGATGCTTCTCTCCAGGGCTGGGGAGCACATTGCCAGGGGACTTGTACTCAGGGTCTCTGGACTCCTTGGGAGTCCACTCAGCAGATCAACTTCCTGGAGCTCAGAGCCATCCGCCTAGCACTCAAAGCCTTCTCTCACCTGATTTCTCACCAGTCAGTACTTGTCCAGACAGACAATCAGGTTGCTATGTTCTACATGAACAAGCAAGGCGGAACCGGCTCCTTCCTTCTCTGTCAAGAAGCACAGAAGCTCTTCTCTTGGGCCGTCCATCGCAACATCGTCCTCAAAGCTGTCTATCTCCCAGGTCAAGAAAACTACCTGGCAGACAAACTGAGCAGGATCCTCCAACCGCACGAGTGGAGATTGGATCCGCTTGTGGTTCAGCGGATCTTTCTCCGGTGGGGCCTCCCCACCATGGATCTGTTCGCCAGTCCTCTGAACCGGCAGCTTCCCAGATTCTGCTCTCGACAGCCGCATCCTCTCCGGGTAGCGGCGGATGCTTTTCTGATTCCATGGTCCACAGGCCTCTTGTATGCCTTTCCACCCATGCCTCTGGTGTCTCGGACACTCTTCAAAGTTCTCAGAGACAAGGCATCGATGATCCTAGTGGCTCCCCGGTGGCCGAGACAACCTTGGTTCCCACTTCTGATGCAGCTGGCGGTGGACACCCCTCTTCCTCTGGGGTTCCAGCCCGACCTCCTCTCGCAGGATCAGGGGACGCTCCTGCACCCCAACCTCCGGTCCCTGCATCTGATGGCCTGGCTGCTGAAAGGGTAGTCCTTGCTCCTCTCCAGCTACCTCCAGATGTGGAAGAGGTTGTCTTGGCCTCCAGGAGGCCTTCCACCCGGAAGTCCTACGCTCTTAAGTGGCGTCGGTTCTCCGTCTGGTGTGCTCAGCAGTCTCAAGACCCCTTCTCCTGTTCGGCATCAGTGGTCTTGCAGTACTTGCTTTCTCTTTCCAATCTTGGCCTTAAGTCCAACTCGGTCAAGGTCCACCTCAGTGCTCTTTCTGCGCATCACGTGCCGGTAGATGGTAGACCTCTTTCCAGCCACCTTCTGGTGGCTCGTTTTCTCAGAGGCCTCCTTCTCCTTAAACCACCTTTGCGCCCGCCAGCCCCGAACTGGGATCTCAATGTGGTTTTACAGCGGCTTACCTGTCCGCCTTTTGAGCCTATGGCTACCTGTCCTCTTCGTTTTCTTTCCTGGAAAACTTTGTTCTTGGTGGCCCTCACTTCTGCTAGACGCGTTAGTGAGCTGCAGGCCCTGGTATCTGATCCTCCTTACACTAGGTTCTACTAGAACCGGGTAGTCCTACGGACTCACCCTAAGTTTCTTCCTAAAGTGGTTTCCCCTTTTCACATCAACCAGGAGGTGGTACTTCCGACCTACTTTCCCAGGCCACACTCCAGCCGAGCTGAAATGGTCCTGCATACCCTGGACTGTAGAAGGGCGCTGAACTTCTACCTGGACCGTACGCGGGGGCACCGAAGGACGGTTCAGCTCTTCGTGTCTTATGACCCCAACAAGTTGGGGCTCCCTGTCTCCAAGCGTACTCTGTCCATCTGGATTGTGGACTGCATCGCTTGGGCTTACGAGGCAGCAGGCCTCGTGCTGGAAGGTAGAGTCACCGCTCATCGTGTTCGGGCGAAGGCTACATCAGTGGCTTACCTCCGCTCTGTTCCGTTGGCAGACATCTGCCGGGCCGCTACTTGGTCTTCAAGCCAGACTTTTGCAGCCCATTACTGCCTGGAGAGGGAGTCCCGCAGGGACAGTGCTTTCGGACAGGCAGTCCTCCGTAACCTCTTCGAGGTATAGGCAACTCCTACCCTCCATCCCGGATGTTGGGCTACCGGTTGGAGACGTATTCAGAGAAGATTCCTTCCTTCTGTGCTGCTGAGCTAGAGGGAGCTCATTTTTGGGCTTTGGGTCTCGGGTAGCCTTAAGCTTGGGAGTCCCATATGTGAGGACTGACTTCCTGCTTGGTCCTGGAGAAAGCTTAGTTACTCACCTGTAACAGGTGTTCTCCTGGAGCAGCAGGAATCAGTCCTCACAACCCTCCCTCCTCCCCTTGGAGTTGCAGTTATATGCTTTCGTTTTTGCTAATTTTTGCTGTCTTTTAGCTATGTCATCTGACTGAGCAAGATGGCACCCTTGGGCGGGAAGAGGACCGCGCATGCGCGCTGCAATTCCCAAAGGCTTTCTTTGAAAGCTGGGGAAAATTGCTCCGCGAGGGCTCCGTCGGCGCCGACGTCACCCATATGTGAGGACTGATTCCTGCTGCTCCTGGAGAACACCTGTTACAGGTGAGTAACTACGCTATCTGTCATCTTGATTCTAGGCAAGCAATCACCAAGTGATCCTCATGCCTAACAACCACCCAACTATCTACATGCCTAGTGATCAAATCACCAACTAAAACAGCCAGTCTAACTCTTCCCTCCCAGGCAGAAGTCCCCGGAGCTCAGGGTCAGCGCAAAGAGATGAGGCACCCTAGGCAAACCTCAACCCTTGTGCACCCCCAACCCCCATTGCTGCCTCTATTGCATCTCTCCTGGACTAACAGTAGCGGCAATGGCCTAAAGCAGCCGTGCAGTGCTTACCTCAGAACCTCATCGCTTCTACCCCTATCAACACCCGATGCTGACTTTTTTTTGTATGGAAGCAGAAGTCGCTTCTGGCCCCATGCAAACAGGAAGTCGGTACTAGTAGGGGTGGAAGCTAACAGCCCCACAGTGCCAAAGTTTTGAGGTAAGGGCTGTGGGGCTGTGGCGGGCCATTCCGCCACTGTAGGCCCTAGAAAGGGTTGGCAGCAGTGAGAATGGGTGCCACTGGAGGGCAGGGGCTCTAAGCGATCACGTAGTTTGCCTAACGATAGTGCCGGGCCTTCCAGAGCCACATTCTCAGTGTGAGAGAATATTGCAACTCCTGAAAGACAGGTCCAGGATACAGGATCATTTCCTGCCACACCAAGGTAAGGTTTTCCTTCCAGGTAACCTCATTCCTCCAAGGCAGCACTGAGGCTGCCAGACTGGACGAAGGGCTTTTCTACTATGCCCCTTTAGGTCTCTTCGATATCTCTGTCTGTCTTAGCTCCTCCAAATCTTCTACTCTAGCCTCTAGAATCAGACACCTATGAGAGAGGAGCTCTTTGAACTGAATGCATACATACAGCACAATCTCTCATCAAGCAGGAGATAATCATACGTGGCACTCAGTGCAAAAGATTGGATAGCTCCCATCTGGCTGCTTTGTATTAGTGAGTTTAATTGTTTGGAGTAGTTAAGGGAGTTGTTAAGGAACTAATATAAAAAGTCCTTTAGGATTATTTGGTATATTTTATGCTATTTTTTTAGATTGGCTCCCAATGAACTGAAAATAATTTGTTACAGGTTAATCATATGTTGATGAAAATAACATTATGCTGTCAAATTCATACTTTCTCTTAAATTGAGATAACTAACTGTAAATTAAGGATTGCACCTGTGATGGATGGGAGTTTGGTGAGAAAGGTGGGAAAAGACTACCTGTCTGTTTTGGGTTTTTTTAAGAATATAAAGGCCTACCTAAATCTAGCAGAAATTAATTTATAACTTTTAAAACAAGCTGCTGTATGTCTGCTTAAAGTCTAATTAAATCTACTAGAAAATAATTTCAAACCTAAAGAAGCTGCTCTTTGCCTGCTTAAAATCTACTTAAATCTAACAGAAGTTAATATTAAACCTCTAAAGCAAGCTGCTCTGTGCCTTCTTGGAGTCTTCCTAAGTCTAGGAAAATATAATTTAAAACCTCTGAAGCAAGCTATAATGTGCCTGCCGAGAGTCTGCCTAAATCTAACAGAAATTAATTTTAAACCATAAATACCACCACATCCCCACTCGACCCCTGCCCAACGGCATGGATCAAAGCAGCAAAAAAAGAGATCAACCAGCAAATATCCCACATCGTAAACCAGTCACTAAGTCAAGGAATAATGCCTGACCAGCTGAAGCAATCTATAATAAGGCCAATCCTAAAGAACAACTCGCTCAATAAGGAAGATCCGACATCATACCGCCCCATCTCCAGCATTTCATTCCTCGCAAAAATCATTCAAAAAGCAGTACTCATACAACTTCAAGAACACCTTGATGACTGTGATACCCTAGATAAACAGCAATACGGGTTCAGAAGAAATCATGGAGTTGAGACACTCTTGATAGCGCTAATGAACAACCTCCTCAAAGGCCTAGAAGACAGAAAGAAAATGTTCATACTCATTTTCATAGACATCTCTGCCGCAATTGACACAGTACACCATGGGATCCTCCTTAACAAACTGGAATCTATAGGAATTGTGGGAACCCCCCTCAAATGGTTCTCCTCATACATAACGAACAGAAGGCCACAAGTGCAATTCAATGGTGAGAAAGCTGAACCTTTCTCTCAAACTCATGGCATACCCCAGGGTTCTGCCCTCGGCACTACTGTTCAACATTTACATGCAACCCCTCTGCGACATTTTCAAAAGGCATAATATCAAATACCACATCTATGCAGATGATATTATGCTTTACACACAACTAGATACCGCGGACCCTCAATATACAATGCTCGAAAATTGTCTGGATGAGATGTCAAGATGGCTTCAGAAAAACAACATGACAATTAACCATAAGAAAACAGAAGTCATGTATATATCCAGTAAACCAGACTTTAACCCCCCCCCCTACAATCACTCTGTGCAACAACATGTACAACACGAAAAACGAAATCAAATATCTAGGAGTCACACTCGATTGCAACCTAAAAATGGAGACACACCTACGCAAAACGAATAAAGCCATCTTCCATAAACTTAGAGTGATTCAACCACTAAGGAAAATAATAGAACCCGGTGATTTTCGGTCGGTAGCGCAAGCTCTCATTATGCCGCACCTAGACTACTGTAATGCCATCTTACAAGGTCTGCCTAAAAAATCACTAAATATCCTCCAGATGGCCCAAAACGTGACAGCCAGGATCATAATGGGAACAAGCATCGCTGAACACATCACCCCCATTTTAATAGAGCTACATTGGCTCCCAATTGCAGCTAGGATACAATACAAGATATTAGTGACCACCTTCAAACTAATAAACAACATATCCCCATCATTCCTATCCTCACTTATCAGCACGCAAACTACAAATAGGGACAGAAGAACCATCAACTCGGGCACCCTGCAAGTCCCCACCAACTTCAGAACAGTGAAAGCAAGTACGAGTCGTAGAGCCTTCTCATTCTCTGCACCAACTATCTGGAATCAACTCCCGTGTGAGCTGCGTTTAACCAAGGACATCACCAAATTCAGGAAGGAGCTAAAAACTCACCTATTCCGATGTCATTACAATCATTTATGACCATCAACTGCGAGAGAGTTACAAAATGCTATATGTATAAAAATGTAAATATGTATATATAGATGTAAGAATGTATGATTCATCCCCTAAGACGCTAATCATGTGTGCTGTGACCCCAGATCTATGTATATACCACCCCCCCCCACAAGTCTTGATTGACAATCCCCCAAAGACGAATCGAACCGCTGCTGATCGCTGGAAGCAGCGGTATATAAGTGTGTAGTAAATAAATAAATAAATAAACCTCTAAAGAAAGCTGATAATTATTTTTGCTTTTGTAATGAAATTCAAAACAGTCTTTTCCAAAGAAACCCACAATCTCTCCTCCATCCCAAGTCATCAAGTTTGCCAGTAAAGTAATGTTCACTTACCCATAGAGATTTCATCACCTCTCAGTTTTCCCTCAGAAAAGGATTATTTTATTGTTTTTAATTGGGTTATTCATTCTTTTCCCATTCATAGGTCTTCTTCTAAGTCCTTTCTCTGGATTCCTTCCATTTCCTGTTTCTTCTCTCTCCCTGTCTCCTTCCCTTCCTTCTCTACATCTATCTCTGGCAATAATTTTCCCTTTCATCTTTTAACTGCCCTTCTCTTTTCTGCTCTTCTATAGGCTCAAAGCTGGATTTTAATCTCTCTCTCCTTCTTTCACCTCCAAGTCTTCAATTTCTCTCTTTTTACTTCTTTCCAACCTACCTGTCTTCCATCTCTCAACTCCTTTTCTCACTTATCCAGTCCTCCTATTTCTTCCTCTTTTTCATTCTTCTCCCAATCTCTTATTCCCCATTTTACCATTCCCTAGCTCCTTCCTTGTCACTTATCTCCTTCCCTCTCAGTTATTTTCTTCTTTTACCCCTACCCAGCTTCTCAATCCCCATTTAATTGCCTCCATTCCTATCCTCTCCCACTCTCCATGTGTCTGACTCCCCTCCACAACTCCCTGTCCCTTTGTAATGACTTGCAACTTGTCCCTATCTTTCTTTAGCTTGGGTCACACCAATCAAACTCAACACTACCCTCCACAACCTAGTATTCTCCTTAACCTGAGTCCCTGCTCAAAATCAGTCTCTACCCTTTCCCCTCCCAAGCACCAAGTCCACATTCTCTACAAATTACCTAGTAGCCAACCAAGTCCCGAGTCTGTGCTTTTCTCCCACCCAATCCCCAAGTCCCCACTTATAACTGAGTCTCTGCTCTCCCTATTTCTATATCCCAAGCACCCACTCTCCTGCCTTTCACCCCTCTTCCCTTACAGCTATTTTCCTTCTTTCTTATCATCCTTCCTAAGCATCCACTCACCTGCCTGCCTTCTCCCCCAGTATCAGTCCTCCTTACCTTTCCCTCTTGCTCAACACTTGCTACTCTGACTATTTCCTCAACATTCATTACCTCTTCCCTCACTGCCCCTTGCCTCTTTCCATCCCTCCACATCTTGCTCCACCATCAGTATCTGCTCCCTACCTCTCTTCCTCTCTTCACCAGGGCCTGGCCCCTGTTTTCTTTCTCCCTCCTACTCACCCCTTGCATCCAACTATCATGCAAGTGGCTGTGTTGGTGTAGAAAGCTGCTTCATCATGCCACACCACTCCATTCCCTGCAATGGCACCTACAACCACACGTGCATTCAAACCTTGCAGGAAGCACATTCAATTGATGATCTCGTGAGATCAACAGAATGTGCCACACAAAATTTCAGCACTTGCTCTTGCAGGCTTCATCACAAAGAATGGAATGCAGTAGCAGAAATGGGGAAATAGCTTTAACTGATGCTTTGGTTAAGGATAACATCTTTCTTCGCTCAAAAACTGAGTTACTGGAGAATGCAGCTCGCGCATCTAATCTTCGGCTTTTGAACTTTCCGGTTCTGCCTGGTGTCTCTCCTTTGGAGTTATTTAAGACATATATGCGTGATATACTATCAGTGCCTCCTGAATTGCTACCTCCTGTTACCAAAGCATATTTTCTCCCCCTGGGTAAAAAAGGGGGAAAATTATCCGTTGGTCTGGTGGAAATGGATTCTCTTAATGTCTCAGAGTTACTTCTTACCCCCAAACCAGAAGATATTGTAGTTTCTACCTTATTGGTTACATTAGCCCTATCTTCGGATAGGGACTGGATCCTTAAGATGTTTTATAAGAAGCGTGATAAATTGTTTCATGGGAAAAAGATCCTTCTTTTTCCCGATGTAACACGTGAGACACAGAAACGCAGGAAGGCTTTTTTGTTATTGAAACCTGGGGTATTGCGAATAGGGGCTATTTTTGTGTTGAGATTTCCTTGCAAATGCTTAATTACCTTTAGATCACAGAAATATGTTTTCTTTTCTCCTGAAGATCTTTCTGCCTTTTTAAGTTCGCAATTACCTATTACCTCTTCTCCTGATGCGGTGCTACCATCTGTTAATTAAGATCTCCTTGGACCCCCATCGTCTCTCTTTTTCCTTGTTATTCATTGGTGGTCTTGATTTTCTGTTTAAAAATCTCCCCCCTTTGGTTTGTGGGCTATGTATAATTCTTGCAATATTTCCTTTTCTTTTCTCAGTTTTCTTGTAAATTTTGTGTATGCAAGATTATTTTCTGTACGGGTAAATTCCTGATTATTTGTTAAAATTTATAAATAAATGAAAAAAAAAAAAAAAAAAAAGAAGAAATGGGGAAATAAATGGGTAAGGCAGTTGTTAGCAGTGCTATTTGTGGCTGGCAGGTCCTGGGAATCTCCGCTAGGCTCAGAATTCTTTCTGGAGGTGCTGGAGGGTCTGTGCTTCTCCAGGTCCCCCATGGCTATGCCTCTACTTCTGCTCTCTTCCAAACACTACAAAATCCAGCTTGCACTCAATATTATTGGCAAAAATGAAAATAAAGACTGATGACAATCAAAATTAACAGGAAACAGTTCAAGATAAGGTTATGAAGCTTTTCCTGTGTTTGTCTCCAAATGTAACAACATTTCTAGCAGTTTCAGCAAAGTTTTTCTTATTCCCTAGTGAACCTAAATAAATGAAGATTACAAGAGATGACCTATTCAGCCTAGCTTTCTAAAGGAGGTATTATATCTCTTTTATCAATTGTGTTGCTCATCTCCAAACCTTTTCCGAAATGCTGTATCCTTCGTGAGATGGGGGGAGCAGGACTGCACAATACAAAAGCTGCAGTTATACCAGGGTCCTACAGGAATGCATAATTATAATTTTGGGTTTGTTCTCTATCCCTTTTCAAATAATCCCTGGCATTCTCCTTTGTTTTTGTTTTTTTAGCAGCCACACAGAAGCATAAATTCAAATTTTAGGCTCCCAAGTAAAATTTTGCAGAGGTCCAACTCCACATGGTAACAGGGGTAATCCCTCTCTGATCTGGGAGAGGCAAGATCCATCAAGTACGCTATCCTGCTTCCAACACTGGTCGATTCAGGTCATAAATACTGGCTGGTAGGATACCAAAAATCAACACTGCACTATTGTGCATTTTTGATGTTACTATTGCCTGTACTACTGCTACTTTGTTACCCTCCCTTGTGTTCTCTTCTTAGAGCCCCATCATCCGGCTCCTGCTGTCTGGTTCCTTGCTGTACTGTGACTCCTCCCCCTCCCATGACGCGACCGCGTTCCCGCGGTCGTTCCAGCAGAGAGCCCGATCATCCGGCTCCTGCTGTCTGGTTCCTTGCTGTACTGTGACTCCTCCCCCTCCCGTGACGCGACCGCGTTCCCGCGGTCGTTCCAGCAGAGAGCCCCATCATCCGGCTCCTGCTGTCTGGATCCTTGCTGTACTGTGACTCCTCCCCCTCCCGTGACGCGACCGCATTCCCGTGGTCGTTCCAGCAGAGAGCCCCATCATCCGGCTCCTGCTGTCTGGTTCCTTGCTGTACTGTGACTCCTCCCCCTCCCGTGACGCGACCGCGTTCCCGCGGTCGTTCCAGCAGAGGTATTCAGCCCTCTGACTATAAAACAGACGCGCCCACGGCAGAGGCTCCTGTTTGTGCATTTTTGATGTTACTATTGCCTGTACTACTGCTACTTTGTTACCCTCCCTTGTGTTCTCTTCTTAGAGCCCCATCATCCGGCTCCTGCTGTCTGGTTCCTTGCTGTACTGTGACTCCTCCCCCTCCCGTGACGCGACCGCGTTCCCGCGGTCGTTCCAGCAGAGGTATTCAGCCCTCTGACTTTAAAACAGACACGCCCACGGCGCTTGTCGCCGAGGCGCGCGACAGTAGCGCGCGCCGAAGGAGCGTGCATAAGGAGCACGACGTGCTCCTTAGGTGCGCTCCTTGGGGTCGCTCCGGGAGCGCAGGAAGATACTGTTTGAACGCTGTCTCCTATTGGTTTGTCTTCCCAGCCATCATTTTCTTTACCGTGCCTGGATTCGGAATCACGCTGTCTCCACTCTCACCTGCCTCCTGCACTCCACTTTGGCCTTCCCAGGTACCGTTCACCTTGTACTCTTCTCTCTCTATTACTTCATCTCCTTCTCACTCTATGACGCTTATACCTGTGCATTGGGGACGCCGCCCTTCCCCCCAGCTTTGTTATCGCTCACGTTGTCCTGCCAATCTTCTCCTTTGCTCTTCCTCCTCCCCTACTGTTTCAGTTCACTCCACCAACCCCATCCCTGCCCTTACCCCGCCTACTTTCAAGATCGGTCTTATCAACTGCCGTTCTCTCAGATCTAAGTCTCTTCTCATTCAGGACCTCATTTCACAATCCTCATTTGATATTACTCTTCTTACCGAGACATGGTTGAAGGAAGGGGAAGATGCCCTCCTCAATCGCTGTCTTCCCCCTGGCTTTTCAGCGGCCTCCGTCCCCCGTGCTGGCCGCACAGGTGGAGGAGTAGCTGCTATTCTTGCCCCTTCCCTTACTTTCACTCAGCTTTTTCCAATATCTCTCACTTACCCTGAGGCCCTTCTCCTTCATCTGCATACTCTACCCTCCATTCACATTCTTCTTATTTATTCTCCCCCCGCCCTTCGCCCCGATCTCTGGGACTCTCTTCTTCGCACCCTCTCTGATCTCTCTTTGCTCTTTCCCCATCTTCTTATCGCGGGTGATTTCAACCTGCACCTAGACTCTCCCTCTTCTCCTAGGGACCATGCCTTTCTTACTCTTCTTCATGATCTCTCTCTTCTTCAGCATGTTTCTTTTCCCACACACTCCGCCGGTCATACTTTGGACCTCTTTCTTACTCTCTCCTCTTCTACGCTCTCTCTTTCAAGTTTATCCTCCTTCCCTCTCCCATGGTTGGACCACTTCTGCCTCTCAGCCTCCTGCTTCCACTCTGGAGTCTCTGCACTCCCTCCTCCTTCCACATCTCCTCCTCCCCTCTCCCGCCACATCACTCCCTCTCTAGCTCTGCGTTTCCCTTCAGCCACAGATCTGCTTCCTGCTGACTTTCCCTCCCTGTCTCCTACCTCACAAGCCTCGACTTGGTTTTCCTCCCTCTCCACTGCTCTGGATAATCTGGCCCCTCTTCGTACTCGTCCACTTACTCGTCGTCCCTCCCACCCTTGGTACCACACTGGTCTTCGCCTCCTTCGCTCTCAGCTCCGCCGCACTGAACGCCGTTGGCGCAGATTCCCCTCACCCTCCTCTCTTTCCCTCTTCAAATCTCAACACTCCTATTATCGCTCCCAAGTTCACCTTGCTAAGGCCTCTTTCTTTTCTGCTGCCATTACTACTGCCCCTAATCAGACTCGTCACTTATACACCACCCTCACCTTTCTTACCTCCCTTCACCCTACCACTCCTGCCCAACCTCCCCACCCTCTTCCCGCCCCATCTCTTCTGGCTGCTGCTTTCGCTACCAAGATTTCTACCCTGCGGGCTTCCCTGCCTACCCATCCCCCACCTCTCTCTTCGCCTCCTCCAACTGCTTCCCCTCCACCCTCCTCTTCCCTATCTCATACTTGGTCCTCCTTCTCCCCAACCACTTCCGCTGAACTTCATAATCTTATCTCTTCGTCTAACAAGACTTTCTGTTCCCTTGACCCCATTCCATCCTCCTGGCTTCTCACTCCATCTCTGGCTTTTCTTCCCTACCTTCAAACCTTAATGAACAATAGTCTCTCCTCCGGATCCTTCCCCACCCCTTGGAAACACGCTCTCATTCGGCCACTACTTAAGAAATCTACCTTAGACCCTCTAGATCCCAACAGTTACCGTCCCGTCTCCAATCTTCCTTTCCTCTCCAAACTTCTTGAGAAGCTTGTCTTTTCACAACTCACCCACCATCTTGACTCCACCAACCTCCTTCACCCCCGCCAATCTGGTTTTCGCTCTGGGCACAGTGTTGAGACTATCCTTCTAGCTTTCACTAACTCCCTGCACACTGCACACGATCGGGGTGACATTTCGGTGGCGGTAGCACTTGACCTCTCTGCTGCCTTCGATCTAGTTGACCACTCACTCCTCCTTTCTCGTTTGCACGATGTCGGCCTTTGTGGTACTGTCCTACGTTGGTTTCACTCCTTTCTCTATTCTCGCTCTGCCGCAGTTCTCCCTTCCTCTTCCTCTCACTCCCCTTCTGACCCTTTCTCCCTCACTTGCGGGGTCCCTCAAGGTTCCGTGTTAGCTCCCCTTCTTTTTAATATCTTTCTCACTCCTCTCACGCTGCTTGTCCAACAATTTGGGATCACCGCTTTCTACTATGCAGACGACATTCTTCTTCTCCACCACACCTCTCCCATTTCCCCTGACCTAGCTCCCTTGAATGCCTGTTTAGTTGCCGTATCCGATTGGCTCATTCAGAATTGTTTGCATCTTAATCTGTCTAAAACCATCGCTATTTGGTTCTCTCCCGGTCATCTGCCCCCCTCTTTGGCTCCGTCTTTTTCTAATGCACCTGTCCCGTTAGTCACTACTTTCCGCTATCTTGGGGTTCTTTTTGACTCAGACCTTTCTTTTTCAGCTCATGTCTCTCACGTTTCCAAACTTTCCTTTTTCCACTTACGGCAGATTCGTGCTATTCGCCCTTTTCTCTCCTCCTCAGCTCTAACCACTTTACTACTCACCCTTGTAATTTCTCGTGTTGACTTTTCTAACTCTGTTCTCTCTGGTATCTCTAAATTACAACTTTCCCGGTTACAACGCATTCAAAACACTGCCGCACGTCTTATCACCCACTCCTCCATCAGGGACCATGTCACTCCTCTCCTCTTTCGACTTCACTGGCTTCCTGTTTCTTATCGCATACAATTCAAGCTCCTTACACTAGCTCATCGGGCATTGCACACCTCCACCCCGCAATACCTGGCGGATCTGCTCCACTTTCACACTCCCCACCACACCCCTCGTTCTTTCCACCTCAACCGCCTAGCTCTACCCTCACCTTCTCGTGCTCACCTCCAGTCTACACGCTCCTCAGCCTTTTTCTTTGCAGCCCCTGCACTGTGGAACTCCCTTCCCCCTCCACTTCGGCTCAAACCCCATTACCCTACCTTCAAGCGCTCCCTTAAAACCTATCTGTTCTCCCTTGCCTTTGACCTCCCCTCCCCCTAGCCCCTCTCCATCTCCTTCTCTCCCCCCCCCCCTTACTCATGTCTCTGTCTCTTTCTCTTCATAAATTGTAACTTCCTTTCTAAGCTCATGGCTTATGCCATTCTGTATGTATTTTGTTGTACACCGCTCTGCCTACTTCTGAAGGGCGGTTAATCAAATAAATGAATATATGAATATGAATATGAATATTCTTTAATTTCATCCTGTGCAACTTGCGAACCTGGCATCCTCCTCTCCCCCCCCCCCCCATGACATGTCAAACTATCAGTGGCATGTTTACTGTCAGATAGCATTTGGCTAATACAGCCAAACAATTATGGAAAAGTCTGCACAAATATTCAACACCTATATACAAAATGTGCCATATCAGAATGGTTGATAAAGAAATATAGAAATAGAAATAATGTTGGCCGATAAAGACCATATGGACTTTCCAGTTTGCCCTTCCATTCCAGCTACTAAGATTTGTACATGTACAGCACTGCTTTTGCTTTGTAGCACTATACAAATTATACATACAAGCAGTAGCAGTAATTTAGTCCCTTTTTCCCCCTTAGAGATCATTTGCGCTTACCCCATGCGTTCTTGAAGTCAGATACAGACCTTGTCTCTACCGCCTCCATTGAGAAACTATTCCATGCACCTACACTCTTTCCATAAAGAAAATATTTCCTCAGATTACTCCTGTGTTTATCCCCTTTCAACTTAATCCTATGCCCTCTCATTACAAAGCTTTCTTTCAATTGATAGAGGCTCTCCTCCTGTGCATTTAAGAAAAATAAGACATTGATAAGCTGCTACTTTGTCTGTCTTTTTGCAGATCACACCAAAATATGCAACAGAGTGGACTCCCCTGAGGGAGTGGAGAACATGAGGAAAGACCTACTAAAGCTGGAAGAATGGTCTAATTCTTGGCAATTAAGATTCAATGTGAAGAAGTGCAGTGTCATGCACTTGGGAAGCAGAAATCCAAGGGAATTGTATGTGATAGAGGACGAGAGGTTGGTGTGCACGGACCAGGAGAAGGATCTCGGAGTGATTGTTTCTGACAATCTGAAGGTGGTGAAACAGTGTGACATGGTGGTAGCAAAAGCCAGAAGGTGGGTTGCATACAGAGACGAATTACCAGCAGAAAGGAGGTACTAAAGCCACTGTACAAGTTGCTGGTGAAGCCTCACTTGGAATATTGTGTTCAGTTTTGGAGACCATATCTCGCAAAGGATATAAAAAGGCTGGAAGCGATTCAGAGGAATACGACCAAAATGATTTGGAGCCTGCATCAGAAGATGTATGAGAAGAGACTTGATGACCTAAATATGTACACTCTGGAGGAGAGGAGGGACAGGGGAGATATGATTCAGACCTTTAAATGCTTACAGAGTATTAATGAACAACTGCTGTAAAACATGAGGGCATAACATGAAGCTGCAAGGGGGTAAACTGAAAGGCAATATCAGGAAATACTTTTTCACTGAAAGGGTGGTCGATGCTTGTAATGCCCTCCCGATGGAAGTGGTGGGGGCAAACACAGTGACAGAATTCAAAATGGCATGGGACAGACACAGTGGATCCCTTTATAGTAGCAGGATAAAATAAAAATAAGCATAATTAAGAATATCTGAACAAATAGGGGTGACCTACACAGAGTGGTGGATACACCCCTAAACAAAGGCATGGGGAGGGGTGACCTGCATGGAGCGGCAAGTGCACCTACTCTTGCCATCTTGCTGGGCAGACTAGATGGACCATACTGGTCTTTATCTGCCATCATATACTATGTTACTATGTTTGAAAGCTATTCCAAAAATGTACTGTATTTAGTCCAAAGAAAGGTTTCATCTTATTTATTTTTTTTTTTTACTTATCAATTATTAAAGTGGACTACCATGGAAACCATATTACTTTATGCATACCAGAACAACAATATCGTCTAGGATTCACCAAACTTTGCAAAGGTAGCACTGAAGATGGATGGGAGAGTGGAGGATACAGAGTATAAAGAAGGCATTGAATGGTACAAAAACACATTGCAATCATAAATAGCTCAAATAAATTAAGAAAATACCAAATTCATCATGTTCCCACTGTAAATAAACATTCACCAATTTCACAAATTGGTGAATGTTTATTTACAGTGGGAACATTTATTTATTTATTTATTTATTTAACAGTTATTTATATACCGCTCTTTCCCTAGTATCAAGTGCGGTTTACATGGAACAGTAGGTTAATTGGTATGTAATATACCAAGTCAGTTTACATAGAACAGATAATTATAATTTACAAGGAATGTTGTAACATTAAAGGTATAACATATTAGAACATATATACATTGTTAGTTTAAATCTATAATCATCATGTGAATGAGAGTGTGGTATGGTTAATAGTGTATTAGTGATATTTATTTTGAAAATAGAGTATGTAATAATAATGTATAAATGTTAGCCTGTATCTATTTGAGTATTCTGTTCTGAGGGTGTATTGTAGTGTAATATGAATAAGTGAGTTTTTAATTTTTTTCTAAATTCCTTTATATCAGATAGCAGGCGAATGTTGTCAGGTAGATTGTTCCAAAGAATTGGAGCAGAGTGTGAGAAAGCTCTCTTATTTGTTTGTTTTCTGGCTTTTGTGAAATCTTTTGGTATTGTTAAGGTATTTAAGTTTCTGCTTCTTTGGGATCGTTTATCGATGTCTATATTAATCAGTGTATTGAGTGCCGATGGTGCAAGATTATTTATAAGTTTAAATGTAGTGACAAGAATTTTATATTTGATTCGGGAGTAAATAGGTAGCCAATGAAGTTCAGCTAAAATTGGTGTAACATGTTCAAGTGGGCTTATATTCATAATCATCCTGGCAGCTATGTTCTGAATTATTTGTATCTTTTTAATATTTTGTTTTGAAATGCCATTAAGTATTGTGTTTGCATAATCAAAATGTGGGGTGATGATAGCATGAATTATATTAATAAAGTCTTGTAGATGAATCAATGGTCTTAATTGTTTTAGTGTTTTGAGTTTGTAATGTATTTTTTTAGTTAGATATTTTATATGTGAATCCATATTTAGATTATTGTCAAGTATTACACCTAAATATTTTATTTCTTTTTTTGTATTTATTTCATGAGTATCTAGTGTGATCGTGTTTGGGGGTATGTATGTTTGATTTTTAGTGATGAATAATATATCAGTTTTAGTAAAGTTGATAAGTAGATTTTGTTCTTTGAGCCATTCAGTTAGTTCATTGAAACATTCTGTTATTTTTTGAAGAGGTGGGTGTGGGATTTCAAATGGGAGGTAGAACATTATATCATCAGCGTAGATATGATAATAAACATTGTGACGTTTAAAGATGTTACAAACTGGTTGTAAGTAAATATTAAATAATAGCGCAGATAATGCAGAACCCTGCGGGAGACCCTGAGTTTGTTTGAAGGTGTTAGAAATTTGGGTGTGGATTCTTACTGTTTGAGTTCTGTTTGATAGATATGATTTGAACCAATTATAAACAGTAGATGTAATTCCAATTTGTTGAAGTCTGTTTAACATTGTTAAGTGATTAACACTGTCAAATGCAGCTGATATGTCAAGGAAAACAAGAATAAAGGCTTGTTTAGGATTATCAATACCTCTTAATATTGTGTCATAAAGGATCGTTAGCAAGGTTTCTACTCCATGGAAGGGTCTAAAGCCATATTGATGTTCATCAAGGAGGTTTAATGTGTCAATAAAGTCTTGTAGTTGAATTTGTACAATTTTTTCAATAAGTTTGGCCATAAAAGGAATACTTGATATGGGTCTGTATGATTTTGGGGATAATTTATCTAATGTGTTATTTTTAAGTATAGGTCGTATTTGAACGTGTTTGAGAGATGGTGGTAAGTAGCCTTTTTGTAAGGATAGGTTCACTAAGGGTAGAATGAAAGAAGAGAGTATTGAGAAAGTCTTCTTTATCCAATCAACTGGGCATGGATCAAGGTATGAGGTTGTTGTATTAATGTTAGTTATTGTAGTTTTGAGAGTAGATTTTGATATTAAGTTGAAGTTGGTCCAGTTATCAAATGTAGCTTGCTTTGTTTGTGTTTGAATTTGTGGTTGAGTAATATGTAGAGGTGTTATTTGTAGCTTTGTTTTATTGATATAGTATTGAGCTAATTCTTGTGGGGAGATATCAATTGATATTTCATCAGAATTTAGTGTTTTGTTTGTTAGTTTTTGTACTATACAGAATAGTTCTCTTGGGCGATTAGTGGCTCTTGAGATTATATTAGAATAATAATTTTGTTTGGAGTTGTTTATTGTTTGTTTATAAATTTGTAGTGTATTAGTGTAGTTCTCATGATTTATTAATGATTTTGATTGTCTCCATTTCCTTTCCTCTTTTCTTAGTTGTCTTTTTAATGTTTTGATAGATATATTAAACCATGGAGCATGTCTTTTTTCAATTTTATTGTTGTTTATATTTTGGTGTGATTGTTTTGGATTACTTTCAGCTGCTTTAGAGATTATATTGTTCCAGTTTTTGATAGATTCTTCAAGATTTGTGGGTGTTTGTGTTTGTGTTAGTTGTGGTATTATTTGATCTAGAAATTCTTCTTCATTGAATTTTCTGAATCTATTAGTTTGAGGACGTTGTGGTCTTTTAGTTTGATTGTTGTAGGTGATGGTTATATTGAATTTTAGAAGATAGTGGTCAGACCAGGGGACTGGAATGTTTGAGAGGGATTCAGAGTTATATAGGTTGTGTAGAGAGTTTGGTAGGAAGACCATGTCAAGAGTTTTTCCTTTATTGTGTGTTTGTTCAGTTATTATTTGGTGAAAGTCCAAATTATTTATCATTTCTAAGAATTGATTAGAGTGATTGTTGGGTATTGAAGGAAGATTAAAGTCTCCCATAAGTATTACAGGATTTGTATCTGTGGATGATGCTAGTAATTCAATTAAATTGTAAATTTTATCTATGTTGTATTCTGGCGGTCGATATATTAATGATATAGTTGTGTTTTTAATTTTTATGGTGAGTATGTCAACATTATCTATATTATTAGATGATATTAATTTTGCATTGAGGTTTTTCTTTATTATTATAAGTACTCCTCCTCCTTTTTTTAGTGTTCTGTGAGTATGGAAGATCTCATATTCAGGTGTCTTTAATTGGTTTAAGAATACTGAGTCAGTATCTTTGAGCCAGGTCTCTGTTATACAAAGGATATCAGGTTTATCATCATTGATAATGTCTACAAAAATTGGTAGTTTGTTTTTCATAGATCTTGCATTAATGAGTTGGCAGGTGAGAATTGTGTATTTCTGTGTCTGAGGTGAGTGTGGTGTGTTGCCTATTTTTGTTGTTGTTATATATAAAAGTCTAGATTGTCTAGATCTAAGGTTGGTTCCTATTATGAATGGGTGTATTAAGTTATCATGTTTTGATATTCTTTGTATTATGGGAATTGGTCTATTATTCTTATTATCTATGGATTTTATTAGGTTAATCAGTGTAAGGATTGTGATACTTATAAGTATAGCATTGATGGGAGAAAGGAATTGTTTATGCATTTTTGGTTTGTATTTAGATTTACTTTTTATGTTTTAACTAGTAATAGGTTCAATAAATAGAATAGTGCTAGTGATTAATATCAGTGATAATTACCTGTGGTAGAGATACTACTGATAATACTAGTGTACATGAACAAATACGGTCCATGAACAAATACGGTCCACTCTGGATCACACTCCCCTGTTCTACCCTTGTAACATTACTTTATTGACACAGCAACATGTAAATTGTACATAGTTTCCCCTGTTCTTTCCAAGTTGTTTTCCCTGTTCGATGTAAACTCTGGAGTGCCCTGCAGTCCTCGAGTCGTTCTGTTAACTGTAAACCGCACTGATGATAAAGAGCGCGGTATAAAAGAAATGTTAAAATAAATAAATAAATAAAAACAGCTGAGCAGGCCGCAGGCTCAGGAGAGGCCCCCTCTCATGAACCAGCACTCCAGCAGCAATTGCAAAACAGAGACAGGGCTGTGGCGCTGGTCTGGACTCAGAGGAGAAGAGATTCTGTCAAGCCAGGTAATGATTTTTGTTTAATTTTCTTTCACTCTCATCCTCTCCTTATTAATTTAAAATACAAAACAGTTTTGGGATCGGTTAATTTAAACTATGTCAAGTTTTTTTTTATTCTTAGACCAAAAGAACATGAAGATTAGTATTTAAATGATCGTATGGAGTTTGCTATTTCTGTGAGACATCAATAACGGGCACTGAATGGCTTGAATTCATACATCAGTTATATATCGTTCTAGATGGCATACAACCTGTTTATCCACTCATGTGGTTTATCTGATAATTTGCCCCCGCTCACTTTATTATATTGGTCGCACCATGAGATCTATAAAAGTGCGTTTAAGTGAGCATGCATCCCGTTTTTGCACAAAAACTCTCACAGCACCTACGGTTGAACATTGCATTCAGATTGGAATACTTTTGAACATCTATGTTGACATATTTTGGATCATGTAGTGATTGATCCCAGAGGAGGAGATTGGGTTCAAAAACTTCAAAAACTGGAACAAAAGTGGATTATCTCTTTGGACACTGTTCATCC
Source organism: Ichthyophis bannanicus (assembly GCA_033557465.1). Taxonomy (NCBI): domain Eukaryota; kingdom Metazoa; phylum Chordata; class Amphibia; order Gymnophiona; family Ichthyophiidae; genus Ichthyophis; species Ichthyophis bannanicus. The sequence goes on from CM066037.1 coordinate 212,433,431, forward strand.
AGCGGGCTTAAATGCCCAAATAGACTGGCATACGGTCATTTAAATACTAATCTTCATGTTCTTTTGGTCTAAGAATATCACATCTATATATTTTGACAGATTTCCATCAAAACCATATGCTTGGCTGGTTTCATCTGTCAATCACTGAAATTGCATCTGGTTGGCTTCTCGATTCAGGAGGATTCCCTGACAGTGGGTTTCCTCCTCTCTGATTAGCCTTTACGATAGAACCACTTTGATTGGTTCATTATGCTTGCTGGTTTTGTCATAATTGATGTCAGATGCTGTTCCATGATATTTAAGGAGTCTTTTCTCAATGGATCAAATTGAAGCTTTGCAACTACCATATCATATCGACTTGGGGCAGGGTTGAAAATTACTGACCCGAAACGTGACATGTCGTCATTTCTGGATTTTTTCAGCAGTTCTCACAAGCTCGATAAAAGCTAAGTACAAGCTTCAAAATTGTTTTAGCTTGTTTCAAAAAATAATGAATTAAAACGTTAGGAGCCACAGTGGTGGGATAGATTTTATTCTGGCCACTGTGTCAAGGCAGCCCCAACAAAAATATTATAAGAGGAGAGAAAGCTTTTCCTTTTTTCATGAAGGTCAGAATCTATTTTTTTAGTTGTTTACTCTAATCTGACAGATGGTACTGTTCAAGTTTTTTTTAGAGCAAAACCATTTCCTTTTCTAGGGAAGAAGGTGGGCACAGAAAAACATTTGGTTAATTATTGGGGGGTTAACTTTTTTTCTGATTTTCAGTCAGACATTTGGATTTATCACATTATTAATGAAATCTGTGTAATGCTGCTGTTTGAACTTTTATAAATTTATTCAGTGGGGGCTGAGGCATGTTTACTAAGGGTGCTAAGTGGTTTGTGTAAGGCTGCAGTAAGTTACCATGCAAGCATAATAATTACTTCATGCTATTTCCCATGCTGCAGCTGAGAATCAGCTCCTTAGAGAGCTGCAGTGGAGAATCAGTTCTAAAGAAGCTGCAGCAGCAGAATCAGTTCCATGGGAAGAGCTGCAGTAGCAGAATCAGATCAAGAGAGATTTGGAGTAGCAGAGAGTCCATTCCAGACTAGGAACCACAAGAGCCAACGGGGTCCAGTGGCAGATGTTATATTTGAGTGTTTTGCTGTACATAGTTAATCCCAGTTGTTATCAAAGTTAAGCCTCCAGTTCAATGTAAGTGCCCCTGACACAACCTTGTTTTATGTGAACCGCGCTGATTTTTAAGAGTGCGGTATATAAGAATCAATCAATAAATAAACAAATAAATAAGGGAGAGCTGCAGCAGTTGTTCCTGATTGGGCAGGAGAGCAAAGCCCTCTCTGGAATGGAGGAGAGCCTCAGCAATTGGACAGTACTACAAAACCTCTCTTTTCACAAGCAGCCACTGGTCCAGAGCTCTAACAATGGGTGAGACTTGGGGCTGGTGGGCAAAGGGAAAGGGAGGGGAGTCAGGAGACATGTTATTAAGGTTAAATCCATAATCTTTAAAGGAATCCTTATGTCACTACGTATAAGGATATAGTTGTTTTTCTGAACTGCCTTATCTCTTATCCTGTATTGTTATTTCACCTTATCTGCTTGAAACACTTATCATAATACAAGTTGTATATGCTGCATTATTTTATCACAATACTTGATGTATATATTTTGTAAATGAATTGTAAATACTATTTAAACCACAACAGTTTTTTGGAGGGGTTTCCTGGGGTGAAAGGAGGGAAATCCTGCCCCTAACACCTTTCTTCCCCAGGTGGAGGCACTAGCACCAAACGGACAAGGACTGATGGAGCTTTCTCAAGGGGACTCCAGCCAGACTGGTCCCAGACCCAGAAGCACAGCCAAGGAGGCACTACACTAGTATGAGGAAACCCTGCACTAGAGGTTTAGTGCCAAGCTCTAGCACAGAGTTTCTTCACTGAACTGAACGTGGCGCCCTCCAAAGGGTTCCTATTGCTAAACAGCCACTATGAATATTTCAGTATGATCTTTGTAGGTTTTTGATTGCTGCCACATATGTTTACTGTGTTGTTGTGAGGCTCAGCAATTTTATAATTCCTTATTTGAAGGTAGTTTTACATAGTTTATTTTATTTCATGTTATTTTACTGTAGACTTACTCTGCGGAAGAAAGGCCTGACAATCTACTTCCGGTCGCTAGGAGTCAGCATTGACTCAACAGTACACACTACACTACAAATACAAAATTCAAAATATGGTAAGGGGAAACCAATTCCCATTTCTGGACTTGCTTCTAGATTTTTTTTTTCAAATTTTCAACATTATACAAAGAAAAAAAAGTATAGAAAACTATATAGAGTCAAGACCACATCAAGGAGAACCTTCAAAGAATACAATACCTTTGGAATAAATCATAAACTTAACTGTATTATACATAATCAAATGATTACATTAACATAAGGAAAATCATTCCTTCCCCCAGAGAAAACCTTCCAGACCTTCATTCGCATTCTTGAGAAGTGCTGGTTTTGTGATTTGGATCCCAAGCACCTTAAGCATAGCGGACAGCTTGGAAAGGGCACATCGTGCTGGGATATATGTGGTCACCAAGCTGGATGCACCTTGATGGATGGGTAGACATCTCAGATAAGTTGGCCTGCTCTTTTGGGTTTTAATAATTATATAGGAACTATAAAATGGATATTCAGGTTATTCGGAATGAAAGTTCTTCTCTCTCCTGATGGCACATCTGACAAAAGATATATTGATGTTACCTGCTCTCACCTTTCTACTTTTTCCTGGGCTTATTCTTGATTTTTGATTGATTGGACTTCTGTTTAACCTACACAGGGTTTACATTGTGATTTGAAATACAATAAAGCATTTGCAGGGATATTTCAAATAGAAGGATGCTCCGAGAGTCAGGACCCGCGGCCTGAGTTCTAACAGAGCTTTCTGACATCTTGGGGTCACCCTGCAAACATCATGAAAAACTTATATTGGCTGCCCACAAAATGTCTCAGACTTTTTAGTAAAATACAAACAAAGAATTGTATCCTTGTCTGCCTTGCTAACAAAAGTAATGATAAAAGTTGCACGGGACAGAATTTCTTCAACCGACGACTCCAAAAAATTGGACAAATCCATATTACATTGTGAAATCATATCAAATTCCTGGTTGGCACCCTCTACATCCATAGCCGTCTTCTTACCTTTAGGAATATAACACATTTTTGACAAATGAGTTAAATCAAAATCAGAAAGCAACAAAACTTCTTTTAGATATTTAGAAAAAAGGATAGATGGTGAGAGATAGTTGGTGCATGGAAAATTAAGAAAAAAAAATTTTTTTGATGCAAATTATTCTCCAAAATCTCATTCTGCCGATGCAAGAGAAAGGAATCCTGTACTGAAGAAGTGAGTGCTGCTTGAAGAATAGAGATCTGAGAAACCAATTTAGAAGAACAATTACACAGGTACACTACCAAAAAACTGCCTCCAGTTTTGCAACTGATTCCTATAGATTTTGGGGTGCTGAATCCAGGAAAAATAGCCAAAATGTTCCATCACGTCACGTTTTCTTGCAAAATTAGATTTCTTACCCATATAAGGAATGTTCACATAATTTCTTTTTAGCCGACTGCAGTTTATTTTCTTGGCCCAAAATAGAGGTTGTAATGGTTAACTAACTAGAAACACTCCCTCATGATATTTTAGAGTGTTTTGTATTCATTTTATACATTAACAGGACAATTGGGAGGCGGGGGGCTAAATCCAGTACTCACGCTGGCGCATGTTCTTTCCTGTTCGCCTCGCCTCGTTCGCTCACTCGCTCAAACACGGTGGTTGCGACATGAACGTTCCTGTCAAATTTCAGTTTCTTGCAAGTTCATTATTACCTTTTGTTTGCTCAGTCGTAATCCAGCTTTATTCCGAAGTGGTTCACTACAGTTGTAGTTTGCAGTGCTGTGTATTTGTGATGGCTCACAGAGGCAGAGGTTGCGTCAACTCTCCGGACAGTTTTTGTTTTATTTGTGGGGAATATACCGTGAAAAAGCGGCAGAGGAACATTTCTGCATTTATTAAAAAAGTATATTTCGCCTATTTCGGTTTGAAGTTAGGCGATCAAGACAAACCGTGGGCTCCTCACAAAGTGTGCAAGACATGTGAGGAAGATCTACGCTTATGGATGAAAGGTAAAAAACAAGCATTTCGTTTCGGAATACCTATGATGTGGCGTGAACAAAGAGACCACAGCAGTGACTGCTATTTTTGCTCTTGCATTGTGAAGGGATACAACTTAAAAAATAAGAACGTAATAAGTTACCCCAACCTTCCCTCAGCAATTAGGCCTATGCCTCATAGCAACGAAGTACCTGTGCCTGAACCACCAAAATCTTTGGATCATATTTGTGTGGACGGTTCTGATCATGATGAGACTCATCAGATGGCTTTTCCCGATGAGTCCAGTACTTCCGAGTTTGAAACTGAACCAGATCCGAAACCTGAACTTTTCTCTCAAGCTGAATTGAATGATTTAGTCCGGGATTTAGGACTCCCAAAAGATGCTGCCCAACTGCTAGGTTCTCGGCTTAAACAGAAAAATCTATTGTCACCAGGAACAACTTTTTATTGGTACCGCAACCGCGAGACACAATTTTTGAAGTATTTCAGCAGAGGAAGATTTGGTATTTTGCAACGATATATACGGAGTGATGGAAAAGTTTAAACTCAAGTATGATCCTGCTGAATGGCGGCTGTTCATTGATTCGTGAAAAGACAGCATAAAAGGTGTTCTTCTTCATAATGGCAACACATTCGCTTCAGTTCCTATTGCTCACTCTGTTATTCTCCAAAAAAAATACGAGAATTTGGCCCTGATTCTTCAGAAGATTCGTTATGACGAGCATAAGTGGATGATTTGTGGAGACTTTAAAATTCTATCCATGCTATTAGGGCAGCAATCCGGTTTCACCAAATATCCCTGCTTCCTTTGCTTGTGGGATAGCCGGGCCCGCGACCTACACTGGGGGAAAAAAGACTGGCCAATTCGGGAGTATTTGAGACCCGGTGAGAAAAATGTTCTTCATGAGAGCTTGGTACCTCGTGATAAAATTCTATTACCACCTCTCCACATTAAGCTGGGTCTCATTAAGCAATTTATCAAGTCCCTTCCAAAAGATGGTGAGTGCTTTCGGTACCTTTGCTCAAAGTTCCCCCGACTTTCTGAAGCAAAGCTAAAGGAAGGAGTGTTTGTTGGCCCTGATATAAGGAAACTCATTTCAGATGGAGCATTCGCTGAAACGATGTCTGAGAAGGAAAAAGAAGCCTGGGGTTCCTTCAAGGATGTTGTTCTCAAATTCTTGGGGAACAGGCGGGATGAGAACTATAAGGATATTGTTGCCAGGATGCTCAATGCCTTCAAAGAACAAGGCTGTAACATGAGCCTGAAAGTCCATTTCTTGCACTCCCATGTGAACTACTTTCCCGAAAACTTGGGTGCGTACAGTGAAGAACAAGGTGAAAGGTTTCACCAGGACATCAAGGACGCAGAGAGAAGGTACCAAGGAAGATGGAACACCACTATGATGGCTGATTTCTGCTGGTTGCTGCTGCGGGAAACCCCAGATGAAAAATACGCCAAGCAGCGCACCAAGAGAAGCATTCGGGGGAAGAAGAAACGGGCCCACCAGGAGATTGATTGACCCAAGAATGACTTTAAAATCTAAACTGTGTTGACAAATATCGTGTTTTTACTAAACTTTGAAATAAAAATTTGCTAGTTATTAGCACAGTGTCGGATCTCATTTATTAGAATTTTATTTTCACGGGGGGCGGAGCCTGATGTCCAGCGGGATGGTCGCATAACGCTGAGGCTCCCGAGAGGCCTACTCAGAATCCTGAATTAACACCGGACATTTTTGGATTTCTGCTCTGATCTTACCGGGTCACATTGGTGAGATGGCGGGGACCAAACCTACGCGCCTGGAATTTGGATCTCCAGCGGCTACTCACGGCAAACGCTCCAAAACTGAACCCCCGTCCCCGCAGAAGGGGCTGGCTCTATGCGAGGGCCCCGAAATGCAGCAGGAGATCCTCATAGAGATCAGAGGGGTTAAAGACCTCGTGCAGTCAAACGGGGAAGCACTCCGAGCGCTGCGGGAAGACCTTGGTGTATTGCAAGGCAGACTAGAGGGGCTCTCCTCGCGTCAGGACAAAATGGAGAGCATATTAGACTCCCATGCGGTCCGGCTGTCCAAACTCGACAAAGTAGAACGTCAGGTGCGGGCCTTGCAGAAAGAAGTGGAAGATGGCAATAATAGAGCGCGCCGCAACAACCTACGACTAGTGGGCATACCGGAGGGAGCGGAATCGGGAGACATGAAGGAGTTTCTATATAAAATCCTCCCTTCTCTGCTCCAAATCACCTTTACCAAAGAATTGGAGATCGATCATGCTCATCGTGTACCCACCAACATAACGCTCAACAGGAAGACCCCGCGGCCTATCATCTTTCGACTTTTGAGATATCAACAAGTGGAGCAAATTCTCAGCGCCTCCCGGGCAAAGGGCCATATGGAGTTTGAGAGCCATAAGATCTCCTTCTATCCTGACTTGGCTAAACCCACGGTTGATCGCCGAAAGCGCTTTCTGGAATTCCGGCCGAGGCTTCAACAATTACAAGCACGCTATGGCCTGATGTACCCGGCCAAGCTCCGAGTCACGCTACACAATCAGACAAGAACATTTGAGGACCCTGATCTACTAGCGGAGTTTTTGGATGCTAAAGAGGCCGACTTGATGCGCTGATTTCCAGAGTGTTCCTACCAGCGTTCTCATATCCGCTGTACCCGCCATTTTGGATTTGCCACGGTTCAGCAAAGAGTCTGGCGAGGGCGGTTTGTTGCCTTATTTTGATGATATTTGTGACCCGACTCCATCTACCCAGAGTAGCTTCGATGAATATCAGAAACAGTGTTAATTATGGACTATGGTGTTTCTTTCTTTTTTTTTTCATGTCTTTATCCTCCTCTCTTGGGCCTCCTCCCGCAGACATATGGTCGCCATATTCATTGGGGGTTTTGCTTCTTCTCTAAGTTACTTTGATACAAGCTTTTCAATATGGGGTATATTGGCCAGCATACTTGGTGATTATGTCATTGCTGTACAGATTCTGCTTCTGCTGTATATTTTCAAGCGCCCTTACCTAAAATGTCTCTTACTGATTGATGGCACCATGTAAGATTTTATCATTGAACGTAAAAGGCATCAATAATCCGATAAAACGGAAGAAAATCCTGAGCTATCTAAGTCATGAAGCTGCGGACCTGATTTTCCTCCAAGAAACGCATTTAAATTCGAAGGAAACTCTTAAACTCAATGTTAAACCTTACATGGTGGCCGCCTATTCCCCAGCCGTTTCTAAGAAATGTGGGGTTGCCATACTGGTTAGGAAATCTCTGCATGCTACTATCATTGCGACTAGCTCAGATACAGCTGGCAGATGGTCCAGGGCTCACCTCAAGATAGGTAACCTGGAAGTTACATGTATATGCCTTTATGCTCCTAATGTTGATGACCCTGCCTTTTTTGCTACCATTGCTCAGGTTGCGCAGGCCTCTGCTAATACTTCATTGATAATCGGGGGGGATTTCAATTTAGTTCTTGATCCCCTGATTGACAAACAGCCGCCTAGGATGAGTGGTCCCCCCAAGAGTCACACTACGCTTACCTCTATGATCAAAGATCTTGCTTTAGTCGATCTATGGAGGTTACTACACCCCAATGAGCTTGACTTTACCTTCTTCTCTTCCCCTCATAAATCCCAGTCTCGCATAGATTTCTTTCTCATATCCAAACTGTTAGTTTCACAGGTAGACACTGCAAAGATTCACTCCCAACATATCTCAGATCACGCTGCTATTTCTTTTCAATTACACACCACTGCGCCCCAGGGGAATTCGGGGGCCTGGTTCTTTGATAGAGCTCTATTAACTCAACCAGAGTTCCAGTTAGAAATTCGAGCAGCCATACAGGACTACTTTCACTTTAATCTACCCCAGGACACTGCAAATTGGGCTTGGTGGGAGGGTTTTAAAGCGGCCATTCGGGCAACGATCACTAGTTATCAAATTCGCCTGCGGAAACAGCGTAAACAGCAGCTCCTTATACTAGACCAACAAATCAAAGCAGGCGAACGAATTCTAACTTCACGTAATGACCCATGCGTCTTAGTTCGCTTACAGCGTCTCCGTTTTCAATATAATGCAATCCTCTCAACTGCAGCTTCTCAGAGTATTGCACTTCAGCAAGGGACATACTACCGTGAAAGCAACCGAGCCGGTCGACTTTTAGCCAACGCCTTGAAAGGTCAAAAAGAAGCCAAACGCGTAGTGGTCCTTCGCGCCCCACAGGGAGGGGACATACTGACCACAGACTCCGATATCGTAGAACTTTTTCGGGATTTCTATACCCGTCTATATCAATCTGAATGTGAGTTCTCATCCGAGACCTTCGAGCGCTTGTTTTCTGGTATTCAGCGGCCGACCCTTTCTGAAGCTGATAGGGATGCGCTGGATGAACCCTTCTCTACTTCAGAGATCCATTCTGCCCTAAAACGAACAGCCTCGGGTCGAGCCGCTGGGCCTGATGGTCTCCCGACAGAATTCTACAGAACGTTCAGTGCAGATTTAGTTCCCTACTTAAAACTTTACTTTACTGCCCTTGCGGTAGATACATCCTCTTTGGGATCCTTTTCTGCAGCTAATGTGGTAGTTTTTGAGAAAGAAGGCAGAGACCCGCTGCTAACCGCCAACTACCGTCCAATCTCCCTACTTAATGCCGATTATAAGATCTTCGCAACGATCTTGGCCACCCGGCTATCTGATAGGATGGCCACCTTAGTCCATCCCGACCAATGTGGTTTTTTTTTTTTTTAATTCTTTATTTTCATTTTGCAACAACAAAGGAAAGGAAGACATACAACTAAGAGACAAATACATACATGTAATGTGATACATACACCAAAGCAAACCCCCGCCACCCCCCTCCCCCCTGCTTCTTCTCTAGAAACTAAAACATTCTCGAAGCGGACGTGTACTGACATTATTGTGTTACAAAACCTTCCAGCGGTCTGAAACATTATTATGTTACAAAACTTTACAGCGATCTGAGACATGATGGGTGTACATTACACAGACATGTCGAAGCAATAAGCAGATGGTACATGATCATGAGCATCTGCCATTTAGACAAGCAAGAATGAAGTTGGGTATGGAAAATAGCCCTCCAAGATATCTGCTCATAGTTATTATATAAGCAGACAAGGTTCCACTATTCATTGACAGCAAGTCGAGAGCTATCCCTCCAAGTCCCCGTGATCAAACACATGGCTATATTGGGGTGTAGCTAAGCAAATCGCTACAATAGTAGCATGCAGAGATTTCCTATCCAATATAGCAACCCCACATTTCTTAGAAGCAGCTGGGGAGTAGGCGGCCACCATGTAAGGTTTAGTACTGAAGTGGAAAGTTTCCTTCGAATTGAAATGTGTTTCTTGGAGGAAAATCAGGTCCGCAGCCTCATGATTTAGATAGCATAGGAGTTTCCTCCGTTGTATCGGATTATTGATTCCTTGTACGTTCAATGAAAATCTTACATGGTGCCATCAGTCGATACTAGACATTTTAGGTAAAAGCGCTTGAAAACTTACGACATAATCAGAATCTGTACACTAATGATATAAGCACCAAATATGCTGGCCAATACACCATATTGAAAAGTATGTACCAAAGTAACTTAGAGAAGAAGCAAACCCCCAATGAATATGGCGACCAGATGTCTGCGGGAGGAGGCCCTAGAGAGGAGATAAGACATAATAAAAGAAAAGAAACACCAGAGTCCATAAGAAACACTGTCTCTGATATTCGTCGAGGCTACAATGGGTAGATGGAGTCGGGTCCCAGATATCTTCAAAATAAGGCGACAGACCTCCTTCGATAAACTCTTCGCTGAGCCGCGGTAAATCCAATATGGCAGGCACAGCGGATATGAGAGTACTGGCAGGAATATTCTGGAAATCAGCGCATCAAGTCGGCTTCTTTAGAGTCCAAAAACTCCGCTAGTAGCTCAGGGTCCTCAAATGTTCTTGTCTGATTGTGAAGCGTGACTCGGAGCTTGGCCGGGTACAGCAGACAATAGCGCGCTTGTAATTGTTGAAGCCTCGGCCGAAATTCCAGAAAGCGCTTTCGGCGGTCGACCGTGGGTTTAGCCAAGTCAGGATAGAAGGAGACCTTGTGGCTCTCAAACTCCATATGGCCCTTTGCCCGGGAGGCACTGAGAATTTGTTCCACATGTTGATATCTCAAAAGTCGAAAGATGATAGGCCGCGGGGTCTTCCTGTTGAGCGTTATGTTTGTGGGTACACGATGAGCACGATCGATCTCCAATTCTTTGGTGAAGGTGATTTGGAGCAAGGAAGGGAGGAATTTACTTAAAAACTCCTTCATGTCACCCAATTCCGCTCCCTCCGGTAGGCCCACGAGGCGCAGGTTGTTGCGGCGCGCTCTATTATTGCCATCTTCCACTTCTTTCTGCAAAGCCCGCACCTGACGTTCAACTTTGTCGAGTTTGGACAGCCGGACCGCATGGGAGTCTAATATATTCTCCATTTTGTCCTGACGCGAAGAGAGCCCCTCTAGCCTGCCTTGCAGTACACCAAGATCTTCCCTCAGCGCTCGAAGTGCTTCACCGTTTGACTGCACGAGGTCCTTAACCCCTCTAATTTCTGCGAGGATTTCCTGCTGCATTTCGGGGCCCTCGCGCAAAGCCAGCCCCTTCTGCGGGGACGGGGGTTCAGTTTTGGAGCGTTTACCGTGAGAAGCCGCTGAAGAGCCAAATTCCAGGCGCGTGGGTTTGGTCCCCGCCATCTCACCAATGTGCCCCGGCAAGATCAGAGCAGAAATTCAAGTTTGTCCGGTGTTAATTCAGGATTCTGAGTAGGCCTCTCGGGAGCCTCAGCATTATGCGACCATCCCGCTGGACATCGGGCTCCGCCCCCTTGCCGACCAATGTGGTTTTATACCCGGCCGCTCCACCGCTGACAATGCTCGGACCTTGTGCCATGTGCTATTCAGTGCTGCCCATTTAGACCACCCTTGGGTGGGTCTTTCTCTAGATGCTGAAAAAGCCTTTGATCGTTTGGAATGGCCCTTCTTATTTGCAGTTCTCCGATGGTATGGCTTTGGGGAGGGCTTCCTCCGATACCTCCAAGTCATGTATTCTCAACCCGTTGCCAGTATTTGTGTAAATGCCATTAAGTCTCGGCCTTTTAATCTTCAAAGAGGCACGCGTCAAGGTTGCCCCCTATCACCAATGCTCTTTGATCTAGCTCTTGAACCCCTCGCCCTCCTTATTAGACAGTCCGCACGTATTCGAGGTGTCCCCTTCAGTCACAGAGAGATTAAACTCTCTGCATATGCAGATGACCTTATGCTCTTTGTATCCGGTCCCGGCTGTCTTGGACCTGATTGACGGATACTCGCAATTATCGGGCTATAAAATAAACTGGACCAAATCTGTAGCATTCCCACTGAACCGCTGGGTACATGAGGCTGACATGCAGGCCTTTCCTTTCCTTTGGCAATCCCGCATGGTGAAATATCTTGGCGTCCACTACTGTTCTCCTTTAGAAGACACTATTAGTTTTAATGCCAAGGAGGTAGTCTCCAAAGTCCGTGAGCTCACAAATCGGTGGTCTCCCTTATCCCTTACCTGGTGGGGCCGCCTAGAAACCGTCAAAATGATGATAGTCCCCAAAGTGAATTATATTTTAGAAATGCTGCCCTGTTTTCTCCCGCTACATACCTACAAAGACATAGAGGGCCTTCTCGTCCGTTATCTCTGGCAGGGAAAACCACCAAGAGTAGCTAAACAAAAACTACAGTCTGTGAAGGAACTAGGGGGTACCCGCTTTCCTGATTTTCTTAGATATCATCAAGCCTTCCTACTTAAACAAGGTGCCCGATGGCTAGCTGCCTCAACAGACAACAGACCAGTTTGGCTTGACATTGAAGAGGAGCTAAGTAGCCCAATTCCGTTGACCCATCTCCCCGGCATGTCCCATCAAGTAGACACACGCCATCCCCCAATGATTGTCGATACTCTTGCGGCCTTTAACACTCTCATTCGGTCACTGGGTCCCACTGTTTGTCCTCTAGACAGACTCCCGCTGTGGAATAACCCCAGAATTGAAGTCCTAAATAAAACGATCGCATGGAAACCCTGGTACTCTAGGGGGATCTGGACACCCCAACAACTCTTCTCTGCAGCTCGTTGGAAGACCTTTTCTGATTTACAAAAGGAATTTGCGTTGCCAGCGAAACATTACTTTCAATTGATGCAGCTCCAACACTGCCTCAAAAGTGCTCAAATCCTGCCGCCCTCTGCCCCTACTGAGGACGGGCTATTAGAACTAATTCACTCTCTTAGTAGTACGCATGGGGTAGCCTCTAACTTCTATAAATTATTATGTCAGGGTACCGATACTGCTACCTGTAGAGCTCAACAAGCCTGGGAACGCGAACTACACACCACTTTAACCCCTGCGCAATGGAGCGTTTTCTGGAGCAAAGTCGTGCGGGTTTCCAGATCTGCCTCTGTAACCCAAACTCTCTTCTTTTTTGCACACAGATGCTTTTATACTCCAGAAAGAATAGCTAAATGGAACACAACTGCTAGGGACCAGTGTTGGTCTTGCCATACTGCTGTGGGAACCCTCGCTCATGTTCTTTATGAATGTCCTCAACTGCAGGTTTACTGGGGGCGGGTCTGGGGTCGTATTCAATCTATCTTACACCTCCACGCGCCTCTTTCTTGGAAGATTGTGGGACTCCGCTCAGTGGCGGAGGTCCCCTCTCTTCCTAAGAGGGGTCGCTTTCTCCTTGATTTCATGCTGGGTATAGCCATATGTTTAATCACGAGGAATTGGAAGGATAGCTCTCGAATTACTGCCAATGAATGGTGGAACCTCGTCTGCTTATATAGTAAATATGAGCAGATATCTCGGAGAGCTATTCCCCATATCCAAACTCACTTTCGCCTGTCCAAATGGCAGATGCTCAATGATTATGTACACTCTGCTCATTGCTCAGACATGTCTGCTTAATGTATACTTATCATGTTTCAGATCACCGTTCGGTTTTGTACCATAATAATGTCAGTACACGCCCGTTTTCGGGAATGATTAGTTTCTAGAGAAGAAGCAGGGGGGAGGGGGGTGGTAGGGGTTTACTTTGGTGTATGTATCACATTTTATGTATGTATTTGTCTTTTAAGCTGTATGTCTTCCTTTCCTTTGTTGTTATAAAACGTAAATAAAGCATTAAAAAAAAAAAAAAGAATTTTATTTTCACACCATCGGGTGTTTGTCTTCATGTATTGCAATGGTGCGGTTTGCGTTTTCTATTCTTACATACATACCTGTACAACATTTTTTGCACATTTCTTTGCTTTGCTTTGTGTCTAACCTCGCTCTTATATGCTCAATGTTTGTGCACATGTATGTGGCTGTTTTAAGTGCAGACAATTTTGCTACCATCACAGTGTGTTTTGTTGACATTACTCTATTCTTATGTGCTGCCTTGTTACAATTTTCTTTATTCTTATTTGAATAACTACTAAACAATTAGTATAAAGAATTCATCCAAGAAACTTTTATCTAGATCGCACTCAATCTGAAACGTTCACCTCAAACTGCTAACCCAATGTAGCAAAAAATCTGTACGTGATGGAGCAAATTGGTTACCAGATTTGGATTCAGCGCACCAAAAAACGTAAAAATCAATCGAAACATTAGAGGCAGTTTAAAAAAAAATTTTTTTAGTGTACCTGTGTTATCAATATCAATCAAATGGGTTCTGAAAGCTTAGCTACCACCTCAGTAGAAAACCCAGATATTTTAACCAACAAAGACTGCAAAGATAATTCAGTTCATTAGTTGACCTCCCAGATATCCTTCAGTTGCAGTTTCTCCACAGGTGTTACAAATTCTATTGGTGAAAGCAAGGGATAAACTGGTTCATTCATCAAAGAGTTAATAGTCAAGGAGTCTGGAAGGGGAGCTGAGACCAGAGATACCTGGTGGATAGTAGGTGAATAGGAGTGGAGGGAGTAGCCTAATGGTTGGAGCACTGGCTTGGGAACCAAGAAAGCAGGGTTCAATTCCCACTAGCCCTCCATGTGGCCTTGGGCAAGTCACTTAACCCTCCATTGCCTCAGAAAATTCCTAGCTATCAATGTCCCATTTAATGTGCATCACCAAGTTGAAGTTGCAATATTAACCACTTTGATTTAAATGATAAAGCAGTAGAAAAAAGTCTTGTTAAATAAATACCAACCCCTCCTTGTTAAAAGAGGCACTATCCTAGACATTTTTATCATTTTGATTGGGTGGGGCTAAACCACCTTGAGAAATAGAGGATGGAGAAAGTGAAAGAGTACTCACAGTAGAAGCCTCTGCTCCAGCCAAAAGAGACAATGAAACCAGCAAAATGATTCCCATTGGTTTAAAATGCACATCAATAGGACCAGTCAGTTTAACAATCTTCATGGTTCAAGAAAGAGAAATCCTCTTTTTTCACTCCCCCATTACAACAATCACCTTATACAAAGCTCCAACATGCTGTGAAGGGGCTCCAGAGGGGCAGAACCTACCCCTTGGACACAAACCTTCAGAGCATGCACCTATGGGCACATGCCTATAACTGCATCCCATGGTATGGCCTGCTCTTATGTAGCCCTTAGTGACTGAATCAGCATCAACGTGCCTCAGCATGGGTTCTGGAGAGCCAACAGGAATATCTTGTAACCACAATCAGGAAATGTAGAGTTTTTGTTGTCCTGCAATGGGGCCTGCTCTTACGTAGCTCTTTGTGGCTGTACACAAAAAGAAAGCAGGCAACGAGGAACCCTTGGAAGGAACAAAGTTTATTGAGGGGGTCAGCCCTACACGTGTTTCAGTCACACTGGCCTTCTTCAGAGGACTGTGACCACTTATCAACAGATGAGTTGAAATGGACATATATTCAATGGTACTTGAGAGTGAAGTATATACCTAGGAGTGTTTTATACTGCACTCTCAAGTACCATTGAGTATATGTCCATTTCAACGTATCTGTTGATAAGTGGTCACAGTCCCCTGAAGAAGGCTGGTGTGGCCAAAACACGTGTAGGGCTGACCCTCTCAATAAACGTTGTTCCTTCCAAGGGTTCCTCGTTGCCTGCTTTCTTTTTGTGTACTGTTTTTCTGCAGGTGGGGTGCTTTTTTTGTTCGCTCTTAGTGGCTGTGTCAGCATCAATGCACCTCAGTGAGGGTTCCAGAGAGCCAACAGGAACAGCTGGCAAACACAATCAGGAAATGTAGAGTTCTCATCATCCCACGGTGGTGCCTGCTCTTATGTAGCCCTTAGTGGCTTTGTCAGCATCAACGTGCCTCACCTTGGGTTCTGGAGAACCAACAGGAACAGCTGGTAACACAATCAGGAAATGAAGAGTACTCATCGTCTTGTGGTGGGACCTGCTCTTATGTAGCTCTTAGTGGCTGCATCAGCATCAATGTGCCTCAGTGAGGGTTCCAGAGAGCCAACAGGAAAAGCTGGTATGCACAATCAGAAAATGTAGAGTTCTCCAGCTTCTAGATTTAATGAAAACTTTGTTGATTCTGTTTACCAGTAGAAGATGGATTGTTGATATGGAGCCTAGTATAATATTTACATTAATGCCTTTTCATTGTTGGGATTATTGCTGTGAGATGTTTAGAATAGCAGGATTCCTACATAGGTGCTGAGCATCTGTGTGATATTCATGAGAATTAGATGATTTGTTTACCTCTTCCAAATAAAAGGGCATTTTGCTGCCCTTCATATAAGGCAGGCAGTTTCCTTCATTCCTGAGGTTTGAGATCTCTGTCTAAATGACCATCAAATAATACTCTAAGGGGATCATTTTAAAACCCTAGTAGTGATTTGGACATCTGAAAACTTCCATGCTGATGACCAAAGCATGGAGATGTCCCTGGAGCCATTTTACATTTTAAAAATTCTTGAAGGGCTACAAAAAGGGACTGTTACTTCTGGAGAAAGATCTGAAATTGTAAGTATTTACTTCTGGGAATTTTTCTAAATCTTGGGGAAAAAGGAATTCTTTAGATTAAAGCTGATTAATCTGCATAAATTAGAATTCAGTATATTTATTAAATCAGTCAGGGCCTAGTATCAGCAAAGAGCTTTTAGTTTAAATTAAAAACTCAGTAGGTAACTTTCAGTTTAAAACCCAGTAGGTAACTTTCCGTTTAAAACTAGAACAAAGTCCCTTAAACTTATTTGGTATATTAATATTAGTACAAGTATCCCTAGCAACTAAAAACAACTTAAATAACTAAACAAAACTTTAAAACTAAGATGCAGACAGCAGTCCAGCAGTGAGATGGTGGTTATCCAGTCTTTTGTATTGAGTGTCACATGCACGATTTTCTCCCAATTAGCGAGAGGTCTTACATGTGCAAGGTGCAAGGTACAAGGAGCTCTTTGCCCTCAGGGAATGAGTGCAATCTCTGGAGACTAGAGTAGCAGACTTGGAAGACATAAGGAAGTCAGAGAGGTACACAGACGAGATCTACAGGGATGTAGTACTGAAGCCCCACCTCAAGTCTTGCAGCCTCTCAACTGCATTAGAGGAGAGAGGTCTCGTAAAAGGAGAGCAGCACCTTGGTGAGGCTGGACGTGATCCTATAACTAGGACTGTCCACCAGGAGATATAACACCCTCTTGCACCAAGGAGGTTTCTCCAGGGCCATGTGCCCATTAGGGAAAAGTTAGGATAGCCTTTATAGTGGGTGATTCAATCATTAGGCATGTAAATAGCTGTGTGGATGGTGGACTTGAGGATCGCCTGGTAACATGCCTGCCTAGTGCAAAGGTAGCGGACCTCATGTGCCACATAAACAAGGTTTTAGATAGCACTGGGGAGGAGTCTGCTTTCTTGGTACATGTTGGTACCAGTGACATAGGAAAATGTGGGAGGGAGCTTCTGGAGGCCAAATTTAGCATTTTAGGTAGAAAGTTGAAATCCAGAACTTCCAGGGTAACATTCCCTGAAATGCTTCCCGTGCCACGTGCAGGGCCCAAAAGGTAGGCAGAACTCTAGAGTCTCAATGTGTGGATGAGACGATGGTGCAAAGAAGAGGGTATTGGATTTGTTAGGAACTGAGCAACTTTCAGGGGAAGGGAGGGGCTCTTCCAAGGGGATGGTCTCCACTTTAACCAGGATGGAGCCAGGCTACTGGCATTAACATTTGAAAAGGAGACAGAGCAGTTTTTAAACTAGATAATAGTGGAAAGTCCATACATGCCTAAGAGCACATGGTTCAGAAGAATGTATTCTTGAAGGATATTAACAAAACAGGGAAGTTAGGACATCCTAACAGAGAGATTCCAATAAAGATAAAAGCTACCCAGATGCCCTTAAAAACAGAGCTGAAAGATTCCATATTAAATAAAATGGGGGGATAAGACATTTTTCAGATATGTTAGTGAGAAGAGGAAGGGCAAAAGTGGTATTGTCAGACTCAAGGGTGAAGGGGAGGAATATATAGAAACTGATGAGGATAAAGCAGAATTTCTTAACAAATATTTCGGTTCAGTGTTCACAAATGAAGAACCAGGAGCAGGACCCCAGAAACACCCACAAACAGGAACAGAAGCGAGGGGCATCTTAACAATTTTCAGAAGACTGTTTTCATGAGAAACTAGCTAAACTTAAAGTAGACAAAGTGATGGGACCGGATAGGATACACCCTAGAATACTGAGGGAACTTGGGGAGGTTCTAGCAGCTGCACTGACTGACCTTTCCAATGCCTCATTGGAGTCAGGAATGGTGCCAAAGGACTGGAGAGAGGCACATGTGGTCCCTTTCCAGAAAAGTAGAAGTAAGGATGTGGTTGAAATTATAGGCTGGTTAGTTTAACATCGGTGGTGAGTAAATTGTTGGAAGCACTGCTGAAAGAGAAAATAGTGAGGTTTCTGGAGTCCAGCGGATTACAGGATCCAAGGGAGAATGGATTCACCAGAGGCAGGTCTTGTCAGACAGATCTGATTGATTTCTTTGACTGGGTGACCAGGGAGTTGGGCGGAGGGACAGTCCTAGATGTGCTGTATTTAGATTTCAGTAAAACCTTTGACACCGTTCCTCACAGGTGACTTATAAACAAACTAAGCACCCTAGGGATGGACCCTAAAGTTACTGCTTGGGTTAGAAATTGGTTGAGTGGGAGGCAACAAAGCATACAGGTAAATGGAGCTCACTGTGAGAGAAGGAGGTTACCAGTGCTGTGCCACAGGGATCTGTCCTTGTTCCGATTCTTTTTAACATCTTTGTTAGTGATATAGTGGAAGGACTGTCGGGTAAGGTTTGCCTCTTTGCGGATGATACCAAATACTGCAAAAGAGTAGACACCCGGGAAGGTGTAGATAACATGAGGAGGGATCTAGCTAAGCTTGAAGAATGGTCTAGAATTTAGCAGCTGAGATTTAATGTTAAAAATGCTAAATCATGCATTTGGGCTGCAACAATCCAAGGGAGCAATATAGTATAGGGGGTGAAGTACTTTTGTCCACTAAAGAAAAGCGGGACCTAGGCATGATTGTGTAGCTAACAGGTAGAAAAGGCGACAGCAAAAGCTAGAAGGTTGCTTGGGTGAATAGGGAGAGGAATGGCCAGCAGAAGAAAGGAGGTAATAGTGCCTCTGTATAAGTCTTTGGTGTGACCTCATTTTGAGTATTGTGTGCAATTCTGGAGATCGCACCTTCAAAGGGATATAAACAGGCAGGAGTCAGTACAGAGTGTGGCTACTAAAATGGTTAGTGATGTTCATTATAAAGCATATGATGTTAGGATCTTAATATGTACACCTTAGAGGAAAGGTGGGATACAGGTGATATGATTTAGATGTTTAAGTACCTCTGTGGCATAAATGCACAGGAGGAGAGCCTCTTTCGATTGAAAGCAAGCTCTGCTATGAGGGGACAAAGGATGAGGGTGAAAGGGGATATATTCAGGAGTGACATGCAGAAATATTTCTTTACGGAAAGAGTCGTGAATCTGTGGAATAGTCTCCCAGTGGAGGTGGTAGAGATGAGGACAGTATTTGAAATCAAAGAAGCATGGTACAAACCAGAGGCGTAGCGTGGGGGGTGCAGGGGGGGCTGGCCGCACCGGGCGCAACATGGGGGGGCGCCAGGGCTGGATTTACCTATATGCCATGTACTCCATGGCGTAGGGCCCACAGCTGCAAAGGGCCCACAAAAATGGAACAAGTTAGGCTTTTTTAAAAAATAAAATAAAAAAAAAACCTGCTGGCTGCCGCCGCGGGGCCCCCTCTGCTGCCGCGGCAGCATGGACTGACCCGCGGGGGCCCCCTCTGCAAGCTCGATCCCTCCCTCCGTGCCTCCGTGCCTCCCTCCGTGCAGGGGCACGGAGGGAGGGATAGAGCTTGCAGAGGGGGCCCCCGCGGGTCAGTCCATGCTGCCGCGGCCGCAGAGAGGGGCCCCGCGGTGGCAGCCAGCAGGTTTTTTGTTAAATTAAATTTTACTTTAGGCAGGGGGAGGGGGTAGGACTGGTAATGGGCTATTGGGGGGGCTGGGGCTGTGACTGGAAATGGGTTGGGAGATAAATGCTGGAGGTGGCCTGAGGAGGTTAGGACAGGTAATGGGCTGTGGGCTGTTGGGGGGGTTAGAACTGGTAATGGGCTTTGGGGGGGGGGTAAGACTGGTAATGGGCTGTGGGCTGATGGGGGCTGTCTGGTAATGGGCTATGGGGGACTAGGACTGGAAATGGGCTGGGGGGGTTAAGACTGGAGGTGGGCTGATGGGGTTAGGACTGGTAATGGGCTGTTGGGGGGGATTAGAACTGGTAATGGGCTTTGGGGGTGGGCTTAGACTGGTAATGGGCTGTGGGCTGAGGGGGGCTGTCTGGTCATGGGCTATGGGGGGACTAGGACAGGAAAGGGGCTGGGGGGGTTAAGACTGGAGGTGGGCTGATGGGGTTAAGACTGATAATGGGCTGTTGGGGGGGTTAGAACTGGTAATGGGCTTTGGGGGTGGGCTTAGACTGGTAATGGGCTGTGGGCTGATGGGGGCTGTCTGGTAATGGGCTATGGGGGGGCTAGGACTGGAAATGGGCTGGGGGGGTTAAGACTGGAGGTGGGCTGATGGGGTTAGGACTGGAAGTGGGCTGATGGGGGGTTAGGACTGGTAATGGGTTATAGGGGGGGCTTAAACTGAAAATGGGGTGATGGGGGGTTAGGACTGTAAGTGGGTTGATTGGGGGCTAGGACTGGTATTGGGTTGGGGGGTTGCTAGGACTGGAAATGGGCTGATGGGTGGCTAGGACTGGAAATGGGCTGATGCAGGGACTAGAAGGGAATGGATGCTGGGTGAGGCTGGAACTAGAAGGGAGCTGATGTTGGGGGAGGATTAGAATGGGATGGGGCTGGAAGAGTAAAATGGAGAAGGGAAAAATATTTTGTGTGGGAGGGATAAAAAATCTACAATTGGCCGGGTATTGGGAGAGTAAGTGGGGATTGAGGATGGAGGGGTAAAATTTGAGTGGATGAAATAGGAAAGAGGAAAGAGCAAAAGGAGAAAGATTAGTATGTTAAAGCAGATGTAGAGAGAGAATGGAAAAAAACTAGAAGAGAGAAGAAAGCACAAATGGACAGCAGACGATGGAGAGTTAGCAAAAGACACGAAGAAACCAGAAGAAAGTGGCTGGAGCAATTGCAGCTGAAAAAAATGCACAAAAGGTAGAAAAATATCTCTTTATTTTGAATTTATTAATTAGAATATGTCAGCTCTGGTAAATGTGCATCATTAACGTCTGCGCTTTGTTTAGTACAAGAGCAAATTAATGTATAGTTTTATTTCTACAGTGTTGTACATTCCAAGTTTGGCTTTTGGGATTCCCAGTTTAATTATTGTCTTCCTGTTTCTAAAATGTGATTACTTGTGTTTGGTGATGGTCTATGTTCTGCATGTGTAACTGAGCTGAGGTGTTCTGTTTATATAATTCCTATTTGACATTGCCACTTGTTCTCTTTCCCCAGTAGGTCATGTATTGTTGTTCTCTGAAATGTATTGGTTTAATATTTGCAGTGTTGCCTTTTGATTGGTAGAGTATGGTGCTTTGTGAGTCCTGGTAGTGCTGTTAGGATACGGCGGGTTTGCTATGGGTTCTAAATGGGCAGTGTTTGTAGTAGTTCCTAATGTGTCTGGCAGTTGGCACTGGATTATAGTAATGTAGAAATCTTTTAGTCTTTCTTTATCCATACACTCATTAAGAGGCACGTTTACTAAAAGTTAGTATATGGTAACATTATGCAAATATTTATGCAAATGAGGCCCCTTATGCAAATGAGGCCCACACCCCCCTTGGGCCGCCCCTGCTGGGGGCCCACAATTTTTGTTGGCGTAGGGCCTCACTCAAGGTAAATCCGGCCCTGGGGGGCGCGCTCGCACTCGCAGCTCTCTGCAGTGCTGGCTGTGCGAATCCGATCCGAGCCGCCGGGTCACCGCCCACTGTGGAGGGGTGGGTGCCAGGCATGCGGTGCGGTGGGTGCGAAGAGAGAGCGAGGGACTATATGGGGGAGGGACAGTGCAGCGCTGATTGCGGGAGAGAACCACACCAGACCAGGGGGGCACAAATTACTTGCCTTGCCCCGGGTGCTGACAACTCACGCTACGCCACTGGTACAAACACAAAGGATCTCTAAAGGAAAAAAAAAGGGACTGTTGTAGTGGTTGATATGGAAGGATAGACTAGATAGGCTATATGGTCTTTTTCTGTCGTCATGTTTCTATATCTATTTATTTATGTATTTATTAATTTATTCTATACCTCCCCTTCCAGAAATAAGGGACGGTTTACAATTAACAATATGAACAACATTTACATTGAACAGTAGTTAAACTAGTTACAGGAAACATATCTTACAAAACAAATTTTGTGAAAAACTTAGTGGAGCTTTGTAGGTCCACTATTTACTATTTACATATATTCAGGATCAGCTGTTGCTGATCAATGTAGCTGATCTATGTAGCTGTTGCTATGTTTCTAAAATCAACTGATAACTAGATTAATATGATTGAAATACAACCTCTAAAATGCCTATGCAAATGCTAGAAGTCTAAAAAATAAGATGGGAAAGTTAGAATATATAGCTCTAAATAAGAAGTTTGAAATGATTTGTATCTCAGAGACTGGTGGAAGGAGGACAACAAATGGGACACTGTGATACCTGGGTACAAACTATATTACAATGATATAGTAGATCAAATTGGTGGAGGGGTTGTGTTCTATGTTAAAGAGGTCACAGAGTCACATAGGATTAAAGTTTTACAGGAAACAAAATACGCTGTAGAATCTCTATGGATAAAATTTCCATGTAAAAAGGGGAAGGCAATGGCAGTTGGGGTGTACTACTGACCACCTGGCCAGAATGAAAAGATGGATAATGAAATGCTGAAAGAAATCAGGGAAGCTAACAAAAGTTACAACATAGTAATAATGGATGATTTCAATTACCCGGGTATCAATTGGGTCAATGTCACAACAGAACATGCTTGGGAGATACAATTTCTAAATTAAATAAAAGACTGCTTTTTGGAGCAGCTGGTTCATGAACCAACAAGAGGGGAAGCTATTTTGGACTTAGTCCTTAGTGGCATGCAGGATCTGGTGCAAGAGATAAGGGTGTTGAGACCACTTGGCAATAGTAATCATAGCATGATCACATTTGATTTTTGAAATGAAAGAAGGATGGCAAGGAAATCCACAGTACTCCCATTTGACTTTCAAAAGGGAGGCTATGATAAAGTGCAGAAAATAGTTAACAAAAAACTAAAAGGAGAAGCTGCAAAGGCTAAAGATTTGCATAAAGCATGGGTAAAAATACTATCTTAGAAGCCCAGAACAGATGTATTCCACGCTTTAAGAAAAGTGGAAGGAAAGCCAAAAGACTGCCAGCATGGTTTAAAGGCAAGGTCAGAGAGGCTGTTGTTTCCAGAAAAGCATCTTTCAGGAAATGGGAAAGGAGCCAAATGACAAAAATGGGAAATGCAAGGCATTGATAAGGCAGGCAAAGTGAGAATTTGCAAAAAAGCTTGCCATGGAAGCAAAAATGTATAATAAAAATGTTTTCAAGAACATTGATAGCAAAAAACTTGTGAGACAGTCAGTTAGACCATTGGAGGATAGAGGAGTAAAAGGGACACTAAGTGAAGACAAGGCCATAGCAGAGAGACTGAATTATTTGTTTCAGTCTTTACTGAAGACGATGTAGGGAATTTATCCATGCCTGAAATGGTATATAAAGGTGATGTATCAGAACAATTGAAAGAAATGTGCATAAACTGGGAAGATGTATTTATTTATTTATCTAGACATATTTGTATGCCACCTTATCCTTTAATCAAGGTGGTCACGTCACGTCACTTCACAATTGGAGGGTTACATTTAACATTAGGGTACTTTTAAACATTTAGTCAGTACAATTACTTAACAACATATAGACAGTACAATTGGAGGGTAACATTTAACATTTAATATGAGGAGTAGCCTAGTGGTTGGGGCAAGGTACTTCAGGCCGGAAGGTCAGGTGTTCAAATCCCACTAGAGGACAGCAACCTTGGGCCGGAAGGACTGGGGTTTCTAGTCCCACAGATGCTCCTTGTGGTCTTGGGCAAGCCACTTAACCCTCCATTGCCCATGTTCCCTGTAAGTATTAGTGTATGTGTCTCATATCCCCACATGTTAAATGTATCCCCCACTTGTGTTCTGACCACTTTGATTGAAGGATAAGACGGTATACAAAAACTGTCTAAATAAATTATATTAAGTTTGTTTGTGTAGATAGGATGAGTGCGTGCCTAGTTGGCGGAGGTGGTTGTATTTCTGTTTGTGTTGAGGATGTTGTCTGAAAGCTCATATGTTTCTATAAATAACAGTGTTTTGAGGTCTTTGCGGAAGTCTGTGAGGTCATCTAATGCCCTCAGGCTCATTGGGAGGGTGTTCCATAGTGTGGACACCAGTAGTGATGGAGCTCTTTTTGAAGTTGTTTGTTTGGTTTTGTGATAGCCTGCAGGTGTGCCGATCATGTTGTCGTTATTGGTTCTTCTTGGTCTATTGCTGAAATCCCTTGTTATAACGTCTTGGAGTACATCTGCTGAGAGATGGTGAATGATTTTGAAGATGATCGTGATTGTTTTGTATTTAGCTCTTGCAACCATTGGTAGCCAGTGTAGTTGTTGTAGGACAGGAGTAATGTGTTCGGTCCTTGGAGTGTCTGTAATGATGCGTGCTGTGGTGTTTTGTACCATCTGTAATGGGTGTAGGGTCTGCTGAGGGAGGCCTTGATATAGTGAGTTTCCGTAATCAAGCAGTGGTGTGATGAGTGATTGGCACACTGTGCGGAAGTGGTCCTGATGGAATATTGGTTTGATTTGTCTGATTGTCCTCAAACGTTCATAGGCCTTGTTTGCGGTTTTGGTGATGTGGGATTTCAGGTTCAGAGCTCTGTCCAGTGTGATGCTCAGATACTTAACTTCTTATTTGACTACTATGTGTTTGTCTAGGATGCTGATAGCTTGTGGAGGTGTGAAGATGGGGTTCCTGGTGACGAACATTGCCTCAGTTTTATTGTAGGAGTGAAGGAGTGGCCTAGTGGTTGGGGCAAGGTACTTCAGGCCAGAAGGTCGGGGGTTCAAATCCCACTAGAGGACTCACAAAGCACCATACTCTACCAATCAAAAGGCAACACTGCAAATATTAAACCAATACATTTCAGAGAACAACAATACATGACCTACTGGGGAAAGAGAACAAGTGGCAATGTCAAATAGGAATTATATAAAACAGAACACCTCAGCTCAGTTACACATGCAGAACATAGACCATCACCAAACAAGTAATCACATTTTAGAAACAGGAAGACAATAATTAAACTGGGAATCCCAAAAGCCAAACTTGGAATGTACAACACTGTAGAAATAAAACTATACATTAATTTGCTCTTGTACTAAACAAAGCGCAGACGTTAATGATGCACATTTACCAGAGCTGACATATTCTAATTAATAAATTCAAAATAAAGAGATATTTTTCTACCTTTTGTGCATTTTTTTCAGCTGCAATTGCTCCAGCCACTTTCTTCTGGTTTCTTCGTGTCTTCTGCTAACTCTCCATTGTCTGCTGTCCATTTGTGCTTTCTTCTCTCTTCTAGTTTTTTTCCATTCTCTCTCTACATCTGCTTTAACATACTAATCTTTCTCCTTTTGCTCTTTCCTCTTTCCTATTTCATCCACTCAAATTTTACCCCTCCATCCTCAATCCCCACTTACTCTCCCAATACCCGGCCAATTGTAGATTTTTTATCCCTCCCACACAAAATATTTTTCCCTTCTCCATTTTACTCTTCCAGCCCCATCCCATTCTAATCCTCCCCCAACATCAGCTCCCTTCTAGTTCCAGCCTCACCCAGCATCCATTCCCTTCTAGTCCCTGCATCAGCCCATTTCCAGTCCTAGCCACCCATCAGCCCATTTCCAGTCCTAGCAACCCCCCAACCCAATACCAGTCCTAGCCCCCCATCAACCCACTTACAGTCCTAACCCCCCATCACCCCATTTTCAGTTTAAGCCCCCCCTATAACCCATTACCAGTCCTAACCCCCCATCAGCCCACTTCCAGTCCTAACCCCATCAGCCCACCTCCAGTCTTAACCCCCCCAGCCCATTTCCAGTCCTAGCCCCCCCATAGCCCATTACCAGACAGCCCCCATCAGCCCACAGCCCATTACCAGTCTAAGCCCACCCCCAAAGCCCATTACCAGTTCTAACCCCCCCAACAGCCCATTATCAGTCTTAACCCCATCAGCCCACCTCCAGTCTTAACCCCCCCAGCCCCTTTCCAGTCCTAGCCCCCCCATAGCCCATTACCAGACAGCCCCCATCAGCCCACAGCCCATTACCAGTCTAAGCCCACCCCCAAAGCCCATTACCAGTTCTAATCCCCCCCAACAGCCCATTACCAGTCCTAACCTCATCAGCCCGCCTCCAGTCTTAACCCCCCAGCCCATTTCCAGTCCTAGTCCCCCATAGCCCATTACCAGACAGCCCCCATCAGCCCACAGCCCATTACCAGTCTTACCCCCCCCCCAAAGCCCATTACCAGTTCTAACCCCCCCAACAGCCCACAGCCCATTACCAGTCCTAACCTCATCAGCCCACCTCCAGCCTTAATCCCCCAACCCATTTCCAGTCCCAGCCCCAGCCCCCCCAATAGCCCATTACCAGTCCTACCCCCTCCCCCTGCCTAAAGTAAAATTTAATTTAAAAAAAACCTGCTGGCTGCCACCGTGGGGCCCCTCTCTGCTGCCGCGGCAGCATGGACTGACCCGCGGGGGCCCCCTCTGCAAGCTCTATCCCTCCCTCCCTCCGTGCCCCTGCACGGAGGGAGGCACGGAGGCACGGAGGGAGGGATCGAGCTTGCAGAGGGGGCCCCCGCGGGTCAGTCCATGCTGCCGCGGCAGCAGAGGGGGCCCCGCGGCGGCAGCCAGCAGGTTTTTTTTTTTATTTTATTTTTAAAAAAAGCCTAACTTGTTCCATTTTTGTGGGCCCTTTGCAGCTGTGGGCCCTACGCCATGGCGTACATGGCATATAGGTAAATCCGGCCCTGGCGCCCCCCCATGTTGCGCCCGGTGCGGCCAGCCCCCCCTGCACCCCCCACGCTACGCCTCTGGTTTGTACCATGCTTCTTTGATTTCAAATACTGTCCTCATCTCTACCACCTCCACTGGGAGACTATTCCACAGATTCACGACTCTTTCCGTAAAGAAATATTTCTGCATGTCACTCCTGAATATATCCCCTTTCACCCTCATCCTTTGTCCCCTCATAGCAGAGCTTGCTTTCAATCGAAAGAGGCTCTCCTCCTGTGCATTTATGCCACAGAGGTACTTAAACATCTAAATCATATCACCTGTATCCCACCTTTCCTCTAAGGTGTACATATTAAGATCCTAACATCATATGCTTTATAATGAACATCACTAACCATTTTAGTAGCCACACTCTGTACTGACTCCTGCCTGTTTATATCCCTTTGAAGGTGCGATCTCCAGAATTGCACACAATACTCAAAATGAGGTCACACCAAAGACTTATACAGAGGCACTATTACCTCCTTTCTTCTGCTGGCCATTCCTCTCCCTATTCACCCAAGCAACCTTCTAGCTTTTGCTGTCGCCTTTTCTACCTGTTAGCTACACAATCATGCCTAGGTCCCGCTTTTCTTTAGTGGACAAAAGTACTTCACCCCTATACTATATTGCTCCCTTGGATTGTTGCAGCCCAAATGCATGATTTAGCATTTTTAACATTAAATCTCAGCTGCTAAATTCTAGACCATTCTTCAAGCTTAGCTAGATCCCTCCTCATGTTATCTACACCTTCCCGGGTGTCTACTCTTTTGCAGTATTTGGTATCATCCGCAAAGAGGCAAACCTTACCCGACAGTCCTTCCACTATATCACTAACAAAGATGTTAAAAAGAATCGGAACAAGGACAGATCCCTGTGGCACAGCACTGGTAACCTCCTCCTAACACGATGCAAGGTTCCACATTAGGAACCACCACCCAGGAAAAAGATTTAGGCGTCATTGTGGATACCATGTTAAAACCCTCGGCCCAGTGTGCAGCGGCGGCCAAGAGAGCAAATACAATGCTAGGTATGATAAGGAAAGGAATGGAAAATAAAACAAAAGATATTATAATGCCTCTATATCGTTCCATGGTGAGACCGCACCTTGAATATTGTGTGCAATTCTGGTCGCCGTATCTTAAAAAGTATATAGCGATTTTAGAAAAGGTTCAGAGAAGAGCCACCAAAATGGTAAAGGGGATGGAAGGCTACTCCTATGAAGAAAGGCTAAAAAGGTTGGGGCTCTTTAACCTGGAAAAGAGACGGCTGAGGGGAGATATGATAGAAGTCTATAAATTAATGAACGGAGTGGAACGGGTAAACGTAGATCGATTGTTTACCTTATCAGAATATAGAAAGACTAGGGGACATGTAATGAAGCTACAGGGTAAACTATTTAAGACTAATAAAAGAAAATATTTTTTCACTCAACGTGTAATCAAACTCTGGAATTTGTTACCGGAGGATGTAGTAAAGGCTGTTAGTTTAGCTGGGTTTAAAAAAGGTTTGGACAAGTTCCTGGAGGAAAGGTCCATAAACCATTATTAAGAAGGGACCCAGGATATCAATGCTTGAACCAATACAAGCATTGTGGAACCTGTGTCCCTTGGGGAAACTGCTAGGTACGTATGACCTAGATTGGCCACTGTTGGAAACAGAATACTGGGCTTGATGGACCTTGGTCTGACCCAGTATGGCATATCTTATGTTCTTATGTTCTTATGTTCAAATTGAAAGGATTCTAGTTCAGTTTTTATGGGAAAATAACCGCCCAGAATTGCTCTCAGGAAACTTAAATCTTGAAAAGAGGAAGGGGGTGTTTCTCTTTGATTTTCTGGCCTAGTACGGTGATTTTTTGCTAAAGATAGGGTTTGCAATGGGTGGAGGGGGCTGTAGGTTGGTGCTTAATATGGCTTGAACTAGAAGAGAGGTTAAGCAATCCCTTCCTCTAGAACTTTCTTCCTGGCATGGTGTCTGTTGTGAGGTTTGAAGTCTCATAGGGTATATCGGATATTCAGAAGGCCTTTCAAAATTAGTAACTGCAACTCCTAAGGTGGATTGCCCGTTGAAAGGTAGCTAAATGGGATTAGACAGCTGGAAATGAGTGTTAGTCTCATCGAGGAGATGTCAGCACTTTGAGACTAGTGGTGTATGTTTGTCCTAACACTCAGTCTTATTGGGTTTCAATATGGAACTGTATCAAAGAGGTGCTGGATTTTTGTACCAATTTCTCCTGGTCTGGTGTCGTTTTTCAATCAGCACTTGGATTCTCGCTGTAATAGCGGGAATGTTTGGCATAATTAACTTCATATTGAAAGTAGCCCTATTTTTATCATTTCTAACTGGAAAACATACGGCAGAGTTTGGTTGATGCAAATGGTGGAATGCTTGTGCTTATGATACATAAAGGTGCAAGCATTAAGGTGTAGTAGTTCCCTTACATCCTTATTTGTTCTTATACGGAAACTCCTACAGAATTACATCCCTAAAATAAGATATGAAATATTGTAATGGGGTTATTAGACAAATCTCCTCAATTCCTTTGTAGTGGAGTGGCTGCTCTTATGTTGCCCTTGTAAGCATAGCAGGCTTGCAGATGTTTGTGCTTGTTTATAGCCCCTGATGATCGCATGATGATGGGAGGGCCAGGGTGGGGTGGGCTATGTTTAGCCTTTCTTTTCTCGTGTTAAAGAGAAGAATTGTGTATTGTGATTTATTGCAATTTGGTTTTCTTTTGTCTGTATTTTGTTAGAAAATATAAATAAAGAAACTAAAAAAACAACAACCCTTCCATTGCTCAGAAAAGTCCAAGTTATCAATGTCCCTGCTTAATGTATATTACAAAGTTTAAGTTACAATGTAAACCACTTTGACTGAAATGATAAAGCAGTATAAAAAAACCTGCTAAATAAATACCATTAGTAATCTTTGAACTATCATTAAAATCAATTGTAGTACCTGAAGAGTGGAGAATGGACAATATTTAAAAAGGGTTCCAGGGGTGATCCGGGAAACTGCAGACCTGTGAGTCTGACATAAGTACCGGGCAAAATGGTAGAACTATTATAAAGAATAAAATTACTGATCATGTATATAGTCATGGTTTAAAGGGAGAAAGCCAACATGGATTTAGCCAATGAAAGTATTGTCTTACTAATCTGCTATATTTTTTTGAAGGTGTGAATAAACAAATAGACAAAGATGAACAGGTTGATATAGTGTATCTCGATTTTCAGAAATCTTTTGACAAGGTCCGTCATGAGAGACTCAAAGTCATGGGATTGGAGGCAGTGTAGAAACTGGTTAAAAGAAGGCAAAGAGTAGGTCTAATTAGCTAATTTGCTCAGTGGAGAAAAGTAAATAATGGAATACCACATGGATCTGTGCTGGGCCTGTTGCTTTTTAACATATTCATAAATGACCTTAAAATGGGAATAACGAGTGAGGTGACCAAATTTGCAGATGACACAAAATTATTCAAAGTTGTTAAAACCCAAGAGGATTGTGAAAAATTGCAAGAGGACCTTGATAAATTGGAAGACTGGGCATCCAAATGGCAGACGAAATTTAATGTGGACAAGTGCAAAATTATCCACCTAGGAAAGAACAACCCAAACGTTGGTTACACAATGCAAGGTCCACCTTAGAAACCATCACCCAGGAAAAAGATTTAGGTGTCATCATAGATAAAATGTTGAAACCCTTCGCCCAGTGTGCAGTGGCAGCCAAGAGAGCAAATAGAATGATAGAAATCATAAGGAAAAGAATGTAGAATAAAACTTAGGATATTATAATGCCTCTGTATTGTTCCAAGGTTCGACTGCACCTTGAATATTGTGTGTAATTTTGATTGCCATATCTTAAAAGTGATATAGCAGAATCATAAGAGATACAGAGAAGAGCCACCAAAATGGTAAAGGGGATTGAAGGATACCTCTATGAGGAAAGGCTTAAAAGGTTAGGGCTCTTCAATTTGGAAAAGAGAAGGCTGAAGGGAGATAAGATAGAAGTCTATAAATTAATGAATGGAGTAGAACAGGTTAACGTAGATTGGTTGTTTATGCCATCAAAAAGTAGAAAGACTAGAGTACATGCAATGAAGCTACAATGTAACTCATTTAAGACTAATAGGAGAAAATATTTTTTCACTCAACGAGTAATCAAACTCTGGAATTTGTTACCGGAGAATGTAGTAAAAGCTGTTAGTATAGCTATGTTTAAAAAAAGGTTTGGACAAGTTCCTGGAGGAAAGATCCATAAACCATTATTAAAGAGGACCTGGAAAATCCACTGCTTACCCCAGGATGAGCATTGTGTAAGCTGTGGACTTTGGGTACCTGCCAGATACTTGTTACCTGGATTGGCCACTGTTGGAAACAGGATACTGGGATTGATGGACCTTGGTCTGACCCAGTATGGCTTTTCTTATGTTCTTATGTTCTTAAAGTGAATTAGGATAACTCTATTCATTATACTATACCTAATTAATATTTATTGGTTACAGTTTGTTGGGGCTTACTCTTCGCAAGAGAGAGAGGAAACAAAACACACAATGAGCAGCAGAGACAGAGACAGATTTCAAAAATATCCCTCTCGTTCAGAGAAGGCAAGAACAAAAATATGTGAACAAGAGTTCTTAGGAACACAGAAAGGAGCTTTGGAAAAATACATGAAAAAAGATCAAAATGTAGAATGAGGCGATGAATATCATACAGCAGAGTGAATTGGAAGTGCTGCCGGAATTGCAAACCGAGCAAATACAAAGTGAGAAAGGTACACTGGAGATGACTGAGCCAAGCACAAGCGCCACACTTGAGCCACACTTGAGAAGTGTAAACCACGAAAGTGCTGCTCCAGTCACCAGTTATGATGATCCAGGATGTTGGCCTCAGTTCATTGACTCAAAATTACATGACTTTCTTGTGGTAATAGGTCCCACTCAGACCCAGGATTATTCCTTTCCAAAGGACCAGTACGACCATAGTTTCAAAGCCGGATATTATGTTCATATGATGTAAAATAGTGAATCCGTCAACCACCATTGGCTTGTATATTTAAAAAAAACCTCAACACCATGTTTTGCTTCTGTTGTACATTATTCGATTTTCATGTTTCTAACCCCACACAACTCACAAAGGTCGGATGTTCAGATTGGGCCCATTTAACTTTATGTTTGAAACAACATGAACATGCCATAACACATTTTGACTGTCTGCAACAGTCGACTGAACTGGAACAGAAACTAGTAAGTAATATAGCTACTGACAGTGTTAATCAATCCGCTATTAACACTGAATGACAAAAATGGCAGAATGTTCTTGAGCTATTACTTATCATCTGGCTTCTCAAAATAATGTTTTTGTGGCCATAATGATATACTTTACAATCCAAACAATGGAAATTTTCTGAGCTTGGTAGAGATGTTGGCACATTTTGATCCTATGATGCAAGACCATGTTAACAAAGTTAAAGACAAGACAGTCCATAAGCATTACTTAGGCCACAGAATTCAGAATGAAATCATAGATGTGATGTCTCAAAAAATTAAAGATGTTATAATTGAAAATGTGAAACAAGCTAAATACTTTTTGGTGATTTTGGGCTGTACTCCTGATATAAGTCATCAAGAACCGTTATCGGTTATTTTGAGAATTGTTAAGGCTGCAGCAACTAATCAGGATATTGAGATCAAAGAATACTTTGCTGACTTTATTGTAGTTGATAATACCACTGGAGAAGGATTGGCAGATGTTTTAATAAAATAACTTGACTCACTAGGATGGAATTTAGCCAGGGATTGTCATGGCCAGGCTTATGATAATGGGTCCAATATGAAAGGACATAAACAAGGAGTCCAGGCTCGGATCTTAAAAACAAACCCAAGAGCATTCTTTACACCATGTGCCAGTCATGGCTTGAACTTGGTGCTTGGAGATACTGCAAAGTCATCTAACAGAACAAAAACGTTCTTTGGTGTGCTGCAGCAGATTTATACAATATTTAATGTCTCTCCAAGCAGCTGGAAAATTTTGAAGTACAGTATCACCTCCCTGTCAAAATTCTATCAGAAACCTGGTGGGAGTGCCGGATTGAAGTGTAAAAACAATTTGGTTTCAAGCATCTAATATCAGAGAAGCCTTGTTGGAGGTTGCAGATGCAAAAAACGATTCTCTAGTTCCAAGTTTAGCTCTTTTGAGTTCTTGGTCAGTTTAATTCTATGGTATGATCTGTTAGCTGAAGTGAACGTTGTTAGCAAAATTATGCAAAACTCATATTCAGATTGATGTGGTTCTCAAACATACAGAACATTTATGTACATTTCTTAAAAAATATAGGGTAACTGGTTTCATTTCAGCAATTATTAGTGCCAGAGATGGATGTGGAATCCATATTCAGACAGAAGCGTGTTATAAGAAGGAAGAGAGCTTTTGACTATGAGGCATCTGACCAACCTATTGAGGATGCAGGACACTCTTTCAGAACAGAGTATTTCATGGTAGTCATCGATAATGCTCTAATTTCAATTGAACAAAGATTTGAACTATACAGACAGCACAGTACAAATTTTAACTTGAGAATTGTTAAGACTCTGCAACATTGGATAACTAAAGGAAAAAGCCACAGAACTCCTGCAATGCTGCAAAAATGTGCAATGCCTTCTGAGTGATGCTGGAGCTCAGAATTCTGATATAGATGGAGAAGATCTGTTTTTGGAGCTACGGTGCTTATCAGCCTTCGTTAAGGAAGACAGCTCTGCTCTAGAAGTCCTCAAGAACCTTCATAAAAGCCGTCTGTTGGATGCACATCCTAACACATCCATTGTACTGAGGATTTTATTAACTATGCCAGTCACAGTGGCATCAGCAAAGCGCAGCTTTTCAAAGCTAAAAAGGATCAGGACCTATCTGAGATCTACAATGAGTCGAGAGCAGCTTGTTGGCCTTGCATGCATTTCAATTGAGAACACTGCTGCTCAGGCACTGGATTTTACTGATCTAATTGATGCTTTTACAGCATAAAAGAATAGAAAGGTTGCACTTTAAGCAAAACCACATGTACTAAAAGGTGAGGCTATCAGTTTCACTTTTATTATTTATACTGCTTCTTATTTTAAGAAGCCATAGCACTATAATTCTTTAAATTACATAATTTAACAAAAGTTTCTTTCATTGTTGAACATATACATATATATGTAACCAACCATGACAGCCCAAACATGTTTATTAGTAAGAATGATAGCATTCAAGACTAAGGGGTATGTTTACTAAACCGTCTTAATGTTACCGGCGTTAGTTGCAGTCTTACTGTGACGAATGCCATATAAGGTAGTGGGCATTCCGGTCTTAAGGTAGCATTTCAGGTTATCGCGCGATAAAGTACGTTATTGCGCGATAGAGAGAGCTGTGGCATGTTAACGCGCATTAGCCTTAATTAGGCACGCTGACCTGCAAGCACAGCAACAGAGGTGTAGCACAATGGTTAGTAGATTGACTGATGAAACAGGGGTTGCGAGTTTGATCCCTCAGTGGGTTTAATTAGCAAGATTGTCTGAGATATTACCCTTTACTTTAAATCAGTGCTGTCTGAGGCATTTTCTTTTTTAATTTAAATTAGTGCTGCCAGCAAACACACCCTCACAGTGCCGTAACCTAAAGTGCCGCATAAGGTGCCGTATAAGGCACTCCAGAGGGCACATTATAAAGTGCACTGTCCGCCAAGGCACCTTATAATGTTCCCTATAGGGCGCCTTATAGGGTGCCTTATGAGGCACCTTAAGGTTACAGCACTGTGAGGGTGTTTTTGCTGGCAGCACTAATTTGGAAATGTCTCAGACAGCCCTATCAAATAACAACACTGTGGGATCAAACCCATGACCTCTGCCTCCACAATCAGTGAAGTAACCAGTGGGCTACATCTCTATAGCTACTAACAAACCCCTGGCTGGCTACAGAAGGACGGCAGGTCACCACACAAACTGTCTGCTGTGGTTACCAGTATAAGGTTAACCCACCCATACCCATAATGCACTGCACATGCAGGTCAGCAGTATATAGATGATCACAAGATGGGGTATGCACCCCCACAGCACCTCAGCCTGGTAGGGGGAACTGACCATGTGTGTTACTGGCACAGAGTAGCTACAGACCGTCACATTGTGCGGGTACTGTGCTCACCCTGAGGGCGAGGTGGGGCGCCCAGCACCAGGTCTGAAGCACCTGGCTTAGCTGAGATAGGCTATGCTGCAGGTTGCCATCAGTGCCAGTGCTTGATAGGTAGTCCTTGCAGACACACCTAGGATACACTCGTATACATCTGTATTTCCCAGTCACGTCTAGCCCTTGTGGACTATGATGTACCCAGACTAGTGCATATCCTGTGTGGGTAACATGGTCACATAATTTAAGTGAAGGGGGGGGGTGTTTGGTCCCATAGGCAGAGTGTGTAGCACCACCCAACCCACCCTCTGGGGCTCAGGGTGGTGGAACAGAATCTCCCACTATCAAATACACATTCTACATCCAAGCAATGGTGGCAGTAGAGGGGACCATCACCCCCAGTCCAGCTGGGGAATAGGCACCCTACAGGGCAGTACATGCAGATCTGTACACATCCATAAGGCAATGGCAGACAGACAGTAGGCCTGGAAATGCTCAGCTGCCCCCCACCACTATCTGACATTCTCTAGCAGCAAGCACAGTGAGTCTCCAGCCGCTGCACCCTGCAAGGTGGTCCAGCTATACACATACTAACTGCACAGTCTGCTAGCTAGTTCATAATGCATGTTCCTGGAGGAGATGCATGCACACACCCCAAGCAGATAAGTCAGTGATTGGGCCAGAGAAAGAAGAACACATAAATATCACTTGAGAAAAATACTATATAGCACTATGGGGGAACCTAGCCATGCCGTGGTCACTGTTCAGTCAGGGTGACAGTGACCTCCCAGCAGGACATGCTGTGGCCACTCTGCCCGTGTAGGTGGTGGCTAGGCACTACAATGCCACAGCCATTGCCTTATGCCCTGTGCAGATGCATCCTGCCCAGGCCACTCTGTCCGGGCCATACCCACAGTACCTTGCTCCTCATTATGCACATTGACAGGCTAACACTGGAAACAGTGGAAGCAGTGTGGGCTCAGTAAGGTGTAGGCAGCCACAACACACTGGATAGACAGACACACACTCTCACACCTATGCCAGAATTGTGGAAATATAGAGGCTTTTGGCAGCCCTGGTCACCACACCAGTCCTGGGCACAGTGCAGGCATGGCTATGGTACGCAATACTGTTGTAGTCACTCCCTGAGGTGGTAAACACTGTCAGAAACCAAAACTGAAACACACTTCACAGATATCAGAAAGGTTGCTATGATGCAGCTCTATCAGCAAATTGTGCTTAACTTAGGAATTGCTATCTGCCATTAATGATAGCAACCTTTTGATACATGTGTAACCTATTCCCAAGTTTAGGGTGGCATTGTTAAGGTATGCAAGTGCTAGTATTGGGAGATGCAGCTGCGCGCAGGGCCCAACAGCCTGACTCTCCATGAGGCTTTGGATAGTGGAGCCTGTGGGTGTGGGTGTTTATGCCCCTGTTGGCCGCTGCTTTAGGGCAGAGGTTCCCAACTCCGGTCCAGGTGGGCCAAACACTGTTCAGGTTTTCATGCTGTCCCTAATGAATATGCATGAGATACATTTGCATACAATGGGGGCGGCACATACTAATGCATCACAGGCATATTTATTAGGGACAGCATGAAACCTGAATGGTGTTTGGCCCTCCAGGACTGCAGTTGGGAAACTCTTCTCTAGGGATTGCACATGTTTATGGTGTCTGTGCTCTGTAGGGTAAAATATAGGCATTTCAGGCATGTTTATTTTATCTGCAGTAAAGGTTCCATCTTTATTACCATGGTTTAGTACTGGGCAAAATATGGAGAAAGGGTTGGCAGGAGCTTGTTATCTTCTGCTCCTGAACATACTGGCTGTGTGTACCGCACCACACTGTTGCCACAGGGACAGTTCATTCCCTGGGGATACCATGACTGTTTGTCAGACAGACCCTGTCTGTTGCATTGCACGGCACCCACCTAAACGGAGCTAGGCCATGGTCTGCTGTGGGCAGATGCCACTGCCCCCTCAGCCACCAGCACCCCTCCGCCACCATGCTGCCATGCCATTATGCCGGTGGTGCTGGTGGTGCACAGTCCCAGGCCATCCATTATGCCGATAGGCAGCTGTCTATGGTGTGGGTTCTAGGGTAGGGGTGCCTACATGGACATGCGCGCCTCCCCGTCCCTCCCGCACCACCTGCCAATGTTATGTGCCCTTGGGGGTACCTGCTGGGTAATCTCCCCGTGACACTGTTGGACATACACTCATGCCCATGTTGGACCCTCTTCAGTTGCTGTCTTGCTGCTTTACAGTTTCCGCATTCCTATGTGCCACCTAGGCACCTGCCTAGCCTGCATTCTGCCCCAGCTGGACCACAGCATGTGCCGCCTGCAGCCCCTGTATCCCATTTACAGCATCAGTACAGTTGCCCTTGCCTACATGCCCACTCTGCTGTTGCTGCACATGTGCATGCCATAACAACCTGCCCAATCTAAATGACAGAAACCCTGATCAGCGCTATTTCAATGTGGGATCATTCACTTTATAGGGGGACAGAGCATAGACCCTTCCAAACATGATATCTTAATTTATACACTTTGTCAGTTGTGTTGCTTGATGTTTAACATTCATATCACTATTGGCCAGCATGGTTATTGGGATTTTAGATGTGGTTCTGGTCCTTTTGTATGTTTATTTGCCTCTTTTTTCCCTGCACATGTATCACAACTATCATTTTTCTGGGTTCCCCTGCCTTTGCTGCACATTGCTGACTGAAATGGTTTATCTTTCCTGCAAATGTGCCTTAACGCGAGGGTTTCACTGGCGTTAGTGTTCAGACCCGGATTTCACAGCGTTGGTGTGCCTGGAGCCTCTCCCCTCCTACTCTCTGCCCATTGACCCCTCTCTCTCTGCCCTCTGGGAAGCCTTACTCCACCCTTCAGACCCAGATTTCACAGTGTTAGTGTGCCTTAACGCCGCCGCTGCGTTATCACGATATACCACTGCTGCGATGTTAAGAGGGTTTAGTAAACATACCCCTAAGAATTATATGTTGAACTTGCATAGATTATATTAAATACTTTTCTTCAGAGTGCTGTCCTTGAATGCTATAGTCCATTATGTATTTCAGATGAAACAAGGAAATAGCCTCCAAATGGAAAACACTGCAAACCACTATATGCAGCCTGCACTGTCAATAACTACCAAGAAATACTCTGTTTTGAAAAACACACACACACACGCACACGCACACACACACACTCACACACACACACGCACACACACACACATATGGACACTCTACTTCTGCACCACACACACATATGCACCACAGACCCGCACCCCATCCACACAAAGGCACCTACCATCACATCTCCTCCCATGCACAAATAGTCACACCATCACTACACCACACATGCGTACAGGCACTTAATATGTGACGTTTTAACTGTTGTTACCTACAGGGTGGCCCAAAAAAAGTGAGAACATCTCGTAAATTAAAAGCTTAAAGAGTTCACTTATTTACCTTCTTTATCTATATAACGTCTTTATTTCATCAATTTCCGGTTGCCATCTTTTTTTTGTCAATCGTTTACATCTGTCTTTTTGAAATTTTAAATAACTTATATGCTACGAGATGTTCTCACTTTTTTTGGGCTACCCTGTATATTTCTGTCTAAAGATGCCATGAGGTACAAGAACTCTAGCGCTTTTCTTGTTAGGCTTGAGAACATGAGACCAGCACGAGAGACAATGGGAGTGGGTGGGCATGAGGAGGTCACAAGCTCGGGTGCCTAGGATTTTGGCCTGATTCCTAAATCCACACAAAATTTGTTGAGGCCTGTAATAGCGGCACAGCACATTTGGAATTTTGTGTCAGCTATAGGCTGCACAGCTGCACAAAGTCCCATCATCATGTGTACCTCTCTGCTAGCTTCTACTTTTACATTTGCTGAGCAGTAACATGAGGCACAGTTTTCTCTGATTCCACATGCAGACAACACTGCTTCTCCCCATGCTCTGCCCCTTCTCTTGAGATGGGCTATGGAAACACGAGATAAATCTGGAAACATACGTACAAAAGAGCCCATAAACCTCTCATGGAAATTCTTAAAATAAGCCTTAAGAATTAAACATTTATCAGGCTCGAGGACTAAAATAACCAGCAAAGTAGTTCTTACAATGACCACTTCAAGTGAATCTTCCAGGAAACCCATAAGATCTCCCAAACCCACTGGTGTAGGCCTATTTCCTTGAATCCCTGAGCCAAGTGATAAATATTGCACCCGTGTGATGGGTGGTAAGCACTCCAGGGGGATTTTAAGTGTCCCCCTGAAGTACCTGCATACCATTTCATGGGGACAAAGAACTGAAGATTTCAGAAAATTTAATAAATGTAGATTATTCCTGTGATCCTGGTTCTATAAATACTATAGCTTCTTTTGCTGCAGCATCCCGTCCCTATTCTGGACTGTCTGCAGTTCCTGAAGAAGTCCCAGATCTTTTTCCACCCATGAGAGCCTTTCTGCTTGAGCAACTTGTGTCCCAGAAAGACCTTGGAAATCTTGTTTCAATTGTAATAAATCTTTGTCCACCAAAACAGCAAAACAGTTAAAGGAGGAATGCAAATTTGCCATTAAGTCCCATAGCGCTTCCAAAGTTATATGAGCAGCCTTCTTTACCTCCAGCACACGAAGAGGCAGAACTCCGTCTGCTATTCCAGGCACAACGTCTGGCATAGGAAAAGAAGACTGCATTTCTCTGGGTACTAGTGAATCCTGTTGTTGAACTAATGTCACCACTGCCAGAGAGCTCTCTTCACCTACTCAATTCGGCATGCTCATTTGCAGACTGTTGGGGGGCATTACTCTGTTACTTCTGCCACTTTCAGGTTGCACAGGAGGGGACCGCTGCTCTGGGGAGAGCCAAACTCCCGGTGCATCCAGAGCCGAGGTCGAAAACTCAGCCGGCTCCGCTGAAGATGCTGCTTCATCTCCACGGAGAACAAACCCGCATGCGTCCAAGGTCCGCTGTGCTTCTGTGATGGAAAATGCAGATCCTGAAGGCAGGCTCATCCGCTGCTTTCTCTTGCTTCTAACCATCACAGGTAATTCAGAACAGAATAGGTGCCATAGGAGACCAGAACCCTACAGTGCTGTTACTCCACGGACATTACCTGCCTCCATCTTGAATGCCCCCTGAGAATAGCAACATAACTTCTAAGATGCGTAAAAGGAGACAAAATTACAGTATCATTAACAGGCTTCATAGTGAGTGTTTTAAGATTATATTGTGAGAAATAAACTGGTATTAGGCACAAGAATCAGTTTCAATATCCCCAGATGTAATGTCGTATTAAGAGCTTCTTAAAATAAAAATATTTCATGGTCTGCTTGATTAGAAAACTTTATTTTTTTTTTCAAAAGAGAGAAAAACCCAAAAAGACAGAGATTCAGAGGCAGATGTTCTTTTTTATTGATTTTCATAATTCAAATACTATACAAACAAGTATACAGGAAATTAGATAGCAATTTACCACATAATGAAAATAATAACAGCATCAAATGCCAAATAAGACAACCTCATCACTAAGCCCACATACCAGGGAGAAAAAGCAAAATAAATTTAATAATACAAAGAAAATTAAGCATTGCTCAAACACGCAGCCATCAAATTACATCACCCCCTTGTACCTCACCCAAGTTCATCTTGCGTTTCCCTAGTAACCAAAAACGCCTCCAGCTGGGAAGGGACCACAAAAATAAACCTAACACCTTGCAAAGTAATAACACACTTAGGGGTATGTTTACTAAACGGTGCTAACGGCACAGCTGCAATGTTATCACGCGATATGTGATGTTATCGTGCGATAATGACACATTACCGTGTAATAACATCACGTATTGCATAACGTCTCCTGCGGCGGTAAGGTGTGCCGAGGGTGGAGTTAGGGGCCCCAGAGGGTGGAGTAAGGCTCCCCAGAGGCAGAAAGAAGGGATCAATGGGCAGAGAGTGGACGGGGAGAGGCTCAAGGCACACTATCGCTGTGAAATGAAGGTCCGAAAAATAGCGCGAGTGAAAATCTGGCGTTAGAGGCAAAAGTGAAGGAAAGAGAAACCATTTCAGTTAGCAATGTACAGCAAAGGCAGGGAGACCAAGAACAGTGATAGTAGTGATACATGTGCAGCAGCAGCAGATAGTGCCCAAGTACAAAAGGGCACTATGGTGAGGCTGCACATGGGATACAGGGGGCTGCAGGTGTGACATGCAGTGGTGCAGCTGGGGCAGCTGGGGCAGAGGGCTGGCAGATGCGTAGGTGACACATAGAAAAGCAGTAACAGAATATCAGCAACTGATCAAGCTCAAACAGCCCACAAGTGTGTGTGTCCCACAGTGTTCCAGGGGACAGTACCCAGCAAACACCTCAAAGGCACAGAACATTGGTAGGCGGTGCCGGGGGGAAGTATGGATGTCTATGCAGGCACCCCTACCCCAGATTACACACCATAGGCAGCCTCCTACCGGGACACCGGATATCCTGGGACTGTGCACCACCAGCACCACCGTCATAAGGGCATGTCAGCATGGTGGCGGAGGGGTGCTAGTGGTGGAGGGGGCAGTGGCATCTGCCCACAGCAGACCAAGGCAAAGCCATGTCTAGGTGGGTGCCGTGCACTGCAAAAGACGTCTGTCTGTCTGATGAACAGTAATGGTATCTCCAAGGAATGACCTGCCCCCGTGGCAACAGTTTGGTGCAGTGCATCAAGTCAGTGCATTCAGGGGCAGAAGTCACAGGTTCAAGTCTCAGCTGTGGCTCCTGCAGACTATGTCCCCATATATTACCCAGTACTAAACCATGATAATAAAGGAACTGTTTTTGCAGATAAAATAAACACGCCATAAATGCCTATATCCTACCCTACAGAGCACATTCACCATAGACATGTGCAGTCCCTACAGCAGAGGTTCCCAACTGCAATCCCGGATGGCCAAACAATATTCAGGTTTCATGCTGTCCCTAAGAAATATGCTTGAGATGCATTGTTATGCACCACCCCTATTGTATGCAAATGTAGCTCCTGCATATTCATTTGGGACAGCATGAAAACCTGAATCGTGTTGGGCCCACCAGGACCGGAGTTGGGAACCTCTGCACCAGAGCATCGTCCAGTTCCACTATCCAAAGCCTCATGGAGAGTCAGGCTGTTGGGCCCTGCGAGGAGCAGCATCTACCAATACTAGAACCTGCATACCTCAGCATTGCCGTCATAAACTTGGAAACACGTTCCACATATATCAAACGGTTGCTATGATTAATGTCAGATAACAAGTCCAACATTAAACACAATTTGTTAACAGAGATCCATCAGAGCAACCTTTCTGATATCTATGGAGTGTGTTTCAGTGTTTTTTTCTGACAGTGTTTATCACCCCGGAGAGTGACCCCAACAGTATTGAGTACAATAGCAATGCCTGCGCTGTTCCCAGGACTGGTGTGGCGGCCAGGGCTGCCAACCATCTCTATATTTGCACAATGCTGAAATAGGTTGTGAGTGTGTGTATGTCTATCCAGTGTTTTGTGGCTTCCCACACCTTAATGAGCCCACAATGCTTGCACTGTTTCCAATGTTTAGCCTGCCACTGTGCATAATGAGCAGCAAGGTACTGTGGGTATGGGCCGGACAGGGCAGCCTGGGCAGGATGCATCTGCACAGGGCATAGGGCAATGGCTGGGACATTGTAGCATCTGACCACCACCTGCACGGACAGGGTGACCACAGCATGTCATGCTGGGGGGTGGGGGGGGTGTCACTCTCACCCTGACTGAGCAGTGACCATGGCATGTCTAGGTCCCCACATAGTGCTAGAGAGCATTTCTCTCATGTGATATCTGTGAGTTCTCCTGGCTGGGGTCCAATCACTGACATACCACCTCTGGGTACACAGTTTCACCTAGAACATGTACTAGCTAGCAGACTATCTGCAGTTAGTGTGTGTATGGCTGGAGCACCTTGCAGGGTGCAGTGGGTGAAGACTGACTGTGCCCTCTGCTGGTGAATGTCAGATGGTGGTAGGGGGTATCTGAGCATCTCCAGGCTTACCGCCTGTCTGCCAGTGCCCTTTGTCATACAAACAGGTCTGCAGTGACTGCCCTGGAGGGTGCCCTTTCCCCTGAAGAACCGGGGTTGCTGGTCCCACAGCCCTTCATCATATCCCTCCACTGCCACCATTGCAATGATGTAGAGTGTGGGTCTGTTGGTAGCAGATCCTGTCCCCCCACCCTGCCCCTGAGAGGGTAGGTTGCTAGGCGGTGCCCCCTAATCCACATGTGGGTCCAGACACCCCTGCCCTATAGGGTGCCATAGGTGATGGTAATGAGGTGAGGGTGTTTCTGGTGGCAGCACAGATTGTAGAGATGTGTCTGACTGTTGCATGCAGCAAAAGAGATTGCCTCAGATAGCTTTATTAGATGAGACCTCTGAGGGATCAAACCCATTACCTCTGGCTTGGTAGTCATTGTATTAACCAGTGGACTACAGCTCTATACGTATTCTCACAGCACTGTCACGAAGTTAGGGTTACTGTGCGTAAACAGCCAACACGCCTCCTTTTGGGCGATACACGGTGCATGCTACGTGGATGCGGGCACGCCCACCACCCTATATGGCATTGCTCACATTATTGCTGGGAGTTCCGCCAGTAAAATTAGGATGGTGTAGTACACATACCCCATAGCAAATAGCAATGTGCCCACCAAAAATAAACCATCACCTCAGCTGGAAAACCTAAGGTACTCTGTAAAGTGCCTTAGCTGGGGGTTTACCCGATTCCGGTAAGCACAGCTGACAGTTACTGAGTTGACCTGTAGTGGTTGTGTAGTCAGCCCATGCTATGAGAAAAGGCATAGCATACTGGTCAATACAATGCCCTCAGAGTCACTGCTTATGGGTTTGAATCCCCAGTGCACCAACAGCAAGATGAGTACTACTACTACTATTGAGTGTTTGTAACAGTCAGACACATCGTTACAATCAGTGACTCAAGCCTAATACACCTTTACCTTTGTCCCATCCCATACCGTATGTGCGTGCGTCACCAACACTTGTCACCACCCAAAATGGCGACATGCTCCCGCAAACCAGCATTTACCCGCTCGGACCTATGTCAACTGACAGCATTAATCTGCACCAGGCAGCCGCTCCTCTTTCCAGGTGCATCAAAACGCTAGGATCTTGAACGTGTCAGGAGGGTGTGGGTGAGCATCACAAGGCGCTTCAACCATGTAGCACACTACTCATGTGATGTAAGTGTATGGGGACAGGTCACAAAATGGAAGGTGTTCAACATAAGATCCAGCAATCAAAACACATAAGACATGCACCACATGGGAGAGACACCTGTCTG
The DNA here is from genome assembly GCA_033557465.1 of Ichthyophis bannanicus. Taxonomy (NCBI): domain Eukaryota; kingdom Metazoa; phylum Chordata; class Amphibia; order Gymnophiona; family Ichthyophiidae; genus Ichthyophis; species Ichthyophis bannanicus. The sequence goes on from CM066037.1 coordinate 212,477,737, forward strand.
TGGCCAAACCTGTGATCAATCTTTCTGCGTATGTTGCTATGTGCACGTATGTCCAATCCCCAGGAGCTCCAGACATGAAAACAGAGGTCAGAGTGGTGCCATGTTAGCTGCTCCTGTTGCAGTTCACACCTCTGCCCAACCCCCAGGAGTGGCAGCCCCCATGACAGAGCTCTATTAGACACCCCGGTGTCCTGATGGCTGCTGCTGTGACGCATTACCAGCTCTGGACAATCCCCAGGAGGCCCCATCCCAGATCACAGTGGTCTCATATGCATCCTGGTGGTATGGTGGGTGTTGCTATTGCAGGCTCCCAGCTCTGCTCTATCCCCAGGAGGCCCCAGCCCAGATGACACAGGTCTATTCTATATCCTGATGGTATGGTGGGTGTTGCTATTGCAGGTTCCCAGCTCTGCTCTATCCCCAGGAGGCCCCAGCTCAGATGACACAGATCTATTCTACATCCTGGTGATATGGTGGGTGCTGTTGTTGCAGGTTCCCAGCACTGCTCTATCCCCAGGAGGCCCCAGACCAGATGGTATTTGTACTACCAGAGTTATGCGATTAAAGGTACAGGACAGCCACAGTGTGACAGCATGTAAGGATCAGCAGGTGCGGCTTGACCTGTATGCATAGACAGATGGGGAGCCAGTGAGGTGTCATGACATGTGGCGTATTATTGCCATGATGGGGCTACCGGTAGATTAGTCATGCAGCGCTCTGTGGCATACATTGCAGCGGACAGAGAGGATTCCAAAGGCAGATATAAGTTACATCAGATAGGGTGGCAGATGATGAAGGGAGGCATCTGTATTTGATTTCTGTGTTCAGGGGTGAGGGCAGATATCTTGATGATGTTTTCTGGAACTACATGGCAGGCACTAGCTACGCAATGGATATATGTGAAGAGGGGGAGAGACGAGTCATTGACAAACAATACCTTGCAGACAAAGCAGATGGATGGTGTACGAACCTAGACACAGACACTCTGAAGGTTGGGGAGGGTTTGAGGACGATGATCAGATATCCGGTATTGGCCATGCTCATTTTCAGGCAGCGGGGAAACATGCAGCCAGCAATGTCAGCAGGCAAGCTGAGATCACAATGTGGATTGTGAACCATAGTTCAGGCGTGGGGAGATATGTTTGGGACTCATCACCATACAGCTGCTCCTGAACGCCAGAGGGTGAGTTTGCTGCACCAGCGAACTGGGTATGGTGCCAGGGGAACGTAGCAGCTCCTGCATATATCCCTTTGGTGCAGCAACTGTGAGCGGGTTACCAGGGGAGGTGGAGCCAAACGAACACACACTGAGGGTGCACTGGGAGAGATATGGGTGTGGCAGGATTGTATGAAGTCCTTTGGGCTGGGTAAGGACAGGGTAGCGAGGAGAAGGTTTCGGTCAATGGTACAATGGTACAGAGAGGGCACGAAGGGGCCTGACTGGCTACAGGCCCTTGTATTTGGCCAGGGGCACGTCAGTGGGGTGTTTGGGAGGCGGCAATTTGGTACAGTGTCATGACGAACTGCCAGACTGTGACAGATCGGGGGGGGGGGGTATGCGAGGTGGGTACGTGAGGATGCTGTGTTTGGTGCACAGCTCCAACATAACATATGTATGTTTCTCTTGTGCTTCTCATAGCACAGGACATGCTTGGTGACGTTACTGGTGCTGTGGTGCAGTGGCAGCTGTGTGTACGTCATTCAACATGCAGGACACTGTGGTCGGTGGACATACAGGTAATTTGTCTGTGTGGAGAGTCATGAGCAACACATGTCTGAGGATATCTGTCTATTGCACATATGTTGTGGTGGACCTATCTTGCATGCTCCCCCATACACCATATTTTGATGTTGGAACACATATCCACATGTGCTCGTGCACAGTTTGTCTTATCCAGCACTGTTTCTGGGACATATCCAACAGAGCTGCATGTGACTACAGGTCCTAGGTGTTCTGGGGGTGGCCCACACTTACGCCCTTCCCTTAAATTATAGCATCAGACGGCAGCAGTGTATCATCGCATATCAACAACCTTAATCTCCACTGATCCCCAATTGTGCACATACAGGCCGTATGTTACTCTTGGCATGCTCACCTTTTCATGTGTGTGTGTGTTTGGGGGAGCCTCAGTAATGATACCGTGTGCATGCCGTTTGCATTATCATGTGGTGGGGGTGTTTGTACACCTGTGGAACGGTGGTGACTGTGCTATCTCTACCTTACTGGTGTTGACCCTGTGAGCATTGTGCATGTGTGTTGAGGGTTGTGGGTTTACCTATCTCTTGTGTGTTGATAGACCACTGCACAACACCATTTATGTATGACACATATCGTCATTACTTGGACATGCGTCAACGGTGACTGGAGATGGCGACATGGTGTTTTGACACATTTTGTTGACATCTTCTGCCTTCACTGTGACGTTTTGTGGCCTTTGCCTGCCTACTATACTCCCAACCAGACACTTGGTGCTGATACCATGGTTTGTTTGTGTGTGGCATCAGCCTTTATATGTTCGTGTTTTGCTGTTTGTTTCATGGACCTTTCCTTTTAAGTGTCTGTGCACCAATGCTGATGGACATGGGATGGGGCTGTTAGACACCTGTGTGACATGGGCATTGGCATGGACATGACCATATCCATAGGACACGCTCGCATGTGGTTCCATTGCAAAATGTCCAGAACATCAACAGTGTTCTGTGCTGTGATCATGTAATGTTTGCCTGTGTGACGTTGCATTATGTAGATATTTATGTTTGACTCCCTGCAATGTGCTCTGATGTTGCATACAGCATAACAAGACACTGTTTATCCTTATTCTGACACAGGGCCAAGGACACTCACAGCATATCTAGTATAGTGCATCTGCGGCCCACATCAAGCACCTGTTGGGGGACACATCAACACCATGCAACTATCCCTGGGAGATGGTGCCATAGGATGTTTTACCTCTGTGAGTGGGACACATGCCTATGATGAACATTACTGTTCAACTGCTACTTTGACTTTACCAGGCCTGTCCAACACACCTTTGCTACCGTGCTCTGGCTGGGTGTCGTGTTGAATGTGCGAGACACACATGACCTTTCAATGACATTGAGATGTCGCACTTGAATATGCATGCCCATGGATTCACGGACAGTCGTAGCGGGACATGTTGTGTTGCAGACGCCCTTTGCAGTGTGGACACTGTGCAATGGTCCCTACGTGTGCAGCACAGACTGACATAGTCGCTGTATGTTCTACATCCATCTGACATTTTTTTAGTGTGTGTTGCCCACGTGTGTAACATGCACTGCAGAATATCCTCATCTGTTGCGGTCACCCGGGGCATACAGCCCTGCATGTGGCAAAGGGACAACATTGTATAGGTACTCTTGTATATGTCGGTCTACCCTGCACTTGGACATGACACAGTTGTTACCACCACACCACTTTAATGTCCAACAACATCTTGGAGTGATGTTTGGCTCAACAAGGGGGTTACAGTGCATCTGGGGCATCACTGTATCATGGTTCAACATACACGGTGTATGTGCATGTGACTGAATATGTTGCTACACCAGTTCATGTGGCAGTGTGGCTTCTTTGTAGGGTATTGGCCCATCTTTGACCTTGATTTTAGACTCCATATACAGGTCATTTTGTTTGGTTACTGTACAGACATGCCGCTGTACATTGATTTACACACATAGCATTGCATGTCTGTACAGTCGGCCTTATCCCCTGACATTCCCCCACTCACATTGGCCGATTACATTTGCATTGTGGCTGTATGATTGTCCATATTTCTTCCTTCATGTGTGCATCCCAGGTACCCTGATCTCTGTCTATGATTCATGTATCCACACCACCCATTGCAGAGGGACCTCTGCATGGTGCTAGCTCTGCATGTTTGTGAGGTTTCCTTTTATGGAGCTCTCTGGGATAATGTGCCTCTTGTACCTGTTCCCATATCCTAATTTTGCAATTCGCCTTTGTTTTGGGTTACATTGGTTACACTTTGATTGCTATATCAGGCATTTTGGATGAGCCGTAACATATTTGTCTAGTGTCTGGGGCACATTCTGATCCGCCTTAGTTGATGTAGCACTTTATGATGTACCTCATGCTGTGCCCTAGAAGGTGCTTTGGGTTACGGCACTGGGATGTGGCTTTTTTTGGATGACAGTACAGATTGTTGGGATGTGTCTGCCTGTTACAGGCAGGAAAAGGAATTGCCTTGGCCAGCCTCATTCCATATCACCACTGGGGGATTGAACTCATGACTGCTATATCACCAGTCATTGTATTGACCAGTGTGCTACACCTGTAGTCCTTTGATCACAGCTCAGCGCGCAAACTTAAGGTTACCGAGTGATAATGTGGCATGACACATCTATCGCACGGTGTTGGCCAGGGCGCCCTCTATAGCGCGATACCCTGCCATTGTTTCCTTTATGCCGACACATCCACCACCTTATATGGCATTCCTCACATTATCGCTGCAACTAGCACCGGTAACATTAAGACCGTTTAGTAAACATACCTCTTAGAAGCATAGCAAACAAAAAAGGTTGCCCCCAGGGCCAGCACTCTCAGTTTCAGGGCCAGAAAGGCCCTTCTCTGGAGCTGTGTGGCCCTGGAGACATCCAGAAACAACTGCATCTTTGCCCCACAAAAGAGGACGTTCTTATTTTTAAAGTAAATCTTAAAAACAGATACTTTATTCTGTTTTGATAAAAAAAGTAACTAATAAAGTTGCCTTAGAGGTTATGGAGTCCTACGAGTCTTCCAGAAAGCTAGTCAAATTAATATTAGGAGATTCTCAGAGGAAACCTTCCTACCAGTTAAGTAAAATAATTTGGAAAAACCCATTAAATCGGCCCCAGAAATAACCAGGACTTCCCAAAGGTATTTCCGTAGCAATATCTCAGGTGAAAGTAATCAACATATAGGAAAATCTTAAAAAACAAACATTCTTTGCCCTAAATAAATTTTTATCTACTTCCAATTTGTGATGAATAGACAGACTATCTTTAATACTAGAAGCATGAGTTGCCTGTAGGGAACTGCAATGATTTTCACATTTAGAAATTGGAGTGGTCAAGGATTCAACCTTCCCCTCAACCATATTCAGGTTTGTGGCTATCTCCAGGGAGAAGACACAAAACTGAAACACCATGGTGACCAGTCTGCTCAGTCTGAGTAACCACTCTCTATATATCTACCAAGGATACCTCTGATGCAGAGACCGCCTTGGCATCAAATGAGGGGGGAGACCAAAAAACAGGCCTCAGCATTTTGCCCTGTTGCAAAGGAGTACTCTGCTGAAAAGGTTCCTCCACTGCCATTGAGCTAGATGGGATCCGTGCAGATGGGGAAGGAGGCAGGATGCGGTCTGGTGAACTCATTGTTGCACCCAGGGATCACAAAGAAAGAAAATCTAAGTCTACAGAAAAATTTTCCCCCACATTTACCTTCACATGTCGATCCATTAGCCCTATAACAGGCTCAGCAGGCAGCAGCTTCTTCTTTTGCGTACCCATAAAGAGCAAGCCTCAGTCACCAGCACAGTGACTGCACCTCCTGCAGTCCTCCAAGGGGCTCCCAAGGGGCAGATAAGCCCCTGGTATCATGCCCCTTAGACTGCGCCCACTACAAGGTGCCTACGGCTGTGCCTAGGACCGAAGAGAATATGTAGCGCAAGACCCCGATGATGTCGGGGCCTTCCGGAGCTCAGCCTGCATCCTCCAACTGCTCCTGGCTGCACGGGATGAAAATTTTCAAACCTGAACCCCCTGCTCCTCCAAGAGAAAATCAGGGACAGAACCTTCTTCCAGAAAAACAGTCTCGCAAGACTTGGCTTGACAGTGGCAAAAGATCATGCGCTGCTGAGGTGCTTCTCCCATTGCAGAATGGAGTCAGAGGTGCATGCAAATAAAGCATAGTCACTGCTGGGTTGAGATTTGGGCTGCACATTGCAAGCACCCAATAACAGAGGGACCAGAACCAGGAGGATGACATTTTGATAGATGTGTTGTGACCCCACAGGTCCTGTATAGGCCTTCGCCTAGGGCCCGGGGTTATAGTTGCCTCCTATCTTGTAGAACAAAATAGTCTTCAGTCGAGTGTTAAGGCAAAACAAAGATAAGGGCTTTATTCCCCTTCCCTCAAGGCACTGTTCCCTCTAAGCTGTGCGTGTGTGCGCGCGCACACACCTCGCCGAGCAAGCGCACATACTTTACAACAGAGCGCACAAAAATTACGGCTCTGATTCTGATAGAAAACAACACAGACATCTTAAAATGTAAAAGTTATGATTGTAATTACTAGAAATTTCCCGCTTCATTTAGTAATCGTCTATTTTCATTTAATTTGATTAAAATCAATGTGGTGTACATACTGTATTCTGACGTGCAGTCAAATTTTAAAGTATATAACTCCGAGTGTCGTTATGTGGTGCACAAAAATTTAACCTTCCTTCAAAAGCTGCACACAGCTGATATTTTATGCGCACACAGCTTACAGAAAATTAGAGGGAACATTGCCTCAAGGATATCTTTTGCACAACAAAACATGGAAAACAAAACAGTACTTCCAAAGAAAAATATGTTCTTTTTCTTAGTAGCTTACAGGTCTTCAGCGCAAGGATTCAACATCATCCGACATGCATAACGTACAGTCCATGGGAGCACATTCAGGAATATTGTTATTACTTTCCCACTGCATCAGCTTGCATTCACCAGGTGTTACACTTGGGTTTAAATCCTCATAGCTGTTTCTGTACAAGCCTCTCTCTGAGGATTCAGTTGGACTACAAGAGTACAGTTCTAAGCCATCAGGTTTTTGAATACCTGTTATTGCAGTATGTCCTCTCTGGCTCTCCTCCTCTAACCTCCAATGGCTAGGAATTGTTTTATATCTTCCTGTAGTTATTTCATGACCTGTGCACTGCTCTGACCCTCTGGTACAAACAGACTTTTTAGCTTTCCCTTTGATAAAGCTTGGTTCCCACCTGTATAAATGGTGAGGTCTTCTCTCTGGTAATGAGGACTCTCCTGCTCTCCCAGTCTGGACAGCTTTCTGACCTCAGCTTGGTTTCTCCTTCTCTCTGGAGTTATAGCTTCTACCTCTTGGCTGTAGGCCGGCTCCACACGAGACCTCCAGTTACTAGCACTCTGAGCACTTCGACGGCCACGTTCTTCTGAAGCCTTTCCCTGGCTGCTTACTGTTCCAGGGCTACTCCCACTGCTTCCTGGGTTCAGCAGGCTTCCTTCTCTGTGACCTCTGCTTCCTGCACGGCTGGTGCTCACACTGACTCTGCTCGCACTGACCTCTGCTGCACTGACCTCTGCTGGATTTTCCCAGCAACTTTTATCTCCCTCTCCACAACACGTTCCCTGTGCTTTCCTGGACAGGTGATAATCATCAGATCCTAAGCTTCTTGCTGCGTCATGGCTTGGGTGTGGTAATCCTATTCCACTATTCCTTTGCTCCTTCTGAGCTGTATGTGCTGGCTGCCTAACAGGTTTTAAGGTAAATTTCTCTTTTTCCTCTATTAGCATAGGCTCTGTATAGGCTTCCATGTCACAGGGGCTTGTTTACAAAGCTGCGGTAGCGGTTCGCGATCGTTATCGGAGCCACAACCCCATTGATTTCAATGGGCCGCGGCTCCGATAACGATCGCGAACCGCTACCGCGGCTTTGTAAACAAGCCCCACAGTGTGTACCATGCTGCACGCTCTGCATTGTGGATGGAACAGCTGAAGTGGTCCCTTTCTTTACTGGTGCCTCTCCCCCCGCATTGCAGGAGCTGCTTAGTCAGTGTTTATACCACTGCAGCAGTAGCACACTGTGCTGAAAATTTCAACAAAATATCCTCAATGACTCCGAGATCTTTTCTTGGGTGGTGACTCCTAATACAGAACTCAGCATTTTGTAGCAGGGGAATCTCAAGGGGTTGTGGTTCCCTGAGCTAACTTTTGCTTTTGTGCTCCACCTCTGGAGGCCAATCTCATAATATGAGTTGTGCAAATAGGGGAAAATTTTCAGCTGGTGTAGTCTCTGATTTAATGCCAGTGCGGCCATTTAACTTAATCCACAAATTCAGGGCCACTATCCATACAGTCCTAAATATTCGGATAGTATGGTCCCATGCTGGCACTATCTGTTTAGTTTAGGCCTTCTATTTGGCATATCTGATATGTGCCCATGCTTCCCAAGCCCCTGTTATGTTTCCTATATTTTGGCACAGTCTAGCATGCATAAGCACTTTAATAGTGCCCAAATCACCTTAGGATATCTTTGAGGTAAGCAATCACCTCTCATACATATATTTCACTTTAACACTGCTTTTTCCTTTCCAAAGAATCCTCTTTCCTCTGATGACTTAGCCCATGCAATCCCAACATATTTATAACATAGATCCATGTGCTTTGTTGTGCAATAAGCAGCTAGTTCTGTTCCTTGTTATCCACCTTGATTGCTTCAGCCAATTATACCTTTTTAAAAGCTGCTCTGCTTGTTTTTTAGCAAGTTTCCCTGTCTTCCAAGGAGGGTTTGGATCCCCAAGCATGGGAAGGTCAGAGGGCTTCCCTGTACTTCCTTACTGCTTCTCTTTCAGCTATCTTGCATTACTCCAGTCCCTGACCCATATGCTCCAATTCCATCCTTACTACAGCAGTGACCTGGGTATCCATATACCCAATAATCCAATAAACCTTTTCCTTAGAAGTTCTGGAATCTGGAGATCTTTCTCAGCACTTACTTAGCCAAGGGTATGGATAAAACTGGCAAGGTTGCTGTGGAATGACTGGAGATAGCTGAGGCAATGAGACAAATCTCTGGATTCCATTAGCCATGATGGAACAAACGTTCCATGTAAACTGGTGCTAAATAAGGCTGAACCTTTTCAGCCCCACTATGCTTTCCCTCAGAATGTGTTCTAATCAGCTATATAGGCGGTGGTGGGGTCTGCAGATTCAGGATGGGACTACATGTAAGCTGGCATTTTAGCTTAGCACAGCTTGTATTTGTTTGTCACGTAAGGTATAACAATCCTCTAACACGCAGCATTTTTTTTTTATCATTTCCAAAAATGATCATCTGGGTAAATATCTGTAAAAACTGTCAGGTTTGCCTTTAGTGTGTCTTAATGGTGGTGCTGCGTGTGACATTTTCAGTGTCTGTGGGTAGCACTATGACCTACAGCTGTGTCCTGTATGCTTTCTGGTTTCTGCCTAATGCCACAGACAACTGGATCTGCACTCTGCTGTTTCTGCTCGACCTACAGCGTGCACCTTTTCAGCCTAATATTGTCAGTGCTGGCTTGACGCTCATTGCTTGCAGGGACTGAGTTTTGAATTCCCTCTGCCATTAACAATGAGACATCAAGGAGGTAAGGCGTGTGTCAGAGGCAGCAACAACTCTCTCTGACACACGCCTTACCAAGTGCTAAGAGAATTCCACAAGCAGTGTTTTTCACTATGGTATTCAGTCCTCTCTAGCTTTACTCTCGGGCCAAAGTCTTTGCTTATTGGACAGAGGCTGAATGGAAAGTTGGGCCCTGACTTTTCTCAGTATTATAGTGCAATGATTTGATACCATCTGGCCTTTTAGTGTTGTATATAGAATCTGAAGAAGTTTGTGGAGTAGGGAATGTTTCGATATAGCTTGAAGTGACTTCTTCGATATTGTCAGAGTACAATGAAGTTACAGAATCCTGTGTCCATGCACTGTTGTATACCATATCACCGTAATTCTAAATAAAACATCATTTCTGAAGGTCATTTTTAAGTCATTTTTGCACGTAAAACAGCATGCTGGATCTGCACCTGTATTTTATAAAGTTACTTAACCTAGGAGCCCTGTAACAGGGACAGAGCTCCATTTATGTGAAGGTATAAAAGGGCTTAGTGATAAGAGGTAATGGAGGTCGAGAATGATAAAGCGCTAGCAACCAAGGTTCCCCATATGCCTTCAAGGTCTAGATGTAGAGGCATGAGCTGCAGCAGCTCCTAGAAATGGCCAGTAGCTTTGCCCTGGATATGACTCAACTAGTGCTGCTTGGTCCCTTATACCTGCAGTTATAGTCACTATATCTGTGTGGTACTAATTTATGGGGGTAGTCCTTAGCCCATATAGTAGTAGGAAAGGGTCTAGAGCAGTCCTTAAGAGCCCCTAATGAGTCAGATTTTCGGAAATCACTAATATGTATGAGAGAGATTTAAATGCATACTATTTCTAGTGTATTAAAATCTCTTTCATGCATATTCATTAGGGATCTCCTGAAAACCTGACCGGTTAGTGGCCCTCGATGACTGGGAGTGAATACCACTGGCCTAGAGGACTAGATGACCAAGAGACCCCACCCAAGTTGCTTTAGTCTCTACAGTGCATTGCAAAAGTATTCATCCCCTCTGTGTTTGTCCTGTTTTGTCGCATTACAACCTGGAATTAAAATGGCATTTTGGGGGTTAGCACCATGTGATATACACAACATGACTACGACTTTGAAGGTGCAATACATCCTTTATTGTGACACAAACAATAAGACAAAAAAAAATTGAAAGCAGGAGTGTGCATATGTATTCACCCCCCCCCCCCCAAGTCAATACATTGTAGAGACACCTTTTGCTGCAATTACAGCTGCAAGTCTCTTGGGGTATGTCTCTATTAGCTTAGCACATCTAGCCACTTGGATTTTCACCCATTCCTCAAGACAAAACTGCTCCAACTCCTTCAAGTTAGATGGGTTGCGTTGGTGTACAGCAATCTTCAAGTAATGCCACAGATTCTCAATTGGATTGAGGTCTGGGCTTTGACTAGGCCATTCCAGATCAGCTTTAGCAGTATGTTTAGGGTCATTGTCCTGTTGGTAGGTGAACCTTCATCCCAGTCTCAAATCTCTGGCAGACTGAAACAGGTTTTCCTCAAGAATTGCCCTGTATTTATTGCCATCCATCGTTCCTTCAATCCTGACCAGTTTTCCTGTCCCTGCCAATGAAAAACATCCCCACAGCATGATGCTGCCACCGCCATGTTTCACTGTGGGAATGATGTTCTTGGGGAGATGGAAAGTGTTGGATTTGCGCCAGACATGACATTTCCCATAATGGCCAAAAAGCTCAATTTCCGTCTCATCTGACCAGAGAACCTTCTTCCATATGTTTGGGGGGTCCGCCACATGCTCTTGTGCAAACTCCAAATGTGTTTTCTTCTTTCTTTCTTTAAGCAATGGCTTTTTTCTGGCCACTCTTCCATAAAGCACCACTCTGTGGAGTGTACGGCTTAAAGTGGTCTTATGGACAGATACTCCCATCTCCGCTGTGGATCTTTGCAGCTCCTTCAGTATTATCCTTGGTGTCTTTGTAGCATCTCTGATTAATGCCCTCCTTGCCCAGTCTGTGAGTTTTGGTGGGCACTCTTGTCTTGCCAGGTTTGTAGTGGTGCCATATTCTTTCCATTTTGTTATAATGGATTTAATGGTGCTCCGTGAGATATTCAGAATTTGGGATATTTTTTTATAACGCAACCCTGATATATATCTCTCCACAACTTTGTCTCTGACCTGTTTGGAGTGCTCCTTGGTCTTCATTTTGCTTGCTTAGTGGTGTTGCAGTCAGAGGCCTTTCAGATATATTTATACAGGCATCATGTGACAGATCATGTGACACTGATTGCACACAGGTGGACCATAATCAACTAATTATGTGACTTCTGAAGTTAATTGGTTGGACCAGATCTTATTTAGAGGTTTCATAGCAAAAGGGATGAATACATATGCACTCACTTTTCAGTTTTTTCTTGTTTTTTTGTATATACAAGGTCCTTCACCAATTTGGACTAACCTCCATTTTCATTCCAAGCTGTACATAATGCGACAAAACAGGACAAAAACCAAGGGATGAATATTTTCACAAGGCACTGTGCATGTGTTTCTGGAATAACCCAGGTGTACACTTAAGGAAAGTCATCTCCCATGGGGCCTCACCCTCAGCTATCACCTTCTGTGACAGCCTTGGGTGCATTCAAGAAAGACAAAGGTAAGCAGTTTTCCCAAGCAAATTGAAAAATAATTCATTTTTAACCATCTTAATAACTGGGGAGTAGTGGGCGTGAGACAAAGGAATTCAAAAGGGGAAAACATAAAAAGATGGAGGTGGAAGTGGAAGTGGACTTAAGGGGACTGGGCTGCTGACATGGAGAGAAGCCTTTATGCGCAAAAGCGGAGAAAAATAGAAATGATGGGCCCAATATTCCATGTAATTAATGTGATTAGCAGACCTGCTAACTGTATTTATTGCACTGACTCAGATATTCAGCACCACTAACAAGGTTAGAGCAGTAGAATATCTGCGGGTGCCGCCGCATCCCTGAAGCTAGTGCACTAGCACCAGAGTATCCCAGGGGCAGTGCAGGGGCAGCCTGCAGCGATAACTGGGCAAAGACGATACACTGCCAAGTTATCACAAGCGAAGGAAGTTAATCACTTTAAAAGCTGACCTAACTTTCACCACAGAAGCTAACCAGGCAGTGGCTGAATATTGTTCCTGCCCGATTAGCTTCATCGCTATCCAGCCAACCCACATATTTAATGCCGGTGGCTGGATATGGCCCTGGCATTGAATAACTGGGTCTGAAGTTCAGTGTTGATGGCTAGTTGCTTTAGATGCTTAATAATATTGGGCCTAATAGATCTAATGTACCTTTCATGAACATGCAACATATTCTCTATCATCTTTTCTAGTCCCTTGATCTCACCTTCCATGGTGGCATCCCACTACCATAAAAGCTCCAGAATGTCAGCCATTGCACCATCATCATGATGGACCCATAAGCAGAAGTCATAGCTTGTCTTTGAGCAACAGCAGGGGATACCTTGGATCAGCTGGCTGACAGCAGGTGGAGGATGACCTCCAAATGGAAGACCAACTCCTGACCTCTGCCCTCATCTCCCACAACAAAAATGAGGAGTGGATCTATAAAGAAGAAAAGAGGAAGGAGTAGCTAGGCTGATACTACCTCAGCTCTTGATATTGGTGGTAGTGTGGAATTGGGGGGCTCATCTCTCCCCCTGCTTTCCCCCTTTTGCCTAGAAGAAGTGCAGGAGGGGCCTGCTGGTCACCTGAGAGAAAGAGAGATATGGGGGGAGGTGAATATACAGAAAAATGCTTAGATTTGTAAAGGTCTTTCTTTAAGGATGAATGAGTTTTGTGGCCAAGGAGTGAGATAACCCTAACCGCAGCTTGAGTGAAAGAGATGCAAGAGAGAGTGAGCTGACATGCTGTGATTTCGGAAGCCAAGATGATATATTAGTGGGTGCATCTAGAGTGACCATCTGGGAGAAAGCTTAATCAGGAGCCATCGTGGAATAGACAAGGTGATGAGGATAGTTTGGAAAGCTGGTCCAACCCCTCAAATTGCCCCAACTATGAGGTCCTTTAGTAAGTTGCCTTTTCAGGAGTGGCATTTGTGTATGTTAGAAGCTGTAGTCCATGGAGATATAAGGATGAGTTCAGGCATATGTATTAGCATTTAGCTCACACCTTTCCAATAGTAGCTCAAGGCAAGTTCCATTCAGATATTTCCCTGTCCTGAGAGGTCTTACAATCTGAGGCAATGGAGGGTTAAGTGACTTACTCACAGTCACAAGGAGCACCAGTGGAAATCAAATACAGTTCTCACAGGTACTAGTCTGTTGCTGAAACCACTAGGCTACTCCTACATAGTGGGTAGAAGTACTGGCATGGATATCGGGACACCCTTCTTTGCTGTGGAGCTTCTAAACTTTAGAACAGTCTTCAACATCTGAATGGACTCATAGAGAAAGTTGCTCACTTGTTTTTTCTTGTTTCCCATGCTTTACTTCTCACATTTGAAAAAAAGATGAATGTAATCACACATGTTCATGCACAGTATCTCTGCATCAATAAAAAGACTCTCATCCTACAAAGAATCCAGTATTCTCCAGTATCTATGCAAGTCAACACTGCATTGTTTGACTAGCATGTGTAAAGGATCTCTGTATTACCATGGCATTTTGCTACTGCTTTCATAGTTCCTTAAATTATGAATGTTTCTGTTTCAGGTAGAGCTCCTCTTGCTGCCAGGGCAGAGACAGGAATATGATCTTTTTGATAATGTAATTATGTACAAGGGTATTCTTAAGGGCCGAGAGAAGCAGCTTTTCCTTTCAGTGACCTCACACTGTTTTTCTCACAACAGTTAGCTATGGTTATCCCTTCCAATATTTCAACCATTTGTCTATCAATTACTACACAAACAAACCACTGCAGTTAATGTTCCCTCTTCCCATTTATGCTCTGTGGACAACCATCAAAGCATCATGACAGTTCCGTTAGAAGCAAAGACCCACCGAGCAGACAAGATTTCCAACTAATTGCAAGCTGAACATAGATGGCTGGGTTTTCAGCTGAATTTTTCCAGCTAAGTCTAACCACTCCAAATTTCACAAGACATATGTAGAGAACCTTTTACTAAAGTGCAGTAAGCAGTTAGTGCAGGTTATAGCATCTGTTATCCCTGCACTGTGACCTGCGGTAACTGGTAGCATCGGGCCAGCACAGTTAACACATCCTGATTTCCGTGGTAACTCTGCTACGAGCTTTGGGGTGGTAAGTAAGCAGCTTAGGGACAGAGAGTGAATGTGGTTAGCGGCTTGCAGTCAGCACACCCCATGGTGACTGCAAGGCATGAGGAGGAGGTAAGTGCATCCCTGCTAATTTTAGATCATGTTAGGGCAGGATGTTAGGGCAGACAAAATGGTGTTGCATTTACAATAAAGAAGAAATTTGCAAGAACTGTAATGAAATACAATGCAGTCAGTGAACGTCTAATCTCTATTCGTCTACGAGGAATGCCAATCAACACAACTATAATTCAAGTATATGCCCTAACAACAGCTGCAGAAGAGGATGAACAAGTACAAGCTGAAATTGACAGAATATGCAAACAGGATATCCTGATAGTCATGGGTGACTGGAACTCAAAAGATGGCAACAAAGAAGGCAAAGTGGTTGGAAAATATGGACTTGGCAACAGAAATGAAGCTGGAGAAAGACTGATAGAAATCTGGAAGACCAACGATCTATTCATCTCAAACACCTTCTTCAGCAACACAAGCAGCGACTGTACACATGGACTTCACACAATGGATTGTACAAAGATCAAATTGACTACATCTGTGGAAGTCAACAATGGAAGAACTCTATAACATCAACAAAGGCAAAACCTGGAGCTGACTGTGGTACATATCACCAACTACTAATATGAAAACTCAAGCTAAAGTTGAAAAAGGGCAAGCCACTCATGAATGCAGCAAAATATGACCTTGAGAATATACCACTGGAATTTAAAAACAGCCTGCAAAATTGTTAGCTGCTTTAGATACAAATGACAGAGCTTGAGAAGAGTTATGGAATGACATCAAGAAGGTTGTGTTGGAAGAAAGTGAGAATTCTCTACAAAAGGTGAAAAAGCAAAAATGGCCAAAATGGATGACCGAAGAAACTTTGAAAATTGCCCAGTAATGCAGAGAAGCTAAAGCCAGAGGAGAAAGAGAGGCAATTGCAGAACTCAACAGAAATTTCCAATGTGCAACAAGACAAGACCAGGAGAAGTACTACAATGATGCATGCAAAGAAATAGAAGCAGAAACGGTTAGAGGAAGAACAAGACTGGCTTTCCTAAAGTTACAAGAGTTAAAGAAAAAAATTCCAACCTCGAATTGGAATGTTACAAGATGCTCAAGGATCTATGTTGAATGATGCTGAGAAGATCAAGAAAAGGTGAACAGAATATACAGAGTTTTTATATGATAAAGATCAAGTGGACCAACAGCCTTTTCAATCTGTACATTATGATCCGGAACCATTGGTGATGAAAGAAGAAGTCAAAGCAGCATTGAAAGCCTTATCAAAGAACAAAGCACGAGGCATTGATGGCATTCCCACAGAAGTATTACAGCAATCTGCTGTAGCTGTTAACATACTTTCAAGGTTCTACTGAAGATTATTCAATAGAGACTACAACCATACCTGGAACAAGAACTACCTGAAGTACAAGCATGGATCAGGAAAGGGCGAGGAACGAGAGACATCATTGTGGATGTGAGATGGATCCTTGAAAAGACTAAAGTATACCAAAAGGATATCTATTTGTGCTTTATTGACTACAGTAAGGTTTTTGACTGTATAAACCATGACAAACTCTGGGCCACATTAAGAAGCATGGGTATATCAGAACACCTGATCGTTCTTTTGCACAACCTTTACATTGATCAAAAAGCAACAATTTGAACAGAATAAGAGAAACAGAATGATTTAAAATCAGCAAAGGCATACAAAAAGGCTGCATACATTCCCCCTGCCTCTTTAATTTATATTCAGAACAAATCATCAGAGAAGCAGGATTGTATGAAGACAACAGAGGTGTGAAGATTGGTGGAAGACTCATTAACAACTTTCGCTATGCTGATGATATCACATTATTGGCTGAAAGTGAAGACAATCTGAAATATTGGCGTGGACACCATCCTAACGACCCTCTTCAACGACTTAATCACAGGACTCGACAACATACACCAGGGATTCGTTCTCATCTTCATGGACATTGCAGCCGCATTTGACTCAGTGAACCATGAGATACTGCTACAACGGCTCCAAGATAAAGGGATACAAGGCACCGCTCTACAATGGTGCAAATCTTACCTGATTAACAGATGGCAACAAGTTAAGACAGGTAACTTGACTTCAGAGCCTTTCTTTCAGAAACAGGGGGTACCCCAGGGATCAACCTTATCAGCACTGTTATTTAACATTTACATGCAGCCCATCTGCACCCTGATCCGTTCCTTAAACGTGCATTGCCTTGCTTATACAGATGACATCCTGCTATACATCCCATTCAGGACTGACCAGCCAGACTTTTCACCCATTACAAGTGACAGGACGCACTATCCTTGTCCTAGAACACTTCGGGTTCTTAGTCAACTACCCAAGGTCTCATCTCCAGCCAACCCAAAACATGGAGTTCGTAGAGGACAGCTGGACACCATCAAGGCCAAGGCTTTCTTATATGGGACAGAACCCTGCATCTCCAGGCGCTTGTAGAGTGCACTGCCGCCCAGCATCTGCCCAGCACATGCTCTTTCTACTGGGACATATGGCATCAATGTTGCACATCACCCCGACGTCTTCCTATGCGGGTAGTCCAGTGGGCACTCTGCTCTCAGTGGTCCCAGACCATAGGGTCCCTGCTAGACAGGGTGATTGTCACCAGTCCCCTAGCCTACAACAACAACAACAGCACTCGGCTTGCACCATAGGGGATCCTCGCAACGGGTGCCTCCATATTGGGTGGGGGGGGGCCCATTGTGGTGACCTATGCACTCAGGATAGTTGGGTGCCAGCGAAGAACGTCCAGCAAATTAACCTCCTAGAGCTCCAGGCTATGGCTCAAGTCCTCCGGGCTGCTTGCCACCACCTGGTTCCCTTGCAGAAGGGAATCCTGCACTACACAGGCCCCACCAGCAAAATCTGTGGCCCTGAACGTAAGAGTCCTACGGCACCGAACCAGGTCACTATGGTCCTTAGTGCAAGGTGACAGAGCCCTGCGACACTAAACCCAGTTTCTGTGGGCATGAGTGCAAGGTGGTGAGGTCGAGGCCGGTCATGGGATCACCATTGCATAAAAGATCACATATTCAATACCTGACTACAGGTCCGATTGGGGATGCGAGCACACAGCCAGAGTACAGCTGACTCGGCACTCTAGGGCCACGCACAGACATAGTCAGCAAGGCAGCCGTAGTCTCACGCCTTCACAGAAGGGGAACAGGTTCCCTCTTCTCTACAAGAAGGACTCAAAACCCATCCATCCAGGTGGGCCCCCGACTCGACTGCAACAGTGGAGGAGTAGCCTAGTAGTTAAGAGACCAAGGTCCAATTCCCACTAAAACCCTTGGGGACTTGGACATCTCACATAACCCTCCTTTACTAACCTGCAGGTAGGAACTCACAACCCTTGGCCATCAGAACTCCTCTCCCATCGGTGGGCTGACCACAAAGCGCCCTGCCCACCTTGCGGAGAGCAGGAAGGGCAACTGTTCAAACAGAGCCAGGCCATCCGCACCAGCGCATTTTGTTTTTTGTTTTTTTTCCCTAACTTATGGCCATAGGACCCCCGTCTTGCCCCTGAGACGGGAGGACTGAGCCTGGCTGAGTTAGGTAGTTGTGATGGCGGCTGGAGTTATGCACCTCCGGATAAGGACAATAAGCTCCTTGACGATGTTGCGAAGCGGGTTATCAAGGGGCCATGCTGAATGCCAGGTTTGCGGCGCACCAGTCTTGTCTTCCGCCATCTCCGCTCTAACCATCCATCAGCTCCTCCGGGACAACCTCACAAGGATGTGGCAGACACCAGCATCCAACCACTCCTACCCATGCAAATTGGACTCTAAGTATGTCGTTAAACCCATGCCTGGATTTGACAAGCAACAACTACCGTGGCAACATGGTGGTGCAGTGCACACAGACAGTGTGTTCAGGAGTAGAAGGTCACAGGTTCAAATCCCAGCTGTGGCTCCTGCCACCAATCCATTGTTGTTGAATCTGCCCTTCGGTCTCTCCTGCAAGGCTTACACAAGCCTCTGGAACCGGACAGAGCGGTCACGCTTACGCAAGCCTCTGGAGCACTTGCCCAGGATCAGTAAGGGGACCCAACTCATCCTTCAATAAACCTGGCCAACCGGTCACCACCGCTAGACACCACCGTATGCTCCACCATAGGATGGAAAAGCCATGGCCACATGCAGAGGCTCAAATCATGCCAAGGGCAAACACAGGACTATAGCTGTGCCAAAGGATCCATCGACAGCCTGTCAAGGATGCATCGACAACCTGTGTCCCATACCTTGGGCAGAGACACCTGCAAAAGCAGCATACCACATGGACAAACGCGTCACCTAGCAGTCTTAGGGTCTAGGCTGCTACCTCTGGCCCGGACTCTTCTAACCAAGTCATGAACTTAGTCATGTCTCATGCCCGGGGCGGTGTCAATACTCTAATTGAATCACTCTGGCAGTACTGAACTCTGGTTGTACTGTAGGGATTGCTGCTGGTCCTAGCCCGGCTCGCAGCGACCTCCTCACTGCCGTAGCTGCATCAAGGCGTCAGTCTCGCGCCACTCTGGCCGCACTTCCAGCGTTGATACCGTGGTTATCCCCGCTTGCAGTGGGTAACTCAACATTCAGGGGCTCCCTCTGCTGCTGTATCTCTGCCGTTAGACCTTCTCAGCAGCTTCCCTTGAGACCATAGACCCTCACAACCAAGTGGGACTGCACGTCCACACGCTCAGCGTCCACACACTCTTTATTGCTACAAGCTCACTTCTAATGTGCGCACACCCATTAGCACTACACACTGCACATTTCTGTGTGCGTGCACATTGCAGGTTGGCACATGGCATGCTAACGCCGCCACCAGGTATCCAGAGCACATCTTTAAAACATCCAGCCCTGATATCGTGTCTTCAGAACCTGATCTCGGCCTCCCCCTTTCCACCGCATCGCATTACAGCTTGGGAGGCACCAAGTGTGGCTGACTCATCCTGCTTGTCCTTGGAGAAAATGGAGTTACTTACCTGTAACAGGAGTTCTCCGAGGACAGCAGGATAAGTCAGCCACACATACCCACCCTCCTCCCCTGGAAAAGGTCTCGGCATCTGTCCAGTGCCCGCCTCCTAGCGGCTAAGGCTCAGCTAGTGATGAACTGGCTAGCTAGGGGCGGGCCGGGGGGGCAGGGCCAGTTGGCCCATGCTCAGAAGGGCAAAAAGTCCTTCTGAGCTATGGAGAGTACTTCCGTCTCGGCGCCGTCGGATGACATAACCAAGTGTGGCTGACTTATCCTGCTGTCCTCGGAGAACTCCTGTTACAGGTAAGTAACTCCGTTTTCTCCTACTTGCTGCTGTTCCTGGTTCCCTGTGCAGGCAGTCAGTGTGCAGCTGTAATTGAGGGGGACCCTCCCCCCAACTCTATATATTTCCTGAGGCCTTTGGCCTCAGGTCGTGGCCTGCTGGTCGCGTACTGAAGGGATGTGACCAAACGGGCTGGACATGCCCCTTTGGCACCCCTTCCATGTACCAATGGCATGTTTGAGTTGGTGAATATTAGTGACTATTGGTGAGATGAGGAAATGGAAAAACAAAGGAGAAGGGTTAAAAATGGACCTTAGGACAACTTTGGCAGGTAAAATTGTTAGTCAATTAGATAAACACTTAATTTATTTGCAGAGTGGTCAGCCCTCCCTCGATGGAGTTTCTTAAGCTCCGGGGCTCTGATGCCACCATCCCACCCTCTGCCTGTGTTGTCATCAATGTTATTGGGAATTGATTCCTCTGGGGAGGTAGCTGGAGACACTCAGGTTTTAATTCCAAAGCCTGTTAATTTTATAGAGTCTCCTGTAGTTGTGATGGCCCCTTTGAATGGGGAAGTTACAAAAAGATTTGTGGGGTGTTATTAGTGCTATTGATGTTAAACTTTCTTCTACTGTAGTTTCATTATGTACTTTTACTCAGGGTGTTGTGGAAAAGATTTGTGAAGTGGATGCTAGGTTGTCTAAGGTGCAAAATTCAGTGGTTCAAGTGGACGCTCAGGTGCAGTCGGTTTCCACTGCCCAGGCGGCTTCGATTAAGGATTCATTGATGGTTTATGCTCATATTGAGGCATTGGAAAATGCCTCTCAAGCCTGTAATTTGTGCTTTTAAAATTTTCCAGCTATGCATTTATTAGCACCAGAAATTCTTCTTACTAAATATTTCACTGAGATCTTGAAGTTACCTCTATCTGTGAATATTGTTCAATTATATTATGTACTTCTAAAGTTCAGGTGGCTTCATTGGATGAAGGGACGTTTGATTCCCTTCATACTGACTGTAAGCCAGAATCTTACTGAATTTTTGGAGGACTCTCCTGATATGATCACAAAAAGAAACACCTTATTGATTACCTTTGCTACTGTGGCAATGAAAGCAAAAATTGAAGTTATACTTTAAGTATAAGGATGTTCCTTTTTGTGGTCAGAAAATAAACGTATTTCCTGATGTGACTAGATCAACTCAAGCACGTCAGAAAGTTTCTTGCTTTGAGAGAGAGAAGTCTTTCCTTGGGTGCCTGTTTATTTACGATTTCCTTGTAAATGTCTTACTACTTTACAGAGACAGTCCTATGTTTTTCTTGATGTTTCTCATTTAGAAAAGTTCTTGACTGATAGGCAGAGGTAGAGTTGGGCTGTGTTGGTCAGAAGTATAGAAAACCTCCTAAATATGGTGCATTTTTGTGCCTAATTGTCTTTTATTTAAATGGGTTATTTTTGATGGTGTAAATTCCCCAAGATGTGGGCTTGAACATTTTTTCTTTTGATTTGATCTAATGTGATAGTTTTCTTCTTAAGTGGATTGTATGATGTTTTTCCTTTTGAAAGTGGAAATGTATAATTTGCAAATTCTATAAATTTAAAAAAAAAAAAACCTAAGATGTCAGCAAGCAAGTTCCAAGAAAAAAAATATGATCCTTTGTACTAGGAAATTGGAATCAGTCTGTTGCCATTTCATGACACTTAAAATTGCTTTTTTAGTAAAAAATAAGTCATAAAAATGTATCACAATACACAGGAGACCTAAGTAAACAATAAGGACTTTTATTTTAATTTTACATTAAGCAATTTGCAAATCTTTCCTTGCAAGTATCACAAAGAGTTTTATAACTGCCTGTGCATGTGAACAGTAAATACTTTTATTTTGAAATTTCGAATAGGAAAAGTACCCACATGCATTTGCACCATTCAGGCTGTATGGAGATATTTATTTCTGAATGAAAATACGCGCATGCATTTTAAAATTCAAAATTGTGCATGTAGCACCAAATGTTGCCCTACCCACATGCCCAAGAACAACTTCCCTTACAGCAGATAAAAGTACATGCAAATTGCACAGCGGAGGTGATTTTATAAAAGATGCCTAAGCCAATTTGTTTATTTGTTCAACTTATATTGCCACTATCTCACTGCATCTAAGCAAGCCACAACCAACATAATCATAGAGCAGTTAGAAATAATACAGTACACAGTGTGCATTATAAAATATTTTCTATGCTAAAGTAAACAAATGTGTCTATATTTTTACGAAAACAAAACAGGTAACTTTCGATTCTAATAGCTAACGGCGGTCATTCCCTGTCCACAGATAAGATCTGGGACCATGTTAAAGATTTCCAAGCAACCTGTATAAAGGATAATACCAATCATTCTTGCCAGCGGGAATGCACCCCATAGTAGGAATTAAGAGGGTATCGTAATTTTATAAACATCCACATAGTTAGAATGCACTGCCACACACATATTTGGGGTCTATTTTATAAAGTGAAGTATGCAGGTATTTTATTTTCAAAATAGGGGGTATAAGTGGTATGAAAATATGCATCAAAATTAGTTTATTTATTCAGTTTTCTATACTGCCTTATCTTTCAATCAAAGCAATTTACATTATGTAAACAGGTACTGAATACAATCCCTTGTCCCCAAAGGGCTCACAATGTATGTATGTGTACCTCAGGCAATGGAGAGTTAAGTGGCTTTCCCAAGGCCACAAGGAGTGCCTATAGGACTAGAAACCCCAGTCCCTTTGGCCTGAGATTGCTGTAACCAGGTGGGAACTGAACCCACAGCCTGAGGTACCATGTCCTGAGCTCCTGCCTACCGACTTTCCACTCCTTTCACCTAATACCCAGGCTGCCCTCTGGTCCTCTACTCTCTCCACAACCCTCGACCTTCTAGCCCCTCTACATCCCCGCCCACTTCACCGGCACCCCTCTCACCCTTGGTACCACAGCGGACTTCGGTTGCTCCGTTCACACCTCCGGAGAGCCGAGCGACTGTGGCGCAAGTCCCCCTCTCCCGCCCGTTTGTCTACTTTCAAATCTCACTATGTTTTCTATCGTTCCCAATTACACTCTGCTAAACGAGACTATTATTCTACTACGATCTCACAGGCTTCTAACCATACACGGCATCTCTATTCTTCCTTTCGCTCTCTTCTCTCTTTACATGCTTCGCCAGCCCCTCCTGCTTCCCAGCCATCTCCATCTCCATCTCAACTGGCCTCCTTCTTTGTCTCCAAAGTCACTTCACTGAGAGCCCAGCTTCCTTCGTGTCCTGCTCCCATCACCTCCCCTCCCCCTATTCCCTCCCCACCACCCGTTTCTCAACTCTCTCACTTTTGGGCTACCTTTTCCCCTATCTCTGCAGCTGAACTTCATCATCTCCTCTCTTCCTCCAAAAAAACCTCCTGCCCACTTGATCCTATTCCCTCTTCTTGGCTCCTCACTCCTTCACTGGGTGCCTTTTCATCTATCCTGGCCATGTTTAATTCCAGCCTATCCACAGGAACTTTCCCTAGTCCTTGGAAACACGCCTTGGTACGTCCCATCTTGAAAAATTCTACCCTGGACCCCTCTCTCCCTTCTAACTATCGCCCTGTGTCTAATCTTCCTTTCTTATCCAAACTTCTAGAAAAATTTGTCTTCGCCCAACTCTCTCACCACTTGGATTCCACTAACTTCCTTCACCCTCGTCAATCTGGGTTCCGTCCAGGGCACAGTGTTGACACGGTTCTTCTTGCCTTCACTAACTCACTGCATGTAGCCCATGATCACGGTGATATCTCAGTGGCAGTTGCTCTAGATCTCTCAGCGGCTTTCGACCTAGTTGATCACTCCCTTCTCCTCCACCGTCTTCGGGAAGCTGGTCTCTGCAGCACAGTTCATCACTGGTTTCACTCCTTTCTCTCTTCTCGCTCCTGTGCAGTTCTCTCCTCTTCATCTACTCTTCCCCCCTCCGAGTCCCAGCACCTTCCCTGTGGTGTTCCTCAGGGTTCTGTCCTTGCTCCTCTCCTTTTCAATCTTTTCCTGGCCCCCTCGCTCTCCTTATACAACAGTCTGGTATTTCGGCTTTCTTCTATGCTGATGACATTCTTCTACTCCACCACACATCTCCTTCTTCCCCTGATCTCTCCCCTCTCAATTCCTGTCTCACCTCTGTCGCCAATTGGCTCACCTCTAACTGTCTTCACTTGAATCTTACTAAAACTCTGGCCATATGGTTCACTCATGGTGGCCCCTCCCTCACTAGCCCCTTCCTTCTCCAATTCCTCAGTCCCACTAGTTCCCACCTTCCGGTATCTGGGTGTCCATTTTGATTCAGATCTCTCCTTCTCTGCACACATTTCTCATATCACTAAAATCTCATTCTTCTTTCTTCGGCAAATTCGCTCAATTCGTCCCTTTCTTTCTTCCTCAGCTCAGACCACACTGGTCTTATCTTTGGTAATGTCTCGTATCGATTTTTCTAATTCCTTATTCCTTGGTCTTCCTCAATATCAGTTGTCCCGCCTTCAACGCATACAAAACACTGCCGCACGTCTTATCACCCGCTCTTCTATTCGCGATCATGTCACTCCTATACTTCTCCATCTTCACTGGCTGCCTGTTCCTTTCCGTTCCCAATTTAAGATGTTAATTCTACTACACAAGGTCCTTCACACTGGTACCCCTTCTTACTTAGCTGACCTACTATCTTTTCATTCTCCCAGGTACACCCCCCGTTCTTTCCATCTTAATCGTCTTGCCCTCCCTTCCCCTGCTCGTGCCCGCCTACAGCTCACCCGTTTCTCCGCCTTCTATTTTGCTGGTCCTGCTCTCTGGAACTCTCTCCCTCCCTCCCTTCGCCTGGATTCTCAATATGTCACCTTTAAACACAACCTCAAGACCCACTTATTTTCCCTGGCATTCGACACCCCTTCCCCATTTGTATGACCCCCCTCTCCTTAGTACTATACGCTTGCCTTTTGTGTCCTGTCTTGTCCTTGTCTTCTTTACTCCCTCTGTCCTATTTACAGATTGTACATTTCCTTTCCTTTTCTCGGCCTTGGCCAAGTTTTAATGTAATTTTATCATTGTACACCGCCTTGATTATCCCAGAAAGGCGGTTTTTATCAAATAAATAAACCTTAAACCTTAAACCTTAACCACTAGGCCACTCCTCCCTGGCTCTAGAAGATGGGTAAATTCCTGCACCTAAATTCTTACAAATTCATGTTAGTTATAATATTTTAGAACTTAATGCACATAAATTTGTATTCCGCTTACTATCCGCCCGAACTCTGCCTCTTTGCATGCCCACACTGTAAGTACGTGTGATAGGACTTACAGAATAGCGACGATCTAAAGTATGTATGTAAGTGTCCATTCATGAGCATGTCATTGAAAATAGTGATGGGTGCAAAGCAATTAATGAGGTGGGGCTGATAAGTCTCTGGCCTTGTAACAAAATAGAAAGCTACAGGTACACTTCAGTTCTGGAGATCCAAATGACATACAGAGGGAGCTGCGATTCTGATCCTGCGGGGCACGTCTAGCCCTGCAGGATCAGAATTGCGACCAGGTCTGTACGTGCAGGCCAGGACCCCGAGTCAGTCTGCTTGTACATACAGGCCTTGCCCAGATAGCTCAGTCAGAGCTGTTCAATGGAGTTGCGGCGCCATGATGTCTGGTTGCCATGGCACCACAGTTCCATTGAAAAGCCGCAATCCCTGACCGCTGGCTGCAAAGGTGCTTTCCCCACAGCCCAACCCCGATCTGGCCTCCAAAGGCCAGGGTTGGGCTGCGGGGAATGTCCCCTGCCCCCCCCCCTGCCCTTTCCATGCCCCGGGCCCGCCGTTCCTCACTAACTTATTCCACCTCTGAGGTGGAATAAGTTCTCCATTCAGGCCGCCGGCCCCAGATGTAGAGGGCTGACATTGGAATTGGCCCTGTATGTCTGGGGTCGACGACCACCCAATGCTCATCCAAACTCCGCCCCTGCACTGCCCCTTTCCCACCCCCATTAGCTTTCCCCGTACAACGCGTGGGGAAGGTAGACGGGATCAGAAAAGGGCCCGAATAGCGAGGATGAACATCAGAATGACCCCGATTATGTTACTGAACTAGGCATGACAAGTTACATCTGATCTCGGGCAGGCTTAATTGCTGCGTCTAGGTTCTAGACTATCTACATGCCCTTATTTTATAAGGCAAAGCACACATGTACTTTACTTTATAAAATAGGCCCAAACTGTGTGCATGGTGCCACGCTTTGCCTGTGCAGGACTCAGGAGTATACAGAATTACTCTCTAAGTGCTGAACCTTAGCAGGCCTAAGATACCTGATTTCAGATCAAATAAGAATGGACACTCCATTCATGCAAATGGTACCAAGATCATTAAAATTCCTTTGTAAACAAATCATTGCTTTTAATTTGGACAAATTCCAGGAAAGACGATTCTTATTAAATCAAGTTTGCAGCATATAAAATTGAGCTACAAGCTTTATTGACTGTGCTCTTGCAGTTATTGAAAATGGTACAAAAAGAATATTATCAACATAGATCCAAAACTCAGAGACTATGTTCCATAAAAGGTCACAGACAGGAAGACAGGAAATAAATATTAAATATTAAAACTGTGGAAGAAAAGCTGGCAATTGTCTTTTTTTATAAAATACATATACTCCATTACTCCAGTCCTAAAAGACCTGCACTGGCTACCAATCTACTGCCGGCTCACCTACAAAGTAGTACTGTTAACATTCAAGGCCATCAAAAAACAACCTCTAGCTCCTTGACAAACCTTATCCACCCCACACCTGCAACCAGAGCAAGAAGATCCTTCGCCACCAACACACTAATAACCCCCAGCGAAGTAACAAAATGCACTCAGGCAACAAAAAACAGAGCCTTCACGTTCTAAGCACCTACCTGCTGGAACGAGCTCCCATAAGAACATAAGAACATACGATATGCCATACTGGGTCAGACCAAGGTCCTTCAAGCCCAGTATCCTGTTTCCAACAGTGGCCAATCTAGGTCATACATACCTAGCAGTTTCCCCAAAAGACACAGGTTCCGCAATGCTTGTACTGGGTCAAGCACTGATATCCTGGGTCCCTTCTTAATAATGGTTATCATTACCATCCACACGATCACTGACCTTGCCCAATTCAGAAAGGCACTAAAGCACCACCTTTTTCTCCTACACTACGCCCAGGCCAACAACACGTCCTCACCTGACACAACCCTACAACCTAACCATAAAAAACAGACAACCCAGTAAATAAATTACATCCCTGTACATAGCTCCCAGGGCAAGCCATGTTGTTACAACTGCATAGCAACTTCCTGCCTAGAATCTATATAGTTACCCCTGTTCTAAATCCAAGTTGTATTACCTGTTTGATGTAAGTGCAGAGCAGGCTCTTCCTACATTCTCTTATATACCGTGCTATTCTGCATCAGTGTGGTTTACATTGAACAAACTGAAATTACATTGAACTGGGCATTATAACTTGGAGATAACTATTTTACAGGGAACATGGGCTATGGAGGGTTAAGTGGCTTGACCAAGACCACAAGGAGCACCTGTGGGACTAGAAACCCCAGTCCTTCCGGCCCAAGGTTGCTGTCCTCTAGTGGGATTTGAACCCCTGACCTTCTGGCCTGAAGTACCTTGCCCCAACCACTAGGCCACTCCTGCACTCCACTATGCTGTAGAAAATGTCATCTGTAAACCGCACTGATTTTAAAGACTGCGGTGTATATAAAAGCATTAAATAAATAAATAAATATAGCACTGGTTGAAGATACAGGTGTATGTGGTGAGCATACAAAAATGCTGGAATTGTATATAAGCAACCTGTCCAAATAATCTGCATTTCCAGATGAGGAACATATAGATGTGTATAGCACCATTTGCACATGTATACAGCAAATATTATAAATGTGCATGGCCAAAGCAAAGAAGAAGGAAGTATTCCTCAGAACGACAAGCTTTGCCAAAACAAGCAGGTATAGCCTTGTACAACGGAGAACTGAAACATGCAGCGCTGGCCTGAAATTGCATGGACACGGATATCCTTTTCTCTGTTCTGGGCATGGCCCTAGCACACCCTGTGCGACTTATAATTGCATGTACACGGATATCCTTTTCTCTGTTCTGGGCATGGCCCTAGCACACCCTGTGCGACTTATAATTGCATGTACACGGATATCCTTTTCTCTCTGTTCTGGGCATGGCCCTAGCACACCCTGTGTGACTTATAATTGCATGTACACGGATATCCTTTTCTCTGTTCTGGGCATGGCCCTAGCACACCCTGTGTGACTTATAATTGCATGTACACGGATATCCTTTTCTCTCTGTTCTGGGCATGGCCCTAGCACACCCTGTGCGACTTATAATTGCATGTACACGGATATCCTTTTCTCTCTGTTCTGGGCATGGCCCTAGCACACCCTGTGCGACTTATAATTGCATGTACACGGATATCCTTTTCTCTGTTCTGGGCATGGCCCTAGCACACCCTGTGCGACTTATAATTGCATGTACACGGATATCCTTTTCTCTGTTCTGGGCATGGCCCTAGCACACCCTGTGCGACTTATAATTGTGCCAGCCACATATATATTTGGAGTTTTCTAAAATGGCTCAGGGGACGTCCATGTGATTTCCATAGCTGAACAAACCTTTTTAGATTTGGAAATCACAAATAGGGCTTCTAAAATGACCCCCATACTCAGCAATTTTGTGAAAGCCTATTTATGCACATAAACACTATTTTTTTGCTCACAAATAACTTTTAAAATAATCCAATTATCCCCTAAATAAACGTAAACTTCAGTAACAAAAGAATAGCACACCAACTAAAACCTTGCACACCATTACAGAGAGAAATCACAAAAGACAATAAACCATACATTTTCTACTCTCAATATATAAAATGCTATAGAGTGGGACAACCTTATGACTCAGGACACAGCAGTTTAATACAGTTCATGCTGAAGGAAAGTAGGATGTGAGTGAAGGAAGAGGGAATGAACTAGTCATCCAATTTTATGATTCAGGGCTTCCATCACCACCCTCCTCTCTTATGTCTGGAAGTGCTGTTCACTCCAATCCCCAGTTATGCTTATTTGGGAATACAACAGAAGCAATAGATTCACCTGAGCTTAACATAATCACAATAATAGTTTGGTTGCTGAGGGCTAGTCAAAGCAAATGCATTCTTCTAGCTCTCAGAGTTAGCAAGCTTTCTCCGTGCTATTTAGGAGTGCAGTTTAGAGCAGAAAAATTCAATAATCAAGGTAAAATGACACAACATACTCTTCATAAAAATGCATTTTTGTAAAAGACAAAAATGGAAAATAAGATTAAATGCCTCACATAAAAATACATGTATTTATATGAATAGAAAACATCAAAAATAAAGTAGCAAAAATAATTGTCAAGAGTGAATAGATACACTCAGAATCAGAGCAGCAACAGTGATTGCCAGTGATTCTATTTCTTCACCACTAGATGACAACAGCAATATCAATAATGGGCCTGGCAGAGATTAGTGTCTTAATGCTGCTGACTATGCTGACTGATTATTAGGGAAAGCTAACCAGCATGTTTCAGGTTGAGACAGAATGGTCTTTGAATCCGTCCTCAGGCATTCACCTTCCTTCAGTTAATTGAATTATAAGGTGAGGGAACGTCAGGATTTTTTAAGCTGCATGTTGTAAATTATGTGGCAACAGGCTGATTATGCCGTTTCCTTCATAGCCCTGGAATCACAGGGCACAGATTATTGTCATGTACTAGTACCACTATTTATCATTTATATAGTGCTACAAGGCGTATGCAGAGCTGGACTTATGGATGTAAGACACGGTCTCTGATCATCAGAGCTTACAATCTAATCAAGACTAAGAATATCACAAAAATGGGAACTAGAGTATGGCAAGATGCACATAAGTTGTGAACAAGAGCATGAGGGGCATCAGGATCCAAAATTGGGTGCAAGGAGTTGGGACTTTTGCCTGGATTTGAATAGGGCTAGAGAAAAAGCCCAAAGTATTGACTCAGGTAGTTTGTTCCAGGCATATGGAGCAGCAAGGTGGAATGAATGAAGTCTGGAGTTGGCAGTGGCAGAGAAGGGAACAGATAAAAGGGATCTGCCAGAGGAGAAGAGTTCCCGAGGAAGGGTGTAGAATGAGATAAGAGAGGAAAGGAGCACTGAGGAGCTGCAGAATGGATGCACTTATAGATCAGTAGAAGTATGAACTGGACGCAGAAACAGATAGGGAGTCGGTGAACTGACTTAAGAAGAGGGGTTACATCGGCACAGCGACACTAGCAGAAGATAAAACCATGCAGCTGAGTTTTCAGCAGATTGAAGGGGGGAGAGGTGATTCAGAAGGAGACTAGCAAGGAATGGGTTGCAATAGTAAAGACGGGAGGTGACTAGAGACTGGATAAGGGTCTTTGTAGTGTGTTCAGAAAGGAAGGAACACATTTTGCTGATGTTATAGAGAAAGATAGGACAGCCTTTAGCTATCTGTTGGATGTATGCAGAGAGAGAGTAGAGTCAAAATGACCCGCAGTTTGCGACCTGAGGAAGCAAAGGAGGGAGGGACCATACCAGTAATTCAAACGCGGGTCTCTGCAACTGCGCTTGAATGGCTGTTCTGGTCCCTCCCTCCTCTGACTCAACGTATGTCAGAGAAGGGAGGGAGCTACCAGACCTGCGTACAAGCACGGAGTCTGAAAGACCCACGTTTTTTTTTAAATTTGAAGTCAGGTCTGCTCCATTGCTGCCGGTGCTGCCGCCGCTGAGAAAATAAAAAGTGGAGGCAGCAGGGCAACAACAGGTGGCGTGGGGAGAGCCGAGGCCAGCAACCCGAAATGCGCTCCTAATCCTTTGCACCCTTTGCGGCTGTACTGCTCACACAGGGCTAGGTACGGCACTGCCTACAATTAAATATAGTGGAGATTCCATAATGTTGTGGGGCTGTTTGCAGGAACTGGAGGCCTGGAACATATTAAAGGAGTCATGACGTCTCTCAAGGTATTTTGGAGCAAAATGTGCTGCTTAGTGTCAGAAAACTTGGTCTGAGTCTAAGGTCATGGGTCCTCCAGCAGGAAAATGACCTAAAACATGCATCCAAAAGTTCAAAATAGTTAAAAAGGAACAAATGGACTATTTTAATCTAGCCAGCAATGAGTCCTGCTCTCAGTCCAATCAAGAACCTTTGGAAACTGTGAACCACTCTGTCTGCCTGACAAAGGGTGGCATATTAAAAACTGAATAAACCATAAAGAGCTGAAATCTGCCATTGGTAAAAGGAATCATGGAAACATTCATGAGCTGGAACAAATTGCAGTTGAAGAGTGGGAGAAACTACCAGCAGGCAGATCTACGGAATGTTATAGATGGCTACAAGAAGCGTATGGAGGCTGTCATCACTGGCAAGAGTTGTGCAACTAAATATTAGTGAAGGGTGCCATTAATCCTGTCCCGGTCATTTTTTTTTCTCAGAAATTACTGCATCTAAGTTGCACAGACATCTTTTTTTTTGTTGTATACCTTTGAACAAACTATTAAAATATTATGACGATGTACAGTTGGAATATTTCCAATTATTTCTCAAGATATTGTACACAACATACCTAAAATGCAAGGGTGCCAGTAATTTTCTCCACAACTGTAACAGAGTGCAATTCACAATAAGTAGCTGGGGAACTTCTTGTTAAATGTCAGTAGTTTTCAGAGACACTAGCTTTAATGATTTGTGCTACTGTACAAGAAATGTGGAAGATCAAACCCTGCCAGCCACTCATTTTTTAAATCTGAAAATGTAGTCTCTTGTAAGCTACCTACTGTCTTCTGCTCTGGAATCTGCTTGCGTGAAAGGCCTCTCCTCCCCCTCACCATCAGCTGTGCTTGGTCTGTCCAGATATACCTTGCACCCCGAGTGTATGGTATACTTTCAAAATCGCCATTAAAAGTCTCACCGTGGTTTTTTCTTGAGGGGGAGGAGTTTAACCCAAGATGGCCGCGGTAGCGTTTCTTCGTGTCTTTCATGCCTAAGCGGAAGGGAAAGCTGAGGGTTGCTCCCTCTGCACCTCAGCCGTCCAGTTCGGGTCCAATGGACCGTTTCATTAAAATACCCCCGGAGAAGGTGCAGGAGATTAGAGCCGGCTTGGTCGCGCTGATTACAGAGGATCAGCTGCCTCCGTCGGATGTTGATACTTCTCTCTCTCCTGCAGCGAGGATTCCTCCACCATGCCCTGCTACCTTGGAGCCTATCTCAGCGGATGTGACGTCGACATCTCCCGTGGTGGGGGCGCCGGCTGATGTGGGGGCGCACGCTGGGAGTTTTGTCTCCTTGACTCCCGATAGTCTCGCTGAGATTTCGGTTGGCAGTTTGGAACTGAGTACTCCGTCGGGAAGTTTGCCTTTGCGAAGATTGCCTTCCCTTACTCGCACTAAGGTATTTACATTGGAGACTCTTTGGGAAGGTATTGCTACTCTCTCTTCCTCTATTAACTCTCAGACAGCCGTATTGTCCTCCCAGATCCGGGAGAATTCTGTTAATATCCAGGAAAATGTGGGAAGTATCCAGTCGGTTGTGTCTACTTGTGAAGAAATTAAAAAAGATAATGTGACTCTTGGTGCTCAGCTTGCTACATTTTCAGATATGTCCTCAGCCTTGGTGAAGGAGAATGAAGTGCTCAAGTATAAGTTGGAAGTGTTAGAAAACGCTTCCAGAGCGTCTAACCTACGGGTTTTAAATTTTCCTCGTCTCCCTGAGGTGACGGCCTTGGACATGTTTAAACGGTATATTATGGAAATTCTGAAAGTTCCTTCGGATTTAATACCACCTCTTAGTAAGGTACACTATCTGCCTTCCCGAAGAAAAGCTGAGATGTCTGTGGCTGTATCTACTGTGAACTTTGGCGTCCTGGATGTGACTGGTCTCCTGGAGGATACTGGGCGTGAAGTTTCCACTCCTATCTCGTCAACTCTCCTTGTGCAGTGTGCTTTGGTTTCTGACAAAGACTGGCTCCTAAAAATGTTTTTCAAGAAGAGATGTGATACCTTTATGGGTTTTAGGATATCAATGTTTCCTGATTTAGTTAAAGAAACTCAAAGGCGGAGGAAGCAGTTTCTGCTTTATAAACCTGGGGTATTAAATATAGGGGGTACCTTTTTCCTGAGGTTTCCCTGTAGATGCCTGGTGCTTATAAAGGGAAATAAGTACATTTTTTCTGATCCCATAGATTTGGGTAAATTTATTAACGCTAGACTTCCTGCGGTGTCCTGAGTAAACTGTGGATTTTTTACATCTGTATCCTCCATAAGTGTATTTCAGGGGTCTGTGGTCTATTGGGTTTTTCTTGTTAAATAGTTTCTGTTTAATATCTTTTTCAATTCTCTGTATTGGATGGGTGATGTCTTTCCTCCTCCCCAATATTGTGGACTACAACAGTGCATGCTTACTTACTTGTATTATTATATTTGCTTATGGGTTGAATGTTATTACCTGCGTACACTGTATCCGCTGTAAGGAATTATTTTCT
Organism: Ichthyophis bannanicus; assembly: GCA_033557465.1. Lineage (NCBI taxonomy): Eukaryota > Metazoa > Chordata > Amphibia > Gymnophiona > Ichthyophiidae > Ichthyophis > Ichthyophis bannanicus. Next base: position 212,511,231 of record CM066037.1, read on the forward strand.
TGCTGTTTTTTGAAATTCTATAAATAAATAATTTAAAAAAAAAAAGTCTCACCATTTTCTTGTGCATTGTAGGACCTTTATACAAGACATTAACGAATGGTGATTTGTTTATTTATTTATTTGTATTTATTAATTCGCTTTTATATACCGTACTATTTAGTATCAGAGCAGTTTACGAGGAACATTAAACAGACAAGCAACTTTACAGAGACCATACAAAGAACAGGTAAAAACTTCAGAAACAGTAACTTTACATTGAACAGGCAAGTACATTGGTAGGCAGTGACTGAATACAGACAAGCTGTTTGAAATTATACCCTCACAACTGAGATTTGTTGTAAGTTTGTAAATCTACCATTCCCACATTCAATCACTTCCCACTGGTAGATGATATGACCCTGTTGCCTTTAGAGTGTGTTCATAGTCTAAGTTTTTATGGACTCTGCATTATTTATCGAGGCTCAGGAAGTGGCAATGACCAGAAAATCCTTTGCAAACCTAAGGCTGGTCAAGAAATTGCCTCTATTCTTATATCACTCGGAGCTTAAAACTGCTATACAGGCAGTTTCTATCCCATCTTGACTATTGCAGTGGAGTCTAACTAGATATGACAAAGATGACCATAGCATAGCTTCAAATTGTGCAAAATGCTGCTGCCAGTAATCATTTGACATAAAAATGAGAAAGGGCACCTCCTGCTGATTTCTTTACATTGATTGCCATTAAAATTGCATGTACATATTAAAATCCTAAGTCTTATTTTTAGCATTGTTAAAGAGACAGAAAATTGAGTGGTACTCTCCATCTCATCTGATATGTTCAAGTCAGAGTTTCCTTCACTAAAGAGAGGGCATTGAGTCACAAAGGATTAAAGTTTTGCAGGAAACAAAATTAGCTGTAGAATCTCTATGGATTGAAATTCCATGTAAAAAGGGGAAGGTGATGGCAGTGGGGGTGTACTATCGACCGCCTGGCCAGAATGAACAAATGGATGATGAAATGCTCAAATCAGGGAAGCTAACAAAAGTTACAGAACAATAATAATAACACAGGTACACTACCAAAAAACTGCCTCCAGTTTTGCAACTGATTCCTATAGATTTTGGGGTGCTGAATCCAGGAAAAATAGCCAAAATGTTCCATCACATCACGTTTTCTTGCAAAATTAGATTTCTTACCCATAAGGAATGTTCACATAATTTCTTTTTAGCCGACTGCAGTTTATTTTCTTGGCCCAAAATAGAGGTTGTAATGGTTAACTAACTAGAAACACTCCCTCATGATATTTTAGAGTGTTTTGTATTCATTTTATACATTAACAGGACAATTGGGAGGCGGGGGGCTAAATCCAGTACTCGCGCTGGCGCATGTTCTTTCCTGTTCGCCTCGCCTCGTTCGCTCGCTCAAACACGGTGGTTGCGACATGAACGTTCCTGTCAAATTTCAGTTTCTTGCAAGTTCATTATTACCTTTTGTTTGCTCAGTCGTAATCCAGCTTTATTCTGAAGTGGTTCACTACAGTTGTAGTTTGCAGTGCTGTGTATTTGTGATGGCTCACAGAGCCAGAGGTTGCGTCAACTCTCTGGACAGTTTTTGTTTTATTTGTGGGGAATATACCGTGAAAAAGCAGCAGAGGAACATTTCTGCATTTATTAAAAAAGTATATTTCGCCTATTTCGGTTTGAAGTTAGGCAAACCGTGGGCTCCTCACAAAGTGTGCAAGACATGTGAGGAAGATCTACGCTTATGGATGAAAGGTAAAAAACAAGCATTTTGTTTCGGAATACCTATGATGTGGCGTGAACAAAGAGACCACAGCAGTGACTGCTATTTTTGCTCTTGCATTGTGAAGGGATACAACTTAAAAAATAAGAACGTAATAAATTACCCCAACCTTCCCTCAGCAATTAGGCCTATGCCTCATAGCAACGAAGTACCTGTGCCTGAACCACCAAAATCTTTGGATCATATTTGTGTGACCGGTTCTGATCATGATGAGACTCATCAGATGGCTTTTCCCAATGAGTCCAGTATTTCCGAGTTTGAAACTGAACCAGATCCGAATCCTGAACTTTTCTCTCAAGCTGAATTGAATGATTTAGTCCGGGATTTAGGACTCCCAAAAGATGCTGCCCAACTGCTAGGTTCTCGGCTTAAACAGAAAAATCTATTGTCACCAGGAACAACTTTTTATTGGTACCGCAACCGCGAGACACAATTTTTGAAGTATTTCAGCAAAGAGGAAGATTTGGTATTTTGCAACGATATATACGGAGTGATGGAAAAGTTTAAACTCAAGTATGATCCTGCTGAATGGCGGCTGTTCATTGAATCGTCAAAAGACAGCATAAAAGGTGTTCTTCTTCATAATGGCAACACATTCGCTTCAGTTCCTATTGCTCACTCTGTTATTCTCCAAGAAAAATACGAGAATTTGGCCCTGATTCTTCAGAAGATTCGTTATGATGAGCATAAGTGGATGATTTGTGGAGACTTTAAAATTCTATCCATGCTATTAGGGCAGCAATCCGGTTTCACCAAATATCCCTGCTTCCTTTGCTTGTGGGATAGCCGGGTCCGCGACCTACACTGGGGGAAAAAGACTGGCCAATTCGGGAGTATTTGAGACCCGGTGAGAAAAATGTTCTACATGAGAGCTTGGTACCTCGTGATAAAATTCTATTACCACCTCTCCACATTAAGTTGGGTCTCATTAAGCAATTCATCAAGTCCCTTCCAAAAGATGGTGAGTGCTTTCGGTACCTTTGCTCAAAGTTCCCCCAACTTTCTGAAGCAAAGCTAAAGGAAGGAGTGTTTGTTGGCCCTGATATAAGGAAACTCATTTCAGATGGAGCATTCGCTGAAATGATGTCTGAGAAGGAAAAAGAAGCCTGGGATTCCTTCAAGGATGCTGTTCTCAAATTCTTGGGGAACAGGCGGGATGAGAACTATAAGGATATTGTTGCCAGGATGCTCAATGCCTTCAAAGAACAAGGCTGTAACATGAGCCTGAAAGTCCATTTCTTGCACTCCCATGTGAACTACTTTCCCGAAAACTTGGGGGCGTACAGTGAAGAACAAGGTGAAAGGTTTCACCAGGACATCAAGGACGCAGAGAGAAGGTACCAAGGAAGATGGAACACCACTATGATGGCTGATTTCTGCTGGTTGCTGCTGCGGGAAACCCCAGATGAAAAATACGTCAAGCAGCGCACCAAGAGAAGCATTCGGGGGAAGAAGAAACGGGCCCACCAGGAGATTGATTGACCCATGAATGACTTTAAAATCTAAACTGTGTTGACAAATATTGTGTTTTTACTAAACTTTGAAATAAAAATTTGCTAGTTATTACCACAGTGTCGGATCTCATTTATTAGAATTTTATTTTCACACCATCGGGTGTTTGTCTTCATGTATTGCAATGGTGCGGTTTGCGTTTTCTATTCTTACATACATACCTGTACAACATTTTTTGCACATTTCTTTGCTTTGCTTTGTGTCTAACCTCGCTCTTATATGCTCAATGTTTGTGCACATGTATGTGGCTGTTTTAAGTGCAGACAATTTTGCTACCATCACAGTGTGTTTTGTTGACATTACTCTATTCTTATGTGCTGCCTTGTTACAATTTTCTTTATTCTTATTTGAATAACTACTAAACAATTAGTATAAAGAATTCATCCAAGAAACTTTTATCTCGATCGCACTCAATCTGAAACGTTCACCTCAAACTGCTAACCCAATGTAGCAAAAAATCTGTACGTGATGGAGCAAATTGGTTACCAGATTTGGATTCAGCGCACCAAAAAATGTAAAAATCAATCGAAACATTAGAGGCAGTTTAAAAAAAAATTTTTTAGTGTACCTGTGTAATGGATGATTTAAATTATCCTGGTATTGACTGGGTCAGTGTCATGGCAGGACATGCTAGGGAGATAAAGTTTCTAGATGAAATAAATGACTGCTTCTTGGAGCAGCTGGTTCATGAACCAACTAGAGGGGAAGCCATTTTGGACTTAGTCTGTAGTGGAACACCAGATCTGGTACATGAGATAAGAATGTTGGGGCCACTTGGCAAAAGTGATCATAGCATGATTGCATTTGATTTAATTAATAAAGGAAGGATGGTAAGGAAATCCACATTACTACTTTTTTATTTTCAAAAGGGAGACTATGATAAAATGAGGAAAATAATTAAGAAAAAAATAAAAAGAGCAGTTGCAAAGGTTAAAGACTTACATAAAGCTTGGGTGTTGTTTAAAAATACTGTCTTGGAAGCCCAGACCAGCTGTATTCCATGCTTTAAGAAAAGCGGAAGGAAGTCCAATAAACTGCCAGCATGGTTTAAAGGTGAGGTCAGAGAGGCTGTTGTTGCCAAAAAAGCATCTTTCAGGAAATGGAAAAAAGAGCCAAATGACGAAAACTGGAAACAGCACAAGCACTGGCAAGTTAAATGCAAGGCATTGATAAGGCAGGCAAAGAGAGAATTTGAGAAGAAACTCGCTGTGGAAGCTAAAATGCATAATAAAGACTTTTTCAAGTACATTCGTAGAAAAAACCTGTGAGAGAGTCAGTTTGGACCATTAGATGATAGAGGGGTAAAAGGGGCAGTAAGAGAGGACAAGGCTATAGCGGAGAGACTGAATGCATTTTTTGCTTCAGTCTTTACTGAGGAAGATGTAGGGACTGAAGTGGTATTTAAAGGTGATGCTGCGGAAGAACTGAAAGAGATATCGCTACACCGGGAAGATGTATTACAACTATTTGATAAACTGAAGAGTAGCAAATCACCTGGACCAGATAGTATACATCCAAGGGTGTTGAAAGAACTGAAATATGAGTTGCAAACCTGCTATTAGTAATCTGTGAACTATCATTAAAATTATCTCTAATACCCGAAGATTGGAGGACCGCCAATGTAACACCAATTTTTAAAAAGGGTTCCAGGAGTGATCCGGGAAACTACAGACCGGTGAGCCTCACGTCAGTACCGGGAAAAATGGTAGAAACCATCATAAAGAATAAAATTACTCAGCATGTAGATAGTCATGGCCTAATGGGAGACAGCCAACATGGCTTTAGACAAGGAAGATCTTGTCTTACTAATCTGTTATGGTTTATTGAAGGTATGAATAAACAGGTAGACAAAGCTGAGTCAATTGATATAGTGTATCTGGACTTTCAGAAAGCCTTTGACAAGGTCCCTCATCAGAGACTTTTGGCAAAACTAAAAAGTCAGGGTATAGGGGGTGATATACTATTGTGGAACAGGAACTGATTAAAAGATAGAAAGCAGAGGGTAGGGCTAAATGGCCAATTTTCCCAGTAGAAAAAGGTGAATAGTGGAGTACCCCAGGAATCTGTGCTGGGTCTGCTGCTTTTTAACATATTCATAAATGACCTGGAAATGGGAATAATGAGTGAGGTTACAAAATTTGCAGATGACACAAAACTATTTAAAGTTATTAAAACCCAAGAGGATTGTGAAAAATTGCAAGAGAATCATGATAAATTGGAAGACTGGGCATCCAAATGGCAGATGAAATTTAATGTGAAAAGTGCAAAGTTATGCACCTAGGAAAGAACAACCCAAACTATGGTTACATGATGCAAGGTTCCACATTGGGAGCCACCACCCAGGAAAAAGATTTAGGTGTCATCGTGCATAACATGTTAAAATCCTCTGCCCAGTGTGCAGCGGCGGCCAAGAGAGCAAATAGAATGCTAGGTATGATAAGGAAAGGAATGGAAAATAAAACAAAGGATATTATAATACCTCTGTATCATTCCATGGTGTGACCGCACCTTGAATATTGTGTGCATATCTGGTCACCGTATCTTAAAAAAGATATAGTGTTATTAGAAAAGGTACAGAGAAGAGCCACCAAAATGGTAAAGGGGATGGAAGGATACTCCTATGAAGAAAGGCTAAAAGGTTTAGGGCTCTTCAACCTGGAAAAGAGACAGCTGAGGGAAGATGTGATAGAAGTCTATAAATTAATGAATGGAGTGGAACAGGTAAATGCAGATCGATTGTTTACATCACCAGAATATAAAAAAACTAGGGGATTTGCAATGAAGCTACAGGGTAACCTATTTAAGACTAATAAGAGAAAATATTTTTTCACTCAACGTGTAATCAAACTCTGGAATTTGTTTCCGGAGGATGTAGTAAAAGCTATTAGTGTAGCTGGGTTTAAAAAAGGTTTGGACAAGTTCCTGGAGGAAAGGTCCATAAACCATTATTAAAAGGACACGGGATATCACTGCTTAACCCAATATAAGCATTGAGGAACCTATGTCTTTTGGGGAAATTGCTAGGTACGTGTGACCTAGATTGGCCACTGTTGGAAACAGGATACTGGGCTTGATGGACCTTGGTCTGACCCAGTATGGCATATCTTATGTTCTTATGTTCTTAAGGGGTTGTAACCAACCAAAGCCAAGGAGACATCCTTTACCAGGATGATACCGCACTTGTAGAATTCACTGCCCTTAAGGTCATGTCTACTAAACTGCATTAGGGTTTGGCAACTATCTTTGTGTGTTATTTGCAAAATCACACGGTATGGAGAAAATCCTTATGATATCTGCAGGGGTTGTTCCGAGGGTAACCTCTGCAGATACCACAGAGGACTGGATTTCGCATGGAGGCCTGGCATTACTGGCAGGTTTTCTGGAAAAGTCCTGTGGTGCCTGCCAAAGCAGGTACAGTGGGTCCTCGTGGTAAATCCATGGGGAAGGATGATAATGATCAGGTGCACAGAGTTGTTAGTAGCTCTGTATCTGATTGCTACCATGCCCCCCTCTGCAGCCACAATCGTGTCTCCCCCTCCACATTATTGTCAGTGCTATGGGGTTGTGATCCACAGCATCGACAATATTGCAAAAAAAGTGCTGGCCCCCTTGAAGAACCAGTTTCCCCCTAGACAGTTCTCGATCCCCATCAGGAGCTGCCCAGGGAGGATTGGTGCACCCCCAGGCCACTCTACCATCCAACCTAGTCAGTCAGGACAAGTTGCCTCTCTCGTCACCCTCCCAGTCCTCAAAATATTGTCCTGGATAGCCAGTCAATAGCCCTCTCCCTCTCCTTCCATGTTAAAAAAAAATCTCTCAGCTAACCAACTGGCAAAGTAGGGGTCCCCACAACCCCTCCCCCCATGGAATCCTTCCGAAGGCCTATCTTTTCTTCTCCTGGCAGTATAGTGGTTCAACGGGGCAGGAGTGGTTCTTTCCACTTTTGCCCCATTATGCAGTCATTTCAAAATGACTGTGATCACAAGGTGCTGTTCTATCATCTCATGATAGGGGGCAGCACTGCAAGATTGCAGCCATCTTTGTTAGGGCCATTGAGGAGGATAGGCCCTAACAAAGATGGTCATTATTTCATGTTGCTGCCTCCTAGTATGAGGCTAGAGGGCAGCATCTTATGATTATAGCCATTTTAAAATGACAGGAGCAAAGAGGACCATTCCTGTGCCATTGACCCACTAGACCACCAGGAGAAGAGATGGTCATGGGAAGGTTCTGAGGGGTAGGGGGATGCTTGGGCCCCTCTTTGCTGGCTAGCTAGCCAGGAGATTGTTTTTAACAAGGAAAGGGAATGGGAAGGGGAGGGAGGGAGCTACTGACTGGCTAGCTGGGACAATGTTTTAAGGATCAGGAGGGTGGGGAGGGAGAGCACCTGTGAATGGCTGGAGGATGTACTGATTCCCCCCTGATAGCTCCTGAGGGGAATGGTGAGCTGTCCAGGGGGAATGGTGCTGTAGGGGGGCCAGCAATTATTTTTGTAATATTGTCGGTGCTGTGGATTGAAACACTAAAGCAACAACAATACCATGGAGGAGAGATGGCCCTATCACAGCTTTAGATGGCCGATCACCTTCAGGGTAGATGACTGTTGCTGCATTATCTGCCACCACGATTGGGCCAGATTTTGGCAGCCACCATGCTAAAACATTTTCCCATGGTGGCTGCCAACCTTAGCTACCCCCACTCCCTGCCCCAATCCACCCTATCCTGCCCCTAGAGCCCTGCAGCACGTGAAATTTGCCTGTGATATCTGATTTTTTTTCATGAGTTTTTCATGAGTCAGTAGCTCCCATCTGGTGTTAATTCTTCATTAAACCTATGGTTGCAGCTAGCACCCTTTAGTAAACATACCTCTTAGAGCTGTGATCTAATTTTTCATATAAATCAGATTTTTAGTTATCTCACTCAATTCTAGTTGATCGCTTCTCTGTTTCCATTCATTTTTGTCCATAGCAATCCTGGGAACAATTTGATGAGGGAAGGAATCTCATCACTATGTGGTCACTGAGTGATAAGTGCCCCCTGATGTTGACTGCCAGCGTGGCATTGAACTAGGGGAAGTTGAGATCACTAAGGCCTTTTACTTCAGATTTCATGGCTGGTTAGATTTATATTGTTAAAGGATGTGATGGCAATGATTTGTCTATTTGAAAAACAGCTTGCTGGTCTATGGCTACAATATACCCATGGGCCTGCAAGCTGCTGCCGTGCTTTAAAAATTGACTTTTTACATTTGAATGCCTTCATAAAAAAAGAAATATTCTGAAACTTAAGCACCTCAAAACAAGATTAAAAGGGTAATTCTATAAGGAAGTGCCTACTGTATGCCTGAGACACATACTTCTGCGCTGTTTTATAAAGGCTATAGTGGGGGCCTATTTTTCTTTATAAAGTACTAGCTTAAAAGGATGAAATAGTGCCTTAAGTTAAGGGGCAGACATGTATATCAGCTGTAGAACTGGTGTAAATGTGTGCACCTAGAATTCTAAAGAACACACGTAAATTATCATATTACTTCCATTCTTTTGTGCTCCAGCCACTCTCCACCCAAACTCTGGCCCTGTGTATGCCCATAATTAAAGTACCTACCATCAAATCAATGTACATACTTAAAAAATCAGACCCAGTCTAAAAGTGGTCACTTACACGCATAAATGACTGAAATATGTGGACTGAGGCACATTCATGCCACCTCTATCTAAGTGGTTCCTTATAAAAATATTCCCTAAATGGCATGTTTAAGTGTATATTTACATTTATGCTGCCCCTGCTATCTGGAATGTCCGCCCAGACAAACTGAAATCAACAACAGATTAAGAATTCCGGAAGCTACTCAAAACCACCCTATTCATTGAACAATTCAATGAAGACCACCAATCATCCAAATCACTTCACAAGCCAACCTCAGTCACGACAACCACACCAAACAGAACACCGCCGCTCATATAATAGCTGGTTCCACAAGGCGTGATCACATCACCCCCATCATGATCCTTCCCCATTGGCGTCCAGTCCGATATAAAATCATACTGAACATTCTCAAAATCAAACAGGACCTCTCAATGAACATTCTACAGTCCATCATCAGTCTCGACTCAAACCCCAGGCCCAGGAGGAGAGGCACCACAGACACCATCACAACCCCCAAAGACTTCACCAAAAGGAAGCAAACCACCTCAAGGAGAACAATCTCTCTGGCAGCACCCACCCTATGGAACTCACTCCCTGCTGGCTTAAGATCAATGTTAATGCCAGCAGCCTGGTTTCACCTTAACCGGGATGGAACCAGGCTGCTGGCATTAACATTTAAAAAGGAGAAAGAGCAGCTTTTAAACTAGATATTAGGGGAAAGCCGACAGTCGCCAAAGAGCGGATGGTTCGGAAGAATGTATCCTTGAAGGATACTACCAAAAGCAGAGAGGTTCCACAAAAGAGTAAAGCAGCCCAAATGCCCTCAAGTATGGAGCAGACAGAGCTTAAAGATCCCAATTTACCCTTGTCTAACAATAGCCAAATTAACATGAATAAAATACATTCTCTAAAATGCTTGTATGCAAATGCTAGAAGTCTAAAGAATAAGATGGGAGAGTTAGAATATATAGAACTAAATGAAAGGTTAGATATGATTGGAATATCAGAGACATGGTGGAAGGAGGACAACCAATGGGACACTGTGATACCTGAGTACAAACTATATCGTAATGATAGAGCTGATCAAATTGGTGGAGGGGTTGCGCTCTATGTTAGAGAGGGCATTGACTCAGAAAGGATTAAAGTTTTGCAGGAAACAAAATCTGCTGTAGAATCTATATGGATTGAAATTCCATATAAAAGGGGGAAGGCGATGGCAGTGGGGGTGTACTATCGAGCACCTGGCCAGAATGACCAAATGGATGATGAAATGCTCAAAGAAATCAAGGAAGCTAACAAAGGTTACAGCGCAGTAATAATAATGGGTGATTATTACCCCGGTATCGACTGGGTCAGTGTCATGTCAGGACATGCTAGGGAGATAAAGTTCCTAGATGAAATAAATGACTGCTTCTTGGAGCAGCTGGTTCATGAACCGACCAGAGGGGAAGCAATATTAGACCTAGTCCTTAGTGGAAGACCAGATCTAGTGCAAGAGATAAGGGTGTTGGGGCCACTTGGCAATAGTGATCATAGCATGATCGCCTTTGATTTAATTAGTGGAGGAGGGATAGTAAGGAAATCAACTGTACTGCCTTTTAACTTTCGAAAGGGAGACTATGATAAAATGAGGAAAACAGTTAAGAAAAAACTAAAAGGAGCAGTTGCAAAGGTTAAAGACGTACATCAAGCTTGGGTGTTGTTGAAAAATACTATCTTGGAAGCCCAGACCAGCTGTATTCCACGCTTTAAGAAAAGTGGAAGGAAGTCCAAAAAACTGCCAGCATGGTTTAAAAGTGAGGTCAGAGAGGCTGTTGCCAAAAAAGCATCTTTCAGGAAATGGAAAAAAGAGCCAAACGACGAAACCTGGAAACAGCACAAGCACTGGCAAGTCAAATGCAAGGCATTGATAAGGCAGGAAAAGCAAGAATTTGAGAAGAAGCTTGCTGCGGAAGCAAAAACGCAAAATAAAGACCTTTTCAAGTACATTCATAGCAAAAAACCTGTGAGAGAGTCAGTTGGTCCATTAGATGATAAAGGGGTTAAAGGAGCACTAAGAGGCCACAAGGCGATAGCGGAGAGACTGAATGAATTCTTTGCTTCGGTCTTTACTGAGGAAGATGTAGGGATGTTACCCATGACTGAAGTGGTATTTAAAGGTGCGGAAGAATTGAAAGAAATATCGATACATCGGGAAGATGTCTTACAACTATTAGATAAACTGAAGAGTAGCAAATCACCTGGGCCAGATGGTATACATCCAAGGGTGTTGAAAGAACTGAAATATGAGATTGCAGAACTGCTATCAGTAATCTGTGAACTATCATTAAAATCATCTCTAATACCTGAAGATTGGAGGATCGCCAATGTAACACTAATTTTTAAAAAGGGTTCCAGGGGTGATCCGGGAAACTACAGACCGGTGAGCCTGACGTCAGTACCGGGAAAAATGGTAGAAACCATCATAAAGAATAAAATTCCTCAGCATGTAGATAGTCACAACCTAATGGGAGACAGCCAACATGGCTTTAGACAAGGAAGATCTTGTCTTACTAATCTGTTATGTTTTTTTGAAGGAGTGAATAAACAGGTGGACAAAGGTGAGTCGGTTGATATTGTGTATCTGGACTTTCAGAAACATTTGACAAGGTCCCTCATCAGAGACTTTTGGCAAAACTAAAGAGTCATGGGATAGGAGGTAGTGTACTATTGTGGATCAGGAACTGGTTAAAAGATAGAAAGCAGAGGGTAGGGCTAAATGGCCAATTTTCCCAATGGAGAAAGGTGAATAGTGGTGTACCCCAGGGATCTGTGCTGGGTCCGCTGCTTTTTGACATATTCATAAATGACCTGGAAAATGGAATAACGAGTGAGGTTATCAAATTTTCAGATGACACAAAACTATTTAAAGTTGTTAAAACCCAAGAGGATTGTGAAAAATTGCAAGAGGATCTTGATAAATTGGAAGACTGGGCATCAAAATGGCAGATGAAATTTAATGTGGACAAGTGCAAGGTTATGCACCTAGGGAAGAACAACCCAAACTATGGTTACACGATGCAAGGTCCCACATTAGGAACCACCACCCAGGAAAAAGATTTAGGCGTCATTGTGGATACCATGTTAAAACCCTTGGCCCAGTGTGCAGCGGCGGCCAAGAGAGCAAATAGAATGCTAGGTATGATAAGGAAAGGAATGGAAAATAAAACAAAAGATATTATAATGCCTCTGTATCGTTCCATGGTGAGACCGCACCTTGAATATTGTGTGCAATTCTGGTCGCCGTATCTTAAAAAGGATATAGCGATTTTAGAAAAGGTACAGAGAAGAGCCACCAAAATGGTAAAGGGGATGGAAGGATACTCCTATGAAGAAAGGCTAAAAAGGTTAGGGCTCTTTAACCTGGAAAAGAGATGGCTGAGGGGAGATATAATAGGAGTCTATAAATTAAAGAACGGAGTGGAACGGGTAAACGTAGATCGATTGTTTACCTTTTCAAAATATAGAAAGACTAGGGGACATGCAATGAAGCTACAGGGTAAACTATTTAAGACTAATAAAAGAAAATATTTTTTCACTCAACGTGTAATCAAACTCTGGAATTTATTACCAGAGGATGTAGTAAAGGCTGTTAGTGTAGCTGGGTTTAAAAAAGGTTTGGACAAGTTCCTGGAGGAAAGGTCCATAATCCATTATTAAGAAGTGACCGAAGATATCAATGCTTGACCCAATACAAGCATTGTGGAACCTGTGTCCCTTGGGGAAACTGCTAGGTACATATGACCTAGATTGGCCACTGTTGGAAACAGAATACTGGGCTTGATGGACCTTGGTCTGACCCAGTATGACATATCTTATGTTCTTATGTTCTTATCAACGGTGGACATTAAGGACTTTAGAAAAATTCTCAAACTCCTTTGTATATAGCACATTGTAAATAGCTCACCCTGTATATATTGCACATTGCACATTGTAAATAGCTCACCCTGTATATATTGCACATTGCACATTGTAGATAGCTCACCCTGTATATATTGCACCTTATAATCAAGCTACACCTTTATTACACCAACACACACACTACGATACAAACACTGCATGCCGACACTCTGCACTTTGATTTTGATTTGTTTGAAGTGAAAACCGCTTTGATTGGAGGAGAAAGCGGGATATAAATCCTTTTAAATAAATTTTAAATAAATAAAATACTGCATATCAGCAATGCACTTAGACAGTTTACAATATTTAAAACAGTAAAAGAGGATACAGTAAATTGAAAATAAAATTATTTTTTTCTGAATTTAGCTATTTTATTTTCTAATCATCTTGATCCAAGTCTCTGGTTCCTGCTTTCCTTTTTCTTGTCATAGCTCTCTTTGTAGGGTTTACAGTCTATCTGCTTCTTCTCTCCCTTCATGTTTTCTTCACTTCCTTCCATTTATTTTTTTCTCTCTCTATCCAGTCAGGTCTCATTCCTCCTTCTGATTATCGAGTTTCCCATCCTCCTTTTTTTACTCCATCTACCTAAACCCTTACAACCCTCACCCCAGCCCTCCCATTCCCCAGTCATTAACTCTCACATTTTCTCCCCCCACTGTGTCCATCTCCTTCCCATCCAGCTTTTGCCCCCTGTATCCATAACCTATCCTCCTCTTCCTCTGCCTCCCCATATCCAGCATCTCCTCCATACCCCTATGTTTCTCACGTCCAATATATCACCCTCCTCCTCTTCCCTATGCACCCTGCCTCCAGTATTTCCTCTCCATTTTCTTGTGACCTCCTCCAATATCCAGGATCCCATTTCTGTTTCCAGTTTTTCTCCTCCATTTCCCTATGCCCCTTCCTTATGTTCGGTATCTCCCATTCATCTTCCTAGATCTCCACCCACCCTTTTCCAGCAGCTCTTCTTGGTCTCACTAGTTTCCCGTGTCCCATACCTCTTGTTTCTCTTCCCTTTGCCTGTGTTTTTTTAAACACTGTTTACAGCCACAGGCAGCAACATTTCCTGTAACCTTTGCTTCCCCCACTGCTACTGTTGCAGGATATCCACAGGGCGGCAGTCCCAGCAGCAATAACAAATACAATAAACATGCTGCCTCTGTGAAGCAGGCACTCCTCGAAGGCCCCACTGCTCACCTCTGACATGAAGTGTGCATCAGAGGGGGCAGGAGCAGCAGGATTTTTCACTTTGAGGCCTGCATCGTGGAGACCCCATGTTTATTGTATTTTCTTTAATTGTTGTTGTGACTATGCTCTGTGGATGTGCTGCAACAGTGGCAGTGGGGGAAGAGAAGGCCATGGGAAATACTGTTGCCTGTTGCAGAAAATGAAAAAATCCCCAAAAAACGGTATATCTTACTAGAGATTCACTGAATCCTTTGAAGGCTCTGATCACACGCAACTGCTGCAGCAGGAACCAAGGAGAAGCTCTGAGGCAGAATGATTGTCAGTTACAGGCTGCTGCATGTCGCTTCCAGTCCTAGGCCTGCAAGTGAGTGCAATTTAGATGGCACTGATTGGAAGGTTGGTAGAGGGAGGTACATCTCTATCATGTTGTTGATCACAATGCAGCATCTCTGCTTATTGTTCAGGTATCCCTGAGAATTCCTTGCTGCTGCTGCTGCTGCTGCTATTAAACTGGATCAAGCCCATAGCCTTGGATTTAGCTGGCTGGATGTGATCCACTTCCTCCATGGAGCTCAATCTCTTCTACAGTGGAGGCTGCCACAGCCTAAATCAAGATATGCATTGCAGCTTGTGCAGAGGGAGCAAGCTTTGATTACTGCTGGTGTATAGTGGAACCAGGTGGCTTAAACACCTCAGTGGAATGGCACTGGTTCTATCAAAGTGAGTGGTAACTCATATGCCGGGCTGGCCCATCCATTGAGCAAGAATGTTTTTTGCACAGGGCCCCGCGTTTCAGGGGGCCCCGCACAAAAAACATTTTGCATCAGCGATCAGCCCAGCTAGATTAAAAAAAAAAACCACAAACTGGCTGCTGCTGCCGCTGCCGCCATGGCAGCGGCAGAATCGAGCACCCCGCGGGGCCCCCCCTGCCCTGCAGAATCCTCCCTTCAGCATCAACTCCCTCAGCGTCGGCTGCCAGAGCCGCGAAGGGAGAGCTTCTCCTCTCGTGGCTCTGTTAATCCCGCTGTGGGGCTGATGGGAAATCCCATCAGCCCCGCGGCGTGATTAACAGAGCTGCGAGAGGAGAAGCTCTCCCTTCGTGTCTCTGAAAAGCCCGCTCTTTCGGAGCTGATGCTGAAAGGAGGACTCTGCAGGGCAGGGGGGGGGCCCGCGGGGTGCTTGATTCTGCCGCTGCCACGGCAGCAGCGGCAGCAGCAGCCAGGTTGTGTTTATTTATTATCTAGCTGGGCTGATGGGGAGGGGGATGAGGACTGGTAATGGGCTATGGGGGGGGGGCTAAGACTGTAAGTGGGCTGATGGGAGGGTTAGGACTGGTAATAAGCTATGGGAGTTAGGACAGGTAATGGGCTATGGGGGATAGGACTGGAAATGGAGTTATGGGGAGGTTTGGACTGGACGTGGGCTGATGGGGGGTTAGGATTGGTAATGGGCTATGGGGGGGGGCTAAGACTGAAAATGGGGTGATGGGGGTTACAACTGGAAGTGGGCTGGTGGGGGGATTTGGACTGGTAATGGGCTATAGGGGGGCTAGGACTGGAAATGGGCTGATGGGGGCGTTAGGACTGGAAGTGGGCTGATGGGAGGTAAGACTGAAATGGGGTGATGGGGGGTTAGAACTGGAAGTGGGCTGATGGGGGGCTTAGGACTGGTAATGGGTTGTGGAGGGGGCTTAGGACTGGTAATGGGCTGAGTGGAAGGGCTTGAACTGCAAATAGCTGATGGGGACGGGGCTTGGAATGGAAATGGGCTGAGTGGAAGGGCTTGAACTGCAAATAGCTGATGGGGACGGGGCTTGGAATGGAAATGGGCTGAGTGGAAGGGGGGCTTAAACTGCAAATAGCTGATGGGAAGGGGACTTGGAATGGAAATCGGCTGTGAGGGGAGGGAGCTAGGACTGGAAATGGGCTGAGTGGAGGGGGGGTCTAGGACAGGAAATGGGCTGATGGAGGGGCTAGGATAGGTTTGGAAATGGGCTGTTGGGGGGTGCTAAGTTTGGAAATGGGCTGTAGTTGGGGCTTGAATTGAAATGGACTCATGGAGGGGCTAGAACTGGAAGTAGGCTCATGGGGGTCTTAGATTGGAAGTGGGCTGAGTGGAGGGGAGCTAGGATTTGACATGGGCTGATGGTGGGGCTAGGAAAGGGCTAGAAATGGGCTGATGGGGGGCTGGGATTGGAAATGAGCTGATGGAGGGACTTGGATAGGACTGGAAATGGATGGGGGAGCTAGGACTAGAAATGGGCTGATGGTAGAGCCAGTATAGGATTGGAAATGGGCTGATGGGGGCCTAAGACTGGAAATGGGCTGATGCAGGGACTAGAAGGGAGCGGATGCTGGGTGGGGCTGGAACTAGAAGGGAGCTGATGTTGGGGGAGGATTAGAATGGGATGGACTGGGAGAGTGAAATGGAGAGGGAAAACATATTTTGTGTGGGAGGGAAGACAAATCTACAATTGGCCGGATATTGGGAGAGTAAGTGGGGATTGAGGATGGAGGGGTAAAATTTGAGTGGATGAAATAGGAATGAGGAAAGAGCAAAAGGAGAAAGATTAGTATGTTAAAGCAGATATAGAGAGAGGATGGAAAAAAACTAGAAGAGAGAAGAAAGGACAAATTTACAGCAGACGATGGAGAGTTAGCAGAAGACACGAAGAAACCAGAAGAAAGTAGCTGGAGCAATTGCAACCGAAAAAAAATGCACAAAAAGTAGAAAACTATCTCTTTATTTTGAATTTATTAACTGGAATATGTCAGCTCTAGGAAATTTGCATCATTAACGTCTGTGCTTTGTTTAGTACAAGAGGAAATTAATTTATAGTTTTATTTCTACAGTGTTGTACATTCCAAGTTTGGCTTTTTGGGCTTCCCAGTTTAATTATTGTCTTCCTGTTTCTAAATTGTGATTCCTTGTTTGGTGATGGTCTATGTTCTGCATGTGTAACTCAGCTGAGGTATTATGTTTATGCAATTCCTATTTGACAGTGCCACTTGTTCTCTTTCCCCAGTAGGTCATGTATTGTTATTCTCTGAAATGTATTGGTTTAATATTTGCAGTGTTGCCTTTTGATAGGTAGGGTATGGTGCTTTGTGAGTCCTGGTAGTGCTGTTAGGATACGGCGGGTTTGCTATGGGTTCTAAATGGGCAGTGCTTGAAGTAGTTCATAATGTGCCTGGCGGTTGGCACTGGATTATAGTAATGTAGAAATCTTTTAGTCTTTCTTTATCCATACACTCATTAAAGGGCATGTTTACTAAAAGTTAGTGTATGATACCATTATGCAAATATTTATGCAAATGAGGCACATTATGCAAATGAGGCCCCGCACTGAGTCTCCGCAAATGGCCCCGCACCCCCCCTTGGGCCGCCCCTGCTCATATGAAAGGTTTTTGACTGGTGCATACTCACAGTTTAAGCTGCCAATTCCAATGAGGCTGTTTTGTTTTATTTTTTTTTCCATTTTGAATGCATTTAGCTAGTTAGATACTACATAGTAGTAGGGAGTGATAATTGGATTAGAGAAGTGGGCTTTGGATTTATAAATGGGAGAAGTGATGAATGACATGGCTGAGTTGTATAGGTTAGAAAAGTGCTTTTAAGTAGGAGGAGTCAGGGTAGTGGTGTCTGTAGCAGCAAGAAGAAGTGAACTGTTTTAGCCACGGTGAGTTTATATGAGTTTTTTAAAAAGAGGAGCATAAACATGGTTATTTGTCTATGCTATTAGGAATTAAGTGTAATGTTTTCATATGGTTTTGCATCAGTTGTTTGATAGTACTCTGTACATGAAGATTTGTCTTTGTTGGGCTCCCAGCTGAGTTTGAAATCTATGGGAGACCCGTTGTTTAAAAGCAAGATGGATCAGCTGAGTGGTTCATTGATTTAGAGAGATTCCTTAATAAAGTCACAGGGGTGGAGAAACTGGGGGCCATGGATAGATCGGCATTAAGGATTAAACAGCAAGGCACCAATTGAAGTGAACTATCGAAATCAAGGATTGTATAGCAGGATTGTATGGGTGAATAGAAAAGTATCTATCAAGGGGAAAAGCACAACATTGCTATACAAATTGGAGTTATTGGCAAGTTCATGGATAATTGATAAGAAGAATTAAAGAAACCTATAAAGTGAAATGCAAGAAACGTTTTTCTTTACACTGAAGTTTTACATTTTGTTGTGGCAGGGTGGATCTTATATTTTCTGACCAATAGAATATGTTAAAATGTGCAATAATTGTAAGGGAATTCAAATGTTAAAATGTATTACAAAGGTGAAATAAAATGAACAAATGCAATAGTAATAATGATATTAAATAGTCAAGAAGTATTTGAAGGAATCGTAAGAGTATTGTGTTAAATAACATTTGGGAGTCCTACTTTTTCTAATGGTCATTTACATAATTGCGGCACTCTGTATGGATGTATGGGCAAATTGTTTAAGAATGGCTATAAATATAAAGTGAAATATTGGGGCTGGGGTGCTTGAGGACAGAGTTGGGGGCAGATCTTGGGCCTCTCCAACCAAAACAATGTTCATTGTCCTTGTTGCAGGACCACGCTTAAATTCTTTGGCTGAGGTGATAGAAAAATAATCTTGGTCATGTGTTGGTGCTGCTGGAAGAGATGAGCCAGGGAGTCGGGTGGGGGGGGGGAGGGGTTTGAGGTGGGAAGAGAGAAAAGAAAGGGAGAGCATTCAGGGAGAAAGGAAAGGGAGAGGGGGTGCATAGAGTGTGCCAGGAGCAGGGAAAGGGTGGGGGAGAGAGAATATGCCGGGAGGGGATGGAAAAGAGAGAGAGTATTCAGAGAGGGAATGTAGATAGGAGAGAACATGTGCTAAGAAGACAAAAGAAAGGGACAGAGAACAAGAGTGCTGGGGAAGGGAGAAGGTAAGAAGTGGGAAAGAGAGGATGAAGATAAAGGAGAGAAATAAGATAGAGGAAGAGAGATGGGAGAAGGCAAGAGGAGAGAGTGAGTGAGAAAGAAGAGAAAGGAAAGCGATGAGAAGAGACGAGAGAAGGATAGTGAGGAGGGTTGAATGGAAAGGTGCAGAAATGGAGAGAAGGAAGGAGAGAAAAGGTGGTATGAAGGGGAGAATAGGGTGGGAGGATCGGAGGAAGAGATAAGGGAAACAGATGAAGGGTGAGGGAATCAGGGCAAGGTGGAGAAGGGGTTGAGAGTGTGAGGAGAAAGAACGTGTGTGGGGAGGTGAGGAACAAGGAGTGTTTGTGAGAGAGCAGTAGGGGAGGTAGAGGAGAATGGAAGAGTATAGGCAGGATAAAGAAAAACACAAGACAAAGGAAAAATTAAAGAAATGGAATTGTAAACAGCAGTATATCGAGTCCTAATAAACATTAACATAGCATAGGAATAACAAACAAAATAAAAATAACAGGATGGAAAAATCTAGAGGAAATGCTACAAAATAAAATGGGTAGCAGAAGAAGAAAAGAGCAGGGAAAGGAAACATGGGAAATGGAAAAATGAATTAATAAGGATAGGTTAGAAAAATGAAAATAAATGCAAAGTTTAGAAATATGCTGTTGTGTCACCTTGCAACAGATACTGCTGGACAGCTGGGAGGACTGAAATGGTAGTGGCAGGCCTGGGAGGACAGAGTTGGGATGAGAGTGAGAGTGTGTGTGCAAGTATGTGAATGTCAGCGATGGGGGGAAGGGGGGTAGAGAGAGAAAGTTAATAGATTTCAATCTAAGGGGAGAGAGGGAAGTCCCCAAACACCACTAATTTGAGCTCCTGACCTCTTACCCTTTCCCAAAGCAAGCAAACTACACTTATGCTCACATCTAACAGCACTCACTTTCCTCCATCCTCCATCACCCATTTCAATTCCATCCCTCTTTCCTTGCAACCTCTTGCTCACACTTTGCAGCATTACTGACTTCCTCAATCATTCTCTTCCCCTCTTCTCTAAGCAACTCACAACCTTTCTAATTGCCTCACTCACCTTCGACCCTGTATCCCATTACTCCCTTTCCTCCCTCTAATGCCCTCATTCATGCTTATTAGAAGGAGGAAAGCAAGAGCACAATTTATTTATTTTAATTATTTAAACATCTTTTATATACCGCAACCTTCCAGTGATCAGGTGCGGTTTACATAAAACAGTCAAGGAAACAGGATAACATATCTGTTTTTACATTAAACATTGCAGGAATTATGTACATTTTAACTCTGACAATTAACTTAGGTGAACTATGTACAATCAACTATGTACAGTTAACAAAAGTGAGTTCAATGAGAGGGGTAGTTATATATAAACATCATAGGCAGTGTTAAAGGTCATGATATCATGGGACATTGTGGTATTAGGCTCAATGTGTTATGTAGTTATCCCTTTTCATTTTGGTGTTGGGAATTCCTGCTCGGATGCCTCGGCCCGTGTCATGCTTTGAACCATGCAGGGTACTGCAATGGTGCATAGTTTAAAGCAGACACTCTGGGACCAGTAGCCAAAAAGAAGAGAGTGCAGCCCAAATACAGACATGGCCCACGATGCCACAGTGTCACAGTCATCCTCCTCATCCTAAAAGCAGGACTAGTGCAGTGCAGGGTGGGGAGGTCCACGGCCACTTCCAATATGTCACTACTGGTCTCTAACTTTGTGGACAGGATGAAGGGGCCCATCGAGCTGGACGTTACCCATGGGCTAAATGTTTGACATCCTTCAACTTGTGCCATTTGTTCCAACACATAAGTGGCCAGCAAAGTTTGTCTTAACTGCCTACTTACTTATTTGACCTGCCCTTCAAACGTGACGCAGCATTGCTGTAAGATAAGGTTATATCATTTCCTTCTCTGTTTATTCCTTTTTGGAATAATACTGAATTTCCCTGAATCTTTTGTAATAAGTATGCTGAACTACAGAATCAATATTTCAAAGATGTAACAGCTTTTCAAGAAGGAAAACTTTAATTATTATTCGGGATACATAGGGTAAACCAGGGGTGAGTAAGTCCAGATCTTTAAATATATTAAATGGAAAGGTACATTGTATTCTTTTCTGAAGTGCCATCACCTCGATGTGCACTCCTGGTGACCCAGCAACCGCTGTGTTTTTTTGGCAAAGTATGACTAGAAGTAGATTGACAGGCCTTTTCTTCCAAGATAACAGAGTAGAGTTACTTGCACAAGCTGTGCCAGTGAGAATCAAGTCCTGATCTCTTAGGTGCTAGGCTGTTCTGCTAACCACTAGCCTACTCCTCCACTCAGCATAGTCTATTAAGAGGGCAATAAGCAAAAAAACCTTTTTTTGCTGGCAAATGCTTTTTTAGGGATTTGGCCCATGCCTTTTTCAGGAGCAGCTCAAGGCAAGCTATGTTTATATACAATAAGCATTTTCCTATTCCTTGGGGAGCTTACAATCTGAGTTAGTAGCTGAGGCCATAAAAGATTGAATGACTTCCCCAAGATAACAAGGGGCAGAATGGGTTTTGAAACAGATTTCCTGGAATCATAGCCCAACCATTGGGCTACTCCTCCATATGCAGAAAGGGACAAAAAAAAAAGCACACAGAGACAGCATCCTAACAATGTGAGTATTTTCACCCACGGGCAGGGCCGGATTTGCCTATACGCCACGTACGCCGTGGCGTAGGGCCCACAGCTGGCAAGGGCCCACCGGGAATGTTTTTTGCACAGGGCCCCGCGTTTCAGGGGGCCCCGCGCAAAAAACATTCATTTCATCATTAAAATTAAAACAAACAAAAAAAAAGCTGTCGCTGCCTCTGCCGGGGGCCGCCGCGGCAGAAATCGAGTGTGCCGCGGGGCCCCCCCTGCCCAGCAGAGCCTGGCCTGCCCTCCCCGGGTATCACCTCTCGAGTCTCAGCTGCCGGCTTTCAGAGCGCGAGGGAAGAGTTTTTCCCTCGCTGCTCTGTTTTAAGCCCCGCGGGGGCTGATGGGACTTCCCATCAGCCCCCGCGGCTTAACAGAGCAGCGAGGGAGAAACTCACCTCGCGCTCTGAAAGCCGACGCGTGTGACCTGGAGGGAGGCAGCTGAGACTCGAGGTGATACCGGGGAGGGCAGGCCAGGCTCTGCTGGGCAGGGGGGGCCCCGCGGCACAATCGATTCTGCCGCGGCGGCCCCGGCAGAGGCAGCGACAGCTTTTTGTAAAAAAAACATTCGCTGGGGCTGGGGTGGGCTGGGGGGTTTAGGACTGGTGATGGGCTGAGGGGGTTAGGAGTGGTAATGGCCTGTGGGCTGTTGGGGGGGTTAGGACTGGTGATGGGCTGGGGGGGGGGTAGGAGTGGTAATGGCTGTGGGCTTTTGGGGGGGTTAGGACTGGTGATGGGCAGGGGGGGTATGAGAGGTAATAGCTGGGGGCTGCTGGGGGGTTATGACGGTGATGGGCTGGGGGGGTTAGGAGTGGTAATGGCTGTGGGCTGGTTGGGGGGGTTAGGACTGGTGATGGGCTGGGGGGGGGTTAGGAGTGGTAATGGCTGTGGCTGTTGGGGGGGTTAGGACTGGTAAATGGGCTATGGGGGGGTTAGGAGTGGTGATGGGCTATGGGGGGGGGCTATGGGGGGGCTATGGGCTATGGGGGAGCTAAGTCTATATGGGCTGATGGGATTAGGACTGGAAGTGGGTGATGGGGGCTTAGGACTGGTAATGGCTATGGGGGGGGGGCTTAAACTAAAAATTGGGTGATGGGGATTAGGACTGGAAAATGGGCTGGTGGGATTAGGACTGGGAGTGGGCTATGGGGGCTAGGACTGGTAATGGGTTGGGGGATTTAAGACTGAAGGTGGCTGATGGAGTTAGGACTGGTAATGGGCTGTGGGCTGTTGGGGGGGGGGGGTTAGGACTGGTAATGGGCTATGGGGGGCTAGGACAGGAAATGGGCTGATGGGAAGGGGTTAGGACTTGAGGTGGGCTGATGGGGTTAGGACTGGTAATGGACTGTGGGCTGATGGGGGGGTTAGGACTGGCAATGGGCTATGGGGGGGGTGGGGGTTATGACTGGTAATGGGCTGTTGGCTGATGGGGGCTGTCTGATAATGGGCTATGGGGGTTAGGACTGATAATGGACTATGGGGGGGGGGCTAGGACAGGAAATGGGCTGATGGGGAGGGGTTAGGACTTCAGGTGGGCTGATGGGGTTAGGACTGGTAATGGACTGTGGGCTGATGGGGGGGGGGTAGGACATGCAATGGGCTATGGGGGGCTGACTGGAAATGGGTTGATGGGGTTAGGACTGGAAGTGGGCTGATGGGGGGTTAGGACTGGTAATGGGTTATAGGGGGGGCTTTAAACTGAAAATGGGGTGATGGGGGGTTAGGACTGGAAGTGGGTTGATGGGGGGCTAGGACTGGTATTGGGTTGATGGGAGGGGCTAGGACTGGAAATGGGCTAATGGGGGGCTAGGACTGGAATGGCTGATGCAGGGACTAGAAGGGAATGGATGCTGGGTGAGGCTGGAACTAGAAGGGAGCTGGTGTTGGGGGAGGATTAGAATGGGATGGTGCTGGGAGAGTAAAATGGAGAGGGGAAAAATATTTGTGTGGGAGGGATAAAAAATCTACAATTGGCCGGGATTTGGGCGAGTAAGTGGGGATTGAGGATGGAGTGGTAAATTTTGCGTAGATGAAATAGGAATGAGTAAAGAGCCAAAGGAGAAAGATTAGTATGTTAAAGCAGATGTAGAGAGATAATGGAAAAAAAAAAACCAAGAAGACAGTAGAAAGGACAAATGGACAGAAGATGGAGAGTTAGCAGAAGACACAAAGAAACCAGAAGAAAGTGGCTGGAACAATTGCAACTGAAAAAAAAATGCACAAAAGGTAGAAACTATCTCTTTATTTTGAATTTATTAACTGGAATTGTCAGCTCTGGGAAATGTGCATCATTAATTTTTGCGCTTTGTTTAGTACAAGAGGAAATTAATTTTATAGTTTTATTTCTACAGTGTTGTTGTATATTCCAAGTTTGGCTTTTGGGGTTCCCAGTTTAATTATTGTCTTCCTGTTTCTAATTGTGATTCCTTGTTTGGTGATGGTCTATGTTGTGCATGTGTAACCTGAGCTGAGGTATTCTGTTTATATAATTCCTATTTGACATTGCCACTTGTTCTTTCCCCCAGTAGGTCATGTATTGTTGTTCTCTGAAATGTATTGGTTTAATATTTGCAGTGTTGCCTTTTGATAGTTAGGGTATGGTGCTTTGTGAGTCCTGGTAGTGCTGTTAGGATATGGCGGGTTTGCTATGGGTTCTAAATGGGCAGTGTTTGTAGTAGTTCCTAATGTGCCTGGCGGTTGGTACTGGATTATAGTAATGTAGAAACCTTTTAGTCTTTCTTTATCCAATACTCATTAAGAGGCATGAGTACTAAAAGTTAGTGTATGGCAGAGCTACTCAATTCCAGTCCTGGTGGTCCACAATCCTGCAGGTTTTCAGGATATCCCTAATAAATATGCATGAGATATATATGCATTGGAGATATCCTGCTTTAACCTTTCCCAGCATTCCCGGCTTCACAGAAACAGCCGCCAGCGTGAAGGAAAAGGCTCTTCACGCTGGCGGCTGTACAGAGGAGCCGGGGCCTCGCGCGGGCTTCCCCCGGCCCCCTCTGAAGCCCCTCAGACAGCCGCGATGCTGTCCGGGGGGCCAGGACTGCATGGGGGGCCCAGGACTGCACGGGGCGGGCCAGGACTGCAACGGGGGCACGGGGGGGGTCCCAGGACTGCACCGGGGCGGGCCCAGGACTGCACGGAGGCACGGGGGGGGAACACGGGGGGGGCCCAGGACTGCACAGGGGGGGCACAGGACTGCACGGGGACATGGGGGGGGGGCCCACAATTTTTCTTGGCGTAGGGCCTCACTCTAGCTAAATCCGGCCCTGCCCACGGGGGGCGGGAGTCTAGGTTGGGGGAGAGAATTACATGTGTAGTTTTTACCTGAAGAAGTGCAGTACCTCTAGATAAAGCAGATGCAAATTTGTGCAAGTTCTTTTTAATAATAATTGAAAAAACAGTACACACGAGTCAATTTTCAAAAGCATTTATCAAATAGCAGCATCTGCTATCCAGATACATGCTAGTGCAAGGGATATTAAGCAGCGCTATATGGATGCTGCTACTGCAAAATACCCTAATGAAGTGTCTCAGCACTATCCAGACAGAGATAGAGTGGTCCATCACTATAAGGGTAACATAGGGCAGGAAGAAGTGGCCCTTATGGCTAACCAGATAGAGGGCCATTCTAAAAGGCTTAGTTGTGGTTTGACATGTGCATGGACATGTCTCCATAACCATTCCACAAATGCCATTTGCAGATGTCTCAAGTATAGGGACATTCAAGTAGGCACAGGGGTGTGGCAAAGACATGTCTGGGGAGGGGCAATGGACTTAAAGTACCATATATACTCGAGTATAAGCCTAGTTTTTCAGCACATTTTTTGTGCTGAAAAACGGCCCCCTCGGCTTATACTCGAGTCAACGTCTGCAGATGTCTAGCAGGGGGCGCTGCTTCTAAAGCTAAGGTTTCCATAACCGCGGCTGCAGATATGGAAACCTTTGCAGTGATGTGCTGGGCATTCCTACAGTGTGTGCTGTGCCTGTGCGAGCGGCGGGTGCTAAGTTGTCACCTGCCGCCCGCAGAAGTAGTTGTAGTAAGCACGGACCCTCCCTCCCCCTCCCCAACTCCCCCCACAGAGGTACCTGTAGTTGAGCAGAGTTAGCCCCCCCTCGAGCCCGCAGCAGCACATCCTGGACAGTGTGACAGGCTCGGGCTGTCACAGGCAGCGTTAAGGAGGCTGGCACATCACACAGAGGCACAAGCTCCTCCTCTGTATGTATGTGCCAGCCTCTCAGTGAAAACACACACATAGCCCCTGTAAATTCAGGAGATTGAGCCACGAGGAAGGGGAAAGTAAAAGTAAAATTGATACCATATTGTTTTTGTTGACCCCATTTTCCACTTACAGAGCTATTTTACTGTTTTTCGTTTAAATAAATATTCATGTAATTTTATTGGTCTCTATCTTTATTTTTTACATTGACTAGTAGGTGCCTCATTTCCCACCCTCGGCTTATACTCGAGTCAATAGTTTTGCCCAGTTTTTTGTGGTAAAATTAGGTACCTCGGCTTATATTCGGGTCGGCTTATACTCGAGTATATACGGTACATGTCCCAGTTCAGCAGAGCTGTCTGCAGGCACATACAGGTTTATTCCTGCTACAGGCATGAATAGGCATCAGGAAAGTGTTTGTTTTCTCCTTAAAACATCCAGAGAGTGCAGAGGAGATGGAGAATAAAATGACTAGCTTTAGATTACAAAGTCCCACACTGGAATTTGAACCCTGGCCACCAAGCTCTTAAACCACTACTCTATTATGCTATAAAATGTCTTGGTTTGGAAATGCTCTCCTGGGGACGTCTATATAGACATTTGATGTGCGTGCATATCAGGCACATCCATGTTATTTATTTTATTTATTTAACCAGTTTTGTATACCACCTTATCCTTCAATCAAAGTGGTTGAGCTCCTTGGGGTGACTCTGTGGGGCGACTGGGGCCCCTGGATCCCCCTCCTCTCTTCTGGCTGCTTCCTTGTCTTGGCCCCTCTGGGCTTTCCACCCGTAAGTCTTTCCTGGTTCTTTCCACTCTTCTCTGGTTATTGCTCGGACCCCTTCCACTGCCTTCACTCATGGCCTCCATACCG
Organism: Ichthyophis bannanicus; assembly: GCA_033557465.1. Classification (NCBI taxonomy): domain Eukaryota; kingdom Metazoa; phylum Chordata; class Amphibia; order Gymnophiona; family Ichthyophiidae; genus Ichthyophis; species Ichthyophis bannanicus. The sequence goes on from CM066037.1 coordinate 212,537,990, forward strand.
GTGCACTGGGCTGGCATCCTGACACGCTGTTGCCTCCCGTTTCTCTCTGCCTATCCTGAGTTCCAGGAAAGCTAGTGCCTTGTCTCCTTCTCTATCCTGGGTCCACTTGCTCTTGAGACTGTAAGACTCCACCCTCCCTTTCCCTGTCTTTAGCCCTTCTTAATTGCCACTCGTTGCACTTCAAAGCCCTCCTGGTTCACGATCTAATGCTTGACCTCTCCCTGGATGTTCTCTTCCTGACTGAAACTTGGCTATGGGAGGGGAAGGATTCTCTCCTCTCCCGGTGCCTCCCCCCTGGTTTATCCATCTTGTCCACCCCTCATATTGGACGTGCGGGTGGCGGTGTCGCGGCTCTATATCGGTCTTCCCTCAGCTTCCAGTCTCTCCTCTCTGCAACTGGCTTCTACCCCCCACTGCATTTTCTTTTAGTTTATGTTCCCTCCTCCCTCCATACCCAGGGCTGGGAAGACCTCCTGTTAACTATCTCTGAGGCAGCCCTGACCTATTCACAACTTCTTTTTGGGGATTTCAATCTTCACCTTTCCCCTCCCCTCCGCCTCCGGGATAAGCCTTTTGCGTGCTCCTGGATGACCTTTCTTTTCTACAACATGTTACTTTTCCCAAGCATGCTGCCAGCTCTACCCTTGATCTTCTCATTTCCCCTCCTACTTCTTTTGTTACCCTCACAGCCCTGTCACTGCATTTGCTGAACTGGTCAGACCATTTATATGTTTCTTTCTCACTTTCACTGCCGCGCCCTCCCGGCCAGTCTCCTTCTTCCCCGAGCCTTTCCGGAGTCGTCGCCGCATTAACCCTCAAACCCTGCAGAGTTTCCCGTTGGCGGCTCAGCTCCTTCCTCCCAATTTTTCCTCCCCTTCCCCTGACTCTCAGGCTCAGTCCTGGGACTCTGCTCTCTCTAATGCCCTTGATCTTTTGGCCCCCCTCCATCCCTGCCCCAGCTGTTCATCCCCCATTTGCCATCCCTAGTTCTCCTCTAGGCTGGGTGTTCAATGCTCACAGCTCCATCACACCCTGCATCATTGGCGCAGTCGCCCCTCTCTTATTTCTCTGGCCTATTTCCACCAGCATCACAGAGAGTATCGGTCCATGGTCCATGACGCAAAAAAGGTTCACTACTCCAAGCTCATCCAGGACTCATCTAACTCCTACAGGCAGCTCTTCTCTGTCCTATAATCTCTTTCCTCTCTTTCAACTACCATCACAGCTCCTCCTCCCTGCCCTGACCCTAACGACCTGGCCACCTTCTTCTCAGATAAGGTCCTTGCCCTCCGGGCCTCCTTTGCCTCTTGTCCTTCCCCTCTTTCCCCACTTCAATCCTCCCCTTCTCTGTCCTCCCCCATTCCCCCCCTTCTCATTCACACTTGGTCCTCTTTTGAGCCCATCTCTGTCTCTGAGCTTCACCATACCATCTCATCTGCTCGTAAGACCTGGACCCCATCCTCCCTAATGGCTCCTAGAGCCCTCCTTGGCTCTCCTTCCCTCAATCCTCCTCATGCTCAGTTCTTCACTGTCTTCTGGTTGTTTCCCCTTCTTCCTGGAAGCGTGCTGTGGTTCATCCCCTCCTTGAGAAACCCTCACTTGGCCCAACTGTCCTCTCCAATTGGCGCCCTGTCTCAAATTTTCCTTTCGTTTCTAAGATTCTTGAACACTTTGTTTTTGCCCAGCTTTCTTCCCATCTGGTCTCCACCAATGCACTTCACCCCTGTCAGTCTGGTTTTCGTTTGGGCCACAGCATTGAAACTATTCTTCTCTCTGTACTGAACGAACTGCATGTTGCTCACGACCAGGGTAATGTTACTCTCCTTGTTTCCTTTTATCTTTCCGTGGCTTTTGATTTGGTGGGCCATTGCATTCTTCTCCACTATCTCGCTGACTTTGGTGTTGTTGATGTCCCCTGGTTATGGTTCTTCTCCTTTCTCTCTGCACGCTCTTTCACTGTCTCATCTTCCTCTTTCTTCTCCACCTCTATGCCTCTCTCCTGTGGTGTTACCCAGGGTTCCGCCCTGTCCCCCCTTCTCTTCAATGTTTTTCTGCCCCCCCCCTTGCTCTTCTCATGCAACAGGCCGGTATTTCCACATACTACTTTTGCATCGGACTAGCCCCTCTGTCCCTGATATTGCACCTCTCAATGTCTGTCTTTCCTCCATCCAGGACTGGATGGCCACTAATTTTCTCCAGTTCAATCCCCTTAAATCTACTGCCATGTGGGTTACATTTGGGTTCCCCCCTCCTCCCCTGGCTCCCTCCCTTGCTTCTGTCACTATCACCTTGGTGTTCTCCTTCTGGTACCATGGTGTCATTCTTGACTCTTCCCTCTCTTTCTCAAATCATATCTCCTTGGTCTCCCGCCGTGTCTTTTTCTGCCTCCGCCAGTTCTGTGCCATTCGCTCCTTCATCTCTGTCCCCTCTCTAACCACTCTCTTCCTGTCCCTTGCTGTTTCCCATCTCAAATTACTGTAATGTCTCCCTTGCTGGTCTGCCTCATTCCCAAATCTCCTGTCAGCAACTCCTCCAGAATACCACTGCCCGTCTCATAAGAACATAAAATATGCCATACTGGGACAGACCAAGGTCCATCAAGCCCAGTATCATGTTTCCAACAGTGGCCAATCTAGGTCATAAGTACCTAGCAGTCTCCCCAAAAGACAGTTTCCTCAATGCTTGTATTGGGTCAAGCAGTGATATCCTGGGTCCCTTTTATTTATTTATTTTTATTTATTTTATTTTAAAGGATTTATATACCGCTTTGTCCTGAAATCAAAGCGGTTTACACTTCAAACAATCAATGTATAGAGTTAGTAGGGGTAGGCATGCAGTGTTAACACAGTAGAGTGGTTGTGGGAGTGAAGGCAATGATTTCTTGGTGAGGTATTTACAGGATGATTTATGTACAAGTAGTTATATACAGCTATATACAGGATAAGCTATGTACTGGTAGTTATATACAGGGATAATGATTTATGCACAAGTAGTTATAAACAGCTATATACAGGATAAGCTATGTACAGAAAGCTGGGCAAAAACAAAGCATTCTAGAATGAGTTATATACAGGGATGGTGGGGAGGATGGAGGGGGGGCAGAATGTTAGGTAGCCATGTGCTAAAGTACAGGTTGATTATGTAACGTCACTATAGTGTTCAAGAAAGAGTATGGTTTTGAGCTGCTTCCTGAAGTCCTGGATGTCTGTAGTTGATCGTAGGTCATCCGGGAGAGAGTTCCAGAGAGTGGGGGCAGCTATGGATAGTGTTCTTCTTGTCGTGTCTTGCCTTGCTTTGGTAAATGTTGCAGGGGTGATAATGGGGTGAGGTGCCTCTCCTCCTTGTTCTGGTGCTTGTGTCGGATTTGATGAGGGGTAGTAGGCCATTTGCTGAGAGGTTGTGTTTGATTTTAAAGATGTTTAGTATTGCCTTATATCTGATGTGGGAGCTGATAGGGAGCCAGTGGAGTTGGTTGAGAATGGGGGTGATGTGATCGTGTCTTGATGATCCCATTATTAATCAGGCGGCAGTGTTTTGAGCCATCTGCAGGGGCCAGAGTGTTTGTTTTGAGAGTCCAAGGTAGATGGGGTTGCCAAAGTCTAATATGGGTGTGATTAGAGCTTGACAGATGGAGTGGAAGTGATCCTGTGAGAGAATTGGCTTGAGGCATCAGATGGTTTTCATTTTGAGGTATGCATTTTTGGTGGTTCTGCTGATGTGCGACTGAAGGTTCAGGTCTTTGTTGAGGTTCACTCCGGGGTACTTTACTTCAGCCTTTATTGGTGATGTTGTTCAGTCTGATGTCGGGAGGTGGGGTGAAGGCGGCGTTTCGGGTAATGATTAGTGCTTCTCTCTTGTTGCAGTTTATGGTCAGGTTGTTTTCTAGCATCCAGAGTGTCATTTGCTGGAGGCAGTCTGATATTTTGGTGTAGTCTGGGTTGTCAAGATTGATTGGAGTGTATATCATGATGTCATCTGCGTAGATAGTGTGTTGTATATTGTGATTCTTGATTATGTCGCAGATCGGTTGAATGTAGAGGTTAAATTATAGCGCAGATAGGGCGGATCCTTGTGGTATGCCCTGGTTGATTCTTATTGGTTAATAATGATTCTTATTGATTAATAATGGTTTATGGACCTTTCCTCCAGGAACTTGTCCAAACCTTTTTTAAAGCCAGCTACACTAATAGCTTTTAGTACATCCTCCGATAGCAAATTTCAGAGTTTCATTACACATTGAGTAAAAAAATATTTTCTCTTATTAGTCTTAAATAGGTTACCCTGTAGCTTTATTGCATGTCCCCTAGTCTTTTTATATTCTGATGATGTAAACAATCGATCTACATTTACCTGTTCCACTCCGTTCATTAATTTATAGACCTCTATCATATCTCCCCTCAGCCGTCTCTTTTCCAGGTTGAAGAGCCCTAACCTTTTTAGCCTCTCTTCATAGGAGTATCCTTCCATCCCCTTTACCATTTTGGTGGCTCTTCTCTGCACTTTTTCTAATAACGCTATATCATTTTTAAGATACGGCGACCAGAATTACACACAATATTCAAGGTGAGGTCGTACCATGGAACGATACAGAGGCATTATAGTATCCTTTGTTTTATTTTCTATTCCTTTCCTTATGATACTGAGCATTCTATTTGCTCTTTTTGCCGCTGCTGCACACTGGACAGAGGGATTTAACATGTTATCAATGATGATGCCTAAATCTTTTTCCTGGGTAGTGGTTCCCAATGTGGAACCTTGCATCGTGCAACCATAGTTTGGGTTATTCTTTCCTAGGTGCATAACTTTGTACTTGTCCACATTAAATTTTATCTGCCATTTGGATGCCCAGTCTTCCAATTTATCAAGATCCTCTTGCAATTTTCCACAATCCTCTTGGGTTTTAACAACTTTAAATAGTTTTGTGTCATCTGCAAATTTGATAACCTCACTCGTTATTCCCTTTTCCAGGTCATTTATGAATATGTCAAAAAGCAGCGGACACAGCACAGATCCCTGGGGTACTCCACTAGTCACCTTTTTCCATTGAGAAAATTGGCCATTTAGCCCTATCCTCTGCTTTCTATCTTTTAACCAGTTCCTGATCCACAATAGTACACTGCCTCCTATCCCATGACTTTTTAGTTTTGCCAAAAGTCTCTGATGAGGGACCTTGTCAAAGTCTTTCTGAAAGTCCAGATACACTATATCAACTGACTCACCTTTGTCTACCTCTTTATTCACACCTCCTCCTCCCACTTTGAGCATATTACCCCTCTTCTGTTCCGCTTCCACTGGTTGCCGGTACGTTTCAGGATGCAGTATGAAGTCCTCATTCCACACCTCCTCCCCTCAATACCTGGCTGACCTCCTCCAGTTCCATGTCCCTCCCCGTCTGCTCCACTCTGTCCACAACTACCATTTGGAGCTCCCTTCCCCCTCGCAAGCATATCTTGAGTGCACCCATTCTTCTGCCTTTTTCTTTCTGGTCCTTTCTCTCTGGAACTCCCTTCTCCTAGAACTTCATTCTGAGCCCTCTTTCACTCACTTCAAATCTGCACTAAAGATCCATCTGTTCCAATGTGCCTTCAATCTCCCTCACCCTCCTCAGTGACTTTATACCTTTCATTCCCCCATCTTCTTTCTCTTCTCCCTCTGCTCTTTCCTATCAATTATTGGCATTCATTTCTGCCTTTACCCCAACAGTCATTTGACTTTTGTATTGTACACCACTGTATGTCCTTTAATTTAAGCGATATAGCAAATGTTTGAATAAAGATAAATATAAACAAAACAAATTATGATATAATGCTGAAAGATGAGGTACCCAGGTCAGAAAGCACTCAGCAGACTACTAGGGAAAAGCTGAAGACTCTTCAGAGTAAAGCCAGTATTTGTGATGTGGTTGGAACACAGCTATGGAATGTCTGACTGCTGATGTGGCTGTACATGAAATGAGTTAGAAGCTGCAAATATGTCTTCCATATTGCGATATTGAATGTGTGAACCAAGAGAGACTAGAGGTGATCATAAGCAAGACGGAATGTGCACAACTTGGTTTGTTGGTTGTCAGTGAACTAAAATGGGCTGGCATTGAACACTTTGTGGTATGTTTAGCGGCTTCTGTATGATATCGAAGCCACGGCCCCATTAAAATCTGATATTGCACGGAAGCCATTACCACTGTTTAGTAAACATACCCCTTTGAATCTGATGATTAACAGAAAGGAGGAGCATCAGGTGGGTGGGGAGGGAATAATCAAGGTGGAGTGGGGAAAGATCAAAGGCAAGATGGAAGAGGTGGGTTTTGAGTATGGCTTTAAATCTAGGGTAGGAGAGTTCCAGAGTGCAGGGCCCAGGAAAAACAAAGCAGAATGGCGGGTGAGCTCGAGCTATGCTTGAGTAGGGGAAGGAAAGAAGAGACAATTGGCATATAGGGACCGGAGTAGATGCAGGGGAACATGATGATGGGTCTGATCTGCCAGATATTAAGGGATACCTGTAGAGATCACGTGTGCACATGAGCGGGTGAGGAGCGTTCCTCGCAGCGCTCCCGGGTCCCCCCCTGAAAATCTTTGAAAAAGTAGGCAACAGAGGCTTGCAAACGGAGTCTGTATAACAGCATCGGGGGCCTGAGTGCAGAAGCAACATCTATAAGGCGGGTCTCGCAGGAGGCGGCATGAAAGCGGCCGCGAAGAAGGAGAAGGCTGCTGTGGTAAGGGACGGCAAGATGGCGTCTTCGGCCAGAGGCCTGGTGGCAGCGAGCTCTCCTGGGCGGGGAAAGCACTGATTCGGGACCGGATGAAGTGGCTCATGAAGTCGTTAAGCTACTCGAGCCTAAATTCGATGTTGTAATGAAAAAGCTAGAAGAGATGAGTGAGGTGTTTAACGAACACAATCGGAGACTGGAGGAGGTGGAACATCGCGTGGAGGTTCTGGAGGAGGATGAGCTGGCCCTTGAGAGAGCTAACCAGAAACATCAGAAACAAATTGCTGAGCTGTTACTGAAGGTCGATGACCTAGAAAACCGCTCACGCCGAAATAATCTCAGGTTGGTGGGAGTGCCTGAGTCATGGACTGGGAGTCAACTGTTTACTTTATTTGAGGAATGGCTGCCTAAGGAGCTGGGGCTAACCTCCTTACTGGGCAAAATCTGCGTGGAGAGGGCCCACAGATTAGGGCAGCCTGGAGGTGGGAATAGCCGGCCGCGACCGGTGTTGGCGAAATTGCTGAACTTTCAACATAAAGTCTTGTTACTGCAGGCGTATCGCAAACGGCGGGACCTAAAAATGGACAATGCCCAGATTCTCCTTTTCCCGGATTACTCCGCTGTACTGGCGGCGAAGCGCAAAGAGTTTTCACCACTCTGCAGTGACTTAGTTAAAGCAGGCATAAAGTTTGCGCTCTACTACCCTGCAGTGTTGAAAATCTTTTACAAAGGTGCTGTGCATACGTTCGAAAGGGTGGACGTGGCGAAGAAATTTGTGTCTGACTTGGGAGCTGAAGGAGCGCCGACGCAGGTTTGATTGGCTGTGAAACTGCCTGGAGGACGGTGTGCCATTCTGGAGAAGCTGGGAGAAACGTACGGCTGTGCACTGGAGGCGAGCAAGGACATTACCTAGCAAGTGCAGGCCTCTTTGCCCTGATGTGCCTCCTGAATCTAAGGGGGTGACCTGGAGGTGCATGTATTGTGATCTCACTCCCTTCGGGGGGTGTCCCGCTTAAGCGGGATATGCTGATGTTTGTATGTACAGGGTTATGGGGGAGCGGGGAGGGGGAGTGTCTTTTTGGGAAGATTGTAAAAGTTAAGGATGTTATGTTGTGGGGTTGGATGAGGGGGGTGGATGGGTGTTTGTGTGTGGGGGATCTAGGGGAGCCTTGGGTCTTGGGAATTTGTTTTGGGAGGGGTGGTGTAGTAGGGGAGGGATGGGTGGGGGGGATGGGGTGGGGAAGGGGGGGGATAGGGGTGGGGGAATTTTTGAAGTGGTGTAGGGTTATTAGTACATCTGGATCCTTGCAATGTGGGCGCTGGCCATTATCCTTTTGTGGTGTGAGCACCGGGCTTCTTATTAGCTCCGAGGGCGAGGCTGGGCGCCACTCGGAGCTCGAACAGTTCTGTTCTGAATTGAGGGACCCCTTTCCTTTCTTTCTATGTCCAATATTAAATTAGTGTCCTGGAATGTTGGGGGACTTGGCTCTCCTGTAAAGCGAACTCAAGTCTTACAATCGTTAAAGCGAAAGGGAGTTCACATTGCCCTATTGCAGGAGACACACCTCAGTGAGTTGGAACACCGGAAGTTGGTACGCGACTGGGTAGCGGAGGCACATGGGGCTTCCTCGGGAACCAAAAAGGCGGGAGTGGTGGTGTTAATTAAAAGAGGCCTTCCTTTTGAAGTAAAGCATGTGCAAGCTGACCCCGGGGGCGTTATGTTCTTCTTTCTGCACGGCTTTACAATGAGGATGTGTGGATAGCGAACATTTATGCCCCCAATGTGTATGACCATGCATTCTTTAAGCTGCTCCTGGGGTTTGTGGACAAAGCGGGGAGAGACAAATTGATTTTGGCGGGTGATTTTAATTGTGTGCATGACCCCTTCCTGGATAAGTCTTTGAGAGGGGGGGAGACCCTGCAGATGCGCAGAGGTGTGGGATACCTATGCCGTATGGGCGACTTAGTGGACATTTGGCGACTTCTTCACCCAGGGTCTCGGGAGTACACTCACCAATCACGCGCCCATAAAACCTGGTCACGTATCGATTATATTTTGGTGGGAGTGGGAGGGGTCTCCAAGGTGCTTAAAGCTGAAATAGAGCCGGTGGCAGTGTCGGATCATGGTATGGTCTGGATCTTCTGGGAGTGTCAGGGAGCGACGCAGCGGCGCTGGCGCTTTCCAAATTATCTTGGTGATGACTTGGCCTTCCGTGCCTATTTGGAACAGCAATGGGACGACTACACGTTGCATAATGACACGCCGCAATGCTCTCCCGTGTTTTGTTCTGGGAAGCCAGTAAGGCGGTGCTGCGTGGTGCCATTATCTCCTACACGGCTAGAAGACGTAAGCACTTAGATCGCAGTATCCTAGTTTTAGAACGCAGCCTTCAGGGCTTGCAAAGGCGGGCGGGTAGTGGGAGAGATGGAAGTGCCCAACGTGATTATACTAGAGCATACATGGCGCTAAATGAACTGCTGCAGAGACGGGCTTTGCTGTCCCTTCAGTATTATAAGCATCAACTTCATAGGTATGGCAATAGAACTGGCCGGTTGCTAGCTCGGTTGGTGCGTGATCCGGGGGGTGCCCGTTTTATACCGGTGCTTAAAGATACTGAGGGTAGATTGCAACATCAGCCTCAGAAAATAGTGCAGGTGTTTCGAACGTTTTATGAACGCTTGTATAGTGAAGAGAACCGGGACTACGCAAAGGGTAAAGCCTTTCTACAGGCTCTGCATTTACCCCAGGTAGATGCTGATGATTTGCTTAGTCTTAACGCGCCATTGACGGTGCGAGAGATTTTGCAGGGCATTAAGAGGGGGAAGTCTTATAAAGCACCCGGACCAGATGGCTTTAGCGCTGAATACTACAAGATGTTGGCACACAAGGTGGCCCCTTCTATGGTGGTAATGTTCGATCAGGTGCGGCAAACTGGAGAATTTCCCAGAGATATGCGCTGCGCTGATATCTCTGTTATTCCTAAACCGGGAAAAGACAAACTGGAACCAGCTTCATATCGGCCGATATCACTAATCAATTGTGATATGAAGATTTTAGCATCGGTACTGGCAGGAAGATTGAATCCCATTCTCCCATCCTTGATAGCCGATCGGCAAGTAGGTTTTGTTAAAGGTAGGGAAGCCACTCGGAACATTGCGAGATTGTTGCTGGCCATGGGGTATTGTCAGCGCACACAGCGGGACCTGCTCCTGGTCAGTCTGGACGCCGAGAAGGCGTTTGATAGAGTGGCGTGGGAATACCTATGGGACGCGCTTGCGGGTTTTGGTTTGCAGGGCGAGTATATTCAGTGGCTCCAGGCTTTATATCGCTGCCCCCTGGCTAGAGTGGTGACTAGTGGGGCCGCCTCTGATAGTTTTGCTCTGGAGCGTGGAACTCGGCAGGGCTGCCCACTATCCCCGCTACTATTTGTACTTTCGCTAGAACCATTGCTGTGTGCAATACAGGGTGATGCAACCATTTCGGGAGTCATTCTTGGGGGAGAGGACCTGAAGGTCAGTGCTTTCGCTGATGATATGCTTCTCTGTCTCACGGACCCGCCGGCATCACTGGCCCGTGTGCTGCAGTTGATTGGTGCATTTGGGGAATTCTCTGGCTTAAAAATTAATACTTCTAAATCGGTGGTTCTCGATGTAGATGGTCGCGTTCGGCTGAAGTGGCGAGGACCCTTTCCGCTGGTTTGGGCGGACGGGCAGATCCGATATCTAGGGATACAGCTGCCGGAACGCCCTGAAGATCTGTATCGGGTCAACATCCCTGGGCTGCTGGCCCGGACGGCACAGACCTTGGGTGGATGGAGAGATTTACCGTTGTCTCTACGGGGAAGAATCGCGTTATTTACAATGGTTGAACTGCCGCGTTGGTTGTATGTTCTTCGCTTGTTGCCACTTTGGATCTTGGATAAAGATTGGCGGACCCTGGAGAAATCTTTGCGTGGTTTTCTGTGGAAGGGGAGGAGGGCGAGGATCCCGCTGAGGGCGCTGATGGCCCCGCGGGAAGAAGGGGGGCTGAGGCTGCCCTCCTTGCGGCAATATAACCTTCGCTATTTGCTCAGACATGTGGAGGCGCTTGTGCAGGAGGGGGGCGGCTGTGCTCCGCTCCCACAAATGGTAGAATTGTGTGCACCGTACCACTGCTTATATCTGCTGCATGTGCGTTCCCACCGCGGGATCTGTGCGGAGCTTGGCTATGGTCGGGATTATCTAGCGGCTCTCCGGGCTGCATGGCGCAGTTTATGTACCCGGTTTGGCTGGGACTGGTGCGCCTCTGAATTGCTGCCCCTGGTGGGTAATCCGAGCTTTGCACCTGGTCTACCCGTTTATAATGTTTTCCAGGGATGGGCGAAGAGAGGGATTCTATGCATTGGAGACCTATTCGTTGAGGGTGGGAGAACCCTAGAGAGTTTTCAAGTGTTGCGAGATCGCTATTTGTTGCCCAAAGAGGACTTCTATGGTTACTTGCAAGTGCGCCACTATATAAATAGCCTAGGAGATATAGCTGGGTTGGGAGCGGTGGGTGGCTCTCTGCGGCATGCGTTGGGAGTCTGGACTGCACCTTCGAGGGAGGGGAGTGAATACCGGGCGCTACTTACGCCCACGGGGAGTCCTGACTTTCTTTTGCGACTCTCCGAACGATGGGGTAAGGATGGGATGGCCGAGATGTCTGTGGTAAAGCTGAGGGAGGCTTTTCAAGCGATCCCACGAGGTCCGCTGGGGGTACTGCTGCAGGAGATCCAATATAAATTTCTCTGGAGAGCATACACCACTGATGCATGGGCATTTCGGGCTGGGCTGCGTGATTCTCCCGTGTGCACCTGGTGTGGGGTCAGTGTGGGCACTCTGTTACATAAATTTTGGAGCTGCCCCTTGGTGCAACCATTGTGGGGAGCTGTTTGCAACAAGTTGGCTGGGTGGCTGGGATCTCCCATAGTGCGGAGCCCGGAGGCTTGTGTGTTTCTGTGTTGGGAGGGTGCAGAAAGGGTGGGGGTGGGTAAAGTGCGGCCCTTCCTGCAGCGTGCCTTCCTACTTGTGAAGAAGATATTATTGCAACACTGGGTTGGGTTGCCTCCGCCGGGAGTCTCTATGTGGGAGCGAGCCCTGTTAAATCTGTTGTATATGGAGAAACTAACAGCGAAACAGCAGGGAGGCAAACACTGGGATGCGTTTTTGGAGCTGTGGGCGCCACTGATTGACGCGCTACCAGCTGCAGAACGGAGTGGGGTGTTAAATGTGTAGAAGATGCCCATTGTGGAATGTGGTCATCCTGGCTGTGTTATTCCCCCTTGGTTGTGACTGTGGGATGATGAGCCGGGAGCAGTAGGACATTTGGGAAGGTTTTGGGGAGGCCCAGGGTGGGTGAGTGGTTGACTGCTGGTGCTCATACCTAACCCCGGGACCTATTCTTATTTCCTTTATTCCCTGTCCTCTCTGATGACCTGGCCGTAGGGTGATATTTCATTACAGGCTAGGATCTAAGATTGTTTTCTTTCTTTCCTTTTTCTGTTGAATGATGCCCATGAATCTGTGTTTAGGTGAAGGGTGGGGGGGGGGGGGTAGCTAGGGGAACTATAGGGGAGGTTTAGAGGGGGGGGAAGAATTATGTTGTATTTTGACTGCTGATCTGGCTTTGTGGGTATTTGGAATAGTTTGTTTGGTTGGGCAAGGGTTACTTTATACAGCATTGTATTGTTTGGTTGTATAATATTGTTTCGCTGTACAGTATTGCTTTGCTTTATATTGTACTGATATTTTTGTATCATGTTCCCCTATGTTTATCATGATTGTTGCATCTTTAGTATTTAGTACAGTGGCGGTCTTTGGCCTTGGGGATAATTGATGACCTTTGCTTGTGTTTTGTGCTGTTTTTATGTGTAAATGAATAAAAATGATTTGAACTAAGGGATACCTGTATGGATGACCATGTGGATGATGGTGAGAATCTTATATTTGAACCTCGAATTGAGGGGAAGCCAATGTAAATGTATAAGCAGAAGTGTAACATGATTAGATTGGGAGGAGTGGGTAAGAAGACAAGTTGCAGTGTTCTGGATGAGTTATAACTGTCTGAGTTTGTATTGTGGCAGGCCGGCAAGGACAGCATTACAATAATCAAGCTTGGTCATAATGAGGGACAGAATGAGGGTGGTTAGTGATGGGAGTGAGAGAAAAGGATGGATGGCACAAATTTGGTGCAGAGAAAAAGGAACTACAAACGAGGGAAAGAGATGTGCTGGTGGAATGTGAGGGAGGAGTCCAGGGTAACCCCAAGATACTTGAGAGATGACACAAGGGATATTGAGGTATTGCACAGCATGGGAGCAAAGGAAGGGCAGGGAGCACCATAGTTCAACCAAATAGCAGTGGACTTCCATGGTTTAATGCGTAGAAAATTATCCTTAAACCAGGAGGAAACACGAGAAAGGCAGGCATCCAGGGGAGTGAGATTGGGGGCAAGATGGCTAATGTGGAATAGAAGGACAATATCATCGGTATAATAGTAACCAAAAATCCCAAACTGCTGGACAATAAGGGCGAGTGGGGCAAGAAAATCATTAAAGAGGAGGGGAGCTAAGACAGAACCCTGAGGAACACTGAGGGGGAAGGGTATTATAGGGGAGGAAGTGGAACCTATCTGAACAGAAAAGGTGTGGGAGGAAAGAAAAGAATGAAACCAATGGTGGACAGCGCCATGAATCCCAACATTGTGCAGGCGAGTGAGAAGTGTGGGGTGATTGACTAAATCAAAGGAGGAAGATAGATCCAGAGAAACTGCAAGAGAGAGAGAGATTGCTCCTATCATGTGCTTGGTGAAGCTCATTGAGAAAAGAGAGGAGGATAGTTTTGGTACTGTGCCCTGTTCTAAATCCTGACTGGTGGGGGTGAAGAGCAGACGTGGAATCAAGATGGGTAGAGAGTTGGGGGAAAAACAGTTTTTCCAGAATCTTTTGACATAAAAGAGAGGTTGTAGACTAGATGCCAGTTTGCAAGAGCAGTGGGGTCAAGAGATGGTTTCTTCTGGATGGGTCGAATGATTGCGTGTTTCCAGGCGGTGGGGAAGAGGCCAGAGATAAGACTTGAATTAACTATTTGAAGGATGAATGGCAACAGTGTAAGTGAGGGCTCCAGAAGCCAGGAGGAGGGTATGGGATCAAGTGGGCAGGTTGATGTGAGGGCCTTAGAGAGTGCAGTGGTAATAGTGGGCCAGAAGGAGCACCAGGAGTGTGAGAGGGTGGGGGAGGGGAAAGGGGTATGGGGTATGAGTGAGGGGAGAGGGCAGGATAAAAAAGTTGAATGCAAGGACTGTATTTTCCCGGAGAAGAAGGTGGCCAAGAGGGTTGGTTCTGGAGTGGGCAGAGGAGGTGCAAAAGAGTTAAGGAGAGGAGAGGAGAGCAAGGGCTGACACAGAGGACTGCTTCATAGGTGATGAGGGAACTGTCAAGCAGGGTATGAGAAGAGCCGTATTACTTGAGAGATCTCTTGGAAGGAGGGGATGACGTGGCTCAGATCACTGACCCCAAAAAGCAGGATATTAGCCATTGTGATAATGATGAATAACAGCAAGAGCCAGCAGGAGATGAGGAAATCCACCAGGGGCAAGAAGGATACAGACCTGTAGAAGTACAGCTATGTTTTCCGGCCAACATGAAAGGGTACACAAGTTTTGCCACTGCTTCGACTCCCCTGTCATCACCCTAAGGATCTCACCCAAGGAGTCACTTCCATTGGGTGGGAGCTTGGGATCACAGACTCTGAAGTGCTTTGAGGGAACAAAAACAGTGGATACAGCAACAGTCAGCAAAATAAAGCAGAGTAATAGTAGAGAGAAGCAGGTAACTGCAGCAGCAGCTGAACGCCGCAATCGCTAGACTTAAATGCATCTGGGGAGTACCTTGAGGGAACACGGCCATGTTTCACGCGACCGCATCACTTCCGGTAGGTGGGAGCTTGGGATGACAGACTCTGAAGTGCCTTGAGGGAACACAAACAGCAGATACAGCAACAGTCAGGAAATGAAGTAGAGTAATAGCAGAGAGAAGCATGAAATAGCAGACAGGCCAGTCAAGGAAGTGGTCTGCCTTCATGGGCTATGTTCCCTCATAGTTTCTGACTGAGGCAATTAGTGTGATTTCGGCAAGAGGTGACGAAGTTTCTGGACATTCAAGTCTACTTGTCTTTAGCTTGCCACCCACAATCCAATGGGTAACAGAATGAGTGAATCAGACTTTGGAATAGTACCTGTGGTGCTTCTGCAACTATCGTGAAGACAATTGAACCCTCTGTAGAGGTCCGAGCATTTCAGTGCCAGCAGACTGGGCCAAAGCTCTGAGTGAACAACATGCACAAGCACAACAGGAATTAGAAAAGGCAAAAGAAGCCCAGGAAAAGCATGCAGATAATCAATATTGAGAGAATCCCCAGTTTGCTGTCAGAAATAAAGTCTGGGTTGCAACTAGGCATCTGAGAAGTAGAAGACCCATTGGAAAGCTAGAGCAGAAATTCATGGGACCCGTTGTAATTCAAGAATGAGTAAATACCATAGCATTTAGAGCAGGCAGTTGCCTAGGGCGGCAAAGTATGAGGGGTGGCAAAGAGCAGCAGCAGTCAAAGTAAAACAATAGATCCTGAGAGCCCCACAAAGATCCATCAGCACGTTCTCTTTACCTGTAGGGAGAGTGGGCACACACATGCTTACAAAGTTCAATATTTAAAGGTATAATATCCAATAATGCATTTTTACAGGATTGTTATGGAGGGTATGGTGTTGGGATGATCATGACTGTTGAGTTTAATTATAAAAATCTCGGTGAGGGGGGCATAAGGCTGAAGGTTTACCTAGGGTGTCCAGTATCCTTGTACTTTCCCTAAATTAGAGTATAGCATGTGGCAAGCCTTTGTATTCATCCTGTAGTCTATATGGACCTTCTGAAGCCCTATAAACAAAATCCATTCCAAGCTTAGTGGCCTTACTTCCACTGCCAGTAACTGAAAATGGCAATCAGACATTTGTAGTAAAAAATATACTGTATTCCAGGTATATCTGTGCTTATCTTACTTGATCGTCTGGAAAGGATAAAACAATCCCACATCATATAGACCAATATCAAGCATCCCTTTTATTGCCAAAGTAATTGAGAAAATAGTTCAAATCCAATTTCAGGACCATGTGGACATCCACTCCCCCCTAGATGAATACTAATATGGCTTCAGGCCGTACCATGGTGTTGAGACACTCCTCTTTAGACTACTTGACAAGCTGATACATGGTATAGATGATATCAGACAAACATTCATCCTTATATTTTTAGATATCACCTCTGTATTTGACAGTATCAGTCACAACATAATTCTCAGCAGACTCCAGCAGATAGGGATAAAAGAGACCGTTCTCCAATGGTTCCAGTCATACCTGACAGATCTAACTCAAAAGGTCAAAATTGGACAACACACATCAAAACCATTCAAGCAAGAACAAGACCTACCACAACGCTCTGCCCTTTCAACCCTTTTTCAATTGAAAGCAAGTTCTGCTACGAGGGGACATGGGATGAGGGTGAAGGGAGATAGATTCAGGAGTGATATGTGGAAATATTTCTTTACGGAAAGAGTAGTGGATCCATGGAATAGTCTCCCGGTGGAGGTGGTAGAGATGAGGACAGTAACTGAATTCAAAAAAGCATGGGACCAACACAGAGGATCTCTAAAGGTAAAAAGTGGACTGTTGTAGTTGTTGTTATGGAAGGATAGACTAGATAGGCCATGTGGTCTTTTTCTGTCATCATGTTTCTATGTTTCTATGTTTTAACATATACCTCCAGCCAATCTGCACTATCTTTAAAAAATTCCAAGTATACTATATCTCTCATTTAACATCAATAACCCCATCCCTCCCCTCAGGAATCTCTGGATCAATCTCAGCAAAATGGAGATCATATAAATAAACAGGAACCAAAACTTTGCACCATTCCCAAAACTCGGCCTTAATGAGACTGACCTCCCAGTAAAAAATGAAGTAAAATATCTTGGGGTAACCTTAGATCAACCCCTCAGTATGACCACGCACATAAAGCTCACTACAAAGAAAATCTATTACAAACTCAGAATGATACAACAGCTAAGACCATTACTCCCAAACCACAACTTTAGATCAGTCCTCCAGGCACTAATCACTCCACATTTTGACTTCTGCAACAGCATTCTACAAGACCTACCTAAACAAACCCTAAACCAACTCCAGATGGCCCAGCATGTTGCGGCTCATATAGCCTGGAAGGCCCAAATAACAGAACACATCACGCCCGTTCTATATAAACTACACTGGCTCCCAGTCCAAAGTCATATAAATTACAAAACACTAATGAGAGCATTTAAACTCATTAGGGAAATAGCCCCATCCTACCTTACCTCGCTCCTTACCAAATCAGAAGACTCTAGACTAAGAAGAGGATGCACACAGAATAAATTAGCAGTCCCTCCAAACTTCTGCAAATCCAGTCAAGCCACTAACAGAGCATTCTGACACTATGCTCATACTCTGGAACACATTACCTGATGAACTAAGAGCAATCAAAGATCTCTCCACATTTCATAAAGAACTAAAACCACATCTTTTTAAACAGCATTTCGGAAAATCATTTGAAACCCTGTCCATAGACCCCATCTAATACCATAGTACCTAATACCACAACTAAAGCACATCTAAGCAATTCATATCTCTCATTTCCTCCTAACACAATGCCACCAGATCTCTACAGCCCTTGTAGAAAAACATCATAAAAGAGCATTCCATCAACCAGCATAGATGCTATAAGTAGTTCAGGACCATCCAATACTGCACACGCTGAATAAGAAAATAAAACAAAATTGTCCCCACACACACAGAAGGCACAGAAACCCTCTCATTGTAATTAGCTCACAATTGGACTACAAGTCCAGCCCCAAGTTATTGTTCATTGTACATAGTTTACAATAGGACTACATGCTCATTGTTTGTTGCACATAGTTCGTGATCTGTTATATGTAATTGGTATCATTATTGTTTAATGTAAACCACATTTGATCCCTGGAAAAAGTGGTAGTTGTTGTTGTTAAGTGCCTTCGAGTCGGAGTCGACTCATGGCGACCCTCTGGATAGCTATCCTAAATTGTGTTCGGTCTTCAGTCAGGCGGCTCATTGTTGACAGCCTGGTACCTGTAGCTGCTGTTATTGTATCGATCCATCTCATTGCTGGCCTTCCTCTTTTGCGTTGACCTTCTATCTTGCCAAGCATAATGTCTTTCTCTAATGATCTCTCTCTTCGCATGATGTGTCCAAAGTATGAAAGTCAAAGTCTTGTCATCTGAGCTTCTAAAGAAAGCTTAGGTTTGATCTCCTCTAGTACCGACTGGTTTGTTCTTCGAGCAGTCCATGGTATACACAGTATTCGCCGCCAGCATCATAATTCAAAGGCATCAATTTTCTTCCTATCTGTCTTTTTCACTGTCCAGCTTTCACATCCATATGATGTTATTGAAAATACCATGGCCTGAACAAGTCGAATCTTTGTATGGAGAGAGACATCTCTGCTCTTGAGAATCTTATCGAGGTCTTTCATAGCCATTCTGCCAAGAGCAATGCGTCGTCTGATTTCTTGACTGCTTGTTGCTTCTTTATTGATAGTTGATCCAAGTAGGTTAAAGTTGTTCACAATTTCTATTTCTTCTCCTTCAATTATGAACCTGTTGATTATGCCAGTTGTCATGATCTTTGTCTTCTTTACATTAAGGTGCAGGCCCATTTTGAGACTATGTTCTTTGATTGTGAGAAGCAAATGTTTCAGATCATCTTCACTGTCAGCCAGTAATGTGGTATCATCAGCATAGCGAAGGTTGTTGATGAGTCTTCCACCAATCTTCACACCTCTGTTGTCTTCATACAATCCTGCTTCTCTGATGATTTGTTCTGCATATAAATTAAACAGGTAGGGGGAAAGTATGCAGCCTTGTCTTACACCTTTGCTTATTTTAAACCATTCTGTTTCTCCTTGTTCTGTTCGAACTGTTGCTTCTTGATCAATGTACAGATTGCGCAAGAGAACGATCAGGTGTTCTGGTATACCCATGCTTCTTAATGTGGCCCAGAGTTTCTCATGGTTTACACAGTCAAAAGCCTTGCTATAGTCGATAAAGCACAAATAGATATCCTTTTGGTATTCTTTAGTCTATTCAAGGATCCATCTCACATCCGCAATGATGTCTCTCGTTCCTCGCCCTTTCCTGAACCCTGCTTGCACTTCAGGTAGTTCTTGTTCCAGGTATGGTTGTAGTCTCTTTTGAATAATCTTCAGTAGAATCTTGCTGGCATGTGGGATCAGAGCGATTGTGCGATAATTTCCACAGTCAGTTGAATCACCTTTCTTTAGCATTGGTATAAACACAGATCTTTTCCAGTCAGTTGGCCATGATGTTGTCTTCCATATTTCTTGGCAAAGCATTGTGAGTACGGTAACAGCTGCATCAGATTGCTGCCATACTTCTATGTGAATGCTATCAATGCCTGGTGCTTTGTTCTTTGATAAGGCTTTCAATGCTGCTTCAACTTTTTTTTTCATCATCAATGGTTCCCGATCATAAGGTACAGGTTGAAACGGCTGTTGGTCCACTTGATCTTTATCATATAAAAACTCTGTATATTCCTTCCACCTTTTCTTGATCTTCTCAGCATCATTCAGCATAGAACCTTGAGCATCTTGTAACATTCCAATTCGAGGCTGGAACTTTTTCTTTAACTCTCGTAGCTTTAGGAAAGCCGATCTTGTTCTTCCTCTAATAGTTTCTGCTTCTATTTCCTTGCAAGTGTCATTGTAGTACTTTTCCTTGTCCTGTCTTGCTGCACGTTGGAAATCTCTGTTAAGTTCTGTGACTGTCTTTCTTTCTCCTCTCATTATTTGTTAGCCACAACACTATTGTATGGTCTATTCTTCTGGAGTAAGATAACAGTTGAGCTATATGAAAAAAATGTTACTCCAATATCCACTACAGAACTCTAGTTCCATTTTGTTCCCATCAATTATATGTGAATCTCAAATGAAAGCAACAGGTCTCAGACTTTAAAGAGCTGCGGTCCTCATTTGATATCGACCTTTTGCTCTATTTTGCATCAATGACCTGTGTATTGCTTCCCACTCAGTTGGTAACTTTTGGCTTATCCATTGACTTTTAGCTTGTGTTACTTATACAAAGAGAAAATAAGTGCTTATTTTTAAATGCGCACCATTACTTGCGAAAAGAGAAAATGAGTGCTTATCTTAAAATATGCGCAAGTAATGGTGCGCATTTAAAAATAAGCACTTATTTTCTCTTTGTGTAAGTAACACAAGCTAAAAGTCAATGGATAAGCCAAAAGTTAACAACTGAGTGGGAAGCAATACACAGGTCATTGATGCAAAATAGAGCAAAAGGTCGATATCAAATGAGGACGGCAGCTCTTTAAAGTCTGAGACCTGTTGCTTTCATTTGAGATTCACATATAATTGATGGGAACAAAATGGAACTAGAGTTCTGTAGTGGATATTGGAGTAACATTTTTTTCATATTTCTTTCTCCTCTGGCTTTAGCTTCTCTGCGTTTCTGGGTAATTTTCAGAGTTTCTTCCGTCATCCATTTTGGCCGTTTTTGCTTTTTCACCTTTTGTAGAGTCTTCTCGCTTTCTTCTAACACAACCTTCTTGATGTCATTCCATAACTCTTCCGGAGCTCTGTCATTTGTATCTAAAGCAGCAAATCGATTTTGCAGGCAGTCTTTAAATTCCAGTGGTATATTCTCAAGGTCATATTTTGCTGCATTCATGAGTGGTTTGCTCTTTTTCAACTTTAGCTTGAGTTTGCATACTAGTAGTTGATGATCTGTACCACAGTCAGCTCCAGGTTTTGTCTTTGTTGATGTTACAGAGCTTTTCCATCGTTGACTTCCACAGATGTAGTCAATTTGATTTTTATACAATCCATTGGGTGAAGTCCATGTGTACAGTTGCCGCTTGTGTTGCTGGAAGAAGGTGTTTGAGATGAATAGATCATTGGTCTTGCAAAATTCTGTCAGTCTTTCTCCAGCTTTATTTCTGTTGCCAAGTCCATATTTTCCAACTACTTTGCCTTCTTCTTTGTTGCCATCTTTTGCATTCCAGTCACCCATGACTATCAGGATATCCTGTTTGCATGTTCTGTCAATTTCAGCTTTTACTTCTTCATAGAACTCTTCAATTTCATTCTCTTCTGCAGCTGTTGTTGGGGCATATACTTGAATTATTGTTGTGTTGATAGGCAATCCTCGTAGACGAATAGAGATTAAGCGTTCGCTGACTGCATTGTACTTCATTACAGTTCTTGCAAGTTTCTTCTTTATTATAAATGCAACACCATTTCTTCTTTGTCTTTCATTTCCATCATAGTAGACCATGTGATCATCTGATGCAAAGTGCCCCATGCCAGTCCATTTCAGTTCGCTGACACCCAACAGATCAAGTTGTACACGTTCCATTTCATTCTTGACCACCTCCAACTTTCCTTGGTTCATGCTTCATACGTTCCATGTTCCAATGTGTAAGACATCTTTACAGCTTCTGACTCTCATTTCATGCACAGCTACATCAGCAGTCAGACTTCCCGAGGGCTTTGATCCAACCACATCATAAATGCTGGCTTTACTCTGAAAAGTCTTCAGCTCTTCCCCAGTAGCTAGTTGAGTGCCTTCCGACCTGGGGGTCTCATCTTCCAGCACCATAGCACAATTTGTTTTGTTGTAACTATCCATTGGGTTTTCATGGCAAGATACAGAAGTAGATTGCCGGGCCTTTCTTCCGCGCAGTTTAAGTTTGGTGTTGTTGCCGTTGTCACAAAAATGTGATCCTCTGCCGTCAACACTGTCCCATTCTGCTGCTGCCCAGATGGGTGGTTTGTCTTGGTCTGGCACCTCAGCTGAGACCTGTCCATCTTGGGAGACCCTGCCAGTAGTTAAACTACCGATAGTTTAGCTCTCAGCATCACTGATGCACGCAAGCCCTCACAGCACGACAAGCTGCAAACCAAGTGAGAGGAAAAAAAAAAGTGGTATATAATGTAAATAAATTTAAAAATAAATAAATAAATAAATGATTCAGAAAACTGTGGCCGACATTCATACCAATAATCTACTGTCTTATTTTCATCGGGGCCATCCAGAAGAAAAACAGGTCTTAAGGCCACAGGGGGAGGGGGGGAGGGCATATTCTGTCAGACTTGCCAGGGATCATGCATAGTTCTTAGGACAAAAAGTAGAAACTTGTGACTGGGATCACAGAAGCCCATATTGCCATGCCTAAATTCATAAAATATGATCCACTGGGTTGCAAAAAGAGAAGAAACATGGCCCCAGAGATTCCCATTGGATCAACATTGGGGGTATCTTGACTAGAGACCAAACTAAAGCAGATCCAGGTAGACACACTCTTGCTGGTTCAACATGTCCAGGGTGCTTGCTCTACAGTTTTGCCATTTGTATGGCTTCCCTGCTGCCTCTAGTTTGGGTTTGCTCCTGTGAACTCTACCTCTGGTTTCCTCCTACCTCAATGACTGTGAATTCCCAATCTGTATCTGGGTTTCTTCAAGTAACCCATGGTTCCTGATCTATACCTAATTACTACCATACTGTCCTGACTCCTGACCTGTGTCTGACTCCACCTACTGCTTTAGGGACCTTGCCCATTCCAGGTACACTACCAGTCCAGGGCAGGCCCTGATAAGGAGCAACCAGGATGGTAAAGGCCACTGATAGTGCCCTGATTCTCAACTTTCACCCCGAGTGCATGAGCACACACACACACACACACACACACACACACACACATGCATGTGTACAGTTGCCTTGTGGGAAGCAGATAGAAACTTCAAGTTCATTCTTTGTTTGATCACATGAGCTACTTCACTTGGTCCAAACTTGTTCTGTCATTGCTATCACTGCCAGCCCATGTCAGCTTTTCTTCCTCTCATGGCACATTACCATGACCAACCTGAGTCTGTTGTCACCCTCTTTGGTCCTCAGCCTTGAAAATCTCTACAACTAATAACCAAGCAGGAAGAAGATATGGTCTGAAGCATCCCTATACTACTTCCTTCTCCTGCCTGATCCAGTCAGACTGACAGTGAAGGAGATTAAAGAGAGAGAGTGGCACCTGGATGGGGGACAGAAGTGGGTGAGCTTAGGGAGGAAGAGAATGGAGATAAGGAAGGAGTCTACCAAGGTGAAATATTGTGGATGAGTGAATGGACCTAGGGGGAAGGAGAGACTGAGATGAGCATAGATGGAGAGAGAGAGAGAGTGGATAAATCTGGAAAGCAAGAGAGAAAGATGAGCTTGGGGAGGGGGGATAAGTGGTCAAGTCTGGAGAAAGGTGAGAGAAGGTGGAGTCTGGGGAGGAATTCAGTCTGTAAGGTAATGAATGAGTAATTCATTCAGGTTGAGTATGAAGAATGTGAGTCTGTAGTGAGAGGTTGAGAATGAAACAAGTTGAGAGAGGAAAGGGGAAGGGTTAAAGGAAAGTGGCTGAGAGGAGACCAAAAGGATATAAGGTGTTGTGAAAAAGGAGAAGGAAGGAAAAGAAGGACGGGGAAAGAGAGATGGAAGGAGGGTGAGAGCAGACAGAAGAGAAAGGGAAAAGTGATCAAAGAGTGAATCACACACTACACCCATTCAGACTGACAGCACCCAGTCACACAGTAGCCAGTAGGAATGTGCATTCATTTGAAATGACACAAGATGTGTTATTTTATGATTTTAATCTAAAAAGGCAGGACCCCCCCCCAAACTTGTGTTTTTTTCCCCAATGTCATAATGTTGTACTGTACAATAAGGCATGCTATTGCTCAAACAGTACAAACTGATGTTCAATAGTGCAACCTTTCTCTCATTATTGCACACTATCATTAAGTGAACAACTGAAATATAGTGTGCAGTAATGGGTAATAGGATGCACTACTGAGCAACAACATGCCCTATTTGAGCAATAAGGATATGTAATGTTTGAGCAATAGGGGGAATTATTGATAGCATTGTCCCCAAAATGAAAAAGATATAACAAAACACTAATAAACAAAAAAATCCCAGAAGTACCTGGAAAACTAAACAAAATGACCTTTTTAG
Organism: Ichthyophis bannanicus; assembly: GCA_033557465.1. Lineage (NCBI taxonomy): Eukaryota > Metazoa > Chordata > Amphibia > Gymnophiona > Ichthyophiidae > Ichthyophis > Ichthyophis bannanicus. The sequence goes on from CM066037.1 coordinate 212,561,862, forward strand.
CCTGCACACCCACAGTAGCCAGGCAACTTAAGTCTACTCTAGAGGAGAGGAGGGACAAGGGACACATAATAAATACATAAAACAAATAAATACATGTATTTCCAGAGGCTTACTATACCCACAAAGAACTAGACAGTTATGAAGGCTGTTTACAATAAAATCAAGTAGGTAAAAGAGAGCAAAAAGAGAAAGAGAATTGGGAAGGCACAAAACTCTTCATGAAAAGAAAGAAAAGGGAAGGGACAAGAAAGAAGCAGCCCCAGGAGAGGCAGAGGGAAGGGAAGGGGAAGAAGGGGCACACGTGATCGGATGCTTGAAGGAAGGAAAGTTGGAAGAGCTGGTTTAAGGCCCCTTTTGAACTTTGGGAAGGAAGGCTCATGTCGAAGGGAGGGAGTTCCACAAGGAGGACCATGGGCCCGATATTTATTTGGGTGAGCTAGGCGCCACGTCAGAGCATAGCCCTGCCCGCTGACCTCTAAACCCGGATATTCAATGCTGCGGTGACGGCGTTGAATATCCAGGTTTGACACCAAGGAGAGTCACCCGCAAAGCCTAACCTGGTAGCAGCGATATTGGACCACTACCCACTTAGCATCTGTGCCTAGAACAAGGTGAGCTAAAAGCTTGCCTAGTTTTAGGCACGGATCGCTAACCAGGTAGCTGTCCAATATTGTCGCTACCTGATTACCAGCAATCTCCACTCCCGCTCCACTCCAGAACACTCCCAACATGACCCGATGCTAACCGGATAGCATTGGGGCATGTAGGGGACATAGACGGGGATATTTAAGGGTACTAACCATATAGGTGCCATTGAATATTCCCGTTGAAGGCATTTACATGGTTTACTGGGCTGTAAACCATGTAAAAGCCTTTTGAATATCGGGCCCCATATGTTTATTGAGTGCTAGTATTGTATCTATAGCAGCATTGAGTACATACGAATGTTTCAAAAGCCCCAGTTGCAACTGAAAAAAAACAAACCCTGACCATGGGCTTTAAAAATTGACCCAACAGATAATAGTGGCAGATAAATGCCTACTCTCTCTTCCTAGAACAGCACCATAGGTTTGTGTCCTACACACTCTGGCTAAAGAATGAACTTCATTCCTGTCGTTATGTGCAAAACAAACCCATTTGAGGACATTAAATGCCTAGAGAATTAATGCAGTGTCAAAGCCATTAGACATGCTAACTCAGTGACACTCTGTGCTCTCAAATGTGAAACACACATTACTGCTGTAGAAATCTAATTGATTCTTGAAATGATATATTTGAAAGTGTAAGCATTATTATCTGTTCCTTGTCTTTACTATATTACCCATTACCATGAAAGTCCAGCATTATTGTGAGAAAGAGAATGAATATGTAACTGCAGGATAACAAATAGTTGTGACAAAGTGGCAATCTCAGGTAGTTTTAGAATGTAAATCACAGGAATGTAGCCAATAGTTCTCACATTCAATTATTATGTGCTTTTTTGCTGCTTGAAGCAGGTCTAGGCTCCAGCCTTTCAATGCATTTTAGACCTGCCAAGGTAAAAAGAGCAAAAGCCTCTTAACTTGGGCTCCCTTGGCCTATAACTAAATGGTTCCATCTCTAAACAGCTCCATTTATCCTTCAGTTAATGATAGCTAATAGAATTCTTGCTCACCCGAAATAATTGCACAGAGTACTGTGCTGCAGTTGGTCAAATATCATGCTAACTTGATATGATTATCATCACAATATTGTGTGCCAAGTTTACTACCCATTATAGCTATGCAATGGATAGTATCTGAATTCAAGAAAGATGTGACAAGCATTGAAAATCTCCGAAGGAAGAGGACAAATTTATAGAGCTGAGCATTTGGTGTGAATGGTCAGAATGAATAGAACATATGGGGAATAATTTTATAACAGGATATCTAAGTGAGAAGGTCAAAATGTAGTCTATTTTATAAAGGCAATATAGGTACCTACTGTAATTGCCCTTTATAAAATAGGCTTCCAGCAGCAGCCTCAACAATGTAAAAATGCCACTTACACATTTAGACCTGCTCCAAAAAAAGGTGAAAATGTGTATGTGTACTCCACATATGCACACGCTAGGCACACACATGCCAACAATATTTGGGCTTGTTTCTGTTAGATCCATTTGGTTAGTTCTTTAGAAACAAATGATTTGTGTATTCATTCCATTTGTCCCCATTAAAGTCTATTGGGGAAGCTATTTTGCAATGAAACAGTAAGGTTTGCCATCCATTTTCCATCAAACATGCTTGAAACTTGATGACAGGCATATGTAACAGCACTACAAGCTATTGTGAGTATCAGAAACCCCCTCCCAGAGGCACCAGAAGAGGGGCAAAGAGTTTGGACAGTAGTAGGATGAATAGGAGAAACCAGCATCGGAAAGGCAAAGAGGTACAAAGAGGATGGTGAACACCTCAGATAGGGGAAGAATGCAAAGTAGCACCACAATTGGTGTAAGCATACCAAGGCACTTTGAGAGGAGTAAAATGGGAAAGAGACCAGCACAGTACTCAGGTCCTAAATTATGCCAGAAGGACGAGCACAGAACAGCACCCAGATTGCCTGAAGGTCCTAAATTATACCAGGGGGACCAGCACAGTGTGTCAGAGCACCTAGGATGGCTGGGAAGCCCTAAATTATGCCAATAGGATCAGCATAGCACAACACAGCACCCAGATTCTCTGAATGGCCCTAAATTATGCCAGGAGGACCTCACTGTTGGTCCTCTGCTCAGCTGAGAACAACTTCATTTCAAGCCTCTGCCCTGCACTCTGGTTTGTTCACTTTTGTTACCTTGAAACATAGAAACATGATGGCAGAAAAAGACCACATGGCCTATATAATCTGCCCTTCCATATCAACAACTACAACAGTCTCCTTTTTTCCTTTACTGATCCTCTCTTTTTGAATTCAGATATTGTCCTCATCTCACCACCTCCACTGGGAGACTATTCCATGCATCTACCACTCTTTCCTAAAAAAATATTTCCGCATATTACTCCTGAGTCTATCCCCTTTCACCCTCATCCTATGTCCCCTCGTAGCAGAGCTTGCTTTCAATCAAAAGAGGTTCTCCTCCTGTGCATTTATGCCATGGAAGTATTTGAACATCTCAATCATATCACTTCTATCCTGCCTTTAAGCTTCTTAAGTCTGTCCTCATATGCTTTATAATGAAGATCACTAACTATTTTAGAAGCAACACTCTGCACCGACTCCAGCCTGTTTATATCATTTTGAAGGTGCGGTCTCCAAAATTGCACACAATACTCCAAATGAGGTCGCACCAAAGACTTATACAGAGTGTGATGTAGAGACCCCTACGGAGCCCATGGAAATAGAGAGAAAGGAAGATTCCACCTTTAAAACTGACAGGCAGCTAGAACACATGGCTCACTGTTTACAAAGAAAGATAAACAGAGAAAGTCAGGAGCTGAGCTGACACGCCCAAGCTCTGACGTAGCAGCAAGCCTGGAGCTTGATCAATCACACCTGTTCAGGTTGAAAGCAGAGCCAAGCCCAGGGGAACAGAATTATAAAACCTCGTCATTAGCTCCCAGGAGGGAGAGAGGAGAAGCAGGAGAGAAAAGAAGCTGGAGAGGAGGCTGGAGTTCAGGCTGGAGTGGTAATTGCAGTTCAGACGGCAGTTGGAGCCGTGGCAGCAGAGAAAGTTGGAGTTGTGGCAGAGAAGGAAAAGAAGCCACACAAGGAAGGAAAGGAGGAGAAAGAGGAGTCCTGGACAGCAAAGACAGGAGAGAGGAGAGACCTCCGGTAAGATGGGCTTGGAGAGGCTCAGAAATTCCAAAGAGTTGAATACCAGGTAAAGAAACTACCTACAGGTCTGGGAGAAAAGCCAGCAGGCTAAGAGGAGGGAAGGCATGCCCTGTGACCAGGAACTGGCTGGAACGGAGAGAGCAGGGAGCCCTTCAGTCAGAAGGAAGCCTTCAGAGTTTGCACAGGTGGGAGCCCAGCACAAAAGTATTTCCTCATAGCTGCCAAGAATTAGAGGAGAGCCAAAGAAGAAACTCCAGAGCAACAGGTATTTTAAACCCCTGCTGTTTTGAGTTATGGAAAGGGCAAACACCTGAGTTTACAGAGGGAAGTTATCTTGAATCCCATAGTAACAGTTTGCAGACAAACGCTGTTAGTCCTGAGACAGAAGATATGCAAATAGACTCTAATGTTGATGAAGTAGCAGATATGAAAATGGATTGCACGCTTTGTTAGGCTGACAACATTGAGTCACTGTGTTAAAACCTTGAAGTAAAAGTGCTGAGAAACAGCAAAGAAATAGGAACTATTTTTCTTTGCTGTGAGAAACTGTTTTGTTTTCCATTTTGTACTTGCAATGAGCACTGCATGTTTTGGAACCGGATAGTGAATAAGCAATTACCTTAGGGGCATGTTTACTAAACATTCCTAACGTGCGGGGTCGCGGTAGTGTGCGTGTGCCATATAAGGAGTGGGCAGTTCAGGCAGAAAGAAGAAAAAAACCCTACCGTACATGTGCGCGTCGCGCTAATTTGCGGGGCCCACATTAGCGCGTGGGAAGGCTAAGTGGGGCGCTGCTGAGCACATATCAGAACAGAGCTGTAGCACAACGGTGAACACACTAACCAATGGTGCAGGGGCCACAGGTTCAATCCCCCATTGTGCGCAACAAAAAGGCCAGCTGAGGCAACACCTTGAATGTGTAAAAGTGGCTCAGGAGGCAAAGTACTTTTGGATGGCATAAGGCGGCACACTGTTCATTTTGTATGGCATAAGGCGGCGCACTGTACTATCTGGGCGGCACAAGGCGGCGCACTGTTCTTTTTGGGCGGCACACTGTTCATTTTGGGCGGCACAAGGCGGCGCACTAATTGTGGGCAGCAGGAGGTGGCGCGCTGATGGGCATAAGGCGGCACGCTGATGCCAAAGCAAAGGAACACAGCCACAGCACAATGGTTAAGACACTGACCAATGGTGCAGGGACCAGGGGTTCGATCCCTCACAATGCCCAATGAAAAAGGCTAGCTGAGGCAGTATGTTATATGTTGTGGAGTGCTGTAGGAGGCTTTTTAATTTTATTTTGTGATAACTACTAGCAAACGCACTCTCACAGCATATTAATATAAGGCGGCCCATAAGGCACATGTTACAGTGCACCGTCCGCCAAGGCACCCTAGAATGTCCCCTATAGGGCAGCATGTATGTTGCGACACAGGATAATGTATAGTGCACCCTATATGGCTGGCAACCGTAACGTGCCCTATAGGGCGCCCCATAAAGCACCCTCAGAGGCACCTTATGGGTACAGTACGCTGAGAGTGGTATTGCTGGCAGCAACATATGTACAGTAAATTAAAATAAATCTGTGGACACCCCTATCACATAACCCCACTGTGGGTTTGAACCCATGACATCTGGCTGAACAGGCAGTGACGTAACCATTGGGCTACAGCTCTATAGCTGTAAGCAGCCCCTGGCTGGCTGCAGATAGCCTGTACGTCACCTCACTGACAGTCTGCTGTTGTGAACCACCCATACCCATGATGCACTGCACATGCAAATCAGCTGTCCACGATTGAACACAGGATGGGAAATGCACCCCTAAAGCTCCCCGGTCTGGTAGGGGGAAGTGTCCGTGTGCACCCACACAGCACCTCGGCCTGGAAGGGTGTCCTGAGTGGGTGGACAAACGGCAAAGAGTAGCTAAACACCATCACATTGTGCGGTTACTGTGCTCACCCTGAGTGTGAGATGTTGCGCCCAGGACCAGGTCCACAACACCAGGCATGGCTGAATGTGGCCATGTCAGAGCTCCAAAGCAGCAATAACCTATGGAATAGGTAGGTGCTGCATAAACATTTTGGAGATCTCTGTCTGGCTCAGTTAGTGGGGACCCCCACGTGGATAAAACAGGGCTTCCCCTCAACAGATCCCCACCCCAATGGCTGTAGAGTGGACCATCAACCCCAGTCCTGCTAAGGGACAGACACCCTACAGGGCCATCCAAGCAGCTCCACACACATCCATAACACAATATCAGACAGACATTAGGCCTGGATATTCAAAGATGCACCCCACCACTATCTGATATTCACCTGCAGCAAGCCATCAGCCACTGCAAGGCACTCCATCACAACACATATCAGCTGTGAACAGTCTGCTGGCTGGTCCTGATGGACATGCATGCACCCACAACTGGGGTGGCAGCACACACAGACAGATAAGTCCATGAAGAGACCCCCACAGGACACCCATACATATCACATGGGAGAATCACAATATAGCACTATGGGGGTGCCTAGCCATGCTGCCGTCACTGCACACTCAGGGTGAGAGTGATCCCCCAGCAGCACATACAGAGGTCACCCTGTCTGTGTAGGTGGTGGCCGGGCACTACCATGCCCCTGCCAGTGCCCTATGCCCTGTGCAGCTGCATCCTGGTCAGTCCACTCTGTCTGAGATATACCCATGGTCCCTTGCTACTCATTATGCACATTGGCAGGCCAATACTGGCAACAGTGTTGGCAGTGTGGGCTGTGGAAGGGGCATGCAGCCAACACCCACTGTATAGACAGACACACAATTCCACACCTATGCCATCATGGTGCTACTATTGAGGAGGTAATTAGCCTTGCCCACCAAACCGGTGCTGGACACGGCAAGGCATGGATATGCTACGCAGTACTGCTGGGGGTCACTCCCCAGGGTGGTAAACACCGTCAGAGGCAAGGGCTGGAGCACGCACCGCAAACACCAAACAGATTGTTCGGATGGGGTCAACTAGCAGTATGTGCGTAACGTATGGATATCTATCTGCCAGTACTCCTAGCAAGCGTCTCAGAGCTGTGTACCGTATACCTCAGGTGTAGGGTTACATTGCTAGGGTATGCAGGTGCTAGTATTGGGAGATGCACGCAGGGTCCAATGTTCTGCCTCTCCAGGAGACATTGGCCAATGGGGCCTGTGGGTGTGGGTGTGGGTGTGTCTGCCCCTGTTGGCTGCTGCTTTACGGCAGAGATTCCCAACTCCAGTCCAGGTTTGCATCACACTGATCGGGTTTACCTGCTGTTCCTCATGAATATGCATGAGCTACATCTACATGCCATGGGGGTGGTGCATAGATATACAGCACAGGCATTTGTATGAGTGGCAGCATGGACCCTGACTGGTGTGTGGTCCACCAGGACTGCATTTGGGAGATTCTGCTCTAGGTACTGCCCCTGTACATGGTGTCTGTGCTCAGTGGGGTAAAAGATAGACGTAGTACCATTGCATATGTCCTCGCCACGAAAGGTTTGTCCTTACTATCACTGTGTAGCTGTGGGAAAAATATGTAGGAAAGATTGGTGGTAGCCCCAGCTGGGCTTTGAACCTGTGACCTTCTGTTCTTGTATGCACTGTCTGTGTGCACTGCACCACCTTGTAGCCACAGATTGGCTGGATTCCCTGGAACATCCATGCCTGTGGATCCGGCAGGGCCTGTGTGTTGCAGTGGACTGTGCCAGCCTGTACATGGCTTGGCCTCTGTCCTCTGTGGCTAGCTGCCACTGCCCCCTGCACCACATGTACTCGTGCGCCAACATGCTGGCATGAGCTTCTCTCAGAAAAATCAGATGACCTGATTGCAATGTGGCAGTACGGGACTGCATTTGGGGGACTTGGCTGTAGGTATGCCCATTGTTGTGGTGTGTGTGCGGTGTTGGGTAACATATGGGTGTTTTCCCCATGCTTATGTTCCCTGCAATACAGGGGTGTCTGCTCTATCTTTGTTTAGTGGTGGGTAAGATATATGGACTGGGCTGGCAAGTGCCCCAGCTGGGATTTGAACCTCTGGCCTTTTAGTCCTAGAGGTCATGGCTATGTCCTCTGCACCACACTATGGCCACAGAGACAGTGCAGCCCCTGGAGGTAGTAAACCTGGCAGGATGGAGTCACAATCCCTGCTGTATGCATTTTTACTGTGGGCTCCTTCACCCTGTGTGGTGACAAACGTGCAAATAAAACCCGGGAATGACCACGGAACAAAGGGGGAAAACATATACCCAAGCTGGGCAACAGTGATATTAATGGGCAACCCTAGATAACACTCCCAGGACAGCTCCAGAAAAAGGGAAATGTTTTTTGGACGAGTCTCCGCTCCGTACACCTTTCCATAAATCATTTCTTTTTTTTGGAACTTTCCTGGGTGTGTTATCTAGTTTTTCCCATGACTATAACTGTTCCCCAACTGAATTACTATTTTTCATATTTTTGTGGTGGTCATTTTCTATTTATAATTGCACTTTTGTGCTGTGCACATGTATCACACTGCTCACGTTTTGCAGGTTTCCCCGGTTTTGCTGTACATTGCTGACGGAAATGGTTTCTCTTCCCTTTAAATGCATTCTAACGCGAGTGATTCACTCGCGCTATTTTTTTTGGAAATTCAGCCCCGATAATGTGCGGGGCGCCTCTCCCCTCCCCTTCCCCGCCCATTAGCCCCTTCTCTCCGCCCCTCCAGGGCCTTCCTCCACCCTCCGTTAGCCTTACATAAGAACATAAGAACATAAGATATGCCATACTGGGTCAGACCAAGGTCCATCAAGCCCAGCATTCTGTTTCCAACAGTGGCCAATCTAGGTCATACGTACCTAGCAGTTTCCCCAAGGGACACAGGTTCCACAATGCTTGTACTGGTTCAAGCATTGATATCCTGGGTCCCTTCTTAATAATGGTTTATGGACCTTTCCTCCAGGAACTTGTCCAAACCTTTTTTAAACCCAGCTACACTAACAGCCTTTACTACATCCTCCGGTAACAAATTCCAGAGTTTGATTACACATTGAGTGAAAAAATATTTTCTTTTATTAGTCTTAAATAGTTTACCCTGTAGCTTCATTGCATGTCCCCTAGTCTTTCCATATTCTGATAAGGTAAACAATCGATCTACGTTTACCCGTTCCACTCCGTTCATTAATTTATAGACTTCTATCATATCTCCCCTCAGCCGTCTCTTCTCCAGGCTAAAGAGCCCCAACCTTTTTAGCCTTTCTTCATAGGAGTAGCCTTCCATCCCCTTTACCATTTTGGTGGCTCTTCTCTGAACCTTTTCTAAAATCGCTATATCCTTTTTAAGATACGGCGACCAGAATTGCACACAATATTCAAGGTGCGGTCTCACCATGGAACGATATAGAGGCATTATAATATCTTTTGTTTTATTTTCCATTCCTTTCCTTATCATACCTAGCATTCTATTTGCTCTCTTGGCCGCCGCTGCACACTGGGCCGAGGGTTTTAACAAGGTATCCACAATGACGCCTAAATCTTTTTCCTGGGTGGTGGTTCCTAATGTGGAACCTTGCATCGTGTAACCATAGTTTGGGTTGTTCTTCCCTAGGTGCATAACTTTGCACTTGTCCACATTAAATTTCATCTGCCATTTTGATGCCCAGTCTTCCAATTTATCAAGATCCTCTTGCAATTTTCCACAATTCTCTTGGGTTTTAACAACTTTAAATAGTTTTGTGTCATCTGCAAATTTGATAACCTCACTGGTTATTCCACTTTCCAGGTCATTTATGAATATGTCAAAAAGCAGCGGGCCCAGCACAGATCCCTGGGGTACACCACTATTCACCTTTCTCCATTGGGAAAATTGGCCATTTAACCCAACCCTCTGCTTTCTATCTTTTAACCAGTTCTTGATCCACAGTAGTACACTGCCTCCTATCCCATGACTCTTTAGTTTTGCCAAAAGTCTCTGATGAGGGACCTTGTCAAAGGCTTTCGGAACGTCCAGATACACTATATCAACCGACTCACCTTTGTCCACCTGTTTATTCACACTTTCAAAAAAACATAACAGATTAGTAAGACAAGATCTTCCTTGTCTAAAGCCATGTTGGCTGTCTCCCATTAGGCTACAAGGGATACAGAGTGCTGTACATATAGATGTAAGACACAGTCTCTGCTCATCAGAGCTTACAGTCTAATCAAGACAAAACACATGGAACACGATTCCATAATGTGCACATCTGTCCCATGGACATATCTAAATGAAAAATGGGCCCCATTTGACCCTAATTCTGCATGCATGGGTCTGGACTTGCCCGCAGGTCCGGAATCGGGGACATATATGTGTTCAGCATGACACACACAAACCTCGGGATATGGGTATACGTAGCAAGCAACGTGGACGTCCCTGTCCTCAGCGAATTCTGAAAATATGTACGGCTCCACTGCTGCCCGTCTCAATGTGGCCAAGCCTCCTCAACTACTCATGAAAATGAATGATACAGATGTGCTGATGAAAAACAGACTATGCAAGATAATCCTTTGCGTGACAAGGACACTGCAAAGTGATCACTATGCACTCAGAAATGTTACAACAGCAAGTAGGGAGTGATATGATTGTCCTGACATTTCTTTATTTATTTAGAGTTTTGCATACCACCTTATCCTTCAATCAAAGTGGTCACAACACAATTGGGGGATACATTTATCATGAGGGGATATGAGACACATACACTAATACTTACAGGGAACATGAGCAATGGAGGGTTAAGTGGCTTGCCCAAGACCACAAGGAGCACCTGTGGGAATAGAAACCCTAGTCCTTCTGGCCCAAGGTTGCTGTCCTCTAGTGGGATTTGAACCTTCAACCTTCCGGCCTGAGGTAACTTGCCCCACATACCTTGCAGCACAACATATATGACAGTAGGTGAACATTTTAGTTGTGCTTGCATTGGTCATCTCTGACAACAGTCTGTACAATTATTTGTATGGACTAGAAGAAATCAGAAATGGTTCTCTACAGCTTCATGTAAGAGCATATCTCTGACATTAAATAGAGACCCTCAGATTGAGTACATGCACCAGCGCAAACAGCACTACTAGATGTCCAAGAGCACCAGCATCTGTCTATTCAAATGTGCACATTTGTGAGACTGCTGATGGTGCTGTGTGTCCTGTTGCATGCACTCATTCCGAGGGTCCCTTATCGTGGACAGGGATATGCTTTGACATTTAGTCATAGAGACCCCATTCTGCTGTATCCTGGACGATCACCCTGGCACTTGGTCACACTGTGGTCAGCCCTATGGACCAGCTACTGGGCAGGCATTGATGTCCCTCCAAAATTGCAGTTGCGCACACCAGGTCCCCCCATGTATCCCTCTAATCACTGTTTTGCTAATTGAATGGATGCAAAAATAAAGGCTAACACACTTTGGAATAAAGATAAGCAGTTTATTTATAAAATACAGAAAAGGTAACTTAAAAGCAAGTAATTCACTTATTCACCTATAATTAGAAAAGATAACTTGAAAGCAGGTGATTCATTTATCTACAAACATCAGGATACAGGAAAATGATAAATCACTGAAAGAGCCATGAACTTCATCTCATGCCATACTTTGACTGAATGGGTCCCGGATTCAGCCAGGTGAGAGAGACTTCTCAGTCGGGAGACTTCTAGGCAGCGCACGTGTTCACTCCATAGATGGGACCCCTTTTTATCTCTCTTGGCTGAAAAAGGCACGCATTTTATCCTGTTGCAAGAGCAACTAGTAATTTTCCATCAGGTGACGTACACACAGAATAAGATCAGCTATCCATTAAACATAATCAAGACATTGGCCAGACGCCTGAGAATGCTCAAGGGAGGGGCATCTCCCATCCCATGGTTCAGAAGCTCAGAACTCTTCACTTTATGAGAAAAAGCATAGTTGCTATGGGAAGAAGCTTTTCCTTATCTACATCCTTGTATCAGGACTCTCTCTCATAAGTTTTACATGATGTAGTTATGCAAAAAGATGTTTTTCAACAAATTGTACAGGAATCTCTCTTTCTCATAAAACTGAGGTTTAATTAATCTCTAACTCACTGGTGATGCATAATCAATAGTCAACTTTAACTCATTTTCACTACAACCACACACATGCACTATCACAAAGGTTCCCTTCACCTCTAGAAAACATCTAGTATAACATGATGGCATGGGTTCCAAGACTACTAGTCTAATCTGCGTTTCTCACCCACACATGCTTTCATTCTATACTCAACCACATACAATCCCTACATCAACAGTCCCACATCTCAGATGACAGGAATTGCTTGAGTGCTCTAGATCACTTCCTCTAGCTCACAGAGCAATTGTCAGCATAGCTGGAATAATCACCATTGCTCCTCTGAATATTTCTGTAGGGGTGTTTAGTAATGTGTCTACCATACATCATTCCCCCACTTCTGCATTCTGTTCTTTACAACTGCATCTTGTGTTCTTCCAGACTGCAGATACACCAGTTCAAAACATCTTTGACACAACCATTCATCTCTATGAGATGCATTGTAGAGCAGAGCAGAAATGTTTCTAAGTCCTGGCCTTATTCCACATTTCCAATGGTATAACGTAGACATCCACAGGAAACATGCAGAACATACATGGGCCTTTATGGAATATACACTGTACATCTCCACTGCTGACCATGCCCCGTTCTCCCCCCTCCCGCCCATGTTCTGAGATCCCCATGCTAGTGCCATGTACATGCAGGGTCATGGGTATTGCAGAATATGGTCATAGATGTTTTTGCTAGAAAAACATCTAAGCCAGACATCCAAAAGGCTTATTACTGTTCTGGAATGACCCCTATATTGAAATTGGGGACTAGAGTATGGTAAGATACACATAAGTAGGATCTGTTGGGCATAGTGGTGGGGTTTGGTTTCTACTCTCTCATTCCTGCTAATTTTACCTCCCCCCCCCCTTCTGCCTCAGTCTCACCTTCTGCCTCAGTCTCACTCCTTTCCTTCCTTGAAACTCCACTCCATCTGCCTCTGTACTCCACTGCCTCTCTGGATAGCTGTCATTTTGCGACCCCCTGCTAAGTGCACCTCTACTTTTCTCACTGACTTTGACTTGTGGCTTTCTCTCTTTCTCATGCATCTTCCTTCTCACTTATTCTTGGGGATATTAACATTCATGTTGATAGCCCCTCTGATCCTCATGCCTTAAAGCTCCTTTCCCATATCACCTCATTTAATCTCCAGTTATGCTCTACTGCTCCTACTCACCAGCCAGGCCACTGCCTTGACTTGTCCTCTTCTCTAACTGCCTGCCCTCAAATTTCTGTACCTCAATTATTCCCTTATCTGACCATCACCTGCTAAGTTTTACTCTTCATCACCCTTGCCTCACTCTCACCCAATCTCTTCCATCATCTTTAGGAATTTTCATGCTATCGGCCAACCAGCTCTCTCCACTGCTGCCTTACCACCTCTTTAAACCACTGCATCATCTAAGTCTGTTGATGGGGGTCATATCTTCCTATAACACTGTATTTTCCTCTGCTCTGGATGCACTTGCTCCTTCCAATACAAGCCCTATAAGGCATACTGTACCTTAATGCTGACTGTGCTCTAAAACTTGCTACCTACATTCCTGTGTTCGCTCAGCTGAACGCCTTTGGCTCAAATCCCACACCCGTGCAGATTTCCTACATTTCAAATTCATGCTAGCCTCTTTCCAGTCTTCCCTAGCACTTGCCAAGCAAGAATATTATGTCCATCTGACTAACTCTATTGCCTCTGACCCTCAATGTCTTCTTATAACTCTCTCTTCAAAGTGCCTCTGCATCTGACCCCTCCTTCCCTTTTTGCCCAGACTTTGGCTGTTTACTTCCATGACACAAGATCACTCTAAAGTGCCCCCTGGGGTCATCTCCATCCCCCTTCCCCCTCTTTATTCCTTAATTCTTCCCTCAAAATCTATCACCCTTTCCTCTTTCTCTAAGATCACTGAGGAAGAAACCACACATCATCTCTCGCCCTCTAAACTTGCTAGTTGCTCCTCTGATCCCATTCCCACTCATCTGCTAAACTTCATCTCCTTCACTGTTATCCTTTTCATAGTATCCTCAATCTATTACTTTATACCACAACTGTTCCTGCAGCCTTCAAGCATGTTGGGGCTACACTTTCCCTCAAGAAATCATTGCTTCAGCATACCTGTCCTTTTAATTATTGACCCAATTATCTCCTCCTCTTTATTTCTAAACTACTTGAATGTGCAATTCTCTGCTGCTGTCTTGACTTTCTCTCCTCTCAGTCCCTTCTGGATCCTCTGCATTCTGGCTTTTGCCTTCTACATTCTACTGAGATGACTCATACCAAAGTCTCCAATGCCTAGCTTCTCACCATATCCAAGGGCCTTTACTTGATCTTCGTCCATCTTGACCTTTCTGCTGCTTTTGATACTGTTGATCACCATCTTCTCATAAGAACATAAGAAATGCCATACTGGGTTAGATCAAGTCAATCAAGCCCAAGATCCTATTTCTAGCAGTAGCCAATCCAGGTCACCTGTTAGGTTCCCAAAAAGGTACACAGGTCCCACCAAGCTTGTCCCAGAGTAAGCAGTGCATTTCCCTGGTCCTCTTTAAAAATGGTTTATGGACCTTTCCTCCAGGAATTTGTCCAAACCTTTTTTTTTTTTTAATCCAGCTACACTGACAGTTTTTACTACATCCTCTGGCAATGAATTCCAGAATTTGATTATGAGTTGAGAGAAAAAATATTTTCTCTTATTAGTCTTAAATGGGTTACATTGTAGCTTCATTGCTGGTCCCCTAGTCTTTCTACTTTTTGATGTAGTGAACAACTGATCTACGTTTAACCGTTCCATTCCATTCATTAATATATAGACCTCTATCATATCTTCCCTCAGCTGTCTCTTTTCCATGTTGAAGAGCCCTAAACATTTAAGTCTTTCCTCATAGGGGTATCCTTCCATCCCCTTTACCATTTTGGTTGCTCTTCTCTGTACCTTTTCTATTTCTGCTATATTCTTTTTAAGATATGGTTACCAGAGTTGCCCAGAATTTCCAAGGTGCAGTCACACCATGGAAGGATACAGAGGCATCATAATATCCTTGGTTTTATTCTCCTTTCCTTGCCTTATGATTCCTAGCAATCTATTTGCTTTCTTGGCTGCCGATGCACACTGGGCAGAGGGTTTCAGTGTATTATTTACGATGACACCTAAATCCTTTTCTGAGAGGTTGTTCCTAATGTGGAACCTGGCATCGTGTAGCCATAGTTTGGGTTGTTCTTTCCTAGGTGCATAACTTTGCACTTATCCACATTAAATTTCATCTGCCATTTGGATGTCTAGTCTTCCAATTTATTGAGGTCCTCTTGCAAGTTTTCACAATCCTCTTTTGTTTTAACAACTTTGAATAATTTTTTGTCAATAGCAAATATGATCACCTCACTTATTAATCCCATTTCCAGGTCATTTATGAATATGTTACAAAGCAGCAGGTCCAGCAAAAATCCTTGGGGTACTCACTATTCACCTTTCTCCATTGAGAAAATTGGACATTTAGCCCTACTCTTTGCTTTCTATCTTTTAACCAGTTCCTGGTCCACAATAGTACACTGCTTCCTATCCCATGACTTTTTAATTTTGCCGAGAGTCTCTCTTGAGAGACCTTGTCAAAGGATTTCTGAAAATCCAGATACACTATGTCAGTCGGCTCACCTTTCTGCACTTTTTTATTCATATCTTCAAAAAAATATAATAGATTAGTAAGACAAGACCTTTCTTGGCTAAATCGATTTTGGCATTCTCTCATTAAACCATGACTATTTACATGTTCAGAGATTTTATTCTTTTTTTGGTTTCTATCATTTTGCCCGGTACTGAGGTCAGACTCACCCGTTTGTAGTTTCCCAGATTACCCCTGTCACCCTTTTTAAAACTGGTGTTACATTAGCCATTCTTCAATCTTCAAGTACTAAAGATGATTTTATCTAGTTTTCAGTTGGCAGGGGTAATTTGGAATCTTTCAGCTCTGTCTGCTCTGTACTTAAAGGCATCCGAGTTACTTTTATCTTTATTGAAACCTTCCTATCAGGATGACCTAACTTCCCTCTTTTGCTATTATCCTTCAAGGATACATCCTTCCAAACAATGCACTCTTGGGCAACAGTTGGCTTTCCCCTATTATCTAGTTTAAAAGTTGCTCTATTTTCTTTTTAAGGGTCAATGCCAACAGCTTGGTTCTACCATGGTTAAGGCGGAGTCCATCTTTTGGAAAGCCCCCCTTTTCCCAGAATGTTGCCCAGTTCCTAACAAATCCAAAATCCTCTTCCCTGCACCATTGTCTCATCCACACATTGAGAATCCAGAGCTCTGCCTACCTTTTGGGTCTTGCAAATTGAACAGGAAGCATTTTAGAGAATGCTACCCTGGAAGTTCTTGATTTCAACTTCCTACCTAAAAATCCCTTTCCTCATGATCACATGACCCTAGAGTAACCACCTTGGTGTGAGAGGTTTTTACATCACCTGGAGGACAGGTCCTATCTACAGGATCAATTCTGCCACACCAAGGTGATGCTCTCCTTTAGCATGACCTCTCTTCTTCATGGCACCAGAGAGGCTGCCAGATTGGAGGTGGAACTTCGTACTACATCCCTGAAGGTCTCGTCTATACACCTCTCTGTCTTCCTTAGCTCCTCCAAGTCTGCTACTCTAGCCTACAGAGACTGGACTCGTTCCCTAAGAGCAAAGAGCTCCATGCACCTAGTGCACATGTAAGACCTCTCACCAACTGGGAGAAAATTGTACATGTGACATTCAGTGCAAAAGACTGGATAGCCTCATCTCACTGCTGGACTCCTCAATATTATGTCTTCGCTTGGATTTAGGAGTTCTGTCCTGTCCTGATTTCTTCCTATCTCTCCCACCATACTTTCAGTGTATGACCTAGTGGATCATCCTCTACTGCTATCCCAATTTCAGTCGGTGTACCCCATGGTTCTGACTTGGGACCTCTCCTTTTCTCTTTCTGAACTAAGTCCCTTGTTTCCTTGCAGCCTGACCCCCAATCTGGCCTCCTACAGCCAGGGTCAGGCTGCGGGGAATGTTCTCAGCACCCTGTGCCCCTTCCATGCCCAGGGCCAACCATCCCCCGCCGACTAGGATAACTTATTCCACCTTGAAAGTGAAATAAGTTCCCCATTCAAGTCACTGGCTCCAGACGTACAGGGCCAACACTGGAAATGGCCCTGTATGTCCAGGGCTGACGACTGTCCACTACCTGCCCTAATGCTGCCCCCAAGCTGCCCCTTTCCCTCCCCGTCTTCCTTCCCCATACAAGACACAGGGAAGGTAGACGGGACCAGGAAAAGGCATGAATAGCAGGGATGGATGTCCCAAAGCCATGTAGCTGGTAGAGAGATGACATAAGAACATAAGGTACTGTATATCATAAGGGGTCAGAACAGTGGCCAATCTAGGTTGCAAGTACGTAGCTGTTTCCCCAAAAGGCACAGGTTCCACAATGCTTGTACTGGGCAAGCAGTGAATATTCTGGGTCTACTTTAATAATGGTTTATGGACCTTTCCTCCAGGAACTTGCCCAGACCTTTTTTAAACCCAGATACACTAACAGCTTTTACTACATCCTCTGGTAACAAATTCCAGAGTTTGATTACATGTTGAGTGAAAAAAATATTTTCTCTTATTAGTCTTAAATAGGTTACACTTTAGCTTCATTGCATGCCCCCTGGTCTTTCTACATTTTAATGGTGTAAACAATTGATCTACATTTACCTCTTCCACTCCTTTCATTAATTTACTTTATAGACCTCTATCATACTTCCCCTCAGCCGCATCGTTTCCAGGATGAAAAGCCCTAACCTTTTAAGTTTCTCATCATAGGGGCGTCCTTCCGTCCCCTTTATTATTTTGGTGGCTCTTCTCTGTACCTTTTCTAATTCCGCTATATCCTTTTTGAGATACGGCAACCAGAATTGCATACAATATTCAAGGTGCAGTCGCACCATGGAACGATACTGAGGCATTATAATATCTGTTGTTTTATTCTCCATTCCTTTCCTTATGATTCCTAGCATTCTATTTGTCTTCTTTGCCACTGCTGCACACTGGGCGGAGGGTTTCAATGAGTTATCCATGATGACGTCTAAATCTTTTTCCTGGGTGGTGATTCCTAATGTGAAACCTTGCATCATTTAACCATAGTTTGGGTTGTTCTTTCCTAGGTGCCTAACTTTACACTTGTCCACATTAAATTGCATCTGTAATTTGAACATCCATTCTTCCAATTTATCAAGGTTCTCTTGCGACAAACAATCAAGGCATTTAGGGAGGGTGAAGGTCTCTCTAAGTGCTCTCTCATTCCTGCCAATCCCAGTCCCTCCTTTTGCCTTCATTTCATTTCTTTGCTTTTCATTTACTTTCTCTGCTTCATTAGGCTGCTCCTCCACTCCACTGTCGGATGGGAGGAGTAGCCTAATGGTTAGAGCACTAGTTTGGGAGACCAGGATTCAATTCCCGCTAGCACTCTTTGTGGCCTTGGGCAAATCACTTAACTCTCCATTGCCTCAGAAAAATTCCAAGTTATCAATGTCCCCGTTTAACATACATTACCAATGTAAACTGTTTTGATTGAAATGATAAAGCAGTATAAAAGACATGTTAAATACATAAATAAAATTTGAAGTCCATGCCATCTGCCTATTTTCTCCACTACCTCTCCAGGTAGCTGTCATTAATCAATCCCCCAAGTCCACCTTCACCTTTCTCGCCAACTTTGGCTCCTGGCTCTCCTCTTTTCTGGATGCATCTTTCCATTCCCTTCTTCTTGGGGCTCTTAACATTTACATGTATGCCCTTCTGACCTTTATGCCTTAAAGCTCCTTTCCCTAACCTCTTCATTCAACCTTCTATTGTGCTCTACCATTCCTATTCACAAACATGGCCACTGCCTTGACCTCATGTTTTCCTCAAATCTCTCTACCTCAGTTCTTCCCTTATCTGACCATTACCTGCTAACCTTCACCCTTAAACCTCCCCCCAATCTTGGTCTTGCTCGATCTCCACCAACATGTTTAGGAATCTTCAAACTGTCAACCCTTCAGCTCTCTCCACTGCTATCTTATCACCTCTATCCTCCACTATGTCACCTGAGTCCATTGTTGGGGCAGTATGTTCTTTTAGCACTATACTCTCCTCTGCTCTAGATGCACTGGCTCCTCTCATTCCATGCCCTGTAAGGCAAACTGTACCTCAACCCTGGCTGCCCTCAACAACACACTATCTACGCTCCTGTGCCCGCTCTGCTGAGCGGCTTTAGCTTAAATCACATACCCTTATTGACTACCAACATTTAAAATTCATGCTAACCTCTTTCCAGTCAGCCATAGCACTCGCCAACCAAGAATACTATGTCCATCTGACTGACTTTCTTGCCTCTAACCATTGCCATCTTTTTGCTATGCTCAACTCTCTCCTCAAGGTCCCTCCTTCCCCAATCACTCCTTCACTGCCTGCCCAGATCTTGGCTGACTACTTCCATGACAAAGTTCAAAATATTAGCCTTGAATTTTCTGCAGGGACACCTCCACCTCATCTTCCCCCTCTTCAATCCTATTTCCTTTTCTCACCTTTGGTCTCCCTTTCTTTCTTTTCTGAAATCACTGAGGAGGAAACTGAAAATCTTATTTCCTCCTCCAAACTGACTACTTGGTCTTCTGATCCCATCCCTACCCGTCTGCTAAGCTCTATCTCTTTTGCCATCATACTTTCCATCTTTCATATCCTTAACCTATCACTTTCTACTGCAACTGTTTCTATGGCCTTCAAACATGCTGTGGTTACACCTCTCCTCAAAAAGCCTTCACTAGATCCTACCTGTCCTTCTAGTTATTGACCGCTCTCTCTCCTCCCCTTTGCTTCAAAACTACTTGAATGTGTGGTTTACCAGTGCTGTCTTGACTTTCTTTCTTTTCAAGATCTTCTGGACCCACTGGCTTTCATTCTCTACATTCCACAGGAATGGCTCTTGCCGAAGTCTCCAGTGACTTTTCTTGTTTGGATTGTCTTTGTTTATTCCTTGATATTCTGCTCTTGATTTGGGCTTGGCCATGTTTATTCTACTCAAATCCAGTCCTGGAGGGCCGCAAACCAGTCAGGTTTTCGGGATATCCCTAATGAATATGCATGATATGCATTCAAATACAATGGAGGCAGTGCATGCAAATACATCTCATGCATATTCATTAGGGATATCCCGAAAATCTGACTGGTTTACGGCCCTCCAGGACTGGATTTGAGTACCTCTGTTCTAGATTGATGTGTTATATATTAGATGCTTTATATTGTGGTAACATAATTTGAAATAAACTTCTAAAAAAAATAAGGATAACCCTGATTAGCATTTTTAGCTCATATATACACCCGATACAATTCCTTAGAGGGATAACCCTTTGCCAAAAAGCGCTGTGTCAACACCTCTGACTGTTTCTTAAATTCCAAAGGGGCAGAGCATATCCATCGAATCCTTAAGAATTGGCCCATAAGAATGTTATCTCTAAGGTGTCTTGGGTAAAAATTTGAATAATTAAGTAAACTATTACGGTCAGTTACCTTATGGTATACTATTGTCTGTAATTGCTCATCCCCCGTATTTTGAATGTCAACATCCAAAAAATGAACTCCCCTAGATGAATATTCAGGGGTAAATTTTAAATGCTCATGGGAATTGTTTAGCCAATCCAAAAACTTGTGTAAACATGCCTTCGTTCCCTGCCATATAAAAAATATATCATCAATGAATCTGGTCCAGTAAACAACTTGTGACCAATACATTGAAATATACACTACCTTCTCCTCAAATTGACAGATGAACAGACATGCGACTGAGGGGCCACCATCACCCCCATTGCTACCCCATGAATTTGATGAAAAAAATGATTTTTAAACTAAACATAATTGCGCCCCAAGACTAGATGTAACAATTGAACTAAAAAATACCATAATTCCCTGGATATAGATCATACCTGCTGTAAATACTGAGTGGCAATATGAATGGCAAGAATCTGAGAAATCCGTGTGTATGAGGATACTATGGGGTATGTTTACTAAACTGCGCACACGTGCGCGGCGCACAAGAGCGGACACTAATGATGCATTTAAGAGCTTTTAAGCGCCGCGCACGCGTGCGCGCAACATTAACGGGGCGCCGCACGTGTGCGGGGCGCTCATGTGCGATAGAGGCGGGGAAACGCTTACGGAGGGTGGAGGAAGGCTCCCGAGGGGTGGGGGGACGGGGTCAATGGGTGGAGAGTGGGAGGGGAGAGGCTCCCTGCACAGGAGCGGGGCTCAATTTTGGCATGTAAAATACCGCGAGTGAAACCCTCGCGTTAGAGGCGATTTAAAGGGAAGAGAAACCATTTCCGTCAGCAATGTACAGCAAAACCGGGGAAACCAGAAAAACGTGAGCAGTGTGATACATGTGCACAAAACAAAATACCAAATATACATTGAAAATGGCCACAAAAAATCCCAAATAAATAAGAATCCAGCTGGGCAACAGTGATATTAATGGGAAACCATAAAAAACACTCCCTGGAAAGCTCCAAAAAGAAAAAATGTTCTTTGTAAGGGTCTACGCTCCGTAGACTTGTTCAAAAATCACTGCAGTGTAATGGAGCTGTCTTGGGAGTGTTTGTCATGTTGCCCATTGATGTCACTGTTCCCCAGCGAGGTTTTGGTTGTTTCCCCTTTTAGTGGAGGTCATTTTTGAGGTGTAATTGCACCCCTGTCCCCATACAAGGTAAACGAGCCCACAGTAGAATTGTGCAGAGCAGGGTTTCTGACTCGTGCAGCCAGGTTTTCTATCTCCAGAGACTGCACTGTCTCTGTGGCTACAGTGTGGTGCAGCGGACACAGCCAGTGCCTGTAGGACCAGAGAGTCACAGGTTCAAATCCCATTTGGGGCACCTGCCAACCCAGTCCCCATAGTTTTACCCACCACTAAATAGTGAGAGTACAGACACTCCTTTATTGCAGAGAACATAAGCATGGTCCCAACACCTATATTTGACCCCACACTGCAATCAAACCATAACAATGGCCATTTCCTTCAGCCGAGTCCTCCAAAGTCAGTCCTGGAGTGCTACAACTCACACAGGTCATATGTTTTTCCCAGATAGGGACATGTCTGCATGTTGGCGGAAGGGTACAGGTGGGGGAGGGTGCAGTGGCTGCAAACCACAGCAGACAGTGGCCTAGGCCTGTGCAGGCTGGCACCGTCCACTGCAACAGACAGGCCCTGTTGGATGTACAGTCATGGACTCCCCAAGGAACACAGCATATCTGTGGCAACATGGTGGTACAGTGCACACAGATAGTGGGTGCAGGAACAGAAGGGCACAGGCTCAAAGCCCAGCTGGGGCTACTGCTAATCCAGTCCACATATTTTTCCTACAACTAAACCATGATAGTAAGGACAAACCTGTATTGCGGAAAACATAAGCATGGTTGATACGCCTATATTTTATCAATCCAAACACAGACACCATAAAAAGCTGCATTACCCAGAGCAGAGTCTCCCAAATGCAGTCCTGGAGGGCCAAACACCAGTCAGGATCCATGCTGCCTCAATAAAGATGTCTGTGCTGCATATCTATGCACCAACCCCCATGGTATGCTGATGTAGCTCATGAGGGACAGCATGAAAAGCCGAACATTGTTTGGAACACCAGGACTAGAGTTGGGACACTGTGCTGTAAAGCAGCAGCCAACAGGGCCAGACACACCCACACACACCCCCACAGGCCCCATTGACCAATGCCTCATGGAGAGGCAGGACATTGGGCCCTGCTTGTATCTCCCAATACTAGCAGTTTCAGACCTTAGCACTGCCACCCTACACCTGCGTATATGGTACGCAGCTATCAAACGTTGCCCGTGATAACTGGCAGATATCAATTCCTACTTTAAGCACATTTTGCTCAGTGATCTCCAATGACAACACAGTGGTGCAGTGCACAAAGACAGTATATGCAAGAACAGAAAGTCACAGGTTCAAATCCCAGTTGTGTCAGCTTCCAACACAGTCCACTTATTTTACACATGAAGAAAACATGGTAGTAAAGACTGCCAGGTATTCCTGGGAACAGAAACATGCCTCAAATGTATATATTCAACAGCAATGAACACAAACACCATAAAAATGTGGTACCTAGAGCAGAGTCTCCCAAAGGCAGCCCTGGAGGGCCAAACACCAGTCAGGTTCCATGCTGCCCCTAATGAAGATGCCTGTGCAATGTAAACAGCAATGGTGCAGAATAGCATGTTGCCAGAGGGTTACCGGTGGTGGAGGGGGCAGTGTGTGCTGGTCACAGCAGGTGGTGGCCCAGCCCCCTCACGTGGGTTCAGTGCACCCCAAAAGACAGTCCCTGTCTGACAAACAGCCATGGACACCCCAGGGAACTCACTATTTCTGTGCTAAGACGGTGGTGCAGCGGATGCAGCCATTGCCTTATGGACCAGAAGGTCACCATTTCGAAGCCCAGCTGGGGCACCTGCCATACCAGTACCCACATTTTACACTTTGAAGAAAACATGATAGTAAACACTGAACCCTTAATGCGGAGAACATAAGCGTGGGTGAAACACTCATATCTTTCCTTAAATAATACACACCACATAAACATATGCATTGCCTACAGCAGAGTCCCCCAAATGCAGTCCTGGAGGCTAAAAAATCCCTCAGGTTGGATGCAGTCTCCAATAAAGATGCTTGTGCTGCAATTGCAGGTCCCGGCCCCATGGTATGCAGAGGTATCATAGGCATATTCATCATGGACATCCTGAAAACCTGAACAGTGTTTGGGCCACCAGGACTGTATTTGGGAACCTCTGCCCTAAAGCAGCAGCCAACAGGGGCGGAAACACCTGCACCTGCAGGCTCCATCATCCAAAGTCAAATGCAGAGGCCGGATTTTGGGCCCTGTGTGCATCTCCCAATACTAGCATGTGCATACATTAGCAATGCCACAGTAAGCACGGGTATACGGTACACAGATATCAAAAGGCTGCTATGATTCCTGGCACATAGAAATGGCAAAGTTAAGCACAATTATCTCAATGAGTTGTATCACACCAACCTCTCTGATGTCTGTGGAATGTGCGAAAGATCATGTGTCTGACAGAGTCCACCACCCTGGAGCATGACACCAACGTTTCCACCTAACATAGCCATGCCTGCACTGTGCCCAGTAATGGTGCATTTGCCAGAGCTGCCAAATACCTCTACAGCTGCTCAATGCTGCCATAGGTGTGGGGCGTGTGTGTTTGTCTATCCAGTGTATGGTGGTTGACAAAACCCTCCGCAGCCCAAACTGATAGCACTCTTCCATTATTGGCCTGCCAATGTGCATAATGAGGAGCAAGGCACTGTGGGTATAGCCCAGACAGGGTGGCATGAGCAGGATGCAACTGCACAGGGCATAGGGCAATGGCTGGGACATTGTAGTGCCTGGCCACCACCTGCACAGACATGGTGTCCACAGCATGTCCTGCTGGGAGGTCACTCTCTCCCTGACCGAGCAGTGACCACGGCATGGCTAGGTTCCGCCATTGTGGTATCTAATCAGTCTCTCATGTGATGTATATGGCTTCTGTAGCCCAATCACTGAGTTAACTGCCTGGTGGGTGTGCTCTCGTCCCAGTTATGGGTGCACACATGTCCTGCGGTAGCATGCACAATGGACTGTCTAGCGGACTGTCTGCAGTTAGTGTGTGTATGTCTGGGACACCTCGCAGGGTTCAGAAGCTGGGGACCCACTGTGCTCGCTGCTGGAAAATGTCAGATGGTGGCATGGTGTGGGGCGTTTCAAGGCCTAGCATCTGTCTGTGCTTGAAGTATGGATGCGTAGAGAATGGTAGAAGGTGCTCTGTTGTTTCCTCCAACCGCAGCTTGACTGAGGTTTGATGGCCCTGTCTGCCATGGCCACCATTGCAGGGATATAGAATGTGGATCTGTTTTGGGGGGATCCTGGGTTCCAGGGGGCAGGTTTGGTGGGCTGACACACTCTGCCTAGGTGTCCATACAGCTCCTTCCCTCGCACATACATCATGTGGGCATGGCGCACATACAGAGGATATGCACTATTCCATGGGCATCAAAGTCCACAAGGCCCAGATGTGGCTGGGATATATAGATGGACAAAGGTGTACCGTAGGTATGTCTGATAGAACAACCTATCAAACACCAGCACACATGGGACATGAGGTATAGGCCATTTCAGCATGGACAGGTGATGTGCACCCCACCTCACCCTCAGGGTGAGCACAGGCCCCCCACACTGAGACGGTCTGTAGCCACTCTGTAGCAGCAACACAGAAGGTCTGTACCCAGCACTAGGTCTAGGTGCTGTGGGGGTGCACACCCCATTCTCGGAAAATGTGTAGACTGCTGCTTTGCATGTGCAGTGCATCATGGGTGTGAGTGGAGTACCCCTACCCTGTTAAGCGCAACACACAGTCTGCAGACCTCATATTGTAGCCAGCCAGACCTCTTTCACACATATAGAGCTGTAGCCAAGTGGTGAATGTAATGCCTGTGAAACAACAGATTGTTGGTTCAAATTCCTAGTGCGGTTAGGCAGCAAACATTTTTAGATAGGCACATTGCTGCATATACTGTGCTAGTCAGCATCAGTGCTGTTTACTTTGCACAAACTGGCCAGACATTGATCAGGGCATTGTAACATGGAGATAACTATTCTACAGGGTACATGGGGGCTGCCTGGGCAGTATGTGTGTAATGTCATGTAGTACTGCCAACAGAGAAACCATCACAGTGCTGTAACCATAGCCTTCCCTATTAGGTGGCTTATGGGGCACCTGAGGCTTACAGCACTGTGAGGATCCTAGAACTGCCACCACTAATTTCCATTAAAACACCCGTCATTGGCTGCACCCACAAATTACCCCACTGTGGATGGGAACACACATCCTCTGGCTTCACAGGCAGCGAGGTGAGCTGTGGGATACAGCTCTATAGCTGAGATCAGATGCCTGGCTGGCTAAGGAGGAAATCCTGCAGACTGTGTGCTGTGGTTATCAGGGGTGCGTTGATACAGTAGGAACAATGCTTCACTGCACATGATGTGTATAGCACTGTAAGGGTGTTGCTCCTGGCAGTACATATGTAATGTAGAAAGGAAACTGCCGCAAGTAACACTGTTGCAACGTAAGAAGATATATGCCGCACGCAGCACCAATGTACATTAAAAGCACTATGCCTAAATTGGCACTGCTGTAGAATAATGTGTGCTGCCTGAGACACGTAATCCAGAGCCCCACTTGGTAATTGAACCTATGACTCCTGGTTTAGCAGTCCATCTAACAACCATTGTGCTACACGTCTGCCACCAGTACTGTATGGCAGCACACATAGTAAAGGATAACGTGCAATAAGGTGGCATGCCTACCTAAATCACCTCTTAATGGTCAGCATGCAACCTATTGTGCATGTGCAATGTTCAAATATGGTGTCTCCCCCACCCCCCTATGGCAAACCCCACATCCTTGCAGGGAACACATGGAGATACACCACTGAACATACTCCAGGGGCACACACAACCCCAAATTACCAGGGGGTCTTTTTGCCGACGCTGATGGTTTGTCAGCACCCCTTGTTATAAGTGTCCTGGCAGTATCTGACACACGTAGCACACCTCATCAGACAATGCACTAGCAATCAGTGAATATGTGTCCATAGGTTCAAAACCACACTGTGTAAACAAGAATAATCAGTAATAATCTAAGTGTTCTTTTGTACATGAGAGACACATCGGTGCTATGTGTGGCTGCAGAGATCAATAGACATACTGTTGTCCACACACTACCCAGTGTGTCTGAAAGATGCGTGCATTCTCAATGTGCATATTCCCGCCACGCAGCCATGCGGAACGCTGGTGCGCGCCTATCTGTGTCGCGTAGCCATGCGGCGCGCATGTGCGCGAACCGCTATGTGCAAATGCATAGGGGAGCACAGGGAAAAACATTGGACGCACACTTTGCATGTCTGTTACCATATCATTTTATTCACGCAGTTATGGTCGACGGCGTGGCCGCCCACGTCTGCCATGTCTCAAACCCCCCCTTGTGCCCCACCCTCCTGCTGTGCTGGTGGTGGTGGTGGAGGCGGTGATGGTGGTGGTGGTGGTGGCGGTGCAAATCATTGCATTACAGCAAGCATGCCCTCCAGGGCCACAGCAATCCTTTCTAACGGCATGGCCCTCACCTCTTCCCACAATTCCCTAATCTCCTGCCGTAACAGGTCCACTGAATTGCATATGGCTTCAGATGCCTGACGACTGCCTGTGGGTGGAACAAAGGGTGGCCTGTGAGATCCATCTCCAGTAATCAACCATCACACGCAACAATGTCACACATATAACACATGTTTTTCATTGTGATTTGACAGACTCTAGTAGAAACATGGTAATGTTTACAATACCTCATTGTCAGAGAGGTATATGTCACAGCCACACACAGCACATGGTTCAGTTATGTGATGTGGGGGTCAAACACAAGTATACACAGGCTGCGCATACACACCCACGTACTGCACACGTTACAATAGGCGTTGTGACAGATAGCAAACACATGTCCATTGTGTAGGGGGGTGGAGCGTGTGCGCTGGACAGCAACCACACCTGGGGAGTCGCATTGATGAAGCAGAGGTTGGTTGAGAACACCCAGCCCAGGTGGAACCACAGTTGGAGGAATACACGCAGCATGGACAGGTTAAAAATTCCGCACAATTGACTCTGAGAGATGGGGTGGAAGCACCACCATTACAAACCTTACGTGGACATGTCCACTGCTGCTTCATGTGTCTGTCGACACAGGGGTTCACTTACACCTATTGGCAACATAGCACGGGTCTGATAACAGTGCAAGTACACCTTCATACACATGTGGGGGTTTTAGACAGAGCATGGGTAGCACCAGATGGTGCAGCAGAGGGGGACAGACCGCAAGATTGCACAGACAGGGTTATGATGCGCAACCAACAGCAGATGGTAACCCCTAGGGATGTGTGGTGAATCACAGAGCTAGGCGGGGGGGGGGGATCCCTGATTCAGGTTGGCAGCAGGGGTGTCACCTGTGAGGTGTTTAGTCTTTCCAACAACAACAGGGGGCATAAGCTGACCTGTGTGATCAGGTGGGTGGGTCACAACCCATGAAATTGTGTAACCAATTGTCATATATACAGAAATGGGACATGTTGATAGCCCTGTCTGTATGTCTAGCAGCCTACCTTAGTTGTGGACATACAGGCAGTCTCCAGGGACCTGTAAGCCTCCCAAACCATACCTACATGACCTTTCACCCTTTCCTTTCCGTACATTGTGCAATATGGGTGTCAAAACAAATTTGAAATGCTAATGTCATATCTTATGATTGGTTTTCACCTGGAAATGCAGACTGTAGGGTATGGGGGCTGTGTGACGTTGCATTACATACAATCTTTAGGTTGGTGTATGGTATCTCTGGTTGTCCATGGACTAGGGGATAGTGGGCATTACTTTTCCTGCCACACGGCTGGGCATCTGTGATGAGGCTGACTGTTGCAAGTGCAATGCTAGTATTGAGGTTATGACTCATAACATACTGCACCTTAAACTGCATTCCTCTTATGTCTGCATCCGTATGTGTCAACGGACCCTAGGCTGTTCTGTTGTGTGTCACAGTGAGATCAGCTAACATACGTAATACCCTTTTGTTGTCTAAAATGTCTACCGTCTATGGGAGACAGACATGTCACAGCTGTTGAAGGTATGTTGTCACATCCACCACACACACCCCAAACAGAGACTAATGGTTTGTGTGTTGTGGTTGTGCCAGTCTGTGGTCACCACTGTTCCCTCTCAGCTGTGGGCATGTGTGTGCGCACACACCTTGCCAAGCAACCAAAACAACTTTATGACAGAGCGCACATAAATTATGTCTGTGATTCTGATCAACATCAACACATACGTGTTGAAATGTACATGTTATTGTGTATATCTGCATTCCACAGGTTCTAAGATATGTTTCACTGAAATCACTGTGGTGCACATACTGTATCCTGACGTGTAGTCTACTGTTACGTTATATAAACTAGCCTGCCATTGTGTGGAGTGGACAAAATTGACATTACTCCCATAAGATGCGCAGCTGCTATCTTATGCACACTCAGCATACAGAACATTGGAGGTAACAATGGTTATCACCCACCTTCTGCATCTTGACGTGCAGATGTAGCATGGGCTCTTAGCTCCGCCATCAGAGCATCCTCCCCGACCTCCTCCTGCCTCGGTGGTTGGCTGCCCCCTGTTGTTCCAGACACCATTGTTGTATGGCTCATCATATGTTGCTCCAGGGGCCCCTCGCCGGAAGATGTGCTGCCCCCCGACACAGCAGCCTCTGCCTCCTCCATGATGTGAGGCCCGGACATTTCAGCCCCCTCCTCCTCCTCCTCTCCCTCCTCCTCATGGGTGATCATGCTACTGTAGTCACCTGCATTGTGGACAATCACAAACAGCACACATATGTTTACGCATTGCAGCTATGTATACGTGTGTGCTGCTGACAACACATACATGATGGTGGTGGGACCCTGCATGTGTGCTGCAGCCAGGATCCCCTACACCCTCCCATACCTGTCTGTCACCACCATGTACCTGTACCAGGGGAACAGGTGTGTTTCTTTGCCCTACACACCTTGTTAATTTGCCAAGCTTCTGTTTCTGCTCAAATTGCGCATGTATCCGGCATTCCATCTCTCACCCCATGGTACAAAATATGTCCACTCACGGCTGCACATTCATAACCCTTACACCTGCTTTGGCTATCCCCTGATTGAGTGTGCATGCCATTGAGCAGGGCATATGTCCTTGTGACATACTATCATCACAGTGCTACATGTGCTTGGCAGCGTCATACTATGCAGCAAGCTGCAAATGTTAATCACTTTGGGGGCATTGACAAGCACATGCAGCACTGTGCGTATAGTATGTCACATAAACATGCCCTTATCACAGGCCAATGCAATAATACAGGGGATGGCAAGCACTGTTGTGGGGGTAGGTTAGGGCCAGGTACAGGTGGACATGTTTGTGACAGATGGGTGGAATGATGGGATGCGGAACACATGTTGACATGTGTCCCAGGAACATAGCAAAAGAACAGGGTGTTCCAAGCCAATACCATGACGTGGAGAGCTCAGAGGGACCCAAAAGAGATTTAGGAAGATACATATGTCACTTTCCCGACAAAGGCCATGTTTCGCTGCCTTCCTCAGGTGCATCACGTGGACCACTCATTTGCTCTCCTTTCATGAACATACGTGTAATTCTACACCTTGACAATTCATTGTCAAACGTGTGTGATAGGGGAGGTTCCCATACACTAGGCAGCAACTGGAGACTGCTGAAATGCCAGACGTAGCTGCAATGCAAATCCAAACACTCTTTCTGTGTTTCACTGTGTTATCTCCTTCCTTCACTACAAAGTCGGATCTGAACACATTTAATTGACGGTTGTTCAGATTTTACTTTGAAGTGATGGTTGGAGATAGCACAGTTAAAGATGAAATGGGTGTTCTGATGTGCATTACATCTACGCCTGGCATTTCTGCATTCTCCAATTGCTGCATAGTGTTGGGCAAGCCTCCCTTTCACACACTTTGGAACTCGAGTTGCCAAGGTGTAGTGTTACATATATG
This sequence comes from Ichthyophis bannanicus, assembly GCA_033557465.1. Lineage (NCBI taxonomy): Eukaryota > Metazoa > Chordata > Amphibia > Gymnophiona > Ichthyophiidae > Ichthyophis > Ichthyophis bannanicus. The sequence goes on from CM066037.1 coordinate 212,592,445, forward strand.
TTCAAGGTGGTAGAGCAGTTTTTAGGTCCACCTCTTGCCCCTGAGGCCGCCAGCAGAACCCAGCCTGTGTTGGGTCAGTGGCATATGTCTTTAACAGCAAACATTAGTGGTCATTTTGAGTTCTCCACGTCTTGTTATTGGCTTGATTTAGCCTTTGTCTTGGGTTTGTGCCTTTGTGCTGAACAGAACAGGTTGTGGAAAGGTACAGCACACACCTGTGACACCTGCATAGGTAAATGATGTTGTTTTGGAGGGAGCTATGGAAGTACATTTTCAGATGTTTACTCTCTACACAATGGGGATTACAGGAAGGTTTTGAGAGGTTAGAGGTATACGTAGCATACTTACCTGCATGCGGATGGGCTGTGTCCAGGGCCGCAGGCAGCCCATATGTATAGATGGGGCCCAGTCTTTCGGTGAGCTGCTGTTCGAGGGGTGTGAGCATAGGGGGGAGGGAGCCCCCGCCACCTGTGCCCCTAGCATGTTCCTGTTCAACAGCCATGTGGTGGCGCACCCCTCTTTTAATATCAGAAAAGCGTTTTTTAAGGCTTTCAATATCTCGCAGAGGGCCCCCTACCTCAGCAACTGCAGTGCGAACCTCCTCCCACACTGCGTTGCGTCCAGCCGCAGTTGTGCGGCTGCTGAGTCTCCCAAAAAGGACTTCATAATTTTCCAAAACCATAGCAAGGAGGTTGTGGTTCTCTGCATCTGTGAACCGTGTGGCCCTCCTCCTCTGTGTTTCAGGCACAGGGACCCTTTTTCTTTTGGCAGTGTGTCTGCTCTGTGCAGCCTGGCCCTTTGCTGATGGCCCTGCTGCTGGCTCTGCCTCCATAGGGCCGGCGGGCCCTGCCTCTAGAGGAACAGGTGGGCACACCTCCCCCACCCCCTCGGCCTCACCCTCCCTCTCTCTCACCCTCTCTCTCTCTGTCTCACTCTCACTCTACCTCTCCATCACCCTCTCCTCTCCCCACACCCCACCTCACCTGACCTCACCTCACCCTTTCTCCCTCACCTACACACAACACAACACAAACGGAACAAATATGAACACAATAGAAACCACACAACACAATATACGACACAGTACACAGGACACTACAGACCCAATAGACTACAATACAATACAGTACAGTACAATACACTACAATGACACCTGCACACTACCTCCAGAAACTACACACCAGCTACACTACTCCCTGCTCACACACTACTCTCACCTACCTAGCACTCCTCAAACAACCCTCAACGTGGACCAGGTGTGCAGGGTGTTTTATAGAATTTTTTACGTAAGTTACGTTGCGCATGCGCTGTTTGTGTGACGGCGCTGCTTGTGCACAGCGCGTATTTGCAATTGCGCATGAGCGGGCGTGTGTTTGGCGAGGTGCGTCTGTCTGTGCGCGTTGCGCATGTGCAAGTGTTTGCACATGTGCGTTTTAATCTCTACATCTACACATAAATTGGACGCATACACCCATGCGTAATGAGATGCACATGCGCAACGCACACACACAGACACACATGGCAAAACATTTGCACATGCGCAGACAGTTGCAGATGCGCGACGTGCACAGACGCCCATGCGTAACAAGTTGCACATGCACACCCCACACACACAGACGCACATGCGCAAACTTTTGCACATGCGCGCCGCGAACAAACAGCGCCCTCGACCTGTGCATGCGCAAAGTCCGCAAATCCAAAAACCATTATAAAACTGCCTGCAGAATTGGTCCACATTGAGGGTTGTTTCGTAGGCGAGGTGTGTGTTGGTTGTGAGATACGGAGAGAGCAAGGCAGGTGTTGTGGATCAGATTGAGTGTGTTGTTTGTAGTGTGTTGCATTGTATTGTGTGTCTATTGTCTTGTGTTGTTTGTAAGGTGTACACTGTCTAGGGAGGTGTGTGTGTGTGTGTGTGTGTGTGTGTTTGTTTAGCCACACTAGAGGGGTTTGTGGCGGGGATTTATGTAGCTGCATGTGCCCGAAGACGTGGGCGGATGCTGCGGAGCAAGGACAGGGGAGATGGTGTCCATGGGGCTGAGGCACAGGGCATGGGTGTAGTCCCGCAGCAACTCAGACCTGCAGCTGTAGGGGCGGTCCGGCCAGGTGCTGTGGTTGGACGGCGCAGAAGGCGTGCTGAGGTGCAGGCTCGGCAGCCTCGCCTCTACAGGCCCAGGGCCCAGCTCCAGGGCATGCGTGAGGACCAGGTCATCTCCCTGTACCGACTGAGCACAAGGGCTATTAGGGAGCTCTATGAGGATCTGAGACCTGACCTCGAGCCCCTGACTGATCGGTCCCATGCCATACCTGGTTTAGTCAAGCTCCTTGCTGCCTTACATTTCTTTGCCTCTGGCTGTTTCCAGTCATCTGTGGCCGCAGTGTGTGGCATGAGCCGCCCCACCTTCTCAGGCTGTCTCCACCAAGTACTGCGTGCCATGGTCAGCCGGGTGAGGAATTACATAGGCCTTCCTCACAATAAGCAACAGTGGGGGACCCTGAACCAGGCCTTTGAGGCGTTAGCCGGGATACCACACATGATGGGAGCTATTGATTGCACACATGTTGCCCTGGTCCCGCCTAGAGACAGGGAGGTGGTGTTCCGCAACCGCAAACACTACCATTCCCTGAATGTTCAGGTTGTATGTGATGCTAATCTGCATATTCTGAATGTGGTCCCTAGGTTTGCAGGGTCCACCCATGACTCCTATATCCTGCATCACTCAGCACTATTCAGACAATTTGAGGAGGGACATTATGGGGATTGTATATTGCTGGGTGAGTATTTCCTGATTACTTATTTTGTAATGCATCTATTTGTGTTTCAGTATCTCTTATATAGTGCACTGTTTGCTCTCTGTGCGTTTGAAAACTTACCTTACATTGAAAAGACTGGCGACTGTTTAGAGTTGTCATTGCTACCGGAGTGTAAACGTAGAGTAACAGGGGACATGATTAGAAATGTGACATCAAGATTGTAACATTATCTGATCAAACCCTGCTGATGGTGTTCAAATAACTACGCATGTTTGCAAATGTGTGTCCTGTTGGTGGATTGCTAATAGTTTGTGTGTGTGTGTGTGTGTGTGCCATCTGCACACATGGGGGGGGGATGGTTGGTGCCCTTCACACCCACCTGTGATGCCGGTTCCTTTTCAGGTTGTTGTGTTTTGTCATGTTACATTTATGTTATTGAAAACCCATACAGCTAACCCTTGCCATGTGTGTGTGAGGTTCACACACTCAGTCAGTACTGGGGTTGTCACCCTTGAAGCAGTAGATAACATGAGGGTCTGTGTAGCTATGTAGGATGCATGTTTCTGACCTTTGCAAATGAGAGTACATGTTTACATAAGTAAGATCATGCAATTGACCTGCGTCAGAGCAGAGGAGAAACAAAGTATAGGTTTTGCAGTACGTTTGAACACTGTAGATGTGGGGGACATAGGCATCATTGTAGGTGTTGGTACTAATGTTGCAGAGCATTGTTGAAAGGTGACAGCAAGGGCAAGGGGGCTATTTGGATGCATACAGAGAGGTATTGGTAGCACATACACAGGAAAGTACTCTGCCTCGGTATATGTGATTGTTGCAGGCTCATGTGGGCTACAGTGTGCAGTTCTGTGGACCGCAGCTTCAAAATGCTGGAAACATGATGGAGACAGTGCAGAGGGTGGCTACTAGAATGATTGGTGGTCAGCAGTAACCAGCATATGGAGTTAGCCTGCTAAAAGTTGATATGTAGACCTTGGACAACATGGGGAATATAGGTGATATTGTTTTGACCTTGTCATACCTCCATGGCATACATGTTCTGGATATGAGCCTACATCGCATCACAAAACATTTTTGTGTTGTGTACTTTGCTGACATATACTTTGCACATGTGATCAGTGGTATATTCTAACGTTGCAGGTGGTCGAAATCATGGCACTAACTGCAGTACAATACGCATGTGCCACACATAGAGGGTCTCTAGAGGTACAAATGGGACTGTTCTCTTCTTTGGCATGTATGTACAGACTCCATGGCCCATGTGTTCCATTTATATCACCATTTTGCAATTGTTTTCAAATGCATAGTTGTGCTGTCATATATTTCTGTCAGGATGTGTTATTGATTTGTTTATTACGTCTATGCTTGTGTCAATTTGGGGTAACATGCGCTCACACATTCACATGCAACATTTCTTTCTGCAGGTGATGCAGTGTATGGGTGTCGCCCCTGGCTGCTGACCCCTGTGCGTCCGCCACGGACACGTGCAGAGCAGAGGTACAATGAGGCCCACGCCTCCAGCCGCTCTGTCATGCACCTTTGGCGTGTTGAAAAGTCGCTTCAGGTGTCTGGATAGGACAGGCGGAGCCTTACAATATAAGCCAATCACTGTGGCAGAAATAATCATAGCCTGTTGCATCCTGCACAACATTGCTCTCAGGCACGATATTCCTGCAGAGATTAATGAGGATCTTGAGGACGAACCACCATGCCCCCCCTGTACGTGCCAGTGGTGACACACAACAGGGCACAGCAGTCAGGCGGAGGTTGATTGGAGAGATCTTCTCTGGTACGTATTCCATATATTTCCACATATATGTGCTGTTCTGTGTGTGTCATGTTTATAAAGGTTTTTTTTCCAGATCATATAGCATTCAGATGAAACACTGCAATGTCATTAGACTGAAAATCATAAGGTCAAATATAGCCATGAGTGTGTGACCAACCATGTGTTCAGCCCAGAACAGCAGCTGTTGGAGGATTATGTGGGTGGGTGTTCATACGCCCTTGAGAGGTTTTGTGGGTCACATTCCTAGTTAGTGGCTGGTTGTGATAGCAGCTGCTGTGCACACACAGTTAGTTGGTTTGATGGTCTGTGTGGAGCACGGTGGGAGGCATATGGTGCAGTATTCACAATGGAAGGCAGGTCCATGATTGTGGGCAACTCTCCTGTGGGGTGTATGTTTATATGGTCCAATTTGTAGGTGCTTGTGTGGGTGTTTTGCTCGTGTCAGCTGGCTATGTCTGTATGTTTCTTAGGTGTGGTGCCACATGTCATACATAGCACAGTACCCATGCGCATGACTACTTTCCCATGATGGTATTGATTATGTGTGACGGGTGTAAATGCAACCCCTCAGTGTGGCCTAATGTACACTTCATCACGTAGCCCTGACATGGATATGGTGAAGGATGGGGACCTGTGCAGTGTGCAGCCCGGGGGCCATATCATTGCTTCAGTTTTTTTTTTGGATATTAGCCATTTTCAGCAGTATTACATATGTACACACATACAGAGGTGATGCAAGTCTGATCAGCAAAGGGTGGGTTACAGTAGCCAAGTGTTACGCTGCATGTGTGGGTGGATTTTGTGTTTTGCTGCTTTTCATGAGGAACATGGCATATGTAGGTGATGCTATCTCAACATATGCCACATGGCTATGGTACATGCTATGTATGTGTGTAGGGCAGGAGAGCACAGTGAACATCAACTAATACTTTGTGGACCCTAGCGAGGGATGTTAGGTCCACATACACAGAGAGATTTAGATGTGATGTTTTTGGTTCAGGTGCACATATAGGCTATTCATGGTTGGACATTCTCACTGTCACACAGTGGGATGACATGCAGCCATCATGGTCATGTCACAAACAGACATGGGTGTGTGGTTTTGCAGATGTGTCACTGACATTGCCATGTATTGTAGCACATCATCAGCACACAGCTGTCACTATTATTTGGGGTATGAGATGTACACTGGGGAATATGTATTTGGTCAGGGGATACAGGAGGTGTTAAATGCATAATTCCATGTGTTGCAGCAATTTACTGTGGGGTAACAAACAACATTGGGAGAGCACTACACACGGAGAGGGGGTATTGGTTGCAACATGGGGTACACAGACTAATAGTGTGACCTTGGTATGGTGCAAAAACATGGTGTCAGCAGACACCTCTATTGACCAGTGTGGACAACAACAGAGAGGTAAGGGAGGCGACAGAGGGATTAGTGAGACCTTTCTTTAACATCTGACACCTCCGTGCTGCCTCTCCCATGTGAGAGATAAGTACAGTGTGATAGTGAACAGTCAATCTGTAGGTTATGTTGTGGGTTCTGACAGCTGGGGACAGGGAGGTGCAGTGTGTGTTTCACAGCTCAAACTTGACATATGTTTGTTTCTCTTGTGTTTTCCAATGCACAGGACATAGTTCGTGAGGATGCTGTTGGTGTGGAGCATTGGCACCTGACTGTACATCAGCCAAGATGCTGTGGTCAGGGGTAGGTGGATCTACCACTACATTGTCTGTGCCTGCAGTCACGGGGACAACATGTCGTCTGTGATGTTTCATATTGGGTAGATGTTGTGGTTCACTTGTTTTCCTTAAGCCCCCCTTACCCATATCTTGCTGTTGTCACACATATCCCCATGTGTTTGTGTCCAGTCTGTCATCTACAACACTGTTTCTGCCATATTTGCAGCATAGCTACATGTGTGTGTGGTTTTTTCTTGTTTGTGTGAACCTACACTTGTTGCCTCCCCCAAGATTGTTCTATCTGCCATCAACAGGGTATCACTGCATGTCACTGGGCCTTTATGTCCACAAATTGGCACTTGTGCACATACAGGCCATGTATTACAGCTGTCCCGCTGACCTACACATACTGTGTGGGTGTGTGTTTATGGGCTGACTGTGTGGTGATGCAGTGTTGAGGCATGGTGCATTATCATGTGCTGTGAGGGCTCTAAGTACCTGGGGGGCAGAGGTGACTGTGCTACCTCTACCGTAGTGCTATTTACCTTGTCAACATTGACAACATGTGTTGTGAGCTGTGAGCAGAATTGTGTCTTGTGTTTTGAGGAACCACTGTTGAACAACTGTTCTTTCTCTCAGATATCAGCATCATGTGGACATGCATCTTCAGTGAATTTACATGGTGATTCAATATGTTTGGCTGACATTGTCTCCCCTCACTGTTACCTGATGTGGCTGTTGAGTAGCTCAACGATTTGATGACGTACACATGATGGACAGACAGGGTATGTTTGACCTTTGTTATTTGTGGATTACATCTGGCTGTACCTGTTGATGAGTTACTGTTTGACTCATGTACATGTCATGTTGCCTCTCTGTTCACACAAACAGATGCATATAGTGTGTAGCAGTGAGATGCCTGTGTGACATGAAAATGGACATGACCATATCCATGTGACACCCGTGTCTGCATAAACATTTACTGATATCTACAATCTGTGTTTTATTTAATGTTCCGATCATGTAATGTTTGCCTTTGCATCCCTTTCTTCAGTATTTGCTAATGTGTGACTCTATGCAATTTCTGCTGTTTTTGCAAGGTTTTTAACAGGACCATAATTATTTTCTCCTGACACAGGGCAGAAGACATACCGGACCCATTTCTTACAGTGCATCTGGCCGCCCCATCAAACACCTGTTGGGGGACATAACACCATGGGATTGTTTCAGGAGAATTGAGCCATTGGATGTTTGACTTATGAAAGTGTAACACATGCCTGTGGTGGACAGTATTGCTCTTGGACTGCTGCTTTGCCCATGACAGACCTGTACAACACACTGTTTCAGCCATGCTGTGGCTGGGAGTCCTGCTCATTGCAGGGACACAGATGAACTTTCAAGGACTGTGGCATATTGGAATGTGACACTTGACTATGCATGCCCAGGGTGGCATGGAGACTTTTGATCTGACCTTTTGGATTGTAGATACACTTTGCTCTTTGGACGCTGTGTGCAGCAGAGACTGACATTGTCACTGTATGTTGTACATTCCTTGCCAGTTGTGTAGTTGTTGTATTTTGGCCATGTTTGTGACATGTCACACAGGATACGCTCATCTGTTTGTTTCCACACGAGCATACAGCCATGTTTGTGGCATAGGGGCAAAGATGGAGGGTTCCTATTATCTATGTCCACCTGCCCTCCACCTGGATATGATACATGTTTTGCCACAACAACGCTTTCATGTCCACCACCATCCTTCATTGATGTTTGCAATGGGCAAGGTTGTTTACATGCATGTGTGGCCTCACTGTATCATGTTGGTATGCGGGTGTTGTTTGTGCTTATGACTGACTATGTTTGTGACCCACAGCATGTGGACCTATGGCTTCTGTGTGGTTCACTGTGAGATGTTTGCCCATCATTTCCCTATTTACATGCTGGTTATTGTGTTTGTTTACTGTACAGACGTGACACTATGCATGTATGTACACACCTTGCATTGCAACCCTGCACGGTCCTGTTTATCCCCTGCGTTAAGGACACTCTCATTGCCCCATTATATTCGGTGTGTGGCACTGTGGGTGTCCATTGTCCTCCTTCATTCTGCATCCCATGTAACGTGCTATATGTGTCCAAACACTGTCTACCCAACAAACACTGCAAGGGGACCTCATGCATGGTGTTATCTCTGCAACTTGTTTGGTTTGTATTCTCTCTGTGTTCATGTGCCTCTGCTACCTGTTAGCATATGCTCCTTGTGCTTTGGATGATTTTTTGGGTTGACATTGTGGCATTTCTGATTCTTCGATCAGGCATTATGTGGGAGGTGTAACATTACTTTTTGAAAGTGTTTTTCACATCACAACATTGTGACAACATATGTTGTTTTAATTTGTGTGCCTTGTGTGTTGCCTGATGGCTATGTTTGGGGGAACAGGTGATGTGTTTTGGGTCATCATCATGCAATGCCTACGGTCTACATGCACTCATATGTGTGTCACACATTTGAGCCATGCAGCAGCGGGTGGGGGGTGTGGGCCTGCTGCTCAGTGCATAACATGCACCTGATGCACATTATATATTGTGCCCTTCATTTGTGGTCAAGGCAGTAACCTTTCTGTAGCATGTGGGTTGGTGGCCTGCTAAATGTGTTTCCATGTTTCACAAGGGATGCACTCACCTTGATATTATGATTGCACTGTCTACAGTATCTGTGAGGGTTAACCCAAATAAATATATGTCTTTGACAGACATTTGTCTCTTTTGTTGCTTAATCATGGTGTCAAACATGCAATGCAATGTGTGCCTTTGAATCAGTCCTGAATCCATGAAAACCTGACACTCCAGGGGTTTTTTTGTCAATGTCACTGGGGTGTCTTGCCCAAGGCCACAGTGTGTGCTAGTGTGAATTGAGCCCGGGTTGCGTGGTGTCCAAGACAGTTTTCTGACCACTAGGCTACTCCTCCACTCTTTTAGCAAATTTACACTTGTGTCTAATGATTTGCTGGTCATGTCCATGGCCCACCTGTGCTCACATCCTTGTACGATGGCAACTCTGTATGTGTCAGCCATTTGGCACATCACTGTGTATTACAGGTTCCCATACAGACCTTCCCTTTGGACTATTAGTTCTGCCTTGTGCTCAGTGTGCTGTTTGTGGGAGTGGTTGGAGACATGTGTTTTAACTCAGTAGTTTGCAGGTTTGGTCCACACATGTGGTTTTTTTAATGTTTTTCTGTTGTGGTAATAGCTTGACCATTAGTTAACAGCAGATTCATCACCTCTACACACACCCTTGCCTCTCTTCAGTGTACAGCAAGGTGTGCACTCTGTGCTGCCTAGCCATCAGATATTATCTGTTACATAGGTCTCTTTCTTTATGGTGTTTACAGGGCAGTGCACCTGGGGGTTTGATAGTGCTGCGGTTCAGCTGGTGTGTGGTACACCTCTTTTCATGTTGAGTTCCCTCCTGTCGTGTCCCAGATTGCTACCCATCTCCAACGAGCATCCTCTGCTGCCCTTGGGGTTTATTTTCTTTCCTCTTTTGCATGCTGTATCCACTGCAAAACATTTCATTGTGTGTGTGTGTGCATGTGTCCCTGGTAACAAATACAGCCTAGGATCTGATCTGTACACAGCAGATCTGCATGTGCATTTCTTCATGATTACTGTTGTGGGTTTGCCTGTCCTTACAACCAGCAAGCGTCTTGTGTGATGGCCTGCACTATTTTTGGATGCAGCCTTTGCTAATGAGCACACGTTGGTGGTGTGGCCTACCGGTTGGTGCATTGGCATTTGTGGTAGTTGTCGTAGGTGTGATTTCTCTCTGTTGTCTTGGATGGGTATGCTTGTCCTGAAGAGGTGGCTTCCATTTGTATGACGGTCATATGTGGCCAGATTTAAGCTGTAAGCACATTGTACCCTAATCTGAGTTGTGAACCACACTTCTGTTCATCTTCTGTCTGGCAGCTGTTGTGCCATCCTACCCTGATGTGCATGCTGCTAAAACACGTTCTACACTCCTACACATTCCTGAATTTCATATCTCCATGGTTGCCTCTCGTGTGTGTGCTCTGCATAGCACTCCTACTCCACTGTCATCCTGATATTTCACCTATCCTGGCATTTCAGCCTCCTGTATTGCACACATCTTCCCATCCTCTGTCACACACTGTCATTATAGCATGGTACATTACCATCACTCTGTGCATAGCTACAGCTAACCCCAATATGTTTGTCCATTTCTGTAGCTTCCACATGGCCTGTGGCTGATTTGTGTAGTCCAGCAGCTGTAATGTACATCCTTCTACTTATGCATTGTGTTTCCTTTCAGCTCTGTGCAGTGTTTGGCTTACATGTCTGTTTGCCACATACCTCTGTTGCCCTTCAGATTGTGGGATATTACTGCTCTTGGCAAACATTTTTGAATTCACCTGGACATCCTTGGACCATCTTATGTCACACCTTCGATTCACGCAGCTTATGGGCTAGCTACTATGGTGGCCTGGGAGTTGCCAACCTTTCTACATGGCCTCTGGGGAACATTAGAAGTTGCCTTTGCTGACGTGGTTATTTATGATGTGCGTTCTGGTGCACCCTAAAAGTTGCATTCATTTAGGGCACTAGGGTGGGGTTATTTTTAGATGGCAGCACAGATTGGTGTACATTTGCATGCAGAAAGCAGACATACCTATGCCAGCCCTATTCACTGCTGGTTTAAACCCATGACCCCTGCACCGTCAGTCAACGTCTTGACCATTGTGCTACACTGCTGTTCCTTCTTGCATGTCTGCACACCTACTTGACATTTCCATGCGTTACTATGCACATTGCTGCAAGCAGAAACACTGCTGGGACCTTGCCCTGCCTCATACGGCACCCTATAAAGAGCCCTATCAGCAACATTGTAGGGTGCCTTGGTGGACAGTGCACTTTAAAAGGTAACCTCTAGGGTACCTTATGCAGCACCTTCTATTACAGTGCTTTGGAAGTGCATTTGCTAGCAGTAGTAATTACAATAAAAGAGTAAGATGCCTCCTAGAGTTATTTTGCTCACAACAGGTAATGACTCAGCCAGCCTTATTCATGGGGCACAGCGGGGGATTGAACCCCTGATCCCTGCACCATTGGCCAGTCTCTTCAACATAGTGCTGTGGTTCTGTTCCTGTGCTTGCACATCAGCAAGCCAACTTATGACTCACAACATTAACAGTGCCCCGCCTTGTGCCGTCCACACCTGACAGCACACCGCCTTATGCCGCCAAAACCGCAGAAACTTCAACACACAGCCTTATGGCCAACATGTACAGCGCAACACCTTATGAGGACTGCGGCGACCCTACCCGGCTTAAGGGGTTAAAGGCAGGAGCAGCCGCTGGTGCTTCGTGAGGGAAGAGTAAAACCTTTACCCCAGGAATGCTGGGAGTTGTAGTTCCAGTTCTTCTCACTCCGAAATTAAAGAAACTGTAGTTGTGGGGTTTCTTGATAATAAGTATTTTATTAAAGCAAAAGATAAATGTTCCATCACATGGCATATAATAATGCAAAACAAAGGTGCTTCAAAAGGCTAACAGAAACTCAGGATAAATTGCAACTCAAAAGTATATTGCTGCTTTCCACTTTCCAGCCAATTACTCTCTTTTGCCTCCAGAGGCCAGTTAGGCTCACTGCAGCCTCTTACGGTCACCGTTACTCTCACAGTGCTTGGGAAAACATGTGCACGTAATCAGAGCTTCTTTCAGCAATGCAAACAACAGCTTTGTAACTCTCAGAACACAGACGGCAAAAGCATTTCCTTCAGCTTGATTTATCTATACAACAAATCGTACAGTTCATGTGTTCACAGTCTGGTAAGTCTGTATTACTCTCTGTCACTCCTTCAGACTGTAAGGCATTACTAGCTTCTTGTGAAATTAGCTGTTGTCTAGCTTGTAACTCTAAGAATTGTTTAAAGCTTTGTAGAAGCAATTCAGCCTGCTCCTTGTGAGATAGGGTACTATTATCTGCTATAAAACTTCCCTTCTGCTCAAGGCTGTTTGTCTTCTCTTCTTGTAAGTTAAAGGCATCAGAATAATTGCTAGTCTCTTTGGCAATTGTTTCATAGATAGGAGAATTATCTTTATATTCAGCTTGGCAACCATGTGGCAAATTACTCACTTTTTGCACAGCCCTTCTGTCTTCAGACGGCTCCAAGGTTCTCCAGCTGTTCTGTTTGTTGCTCTCCGGCACAAACGACACTTCAAAGAATGATTGCTCTTTCACCTGTGCTTGCCTTGAAGGCTTTCTCTCCCAAGGCGTTGCCTTCCAACGGCTATCCAATTCAAGGTTAAGTCCTCTCTCCGTGGGACTTCTGCTTACTTCCCTTGAATAGAATTGTGCAGGTTTTCTTCTTATGCCAGGTTCCCAAGTATCATTAGACTCTCCTCTGGCTTTCCAACCATCCTCTTGTTTCTTCCTCCTGTATTCCTTCCTGGGCTGCTTCTTCTTCAACTCATTCCCATACTCGTACTGAGTCACAGCCTCCTTCTCGTTCCTCCTCTCCTCCCTTCTCTCCTTCTGCTCAGAGCCATGCTCTGGTTTAAAAGTACGTTCTCTTTTGGACACGCCCCTTCCCAGGGCTGGGTGTGCCCAATCAGACCTGCAGGACTCCTCCCCTGGGCTGGTCTCCATGCTCTGCTCTGTGGAATAGAGTCTCTCTTTTTTCCTTGCCCTGTCATTTTGGCGTAAATCCTGCCGAACCTCAGGATTTTCATCTGTCTCCATAGGCTCAGGAGGGCGCTGTTCACCACAGGACACAACTTAACAACGCACCACCTTATGATGCAAAGGATTAAAAGTGCGCCGCCTTAGGCCTTACAAAATGAATATGCTTCCTATGACACCTTTAGGAAAACATCACTACCTCAGCCAGGCTTTTTTGTGGTGTACAGTGGGGATTGAACCCCTGATCCCTGCACCATTGGCCAGTGTCTTCACCATTGGGCTGTGTTTTGGTTCCTGTGCTTGCACATCAGCGAGACGCCATATGCCACACAATATTAAATTGCCCCCAAAACCATTAGCGCGTCGCCTTATGCCGACCATTATTAATATGCCTCCACAAACATTAGTGCACTGCCTTATGCTGCCCATTATATCACTGCCTCCTAAATTAACGCCTCAGCCAGCCGTCTTTAATGAGCTCTGTGGGGATCGAACCCCTGATCCCTGCACCGTTGGTCAATGTGTTAACCATTGTGCTGTGGCTGTGCTCTTCTTCCTATACATCACCACGCCACTTATACCGCCCAGTATTATACTGCCTCCATAGACATCAGCGCCCCGCCTTAGGCCGCCCAGCATTACTATGCCGCCAAAAACATCAGCGCACCGCCTTACGCCGCACAGTATTAATATGCCGCCAAAAACATCAGCGCACTGCCTTAGACCTCACAGTATCAATATGCCGCCAAATACATCAGCGCACTGCCTTAGGCCGCACAGTATTAATATGCCGCCAAAAACATCAGCGCTCCACACAGTATTTCTGTGACTCATAAATTACTGCCTCAGCCAGCTGTCCTCATTGGGCACTGTGCGGAACTGAACCCCTGATCCCTGCACTGTTGGTCAATGTGTTAACCATTGTGCTGTGGCTCTGCTCTTCTTCCTACACATCAGCACGCCACTTATACCTCCCAGTATTATACTGCCTCCATAGACATCAGCGCCCCGCCTTAGGCCACCCAGCATTACTATGCCGCCAAAAACATCAGCGCACCGCCTTAGGACGCCCAGTATTAATATGCCGCCAAAAACATCAGCGCACTGCCTTAGACTGCACAGTATTAATATGCCGCCAAATACATCAGCGCACTGCCTTAGGCCGCACAGTATTAATATGCCGCCAAAAACATCAGCGCACCACACAGTATTTCTGTGACTCATAAATTACCGCCTCAGCCAGCTGTCTTCATTGGGCACTGTGGGGAATTGAACCCCTGATCCCTGCACCGTTGGTCAGTGTCTTAACCATTGTGCTGTGTCTCTGCTCTTCTGCTTGCCCATCAGCGTAACACATATGCCTCCCGCGCAGCCATATGATGCGCTAAGGTGCGGGGCATACAGGGGCGCCGCGCACCTTAGCGCATATTTAAATTCCGCCTTTTATTTTTTCACGACGGAACGCCCACTCCTTATATGGCATCCGCACTCTACCGCGGCCCGCACTTTAACGGGGTTTTAGTAAACATGCCCCTAAGTCAATGTGAAAGTAAACAAATAATAATAAAAAGATAAAAAGATAAAAAGCAGGGCTGAGAGACCAAATAAAGTATACAAACCAACATAGAGCAACAACAATAGAACACACTAATTAATGTTAAATGATAGAAATGGTGTGAATACATAATATATCGTGACTGTATCATTAAATAAGTGCATAAAAATGTAACTAAAAATATGAATGTACGTATGAATACGGAATAAATATACATATATGTAGCTAAAACAATAAGACATCATTATAAATCTAAGGAAGAATATAAGATAAATATACAAATCAATAAAACCATAATTTAAATATGGATGCACTCAACTAAAAAAGAAAAACATTTTTATAAATATAAAAAGGCAATTATAAGAACAGACGTACACAATTTGTAACACATTATAAAGACATCTAAAATATGAAGGGACAAGGGAGGCAGCATAGGGTTAGCTTTAACACCACGCTCATGTGAACAAATAAATAGCAGTGGCCAGAATTAAAAACAAACATAAAAGACATGTAATAAATACTGATAAGATCATCTAGCCAAAAAGTAATAAATTATAAACATGGTCAATCTAAAATATTGTTAATAAAGAGTATCATTGACAAACCATACATTAAAACCATATGCAAATTGATAGACAAAAGTCATAATATGGTGTACCAGGGACCAAAAGGGTGTTGGATGTAAATAAAACATGTATTAAGTTAAAACCATTGTGAAATGGATCGCTGGGTGGGAATACTAATTATAAAGTAAAGTGAAAGGTAATCATGAAAACTATACAAAAGATCATTAGATAGTCCAATCCAATATGAGTGTAATAAGTAAAAACATCAGGGTTTGACAACAAATGCATATCACTTTGTCAAAAGAAGAGAATAAAAGGTAATATGGGGCCATGAATGGTCACTACATGAAACATGTTGCAGATGGCATAAAAGAAAAAACTCAAGGTGAGACTACAAGATTAAAAATGAAACGGAGGGGTAGAAGACTTGAGGTGTATATAGTAGCAGGTATTCTAAAAATGCTAATTGAAGTAAACGCTGTAGCACAGATACCAATTGGTGTGAACCCTTATTATACTTTAATATATAACTCACATAATAGTTGGGTCACGTCATACAGCAAGATAGCAGCATGAGAGTACAAAAGGCGAGGGGTCAGCAAAACAAAAAGCTTCTCGACAGTGCTGAAAGGATTATGTACCAATAAAGAAGACCTACGATGAATGCACAGCGTAGCAGACAAACCATCTTTGCGGAAATAAAAGTGCAATACGGCCAATTGTAAGAATGAAAACAAAAAACAGGGGCCATGTCACATATTCTAATGCATGTGTTAATGTGGAACCGAGGGAACGCAAGAATTGCATCAGAAGGAAGGAAACTAATAAAACTTGGTGGTGTAAGATCCTTCGTGAGGCGAATATGGACGATGAAAATAATATTTGGGGTGTCTCACAACTAATGTATCATAAGAATACACAACTAATGTATCATAAGAATGAACCACTCACCCAGATACACGATATCAACCTAATATTGTCAGAGGCTTCTTATATGTAAAATAGCCACGTTGTTACTAAGAGATAAAAAAGCATAGCTTGTAATTTAAGGTAAGTACAAAAATACTAGAGCCCCCAACTAGAGATATATATACCTCACAAACAGAATTGTAGGAGAAGAAAAATAGAAACTTACTGTGTGAAATCAGACCCGTTAAGGAGCAGTATCGCAGCGAGCGCATTCAGAACACATAGAAGGAAGTGTTCTTTGCTGAGCTGCTATATAAACGCCGATTTTCGCGCCAAAATAGAAGAAACCTGATACTAGGGGAGGAGTGAACGTCAGGGTACCTGACAGGCCATGCTACTTTGCAACCTGAAAATGAACCGTCAAAGGAGCGTACAAACAACATGATGCGCATAAATATATGTTGGTACAGCCCAGTGTTGTAAATAAAATGACCAAACAGGGGAACTAAATTGGACTGCACCGCAGACCCGAGAATGCAGACTTTACTTAAATGTGGTACATGTGACATCTCCAGAAGGAGACTAAAGACTTTGAAACTCAGAGAAAAAAATGCACAGGACAAATAAAATAAAACCATAAAAAGATTACCCCAGGAAAAATGTTAAATCCACTTCTTGGTTTAAACCATGTGGTTCCAGAGTATTCAATTCATAGATGAAGCGTTGTTCAAACTTCAAAAGGGTTTTATCCAAATCACCTCCTCTCCAATGTGGAACAATTGTTTTGAGTACAGCGAATTTAATGTCACTAATGCTGTGATTTTTCTCCAACCAGTGGGATACCAGTGGTTTATCCGGTTGTTTTCTGAGAATATTGCTTCTATGTTCAATTATGCAGGTGCGGACCTGTCTCAAGGTCTTACCTATGTACAATTTTTGGCAGGGACATTGAATAAAATAGATGACATTGGTACTCTTACAATTTGAATACTCTTGTAAGAAAAATTTACGGCCAGTGATTTTATCTGAAAAACAATTTTTAACTGTAATGGCATGTGTGCACACAGAGCAATTGCCACAACTATAATGGCCCTTGATTGTGGGGGAAGGTCTGGAAATGGTAAGAGCAGATGGAACAAGTATATCAGATAAATTAGAGGTACGCTTGTAGGCGATCATCAGTCATTTTGTGGCAAAGGAGGGTAAGGTGGTAAGAAGATGCCACTCTTGTTTCAAGATGTTAACAATAGCTCTAGAAAGGCCAGAGAACGTTAAAGGACAAACAATTCTATCAGTATGTGTGCGTGTCGTTTTCTCTAAAAGGATAGCACGGTCAGTGGCACGTGCTCTCTGATAGGCTTTTTTAATGCACGTTCCAGGGTAACCACGTTGTGAAAACCTATCCATCATATCCATGGCATGGTGTTCAAAGTCTATATTGTCAGTACATAATCTTTTGATTCTTAAGAACTGACTGACTGGGAGGTTATTTTTGAAAGATGGATTATGGAAACTATCATATTTGAGAAATGTATTGCAGTCAGTGGGTTTACAGTATAGAGTTGTTGAAAACCCTGTATTGGATTTTTTAATTAAGATATCTAAATAAGAAATTTCTTCCATGCTATAATTGCCCTCGAATTGTAAATTTGGGTCTAATGTATTGAGCCATGTGTGAAATGTCTGTAACAATGTGTCTGTCCCATTCCATATTAATAGAACGTCATCAATATACCACTTCCAAAGAAGCACATTGGATTGATACGGATGACATGTCAAGAATTTAGTTTCAAAATCCGTGAGGTACAGGTTCGCCACATCAGGCGCCATAGGGGACCCCATGGCCACCCCTTTGATTTGCTTATAGAAGATACCTCTAAAACAAAAATAGTTTTCAGACATAATCAATTCTGCCAACTGTGTAAGAAAAAAAGTAGGTGTGCGCACTGGTTTTGATCTTCTGATTAAAGTATTGGCTAACACTTCTAACGCAGCATGTTGAGGGATATTGGTGTATAAAGATCGAATGTCGAATGTGACCAAGATCACCTGATCAAGGGGACCTTGAAAAGCCTGTAAAATTTGTATAATGTGTGTGGAGTCTCTGATGTATGTAACCGAGGTATCCGGATGCCCAACCCGTCTTCAACCCCCCCCCCACCCCTCTCTCCTCCCACAACCCCTTGACCCTTCTGACAAACACAAGCCGACATCAGGTAGTGGTGCAAATTGCTTGGTCGCAGCTTTTATTTAAAGGTATTAAAACACCGGCCCAACATGGGCCCAAATCAGCATTTATAACAATAACAAAACACCCCCCCCCCCACCCGTCCTCCGGATGACGCTCCCACCAGCCGTTTCTAGCAAAGTGGTGCATCATCCACCCTCCCCCCCTTTTTCCCCCTACCGCCCGCCTCGCCATGTTATTAGCAAAGGCCGGCTCAAGGGTTGCCAATTTCCGGGCAGAGACCCCAGCCGGGACGTCTCCCCCAACGTAAAGAGTAGTGCCGCACCCGTGGAAAGCGGCATCAAGCTGAAATGCCCCGCTGGGTCAGCGAGCACCTGCTCGCCACCCCGCCACCGGCGCAAAGGTAGACTACTATCCTTGCGCCGCCCCCACCACCGAAAGCTGCGACCAGCACCAAGACTCCAATGCCTCCTGCCAGTCATTTAAAAGCAAGTCCTGCCCCACCGGGGCAAGATGAACCCCATCGAGCCGATATAGATCGGCACAAGAAACATCCGCCCAAGGGTGCTGGACCTGAAGCCCCCCCGTCTGCTGGACCCAGCGACCGATCTGCCGGTTGATCTTAACCAGGCCCCTCGACCAATGCCACTGGGTCCATCAAGCAGGACGGGGAACTATGTCCGACCAAATAATGGCCACCCCCGGGAGGACCTCCGGCAAATGAGCAATGTCTCTCTGCACAGTCCTGATGAGTTGCCGGCAAGACCAAGCTGCCAGGTCGTTGCCGCCCAGGTGGAGCAGCAGCCCAACCGGCCGCCGCCGCAGTCCGATCTCCGCCTGCACCCGAGCCAAGAGCTGCCCCCAATGCATGCCACGTTGACCCATCCAGCACAGCCGCACTCCAGACGTGGCGAGACCGAGGTGGGCACCCAACGGCCGGACCGCCGCCCGACGCTCCACCCAGTAGACGAAGGAGTGCCCAATGATCCACCAGTCGCCGGAGCACACACCATCTGAAAGCAGAAAAAAGCAGACTGCCACCAGCAGGCAACTCTGAAATAGGAAAAGAAGACATTAGTATCCCAAGCCCCCCCCCCCACCCCTCGCAAGGGGACCACAGCCATGACGCCCGCCGGCTCTAGACAGCGCCACCGGGAGCCGATGGGCGAACATACCCAGCATAAGCCCCTGAATGCCACCTGCCAATGCGCTGAATAACCCGCCCGTCCAGGCCCGCGGCCGCCGCACTAGTAGCCGCCCCAATCCGGAACGAATGCGAAGCATACCGCCGATCGGCGCAACCCAATGCACGCAGCACCAGACGCAGCACAGCCGTAAACTGGAACTGAGTCACCGGCTTGCCATCAGCGTGAATGAAAAAATAGCCACGTGCCACCGACCGCCGCTGCACATAGGTGCACAGTGCGCGAACCGGGCAGGATAACAAGGGAGAGATGGGACTTAAGAGGACCCAGCTCCCTTTTCCAGACTGATCTGTCTTCGACCGCGGTATAAAAATCCGCGCCTGTACCGAATCCACCCGAACATGCGCGACATCGAGCCCACCAAAAGTCCCCCGTCTGGCGGAGCGGGGAACAAGCTTGGATACCCGGAACGCACCAAAGAAAGCCGTAGTGAACAGTGCGTGAAACAGGACGGCCTCAAAACCAGAGGCCACCAGGCGCGGTAAAACCTCGCAGATTCGCAGCAAAAGCTCGTGCGAAACCGGGAGCCTCCAATCCCGCGACCCTGGATGGACCCGAGCCCAGCCAGCGAGCAACCACTGGACCAAGAAGGACACGCGAGGGTTACCCCATCCGGCGGCCTTACAAAAGAAGGAAAACCCCGCCAACGCTCCGATGACTGCCAACCGAGCCCAGCCCTCCTTCTTAGCCGACAACACAACCCGGCCGACCAGTCCGTCGGGTACCACCCCCCCAGACCAGCCCAGCGCACTAAGAAATGCACTCACCTGTGAGTAGCCCCGCCGGTAAGTCGCCCAGGTACTGCGTGCCACCAACGCGGCCAGCAAGGACTTCACTTCAGGGTCCCAACCGTCCAGAGATGCTCCGGGACCCGTGAGGCCAGCTCGTCCGCCCCTGGAGCCAGTCGCCGGAACAGTGCCCACTGAAAACGGGATAAAGCGTCAGCAATGGAATTCTGGGCGCCCGGCACATGCCGTGCTCGAGCGGTGACATTCAGGCGCAGGCAGGTCAACACGAACATCCGCATCAATGCAGCTACCCTCAGACAACGCGGTGCGTGCCGATTAATGACCTCGACCACTGCGGCATTATCACACCAGAACACCACCCGCCGGCCACGCAGCCGGTCCGGCCATACCCAAAAAACCGCCACTATCGGGAAGAGCTCCAAGAAGGTGATGTTCCGAGTCAAACCGGAACGAACCCAATCCGCCGGCCAAGGCTCCGCGCACCAGGCGCCGTGACAGAAGGCACCGAAGCCGGAACTGCCAGCCGCATCAATAAACAACTGCAGATCGATATTTGAGAGCTCAGGCAATTGAAGCACGGAGCAACCATCGAAACCAACTAGGAACGCATCCCAGATCCGCAAATCCTCCCACATCCCCGCAGAGACCCGGATCCGATGATGAGGGAGACGGAGGCCCGCCATCGCCAAAGATAAGCGCCGCGCAAAGGGGCGCCCCATGGGAAGAACACGGCAAGCGAAGTTGAGATGCCCAACCAACGACTGAAGGACCCGGAGGGAAACCTTAGCGGCGGAGCCGACCGAAGCCACCAACTCACGAAGCCGCTGGACCTTCGGCGCCGGCAAGCGTACAACCATCGCAACAGTATCGATCTCGATGCCTAAGAAGGTGAGGCAAGTGACCGGCCCCACCGTTTTATTGGCCGCAATAGGAATGCCAAAGTCAACGGCCAAGCCCAGGAAAGTCCGTAAGAGAGTGGAACACGTAGAAGTCTGCTCCGGCCCGACAAACAGGAAATCGTCGAGGTAGTGCACAATGCTAGAGGCCCACGACTGCCGCTCCACAACCCAATGCAAGAAGGTGCTGAAAGCCTCAAAATAGGCGCAGGAGATCGAACAGCCCATAGGCATGCACTTATCGAAGTAGAACTGCGCCTCGAAGCGAAAGCCAAGCAAAGGGAAAGCCGAAGGATGGACCGGCAATAAACGAAAAGCCGATTCGATGTCCACCTTGGCGAGCAACGCACCAGGCCCACATTGGCGCACCAGGGAAACGGCCGCATCGAAAGAAGCATAGTGTACCGTACAGAGCTCGCGTGGTATGCGGTCATTGACGGAATCGCCCGGAGGGCAAGAGAGGTTGTGGATCAACCTGAACTTACCCGTCTCCTTCTTAGGAACCACTCCCAACGGCGAAACCGTGAATGGGGAAAAGGGGGGCGCCGAAAAGGGGCCCGCAACCCTACCCAGTGCACACTCCTCCGAAATCTTCCTACGCACGAAATCCCTGTGTTCCTGCACAGAAGCAGCGTTACGGAGCCCACCCCGTGTGGACGCACCCTGAACAGGGATGCGAAAACCCCCCGAGAACCCCTCTAAGAGCAAACTGGCCGCCTTCCCGCGACGGGACCGCCCGTACTCCACCAACCACGGACGCATCGCCTCGACCCGCACGGGAGTAGGGGCCAGCGCCCCACCCCCGGCCTCACTTACCTCCAGGGGGGGCTCCCGCGACCCCCTTTCTGCTACACTTTGTGGCAGCGTGCGCGCCCCCGCACAAGGAGCAGGCATGCTTAAATTTGCAGTCGGGGAACGGGCAGGACGCCTTGTTGAAGCGCCAGCAGACGTCCCCCCCAACGGTTCCCCCTCTGGATTGAGGCGGGGCTGAGACTGGGACTCGAAAGGAACGCACCCCCGATGGGACCGGAGCTGACCCCCCCTGCCGACCGCAGCACCCGATCCCCCGACCCGACCCTTCACGGACATCTGGGTCAACCAAAGATTGATGTCCTTCGTCCCCCACAACAAGTGACAATTTTCCTCCATCTGATCCCGAAACTCCTCGTCATAATTCAACCAGGCCCACCCTTCGTGTGCCTGGGACGCCACCAAATTGTTGTCGGCATAAGCCAACAAAGCCCCGTACTGATCCGGGAAATAGTGACCCCAGACACTCGCTAAACGCAAGAAGGTGCGGGTCCAATTAAGGGTATTACGAGAGGCCTTATGGACCCTACCTGCCTTTTCATCCTCCCTGCGCTTCTTCCTGCTCTCGCCAGAACGCTTCCGGCCCTCGAGCAGACGGAAGATATCGATGTACTTGCGACGCTTGATCCGGCGGCGCAACTTACGCGGTACGCCCTCCCACAACTCTGCGCAATGAACGACGGAGGTCCCAACACCCGCCCCGGCGTCAGCCGTCGCAGGTGCCGAACCACGCGAGGAGGCCGAGGACGACGTCGAGGAAGAGGAAGACGAAGACGCCCGCCGACAACGGCGCCCCCGCCTATGCTTTGCTTTTTTCACCACAGGCAACCCGGAAACGGAATCAAGGGCCCCTCCCGCAGCCCCACCGGAGACCCCTACATACCCACCAGGCCCACCGGAAGAGTCCACCGGGGCACTCCCAGGAGACAGCCCAGGCGCCTCAGCTGTCAGCACATTCACGGAACACGAAGGACCCGGACCGGCCCGCCCGGCAGAAGCAGCCATGGACGTCGAAGGTGTCGAATTCCGCGGGACCTGCGAAGAGAAAGAAGAAAACCCAGCAGCCAGAGCCGCAGGAGTACTAGGCGCTGCACTCGGCCCGGCTCCCCAGCCTTGCGCCAAAGACCCCAGACCACCGGCATCCCATGCAGCAGCACTCCCAGCTGCCCCATGGCCATCGCCAAACCAGCCACCCCAGCCTCCCCCCCAGTGCCCCAGACCCCCCCATGGGACAGCCCCAAAAGCCCACGGGCCTGGGGGACCAAGGAAGCCGGGCAGGGGAGGGGAACCCAGAGGGACAGGGGAATGGTACCTAGCGACCGGGGAAGGCAACAGGCCAGAAGGCCCGCCAACCGCATCGTCCGGGGACGAGCCAGTGGCCAAGATCCCCGGGGACCCCACCCCACCAACAACCATGCGGCCAGGATCCTCCAGACCCCCTAGTGCCGCCGAGGCACCAACACCACCCACCACCCCTGAGTAAGGGGACGGCGCACCGAGTGCGCCCTCAGCCTCGTGCCGGGGAACAGGAGGCACCCGAGCGGCCCCCCGACCCCGTGCCCCTCGGGCCGTGCTGCGCCCGCACCCCTGCCTGGCCCCCCACAGGATACTGGGAACCGGGGAGGCGACGCGCCCCGCCCTACCGCGGCCCGGGGGCGTGGCCCCATGCCACGCAGTTCCCTGCCCCTGAGCAGACTCGGGCTCGCCTGGTGGTGCTTTCTGCTGCCTCCCTGCCCACACCTGGGCCTAGTCAGCTCACTATGCTGACCGTGCCACCCCATGTGGGTGCATGGTTTGCACAGAGGGTTGAGCTGGCCCTGCCCTTCTTAGACACATTGGAGGTCATTTTATAGTCATTCCCAAGCAGTGGCCTGGCCTCTAGGGCTAGGTTGCATTTCCGTACTTGAGATTTATAAAACAGACTTAACATAGGTGTATTAAAACATGCTTTAAGTAGGTGTCGCCTTATCAAATTACCCTCGTACGCATAAGCAGAGTGAAGTTCTTTCATAATAGGAGGGTTTCTTGGCAGGTTTTATTATCCTCTTTTAGTGGCCTCTTACAGCGGGTGTCAAATTACCATCCTGAGGGCTGCAATCCAGTCCAGTTTTCAAAATTTACTTAATGAATATTGTCACCACCAGGGGCAGACCGCTTCCAATCCAGCAAGCCTGCGCCTGATGGCGAAGAAATAGTTGTGCAACTCGAGTGGTAAAGCAAAAATGAGGTTTTATTCTCCTCCCGGGGTTGGATTATTCAAACAGGTAAATAGAACACAAGCACTTAAACAAAAGTATCCATATCTTTTGGCAAAACACAAAGAACATAAGGGCAATATCTTCTTGCTTCAAAGTAAGAAACACGGATATATATTTGTCTGTAGCACATAGCCTTTCTGCTTGAAACCCACACGTAGTGTTTTCCTGTAACACTAGGTTTTAGCTCTGGCTAGCATAAAGACATTTTTTCAGATGAAATCAATGTACAGTCCATCGGGTCACAGGTGGATGAACATTCACTGAGGGTGTCCACTAACATTGGTTCTTCTTTACATTCAAAACCCTCTTTGTTAAAGTATGCCTGGATATTTCCCCGTGGCGTGCCCTCGCGGTAAGTCTCTTTATTTCTATCCTCTGGTTGGGATAGATGGTATCTTTGTTCCCTCTTGCTACCAAGCTTTAGCCTGCAGGGTTTTCTTTGGGGTTTAGAGATTCCTACCAGGTCCTCATCTGACATGCATACGTCCTCTGGTAAATCTCTCTGCTTCTCTGAAGGCAGTGAATGCTCTCTGCTTAAATGGCTAGGTGGGGAGTTGCTGCCCTGCCCCCACCTTAGGCTTCCTGTATAAGGCTGCTCTGCATTCACACGATAAGAACTTTTGTCCTTCTTAACTTTTAACTGCCCACATTCATTCCCCAAGTCCCAGCTTCTTGGTACATACTGTTTTGACACTGGCTTGCACTCACTCCGGCTAGAACGTAGCCTCCATGCTCCAACGTCTCTGTAATCAGCAGGGCATGCACACCTGGCTTCTGCACAAGTAAGCTGCTTCCTCTTGGTGGATTCTGGGTAGCTATGTGGGTGAATCCTTCCTGGTTCTGATTCTGAGTCACTTCCTAGGTTAAAGTGAGAGACTCTTCCTGGTTCCTCCCAGCCAGCTGCTGTAGGTAAGACAGGCTGTCTTCTCTGCCTACACTGCTCACGCTGTTCCAGGTCTCTTACACTCAAGTCTTGTTCCAAGTCTGACTCTTCTAACAACTCCTCTCCTCGTGGCAGCTCCCTGGAGGTGTTGCTCTTGTAATGACCCTCCACTGTGTTCCCTGCACTGTCCTTATAAGGGCTGTAAGTACTTCTACCTCCCAGGTGTGTGCTATCAGGAACTAGGGCGTTTCTCTTTGCTAAATGTTTTCTCAGACCTCGTGGCTGCCTTTGTTGTCGTTGTCCCTGACAACAGCTGCCCACAGGGTCTGTTCTCCCGTCAGCTTTAGAACTGAAATGCTGTGAGTTTTGCATTTTTAAAGTAGAAATTGGGGCTTCTTCATCACAATATTCATGATAGATTTACATGTGATGAAGGCAGTGCATAAAAATATACCTAGAGTTTCTGGCTCTATGTATTTATTTTTTGGAAATTTAGGGGTTCACTTTTGAGGCAATTCAGTGCTTTCCCAGGGTTGGAAAAAAGGGGCTTATCTGTGTATTCATTGTGTGAAAAAAAATTTGGGGACTATTTAGGTGAAGTCCATTTAAATGACACAAAAAATAATTTTCTACTGCCAGCCCTATCTCCCAGACACAGCTTTAGTGCCCTTCTTCAAGCCCCTCTCCCCCACATTTATATGTTATTGCCCAGACCAGCCCAACACCTGCCACCTTTACCCTTCCCCCCCTTCCACTCTCGGGTGGGAGAGGGGCAGGGGGGAGCTGGCAGACCTACCTGTCTTCCTTTCTTCTTCTTTCCACCCCCCCCCCTCCAGATCATGGCAAAGGACATATTTTTCACACTTCTTATTGTAATTCCGTTCATATCTGGCAGCCTGCACCTCCTACTGCTGGGCCGAAGTTTTGTGATAACAGCACCGTAATTTAACTGCTGTTATTGTGAGACTTTAGCCTGGTGGCGGAAGGTGCTGGCTGCTGAGCAAGAAAGGAAGAGCTGGAGGTGACATGACAATCTTAAAATAAGTTCTTCATCAAGCCATTTTGTGGGGGGGTTGTTATAACTGAAAATCCCAAATTCCCTTTTGGAGCTCTTTTATTGGGGTTTTTCAATTGAAAGAAAAAATTGGAAGCCCCAAATATATCTCATACATACAGTATTTATTAGGAATATCCTAAAAAACAACCCTATAAAAAACAACCCTATAAAGTTCCAAGATTACAAATGCAAAGCCCGCTACTTGCATGGTCAGGATGGCCCAAAAAGAATAGCTACTTGCCTGTAACAGGTGATCTTCGGGAACAGCAGGAATCAGTCCTCACATATGGGTGATGTCAGCACCAATGGAGTCTGCATGGGAACACTCCCCAGCACCCAATAGGAAAGCCTTTGGGAACACTCCACTGCATCTGTGTACCTGCCTTCCCAACTCCTTTTAGTTGAGTTTGTAGCTGAGAAAAAAAAGAAAATCAAAAGAACCCTACAACTCGTAGGGGAGGAGGGCAGGTTGTGAAGACTGATTCCTACTGTTCCCAGAGATCACCTGTTACAGGTGAGTAACTGTGCTATCTCCAGGAATAAGCAGGAATACAGTCTTCACATATGGGGCTCACTAGCTCCCAGATACCAGACTGGTATGAGGGGGAGAGCAGTGGTCCCTGAGGCCAAATGTTGTAGCCGAAGGGTCTGGAAAGTTGTTGGTCGTTAGACTCGATTCCAGGAGCGATACTCCCCCAATGATAGTCTGGTCTCTTGTAGAAATTCGAGATGGAAGATAGGAGTTGAGTTTAAGTCCCAAAGAGGTGGTGGAGTACAGCTTGGCCAAAGACAGCATCCCGATGGGAGTCTCTATCCAGACAATAGTGCACAGCAAAAGTATGAATGGAGGACCAGGTAGCTGCCTGACAGATCTCCTTGATGGATACTGAACGGAGAATGGCTACGAAGGTTTCCATAGCCTGCACATTATGAGCAGTGACATGACCCTCCAAAGAGAGTCCTGCCTGTGCATAAGCAAAAGAAATGCAATCTGCTTATCCATCTGGAAAGAGCATATTTCATCACTGGTAGGCCTAGGTGACTAGGATCAAAAGAGATGAATAATTGAGAGGATCTTCTGTGATCCTTCGTTCTATTCCAGTAGCAAGCCAGCGCTCACTTGCAGTCGAAGGTGTGTAGCGCTGCTTTGGCTTGAGATGCATGTGGTCTCGGGAAGAAAATCGGTAGGATGACCAACTGGAATAGATGGAAGGAGGGGACTACCTTCAGAAGGAAATGTGGATGGGTACGCATTACCACCTTTTCATGGTGGAACCTGGTATAGGGCAGATCCGCCACCAGAGCCTGCAGTAAAGGCGAGCTGAGGTGAGGGCAATGAGGAAGAGTACATTCCAAGATAGAAACTTCAATGAAGTTGTAGCTAAAGGCTCGAAAAGAGGCTTTAGAAGTTGAGTGAGAACCACATTGAGATCCCAGGCCACCAGAGGCAGCTTAATAGGAGGCTTGGACACCAGCAGACCCCATATGAAGCGTGCTACTAAGGGGTGTGATGAGATAGGCTGTCCATCCAGTAATCTGTGAGAGGCTGCAATGACACTAAGGTGAACTCTCACTGAGTTGGTCTTAAGACCTAAGGATAAGTGGAGAAGATATTGTAGAAGAAACTCCACCAGAAAAGTAAAAGGGGTTAATGCCCTTTGGGAAGCACCAGAGGGCAAACCTATGCTACGTAAAGGCATAAGATCGCTTGGTGCATAAGTAGGCAGCGACTACTGCCATACATTTTGTGAAGACTCTTGGGGCAGAGATGAGACCGAAGGGGAGAACCTGTACTGATGGGTTTATTTATTTGAAGAGTTTATATACCGCATTTCCAAGGATCAACACGTTTTTCAGATAACAGAATATAGAAACATAGAAATATGATGACAGAAAAAGAACACATGGCCTATCTAGTCTGTCCTTCCATATCAACGACTACAACAGTCCCCTTTTTTCCTTTAGAGATCTTCTGTGTTTGTCCCATGCTTTTTTGAATTCAGATACTGTCCTCATCTTTACCACCTCCAGTGGGAGACTATTCCACGGATCCACCACTCTTTCCGTAAAGAAATATTTCCACATATCACTCCTGAATCTATTCCCCTTCACCCTCATCCCATGTCCCCTCGTAGCAGAACTTGCTTTCAATTGAAAGAGGCTCTCCCCCTGTACATTTATGCCACGGAGGTATTTAAACGTCTGAATCATATCACCTCTATCCCGCCTTTCCTCTAAGGTGTACATATTAAGATCCTTAAGTCTGTCCTCATATGCTTTATAATGAAGACCACTAACCATTTTAGTAGCCACCCTCTGTACTGACTCCATCCTGTTTATATGCTTTTGAATGTGCGGTCTCCAGAATTGCACACTATACTCCAAATGAGGTTGCACCAAAGACC
Organism: Ichthyophis bannanicus; assembly: GCA_033557465.1. Classification (NCBI taxonomy): domain Eukaryota; kingdom Metazoa; phylum Chordata; class Amphibia; order Gymnophiona; family Ichthyophiidae; genus Ichthyophis; species Ichthyophis bannanicus. Next base: position 212,620,875 of record CM066037.1, read on the forward strand.
TCTACAGAGGCACTATCACCTCCTTTTTTCTGCTAGCTATTCCTCTCCGTATGCACCCAAGCATCCTTCTAGCTTTTGCCATCGCCTTTTCTACCTGTTTAGCTACTTTAACACTAGAAGCCCCAAAGTGCGTCAATTGAAGCGAATGCATCTTCGAAGTTGTATACCAGCGCCACTGCTAGAACCAGGTCAGTCATGTTCCATGACTTTGTTAGCAAGGTCAAGATGTTCAAATATGTGCATCAAAAATTAATGACAGATGCACCACCCAGCGGGAAAATGAATTTATACCTAGAAGCCCCAAAGTACGTCAATTGATGCACTCAATTGACGTACTTTGGGGCTTCTAGGTATAAATTCATGTTCCCACTAGGTGGCGCATCTCAATCACTGTTTACAGTTTTACTCTGACATTACAAACAATAAACACATGATGACATCATATAATGATGTCACATACTGCACATATTTAACAAATAAGTAACTTCACATTAATTCACATCTGCATTTCATGCTAAATGCAGTCATCGTGATAATGCATCAATTGACGCACTTTGGGGTTTCTAGGTAAAATTCCTTTTGGAGCTTCTAGTGTTAAGATCATCAGACACAACCACGCCTAGGTCCCACTCTTCTTTAGTGGACAAAAGTACTTCACCCCCTATTCCAGGCATGTCCAACAGGTAGATCGCGATCTACCTGTAGATCGCGGAGGGGTCAGAGATAGATCGCCAGCCCCACTTGGCTCCATCTCTCCAGCAGCTCGCCTCGTTGCTAGGAGAGAGCTTGTGCCAGCAGGCCGTCTGCAGAGGGCTTGCCGCCACTGCTGATCCTTTGCCTGTCTTTTTTCCCTGCAAGAATCTTGCCTGCGGGTGTATTGGGGGCACTTGTTGTTTTTCTGCCAATAGTTTGTGGGTACCCCAGGGGCCAGCGCCCGCGCCCCACGACAAGACGCCACAGGCCTGGCATCATACCTGGTCTCCTGCCTCTCAGAATCACCCATTCCAGCCCCCACCCCAACACCCCTTAGAAATGTGTTATATTCCGGGCGATATCTATTCGCCCGGGCTTTACCTGAATACACTTACCGTATTAGTTGTGTCATGTGCTGGTCGTTGGTCGCTTTATAGTTCGCTTTCATTAAACGTTTTCGGGCAGACACAACAAAGTGGCAAGAATTTGATAATTTTGGCAGGCTTTTCCAATTTTGTTCTGACTTGCCTATGCCTTGCCTTCAAATTGGTTCAAATCACTGTGACTTTTGCTTGCCTCTGCAATTTTATTTTGCCTAGCCTTTGCGTTGATTCTACACTGCAATTTTATTTCGCCTTGCCTTTGCGTTGATTCTACACTGTGTGCAGAATTTATTAAATCGCGTGTGGTGGTATTTGAACTTGTTTGGCGGTATTTGATTTTATCTGGTTTGCTGGACAGGTGTTTTGAGTTTTTTTGATGATTGTTTGGTGATATTTGATTATTGGTGCCAGTATGATGAATTCTTATTTTTACTTTTAGAACTGCATGTGTGGTTTTGGCATCTCCATTCCTTGTACTGCACATCATCCGGAGGTCTTCAGTTCCTGTTGATCTTTAATACTTTGGGACAGTGACAGTTTTGGACCAGATTCAGCCAGTGTTTATACTAACTTAGCAGATTTGGCCTTCTTACATCCAGCCACCCCAGTATAACAAAGATGAGTGTTCCAAAGAGGAGCAAAACCTACCACTTTCATGATGAATGAGAAATGGACTACTTCTTAATCATGGTGAAAGACAAGTGTTGTTGTCTAATTTGTAATACCCCAGTATCCTTACCCAAAAAGGGTAATCTGAAACGTCATTATGTCTGCATAGCAATAAGTTTGATGCGGATTTTCCACCCAAAAGTGAAATTCGTAAACTGAAGCTCAAAGAACTTAAATTGAAATTGGCTACTCAGCAACAGTTGATTGCGAAGCCAAGGTCACATTCGGTCAATGCAGTCATAGCATCCTTCAAGGTCAGCAACCTGATCGCAAAGAAATGCAAACCTTTCACTGAAGGGGAATTTGTAAAAGATTGTTTTCTTGAAGCAGCTGACAATCTTTCTGAAGGATTTAAAAATAAAAAAGATCATAGCTGCTATTCAAGATGTACAGTTGTCAAGAAACACCGTTGTGCGGTGAATAGAAAAGATGTGTGGAGACACAACTGAACAATTGTTGGAGGATGTTTCAAATTGTGTTGCTTTCTCACTCCAACTGGATGAATCTACAGACATAAGAGACATAGCCCAGTTACTAGTCTTTATTTGGATGGTTTTTGAAGACTTCAGTGTTAAAAAAGAACTACTTGGAATGATTTCTTTAAAAAGGAGAACTACCAGTCAGGAAATATTCAGTTCTTTCCATTCTTTTGTGACAAAGTGTAATCTTCCATTGCATAGACTTGTTTCCATCACTACTGATGGAGCAAGAGCAATGACAGGTGAGGTTAACGGTTTCATAGCCCTCTGTAGACTGCATGATGACTTCCCAGATTTCCTCTCTTACCATTGCATCATTCACCAGCAAGTTTTGGCAAGCCAGAGACTCAATACAAAAGCTGTCATGGACATCACTTTCAAAATTGTAAATTCAGTTTGTGGAAGATCACTTCAAAGACAGCTTTTCAATCTTACTCTTGATGAAGGGGCAGCGGAAATCATTTTGCACACAGATGTAAGGTGGCTAAGTAGGCACAAATTTCTGCAAAGATTTTGTGATTTGCTGAATGAAATAAGAAGTTTTTTGAAGGAGTGGGTAGATGACCAAGCAGAGTTGGAAGATGAGGAGTGGTTATGTGATCTGGCATTTCTCGCTGACTTTACAGGCGAACTAAGTGATATGAACCTTGAACTACAAGGTAAAAACAAATGCATTGGCAAGATGAGTACAGTTTCATCCTACAAGAGCAAATTTGAGCTAATGATGACTGACCTTGCAAACAACACTTTTGATCACTTTCCTAATAAGCAGGACCATCTGGGACAATATCCAAATTTTGTTTTTCAGAACGAGAAGTATGTGACAGAAATCTGTTCTGTTATCCAGGAATTCGAAAATAGATTCTGTGACTTCCAAAAAATTGGAACAGTTGTGGAGTACTTGTCATACCCATTCAAAGTAGATGTGGACATTAAAGAAACTGCAACTGCTATCAGTAAAAATTACTCACTGAACAAGCCATCTCTTGAAAACGAAATATTAACTCTTAAAAATTACATTTTTCTCAAGACCCGTGCCGAGCAAGAATCGTTTTGGAAGCTAGTGCCTAAAGACAAATTTCCCAACTTGAGAAGATGCAGTGAAGCTGTACACTCCTGTTTCGGTTCAACTTGTTTGTGTGAATCTGCGTTTTTCCATCTGAAAATGACAAAAAGTACACAATGTTCCAACATGACAGATGAACATCTCCAGGATTCCTTGAGAATGGCCCTCACGCAATATTCACCCAACTTCAAAAAGCTGGTGGATGAAATGCAGGCTCAGACGTCTCACTAATGAGCAAGAGCGAAATATTAAAGATTGTGCAAGATCAGCCTGGATCAATACTCGACCTAAATTTAACACAAATTACTCAATAAAAGTTAAAGAAAGTTATTACTCAATAAAAATTTAAGAAAAAAATGTATTTTCCATTTCCCCTCGCAGTTCTTACTGGATCTTTGTCTGTTTTGTTTTTGCTTAATTTGCTTAACAGCTGATCACATCCAAGTACATGACAGAAGGTTCATTAAATATGGGGGGGAGGATGGAGGGGATCCTCCAACTTTATTGGGTTAAAATATAATTTGAAACTAATTTGAAACTTAATTTTCATGGTGGTAGATCACCGGCACTTTTGGCCGGAAAAAGTAGATCACGACCTGTTCGAAGTTGGACATGCCTGCCCTATACTACATTGCTCCCTTGGACTGCTGCAGCCCAAATGCATGACCTTACATTTTTTAACATTAAATCTCATCTGTCTTACATGGAACAAATTAACATTACAAGGAACAATGAATGAAACAAGTAACCATAAACTTTGCAATAACCATCAAATTTCAAAATATTTTACGTGAGAAGTCTTGTTTGAGCTCTACAGGGGAGCTGTCATGTTAGAAAATAGACTATGATATTAGATTATAGTGCGGGCTGTAGCAGGAGTCGGAGTGAGATCAGGGCCGGCACTACCCGGTAAGCAGGGTAAGCGCGGCAGGGGGGCACCAATGTGCAGGGGCACCAGAACAGCAGTCACTATTCACCTCTCCAGCAGCTGGCGGTGCTTTAATTGATGTCGGGCGACAGGCGCGGTGACTGTGCAGTGCGGGCAGGCGATCGGCGATTCAGCAAGGCTAATCTTTAAAGAAAGCTGCACTTCTTTCTGAAGTCTCAGCGGCAGGAGGTACTTGATATGATTTAACTTCCGGTGTGAGGGAACACTGGAAGTGAAGTCATATTAAGTATTTTCTGACAGTGTGAGCGCGGGAAGGAAGTGAGGAGAGAGGAGTCACAGTTCTTAAAGCCTGGAGAGTGTAAAGCAGCAGACAGCAAACAGCAAACAGCAGTTAGCAGTTTTCCATTCACCCCAAAAGGACCAACACCACAGAGAAGACAGCGCATAAGGTATGGTGGGGGGTGGGGAACAGATGCGGGGTAGGAAGGTAGATTGCTGTGTTTTTTTAAGATTCACAGGGCAGGCCATAAAAAAACACGGCAATCTCAATCTACCCCTCATACCCCCCCCCCCATCATCTGCTCTCTCAGAATCTGGACTTTTTATGGCCTGTAAATCTGAGAGAGCAGATGAGGGGGTGGAATGGGGGGTAGATTGTGGTGTTTTTAAGGCCTTTGAATCTGAGAGAACATGTTGATATTTCTCTTTCTAATCTGTGGTTCCTTGTTCAGTGTTTGGCGACAGTTTGTATTGCTTGTGATGGAGGCACAGAATTCTTAATGTGGAGTTTCTAGGAAGAAATCTGTAGTAGTCCCACTTGTTCTGTGTTACCAGTAGTAGGTGTATTGGTGTTCTAAGGCCCAATATAATGTTATAGTGGCTACCTACTCATGGGTAAGGTTCATGGTGTGTGACTCACAGGAATTAGTGCTACTATTGTGGTAGGCTATGGCCTATAATAGCCTGTAGAACGTATGAGAGGCCTGTAAACTAGGCCTGAGTTCCCCACCCCCACTTGGAAATAATAAATGCTGAGAAAGACCAAAGTCAGTAGAAGTTTGAGAATCCGTTTAAACTGCTTTTGATAAGTTTGTATGAATTCTCTATTCATTTCTTCCATGCTGATGATAGATATATTCCAGTGTTCTGCATTCTCACATTCTCTGAGCCTAATGACCTTGCAGTAGAATTGTATCAATACCTAGAAACTGTGCCATTGTTAGAACAATCCTAGAGGAGGGAGCAGGGTGCTAGGTCCAGAAAGGGTCTCTGATTGGACAAATGCAGGGGGCATTGGGACCAATAGAAAGTCTGCATGTATTAAACTGAAAAGAAATATATAAAATGAATATGTTTCTGTAAGAGCTTTGCTCAGTCCTTTTTGAAGCTTGACTGTCTGGGCCTTGTGCACAATAAATTGGCTTGGATCTTTGAACTGACTCCTGGTATTATTTATTGCATGCTTATCAGCTGCTACATATTCTTGGAGCGTTTGGCCGGGAATGTGCGAGTAGTGGATGGTATTCAAGTGAATATACCACGTACTTTCGCCTCCAGGTTTGGCGGGGAGGGTTCCGCCTTGCCTCGGCGGACCACTGGGTCCAACTGGCCAACACCTCCGAACCCGAGGGGAGTCCAAGATCCAACACATGAACTGGTTTGGTATTGGGAACCGGATCCGGTGAGTAGAAAACCTTGGGCATTTGAGTCAGTGAAGCCTGGGGAATGCCTTGCATGAGTATGTGAGACTGGGAAAAGCCTTGCATGAGTATGCGAGACTGGGATAGTCAGGGAAGCCTGGAGAAAGTCTTGCATGAGTATGTGAGACAAATTTGGTATAGACTAACTGGGAAAGTCTTGTATAAGTGAGCAAGACGAGAGAACTTGATCACTTCTCATAAGGATGGTCCTAGTACGCTCCGCATAAGGGTTAGCGGAGCAGAAGCCATCGACCCTTTCGTTTGGGATAGTCAGTTAGTCAGTAAAACCTTGGGCATTTGAAAAATGATTTCTTGTTGCTGGTATGACTGTTTGTGTGACTGAGAAGTCTTGAGACATAAGACTAAGTGAGAGCGGACTCCTGAGTAGCGCAGTTCCTGGCCGGGCGACTGCGCCCAGGTCACGAAAAGGAGGAAGCGTTTGGTGCTTGTCTCTCTATTGTTCTGTGGGCTGCACGGACTCCTGCAGCCATCCTACCTGTCCTTACTGTCTGTTGTTTGTATCTGATTTTTGTTATCTGTTGAAACCGCAGGTTTCCCTTCTGGTATAATGTAAGATTATTTTGTTGGGTAATTTGTGAAACAGTTTACCGATTAAGGAATAGTACTAAGAAAAGAAGAAAGAAGAAGGAAAAACCAACTCAGGAGTCACTTCTAAGTACAAAGACAGCTGTCTCACTGATTTCAGGTTTTTTTTCCAATACAGTGTGAGTCTCTAGCAAGCAGAGAGAGAAGGGGTGTGTCTTTCACACAGCCTGTAGAAAGGAATGTTTAGTATCCTTTAACCCTTTGAAGGCCTATTTTCAATTTTTAATCCACATTCTGCAGCTGGGTTAATTTGTGCTTATTTCAGGAAAATTGTACCTGTCTTATTCAATATGTTCTAATAGTGATGTTCCTTCTGCTATGGTCATGTATTATATATCATTTGGTAGGAATGTTTAGTCAGAATTTTGGATCCCGACAGTTTTGGGCTCAGCCTGGAAAGGGTTACGTTCTTATTAACCCCTTTCGAGCTCCTCAACTGTTCTTGTAAATATCAAGTATGGACCAAGTGAGGAGGATTCTGTAGAGCTAGTATTACTTGTTATGGTATGTTACCTTTCAGAACTATCCAGAGGGAAGGGTTTAGTTCAGTTTTTAGTGTGCAGGGTGAGACTCCTTAAAAAGAAATACCTGATCAGATAGGCTGTTAGGTATAATGCATTTGTGGGCTTAGCCTTGTCTTGTGTTTTTTTATGTTTCAGTCTTCAGCAAACACTGTAATGGTCCAAATAGAAATGATAGAGAAATTAAGGAAACTGCTTTTGTTTTTCCTTTGACCTACGAAGTAGAGGTTAAGAACCCTGACAGGACTATGAAGCATCCCGAGCCAGTAGTTACCAGATCACAACTTGAAAATGATCTAAATCCTGAGTGAATGAGGAGTTAATTGTGCTTGAATTTTATTTTTGATATATATATATATATTGTGACACAGCAGATCTGTCCTATGCTATAGAAGTGCAGAATTCTGAGAGAAACAGGTCAGATTCTGTCAGGCAGTCTAATCAGAAGCTTCCCTGTTGCCCTGAGCAACCTAGGCAAACACGAGGTTTGCAGCCTTGCCTCCCTGACAAGCAATTCTCACAGAGAAAAGAGAATGATTTGCACGTGAGGGAAGCCACGCCTTCAAGGCACTATAAGACCTGCTCAGGCAGAGGAGCAAGGGGGTGGAGTTGCAGTTGCAGTTCAAGCTTGGGTGCTTGTTCTTGTGGTGATTCAGGTTATGATTCCAGTCCCAGACTAGGCTCGGGTGGGGACTCAGAAGAATTCAATGTCAACTTACCTTGCAGAAGGAAAGCAGGTTTTACTTCACGTCAGAATCCAGGCTGGTTTCCAAAGCCTAAGGCAGCTTACAGAGGTAATTGCCAAGGGGGTTGGAGAGGAAGCTGCCCTGAGTGTGACCCAGGAAGCTCTAGAGAGAGTTGGAGGAGGGGTTATACTAGACATGCTGGCAGAGACAGAAGCCAGAGTGAGAGAGAGCTGATTGATTCCGACGGCACTGAATTTGCAGGCACACCCTGTGAACCACTGAGGATTCCCCCAGGAGAAGCTCACAGTAACCCCAGGAGTGGAGTGAGGAAAGCTGCAAAACCAGAGGTCAGTAAGAAGTTAACCAAACCTCTGACGCAGGGAGAATTTCCCCAGCTCTTTGAGAGTGTGGAACGTGACATAAGCAGGAAGCCTTATGTAAATGAGAAACAAGGTGTTAAGACACAGTTGCCTTACTTTGAAAGAAATCCTATTGTGGAAGATGTGTGTATGAGGGATATAGAGGATTGTATGCATGAAAAGTCCAGACACCGATTAACTAAAGGGAAGTCTGTTTGCCATGAAAACCAGCAGTTTGAGCTAGCAGCCATTAAGGGAAACAGAGGGTTTAAAGATAGCCCGAGAACAAAGCATACTAGGAAGCCTGTCTTTCTACCCTCCTGTTATAACGTTGATGATAATTTCTGGCCATGCTCTTATGAAGAGGGCTTAATAAACTCTGGAGAAGAAACAGGGTTGAGAAGCATACAATCGGGCTGTGCAAAAGACAATGACATAGAACCCATGTGCACAGAGGATAATACTTTGTCTCCACAATATGAACAGATGGATTGTTCTCTAATGTTGGAAGAAGAGCCAATCTCTTTATTATAAAGTTCTGAGCAATTGATTTCATAACACTGTTTGAAGCTAAGAGGAAGCGATTAGCTGCAGTGAAAAGTGAATGTGTTTGGAAGCAAGTTGCTATACTTTACTTTGTCAGTTTGTATCCTGAGTTTTCTTTGAGTTGCTGTACTATTTGAAAATCCTAAAACCCCGGGAGGGGAAATAAAACCCTTATTTGAACTTTAACCACTTTGGACTCACAACTACAATTATTCCTTAGTGAAAGATTCATGCACCCCTATTAACCTAGCCTACTGCCTACGCCTCGGCTTCGCTGGGATATAGGGGGTGACAAAATGGCGTAGTTGGCAGGATTTTTGAAAAAAAAACAGCACTCGATACTACTAACAAGCTCTACAAGGAAGGTACGGCTGATTGGAAAAAAAAAAGTGTGTGGAATTGAAAATCCTGAAAAAGGAAAAACCTGCACCGGAGTGTCGGGAGAGGATCTCCACATCCAGAGCTGGCCAAGACCTTTTTCTCAAGGCAAGATCCTACACCGTGATCAGGTACAAGTGGCTGGACACGGGTAGCAAGGATTGAGTGAGAAAAAGGGGGAAAAAAAAGAAAAGTTAAAAACCAAGTAGCAGCGAAGGGACAGAAAAAAGTGTGTTCCGCACTTGGTGGGCTTGTTTTTCTTTTTCTTTCAGAGATATCGACGCTGAGATGGACCCCGCTGAAATGCGCAGCTGGATGGAGGCCCAGTGGAAGGCCCAGGGAGAACTCGCACGGCAGGCACAAGAGAAGACGATGGCTGCAATGGCAGCGCAGCAGAAGCCCCTTCTTGAGATTCTCACTGCGCTGGTGAAGAGACTGAGCCCCACAGAGGAGGACATTGTTCAAGTGACCCCTGTGGTAGGACTAAATAGTTGTAATGCATTGGCACTAGGGCCTTTGCAGCATTCTGACAGTTTCGACGATTATGCAGAAGCTTTTGAGCGGATCGCTGTAGCGGCCCGGTGGCCACTAGATCAGTGGGCAGTACGATTCGCCGTGTCTCTAACAGGGGAGGCACTAGCTGCGTATAAGGCGATGCCCGCTGATCTAGCGTCCCAGTACCATGAGGTAAAACTCGCAGTCAGGGATAGGCTAGGGCTGACGCAGACCCATTACCGCCGTCTCTTTAGGCAGGCCAGGATCCTGCCAAAAGAAACACCAAAGGCCTTGATGCAAAGGTTAACAGGCCTGGCATCAAAATGGCTTGCTCCCGAAACAGCTACAGTAGCCTCCCTGTTAGATGCTGTAATACTGGAGCAATATTTTGAAGCCATACCCCCAGAAGTAAAAGCCTTTCTCTTTTTGCAAAAATGTAAATCCACAAAGGAAGCAGTGCAGCTAACCGACTGCTATTTTGAGGCAGAATTAGCTGGTGCTTCTCAAGGCCAAATGTTAAAGGTTACAGGCAGGGAAAGAATGCCAGGGACAGGAAGAGCTTACTCCCAAAGAGGGCCTAAGAAAAATGAAAAGAATGCTGAAGTAATGAGATGTTTCCAATGTGGAGAAAGAGGGCACATTCGCAAATACTGTACTGAACATGTCGCCCTGATATCTGGGGGGGAGAAACACACGGGGGAAGGGTTCGTGATAGATGTTCTGGTGGAAGGTGTAAAAGCCGCCGCGCTCCTGGACACTGGAGCGGACCAGAGCATGATCTCTCGCGAAATGTGGGAAGCCATTCAGGCACAAAATCCTTCTATATTGAATGGTGTGAATGGACGTGTGAGAGTAAGGTGCGTTCACGGAGCTTCCTCCTTCTACCCCTTGTATGAGATGTGTGTGAGGGGGTTAAATACCATAGGGAGGGTATTAGTGGCTGTTGTCCCTCGACTTCCCTTTGGGGTAGTTTTAGGGCGAGACTGGCCCCCATTTGAAGAGGAAATGGGTAGGGACCTTGAAAGGAAGTCAGGCCTAGGCCAAGAGAAGTCCCTAGGTGAGGGTGAAGCGCCACCCCAGAACCCCAAGATAGAAGCCATTGCCCAAAAGATACCAAAGCCTCTATTTGGAAAACCCCGAATAGAGACAGTACCCCCGGTTAAAAAAAACTTTGTGTTGAAATTCGTGAAAACAGCCCCACAGGCAAAGAGCCCACAGAGAGCTACTGAGGCCTCAGCGGGTTACGACCTATATAGCAATGAGGATATAATAATTCCCAGAGGAGGAAAGAGCCTTGTGAACACCGGGATACAAATTCAAACACCCGAGGGATGCTATGGCCGCATAGCACCCCGGTCGGGCCTGGCAGCCCAGCACTTTATCGACGTGGGGGCAGGGGTAATAGACCCCGACTACCGGGGTGTAGTTAAAGTCCTTCTTTTTAATTTCGGGAAAGAGGATTTTACAGTGAAGAAAGGGGAAAGGATAGCTCAACTTATATGTGAGCGTGTAGGGTTCCCCATGTTAGAAGAAGTACCTTCCTTAACCCCCACCGATCGAGGGTCAGGAGGGTTTGGGTCCACAGGGGAAAAGGATATAAAAAGCTTAGCGGCTATAGCAGAGGAGAGGAAGGAAGAGGACTTAGGTCCACAACCTTCCGATTGGAGGGAACAACCAGAGTTGCGGACGGGGGCAGAACTGTCTGAGCATCAGCAAGTAGAGTTAACCCGTGTACTGAAAAAGTTTTCAGATGTCCTTACTGCTGTGCCCGGCGAAACGCGCCTGGTGGCACATGAGGTCACCACAATCCCGGGGAAAATAATCAGACAGCGCCCATACCGGTTGCCCGAAGCTAAGAAAAAAGAGGTTATCGCCCAAGTTAAGGAAATGGTGGAGATGGGGGTGATCGAGGAGTCCCATAGCCCGTGGTCTAGCCCCATAGTCCTAGTGCCCAAGCCCGATGGTACACTTCGTTTTTGCATCGATTTTAGACAAATTAATGCAATATCCCAATTCGATGCGTATCCTATGCCAAGGATTGACGACCTATTAGATCGTCTGGGACAGGCCAAGTTCCTTACAACCCTCGACCTCACAAAAGGATACTGGCAAATCCCGCTGACGAGGGATTCAAAGCCAAAGACAGCCTTTTCAACTCCCATAGGCCTTTTCCAGTTTAGGCGTATGCCCTTCGGGCTACAGGGTGCGGCGGCTACTTGTCAGCGACTGATCGATCAAGTCCTGAGGCCGCACCAAGAATACGCTATCGCCTACATGGACGACGTAATCATCCATAGTAGCACATGGCTAGAGCACCTATCCCGAATTGAGGCCGTATTACAGGCCATGCGAAAGGCAGGCCTTACCCTAAATCCCAAAAAGTGCCTTTTTGCAGCTAGGGAGGCCAAATATTTAGGACATGTCGTAGGGAACGGGGTAGTCAAGCCCCTAGCAGATAAACTGGAAAGTGTACGGAATTTTCCGCAACCGGTAGACAAGAAGCAGGTTCGTAGCTTCTTAGGCCTGATAGGCTACTATCGGAGGTTTCTCCCCAGATTCGCTGAAGAAACTAGCATTTTTACGGGGATGATAAAAAAGAACGCCCCTAATAGGGTGTGCTGGACTCCGGAGGCAGAAGAGGCATTCGTCTCCCTGAAGGAGAAGTTGTGTAGGGCTCCCGTATTAAGGGGAGTCGATTTCAGTCTGCCTTTTATTGTCCAAACGGACGCCTCTGAGACAGGACTCGGAGCCGTCATGTCCCAGAAGTTTGAAGGGGTGGAACACCCAGTAATGTACTTAAGCAGAAAGCTATCCAGCGCAGAGCGGAAGTATTCAACGGTGGAGCGGGAATGCTTGGCCATCAAGTGGGCAATAGAGACCTTAAGGTTTTACCTAACGGGGCGAAAATTTAAGTTGGTTAGAGACCATGCGCCATTAAAATGGCTCAGCCAAATGCGCAACAATAATGCCCGTCTTACAAGATGGCACTTGGCCTTACAAGCCTTTAGTTTTGAGGTGCAACACCGAGCCGGGAAGCTGCATGGGAATGCTGATGCCTTAAGTAGGATTACACGCTGTCAGACGAGGACGTCAGCAGCGTGTAATAACTTAAGGAGGGGGATATGTGACACAGCAGATCTGTCCTATGCTATAGAAGTGCAGAATTCTGAGAGAAACAGGTCAGATTCTGTCAGGCAGTCTAATCAGAAGCTTCCCTGTTGCCCTGAGCAACCTAGGCAAACACGAGGTTTGCAGCCTTGCCTCCTCCCTGACAAGCAATTCTCACAGAGAAAAGAGAATGATTTGCACGTGAGGGAAGCCACGCCTTCAAGGCACTATAAGACCTGCTCAGGCAGAGGAGCAAGGGGGTGGAGTTGCAGTTGCAGTTCAAGCTTGGGTGCTTGTTCTTGTGGTGATTCAGGTTATGATTCCAGTCCCAGACTAGGCTCGGGTGGGGACTCAGAAGAATTCAATGTCAACTTACCTTGCAGAAGGAAAGCAGGTTTTACTTCACGTCAGAATCCAGGCTGGTTTCCAAAGCCTAAGGCAGCTTACAGAGATAATTGCCAAGGGGGTTGGAGAGGAAGCTGCCCTGAGTGTGACCCAGGAAGCTCTAGAGAGAGTTGGAGGAGGGGTTATACTAGACATGCTGGCAGAGACAGAAGCCAGAGTGAGAGAGAGCTGATTGATTCCGACGGCACTGAATTTGCAGGCACACCCTGTGAACCACTGAGGATTCCCCCAGGAGAAGCTCACAGTAACCCCAGGAGTGGAGTGAGGAAAGCTGCAAAACCAGAGGTCAGTAAGAAGTTAACCAAACCTCTGACGCAGGGAGAATTTCCCCAGCTCTTTGAGAGTGTGGAACGTGACATAAGCAGGAAGCCTTATGTAAATGAGAAACAAGGTGTTAAGACACAGTTGCCTTACTTTGAAAGAAATCCTATTGTGGAAGATGTGTGTATGAGGGATATAGAGGATTGTATGCATGAAAAGTCCAGACACCGATTAACTAAAGGGAAGTCTGTTTGCCATGAAAACCAGCAGTTTGAGCTAGCAGCCATTAAGGGAAACAGAGGGTTTAAAGATAGCCCGAGAACAAAGCATACTAGGAAGCCTGTCTTTCTACCCTCCTGTTATAACGTTGATGATAATTTCTGGCCATGCTCTTATGAAGAGGGCTTAATAAACTCTGGAGAAGAAACAGGGTTGAGAAGCATACAATCGGGCTGTGCAAAAGACAATGACATAGAACCCATGTGCACAGAGGATAATACTTTGTCTCCACAGTATGAACAGATGGATTGTTCTCTAATGTTGGAAGAAGAGCCAATCTCTTTATTATAAAGTTCTGAGCAATTGATTTCATAACACTGTTTGAAGCTAAGAGGAAGCGATTAGCTGCAGTGAAAAGTGAATGTGTTTGGAAGCAAGTTGCTATACTTTACTTTGTCAGTTTGTATCCTGAGTTTTCTTTGAGTTGCTGTACTATTTGAAAATCCTAAAACCCCGGGAGGGGAAATAAAACCCTTATTTGAACTTTAACCACTTTGGACTCACAACTACAATTATTCCTTAGTGAAAGATTCATGCACCCCTATTAACCTAGCCTACTGCCTACGCCTCGGCTTCGCTGGGATATAGGGGGTGACAATATATATATATATATTTTGTCGCGCCCTTCCCCCGCCTAGGCGGCTGCCTGACGAGGTGAAGGGGGAGCGAATGTTACTTTCAAGTAACTTCCAAAGCAAAGGCTTCTGGGAGTTGTAGTGTTCAGAGCATGTGTAGTTGTAAAGCAAAGGCTTGAGCCGAGGTTTGAAAGCAAACGCAGGAATATTTTTATTAGCCTCCCTTAGTAGCGGGAACTTCACAATGAAGCTTGGTATAACACGGGTACACTTATTCACAGGAAACTCAGGTAAGAAAAAAACTAATTGCTTACTTCAGCAAACAAAACTTTCCATTCACTTATAAAGCTTCTCTTCACAGTGCTTCAAACAAAAATGTTCATTGAAATCTTCAATGCAAATAAGTTCAGCAGTTAAACTTTTCTCCTTTTGTTTCAGAGCTTTTACTGGTTTTAATCAGTGATTCTGAGACTTCTAGCAGCACTCCTGATCAAGTCTCATTCATGGCAGCAAGCATACTAATTAAAACTTGGTAGCTCTGTAACACATTAGGCATAGCAGAGAAATGGAGTTTTTCTTCAACACATATATTCTCACACTATTATTTTACTATCTGGGATAACTCACATTCCATTGGCTCCTCCAGGTCACTTAAAAGAATGTTTTCCCCGATATCCATAGATTCGCAGTCTGAGCAAGAGTGTTCTGTGACGTCGTCAACAAGCAGCTGTGCTTTCCCTCGGTACACAGAATTCTTCTCTCTGTTAATTACTTCCTGGTCTCTCAGCATACGCTGAACCAGTTTTAAAACATTTAACCCTTCCTTAGTGAGAGGCTTTCTGTAAGCTTGCTTCTGGTTAAACTCTGGGAGCTGGCAGTCTAGGAACTCTTCCTGAGACCTCTGGTTAATAGGTTTATCAGCATTACCTTTTGGGAGTTTCCTTAGCAGGGGTTCCTTGCTCTTTCCCTGGCCATGCTGTCTCTGGGTTAAAGCAGCCTTCTCGTCTCTCTTCCTCCTAGGAACGTGAACCTCGTGTCCTGAGTGAAGCTCCCTTTCAGACTCCTCCTCTGAAACAGAGTCAGCTCTCTTCCTCTCTTGTCCTGGCAATCTCCTTGCCTCTCTTTGGATCCTTGCCACTCTCCCTTCCTCTCCCGGGAAGCTTGAGAATCTTTCTGATCCTGTGAGTTTCCTGAGTCTCTCTCTCTCTGTTCTCTGGGGCTTATAACCATGTGACTGGCCGGTATCTTTCCACCCCGCCCCCAGCTGTTCTGCATCACCACCCTCAGTTGCTATGGAGCTGGGGCGTGGCTTTTGGTCAACAACTTTTGACAGGTTCTTTTTTTCAACCTTAGCTGCACTTTTAAACTGAGCGTTTTTTTCCTTTTCCCTCTGCCTAGGGGAAATTGCCTGTACTTTTTCCACTTCCATAGGGCTTTGGCTGTCTTCGCCATCACATATCCCCCCACTTAAGATATTACGGGCTGGCGCTTTTTCTTCCGCACAGCACGTAATACGGCTAAGGGCGTCAGCGTTGGTGTGTAACTTCCCAGCCCTATGCTCTATATGGAAGTCGTACGCCTGTAAGGCCATGTACCAACGAGTAAGACGGGGATTATGATCCTTCATCTGATTTAGCCAGCGTAACGGGGCATGATCCGTTACTAATAAAAGCTTGCGGCCTGTCAGATAAAAACGCAAGGCGTCCACCGCCCACCTTATGGCCAGACATTCCCTTTCCACTACCGAGTATTTCCTCTCTGGTGGTGTCAATTTTCTGCTGAGGAACATAATCGGATGTTCCTCTCCCTCAAATTTTTGGGACAACACAGCGCCTAACCCTGTGTCCGAGGCGTCTGTCTGTACGATAAAGGATTTACTAAAATCCACCCCCCTTAATATGGGTGCCTGACATAGCTCTTCCTTCAGACTAGAAAAAGCCTGTTCAGCTTCCACTGACCATTTGACCTGGTTAGGTGCATTTTTCTTCAGCCCCTCTGTTAAGGCCGCGCTCTTGGTAGCGAAATGGGGAATAAATCGGCGGTAATAGCCGATTAAACCCAGGAACTCACGGAGTTGCCTTTTTGTCAAGGGCCTAGGAAATGTCCTAACACTCTCTACCTTCTCTATCAGGGGTTTTACTGTGCCCCTCCCTACCAAATGTCCTAAGTACTTTACTTGCTTTCCCCCAAACATACACTTGGCCGGGTTTAAAGTAATACCCGCACCACACAAGGCCTTTAAAACCGCCTCAATGCGTGCCAAGTGCTCGTCCCAGCGAGAGCTATGGATCACTATATCGTCCATATACGCGGTCGCGTATTGTTGATGAGGACGAAGGATGACATCAACTAATCGCTGGCAAGTCGCAGCGGCCCCATGCAATCCAAAAGGCATGCGACGAAACTGGTACAAACCAATGGGGGTACTGAATGCGGTCTTTGGGCGAGATTCCCTGGTGAGGGGAATCTGCCAATACCCCTTGGTCATATCAAGGGTAGTCCGGTAAGACGCCTGGCCTAATCTGTCCAGCAACTCTTCTATCCTGGGCATGGGATAGGCGTCAAACCGGGAGATGGCATTCACCTTACGGAAATCAATGCAAAACCGCATTGTCCCGTCTGGCTTGGGTACCAGCACTATGGGACTGTTCCAGGGGCTATGGGATTCTTCGATTATCCCCATCTTAATCATGTCCTGCACTTGGAAAACTACCTCTTGGCGTTTTGCCTCAGGCAACCGGTAGGGTCTCTGGCGTACTATCTCCCCTGGAAGGGTAACAATCTCGTGAGCCACGAGTCTTGTCTCACCTGGAATATGTGTTAACACATCGGGATATTTCTTTAATTGCCCTAATACCTCCTGCTGCTGGGACCAGGAAAGTTCCTCCCCTAACCTGGGGACTGGATCTGCCTTGCAATCGGGTAATTGCGGGCCAAGATCCTCCTCCTCAGTCACCTCACAACTAGCAGCTAAACCTCTCACCGCTGTTTTACCGGTGGATCCGAAACCTCCGGTCCCCCTGGTGGTAGGAGTTAATTCCGTTGCCTCCTCCAGGGCTGGAAAACCCACCCGCTCACAAATCATCTGGGCTATACGATCCCCTATGTTTATCCTAAAATCTTCCTTGGCAAAGTTAAAGAGTAGGACCTTAATCGTCCCTCGGTAGTCCGGATCAATTACGCCGGCACCTACATCTATAAAATTCTTCCAGGCTATGCCCGAACGGGGTGCAAAACGCCCATAACAACCTGGGGGTATTTGCACTTGTATGCCCGTCTCTACTAGGGCCATTCCCTGATGGGGAACAACTGTCTCCTCGGCACTACATAGGTCAAATCCAGCTGCCATCTGGGTAGCCCGCTTAGGAACTTTGGCATTGGGGGTAGTGCGACAAAACCTAAGAACAAATGGGCATTTCTTAGGGGTGTCCTCCTTCCTAGCTACCTCCCCTTTTGCCTGTTGCTGCTGGGTTCCAAATAATGGTTGAGGGACTGGCCTTGTCTTAGTGCTCCCTATACATATAGGTGGGACTTGCTCTCCCTCACTCTCCTTTCCCTGGGGTACTCTCCCACCCTCCAAATGAGGTGAAGCCCCTGATGAGGTTTTTTCCTTGGCTTTGGGTGATGCTAAAGCGGACGCTTTACCTGCCTTGCTCTGAAGACCCTCTGCCATCCCACGCCTGAACTGGGGCCAATCTCTTCCCAGGACTAGTGCTTGTGGGAGCCTGGGGACTACTGCAACTGGTATTTGGCGCTTTATCCCTAAGCCTTTTACAGACACAGTATAAATGGGGTACGATGAGGCTGCCCCATGAATGCACCTTATCTTTATGGACCTTTCTTGAGGCTCGAGAGTCAGACCAGTCCGGGATGCTATTTCTCTCCAAAGCTTCCTCGAAACCATTGACTGGTCCGCTCCGGAGTCTAACAAAGCCTCCACAGGTACACCCTCTACCTCTACCTCTAGGAGAAAACCCTCTCTGCTCTCTTCAGAGTGGGAGGTCATCAATGCTGTCCTAGCTCGGCAGTTTCTTTTCATATGGCCTTCTTCTCCACATGCAAAACATTTCCTGGTTACATAATCAGGTTTAGCCAAGGACATTGTTTTCACACCTTCTTTCCATACATGTTTTTCCTTCCTTTCTGATGCTACATTTACTGCGGAGGACAGACCACCTACTTTAACTGGGCTCGCCACACTGGCCTCCAGGTAACGCTCAGCCAGTGCGGTCGCTGCCTCTGTGGTCCTGCAGTCTTGTAGGATCAGGAAGGACCTCATCTCTCGTGGAACAGCGTCCATAAACTGCTCCAATATGATATTATCCAATAAAGACTCTTTTGTCTGTGTCTCGGGCGTTAGCCATTTTACCGCTAACCCCTTAATGCGTTGGCATAGCGCACGCGGTGTTTCACCGGGCTTTAACCTGGCGCTTCTCAAAAGGCGGTGGTAGACCATGGGACTTAGCCCTAGGCGGTCTCTTATCACCTTTTGCACTTCTTTGTAATCCGTAGCTAACTCTACGGGCATGGCTCTATACGCCGCTAGCGCTTCCCCAGTTAATGAAGCGGCCAGGCGTATGGCCCACTGCTTCTCATCCCAGCCTGATATTAAGGCTACTCTCTCAAATGCGGCGAGAAAGTCATCCACATTGTCCTCTTTGGTTAACTGTCCAAAGGAAAATGTCCCAGTACCATATGTGCCCAACCCTGGGATATCACCCAAGTAACCTGGTACTGTCCTTGATGTCTCCGCTGTCGGTTTCTGCAGGCCCAGCCAACCGTCCATCTTCTCTAACAAGGGTTTCTGCTGTGCCTGGAGCAGGGCTGCTATCTGGTCCAGTGTCCGTGCTGACATTTCCTGTTGTTTCTGGAACTGGTCCGCTATGCATTTCAGCAGCACCGTCTGCTCCATGCTGGGTAGTAGCTGAAACGAGAGAAAACAGAGAAAGAACACCAAGTGCGGCCCTTCAAATGTATAGGCCCTCTCTCCTTTGACCCTGCTGTACTGCTGCAGTCCCACCCGGCTCTGGTATCCTTTTGTATTCCCTTATGAATACCTATTACCTTAAGCCGGTGTAGACTCAGGCTTATCAGTCAACAGGAACGGCCTCCGGAACTGCTCCACTCCGATCCTCAGCTGTTGATCCTGGCCTTCTCCAGCAGCAGCTTGTATCACAGCCCCAAAGAGAAAAAAAACACTTTTCCTCTTTTCTTTTTTCTTCTTTCTTCTTCCTTGTAAATCTGGTGTTTTTACGACCACGTGACCAAGGCTTGATCCTTAATACTACGCCACCTGTCGCGCCCTTCCCCCGCCTAGGCGGCTGCCTGATGAGGTGAAGGGGGAGCGAATGTTACTTTCAAGTAACTTCGAAAGCAAAGGCTTCTGGGAGTTGTAGTGTTCAGAGCATGTGTAGTTGTAAAGCAAAGGCTTGAGCCGAGGTTTGAAAGCAAACGCAGGAATATTTTTATTAGCCTCCCTTAGTAGCGGGAACTTCACAATGAAGCTTGGTATAACACGGGTACACTTATTCACAGGAAACTCAGGTAAGAAAAAAACTAATTGCTTACTTCAGCAAACAAAACTTTCCATTCACTTATAAAGCTTCTCTTCACAGTGCTTCAAACAAAAATGTTCATTGAAATCTTCAATGCAAATAAGTTCAGCAGTTAAACTTTTCTCCTTTTGTTTCAGAGCTTTTACTGGTTTTAATCAGTGATTCTGAGACTTCTAGCAGCACTCCTGATCAAGTCTCATTCATGGCAGCAAGCATACTAATTAAAACTTGGTAGCTCTGTAACACATTAGGCATAGCAGAGAAATGGAGTTTTTCTTCAACACATATATTCTCACACTATTATTTTACTATCTGGGATAACTCACATTCCATTGGCTCCTCCAGGTCACTTAAAAGAATGTTTTCCCCGATATCCATAGATTCGCAGTCTGAGCAAGAGTATTCTGTGACGTCGTCAACAAGCAGCTGTGCTTTCCCTCGGTACACAGAATTCTTCTCTCTGTTAATTACTTCCTGGTCTCTCAGCATACGCTGAACCAGTTTTAAAACATTTAACCCTTCCTTACTGAGAGGCTTTCTGTAACCTTGCTTCTGGTTAAACTCTGGGAGCTGGCAGTCTGGGAACTCTTCCTGAGACCTCTGGTTAATAGGTTTATCAGCATTACCTTTTGGGAGTTTCCTTAGCAGGGGTTCCTTGCTCTTTCCCTGGCCATGCTGTCTCTGGGTTAAAGCAGCCTTCTCGTCTCTCTTCCTCCTAGGAACGTGAACCTCGTGTCCTGAGTGAAGCTCCCTTTCAGACTCCTCCTCTGAAACAGAGTCAGCTCTCTTCCTCTCTTGTCCTGGCAATCTCCTTGCCTCTCTTTGGATCCTTGCCACTCTCCCTTCCTCTCCCGGGAAGCTTGAGAATCTTTCTGATCCTGTGAGTTTCCTGAGTCTCTCCCTCTCTCTGTTCTCTGGGGCTTATAACCATGTGACTGGCCGGTATCTTTCCACCCCGCCCCCAGCTGTTCTGCATCACCACCCTCAGTTGCTATGGAGCTGGGGCGTGGCTTTTGGTCAACAACTTTTGACAGGTTCTTTTTTTCAACCTTAGCTGCACTTTTAAACTGAGCGTTTTTTTCCTTTTCCCTCTGCCTAGGGGAAATTGCCTGTACTTTTTCCACTTCCATAGGGCTTTGGCTGTCTTCGCCATCACAATATATATATTGTCACCACTCACCCTCCCAGAGGCATTTAGCATGGGCAAGGCAAGTGGGTAGTTGTGTTTCTTAGACTGTGAACTTTAAATGGAGGTTTGGAAAGGCCTCCTGGGTAATGTAACACTCTGTGACGTTCTTTGTTTAGGGTTTCCATGCCAACCCTCCATGCTTGTTTCAACACTGACAGTTCTGGTTTCACTTTGCAGTGAATCCTCTGCCTCTCTTGGTTCTGAACCCTGTACTTCACGACATATCCCCCGCCTTAAAATATTACGTACTTCTTAGACTGTGAACTTTAAATGGAGGTTTGGAAAGGCCTCCTGGGTAATGTAACACTCTGTGACGTTCTTTGTTTAGGGTTTCCATGCCAACCCTCCATGCTTGTTTCAACACTGACAGTTCTGGTTTCACTTTGCAGTGAATCCTCTGCCTCCCTTGGTTCTGAACCCTGTACTTCACGACAATATATATATATATTGTGATGGCGAAGATGGTCAGATTCGCATGGAAATAGAGGGAATACAGGAAATTTCCCCTAGGCAGAGGGAAAAAGAAAAAAAGGCTCACTTTAAAACCAAAGTCAGCATTGAAAAAAACAGTCAGTCAGAACTTGCTGGGCAGAAGCCACGCCCCAGGTCCATAATAGCTAAGGGTGCTGATACAACTCAGCTGGGGGCGGGGTGGAAGGAGAACAGCAAGTCACATGCTTATAAACCCATGAGGGCAGAGAAAGTTAGATCAGATGATAGTTCACAGGGAAGTTCACGGAAGGGTTCACTGTCGAGCCTAGGAAGGAGTTCAGTGAGGAGCTCAGCGTTGAACTCAGAGGATAGCTCAAGGAGTGCAGCTGGAAGGAAAGGAGCTGCCAGCATTACACACTTCCCAGGAGAGGAAGGGAGACTGACCCCATTCTCAGAGGAACAGGCTGAAGAGAAACCTTACTCAGGTCAGGAGCAGTATTCCTGGAGGGGAGATAATCAGGCTGCAGATATCCTGAAACCATATGGCTTCAGCAAGAGCAGAGAGCCATTCTTGAAAGGACGTCTCAGAGGTAAAACTGATTCTCTTAACAAACCCAAGTCTCAGGAAGACATAATAGCCAGCAAGCTTTATGCATTGAGCCAGGAGCCAGCATATGGAAAAGTCTTTAACCATGAGAAAGCTAATGTGTTAGAGCTACTACAAAGTTTATTATAGAACCAGGAAGTAATTGAGAAGCAGAGGTATTCTGTTCCCCGATCAGAAGCACAGGTGTCTGCTGATGAGGACTCAGACCTCTCCGGTTCTATGTGTGAATCAATGGAGATTGAAGAAGAGGTTCCCTTAACTGATCCAGAGATTTGTATGGAATGTGATTTGTCACAGGTAGTCGAGTAAATAACTGTCTTTTGCATCTGCTACAGAAAGGTACCGTTTGTTTGGATTACCTAACCTTTTTAGAGCCAGAAGAGTTTTAATTAGAGTGTTTGCTGTGCTGAGTGAGACGTAAGAATGCCTAACGTTTTAAAGTCTCATGTGCTCTAATTAAGAACCAGGAACAAGCTCTGAAGTTTGCAAAAAGAAAAAGTTTATTCTGTGAGAAGAGTTTTTGCATTTACCTTGAATAAGAAAAAGGAACATTTGTGTTTGAGCATTTTTGAGAAAAAAGCCTTATTTGCCAGAAGAAGGATTTTTTCTATTGCTGAGGAAAGCTGTTTTGATTTTCTTATCTTGTATTTTGTTACTTCAAGTTTTCATGTAATGCCAAGCTTCATATTGAAGTTCTCTATGCCAAGGGAGGCTTAAAAATAAAAAAATATTCCTGTTTGCTTTCAACTCGGCTCCAGCTTATTTAGCTGCACAACTACAGGTGCTTTGAACTACGACTCCCAGGAGCCCTTGCACTGGGCAGTCATCTTGAAAGTGATTATCACACCTTATCCGACGTCAGGCAACTGCCTAGGCGGACGACGGGGCATGACAGGTGGCGTAGTATTGAGGATTAAGCCTTGGCCACGTGATCCCCAAACTTTGGAGTACAAAAAATTGTCAAAAGAAAGAAAGAAGAAAGAAGAAAAAATTTTTTTTTCTTTGGAGCTCTGAAAGCAAGCTGCAGCTGGAGATGTGATCAACAGCGGACGACCGGTGGAGCAGTTCCGGAAGCCGTGCCCGCTGTGTGATAAGCCTGAGTCTACCCTGGCTTAAGGTAATAAAGTATTCACTCGGGATACATAAGGATACTAAAGCCGGGTGGGACCACAGCAGTGCAGCAGGGTCAGAGGAGTGAGGGCCTGGTAACTAGGAGGCCGCACTTGGTGTTTCTCTGTGTTCTTTCATTTCAGGTGGAAATTCAGCATGGATCAGCAAGCGCTGCTACGCTGCTTCGCTGACCAATTTCAGCGCCAACAAGACATGTCGGCTAAAACGCTGGACCAGATAGCAGGACTGCTACAAGTCCAACAGAAGCCCCTGTTGGAGAAGCTAGATGGATGGCTGGGCCTGCAGAGACCGACGGAGGACACAGCAAAGACAGTGACATCACATTTGGGTGATATGCTAGGAATGAGCATGAGTAGTACTAGACCTTTTGCCTTTGGACAATTAACAAAGGATGATAACGTAGATGATTTCATGGCTGCTTTTGAGAGGGTTGCTCTATTGTCCGGGTGGGATAAAAAGCAGTGGGCCATATGCCTAGCCGCTTCATTAACAGGAGAAGCGCTAGCGGCGTATAGGGCCATGCCAGTGGAATTAGCCACGGAGTATGAAGAGGTAAAGAAGGCGATTAGGGACCGTCTTGGGCTAAGTCCCGTGGTCTATCGCCGCCTTTTAAGAAGCGCCAGGTTAAAGCCCGGTGAAACACCGAGAGCGCTATGTCAGCGGCTAAAAAGCTTAGTCATAAAGTGGCTATTGCCTGAGACACAGACAAAAGAGTCTTTACTAGACCAAATTATATTGGAACAGTTTATGGACGCAGTTCCTTCTGAAATGAGATCCTTCCTGATCTTGCAAGACTGCAGGACCACAGAGGCAGCGACCGCATTGGCCGAGCGATACCTGGAGGCCAGTGTGGTAAGCCAAGTAAAAGTGGGTGGTCTGTCTTCTGCAGTCAAGGTGGCATCAGGAAGGAAAGAAAATAGTGTATGGAAAGAGGGTGTAAAAACAATGTCATTGGCTAAACATGATTATATGAATAGAAAGTGTTATGCATGTGGTGAGGAAGGCCATATCAAGAGAAACTGCAAGGCTAAGACAGCATTTATGACATCTCGCTCTGAGGAGAGTGGAGAGGGTTTTCTCCTTGAGGTAGAGGTCGAGGGTGTTCCGGTGGAGGCTTTATTGGACTCCGGAGCGGACCAGTCCATGATTTCGCAGAAATTGTGGAAAATAATATCATCACAGATTGGTCCGACTCTCGAGCCTCAAGGAAGATCCATTAAGATCAAATGCATTCATGGTGCAGCCTCAACGTACCCCATATATGAAGTAAGTGTAAAAGGCTTAGGGGTTAAGCGCCAGGTACCTGTTGCAGTAGTCCCCAGACTCCCGCAAGCACTAGTTCTGGGAAGAGATTGGCCACAGTTCAGGCGAGGGATGGCAGAAGGTCTTCAAGGTAAGACACATAAAGCGTCCACGCTAGCGCCACTTAGAGCCAAGACAAACAGCTCATCAGGGGATTCACCTCATTTGGAGGGTGGGAGAGCACCCCGGGTAAAAGAGAGTGAGGGAAAACATGTCCCACCTATACGTGTAGGGAGTACTAAGGTCAACCCAGTTCCTCAGCCATTATTTGGAACCCCACAGCGGCAGGCAAAAGGCGAGGTAGCTAGGAAGGAGGACACCCCTAAGAAAAGTCCGTTTATCCTTAAATTTTGTCGTACTACCCCCAATGCCAAAATTCCAAAACAGGCTACCCAGATGACCGCTGGGTTTGATTTATGTAGTGCAGAGGAGACAGTTGTTCCCCATCAGGGAAAAGCCCTCATAGAAACGGGTATCCAAGTACAAATACCCCCAGGTTGTTACGGGCGTATTGCACCCCGTTCAGGCATCGCCTGGAAAAATTTTATAGACGTGGGCGCCGGCGTAATCGATCCAGATTACCAAAGGACGATTAAAGTCCTACTTTTTAATTTCGCTAAAGAGGACTTTAAGGTAAATCTGGGCGTTCGCATTGCCCAGATGATCTGTGAAAGGGTAGGTTTTCCGGACGTGGAGGAGGTAACAGAACTGACTCCTACCACCAGGGGATCCGGAGGTTTTGGATCCACCGGTAAAGAAACAGTGAAAGGGTTAGCTGCCAGTAGTGAGGTGACCGAGGAGGAGGATCTAGGCCCGCAATTGCCCGATTGCAAGGCAGATCCAGTTCCCAGGTTAGGGGAGGAACTTTCCTGGTCCCAGCAGCAAGAAATGTTAGGCTTATTAAGAAAATACCCTGACGTATTAACTCCTATTCCAGGAGAGACAAGACTCGTGGCTCACGAGATTGTTACCCAACCAGGAGAGATAGTGCGCCAGAGACCCTACCGGCTGCCGGAGGCAAAACAGCAAGAGGTGATTTCTCAGGTGCAGGACATGATCAAGATGGGGATAATAGAAGAGTCCCGTAGCCCCTGGAACAGTCCTATCGTGCTGGTACCCAAGCCAGACGGAACGATGCGGTTCTGCATCGACTTCCGTAAGGTGAATGCCATCTCCCGGTTTGATGCCTATCCCATGCCGAGGATAGAAGAGCTGCTAGATAAATTAGGCCAGGCATCTTATCTGATGGGTCGCAAGTTCCTACTTATAACGGATCACGCTCCCTTGCGATGGTTAAACCAGATGAAAGATCACAATCCACGTCTTACACGTTGGTACATGGCCTTACAGGCGTATGACTTCCATATAGAACATAGGGCGGGGAAGTTACATACCAACGCAGATGCACTTTCACGTATTACGTGCTGTGCTGAAGAAAAAACGCCAGCACGTAATAGCTTAAGTGGGGGGATATGTGATGGCGAAGATGGTCAGATTCCCATGGAAATAGAGGGAATACAGGAAATTTCCCCTAGGCAGAGGGAAAAAGAAAAAAAGGCTCACTTTAAAACCAAAGTCAGCATTGAAAAAAACAGTCAGTCAGAACTTGCTGGGCAGAAGCCACGCCCCAGGTCCATAATAGCTAAGGGTGCTGATACAACTCAGCTGGGGGCGGGGTGGAAGGAGAACAGCAAGTCACATGCTTATAAACCCATGAGGGCAGAGAAAGTTAGATCAGATGATAGTTCACGGGGAAGTTCACGGAAGGGTTCACTGTCGAGCCTAGGAAGGAGTTCAGTGAGGAGCTCAGCGTTGAACTCAGAGGATAGCTCAAGGAGTGCAGCTGGAAGGAAAGGAGCTGCCAGCATTACACACTTCCCAGGAGAGGAAGGGAGACTGACCCCATTCTCAGAGGAACAGGCTGAAGAGAAACCTTACTCAGGTCAGGAGCTGTATTCCTGGAGGGGAGATAATCAGGCTGCAGATATCCTGAAACCATATGGCTTCAGCAAGAGCAGAGAGCCATTCTTGAAAGGACTTTTCAGAGGTAAAACTGATTCTCTTAACAAACCCAAGTCTCAGGAAGACATAATAGCCAGCAAGCTTTATGCATTGAGCCAGGAGCCAGCATATGGAAAAGTCTTTAACCATGAGAAAGCTAATGTGTTAGAGCTACTACAAAGTTTATTACAGAA
The DNA here is from genome assembly GCA_033557465.1 of Ichthyophis bannanicus. Taxonomy (NCBI): domain Eukaryota; kingdom Metazoa; phylum Chordata; class Amphibia; order Gymnophiona; family Ichthyophiidae; genus Ichthyophis; species Ichthyophis bannanicus. The sequence goes on from CM066037.1 coordinate 212,647,384, forward strand.
CCAGGAAGTAATTGAGAAGCAGAGGTATTCTGTTCCCCGATCAGAAGCACAGGTGTCTGCTGATGAGGACTCAGACCTCTCCGGTTCTATGTGTGAATCAATGGAGATTGAAGAAGAGGTTCCCTTAACTGATCCAGAGATTTGTATGGAATGTGATTTGTCACAGGTAGTCGAGTAAAGAACTGTCTTTTGCATCTGCTACAGAAAGGTACCGTTTGTTTGGATTACCTAACCTTTTTAGAGCCAGAAGAGTTTTAATTAGAGTGTTTGCTGTGCTGAGTGAGACGTAAGAATGCCTAACGTTTTAAAGTCTCATGTGCTCTAATTAAGAACCAGGAACAAGCTCTGAAGTTTGCAAAAATAAAAAGTTTATTCTGTGAGAAGAGTTTTTGCATTTACCTTGAATAAGAAAAAGGAACATTTGTGTTTGAGCATTTTTGAGAAAAAAGCCTTATTTGCCAGAAGAAGGATTTTTTCTATTGCTGAGGAAAGCTGTTTTGATTTTCTTATCTTGTATTTTGTTACTTCAAGTTTTCATGTAATGCCAAGCTTCATATTGAAGTTCTCTATGCCAAGGGAGGCTTAAAAATAAAAAAATATTCCTGTTTGCTTTCAACTCGGCTCCAGCTTATTTAGCTGCACAACTACAGGTGCTTTGAACTACGACTCCCAGGAGCCCTTGCACTGGGCAGTCATCTTGAAAGTGATTATCACACCTTATCCGACGTCAGGCAACTGCCTAGGCGGACGACGGGGCGTGACAATATATATATATATATATATATATATATTTGGTTTTGACTGCGTATGCTATTGAGCAAAATTAAAAAGTAAAATGGGATTTTATATACTGTGGCAAGCACCTCATGGAGGACATACTTATTGTTTACATATATATTAAAAAAAAGAGAAAAGGGGAGTATATGCATTCCAGATATCCAACCACTTTATGAAAAAGTATCCGTTGTATGTCCTTTGAATATCTGCTTTTAAACTGTAAGATTTAAAGCAATTCCTTTGTATTATTCAGCTTAGTACTGACGACGGCTGGCAGTTAGTTTCATGCCAAGTATTTTTACTCTAGTCGTACGTAACAGATATGTGGCCGTCATGTTAGGTGCCATAGTTCTTTCTATTGGGATTGTTATTATAACATGTTGCAAAATAATAGTTTTATATTTTAAGGACTTTATCTAAATTGTTCCTATTTAGAATGAGCACACACATCCATTATGCTTATTACAACCAATCTAAGCTTATGTTTTCTGCCTACCCTTTGATTAAGTTTTTTAATAAGTGCACCCAGAGGAATGTTGTTGCATAGTTCTGACTCATAGTCCTCAGGAAAATGCAGCCTGACTGCCCGCCCCCTCTGTCTGTTGTCAAGTACGTCATCATGGGGGGGGGGGGTCGGAGTCCACGCAGATTCTGTTGAAATGTATGACTAGGAATTTTAGCAAGGGATTTGTCAGAGATTACGGAATTAAAATGTCTCCGTCCCGATTAGGAATGCTCTGTGAAAGGGAGTGGCCCTATACAGATTAGATTCCTGGTTAAGTGTTTGTGAAAAGAAAAAAGAAAAAAAAAAAGCCCTCCTGGATAAAGCGTTGCTATGAGGAACAGTGTAGGAGATTAGTAGCAGCCACAAGGGGGGGGGCCCGGAAGTCTGAAAAAAAAAACTGCCCGTTTATTCTGCGCCAGAATCTCCAGACATTCCACTCTGTTCGTCCCACTATCTTTATAGGCCAGTCCCCTCAGCTCTGCCACCACCCCAGGCAGAGCCTGGGGCAGGGGGGGGGGACACCTCCCTGCAGATGTATCCCAAGTAGTTCACCAGCCACCTCCGCAGCAGGAGGACGCGCACCCACTCTTGACTGGAAGCCCCGGCTCAGTTCAGAGTGCCTCCGAGTGGGCCACAGTCCACCGATGACACTACAAGCAGGGATTCATTTACCAGTTCAGGGTCACTCACAGCCAGCACCCAAGAACATGAAGTGGAACCCCGACAGTCCCGATTGCCGTATGCCTTCAGAAGTACCACTACCAGTAAAAGGGATGGTCACGTTATACCATTGCGCCAGGTCCAGGGCCTACCCACCCTTAATACCGAAGGCCAGGTCATGGTGTGGCCGACCAGCCTTGTTAATGTGCCTTTCTCCACCACTGATTTACTGAACTGAAAGACGCATTATGCCTCCTACACTGAAAAACCTTAGGATTTGATTGAACTAATGAACAGTATTATGCAGACCCATCAGCCTTGATGGCCCCAAGTGGGATCCAAATGGTGCAGACAGCCCTCAATCGGTTCTGCCAAGCCCTCATGCAAATCCTAAAGAAGAGAGGCCAGAAAGCCATGAATATTGGAAAAATATCTGAAGCCTATAGATTCTATACCCCATACGATCCAGCAGCCCAGGAGAATTCGCGTATGGTAAATGCAGCCTTTGTCAGTCAGTCCCAGAGAGATATAAAACGAAAATTACAGAAAATGGATGGATTTGCGGGTATGAATACAGCACAGTTAATGGAAGTTGCTCAGAAAGTGTTTGTGAATCGTGAAAATGAACGTAACAGAGAAAGTGAACGTAAAATGAAGAAGAAAGCAGATCTTCTTGCTGCCGCTTTAATTGAACGATGTAAAGGAGGTTTTCCTAATTGAAGGAGCAGAGGACGTGGAAGGGGTCGTGAAAATAATTGGACCCCACTGGGTGTGAATCAGTGCGCCCATTGCAGAGAAGAAGGACATTGGAGAAGTGAATGCCCGCATCTTGACTCCACTCTCAGGAGGGGAGGAGGGAGTCCCTGGAGAACAGGAGGTCGATTTCAGAGTCATTGAGGAATGACCCGAGTACAGTTCCAGCGAGAGAGGGAAGAAGCTATTGAGGGAGTGGCAGTTGCAACTGGCTATGACATGGATGAAGACTAGGCCAGACCGGGCTCCAAGTTCACCCTGGGTCCCCAGGAGCCTATGGTCAGTTTGAAAATAGGGGACCAATATATGGACTTTATGGTGGATACAGGAGCAGAACACTCAGTGGTGGCAAAGCCAGTAGTCCCTTTGTCCTCTCGATCTGTCACCATTGTTGGGGCCACTGGGGCTAGGGCCACTAAGCCATTCCTGCAGAACCGCATGTGTGAACTAGGGGGGCAGAAAATAATGCACCAGTTCCTGTATATGCCTGAGTGCCCTATTCCACTTTTGGGCCAAGATATGCTTGCTAAGCTCCAGGCGCAGATATCCTTTGCTGAAGGAGGAGAAATGCAGATGACTGTAAAGCCTGCTGGATTAATGGTGCTGACTGTCCCCCGAGAAGAAGAATGGCGGTTCTATAATGTATTTCCAACCAAGCCAGCTAGTTCCTGTATACCCACCAATCTTTTGGCTCCGCCTGGAGTGTGGGCGGAGGATAATCCACCTGGCCTAGCGAAGAACATGGCCCCTGTCGTTGTCACCCTCAAGCCAGGAGCGGAACCAGTGCATGTGAAGCAGTATCCTCTTCCTCGACCAGCTATTGAAGGTATCCACTGCCATCTGATGAAACTGCTGAAGTATGGACTTCTCAAGGAGTGCCAGTCACCTTGGAATACCCCCCTTCTCCCAGTCAAGAAACCTGGGACAGGGGATTACCGCCCAGTACAAGATCTGAGGCGGGTAAATGATGCAGCTGAAATTATACACCCAGTGGTACCAAATCCTTATACTCTCTTGGGACTGATCCCCGCCAAAGCTACTCATTTCACTGTCCTGGACCTGAAAGATGCCTTCTTCTGCATACACCTAGCCCCCACCAGTCAACTTTTGTTTGCTTTTGAATGGCAAGACCCTACAACAGGAAGGCAAGGTCAGCTTACCTGGACTCGATTACCCCAAGGATTTAAGAATTCACCTACTCTCTTCAGTGCTGCTTTAAATCAAGATCTCTCAAGTTACTCTGTGAACCCAGGACAAAGGGTTCTTCTTCAGTATGTGGACGACCTGCTCATAGCCACAAATTCAGAAAGTGAATGTCTACAAGCCACCAGTGAACTCTTGCACCTTCTAAATGAGGCTGGATACAAAGTCTCAAGAGCCAAGGCGCAATTATGTCAGACTGAAGTTAAATATCTAGGATTCCAGTTGTCCAGCGGAATTCGACGCTTGGGACCGGAACGCAAAGAAGCTGTATGCAGTATTCCCACTCCAACCACCAGGAGGCAAGTAAGAGCCTTCCTGGGGGCCGCAGGGTACTGTTGCATATGGATCCCCAATTTTGTTCTGTTGGCAAAGCCATTGTATCAAGCTACCAAAGGAATGGAGAGGTCTCCATTGGAATGGGGACCTGAACAGGATGCAGCATTTCGATCTTTAAAAGCCACTCTGATGTCATCACCAGCTCTGGGTCTACCAGATGTCCAGAAACCTTTCCGTCTCTATGTTCATGAGTCACAAGGAAATGCTCTAGGGGTGCTGACTCAATCTCTTGGATCTTGGCAACGGCCAGTAGCCTATTTGTCAAAACAATTGGATGTGGTTGCAAAAGGTTGGCCCCCTTGTTTGAGAGCAGTTGCAGCTACAGCCCTTCTAGTGAGCGAAGCAGACAAGCTCACTCTGAGACAGAATCTTCAAGTTACTGTGCCACATTCTGTTCTGACCCTCATGGAACACAAAGGGAGTTTCTGGCTTACGAATTCACGAATGATGAAGTATCAGAGTATGCTGTGTGAGAATCCACGATTGCAATTGAAGGTCAGTCAAACACTGAATCCTGCTACGTTGCTCCCAATTGGTCCTGGCCCCCCTGATCATGACTGTTTAGAAATTATGGACACTGTATTCTCAAGTCGCTCGGATCTGACTGATGTTCCTTTGGAGAATCCAGAACGGACTTTCTTTGTGGATGGAAGCAGTCTCGTCATCAATGGACATCGTTGTGCTGGGTATGCAGTGGTGACCCTTGATCTGGTAGTTGAGTCCTCAGCTCTGGCCCCGGGGACTTCAGCACAGAAAGCTGAACTGATAGCTCTCACTAGAGCACTGATAATAGGAAAAGGGCTCCGTCTAAATGTGTACACCGATTCCAAGTATGACCTTACAACCTTGCACGCACATGGGGCCCTGTACAAAGAATGAGGGTTGATAACCTCAGGAGGCAAGTCCATTAAGTATGACCCCGAGATATTGACATTATCAGATGCATACTGCCTACAGACCTCAGAATTTAGGAAAAGTAGAACGTATGAATAGAACCCTGAAATCCCAGTTGTCTAAACTTTGTCAAGAAGTTCACCTGAAGTGGCCCCAGGTTCTTCCTATAGCCCTTCTTAGGATATGCTTAGCCCCTACTAAGTCTTTAGGAGTTTCCCCTTTTGAGATTCTGTATAGGCGACCCCCGCCTATTGTGCAAGGAATAAAAGGAGATATAAAACAGATTGGATCTGAAATTACTAGATAAGAACTATTGGTTTTAAGTTCTGTTTTGCAGAGTCTTCATACGTGGGTACAAGATCAGCTGCCCCATCCATCTAACAGAACCCCTGCATCCTCTCAAGCCTGGAGTCTCGATGTGGATTAAAGAGTGGAGAAAGACACCGTTGATACCGCATTGGAAGGGACCTTATGTTGTTATCTTATCAACTCCAACAGCAGTTAAAGTTGCAGAACTCAAACCCTGGATTCATCACAGTCGAGTAAAGCCAGCAGCCATTGATAGCACTGTAGAACGGAAGGCAGCTACAAACGTTTTAGCTATGTGGCAATATTACCCTATACCCCAAAATGATGCTTTTACGCAAGTATAATATGTGATTTAATTCTCACCCTTTCTCACTTGCGGGTTAGAATAATCAAAAGGGGGAATGTGGTAGGCTATGGCCTATAATAGCCTGTAGAACGTATGAGAGGCCTGTAAACTAGGCCTGAGTTCCCCACCCCCACTTGGAAATAATAAATGCTGAGAAAGACCAAAGTCAGTAGAAGTTTGAGAATCTGCTTTAAACTGCTTTTGATAAGTTTGTATGAATCCTCTATTCATTTCTTCCATGCTGATGATAGATATATCCCAGTGTTCTGCATTCTCACATTCTCTGAGCCTAATGACCTTGCAGTAGAATTGTATCAATACCTAGAAACTGTGCCATTGTTAGAACAATCCTAGAGGAGGGAGCAGGGTGCTAGGCCCAGAAAGGGTCTCTGATTGGACAAATGCAGGGGGCGTTGGGACCAATAGAAAGTCTGCATGTATCAAACTGAAAAGAAATGTATAAAATGAATATGTTTCTGTAAGAGATTTGCTCAGTCCTTTTTGAAACTTGACTGTCTGGGCCTTGTGCACAATAAATTGGCTTGGATCTTTGAACTGACTCCTGGTATTATTTATTGCATGCTTATCAGCTGCTACACTATAGTGTGGCAAGTTTGCTACATGAGCATTACTTGGGGATTTTTTTTTTCATGTTTTTATTATTTAACAACATGTATGGTAATGGAGAGATTTATATTGCTGTTATCATGATTTTCATGTTATCTGAGTATCTTTTGAATGATCCTGATCTGCTTAGTCTCCTATGCGTTTCCTTATGTCCCTAGATGCATCCTTGTCTTCAGCTGTTGTGTTGTCTTTCTTGACTAGACTGGAAACTCTGATGTGCAGGAACCGTCTTTTACATGTCTTTAGAGCGCTGCGTACACCTTGTTGTGCTATACTGTAGCAGCGAAGTGCATGCAATAAATAATCCCAGGAGTTAGTTGCAGGGTCCAAGCCAATTTATTGTGCACAGGCTCAGACAGGAGCGTGTCCAAAAGAGACTGAGCAATGGAGTACAGGAGTAGATTCCTTATATACAATTTTTACAATTTGATAGAGGCAACCTTTCTATTGGTCCCAACGCCCCTCGTACCTATCCAATCGGTGACCCTCTCTGGGCCCCCTTCCTTGTTCCCCCTTCTCAAACTGTTCTAACCATGGCATAGTCTCTAACATGGTTACATTTCTACTTCAAGGCCATTTCTACTCAGAGAATGCAAGAACATTTCTATCATCAGCATAAAGGAATTATACAAACTTTTCAAAGCAGTTTAGAGCAGTTTAAAGCAGATTCTCAAACTCTGGTTCCTCTCAGCACTAATCCCAGGTGGGGGTTGGGATCTAGGCCTAGTTTACAGGTCATAGCCTACCACATTCCCCCCTTTTGATTATTCTCACCCCACCTAAAAAGGGGTGAGGATAGAATCACATATCATATTCTCCTCAGACTGTTGCTTCCTCCTGAGGCAAGGCCTGATATTGCCACATAGCTAGTACTCTGGCCGCTGGCTTACGTTCAGCTGTACTGTCAATAATTGAGGTAAACATACGCAGGCATAAGGGCAGGAAGCATGGAAGGAGCAGACACATAGCCAGCATTAGTAAAACTGCAATCACAATATTCTTTAAACCTCCTAGCCCTGAGAACAGAGAACCGAACCATCCATTGAGTTCCAGCCTATGCCATGTCTGAACAGGCACATGTGCTAGCCTTCGCATATGGTTGGCTATCTCCTCAATAACTTGACCCTGATCATCAATTTGCAGACATCAGTTCGTCAAATTGAACTTTCCACATACTCCTCCTTCTGATGCTAATACGTAATCAAGGGCTAATCGGTTTTGGTAAATAGCAGTGTGCATCTGAGTACTTTGTTTTGCCAAGAGGGTTAGTGCCTTACTAGTTTCGTTAGTTATAATTTCTACAACAGCTTGTAAGCGTATAATACGGTTTAGCATATAAACAGGAGTGCGGTATCCCCAAGTCCCATCCTCTGCCCACGTGGCCGGGCCATAATATGTAATTATTCTTTCAGGTGGCCACTCTTCACCATACTACTTATTCCATTGACCTATCTTCAGGGCCTCCTGCTTCTGTCGACCATTGTACACTGGGAAACCTAACTGTTCCCCTTGGGAAATGGGAATAAGGAAAAAGGATGGGTGAATAGTTCCCAGGACACACGCCCCCCCCCCCAGCTGCTAGGGAGTTGAGCATACGCCCAAGTGCCACAAATCCAGTAGAGCCCAAGTGGGGCCTCCCAGGCGTTGGCAGCAGTAAGATCAGTCCATATTGCAACAAGACTAGGGAAATTGATTAAAGGGTTGGACGGCTCAGTAACATTTATTCCTGACCACTAGGCTGTCTTCTTGGTAATGGTGTTATAAAATCGTTGGCTTAGACATACTAACTGTCCGACTTGGATGGTGAACTGTGGTCCTATCCAAACGAAACAAATACGACCAACGACTGTGTTAGCCAACACCCACTCACTAGTGGTGCTATTCAGAGCCGTCTGATTATATGGGATAGAGTAATTTAATTCTCTTGCTTCCCATGGCTATTGGTCTCCAACCCTAGTTCCCCCACAGAAGAAACAATTAGAAATGCGGAGACTAGAAGCTACAGCTTCAGCTAATTCAATAAACAGATTCCGAACGGTCTGGGGAATCTGCACCTCCGGCTACAGAGCCTCATAAAAGGAATGGTGTACTCGGAAAGGTGAGGAAATGCGAGTCTTCGTGGTAAGCTGAATGTATACATGAGTTCCGGGGTCTATCCCCTGACCCTGTATTCGCAATCCAAACCTATATCCTTTTATCCACTGACTGGGATTGAGCACAAGCAACTTTAAGGGATTATAGGTACCTTTCTGTCAACTACGTAGTTCAAGCACTGGTAATCTTTCTATAATGGCCTTGCGATCATCTCCATCTCGACCTTGCGGCCCGTTGGGCCAGGTGGCAAAGTATACACATTCCCACGGGGGACAGGAGTATGCTCCTTCTGAAGCCTGGACGAAGGTAGCTGGGGCATGTACCCCAGTGCACACTCCCCAATTATATGCTGCACCGGGGCACATATTCTTGTCATTTCGGTAATAAATTCATTCTTGATTAACAGATCCACAGCTGTAGTAGCCGTTTCTGTTGATGGCACCATAAGCATCAAAGTAAAGTGGAGCAGGTTTAGTGGGATCTGTGAGTTGTCGCGTAGCATTTAGGAGGACTCCTTCCCCATTATTCCATCGTAGCTCTAAAACATAATAGGTGGGACTCTGATGGGGGTTGAAACAGGTCCTGACCTTCCCTCTTGTACAGATACTTAATTCTGTACCATTATATACACACCGGCTAACAGTTCCAGTACAACTATAGTAGGAATGATACAGTAGAGTTTGGGTAACTTTCGTCCTAGTTCGAGTAGTGGTTACACAGGCAGTACAAGGTGGCATGGCAAGAGTCATTCTAAGGGGCCCCAGGGCTACCGTAAGTACAACATTAATGCATAGATATATCATGATTACAAGATCTTAGTAAATTTCTCTTAGGAATCACAAATCTTTCACTTAAGTTCTCTTCCTTTACAGCTTCCACCGTACGTTGACCTGTCAGCTTCTGGTAGGTGACAGGAGTAGGGTTGTAGAGTCCTCAAGCTTCTGCCGTACGTGGACCTGCCAGCTTCCAGTAGGTGGCACGAGTAGGGCTGTAGATTCTTATGGTAGCTGTCTTCGTCGCAGCGTGAGTCGCAGCGGGGATCCAGGGTGGTCAGTTGAAGTCCAGAGAGTAGATTCGGTGGTAGCTGCTGGTTTCACCCGACTGTGATGGATCCAAGGTTCGACCTCGGCAACCTTAACGGCTGTAGGGGTTGACAGCACAACAACATAGTGTCCTCTCCAATGAGGCACTAGCGGTTCCTTTCTCCACTCCTTGATCCACACCACACTTCCAGGCTTGAAGGGATGCAGTGGCTCAGTCAAGCTGATGGGCAGTTGGTCTTGTACTCAGGCATGGAGACCCTGCAAGACAGAACCTAGAGCCAGCAGCTCTTGTCTAGTGATTTCAGACCCAATCTGGTTCATATCCCCCTTTATTCCCTGAACAATGGGCGGAGGTCGCCCATACAAAATCTCGAATGGGGAAACTCCTAATGACTTTGTGGGGGCTGAACGAATCCTGAGAAGGGCTATAGGAAGAACCTGGGGCCACTTCAGGTGAGTTACCTGACAGAGTTTAGACAACTGGGACTTCAGGGTGCGGTTCATACGCTCTACCTTTCCTGAACTTTGGGGTCTGTAAGCAGAATGTAATTTCCATTGCACTTGTAGAGCTTGTGCCAACTGCTGTGTCACTTGTGATACAAATGAGGGACCATTGTCCGATCCCATAACTAATGGCATACCAAATCGGGGTATGATTTCATGGAGTAGAACTTTGGTGACTTCCCTGGCTTTCTCAGTCCTGGTGGAGAAAGCTTCCACCAACCCTGAGAAGGTACAAACCAGGACTAACAGGTAACGATATCCGTTTGCACGTGGCATTTCAGTGAAATCCACCTGGATATTTCCCATGGGGGTAACCCCTACTGACTGAATTCTCGGGGGCAGGTGAGGACACTGCCGGGCATTGTTCTTCGCACAGGTTAAGCATTTACATGCTACTGAGGCTGACAGGGGTCCTAATAACGGGATACAGAAATGAGGTCTGAGTGCTTTTTCCATTGCGGTTTTCCCATAATGTGTGGCTTGATGGAAAGCATGGACAAAGGCTGGACCTATGGCTTCAGGGATTACAGTCGGACCCGAAGGCTGACCACCTACAGGTGGTGGTAGCACTATCCATCCGGTCTCTGTCAGCACTTCCCCTTCTTCCTGACAGAAATAGTCTAACTCTTTGGAGGTATATCGAGGAGCCCATGCACTGAGAGGTACTGGAAATAAGGCTGCCTGGACTGGGGTATTGGGGGCAGGAACTTGTCCAATCATGGCTACTTCTCAGGCAAAAATGTCAGCAAACTTATTTCCCCGTGAAACTTCTCCTTCCCCTGCCTGATGACCTTGGCAGTGCATAACTGCAACTTATTTTGGGGCCCATACAGCATCTAGTAGTGTCAATATCTTGGGACCATATTTGATAAACTTGCCTCCTGAGGTTATTAACCCACGCTCCCTGTACAGGGCTCCATGAGCATGCAATGTGGTGAAGGCATACTTGGAGTCTGTGTACACATTCAAGCGGAGCCCTGTCCCTATTATCAGTGCCCTAGTGAGGGCTATCAGTTCAGCCTTTTGCGCTGAGGTTCCCGGGGCCAGAGCTGCTGATTCAATTACCGTGTCCAGGGTCACTACTGCATAGCCAGCACAGCGTCGTCCCTTGACGACAAGACTACTTCCATCCACGAAGAAAGTCTGTTCAGGGTTGCTTAGTGGAAGATCAGTTAAATCAGGGCGGCTGGAGAACACAGTGTCCATAATTTCCAGGCAGTCATGGTCAGGGGGCCGGAGCCAACCGGCAGCAACGTGGCAGGATTCAGAGCCTGACTGATGATCAACTGTATCCGGGGGTTTTCACATAACATGCTTTGGTACTTTAACATTCGCGAATTAGTGAACAAGTAATTCCCTTTGTGTTCCATGCGGGCCAGGACAGAATGTGGTACTGTAACTTGGAGGTTCTGACCCAAAGTGAGCTTGTCGGCTTCTCCTACTAGGAGGGCTGTAGATGCCATGGCTCTCAGGCAAGGTGGCCATCCCTTAGCGACAGTGTCCAGTTGTTTTGATAAGTAAGCTACAGGTCGCTGCCAAGATCCAAGAGGTTGAGTCAATACACCCAGAGCATTTCCACTTGACTCATGGACATATAGGCGGAATGGTTTCTGTACATCTGGCAGACCCAGGGCTGGTGACGACATCAATGCTGCTTTCAAGGATCGGAAAGCTACATCCTGTTCAGGTCCCCATTCCAAAGGAGATCGCTCCATTCCTTTGGTGGCCTGATATAGTGGCTTTGCCAACAGTGCAAAGTTGGGTATCCATATTCGGCAGTAGCCTGCAGTTCCCAGGAAAGCCCTTATCTGTTTTCTGGTAGTTGGGGTCGGAATACGGCACACAGCTTCCTTACGCTCTGATCCTAGCCGCCGAATCCCGTTAGACAGATGGAATCCCAGAGATTTAACTTCAATTTGGCACAGCTGAGCCTTGGCCCTTGAGACCTTGTATCCGGTTTCATTCAAGAGATCACTGGTGGCTTGCACACATTCACTTCTGGAGTTGGTGGCTATCAGCAGGTCATCCACATACTGGAGAAGGACTCTTTTTCCTGGAGCAACTGAGTAGCCTGAGAGATCCTGATTGAGGGCAGCACTGAAGAGGGTAGGCGAGTTCTTGAATCCTTGGGGTAGCCGAGTCCAGGTGAGTTGGCCTCGCCTTCCTGTAGTAGGGTCCTCCCACTCAAAGGCGAACAGCAATTGGCTAGCTGGTGCTAAACGTATAAAGAAGAAAGCATCCTTCAAATCCAGGACGGTGAAGTGAGTAGCCTCAGCGGAGATCAGTCCCAGGAGAGTGTAGGGGTTGGGTACCACTGGGTGTATGGTTTCCACTGCATCATTTACTTGTCTCAAATCCTGCACTGGGCGGTAATCGTCTGTCCCAGGCTTCTTGACTGGGAGGAGGGGGGTATTCCAGGGTGATAGATGCTTCAATAATTTCATTAGATGACGATGAATGCCTTCAATCGCTGGTCGCGGAAGAGGGTATTGTCTCACATGCACTGGTTCCGTTCCTGGTTTGAGGGTGACGAGAACTGGGGCTACATTTTTCGCTAGGCCCGGAGGATTATCCTCCGCCCACACTTCGGGTGCAGCCAGAATATTGGTGGATATACGGGGACTGGCTGACTTAAGCGGGAGAGTACTATAGAACCGCCATTCTTCTTCACGGGGGACAGTCAACACTATCAGGCCAGCAGATTTCGAGTTCAGAGTCATTTCCATTTTTCCCCCTTCAGCAAAGGATATCTGCGCCTGAAGCTTAGCAAGCATATCTCGGCCCAAGAGGGGGATCGGGCATTCAGGCATGTACAGGAACTGGTGTGTTATCTTCCGTCCCCCTAATTCACAGGTGCGGTTCTGCAGGAAAGATTTGGTGGCCTGTGTACCGGTGGCCCCAACAATGGTAACAGATCGGGAAGACAGAGGGGCCACTGGTTTTGCCACCACTGAGTGTTCAGCCCCCGTATCCACCATAAAATCCATATATTGGTCCCCAATTTTCAGACTGACCATAGGCTCCTGGGGACCCAGGGGAAACTTGGAGCCCAGTCTGGCCTAGCATCCATCTGAATTGTAGCCCTCCCCGATCGCCACTCCCTCCATAGCCACTTCTTCTTCTCGTTGAAATTGTGCATGACGCGTTTCTCCATACCTCTGGAATCGTCCCCCTGCTCTCCCAGTGCTCCCTCCTCCCCTTCGGAAGGCAGAGTCACGGTATGGGCATTCATTTCTCCAATGTCCTTCCTCCTTACAGTAGGCACACTGATTCGGGCCTACCAGGGGCTGTTCATTTCCTCGGCCCCTTCCCCGTCCTCAGGTCCTTTTATTAGGAAAACCTCCTCCTCGTCGTTCAACTAAAGCTGCTGCAAGGAAATCAGCTTTCTTCCTCATCTTACGTTCACCTTCCTTCTGACGCTCTTGGTCACGATTCACAAACACTTTCTGTGCAACTTCCATTAACTGGGCCACATTCATGCCCGCGAATCCTTCCAACTTCTGCAGTTTCCGTTTTATGTCTCCCTGGGACTGACTCACAAAAGCCACATTCACCATACACAGATTTTCCGGGGCTGCTGGGTCATATGGGGTGTACAGTCTGTAGGCTTCAGTTAATCGCTCATAAAAGGCCGCTGGGCTCTCATCTAAACGCTGAATAACTTCGGATACTTTTCCAATATTCATGGCTTTCTGGCCTCCTTTCTTCAGGCCCTGCAGGAGGGCTTGGCGGAACCGTAAACCGCTCTGATGCTTTGGCTTGAGCGGTATATCAAATGTAATAAACATAAACATAAACATAAACCGATTAAGGGCCGCCGCCCCGTTTACACTGTTTGGATCCCACTTGGGGTCATCATTTGGAAAGTCCGCGGCGGCTGCTTGCCGGGGATCTAGGCCTGCTTCTCCTACGGGATTTTCTTCTAACCATCGGATGGACGCTTGCACAATCCACGCTCGCTCTTCAGTACTGAAGAGAGTGGACAGGAGCTGGCGACAATCAGACCAGGTAGGCTGATGGGTCTGCATAATACTAGACATCAATTCAATCAGATCCTGGGGCTTCTCAGTATAGGAGGCATAGTGCGTCTTCCAGTTCAGTAAGTCAGTGGTGGAAAAAGGCACATAAACAAAACTAGCTGGCCCCCCACAACCTGGCCCTGGTTGTCAAGGGTAGGTAGGCCTTGGACCTGGTGCAACAGCATAACATGGCCGTCCCGTTGGCTTGTAGTTGTACTTCTGAAAGCATAAGGTAACCGGGACTCTCGGGATTCTGCCTCATGATAGTGGGTGGCTGCAGTAAGTGACCCTGAACTGGCAAACAAATCCCTGCTGGCAGAATCATCGATGGACTGTGGTCCCTCTGAAGCACTCCGAACGGAGTCGGGGCTTCCGGCCGGGAGGGAGTGTGCATCCTCCAGTTGCGGAGGCAGTTGGGGGCCTACTTGGGGTAAAACTGCAGGGATAGGTCCCTCCGGGACAGGCCCTGCCTGGGGTGGTGACGGAGCCGAGGGGACTGGCCTATAGAGGAACTGGGGCGGACGGGACAGAATGTCTGGAGTTTCTGGGGTAGAATAGACAGGCAGTTTCTTTTCCCCAGGCTTCCGGGGCCCCCAGGTGGTTGCTACAAATATCCTGCACTGTTCCTCATAACAACGCTTCATCCAGGAGGGCTCTTTTTCACAGACACTTAACCAGGAATCTGTATAGGGGAACTGATCAGGGTGATCTTTTCGTACAATCTGGTGAACTAAGGATACGATACTAACATCAAAGGTACCCCTAGGGGGCCACAAGGTGACCAGTACTGGCCATTCCCTATTACAGAGCACCTCTAATCGGGACGGAGACATTTTTATTCCATAGCCTCCGGTAAATCCCTTACTAAAATTCTTGATCATACATTTCAACGGAGTTTGCGTGGACTCCAACCCACCCATAATGACGTACACGACAACAGACAGCAGGGGCGGGTAGTCGGGCTGCAGGTAAGGGGTCCGTACAGCCCTAGAAACAAATAGGTAGACAAACACCAAATGCTTCCTCCTTTTCGCGACCTGGGCGCAGTTGCCCGGCTAGGAACTGCGCTAATCAGGAGTCTGCACTCGCTTGGTCCGTGTTTCAAGACCTCTCACTCACACACAAACAGACATGCTAGCAATATTCCAGAATTCCCAGGCCTTACTGACTGACTGACTGAAGGGCGGTAGCTTCGGTCTTGCGCATACTCATGCGAGATGTACTAGGACCGCCAGAGAGGTGATCAAGCTCTCTTTTTGCAAGAATCTTTGCAAAATTATACTGACTGACTGACTGACTGAGTAGCAAAGTAATTTCTACTCACCGGATCCGGTACCAGGTACAGAAACAGGTCATGGGTTGAATCCCAGACTCCCCTCGGGTTCGGAGGTGTTGGCCGGCCGGACCCAGTGATCTGCCGAGGCAAGGAGGAATCCTCTCCAATTCAAGAGGACCGGTGGCGCCTGAGGCTTCCCCTGCGGTTGGCCTAACACGGCCCCAGCTGGACCAAACCTTGAGGCAGTAAAACGTGGTATATTTACTTGAATACCATCCATTACTCGCACTTCCCGGCAAATGCACCAAGAAATGTAGCAGCGAAGTGCATGCAATAAATAATCCCAGGAGTTAGTTGCAGGGTCCAAGCCAATTTATTGTGCACAGGCTCAGACAGGAGCGTGTCCAAAAGAGACTGAGCAATGGAGTACAGGAGCAGATTCCTTATATACAATTTTTACAATTTGATAGAGGCAACCTTTCTATTGGTCCCAACGCCCCTCGTACCTATCCAATCGGTGACCCTCTCTGGGCCCCCTTCCTTGTTCCCCCTTCTCAAACTGTTCTAACAATGGCATAGTCTCTAACATGGTTACATTTCTACTTCAAGGCCATTTCTAGCTCAGAGAATGCAAGAACATTTCTATCAGCATAAAGGAATTATACAAACTTTTCAAAGCAGTTTAGAACAGTTTAAAGCAGATTCTCAAACTCTGGTTCTTCTCAGCACCAATCCCAGGTGAGGGTTGGGATCTAGGCCTAGTTTACAGGTCATAGCCTACCACAATACAAATGATCAGTAGTAGTAGTTGTATGGTGACTTATATGGAGAAATGCCCTGGTTCTGGTCTGTACCTGTTGTTGGGGAAGAAGTGTTAGGGCCTAAAATGTCCACACAGACTCAGCAAAGGTAGAAAAAAGTGTGTTTAGATTTACAGATTCAAATTTGTGAACTTTGAGAATATGAATATGCAGCATCTAGCTTTATCTTTTGCAGAAATTTGCATAAAGTCTATATATTGTGCAGTCATCTCAGGAATCTTTTTCTCTGACTTGTGTGCACTAGCAAAGAGACTTCTTGCAGTTTTCAGACTGTGGCAAATTTGTGAGGGTTCAGACGCATTTGTAGTACTTCTTCTAGTTACTTGTAAATCAGACAAATTCTACCCCCTCTTGAAATTGGAGGAGCTTGCGAGCGAAGAAAAGTGCTGTGCCTCAGGCTACCCTAAAATTGAGGACAGGAGGTGGTTTTAGTCCATGGAGACTGGGCTGGCTTGTAAGGGGGTAGGGGGCAAGTATAGCAGGAGAGAGAGAGATTGGATGGTGCATGGTATGGGGCAGGAGAGAGAGAGGGAAGGGGCATATGAGAGAGAGATAGGGTGTGGGGTATAAAATAGGAGTGCAGAGGCATGAAGGAGAGGGAGTGCAAGGAATATAAGAGAGTATTTCATTGTTAGTCTAGATGCGAAGCAGAGCTTTTCCGTTGCCGGTTAAATGTCATCAAAAAAGAAACTCTCAGGATGCAAAAAAAGGAAAAGGAAGGCAGCTAAAGAACAAGACATCCAGAGGCAAGCTGGAGCACTTTATCATTACATCAAATGATCAAAAGTGCCCGCTGATGACTCTCAGGCAGAAGACATGCCGATTACAAGTACTGCTGGATCAAGTCCAATGGAGAAGCTACAGTAATAGAGACTTCCACTTCATTCAATGTCCCTGATTATGATGAAGGTTCCTCAAGAAGAACATCAGTGAGTATGTAAGAGCAAAGTGAGCTAGCAGACCCATCAAAGTGGCCAAAACTCACTGACAAAATAAGAATTATTCTCACAGAATCAGGACCTGTTCAAAAGAGAGGCATTTTGTATCCTACAAATTTTAGTGGACACAAGTTGAGCGATACATATTACAATAGAAAAATGGAAAATGGTGAACTACTGCCAAGGCCGTGGTTAGTGTACTCAGTTTCTGCAGACTGCGTGTTCTGTTTCTGCTGCAAACTGTTTTCACCACTGGACCTAAGTGAATCACCCAGCAGATTTGTATCAACTGGCTACAATAACTGGAGGTGTGTTTCCAAGGCACTGCATACACATGAAACAAGTCTCTGCCATATTAAGCGTTTGAAAATGTGGGTCGACTTCAGAAAGGATCTCAAAAACAGGACCACACTTAACACAAAATCAAAGGCTGTGTGAGCTAGAAAAAAAAAAGCATTGGTCATATGTGATTGCAAGGCTCATTGAAATAATAAAATTTCTTGGATCTCAATGTATGGCTCTGCAAGACTTACTGGACAAACGTTTTGAAAGAAACAACGGCAACTTTCTAAAACTGGTAGAACTATTCGGGAAATTTGATCCTGTCATGGCAACACACATAGGGAGGGCCATAAGACAGGAATCCAAATACCATTATTTGAGCAAAGACATACAAATTGAAATTACTGTAATCTTGGGCAAGGCCATCACTGAAAACATCTTGTCTGAAGTCAAGAAAGCAAAATACTATTCTATAATATTGGACTGCACTGCGGATGTCGGTCACACTGATCAGATGACTCTTATTATTTGTTTTGTTTCCTGCAAAGAAGGCATTGTAGACATTGAAGAACATTTCCTAGGTTTCCTGGATGTGCATGATTTAACTGGAGGAGGTTTGTGTGACACTGTCATCAATCAACTACACACCTGGAATCTTGATATTGGTATGAGGGGCCAAGGTTACAACAACAATGCCAATATGAAAGGGAAAAGAAATGGGCTACAGCAGCTCATTTTAAATATAAACCCTTGTGCTTACATATTGTGCAGTGCTCATAGCCTGAATTTAGTAGTAAACGGTGCTGTCAAAATGAATCATGAGACAACTGGCTTCTTTGGAACAGTTCAAGAGCTATACAAGTTCTTCTCATCATCAACGAAGCATTAGGCAGTTCTCAAGAAGCACATTACCTTTCTTGACACTGAAACCTCTTTCAGAAACTCATTGGGAAAGTCGCATTGATGTGCTGCAGCCTCGTAGGCACCAAATTGTAGAAATCTATGATGCTCTGTATGAGATACTTAGTGATGATAAGCATGAATCTAAGTATGAAGCACATGTTTTGAGCACCAAGTTAAAGGATTTCCAATTCCTGTGCTCCCTCATCTTCTGGCATGGCCTCTTGAATCACATCAATCCCATCAATAAGATCCTACAGAGTACTGATGAAAACATTGCCATCGCATTGACAGCTATTAACATGAGGAGGGATCTAGCTAAGCTAGAAGAATGGTCTAGAATTTGGCAGCTGGGATTTAATGTTAAAAAATGTAAGGTCATGCATTTGGGCTGCAGCAATCCAAGGGAGCAATATAGTATAGGGGGTGAAGTACTTTTGTCCACTAAAGAAGAGCGGGACCTAGGCGTGGTTGTGTCTGATGATCTTAAAGTAGCTAAACAGGTAAAAAAGGCGATGGCAAAAGCTAAAAGGATGCTTGGCTGCATACGGAGAGGAATGGCTAGCAGAAAAAAGGAGGTGATAATGCCTCTGTATAAGTCTTTGGTGCAACGTCATTTGGAGTATAGTGTGCAATTCTGGAGACCGCACATTCAAAAGGATGTGAACAGGATGGAGTCGGTGCAGAGGGTGGCTACTAAAATGATTAGTGGTCTTCATTATTAAGCATATGAGGACAGACTGAAGGATCTTAATATGTACACCTTAGAAGAAAGGCGGGATAGAGGTGATATGATTGAGATGTTTAAATACCTCTGTGGCATAAATGTTCAGGGAGAGAGCCTCTTTCAATTGAAAGCAAGTTCTGCTACGAGGGGACATGGGATGAGGGTGAAGGGAGATAGATTCAGGAGTGATATGCGGAAATATTTCTTTACGGAAAGAGTAGTGGATCCGTGGAATAGTCTCCCAGTGGAGGTGGTAGAGATGAGGACAGTAACTGAATTCAAAAAAGCATGGGACAAACACAGAGGATCTCTAAAGGTAAAAAGGGGACTGTTGTAGTTGTTGATATGGAAGGACAGACTAGATAGGCCATGTGGTCTTTTTCTGTCATCATATTTCTATGTTTCTATTGGGAATTTGAAAGCCTTTATTTCTGATTGCTGTACTGATTCTAGTTATCAGTCATTGCTTAAATCTGCTCAGCTTCTTTGCCAAGAAGTTGAGGGGGAACCAGAGTTCAAAGCGACTGCTCAAATCCGTCAGAGGAAAAAGACTAAACAGTTCCAATATGAACAAGACAACGAATTGCCACAAACTCGGAGGATAAATTTCTTGTAAACTTCTCTTTTACAATTTTAGATACTACGACAACATCCCTCAATGAAAGATTTCAGCAATTAGAGCAACATAACAATCAATTTGAATTATTATACAACATAAATAGACTTGCTGAAACTGACCACGAAAAGCTCCAACAGTATTGCAATGATTTGCAATTTTATTTATCAGACGGTGATAATAAGAGACATCAATGCAACTGAACTATATGATGAACTCTGTGCCTTTAAAGATCTCTTTAAATACCATTTTCTCACCTTATTCACTTGAAAATAGGGCTATATATACATGCTGTAAGGTATAAACATTGATAAATCTGCTATATTCCTGGCTTTTAATTAATAATATGTATACCACTGATCTATAGTCAGACCTGTTCTGGCTGTTGTAAATAGTTAATATGTATTTCATTGTTTTGCAAATTTGACCTGTTCTCTGTAAAATAGTTAATATGTTCTCAAAATGTTCTATGTAATTGATGTTTACCATGTTCTCTGTAAACCACCCTGGATCTCTGGAAGGGGCGGTATAGAAAAGCACACAAATAAAATATATAAATAAAAATCTGAATTAAGCCTGTTCCATAACCCTTACGAAACTCTTAAATTCACCCATTCAAACAACCTCTCCTCGTTCCCAAATTTGAGCATTGCTGACAAGTCCTGTTAGTGTGGCATGTGGCGAGCAATCATTTTCATGGTTAAAAATAACACAAAATTATTTGTGATCTAGCTTTTCTCAAGAAAGGCTTGTAAACCTTGCCATGGTTGCTATTGAGAATGATATACGTGCCCAGTTAGACATCACTGAATTACTAATTTTGTTAACATGAAAGCACTAAAATAAGTGGTTGCAATTTCACTGATGATTCTTGTCAGCATGGGAAGTGGCACATGTTTGTTTTCATAGTTGAAAATAAAACAATTTATTTGAGATTAGGAATTTCTTACAAATGGCTTGTAAATCTTGCCATGTTGCTATTGAGAGGCATGTGTTAGACATAAGTGAATTAACTGCTAAATGGTTGTAACATTTGTAGAACCTCATTGTTTGATTAAATAAATTGATTTTATTTACTGATCACATTAAACTTTAGATTATCACAGCCTGTTCATACGATACTAAGTACGGTTACTTTTAATCTAGCTATGCATTTGTTCCTTCACTGCAGTTTTCTTACAACATATAATTTGAAGGAGAAATATTACCATGTGAAAAGAGTTTGCAAAGTAGTTTTGGATAAAAGAAGGGTGGAGGATAGCAACCATTTATAGTAATGGGGCGCCGATCTATAGGTTGCGGGGGGGGGGGGGGTGCCAGGAACCCTAGCAACGGCTCTGGGTGAGATGGTTCAATTATCTTATGTGATATCCTAGAAGTGTATTTGGAACAGGTAGGTTTTTAATAGTTTTCTGAAGTCCTTTATATCAGTAGATGTTTAGATTTTTGCAGAGAGGGAGTTCAATATCGTTGGAGCATATAATGAGAATGGTCGTACACATGCTGATTGGTTGGATTTAATGAAATCTGTGTGAGATGCAAGGAGGTGGTCTGCAGTACTTTTTCTCTGTCAATTGTTGGGGAGTGTTTTTATTATAAAACTGAAGATAATCGGATGATTGGCCATGGAGGACTTTGAATATTGTGATGTTTTTATTAACCCTGTCTTGTAGAGGTAGCCAGTGGAGTTCTTTCATGATGGGGGTGATATGTGAGAACCTTGAAGTTCCAGTGAGCACCCTGGCTGCAGTGTGTTGAGCCAGCTGTAACAGAAGCAGTTGGAATGTTGGCAAGTCTTGGAGGATTTCATTGCAGAAGTCAATGTGAGGAGTGTCATTACCTGGAATACTGTTCTATAGTTGTAGGGTTCAAGAAGAGGACGGAGTCTTTGGAAAGTTCATATTTTTCCATATATATTCTTCGTCATGTTTATGTGGGACTGTAAGGTAAGATGAAACACGAAACACAGATACTGTCTGTGCGAGGGATGGATCAGTAAATGCGTGTACGCCTCCTTAGGTCTAGAGAACATAGCCAATTTTGTCGCTGGAGGTATGGTAGAAGAGTTCCTAGAGAAATCATTCTGAATTTCTCTCGGACCATAAATTTGTTTAGGTCTCTGAGATCTAAGATGGCCTGAAGTCTGTTTTCTTTGGTATGAGAAAATATGGAGAGTAGAAGCCCATCACTTCTTGAGGAGAAGGAACTCTTTCTATGGCCCCCTGGGAGAACAGGGTGGTCACCTCTTCCTTTAAGAAAATGCTTTGAAGGGGTTGTGTTGGATAATCCCCTGAAAAGCTGTTGGAAGGTAAGGTTTTGAAATGAAGCTGAGAACCCCCTTGGACTATCTGGAGTGTCCACTGCTCTGATGTTATGAGATGCCACCTGTGGCATAGTGACATAGTCTGTCACATGTGGAGGGGCTGAGGACCTTCCAGGGGCAGACTGGCAATGCTTTCGAGGAAGGAGAAAAAAAACAGACGCAGGTTGTATCCTGGAGCTAGTTGAGGCTTAGGAGCCTTGGGCATTTTGGACTGGCGAGGGCCCTTCTGTCTCTGCTGCGTATGTTGAGGTTGATAAGTAGCAGAAGGCGGATAAGAAGGATAGTATCTCTTCTTTTTGGAATAGGAAGATTTCTTAGGAAGAGCCTTCTGCTTGAATGGGTCAGCTGTCTTCCTGGAAAGGCATTTGAGGGTGAGATCATGTGTCTCAATCTCCCCAGCTTTTTCCCTCCAACCTTTATCAAAAAGGTTTTCTCCTGTACATGGGATATTGGCTAGTTTATCCTGGACTCACTGCTTGAGATCTAATGTCTGTAACCAGGCCATTCAACAAGCACCAAAGCAGACTGCTGAAGCTCTGCTGGTTGATTCGAAGGCATTGAAAGAGGCCCTAGTAAAAACTTAGAAGTATTCTGGCCTTGATGAGTGTCTGGAAAGCACTCCGCTTATCTTCAGTCAGCATAAGGGCAAAAATCTCTAGATTTGTGGGGACATTCTTCAGAAACATGCCCATATAGAGCATGTAAGAATTTATTCTGGAGGCCAACATGCATGCCTGAAAGCATCGATGCCCAAAGGGAACTGTGAGCAGGGCTTCCCACATACAGAGCATAAGGTCTTGTAGGATCCAATGCGCCGGCAATGTAGCTGCCTCCTTGGACGTGGGAAGGTATTGGAGTATCTCCAGTTCCTCCCCCCTCAGTTCCTTTTCTGAGGCGACAATAATGGCGAGTCCTGCTGCCATGTCACATATGAAGTCCTGAAAGGACATATCCTCTGGTGGGGATGGACGCAGTTCCTGAGGCGGTGAAGGGTCCAAAGGAATGTCTGGTAGTTCCTGGGAATTTAGCGATTCCTCATTAGACTCTGAAGAACTGGAATAGGAGTCTGGCAAGAAGTCAAAGTATTGGCAATCCTGAGTTCGATCTTGATGTTTCATTGGTGTTGAAGGTCAATGCCGGTACCGACACTCTGAGATATCAGAACCGAGAGCTACCTTGGGTTGTGCCATTTGGATACTAGGGGACTGGGATGATTCCAGTGGCGGTACCATCCCTAGTGTCTCTGTCAATGCTGGCTGGAGGGCCAGCATTGGGGCCGATACATATGGCGGAAGGCTTGGTGTCAAAGTCTGCACTCCTGGAGCACTCGATGTCATTGGTACTGAGGCTGCTAAGAGTGCAGCCAAACTCTTCTCAAGAGCCAGTATGTGCTGATCCAGAGAGATGGCTGATATCTGGATGGAATCTCCAACCGTCCTAGAACATGCAACTAGTAGCTCTCCGGAGGTTAGTTCCTTGGAAGCGTCCCGGAGCCCCTTCTAGTGCTTTGGAGGACAGATCCTCCCATTAGGGCTGTTTGGCTGGCCAGTCTGCATTGGAAGTACCCCTAGGGAAGTCGCAATGCTTATACTAGGACTTCTCTGGTCTCGGCATCAGTCTTCGATGCCAATGACGATGACTTTGGCATTGCCAGAGACTAAAACTTACTTTTATGTTTGGATTTTGAAGAAACCTGAGACCGGTGAGAGGAAGACGATGCCCTCGAAGAAGCAGAGGTTACTGACACCAAGTCTGAGGTGAACAACATTCTATACGGTCTGGCTCAGTTCTTGAGGTCTCTCTTAGTCATTTGTTGGCACAAAGGACACATATTGGGTTGATGTTCAGGCCCCAGACATTTGAGACATCAGTCATGTTTATCATTAACTGATATTATACCCGAACACTTGGCACATTTTTTAAAACCACTTTTTGGCTTTTCCATGCCTTCAAAATGTTGTCTTCAGAATGAAGATAAGGCTATGGAGGCCTAAAGGCCTAGTTTAGCGATCAAAACTGCGTGAAAAAAAAAAATAAAAAGAAGTATCGCGACCGATGTCAGGTTCGACGGACCGGCGTCAATGGGAAGGCAGAAATGTGATGTTCCACACAAAAACATATGTTTTTTTGGCAGACAGGATGACATGTCTGTTGGCTCCACAGAAAATGAAGAACTGAGAAGAGGAGTTGGGAAGATGGGAATGCAGGCATGCAGACACAGTGGAATGCTCCCAAAGGCTTTCATTTTGATGCTGGGAAATGTTTCCACACAGGCTCCGTCGGTGCCGACGTCACCCATATCTGAAGACTGCATTCCTGCTTGTTCCTGGAAATTAAATTTGACAATAAGCTAGCTCTTGACCAGACCCCTTTGATCTTTCTTCATTCTCTAAAATGCATATATCACAACTCGCTGTCATCTCCAAGGAGTAGCCAGAAAAATTCCAAATAATCCAGAATTTGCCCTACCCACTAGGGACATCAGTTAATGACTTTATACCATATAAGACCTGATTTGTACATATTCTTTATTTGACAAGGTTATATTATGTTGTTGTTGTTAAGTGCTGCCGAGTCGGTGTTGACTCATGGTGACCCTCTAGATAGTTGTCCTAAACTGTGTTCGGTCTTCAGTCAGGCGGCTCGAAGATCAAACCTAAACTTTCCTTAGAAGCTCAGATGACAAGACTTTGATTTTCATACTTTGGACACATCATGCGAAAAGAGAGATCGTTAGAGAAGACATCATGTTTGGCAAGGTAGAAGCTCAATGCAAGAGAGGAAGGCCAGCAATGAGACGGTTCGATACAATAACAGCAGCTTTGGGTCATATTATAAAGGAGGCACAAACCAATATAAAATTAGCCTTCAGAGAGTTACCATACATACATCCTCAGTGCTTTCTCCTTGCTTTCAATGCAAACTTTGTATTATACCTGCGGTGTTGCCCTTGCTCATCTCATCTGAGTTAATGTCACCTCTACTCCGATTCTAAGTTGTAAAATGCTTAGATATTATTCTTGATATACAGTATATCAAATGCATGAACTACAATAAATGCATGCCCTGGGGGGTACCCTGCTTACTGTTCACTTTTCAAGACCTTCAGTTCTTTCCTGCATTAAGCAACCATGAGAAGCATGATACATTTATTTTACAGGACTTTCTTTGTAGGCCTAGCCCATTCGGTTACCTGCTCCAACTATTTACTTTACAAGTCTGCATGTATCCTTGTCAAAGGAAAGACAAGGGGGGTTATTTTAGAAGGTGACATTTTACTTACTAGTTAATGTCCTTTCCTTGAGTCTTGCTAGACGTCCAAAAAAGTGTGTTGTGTTCCCCTACCAGAATATTGGGGGAGACAAAAAAAACAATGAAAAGCCCAGGTTTCAATGGTATCATTCCTGTGCCTCTGTTTGCCTCAGCCACCAGAGGTCCCTTCAATATTCATTCCAAAGCATATGGGAGAAACATGGCAAGCCTCACACAACCTCAATTGTGGGCAACAATGAGTAATCAACTGTAGAGAACTACGTACAGGAAAGTATAAAGAGAAGGTTGCAGAGAAAAGTATACAAATCATAGCGGGCCCAAGGTACTGCAGCAGAAAAACAGAACAAATATTCAAGGAAGGGACATTAACTGGTAAGTAAAATGTCACCTTCCATATCGTCCCGCTAGACCAGTCCAGACAAGTGGGATGTACTACAGCTACAACGACACTGGGCGGGAAAAGACACAGCAGCTCACATAACCCTTGAACCAAAGGTGATGTCCGCCCGCGTGTGGACATCCAGGCAGTAATGCTTGACCAAAGTGGAAACTGATGCTCATGTTGCTGCTGACAAATGTCTGCAGGGACTACTGAGCTCTCCTCCACCCATGAGGATGCTTGTGCTTGGATAGAATGTGCGCGCAAGCCCTCCGGAACTGGTTGGTTCCACAACAGATATGCTGAAGCAATATCCTCCTTAATCCAGCGCCCCAAAGTCAACTTGGCCGTGCTTCACCCATGTGTGGGCCAGAAAACAGTGCAAAAAGATGATTGGACTTACGAAAGGAATTCGTAACCTCCAAGTACCAGAGGAGTGCCTTCCGGACATCCACTAGGTGAAGATCCTTATCCTTCCCCCAATACTGCTCCTTTGGGAAAGAGGGCAGACAGACTACTTGCTTCACATGAAAGGAAGAAAGCACCTTAGGCAAGAGGAAGGCACAGGCAGAATGGAAATGGCCTCCTTTGAAAAGGACAGATAAGGAGCTAGGCAAGCTAGAGCTTGGAACTCAGAAATCTGCCTTGTGGAACAAATCACAACCAAGAAGATCATCTTGAGCATCAAATCCTTTAAGATAGTGTGCTTCAACAGCTCAAAGGGTGCCACCATCTGGACCTGAGCATCAAAGACAGACCCCAGGAACAGATCACAGACTGGAGGGGAGGATGCAGATGCTGAACGCCCTGGAGAAAACACAAGATGTCTGGGAGTAAGGCCAGAGTCTTTCCTGACACCGGACCCCAGAAACAGGCCAGAGCTGTTACCTGAATTTTTGGGGAGTTAAATGAAATGCCCTTCTCTAGGCCATCCTGTAGAAAGGCTAACAAGAGGACACCTTGGCCACCTCAGGAGCCAACTGCCGTGCACCGCACCAGCACTCAAAGAGGCACCATATCCGTATGTATGCTGCGCACCGAGCAAAGTAGAAACCACTGCTAGAGAATAGCCCTAACATGCTAGCCATCTCCTTTCAAGAGCCATACCATCAGCGAGAAGGGAGCCAGGGACGCAATAGATCCTAAGACGGAGGCAACCAAAGAGGAGGTGCCTGTAGGAGCAACATCAGGTCTCAGACTCACGCTCTCCTCTGCCAATCTGGCGCCACCCGAATAATCCTGCCCAGGTGACGTTTTATATACCGAATCACACGTTCCATCAGGGGCCATGGAGGAAACACATAAAGCAGTCGCAGACTTGGCCAAGGCTGGGTCAGAGCATCGACGCCCTCAGGCCCCCTCTCTGTGTGGCGACTGAAGAAGTGTCAAACGTTGGCACTGGAATGGGTCACCATCAGATCCATTTGGGGCGACCTCAGTAGCGCAGAATCAACTGAAACACCTCATGACTCAACTCCCACTCTCCTGGATCCAGAGAGTGCAGGCAATGTGCTGGACTGACAAGGCTAGGAAATTCTTCTCAGCCCAGGCAAACAGGAGAGCCATCTCCGGAGCTACTCCAGCACTCCTCATGCCACCTTGCCGATTGACGTAAGCCACTGCAGTGGCATTGTCTGAAAAACACTCAAACCGTCTGACCCTCAGAAGAGTCAACCTGATGGTCCTTACCTTGAGGTAAATGATGGGCCACACCATTTCCCTGAGGTTCCAACAACTCTGGGCTATATGGTCTTAGCATTGGGCTCCCAGGCCCAAGAAACTGGCATCCATCGTCAAGAGGATCCATGAGAAATAATCCAGTGGTAGGCTCTTCCTCTGATGACAGGACTACAAAAAGGGACTGCTACTTCTGGAGAGAGATGTGCAATTGTAAGTATTTACTTCTGGGAATTTTTCTAAATCTTGATGAAAAAAGGAATTCTTTAGATTAAAGCTAATAAATCTGTGAATCCAGTGTATTTGTTAAATCAGGGCCTAGTATCAGCAAATAGCTTTTAGTTAAATTAAATTAAAAACTCAACAGGTAGCTTTCAGTTTAAGTTTAAAATCCAGCAGAGAGGTTTTAGTTTAAATTTAATACTCTGTCAGAACCTAGCAGCAGCAAAGAACTTTCAGTTTAAATTTAACACACAGCAGAGAGCTTTCTTATTAAATTTAGAACCCAGCAGAGAACTTCTAGTTTAAATTTAATACTCAGTCAGAGCCTAGTAGCAGCAAAGAGCTTGCAGTTTAATTTAAAACACAGCAGAGAGCTTCTAGTTTAAATTTAATACTCAACTTCCAGTTAGCGATGAGCTCAGCTAGACATATTGATCTCGGCTCCGGAACCTCCCCTTAAATCCCCGCAAAGCCGCTCACGAAATAAGGAACCAAAGGGTGAAGAACGGATCAAACATCGAAGGCAAGGGATTGAAATACCGAACTGGGCGAGTTAAAGAGGGTTGGAGTGGATGGCGATGAAAGCCCTGAGGAAGGATAAGGCGCGTGGAGGGGAAACCAAAATGGCGACACGTACCTCGCCGTCGAGCCCAGACATGACGAATGGGACACTGGTGGAGGAAGTCTCTTCCGCAGTAGTGAGGGCATTGAGTGAGCACTTTACAGAAATAACAACACAGTTGGATCAGTTGAGTGGGTCTGTGGCAGAATTCACTGGGAGGCTGCAGCATGCAGGGAACCGAATATCGGACAGTGGAAGACGGGGCCTTGCAATTGGAACGCAGAATCCAAAAATTGGAAGAAGCGCTTAAAAGTGAGAATAAACTTGATGAGCTAGAAAATAGGGGACACAGGAAAAACATCCGAATAGCTGGATTACCGGAAGCAATACTTGAAAAAGATATGCATGACTTCTTGGAAAGGTGTATACCGCAGAGTGTACAACTTAGTGGAATGGTGGGGAAAATACAGATTGAGAGAGCACATCAGTTGGGAATTCGACGAGAGGGACAGCAGAGGCCGAGAGCAGTGCTAGCACGTTTCCTAAGCTTCCAACAGAAAGAGATAATTTTGCGAGCAGCTAAAAGACAAACTCGGATGTACTATGAGGGGGTCTCCAGTGCTGGTTTTTCAGGACTTTTCAGCAGCGGTATCACAAAAGAGAAGGGCTTTCTCAGCAGTATGCAGCTCTTTGTTCAAAGAGGGAATGAGATTTGCACTCCTCTACCCAGCTAAGTTAAAATTAACTGTGAATGGATGGCAACACATTTTAGTAGAACTGGAGAAAGCGCAGCAATTTTACAATACTCAAATGAAAAAGAAGGTGAACAGCTAGAAATGGTGTTGGCTGGAGGGATCCAACAGATATAACAGAACTTATAGAATTGGAGGGACTAACTAAGTATGTTGCCATGGAGGATTACAATTTGGAAGATATCAAGGATCATAACAGACTAAATATCATATAATCAATGGAGCCAAGGGAACTTATGTTGGGAGAAGAAACAGCAGGACATGGAAACGAGAGGAGAGAATTATTAGACATGGGGAAGGTGCATAAACCTTCTGAATAAATGGAGATTACAAATAAGAGACTAGTAAGCAAAGTACTGATATGTAAAAAGTACATAGAAAGAGCCAACTGTTGGACTGATGACAACCGGATAAAGAAATCAAGTCATGCCGAAAACAGAGCAAGTTGGTGTACTATAGTAGACCCAATATAAATCACAAATGTTGATAGACTGTAAAGTAAATAAGTAGATAAAAATGAAGGAATGAATGAGTAGTTTGTATAAGATAGATTAAGGTTGGAAAAGGAATTAAAGTATATATAAGAAGGGGGCAGGGACATATAAGAGATTTTGTATTAAGGTTGAGGGGTATTAAAGAGTGTTAGCCATTAGGCTGAGCTTGGAAGGGATGTCAAAAGTGTCTCATGTATAAACTGTAATAGATTCATTGTGCCGAAGGAAGAATATGGAAATGGAGGGAGGGCAGAAGGAGGGGACTCATGCAAAATGTGAAGAGAATAGTAAAATGTACCCTGAGTGAGAGATAGAATAATGTCTGTATAAAATATCATTCCTGTTTATTGTTTAACGTGGAATTTAACAAAATAGAGGTATGATGTGAATGCAAAAGGGGAAGGGGGGTTCTACGCTATACTAATGGAAGTAAGGGAGGGAGACGAATAATAAGTAAGGGTTGGGAGGGGGGTGGGGAAAGAAGGATGGGGGGATAGCAAACCACGAATAATGACAACAAGGAGAGAAGGGAGAGGGAGAGAAAAGATATGAGTGGCAAGTGGGGAAAAAAAGAAGGTAACATCAAGCTTACAAATGGAAATAAGGAAAGATTGAATGGACAGGCCTTAGGCTGGGAAGGTCTGCACTTATGGATAAAAATACAAGAAGATAGAACAAATACATCTTATCAGAGTACACATGATGATGTCACGCCCTTGCCCCTTACTTCCAGTATGGCGGGGCGTGGTTATCATAGAAAGTTTCACCTTTTAGCCTTTAACTGACTGGTTCCTTTGCCATGCCCCTTGGGAAAAGTAGTTCAGTCACAATTCACTTGGCTTCAGGTAGAAAAAAACACTTGTAGTTGGCTCGAATGATAAGGCAATGACAGAATTTATTGACTCAAACGCAAAGGTTCACAAATACTACCCTTGGATTCTTTCTCCAGGATTCTTCACAGTACACATCAGGACATAAATAAACTCAAAGCAAACTTTCAGCTTATAGTGTTCTTCAGCTCAAAGATAAAGCTTTCTAACAGTCATTGCTACCAGCTTGGCTAGCATTGGTGATTAAAGCAAAACAAAAACAGCATTTCTCAATGGCAGTTTTCTGTTCTCATAGTCCCAAACACTTCCAGGCTGTTTGTCTCCTTACAAACAAAGTAAAACTTTTAACAGGAACAAAAACTTCTCATAAGCAAATAATGCTCTATTCAAGGCTTTAGGAATATTAAAAAACAAAGCCCTGCTTCTTGATGTAGCTCCGTTCCAGGCTTACCCATTTCTATAGCAAA
Source organism: Ichthyophis bannanicus (assembly GCA_033557465.1). Taxonomy (NCBI): domain Eukaryota; kingdom Metazoa; phylum Chordata; class Amphibia; order Gymnophiona; family Ichthyophiidae; genus Ichthyophis; species Ichthyophis bannanicus. Next base: position 212,677,993 of record CM066037.1, read on the forward strand.
CACTTGCATTACGATTGATTTGGCCTCCTAGAGCCCCTGAATTAGTGCGCGGAGAGCTAGGGCAACTTAATTGTGCCCTTCGGCGAAATTGGGACTGTCCTGCCGAGATCTACAGCCGTCTCTCGGCCCCTTCACTGACCGGCGCTACCGCTCTCCTCCTATCTCCTGCTGGGGCCCAGGTGAGCTTCGTGCCCGCTGGAAACTGAAAGCCGGGTTCCTTACCCATTGCAGAGTGGATCGCTGATTCCTCCCTGGTTTGCACATTGCAGCAGTGTTCCCTGGAGGCCGCGGGTGAATCCCGTGGCTGGGAGCTGAATCGCAGAGGAGACTGGTGCCCCGACGCTGCTGCTGCCCTGTGCGCTCGTGCTTCCTCTCTTTGCGACTGTAACGCTTCGGTGTTGAAGAGGAGCTGCTGACATTCGAGTCCTGGCCCGGAGGAGCTGGACAAGACTCCACGAAAAGGTAGACCTTAGAGGCAGCCATAACCGCGTGGTTTTGGAACGCACGGGGCTCTCTGCGTTCCAACCACAGTTCCGGGTTGCATCGATCACGTGGGCTCCCTCTAGCGAATCGCCTGCGTTCTCCACGAGCGGCAGCAACCCCGGATTTTGCCACTGTACTTAGATTTTCCCGCCTCAATTCCTGCTTCGGCGACCCTGATATCTATCCATATTGCTTTTGGGGCACTTGAGTTGTCTACAATCCGTCTCTGCTATTGCTTGCCTCCTCATTGCTGCAAAACTTCCATTGGGCTTCCTTCATCTCTACATTCCCTGTGCTTTACTATCTTGTGTGAGACTGGAGCTCCCTCTGCTGCCCAAAAGTGGGATTAATTAGCATTCTCATCCTGCTTACAGCAGCTCCCTGCCTTTCCTGTAGCTGCGCTCTGCCTACTCTTGGACTGCTGGACTGTTCTTTGCCTCATGGCTGCTAAGGCTAAAAATTCCGAGGCCCGGGAGGGCACCCGCGCATCCCAGCGGTTACAGGGCAAGGGTGGCGCTCCGGCGAGCCCCTCCAACAAACATCTTTTGGAGGGCTCCGATGATGAGACTGTGAGCGAAAATGATTTGGAACCCAACAGGTTGTCCTCGCACGCCTTGCTACAACAAGAACTTCGTAGAGGCTTTGCGGAGTTGGCCGGCGAATTTCGCTCCATGCGTGAGGAAGTGATGAGCACCATTGCGGAACTCCGGGGTGACATGAAAGACCTAGGGGCGTGTGGAGGAGGTTGAGACCAAAGTTGAAGATCACGATGGTGCTGTGGTGGATCTACAATGTGCTCTCGATAGACAACAGGCACAAGTAACGGAACTGACTTATAAACTTGATGACATTGAAAATCGCTCCCGGCGTAATAATGTGCGTTTTCGGGGAATCCCGGAGGCAGAGGGGGGAGGTGAAGACCTGCAGGTGGTGCTCAAAAACTTGATTGCTGAACTGCTTCCGGTGGATGAGCTGACTGCCCGTGGGTCTGGCATGGAAATTGAGCGAGTGCACCGGGCCTTGGGCAAGCCTCCTAATAACCAGCCTAGGGATGTCATTGCGCGCTTTTTGCACTATACTGATGCCGAGCTCCTCATACGCCGGGGTCGGGAAAAAAAAGCAATCCGATTCCAGGACGCAGCGGTAACTGTATATCAGGACCTTTCGGTGTTTACACTGGCCCGTCGGAGGGAGATGAAACCAGTCACGATGGTTTTGAACAACAAAGGGATCCGCTATTCCTGGGCCTTTCCGTTCCAGATCAACTTCCTCTTGGGTAATAAACGGATCTCAGCAAAAGATCATACTGAGGCCTGGAGAGCTCTGCGCCAGGCGGGTCTGGTTGAAGATAATGCATTGCCGCAACTCCCGACGCCCAAGCCTCAACACTCGAAGTGGACCCGGGTGGGCAAGCCTGCCTAAGTTAATTGGGCCCTTGAGTCCTGCTCTGGGGGGAGTTCCTGATGTATGTTATGTCAGGACCCCTGCCTTTTTCTTGTTGCATTATCTAGAGTTTTTTCTTGTTACACTAACTTAAGCTTTGTAACTACCTCTTTTGAGATTTCTATACTAAATGTAACTCGCCATTTTGGGGATTCTGTTGAATGTGGCTTACTTTACGCAGGGTGGGTGGGGGGAATGTTTGGGGCAGTGGCTCCATGATTTGCTATCTACGGGGGTGAATTGATGCTAACTGTTGTTGTGATACTTAGTCTGCGGGGGGGCCTGGTTGGAGCTGGACCTGGGATCAGTTTTACCGTGCCCCGCCGTACGTGTGGGCTGGTGGTACTGATGGGTTGGGGGGGGGGGAGGGATGTGGGTAGTGGGGGAGGGGTGGGGGGAGGAAGGGATTGGGGGGGGGAGGGCTTATATTAATTTAGGGAGTGAGGTGCCGTTAGAACTTAGGAGTGCTTATATGAATGACCCATGGGGGAGGTTGGGTAGGAGCTTACTGCTGGGTTTTTTACCCGGCGGAGATGTGAGTTTGGGGGGGTTTCAGGACCATCTGGAGAGGGGGAGAGCGCAGGGCAGTGGGGGTAGGGTAGTTATTTATCAATGCTGAAAGTAGTATCTTTTAATGTGAAGGGTCTCAACTCCCCGGGAAAGCGCTCCTTGCTGTATACTGAGCTACGCTCCCTGCAAGGGGACATTGTGTTTCTGCAGGAGACCCATCTCCGGAGCAGCAATCAGGGATGGCTAAAAAGAAGGCCATACTCTGAGGTGTGGGTGGCGTCTGACTCACAGGGCCGGAAAAAACGTGGGGTGGCAATGCTGTTCCACCAGGGGTTATCTTTGCAGGTGGAGGATGTTAAGAGGGATGCCTTGGGGAGGTGGCTTTTTATGAATGTCCGCTTGGAAGGCCGTCTTATAACGTTAGCTAACATTTATGCCCCCAATACTGGCCAGGGGACCTTTTTTGCTCGGTTAAAGGGTCTGTTGGCTGAGTTTGCGAAGGGCCCTATTGTCTTGGGCGGTGACTGTAATGCACATATGGTACCCCATCTGGATTCGACGGGTCGAGCTGGACCGGCGACCAATGGAGCTAGCCGAGCATTACGGAGGCTTATGATTGATCTGGGCTTGCGAGATATTTGGAGAGATATGCATATTGGGGATCAGAGTTATACCTATTATTCCCATGTTCACGGGGTGCATACCCGTATAGACTATTTTTTGTTAGATCAACGATTGGTGGAGGGGAGGGTGGAGGCTGGGCATGGGACACTGACCTGGTCAGATCACGCCCCCTGTTGGATCACTCTCCCTGCGGGGGTCTGTGGGGCGCGATGCCAGCAGTGGCGTTTAGATAGCCGCTTTTTTCGGCGGCAACATGCTGTTCAGGACCATGGCCATTTTATCAGCGATTTCTTTGCTATAAATGATAATGGGGAGGTCCCGTTGTCCACAGTCTGGGATGCATTTAAAGCGACAGCTCGTGGCTGCTTGATTGCTGAGGCGGCTCGCACTCGGAAGGCCTGGACACAAGAATCCCATCATCTTACGGAGGAAAGTCGGCGTCTTCAATTGGAACACGCCCGGACAGGTTCTAAGAGGGTTTGGCGTCAATGGCGAGAGGTGCGGGCCAAACTGGATGCGTGTGTGCAGCGAGACCTGGAGCATATGCGTAGGAAGCTGCGGCAAACTTCTTACGAGCAGGGGAATAGGGTTGGGCGCTGCCTTGCTTTGCGACTTCGTCAACAACATACCTCAAGGGTGGTACGTGAGCTTAGGGATTCTGGGGGCCGTCTGCGGGTGGTCTCTCGAGAGATTCGTGAGTTATTTGCTACTTTCTTTGAACAGTTATATAAAGCTGAGCCTTTTGACTTGCACAGTGCCCGGGCCTACCTTAGTGCCCTTACTTTACCCCGGCTGGCGGATTCTGTTAGAGATCAATTGGAGGCAGAACTTACAGTGGAAGAGGTGGCCCTTACCATTCGACGTTTAAAGGCGGGGAGGGCGCCGGGCGCGGACGGGTTTCCGATGGAATATTATAAAAAATATAGCGCCCAGCTGGCCCCAACCCTGGTGCTGCTTTTCAATGAGGTCTTGCGAGGGGGGCCTCTGCCTCCTTCCCAATGCGAGGCCCTTATCGCGGTTATTCCTAAGCCGGGTAAGCCCCTGCAGGAAGCGGCTTCGTATCGTCCTATTTCCCTGCTGAATGCCGACGTGAAAATACTGGCGTCGGCGCTGGCGGCCCGACTAAACCATGCACTTCCGACTTTGGTGCACCCAGACCAGGTTGGGTTTGTTCCGGGCCACCAGGCGGCCGATAACATTAGGTGAATGCTGCAGGTGATTCACGTGTCCCGGCAGGATCCTCAACCTGCCCTATTAGTGGGAATTGATGCCGAAAAGGCCTTTGACCGGGTCAGTTGGGGTTTTCTCTGGTGTGTGCTGCAGGAGATGGGGTTTGGGCCCAATTTTGTGCGTTGGGTTCGCTGTCTTTACCGCAGCCCTACCGCTGCCGTTCGGGTTAATGGGGGTCAATCTGGATGGTTTGCGCTGGAAAGGGGAACTCGGCAGGGGTGCCCCCTGTCCCCGCTGCTTTTTGCGCTGGTGATGGAGCCCCTGGCACAGAGCTTTCGTGAGCACCCTGATATTCACGGCGTTCGGGTGGGTACCTCTGAGTATAGAATAGCGCTTTTTGCGGACGATATCATTCTGTCACTGGTGGATCCGGTTACCTCCCTCCCGACCGCAATGCGGATTTTTGATGCTTTTTCGCAGGTCTCTGGGTTCAAAATCAACTATACGAAATCAGAGATTTTGAATGTCGGGGTTCCCGAGGTGGTTTGCCAACAATTGAAGGCTTCTTACCCTTTTCGCTGGGTATCAGGCGCTCTCCGCTATTTGGGTGTCAACTTGACGATTGATAGGAGTGCTCTATTTAAAGCCAATTATGGGCCTCTAATCCAACAAGTGAAGCGTGATTTGGAATCCTGGGCCAAACTCTTGATCTCTTGGTTTGGGCGTATTGCGGTGGTGAAGATGGTGGTTGCTCCACAGTTTTTGTATCTTTTTCAGGTTCTTCCTATACCTTTGACTCGCAGGGTCTTGGCCACCTGGCAGGCCCTGATCATGAAATTTATATGGCACTTTCGGCGCCCACGCATTGCACGCCAGGTTCTCTATGCACACACACGTCGCGGAGGTATGGGAGCGCCCAACCTTCAATGGTACTATGCGGCGGCACAGTGTCGTGCGGGGGTGGAGTGGATGGACACTGCTAGTACTAAACGTTGGGTACAAATGGAAATGCAGCTTTCGGGGGGTGTGGGACTGGGGGACCGGTTGTGGCTGGGCCCCAAGCTCCGGGGGGCTCCGCGTTCAAGTAATCCCTATATCTCTCATACTCTCTGTTGTTGGGACCGTTACTTGGGACCCCGCGGGGCGCTTATGACCCCCCTGGCGCCTATTGTGGGTAATCTTTCTTTCCCCCCTGGGATGACTGATCCAGCCTTTCGGTTGTGGGGCCATAAGGGCCTTAGTCGTGTCGGTCAACTCTTTGAGGGCGGTACGATGCGTTCTTTTCGCTCGCTTCGAAGTGAGTTTGAGCTTCCCGCCGGTCACTTTTATCAGTATACGCAGGTAACTCATTGGGTGCAGGGCCGCGTGATTCGGTCGCAGGTTGCCCGCGAGTTGTCCGATATTGAACGCTTTTGTGAGGCATGTACCACTACAAAGGGCCTTGTTGCTGCCCTGTATACACATCTTCAAACCCAGCAGACGCGACCCGGTACACATCGAGAACAATGGAATCGCGAGCTGCAGTTAAATTACACTGAGCAACAGTGGGAGCAGCTTGAGGGTCGACTCTGGAAAAGTGCAGTGGCCGTTAATGCTCGAGAAACCAATTATAAACTGCTTTATCGCTGGTATATGACGCCGGTACGGGTTGCCCGGGCTTATCCCGGTGCGTCTGGTTTGTGTTGGCGGAATTGTGGCCGGGACGGTAACATGGCTCATGTCTGGTGGCTTTGTCCGCGTATACAGACATATTGGAGGGGGATCCAGTACCGCCTACAGCAATTGGTGGGGTTGACTATCCCCTGGGACCCGGGTATTTTCCTTCTTGGTGCTAATGTTCCTAGTGCACGGACCCCCCAGTTAGCGTTGATCCGTCATGGTCTACATGCGGCCCGCCTGGCCTTGGCAGCTGTTTGGAAGCAAACCTTGCCCCCAGCCTTTGCTAGTTGGCTGGAGCGGATGTGGGAGACTTATACTATGGAGCGGGGGGTGGCAGTTGGAAAATCACGCGTGCCACAATTTGAGCAAGTGTGGGAGCCTTTTGTTCTGAAGTATGGTTCACGCTCTGAAGATAATCTCTGCTTCTTCTTTTTTGTTATTGGTGGTACGGGCCCAATGATTTTTCCCTTTCTTGCTGCGGAGTCTTTGGTTCTCTCTCCTTCCCATGTGTAGCCTGCCGCGGTGGTGCCTCACACACTCCTTGTGGGTATCATGGATATTTTTGGGGTTGTTAGAAGCGGGGGGTGATGGTAGGGGGTGGGGGGGTAGAGGGGTTCTGAGAGGGGTTCTGAGGGGGGAGGGGAGGGGGGGTTGGAGGGTGGAGGGAACAGGACAGGAGTTTTTCTTTAATTCGGAGTCTTGTGGGTCATAGGAGTGGGAGGGGTGGGGTATAAGGGGGCTAATGAGAACAAAGGGGGGGAGAAGATAAAATTATACAAAAAAACAAAAACAAAGGCCCTGTTCATTTCACTCTTGGTTCAATGTAGATGTTCTTTTGTATATGTATGCTGTACACAGCCGATTTGGTTGCTCCTTGTTGTACTTGTTTGCTGCCTTTTAATAAAAAAAAAAAAAAAACAAAGCCAAAAACTTTACTTCCTTTCACCATTAGCTCGGCTTCTTGCCAGTGCACTGCTCTGGATAGCAGGTGTTTATCAAGCACAATCAGAGAGCTTCAGCTTGCTCTGGCTTTCTCAGCAAACGTATTTCTTCTTTAACACAGGACATGCACAAAACCATCCACAGGCTTTCAAAGTTACCTGACTCTGAAGGTTTTCTCTTAAGGGTGGTTTTCTTTCAATCCCTCTGCAGTAAAGGATTGGCACAAGGAGCAATCCATGTATGAGTCTTCGTCATTCACAGCTAGGTCTGGTTCACCTAGTTGCATAGGCTCTACCTTGCCTTCCAGTTCACAGGGTTCAGCTGACTGCCTTCCGTTAGAGCTGAGAGTATCCCTTGCAACTCTGCACTGCTCTGTATTAGACAAGCTTTCAAGGCTCATACCTGGGCCTGGGCTTGTAGCAGCTTCTCCTCCCTCATGTTCTGGCCACTATTCTCCTGTGCTTCCTCGTCCTGTCCTCCAGCTTGTGTTTCTACTTGGGTCTCTCCCTGAGACTCTCTCTGGGACTCTCCTCCTCCTCTTCTCTCCTGCTTCTTTCTCTATCCTAGACTTAAATCCCCAAGGCTCCAGCCCCACCTCTTCTCCTCTCAGGTGACGGAGATCAGCTTGCCTCCTGGCAGCTGGGTAATTAGGGAACTCAGTGACGTAAGGGTCCTTTACCCTGGGTCTATATTCCCTCTCCTTTTCTCCACTAGGGGAACTCTGAAACCTATCCCATCTGGGAATTTCCTGCTTTTTAGGTGTGATTGGGGTTCTATTCCTCTGACCTTGTAGAATAGGTCCTTTTATAAGGGTGAATTCCTTTCCTTTATCCATTTCTCCTCTGTCATGATAAGCTTCCTTATCACAATGAATAGGAATTTGTGCATTATCACTTGGAATGTTTGTGGTGTTGGGCATCCTATTAAGAGACAAAAAATTTTGAAATTGCTCAGAGATAAAGGAGAAGATATTGCTTTACTGCAGGAGACCCATTTAACAGAAGCAGAGCATGGCAAGCTCAAAAGATGGTGGGTAGGGCAGGTGTACAGCGCGTCATCAGGCAGTAAAAAAGCAGGAGTGGCCATCCTGGTGCACAAGAAGATCAATATAGAAGTGCAGGATATGTGGGTGGATTCTTCAGGACATTATATAATTATCAGAGCGAAAGTAAATTGTCAAGCATTAACACTAGGGAGTATCTACAGTCCAAACTCTTATGAATCTCAATTTTATCAACAAATGCAAAATATACTGGCGAGGGAGGACTGTTTGCGAGTAATACTGGGAGGAGACTTCAATTGTGTACTGGATGCAAAAATAGATAGATCGACCAAGAGAGGGGGGGGGGATAAAAGAAGCACAAATAGAATAAAAGGATTATGTGAAGGATATGATCTTACAGACATATGGAGCGTTCTACATCCTATGGAAAGAGCATATACCCACATGTCTAGAGCACACGGCTCAGGGTCTAGTTTGGATTACTATCATTGGTGAGCAAGGTACATTGAGTGGAGATCGGCCCGATGGTAATATCAGACCATGCTTGGGTCAGTTTGGAGTTGGAATGGGGAAAGCCTGAGGAAATGCATCACTGGAGATTTCCTACTCAACTTGCAGAGGATAAAGATTTCCAGAAATTCTTAAGGAAACAATGGGTGATCTTTGAAGAGCATAATGGGAGGCATAAAGAAAATCCATTCCTCTTTTAGGAAACTGCAAAAGTAGTCCTGAGGGGTCAAATTATGTGCTATGCACAATCTAGAAGGAAGGCACAGATGGTACATCTTCTGCAGCTTGAAAAGGATTTGAGAAAAGCTCAGAGAAACCATTGCCTGCGACCCACAGAGGAGAATAAGGCACCTTTGCTGGCTACACAGGCGGAGTAAAATAATGTGTTGCACCAGAGAGCATGTCAGTCAATGTTCTATCATTGATACCGTCTATATAGATATGGAAACAAGATAGGAAAATTGATGGCATCGCTGGTCAAGGCAGAAGGAGGGCCAAGGGTGATCAAGGCTCTTAGGAGTAAAACAGGGCAATGCCAAACAGGGCAGCAAGTTCTGGAGAAAATTTTGAGAGATTACTATATGGAGCTTTACAAGGCTGAGCATTGCGATCACTGTTCCCTCTAAGCTGTGCACGTGTGCGCTGTGACATAGTGGGTCCTTCTAGCCCGTTTAATGAAGCTAAAAAGCCAGGAACAAAAGTAGAGCTGAGCTGTAAACAGAAGCACATGGCTCCTGGTTACCGTGGGAACCAGGCACAGAGGCAAGAGAAACGCCGGTGCTATCATTCAAGGGGTGAATCACAAGGTAATGCAGGACACCTGTTAGGGGGTGGAGTTGAGCACGGCCCCAGAATTCACCCTATTAAGGAAACTTCAGTGGAGCTTATGGAGGTAAGCAGGGAAGGAGTGAATGAAGAGTTGGCTGAAGAAGCAGGAAGTGAGGCATATGAGCTGGAGAGAGAAGCCATTGAGAGCTACACTGAAGACAGCTATGCCCAGAGTAAGCCAGAGTCTCTATGGAAAGGAGAGACAGATTCCTTCTTGAGAAGAAAGAAAGAAACCCCGAGGACAGGATATAACAAGGGCAAAGGAGATTGTCTGCAATATCCTGGGGAGCACGGGAGAGAAGAGACAGAAAGCCTAGGAGGCAAGTGAAATGCTATGAGCAGGGCTTAGGTTGGGAACCTACAGCTATTCAAAAGCACCAGAGAAAACCTCCACCAGTAAGGCTGAAAGGTAAGCCAAAAGGCTTGAATATAATTAATTACCGTGACTGTTTGTACCCAGAAGGGTGGTGCTGGGAAAAGAATACTGGGCCTGATAGTCTGTGTGAAAGCCAGTTTTTGACCCAAGCATATCGTGTAAAGCCTGGAGCAGTAAGAAATGGCGTGGCACCAGCAGGGCCGGTTCAAACATTTCCTTATGACCAGGAGGAATTGATGGACTGTGAACCAGAGTGTATTGATACTGGAGAAGATATAGATATAATGGACTGTACATTATCTCTGGCCAATGGAATAGTTTCATTGCGTTGAAGGCCTGCTTGAAAAGAGAGTACAGCACAGATAGCACGTGGAAACAGAGAGCTGTGAGGAAACAGCGTGGTTTTGTTTGAATGTTTGTTTTCACCTTGGTTAATGCTGAAGAAAGCCTTTTTCTGTTAAGGAACTTTTGTTTGTCCAAATACCAGTAAATACCTGGATTGTGTTTTCTGTTCATGGTAAAATCCACCCCGGGAGGGGAAATAAAATCCTTTGGTTGCTTAACCACTTTTTCCACAACTGCTCCTTTATTGATTGGGTGAAAGACTACATTTCCCAAGGGCCCTTGCTCCAGGATCTGTAAAACAGCTATTTCAATAGGGAAAAAACCCACTCCCTTAACCTCTACTCGGGGGTTTAAGGAGAACAGGTGACAGCGCGCGCACACACCTCGCCGATTGAGCGCACATACTTTACAACAGAGCGCACAAAAATTACGGTTCTGATTCTGATAGAAAACAACACAGACGTTCTTAAAATTGAAAAGATGTTGTGCATTTATGGTTTTCACAAGTTCTACAATATTTTCTAGTGCAATCAATGTGGTGTGCATACTGTATTCTGACGTGTAGTCAAATTTTAAAGTATATAACTCCGAGTGTTGTTATGTGGCGCACAAAAATTTAACCTTCCTTCAAAAGCTGCACAGCTGATATTTTATGCGCACACAGCCTACAGAAAATTAGAGGGAACATTGATTGCAATAAAGCTGCAGCTAAAAAATTTTTGGGAACCATAAAGCTACCAGTAGTGGATGAGGTGGAGTGAGAGAAGCTAAACGATCCAATAACTGCAATGGAAATCCAACAATGTATTAAAAAGTTAAGAAAGGAAAGGGCTCCGGGTCCAGATGGATACTGAGCAGAATTCTTCCAAATACACAGGTACACTACCAAAAAACTGCCTCCAGTTTTGCAACTGATTCCTATAGATTTTGGGGTGCTGAATCCAGGAAAAATAGCCAAAATGTTCCATCACGTCACGTTTTCTTGCAAAATTAGATTTCTTACCCATATAAGGAATGTTCACATAATTTCTTTTTAGCCGACTGCAGTTTATTTTCTTGGCCCAAAATAGAGGTTGTAATGGTTAACTAACTAGAAACACTCCCTCATGATATTTTAGAGTGTTTTGTATTCATTTTATACATTAACAGGACAATTGGGAGGCGGGGGGCTAAATCCAGTACTCGCGCTGGCGCATGTTCTTTCCTGTTCGCCTCGCCTCGTTCGCTCGCTCAAACACGGTGGTTGCGACATGAACGTTCCTGTCAAATTTCAGTTTCTTGCAAGTTCATTATTACCTTTTGTTTGCTCAGTCTTAATCCAGCTTTATTCCGAAGTGGTTCACTACAGTTGTAGTTTGCAGTGCTGTGTATTTGTGATGGCTCACAGAGCCAGAGGTTGCGTCAACTCTCCGGACAGTTTTTGTTTTATTTGTGGGGAATATACCGTGAAAAAGCGGCAGAGGAACATTTCTGCATTTATTAAAGTATATTTCGCCTATTTCGGTTTGAAGTTAGGCGATCAAGACAAACCGTGGGCTCCTCACAAAGTGTGCAAGACATGTGAGGAAGATCTACGCTTATGGATGAAAGGTAAAAAACAAGCATTTCGTTTCGGAATACCTATGATGTGGCGTGAACAAAGAGACCACAGCAGTGACTGCTATTTTTGCTCTTGCATTGTGAAGGGATACAACTTAAAAAATAAGAACGTAATAAGTTACCCCAACCTTCCCTCAGCAATTAGGCCTATGCCTCATAGCAACGAAGTACCTGTGCCTGAACCACCAAAATCTTTGGATCATATTTGTGTGGACGGTTCTGATCATGATGAGACTCATCAGATGGCTTTTCCCGATGAGTCCAGTACTTCCGAGTTTGAAACTGAACCAGATCCGAAACCTGAACTTTTCTCTCAAGCTGAATTGAATGATTTAGTCCGGGATTTAGGACTCCCAAAAGATGCTGCCCAACTGCTAGGTTCTCGGCTTAAACAGAAAAATCTATTGTCACCAGGAACAACTTTTTATTGGTACCGCAACCGCGAGACACAATTTTTGAAGTATTTCAGCAAAGAGGAAGATTTGGTATTTTGCAACGATATATACGGAGTGATGGAAAAGTTTAAACTCAAGTATGATCCTGCTGAATGGCGGCTGTTCATTGATTCGTCAAAAGACAGCATAAAAGGTGTTCTTCTTCATAATGGCAACACATTCGCTTCAGTTCCTATTGCTCACTCTGTTATTCTCCAAGAAAAATACGAGAATTTGGCCCTGATTCTTCAGAAGATTCGTTATGATGAGCATAAGTGGATGATTTGTGGAGACTTTAAAATTCTATCCATGCTATTAGGGCAGCAATCCGGTTTCACCAAATATCCCTGCTTCCTTTGCTTGTGGGATAGCCGGGCCCGCGACCTACACTGGGGGAAAAAAGACTGGCCAATTCGGGAGTATTTGAGACCCGGTGAGAAAAATGTTTTTCATGAGAGCTTGGTACCTCGTGATAAAATTCTATTACCACCTCTCCACATTAAGTTGGGTCTCATTAAGCAATTCATCAAGTCCCTTCCAAAAGATGGTGAGTGCTTTCGGTACCTATGATCAAAGTTCCCCCGACTTTCTGAAGCAAAGCTAAAGGAAGGAGTGTTTGTTGGCCCTGATATAAGGAAACTCATTTCAGATGGAGCATTCGCTGAAACGATGTCTGAGAAGGAAAAAGAAGCCTGGGATTCCTTCAAGGATGTTGTTCTCAAATTCTTGGGGAACAGGCGGGATGAGAACTATAAGGATATTGTTGCCAGGATGCTCAATGCCTTCAAAGAACAAGGCTGTAACATGAGCCTGAAAGTCCATTTCTTGCACTCCCATGTGAAGTACTTTCCCGAAAACTTGGGAGCGTACAGTGAAGAACAAGGTGAAAGGTTTCACCAGGACATCAAGGACGCAGAGAGAAGGTACCAAGGAAGATGGAACACCACTATGATGGCTGATTTCTGCTGGTTGCTGCTGCGGGAAACCCCAGATGAAAAATACGCCAAGCAGCGCACCAAGAGAAGCATTCGGGGAAAGAAGAAACGGGCCCACCAGGAGATTGATTGACCCAAGAATGACTTTAAAATCTAAACTGTGTTGACAAATATCGTGTTTTTACTAAACTTTGAAATAAAAATTTGCTAGTTATTACCACAGTGTCGGATCTCATTTATTAGAATTTTATTTTCACACCATCGGGTGTTTGTCTTCATGTATTGCAATGGTGCGGTTTGCGTTTTCTATTCTTACATACATACCTGTACAACATTTTTTGCACATTTCTTTGCTTTGCTTTGTGTCTAACCTCGCTCTTATATGCTCAATGTTTGTGCACATGTATGTGGCTGTTTTAAGTGCAGACAATTTTGCTACCATCACAGTGTGTTTTGTTGACATTACTCTATTCTTATGTGCTGCCTTGTTACAATTTTCTTTATTCTTATTTGAATAACTACTAAACAATTAGCATAAAGAATTCATCCAAGAAACTTTTATCTCGATTGCACTCAATCTGAAACGTTCACCTCAAACTGCTAACCCAATGTAGCAAAAAATCTGTACGTGATGGAGCAAATTGGTTACCAGATTTGGATTCAGCGCACCAAAAAACGTAAAAATCAATCGAAACATTAGAGGCCGTTTAAAAAAAAAAATTTTTTAGTGTACCTGTGATATTAACAGATAAGGTGGCGGTGCCCCTGGTGGATTATTTCACGAATCTGGTTCAAGGGCAGACTTCCTTTATGAACCCAATCAAGCTCTTATAAAAGTGCTTTCAAAGCCATGGAAAGAACAGATGCTCCCAGGCTCATACAGGCCTATATCACTTCTCAATGTAGATATTAAGATAATGGCTAAAGTAATGGCAGAGCGTTTGGCCCCATTGCTACTGAAACTGATAGATGAGTCCCAGGTGGGATTTGTGCAAGGTCGTGCGATAGCACGGAACATTCGGAAGATGTTAGTGGCACAGCAAAAAGCAGTAAAAAGACAGCAACCAACTCTATTCATCAGTTTTGACGCAGAAAAAGCATTCGATCGGGTCCAATGGGAATATATATATATCTGGTTCTAGACAAATTTGGAATACAGGGAGAATTTATCAATATGATTTGTCTTTTGTACACAAAACCCTGTGGAGTGATATTAGTTAATGGACATAAAACGAGACCCTTTCCGTTGGAGAGGGGCACCCGACAGGGCTGTCCCCTGTCACCACTCTTGTTTGTGCTACAGTTGGAACCTCTGTTGGAGAGGATTCACAGACATCCATACTTGGAAGGTATCTTATTGGGTAAGGAAGAATTTTGTTTATCAGCCTTTGCAGATTATATGCTGGTTTGCCTAAGAGACCCGGTGAACAAGATAGAAGTGCTATTGGAAGAATTTCGCATTTACGGGACCTTTGCAGGGTTAAGACTAAATCTGGATAAATCAGAAGCCCTTCCATTGCTGCCAGGGATACAGGAAGAGTGGCCAGGACGATTCCCACTGAGATGGGCAAAAGATCATATTAAATATTTGGGAGTATGGATTACAACGTAGGTGGACCTATTATATGGAATCAATATGATGACACTCCTTAAGGATATGGAAATTAGATGAAATAGATGGAGGGAGTTGCCATTGTCTCTTGCAGGCTGCATAGCATTGTATAAGATGGTGATTTTCCCAAAATGGTTATATGCACTGCAGACCTTGCCAATAATGATAAAACAGCAAGAACAAAAATGTATGGACCAAATATTGACTTTATTCTTGTGGAGAAAGAAGAGAGCTTGAATAAGAATTAGTATCCTGAAGGAGCCATGGGAGCATGGAGGATTGGGCCTACCTGATATAATGGAGTATAACTTAACCTGTGTATGTTGACACTTAAAGGATTGGTTGTATGAGATGGAGGATTACACTCCTCTAGAAGGTGAGAAGGCACTGGTGGCTCCACTTTCTCTTAAGTATATACTACATGCTCATCCAGCATCACCTCAATTGCCAAAGGACATACTAATGGTTTCGATGTATAGAGGATGGCAGGCCTTGTGCACCAAATTGAGATGGTCACCCGAGACTACACCATTCCTACATTGAGGGGAAACCCAAATTTTTAGCCAGGAATGAGAGGTCCAACATACAGAAGGTGGCAGGAGAAAGGATTGGAAGGAATAGAACAGGTGGTGACAGAAGAGGGAGTGATGCAACCATTCAGGGTATTACAAGAACGATTTGATCTCTCCAGAAATTACTATTTTATGTATTTACAAGTGCGCAGTTATGTTCATACGTTACCACAACAGTATATAAAGCACCATATACTGATACACATGGAAGAGATGTGTCAGACGGCCGCCTGGGTGAGAATGTTCACAGTCTTGGCAAAAGCATACCTCTATATGATTTGCAAGGATTTGTGGGTAATGTAGTCCATTCATTCCAGACACAGCCGTGATCAATAATTAATTATACTTGCTCAAGGGTAAAGCAAATAAGATTTTTATTTATGAGGGGTTCTCCCAACACAGATAATGCTTGGTAGCACAGAACTCAGGATACTTGCTTGCAGTTTTAAAGTTAGGAAAACAAAATCAGGAAAAAAACAACATCTGAACTTGTCAGGTAATTAAAGCAAAGGATTAAAGACCTGGTTGGCAACAAACTGGTCTTTCTTGTAGGCTTTAGCAAATAATGTCTTAGCAATGCAGTAAGCAACCAAATAAACCCACAAAGTAGGAACAATGTTCTTTTCTTCAGGTTAACTTCTTATATCTTTACATATAAATTCAGAAGTGATTCCCTTCAGAGCACACAAGCAATTAGGTAAGCTCAATTGCTAGCAATCACCCAGCTGAAACCCCTTAGCTGGCTTGCTTTCACTGTGTAGCTCAAAATCTTACTCAGAAGGTTTTCTGAGTAGATTAAAGAACAAGTTGGTATTTCTTTGTGAGGGTTGTTGCACTTTGTAACAGAAAACTACCATTTGAGTTTGGACAGAGAGCAGTCCATATATTCACATTCTGGTTCTAAGACCTCTCCCCTTTCTTCAATAATCATAGGTTCAATATCTTGGCTTGGCACAAAGGAATTTCTCAATGGAGCACTACCAGGAGAATAATCATTTCCCTGCTTCCTTTCAAAGTTATAGCTAGGGCATAGATCAGTGTTCATACCTGAGCTTCCATTGCTGTTAGAGTTCCCCTTTAAATAGCCTGGCCAATATGTAGTCCAGTTTCTGTGTCCAGCCTTCCAATCTAGATCCCTGGACACTGGATCTCTCTTCACATACCTTCTGGCATGGGTCTCAGGGTCCCTTCCACGTGCAGCTGTTTCCCTCACAGGTGCCGTCTGGAGATTCCTGGCTCTGCAATACCACTCCTCTGGTTTCCCCCAGTCCAATGGTGTATGCTGACCTCTTGTCTGTCTCCCAGTATACGTACTGTGCTGGACTCCTGTAGACTTCCCAGAGGCTTTTCTCTTCCTTCTTTTAAAGGGCTTCTTGCTCTCTCTGTCCGTCCGTTCTGACCTCTGCTTCTGATGAGAATGAAGATCAGGATCCCGTGGATGATCAAGATACCAATGATCATGACATCCCAGCTCTGGATGATTCTCTGTAGAATAGACTCTATCTTTATTCTGCCTTGATGAGTGTTCCACCTTAGCACAGCGCAGCTGTGCTGAATCAGGCCTTGCCCTTTGAGATGAGTGTTCCATCCTAGCACAGCACAGCTGTGCTGAATCAAGCCCTGCCCTTTGCAATGAGTGCTTGGGGATTACCTCATAGCCCTTTTGATTGAACACACGTTTTCTCACTTCAGCTCCTCTCATGGCTGTTGGAAACCTGGTGCATTCTGGGACTGGTAGTCTTTTATGGCAAAATTCTGTTTTCTCATTTCTACCAGCACTGACAGGTTGCTTGTTCAGAGACACTTCACCTTTTCTATAGCCCCTTCCTGAGCTATGATAAACTTCCTTATCACATACCCCCCTGCTTAAGTTATTACGGACTGGTTTAACTGGTGAAACGTCTTTCCTACAGTCCGTAATACCTACGAGAGTGTTATCATTTTGAAGCTCACTTACTTCCTGACTGGCTTCAGGGACATTATTATTTACAGGCCTCTCCTTCCAAGACTTTACATTAATATGGTAGGTCTGCCTACGCCCTCTTGCATTTTCTACCACATAAGATACTGGGCTCACTTGTTTAACAACCTTCCATGGCCCTTTCCACTGTACTTCAAATTTTGGAGCTGTACCTGCTACTTGAACCAAAACCTTTTCACCAATGCTTAATTGGCGGCTTTTGGCCTTCCTATCATACCACCCTTTCTGGCGCACTTGACTGTCCTGCAGGTTCCTCTCAGCAACCTGCGACGTCCTTTTCAAACGTGCTCTCAAGTCACGTAGAAACAGTGGCACCTCCTGACTTCCTGGTTCAGGATCAATCCATTGTTCCCTCAAAATGTCTAACAAACCCCGTGGAGCCCTACCATACATCAATTCATATGGGGTTACACCTAGGGACACCTGAATTCTTTCCCTGCAGGCATACAAGGCAAAAGGCAATAACATATCCCATTCTTTTACCTCTCCTGCTAACCCCCTTCTCAACATTTGTTTGAGAGTTTGGTTGAATCTCTCCACCAAACCGTTTGATTGTGGATGGTAGGCTGAGGTTTTTACGTGATGAATGCCAAAGGCATCCCAGACCTGGGCCAAATATTTGGATACAAAATTGGACCCTCGGTCAGTCAACACCTCTCTTGGGAATCCCACTTCACAAAACAATTTTACTAGCTCTAAAGCTATTGTTTTTGCAGAAACATTCCTCAATGGTATGGCCCAGGGAAACCTTGTTGCCTGATCTACCATAACTAGGATGTATTGGAAACCTCGGGGCGTTTTGACTAATGGGCCTACAATATCCATGAAAATGCGACCAATTGGGTCTGTGATAATTGGCATGGGGATCAATGGCACCACCGGTGGGTGAGCCACTGTAACTCGCTGACACGCTGGACACGCAGCACAAAACTGGGCAGTTTCTTTGAAAATACCTGGCCAGTAAAAATGCTTAAGTATTTGATCCAGCGTTCCTTGCATCCCTTTATGACCTCCCACTGGATGATCATGTGCTAGTCTAAGTACTAGCCCTTTGAAAGTTGTGGGTACCACCAATTGTTTACGTATGGTCCCATTCCTGGGGTCCTGACTCTCTCTATATAATATGTCATTATCTAGTCTGAATCTGGGCAACTCCTCCCTGACCTCCTGAGCATACTTAAAAGCTCGGGTGAGAGCTTGATCAGCTCGCTGCTCTTGTGGAAAGTTAGGAAACTTTGCCACTAACTCAGCTGGCACCCAGGGTAAACTTTGACCCGCTAACATCTCAGCCCTACCCTGTGCTCTGCAAAGTCTCTCACGCCGCTTTTGTGCTTCCAACTTTCTTACTTTACCAGATGATGGGGTTATTAAATCATCATGAGAGGGTAAGTCTCCTAATAACTCTGCCTGCTCCCCCTCCTCCTTCTGCTGGCTCTCTATCTTAGCCTGCGAGCGGGTGGATACAAGGCCCCTCTTATTACCCATAGTTTGGCCTTCTGGAAGCTGAACCATCTTTTTAGCTAGGGACTGAGGACTTCCAAAGAAAGGCCTGGGAGCTATTTCCATTATTAAACCTTCTCCCTCCTTCTTTCCTAGCCCTTCCACTAGACCCTGCTTAAATCTTGGCCAGTCCTTTCCTAGAACCAAATCAAAGGGTAGCCTAGGCACCACTGCTACCAGGACTTCCTCTTGTTCCCCCAGGCACTTAACCTTTAGCCTATAGGTGGGATGTGATGTTGCAGCACCATGAATGCATCCGATGTGAACTTGGCTTTCAGGGGTTCTAGGCACAAATCCTTCTTGGGCCTCTATTCTCTTCCAAAGCCTTTCTGACATCATACTCTGGTCTGCCCCAGAGTCTAACAAAGCATTTATGGTAATTCCTTGCACATCAACCATCAAAAGAAATCCTTCTTTGGGCTGTTTTAAATCCAGACCCATTAAGCTAGTGTGTGACTGGCATCCCTTCTCTAAATGTCCCCAGCTTCCACACTTGAAACATTTCTTTTCACTCCCCTGTGTCATCTGGTTTGGCACAGTACATTTATTTTCAGAAATATTTTTAACTATTTTCTTTTCTGATACAGCACAACTTGCCTCAGCACCTATCTTCAGAGGGCCACCCATTCTATGGCAAGCCTGCGTGGCTCCCAAGAATCTCTCTGCTAGCATGGTTGCCTCTCCAAGATTTTGGCAATTTTGCTGTATAAGGAAAGTGTGCAGATCTTTAGGCATAGCAGACATAAATTGTTCAAGCATCACAATGTCTAATAACATTTCTACCGTCTTTTGCTCAGGCTCCAACCATTTTACAGCTAAACCTCTGATTCTCTGACTCAGAGCCCTGGGTGTTTCACCCACTTTCAATGTAGTAGCTCTAAACATTCGCCTATACTCTGAAATAGACAACCCTAGGCGATCCCTAATAGCAGCCTTTACATCCTTATAAATCAAAGCCTGGGCTGCTGGCATTGCTCTATATGCTGCAAGCGCCTCTCCAGTTAATGAGGCTGCCAGCCTTACTGCCCACTGGGTCTCTGGCCATGCTAATGCCTGTGCCACTCTTTCAAAAGACTCTAGAAAATCATCAACATTATCATCTGGAGTTAGCTTCCCAAAACTAAATGCCCCAATCCCTTGATTGAGTCCCACACTGTCCACATGTGGTGTACCAGTATTTACTGCTGGTCTTGCATCTGTTCCACTTTGGTTCTTCAGCTCAACTAGGGCTTGCACCAGATCAAGCACTGGCCTCTGCTGGTCCATTAAGGCTCTCATAGCAGTGTCCTGAGCCTGCTGTGCTAGCTCCTGCTGCCTGCTGAACTGGGCTGCCATCCACTGAGCTAGTTCCTTTGAATCCATCTTGAACCCTGTAAGAAAATACAAAGAAAAAAAACACAGTGCACCACCTTCCAAACAGGTGTTTTTTCTACACTCTTTTTTTTTCAATTACCCCTGTGCCTTACTCCCATCCACCACTAGACATGCCTAGGTACTTTTTACCTTATGCCAGTGATGAATCCAGCTTTGCACAGGGTCTTTTCTTCCTGGAACAGCCACCTCTTCTCCAAAGTGCCGTTGAGAAAAAAAAATCTTTTTTTCCAGCTTTAAGCTTGAACTGTCTTTTTTTCTTCAGACTTGATTTGTAATCCTTTTAGCAAGTAAATCCCTTTGCACAAAAGCAATCCGCAACAACTACGCCATTTGTCAGACGGCCGCCTGGGTGAGAATGTTCACAGTCTTGGCAAAAGCATACCTCTATATGATTTGCAAGGATTTGTGGGTAATGTAGTCCATTCATTCCAGACACAGCCGTGACCAATAATTAATTATACTTGCTCAAGGGTAAAGCAAATAAGATTTTTATTTATGAGGGGTTCTCCCAACACAGATAATGCTTGGTAGCACAGAACTCAGGATACTTGCTTGCAGTTTTAAAGTTAGGAAAACAAAATCAGGAAAAACACAACATCTGAACTTGTCAGGTAATTAAAGCAAAGGATTAAAGACCTGGTTGGCAACAAACTGGTCTTTCTTGTAGGCTTTAGCAAATAATGTCTTAGCAATGCAGTAAGCAACCAAATAAACCCACAAAGTAGGAAAAATGTTCTTTTATTCAGGTTAACTTCTTATATCTTTACATATAAATTCAGAAGTGATTCCCTTCAGAGCACACAAGCAATTAGGTAAGCTCAATTGCTAGCAATCACCCAGCTGAAACCCCTTAGCTGGCTTGCTTTCACTGTGTAGCTCAAAATCTTACTCAGAAGGTTTTCTGAGTAGATTAAAGAACAAGTTGGTATTTCTTTGTGAGGGTTGTTGCACTTTGTAACAGAAAACTACCATTTGAGTTTGGACAGAGAGCAGTCCATATATTCACATTCTGGTTCTAAGACCTCTCCCCTTTCTTCAATAATCATAGGTTCAATATCTTGGCTTGGCACAAAGGAATTTCTCAATGGAGCACTACCAGGAGAATAATCATTTCCCTGCTTCCTTTCAAAGTTATAGCTAGGGCATAGATCAGTGTTCATACCTGAGCTTCCATTGCTGTTAGAGTTCCCCTTTAAATAGCCTGGCCAATATGTAGTCCAGTTTCTGTGTCCAGCCTTCCAATCTAGATCCCTGGACACTGGATCTCTCTTCACATACCTTCTGGCATGGGTCTCAGGGTCCCTTCCACGTGCAGCTGTTTCCCTCACAGGTGCCGTCTGGAGATTCCTGGCTCTGCAATACCACTCCTCTGGTTTCCCCCAGTCCAATGGTGTATGCTGACCTCTTGTCTGTCTCCCAGTATACGTACTGTGCTGGACTCCTGTAGACTTCCCAGAGGCTTTTCTCTTCCTTCTTTTAAAGGGCTTCTTGCTCTCTCTGTCCGTCCGTTCTGACCTCTGCTTCTGATGAGAATGAAGATCAGGATCCCGTGGATGATCAAGATACCAATGATCATGACATCTCAGCTCTGGATGATTCTCTGTAGAATAGACTCTATCTTTATTCTGCCTTGATGAGTGCTCCACCTTAGCACAGCGCAGCTGTGCTGAATCAGGCCTTGCCCTTTGAGATGAGTGTTCCATCCTAGCACAGCGCAGCTGTGCTGAATCAAGCCCTGCCCTTTGCAATGAGTGCTTGGGGATTACCTCATAGCCCTTTTGATTGAACACACGTTTTCTCACTTCAGCTCCTCTCATGGCTGTTGGAAACCTGGTGCATTCTGGGACTGGTAGTCTTTTATGGCAAAATTCTGTTTTCTCATTTCTACCAGCACTGACAGGTTGCTTGTTCAGAGACACTTCACCTTTTCTATAGCCCCTTCCTGAGCTATGATAAGCTTCCTTATCACAGATGTTGATGTCTGGAGGGGAGGGGAGAGTCAGAGTGGCACAAATACGGAAAGATCTGCAGGCCTTGGATTCAGTACTAAACCTGTCTGGGCTGGCAGAACAATGGGAAATAGATCTGAAGATACCATTGAAGGAGGAGGAGCTACTGGTGGCACTGGGTAGGATCCCTGGATTGACCACAAACGTTATTATTCGAAACTGCATCTCTCACAGATTAAGAAGACTGCACTATGCTCCCAATAGAGCATATAGAGCTGGAATAGCGAGCACCTCGAATTGTCCATGGTGTGCTGAGGCTAAGGCAACCCTGGGCCATATGTTTTGACGTGTCCAGTGATTGGGAAGTTTTGGACACAAGTAAACAACCAAATAAGTGGGATGCTGAGGTCCGCAGTGGCAGTGAATCCTCAAACAGTGATTCTAGATCTGGAATGGACACAAGGAGATTAATTGGTATGGGGAAAGGAGAAGATAAAATGGATATGCGTGGCTGTGATGCTGGCACATAAATGTATATTGGGTGCTTGGCTGTACCCGGAGGGACCAGCAGTGGGACCATGGAAGCAATCTTTACATCAATACATGATATTTGAGCGAGAACAGTCAAAAAGCTTGAATCAATCATGGATGTGCTTTTTGGGTGTATGGGAACCTTATATCCAAACACTGACAACTAGATTAAGAGGCCGAATACTGAATCAATGCCCACTGGGCATTTGGGAAGGTAAAGTGGGGGAATGATGAGGAAATGATGAGGAGTTTTGGGGTACCTGTTGTGTAGAGCTTCCTCTCTCTTCTTGGGTCTCAGAATAAAATAAAACCATTATAGTAGAGAGACCAGTGTTGTCCTTATATCCCAGGGAGGTATAACAAGGGAAAGATGGGAATAGGGGGGGAGAGGGGAGGGGAATAATAATCATAATAAGGAAAAATGGACATAGACAAGTACCCACTTACTTGAGGAGAGCTGATTATGAAAGTCACCAAAGAGAACATAGATGACTCTAATGATTTATTCAAACCGAGAGGCTGATGGGGCTAAAATCAAGCAAAGAGTGGGTGGACTAATACATGAGCATGTTTTGTGTGTAACCATGGAAATAGTTCAGTTAAACTGTGGATGTGGATTTTGTGTAATTATGCAAATGTATATTGTCGTGCACCGCCCTGGTGGCCAGTGGTCGTAAGGGTAGGTGGGACACAAAAATTATTTTATTATGAGAGGAGGGTCTTTTAAGAGCCAGGTGTAACCTGGTCTTAGCAGTTCAACTCCTAACTAAGAAAAATTGTGAATGCAGAGTAGAGGGTTAACAAGGCATTTATTTCCCTTTACGCATAAGATTCAGCTGGGTTACAACCTAAAGAAAAAGTCCTTAACTTCAGGAATGAAATCAACTCAGGTTAACGGAAAAACTGTTATGCTTTACAGTTGTAACAATGCTTAGTTAAGCTTTCCAGAGTAAAGCAAATGTTTCAGCACTCTTCTTCCATTTAGCAAATGAATAACATTCTGAAGATAACATATATCATTCACAGGTTTAACAGTGACTCTGCACTGCCTGAAATACACAAAGAACAGTCCATCTCTTCCTGAGATAAAAGGCTTGGCTCTACAAGTTCCACTTGCATCGGCTCAGAATTATCTCTGTCTGTATCAGTGGTTTCACTGGCTATAGTTTCTGGCCAGGCCCTAGTCCTGTTCTCTGGATGTTTAAAGAGTTCCTCTAGTGTTTGCCAATGAGCATGGCCTACCCTCGGGGGTTGGCTACTTGGCTTATGAGAGGTAGCTTTGCTTTCCTTTCTCACAGGTTTAGCATTACTTTCAAAAGGTTTTTTTATAAGGTAAGGTTTTCTTCATAGAAACAGAGTCAGCATACCTTGGCTTCCAGCAGCATATAGAACTGGTATTTCCTCCTTCCCGCAGTTCTTCAGGAACACAATCCCTGTGCCAGTCTCCTCTCTGAAAGCTTCTGTTACCTTTCGGTTTAGCCCCAGGTTCCTCTGGTACAAGCAGGCTTCTTTCCTTCACTCTGCTTTGCCTCCAAAGGTGATTGTTCCTTTGCCCAGCACTAGTTTCCTAAGTGCTTCTTTCTGCTTGGTCCTTGCTTGTGGTGCTTCTCTCTCGTAAACCTTCAGCTTTACCTCCAGCTCCACACCTGCAAGCACTGCTCTGCCCTCTCCAGTCTCCAGTCTTCCGTTTATAAAGCTCTCCTGTGTTTGAGCTTTCCAGGCTGTCAGGTGCTCTCGATTAGCTAAGTGTGTCCACTCAGGCTCTGTGAGTGCACGGCTGCTCCCTCTAGCTGTTCTGTGCGGATATTGCATCTTGTGTACATCTTTTTCCTCATGAAAAACAGCTTCTTCTCCTGTATTTTTGCTTTCATCAGCCCCTGCTGCATGACATATCCCCCTTCTTAAAATATTACGGGCTGAGGAATCTTCTTACCTACAGCACGTAATCTGTGACATCACCTCCGTCCTATAACGTAGCTTTCCTTCTTTACGCTCTAGCCTACAGTTGTGTGGTTGCAATGTCGTAGGGTTGGATATTTTTTCTATGGATGCCATCAAAGCCAACCTTTCATGCCACTGTCGGAGGACGTTCACGTGATAGACCTGGTTGTGTCCCTTTTTGTCCTGGATTAAATATGAAGCTGGACCCAT
Source organism: Ichthyophis bannanicus (assembly GCA_033557465.1). Classification (NCBI taxonomy): domain Eukaryota; kingdom Metazoa; phylum Chordata; class Amphibia; order Gymnophiona; family Ichthyophiidae; genus Ichthyophis; species Ichthyophis bannanicus. The sequence continues at coordinate 212,702,524 of CM066037.1, forward strand.
GGGTTTGACCACCGTGTAAGGTCCCTTCCACTGAGCTTCAAATTTTGGAGTTGGTCCAGACACTAGGACTATCACTTTCTCCCCTATATCCAATTGCCTTGGTCTTGTACATCTGTCGTAATATCTTTTTTGCTTTTGTTGGCTCTCTTTCAATTTTTCCTCCGCCAGATGAGAAGTCCGCTCTAGATGACTCCTCAAACTTCTCAGAAATTGTGGTATCCCTATTTCAGCTTCAACTGGTTCCGTCCATTGTTCTCGTAAGATATCCAGTATACCTCTTGGCGCTCGTCCGTACATTAGTTCGTAGGGCGAGATGCCTAGGGAACTCTGGGTTCGCTCCCTGCAAGCATATAGTATGAAGGGTAGCATGGTATCCCATTCCGTCATTTCCCCATCCAAAGCGTGTCGAAGCATCTGCTTTATGCTTTGGTTCATTCTCTCAACCAAACCGTTGCATTGAGAATGATAAGCCGCCGTCTTGAGATGGTGTATGCCGAAGGCGTCCCACACCTGGGCCAAGTATCTGGACATAAAATTGGTTCCCCTGTCCGTCAGTACTTCCTGCGGGAACCCCACCTCACAAAATAGCTTTATCAATTCACTAGCGATAGACTTCGCTGAGATGTTTCTTAAGGGCACAGCCCACGGGAAACAGGTAACTTGATCAATGATAACAAGTATGTATTGAAATCCTCTTGGTGTTTTTATAAGAGGTCCCACTATATCCATGGCGAGCCTTCTAATCGGCTCCGAAATTACCGGCATCGGAAGGGTACCTCAGGCGGTCGTACCGGGGTTACACGTTGACAAGAGGCACACGATTCGCAAAAGCGAGTAGTTTCCCTAAAGACGCCTGGCCAATAAAATCCAGCCAATATCTGATCAAGGGTGCCTTGTGCTCCCTTGTGTCCACCTACTGGGTGGTTATGGGCTAAGCGTAGAACCAAGGATTTGAAGGTATTTGGTACTACCAGCTGTTTCCGAATATTTCCTGTCCGGAGAGTCCTACTTTCTCTGTACAGTATTTCTTCGTCTATAACAAATCTGGGAAAGGTATCTCTCTCTTCTTGGGCATGCTCAAAAGCGCGGGACAGCGCGGGATCCGCTCTTTGTTCCTTTTTGAAGGAGGAAAATTTTTCCACCAATTCCGAGGGCACACACGGCATTCCCTTTCCTGCTTCGAGCTCCGCTCTACCCTGAGAGCGACACTTTCTCTCCTTCCGCTTCTCTGCTTTTGATTTTCTTTCCCTCCCAGAGGGGTCATTTATGAAACCTTCATGAGAAGGGAGGTCATCCAAAGTTGCTTCTTGGGAACAAGAGGGGATTTCGGAAGTTTTTGCTTGCGTGCGCGTCGAAACTAGAGCTTCCCTAGGACATATGGCCTTTTTTGATTCTTCCAAAAGAGGACTGGGAACTGCTCTAATCTCAGAGCGGGTGCAAATGGATACAAAAGCTTCCTGCGGAGACAAGCCCTTTTTAAGACCTTTTTTAAATAGAGGCCAGTCTCTGCCTAGCACTAGCTCTTGAGGTAACTTAGGTATCACAGCAATCAACATCTCCTTTTCAATACCCAAGCCTTTTACCAATAGCTTGTATACTGGGTAATGTGTAGCAGCACCATGTATGCATTTTATTTTTACTTTTCCTTCTGGCTGTTCAGGTACAGACTCACCATGCTCCTTGATCAAATACCATAATTTGTGGGAGATCATGGTCTGATCTGCGCCAGAGTCTAAAAGTGCTTTTGCCTCAATGCCTTGTATTTTTACACTTAATACAAACCCTTCCCTCATTGCTTTCATGTTTTCTCCAATGAGAGCAGTACGCATGTAACATTCATTCTTTAAGTGACCCTTTTTCCCACACAAAAAACATCTTTTAGAGGGTTCCTTTAACATAGCGGTAACATTTTTCAAACCCTTATATGCACAGCGTGAGAGACTTTCTGATGTCTGCACTTCCATACCAACTGCCAACTTTGGAATCTGCGCCTTTGGTTGGGTGACCAATTCGGCTTCCAAATAACGCTTTGTTAGCGCAATGGCTTCAGCAGTGGTGTGACAATTTTGCAGAATAAGGAAGTTCTGCACGCTTTTAGGAACTGCAGACATGTATTGTTCCAATACTATCATATCCATCAAAGTACTCACTGTTTTTTCATCAGGTTTTAACCATTTTGTAGCCAAACTGCTTATTCTATGTCCTAGAGCAGCGATGGCGAACCTATGGCACGCGTGCCAGCTGTGGCACGCGAAGGCCTTGCAGCTGGCACGCGGGAAGGTCCGCTAGGACAGGTGTCTGCCTCCCTTCGTCTGCAGCCGCGGCTCCCTGCCTGTTAGGGAACCGCGGCTGTGCTTGTAAAATCGTTGCGGAGCCCTTCCTGTCTTGACGGGCTCCGTGCAGCATTGTCCCGCCTCTAAAGGAAGTTGTATTGTACAACTTCCTTTAGAGGCGGGACAATGCTGCACGGAGCCCGTCAAGACAGGAAGGGCTCCGCAATGATTTTACAAGCACAGCCGCGGTTCCCTAACAGGCAGGGAGCCGCGGCTGCAGACGAAGGGAGGAAGACATGGGGAGAGGGGGGGGGGCTACCATCGACATGGGGAGAGGGGGGGGGCTACCATCGACAAGGGGAGAGGGGGGGGAGAGGGGGGGGCTACCATCGACATGGGGAGAGGGGGGGGCTACCATCGACATGGGGAGAGGGGGGGGGTCGACATGGGGAGAGGGGGGGGGCTACCATCGACATGGGGAGAGGGGGGGGCTACCATCGACATGGGGAGAGGGGGGGCTTACATGGAGGGAGGGAGCTGATATGGATGGATGGAGGGAGGGGGGCTTACATGGAGGGAGGGAGCTGATATGGATGGATGGAAGGAGGGGGGCTTACATGGAGGGAGGGAGCTGATATGGATGGATGGAGGGAGGGAGCTGATATGGATGGATGGAAGGAGGGGGGCTTACATGGAACGAGGGATAGGTGGAGGGACGGGGCTGACATGGACAGAGGGGGGACTGACATGGAGGGAGGCTGACATGGACAGTGGGGCTGACAGGGAGGGAGGGAGGGAGCTGACATGGACAGATGGAAGGACGGGGGCTGACATGGAGGGAGGGGGGCTGGCATGCACAAAGGGGAGAGACAGGGACATACTGGACAGACGGGACAGACGGGATAAATGCTGGAGAGAGGCGAGAGACATTGCGGCTTAGGATTATAATGGGCTGATGGGGGAGCTAGCACTGGTAATGGGCAGATGGGAGGGGACTAGGACTGGTAATGGGTTGAAGGCTAGGACTGGGAATGGACTGATCAAGGGGGGGGGTTGGGACTGGTAATGGGCTGATAGGGGGGTATGACTGATAATGGACTGATGGGGGGCTAGCATTGGAAATGAGCTGATCGGTGAGGTTAGGACTGGAAATGGGCTGATGGGGGGATAGGACTGGTGATGGGGGGGGGTAGGACTGGTGGTATTGGGCTGATTAGGGGAGGCTAGCACTGGTAATGGGGTTGAGGGGGGATTAGCACTGGAAGTGAGCTGATTGGGGGGCTTTGACTGAGAATGGGCTGATTGTGGGGAGGGGAGGATAGAGCTGCTGGCCCTGGAAGAAAACTGGGGGCTAAGGCTACAAATGGGCTGATGCGAGGGGATGGGAGAATGGAACTGGAAGGGAGTGGATCTGAGAGGGGCTGCCATGGTATTTGTACTAGAAGGGACTGGTCAGTGGGGAAGGAGGGGGACTGGAAGGGAATGGACACCAGTGGCAATCATGGGAATGCAAGTTGACATTGGAAGGTACTGGGAGTGAGGACTGGAAAGGGGCTGATACTGGGGAGGGTTACTGGGACTGGAAATAGGCTGATGGAAAGAAGTGAAGAAAACGAAAGAAGAGATAAGAAATGGCAGATGGACCATAGACCACAGAAACAGAGCTAAGAGAAGACAGGAAAGCAGAAGCCTCAGATCGGGACCAGCATGATCAGAGAATAAATTGGTCAGACAACAAAGGTAGAAAAAATAATTTTATTTCATATTAGTGATTTGACTACAAAATCATCATAATTTTGAAATCAAATTTTGTTACTTGTTGTGATTAATTAACCGTATTTTCCGGCGTATTTTTTTTGGTGTGCGCTGGAAGAGGGGTAGTCTTATACGGCGAGTATAGGCCAAACACCTATATTTTAACAGGAAAAGTAGGGGGTCGTCTTATACGCCCAGTCGTCGTCTTATACGCCGGAAAATACGGTAAGTAAATTTAACGTTTTCTATGAAAAGTAGTTCTGAGGGGGGTCAAAAAAATATTAAAAGAAAAGTGACAATAATATAATAATATATTTATAATGTGGATTACATTTGGGCCCTCATATTTACCTCAGGCTATGATTGTGATTGTGATTATGATGGTACACTGTAAGAAACAATATATGCAGTGTTAGATTTGTTTTAAATGTCGCAATGGTTTTGCGGCTCCCAGTTTTTTTTTTCCCTTCGGAAACGGGTCCAAGTGGCTCTTTATGTCTTAAAGGTTGCAGACCCCTGTGCTAGGAGAAAGGCCCCAGCCCGGCCCCGCGCTTCCCCTTCCGGTCGGAGCTTCTGCGCGCCTCTCGCCGAGAAGCTGCACGCTAGGGCTCGTGCGCCGTCCTCTCGCGAGATTATAGGACCCGCGCGGGAGCTGGGTTCCAAAGAAGAGCAAAACCTACCACTTTCATGATGAATGGGAAATGGACTACTTCTTCATCATGGTGAAAGACAAGTGTTGTGTAATTTGTAACGCCCCAGTATCCTTGCCCAAAATGGGTGATCTGGAACATCATTATAAGGCTCTAAAATATTGTTGTTAAGGTTTAATTGACGTGCTGGCACTTTGAGGAAATTCTTTGGTTTTGTGCGGCAGTTTGGGCACTCGGGCTCAAAAAGGTTAGCCATCACTGTCCTAGAGCCTTAGGCGTCTCGCCTACCTTAAGCTGAGTAGCTCTAAACATACGATTGTATACAAAGGGTGTGAGGCCTAGGCGATCCCTGATGGCCTTGATCACCTCTTCATAATTATTGGCCAGAGCAGGGGGCATCGCCCTGTATGCTGACAGCGGCTCCCCTGTGAGGGCTGCTGCCAGGCGAATTGCCCATTGCTCTTTTGGCCCGTTCGCCGAACGTGCAATTCTATCAAAGGAGTCAATTAAATCATCCACGTCATCGGTGGCAGTTAACTTTCCTACCGACAAGGTGTCACATGTCCATTGTCCTACCGGACGATCACTCAGTCCAGAGTTCTGTCCTAGCTGAGTGTTGGCTCTCTCCAGCAACTCTTTCTGCTGTGCCAGCCAGACCTCCATCATTTGCAGAACAGGCTTCTGCTGCTCCTGCATGGCATGAATAGCCTGCCTCTGGTTCTGGCAAGCGAGTTCTCCTTGCCGGTCGAACTGCAGAGCCATCCAAGCGCACAGCTCCTTCTGCTCCATGATGATCCCTGAAAAAAAAACACAGAGAAAAACCAAGTGCGGCCCAACAACTAACAATGAGCTTCCTTTTTTTTTCTCCTCTTTTTTTTTTTCTTTTTTTTTTCAACTCTTACTGCTATATCCAACACAGGTCAGGTATATATACGTTTTACCTGGTACCAGTGTTGTGTCAGCTTTGGAAAAGACGTTGCTGCTCCGGCATGCAGTGTTCCGCCTTTGGTGCCAGCAACCGGATACTTCCCACTCTGATCCATGTCTCCTTCCACTTCGGGTTCTTGGCCTTCCGGTCCGGGTTTTGCCACGCCACTCCGGGTTTTGCCACTCCACTCCAGGTTTTGCCGCTCTACTCCGTGTTTTGCCGCTCCACCCCGGGTTTTGGTGCTCCACTCCGGGGTTTTTTGTTTTTTTTTTAAACCTTGGGGTTAATTTCTTTCTTTATTCTTCTTGCGGTTGTGAACCTCAAAATCCAAACAACTACGCCATTTATGTCGTGCACCGCCCTGGTGGCCAGTGGTCGTAAGGGTAGGTGGGACACAAAAATTATTTTATTATGAGAGGAGGGTCTTTTAAGAGCCAGGTGTAACCTGGTCTTAGCAGTTCAGCTCCTAACTAAGAAAAATTGTGAATGCAGAGTAGAGGGTTAACAAGGCATTTATTTCCCTTTACGCATAAGATTCAGCTGGGTTACAACCTAAAGAAAAAGTCCTTAACTTCAGGAATGAAATCAACTCAGGTTAACGGAAAAACTGTTATGCTTCACAGTTGTAACAATGCTAAGTTAAGCTTTCCAGAGTAAAGCAAATGTTTCAGCACTCTTCTTCCATTTAGCAAATGAATAACATTCTGAAGATAACATATATCATTCACAGGTTTAACAGTGACTCTGCACTGCCTGAAATACACAAAGAACAGTCCATCTCTTCCTGAGATAAAAGGCTTGGCTCTACAAGTTCCACTTGCATCGGCTCAGAATTATCTCTGTCTGTATCAGTGGTTTCACTGGCTATAATTTCTGGCCAGGCCCTAGTCCTGTTCTCTGGATGTTTAAAGAGTTCCTCTAGTGTTTGCCAATGAGCATGGCCTGCCCTCGGGGGTTGGCTACTTGGCTTATGAGAGGTAGCTTTTCTTTCCTTTCTCACAGGTTTAGCATTACTTTCAAAAGGCTTTTTATAAGGTAAGGCTTTCTTCATAGAAACAGAGTCAGCATACCTTGGCTTCTAGCAGCATATAGAACTGGGATTTCCTCCATCCCGCAGTTCTTCAGGAACACAATCCCTGTGCCAGTCTCCTCTCTGAAAGCTTCTGTTACCTTTCGGTTTAGCCCCAGGTTCCTCTGGTACAAGCAGGCTTCTTTCCTTCACTCTGCTTTGCCTCCAAAGGTGATTGTTCCTTTGCCCAGCACTAGTTTCCCAAGTGCTTCTTTCTGCTTGGTCCTTGCTTGTGGTGCTTCTCTCTCGTAAACCTTCAGCTTTACCTCCAGCTCCACACCTGCAAGCACTGCTCTGCCCTCTCCAGTCTCCAGTCTTCCGTTTATAAAGCTCTCCTGTGTTTGAGCTTTCCGGGCTGACTGTCAGGTGCTCTCGATTAGCTAAGTGTGTCCACTCAGGCTCTGTGAGTGCATGGCTGCTCCCTCTAGCTGTTCTGTGCGGATATTGCATCTTGTGCACATCTTTTTCCTCATGAAAAACAGCTTCTTCTCCTGCATTTTTGCTTTCATCAGCCCCTGCTGCATGACAATATGTTACAAATAAGATGTTACATGCTAATTCAAGGTTTAATAAACAAATTTGAATATAAATTTAATACTCAGTCAGGGCCTGGCATCAGCAAAGAACTTTAATTTAAATTAAATCAGAGTATAACTTAGCATAAAAGGAAAAACAGGGTCAGTATTCTTTGAGCAATAAATTATTTCTAGAGACCTTTACAAAGAGGCCTTCTAAATAGAGGGCAAGAGACCTGTGAAATTGTTTTAAATAGGAGTTAAAGCCAAGTGACAGATCAAAGGGCCATTTTGAAAGACTCCCTCTATCCAAGCAAGGGCTGTATGATTCACCCAGGAAATTGGTCACAGATTACCTCAGAAGCACTGGCATAAATAGTTCAACCAGAGCTCTGTGATTCTTAGTCTTGAAGGACTACAAAAAGGGACTGCTACTTCTGGGGAGAGATCTGCAATTGTAAGTATTTACTTCTGGGAATTTTTCTAAATCTTGGTGAAAAAGGATTCTTTAGATTAAAACTGATTATTCTGTGAATCCAGTGTATTTGTTAAATCAGTTAGGGCCTAGTATCAGCAAATAGCTTTTAGTTAAATTAAAAACTCAACAGGTAACTTTCAGTTTAAGCTTAAAATCTAGCAGAGAGCTTTTAGTTTAAATTTAATACTCAGTCAGGGCCTAGTAGCAGCAAAGAGCTTTCAGTTTAATTTTAAAACACAGGGAGGACGTTACTCTGCAAGTGGGGGCTGTCGGAGTAGTTCATTCTGCCAGACAGTGCAAGCTCTGGGATCCTCCCTCTTTTCCAGGGTCATCAAGGAGAGCTGTTTCTTTGGCATTTAAACTCCTACAGCTGTTCTGTGAGTGAGGACATTGCTCTGCAAGTGGGGGCTGTTTGTTGGAGTAGTTCATTCTGACAGTCAGTGCAAGCTCTGGGATCCTCCCCTTTTCCAGTATCATCGAGGGGAGCTGTTTCTTTGGCATTTAAGCTCCTACAGCAGTTCCGTGGCTGCGGCCTGCGGTCACATGCCGAAAGGGGTGCGTGACCAAAGGAGACCACCATTTGCCCCTCCTGATTTTTGCCATCGGGGATGCCTAGAGAGCGCAGTAAGAGGAACTGTAAGGCAATGGAGAGACTCTGTGACAGCTGTTTCGACACCAAAGGATCGCATCAGCCCAGTGGACCGGCATGTGCGATTGTTGGAAGACCTGAAGCTTGGGTCAGAATTTCTGCAGCTTGATATGTCTACCTCTCTTAACGTGCCTTTATCCAGTGTCTCCCTGAGTTCCATCGATAGGACACCACCTCTGAATCCTGCTCCTTTGAACTGTGGCATGGGTGGGGAGGAGGTAATCCCCTTGGTGGGCCCAGTAACTGCATCAGTGAATGCGGTTTCTGAGGGCCCGAGGGCCCCCCACCCCCCACCCCACAGCCTCAGTGTTGACTCTTTATTGTTAACTCCTATTCAGTTGGGTAAGTCTGAGGCCTTAGGTTTATTACCTTCGGCCTCTTCTGCTGATGTTTCCTTATTTGACATTTGGAAAGTGGTTTCTGAGACCAATGCTTTGTTACCTGGCTTTATTGATCAAACTGTGAAGTTTTCTCAACAGGTTGTTACTAAACACCGTGAGGTGGATACTTGGATTGCTCCTTGCTCCCAGCGATTGGATGATGTGGATAAACCTTTGGGTTTATTGCAAGAAGGGGGTCATGGAGGAGTGAAAAATAGTTGTGTTGCTTAAACAAATTGAAGCCCTAGAAAATGCTCATCGGGCAAAGAATTTAAGGTTACTTAATTTTCCTAAGATGCAATTGCTGTCTCCATTAATATTATTTAGGAAATATTGCAAAGAGATTTTATTAATTTCTGATTTTGAGTCTATTGGGGTTTCTTATCTTTATTATCTGCCTTCTTGATTAGTGACACATGATGATGATGTTGCCCATGCTGAGACACAATCTGATTTGGATCTTACTGCGTTTTTGGAATCTTCTAATTAGGAGATCTCAGCTCGAGCAATGTTAATTGTGTTCTTATCTGCTGTGGCTGATAAGGTTAAAATCTTGAGGGCTTATATCTTGAAAAAAGATTTCCTGTATTTTGGATATAACGTTTCTGTTTTCCCAGATGTGGCAAGGTCAACTCAGGTGTGGAGGAAGTCCTTCCTGCAGCTTAGACCTTGTGTCTTGGCTACAGGGGGGACTTTCTTTTTGCGATTTTCTTGTAAATGTTTAATCACTTTGAATAATGTTAAGTATGTGTTTACTGACCCTCTTCATTTGGAAAATCTTTTGACTAACAAGTAGAGTCTTACAGAGTTTTGAGTTATGGTATATAATTTTTAAACTTTGTTTAGTGGTTTAGTTTTGGACTGTCCTGTAAGTTTTTGTTTGCTTCTGCTTGTTAGAAGTCATTGTCCTCCCTTAATGTGGGCTAGAAAACCTTTTCTTTTTCTTTTTATTATTCTCTCTTTTGTTTATGTATTTACTAAAAGGTGTTTTCATAGTGTTATGCTTGATGTGTTATCTATAAAATTCAAAATAAAATATTTAAAAACAAATTAACACACAGCAGAGCGCTTTCTGGTTAAATTTAGAACCCAGCAGAGAGCTTCTAGTTTAAATTTAATACTCATTCAAGACCTTGCAGCAGCAAAGAGCTTTCAGTTTAGATTTAACACATAGCAGAGAGCTTTCTTATTAAATTTAGAACCCAGCAGAGAGCTTCTAGTTTAAATGTCATACTCAGTCAGGGCCTAGTAGCAGCAAAGAGCTTTCGGTTTAATTTAAACACAGCAGAGAGCTTCTAGTTTAAATTTAATACTCAGTCAGGGTTTGGCATCAGCTAAGAGCTATAATTTAAATCAAATCAGAGTATAACAGCATAAAAGGAAAAACAGGATCAGTATTCTTTGAGCAATAAATTATTTTTAGAGACCTTTACAAAGAGGCCTTCTAGATAGAGAGAAAGAGAGCTTTTAAATAGGTGTTAAAGCCAAGTGACAGATCAAAGGGCCATTTTGAAAGACTCCCTCTATCCAAGCAAGGGCTGTATGAATCAACCAGGAAATTGGTCACAGATTATTTCAGAAATGCAGGCATAAATAGTTCAACCAGAGCTCTGTGATTCTTAGTCTTGAAGGACTACAAAAAGGGACTGCTACCTCTGGAGAGAGATCTGCAATTGTAAGTATTTACTTCTGGGAATTTTTCTAAATCTTGGTGAAAAAGGAATTCTTTAGATTAAAGCCGATTAATCTGTGAATCCAGTGTATTTGTTAAATCAGTTAGGGCCTAGTATCAGCAAAGAGCTTTCAGTTAAATTAAAAACTCAACAGGTAGCTTTCAGTTTAAGCTTAAAAACCAGCAGAGACCCTTTAGTTTAAATTTAATAGTCAGGGCCTAGCAGCAGCAAAGACCTTTCAGTTTAAATTTAAAACACAGAAGAGAGCTTTCTGGATAAATTTAGAACCCAAGACTCCTCAATCTAAGTAAGGGCTGGGTGAATCACCCAGAAATTGGTCACAGATTATCTTAAAAGTACAGGACAGGATATTGTGTAGCAGCCAGTTTTTAATAAGTCTTCTTTTCCTCCCTTCCTCCCCAACACCCACTCACCCCTGGGATAATCGTAGCTTTATAGGTGTTTAAATCTCTTAAAGGAAAGGAGGTACCATATTCACTCTCAGGTGCAGCTGTTTATCCTCATCAGGCATACATTAAGGACCTGAGATTAATTAAGCTTCAGGTGAACAAAGTACATTAAACGTATTAGGTATTAGCATCCCTCCCCCGATTCCCTGGCTCACTTTCGCCATTGCCACTCCCACTACCGCTCCCTGCTTCATTCCGCCAAACGTGACTATTTCTCCTCCCGTATTTCTCAGTCCGCAAACTCCACTCGACAACTTTACTCTATCCTCCGCTCCCTCTCTGCTCCTTACTCTTTCACTTCTCCAGCTCCTTCCCCGATGACCCCTGATCCTGCCCTTCTGGCATCACACTTTGCCACCAAAATTCAAAACCTTCGATCACTTCTCCCCTTATGCCCCCCTCCCCTCTCCTCTGCCCCCCCGTCTTTTGACTCCCCCACTGTCCCCCCTTCCCCTAACCCGCCCTCCCTCTCTCATAAATGGTCCTCCTTCCAGCCCGTGTCCCTCTCAGATCTCTCCAGGGTCTACTCTTCGCTTCGGAAGACCACTTGCCCCTCTGACCCCATCCCTTCCCAGTGGCTTCTAGATCCATCTCTGGCCCTCTCTCCCTTTCTCCTCTCCATCCTCAACTCTAGTCTCTCCTCTGGTTCTTTCCCCTCCATCTGGAAACATGCCATCATCCGTCCCATTCTGAAAAAAGCCTCCCTTGACCCATCCTCCCTGGTAAACTGGCGCCCAATCTCAAACCTTCCTTTCCTCTCCAAACTCCTCGAGAAACTGGTCTACACACAGCTCTCTTCTCACTTGGAGGCCACCCTGTCACTTCACCCCCGCCAGTCCGGTTTCCGTCCCAATCACAGCACTGAATCCATTCTGCTTGCTTTCCTTAATGAAGTTCATTCAGCACATGACCACGGTTCTATCACTATCGCTGTTTCTTTGGATCTATCTGCTGCATTTGATCTCGTAGACCATCACCTCCTTTTGTCTCGATTACATGACATCGGTCTTTCTGGCTCTGTCCTTTCCTGGTTTCACTCATTCCTCTCCCACCGCTCCTTTTCTGTCTCCACAGGCTCCTCCTCCTCCCCTCCCACTGCTCTTCCCTGTGGTGTTCCTCAAGGCTCTGTCCTTGCCCCTCTCCTGTTTAACATTTTTTTGGCCCCCCTCGCTCTTCTCGTCCAGCAACACAGTATCTCTGCCCACTACTACGCCGATGATATCATTCTCCTTCATCATACAGACCCTTCCGTCCCGGATCTTGCTCCCCTCAATTCCTGCTTGTCCTCAGTCGCTGCCTGGTTTTCTTCCCATTTGCTCCATATCAACTCCTCTAAGTCCTTCGCAATTTGGTTTACTTCTGGTGCCCCAATCCCTTCCTTTGCCCCCATCCTGTCCAGCACCCCCCTACCAGTAGTCACTTCCCTGCGATATCTCGGAGTCACCCTAGATTCTGCTCTCTCTTTCAAAGATCATATCTCCTCCGTTGTACAGCGCTCTTTCCTCACTTTACGCCAACTTCGTGCCATCTGTCCCTTCATATCTGCCCCCTCCTTGTCTACCCTGCTATTGTCCCTGATTGTCTCCCGCCTAGACTATTGCAATGTAGTTCTAGCCGGCCTCCCCCAAACCCAACTGCGTAGATTACAACTCGTCCATCACGCCGCTGCACGTCTCCTCACCCATGCATCTCGTTTCGAGCACATCACCCCCATTCTGATCCACCTTCACTGGCTCCCTCTTCCCTACCGCATTCAGTTCAAAATTCTCATCTACGTACACAGGACTATCCACACCGGGTCCCTCTTTATCTTGCCAATCTCATACATCTACACTCATCACACCATTCCCTCAGATCAGTTCACCTGAATCGCATGTCCCTCCCTTCCCCCTCACAGGCCCACCTCGAGTCCACCCGCTCCTCAGCCTTTTTCTTTTTGGGGCCGAGACTGTGGAACTCGCTCCCCGTTGCCCTCCGTCTGGAACCCTCATATAAGACCTTTAAATCCAAGCTAAAGACACACCTTTTTTGCACCGCCTTCAGTCTCCCTCCTCCACCTGCCTCCCCCCCTCCGTGATAGTATTGCCTGTATGTTGTTGTCATTTGGCTCTGTTCCTTTTTTGATGTACTATCTACGGCCTCTTGCCTTCTCCTTTCTGTCCTGTTCTTTATACAATGGCGTTCCTTTCCTGTTTCTGCTTCGCAGCGTGTATTTTGCCTACTATTGTACACCGCTCTGATGCCACCGGTAAAGAGCGGTATATTAAATCCGCAAATAAAGATAAAGATAAAAAGATATAGTTTTATTAGTATAAGTATCCATAGCAACCCTTAATAAGTAAAGAACTTAAATGCCTAAACACTTAAAACTAAGATTCAGATAGAAGTCCAGCAGCAAGATGGGAGTTTTCCAGTCTTTTATATTGAGTGTCACGTGTATGATTTTATCCCAGTTGGTGAGGGGTCTTATGTGTGCACTAAGTGCAAGGAGCTCTGTGCTCTCAGGGAACGAGTCCGATCTCTGAAGGCTAGAGTAGTAGACTTGGAGGACATAAGGTACACAGATGAGACCTATAGGGATATAGTACTGAAGTCCCACCTCCAGTATGGCAGCATCCCTGTTGCCATGGAATAGAGAGGTCACGTGACAGGAGAGCATCACCCTGGTGTGGCAGGAAGTGATCCTGTAGCTAGAACCTGTCCTCCCAGTGATGTAAAATCCTCTCACACCAAGGAGGTTTCTCCAGGGCCATGTGCCCAGGGGGGGAGGGTTAGGACAGCCGTTATAGTTGGTGATTCGATCATTAGGCATATAGATAGCTGGGTGGACGTGAGGATCACCTGGTAACATGCCTGTCTGGTGCAAAGATAACAGACCTCACGCGCCACCTAGACAAGGTCTTAGATAGTGCTGAGGAGGAGTCTGCTGTCTTGGTACATGTTGGTACCAATGACATAGGAAAGTGTGGTAGGGAGGTTCTGGAAGCTAAATTTAGGTTTTAGGTAGGAAGTTGAAATCTAGAACTTCCAGGGTAGCATTCTCCAGCTGTTCCCGATCTCCAGGGAGTGCCCCTTCCCGGGGGCACTTAGCCAAAGGTAATCAAATAGGACCCACTTTCAGCCTCCCCCACACAAGACTGTGTCCAGGGGCAGGGTCTGAATTTCCATACCAGAAGGACTAGGCCTGTTGCAAAAAGGAAAAGAATTATGGGAAGGTCAATCTGGAGTCCGGAAGCTCTCCTTTCGGACATGACTCCCCAACAACAGGGGGCACAGCCATCACAGACCCCCTCGAGGATGATGAGTGGCTCACAGTATGGTCACCGGAGCCTCCGGCTGGCTGAATATCCTTATCCATAGTGTCATCTGTCACCTCCCTCCCTGAGGTAGGCAGGGTCAGACTAACCTCATCCCCCGGCTGAGAGGGGGATAGCAGGCCCTCTAGGGGTGACTCAGAAGTGCCATGCAGGAAAATCAGAGTCCAGAATCTGAGGATGAGACACCTTGCTTGCCACATGTCAAACAATGTTTCCTGGAAGACAGAGAGAGTTAGGGCAAGTATCACAACAGCATATGCTAAGGCTGCATCGGCCTGCAAGCGTGCATTAACTGCGCTTTTATGTTACACACTTTACTGGTGCTAGGGAAAGCGTGTGCATTGGAGCCGCTTGGGCGGAATGCGTATTAGGACCATGTGACCACCAGGCACACAATAGGTAAAAATGTTACCAATGCATGCAGAAAATGGCAGGAAATCCACACATCATCCCAGCGGTCACCAGCGATCTACCCTGAATTGCATCCCAAGAAGATGGAATCAGGAGCCCCAAACAAGGACAATAAAGAAGTCAAGCCTTGGTACTGACCCGTTTAGAGCCCCAGACAGAGAATCTGTGCTGGCTCAGCTCTACTCCCCTGAAACTGTTTCACTGGCTAGCTTTGATAGCACTGCGTTTAAGGTGGTTGGCAGGCAGATCCCCCCGAGAGTCTTCTGCAATCTTCGGGAGAGCAGGGGGTGATGAGGTTGTGTGAGGCTGCTGCACTCTTCCAGATCCTCCCAATTTATGGCAGCTCAACAGGCCCTTATGATAAGAGTGTGGAACTGAACCAATTTTCCCCCCTTCTATGGCTACCGAAAAAAACGCAGTCTCGTGAAGCATCGTACATTGTGCTCAAGTGAGAGTCACCTTTTTGTACTAGGCAGTCGTTCGCGAGCATTTAATCAATCTATTTTCCTTTTAATCCTCAGATTTTCTACAGAAGGAGAAGATCAATCCACCATCTGCTGGAGAAAAAGAAATACTGAAGGGACCTCTGGTGGCTGAGGCGAATAGAGGCATAGGAGTGATGTATTTGAAACCTGGGCTTTTCATTGGTTCTTTGTCTCCACCAATCTGCTGGTAGGGGAACACAACCAGTTTTGTCTGGACTGATGTAGTAGGACGATACGGAAGCCTTATTTGTGTTTTGGACATTTGAAAATGGATACACAGATGCCCGTTTCACAAGGGCACCCCTGAAGCCATTTTAGAAACTGGATATATGGACATGTGGAGAGCAGCATGGAATTAAGGAATAATTGTGCACTCAGGATTATAGCTGCTCTAGACAAGTTCATAACTGCAGCACTTCACCAAGTTTTGTGCCTGAATCTGTTCATTAGATTTTATTTAAGAGGGATATCAGATATTGCAGGGATATTTTTTATTTATTTATTTTATTTAGCTGTATTTATATACTGCTTTTCACTGGGTCAAAACAGTGTACATGGAACAATTCTAATTTTCTAAATACACATAACTCATAGCCCGCTTCCCCCGCCCATTCCTTTGTAATAGACATTCCTCCAACTGATATATACTGTATATAATTTCAGCCACACAGATAATTGTAAATTTGTATATATTTCTCATCCCTGTGCTCCAATGCATACTGTATATAATTGCTCAGTTTGTATATAGTTACCCCTGTTGAAACCCAAGTTGTAATACCTGTTTTTTGTAAAGTTCAATGTATGTTCAGCCTGCATTGTACAAATTAATGTTACTTGTAAACCGCACTGATTCTAAAGAGCGCGGTATAGAAAAGATTTAAATAAATAAAATATAGTTAAGAAGTTTAATGTATATGTTGTCACCACTCACCCTCCCAGAGGCATTTAGCGTGGGTAAGGCAAGTGGGTAGTTGTGTTTCTTATACTGTGAACTTTAAATGGAGGTTTTGGAAAGGCCTCCTGGGTAATGTAGTCCTACAGTAGTAAGAATGAGTCCAAGTTGTGCACGAGTGGTTCAGGTTAAATTAGGATTTATTGCCCCTCCCGGGGTTGGATGTTGATGACCATGAACAAAGAATATATTTACAAAGAAACCATACTCCTGATATGAACAAAAATAGGCAACTTAAATAATGCTTATCTTCAGCTGTTATGGAATCAAAAAGAATAAAACAGTTTCCCTCCAAAATACTTCTTTTGGCTGTTTTTCTTCCTTCAGCAAAATCCAGTATTATTAACAAAGGGACTGCACATTGTCTGCCACCATATAAGAGCAGTCCATAAACACTTCGGACTCAGGGGGTTGATAAGGGTCCCACTGCATAAGATCACCTTCTTCCTTAAGGTCTCTTAGAGAGGGTTCTTCTGCCTGCCATGCAAACCTCTCCGTTCCAATTACAGGGTTCCCTTCCCCCAACCTGCTCTGTGAGTCTGGGTGTTTTGTTTCCTGTGCACACAGCCCTCTGTAATTAAAAGGATACACGTTTCCCTCTTTTGTTTGGCTACAGGGAATTCTGTGTCTGCCTTTAGAATTGCTTTCTCCCAGGAATCTCCCTTGGCTACAAAAAGGTTGGTAAAACTTTTCTTTCCCCTTTGATAAAAGCTTGGTATCAGGGAAATAAGCTTTACCTGCAGGCTGTCTGTTGTGAGCACAGCGTGGTTGTCTTTTCTGGTTCCCAGAGTAAACTTCTCTGCTTTTTGGATAGTAAAAATCCCCAGTGCTTTTTGTAGGTGAGCACTGCTCCCTGGGAACTGGACTTGAATATCTTCCCCAGCTCTCTTCCTCTGAGAAGTTCCTCCGAGTGGAATTGGGATTTCTTTCCCTTTTCCCTTCTCTCAGCCACAGACCTTGGCTGCCCTCGGAGTATCTATCTTTCTCTGGTTTTCTCCTTCTTTCAGCTTTCTCCACGCTTGCTGTGCTGCCTTTTCCTTCTGTCTCCGTATCTGAGACTATGTCTGTGACTTTCTCCTTCTCCTTCTCCGTCTCTCTTTCTGTCCTATATTTAACTAAAGGCTTTTTATCTAAGTTTCTTTCTCCGTTGTGCTGAGCCACACCTCCCACCAGGTGTTCCCACTTCCCTGATGAGGCAGGAGCTAGCTCAGGGGATGGGCGTTCCCTAACACTCTGTGACGTTCTTTGTTTAGGGTTTCCATGCCAACCCTCCATGCTTGTTTCAGCACTGACAGTTCTGGTTTCACTTTGCAGTGAATCCTCTGCCTCCCTTGGTTCTGAACCCTGTACTTCACGACAATGTTAACAGTTCAATTGCAGTGATCGTCCCACCAAAATTACCACAAGCTATGTAAATTGGTACTAGCTAACTCCCACTAATAAGATATTTCTTATTCAGTACCTGTGTTGGATGCCTTGCAGTTCCTGGTCGTAAGGCAATACTTGTCAGCTTGGAGTAAAATATAGAACATGTAGACTGCCAACAGGAGGTTTCTTTTTTCAAGTCTGGGTGAGAGAGAGACTTACATGCAGAGAAGATTATAGGCAGAGAAAAAGAGAGATTGCAGGGACAGTATTGTACCTTCTTGGTTAGCGTCGGATCAGGAACAAAGACCCAGAGGATCTAAAGGACCAAAGGACACTGATTCTCTTCTATAATCCTTAGAAATATCGGACCCAATATTCAAAAGGCTGTTTACAGCCCAGTAAAACATGTAAATGCCTTAGATGGGGATATTCAATGGCACTTGCACGGTTACTGCCGTTGAATATCCCCATCTAAATCCCCTACGCGCCCCGATGCTATCCAGTTAGCATCAGGGCATGTTGGCGCAGGGTGGAGCGTAGGCGGGGAATGGTGTTAACCATGCAGCAGCGATATTGGCTGCTGCTCGGTTAGCAATCGGCACCTTAAAGATAGGCAAGGAAAACTCTTGCCAGTCTTTAAGATGCTGATCATTAACCGGTCAGCAGCCAATATTGCTGTTGCATGGTTAGCTTCAGTGGCTTCTGGTTTTGGTGGCGATCACCACATATTCAATGCCATTGCTGCGGCATTGAATATCCGGTTTGGAGGTCAGTGGGGAGGGTTATGCGCCCATTGGCGCATAGCCCTTCGAAGATCCAGGCAAATGAATATCGGGCCCATCTTTCCTTTTTTTTTGGGGGGGGGGATTAAACTTCTTTATTGAGTTTAACAACATACATACAACATTTTCCAAACCACAACTACATAGACCGATTGCATACAAGGGTGTTGCACTTCAGTGTGTCCTCAATATTTAGCCATGTTGGCCGGTTAACATGCAAATATTAATACCAATTACTAACATTATCCAATCCCCAATTAAACCAAGCGCATCAACCCAATCTTTCCCCCTCCCCCTCCTCCTCCTTGGGAACCTTGCTTGGAAACATACCCACAACTTCCGATAGTGTATCCATTGAGGCGTGACCCAATTTTTATATATATACAGTTTGGCTTGCGCCATCAAATGCATGCAGTTCACCCACTATTTGAACGTCTGTTGTTTATCTCCTACCCAGTTCTGCAATATGACCCATTGATCATCCAGATATCCAATTGCACAAATTTCCCCTCTACTTTTAATGGCCCCTCAAGCCTGGCTCGGTCCTCATTACTGAGTTAGGGTAGGATCGGGGCCTGGAAGAATTGTTCGTGAGCCGCATCATCTGGGGGGGCATCTTGGTACAGTGTCTGAAAATACTGCCTAACGTTTTCCACATGGCTTTGGTTCCAAAAGTCATGAAGCCATCCTGGTTGTGCAGCCTTGTCACCATTCTCCAAGTTTTAGTGGGCCTAACCAAATTCACCAGCAACTTGCTCACTTTATTCCCCCACTGGTGCAGCTTGTATTTATATAGCCAAATGCTCTGCAAGGTGCGTTACTGTAGCAGCATATAAAACATGTTGTGCTTTTCCTAGAGCTGTTGCTGATATTCCACCATTTGAGTGCTTACAAACTTGGCCCGACATTTACCCAGCTCAGCGAGTTCATGCAAGAGCTGCTGCTCCTGCTGTTTCCTTCTAAGATGAAGATAGGCTAGCAGTCAACCCCGGAGCATGGCCTTGGCTGCCACCCAATACACTACAGGCCCTACCTCCACCTGGCTGTTTTCAGCCTGATAGTCCTGCCAGCACTGCTGGAGAAAATTTCATAATTCCAGGTCCTGGCTCCATACTGGATTTATGTGCCAGATCCAGTATCCCCATTCCATACCACCCCCAACGCAATTCCACCTGGATGGCAGCATGTTCAGAAAGTAACTGTGGTTGAATGTCGATGCTTAGCAGCTTTCAGAATAATTGCTCCGAGAGAAGTATATAGTCCAGCCTGGCCTGTGATTTGTGGGGGCCTGAAAAGTAATGTACTCTAAATCGTTAGGGTGCAGCATCCGCCACCCATCGATGAGTTCTAGTTCCTTGCAGAGAAGATTGACCCCCTGGGTCCCCTGACCCCTCAGTGTCACCTGCAGGGGCTGATTATCTACCGTGGGGTCCGCGACGGTATTGAAATCGCTCCCCATTATTATTGAGTATTACTGGTCCGCCAACCATTCTACCACCTCAGCAAAAAATGACTGTCAATATACATTAGGCGCATATACACTACAAAGCACCACTTTTAACACTTGCAGAATCCCCCACACCATGACATACCACCCTCCGTGTCTTGTACCACCTGATGTACATCAAACGTAACCCTTCCCTACTAGTATAGCCACTCCCCTCTGTTTGGCCACATAGGCTGCCCTGTGGACTTCCCGCACCCAGCTCCACTGTAAATTGGCCTGCTCTCGCTCTGTGAGATGGGTTTCTTATAATAATGTTACATCCACCCCTAGCCTTCGCAGATAGACCAGCGTCTTTTCTCCCTTTACCAATGAATTAAAACCGCTGACGTTCAACGTGACCACCCGCACATCAGCCAGTATCTAACAGACCATTCATGATTATCTCATTGCTGCAGTGTTTATTTCAGCCCCTGGGGTTTCCCAGCTGAACCCCATAGGTGCTACATCGAGCTCCAATCAACCTTATTAGGTACGTTTCCCTACCCCACGAATATTAGATTTCTCTCCTTCCTCCTGTGACCACCCCCTATCTTAGCTCACCCCCCAAAAAGACTGATTCCCTCCCATCCCCCCTCCCCCTGTTCATCCTTCCTCCCTCACATCCTCCCAGCTTTCACACATCCAGATACACCATACCACCAACATCCAGCTCCCAGTCACACCGTCCCTTTTCCTACCCACCAGATCCGTTCTCTCCCCTATTTCTTCCCTAAGGCCCCCAATTCTGACTAATCTCCCACTGCAATGTTACCCCAATGAAACCACCCACCCCTCCTCCCCCTCCCCATCAACATATTAATGGCCCGCTGTGCCTAAAATGGCCTTGCCACAACCCCACAGATATCTTACTGTATTGTTTTAACCAGCTCGGCTCAGCTCCGGCACTCCTTATCTGAGTCTTTAGGTCACCAGCCTCTCCATCTCCCAGCCACAGGATTACTCTTGAACAGCACTCTCTGGCTTCATACGAGTCCAACAATGGTACCCCTGCCGGCAATAGTTCTCGCCTGTCCGTATCTGCTCAGTTTGTCTTTGAAGGCTGCAATCTCCTCAGCATGTTGCTAGGTCCCCCCACCGCCAACCCAGTCTAGGAATCTCCTGCTCTCCTCCACACTGTTGAGGTAGACGATGGCACCTTCATGTTGCACCTTCAGTCGATGTGTGAAAAGTGGCACAAACTTTATGCCATGCTGATACAAGGCATTACAGACTGGTGTGAACTCTCAGTGGTGCGCCACAACACGTACCGAGTAATCATTAAACTGCATGATCCACCAGTTATTGTAGTCCATGGTTTTCTTCTGCCGGTATACCCGCATTAGCCATTCTTTTTCTACCCAAATCAGGTAGCGAGCAATTGATGGTCAGGGCCTAGCACCTTCCTCCCTTCTGGGCCCCACTCTGTGAGCCCTTTCACAGCGCCATGTTGCCCTATCCGCTTGCAGACCCAGAGTGGAAGGCAGCCAGTTTTTATAAATGTCATATACAGTAGTTGGATGTCTGCAATGTTTTCTGGCAGGCCCACCACATGAACGTTGTTGTGGCGAGTACGATTCTCTTGATCTGCTATGTGATCATAGAGTTGTTAGTAGTATAATGGGTACACTACTCGTCAAACTGATTGACAGGTGAGATAAGGATGACAGGAGCCAATCAGTGTTCACTTCCGGTGTATGTCTCGCCTTAGGCCACGGCCCTCCCATAGAAGTGAATGGTGAGTTATCCCCGCCCACTCCCGCCCCCCAAACTGTTGACAGGTACCAATCAGCGTCCACTTCCAGTGTATGTCCTGTCTTAGGCCATGCTTCCTCCCATAGATGTGAATGGTGAGTTAGCCCCGCCCACTTCCGCCCCCAGGCGTGGCCATCACCCCCACTTGACATGCCTCCATCCCGCCCCAAGGATGACATCATCCAATCAGCATCCACTTCCGGGTTTGTGCCACATCCACGCCCCGCCCCACAATATGGCATTAGCCAATCAGCACCCACTTCCAGGTTTGTGCCCCACCCACAGCCTCCCACCCTCAACCACGCCCCTGCCTACATCATCGGAAATGACATCACTGGAAACAGGGTGTCATCAGAAAAGGGCCGTGTCCTTTTCCGATGACCTCAGCGGAAGCAGAGTGACTGACTCCGGAAATGTGTTTTGCTTCTGGTTAATGTTTACATCTGCAAAAAGCAGGAACCCTGGAAAACAAAAAAAAAATGCTTTTCTCTCTCTCCCACTGCCCCAGTTCTACTTTCTCACAAAAGATTCTTAGCACAGCACAGGGCTTTTCACAGAGGCACAGACAGGGTAGAAGCTTTTCTTTACAAATTTTAAACCTCAATTAACACATCTTTTGTTAGAGAAATGACTGCTGTCCATGTGATAGTGTTGCAGCAATCGCTGTGAAAAGCTCTTATTCTATCACTCACCCACAGAAGGAAGACTCTCAGACAGGCTGGAATGCAAACAGGAACTTTTAATGTGCACACAGGATCAGACAGAGACACCAGCAACCTCCACAAGGGTCTGAACCCCGAGGGACGGCCTACAATGCCTTATATACAGTACAGTTTTAAACTCATTCTACAATCCCATTTGCCACAGGTATTTCCTGCCCACCAATCAGCAGCCCCTGGGGAGGTACCTGGGTGACCTGTCCAAACCGGTATGCTCTGGTCTGTTGGTTTCAGGGCTAGGGAAATACTGTGCTCAGACCTGGAGTGGGGGAAGGGTGCCTACTGGAATCTCAATGTCTCTCTTAGTAGGCTGATTACCTCATGGCTTGCGGGGGAAGGGTCAGGCTGATCAGAGCCTCATGGCTTGCAGCATGGCTTGGGGGAAGGGCTATCTACAGTTCGCAGCATGGCTTGGGGGAAGGGCTACCTATAGCTACCTCATGGCTGCCTCATTCCCCCCTTTTTAAGTAAGACCTCAACCGCTAGAGGCGGTTGAGGGCTTTATTACTGGAGGCAAGCCGCAGAGGAGTATATTGGGTCAGGGCCATGACCGTGGCAGCCGCCTTGCGTTCTACCAGGGTGCCAAGGGTGGAAACAACCTGTAAGGAAAAAGGCACCTGGTTAAAATGTACGGTACAGCAATGGGACAAGTTAAGGTAGAGAGTTACGTATACAAAGGTCTGCATGTTCAGAGCAGTTTGGGCAAGTAATACTGCTGTGTTAGTAGTCTCTGCACTTGTTTGAAAGCAAGTCTATATCAGCTAAGGCACCTTTTCTCAGTCTGATCCCGGTTCCAGGAAAGGTGTCTGTAAATCAGTCTCTCCGGTGGTCCAGAGTTCGTCGGCAGTCTGTTAGAACCCCGTACTGGGCAGAAGTGTCAAAGCGTAGGGGCTGGTTTGGAACTGTGACAGAAGTCCAGGCTGGAACAATTTCTGGT
The DNA here is from genome assembly GCA_033557465.1 of Ichthyophis bannanicus. Taxonomy (NCBI): domain Eukaryota; kingdom Metazoa; phylum Chordata; class Amphibia; order Gymnophiona; family Ichthyophiidae; genus Ichthyophis; species Ichthyophis bannanicus. The sequence goes on from CM066037.1 coordinate 212,725,573, forward strand.
GCAGCGGCCTTGACACGAGAGTGATGGATCCTCGGAGCAACTTCAGCCACCTTGACAGCCGTGGGGGTGGTCCGCAGAACAGTATACGGGTCTCGCCACTGGGGAGTCAGCAGATCCTGCTTCCACTCCTGGATCCATTATCACTGGAGGTTCCTTTGCTGGTAGGAAATATTCCATTATGCCCTTGACTGATCTCCACATGTTTACAGATCAGACAAGTGCACGCGCGTGTTCTGTAATTCTGACAAGTTTTAGAATCACACCAATTTTTTTTTGCCTGTGAGAATTTGTCATCAATTTATCCCCCTTTGCCTCTGCATGCCTGGCCAGGACACACAGAGGAAAAGTAAGGCAAAAAAACATCTGGAAGTACCACATGGTCAGTGCGGGGTTTTTCCAAAGCTCATCAGGATGCAAGGTGCACCCAGCCTGTCTCCAGGTGCCTACTTACAATCTTTGAGTATTGTGGTGGGGCCTAGATGACTTCCTAAATTGAAGATACTGGAGATGGCATAGTTGAATAAAATGCTCATCATTTTTTATATTCATTAGCCAGATACATCACTTCACATCATTAAATTGCCTTCACCAGTTTACTGTCCATCAGAGTCCTTCCACATCATTAATTACCTTCATCAGTTTACTGTCCATCAGAGTCCTTCTTCTTAATATATCACTTTACCCCTCACAACACTTTCCACCAACTACATACATAGGTCCTTCAAGTTTTTCTTTTTCTATACCATACTAATGTATCCTTATCTGGCAAGGCTGCTAAAACAATTGTTAGAGACATAGTATTGTTGTAAACAGTGTCCATTTCCCACTAACTTAATTGGTGCAGTTCTAGATTGGCATGGGTGCTCATTCTAAATAGCGACTGTCTAAACAATCTTCAATATAAAACGATACATCAATTCCAATAGAAAGAAATATGGCTCCTAACATGACAGCCACATATCTCTCATGTATGACTAGAGTCTATTGTACACCTGGTTCCCAGTGAGAGTACTGTAGGAAACTTAAAAAATACTTGGACTGATCTTGAAAATGCAGTGGTCCACAAGGATTTATGTAAGCTATCCATTAATTATGGTGTCAAAAGAGATCCTCTTGAGGTGAGAGACTAAGAGGGTACAAGGCATTGGTGGTTGGGCCTCATAGCGATACTCCTTCTGGTTCTTCTTGGTCTGCAAGGCATTTGTGAATAGGCCTCATGGCAATACTTCCTCGGGTTCTTCTTGGCCTATTCCCCCCTGCCTATTCATGTCTCTTCAGAGGCATAAATGTACAAGGTTCGTGTTTTCTCAGGCCTTGTGGGTCCTCGAGGAGTCTTAGAGCAGTCAGAATTCCAGTGGCCCAGATCATCACACTTGGAGTAGCACGTTTTATTGCCTTTTTCCTAGGCTGTCGTCTCACCTTCTGCCCCTCTCTCTCATTCATTTTCTCAAAGCTCTCCTGGATCATTGCTGACAAGTAAGATTTAGTTTTATCCAATCAACTCGAGTTAATGTTATCATTATATTTGTAAATAATATTTTTACAAATATTTCCATATTTCTGGGAATCACAGTTCCATCTTTCCACTAAATTTGCTTTATATACTTGGGAACCAAGCGATTTCAGATCAGCCCCTTTCCAAAATTTAATATTTACTCATCTTATTGCTGTGTATACTGGACCTCTACATAATGTACTCCTACCAGTATATTTGGTAACAAAGTACAAATGTATAAACTAAAAAGATTTGTATCTCACAGTGCTATAATATATTGTGCTCCTGAACTCTGGACACCAACATGTAAAATTCAAATACAGCAGGACAGGTGAATTTATTCTAAATAGCACCTATGATGTTACTGTCCTGTTCATCATTCATCAGCACAGAGCTTAACAAGGCAAAGTGATTACCTTGTATCTTATAGTTCAAAACAGGCATGAAACTGATACTTTATAAGAAGGTTGGTGGATATCTGGAATGCAATATCATTGTAGTATCAGAAAAATGAATACAGTTGATCAAGGCAGTTTAATGTATCAAGCAGGAAAGAACGCAATCATCAGCACAGCATTTACTGTCTGCAGAATAAACTGCCAAAGATGGCATATCATGCAGAAGTATTACTTGCTTAAGTTTGTATGTGCAGTCAAAACCAAATATATGTACCAGAGAAAATCCAGGCTTTAAAGGACAAGTAAAAAAAATCTTCATTTCTTCATGATCTTATAAGGATTTTTTTTTTCTCCAGCCTTTGTTTGCTTCCAGCAGACATTTGAGGATGCTCAAAGGAGGCACCTCATGGTTCTAGAAGCTCAAACTCTACAATTAAAATTGATGACAAGAGGATTGTTTGCAGGCTAGGTGTGGCTAGGTGAATTGGGGTTCTTTGTCCTCTAGGAGAAAGACTCCTAGATGATTTTTTTTTTTTTCTTTTGTCCTCTCTAATGGGCCTCCATTCATCTGCTAGAAGAAGGAGCTCCTCCCAGTATCTTTCTATAGCTATGCAAACTATTTCAGCAGTTCCAACTATCCCCCAGTCACCGCTGAGAGGTGTGACCAAAACACCTGGTTCCCTGACCACTGATCATGCATGAAACATAGCAATGAAATTGGATATGCATCAAACAATGCAATTGTCTTTCTTTACTGATATACCAGTACCACAGTCCACACACAGCAAACCCATCCCCCCCCTTTTCCAATCTGTCCCCTTCCCTGCAATCAGTAGACCTGGTGTTTTTCACTGTTTGGGGACACAGGGGCGACTCGTCAATAACTTCACCTTTTACTGATAGAGTATCAAAATCAATCCTGAAATATAAAGACCTAATGTCTGGACAAAAACTTTCTTTCCCTAATGTCACAACTAAACACAGAGCCACTAACAAACACAGAGCCACTAGCAATTTTTACATAACAGTACATTAACTATATGGGCCAGCCATGAATCTATATAGGGAAGCTGGTCCGGATACTCCTTCACTATAATTTAGCCTCCGGACCCCATGCTCTAATCACAATTCACAAATCACAATGTTCAGTGTAAATTTTCTAATCTCACTTCTGGGAATACAATATACAATATAATCCTGGTAACAGGCAGAGTTTGGTTGCACAAAACACACAGGACCACAAAGGGAAAAAGAAAGAGGGAAAACAGAAAACAGAGACGTCTCAGCAGCGAATACTCATACACTCTCTTTCCTCAGTAGCAGCTTGTTACAAATACATCACAGACACTCTCTCTAGCTGTATCATAGGATTTAACTTTCACCATGAGGATATTAGAAATACAGTACAGTATGAGAAATATAGCTAGCTATTTTCTAATGTCCACTAGATGGAGCTCCAGGATCACTTTAACCATAAGGATAAAAATACAGCTAGTTTTTAAATGACCACTAGATGGAGCTCCAGGATCACTCCAGGGCAGCCCAATACCTCTGCAGAGAAACGCACGTGGTGTCCACAAGATGGCTGCTACCTCCTCGTGCTCCTCCACACCGGCTCTCCACAGATGGAAAAAAAGGGGAAATGGTGGACTTCCAAGCATCACCTCTCTTTTAATCAACCAAAAAACAAAAGGTTAGCATTTTATTTATTTATTTTTGGTTTTAAAGGCAGGAAACCCAACGGGGGCTCAGGGAAGGCAGAGAAACTCGGCGGGGGCCCAGGGAAGGCAGAGAAACTCGGCGGGGGCCCAGGGAAGGCAGAGAAACTCGGCGGGGGCCCAGGGAAGGCAGAGAAATTCGGCGGGGGCCCAATGGAAGGCCGGAACCTTAGCGGGGGCTCAAGGGAACACCGGAAAATTTAGCGGGGGTCAGCTGTGCACCGGGACAGCACCGAGAGGCACAAAACCTCAGCGGAGGCCCAAGGGAAGGCAGTAATTCACATGGGGAGCATGGATTCACATCGGACAGCATGGGGGGAGGCAGAATTAACATCGGAGCACAACTGAGAGAGAAATTCACATCGGAGCAGAAATTAACACAGCGGCAGCATGGGGGAACAGAAATTTACATCGGAGCACAGAAATTACATCGGGGGTTCAGGGAAAGGCAGTAAATCCACACCGGAGCACATGGAGGGCAGAATTCAACATCGGAGCAGAAATTAACACAGTAGCAGCATGGGGGGAACAGAAACTTACATCGGAGCACAGAAATTACATCGGGGGTTCAGAGAAAGGCAGTAAAACCACACCGGAGCACATGGAGGGCAGAATTCAACATCGGAGCAGAAATTAACACAAACTAGAAACGGAACACAACGGAAGCATATCAGAGCCCTCTCCTTGCAGTCACGCTTCAGAAAACTCTCCACAAGCAGAACGGAAAGAAGAGAAGCAGCGATCTATTCTTTATCTCAGGTATGTTTAACTTATCAAGTGCTATATTTAGTTACATTTTTTTCTTTCGGCAGCGCTTTTAAAGGATCTCAGATTACTGCAGTTTCAGATATTCAGATTTTACCGGTATTCAGATTCAGATACAGGACGAGCAATGGCTTCAGGGCCACTAAGGCCCATACTAGGACTGCTCGTGCAGTTGATCAGGCTGCTACAGGTTCCCAGAAATTACCAGGACTCACAGATAGAGTACAGAACTAGCCCCAGACAAGGTAGCAGTACTCACCAGAACTCTGATCAGACAGGAAGTTTGGATGCCAGTCTATCCAGCTGGTTTTTCAATCGGGGATTCAACCACAGGGACCAGCTGTCCAGACAAATCAAGGTGTCCTTCCGAGCACAAAGTGGCCCGGGGGCGCCAAGGACCGTTAATCACCTGGAGGGGCTGGTCCCTGACTGGTGGAGGCCCAGATGCTGCAAAAGCAGAAGTCTTCCCACCGTGGGTGTGATGAGAGAGGCTTTTCTTTTAATATTTCCCGGCCAATGCACCAAAATGTTGCAGCAATCGCTGTGAAAAGCTCTTATTCTATCACTCACCCACAGAAGGAAGACTCTCAGACAGGCTGGAATGCAAACAGGAACTTTTAATGTGCACACAGGATCAGACAGAGACACCAGCAACCTCCACAAGGGTCTGAACCCCGAGGGACGGCCTACAATGCCTTATATACAGTACAGTTTTAAACTCATTCTACAATCCCATTTGCCACAGGTATTTCCTGCCCACCAATCAGCAGCCCCTGGGGAGGTACCTGGGTGACCTGTCCAAACCGGTATGCTCTGGTCTGTTGGTTTCAGGGCTAGGGAAATACTGTGCTCAGACCTGGAGTGGGGGAAGGGTGCCTACTGGAATCTCAATGTCTCTCTTAGTAGGCTGATTACCTCATGGCTTGCGGGGGAAGGGTCAGGCTGATCAGAGCCTCATGGCTTGCAGCATGGCTTGGGGGAAGGGCTATCTACAGTTCGCAGCATGGCTTGGGGGAAGGGCTACCTATAGCTACCTCATGGCTGCCTCAATAGAATTTTGCTTTTAAGACCTCATGGTTAGAGAAAAGTATTCTGGCAAACACAGTGTAAGTTCAGACTGAAATACAGAGAGAGAGAGAGAGACCCGAGTTCAAATCCCCCTAATACAGCTATTTTTTTTTTGAGAGAGAGAGACGAGTTCAAACATAGCCACAGCTATTTTTTAGTGGCTTTGAAAAAACCAATACTGAGAGACAAGTCTGAACATGCCTCTCTAGGGTGTGGTAACACGTGATTGGTTGAAACAAGAGGTCTGTTCTGAGCATGCTCCTGGTGTAAGGCTGTGTGTCCTGTGTAAGGGGAACATTTTAACACAGAGATTCAAAAAGAAAAAAATGGCTCTTTTTGGAACACCAAGCAGAATTTCCTGCAGGGCACACAACATTAATTACTAAAACCATTCTGAAGATGTTGGCAAAATAAAAAGAATAGTCAAAGCATGGCAATCATGAAGGAAACCTTATTGAAGAGCATTTACTATGACCCCAAAGCAACAGGGAGCTTTGGGGGCATAAATCCTCTACTTCAAGCTGCTAAAAAGCAGGATAAAACAGTCAACAGAAACGATGTATTTAGATGGGCAACCAGACAAGATGCTTATACTTTACACAGACCTGCTAGGGTCCGTTTTAAAAGAAACAAGACGATCGTGTCAGATGTGGATGCGCAATGGCAGGCTGATTTAGTTGATATGGCAGCCTTGTCCCATTATAACAATGGCTACAAATACATATTAACAGTGGTAGACATCCTGTCAAAATATGCATGGGCTGCAAGTTTAAAATTGAAAACCGGTCATGAAGTTGCTAAAGCCTTTGAAAAAATATTTAATCTAGGTCATATACCTGAAAAAATACAGACAGACAAGGGTAAAGAATTTTTAAATAGGTCCCTGAAGAATTTATTAGAACAAAGAGGGGTTCATCATTTTGTAACCAATAACAATGTTAAAGCAGCGGTGGTAGAAAGGTTTAACAGGACTTTGAAATCCAAAATGTGGCGTTATTTTACTACACACAACACCTTTAGGTACCAAGACGTATTGCAGGCTTTTGTGCACAGTTATAATCATAGTTTTCACAGAACAATAAAGACGAGGCCTGTAGATGTGACACACACAAATTCTCTGCAGATCTGGAAAAGATTCTACAGTGATAGCATCAAGCGTAAGCACACCAAGAATCCCTTAAAGAAAGGAGATCATGTAAGACTTTCAAAAACTAAAGGAAAATTTGAAAAAGGTTACGAGCAAACATGGACTGACGAGGTATTTATAATAACGGACATTTTAAACAGGGGCCAGAAAGCAACATACAAGATACAGGATTATGACGGTGAAATCTGTGACGCAGCGCCAGGCGCGGAGGCCATGGAGACCGATACTGACCCCCTGGTAGAGTCTAGTATTGCAGGGAAAAGAAGAAATTCCCACTCTCAGCATAGCCTTCAGGCTGCCAATCAGCTCACCTCAGAGGAGGAGAGAAGCGGAGCTATGGATTGGGCACGCCCTAGGAGGAGGCGGGCATCCCAGAGTAAGGGATCCTTCTTAAACAGAGAGAGGGAACACTCAAAAGAGAGGAGCAGAAGGACTAGAACGAATGGAGGAACAGGACCAAGCCAGAGGCTGTCACGAAGGAATGAAGAAGTAAGCACTGCTAGTGGATTGAGGAGAGAGTTTGCTTTAAATCCACAGGAGAGAAAGCAAGAGGTATGGGGAAGGCAGGAAATTCCACAGACTGCAGAACCCTTTGACCTGGCTACAGAAGCTGTGCCCAGCTGCAACAGAAGGGAAGCTAATCCAACACGAGGAGAAAAGCACACGTTGTTGAAAAGCAGTTTTTTATCCCTGGAGAGAAAAGCATGCTGGCAAGACAGTTCCTGAGCAGTCTCATTTGAAGGTACCTGCTATTTTTAATCCTTCTGATAAGTGTTATATGCCAGGAAGAGAGACTTCTGTTTATAGTGGAGAGGATAGTTTCAGGGGATATAAAGGAAGATTGTTTTACCCTGGAAACTCTCCATGCAAGCCAAGTTTTACTCAGCCAGTAATACCTGTTCTTAACAAACAAGCTGAGGAAAGAAATACAGCCCAGCTGTTTACAAAGAGACCAGGTTATCCTGATGTAGAAAGTCTTACTTTTGAAGCCTTCCTTAGAAATAGAGCTGCTGCAAACGAACGTGAGATTCCACCATTCATTAACAGAGAGAAGTGGGGAAGGGAATCTCTACCTCGGGCATAGACTGTCTGAATAGGGAAAGCAGTGTTTGCTCACCAGATGCAGATAATCAGCTGTTTAAACAAGGAGAAGCTTCACCGTTGAGTCCTGCTAGGAAACAAGCAGAACAACTCTTAAGTGACCTTAGACAACTCTTGAATGAAAGAGTCATTTCACAACAAGCTATTCTTCAAGCAGTGAATAATCCTGAAGGCAAGAGTATTCCCCAAGCCCAAGTTCCCATGATTGACATCAATCAACCGATGGATTGCTCTGTAGGATTAATAGAGAGAACCGACGAGACAAAAGCTTGAATGATTATACCTGACTTTTATTCTGGTTATGCTAATCCAGAATTGCTAAAAAAAAGTACCTGACAAGAAGTATTGTTTAGTGCAATTGAAAGGAAAGCATATCCTAACATTAAATGTATGCTGGACTGTGATATAATTGCTAAAGAGAGCAAATACACTTCTTATCTGAGCACCTGTATATATTGCACGGAGAAAACACATGAAGCAATGTGTTTTTTTCATATGAGAAGTTTTGTTGAAGCACAATATTGTAAGCCTCTGTTTGCATGATTCCTGATCTACTGATCTTTTCTGTTCCTGTCTCTCTCACGGAGCGGGGAAATAAAAATCCTTGAAGACAAATAAATTTTCTTGTCACCGCATATTCATTTGGCCCCCACAACTACACAAGGCCTATCCCTCCTTAGCTCACAACACTGCTTTCCCTATTCAGACAGTCTATGCCCGAGGTAGAGATTCCCTTCCCCCACTTCTCTCTGTTAATGAATGGTGGAATCTCACGTTCGTTTGCAGCAGCTCTATTTCTAAGGAAGGCTTCAAAAGTAAGACTTTCTACATCAGGATAACCTGGTCTCTTTGTAAACAGCTGGGCTGTATTTCTTTCCTCAGATTGTTTGTTAAGAACAGGTATTACTGGCTGAGTAAAACTTGGCTTGCATGGAGAGTTTCCAGGGTAAAACAATCTTCCTTTATATCCCCTGAAACTATCCTCTCCACTATAAACAGGAGTCTCTCTTCCTGGCATATAACACTTATCAGAAGGATTAAAAATAGCAGGTACCTTCAAATGAGACTGCTCAGGAACTGTCTTGCTAGCATGCTTTTCTCTCCAGGGATAAAAACTGCTTTTCAACAACGTGTGCTTTTCTCCTCGTGTTGGATTAGCTTCCCTTCTGTTGCAGCTGGGCACAGCTTCTGTAGCCAGGTCAAAGGGTTCTGCAGTCTGTGGAACTTCCTGCCTTCCCCATACCTCTTGCTTTCTCTCCTGTGGATTTAAAGCAAACTCTCTCCTAATCCACTAGCAGTGCTTACTCCTTCATTCCTTCGTGACAGCCTCTGGCTTGGTCCTGTTCCTCCATTCGTTCTAGTCCTTCTGCTCCTCTCTTTTGAGTGTTCCCTCTCTCTGTTTAAGAAGGATCCCTTACTCTGGGATGCCCGCCTCCTCCTTGGGCGTACCCAATCCATAGCTCCGCTTCTCTCCTCCTCTGAGGTGAGCTGATTGGCAGCCTGAAGGCTATGCTGAGAGTGGGAATTTCTTCTTTTCCCTGCAATACTAGACTCTACCAGGGGGTCAGTATCGGTCTCCATGGCCTCCGCGCCTGGCGCTGCGTCACAAGCCATACAAGGTTCTTTTTATCCTGAAGAATTGCTAAAAGTCACACCGCAACAGGACAGAATATACCGAATCAAAAAGGTTCTAAAGGTAAAAGGATGTGGCAGGAACAGATTCTACCTCATGAAATGGAGGAGATGGCCTGTTAAATTTAACAGTTGGGTTAAAGCATCAGAGATTCAAAACATCTGATTTCTTTCTTTCTTTTGAAGCAGCATTAAAATAAAAGTTAAAATGAATGATGGCGGCTTTTATATCACACTGCCTAGCAATGCCTCAGCAGGTGTGTTTTCCCAAAATACCAGCTCTAATTTTACCATACAACTAGCGAGGCCTTTGGACTTACAAGGACAGTGGGAAGTAGGGCTCATGGAAATACAATACCCCAACACTTGGGAGAATATTAAGGAAGACCATAAGTATGTTGTCGCTTCCGCAGCAGGAAATATACAGCACCTTATAGTCAGGAAAGGACATTACGCGACCATGCAGAGTTTAGTGGAATCCATGAATCAGGACATTAGCAACATCTATAAATCGGCGGCACCACTAATCATTTATGAGCCCCATGCGCGAAGAATCCGAATAAAATCGGAAGATAGGTCTACTATTTATGCGTATGGTGATTTGGCAACCATTTTGGGAATAGAAGCTTACGTTAATACACAGCGTTCCCATTTTCCAGCGGATATCACGGCCGGTTTTAATACCCTCTACCTGTACACAGATATTGTAGAGCACCAGTTAGTAGGTGACCATTTTGTGCCACTGCTGTGCTGTGTTCCAACTAAGGGGGTTAGGGATGAGTTTATCACGTTAACTTATGATAAGCCGCACTATGTCCTTGTGAACAAACAGCATATTGATACCATCACATTTGAAATAAAGACGGATCAGGACAGGCACATCTCATTTCGTTACGGGAAGGTGATCCTTAAGCTTCATCTGCGCCCCCGGAGGGTGACTGTTTTTTAAAATGGTTGTGGCTAAAGACTACGGAGACCCCAAAGCATACAGGCATTATTATACAACACAAGCCGGCTATGGGCTTTCAGGATATCATGGAGTACCGGTCATGTACGGGGCCGGTGTAGGCGGTGTTTTTCGCAGCCTCTTTAGAAAAGCTATGCCGTTTTTGAGAAGGGGTTTTGAAATTATTAAACCACACGTGAAAGGCACCGCAAAAAACATAGCCAAGGATGTCATGAGTCATGTCACAACGGCTGTTCTAAATAAAATGAACCAGGCTACAGAACAGGCAGGATCAGGACTGGCTGTGATTACAAGAGCTGTTAAAAGAAAGAGAACCGAGTCTCGGGAGTTACCGCAAGGACTGCCCAAGCCTTTTAAAAGAAAGAAACCCGTGGGTGACAGGTCTCAGAAGCTTAACCGCCGGTCTAAGAAGAGAAGCGCTAGCTCTAGGCAGCGAGATATATTCTAAAAAGCACCATGGCTTTTGTACTCCACGGCTCTGAAGGGTGTGTTAAATTGGAACTGGACCTGTTTCAACTAGCACCGACCCAAACAAGTATCGAAAAAAGTATTTATGTGGAAATTCCGCCATTATCGGCTTTGTCGGAAACAGCCCCTTTGGACTTCTATATCGCAGGTCATGGTGGACTACATTGATTTAAATAGTACACTTTTGCACCTGACCTGTAAAATTCTGGCAGAAGATGGCTCGAACATCGACCCGGCAGCCAAAGTAGCGCTGGTGAACTACCCAATCGCAGCTCTGTTTAGCCAGCTGGATGTTACCCTGGGTGACCAACTCATTAGCCAGAGCAACAACTGCTACCCCTACAGAGCCCTCATAGAGCTGTTTCTCAATTATGGCGAAGGATCCCTCAAATCACAGTTTACAAGCAGACTGTTTTATAAAGACACAGCCGGGCAGCATGAGGTGAGAGAGATAGGATCTCGCAACGTCAGCTTTACTGAAAGGGCCCAATTTACGGTCTCTAGCCACAAGGTAGAGCTATTGGGGCATTTACATAGCGATCTATTTTTTCAAGAAAAGCTATTGATTAATGGTGTGGATCTCAAAATCAAATTGACCCGCAACAAAAACTCTTTCTGTTTAATGAGCGGTGATGCCGAAGAAAGTTATAAAATCCTTATCCTAAACGCTGCGCTCTTTGTAAAGAGAGAGTTAAAGTTTCCCCCGGAGTGCGCCTGGGACATGCGGAAGCTCTGCTGAAAGCTAATGTCAAGTATGCTGTTGACCGTGTGGAGCTGAAGGTGTTTAGCATACCAGCCGGAGCCCGTGTGACTAACCAGGAAAATCTCTTTTTGGGGCAGCTACCAAAACTCACTGTGCTGGGATTTGTGGATAATGATGCTTTCAGCGGTAATTATGCTAAAAACCCCTTCAATTTTAAACATTATGATATTAATTTTGCCGCTCTATATGTGGATGGTGAACAAGTACCCAGGAAACCTCTTCAACCTGACTTTCAAAACGGATGTTGTGTAAGAGAATATATGCAACTGATAAAAGCAAGTGGCAAACATCTGAAAGATACAGCATTGCGTTTGACCTTACACCGGATCAGGAGTGTGCAGACCATTACTCGCTGATTAAAACTGGTAACCTGCGGGCTGAAATACATTTTGCCAGTGCCTTACCCCATACAGTTAACATGATTGTTTATGGGGTTTTTGACAATGTGATAGAAATTAATCATAGAAGGAATGTTCTTTTTGATCATTCGTGAAAATGAACACCCTGCAGATCTTCCGTATTTTAAAGAAGGACCCCTGTGTTGCAGATTTCTTTTTAGATGTGCTACCCAGCGACTGGTTAGCGGATGCACAAATACCAAGGAAGCCCGTGTGTTTGGTGGTAAATACACACCCTCATAACCTACCTGGAGAACACTGGTTAGCCATCTATATATGTGGAGATGGAACAGGGGAATTTTTTGATTCTTATGGACAACCCCCTGATAGTTTATTCTTTCCTACCAGCATTATGAGCTTTTTCAACAGGCACTGTAAAACTGTTTTATACCACAACAGACAATTACAGCACCCAATGTCTACGGCTTGTAGATATCACTGTGTATTTTTCTTGCACCACTGCTGTAAAGGGGTGCCTTTTGAAAATATTTTAGAAATGTATTCTGAAGATTTAATGCAAAATGATGATATGGTGTTACATTTTGTAAAACGCAACAAACTTTGTGTAGATCTTTTAGAAATCCGTTCCATAATCAGCAAGTGTGTGTTTCCTATCGTGAATGTTTTGATGCTTCTAAATAAAAAGTAACCCCTCTAAGGAGGTTTTTTGAAAAGAAACCACTGTCTAGTCTTTTATTTTTTGTTTTTAAACATTTTATTGAAAATACATTTTTACACACTCAACCACCGGTGGCCGTGGGATAATTTAAGTTTTTTGTGTGGGAGTAGCTCTTTGCTCTTTATCGGACGCGTGTACATTTTAGTAGCCTTCACAGATGGGTTCTCTTTGAGGCGTGCCAGTACATCTCTGTTGGCTGCATTACCCATTACTGTAGAGGGCATATTTAATTCGGCTAGGGTTTGCATGAACTCCTCCCAGCCCCTGGGTATTCTTCGTTGTGAAAGAGCTTGGGGCTGCGTAGCCCCACGAACGAGGTTGAGTAGGTTAGAGCCATTGATGGGGTTTCCCTGGTATACAAATATTCCATTTCCCTCCCAGGATGCCACATCCTTGTTTTTTAACAGTTTATTAAGCAGCAACTCAGCATTTTTCCTATAGCGCATATTGATGCTGTTTAACACTTCTTGTATTACAGGGTTTGGAGGTATGATATTTTCTAGAGATGCTGTCGTTGATGTCTCATCTTGTGCCTGTAGATACAAGTTTATTTTTTCTTTTTCCATATCCCTCTGTCTGTTAAGCACGAGATAGCGCTGTAGCACTTCTGAGTAACAGTTAGCCTTTTCGTGTTCAGACATACCGACGCTTTGCAGGATGTTTTTCATTTCTTCATCTAACTTATGAATGGTCGTGGTTCTAATATTTTCATCCCGATCTGGCGGGTTTCTCAAGCGCTCAAGTTGTTGACTAGGGACTATGTACATTTTTTCAGCGTGCTGCATTAGAGGTTTGTCAGAAGCCCCGTTATCAACGGTAATGCAAAACTTAACAGGGGCCCGATAAATCCGCCCGACTGTCTCACCAATTGCTTCTTTTTTTTAATGGGTAGTCTTTTATCACACAGACTCTTTATGGCATGACGCTTCCCTTTTAAAACCTTTATCTGTTGTTGCGAAAGAGGAATGTTACCTTTTAGGGTGTTGAGAGCGATTTCAACTATAGCTGCTATCAAATCATTAGAAGCTGTATTTAGGATGGCTCTTCTGTGCTGCGGAGACACTTGAACCAAAAGTTTTAAAAGGGGCAGGTTTCTCTTTACACAGCGAGACATGTTGTCTGAGACACACAAGCATGTATGAAGGGGCTGGTTACATATTCATTTCTTTTTATGTGTGATTTGTGGTTTTTCACAGTATACCGTGATCCAATCTGGCGGGAAGATATCCGTCCTCAGTCTGTAAGCCTCAGGCGTTGTGTTATTTAAATCCACAACGAGATAACCAAACGGCTTTCTGGTTGCATCCTCGAAGACTTCTAAAAAGAATTTTGATTTTCCAGGGTACATCTGCCTGGCTAGAATGGCAATCTGTAACTTATCTCTAGGATTCTTAAAGAGCACCATGTATTTGGTATTTAAAGTTATAGTTCGGCTTGCTTTACACCTTGGCAGAAAACATTTTGAACAATATATATGATGCTCAGGTTTCTGTGGTGCACATACTTGGTAAAGGCTTTCTCTATTTCGTCACTTTTACAGGCAGAATCCATTAGATCATCAACAACAACCAAGTTTACTTTATTGGCTGGAAACATTCGTTCATCATTAAAAGTATCAGGCAAAGTGTCCATAAATGTAATAAAAGGATATTTATTTAACATTTCTTTATACAAAGGTTGCCAGCAACTGTAACACCACACAATATTGTTAGGCATGACAGTCAATACACGACCAGCGTGTTCTAACAGCTTTTTAACAAAGAAGCTCTTGCCTGAATTGGACGGCCCCCGCTAAAATACAAGAAAAAGGATGTGACCAGCGCACATCCACCACGCTAGTATCCATAGGGTAATGTGCTAAAGCCATTCTCCAACTTCACCCTTTTGTCATACACAACCTTTTGTGTTTTTTTAATCACACCGGTCTCTATTGTCCAACCCTTTTTGTTTCTTATAATACCAGGTTGCTGTACTCCTATCTTTTTCTGGGATAAATCTGCTGCCCCAGGCTTGTAGTCCAAAACTAGATCTTTCAAACTAGTGAAATTGATTTTCTGGCAGTTTTCTATGTTTAACGTAATCCCTTTTACTTTCATACAGGTCTTCCCCGCTTGACAGCTTGTAACCGTATGTTTTAGGCCCCGCTGATACAAACTCTGTGATATGTTCATCTGAGGGTATCTCGCTTGTGAGCTCACCTAAATAATTACCCAAAGATGGGTTCCAATCACCCTCTCGACTTAGAAATATCACAAAATCTGTATCATGGTACAGACAGCGCTCTTGCAAACTATCTAGAAGGTTGTACAACTCCAGGCGTGCATAAGCCGTTGTAAAACAGGCAATGAAAACGTTGGTGCTACCCAACAATATACACTGGTCTTTTGAGTGCCTCCAAGACACACAGGCTGTTTCATCATCAATAAAATCGCATGATGAAACCTCGAATTCAGGAGAAAACAGATATTTAAAGAGATCATCAGGTTCTCTCACAATGCTTGTGGTAGGCAGGTTTGTTCTTTGACCAAATTTACCCCACAGGGAATTTAAGAAAAGTTTTGCTATTTGACACTTAGCAGGGTTTACATTAATCTGGTCTGCACGCAAACACACCCCCTCTTTTCTAAAGAAATCAGCTATGTACACATTTTGTTTTTCAGTATCATTGCACCAGCGAGGGTAGCCAGAAGCCTCTTGTTTTTGACGAAGGAGTATTTTGATGTATTCGGAAAAGAGATTATCAGATTTTTGCTCGAAATGCCAGATTTCATAGATTTCAACAACCACATACCCTTTTGCAATGGCTAAATTCATCTCCACCGTACACCAAGTCCCCACAAAAGCTCTCTCCTCATCCGTGTGGGCACACATTTCCTGTTGTCGTGTGTCAGCACACGTGTGACACAGTGGAAATATAAGCTTACCGCCCAACCGCATGGGTAACACTGGGAAAAAGAGCTTTCGTGGAGGATATACTTTTGCTTTTATAAAACCAAAGTACTTTGTAGGGGGACCAAATTTGTCATAAATGATTTTTGGATGGCTTATTGGATATTCCTTTGTTTTATTGACAAAAGGGTATAGGCTGGTAAAATCATAGTAGTGTATTTTTTCCCAAGGTCTTGTTTTGTGGTACAGACAAATGGCATTTGTTCTACCCCCAAAAAGGGCATCTCGTGGAATCAGAGGTTGTGGTAATGCGGAGTCAGCCAGGAAATCTGCCCAACCCCCGCCATTTTCTTTTGCCATCTGCTTCCACTCGTGCTCCCATAGACTTATGACCTTGAACCCACGGCTTTCCAGGAATGCAGCTTTTAGCTGTGTTTTGTAATAAAGAAAACCATAGGTCGTGGCTGCTACAGGATTCTGGTCTTTATCATTATAACAGCTCGGACAGCCGTGGTGAAAACAACCATTAAATTCAAAAGCTGTTTTCTACCCCACCGATCACGGCATAGCCATCAAGAAAATAAGACCCCACCTTTTTTTCGCCAACTTTCAGAGCATGTGTGATCTGTATATTTTCTTTGGCCTCTACATACATCAGCCATTGAATAGATGGGGATGAATATCTCTTTGTCTGCCGGTGATAGTTATCTGGTGGAATGAGTGCCACAGTCTTGGGTTCTAAAAACATTAATCTGAACATAGCCATACATAGATACAAGGTTTATATATTGGAAAGGGTCTAATCACCTTGTTTGAATTTCTGAGATGTCACCATGCTCTACAAACACTTCTTTCTCTGTCATTTTCATGATTTCAGCTCGGTAGAGAACACAGGCCTGCCGCAAAATAGATACATCCTGCTGACAGTAATAAGCCAACTCATTTTGCAAATTAAAAGTTTTATGCTGATTGTCCTTGTACCATTGTAAAAATTCCTCTTTTTCTTCAGGCAACATGTTACTCACACCGTAATGTTCAACACCCGGCATGGGGCCCACATAATTTTGATTTTCCAGCGTATTAAAAAAGTGCGGAAAGCACCCCTTGCTGCCTGTAAAACCCATGGCTTGTGGAAGTTTGCTAAGTTTCATAGGCAGGAAATTTAGAGAGTTTATAAAACGTATAGTCAAAGGTTCAACGGTAATTTGTAAAAGTTTAGCACCTTGAACCAGCAGCCCTGTGTCCATCTTTTCCTTAAGTAGTGTAATAAGGAAGCTTATCATAGCTCAGGAAGGAGCTATAGAAAAGGTGAAGTGACTCTGAACAAGCAACCTGTCAGTTCTGGTAGAAATAAGAAAACAGAATTTTCCCATAAAAGACTACCAGTCCCAGAATGCACCAGGTTTCCAACAGCCATTAGAGGAGCTGAAGTGGGGAAACGTGTGTTCAATCAGGAGGGCTATGAGGTAATCCCTAAGCACTCATCTCAAAGGGCAGGGCCTGATTCAGCACAGCTGCGCTGTGTTAGGGAGGAGCACTCATCTAAGCAGAATAAAGGTAGAGTTTATTCTACAGAGAATCATCCTCATCTTGATCCTCAGAATCATCATCATCTTCATGATCAGCTTGGATATTCTCAGTTTCATCTGGAGGATCATCAGAAGCAGAAGCCAAACCGGACGGACAGAGAGGGCAAGAAACCCTTTGGAAGAAAGAAGAGAAAAGCCTTTGGGAGATCTAGAGGAGTCCGGAGCAGTACGTATACTGGGAAGCATTCCAAGGGCCAGCATACACCATTGGACTGGGGAAAGCCAGAGGAATGGTGCTGCAGAGCTAGGAATCTCCAGACGGTACCTGTGAGGGAGACGGCTGCACGTGGAAGGGACCCTAAGACCCGTGCCAGAAGGTATGTGAAGAGAGATCCAGTGTCCAGGGATCTGGATTGGAAGGCTTGACATAAGAACTGGACTACCTACTGGCCAGGCTATATAGAGAGGAACTCTAACAACAATGGAAGCTCAGGTATGAACACTGATCTATGCCCTAGCTATAACCTTGAAAGACAGCAGGGAAACAAGTATTCTCCTGAAAGTGCTCCATTGAGGAATTCATCTGTGCCAATCCATGATATTGAACCCATGATTGTTGAAGAAGGGGGAGAGATTGCAGATGAAGGATGTATTTACATGGATTGCTCTCTGTCTAAACTCCTTTGGTGATTTTCTGTTATAAAATACAACAACCATCACAAAGAAATACAAACTTGTTCTTTAATCTACTCAGAAAAGCTCCTGAGTAGGATTTCTAGCCACGCAGTAGAAAGCAAGCCAGCTAAGGGGTTTCAGCTGGGTAACTGCTAGCACTTGAGTCTTACCTAATTGCTTGTGAGCTCTGAGGGAATCACTTCTGAATCTATGTGGGAAGATATAAGAAGTTAACCTGAAAAGAACAGTTTTTCCTTTCTTTGTGGATTTTTGTTTGTTGTTTGATACACTGCTAAGAAAATATTAGCTAAAGCCTACAGCAAAGACCAGTTTGTTACCAATCAGGTCTTATTTCTTTTGCTTTGATTGCCTGACAAGTTCAAATGTTGTTTTCCTGATTTTGTTTTTTCCAGGTTTAACACTGAAAGCAAGTAACCTGATTTATGTGCTACCAAGCATATCTGTGTTGGGAGAAATAACCCCATAAATAAATATCTTATTGGCTTTACCCTCAAGCACAACTATTTATTGTGAGCAGCTGTGTCTGGTGTGAATGGACTGCATTGCCCACAATCCCTTGCCAATCATATTGATATATGCACTTGCCAAGACTGTGAACATTCTCACCCAGGCAGCCGTCTGACAGTAGTTGTTTAAGAACAAAATATCCGTCATAACCTTTGGAATTATGGGCTATGAAGGTGTAGCCTTTAAATTTTTTGTCACAAAAAATCTGTATAAAGGCAGAAATACATTCGAGACCCTTGAATTCCCAGTTTCTTTCATCATTTAAGTCCGTCACATATATGTAATTAGGGACATGCCAACCTGTTTCTTGCATACATTCACAATCATAAAAAATACATTTCAGATGTTTCAGTTTTACCAATAGGGGTCATAAAACATAAGTGGACGCCATCCCCGGTTAGGGGCTCGCGACATAGTTTACAATGCCGGCCCTTGCACTTATGTTTCTTGTCCACATAAGACTCACATTTCTTGCACAGTATCTTACATAAACACGCCACTTCTTTTTTCAGAGCCAGATACGCGTGTCTATCTAAACACTCTTTAGAACGACAAAAGAGTTTGCAATTAGGGCATCTCTGTTGTATACCGACATTATTCGCACACGTTAGTGTCAAACAAAGACGGCACCATAATGTACAATTATGATCGTGACTGTACGGTTTCGGACAGTAACTACAGAAGTTGCGCTCCCTATAGAATATTTTGACATCGGTTATACCATAGAAATGGTCATTGTGTAGCAACAAGAACACAGTTTTAGGGAACACAGGTCTGTCTGATGTCTTAAAACAAACCCATGAATTTGTGTAAAGCACAACGCGTATGTTTATCTTTAAATGCTGTTCAAATATTGCTACATCATCGAGCATGACTTTTCTATGTACCGGCCATCCCAATTCATTATGTAGTTTTTTAGCACCTTCTAACAATTTGACATCTGTCATTTTTACCTGTGACATGAGGGCTGTGAGGCTACCTGCAAAACACAGGTTATTATCAGTGTTGTTCAAGTCTATCAAATACATCCTTTTCTTATGAATAATATGGCTAAATGGTATAGTCTTTAAGACCCTACGAGCTCCCCCACCCCGATTTCTTATGACAAGTACAACAACACGGAATATATCACAAACCTGGATTTCTCTGTGACTCTGAAGGAGTTTAGCGATCTGATTTAAGAAATCATCAGCGTCTAATGCTTCTGGGTTTAACTTTCCAGAATACAAGGAATTGTGAAAAAGAGATGAGTGTAGATGCACCTGTACATAATCACCGGGTGAAACCCTGCTGCTAACCTCATCCAGAATATGTTGAATACCTTGCCGAATTGAGCCTCAGATAATGATGTTACCCTGTCTAAATTAATAAACCGAAATTCCTCTGAATAAATTACATCATTAAACTTGTCCAATTTACAATCCCACCTTTTCACAAACTGAACATAGCTAACTGGTTCTGATTCTTCAGCGGGGCCTAATGAAAGATTATTTGAGCTGTCCTCTGAAACACTGTGATCAAAGACACAGCTTTCACCATGCTCGCTGTATTCTGTACCGGCGTGTGTAGATTCACCATCAGAAAAACGTTTGCTGTGTGATCTTTTCCTGTTAGACTTCTCTCCCATAGCCGCTGGTTTTCTAACATTTTCTCAATCTGAAAAAGAAAAACGTAGAGGCTAATACTTTTTTTTTTCTTTTACAGAGGCCTAAAAATTTAGGAGCTGGATAAAACTGGAATACTCACGATTCTGTTTGTCTTTTGGTTTTCTGTAAGGTACCGTCTGTTGGTTAGGCTGGACATCTTGTTTTGTAGCATCGTCTTGGTCTAAAATAAAAAAAAGATTAAAGGTTGAGGCACATTATAAAATTAAAAACCACAGGTCATATCTTTTAACATTCTTTGTTGCCTTCTTTTTGTAAGAGAAAGTTTATTTTTTCTGTAGGGTGCCGTCTGTTGATTAGGCTGGTCATCTTGTTTTGTAAAGGTTGAGGCTGTCCTCTGAAACACTGTGATCAAAGACACGTCTTTCACCAAGCCCTCCGTATTCTGTACCGGCGTGTGTAGATTCACCATCAGAAAAACTTTCGCTGTGTGATCTTTTCCTGTTAGACTTCTCTCCCATAGCCGCTGGTTTTCTAACATTTTCTCGGTCTGAAAAAGAAAACGTAGGGGCTAATACTTTTTTTTCTTTTACAGAGACCTTAAAATCTATGTGTTGGATAAAACCGGAATACTCATGATTCTGCTTGTCTTTTGGTTTTCTGTAAGGTACCGTCTGTTGGTTAGGCTGGACATCTTGTTTTGTAGCATCTTCTTGGTCTAAAATAAAAAAAAGATTAAAGGTTGAGGCACATTATAAAGAGCATGGCTGCTGGAAAATTAAAAACCACAGGTCATACCTTTTAACGTTCTTTGTTGCCTTCTTTTTGTAAGAGAAAGTTGATTTGTAGCCCCCTTTTTCTGCTCCTATTTTTTTAAAGACAATCATAAGAGACAGAAACATTACATAGCCAACAATATTTTTTTAAAAAAGTAAAACTCATATCTACTCACCATGTCTGAAGAAGAATTGCAGATGATATAGGCTGTAGAGAGACTATGTGATCTCTTCTGGCTGCTGAAATATACTGCAGCTTTTTAAAATGAAATTCTTTTGATGGGATTTACAACCCCCAGACTCTTTAACTGAAATATCTCTGGATCTCATAATCTTATCATACAACCTGGCTAATTCACACTGCCTTTTTTTTTCGCAGACAGTACATTGTAATAGATGCTATATATTGTGCATGTGGCTAATACACATACCCCCATCCCCTGATGTCTTAAGTGGATTTAAGTTCTACAATAGAGCTCTGCTCTTCACATTCTTATCATATGGCCCATTGTGTAAGGCACAAATATTGATTAACTAGGCATTCCTAAAACACACCACACATAGGTTCAAAATGTTTTATTTCAAATAAAATGTTTTCATCTTGTGAAATGATTCATTTGAGCATTACTAGTTTTTTAAAAAATATAAAGGCATACATATAATTTTTCTTCATCTGTATGTTCAACTAATAGATTCTGGAAATACATACATTTTCATAAAAAGTCAATTTTTACAGAACTTGGTGTTTTTTAAAGAACGATCTATAATCTCTGTCACAGATTAAACCTTCCACTAGTTCTATATCGCCGTCTGCCACAGATCTAAGCAAAATATTGAGCAGTTGTCCTGGATTTCTACTGGTATTAAAATCTCTGATGAGTTCAAACAAAAAATTCAAATTTTCATAAACTAGGGCAGTTGCTTTCATTTTATGACCAACAATCATGGCAACATTTACAATAGGTCCTAGACACAACCTGTTACAAGTTTTATGGATTTTCTGCTGTATTTCCTTGGGTCCCCACCTCAAACAATCATGATGTCTTTGCCCTGGAGCATGTATTACACAAGCTGCACAGTCTCTATGCATAACACCCTGCCAGCATTTCCTGATAATATAGCCCACCGTTGCTTGTATAGCAGATTTCAATGTGTTTATTTCATCAGGTTTTGTGTAGTCCTTTTGGCTGGCTATGACATCAAATGCCTCCCTTTGATATGTACAGAGAAAGCACAAACAACGTAGATTGGTTGCTTATATGTCCTCTAGCTCCTGTAGGAGCGGAGATTCATCACTTCCCTACAAAAAAAACCAAAATAATGTCAGTGTGAACCAACTTTTCTATAACACTTTTCTAAATAAAAAAACCTTCTCTTACCTCTGCTGATCCTAGTTCTTCCAATAAACAGTTTGTTTCTGCGTGATATAATTCTATATCCTCTGGATCCATTGTGTTGTCAGATGTTAAGTCAATCTCGGTGTCAGAATCGCAGAGTTCTTGAGAATCAAATAATATCTGACCATCTGGATAATCTACATTCTCTGTTATTTCTTGTTCAGGCTCTGCCAGACTCTCCAGTATTTCAAATGGATTTTCAATCGGTGGATACCCCTCAGCAGCGGCATCACGGTCCTTAAGAAAGTAATTAATGTTGTGTGCCCTGCTGGAAATTCTGCTTGGTGTTCCAAAAAGAGCCATTTTTTCTTTTTGAATCTCTGTGTTAAAATGTTCCCCTTACACAGGACACACAGCCTTACACCAGGAGCATGCTCAGAACACCTGGAGCATGCTCAGAACAGACCTCTTGTTTCAACCAATCACGTGTTACCACACCCTAGAGAGGCATGTTCAGACTTGTCTCTCAGTATTGGTTTTTTCAAAGCCACTAAAAAATAGCTGTGGCTGTGTTTGAACTCAGCTCTCTTTCTCTCAAAAACAAATAGCTGTATTAGGGGGATTTGAACTCAGGTCTCTCTCTCTCTCTCTCTTTCTCTCTGTATTTCAGTCTGAACTTACATTGTGTTTGCCAGAATACTTTTCTATAACCATGAGGTCTTAAAAGCAAAATTCTATCATATGGACAGCAGTGGTTTCTCTAACAAAAGATGTGTTAATAGAGGGTTAACATTTGTAAAGAAAAGCTTCTACCCTGTCTGTGCCTCTGTGAAAAGCCCTGTGCTGTGCTAAGAATCTTTTGTGAGAAAAAAGAACTGGGGCAGTGGGAGAGAGAGAAAAGCATTTTTTTTTGTTTTCCAGGGTTCCTGCTTTTTGCAGATGTAAACATTAACCAGAAGCAAAACACATTTCCGGAGTCAGTCACTCTGCTTCCGCTGAGGTCATCGGAAAAGGACATGGCCCTTTTCTGATGACGCCCTGTTTCCGGTGATGTCATTTCCGATGATGTAGGCAGGGGCATGGTTGAGGGTGGGAGGCTGTGGGTGGGGCACAAACCCAGAAGTGGGTGCTGATTGGCTAATGCCATATTGTGGGGCAGGGCGTGGGTGTGGCACAAACCCGGAAGTGGACGCTGATTGGATGTCGTCATCCTTGGGGTGGGGTGGAGGCGTGTCAAGTGGGGGTGGTGGCCACACCTGGGGGTGGGAGTGGGCGGGGCTAACTCACCATTCACTTCTGTGGGAGGGGGCGTGGCCTAAGGTGGGACAAACACCGGAAGTGAATGCTGATTGGCTCCTGTCATCCTTATCTCACTTGTCAATCAGTTTGATGAGTAGTGTACCCATTATACTACTGTTGTTGATTGCTTGCTCTCAGCTGTGTAATTTGCAAGGTTAACTGCTCCACCATAGTTTCCTGGACAGCCACGTGCTGCTCAACCTCAGTCAGCCTGCCAAGTTGTGCCTTGAATTGCTCTTCTATCCCATCCACCGTGGACTGCAGACGGTTAAGTCGGTCCTCTAGTGCCGCCAAGACCATAGGGGAGATCTCTGCTGCAAGTTCCCCGGTTCCAGCTGTGTTGGCCTTCAAAGCATCTGCGGCCATTTTATAACCAGAGGCAGGCTTTTTGGTAGCACAGGCTTTTGCTGGGCGCTGTGGCATAACCTGTCAATCACTACCTGTGCCGATCACCTCTCCGCTTTCCCCAGGTGCTCCTCCCATCTCTCTTAGCTCTTAGTCAGTCATCAGTGCAGTATTTAGCCAGATGTTCGCTAGATTTTGAGTCCTTAAAATGGGAGCTCTGCCCCTTCACCTCTTTCTCCTCTCCTAGCAATACATGATCCACCTTGGGCCCATCTTTCTTAGTTGCTATGTGGCCAGCTGATTTTAGGTGCAGCTCCAGAATGATTGGTCCAGGTCAGGCATCCAACAGCTTGTATCAGCCAATCAGAGAATGTCTCCAAGGCATGTCAAGGCTGCTAATCCAATGCACTTTATGATGAGCCAGTTTATGGACTTGGATCCATGAAGCAAACGCCAACAGTGTATGTTTCCAGTTCAAGTCAATGGCCTCTCTGAGATTCAGCTTGTGTACATGCAGGCTGTCAGGAGTTTCATGTCTTTGTCTCTCTCTCTCAGTAAGGCCAAGCTGGAAAAGACTCCATTTTGTGTAGCTGACTTCCACTTTGTAGTGCTGACCTAGGCAGTGGCCTGCATAGTTTGTGCCATTGCCCCTACAGATGTTCCTAGCACGAGGATGTCCAAGTAGAATGGGAGTGTGCCAGAGGAGTGGCCTGGGCATAGTCGCAGTACAATTCCAGAATGGCACAACTATGTCTGGCCTGGTTGTTGAGGTGTCCATGACTATATCTGTTCCTGACCATGAATAACAAGCAAAAATGTGCTCATTTCATGGCAGCAATGCTACCAGCGGGAAGAGCACAATGCGTTGCAATCAACACTATCAGTATTTCCTGGGAAAAGAAACCTGCATGAAAATACAAACTTCAAACTGATTTCTAACTTGTCACCCACATCTGAGTGCAGAGCTGGAGTTAGAGAGTGGCAAACATGGCAATTGCCCTTAGCCCCATGTCACAGGGGGCCCCAAGCCTGCCTCTAGTTGAAGCAGGGATAGCCTGCATGTGGGCTTTGGGGTTCCCTCACTAGTTTCTGCCCTGGACCCCTGCATGTTTAATACCAGGCCCTGTATGAGCATCTGCACTATCACTGAATATGGATGTCCCCCTTTTGGAAAACACCAGCCAGGATATCCAAGAAGATATTTCTGTGATTGTTCATTTGGCAACGTCCATATTTCTAAAATAGGGCCAACCCTCAGCAGAGACTAGAAGGAAGCATCACCAAAGAGAAGAACGCAGCCAAGAGGCAACATTATTTATTAAAAAAAAAAATTCTATACCACCCTTTCCAGAGATCAAGGGTGATTTACAAATAGAAACATAGAAAACATAGAAACATGATGACAGAAAAAGACCACATGGCCTATCTAGTCTGTCCCTCCATAACAACAACAGTCCACTTTTTACCTTTAGAGATCCTCTGTGTTGGTCCCATGCTTTTTTGAATTCAGTTACTGTCCTCATCTCTACCACCTCCACTGGGAGACTACTCTTGGATCCACTACTCTTTCTGTAAAGAAATATTTCCGCATATCACTCCTGAATCTATCTCCCTTCACCCTCATCCCTTGTCCCCTCGTAGCAGAACTTGCTTTCTCCCTGAACATTTATGCCACAGAAGTATTTAAACATCTCAATCATATCACCTCTATCCTGCCTTTCCTCTAAGGTGTACATATTAAGATCCTTAAGTCTGTCCTCATATGCTTTATAATGAAGCCCATTAATCATTTTAGTAGCAACCCTCTGCACCGACTCCATCCTGTTCACATCCTTTTGAAGGTGCGGTCTCCAGAATTGCACACCATACTCCAAATGACGTGGCACCAAAGACTTATACAGAGGCATTATCACCTCCTTTTTTCTGCTAGCCATTCCTCTCCGTATGCACCCAAGCATCCTTCTAGCTTTTGCCGTCGCCTTTTCTACCTGTTTAGCTACTTTAAGATCATCAGACACAACCACGCCTAGGTCCCGCTCTTCTTTAGTGGACAAAAGTACTTCACCTCCTATACTGTAATGCTCCCTTGGATTGCTGCAGCCCAAATGCATGACCTTACATTTTTTAACATTAAATCCCAGCTGCCAAATTCTAGACCATTCTTCAAGCTTAGCTAGATCCCTCCTCATGTTATCTACACCTTCCTGGGTGTCTACTCTATTGCAGATTTTGGTATCATCTGCAAAGAGGCAAACCTTACCCGACAGCCCTTCCGCTATATCACTAACAAAGATGTTAAAAAGAATCGGACCAAGGACAGATCCCTGGGGCACACCACTGGTAACATCCTTCTCCTCAGAGTGAGCTCCATTTACTTGTACTCTTTGTCGCCTCCCACCCAACCAATTTCTAACCCAAGCAGTAACTTTAGGGTCCATCCCTAGGGTGCTCAGTTTGTTTATAAGTCGCCAGTGAGGAACAGTGTCAAAGGCTTTACTGAAATCTAAATACACCACATCTAGAGCTCTCCCTCGGTCCAACTCCCTGGTCACCCAGTCAAAGAAATCAATCAGATTTGTCTGACAAGATCTGCCTCTGGTGAATCCATGCTGCCTCAGATCCTGTAATCCGCTGGACTCCAGAAACCTCACTATTTTCTCTTTCAGCAGCGTTTCCAATAATTTACTCACCACCGAAGTTAAACTAACCGGCCTGTAGTTTTCAACCACATCCTTACTTCCGCTTCTGTGTAAAGGCACCACATGAGCCTCTCTCCAGTCCTTTGGCACCACTCCCGACTCCAACAAGGCATTGAAAAGGTCAGTCAGTGGAGTTGCTAGAACGTCCCCAAGTTCCCTCAGTATTCTAGGGTGTATCCCATCTGGTCCCATCGCTTTGTCTACTTTAAGTTGAGCTAGTTTCTCACGAACACAGTCTTCTGAATATTGTTCAAGATGTCCCTCACTTCTGTTCTTATTTGTGGGTGTTTTCTGAGGTCCTGCTCCTGGTAATGTAATAAACAATTACATTAAACTAGTAGAATTGAACTTACAAAAAAAAGAGCTTGGGTATGGTACAGAGATGTCGAGGAATTAAATCAAAGAGTATGTACAGGAATCTCATACAATATTTACAGGTAACATATATTACAATCAACTTATTTACAAGTGAGTTTATGCTCGTCAGAGTTGAGTTAGATAAAGCAGTTGAATTGGGAGTTGGGAATCATGATGAAAAGTAGAGGGTTCAGGGTGTATTTTTAAAACGTTTTTTGTTATGTTGGGTATATTTTGTTTCCATCAGATAAATCACCAAAGTGTTCCATGAACAGATATATTTAATTTCCTTTCTAAAGTCTTTAAGAGCAATAATAGCTCTCAACTTATCTGGTAGGGCATACCTGAGTATAAAAGCGCAATAGGTGAATGCTTTGTTACTTGTGGAGCGGTTTGTGTTTCAGTAGTTAGTGGGGACTGTCATGGTATTACTGTTGTTACTTCTAGTTCTCTCGTGAGAAGGAATGGTGATGAGAGATTAAGTATGATGGAGCTATTTCTTTCAGCAGTTTAAATGTGATCATGAGTATTTTATATTTAATCCGGCTCAAAATTGTAACCAATGTAACTTGTAAAATATTGTTGTGATGTGTTCTGTGCTGTTAATCTTGTAGATAATACGGGCAGCAACATTTTGAGCTATTTTCAGGTGATTAATTGTCTGCTTTGGTAGATTTTGTAAGATAGCATTTGAAAAATCAAAATGCGGAATGATCATGGCTTGGAGGACCGAACAAAAGTCATGACTATCCAGGAATGGTCTAAGCTGCTGAAGCATTCGCAGTTTATAGAAGATAGCTTCAGTTATTAGTTTTTACATGGGAAGTCATGGAAAGTGACTGATCCAAGGTGAAGATCTTCACCTCTGGCTTAGATGTAAGATACAGTACTTTTACCAAAAGAGAGAGGCACACTTGAAGGGGATAATAATTACAATGTGTGGGCTACACTGTATTCTTGTATTTGTTGGACAATAAATCTGTAGCTATGCTGCATACCAAGTGTCTGTGGGCTCCAGTGTTTCAAGTGCTCATATTTTCTAGCTTGCACCAAACGTAAGCCTTATTTCCCTCTGTTACATCTGGTAGCAGAGGATAACTTAAAGTAGTCTCAAAGAAAAGGTTTGAAGGGTCCTACTAGCAAAAAAAAAGATCACTCTGTAACAGACACAACCACTAAGAGGATCCCTCAACTACAGGATCATGCCCATAGAAAAGGGAATGATCCTGTTTTTCTTGCAGTTTAGCTGCCACAATGATTGGCGTAAATAGGAATCGGCACCACATATGACCTTCATTGCCCATCAAGCAAGGTTTGAAAAAGATCATTGGAATTCCTAACACAATTTTATTTTATATTTATGGAGTTTTACAAAATACAAGCATAAACACTTGTGAATTATGCTTGTATAGTCTCCCAGTGGAGATGGTAGAGATGAGGACAGTATCTGAATTCAAAAAAGCATGGGACAAACACAGAGGATCTCTAAAAGAAAAAAGTGGACTGTTGTAGTTGTTGATATGGAAGGACAGACTACATAGGCCATGTGGTCTTTTTCTGTCGTCATTTTTCTATGTTTCTAACACTTGCATTGGAAATGAGGGTTGTCTAAGCTAATAGAAAAACATCCTGTAAAATTAGGAAATACATACAAAGAGCAAACCCCTACCCCACAAGATAGGGATCCATGATGAAAAGGAAATACAACAAAAATACAATACTCTTATAGGAAAGCTAAGTCTGGTACTAACACAGGAAGGAGAACCACTTGTCTCTGATTCCATGAGCCGACGAGCATGCAAGAAGGAAACCGACTGCGAAGGAAAAAGAAAAATATATGACCGACCCTGAAGTTTAACAAGGCACTTACAAGAATATTTAAAAAGAAATGTCCCACCTAGCTGCAAAACACGCGGGTGCAGAATGAGAAACTCCCATCTGCGACATTGGGTTTCTTTAGCTAGGTCATGGAAAATCCTGACCAGGAAGCCTCTGAAGGAAACATTCCTTTTCCTAAGAAAACATCCTGAGTAACCACTCCCTAGCCAAAATAAAAGCAAGAGTGATCAAACAAGTGGCTGGAATAATCATTTCAAAATCTAGTAACTCAGAAACATTCAAAACATCTGCTATCTGAAGGCCAGAAATCTCAGCCACAGCTGAGACTTTCTGACCAGTTGGCAAATAATAAGCCTTTACCAAAGGAGGATATGATTCAGAAGGAACCCCCAAGACTTCAGATAAGTGGTGGCCAATTATAAAGGTGCACGTCCAGGCAATCTGGACATTCAGAAATCTGGATGGCCCGGAGATGTACCCAATTCTGCTCCCGCTGGGGCTAGATGGCCCCATGGGAGCAGAATTACAGCATAGGGCCTGGATGTCCAGGACGTACCCTGATTCAGGAACCCCGGATGTCCAGGCATTTCCCTGGCTAGTCCAGCCAGGTTCCTGCATGGAGCCGCGGTGCCACGGCATTCCGTTGCCTTGGCACCATGGCTCCATGCAGGAGCCATTATCCCCGGCAATCACAGCTAAGTTGATTTCCCTGCCACCCGACCCCTGATCAGGCCGTTCATGGCCAGGGTCGGGCTGTGGGGAACCCCCTGCACCCTCTCACCTCTTTGTCTGGACTCAGATCCATACTTTGCAGCTGTCTAGGGAGACCTATTCCACCTCAGAGGTGGAATAAGTCCCCGTCTAGATTGCCTGCCCTGGATGTACAGTCGATCCCGAAATTGGCCCTGTATGTCTGGGGTCAGGTTCCCGCTCACCCCCCGCCCCAACTCCTCCTACAGCCCACTCACTCCCACCAAGGAACAGAGATCCCCGCAAATCTTGCCTGTACGTGCGGGGAGCTGTTTGTGGAATTGGCATTCTAACATTTAGGAACCAGATTTGTGGAGTAAGTGTAAGAATGGAATAGCAGAATTGTCAAGTTGGAGGAGTGGCCTAGTGGTTGGGGCAAGGTACTTCAGGCTGGAAGGTCGGGGGTTCAAATCCCACTAGAAGACAGCAACCTTGGGCTGGAAGGACTGGGGTTTCTAGTCCCACAGGTGCTCCTTGTGGTCTTGGGCAAGCCACTTAGCCCTCCATAGCCCATGTTCCCTGTAAAATAGTTATCTCCAAGTTATAATGGCCTGTTCAATGTAATTTCAGTTTGTTCAATGTAAACCGCACTGATGCAGAATAGCGTGGTATATAAGAGAATATAAATAAATTATGCAGTTCTAGGAGTGAGGGGCCCATAGCCTGTCTGCCGACCCCCTTAACTTGGATTTTCACTTCCATGGCAACGGAAGTGAAAATCCTGGTTATGCTGGATGTGCTGGCAGCAGCCGAGGCTTAGTGATAGCTGTGATTTTCGATGCTACCCACATAGCCTCTGTGCCTTAAAGATAGGCAAAGGTGCAGAGGGCTAAGTGGGTAGCATCGAAAATCGCTGCTACCCGCTTAGCCCTTTCCTCTGCCCCAAAAAAGCCCCGATGCTAACCGCATAGCATCTGGGCGCGTTAGGGACTTATCCGGGATTTTCGAAAGGCACTATCCATGTAGGTGCCTTTCGAAAATCCAAGATAAGGCATTTACACAGGTAACTAGGGCAGTTACCCATGTAAATGCTTTCGAAAATGCTGCCTGAGATTTTTTTTGCTAGTTCTGGTTCTACATTTGCATTGTAGTGCAGTATGGCAGAGCTCAACTCCCAGTCCTGGAGGGCCGCAAACCAGTCAGATTTTCAAGATATCCCTAATGAATATGCATGAGATAAATTTGAATATAATGGGGGCAGTGCATGCAAATATATCTCATGCATATTTATTAGGGACATCCTGAAAATCTGACTGGCTCACAGCACTCCAGGACTGGAGTTGGAGACCTCTGCAGTATGCTATTTGTGGTCTCTGACTTTACCCATTGGAATCATTGTTGCAGGTCCCATAATGCAACATGATAAACTTGTCAGAAATCCAGGACTGACTTAAAATTTCACTCCTGGAACTGCATAATTTGGCAACTTTGGAATATATAGAAGAAACTTCCTTGAAGAACAGAATTCATGAGGGAGAAGTATGGGGAAAAATAAAAGAGAGGTAATGAGGAATTGCAAAATGAATACATTTCAAGATGAGTAAGAGAAACTTGAACTGTATGTGTAAGTGAATAGGAAATCAACGTAGTACCTTAAGAAGAGGGTTATATGGGTGTAGTGATACAGGAAAGAGAAGAGAAATCATGCTGCTACATTTTGAATACATTTTAGTGAACAGAGTTGGTTTTTGATTCACTGGAAGACCTGAGTGGTGCACAGTACATTAGGTGTGTTCACAACAGGACAGATGGAAAATTTGTGGTGCCCCCTTACCCCCCAGCAACCATAGCCTCAGCTTCGCATTCCCATTTCCAGGTCTTTTATACATATGTTAAAATGTAGGAGGCCCAGCACAGATCCCTGAGGTAATCCACTATTTACCTTTCTCCAATAAGAAAACTGACCATTTATCCCTACGCTCTGTTTTCTATTTTTTAACCAGTTACCAATCCACAATAGGAAACTGCCTCCCATTCCATAACATTTTAATTTCCTTTCTTCATGAGGGACCTTATCAAACGTTTTTTTAAAATCCAGATACAGTATATCCACCGGCTTACCTTTATCTACCTGCTTATTCACACCTTCACAAAAATGTAGCAGATTGGTGAGGCAAAACTTACTTTGGCTAAATCCATGGTGGCTTTGTACCATTAAACCATGGCCATTTATATGTTAAGTATTTTTTTTATAATGGTTTCTATCATTTTTCCTTCCACTGATGTCAGACTCACTGGTCTGCAGTTTCACGGATTATCCCCAGAACCTTTTTTTAAAATTGGTATAACTTTGGACACTCTCTCATCTCTCATTTTTTAGTTATTTAGACACCTTTGGAAGTATACCATCTGGTCGAGGTGGTTTACTACTTGAACAAGCAAGCGGAAAGCTACTGGTTAGCTACTGGCTCTACTTGTCCCTTTTGGTTATGTCAAAGCTTTAGCCAATGTTTACTACTATACCCTCTCTGATTCATTTGCATGTATATTCTTTAACACCTCTATGGGACACAGGGCTGGCAGGGTTGTTCTATCTCCACATACTAATGTTAGAATGCAAGCTGGAGTGCAAAGAAGCCATGCCTAATATGGCAATGGACTCCTCTATATTCTATATCAGCCATGTCTCCCACCATTTTTTTTGGAGTATATCGCAATTTCTAAATTCCCACCAAAAACAGTGTCACGCCCTTGCCCCTTACTTCCAGTATGGAGGGGCGTGGTTATCATAGAAAGTTTCACCTTTTAGCCTTTAACTGACTGGTTCCTTTGCCATGCCCTTTGGGAAAGGTAGTTCAGTCACAATCCACTTGGCTTCAGGTAGAACAAAACACTTGTAGTTGGCTCGAATGATAAGGCAATGACATAATTTAATGACTCAAATGCAAGGTTCACAAATACTACCCTTGGATACTTTCTCCAGGATTCTTCACAATATACATCAGGACATAAATAAACCCAAAGCAAACTTTCAGCTTATAGTATTCTTCAGCTCAAGGTAAAGCCTTTTAACAGTCAATGCTACCAGCTTGGCTAGCATTGCTGTTTAAACAGCATTTCTCAATGGCAG
Source organism: Ichthyophis bannanicus (assembly GCA_033557465.1). Classification (NCBI taxonomy): domain Eukaryota; kingdom Metazoa; phylum Chordata; class Amphibia; order Gymnophiona; family Ichthyophiidae; genus Ichthyophis; species Ichthyophis bannanicus. The sequence goes on from CM066037.1 coordinate 212,757,869, forward strand.
TTTTCTATTCTCATAGTCCCAAACACTTCCAGGCTGGTTTGTCTCCTTACAAACAAAGTAAAACTTTTAACAGGACAAAAACTTCTCATAAGCAAATAATGCTCTATTCCATGCTTTAGGAATATTCAAAAACAAAGCCAAAAACTTTACTTCCTTTCACCATTAGCTCGGCTTCTTGCCGGTGCACTGCTCTGGATATCAGGTGTTTATCAAGCACAGAGAGCTTCAGTTTGCTCTTGCTTTCTCAGCAAACATATTTCTTCTTTAACACAGGACATGCACAAAACCATCTACAGGCTTTCAAGGTTACCTGACTCTGAAGGTTTTCTCTTAAGGGTGGTTTTCTTTCAATCCCTCTGCACTAAAGGATTGGCACAAGGAGCAATCCATGTATGAGTCTTCGTCATTCACAGCTAGGTCTGGTTCACCTAGTTGCATAGGCTCTACCTCTCCTTCCAGTTCACAGGGTTCAGCTGACTGCCTTCCGTTAGAGCTGAGAGTATCCCTTGCAGCTCTGCACTGCTCTGTATTAGACAAGCTTTCAAGGCTCATATCTGGGCCTGGGCTTGTAGCAGCTTCTCCTCCCTCATGCTCTGGCCACCATTCTCCTGTGCTTCCTCGTCCTGTCCTCCAGCTTGTGTTTCTGCTTGGGTCTCTCCCTGAGACTCTCTATGAGACTCTCCTCCTCCTCTCCCCTTGATTCTTTCTTTATCCTAGACTTAAATCCCCAAGGCTCCAACCCCACCTCTTCTCCTCTCAGGTGACGGAGATCAGCTTGCCTCCTGGCAGCTGGGTAATTAGGTTACTCCGTGACGTAAGGGTCCTTTACCCTGAGTCTGTATTCCCTCTCCTTTTCTCCACTATGGGAACTCTGAAACCTATCCCATCTGGGAATTTCCTGCTTTCTAGGTGTGATTGGGGTTTTGTTTCTCTGACCTTGCAAAATAGGTCCTTTTATAAGGGTGAATTCCTTTCCTTTATCCCTTTCTCCTCTGTCATGATAAACTTCCTTATCACAACAGATATCCAGGGGAGTTCAGATCAATACGTATTGATAACTGGGAGGGGACAGGGGAACAGCAAAGCACCTTATAAATTTCAGCACATTAGGCAACTACATTATTCTGCCCCATCTACTGCAGAGAATCCCACCTCACCCCTGCTTATATTATTCATTTAATAGCATTTTTGTTAGTTACTCAATTTTGTTGATTGTTATCTCAATAATAATTAAAACAATATTGTTATACTATCACAGAATGCTACTGGATGGGTAGTCCTCAACCGTCTCAGGTACAAACTAACGGGCCGAGGCAGAAAGACTAGTATGCCCTTTGTGCATAGATAACGCAACTTATATGCACAGGTTCCGCCACGCCAAATGAAGGAAAGAGATTGGCGTGCATGTAAACAGCAAAAGAAAAGTATGTGCACACAGCAACGACAAGCATATTTAAATAATATGCAAATAAGCTGCACATATTAAAACAGAATACTAATAAGGTCTGCGCCCAATGCAGAGAAATGCTTAGAGGATTACATAACCAACAGGAGCACCAATATCTCTATGCCTGGTCTGCGGTGGCTTAAACATTTTGCACATGTAGGGAAAAACTGTTTCAGGGTAGGTACCGGTGAACAGTTAACTTAGACGTGAAAATTTTCTGCATGTATCTTTCAGCTTATAAGCGAAAGTTCGGAATTCAAGAAGAAAAGTCTTTTGTTCTTATCTTTGTATGCTTTTTGGACTCATATTATTTATCTTTCATTTTAGGGCTCTTTGTTGTGATTTCATAAAAAAATGTTTTTGGGCAAAATAGTGATTATTATGGGGTGAATGCCAAAAGAACCTGCACATTCTGTACACATAATGTGAATGTTTGACATTTACGTACATGCGTACACAACCACTTATAGCACGTCTGTTTGTGTAAGCGTTGGTTTCCCTTCTTTCTACTTTACACTGAGGTTTTGCAGAGAACTCCTTTGTATACATGCCCTTTGCTACATACCTGCGCTGAAGTCTCATGCTATCAGCACATTACGAAAATGCATCCACAGCTAATAGTGCGTGACTTCAGCACCAGCTTTCTGCATTGGCCTGTAAGATTGTTATCCACTGTAACATAATGTAACTCGCCATGAACTAAATCCAATTCCCAATTTCCTTCACCCAAGTCAATGCAGAAACAGCTTACAAGAGTTGGCCATTATAGCGGAAGTGCCTTGGGTGAGGTTTTTCAATGGCAAAGGCTAGAACAGCTGATGACCCCCTTGAAAAAGAGTGAGCATATAGATGCCAAGGAGAAATTAGACTTACCTGCTAATTGGCGTTCCTTGAGGAACTCCATCCAGTCCTGCACTTCTGAGTAGTGTACCTCTTCCAGCAGCTTGGAGACTGAGCATGTCATCTTTTGATGACACCAGCGTACTTATGAAGCTGGCACCGAACACCAGTCCCAGTAACCTATTGACAAAGCAACAAATTAGTAGCCAAACATGAGTAAACAATTCTAATCCTAAATAACCTTGTGCCCCACCCCTACTGGAGAAGGGATCCTCCTTCCCCCCAGAATGAGGAGGCTTACCTGTGGAGTGCATGGGCGACTATGTCAAGCAATGAGCGTGAGACAGACAGTTCTCCTGGTCCGCCTACAACGCCATCACCACCATAAGTCCCCAGTGCCCCCTGGCGACTTCCACCACCAAGGGAATCAGCTTCAGAATCAGGGTCGCGTAACAGAATGTCATGTAGAAGCACTCAGGGAGTGTTCCGAGACAGGACTGGAGTTCCTCAAGGAATGCCAATTAGCAGGTGAGTCTAATTTATCCTTTCTTATCGTCCCTCCAGTCCAGTCCCGCACTTCTGAGATGTAACAGAGCAGTTAGTTTGATGGGAGGGACCTGCAAATCCAGCCTGAAGCACTGCTGGCCCAAAACAGGTGTCTCCCGCCACCTGTACATCGAGATGATAATGCTTAGCAAAAGTATGAAGTGAGCAGGGCCGGATTTACCTATACGCCATGTACGCCATGGCGTAGGGCCCACAGCCGGCAGGGGCCCACAAAAAAAGAACAAGTAAATTTTTTTAAAATACAATTTTAAAAAAAAACCTGATGGCTGCCGCTGCGGGGCCCCCTCTGCTGCCGCGGCAGCACCGACTGACCCGCGGGGGCCCCGTCTACAAGCTGAAGGGGTCGGGTCGGGTCGTTCCTCCCTCCCTCCCTCCCTCCCTCCGTGCGGGCTGCAGGCTGTGAGAGACGCAAAAGGAGAGTGTCTCCTCGCGTCTCTGTTAAGCCCGCAGGGGCTGATGGGAAATTTCCCATCAGCCCCTGCGGGCTTAACAGAGACGCAAGGAGACGCTCTCTCTTCGCATCTCTCACAGCCTGCAGCCTGCACGGAGGGAGGGAGGGAGGAACGACCGACCCGACCCAACCCGACGGCTTCAGCTTGTAGACGGGGCCCCCGCGGGTCAGTCGGTGCTGCCGCGGCAGCAGAGGGGGCCCCGCGGCGGCAGCCATCAGGTTTTTTTTTTAAATTAAATTTTACTTTAGGCCGACGGGGGGGGGGGGGGTTGGACGGGGAATGGGGGGTGGGGGGGGGGAGGCCGGGTAATGGGCTATTGGGGGGCTGGGCTGGAAATGGGCTGGGGGGGGTAGGGCTGGTAATGGGCTATGGGGGGGGTAGGACTGGTAATGGGCTATTGGGGGGGCTGGGGGGGGTAGGGCTGGTAATGGGCTATGGGGGGGGTAGGACTGGTAATGGGCTATTGGGGGGGCTGGGGCTGTAAATGGGCTGGGGGGGGGGTTAAGGCTAGAGGTGGGCTGATGGGGTTAGGACTGGTAATGGACGGTGGGCTGTTGGGGGGCTTAGAACTGGCAATGGGCTTTGGGGGGGTTAAGACTGGTAATGGGCTGTGGGCTGATGGGCGCTGTCTGGTAATGGGCTATGGGGGGCTAGGACTGGAAATGGGCTGGGGGGTTAAGACTGGAGGTGGGCTGATGGGGTTAGGACTGGTAATGGGCTGTTGGGGGGGTTTAGAACTGGTAATGGGCTTTGGGGGGGTTAAGACTGGTAATGGGCTGTGGGCTGATGGGGGTTGTCTGGTAATGGGCTATGGGGGGCTAGGACTGGAAATGGGCTGGGGGGTTAAAACTGGAGGTGGGATGATGGGGTTAGGACTGGAAGTGGGCTGATGGGGGGTTAGGACTGGTAATGGGCTTTGGGGGGCTGACTGGAAATGGGTTGATGGGGTTAGGACTGGAAGTGGGCTGATGGGGGGTTAGGACTGGTAATGGGTTATAGGGGGGCTTAAACTGAAAATGGGGTGATGGGTTAAGGACTGTAAGTGGGTTGATGGGGGGCTAGGACTGGTATTGGGTTGGGGGGTTGCTAGGACTGGAAATGGGCTGATGGATGGCTAGGACTGGAAATGGGCTGATGCAGGGACTAGAAGGGAATGGATGCTGGGTGAGGCTGGAACTAGAAGGGAGCTGATGTTGGGGGAGGATTAGAATGGGATGGGGCTGGAAGAGTAAAATGGAGAAGGGAAAAATATTTTGTGTGGGAGGGATAAAAAATCTACAATTGGCCGGGTATTGGGAGAGTAAGTGGGGATTGAGGATGGAGGGGTAAAATTTGAGTGGATGAAATAGGAATGAGGAAAGAGCAAAAGGAGAAAGATTAGTATGTTAAAGCAGATGTAGAGAGAGAATGGAAAAAAATCTAGAAGAGAGAAGAAAGGACAAATGGACAGCAGACGATGGAGAGTTAGCAGAAGACACGAAGAAACCAGAAGAAAAGAAAGTGGCTGGAGCAATTGCAGCTGAAAAAAATGCACAAAAGGTAGAAAAATCTCTTTATTTTGAATTTATTAATTGGAATATGTCAGCTCTGGTAAATGTGCATCATTAACGTCTGCGCTTTGTTTAGTACAAGAGCAAATTAATGTATAGTTTTATTTCTACAGTGTTGTACATTCCAAGTTTGGCTTTTGGGATTCCCAGTTTAATTATTGTCTTCCTGTTTCTAAATTGTGATTACTTGTTTGGTGATGGTCTATGTTCTGCATGTGTAACTGAGCTGAGGTGTTCTGTTTATATAATTCCTATTTGACATTGCCACTTGTTCTCTTTCCCCAGTAGGTCATGTATTGTTGTTCTCTGAAATGTATTGGTTTAATATTTGCAGTGTTGCCTTTTGATTGGTAGAGTATGGTGCTTTGTGAGTCCTGGTAGTGCTGTTAGGATACGGCGGGTTTACTATGGGTTCTAAATGGGCAGTGTTTGTAGTAGTTCCTAATGTGTCTGGCAGTTGGCACTGGATTATAGTAATGTAGAAATCTTTTAGTCTTTCTTTATCCATACACTCATTAAGAGGCACGTTTACTAAAAGTTAGTATATGGTAACATTATGCAAATATTTATGCAAATGAGGCCCCTTATGCAAATGAGGCCCCGCACCCCCCTTGGGCCGCCCCTGCTGGGGGCCCACAATTTTTGTTGGCGTAGGGCCTCACTCAAGGTAAATCCGGCCCTGGAAGTGAGGACCACGTCGCCGCCCTACAAATTTCCACCAGTGGCAGTAAACTATACTCCACCCACGAGGCCATCTGAGCTCTCGTGGAATGTGCACACAAACCCGTTGGCACAGATTTTCCCTTCAAGATGTACGCCAATGAGATCGCTTCCCTGATCCATCTGGAAATGGAGGCTTTGGCCGCTGCCTCTCCTCTGCACGGCTCCCCAAACAAACAGCACAGACTATTTGATTTATGAAACAACGCTGTCCTCTTCAAATAATGCCGCAGGATCCTTCGAACATCCAAGAGGTGCAACTATGGATCTGCAGACTCGCCCCCGCATTCGCCAGGGCTGCCAGGGAAACAGACTGATTCAAATGAAAGGCCAATACCACCTTGGGCAGAAAGGTAGGCACTGGCTGAAGGACCACTTTCTCCTTTGAGAAAGAAAGGAATGGCTCATGGCAAGATAAGGCTTGAAGCTATGAAATCCTGCGCACTGAGCATATTGTCACAAGAAACACTATCTTAAGGGTCAAGTCCTTCAACAAAGCTCGGCTCAACAGCTCAAAGAGCTCTCTGGTAAGCACTGCTAACACCAAATTGATATCTGAAGGTGGGACCACTGACCGCCATGGAGGGAGAAGATGGGCCACTGCGTTTAGGAATCGCACTACGTCTGGGTACGTACCCAATGCTACACCTTGGACCCTCCCTCGATAGCAGGAAATCACCACCAGTTGCACCCTCAAGGAACTGGCAGCTAAGCCCTTCTCAAAACCGGTCTGCAAGAATGCTGTCTGGTATTGTCACTGTGGATGGGTGAGAATGCCCGTCTCCACACCACGCCTCAAAGATGCACCATACCCGGATGTATGCTAGATAGGTAGACCTTTTCCGTGCCTTCAGCAAGGTTGAGATCACCGGACCCAAGTAGCCTCTCTTCTTCAACTGCGCCCTTTCAAGAGCCATGCCGTAAGCAAGAATCGATCCACCTGAGGCATGTGTACCGGCCCCTGTGTCAAAAGATCCTCTTCAGTCAGAAGCAGTCATGGTCGTTACACCAGGAGCCACAACAGGTTGGCATACCATGGGTGTCTTGGCCAATCTGAGGCGATCCGCTGAATGACCTGGCCTATGAGTGCACATGGGGGAAAAACAGAGAAGCCCCTCCGCGGGCCACCTCTGCACCAGTGCATCCAGGCCCTCTGACATCCTTTGTCTCCTGCTGAAAAACTGTTTCGTCTTGGCTGACGCAAATGACGCCATTAGATCCATGATTGGTGTGCCCCATCTGCTCACCAATTGCAAGAACACCTCCTGGCTGAGCATCCACTCACCGGGGTGCACGTGCACCCAGCTTAGGTAGTCCGCCATCATGTTGTCGACTCCTACTACCTGTGCTGCCAACAATGCCTGGAGATGACTTTCTGCCCAACTTATCAGAGTTTCGACCTCCTCCTCCAAGGATACGCTGCCCGTGCCTCCTTGGAAGTTTATGTAGGCCACTGTGGTCGCATTGTCTGAGAGGACCAGGACCACCTTCCTCTGCAACCATGGCTCAAAGCTAAGGACCGCCAGGGCCACCGCCTGCATCTACAGCCTGTTGATAGACTAAAGGGTCTCCTGCAGGCTCCAATGTTTTTGAGCAATGTGTCCTTTGCAATGGGCTCCCCAGCCAGACAGACAGACTGGCATCGGTCATCAGCGGGATCCACTGTGGAAACTTGAGGGGCATGCCCTCTTCCAGATTCCCTGGGTGAAGCCACCACCTGAGTGCTCTCCTGGTCCCCCACAGGCAGGGGAGTTTCTGTGACAAGGGATGCCTCTGGTGGGACCACGAGCAGAGTAGAGCCCTCTGCAGTGGTCGCATGTAGGCCCTTGCCCATGATATGAGTTCGAGAGTTGCTGCCATGGTCCCTAGTTCGTACAGATAAGGCTAGGCTGTCAGCTTCGACATCCCCAGAATTGGCACACCAATTGGCGTAGCCCCTGCACCCAATGTCTTGGTAGGAAGACTTTCCCTATGCGGGCGTCGAAGCATGCTTCCAGGTACTCGAGCTTATAGGATGGAACTAAATGGCTCTTGGCCATGTTGATCACCCAACTGAGACTTTGCAGGAACTGCACCACTTGAGCCGTTGCTCATTCATTCTTGTCCATGGACATCGCACGAATCAGCCAGTCGTCGAGGTACGGATGCAGCAGAACTCTGTCCTTGAAAAGCGCCATCACTACCACCATCATGACCTTGGTGAAGGTACGAGAGGCTGTTGCTAGTCCGAACAAAGCAGCCCAAAACTGGAAATGCCCCATAGGTACCATGGACCAGAGAAACTGCTGGTGTTCGGGTCAGATGGGAATGTGTAAATACTCCTCCATGAGATAAAGAGATGTCAGATACTCCCCATTTCTTACTGCCACTAGGACGGACTGCAATGTCTCCATGTGAAAACACAGAACCCGCAGACAGCAGTTCACATGCTTGATATCGAGAATTGGCTGAAAGGAACCCTCCTTTTTGAGCACCACAAAATAAATGGAGTACCGACTGAACCCATACTGGTCTTGGGGAACAGGCACCATGGCTCCTAACTGCAGAAGCTGCATCAGGGTGTCCTTTACCACAGTGGATTTGCTTCACGCCTTACAGGGGGACTGAATGAAAGAGTGGTCCACTGGTCGTGCCAACTCGAGGGCACAGCCCTCCCGGATGACCTCCCAAACCCATTGTTCGGAAGTGTATATTTGTAAATATGTTCCATGTTCTATGTAAACTGCTCAATGCAGTAAGAGTTAAGCTATCTGTAAACCGCCTTGATTATGTGATAAAGCGGTATATAAAATCTGTAAGTAAATAAATAAATAAGTGCTCTGGACCGAGACACGGTAAAAATCATGCAAACGACTTCCCACGGGCTGCACCGTGATCTAGGCCCCCCTCACTTCATTATGTTTTCTTGGATCCCGAGGATGAGGCGGTGCCAAATCCCCTGCTTGCTCCTCAAAAACCTTGAAACCCCTGAACCATGAAGGAAAACCATCCCCTCCGCTAAGGGGCAAAAAACAGGCCATACGAAGCTACTTGAAGTCCCACGGCTGGGTCTGAGCTGGGGGCACATTGCGGATCTGCTTCTGTTTATCCTCGGGAAGACGTCCACCTTTGGACTCTCCCAAGTCTTTGACCAATTTGTCTAGCTCCTCTCCGAACAGAAGTTTCCCTTTAAAGGGGAACTTGCTGAGGTGGGAATTGGAGGAACTGTCTGCCGCCCAGTTCTGCAGCCAAAGACAACAGCGAGCCGCTACCACAGAGGCCATGCTTTTAGAGAGACTTCTAATGAGATCATAGTGGGTATCTGCGAGGTAGACAGCCCCCGATTCCAATTTGGCTGCCTTCCCCAATGGGTCCATCGCTGTTTCCCCCAGTTGCTGTTGCGACCAGTGGAGGCAGGCCCTAGCTACAAAGGCCCCACAAATGGAAGCCTGTAGTGAAAGGGTGTTGATATCAAAAACCTGCTTCAACAAGGTGTCAAACTTCTTATCCTGGACATCCTTGAGTGCCGCACTGTCTTCTACCAGGATCGTTGTCCTTTTGGTCACCATCAAAACCACTGCATCCACCTTTGGAGACCAAAGCAATTTACGTTCCTGCTCTGGTAGCGGGTACAGGCGCATCATGGTATGCACCCCCTTAGGCCAGCTTCCAGCAGATCCCACTCATCTTGGATCATCTGCCTGACCACTCTATGTAGAGGGAAAACTTTCTGAATCTTTCACACCACATGGAGCAGTAGATCCTCTAGCACCTCGTCTTGTGCGGGGAGACTAGTGAGCATATTAAGGGCCTTTAAGGACTCCACGATAAGTGCTGGCAACTCCTCCCGGTGGAACACCCATACAATCTGCGACTGATCCCCCCGTTCTGGAATTTCTCCTTCTTCCAGTTGTGTCCACGTCCCCTCCATCCAGTCCTTCAGACAATGGAGACTGCTCTTGCCAGTCATCCAAGAACTTAGCCCTCCTTGAAGTCTCTGCCATTCTCTCACTCTCTTTTGAGTCCCCTGCCCTTTTTATGCCACGCTCCAGCACCGAGGAGAGTGTACTATCGACCACCTGGCCAGAATGAACAAATGGATGATGAAATGCTCAAAGAAATCAAGGAAGCTAACAAACGTTACAGCGCAGTAATAATAATGGGTGATTTCAATTACCCTGGTATCGACTGGGTCAGTATCAGAGCAGGACATGCTAGGGAGATAAAGTTCCAAGATGAAATAAATGACTGCTTCTTGAAGCAGCTGGTTCATGAACCAACCAGAGGGGAAGCCATATTAGACCTAGTCCTTAGTGGAACACCAGATCTAGTGCAAGAGATAAGGGTGTTGGGGCCACTTGGCAATAGTGATCATAGCATGATCGCATTTGATTTAATTAGTGGAGGAGGGATAGTAAGGAAATCCACAATACTACCTTTTAACTTTCGAAAGGGAGACTATGATAAAATGAGGAAAATAGTTAACAAAAAACTAAAAGGAGCAGTTCCAAAGGTTAAAGACTTACATCAAGGTTGGGTGTTGTTGACAGCTACTATCTTGGAAGCCCAGACCAGCTGTATTCCACACTTTAAGAAAAGTGGAAGGAAGTCCAAAAAACTGCCAGCATGGTTTAAAGGTGAGGTCAGAGAGGCTGTTGTTGCCAAAAAAGCATCTTTCAGGAAATGGAAAAAAGAGCCAAGTGACGAAACCTGGAAACAGCACAAGCACTGGCAAGTCAAATGCAAGGCATTGATAAGGCAGACAAAGGGAGAATTACTGCGGAAGCAAAAACGCGAAATAAAGACTTTTTCAAGTACATTCATAGCAAAAAACCTGTGAGAGAGTTAGTTGGTCCATTAGATGATAGAGGGGTTAAAGGGGCACTAAGAGGCGACAAGGCGATAGCGGAGAGACTGAATGAATTCTTTGCTTCAGTCTTTACTGAGGAAGATGTAGGGATGTTACCCATGACTGAAGTGGTATTTAAAGGTGTGAAAGAATTGAAGGAAATATTGATACATCGGGAAGATGTACTACAACTATTAGATAAACTGAAGAGTAGCAAATCACCTGGGCCGGATGGTATACATCCGAGGGTGTTGAAAGAACTGAAAAATGAGATTGCAGACCTGCTATTAGTAATCTGTGAATTTTCATTAAAATCATCTGTAATACCTGAAGATTGGAGGATCGCCAATGTAAGGCCAATTTTTAAAAAGGGTTCCAGGGGTGATCCGGGAAACTACAAACCGGTGAGCCTGACGTTAGTACCAGGAAAAATGGTAGAAACCATCATAAAGAACAAAATTACTCAGCATGTAGATAGTCATGGAGACAGCCAACATGGCTTTAGACAAGGAAGATCTTGTCTTACTAATCTGTTATGGGTTTTTTTGAAGTTGTGAATAAACAGGTGGACAAAGGTCAGTCGGTTGATATAGTGTATCTGGACTTTCAGAAAGCCTTTGTCAAGGTCCCTCATCAGAGCTTGGGTGTGGCAGCCTAGGTTCAGTTTCTCTCTGTTTGCTTTCTTTATGCCAACGCTGAAACCTGTGCACTGCAGGGATGTCACTTTTCTTAAAAGCAAAATCATTAGTTTCTCTTATTTCCATAGGCTCACTACAAGCTTCCTTATCACAGTACACTACCCAGAAGTGTGGGACTGGACTGGAGGGACGATAAGGAAATGTGGCTGAGAATGTATTAGCATTAGATAGGTGGCTCCCCTGAAGCACAATCTTTCGGCTGGAAACATGAATTCATGTTAGGACTATCAACTGTTTTAAGATAAGTGATTCAATAGTTCCTTTTTTTGAGAATTTATAATGTACAAAGAATATTTATAAAAAAGTGGACTGTTTAAAGGTATCAAGACTAATGACTGATAATACTTGATTGTAACGTGTGGAGTAGCCGCCTAGTGGTTAGAGCACTGGTTTGATAATCAAGAGACCAGGATTTGATTCCCACTGACACTCCTTGTGACTTTGGAAAAATCGCTTAACTCCACTGCCTCAGAAGAAAGGCCTGGCTATCTACTTCTAGTCACACTGCCAAGAAAACCCAGGAGCTGCTGGTCAGCACTGTCTCAAAAGGTACATGTTGCAATGTGTAGAAGACAAAGTGTACATGTTCCCCCCATTTCGGATTGTTTCTGTCATTTTTTATAACTTTATATAAGAATATGTAGAAAATAGGAAGAGATTTTATTAAGAAATGAGAGATGATATGTTATTTAACACTACCTATCGATAGCCAGATTAATATGAATAAAATACAGCCTCTAAAATGCTTGTATGCAAATGATAGAAGTCTAAAAAATAAGATGGGAGAGTTACTGTAGAATATACAGCACTAAATTAGAGGTTAGATATGACTGGTATCTCAGAGACATGGTGGAAGAAGGATAACCAGTGGGGCACTGTGATACATGGGTACAAACTATATCACAATGATAGAGTAGATCAAATTGGTGGAGGGATTGCACTCTAGTTTAGAGAGAGCATTGAGTCACAAAGGATTGAAATTTTGCAAGAAACAAAATACACTGTAGAATCTCTATGGATTGAAATTCCATGCAAAAAGGGGAAGGCGATGGCAGTGAGGGTGTATTACTGACTGCCTGGCCAAAATGAACAAATGGATGATGAAATTCTCAAAGAAATCAGGGAAGATAACAAAAGTTACAGCACAGTAATAATAATGGATAATTTCAATTACTCCAATATCGACTGGATTAGTGTCATGGCAGGACATGCTTGAGAGATAAAGTTTTTAGGTGAACCGACTAGAGGGGAAGCCATTTTGGACCTAGTCCTTAGTGAAACACAAGATCTGCTGCAAGAGGTAAAGAGCGTTGTGGCCACTTGGCAATAGTGATCATAGCATGATCACGTTTGATTTAATAAATGGAGGAAGGACAGCAGGGAAATCCACAGTACCACCTTTTAACTTTCAAAAGGAAGACTATGATAAAATGAGGAAAATAGTTAAGAAAAAAATAAAAGGAGCAGCTGCAAAGGTTAAGGATTTACATCAAGCATGGGAATTGTTTAAAAATACTATCTTGGAAGCACAGACCAGCTGTATTCCATGCTTTAAGAAAAGTGGAAGGAAGTCCAAAAACTGCCAGCATGGTTTAAAGGCGAGGTTCTCAGAGAGGCTGTTGTTGCCAAAAAAGCATCTTTCATAAGCACTGGCAAGTTAGATGCAAGGCATTGATAAGGCAGGCAAAGAGAATTTGAAAAAAAAGCTTGCTGCAGAAGCAAAAACATATAATAAAAAAAAACGTTTTGAAGTACATTCATAGCAAAAGCCCTGTGAGTCAGTTGGACCATTAAATGATAGAGGGGTTAAAGGGGCATTAAGAGGGGATAAGGCCATAGAGGAGAGACTGACTGAATTCTTTGCTTTGGTCTTTACTGAGGAAGAGGTAGGGATGCTATCCATGACTGAAATGGTATTTAAAGGTGATGCCGCAGAAGAATTGAAAGAAATATCGATAAACTGGGATGATTATTAAATATTTGATAAACTGAAGAGTAGCAAATCACCTGTACTAGATGGTATACATCCAAGGGTGTTGAAAGAATTGAAATATGAGATTGCAGACCTACTATTAGTAATCTGCGAACTATCATTAAAATCATCTGTAATTCCTGAAGATTGGAGGATGGTCAATATAAACACAAATTTTTAAAAAGGGCTCAAGGGATGATCCGGGAAACTACAGACCAGTGATCCTGACGTCAGTACCAGGAAAAATGGTAGAAACCATCATAAAGAATAAAATTACTGAACATGTAGATAGTCATGGCTTAATAGGAGACAGCCAACATGGCTTTAGCTAAGGAAGGTCTTGTCTTACTAATCTGCTATGTTTTTTGAAGGTGTGAATAAACAGGTAGACAAAGGTGAGTCAGTTGATAAAATGTATCTGAATTTTCAGAAAGCCTTTGACAAGGTCCCTCTTGAGAGACTCTTGGCAAAATTAAAAAGTCATGGGATAGGAGGCAGTGTACTTTTGTGGATCACGAACTGGTTAAAAGATGGAAAGCAGAGGGTAGGGTTAAATGGCCAATTTTCCCAATGGAGAAAGGTGAATAGTGGAGTACTCCAGGGATCTGTGCTGAGTCCGCTGCTTTTTTTTTATAACTTCAACTTTATTAGGTTTTCCATCCACAACACATACAAACCTCTGGATTGAATCATTTTCAAGAGATACAAACCACTGCAAACAAGAAAACTCCTCAAAATATTGCAACAATATCAATTCCTTCACTAAATATACCTTACTTCCCCTCCCCCTCCTCTTCCCTATTTTCCCTTTACAGTTAAACACATTATTTCCATATTCAATTTCCCCACCCCTCCTTTAATTACTCCTCTTTAGTTCTTCTTACCCCTCCTTCCATTCTCCATTACGTAGCCACCTCCAAACCCCCTCCCATTGTCTCTCCACTTTTTCCCCTTTATCTTTTTTTAACCCTGTTAACCTATGCATCAGGTACAATTCCGACATTCATTTAGCATAGTTTTCTAAGATGGGCAGGTTTACTTTATTCCAATACAACGCTATTTCACATCTTGCCGCTATTATACAGTGCCATAATATGCTCCAGTCTCCTTCCCCCTCCCTATCCTTCTTATGTAACAAAACATAATTCTGGTGATAAAGATATACTCTGTCCTGTAATTTTGTTTATGTTTCCCCCAATTTTCCCCCAGTTTTGTCGTATCACCGGACAAGTCCACCACATATGTATCCAAGTACCCTTGTCTCCACACTTCCTCCAACATTCATCAGACTGGCGTACTCCAGCTTTATACATACGCTCCGGTGTTAAATACCATCTACTCATTACTTTAAATCCATTCTCTCTCAGTAATGTTGCAATTGAGGATTTTGCTATTTCTAGTGCCACCCCCTCCCACTCCTCCGTCCCCCAGGTTACACCCAGATCTCTTTCCCATGCACACATATAACTTAACTTCCCCTCCCCTCTCTCATTTAGTCCTTTATTAATTCTAGATAATACCCCCTTCCGCCCCCTTGATCCAAGGCAGCTACCTTCAAACCAACTCGTGTCCCTCATAATGTCTTGCCAATGCCTTCTCTGCTTTACCCAGGATCTTATCTGTAAATACGGAAATCTATCTTTTTCCAACAGATGGTATAAGTCTCTAATGCCTTCAAATTCTCTAACCCCTTCCCTTGATATTATCTGTGACACTTGACTTAACCCCTGCTCTGCCCATCGTCATAATACGACTCTATCCGGTCCCTCTCCCTCTTTGCAGCATGCCATCAAGGACATGGTCCGGGAACATCTCTTGTCCCCTATCATCTTTTGTCTATGTTGCTGCCACATATTCAAAGTATGTCCCACAAATGGATTCAATCCCCTTCTTCCTTTCCCTTCCCACACCAATCTCTCCAGTTCTCCTGGTCCTAAACCCACTTCTTCCATAAATATCCATTGTT
The DNA here is from genome assembly GCA_033557465.1 of Ichthyophis bannanicus. Taxonomy (NCBI): domain Eukaryota; kingdom Metazoa; phylum Chordata; class Amphibia; order Gymnophiona; family Ichthyophiidae; genus Ichthyophis; species Ichthyophis bannanicus. Next base: position 212,772,909 of record CM066037.1, read on the forward strand.
TCTGCTGCTCCTGTAGCCATGAATACACCGCTTTCAGCTGCGCTGCTTTATAATACTTTATAATATTAGGCACTCCCATTCCTCCCTCCTCCCTAGACACCTGCATAGTCCGCCCCGCAACCCTTGGCTTCTTACCCTCCCAAATAAACCCCTCAACTTGTTTTTGTACCTTTATTAATGCCCTTGTTGTTATCGCTATAGGCAGCACTTGAAATAAAATAGAAATTGGGGGAAGTAGCATCATTTTAATTACCGCCATCCTCCCAAACCATGAAATATATCTCCTGCTCCATCCCCTTAGTTGCATTTCTACTTGCCCGAAGAGCTTCGTATAGTTTAACTCATATAACTCTTCCAGATCCCTCCCCAAGTGAACCCCCAGATACCTGATTGAACTTTTTGCCCACCTAAATTGATATCTATTTTGCAAAATTTCTTGGAAATCTTTCCACTCAGCCAGATTTAATATTTCTGATTTGCCCCAATTAATCCGAAACCCTGCAAGGCCCCCATATTCCTGCACCACTCACATAATTGCAGGTAGCGTCTCACTAGGCCTCGTGACCGTTAATAAAATGTCATCTGCAAATAGTGACATACAATATTCCCTCTGCCCCACTTTTACCCCCTTAATATCTTGCCCCTTCCTTATCTTCTCTGCCAGCGGTTCCAGAGATATTGCAAATAAAAGTGGCGACAGGGGGAAACCCTGTCTTGTTCCCCTCCCCAATGGGAAAAATCTTGAGTACCCCCACATTCACTCTTACGCAGGCCTTGGGGCTTGAATACAACGCTTTTATCCAACTCACAAAACCTTCCCCAAAGCCCATGGACTCCATCACTGCGAATAGGAATTTCCACGACCCTTGGTCGAACGCTTTTTCAGCGTCTAATGAGAGGAGCAGCACCAGTTCGCGCTCTCGCCTCACCTTCCAGATCACATTCAATATTTTCCTAATATTGTCTGCCACCTGCCGTCCCGGTATGAACCTGGCTTGATCATCATGGACCAGCGTGCCTAATACTCTATTGAGCCTTGCTGCTAACACTTTAGCCAGCAACTTTGCATCAATAACAGGGAAATAGGCCTGTATGACGCACACTCCTGCGGATCCTTCCCCTCTTTATGTATGAGTGTTACCCTCGCCCACCCCATCGTATCCGCTAGCTTCTCTCCCTCCCTTGGCAGATTAAATATTTTCGTTAACGGTTTTAGCAGCAACCCTTTAAATTTTTTATAGAAAACAGCCGTCAGCCCATCCAGGCCGGGAGCCTTCCCTGGCTTCAGGTCTTTAATCGCCTGCTCCACTTCCCCCTCCTGTATTTCTCCATCTAATACCCTCTTTTCCCCTTCCTCCAACCGTGGTAAACCTGCTTCTCCCAAGTATGTTCTCATCTCCGCCTCTTGCCTCGTTGCTTTTGCCTCATATAATTTTTGATAATATTCTACAAACTCTTCTCCTATCTTCTGCTCATCTCTCTCCTGCCCTACCCTACTACTGATTTGAGTTATCCTAGTCAAATTCCTTCTTTTCTTTAGTCTCCGTGCCATGTACCTCCCAGCTTTGTTTCCACCCCTCAAAGAAATCCTGTCGCATTAGTTGCATATGGAACCGTATCTTTTCCGCCTCTAAAGCATTCAACTTAGCTCTTGTCTCCAGTACCTCCCCCTGGCATCCTTGGCATCTGCCTCCTCCAAACTCATTAGCTTCTGTCGCAATTGCAATTGCAATTCCTTTCCCTCCCTTTCCCTATTTAGTCGCGCCCCCCATTTTATTAGCGTGCCTCTCACCACCGCTTTCAACGCATCCCATACCACCCCTCCCTTCACCTCTCCGTTCCCATTTTTCTCAAAGTACTCCGGAATCAACACCTCCAGCTCCCTCACCACTCGCTTATCCCCCAGAAGGCCTCATTCAATTTCCAATATTGTACCCCCTTATTTTATCCCCTTATACTCAACTTCACTACCACCGGTGTGTGGTCTGACCAAGTAATCGGCTCCATTTCTCCTTCTCTAACCCGACCCCCTATCTCTTTCCTTATCCATATTGCCTGGGTTGAGCAAATGCCAGGCATCTATCAAATTATTATCTTTCACAAACTTATGATACCGCCATCTGTCTGCTCTTCACCCCTCCTTCTTCCCCATGGTGTCCCTCCCCACCTCCCCGGGCATATTGAAATCCCCTCCACAAATCATCGCTCCTTCCCCCAGTAGATTAACCTTCTCACTTAGCTCCTCCCAAAAATCTTTGTGTCCCTGTGGGTGCATACACATTAATCACACAAAACCATTCTTCCCCGATTTTCATTCGAACCAAGAGGTATCTCCCCTCCTCTGTCCCTAATGACCGTTTGGATCTCCACTTTATATGCCTCACTTACCATCACAGCTACCCCCCCCCCCCCTTTCTTCCTCTCCCTCATATTAGACACAAACAATCGTTCATGGTATCCTTTGGGTTTCACTACAGACTCATGCTTTCTTAATAGGTGTATCTCCTACAGTAATACAATTGCAGCTTTCTGCCTTGTCAATTCTTTATATCATTTTTGCCTCTTAACCCTTCACCACACACGTGGGATCATTTTGACCCCAAACCTTTTGTTATGTCAAATTACTTACTTATTTATTTCAGCCATGACTTAAAACTTCTGGTAGCTTCTCAGTATTGACAGCCATTGAATTTCCTGTATAGTGTTATCATTTAATCGGAACAGTAATTTTTTGTTAACATTTTTATGGTGTATATACCTTTTATACACACCTGGGGTCAAATTGACCCCAGCTTAGCGAAACCAGTGTTGTCAGAATTCCTGTTTCAGGTTCATGTTGTAGTTATTATTGTTAATTTGGCATTGCTAGGCTATTTCATCTGTAGGCTACTGTGATCTTCATGTGAAATTAAAGCGACATTTTTTTAGCGTTTGAGTTCATATTCATTGCTGTTATAGAAGTAATGGCGCTTTGCCACCAACATTGTTTCTTTTTTCTGAGATATAGTTGATTGGTAATAATAGTTATTTATTATGATTTCAGTTATTTTATTGTTCCAAGAATTCTGAGTGAAATGAGTAGTAGTCGTCCTCGTCGTCTAACAAGCCAGGCTGTACTTCAGGCAGTATTAGCTGAACTTGAAAATGGATCATCATTAGATGAAACAGAAATAGAAGGTGAAGACGCTGATGGTGAGCCAGACAATGCTGAACAAACCAGTGACTATGATGATCAAATTGAGGGACAGGAAGCACAGTACTTGGCAGGTGATACTGCGGAGAATGAAGACAGTGCATCATCTGATGATGATGATCCACAACCAAGCAGGAAAAGAAAAATTAACTCAGGATTTTATAAACAGAAGAAATCAGGTAAAATCTACAAGGCAAAGAGTGGACGCATATGATCAGAAGACGAGCCTAATGCTGCATTGCGTACAATGGCAGCTAATCTGCTTCATCAGATGCCTGGCGTTACAAGGGCAGGCAAAGTTCAGTCAATAGGCGAGGCATTCTCTTTGTTCGTTACCGATGAAATGTTGGACATCATTCTTAGAGAGACTAATCGTTATGCCAAGAACTACTACCACACACAAGCCGAACAAGTTGATGAAAACGTAAAAGAGTTGACAGATATTGACATTGTTGAACTAAAGGCAACCATTGGAATATTGCTGCATGCCGGTAAAGACAGATCATCAAAAGAAGCAATTACATCATTGTTTGCACCTGACTCAAAACCTTTTTATCGCTCCGTAATGAACATAAATCATTTCCAGGATATCTTACGGTTTGTGAGAATGGATAACTTGTGCACTCGTCCAGAACGCGTAGCCACCGACAGGTTGGCACCCATCCGTGATATATGGGACATGCTAAATGCAGACTTATCAATGATGTACTTACCTGGAACAGATATGACAGTTGATGAGCAACTAGTTAGCTTCAGAGGCAAGTGCGGCTTTCGACAATACATTTCCACAAAGCCAGGAAAGTATGGAATAAAGATATTCTGGAACTGCGATGCAGAGACCAGCTGTCCACTGAAAGGAGAAGTTTATCTGGGGAAGCAACCAGGAGCAGCGGTCAAACTGAAGAAAAGAGTTGAAGTAGTGAAAAGATCGACTAGACATTGGTGGAAAACTGGCCGCAATGTTACATGTGATAATTCAATCCTGGGGCAGGTACTGTTCAATGAATTTGTGAGTAATATTGTTGAAGGACTGATTAGAAAAGTCTGTCTTTTTGCAGATGACACGAAAATTTGCATCCGAGTGGACTCCCCTGAGAGAGTGGATAACATAAGGAAAGATCTACAAAAGCTGGGAAGAATGGTCTAATGCTTAGCAGTTAAGATTTAGGCTGGGGTCAGGCGGCAGGGAACCTCCACATGTCCCTCACCAGTTCTGGGGGGTCCGCAGGTGCTGATTCCCATCTTTGGGGGGACTTAAGTTCCCCATCCATTCCTGCTGCCCCGGACATACAGAACCACAACCAGAATGAGCTCTGTATATGTGGGGTCAAAGTCCCACCTCCGCTCCACCTACTCTCCTCCCTGTCACCACCCCCTCCAGCCCCTATCCAGAGCTCCCCGCACAGCAGCCTGGTTTGGGCAGGGAGCTTGGATTCTGGAATCGGGTACTGGCCGCAATGTTACATGTGATAATTTCTTTACTGATGTAGGACTGGCTGAAGAATCTTCTGATTCAACACATTACAGTTGTTGGCACCATGAGAAAAAACAAAAGGGACATACCAGGTGAACTGCTGATTTCGCGGAACAAGGAACTGTTTTCATCACAGTTTGCTTTTTGCAAAGAGATCACACTAGTGAGTTATGTTCCAAAGAAAAACAAAATGGTCATTGTTTTCAGCAGCATGCATCATGACAAGACGATAGACGACAAGAATGAAAAGAAGCCTGCAATGATTCTGCACTATAATGCTACTAAGTCTGGAGTAGACAATCTGGACAAGCTTGTGTGTACATATACATAATTTGGGTGCAGCAAAAACCCAAATGGCAAACAGAGGTGTCCTACAAATAGTGACTGTTCCTAACAGAACTGGCAAAGGAGTTAGTTCTGCCACAGCAGACATTGTGATTGCAGAACCCAAGAACACTTCAGAAAGGGGTGCAGATCTGCATGCAACTACTTGGATTCAGCTTACCTGGTCCTACAGGCTGTGAATCCAGAGGGGCATGATCGCGCTGCCAGCTTTGCACCAGATCATCAGATAAGAAAACATCAAAATACTGCAAGCGATGTGGTACAGCCATATGCCCAGAACATTGCCAGCTGTTATGCAATGAATGTGCTGACTAAAAGACACCTAGACAGATGATTATACTAGGGGTGTCGAGACTTAATTACAATTAAGTGATAAACTGAAGTTAATAGTTAGACTATTTTTATATCATAAACACTGAACATTTGTAAACAGCAAAAACTGAGAACTGTTTTTAATAAATGCATTAAAATACCAATCCTATGTGGATGAAATTGTTCACGGTTTCTGGTCATTTACTGATGGGGTCAATTTGACCCCAGGTGTGTAAAGTCGTCGGTAATTTGACGTGTGTGATGAAGGATTAAAGGGTGAATTTAGTCCCTCACATTCAAGGTTACAATTTTCAGTTCACCTTTTAACTTTTCCCCCCCTCCCTTACCACCATCTCTTTACTCCCCCCCTTATTTCTCCCCCCTCCCAAGTGGCCATTCCTCCATCCTCTTGAATGACCCTGGTCCTGCTGGTGGCCCCTCAAGTGTCTGATTGACCCCTCCCCTCACTTATAATCCGCCCTCTGCTTCCCCAAACTTCCTTCCACTCCCAACCCAACCCAACCCAGGCTCTCTCCCTCCCATCCTCTACACCCACCCTAGCGTCCACTCCCCCCTCCCCCATTTCCTTCTCACCCCCTTCTCTCTGTCCCCCTATTTATTATCATATCCCACCCCTTAACCCTTCTCCGTCCTTCCCCCCTTCAAAGTTTACAACAATCTTACATAATCACATTCTCATCAATTCTCTCTAATCTTATTACAATATTTTAGCTTTTCCTTAATCCAGTCTCTTTCCTCGTGACCCTGTTCACCACTCCTTTCCCACTCTCAGGTTGTCTGGCAATGTAACCTCCTCCGGCCTACAGGCACTCTCTGCCACCTTGGAGTGGCCATTTCTCCACTGCCCTCCAGCTGTTCTTCGGCTTCCAATCCTGACATACCCGCTTCTGTCAGCGAATGCACCGCCTCCTCTCTTGTCTTGACTCTCAATTTCCAACCCTTATACTCCACGCTTAGTCCAAAGGGAAAGGTCCAGCCATAATGCACCCCCTCTTCTCTAAGCTTAGTCAAGATGTCCTGCAGCTGCCTCCATTTATTCAATGTGCTCTGAGCCAGATCAGCATAAATTTCCACTTTACAGCCTTTCCATTGTACTGATACTGCTGCTCCTGCCTTTCTCATTACCTTCTCCTTGATATCATAGTCATGGTAACAGGCTATAATGTCTCTTGGCATGTTGTTATCTCCTCTCATCTGGCCCATCACTCAATGTGCTCTATCAATTCTCAGGTCCATACTCTCACCTCCATCTTCTGGGATCTGCAGCAGCTCTTTTGTTATATCCTGTATCACCAATATGCAGTCCTTATATGCAGCACCTTCAGGGATCCCCCTGAATCTTAGATTACTTCGACGCAAGCGGTTTTCAAGATCTTCTAGCTTTTCTTCCATGCTCATATTTAGCTGCTCCAAAGTCTGTATTTTTTCCTCCATCGCGCTCTCTCCCTCCACGTGCTCCTCTAGCTTTTCTTCCAACTGCTCAACCCGCGATCCCAGCTCTGTCAGCTGCGATCTTAGACTCCCAATGCTTACTACAACATCCTCTCTTATTTGTGCTATGTCTGCCTTCAATTCTTTAAACCACGTGTGTACCTTTTCTTGGAAAGAGTCTTGCTGAGATCTGTCCTCCTCCCTTTTCTCTGGTGGGGAGCCCATTACTCGATTCTGCGGCTTTGTCTGTGCTGCTAGGCCCATCCCTTTTGCTCCCACCGCCTTCTCCGTCTGGGCTTACATCACCTGCGCCGCTCCCATTGTTGTTGTGGCATAGTCTTTCATAGTCACTTTTTTTCCTTTCGCTGTCATCCCTGTTGATTTCCCCGCTTGCTTTTGATCTCTTTGCTCTCACAACTGGGGGATTCACACTTAATCCACCTTTTCCTTTCAGGGTCAGCCGGAGCTTTCACTTAAGTGGCCATCTTCTTCTGGACCAGTCCGCTGCTTTTTAACATATTTGTAAATGATCCAGAAATGGGAATAACGAGTGAGGTAACAAAATTTGAACATGACACAAAATTATTCAAAGTTGTTAAAACCCAAGAGGACTGTGAAAAATTGCAAGAGGACCTTGATAAATTGGAAGACTGGACCTTCAAATGGCAGATGAAATTTAATGTGGACAAGTGCAAAGTTATGTACCTAGGAAAGAACAACCCCAACTATGGTTATACAATGCAAGGTTCCACATTAGAAGCCACCATCTAGGAAAAAGATTTAGGCATCATCGTGGATAACACAGTGAAATCCTCCGCCCAGTGCGGCGGCCAAGAATGCAAATAGAATGCTAGGAATCATAAAGAAAGAAATGGAGAATAAAACAAAGGATATTATAATGCCTCTGTATTGTTCCATGGTGCGATTGCACCTTGAATATTGTGTGCGATTCTGGTCGCCATATCTTAAAAAGGATATAGCGTTATTAGAAAAGATATGGAGAAGAGCAACCAAAATGGTAAAGAGAATGGAAGGATACTCCTATGAGCAGAGGCTAAAAAGGTTAGGGCTCTTCAACCTGGAAAATAGACGGCTGAGGGGAGATATGATAGAAGTCTATAAATTAATGAATGGAGCGGAATGGGTAAATGTAGATCGATTGTTTATGCCATCAAAATATAGAAAGACTAGGGGACATGCAAAGAAGCTATAGTGTAACCCATTTAAGACTAATAAGGGAAATATTTTTTCACTAAACACATAATCAAACTCTGGAATTCATTACCGGAAGATGTAATAAAAGCTGTTAGTGTAGCTGGGTTTAAAAAAGGTTTGGACAAGTTCCTGAAGGAAAGATCTATAAACCATTATTAAAGGGGACCCGGGAAATCCACTGCTTGCCCCAATACAAGCATTGTGGAACCTGTTTGTCTTCTGGGGAAACTGCTAGATACTTGTGACCTAGATTGGCCTCTGTTGGAAATGGGATACTGGGCTTGATGGACCTTGGTCTGACCCAGTATGTTCTTATATACTGGGTATTGCCTTTCATGTGAGATCAGCTGTAGTGAATTAGCCTTGAAAAAGGGTCATTAAGTAGTAAGCATGGGAAGGGCCTTGCTTTCCACACTAGGATAGGCCCTTAACTTGATTCCATATGGCTAGCAAAGCCTTGCAGTCACTTGAACAGGCCATTTCCAGGGCTTCTAAGGGGCAGCAAAGAACAGTTGCACAGCAAAATAATAGGTCCTGATAGTCACCCAAACCTAAAGAAGAACTGGCTCATATTATACTTGCAGGGAGAGCAGATAATTTTTAAATGGTTTATTTACCCAGGTAAATGATTTTGGAAATTGCTCGTACTATGCATCTCTCAGATAATCTATGGCTGGCATGCAGAGTCCTGAATAGCGGGGTCGGACATTCAACCTGGACCTCCAACCCCACTATGCCGTGGGACCCGATTCCAGAATCCAAGCTTCCTGCCCGAACCAGGCCACTGCGTGGGGAGCTCTGGATAGGTGCTGGAGGGGGTGGTGACAGGGAGGAGAGTAGGTGGAGTAGAGGTGGGACTTTGACCCCGGATATACAGAGCTGATTCCGGTTGTGGGTCTGTATGTCCGGGGCGGCAGGAATGGATGGGGGACTTAAGTCCCCCCAAAGATGGGAATCAGCACCTGCGGACCCCCCCAGAACCGGTGAGGGACACGTGGAGGTTCCCTGCCGCCTGATCCCAGCCTAAACCTTAACTGCTAAGCATTAGACCATTCTTCCAGCTTTTGTAGATCCTTCCTTATGTTATCCACTCTCTCAAGGGAGTCCACTCAGTTGCAAATTTTCGTGTCATCTGCAAAAAGACAGACTTTTCTAATCAGTCCTTCAACAATATTACTCACAAATTCATTGAACAGTACCAGCCCCAGGATCGAATCCTGGGGCACGCCACTGATCTTTCATCTGAGTGAGTTCTGTTTACAGTCACCTTCTGTCGTCTGTCAGTCAACCAATTTCTGATCCAGTTCACTACCTTGGAACCCATCCACAAGCTGTTGAGTCTATTGATAAGCCTCCTATGAGGAGTATTATATAGATGCGAGTATAATATCTAATTACATCTAGCAAGCAGATAGCATAAATGTACTTAATAAGAACAAGAGAGGTTGGTACAGCCAGTCTTCATGATCTGTTCCTACTGGCTCTCTCCCCTACAGTTCTTCTTCTTCCTTTGCAGGCCTTCCAGCACATAAGAACATGAGATATGCCGTACTGGGTCAGACTACTGTCCATCAAGCCCAGCATCCTGTTTCCAACAGTGGCCAATCTAGGTCATACGTACCTAGCAGTTTCCCCAAAAGACACAGGTTCCACAATGCTTGTACTGGGTCAAGCATTGATATACTGGGTCCCTTCTTAATAATGGTTTATGGACCTTTCCTCCAGGAACTTGTCCAAACCTTTTTTAAACCCAGCTACACTAACAGCCTTTACTACATCCTCCGGTAACAAATTCCAGAGTTTGATTACACTTTGAGTGAAAAAATATTTTCTTTTATTAGTCTTAAATAGCTTACCCTGTAGCTTCATTGCATGTCCCCTAGTCTTTCTATATTCTGATAAACGTAAACAATCGATCTACGTTTACCCGTTCCACTCCATTAATTTATAGACTTCTATCATATCTCCCCTCAGCCATCTGTTTTCCAGGTTAAAGAGCCCTAACCTTTTTAGCCTTTCTTCATAGGGGTATCCTTCCATCCTCTTTACCATTTTGGTGGCTCTTCTCTGAACCTTTTCTAATAATGCTATATCCTTTTTAAGATATGGTGACCAGAATTGCTATATCCAGTCACACCATGGAACGATACAGAAGCATTATAATATCCTTTGTCTTATTTTCCATTCCTTTCCTTATGATACCTAGCATTCTATTTGCTTTATTGGCCACTGCTGCACACTGGGAGGAGGGATTTAACATGTTATCCACGATGATGCCTAAATCTTTTTCCTGGGTGGTGGTTCCTAATGTGGAACCTTGCATCGTGTAACCATAGTTTGGATTGTTCTTTCCTAGGTGCAAAGCTTTGCACTTGTCCACATTAAATTTCATCTGCCATTTGGATGCCCAGTCTTCCAATTTATCAAGATCCTCTTGCAATTTTCCACAATCGTCATGTGTTTTAACAACTTTAAATAGTTTTGTGTCATGTGCAAATTTGATAACCTCACTCGTTATTCCCTTTTTCGGGTCATTTATGAATATGTCAAAAAGTAGCGGACCCAGCACAGATCCCTGGGGTACTCCACTATTCACGTTTTTTCCATTGGGAAAATTGGCCATTTAGCGCTACCCTCTGCTTTCTATCTTTTAACCAGTTCCTGATCCACAATAGTACACTGCCTCCTATCCCATGACTTTTTAGTTTTGCCAAAGTCTCTGATGAGGGACTTTGCCAAAGGCTTTCTAAAAGTCCAGATACACTATAATCAACCGACTCACCTTTGTCTACCTGTTTATTCACACCTTCAAAACAACATAACAGATTAGTAAGACAAGATCTTCCTTGTCTAAAGCCATGTTGGCTGTCTCCCATTAAGCCATTACTATCTACATGTTCAGTAATTTTGTTCTTTATGGTGGTTTCTACCATTTTTCTAGGTAGTGACGTCAGGATCACCGGTCTGTAGTTTCCCGGATCACCCCTGGAACCCTTTTTAAAAATTGGCGTTACAAATGATTTTAATGATAGTAATCTGTGAACTAATAGCAGGTCTGCAATTTATGTGTGTTTGTACACATACGAAGACACATATAGAGTAGTTACTCACCTGTAACAGGTGTTCTCCAGGAGCAGCAGGAATCAGTCCTCACATATGGGTGATGTCGGCGCTGACAGAGCCCCCGTGCAGAGCATTTCCCCAGCTTTCAAAGAAAGCCTTTGAGAATGCAGCGCGCATGCCCGGTCCCCTTCCCGCCCAAGGGTGCCATCTTGCTCAGTCTGATGACATAGCTAAAAAGACAGCAAAAAACAAAATGAAGTATATGACTGCAACTCCAGGGGAGGAGGGAGGGTCGTGAGGACTGATTCCTGCTGCTCCTGGAGAACACCTGTTACAGGTGAGTAACTACTCTTTCTCCAGGACCAAGCAGGAAGTCAGTCCTCACATATGGGACTCCCCAGCTCTAGGCTACCGGGAATCCAAAGCTGAAAAAATGTCTCCCTCTCAAGAGCCTCAGCATCTGTGATAAGAATATCCTCTGAGAACGCCCCCGTACAGTAGCCCAACACAAGGGCCAGAGGGTAGGAGTTGCCTAAACCTCAAAGAGATTACGGAGTACCGCCTGTCCAAAAGCACTGTCCCTTCGGGACTCTCTCTCGAGGCAGTAGTGGGCTGCAAAAGTCTGGCTTGAAGACCAAGTAGCGGCCCGGCAGATGTCTGCCAACGGAACAGAGCGGAGATGAGCTACTGACGCGGCTTTTGCCCTGACACGGTGGGCCGTGACTCGACCCTGCAAGTGGAGGTCGGCTGCCTTGTACAACCAGGCGATACAATCTTCTACCCAAGTGGACAACGTACGCTTGGAGACAGGTAACCCCAGCTTATTAGGGTCAAAAGGAGACAAAGAGCTGAATAGCCCTTCGATGCCCCCTCGTACATTCTATGTAAAAAGACAACGCTCTCTTACAGTCCAGGGTATGCAAGACTGTTTCAGCCCAGCTGGTATGCGGCCTGGGAAAGAAGGTCTGAAGAACCACCTCCAGGCTGAGGTGAAAAGAGGAGACCACTTTTGGAAGGAACTTTGGATGGCTCCATAGGACCACCCTGTTCCTATAGAACCGTGTATACGGTCTATCAGAAACCAGAGCTTGTAGTTCACTCACACGTCTGGCCGAGGTAAGAGCTATCAGGAAGAGCGCTTTCCAAGAGAGGAAGCGCAAATGGCAAGTAGCCATCGGCTCAAACGGTGGGCGAGTAAGTTGCCGGTGGACGAACCGGAGGCTTGAGTAGAAGCAGACCTCTGAGAAATCTGGATACCAAGGGGTGAACCGACAGAGACTGTCCCTTCACTGGTGAGTGGTGCGCTGACAGAGCACTGAGGTGGAACCGAACAGAATTAGACTTAAGGCCTAGGTCTGACAGGTGAAGTAGATACTGCAGTACTACTGGCACAAGGCAAGAGAAAGGATCTTCATTGCATTGAGCACACCATACCGTAAACCTACGCCACTTGAGGGCATAGGATTATCTGGTGGACTGCCTCCTAGAGGCCAAGACCACCTCCTCAACTTCCTTAGGTAGAAGTAAGAGAGCTAGCACTATCCTTTCAGCAGCTAGGCCATCAGATTGAGGGATCTGAGATTGGGGTGCAGAAGGGAACCCTGATCCTGAGACAGGAGATCGTGTTGCAATCCCAGAGGGAATGGAGTTTCCACCGCCAACTGCAGCAGAAGTGGAAACCACGGTTGCCTCGGCCATCTGGGGGCTACCAGAATCACCGAGGCCTTGTCCCGGAGAATCTTGAACAGAGTTCGGGCCACCAGGGGCGTGGGAGGAAACGCATACAGGAGGCCCGTAGACCAATAGATCAGAAAAGCATCTGCTGCCAGTCTCAGGGGATGCGGCTGTATGGAGCAAAACCTGGGCAGCTGATGGTTCAGTGGACTTGCAAAGAGATTGATGGATGGAAGTCCCCATCGTAGAAAGATCTACTGGACCACCAATGGATTCAACTGCCATTCATGGGGCTGGAGAATCCTGCTTAGCTTGTCTGCTAAGAAGTTCTCCTGACCAGGTAGATAAACTGCTTTGAGAAACATGCCTTGTTTGACTGCAACGGAGCAAAGGGCCTGCGCCTCCTGACATAGGAGTCTGGACCCTGTGCCCCCCCCCCCCTTGCTTGTTCACATAGAACATTGCTACCTGATTGTCTGTCTGAACTAAGACAGACTGGTGAGAGAGGGCATGAGAAAAAGTCTGTAGAGCCAAGCGGATAGCTCGCAGCTCCAAAAGATTGATCTGCTGTGTGGCATCCCGAGGAGACCAGAGGCCTTGCGTGCACGTGCCCTGGCAATGTGCACGCCAGCCCTTTAAGGAAGCATTGGTCGTCAGCACCCTTGGGTGTGCTGGGGCCTGAAAAGGTACCCCCCTGAGAAGGTTTGGGAGATGTAGCCACCACTGCAAGGAGTCCAAAATTGGTTTGGACACCTTTACTCTGTCTCGGAGGTCGCCTGTGGCCTGCGCCCACTGAGCTCTGAGGCACCACTGAGCAGCCCGCATGTGCAGATAGGCATTCGGAGTTACATGTACCATGGATGCCATGTGGCCCAGGAGCCGCAGAAAGTGCCTGGTGGAAACCTGAGAATTGCTTTGGAACTGGTTGGCCAAGTCCATCAGTCTGTGGGCCCTGTCCTTGGGCAAGTAAGCTCTTGCCTGCAGGGTGTCTAATCTTGCCCCTATAAACTCTAGGTTCTGTGAGGGGAACAAAGTGGAATTTGTGTTGTTTATGACAAAGCCCAGATGCTGAAGAAGAGAGACAGTGCGAAGAGTGGCTTGTCTGGCCTCCTGGAGAGACTGGCCCCTGATGAGCCAGTCGTCCAGGTATGGGAAGACAAAAATTCCCTGATTCCTGAGATAGGCCGCCACCACTACCAGGCATTTGGTGAAAACCCTGGGGGCGGAAGTTAGGCCAAAGGGAAGTACCCTGTACTGAAAGTGGTTTCCTCCTACCACAAATCTGAGATATTGTCTGTGGTCTGGATGGATGAGGATGCGAGTATAAGCATCCTTTAGGTCTAAGGAGCATAGCCAATCTCCCTACTGGAGGTAGGGCAGCAGTATCCCAAGGGTAAGCATCTTGAACTTTTCCCTCTCCAGAAACTTGTTTAAGTTTCGCAAGTCTAGGATAGGCCGGAGGCCTACTGTCCTTTTTGGTACTAGGAAGTACCTGGAATAGAAGCCTTGTCCTTTCAGGTGGTGAGGCACCGGTTCCACCGCCTGTTCCTTTAGAAGACTTTTTTTGGAAGCTTAAAGCTTAGAGTTATGATTTCTTTGAAGAACGCGGGCAGCATCAATATTAACCCTCCTGAAGAAACTCCTTAAGGGAGTGAAACGCGAAAGTGGTGCCTAGGGGAGGCGTTGAGGACAACTGCCAAGATAAGAAATGTTTTAGTTAAGAGGATTTTCACGAGGAGAACCCAGGCAAGATGGCGGCAGTAACGGACGCACGCCGGTAAGCTCCGTGACCTGTTGGAGTTTTTGCCATTTTCCTCTACCTTTTACCTGTTTGCCGATAGTTCCGTTTAATGCCGCACAAGGGCAGAAAGCGGAAAGCGAAATTGGCGGCGACGGAGGACTCAGGTGCTGAGAAGCCGGTGGTGCATGGTCCCATGGATTTTTACGTGGTGACCGCGGAGAGTGGTGCTGTGACTCCGGAGCCCCCGCTAGGCGTTCTTGGGGTGGAAGGAAGGTCCCATGACGCCATGGGATTAGAGGCATCTTTAAGCCCGGAGTACCGTGTATCTCCACCCCAGCCTGAAGGTGAGATCTTGCTGGAGGCTACGGATGCGGCTAAAGGAGGGGTGACTAGCTCCATTGTGCAGTCTCGACAGCAGTCTGCCGGCATGGAAGGCACCCAAGCCGGGCAGCGTTCATCGGACGTGGTGGTTGGTGTGGAGGGGGCTGAGGAGGAGCGAGCCTCTCTGCTTCGGCTTTCTGGATTGGCTTGTTCTTCGGGACTGGAAGCAGTTACCTCGTCAGTCCGGGGACTCTCCTTGAAAAAAACTAAAGCTGTTACCTCTGAATCTTTGTGGGAAGCCTTCTCTGTTATGCATCTTAATATAACATCGCAGCTCCAGTCCATTCTTCAGCAGTTCCAAATTTTTGGGCAGCAATTACAGGTATATCAATTGGTTCAGACTGAGATGAATGCTAAAGTGACCTCTTTAGAGGGGTCCTTAGGGCAGATTAAAGATGTTTCCCAGGTTTTGGTGAAAGATTTGTTGGCTGTACACAGGAGGTTGGAGTACCTTGAGAATGCTGCTAAAAGCCGTAACCTCCGAGTTTTGAACTTTCCTAAAGTTTCAGGTTTTTCGGCCTTGGACTTATTTAAGAAGTTTCTTACTACTGTTTTGAAGGTATCGGCTGAAGCAATTCCTCCAATATCAAAGGCCTTCTATTTACCGACTTCGAGGATTGGACTGAAGGGAGACGGAGGTAACCTATTGATGGCCTCGGACAGTTTAGACCTGTCTACCTTTTTGGAGCGGTCCCCTGCGGTGTCAGGGATGACTGCCACTTTATTGGTAACCTTCGCCCTTGAAGTTGACAGAGACTGGCTCCTGAGATTGGTTTTTAGGTCTTCCAGTAAAGATTTCCTGGACTCTCATATAAGAATGTTTCCGGATGTCTCGAGAGCCACCCAGAAAAGAAGGAAGCAGTTTCTCCTGTATCGTTCGGGTATTGTTCAGTTGGGGGGGTTGTTGTTTTTCTGAGATTTCCCTGTAAATGTTTGGTGAAATTATCTGGGAACAGATATATTTTCTTTGAACCTTCCCAATTAGCCTCTTTTATTAACTCTAAACAGGTGAATTCTTTGACTCCTTCTTCTCCTTCCCCTCCGGATAGACCCCCCGATTAGGTGGGCTATCTACGGTTAGGATATTTGCACCGTTCTGTTTTGTCCGTCTTTATCCTTTTATTTGCTAGATGATAATTTTTTCCTTTGCTTGTGACCCATTCTTGCCGTTAATTGTTGTGGACTTGTGGACCTTGAGTCTTTTTCTGTACAAGTTGTTAACTTGTTGTATTTTGAAAAATTGCATAAATATAAAGTTAAAAAAAATAAATAAAATAAAAAAAGAGGAGGATTTTCACGAAGGTGATGGAAAACTGGTGACTAATTAGCTAAAAATAGCCCAGATTTAGTCACTGATGCTAATATGCGCAATACAAAGAATATGCAGCAAATATTTTGCTCTTAAGCGCTATGGAGTCTGAGACATTCTGGGCACTTGGGTGATAAAGTTGTTTTTTAAGTCAACCAGTTATTCTAAGCATGATTGAATTTTTTGTTTGCTTCCGCTTTGAATAGTGTTTGTCTGGAGCCGTCTTCTATAGTATTGTGCCTTTAGAAGACTTGCCAACTCCTGAAGGAGGAGGTTTCTGTGAAGAGGGAGTCTTGTGGGCTCCCCTGGAAAGTAGGAGGGGGGTATCTGGTGGAAGTGGAGCATGTAGCCCTTCTGGACTATGCTCAGTACCCAGGTATCCCCTGTGATGTCTGGCCACCTGTAGGCATACAAGGTCAGCCCACCTACTGTGCTGAGTGGAGCCAGCTGTGGAGAAGAGGCTATGCTGTGGGAGTCAAAACCCCGCTTCCTGCTATGCAGGAGCCAGAGCTGGTGGCTAGGGGGTCTTCTGCCTACGGGGCCCATGCCCCTGCCCCTTGGCCTGCTGGCCCTGTTGGGGAGCTGGAGAGGCCTGATATTGAGGGTAGGATTTGTAGGCAGCACCCTTCCTCGGAAAAAAGGGCTTCTTTCCCGAGCCCTTCTTTTTCTGAGAAGGGGCAGAAGTCTTCCTGGACAGCCTTGTCCTGGTGAGAGTCTCAGTCTCGATTTCCGCATCCTTTTCAGTCATGGGCTTACCAAAGAGGTTTTCACCTCGACCAACTTGTCCTGCACCCATGACTCCAGGTCTGATGACTGTAGGCAGGCCTGACGGTGTGCACCGATGCCTGCCGCGGCTACCCGGGCCGAAGCCTCGAAGCCATCATAGGCTGCTCGAGAGAAAAACTTTGAGCACTCTCGAATCCCTGTTGACAAAGCCTTGAACCTCTGCAAAGGTTCCTCGGAGAGGCCAGCTGAGAACCCGGCAATCTCCTTTGCCAGGTCTCGTAGGTACATGCCCATGTACAGCTGGTAGGTCTAGACAAGGCAAGATAGCATAAAGCCCTGGAAGCACATTCTACCGAGGGCATCCAGGTTCCGGGCCTCCCGGCCGGGGGGCACCAAGGAGTGCATCTTCTGACTCTTCAGACGGTGCATGGCTGATTCCACAACCATGGAGTTGTGTGGTAGCTGCACCTTTTGGAACCCAGGGCTCTTACGGACTCGATAAATGGAATCGACCCATTTGCTAAGAACCGGCGTCGAGGCCGGTGCCTCCCACATATGGAAGAGCAGCCATTCCAGCTTCAGAGGAACCGGTACAGTAAAGTCTTCCTTCCGAGGAAAGTCATACTGGAGGGCATTGAGCTTCTCAGCTCGAGGCTCCTCCTCAGTGTTCGCAAGGAAGGCCAAGGCTTTGGCCATGTCCCTCACAAAGTCCGAGAACCGGGTATCCTCCAGGGGGGGCCGTCTCCGAGGCTCGGACTCCAGTGAGTCCGAAGGGACGCACTGGGTCCGGAAGGTGTCGGGGACTCCTCGTCCTCCGTCTCCCATGCCGACTCCTCCGAGGAGGAATTGAGTGGCTCCGGCCATGTGGGCCTTGGTGCCACCCACCCCGATGCCGAGGGTATCAGCGTCGACGACCGTGGCCCCGCACGTGAGGTCGAGGGAGACCTTGACTGAGGATCAACTCAAGACTTTATTGACTCGAGGATCAGCTTGGTCTCAGGGGTCAATTTAGACGTCGGTGGTCGGGGCAGATGCACCAGTCAGACCGGCGATCAGCACCCGCTGCTGTTCCATGAAAGCAGCCAAGCTGCTCTCCAAGGCCGTCAACCTGAGTCCAAGCTCAGGAGACTCAGCAGCCCCCAACTCGGGCTCCAAGACGTTGGCTCCCCTGGAGGGAGTCCACGAGAACAACTGCACTTATGTGACTCGGGGACTCCGGCTCCACACGAGGTAACTTGGACTGCCTCTCCGACTCAGAGAGCCCGGGATGGCTGTCAGGGCTACGCGACCTGGCCCTTGAGGAACCAGGAGCCTCCACTGACGCCGCCCTCGCGAGCTTCTTCTTCCTTCTGTGCTCCCGGGTGTGAGATTCTCTCTCAGAGGAATCCCGACGGCACTCGGGGTCAGACTCCTGAGATGTTGAGGCCTCTGACGAAGTCCGGGCCCAGTCGGATGCAGAGTCAGAGAAAATTCGCTCACGTTGATGCTGACGGCTCCGAAGCGCATTCAACGACATCTTGCCACACAGGCCACAGGCCAGTGGGTCATGGTCAGGCCCGAGGCAGCGGAGGCAGCAGTCATGTGTGTCGGTGAGAGACATAAGTTTCTTGCACCGATCACACTTTTTGAACCCGTTGGAAGCCATCAGGGGAAAAAGGGCCCCTGCAAGGTTAAAAGACTGGGCTGCCAGTGAAAACACAAAAAGAGCGCAAACGCAAATCACGAAGGACAAAAACGGAAAATCAAAACTCCAGACTCGATACTGGTGTACCGAGCCCAGGCGGAAAGGGGAACTGGCGTCGAACCGGATAAGACACAGCAAAAATCGCAGAAACCCCCCCCCCCCCCAACTTTTCCCGGGTGACACGAACTCACGTCCGTTGGGCTCCGCGGAAAAAGAAAGACTGAGCAAGATGGCACCCTTGGGCAGGAAGGGGACCGCGCATGCGCGCTGCATTCCCAAAGGCTTTCTTTGAAAGCTGGGGAAATGCTCCGCACGGGGGAGTCCATCGGCGCCGACGTCACCCATATGTGAGGACTGACTTCCTGCTTGATCCTGGAGAAATTGTTCTCTCTATATTTCTTCACTAATTCCTTTGTAGTTTTTCTTCAGAGACATCATGTCTGAATCATTTATTTCTGCAAAATATGTTTATTTTTAATTAACTCGCATCTTGCCACCTAGTGTGTTACATTTCAGCTATGATCGTCTCCCCACATTCCTGCTTTCTTCAGTGTACTTTGTTCTTCAGTGTCTGTATATCTGTCCTTATTCACACAGTTTCTCTATTACCCTTATGCTGATGTTATAGCTAACAGATTAGTAGGCCCTTACATCTCATCTCCCCCATTCCCTCTGGGGTGGCGAATGCATGTGCCCATGACAGACCTAGGTTCATAAATGCAACCAGTGGTCTACATGTGTGACACCAAATAGTGTGCAGGAACAGGATGTACAATTAGCGATTGTACCATAACCTTGGTGGTAGGAAAACACCACCATAACATGATGCATTTTGTTCCATTCTATAAATTGTAAGTAAACACAATAAGTAGCACTAGACCAAATTGCAAATTTCTAAGCCAGGAGGAAAGACCTCCAAGACCATGAAGTGAGCGAAGAAAACCAAGAATCTACTTTAAGATCTACCTCAACTTAGATCCCTCAGATGCTGTATAACAATGGATAGGTTTCCATGCTTTCCAGCTATTGTAGGGGTATAAGTACAAGTACCTTCCACGACAGCACAAACACTTGCTACATTCGCTAAAAGATAATCTAATGCTAACCTGTTCTACAAAATCATATGTATGTTAGCATCAAGTGCTGTTTTCAAAACACGAAAAACCTTGTTCTGTCAAATTAAGCAACTTCATTAAATCAAAACGCACTTTCTGTCTCCATTTAGCATTAGTAGGAGCTAGCAATCCAATCGGTAGTGAGTAAATTAATGAAAACGCTGCTGAAAGAGAAAATAGTGAGGTTTCTGGATTCCAGCGGATTACAGGATCCAAGGCAGCATGGATTCACCAGAGGCAGGTCTTGTCAGAGAAATCTGATTGATTTCTTTGACTGGGTGACCAGGGAGTTGGACCGAGGGAGAGCCCTAGATGTGGTGTATTTAGGTTTCAGTAAAGCCTTTGACACGGTTCCTCACAGGCGACTTATAAACAAACTGAGCACCCTAGGGATGGACCGTAAAGTTACTGCTTGGGTTAGAAATTGGTTGAGTGGGAGGCGACAAAAGGTACAGGTAAATGGAGCTAACTCTGAGGAGAAGCAAGTTACCAGTGGTGTGCCCCAGGGATCTGTCCTTGGTCAGATTCTTTTTAACATCTTTGTTAGTGATATAGCAGAAGGGCTGTCAGGTAAGGATTGCCTCTTTGCAGATGATACCAAAATCTGCAATAGAGTAGACACCCAGGAAGGTGTAGATAACATGAGGAGGGATCTAGCTAAGCTTGAAGAATGGTCTAGAATTTGGCAGCTGGGATTTAATGTTTAAAAATGCAAGGTCATGCATTTGGGCTGCAGCAATCCAAGGGAGCGATATAGTATAGGGGGTGAAGTACTTTTGTCCACTAAAGAGCGGGACCTAGGCGTAGTTGTGTCTGATGATCTTGAAGTAGCTAAACAGGTAGAAAAGGCGACAGCAAAATCTAGAAGGATGCTTGGGTACATATGGAGAGGAATGGCTAGCAGATAAAAGGAGGTGATAGTGCCTCTGTTTAATTAAGTCTTTGGTGCAACCTCATTTGGAGTATTTGTGTGCAATTCTGGAGACCTCACCTTCAAATGGATATAAACAGGATGGAATCAGTACAAAGGGTGGCTACTAAAATAGTTAGTGGTCTTCATTATAAAGCATGAGGACAGACTTAAGGATCTTAATATGTACATTTTAGAGGAAAGGTGGGATAGAGGTGATATGATTGAGACGTTTAAATATCTTTGTGGCATAAATGCACAAGAGAGCCTCTTTCGATTGAAAGCAAGTTCTGCTATGAGGGGACATGGGATGAGGGTGAAAGGGAATAGATTCAGGAGTGATACGCGGAAATATTTCTTTACGGAAAGAGTGGTGGATCCGTGGAATAGTCTCCCAGTGGAGGTGGTAGAGATGAGGACAGTATCTGAATTCAAAAAAGCATGGGACAAACACAGAGAATCTCTAAAAGAAAAAAAGGGGACCGTTGTAGTTGTTGATATGGAAGGACAGACTAGATAGGCCATGTGGTCTTTTTCTGTCGTCATTTTTCTATGTTTCTAGTGTAAGAATTGAGGCAAACATAACTTCAGTATCTGAGAACAAATGAAATTCGTAAGGTACATCCCTTTCAGAAAAATATGAGGAAGATCTCGTGTCTATAATGGGGGTGATATTTAGCTAAAGCCTTTGGAAATCCTGAAAACTCTTGCAAAGGAATAGATGCTACTGGCAATAATGTTTGTACATAAGCACATGTACCTCTCCAGCCTGATGGCAAGCAAGGATATAATCTTTAACCACACTGGTAACTGTAATCATAGAAAACTATAGAAAAGCTATTTGTAGACAGAATCACAGTTGTTTAACAATGGGGATTGTTTCCCACCTCCAATATACCATTAAAGGTTCTGTAGCATAAATAAAATAAAAACATATCCATCATTTCCATATGGCTTACATTTGCCATATATTGCCTTACTTTGTATAGTAATATTGTTTAGCAATGCAACACAGTATCCGGAATATAACTACATAAAGATATGAACTTTGTAGACCAAACTACAGAGCTGTTGTGACATTCTATCTGTAAAGGGGATACTTTACAGTATATATTATAGGTCCTTGAGTGCAATTAGAAACATTATAGTGATGCTGATCCCAAGCATTGTTAGAAATAGAAAAAACTGCAGACATGTCTGCAGTTACAAAAATTGTTTGAACACATCACACAATCTTTAGTACTCAAAGAGGCTGTTGTCTGGCTTATCAAAGAATACCACAAATTTGTTAACAGTAAATTTGGTGGAACATTCAGAGAACAGTTAAAGTCTGTCAAAGAAGTATCATGACTCAGGATTCTTGAAGAAATCAGTGTAAAGGACTCCCAAAAACAAAGCAGTCCAAGCAGACACATGGAGCGGGCTGGACATCTGAACTATAGATCCATACTCCTCTCTCAGATATCTGCACTGCAGTTGGGGTAGATGAGTGTACTGAAAATGGTCCTTCAAAACAGGGCTGTGTCCAACCAGTCCGAGGTTTAACCCTCTTGTACACCAAATCCTCCTGCTTTATACTTCACTATCGGTGGAACAAGAGTAGTTACTCACCTGTAACAGGTGTTCTCCAGGAGCAGCAGGAATCAGTCCTCACATATGGGTGACGTCGGCGCCGACGGAGCCCTCGTGCGGAGCATTTCCCCAGCTTTCAAAGAAAGCCTTTGGGAATTGCAGCGCGCATGCGCGGTCCCCTTCCCGCCCAAGGGTGCCATCTTGCTCAGTCTGATGACATAGCTAAAAGATAGCAAAAAATTAGCAAAAGAAATCATATGACTGCAACTCCAAGGGGAGGAGGGAGGGTTGTGAGGACTGATTTCTGCTGCTCCTGGAGAACACCTGCTACAGGTGAGTAACTACTCTTTCTCCAGGACCAAGCAGGAAGTCAGTCCTCACATATGGGACTCCCCAGCTGAAGGCTACCGGAGACCTCAAGCCGAAAAAATGAGCTCCCTCTAGCTCGTCAGTACGTAAGGAAGGAATCTTCTCTGAGAACGCCCCGACCGGTAGCCCAACATCAGGGTCGGAGGGTAGGAGTTGCCTAAACTCCAAAGAGATTATGGAGTACGGCCTGTCCGAAAGCACTGTCCCTGCGGGACTCCCTCTCAAGGCAGTAATGGGCCGCAAAAGTCTGGCTTGAAGACCAAGTAGCGGCCCGGCAGATGTCTGCCAACGGAACAGAGCGGAGATGAGCCACTGACGCAGCCTTTGCCCTGACACGATGAGCCGTGACTCGACCCTCCAACGAGAGGCCGGCTGCCCCATAAGCCCAGGCGATACAATCAGCGACCCATATGGACAAAGTACGCTTGGAGACAGGTAGCCCCAACCTATTGGGGTCAAAAGAAACGAAGAGCTGAACAGCCCTTCGATGCTCCCGCGTACGGTCAAGGTAGAAGGACAACACCCTCCTACAGTCCAGGGTATGCAGGACCATCTCAGCCCGGTTGGCATGTGGCCTGGGAAAGGAGGTCGGAAGAACCACCTCCTGATTGAGGTGAAAAGGGGATACAACTTTAGGAAGAAACTTCGGGTGAGTCCGTAAGACTACCCTATTCCTGTAGAACCTAGTGTAAGGGGGATCAGACACTAGGGCCTGAAGCTCACTCACTCGCCTAGCAGAGGTAAGAGCTACCAAAAACAAGGTTTTCCAGGAGAGAAAACGGAGAGGGCAGGTAGCCATAGGTTCAAATGGCGGACAAGTAAGCCGCTGTAAGACCACATTCAGATCCCACTCAGGAGCTGGTGGACGCAAAGGAGGCTTAAGCAGAAGGAGGCCTCGGAGAAAACGAGCCACCAAAGGGTGGTTGGAAAGAGGTCGCCCATCCACCGGCGAGTGGTGCGCTGAGAGGGCACTGAGGTGAACCCTGACAGAGTTGGACTTAAGGCCCAGATTGGAGAGGTAAAGCAAATATTGCAATACTACCGCTACCAAGCACGAGAAGGGATTCTCGCTGTGCTGAGCACACCATGCGGAGAATCTACGCCACTTAAGAGCGTAGGATTTCCTGGTGGATTGCCGTCTAGAGGCTAAGACTACGTCTTCCACCTCTCGAGGCAGTAGTAGGGGAGCCAGGATTACCTGTTCAGCAGCCAGGCCATCAGATGAAGGGACTGGAGGTTGGGGTGCAAGAGAGTCCCCTGTTCCTGAGACAGGAGATTGTGCTGAAACCCCAGAGGAAGAGGAGTGTCCACCGCCAGTTGCAGCAGAAGCAGGAACCACGGTTGCCTCGGCCACCTGGTGGCTATCAGGATCATTGAGGCCCTGTCCTTGAGGACTTGAACAGTGTTGTGGACACCAGTGGCATGGGAGGAAATGCATACAGTAGGCCTGTGGACCACGAGATCAGAAACGCATCCGCTGCTACTCTGAGAGGATGCGGTTGCCTGGAGCAGAATCTCGGGAGTTGCCGGTTCAGAGGACTGGTGAAAAGATCCATGGTGGGGAGGCCCCACCTGAGAAAGATCTGCTGAACCACCAACGGGTTCAATCTCCATTCGTGTGGTTGCAGGATCCTGTTCAGTCTGTCCGCCAGGTAATTTTCTTGACCTGGGAGGTAGACAGCCTTGAGGAGGATACAGTGATTGACGGCCCAAGAGCACAGCCGTTGTGCCTCCTGACAGAGAACGAAGGAGCCTGTGCCTCCCTGTTTGTTCATGTAGAACATGGCGACCTGATTGTCCGTCTGGACCAGTACAGACTGGTGAGATGTCAGGTGGGAGAAGGCTCTCAGAGCTAGGCGGATTGCCCGTAGCTCCAGGAAGTTTATCTGCTGAGCAGCCTCCCAAGGAGTCCAGAGACCCCGAGTACATGCCCCTTGGCAATGTGCTCCCCAACCTAGAAGAGAAGCATCTGTCGTCAGCACTCGAGAATGCGGAGGGGATTGAAAATCCACTCCGAGTACCAGATTCGGAAGATGAAGCCACCATTGTAGAGAGGAGACGAGCAGAGTGGATACTCTCACCGAGTCTGCAAGGCTCCCTGTGGCCTGATGCCACTGAGTGCGAAGGCTCTAATGAGCAGGCCGCATGTGCAGGCGGGCATTGGGGGTGACATGAACCGTGGAAGCCATATGGCCGAGAAGTCTCAGGAATTGCCTGGCGGAGACCAGGGAATTGCTGTGAAACTGCCTGGCTAGATCCATCAACCTGTGGGCTCTGTCCACTGGCAGAAAAGCCCTCGCCTGAAGAGTGTCTAGCCGTGCTCCTATGAATTCCAAGTTCTGGGACGGGAGCAAAGTGGACTTTGCGAAGTTTATGACAAACCCCAAGTGCTGAAGCAGAGCCACAGTGCGAAGGGTGGCTTTACTGGCCTCCTGGGAAGACTGGCCCCTTATGAGCCAGTCGTCCAGGTATGGAAACACAAAAAGACCTTGAAGCCTCAGGTAGGCCGCCACCACCGCCAGGCACTTGGTGAACACCCTGGGAGCAGAGGTTAGGCCAAAGGGTAGTACTCTGTACTGGTAGTGGTTTCCCCCCACAACAAATCTGAGATACTGTCTGTGGTCTGGATGAATAAGGATGTGAGTATAAGCATCCTTTAGATCTAAGGAGCATAGCCAATCTCCCTGCTGGAGGTAGGGCAGCAGGATTCCAAGGGTAAGCATCTTGAACTTTTCCCTCTCCAGGAACTTGTTGAGGTTGCGCAAGTCTAGGATGGGTCTGAGGCCTCCTGTTCTTTTTGGTACTAGAAAGTACCTGGAATAAAAGCCTTGACCTCTCAGGTGGTGGGGCACCGGTTCCACAGCCTGTTCCTTTAGCAGACTTGCTAACTCCTGTAAGAGTAAGTCCCTGTGCAGAGGGAGTCTTGGAGGCTCCCCTGGAAAATAGGAGGGAGGTACCTGGTGAAAATGGAGAAGATAGCCCTTCTGGACTATATGGAGCACCCAGGTATCTGATGTGACGGCTGACCACCTGTGGGCAAAGTGGGCCAGCCGGCCTCCTGTGAGCCAGCTGAGGCTATGCTTGCTGAGTCAAAAACCCCCACCCTGCTGAGCAGGGGCCGGTGTTGGTGGCTTGGGGGCCTTCTGCCTAAGGGGCCCATGACCCTGCCCCTTGGCCTACTGACCCTGTTGGGGAGCTGCAGAGGCCTGATAATGAGGGTATTGTTTATAGGCAGATGACTTCCTCGGGTAAAAGGTCTTTTTTCCCCCGAGCCCTTCTTTTTCTGAGAAGGGGCAGAGGTCTTTCTAGACAGCCTAGTCCGGGTCAGAGTCTCGGTCTCGAGTTCTGCAGCCTTTTCAGCCATGGGCTTGCCAAAGAGGTTGTCACCTCGGCAGGGGACATCGACCAACTTGTCCTGCACCCATGGCTCAAGGTCGGATGACTGTAGCCAAGCCTGTCGGCGGGCACCGATGCCGGCCCCGGCTACTCGGGCTGAAGCCTCGAAGCCATCGTAGGCTGCTCGAGAGATAAACTTAGAGCACTCTCGAATACCAGTGGACAAGGCCTGGAACCTCTGCAAAGGTTCCTCGGAGAGACCAGCAGAGAACCCGGCAATCTCCTTTGCCAGGTCTCGGAGATACATGCCCATGTAGAGCTGGTATGTCTGGACACGGCAAGCAAGCATAGAGCCCTGGAAGCACTTCTTACCGAGGGCATCCAGGTTCCGGGCCTCCCGGCCGGGAGTCACCGAGGAGTGCATCTTCTGACTTTTCAGTCGATGCATGGCCGATTCCACAACCATGGAGTGGTGCAGTAATTGTGCCTTTTGGAACCCGGGGCTCTTGCGGACTCGATAGATGGAATCGACCTGCTTGCTTAACACCGGCGTCGAGGCCGGGGTCTCCCACATGCGGAAGAGCAGCCGCTCCAGCATCGGAGGAACCGGTACAGTAAAGGCCTCCTTCGGGGGAGAGTCATACTGGAGGGCCTCGAGCTCCTCGACTCGAGGCTCCTCCTCGGGATCCACGGGGAATGCCAAGGCCTTGGCCATATCCCGCACAAAGTCCGAGAACCGGGTATCCTCCGGTGGGGATTGTCTCCGAGGTTCGGACTCCGGTGAGTCCGATGGGACACACTGAGTCCGATAAGTGTCGGGTGACTCTTCGTCCTCCGTCTCCCAGCCCGACTCCTCGGAGGAGGAATCGCGCGGCTCCGGTCGGGCGGGCACCGATGCCATCCGCCCTGACGCTGAGGGTACCGGCGTCGATGACCTCGGTCCCGAACGGGAGGCCGAGGGAGACCATGGCCGAGGATCGACTCGAGCCCGCATGGACTCGAGGATCGGCTCGGCCTCCGGGGTCGACTTGGACGTCGAGGTCCCGGTGGTCGGGGCAGATGCACCGGTGAGACCGGCGATCAATGCCTGCTGCTCTCCAAGGCCGTCAACCTGAGACCGAGCTCAGGAGACCCAGCAGCCCCTGACTCGGGCCTCGACGGTGTCGGGCCCAACGTCGGCTCCCCTGGAGGACTCACGTGTCCAGGAGACTCCATCTCGATATGAGGATGTTTGGCAGGCCTCTCCGACTCCGAAGACCCGGGATGGCTATCGGGGCTATGCGACCTGGCCCTCGAGGAACCAGGAGCGTCCACCGACGCCGCCCTCGCAGGTTTCTTCTTCCTGCGATGTTCCCGCGAAGGAGACCCCTGCTCAGAGGAACCCCGACGCTGCTCGGGGCCGGAGTCCCGAGATGTCGAGGCCTCTGACGAGGTACGGGCCCGTCCGGACACGGAGTCAGAGAAGATCCTATCCTTCTGGTGCTGCCGACTCCTCAACGCCTTCGAGGACATTTTGCCACACGGACCACAGATCATCGGGTCATGATCGGGTCCGAGGCAGCGGAGGCAGCAGTCATGTGTGTCGGTATGAGACATAAGTTTCTTACACCGATCACACTTTTTAAACCTGCTGGTAGCCATCGGGGGAAAAAGGGCCCCTGCGAGGTCAAAAGACCGGGCTGCCAGTGAAAAAGAAAAATGGCGCAAACGCTAGTCACAAAGGACAAAAACCGAAAAAGAGAGAGTGGACTCGATACCGGCGTATCGGGCCAAGGCGGGAAAAGGATCCGGTGTCGAACCGAAGAAAAAAAAGAGAAAAAAATAGGGAAATCAACTTTTTCCTCGGGGAAAAACGAACTACATCCATCGGGCTCCGCGGAAAAAAGAAGACTGAGCAAGATGGCACCTTTTGGCGGGAAGGGGACCGCACATGCACGCTGCAATTCCCAAAGGCTTTCTTTGAAAGCTGGGGAAATGCTCCGCACGAGGGCTCCGTCGGCACCGATGTCACCCATATGTGAGGACTGACTTCCTGCTTGATCCTGGAGAATGCAATGCTGTCCTCGAGTCTGGCCTACTGTCAATTTGATCAATTAACTGCAAGGAGGTATGCAATGCTGTAAGTTAAGTGTTCAAGTCATCTGGAACCTTGCCATCCTCTGGATTAATCAATGGCAATTTGCATCTCCTTCCTGTAAGCAACTGAAATGGGGTTAGTGACTTTTTCTTCAGTGGTGAGTTTCGTAAAAAAAAAGGAGCTTAAGGCAAAGCCTGCACCCAATTCAATGAGGTTTCAGCACACACTTTTCTCATAACAGATTTTAAAGGACCATTCATTTTTTCTTCCAGGCCATTAGCCTGCAGCCTATACACAAAGTGTTGTTTCACTAGTACAGCTTTTGCCAAGTCATGCATCAACAAAATTTCTAAAATGTGACCCATTATCTGTATATATTGTTCTTGGGCATCCATGTCGGGATATGATCTCTAAACACAGAAACTTCACTACAGCTGTGGCATTTTCTTGTTTAGTGGGCAAAGCTTCCACCCACTTTGTCATGGAACATACTGCCACCAACAGGTAACGGTTACCTTGGACTGGTGTTTGCATATCTGTAAAATCCATCAGCTGTCCCCATGCTTTCTTTGTTGTCTTTTCTTTTTTTGTACAATAATCCTCCCTATGAGCCCTCTAAATTCTGCAACTCAACTCACAAAATAACTTCCTTTTCTCTGTAACTAATTGCTTCTACTTGCAAAGGTCCCAAATCTGCTGATCAGGTATATACTCTCCTTCTCCGACCTCTAGGGGGTCACAAGATACACTCTCATACTAGCTGCAGATTTGTTACACAAGGTGCTGTTTGGCCACTAATTTTTGGAAAAGCAGGGTAAACAAACCATCTAGTTTAAAACTCCATTGTTTAGACTTGACAACTTCAGATTCTTGCATTCCATCTGTTTTCTGTGAGTCAGTTTCAGTTCCTAAAACTTGCATATGATTTCTACTTCTAATTTTTTCAAAATGTCCCTCTCTCTTAAGTCATAATCTATTATTTTAATATTGTATTCCTCTCCTTCTTTGCTTGTACTAGACCACTGAAAGCTCTTCCCTAATACTGCCTCAGGGTGTAGTGCACTGGATATCTGTTGTTCTGTCTTGCTTTCTTCTGTTTTGCTTCCTCCAGTATCTCTGCTTCCTCCAGTATTTCTTCTACCATCTCTGCTATTATTTTTGCCCCAAACACCCCGTTTTAACAGGCCACTTACTTCAGTATAAAAGGATTTCCCTGACACTTGCTCTAAAGTGGACAAACCTGCTCCCGGAGTACCCTGACTTTTATCTTTTAAAGCAACTTCTGCTCCTTTTCCTGGTGGATTAAATTCAGGAGCCTCGAATCCCGGGCAACTAAGGGTGCACTCGAGATTTCTTGAACACAATGGTATGCCGGTGGACTTATGGTCCTTTCTGCGGCTACAATCATATTTTCCCAGGTTTTTATCATCTCTCTATGCTTTTTCTTAGACTTCTCACTCTTAGATTCTTCTATCCGTTTTTTGGTGCCCAGGGCCACTCTCTGGCCAAGGGTGGGGTGATCCCTTGGTGTGCTTGTACCATTTCTGACAATATTTCTTCAATTTTCCCTGATTAATGGATAACAATCACATAATATCCTTAGAGGAGTACGCTCAGGAGAGACTTGCATTTTAAACAACCTGTAGGTTTCTCTTTATTAAGGATCCAAGTTACACAATAAACTAAGCAAATTACTAACAGCACTAACAAAAGATATATTACAAAGATGAGAAACAGCACATTAAGTGTTTAACATAATAAATGTATCTTACCTCATGCAAAGTGTCTTTGCCAGTCCCAGACCTCTTCAGAGATACGCCACTGTGCACTGTAGCGCCTCCTCGCGGTCAGGATTCTTGGCTGGATTGCCAATATGTTAGCGGTTACCTTCCACTTAGGTTCGGAGGAGACACTCCTTTGGACACTCACCTAGTGACTCCGAAGTGTTGGGGAATTTACCCTGGATAGCCTTCCCTTGCTATAATACCCTCCCCTCCCCCATCAGGCACACATACACATGTTAATAAGCATACCAAACAATTACTGCAGTGCTCAATAAGAAACCTTTATTATAGAGACCTGAGTATAATATCTAATTGCACCTAGCAAGGAGATAGCTTAAGCTTACCTAATAAGAAAGAGAGAGGTCGATACAACCCACCTTCATGATCTGTTCCTACTAACTCTCTCCGATACAGTAGCTCTCCTTCTTCCTTTATAGGCCTTCCAGCATGTACACATGTGAACACACATATATTGTTATTGCTATATTTCTTCACTAATTCCTTTGTAGTTTTTCTTTCCAGACATCATGTCTGTATCATTTCTTTCTGCAAAATGTTTATTTATTTTTAATTAACTCGCATACTGCCACCTAGTTAGTGTGTTACATTTCAGCTATGTCATACTGCCACCTAGTTAGTGTGTTACATTTCAGCTATGATCGCTTCTTCACATTTCTGCTGTCTTTAGTGCACTTTGTTCTTCAATGTCTGTATATCTGTCCTTGAAGGTCAAAGACAACTGTGCTGAACTTATTCACACAGTTTCTCTATTAACCCTTATGCTGATGTTATAGTAAACAGATTGGTAGGCCCTTACAATAGGCAAACAATTGCTTAATTACTGGCTCAGGAGTTGGGCAGCATAAAAAGGTACTTCCCCCCTTTTGGTTATGTCGCTTTTTTCTGAAATATCCATGCAAATGCTTTTTTAAATATAAAGAAGCCTCCTATATTTTCTATGAGCCTTCACAAATCTATTTTTTTAGTGATAATCCATTGTGTTAGGCAGCTCTGTTTAATGTCCCCACTGGTCCCTGAATAAGTAATAAGCCTTCTGGACTTCGCAGATTTCTTTCTGTTTATATTTTCTTCTGAATTTGGTTATCTACCTGCATTTATTTGTGGACTTATACATGATTGGAACTGGATTTTACCTAATGTGTAATGGAAATTCTTTCTTCCTTTTCTTTTCTTTCAGTTTGTTGTAATGCTCTCAAGGTTATCCTTGATGAATTATTATAAAAGCTGTATATATATGTAAAGACTTTGAAAACATTACTGGGTGGAAATCTGAACAAACCCAAGAACATTGAGGTCATTCCTTTCCAATGAGGTCATGCACATTTCAGCCCATACAGCATTGCTTTTCATAGGGTTCACAGCAGCACAATATCAGTTATCGACTGGTACACAGTTATTTTTGGGCATGAATGGAGATTGGTATCATAATTGTTTAAGAAGTTAGGCTTAATAGATTTATGAAAAAGCCTATGTATCCCCCCTTTGACTACAAGACACAAGTGAGCAGGGTGAAGAACAAACAGAATCCTCTATATGTGTAACCAGTCTTTATTAAAAAACCCTACACTGTCAGTGTTTTCTTCATCAGGGGATATACAGATCCAGTCCCCCAACATAAACATAAAACAGTTGTAAATTAAAGCATATATAAAAGACAGATCACATCTTTTGCAAGGTTCCACAAGCACACAGTTGGATAAAACTGTGTGCCCTTTGACCTTTTCAAACTTCTCTCAAGATATTACTAGAATACTTAAACAAAAATGGCATCTTCTTTCCACTATCCCTATCTTTAACAATACCATGGTGACAATTTGGATTTAGTACTCACCAACGGAGATAGCAGGTCGAATATCTGTGTGGGTGCCCATGTGAGCAGCAGCGACCATCACACGGTGTGGTTTGATATTAAAGCCAAGGCGGAGTCCAATCACAGCAAGCTCAAAGTCCTAGACTTTAGAAACACTGATTTCAGTAAAATGGCTAGGTACCTGAAGGAGGAGTTAGCAGGGTGGGAGACGATAAGGGAAGTGGAATTGCAATGGGCTAAACTAAAGGAGGCCATCAAAGGAGCAACAGATACATATGTAAGGAAAGTAAATAAAAACAAGAGGAAAAGGAAACCTATTTGGTTCTCCAAAGGCGTGACTGCACAAATAAAAGCAAAAAACACAGCTTTCACAAAATTCAGAAGTTCGCAACAGAGGAACACAAATACAAGATAAAACTAAAAGAGACAAAAAGAGAAATAAGGATAGCAAAATCAAAGGCAGAAGAAAAGATGGCAAAAGATGTGAAGTGTGGAGACAAAACTTTTTTCAGGTATATTTGGGAGAGGAAGAAAATCAGAGGTGGAATTGCAGGACTCAAAAGTGATGAGAACAGATTTGTGGAAAGTGATAATGAAAAAGCGAACATGCTAAACAAATACTTCTTCTCTGTTTTTACTAAAGAAAATCCTGGAGAAGGGCCACCTGTGATTGACAAATATACAAATTGGAATGGAGTAGATAACACACCATTCACAGAAAATGTTGTGTTAGAACAGCTTGCAAAACTGAAGGTGGACAAGGCCATGGGACTGAATGGGATCCAGGGATATTGAAAGAGCTCAGAGGTTCTTGCAGGGCTGACAAAGGATGTTTTTAATAGATCCTTGGAGATGGGAGAAGTTCCACAGGACTGGAGAAGGGCTGATGTGGTACCTCTTCACAAAAGTGGTAATAGGGAAGAGGTGACAAACTACATGCCAGTAAGCCTTACCTCAGTGGCGGGAAAAGTAATGGAGGTGCTCCTGAAAGAGCGAATAATGGACTTTCTTGAAACCAACAGATTGCATGACAAAACATGGTTTTACCATAGGAAGGTCTTGCCAAACAAATCTGATTGAGTTCTTTGACTGGGTGACCAGAAAACTAGATCAAGGGCATGTGATGTATGTGATCTACCTAGATTTCAGGAAAGCCTTTGATACTGTTCCTCATAGGAGGCTTATCAATAAACTCAATAGTTTGAGGATGGGTCCCAAGGTGGTGAAATGGATCAGAAATTGGTTGACTGATAGACGACAGAAGGTGATGGTAAATGGAACTCACTCGGATGAAAGAAAGGTGATTAGCGGTGTGCCTCAGGGTTCAGTCCTGGGGCCGGTACTGTTCAATGTATTTGTGAGTGATATTGCGGAAGGACTGAATGGAAAAGTCTGTCTTTTGCAGATGACACGAAAATTTGCAACAGGGTGGACTCCCCTGAGGGAGTGGAGAACATGAGGAAAGATCTACATAAGCTGGAAGAATGGTTTAATGCTTGGCAGTTAATATTTAATGTGAAGAAGTGCAGTGTCATGCACTTGGGAAGCAGAAATCCAAGGGAACTGTATGCAATAGGGGGCGAGAGATTGGTGTACAAGGACCAGGATAAGGACCTTGGAGTGATTGTTTCTGAGGATCTTAAGGTGGGAACAGTGTGACAAGGCGGTAGAAAAAGCCAGAAGGATGCTGGGTTGCATACAAAGAGGAATTAACAGCAGAAAGTAAGCGGTACTAATGCCACTGTACAAGCCACTGGTGAGGCCTCACTTGGAATGTGTTCAGTTTTGGAGACCGTATCTCGCAAAGGATATAAAAAGACTGGAAAGGGTTCAAAGGAAGGTGACCAAAATGATTTGGAGCCTGCATCAGGAGACGTATGAGAAGAGACTTGAAGACCTAAATATGTACACTCTGGAGGAGAGGAGGGACAGGGGAGATATGATTCAGACCTTTAAATACTTAAAGAGTATTAATGAACAAACCTCTTTCAAAGATGGGGAAGCTGTAAAACTAGAGAGCATAATATGAAGCTGCAAGGGGGTAAACTGAGAGGCAATGTCAGAAAATACCTTTTCACTGAAAGGGTGGTGGATGCTTGAAATGCCCTCCCAATGGAAGTGGTGGGGGCAAAGTCAATCATGGAATTCAAAATGGCATGGGACAGACACTGTGGATCCCTTTATAGCAACAGGATAAAATCAAAATAAACATAACTATGTATTTCAACAAATAGGGGTGACCTACACGGAGCTGTTGGTATACCCCTAAACAAAGGCATGTGGAGGGGTGACCTGCACAGAGTGGCAGGTGCACCTGCTCTTGCCGTCTTTGTGGGCAGACTAGATGGATCATACTGGTCTTTATTTGCCGTCATATACTATGTTACTATGTTACAATGATACATAAGTGCAACACGAATCTTGCGAACATCCTGGTTCTGTTTATTCTTCACCCTGCTTGCTAGTATCTTGGTTCTCCTCTTCAAGGGTGAGTTCCTCCTTTTGGACTCCTGGTTCCCTTTGGCCACATACAACATTAAAGAGATACCATATTTAGTACAAGCAACCAGGATATTCAGCAATAGCCAAAATTTAATAAATGCCAACTGGCCACATTTATTCAAAGCTGTGTTCCAATGGTTTCTCCATGGAGCAAATAACTAGGCCCAAATTGAATAAACTCATAATTAGTAAGATTAACACCAAAATATTATATTATTTTGATTCCCTAGGCTAGTGATAGGAAATCTCCTTGAGCATCATCAAGTATAAGATTCATGGCATTTCTTGGTTAAGGTCTTATAGAATCCATTGGTTCTGAAGCAGCGCTGCTATATCAACTGTTCAACAAACCAATGTTTCATCCCAGGATGAACAAATGAACAAAAGTCAAATAGCAATTATGAAGATGCCAAGGGCTAATCACTTCAAAGAATGATATTGTTTTGGGTGGTGTGTCTCTAGGGTATATAATGTGGGGGAGTTTAACCATCATATTGTTGATGTAAAAAAGAAAAGGCAGCATGGAAGGGCATTTACTTTATTTGGTGCCATACACAGGATCTAGCCAGACTGGAGGCAAAAAGGAGGCACTTTTTAATGGAATGAGCGTGGAATATTATGCAGGTGCATAAATAGGTTCTCTAGACTGAGAATTGCCAGATTGATGCCTGCACACATCCAGACACAATAATTGTGCCCCAGGTAGCCACGATTTCAGAACTCTCTCTAGCAAACAACTAAATGGCATGGTCCGTCTTACACTCTCATTTGTCTAGTTGGATTTGATACTCTGATTCAACAAAGAGAGCTAAAAATAGTCAACAGGCAATTGATGCTGGAGGCCAGCAAACACATCATGGGTGAACACACTCCCTCATATTTGGGAATTTTAGGAACCATCTAAGTCATCTTTTGGCTTTGGATCAGACCTCTTCTTTATGTTCCAGAGAACCTTGGAGAGTAATGTTGTTCAATGATTCTGTAAAGAATCATTTCAAAGGTAAGGAAACTCAGACATTGATATTAAAGAAGGATTGTAACGGGAGAGCACTTTTGGAGGTTGTGTGGCGGTGCACTGAGCTGCTTCGGGCTCAGACTGAGCTGGGACTGCCTTCGGTGGAGCCGACGCTGCACTGAGACGATCGGGCAGGCACGCCCGGGACACCCTGCTGCTGGAGGGTCCTGCGGGAATTTAAAGAGCTGTACCTGCTTGCTCCTGGTGGAGAGCACTTTTGGAGGTTGTGTGGAGGTGCACTGAGCTACTTCGGGCTCAGACTGAGCTGGGACTGCCTTCGGTGGAGCCGACGCTGCCCTGAGACGATCGGGCAGGCACGCCTGGGACACCCTGCTGCTGGAGGGTCCTGCGGGAATTTAAAGAGCTGTACCTGCTTGCTCCCGGTGGAGAGCACTTTTGGAGGTTGTGTGGAGGTGCACTGAGCTGCTTCGGGCTCAGACTGAGCTGGGACTGCCTTCGGTGGAGCCGACGCTGCCCTGAGACGATCGGGCAGGCACGCCTGGGACACCCTGCTGCTGGAGGGTCCTGCGGGAATTTAAAGAGCTGTACCTGCTTGCTCCCGGTGGAGAGCACTTTTGGAGGTTGTGTGGAGGTGCACTGAGCTGCTTCGGGCTCAGACTGAGCTGGGACTGCCTTCGGTGGAGCCGACGCTGCCCTGAGACGATCGGGCAGACACGCCCGGGACACCCTGCTGCTGGAGGGTCCTGTTTGTTTTATAGTTCTTTCGTTTGTTTCTCTGCGACCGCGGAGCGCGACCGCGGGGCTTTGTCTGAAGGGGCGTGTCTAAAGGGGCTGGTTCAGCCCCTTAGACGCCCCTTCGACGCCGCAGTGTCTTGGTATTCCCGGGGAAAGGAACTGCGTCCTTGGACTTCCTCTTGCCATCTGCTGCGTGTGACTGTAAGCTCGCTGAGGTTTAGTTTACATTTTTTCTTTGTTGTTTGTATCGTGTTTAATATTTCTTCTCTTGCGCGCTACAGTATGGGCAAGCGTAAGGCAAAGGTAGATGCCAAGACCCAGGGGGCCGGAGCCGGGGTAGGTAAACTGGTAGGCCCCTTGAATAAACACGTAGTTTCTCTACCCTTGGCACAGTCCTCCCCCGACGGGGTTTCTTTAAGCCCCGCTGGGAGATCTCCTCCTCCTTGCCCTTGTCCTGTTGTTTTGTCTGTTTCTAAGGTTTCCTTTGCAGAACCATGTGAGGTACGTTCGCCCATAGTCTTGCCCATACCAGTTCCGGGTATAGATCTAAATGCCTCTTCGGAGACACCAGATCTATCCCCTGAGGCAGACGTAACCCTTATGGATGTACTGAGGGCAGTTAAAGTTATAGATTCAAAAGTATCTTCTAAACTAAATTCTTTGGCTACCTTTACCCAGGAAACTGCAATAGCCTTGCAGCAACTGGACAATAAGGTTAATTCATTGGATATTGCAGTTACTAAATTGGAGTCCCATGTTCCTGTTTTGCAATCTGTAAATGTTTCTGCTATAAAAGATTCCTTAGTTTTGCATGGCAAGGTTGAAGCCTTGGAGAACTCTATACGTTCTCGTAATTTAAGGTTTTTGAATTTTCCACAATCTTCTTTGCTTTCAGCTAGTATTCTTTTAGAAAAATATTTAAAGGAAGTTTTGGCAATATCCGAGTCTATAGAAATTTCTCAAATATACTACCTGCCCTCAGCCTCCAAAAGGGAAAACGCTGCCGAAGGAGGACTAGATGAAATTGTTCCTACAATTGCAAATCTTACTGCTTTTATTGAAGACTCCTCTGACACTATTACTTTGAGGTCTACTTTGTTAGTTACCTTTTCTTCTATATTAATTAAACAACGTATTCTTAAGGCCTATTTTAAAGCCAAGGCAGTTAAATTCTGTGGACAAGTTGTGTTAGTTTTTCCAGATGTGGCACGTACAACGCAGTTGCGTAGACGACAGTTTCTGGCACTGAAGCCTCGAGTTTTGGCTCTGGGGGCTACCTTTTTCTTGAGATTCCCATGTAAATGTGCTATCAGTTTTGATGGTAATTCTTATACTTTTACTGATGTTTTACATCTGGAAAAGTTTTTACAGGATAGACAAGGTTTAATTGGAGACAGCTCTAGTAAATAATTTTCACCTTCTTTATTGTGGACCTTACGGTCTTGGTTTTCTTTTTTAGTAATAATTTCTATGATTTTTGATCCGAATTGTTCTCTCATGACGTGGACTTTGTCACTTATTTGTTTCCTTGTTTTGCTTGTAATAGCTTTTGTATAAATATTTTGTTTGACTGACCTGTTTTACTTATTTGATCATGTAATGTTGATTAAACTCATTAAATTTTAAAAAAAAAGGATTGTAACTAGATTCTGGGTCAATCTGTAACATCATTTTAGGGGTCAGTGCCTCCACTGATTTCTTACAACAAGCAGATATTACACAGAGAATTAATCTCCTAAAATGATAATCCCTAAAAAGCCAAATAGTGATGCTAACATGCCTTGCAACAGCCTAGATAATGAACTCCAAAAAGGCAACACACTAATAGCCTCTGTGAGATCCAGGGCTGTAAATTCAACAACTGCCTGTAATTGCATAATCTGGATACCATATTCTCTAGTGGATGCTATGGCTCCAAAAGTTGTGAGCCAAACAGTACCTGTAAATACATCTATCTGAGATTTAGTTAAAGGACTTGTAGAGTCTACCAACTGTTGTGCTGCTGTTATGGCTTCATCCTGAGGGGAAACATCCCTTTTTCTTCTTAAAGAATTATTCCGGGTTGATAATAAAGTAATATTTTGGGAAGGTAAAAAAAACGCCACGGGGTGTGAACTAGAGTCATTCAAAGGATAGCCAGAACTATTATACTGTAACAAGTCATAATCATGCACTTGGTTCCCTTGAACTTGCATTAATTGTACTACTGAAATATAGGATTTTCTTACGTGGGATTTCTTATACCAAATAGAAGAATTATGTAGCATTACTATTCTACAGATGTTCCACGGAGTGTCCCCTACCTTTTTCCCTGTACCTTGAGCCATAAAACATATTGGAGGGGACTTTAGAGGCATAGGAGTGGCCTAGTGGTTGGGGCAAGGTACTTCAGGCCGGAAGGTCAGGGGTTCAAATCCCACTAGAGGACAGCAACCTTGGGCCGGAAGGACTGGGGTTTCTAGTCCCACAGGTGCTCCTTGTGGTCTTGGGCAAGCCACTTAACCCTCCATAGCCCATGTTCCCTGTAAAATAGTTATCTCCAAGTTATAATGCCCTGTTCAATGTAATTTCAGTTTGTTCAATGTAAACCGCACTGATGCAGAAAAGCGCGGTATATAAGAGAATGTAAATAAATAAAATAAATAAATAGAGCTAACTACTCTAGTTTCTATGTTTGCATGAGACCATTAGATTAAAAAATATTTGGGTATTCCCCATAATATTCTCAAGATTCTAAATGCAGTACTGCTTCATTAACAATAATATGCCACAGCACAACTAAGACCAGATAAGGAAACATTCTTAGCAAACCTCTAAATATCTGAAACTATAATTACTCCAAAAATAAATGTTCTAAGACAAAATGAAAACACACCTACTCTTCTTAATATGATGTAGATATATATTATAGCTATAACTACCCTCTAATTCTCAATCTCTTCATGAAGTAGAGGTTAAGTGCCAAAAGGTCATTGCTTATATATCAGTAAAACACTAATTCAAACTAACTTTATCCAGCTAAGCAGCAGTATAGATGCTGGAAGGTGTTTTGCATAATTAGTCCATTCAAAAAGCACTTAATCACGATAGTCCTTTCTGCAATATCACTGTTGTCCAATGAGTCTCTGCGTTGCAATCTCTTGATTCACCGATGCAGGGAACCACCTTCTGAATCTTGTGAAGGAGCCTTTTTACACTGCGTAAGATGTAGCCAACGAGAATGTCCTTCCATTTTACAAGCTGAGTATCCCACCAGGAGCACACAGAATGGACCTAGGAACTTGGGAGCCAGAAGTGACTTTGGATGCAAATTCTTAATCAGGACCCAATCTCCTGGCTTCAATTCTGGATGTGATGATTCTGACGGAGCATCTCGTTGAGGATTCACCTGCAATAAAGGGGAAACAGACAGGACTGAGTGCAATTGTGATAAGTCCAAATATCGCTGCGCAACAATTGAGGATCCGGGATAACTGCCAATTCATGTGGAGAAGTAGCTGGACGTCCAGTAACTATTTTGTATGGTGTCAGGCTGGGGGAATTACACACTGCCATAAGGGCAAAAGGAAGGGCTTCTGTCCAATCTGTAGCCCAATCCTGTGTCAGTGCGTAAGTGACCTTTGATTGTCCTAGTCATCCGTTCCACTTGGCCAGAGCTTTGCGGATGATAAGGAGTGTGCAGTCCATTAAGCAGGAATGTTGCCTGCACATGACCCTGTGCTTGACGAGCTGCAAAGGGAGCCAGAGAGGCCTGAAGCCCCGGCTCCCCTCTGAACAGCTGTGGGAATAAAGAGCAGCATTTGCCTTCTCTTCCCTGGCTGTGATAAGAAGGAACCCGCTGGTGCACTGAGTGCTGGGAGGTTAAGGGGGGGCATGTCGGACATGCTCCCGTTTGACCTCCTGGCACTCAGTGCGCTGGCAGGCTGTGGTGAAAGTGAGTTAAAGTTGAATACTGATTATGCGTTAGCAGTAAGTATCAGTTTTGTAGGAAAGAAATTCCTGCCTCTGCAATTGTGTGAGAAACTGCTTGCATAACTATTCTGGTAGGAAACATCATGTGAAACTTATGAGAGAAAGTTCTGATACAAGGAAGCACTGGTATTTGAGATAAGAAAAGCTTTTCCCATAGTAACTGTACAAGGTCATTTATTGATGGAGTTCTAAGCTTCTAAACTATTGGATAGGAGATGCCCCCCTTGAGCATTCTCAGGCGCCTGGCCAGTGTCTTGATTATGTTTAATGGATAGCTGATCCTATTCTGTGTGTGTGTGTATATATGTCAACTGATGGAAAATTACTGGTTGCTATTGCAACAAAGTATAAAAAACAAATCCTCTGGTCAGTCAGACAGAGAAGAGAGAAAGTCTCACCTACAGGGTGAATGCGCGCACCACCTAGGGGTCTTCCCGACTGAGGGTCTCTCCTGCTTGGCTGAATTTGGGGCTTTCAGTTGAAGTGTTAGCATGAGATGAAACTCATAACTCTGTCGGTAATGTATTGTTTTCTTTTATCTTACCTTTCATGCACACCCCTAGACAAATCGCAACATGGATTCAGAGAAGCACATGGAGTCGACACAATCCTTACAACCCTACTCAACGATCTGATCACAGGAATAAACAACATCAAACAAGGATTTGTTCTCATCTTTTTAGACATTTCTGCTGCCTTCGATTCTGTAAACCACGATATACTAATTCAACGTCTGAGAGAGAAGGGGATTCGAAGCACAGCACTGGAATGGTGTAGATCCTACCTTTCCAACAGGTGGCAACAAGTTAAAACAGGCCAGAAATCCTCAGAGCCGTTCCTACAGTCTCAAGGCGTACCACAAGGATCTTCACTATCAGCGTTAATGTTCAATATTTATATGCAGCCGATTTGTGAATTGATCAGATCCTTCAACGTGCAATGCTTGGCATACGCTGATGACATCCTCATATACATGCCGTTCAAAACTGACCAACCAGTGTTTACTCCAATAACCAACTGTTTCGGAGCAGTAGCCGAATGGTTGCTGACTCAAAACCTAAGAATAAATCATAACAAAACTGATGTCCTATTTGTTACAAGGAATCTTAAGTTTGTACCTCCGCCGTCACTGCTGGTCAACAACACAGAACTGACGTCCAAACCCACGATCAGATACCTCGGCATAACATTAGATCAACACCTGGACATGACAATGCACGTGAAG
Source organism: Ichthyophis bannanicus (assembly GCA_033557465.1). NCBI lineage: Eukaryota > Metazoa > Chordata > Amphibia > Gymnophiona > Ichthyophiidae > Ichthyophis > Ichthyophis bannanicus. Next base: position 212,813,882 of record CM066037.1, read on the forward strand.
AATGTGACAAAGAATATATACCATAAGATCAGAACACTACGCCACCTCCGTCCACTACTAGACTATACTGATTACCGGTCAACCTTCCAGGCACTAGTCCTGCCACATCTAGATTTTGCAAACATCATCCTCCATGGGCTCCCTCAATCAACCTTAAATCCACTACGTCTGGCTATGAATACAGCTGCTAGAGTCCTCTCTGGGTCACCAAGGTCTGCTCATATAACGCCTATCATGAAAGACCTACACTGGCTACCACTACAAGCCAGACTCACATACAAGTCACTAGTTTTGACCTTCAAAGCCATGAATATCTACCCACCAACACCAATCAGAAAACTAATCCATAACACCCCTGAAAATAGAAACAGAAGGACTACAACTATGAACACTTTAATAGTTCCTAAGATGATGACTTCATGTACTAAAGCCACATCAAACAGAGCTTTTTCATTGTTCGCACCCAGGAATTGGAATAAACTTCCCCACGAAATCCGCGGCATCAAACGTCTATTACAATTCCGCAAAGCATCACTTATTCACAAAATACTACCCAGAAGTGTCCATGGACACTCACACAGCCAACAGGCCTCCCACTCACACCAAACACCCTAGCACTTTAATCCAACCAGAAAAAGGTTAGTCCCCACGAAAATCTACCTTACTACTATAGACTCATCCTACCCATGAATACATGTTCAATATTCACTCGAGTTTAAATATGGTACATAATTAAAGCATATAAATAGTATATTGTTTATTGTACATAGTTATCCCTGTTATTCCATGTTTTATATTCCCTTGTTCTCTGTAAACTCGATGTTACCTGTACACATTGCAGTATATTTTGTTCGATGTACACCGCGCTGATTTTAATAGCGCGGTATATAAGAGATGTTAAATAAATAAATAAAAAATAAATAAATAAAATCATATGTGGATTAAATGAATTACTTGCTTTCAAGTTACCTTTTTAAAATATTTTATAAATAAAATGGATTATCTCTATTCTAAAGTGTGTTAGTCTTTTTTCACACTATTTAGGCAGGACATAATTTGGCGCTGTGAGCAGGATACGAAAAAGGCTTGAATAATGGTGAAAAGAAAAGGCTGTAAATAGTGTAAATACTGTAGATATTCTTGGCTAGGATAAGATGCCTTATGAAAAGTTAGCAAGAGAGTGGTCAGGACTAAGTGAGAATTGGGATTCTGTTTTAAAAGATGCTGAGCCCATGAATGTTCTTACTTGCTTGCAAAAAATACCTGTTGAAAAGGGGACAGAATTGAGTACCTTAAGGAGAAGAGGATGGGTTTTAGAGAAGCAATGTCCTGGTCTGTTATGCTGAATAATTCTTATGCTCAACAAAAATAACAAATATAACCTATATGTATTTGATCCTTTTTGTTTTGTATCCTGATGTCCTTCCTTTGTGAGCTGAAACCTGGACAAGAAAAATGAGAATATGTACCAGCAAGCAAATATTACTTACGAGAATAAAATGATGTCTTTTCTTTATTGGTTATGTCTAAACTCTGTGACCCCCCCTTCTAAGCCAATGGCCCAGTACACTTCAATCAAGGACTGGGATTGGTTCCAGCAAGCTTTTGTATGCCATTTAGTGACAGGGACATTCATTACGATTCTGGTCTTTGGTGCATGGAGAATCTGTTACTGGAAAATTTATGTGATAACACAACCAGCGTTGCATTTGCCCAAGTGTTTAATTAATGCTGTAGAATAACCTCAGAATGTCTGGACTTGTTTAGCCCGGGATGTCTTAAACATTTCTAACTTTTGTCTTTCGGACATGCATAGTCCAGTTGATCTATTGATTACATGCTTAACTGCAATACCTACAGTGGCTCAAGTCTTGTTGTACTATTTTAAAACTACACAAAATGACAGTCTTGCAAACGAAGAAGATGTAAGAACACACCTTATGTTATATGAATATGGCAGAGATTGTCCCACTAATTTCAATCTTTGGGATAACATAACTCAAATTAAATATATAAGAACATAACATAAGAACATAAGATCATAAGATATGCAATACTGGGTCAGACCAAGGTCCATCAAGCCCAGTATCCTGTTTCCAACAGTGGCCAATCTAGGTCATACGTACCTAGCAGTTTCCCCAAAAGACACAGGTTCCACAATGCTTGTACTGGGTCAAGCACTGATATCCTGGGTCCCTACTTAATAATGGTTTATGGACCTTTCCTCCAGGAACTTGTCCAAACTTTTTTTTAAACCCAGCTACACTAACAGCCTTTACTACATCCTCTGGTAACAAATTCCAGAGTTTGATTACACGTTGAGTGAAAAAATATTTTCTCTTATTAGTCTTAAATAGTTTACCCTGTAGCTTCATTGCATGTCCCCTAGTCTTTCTAAATTCTGATAAGGTAAACAATCGATCTACATTTACCCGTTCCACTCCGCTCATTAATTAATAGACTTCTATCATATCTCCCCTCAGCCGTTTCTTTTCCAGGTTAAAGAGCCCTAACCTTTTTAGCCTTTCTTCATAGGAGTATCCTTCCATCCCCTTTACCATTTTGGTGGCTCTTCTCTGAACCTTTTCTAATAACTCTATATCCTTTTTAAGATACGGCGACCAGAATTGCACACAATATTCAAGGTGCGGTCTCACCATGGAACGATATAGAGGCATTATAATATCCTTTGTTTTATTTTCCATTCCTTTCCTTATCATACCTAGCATTCTATTTGCTCTCTTGGCCGCCGCTGCACACTGGGCCGAGGGTTTTAACATGGTATCCACAATGACGCCTAAATATTTTTCCTGGGTGGTGGTTCCTAATGTGGAACCTTGCATCGTGTAACCATAGTTTGGGTTGTTCTTCCCTAGGTGCATAACCTTGCACTTGTCCACATTAAATTTCATCTGCCATTTTGATGCCCAGTCTTCCAATTTATCAAGATCCTCTTGCAATTTTCCACAATCCTCTTGGGTTTTAACAACTTTAAATAGTTTTGTGTCATCTGCAAATTTGATAACCTCACTCGTTATTCCACTTTGCAGGTCATTTATGAATATGTCAAAAAGCAGCGGACCCAGCACAGATCCCTGGGGTACACCACTATTCACCTTTCTCCATTGGGAAAATTGGCCATTTAGTCCTACCCTCTGCTTTCTATCTTTTAACCAGTTCCTGATCCACAATAGTACACTGCCTCCTATCCCATGACTCTTTAGTTTTGCCAAAAGTCTCTCATGAGGGACCTTGTCAAAGGCTTTCTGAAAGTCCAGATACACAATATCAACCGACTCACCTTTGTCCACCTGATTATTCACTCCTTCAAAAAACATAACAGATTAGTAAGACAAGATCTTCCTTGTCTAAAGCCATGTTGGCTGTCTCTCATTAGTTCATGACTATCTACATGCTGAGTAATTTTATTCTTTATGATGGTTTCTATAATTTTTCCCGGTATTGACGTCAGGCTCACCGGTCTGTAGTTTCCCGGATCACCCCTGGAACCCTTTTTAAAAATTGGTGTTACATTGGCGATCCTCCAATCTTCAGGTATTAGAGATGATTTTAATGATAGTTCACAGATTACTAATAGCAGGTCTGCAATCTCATATTTCAGTTCTTTCAATACCCTTGGATGTATACCATCCGGCCCAGGTGATTTGCTACTCTTTAGCTTATCTAATAGTTGTAATACATCTTCTCGATGTATCAATATTTCCTTCAATTCTTCTGCACCTTTAAATACCACTTCAGTCATGGGTAACATCCCTACATCTTCCTCAGTAAAGACTGAAGCAAAGAATTCGTTCAGTCTCTCTGCTATCGCCTTGTCGCCTCTTAGTGCTCCTTTAACCCCTTTATCATCTAATGGACCAACTGACTCTCTCACAGGTTTTTTGCTACGAATGTACTTGAAAAGGTCTTTACTTCGCGTTTTTGCTTCTGCAGCAAGCTTCTCAAATTCTCCCTTTGCCTGCCTTATCAATGCCTTGCATTTGACTTGCCAGTGCTTGTGCTGTTTCCAGGTTTCGCCGTTTGGCTCTTTTTTCCATTTCCTGAAAGATGCTTTTTTGGCAATAACAGCCTCTCTGACCTCAACTTTAAACCATGCTGGCAGTTTTTTGGACTTCTTTCCACTTTTCTTAAAGCGTGGAATACAGCTGGTCTGGGCTTCCAAGATAGTATTTTTCAACAGCCAAGCCTGATGTACGTCTTTAACCTTTGCAACTGCTCCTTTTAGTTTTTTCTTGACTGTTTTCCTCATTTTATCATAGTCTCCCTTTCGAAAGTTAAAAGGTAATACTGTGGATTTCCTTACTATCCCTCCTCCACTAATTAAATCAAAGGTGATGCCAAGTGGCCCCAACAACCTTATCTCTTGCACGAGATCTGGTGTTCCACTAAGGATTAGGTCTAATATGGCTTCCCCTCTGGTCGGTTCATGAACCAGCTGCTCCAAGAAGCAGTCATTTATTTCATCTAGGAACTTTATCTCCCTAGCATGTCCTGACGTGACACTGACCCAGTCAATACCGGGGTAGTTGAAATCACCCATTATTATTACTGTGCTGTAACTTTTGTTAGCTTCCTTGATTTCTTTGAGCATTTCATCATCCATTTGGTCTTTCTGGCCAGGCGCTCGATAGTACACCCCCACTGCCATTGCCTTCCCCCTTTTACATGGAATTTCAATCCATATAGATTCTACAGCAGATTTTGTTTCCTGCAAAACTTTAATCCTTTCTGACTCAATGCCCTCTCTAACATAGAGAGCAACCCCTCCACCAATTTGATCAGCTCTATCATTACGATATAGTTTGTACCCAGGTATCACAGTGTCCCACTGGTTGTCGTCCTTCCACCATGTCTCTGATATTCCAATCATATCTAACCTTTCATTTATTTATTTATTTAACAGTATTTCTAAACCGCCTTATCTTAATAATCAAGGTGGTATCACAGCAAACAATCGGGTAAGGTGAGTGTGTTATACATGCAGTGAGGGTGAAATTGAGTGTGTTTTGTATTGTGTGCTAGATTGGCATGAGCTATGTACAGAGTGGGCTATGTACAGTGGTGCAAAAACATATTCCATACATACGTTGTTTAGGTGGTATCATGTGCTGTTATGCATTCTCTGAGGTTATGTGATGTGTCCATAGTGTTCAATGAACAGCATGGTTTTTAGCTGTTTTCTAAAGTCCTTGAGTTCTGTAGTCGCCCTCAAATCATCCGGGAGCTTGTTCCATATTGTTGGAGCAGCCATGAAGAGTGCTCTGTCTGTTGTGTCCTTGCGTGTGTGTTTGTATTCACTGGGGGTGCTGACTCGGTTGTGTGTTTGTTTTCTTCTGGGACGAGTGCTGGTGTCTGGTTGTATGAGGGAGTGCAGGCTGTTGGCTGATGTCTGCTGTTTTATCTTAAATAGGTTTATGATGGTTTTGTATCTGATGCGAGCACCGATTGGAAGCCAGTGTAAGTCCTTTAAGGTAGGTGTGATGTGCTCCTGTCTTGCAGTTCCTGATATGATTCGTGCTGCAGTGTTTTGTGCCAGTTGGAGTGGTTTGAGGGCTTGTTTCGGTAGCCCAAGGTATATCGGATTGCAGAAGTCCAGCAGTGGGGTTATCAGTGCTTGACAGACGGTCCGGAAGTGTTCCGGGGCGAGTAGCGGTTTCAGTCTCCTGATGATTCGCATCTTGTAGTAGGCTTTTTGGATTGTTTTGTCTATATATTCTAACTCTCCCATCTTATTTTTTAGACTTCTAGCATTTGCATACAAGCATTTTAGAGAATGTATTTTATCCATATTAATTTCTCTGTTAGACATGAGTAATTTGGGATCTTTAAGCTCTGTCTGCTCCATACTTGAGGGCATTTGGGCTACTTTACTCTTTTGTGGAACCTCTCTGCTTTTGGTAGTATCCTTCAAAGATACATTCTTCCGAACCATCTGCTCTTGGGCGACTGTCGGCTTTCCCCTAATATCTAGTTTAAAAGCTGCTCTATCTCCTTTTTAAAGGTTAATGCCAGCAGCCTGGTTCCATCCCGGTTAAGGTGAAGCCCATCCCTTCGGAAGAGCCCCTCCTTTCCCCAGAATGTTCCCCAGTTCCTAACAAATCCAAACCCCTCATCTCTGCACCATTGTCTCATCCACGCATTGAGACTCCGGAGCTCTGTCTGCCTTTTGGGTCCTGCGCGTGGAACAGGAAGCATTTCGGAGAATGCTACCCTGGAAGTTCTGGATTTCAACTTCCTACCTAAAAGCCTAAATTTAGCTTCCAGAACCTCCCTACCACATTTTCCTATGTCATTGGTACCAACATGTACCAAGACAGCAGACTCCTCCCCAGCACTATCTAAGACCTTATCTAGGTGGCGCGTGAGGTCCGCTACCTTCGCACCAGGCAGGCATGTTACCAGGCGATCCTCACGTCCACCAGCCACCCAGCTATCTACATGCCTAATGATCGAATCACCAACTATAACGGCTGTCCTAACCCTTCCCTCATGGGCACATGGCCCTGGAGAAACTTCCTCGGTGCGAGAGGGTTTTACATCACCTGGAGGACAGGTCCTAGTTACAGGATCACTTCCTGCCACACCAGGGTGATGCTCTCCTGTCACGTGACCTCTCTCCTCCATGGCAACAGGGATGCTGCCAGACTGGTGGTGGGACTTCAGGACTATATCCCTGTAGGTCTCGTCTATGTACCTCTCTGTCTGTCTTATGCTTTCCAAGTCTGCTACTTTAGCCTCTAGAGAACGGACTCGTTCCCTGAGAGCAAAGAGCTCCTTGCACCTAGTGCACACGTAAGACCTCTCACCAACTGGGAGAAAATCATACATGTGACACTCAATGCAAAAGACTGGAAAGCCCCCATCCCGCTGCTGGACTGCTGTCTGCATCTTAGTTTTAAGTTTGTGTTTAGATCTAAGTTCTTTACTTACTAAGGGTTGCTATGGATATTTATACTAATAAAACTGAACCTAATACGTGTAATATACCTTGTTCACCTGAAGCTTAACTAATCTCAGGTCCTTAGTGTATGACTGATTTGGGTAATGAGCTTCACCTGAGAGCACCTCCTGTCTTTTAAGATGTGTAAGTACCTATAAAGCTATGATTATCCCAGGGGTGGGAGGGAATTAACACTTATTAAAAGAGGGCTGCTTCACAGTACCCTGTCTTGTGCTGCTGAGGTAAGCTATATTCTGATTTGATTTAAATTATAGCTCTTAGCTGCTGCTAGGCTCTAACTTCTTATGAAATTTAAAGTACAAGCTCTCTGCTGGGTTCTAAATTTAACCAGAAAGCTCTCTTCTGTGTTTTAAATTTAAACTAAAAGTACTTTGCTGTTACTAGGCCCTGAGTGACTATTATATTTAAAGTACAAGCTCTCTGCTGGGTATGAAATGTAACCAGAGAGTTCTCCTCTGTGTTTTAAATGTAAACTTAAACTGCTGCTACTAGGCCCTGACTGATTTAACAAAAATAGTGGATCACAGATTAATTAGCTTTAATACAAAGAATTCCTTTTAGAAAATTACCAGAAGTAAATACTCACAGTTGCAGATCTCCCTCCGGAAGCAACAGTCCCCCTTACCAGTCTTTCAAGAGCAGGTGGCAGCAAAATATTCAAGGTTGCCAGCGTCTGAGTAATAAGCGCTCCTAATTCTTCTTTCCTAAATACCCTGAATAGACTGGGATCTTCGCTGGCTCCCAATTCCCCTTCCTCTAAATCAGTGGCCCACTGATCTAGGGCCGGGTCCAGCAAAATCTCTCCCTCTTCCACATTGTGGGTCTCCGGGAGTGGTATACCGAAGCTCTCGGTACTCCCCTGTGAATCATGGACTGCTGTAGAGGTACCTTCTCCCGCGTCCAAAGGAGAAAAGCCTTTCTCTAGGATCTGGGAGGGTGGAGGGGTTTGTTCCTTAAGCTGAGCCTGCTCCCATTTCAAACAGTATGCTTTATGTAAAGCTAAAATAAAGTCAGCAGAAAATGAAGCTTCCAAATTCTGCTGAGCTGCAGGCAGCACTAGTGAAGGAGCTTCCCCCACTGAAACATGCTTTTTAGTCTTTGCTTTTCGCTTTGAGGAGCTTGTTTGACTGGAGGGCAAATTCTGCAAAGAAACAGAAATGGCCGCTGTTCCCGCCGTTTCTGAGATGGCATGGAGTCCCCCTAGCAACTCACCAGAGCTTGAACTAGTCTCCATACCGGCAAACCGAAGCGCTACAAAGCAGAGGAAAACCAACGGCAAACGAAACTAAGGCTCTGAACAACGCGCCGCCTCCCGATCCCGCCGAATCGTGCCGGGCCGGACTGCTGCGCGCCAAAAGCTACACCGCCAAAACAAACCCTGGGGATCTCACTGACCTCGTGAAGGACTCCTCCTGTTAAGTGCTGGACCTTCCCCCCAAGACCTTCGCTCCCGCTGCTAGCGGTGGAATGCCAGTGACTGTTTAGGAAGACGGAGGGTTACTGGGGCTCCCAGAACCACTGACTGATTCTCCCAGCGATACCGGAGCCGAGTTTGAGGTAGGCTCTGCCTCTACTGCTCCGTGGGAAGGTAAATTGGCCTGAAGCCAACAGCGCGGCTGAAGAGAAGAGCTTTGCTAGAACCTCTTCCCCGATGAAAACTTTAACAGATAAGGTCAAATAAAAGAAATGAAAAGAAATTAAAACAAGAATTCTATACTCTCTTCGGGAGCCAGATCATAAACGTCTCCTTCAGCTGCTGAGGACTGAAAGGCTGAGGTTTGACCAGCAGGGGGAGCCAGATACTGTTGCAGTAAAACTTCAGTTTTTCAGTCCTCAGCTGCTGGAGAAGGTTATTTATTTATTTATTTAACAATTCTTCTATACCGCGCTATTAAAATCAGCGCGGTGTACATCGAACAGAGATACTACAATGTATACAAACAACATCGAGTTTTACAGAGAACAGGGAATTGAACATGGAAGAAAAACCGGGGAAACTATATACATATTAGTGCCTGGACTGGCCCGGAGAGACGATGAAGAAATTTCATCTGCCATTTTGATGCCCAGTCTTCCAATTTATCAAGATCCTCTTGCAATTTTCCACAATCCTCTTGGGTTTTAACAACTTTAAATACTTTTGTGTCATCATTTGATAACCTCACTCGTTATTCCACTTTCCAGGTAGTTTATGAATATGTCAAAAAGCAGCGGACCCAGCACAGATCCCTGGGGTACACCACTATTCACCTTTCTCCATTGGGAAAATTGGCCATTTAGCCCTACCCTCTGCTTTCTATCTTTTAACCAGTTCCTGATCCACAATAGTACACTGCCTCCTATCCCATTACTCTTTAGTCTTGCCAAAGGTCTCTGATGAGGCACCTTTTCAAAGGCTTTCTGAAAGTCCAAGTACACTATATGCCCACTATATCTGGGATCTTTAAGCTCTGTAATGTAATGTAATCCTGAGAGCTTTCTGGTTAAATTTAGAACCCAGCAGAGAGCTTCTAGTTTAAATTGAATACTCAGTCAGGGCCTAGTGGCAGCAAAGAGCTTTAATTTAAGTCAAACCAGAATATAATTTAGCATAAAGGGCAAAACAAAGTCAGTATTCTTTGAGCAATAAAATTATTTTTAGAGACCTTTACAAAGAGGCCTTCTACATAGGGGGCAAGAGACCTGTGACATTTTTTAAATAGGTGCTAAAGCCAGGTGGCAGATCAAAGGGCCATTTTGAAAGACTCCTTCTATCCAAGCAAGGACCGTGTTTAATCACCCAGGAAATTGGTCACAGCTTACCTCAGAAGCACAGGCATAAATAGTTCAACAGAGTTCTATGCGTCTCAGTCCTGAAGGACTACAAAAGGGGACAGCTACCTCTGGAAAGAGATCTGCAATTGTACATATTTACTTCGTAACATAGTAAGTGACGGCAGATAAAGACCAGCATGGTCCATCTAGTCTGCCCAGCAAGATGGCAAGAGTAGGTGCACCTGTCGCTCTGTGCAGGCCACCCCTCCCCATGTTTTTGTTTAGGGGTGAACCCACCACTCCATGTAGGACACCCTTATTTGTTGAGACGCTAGATAGTTCAGAAATTAGATGGTACCATTTATTTTGCTTTTATCCTGTTGCTGTAAAGGGATCCACTGTGTTTGTCTCATGCCGTTCTGAATTCCATCACCGTGTTTGCCCCCACCACTTCCATCGGGAGGGCATTCCAAACATCCACCACCCTTTCAGTGAAGAAATATTTCCTGACATTGCCTTTCAATTTACCACCTTGCAGCTTCATGTTATGCCCTCTAGTTTTACAGCTTCCCCGTCTTTGGAAGAGCTTTGTTTGTTCATCATTTCTCTTTAAGTATTTAAAGGTCTGAATCATATCTCCCCTGTCCCTCCTCTCCTCCAAAGTGTACATATTTAGGTCTTCAAGTCTCTTCTCATAAGGCTTCTGACGCAGGCTCCAAATCATTTTGGTCGCCTTTCTCTGAACAGTTTCCAGTCTTTTTACATCTTTTGCAAGATATGGTCTCCAAAACTGAACACAGTATTCCAAGTGAGGCCTCACCAGTGACTTGTACAGTGGCATAATTACCTCTTCCTTTCTGCTGGTAATCCCTCTTTGTATGCAGCCCAACATCCTCCTGGCTTTTGCCACCGCCTTGTCGCACTCTTTTGCCACCTTGAGATCATCAGAGATAATCACACCAAGGTCTTTCTCCTGAACCGTGCATACCAACCTTTCACCCCCTATCATGTACTTTTCCCATGGATTTCTGCTACCCAAGTGCATGACACTGCACTTTTTCACATTAAATCGTAATTGCCAAGCATTAGACCAGTCTTCCAGCTTTTGTAGATCTTTCCTCATGTTATCCACTCCCTCGGGGGAGTCCACTCTGTTGCAAATTTTTGTGTCATCTGCAAAAAGACAGACTTTTCCATTCAGTCCTTCAGCAATATCACTCACAAATATATTGAATAGTGCCGGGCCCAGGACCGAACCCTGAGGCACCCCGCTAATCACCTTCCTCTCATCCGAGTGAGCTCCATGTACCATCACCTTCTGTTGTCTGTCAGTCAACATTTTTATTTATTTATTATTTTTATTTTATTTATTTTATTTACCTATTTCTTTTATACCGCCCCTTCCAGAGATCAAGGGCGGTTTACATATAACATATAACATGTTGTCCTAAGGTCTCTGATTCTCAGAAAGTTCATGCAATAGTGCTGACATTAGTTGTTATCTAAAATTTGACCCATCATTTACCACAAGAAGGGTGGAGGGATGTCTGCATTACAGCAAGTCCCCAAAATTTGCAGAAGCTAACCTTTGGTAACAGTAGCTGTGTACACAATCTGTTAGTCAATCTCTTTTGCAATAACTGTCAGCAGTTTTTTACAGAGACAGAAGCTTCTATCTAAAAATGTATGTTTCGCAGTTCAGCCTTGCATTACAACAAGCATATATTTTTACCTGATTAAAGGTATATGGCCATAGCCACCTTCACAGCCCTGTACTACTGTGGATCAGGAACTGGTTAAAAGATAGAAAGCAGAGGGTAGGGCTAAATGGCCAATTTTCCCAATGGAGAAAGGTGAATAGTGGTGTACCCCAGGGATCTGTGCTGGGTCCGCTGCTTTTTGACATATTCATAAATGACCTGGAAAGTGGAATAACGAGTGAGGTTATCAAATTTGCTGATGACACAAAACTATTTAAAGTTGTTAAAACCCAGGAGGATTGTGGAAAATTGCAAGAGGATCTTGATAAATTGGAAGACTGGGCATCAAAATGGCAGATGAAATTTAATGTGGAGAAGTGCAAGGTTATGCACCTAGGGAAGAACAACCCAAACTATGGTTACACGATGCAAGGTTCCACATTAGGAACCACCACCCAAGAAAAAGATTTAGGCGTCCTTGTGGATACCATGTTAAAACCCTCGGCCCAGTGTGCAGCGGCGGCCAAGAGAGCAAATAGAATGCTAGGTATGATAAGGAAAGGAATGGAAAATAAAACAAAAGATATTATAATGCCTCTATATGTTCCATGGTGAGACCGCACCTTGAATATTGTGTGCAATTCTGGTCGCCGTATCTTAAAAAGGATATAGCGATTTTAGAAAAGGTTCAGAGAAGAGCCACCAAAATGGTAAAGGGGATGGAAGGCTACTCCTATGAAGAAAGGCTAAAAAGGTTGGGGCTCTTTAACCTGGAAAAGAGACGGCTGAGGGGAGATATGATAGAAGTCTATAAATTAATGAACGGAGTGGAACGGTAAAGGTAGATCGATTGTTTACCTTATCAATATAGAAAGACTAGGGGACATGCAATGAAGCTACAGGGTAAACTATTTAAGACTAATAAAAGAAAATATTTTTTCACTCAACGTGTAATCAAACTCTGGAATTTGTTACCGGAGGATGTAGTAAAGGCTGTTAGTGTAGCTGGGTTTAAAAAGGTTTGGACAAGTTCCTGGAGGAAAGGTCCATAAACCATTATTAAGAAGGGACCCAGGATATCAATGCTTGAACCAATACAAGCATTGTGGAACCTGTGTCCCTTGGGGAAACTGCTAGGTACGTATGACCTAGATTGGCCACTGTTGGAAACAGAATACTGGGCTTGATGGACCTTGGTCTGACCCAGTATGGCATATCTTATGTTCTTATGTTCTTATGTTTCTCTGTCATTATCTGTGCTTTCACTACTGTCTGTATCTAAATCAAGAGTACCATAAATAGGGTCATCACTATCCATAGCCAGATCAAGATTGCCATAGACAGGATGATTTTTATTAGTGCAAGTTACCTTATCACACAAAAGCTCATCAGTCTCTGCTATAGTCTCTAACCTTGTTCTGGGGCCTTGGCCAGTCCTTCCTTTCTCACAGTTCATTATAAAAAACAACAAGACAGGTGGAGGATAGGCCCTGGGGTCAAGCATTCCTCCTGCTCCTCTTCTCAGGCTGAAGCATTTGATTCACTTGCACAAACATTTTCAAATGTGTCATCAATAGGTCACAAAGCTGGCAGGATTGTCCTGTCTACACTATTCCTATCGTGGATGCTCTCAAAGGTTCAAAGGATGTGCAGTAAAAGGAATACCTGTCTCCCTTGTAAAAAAACAAACAAAAAAAAACCCCTCCTCCCCCTCAAATAACTTATCACTGGGATAATTATATAGGTTACAGGACCGTACCAAGCTAAAAATGCTCCCTGTGAGACTAATGGTGCTTCCCCACTCCACCCAGTAACTCACTCTTTTTGAGCTTCTTGGAAGCCCAGTGATGATATCAGTGCCCCTTTCTGTGACTGTGCCCTGTGCAGCCACACTGGTTGTATAGCCCTTGGTATGACCCTAAGCTGGGATGACTTACTACTACTACTACTGAGCATTTGTATAGCGCTGCACAGACATATAAGAGACAATCCCTGCTCATCAGAGCTTACAGTCTAGTCGAGACAAACATAGAGGGTGCAGGCAGGGATAAAGCAAGGGGAGGAAAAGGAAAACAAGAGAGTCAAGATCCAAAAGCAGCAGTGAAGAGGTGAGTTTTCAGCCTGGATTTGAAGAGGGTTAGAGAAGGTGCCTGGCGTACAGACACAGGTAGTTTGTTGCAGGCTTACCGTGCAAGGTGAAAGGAGCGAAGTCTGGAGTTTGCAGTAGAAGAGAAGGGCACAGATAGGAGCAGTTTGCTGGGAGAGCGGAGTTCCCGAGGGGGGTTGTAAGGAGTGATAAGAAAAGAAAGATAAGAATGGTCGTGAGGAGCCGCAGAGTGAAGTTTGAACTTACTCGCCATATGTACTTCAGGAATTCTACACAGCCAAAAGATTCGACTTCTTTTTAACATCTGAAGGCACGCTCTTCTTTTATCCTTGGCGATCCTGTTGGTACCTACAGAAGTTTGATTTTCTGTTAACGTTCGATATCAATCCGCTAAACTTGTGCCAAGTTGCAAGGGAAGATTAGAAAAGTCATTGCTTCCCGAGGCGAATACTAGTCGCTCTAGGAACGATAATAAATCCGTACAACAGGCAGGTCTCGCCACGGTACATACTCTTTGATTATGATTCAAATGTAGAAACAAAAATAAAGCGCGTGCGTGCGTCTGCGCCTAAGCTTCCTACTTAGAGCTGACTGGCCTTGGCGGCTGTTCCCGGCTTCGCGGCCAATGGCTGCGCGCGGCGGGGGAGAAAGGAGGCGGGGGCAGCGAGCTCCTCCCCGAGCCACTCTTCTTCTTTATAGAGGCTCCAAAAAAGTCGCTGATTTCTGCAGAGCTGAAGACAAACGAAGAAAAATAAAATAGAAGGCAGTGTCCCCCGTGTAATAATTTATTATAAAATCCGCGCCAGCGACAGAGAGGGTGGTTAGTTGGAGCTGTGCTTTAAGTCCCCACTTTCCGTCATACAGACGTTATAAAGCCCTTAGGCAGAAGCGCCCACGTAGCCGGGCCTGCGCCCCTGACAGGTACAGGGCTAGCTGGGAGGTGCGAAGGAGGAAGAAGCCGGTTGGTCCTGTCACTAGTGCGCGCGCAAAAGCAACTGGGCGCTTTAGGGAGGGAGGCTGGTGGCTGGGGTATTTTGGAACTCACAAGCGGTTGTATTCATTTGTCTCCCGTGTCGTGCCAGGGCAGCGCCAGAGCTCGGACCGAAGATGCCGTTGCTGCATAAGAAGCCGTTCACCAGCCGGGAGCCCCCCGCGGACCTGCGGCCCGACGAAGAAGTTTTCTACTGCCGGGTGACCAAAGAGATCTTCAGAGATTATGAGTAAGGACCTATTTATGCTTGACACAAGGAAAGAGGGGGCGCGGGTAACTTTTTCTCTCTCTCTGTCCGTTGTTCTCCTTAGTTACTGACCCTCCGGGAGTTAAATAGGCGGCCCCCGCACTCTCTTCGCCTTTTACTCCTTGAACGAAAGTTTGTTGGGGGACGAAACTGGTGTTTCGGGATAGTAGTTAGGTATGTTTGTTAAGAGGATGGGAAAAACTGTGATGGCATATTCATTTCGTTCTCTTCTGGGGCCCTGCTGCTGGGAGAGTATGTTAGAAACGGCTGTTAGGCCCAGACCCGGGGAGACACTCGGTCACGCAGAAAACTTCATCGTTCTGGATAGGAGCGGAAAACCCTTCTGGTACTTGGCGAGACCTGCCTTTCATTTCACCCCCCTTACCCTTGCTTCCAACCTCCCCCATTCTCTTCGTAAGCTCTTCATCCCGGGGTACCGCCAATCCATTGTATTTAAAGTGAGAGCTGAGTGGGTGCCGGAAGCGGCGGCCACCGCTGGCAGATAGAGCCGGTGACATGTGCCCTGAGCCCCGACTCATTGTTTTGTGTTAAGTCAGAGGCATATAGCATAGAAAGGGATTATGTTACTGTTGTATGTTCTATTCTCTTCTCTGTTGCAAGTGGATGATGTAGAGCAGATGAGTGTTTCTGAAGTGTGGAGGATGTTTTCGGTGATAAGTGAAAGTGCTGGGGCAGTAGCTTGGTGCTGTACCGGTAGTCTGTTTTCATTTTTCCTGTTGGCAGACCCTAGTGAGCCATGACGGGTGATTAGTAAGGCAGTTTTGAGTTCTCTTGTTAGGGAAATTGTTCGTTTTTATAGTGAGGTGTATAGCTTGTAACCAGAAGCACTCATCCATACGATATCGACAATTTTTTTGGAGGGATAGGCTGACAACGTAGTAACCACGAATCATGCATCCAGTTAACTTATTATTCCGCTTCATTGGGATTCTACTGATTTAACATTTTTAGGATTGGAGGTAGACAGAATATAAAATTAGTGAAATGACAACATCTGAATAATTTATATTTATCAAATACTTTAGTGATAAACTTGTTTTAGGTTTGCCTTTTCCATATCACTTTTTTAACTTGTTTTAGATTGTAATATGAGAATTCCTACTCTGCCATTCACTGAGGAAATTGTAAAACTGACAAGTTCTGAAATAGAGCCCTGAAGAGAAAAAAATATATATATAGATAGATAGATAGAGTTAAATATGCTTACTGGTTTTCATTGAGCAACTGGAGTGAAGGCTTCTTATTTGATTGCATGTATTCTGATCTGTGATTTTGAAATTGAGGCCTTAAGACATAGCACAGGACAAGAAAAGCCATGCTGAGTCAGACCAAGGTCCATCCTGTCTCAGACAGTAGCCAGTCTGTGTTACAAGTACCTGTAGATAGTAAATCTATTTCTCATAGCTTATATGAGGAAAAAGCAGTGGCTCTCCCAAGTCTTTCTGAGTTCCATTTTTTAGGGACTTTTCTTCAAGAACTTGTTTCTTTTGAACCATATCTGTTGGTTTCCTTGACCACTCTTTCTGGCAACAAGACTGCATGGCTTAATTTGTGCTGTGTGAAAAAATACTTTATGCATTTTCTACAATCTGCTGGTCATTAGCTTGATGGAGTGTTCTCTTGCTTTAGTGTTTGAAAGGTGAAACGACTATTCCCAATTTAACAGCTCCAGCCAACTCATAGTTCTAGAAATTTATAATATATCTTGTCTGTCATCTTTTCCCCAGGCTGAAGAGCCCTACCCTGTTTAGCGTTTCTTCATAATGGTCCATCGCCTTTATTTTTGTCACCTTTCTCTGAACATTTTCTAGTTCTACTGTGTGTTTTGAGAGGGGGTGACCATGGACCTATGAAGCAACACAATGATATCCCCCCATTCCTTTTCAAATAGTCGCCAGCACTGTTGGCTTTTTGAATAGCCATTACATACTGTGTTAAGTGCTGTAATTCTCAACCACTTCATCTTGTTACATTTTAAATGATCTTATTTTCATTTGCTGTTTGTGCCTCCAAACTCTTTATTTGTTAAAAATTCTTTCTAGAAATATTGGAGAGCACGATGAAAATGTGTATATGTTGTTGAAGGTTAAATGCCAATAGTAAAATATGCACATATAGTTTGACCATTGTTTATATACCACCTTGACCTTTCAGCTAAGATTCAGAATCCATGTAACTTTTTTTTTTTTGGAGGAGGTGATGCATTATGTGGGTATGGTCTGTTCTACTCCTAGCGTAAGGACAAGAGAGAAATCGGACTAAGCCCAGCATCTTGTCTCAACAATGGACAGTCTCAGTCACAAATACTTGGAACATTCCAGAAAATAGATCAGTTTTTTTATAGCTCATTTCCAGGTATAAGTAGTGGCTTCCCTTTCTCCAGCAATTTATCCAAATCTTACATACCACTGTTAATCATCCTGATCACATCCCTTTCGCAATAGATTCTATGACTTTCTTCAGACCTTGACAAATTCTGTTGGACTCTAGGAGTCTACCTTAAAACTTAGGAGCCTGCTTCCAAGACCCAAGTCATAGTGTGCTGCTCCCCCCCCCTTCAGTTTTTTTTCCACTTTAGGGCATGATTTATTGTTCCACTTTCTGTTGGAAAAAGCTTAATAAATCAGTTCCTTAATGTGCCACTGCATAGTGCCAATAGAAGGCAGTGGGTCCCATTCCATTCCCTCCTCCAGTGACACTTTATAACTGCACCCGAGGCAACTTCCCTTTTTGCTTCACATAACGCCATGTCCTGGTGTTAATGTGAAGCTAAAAAAGTCTTATACCTCTGCATCTTGCCTTTATTCTCCCACTTGACCTTGCTCTAGTGTCTTTCTCTCTCATGACCCCTGTCCTGCCCTTGCCTTCCTTCAATCTTTCTTATCCCCCCACATCCAGTCATTTTCACTCACTAATTCTTGTGCCTGGTTGCAACTCCTGAAAACATGACATTGTAAACTCCCCTCCCCCTGCCGCCCCACCCTCAAATCTGCTCTCTGCATGGCTGCGCTGCACGGTGGAGGAAGTTTGATCTCATGGTTTCAAGTTTCACCAACCACAGATTTTATTTTTTATTTTATTTTTGTTTTCTATACCGCCACATTGATCAAACATAGTGGTTTCTTTCCATAAAACAACTGAGTTACATCGAACAAAGTGGATTGGGAATCGTTGCTCCAGCTATTAGTTCTGCTGTTTTTCTATCTCTTTACCAATTATTCCATATTGTCCTGTTAGACCAGTCCTGACAAGTGGGTTGTGTTCCCCTATCAGCAAATTGGTGGAGACAAAGAACCAATGAAAAGCCCAGGTTTCAATAACATTACTCTGTGCCTCTATTTGCCTCACCCACCAGAGGTCTCTTGAGTATTTCTTTGTCTCCAGCAGATGGTGGATGGATTTTTTTCTCTCTGAAATAATTCTGAAGATTGAGAGGAAAAGATTGATTAAACCGGTCATGAACGACCACCTTGAGAGCGACTTGAACATGTCGGCCTTTTTGGTAGCCCTAGGAGGAGGGAAAATTGGTTGAGCTCCACATGCTTATCATAAGATCCCGTTGAGCAGCCAGAAATTGAAAGGATCTGGAAGACTGCGGGAGCGTCGCACGACCTCGGTGCCCCAACCCTCCCTACTCTGTCCTCCCCACCCCTACTCTCTCACAAAGATTGTAGAAGGCTTTGAGAGCGATCTGCCTGCCAACAACTTTAAATGTAATACTGCAAAGCCAGTAAAAGATTCAGAGGAGTAGAGCTGAGCCTGACACAGATTCTCTGCCTGGAGCTCTTGGGGTGTGAGTACCAAAGCTTGACCTCATTGTTGTCCTTGTTGGGGGGGGGGCGCTCCCGATTCTGTCTTCCTGAGACTCAATTTGGGGTGGACCACTGGTGACCGTTGCTGCGGTATGGGGTTTTCCTGCTGTTTTTTGCACGTGTTAGTATGTTTTCCATATTGTGTGCATGGCAGTTGCACGGTCTGTACACGTTCCTACTCTAGCACTTGTATCACGCGTTGCAGTAAAAGTGCAGTTAATGTGTGCCTTCGGGCTGCTGTGGTCTTAGTTTGTGCTGTTGTGATATTTTCCTTAACTCTTATTCTTAGAAAAGATGTTTGAACTATGGCAAACGAGGTGTCTCTTCGGATTCTGG
Source organism: Ichthyophis bannanicus (assembly GCA_033557465.1). Taxonomy (NCBI): domain Eukaryota; kingdom Metazoa; phylum Chordata; class Amphibia; order Gymnophiona; family Ichthyophiidae; genus Ichthyophis; species Ichthyophis bannanicus. Next base: position 212,832,832 of record CM066037.1, read on the forward strand.
ATTCTGCTCTTGCATGGCAGCTTCTTAAATTGTCCCTGGCGGGCCTGTTCCCATTATCAAAGAGGGCCAGGGAAACCCAATGCTTATCTGGGATAAGCACTGTGGAATCTGTGGACCTTTTTGGGAACCTGACAGGTGTTTGTGACCTGGATTGGCCATTGTCTGAAACAGGATACTGGGCTTGATGGACCTTGGCCTGACCCAGTACGGCATTTCTTGTGTTCTCTCAGCCGGGGTATTCAGTTAGTCTGGCCTTGCCTGCCTCAGGACAGGAGGTGATGGTTAGCACTATGAGTAAGGCTATCCAGTCTGCCAGAGGGTCTGGTGACTGTGCTGTAAGCCACTCCTTGTCCTCTAGGGGGTCTGCGGCTGCTGTGCTCCCTAGTGTTTGGTGGGGTCATTTCTGAGAGGAGAGCTTCTGGATTTCAGATTGTCCCCTCTGAATTTTTTTTCTTTTTTGCAGCAGGCCTGGTCCTCTTGGTGTGGAAGTTCAGATCCTGTGGCTACTGGTTGCCCCCGGGTACTGTCTCATGCGAGGCAGGCTGACAGTGGAAGCCCTGTTCTATTGCCTTTGGCTAAGTGTCCCCAGCGAGGGGTGCCTCCCTGTAGATGGGGAACAATTGGGAGCTGTCTGAGATTTTGACTATGATTTGGATTTAGATGGCTCGGTACTGGGCTTTGAAATGGATGAAGTACTCTCACCTTCAGAAGATTGTGAAGAGGCCAGAGTGATCTGCCTATTCTGGATGGGAGGAGCTGGTGGCGTTGATTGCCAGGGTTTCATCTGCCTTGAACTTGACGGATGCTTCCAACATGGAGCTGGAGCTGAAGGTACACCTGTTCCTTCCAGGAATGTGGAAATCCACTATTATTTTCTCAATCCCAGATGTGACCAAGGCCATGATCCGGTCAGAGTGGGACTCTCCTGACTCCCCCTCCCCCCCTTCCTCTCCCGCCTAAGGGGTTAAGGGTATGTAAGAAGATCTACACTCTCTTGGAAAAGAAGTGCATTGAGTGGTTTTTGTATTCCCAAGATGAATACGCAGGTCACTTTTACCTGACAATTACCAGATGGGCCACCAGTCCTGTGGAAGGCGGATCGGTCTTAAAAGATATTTTGGACCATAAGGTGGGTTCTTGCTGAAGAGCCAGTTCGCCATGGCATCTGCTATTCTTTTGCTGGCGGTATGTGCCAGTCAGATGTCTTGAACCCTGCTCCAGTGGATTCAGTTTCTTCTGCCAGATAACACCACTCTTTTGGAGTCTGCTACGGCCTTCCTTTCTGTTGCCATCTATGACCTGATATGTTTGGTGACCAGGTATGGTGTCCCAACAGTGGTGTCAGTGTTCGATTTGGCTCCAGCACTGGGCAGTGGACACCTCTTCCAAAACCTGGTTTGCCTAGTTGGATTTTAAGGGAAGCTTCTTTTTGGAGCCGATTTTGGAGAAGCTGGTGAAGGACTTGGGTGAGACTAAATCTTGCCGCCTTCTGTAAGACAGTTCCCAGGGGGCCTGTGAAGTGGGCTGTTGCCCCTTTCTCTTCAGCCTCTACTTGTCCACCAAGGGCGTGCTGGCTGAATCCCTGAGAGTCTTAGGTTTTCCAGGTTGGTAATGATAAAAGTACCTTCTTGACTTTGGGCTCGTTCTCAGTACTTTCATGGAGTGTATGGGCCCAGGGACTCTGTCCCCTCTAGAGGACTCTCCCATGCTGTGCAGTGAAGGTTTGGGGGCCCATTCCCTGGTGCCTCTGTATCATTCCATGGTGCGACTGCACCTTGAATATTATGTGCAATTCTGGATGCCGTATCTTAAAGGTACAGAGAAGAGCCACCAAAATGGTAAAGGGGATGGAAGGCTACTCCTATGAAGAGAGGCTAAAAAGGTTAGGGCTCTTCAACCTGGAAAAGACAGCTGAGGGGAGATATGATAGAGGTCTATAAATTACTGAATGGAGTGGAATGGGTAAACGTAGATCGATTGTTTACATTATCAGAATATAGAAAGACTAGGGGACATGCAATGAAGCTACAGGGTAAACTATTTAAGACAAAGAGAGAATATTTTTTTCACTCAACGTGTAATCAAACTCTGGAATTTGTTACCGGAGAATGTAGTAAAGGCTGTTAGTGTAGCTGGGTTTAAAAAACGTTTGGGCAAGTTCCTGGAGGAAAGGTCCATAAACCATTAAGTAGGGACCCAGGATATCAATGCTTGACCCAATACAAGCATTGTGGAACCTGTGTCTTTTGGGGGAAACTGCTAGGTACGTATGACCTAGATTGGCCACTGTTGGAAACAGGATACTGGGCTTGATGGACCTTGGTCTGACCCAGTATGGCTTATTTTATGTTCTTATGGAGGGAGGCTTCGCCTTTCCTTTCAGGAATGGACCTAGGTTACCAACTGTTGCTGGGTGCTAGACACCATTCAGTTCGGCTATGACCTGGAATGCAAAGAGCTGCTTCCAGATGCTTTCGTCATTTTCCCTCATGGGTCTGTGATCAAAAGTGCTGCTGTGCGTACCACCTTGGAGAAGCTGCTGTGCCTGAAGGCAGTGGTGCCCATCCGTTCTGGGCGAGTGGGGAAAGAGCAGATACTCCATCTATTTTCTGGTGCTGAAAAATAACTGTTTTTGTTCTAGTCCATTCTGGACCTCATGGGGGTCAACGAGCACTTTGCGCATCCTGCATTTATGGATGGAAACCTTGCGCTTTGTCATTCAAGCTGCAGAGGGAAGTTCTTGGCTTCTCTGGATCTGGCTGAGGCCTATTTTCATATTCTGCTTGGGGTGGATCAGTAGGCGTATCTGAGTGGTGTGTGTGTGTGTCATGCTTTTTTTTTTTTTTACTATCAGTTCGCCACCCTCCCTTTCAGGCTATCCACTGCCCTGAGAATGTTTTCAGAGGTCATGGTGGTAGCGGCTATGGTGTTGAGGGATCTGTTTCTATTGATATCTATTGGATGATTGGCTCATCTGGGCCTTTTCTTTTTCGGAAACATCTGGCAGTGTCCTGAGTGGTGTCTTTGGAAAGCCTCGGCTAGGTGATCATTTGGGGAAAGAGACAGCTGTTGCCCTCCCAATCCCTGAAGTTTCTGGGAGCAAGTTTCAACATTCGAGTGGACAGTTTTCTTGCCAGAGGAGATAGTCAAAAGACTTGTTGAATTGCCTGGCGCTCTTCTATGCACAGCAGACTCCCAGTGTCTGGGCTTATCGTCAGCTCCTCGGATTGATGGCAGTGACCATGGAGATGGTGGTGCTGTGGACACATGCTCGCATGCGACTGCTCCAGCGGTCCTTGCTGACTTGGTGGTCCCTGTGTTCTAAGGAATTTGAGCACATGCTCGTGCTGCCGTTTGATGGTGAAGTCCAGCCTGCGATGGTGGCAGCAGCTCTGCCATCTGAAGAAGGGCATGCCACTGGATGATTTCTCCTGGATCTTGCTGATGATGGATGCCAGCATTGTCAAGACTGTACGGTCCAGGGCCGTTGGAACCATAGGGCAGCGGTGTGGTCAGTCAGTTGCCTCGAGGTGAGTGCCATCAGATTAGCTCTTCTGCATTTCTGCACCCTGGTTAAGGGCTGGGTGGTTTGAGTGTTTTCAGATAACACTATGGTGGTGGCTTATGTCAATTGGCAAGGTGGCACAAGGAGTGCTGGGGTAGCTCTGGAGATGGCTGTCCTGATGCTGAAGCGGAGAAGAACCTCCCAGCCTTGTTAGCTCAGCACATTGCTGGGGTGGACAATGTGGAAGTGGACTTCCTCAGCCAGTACTCTCTGGATCTTGGGGAGTGGGAGTTGAGTGGAGGCATTTCAGTTGATTCTGCGCCACTGGGGTTACCCAGTGTATCTTTGCCTCGACCATGTCCCTGCTCCACTCTTCTGCCCATGGGAGATGGGATCCCCATAAGCAGAGAAAAAGGGAAGGCTGCAATTGTGGCCTTGATACAGGCTGACTGCCCCAGCCACAATTGTAGTATAGTTACATATTGTCCTCCTATGGGGATCTGATCTCCGGTGGGCAGACAGAACTAGTCTTTGATGTGATTGTTGCCTTCCCTTCTGTTCTGCCAGTGGGAGATGAGATCCCTGTGGGCAGACACAAAAGATTGGAGAAGAAATCCCAGGCATCATATGCAAATTTCTAGTTGCCATGGTGGCCTGGCACCTGGTATTTATCAAGTCCTGGGGTTATAAATTAATTTAGTCATGGGTTAGCAATTTTATGTTTGGTTTTTGGAGATTTGGGGTGAATGCCATCCCATTATGGTGATTTCAGTTTGTACATCTGAAATATTTAAATATGGTGATTTTGCTTTAGTGGCCCTAAATAATCATATTGAAGGTCACCAGGTATATATGATGATGTCCTCAGTAAAGACTTCAGTTGCTGTGTCTTTGGTCTGGCAGTCCTGCCGATTCCTTCATGGATGTTTTGCTTTAAATGTACTTGAGATTTTTGCCTCTACAGTAAGCTATCTTTCAAAGTTTCTCTTGTGTATTACCATTTTTCTAAATATCTAATTTGCCAGTACTTACATTAGTCCCCCATTTTCCTCATTTGATTCTGCTTTCCATTTTCTTTTTTGAATGGTTATTTGTCTTTAACTGCGTCTTTCACCCCATTATTAAACCAGTCTGTCATTTAGTTGTCTTAACATTTTTTAATGCATGGAATATTTTTTTGTAATTTTTTTTCTCCCAAAACAACTCTTAGCTCAGAGTTCACTATACAGTAACTCCTAATTACTAACAATGTGCACTCCTCCATTATCATCCCTAACCCACTCTACCTCAGGCACCTTCGTCTTTCATTACATACATCTTCAATCTACGTTCTTCTCCTACTAATTTATATATGGTGACCAGACCAAACTTTTTATCAAAACTACATTTCTTGTGCTGCTTGAGCACTGTTAGTTCCAATTTTTGAATTACTTCCTCCCCACTTGGTACTTGTGGATCCCTCCATTGAGCTGCCAACTTTGTGCAAACTGCTTCTCATAACATCCTTCCCAACTTTGTTAAAGTATCTTCCAAACCTTATGGGGGCTAATTTTAATAATATAAACCTGGGGTCAAAACCTGTAACAACCCTAGTCAGTTCTTTTAAAGAAGTTTACAGCCCATTGCCATACCCCCACTGTACCCACACACATCCCCACCACAAATGATAGAGATTTCCCTTCTACCCATATCCTTTCCAACAGTTGGAGCAATCGTTTTGAAATGCTTGGTATCTTTTGATGGGGACAGATGCATTGTTGCTGTATCATAGCAGATATATTTGTTCACTCAACAAAAACACTTTGCCACTCATTTAAGTGCTCCCGAAAATCTTTTTGCCAGGCCTCCATAAAGCCCATTTTCGCCTTCCCTTCAGTATGCCTCAGATTGTACAATTTGGACAGAAACCCTTGAGACTTCCAGCAAGATCAATACAACTCCTCCATCCCTAACCCTTTCCGGGTTATCTCCCTCCTCATTACTTTTCAAATAGTAGCAAACTTGTACATACATATATCTGTTTCTTTAAACTTTTATGTTCTTTACTAACTTGTTCAACCCTCGTCCCAACTCTTTAGGCTAGAGCTCCCCTGTCCCAAAGAAAAATCCTCATTATTCTGGAGTTTGTGTCATTCTCCCCATCACATGGCTCCAAACATTCCCCTATACCTTTAAGATACAGTAAATAAAGTGAAGGGACCTGCACTCCCTTTCTCTCTCCTCGGCCATGATAAAATTCAACTCCCCCCCCCCCCCCAACCCCATTTCCCTTACCTCCAATCAAAAATAGCTCTTACCTGAGTTGCTTTATAATATGCCGTCACATCTGGGACCCCTAAGCCCCCTTCCTCTTTATTCTGAACCAAGCCCCACCCGTCCTCGCTACCCTAAGCGGCCTCCTTTTTCCAAATTAAGGAGAAGACGTTTCTCTGCAACTTTTAAGCACTGAATCTGGCACATCTGTTGACAAGGCCATAAATAAAAATAACCTCTGCAAAGCATTCCTAGTCTCTTCTTTTCCTTTTTCTAGTCTCTTTATCTAAGGCTTCTAGAAAGGGCCTGTAATACATTCCAAGCAGTTCCTCTGTCTTTCCAGCCTGAACCCCCAAATATCTAAGCACCCTTTCTACCCTCTTGTAAGGGAAGGCTTCTCTCAACTGCTCCTCTGAGGGTTTCAAGTGCACACTCAGGATTTTTGTCTTGTTAATATTGATCTTGTATCATGATACACTACTTTAATCCATATTATATATTGTCCTGCTAGACCAGATTTTGAGTCTCACGGACCACAGATTGGGAATCATTGCTTCCGCTATTAGTTCTGCTGTTTCCTGTCTTTTTTTAACCAGTTATTCAATATCGTTCTGTTAGACCAGTCCAGAAAGCAGGTTGTGTTTCCCTAGAAGGAACACAAAACCATTGAAAAACTCAGGTTTCAATGGCATCACTCCCATGCCTGTCTTTGCCTCTGCCACCAAAGGTCTTGTCAGTATTTCTTTGTCTCCAGCAGATGGTGGATTGATTTTCTCCTCGCTGAAGAAAATCTGAAGATTGAGGGGAAAAGATTGAATGCTTGTGAACAACCACCTGGAGCGTGACGTAGGAGGCTCCACTAGACTGTGGTCTCTTTGGTAGCCATAGGAGGAGGGAAAATTGGTTCAGCTGCACATGCTTATTATAAGTCTGTTGAGCAGCCAGAAATTGGAAGGATCTGAAAGAGTACAGCAGCATCACACAACCTCTGCGCCCCCTCCTTCCTCCTCCAGGGGACTGTTTGTAGTGGTTGATATGGAAGGGCAGACTAGATAGGCCATGTGGTCTCTTTCTGCCATCATGTTTCTGTTCCTCCCCCTCCCCCCTGCTCTCACGAAGATTGTAGAAGGCTCTGAGGGATCGATCTGCATGCCAGCCATCTTTTAAATGCAATACTGCAAAGCCAGTAAAACAGTTTCAGGGGAGCAGAGCTGAGCCCAGCACAGATTCTCTGCCTGGGGCTCTCAGGGGGTAAGTACCAAGGCTTGACCTTGTCATTGGGGGGGGGGGGGGGCTGCCAATTCAGTCTCCCTGGGACAGAATTTGAGATGGACGGCTGGTGATGGTGCAGTATGGGGGTTTCTCGTCATTTTCTGCATGCAGTAGTAGTGCTTTCTCCTGTTGTGTGCATGACGGTCGCATGGTCTGTAGACTTATTCTGTCCAAGTGGCTCGAACATGCGTTCTACCCTAGTGCCTGTAACATGGATTGCGGTAAAAATGCAGTTAATACGTGTCTTCGGGCCGCGGTGGCTTTAGTGCGCACTGTTGTGATACTTTAATTCTGTCGTCTTCTAGGAATTATTTGGCCTTGTGACAAGCAAGGTGCCTTGTCTTCAGCTTCTGGACTCTACTCTTCTAACATGGCAGCTCCTGAGTTGTCTCTGAAGGGATTGCTCCCCCTTTCTATGCTGGGAGAGGCAGTTAGTTCAGCCTTGCCTACTTAAAGACATGAGGTGGCGGATGGCGATGGGGTAAGGATAACCAATTGGCTGGAGATTCCGGCGACCATGCTATGTACTGCTCACCATTCTCTAGGAGATGATGGCGACTGGGTCTCCTGGTGTATGGGGGTAATTTCTGTGAGGAGAGCTTTCAGAACCAGTTTTATCCTCCCCAGAATTATTTTCCTTTTTACAACAGGTCTGATCATTCTGGTGTAGAAATTCAGACCCTTTGGCTTCTGGATTCCCCCAAGCGCAGTCTTGAGGGGCAGGCTGAGAGTGGAAGGCCTGTTTGATTGCCTATGGCGAAGCGTCCCTGATGTGGGGATCAGCTGGAATCTCAGATCTGGACTGTGGCTTGGTTTCAGATGTCTGATGTGAATGAAGTACGATTGTGAGGAGGCTGATATCCACCTGTTCTGGAAGGAGGAACTGGAGGTGTTGATTCGAGCTTGGCAGTTGCTCCAGGCATGGAGCAGGAACTTAAGATGCATCCACTCCTGCAAAGTGTGCGGAAATTCACTACTGTCCTCCTGATCCCCGGAGGTGCTGAAGGGCCTATTCCGGTCAGAGTGGGATTCCCCCCAACTCTCCTCACTTTAGGGGCTAAGGGTGTATAAGGGAATGCACACTGTCCCTGAGAAGGAATGTGTTGTGTGATTTGATGATTCTTAGGTGGATATGCAGCTTATGGCAGTTACCAGACGGACCACCATAAAATGGATTGGCCTTAAAGGATGCTCTGGGCCGAAAGGTGGATTTGTGTTGAAGAATCCAGTTCGCTGTGGCTGCTGCTATTCTTCAGTTTGCGGTATGTGCAGGCATGATTTATTTAACAGATTTTCTATACCTCCTTTAAGCCAAAGCGGTTTACAGATGATGTCTCTAGTCCCACTCCAGTGAATTCAGTCTTTTCCACCAAATGATTCTAGCCCTCTTTTGGAATAGACTGCGGCCTTCCTTTCTGATGCCATGTATGGCTTGGTATGTCTAGAGGCCAGGGATTGTGCCCTGTTGACAGTGACAGTGTTGGCTTGGCTTGGCTCGGCTCGGCTCGGCTCAGACATGGGGCAGTGGACTCATTTTCCAAAGCCTGACTGCCCATCTGGCCTTAGAGGGATGCTTCTGTTGTGTCTGATTTGGAGAAGTTGGTGATCCTGGGTAATATGAAATCTTACTGCCTTCTGGAGGACTTTTTTTTTTTTTAACTTTAAATTTTATTGAATTATAACACTCATGAATAACAATGAAAAAGCAAAAGGATGATATGCATAAACAATAAAGCCTGGAGGACTGTTTGAAGGGGCCTGTGAAGTGGGCAGGAGCCCCTTTTCAGTCAGCCAATGCCTGCTCCTCACAGACGTGCTGGTTGGATGCTTGGGAGTCTCGGGGCTCCCTTCACTACCGGCCTGGAAAGCCTTTCTTCCCCTCTGTGTATGGACTTTTGGCTCATTCTCAGTCCTTTTGTGGAGCGCTTGGGCCCATGGACTGGTCCCATACAGAGGACCACTCTCCTGGGCTGTGCATTGAAGGTTTGGGGATCCATTCCCTGGTACCTCTGGTTGAAGGTGGGCTTTGCCTTTTCAGGAATGGGTCCAGGTGCCAGTCCCCATTTAGTACAGCTATGTCCTGGAATGCAAACAGCTGATCTCGACCGCTTGAGTCTTCTCCTTTTGTACCGGCAAACGGGGCTGCTGTGTGAATCACTTTGGAGAGGTTGCCTCTCCTGAAGGCAGTGGTGCCTTTTTCCCCAGACAATCGGGACAGGGGCAGGTATTGCATGTGTTTCATGGTGTCTGGCACGCAAGGAATATGCTAGCCCATTCTGGACCTCCAAGTGTGTTAACGAGCGCTTGCGTATCATGCGTTTTTGGATGGAAACTTTGTGACCAGGATTCAAGTGGTGTGCAGAGGAGGTTCCTGGCATCTCTGTTTTTGGCCGAGGCATATTTTCATATCCCGATCCAGGGGATCAGCAAAGTATGTGTTGCCATGCTTGTCTCTCGCCTTCACTTCACCACCCCACCACCCTTCCATTCAGACTCTCCACTGCTTGAAGGATGTTCTCCGTGGTGGTTGCAGGTGCTATGGTGCCAAGGGATTTGTGTGCACCAATATCTGGACTACTGACTCATCCAAGCCCATTGTCCTTCAGAGGAGTCTTCGGGTAGCTCCCAGAGTGGTGTACTTTCTGATGAGCCTTGGCTGTGTGATCATTTGGGGAAGAGACAGTTTTTGTTTTCCTAGTCCCTGGAGTTCCTGGGAGCACATTTTTGGTACTAGAATGTGTAGTCTTTCTACTATTTATTTATTTAAATCTCTTATACTGCCTTATCAAGAATCAGAGTTTTACAGAGAGCAAAGCGGTTTACTAGAGGAGAAAGTCAAGGCTATTGGATTGCCTAGCACTGTCCTGTTTGTAGCAGGCTTCCAGAATCCAGGTTGATCATCCTTCATCAGCAGTTTGAGCTCAGGCTCCCACTCCCAATGATGATAAAGGCTAGCTTGCGGTGGTGACAACAGCCCAGTCTTCTGAGGAACGGCATGCTGCTGAATGATTGCTCATGGATTCTTTTGACAACAGATGCCAGTCTCTCGGGCTAGGGAACCTATTGCTAAAGCCGAACAGCTCAGGACCATTGAAACTGTGGGGAGGCAGTGTGGTCCAACTGCCCTGAAGTGAGGGCCATCGGGTTGGCTCTTCTACGTCTCTGACCCCTGATCAAGGGCCAGGTGGATCAAGTGTTCTCAGACAATGCCATGGTGGTGGCTTACGTCTATTGGCAAGGCGGTATGAGGAGTGCTGGGAGAGCCCTGGAGATGGCCCTCCTGGTTTGCCTGGGTGGCAAAGAACCCCCTAGTTGGCTGTACATATTGCTAGGGTGGATACTATGGAAACGGATTTTCTCAGCTGGCACTTCCTGGTTCCAGCAGAGTGGGCGTTGAGTCAGGAGGTGTTTTCAGTTGTTTCTGCACTGTTGGGGTCTCCCTGATGGTGACTTGCTCCAATGCCAAAGTGTGCCTCCTCCTTCAGTCGCCACACTCTGTTGCCTTGGCACCCTTGCTCAACCTTGAACAGGTCAACACCTGCTGTAGGTGTTCCCTCCATGGTCCCTGCTAGGGCATGTGAGAAGACCCCCCCCCCTTTTTTCTTTCTTACCTCCCTGAAGGTTCAGGTGGCAGCTTTGGCCTGTTTCAGAGGGCCATTGACTAGTAAGTCTCTAGCCATGCCACCTGGGTGTGTTGCACTACCTTCAGGGGAGTTTGGTGGCCGTGGCCTCCCTTATGGTCTCTGGTCCCTTCCTGGGATCTGTCTGGTGCTCTGGTCCCTGATGTCGGAGTCCTTTTGAGCTGTTGAAGCACACTGCTCTGCAGGTCTTGACGCTCAAGACAGTCTTCTTGGTTGCGATTGTTCCGCAAGGTGGTTTTCCAAACTGCAGGCTCTGTCTTGCTGAGATCCTTGCCTATCTTGTTCTGAGGAGGCCATTTCCATTCGGCCTTTGCCTTCCTTCTTCCCTGAAGTGATTTCTCCCTTTCATGTGAACCAGGTGATTTGCCTGCCCCCCTCCTCTAAGGAGCAGCGTTGGGGGGGATGGTAAGGATCTTTGCCTTGTGGATGTCTAGAGGGTGCTTCTCATGTTCTTGGAGGTTATGAATTCTTTTAGTAAGTTGGACCTTTTTTTTTTTTTTTTGTGCTGTTTGCTGACCCATGCAAGGTGACGCAGCAGCTCAGTCTGCTTTGGGGTGCTGGGTTAAGGAGGCTTTTGCCTTGGTAGATCTGTTGCGGAACCAGCTGGTTCTGGAGGGTTTCCATGCTTATTCTATGTGAGCGCTAGTGTCCTCGTGGGCAGAGCAGACCTCAGTAGCCCCTGCAGAGATTTGTTAGGCAGCAACATGGGCATCGCTTCCACTTTTTATCAAACATTTACACTTGGATATTAACGTTGGGGTGGACACAACCTTTGGCTCTAAGGTTTTACGTGCTGGTGTCTTCCTGCCCAGTAGAGGTATAGGTTTGGTACATCCTCACTTGTCTGGACTGGTAAGAACATAAGAAATGCCATACTAGGTCAGACCAAAGTCCATCGAGCCATGTATCCTGTTTCCAACAGTGGCCAATCCAGGTCACACGTATCTGGCAGGTACCCAAAGTCCACAGCTTCCACAATGCTTGTCCTTGGGGTAAGCAGTGGATTTCCCGGGTCCTCTTTAATAATGGTTTATGGAGCTTTTCTCCATGAGCTTGTCCACACCTGTTAGTGTAGCTGGGTTTAAATAAAAGCTTTTATTACATCCTCCGGTAACAAATTCCAGAGTTTAATTACATGTTGAGTGAAAAAATGTTTTCTCATGTTAGTCTTAAATGGGTTGTAGCTTCATTGCGTGACCTCCTAGTCTTTTTTTTACTTTTTGATGGCGTAAACAACTGAGCTACGTTAACCCGTTCCACTCCATTCATTAATTTATAGACTTCTATCATATCTCCCTTCAGCCTTCTCTTTTCCAAGTTGAAGAGCTCTAACCTTTTAAGCCTTTCCTCATAGGGGTATCCTTCCATCCCCTTTTCCATTTTGGTGGCTCTTCTCTGTACCTTTTTCTAATTCCGCTATATCCTTTTTAAGATACGGTGACCAGAATTGCACACAGTATTCAAGGTGTGGTTGAACCATGGAATTATACAGAGGCATTGTAATATCCTTGTTTTTTTTCTCCATTGCTTTCCTTATGATTCCTAGCATTCTGTCTGCTATCTTGGCTGCCACTGGTCACACTGGGTGGGGGGTTTCAACATATTATACACGATGACGCCTAAATCTCTTTCCTGGGTGATGGTGGTTTCTAAGGTGGTACCTTGCATCATGTAACCAAAGTTTGGGTTGTTCTTTCCTAAGTGCATAACTTTGCACTTGTCCACATTAAATTTCATCTGCCATTTGGACGCCCAGTCTTCCAATTTATCAAGGTCCTCTTGCTATTTTACACAATCCTCTTGGATTTTAACAACTTTGAATCATTTTTGTCATCTGCAAATTTGATCACCTCACTCGTTATTCCCATTTCCAGGTCATTTACGGATATGTTAAAAAGCAGCGGGCCTAGCACAGATCCCTGGGTTACTCACTTTTCTCCATTGAGAACTGGCCATTTAGCTCTGTTCTCTGCCTTCTATCTTTTAACCATTTTCTGATCCAAAATACTACACTGCCTCCAATCCCAGACTTCTTAAAATTTCGCCAAGAGTCTCTCATGAGGGACCCTTGTCAAAGACTTCTCAAAAACCATATACACTATATATCAACCGGCTCAACTTTGTTTATTCACACCTTCAAAAAATATAACAGATTAATAAGACATGGCTTTCCTTGGCTAAATCCATGTTGACTTTATCCCATTAAACTATGACTATATACATGATAAGTAATTTTATTCTTTATAATGGTTTCTACCATTTTGCCTGGTACTGATGTCTGACAGACTCGCATGTCTGTAATTTCCTGGATCACTCCTGGAACCACTGTTCCCTCTAAGCTGTGCGCGTGTGCGCGCGCACATACTTTACAACAGAGCGCACAAAAATTACGGCTCTGATTCTGATAGAAAACAACACAGACGTCTTAAAATGTAAAAGTTATGACTGTAATTACTAGATATTTCCCGCTTCACTTATTAATCATCTATTTTCATTTAATTTAATTTGATTAAAATCAATGTGGTGTACATACTGTATTCTGACGTGTAGTCAAATTTTAAAGTATACAACTCAGAGTATCGTTATGTGGCGCACAAAAATTTAACCTTCCTTCAAAAGCTGCACACAGCCTGCAGAAAATTAGAGGGAACATTGCCTGGAACCCTTTTTAAATATTGACTTTACATTGGTCATTCTTCACTCTCTTCAGGTACTACAGTTGATTATAATGATAGTTCACAGATTACTAATAGTAGGTCTGCAATCTCACATTTCAGTTCTTTAAATACACTTGGATGTATACCATCCAGTCCAGGTGATTTGGTATTCTTTTGTTTAACAGGTTTTTTTTTTTTTTTATACCGCTTTATCATTTCAATCAAAGCGGTTTACATTGTAACTTAAACTTGGTAAACGTACATTAAACAGGGACATTGATAACTTGGATTTTTCTGAGCAATGGAGGGTTAAGTGACTTGCCCAAGGCCAGTTTATCAAATAGTTCTAATACATCTTCCAGGTTTATCGATGTTTCTTTCAGTTCTTCCAATACATCACCTTTATATACCATTTCAGTCACGGAGAAATTACCTACATCATCTTCAGTAAAGACCAAAGTAGAGAATTCATTCAGTCTTTCTGCTATGGCCTTGTCTTCACTTAGCGCTCCCTTTACTCCTCTGTCATCCAGTGGTCCAACTGACTGTCTCACAGGTTGTTTGCTAGGAATGTACTTGAAAAGTTTTTATTATGCATTTTTTTGTTTCTTCGGCAAGAATTGTTTTTTTTCAAATTCTATTTGCCTGCCTTATCAATGCCTTGCATTTAACTTTACAATGCTTATGTTTCCTATTTTTGTCATTTGGCTCCTTTTTTTCCATTTCTTGAAAGAAGCTTTTTGGCTGCAACAGCCTCTCTGACCTAGCCTTTAAACCATGCTGGCAGTATTTTGGCCTTCTTTCCACTTTTCTTAAAGCATGGAATACATTTGATCTGGGCTTCCAAGATAGTATTTTTAAGCAATGCCCATGCTTTATGTAAATCTTTAGCCTTTGCAGCTGCTCCTTTTACTCTTTTGCTAAATTTTCCGTATTTAATCAGTCTTCCTTTTGAAAGTTAAATGGGAGTACTGTTTATTTCCTTGTCGTCCGCATTTGATTTAATAAATGAAAAAAAGATCATGCTGTGATCTCTATTGCCAAGTGACCCCAGCACCCTTATCTCTTGCGCCAGATCCTGCATGCCATTAAGGACTAGGTCCAAAATAGCTTCCCCTCTTGTCGGTTCATGAACCAACTTTTCCAAGAAGGTAATTTATTTCATTTAGAAACTTTATCTCCCTAGCATGTCCTGCTGTGACACTGACCTAGTCGATACCTGGGTAATTGAAATTGCCTATTATTACTGTATTGTAACTTTTGTTAGGTTCCCTGATTTCTTTCAGCATTTCATTATCTATCTGTTCATTCTGGCCAGACGGTTGGTAGTAGACCCCCCCCCCCAACTGCCATTTCCTTCCCCTTTTTACATGGAATTTCTATCCATAGAGATTCTATAGCATATTTTGTTTCTTGCAAAACTTTAATCCTATGTGACTCAGTGCTCTCTCTAACATAGAGCACAACACCAATTTGATTTACTCCGTCATTGCGATATAATTTGTACTCAAGTATCACAGTGTCCCGTTAGTATCTCGGAGACCTGGTGGAAGGAGGAAAACCAGTCGTATCTAACATCTCATTTAGGGCTATATATTCTAATTTTCTCATCTTATTTTTTAGGCTTCTAGCATTTGCATACAGGCATTTTAGAGGTTGTATTTCAATCATATTAATCTGGTTATCAGTTGATAGGAGTAATTTTGGAATCTGTATTTGAATCGCTGATGTTCTAACTTCCCTGTTAGTGTCCTTCAAGTATACATTCTTCCGAACCATTTGCTGTTGGGTGACTGTCAGCTTTCCCCTATTATCTAGTTTAAAAGCTGTTCCATCTCCGTTTTAAATGTTAATGCTAACAGCCTGGCTCCATCCTGGTTAAGGTGGAGCCCCTCCCTTCCCCAGAAAGCTGTCCAGTTCCTAACAAATCCAACCCCCCCCTTTTTTTTTTTTTTTTCACCGTTGTCTCGTCCTCGCATTGAGACTCTGGATCTCTGCCTGCCTTTTGGGCCCTGCATGTGGCACGGGAAGCATTTTGGAGACTGCTACCCTGGAAGTCCTAGATTCAACTTCTACCTAAAAGCCTAAATTTGGTTTCCAGAACCTCCCTCCATCCCACATTTTCCTATGTCATTGGTACCAACATATACCAAGACCACAGACTCCTCCTTAGCGCTGTCTAAAGCCTTGTCTATGTGGCATGTGAGGTCTGCTACCTTTGCCCCAGGCAGGCATGTTACTAGGTGATTCTCGCATCCACCAGCTATCTACGTGCCTAATGATTGAACCACCCACTGTAACAGCTGCCCTAACTTTTCCTCCATGGGCAAATGGCCTTGGAGAAACCACCTTTGTGCAAGAGGGTGTTACATCTCCTGGTGGACAGGTTCTAGCTTCAGGATCACTTCCTGCCTCACCAAGATGATGCTGTCCTTTCACGAGACCTCTCTTCCATAGCAGCTTAGAGACTGTCAAACTGAAGGTGGGGCTTCAATACTACGTTCCTGTAGGTCTCATATATGTACCTCTCTGACTTCCTTATGTCTTGCAAGTCTGCTACTCTAGTCTCCTGAGATGTCACTCATTCCCTGAGGGCAAAGATCTCTTTGCCTCTAGTGCACACATGAGACCCCTCACCAACTGGGAGAAAATCATACATGTGACACTCAATACAAGAGACTGGATAACCCCCATCTCACTGCTGAACTGCTGCCTGCATCTTAGTTTTAAAGTTTTGTTTAGTTGCTAGGGATATTTGAACTAATAGAACTCTACCAAATATTTTAAGGGACTTGTTCACCTCAAGATTAATTACTTTCAGGACCTTAACTGGTGAGGATAATCAGCTGAACCTAGAAGGGAATGTGAATAACCCCCCCCCCCCCAATAGGTGTAAGACCCTATAAAGCTAGGATTATGCATGGGGAGGGTAGGAATCGGGGAGGGAGGGAACTAACACTTAGTAAACTGGCTTGTTATACAGGTCCCAGACGTATGCTTCTAAAATAATCTGTGACCAATTTTCTGAGTGATTCACGCAACCCTTGCTTTGATAGAGGGAGTCTTTCAAAATGCCCCTTTGATCTGCCACTTGGCTTTTACACCTATTTAAAACAATTTCACAGGTCTCTTGCCTCTTATCTAGGAGGTCTCTTTGTAAATGTGTCTAGAAACAATTTACTGCTCAAAAAATACTGACCCTGTTTTTCCTTTTATGCTAAGTTATACTCTGATTTGATTTAAATTAAAGCTGTATCTCCAGGAACAAGCAGGAATGAGTCTTCACATATGGGTACGTCGGTACCGACGGAGTCTGCGCGGGAACGCTTCCCAGCGTCCAATCAAGAGCTTTTGGAAGCATCCCAGCACACCTGCGTGCTGCCTTCCTGCCTTTCCCAACTGCCTCTCCTCAGTTTTCGTTTTTCCGCGGAGCCGGCAGGACGTCCTCCTGTCACCGCAGAAAATTCTTGTTTTTATTTTTTCGTTTTCTTGTGGTCGCGGCTGTCTTCCCAACGCCACCGGTACCACTGGTGTTTTTCTTTTCTTTTCTTGAAATATTTTTCTTTTTCCGCGGGATATATTTTTTCCTCATAGCATCCCACGGTCTTAGGCCTTTTAGGCCTCTTCTTTTTCCTTCATGGAACCGCCAGGCACTTTCTCCAAGAAATGTTTATCCTGTGGCGATACAACTTTATTTTTAGATCCTCAAAGTCTGTGTCTAACCTGCTTTGGTCCTGACAACAGTTTGGTGAGAAGAGGTTTTCAACATCGAGAATCCCTCGATACACGGTTGCTCTCCAACTTCGGGGCACCGTCCCCTTCTTCCACACAAGATCAGGTAACCCACAAACAGTCTGTTAAGACTAGCCAGTCCTCGAGTGGTAGGTCTCATGCACAGCATGAAGACGGCTCCGGCCTTGCCCTCGAGGGCCCACTGGCTTCAAAACCCTGGCGGGAGTCTTTGGTCTCCAAAGCAAATAAGGGGTTTCGGGTTGTTCCTGGGGTTCACCCCTCACAGAACATACCTCAGCCGTGTCCGGTGGTGGCATCCGCTTCGAGCGGTACCGGTACCCCGGCATCGGCACTGGTGTTGGATGAAACACTCCTCACCAGGGATCGTCATCTGGCGTCCTCGGTACCTTCGGGACCGGTGGATACACCCCAGACTGACTTTCCATTATCGGTACCAGCACCGGTACCACCACTGCCGTCGGTACCCTCCAGACGTGCATCGATAGCCTTGCTTCCTTCGATGCTGAGTCTGGAATCGATCTCCAGTCTGGAGGACTGGGTACCGACTCGCCTTGGTACCGGCTCTCGGCGGTACCAAAGGCTCGGTTCCGATGATTCCGATCCACAGCTCTTGGTTCCCTTGAGGCCGATTGAGTTGCCACTGGTTGACCTTCCTTCACCGGTGTCAGACACGGTACCGAAATCGGTACCGACGACCTCATTACCTTTGCGGTCGGTGCCTTCCATGCTTCGCTTATCAGGCTCTCTGCCCTCGAGGCCGAGTTTGGAATCGATCTCTAGTCTAGAAGACTCGGTACCAATAGCTTTTGGTACCGACATCGAATCGATACCGGTGCTTTGGTACCGAGGATATTGGCCGGATGGGTTTGGTCACCTTGGTACCAATTGCACTGTCAAAGATGACTACTCCGATGTCTTTGTCGGACTCGACTCCGACATCGGTACCGGTATTGACATCGGTACCGGTATCCACAGTAGCATCGTGGCCAACTCCTACCATGCTTTTTTCAACAGGATCACTCCATTCTATACCAAGCTTGGAGTCGATACCTGGCGTGGACAGTGTGGTAAGGACGGTTGTTGCTCATGATACCCAGTACCAGCAACCATCTCTTAAGCATTCCACACTGCACTATGCAGGATCTTCTATTCCTATATATTTGAATACCTCTGTGGATGCTCAGGCTAGTTCTGTAAATCTAACCTGTCCAAGAGAGATTCCTGTTACGGATCCCTCTTTTCAGAGTTTTCCTCTGGGATATAGCAAGATCTCTGTCCATTCCTATCCCATGACATGATCCTGCACAAGGCTCTCTTTCTACCAAAGCAAAGGGGAACATAATGCTTCCTTTGCATCATTCCTTGCAGGATCTCCTTCTAGGAATGTGGGAAACACCTTTCCGGGTACCCCCACCTCCCAGGGCAACTGATCTGTTATATCAGGTGCCCCCCTCTCCAGGGTTTCAAAAGACTCAACTTCCTCATCATTCCCTAGTAGTGGAATCAGCAATGAGGCGGGTACAGAGTAAGAAAAAGCACTCTTCCTATCCGCCAGGTCGTGAGTCTAAAACACTAGATGACTTTGGACGTCAAACCTTCCAGACATCTATGCTTTCTGCAAGAATTCTCTCATATATATTTTATATGAGTCTTTCTCTTGAGGAGGTCACAAAGCAATTATATCTTTTGTCTCCTTTTCTTTCAGATTCCAGGAGTACAGACTATTCCTCACTGCTTAAGCATATCCAGAATATCTCTTGGTTTCTTTCTCGTGCTTCCCTAGACTCTTTTGAGTCTGTTAGCAGGACCTCTGCTATAGCTATAGGGGCACGATGTAGAGCCTGGCTCCAAGCTTCAGACTTGGACAAATGGGCACAACAAAGGCTGGGACATACTCCTTGCACTGGAGAAAATCTTTTCAACCAAGGAGTCTTTACGTCAGGTTACTCAGTTGTCCACTGATTTACCTGTTCCTAGGGGTTCTTCTACCCCTTCCTCTGTCCCAGTACGTAGGAAATGTCCTACCAAACTTTCTTCCCACACGAAAAGAAGGTTTTATTCATCACTTGCCCATCATACAGATGTTCTCCAACAGGGAAAGCATCGTCCTGGTCTAAAGAATCCAACCTCTCACCAGTCTCAGCAAACCCAGCACCTACAGGGTTTCTGATCATTCATCATCAGATGCTTGTGACCCTTGGGGTTAGAATCTACAGTTGCGTCTTCTCAATAGAGGCATTCCATCACTTTATTCTAACCCCTACACAGGGATCTCTTTCCAAAAGATATCCATTTTTTCTATATTTCTATGAGCTGTCAGGTTGTTCATGCCTATAAGTCACAGGTTTCTCCTCTTTTCCCTGCTAGGGAAAGAGGTCTAACCACTATCAGATGATAGTTCCTGTGCCAGCATGTATTTTTCCTTTCTATAGACTTACTACTTAAGTCTTCTTCAGCTCCATTCTCTTCACCCTCTTACCAAGTTTTTCCTCTGTAAGAGTGGAATTACTTACTGGGAGGCTTTCTCTCAGCCTCTCTAGTTTTCTCACTTTCCAGTGCGGAGTTTTCCTCTCTGAGTCACCTCCTCTGTTTTAATTTTGTTTGGGGCAGCTTATCAGACATGTCCAGAGTTCCTACTCCTGTTCTGTCCTTTCTGTTTTTGGACAGTAAGATTCTTCTGCTGTCTTGCCAACAGCTGCCCATCCAGGAGCTTTAATGTTTGGACCACTGGTTCTTATCCACAAACTACCAGATTGTCCTCCACTAACATTCTGTTTAGTCTTTGTAGTGGCTCCAGGTCAGTACTCCATCTCTCTTGGAGATCATCTCACTACAAGCTTTCTAGATTGTTTTCTATTCTGCCATCTTCATTTCCTGAGTTGGCAGCATAGTTGACTGAGATACTGGCTCTCTACCAGCCAGTTTCATGCTCTCTGCAATCTACAGAGAAGCTTTCCACTATGGGCCCTTGCTATAGAGCATGGAGGGTTTTTTTCTCCAACAGCTATCCTAGCTGGTTAGAAAAGGCTTTTCAGTCATGTCTCCCATGACTAGAAGGGTCACCCTTCTTTTCTATCTCCTTTTTTGATATAAAGGACATTGGCCTTCTCTTACGTGAAGATTCAAGGAGTTGCCAGTTCCCTGCTTTGGTCCATAGTATTCCCAATCGGGGATATGCTCCTGTTCATGGTAAGAACGCATGATACCTTTGCCCTTACGCAGGTCAATATGGTATCTCATCTCTAGGCATCTTCTGTCTACTTAATCCTGGAAGACTCGGGACTTCCTGGCTGCACATTGACTTTATCCTTGGTTTTTCATGTAACAATCCTGGTTCTTTTGCACTAACTAGCATTCTTGCAGATTATAACCAGGAGGAATAGATTCTCTATATGTCTTCTCAAGTAGGTTCCACCTCCTTCTTAGATGAATCTTTCCTCTCCACAGCTTATGTGATCACTGTACTGTAGGCATATCTCTGTTTACCTGCAGACCCCTATATGTAAGCCTACATATCCATATTTATTTTTTGTGTGTATTTTATGCCCTGCCATATCTCGCTATAGATATATTCTTATGTCTGTCTATAGATAGATATAGATATTTTCTTATAGATAAGTATGTGGATACATATCTATCTCCCTGTCTTTTCTCATATACCTATATGATTCTGACAGAGGGCTTTTACTCATACCTATGCTATCTAGCAGGTTTGGGGTTTTACACACACATACCCACTCCTATGGTAGTCAACAATTTTTTTTACCATAACCTAATGGTTTAGGTACCTCTGAAGCTCTCCATACTCAATATCTCTCCTAGCTTATCCCAGTTAGGAGAGACATTGTGGATCTTCCGTTAATCACAGGCTTTAATGCCTCCGGCATTTGTCCTCTCTTCTTGGGATACAAGGGGTCCCCATACCCTTTCTCCCCACAAGGACTATGCCTGTTTGTCCAAATCGGTTAGCCTTTCTCTTTTTGCTTCTAAGAGTGAGCCACGCTTCCGCCAAAAGGGTTAGGTTTTTGTCATAAACCCTTCCTCTGAAGGCCACCGTTTTTTGTACTACCCCAGGTTTTCCTACTGGAGTTACCTATTCCTTTCAGGATTCTGACCTCCACTATTTTTCCTACAGGTTTATTACCTCCACTTTACAGTGAGGTCCTCTTCAAGGATCCTCTACAGGGTTCCCAGTAGATCCATGAACATCCATACTCTGTGAAATCCTATTAGGGGAGGTCTCTATTGCATTCTTCTGCAACATCATTGATGACAATCATCATCCACACATGGACTCCATCCCTGCAGTCCTATGCTAGGTTAGCTGTTCCACAGCATTTTTTCTTCAAATCCTACCCTCCATCCTCAGGATGCCTGGTGTTCTGGGAGATAGCATGTTCCAACCTATGACATGCTGGGACTCCAGGCATCTCAGCTTGGGAGTCCCCATATGTGAAGACTCATTCCTGCTTGTTCCTGGAGATAGTACAGTTACTTACCTGTAACAGGTGATCTCTGGGAACAGCAGGAATAAGTCTTCACAACCCACCCACCTCCCCAGGAGTTGTATCTCTATCTATCTTTCCTTTCCTTTCTCTCTCTCTTTGTCTCAGCTTTCAAACTTAACTGAGGAGAGGCAGTTGGGAAAGGCGGGAAGGCAGCACGCAGGCGTGCTGGGATGCTTCCAAAAGCTCTTGATTGGACGCTGGGAAGCGTTCCCGCGCAGACTCCATCGGTACCGACGTACCCATATGTGAAGACTTATTCCTGCTGTTCCCAGAGATCACCTGTTACAGGTAAGTAACTGTGCTTTGCTAACACTGGGTCTTGACCGAGTATTAAATTTAAACTAGAAGCCCTCTGCAAGGTTCTGAATTAAAACTGGTCTAGCAGGATATCATTGAAGGTGACATTTTACTTACCAGATAATGTCTCTTTCTTGAGTCCTGCTAGACCAGTTCAGGGCCTGCCCCTGGAACTGTTTGTTTGCTCTGTTCTTCTGCGGTGCTACCTTTTTGGCTCTGCCATGATTTCTGTATTTGACTTGGTAGGTTCATCTTCTACGATTAGCCTTCACTTTATGCTTTCCTGTACAAAGTTCTTTACTGTTTTCTCGTTGTTGCCCACATTGAGATTATGTAAGGCTTGCCATGTTCTCCCATATGTTTTGGGATGAATACTGAAGAGACCTCTGGTGGCTGAGGCATATAGAGGCATGGAAGTAGTGTCATTGAAACCTGGGCTTTTCATTGGTTCTTTGTCTTCACCAATCTGCTGGAAGGGGAATACAACCCACTTGTCTGGACTGGTTTAGCAGGACTCAAGGAAAGGACATTTAGTAAGTAAAATGCCATTATCTCCATCAATACAAAAATGTATATTTTTGGTCTTCTCGGAGTGAATAATAATCCTAATCGTAGCTGTAACACTCCATACAAACAAATAACCTTAGTGGGAAATTTTCTTTTAAACTATTTGTCTTTTAGCAGTTTCCTTTATATTTTTTAACTGGCAGTGAGCACTAGAAGACACTAACAAAAATGCAGCCGGTATCCAAATATAGATATGAACAATACCAGGAGGTTTCAGACCAAAACCGCGCTCAAACGTATGCTTAATTGATAAAGCAACAGCGCGTTGGGAACATCAATAACCTGCCTGGATGTTTCGTATTTTGTTTTTTTATTTTTGAATTGGCTGATACTCATCAGTGCTCCACCACCATCAAAACATTAAGACTTAATATTATAAAGGAAAAAGTCTTAACTTTTATATCTTGTGTCTTCTTTGCCTCTTATATCTTATATCTTCCTTGCCTCAACGCTTCCTCCGGTACCTAAATAGCGTTTCACTCCGTTCAGGAGTTTCATCAGGAGGATCTAGAAAACAGACATAATAAGGCAGCGTCTACAAAGTTTACTCAATCTCACCCACTGTGATTATTAAAATAAAGATCTTCATTTACTATATTGCCACGCAAAATGTCAGGAATATGGAGATGCATGTGAACTCATTCTCTTATCACTTACTGAAAAAGTTGCTGCCCGCGTCTCCACAAGTATTTCTTCTGAAGTCTCAAAAAACGCCGCGCATGCGCTCCAGTGATATCAAAGCGTGCTTTATACTAAATGCTCCTTGATGAGATGGAAATGACCAATGAGAGCAGGCTCTTTACAAATATGATTGGCAGGTTTTCCTTTAGAACAGCAATCAATTGAAGATTTTAAACCCTGAGGTTGTAAAGTGTTTACTAAAAAAATCCATCGCTGTTCATGATAAAACAAAGTCTCATCCAGGGTCTTGCCTCTCATTGGCCGTTGAATGTGGTCAATACAAAAACAGCGTAATTGATCAAAATCGTGCTTTGCCTCAAGGCAATGCTGGACTATTGGAGCCGTCAACACTTTACAACGCAGGCGGCTTTTGTGCTCTAAAATCCGGGTCTTAAACGCTCTAATGGTTTTTACCAATGTATAATTTCTGACATGGGCAACGAGGAGCATAAATAACTGATGTTGTAAGACAAGATGTTAAATGTTTTAACTGGTAGGTTTTCCCCAAATACATAAATTCTGTAATAGTTTCAGACATAGGACAGATCACACATGTTCCACACTTTACATGACCTCTGTCATCCCTTATTACTGGAGAACGTATAACTGCTGGACTTAGTTTCTCTTTAAGGTTGACATTGCATTGCCAAACGCATCGGATAGTTTTATCAGTTAATCCAGGAACAGTTTGTAGAAGATACATATGTCTTGACAATATTTTTTGAGTGTTGTGGCTCAATGGTGAGAATTTAGTAATTAAATTAATATGGTCAGTGTCCTCCTCCTGGACCTTGTTTAGGTCTCGGTTTTAACAACCAGTCCCGGTCATTATATAATGCTCGTTTGTACGCGGTTTTAACGTTATTGTGTGGATATCCCCGGTCCTCAAAATCTTCTAATAATCTTCGTGATTGGGTCTTAAAATCCGCTGTATCAGAGCAATTTCGTCGGAAGCATAAAAACTGAGAAAAAGGGAGGCTGTTCTTCAACTTTGACGGATGACCACTGGTATAATGCAAAAACGTGTTTCGTGCAATGGGTTTCTTATTGACTGAAGATTTCCAGCCTGTGGAATCTTTTGTAACCAATAGATCCAAAAAGATAATATTAGTGGCATCTACGGTATGTGTAAATTGAATCGCCATGTGACAGTTGTTGAGCCAAAGGACAAATCGCTGAACAGAATCCACAGATCCCTTCCATAAAAGAAAAATGTTGTCTATGAAACGAGCCCATAGTTTCACATTTGAAAAATGAAGAGAACTGGTAAGCCATTTTTGTTCAAAATCTGCCATAAAAAGATTAGCAATGGAAGGAGCGCAAGTAGCTCCCATCGCAATGCCTGATATTTGGTGGTAAATAGTAGCCTCAAACATGAAATGATTATGAAAAACTGTGAGGCGAGTCAAATCCAACAGAAATGATAAATGAGCTGCCGTTAAATCTCCTCTGTAACTGGGTTTCTACTGTAAGATAGGCTTCATTTTGAGGTATACTGGTATACAACGTAGTGATGTCCAGAGAAACTAACACCACCTCAGGGTCTCGTGCCCATTCATTTTGTTGAGCCAATTTGTAACGCAGGAGGCAAAGGACCAGGGGGCATCCAGTTAGATTTCAAAGGGAGCGGTGTTCGTTTGGCTGGAGTTATGGTTTCAAGAGCTGAACCCTCCGGTTGAGTCAAAGATTGTTGAGCAAAATAAAACTATCCGATGCGTTTGGCAATGCAATGTCAACCTTAAAGAGAAACTAAGTCCAGCAGTTATACGTTCTCCAGTAATAAGGGATGACAACAGAGGTCATGTAAAGTGTGGAACATGTGTGATCTGTCCTATGTCTGAAACTATTACAGAATTTATGTATTTGGGGAAAACCTACCAGTTAAAACATTTAACATCTTGTCTTACAACATCAGTTATTTATGTTCTTCGTTGCCCATGTCAGAAATTATACATTGGTAAAACCATTAGAGCGTTTAAGACCCGGATTTTAGAGCACAAAAGCCGCCTGCGTTGTAAAGTGTTGACGGCTCCAATAGTCCAGCATTGCCTTGAGGCAAAGCACGATTTTGATCAATTACGCTGTTTTTGTATTGACCACATTCAACGGCCAATGAGAGGCAAGACCCTGGATGAGACTTTGTTTTATCATGAACAGCGATGGATTTTTTTAGTAAACACTTTACAACCTCAGGGTTTAAGCTCCAATTGATTGGCAGGTTTTCCTTTAGAACAGCAATCATATTTGTAAAGAGCCTGCTCTCATTAGTCATTTCCATCTCATCAAGGAGCATTTAGTATAAAGCACGCTTTGATATCACTGGAGCGCATGCGCGGCGTTTTTTGAGACTTCAGAAGAAATACTTGTGGAGACGCGGGCAGCAACTTTTTCAGTAAGTGATAAAAGAATGAGTTCACATGCATCTCCATATTCCTGACATTTTGCGTGGCAATATAGTAAATGAAGATCTTTATTTTAATAATCACAGTGGGTGAGATTGAGTAAACTTTGTAGACGCTGCCTTATTATGTCTGTTTTCTAGATCCTCCTGATGAAACTCCTGAACGGAGTGAAACGCTATTTAGGTACCAGAGGAAGTGTTGAGGCAAGGAAGATATAAGATATAAGAGGCAAAGAAGACACAAGATACAAAAGTTAAGACTTTTTCCTTTATAATATTAAGTCTTAATGTTTTGATGGTGGTGGAGCACTGATGAGTATCAGCCAATTCAAAAACAAAAAAACAAAATACGAAAAATCCAGGCAGGTTATTGATCCCAACGCGCTGTTGCTTTATCAATTAAGCATACGTTTGACCGCGGTTTTGGTCTGAAACCTCCTGGTATTGTTCATATCTATATTTGGATACCGGCTGCATTTTTGTTAGTGTCTTCTAGTGCTCACTGCCAGTTAAAAAATATAAAGGAAACTGCTAAAAGACATAAATAGTTTAAAAGAAAATTTCCCACTAAGGTTATTTGTTTGTATGGAGTGTTACAGCTACGATTAGGATTATCTCCATCAAGACTGGCATTGATACCAGCGACTTGCTCAAGGAGAAGATAGCAGCAGCAGCAGCAGCAGCAGCAGCAGCAGCAACAAACGGGGTTACTTTGTGCTTTTGATCCCTACCACTATTTCTCCTATATCACTGCTGGCCTGTATCCATTCTTCCAAGGGCTCAATAACCATAACAAATAGGAGCGGAGAGAGGACAACCCTGCCTTGTCCCCTTCCACATGCCAAACTATTTAGACTAACAGCCATTTACTCTAATCCACACCCTTGGCTCCTTTTTATATAGGGCCTAATTCAACCTATAAATTTAGTTCCCAACTCCATTTTTTGTGACACATGGAAGGTAAGTCCCCATTCAACTCTATCAAAGGCTGTTTCTACATCCACTGCAGTTAATAGGGTGTCCTGTCTCTCCTGCTTTGCATACCAAATTAAACTGAGCAGCTTCCGGATGTTTGCCTACCTAGTACAAACCCTGTTAGGTTCTGCTTAATCAGGAATGGCTGGTGTGTTTGCAACTGGGTGGCAAGAATTATAGCAAGTATCTTAGCATCCAAATTAGTAAGGGATATGGGTCTATATGATCCACACACATTTTACAGCCTTTCTTGGCTTGGGAAGGACGATGATTCCCCACCACAACCATTGATTTTGGCAACTCTTCCCACCCCACCACATCAAAAAATAATTCCACCAAGCAGTCCACTATTTCTTCCTTTAAATATTTTATAAAATTTGTCTCGTAGGCCATCTGATCCTGGGGCCTTCCCTTCCATAAGCCCTTTAATAGCTGCTATGACCTCTTCCCCAAGTAATATAACCATCCATCTGCTTCCCCCCCCCCAGCATGGCCTTCTACATTGATTTTATTTAATAGTATTTAGCTCACGCCTTTCCAGTCATCCTTCAAGGCGAGTTAGAATCAGGTACAGTCAGTATTTTCCTAGTCCTGGAAGGATTACAATGTAATAAGCCAGTGCAGAAAGAACGTGCTGCTTCAGAGCCTGATCAGCTTTTTACACCTGTTTGCAGTGCACCAATGGCGCATGACTTCAGCTTGGTTGTGCAGCAGGGGGCTCATATGTAAACGAGCCACGCGTTAAGCTGTACGCAAAATGGCAGCGTTAAACTGGAAGAGCAAACCAAACACATGCACACAAGAAATTGGTGCTGTTTTGATGTGCTTTCCTAGAGAAATGGGCACCACATGGCTAAATTGAATATCAGCCCTGACAGTATTGGGTGTGATTGTGGTATCCGGAAAAGCCCAGAACCCCCTCCGTGTCTTTCAAAGCGGGAGCGCCGCCTACGTGCTCCTGCTCTTGGTCTGCCATATTGGAAAATGACAGCACCTGGCCCTGTGTGGTGCATGCTGGGATGCATTGGGCGAGGTCAGACTGCCCGGACGCAGCATGCAGGGCCAGGCGCCACCATTTTCCAAGGTGACAGAGTGCGGGAGTGCATAGGCAGCGCTCCCACCTTGAGAGATACCGGGAGGTGGTTCTGGAGCTGCTAGATCCTAGGTTTTTGTTTTAAGTAGGGTCAGGCCACTAGACCAACAGGTAATGACTTTTTGTCTGGGAACAAACAGGAAGTCATCCCTCACATATGGGTGACATCGGCACCAACGTAACCCTCGCAAAAGCATCCCCCCAGCTTTCAAAGAAAGCCTTTGGGAGATGCTACCACGCATGCGTGGTCCCATTCCCACCCAAGGGTGCCATCTTGCTCAGTCTCCTTTTTTCCGTAGAGCCCTTCAGATGTTCGTCTGGCTTGTCCCTGGAAAAAAGTTGATTTTTGTCTGTTTCATACTTGCCTCCGGTATCACACTGGTACTCTTCCCACCACCTGATCTCGCTAACTCGGCATCGAATTTGAGTCTACTTTTTGTAGTTTTTTCGTTTCTTTAACTTTTGGTGTCTTTGTGCCTTTTTTCCCAGCTGGCAGCCTAGCGAGTCTTTTGACCTCACAGGGGGTACTTTTTTCCCCCATGGCTACCAGTGGCTTTAAGAAGTGTGATCTCTTTGACCAACACACATGACTGCTGTCTCTGCTGCCTCAGGCTAGACCACGACCCGGCAGCATGCGGTTTTGCAAGAGGATGTCCAGCAAGGCCCTCAAGAGCCACCAGCAGCAGCACGATAAGTTTTTCCCCGAATCCCTGGTGCCTCTGAAGGCCAGGGCCTCGTCTGAAGCTTCAACTCTTCAGACGGACCTGCCCCAGCCCCAGCCCCATCATGGGTCTTCAGAAAGGGGGTCTCCCTCAAAGGAATCCTGGAAGAAGCAGCCCTTGAAGGTGGTGTCCTTGGAAGGATCTGGCTGGCCGGGTGCCCCCCAGGCCAGGTTCTGCAGTCCGAGACACTCATCCAAGGCATCGGAGAAGGAGTGGCCTGCAGAGGTCCCCCGGAAGGAGTCTACCTTGGACCGACCTCAGTCACCATCCTTCAGGATTCCCCTTCAGCGGAGCTGGTGCCTGGCCTGAGTCCCTTGGTGCCCATGCCGAAGGCTGCAGAGCCTTCTGGCCTGAAGTCCATAATGGCGGCCCTGGAGCACAGTTTCTCTGCCTTCATGGACCAGCAGTGGGTGCTGCTGTTCAGCATGACTGGTTCATCCACCCCGACCACTGGGTCCTCGACATCGAAGATGTCCCGGAAGCCGATCAGATCCTTGAGGTCCTTCGGCCTCAAGTCAATCCTCGGCCGAGGTCTTTGATCAGAGCCCACACGACACGACCGCAATCATCCCTGGCAAGTGTGCCGGGCACTTGCCGCGGAGCTTCAGGAGTCCTGAGGCTCGTGGAGCAGCCCTCCTATGAGTCCACGACAGACTACTCCGAGTGGGAGACGGAGGATGAGGAGTTCCCCGATACCCGTCACCACCGTGACATCCCATCAGACTCTCCCGTCTTGGAACCTCGATGGCAGTCCCTGTTGGAGTATATAGGCTTCCTTGATTTTGTCAAGGATATGTCTAAGGCCCTGGCATTCTCTACAGAGTCAGAGGAGGACCCTCGGGCAGATGGGTTGGAAATCCTCCAGTACGGGGCTCCTCCGAGGGAATCGCTTACTGTGCCCATCCCTCCCATCCTGGAATGCTGATGCTCCTTATGTGGGAGACACCAGCGTTGGTGCCAGTGGTGAGCAAATGGCTCGACTCAATGTATTGCGTCTGCTGGAGCCCAGGCTTCCAGATATCACAGCTGCTGTGTAACTCCATAGTGGTGGAGTCGGCCATCTGTCGACTGAAAAGACAGACGACGTACTCCTCTGTGTGCCCCGGCAGGGAGGCACACACCTTGGATGCCCTTGGCAGAAAGTGTTACCAGGGCCACATCCAGGCCTACCCAGCTGTACATGGGCATGTACCTGAGAGACCTGGTGAAGGAGCTCGCCGGGTTCTCAGCTGGTCTCGCCGAGGAACACCTGCAGTGGTTCAAGAACCTGACCATGGCAGTCCGTGAGTGCTCCAAATTCATGTCTCGAGCAGCCTATGATGGGTTTGAGTCAGTGGCTTAAGTAGCGGTGGTAGGCATCAGTGCACGCCACCAAGCTTGGCTGTTGTCATCCGACCTCGAGCAGTGGGTTCAGGACAAATTGGTTGATATCCCATGCCAAGGAGAGAACCTCTTTGGAAAACCCATGATCAATAAGGTTGCCGAGCTGGAGACAGAGTTCATGACAAGGACCAGGCTCTCAAAAAAGACTGCTGCCCCTCTCTGATGGACGGGCTTGGGTAAAAAGTCCTTCTACCCGTGGAAAGGAGCTGCTTACAGAAACTACCCACCTTTTTCAGGCCTCCCCAGCTCCCCAACAGGGTCAGCAGGCCAAGGGACATGGGCACGGCCCTCGTAAGTAGAAGGCTACAGGTACCGGCTCTGGCCCAGCCAGGGAGGAGTTTTTGACTCCTTGAGCATAGCCTCTCTATCCCAAGGAGATCAGCAGCCCACAGGGGGACGTCTGGCCCACTATGCCCAGAGGTGGTTGACCATCATCACAGACTCCTGCGTACATCTGGTGGTCGGGGAGGGATACCGCCTCCACATGATTCAGACACCTCCCCCTTATTTTCAGGGAGAGCCCCTCAGGTCTCCCCTCCACTTGGACCTTCTACTGAAGGAGTTGGCAGGTCTTCTCGAGGACAAAGTGGTGGAACTGGTGCCCCACCATCTCAAGGACAAGGGGTTCTACTCCAGGTACTTCCTCATGCCAAAAAGAACAGGCGTCCTAATGCTCATCCTTCGACCTGTGCAACCTCAACAAATTCCTAGTGAGGGAGAAGTTCAAGATGCTGTCCCTTGAAACATTGCTGCCCTCCCTCCAGCAGGAAGACTGGCTATGCTCCTTAGACCTCAAGGATGCGTATATCCACATCCTTATTTACCCCAACTACAGGCATTACCTGCGGTTCATAGTGGGGGGCAGGCACTATCAGTACAGGGTGCTCCCTTTCGACTTGGCTTCTGCCCCAAGGGTCTTCACAAAATGCCTCGCAGTTGTGGCTGCCTTCCTCTGTCTCCTGGGGGGGGTGTCTTTGTCTTCCCCCCACCTGGATGACTGGCTCATAAAGGAAGGCATGGCCTCGGAGGTGCAGCAGGCCACTGCATGCACCATCCAGGTTCTGCAGCACTTGGGTTTTGTCATAAACTACCCCAAGTCTTGCCGCCTCTTGAGATTATATCTGGAGTTAATTGGGCAAAGCTGGACACTCTCCAGTCAAAGGCCTTCTTGCCCAGGGACCGAGCCGACCGTCTCTGGACTCTGGCACAGGACATACAGTACCATTCCTCTGTACCCACTTGGCGTCTTCCTACAGCTTCTTGGGTATATGGCCTCCATGGTCCACATCACCCCAGACACTCACCTCCACATGAGGCCGGCGCAGTGGTGTGTCTGGGACCAGTGGACTCGAGCCACGGGGCGCCTCTGAGACAGTCTCCATAACTCAGCAACTGGTGGACTCGCTGATCTGGTGGCAGTCTCTCCAGAAACTTGAGGCAGACATGCCTTTTCAGGCCCCGACCCCCTTCAAGGGTCCTCACCATGGACGCCTCCCTGCTCATCTGGGGAGCTGCTGTGAGAAGCTCCGCCCCCATGGCAGCTGGTCACCAGACGAGAGCACCCAGCAGATGAAGCTCCTGGAGCTGCGGGCGATATACCTAGTCCTGCGATCGTTTTGCCACCACCTGCGCTACCAGCCGGTGTTGGTTCAGACAGACAACCAGGTGGCGGTGATTTATGTGAACAAACAGGGGGACATGGGGTCACGTGCCCTCTGTTGGGAGGTGGTTGTCCTCTGCTCATATGCAATCCAACAGGGCATACTCCTGCGGGCAATATACCTACCAGGCCAGAGCTAGCTGCTGGCCGACAGGTAGCTGGACCCCCAAAGTGGCTGACTGGCTCTTTCAGATCTGGGAGAGACCCGTGATGGACCTGTTCGCCAGCCCAGACAGCTTCCAGTTGCCCCGCTTCTGTTCCCGGCAGGCCCACCCCTCCAGGGTGGCAGCAGATGTGTTCCTCATCTCATGGTTGGAGGGTCTCATGTATGCCTTCCCTCCCAGCTGCTGATTTGCCAAGAACTTGTTCAAGATCCTCTGCGACAGGGCCTCGCTCGTCCTGATAGTCTCTCGGTGGCCCAGGCAAACATGGTTCCCGCTGCTCCTTCAATTAACGATGGAGACCCCCATCCAGTTGGGGACCTCTCCAGGACTCCTGTCTCAGGAAGGGGGCTCTCTCCTGCACCCCAACTTGGGGTCCCTGTTGCTGACAGCGTGTCTACGAAAGGGGGTGATCCTAACCTCTTTCAACCTCTTGGGTGAGGCAGAGGAGATCCTGCTCTAGTAGAGGAGGCCTCTACTAGAAAAGCATATACCCTCAAATGGTGCAGGTTCTCAACCTGGTGTGCTGAGCACAGGGCTGACCTTTTCTCTGGCCCGGGTGGGTTTGGTGTTATAGTACCTTCTCCACCTCTCACAATCCGGGCTCGTAAAACTCCATCCAAGTGCACCTTAGTGCCCTGGCGGCGCACCACCACCCAGTAGATGGCAAGCCCCTCTCGGTCCAGCCTTTGACTCCCTTTCTTAGGGGTCTGCTCTTGAAGCCTCCGGTTTGCCCTCCGGCAACTGAATGGGACCTCAAGGTGGTATTGGGACAGCTCACTCGCCCACCCTTTGAGCCTCTGGCTACTTGCCACCTACACTACGTCTCTTGGAAGGTGGCATTCCTGGTTGAACTCACCTCCGCTCGCAGAGTTAGCAAGCTTTAGGCCTTGGTGGTGGAGGTGCCTTATACCAGGTTCTACAAGAACAGAATGGTGCTCCGCACGCACCCTAAATTTCTTCCAAAGGTAGTATCGCCCTTCAATTTCAACCAGGAAGTAGTACTCCCTACCTTCTTTCCGAGACCTCACTCCAGTAGGGCGGAGACAGTCCTCCACATCTTGGAGTGTAAGAGGGCTTTGTCCTTCTATATCCAACGCACTCAGGGCTACCGCAAAGCTACTCAGCTTTTTGTCTCCTATGATCCCAGTAGGCTGGGGGAGGTGGTATCCAAGCATACGCTGTCCACCTGGGTGGCAGACTGTATCACCCTCGCCTATGAGCAGGTGGGGCTCCCGCTGGAAGGGTGTCACGCACACTGTGTCAGGACCATGGCAGCCTCGGTGACAAACTTGTGCTCTGTCCTGATGGTGGACATCTGCCAGGTTGCCACCTGGTCTTTAGACCATACCTTTGCAGCCTATTCCTGCCTGGAAAGAGTCCCGATGGGACTGTGCATTGGGCAGGCTATGCTCCGTAATCTTTTTGGGGTTTAGGCAACTCCTACCCGTCTGTGTTCGGGCTACTGGAGTGCTGGTTTCATTGGACACAGGGGTCCTAATGTGGTCTGTGGACATGGACTTAATTGCTGCTGCTCGTGGCTCCCCGTGAGGGAGTCCATGTTCTTGCTATGGGCTTTTGGTTACCTATAGCTGGGGAGTCCCAAATGTGAGGACTGACTTCCTGCTTGTTCCCGGAGAAAGCATAGTTACTCAACTGTAACATGTGTTTTACGGGGACAGCAGGAATCGGTCCTCACAACCCTCCCGCCCATATGTGAGGACTGATTCCAGCTGACCCCGGAGAACACTTGTTATAGGTGAGTAACTATGCTTTTGGGACAGCGGCCCCTGACAGTATTATGATGGCTTTGGAAGCTTTTCCTGATGCTGCAGTTGACCCTGATGCCATCAAAATCTTGCCAGGGGCATGCACTGGACGTTTAAGCCACCTCATACCCAGGCGTAGAGTGATTAGCGCTAAAGCTGGTTGCAAAATCCTCTACACCGGTCTCTGCATCGGGCACAGCAATCATTTGCATACCAGATTATTATGTGCAGTTGATTTGCTTGCAATTTAAATACTCGTTGCGTTAATTGGGCACTAATTTTTCTGTAGCCATTTATGCACACTTCAGTCTTTTTTTTTTTTTTTTTTTGCATTTTACATTAGTTTAAATGTGCTTAAACGTGCCGTTTTTGGTGCTTAAAGGCTGTGTTTTCTGCATCGGCCTGTAATTTTCCAAATCTTTCTGCTAGACCAGTCCAGACCAGTGGATTATCTTGCCCTATCATTGGATGAGGGAGATGGAGGGAAAAAAAAACTGAACAGTGCAGTGACATCAGTAGCATAAAAACCAATGCAGCTAGGGGCACTCTGCAGTATTTTCTGTCTCCAGCAGATGGTGGTGGTTTCTCTCAGTGCAATTCAGGCCTTAAGATCTTGCTAGCTGTCTCAAGGGTGCCTGGTGGTTGAGCTTGGTGATTTAAGATAGTCCTCTAGTCATCTTTGGAAGCAAACCCTGGCCACAATGGCCAGTTGAGTTCTTGGGAGAGATCCTCAGTGGGGATGCCTGGCCTAGCAGCTTTATTTTTTATTTTATTTTCTTTATTTCTTTTCCACCTTTTTCTTTCTTTATTAAAGACCTACTTAATCCTCTGTTACAGAAATTTAGGAGCAGGCCCTTTAAGGCCCTGGCTGACAGAGTTCCTCATTGATATCGGAGAGCAGTCCAGAGGACCTGATGCACGGTGGGCTCTTTATTGCTGGTGATTTGGCTTGAGGCCTTTTTCCTACCCGGAATTGATCCTGCGTGGGAGTAAGGTCAGCCATGTCTTCCTTTCTCCACTGGTGCCTTGGCTATGGCAAGCATTGACAATTTTTCTCTTGGATTCTTTGTGTGCCACTTGCGCAGCCAATCCCAAGGCATCCTCCTGATCAATTTTGAATCCTCCCGGGGTACAGGCTTCTTTACTGACAGTGCCCCCCAACTTTTCCCGTGGTTACAGAGGTCCCTCCCAAAGCTCGCTGTCTGGTAGTTCCTTAAGGGCAGGCTTCTGCTAATTCATTAGTCAGGAGAAGTGAGTAGTTGGCAGCGGAGTTTGCTGTGCTGTTTCTGCATGCTTGGTCTTTATGGAAGGGGGATCGGAGGGGTAAAGGGGGGTCACCTCTCAGAACCAGCCTCTGCCCCCGCCACCGGTGATGCCCTCCAGAGCGGAGGTAGACCAGAAGTGTTCTGGTCTGCTGACTCAGACCACAGCTGTGACCGGCTATACAAGGCATTAGTGTGTGGCCTTTCTGGGGATTCTGTTAATGGAGATGAAGGGGATCAAGGGCTGTGCCAGATGATTCCGCAGCTAGTAGATCCAGTCTGGAGGAAGGGGAGTTGTCCCCCCCCCCCCCCCCCCGAAAATGACAGCAAATCCTGCATAGTCCAGCTTTTTGTTGGAGAGATTTCACCTCTGTTCAGATTGCTTCCGAGCTCTGGATCCCCAATTCTTCTTGAGGACTTTCATTTCAGACATTGCCTGATCCTATTCTGCTGGCCATTAAAAGGCCTCTATGGCCTTTCCCTTTCCAACCAAGCTTCAGCAGATGGTGAAGGTGGAATGGGATGCCCTAGATGTGGCTCTGTGAAGTGTTTGACTGGGAAGGATCTATTCTTGGTCCCAGGAAGACTAGGATTAGTGGTTATGTTATCCTAAGGTGGATGCCCTGGTCATGGTAGTGACTAAGTGCACCACAATCCTGGTTGAGGGTGGAGCAGCCCTTCGGTATCAGCAGAACTGCAAAGTTGAGGGACTTTTAAAGATGGGCCCCCCTCTGCTTTCCTGGCAGTCCAAGTATCATCAGCATGTGGGGGGCCTTGTGGCCCAAGCATTTCTGCATTGGGTCCATCTCTTGCTGGAAGATGCAAATTTGGCGCATTTAGCGTCAGTTGCTGCTGCCTTGGTGGATGCCTTCTACAGTCTCTTATGGTTGGTGCCTGAGGACTTGCTGTCACCACTGTTGCTCGATGTTTTTTATGGCTTTGGAACTGTGGTTGGCTGATGTGGCTTTGAAGGTGTGTTTGGCCAGGCTACTGTTTTTAAGGGCAGCCTACTCTTTGGGAAAGATCTGGAGAAGCTTGTTAAGGACCTCAGGGAGGTCGGGCCTGAGGTTTCTCCAACTACTCCTTTTTCTTCAAGTGCCAGTTCATCTCATGCTCCCTTCCGTGACCCTTAGGTGCTATCGTCCAGGAAAGTAGGCAGCTTTCTCTTCTAGTTCAGCTTATAAGAGCCGGTCATTTCATGGAGCTTGCCGATCCCATGCCTTCGCCTCCTCCGCTGAAAATCCTCTTCTTCCTGTCCCGCCCACCGACAGTCAGGGGCGCATTCTGGGATGCCGCAGGTGGGAGGTCATCTTTAGTCTTTTTTTGCCATGAATGGGCCTGCTTAACAGCAGATCGAGGGGTCCTGGACATCATAAGGCAAGGTTTTGTACTGGAATGCACAAGTCCCATTCAGGACACCTTTCTGGTTTTCCCCTTTATGGCTCTGCTTTCAAAGTAGCATCTGTACAGTCCACCCTTCAGCATCATCTGTGACTGAGCCATTCTTCCAATGCCTCCCTCAGAGGCACTGGAAGATCAGTTGTTTTCGCCATCAAAAAGTAGAAAGACTAGGGGACATGCAGTGAGGCTACAGTGTAACCCATTTCAGACTAATAAGAATATTTTTTTCATTCAGTGCATAATCAAACTCTGGAATTAATTTCCAGAGAATGTAGTAAAAGCTGTTATTGTAGCTGGGTTTAAAAAAAGGTTTTGACAAGTTCCTGGAGGAAAGATCCAAAGAGGACCCAGGAAATCCACTGCTTACCCCAGGGCAAGCATCGTGGAACCTGTGTACCTTTTTGAGAACCTGCCATATACCTGTGACCTGGATTGACCACTGTTGGAAACAGGATACTGGGCTTGATGGACCTAGGTCTGACCCATTATGACATTTTTTATGTTATGATGCATTGGTCTAGCTGTGACCTCTGGCTCCCTTGCTGTATGTGTTTCCTCCATGGCCCCTGATTGCCTGCTTTCTTCGGAGAAAGACATCCCTTGCCTGGTGGCCCCATATTGGCCACAATATCTGTGGTTTGCAGATCTAGTTTCTTCTCGTCTCTGCTTCCATGTTTGGGAACTTGCAGGGCTTTACTGTGGCAGGGTCCGGTTCTCATGGACTATCTGGTTCCTTTCTTGCTTATGGCTTGGCCCTGGAAAGGCAATATCGTAAGACATAAATTTTATTTGGCAGCAGTGGTGGACACCTTACAGATCAGGTACCGGTCTACTTCTTTAGCCTATGTCCGGGTTTGATGTCTCTCAGAGAACTGATGTTGTCTACACAAGCTTTTGCCATGGCAGCCACAGGTACCATCTGTGCTCATTTTAGCTTGGAGCTCCTTCAGAGTGCAGGTGCCTGCGCTCTCTTCTGAGGATCTGTGGCTGGCTGCTCCCTTGTTTCTCACTGGGATGTGGCATTTTTTTTTTCAAGATAGTTTGGCTGCTGTTGTCGTCCCCCCCCCCGTCCCCCTCCCCCCTCCCATTCATCTAGTGGTTCACCTGTGGAATTTGACAGATGTTCGTTGGGTGCTCATGTGCCTGCCTTAGAAGTAAGCTATGCTTAAGGATTTGTCTCTGAAAATTATATTTTTGGTGGTTATGACCTTGCTGTGCCATATCTTGGAGAGGCAGGCGCTCTCTTGTCAGGATCCTTTTTTGTCCTATTCAATTTATGGTCTATTTTCTCAGGATCCTCTCATGATGGACCTTGTCATAAGCTTTCTGAAAATCCAGATACTTTAAGGGGAAAAAACCTTTTGAGGCTCTGAGGCATTTGGGCTTTCCCGAGCCTGTTGTGGGTGACTGGGGAGGCCCTTCTATTTTCTGCAGTTGGCCTGACAAGTGCAGGGATTCCCTCACTGATCAGCTTTTTTTGCCTTGACTTTTCCATTGGGCTTTTTTCTTTGTGAGCTCACTCATAGCTGGGCTCTGGAAACCATAGGCATCCTTGAGTGTGATGAAGAAGCCTCTGGGCACTTTTTGTTGGCAGTTTTGGGATTGCCTGTGGGTAGGCCCTGGGGCTTAATACTGACTTTGTTGTCTCTGCCACATCACCATAATTTTCCTGCTGGCAGGAACGGTGGCTGTTTTGGATGGCTGCATGGTCTTGGTGGATGAAACGTATGGTACAGCCTCTAGCTGGCAAACTCTGGAGTCCTCCTCCAACCTGTGATCAACCAGCTTTGAGCAGTGCCTCCTGAAACAACTCATGGGCTGTTTTTCAGTGTCTGGTTGCTGCATGGCAACCTCCCCCTTGTGGGGATCTTGTCCTGCATCCCCTTCTGGTGGCAAGGAGATTAAATGCTCTTGTCTGTCAATTTTCACTTGTCCATTCTTCCAAGTGTCTACCCTTAAAAGGGGGAGGGGATTCTGCGAGAAAAGGAGGATTCAATTTCTCAAATGGAAGAGTTAATGGAAGAAGGGGAGCTTTACCTGGCAGAGGGAGGGGGTCCATCGGTGAACATTTTTTGCGGGTAGGATCTTGCCACCCTTATTCTTTATGCCATGATTATCCTGCACATTGCTGCATCCCCTCTGGTGGAGGTTTCACAAATTAGACCCCATCCTGCAAGGATTCGGACATTCCTCTAGCTGCTTTTCTGCCCAGAGCCCATGCAGCAGCTCATATTCTTTCAGTGGGATATCGCAGATTGGGGCTGAGGGGCACTGGGATGCTGGCTTAACTGTATCCTCTACCCCAAGGGGAGAGAGAACTTGTGGGTCCCTAGGTGGATGTCCTGGTCACAGCAGAGGTAAAGCAAGCAAACATTCTGGTTCTGTGCTAAAAGACTCATGATCAGTGAGTGGAAGCACTCCTTGAGAGTGCTTTTGTGATTTGTCTTCAGACACTCGGGCAGCAATTTGTACAGACAGCGTGCTTGGGCCACCACGTATCCAGAAATTTGTGGGACAGCCTGGAGATAGCTATGAACAATGCTCCAAATGTGTTGATGCCCTATACGACTTAATCTGGATCTTCTCTAAATTAATTGCTGTGACCATTGTAGCACAGAGGTGGCTCTGGCTTGGGATTTGTTGGTTGAGGCTGCATCTAAGCTGCAGTTGAGCAAGCTGCACTTGAAGGGCCGGTTGCTCTTCTGGGAGGACATGAAGAAACCGGTGAAAGGCCTGGGGGCAACTCACCCAAAGAAGCTCCTGAAGGATAGGTCCCAAGGGTTCCTCATATAATGCCCAGAGTGGCACCTTTTTAGGGCTGGAAAGACTTCATACCTTTTTCCTCCTGTGAATCTAAGCCCAAGAAGGGCCAGCCCTTTTAGGAGGCTCAGCATTCTGAGAGAAAGGTAGTTGGGGGGGAAGGGGGACTGTTTCCAATTGTTTCACTCATAATGGGTCCATATCACCTTGGACCAGCGGGTCCTTGAGGTCCCAAAAAGGGTACATATGGAGTTTGCAGAGCCTCTTTGAGATGCCTTTGTGATGTAGCCTTGTGGCTCCCTGCCCAAGAGTGGCTGTTGAAGAAGCTTGCAGTTGGAGGCTCTTGTACCCATGCCCTCCATAGACCCAAGGTCAGGAGTGGAATTCCTTTTATTTTATGGTATTTAAAGAGGTTTTCTAACCCCCTTTGAACAAGACGGTGATCAATGCCAAGCTCGGAGTACTGCATTTCTGCATGGAGACTCTCTGGACCATCATCGTGTCTGTCCTTAAAGGAGAGTTTCAAACTTCCTTGCACCTACTGAGGTTTACTGCCCTATCCTTATCTGGGAGCAGCATCAGCAGGTCCTCTGCTTCTGCATCCTGGGCCACCATCTTCAGTTTGCTGCCTGCTTTTTGGACCGGTATAGCACCTTACACCTTTTGAAGGTCATGGTAGTGCTGGCGGGATTCCTGTGCAAGTTGGGAATCTGGGTTTATATGTACTTGGATGACTGGCCAGTTCCGGAAATGTCCAGGGCTGACATGACCCAGTGGTTGAAAAGGCTGGGTGGGGGGTGTTCAGCTACTCCAAGAGCAGCCTGGTTCCCTCTCAGGACTTGATCTGGGGGCTGCCTCGGCATCTATTTGGACAAGGTGTTCCTCATTCTGGAATGGTTGCACAAGCTGTCTCTGCAGCTCTGAGCAGGTAGCTTCCCAGGTTTTGGGACTTCCTGTAGGTCCATGGCATTGATCCTGGAACTGCTATCTCTGACCACTGCACACATGCCCCTTCTGCAGGGCCACCTTTTGACTTGCTGGTCTCCCTGCTCCCAGTTGTTTGAAGAGCATAAGAACATAAGGTATGCCATACTGGGTCAGGCCGAGGTCTGTCAAGCCCAGTATCCTGTTTACAACAGTGACCAATCCATGTCACAAGTACCTATCATGTTCCCAAAAAGGTACACAGATTCCACATTGCTTATCTCGGAGTAAGCAGTGGATTTCCCTGGTCCTCTTTAATAATCGGTCTACAATTTTTTAAAAAGTTGTCTGCTTCAGAGACATCTGCCAATTCTTATGGATTTTGATGCGCGGAAGTCAAAAAAGACAAAACCACTGATTGGCTACTGTTTCCAAGATATCTAAGCTTTTCCATTTCATGTGTCTATACACCACCACCCAGGAAAAAGATTTAGGCGTCATTGTGGATACCATGTTAAAACCCTCGGCCCATTGTGCAGCGGCGGCCAAGAGAGCAAATAGAATGCTAGGTATTATAAGGAAAGGAATGGAAAATAAAACAAAAGATGATATAATGCCTCTATATCGATCCATGGTGAGACCGCACCTTGAATATTGTGTGCAATTCTGGTCGCCGTATCTTAAAAAGGATATAGCGATTTTAGAAAAAGTTCAGAGAAGAGCCACCAAAATGGTAAAGGGGATGGAAGGATACTCCTATGAAAGGCTAAAAAGGTTAGGGCTCTTTAACCTGGAAAAGAGACGACTGAGGGGAGATATGATAGAAGTCTAAAAATTAATGAACGGAGTGGAACGGGTAAACATAGATCGATTGTTTGCGTTATCAGAATATAGAAAGACTAGGGGACATGCAATGAAGCTACAGGGTAAACTATTTGACTAATAAAAGAAAATATTTGTTCACTCAACGTGTAATCAAACTCTGGAATTTGTTACCGGAGGATGTAGTAAAGGCTGTTAGTGTAGCTGGGTTTAAAAAAGGTTTGGACAAGTTCCTGGAGGAAAGGTCCATAAACCATTAAGAAGGGACCCAGGATATCACTGCTTGACCCAGTACAAGCATTGTGGAACCTGTGTCTTTTGGGGAAACTGCTAGGTACATATGACCTAGATTGGCCACTGTTGGAAACAGAATACTGGGCTTGATGGACCTTGGTCTGACCCAGTATGGCATATCTTATGTTCTTATCTTATGTTTTTGGTGGTAGAGTTTTAATCACAAATTATTATAAACCTAGGTCTTTTCATGTGTTTGCCATATATATGACCTTGATAATATTTCACCTGTCTGTTTTAAAATTTAAATAATCCTTTGGCTGATTTTTAAATTTTTTTATTAAAAATGTTAGTATGAAATAGAAAGCAAGAAACAACTATGTATGCATTAGTATTCATTTCAGACCTTATTCAGTGTCTACTCAGCTTCTCTCTTGTATTCTGCAAATGGAGTATCTCTTGTCACTGTCCAGCAATAGTCTATAAGCATTGACGGGCTCCATTTGCCTTTATCTTTTCTCTATCGCTGCAGTGTCCTGATGAAATCGCTCACCCTGCTCATCGCTCACTGCTCTGCATTTCGGTAGAAAAAAATCAAGATGAGTACAAAAAAATGTATCTTTAGTAACATGTTATAGCTAAGACTTTTGTATCCATTGAGGTGTTTTTCTACCAATTCCCTGTAGCTGTCTGCCTTGTTTCCGAGAAAACTTTGTTGCCACTAACTGGAAGGCTTTCCATGTCATCCTTTGCCACATAGTGCATGGTTGAGTGTATCATCTTGAAGCTCACAAATCTGAGGGACCAACAAAGACACCTTCCTTTATCTTTGCTTCACTTAGTCATGGAAATTTCCTGCTGAGATACTTGAAAGCTGGTTTTGTTTTGTTCTGTTCATGGTCTTGACAACATTTTTCATTAGACCCAGCTTAATGTGTAAAGGTGGTAACAAAATCTTCCTTGATTTCAAC
Organism: Ichthyophis bannanicus; assembly: GCA_033557465.1. Lineage (NCBI taxonomy): Eukaryota > Metazoa > Chordata > Amphibia > Gymnophiona > Ichthyophiidae > Ichthyophis > Ichthyophis bannanicus. The sequence continues at coordinate 212,874,504 of CM066037.1, forward strand.
AAATGGTGGATGCTGCACACTTTCTTTTTCCAAGCTTCAATGACTGTTGGGAGTGGCCAATCTCTTTGTGAATGGGATAGTCGTGCGAAAGATTCCCTCTACATCAAGAAAACGGCAGTACTTTATGTATCTAATCTGCAGACCGAGCAGCAGAGCAACGACTTTGAAATCACCACAGAGCTGCCACTGATGTTGGTCATAGTTTATGCATCTCAACAGCTGTTTAATATTGTCCATAGGTTTCCTTCATATGCCGTAAGACTGTTCTTTGACTTGATGAACAGTCTACACTCATCTGGATGATTGATTTTGAGGGCTGCGTCAGACCATCAATGTTGCAGGCTTACAAGATCACCTTCCATGAATGTAGAAGAATGTAATAAGATTATTTTGATGTTCACAGAACATGGAAACCTGTCCTCACCTGATAGATTTCACTGCTGCAGTGTGGAGCCCAACAGTTCTGCCTTACTCTTGGGTAGTTCCAAATTTCTGAAAAGGTCGTTCTACTCACCTTGTGTTATAAGGTGTGGTTCAGAGGAGGAGGATGGGAGAAAATCTGGGTCATGTCACATTGATGGTTCAGGACCAGAAGCTTCATCCTCTTCCTTTTTCTTGTCTGATTCAAATGAGAATGATCTGGAGCACGAGGAACCAGCAGCCCTTCTCCGTGGGGGAGTGGGTGTATAGTTGATGTGATGTTTGGATACTGTCCAGTCCACTTTTTCTTCGACAAATCTTTCCCAAAAGGAGGCACCATGCAGAAGTAACAATTGCTGATATTTGTCGACGTTCTCCAAGTTATTGACATTGCAAAAGGCATGGATTTCCTTTTTCTATTCAACCATTGGTGAAGATTTATTGCACAAGTGTTGCAGCATGTGTGTGAGGCCCAGCTCTTGTCCTGATCTCCAGTTTTGCAGACAAAGTAAAGGCGGTAGGCTTCCTTTGAAGCAGTTGTACTGCATTTTTGTGATGCAAGTCACTTCACCACAAATGTAGCGGAAGTGATCTGCATTGCCCAAACAGTTACAAGGCATCTCTCACTTTGGCTAAATGGAAAAACTCTAACTCTGACCAGACGGGTCTACAGCCAAAATACTACAGACACGTCATGTTCATTTAAAAAAAAAAAAAAAAAAAAAGTTATACAATTTGTTCTGCCGAGTGATATAATTAAGCTGATCTCCAGGAACAAGCAGGAATGAGTCTTCACATATGGGTACGTCGGTACCGACGGAGCCTGCACGGGAATGCTCCCCAGCATCCAATCAGAAAGCTTTTGGGAGCATCCCTTGCACCTGCGCGCTGACTTCCCACCTTTCCCACTGCCTCTCCTCAGTTTTCGTTTTTCCGCGGAGCCTCCTGTCACCGCAGAAACTTTTTTCTTTAAAATCCTTATTTTCTTGTGGTCGCGGCTGTCTTTCCCGCCGATACCGGTACCGCCGGTGCTTTATTCTTTTTTTTTTTTTCAAACTTAGAGAAATATTTTCTCCTCAGTTTTTTGTTTTAACTTTTTGGGGCCTACCAGGCTTTTTCCAACATGGAGCCTTCTTCCCCTAAGAAGTGCCTTCACTGTGGAAACTTAGTTTTCTTTTTAGACTCCAATGCTTGGTGTCTAACCTGTTTGGGTCCTGACCCTTTTTCCCCTGATACCTCAGGCTATATTATTGGGAGAAGACCTTCCCTTTTTCGAGTTTCCCTCGATGCCGTTTTTCCTCCTGAGGTGAGGACACCGGTTTATTCTTCTCTCCAGGATCAGGTAACCCACAAACAGTCCGTTAAGACTAGCCAATTCTTGAAGGGTAAGTCTCATGCCCAGCATGATGACTGCTCCGGCCTTGCCCTCAAGACCTCATTGGCATTAAAACCCCGGCGGGAGTCTTCGGGCTCCAAAGCATTTACGGGGTTTCAGGTTGTTCCTGGGGCTCCCCTCACAGAACATACCTGAGCCATGCTCGGGGGTGGTATCCGCTTCGAGCGGTACCGATCCCCCGGCATCGGCACCGGTGTCGAGTGTTCCACTTTTCACCAGGGATGGTCATCTGGTGTCCTCAGTACCTTCGGGGCCGATCGATATGACCCAGATTGGCTTTCCTGTATCTTCGCCATGCTCGGGGTTGGTATCGGCTTCGAGCGGTACCGATACCCCGACATTGGCGCCGGTGTCGAGTGTTCCGCTGTTCACCGGGCATCGTCTTCGGACGTCCTCGGTGCCTTCGGAACCGTTCGATGCGACTCAGATTGACTTTCCTGTATCGGCATCGCCGATACCACCACCAACATCGGTACCTTCTAGACATGCATCGATGGACTTCTTCGCTTCGATGCCGAGTCTAGAATCGATACCCAGTCTCGATGACTTGGTACCGACGCGTTTCGGAACCGATCCATTTAGTTTCCGACTACGCAGTACCGAGGATATTTACCAAGGCTCTCTGGTTACCTCGGCACCACTTCAGCAGCCCCCGATTACTGCTCGATGACATTATCGTCTCCGATACCGGTACCGGTATCGATGTCGATTCCTGCAGTTCCATCGGTGCCATTGATCCTTTCTATGCCTAGTTTGGAATCGATACCAGGCACTGACAATGCAGTACTAACTGCCTCAAATCAGAACTGTCAGTATCACTGTCCATCTAGCAGGCTTCTTTTTCTGCACCAGTCCAGTATGTCTTCTGGTGCTGAAGCTGCTCCTTCAACCTCAGCTTACCCAGGAATAGTTCCTATTGGAGATCCTTCTTTTCAGAAATTTCTCCTTGACATGGCAACCTTTCTTGCCATTCCTATTCCTGGCTTTACTTTTGACCAAGATCCTGCAGATAAGGAAAATATAATGCTTCCTTTACATCATTCTTTGCAGGATCTTCTTCTGAGGATGTGGGAATTGAAGAGCTTACTTGACTCTCCCCTCACCAGTAACCTCACTGGGCTCTTGAAGCTACAAAGAACTACATTCACAGACAATGGGAAGGTTATCAAATACTCAATAAATACACACAGTTCTATAGAAAAATACACCAAAGCTTTGCGGAGAGAAACTGGAAGACACACGTTCTCCCTGTTTACTCTAACGTACTAGCCATGGTTCACTTTATTTATAAGACTTTTTTTAGATGATACAGCATAATTTCACTTTATCATTATACGTCATGTATGTTTATCATATTGTAGGTCAACTTATTCGGTGTGGGTCAATGTGGAGCCATAAATGGAGTCCAAGACATAATTGTTTACTGTTACATGGCCCTTATAAGGAGACATACAGGATTCCAGAATATAGAATGACCTAATTGACATAATTGTTTACTGCTGATGACTTGATATCTTCTAACCTTGAGCGCTTCTCGATATCTACTAATTACTAACCCTGAAAGTATTTTAGCTAATAACCCTGAGACTGCTATCTGGTATCCCTGAGACAGAGAGGCTGGGGTACAACGTGCCCTTTCTTTATATCTGTAAATCTTCACCTAGTAAGCTAATATATGAGGTTTTATTTCTAAGCAAGGTTCTGAACAGAATTAACTCTTTCTCAGTTTTAGTTAATCTAATAGTGTATGGTACCCCGTACTCATATACATGCCTTCAGGAATCACCCTTAAAGGTTCCTTCGCCTTCTACAGCCATGAATGTTCTGTATCAGGTGCCTCCCTCTCCGGGGTTTCAAAAGAACCAACTTCCACATCATTCCATTGTAGTGGAATCAGCAATGAGGAAGGTAAGAAGCAAGAAGAAGCATTCTTCTTATCCGCCAGGTCGTGCATCTAAAGCACTTGATGCCTTTGGACGTCAAACCTTCCAAACTTCTATGCTGGCTTCAATAATTATTTCATATATTTTTTATATGAGTCTGACACTCCAGGAGGTCACAGAGAAATTATATCTTTTGTCCCCTTTTTGTCAGAACCTAAGGCCTCTGACTATTCCTTGCTTCTTAATCATAGCAGGAATATCTCTTGGTTTCTTTCTTGTGCTTCTCTAGACTCTTTTGAGTCTGTTAGCAGATCCTCTGCTATTGCCATTGGAGCACGTCGTACAGCCTGGCTGCAAGCTTCAGACTTGAGCAGATGGGCACAACATACACTGGGTAATTCTCCTTGTACTGGAGAAAATCTCTTCAATAGAGAGGCTTTACGTCAGGTTGCTCATTGCTCCACTGACTTCCCTGGTTCTGGAAACCATCCTAAGCCGCCTTTTTCCCCAGGACGTAGGAAATGTCCTACCAAACCTTCTTTCCCTAAGAAAAGAAGGTTTCACCCTTCTCCTGCCCATCCTCCAGATGTACCCAAGCAAAGGACATCTCATCCTAGTCTGAAGTCCACAGACTCTAACCAGTCTAATCATAACCAGCAACCATAGGTTCCTGTATGTTACAATCTACAATTAACTTCTTCTTAGCAGAAGTTTATTCTTCAAACTCTACACTGGTTTTCTTTTTTCAGTATGCTAAGCTGTCAGGATATTTTTGTCCATGGGTTGCAGAATTCTCCCCTTCTTACTACTATGAAGGGAGGTTACAACTATCCCATGATAGTTTCTGTCCACATATGGACGTTCTTTCCTTCAGCTGACTTACCATATGGTAAGTCACCTTCCAACCCCCTCTCTTCCAGGGTTTCCCCTGCTTGAGTTGGTACCATACTGAAACACTTCTCTTCTTTCCAGTGTAGACTTTTAATTATCCTTCCATGCATGCTCTGAACAACTCATCAGACAGGGACAGGAATATCTCCGCTCCTTTTGTCTGTTTTCTCTGTTTTTATACAGGAGAATCCCCTCTGCTGTTCTGTTCAGTTGCTGTGCATGCAGGAGTTCCAGTGATTACTTTAATGCTCATTGCAAGCTACTTTCAACTATCTTGCATAGTACTACTCACTGCAGGTTATCGTCTTCTAGCCATATCCTTACCTAGGCAACACATCTGACTTCTGTCAGTTTTCTCTCATAATTCTCCTGCACAATGCTCTCTGCAATCTTCAGAGAAGCTTACTACTATGGGCCCTTGCTACAGAGCATTGAACTTTATCTCTGAGGGTTTTTCCATATAGTAGAAAAAACTTATATAATCATTCCATGACTATATGGGTTCTTTATACCCTCTTGTCTCCTGTTGTGATACAGAAGACAAGCTTTTTCTGCGTGAATGTCCAAGGAGTTCCCAATCTGGCAGGAATCTACCCCTTTTTCCTTACAGCTTGGCATTATGCTTTTCTGCTCCACTTGGACAGCGCATACTCTTTTAGTGTACATGATACCCCTGTGTCCCTTGGCTGGGTCATCCTGGTGTCTTAGTTTATGCGATTTTTGGCCTTTGGACATGTCAGAGTCCTAAAGTACTCCTGACGTGCTTTTGCCAGACTGCTATTATCCTCTGTTTTCACGCAACCATACTGGTTATTCCACTGAACTACATTCCTGCACCGCAGAAATAGATTCTCTATATATCTTCAGGTGGTTTTCACCCCCTTATTAGATGAATCATTTCCCATCACATTGCCCATGTGAATGTTTTTGTGGGACTCAGATGCAGGCATGTATCCTCAGACTTCTATTCATGTATGCATATGTCCTATACATACATATGTCTGTAATCTGTGTGGGCATAAGTCATGCCTATATATCTACATCTACATCTACATCTACGTATTACCGACTATCCCCCTAACTGTCTGTGCTATAAAGCTTTTACCTTCTTAAGGGGTCCAGACAGTCAACCTGCCTATTCTCATGCGGCTCAGTAAGTTCCTTGGGAATAGGGGCTTTTTTCCATACCCCCTCATCCCTTCCGGACTGGGCTAATTCTCCAGATCGGTCAGTCTTCTTCTTTTAGTCCTCAATGTTGTTAACTCTGTACCTAAAAGAGTTTTCAGCTTTTTCCCATAAAGCTTTCCATGAAGACCTGCCGTTCTTCTCCTGCCCCAGTTGACACCTGGGTTACCTGCCCATTCCAGGTTTGGAACTTCATCCTCACTGCTGTGAAGTTACCTTGAGGATTCCGCTACTGCATCTACAGTACACTCCATCACATTTCTACTTCCTACAATCCAGTAGGTAAGCTCTATATTGTACTAGTTCATTAAATATTTTAATGATACTTGACATACATTCTAAAGACTCATATTTTTCTGTAGTCTTTAGATTCGCTGTTCCTCTACAGCTCTTCTCTATTCAACTTCTACCCCCCATCCCTCAGGGGATGCTGGGGATCCAGGTTTGGGAAATGCCGTCTTGTTCCAGGGATATGCATTTTATGGGATCTCCCCTGGCACCCACAGCTAGGGAGTCCCCATATGTGAAGACTCATTCTTGCTTGTTCCTGGAGATAGCACAGTTACTTACCTGTAACAGGTGATCTCTGGGAACAGCAGGAATTAGTCTTCACAACCCACCCACCTCCCCTAGGAGTTGTATCTATCTATCTCCTTTCCTCTTTCTCTCCTTCCTTCTCAGCTATGAAACTCAACTGAGGAGAGGCAGTGGGAAAGGCGGGAAGTCAGCGCGCAGGCGCGAGGGATGCTCCCAAAAGCTTTCTGATTGGATGCTGGGGAGCATTCCCATGCAGGCTCCATCGGTACCGACGTACCCATATGTGAAGACTAATTCCTGCTGTTCCCAGAGATCACCTGTTAAGGTAAGTAACTGTGCTTTAGGCTTGTATCATCTATGACTTCTAGGAATAACCTGATGAAATTTGTATTATGTATGATGCAATAGCACCTTCAAATTGCATCATTCGTTAATTGTTTTGCCTGAAAAACAAGTAATGTCCAAACAAAAACAGACTTATCACAAATCCATTCGAAGATGTGCATGTATTTTAGTAATTTTATGGTTTAAATTGAGATCCCTTAGCACTTCCGACATCTAGGTCATATGTACTGACCCAGTATCTAAATTGAAAACTAGAGCCAATAAAACAATTTTAAGCATAATTTTCATTCTCGGTGACCCAGACTTAGTAAAGTGTGACCAGATTTATTTCGGAAGCATTTTGGCTTTAGAATGGTGAATGGTTTATGAACCTCTCCTCTAGGAACTTGTCCATACCATTTTTTAAACCCAACTACGCTAATGTATCTTTAATATAGTTTTACTATATCCTCTGGTAATAAATTGCAGTTTGATTATGCGTTGAATGAAAAAATATTTTCTCTTATTAGCCTTAAATATGCAACATTGTAGGAGCGGCTTCCTTTCCTGATTTTTCTACTGAGTGACTTGATTGGTCTTGGTGCCCGGTTATCCAGCTCCCGATTGGGCGGCTTCTAGGAGGAGGGCTCCAACGCAGGATGCGGTAGCGGGCGCGTGCCCGAAGGGGTGTGACCAAAGGGGCAGGTCCTGCCCCTTTGGCACCCCTTCAGAGCACTCTGAGTAGAGAGGAGATGCTGTAATGGGCAAGAGGAGAAAGCGCCACTTACAATCTGAACAGCTGAAGGCGGTGAAAGTTGCTGGTTCGATGGATGCCCACGTACGTGTGGTGAGCCGTCTGCCTTCAACCAGTCCGACCTCTGATTCATTGGATGTATCTGTTGTGAGTAGTGCGCTGTCTCCCACCTCTGCTGATGACTTGGGTATAGTTCAGCCCAGCCACGATATTGGACACTCTGGTCACGTTGTGGGCTCCCCACCGGAAGTCGGTGAGGAGGAAAACGGTTCTGCATTACTTGGTGAATCTTTTTTGAGACTTGAATCCCCTTCAAGAAATTTGCCTTCCCCCCTTCCTTCCACGATTACTTTTATGGCTTCCGGCGAGTTATTGGAACCGCCTGTGGATGTTTCCCTTAAAGATATATGGTCAATAGTTTCACGTATGGAATCATTTCTTGGTAGTTCATTGCAGAAGGTGGCACTGCTCTCACGGGAAACTGTAACTAAATTATCTGATGTTGATGTAAGACTCTTGTCTGTGGAGAAAGTTATAGAATCTAATGATGTAAAAATTTCTTCTCAACAGAATGTTATAGCTACAATTTCTCAGGATGTTTGTTCATTGCATAGACAAGATGAATTATTAGAAAATTTAATAAGATCTAAGAATTTGCATTTACTTAATTTTCCCCGAACACACTACCTTTTTCCTATAATTTTGTTTCAAAAGTACCTAAAAGAGGTGTTAATTAATGACGTGGAAAGTATTCTTATTTCTCAAATCTATTATGTTCCTAAAGGAAAAGTGATTAAAGGGAGTGAGGTTGGGGTTGGGGAGGCACAATACGATCAGTTAGCGTCTTCCACTTTGGATATTTCTGGGTTCTTGGAATCGTCTACTGACGTTATTTCCTCTAGAGATACATTGTTAGTTACATTTGTATTAGAAATGGATAAGGACAGAATATTGCGGCTTTACTTCCAAAAGAAATCTGAAAGGTTTGTGGCTATTCTATTCAAATATTCCCAGATGTGTCTAAGGCTACACAGGTTTGGCGTAAGGCCTTTTTGGAAGTATGCCCACGTGTGGTAGCTATTGGTGCCTTATTCCATCTTAAATTTCCTTGTAAGTGCCAGGTAGTTTTCCAAGGTAAATGCTGCGTGTTGTTTGAAGTGGATCAGTTGAAAAACTTTCTTAAAGATAAGAATTAATACTTAACATAATTATCTTTTGGCTTTATATGATGAGCTAATTGTTTACTGTCAGGGGTCATCTGTCTAATTCTTTGGACTTATGAAGCTTCTTCTTGATGTGGGCTAGATTTGTATGTATTTAGTATTAGAATATCTTTTCTTTGGATTTTTATTACTTTGTTTCACTTTTTGTATATGTTATCTAAACTTTAATAAAAAAATTTTTTTAAAAAATGCAACATTGTAGCTTCATTGCATGTCCCTTAGTCTTTTTCTACTTTTTGGAGGAGTAAACTGATCTATGTTTTACCTGTTCCACTCCATTCATTATTTTATAGAACTCTATCATATCTCCGCTCAGCCATCTTTTTTCCAATTTGAAGAGCCCTAACCTTTTAAGCCTTTCTTCGTAGGGGTATCCTTCCTTTCCCTTTACCGGTTTGACTCTTCTCTGTACTTTTTTTTTTTTTTTTTTTCTTCCCTAATTCGGCTATATCCTTTTTAAGATATGGCCACCAGAATTGCACATAATATTCAAGGTCTGGTTGCACCATGGAATAATAGAGACATTATAATATCCTTTGTTTTATTCTCCATCCCTTCCCTTATGATTCCCTAGTGTTCTGTTTGCTTTATTGGCTGCGGCTGCACACTGGACAGAGGATTTCAACGTATTAGTGACTGACGCCTACATCTTTTCCTGGTGGGGGTTCCTAATGTGGAGCATTGCATTGTGTAGTTTGGATTCTTTCCTAGATGCATAAGTTTTGCACTTGTCCACTTTAAATTTCTTCTGCCATTTGGATGCCCAGTCTTCCAATTTATCAAGGTCCTCTTGCAATTTTTCACAATCCTCTGTTTTAACAACTCTGAATGAATAAATTTTGTCTCATTTTCAAATTTGATCACCTCACTTGTTCCAATTTCCAGGTCATTTGCGAGTGTGATAAAAAGCAGTGGGCCCAGCGCAGATCCCTGGGGTTCTCCGCTTTTTACCTTTCTCCATTGGGAAAATTGGCCATTTAGCCCTACCATCTGCTTTCTATCAAGCCTATGTCTTGTGGGAAAATGTGTGCCGGGAGGAGTAAGCTCACCTCACTAGGGTGGCGTATACTTTAGTGGTGTCTCTGGAAGACATTTGTAGGGCAGCAACTTGGTTTTTCATGAATACCTTTGTAAAGCACTGCAGGTTGCAGGTGGGATCTTGTGTGGATGGCTTCTCTTCGCAGAGTCTTTCCTTAATTTCCTGTAATTTCCTTGTAAGTGCCAGGTAGTTTTCCAAGGTAAACGCTACGTGTTTTTTGAAGTGGATCAATTGAAAAACTTTCTTAAGATAAGAATACTTAATTATTATGTTTATCTTTTGGCTTTATATGATGAGCTAATTGTTTACTGTCAGGGGTCAATCTGGTCTAATTCTTTGGACTTATGAAGCTTCTTCTTGATGTGGGCTAGATTTGTATGTATTTAGTATTAGAATGTCCCACTTGTCCACACTGTTCTAGCAGTATAAGGAAGGAGAGGTTTTCCATACATGTTTGCTTTCTTCAATTTCCATTTAGACAAGTTCATGACCTGCCCTGGGAAGACTTTACATACAGGATAGAGTTCGGCAACCTGTTCTCAGTATTCAATATTAGTGCATTATGCAGATTCAAGTATGATAAGAGACCTAAGAAAATTTCTTTTTCAAAATTGTTGTTCTGTCTAAATACTCTTTCTGAGTTTTTCAGTCACACTGTCTGTTTGGGAAGTGTCATACTTGCAAGTCTTAGTGCTGTGTCGCCAGTTGTACTCAGTGCTGCTGAAAGTTGCTTTGGTCTGCCTTCATCTGCTGGCTGGGAAGCATTACCCACTCCTGTACTGGTCTAGCAGGAATTAAGGAAAGGAAATTAACAGATATGAAAACTTTCTCCATCCCATGTCCCCTCCTTGTGATTTTGGACAAATCACTTAAACCTCTATTGCTTCAGATTCAAACTTTGATTGTAAAACCTCTGGGGACATAAAAATATGTATTGTACCAGAATATAGCTTGCCTTGAACTGCTACTGAAAAATCTAAAAATCCCAAATCTTCCCCCCTTGTTAAGATTGATTTTAAAAAAAAAAAAAAAAAAAGTTTTCCCCCAGTTTGGCTTCCGTTTCATGTCCCCAAATGGGTTAGGTGGCAGGGCATAACTCCTCCCTCCCCCTCCCAAATCCCCCAACCGTATTCTTTGTTTCAACAGACCAAGAAAGAGACCATTCTCAGCTTTATATTTGGGACCACCCCTATATTTAGGATAAATAACATGAATGCTTGCTAAGTGTGTTATGGTAAGTCACTCCTCATTCTTAGTTGCTTGTTAAGATATTTTACTTTCTTATGCCCTTCTCTTTTCGTTACAGTGAATTTTTTGAACGCACTATCTTGTGTAACAGCCTTGTGTGGAGCTGTGCTGTCACTGGCAAATCCGGACTTACCTATCAAGAAGCACTTGAATCTGAAAGAAAAGCCAGAAATAGCCTACAGAGCTTTCCAGAACCATTAATAGTCCCGCTACTTTATCTGACTACCCTTACCCATTGTGCACGCCTTCATGAAATATGTGATGACATTTTTGCATATGTTAAGGATCGTTTTTTTGTTGGTGAAACAGTGGAAGTTGTGAGGAACAGTGGTGCAAGGTAAAGTGCTTTTTTAAGTCTTAACTGAATTAGGCATATCTCTGTCTTGTCTCATGCTTCTGTCTATATCAATTTATGTAGCTAGAAATGCAATTGAATTGCAGAGCTTTCAAAGCCAGAAAGTAGAGATCTTGAGGCCCCATTAGAAACATGTATACATTTACTGTCGTGGTTGGCAATAGGAACAGAAAACATATCTTAACTTGTGCTTTGGTGGATAGGTCAAGCGGGGGGATGCAGGCACACTTGATACCAGACATCTGATGTTGTCTTTGTGCTAGGCTCTTCCCAGCTCAGAAGTCTTTGACTTCTCTGAGCATGCATACACTCCTTCCTGCCCAGTAGTCCTACTGTTGATTTCTCCCCCCCCCGAGTGCAGTCAAGTTGCCATTGCTCTCTCCTTCTTTGTAACCTTTGTGCCTCATCTTTCAGCGATCTCATTGATTTTCCCCCCACTCAGCCATACTGCTGCTTTAGCATAGCAATTTAAAAAAACAAAAAAAGAAACTAATCAACAATGCAGATCAAACCATGGACTCGCAGGCCTACAATGGCTGCAGTGCTGCAGCAGTCCCCTTCATTGTCCACTCTCCTTTCATTGGGCCCAGACCAGGCATGTAGATAGCTGGGTAGCTGGTGGACGTGAGGATCACCTGGTAACATGCCTGCCAGGTGCGAAGGTAGCAGACCTCATGCGCCACCTAGATAAGGTCTTAGATAGTGCTGGGGAGGAGTCTCCTATGTCATTGGTACCGACATGTACCAAGACAGCAGAGTGTGGTAGGGAGGTTCTGGAGGCTAAATGTAGGCTTTTAGGTAAGAAGTTGAAATCAAGAGCTTCCAGGGTAGTGTTATCCGAAATGCTTCCTGTTCCTCATGCAGGACTCAAAATGCAGGCAGAGCTCCGGTGTCGCAATGTGTGGCTGATACAATGGTGCAAGGATGAGGGTTTTGGATTTGTTAGGAACTGGGGAACATTCTCTGGAAAGGAGGGGCTCTTCTGGAGGGATGGACTCCACCTTAACCGGTATGGAACCAGGCTGCTGCCATTAACCTTTAAAAAGGAAAGAGCAGCTTTTAAACTAGATAATAGGGGAAAGCTGACAGTCACCCAAGAGCGCATGGTTCAAAACAATGTATCCTTGAAGGATACTAGCAAAAGATTGAAGTTAGGGCATATCAGCAGAGGTGTTCCAATAAAGACAAAAGTAGTCCAAATGCCCTTGAGCACAGAGCAGATTAATATGAATAAAATACATCTTGTATGCAAAATGCTAGAAGTCTAAACAATAAGATGGGAGAGTTAGAATATATAGCACTAAATGAGAGGTTAGATATGATTGGTATCTCAGAGACATGGTGGAAGGAGGACAACCAGTGGGACACTGTGATACCTGGGTACAAACTATATCGTAATGATAGAGCAGATCAAATTGGTGGAGGGGTTGTGCTCTGCTAGAGAGGGCATTGAGTAACAAAAGGATTAAAGCTTTGCAGAAAGCAAAATTCACTGTAGATTGAAATTCCATGTAAAAAGGGGCAGGGGATGGTAGTGGGGTTGTACTATCGACCGCCTGGCCAGAATGAACAAATGGATGATGAAATCCTCAAAGAAATCAGGGAAGCTAACAAAAGTTACAGCACAGTAATAATAATAATGGGTGATTTCAGTTACCTCGATATCGACTAGGGTCAGTGTCATGGCAGGACATGCTAGGGAAATAGTTTCTAGATGAATTAAGTGACTGTTTCTTGGAGCAGCTGGTTCATGAACTGACCAGAGGGGGAAGCCATTTTGGACCCAATCCTTAGTGGAACATAAGATCTGGTGCAAGAGATAAGGATGTTGGGGCCACTTGGCAATAGTGATCATAGCATGATCGCGTTTGATTTAATTAATCGAGGAGGGAGGTTAAAGAAATCCACAGTACTACCTTTTAACTTTCAAAAAGGAGACTATGATAAAATGAGGAAAATAGTTAAGCAAAAACTAAAAGGAGCAGTTGCAAAGATTAAAGATTTATTTCAAGCTTGGGTGTTTAAAAATACTATCTCCAGGAACAAGCAGGAATGTAGTCTTCACATATGGGGTATCGTCGGTACCGACGGAGCCTACGCGGGAATGCTCCCCAGCGTCCAATTAGAAAGCTTTTGGGAGCATCCCACAGCGCCTGCGTGCTGCCTTCCCGCCTTTCCCAACTGTCTCTCTCCAGTTCTTTGTTTTCTGCGGAGCCGGCATGTCGCACTTCCTGTCACAGCAGAAAGTATCCCATTTATTCTTCTTTTTTGTGGTTGCGTCTGCCTTCCTTCGCTACACCGGTACCGCCGGTTCTTTCTTTTTTCCTTATAAAAAGAAAAAATCTTTTCCAGCTTTTCTCCTCTGGTGCCACGCGCCATTTTGGGCGCTAGGCCCAATTTTCCTCTACAATGGAAAAACCCGCTTTGGGTTTTAAAATGTTCCAAATGTGGCGGTACCATCTCTGTCACCGACACCCATGAGTGGTGCCTCAAATGTTTAGGTCCTGACCACTCTATCTCCGAGTGTGTTGCCTGTGGGATGATGTCGAAGAGGGGTCGGCAAAACCGAGCTGCTAAACTTAGCACCCTTTTTCCCTCCGATGCAGCATCTGTGACATCAACATCTTCCAGGGCTTCGTCTTCCTCCTATGGCTCTCAGGTAACTAAACATAGGTCTAGCCGGTCCTCAAAGGGTAGATCCCCTAAGTATCGAGATGCCTCTGGCGTTGCTCTTGAGGGACTCACACCGGCAAAATTGCCCCGGCGGGAGGCTTCGGCTTCCAAAGCATCATTGGGGCTCCAGGATGTTCTCGAGGCCCCAACCTCGGCAGAACTACTGGTGCCATGCTCTGGGGTACCAGCCGCTTTGTCCGGTACAGATACCCAGGCATCGGCGGCGTCAATAGACCAGAGATTCTTGGCTATTGAACGCAGTCTGGCGGCGGCTCTTTCGGCATCGATGCCCCCGAAACCGCTTCAGACAATTTCAACTGGTACTGGCATCTACATTGGTACTGGGACCAATTGCATCGACGTCAGCAGGTGGACTACCGGTACCAACGCATGCTGTGCTCTCCAGTACTGACAAGTCGGTACCAGACCCTGTCGATACCGACTTAGATTGGTACCGGTATCGTGCGCTGCACGATTACCCGGACAGGAGATACTTTGAATCCTCCGAGTCTGAAGACTCTGACAGTTCTGTTGATACCAGAGTACTTCTTCCTGAGGATTCTTCCTCTCCTAAATGTAGGATGTCTCCTCCAGAGGCTATATCCTTCCAGGATTTTATCCGGGATGTGGCTCGAGGTCTTACCATCACAGTGGCTCCTGAAACAGAGCCTAGGGCAAAGGAATTGGAGATTTTACAATCTCCAGGAACAAGCAGGAATGAGTCTTCACATATGGGTACGTCGGTACCGACGGAGTCTGCGCGGGAACGCTTCCCAGCGTCCAATCAAAGAGCTTTTGGAAGCATCCCACCATGCCTGCGTGCTGCCTTCCCACCTTTCCCAACTGCCTCTCCTCAGTTTTCGTTTTCCGCGGAGCCGGCAGGACGTCCTCCTGTCACCGCAGAAAATTCTTCTTTTCTTTCTTTTTTTTTTTTTTTTTTTTTTTTATATTTAAACTTTTATTGAAACTGTAACACAGAATACAAACAGAATTACCAACCTCAAAGTTATACAGCCATAATAAACCATAATAAACCATAATAAACCCCTCCCCCCCCCTCCAGCCACCAGCTCTTACAAGCCTTCAGAAGTCTTTACAAGTTCGTACTTCGCCAACACAAGTATGTTTCCCAAATTTTTTCAAATTTTCTGGAGCTATGGTTTCTCAGAGCAGTAGCTTTGCTAAGCAAATAATTGGAGTCGAGAGCAAATAACCATTCCCGCACTGTGGGCAGGTGCACTTGCCGCCATTGCCTGGCCATCAATATTCGGAAAGTCACACAGCCCATATTAACAAAAAAACTCTCGGGTTGTGTGAAGTCCTCCGGTTTAAGCCCCAATAGGGCAATGGCTGGGTTAGGTTCAAGTACTTTCCCCATGATGACACTCAAATGATCAAAGATCTCTCCCCATCGCTCCCGAGCGCTAGAGCAAGACCACCAAATGTGCAATACAGTCCCCACCTCCCCACATTCCCTCCAGCATTTATCCGTGTGTCCTGGAAACATTACATGCAATCTCTCAGGTGTAAGATGCCACCTATACAACAGTTTATAATTATTCTCTATAAAACTAGCCGCTAGCTGCCCTTTATACTTATTCTGAAAAATGCTGGACCACACTCCCTCCTCCCATTGAATCCCCAGGTCACGTTCCCAGGCTTGTTGGAATGGTCCCCGACCCCCCTGACCCTCCATCATGTTATAGAATTTTGTAAGCAATTTCTTCGATTGCCCCATCAGGAATAAAGTTTCAATCTCAGTAGGGTCTCTAGTGAGCCCTGGAATTATTTTATGGGTGAGATAATGACAGATCTGTTGGTAGGGAAAGTAATCGGTGGCTTCTAAGCCAAATAGCTGCTGCAGGACCGAAAAAGATTGAAGCTCCAGCCCCCGTAAAAGGTGGCCGACATGCGTCAATCCCCTCTGTGCCCATCTTAAAAACACACTTCGTCCCACTGCAGGGGGAAAATCGGGGTTATCCACTATAGGTATTAAGCGTGACACCTCTCCCGTGCCCAACCACTTACGCCGCCAGCGATGCCAGAGATACAACGTTCTCTGGACATAGGGGTTACAGTCACGCACCCCGGTCTGCCTAGTGCTGGGTAACCAGATCCAATCGGATAAGGTCGCCACTTTTAGATCGTCCGCCTCCATCCGCACCCATTCCTTACTGTATTCTGCTCCCCAAGCCACTATCGCACTTAATTGTGCCGCCTCCATATATCTATACATATCGGGGATGGCCATCCCTCCATTACGCCTGCTCTTAGTGAGTAGAGACCATGCTACTCGATTACGTTTCCCCCCTCCAATAAAGCGCATGATAATCCTCTGAATCTTCCCCATATACATCCTCGGCATCCCCACTGGTAAAGTCCGGAATAAATATAGCCACTGGGGTAGGATCACCATTTTAACAGCCGCGATCCGCCCCAACCATGATAATTTCTTCCCCTCCCAATGTTCCAATTCTCTACGCATCTTCTGTTCCATCGCCCCAAAATTCTCCCTACCAATATCTCGGGCATTGGCCATTATGTAAACCCCCAAATATTTCACCCGCCTCTTAACCCATTTAAACGGGAACCGCTGGCGTAGAAGCTGCTGCGTGTCAGCATCTGCAGAGATGTTCAAAATCTCTGATTTAGAAGCATTAATCTTAAATCCCGATATTTTACCAAAGTCCAGCAAGACCTGATACAACACCGGTAGAGACCTCAGGGGGTCCGTTATCAAAAATAGCAGGTCATCTGCAAATAAGGAGATTTTGCTTTCCCCTGCCGTCCCCCGCACCCCCCTCACTCGTGGATTTTCCCGTACGAATTGTGCCAGCGGTTCCATGGAGAGCACGAAAAGCAAAGGTGAAAGAGGGCAGCCCTGACGCGTCCCCCGTCCTAGTTTGAAAGTTTTAGAGTAGGCCCCATTTACTCGGATCCGCGCCAGAGGGCTAGAGTAGATAGCTTTCACCCATTGTAAATACCCTGCGCCGAGGCCCATTGCCTCCAATACTTGTAATAAGTAAGGCCAGGACACCCGATCAAACGCTTTCTCAGCATCAATGGTTAATAAAATCAATTGTGTCTCCTTGGTCCTACCCCTCCAAATCGCATTCAACACTTTCCGTATGTTATCGGCAGTTTGTCTGCCCGGTACAAATCCTCCCTGATTTTCATGCACTAAGTTGGGCATATGTGGAAGTAAGCGATTAGCCAAGATTTTGGTAAAGATTTTAAAATCAGAACCCAATAGCGAGATAGGGCGATAGGAGCTACAGAGTGTGGGATCCTTTCCCTCTTTGGGCAGCAGCGTGACCCCAGCTGTCCGGAGAGTATCCGGTAGTTTACCCCCTTCCCTAAATGAGTTATAGAGCCGAGCCAGGATACCGCTCACCTCCTCGCGAAAGATCTTGTAAAATTTATTTGTATACCCATCCATACCGGGTGCTTTATGAGCCGGTAGGGTTCCAATCACTGCCGCCACTTCAGCACCGGTGATGGGCCGCGCTAACGCCGCAGCATCAGTTGGCGATACTTTGGGCAGCTGCATCTGCAGGTAGTGAGCCCTGTCCGCCGTCGACCCCCCCTCCTCTGCCTGATAAAGTTGCTGATAAAACTGAACAAATTGTTCTCTAATCTGGTCCTCCACCCTGAGCTCTCTCCCCGCCGCATCACGGATCTTAGTTATAAAATTCCGCTTCTGCTGCCGCTTCAACTGATGAGCTAGCCACCTAGTAGGTTTATTACCATAAGCAAAAAGGTTTTGCCTCAATTGGTCCTGAGCAAATTTGATTTCAGCCAATTCAAGTTCCCCCAATTCCCTCCGGGCCTCTCGCATTGCCTGCCACCCCTGCTCATCCAGCTCCCCCCGCTGATGACACTCCTCCCCCAACCGAATCTTCCGTCTCAGGGCCAGTTGTCTCTCGCCTTTAAGTTTTTTTTCTCATGGGTGGCCAGGGAGATCAGCTCGCCCCGTATCACCACTTTCAAGCATTCCCATAATGTCTCTATTCGGCACTCCTCCCTGTCATTGATATCTAGATATGTAGTTATTGCGGCCGAGACTTTCTGTCTGATCTCCGGATTATCTAAGAGGGCCTCATTCAACAACCAATTTCGCTGTTCCCTCTGCTCTGGGCCCACCTGCATATCTATCCACACCGGTGCATGATCCATCCATGTCCTCTCACCGGTATCACAGTCCATCACCGTACACAGCAACGCCTCCGAGACCCAAATCATATCCAGTCTCGAGAAGGAAGCATGCACAGGTGAGAAGAATGTATACACCCGCTGACGACCTCGCAGCTCCCGCCAAGTGTCCCTGACACCCAGGGATTGGCACATTACCTGGAGCTGCCTCCGGTCTTTAGTCTTACCCCCCCCTCCCCCCACCGAGTTATCCAGTTGGGGATTAATGGTCAGATTAAAATCCCCTCCCATGATCACCTCCCCCACCGCAAATCGTTCCACTTGAAGGGTTAAGCTCTCATAGAACTTTCCCTGGGCGGTGTTTGGGCTATAAATATTAACCAGGGTAAACCAGTTGTCCCGTATTTTAATATTAATAAGCAGGAAATGTCCCTCCTTATCCCTGTGGACATCCCCGATCGTGTATTGGAGGTGCTCATTAATCATGATCCCCACTCCCCCCTTTTTTAATTCCACTTTATTAGAAGCAAACCAGCGACCGGGAAACTGCCGGTGCTGTACTCTCCACTCATCACCTCTCTTGAGGTGCGTTTCCTGAAGAAATATAACATCCCCTTTAAGCTGGGTGCATTCTTTAAACATACGCTGCCTTTTAACTGGGGAGTTCAAGCCCCTCACATTCAAAGTTAATACCCGCAATTTAGCCATATGCAAGACTATCTGAGTAGGCCGGAACTAGCATACACACGACGGGCTGGAGTCCCCCCTTTTCCAAGCTCCCCCTTCCACCCTCCTCCCCCCCCACCCCCACCCCTCACCCCCCTCCTTCCCACTTGCCTCCCCTCCATCGCCTGCCCGGAGTAAAAAGGCATGACGGACCAGACTACTCCTCCCTGCTCCTCACACAATAACAAAACCTGTTAAAAGTAACATTATTTTCCAATATCTTTTCAAACATCGCATCCCCGCTCCCACCAAGGCACCCCCTTGTGAAAACAAGACCAGCAAAGCAGGCATTCTCCCCGCCTTCAGCTGTTTTTCTCCGCTAGTAGTCCGGTTTTCCTCTGCTTCCTGAGACGTTTCTCTCCCCCGGACGCTCTGCGCCATTTCTCCAAGGCTGGTGATGGCTGTGTAGGCCGGCCCTGAGCCTGACCAATATTGTCCGGCCATCCCGCGTGTTGCATAAATTGCTGGGCCTCCTGGACAGTCCGGATATAGGAGGCAACCCCCTCTCGGCTAAATTGTAATCCAAAGGGATAGGTCCAGCGATATTTAATTTGTTCCTCTCTCAGCCGTTTAGTCAGGCCAGCCAGCTCCCTCCTTTTCCGCATTGTGATAGCTGAGAGGTCAGCGTATATCTCGATTTTCTGATTCTCCCAGCATAGCCCCTCAATTTTTCTGGCAGCGGCCATAATCTCATTTTTGGTGGTATATTCATGGAAGCAAACAATAATGTCCCGGGGGCGCCCCTCTCTCTGCGGTCCCAGTGCCCGGTGGGCTCTATCAATTTTCCAACACAGATTCGCACTCTCCGTGCCCGCCTGGCCCAGGATCCATTTGCCCACCTGCTCCACTATGTGTGCACAGTCCTCTTTTCCATTGCTTTCGAGCACTCCCCGGACTCGCAGATTGGACCTCCGCGCCCTGTTTTCCATGTCTTCAATCTTTCTCCACATCTCTTCCTGCTCCCCCCCTCAAACGCTCCCAACTTCTCATGCACTTCCTTAATCACGGTGTCCTGTTCCTCCACCTTAGTTTCCAGATCATCAAGCCTCTGGCCTACCTCCCGCACATCCATGCGCAGCTCCTCCATCCATGATTGCGCCTTGTTTTTAAAGTGCGCCAGGTCTTGCCGTAGTGAGGTAAACCACTCTTGGAGCTCCCGTTTTAACCCTGCAATCTCGCCTGTGTGTGCAGTGTTGGCGGGCATGTCCCCCTTCTCCTGCGTGGCATTCCCCGGGCTCGCACATGGCGCCGCCATTTTGGATTTCCCCGTTGGCCCGCTCGGCGTTGCTTTAAAAGCAAAAGTTTTGAGGTCCGAGGTGCTCTTCTTTACTCCTGCCATCCTCCGGAGCTCGTCCCCTCGCAGACCCGCCGGAATGCAAGCGTGTGCCGGGCTCGGGGTGTGGTTAGAACAGGTTTTTGCTTTGCCTCCGACGGAGCTCTGAAATCAGGCTGCCGTCTGTGTCGGTGACGTCATTTCCTCCTTCTTTTATTTCTTTAGTTTTCTTGTGGTCGCGGCTGTCTTCCCGACGCCACCGGTACCGCCGGTGTTTTCTTTTCTTGTAAAATCTTCCTCCTTCAAGGAATATTTTTTCTTCATAGTGTCTTAGGCCTTTTAGGCCTCTTCTTTTCCTTCATGGAACCGCCAGCCACTTTCTTCAAGAAATGTTCAAACTGGCGGTACAACTTTATTTTTAGACCCTCGAAGTCGGTGTCTAACCTGCTTGGGTCCTGACACCAGTTTGGTGAGAAGAGGTCTTCAATATCGAGGTTCCCTCGAAACACGGTTTCCCTCCAACTTCGGGGCACCATCCCATTCTGCACAGGATCAGGTAACCCACAAACAGTCTGTTAAGACTAGCCAGCCCTCGAGTGGTAGGTCTCATGCACAGCATGTAGACGGCTCCAGCCTTGCCCTCGAGGGCCTACTGGCTTCAAAACCCCTGCGGGAGTCTTCGGTCTCAAAAGCCTTTCGGGGGTTTCAGGTTGTTCCTGGGGTTCACCCCTCACAGAACATACCTGAGCCGTGTCCGGTGGTGGCATCCGCTTCGAGCGATACCGATACCCCGACATCGGCACTGGTGTTGGATGAAACACTCCTCACCAGGGATGGTCATCTGGCATCCTCGGTGCCTTCGGGACCGGTGGATACACTCCAGACTGACCTTTCATTATCAGTACCAGCACCGATACTACCACCGATGTCGGTACCCTCCAGACGTGCATCGATAGCCTCGCTTCCTTCGATGCCGAGTCTGGAATCGATCTACAGTCTGGAGTACTGGGTACTGACTCGCCTTGGTACAGGCTCTCGGCGGTACCGAAGGCTCGGTTCCGATGATTCGGATCCACAACTCTCGGTTCCCTCGAGGCCCATTGAGTTGCCACTGGTTGACCTTCATTCACCGGTATCAGACACGGTACCGAAGTCGGTGCCGATGTCCTCATTACCCTTACGGTCGGTGCCTTCCATGCTTCGCTTATCGATGCCGAGTTTAGAATCGCTCTCTAGTCTGGAAGACTCAGTACCAATACGCTTTGGTACCGACACCGATCGATACCGGTGGCTCGGTACCGAGGATAGCGGCCGGAGGTTGTCGGTTACCTCGGTACCGATTGAACTGTCACCGATGACTGCTCCGATGTCTGTCGGGCTCGACTCCGACATCGGTACCGGTATCCACAGTAGCATCGTGGCCAACTCCTGCCATGCACTTTTCAACAGGATCGCTCCCTTCTATGCCAAGCTTGGAATCGATACCTGGCATGGACAATGTGGTAATGACGGTCGCTGCTCCTGACAGTCAGTACCGGCGACCATCCCTTAAGCATTCCACACTGCACTGTGCAGGATCTTCTATTCCTATATATTTGGATAGCTCTGTCGATGCTCAGGCTAGTTCTTCAGATCTAATCTGTCCAAGAGAGATTCCTGCTGGGGAACCCTCTTTTCAGAGTTTCCTTCTGGATATAGCAAGATCTCTTGCCATTCCTATCCCAGGACATGATCCTGCACAGGGCTCTCTTTCTACCAAAGCAAAGGAGAACATAATGCTGCTTGCTGCTTCTGATCAGAGAGGAGCAGTGCTTTTTACAGTGCTCTGCTAGAAAAGTGGATTTTGCCTCCTGAGAAACTTTGCTGTGAGTTCTAGCTGTTTATTTAACTATTTATTGTTTGTCTTAGTGCTAGTTCAGCTGTTTTCAGCTGTAATTTACCTTGCCTCTCTCAACTAACTGGGCTTTGTGTGGTAGCCCCCTGCCCCCCTCCCCCCCCCTGCTGAGGGTCCAGGACAGGGTACCTTGTAACTGCCCTCTTTAATAGGACTTATCTCCCTCCCTCCCTCCCCAGCACCCACCCACCCCTGGGGTAATTGTAGTTTTATAGGTACTTGCACATCTTAGAGGAAAGGGGCTGCTCTCAGGTGCAGCTCATTATCCAAATCAGTCACACACAGAGGACCTGAGATTAATTAATTAAGCTTTAGGTACACAAGGTGTATTAGGGGTATTAGATACACTTTTATTGGTATAGGCATCTACACCAATCCTTATTATATACAGAATTTAAAAGATCTAAACACAAGCTTTAAACTAAGATGCAGACAGAAGTCCAGCAGCGAGATGGGGGTTCTCCGGTCTTTTGCATTGAGTGTCACATGTATGATTTTCTCCCAGTTGGTGAGAGATCTTACGTATGCACTAAGTGCAAAGAACTCTTTGCTCTCAGGGAACGAGTCCATTCTCTAGAGGCTAGAGTAGCAGACCTGGAAGACATAAGAAAGACAGAGAAGTACATGGACGTGACCTTCAGGGATATAGTCCTGAAGTCCCACCTCCAGTCTGGCAGCATCCCTGTTGCCATGGAGGAGAGAGGTCACGTGACAGGAGAGCATCACCCTGGTGTGGCAGGAAGTGATCCTGTAACTAGGACCTGTCCTCCAGGTGATGTAAAACCTTCTCGCACCGAGGGTGTTTCTCCAGGGCCATGTGCCCATGAGGGGAGGGTCAGGACAGCTGTTATAGTCGGTGATTCAATCATTAGGAATGTAGATAGTTGGGTGGCTGGTGGATGTGAGGATCGCCTGGTAACATGCCTGCCTGGTGCGAAGGTAGCAGACCTCGCGCACCGCCTAGATAGGATCGTAGATAGTACTGGGGAGGAGTCTGCTGTCTTGGTACATGTTGGTACCAATGACATAGGAAAATGTGGTAGGGAAGTTCTGGAGGCTAAATTTAAGCTTTTAGGTAGGAAGTTGAAATCCAGAACTTCCAGGATAGCGTTCTCCGAAATGCTTCCTGTTCCACGTGCAGGACCCAAAAGACAGGCAGAGCTCCGGAGTCTCAATGCGTGGATGAGACAATGGTGCAAGGATGAGGGTTTTGGATTTGTTAGGAACTGGGGAACATTCTGGGGAAAGGGGGGGCTCTTCCGAAGGGATGGGCTTCACCTTAATCAGGATGGGACCAGACTGCTGGCATTAACCTTTAAAAAAGAGAGAAGCTTTTAAACTAGAAAATAGGGGAAAGCCGACAGTCACCCAGGAGCGCATGGTTCGGACAAAGGTATCCTTGAAGGATACTACCAAAAGCAGTGAGGTTCCAAAAGGGGGTATAGTAGCCCAAATGCCCTTGAGTAAGGAGCAGACAGAGCATAAAGATTCCAAATTACCCCTGCCTACCAATAGCCAGATTAATATGAATAAAATACAGTCTCTAAAATGCTTGTATGCCAATGCTAGAAGTCTAAACAATAAGATGGGGGAGTTAGAATATATAGCACTAAATGAGAGGTTAGATATGATTGCACTCTCAGACATGGTGGAAGGAGGATAACCATGTGGGACACTGTGATACCTGGATACAAACTATATCGTAATGATAGAGCTGATCAAATTGGTGGAGGGGTTGCGCTCTATGTTAGAGAGGGCATTGAGTCAGAAAGGATTAAAGTTTTGCAGGGAACAAAATTTGCTGTAGAATCTCTATGGATTGAAATCCCATTTATGAAGGGGAAGGCGATGGCAGTGGGAGTATACTATCGACTGCCTGGCCAGAATAAACAAATGGATGATGAAATGCTCAAAGAAATCAAGGAAGCTAACAAAAGTCACAACAGAGTAGTAATAATGGGTGATTTCAATTACCCCGGTATCGACTGGGTCAGTGTCACGACAGGACAAGCTAAAGAGATAAAGTTTCTAGATGGAATAAATGACTGCTTCTTGGAGCAACTGGTTCATGAACCGACCAGAGGGGAAGCCATACTGGACCTAATCCTTAGTGGAACGCCAGATCTGGTGCAAGAAATAAGGGTGTTGGGACCACTTGGCAATAGTGATCATAGTATGATCATGTTTGATTTAATTAGTGGAGGACAGATAGTAAAGGAATCCACAGTATTACCTTTTAACTTTCAAAAGGGAGACTATGATAGAATAAGGAATATAGTTAGGAAAAAACTAAAAGGAGCGGTTCCAAAGGTTAAAGACTTACAGCAAGCTTGGGTGTTATTTAAAAATACTATCCTCGAAGCCCAGACCAGCTGTATTCCACGCATTAAGAAGAGTGGAAGAAAGTCCAAAAAACTGCCAGCATGGTTTAAAGGTGAGGTCAGAGAGGCTGTTGCTGCCAAAAAAGCAACCTTCAGGAAATGGAAAAAAGAGCCAAATGATGAAAACTGGAAACAACACAAGCACTGGCAAGTTAAATGCAAAGCATTGATAAGGCAGGCAAAGCGGGAATTTGAGAAGAAACTTATGTTTTGTCAGCAGTGACTGTACAATGAACTATGGTTGCACAGTTCATAGCCAATGATTATTGAGCACACCTCTCTCCCTTAACAATGTCTCATGTATGCTTGAATTATATAGATCTTTTCAATCAACTTTTTGTAATCAAGAAAAAGAAAAAAACACAAAGTTTTCGGTGATATCCTCAGCATTACAGAAAGCTAAGTGCAAAAATTTGATTACAAAAAGTTGATTGAAGAGATCTATATAATTCAAGCATACATGAGACATTGTTAAGGGAGAGAGGTGTGCTCAATAATCATTAACAAAAAGGTGGACACATGGCCATTGATGCTAAAGGGTACTGATGGACACCATGTTTATGGGTGTCTGTCTTGAAGTAACCCACTGGTCTGAGGCCATTCCACAGTTCTCGTCACATTCCTCTCATTTCCCTCCTTTGTTTTAGGTACTCTGGTTCTTTTGGAGTAGCAATTATTTTTGTGGAATATTGCAGTCATGCCAAGCTGTTATCTTGCCAGAAACCTCTACATTATTACTGCAGTAAATATCAAAACTTACACTGCACAGAACAATTCCCTAACCACGAAATTAGAGGAAACAAACTTCACACTACAATTACGACATGAAAATTAGTCCTTTAAAACTTTGTTTGATTAATTTCTATTTTACAGTCATACAGCAACGATATAAGTTTTTCCCTGTAAGCTTCCGTTTCTTTTATATTTACACTATCCATCCTAAACACTTGATTTTTAAACACAAAGTCAGTGGCTTGCTGCACTTTTTCAGCCTTAAACCATACACGGCACATTCATGACTTGTATGAAATTTGCTTAAATCTAATCACATTTCGGGACTTCCGGTGACGTCAGGGAGCATGGTGGCTGCTCTCTGAGGGAGCTCTGTGGCGCTAGTGAAATTCGCTATAATTAGAGCGACCCTTACCCTTCTTGCAGACCACGCGGGCAGAGCACAATACCCCAGACAAAGGAGAGGATGTCGGTGAAAAAGCGACTGTCAGAATTCCGCTCCACCTACGCTACGGCGGAGGAGAGGGAGGAGAAAGGCCCCACCGACCGCATGGCGGGCGCGGAGATGGAGAGGTCCGACTCAGACGGAGACTTGGATGGCGGGCCTGATTCGCTGGGGAGCCTGAAAGAGTGGCTCACAGCCTTTAAGGAGGAGTTGAAGGTTGAGATGGGCTCCTTCAAGAAAGATTTGAGGGAGACGCTCACCACGCTTAAACAGGACTTGAAGGAGATTGGGGCCCGAGTGGAGGTGGCGGAGGAGCGCCTAGAGCATCAGGAGGAGATGGTGAATGATTTGCGGAGTGGTTGGGCGGAATTGCAGCAAGCTCAGGAGGTGCTCAAAGCGAAAACGGAGGACCTCGAGGACCGATCACGTAGGAGCAATGTGCGAGTGCGGGGCCTCCCGGAGGAGCAGTGCTTTCAGGATTGCGAGGGGACACTGACGCGGTTATTCTCCGCCATCCGGCAGGAGGCCGACCCCGAAGGGGAATGGGCGGGAAGACTGTTGCCCATGGATAGGGCCCACCGGAGCCTCTCCCCGAGAGAGAATAAACCCCGGGATGTGATTGCCTGCCTGAGCTCCTATAAATTGAAGGAGAAGCTCCTAACTGCGGCGCGGAAGCTCGGCCCGTATCAGTGGGAGGGGGCTAAAATAGAGCTGTACCAAGACCTATCTGCAGGCACGCTGCAACGGCGGTGGGAGCTGCGAGATGTCACATCAGTGCTACGCCGCGAAGGCTGGCGGTACAGATGGCTCTACCCTTTTGGCTTATTAGTGACAGTTAAGGGCAGCACCCGCCGTATTCAGAGTGTGGAAGGGGCCTGGCAGATCTTGCGGGACATGGGAGTGGACAATATCCTGGAGGCATAGCTGAGAGGCCCGCCCAAGGACCAACGCCCCCCGGAGCGGAATGCCGGGACGAAGTGGCAGAGAGTTGCTAGCAAGAGCCGGAGGCTAACCAGGCTCTCTGGTGGCAAAGAGCGAGTATCAACGGCGGAGGAAATAGGGGACTGAGCACAGCCCTAAACGCTTCTTTCTTTTTCTTTTTTCATCTGGGGTCTTCCCAGGGCACCAGTTGTTGATCTTTAGGGCTTGCCTGGGGGTGGCCATAACCAGGGCGCTCAGGTGTGTTTGTACCTCAGGGCCCTCTACATAGGGGTTCTACTGTCCTACGGCTAAGAGACAACTAAAAGGAAGCTGGCTGATAAGGGGTGCAACGAAGCACCCGTCAGTGTTGCCGTTTGATTTTTTCTACTTACGATGGGTTGCTATTACAGCCCCCCCGAGCTGGAAGGAGCAATGCGGGGGGGGGGGGGCAACCCCAGGTTGGTTTGCAATTATGCTGACTGCATCGCGGAGGGCCACGGCCCGAGGGTAACTTTCTTTCTTTCTTTCTTTATTTATTTAGTATACATTTGTATACCGCTACTTCCAGCGATCAGCAGCGGTTTTTGATTACAGATTGGAAATTGTCAAATCATGACAGGAAATTTTTGAGGTATAAACACATTGATTAGACAGGAAAGCACAGCACACAGAGAACTATTTTACAGGGAACATGGGCAATGGAGGGTTAAGTGGCTTGCCCAAGACCACAAGGAGCACCTGTGGGACTAGAAGCCCCAGTCCTTCCGGCCCAAGGTTGCTGTCCTCTAGTGGGATTTGAACCCCCGACCTTCTGGCCTGAAGTACCTTGACCCAACCACTAGGCTACTCCTCCACTCCTTTAATTTATAGCCTATCCTCACAGTGCTGGGTAAGACTGCAGCGGACTGAGATTCTACAGGATGGACATGCTTTGGCCGGGGGGTCACTGGGGAGCTAATCTGGGACGGCGGGGGGAGTTGCTCTATATGCTGTTTTATAGGCTGTTTTATAGAATGTTTTATAGCTGTAATGAATGCTAATCACTGTTTTTTGTGTATACTGATTACATATGGAGGGAGCGGGGGGGGGGCCGGGGCGGGAGGCTGGGAGCATGGGCTGCTGGGTGAATGTTGGGGTGCGAAGGGGGGGGTGTAAAGGGGGCGGAAGGGGATGGAGAGCTGTGGAATGGGGTGGAGGGTGGGCTGGGAGGAGTAGAGGGGCACAGCGGGGATGGTGGGGGGTTGGTAGAAGGGTAGGGTGGGGGAAGGAGGGGTAAGGGGACAAGCGGAAGCGCCCGGGAGTGTCACTGGAGGGTCCGGGATACTCCGGTGGGAGTGGTAATGCAGGGAGGGAGGAGGGGATGGAAGGGGGAGGGGATGGGAGGCAACCAGAGGGGGGGGGTAGGTACTGGGAGGGGAGAGAGGTGGGTGCAGGATAGCTGGGTATGGGGAGGATAGGATCCCTCAATGTCAAAGGACTCAATAATCCCCAGAAGCGGCGGCAACTGTACAGAGAGGCCGCACGGCTCGACTGGGAAGTAGTGATGATACAGGAGACCCACTTGAGGAGGAAACACGAGAGGCTGTTGAAGAGTGCCCGCTACCCACACCAGTATTTTGGTAATATGAGGGGGGTGGCTGCGAGCAAGAAGGGGGGGGGGGTGGCGGTTTTGCTCAGGCGGGATAGTACGTTTAGGGTGGGTAAAGTGGAGAGGGATGAAGCAGGCCGGGTGCTCCTTTTGGGAGGGGAGTGGCAGGGCGAACAGGTTACTCTGGTTAATATCTATGCCCCGAATGTGCAGCAGGCAAAATTTTGGAGAGAGGTGCAGTCCTTCTTAACCAGACATGTACAAGGGAGGTTAATTTTGGGGGGAGACTTTAACTTGGCTCTCCACCCCCGATGGGATCGACAAGCGGGGGGGGGGGAGGGGGGGGGAGATGGGAAGGGAAAGGTCCGCAAGATCCTGAAGCGTATCTTGGACGCATATCACCTAAGCGATGTCTGGAGGCAATTGCATGAGGGGAGTAGGGAATATACCTTCTACTCTGCCCCCCACGATAGTTATAGTCTGACTATATCTTGCTGCCAGTGGGGTGGGGACCCAGGATACAGGATGCGACAATAGGGAACATCACGTGGTCGGATCATGCCCCCACTTAGGTGAGTGTGGGGGGCCCTAGGGAAGGGGGGGGAGTGCGCTTTTGGAGACTAAACGAGAGTTTACTAAGGAAAGCGGAGGTAGTACAGGACGTCAAGGGTTGCCTGAGGGAGTACTGGGAGCTAAACTACATGGGGGAGGTGGGATTGTGGGAGGGGATGAAGACGGTTGTGAGAGGGAGGCTAGTGATGTGGTCCTCTCGCTTTAAGAAGCAGAGGTTGGCGAGGGAGGAGGCGCTCCAAATCGAGATCAAGCAGGTGGCTGAGAGATATCAAGGGCGGGGGAACAAGCGGGACCTCAAGTGCCTCAACCAGCTGAGGATGGAGCTGAATAAATTACAAGTGGATGAGATAGGGTTCCAGATGACGAGGCTAAAGCAGTGTTACTATGAATGGGGGGATAGAGCAGGGAAACTGTTAGCCAATAAACTGCGGAAGCGGGAGGCCCAGGCCGCTATCGTGGGGTTGGTGGGGGAGGATGGGGAGCAGCTGAAGACGGAGAGGCAAATTGGGGAGCGTTTTTGTCAATTCTATAGAGACTTATATAAGAAACCGGAGGGGGAGAGGGCGGGGGCCCGGGAGGCTTACCTAGATGGGGTTGAGCTGCAGTGCCTGGAGGAAGGGGCGGTTCAAGCTTTAGAGGAGGATATCACCAGGGAAGAGGTGGCACAGGCCCTGAAGGTGCTGCCGGCTGGGAAAGCCCCGGGACTGGATGGCCTGACGGGGGCCTTCTATAAAGTATTTCGGGAGGAATTGCTTGACCGGTTGGTCCAGGTGGCGAACGGTGTGCAACGGGAGGGCGGGCACCTGTCGGCAGACATGCTTACAGCGGGGATAACCGTGCTGCCCAAGGGGGGTAGAGACCCGCTTCACTGCGGGTCATATAGGCCCATCTCCCTACTGAATGTAGATGTCAAAATTCTAGCCAAAGTATTGGCCAATAGGCTGGCGCCAAGGATGCCTGGGTTGATAGGGATAGACCAAACAGGTTTTATCATGGGGCGGCAAGCCTCTGATAACATCAAGAGGGTATTGGAAGCAGTTTGGGGGGTGCAAGATCAAGGGATAGAGGCCATGTTGTTCATCGACGCTGAGAAAGCGTTCGATAGGGTGGACTGGGGCTTTCTCTTTCAAACGATGCAGCGGATGGGCATAGGCCCCAAGTTCATGCGGTGGGTCCAAGCGCTGTATAGGGGCCCTAAGGCAAGGGTTAAAATCAATGGGCGGTATACGGAGGCTCTGGAGCTGGAAAGGGGGACCCGTCAGGGCTGCCCGCTGTCGCCTCTTCTCTTTGCTATTGCCATTGAACCCTTGGCATGCGCTATCAGAGACAACGGGAGGGTGCAGGGGCTGCAGAAGGGGAATGGCCATCATAAAATATCGCTCTTCGCGGACGATGTCCTTCTGGTGGTGACGCAGCCTGAAGAATCTTTGCCGGAGATCCTCGGGCAACTGGGACAGTATGGGGCAGTGTCGGGGTTCAAAATGAACCCGGATAAGACGGAGGCCCTGAATCTCAATATGTCATTGGCCCGGCTGGCAGGGTTGCAGAGGGACTACCCATTTAGGTGAAAAGAAGGGGCTATCCGCTATTTGGGGGTCAATATTACTCCTAAGCCCGGTGGGATGTATGAGGCCAATTATGGTACACTATGGAGAAAGATAGAGCGGGATTTGCAGCAGTGGGTAGGATACGCGGTTTCCTGGCTGGGAAGGATTGCATCGGTAAAAATGAATATCCTCCCACGAGTCCTGTACTATTTCCAGGCTTTGCCGGTCACCATTCCCGGAGCACATATGCGGCGTCTACAGCGGCAGGTGAATCAGTATATTTGGCGGAGGCGTCCGCCCCGGATAGCGCGGGAGGTGCTGTACCGGAGGCGAGAGGAGGGGGGGCTGGGGGTGCCCAATATGCAGGCTTATTACTGGGCCGCACAGGCTTGACACGTGATGGACTGGCGGGGTGGGGGGGAGGGAAAGACATATGTCGAACTAGAGAAGCACAGCGGGGGGGGGGGGGGGCGGTCCCTGGCAGGGCTTCCCTGGCAGGGCAGCGGGGAAAGGGGGTGGGGGCGGGGGTTAGCCCGTACGTGAGCCATGTGCTCGGGGAATGGGACAAGATTCGAAGGGGAGCAGGGGAGGGAGGGGGAGGGGGTTTTTCGTTGATGAGGGAACTTTGCCAAACGGCGGAATTTCGGCCAGGACGGGGGGGGGGGGGCTTCCGGCGATGGGCGAAAGGGGGGCTGCAGTGCTTCTATCAGTTTATTGACAGGGGCGAGTGGGTACCATTCGAGACTCTGCAAGAGCAGTATGGGCTGCGGGATGGGGACTGTCTTTACTATGGGCAAGTGGTTTCCTTCCTCCGGAAGAAATTAGGGAAAGAGGGGATGGCTCGGGATTACACCCCCTTGGAGGTGGTTTGGTATGGGAAGCGGACATCCCCGGGGCTTATTTCAGTGCTCTATCGGGCGATCCAGGGGCCCCTGGGGGGGAAGCATAGATACATGCGGGAATGGGAGAGGGACTTGGAAATGGTGCTTGAGGAGGGGCAATGGAAGATGGTGTTCGACCAGTTGCGGTTGCTGCCCCTGTCGATTTGCTATTCGGGAAAATTGATGCAAGGTGGTTATGCGGTGGTATTATACTCCTGATCGCCTGCACCGGATGTATCCCAGGGTGTCTAATATGTGCTGGAGGGGGTGTGGGGGCGTGGGCACGTTTTACCATATCTGATGGCAGTGCCCGCGGATAAAGTCATTCTGGGGGAAGATCCGGGAATGGATCACAGAGGTGGTGGGGCGAGAAGTGCCGCTAGACCCTGGTGGGTTTCTAATGGGATGGTGGAGCGCAGGGGGGCCTACCCAAGATACGCGGCAAATCCAGGCGTGCCTGAGCGCGGCCCGCTGCGAGCTGGCCTACCGCTGGCGGCAGAGGGAAGCGCCGCAGGTGGGGCAATGTGTAGAGCGCCTGAGACAGGTGTACTTGATGGAAAAATTGACAGCAATGCGACGGCAAAGAGTGGATAGATTTGAGCAGATGTGGGATAAGGTACTGAGCTATCTACGCAACGACATCCAGTCCTAGAAGGGGGGGGTAGGAAAAGGGTGGGGTGTTGGGGGGATAGGGGGGAGGAGGAAAGGGGGGGGGGAATAGGGGTGCCCATATCTGGTATTTGCTAACGGATTATAAAAAAACAAACACACAACTCCGCCTGGGGATTGAAGGGGTGCAAGAGAGGAAGGGAGCCTGATGATGGATTTGTATTATGCTTATGATGTTTTGACGCCCCATGGCTAACTTGATTGTACGTTTGTGTGCTTGTGTTGGACTTGTTAATAAAAAGTTAAATTAAAAAAAAAAAAAATCTAATCACATTTCATACTGTAATCAACCTCAATTTGTCCCACTGAAATGTTCCAAGGGGAACGGCCAACTGTGGTTACTGGCAGGCATCGAATGTTAACATAAGGGCGCTTCACCAAAACTTGCGCCTCATTTATTTATTATTTATTTATTTTATTTATAGACTCTTATATACCGCACTATTAGGCATCAGCGCGGTTCACAAAAAACAGTGAGATACACAATTCAACAGTACTTTGTGTTTACAGAAAACAGGAGAATATAACTCGGATAACAGGGTATATAATTAATAAACATAGTCATAATATCATCATGGCTTCAGTTTTGTGTGTATGTGGTCTGTGGGGTATCTGTATTGTATGTGTATGAGTGGAAGGTCTGTGGGTTGGTTGAGATGTCTTTATTGTTTACTGGATAAGATAAAAGGAAGAGGTAGTGTTTCAAAGCTTTGCGAAACTGCAAAAGGTCTGGTATTGCTCGGATGTTTTGAGGGAGGCTATTCCAACACCTTGGTGCACAGAATAAAAAGGCCCTGTCTGAAGTAGTTTTGGTACACTGTGATATTGATTTAGGGACTAACAGAGTATTGAGTGTTACTGACCTTCTGTCTCTATTGAGGGGTGGTGTTTGGATCAAGTCTGATATTGATGAAGATGAGAGTTCTTTGAAGGCTTTGAATGTAATTAGTAAAATTTTGAAAGTGAGTCTACTTTGAATTGGGAGCCAATGAAGATGTTTTAGAATAGGTGAGATATGGTCTTTCCGGGAAGCTCCATGAAGGACTCTAGCTGCAGCATTCATAGCCATTTGAAGTGGGTGTAAGGTGGTTTGTGGAAGACCTTGTAAAATTGAGTTCGCATAATCAAAATGAGGTATGATTAGCGCCTGATAGATGGTTCTAAAATCGTCTGGCTCTAGCAAGGATCGAAGGTGTCTAAGGGAGCGTATTTTGTGATATACTGCTCTTACAATATTACTAATATGTGCTTTCATATCTAATTTTTGGTCTAAAGTGACACCGAGGTATCTGATGGTGGTCTTGGTCTGGAGGTTAGCATCATTCACTTTCAAAAAGGATGGAGCAGTGAAATTTTGGTTACGTGTAATAAATAACACCTCCGTTTTCTTGTGTTGGATCCTTAGATTTCACAATTAGGGCTTCCTTTTCCCTTTTCTCTTGCCCCATCTCACTTCACTTATCTAACTGAGATCTCTAATTAACCTTACCGGCTTTACATTACAATCAATATACACACAGATATCTGTCAATTCTTTAGTATACTCACTCACAACTTGTCTGCTGTTTTCAACTGCTAAAGGAACACAGATCAGAGTACAGCACCAACTGAAGAAAACTCCATGATCTGACCACAATACCACAGCTCTTTAGGTCTCTGGTCCATCAAGCAGTGAGAGACAGGCAGAGAGTAATACAGAACACAATCGCACACACACAAGTGTTACTGTCTTTGAGCTCAGAGGGAAGACAATAAGCGGTCTATGGACAGGCATAATTCCACACTTATTGAATTCAAAGTCCTCCTCCTAAAAAGTTCCTTTTTATTAGAGAAAAAGAGGAAGTAACAGTCATTTATTATAACCATGAAATAACACAAGGTGTCGCCAAAGTTCTTTTTACAGAGTAAGATCTGATTACAGTATATTAGATTAAATTTATAATTGCAAAAGTTGCAAAAATTGTTTTGTCAGCAGTGACTGTACAATGAACTATGGTTGCACAGTTCATAGCCTATGTTCTTTATGCTTGCGTTAACACTGTTCCATCTATTTTAAAGACTGTTACACAACTCATGATCATGACATCCTATTCTATTTAAGAGGAAGTAAGTGAAAAGTCAAACTTCTAAACACATTCTGTATCACAAATTCATCTATCTTCAATTACATATTGGGGATTCTGGTATCCCTTTATCTGTCCATGTCTACAGGAGTAACTGGGGAAACTATCTACATCTTATTTACACTTGTACCTACTTTAGGTAGGGTCTATCAACATCTTATTTGCGCTAAGTGTCTAACTTCTATTTACGGGAGTACTGTTGGGAGACCGAGCTGGTTATCCTTTTTCGTGCTGGGTCTGATTAGTTGGGTGTAATGGGTGATTGTCTGAGGAGCACCATGCATGTTTACTAAGGCTGGAATCGGGGTAGTATATAGTGAACAGATGATGCTTTTAATACCTTCCTGAAGTGTGTTAGGTTGGTGATGATGTTCTAGGGACGATGGCGGCAACGATCGACTTGGTGCCCTGGGCGAGAGAGCACATGAGGCCCTTACAGAGAGCGTTACTCAGAAGATGGTCTCATCAAAACGATCCACTTTCCAAGAGACTTCTCTGTCCAGACTCGTTTCGGGAGGCATTGCAGTGGTGGTTGCTTCCGGAGTCTCTGGAGAAAGGCATGCCCTTGGACATGCCGGCCTGGATTCCACTGACTACAGATGCCAGTCTCCTAGGTTGGGGAGCACATTGTCAGGGACGGTTTGCGCAAGGGCTCTGGACACTATAGGAAAGGTCGTGGTCAACAGGTTGGAACTTCGTGCGGTGGTCTTGGCGTTGCAGGAGTTTCAGTGGTTTCTGAAGGGTGCAGCGATCAGTGTTTTCAGACAATGCGACCGCCGTAGCCTACATCATCAGGCAGGGCGGCACCAGCAGTGTTCCGTTAGAGGCCGAGACGGATCAGTTATTTCAATGGGTCGAGCAAAACCTTCAGGCTCTGTCAGCGGCTCATGTCGCCGGGGTAGACAATGTAGCGGCCGATTTTTTGAGTCGGGTGAGAGTAGATCCGGGAGAGTGGACACTTCACCTGGAGGTGTTTGATGCGGTTGTTTGGCGCTGGGGGATGCCCGTCATGGATCTCATGGTGACGTTCAATTCGGCGAAAGTAGAACGCTTTTTCAGCAGGCGCAGAGAAAGGATGTCCGAGGGCCTGGATGCGTTAGTCCAAGAGTGGCCATCAGATCAGCTCCTGTATGTATTTCCTCCGTGGGTGTTAATGGGCCGAGTAGTATGGCGTATCGAGCGCCACAGAGGATGCGTGATTATGATAGCACCGGATTGGCCAAGAAGGCCGTGGTACGCGGATCTCCGGCGGTTGCTAGTGGGGAAGCCGTGGCGGCTACCGGCCAGACAAGATCTCTTGCAGCAGGGCCTGCTGTGGATGCCACAGGTAGCTCGGTTCTCGCTTACGGCATGGCTCTTGAAAGGGCGAGGTTGAGAGCTAAAGGCTATTCGTCGGAGGTGATTACGACGTTGTTGAGGGCACGCAGAAGATCTACTTCCTTAGCGTATGTCCGCGTGTGGTGCGTTTTTGAGGCTTGGTGTATGGATCGCGAGTGTGAGACCTTACGGGGTTCTATTCCGCAGGTTTTAGCATTCTTACAAGATGGTTTCCAAAGAGGGTTGGCGGCAGCCTCCTTAAAGGTGCAATTGGCAGCGCTTTCCTGTTATTGGGGAAAGATCAAGGGGCAAGCGCTTTGCACCCATCCAGATGTTAAAAGATTTCTGAAAGCGGTGGGGGTTTTGAGACCACCGTGCCGGCTTAGTGCCAACATGGGATCTGCAGTTGGTATTGACAGCGTTGAGTTCGCTGCCGTTTGAGCCTTTGGCTAAGGCATCTCTGAAGGATCTTACGCTGAAGGTGGTGTTCTTAGTGGCCGTTGCTTCGGTGAGGCGGATTTCAGAACTACAGGCGTTAACTTGTAGAGAACCGTTTCTAACTTTTCATGAGTCCAAGGTAGTGTTACGACCGGTACCGTCTTTTTTGCCGAAGGTTCTATCTCCGTTTCACGTAAATCAGGTAGTGTCTCTGCCAGTGTTCCGTAAGTCCTCGGAGGGCCTTTCTGCTCCACAATTGCATCTTTTGGATATCCGTCGAGCTTTGAAGCGCTATCTCAGGAGGACTGCGGAGTTCAGGAAGTCGGATAGATTATTTGTGGTGTTCGGCAGCCCTCGCAAGGGGGAAGCTGCGTCCAAAGCGTCCATTGCTAGGTGGATAAAGGGAGCAATAGAGTCAGCTTACCTTTTGAAAGGCAGGCTGGTACCTGATGGCCTGAGAGCACATTCTACTAGGGCACAAGCGGCATCCTGGGCGGAATGTGGTTTTGTGCCAGCGGCAGAGATTTGTAAAGCGGCAACGTGGTCGTCTTTGAATTCTTTTGTGAAGCATTATCGTCTGGATATTCAGGCGGGTAGGGATACCTGTTTTGGGACAGCGGTGCTTCAGGCTGGGCTAGCAGGTCCCGCCCGTTGACTTCTTTTTACTGCTCTGTTACATCCCTAGAGTTTCCGGGACTAGACTGGAGGGATGATAAGGAAGTTTAAATTAGACTTACCTGCTAATTGTAGTTCCTGAAGGAACTCCAGTCTAGTCCCGGATCCCGTCCTGAGTTTTTGCAAGGTGTTGGAGTCTGAAGCACAGCTTTACCGGTGAGAGCGCATGGAGCGCTGGGGTGCTTTGGGCTCAGGGCGGATTATTCGAGGCCTTAAGGGGTTTGCTACGCTCCGAGCAATGCTAATCTTCCTGGGACGGAAGCCGGGCCCTTCCAAGTCAAGTTAAATCTCGTTGGGGGTTATATTATGTTAATGATACTATATTAAGGTTACTTTACTCTTTAGTACGTATGCATTTAGTGGGCACTAGGTGTTCGGGAAGTGTTCTAACTTAATTGTTGCTCTGGTGAGTCTGCTTTGTCAATAGGTTACTGGAGTGGGAGGAGCCGGTGCCTGTGTCCTTATACCAGTGTCATCAAAGAATGACATCTATCAGTCTCCAAGCTGCTGGAAGAGGATGACAACCCTAGAGTTTCCGGGACTAGACTGGAGTTCCTTCAGGAACTACAATTAGCAGGTAAGTCTAATTTAAACTTTCCTGTGCCAGCATGTCTTTTTCCTTCTATAGACTTACTACTTGGTAAGTCTTCTTCAGCTCCATTCCCTTCACCCTCTTACCAAGCTTTTCCCCTGTAAGAGTGGAATTATTTCACTGGAGGGCTTTTTCTTCAGCCTCTAATTTTGTCACTTTCCAGTGCAGAGTTTTCCTCTCTGAGTTAACGCCTCTGTTTCAATCTTGCTTTGGGGCAGCTTATCAGACATGTCTAGAGTTTTCTACTCCTGTTCTGTTCTTTCTGTTTTTAAACAGTAAGATTATTTCTGTTGTCTTGCTAGCAGCTGCCTATGTTTGGACCACTGGTTCTTGTCCACAAACAACCAGATTTGTCCTCCACTAACATTCTGTCTAATCTTAGTAGTGGCTCCAAGTCAGTGCTTTCTTCTGTCTTGGAGATTATCTCACTACAAGCTTTCTGGATTGTCTTCTATTTCTGCCATCTCCCTTCTCCTGGGTTTGGATAGCATAGTTGGCAGAGATACTGGCTTTCCAGCTGCCAGTTCTATCTCCTCATTCTCCTGCATCATGCTCTCTGCAATTATACAGAGAAGCTTTCCACTATGGGCCCTTGCTAGAGAGCATGGGGGTTTAACAGCTATCCTAGATGGTTGGAAAAGGCTTTTCAGTCATGTCTCCCATGACTAGAAGGGTTCTCCCTTCTCTTCCTATCTCCTTTTTGATATAAGGGACATAGGCCTTCTCTTACGTGAAAACTTAAGGAGTTGCCAATTCCCTGCTTTGGTCCATAGTATTCCCAATCGGGGATATGCTCTTTCTCCTTGCAGCTCGTCCTCATGGTAAGAACGCATGATACTTTTGCCCTTAAGCAGGTCAACATGGTATCTCATCTCTATGCGTCTTCTGTCCTCTTACCATGCTAGAGTTCTGGAAGACTCTGGACTTGCTGGCTGCAGACTCGGATTATCCTCTGTTTTTCACGTACCTGTCCTGGTTATTTCACTAGCTAGCATCCTTGCAGATCATAACCAGGAGGAATAGATTCTCTATATATCTTCTCAAGTAGGTTCCACCTCCTTGTTAGATGAATCTTTCCTCTCCACATATTCATATCTATTTTTTGTGTGTATTTGGGGTTCTACACACACAACCACTCCTGTGGTAGTCAACAACTTTTATACCATAACCTTAGGGTTTAGGTACCTCTGAAGCTCTCCATGCTCCAATATCTCTCCTAGCTTACCTCAGTTCGGAGAGATATTGCGGATCTTCCTTTACTCACAGGCTTAACGCCTCAGGCATTTGTTCTCTCTTTTTGGGATACAAGGGGTTCCCATACCCTTTCTCCCCATAAGGACTGTACCTGTTTGTCCAAATCGGTTAGCCTTTCTCTTTTTGCTCCTAAGAGTGAGCCACTCTGCCGCCAAAAGAGTTCGGTTTTTGTCTTAAAGCCTTCCGCTGAAGGCCCACCGTTTTTGTACTACCCCAGTTTTTCTTACTGGGGTTACCTGTTACCTTTCAGGATTCTGACCTCCACTGTTTTTTCCTACAGTGAGGTCCTCTTCGAGATTCCTCTACTGGGTTCCCCAGTAGATCCCATGGACCTCCATACTTTTGTCAAATCCTATTAGGGGAGGTCCATATTGCAATATTTCATTTCAATATCATTGATGACAATTATCCCCACATGGATTTCTTGTCTGCAGTCCTATGCTAGGTTAAGCTGTTCCCCACAGCACCTTTCTCTTTTCAACTCCTACCCTCCATCCTCAGGATGCCTGGTGTTATTAGGTATAGCATGTTCCAATCTATAACATGCTGGGACTCCAGGCATCTTAGCTTGGGAGTCCCCATATGTGAAGACTCATTCCTGCTTGTTCCTGGAGATAGCACAGTTACTTACCTGTAACAGGTGATCTCTGGGAACAGCAGGAATAAGTCTTCACAACCCACCCACCTCCTCTAGGAGTTGTATCTCTATCTTTCCTTTCCTTTCTCTCTCTCTTTGTCCAGCTTTAAAACTTAACTGAGGAGAGGCAGTTGGGAAAGGCGGGAAGCCAGCACGCAGGCGTGGTGGGATGCTTCCAACAGCTCTTTGATTGGACGCTGGGAAGCGTTCCCACGCAGACTCCGTCGGTACCGAGGTACCCATATGTGAAGACTTATTCCTGCTGTTCCCAGAGATCACCTGTTACAGGTAAGTAACTGTGCTGTATCCTAAAGCTCCCAAAGAGGCAGCTACTTTGCCTATTCATGAGATCTTGCATGATCTCATGCTAAGGATGTGGGAAACACCTCTCACCACTTCTCATTATTCTGATAGGCTCGATACCATGTATAGAGTTCCTCCCTGTCCTGGATTTAAAAAACCTCAGCTGCCCCACCATTCCATGGTGGTGGAATCAGCTATGAGAAGGATCAAGAGTGCAGAAAGACATGCATCTAATCCTCCAGGACGTGAATGTAGAACTCTTGATGCCTTTGGGCGTCGAACCTTCCAGGCCTCTATGCTTTCTGCCAGGATTAGTTCCTACATTTTATATATGGGAATGTTCCTTTAGGAAGTTACAGGAGATCTAGAGCTTATGAGCCCTCTCCTTCCTGATGATAAGAGACAAGATTATTTTGCAATTATCAAACATGCCCAGGATGTTTCCAAATTTGTAAATCGTGCAGCTTTTGATTGTTTTGCGTGCATAAGCAGAACGTCTGCTATTGCCATAGGCGCACGTAGGATTGCCTGGCTCCAGGCATCTGACTTGGAACTTTGGGTACAAGACAAACTGGGGAATATTCCTTGCACAGGAGAGAATCTCTTTAGCAAAAATTGGCAAGAGAAAGCTAATGAGCTAGATGTTGATAATTATGCAGCCCTGGAAGTGGAGGAGGTGAAAGCATCCCTGGAAAGGGAAGAACCAGAGTTCAAGTACCCCAAAGTTGCAGAATCGGTGACCAGAAGGAAACGAAGGGTAGTGTTGGTTGGAGACTCTCTTCTGTGGGGTACTGAGGCATCCATCTGCCGACCAGACTTGATGTCCAGAGAGGTATGCTGTCTGCCTGGTGCCAAAATCCAAGATGTTACGGAGAGTTTGCCGAGACTCATCAAGCCCACTGACTATTACCCAATGTTGCTAATCCATGTTGGAACAAATGATACTGCCAGGTATACCTCGGAACGTATCAAAAGTGACTTCATGGCTCTGGGACAGAGGGTGAAGCAGTTAGGTGCAGAATGTGTTCTCTTCAATCCTCCCTGTTGAGGGTAAAGGCCAAGGCAGAGAGGCTCGCATCCTGGAGATGAATGCATGGCTGCGTGGATGGTGTCATCGAGAGTGTTCTGGTTTCCTAGACCATGGGATGCTGTTCCAAGGGTTGCAGAGCAGAGATGGCATCCATCTGTCCAAGAAAGGTCAACGCGTCTTCAGTAGTAGACTGGCTAATCTACTGAAGAGGGCTTTAAACTAGATTCGTTGGGGATGGGTGAAGAAAGCCCCCAGGTAAGTGAAAGCCCCCAGGTAGGTGATACCCATTTCCATAAAGGTATTTAATGTAACAGGGGTAACATATGGAAAGCAGTGTGTATAAATGCCAGTAGCATGGGAAATAAGATCCCTGATGATAAAGCTTTGGTGGGAGTGGCTGACTTGGATTTGGTGGCAGTTACAGAAACATGGTTCACAGAAAACCATGATTGGGATGTAACTATACCTGGCTATACTTTATTCAGAAAGGACAGGGTAGGAAGAAGGGGAGGAGTGGCACTATATGTAAAAATTACTATTAAAGCTTTGGAATTACAGAGCTTAAAAGGGAGAGAGGAGGCATTGTGGGTTAAACTAGAAAGAGGGAAAGAGAAATCTATTTGCATTGGTGTGATATACAGAACTCCCTCACAAGAGGAAGAGGTGGACAGAGAGTTAATTGAAGACATACGCAGCATTGCTAGGAAAGGGGAAGTGCTACTGCTAGGAGATTTCAATATGCCAGATGTTGATTGGCACATTCCTGCTTCAGTATCATCTAGAAGTAAGGAGATCCTGGATTCTCTACAGGGAGAACTATTCAGGCAATTGGTAACAGACCCCACACGTGAAGGGGCAATTGACGCTTACCAATGGTGAAAGTGTTTCTGATGTTGTAGTGGGAGATCATTTTGCATCCAGTGATCACCAGATGGTGTAGTTCAGTATTAGGACTAGGGCTGTTAGAATCCATTCCAAGGTGAGGATCTTAGACTTTAGAAAGACTAACTTTGCGAAGATGGGCCAATATCTCAGGGAGTCGTTAGTGGGATGGGAACAGCTGGGGGATGTAGAAAAACAGTGGCCAAAACTGAAAGGGGGTATTTTAAGGGCAACCAACCTTTTTGTTAAAATGGTAAATAAAGGCAAAAGGAAAAGGAGACCGCTATGGTTTTCGAAGGAAGTAGCTGAAAAAGTGAAAAAAAAGAGGGAGGCCTTCATGAAATACAAGAGATCACAGAGAGAGGAAGACGGGCATCTGTATTTGGAAAAACTTAGAGAAGCTAGCAAAGTAGTCAAGAAGGCAAAGATTCAAGAGGAGGAGGAAATAGCCAATGCAATAAAATGGGGGGATAAGACATTTTTCAGATATATTAGTGAGAAGAGGAAGGGCAAAAGTGGTATTGTCAGACTCAAGAGTGCAGGTGGGGGAATATGTAGAAGCTGATAAGGATAAAGCGGAATTGCTTAACAAATATTTTTGTTCTGTGTTCACAGATGAAGAACCAGGAGCAGGACCTCAGAAAACACCCACAAATAGGAACAGAAGCGAGGGACATCTTAAACAATTTTCAGAAGACTGTTCGTGAGAAACTAGCTCAACTTAAAGTAGACAAAGCGATGGGACCGGATGGGGATACACCTTAGAATACTGAGGGAACTTGGGGATGTTCTAGCAACTCCACTGACTGACCTTTACAATGCCTCGTTGGAGTCGGGAGTGGTGCCAAAGGACTGGAGAGAGGCTCATGTGGTGCCTTTTCACAAAAGCGGAAGTAAGGATGTGGTTGAAAACTACAGGCTGGTTAGTTTAACTTCGGTGGTGAGTAAATTATTGGAAACGCTGCTGAAAGAGAAAATAGTGAGGTTTCTGGAGTCCAGCGGATTACAGGATCCGAGGCAGCATGGATTCACCAGAGGCAGGTCTTGTCAGACAGATCTGATTGATTTCTTTGACTGGTTGACCAGGGAGTTGGACCGAGGGAGAGCTCTAGATGTGGTGTATTTAGATTTCAGTAAAGCCTTTGACACTGTTCCTCACAGGCGACTTATAAACAAACTGAGCACCCTAGGGATGGACCCTAAAGTTACTGCTTGGGTTAGAAATTGGTTGGGTGGGAGGCGGCAAAGAGTACAAGTAAATGGAGTTCTCTGA
Organism: Ichthyophis bannanicus; assembly: GCA_033557465.1. NCBI lineage: Eukaryota > Metazoa > Chordata > Amphibia > Gymnophiona > Ichthyophiidae > Ichthyophis > Ichthyophis bannanicus. Next base: position 212,916,738 of record CM066037.1, read on the forward strand.
GGAGAAGGATGTTACCAGTGGTGTGCCCCAGGGATCTGTCCTTGGTCCAATTCTTTTTAACATCTTTGTTAGTGATATAGCGGAAGGGCTGTCGGGTAAGGTTTGCATCTTTGCGGATGATACCAAAATCTGCAATAGAGTAGACACCCAGGAAGGTGTAGATAACATGAGGAGGGTTCTAGCTAAGCATGAAGAATGGTCTAGAATTTGGCAGCTGGGATTTAATGTTAAAAAACGTAAGGTCATGTATTTGGGCTGCTGCAATTCAAGGGAGCAATACAGTATAGGAGGTTAAGTACTTTTGTCCACTAAAGAAGAGCGGGACCTAGGCGTGGTTGTGTCTGATGATCTTAAAGTAGCTAAACAGGTAGGAAAGGCGACTGCAAAAGCTAGAAGGATGCTTGGGTGCATACGGAGAGGAATGGCTAGCAGAAAAAAGGAGGTGATAATGCCTCTCTATAAGTCTTTGGTGCGACCTCATTTGGAGTATAGTGTGCAATTCTGGAGACTGCACCTTCAAAAGGATGTGAACAGGATGGAGTCTGTGCAGAGGGTGGCTGCTAAAATGATTAGTGGGCTTCATTATAAAGCATATGAGGACAGACTTAAGGATCTTAATATGTACACCTTAGAGGAAAGGCGGGATGGAGGTGATATGATTTGAGATGTTTAAATACCTCCGTGGCATAAATGTTCAGGGAGAGAGCCTCTTTCAATTGAAAGCAAGTTCTGCTACGAGGGGACATGGGATGAGGGTGAAGGGAGATAGATTCAGGAGTGATATGTGGAAATATTTCTTTACGGAAAGAGTAGTGGATCCATGGAATAGTCTCCCAGTGGAGGTGGTAGAGATGAGGACAGTAACTGAATTCAAAAAAGCATGGGACCAACACAGAGGATCTCTAAAGGTAAAAAGTGGACTGTTGTAGTTGTTGATATGAAAGGACAGACTAGATAGGCCATGTGGTCTTTTTCTGTTGTCATGTTTCTGTGTTTCTATATCACCTTGGATAGATTATCAAAATCTACAGCTGATCCTGCAAGGAAAAAGTCCTACAAAAAACCATTCTTCACTAGAAAGAATTTCTACCCCTCCTATACCCAGCAAGGGCATCGTTCGGGTCAGTCTGCCCAAAAGGGTCAGCAACAACCTAAACAAAGAAAAACAAAGGCTGCTAAGCCTCAACCTGCTCAGCAGACTCAGCCTCCACAGGGGCTTTGACTCTCATCTAGAGACCTTGGCTTCCTGGCCCTGAACGGGCCAGAGCCTTCCACCATTCCAGGAAGGTTATTTTGCCCATAAATGGGGGCAGATAACAGCAGAAAGTTGGACTCTGTCCATTGTAAGAGAGGGATATAAGCTTCACTTCCTCAGCATGCCCCCTCCTACAATGGTAAGACAGTTTAATTCTCAGACCTCTCTCAACTCCCAGTTAGATCATGAGAATCCAAGGGGCAATAGAAGAAGTACCTATTCATCAACAAGATGCAGGGTTCTATTCCCCCTTTTTCCTTATTACAAAGAAAACAGGAGGGCACAGACCCATTTTGGACCTCAGAGAATTGAACAAATTCCTGTTCAAAGAGAAATTCAAAATGATTTTTCTGGGAACTCTACTGCCATACCTTCAGAGTCAGGACTGGCTTTGTTCTCTAGATCTCAAGGATGCGTACACATGTTCTCATCCATCATAAGAACATAAGATATGCCATACTGGGTCAGACCAAGGTCCATCAAGCCCAGTATTCTGTTTCCGACAGTGGCCAATCTAGGTCATACGTACCTAGCAGTTTCCCCAAGAGACACAAGTTCCACAATGCTTGTACTGGGTCAAGCATTGATATCTTCGGTCACTTCTTAATAATGGTTTATGGACCTTTCCTCCAGGAACTTGTCCAAACCTTTTTTAAACCCAGCTACACTAACAGCCTTTACTACATCCTCCGGTAACAAATTCCAGAGTTTGATTACACGTTGAGTGAAAAAATATTTTCTTTTTATTAGTCTTAAATAGTTTACCCTGTAGCTTCATTACATGTCCCCTAGTCTTTCTATATTCTGATAAGGTAAACAATCGATCTACGTTTACCCGTTCCACTCCGTTCATTAATTTATAGACTTCTATCATATCTCCCCTCAGCCGTTTCTTTTCCAGGTTAAAGAGCCCTAACCTTTTTAGCCTTTCTTCATAGGAGTATCCTTCCATCCCCTTTACCATTTTGGTGGCTCTTCTCTGTACCTTTTTTAAAATCGCTATATCCTTTTTAAGATACGGCGACCAGAATTGCACACAGTATTCGAGGTGCGGTCTCACCAACTCAACAAAGGTTTCTTCGCTTTCTATTTCAAGGGAAGCACTACCAATACAGAGTTCTTCCTTTTGGCCTGGCCTCGGCACCAAGGGTGTTCACAAAATGCATGGCTGTGGTGGCAGCATTTCTACGCACCATAAAAATATTCGTCTTCCCTTACTTGGACTATTGGCTCATTCGAGCCCCATCGGAGCCAGAGGCCAGGTTTTCTCTATCTCGCACAATGCGTATCCTTCAATATTTGGGACTTGTCATAAACTTCCCAAAATCCAACCTAGCTCCCACTCAATCCCTAGAGTTCATAGGAGCCCTGCTGGATACCAGACAGACAAGGGCCTATCTTCCACAGTCCTGCTGCCTTCGCATTGTGCAGTTAGCTTCCCAAGCAGTGCTAAAGTCTCACCTCACTGCTCGGGAAATGTTACAATTGCTAGGCCACATGGCATCCACTGTGCATGTGGTCCCTTATGCCCGCCTCCATATGAGGGCAGCCCAGTGGACTCTATCCACTCAGTGGACTCAGGTGTCAGGTTGCCTGTCAGACAAAATAGCAACCTCAGATCGTCTTACTTTGTCTCTCCAATGGTGGCAGTCACCCCAGAATCTGTTGGTGGGGTCCCCTTTTCAGCAACACCCACCCCAAGTAACTCTAACAGATGCCTCACAGGTGGGTTGGGGAGCCCATTTGCAAGGCCTCTCTACCCAGGGTTCATGGACTCCACAGGAGACCAATCTACACATCAATCTCCTAGAGCTCAGAGCAATCTTTCTTGCTCTTTGAGTGTTTCACACCCAGCTCGGCTACAAAACTGTCCTAATTCAAACAGACAACCAGGTAGCCATGTTCTATGTGAACAAGCAGGGTGGAACAGGCTCTGTCGCTCTGCAACGAAGCTTTGCGACTTTGGGCCCTCGCCAGAGAGCATCAGATTCATCTCCTTGCAGTGTATCTTCCAGGCATTCAAAACTCTTGGGCAGACAGACTCTGTCGAGTTCTGCTTCCACACGCATGGTCTCCATGCAGACCAGGTAGCCAAAATTTTCCAATTTTGGGGAACCCCGGACATAGACCTCTTTGCAAGTCTGCTGAATGCCAAACTACCCCGGTTCTGTTCCAGAATTCCGGCTCAGGGTTGTCAGGCCAGGGATGCCTTCCTCCTCCATTGGGGTCGGGACTTTCTGTATGCCTTCCCACCCATTCCCCTAATTCCCAGAATTTTATTCAAGCTTCAGAGAGACAGAGGCCATATGATTCTCATAGCCCCACATTGGCCACGACAAGTGTGGTACCCTCTGCTCTTACATCTCTCTCAAGCTCCATCACTGGAGTTGGGATCTGCTCCAGATCTCCTATCCCAGGAGGACGAGATGCTGTGGCATCCCAATCCCCAGCCTCTACATCTCAGGGCCTGGTTGCTGAAAGCCTAAAACTTCATGGTCTTAACCTTTTCAGCAAGTAAAGGATATCCTTTAGGCTTCCAGGAAACCATCCACAAGACGCTCTTATGCTTTCAAGTGGAAAAGGTTTACCATATGGTGTTTGCAGAAGGGTCTTAACCCTCTTGCGATACCTCTGGAATCATTACTGGAATATCTCCTTCATTTGTCTAATGCAGGGCTTAAGACCAGTTCAGTGAGAGTTCATTTGAGTGCTATTGCAGCTTCTCTGAAGCCTTTAAATGTGCAACCTATTACCTTTCATCCTATCATAGCGAGATTTATGAGAGACCGCCTTCTAACTAAGCCTCCAGTTAAGCCACCACCGGTGGCATGGGGATTTAAATCTGGTTCTTGGCCAGCTCATGAAGCTGCCTTTTGAACCTTTAGCTACTACCTCTTTGAAATTCTTTTCCTGGAAGGTTATTTTTCTTATTGCAATCACATCAGCACATCGCATCAGTGAATTGCAAGCATTGGTGGCTGATCCTCCTTATACAAGGTTCCATCATGATAAGGTAGTCCTTAGGACTCATCCTCACTTTATGCCAAAGGTGGTTTCACCTTTTCATTTAAACCAAGCACTTTATCTTCCTGTTTTTTTTCCCAAGGCCTCATGCCTCTAATGCAGAAAGCAATCTTCATACTTTGGACTGTAAAAGAGCTTTGGCTTTTTACTTGCAAAGGACTCAGCAACATAGAAAGTCCTCTCAACTCTTTGTTGCTTTTGATCCTAGTCATTTAGGACTTCCAAAAGGACACTGTCCAACTGGATTGCACAGTGTATATCTTTTGCCTATTGGAGTAAGAACCTTCCTCTTGAAGGCCATGTCACAGTGCACAATGTGAGAGCCATGGCAGCCTCTATGGCTCATCTTCACTCTGTCTATCGACGACATCTGTCGAGCAGCTACCTGGGCCTCGGTTCATACCTTCACAGCCCATTACTGCTTGGACAAGGACTCCCGCCGGGATGCCTTGTTTGGTCAGGCTGTTCTTCAACACCTGTTCCATACTTAATCAATTCCTACCCACAGTCCCTGGTAGGATGCCAGAGATCCATGGGGGGAAGTGGGGGCCTTTCCAAAAGGGCACACAACTTCTGGGGTTTCTCCCTGGCATCTGTTGCTAGGGAGTCCCCATATGTGAAGACTACATTCCTGCTTGTTCCTGGAGATAGCATAGTTACTCACCTGTAACAGGTGATCTCCGGGAACAGCAGGAATTTTAGTCTTCACAACTCACCCACCTCCCCTAGGAGTTGTATCTCTCTATCTCTCTCTTTTTCTCTCTCCCTCTCTCTCTCTTTGTCTCAGCTTTAAACTCAACTGGAGGAGAGAGACAGTTGGGAAAGGCGGGAAGGCAGCACGCAGGCGCTGTGGGATGCTCCCAAAAGCTTTCTAATTGGACGGTGGGGAGCGTTCCCGCGCAGGCTCCGTCGGTACCGACGATAGCCCATATGTGAAGACTAAATTCCTGCTGTTCCCTGAGATCACCTGTTACAGGTGAGTAGCTATGCTATCTTGGAAGCCCAGACCAGCTGTATTCCACGCTTTAAGAAAAGTGGAAGGAAGTCCAAAACACTGCCAGCATGGTTTAGCGGTGAGGTCAGAGGCTGCTGTTGCCAAAAAAGCATCTTTCAGGAAATGGAAAAAGGAGCCAAATGACGAAAACTGGAAACAAAAGCACTGGCAAATAAGATGCAAAGCATTGATAAGACAGGCAAAGAGAGAATTTGAGAAGAAGCTTGCTGTGGAAGCAAAAAATGCATAATAGACTTCCTTAGCTTCCCTCCAGTCTAGTCCTGAACCTTAGAAGTTGTGTACGTCCTCTTGCAGCTTGGAGACTGAGCATGTCACACTTTTCATGACACCAGTATAAGTATTCCAGGGACCGCCTCCTTGCTCCAGTTCTCCGTTTCCAAGCAGCGGAAGGAGATGTGAGCCCAGGGGCTAGGGACTCGCTGCAGAAATCCATTAAGTAGGATTTAGTTGGGGAGTTGGTTAAAAAAAGGCAAGATAAATCTGTTTAAGGGGCTACTTACTGTCCCTTTAAATCGGCAAAATTTAGACCACTCACATTTGGAGCCTGCAGGTGATGGAAAGCTGCCCCCCTTCTCCCCCCTCTCTGAAATAAGTTGACGGTACGGAGCAGAGTGTGGGAGTCGCGTTCAGAGCCTCTGGTTTCCAATCCCCCGAGGTGGGTGAGGAACCGTCGAGGACCGCCGCTCGGGCTGCACTTGAAGGGAGAGCGAGCGGAGCAGCGCCGGTGAGGTTTCTTCGGCCCTGTGCAGGCCGGCGGTGCTTGACGCGGGGAGATCGCTGAGCAAAGCGGAGGAGAGCAGGGCAGCTGAGAGAGGGACTGCTGGCTTCCGTGAAGTGAGCAGCGTAAGTGGTAGTGGAAGGCAGAGTTCTAAGGTGTTGGAGTTCAGGTGTTCCGGTGGCCATTTTAGACCCATGTGGTTTTTGTGCGGGAGCTGAGAGCAGTGCCATTTTCCGTTCGGCAGTTCTACAGGTTTAGAACGTGTTGGAGGACTGGGATTTTGTGCATAGGCAGTACAAGGGTGATTTAGTTGGAATTGCTTGAGGAATTTTTTAAAAGTTAAACTTAAACTTAAACTGGAAGGAGCGGGTTAAGTTTTAGGTGGGGTAAGTGGCACATAGCTATTTATGCCTTCTAGGCCTCGCTGCCTCTTGTGTGGGGTACGGAGAGGGGCCGTTTTCAGAAACAGGTGTGTGCAGAGGTTGTGCGCACGAGGCATCACTGTCAGTCATGGAGGAGCAGGGTTGGGCAGAGAGTGTAAAGGAAGTGTTGGGGGCAGCGGAGTCCCTGGATGCTCCTGTGTTGCCCCAGGAACCGGTGCCAGGTCCGTCGTCGGCACCAGAGGTTCCTTTGTCCCAAGCTTCCATGCAGGGGGGGGTTTAGGGACAATATTTTCTCAGCAGTTTCTGGTATTGCTACAGCAGACCCTTGGTGGTGCTGGTAGTAACATAGCAGGATTGGTGGATGAGGATACTCCAGGGTCCAAGCGACAGGGGGACGGGTGGCGTGACAGTTAAAAGGTCCAGACTGTCGGCGGAGAGAACTGACCTAGACTTAGCCCTGGAGGAGCAGTCCGGGGTTTTGGAAGACTGACATGGACCCAGAGTTGGAGGAAGGAGAGTTGACTGAACCGGAGGACCAGGCGAGGATTGTCCGGGTATTCCGGAGGGAGGAGCTGGCTGCGCTGATTGCAGAAACGATGAAGGCATTGAATATGCTGACCGCGGAACAGGGGGTGTATGCCTCTTTAGAGGATCCATTATTACAAGCAATACGGAAGTCTCAGAGGGCATTTCTGATTCATAGAGTATTTAAGGAGATGATACGGGAAGAGTGGGATACGCCGGAGGCCAGCCTCAAGGGTTCCAGTGTTGAACCAGCTGTACCCGTTGCAAGAGCCAGATAAGGAACTATTTAAATCTCCTAAAGTGGATGCAGCCATTTCATCGGTTACTAAGAAGACTACCATCCCGGTAGAGGGACGTGCAGCCCTTAAGGATATGCAGGATAGGAGGTTAGACACGCTACTGCGGCAGGTGTTTGAGGTTAATGCTCTTTCCATGCAAGCTTCGATTTGTGGAGCTTGGGTGGCAAGGGCGTGCCTGAGATGTCCCAAAGGCTTAAGGGGTTGCTGGTAGAAGAGGCGGTCGAGGAGGCGGCTCAGATGGAATCGGGAGCCGTGTATTTAGCAGATAGTCAGTATGATCTTATATGAGGTCTGGCAAAGAGTATGGCATCAGTAGTGGCCGCATGGAGATCCCTATGGCTCCCTAATTGGGCGGCAGATGCGGCGTCTAAAGCACGTCTAGGGAAGCTCCCCTTTAGGGGTAAACATCTCTTTGGGGAAGATCTGGAGAAGTTGGTGAAGGATTTAGTAAAGTCAAAGGGGGGCAGGTTGCCGGAAGATAAACAGAAGTAGGGGCGTCCAGTGGTGCCTTCCAGGAGTCAACAGCGAGAGTTTCGGAGTTTTCGGCAGTCACGATTTGGTCAGTTTCAGTGAGGGCATTTTCAGTACAGAGCCTCGGGGTTTCGAGGTTTTAGAGGAGCAGGCAGCGGTTTTGGGGCCTCCTCCTCCCCATACATTAAGAAACCGCAATGATGTGAGGGGGGTCCAGGCTGGAATAGTACCTGTGGGAGGTTGCTTAAGGGAGGTTTTTTTCCAGCATGGGCCCAAATTACCTCTGATCAGTGGGTGTTGGAAATCGTGCAGAGAGGTTATGCATTTGAATTTCAACGTCCAGTGAGAGATGCTTTTGTGCAATCTCCCTGCAGGGCGCGAGCAAAGCTAGTAGAAGTGTGGGAAACCTTGGAGAGGTTGCTAGCACTAAAGGCGGTGGTGCTGGTGCCGGAGGATCAATACGGCTGCGGTCGGTACTCCATCTATTTCGTAGTGCCAAAAAAGGAGGGCACCTTGATGCCGATTCTGGACCTCAAAAGAGTAAACAGAAATCTCAAGGTGTTGCATTTTCGCATGGAAACACTGCGATCGGTAATAATGGAAGTTCAGTAGGGAGAGTACCTCATGGCTCTAGATCTTTCGGAGGTGTATCTACACATACTGATCAGAGCAGAACATCAAAGGTTTCTTCGGTTTGCGGTGCCCATGGGACATTTTCAGTTCCAAGCAATGCCGTTTGGATTAGCAACAGCACCGAGGACATTTCACCAAGGTCATGGTGGTGGTGGCGGCAGCTTTGCGAAAGGACGGAGTGTTGGTTCACCCTTACCTGGATGACTGGCTGATCCGAGCGAAGTCAAAGGAAGAGAGCGTGGTTGCTACCAGGCAAGTGGTGCAATTTCTGCAGTCTCTAGGATGGGTAGTAAACCTAGTGAAGAGCAAGTTACAGTTGTTGCAGGAGTTGGAATATCTGGGGGCTCGATTCGACACGAATGAGGGCAGAGTGTACCTGCCTCAAATCAGAATCATCAAATTAAGGTGCTTGTTTCACGCCTTCCTGGGCAGACGGGCGCCCTCAGCGTGACAGTATTTACAAATATTGGGGATGATGGCAGCCACGCTAGAGGTGGTGCCGTGGGCCAGAGCTCACATGAGGCTGCTGCAGAGGGGTCTGCTCAGGAGATGGTCACATCAGTCCGATCAGTTGTCCAAAAAGATGGTCTGCCCTCCGGAGGCGAGGCAGTCTCTACAGTGGTGGTTGCTTCCAGGGTGTCTAGAAAAGGGGATGCCTCGAGTCACCAGTTTTGGAGGGCATTGACGACCGATGCAAGCATGTTCGGCTCGGGAGCGCACTTCGAAGGGCAATATGCGCAGGGTCAGTGGACAGAACAGGAAAGGACTTGGGCATTCAACAGGTTAGAGTTGAGAGCAGTCACTCTAGCTCTGAAGACCGTTCAGCAGTGGCTGGGGGGGGGGGGGGTGCAATCCGAGTATTTTCGGACAACGCCACAGCGGTGGCTTACATCAGTCAAGGCAGCACGTGCAGCGTGGCTCTCGAAGAGGAAGCGGACGAGTTACTCTGTTGGGCCGAATCGCATCTGGAAGCATTATTGGCAGCGCATGTAGCGTGAGTGGACAATGTGACAGACAGTTTTTTTTGTCTAGTCAAGGTGGACCCAGGAGAATGGGTACTCAATCAGGAAGTGTTCGACTTTCTGGTGCAGCACTGGGGGCCTCCGGTAATGCATCTCATGGCGACGTGCACATCAGCAAAGGTAGACGGGTTCTTCAGCAGAAGACGAGAGAGGATGTCAGAAGGATTGGATGCCCTGATACAAAGGTGGCTGGAGGAGAACCTTCTATACATATTCCCACCTTGGGTACTGATAGGGCAAGTTCTCCAGCGAATAGAGCGCTACAAAGGACACATAGTTCTGGTGGCACCAGATTGGCCAAGGAGGCCTTGGTATGCCGACTTAATGCGACTTCTAGTGGAGCCCCCGTGGAAACTACTGGTCAGGAGGGACCTGCTTATGCAGGGCCCGTTAATGCCGCAGGTGGATCGGTTCTTGCTTACGGCTTGGCTCTTGAAAGGGCAAGGTTAAGAGCCAAGGGGTACTCGACGGCAGTGATTGCGATGTTAAGATCTAGGCGGAGATCCATTTGTTGGCGTACATCTGGGTTTGGCAGATATTTGAGTCGTGGTGCGGAGACAGGCAGATTAAAGTGTTAGGAGCCTCGGTACCACAAGTATTGTCATTTTTGCAGGATGGATTTGATAAAGGACTAGCGGCAGCCTCTCTTAAAGTGCAGTTGGCAGCGCTCTCTTGTTTTCGAGAAAAGGTACAAGGGATGACACTTGGCACGCATCCAGAGGTGAAAAGATTTTTGAGGGCAGCTTCTCTGTTGAGACCTCTACGCAGAGTTTCGGTTTCGGTTCCGGTCTGGGATCTGAATGTAGTGCTGGAGGTGCTGGTATGGGAACCATTTGAGCCCTTAGCTAAGGCAACAATGAAGGACCTTACTCTTTAAGGTGGTGTTTTTGGTAGCTATCTCTTCGGCTAGGAGGATTTCAGAGTTGCAAGCATTGTCGTGTAGAAAACCTTTTTTGGTCTTTGATGTCAACAAAGTGGTGTTGAGGGCGGTTCCCTCTTTCTTACCGAAGGTGGTGTCGGCCTTTCACGTGAATCAGATAGTGTCGTTGCCAGTGTTTGAGAAGGCAGGTAAAAAGGATAGAAGCCGACTGCATAGGTTAGATGTTAGCAGAGCCTTGCGAGAGTATTTGCAGAGAACAGCTTCGTTCCGTAGGACTGACAGATTGTTCGTATTGTTTGGGGGTTCGAAGCAAGGTGAGCAGGCGTCTAAGTCGTCTATTGCTAGGCTGAAGCGATAGATTCCTTAATCCACCTATCTGTTGAAGGGAAAAGTGGTTCCAAATGGCTTGAAAGCTCATTCGATGAGGGCACAGGCGGCTTCCTGGGCGGAGTTTAGTTTGGTGCTGGCAGTGGAAATCTGTAAGGCAGCGACTTGGTTGTCATTACATACTTTTGTGAAGCATTATAGGATTGACGTTCATGCGGAAGGGGACTCTAGGTTTGGAGCAGCGGTGCTTCAGGCTGGTCTAGCAGGGCCCTCCTGTTAAGGTGTTTACTGCTCTGTTACATCTTCTAAGGTTCGGGACTAGACTGGAGGGATGCTAAGGAAGGTGAAATTAGACTTACCTGCTAATTGTTGTTCCTTAAGGAACTACAGTCTAGTCCTGCATCCCTCCCTGATCTTGTCTGCTGGATGACACCCTGAAGCAAAGGAACTAGTATTGGGCCTCCACGAGAGCGCTTTGGGGGTTGGTGTTTCAGGTAGGAAATGGGAAACAGGGGAGGCAGTTTCCTCTGTTTTAGTGAAAGGGCACAAGAAAAAGGGGGTATAACGCCTTTAGTTCATACCACTGTTTGGCAGTTATTAACAGGTAAATGGTTCGTATAGTTAGTTTAACAGATGTTAAATGTTTATAGTTACTGAGTCTGCTTTGTCAATAGGATACTGGCGCAAGGAGGCAGTCCCTGGAATACTTATATTGGTGTCATCGAAAGTGTGACATGCTCAGTCTCCAAGCTGCGAGAGGACTTACACAACTTCTAAGGTTCGGGACTAGACTGGAGTTCCTTGAGGAACAACAATTAGCATGTAAGTCTAATTTCACCTTTTTCAAATACATTCGTAATAAAAAAAAACCTGTGAGAGTCAGTTGGACCATTAGATGATAGAGGGATAAAAGGGGCCCTAAAGAGGGGACAAGGCCATAGCAGAGAGACTGACTGAATTTTTTTCTTTGGTCTTTACTGATGAAGATGTAGGAATGTTACCCATGACTGAAATGGTATTTAAAGGAGATGCTGTGGAAGAATTGAAAGAAATATCGATACACCTGGAAGATGTATTACAGCTATTTGATAAACTGATGAGTAGCAAATCGCCTGGACAGGATGATATACGAGCATCCAAGGGTGTTGAACGAACTGAAATATGAGATTGCAGACCTACTATTGGTAATCTGAACTATCATTAAAATCATCTGTAATACCTGAAGATTGGAGGATGGCCAATGTAATGCCAATTTTTAAAAAGGGTTTCGGGGGTGATCCGGGAAACTACAGACCAGTGAGCCTGACGTCTGTACCAGGAAAAATTAGTAGAAACCACTATAAAGAACAAAATTACTGAAAATGTAGATAGTCATGGATTAATGGGAGACAGCCAACATGGCTTTAGCCAAGCAAGGTCTTGTCTTAATAATCTGTTATGTTAATTTGAAGGTGTAAATAGGTAGACAAAGGTGAGTTGGTTGATAATAGTGTATCTGGACTTTCAGAAAGTCTTTGATAAAGTCCCTCTTGAGAGATGTTTGGCAAAATTAAAATGTCATGGGATAGGAGGCAGTGTACTATTGTGGATCAGGAACTGGTTAAAAGATAGAAAGCAGAGAGTAGGGCTAAATGGCCAATTTTTCCAATGTAGAAAGGTGAATAGTGTAGTACCCCAGGGATCTGTGCTGGGTCCACTGCTTTTTAACATATTCATAAATGACCTGGAAATGGGAATAACGAGTGAGGTGATCAAATTTGAAGATGACACAAAACTATTCAAAGTTGTTAAAAAAAAAACCTATGAGACTTATGGAAAATTGCAAGAGGGTCTTGATAAATTGGAAGAAGGGGGGCATCTAAATGGAAGATGAAATTTAATCTGGACAAGTGCAAAGTTATGCATGTAGGAAAGAAAAACCCAAACTATGGTTACACGATGCAAGGTTCCACATTAGGAACCACCGCCCTGGAAAAAGATTAGGCGTCATGGATAACATGTTAAAATCCTCCGCCCAGTGTGCAGAAGCGCCAAGAGAGCAAATGGAATGGTCTCTACAGCACTGGTCTGTAGTTTCCGGATCACCAAGGTATCATAAGGAAAGGAATGGAGAAGAAAACAAAGGATATTATAATGCCTCTGTATTGTTCCATGGTGCTACTGCACCTTGAATATTGCGTGCAATTCTGGTCGCCATATCTGAAAAAGGATATAATGTTAGAAAAGGTACAGAGAAGAGCCACCAAAATGGTAAAGGGGATGGAAAGATACCCCTATGAAGAGAGGTTAAAAATGTTAGGGCTGTTCAACTTGTAAAAGAGATGGCTGAGGGGGAGATATGATAGAGGTCTATAAATTAAGGAATGTAATATAGAAAGACTAGGGGCATGCAATGAAGCTACAGGGTAACCTATTTAAGACTAATAAGAGAGAGTATTTTTTCACTCGGCGTGTAATCAAACTCTGGAATTTCTTACCAGAGGATGTAGTAAAAGCTGTTCCTTAGCAGAACTCCAGTCCAGTCCCTTTACTCTCGGGTTGCGTAACCCTTCCAGCAGCTTGGAGGCTGAGCCCATCATCGTTTTGATGATGGTGGTATAAATACCACTGGCACCACCCCTAGGCACCAGTATTCTCAGCCTCCAAGCAGCTGGAGGGTTACAGTAAGCCCAGAGCTTACTGGTTATTACTTTCTTTATACCATTTATTTCTAATTGCTTTAATTTCTTTAATTTCTTTAGTTTTACCTTTTCTTTAGTTGGGGGAATTCTTTCTGGAGTCAAATCGCTTGGCTTCAATTCCTTCCTCCCCCCCTACTTCCCGGTTCTCCCGAGGCCTTGGGGAAGGAGAGGGGATATTGAGCAGCAGGGCACCCGGTATTTCAGCCTCTGCCCCACTCGCTGTTGCCTCGCGCCGAAGCCCCCCGTGGCGGGCTGAGCGCTGGAGCGCACTTCTACACTGAATCCCAGGATCGGTCAGAGCACAGAGTCTAGCATCGCTCCTCTCCCTTCCACGCTGCCGCCTCGCGCTTGCAGCGGCTTCACAGCCAGGGCGCTAGAGGCGGAGCGCTACAGACATCCACACTCGGAGACCAACGACGCTGCTCTCTCGGCTTCGCTGCCGCCTCGCGCTTACAGCGACTACTTAGGCTGAGCGCTGGAGGCGGCTGAGTCGTCAAGGGGATCCTGTTAACAGCTACGAGATCCGACGGCTGGAACAAGCTCGTAGGCCGCACACACAGACTCCACGTGGACGAGGCCTGCCACGTGGAGTCTATCGGCAGCCAGCAGGCCCAGCGGCAGGAGCGCGGCCTGCAGAGCAACAAGTCAGCTAAACCGCAAGTATTGCAAAGACTATAGTTCACTGGCTGGGTTTCTAATTTAATTTAGCTAATTTATCCAATTTAATTTATTGATTCCTGGATTTATTGTTTGGGGCTGGGTTAATACCTATCTCCCCCCCCCCCCTCGACATAGAGAGTCCTCTGAGTTGGGGACCATTGAGTTCTAGTGAATTAATATCTCAGTTTAGGGAAAAAGGATGACAGGAAAACCACGATGCCCATCCTGCGGCACCCGCAGACTTGCGGATTCTGAGGCCGGGGTCTGCCGGGCCTGTGCTGCAGAAGCAGCTTCGGTGGAGCAGGAGATTCAGCTGTCCATAGATCAGGCTACTCAGAGCTCCCAAGCTCCCGGGGAGAATGGAAGGGATTCTTCCCACACCCCTCCGCCGACTACATCTGCCTGCCCAGGTCCCTCTCAGCCCCTTCCTCCTTCTTCAGGGGGCGCGGGGGGAGGATGGGAGCATTTTTCCCCAGAATTTGTCCTTCTGCTACATAAAGCTTATTGTATGCGTCAGCAGGGATTCACGGAGACCCCACTGCCGCATGAAGGTGGCCGGCCAGGGCCAGGGAAGACAGGCTCCCATGGCTCTGGAGCACCCCCTAAGGGCTCTAGACTAATGGGTGACGAACCCCTCATGCCTCCTTCTCCTCCCACTCCTGATGAGGAGGGCTCAGACAAAGAAGTGGGGGAGGAAGAGGAAGAGCTTGAAGAGGGGGAAATTCCTGAAGAGGAACATGCCCGAATAGTAAGAGTATTCTGCCGGGAAGAGCTCCCAGCCTTGATTAGCGAATCCATGAAGGTGCTTAATATGGCATCGGACGCACCTACAGAAGAAGAAACGTTGGAAGACCCTTTGATACAAGCCTTCAGAAAAACACAGAAGGTCTTTCCGGTTCACAGGGTAGTACGCCAGATGATCCAGGAGGAGTGGAATCAACCGGAGTCCGGTTTAAGGGGGGTCAGAGCCATGTCTCGCCTGTACCCGGTACCAGAAACGGACAAGGATCTGCTGAAGTCTCCAAAGGTAGACGCGGCGGTTTCTGCGGTGACAAAGAAGAAGACGACCATTCCGGTTGAGGGCGGCGCAGCCCTTAAAGATACTCAGGATAGAAAGCTTGACTCGTTACTGAAGCAAGCCTTTGATGTTAGTGCTCTCGCCCTGCAGGCCTCAGTGTCAGGAGCGTGGGTAGCAAGAGCCTGCCTAAGGTGGGCGCAACAGCTCCAACTAATGGATGACGCCGCTTCCGACGCACAAGCTAGTGCTGCGCGCCTGGAGTCTGGCTCGGCCTTTCTAGCAGATAGTCAGTACGACCTTATTAGGAGCCTGGCCAAGAATATGGCCTCGGTGGTAGCAGCCAGGAGATATCTATGGCTACGCAATGGGGCAGCGGACCCCTCCTCGAAGGCTCGCCTGAGTCGCCTTCCATTCAAGGGAAAGTTGCTGTTTGGTGAAGACCTGGAAAAGTTGGTGAAGGATCTTGGAGAGTCTAAGGGAGGTAGGCTTCCAGAGGATAGACCTAAGCAAATCCGTTCAACGGGCCCGGTGCGCAACCAGCCGAGGGATTTTCGCAGGTTTCGAGCGACCCGACAGAATTTTTTCCCTAGGGGCCGCCCTTCACCTAGAGGTCAAGCCTTCCGAGGGTTTTGAGGAGCAGGAAGAGGCTTTGGGACCTCCGTCTCATCCTCAGGACCTAGAAAAACACAATGAGTCTGCGGGGGCCCAGGGGAAGGTGCTGCTGGTGGGGGGCCGGTTAAGGCAGTTCCTTCCCGCCTGGGCCCGAGTCACATCGGATCGTTGGGTACTGGAGGTAATCAGAGAGGGTTATGCCCTCGAATTCACAAAGAGAGTCCCCCCAGCCTTTATACTGTCTCCCTGCGGCTCCCCAGAAAAGAGAGCAGCAATAGAAGACACCCTTACAAGGCTGATCGAGCTGGGAGCAGTGACCCCCGTCCCGAGAGACCAATACGGCTCCGGTCGATACTCGATCTATTTTGTGGTACCAAAGAAAGAAGGGTCCTTCCGTCCAATCCTGGACTTAAAGCAGCTCAATCGTTGCCTCTCCGTTCCTCATTTTCGGATGGAGACCCTGAGGTCCGTCATTGCAGCGGTAAGACAGGGAGAGTTCCTAACGTCGTTAGACTTGACGGAAGCATACCTACATATCCCGGTACGAAAATCCCATCAGCAGTTCCTGAGATTTGCAGTGCCAAGGGGTCATTTTCAGTTCCAAGCTCTTCCCTTTGGCCTAGCAACAGCTCCCAGGACATTCACCAAGGTAATGGTAGTGGTGGCCGCGTCCCTCCACAAGGAGGGGATCTTAGTACACCCATACCTGGACGATTGGCTGATTCGGGCAAAGTCCGAGTCGGAGAGCCTTACGGCCATAGCCAGGGTAGTGGAATTCCTGGAGGAGTTGGGTTGGGTCATCAACCGGGCAAAGAGCAGATTAATCCCCTCGCAGGAGATCGATTACCTCGGAGCAAGATTCAACACAAGGTCAGGAAGAGTTTACCTGTCGGAACAGAGGTTATGAGATCTGAGGAGCCTGGTTTCTCGCTTCCTTACAAGGCGGATCCCTACTGCCTGGCATTACCTTCAGCTGCTGGGCACAATGGCAGCAGCAATAGAGGTAGTACCGTGGGCCAAGGCACATATGCGCCCACTTCAGCGCGCATTGTTACGACGATGGTCCCCTCAGCACCATCCATTATCCATGCAGCTGCCCTGCCCGCTTCAGATCAGAAGATCCCTCATCTGGTGGAAGTGCCCAAAGAACCTTGGATGCGGGATGCCTCTCGAACCACCACAATGGATACAACTAACGACGGATGCAAGTCTCACAGGTTGGGGTGCCCATTGCGAGGGACAGTTCGCACAGGGGAGCTGGACCCCGAGGGAATCTCGGTGGTCCATCAACAGGTTAGAACTGAGGGCAGTGGCGCTGGCTCTCAGAGCTCTCGAGCCCTTGGTGCGACTGAGGGCAATCCGCGTCCTCTCGGACAATGTCACCACGGTGGCCTACATCAACCGCCAAGGGGGGACGAGCAGCCCCCTGCTGGAGAAGGAGGCAGACAGCCTCTTACAGTGGGTCGAAACGCATCTATTAGACCTGTCAGCTCAACACGTGGCGGGAACAGACAACGTGACGGCCGACTATCTCAGCAGGCACAGGATAGACCACGGAGAATGGGAGCTAGCACAAGAAGTGTTCGACCAAGTGGTGGCCCTTTGGGGAGCGCCAACCATGGACCTCATGGCGCGCTACGAAACGGCCAAAGCAAGCCGGTTCTTCAGTCGAAGAAAGGAAAGGATGTCAGAAGGCCTGGATGCCCTGGTCCAGAAGTGGCCTTCGGAAGGTCTCCTGTACGTGTTCCCACCCTGGGCCCTCATAGGGAGAGTGCTAAGACGAATAGAGGCCCATCCAGGTCTGGTAATCCTCATAGCTCCGGATTGGCCTCGTCGACCATGGTATGCGGACCTGGTGAGACTAACGGCTCTGTGCCCCTGGAGGCTCCCCGACAGAAAGGATCTGCTACGGCAGGGTCCAGTACTCATGCCCCACGTGCATCGATTCTCGCTTACGGCTTGGCCATTGAGAGGGCTCGGCTCGTGAAGCGAGGTTACTCGGCTTCGGTAATTTCGACCCTGCTGAACGCTCGTAAACGTTCGACCTGCCTATCCTATGTTAGAGTATGGCGCATATTCGAGGCGTGGTGCTCAGACCACCATAAGAAACCCTCGGAAGCCTCAGTTCCGGAGGTCTTAGAGTTCCTACAAGCAGGTTTCGAGAGAGGTTTGTCGCACAGCTCGTTACGGGTTCAGCTAGCGGCCATTTCTTGTTATAGAGGAAAGGTTCGGGGCAAGTCTCTAGGGGATCACGCCGATGTGGGCAGATTCCTGAGGGCGGTCAAGCACTTACGTCCGCAACAAAGATCAGTGATACCACCCTGGGACTTAAACCTAGTTTTGGATGCTCTAACCAGGGAACCTTTTGAGCCGACAGAGTTCCTCCCTAAAAGACTTGACACTGAAGACGGTGTTTTTGGTAGCTATTTGTTCGGCTAGGAGGGTTTCGGAACTCCAAGCTCTCTCGTCTCGGCCTCCCTTCCTGTCCTTTTTCAAAGATAAGGTCGTCTTACGGACGGTGCCTTCCTTCCTACCCAAGGTCACCTCCCCCTTTCATGTGAACCAAACTGTCTCACTCCCGTCCTTCGCAGGAGAATCTCTGGAAGGAGAGAGTGACAAACTGCGCCTACTAGATTTGCATAAAGTGCTGAGGCGGTATCTCTCTCGCACAGCATCCTTCCGCAAGTCCGAACGGCTCTTCATCCAATTTGGAGGGCCGCACAAAGGGGAAGCGGCGGCCAAGGCGTCCATTTCTAGGTGGATCAGGGAGACCATTGCCTCTGCCTACATCCTCAAGGGGAGGCAGGTGCCAACGGGTCTTCGCGCACATTCAACTCGGGCGCAGTCGGCCTCCTGGACAGAGCATAGCTTGGTTCCACCGATAGACATCTGTAGAGCGGCTACCTGGTCCTCCCTGCACACTTTTTCCAAGCACTACAGACTGGATGTCCAGAGTAGAGCAGACACCAGATTTGCGGGGGCGGTACTTCGGTCCGGGTTGGCGAACCCCACCCAGGTATTGTCAGACGGCTGCCTAGGGTGAGAACTTACACAATCTTGACGATGCATATATTCATATGATTCTTGCAAGGTATTGTGGGTATTGTAGTTCATTCACTCCCAAACACAGCTGATGACAATAATTTGAGTTGTGAAACCAAGTGGTAAGATCAATAAAATACTTCTTTTATTGATGGGGTTTAATTCACCCAGCACATGTATGCTTGATAGCACTATAAATGAGGTTACTTGCTTGCAGTGTTTAAAATGGATAACAAAAAGTCACAAAGTAAACCAGAAAACAACCTTCAGCTTGTCAGGCAATTAGCTAATGTTTTCTTAGCAAGTAATTACCAAATACAAAGGCACAAAGTAAAGAATAAACTTTGCTGGTTAGGTTAACTTCTGCTTATTTTCCACGCCGATCTCAGCAGTGATTCTCCCTTGCTCACACACACAATCAGGTGCAGCCCTAATTACTATCAATGGACCAGCTGAAAGCCTTTAGCTGGCTGGCTGCTACTGTGTGAGCCCAAATCCTGCTTTAAGAGCTGTTTGCAGTGGAAATAAAGAACAAAGTTAGGTTTCTTTGTGATGGCTGATGTGTTTGCTCAGAGAAAACTAGAAATAGCATTTAGATAGAGAACAGTCCATATAAATAGTTTCATTTGCTGTATCTCCCTCTTCATCAATCAGCATATGGTCACTATCATACATTGGCACAGACGAGTCTTTCATTAAGGCACTATCATGAGAATGCTTATTCCCTGGCTGCCATTCTCTGTTATAGATAGGGTCTGGTTCAGTGTTCATACCTGAGCCTCTCCTGCTATCATTATTCCTCTCTGTATAGCCTGGCCAATATGTAACCCAATTCTGATGTCCAGCCTTCCAATCTTGATCCCTGGACACTGGATCTTCTCTCACATACCTTCTGGCCTTGGTCTGAAAGTCCCTTCCACATGCAGTCTTCTCTCTTCCAGGTAGCCACTGGTGATTCCTATCTCTGCCACTCCATTCCTCTGGCTGAATCCAGTCCAATGGACTCTGCTGGCTTTTGGAATACCTCCCAGTATGAGTACTGCCTTGGAATCTCCCAGACCTTCCAATGGCCTTTCTTCTCTTCCTTCCAGAGAGTTTCCTTCTCTCTCTATCTGCTTGGCTTTTGCTGCAGCTGTTCTTCAAACTCTCCTTGAAGCTCTTCTTGTAGCTCTCCCTGAAGCTGTTATCTGAAGAATAATCTCTATTCTTATTCTTTCCTAATGTGTGCTGCTCCCTAACACAGCGCAGCTGTCTTGAATCAGGCCCTGCCCTTTGAGATGAGTGCTTAGGGATTACCTCATAGCTCTCTTGATTGCACACACATTTCCTCACTTCAGCCCCTCTCATGGCTGCTGGAAACCTGGTGCATTCTGGGACTGGTAGTCTTTTATGTGAAAACTCTGTTTTCTTGCTTCTACCAGAACTGACAGGTTGCTTGTTCAGAGTCACATCATCTTTTCTATAGCTCCTACCTGAGCTATGATAAGCTTCCTTATCACAGTATGAACTGCTCTGTTACATCCCGAGAGTAAAGGGACTGGACTGGAGTTCTGCTAAGGAAAAAGTAATTAGTCCTTACCTGCTAATTAGTGTTCCTGAAGGAACTCCAGTCCAGTCCCTGATCCCGCCCAGGTTTGGTTTCTAGGGGTCAGAAGAGAATAAAGGACCGAAGTCGAGTCACGGAGCGGAGCAGAAGCTGGAATCGCCATGAGAAAGAGCTCAGCGGCGGGGCCAAGAAATAGAGAGGTTTAAGGGAGGAATGCCCTAAGTTGGGTCGGCCTCGGGAGCCTTCTCCCTCCCCTCCCCTCCTTACCATTGTTCTGTCAGTTAAAAAAAAAAAAAAAAAAAAAAAAGGGGGTTTTGTTCTTTGTTTGCCTTCCTGTTTTCGTTATTTCTGAGTTTGTTTACGCATTATAATTCAGGGTTCCTATCAGGACTGCTTTTGCATCAGATTACTGGTGCCTAGGGGTGGTGCCAGTGGTATTTATACCACCATCATCAAAACGATGATGGGCTCAGCCTCCAAGCTGCTGGAAGGGTTACGCAACCCGAGAGTAAAGGGACTGGACTGGAGTTCCTTCAGGAACACTAATTAGCAGGTAAGGACTAATTACTTTTTAGTGTAGCTTGGTTTAAAAAAGATTTGGACAAGTTCCTGGAGGAAAGGTCCATAAACCATTATTAAATGGGACCCAGAATATCCACTGCTTGACCCAATACAAGCATAGTGGAACCTATGTCTTTTGGGAAACTGCTAGGTACTTATGACCTAGATTGGCCACTGTTGAAAACAGGATACTGGGCTTGATGGACCTTGGTCTGTCCCAGTATGACATATCTTTTGATGTTCTTATGATCTCACAGGACAACCGTGTGGCCAGAGGCAGACCTTCTCCCAGAGCTGAGCTGGTCTTATAAACATCTGGCCAGAGCCTGCAGACTTGGGTCTGTAGCTCTACTCCCTCCCCCCAAATACAGCAGATTTCTCACAACCTGCTTCAGCATCGGGGACATCTGGAGGGAAAGCAAAATTGAAGCCTTGGTACCCTCAGACACCAGAGGGGCTTACCAGCATAGGTTCAGGTAGGGCCCTGAATTGCCAGTCCCACTGGGATCAGGGACACATTGAGGAGTCACCACAAAAGATACCAAGAAGGGGAGCCTGAGAGAGCCCAAACTCTTCCTTACGGTGTCTCCTGTGGAGGTGTGTGCAGGATAGGCTGGCCATTCTTCAGGATATGCCCACTGCAAGGGTCCCAGCCTCCGAAAGCACCTCTTGTGACATAATGGTGGACCCTGGCAATCCCAATTGCCCTAATTCCCCCCCCCCCTTGATTGTTTGGAGGTTCCCCCTCCCCCTCTGATAAAAGGTGACGCCTGCTCCTCTTGAGTGCTGCATATTCTCATGCCACGTGCTCACATAGCAGAGGACGCATCTCTTCCCCCCCCCCCTTCTGAGCAAGGCTTAGATGAAACACCAGAAGATTACTTGTACCCAAAACCTCTGTAGAAGATCTTAAAGGCGCTTGCTGTAAGTGATTCTCAGACTTGGTCTGTTCTGAAAGTGTGCAGCACTTCGAAATAGATCATAGCCTTTCCAGTCCACTCCATCCTTCAGGATCTTCAGGCATCCATTTGGAAAACCCCTACATCTGTATATGCGACCTCTAGGCTCTTGGACTTAGTGTTAAGTACTTTCTGCTCATGAGTTTCAACACCAACAGCTACCTCATCAATCAGTTAGCTTGGAGGCGGTTCTCAAAAAATCTAAAAGCACAGTCTGCCTTTCAAAACACTACCAGAGAGAGAGCAAAGAACACTACATGTCATCTGTCAGAAGTCCTATCAGAGTGGCCTCCTAGCAGTGCATATTTTTGTGCACCAACTTCAGATTCTACATTAACATTATGACCTTCTTTTGCAGTTAGATGTTTTTGTACCTCTGCTGGTAGGGCACAAGGCTCAACTACCGTCTGACCTTCATGAGTGCCTCTTTCACATCCTTTAGACCATGTATGATGAGCACATAATCAAATTGAATACATCAACCAAGGCCATTTCTGTAAGATGAACAGCCTGACTGCAGGTGTCTAGGCTTCGAGAAGACCTCTACGACCACTTAGCAGGTGTCCCATGCCAAGGGGCATATCCTTTTTGCTTCGAAAATATAACAAGCTGTTTCAGAGTTCAATTTCTCCAGTCAGAGCTAGCAACCCAACTGGCAGAGCCCCCATCACAAGCTGTCCATCACAGCTGCCTCAATTCTGGAGGGTCTACCACTGATAGTATGTCCAGAAATTCTACACTTGCTGGCAATTCAGCCCTATTCTCACCAGCAGCTGCAGCACCTAACCAGCCTGGCTTAGATACAATGCGCTCTAACGGGAGAGAAGTAGCAACCCTTGAACTGGCTCCCCATCCCAAGGCAAATTCCAGTTTTTGACTACTTTACTAGTAGAAGGCAGAATTTCAACACTTCAGGGAGGCCTGGCAATCCATAACTACTGCTAGATGGGTTTTCAACATAGTTCATGAGAGATACAGAATCAATTTTTTGAAACTCCCACCAACCCAACCCTCACCACTTACAAAGTCTGTTCCGGATCAACATCAAAGCCTTCTAGAGCCTTCTGGATCTTCTGCACAGTCAGGTGATAGTGCAGTTAGTGCAAGTAACTCATTAACAGTGTGATAGGGGTTTTTATTCCCAGTTCTTCCTCATCTCGAAGAAGATAGATGGCCTGTACCCCATCTTTTGACTTGTGTGACCTCAATCTTTTTATAAAATGGGAGAAATTCAAGATGAGCTCTCACAATATCATCCTCCCTCTGCTTCATCACAGTGACTGACTGGCTGGCTTCCCTGGACCCGAAGGACGCCTATGCCCAGCTTCCCCGTTCATCCTCTGCATTAGCAATATCTTCATTTCAAGGTCAATGAAGACCATTATCAATATGAGGCTCTTGTTTTCGGCCTCTCGACTGCACCATGTATCTTCACAAAGTTCCTAATTGTGGTTGCAGGGCACCTGCGCCATCAGGGCCACTGTTTATCCCTAGCCTGATGACTGGCTTGTCTCTGCCTCGTCCAAGTCAGAGGCACACTGTGCCCTACAGGCCACCATAGACCTACTGCAGGCAACAGGATTCCTGGTAAACAACAAAAGTCCAAATTGGAGCTCCCAGCAGAGCCTATGCTTTACAGGGGAGTTGATGATAAACACTGTGGTTGGCAGGGTGTACCTTCCAAGTGACAGAGCCCTGATTCTTCATTGTCTCTACACCAAGCTGACACCTTCAAGTTGCCTCTGCTTGAACACTCCTACAGCTGCTCGGCCACATGGCAGCCTCTGCCCAGTTTGTTCTGTAGCAGCCCCTGCAATGGCACCTCAGTTTGAAATGAAATCAGCATACTTAGTCTCCATACAAGAAAATTCCCATTCCAAGGCGCAGCTACCAGCATATACACCAAAGCCCTACAATGGTGGACCACCCATCTAATCTAACCAAGGGCTGTCCCTTTTCAGACACCGCAACACTATCTTACCCTCACAACTAATGCCTCTACGTACTGTTGGGGGGCACATGTTCTCCCATTTGTCCATGCAAGGAGTGAGGTCGGTGCAGGAGTGTGTTCACATTGTCTTGGAGTGCTATGTGGTCTTCTATGGCCTAACTGTCTTTCGTTATTGTATTTGCCGCAAGATCCTCTTGGTGCAAACAGACAACCAGGTCACCATGTTCTGTATCAACAAGCAAGGGGGGACAGGATCCCTTAGACCAGGGGTCTCAAACAC
Organism: Ichthyophis bannanicus; assembly: GCA_033557465.1. Classification (NCBI taxonomy): domain Eukaryota; kingdom Metazoa; phylum Chordata; class Amphibia; order Gymnophiona; family Ichthyophiidae; genus Ichthyophis; species Ichthyophis bannanicus. The sequence goes on from CM066037.1 coordinate 212,940,600, forward strand.
GCGGCCCGCGAGACAACTTTGTGCGGCCCGCGAAAGAGAAAAACAAAAAAACCCCAAAACCCTGACTTCTGCCGTTGCCGCCGTGGCAGCGGCAGAATCAATTGTCAAATTTAAAAAAAAAAGACTTCTGCTGCTCAAGCAGCAATATCACCTGTCCTGCGGCCCCTTCCCCTGTGCCCGGAGATCCGAATCTGCTCATCAGCGGCGTGCTTTTCAAGCCGCGAAGAGTATTCCCCTCTCGCGCGGAAACCGCGCGAGAGGGGAATACTCTTCGCGGCTTGAAAAGCACGCCGCTGATGAGCAGATTCGGATCTCCGGGCACAGGGGAAGAGGCCGCAGGACAGGTGATATTGCTGCTTGAGCAGCAGAAGTCTTTTTTTTTTTAATTTGACAATTGATTCTGCCGCTGCCACGGCGGCAACGGCAGAAGTCAGGGTTTTGGGGTTTTTTTGTTTTCCTCTGTCGGGGGGGGGGGGGGGTATGACTGGAAATGGGCAGATGGGGGTTAGGACTGGAAGTGGGCTATTGGCAGGGGGGGGGTTATGACTGGTAATGGGCTATGGTGGGGGCTAGGACTGGAAATGGGCAGATGGGGGTTAGGACTGGAAGTGGGCTATTGGCAGGGGGGGGGGTTATGACTGGTAATGGGCTATGGTGGGGGCTAGGACTGAAAATGGGGTGATGGGGGTTAGGACTGGAGGTGGGCTGATTGGGGGGTTAGGACTGGTAATGGCCTATGAGGGAAGGTAAGACTGAAAATGGGGTGATGGGGGATACGACTGCAAGTGGGCTATGGGGGGGGACTAGGACTGGTAATGGGCTATGGGGGGGGGTAAGACTGAAAATGGGGTGATGGGGGGGTAAGACTGGAAGTGCGCTATGGGGAGGTTAGGACTGGTAATGGGCTATGGGGGGTCTAGGACTGGTAATGGGCTGGGGGGGGGTCTAGGACTGGTAATGGGCTGGGGGGGTTGCTAGGACTGGAAATGGGCTGAGTGGAAGGGGGGCTTGAACTGCAAATGGCTGATGGGGAGGGGGGCTTGGAATGGAAATGGGCTGTGAGGGGAGGGAGCTAGGATTGGAAATGGGCTGATGGGGGGGCTAGGATTGGAAATGGGCTGATGGTGAGGCTAGGATAGGACTGGAAATGGACTGATGCAGGGACTAGAAAGGAGCAGATGCTGGGTGGGGCTGGAACTAGAAGGGAGCTGATGTTGGGGGAGGATTAGAATGGGATGGAGCTGGGAAAGTGAAATGGAGAGGGGAAAAATATTTTGTCTGGAAGAGAAGACAAATCTACAATTGGCCAGGTATTGGGAGAGTAAGTGGGGATTGAGGATGGAGGGGTAAAATTTGAGTGGATGAAATAGGAATGAGGAAAGAGCAAAAGGAGAAAGATTAGTATGTTAAAGCAGATGTAGGGAGAGAGAATGGAAAAAAACTAGAAGAGAGAAGAAAGGACAAATGGACAGCAGACGATGGAGATAGCAGAAGACACGAAGAAACCAGAAGTGGCTGGAGCAATTGCAACTGAAAAAAAATGCACAAAAGGTAGAAAAATATCTCTTTATTTTGAATTTATTAACTGGAATATGTCAGCTCTGGGAAATGTGCATCATTAATGTTTGCGCTTTGTTTAGTACAAGAGGAAATTAATTTATAGTTTTATTTCTACAGTGTTGTTGTACATTCCAAGTTTGGCTTTTGGGGTTCCCAGTTTAATTATTGTCTTCCTATTTCTGAATCTTTTAGTCTTTCGTTATCCATACTCATTAAGAGGCATGTTTACTAAAAGTTAGTGTATGGTAACATTATGCAAATATTTATGCAAATTAGGCCCCTTATGCAAATGAGGCCCCACATCTTATGCGGCCCCCGGGTTACTTTACAAGTCCTCATTTGGCCCTCAAAGCAATTTGAGTTTGAGACCCCTGCCTTAGACTCTGTCAGAAAGCTACCTGACTCTGGCTCTTGGTTCAATCCCTGTTCACCTCTTTGAGTGACGTAGCTGCTAGGGTCCCAAAACCAGCTAGCAGGATACCCTCAGTTGATGCTTAGATTCTCACAAATGGTCCCTGGTTACGCGCAGGAACGTCAAAAAGTGGGGTATCCCGCAGATAAATCTCTTTGCCACTGCCAAAAATGTCTGTTTTCTCTTCTATTCCTTTTGCCCCAGCCTGCATCTATAGGCCTATGATGCGTTAGCCATAAATTTAGTCACTAGCTGTTATATGGCTCCCTCCCCCCCTCTTTTTCTCTCATCAGCTGGGTCCTGATCAAGGCTTGTGAAGACAGGGTGGCCCTCATTTTAATAGTCCCACAGTGGCCTCTGCAGGCTTGGTACCCACACCACCTTGCCTTAAGACCTGCAACCTGTAGGCACAGATCCCTTCATCCTCATTCTGATTTGGGGAGCCCTGCTGAATCCCAATCTCAGCAGCCTATCCCTAGCAGCCTGGAAAATTCTCATGGCCTAATAAGGGAAGTCAGACAAGATATGTGGCAAACTTTTTTTTCCAGAAAACCCATGACACAACTTGCTTGGCAAGAGTGGTCCCATTCTTCGTGCTGGGCTTGGGGAATGCAACTGGACCCAGTTCTCTCTGACCCTTATGTTAGGTCCTCGCCTATTTGCTCCAGCTGTCGCACTCTGAATTACAAACAAAATCGGTTAGATATTTCTCGGCTATAGCCGCTTCCCATGCACCAATCGACAAGAAGCCCATCTCTGCTTATCCTCTTTCATGAATACCAAACCTCCAGTCAAACCATGTCTTCCAAATCATCCTGCTAGACCAGTCCAGCCAAGTTGGTAATGCTCCCCTGTTAGCAGATTGGTGAGGCAGAGAAAATCACAGAAGCTTTGTGACATCACTGGCATACAGGCACACCCTTTAGAGGGAAGCTTCAGTATTTTGTTTGTCTCAGCAGATGGTGGACATCCCTTTCCTGTGGGAGTTAAAACAATTCTAAAAAACAAACAATAAAAAAAGACTGGTTCACACTCCAGGTTTGAGGTGCTTCTGATCACGAGGATCAGTTGAGCACCTCCTTGTACACTAGGTACAATGCAGCCTCCCAATTCAGCAAATCAGCTCTTCTTTCAACAGCAGAACTCCTGTAAACGAGGTACAGTACAGCCTGCAGCCTAAGCTTCCTTCTAACTTGGCTTCTGCAGTTAGGATTCTCCACAAGCTTCTTAACTTGGTTTTAAAAAGAAAAGAAAAGAAAGGCGATGACTGGGAGCGAGGCCCCGGCACCGATCAGCTATGTTCCTGGCCCATTCATTTCCGTGGCTACTTTGTGTGAACGCTACCACGTGTTCTCCTTGCTTTAAGTCCTGCAGTCCTGCTTCTCCATCGTGTTCTCAATGCTTTCTTCTCGTGCCACTTGCCCTCTCCGTATTTCTCTTGGTGCCAGGGTTTTTCAGCACTGTGGCTACCGCTATGTTTGCTGTCATAATTTTGCACCTGCAGTTTGGACTCCGGCAAAACAAGAGGCCTCATTTATCTGTGGGACAGGGTAGACCTGATTCAGCAATTCCCCCTATCTCCTCCTGCCAAATTCCCTTCAGTCCGGTGGCCATCTTGTTCTTTGTCAGCGCAACAGTCATCTAGAGGCATCATCCCACTCCTGTTTCTTTGCCTTTTTGCCATATCGGCTCTTCTGCCAGGCCCTCCTCGTTGCAGCATTGTTTAGCCTATGGAAGTAAATGTAAGTCCCTCCTTAACCTCTGCACTGCATATACAAACGATCCGGGAGGCCCTTCAGGTGCTTTTGTCCCTCCCAGCTGGAACATTGTCAGCACCTGAGCTGGCATCCTCTCAGGGCCCTTCGAATTCTCTTCCTCCAGTTCTCCTTCCTGAACATAGTGCTGGGCCTCTCAGCGTTCTCCTGCACAGCACTCTCAACCAGGAAATGAGCCCTCAGATTAACAATTTATGGCTCTTTTGCCAGCTTGGGAGGCTTGGCATGTAGCTTCATTACAAGGGCCCCTTCCTCCTGCATAGTCTCAGAAAAAGCATGCAAGGCTCAGCACCCTGAATGTCTGCTCTTCTTTCCACCGACCAACCCTTTAGAGCCGCCTCTCTCCCAGGGGACTTGCACCCTGTCGGAGAAGACGGAGAGTGCCATTCGGAGGATTTTTCCGGTCAGTCAGTCTGATAAGGAAGAAGGGGAACTTTCACCCCCAGAAGAGGAAGATCAGGAATCTTGAGATGATGGGCAGGACATCTGACTGTTCCGAAAGGAGGAACTCCCGGCATTGATTGCCCAGGTTACTGAGGTTCTTCACCTTGCCGAGGTATCAGCCCCTTCTGATCCGTCTAAGGCTCAAGTAGGTCCCATCACCATGGGTATAAAGCCTTACAAGGCTTCCCTTCCCTATCAAGCTACAACAGATGGTTATCATGGAGTGGGACAGCCCAGATGTTTCCTTGTGCTCTGCTTGCCGCTTAGGCTGCTTTACATCTGATTCCCAGAGGACCTTGATAAATGGTTGCGCCTTCCTAGGGTGGCTGCTATTGTTATGGCTATTACTAAGCATATCACTATCCCAGTCGAGGGTGGAACTGCACTTAGAGACCAGATCGACAAGAGAGTTGAAGATCTTCTAAAGAACTTCTTTCATCTACCCTAGCACTGCAGGCCACAGCGTGTACAGGCATAAGAACATAAGATATGCCATACAGGGTCGGACCAAGGTCCATCAAGCCCAGTATCCTGTTTCCAACAGTGGCCAATCTAGGTCGTACGTACCTAGCAGTTTCCCCAAAAGACACAGGTTCCGCAATGCTTGTGCTGGGTCAAGCATTGATATCCTGGGTCCCTTCTTAATAATGGTTTATGGACCTTTCCTCCAGGAACTTGTCCAAACCTTTTTTAAACCCAGCTACACTAACAGCCTTTACTACATCCTCAGGTAACAAATTCCAGAGTTTGATTACACATTGAGTGAAAAAATATTTTCTTTTATTAGTCTTAAATAGTTTACCCTGTAGCTTCATTGCATGTCCCCTAGTCTTTCTATATTCTGATAAGGTAAACAATCGATCTACGTTTACTCGTTCCACTCCGTTCATTAATTTATAGACTTCTATCATATCTCCCCTCAGCCGTCTCTTTTCCAGGTTAAAGAGCCATAACCTTTTTAGCCTTTCTTCATAGGAGTATCCTTCCATTCCCTTTACCATTTTGGTGGCTCTTCTCTGAACCTTTTCTAACAGCGCTATATCCTTTTTAAGATACGGCGACCAGAATTGCACACAATATTCAAGGTGCGGTCTCACCATGGAACGATATAGAGGCATTATAATATCTTTTGTTTTATTTTCCATTCCTTTCCTTATGATACCTAGCATTCTATTTGCTCTCTTGGCTGCCGCTGCACACTGGGCCGAGGGTTTTATCATGTTATCCATGTAATGGGCTCGCCTCCCAAGCTCTGTTGCGATGGCTTCAGCTCCTTCCTGAGGACCTGGCATTGCCTCGGCTGGAATGCGTGTCAGGCTTTATCGCGGATGCCTTGTATGATCTTCTCCGCCTCTCCTCCGCTCAGTAGCGATGGGAATAGTAGCCCGCCGCTGGCTTTGGCTACGGCATTGGAATGAGGATGTGGCGTCAAAAGCCCAGCTTGCCAGGCCCCCCTTAAAGGTAAGCTCCTTTTCGGTGAGGATCTGGAATAGCTCGTCAAGAATATGGGGGAGGTTAAACCGCACCGTTTACCAGAGGACCTGCCCAGAATGCCTTTTCGGCACATAGGAGTGCCACCTTCTACAACCTCTTATAGAGGATGTTTTAAAGATGCTTGTCATTACTGTCCTGGCAAACCCACTTCAACAGATTGGGATTCAGGTCTCAGTCTTTTCGGGGTGTCTGCTGCACCAGGGAGAACTACTCCTCTAATGTTCTCGGTGTCCTCCCACCCCATCCGTTGACTGTCTCGGGGTCCATTCCGGGGTGCCGCATGTATGATGACGTCGTCTGTGTTTTTTCCCACAAATAGACCCAGATAATGATGAAGTGAGTGCTCAAGGTGATCTCAAAAGGCTACACCCTCGAGATGGTCCACAGGTTTTCCTGGTCTCCCCATGTGGCTCGTCAGCCAAACGAGTTGCTGTTCAGCTCACTCTTCTGCGCTTTCTCCAGCTACATGCTGTCCATTCAATCCCTCCTGCGGAACATGGCAGCAGACATTATTCCATATACTTTGGGCCTGAACAAACCATCCTTTTTGGGAACTACATTCTGGATGTCAAGGGTGTTAATCGCAGTTTGCACGTGCCGCGTTTTGCATGGTGACACTTGGGTCTGTTATCCAGGCAGTGTGTCCTGGAGAATTCCTTGCATCTCTGGATTTAGTGGAGGCATACTTCCACATTCCAATTCGGCAGGAACACCAGCAGTATCTTCATTTTCTGGTCCTTGGAGAACATTATCAGTTCCAAGCCCTTCCCTTTGGGCTGGCCAAGGCTCCCCGTACCTTCTTAAAGGTGATGGTAGTGGTAGCAGTGTCCTTACGCCATCAAGGTATTCGGGTTCACCTATACATAGACGATTGGCTCATCAGGGCCAAATCTTTTATCATGAGGCACAGTCAGCAGTAGCTCATGTGATCCGAGTTCTGAATCAACTGGGCTGGGTGGTAAACCATTCCAAGAGTTTATCTCCAGCCGACACAAGCGCTCGACGACTTGGGAGCTCATTTCGATACAGCAGCAGGCTGGGTCTTTCTCTTTCAAGAATGGTGACGGAAGCTGGTTGCTCAGTTTTCTGTGTTTCAGCACAAGCCATCCCCCACAGCGTGGGACTATCTACAAATCCTGGGCTCCATGGCAACCACCCTCGAAATGGTTCCCTGGGCTTGAGCGCACATGCCCTTGGATACCCCACAGTGGCTCCTGCTTACGACATATGCCAGCCTGGCGGGCTGGAGGGGAGACACACTGCCTCGGCCGCACAGCCCAAGGGTCTTGGATGGCCCAAGAATCCTCATAGGCAATCAATTGGCTTGATGCCTGGGCTGTCCAGCTAACACTTCTGGCCTTTCACCCTTTCCTTCGCGGTCGCACAGTGTGCGTGCTTTCGGACAATTCCACCACGGTGTCTTATCTCAATTGTCAGGTCCGGATCAAGTGCCCAGGGGTGGCCTGGGAAATGGCCTGGATCTTTCCCTGGGTGGAGAGCAACCTACAGGCCCTCTCTGTAGACAAGGGCTAACTAGGCAGGCCCCAAAAGTAAATTGGATATAATTAGTGAATTGGATGAAACAGCCTCTGACAGACAAATTTATAGTACTATGATTCACCCAGGATATGGAGATTTGGAGTTATCAGATTGCAGGATAAAGCAGATGTACCCTATGTTCTGTTTGTTTAGAGAAGTTCAACCTGACCTAATATCTATTTCTACACAAGCTCTATTTGCTAATCACACACAAGCCCTATTTGCTAAGTCCAATGTCCTAGAGAAAGCAGAAGTGCACTTAGAGACAGTTTTGCTGCAGTTCAGACTTCTAACTTTCAGTGGCCTAAAGCTAAGTTAGGTTCTATAATCTGGTTTCATGTATAGATTGGCTGCTTCCTATCCCTATGGATATTATGGATCCTGATCCGCTGTCTGTTCCTGAATCTGATAACTCCAAATCTCCATATCCTGGGTGAATCATAGTTGTATAAATTTGTCTGTCAGAGGCTGTTTCATCCATTTCACTAATTATATCCAATTTACTTTTGGGGCCTGGCCTAGTTAGCCCTTGTCTACAGTCCTCCCTTTGGTTCTGCCCAGAACCACATTCTTCATAAAAGGGCATTTCACGGAGCAAATCTCCAGTACTAGGAACACTTCGCAATTTAAGCACTGCAATAGTATTCGTAGTTTTGGATAGGTATGAAGTACAACACTTCATAATACAAGCAAGACATATTCCTAAGAGTAGGAGGGCTACTAAGAAGCCAAACAGGCCTGTCAGTAGAGCTTTTACTGGGCCTGACAAGCCACTCCACATGTTATCAAACCAGGGCCATATAGAATCAGAGGTTCCTTCTATACTATCTTTGGAAAAGTGAGTTTCTTTTCTCACCTGTTCTAGGATACCAGAGACCACCTTACTTTGTGAATCGATGAGCGTACAGCAGTGCTCATGTACAATATTAGGCGACTCCTTCCTTGGCTAGCAAATCTAAGGCCATCCTATTCTGTGCAGAGTAAGCAGTCAGCTTGTCTACGGTACCTTGCATGACTGTAAGAGCATCAGTCAAATCTTGGGCTGTTACTTCTATTAAAGCATAAATTCGCAATAATTGCTCACCATAACGTTGTGTAAGACGTATGGCGCCAAAGGTACTTAGCCACACTGTTCCCGTAAAGGTGCTTACTTGTTGAGTTAACATAGTGGTATCATCTAATAATTTCCTTGCTGCACGTATATCAGCACTAGAGTCATCTACAGCTCTACTAGGAATGCCCTCTAGTCATCATCGCAAAGTTTCATAAGGGACCAGTTTCCATGGCAAGTCAAGAGTAGCTATGTAGCAATTGCCAGACCAATCAGCAGGCAATCGAACATAAGCTAAAGTTCCACACACAAAATAGTAACCTACCAAGGCAAGTAGTCCATCAGGCCAAATTTTAAAATCTTTAGGTTCTGTAACTAGAACTTCAGTTCCATGCCAAATATTTCTTAACCATGGGTGATAATATCCTAGATAGGGATAAACATAATTGTCAACATACCCAGATGACAAACCATCTTTGCTGTTCTGCAATCTATACTTCCCATATGCTGGGAACCCATCCTGATCATAATATTGTAATTCATACTGATCAAGACGAGTTTTGGGGTCAGGGAGAACATTAACTACCCTTAAATTTGAAATGGCTTGTACAGAACTTACTGTAGGAGACTCCATCACTAAATGGACATGGTTGTTAGTCATGACAGTCTGACATTTAGACAGAGGGGTTTCTCCCACAGGATATGCTCCTTTTCTTTGGAAACAAATAGGAGGATCAGCCACTGGCTGAGGACTGATAATTCTTGGAGCAGGGGTTACTCTCTCTGGCCATGTTACAATAAGATTAAACAGGGTTTCATTCACAGACAACTCCTTTAGCTCTTGCAAAGAAATACGTCAAGGTCTAGGCAGAAATCCAAACTGCGTAGCCGCTGGATGAGGCAAGCATACTGCACAGCTGGAAATATTAAAACGCTGAATTAAGGAGTAAATGTGAGAATGAAACACATTATAGAAAATACCATGTTTTGCCCAGGGAGCATGTGGATCAGACTCAGAAACTGTATGGTCAGGAACTGTATAAGCTTGGACTGCAGGAGGAGTAGTAACAAAACCGAACTCCCGAAGCATCTTTTCTGCTACTGCCTGGTGTTCAGGGACTATTGTTGGTTTTTCCGATAGTCTCCTTATCAACTCATCTATACTCCCGATATTGCTAAAAGAGCTGATAGACACCAAACCCAGAAAAACAGAAACCGTGCCAATGCTACTGCGAATATGCATATTAGCCAATTGTCAATAACCAACTCCGGATTAGGTTGTGACTGTCCAACAATTTCACAGTCACTTTCTTGATCAAGTGGAGATGAACTTGGAGGGAATGAGTTCAGTTCAGTTTCAATTAATTCCTCAGGATTTGGTCTAGGTGGAAGTTGTCTTATCCCAGGGGATGGTGCCTTCTTGCACTGGTCCAGATATATCCACGCTTTTCGCCCTTTCACCTTCAATGCCGAATATCCCACCAGCAACACTTGGAATGGTCCCAGAAACTTCGCTGCTAGAGCCGACTTTGGTGCTGGATCCTTGATGAGTACCCAGTCTCCTGGTTCCACGTCTGGGGTTGATTGAGATGACGGGGCACCCTGCTTTGTAAGCTGCAAAAAGGAAGGAGATACCAGCGTTTGGTACAAGTATTTACAATAGGATAATAAGTCGCTGCGCAGTAATTGGGGATCCGGCAATTGATCCGGTAGAATTATAACATGGGCTGGAGTAGTTGCTGGACGTCCTGTCACAATTTCATAAGGGGTAAGACCTTGTTGAGTTCTCTGAGGAGAATTACAGACTGAAAACAAAGCAAACGGCAGAGCTTCCACCCAATCCCGACTCCATTCATGAGTCAGAGACCAGAGAAGCGCCTTCAGCGTCCGATTCATCCGTTCCACTTGGCCAGAGCTTTGCGGATGATACGGAGGATGAAGTTGCTGATGAAGGCCAAAAAATGCAGTTATGCCTTTCCAGACTTCTGCCGTAAATGCTGGACATTGATCAGAAGACAAAACCAGGGGCACACCCCACAAAGGAATAAACTGAGTAAGCAAGCATTTCAAAACCGTAGCAGCAGACAATGAATTTGTTGGATAGGCCTCAGGCCATCCAGAATATAAGCAAGTAAAAACCAAAAGATGTGTCCTTCCCCCCTTGGCACAAGGCAGATCAGTAAAGTCCATTTGCAAGAAGAGGAAGGGTCCTCAAGGCCTAGGCAAGGATGGAGAAGGTGATGTGCGCAGAGTGCATCCGGATTTTCCTGCTTGCAAATATGGGAGACAAGAAACACATACAGCATGAACAGCAGAAGTAAATGTGGGATTATGCCACAATTGAGCAAAAGCTTTTGTCATAGCCATAACACTTAAGTGCAACTTATGATGCAAGAATAAGGCAACAGGATATAACAATGACTTAGGACAGATAATCAAATTGTCCTTCATCCAGAGTCCAGTACCATCAGGTGATGCTCCCCAAGTGAGCCAGTCCTGTTTTTCGGTGAAGTCAGCTGAGTCCTGATGAGAACGCATCAAGTCCAGAGATAATGAGCTAGAAGTAGAAGCTGCAGTGATGGAACTGCAGGTCCTGCTGCTGCAGCTTTAGCAGCTTGGTCTACAAACTGATTGCCTTGTGACACCACAGTACCATTAAGATCATGTCCTTTGCATTTCAACACAGCCACTTAAGCACGGCAGCAAGCAAACGTTCAATATAGCGGGCATGTTTGATAGGTTTATGAGCAGCAGTCAAGAACCCCCGCTGAGCCCAAATATTTCCGAAGTCCCATAGAACCCCGATTGCGTAACTGTCACTATAGATATTAACAACCAAATGCGTAGACATTTCCAAGGCCCGAATAAGAGCGAACACTTCTGCCAACTGGGTGCTTGCAAACGGCAACGCTCCTGCTTCCACTACAGAATCAACAGTAGTTACAGCATACCCCACAGGTAAATTTCCATGGTCATCAGGGAAAGCAGAACCATCAGTAAATAGAACCCAGTAAGGGTTTGACAAAGGAATGGCAGACAAATCAGGTCTAGCCTTTGAATAGGCTGTTACAGAAGAGAGACAATCATGAGTTCCATCAGGATCCGACAGGTGTAACAATGGCTCTAAAGAAGCCAAAATTTGAGCTGGCTGTAACAAAGAGACTTCATGCAAGGTTACATGTGCTTGGGAAATAGCCAGATCAAATAACAATAAACGAGAACTGGATAGAGGTTGAGTCTTAGCCAAATGCAATAACCTAGCAACTGAGTGAGATGTGTATACATGTAGTTCATGTTGAAGAACAAGAAAGTCAGTAGTCTGTATTGCAAATACCACAGCAGCTAAAGATTGGAAACATGGCAGCATGCCAGAAACAACTGGATCAAAGGCTTGAAAGAAATAGCCTAAAGGCTTGAGTCCAGTAGGAAAGCGTTGTGCTAAAACACACACAGCAGCAGAAGTAGATGTCGCTACATAAAGACAGAAATGCAAGTTATAATCTGGAAATGAAAGACAAGGAGAAGTCAGTAAAGCTTGCCGCAGAGAGTGGAAAGCATTGTGCTGAGCTTCAATAGGAACTATAATACCCTCTGGAGCCTTACGGCCAAGCAGGGCGTACAGTGGAGCAGCAAGTTCAGCAAAGTCAGGTATCCACTGATGACAAAACACTAGAAGGCCTAGAAAGCGGCGTATTAGTTACAGTAGCAGGGAAAGGCATTGACATAATAGGCCCAATTCTCTGAGCAGTAATAGAGCGTCCAGCAGAGGAGAGACATACACCAAGAAATATCACTTGCGGTACAGCAAATTGCAGTTTTGATTCACTTTAAATCCCAAATAAGAGATATGTACAAGAGCTAACATAGTATCAGCAATGCAAGCATCATAACAAGGAGAACAAATAAGTAAATCATCTACATACTGGATCAGTACAGATTTGTCCAACGCCAAGTCCTGTAAAGCAGCTTTGAGGGCCTGCGAAAAATAAGCAGGACTCTCAGTGTACCCTTGAGACAGCGTAGTCCAGGTATACTGGCGCCCTTCAAACGTAAATGCCAGTAAATATCTCGACTCCTCCCCCACCGCTATGGAGTAGTAGGCGGAGCTTAAATCTATAACTGAGAAGTGGGTGGAGTCACATGGTATGCGAGTCCAAATATGAGGATTGGGTACAAGAGGAAAAACTGGTAGGACAATACAGTTAATTGCTCTCAAATCTTGCACAAATCGGTAGGACTTACCATCAGCCTTCAACACAGGCAAGATAGGAGTATTGCAAGGAGAAGAAGTGGGTACCAGCACACCCTGAGACAGCAGATTTTCAATTACTGGCCGTATTCCAGCCACCGATGCTGCAGGCAATGGATATTGACACACATATGGTAGTGGAGCTCCTGGTTGTACTTCATTCTTGACCGGAGGAATGTTGAGATGTCCAATATCATCACCTGGTACTGCTTACAGGGATGACGGAAGAGTGTCCAATGGTGTCACAGCTATAGGCTGTTGTACTTGCAGGGGACACAAGGTACACGTCAAAGTGCCAGTTTCCCAGCTTTATAACAGTCTTTGTTTCTGGATAAAAATTCTCGACCAAGCAAGTTGACAGGCAAAGTAGGGCCAACCAGAAAATCTGTATGATATAATTTTCCCTCCACTATAATTGGCACATCAGATAACTTTTGATGCATTATAGTCTTTCCTTCAATTCCTTCACAAGGTACTTTAGGAGCTGCAGTTAGCGCCTCAAACAGAGGAGGGGGTAGCTGGGAAAGGCATTGACATAATAGGCCCGATCCGAGTCGCGGCACAAACTGTAGACTCTGTAGGATTCCAGACCCACAGAGTCTACACTCCACGTAGCACATTGTGGGAACAGACAACATTCAGGCAGACTACCTAAGTCGGCATACGCTGGATCCCAGCAAGTGGGACCTCTCTCCAAGGGCCTTTGCATCCATAGTGTGCAGGTAGGGTCACCCAATCATGGACCTCATGGCCACCTCAAGGAACACCAAATCCTTAGCTGCCTTCAGCCGTCAGACAGAACCACAGTCTCAGGATCTGGATATCCTAGCTCAAGCTTGGCCCAGCTCCCATCTTCTGTATGTCTTTCCTCCATGGCTGCTGATCAGCCGTGTTCTGTGCAGGATAGAGTTGCACCCTGGCCGAGTGATCCTGGTGGCTCCAGATTGGCCTCACTGACCCTGGTATGCCGATCTAGTCCACCTATTATACAAGTCATCTCTCCCTCTTGGCAGACAACGGGGTCTCCTTCGGCAGGACCCATCTTAATGGAGGACCTCTATCCCTACTCGCTTATGGCTTGGCTCTTGAGCGGTGCAGGCTAGAGCGTAAGGGTTATTCTCCACAGATGGCTGCCACCTTACCCAAAGCAAAATGACCCTCAACCTTGTGGGCCTATGCCCAAGTTTGGCATCTCTTCTCTTCCTGGTGCACCTGGTTGTCTGTCTCCCCGTTTGAAAGTGGGGATACCAGTTGTTCTTTCTTTTTCTGTAACAAGGGTTCGAGAGGGGTTTATCCCTTCGCTCCTTGAAGGTTCAGGTTGCTGCCTTGACATGTTTTAGAGGTCCGGTCCGAGGCAGTTTCCTTGCATTGCATGCAGATGCTACCAGATTTTTGAGTGGGGTCCGTGCTCTCCGGCCGCTGGTTCGTCTGATAGTGCCTAACTGGAACCTTTCTCTAGTCCTCTGCTCTCTCACCATCTGAGTTGCTTCGTTGTTCTTCCTTGAAAGATCTCACGCTTAAGACAGCATTTCTCGTGGCAGCTACATCTGCTTGGCAGATTTCAAAACTCCAAGCTTTATCTTGCCGTGATCCCTTCTTCACCTTCTTGGCAGAAGGGGTGACCCTTCAAACAGTGCCGGCTTTCTTGCCTAAGGTCTTGTCTGCCTTTCATCTTAATCAGTCCCTGTCTCTTCCGGTTTTCTTCCAAGATCAGGGAGCGGGTTCTCAGCGTACTCTGCATCGCCTCGATGTTAGCTGTGATTTGCGTCGCTACCTTAAAGTCACCAGTCCAGTTTCGTCTTTCAGACCACCTGTTTGTGCTTTTGGCCAGTTCCCGGAAGGGGACTACCGCTTCTAAAGCGACCATAGCGTGCTGGATCAAGCAGACCATTGAATCTGCTTAAATTCTCCAGAATAAACCCATACCTATTGGACTTTGGGCTCATTCCACTCGGGCTCAAGCCACCTCTTGGGCTGAAAGGTCGCAAGTCTATCCACTCAATATCTGCAGGGCAGCGACGTGGTTGTGTCTGTCTACCTTTGCACGTCATTACCGCTTGGATCTCTAAGCCCAAGGAAGCAGCTTTTGGGGCCAATGTTTTGGCCGCATCAGTTTCTTCCTGCCCTACGGTGGGGTAGCTTTGTTGCTTCCCACTTGTCTAGACTGGTCTAGCAGGATGATTTGGAAGGTGATATTTTACTTACCGTTAATTTTCCTTTCCTGGAATCCTGCTAGACCAGTCCAGGACCAACCTAATATGTTCTCGGCTTTGTCGCCTTCAAGAAATTTCATGATACGTGCTGGCGACGGTCGTCTTTTCTTTGTCCTTGTTCGCATTCGGACACTTAGAAACATAGAAACATAGAAACATGATGACAGAAAAAGACCACAAGGCCCATCTAGTCTGTCCTTCCATAACTACAACAGTCCACTTTTTTTTTTTTTTTAATTATTTATTTATGTGAATTTTCAAATATACAGTATAACAATACAGTATAAAGTAATACAAGAAATTATCAGAACAATAAAGAATAACCAGAACAATGTCAAAATACAACAGTCCACGTCTCGGGGAGAAAAATCCTTCAATTTCAAACAACAAAATAAGAAAACAAAGCTAGGATAAAACCAAACCCTAGCCTACATAGTCCGATGTGGACCACCCCTAGAACCAAGAGAAACATAGAAACATGATGACAGAAAAAGACCACAAGGCCCATCTAGTCTGTCCTTCCATAACAACAACTACAACAGTCCACTTTTTACCTTTAGAGATCCTTTGTGTTGGTCCCATGCTTTTTTGAATTCAGTTACTGTCCTCATCTCTACCACCTCCACTGGGAGACTATTCCACGGATCCACTACTCTTTCCGTAAAGAAATATTTCCGCATATCACTCCTGAATCTATCTCCCTTCACCCTCATCCCATGTCCCCTCGTAGCAGAACTTGCTTTCAATTGAAAGAGGCTCTCTCCCTGAACATTTATGCCACGGAGGTATTTAAACATCTCAATCATATCACCTCTATCCTGCTTTTCCTCTAAGGTGTACATATTAAGATCCTTAAGTCTGTCCTCATATGCTTTATAATGAAGCCCATTAATCATTTTAGTAGCAACCCTCTGCACCGACTCCATCCTGTTCACATCCTTTTGAAGGTGCGGTCTCCAGAATTGCACACCATAATCCAAATGAGGTCACACCAAAGACTTATACAGAGGCATTATCACCTCCTTTTTTTCTGCTAGCCATTCCTCTCCGTATGCACCCAAGCATCCTTCTAGCTTTTGCCGTCGCCTTTTCTACCTGTTTAGTTACTTTAAGTTCATCAGACACAACCACGCCTAGGTCCCGCTCTTCTTTAGTGGACAAAAGTACTTCACCTCCTATACTGTATTGCTCCCTTGGATTGCTGCAGCCCAAATGCATGACCTTACATTTTTTAACATTAAATCCCAGCTGCCAAATTCTAGACCATTCTTCAAGCTTAGCTAGATCCCCCCTCATGTTATCTACACCTTCCTGGGTGTCTACTCTATTGCAGATTTTGGTATCATCCGCAAAGAGGCAAACCTTACCCGACAGCCCTTCCGCTATATCACTAACAAAGATGTTAAAAAGAATCGGACCAAGGACAGATCCCTGGGGCACACCACTGGTAACATCCTTCTCAGAGTGAGCTCCATTTACTTGTACTCTTTGTCGCCTCCCACCCAACCAATTTCTAACCCAAGCAGTAACTTTAGGGTCCATCCCTAGGGAGCTCAGTTTGTTTATAAGTCGCCTGTGAGGAACAGTGTCAAAGGCTTTACTGAAATCTAAATACACCACATCTAGAACTCTCCCTCGGTCCAACTCCCTGGTCACCCAGTCAAAGAAATCAATCAGATTTGTCTGACAAGACCTGCCTCTGGTGAATCCATGCTGCCTCGGATCCTGTAATCCGCCGGACTCCAGAAACCTCACTATTTTCTCTTTCAGCAGCGTTTCCAATAATTTACTCACCACCGAAGTTAAACTAACCGGCCTGTAGTTTTCAACCACATCCTTACTTCCGCTTTTGTGTAAAGGCACCACATGAGCCTCTCTCCAGTCCTTTGGCACCACTCCCGACTCCAACAAGGCATTGAAAAGGTCAGTCAGTGGAGTTGCTAGAACGTCCCCAAGTTTCCTCAGTATTCTAGGGTGTATCCCATCCGGTCCCATCGCTTTGTCTACTTTAAGTTGAGCTAGTTTCTCACGAACACAGTCTTCTGAAAATTGTTCAAGATGTCCCTCGCTTCAGTTCTTATTTGTGGGTGTTTTCTGAGGTCCTGCTCCTGGTTCTTCATCTGTGAACACAGAACAAAAATATTTGTTAAGCAATTCCGCTTTATCCTTATCAGCTTCTACATATTCCCCCCCTGCACCCTTGAGTCTGACAATACCACTTTTGCCCTTCCTCTTCTCACTAATATATCTGAAAAATGTCTTATCCCCCCATTTTATTGCATTGGCTATTTCCTCCTCCTTTTGAATCTTTGCCTTCTTGACTACTTTGCTAGCTTCTCTAAGTTTTTCCAAATACAGATGCCTGTCTTCCTCTCTCTGTGATCTCTTGTATTTCATGAAGGCCTCCCTCTTTTTCTTCACTTTTTCAGCTACTTCCTTCGAAAACCATAGCGGTCTCCTGTTCCTTTTGCCTTTATTTACCATTTTAACAAAAAGGTTGGTTGCCTTTAAAATTCCCCCTTTCAGTTTTGCCCACTGTTTTTCTACATCCCCCAGCTGTTCCCATCCCACTAACGACTCCCTGAGGTATTGGCCCATCTTCGCAAAGTTAGTCTTCCTAAAGTCTAAGATCTTCACCTTGGAATGGATTCTAACAGCCCTAGTCCTAATACTGAACCACACCATCTGGTGATCACTGGATGCAAAATGATCTCCCACTACAACATCAGAAACACTTTCACCATTGGTAAGCAATAAGTCCATTATGGCCCCTTCACGTGTGGGGTCTGTTACCAATTGCCTGAATAGTTCTCCCTGTAGAGAATCCAGGATCTCCTTACTTCTAGATGATACTGCAGCAGGAATGTGCCAATCAACATCTGGCATATTGAAATCTCCTAGCAATAGCACTTCCCCTTTCCTAGCAATGCTGCGTATGTCTTCAATTAACTCTCTGTCCACCTCTTCCTCTTGTGAGGGAGGTCTGTATATCACACCAATGCAAATAGATTTCTCTTTCCCTCTTTCTAGTTTAACCCACAATGCCTCCTCTCTCCCTTTTAAGCTCTGTAATTCCAAAGCTTTAATAGTAGTTTTTACATATAGTGCCACTCCTCCTCCCCTTCTTCCTACCCTGTCCTTTCTGAATAAAGTATAGCCAGGTATAGTTACATCCCAGTCATGGTTTTCTGTGAACCATGTTTCTGTAACTGCCACCAAATCCAAGTCAGCCACTCCCACCAAAGCTTCAACTTCAGGGATCTTATTTCCCATGCTACGGGCATTAATACACACTGCTTTCCATATGTTACCCCTGTTACCCATTTCCATAAAGGTATTTAATGTATCACCTACCTGGGGGCTTTCACTTACCTGGGGGCTTTCTTCACCCATCCCCAACGAATCTAGTTTAAAGCCCTCTTCAGTAGATTAGCCAGTCTACTACCAAAGATGCGTTGACCTTTCTTGGACAGATGGATGCCATCTCTGCTCTGCAACCCTTGGAACAGCATCCCATGGTCTAGGAAACCAAAACGCTCTCGAAGACACCATCCACGCAGCCATGCATTCATCTCCAGGATGCGAGCCTCTCTGCCTTGGCCTTTACCCTCAACAGGGAGGATTGAAGAGAACACCACCTGTGCACCAACCTGCTTCACCCCCTGTCCCAGAGCCATGAAGTCACTTTTGATACGTTCCGAGGTATTCCTGGCAGTATCATTTGTTCCAACATGGATTAGCAACATTGGGTAATAGTCAGTGGGCTTGATGAGTCTCGGCAAACTCTCCGTAACATCTTGGATCTTGGCACCAGGCAGACAGCATACCTCTCTGGACATCAAGTCTGGTCGGCAGATGGACGCCTCAGTACCCCTCAGAAGAGTCTCCAACCACCACTACCCTTCGTTTCCTTCTGGTCACTGATTCCGCAACTATGGGGTACTTGACCTCTGGTTCTTCCCTTTCCAGGGATGCTTTCACCTCCTCCACTTCCAGGGCTGCATAATGGTTCTTCAATTCAAGGGATGGAGAAGTTGGATTGGTGATTTTGCAGGCTCTGGTGACTTTTGTCCAACCATCGACATTCTGTTGGCACCCATCTTCTCCTGTGCTGGAGAGCCTGGTTGCTGCAAGAAGCATCTCATCAATGTACTTCTCACTGTCTTGAATGCTCCTCAGCCTCGCCACCTCCTCTCTGAGTTCCTCCACTTGTTTCCTCAGAGCTTCAGCATGCAGGCACCCTGCACATGGAACCGGTTCCTCAACTGGCATTAGGACCTCTGTCTGGACCGTGGCAGAAGCTGTAATGGGGGCAACAGCTTTAGCAATACGATTTTTCCCAGCCATTGTCCTGTTTGTGGAGCTTAGGTATTGTTTGATGTGTGGAGCCCTGGTTAGGAAAGCCTCAAAAGGGTAGGGCACAGGAGCTTTTTATGCAGGCTTCAACTGCACTCAGGAAACAGGCCCACTAATTCTTGATTAGGTGTTAGCAGTTTCTGAACCTGAGGAGGTTACAGAGTTCAGCAACCTACTGTGCTCAAGTAAAAGTTCCCTGTTTGATGTGTGGAGCCCTGGTTAGGAAAGCCTCAAAAGGCATCAACTTCACAGTTGATGCCTGTTTGGTGCTGAAACCTCATTCTGGTTGTTCATTTCTTTATGTAGTCTTACAGGCTAGTTCTCTTTGTGTTCAATTGTTGTGGGGTTCTTCTGCATGCCATAGTTATATTGAAGCATCTCTCTAGAGGGGCATGCCTGTATGCCAGTGATGTCACAAAGCTTTTGTGATTTTTCTCTATCTTGCCGATCTGCTGACAGGGGAGCACTACCCACTTGTCTGGAATGGTCTAGCAGGATTCCAGGAAAGGAAATTAATGGTTAGTAAAACTTCACCTTCCTTTCTGGGACCTTAACATTGTCTTGTCAGAACTTATGAGGCCTCCCTTTGGCCTCGGCCTCTCTGAAGCACTTTATGTGGAAAGTAGCCTTTCTGGTGACAATCATTCAGCAGGGAGAATTAGTGAGCTTCAAGTGCTGGTTCACTACCCTCCTTACATAATAGTGGTATAGTGCATACATCTGAAATTCCTTCCCAAGTTTTGTCTCAGCCTGATTGAGATGAAATTGTCATTCTGCTAGTGCAGCTTTTCTCGTATTCAATCCAAATACCCCGGGATGGCCTGTGTCATAAAAGACCATTTCCTCCTGGGTATCGGACTATATTTCCTTCTACAGTCGGCAGTCACCTGGCTGCATTGGGCCTTAATGTCTATGGGAGCCAGCATAGCCAGCCTGGACTCTGTTTCTGTGCAGGACATCTGCAGAATGGTCTTTTGGACTTCAATCCATACCTTTTACGAAGCACTACATCTTGAACCACTCGTCAGCTCAGGACCTTGCCTTTTGGCCAGGCAGTCCTCCAAAACCTCATTTGTTTTCTCTGCTCCCCCACACACTAGAGAAGCTGGGCCATAATCTTAAGGGATTCTGAGGCAACCTTCATCTCTGGACTCACTTATCAAGTGTGCCTGAATTCCCCTGCTTGTCTGCGGAGAACCGTAGGTGCTTACCTGTAATAGGGGTTTTCTGTAGACAGCAGGGGTATGCAGCAACGCCTGCCCGTCTATCTTCCCTGTCCAAAAAAAAAGAAGCGAAGGACTGAGAAGGCACCGGACATACAGGCATCAGTAATTCAATTTCATACAGAAGGTAGATGACTTCAGTATTCGGTGGTCAGAACTTTAGTGTCTAATCCTCAATGGACTCCTCGAGCATCCTTGTTGCTCAGCTATGTTATGGACTGAATTCAATGGTGAGAATGCTGGTTGGGAAGAAGCGCAAGCATGCTTAAAGTCAAAAAGACTTCTGTGAGCTGGACAGAGCCCAGCACAAAGGCAATGTCAGACATTGCCTATCAAGTGTTACTTATCGTCCCTCCAGTCCAGTCCTGCACCTCTGGGTAGTGCACCTCTTCCAGCAG
Organism: Ichthyophis bannanicus; assembly: GCA_033557465.1. NCBI lineage: Eukaryota > Metazoa > Chordata > Amphibia > Gymnophiona > Ichthyophiidae > Ichthyophis > Ichthyophis bannanicus. The sequence goes on from CM066037.1 coordinate 212,961,314, forward strand.
CTTGGAGACTGAGCATGTCATCTTTTGATGACACCCGGTACATATATAGCTGGCACCGCCTACCAGCCCCAGTATGTTCAGTTTCCAAGTAGCTGGAGGAGGTAGTGAGCCAGGGTGCTGGACTTGCTGAAAAAACAAATAAGGAGCTTTTAGGATAGAGTGAGGTTTCTTGGTTCACTTTGAGTATCTTTTTCCATGTCTTTACAGGTGTAGCCTTTTGTTTGTTTATTGGGGGGGGGGGGGGAGTTAAAACTCGAAGACCGGTGTGGAAGGGCTCCCCCCCCTTTCCAGGAACCCAGGGTGTGTCGGGGGGCTCCTTAAGGCTGAGTCCTCTGGCAGCTCCCGATCCTATTGGTGGGTGAGGAGCCGCTGTGTTTATCTGTCTGGCAGCCCAGGACTCCTCCGCCCCCCCCCCCCCCCCCCAGCGCCAAAGCCCTGAATGTGCAGCTGAGTGTGGGGGGAACAGAACTGAAGGGAGGTAAGGAGGGGGATTAGCAGGGAAGGTAGAGGAATGGAACGGAAAGCCTGGAGATCGCCCGCAGACAAAAGCAGGGTGCAGTCCGGGTCAGAGGCAGCGGCTTCAAGAGTCACGCGGATGCCGTGCATTGTTAGGAGGCCTGGACCACATGGTGGCTGGTTCCTGCCAGTGGTTTTGGCACAGAGCTCACAGCCTGTCTTCCCGCTCAGGCAGTGTGTTTGGATTAGACTCCTGCCAGTTCTAACCTAATTACTTTTGGCACAGCTGGAGTTTTCCCACTTGTTTGCAGTAGCTTTAGATCCTTTACTTTCTTTTTTTTAGTTTCTTTTGTTTTTCTCTTTTAGGGGCTAGAGGTTCATAGTTTGTCCATTGGTTACTTTTCTTCATTTTTTTAATTTATTTTTTTATTTTTTAAATTTGAAGAAGGAAAGCACGTGTCGGTGAAGGACTGCTGGGGTTGAGGCTGTTGCCCCTCTGGATCTGTGGTCTGCAGCAGGGCCCGCCATGCCAGCAAAGCCCCAATACCTGGTTTGTGGGACCTGCTGGGGGGTGGTCTCTGAGACCAGAGTATGTGTCTTCTGTATGCAGGAGGCTAACTCCTTGGAACATGACCTGCAGGACAAGGTGAGTCGGATTCCACCCCTGGTGCAGGAGGGCCAGGAGGCAGTGGGTCCTACTCTGTCTCCTGGCTGATGGGAACCGCAGTCTGTCAGCCTCTCCGGGACCCTCCACGATTCTCCAGGACCAAGCAGGAAGTCAGTCCTCACTTAAGGGTGACGTCGGTGCCGACGGAGCCCTCGCGGAGCAATTTTCCCCAGCTTTCGCAGAAAGCCTTTGGGAATTGCAGCGCGCATGCGCGGTTCTCTTCCTGCCCAGGGATGCCATCTTGCTCAGTCTCCTTTTTTCTGCGGAGCCCTACAGACGTAGTTTGTTGTCGCCGCTGAAAAAGTTGATTTCTTTGGTTTATTCTGTTATTTTCTCGCTTGCCGCCGGGCCTCGCCTAAGGGGCCCGTTCACAGTTTTGATTTTCTTTTTTTCTCTCCAACTGGCGTTCCCGCCTGTTTCTCCTTCTTCCCTGGCAGCGCGGTCTTTCGACCTTGCAGGGGCCCTTTTTCCCCCAATGGCTGCCAGCGGGTTTAAAAAGTGTGATCGTTGTGTCAAACTCATGTCTCTCACTGACACGCATGACTGCTGCCTCCGCTGCCTCGGGCCCGAACATAACCCTATGAGTTGCGGTCCGTGCAGCAAGATGTCCTCGAAGGCGCTAAGGAGTCGGCAGTCGCAAAGGGATAGAATCTTCTCTGACTCCGCGTCCGGTCGGGCCCGGACCTCGTCAGAGGCCTCGACGTCTCGTGGCTCCGGCTCCGAGCATCGTCGGAGTTCTTCTGAGCAGGGGTCCCCCGGCCGGGAACACCGTCGGGAGAAGAGGCCCGCGAGGGTGGTGTCGGAGGACGCGCCTGGTCCCTCGAGGGCCAGGTCGCTCAGCCCCGTCGGACGCCCTGGGTCCTCGGAGAGGCCGGTGAAGCTTCCTCGTCTTGAGATGGAGTCGTCTGGACACGTGAGTGCTATAGTCCTCCTGGACTCTCCCCCAGGAGAACCGACGTCGGACCCGACGCCGTCGGGGCCCGAGTCGGCGGCTGCTGGGTCGTCTGAGCTTGGTCTCAGACTGACGACCTTGGAGCGCAGTATCGCTGCCTTCATGGACCAGCAGCGGGCATTGATCACCAGCCTCGCCAGTGCATCTGCCCCGACCACCGGGACGTTGACGCCCAAGTCGACCCCGGAGGCCGAGTCGATCCTCGAGTCCATACGAGCTCGAGTCGATCCTCGACCTAGGTCTCCCTCGGCTTCCCGTTCGGGACCGAGGTCCTCGACGCCGGCCTCGGCGTCGGGGCGGAGGTCTCCGGCCCCCGCCCGCACGGAGCTCGATTCTTTTTCGGTGGAATCGGGCTGGGACACGGAGGAGGACGAGTCACCCGGTTCGTTTCAGACTCGGTGCGTCCCCTCCGACTCGCCCGAGTCGGAGCCTCGGAGGCGGTCCCCCCCCGGAGGATACCCGGTTCTCAGATTTCGTGAGGGATATGGCCAGGGCTTTGGCCTTCCCCGCAGATCCGGAGGAGGAACCTCGAGCCGAAGAGCTCGAGGCCCTTCAATATGACTCCCCCCCCCGAAGGAGGCCTTTACTGTACCGGTTCCCCCGATGCTGGAGCGACTTCTCTTCCGCATGTGGGAGAGCCCGGCCTCGACGCCGGTGTTGAGCAAGCGGGTTGATTCCATGTATCGAGTCCGCAAGAGCCCTGGGTTCCAGAAGGCGCAACTACCACACCATTCCATGGTGGTGGAATCGGCCATGCATCGGCTTAAGAGTCAAAAGATGCACTCCTCGGTGCCTCCGGGTAAGGAGGCCCGGAACCTGGATGCCATCGGTAGAAAGTGCTTCCAGGGCTCTATGCTTGCTTGTCGAGTCCAGACATATCAGCTGTATATGGGCATGTATCTTCGAGACCTGGCGAAAGAAATTGCGGAGTTCTCGGCCGGTCTCTCCGAGGAACCTTTGCAGCGGTTCCAGGCCTTGTCCACAGGGATTCAAGAGTGTTCAAAGTTCATTTCTCGAGCGGCCTACGATGGCTTCGAGGCATCGGCTCGGGTGGCCGGAGCCGGCATCAGGGCTCGCCGCCAGGCGTGGCTTCAGTCGTCCGACCTCGAGCCGTGGGTGCAGGACAAGTTGGTCGATGTTCCTTGCAGAGGTGAAAACCTCTTCGGCAAACGCATGGCCGAAAAGGTGGCGAAGCTCGAGTTGGAGACCCTCACCAGGACTCGCCTTTCCAGAAAGACCTCTGCCCCTTCACAGAAGAAGAAGGGCTCGGGGAAAAAGCCTTTTTACCCGAGGAAGGTGTTTGCTTATAAGCAACACCACCCACAATATCAGGCCTCAGCAACCCCCCGTCAGGGGCAGCAGCCTAAGGGGCAGGGTAACAGATCCCGGAGGCAGAGAGCCCCCAAGCCCGCTACGCAGGCCCCGGCCCAGCAGGGTGGGGTTTTTTGACTATGCCCGCATAGCCTCTCCCCCTCAAGGGCCTTCGCCCAGCACGGGGGGCCGGCTGACCCACTTTGCGCACAAGTGGTCAGCCATAACATCCGATTCCTGGGTGCTGCAGGTGGTTCAAAGGGGCTACCTCCTACATTTTCTCCAGGTGCCTCCCCCCTACTTTCCAGGGGAGCCTCCCAGACCCCCTCTGCACAGGGACTTACTCCTTCAGGAGCTGCAAGGTCTGATTCAAGAACGGGCTGTGGAGCCAGTGCCCCAACACCTGTGGGGTCACGGGTTTTACTCGAGATACTTCCTGATTCCAAAGAGAACAGGAGGCCTCAGACCCATTCTGGACCTACGCAACCTCAACAAGTTCCTGCAGCGGGAAAAGTTCAAGATGCTTACTCTTGGAACCCTACTGCCCTACCTCCAGCAGGGAGATTGGCCATGCTCCTTGGATCTAAAGGATGCTTATACACACATCCTTATTCATCCGGACCACCGGCAATATCTAAGATTTGTGGTGGCAGGGAATCATTATCAGTACCGCGTACTGCCCTTTGGACTGTCCTCCGCTCCCAGGGTGTTCACGAAGTGCCTGGCAGTGGTGGCAGCCTTCCTGAGGCTTCAAGGCCTCTTCGTCTTTCCATACCTGGACGACTGGCTCATCCGGGCATCGTCTGCTCCAGAGGTTACTTGGGCCACTCAACGCACAGTGGCTCTGCTTCAGCACTTGGGCTTTGTCATAAACTTCGAAAAGTCCGCTTTGCTCCCCTCTCAGGATCTCAAGTTCATAGGGGCACGGCTGGACACTTTGCAGGCTCGTGCCTTCTTGCCTCTGGAACGGGCCAACAGGCTCATAGCCCTAGATGGCAGGTTCAACAGCATGTCGCCGGTCCCTGCCAGACAGTTCCTGCAGCTGCTCGGGCACATGGCCTCCACGGTCCATGTCACCCCGAATGCCCGTCTACATATGGGACCTGCTCAGTGGAGCCTTCGCACTCAATGGCATCAGGCTACAGGGAGGCTGTCGGACCTGATACAGATTTACGACCGTCTGGTCTCCTCCCTGCAATGGTGGCTTCACCTGCCCAACCTGGTGCTCGGCATGACCTTTCAGTCTCCCCCACCGTCCCAGGTGCTCATGACAGATGCCTCTCTCCTGGGATGGGGGGCGCATTGTCAAGGGACATGCACTCAAGGCCTCTGGACACCTTGGGAAGCCGCCCAGCAGATAAACTTCCTGGAGCTCCGGGCGATCCGCCTAGCTCTGCGGACCTTCTCACCTCACGTTTTGTCAGTCCGTATTGGTGCAGACGGACAATCAGGTTGCAATGTTCTACGTGAACAAACAGGGGGGCACGGGCTCCCTCCTTCTATGCCAGGAGGCTCAGAGACTCTGCTCCTGGGCAGTCGGTCACGACATCCTCCTCAAGGCGGTTTACCTGCCAGGGCAGGACAATTGCCTGGCGGACAAACTGAGCCGGATTCTGCAGCCGCACGAATGGAGGTTGAACCCTGCAGTGGTCCAACAGCTCTTCCGCCAGTGGGACTCTCCCACCGTGGATCTCTTTGCCAGTCCCCTGAACCGGCAGCTTCCCAGGTTCTGCTCCCGGCACCCGCATCCGCTCAGAGTAGCGCCGGATGCTTTCCTCATCTCGTGGTCCACGGGTCTGCTGTATGCCTTTCCCTCCCACACCACTTGTGTCCCGGACATTGTTCAAAGTTGTCCAGGACAGGGCCTCCGTGATCCTGGTAGCGCCCCGGTGGCCGAGACAACCGTGGTTCCCTCTGCTTCTACAGCTAGCAGTGGAAACCCCTCCTCCTCTGGGGTTTCGGTCTGATCTCCTGACCCAGGATCAGGGTACTCTCCTGCACCCCAACCTCCGGGCCGTGCACTTGATGGCCTGGCTGCTGAAAGGGTAGTCCTAGCTCCGCTTCTGCAACCCCCGGTCCACGCGGAAGTCTTACGCCCTTAAATGGCGTCGCTTCTCGGTCTGGTGTGCTCAGCGATCTGAGGACCCCTTCACCTGCAGTATTTGCTTCACCTCTCCGATCTAGGCCTCAAATCCAACTCTGTCAGAGTCTACCTCAGTGCTCTCTCCGCGCACCATTCTCCGGTGGAAGGCCAGCCTCTTTCCTCGCACCCCTTGGTGGCGCGTTTTCTTAGAGGCCTCCTTCTGCTCAAACCTCCGTTGCGCCCTCCAGCCCCTGACTGGGACCTCAATGTGGTTCTGCAAAGGCTTACCTGTCCGCCTTTTGAACCCCTGGCTACCTGCCCTCTTCGTTTCCTTTCCTGGAAAACTCTCTTCTTGGTAGCCCTTACTTCCGCGAGGCACGTAAGTGAGCTACAAGCCCTAGTGTCGGAGCCCCCGTACACTAGGTTCTACAGGAATAGGGTAGTCCTAAGGACCCACCCTAAGTTTCTTCCAAAGGCGGTCTCCCACTTTCACATCAACCAGGAGGTGGTTCTTCCGACCTTCTTTCCCAGGCCGCATACCAGCCGAGCGGAGTCTGTTCTGCATACCCTGGACTGTCGGAGAGCCTTGTCCTTCTACCTTGATTGTACACGAGAGCATAGGAAAGCTGTCCAGCTTTTCGTATCTTTTGACCCCAATCGGTTGGGGGTACCTGTCTCCAAACGTACCCTGTCCACCTGGGTGGCCGACTGTATCGCCTGGGCCTACGGGGCAGCCGGCCTCTCCTTGGAGAGTCGCGTCACGGCTCATCGTGTCCGGGCGAAGGCTGCGTCCGTGGCTCATCTTCGCTCTGTTCCATTGGCAGACATCTGCCGGGCCGCTACTTGGTCTACAAGCCAGACCTTTGCGGCTCATTACTGCCTGGAGAAGGAGTCCCGCAGGGACAGTGCTTTCGGTCAGGCAGTCCTCCACAATCTCTTTGAGGTTTAGGCAACTCCTACCCTCCGGCCCTGGTGTTGGGCTACCGGCCAGATTCGTATTCAGAGAAGATTCCTCCCTCTGTACTGTTGAGCTTGGGGGAGCTCTTTAGGCTTGAGGTCCCCGGTAGCCTTAAGCTTGGGAGTCCCATAAGTGAGGACTGACTTCCTGCTTGGTCCTGGAGAAAGTAGTTACTCACCTGTAACAGGTGTTCTCCAGGAGCAGCAGGAATCAGTCCTCACTACCCTCCCTCCTCCCCTTGGAGTTGCAGTCATTTTTATTGCATAGCTTTGCTAACTTTTTTGCTGTCTTTCCGCTATGTTATCAGACTGAGCAAGATGGCATCCCTGGGCGGGAAGAGGACCACGCATGCGCGCTGCAATTCCCAAAGGCTTTCTGCGAAAGCTGGGGAAAATTGCTCCGCGAGGGCTCTGTCGGCGTCACCCTTAAGTGAGGACTGATTCCTGCTGCTCCGGGAGAACACTTGTTACAGGTGAGTAACTACTCTATCTCCCCTGAGAAGTAACAGGACTCCTGGTGAATTTTTCACCGGAGTTTGTCTTGCTGTTACACAAGGTATTTTGCTTGTGTCGTCAGGGTTTGGCTGGCGGCCCCTCTGCATCAGCAATGGGGATGAAGAGGGCTGCGGGCGCAACAGATGGCGAGACAGGAGTTCCGTCTAAGAGGGTCAGGGGCCCCGAAGAGTGGCATCCCTCACCAGGGTCTTAAGGACCGGAGGGTGATGACTTGGACACAGATCTGGACCTCCAAGAGGAGCTGGAAGAAGGTGAGATTACGGAGCTGGAAGATCAGTCCAGGCTTCTGAGAATGTTCTTTTGGGAGGAGCTCCCGGGGCTCATCTCTGAGTCCTTAAAGACACTAAACATGCCCATGAGCCTCCCTCTGGAGGATGAGGTATTGGAGGGTCCTCTGCTCCAGGCAGTTTGGAAGTTGCAGGCAGTGTTTCCAGTGCACAGAGTGATCAGGCAGATGATCCGGGAGGAGTGGGATCTGCCAGAAGCTCGCCTCAAGGGGGTGCGGGCTTTGTCATGCCTTTACCCTTTGCAGGAGCGTGAGCTCCTGCGGCTGCCTAAGGTGGACACAGCAGTGTCGGCGGTTACCGAGAATTCTCCAGGACCAAGCAGGAAGTCAGTACTCACATATGGGTGACGTCGGCGCAGACGGAGCCCCCGTGCGTAGCATTTCCCCAGCTTTCAAAGAAAGCCTTTGGGAATGCAGCACACCTGCCCGGTCCCCTTCCCGCCCAAGGGTGCCATCTTGCCCAATCTTTATTTTTCCGCGGAGCCCAACGGATGTGAGTTCATGTCACCTGGGAAAAGTTGATTTTTTTTTCTGCGATTTTCGCTTTGTCTTATCCGGTTCAACGCCGGTTCCCCTTCCCGCCTGGACTCAGTACACCAGTATCGATTCCGGAGTTGTGATTTTCGGTTTTTGTCCTTCGTGACTAGCGTGTTCGCTCTTTTTGTGTTTTCACTGGCAGCCCGGTCTTTTGACCCGATGGCTGCCAGCGGGTTCAAAAAGTGTGATCGGTGCAAGAAACTTGTCTCTCACCGACACACATGAGTGCTGCCTCGGGCCCGACCATGACCCACTGGCCTGTGGCCCGTGTGGCAAAACGTTATTGAAGGCGCTTTGGAGCCATCAGCATCAACGTGAGAGAATTTTCTCTAACTCCGCGACCGGCCGGGCCTGGACTTCATCAGAGGCCTCGACAAATAGGGAGTCCGACCCCGAGCGCCATCGGGGTTCCTCTGAAAGGGAGTCTCCCTCCCGGGAGCACAAAAAGAAGAAAAAGCTCACAAGGGCGGCGTTGGTGGAGGCTCCTGTTTCCTCGAGGGCCAGGTCGCTTAGCCCTGACCACCGCCGCCCCGGGCTCTCGGAGTCAGAGATGCCTTCCAAGCTACCTCGTGTGGAGCCAGAGTCCCAGAGTCATGTAAGTGCAGTTGTCCTCGTAGACTCTCCTCCGGGGAACCGACGTCTGGCCTGATGCCGTCGGAGCCCGAGTTGGGGGCTGCTGAGTCTCCTGAGCTTGGACTCGGGTTGATGGCCTTGGAGAGCAGCTTGGCTGCCTTCATGGAACAGCAGTGGGTGCTGATCGCCTGTTTGACCGGTGCATCTGCCCCGACCACCGGGGCCTCGACATCTAAGTCGACCCCAGAGACCGAGCCAATCCTCGAGTCGAAGTCTCGAGTCGATCCTCGGTCAAGGTCCCCCTCAACCTCCCGTGCAGGGCCGAAGTCGTCGACACTGATATCCTTGGCGTTGGGGTGGGTGGCACCGAGGCCCACATGGCCGGAGCTGCTCGATTCCTCCTCGGAGTAGTCGGAGTGGGAGACGGAGGATGAGGAGTCCCCAGACACCTTCCAGACCCGGTGCATCCTTTCGGACTCACAGGAGTCCGAGCCTCGGAGACGGTCCCCCCCAGAGGATACTCGGTTCTCGGACTTCGTGAGGGACATTGCCGAGGCCTTGGCCTTCCCTGCGGATGCCGAGGAGGAGCCTCAAGCCGAGGAGCTCGATGCCCTCCAGTATGATTTTCCTCCGAAGGAAGCCTTTACTGTACCGGTTTCTCCGATGCTGGAACGGCTGCTCTTCCGTATGTGGGAGGCACCGGCCTCGACGCCAGTTCTTAGTAAACGAGTTGATTCCATTTATCGAGTCTGTAAGAGCCCTGGGTTCCAAAAGGCGCAGCTACCGCACCACTCCATGGTTGTGGAATCGGCCATGCACCGTCTGAAGAGTCAGAAGATGCACTCCTTGGTGCCCCCCTGGCCGGGAGGCCCGGAACCTCGATGCCCTCGGTAGAAAGTGCTTCCAGGGCTCTATGCTATCTTGCCTTGTCCAGACCTACTAGCTGTACATGGGCATGTACCTACGAGACCTGGCAAAGGAGATTGCCGGGTTCTCAGCTGGCCTCTCCGAGGAACCTTTGCAGAGATTCAAGGCTTTGTCAACAGGGATTCGAGAGCGCTCAGTTTCTCTCAAGCAGCCTATGATGGCTTCAAGGCTTTGGCCCGGGTAGCTGCGGCTGGCATCGGTGCACGCTGTCAGGCCTGGCCACAGTCATCAGATCTGGAGCCATGGGTACAGGACAAGTTGGTCTGTGTCCCTTGCCGAGGTGAAAACCTTTTCAGTAAGCCCATGACTAAAAAGGCTGCGGAAATCGAGACTGAGACTCTCACCAGGACAAGGCTGTCCAGGAAGATTTCTGCCCCTTCTCAGAAAACAAGGTCTCGGGGAAGAAGCCCTTTTTCCCAAGGAAGGGTGCTGCCTACAAATCCTACCCTCAATATCAGGCCTGTCCAGCTGTCCAACAGGGCCTGCAGGCCAAGGGGCAGGGGCATGGGCCCCATAGGGAGAAGGCCCCCAAGCCGCCAGCTCTGGCTCCTGCACAGTAGGGAGTGGGGTTTTGACTCCCACAGCATAGCCTCTTCTCCACAGCTGGCTCCATTCAGCACAGGAGGGCGGCTGACCCTGTACGCCTACAGGTGGCCAGCCATCACAAGGGGATACCTGGGTCTTCAGCATAGTCCAAAAGTGCTACATGCTCCACTTCCACTAGATACCCCCTCCTACTTTTGAGGGGAACCTCCAAGACTCCCTCTGCACAGAAACCTCTTCCTTCAGGAGTTAGCAAGTCTTCTAAAGGAACAGGCGGTGGAACCGGTGCCTCACCACCTGAAAGGGCAAGGCTTCTACTCCAGGTACTTTCTGGTACAAAAAAGGACAGGAGGCCTCCGGCCTATCCTAGACTTGCGAAACCTAGACAAGTTTCTGGAGAGGTTAAAGTTCAAGATGCTTACCCTTGGGATACTGCTGCCCTACCTCCAACAGGGAGATTGGCTATGCTCCTTAGAACTAAAGGATGCTTATACTCACATTCTCATCCATCCAGACCACAGACAATATCTCAGATTTGTGGTGGGAGGAAACCATTTTCAGTACAGAGTACTTCCCTTTGGCCTAACCTCCGCCCCCAGGGTTTTCACCAAATGCCTGGCGGTGGTGGCGGCCTATCTCAGAAATCAGGGAAGTTTTGTCTTCCCATACCTGGACGACTGGCTCATCAGGGGTCAGTCTCTCCAGGAGGCCAGACAAGCCACTCTTCGCACTGTCTCTCTTCTTCAGCATCTGGGCTTTGTCATAAACTACGGAAAGTCCACTTTGCTCCCCTCACGGAACCTAGAGTTTATCGGGGCAAGATTAGATACCCTGCAGGCAAGAGCTTATTTGCCCGAGGACAGGGCCCACAGGCTGATGGACTTGGCCAACCAGTTCCAAAGCAATTCTCAGGTCTCCGCCAGACACTTCCTGCGGCTCCTGAGCCACATGGCATCCACGGTACATGTGACCCTGAATGCCCGTCTGCACATGCGGGCGGCTCAGTGGTGCCTCAGAGCTCAGTGGGCGAAAGCCACAGGTGACCTCCGAGACAGACACCACTCTTGGACTCCTCCTTGCAGTGGTGGCTACATCTCCCAAACCATCTAAGGGGGGTACATTTTCAGGCCCCAGCACACACAAGGGTGCTGACGACTGATGCTTCCTTAAAGGGCTGGGGTGCACATTGCCAGGGTACGTGCACTCAAGGCCTCTGGTCTCCTGTGGAGACCACACAGCAGATCAATCTTTTGGAGCCGTGAGCAATCCGCTTAGCTCTACAGACTTTCTCATGCCCTCTCTCACCAGTCTGTCTTAGAACATTGCTACCTGATTGTCTGAACTATGTGAACAAGCAAGGGGGCACAGGGTCCAGACTCCTGTGTCAGGAGGCGCAGGCCCTTTGCTCCTTTGCAGTCAAACAAGGCATGTTTCTCAAAGAAGTTATCTGTTCAGGAGACCTTCTTGGCAGACAAACTAAGCAGGATTCTCCAGCCTCACGAATGGCAGTTGAATCCACTGGTGGTCCAGCAAATCTTTCTATGATGGGGACTTCCATCCGTTGATCTCTTTGCCAGTCTGCTGAACCGTCAGCTGCCCAGGTTTGGCTCCAGACAGCCGCATCCCCTGAGAATGGCAGCAGATGCGTTTCTCATCTCTTGGTCTACGGGCCTCCTGTATGCGTTTCCTCCCATGCCCCTGGTGGCCCAAACTCTGTTCAAGATTTTACGGGACAAGGCCTCGGTGATTCTGGTAGCCCCCAGATGGCCGAGGCAACCCTGGTTTCCACTTCTTCTGCAGTTGGCGGTGGAAACTCCATTCCCTCTGGGGTTGCAACACGATCTCCTGTCTCAGGATCAGGGTTCCCTTCTGCACCCCAATCTCAGATCCCTCAATCTGATGGCCTGGCAGCTGAAAGGATAGTGCTAGCTCCCTTACTTCTACCTAGGGAAGTTGAGGAGGTGGTCTTGGCCTCTAGGAGGCAATCCACCAGAAAGTCCTATGCTCTCAAGTGGCATAGGTTCTCAATATGGTGTGCTCAATGCAATGAAGATCCTTTCTCCTGCCTTGTGCCAGTAGTACTACAGTATCTACTTCACCTGTCAGACCTAGGCCTTAGGTCCAACTCTGTTTGGGTCCACCTCAGTGCTCTATCAGCACACCACTCACCGGTGGAGGGACAGTCTGTCGGTTCACCCCTTGGTGTCCCGCTTCCTCAGAGGCCTGCTTTTGCTGAAGCCTCCGATTCGTCCACCTGCCACTGAGTGGGATTTGAACGTGGTCTTGCAACAACGTACTCGCCCACCGTTTGAGCCGATGGCTACTTGCCATTTACGCTACCTTTCTTGGAAGGCGCTCTTCCTGGTAGCTCTTACCTCGGCCAGATGTGTGAGTGAACTACAAGCTCTGGTTTCTGATACACCGTATACACTGTTCTGTAGGAACAGGGTGGTCCTACGGACCCATCCGAAGTTCCTCCCAAAAGTTCCAGCTCAGCCAGGAGGTGGTGGTTCTGACATTCTTTCCCAGCTGGGCTGAAACAGTCTTGCATACCCTGGACTGTAAGAGGGCATTGTCATTTTACATAGAACGTACGCAGGGGCACAGAAGGGCTACTCAGCTCTTCATCTCCTTTGACCCTAATAAACTGGGGTTGCCTGTCTCCAAGCATACCTTGTCCACTTCGGTAGCAGATTGTATCGCCTGGACTTACAAGGTAGCCAGCCTCGCCTTGCAGGGTCGAGTCACGGCACACCATGTCAGGGCGAAAGCCGCGGCAGTAGCTCATTTCCGCTCTGTTCCGTTGGCAGACATCTGCTGGGCTGCTACTTGGTCTTCAAGCCAGACTTTTGCAGCCCACTACTGCCTCGAGAGAGAGTCCTGAAGGGACAGTGCTTTCGGACAGGCGGTACTCCGCAGTCTCTTTGAGGTTTAGGCAACTCCTACCCTATGGCCCTTGTGTTGAGCTACCGTACGGGGGCGTTTTTGGAGGATATTCTTACCACAGATGCAGAGGCTCTTCAGAGGGAGCCATTTTTTCATCTTTGGGTTCCCGGTAGCCTAGAGCTGGGGAGTCCCATATGTGAGGACTGACTTCCTGCTTGGTCCTGGAGAAAGAGTAGTTACTCACCTGTAACAGGTGTTCTCCAGGAGCAGCAGGAATCAGTCCTCACGACCCTCCCTCCTCCCATGGAGTTGCAGTCATATACTTTATTTTGTTTTTTTGCTGTCTTTTAGCTATGTCATCAGACTGAGCAATATGGCACCCTTGGTTGGAAGGGGATCGCACAGGCGCACTGCATCCACAAAGGCTTTCTTTGAAAGCTGGGGAAATGCTCCGCACGGGGGCTCTGTCGGCACCGACATCACCCATATGTGAGGACTGATTCCTGCTGCTCCTGGAGAACACCTGTTACATGTGAGTAACTACTCTAACTACAATCCCCATAGAGGGGAGTGCAGCTCTCGAGGATGCCCAGTATAGGAAGCTGGACACGCTGTTGAAGTAGGCGTTTGATATTTTTGCCTTGTCCCTGCAGGCCTCCATCTGTGGGGCATGAGTGGCTAGGGCTTACCTCCGCTGGTCACAGAGGCTTCAGAGCCCAAGGGACTCTGAGCCAGACATGTTAGGGGAGATGGTGAAGTTGGAGTCAGGGGTGGCCTACCTGGCGATACCCATTACGATCTCATCAGAGTCCTTTCCAAGAATAATGGCATCGTTGGTGGCAGCCCGCCATTACTTTGGTTTCGGAACTGGGCAGCGGACAGTTCCTCCAAGGTCCCGGCTTAGTAAACTGCCCTTTAAGGGGAAGCTCCTCTTTGGAGAGGACTTGGAGAAGTTAGTTAAGGACTTGGGGGAGTCCAAGGGGAGTCGGTTACCTGAGGACAAGCAAAAGCAGGGCTGTAGTGCCTCATTGGCTCGGAGCCAGCTTAGGGAGTTCAAGCGTTTTCGTACCCCTCTCTTCAGCCTGGCCCAGAGGGGTAGGTTCCCTGCCAGAAGGCAGGGCTGTTGTGATTTCCAAGGAGCAGGCAGGGGCTTTGGAGCTGCTTCTACCTCGGGACACAAAAAAGGGGCAATGAAGCGAGGGAGGACTCAGACAGGGGTGTTGCCTGTCGGCTAGGGGAGTTTTACCCTGCCTGGGCCCATATCACCTCCGACCAATGGGTCTTGGAGGTAGTCAGAGAGGGCTACGCCCTGGAGTGGATCTGCCCAATAAGGCAATTTCTCATCTAGTCCCCCTCAAGGCACAGGGCAAGGTGGTGGCAGTAAGGGAAACTTTGTTGTGCCTTCTGCAGCTGCGAGCCGTCAAACCGGCACCCCAAGACCAGTACGTCTATGGTCGATACCCCATTTATTTTGTGGTGCCCAAAAAGGAAGGCTCTTTGCCTGATCCTCAACCTCAAGGGAGTCAACAGCTGTCTGCAGGTCCCACATTTCCGCATGGAGACGCTGAGGTCAGTGATGGTGGCGGTAAGGAGCGGGGAGTTTCTGACATTACTCAATGTCACAGAAGCTTATCTACACATTACATAAGAACATAAGATATGCCATACTGGGTCAGACCAAGGTCCATCAAGCCCAGTATTCTGTTTCCAACAGTGGCCAATCTAGGTCATATGTACCTAGCAGTTTCCCCAAGAGACACAAGTTCCACAATGCTTGTACTGGGTCAAGCATTGATAACTTCGGTCACTTCTTAATAATGGTTTATGGACCTTTCCTCCAGGAACTTGTCCAAACCTTTTTTTAAACCCAGCTACACTAACAGCCTTTACTACATCCTCCGGTAACAAATTCCAGAGTTTGATTACACGTTGAGTGAAAAAATATTTTCTTTTATTAGTCTTAAATAGTTTACCCTGTAGCTTCATTGCATGTCCCCTAGTCTTTCTATATTCTGATAACGTAAACAATCGATCTACGTTTACCCGTTCCACTCCGTTCATTAATTTATAGACTTCTATCATATCTCCCCTCAAGCCGTCTCTTTTCCAGGTTAAAGAGCCCTAACCTTTTTAGCCTTTCCTCATAGGAGTATCCTTCCATCCCCTTTACCATTTTGGTGGCTCTTCTCTGAACCTTTTCTAAAATCGCTATATCCTTTTTAAGATACGGCGACCAGAATTGCGCACACTATTCAAGGTGCGGTCTCACCATGGAACGATATAGAGGCATTATAATATCTTTTGTTTTATTTTCCATTCCTTTCCTTATCATACCTAGCATTCTATTTGCTCTCTTGGCTGCCGCTGCACACTGGGCCGAGGGTTTTAACATGGTATCCACAATGACGCCTAAATCTTTTTCCTGGGTGGTGGTTCCTAATGTGGAACCTTGCATCGTGTAACCATAGTTTGGGTGGTTCTTCCCTAGGTGCATAACCTTGCACTTGTCCACATTAAATTTCATCTGCCATTTTGATGCCCAGTCTTCCAATTTAACAAGATCCTCTTGCAATTTTTCACAATCCTCTTGGGTTTTAACAACTTTAAATAGTTTTGTGTCATCTGCAAATTTGATAACCTCACTCGTTATTCCACTTTCCAGGTCATTTATGAATATGTCAAAAAGCAGCGGACCCAGCACAGATCCCTGGGGTACACTACTATTCACCTTTCTCCATTGGGAAAATTGGCCATTTAGCCCTACCCTCTGCTTTCTATCTTTTAACCAGTTCCTGATCCACAATAGTACACTGCCTCCTATCCCATGACTCTTTAGTTTTGCCAAAAGTCTCTGATGAGGGACCTTGTCAAAGGCTTTCTGAAAGTCCAGATACACAATATCAACCGACTCACCCTTTGTCCACCTGTTTATTCACTCCTTCAAAAAAACATAACAGATTAGTAAGACAAGATCTTCCTTGTCTAAAGCCATGTTGGCTGTCTCCCATTAGGTCGTGACTATCTACATGCTGAGTAATTTTATTCTTTATGATGGTTTCTACCATTTTTCCTATAAGGCCGGATCATCAGCAGTTTCTACGCTTTGCAGTGCAAATGGGTCACTTCCAGTTCCAGGTGTTGCCCTTTGGGCTGGCAACAGCACCATGCATCTTCACCAAAATCATGGTGGTGGTGGTGGCGGCAGCAGCACTTTGAAAGGAAGGGATTCTCGTGCACCAGTACCTCAACGATTGGCTGATTCGGGCCCAAGTCCAGGGAAGAAAGCGAAAAAGCAACAAGGAGAGTGGTGAAGTTACTCCAAAGGCTCGGTTGGGTGGTCACTCTGGCCAAGAGTCATCTGAGTCTGTCACAGGAACTCGAATACCTAGGAGCACGCTTCGACGCCTGGGCTGGCAGTGTTTTTCTCCCAGGGCATGAGCGCAAGGACTACAGAGCTTGATTTGCCACTTCCTAGATTTGGCAAACCCATTGGCCTGGCATTACTTGCAAGTTCTGGGGACCATGGTGGCCACGATCAAGTTGGTCCCATGGGCAAGGGCATGCATGCATCTGTTGCAGAGGGCCTTGCTCCTTCGCTGGTCCCACCAGAGCCAGCCTCTGTCCCAGGTACTTCCCTGTCCACCGGACGCCAGGAGATCTCTCAGGTGATGGCTGTGCCCAGGGAACCTGGAGAGGGGCATGCCCCTCGAAGCCCCGGGGTGAATCCTGGTGATTACAGATGCCAGTCTGTCTGGCTGGGGGGCCCATTGCGAAGGACACTTTGCCTAGGGACGCTGGGGCCCTCTGAAAGTTTGGTGGTCGATCAGCAGACTTGAAATACGAACAGTGGCCCTGGTCTTGGCCAGCTTTGAAGGCATCTTACAAGGAAAGGCAGTACGTGTTTGCCCAGACAACGTGACCACAGTAGTGTACATAAACCGGCAGGGAGGCACGGGCAGCCCAGCCTTGGAGGAGGTGGCCGAAAGTCTATTCGATTGGGTGGAGGCCTGGCTGCAGGCAGTGTCAGCGGTGCACGTAGCGGGAGTTAACGTGATAGCAGACTATCTCAGCTGGGTTCATGTGGGCCCTGGGGAGTGGTGTCTCAATCAGGAGGTGTTCGAGCAGCTTGTGCAATGTTGGGGCAGACTGATCAAGGACCTGATGGTAACATTAGACTCAGCCAAGGCCGGAAGGTTTTTCAGCAGAAGAAAATGAATGTCCGAGGGCCTGGATGCCCTAGTTCAGAGGTGGCCCAAAGGGGGGCTTCTCTGTGTATCCCCCGTGGGCGCTCATAGGCGACGGATAGAGGTGCACTGGGGGGTTAGTAGTACTGGTCGCCCCAGATTGGCTTAGATGCCCTTGGTATGCCAACCTGGTCCGGCTACTGGCAGACCGGCCATGGTGACTCCCGATCCGCAAGGACCTTCTAATGCAGGGACCAATCTGCATGCCCCAGGTGGATCGATTCTCGCTTACGGCCTTGGCTCTTGAACGGGCAAGGTTGAGGAAAAAAGGGTACTCGGGGACGGTGATAGCAAACCTGTTGTAAGCCTGAAGGATGTCTACCTGTCTCATCTACATACACATATGGCATATCTTTGAGCCTTGTTGTGAGGGCAGACAGACGTGTCCATCTGCTGCTTCAGTCCCAGACATTCTGGTGTTTCTGCAGGCCGTCTTTGACAAGGGTCTGACCGCTAGCTCCTTGCGCGTGCAGCTGGCAGCAATTTATTTTATTTATTTATTTATTTACATTCTCTTATATACCGCGCTATTCTCCATCAGTGCGGTTTACATTGAACAAACTGAAATTACATTGAACAGGGCATTATAACTTGGAGATAACTATTTTACAGGGAACATGGGCTATGGAGGGTTAAGTGGCTTGCCCAAGACCACAAGGAGCACCTGTAGGACTAGAAACCCCAGTCCTTCCGGCCCAAGGTTGCTGTCCTCTAGTGGGATTTGAACCACCCACCTTCCGGCCTGAAGTACCTTGCCCCAACCACTAGGCTACTCCTCCAATTGCCTGTTATCGGGGAAAGCTCCACAGGGTGCCCCTAGGTTCGAACCCCGACATGCTTAGATTTTTGAGGGTAGTGATACCTGTGGCTGCCACAGAGTGGTGGTACCATCTTGGTATCTAAACCTTGTGCTTAAGGCCCTGGCAGGGGAGAGCCTTTTGAGCCTCTGGGCCAAGCTTCCCTGAAGGACCTGATGCTGAAGACAGTTTTCCTGGTGGCTATTTGTTCAGAGCATAGGATTTCGGAGCTTCAGGCCTTATCCTGCTGGGAGCCTTTCCTTTCCTTTTCAAGTGAAAAGGTAGTGTTGTGTCCGATACCTTCCTTCATTGCCCAAGGTAGTGTCGGCTTTTCATGTGAACCAAGCAGTTTCCTTGCTGGCACTGACTACGGTGGAGGATAGGTTGGCCTCTCAGCAGTTGCACTGTCTGGACATGAAGAGGGTCCTCAGGAGAAGACGGATCAGCTATTTGTTTTGTTTGGAGGGCTGCGCAGAGGTGAAGTTGCAGCAAAAGGCCTCCATTTCGAGGTGGATCTGGGAGGTGATTGTGTCGGTGCACATCCTGAAGGGCAAGCCGGTACCGACGGGATTGAGGGCGCAAGCGGCCTCATGGGCAGAGTATAGTTTAGTTCCGCCGGTGGATATTTGCAGGGCGGCGACTTGGTTGTCGCTTCATACCTTCACTAAGCATTACCACCTCAATCTCCAGGCAGCAGGGGATGCTCACTTTGGATCGGCAGTGCTTCAGGCCGGTTGTGTGGGTCCCTCCCATTAGTTAACTGCTCTGATACATCCCAGAGGGGCAGGACTGGACTGGAGGGATGGTAAGGAAAGAGAAATTAGACTTACCTGTTAATTATGGTTCCTTGAGGGACTCTAGTCCAGTTCCGAATCCCTCCCTTTTGCCACGTTGGGTTTGGCGATTTGCTCCCCTGTGCCTGAAGCTGATTTCCTTGGGGGAAGGAGATAATCAGGTGGAGCAGAGCTCTGGAGTGTAGTTTGTTCAGTTGGGGGGGAGGGGGGATGGTCAGAGAGCTGTCGGTTGCTAGCCGCCTGTGGGTGGTGTTTATTGAGGTGAATAACAGCTGCGTCTGTCCCCCAGGAAAGGTACTCCGATCCCTCCCCTCCAGGAAGAGAGGGGACAGTTGTTTAAGCATAGCTCTGGTTTTTTTTGCATTTGCGTCGCCTTAATTGTTGCTCCTGTGAGTCTGCTTTGTCAGTAGGTTACTGGGGCTGTTAGGTGGTGCCAGCTATATATGTACTGGGTGTCATCAAAAGATGACATGCTCAGTCTCCAAGCTGCTGGAAGAGGTGCATTACCCAGAGGTGCGGGACTGGATTGGAGTTCCTCAAGGAACCATAATTAGCAAGTCTAATTTCTCTTTGCTGCATACCCCTGCTGTTAGGTAAGCAACTCTGCTTTGTCTTAGCATGACAGAGCACACTCCACTTGTGCCTGTTCTCTGCTTTCAGTGTGGTTAGTTTTTTATGAGGTGTTGTAAACTTTAAAACAAATTATGTAACGAGTACAGAGCAAATTACCAGTATGTCAACAGTGAAAGTGTCTCCTTTTTGAATAATGTTATAAAGGAATTTATGGGGATATAGTTCCAATACAACCAAGAACAGTTATGACTTTTTCCTTTTATTCTGCTAGACCAGTCCAAACAAGTGGGTTAGGAACTCTTTCTAGCAGGTGGAGGCAGATTTTGAACAGCTTTCAATGATGCCTTCACTAGGATTGTCTCTTCATTTAAATTTAAATCTGTCAGGGCCCAGTATTAGCAGAGTTTTAATTTAAATCAAATCACAGTATTTTATTTTATTTAACATTTCTTATATACCGCCTTTCTATGATGGCATAGAAGGAAGAAACATAGAAATGACAACAGAAAAAGACCACATGGCTTATCTAGTCTGTCCTTCCATATCAACAACTGCAACAGTCCCCTTTTTTCCTTTAGAGATCCTCTGTGTTTGTCCCATGCTTTTTTGAATTCAGTTACTGTCCTCATCTCTACCACCTCTACTGGGAGACTATTCCACGGATCCACCACTCTTTCCGTAAAGAAATATTTCCGCAATTCACTCCTGAATCTATCCCCCTTCACCCTCATCCCATGTCTCCTCGTAGCAGAACTTGCTTCCAATTGAAAGAGGCTCCCCCCCTGAACATTTATGCCACGGAGGTATTTAAACATCTGTCATATCACCTCTATCCCACATTTCCTCTAAGGTGTACATATTAAGATCCTTAAGTCTGTCCTCATGCTTTATATTGAAGACTAACCATTTTAGTAGCCACCCTCTGCACCGACTCCATCCTGTTCACATCCTTTTGAAGGTGCGGTCTCCAGAATTGCACACTATACTCCAAATGAGGTCGCACCAAAGACTTATACAGAGGCACTATCACCTCCTTTTTTCTGCTAGCCATTCCTCTCCATATGCACCGAAGCATCCTTCTAGCTTTTGTCGTTGCCTTTTCTACCTGTTTAGCTACTTTAAGATCATCAGACACAGCTACACCCAGGTCCCGCTGTTTAGTGGACAAAAGTACTTCACCACCTATACTATATTGCTCCCTTGGATTGCTGCAGCCCAAATGCATTACCTTAAATTTTTTAACATTAAATCCCAGCTGCCAGATTCTAGACCATTCTTCAAGCTTAGCTAGATCCCCCCCCCTCATGTTATGTATACCTTCCTGTGTGTCTATTGCAGATTTTGGTATCATCCGCAAAGAGGCAAACCTTACCCGACAGCCCTTCTGCTATATCACTAACAAAGATTTAAAAAGAATTGGACCAAGGACAGATCCCTGGGGCACACCACTGGTAACATCCTTCTCCTCAGAGTGAGCCCCATTTACCTGTACTCTTTGTCGCCTCCCACCCAACCAATTTCTAACCCAAGCAGCAACTTTAGGGCCCATCTCTAGGGTGCTTAGTTTGTCGCCTGTGAGGAACAGTGTCAAAGGCTTTACTGAAATATAAATACACCTTATCTAGGGCTCTCCCTTGGTCCAACTCCCTGGTCACCCAGTCAAAGAAATCAATCAGATTTGTCTGACAAGACCTGCCTCTAAATCCATGCTGCCTCGGATCCTGTAATCCGCTGGACTCCAGAAACCTCACTATTTTCTCTTTCAGCAGCATTTCCAATAATTTAGTCACCACCGAAGTTAAACGAACTGGCCTGTAGTTTTCAACCACATCCTTACTTACGCTTTTGTATAAAGGCACCACATAAGCCTCTCTCCAGTCCTTTAGCACCACTCCCGACTCCAATGAGGCATTGAAAAGGTCAGTCAGTGGAGCAGCTAGAACGTCCCCAAGTTCCCTCCGTATTCTAGGGTGTATCCCATCTGGTCCCATCGCTTTGTCTACTTTAAGTTGAGCTAGTTTCTCACGAACACAGTCTTATGAAAATTGTTCCAAGATATCCCTTGCTGCTTTTCCTGTTTGTGGGTGTTTTTCTGAGGTCCTGCTCCTGGTTCTTCATCTGTGAGCACAGAACAGAAATATTTGTTAAGCAATTCTGCTTTATCCTCAGCTTCTACATATTCCTCCCCTTCACCCTTGAGTCTGACAATGCCACTTTTGCCCTTCCTCTTCTCACTAACACATCTGAAAAATGTCTTATCCCCCCATTTTATTGCTTTGGCTGTTTCCTCCTCTTTCTGAATCTTTGCTTTCCTGACTACTTTGCTAGCTTGGCCTGTCTTCCTTTCTCTGTGATCTCTTGTATTTCATGAAGCCTCCCTCTTTTTCTTCACTTTTTCAGCTCTCTCTTTCGAAAGCCATAGCGGTCTCCTTTTCCTTTTACCTTTTATTTACCATTTTAACAAAAAGGTTGGTTGCACTTAAAATATCTCCTTTCAGTTTTGCCCACTGTTTTTCTACATCCCCCCCCCAGCTGGTCCCATCCCGCTAACGACTCCCTGAGGTAATGGCCTATCTTGGCAAAGTTAGTCTTCTTAAAGTCTAAGACCCTCGCCTTTGAATGGATTCTAACAGCCCTAGTCCTAATACTGAACCACACCATCTGGTGATCACTGGATGCAAAATGATCTCCTACTATAACATCAAAAAACACTTTCGCCATTGGTAAGCACCAAGTCCAGTATGGCCCCTTCACATGTGGGGTCTGTTACCAATTGCTTGAATAGTTCTCCCTGTAGAGAATCCAGGATATCTTTACTTCTAGATGATGATACAGCAAGAATGTGCCAATCAACATCTGGCATATTGAAATCCCCTATCAGTAGCACTTCCCCTTTCCTAGCAATGCTGCGTATGTCTTCAATTAACTCTTTGCCAACCTCTTCCTCTTGTGAGGGAGGTCTGTATATCACACCAATGCAAATAGATTTCTCTTTCCCTCTTTCTAGTTTAATCCACAATGCCTCCTCTCTCCCTTTTAAGCTCTGTAATTCCAAAGTTTTAATAGTATTTTTTACATATAGTGCCACTCCTCCTCCCCTTCTTATCCTGTCTTTCTGAATAAAGTATAGTTACATCCCAGTCATGGTTTTCTGTGAACCATGTTTCTGTAACTGCCACTAAATCCAAGTCGGACACTCCCACCAAAGCTTCAGCATGAGGGATCTTATTCACCATGCTACGGGCATTTATACACACTGCTTTCCATATGTTACCCCTGTTACCCATTTCCATAAAGGT
The DNA here is from genome assembly GCA_033557465.1 of Ichthyophis bannanicus. NCBI lineage: Eukaryota > Metazoa > Chordata > Amphibia > Gymnophiona > Ichthyophiidae > Ichthyophis > Ichthyophis bannanicus. Next base: position 212,983,715 of record CM066037.1, read on the forward strand.
ATTTAATGCATCACTTACCTGGGGGCTTTTTTCACCCATCCCCAACAAATCTAGTTTAAAGTCCTCTTCAGTAGATTAGCCAGTCTACTACTGAAGATGCGTTGACCTTTCTTGGACAGATGGATGCCATCTCTGCTCTCTAACCCTTGGAACAGCATCCCATGGTCTAAGAAAGCAAAATGCTGAGACACCATTCACTCAGCCATGCATTCATCTCCAGGATGCGAGCCTCTCTGCCTTGGGCCTTTACCCTCAACAGGGAGGTTTGAAGAGAATACCACCTGTGCACCTAACTGCTTCACCCTCTGTCCCAGAGCCATGAAGTCACTTTGATATGCTCAGAGGGATACCTGGCAGTATCATTTTTTCCGACATGGATTAGCAACATTGGGTAATAGTCAGTGGGCTTGATGAGTCTCGGCAAACTCTCTAACATCTTGGATTTTGGCACCAGACAGACAGCATACCTCTCTGGACATCGTCTGGTCGGTAGATGGACGCCTCAGTACCCCCCAGAAGAGTCACCAACCACCACTACCCTTCGCTTCCTTGTGGTCACTGATTCTGCAACTTTGGGGTACTTGAGCTCTGCTTCTTCCCTTTCCAGGGATACTTTCACCTCCTCCAATTCCAGGGCTGCATAATGGTTCTCCAATTCATGGGCTGGATAAGTTGGATAGGTGATTCTGCAGCCCCTGGTGACTTGTGTCCAACCATCATCATTCTGTTGGCACCCATCTTCTCCTCTGCTAGAGAGCTTGGATGTTTCAAGAAGCATCTCATCAATGTACTTCTCACTGTCTTGAATGCTCCTCAGCCTCGACACCTGCTCTGAGTTCCGCCACTTGTTTCCTCAGAGCTTCAGCATGCAGGCACCCTGCACATGGAATCGGTCCTTCAACTGGCATTGGGTCCTCTGTCTGGACAGAGGCAGAAGCTGTAACGGGGGCAACAGCTTTAGTGATACGACATTTCCCAGCCATTGTTCTGTTCGTGGAGCTTAGGTATCTGTTAAAGCAAAAGAGATATATCTACCAAAGTACCAGCCAGTTTCTCAGCTGTCCTTTCAGAGAAAAAAACAGTTAAATCACTTTAATTATATTCAAAATGTGCTGTTCCAAGTCCCTGTGCTTTGTTAAATGGGGAGGTGTCCTATAAAGCAAGACAGCTCCCTCCCTATCCACCCCAACTCCCACCCACCCCTAGTGAGCAAACTCCTGATTAGGTGTCAGCAGTTCCCAAAAGCTGAGAAGGTTACTAGAGTTTAAAACCTACTCTGCTAAAGAAAATATTGCCACTAAACCACCAAAAAGAATGTAACTTTGCTTTAAAAATATGCCAGAACCCTTTTAAGAGCTCCCATTCAGAGAGCTAGCAATTTAATAAAAATAAGCCCTCAAATCCTTGCCGTTGTTTGACCTGTAGAGCCCCTGTTTGGAATGCAAAATATTCTTTGAGTTGAAAGAAATTGTTTTTAGATACCTTTACAAAGAGGCCTTCCACTTAGGAGGCAAGAGATCTGGGAATTTGTTTTCAAGAGGTGTTAAAGCCAAGTGAAAGGTCAAAGGAGCAATTTGAATGGATCCCTCTTTCAAACCAAGGGCTATGTGACTTACCCAAGAAATGAACGGATTTCTTTAGAAGCACAGGTCTGGGACCTGTGTAGCAAGCCATCTTTTACTAAGTAGTTCCCTGCCACCCACCCATGGCATAATCTTAGCTTTATAGTGCCTTAAACCTATTAAAGGGGGGAAGGATGGTCAAAGTCATATTCAGGTTCAACTGGTTATCACCAGGAATAGATTAAGGCCCTGAAGTTAGTTAATCTTGAGGTGAATAAAGTCCCTTAAAGGTAATTGATATAGTTGTATCGGTACAAGTATCCCTAGCAACTTTAAGTAAGCAACTTAAATAGCTAAACAAAACCTTAAAACTAAAATGCAGATGGAAGTCCAGCAGTGAGATGGGGGCTATCCAGTCTCTTGCATGGAGTGTCACATGTTCAGTTTTCTCTGTTGGTGTGCTGTCTTACATGTGCACTAGGTGCAAGGAGCTGTTTGACCTCGGTGAACGAGTCCAATCTCTGAGGGCTAGAGTAGCAGACTTGGAGGACATAAGGAAGACAGAGATACATAGAGAAAACCTACATGGATGTAATACTGAAGTCCCACCTCCAAATGCGGCAGCTTCTCAGTTGCCATGGAGGAGAGAGGTCATGTGAAGAGAGGTATGGCAGGGAAGTAATCCTGCAGTTAGGACCTGTCTGCCAGGAGATGTAAAACCCTCACACAAAGGAGGTTTCTCCAGGGCCATGTGCCCATAAGGGAAGGGTTAGGACAGCTGTTATTGCTGGTGATTCGATCATTAGACATGTAGATAGCTGGGTGGCTGGTGGACATGAGGATCACTTGGTAACATGGCCTGATGCGAAGGTAGCAGACCTCATGTGCCACCTAGACAAGGTTTTAGATAGTGTGGTGGATGTCGCTTAGCGGGGCTCCGGTCAACTGAATCTGAGTCCTCCTGAAAAGAATGTAAAGAAAAAGACAAGACAAAGAAATACAATTTCCAGGCAGTTTACCTGTGTTTATTTCTGCTAGCCAGAGACCAGTCACTTACTCACAGTGAACAGGTGTCGGTTCAAGCCTTGCATGCTATTTTTATAAGCTTCTGTTACATAGCTCTTACATGAAGTACCCACGTATACCCTCCTATCTCCAGGAACAAGCAGGAATAAGTCCTCACATATGGGTACGTCGGAACCGACGGAGCCGGCGCGGGAAAGCTCCCCAGCTTTTCAGATGAAAAGCTTTTGGGGCTTCCCACAGCGCATGCGCGCTGCCTTCCCGCCTTCCTTACCAGCTCTCTTCAGTTTCTCTTTTTCCGCGGAGCCAGCAGGTCGTGTTCCTGTCACCGCTGAAGAAATTATTTTAATTTGTTTCTTTTGACCGCGTACCTGCCTTCCCCATACCAAAACCGGTACTGCCAGTCTCTCTTTCTTTATTTCTTAAAAAAACAAACAAAAAAAAACCTTTTTTTTATTTCAGCACAACGTGGTAACTTTTGCTAGGCCTTCAGGCCTACACTAATTCTCCTCATGGAGAAGCCAGCTCCTGGTTTTAAAAAGTGTACCAAGTGCAGTGCTGTTATTTCTCTCTGACACCCATGAATGGTGTCTTAAATGTTTGGGACCTGACCACTCCATACCGGACTGCCCATTCTGCTCCCAGATGTCTAAACGTGGTATGCAGAACCGGGCCAACAAGTTCCATGTGCTGTTTGCTTCAGATAATCCAGCATCACAGTCATCCAGGTCTTCCTCTCCGGATGGATCTCAGGTAACCAAACTTTCTGTGGGCAAATCCTCTAAAAGCAAATCTCTTTCAAAAGATCGAGAGGCTCTCAATCTTGAGTTCGAGGATTCTGCCCACACCAAAAAACCCCGGCGGGAGGCTCCGGCCTCCAAAGCATCACCTATGGGGTTACAGGTTGACATCGATGGCACGGCCTCGACTGATCACCTGTTAGACTGCTCTGGGGTACCGGTCGATACCGGTACCGACATCCAGGCAGCAGTGGCGTCCATGGGCAATACTGTCCAGACCATGCAGCAGGCCGTTCTGGCTTTCATTAAGGCTGCGACGCCCTCGGTACCGATTCCATCGGTACCGACCCCGGTTCCGGTATCCACACCGGAACCGAGACCATTGACTTCCAAGCGTCGATCGGTTCCGCTTGCTGGATTCAGGCTTTTGCCCGATACCAATCCCATGCCCGATACACCCGATCTCGATATCGATCGGTACGCGTATCGTGCATTGCAAGCACAGAGAGAATACTCAGATTCTTCTGATGAGTTCAATTCCTCTGATGACTCTGCTGAGTTTGATCTTCCTGAGGAGCCCTCTTCTCTAAAGAGGGCGATGTCTCCTCCAGAGGATTTATCCTTTCAGGATTTCATTGCTACATCTTCTGAAAAGAAACCCAGATCAAAAAAATTGGATATTTTAGGATACTCTAAAGCTCCTAAAGAGGCAGTTACTCTGCCTATCCATGAAATCCTTCAAGAACACTTGATGGATTTGTGGGAGACTCCTCTAACTCTGTCTCCTCATTCTCGTAGGTTGGACACCATGTACCGGGTCCCCCCTCCTGGGTTTCAAAAAACTCAGCTGCCTCACCACTCCATTGTGGTGAAGTCTGCTATGAAGAGGATAAAGAGTCCCAAAAGGCACTCTTCTACCCCTCCAGGGCGAGAATGTAAGACCCTTGACTCTTTTGGTAGAAAGATCTTCCAGGCTAGTATGCTTATAGCCAGGATCAATTCTTACAGCCTTTATATGGGCATGTTTCTCAGAGAACTTGCCCTAAAGGTACGGCATTTTGCCCCTTTATCCCTGAGGATAAAAAGGAGGATTTCACTTCTGTGGTGACACAACTTTCAGAGGTCTCCAAGTTTTCCAACAGGGCAGCCTTTGATTCCTTTGAGGTTGCTGGCAGGGCTTCGGGAATTGCTATTGCAGCCCGACGTCTTGCTTGGCTCCAGGCTTCTGACCTAGAACCCTGGGTTGTGGATGGCCTAAGGAATCTGCCCTGTACAGGTGAGAACTTATTTGGTGAAGACTGGCAAATTAAAGCTGCTGAATTGGATGCAGAAAATGCCACTCTAGATAGACTTTCTAAGTCTACTTCTACTCCTGCCAAAAAGAAGTCTTTTAAAAGGCCTTACTATAAGAAGGCCAGATTTTCCACAAATACTGGCCAACAATCTTCTCAGCCTCGCTTTGCTGCTAAACGTCAGCAATTTAAGCAAGTAAAGTCAAAGTCTGCAGTGTCTGCTACACCCCAGCAGGCTCAACCCCCTCAGGGGTTTGACTTGCCCCTAGAGAACTTACCATTTCTGGCTCTGGAACAACCAGAGCCTCTCACCATACCTGGAAGGCTAGTTCACTTTGCTCCCAGATGGGAGCAAATAACATCAGAGCAATGGACCCTCTCTATCATCAGAGAGGGCTACAAACTTCATTTCTCCAGCCTTCCTCCCATACCATGGTGAGGCAATTCAGTTCTCCCCCATCTCTTCTGACCCTGTTGGGTCAGGAAGTCTCCTCTCTCCTTGCCCAAGGGGCAATAGAGGAGGTTCCTCTTCCTCAACAGGGGTTAGGGTTCTACTCCCCTTATTTTCTCATAACAAAGAAGACAGGGGGCTTCAGACCTATCCTAGATCTGAGAGAATTGAACAAGTTTCTATTCAAGGAGAAATTCAAAATGCTCTCTCTGGGCATTCTCCTTCCATACCTTCAGAGTCAGGATTGGCTTTGTTCTCTAGATCTCAAGGATGCGTACACTCATATACTCATCCATCCATCCCACAGAAAATATCTTCGATTTCTGTTCCAGGGAAGACATTTCCAATACAGAGTACTTCCCTTCGGTCTCGCCTCTGCTCCAAGAGTATTCACAAAATGCATGGCAGTCGTAGCCGCATTTCTAAGAGGCATGGGAATCTTCGTCTTCCCATATCTGGACGACTGGCTCATCCGAGCTCCATCTCAGTCAGAAGCCCAGATTTCCTTGGACCGCACAAGGCGTATTCTTCAATATCTGGGACTTGTGGTAAACATTCCCAAGTCCCAACTCATCCCTATTCAGTCCCTGGAATTCATAGGGGCCCACTTGGACTCCACCACTGCAAGGGCCTACCTCCCTCTGGTCCGAGGCCAACGACTAATCAGCTTGGCCTCCCAGGCTCAGTCCAGAAGTCACTTGTCAGCCAGGGAACTGCTGCAACTTCTGGGCCACATGGCCTCCACGGTCCATGTGGTGCCCTACGCTCGTCTCCATATGAGGGCAGCTCAATGGACTTTGGCCACCCAGTGGTCTCAAGCATCAGGAGCGCTCTGACCAAGTACTCACCTCAAAATGTCTGTTTTGGTCTCTCCAGTGGTGGACATCCTCCAAAAATCTGTTGTTGGGGACCCCCTTCCAACCTTCGTTGCCCCAAGCAACCCTCACAACAGATGCCTCCCAAACAGGGTGGGGAGCTCATCTCCAACACCTCTCCACTCAGGGCACCTGGTCTCCCCAGGAGACCACCCTTCACATCAACCTTCTGGAACTGCGAGCAATCTTCCTTGCCCTCACAGTCTTCCACACCCTCCTTGTCAACCTGACTGTCCTAGTCCAGACAGACAATCAGGTAGCCATGTTCTATGTCAACAAACAAGGAGGGACGGGCTCTCTGTCGCTTTGCAACGAAGCTCTCAGATTATGGGCCTTCGCCAGAGAGCATCAAATTCATCTTCTGGCAGTATACCTTCCAGGAGTTCAAAACTCTCGGGCAGACAGACTCAGTCGAGTTCTGCTTCCACACGAATGGTCCCTGCATATGGACCAGATACGCAGAATCTTTCAGGAATGGGGGACCCCGGACATAGACCTCTTTGCAAGTCCGTGGAATGCCAAACTTCCCCGGTTCTGTTCCAGGACTCCGTGTCAGGGAGCTCAGGCCACCGACGCCTTTCTCCTGCATTGGGGTCAGGAATTCCTGTATGCTTTTCCACCCATTCCTTTGATTCCCAAGACTCTGTTCAAACTTCAGAGGAATCACGGGTCGATGATCCTCATAGCTCCACGCTGGCCACGCCAAGTGTGGTTCCCTCTACTTCTACAGCTCTCCCAGGGCTCCTCCCTGGACCAGGGAGCTGCGCCAGACCTTCTGTCTCAGGAGAAAGGGACTTTGTGGCACCCAAACCCCAAGTCCCTACATCTCCGAGCTTGGTTACTGAAGGCTTAAGCCTTCATGAGTTTAATCTTTCTCAACCAGTGAAAGATATCCTTCATGCCTCTAGGAAACCCTCTACCAGGCGTTCCTATGCTTTCAAATGGAAACGTTTTTCCATTTGGTGTGCTCAACAGGGTCTTGACCCTCTGGCACTTCCTTTGAATTCTCTACTAGACTATCTCCTGCATCTTTCCAATGCAGGCCTCAAGACGAATTCAGTACGAGTCCATTTAAGTGCTATTGCAGCATCCTTAAAACCTATAAATGGACAACCTGTTTCCTCTCATCCTCTTGTTGCAAGGTTCATGAGAGGCCTGACCTTAACTAAACCTCCCATCCGACCTCCGCCGGTAGCATGGGATTTGAACCTAGCTCTAGGTCAGCTTATGAAGCCACCTTTTGAGCCTTTGGACTCCACCTCCTTGAAATTTCTTTCATGGAAGGTAGTTTTCCTTATTGCAGTCACTTCAGCTCGCCGCATCAGTGAACTGCAGGCTTTAGTGGCTAATCCACCTTATATTAGGTTTCATCATGATAAGGTGGTCCTTAGGACGAACCCCCACTTTATGCCCAAAGTGGTCTCGCCTTTTCATCTTAATCAAGAGGTATATCTACCTGTTTTTTTTCCGGCTCCTCATGCATCCAGTGCAGAGGGGAACCTTCATACTCTTGACTGTAAAAGAGCTCTCGCCTTTTACCTCAACAGGACTCAGCCACATCGAAAGTCTTCCCAACGTTTTGTGGCTTTTGATCCTTCTCATTTGGGACTTCCAGTCTCCAAACGTACACTTTCCAATTGGATTGCTCAGTGTATTTCTTTTGCTTACCAGAGTAAGAATATTTCTCTGGAAGGCCATGTCACAGCTCACAATGTGAGAGCCATGGCTACTTCTATGGCTCATCTTCACTCTGTATCCATCGATCAGATCTGTCGAGCAGCCACTTGGGCCTCGGTTCATACCTTCACAGCCCATTACTGTTTGGACAAGGACTCCCGCCGGGATGCCTTGTTTGGTCAGGCTGTCCTCAAACACCTGTTCCATACTTAAGCAACTCCTGCCCACCTTCCCTGAATGGATGCCTGAGATCCATACGAAGATGGTTTACCCTTGGAGGGGGATCTCCCAGGCATCTTAGCTAGGGAGTCCCCATATGTGAGGACTTATTCCTGCTTGTTCCTGGAGATAGCACAGTTACTTACCTGTAACAGGTGATCTCTGGGAACAGCAGGAATTAGTCCTCACAACCCACCCACCTCCCCTAGGAGTTGTATCTTCTATCTACCTTCCTTTCCTCTCTCTATTGTCTCAGCTATAAACTCGAACTGAAGAGAGCTGGTAAGGAAGGCGGGAAGGCAGCGCGCATGCGCTGTGGGAAGCCCCAAAAGCTTTTCATCTGAAAAGCTGGGGAGCTTTCCCGCGCCGGCTCCGTCGGTTCCGACGTACCCATATGTGAGGACTAATTCCTGCTGTTCCCAGAGATCACCTGTTACAGGTAAGTAACTGCTTTTACATAGCTCACCCACATATCTCCTCTCCCTTTTCCCTCCCCCTCCCTTTTGTTCCCTTACACGAGCATCTCTAAAAAGCGGGGCTACTGGTCAGCTTACCAGGTGTGCAGATTATAGTGGTTAAGCATGCATATGAGGGCAAAGAGTTCAGCAAGACAGCGATCAGGCCTAAATGTTTAGCAGGTGTTAAAAGGTCATTTGGTCCATTTCTGATGTCTGCCTATGTTTGAGAGGAGAGGGGTCAAAAGTTTCCTATTCTCATGAAGCCTGTAGTGGAAAGACACCTTTTGCAGAAACCTACGTGCCTGGTTAAATAGGGGCTTCTGATTGGTTACACAGAGGGTGGCTGTGGTTTGCGGCCCCTCTGTGGTTAGGCTCCATTTCCTCTCGGAAAGGTCAGCCAGCTGCAGCTTACAAGACATAATTTATTGTGTTTTGTTTTCCTCTGTTGCTCTGTTTCCCTGTATCTGAAACTACAGGCCTCCCAGCCTGTAGTTTGGCTCAAATGTTTTCCTTTCTTTATTCCTTGTAATGCCTCTTTTTCCCATCTCACTCCCCCCTTTGATTGCCTCCTATGAACCGGAGGCAATCACAGATACTACTCGTGCATTCCTTGGGAAGGGTAGGGGTAATACGTATACCCAGGATAACCAGGCCAAGGAAACAAAGGCCCTGTCCCCCCTTAGGAAAAATAGAGAAGGCACGGAAGCCACATACCCAATAAGTTTCAGGGAGTGGTTTCCAGGAGGCTAAATTACCTATAAGCATAGGAGAGATAGATCAAGTGGAAACACGACACAGGAGAGAGGTTAAATTTGAGGTAGTAAAAATAGGGGAGGAAGAATTAGGAAGGATATAGGAAAAATTAGTGTTTTCATGAGTGATGTAGGATTGACACACCCTTCTACCTAACTTCTGACCTAGACCATTCTTTTGAAAACATATTGTACCATGACCCAAATTTGTTAGTGACATGAAAGGTAGAAGAGGTATTAAATGCTTTTGGCGGGGAGAAGATAGTAACATTATAGTCAGCAAGAGAAACTTCTATACTTATTAAGGAGGTACCAGCTAGCTGATGTGAGGGAACATGAGAACACACAACAATTCTGAGTTGTCTGTGAGGCAATTTCCTTGAGCAACTTTACGTGAAGGTTCTGATCCCAGAGGCCGAAATGGGGCTCTGGGGTTGTGGTGATAACAGGTCGCCTCGCAGGGAATGATACCTTTGTTTTCTTTCACACGTTTTTTTTTTTTTTCCTTTAGGGCCGAAATTATGTACTTCCCACAACCGTAGTTGGGGTCTATGCACACGGAGGCATTGCGGGAGTTAAGTCGCAAAATGCCTATGAGCTCTGCCCGGGGGCATTGGGAGCATAGCTGGGTGTGGGCGGGATAGTAAGTGATGTTGAACAGGCTGCGGGGGCAGGGGAATGGGAAATCCTTATACTCGGGGCCCAAACATCGTCCCCCACTCAATCTTAATCCAACAGGGGTGGGGTTTATCACAGGAAGGTAAATAAAGCATAGGAGATAAACAGACATTGAGAGGGGGGTGTACTGAAATACTGTCCATTCTGTAATAAGCAAAGGAACAATAATCCCTATAAACAGGACACTAAATAGTACAAAAAAAGAAACATGCAAAAATTTTCAGTTTCAACAGTTTCGGAGGATCCCCTTGAACTACTGGAGCTTCCTCTGTTCTGATCCTCCTTCCAAAAGGATAACAAGTGGGCATGAAGAAATACAGGGTTTCAGTGAATTAGAATGCTATCAGTCTCTTATTTCAGTCTTCTGAGCTTTATCTTCAGGCCAAGGCCGGGCACGGCCTCCGAGAGCCAGTTTTCTTCAGGAGTCTTCTCCTCTCCCTCACCAGATGCTAGGGCTTTGGCTGCCCCGATGTCAGCTGCTTCTCGTCCTGGTCCGGAGGTTTGAGGAGGTGGAGCATGTTTACAGCAGGTGTAGTGAGTCCAGGATCCTTTGCCGGCAACTTTGCAGTCGGGGTGGTTAGCAGCACTTGGAAGGGCCCTTTCTACGGTGTCTGTAGTGGTGGTTGGCGGTAGGCTTTAATCAGACTCCAATCCCCGGGGTTAAATGAGTGGGCAGCCACATCTAATGGGATAGGCTGGAACTGTTGCACATACCTGTGGAGGGAAGAAATTTGCTTCTGCTGCTGTAAAATATGAGGTGAGGTGAGGTGAAAATCTTGCAAGACATAAGTGGGGAGCTCCAGGGGCTCAGGGCCACGTGCCACAGGTGGTCTCCCGTAAAGTAATTCATTCGGAGAGACTTTGAGCCTGCCCCTCGGGGTGGTACGGATGTTAGAGCTAGAGGTAAAAAATCTACCCATGTTAATTTGGTTTCTTTGCAAAGTTTTAATAGTTGCTGTTTCAGAGTCTTCATTCTTTCGACTTGTCCCGAGCTCTGAGGATGCCAAGGAGTGTGTAGCTTCCAGGTGTAGCCCAGAAATTCAGACAGTTTTTGAATGATGCTAGAGGCAAACTCTGGTCCCTGGTCCAAGTCTATGACCCTGGGAGGGCCATATCTTGGAACGATTTCCTTCACCAATACATTGGCCAATTGCAAAGCCTTTTTATTGGTAGTAGGAAATGCTTCGACCCAGCCAGTTAACTGATCAACAATGACTAACACATATTTAAACCACCTTGCAGGATTTGAATTGGTGAAATCAATTTGCAATCGTGCAAAAGGAACAAAAGCCCATGGTTTTCCACCCGGAGGTCCTTTAGGCTCCCCCCTTGGATTGCTGGCCATGCGCAGCAAGCAATCCTTCATTACTCATTTTGCCAAGGAATGGACTCCGGGGGCAAACCACTGCCGGCTAACAGACTCGTCCATTTTTCTGGCTGCCCAGTGAGTTTGTTTATGTAAGTCTTAAAAGATTCAATAAGTAAGGAGTGTGAATAGCTGTCCTGCCATCTAATGTAGTCCATGACCCATCCGGGTGATGGATGAGACCCCAGTATGCCCACTGCTCTATGATTTCAGGGGGTAGAACAGAATACAAAGGATCAGAGGGCTGGTCAGCATTCGGGCTGGTCAGCATTCGGGTAGACAGAAACTAGCATATGTGAAAGGCCAGGGGGAGTTAGAGCTGCATCTTGTGCAGCATGGTCAGCCATATTGTTGCCGATGGAAATAGGGTCAGTCTCCCAGGAATGGCCTTTACAATGCATGATGGAAATAGCTTCAGGGAGTTGGATAGCATCTAGCAGGGTACTAACGAGTTGGGCATTGGCAGTCTTGGTTCCTGTAGAGGTGAGGAACCCCCGTTGCTTCCACAACTGACGTGTGGATTGGGTAATGCCGAAGGCATACTGAGAATCAGTATAGATATTAACAGCTAGATCTGAGGATAACTCGCAGGCCCGCGTGAGAGCCACTAATTCTGCAGCTTGTGCACTGTAATTTGAGGGAAGGGCAGCTGACTCTAGCACTGGGTTAGGAGAATCTGTGTCCACAATGTCATAGCCAGTGCAGTGAACTCCCTGAACAATCTTAGAACTTCCATCACAAAAAAGAGTCCAGTCATGATTTTCTAGGGGAACATCAGATAGGTCGGGCGGGACTTTTCATTGAGCTGCCTGACAACAATCATGATGAGGTTCTCCGTCGTTGGGATTAGGCAAAAGGGTGGCTGGATTTAAAGTATTAGTAATGACAAAAATAATTTTACTGGGAGTCAGGAGCTTGGTTTCATATCTGTTCAGTCTGGCATTGGAAAAGTGAGTGTTTTTTTTGTTAGCAGCAAGTGGACAGAATGGTGGTACAGCTACGGTCAGGGCATGTCCCTGCACAAATTCACTGGCCTTACCCACACTGGCTGCTTTGGCAGCCACTGCTCGCAAGCAGCTGACTGAACCACGGGCCACTGGGTCTAATTGACAGGAGAAGTAGGCTATGGGTCGCTTACATGGTCCCAGGTCCTGGGTGAGAACTCCGGAAGCTACACCCCGTTGTTCATGGACAAATAGGGTAAGGCTTACGGTAGTCTGGGAGTCCAAGGGCAGGTGCAGTTGAGAGGGCATACTTTAGTTGGTCGAAACAGTCGCTGGCTTCCTCAGTCCAGCAGAGTTTTCAGGCTCTCCCTTCGTGGTCATAGCAGTGAGGGTTTTGGATAATTCCCCGAATCCGGGGATCCAGGCACGGCAAAACCCAGCCATTCCTATGAATGCTCGCATCTGTCTTTTCGTACATGGCTTAGGGTAATCTGATACCCTGAATCCTAGCTTCAGACAATTTCCTCTGTCCTTCTGATAATATATGACCCAGATACTGCACCTCTTTCTGTGCAAACTGGATCTTAGCAGGGGAGACTTTGTGGCCCTTGTAAGATAAACTAATCAAGAGTTCCTTTGTGTCATGTACATTTGCTTCCCTGGAGGGAGAACAAATCAGTATGTCGTCTACATACAGTAGGAGGGTTGATTGATGTGTCAGGTTGACATCTCTTAAGTCTTGGTGGAGACAGGCAGAGAATATGGCAGGGTATTCTACGTATCCCTGGGGAAGTTGAGTCCAGGTTAGCTGGGAGGATCCCCATGTCCAGGAAAAGATCCATTGTGAATCCTTGTGGATTGAAATGGAGAAGAACGCGGAACAAAGGTCCATGACTAATACTTGGTGTCCGGGGGGATGGCAGTTAGAATTGTATGAGGATTAGGCACCCCAGGGTGCCTAGGAATGACAGAATTAACTGCCTTCAGATCCTGCACAAATCGATACACTGGCTTGCCTTCAGAATCCAGTTTTGGTTTCTTGGTGGGTAGGATGGGGGTATTGCAGAGCAAGGAACAAGGATCCCTTGGTCTACAAATGGTTCTATTACAGGCGTGAGACCTAGGATCGCTTCTCAGGGAAGTGGGTATTGTCTGATGGATGGGTAGGGCATATCTTGCCTAACTTTAATTCTCACTGGTTCTGCAGATTTGAGCAATCCCACGTCTGAGGATTTATATCCCCAGAGCCATGGGGGAACTGCATCCACCATTTCCCTAATAGGGGAAATCCCGTCCTCAATTTGGTCCTCGGTCATTATTAGGGGAAGTTGAGGAATGGCATCCTCTGGAAACTCTAAGTAGATTGCATCAGGGGCTGCAGGTAATAGTGGCCTGCAATTTACATAAGAGGTCCCTTCCTAACAGATTTACCGGGCTGTGCAGGGCGATGAGGAAGGCATGTTGGGCAGACAGGGGCCCAAACAGGCTTCCAGGGATTTTGCGAGGGCGAGGTGTTCGGGTCGCCCTGAAATTCCCACTACATTAACTGCCTTTGAGAGAGGGAGGCCAGTGGGACTACAAAGGGTAGAGAGGGCAGCTCCAGTGTCCAGTAGTAGATCATATGAATGATCTCCTATCTGGACAGGAACCACTGGGTTGTTGGGAGAAATAACTAAACTTACCATGTTCAGATGATTATCCTCTAGTCAGTAATGCTCCTGGGTAAATTCCCTATTGTCCCATTGATGGGAGGGGGCAGCAGAGGCTTGGTAGGATTGAGGGAATGAGCGCCAGTCTGGCTGTGGGAAGGGATATCTACCTCCTCTCCTTGGGGCAGGGGATTGTCCCCTCTGTGGACACTCACATTTGAAATGACCCACCTGGCCACACTGTAAACAAGTGTTAGTTCCAGGATTGGCCGGTTGTTGTGGTCTCTTAGGGAGAGCATGTTGATTTTGAGTTATGATAGCAGCTAACAGTTTGGTCACATTTTCCTCCCCCTGTTTTTCTTTGGCTTCCCTGTTGTTGAAGACTGAAGTGGCTACGGATAAAACTGTATCCAGATTCATCCCACCAAAGTCATCCTTTGATGCTAGTCTGCGCCGTATATCTGGGGCACACTGTCCTTTAAACAGACCCCGCATCAAGGCAACATGGGCTGGGTCCTTGGGGTTCCCTATACCTCCCCAGACTCTCACAGCTTCCCGAAGGCGCTGGAAGAAATCTGAAGGATGTTCACCCGACCTCTGTTTTACTTCATGGACTTTTTGCCAGTTCACAGTTTTATGGGCAGCCTTACGAAGACCTTCCAGAACACACAGACGGAAAACCAAGGTAAGGTGTTGACCCTCTTCACTATTAATATTCCAATTGGGATTTGTATCAAAATTGCCATCGGTAAGACGGGAAAATCGGGATTCAGTGTCCCGGTCAATATAAACTCGGGCTTCTTTGGCAGCTCTAATAATTTCTGAACTTTCCCCAGTCTTAAGGAGAGTCCTAAAGTACCTGGCAGTCCTTCCAGTCTGTCTCATGGGTAAGGAAAATGGTTTCAAATACCTTGACTCTGTCTGGATCATCTCTCCACTGTGGAGTGGTATTCTTCCAGTTAAGGAGGTCTTCAGTGGATAAGGGAACATAGACCTTATGGTTGGCAAGTTGTCCCAGGGACCCCATACTAGGGACGGATCTCACGGGCATAAAAGGGACAGTATTAGTCACCTCCTGTAAATATGGCATTCATCTCTCTATCTCTAGTAGTACCATTTACAGGGTCAGGATTGGATTTAGGAGTCCGGGAGCTGGTGTGACGGAAGATCCCCTCCTGTTGGGTGTGGTTCAGGACTCGAGTGCCCCCAAAGGGACTACTTACTCCCCGGTCTCTTAAAGGTAGACTGTGGGGAGAACTGGATATTGACGTGACGGGCTCCTTCAAGATATGTATATCAAGAAGGGGAACAGGGGTCCCGAGTAATTCTGGGTGAGTCTAGATTGAGGGAGCCGTAGGAGTCCTGGGCCGGGGCAAGTTGGGCAAAGGCAAGTTACAAGGTGGGATGGGGTGGGAAGGGGATGAGTGGTATAAAGTAAAGATTCAAGGGGGTCTTCTATCTCCTGATAGGAGGGAATTGTTGGAGGACCTCCCTGATCTTTCCTAGAAGTTAATTTTGTCTTTTTTTTTTTCTTTACTACAGGACAAATAACTTTGTGATCATTTTTGGCCAGACATAGAGACATAGAATTTTCAAACAGGTAGTAATAGTCAAGTTGCTGCAATTTCTGGTCTGTTAGAATGTGTCTGAGATTTCATAAAATTTTGGGTTCAAAGGACCCTTGAGGTGGCATTGGGAAGTTAATCCCAGCCATATATGAGGGCCAGGCAACCTGGCATAATTTGAATAGTGTCTTTTGGGACAACCCGGCCGTAGCTGCCAAACGACTCCAATTCTTTGACACATTCTAATGGCGTATTGGTCCCGGGACACTTAGAATTTGTGCTTCCCATCCTTCCCACCAAGCCTCAAAGGGAGGTGTATAAATACAACACACCAAACCTCTGAGGGAAATGATCAAAATATTCTAACAATAGTGCTGGGGAGGAGCCTGCTGTCTTGGTACCATTGACATCATAAAGATTGAGAGGGATGTTCTGGAGGCCAAATTTAGGCTTTTAGGTAGAAAGTTCAAATCTAGAATTTCTAGGGTAGCATTCTCTGAAATGCTTCCTGTTCCATGCACTGGACCCAAAAGGCAGGCAGAGCTTCGGAGTCTCAATGCATAGATAAGATTGAAGGTGCAAGGAAGGTGGTTTGGAATTTATTAGGAACTGGGCAACATTTGGGAAAGGGAGAGGCTTTTCTGAAAAGATGGGAACTTCCTTAACTGGGATAGAAACCAAGCTGTTGGCATTAATCTTTAAAAAGGAGAGAGAACAGCTTTGAAGTAAAAGCCAAGGCAGCTGAAGTAAAAGCCAAGGCAGAGTCCAATCACAGCAAACTCTGTCTTAGACTACAAAAA
Organism: Ichthyophis bannanicus; assembly: GCA_033557465.1. NCBI lineage: Eukaryota > Metazoa > Chordata > Amphibia > Gymnophiona > Ichthyophiidae > Ichthyophis > Ichthyophis bannanicus. The sequence goes on from CM066037.1 coordinate 212,999,766, forward strand.
CACTGGCTTTAGTAAAATGACAACGTGCCTGTAAGGAATTGGTAAGGTGGAAGGAGATAAGAAAAGTGTAATTGCGGTAGGCTTAAACTAAGAGGCAATAAAAGGGGCAGTGGATATATATGTAGGGAAAATAAACAAGCGATAGGAAAAGGAAATGTATATGGTTCTCCAAAGAAGTTGGGGCACAAAGGCAAAAACACAGCTTTCACAAAATTCAGAAGATTGCAAACTGAGGAACAAAGAAAAGATTACAGGTTAAAGCTAAAAGACGGAGAAAGGATAGAAAAAAAACAAAGGCGGAAGAAATGATGGCTAAATATGTGAAGCGTGGAAAGAACATTTTTCAGGTATATTCATGAGAAGAGTAAGATCAGAGATGGAATGTCAAGACTCTAAAGTGCTAAGGACAGATTCATGGAAAGGACATTGAAAAAGCGAAAATACTAAATTACTTCTGTTCTGTATTCACTAAAGAAAAAACCTGAAGGACCATGCATGATTGACAAACAAATGGGAATGGAGTAGATACCACACCATTCACATAAGAGGATGTGTTTGAACAGTTTGAAAAACTGAAAGTGGACAAGGCCATGGGGCGGGATGGGATACATCCCAGGTTACTGAAAGAGCTTAGAGAGGTTCTGGTAGGTCCTTTTAAAGGATGTTTTTAATACATCCTTGGAGACTGGAGAGGTTCCACAGGACTGGAGAAGGGTTGATTATGTACCTCTTCACAAAAATGGTAATAGGGAAGAGGTGACAAACTATAGACTGGTAAGCCTTACCTTGGTGGTGGGGAAGAGTAATGGAGGCACCCCTGAAAAATGTAATATTGGACTTTCTAGAAACCAATAGGTTGCATGATCCAAGGCAGTATGGTTTTACCAAAAGACTATCGTGCCAAAAAATTTGACTGGGTGACCAGAGAACTAGGTCAAGGGTATGTGATGAATGTGATCTATCTAGATTTCAGCAAAGCCTTTGATACTGTTCCTCAAAGGAGGCTTATTGATAAATTGAGCAACCTGGGCTTGGGACCCCAAGGTGGTGAACTGGATCAGAAATTGGTTAACTGACAGATAACAGAAGGTGGTGGTAAACGGAACTCACTTGGAAGAAAGGAAGGTGAGTAGTGGTGTGCCCCATGGTTCGGTCCTGGGGGCATGTATTTGTGAGTGATATTGCTGAAGGATTTGATATTGCTGAAGGATGGAAGGGAAAGTCTGCCTTTCCTGCAGATGGCACAAAACTTTACAACAGAATGGACGTCTCTGAGGGAGTAGACAACATGAGGAAAGATCTACAAAAGCTGGAAGAATGGTCTAATGCTTGGCAGTTAAGATTTAATGTGAAGAGATGCAGAGTCATGCACTTGGGATGCAGAAATCCAAGGGAATTGTATGCGATAAGTGGTTGAGAGGTTGGTGTGCATGGACAAGGACCTTGGAATGATTGAGGATCTCAAAGTGGCAAAACAATGCAAAATGGCTGTGGCCAAAGCCCGAAGAATGCTGGGTTGCATACAGAAAGGGATAACTAGCAGAAAGGAGGAGGTATTGATGCCCTTGTACAAGTCGTTGGTGAGGCCTCACTTGGAGTATTGTGTTCAGTTTTGGAGACCATATCTCACAAAGGATATATGTAAAAAAACTAAACGGTTCAGAGGAATACAACTAAAATGATTTAGAGCTTGTGCCAGGAGATGTATGAGAAGAGACTTGAAGACCTAAGTATGTATATACTAGAGGAGAGGAGGGACAGAGGCGATATGATAGACGTATAAATACCTAAAGGATATTAATGAACAAACCTTTGTCAAAGAGGTAGCTGTAAAACTAGAGGGCATAAAATGAAGCTGCAAGGAAGTAAACTTAAAATCAACGTCAGGAAATACCTTTCACTGAAAGGGTGGTGGATGCTTGGGATGCCCTCCTGATGGAGGTGGTGGGGGCAAATACAATGACTGAATTCAAAATGCCATGGGACGGACACAGTGGATCCCTTTTATAGCAAGAGGATAAAATAAAAATGAACTCAACTATTTTATATATCTCAACAAATAGGGGTGATATGCATGGAGTGGCAATACACCTACTCTAGTTACCTTACTGGGCAGACTAGATGGACCAAACTGGTCTTTATCTACTGTCATATGCTATGTTACTATACTGTATATGTGCTAAATTAGATGGTAGGGGAAAGCTGACGATCTACCAAGAGCACATGGTTTGGAAGGATGTATCCTTGAAGGATACTAGCAAACGGGAAGTTAGGGCATCCCGATAGAGAGGTTTCAATAAAGATAGAAGTAACCCAGGTGCCCTTAAGTACAGAGCAGACAGAGCTGAAAGATTCCAAATTACTCCTATCAATTGATAACTATCTTAACTTGAATAAAATACAACCTCTAAAATGTCTGTATGCGAATGCTAGAAGTCTAAAAAATAAGATAGGAGGGTTAGATATAATTGGCATCTCGGAGACATGGTGGAAGGAGGACAACCAATGGGACACTAATACCGGAATATAAACTATATCGCAATGATAGTGTAGATCAAATTGGTGGAGGGACTGCACTCTGATAAAGAGAGAGCATTGAGTCACACAGGATTAAAGTTTTGCAGGAAACAATATATAATTTCTATTGATAGAAATTCCATGTAAAAAGGGGAAGGTGATGGCAGTGGAGATGTACTACCGACTGTTGGCCAGAATGATCAGATGGATGATGAAGTGCTAAAAGACATCGGGGAAGCTAACAAAAGTTACAACGCAAAAATAATGGGTGATTTCAATTACCCCAGTATCGATTGGGTCAGTGTCACAGCAGGGCATGCTAGGGAGATTAAATTTCTAGATGAAATAAACTGCTGCTTGGCGCAGCTAGTTCATGAACAGACAAGAGGGGAAGCTAATTTAGTCCTAGTCCTTAGGAATGGGTGCAAGAGATAAGGGTGCTGGGGCCACTTAGCAATAGTAGTCATAGCATGATCACATTTATTTATTTGTGTGCTCTTATATACCGCCCTTTCCAGAGATCAGGGGTGGCTTACAAATAACAAGAACCAAGAACTATTACATTAAATTGTGATGAGAACTAGTTTACATTGAACTAAATTTCATTTTATTTCATTTAATAAATGGAGGACGGTAAGGAAATCCACAGTAATATCTTTTAACTTTCAGAACAGAGATTATGCTGAAATGTGGAAAATAGTCAAGGAAAAACTAAAAGGAGCAGCTGTAAAGGTTAAAGATTTGCATCAAGCATGGGTGTTGATTAAAAATACTGTCTTGGAAGTCCAGGACAGATGTATTGCATGCTTTAAGAAAAGTGGAAGGAAGGCCAAAAACTGTCAGTGTGGTTTAAAGGTAAGGTCAGAGAGCCTGTTGTAGCCAAAAAAGCATCTTTCAGGGAATGGGAAAAGGAACCAAATGATGAAAATGGAAAACATAAGCACTGGCAAGTTAGATGCAAGGCATTGATAAGGTAAGACAAAGAGAATTTTGAAAAACTTGCTGCGGAAACAAAAATGCATAATAACTTTTCAAGTGTATTCATAGCAAAAAAATACCTGTGAGTGTCAGTTGGACCATTAGATAATAGGGAGTAAAAGGGATGCTAAGGGAGGACAGGGCCATAGTGGAGAAATTGAATAAATTCTTTACTTTGGTCTTTACTGAAGATGTAGGGAAGTTACATCACTTTTAAATACCATTTCAGGCATAGGTATTGGAAGAATTGAAAAAAATATTAATAAACCAGGAAGATGTATTACAACTATTTGATAAACTGAAGAGTGGCAAATCACCTGGACGGTATACATCAGAGGGTGTTGAAAGAACTGAAATATGAGATTACTAATAGTAGGTCTGCAATCTGTGAACTATCCTGAAAATTATCTGTAGTACCTGAAGATTGGAGAATGGCCAATGTAACACCAATTTTTAAAAAGGGATGATCCAGGAAAATACAAACAGGTGAGCCTGTCTATACTGGGCAAAATGGGAGAATGCAGTATAAAGAATAAAATTACTGAACATGTAGATAGCCAACATGTGTTTAGCCAAGGAAAGTCTTGTCTTAATACATTATTTTGAAAGTGTTAATAAGCAGGTAGACAAAGGTAAGCCGATTGATTTATAGTGTATCTGGATTTTCAGAAAGCCTTTGGCAAGGTCCCTCATGAGAGACTTGGTGAAATTAAGAAGCCAAGGGATAGGAGGCAGTGTACTATTGTGAATCAGGAACTGGTTAAAAGATTGAAAGCAGAGAGTAGGGCTTAATGGCCAATTTTCTCAATGGAGGAAGGTAAATAGTGGAGTATCCCAGGGATCTGTGCTGGGCCCGCTGCTTTTTAACATATTCATAAATGACTTGGAAATGGGAATAGTGAGTGAACTGATCAAATTTGCAGATGGTACAAAATTATTCCAAGTTACTACAACATAAAAGAATTGTGAAAAATTGCAAGAGGAATTTGATAAATTTGAAGATTGGACGTCCAAATGCAGATGAAATTTAATGTGGACACATGCAAAGTTGTGCCCTTTGGGAAGAACAACCCAAACTATGGTTATACGATGCAAGGTTCCACATTAGGAACCACTACCCAGGAAAAGGATTTAGGTGTCATGGATAATATGTTGAAACTTTCTGCCCAGTGTGCAACGACAAGCCAAGAAGGCAAACAGAATGTTAGGAATCATAAGGAAAGGAATGGAGAACCAAAACAAAGGATATTGTGTGTCTGTATCGTTCCATTGTGCAACTGCACCTTGAATATTTTGGTGAATTCTGGTCGCCATATTTTCAAAAGGATATAGCAGAATTTAAAAAGGTTCAGAGAAGAGCCAACAAATGGTTAAGGGAATGGAAGGATACTCTATGAATATAGGTGGAAAAGAATAGGACTTCTCAACTTGGAGAAGAGATGGCTGAGGGGGAGATATGATAGAGGTCTATATATTAATGAATGGAGTGGAACGGGCAAACATAGATCGGTTGTTTACTCCTTCAAAAATAGACTAGGGGACCCTCAATGAAGCTACAAATGTAGCCTGTTTAGTACTAATTAGAGAGAATATTTTTTCACTCCATGCATAATCAAATTCTGGAATTCGTTACTGGTGGATGCAGTAAAAGCTTTTTGTGCAGCTGGCTTTAAAAAGAGGAAAAGTCCATAAAGCATTATTAAAGAGGACCAGAGAAATCCACTGCTTACCCCGGGATAAGCATTGTGGAATTTGTATCTTTTTAGGAACCTGCCAGGTATTTGTGACCTGTATTAGCCACTGTTTGGAATCAGGATACTGGGCTTGATGGATCTTGGTGTGCCTTATGTTTCTTATGTTCTTATATTGTCGGGATCTCCTCCAAGTCCATAGCAGTTGGTGGTTGTGAACCTCACTTCTGAGCCGGGGTATATGAAGTATTATCTGTCTCTCACATCTACTACTCTCACTAAATACTTGCATTGTGCCAAAGCTTCCTTGTATGGTTCATAAGATGCATCATGTATAGGCTGCTTGTCAAGGTGTAATTGGTAATTTCTTTTAATTTCTTCTGGTGATTTTCTCCTTTACCACTGTGTCAGGTTCACTTGCATCTAGCTTCTTATCCGTCAGAATGGCAGTGTCCAGAGTTAAAGTAATTCAATTAGTCATGATCCCAGTTCTTTTCATGTGCAATGATGTAATGCTTACCAAGTTTTGTAGTAAAGTTTGTATTATGTTTTGTGCATGTAGATCTATTGCTCAAAACGTTACAACATCTGTTTACAGCTTATTTCCAACTTCAGACCTATCCCTACTCGCAAATAATTACACACTTACTTTCAATTCCTCCATTTTGTACCTCCAACTTCTTTCCCTCCAATCCATTACTCTTCCCCCTCTCCCCTACTTTACAATTTCCTATCTCCAGGAACAAGCAGGAATGTAGTCTTTACATATGGGTATCGTCGGTACCGATGGAGCCTGCGCAGGAACTCTCCCCAGCGTCCAATTAGGAAGCTTTTGGGAGCATCCCACAGTGCCTGCATGCTGCCTTCCTACCTTTCCCAACTGCCTCTCTCCAGTTCTTTGTTTTCCATGGAGCCAGCAGGTCGTGTTCCTGTCAACGCAGAAAATGTTTTCCCTTATTCTTCTTTTTGTGGTCGCGTCTGCCTTCCTCAATGCTTTACCGGTACCGCCGGTGGTTCTTCCTTTCTTTTAAAAAAAAAAAAAAAAATCTTTTGGGCCTTAGTCCCGAAATTTCCTCCAAAATGGAGAAACCAGCCTCTGGTTTTAAAAAATGCACCAAGTGTGGCGGTACCATCTCCGTCACCGACACCCATGAGTGGTGTCTTAAATGTTTAGGTCCTGACCACTCCATCTCCGAGTTTATGGCTTGTGCCATGATGTCCAAGAGGGGTCGACAAAACCGAGCTGTCAAGCTCAGTGCCCTTTTTCCCTCCGATGCAGCTTCAGTGGCATCGACGTCTTTCTTCCAGGGCTTCGTCTTCCTCCCATGGATCTCAGGTAACTAAACATAAGTCCAGCCGGTCCTCAAAGGGTAGATTTCCTTCTAAGCATCGAGATGCCTCTGGCATTGCCCTTGAGAGTTCTGTACTGGCAAAATTGCCCTGGCGGGAGGCTTCGGCTTCCAAAGCATTATCGGGGCTCCAGGATGTTCTCGAGGCCTCGACCTCGGCAGAACTACTGGTGCCATGCTCTGGGGTACCGGCTGCTTCCGGTACCAATACCCAGGCATCGGCAGCGTCGATAGACCAGAGGTTCCTGGCTATTGAACACAGTCTGGCGGCTCTCATTGCGGCATCGACACGCTCGGAACCGCGTCAGACATTTCAACCGGTACCGATAGCATCAACATCGGTGTTGGCTTTGCCGGTACCCAGTCATGCGATGCCTTCCGGTACCGATACCCCGGTACTGATTTCCCCCCGGTACCTACTTCGGTTGGTACGGGTATCGGGCTGTTAAAGAGCATCCGGACAGAAGATACTTCGAATCCTCGGAGGACTCTGAGGATTTTGATAGCTCTGTCGGTACCGGAATACTTCTCCCGGAGGAGCCTTCCTCTCCTAAACGTAGGATGTCTCCTCCAGAGGATATCTTCTTTCAGGACTTTATCAGGGAGGTGGCTCGTGGTTTGTCCATTACTGTGGCTCCTGAGACAAAGCCCAGAGCTAAGCAGTTGGAGATTATACAATATCCCAAAGCTCCTAAGGAGGCAGCTACCTTGCCTATCCATGAGATTTTACATGACCTCATGTTGAGAATGTGGGAGACACCTCTCACCACCTCTCCTCACTCTCGCAGACTGGATACCATGTATCGAGTCCCTCCTTGTCCTGGATTCCAAAAAGCTCAGCATTGCCAGGAACAAGCAGGAATAAGTCCTCACATATGGATACGTCGGTACCGACGGAGCCCGAGTGGGAAAGCTCCCCAGCTTTCCAGAAGGAAAGCTTTTGGGACCTCCCACTGCGCATGTGCGCTGCCTTCCCGCCTTCCTGACCAACTCTCCTCAGTTCTTCTTTTTCCGCGGAGCCAGCAGGTCGTGTTCCTGTCACCGCTGAAGAAGTTGTTATTTTAGTTTATTTCTTTGGCTGCGTGTCTGCCTTCCCCGATTCCAGACCGGTACCGCCGGTCTTTTTTCCTTTTATTTAAAAAAAAAAAAAAAATCTCTCTTCTTTTCCTCACTTGGTGTGTTACTTCTGTGAGGCCTTTAGGCCTTCACTAAATTCTCCCTCATGAAGAAACAAGCCTCTGGGTTTAAAAAATGCACCAAGTGCAGCGGTACTATTTCAGTCACAGACACCCATGAATGGTGTCTTAAATGTTTGGGGCCTGACCATTCCATTCCGGATTGCCCATTCTGTTCTTTGATGTCTAAACGTGGCTTACAGAACCGGGCAGCCAAGTTTCACATGCTGTTTTCTACAGATACTCCAGCATCGACATCTTCCAGGTCTTCCTCTCCTGATGGATCTCAGGTAACCAAACATTCCTCTGGCAGGTCCTCAAAGGGCAAATCTCCCTCTAAGTATCGAGATACCCCTGGGCTTGACCCTGAGGACCCTGCCTCAGCCAAACAACCCCGGCGGGAAGCTCCGGCTTCCAAAGCTCCTCCTATGGGGGTTACAGGTTGACATCGATGGCACGGCCTCGACCGATCACCTGTTAGACTGTTCTGGGGTACCGGCTCAATCATCCGGTACCGACATCCAGACAGTCGTGGCGTCCATGGATCATACAGTTCAATCCATGCAGCAGGCCATTCTGGCTTTTATTAAGGCTGCGATGCCCTCGGTACCGCACCCTGCGGTACCGAATCCGGTTCCGGTACCACAACCGATACCGGTACCCATGCCTTCCACATCGACCAGAATACCGATTCCGGTTCCTGGTTCCGGGGTTTTTACCGATCCGGTTCTGGGTACCCCCGATGTTGATATGCTTATCGATCCCTGGAAGCAAACAGACGATACTTTGAGTCTTCTGATGATCCTGATTCATCAGATGACTCTGCTGAAGTATCCCTTACTCTACCTGAGGAGCCCTCTTCTCCAAAGAGGAGAATGTCTCCTCCAGAGGATTTATCCTTTCAAGACTTCATCATTGAAGTAGCTAAAGGTCTTTCTATTTCTGTATCCTCTGAAAAAGAACCTAGAGCAAAAAAGTTAGACATTTTAGGATACTCTAAGGTTCCCAAAGAGGCTGTCACCTTGCCCATCCATGAAATTCTTCAAGATCACATGATGGACTTATGGGAGACTCCTCTCACCCTATCTCCACATTCTCGTCGTCTGGACACCATGTATCGTGTCCCCCCTTCTCCTGGGTTTCAAAAAACTCAGCTCCCGCACCACTCCATTGTGGTGCAGTCAGCTATGAAAAGGATCAAGAGTACTAAAAGACACTCTTCTACTCCCCCAGGAAGAGAATGTAGGACTCTGGATGCTTTTGGAAGAAAAAGCTTCCAAGCAAGTATGCTTATTGCCAGAATCAACTCATACAGCCTCTATATGGGCATGTTTCTGAAGGAAATTGCATTAAAAATACGCCATTTTCTCCCCTTTATCCCAGAAGATAGAAAGGAGGAGTTCCTTCTTCTGCTTAAGCATACTCAAGATATTTCAAAGTTCTCCAACAGAGCAGCCTTTGACTCCTTTGAAGGTGCTAGCAGAGCCTCAGGTATTGCCATAGCGGCTCGCAGAATTGCTTGGCTCCAGGCCTCTAACCTTGAACCCTGGGTCCAGGATGGGTTGGGAAATTTGCCCTGTACAGGTGAGAATCTGTTTGGTAAGGAGTGGCAAATCAAAGCCACTCAAATGGATGCAGAAAATGCCGCTTTAGATAGACTTTCTAAGTCTACCTCTACCCCTGTCAAGAAGAAATCTTTCAAAAAGCCTTTCTACAAGAAGGCCAGATTTGCCACAAATACTGGCCAACAATCTTCTGCAGCTCGCTTTGCTCCTAAGCGTCAGCAGCCTAAACAGGCCATGGCAAAACCTGCAGGAGCTGCTACAGCCCAACAGTCCCAACCCCCTCAGGGTTTTTGACTTAAAACTAGAGAACTTAAACTTTCTGGCTCTAAAACAACCAGAACCTCTCACCATTCCAGGAAGGTTAACTCATTTTGCTCCCAGATGGGAGCAAATCACATCAGAGCAATGGACCCTGTCTATCATCAGAGAGGGCTACAAACTACATTTCTCCAACCTTCCTCCCCATACTATGGTGAGAAGTTTCAATTCTCCCCCATCTCTCCTAGACCTGTTGGGTCAGGAGGTGATTATTCTTCTCGCCCAAAAAGCAATAGAAGAGGTTCCTCTTCCTCAAGGGTCAGGTTTTTACTCCCCTTATTTTCTCATTCCCAAGAAAACAGGGGGGTACAGACCCATTTTGGATCTCTGAGAATTGAACAAATTTCTATACAGGGAGAAATTCAAGATGCTTTCTCTAGGCACTCTCCTTCCATACTTACAGAGTCAGGACTGGCTTTGTTCTCTAGATCTCAAGGATGCGTACACACATATACTCATCCATCCATCCCACAGAAAATTCCTACGGTTTCTGTTCCAGGGAAAACACTTCCAATACAGAGTACTTCCCTTCGGTCTAGCTTCTGCTCCAAGGTTTTTTACCAAATGCATGGCAATAGTAGCTGCATTCCTACGCACCCTGGGAATTTTTGTCTTCCCATACCTGGACGACTGGCTCATCCGAGCTCCGTCTCAGTCCGAGGCTCAGACTGCCCTGGATCGCACCAGGTGAGTTCTACAGTATCTGGGACTTGTAATCAATCTGCCAAAGTCCCAACTCACCCCTACTCAATCCCTAGAATTCATAGGGGCCTGGTTGGATACCACCACCGCAAGGGCCTATCTTCCTCAGGCCCGTTGCCAACGTCTAGTGCACTTAGCCTCTCAGATTCAGTCCAGAAGCCACTTGACTGCCAGACAGATGCTACAACTATTAGGCCACATGGCCTCCACAGTGCATGTTGGTGCCTTATGCTCGCCTACATATGAGAGCAGCTCAATGGACTTTATCCACCCAGTGGACTCAAGCATCAGGAGCTCTCTCAGACCAAATAGCAAACTCCAGTCGTCTTTTTTGGTCTCTCCAATGGTGGATATCCACTCAAAATCTGTTGTTGGGGGCCCCCCCTTCAACCATTGTTGCCCCAAGCAACCCTCAACAGATGCCTCCCAAACAGGTTGGGGGGCTCATCTCCAAGATCTCTCCACTCAGGGCACTTGGTCTCCACAGGAGACCACCCTTCATATCAGCCACTTGGAACTTCGAGCAATCTTTCTAGCTCTCAAAGTTTTTCATACCCTCCTCAGCAACATGACAGTCCTTATTCACACGGACAATCAAGTAGCCATGTTTTACATAAACAAACAAGGAGGGACTGGCTCTCTGTCGCTTTGCAACGAAGCTCTAAGATTATGGGCCTTCGCCAGAGAGCATCAAATCCATCTCCTGGCAGTATATCTTCCAGGAATCCAAAACTCTTGGGCAGACAGACTCAGTCGAGTTCTGCTTCCACACAAATGGTCCCTGCACATGGATCAGGTACTCAGAATCTTCCAGAAATGGGGAACCCCCGGTTCTCCAGGACCAAGCAGGAAGTCAGTCCTCACATATGGGTGACGTCGGCGCCGACGGAGCCCTCGCGGAGCAATTTTCCCCAGCTTTCAAAGAAAGCCTTTGGGAATTGCAGCGCGCATGCGCGGTCTCCTTCCCGCCCAAGGGTGCCATCTTAGCCAGTCTTCTTTTTTCCGCGGAGCCCTACAGACGTACCCGTCGTGTCCCCGCTGAAAAAGTTGATTTTAGTGATTTATTTCTCTTTTTTCCTTTGGTTCGATGCCGGCCTTTTTCCTGCCTGGACTCGTGACGCCGTTGCGAGTCCTTCTCTTATTTTTCGGCTGCCTGGGCCCGGATCACGAAGAACTGATCTGTGGGGCCTGCGGCAAAATGTCCTCCAAAGCGTTAAGGAGTCGGCGGCACCAGCGGGAAAGAATCTTCGCTGACCCCGGCCGTACCTGGACCTCGTCGGAGGCCTCGGCGTCCAGAGGTTCCAGCTCTGACCATCGCCGAAGCTCCTCCGACAGGGGTTCTCCCTCCGGGGACCATCGACGGAATGTAAAACCCGCGAGGGCGGCGTCGGTGGACGCTCCTGGCTCCGCGAGGGCCAGGTCGCATAGCCCCGATAGCCGTCCCGGGTCTTTGGAGAAGGAGCACCTCCCGAAGCGACCTCGTCTGGAGTCGGAGTTGCCTGCTCGGGTAAGTCCTGTAGTCCTCCTGGACTCGCCTCCGAGAGGTCCGACGTCGGGCCCGACGCCATCGGGGACGAGGCGGGGGCTGCTGGGTCACCTGAGGTCGGACTCAGGTTGACGGCCTTGGAGAGCAGACTATCTGCCTTCATGGACCAGCAGCGGGCACTGATAGCTAGCCTCGCTGGCGCCACTGCCCCGACTGCCGGGACGTCGACGTCTAAGTCGACCCCGGAGACCGAGCCGATCCTCGAGTCCATGCGAACTCGAGTCGATCCTCGGTCGAGGTCACCCTCGGCCTCCCGTTGGGAACCGAGGTCGTCGACGCCGACTCCCTCGGTGTCGGGGCGGCCGACGCCTCCACCTGCCCGAGCCGACCCCACCGATTCCTCCTCGGAGTCGGCCTGGGAGTCTGAAGAGGAAGAGTCACCTGATTCGTTTCGGACTCGGTGTGTCCCCTCGGACTCACCTGAGTCCGAACCTCGGAAGCAGTCCCCTCCGGAGGATGCCCGGTTCTCGGACTTCGTCAGGGATATGGCCAAGGCTTTGGCCTTCCCTGCGGATCCCGAGGAGGAGCCTCGAGCCGAAGAGCTCGACGCCCTTCAGTATGACTCTCCCGCCAGGGAACACTTTACTGTACCGGTTCCTCCCATGCTGGAACGACTACTCTTCCGCATGTGGTAGAGTCCGGCCTCGTCGCCGGTATTAAGCAAGCGGGTCGATTCCATCTATCGAGTCCGCAAGAGTCCTGGCTTCCAAAAAGCACAGCTGCCGCACCATTCCATGGTAGTGGAATCGGCCATGCATAGGCTTAAGAGCCAAAAGATGCACTCCTCGGTGCCTCCTGGCAGGGAGGCCCGTAACCTGGATGGCCTTGGTAAGAAGTGTTTCCAGGGCTCTATGCTTGCTTGTCGTGTCCAGACCTACCAGCTCTACATGGGCATGTATCTCCGAGACCTGGCTAAAGAGATAGCCGGATTCTCCGCTGGACTGTCCGAGGAACCTTTGCGGAGGTTCCTGGCCTTGACAACTAATATTCAGGAATGCTCCAAATTCATGTCCCGAGCAGCCTATGATGGCTTTGAAGCATCGGCTCGAGTGGCCGCAGCTGGCATCGGTGCCCGCCGACAGGCTTGGCTTCAGTCGTCTGACCTTGAACCCTGGGTGCAGGACAAGTTGGTCGATGTCCCCTGCCGAGGTGAGAACCTCTTTGGCAAGCCCATGGCTGAAAAGGCTGCACAAATCGAGACGGAGACTCTCACCAGGACTAGGCTTTCTAGGAAGACCTCCGCCCCTTCCCAGAAAAAGAAGGGCTCGGGAAAGAAGTCCTTTTACCCGAGAAAGGCGGCTGCCTATAAACACTACCCTCAATATCAGGCCTCCGCAGCTCCCCAACAGGGCCAGCAGGCCAAGGGACGGGGTAACGGGTCCCGTAGGCAGCAAGCCCCCAAACCTGCACCACCAGCCCCTGCTCAGCAGGGTGGGGGTTTTTGACTTCATCAGCATAGCCTCTCCCCTTCAGCTGGCTCCTCCCAGCACCGGAGGCCGGCTGGTTCACTTCGCCCACAGGTGGTCCAACATCACTTCAGATGCCTGGGTGCTTCAAGTCGTAAGAGAGGGCTATCTTCTCCACTTCCAACAGGTCCCTCCCTCTTATTTCCCGGGAGAACCTCCACGACTCCCTCTGCACAGGGACTTACTCCTTCAGGAGTTAGCAAGTCTTCTTTAGGAACAGGCTGTGGAACCGGTGCCCCACCACCTGAGAGGTCAAGGCTTTTATTCCAGGTATTTCCTAATACCAAAAAGGACAGGAGGCCTCAGACCCATCCTGGACTTGCGCAACCTCAACAAGTTCCTCGTGCGGGAAAAGTTCAAGATGCTTACCCTTGGAATCCTTCTGCCCTACCTCCAGCAGGGAGATTGGCTATGCTCCTTGGATCTAAAGGATGCCTACACGCACATCCTCATCCACCCAAGCCACCGCCAATACCTAAGGTTTGTGGTGGCAGGAAATCATTACCAGTACAGAGTACTGCCCTTTGGCCTATCCTCCGCACCGCGAGTCTTCACAAAATGTCTCGCGGTGGTGGCGGCCTATCTCCGGCTTCACGGCCTCTATGACTTTCCGTACCTCGACGACTGGTTCATCAGAGCATCGTCCTTTCCGGAAGTCACCGATGCCACACACCGCATGGTGACTCTTCTGCAGTACTTGGGCTTTGTCATAAACTTCGCAAAGTCCACTTTGCTCCCCTCACAGGATCTCGAGTTCATCGGCGCAAGACTGCACACTCCTCAGGCACGAGCCTTCCTGCCTCTCGACAGGGCTCAACGGCTCATGGACCTAGCCGGCCGTTTTCGCAGCCAGTCCCTGGTCTCAGCCAGGCGCTTCCTGAGACTACTCGGCCATATGGCTTCCACCGTCCACGTGACCCCCAATGCCCGCCTGAATATGCGGCCTGCTCAATGGTGCCTTCGCAAGCAGTGGCAACAAGCCACCGGCGGACTAGCCGACTTAGTGCGCATCTCCGGGCTGCTGGCCTCTTCTCTACAGTGGTGGCTTCATCGGCCGAACCTGGTGCTCGGAATGCCTTTTCAGTCACCTCAGCCGGCTCAAGTGCTGACGACCGATGCTTCCCTCCTGGATTGGGGAGCACATTGCCAAGGGGCATGTACTCAAGGTCTCTGGACCGCGTGGGAGTCTGCTCAGCAGATCAACTTCCTGGAGCTCAGAGCAATCCGTCTGGCGCTCAAGGCTTTCTCCCACCTGACTTCTCACCAGTCCGTCCTTGTCCAGACGGACAATCAAGTTGCCATGTTATACGTGAACAAACAGGGGGGCACGGGCTCCTTCCTTCTCTGCCGAGAAGCTCAGAAGCTCTGCTCTTGGGCCGTCAGTCACGGCATTCTTCTCAAGGCAGTTTATCTCCCAGGCCAAGAGAATTGCCTGGCGGACAAACTCAGCAGGATACTCCAGCCGCACGAGTGGCGTCTGGATCCCTTGGTAGTTCAGAAACTTTTTCTGAAGTGGGGACTCCCCACGATGGATCTCTTTGCCAGTCCTCTCAACCGGCAACTTCCTCGCTTCTGCTCTCGTCAGCCACATCCCCTTCGAGTAGCGGCAGATGCTTTTCTACTCTCATGGTCGGAGAGCCTTCTGTATGCTTTTCCTCCCATCCCGCTAGTCTCTCGAACTCTTTTCAAGGTTCTCCGAGACAAGGCCTCCATGATCCTGGTGGCTCCTCGCTGGCCCAGACAGCCGTGGTTTCCACTCCTGCTGCAATTAGCGGTAGAGGATCCGTTCCCTCTGGGGTTTCAACCGGATCTCCTAACACAGGATCAGGGGTCCCTGCTACACCCCAACCTCAGATCTCTCAATCTAATGGCCTGGCTGCTGAAAGGGTAGTCCTTGCTCCCCTTCTACTGCCGGCAGAGGTGGAAGAGGTCGTCCTAGCTTCTCGGCGACCTTTTACCCGCAAATGCTACGCCCTTAAATGGCGTCGCTTTTCCGGTTGGTGTGCCCAGCAGTCTCAGGATCCCTTCTCCTGCTCGGTGTCGGTGATCTTGCAGTACTTGCTCTACCTCTCTAATCTGGGACTTAAGTCCAACTCCGTCAAAGTTCACCTCTGTGCTCTTTCAGCACATCATGTGCCGGTGGACGGCAGACCTCTTTCCAGCGACCCTCTTGTAGCGAGGTTTCTCCGAGGTCTCCTTCTACTTAAACCACCTCTGCGCCCGCCAGCTCCTGACTGGGATCTGAATGTGGTTTTACAGCGGATCACCTGTCCGCCTTTTGAACCTATGGCTACCTGTTCTCTCCGTTTCCTTTCTTGGAAAACTTTATTCCTGATAGCCCTCACTTCCGCTAGACGTGTAAGTGAATTGCAGGCCCTCGTGTCTGATCCCCCTTACACTCGGTTTCTACAAAAATAGGGTAGTCCTACGGACTCACCCAAAATTTCTTCCAAAAGTGGTCTCCCCTTTTCACATCAATCACGAGGTGGTACTTCCGACCTTCTTTCCCAGGCCACACTCCAGCCGAGCTGAAATGGTCCTACATACCCTGGACTGTAGAAGGGCATTGAACTTCTACTTTGACCGTACGCGGGAGCACCGTAAAGCTGCTCAGCTTTTTGTGTCTTTTGACCCCAATAAATTGGGGCTCCCGGTCTCCAAGCGTACTCTGTACATTTGGGTAGCTGACTGTATCGCTTGGGCTTATGGGGCAGCCGGACTCTCCTTAGAAAGTCGAGTCACGGCTCATTGTGTTCGGGCGAAGGCTACGTCAGTGGCTTACCTCCGCTCTGTTCCGCTGGCAGACATCTGCCGGGCCGCTACTTGGTCTTCGAGCCAGACTTTTGCGGTCCATTACTGTCTCGAGAGGGAGCCCCGTAGGGACAGTGCTTTCGGACAGGCAGTCCTCCGAAATCTCTTCGAGTTTTGAGCAACTCCTACCCTCCATCCCGGATGGGGGCTACCGGTGGGTAATAATTCAGTGAAGATTCCTTCCTTCGGTGCTGCTGAGCTAGAGGGAGCTCATTTTTGTGCTTAGGGTCTCCGGTAGCCTTAAGCTTGGGAGTCCCATATGTGAGGACTGACTTCCTGCTTGGTCCTGGAGAAAGCGTAGTTACTCACCTGTAACAGGTGTTCTCCAGGAGCAGCAGGAATCAGTCCTCACAACCCTCCCTCCTCCCCTTGGAGTTGCAATCATCTGCTTAAGTTTTTTTGCAAGTTTTTATGCTGTCTTTTAGCTATGTCATCAGACTGGTTAAGATGGCACCCTTGGGTGGGAAGGAGACCGCGCATGCGCGCTGCAATTCCCAAAGGCTTTCTTTGAAAGCTGGGGAAAATTGCTCCGCGAGGGCTCCGTCGGCACCGACGTCACCCATATGTGAGGACTGATTCCTGCTGCTCCTGGAGAACACCTGTTACAGGTGAGTAACTACGCTACATAGACCTCTTTGCAAGTCCGTGGAATGCCAAACTTCCCCGTTCTGTTCCAGAATCCCGTGTCAGGGAGTTCAGACCAAGGATGCCTTCCTCCTGCATTGGGGTCAGGGTTTCCTGTATGCCTTTCCGCCCATTCCTTTGATTCCCAAGACTCTGTTCAAACTTCAAAGGGATCAAGGGTCCATGATCCTCATAGCTCCACGCTGGTCACGCCAAGTGTGGTACCCTCTACTTCTGCATCTCTCCCAAGCCCCCTCCCTGGACTTGGGAGCAGCTCCAGACCTTCTGTCTCAAGAGGAGTGGACTTTGTGGCACCCAAACCCCAAGTCCCTTCACCTCAGAGCTTGGTTACTGAAGGCCTAGACCTTCAACACTTCAATCTTTCGCAGCAAGTGAAGGATATCCTACATGCCTCTAGGAAACCTTCCACTAGGCGTTCTTACGCTTTTAAATGGAAAAGATTTTCCATTTGGTGTGCTCAAAAGGGTCTTAACTCTCTGGCACTCCCATTGAATTCTCTTTTGGAATATCTCCTGCATCTCTCCAATGCAGGTCTCAAAACAAATTCAGTAAGAGTCCATTTGAGTGCTATTGCGGCATCACTTAAGCCCATCAATGGACAACCTGTTTCCTCTCATCCTCTTATTGCAAGATTCATGAGAGGCTTAACTTTAACTAAACCTCCCATTCGACCTCCTTCGGTGGCATGGGACTTATCTTGGTTCTTGGTCAGCTTATGAAGCCACCTTTTGAACCCTTAGCCACTACATCCTTGAAATTTCTTTCCTGGAAGGTTATTTTCCTCATTGCAGTCACTTCAGCTAGCCGCATCAGTGAACTGCAGGCCTTAGTGGCTAATCCGCCTTATACAAGGTTCCATCATGATAAGGTAGTCCTTAGGACAAATCCTCACTTTATGCCTAAAGTGGTCTCGCCTTTTCATCTTAATCAAGTGGTTTATTTACCTGTCTTTTTTCCAGCTCCTCATGCATCCAGTGCAGAGAGGAACCTTCATACTCTGGACTGTAAAAGAGCGCTTGCTTTTTACCTGCACAGGACACAGCAACATCGAAAGTCTTCTCAGCTTTTTGTTGCTTTTGATCCTTCTCATCTAGGACTTCCAGTCTCCAAAAGAACACTCTCCAATTGGATTGCTCAGTGTATCTCTTTTGCTTACCAGAGTAAGAACCTTTCTCTGGAAGGCCATGTCACCGCTCACAACGTGAGGGCCATGGCCACCTCTATGGCTCATCTAAACTCTGTGTCCATTGACCAGATCTGTCGAGCAGCCACCTGGGCCTCGGTTCATACCTTTACAGCCCATTACTGTTTGGACAAGGACTCCCGCCGGGATGCCTTGTTTGGTCAGGCTGTCCTCAGACACCTGTTCCATTCTTGAACAACTCCAGCCCACCTTCCCTGAATGGATGCCTGAGATCCATAGGAAGATGAAGAACCTTTCAGGGTCTCATACCCTTTAGGGGATCTCCCGGGCATCTTAGCTAGGGAGTTCCCCATATGTGAGGACTTATTCCTGCTTGTTCCTGGAGATAGCACAGTTACTTACCTGTAACAGGTGATCTCTGGGAACAGCAGGAATTAGTCCTCACAACCCACCCACCTCCCCTAGTAGTTGTATCTCTCTCTTCCTTTCCTCTCTCTATTGTTTCAGCTATAAACTCGAACTGAGGAGAGTTGGTTAGGAAGGCGGGAAGGCAGTGCGCATGCGCAGTGGGAGGTCCCAAAAGCTTTCCTTCTGGGAAGCTGGGGAGCTTTCCCGCTCGGGCTCCGTCGGTACCGACGTACCCATATGTGAGGACTAATTCCTGCTGTTCCCAGAGATCACCTGTTACAGGTAAGTAACTGTGCTTTCCTCACCACTCTATTGTAGTGGAATCAGCTATGAGAAGGATCAGAAGTGCAAAGAGGCATGCCTCTAATCCTCCAGGACATGAGTGTAGAACTTTGGATGCCTTTGGACGTCGTACTTTCCAGGCTTCCATGCTTTCTGCCAGGATCAGTTCCTATATTTTATATATGGGAATGTTCCTTGAAGAAGTCACAAGTGATTTAGAGGTTTTGAGCCCTCTTCTTCCTGAGGACAGAAGGCAGGATTTTCTCACACTGGTCAAACATGCCCAGGATGTTTCTAAGTTTGTCAACCGTGCAGCTTTTGACTGTTTAGAGTGCATAAGCAGAACCTCTGCCATTGCCATAGGTGCACGTAGAATTGCCTGGCTCCAGACATCCGATTTGGAGCTCTGGGTGCAGGACAAACTGGGCAATATCCCTTGTACAGGTGAGAATCTATTTGGGAAAAAATTGGCAAGAAAAAGCCAATGAATTAGATGCTGACAGCTCCACTTTGGATAGGCTGTCCAAAGCCACAGCTGATGCTTCTTGAAAGATTTTTCTTCTCAAAGAAGAAGAGGTTTTATCCCTCTTATTCCCAGCAGGGACGTTCTGCAGGTCAGCCTGCCCGGAAGGGTCAGCAACCACTTAAACAAAGGAAAGCAAAGACTGCTAAGCCTCAACCGTCTCAGCAGTCTCAGCCTCCACAAGGCCTTTGACTTTCATTCCTGGCCATCAATGGACCAGAGCCTTCCACCATTCCAGGAAGGTTATGTCACTTTGCCCCCAGGTGGGAGCAGATAACAGCAGAGCATTGGACACTCTGCATTATAAGAGAGGGGTACAAGCTGCAGTTTCTGTGCATGCCCCCTCCCACAATGGTAAGACAGTTCAGTTCTCAGACCTCTCTCATCAACCTGTTAGGTCAAGAGGTCACTATGCTTCTTGCCCAAGGGGCAATAGAACAAATATCCATTCATCAACAGGGTACAGGGTTTTACTCCCCCTATTTCCTTATCCCAAAGAAAACACGGGATACAGACCTATTTTGGACCCCGGAGTTGAACAAATTCCTTGTCAAAGAGAAATTCAAGATGATTTCTCTAGGAACTCTGCTGCCTTACCTTCAGAGTAAGGATTGGCTTTGTTCTCTAGATCTCAAGGATGCGTACACACATGTTCTCATCCACCCAACTCACAGAAAGTTCCTTCGGTTCCTTTTTCAAGGAAAGCACTGCCAATACAGGGTGCTTCCTTTTGGCCTGGCCTCAGCACCAAGAGTGTTCACGAAATGCATGGCTGTGGTAGCAGCATTTCTCCGCATTCTAGGGATATTCGTCTTCCCCTACTTAGACTGGCTCATTTGAGCCCCATCAGAGTCGGAGTCTAGGACCTCCCTATCTTGCACAATGTGTATCCTTCAGTATTTAGGTCTTGTCATAAACGTCCCAAAATCCAGTCTAACTCCCACTCAGTCTCTAGAATTCATAGGAGCTTTGCTGGATACCAAAAAGGCAAGGGCCTATCTTCCCCAGGCCCGTTGCCTTCGCATGGTGCAGTTAGCTTCTCAAGCAGTGCTAAAACCTCATCTCACTGCCTGAGAAATGCTACAACTACTAGGCCAATTTGGACCAATTATCAATAAAGCAGTCTGATTCAAACCTACATCTCTTGCTCCGTCTGTTCCTCCTTTGATCTGCAAGAGGTTTGCTCCTCCCTCTGTCTCCTACGTGAACAAACAGGGCAGAACAGGCTCTCTGTTGCTTTGCAACGAAGCTTTGTGACTATGGGCCCTCGCCAGAGAGCATCAGATCTTCCAGGCATTCAAAACTCTTGGGCAGACAGACTCAGTCGAGTTCTGCTTCCACACGAATGGTCTCTACATGCAGACCAGGTGGCCAAGATTTTTCAAATTTGGGGAACCCCGGACATAGACTTCTTTGCAAGTCCGTTGAATGCTAAACTTCCCTGGTTCTGTCCAGAATTCCGGCTTAGGGCTCTCAGGCCAGGGATGCCTTCCTCCTTCACTGGGGTCAAGACTTCCTTTATGCCTTTCCACCCATTCCCCTAATTCCCAAAACCCTGTTCAAGCTTCAGAGAGACAGAGGCCGTATGATTCTCATAGCTTCACATTGGCCACGGCAAGTGAGGTACCCTCTGCTTCTACATCTCTCTCAAGCTCCCTCCCTGCAGTTAGGGTCTGCTCCAGATCTCCTGTCTCAGGACGACAGAATGTTATGGCATCCCAATCCCCAGTCTCTGCATCTCAGGGCTTGGTTGCTGAAGGCCTAGATCTTCATGATCTTAACCTTCCTCAACAAGTAAAGGATATCCTTTATGCTTCCAGGAAGCCTTCCACAAGACACTCTTATGCTTTCAAGTGGAAAAGGTTTACCATATGGTGTTCGCAGAAGGGTCTTAACCCCCTTGCGATACCTCTGGAATCTTTACTGGAGTATCTCCATCATTTATCCAATGCAGGACTTAAAACTAACTCAGTAAGAGTACATTTGAGTGCTATTGCAGCTTCTTTCAAGCCTCTAAATGGACAACCTATTTTCTCCCATCCTCTTATAGCCAGATTTATGAGAGGCCTTCTTCTAACTAAGCCTCCCATTAGGCCACCACCAGTGGCATGGGACTTAAACCTGGTTCTTGGTCCGCTCATGAAGCCACCTTTCGATCCCTTAGCTACTACCTCATTGAAATTCCTTTCTTGGAAAGTTATCTTTCTCATTGCAATCACATCAGCACGCCGCATCAGTGAGTTGCAGGCATTAGTAGCTGATCCACCTTATACAAGGTGCCATCATGACAAAGTAGTCCTTAGGACTCATCCACACTTTATGCCAAAGGTGGTCTCGCCTTTTCATTTAAACCAAGCGGTCTACCTGCCTGTATTTTTTTCCAAGGCCTCATGCAACTAATGCAGAAAGGAATCTTCATACTTTGGACTGTAAAAGAGCTTTAGCCTTATCTCCAGGAACAAGCAGGAATGAGTCTTCACATATGGGTATCGTCAGTACCGACGGAGCCTGCGTGGGAATGCTCCCCAGCGTCCAGTAAGAAAGCTTTTGGGAGCATCTCACAGCGCCTGCGCGCTGCCTTCCCGCCTTTCCCAACCACCTCTCTCCAGTTCTTCTTTTCCGCGGAGCCAGCAGGTCGTGTTCCTGTCACCGCAGAAGAATTCTTTATTTTTTTTCTTAATTTTTCTGTCTCGTGTCTGCCGCCTTCGACGTCAGACAGGTACCGCCGGTCTTTTCTTTTCTTTGTTTTTTTTAAGAAACAAACAAACTTTTCTTTCTTCAACTGTGCATTTTCGGTTTGGGCCTTAGGCCTGAACATATTTTCTCCTCATGGAGAAGCCCACTTCCGTGTTCAAAAAGTACACGAAGTGTGGCGGTACTATTTCTGTCACCGACACCCATTACTGGTGTCTAGAATGTTTGGGTCCTGACCATTCCATCACGGATTGTGTGTCCTGTACCATGATGTATAAAAGAGGTCAGCAGAACCGAGCAGCCAAGCTCAGTACCCTGTTTCCCTCTGATGCAGCCTCGGCATCGACGTCTTCCAGGGCTGCTTCTTCCTCCCATGGATCTCAGGTAACCAAACATAAATCTAGCCGGTCCTCGAAGGGCAAATCCCCTCTAAGCATCGAGATGCCTCCGGGCTTGTCCTCGAGGATTCCGCACCAGCAAAATTACCCCGGCGGGAAGTTCCGGCTTCCAAAGCATTGTCTATGGAGTCACAGGTTGACATCGATGGCTCGGCCTCGACTGATCACCTGTTGCCGTGTTCTGGGGTACCGGTGGCCTCCACTGGTACCGACATCCAGACTCTGGTGGCGTCGATGGATCAGAAGATTCTGTCCATGCAGCGCACCCTAACGGCGTTTATGCAGGCTTCGATGCCTCCGGTACTGCAACAGTCTCCGTTGCCGGTACCGACTCCGGCACCATTCCCGGTGCCGGTAACGATTGCATCGACATCGGCTTCGGTGTCGACTGCAACGGTACCCTGTCCTATGATGCCTATCGGTACCGAACCGGTACCGCTTACTCCCGATGTCGATCCCACTCGGTACACGCATTCGGGCTTTACAGGAGCATCCAGACAGGCAATACTTCGATTCCTCCGAAGGCTCTGAGTTGGAGGTTTCTGTCGATGCACCGGTACTTCCTCAGGAGTGTGATTCTCCAAAACGAAGAATGTCTCCTCCAGAAGACTTGTCTTTTGAGGACTTCATTAGGGAAGTGGCTAGGGGCCTCTCCATTACAGTGGCCCCTGAGTCAGAGCCTAGAGCCAAGCAACTAGATATTTTGCAATATCCTAAGGCTCCTAAAGAAGCAGCTACTTTACCTATTTGAGATTCTCTATGATCTCATGTTAGTATGTGGGAGACTCCTCTTACCACCTCTCCTCATTCTCGTAGATTAGACACCATGTACTGTGTCCCTCCTTGTCCTGGCTTTCATAAGTCTCAGCTTCCTCACCACTCTATTGTGGTAGAGTCTGCCATGAGGAAAATAAATAGTGCAAAGAGACACACATCTAATCCTCCAGGACGTGAATGCAGGACCTTTGATGGTTTTGGCCGAAGGGTTTTCCAAGCTAATATGCTTGTTTCCAGAATCAACTCCTATAGTCTCTATATGGGGATGTTTCTAAAAAGTCACAGATCATCTGCAGACTTTAGCCCCTTTTATTTCAGAAGATAAAAGGCAGGAATTTCTCACTTGGCTTAAACATGACCAAGATGTTTCCAAATTTTCCAACCGTGCAGCCTTTGACTCTTTTGAGTGTGTAAGCAGAGCCTCGGCTATTGCCATAGGCGCACGCAGAATTGCTTGGTTACAAGCCTCTGATTTGGAACTTTGGGTCCAAGATGAACTGGGAAATCTTCCTTGTACAGGTGAAAACCTTTTTGGCAGGGATTGGAAAGCAAAGGCCACTCAGATGGATGCTGAGAACTCTGCTTTGGATCGACTTTCAAAGTCTTCCTCTGCTCCTGCTAAGAAAAGGTTGTTCAAAAAGACAAATTTTCTAAAAAAGGAAGATACTATCCTGCTTATGGTCAGTAGGCATCTTCTGCAGGTCGTTTTGCTGCAAAGCGTCAGCAACCACCGAAACAGGCCAAGTCAAAGGCTGCCAGGCCTCCCACGGCTCAGCAGCCTCAGCCTCCTCAGGGCCTTTGACTTGCAACTAGAGAACTTAGCCTTTCTGGCTCTGGAAGAACCAGAGCCCCTCACCATTCCAGGAAGGTTGGCTTACTTTGCTCCCAGATGGGAGCAAATTACAGCAGAGCAGTGGACCCTCTCCATTGTAAGGGAAGGGTACAAGCTTCATTTCTTAAACCTTCCTCCCCACACCATGGTGAGACAGTTCAATTCTCCAACATCTCTCCTCAACCTTCTGGGTCAGGAGATTGCTACCCTTCTTGCCCAAGGGGCAATGAAGTACCCCTTCTTCAACAGGGCTCAGGGTTCTACGCCCCTTATTTTCTTATTCCAAAGAAAACGGGGGGCTACAGACCCATATTACATCTCAGAGAATTGAACAAGTTTCTATTCAAAGAGAAATTCAAGATGATTTCTCTCGGTACTCTCCTGCCATACCTTCAGAGTCAGGACTGGCTTTGTTCTCTAGATTTCAAGGATGCGTACACCCATGTCCTCATCCATCCAACACACAGAAGGTTCCTTCGGTTCCTTTTTCAAGGAAAGCACTACCAATACAGGGTGCTTCCTTTCGGTCTGGCCTCTGCACCAAGGGTGTTCACGAAATGCTTGGCAGTAGTAGCTGCATTTCTATGCACTCTAGGAATATTCGTTTTCCCATATCTGGACGACTGGCTCATTCGAGCTCCATCCCAGTCAGAGGCCCAGATTTCTCTAACCTGCACAATGCGTGTCCTTCAGTATTTGGGACTGTTAATAAACATCCCAAAATCCCATCTCACCCCTACTCAGTCTCCGGAGTTTATAGGGGCCTTGCTGGATACCACAACTGCAAGGGCCTATCTTCCTCAGGCCCGTTGCCTATGCTTGGTGCAGTTAGCCTCCCAGATACAGTTAAAGTCCCATTTAACTGCTCGAGAGATGTTACAACTATTAGGCCACATGGCATCCACCGTGCATGTGGTTCCATATGCTCGCCTTCACATGAGGGCAGCTCAATGGACTTTGTCCACCCAATGGACTCAGGCATCAGGTTGCCTGTCAGACAAAATAGCAAACTCCATTCGCCTATTTTGGTCTCTCCAGTGGTGAAAGTCCCCTCCAAATCTGTTGCTAGGGTCCCCTTTTCAGCAGTCGCTACCCCAAGCAACTCTGACAACAGATGCTTCTCCAATGGGTTTGGGAGCTCGTCTGCAGGATGTCTCCACCCAGGGCATCTGGTCTCCACAGGAGACTTCTCTGCATATCAGTCTCTTGGAACTCAGAGCAATATTCTTAGCTCTGAGTGTTCCATTCCCTGCTCAGCTACAGGACACTCCTCATCCGTACGGACAGCCAAGTAGCCATGTTCTATGTAAACAAGCAGGGCGGGACTGGCTCTCTGTCGCTTTGCAACGAAGCTTTGCGACTGTGGGCCTTCGCCAGAGAGCATCACATCCATCTTCTGGCAGTATATTTTCCAGGTGTTCAAAACTCTTGGGCAGACAGACTCAGTCGAGTTCTGCTTCCACACGAGAGGTCCCTCCACATGGACCAGGTAGCCAGGATTTTTCGAATTTGGTGAACCCCGGACATAGACCTCTTTGCAAGTCTGTGGAATGCCAAACTTCCCCGGTTCTGTTCCAGAATTCCGTGTCAGGGAATTCAGGCCAAGGATGCCTTCCTTCTTCACTGGGGTCAAGACTTCCTTTATGCCTTTCCACCAATTCCCCTAATTCCCAAGACACTTTTCAAGCTTCAGAGAGATCAAGGGGCCATGATCCTCATAGCACCACATTGGCCACGCCAAGTGTGGTACCCTCTACTTCTGCATTTCTCTCAAGCTCCTTCCTTGGACTTGGGCTCTGCACCAGACCTTCTGTCCCACGAAGAGGGAACTTTGTGGCACCCAAACCCCCAGTCGCTCCATCTCAGGGCTTGGTTGCTGAGGGCCTAGACCTTCAAGATTTTCATCTCTCTCAGCAAGTCAGAGATGTTGTTCATGCCTCTAGAAAGCCTTCTACTAGACGTTCCTATGCTTTCAAATGGAAAAGATTTACTATTTGGTGTTCAGGGAAAGGTCTAAACCCTCTTGCAATACCTCTGAATTCTCTACTAGAGTATCTCCTGCATCTATCCCATGCAGGTCTGAAAACGAATTCAGTAAGAGTCCATTTGAGTGCTATTGCAGCGTCCCTCAAGCCTCTCAATGGACAGCCTATTTCCTCTCATCCTCTTATAGCAAGATTCATGAGAGGCCTTCTTTTAACTAAACCTCCCATTAGACCACCTCCAGTGGCATGGGACTTAAACCTGGTTCTTGGCCAGCTTAGGAAGCCACCCTTTGAACCTTTAGCCACCACCTCCTTGAAATTCCTTTCTTGGAAAGTTGTTTTTCTCATTGCAGTCACCTCAGCACGCCGCATCAGTGAGTTGCAAGCTTTGGTGGCTAATCCTCCTTATTCAAGGTTCCATCATGATAAGGTAGTCCTCAGGACCAATCCACACTTTATGCCTAAAGTGGTCTCACCTTTTCATCTGAACCAAGAGGTATATTTACCTGTCTTTTTTCCAGGACCTCATGCATCAAATGCAGAGAGGAATCTTCATACCTTGGATTGTAAGAAAGCTCTCGCTTTTTACTTACAAAGAACACAGCAACATAGAAATACTTCTCAACTCTTCGTTGTTTTTGATCCTTCTCATTTAGGACTTCCAGTCTCTAAGAGAACACTGTCCAACTGGATTGCTCAGTGTATTTCTTTCGCCTACCAGAGTAGGAACATTTCTCTGGAGGGGCATGTCACAGCTCACAATGTAAGAGCCATGGCAGCCTCAATGGCTCATCTAAACTGTGTCCATCGACCAAATCTGTCGAGCGGCCACCTGGCCCTCGGTTCATACCGTCACAGCCCATTACTGTTTGGACAAGGACTCCCGCCGGGATGCCTCGTTTGGTCAGGCTGTTCTCAAACACCTGTTCCATTCCTAATCAACTCCTACCCACCTACCCTGTTCGGATGCCAGAGATCCATGGGGGGAGGTAGAGTCCTTTTCAAGGAGACACAACCTGGGGTTTCTCCCTGGCATCTGCAGCTAGGGAGTCCCCATATGTTAAGTCATTCCTGCTTGTTCCTGGAGATAGCACAGTTACTTACCTGTAACAGGTGATCTCTGGGAACAGCAGGAATAAGTCTTCACAACCCACCCACCTCCCCTAGGAGTTGTATCTCTCTATCTTTCCTTTCCTCTCTCTCTCTCTTTGTTTCAGCTTTAAAACTCGAACTGGAGAGAGGCGGTTGGGAAAGGCGGGAAGGTAGCGCGCAGGCGCTGTGGGATGCTCCCAAAAGCTTTCTTACTGGACGCTGGGGAGCGTTCCCGCGCAGGCTCAGATTTATTAGTATAAATATCCATAGCAACCCTTAGTAAAGAACTTAGATCTAAACACAAACTTAAAACTAAGATGCAGACAGCAGTCCAGCAGCGGGATGGGGGCTTTCCAGTCTTTTGCATTGAGTGTCATATGTATGATTTTCTCCCAGTTGGTGAGAGGTCTTACGTGTGCACTAGGTGCAAGGAGCTTTTTGCTCTCAGGGAACGAGTCCGTTCTCTAGAGCCTAAAGTAGCAGACTTGGAAAGCATAAGACAGACAGAGAGGTACATAGACGAGACCTACATGGATATAGTCCTGTAGTCCCACCTCCAGTCTGGCAGCATCCCTGTTGCCATGGAGGGGAGAGGTCATGTGACGGGAGGGCATCACCCTGGTGTGGCAGGAAGTGATCCTGTAACTAGGACCTGTTCTCCAGGTGATGTAAAACCCTCTCGCACCGAGGAAGTTTCTCTAGGGCCATGTGCTCATGAGGGTAGGGTTAGGGCAGCTGTTATAGTTGGTGATTCGATCATTAGGCATGTAGATAGCTGGGTGGCTGGTGGACGTGAGGATCGCCTGGTAACATGCCTGCCTGGTGCGAAGGTAGCGGACCTCACGCGCCACCTAGATAAGGTCTTAGATAGTGCTGGGGAGGAGTCTGCTGTCTTGGTACATGTCGGTACCAATGACATAGGAAAATGTGGTAGGGAGGTTCTGGAGGCTAAATTTAGGCTTGTAGGTAGGAAGTTGAAATCCAGAACGTCCAGGGTAGCATTCTCCGAAATGCTTCCTGTTCCACGCGCAGGACCCAGAAGGCAGGCAGAGCTCCGGAGTCTCAATGCGTGGATGAGACAATGGTGCAGAGATGAGGGTTTTGGATTTGTTAGGACCTGGGGAACATTCTGGGGAAAGGAGGGGCTCTTCCGAAGGGATGGGCTTCACCTTAACCGGGATGGAACCAGGCTGCCGGCATTAACCTTTAAAAAGGAGAGAGAGCAGCTTTTAGACTAGATATTAGGGGAAAGCCGACAGTTGCCCAAGAGCGGATGGTTCGGAAGAATGTATCTTTGAAGGATACTACCGAAAGCAGAGAGGTTCCACAAAAGAGTAAAGTAGCCCAAATGCCCTCAAGTATGGAGTAGACAGAGCTTAAAGATCCCAAATTACCCATGTCTAACAGCCAAATTAATATGAATAAAATACATTCTCTAAAATGCTTGTATGCAAATGCTAGAAGTCTAAAAAATAAGATGGGAGAGTTAGAATATATAGCACTAAATGAAAGGTTAGATATGATTGGAATATCAGAGACATGGTGGAAGGACGTCAGCCAGTGGGACACTGTGATACCTGGGTACAAACTATATCGTAATGATAGAGCTTATCAAATTGGTGGAGGGGTTGCTCTCTGTTAGAGAGGGCATTGAGTCAACAAGGATTAAAGGTTTGCAGGAAACAAAATCTGCTGTAGAATCTATATGGATTGAAATTCCATGTAAAAGGGGGAAGGCAATGGCAGTGGGGGTGTACTATCGATCGCCTGGCCAGAATGACCAAATGGATGATGAAATGCTCAAAGAAATCAAGGAAGCTAACAAAAGTTACAGCACAGTAATAATGGGTGATTTCAACTATTCCGGTATCGACTGGGTCAGTGTCACGTCAGGACATGCTAGGGAGATAAAGTTCATAGATGAAATAAATGACTGCTTCTTTGAGCAGCTGGTTCATGAACCGACCAGAGGGGAAGCCATATTAGACCTAATCCTTATTGGAACACCAGATCTAGTGCAAGAGATAAAGTTGTTGGGGCCACTTGGCAATAGTGATCATAGCATGATCGCCTTTGATTTCATTAGTGGAGGAGGGATAGTATGGAAATCCACAGTACTACCTTTTAACTTTCAAAAGTGAGACTATGATAAAATGAGGAAAACAGTTAAGAGAAAACTAAAAGGAGCAGTTGCAAAGGTTAAAGACGTACATCAGGCTTGGCTGTTGTTGAAAAATACTATCTTGGAAGCCCAGACCATCTGTATTCCACGCTTTAAGAAAAGTGGAAGGAAGTCCAAAAAACTGCCAGCATGGTTTAAAGGTGAGGTCAGAGAGGCTGTTGCCAAAAAAGCATCTTTCAGGAAATGGTAAAAAGAGCCAAACGACGAAACCTGGAAACAGCACAAGCACTGGCAAGTCAAATGCAAGGCATTGATAAGGCAGGCAAAGGGAGAATTTGAGAAGAAGCTTGCTGCAGAAGCAAAAACGCGAAGTAAAGACCTTTTCAAGTACATTCGTAGCAAAAAAACCTGTGAGAGAGTCAGTTGGTCCATTAGATGATAAAGGGGTTAAAGGAGCACTAAGAGGCGACAAGGCGATAGCCGAGAGACTGAATGAATTCTATGCTTCAGTCTTTACTGAGGAAGATGTAGGGATGTTACCCATGACTGAAGTGGTATTTAAAGGTGCGGAAGAATTGAAGGAAATATCGATACGTCGGGAAGATGTATTACAACTATTAGATAAGCTGAAGAGTAGCAAATCACCTGGGCTGGATGGTATACATCCAAGGGTGTTGAAAGAACTGAAATACGAGATTGCAGACCTGCTATTTGTAATCTGTGAACTATCATTAAGATCATCTCTAATTCCTGAAGATTGGAGGATCGCCAATGTTACACCAATTTTTAAAAAGGGTTCCAGGGGTGATCCGGGAAACTACAGACCGGTGAGCCTGACATCAGTACTGGGAAAAATGGTAGAAACCATCATAAAGAATAAAATTACTCAGCATGAAGATAGTCATGACCTAATGGGAGACAGCCAACATGGCTTTAGACAAGGAAGATCTTGTCTTACTAATCTGTTATGTTTTTTTGAAGGAGTGAATAAACAGGTGGACAAAGGTGAGTCGGTTGATATTGTGTATCTGGACTTTCAGAAAGCCTTTGACAAGGTCCCTCATCAGAGACTTTTGGCAAAACTAGAGAGTCATGGGATAGGAGGCAGTGTACTATTGTGGATCAGGAGCTGGTTAAAAGATAGAAAGCAGAGGGTAGGGCTAAATGGCCAATTTTCCCAATGGAGAAAGGTGAATAGTGGTGTACCCCAGGGATCTGTGCTGGGTCCGCTGCTTTTTGACATATTCATAAATGACCTGGAAAGTGGAATAACGAGTGAGGTTATCAAATTTGCAGATGACACAAAACTATTTAAAGCTGTTAAAACCCAAGAGGATTGTGGAAAATTGCAAGAGGATCTTGATAAATTGGAAGACTGGGCATCAAAATGGCAGATGAAATTTAATGTGGACAAGTGCAAGGTTATGCACCTAGGGAAGAACAATCCAAACTATGGTTACACAATGCAAGGTTCCAAATTAGGAACCGCCACCCAGGAAAAAGATTTAGGCGTCAAAGTGGATACCATGTTAAAACCCTCTTCCCAGTGTGCAGCGGCGGCCAAGAGAACAAATAGAATGCTAGGTATGATAAGGAAAGGAATTTAAAATAAAACAAAAGATATTATAATGCCTCTATATCGTTCCATGGTGTGACCGCACCTTGAATATTGTGTGCAATTCTGGTTGCCGTATCTTAAAAAGGATATAGAGATTTTAGAAAAGGCCCAGAGAAGAGCCACCAAAATGGTAAAGGGGATGGAAGGATACTCCTATGAAGAAAGGCTAAAAAGGTTAGGGCTCTTTAACCTGGAAAAGAGACGGCTGAGGGGAGATATGATAGAAGTCTATAAATTAATGAACGGAGTGGAACGGGTAAACGTAGATCGATTGTTTACATTATCAGAATATAGAAAGACTAGGGGACATGCAATGAAGCTACAGGGTAAACTATTTAAGACTAATAAAAGAAAATATTTTTTCACTCAACGTGTAATCAAACTCTGGAATTTGTTACCGGAGGATGTAGTAAAGGCTGTTAGTGTAGCTGGGTTTAAAAAAGGTTTGGAGAAGTTCCTGGAGGAAAGGTCCATAAACCATTATTAAGAAGGGACCCAGGATATCAATGCTTGAACCAATACAAGCATTGTGGAACCTGTGTCCCTTGGGGAAACTGCTAGGTACATATGACCTAGATTGGCCACTGTTGGAAACAGAATACTGGGCTTGATGGACCTTGGTCTGACCCACTATGGCATATCTTATGTTCTTATGGCTCCATCGGTACCAACGATACCCATATGTGAAGACTTATTCCTGCTGTTCCCAGAGATCACCTGTTTACAGGTAAGTAACTGTGCTTTACTTGTAAAGTACACAGCAGCATAGAAAGTCCTCTCAACTCTTTGTTGCTTTTGATCCTTTTCATTTGGGACATCCAGTCTCCAAGAGAACACTGTCCAACTGGATTGCACGGTGTGTTTCATTTTCCTATCAGAGTAAGAATCTTCCTCTGGAGGACCATGTCACAGTTCACAATGTGAGAGCCATGGCAACTTCAATGGCTGATCTGCAGTCTGTGTCTATCGAGGACATCTGTCGAGCAGCCACTTGGGCCTCGGTTCATACCTTCAGAGCCCATTACTGCTTGGACAAGGACTCCTGCCGGGATGCCTTGTTTGGTCAGGCTGTTCTCCAACACCTGTTCCCTACCTAATCATCTCCTACCCACCATCCCTGGTGGGATGCCAGAGATCCATGGGGGAAAGTGGAGCCCTGTCACATGGACACACAACTTCTGGGATCTCTCCCTGGCATCTAAAGCTAGGGAGTCCCCATATGTGAAGACTACATTCCTGCTTGTTCCTGGAGATAGCATAGTTACTCACCTGTAACAGGTGATCTCCGGGAAAAGCAGGAATTTAGTCTTCACAACCCATCCACCTCCCCTAGGAGTTGTATCTCTCTATCTCTCTCTTTGTCTCAGCTTTAAACTCAACTGGAGAGAGGCAGTTGGGAAAGGCGGTAAGTCAGCACACAGGCGCTGTGGGATGCTCCCAAAAGCTTCCTAATTGGATGCTGGTGAGCGTTCCCGCGCAGGCTCCATCGGTACCGCCGATACCCATATGTGAAGACTAAATTCCTGCTGTTCCCGGAGATCACCTGTTACAGGTGAGTAACATAGCCAGTTTTCTCAAATATACTTCCTCAATTCCCAACCAGCTGTTCAACAGTGCACCTAGTGGGTCAAACTCCAGGGACCATCCTGTTTCTGTAAATATTCTTCCCATCCATTCCCAACACACTTGCACCTTTTGGGATCTTCCATCACATACGTACGTAATCACCAACTGACTCGCAACCCTTCCAGCACATTGGGCTATACCCTTTCACCCCCTTGTTCTTCCTATATGGAGTCAAATATGTTCTGTAAAGCATTTTTCCATATAGTCCTGCTAGACTGGTCCAGACAAGTGAGTTGTGATCTCCAGGAACAAGCAGGAATAAGTCCTCACATATGGGTACGTCAGTACCGACGGAGCCTGCGCGGGAATGCTCCCCAGCTTCCCAGAATGAAAGCTTTTGGGGCATACCACAGCGCATGCGCGCTGCCTTCCCGCCTTTCCTACCAACTCTCCTCAGTTCTTCTTTTCCGCGGAGCCAGCAGGTCGTGTTCCTGTCACCGCTGAAGAAGTTCTTTATTTCAATTTATTTCTTTGGTCGCGTGTCTGCTTTCCCCGACGCCGGACCGGTACCGCCGGTCTTTTCTTTTCTTCTAAAAAAACAAAACAAAAAACTTTTCCTCACTTGGTGTATATTTCTTCTTAGTCCTCCAGGCCCACAAGAAACTTTCCCTCATGGAAAAACCAGCCTCCGGATTCAAAAAATGCATTAAGTGTGGCGGTACAATTTCTGTTACAGATACCCATGAATGGTGTCTTTAAATGTTTGGGGCCTGAACACTCCATCCCGGATTGCCAGTCCTGTTCTGTTCTCTAATGTCTAAACGAGGGTTACAGAACCGGGCAGCCAAGCTGCATGTGCTGTTTCCCACGGATGCACCGGCGGTAGCATCGACATCTTCCAGGTCTTCCTCTCCTGATGGATCTCAGGTAACCAAACATACTTTTAGCAGGTCCTCGAAGGGCAAATCTCCCTCTAAGCATCGAGATGCCTCCGGGCTTGCCCTTGAGGATCCTGCCCCAGCCAAACAACCCCGGCGGGAAGCTCCGGCTTTCAAAGCTCCTCCTATGGGGTTACAGGTTGACATTGATGGCACGGCCTCGACCAATCACCTGTTAGACTGCTCTGGGGTACCGGCACAATCTCCCGGTACCGACATCCAGGCAGTCGTGGCGTCCATGGATCACACTGTGCAATCCATGCAGTAGGCTATACTGGCTTTCATCAAGGCTGCGACGCCGTCGGTACAACAACAAGCTCTGTTGTCGGTACCGGTACCAACTAGATACCAATTCCGGCTCCCTGTCCTGGGCTCTTTCTCGGTACCGACCCGGTACCGGGGACACCCGATGTCGGTACCGATCGATACGCCTATCGATCTTTGCAATCGAGCAGACGATACTTCGATTCTTCTGATGATTCTGAGTCATCGGATGAGTCCCCTGAAGTATCTTTCACCCTTCCTGAGGAGCCTTCTTTTCCAAAAAGGAGAACGTCTCCTCCAGAGGATTTGTCCTTTCAAGACTTCATAATAGAAGTAGCTAAAGGACTCTCTATTTCAGTAACCTCTGAAAAAGAGCCTAGAGCAAAAAAATTAGATATTTTGGGATACTCTAAGGTTCCCAGAGAGGCAGTCACCTTGCCAATTCATGAAATTCTTCAAGAACATTTGATTGAATTGTGGGAGACTCCTCTCACCCTTTCTCCTCATTCTCGTAGATTGGACACTATGTACCGTGTCCTCCCTCCTCCTGGATTTCAAAAAACTCCGCTTCCTCACCCCACTCCATTGTGGTGCAGTCAGCTATGAAGAGGATAAAGAGTACCAAAAGACACTCTTCTACTCCTCCAGGAAGAGAATGCAGGACCTTGGATGCTTTTGGTAGGAAACTCTTCCAAGCTAGCATGCTTATTGCCAGAATCAATTCATACAGCCTTTATATGGGTATGTTTCTGAAGGAGGTTGCAGAAAAGCTGCACAACTTTCTCCCTTTTATTCCAGAGGATAAAAGGGATGAGTTCCTTCTTTGGCTTAAGCATACTCAAGACATTTCAAAGTTTTCCAACAGGGCAGCCTTTGATTCTTTTGAAGGTGCCAGCAGAGCCTCGGGCATTGCTATAGCTGCTCGTAGAATTGCTTGGCTCCAGGCTTCTGATCTAGAACCATGGGTTCAAGATGGTTTAGGAAATCTGCCCTGTACAGGTGAAAATCTATTTGGCAAAGAGTGGCAAATTAAAGCCACTCAAATGGACGCAGAAAATGCTGCTCTGGATAGACTTTCTAAGTCTACCTCCACTCTGGCCAAGAAAAAATCTTTTAAAGTCTTTTTACAAGAAGGGCAGATTTCCTTCCACTTCTGGTCAACAATCTTCTACAGGTCGCTTTGCTACTAAGTGTCAGCAACCTAAACAGGCCAGGCCTAAACCTGCAGGGGCTGCTGCAACCCAGCAGTCCCAAGCCCCTCAGGGTTTTTGACTTGATACTAGAGAACTTAACGTTTCTGGCTCTACAATAGCCAGAACCTCTCACCATTCCAGGAAGGTTAGCTCATTTTGCTCCCAGATGGGAACAAATCACATCAGAGCAGTGGACTCTCTCCATCATCAGAGGGCTACAAACTTCATTTCTCAGACCTTCCTGCCTACACCATGGTGAGACATTTCAGTTCTCCCACATCTCTCCTCGACCTTCTGGATCAGGAGGTAACCACCCTTCTGGCCCAGAGGGCCATAGAAGTTCCTCTTCTTCAACAGGGGTCAGGGTTTTACTCCCCCTACTTTCTCCTTCCAAAGAAACGGGGATACAGACCCATTCTAGATCTCAGAGAATTGAACAAATTTCTTTGCAAGGAGAAGTTCAAGATGCTTTCTCTAGGCACTCTCCTTCCATACCTACAGAGTCAGGATTGGCTTTGTTCTCTAGATCTCAAGGATGCGTACACTCATGTCCTCATCCATCCATCTCACAGAAAATTCCTACGTTTTCTGTTCCAGGGAAAACATTGCCAATACAGAGTGCTTCCTTTCGGTCTAGCCTCTGCTCCAAGAGTGTTCACCAAATGCATGGCAATAGTTGCTGCATTTCTACGCACTCTGGGAATATTTGTCTTCCCCTACCTGGACGACTGGCTCATCCGAGCTCCATCTCAGTCAGAAGCCCAAATTTCCCTGGACCGCACCAGGTTCATTCTGCAGTATCTGGGACTTGTGGTAAACCTCCCAAAGTCTCAGCTCACCCCTACTCAGTCCCTAGAATTCATAGGGGCCTGGTTGGACACCACTACTGCAAGAGCCTATCTTCCCCAGGCTCGTTGCCAACGTCTAGTGCAGTTAGCCTCCCAGATTCAGTCAAAGAGCCACTTAACTGCCCGGGAGATGCTACAACTACTAGGCCACATGGCTTCCACAGTACATGTGGTGCCCTATGCTTGCCTACACATGAGCAGCTCAATGGACTTTGTCCACCCAGTGGACTCAAGCTTCAGGAGCTCTCTCAGACCAAATAGCAAACTCCAAACGTCTTTTGGTCTCTCCAATGGTGGATGTCCACTCAAAATCTGTTGCTTGGGTCCCCCTTCCAACCTTTGTTGCCCCAAGCAATCCTCACAACAGGTGCCTCCCAAACAGGTTGGGGAGCTCATCTACAGGACCTCTCCACCCAAGGCACTTGGTCCCCGCAGGAGACCTCTCTTCATATCAACCTCTTGGAACTTCGAGCAGTATTCCTAGCTCTCAAGGTCTTTCATACCCTCCTCAGCTACGAGACAGTCCTCATTCAAACGGACAATCAGGTAGCCATGTTTTACATAAACAAACAAGGAGGAACTGGCTCTCTGTCGCTTTGCAACAAAGCTCTAAGATTATGGGCCTTCGCCAGAGAGCATCAAATCCATCTCCTGGCAGTATACCTCCCAGGAATTCAAAACTCTTGGGCAGACAGACTCAGTCGAGTTCTGCTTCCACATGAATGGTCCCTGCACATGGATCAGGTACTCAAAATCTTCCAGGAATGGGGAACCCCGGACATAGACCTATTTGCAAGTCCGTGGAATGCCAAACTTCCCCGGTTCTGTTCCAGAATTCCGTGTCAGGGAGTTCAGGCCAAGGATGCCTTCCTCCTTCATTGGGGTCAGGACTTCCTGTATGCCTTTCCACCCATTCCTTTGATTTCCAAGACTCTGTTCAAACTTCAGAGGGATCAAGGATCTATGATCCTCATAGCTCCACGCTGGCCACGCCAAGTGTGGTACGCTCTACTTCTGCATCTCTCCCAAGCCCCCTACCTGGACTTGGGAGCTGCTCCAGGCCTTCTGTCTCAGGAGGAGGGGACTTTGTGGCATCCAAACCCCAAGTCCCTTCACCTCAGAGCTTGGTTACTGAAGGCCTAGACCTTCAAGACTTCAATCTTTCGCAGCAAGTGAGAGAGATCCTCCATGCTTCCAGGAAACCTTCCACTAGGAGTTCCTATGCTTTTAAATGGAAAAGATTTTCCATTTGGTGTGCTCAACAGAGTCTTGACCCTCTGGCACTTCCTGTGAATTCTCTATTAGAATATCTCCTGCATCTTTCCAATGCAGGCCTTAAGACAAATTCAGTAAGGGTCCATTTAAGTGCTATTGCAGCATCCCTTAAGCCTATCAATGGACAACCTGTTTCCTCTCATCCTCTTATTGCAAGATTTATGAGAGGCCTAACTTTAACTAAACCTCCCATTCGACCTCCTCCGGTGGCATGGGACTTAAATTTGGTTCTTGGTCAGCTTATGAAGCCACCTTTTGAACCCTTAGCCACTACCTCCTTGAAATTTCTTTCCTGGAAGGTTATTTTCCTTATTGCAATCACTTCTGCTCGCCGCATCAGTGAACTGCAGGCCTTAGTGGCTAATCCACCTTATACAAGGTTCCATCATAAGGTAGTCCTTAGGACAAATCCTCACTTTATGCCTAAAGTGGTCTCACCTTTTCATCTTAAGAGGTATATTTACCTGTCTTTTTTCCAGCTCCTCATGCATCCACTGCAGAGAGGAACCTTCATACTCTAGATTGTAAAAGAGCTCTTGCTTTTTACTTACACAGGACACAGCAACATAGAAAGTCTTCCCAACTTTTTGTTGCTTTTGATCCTTCTCATTTAGGACTTCCAGTCTCTAAAAGAACACTGTCCAATTGGATTGCTCAGTGTATTTCTTTTGCTTACCAGAGTAAGAACCTTTCTCTGGAGGGCCATGTCACAGCTCATAATGTGAGGGCCATGGCCACCTCTATGGCTCATCTTCATTCTGTGTCCATCGACCAGATCTGTCGAGCAGCCACCTGGGTCTCGGTTCATACCTTCACAGCCCATTACTGTTTGGACAAGGACTCCCGCCGGGATGCCTTGTTTGGTCAGGCTGTCCTCAGACACCTGTTCCATTCTTGAACAACTCCTGCCCTCCTTCCCTGAATGGATGCCTGAGATCCATAGGAAGACGAGGAACCCTTCAGGGTCTCATACCCTTGGGGATCTCCCAGGCATCTTAGCTAGGGAGTCCCCATATGTGAGGACTTATTCCTGCTTGTTCCTGGAGATAGCACAGTTACTTACCTGTAACAGGTGATCTCTGGGAACAGCAGAAATTAGTCCTCACAACCCTCCCACCTCCCCTAGGAGTTGTATCTCTCTTTGTCTTTCCTTTCCTCTCTCTCTCTATTGTCTCAGCTTTAAACTTGAACTGAGGAGAGTTGGTAGGAAAGGCGGGAAGGCAGCGTGCATGCGCTGTGGGATGCCCCAAAAGCTTTCATTCTGGGAAGCTGGGGAGCATTCCCGCGCAGGCTCCGTCGGTACCGACGTACCCATATGTGAGGACTAATTCCTGCTGTTCCCAGAGATCACCTGTTACAGGTAAGTAACTGTGCTTTCCCTACCAGCAGAGATGGAGGCAAAGAAAAAATTCCAGAGGTTTCTTATGACATAATCATGCCATACCAGTTGATGCAGCTAGGGGCACACCTCATTTCTCTCCAGTGGATGGTAGATGCAAACTGATACAGTGGTGGGGAAAATTCTACAAAAGATTTGATTTAGCTCATGAGTAACCACCCTTTGGAGTGACTCTAGCTGGAGCTCAACGCTGGAAGATTCCACTAGAGTCGCTCTTAAACGCTGGTGCTCTTTTGGGTCTTGTCATATGGAGAAGGGGAATTGGTTTAGCTCCTCTTCCTTATCTGATTAAGGGCCAGTTGGGCA
This sequence comes from Ichthyophis bannanicus, assembly GCA_033557465.1. Taxonomy (NCBI): domain Eukaryota; kingdom Metazoa; phylum Chordata; class Amphibia; order Gymnophiona; family Ichthyophiidae; genus Ichthyophis; species Ichthyophis bannanicus. The sequence goes on from CM066037.1 coordinate 213,038,193, forward strand.
GCCTGAAATTTGGGAAAGGATTCCTTGCCTTGCACAACCTCTGTGCCCCTCCCTCCTCCATCTCGCTGGTTCTTCCTCAAAGATTAGAAGAAGGCTCTTCAGAGAGATGTCCGCAGGCCCTGGCAGCAGGGGCGTAGTACTGAGTCCAGCACCGCTCCTGTCTTAGGTTCCCTGGGGGTCAATAACAAATTTGTCTGTCTTGAGCTTGTCGGGGGGGGGGGGGGGGGGGATGGGAACGACAACCTGACCTCCTCTGCTGGGCAGGTCATCTTTTGGGTTTTGGGCTGTTTGGGACAACCATTGGTAAGGCATAGCTTTTTCCTGCTAGTTCCTGCCTCAGTGTATTGCTTGTGTGCATTGACTCTATGGGTACTGGGTAGGGGCATTTCTTGCATGCAAGTTTTGCATGCATTGGACCTGTGCACAGCCATTGCATGCTTTTGGATATGCATGCGGCTGTTGGATGTGGTGACATTACCCACATGGCTGGAAAAAGCCTTTAATGTGTGCCTTACGAACGCACCCTGAGTCTATGAAACTGGGCTGTTAGCAATGCATAAGGCCTCCTTTTTTGATGGGCACATGCCTTCTAAGGCTGCCTGGTCTGCAGCAAGTGGAGAGTTAGGTCGTTGGATTTCAACTTCTCTGGTTCCTGCATGGAGGCTTTGGGTGTAAACTCGGAGGGTCCGTCCCTCATTCCTCCCCTTGCAACAGGGGTTCACAGATGCTTTGCCCTTGTCCTCGCTGTAAGAGACGACAGGCACAGTTATGGAATAGTATGATTCCCAAATTTTCGATGCCTCTTCTTGCTCTGCTTGCTGTTGCAACATGGAGCACCTGGTCTCCAGGTTTTCCTTCCTGGAATTCTTTTCCTTACTTCAGCAGGTTTCGTCCTTTTGACAAGACATTTCAGACCCTGGAGTTTCGGGGTCCTCTCAGTAACTCTCCACTCAGTTGGGGAGAGCCCTGCAGTGCGGGATGGCTGAGGCCCAGTCAAGGCTCTGTCATCTATGCAACCTCGATGGAGATTAGAGTCGGGAGGTTCAGTCAGTCTCTCCTTACCCTGTGGTCAGGAGTCCAGTACTGGCGCCTCTGAGGGCTCCAGTTTTGAGGATGAAAAGACTTCCTCAGAGAACCAGGACGAGTCTCTTATTTTGTTCAGAAAATAACTGGTTGCATTGAACGCTCAAGTATTTTCCACTCTGTGTTTGCCAGATATTCCGGTGGCAGGGCAGATGCCACAGGTTCACCTCCTTTTGCAGTGGTGTTTGGAAACCTACGAGGGCCTTTCCCTTTCTGGAGATTATCAGGAACATGGTCTGCTTTGAGTGGGACCTGCCAGACTTACCGTTGAAAGGTATAGGGATTATGAAGAAGCTCTACACCTTGCCGCAGGAGGATTGCACTACATGGTTGAGCATGCCTCAGGCAGACACATGTCATTGAGTTCATGAAGCAGACCACCATCCCGGTAGAGGGAGGTGCAGCTCTCAAAGACCACTTGGATTGCAAGATGGAAGCTCTCCTTAAGAATCGGCTTCTACTGTATTATGGAGGTAGTTATTTTATTTTTATTTATTTATTGACATTTCTTATATACCGCGCTATTAAAATCAGTGCGGTGCACAATGAACAGAAACTATGCTACAATGCATCTAAGACACAATGCGCTTACAAAGAACAGGGTGTTAGCTTAGGGGAGAACCGGGGAAACTATTTACAGGACATTTTGCAGGGCTACAGAGTATTCATAGTTAAACAAGGTTGCTGGCATCGGGAAATTTGTACAAGGGGGTGAGCTGATTATCCATTCTCCCGTTGGGTTAGTGTTGGAGCAGTTAGGGAGGGGGGGTCAGAGGGCACACCATGTGTTTTCCAGAGCTAGCTTCTGGGTAGTGTGTTTGGAACAGATGGTATTTTAGCGCTTTTCTGAATAAGGTAAGACTCGTGATGGCTCGAATTCCAGTGGGGAGGGCATTCCAGGCTATGGGTGCATAAATTGAAAAGGCCCTACTGGCTGTTGCCTTTGTGCATTTTGTCATTATCTTAGGGACTTCTAAAGCGTTCAGCATTGTGGATCTTCTGTTTCTGTTGTCAGGCATGTTATTGATCAGCTTGCTGATGGGTGTGGGAGGCTGGTTCTTCAGTGCTTTGAATGTCAGGACAAGTGCCTTGTAATGGATTTGGGCATGTAGTGGTAGCCAGTGGAGTTCCTTCATCACTGGCGTTGTGTTCCGACCTTGGTACCCCTGCAAGTACTCTAGCGGCCGAGTTCATGGCAAACTGAAGCAGACTTAGAGTTGCCTGTGGGAGACCATGGAGAATGATATTGGCTAAGTCCAGGTGTGGGATCACTAGGGCTTGGAAAATCGTCCGATAGTCGGTGAAGTCAAGTAGTGGCCGAAGATGGCGTAATGTTCATATCTTATGATATACTGCTCTTGCGACGTTTTTCACATGTGTTATGTCAAGCCGCTGATCTAGCGTGATGCCTAGATAGCGAATTGTGGTTTTAGTTTTAAGTTCGGCATTGTTGACTTGTAGTGAGGGAGGTGGGATGAACTTCTGGTTTCTCGTGACGAAGAGAACATCAGTTTTGCTGTGATTGATCCGCAGGTTTTGTGTGAGAAGCCAGTCTGCCACTGCTTCAAAGCATCTTATGATAGGGGAGAAATCTGGCTGGTCGATCGTGAAAGGGAGGTATAACAGGATGTCATCTGCATAGGCGAGACATTGTACGTTTAAGGAACGGATCAAGGTGCAGATGGGCTGCATATAAATGTTAAACATCAATGCAGACAGTTGTATTTTTAGCCCAGTATTTGTTTTCAACAAGAGTACCCCCTTGCTGCAGTTCATCCAGTTTTTTAATTGACTTTAAAAAAAATCTTTTTAGACGTCGTTGTGGGCAGTTAAACTATCTGTATAACAGCATACTTAATGGCTTTTTAGGGGTCAGTCCTCTTCTCCCTTTCGTAGTCCCCCAGGTTATTAATGTTTAATTTATCCCCAACCATCCATTCACCACTGTTCTCTGCAAGACTTTAAATTCATATGAGGCTTCTTATCCTTCCACAAAAATTGACTAACCACTCTCCCCCCACTTATCACAGCCTTCCTAAGCACCAGTGGTCCCTCCCACCACTCTAAGACTGTATATAAGAATGTATAATAGCTCACGATGTATTATAGCACACCATGTTGAAAATCCAACTCGAATCAATCCCCCTCTACACCTACACAACACTATCTCCACTGAATGTAGACACTTGCCCCCCCCCTTTGATTGTTTGCCGTGAAACCACCTTGATTGAATGATAAGGCGGTATATAAATAACATTAAATAAAATAAATGATTGGCATATGTACAACCACTGGGGCAGAATCATTATTTTCAGCAACTGAACTCAACCAAGCAATGAGTGTGAGATCTCACCAGCCTCGCAACCTCTCTATCCCTGCTCCGAAAACTGGCCCAACGCTAACTGCATAGAATAGTTTGATTCTGGGGCAGCACCAATCCCAAATACTTGAGTGATCCCTTCACCTACTGCATGGGGACTTCCCCCCTCTCTGATTCACATGCACACTACCATATTCATACAAAGCCAGGGTTTTATCCCAATTGACTCTGAGCCCTGAGAAGTTTCAAATTTCTGGAAAATGTTATCCGCAGCAACGACTCCTGAGAATCACCAAATAGCATCAACACATTAGTGTAAAAAAAAAAAAAGTCTTAACCTCTTCACTCCCAAACCAAACTGCCTTTATTCCAGGGTTTGACTAAAACTTATGAGCCAAATGCTCCATGTGTAATGCAAGCAGACCTAGAGAGAGAGGGAACATCCCTGCTTTGGTACTGCCCTGCAATGCAAAGCACCCTTAAACAAAACCATTCACCACCACTCTTGCCTGAGGAGACCGGTAGAAGGCCTGCACCAACTTCGCACTCATACCAAACTTCCTGAGTACATATCAGAGGTGAGGCCAAGAGACCTTATCAAATACCTTCTCTAAATCAATGCTAACAGCTAGTGTTGCATCACCCAGCTGCGAGGCAGCCTCCAACCCTGCCAGCACATGCTTCACATTAGTGGTACCATGCCTGCCTCTAGCACGTAACCCACCTGATCTTTGGCCACCAACAGGGGCAAACATTGGTTTAACCTCCATGCTATAGTCTTAGCATATATTTTGACATCAACATTAAAGGAGTGAGAGAGATCGATACGACCCAGCTGCCTTGACATTCTTACCAGGCTTGGTAGTACAGTAATCAGGGCTTGATTCACTGCCCCCATGGAGGGAGCCCACTACTCGAGCCGCCTCAAACATTGCCTGGAAGGACTCAGTCACTTCATCTTCTAAAAGTTTGTAGAACTGAGCTTGAAACCCAAGAGGTCTCGGTGCCTTCAGATTGCTCAATTTCTTAATAGCTGCCACAACCTCTGCCCCAGTTCATGAGGCTCACAAACACTGCTCCTGCTCCGTGGTAAGCACAGGGAGGTCTAATCTCTTGAAAAACTGATCCTCTCCACTCGAGTGACCCCCCCATACAATGCCAGCCTGATAATATCTAGTGAATCTTGTGCAAAGGGAAGCATTGTCCATATAACAAACCCCTTGGTCATCCCACAGTGCCATAACAAAGCACAGCTCCTATGCTGTTTGCACTAATTGTGTCAAGCAATGACCTCACTTGTTACTAAATCTAAACCACCTATGCTTTTTATATTGGATAGTACTTGGTGATCTCTGATGCAAGATTCCATTAACGGATGCCTGAAGCTGGAATAATTACTCCCGCAAGACCTATTTGCCAGCTGCCTGTGCACTGATTGAATCTACTCACCTAGTCGCAAAAGCGAACCTGTCATCTTCTTGTGCTACTGCACTACTTAGGCAAGGATTGTACCACGAAGGACAGCCTTCACCATTTCCCAGAAAAGACTCTGGTTTGCCCAGTGCGCCTCAGAGCAAAATCCTGCCATTGCTGCCTGAGAGGATTGAAATTCCGGATCCTCATGTAGCCGAACTGGCATTTGCCTATTCTAGCCTCCCTCCCCCCAGCCTCTTACAAACATATTCAGCAGTCAATGGAGTGTGGTCCAATATTACCAATGGACTGATATCAACCTGCACCACATCCCCCAGCAAAGAAGTGGATATTAAAATATAATCCAGTCTGCTTTGCATAGGATGCGCACGAGAAGAGTTCATGTATTCCAGGAGATCACTAGGGTGTAGCGCCCTCCATTTATTGGCCATTTGATATTCCTGGCAAAAGCCATGTCAATCCCTTATGTTGCGGACAAACATCCTGAGCCATTGGCTAGCAATCCATCTGTGGATTATCAATCTGGTTAAAATCTTCAGGCAGCACTGTAGGTGCCAACCTCAAGAGCAGCACACTAATCTGGGTAAAAAAAAAAAGCTCATTTTCTGTCAGGGAAATATACAGATATCAACCATGCGTTCCCCCCCCCCCCCCAATTTCTCACAGCACCCCAATATACCGCCCAATATAATCAACAATACCCTCTGTCCTCGTGAATAAGGATTGCTACACTAGCCTTCCGGGATTTAGGTACGGGAACAGAGTAAAAGCAATTTTCTGGGAACAAGCAGGAATCAGTTCTCGCATATGGGTGACGTCTGTGCCAACTGAGCCCATGTGGTAACCTCTCCCCAGCTTTCAAACAAAGCCTTTGGGAGATGCATCATGCATGCGTGGTCCCCTTCCCATCTAAGGATGCCATCTTGCCTCAGTCTCCTTTTTTTCTGTGGAGCCCATCGGATGTGTCTGTTCCCCCGCCCCCCCCTGGAAAAAGTTGGTTAAATTTTTGTCTTATTTTCTTTCTCTGAGTCGCATACCGGTCCTTTCTCGCCCCCTGGTCAGTTTGCCTCTGTGCTGTGTTCTTGGGTTATTTTTCTCTATTTTTCCATCGGCGTGGGTTCATGCCTTTTTCCTGGCCGGGCCAAGTAAGTTTGACCTTGCGGGGGCCATTTTCCCCACCATGGCCTTGATCAGTGTCTTCAAGCTGGTGCCTTGGGCCGGACCATGATCCCTTTGGTCTGCAGTCTGTGCAAGCAGATGACTCTCAAGGCCCTCAAGAGCAGTCAGCAGCGCGAGTCCATCTTCCATAAGACCGACTTGGCCACGGAGTAGTCCGTGAGACCATGCTACAAGACCTCCTCTGGGACATCGGACCCTCGCAGAGACAGAGCCTCAAGCCAGAACTCCCTAGATGAGGAATTCTCCAGGAAGAGAAGTTGCTCTGATGGGAGCCAACAATGTTATGGGATCGGTCTCAGACCCCTGAGGCCATCTCATCAAGGACTCTCCCTTGACGGAGCTGGCACTGTGCCTGAAGTCCTCTGTGCCGAAGGCTGTGCAGTCATCTGGCCTCGAGGCCAGAATGGTGGACTTGGAGCACAGTTTGTCTGCCTTCATGGCCCAGTAGCGGGCTCTGATGCCTGGTTCCTCCGGGTCATCACTCCCAACCACTGGGCCAAGAGGTCAAGCCGATCCTCTAGTGCTATCGACCTTGAGAGATGCCTTGGTATTGATCCCGGTCCTGATCCTTGTTCTTCCCTGCACTGTGTCCTAAGCTCTGAGCGCAGGGCTGCCAAGGCACTGGGGACATCGGGGCTGGGGTGCAACCCCAAGACCCACATAACCCTAGATTCCTCCAGCAACCCAGAGTCTGACTGGGAGACAGAGGACGATGAGTCCCTGGACACCCACTACCACTGGGATGTGTCCTCGGACCAGTCTCCCCTGGAGATGCAGCATTGGTCCCCACCCAAGGACATAGCCTTCCTCGACTTTGTAAGGGATTTGGCGAAGGCCCTTACCTTCACCATCAAGTCAGAGGAGGACCCTTGCACAGAGGATTTTGAAATCTTCCAGTACGAGACTCCCCCCGAAGGAGGCACTCAAGGTGCCCATTCTTCCCCTCCCACCACCCCCTCTGGAGCGCCTGCTCTTTCACACGTTCCTGTTGTGAGCAGATGGCTGGACTTGACGTAACTGGTCCACTGGAGCCCTGGCTTCCAAAAAGCCCAGCTGTCCCATAACGCTATGGTGAAGGAGTCTGCCGTGCGTTGGCTCAAGAGTCAGAAGAGACACGCCTTGTTGCCCCTGGGTAGGGAGCCCCCCACCATGGGCAGAAAGTGCTTGTTGGCCAGATCCAGGCATACCAGCTGTACATGGACATGTACTTTGAGGGACCTGGTGAAGGAAATAGGTGGGTTCTTTGCTGGTCTCTCGAAGGAACCTCTCCAGTGGTTCTGGACCCTGGCCTCTGCAGTCAGTGCTCCAAGTTTATCACTTGAGCAACCTATGACTGCTTCAAGCCGGCGGCTAAAGTAGCTGTGGCAGGCATTAGGTCCCGCTGCCATGCCTGGTTAGTCTTCTGACCTGGAGCAATGGGTGCAAGACAAGTTGGTCAACGTCCTCTGCTGGGGAGAGAATCACTTTGGCAAACCCATGACTGATGAGGCTGCCGAGCTGGGGGTTTAAGTTCCTGACAAGGGCCAGGCTTGCCAAGAAGACCGCTGACCCTTCCCGAAGAAAGACTTCAGGCAGAAAGTCCTCATACCTGAAGAAAAGGGAGGCGTAGGGAAGCTACCCCTAGTACCTGGCAGGCCAAGAGACAGGGGTATGGCCTACATAAGCCTAAGGCCCCCAAGCCCCAGCCCTTACCCCCCCTGCAACCTGGAGAGGGCTTTTGACTCCTTGGGCATAGCCTCTTTCCCCCAGGAGGCACAGCCCCATAGCACATGGTGGAGTGTCTGGTGCTCTATACCCACAAGTGGCCCTCCATTACCACCGTTCTATGGGCCCTCCAGGTAGGGAGTGTTACCTCCATCAGACGCCTCCATCATTCTTCTCAAGAGAGCCCCCCAGGACTCGCCTTCACTGGGACCTGCTCCTACAGGAACCTCATTGCGGACCAGGCAGTGGAACCTGTCTCAGCCCATCTCAGGGCCACAGGGTTCTACTTCTGCTTCTGCTTCTTCCTGGTACCAAGAAGGACCGGAGGGTTCTGTCCCATCCTAGACCTGCAGGATCTCTGGTTAGGAAGAAGTTCAAGATGCTCTCCCTTGGAACACTGCTGCCATACCTCCAGCAGGGAGACTGGCTATGCTCCTTGGATCTAAAGGATGCATACATGCATATCCTCATCCACCCCCTTCACAGACAGTACCTTTGCTTCATGGTGGGAGGAGAACACGATCAGTACAGGGTGCTACCCTTCGGGCTGGCTTCCGCTCTGCGGGTATTCACCAAGTGCCTGCAGTAGTTGCAGTCTACCTCAGACTCCAAGGGGGCTTAATCTTCCCCTACATGGATGACTGGCTCATACATGGTGACACCACCACCAAGACATGTCAGGCGGCAGCCTGCGCCATCCTTGTCCTGGAGAACTTGAGGTGGTTCATCAACTACCCAAAGTCTCATCTCCAGCTGACTCAGTCTGGAGTTTATAGGGATGCAGCTGGACACCGTTCAGGCCAAGGCCTTCCTTCACTGGGACAGGCCACTGCACCTCTAGGCATTTGCAACAAACACATGGCGCTGCTGCTCTGCATCCACCCAGCACATGCTCTGCTTGCTGGGGCATATGGCCTCCATGATGCTTGTCACCCCCGATGTCCACCTGCAGATGCAAATGGCCTAGTGGTCCCACCACTCCCAGTTATCCAAGGCCACAGGGTGCCTACAGGACAGGGTGACCATCACCTGCTCCCTGGCTGACTCGCTCAGCTGATGGCAGTGTTCCTTGAATCTACTGTCTGGGATGCCTTTCCAGACCCCCGCACCCCAGAGGATCCTCACCATGGATGCCTCCAAACTAGAGTGGGGAGCCCATTGTGACGATCTCTGCACTCAGGGCAGCTGGTCACCGACAGAGTCTCCAGCAAATCAACCTCCTGGAGCTCCGAGCCTTGGTCTTAGTCCTACGGGTGTTTCATAACCACCTGTGAGACCAAGCTGTGTTGATCCAGACAAACAGTCAGGTGGCAATGTTCTACATCAACAAGCAAGGTGGCACAGGCTTGTCCCTGGTTTGACAGGAAACTGAGTATCTGCTCTTATGCCAGAGCCAATGGGGGATGCTCCTGCAAGCAGTATACCTCCCGGGCCATGACAACACCCTGGCAGACTGGCTCATCCGGGTCCTCTAGCCACTCGAGTGGAGGCTGGACACCGGGGCGGCTGGCCAGCTATTCCAGCCTGGGGGCTTCTCACGGATGGACCTCTTTGCAGTCCAGCCAATGCCTAGCTGCCCCGCTTCTGTTCTCAGCAGCTGCATCCCGCCTGGGTGGTGGTGGATGTCTTCCTGATCTCATGGGCGGAGGGCCTACTGTATACTTTCCCACCCACACCACTGATGGCAAGATCAAGGTCCAATGTGATAGGGCTGCAGTGAATCCTGATGGGCCAGGAAGCAGTGGTTTCCCCTGCTCTTCTGCCTGTCTATGGTGCCCCAAGTTCCCCTGGGGTGCGACCCAGGCCTATTCATGCAGGAAGAGGGCGCTCTCCTGCACCCCATCCTGGGGACCCTGACACTCTAGTTCTGGCTGCTGAAAGGGTAGCCTTGGCCCCCCCCCCTTCAATCTCTCCAGTGAGGTGGAGGAGATCATTCTGGCCTCCCATAAGACCTTCACCAGCTGGACCTACACCTTTAAATGGTGGAGATTCTTGGTCTGGTGTGCGGAGACGCGAACAGACCCCTTCTGCGCAGTACCTGCTTCACTTGTACCAGGCAGGGGGCGGCCCAAGGGGATTGCGGGGCCATGTACGGAGACTCGGTGCAGGGCCTCATTTACATAATGTTACCATACACTAACTTTTAGTAAACATGCCTCTTAATGAGCGTATGGATAAAGAAAGACTAAAAGATTTCTACATTACTATAATCCAGTGCCAACCGCCAGGCACATAGGAACTACTACAAACACTACCCATTTAGAACCAATAGCAAACCCACCGTATCATAACAGCACTACTGGGACTCATAAAGCACCAGACCCTACCTATCAAAAGGCAGCACTGCAAATATTAAACCAATACATTTCAGAGAATAACAATACATGACCTACTGGGGAAAGAGAACAAGTGGCAATGTCAAATAGGAATTACATAAACAGAATACCTCAGCTCAGTTACACATGCAGAACATAGACCATCACCAAACAAGGAATCACAATTTAGAAACAGGAAGACAATAATTAACCTGGGAACCCCAAAAGCCAAACTTGGAATGTACAACACTGTAGAAATAAAACTATAAATTTTCTCTTGTACTAAAAGCGCAAATGTTAATAATTCACATTTCCCAGAGCTGACACATTCCAGTTAATAAATTCAAAATAAAGAGATTTTTCTACCTTTTGTGCATTTTTTTTAAAGTTGCAATTGCTCCAGCCACTTTCTTCTGGTTTCTTCGTGTCCTCTGCTAATTCTCCTTCATCTGCTGTCCATTTGTCCTTTCTTCTCGTCTAGTTTTTTTTCTATTCTCTCTCTCTACATCAGGACATGCTAGGGAGATGAAGTTCCTAGATGAAATAAATGACTGCTTCTTGGAGCAGCTGGTTCATGAACCAACCAGAGGGGAAGCCATATTAGACCTAGTCCTTAGTGGAACACCGGATCTAGTGCAAGAGATAAGGGTGTTGGGGCCACTTGACAATAGTGATCATAGCATGATCGCCTTTGATTTAATTAGTGGAGGAGGGATAGTAAGGAAATCCACAGTACTACCTTTTAACTTTCGAAAGGGAGACTATGATAAAATGAGGAAAACAGTTAAGAAAAAACTAAAAGGAGCAGTTGCAAAGGTTAAAGACGTACATAAAGCTTGGGTGTTGTTGAAAAATACTATCTTGGAAGCCCAGACCAGCTGTATTCCATGCTTTAAGAAAAGTGGAAGGAAGTCCAAAAAACTGCCAGCATGGTTCAAAGGTGAGGTCAGAGGCTGTTGCCAAAAAAGCATCTTTCAGGAAATGGAAAAAAGAGCCAAACGACGAAACCTGGAAACAGCACAAGCACTGGCAAGTCAAATGCAAGGCATTGATAAGGCAGGCAATGAGAGAATTTGAGAAGAAGCTTGCTGCGGAAGCAAAAACGCGAAATAAAGACCTTTTCAAGTACATTCGTAGCAAAAAACCTGTGAGTCAGTTGGTCCATTAGATGATGAAGGGGTTAAAGGAGCACTAAGAGGCGACAAGGCGATAGCGGAGAGACTGAATGAATTCTTTGCTTCGGTCTTTACTGAGGAAGATGTAGGGATGTTACCCATGACTGACATGGTATTTAAAGGTGCGGAAGAATTGAAGGAAATATCGATACACCGGGAAGATGTCTTACAACTATTAGATAAACTGAAGAGTAGTAAATCACCTGGGCCGGATGGTATACATCCAAGGGTGTTGAAAGAACTGAAATATGAGATTGCAGACCTGTTATCAGTAATCTGTGAACTAGCATTAAAATCATCTCTAATACCTGAAGATTGGAGGATTGCCAATGTAACACCAATTTTTAAAAAGGGTTCCAGGGGTGATCCGGGAAACTACAGACCGGTGAGCCTGACGTCAGTACTGGGAAAAATGGTAGAAACCATCATAAAGAATAAAATTACTCAGCATGTAGATAGTCACAACCTAATGGGAGACAGCCAACAAGGCTTTAGACAAGGAAGATCTTGTCTTACTAATCTTATGTTTTTTTGAAGGAGTGAATAAACAGGTGGACAAAGGTGAGTCGATTGATATTGTGTATCTGGACTTTCAGAAAGCCTTTGACAAGGTCCCTCATCAGAGACTTTCGGCAAAACTAAAGAGTCATGGGATAGGAGGCAGTGTACTATTGTGGATCAGGAACTGGTTAAAAGATAGAAAGCAGAGGGTAGGGCTAAATGGCCAATTTTCCCAATGGAGAAAGGTGAATAGTGGTGTACCCCAGGGATCTGTGCTGGGTCCGCTGCTTTTTGACATATTCATAAATGACCTGGAAAGTGGAATAACGAGTGAGGTTATCAAATTTGCAGATGACACAAAACTAAAGTTGTTAAAACCCAAGAGGATTGTGAAAAATTGCAAGAGGATCTTGAGAAATTGGAAGACTGGGAATCAAAAAGGCAGATGAAATTTAATGTGGACAAGTGCAAGGTTATGCACCTAGGGAAGAACAACCCAAACTGTGGATCTCCAGGAACAAGCAGGAATGAGTCCTCACATATGGGTACGTCGGTACCGACGGAGCCTGCGCGGGAAAGCTCCCCAGCTTCCCAGAAAGGAAAGCTTTTGGGGCCTCCCACAGCGCATGCGCGCTGCCTTCCCGCCTTCCCGACCAACTCTCCTCAGTTCTTCTTTTTCCGCGGAGCCAGCAGGTCGTGTTCCTGTCACCGCTGAAGAAGTTCTTATTTTAATTTGTTTCTTTGGCCGCGTGTCTGCCTTCCCCGACTCCGGACCGGTACCGCCGGTCTTTTTCTTTACTTTTCTTAAATAAATAAATAAATAAATAAAAAATCTTCTTTTCCCCACTTGGTGTATTTCCTCTTTAGGCCTAGAGAAAATTCTCCCTCATGGAGAAACCAGCCTCTGGTTTCAAAAAATGCACCAAGTGTAGCGGTACCATCTCAGTTACCGACACCCATGAATGGTGTCTTAAATGTTTGGGGCCTGACCACTCCATTCCGGATTGCCAGTCCTGTTCTCTGTCTAAACGTGGCTTACAAAACCGGGCAGCCAAGTTTCATATGCTGTTTTCCACAGATACTCCAGCATCGACATCCTCCAGGTCTTCCTCTCCTGATGGATCTCAGGTAACCAAACCTTCTTTTGGCAGGTCCTCAAAGGGCAAATCTCCCTCTAAGTATCGAGATGCCCCTGGGCTTGACCCTGAGGATCCTGCCCCAGCCAAACAACCCCGGCGGGAAGCTCCGGCTTCCAAAGCTCTTCCTATGGGGTTACAGGTTGACATCGATAGCACGGCCTCGACCGATCACCTGTTGGACTGCTCTGGGGTACCGGCACACTCTTCTGGTACCGACATCCAGACAGTCGTGGCGTCTATGGATCATACTGTTCAATCCATGCAGCAAGCCATAATGGCTTTTATTAAGGCTGCGATGCCCACGGTACCGCAGCAAGCGGTACCGATTCCGGTTCCGGTACCACAACCGATACCGGTACCCAGGGCATCCACATCGACCAGGATACCGGTTCCGGTTCTGGGGTTTTTCCCGATACCGATCCGGTTCTGGGCACGCACGATGTGGATACCGGTCGATACGCTTATCGATCCCTGGAAGCCAACAGACGATACTTCGAGTCTTCTGATGATTCTGATTCATCAGATGACTCTCCTGAAGTATCTCTTACTCTTCCTGAGGAGCCCTCTTCTCCAAAGAGGAGAATGTCTCCTCCAGAAGATTTGTCCTTTCAAGACTTCATCTGAAAAAGAACCTAGAGCAAAAAAATTAGATATTTTAGGATACCCTAAGGTTCGCAAAGAGGCAGTCACCTTGCCCATTCATGAAATTCTTCAAGAACATATGATAGAGTGAGAGGAGTCTCCCATAAGTCCATCTCCACATTCTCGTCTTTTGGACACCATGTATCGTGTCCCTCCTTCTCCTGGTTTTCAAAAATCTCAGCTCCCTCACCACTCTATTGTGGTGCAGTCAGCTATGAAAAGGATAAAGAGTACCAAAAGACACTCTTCTGCTCTTCCAGAAAGAGAATGTAGGACTTTGGATGCTTTTGGTAGGAAAATCTTCCAAGCCAGTATGCTTATTGCCAGAATCAATTCATACAGCCTTTATATGGGCATGTTCCTGAAGGAGATTGCACTAAAGCTGCGCAATTTTCTCCCCTTCATCCCAGAGGATAGACAGGAGGAGTTCCTTCTTTTGCTAAAGCATTCCCAAGATGTTTCAAAATTTTCCAACAGAGCAGCTTTTGATTCCTTTGAAGGTGCTAGCAGAGCCTCAGGCATTGCTATAGCTGCTCGCAGAATTGCTTGGCTCCAGGCTTCTGACCTAGAACCCTGGGTCCAGGATGGCTTGGGAAATCTGCCCTGTACAGGTGAAAATCTGTTTGGAAAAGAGTGGCAAATCAAAGCCACTCAAATGGACGCAGAAAATGCTGCTTTAGATAGACTTTCTAAGTCTACCTCTACCCCTGCCAAGAAAAAATCTTTTAAGAAGCCTTTCTGTAAGAAGGCCAGATTTTCTACAAATATTGGCCAACAATCTTCTACAACTCGCTTTGCTCCTAAGCGTCAGCAATCTAAACAGGCCAGGGGAAAACCTGCAGGGACTACTACAGCCCAGCAGTCCCAACCCCCTCAGGGTTTTTGACTTAATACTAGAGAACTTAACCTTTCTGGCTCTACAACAACCAGAGCCTCTCACCATTCCAGGAAGGTTAACTCATTTTGCTCCCAGATGGGAGCAAATCACATCAGAACAGTGGACCCTCTCCGTCGTCAGAGAGGGCTACAAACTACATTTCTCCAGCCTTCCTCCCCATACCATGGTGAGACGTTTCAATTCTCCCCCATCCCTCGTGGACCTTTTGGGTCAGGAGGTGACCACCCTTCTCGCCCAAAGGGCAATAGAAGAGGTTCCTCTTCAACAGGGGTCAGGGTTTTACTCCCCTTATTTTCTCATTCCAAAGAAAACAGGGGAATACAGACCCACTCTAGATCTCAGAGAATTGAACAAATTCCTATGCAAGGAGAAATTCAAAATGCTTTCTCTAGGTACTCCCATACCTGCAGAGTCAGGATTGGCTTTGTTCTCTAGATCTCAAGGATGCGTACACACATATACTCATCCATCCATCCCACAGAAAATTCCTACGGTTTCTGTTCCAGGGAAAACATTTATCAATACACAGTACTTCCCTTCGGTCTAGCCTCTGCTCCAAGAGTGTTCACCAAATGCATGGCAATAGTGGCTGCATTTCTACGCGCCCTGGGAATTTTTGTCTTCCCATACCTGGACGACTGGCTCATCCAAGCTCCATCTCAGTCCAAAGCCCAGACTTCCCTGGAGCGCACCAGACACATTCTACAGTATCTGGGACTTGTGATCAATCTGCCAAAGTCTCAACTCACCCCTACTCAATCTCTGAAATTCATAGGGGCCTGGTTAGATACCACCACTGCAAGGGCCTACCTCCCTCAGGCCCGTTGCCAACGTCTAGTGCACTTAGCCTCCCAGACTCAGTCCAGAAGCCACTTGACTGCCAGGGAGATGCTACAGCTACTAGGCCACATGGCCTCCACAGTACATGTGGTGCCTTATGCTCGCCTGCATATGAGAGCAGCTCAATGGACTTTGTCCACCCAGTGGACTCAAGCATCAGGAGCTCTCTCAGACCAAATAGCAACCTCCAAATGTCTCTTTTGGTCTCTCCAATGGTGGATATCCACTCAAAATCTGTTGTTGGGGGCTCCCTTCCAACCACTGTTGCCCCAAGCAACCCTCACAACAGATGCCTCCCAAGCAGGTTGGGGAGCTCATCTTCAAGACCTCTCCACTCAGGGCACTTGGTCTCCACAGGAGACCACCCTTCATATCAACTATCTGGAACTTCGAGCGATTTTTCTAGCTCTCAAAGTTTTTCATACCCTCCTCCACAACATGACAGTCCTTATTTATACGGACAATCAAGTAGCCATGTTTTACATAAACAAACAAGGAGGGACTGGCTCTCTGTCGCTTTGCAACGAAGCTCTAAGATTATGGGCCTTCACCAGAGAGCATCAAATCCATCTCCTGGCAGTATATCTCCCAGGAATCCAAAACTCTTGAGCAGACAGACTCAGTCGAGTTCTGCTTCCACACGAATGGTCCCTGCACATGGATCAGTTACTCAGAATCTTTCAGAAATGGGGAACCCCGGACATAGACCTCTTTGTAAGTCCGTGGAATGCCAAACTTCCCCGGTTCTGTTCCAGAATTCCGTGTCAGGGAGCTCAGGCCACGGATGCCTTCTGTCTTCATTGGGGTCAGGGCTTCCTGTATGCCTTTCCACCCATTCCTTTGATTCCCAAGACTCTGTTCAAACGTCAGAGGGATCAAGGATCTATGATCCTCATAACTCCACGCTGGCCACGCCAAGTGTGGTACCCTCTACTTCTGCATCTTTCCCAAGCCCCCTCCCTGGACTTGGGAGCTGCTCCAGACCTTCTGTCTCAGGAGGACGGGACTTTGTGGCACCCAAACCCCAAGCCCCTTCACCTCAGAGCTTGGTTACTGAAGGCCTAGACCTTCAAGACTTCAATCTTTCTCAACAAGTGAAGGATATCCTCCATGCTTTTAGGAAACCTTCCACTAGGCGTTCTTACGCTTTTAAATGGAAAAGATTTTCCATTTGGTGTGCTCAAAAGGCTCTTGACCCTCTAGCACTTCCCTTGAATTCTCTATTGGAATATCTCCTGCATCTCTCCAATGCAGGACTCAAAACGAATTCAGTACGGGTCCATTTGAGTGCTATCTCAGCATCTCTTAAACCTCTCAATGGACAACCTGTCTCCTCTCATCCTCTTATCGCAAGATTCATGAGAGGCCTAACTTTAACTAAACCTCCCATTAGACCTCCTCCGGTAGCATGGGACTTGGTTCTTGGTCAGCTTATGAAGCCACCTTTTGAACCCTTAGCCACCACCACCTTGAAATTTCTTTCCTGGAAGGTTATTTTCCTTATTGCAGTCACTTCCGCTCACCGTATCAGTGAACTGCAGGCCTTAGTGGCTAATCCGCCTTATAGAAGGTTCCATCATGATAAGGTAGTCCTTAGGACAAATCCTCACTTTATGCCTAAAGTGGTCTCACCTTTTCATCTTAACCAAGAGGTATACCTACCTGTCTTTTTTCCAGCTGCTCATGCATCCAGTGCAGAGAGGAACCTTCATGCTTTAGATTGTAAAAGAGCTCTTGCTTTTTACTTACACAGGACACAGCAACATAGAAAGTCTTCCCAGCCTTTTGTTGCTTTTGATCCTTCTCATTTAGGACTTCCAGTCTCTAAGAGAACACTGTCCAATTGGATTGCTCAGTGTATTTCTTTTGCTTACCAGAGTAAGAACCTTTCTCTGGAGGGCCATGTCACAGCTCACAATGTAAGAGCCATGGCCACCTCTATGGCTCATCTTCATTCTGTGTCTATCGATCAGATCTGTCGAGCAGCCACCTGGGCCTCGGTTCATACCTTCACAGCCCATTACTGCTTGGACAAGGACTCCCGCCGGGATGCCTTGTTTGGTCAGGCTGTCCTTAGACACCTGTTCCATTCTTGAACAACTCCTGCCCACCTTCCCTGAATGGATGCCTGAGATCCATAGGAAGACGAGGAACCCTTCAGGGTCTCATACCTTTAGGGGGGGATCTCCCGGGCATCTTAGCTAGGGAGTCCCCCATATGTGAGGACTCTTTCCTGCTTATTCCTGGAGATGAACTCCAGAATACTTCGAAACTGGGTCAAAATAAATTCAGAAGTACCTCAAAAACCCAGCATATAACAAACCACATAAAACTTTTTTTGTCGGATTGACCAACACAGTAAACAGGATCAATGCCCGTTACCACAGCGGCCCTTCCTTTTTAATCAATTGTAAGACAATTTTAAAACAGCTCCCATTAGTCAAAGCTGGTACTTAGCTTTGTGAAATTAGGCTGTGAAAACAGATAGGCAATGAGAATTCAGTGCCAGTTCAGTAGGTCATGTCGCTACGACGTGCCACGTTTCGGGGGTACACTCATCCACCCCCTGCTTCAGGTCAGACCTCTGAATTGAAGTAGAAGCATCAGCCCTGAACACACAGCTATAAAAGTGGTTTATATATCCAGCCGCCATTAGAAAGTCACGGGAAGGGACACGCCCCCCCCTGTTGTGATAGGCCCAGGAGAAACCAATCCAGTCAAAGAAGTGAAACCACCAAACAGGTTCCACCTCTAGACAAGGAGGGTTAATGGGTGATTGACAAACTTCAACGCAAGGAGAAAAAGGCATATCGACATGCAGACTTAAAGTTCAACGAATAGTATACCAGTCAATCTGTTGATTAAGACCATTTGGAACAACTGAATGTAGACGGAATATCCATTGTTGCTCTAAGTTCTGTAAACGCTGGATCCGATACAGATTCCACAATGATTATCCTGGGATAGGCAATGAATTTCCTTGGTCATCTTTAATAATGGTTAATGGGCTTTTCTTCCAGGAATGTATCTAAACGTTTTTTTAAAGCCAGCTACACTAATGGCTTTTACTACGTCTTCCGTTAAATGGGTTACATTATACAGTAGCTTCATTGCGTGTCCTCTAGTCTTTCTACTTTTTGAAGGAGTAAACAACTGATCTACATTTACTTGTTCTACTCCACTTATTGATCTCTATCATATCTCTCCTCAACCGTCTTTTTTCCAAGTTGACGAGCCCTAACCTTTTAAGCCTTTCCTCATAGGGGTATCCTTCCATTCCCTTTATCATTTTGATAGCTTTTCTAATTCTGCTGTATCCTTTTTAAGATATAGTGACCATAATTGTGCACAATATTCAAGGTGTAGTCTCACCATGGAATGATACAGAGGCATAATATCCTTGGTTTTATTTTCCATTCCTTTCTTTGATTCCTAGCATTCTATTTGCTTTCTTGGCTGCCGCTGCACACTGGGCAGAGGGTTTCAGTATATTATCCACGATGATGCCTAAATCCTTTTCCTGAGTGGCGGTCCCTAATGTGGAACTTTGCATCGTATAACCATAGTTTGGGTTATTCTTCCCTAAGTGCATGACATTGTGCTTGTCCTCATTAAATTTCATCTGCCATTTGGATGTCCAGTCTTCCAATTTATCAATTTATTTGTCTTCTTGCAATCTTTCACAATACTCTTGTATTTTAACAACTTTGAATAATTTTGTGTCATCTGTAAATTTGATCATCTCACTCGTTCCCATTTCTAGGTTATTTATGAATGTTAAAAAGCAGCGGGCCCAGCACAGATCCTTGGGGTCCTCTACTATTCACCTTTCTCCATTGTGAAAATTGGCCATTTAGTCCTATTCTCTGCTTTATATCTTTTAACCAGGCCCTGATCCACAATAGTACACTGCATCCTATCTTGTGTGTGTTTTTTTTTTTTTTTAATTTTACTGTCATGAGGGACCTTGTACAACACTATCTGAGATTTCAGACACTGTATCAGCTGGCTCACTTTTATCTACCTGTTCGTTCACACCTTCAAAAAAATGACAGATTAGTAAGACAAGACCTTCCTTGGTTAAATTCATGTTGACTTTTTCCCATTAAACCATGACTGACTACATGTTTAGTAATTTTATTCTTTTATAATGGTTTCTACCATTTTGCCTGGTACTGACATCAGGTGCACCACTCTAGTTTCTCGGATCATCTCTACAATCCTTTTGAAAAATTGGCGTTACATTGGTCTTTCTCCAATTTTCAGGTAGTACAGCTCAGGCGTTCTCCTGGAAGTCTGAAGCAGTTCCTCTTTCACTGGAAAACTGGTTAGCCAAACCACAATGTCTCTAGACCAGTTGACCTTTGGAGGCCCCAGTGTCCGGTATGCTGCTTTTAGCACAATTGCAAGATCCTCAGTCCCAGGTTCCACAGATTGCAGCATCTGCTGAAATACTCTGTGGGCCACTGCTTCAGCATCTGTGCAGCAGTCTTCCTCTGGCATGCCCCTCACCCACAGGTTGTTGCACATGTGGTTCTCCACATTCTCCAACTTACTGTATACCTCCAACCAGGCTGCTTCCAATTCACTCGCATGCCTTGCAAACCCTTCAGTTTCCACATCTTGCACCTCATCTCTTTGCTTGGCCTCCTCAACCCGAGCCCTGAGGTCTGCCATATCTTCACACAGATCAGACACCATTGCATGTACCTCATCAGCTAAATGATTGTTTCTGTTTTGCAAGGTCTGAAAGAGGAGTTGAAAGGCCTTTCATCCACGCAAATGTAATGGGGCTATTCAACCGATTCTCTTGGCTGCTTCTGGAGCTCTGAGGCCCAGCTCTCCTCCTTGGCCTACGCTAGCTCTGTGATACCACGTGGCTGGCTCCTGGTCACCTTGCTCATGTTTTTGGATAGGGGTAGCCTTGTTCAGGTGTGATTTCACCGCCATGGCATTCTACCTTGCTTACTACAACGGATAACACAGGTATCGCAAATTTTTGGATGGCACTACTGCGGCTGACTCTAAAATTAAGCCTTGACCTCCATGGGAGCCAAGGGCAGGCTGCCATCTCTTGCGGTGATAAGAACATAAGAGATGCCATACTGGGTCAGACCAATGTCCATCAAGCCCGGTAACCTGTTTCCAATAGTGGCCAATCTAGGTCATACGTACCTAGCAGTCCCCCCAAAAAGACAGGCTCCATAATGCTTGTATTGGGTCAAGCATTGATATCCTGTGTCCCTTTTTAATAATGGTTTATGGAACTTTCTTCCAGGAACTTGTCCAAACCTTTTTTAAACCCAGCTACACTAACAGCCTTTACTACATCCCCCGGTAACAAATTCCAGAGTTTGATTACACTTTGAGTGAAAAAATATTTTCTCTTATTTGCCTTAAATAGTTGAGCCTGTAGCTTCATTGCATGTCCCCTAGTCTTTCTATATTCTGATAACGTAAACAATCGATCTACGTTTACCCGTTCCACTCCGTTCATTAATTTATAGATTTCTATCATATCTCCTCTCAGCTATCTCTTTTCCAGGTTAAAGAGCCCTAAACGTTTTAGCCTTTCTTCATAGGTGGATCCTTCCATCCCCTTTACCGTTTTGGTGGTTCTTCTCTGAACCTTTTCTAATAACACTATATCCTTTTTAAGATACGGCGACCAGAATTGCACACAATATTCAAGGTGCGGTAGCACCATGGAACAATACAGAGGCATTATAATATCTTTTGTTTTATTTTCCATTCCTTTCTTTTTGATACCTAGCATTCTGTTTGGGATGAGGGTGAAGGGAGATAGATTCAGGAGTGATATGCGGAAATATTTCTTTACGGAAAGAGTAGTGGATCTGTGGAATAGTCTCCCAGTGGAGGTGGTGGAGATGAGGACAGTGACTGAGTTCAAAAAAGCATGGGACCAACACAGAGGATCTCTAAAGGTAAAAAGTGGACTGTTGTAGTTATGGAAGGACAGACTAGATGGGCCTTGTGGTCTTTTTCTGTCATCATGTTTCTGTTTCTCTTGGCCACTGCATCACACTGGGCCGAGGGTTTTAACATGTCCACAATGACGCCTAAATCTTTTTCCTGGGTGGTGGTTCCTAATGTGGAACCTTGCAGCATGTAAACATAGTTTGGGTTGTTCTTCCCTATTTGCATAACTTTGCACTTGTCCACATTAAATTTCATCTACCATTTTGATGCCCAGTCTTCCAATTTATCAAGATGCTCTTGCAATTTTCCACAAACCTCTTGTGTTTTAACTACTTTAAATAGTTTTGTGCCATCTGCAAATTTGATAACCTTGCTTGTTGTTCCCCTTTCCAGGTCATTTATGAATGTCAAAAAGCAGCAGACCCAGCACAGATCACTGGGGTACACCACTATTCACCTTTCTCCATTGGGAAAATTGGCCATTTAGCCCTACCCTCTGCTTTCTATCTTTTAACTAGTTCTTGATCCACAATAGTATGCTGACTCCTATCCCATGACTCTTTAGTTTTGCCAAAAGTCTCTCATGAGGGACCTTGTCAAAGGCTTTCTGAAAGTCCAGATACACTATATCAATGACTTGCCTTTGTCTACCTGTTTATTCGCACCTTCAAAAAAACATAATAGATTAGTAAGGCAAGATCTTCCTTGTCTAAAGCCATGTTGGCTGTCTCCCATTAAGTCATGACTATCTACATGCTGAGTAATTTTATTCTTTATGATGGTTTCTACCATTTTTCCCGGTACTGACGTCAGACTCACCGGTCTGTAGTTTCCCGGATCACCCCTGGAACCCTTTTTAAAAATTGGCTTTACGTTGGCCATCCTCCAATCTTCAGGTATTACAGATGATTTTAATGATTACTTATAGCAGTTATGCAATCTCATATTTCAGTTCTTTCAACACCCTTGGATGTATATCATCCGGTCCAGGTGATTTGCTACTCTTCAGTTTATCAAATAGTTGTAATACATCTTCCCGATGTATCGCTATTTCCTTCAATTCTTCCGCACCTTTAAATACCACTTCAGTCATGGGTAACATCCCTACATCTTCCTCAGTAAATACCAAAGCAAAGAATTCATTCAGTCTCTCCGCTATAGCCTTGTCGCCTCTTAGTGCCCCTTTAACCCCTCTATCGTCTAATGGACCAACTGACTCTCTCACAGGTTTTTTGCTATGAATGTACTTGAAAAAGTCTATTATGCGTTTTTGCTTCCACAGCAAGCTTCTTCTCAAATTTTCCCTTTGCCTGCCTTATCAATGCCTTGCATTTAACTTTCCAGTGCTTGTGCTGTTTCCAGTTTTCGTCATTTGGCTCTTTTTTTCCCATTTCCTGAAAGATGCTTTTTTGGCAACAGCCTCTCTGACCTCACCTTTAAACCATGCTGGCAGTTTTTTGGACTTCCACTTTTCTTAAAGCGTGGAATACAGATGGTCTGGGCTTCCAAGATAGTATTTTTAAACAACACCCAAGCTTGATGTAAGTTTAACCTTTTGCAACTGCTCCTTTTAGTTTTTATTTAACTATTTTCCTCATTTTATCATAGTCTCCCTTTTGAAAGTTGAAAGATAGTACTGTGGATTTCTTTGCCATCCCTCCTCCACTAATTAAATCAAACGTGATCATGCTATGATCACTATTACCAAGTGGCCCCAACACCCTTATCTCTTGCACCAGATCTGGTGTTCCATTAAGGACTAGGTCCAATATGGCTTCCTTTCTGGTTGGTTCATGAACCAGCTGCTCCAAGAAGCAGTCATTTATTTCATCTAGGAACTTTATCTCCCTAGCATGTCCTGCCGTGACACTGACCCAGTCGATACCAGGTTAATTGAAATTTATTTATTTTACTTTTTTATTTTGCAATTTCCTAAAGATCAATTTCTGTTTACAGGGATCAACAATGAATTGTACAACGTATACAAATTTAGTTTACATGGAACGATATAACTATGTACAGTTTGGAACATTATCAACTATGTACAGTTATAACAATTAAGGTGTTTTAACTATATACATTGTGAGTTTGTCTTGTGTTATTGATGTGGTCAATCTGAGAGTGAAACTAACTAAATTGGTGGGGCAGTCCTGTGTGAAGTTAGGATTTTATGTAATAGAGCCAAATCGTATGAAAAGGAAGGTTTTAAGGTTTTTTCGGAAGGTGTATAGATCTTTTGTGGCTCTTAGGCTATCTGGGTGTTCCACAAAATGGGAGTGCAGTGGGTAAATGCTCTGTTTATGATTTTTTTGGACTTTCTGAAGTCTGGCGCTGTTTTAAGTTTGTTTTTGATTACAGTCTCGGGTGCAAGAGGTCTTTTCACTAGTGATGAGACAACAGGTGGGATGTGGAAATGTCATTAGTAAGTTTAAAAGTGGTTAGGATTATTTTGTACTGGGTGCGGTAATGTATAGGGAGCTAGTGTAAGTCCGCTAGTATTGGGATTATATGGTCCTTTGGATTGACATTCGCTGTTCTGACGGCTATATGTTTTGCAGTTTGTAGAGCTCGTATTGTTTGCTTAGGCAATCCGTGGAGTATGGAGTTTGCATAGTCAGTGTGGGGTGACAATTGCTTTAAGTACTGATTTAAAGTCGTTCGGGTGAAGGAGTGGGTAGAGCTGCTTTAGTAGTCTCAGTTTATAGTATATTTTTCTTGTTGTGTGCTTTATGAATGAGTCCATGTTTAGCGTGTGATCAAGGATAACCCCAAGGTATTTTGTCTCATCTTTGATTATAGTTGTGTCGTGTATTTTAATGACGGGGGGGTGGGGGGGTGAGACGTTTTGATTCAGTGTTATAAAAAGGGCCTTTTTTTTTTTTTGTTGAGGTTGATTTTAAGGTTGTGGGATGATAACCAGTTGATTAGTTCCGTGAAGCAGTCGGTGATTTGTTGGATTGGGAGATTATTAATTTTGGATGTGAGATATGACAACATATCATCCACATATATGTGGTATGATATATTGAATTTTTAAAATATAGTACACATGGGCTGGAGGTAAATGTTGAACAATAGTGCGGAAAGCACTGAGCCCTGTGGGAGACCCTGCTCTTGGTTTTAGATATTGTAGGTGGTATTGCCTATTTTAACTGATAGGTATGATTTAAACCATTGGAATACTGCGGTGTTAATTCCTATGTGTAGTAGCCTAGATAGCATGATGTGATGGTTCACACTGTGAAAGGTTGTGGAAATGTCTAAGAATAAGAGGAGATAAACATTTTCAGTGTTGACAATGCATCTTAAAATACGGTCAGAGGACAATGAGGAGGGTTTCAGTGCTATGGTATGGTCTGAAGCTGTATTCATCTAGGGGGGCGTAAGAGTCTATGTGGTCCTGTAGTTGAATGAGAATAGCTTTTTCAAATAGTTTGGTTAGTAGTGGGAGGCTGGAAA
Organism: Ichthyophis bannanicus; assembly: GCA_033557465.1. Classification (NCBI taxonomy): domain Eukaryota; kingdom Metazoa; phylum Chordata; class Amphibia; order Gymnophiona; family Ichthyophiidae; genus Ichthyophis; species Ichthyophis bannanicus. The sequence continues at coordinate 213,062,822 of CM066037.1, forward strand.
TTGGTCTGTAGGATGATAGGCTATTTTTGTCCATTGCGGCGTTCTTCATTATTGGACGTATTATTGCATGTTTAAGTGAAGGTGGCATGTACCCAAGTTTTTGGGATATATTGATAATGGACAGTATTGGGGTGAGTTCAGTTTTCGTAGCCTTGATCCAGCTTACTGGACAAGGGTCAAGGTGTGATGTTGTAGTGTTTACTTTTGTGATGTTCTCCAGGCTATCCTTAGTTGTAAGGGAGAATGTGGACCATGTATGATTTAATGTAGTAGGTAGGGGTTCTGGGGTGTACTGGGTAAGCATTTGTTGGGATATTTTGGTCTTATAGAAATTTTGCCAGTGTTTGAAGGTCTGTGTGGGAATCTGTGGATTCATTGTGGTGGTGTTGGTTAATGATTTGATTTGAAAGAGTTCTCTAGGTCAGTTGATGGATTTTGATAGAATATTGGTATAGTGTTTTTTTAATTATTTGTGTCCTGGTAAAGTTTTGAGTGGCCATGTATTTGATCTGTTGGGGATTTGGTGTTACACTATTTGCGCTCTGTTTTGCGCAGTTCTTTTTTTTTTAATTGTTTTAGCTCAGGTTTAAACCAAGTGGTGGTGTGTGTTTTTGAGTTAGGGGGGAAATGTACTTGTATGGTGGATGCTTTGGATATTGTGGTGGTCCATTTTATATTTGTTTCATCAAGAGGCGGATGGTGTGGATAGTTGTATTGTGGTTTGACTTAGGAAAGAGTCTGTCAAATTTTTTAAATTTCTGTATTTGTATGGGGTTAATTTGTTGTGAGGTGCTTGTTGGATAGGGATTTGAAAACCTATAAGGTGGTGGTCGGACCATGGGACTGGAGTTATTTCAAGGGAGTTGGGATCGTAGTTGCTGTGGATTGTGTTAGGTAAGAAGACTACATCTAGTGTGTTACCTTTCTTGTGTGTTTTGGTGTTGATTATTTGATGGAAATCCATAATATGGGTCATGGATAGAAAGGCTGTTGCTTGGCTGTGAGGTAGTGATGCAAGGTTGAGGTCGCCTAGTAGTATAAGTGAATGGTTGTTGGTAGATGTGCATAGTTTTTCAGTTAGAATTTCCAGGCTGTCTGCTGGGGTGTCAGGTGATCTGTAGGCTAGGCAGATTTTAAGGTTTCTTTGTATGTATGGTTAGATTTTCTAATTTTTGGCTGCTTGTTGAAGTTAGTAGGGTTGCTTGTTGAAGTTAGTAGGGTTGCTTTTAAATCCTCTTGAGCTGATTGATTAGAACTTGATCCGTGTCTGATAACCATGTTTCGGTGATGCATATTAGGTCTGGTGTTTTTTCAGAGATGATATCATGTATTAGAGGTATTATGTTTTTAATTGACCTTGCACTGATGAGGAACAAGGAAAGGTTTTTGTGTCTCTGGCCTTATTGGTTGCTGGTAGATTGTGTGGAGTTTGATGTTAATCAGTCTATTGTAGTTTGGTTTTGTGAAATGATAGGGTTTGAGATGGTAGTGTGTAGTCAGCTGCCTGAATGTAGAGTTGATTGTAGGGATGACTTCGTAGAATGGGGTGTGGTGAGCATTGTTGGAGCAGATCAGTGTAAAAATGAAGTTTAGCCAGATAACATTATTTTCCATGTTTGGAGATAAGTGCAGTAGTAGGTAAATGTGAGCTGTCTAATTAGGGGAAGGGAGAGAGGTTATGTGAGTAGGGTGAGAGGAGAGAGATTTGTAGGGCAGTTGAAAATGTCAGCTTGTGTAGGTTATAATACAGCAGTTAAATACTGACAATTTTCAGTGAGATAGTTGTACCTTATCTCTATACAGTAGGGGTCTCAATACAATAATATAAATTGACAGATGATAGTGTACAGAACATAGCACGTTCAGTATGATATCAGCAATTGTAATTGTGTATTACTTGACTGATTAGGGCACTGGTTACTGTCTGGCGGATGTCTTGAGTTACAAAGGGTCCTTCACTGGCTGGACTGCAAAGAATAGAGATAGTGTAGACGCCTAACTTCAGGCCTAAGGGCCACACCAAAGGGCCCTCCAGGTGCGGGCACGCTTGAGCTTATGTAGGTGCTTTTGCTACCATTGGGAGAGTTCTGTGGGAGGAACCGGCTGATCCGAAGCAGCTGGGGGCAGATCGGTATGGAGGGGAGGGCTGCTGATATAGAGAGGCACAGTGTAGGTAATCAATACGGCTCACCTTTCTCTGCTGGTTGGTTGCTGTAGCTTGGATCGTCAAGTGGAGTGCTGCTGGGAGCAAAGGGAGCTGTTTCCCTCCCTCGTTGGTGGTGTTGGCAATTGCTGGAGCAGGCTGAAGAGAGGGCTTCCCCCAAGTGCGCTGGTGCATTTGCTGCCATTGGGAGAGTTCCATGGGGAGGAACCGGCTGATCTGAAGCAGGTGGGGCGGATCGGTATGGAGGAGGGCTGCCGATGTAGAGAGGCACAGTGCAGGTAATCAATCAGTCTAGGTAATCAGTCCGGCTCACCTTTCTCTGCTCGTTGGTTGCTGTAGCGTGGATCGTCGAAATCACCCATTATTACTGTGCTGTAACTTTTGTTAGCTTCCTTGATTTCTTTGAGCAATTCATCATCCATTTGTTCATTCTGGCCAGGCGGTTGATAGTATACCCCCACTGCTATCGCCTTCCCCTTTTTACATGGAAGTTTAATCCATAGAGATTCTATAGCAAATTTTGTTTCCTGCAAAACTTTAATCCTTTCTGACTCTATGCCCTCTCTAACATAAAGTGCAACCCCTCCACTAATTTGATCCGCTCTATCAATACGGTATAGTTTGTACTCAGGTATCACAGTGTCCTACTGATTGTCCTCCTTCCACCATGTCTCTGAGATACCAATCATAACCTCTCATTTAGTGCTATATATTCTAACTCTCCTATCTTATTTTTTTAGACTGCTAACATTTGCATACAAGCATTTTAGAGACTATTTTATTCATATTAATCTGGCTATTGGTAGGCATGGGTAATTTGGAATCTTTAAGCTCTGTCTGCTCCATACTCAAGGGCATATGGGCTACTTTATTCTTTTTTGGAACCTTTCTGCTTTTTGTAGTATCCTTCAAGGAGACATTCTTCCGAACCATGTGCTCTTGTGCGACTTTCAGCTTTCCCCTACTATCTAGTTTAAAAGCTGCTCTAGCTCCTTTTTAAAGGTTAATGCCAGCAGCCTGGTTCCATCCCGGTTAAGGTAAAGCCCATCCCTTTGGAAGAGCCCCTCCTTTCCCCAGAATGTTCCCCAGTTCCTAACAAATCCAAAACCCTCATCTTTGCACCATTGTCTCATCCATGCATTGAGACTCCGGAGCTCTGCCTGCCTTTTGGGTCCTGCGCGTGGAACGGGAAGCATTCCGGAGAACGCTACCCTGGAAGTTCTGGATTTCAACTTCCTACCTAAAAGCCTAAATTTAGCCTCCAGAACCTCCCTACCACCTTTTCCTATGTCATTGGTACCAACATGTACCAAGACAGAAGATTCCTCCCCAGCACTATCTAAGACCTTATCTAGGTGGTGCGTGATGTCCGGGAAATAAGACTTATTGAAAGAAGGCTGCTACACAGTACCTGTCACTTCTTCTCCACTCCAGTTTTTTAAATGTTGGACACCAGTAATCCTGGGACTGTTTGGCAAGCATGCTCTATCAAATTAGCTAGTGTACTGCATTTTCTTAGTTTATGCCCAAGCAGGCCTTACTCTTGGGCATAAACCCGGCTGTGTTGGTAGCCCATTTGAAGTTGGTTTGTGAAGAGGATTTGTAGGGCTGAGGCATGGACTTTAGTTAATATGTTCAAATCTCCATTTTTTGGAAAGGGATTCTTAGTGCAACAGTAGTTTGTCTTTTAGCCCTCAAGAATCTCTTTGGGGATTAGAATCAAACTCCATCTCCCCAGGCCCAATTTTTCCCCTACATTTCCAGGTTTTCTATTTTCATTAAAAAAAAAAAAAAAAAAAAAATGGAAGGCTCATTGCCCCAAAACATTTTTGTCTGCTTGCTGCAGTGTCTTTCATTTTGTAGTTTCATTTTGTTTTTATTGGAGGCAGTCTGTAGCTATCAAATTCTCCTATTCTGCTTGTCCTTGGAGAATGCTAAGTTATTTATTCATAGCGCATATTCTGTGGACAGCAAGATGCAATTCCTACACATCTCCCCTTGGTTTTGTCTTTATATGCTAAGCTTAATTGAAGACTGATATAAGGCTCAATTGTTAGGCAAGACTAGGCGGTCGCTTAGGGCAGCAGATTCTGAGGGCCAGCAAAAAAAAAAAAAATAGTCAAAATAGATATTGGCAGCAATACACAATCAGAGCCATCAGTGCATTTTACTTCCAGGGAGGGTAGCTGGTTTTCATATAGCCCATTTACTTGGTTAATGATGTTTGGAAAGTTGCTCTCATTAGCATATACACAGAGCAAAGTTCTTCAACATGTAAAAGTGGGGTTTAATTATGTATTTCTATAAGATTGTTGTAGGAGGGGTGATGTTGGAATGGTCATGATGGTTTAGTTTTGATTATCAAAATCTTAAGGGAGAGGGAGCTAGACGTCTGGAAAAATTAAAAGGGGAGGGGGGGGGGTTACGTCTGTAGATTCACCTAAGGTGTCCAGTATCCTTGCACTGGCCCTAGACCAGGGGTCTCAAACTCAAATTGCTTTGAGGGCCAAATGAGGACTTGTAGAGTAACCCGGGGGCCGCACAAGACGCGGGCCTCATTTGCATAAGGGGCCTCATTTGCATAAATATTTGCATAATGTTACCATACACTAACTTTTAGTAAACATGCCTCTTAATGAGTGTATGGATAAAGAAAGACTAAAAGATTTCTACATTACTATAAACCAGTGCCAACCGCCAAGCACATTAGGAACTACTACAAACACTGCCCATTTAGAACCCATAGCAAACCTGCCATATCCTAACAGCACTACCAGGACTCACAAAGCACCATACCCTAACTATCAAAAGGCAACACTGCAAATATTAAATCAATACATTTCAGAGAATAAAAATACATGACGTACTGGGGAAAGAGAACAAGTGGCAATGTCAAATAGGAATTACATAAACAGAATACCTCAGCTCAGTTACACATGCAGAACATACACCATCATCAAACAAGGAATCACAATTTAGAAACAGGAAGACAATATTTAAACTGGGAACCCCAAAAGCCAAACTTAGAATGTACAACACTGTAGAAATAAAACTATAAATTAATTTCCTCTTGTATTAAATAAAGTGCAGACGTTAAAGATGCACATTTCCAAGAGCTGACATATTTCAGTTAATAAATTCAAAATAAAGAGAGATTTTTCTACCTTTTGTGCATTTTTTTTCAGTTGCAATTGTTCCAGCCACTTTCTTTTGGTTTCTTCGTGTCTTCTGCTAACGCTCCATTGTCTGCTGTCCATTTGTCCTTTCTTCTCTCCTAGTTTTTTTTTCCATTCTCTCTCTACATCTGCTTTAACATACTAATCTTTCTCCTTTTGCTCTTTCCTCATTCCTATTTCATCCACTCAAATTTTACCCCTCCATCTTCAATCCCCACTTACTCTCCCAATACCCGGCCAATTGTAGATTTTTCTTCCCTCCCACACAAAATATTTTCCCCTCTCCATTTCACTCTCCCAGCCCCATCCCATCCCATTCTAATCGTCCCCCAACATAAACTCCCTTCTAGCTCCTGCCCCACCCAGCATCCGCCCCCTTCTAGTCCCCGCGTCATCAGCCCATTTCCAGTCCTAGCTCCCTCCCCTCACAGCCCATTTCCTTTCCAAGCCCCCCTCCCCATCAGCCCATTTCTATTCCAAGCCCCCTTCCACTCAGCCCATTTCCATTCCAAAACCCTGTCCCCATCAGATATTTGCAGTTCAAGCTCCCCCTTCTACTCGGCCCATTTCCAGTCCTAGCACCCCCCCCCCAGTCCATTACCAGTTGTAGCCCCCCCATAGCCCATTACCAGTCCTAAGCCCCCCAACAGCCCACTTCCAGTCCTAACCCTTCCATCACCCCATCTTCATTTTTAGCCCCCCCATAACCCCATTTTCAGTCTTAGCCCCCCAATCAGACCATCTCCAGTCCTAACCTCCATCTGCCCATTACCAGTCCTAACCCCCCCATCACCCCATTTTCAGTCCTAACCCCCCCTCCCCCCCATCAGCCCAAGTAAATTTAAAAATTAAAAACAAAACAAACCCCTGGCTTCTGCTGCTGCCGCCGCCGTGGCAGCGGCAGAATCAACTGTCCCGCGGCCCCTTCCCATCTGCCCGGCAAAGCATCTTGTCAGCTCCATCAGCGGCGGGCTTTTCAAGCTGCGAAGAGAAGAGTGATTTCCCTCTCGCGGCTCTGTTAAGCCTGCCGGGGCTGATGGGAATTCCCATCAGCCCCGGCAGGCTTAACAGAGCCGCGAGAGGGAAATACTACTCCCTTCGCGGCCCTGAAAGCTGCCGCTGATGGAGCTGACAAGATGTTAAAGATGCTTTGCCGGGCAGATGGGAAGGGGCCGCGGGACAGTTGATTCTGCTGCTGCCACGGTGGCGGCAGCAGCAGAAGCCAGGGGTTTGTCTGGGTTTTTTTTTCTTACCTCTGTATCGCGGGCCGCAGCGGCCCGCGGGCCGCGTGTTTGAGACCCCTGCCCTAGACTGAGGAGGTTCTGCATGATAGTGATGCATGATAATGCTGCTTAAAAAGTTGCTGGAAGTATTCTAAGATGAAGAGACTTTCCATGTGTACTGTCAGATGAAGTCATCTGTTTGTAAGGGCTTGTATCATTCTGCCCACAGAACACCTGCTTTAGATAAGTAGCTTCGGTATAAAGCAAAGACTCTCCTTCACATCTGGTCCACTTCCATGCAATGGCTTCTGGTTGGTCGTACATCTTAGCTCTGTTCTCCTTCAGTATTCAAAGTGAATTCTGCATATAAATGTAATTGGGATAGTTACTCTGTGGTGACAGTAATAAGGAAAAGGAAGATGAGATGTTCTACGAGATGGTTTGTAAATAAAAATATTTATGCCTGCAATATCACTTATTTAAAAATGTATATTTCACAAAACATAATTTTCTAAGTGGATTACAGTAAGCATAAGAGAAATATAGAGAAGACAAACCCCCAAACTAATCTAAAACAGAAATTGCACAATGGCAAAAACAAACAAAACCCATTAAAAATTACAGTTCTAGAGGCATCTTCCAAAAAAGTCTTCATGCACTTCCTAAATTGCAAATAGTCTGTTTCTAACCACAGCTCAACAAGCAATACATTCCAAAGCTCAACTGTAGCACAGAGACTCTAGCTAGAGTCTCAACTTTGTGCAAATTTTTTATAGATGGTATTTTAAGTAAGTTGCCCCTCACCGATCTCAAAGAACGCAACAGCTGATTTTATGAATCGCTGATCTAGAATTTATTGGACCCAGATTACTGGAACCCAATTTAACTTCATTAAAGATGGTGATATGTACTGAATGAGAGCCCAAAAATAGTTCTTAATGTCGTATTTTGAGCAAGCTGCAGAGCCCTTAGTTGATGCAACTCATTTTTTAACTGTAGGTAAAATAAGGAATTGAAACACATCCTATGAAAGCAAAGCTTTAATCTCTTTAACAAAGCATTTTTTTATTAAGAAACAAAACAAACACTAAACATATTTTAGAATAGCCTTTAAATGGGCTCTTGAGGACAAATGATTCCATCACCCCTAAATATCAGGCTTCTGACTTAGAAGGAATTCAGATGTCCCTAATATAATGCACCACCTGAATGTCTTACCACATATTACAAGAGCCTTGCATTTTTAACAAGATTAAGCACTATCTTTATTATGTGTTAATCAAGCAATCAAGCATTGATTAATTCAGTTGTCTCTTGTAACAGCTAATGATGTAATAGGGAGAATACTAAGATGTCATTGGCATCAGTCCTATATTTCAAATTCATTTCAGCTATAACTTCACCCAGTAGTCTAATATAAAGACTGAATAATATGGCCAAGAGGGATTGATCCCTGAGACACTACTCACTGCAGAGGCATCCGATCAGATAATCCATATTTAAAGGAAATTTATTGTAGTTTTCCCTGACAAGAATGAGGAAAATAAGTCCAAAATACTTCTACCTATTTTAAGTGTACACATCCTATCCATCAAGACATCACGTGAGATGGTCTCAAAAGCTTCTGAAATGCCAAGAAAGAGATACAACTTATTGGGTTCTAACTTTTTTTTTTTAATGTATCAAATGGGGATAAAAGGAGGACTTTGGTCCCATGCTCCAGATGAAAACTATTGGCCAGCATCAAGATTGTCCTTTTTAACTACATATCCTTGGGGTTGTTGGAAAAATATGCTCAGTTTTGTCTTTATTGTGTAGTGATGAATGTTTTCTTCTTGACTTGTACCCCACTCAGCAGAAAATGTGAATTTTAAGTCATTCAGTTATATTAAATGTGTTCCTTTTTCAGGTTGCAGTGCAAGATTCTGGAAGTCAAGGCACCACCTCAGCAGAACGGAATGTCCAATGGTCACATCAACAGTAGCACAGCTGGGGAGCCAATAGTGATTAGCGACAGTGATGAGGAGCCTGAACCTCCCAAAGCTTCTGCAGAAAATGGGTAAAATGCTTACATTTATAAATTTGGGCTGTTGAAAGTCAGTGTTGCTGTCGCCTTTAATGCAACATACCTTAGACAGAACCAGTCCCATTGCTGTTGCTAAGCTTGCTTCTTCAACGCTAGAGTATGCATGCGCAATCATTCAGTATAAACACACTAGCCTGGATAGACCAATAATGTAGCAATTAATTTCCAGGAACAAGCAGGAATGAGTCTTCACATATGGGTACCGACGGAGCCTGCGCGGGAACACTCCCCAGCGTTCAGAAAGAAAGCTTTTGGGAGCATCCCACAGCACCTGCGCGCTGCCTTCCCGCCTTTCCTAACCGCCTCTCTCCAGTTCTTCTTTTCCGCGGAGCCAGCAGGTCGTGTTCCTCTCACCGCTGAAGAAGTTCTTTATTTTTCTTTATTTCTTTGGTCGCGCGTCTGCCGCCTTCGACGTCGGACCGGTACCGCTGGTCTTTTCTTCTTTCTTCTTTAAAAAAAAAAAAACAAAAACTACCGTTTCCCACTTCTGTGCAATTTTTCCTTTTGGGCCTTTGGCCTAGAAAAATTTTCCTCATGGAAAAGCCCGCTTCCGGGTTTAAAAAGTGCACGAAGTGCAGCGGTACTCTTTCTATCACCGACACCCATGACTGGTGTCTAAAATGTTTGGGTCCTGACCACTCCATCACCGATTGTGAGTCCTGTTCCATGATGTCTAAAAGAGGTCGACAGAATCGAGCGGCAAAGCTCAGTACCCCGTTTCCCTCTGATGCAGCTTCGGTGGCATCGACATCTTCCAGGGCTTCTTCGTCCTCCCATGGATCTCAGGTAACCAAACATAAGTCCAGCCGGTCCTCGAAGGGTAGATCTCCCTCTAAGTATCGAGATGCCTCCGGGCTTGCTCTCGAGGATCCTGCACAGGCAAAATTACCTCGGCGGGAAGCTCCGGCTTCCAAAGCTTCATCTATGGGGTCACAGGTTGACATCGATGGCGTGGCCTCGTCCGATCACCTTTTGCCATGTTCTGGGGTACCGGTGGTTTCCACTGGTACCGACATCCAGACATTGGTTGCGTCGATGGATCAGAATATTCTGACCATGCAGCATGCCATCACGGCATTCATACAAGCTGCGACGCCTCCGGTACCTCAACAAACTCCGTTGTCGGCACCGGCACCGATATTGGTTCCGGTACCGATTGCATCAACATTGGCTTCGGTGTCGACTGCAGTGGTACCCTGTCCTGTGATGCCCATCGATCACTCCCGATGTCGATACCACTCAGTATGCGTATCGGGCTCTGCAAGAGCATCCAGACAGGCGATACTTCGATTCCTCTGAAGACTCTGATGAATCAGAGGCTTCTCTCGAAGCATCGGTACTCCTTCCTCAGGAGCCCTCTTCTCCAAAAAGAAGAATGTCTCCTCCAGAAGACTTGTCTTTTCAAGACTTCATTAGGGAAGTGGCCAGGGGCCTCTCTATTTCAGTGGCCCCTGAACCAGAGCCTAGAGCCAAGAAATTAGATATTTTACAATATCCTAAGGCTCCTAAAGAGGCAGCTACTTTACCATTCATGAGATCCTTTATGATCACATGTTGGGCATATGGGAGACACCTTTTACTACCTCCCCTCATTCTCGCAGGTTGGACACCATGTACCGTGTTCCTCCTTGTCCTGGCTTTCATAAGACTCGGCTTCCTCACCACTCTATTGTGGTGGAGTCTGCTATGAAAAAGAGTGCAAAAAGACACTCATCTAATCCTCCAGGAAGAGAATGCAGAACCTTGGATGCTTTTGGCCGGAGAATTTTCCAGGCCAATATGCTTACTGCCAGAATCAACTCCTATAGTCTCTATATGGGGATGTTTCTAAAGGAAGTTACAGATCATCTGCAAACTTTAACTCCTTTTATCTTAGAAGATAAAAGGGAGGAGTTTCTCACCTGGCTTAAACATGCCCAGGATGTTTCCAAATTTTCCAGCCGTGCAGCCTTTGACTCTTTTGAGTGTGCCAGCAGAGCCTCAGCTATTGTCATAGGTGCACGCAGACTTGCTTGGTTACAAGCTTCTGATTTGGAACCCTGGGTCCAGGATGGATTAGGGCAGCGATGGCGAACCTATGGCACGCGTGCCAGCTGTGGCACGCGAAGGCCTTGCAGCTGGCACGCGGGAAGGTCCGCAATTAAGATATGCAGCGCGGCGGGAGGTGAGTGTGCTGGCTCTCTGGCTGCTGCCGCTGTCGCCGCGGCAGAATGCAGTGTCCCGCGGGGCCCCCTCTGCGCTGGCTGAGCCCTCTGCCCGGCTTTCAGATTCGCGAAGGGAGAGTGTCTCTCCCTCGCGTCTCTGTTAAGCCCGCAGGGGCTAATGGGAAATTTCCCATCAGCCCCTTTAGACGCGAGGGGTTGATGGGAAATTTCCCATTAGCCTCTGCGGGCTTAACAGAGACGCGAGGGAGAGACACTCTTCCTTCGCGAATCTGAAAGCCGGGCAGAGAGCTCAGCTGGCGCAGAGGGGGCCCCGCGGGACACTGCATTCTGCTGCGGCGGCAGCGGCAGCAGCCAGAGAGCCAGCTTTTTTTTTTTGGACTGCTAATGGGCTGGGGCGGGGGGGGGGGGAGCTGTTAGGACTGCTAATGGGCGGGGGCTGGGGCGGGGGGGCTGTTAGGACTGCTAATGGGCTGGGGCGGGGGTGGGGCTGTTAAGACTGCTAATGGGCTGGGGGGGTTAGGACTGCTAATGGGCTGGGGGGGTGGGTTAGGGCTGCTAATGGGCTGGGGCGGGGGGCTGTTAGGACTGCTAATGGGCTGGGGGGGTTTAGGACTGGTAATGGGCTGTGGACTGTGGGGGGATGGATGGAAATGGGGTGATGGGGGGTTAGAACTGCTAATGGGCTATGGGGGGTGGTTAGGACTGATAATGGGCTATGGGGGGGGCTCGGACAGGAAATGGGCTGATGGGGTGGGGTTAGGACTTGAGGTGGGCTGATGGGGTGGGGTTAGGACTTGAGGTGGGCTGATGTGGTTAGGACTGGTAATGGGCTGTGGGCTGATGGGGGGGGGGGTTAGGACTGGCAATGGGCTGATGGGGTTAAGACTGGAAGTGGGCTGATGGGGGGTTAGGACTGGTAATGGGTTATAGGGGGGGCTTAAACTGAAAATGGGGTGATGGGGGGGTTAGGACTGGAAGTGGGTTGATGGGGGGGCTAGGACTGGTAATGGGTTGGGGGGTTGCTATGACTGGAAATGGGCTGAGTGGAAGGGGAGGCTTGAATTGCAAATAGCTGATGGGGAGGGAGCTTGGAATGGAAATGGGCTGTGAGGGAAGGGAGCTAGGACTGAAAATGGGCTGATGGAGCAGCTAGGATAGGACTGGAAATGGGCTGTTGGGGGGAGCTAAGATTGGAAATGGGCTGTGGTGGGGGCTTGAATTGAAATGGACTCATGGAGGGGCTAGAACTGAAAGTAGGCTCATGGGGGGGGGGCTTGGACTGGAATTGGACTGAGTGGAGGGGAGCTATGATTTGACATGGGCTGATGATGGGGCTAGGATTGGAAATGAGCTGATGAAGGGACTAGAAGGGAATGGATGCTGGGTGAGACTGGAACTAGAAGGGAGCTGATGTTGGGGGAGGATTAGAATGGGATGGGGCTGGGAGAGTAAAATGGAGAGGGAAAAAATATTTTGTGTGGGAGGGATGAAAAATCTACAATTGGCCTGGTATTGGGAGAGTAAGTGGGGATTGAGGGTGGAGGGGTAAAATTTGTGTGGATGAAATAGGAATGAGGAAAGAGCAAAAGGAGAAAGATTAGTATGTTAAAGCAGATGTAGAGAGAGAGAATGGAAAAAACTAGAAGAGAGAAGAAAGAACAAATGGACAGCAGACGATGGACAGCAGAAAACATGAAGAAACCAGAAGAAAGTGGCTGGAGCAATTGCAACTGAAAAAAAATGCACAAAAGGTAGAAATATCTCTTTATTTTGAATTTATTAACTGGAATATGAAACCTCTGGGAAATGTGCATCATTAACGTCTGTGCTTTGTTTGGTACAAGAGGAAATTAATTTATAGTTTTATTTCTACAGTGTTGTACATTCCAAGTTTGGCTTCTGGGGTTCCCAGTTTAATTATTGCCTTCCTGTTTCTAAATTGAATGAAATCATTAAAACATTATAAATTGCCAATAAATTGAAATGAAAACCAAAGGATTGTGAATCAAATTGATTCTCTGACAATACAAAGATTCCAACCTTTACAAATGATGTTACATAGTTCAGGCAACTTTATAAAGAGTTTTTAGATACTAAAATCTTGTTGTTAAGGTTTAATTGACGTGCTGGCACTTTGAGGAAATTCTTTGGTTTTGTGCGGCAGTTTGGGCACTCGGGCTCAAAAAGGTTAGCCATCACTGGATTAGGGAATCTTCCTTGTACAGGTGAAAACCTTTTTGGCAAGGATTGGCAAGCAAAGGCCACTCAGATGGATGCTGAGAATTCTGCCTTAGACTTTCAAAGTCTACTTCTGCTCCTGCTAGAAAAAGGTTATTCAAAAAGGCTTTCTTTCCCAAAAAAGGGAAATATTATCCTGGTTATGGTCACCAGGCATCTTCTGCAGGTCGTTTTGCTGCAAAGCGTCAGCAACAACCTAAACAAGCCAAGCCTAAGGCTGCAAGGACTGCTACGACCCAACAGCCTCAGCCTCCTCAGGGCCTTTGACTTACAACTAGAGAACTTAGCCTTTCTGGCTCTAGAAGAACCAGAGCCTCTCACCATTCCAGGAAGGTTAGCTCACTTTGCTCCCAGATGGGAACAAATCACAGCAGAGCAATGGACCCTCTCCATCATAAGGGAGGGGTACAAGCTTCATTTCTTAAACCTTCCTCCTCACACCATGGTGAGACAGTTCAATTCTCCAACATCTCTCCTCGACCTTCTGGGTCAGGAGATTGCTACCCTTCTTTCCCAAAGGGCAATAGAAGAAGTACCCCTTCTTCAACAGGGTTCAGGGTTCTACTCCCCCTATTTTCTTATCCCAAAGAAAACAGGGGGCTACAGACCCATATTAGATCTCAGAGAATTGAACAAGTTTCTATGCAAGGAGAAATTCAAGATTTCTTTCAGTGCTCTCCTTCCATACCTTCAGAGTCAGGATTGGCTTTGTTCTCTAGTTCTCAAGGATGCGTACACCCATGTCCTCATCCATCCAACACACAGAAGGTTCCTTCGGTTCCTTTATCAAGGAAAGCACTACCAATACAGAGTTCTTCCTTTCGGTCTGGCCTCTGCTCCAAGAGTGTTCACAAAATGCGTGGCAGTAGTAGCTGCATTTCTACGCACTCTAGGAATATTTGTATTCCCATATCTGGACGACTGGCTCATCCGAGCTCCATCCCAGACAGAGGCCCAGGCTTCCCTAGCCTGCACAAGGCGTGTTCTTCAGTATCTGGGACTGGTAATAAACATCCCAAAATCACATCTCACCCCTACTCAGTCATTAGAGTTCATAAGGGCCTTGCTGGATACCACAACTGCAAGGGCCTATCTTCCCCAAGCCCGTTGCCTACGATTGGTGCAGTTAGCCTCACAAGTTCAGTTAAAGTCCCATTTAACTGCTCGAGAGATGTTACAACTGTTAGGCCACATGGCATCCACCGTGCATGTGGTTCCTTACGCTCGCCTTCACATGCGGGCAGCTCAGTGGACTCTGTCCACCCAATGGACCCAGGCATCAGGATGCCTGTCAGACAAAATAGCAACCTCCAGTCGCCTCTTTTGGTCTCTCCAGTGGTGGAAGTCCACTCAGAATCTGTTGTTGGGGGTCCCCCTTTCAACAGTTGCTACCCCAAGCAACCCTTACAACAGATGCCTCTCCAAAGGGTTGGGGAGCTCATCTACAAGATCTCTCCACCCAGGGCATCTGGTCTCCACAGGAGGCATCTCTACATATCAACCTCTTGGAGCTCAGAGCAATTTTTCTAGCTCTGAGTCTTCCACACCCTGCTCAGCTACAAGACAGTCCTCATCCACACGGACAACCAAGTAGCCATGTTCTACGTGAACAAGCAGGGCGGGACTGGCTCTCTGGTGCTTTGCAATGAAGCTTTGAGATTGTGGGCCTTCGCCAGAGAGCATCAAATTCATCTCATGGCAGTGTATCTTCCAGGGCTTCAAAACTCTTGGGCAGACAGACTCAGTCGAGTTCTGCTTCCACATGAATGGTCCCTCCATGGGGACCAGATAGCCAGGATCTTTCGAATTTGGGGAACCCCGGACATAGACCTCTTTGCAAGTCCGTGGAATGCCAAACTTCCCCGGTTCTGTTTCAGGATTCCGTGTCAGGGAGTTCAGGCCAGGGATGCCTTCCTCCTCCATTGGGGGCAAGACTTCCTCTGTCTTTCCACCCATTCCCCTAATTTCCAAGACACTGTTCAAGCTTCAGAGAGACAAGGGGTCTGTGATCCTCATAGCACCACGTTGGCCACGCCAAGTGTGGTACCCTCTACTTCCGCATCTCTCTCAAGCTCCCTCCCTGGACTTGGGATCTGCTCCAGACCTCCTGTCCCAGGAGGAGGGAACGTTGTGGCACCCAAATCCCCAGTCTCTTCATCTCAGGGCCTGGTTGCTGAAGGCCTAGACCTTCAAGATTTGCATCTTTCTCAGCATGTGAAGGATATCCTTCATGCTTCCAGAAAGCCTTCCACTAGACGTTCCTATGCTTTTAAATGGTAAAGGTTTACCATTTGGTGTGCAGAGAAGGGTCTTAACCCTCTTGCAATACCTCTGAATTCTTTACTAGAGTATTTGCTGCATTTATCCCATGCAGGCCTTAAAACAAATTCAGTAAGAGTCCATTTGAGTGCTATTGCAGCATCCCTTAAGCCTCTCAATGGACAGCCTATTTCCTCTCATCCTCTTATTGCAAGATTCATGAGAGGCCTTCTTTTAACTAAACCTCCCATTAGACCACCTCCAGTGGCATGGGATTTGAATTTGGTTCTTGGCCAGCTCATGAAGCCACCCTTTGAACCCTTAGCCACTACCTCCTTGAAATTCCTTTCCTGGAAGGTTATTTTTCTCATTGCAGTCACCTCAGCTCGCCGTATCAGTGAGCTGCAAGCCTTGGTGGCTAATCCTCCTTATACAAGGTTCCATCATGACAAGGTAGTCCTCAGGACTAATCCACACTTTATGCCTAAAGTGGTCTCACCTTTTCATCTGAACCAGGAGGTGTATTTACCTGTCTTTATTCCAGGACCTCATGCATCAAGTGCAGAGAGGAATCTTCATACCCTGGATTGTAAGAGAGCACTTGCTTTTTACTTACAAAGGACACAGCAACATAGAAAGTCCTCTCAACTATTTGTTGCTTTTGATCCCTCTCATTTAGGACTTCCAGTCTCTAAGAGAACTCTGTCCAATTGGATTGCTTAGTGTATTTCCTTCGCCTACCAGAGTAAGAACCTTTCTCTGGAGGGCCATGTCACAGCTCACAATGTGAGGGCCATGGCAGCCTCTATGGCTCATCTAAACTGTGTCCATCGACCAAATCTGTTGAGCGGCCACCTGGGCCTCTGTTCATACCTTTAGAGCCCATTACTGCTTGGACAAGGACTCCCGCCGGGATGCCTTGTTTGGTCAGGCTGTTCTCAAACACCTGTTCCATACCTAATCAACTTCTACCCCCCATCCCTGGTTGGATGCCCGAGATCCATGGGGGGAGGTAGAGCCCTTCTCAGGGACTCACAATCTTGGAGATCTCCCTGGCATCTCTAGCTGGGGAGTCCCCATATGTGAAGACTCGTTCCTGCTTGTTCCTGGAGATAGCACAGTTACTTACCTGTAACAGGTGATCTCTGGGAACAGCAGGAATAAGTCTTCACAACCCACCCACCTCCCCTAGGAGTTGTATCTCTCTATCTATCTTTCCTTTCCTCTCTCTCTCTCTCTTTGTCTCAGCTTAAAACTCGAACTGGTGAGAGGGGGTTAGGAAAGGCGGGAAGGCAGCGTGCAGGCGCTGTGGGATGCTCCCAAAAGCTTTCTTTTTGGATGCTGGGGAGTGTTCCTGCGCAGGCTCCGTCGGTACCGACGATACCCATATGTGAAGACTTATTCCTGCTGTTCCCAGAGATCACCTGTTACAGGTAAGTAACTGTGCTTTCTCTGTGAACAAGCCGGACGTAAGTCCTCATGTGTGGGTGACGTTGCCAACAGAGCTCCGCATGGAACCACTCCCCTGCTTCCAAAGGAAGCCTTTGGTGAAGTATACTGCGCATGCGCGGCTGCCTTCCCTCCTGCTGAGGTGCCAACTTCTCCAGTCCTTTTTTTTTTTTCTCCCCCCCCCCTCCCCATGGAGCCCCTAGGATGTGTTCCTGCAGTCTTGAAAAAAAGTTTTCTTCTCTGGCTCTTGTGGACTTTGGACTGTGTGGTGGTGGGATTTTTTTTTTTTTTGCTGTTTTTCCTTGCCACCTGTTGGCTTAGTCTGTCTCACTGACTTAGGGATTCCCTTTTGGTTTTTTTACCCTTTTGGGGTTGTTTTCCTGCCCACGGCAGCTCTCCAGTAACTTGGCCGAGGCGGTATTTTTTTGGCATGTCTAAGCCTGCATGTGGCTTTAAAAAAAAAAAAAATGCCCCGTGTGTGGCAAGACGATTTTGGCCACCAACCGCTACAACTGGTGCTTATAATGCCTTGGTCCCGATCATCAGCCAGCATCCTGCAAGCTTTGTTTGCAGATGATGCACCAAGGACTGAAGGGTTGGGGAAAAACAGGAGTCGTCCCTCTTCGACTTTTCAGATTCAGCATCCTCTGCTCCGACCCAGTCGTAAATGTCTGCCAAGGTTACTGAGTCATGCAAGGGGAAAGAGCTACATGCCTAATTGGAGCAGAGGGTCCTGAGCAGTGAGAGGGAGACTGTGATGACATCTTGTCAACGTCAAAGAGTGAGCACTAGGAGAAAATCATGTACAGTGCTATTGCAGCCCTCCTTGTTGCAAAGTGGGAGTGACTGGCTAAACTTGCCCGATGGGAGGAATCGACCCAGACAGCAGAGTTAGACCCCTATTGCCCAGGAGGATAGTTGGATGTCTCCACATGCACCAATCATTGTGGCGTCCCTGACTACTACTATTAATCATTTATATAACACCACGAGAAGTATGCAGTGCTGTACAAACACATAAATGACTGTCCCTGCTCATCAGAGCTTACAATCTAATCAAGACAGACAGTACAATAGATGAGAACAAGGGTACAGTAGGGAAGGATAAGAAGAACAAAAAATAAGATCCAAAAGCAGCCTGAAAGAGGTGAGCCTTTAGCCTGGATTTGAAAAGGGGGAGAGATGAAACCTGACACACACAGATATAGGTAGTTTGATTCTTTTATCTTGCTGCTCCTTATGCCTGGAGCACAGTCTGGAGTTGGCAGTGGAAGAGTAGGGTATAGAGAGAAGAGAGCCTGAGAGCGCGGAGTTCACGAGGAGGGGTGTAGCGAGAGACGAAAGGTAGCGAGGAGCAACAAAATGAATGCATTTATAGGTCAGAAGGAGAAGCTTGGCTTCCCTTCTGTTTCCGTATCAATACAATGAAATGATTTAAGAGGGGTTTGAGTTTAATGGGACTAGCGGAAGATTAGCCACACAGCAGAGTTTTGAACCAGAGTGAAGGGGAGAAAGATGACTCTGAGGAAGACCAGAAAGGAGGAGATGAGATGATTGAGTGAATAGGTGTTTTAGTAGTGTTCAAAAAGAAAGGGGCAAATTTAGTTAATGTTATAGAGAAAGCAAAAACCTGTCATTTCTATTTGTTGGATATTTGTGGAAGAGGAGAGGGAGGAGTCAAAGATGACCCCAAGGTTATTGACTGAGGAAACAGGAAGCTAAAGAGTGCTATCAACAGAGATAGGATAGGATAGATCAGGAGGATGGGATGCTGTGGCATCCCAATCCCCAGTCTCTGCGTCTCAGTCCCTGGTTGCTGAAAGCCTAGAACTTCACGGTCTTAACCTTTCTCAGCAGGTAAAGGATATCCTTTATGCTTCCAGGAAGCCTTCCACAAGGTGCTCTTATGCATTTAAGTGGAAAAGGTTTACCATATGGTGCTCGCAGAAGGGTCTTAACCCTCTTGCGATACTCCTGGGATCATTACTGGAGTATCTCCTTCATTTATCAAATGCAGATCTTAAGACCAATTCAGTGAGAGTTCATTTGAGTGCTATTGCAGTTTCTTTCAAGCCTCTAAATGGACAACCTATTTCCTCTCATCCTCTCATAGCGAGATTTGAGAGGCCTTCTTTTAACAAAACCTTCCATTAAGCCACCACCGGTGGCATGCGATTTAAATCTGAAGCCGCCTTTTGAACCATTAGCTACTACCTCTTTGGAATTCCTTTCCTGGAAGGTCATCTTATTGCAATCACATCAGCACGTCGCATCAGTGAATTGCAAGCGTTGGTGGCTGATCCTCCTTATACAAGGTTCCATCATAAGGTAGTCCTTAGGACTCATCCACACTTTATGCCAAAGGTGGTATCACCTTTTCATTTAATCCAAGTGGTTTACCTTCCTGTATTCTTCTCAAGGCCTCACGCCTCAAATGCAGAAAGGAATCTTCATACTTTGGACTGTAAAAGGGCTTTGGCCTTTTACTTGCAAAGGACACAGCAACATAGAAAGTCCTCTCAACTCTTTGTTGCTTTTGATCCTAGTGATTTGGGACTTCCAGTCTCCAAAAGAACACTCTCCAGCTGGATTGCAGTGTATATCTTTTTTGCCTATGAGAGTAAGAACCTTCCTCTTGAAGGCCATGTCACAGCTCACAATGTGAGAGCCATGGCAGCCTCTATGGCTCATCTTCACTCTATCGATGACATCTGTCGAGCAGTTACTTGGGCTTCGGTTCATACCTTCAAAGCCCATTACTGCTTAGACAAGAACTCCTGCCGGGATGCCTTGTTTGGTCAGGCTGTTCTTCAACACCTGTTCCATACTTAATCATCTCCTACCCACCATCTCTGGTAGGATGCCAGAGATCCTTGGGGGGAAGTGGAGCCCTTTCACAGGGGCACACAACTTCTGGGGCCTTCTCCCTGGCATCTGCAGCTAGGGAGTCCCCATATGTGAAGACTACATTTCTGCTTGTTCATGGAGATAGCATAGTTAATCACCTGTAACAGGTGATCTCCGGGAACAGCAGGAATTTATTCTTCACAACCCACCCACCTCCCCTAGGAGTTGTATCTCTCTATCTCACTTCTTTCTCTTTCCCTCTCTCTTTGTCTCAGCTTTAAACTCAACTGGAGAGGGACAGTTGGGAAAGGCGGGAAGGCAGCACGCAGGTGCTGTGGGATGCTCCCAAAAGCTTTCCTATTGGACACTGGGAAGCGTTCCCGTGCAGGTTCCGTCGGTACCGATGATACCCATATGTTAAGACTATATTCCTGCTGTTCCCAGAGCTCACCTGTTACAGGTGAGTAACTATGCTTTACTGAAGATGATGTAGGGAATTTACCTATGCCTGAAATAATATATAAAGGTGATGTATTGGAATAATTGAAAGAAATATTGATAAACCGGAAAGATGTATTACAACTATTTGATAAACTGAAGAGTACCAAATCTCCTGGACCGGATGGTATACATCCAAGGGTACTGAAAGAACTGAAATTAGATTGCAGACCTACTATTAGTAATCTGTGAACTATCATTAAAATTAACTGTAGTACCTGAGGAGTTTAGAATGAATGGCCAATATACCTCCAATATTTAAAAAGGGTTCCAGGGGTGATCCAGGAAAATACAGACCTATGAGTCTGACATCAGTATGGGCAAAATGGAAGAAACCATTATAAAGAATAAAATTACTTATGTATCTCACCGTGGTTTAATAGGAGAAAGCCAAAATGGCTTTAGCCAAGGAAAGTCTTGTCTTACTAATGTTATATATTTTTTGAAGGTGTGAATGAACAGGTAGACAAAGGTGAATCATTTGATTATAGTATATCTGGATTTTCAGAAAGCTTTTGACAAGGCCCCTCATGAGAGAGACTTGATGAAATTAAAAAGTCATGGGATTGGAGGCAGTATAGTATTGTGGATCAGAAACTGGTTAAAATGTAGAAGGCAGAGAGTTGGGCTAAATGGTAAATTTTTTCAATCAAGAAAAGTAAATAGTGGAGTACGCCAGGTATCTCTGCTGGGCCCTCTGATTTTTAACATATTCATAAATAACCTGGAAATGGGAATAATGAGTGAGGTGATCAAATTTGCAGATGACAGTTATTCAAAGTTGTTAAAACCCATGAGGATTGTGAAAAATTGCAAGAGGACCTTGATAAATTGGAGACTGGGCGTCCAAATGGCAGATTAAATTTAATGTGGACAAGTGCAAAGTTATGCACCTAGGAAAGAACAACCCAAACTTTGGTTACATGTTGCAAGGTACCACTTTAGAAACCAGCACCCTGGGAAAACATGTAAGCATCATCGTGGATAATACGTTGAAACCCTCTGCCCAGTGTACAGTGGCGGCCGAGAAGGCTAATAGAAGGCTAGGAATCATAACAAAAGGAATGAAGAATAAAACAAAGGATATTATAATGCCTCTGTATGGTTACATGGTGCGACTGCACCTTGAATATTGTGTGCAGTTCTGGTTGCTGTATCTTAAAAAGGATATAGCAGAATTAGAAAAGGTACAGAGAAGAGCCACCAAAATGGTAAAGGTGATGGAAGGATGTCTCTGAGGAAAGGCTTAAGAGGTTAGGACTCTTCATCTTGGAAAAGAGAAGGCTGAGGGGAGTTATGATAGAATTCTATAAATTAATGAATGGAGTGGAATGGCTTAACGTAGATCAGTTGTTTATGCCATCAAAAAGTACAGACTAGCGGACACGCAATGAAGCTACAGTGTAACCCATTTAAGGCTAATAAGAATATTTTTTCACTCAACGTGAAATCAAACCTTGGAATTTGTTACCGGAGGATGTAGTAAGAGCTGTTAGTGTAGCTAGGTTTAAAGAAGATTTGGACAAGTTCCTGGAGGAAAGGTCCATAAGCCATTGTTAGAGAGGATCTGGGAAATCCTCTGCTTACCCCAGAATGAGTATTGTGGAAACTGTTGACTTTAGGTACCTGCCAGGTACTTGTGACTTGGATTGGCTATTGTTAGAAACAAGATACTGGACTTGATGGACCTTTGGTATGACCCAGTATGGCATTTCTTATGTACTTATGATTTGTGCCAAATGCACTCAGCTGTGCTGGCAGAGAAGCATAGATAGTGGGTAGTTGAAGACAGCCAGGGCTGAGTTATAGTGCACCTCACAGGACTTTGCATGGGCGGAGCAAAAGCATCCAGAGCAGAGGAAAGGGCAGTATTACAGGAAACTATAGCCCAATCAACAGACTTAGAAGATAAAATGAAGGAAAGAGGTGATGAGACAATAGTGGAGAGTGGAGATAGCCAATGGATTGATTACATTAAGTTTCCTAAAAGGTTTGGAGGTGACAGGTTGCGATTTGAGGTGGGGAGTGTAGGGAATAACTGAGGTATGGAAATTAGAGAGTAAACAATTAGAGAAGAAAACAAGGTCAAAGCAGTGTCCGTGCTGATGAGTGTGGGCAGAAGAGCAAAGCTTTAGGTTGAATGATGAGGTAAGTGAAAGGAGCTTAGAAGCATAGGGGTCAGAAGGGTTATCAGCATGAATATTAAGGTCCCCAAGAATAAGGGAGGGGGACGAAGAATCCAGAAATCAGAAGAGCCATGAGCCAGTCAGTGAGAGAGGTAGAGATGGACTTGTCGGGGTCCTATAAATAAGACCTATCCGGAGAGGTAAGGGATTAAAAAAAAATCAATGTTTTGCTAAGATTGTTTTTATTTATGTCCCTGCCCATAGCGGTTTCGGAAAAAGTATTGAAACTGTTTCATAGGGGAGTGTGTTTGCCTTTATCTAGAGGCGCTGCCCACCCTGGGTGAATTGGAGGGTGATATGTTCAGGGAGAAAGGAAAGGAGCATTGGGTGCCAGATTTCTTAATGTATTATAGGGCAGCTCAGTTGAGAGCGATTTTTTGAGTGGAATAAGGGGTGAGAGGGACAGTAGTAGGTACAGCAGGAGTGGGTGGCAGAACAGTGGGATCCTGGGGAATTAATAAGGGATAGAGGGGCGGGGGGGGGGGGGAGGAGGGAGGTATATCCATCCTTTGAAGAATACCTGTGAGATTTGGAGTAAGGTACAGGCATTATTGGTTGGAAAGGAAGGGATTTCGTTTGCAGAATATTAAAGTGATGGAGGATTTTCTACCAGGAAGGGAATTGAAAGCTTTTCGGCTGTGGGCAGAGAAGGGTTTGATCTACTGGGGGCTGGTATTGAAGGAGAGGATGCAGGTTAAGAGTTGGGGGGAGTTGCAGGAGGAGTTTGGATTGGTGGCCTCAGAGGGATGTTATATTCAGGTGGTTCATTTTATGCGCAGCAGGGTGGGAAATGCAACTTTGGTGGATAGGGAGACTCAGTTTGAAAAGCTGTACAGATGGGGTGTGTGTGTGTCTAAAAGCTGATTTCTTTCCCAACTTTATCGGATGTTAATCTCAGAGGAGGGGAAAGAATTTCATGGAGGATGGTACATGGGAGGGAAATATTCAGTGCTGATGGGGAGGGAGGGGGGTTGGCGGTGATACAGGAGCATTTGTTGAAGCTGTTACATAGGATCTATCTCGCCCCACTCTGGATCAGTACTTGGAAAGGGGGCTCTGACCCATTTTGCTGGAATGGGTGTGATATGAGGGGGCATTATTTACATATGTGGTGGGTGTGCCTCTAGGTGCAGAAATGTTGGGTGGAGGCTCTGAGGTTGTTTTAAAGAAATGACGGGAGTGGAGTTACCTCTTAACCTGGCTAGCATGCTGTTACACTATTGGGAGGGAGGGGGGGACTGAACTGTATATCAAATGAGTAAATTGACAGCACCTCAACTCCAGAGATGGGAAACTGAAAAGGGGGTCTGCAAATCTTATGAATGGTGGAGAGAGGGAGGAGAATGGGGAGGTGGGGCAGAGGGAGAGGGGGTGAGGCAGAGGGAGGGGGAAAGTAGGCAGATAAGTTGGAATGGGGGCAAGGGTTGGGCAGTTGGGTGGGAGGAGGGGCTTATTGCAATTATTTCTGTTTACTGTTTGGTTGTTTACTGGGTGTGAGGTGTGTTGAGTGACACATCATAGTCAAGATGAGGTAAATGTAAGATGGATGCAGGACTCTGGGTTAATAGGTTAACAGGTTAATGGGGCCTAAGAGGGAGGGGATGGGACTGAGAGGTGGTTGGGAAAGTTGGGGGAATGTTATGTGGGGGAGTTCTGTTGTATGATAAATGACAGATGATGAAGAGGGAGGGTGGGGAGAGGACTTGAGGGGAGAGGGAGATCAGTGGCACAGATCATTGGATTGTCAGTTATTTTTTTTCTTGACATAAAAGCTATAAAAATACAAAAAAAAATCAGACTAGTAAGACAAGATCTTCCTTGATTAAATCCATGTTTGCTTTCTCCTATTAAACTATGACTATCTACATGTTCATCTACATTGGCTATTCTTTATAATGGTTTCTACCATTATGCCTGATACTGACTTCAAGCTCACCAGTCAGTTTCCCAGATCACCCCGGAACCTTTTTTAAAAATTGGCATTACATTGACTATTCTCCAGTACTACAGTACTTCAGATGATTTTAATGTTAGTTCACAGATTTCTAATAGTAGATCTGCAATCATATTTCAGTTTTTTCAGCACCCTCTGATGTACCATCCGCTCCAGATGATTTGCTACTCTTTAGCCTATCAAATAGTTGTAATACATCTTCCTGGTTATAATTTCTTTCAATTTTTCTGTTGCATCACCTTTAAAAATATCATTCCAGGCATGGGTTAACTTCCCCACATCTTCAGTAAAGACCGAAGCAAAGAATCTTTCATTCAGTCTCTCCTCTATGGCCTTGTCTTCTCTTAGCACCCATTTTACCCCTCTATCATCTAATGGTCCAACTGAATCTCAGGTTTTTTTCTATGAATGACTTCAAAATTTTATGTGTTTTTTGCTTCCACTGCAAGCTTTTTTACAAATTCTCATTGCCTGTCTTATCAATGCCTTGCATGTAACTTGCCAGTGCTTATGTTTGCCGTTTTTGTCATTTGGCTCCTTTTTCTGTTTCCTGAAAGATGCTTTTTTTGGCTACAGCAGCCTCTGCCATCATGCTGGCAGTTTTTTGGCCTGCCTTTCACCTTTTTTAAAGCGTGAAATACATCTGGCCTGTACTTCCAAGATAGTATTTTTAAAGAATACTGATGCTTGATGTAAATCTTTAACCTTTTAGTTCTTAACTGTTTTCCTCATTTTATCATAGTCTCTCTTTTGAAAGTTAAAAGGTAGTACTGTGGCTTTTCTTGCCATCCTCCCTTCATTTATTAAATGCGATCATGCTATGATCACTATTGCCAAGTGGCTCCAACATCCTTATCTCTTGCATGAGATCCTGTGTTTTACTAAGGACTAGGTCCAAACTAGCTTCCCCTCTTGTCTGTTCATGAACCAGCTGCTCCAAGAAGTAGGTATTTATTTCATATAGAAACTTTATCTCCCTAGCATGTCCTGCTGTGATATTGATCTAGTCCAGCGATGGCGAACCTATGGCACGCGTGCCAGCTGTGGCACGCGAAGGCCTTGCAGCTGGCACGCGGGAAGGTCCGCATTTAAAAGGTCCCAAATTTAAAAAAAAAAAAAACCAAACAAACCGGCTGCTTCTGCCGCGGCAGCCTCAAGAGCTCTGCCGCGGCAGCCTCAAGAGCTCTGCCGCGGGGCCCCCCCCTGCCCGGCAGAGCCTCCCTGCATCATCTACCTTCAAGTCGCAAAACGCGGTCTTCTTTCAGAGCCGCGAGAGTTTCCTTTCTCGCGAACAGAGCCGCGAGAAAGGAAACTCTCGCGGCTCTGAAAGAAGCCCGCGTTATGCGACTTGAAGGTAGATGATGCAGGGAGGCTCTGCCGGGCAGGGGGGGGCCCCGCGGCAGAGCTCCTGAGGCTGCCGCGGCAGCTCTCTTGAGGCCGCCGCGGCAGAAGCAGCCGCTTTGTTTGGTTTTATTTTTTTAATTTGGGCTGATAGGGGGGAAGGGGGTTTAGGACTGGTACTGGGCTATGGTGGGGAGGCTAAGACTGGAAATGGGGCTGATGGGGGGGGGTTAGGACTGGTAATTGGCCATGGGGGGGGGGCTAAGACTGGAAAGGGGCTGATGGGGGGGGTTAGGACTGGTAATTTGCCATGGGGGGGGGGGCTAAGACTGGAAAGGGGCTGAGGGGGGGGGGTTAGGTCTGGGAATTGGCCCGGTGGGGGGGGGGTAGGACTGGTAATTGGCCGGGGGGGGGGGGTAGGACTGGTAATTGGCCAGGGGGGGGTTAGGACTGGTAATTGGCCGGGGTTAGGACTGGTAATTGGCCATGGGGGGGGCTAAGACTGGAAATGGGCTGATGGGGGGGGGGTTAGGACTAGTAATGGGCCATGGGGGGTGCTAAGGCTGGAAGTGGGCTGGTGATGGTGATGGTGATGGTGATTTGGGGGGGGGGGTAGGACTAGTAATGGGCTATGGGGGGGGGCTAAGACTGGAAATGGGCTGATGGGGGGGTTAGGAA
This sequence comes from Ichthyophis bannanicus, assembly GCA_033557465.1. Taxonomy (NCBI): domain Eukaryota; kingdom Metazoa; phylum Chordata; class Amphibia; order Gymnophiona; family Ichthyophiidae; genus Ichthyophis; species Ichthyophis bannanicus. Next base: position 213,089,086 of record CM066037.1, read on the forward strand.
TGTTAATGTGCTGTTGGGGGGGGTAGGAATGGAAATGGTATATTGGGGGGCTAAGACTGGAAATGGGCTGAGTGGAAGGAGGGCTTGAACTGCAAATAGCTGATGGGATTGGGGCTTGGAATGGAAATGGGTTGTGAGGGGGAGGGAGCTAGGACTGGAAATGGGTGAGGGGGGCTAGGACAGGAAATGGGCTGATGGAGGGGCTAGAATAGGACTGGAAATTGGCTGTTGGGGGGGTGCTAAGATTGGAAATGGGCTGTGGCGGGGGTGTGGATTGAAATGGACTCCTGAAGGGGCTAGCACTGGAAGTCGGCTCAGGGGGGGCTTGGATTGGAAATGGGCTGAGTGGAGGGGAGCTAGGATTTGACATGGGCTGATGGTGGGGCTAGGAAAGGACTAGAAATGGGCTCATGGGGGGCTGGGTTTGGAAATGAGCTGATGGAGGGACTCGGATGGGACTGCAAATAGATGGGGAGCTAGGACTGGAAATGGGCTTATGGGGGGTTAGGACTGGAAGTGGGTTGATGAGGGGGGGCTAGGACTGGTATTGGGTTGGGAGGTTGCTAGGACTGGAAATGGGTTGGGGGGCTGCTAGGACTGGAAATGGGCTGATGCAGGGACTAGAAGGGAATGGATGCTGGGTGAGGCTGGAACTAGAAGGGAGCTGGTGTTGGGGGAGGATTAGAATGGGATGGGGCTGGGAGAGTAAAATGGAGAGGGGAAAAATATTTTGTGTGGGAGGGATAAAAAATCTACAATTGGCCGGGTATTGGGAGAATAAGTGGGGATTGAGGATGGAGGGGTAAATTTTGAGTAGATGAAATAGGAATGAGGAAAGAGCAAAAGGAGAAAGATTAGTATGTTAAAGCAGATGTAGAGAGAGAATGGAAAAAAAAAACCAAGAAGACAGAAGAAAGGACAAATGGACAGCAGATGGAGAGTTAGGAGAAGACACGAAGAAACCAGAAGAAAGTGGCTGGAGCAATTGCAACTGAAAAAAAATGCACAAAAGGTAGAAAAATATCTCTTTATTTTGAATTTATTAACTGGAATATGTCAGCTCTGGGAAATGTGCATCATTAATTTTTGCGCTTTGTTTAGTACAAGAGGAAATTAATTTATAGTTTTATTTCTACAGTGTTGTTGTATATTCCAAGTTTGGCTTTTGGGGTTCCCAGTTTAATTATTGTCTTCCTGTTTTTAAATTGTGATTCCTTGTTTGGTGATGGTCTGTTCTGCATGTGTAACTGAGCTGAGGTATTCTGTTTATATAATTCCTATTTGACATTGCCACTTGTTCTTTCCCCAGTAGGTCATGTATTGTTGTTCTCTGAAATGTATTGGTTTAATATTTGCAGTGTTGCCTTTTGATAGTTAGGGTATGGTGCTTTGTGAGTCCTGGTAGTACTGTTAGGATACGGCGGGTTTGCTATGGGTTCTAAATGGGCAGCGTTTGTAGTAGTTCCTAATGTGCCTGGCGGTTGGTACTGGATTATAGTAATGTAGAAACCTTTTAGTCTTTCTTTATCCATATACTCATTAAGAGGCATGTTTACTAAAAGTTAGTGTATGGTAACATTATGCAAATATTTATGCAAATGAGGCACCTTATGCAAATGAGGCTTTAATGGACGTGCTGGCACTTTGAGGAAATTCTTTGGTTTTGTGCGGCAGTTTGGGCACTCGGGCTCAAAAAGGTTAGCCATCACTGATCTAGTCGATACCGGGGTAATTGAAATCACCCATTATTACTGTGTTGTAATGTCTTGTTAGCTTTCCTGATTTCTTTTAGCATTTTGTCATCCATTTGTTCATTCTGGCCAGGTGGATGGTAGTACACTCCCACTGCCATTGCCTTCCCCTTTTTACATGGAATTTCTATCCATAGAGATTCTGCAGTGTGTTTTGTTTCTGCAAGACTTTAATCCTGTGTGACTCAACACCCTCTCAAAAAAAACGCAACCCCTCCACCAATTTGATCTACCCTATTATTGTGATATAATTTGTATGCAGGCATCACTGATATGCCAATTATAGCTAACCTTTGTATTTTAGACTTCCATCATTTGCATACAGGCATTTTAGAGGTTGTATTTTATTTGTATTAGCAATCTGTATCTCCAGGAACAAGCAGGAATGTAGTCTTCACATATGGGTATCGTCAGTACCGACAGAGCCTGCGTGGGAACGCTACCCAGCGTCCAATAGGAACGCTTTTGGGAGTGTCCCTCGGCACATGCGCACTGCCTTCCCGCCTTTCCAACTGTCCCTCTTCAGTTCGTTGTTTTCCGTGGAGCTGACAGGACACATACCCTGTCACCGCAGAAAAGTTCTTCTTTAAACTTGTTTTCTTGTGGTCACGTCTGCCTCCGCACGACACCTACCGGTACCGCCGGTTCTTTTTTCCTCTTTTCTTAAACAAAACAAAAAAAAAACTTCTGAACTGTTTCTCTTCAGAAACTTTTTCTTTTTGGTGCTAGGTGCCATTTTGGGCATTAGGCCCCATTTTTCCTAAAAGATGGAAAAAACAGCTAGTAGTTGTACTAAGTGTGGCGGTACCATCTCTGTCACCGACACCCATGACTGGTGTCTAAAATGTTTTAGGCTCTGACCATTCTCCATCTGAGTGTCTCTTTTGTATGGGGATGACTAAAAGAAGAAGACAGAACCGAGCTGCAAAGCTCGGTACCCTCTTTTCTTTGGATGCCAGGTCCATTGCATCGACGTCTTCAAGAGCCTTGTCTTCCTCCCATAGATCTCGGGTAACTAAACATAAGAGCCGGTCCTCAAAGGGTAGCTCTCCTTCAAAGCATCGAGAGGCCATTGGCATTGCCCTTGAGGAAACTACACCGGCAAAACAGCCCGGCGGGAAGCTTTGGCCTCCAAAGCATCAGCGGGTTTCCAGGATGTTCTCCTGGCTTCGACCTCTGCAGAACTACTGGTGCCATGCTCAGGGGTTCCGGCCGCTTTTACCGGTACTGATACCCAGGCATCGGCAGCGTCGATAGACCAGAGATTCCTCGCTATCGAACACAGTCTTGCAACTCTCCTTACAGCTGCGGTACCGTTGACACTGGCACCGATGCCGGTACCAGCACTGGTGCAGATGCCGGTACCGGCTCCAGTGGGAATTCTTCCCATGCCGACTTTTTCTGGCATCAACAGATTGGTATCGGACCAACTCGGTACCAACTTTGATCGATACCGAGACCGTGCTTTGCATGAACATCGGGATCAGAGATAATTTGAATCCTCCGATTCCGATGACTCTGATAATTCTGCCGGTACTAGTGTTTCTCCCGGAAGACGACTCTTCTCCCCAATGCAGAATGTCTCCTCTGGAAGACATTTCTTTTAAGGATTTTATTTGTGATGTGGCCCGAGGCCTTTCAATCACGGTAGCTCCTGAAAAAAAACCTAGAGCAAAGGAATTGGAAATTCTCCAATACCCTAAGGCTCTCAAGGAAATTCTTCATGATTTGATGCTCAGAATGTGGGAGACACCTTTGACCACATCTCCTCATTCTAGGAGACTCGATACCATGTATAGAGTTACACCATGTCCTGGTTTTCAAAAGACTCTGCTGCCACACCATTCAATGGTAGTGGAGTCAGCCATGCGTAGGATGAAAAGTGCAAAAAGACATGAATCCAATCCTCCAGGTCGTGAATACAGGACTCTTGATGCTTTTGTGCATCGAACATTTCAGGCTTCCATGCTTTCAGCTAGGATCAGCTCATATATTTTATCTCCAGGAACAAGCAGGAATAAGTCCTCACATATGGGTACGTCGGTACCGACGGAGCCTGCGCGGGAAAGCTCCCCAGCTTCCCAGAAGGAAAGCTTTTGGGGCCTCCCACTGCGCATGCGCGCTGCCTTCCCGCCTTCCTGACCAACTCTCCTCAGTTCTTCTTTTTCCGCGGAGCCAGCAGGTTGTGTTCCTGTCACCGCTGAAGAAGTTATTTTAATTTGTTTCTTTGGTCGCGTGTCTGCCTTCCTCGATTCCGGATCGGTACCGCTGGTCTTTTTTCTTTATTTCTTTAAAAAAAAAAAAATATATATATGTATATATATATATCGCCTTTTTTCCCCACTTGGTGTGTTTGACCTGTGAGGCCTCAAGGCCTTCACAGAATTCTCCCTCATGGAGAAACCAGCCTCTGGTTTTAAAAAATGCACCAAGAGTAGCGGTACTGTATCAGTCACAGACACCCATGAATGGTGTCTTAAATGTTTGGGGCCTGACCACTCCATTATGGATTGCCCATCCTGTTCTTTGATGTCTAAACGTGGCTTACAAAACCGGGCAGCCACGTTTCACATGCTGTTTTCTACAGATACTCCAGCATCGACATCTTCCAGGTCTTCCTCTCCTGATGGATCTCAGGTAACCAAACATTCCTCTGGCAGGTCCTCAAAGGGCAAATCTCCCTCTAAGTATCGAGATGCCCCCGGGCTTGACCCTGAGGACCCTGCCCCAGCCAAACAACCCCGGCGGGAAGCTCCGGCTTCCAAAGCTCCTCCTATGGGGTTACAGGTTGACATCGATTGCACGGCCTGGACCGATCACCTGTTAGACTGCTCTGGGGTACCGGCTCAAACTTCCGGTACTGACATCCAGACAGTCGTGGCGTTTATGGATCATACAGTTCAATCCATGCAGCAGGCCATTATGGCTTTTATTAGAGCTGCGACGCCCTCGGTACCGCAGCCAGCGGTACCGACTCCGGTTCCGGTACCACAACCGATACCGGTACCCAGGGCATCCACATCGACCAGGTTCCCGGTTCCGGGGTTTTTCCCGATACCGATCCGGTTCTGGGTACCCCCCGATGTCGATACCGGTCGATACGCTTATCGATCCCTGGAAGCAAACAGACGATACTTCGAGTCTTCTGATGATTCTGATTCATCAGATGACTCTGCTGAAGGTATCCCTTACTCTACCTGAAGAGCCCTCTTCTCCAAAGAGGAGAATGTCTCCTCCAGAGGATTTGTCCTTTCAAGACTTCATCATTGAAGTAGCTAAAGGTCTCTCTATTTCAGTAACCTCTGAAAAAGAACCTAGAGCAAAAAATTAGATATTTTAGGATACTCTAAGGTTCCCAAGGAGGCAGTCACCTTGCCCATTCATGAAATTCTTCAAGAAAACATGATGGACTTATGGGAGACTCCTCTCACCCTATCTCCACATTCTCGTCGTTTGGACACCATGTATCGTGTCCCTCCTTCTCCTGGTTTTCAAGAAACTCAGCTCCCTCACCACTCTATTGTGGTGCAGTCAGCTATGAAAAGGATAAAGAGTACCAAAAGACACTCTTCTACTCCTCCAGGGAGAGAATGTAGGACTTTGGATGCTTTTGGTAGAAAAATCTTCCAAGCAAGTATGCTTATTGCCAGAATCAATTCATACAGCCTCTATATGGGCATGTTTCTGAAGGAGATTGCGTTGAAAATACACCATTTTCTCCCCTTTATCCCAGAGGATAGAAAGGAGTTCCTTCTTTTGCTAAAGCATACCCAAGATATTTCAAAGTTCTCCAACAGAGCAGCCTCTGACTCCTTTGAGGATGCTTGCAGAGGCTCGGGTATTGCCATAGCGGCTCGCAGAATTGCTTGGCTCCAGGCCTCTGACCTAGAACCCTGGGTCCAGGATGGGTTGGGAAATCTGCCCTGTACAGGTGAGAGTCTGTTTGGAAAGGAGTGGCAAATCAAAGCCACCCAAATGGATGCAGAAAATGCTGCTTTAGATAGACTTTCTAAGTCTACCTCTGCCCCTGTCAAGAAAAAATCTTTCAAGAAGCCTTTCTATAAGAAGGCCAGATTTGCTACAAATACTGGCCAACAATCTTCTGCAGCTCGCTTTGCTCCTAAGCGTCAGCAGCCTAAACAGGCCAGGGCAAAACCTGCAGGGGCTGCTACAGCCCAGCAGTCCCAACCCCCTCAGGGTTTTTGACTTAACTCTAGAGAACTTAACCTTTCTGGCTCTAAAACATCCAGAGCCTCTCACCATTCCAGGAAGGTTAACTCATTTTGCTCCCAGATGGGAGCAAATCACATCAGAACAATGGACCCTCTCTATCATCAGAGAGGGCTACAAACTACATTTTTCCAGCCTTCCTCCCCATACCATGGTGAGATCTTTCAATTCTCCCCCATCTCTCCTGAACCTGTTAGGTCAGGAGGTGACCACCCTTCTCGCCCAAAGGGCAATAGAAGAGGTTTCTCTTCTTCAACAGGGGTCAGGGTTTTACTCCCCTTATTTTCTCATTCCCAAGAAAACAGGGGGTTACAGACCTATTCTAGATCTCAGAGAATTGAACAAATTCCTCTGCAAGGAGAAATTCAAGATGCTTTCTCTAGGTACTCTCCTTCCATACCTACAGAGTCAGGATTGGCTTTGTTCTCTAGATCTCAAGGATGCGTACACACATATACTCATCCATCCATCCCACAGAAAATTCCTACGGTTTCTGTTCCAGGGAAAACATTTCCAATACAGAGTACTTCCCTTCGGTCTAGCCTCTGCTCCAAGGGTATTTACCAAATGCATGGCAATAGTAGCTGCATTTCTACGAGCCCTGGGAATTTTTGTCTTCCCATACCTGGACGACTGGCTCATCCGAGCTCCATCTCAGTCCGAGGCTCAGACTTCCCTGGATCGCACCGGACGCATTCTGCAGTATTTGGGACTTGTGATCAATCTGCCAAAGTCTCAACTCACCCCTACTCAGTCCCTGGAATTCATAGGGGCCTGGTTGGATACCACCACTGCAAGGGCCTATCTTCCTCAAGCCCGTTGCCAACGTCTAGTGCACTTAGCCTCCCAGACTCAGTCCAGAAACCACTTGACTGCCAGGGAGATGCTACAACTATTAGGCCACATGGCCTCCACAGTACATGTGGTGCCCTATGCTCGCCTACATATGAGAGCAGCTCAATGGACTTTGTCCACCCAGTGGACTCAAGCATCAGGAGCTCTCTCAGACCAAATAGCAAACTCCAAACGTCTCTTTTGGTCTCTCCAATGGTGGATGTCCACTCAAAATCTGTTGTTGGGGGCCCCCTTTCAACCATTGTTGCCCCAAGCAACCCTCACAACAGATGCCTCCCAAACAGGTTGGGGAGCTCATCTTCAAGATCTCTCCACTCAGGGCACTTGGTCTCCACAGGAGACCACCCTTCATATCAACCACTTGGAACTTCGAGCAATCTTTCTAGCTCTCAGAGTTTTTCATACCCTCCTCAGCAACATGACAGTCCTTATTCATACGGACAATCAAGTAGCCATGTTTTACATAAACAAACAAGGAGGGACTGGCTCTCTGTCGCTTTGCAACGAAGCTCTAAGATTATGGGCCTTGGCCAGAGAGCATCAAATCCATCTCCTGGCAGTATATCTTCCAGGAATCCAAAACTCTTGGGCAGACAGACTCATTCGAGTTCTGCTTCCACACAAATGGTCCCTGCACATGGCTCAGGTACTCAGAATCTTCCAGAAATGGGGAACCCCGGACATAGACCTCTTTGCAAGTCCGTGGAATGCCAAACTTCCCCGGTTCTGTTCCAGAATTCCGTGTCAGGGAGTTCAGGCCAAGGATGCCTTCCTCCTTCATTGGGGTCAGGGCTTCCTGTATGCTTTTCCACCCATTCCTTTGATTCCCAAGACTCTGTTCAAACTTCAAAGGGATCAAGGGTCCATGATCCTCATAGCTCCACGCTGGCCACGCCAAGTGTGGTACCCTCTACTTCTGCATCTCTCCCAAGCCCCCTCTCTGGACTTGGGAGTGGCTCCAGACCTTCTGTCTCAGGACGAGGGGACTTTGTGGCACCCAAACCCCAAGTCCCTTCACCTCAGAGCTTGGTTATTGAAGGCCTAGACCTTCAACACTTCAATCTTTCGCAGCAAGTGAAGGATATCCTCCATGCCTCTAGGAAACCTTCCACTAGGCGTTCTTACGTTTTTCAATGGAAAAGATTTTCCATTTGGTGTGCTCAAAAGGGTCTTGACCCTCTAGCACTCCCCTTGAATTCTCTCTTGGAATATCTCCTGCATCTCTCCAATGCAGGACTCAAAACGAATTCAGTAAGAGTCCATTTGAGTGCTATTGCAGCATCCCTCAAGCCCATCAATGGACAACCTGTTTCCTCTCATCCTCTTATTGCAAGATTCATGAGAGGCCTAATCTTAACTAAACCTCCCATTCGACCTCCTCCGGTGGCATGGGACTTAAACTTTGGTTCTTGGTCAGCTTATGAAGCCACCCTTTGAACCCTTAGCCACTACCTCCTTGAAATTTCTTTCCTGGAAGGTTATTTTTTTTATTGCAGCCACCTCAGCTCGCCGTATCAGTGAACTGCAAGCTCTAGTGGCTAATCCACCTTATACAAGGTTCCATCATGATAAGGTGGTCCTTAGGACCAATCCCCACTTTATGCCTAAAGTGGTCTCACCTTTTCATCTTAATCAAGAGGTATATTTACCTGTCTTTTTTCCAGCTCCTCATGCATCTGCTGCAGAGAGGAACCTTCATACTCTAGATTGTAAAAGAGCTCTTGCCTTTTACCTCCACAGGACATAGCAACATCGAAAGTCTTCTCAGCTTTTTGTTGCTTTTGATCCTTCTCATTTAGGACTTCCAGTCTCCAAAAGAACACTCTCCAATTGGATTGCTCAGTGTATCTCTTTTGCTTACCAGAGTAAGAACCTTTCTCTGGAGGGCCATGTCACTGCTCACAATGTGAGGGCCATGGCCACCTCTATGGCTCATCTAAACTCTGTGTCCATTGACCAGATCTGTCGAGCAGCCACCTGGGCCTCGGTTCATACCTTTACAGCCCATTACTGTTTGGACAAGGACTCCCGCCGGGATGCCTTGTTTGGTCAGGCTGTCCTCAGACACCTGTTCCATTCTTGAACAACTCCAGCCCACCTTCCCTGAATGGATGCCTGAGATCCATAGGAAGATGAGGAACCTTTCAGGGTCTCATACCCTTGAGGGGATCTCCCGGGCATCTTAGCTAGGGAGTCCCCATATGTGAGGACTTATTCCTGCTTGTTCCTGGAGATAGCACAGTTACTTACCTGTAACAGGTGATCTCTGGGAGCAGCAGGAATTAGTCCTCACAACCCACCCACCTCCCCTAGGAGTTGTATCTCTCTCTCTCTCTTTCCTTTCCTCTCTCTATTGTCTCAGCTTTAAACTCGAACTGAGGAGAGTTGGTCAGGAAGGTGGGAAGGCAGCGCGCATGCGCAGTGGGAGGCCCCAAAAGCTTTCCTTCTGGGAAGCTGGGGAGCTTCCCCGCGCGGGCTCCATCGGTACCGACGTACCCATATGTGAGGACTAATTCCTGCTGTTCCCAGAGATCACCTGTTACAGGTAAGTAACTGTGCTTTACCCATGCCTATGCTATCCAGCAGGTTTGGGGTTCTACACACACAACCACTCCTGTGGTAGTCAACAATTTTTATACCATAACCTAAGGGTTTAGGTACCTCTGAAGCTCTCCGTGCCCAATATCTCTCCTAGCTTACCCCAGTTAGAAGAGACATTGTGGATCTTCAGTTAATCACAGGCTTTAACGCCTCAGGCATTTGTCCTCTCTTTTTGGGATACAAGGGGTTCCCATACCCTTTCTCCCCACAAGGACTGTGCCTGTTTGTCCAAATCGGTTAGCCTTTCTCTTTTTGCTCCTAAGAGTGAGCCACTCTGCCGCCAAAAGAGTTAGGTTTTTGTCATACAGCCTTCCGCTGAAGGCCCACCGTTTTTGTACTACCCCAGTTTTTCCTATTGGGGTTACCTATTACCTTTCAGAATTCTGACCTCCACTGTTTTCCTACAGGTTTATTACCTCCACTTTACAGTGAGGTCCTCTTCACGGTTCCTCTACTGGGTTTCCCAGTAGATCGATAAACCTCCATGCTTCTGTGAAATCCTGTCAGGGGACGTCCATATTGCAATATTCTTTGCAATATCATTGATGACAATCATCATCCACACATGGACTCCTTCTCTGCAGTCCTATGTTAGGTTAGCTCTTCCACAGCATCTTTCTTTCTTCAACTCCTACCCTCCATCCTCAGGATGCCTGGTGTTCTGGGAGATAGCATGTTCCAACCTATGACATGCTGGGACTCCAGGCATCTCAGCTTGGGAGTCCCCATATGTGAAGACTCATTCCTGCTTGTTCCTGGAGATAGCACAGTTACTTACCTGTAACAGGTGATCTCTGGGAACAGCAGGAATAAGTCTTCACAACCCACCCACCTCCCCAGGAGTTGTATCTCTATCTTTCCTTTCCTCTCTCTCTCTTTGTCTCAGCTTTAAAACTTAACTGAGGAGAGGCAGTTGGGAAAGGCGGGAAGGCAGCACGCAGGCGTGCTGGGATGCTTCCAAAAGCTCTTGATTGGACGCTGGGAAGCGTTCCCTCGCAGACTCCGTCAGTACCGACGTACCCATATGTGAAGACATATTCCTGCTGTTCCCAGAGATCACCTGTTACAGGTAAGTAACTGCTTTCCTGCCTCTGGAAGGTCCAGAACCCCTAAACATTCCAAGCAGGTTGTCATTTTGCCAACAGATGGCACCAAATAACAGCAGAAAATTGGATTTTGTCCATTGTAGGAGAGGGGTACAAGCTTCATTTTCACAGTATGCCCCCTCCTACAGTCGTAAGACAGTTCAATTCCCAAACCTCTACAGACAGTCTACTGGATCGAGAGGTCTCAACACTCCTTGCTCAAGGAGTAATAGAGCAGGTGCCCATTCTTCAACAGGGTACAGGGTTCTACTCCCCCTATTTTCTTATTCCAAAGAAAACAGGAGGACACAGACCCATTCTAGACCTCCGGGAACTGAACAAATATCTGTTCGCGAAAAGTTCAAAATGATTTCTCTGGGAACTCTTCTGCCATACCTTCAAAGTCAGGATTGGCTTTGTTCTCTAGATCTAAAGGATGCATATACTCACATTCTCATCCATCCAGATCACAGGAAATTCTTAAGATTGCTTTTCAAGAGAAACCATTTCCAGTGCAGGGTTCTTCCCTTTGGTCTGGCTTTGGCACCAAGAGTATTCAAGAAAAGCATGGCAGTAGTAGCTGCATTTCTGCGAACCCTAGGGATATTTGTCTTCCCTTACTTAGACGACTGGCTCATTCGAGCCCCCATGGTTCCAGAAGTCAGCTGTGCACTGTCTCGCACAATGCGAATCCTTCAATACTTGGGATTGGTCATTAAACCTCCAAAAATCCCAACTTGCTCCGTCTCAGTCCCTGGAGTTCATAGGAGCTTGTTTAGATACCAGACAGTCAAGGGCTTTTCTCCCACAACCCCGCTCTCTTCGCATAGTGCAGCTAGCTTCTCAAGCAGCGGTGAAGTCCTCCCTAACTGCTCGAGAACTACAACTATTGGGATATATGGCATCCACGGTTCATGTGGTTCCCTATGCTCGCCTTCATATGCGAGCAGTCCAGTGGACCCTATACACACAGTGGACACAGGCCATAGGACATCTGTTGGACAAGATATCAAACGCACAACGACTGATTTTGTCCCTCCAATGGTGGCGATCACTGGAAAATCTTCTAGTGGGGTCTCCTTTCCAGCAATTCCTATTCCAGGCCACCCTAACAACAGATGCATCACAGGTGGGATGGGGAGCACACCTGCATCTCTCTATCCAGGGTACCTGGACTCCACAGGAGGCTTGTCTTCACATAAACCTCCTGAAACTCAGAGCAATCTATCTATCTCTTTGAGTATTCCATACCCAGCTCAGCTACAAGACTGTCCGTTTGGACTAGGACTATCAAGTAGCTATGTTCTACTTGAACAAGCAGGGGGGAACAGGCTCTCTGTCGTTATGCAGCGAAGCTTTACGATTCTGGGCCCTCGCCAGAGCATCAAATTCACCTTCTCGTGGTATATCTTCCAGGCATTCAAAACCTTTGGGCCGACAAACTCAGCTGAGTACTGCTGCCTCACGAATGGTCTCTCCACCTGGACCAGGTGATCCAAGATATTTCAGATCTGGGGAACCACAGACATAGACCTATTTGCAAGTCCACTGAATGCCAAACTTTCCTGGTTCTGTTCCAGAATTCCGGCTCAAAATTACCAGGCAAGGGACGCCTTCCTTTTTCACTGGGGTCACGACTTTCTCTATGCCTTTCCACCCATTCCCCTCATCCCCAAAACACTCTTCAAGCTTCAGAGAGACAGAGGTCGTATGATCCTCATAGCGCCAAGGTGGCCACGCCAAACGTGGTATCACCTGCTTCTACATCTCTCTCAAGCTGCACCTCTGGAGTTAGGCTATGCTCCAGATCTCCTCTCCCAAGAGAACGGGATACTATGGCACCCGAATCCCCAGTCCCTGCATCTCAGGGCCTGGTTGCTGAAAGCTTAGACCTTCAGGATCTCAACCTTTCCCAACAGGTAAAGGATATCCTTCAGGCTTCTAGAAAACCTTCCACAAGACGCTCTTATGCCTTCAAGTGGAAACGTTTTACTATATGGTGTTCACAGAAGAGGTTAAACCCCCTTATGATACCTTTGGAATCGATACTAGAGTATCTACTTCATTTATCAAATTCTGGTCTAAAGACCAATTCAATAAGAGTCCATCTTAGTGCAATTGCAGCTTCCTATAAGCCTCTAAATGGACAACCAATTTCCTCTCATCCACTCATATCAAGATTTATGAGAGGTCTTCTATTAACAAAGCCTCCCATCAGGCCACCACTGGTGGCATGGAATTTAAACCTAGTTCTCGGCAGCTCATGAAACCGCCTTTTGAACCTTTAGCCACTACAACCCTAAAGCTTCTGTCCTGGAAGGTCATCTTCCTAATTGCAATCACCTCTGCACGTCGCATTAGTGAATTGCAAGCTTTAGTGGCTGATCCTCCTTATACCTTATACTAGGTTTCAGCATAAGGTTGTTCTCAGTCATCCACACTTTATCTCAAAGGTGGTTTCGCCTTTTCGTTTAAATCAATCAATTTATCTTCCTGTATTATTTTTGAGGCCTCATGCCTCTAATGCAGAAAGGAACCTTCATACTTTGGATTGCAAAAGAGCCTTGGCTTTTTACCTACAAAGAACACAGCAACATAGAAAGTCTTCTCAATTTTTTATTGCTTTTGATTCTAGTCATTTGGGACTTCCAGTCTCCAAGAGAACTCTATCCAAATGGATTGTACAATGCATATCCTTTGCTTATGAGAGTAAGAGTCTTCCTCTTGAAGGCCATGTCACAGCTCATAATGTGAGAGCCATGGCAGCCTCTATGGCTAACTTTCACTCTGTGTCTATTGATGACATTTGTCGAGCAGCCACCTGGGCTTCGGTACACACCTTTACAGCCCACTACTGCCTAGATAAAGCTTCCCATCGAGATGCCGCCTTTGGCCAAGCTGTTCTTCCAAATCTCTTTCAGACCTAATTCAACTCCTATCCACCAACCCTGGTGGGATGCCAGAGATCCATGGGAGGAAGCATGGCCCACCTTGCTATAGGGATGCACAACCTCTGGGGTCTCTCCCTGGCATCTTCAGCTAGGGAGTCCCCATATGTGAAGACTACAATCTCCAGGAACAAGCAGGAATAAGTCCTCACATATGGGTACGTCGGAACCGACGGAGCCTGCGCGGGAAAGCTCCCCAGCTTCCTAGAATGGAAGCTTTTGGGACCTCCCACTGCACATGCGCGCTGCCTTCCCGCCTTCCTGAACAGCTCTCCTCAGTTTCTCTTTTTCCGCGGAGCCAGCAGGTCGTGTATCCTGTCACCGCTGAAGAAATTGTAGTTTTTTGTTTTGTTTCTTTAGACCGCGTACCTGCCTTCCCATACCGATACCGGTATCGCCGGTCTTCCTTTTTCTTTCTTGAAAAATTATTTTCTTTTCTTTTATTATTTTTCAACACTTGGTCACTTCAGTTAGGCCTTCAGGCCTACTTGAATTCTCCACATGGAGAAGCCAGCCCCTGGATTTAAGAAGTGTACCAAGTGTACTGCTGTAATATCAGTCACAGACACCCATGAATGGTGTCTTAAATGTTTGGGGCCTGACCACTCCATTCCGGACTGCCCTTCCTGCTCCCAAATGTCTAAGCGTGGGCTGCAGAACCGGGCCAACAAATTCCATGTGCTGTTTGCTTCAGAGAATCCAACATCACAGTCATCCAGGTCATCATCTCCGGATGGATCTCAGGTAACCAAACCTTCTGTGGGCAAGTCCTCAAAGGGCAAATCTCCTTCAAAGCATCGAGAGGCTCTTAGTTTTGAGGACCCTGCCCCAGCCAAACAGCCCCGGCGGGAAGCTCTGCCTTCCAAAACGCCAATTCAGGGGCTACAGGTTGACATCGATGGCACGGCCTCGACAGATCACCTGTTGGACTGCTCTGGGGTACCGGCCCATACCAGTACCGACATCCAGGCAGCCGTGGCGTCTATGGGCAATACTGTCCAATCCATGCAGCAGGCCGTCATGGCTTTCATTAAAGCTGCAACGCCATCGGTACCGCTTCCAGCGGTTCCGGGCCCGGTTCCGGTATCGTCCGCCATGCCGGAACCCAGGCCTTCCTCTTCTAAACGCAAATCGGTACCGTATGGGCTTTCGCTCCATACCGCTTCCATACCCGGTACGCCCGATGTCGATACCGATCGGTATGCGTATCGTGCGTTGGAGGAAACTAGAGAATACACCGATTCCTCTGAGGATTTTGGCTCCTCTGATGAGTCTGCAGAGCTCTCCCTTGACCTTCCTGAGGAACCTTCTTCTCCAAAAAGGAGAATGTCTCCTCCAGAGGATTTGTCCTTTCAGGACTTTATTTTAGAAATGGCTAAAGGCCTTTCTATCACTACCTCCTCTGAAAGGGAACCAAGGTCAAAAAGATTGGATATTTTAGGATACTCTAAGTCTCCTAAAGAAGCAGTTACCCTGCCTATCCATGAAATCCTTCAGGAACAATTGATGGATTTCTGGGAGAACCCTTTAACTCTGTCTCCTTATTCCCGTAGGTTGGACACCATGTATCGGGTCCCTCCTTCTCCTGGTTTTCAGAAAACTCAATTGCCTCACCACTCCATTGTGGTAAAGTCTGCAATGAAAAAGATCAAGAGTACTAAAAGGCACTCTTCTACACCTCCAGGAAGGGAATGTAAGACACTGGACTCTTTTGGTAGGAAAATCTTCCAGGCTAGTATGCTTATAGCCAGGATTAATTCCTACAGCCTCTATATGGGCATGTTCCTAGGGGAACTTGCCAAGAAAGTGCGGCATTTTGCCCCCTTTATCCCTGAGGATAAACAGGAGGACTTCCTTTCTGTTGTGAAACAACTTTCAGATGTTTCTAAGTTCTCCAACAGAGCTGCTTTTGATTCCTTCGAGGGAGCCAGCAGAGCTTCTGGCATTGCTATTGCAGCCAGACGTCTGGCTTGGCTCCAGGCTTCTGATCTGGAACCCTGGGTTCTAGATGGCTTACGGAATCTGCCCTGTACAGGTGAGAACTTATTCGGTGCAGAGTGGCAAGTTAAAGCCACTCAAATGGACGCTGAAAATGCCACCTTAGAGAGACTTTCTAAGTCCACTTCTACTCCCACTAAGAAGAAGTCTTTCAAGAGGCCTTATTATAAGAAGGCCAGATATGCTTCCAATACTGGCCAGCAATCTTCTCAACCTCGTTTTGCGGCTAAACGTCAGCAAACGAAACAAGCAAGAGCAAAGCCTGCAGCAGCTACTGCAGCTCAACAGGCTCCACCCCCTCAGGGGTTTTGACTTGCCCCTAGAGAACTTGCCATTCCTGGTTCTGGACCAACCAGAACCTCTCACCATACCTGGAAGGTTAGCTCACTTTGCTCCCAGATGGGAACAAATCACAACAGAGCAATGGACCCTCTCTATCATCCGAGAGGGTTACAAACTTAATTTCTCCAACCTTCCTCCTCATCACATGGTGAGGCCCTTCAATTCTCCATCTCCTCTTCTAGCCCTGTTGGGTCGGGAGATCTCTTCTCTGCTTGCCCAAGGGGCCATAGAAGAGGTTCCTCTTCATCAACAAGGGTCAGGTTTCTACTCCCCCTATTTTCTCATTCCAAAGAAGACAGGGGGATTCAGACCAATCCTAGATTTGAGAGAATTGAACAAATTTCTGTACAAGGAGAAATTCAAAATGCTCTCTTTGGGCATTCTCCTTCCATACCTTCAGAGTCAGGACTGGCTTTGTTCTCTAGACCTGCAGGATGCGTATACACATCTACTCATCCATCCATCCCACAGAAAATATCTTCGCTTTCTGTTCAGGGGAAGTCATTACCAATACAGAGTACTTCCCTTCGGTCTCGCCTCTGCCCCAAGAGTCTTTACCAAATGCATGGCAGTCGTAGCCGCATTTCTCAGAAGCATGGGGATTTTCGTATTCCCATATCTGGACGACTGGCTCATTCGAGCTCCAACTCAGTCGCAGGCCCAGATTTCCCTAGACCGCACAAGGAGCCTTCTGCAGTATCTGGGACTGGTGGTAAACCTTCCCAAGTCTCAACTCAGCCCTACTCAGTCTCTAGAATTCATAGGGGCCCAGTTGGACACCACCACTGCAAGAGCCTACCTTCCACTGGTTCGGGGTCAGCGTCTGCTGAGCTTGGCCTCCCAAGCCCAGTCCAGTACTCACTTGACAGCCAGGGAAATGCTACGCCTCCTGGGCCATATGGCCTCCACAGTACATGTGGTGCCCTATGCTCGTCTTCATATGAGAGCAGCTCAATGGACCCTGGCCACCCAGTGGACTCAGGCGTCGGGAGCACTCTCAGACCAAATACAAACCTCAAACCGTCTGTCTTGGTCCCTCCATTGGTGGATATCCACCAAGAATCTGTTGTTGGGGGCTCCCTTTCAGCCCTTGCTACCCCAAGCAACCCTCACAACAGATGCCTCCCAATTGGGGTGGGGAGCCCATCTGCTAAACTCTCTCCACTCAGGGCACTTGGTCTCCACAGGAGGCCACCCTTCATATCAACCTCCTGGAACTGCGAGCAATTTACCTTGCCCTCAAGGTCTTCTATACCCTCCTTGCCAACCTGACTGTCCTGGTTCAGACAGACAATCAGGTGGTCATGTTTTACATAAACAAACAAGGAGGGACGGGCTCTCTGTCGCTTTGCAACGAAGCTCTCAGATTATGGGCCTTCGCCAGAGAGCACCAAATTCATCTGCTAGCAGTGTATCTTCCAGGAGTTCAAAACTCTCGAGCAGACAGGCTCAGTCGAGTTCTACGGCCACACGAGTGGTCCCTACACGTGGACCAGATAACCAGAATCTTTCAGGAATGGGGGACCCCGGACATAGACCTCTTTGCAAGTCCGTGGAATGCCAAACTTCCCCGGTTCTGTTCCAGGACTCCGTGTCAGGAAGCTCAGGCCACGGACGCCTTTCTCCTCCATTGGGGTCAGGCGTTCCTATATGCCTTTCCACCCATTCCGCTGATTCCCAAGACTCTGTTCAAACTCCAGAGAGATCACGGCTCTATGATTCTCATAGCTCCACGCTGGCCACGCCAAGTGTGGTTCCCTCTGCTTCTACAGCTCTCCCAGGGATCCTCCCTGGACTTAGGAGCTGCACCAGACCTTCTGTCTCAGGAGGAGGGGACTTTGTGGCACCCAAACCCCAAATCCCTACATCTCCGAGCTTGGTTACTGAAGGCTTAAGTCTTCAAGACTTTAATCTTTCTCAACCTGTGAAAGATATCCTTCATGCCTCTAGGAAACCTTCCACGAGGCGGTCTTATGCTTTCAAATGGAAACGTTTTTCCATTTGGTGTGCTCAGCAGGGCCTTGACCCTCTGGCACTTCCTTTGAATTCCCTCTTAGACTATCTCCTGCATCTTTCCAATGCAGGCCTTAAGACGAATTCTGTAAGAGTCCATTTAAGTGCTATTTCAGCATCCCTGAAACCTATAAATGGACAACCTATCTCCTCTCATCCTCTTGTTGCAAGATTCATGAGAGGCCTGACTCTCACTAAACCTCCCATCAGACCCCCCCCGGTCGCATGGGATTTGAATCTAGTGCTTGGTCAGCTTATGAAGCCACCTTTTGAGCCGTTATTTTCTACCTCCTTGAAATTTCTTTCCTGGAAGGTACTATTCCTAATTGCAGTCACTTCCGCTCGCCGCATCAGCGAACTGCAGGCTCTAGTGGCTAATCCACCTTATACAAGATTTCATCATGACAAGGTGGTCCTTAGGACGAATCCCCACTTTATGCCCAAAGTGGTCTCGCCTTTTCATCTTAATCAAGAGGTATATCTACCGGTGTTTTTTCCGGCTCCTCATGCCTCCAGTGCAGAGAGGAACCTTCATACTCTGGATTGTAAAAGAGCTCTAGCCTTTTACCTTAATAGGACTCAGCCACATCGAAAGTCTTCTCAACTTTTCGTGGCTTTTGATCCTTCACATTTGGGACTTCCAGTCTCCAAGCGTACACTTTCCAATTGGATTGCTCAGTGTATTTCCTTTGCTTACCAGAGTAAAAACATTTCTCTGGAAGGCCATGTCACAGCTCACAATGTGAGAGCCATGGCAACTTCTATGGCTCATCTGCACTCTGTTTCCATTGATCAGATCTGTCGAGCCGCTACCTGGGCCTCGGTTCATACCTTTACAGCCCATTACTGTTTGGACAAGGACTCCCGCCGGGATGCCTTGTTTGGCCAGGCTGTCCTCAAACACCTGTTCCATTCTTAGACAACTCCTGCCCACCTTCCCAGGATGGATGCCTGAGATCCATACGAAGATGGCGAACCCTTGGAGGGGGATCTCCCAGGCATCTCAGCTAGGGAGTCCCCATATGTGAGGACTTATTCCTGCTTGTTCCTGGAGATAGCACAGTTACTTACCTGTAACAGGTGATCTCTGGGAACAGCAGGAATTAGTCCTCACAACCCACCCACCTCCCCTAGGAGTTGTATCTTCTATCTATCTGTCTTCCTGTCCTCTCTCTATTGTCTCAGCTATAAACTCGAAACTGAGGAGAGCTGTTCAGGAAGGCGGGAAGGCAGCGCGCATGTGCAGTGGGAGGTCCCAAAAGCTTCCATTCTAGGAAGCTGGGGAGCTTTCCCGCGCAGGCTCTGTCGGTTCCGACGTACCCATATGTGAGGACTAATTCCTGCTGTTCCCAGAGATCACCTGTTACAGGTAAGTAACTGTGCTTTCCTGCTTATTCCTGGAGATAGCGTAGTTGCTCACCTGTAACAGGTGATCTCCGGGAACAGCAGGAATTTAGTCTTCACAACCCACCAACCTCCCCTAGGAGTTGTGTGTCTCTCTCTCTCTGTCTCTCTCTCTGTCTCTCTCTGTCTCTCTCTGTCTCTCTCTGTCTCTCTCTCTCTGTGTCTCTCTGTCTCTTTCCTGTCTCCCTCTATCCTTTCATTCAGCTACAAACTTAACTGAAGAGGGACAGTTGGAAAGGCGGGAAGGCAGCGTGCATGTGCTGAGGGATGCTCCCAAAAGCATTTCTATTGGACGCTGGGGAGCGTTCCCACGCAGGCTCAGTCGGTACTGATGATACCCATATGTGAAGACTATATTCCTGCTGTTCCCGGAGATCACCTGTTACAGGTGAGTAACTACGCTTTATCAGTTGACAAAGGTCATTTGGAATATTTCATCTCTGTCTTCTCTGTACTAAAAGGCATCTGGATTACTTTTCTCTTTATTGGAACCTCTGTATCATAATGCCCTAACGTCCCTCTTTTGCTAGTATGCTTTAAGGATACATCCTTCTGAACCATGCACTCTTGGGCAACTGTCAGATTTCCTCCTTATTATCTAGTTTAAAAGCTGCTCTGTCTTTTTAAAGGTTAATGCCTGCAGCCTGGTTCAGTCCTGATTAATATTGAGCTCATCCTTTTGAAAAAGCCCCTCTGTTCCCCAAAATGTTGCCCAGTTCTAACAAAACCCTCTTCCTTGCACGTTCATCTCATCCACACATTGAAACTCCGTAATGCTGCCTGCCTTTTGGGACCTGATCATGGAACGGGAAGCATTTCAGAGAATGCTATCCTGGGAGTTCTGGATTTGAGATTCCTACTCAAAAGCCTAAATGTGGCCTCGATAGCTTCCCTCTTGCATTTATTATGTCATTGGTACCAGCATGCACTAAGACAGCAGGCTTCTCTCCAACACTCTTTGAAACCTTGTCTAGGTGGCATGTGAGGTCCACTACCATCTCGCCAAGCAGGCATGTTACCAGGCGATTTTCACGTCCACCAGCCATCCAGCTGTTTACATGCCTAAGGATCAAATCACTATCTATAATTGCTGTCCTAACCCTTTCCTCATGGGCACATGGCCCTTGAGAAACCACCTTGGTATGGGAGGGTTTTACGTCACCTGAAGGAGAGGTCCTAGCTACAGGATCGTTTGCCACACCAAGGTGATACTTTCCTGTCATGTGACCTTTCTCCTGCATGGCAACAGAATGGCTGCCAGACTGGAGGTGGGACTTCAATACTATGCCCCTGTAGATTTGTCTATACACCTCGGTCTTCTTTAACTCCTCAAAGTCTGCTACTCTAGCTCCTAGAGATAGGACTCGTTACCTGAGAGCAAAGAGTTCTTTGCACCTAGTGCACATACAAGACTCCACCAACTGGGAGAAAATCTTACTTGTGGCACTCAGTGTAGAAGACTGGATAGCCTATATCTCACAGCTGTACTTCTTTCTAATGCATCTTAGTTTTCAGGTTTTATTTAGCTATTTAAATGCTTTATCTAAATTTGCTAAGGATATTTGTACTAGTACAACTATATCGAATAAGTATGAGACTTTATTCACCTCCAGGATAGATTAATTAAGGCCCTGAAATTAATCAATTCATGATGAGGATAAGCAGCTGAGCCTGAAAATGAATTTGACCACTTCCTTCCCTTTAATAGGTTTAAGAACCTATAAATCTAAGATCTTGCCATGGGTGGTGATAGGGAAAAACACTTAGTAATAGCTGGCTTGATAAACAGTGCCCTGACTTGTACTTCTAAGATAATCTCTTAACAATTTCCTGAGTGATCCACGCATCCCTTTCAGATTGCTACTTTGATCTGTCACTTGGGTTTAACACCTATTTAAAATAATTTCACAGATCTCTTGCCTCCTAACTGGAAGGCATCTTTAAAGGCCTCTAGAAACAATTTATTTTCTAGAAACAATTTATTTCTTCTCAAAGAATATTTACCCTATTCTACCTTATTTGCTAAGCTATACTCAATTTGATTTAATTGAAAAGCGCTCTGGTGGTACTAAGTCTATCTCCAGGAACAAGCAGGAATGTAGTCTTCACATATGGGTATCGTCGGTACCGATGGAGCCTGTGCGGGAACGCTCCCCAGCGTCCAATTAGAAAGCTTTTGGGAGCATCCCACAGCGCCTGCGTGTTGCCTTGCCGCCTTTCCCAACTGCCTCTCTCCAGTTCTTTCTTTTCCGCGGAGCCAGCAGGTCGTTGTTCCTGTCACCGCAGAAACTTTTTCCTATGCTCCTTTTTTGTGGTCGTGTCTGCCTTCCCTCGACACTATACCGGTACCGCTGGTTCATTCTTTTATAAAAAAAACCAAAAATAAATAAATTTTTTCCAAACTTTTCTTCAGGTGCACGCGCCATTTTGGGCCTTAGGCCCAAATATTTTCCCTTACTATGGAAAAACCAGCTTCGGGTTTTAAGAAGTGCACCAAGTGTGGCGGTACCATCTCCGTCACAGACACCCATGAGTGGTGCCTTAAATGTTTAGGTCCTGACCACTCCATCTCGGAGTGTATGGCCTGTGCCATGATGTCCAAGATGAGTTGACAAAACCGAGCTCCTAAGCTCAGCACCCTTTTTCCCTCCGATGCAGCCTCTGTGGCATCGATGTCTTCCAGGGCTTCGTCTTCCTCCCATGGAACTCAGGTAACGAAACATAAGTCTGGCCTGTCCTCAAAGGGTAGATCTCCTTCCAAGCATCAAGATGGCTTGGCGTTGCCCTTGAGGGTTCTGTACCGGCAAAATTGCCCCGGCGGGAGGCTTCAGCTTCCAAAGAATTATCGGGGCTCCAGGATGTTCTCGAGGCCTCAACCTCGGCAGAACTACCGGTGCCATGCTCTGGGGTACTGGCTGCTTTCTCCAGTACCGACACCCAGGCATCGGCAGCGTCGATAGACCCAGAGGTTCCTGGACGCAGTCTGGTGGCTCTCCTTGCGGCATCGGTACCCTCGGAACCGCGTCAGACAGTTCAACCGGTACTGCCACAGACTCTGGCGCCAGTATCAGTACCTCCAGCATCGACATCGGTGTCTGCATTGCCGGCACCCAGTCATGCTATGCCTTCCGGTACTGATACGCCGGTACCGATTCCCCCGGGCACCGACTTCGGTCGGTACGGGTATCGTGCTCTAGAAGAGCATCCGGACAGAAGGTACTTTAAATCCTCAGAGGAGTCTTAGGATTCTGACAGCTCCGTCGGTACCGGAGTACTTCTCCCTGAGGAGCCTTCCTCTCCCATATCTCCTTTCAGGATTTTATCAGGGAGGTGGCTCGAGGTCTTTCCATTACTGTGGCTCCTGAAACAGAGCCCAGGGCAAAGGAGTTGGAGATTCTACAATATACCAAGGCTCCTAAGGAGGCAGCCACTTTACCTATCCATGAGGTCTTACATGATCTCATGTTAAGAATGTGGGAAACACCTCTTACCACCTCTCCTCACTCTCGTAGACTGGATACCATGTATCGCGTACCTCTGTGTCCTGGCTTCCAGAAGACTCAGCTTCCTCACCACTCTATTGTAGTGGAATCAGCTATGAGAAGGATCAGAAGTGCAAAGAGGCATGCCTCTAATCCTCCAGGACGTGAGTGTCGAACTTTGGATGCCTTTGGACGTCGTACTTTCCAGGCTTCCATGCTTTCTGCCAGGATCAGTTCCTATATTTTATATATGGGAATGTTCCTTGAAGAAGTCACAAGTGATTTAGAGGTTTTGAGCCCTCTTCTTCCTGAGGACAGAAGGCAGGATTTTCTCACACTGGTTAAACATGCCCAGGATGTTTCTAAGTTTGTCAATCGTGCAGCTTTTGACTGTTCTGAGTGCATAAGCAGAACCTCTGCCATTGCCATAGGTGCACATAGAATTGCCTGGCTCCAGGCATCCGATTTGGAGCTCTGGGTGCAGGAGACAAACTGGGCAATATCCCTTGTACAGGTGAGAATCTATTCGGCAAAAATTGGCAAGAAAAAGCTGACAACTCCACTTTGGATAGATTATTCAAAGCCACAGCTGATCCTGCAAGAAAGAAATCTTTCAAGAAACCAAAAAGAAGGTTTTATCCCTCTTATTCTCAGCAGGGACATTCTGCAGGTCAACCTGCACGGAAGAGTCAGCAACCACCTAAACAAAGGAATGTTAAGACTGCTAAGCTTCAACCGTCTCAGCAGTCTCAGCCTCCGCAAGGCTTTTGACTTCCATCTAGAAAACTTAGCCTTTCTGGCCCTCAACGGACCAGAACCTTCCACCATTCCAGGACGGTTGTGTCACTTTGCCCCCAGATGGGGGCAGATAACAGCAGAACATTGGACTCTCTCCATTATAAAAGAGGGGTACAAGCTCCACTTTCTCCGCATGCCCCCTCCCACAATGGTAAGACAGTTCAATTCTCAGACCTCTCTCATCAACCTGATAGATCAAGAGGTCACTATGCTTCTTGCCCAAGGGGTAATAGAAGAGGTACCCATTCCTCAACAGGGTACAGGGTTTTACTCCCCCTATTTTCTTAACCCAAAGAAAACAGGGGGATACAGATCTATTTTAGATCTCAGAGAATTGATCAAAATCTCCAGGAACAAGCAGGAATGAGTCTTCACATATGGGTATCGATGGGACCGACGGAGCCTGCGCGGGAACGCTCCCCAGCGTCCAATAAGAAAGCTTTTGGGAGCATTCCACAGCGCCTGCGTGCTGCCTTCCCGCCTTTCCCAACCGCCTCTCTCCAGTTCTTCTTTTCCGCGGAGCCAGCAGGTCGTGTTCCTGTCACCGCAGAAGTTCTTTATTTTTTCTTTATTCTTTTGTGTCGCATCTGCCTTCTTCGACGTCGGACCGGTACCGCCGGTCTTTCTTTTCTTTGTTTCAAAAAAAAAAAAAAAAAAAAAGCTTTTATTTCTACTGTGCATTTTCAGTTTCTGGGCCTTAGGCCTAAAAATATTTTCCTCATGGAGAAGCCCGCTTCTGGGTTTAAAAAATGCACAAAATGTGGCGGTACTATTTCTGTCACCGACACCCATGACTGTTGTCTAAAGTGTTTGCGACCTGACCATTCCATCACGGATTGTATGTCCTGTACCATGATGTCTGAGAGGGCGGCAGAACCGAGCAGCCAAGCTCAGTACCCTGTTTCCCTCTGATGCAGCTTCGGTAGCATCGACGTCTTCCAGGGCCTCCTCTTCCTCCCATGGATCTCAGGTAACCAAGCATAAATCTGGCCGGTCCTCGAAGGGCAGATCTCCCTCCAAGCATCGAGATGCTTCCGCGCTTGTCCTCGGATTCCGCACCGGCAAAATTACCCCGGCGGGAAGCTCCGGCTTTCAAAGCATTATCTATGGAGTCACAGGTTGACATCGATGGCTCGGCCTTGACAGATCACCTGTTGCCGTGTTCTGGGGTACTGGTGGCTCCCACTGGTACCGACATCCAGACTCTGGTGGCGTCGATGGATCAGAAGATTGACAATGCAGCGCACCTTAACGGCTTTCATACAGGCTGCGACGCCTCCGGTACCGCAACAATCCCCGTTGCTGGTACCGGCTCCGGTACCGGCATCGCTCCCGGTACCGGTACCGATTGCATCGACATCGGCTTTGGTGTCGACTGCAACGGTACCCTGTCCTATGATGCCCATCGGTACCGAACCGATACCGATTACTCCCGATGTCGATCCCACTTGATACGGTTATCAGGCTTTACAGGAGCATCCAGACAGGCGATACTTCGATTCCTCTGAGGACTCTGAGTCTGAGGGTTCTGTAGAAGCATCGATACTACTTCCTCAGGACTCGTTTTCACCTAAACGAAGAATGTCTCCTCCAGAAGACTTGTCTTTTCAAGACTTTGTTAAGGAAGTGGCTAGGGGCATCTCGATCACAGTGGCCCCTGAGTCAGAACCCAGAGCCAAGGAGTTGGATATTTTACAATATCCTAAAGCTCCTAAGGAGGCAGCTACTTTACCTGTTCATAAGATTCTTTATGATCTCATGTTGAGGATGTGGTTGACACCTCTCACCACCTCTCCTCATTCTCGCAGGTTAGACACCATGTATCATGTCCCTCCTTGTCCTGGCTTCCACAAGACTCAGCTTCCTCACCACTCTATTGCGGTAGAGTCTGCCATGAAGAAGATAAAGAGTGCAAAAAGACACTCGTCTAATCCTCCAGGGCGTGAATGCAGGACCCTGGATGCTTTTGGCCGAAGGGTTTTCCAAGCTGCTATGCTAGCTGCTAAGATCAATTCCTATAGTCTCTATATAGGAATGTTTCTAAAAAGTCACAGATCATCTGCAGACTTTAACCCCTTTCATTTCAGAGGATAAAAGAGAGGAGTTTCTCACTTGAATCAAACATGCCCAAGATGTCTCCAAATTTTCCAACCGTGCAGCCTTTGACTCTTTTGAGTGTGTAAGCAGAGCTTCGGCTATTGCCGTAGGGGCATGCAGAATTGCTTGGCTACAAGCTTCTGATTTGGAGCTCTGGGTCCAAGATCAATTGGGAAATCTCCCTTGTACAGGTGAAAACCTTTTTGGTAAGGATTGGCAAGCAAAGGCCACTCGGATGCTGAAAACTCTGCTTTGGATCGATTTTCAAAATCTACCTCTGCTCCTGTTAAGAAAAGATTGTTTAAAAAGACATCTTTTTCCAAAAAGGGAAGATACTATCCTGCTTATGGTCAGCAGGCATCTTCTGCAGGTCGTTTTGCTACAAAGCATCAGCAACCACGTAAACAGGCCAAGTCAAAGACAGCTAGACCTTCCACGGCCCAGCAGCCTCAGCCTCCTCAGGGCCTTTGACTCGCTACTAGAGAACTTAGCCTTTCTATCTCTGGAAGGACCAGAGCCCCTTACCATCCCAGGAAGGTTGACTTACTTTGCTCCCAGATGGGAGCAAATCACAGCAGAGCAATGGACACTCTCCATCATAAGGGAAGGGTACAAGCTTCATTTCTTAAGCCTTCCCCCCCCCCCCCCACACCATGGTGAAACAGTTCAATTCTCCAACATCTCTCCTCAACCTTCTAGGTCAGGAGATTACCATCCTTCTTGCCCAAGGGGCTATAGAAGAAGTACCTCTTCTTCAACAAGGCACAGGGTTCTACTCCCCTTATTTTCTTGTTCCAAAGAAAACGGGGGTCTACAGACCCATCTTGGATCTCAGAGAATTGAACAAATTTCTATTCAAGGAGAAATTCAAGATGATTTCTCTCGGTGCTCTGCTTCCATACCTTCAGAGTCAGGACTGGCTTTGTTCTCTAGATCTCAAGGATGCGTACACCCATGTCCTCATCCATCCAACTCATAGAAGGTTCCTTCGGTTCCTTTTTCAAGGAAAGCACTACCAATACAGGGTGCTTCCTTTTGGTCTGGCCTCTGCACCAAGGGTGTTCACGAAATGCATGGCAGTAGTAGCTGCATTTCTACGCACTCTAGGAATATTCGTCTTCCCATATCTGGACGACTGGCTTATTCGAGCTCCATCTCAAGTAGAGGCCAAGACTTGTCTAACCTGCACAATGTGTGTCCTTCAGTATTTGGGACTAGTAATAAACATCCCAAAATCCAGTCTCACCCCTACTCAGTCCCTCAAGTTTATAGGGGCTTGGTTGGATACCATAACTGCAAGGGCCTATCTTCCTCAGGCCCGTTGCCTACGCTTGGTGCAGTTAGCCTCCCAAATACAGTTAAAGCCCCTTTTAACTGCTGGAGAAATGCTACAACTCTTAGGCCACATGGCATCCACTGCGCATGTGGTTCCATATGCTCGCCTTCACATGAGGGCAGCTCAGTGGACTTTGTCCACCAATGGACTCAGGCATCAGGTTGCCTGTCAGACAAAATAGCAAACTCCAGTCGCCTTTTTTGGTCTCTCCAGTGGTGGAAGTCCTCTCAAAACCTATTGCTGGGGTCCCCTTTTCAACAGTCATTTCCCCAAGCAACCCTTACAACAGATGCCTCTCCAATGGGTTGGGGAGCTCATCTGCAAGATCTCGCCACCCAGGGCATCTGGTCTCCACAGGAGACTTCACTACACATAAATCTCTTGGAACTCAGAGCAATTTTCTTAGCTCTGAGTGTTCCACTCCCTGCTCAGCTACAGGACAGTCCCCATCCACATGGACAATCAAGTAGCCATGTTCTATGTAAACAAGCAGGGAGGGACTGGCTCTCTGTCGCTTTGCAACGAAGCTTTGCGACTGTGGGCCTTCGCCAGAGAGCATCAGATTTATCTTATGGCAGTATATCTTCCAGGCGTTCAAAACTCTTGGGCAGACAGACTCAGTCGAGTTCTGCTTCCACACGAATGGTCCCTCCCCAGGGACCAGGTAGCCAGGATTTTTCGAATTTGGGGAACCCCAGACATAGACCTATTTGCAAGTCCGTGGAATGCCAAACTTCCCCTGTTCTGTTCCAGGATTCCGTGTCAGGGAGTTCAGGCCAAGGATGCCTTCCTCCTTCACTGGGGTCAAGACTTCCTTTATGCCTTTCCACCCATTCCCCTAATTCCCAAAACACTGTTCAAGCTTCAGAGAGACCGAGATTCTATGATCCTCATAGCACCACATTGGCCACGCCAAGTGTGGTACCCTCTACTTCTGCATCTCTCTCAAGCTCTGTCCCTGGAGTTGGGCTCTGCTCCAGATCTTCTCTCCCAGGAAGACAGAACGTTGTGGCACCCAAACCCCAGTCTCTCCATCTGAGGGCCTGGTTGCTGAAGGCCTAGACCTTCAAGTTTTCCATCTCTCTCAGCAAGTCAGAGATATTATTCATGCTTCTAGAAAGCCTTCCACTAGACGTTCCTATGCTTTCAAATGGAAAAGATTTACCATTTGGTGTTCAGAGAAGGGTCTTTACCCTCTTGCAATACCTGTGAATTCTTTACTAGAGTATCTTTTGCATCTTTCCCATGCAGGCCTCAAAACAAATTCGGTAAGAGTCCATTTGAGTGCTATTGCAGCATCCCTCAAGTCTCTCAATGGACAGCCTGTTTCCTCTCATCCTCTTATAGCAAGATTCATGAGAGGCCTTCTTTTAACTAAACCTCCCATTAGACCACCTCCAGTGGCATGGGGCTTAAATCTGGTTCTTGGCCAGCTTATGAAGCCACCCTTTGAACCTTTTGCCACCACCTCCTTGAAATTCCTTTCTTGGAAGGTTATCTTTCTCATTGCAGTCACCTCAGCATGTCGCATCAGTGAGTTGCAAGCCTTGGTGGCTAATCCTCCTTATACAAGGTTCCATCATGATAAGGTAGTCCTCAGGACCAATCCACACTTTATGCCCAAAGTGGTCTCGCCTTTTCATCTGAACCAGGAGGTATACTTACCTGTCTTTTTTTTCCAGGACCTCCTGCATCAAGTGCAGAGGAATCTTCATACTTTGGATTGTAAAAGAGCTCTCGCCTTTTACTTACAAAGAACACAGCAACATAGAAAGTCTTCTCAACTCTTTGTTGCTTTTGATCCTTCCCATTTAGAAATTCCAGTTTCCAAAAGAACACTGTCCAACTGGATTGCTCAGTGTATTTCTTTCGCCTACCAAAGTAGTAACCTTTCTCTGGAAGGCCATGTCACAGCTCACAATGTGAGGGCCATGGCAGCCTCAATGGCTCACCTAAACTCTGTGTCCATCGTCCAAATCTGTCAAGCGGCCACCTGGGCCTCGGTTTATACCTTCACAGCCCATTACTGTTTGAACAAGGACTCCCGCCGGGATGCCTCGTTTGGTCAGGCTGTTCTCAAACACCTGTTCCATTCCTAATCAACTCCTACCCACCTACCCTGGTTGGATGCCAGAGATCCGTGGGGGGAGGTGGAGCTCTTTTCAAGAACACACAACTCTGTGGTCTCTCCCTGGCATCTGCAGCTAGGGAGTCCCCATATGTGAAGACTCATTCCTGCTTGTTCCTGGAGATAGCACAGTTACTTACCTGTAACAGGTGATCTCTGGGAACAGCAGGAATAAATCTTCACAACCCACCCACCTCCCCTAGGAGTTGTATCTCTGTCTTTCCTTCCCTCTCTCTCTCTTTGTCTCCGCTTTAAAACTCGAACTGCAGAGAGGCGGTTGGGAAAGGCGGGAAGGCAGCACGCAGGCGCTGTGGGATGCTCCCAAAAGCTTTCTTATTGGACGCTGGGTAGCGTTCCCGCGCAGGCTCCATCGGTACCGACGATACGCATATGTGAAGACTTATTCCTGCTGTTCCCAGAGATCACCTGTTACAGGTACGTAACTGTGCTTTCCTGTTCAAAGAGAAATTCAAAATGATTTCTCTGGGAACGCTGCTGCCGTACCTTCAGAGTCAGGATTGGCTTTGTGTTCTAGATCTCAAGGATGCGTACACTCCCGTTCTCATCCATCCAACTCACAGAAAGTTCCTTCTGTTCCTCTTTCAAGGAAGGCACTACCAATACAGGGTGCTTCCTTTTAGCCTGTCCTCAGCACCAAGAGTCTTTACGAAATGCATGGCTATGGTAGCGGCATTTCTTCTTACTCTAGGAATATTCGTCTTCCCCTTCTTAGACGACTGGCTCATTCGAGCCCCATCATAGATGGTCAGGATTTCTCTAGCTTGCACAATGTGTATCCTTCAGTATTTGGGTCTGATCATAAACATCCCAAAATGCAGCCTAACTCCCACTCAGTCTCTAGAGTTCATAGGAGCTTTGCTGGATACCAGAAAAGCAAGGGCCTATCTTCCCCAGACCCGTTGCCTTCGCATGGTGCAGTTAGCTTCTCAAGCAGTGCTAAAGCCTCATCTCACTGCTCGATAGATATTACAACTACTAGGCCACATGGCATCTACCGTGCATGTGGTTCCTTATGCTCGCCTCCATATGAGAGCAGCCCCTGGGACTCAATGGACCCAGGCATCAGGGTGACTGTCAGACAAAATAGCAAACAGAAATTGCCTTATTTTTTCCCTCCAATAGTGGCAGTCCACTCAAAACCTGTTGGTGGTGTCCCCATTTCAGCAACCTTTACCCCAGGCAACTCTCACAACAGATGCTTCACCAATGGGTTGGGGAGCTCATCTGCAAGACCTCTCCACCCAGGGCACTTGGACTCCACAGGAGACTCATCTACACATCAATCTCTTGGAGCTCAGAGCAATCTTCCTTGCTCTGCGAGTATTCCACTCTGCTCAGCTACAAGACTGTCCGTATGAATGAGGACTATCAAGTAGCCATGTTCTATGTGAACAAGCAGGGAGGAACAGGCTCTCTGTCATTTTGCAACGAAGCTTTGCGACTATGGGCCCTCGCCAGAGAGCATCAGATTCATCTCCTGGCAGTGTATCTTCCAGGTATCCAAAACTCTTGGACAGACAGACTCAGTCGAGTTCTGCTTCCAGACAAATGGTCTCTACATGCAGACCAGGTGGCCAAGATTTTTCAAATTTAGGGAACCCCAGACATAGACCTCTTTGCAAGTCCGTTGAATGCCAAACTTCCCCGGTTCTGTTCCAGAATTCTGTCTGAGGCCATTGATGCTTTCCTCCTTCATTGGGGTCAAGACTTCCTGTATGCCTTTCCACCCATTCCCCTAATTCCCAAAACCCTGTTCAAGCTTCAGAGAGACAGGGGCCATATGATTGTCATAGCTCCACATTGGCCATGGCAAGTGTGGTACCCTCTGCTTCTACATCTCTCTCAAGCTCCGTCTCTGGAGTTAGGGTCTGCTCCAGATCTCCTGTCTCAGGGGGACTGAATATTATGGCATCCCAATCCCCAGTCTCTGCATCTAAGGGCTTGGTTGCTGAAGGCCTTGATCTTCATGATCTTAACCTTTCTCAGCAGGTAAAGGATATCCTTTATGCTTCCAGAAAACCTTCCACAAGACACTCTTATGCTTTCAAGTGGAAAAGGTTTACCATATGGTGCTCGCAGAAGGGTATTAGCCCCCTTGCGATACCTCTGGAATCATTACTGGAGTTATCTCCTTCATTTATCCAATGCAGGACTGAGTCTTCACATATGGGAGACGTCGCCGACGGAGCCTGCACGGGAATGCTCCCCAGCATCCAATCAGTAAGCCTTCCTACTGCCTCTCCCCAGTTTTTCGTTTTCCGCTGAGCAGGCAGAACGTCCCTCCTGCCACCGCAGAACTTTTCACCTTTTTCTTTTCTTTTCTTGTTTCTGTAGTCGTGGCTTTTCCCGCCGACAGCGGCACCTCTGTGCCCCTTTTGTTTTTCTTTTCTCACTTATTTTTCGTCGCCTAGCGGGACCTTTTTTCCCTCTGGGTGCCGAGGCCTACCGGGCTTACAGCATGGAGCCCCAGAAGTGCCCTCACTGCTAGGACTTAGTTTTCCACATGGACTCCAATGCCTGGTGCCTCTCTTGTTTGGGGCCTGACCCTTTCCCCCCGGGTCCTCCGGGCTACAGTGTCGGGAGAAGACCTTCCCTTTTTCGGGTATCCCTCAATGACGCGGTCATCGGGTTTTTCTTCTCTCCAGGATCAGGTAACCACGCAACAGTCTGTTAAGACTAGCCAAGTCTTGAGGGGCGAGTCTCATGCGCGGCATGGTGACGGCTCCGGCCAGCCCCTCAAGTCCCCCTTGGCTACTATACTCCGGCGGGAGTCCTCGGGCTCCAAAGCATCTACGGGGTTTCGGGAAGTTCCTGGGGGTTCGCTCCTCACAGAACATTCCTGAGCCGTGCTCGAGGGAGGTACCCGCTTCGAGCGGTGCCGATTCCTCGGCGCCGGTGTCGAGTGTTCCACTCTTCGCCAGGGATCGTCAGCTGGTGTCCTCGGCGCTTCCGGGGCTGATCGACTCGACCGAGTCTGACCTCCCTATATCCAAGCCGTGCTCGAGGGAGGTACCCGCTTCGAGCGGTGCAGACCCTCCGGCATCGGTGTCGAGTGTTCCGCTCCTCACCGAGGATCGTCCGGGCCGATCGAATCGGTCCAGTCTGGCGTTCCTTCATCCCTGCCATGCGCAGGGGTGGTATCCGCTATGGGCGGTGCTGACCCCTCGACGTTCCGCTCCTCACCGGGGGCTGTCAGCCGCGGTCCTCGGCGCCTCCGGGGCCGACTGACTCCTGCCGGTATGGCGTTCCTATGGGGGTGGTATCCGCTTCTGGCGGTGCCGACCCATCGGCGTCGGTGTCGAGTGACCCGCTCCCCACCGGGGATCACCTGCCGCTGCCCTCGGCAGCTCTAGGGCCGACCGACTCGACAGTCTGGCGGCCCTACGTTCAGGCCATGCACGGAGGTGGTACCCGCTTCGGGCGCGTCGGCGTCGATGATTCCACTCTTCGCCGGGGATGGTCATCTGGCCTCGCTCCCTTCGGGGCCAGTTGCTTCGACCCGCTCTGGGTTGCCGGTATCCCAGCCCTGCGCGAGGGTGGTACCGGGTTTGCACGGCACCGCTCCGCCAGAGACGGCAGGGGCGTCGAGCGCCAGGGACCGCCGTCGGCCTTCCCCGGGAGCCTCGGGGTATGTCGATCAGCCCCAGACGGGCGACCCCCCGGCATCGTCGCGGCCGTCGAGGGCCCCGCCCTTTCCAAGAAAGGGGGCCCCGGGGTCTTCGATCGCTTCGATCCAGCCTGGATCCGCGCCATCCCGCAACGTTACCCCGGCGTCGGCGCAGGAGTTTTGCACTTCCCTCCCCGCAGGGGCTCGTCGTCGGGCGACCTGGGTACCCTCGGGGACGGGTCGTATGCCCCGGAAGGATTTCCCTCCGGGTCAGGCGGGCTCGAGAGGGGGCCCGGCATCTGGCAGTGCCCGCCGCCCGACATCGGTGCTGGCGTCGGATGGCCCCCTCTCCACCGAGCTTCGTCCTCGGGGGCCCTTGATGCTCGCGACGCCGATCGACGCGGTTCCGATCCGCTCCCCGGGATCAGCACCGTCGGCACGGCCGCCCCCGCTGGGGCCCTCTAGAAGGGAGTCGATCTCATCGCTCGGTTCGATGCCCAGCCTGGAATCGGTATCCAGCCTCGAAGACTTGGCCACGACACGTCTCGGGATCGGCACCTGTCCCCTCCCGCGACGCAGAGCGGAGATCGTTGGCCACTGCCTTCCGGCTGCCACGGAACCGCTTCAGTTGCCGGGGGCAGCGCCGCCCCCAGGTTCGGGGCCGAGGCCGATTCCGGCGGCTCCGTCTGTGCCATCGACCCCTTCGATGCCTAGCTTGGAATCAATTCCAGGAGCCGACGCCTTGTTGACCACCCCGGTCCGGGGCTGTTGGTCCCCTCCTCTGCCCAGCGGGCATCAGCCTGAGAGGCGCCTCCTGCCACCGCCTCCCACGGCATATCCCCTCTGGGAGAGCCGTCTTTTCAGAATTTCCTCCTTGACATGGCAGACTTGCTGGCCATCCCTATCGCGGACCTATCTCCAGGCCCTGCGGAACGGGCCACCGTGATGCTTCCTCTGCATCCCTCCCTGCAGGATCTCCTGCTGGGGGCTTGGCGGTCGCCTTTGAGGGTTCCGGCACCGTCGACTACGATGCATGCTCTCTATCGGGTGCCTCCCTCCCCGGGTTTTCAGCAGCACCAGCTTCCACATCGTTCCATTGTGGTGGAATCGGCGCTGAGGAAGGCCGGAAGCAAGGAAAAGCATTCTTCTCGCCCTCCAGGCCACGCCTCGAAGACGCTAGATACCCTAGGACGTCAAACCTTCCAAACGTCTATGCTGGCGTCCAGGATTATTTCCTATATTTTTTATGAGTCTGTCGCTCCGGGAGGTCACCGAGAGATTATCTCTGTTGTCTCCCTTCTTGTCTGCAACCAAGGCCTTTGAATATTCCTTGCTTCTTTATCACTGCAGGAATATCTCTGGGTTCCTTTCTCGTGCTTCTCTAGACTCCTTCCTGTCGGTCAGCAGATGCTCTGCTGTTGCCATTAGAGCACGCCATACAGCATGGTTGCAGGCGTCCGAGTTGTGTAGACGGGCACAGCATAACCTGGGTAATTCTCCCTGTGACGGAGATCACCTCTTCAATAGCGAAGCCTTACGTCAGGTCGCGCAGTGCTTCGCTAACCTTCCCAGCGTTAGAAGCCATCCTAGGGCCCGGCTTCCCCCCGGCGGTGGTGCGCGCCTCACCAGGCCCTCCTTCCCTAGGAAGAGGAAATGTCACCCCTCCGCCCACCCGCCAGGTGCGCCCAAGCAAGGGACCCCTCGCCCTGGGTTGAAGTCCCCGGGCCCGCGCCAGAACTCTCATACCAAGCAGTTTTAGGCTCCGGTGGGCGGCTGCCTGCAATTTACCTTCTTACCAGAAGTTTACAATTGAGCTCTACTCTGGAGCTCGTTCAGTAGGGCAAATGGTTTGGGGGCTTATCCAGGGGTTCAGGTATTCTCCTTCCGTTGGTAGAGGGAGACCACCTCTACTCCATGATAGCTCTGGCCCACGGTCAACTGGCTTACCCTTAGGTACGTCCCCGAACCCTTCTCGGCCAGTATTCCCCTGCTGATTGCTTCCGTACCGGAATTTTCCTTCCAGCCGCTATAGTCCCCCAATGCTTACCAAGGACTATGCCCTCATGTCCCCGATTAGTGCGGGGGGCGAGTTTCTCTGCGTGCAGGTCCTGGGGACACCTATAGGGCCTCAAGCCCCCTGGTGTGTTCTTCCGGACTGATGCTATCCTCTGTCCTTCACGCTACCGTGCTGTTCGTTCGCCGATCTGCCCTTGTTCCACCAGAATAGATCCCTCTCCCGGACGGATCTTGACGCCACCTCCCCAGGTGGACGTTCTGTGGATCACTGGCAGGTCCGTCTTACCAGTGTTATGCTCATGGAGGTAGGTTCCTCTACGTGCCTGCGTTAGTGCCGGGGTGGGGCGTTTTCCATGCCCAACGGCCTAGATATGCCAGATATCACCTGCTCGATGGGCGCATTTTGGGGGATCCCCACAGTGCCTGTGTTCTGCCGCCTATTTTTTTCCCAATGGCCGGTACTCACGTCCCCCCCCCCCCCTCCGGGGTCCGGCCAGTCTGCCTGCCTATTCCTTAGATCGGCCCTCGGACTGGTTGTACTCTACTGCTGTGAAGTCAACAGCTTCTATTTTCAGTTATGCCCTCCTCCTGGAGGTTCAGACCCTTGTCTCCCTATCTCTTCGCTAGGGCAGGCCGTGTACTCCTTCTGCTCCGGGGTACACCCCTACTCTTCTCCGGAATAGGCTATCCAGATCGGCCAGTCTTCTACTGTTGGTCCTCTGAGTTATGGACTCTGCTCCTAAGGGAGTGCTCAGCTTTGCATAAAGCTTCCTTGAAGACCTGCCGTCCTTCTCCTGACCCATCTGACTCCTGGATCTCCTGGCCTTCCGGATTTGGAACTTCCTTCTCGCTGCGGTGAAGTTCCCTTGAAGACCTCGCTACTACGTCTACAGTACCTCCATCACAGTCCTACTTCCTACAACTCAGTAGGTAAGCTCTACATGGTACTAAGTCATTAATTCATTAAAAACCTAATGATGCTTCCATGCATTCTAATGACTACTCTCCCTGTAGTCTTTGGGTTTTGCTGTTCCTCTCTTCTCAACTCCTACCCTCCATCCCTCGGGGGATGCCGGGGATTCAGGTTGGGCAAATGCCATCCCGTCCTGGGCCGGGCTTACGGGATCTCCCCTGGGCATCCTCAGCTAGGGAGTCCCCCCATATGTGAAGACTCATTCCTGCTTGTTCCTGGAGATAGCACAGTTACTTACCTGTAACAGGTGATCTCCGGGACAGCAGGAATTAGTCTTCACAACCCGCCCACCTCCCCTAGGAGTTGTATCTCTTTCTCTCTATTCCTTCCTCTCCTCTCCTTCTGGCTTAGCTATGAAACTCAACTGGGGAGAGGCAGTAGGAAGGGCGGGAAGCCACCGCGCAGGCGCGGGGGATGCCCCCAAAGGCTTTCTGATTGGATGCTGGGGAGCATTCCCGTGCGGGCTCCGTCGGCGACGTCTCCCATATGTGAAGACTAATTCCTGCTGTTCCGGAGATCACCTGTTACAGGTAAGTAACTGTGCTTACTCACCTATAACAGGTGATCTCTGGGAACAGCAGGAATTTAGTCTTCACAACCCACTCACCTCCCCTAGGAGTTGTATATCTTTCTCTTTCCCTCTCTCTCTTTGTCTCAGCTTTAAAACTCAACTGGAGAGAGGCAGTTGGGAAAGGCAGGAAGGCAGCACGCAGGCGCTGTGGGATGCTCCCAAAAGCTTTCTAATTGGACACTGGGGAGCGTTCCCGTGCAGGCTTCGTTGGTACCGACGATACCCATATGTGAAGACTAAATTCCTGCTGTTCCCGGAGATCACCTGTTACAGGTGAGTAACTGTTTTCCTTGTCGTCCCTCTAGTCTAGTTCCGGACATCTGGGTATAAGCACTTCCTCCCGCAGCCTTGGAGACTGAGCCCATCACCTTTTTTTGGTGACACCAGTATAAGTAGATGAGGGACCGCCTCCTAGATCCAGTAAGCTCAGTCTCCAAGGCAGCTGAAGGTGGTGTGAGCCTCAGAGGGGCTCACTGGAGGAATTAATGTAGAGTAGTGTAGTTTCAAAAAAAAAAAAAAAAAAAGACTTGGATTGGAAGGCATTGCCTGCAGCTTTAAATTGGCCAGCAAAGGGTTTTGTCTGCTGAACGGCTGCTATTTTCCCGGCTGAATTTGATTCCCCTCCCCCTCCCGACAGGTACTGTACCTGGGGGGTGTGTGGGAGGTGTTTTTGGGGCCTCCGTCTCCCGAACCCAGTCTGCGGGTGATGAGACGTTGAGGGAGCACCCGTCCCGGGGTCTAGAGCCGCGCCGCGGGCTGCTTGGCTACCGTGGCAGTATCGCAGCCGGCGAATCGCTTGCCTGCGGCCTTTTTTGAGTAGCGCTCAGAACCCCAGGGACGTTTCGGCCGCAGTGTGCGGCGTATGGGGCACGGATGGCGTACGGGGCACAGGCGACGAGCGGAGACTGTGGAGCATGGCGGATTTAGCCTGGGGGAAAAAGCGCGGCAATCTGCTTGTGCTGAGGTAAGCGGTGCACATGCCTTCCTCCCGCAGCGTTTTCGGCAGGAAAAGCTGGGCGGGCGCGCGCACGTTTTTGGCGGGCCATTGACGTGGGCTGCGTTCTGGGGGCAGGTCACTCCGTTCTTTGGCCGGACATAATTGTTTAAAGCATACTAACAAAACAAAAAATAAATAAAACAAAAAAGAAGAAAAAGATCTTTTTTTATTCAGCTCGGGTTCTTTGGTTTTTCTGTGGCAGCTGACGGGTTGAGCTTGCCAGGATGCCATCCAGGCCCCAATGTGTCATTTGTGGGGCCAAGAGGGGTTCCCTTTCAGAGATGGGGGTCTGTAAGGGATGTGCTCTGGAGGCGAAGTCCAAGGACGTCGAGGCAGACGACGCTGCGCTGAGGGAGGGCGCGTCTGGCTCTCCACAGCCACTATCCCCTGCAGGGCCTTTGTCCGGGCCTCCTCAGGGGTCTTCCTTGGCAGCGGAGCCCTCCATTTCCCAGGCGGGCTTGCAGGGGGGGCTAGCAGCCATTTTTTCGCAGGATTTTCTTTCGTTGCTTCAGCAGGCCCTAGCAGGGAAACAGGGCACTGCGGAGTTGTTGGGGGGCCTGAAGAGGCCGGGAGTTTCCTCGGTAGACGGCCGAGAGGGCGCCCCATGCAAGAGAGCTAGAGTAGCAGCAGTGGTTTCTGGAGAAGTCTCAGACGGTCCAGAGTCGGATGGCTATCTAGACCTGGAGGAAGGTGAGATTGTAGAGCAGGAGGACCAGGCCAGGGTGGTCAGGGTCTTCCGCCGGGAGGAACTGGCAGCCCTAATCTCAGAGACCCTGAAGGCCCTTAACCATGACGGTGACGGAGAGTGTCGCCGATTCCTCTTTGGAGGATCCGTTGTTTCAGGCGACGCGGCAGTCCCAGAGGGTGTTTCCCATGCATTGGATTTTTAAGGAAATGATTCAGGAAGAATGGGACACGCCGGAGGCCGGACTAAAAGGATCCAGGGTGATGGCACGGCTGTATCCATTGCAGGAGCAGGATAAGGACCTTTTTAAGTCCCCTAAGGTGGATGCGGCGGTTTCTGCGGTTACCAAGAAGACCACGATTCCAGTAGAGGGCCGTGCGGCCCTTAAGGATGCGCAGGACCGTAGGCTGGATACTCTGCTGAAGCAGGTGTTTGATGTCAATGCTTTGTCCTTGCAAGCGGCTATCTGTGGAGCGTGGGTTGCTCGAGGATGCCTACGGTGGGCGCAGCGGATTTCACTGGGCCAGGAAGACGAGACAGTGGACGAGCCGGCCTGTCTGGAGTCGGGAGCTGCTTATTTAGCAGATGTGCAGTATGATCTTATTCGGTCTGGCAAAGAGTATGGCGTCCGTGGTTGCGGCACGGAGGTATCTCTGGTTGCGCAATTGGGCGGCGGATGGCGCCTCGAAGGCAAGACTCGGTAAACTTCCCTTTCGGGGCAAGCTTCTTTTTGGAGAGGATTTGGAAAAGTTGGTCAAAGACCTCAGAGTCTAAAGGGGGAAGGCTGCCGGAAGATAAGCAGAAGCAAAATCGCCCGCTCGCGCCTTCCTGGAGTCAGCAGAGAGAATTTTGGAGTTTTCAGGTGCCCAGATTTGGTCAGTTTCAAAGAGGCCGTTTCCAGTATAGGTCCCAGGGCTTTCGAGGGTTCAGAGGGGCGGGGAGAGGTTTTGGAGCCTCCTCGTCCTCGGCCCTCAAAAAGCCGCAATGAAGCGAGGGGGGCCCAGGCAGGGTTAGTGCCGGTAGGAGGTCGGTTGTGAGTTTTACCCTGCCTGGGTCCAAATCACTACGGATCGTTGGGTTTTGGAGGTAATAAAGGAGGGGTATGCCCTAGAGCTTCAACGACCAGTTGCAGAATCCTTCGTCCAGTCCCCCTGCAGGACAAAGGCAAAGCGTCAGGCGGTGCAGGAGACCTTGCAAAGGTTACAGGCTCTGAAAGCAGTCGTGCCTGTCCCGGTCAGCCAGTACGGCTGCGGTCGGTACTCAATATATTTCGTGGTGCCCAAGAAAGAAGGTTCCTTGCGGCCGATTTTAGACCTCAAGGGAGTCAACAGGTGTCTCCGGGTGTCTCATTTTCGCATGGAAACCCTGCGGTCCGTCATAGTGGCAGTACGACAGGGAGAGTTTCTCACCTCTCTGGACCTCTCGGAGGCGTATCTGCACATTCCCATTCGGTTGGAACATCAGCAGTTCCTGCGGTTCGCAGTTCCGATGGGGCACTTTCAGTTCCAAGCGTTACCGTTCGGCTTGGCGATGGCTCCGCGAGCCTTTACCAAGGTGATGGTAGTAGTAGTAGTGGTGGCGGCGTTGCGCAGAGAGGGGGTGTTAGTTCACCCATACCTGGACGATTGGTTGATTCGGGCAAAGTCGCAGTGCGAGAGCGAACAGGCTACTCTTTGGGTAGTGCGGTTCCTTCAAAGCTTGGGGTGGGTGGTAAACATCTCAAAGAGCAAGTTGACACTGACCCACGAGCTGGAGTATCAAGGGGCTCGATTCGACACAAAGGAGGGCAGAGTGTTCCTGCTGCTTGCCAGGGCCCAGGGGCTGCGGCGGCTCATTCGGGAGTTTCTGAGGAGAAAGACCCCGTCAGCATGGCATTACCTACAGCTTTTGGGGACAATGGCGGCCTCGCTAGATCTGGTCCCTTGGGCCAGGGCGCACATGTGGCCGTTGCAGTGGTCCAATCAATCGGATCCATTGTCGCGGGGGTTGGTGTGTCCGGGACCGGTAAAGCTCTCTCTCCAGTGGTGGCTCGATCCCCGAAATCTAGAGAAAGGTATGCCTTTAGAAGCGCCAGATTGGAAGCCGTTGACGACGGATGCCAGCCTTTACGGCTGGGGGGGCGCGCACTTCGAGAGGCAGTTTGCGCAAGGTCAGTGGTCCGATCAGGAAAGGCAGTGGTCGATCAACAGGTTGGAGCTCAGAGCGGTCAGCCTGGCGTTAAGGGCCTTCCAGTCCCAAGTGCAGGGCCGGGCGATTAGAGTCCTGTCGGACAACGCCACGGCGGTGGCTTATGTCAATCGTCAAGGGGGCACCGGCAGTATAGCGCTAGAGGCAGAGGCAGATGAGCTTCTTGCATGGGCCTAGGTGCATCTGGAAGCGTTGTCGGCGGGACATGTCGCCAGGGTGGACATGTGACAGCAGATTATTTGAGTCAGAACGCGGTGGACCCAGGCGAGTGGGTTCTCAATCAGGAGGTCTTCGAGATGTTAGTGAAGCGCTGGGGAGTTCCGGTGATGGATCTAATGGCGACCTTTGCTTCGGCAAAAGTAGAGAGGTTCTTCAGCAGAAGGCGAGAAAGAATATCTGAGGGCTTGGACGCATTGTTGCAGACGTGGCCGGAGGAGCAGCTCCTTTACGTGTTTCCTCCGTGGGCCTTGATAGGTCGTCTAATTCAGAGAATAGAGATGCACAAAGGAAAGGTGATTCTTGTGGTGACGGACTGGCCAAGAAGACCGTGGTATGCCGACCTAGTGTGGCTCCTGGTGGAGCCTCCGTGGACGCTGCCGATCAGGGAGGATTTGTTGGGACAGGGTCCCTTACTGATGCCGCAAGTGGGTCGGTTCTCGCTTACGGCTTGGCTATTGAAAGGGCAAGGTTGACGGCCAAGGGGTATTCGTCAAGGTGGTTGCCACTTTGCTAAAGTCTCGGTGTCGGTCTACTTCGTTGGCTTACATTCGCGTATGGCGGCTTTTTGAGGCCTGGTGCGAAGTGCGGAGGGTGGTGGCGTTGTGTGCCTCTATTCCGCAGATTCTCGACTTTTTGCAGGACAGTTTTTTATAGGGGTCTAGCAGCGGCGTCCTTGAAGGTCCAATTGGCGGCTCTTGTTATCGGGGAAAGGTGCAAGGATTAGTACTGGGAGCTAACCCGGACGTGAAGCAGTTCTTGAGAGCGACCTCGCTGCTGAGGCCTCCGTTCCGAGTTCAGGTTCCGTCTTGGGATCTCAACTTGGTGCTGGAGGCGTTGGTAAGGGCGCCGTTTGAGCCTTTGGCTCAGTCAACATTAAATGATCTCACGCTGAAGGTGGTGTTCTTAGTAGCAGTTTCTTCGGTGCGACGGATTTCGGAGTTGCAAGCCTTATCGTGCAGGGAGCTGTTTCTGACCTTCTATACCAACAAGGTGGTGCTGCGCACGGTGCCCTCTTTTTTGCCTAAGTTGGTATCGGTCTTTCATTTGAATCAGACGGTTTCTTTACCGACCTTTGTGAAGGAGGTTGCAGACAGTGCCGGAAGGAGGTTGCATCGGTTGGATGTCAGTCGAGTGTTAAGGGTGTATTTGCAGAGGATGACGGTTTTTCGCAAGACGGATAGATTGTCTTATTTGGAGGTCCGCGGCAGGGAGAGTCGGCGTCCAAAGCTTCTATTGCGAGATGGATTAAGGAGGCTATTTCCTTGGCATATCTGTTGAAAGGTAAGGTCGTCCCGGCTGGATTAAGAGCTCATTCGACAAGGACGCAAGCGGCTTCTTGGGCGGAGTACAGTTTGGTGCCTGCAGCAGAGACTTGTAAGGCGGCGACTTGGTCGTCGCTGCATTCCTTTGTCAAGCATTACAGGATCGATGTGCAAGTGGAAGGGGATACTAGGTTTGGATCAGCGGTTCTTCAGGCTGGTCTAGCGGGTCCCTTCCGTTGAAATGTTACTGCTCTGTTACATCCCCAGATGTCCGGGACTAGACTAGAGGGACGACAAGGAAGGTGAAATTAGACTTACCTGCTAATTGTTGTTCCTTGCGGAACTTTAGTCTAGTCCCGTGACCCTCCCTATTGTGGACATAAATCTGTAGCCTGAAGAATTTAAAGGTTTGTATCACTTGGCTGCAGCGGCGCCTGGCTGGTCTGCGATCCAGGGGTGGGACGGAGCACATTTTTTTCAGACACAGTGATAACAGTACCTTTTTGGAGGTTTTTAAAGAGGGGGCCAGACGAGGCTGAGTGGAAATTTGCTTAGGCCTTGTCTGGTAGGTTGCTGTGTTTTTCGGCTGTTCAGCCGCTGTTTTTGGCAGTTATCTTAGTTAACATATAGTAATGTAGGTTGCACTTTTAAAATGTTATATCTGATAACTTATTCCTCTGAGTCTGCTTTGTCAATAGGTTATTGGATCTAGGAGGCGGTTCCTCATCTACTTATACTGGTGTCACCAAAAAAAGTGATGGGCTCAGTCTCCAAGGCTGTGGGAGGAGGTGCTTATATCCATATGTCCGGGACTAGACTAGAGTTCCGCAAGGAACAACAATTAGCAGGTAAGTCTAATTTCACCTTACTGATTTAACAAAAACACTGAATTTGAAAATACAGATGTATCGGCTTTAATCCAAAATTTAAAGAATTTTCCAATAGGTAAATACTTATAAGTGCAGACTTCTTTCCTGCAGTAACAGTCCCTTGTCAACTTCGTCTCGGAGAGGGATTCCAAAGTCTGAGTAACCAAGAGGTCTTGAAGAATGAGTCTCCTGAACCTCCTTTGGATGCTGGTACCCTCCTGAGGACAGGACTTTCCAGGAGGCTGTGGGGACAGCTAAAGCCATACTATTTTTGTGGAATACTGAGGATGAGCCCAGGACAGAAGAGTTACTGACCATCTCCAGGAAGAAGCAGGAATGAGTCTTCACATATGGGTACGTCGGTACCGACGGAGTCTGCGCGGGAACGCTTCCCAGCATCCAATCAAGAGCTTTTGGAAGCATCCCAGCACGCCTGCGTGCTGCCATCCCGCCTTTCCCAACTGCCTCTTCTCAGTTTTTGTTTTTCCACGGAGCTGGCAGGACGTCCTCCTGTCACCGCAGAAAATTCTTGTTTTTATTTTTTATTTTTCTTGTGGTCGCGGCTGTCTTCCCGACGCCACCGGTACCGCCGGTGTTTTCTTTTCTTGAAAAATTTTCCTTTTCCACGGGATATTTTTTTTTCTTAGTGTCCCTCGGTCTCTTAGGCCTTTTAGGCCTCTTCTTTTTCCTTCATGGAACCGCCAGACACTTTCTCCAAGAAATGTTCAGACTGGCAGTACAATTTTATTTTTAGACCCTCTAAGTCAGTGTCTAACCTGCTTGGGTCCTGACAACAGTTTGGTAAGAAGAGGTTTTCAACATCGAGGCTCCCTCGATACACGGTTGCCCTCCAACTTTGGGGCACTGTCCCCTTCTTCGTCCACACGGGATCAGGTAACCCACAAACAGTCTGTTAAGACTAGCCAGTCCTCGAGTGGTAGGTCTCATGCATAGCATGTAGACGGGTCCGGCCTTGCCCTCGAGGGCCCACTGGCTTCAAAACCCCGACGGGAGTCTTCGGTCTCCAAAGCGTATAAAGGGTTTCAGGTTGTTCCTGGGGTTCACTCCCCACAGAACATACCTAAGCCGTGTACGGTGGTGGCATCCGCTTCGAGCGGTACCGATACCCCGGCATCGGCACTGGTGTTGGATGAAACACTCCTCACCAGGGATCGTCATCTGGCGTCCTCGGTACCTTCGGGACCGGTGGATACCCTCCAGATTGACTTTCCATTATCGGTACCAACACCGATACTCCAATCGACCTCGGTACCCTCCAGATGTGCATCGATAGCCTCGCTTCCTTCGATGCCGAGTCTGGAATCGATCTCCAGTCTGGAGGACTGGGTACCGACTCGCCTTGGTACCGGCTCTCGACGTACCGAAGGCTCGGTTCCGATGATTCGGATCCGCAACTCGGTTCCCGCGACGCCGATTGAGTTGCCACTGGTTGCCCTTCCTTCACTGGTACCAGACACGTACCGAAGTTGGTACCGATGTCCTCATTTCCTTCACGGTCGGTGCCTTCCATGCTTCGCTTATCAGGCTCTTTGCCCTCAATGCCGAGTTTGGAATCGATCTCTAGTCTAGAAGACTGGGTACCAATAGATTTTGGTACCGACACCGATCAATACCGGTGCTTCGGTACCGAGGATAGCGGCCGGAGGTTTTCGGTTACCTCGGTACCGATTGAACTGTCACCGATGACTGCTCCGAGGTCTTTGTCGGGTTCGACTCTGACATCGGTACCGGTATCAGCATCGGTACCGGTACCCACAGTAGCATCGTCGCCAATTCCTGCCATGCTTTGTTCAACAGGATCACTCCATTCTATACCAAGCTTGGAGTCGATACCTGGCATGGACGATATGGTAAGGATGGGGGCTGCTCCTGACAGCCAGTACCAGCAACCATCTTTTAAGCATTCCACACTGCACTCTGCAGAATCTTCTATTCCTATATATTTGGATAACTCTGTGGATGCTCAGGCTAGTTCTTTAGATCTACCCTGTCCAGGGGAGATTCCTGTTTGGGATCCCTCTTTTCAG
Source organism: Ichthyophis bannanicus (assembly GCA_033557465.1). Classification (NCBI taxonomy): domain Eukaryota; kingdom Metazoa; phylum Chordata; class Amphibia; order Gymnophiona; family Ichthyophiidae; genus Ichthyophis; species Ichthyophis bannanicus. The sequence continues at coordinate 213,133,609 of CM066037.1, forward strand.
AGTTTCCTCCTGGATATAGCAAGATCTCTTGCCATTCCTATTCCAGGACATGATCCTGCACAAGGCTCTGTTTCTGCCAAAGCAAAGGACAAACATAATGCTTCCTTTGCATCATTCCTTGCAGGATCTCCTTCTAGGAATGTGGGAAACACCTTTAAGGGTACCCCCACCTCCCAGGGCAACTGATCTTTTATATCAGGTGCCCCCCTCTCCAGGGTTTCAAAAGACTCAACTTCCTCATCATTCCATAGTAGTGGAATCAGCAATGAGGCGGGTAAAGAGTAAGAAAAAGCACTCTTCTTATCCGCCAGGTCATGAGTCTAAGACGCTAGATGCCTTTGGACGTCAAACCTTCCAGACATCTATGCTTTCTGCAAGAACTCTCTCATATATTTTTATGAGTCTTTCTCTTGAGGAGGTCACAAAGCAGTTACATCTTTTGACTCCTTTCCTTCCAGATTCTAGGAGTAAAGACTATTCTTCACTGCTTAAGCATATCCAGAATATTTCTTGGTTTCTTTCTCGTGCTTCCCTAGACTCTTTTGAGTCTGTTAGCAGAACATCTGCTATTGCTATAGGGGCACGACATAGATCCTGGCTCCATTCTTCAGACTTGGACAAATGGGCACAACGTCTGGGACATACTCCTTGCACTGGAGAAAATCTTGTCAACAAGGAGTCTTTACATCAGGTTACTCAGTTATCCACTGATTTACCTGTTCCTAAGGTTTGTTCTACACCTTCTGTCCCACTAGGTAGGAAATCTCCTACCAAACTTTCTTCCTACAGGAGAAGAAGGTTTATTCATCACTTGCCCATCATACAAATGTTCCCCAACAGGAGAGGCATCGTCCTGGTCTGAAGAATCCAACCTCTCACCAGGCTCAGCAAACCCAGCATCTGCAGAGTTTCTGATCAATCATCATCAGATGCTTGTGACTCTTGGGGTTAGCATCCACAGTTGCTTCTTCTCAATGGAGGCAATCCACCGCTTCATTCTAACCCCTACACATGGATCCCTTTCCAAAAGATATCCATTTTTTATATATTTCTATGAGCTGTCAGGATATTCATGCCTATAGGTCACAGGTTTCTCCTCTTTTTCCTGCTAGGGAAAGAGGTCTAACCACTATCAAATGAGAGTTCCTGTGCCAGCATGTATCTTTCCTTTCTATAGACTTCCTACTTCGTAAGTCGTCTTCAGCTCCATTCTCTTCACCCTCTTACCAAGTTTTTCCCCTGTAAGAGAGAATTACTTACTGGGAGGCTTTTTCTTCAGCCTCTCTACTTTTTTCAGTTTTCAGTGCGGAGTTTACCTCCTCTGCTCAATCTTGCTTTGGGGCAGCTTATCAGACATGTCCAGAGTTTCCTACTCCTGTTCTGTCTGTTCTTTCTGTTTTTGAACAGTAAGATTCTTTCTGCTGTCTTGCTAACAGCTGCCTGTGCAGGAGTTTTAATGTTTGGACCACTGGTTCTTGTCCACAAACAACCAGATTGTCCTCCACTAACATTCTGTCTAGTCTTAGTAGTGCTTCATCTCTCTTGGAGATCATCTCACAACAAGCTTTCTAGATTGTCTTCTATTCTACCATCTTCATTTTCCTGAGTTTGGCAGCATAGTTGGCAGAGATACTGGCTCTCTAACAGCCAGTTTTATCTCCTCATTCTCCTGCATCATGCTTTCTGCAGTCTACAGAGAAGCTTTCCAATATGGGCCCTTGCTAGAGGGCATTGGTTTTTTTTTTCTCCAACAGCTATCCTAGCTGGTTGGGAAAGGCTTTTCAGTCATGTCTCCCATGACTAGAAGGTTCTCCCTTCTTTTACTATCTCCTTTTTTGATATAAAGGACATAGGCCTTCTCTTACGTGAAAGCTTATGGAGTTGCCTGTTCCCTGCTTTGGTCCATAGTATTCCCAATCGGGAATATGCTCGTCCTCATGGTAAGAACGCATGATACCTTTGCCCTTAAGCAGGTCAACATGGTATCTCATCTCTAGGCGTCTTCTGTCTACTTACAATGCTAGAGTCCTGGAAGACTTGGGACTTGCTGGCTGCACATTGACATTGTCCTTTGTTTTTCATGTAACAGTCCTGGTTATTTTTTCACTAACTAGCATTCTTGCAGATCATGACCAGGAGGAATAGATTCTCTGTATGTCTTCTCAAGTAGGTTCCACCTCCTTGTTAGATGAATCTTTCCTCTCCACATATCCTATGTGATCATTGTGCTGTAGGCATATCTCTGTCTAATTGCAGACACCCATATGTAGGCCTACATATCCATATTTAATTTTTGTGTGTATTTTATGCCCTGCCATATCTCACTATAGATATATTCTTATATGTCTGTCTATCTATATATATCTATATCTCTATCTATCTAGCTATATATTGAGATATTTTATTATACATAGATATGTATCCACATACTTATCTATCTCACTGTCTATCCTCATATAGCTATATGATTCTGACAGAGGGGTTTTACCCATACCTATGCTATCTAGCAGGTTTGGGGTTCTACACACACAACCACTCCTGTGGTAGTCAACAATTTTTATACCATAACCTAAGGGTTTAGGTACCTCTGAAGCTCTCCGTGCCCAATATCTCTCCTAGCTTACCCCAGTTAGGAGAGACATTGTGGATCTTCAGTTAATCACAGGCTTTAACGCCTCAGGCATTTGTCCTCTCTTTTTGGGATACAAGGGGTTCCCATACCCTTTCTCCCCACAGGGACTGTGCCTGTTTGTCCAAATCAGTTAGCCTTCTCTTTTTGCTCCTAAGAGTGACTCACTCTGCCTCCAAAAGAGATAGGGTTTTTCTCATAAAGCCTTCCGCGGAAGGCCCACTGTTTTTGGACTACCCCAGTTTCCCTACTGGGGTTACCTGTTACCTTTCAAGATTCTGACCTCCACTGGTTTTCCTACAGGATTATTACCTCCACTTACAGTGAGGTCCTCTTCAAGGTTCCTCTACTAGGTTTCCCAGTAGATCCATGAACCTCCATACTTCTGTGAAATCCTGTCAGGGGAGGTCCATATTGCAATATCCTTTGCAATATTATTGATGACCATCATCATCCACACATAGACTCCATCTCTGCAGTCCTATGCTAGGTTAGCTGTTCCACAGCATCCTTCTTTCTTCAACTCCTACCCTCCATCCTCAGGATGCCTGGTGTTCTGGGAGATAGCATGTTCCAGCCTATGACATGCTGGGACTCCAGGCATCTCAGCTTGGAAGTCCCCATATGTGAAGACTCATTCCTGCTTGTTCCTGGAGATAGCACAGTTACTTACCTGTAACAGGTGATCTCTGGGAATAGCAGGAATAAGTCTTCACAACTCTCCCACCTCCCCAGGAGTTGTATCTCTTTCTATCTTTCCTTTCCTCTCTCTCTCTTTGTCTCAGCTTTAAAACTTAACTGAGGAGAGGCAGTTGGGAAAGGCGGGAAGGCAGCACGCAGGCGTGCTGGGATGCTCCAAAAGCTCTTGATTGGATGCTGGGAAGCGTTCCCGCGCAGACTCCCGTCGGTACCGACGTACTCATATGTGAAGACGTATTCCTGCTGTTCCCAGAGATCACCTGTTACAGGTAAGTAACTGTGCTTTGCAGTACTCCTTGACTCCTAAGGCAGCTGCAACACTGTTGCACAAAATTCTGCAGAGAAGCAGATGAGAATGTGGGAAAGTCCACTCATTGGGCCTCCAGTCAGTGGACAGCTTGACTCCATGTGCAGAGTTCAGAAGACTCCTGAATTCTAGAAGGTCAGCTTCCTCACCATTCCTTGGTGATCCAGTCCGTGCTTTAAGAGGTCCAAGAGTTCTAAGACTCATTCCTTGGTGAGGGAGAAAGTATTTTGGGCTCATAGCTATATGTATGCTTCCGGATTTACAAGGGCATGTTCCTGAAGAACATCAGATGCAACCTTGCTAGGTGGCCTCAATTCCTCCCCATTTCTTTACTGCTTCACAGCAGGAACTACTTGAAGTTCGTGGTCCGGGCAACCTATGACTGCGAGAGCTGCTAGTTTGGGTATTGGTGCTCGAACACTTGTCGGACTTCAGTCCTTTGACCAGGAACAATCTATGCAGCACAAGCTTGCAGATGGGCCATGCCATGCAGAGAATCTCTTCATCAGGAAGCAGCATGTCACTCTTTGTACTTTCCCAAAGCACTCATCCCTGCTGTTCTACTGCAGAAAGTACCAAGGAAGAATACAGGAAAGAACCTCTTACTCTTATAGGTGTGGATACTTCCCAGGTCCCAAACCTCCCATCTAAAACTGGCACAACAGCATTGAGGGAAGCCTCAAAGCCCAGCCAGCGCCTCTGCCAAGGCTGGAGGGTGAGGGTTTTGAATGATTCCTTTAGAGCATAGCCACGCTACCAGTAACTGCAGTGGAAAACCTGCCGGTTAGGGGATGGTGCTCGCTCTCTGTCCAAAGGTGGTCCCTCTCATCCTAAGACTTATGGGTTCTACAGATAGTCCAGAGGCATTACAAACTGCATTTATTGGATCTGCCATCAAGTTGCCCCAAAGGTACATCATCCTTGTTTCACAAAAGGAGATGGGCTATGCTCCTTGAATCGCTATGCTTGCATAGTAACATAGTAAATGACGGCAGATAAAGACCATTCTCCAGGACCAAGCAGGAAGTCAGTCCTCACATATGGGTGACGTCGGCGCCGACGGAGCCCTCGTGCGGAGCATTTCCCCAGCTTTCAAAGAAAGGCTTAGGGAATTGCAGCGGGCATGCGCGGTCCCCTTCCCGCCCGAGGGTGCCATCTTGCTCAGTCTTTTTTCCGCGGAGCCCGACGGACGTAGTTCCTTTTTCCCCGAGGAAAAAGTTGATTTTTCCCTATTTTTTTTCTTTTTTTCTCCGGTTCAACGCCGGATCCTTTTCCCGCTCGGACCGATACGCCGGTATCGAGTCCTTTTTCTCTTTTTCGTTTTTTGTCCTTTGTGACTAGCATTCGCGCCTTTTTTCTTTTTTCCCTGGCAGCCCGGTCTTTTGACCTCGCAGGGGCCCTTTTTCCCTCGATGGCTGCCAGCGGGTTTAAGAAGTGTGATCGGTGTAAGAAACTTAGGTCTCTTACCGACACACATGACTGCTGCCTCCGTTGCCTCGTACCCGATCATGACCCAGTGATCTGTGGTCCATGTGGCAAAATGTCCTCGAAGGCGTTGAGGAGTCGGCAGCACCAAAAGGATAGGATCTTTTCTGACTCCGCGTCCGGATGGGCCTGGACCTCGTCAGCGGCCTCGACGTCTCGGGACTCCAGCCCCGAGCAGCGTCGGGGTTCCTCTGAGCGGGGGTCTCCTTCGCGGGAAGATCGCAGGAAGAAGAAACCCGCGAGGGGGGCGTCGGTGGACGCTCCTGGTTCCTCGAGGGCCAGGTCGCATAGCCCCGATAGCCGTCCCGGGTCTTCGGAGTCGGAGAGGCCTGCCAAGCATCCTCGCACGTAAGTGCTGTTGTCCTCGTGGACTCTTCTCCGAGGGAGTCTGACGTCGGGCCCGATGCCGTCGGGGCCCGAGTCGGGGGCTGCTGGGTCTCCTGAGCTCGGACTCAGGTTGACGGCCTTGGAGAGCAGCTTCGCTGCCTTCATGGAACAGCAGCGGGCATTGATCGTCGGTCTCACCGGTGCATCTGCCCCGACCACCGGGACCTCGACGTCCAAGTCGACCCCGGAGGCCGAGCCGATCCTCGAGTCCATGCGGGCTCGAGTCTATCCTCGGCCATGGTCTCCCTAGGCCTCCCGTTCGGGACCGAGGTCGTCGACGCCGGCCTCGGCGTTGGGGCGGAGGGCATCGGTGCCCGCCCGACCGGAGCTCGATTCCTCCTCCGAGGAGTTGGGCTGGGAGACGGAGGACGAAGAGTCACCCGATACATTTCGGACTCTGTGTGTCCCATCGGACTCGCCGGAGTCCGAACCTTGGAGACGATCCCCACCGGAGGATACCCGGTTCTCGGACTTCATGCGGGATATGGCCAAGGCCTTGGCCTTCCCCGCGGATCCCAAGGAGGAGCCTCGAGCCGAGGAGCTCAAAGCCCTCCAGTATGACTCTCCCCCGAAGGAGGCCTTTACTGTTCCGGTTCCTCCGATGCTGGAGCGGCTGCTCTTCCGCATGTGGGAGACCCTGGCCTCGACGCCGGTGTTAAGCAAGCGGGTCGATTCAATCTATCGAGTCCGCAAGAGCCCTGGGTTCCAAAAGGCACAATTACCGCACCACTCTATGGTTGTGGAATCGGCCATGCATCGACTGAAAAGTCAGAAGATGCATTCCTTGGTGCCTCCCGGCCGGGAGGCCCGGAACCTGGATGCCCTCGGTAAGAAGTGCTTCTAGGGCTCTATGCTTGCTTGCCGTGTCCAGACTTACCAGCTCTACATGGGCATGGACCTCCGAGACCTGGCAAAGGAGATTGCCGTGTTCTCTGCTGGTCTCTCCGAGGAACCTTTGCAGAGGTTCCAGGCCTTGTTCTCTGGTATTCGGGAGGGCTCGAAGTTTATCTCTCGAGCAGCCTACGATGGCTTTGAGGCTTCAGCCCGAGTAGCCGGGGCCGGCATCGGTGCCCGCCGACAGGCTTGGCTACAGTCATCCGACCTCGAGCCATAGGTACAGGACAAGTTGGTCGATGTCCCCTGCCGGGGTGAAAACCTTTTCGGCAAACCCATGGCTGAAAAGGCTGCTGAGCTCGAGACAGAGACTCTCACACAAGACTAGGCTGTCCAGAAAAACCTCTGCCCCTTCTCAGAAAAAGAAGGGCTCGGGGAAAAAAGACCTTTTACCCGAGGAAGTCATCTGCCTATAAACAATACCCTCATTATCAGGCCTCTGCAGCTCCCCAACAGGGTCAGCAGGCCAAGGGGCAGGGTCATGGGCCCCGTAGGCAGAAGGCCCCCAAGCCACCAACACCGGCCCCTGCTCAGCAGGGTGGGGGTTTTTGACTCAGAAAGCATAGCCTCTTCTCCTCAGCTGGCTTCTCTCAGCACAGGAGGCCGGCTGGCCCACTTTGCCCACAGGTGGTCAGCCGTCACATCAGATACCTGGGTTCTTCATATAGTCCAAAAGGGCTATCTTCTCCGTTTTCACCAGGTACCTCCCTCCTATTTTCCAGGGGAGCCTCCAAGGCTCCCTCTGCACAGGGACCTACTCCTTCAGGAGTTAGCAAGCCTGCTAAAGCATCAGGCTGTGGAACCGGTGCCCCACCACCTGAGAGGTCATGGCTTTTATTCCAGGTACTTTCTGGTACCAAAAAGAACAGGAGGCCTCAGACCCATCCTAGACTTGCGCAACCTCAACAAGTTCCTGGACAGGGAAACGTTCAAGATGCTTACCCTTGGAATCCTGCTTCCCCTACCTCCAGCAGGGAGACTGGCTATGCTCCTTAGATCTAAAGGATGCGTATACTCACATCCTTATTCATCCAGACCACAGACAATATCTCAGGTTTGTTGTGGGGGGAAACCACTATCAGTACAGAGTACTACCCTTTGGCCTGTCCTCCGCTCCCAGGGTGTTCAACAAGTGCCTGGCAGTGGTGGCGGCCTACCTGAGGCTTCAAGGTCTTTTTGTGTTTCTGTACCTGGACGACTGGCTCATAAGGGACCAATCTTCCCAGGAGACCAATCAAGCCACCCTTCGCACTGTGACTCTGCTTCAGCACTTGGGGTTTGTCATAAACTTCGCAAAGTCCACTTTGCTCCCGTCCCATAACTTAGAATTCATAGGAGCAAGGCTGGACACTCTTCAAGTGAAGGCTTTTCTGCCTATGGACAGAGCCCACAAGCTGATGGATCTGGCCAGGCAGTTTCACAGCAATTCCCTGGTCTCTGCCAGGCAATTCCTGAGACTACTCGGCCATATGACTTCCACGGTTCATGTCACCCCCAATGCCTGCCTGCACATGCGGCTTGCTCAGTGGAGTCTTTGCACTCAGTGGCATCAGGCCACGGGGAGCTTAGCGGACTCGGTAAAAATATCAGACCTGCTAGTCTCCTCTCTGCAATGGTGGCTTCATCTTCCGAATCTTGTACTCGGAGTGTTTTTTCAATCCCCTCCGCATTCTCAAGTGCTGACGACAGATGCTTCTCTTCTTGGTTGGGGAGCACATTGCCAAGGGACAGGTACTCAGGGTCTCTGGACCCCATGGGAGGCTGCTCAACAGATAAACTTCCTGGAGCTACGGGCGATACGCCTAGCTCTGAGAGCCTTCTCCTGCCTCGCCTCTCACCAGTCTGTACTGGTCCAGACGGACAATCAAGTTGCCATGTTCTACGTGAACAAACAAGGAGGCACAGGCTCCTTTCTTCTATGTCAGGAGGCACAGCGGCTGTGCTCTTGGGCTGTCAATCACGGAATCGTTCTCAAAGCTGTCTATCTCCCAGGTCAAGAAAATTACCTGGCAGACAGACTGAGCAGGATCCTGCAACCACATGAATGGAGGTTGAGCCCGTTGGTGGTTCAGCAGGTCTTTCTCAGGTGGGGCCTCTCCACCATGGATCTTTTCGCCAGTCCTCTGAACCGGCAGCTCCCGAGATTTTGCTCCAGACAACTGCATCCGCTCAGAGTAGCAGCGGATGCGTTTCTGATCTCGTGGTCCACCGGCCTACTGTATGTGTTTCCTCCCACGCCGCTAGTGTCCAGAACGCTGTTGAAAGTCCTCAAGGACGGGGCTTCATTGATCCTGATAGCCCCCAGGTGGCCGAGGCAACCGTGGTTCCCGCTTCTGCTGCAGCTGGCGGTGGACACCCCTCTTCCTCTGGGGTTTCAACACGATCTCCTGTCTCAGGATCAAGGGACTCTCTTGCACCCCAACCTCCAGTCCCTTCATCTGATGGCCTGGCTGCTGAAAGGGTAGTCCTGGCTCCCCTACTACTACCTCGAGAGGTGGAAGATGTGGTCTTGGCCTCTAGGCGACAATCCACCAGGAAATCCTACGCTCTTGAGTGGTGTAGATTCCTCCGCATGGTGTGCTCAGCACAGCGAGAATCCCTTCTCGTGCTTGGTAGCGGTAGTATTGCAATATTTGCTTTACCTCTCCAATCTGGGCCTTAAGTCTAACTCTGTCAGAGTTCACCTTAGTGCTCTCTCAGCGCACCACTCGCCGGTGGATGGTAGGCCTCTTTCCAACCACCCTTTGGTGGCTCGTTTTCTCAGAGGCCTCCTTCTGCTTAAGCCTCCTTTGCGTCCACCGGCCCCTGAGTGGGATCTGAATGTGGTCTTACAGCGGATTACTTGTCCACCTTTTGAACCTATGGCTACCTGCCCTCTCCGTTTTCTCTCCTGGAAAACCTTATTTCTGGTAGCTCTTACCTCTGCTAGGCGAGTGAGTGAACTTCAGGCACTAATGTCTGATCCTCCTTACACTAGGTTCTACAGGAATAGGGTAGTCTTACGGACTCACCCTAAGTTTCTTCTTAAGGTTGTCTCCCCTTTTCACCTCAATCAGGAGGTGGTTCTTCCGACCTTCTTTCCCAGACCGCATGCCAGCCGGGCTGAGATGGTCCTGCATACCCTGGACTGTAGGAGGGGCGTTGTCCTTCTACCTTGACCGTACGTGGGAGCACCGGAGGGCTGTTCTGCTCTTCGTTTCTTTTGACCCCAACAAGTTGGGGCTTCCTGTCTCCAAGCGTACTTTGTCCATATGGGTCGCTGACTCTATCGCCTTGGCTTATGGGGCTGCCGGCCTCTCGTTGGAGGGTCGAGTCATGGCTCATCGTGTCAGGGCGAAGGCTGCGTCATTGGCTCATCTCCGCTCTGTTCCGTTGGCAGACATCTGCCGGGCTGCTACTTGGTCTTCAAGCCAGACTTTTGCGGCCCATTACTGCCTTGAGAGGGAGTCCCGCAGGGACAGTGCTTTCGGACAGGCCGTACTCCATAATCTCTTTGGGGTTTAGGCAACTCCTACCCTCCGGCCCTGGTGTTAGGCTACCGGTCGGGGGCGTTCTGAGAGAAGATTCCTTCCTTCTGTGCTGACGAGCTAGAGGGAGCTCATTTTTTTGCTTGAGGTCTCCGGTAGCCTTAAGCTAGGGAGTCCCATATGTGAGGACTGACTTCCTGCTTGGTCCTGGAGAAAGAGTAGTTACTCACCTGTAGCAGGTGTTCTCCAGGAGCAGCAGGAATCAGTCCTCACAACCCTCCCTCCTCCCCTTGGAGTTGCAGTCATGATTTATTTTTGCTAATTTTTTGCTGTCTTTTAGCTATGTCATCAGACTGAGCAAGATGGCACCCTTGGGCGGGAAGGGGACCGCGCATGCGCGCTGCAATTCCCAAAGGCTTTCTTTGAAAGCTGGGGAAATGCTCCGCACGAGGGCTCCGTCGGCGCAGACGTCACCCATATGTGAGGACTGATTCCTGCTGCTCCTGGAGAACACCTGTTACAGGTGAGTAACTACTCTTTAGGCCATGACTATCTACAAGCTGAGTAATTTTATTCTTTATGATGGTTTCTACCATTTTTCCTGGTACTGACGTGAGGCTCACCGGTCTGTAGTTTCCCGGATCACCCCTCGAACCCTTTTTAAAAATTGGTGTTACATTGGCGATCTGCCAATCTTCAGGTATTAGAGATGATTTTAATGATAGTTCACAGATAATAGCAGGTCTGCAATTTCATATTTCAGTTCTTTCAACACCCTTGGATGTGTACCATCCGGCCCAGGTGATTTGCTACTCTTCAGTTTATCTAATAGTTGTAATACATCTTCCCGATGTATCGATATTTCCTTCAATTCTTCCGCACCTTTAAATACCCATGACTGAAGTGGTAACATCCCTACATCTTCCTCAGTAAAGACCGAAGCAAAGAATTCATTCAGTCTCTCTGCTATCGCCTTGTCACCTCTTAGTGCCCCTTTAACTCCTCTATCATCTAATGGATATTTTTCTCATAAGAGATCTTTAAACACATTCACCGTTGTCGATATTGCTATAACCGCCGCGATGTGTACTACAAAAACGGATTCAAAATAAAATGAGATTTTAGCCGACCTAACTAAATATTTTGTTGCATTGCAAAAACTCACATTATGCCCTAAAATATTGTAACTGGGTGTCTGTTTCATTTAAAATGAAGGTTGCTGAGATTGCTACAACCACCTATATATACCCTAAAAGTGTGGATTCAAAGCACAACAGAAGATCGCTAACGAATCCACTATTTCATATTGCACCTCATAACATCAGAATCCTGGATTCTACAGGTCATCCTCAAAGGCTGCCTGCTCCATTTTACCTTCTCCATTCTTTCCAGGGGCGTATTCTCTAGACTAGTGGTTGTCAACCCAGTCCTTTGGTACCCCTAGTCCAGTTGGGTTTTCAGGGTATCCTCAATGAATATGCATATGAGAGAGATCTGCTTTAGGGGAATGGGTCTGATCTCCAGGAAGAAGCAGGAATGCAGTCTTCACATATGGGTGAATGTCTCAGACGGAGCCCGTGCGGGAACGCTCTCCAGCATCCAACAGGAAAGCCTTTTGGAGCACTCCACTGCACCTGGTTGGTGCCCGCCTTCCTGCTTTCCCAACTCCTCTCTTCAGTTCTTCGTTTTCTACAGAGACAGCAGGATGTACAATCCTATCACTGCTGAAAAGCTTTCTCTTTTTGTGGAACATCGTGACTCTACCTTCCTCTCGCCGCTGTTTCTGTCGATTCAGACACCTGACCCATGAAATCTTTTTTATTTTTATAATTTTTTCTCTACATTTTTACACTGGTTTCACCACTAAACTAGGCCTTTGGACCTCCATAGCCTTCTCTTCAACTTTGAAGACCACTTCTAAGGCATAGAAAAGGCATACAAAGTCTATATATCACAAGATCAAAACGTTACGTCACCTCCGCCCCCTACTGGAATCCAGTGACTACCGGACAACCTTTCAGGCATTAGTCCTCCCACACCTGGACTTTGCAAACATCGTCCTGCACGGCCTGCCTCAATCAACTTTAAATCCGCTCCGCCTAGCTATGAATGCCGCCGCAAGAGTTCTCTCTGGATCATCAAGAACTGACCACATAACACCAATCATGAAAAATCTGCATTGGCTGCCGTTACATGCCAGACTCCAATATAAGTCACTAGTCCTTACTTTCAAAGCCCTGAATAACTACCCACCTACACCAATTAGCAAACTAATCCACAGCACCCTGGAAAACAGAGACAGGAGATCCACTTCAATGAACACCTTAATAGTCCCCAAGATGATGACGTCATGTACTAAGACCACTTCCAACAGGGCTTTCTCTATATTCGCTCCCCTAAATTGGAATGCCCTTCCACATGAAATCCGTGGCATCAAAAGCTTAATCCTATTCCGAAAAGCTCTGAAACACCACCTATTCACAATATACTACCCTGACACCCACACATCGGGTAAACTTCCCTCATGTCTCAGCTACCATAGCACCTTATTACAACCAGAAAATGGTTAGACTATACTACTGCCCACCCACCACTTTTACTCCTGTCCCTCCCTCACGAAATGAAGATGATACCAAATTGGCTTAGAATATTGGTGACAATACTAATTTAACATGTAAATAGTTACCCTGTAAATAGTTACCCCGGTTATCCTATGTTTTTTTTCCCTGTTCTATGTAAAACTCAATGTTGCTTGTATGCATTGTAGTATGTTTTGTTCGATGTACACCGCGCTGATTGTAATAGCGCGGTATAGAAGAAATGTTAAATAAATAAATAAATAAATAAATAAATAGTGGCTTAAAAAAATGTACCAAGTGTTCCGGTACCATATTAGTCACTGATAAACACGACTGGTGTCTCAAATGTTTGGGCCCTGACCATTAACCCAAATCTTGTCTTTTGTTTTGTCAAATGAGAGGTGCTTCTGATCCAGACTGGCCAGCCAAACAGCGCTGATGGGAGGATCTGTCCTCCGAAGCACAGAAGGGACTCTGGAATGCTCCCAAGGCATGGACCTCACGGAGAGCGACTGGTTTCATATTCTGGGACAGTGGCTCAGAGCTCCGTAGGTGACTCCACCCAGACATCGGCCATCTCCCTGGCCAGCGTATGCTGACTCTCAAGAGGAGTTTGGCTTTATTCCTGGCAGCCTTGATATCCATAACATGGAGAGCTCTGGGAGTGCAGGCATTCACACCGAGCATACTGCCAGCAGTATCTGGCCGCGATGCTAGCCCTCGAACCAACATTTTCAGAATCCCTGAGGCTGATACCTGAGTCGGTACAGATTCCTGATATCCAACAGTCTCAAACTGTCATAGCTCTTGACTCTGATACCTCAGAGCATTGGTATCGGCATTGACCCTCAGCATCTAAGAAGCATGGCGACTTCTTGCCAGATTTTGATTCCAGTTCTTCAGAATCTGGCGAAGCTTCACTTGATTCCCGAGAACTCCCAGACATCACTTCAGACACTTCGCCACTTCAGGAACAACGTTGGTTCCCACCAGAAAATATGTTTCAGGAATTCATACGTGGCATGGTAGCAGGGCTTTCCATCATGGTAGCCTAGGAAAAGGAACAGAGGGCAGATGAATTGTAAATGCTCCAATACCCTCCCATGCCTAAGGAGGTGACTACCTTACCAGTGCATCATATCCTGCACGATCTTATGCTCTGCATGTGGGTGGCCCCACTTGGTACAGTGTACAGACTATCATGCTGCCTAGGATTCCAAAAACCTCAGCTCCCCCACCATTCAATGATGGTGGAATCGGCGATGTGCCGAATAAAGAGCTCAAAGAACCATTCATCCATGCTTCTGGGCAGGGGCTCGAACACTTGATGCCTTTGGGCATCGATGCTTCCAAGCTTGCATATTAGCTTCTAGAATCAACACTTACATGCTGTACACGGACATGTTTCTGAAGGATATCACCAGGGATCCTGGAGACTTTCACCCTCCTGCTTCCTGACAAATAAGCGGAGTGTATTTCAGACACTCATCAAGCATGGCCAAAATACTTAGTTTCTTACCAGAGCCTCTTTTGATGCCTTCGAATCAACAAGCAGAGCTTCAGCAGTCTGCGTTGGGGCTCGCAGAATTGCCTGGTTACAGGCATCATATCTCGAGCAATGGGTCCCGGATAAACTGGCCAGTATCCCAAGTACTGGAGAAAACCTTTTTGGTAAGCACTGGAGGGAAAAGGCACGAGAGATTAAGACACATGATCTCACCCTGAAACTCTTGTGCAGGAAGATAGTTGACCCATCCAAGAGGAAAGCTCCTTCCAAAGAAGTCTTTCTATTCTAAGAAGAGTTACTATCCTTTTCATCCACCTTCAGCTGCCTATCAGCCTCAGCAGAGGCAGCAGGAAACCCAAGGCTCCTAAGCCTCAACTAGCTGCACAAGCACAATCTACGCCTGGTTTTTGACTCTTTGCTAGAGAGTATTGCCAGTCTGCTTTTGGAGGGTCCCCAGCCCCTTCACATAGCAGGCAGACTCTGTCACTATGCCCACAAACATCAGAGCAGTGAACACTTCAAATTGTCCAAAGGGGTTTATCAGCTTCACTTCCAAGCCTTACCACCCCACCAGTTTCACAGGGGATTATTCCACACAACCCCTTCAAAGCATTCTCTTAAAAGATGTGGCCACCCTATTGTCCCAGGGTGCCATAGAAAGAATTCCTCCCCCTCGAAAGGATGGACTTCTACTCTCCATATTTTCTCATTCCAAAGAAAACCGGATTCAGTCCTATCTTGGATCTGAGACCTAAACCAGGTTCATTGTCTGAGAAGAAAAATTCAAAATGGTTTCCTTAGGAACTCTTTTTCCATACCTCCAGAGACCAGATTGATTATGTTGTTTAGACCTAAAAGAGGCTTACACGCATTTACTGTTCATCCATCGCACAGACAGTATCTGCGCTTCATGTTGCAAGGAAACCATTACCAATACCGGGTTCTCCCCTTCGGTCTAGCTCTGTTGCAAGGGTCTTCACTAAATGCATGACAGTAGTTGCTGCCTACCTATGTACCTTGGGGATTTTTGTCTTCCCTTACTTAGATGACTGGCTGATAGGGGACACTCCCCTCAAGAGGTAAGACTCTTCCTTCGTCCTACCATCATGGTGCTTTAACACCTGGGATTTATCCTAAACTTTCCAAAGTCTCACCTCTCTCCAGCCCAACGACTGGAATTTATTGGAGTGGTCTTAGACACTCAACAGCCCTGAGCTTTCTTCCCACAGAATCGCTGTGCCAGCCTTATCGAACTAGGCAAAACCTATTATTGTGGTCCCTTATTAGAGCAAATAAAATGTCAACTTACAGAAAATGCCCCAACACTAAACTCAGAGAGTACGGTATTTAAGAGCAACGAGGTCTCAGACTGAAGTGGGGCTATGCAATAGGTCTTATCATGCCTAATCACAGTGCACCCTTTTGCATCAATGACCTCTTAATGTCGCCTTGAGATTTCACTTTTTCTTTTTTTACTCTTTTTCATTATCAGCTGTTTTTTCCTAATATAAAAAAAGTACTCTGGAATATAGCTAAATGTGCTTATCTGAAGGACGGCAACAACCCCAACGCCAATCTTCAGCGCCTATGTGTTTCACCAAACACTAGGTTTCCTCGGGGGATGTATATCCAGATGTTCAATGGCAGCTTCAGTGTTCATACTCACTGTTTTAACTGAAACAGTAAGGACATATAGAATTCACCGTAGTCTCCTATTGCACTTATAGATCATATCCACAGCAAATGCAAAGTCAATCCCTTTAGAATGCGTACCTTCAGTATCTTAATCCATTCATTCTAACCGTAAGTCCAGCATTCAAAATAATGCCGTGCATGCGGGCTAGAAACAGGAAGACCAAATTTATAAGATCTACCTGCTCAGCTGAGAGTACACAGACAATTGTTGAACTTTCATTAACGGGATACTCCTATCCCGATTATAAGATTGTTAAACTGAACGAAAGCTGATGTAGATGGCTTTTTTCAGTTTGTGGATTGAGATCTTCCAAAGCGACATCTTCCATCTCCAAAAGAAGCAATGGCACAATCCACTCCAAAACCCACTCGAATTGGATATATTCAAACACAAGCAGTCCAATCAATCTGTACATTCAACCCATTTGGCTGTATTGATTGCAGATTATAGATCCAACGCTGTTCTCGGATTAGTAAACTTTGATCACGTGTCCTACCATTGAACCCAGTGTCTATTTGGTCCAAACAAAAGCAGCGTAATTTTTCAAACTTGTGGTTGAAAACCAAACAATGATCTACTATCGGTGCCTCTCTTCTTTTACAGTTTAACCTACTACGGTGTTCGTTCATTCGTATTCTAAAGGGATGAATGGTTTTCCCTATATATATTAAACGGCATGGACATTGGATACCGTAAACAGCATAGTTTGACCCACATGACGTCGATTTTTTTAAAACATAGATCCTGTCGTGATAATGAAATTCTGTCAACTCTAAAGTAATTTCGCAAATTTTACAATCCCCACATTTTTTATGGCCATGATAGCTCTCTCTCCGTTGATTGTCCAAAAGTCTTAACACCGCTAAGCTCAAATATTCTTTTAAGTTTTTATGACGTTGCCAGATGCAACGGATAGTCTCTTCCTCTAACCCCTGGATACTGTTAATCACATTAGTATGTCTTTTCAGAATTCTTTAAATTTGAGCACTATATGGCGAATATTTGGTTATAAGATTCACATTGTGAATATCTTCTTGATTTCCCTTACGAAATCAGTTGATCAAATCCCTTCATTTGTGGTGTCTCCCACAGAACCTACTTGTCAGATCCTTTTCAGATGCCTCTACTTCGATGCACCCTGAGGACTGATGCTTCCAAGCTGGGTTGGGGGGGGGGGGGCGCATCTTAACGACCTCACCACATAGGGACTGTGGACAGAATAGGAATTTGCCCTGCAGATCAACCTGCTAGAACTGCAGGCTCTTGGGGTTTTTCAACCCTAACTCTCGTGGCAACCTGCTCTAGTCGGGATGGTCAACCAAGTTGCCATGTTCTACATGAACAAATGGGGGAGGAAGTGTTTTGCCTATGCTCCTTTGCCATCTTTCACTGCATTCCCTTCAGAGTGGTGTATCTCCCGGGCGAACTCAATGTCTTTGCGGACAAGCTAAGTCATATCCTTCATCCACACAAATGGATCTTGCATTGGGAGATGGCTGCTCGGATTTTCCATTCGTGTGGAACCCCACTCATAGATCTTTTTGCCACTTCACAAAACATACAGCTTTCATGCTTCTGACCCAGGGTTCCATCCCTGCACAGACAGACCCCAGACACCTCCCTTCTCCACTGGGTACAGGGACTGCTTTATGCATTCACTCCCATCCCTTTGATACCCAAGACATTATTCAAGCTACAGGCTGACAGGGGCTCAGTGATTCTAATAGCCCTCTTCTGGTCTCATCAATTGTGATTTCCTCTGCTTTTTCATGTTGCGCAGACTCAGCCTCTCAGCCTGGGATGTGTACCCGACCTCTCTTCTCAGGACTGTGGGGCGCTCCTCCATCCCAATCTGCACACACTATGCCTGACAGCATGGCTGCTGAAAGGCTAGCACTCACTGACCTCGACCTACCACAGCCAGTCTGTTTGCCTCTCTCTGCTCTGGGAAGAGCAGTGTCCTCACAGTGCTTTGCTAGAGAGGTGGATATTTAACACCTGTGACAACTTTGCTGTGAGCTCTAGCTGTCTATTTGATTATTTGTTATCTTATTGGTGTGCTACTTCACCTCCCTGTTCCCTTTAGTTTTGCACTTCAGCTTCTCAGCTGTATAACTTACCTTGCCTCTCTCAACTAACTGGTTTTTGTGTGGTAGCCAGGTTAACTGTTTTAATTAAATATCTCTCCCTGCTCTGTCCCCAGAACCTGCTGCGTTTTTAAACTTTTTTCCTGCTCTAGCCTACCTGAGGGACTACCTCCCCTCCCCCCGGCTGAGGGTACAGGACAGGATACCTTGTAACAGCCCTCTTCTTTTACTAGGTCTTATTTCCCTCCCTCCATCCCCAACACCCACCCGCCCCTGGGGTAATTGTAGCTTTATAGGTACTTACACATCTTAGAGGAAAGGGGCTGCTCTCAGGTGCAGCTCTTTATCCAAATCAGTCATACATTGAGGACCTGAGATTAATTAATCTTCAGGTGAACAAGGTATATTAGAGGTATTAGATACACTTTTATTAGTATAAGCACCTACACCAACTCTTAGTGAATACAGAACTTTAAGACCTAAACACAAGCTTTAAACTAAGATGCAGACAACAGTCCAGCAGCGAGATGGGGGCTTTCCAGTCTTGTGCATTGAGTGTCACATGTATGATTTTCTCCCAGTTCGTGAGAGGTCTTACGTATGCACTAAGTGCAAGGAGCTCTTTGCTCTCAGGGAACAAGTCCGTTCTCTAGAGGTTAGAGTAGCAGACCTGGAAGACATAAAGACAGAGAAGTACATGGGCGAGACCTACAGGGATATAGTCCTGAAGTCCCACCTCCAGTCTGGCAGCATCCCTGTTGCCATGGGGGATAGAGGTCACGTGACTGGAGAGCATTACCCTGCTGTGGCAGGACGTGATCCTGTAACTAGGACCTGTCCTCCAGGTGATGTAAAACCCTCTCGCACCGAGGATGTTTCTCCAGGGCCATGTGCCTATGAGGGGAGGGTTAGGACAGCTGTTATAGTTGGTGATTCGATCATTAGGCATGTAGATAGCTGGGTGGCTGGTGGACGTGAGGATTGCCTGGTAACATGCCTACCTGGTGCAAGGGTAGCGGACCTCACGCACCGCCTAGATAGGATCTTAGATAGTGCTGGGGAGGAGTCTGCTGTCTTGGTACATGTCAGTACCAATGACATAGGAAAATGTGGTAGGGATGTTCTGGAGGCTAAATTTAAGCTTTTAGGTAGGAAGTTGAAATCCAGAACTTCCAGGGTAGCGTTCTCCGAAATGCTTGCTGTTCCACGTGCAGGACGCAAAAGGCAGGCAGAGCTCCGGAGTCTCAATGCGTGGATGAGACAATGGTGCAAAGATGAGGGTTTTGGATTTGTTAGGAACACGGGAACATTCTGGGGAAAGGAGGGGCTCTTCCGAAGGGATGGGCTTCACCTTAACCAGGATGGAACCAGACTGCTGGCATTAACCTTTAAAAAGGAGATAGAGAAGCTTTTAAACTAGAAAATAGGGAAAAGCCGACAGTCGCCCAAGAGTGCATGGTTCGGAAGAAGGTATCCTTGAAGGATACTACCGAAAGCAGTGAGGTTCCACAAAAGAGTAAAGTGTAGCCCAAATGCCCTTGAGTATGGTGCAGACAGAGCATAAAGATTCCAAATTACCCATGCCTACCAATAGCCAGATTAATATTAATAAAACAGTCTCTGAAATGCTTGTATGCAAATGCTAGAAGTCTAAACAATAAGATGGGAGAGTTAGAATATATAGCACTAAATGAGAGTTAGATATGATTGCAATCTCAGAGACATGGTAGGAGGAGGATAACCAGTGGGACACTGATACCTGGATACAAACTATATCGTAATGATTGAACTGATCAAATTGGAGGAGGGGTTGCACTCTGATAGAAAGGGCATTGACAGAAAGGATTAAAGTTTTGCAGGAAACAAAATTTGCTGTAGAATCTCTATGGATTGAAATTCCATGTATGAAGGGGGAAGGTGATGGCAGTGGGGGTATACTATCGACCGCCTGGCCAGAATGAACAAATGAATGATGAAATGCTTAGAGATCAAGGAAGCTAACAAAAGTTACAGCAAAGTAGTAATGGGTGATTTCAATTACCCTGGTATCGACTGGGTCAGTGTCACGGCAGGACATGCTAGGGAGATAAAGTTTCTAGATGAAATCCTTAGTGGAACACCAGATCTGGTGCAAGAAATAAGGGTGTTGGGACCACTTGGCAATAGTGATCATAGCATGATTGTGTTTGATATAATTAGTGGATGAGGGATAGTAAGGAAATCCACAGTACTACCTTTTAACTTTCGAAAGGGAGACTGATAAAATGAGGAATATAGTTAAAAAACTAAAAGGAGCGGTTGCAAAGGTTAAAGACTTACATCAAGCTTGGGTGTTGAAATATATTATCTCCAGGAACAAGCAGGAATGAGTCTTCACATATGGGTACGTCGGTACTGACGGAGTCTGCGCGGGAACGCTTCCCAGCGTCCAATCAAGAGCTTTTGGAAGCATCCCAGCACGCCTGCGTGCTGCCTTCCCGCCTTTCCCAACTGCCTCTCCTCAGTTTTCGTTTTTCCGCGGAGCCGGCAGGACGTCCTGTCACCGCAGAAAATTCTTGTTTTATTTCTTTAGTTTTCTTGTGGTCGCGCCATCGGTACCACTGGTGTTTTCTTTTCTTTTCTTTTCTTGTAAAATCTTCCTTTTCCACGGGATATTTTTTCTTCATCCAGATTCACTTTCCATTATCGGTTCCAACACCGATACTACCACCGACGTCGGTACCCTCCAGACGTGCATCGATAGCCTCGCTTCCTTCGATGTCGAGTCTGGAATCGATCTCCAGTCTGGAGGACTGGGTACCGACTCGCCTTGGTACCGGCTCTCGGCGGTACCGAAGGCTCGGTTCCGATTCGGATCCACAACTCTCGGTTCCCCCGAGGCCGATGGAGTTGCCACTGGTTGACCTTCCTTCACTGGTATCAGACATGGTACCGAAGTCGGTACCACTGTCCTCATTACCCTTACAGTCGGTGCCTTCCATGCTTCGCTTATCAGGCTCTCTGCCCTCGATGCCGAGTTTGGAATCGATCTCTAGTCTAGAAGACTGGGTACCAATAGGTTTTGGTACCGACACCTATCGATACCGGTGCTTCGGTACTGAGAATAGTGGCCGGAAGTTTTCGGTTACTTCGGTACCGATTGAACTGTCACCGATGACTGCTCCGATGTCTTTGTCGGGCTCGACTCCGATATCGGAACCGGTATTGGCATCGGTACCGGTATCCACAGTAGCATCATGGCCAACTCCTGCCATGCTTTTTTCAACAGGATCGTTCCATTCTATACAAAGCTTGGAGTCGATACCTGGCATGGACAATGTGGTAAGGACGGTTGCCGCTCCTGACAGCCAGTACCAGCAACCATCCCTTAAGCATTCCACACTGCACTCTGCAGGATCTTTTATTCCTATATATTTGGATAACTCTGTGGGTGCTCAGGCTAGTTCTTAGATCTAACCTGTCCAAGGGAGATTCCTGTTTGGGATCCCTCTTTTCAGAGTTTCCTCTTGGATATAGCAAGATCCCTTGCCATTCCTATTCCAGGACATGATCCTGCACAAGGCTCTGTTCCTACCAAAGCAAAGGACACCATAATGCTTCCTTTGCATCATTCCTTGCAGGATCTCCTTCTAGGAATGTGGGAAACACCTTTAAGGGTACCCCCTCCTCCCAGGGCAACTGATCTCTTATATCAGGTGCCCCCCTCTCCAGGGTTTCAAAAGACTCAACTTCCTCATCATTCCATAGTAGTGGAATCAGCAATGAGGCGGGTAAAGAGTAAGAAAAAGCACTCTTCTTATCCGCCAGGTTGTAAGTCTAAGACACTAGATGCCTTTGGACGTCAAACCTTCCAGACATCTATGCTTTCTGCAAGAATCTCTCATATATTTTTTTATATGAGTCTTTCTCTTGAGGAGGTCACAAAACAATTACATCTTTTGACTTCTTTCCTTCCAGATTCCAGGAGTACAGACTATTCCTCACTGCTTAAGCATATCCAGAATATCTCTTGGTTTCTTTCTCGTGCTTCCCTAGACTCTTTTGAGTCTGTTAGCAGGACGTCTGCTATAGCTATAGGGGCACGACGTAGAGCCTGGCTCCAAGCTTCAGACTTGGACAGATGGGCACAACAACGTCTGGGACATACTCCTTGCACTGGAGAAAATCTTTTCAACAAGGAGTCTTTACGTCAGGTTACTCAGTTGTCCACTGATTTACCTGTTCCTAAGGGTTGTTCTACACCTTCTTCTGTCCCAGTAGGTAGGAAATGTCCTACCAAACTTTCTTCCCACAGGAGAAGAAGGTTTTATTCCTCACTTGCCCATCATACAGATGTTCCCCAACAGGGGAGGCATCATCCTGGTCTGAGGAATCCAACCTCTCACCAGGCTCAGCAAACCCAGCACCTGCAGGGTTTCTGATCAATCATCATCAGATGCTTGTGACTCTTGGGGTTAGAATCTACATTTGCTTCTTCTCAATAGAGGCAATCCACTGCTTCATTCTAACCCCTACACATGGATCTCTTTCCAAAAGACATCCATTTTTTTCTATATTTCTATGAGCTGTCAGGATGTTCATGCCTATAGGTCACAGGTTGCTCCTCTTTTTCCTGCTAGGGAAAGAGGTCTACCCACTATCAAATGATAGTTCCTGTGCCAGCATGTATTTTTCCTTTCTATAGACTTCCTACTTCGTAAGTCTTCTTCAGCTCCATTCTCTTCACCCTCTTACCAAGTTTTTCCTCTGTAAGAGCGGAATTACTGGGAGGCTTTTTCTTCAGCCTCTCTAGTTTTCTCACTGTCCAGTGCGGAGTTTTCCTCTGAGTTACCTCCTCTATTTCAATCTTGCTTTGAGGCAGCTTATCAGACATGTTCAGAGTTTCCTACTCCTGTTCTGTCTGTTCTTTCTGTTTTGAACAGTAAGATTCTTTCTGCTGTTTTGCTAGCAGCTGCCTATGCAGGAACCTTAATGTTTGGACCACTGGTTCTTGTCCACAAACAACCAGATTTGTCCTCCACTAACATTCTGTCTAGCTTTAGTAGTGGCTCCAAGTCCAGTGCTTCATCTCTCTTGGAGATTATCTCACTACAAGCTTTCTGGATTATCTTCTATTTCTGCCATCTCCATTCTCCTGGGTTTGGCTGTATAGTTGGCAGAGATACTGGCTCTCTAGCAGCCAGTTCTATCTCCTCATTCTCCTGCATCATGCTCTCTGCAATTACAGAGAAGCTTTCCACTATGGGCCCTTGCTAGAGAGCATGGTTTTGTTTTTCTCCAGCAGCTATCCTAGCTGGTTAGAAAAGGCTTTTCAGTCATGTCTCCCATGACTAGAAGGTTCTCCCTTCTTTTACTATCTCCTTTTTGATATAAAGGACATAGGCCTTCTCTTACGTGAAAGCTCAAGGAGTTGGAAGTTCCCTGCTTTGGTCGATAGCATTCCCAATCGGGGATATGCTCGTCCTCATGGTAAGAACGCATGATTCTTTTGCCCTTAAGCAGGTCAACCTGGTATCTCATCTCTAGGTGTCTTCTGTCTACTTACCATGCTAGAGTCCTGGAAGACTCTGGACTTGCTCTCTGCACGTTGATATTATCCTCTGTTTTTCACGTAACAGTCCTGGTTATTTTTCACTAGCTAGCATTCTTGCAGGTCATAACCAGGAGGAATAGATTCTCTATATGTCTTCTCAAGTAGGTTCCACCTCGTTATTAGATGAATCTTTCCTCTCCACATATCCAATGTGAATACCGTGCTGTAGGCATATCTGTCTGTTTAATTGCAGACACACATATGTAGGCCTACATATCCATATTTATTTTTGTGTGTATTTTGTGCCCTTCCATATCTCACTATAGATATATTCTTATATGTCTATCTATATAGATATGTATCCACATACTTATCTATCTCACTGTCTATCCTCATATAGCTATATGATTCTGACAGAGGGGCTTTATCCATACCTATGCTATCTAGCAGGTTTGGGGTTCTACACACACAACCACTCCTGTGGTAGTCAACAATTTTTATACTATAACCTACGGGTTTAGGTACCTCTGAAGCTCTCCCTGCTCCAATATCTCTCCTAGCTTACCCCAGTTAGGAGAGACATTGTGGATCTTCAGTTAATCACAGGCTTAACGCCTCAGGCATTTGTCCTCTCTTTTTGGGATACAAGGGGTTCCCATACCCTTTCTCCCCACAAGGACTCTGCCTGTCCAAATCGTTGCTCCTAAGAGTGAGCCACTCTGCCGCCAAAAGAGTTAAGTTTTTGTCTTAAAGCCTTCCGCTGAAGGCCCACCGTTTTTGTACTACCCCAGTTTTTCCTACTGGGGTTACCTGTTACCTTTCTGGATTCTGACCTCCACTGTTTTTCCTACAGGTTTATTACCTCCACTTACAGTGAGGTCCTCTTCAAGGTTCCTCTACTGGGTTTCCCAGTAGATCCATGAACCTCCATACTTCTGTGAAATCCTGTCAGGGGAGGTCCATATTGCAATCTTCTTTGCAATATCATTGATTACAATCATCATCCTCACATGGACTCCTCTGCAGTCCTATCCTAGGTTAGCTGTTCCACAGCATTCTTCTTTTCTCAACTCCTACCCTCCATCCTCAGGATGCCTGGTGTTCTGGGAGATAGCATGTTCCAACCTATGACATGCTGGGACTCCAGGCATCTAAGCTTGGGAGTCCCCATATGTGAAGACTCATTCCTGCTTGTTCCTGGAGATAGCACAATTACTTACCTGTAACAGGTGATCTCTGGGAACAGCAGGAATAAGTCTTCACAACCCACCCACCTCCCCAGGAGTTCTATCTCTATCTAGCTTTCCTTTCCTCTCTCTCTCTTTGTCTCAGCTTTAAAACTTAACTGAGGAGAGGCAGTTGGGAAAGGCGGGAAGGCAGCACGCAGGCGTGCTGGGATGCTTCCAAAAGCTCTTGATTGGACGCTGGGAAGCATTCCTGCGCAGACTCCGTCGGTACCGACATACCCATATGTGAAGACTTATTCCTGCTGTTCCCAGAGATCACCTGTTACAGGTAAGTAACTGTGCTATCCTGTAAGCCCAGACCAGCTGTATTCCACGCATTAAGAAAAGTGGAAAAAAGTCCAAAAAACTGCCAGCATGGTTTAAAGGGGTGAGGTCAGAGAGGCTGTTGCTGCCAAAAAAACATCTTTCAGGAAATGGAAAAAAGAGCCAAACGATGAAAACTGGAAACAGCACAAGCACTGGCAAGTTAAATGCAAAGCATTGATAGGGCAGGCAAAGTGAGAATTTGAGAAGGAACTTGCTACGGAAGCAAAAACATGAAATAAAGACTTTTTAAAGTACATTCGTAGCAAAAGGCCTGTGAGAGTCAATTGGACCATTAGATGATAGAGGGGTAAAAGGAGACAAGGCTATAGCGGAGAGACTGAATGAATTCTTTGCTTCGGTCTTTACTGAGGAAGATGTTACCCAAGACTGAAGTGGTATTTAAAGGTGATACTGCAGAGGAATTGAGAGAAATATCGTAACTATTTGATAAACTGAATAATAGCAAATCACCTGGACCGGATGGTATACATCCAAGAATGTTGAAAGAACTGAAATATGAGATTGCAGACCTGCTATTAGTAATCTGTGAACTTTCATTACAATCATCTGTAATACCTGAAGATTGGAGGATCGCCAATGTAACGCCAATTTTTAAAAAGGGTTCCATGGGTGATCCGGGAAATTAGACCGGTGAGCCTGACGTCAGTACCGGGGAAAATGGTAGAAACCATCATAAAGAACAAAATTACACAGCATGTAGATAGTCATTAATGGGAGACAGCCAACATGGCTTTAGACAAGGAAGATCTTGTCTTACTAATCTGATATGTTTTTTTGAATGTGTGAATAAACAGGTAGACAAAGGTGAGTCGGTTGATATAGTGTATCTGGAGTTTCAGAAAGCCTTTGACAAGTTCCCTCATCAGAGACTTGGAAAAACTAAAAAGTCATGCGATAGGAGGCAGTGTACTATTCTGGATCAGGAACTGGTTAAAAGATAGAAAGCAGAGGGTAGGGCTAAATGGCCAATTCTCCCAATGGAAAAAGGTGAATAGTGGAGTACCCCAGGGATCTGTACTGGATCCGCTACTTTTTGACATATTCATAAATGACCTGGAAAAGGGAATAACTAGTGAGGTTATCAGATTTGCAGACAAAACTGTTTAAAGTTGTTAAAACCCAAGAGAACTGTGGAAAACTGCAGGAGGATCTGGATAAATTGGAAGACTGGGCATCCGAATGGCAGATGAAATTTAATGTGGACAAGTGCAAAGTTATGCACCTAGGAAAGAACAACCCACACTATGGTTACTCGATGCAAGGTTCCACATTGGGAACCACCACCCAGGAAAAAGATTTAGGAGTCATCGTGGATAACATGTTAAAAACCCTCCGCCCAGTGTGCAGCGATGGCCAAGAAAGCAAATAGAATGCTAGGTATCATAAGAAAAGGAATGGAAAATAAAAACAAAGGATATTATAATGCCTCTGTATCATTCCATGGTACGACCGCACCTTGAATATTGTGTGCAATTCTGGTCGCCGTATCTTAAAAAGGATATAGCGTTATTAGAAAAGGTACAGAGAAGAGCCACCAAAATGGTAAAGGGGATGGAAGTCTACTCCTATGAAGAGAGGCTACAAAGGTTAGGGCTCTTCAACCTGGAAAAGAGACGTCTGAGTGGAGATATGATAGAGGTCTATAAATTAATGAATGGAGTGGAATGGGTAAACGTAGATCAATTGTTTATGCTATCAGAATATAGAAAGACTAGGGGACATGTAATGAAGCTACAGGGTAAACTATTTAAGACAAATAAGAGAAAATATTTTTTCACTCAACGTGTTATCAAACGCTATAATTTGTTACTGGAGGATGTAGTAAGAGCTGTTAGTGTAGCTGGGTTTAAAAAAGGTGTGGACAAGTTCCTGGAGGAAAGGTCCATAAACCATTATTAAAAAGGGACCCAGGATATCAGTGCTTGACCCAATACAAGTATTGTTGAACCTGTGTCTTTTGGGGATACTGCTAGGTACGTATGACCTAGTTTGGCCGCTGTTGGAAACAGGATGCTGGGCTTGATGGACCTTGGTCTGACCCAGTATGGCATATCTTATGTTCTTATGTTCTTAGACAAGGATGTCATCCTAGCATCTTGTAAGGATTTCACCAGACGATCTTATGTCTTCAAATGGCATAGGTTTGCTCTCTGGTACTCCCCAAAGGGCATTAACTCTTTTTCTTGTCTGGTGGAGCTGGTTTAACAATATCTCCTTCCCTCATCCTTGACAGGTCTTAAGACTAACTCAGAATTCTTCTTAATGCCATTGCGGCCTTTCACAGACCCATGGAGGACAGCCTATCTCCTCACACCCCTTAGCATGCTTCATGCGAGGTATCCTGCTGTCCAAGCCACCCATTAAACCACCTCAGGTGGCCTAGGATCTGAATGTGGTTCTTGCACAACTCTTAAAGTCATACTTCGAACCTTTTAGCCACCACTTCACTGAAGTTTCTATCTTGGAAAGTCATCTTCCTTGTTGCCCTCACTTCAGTGAGCTGCATCAGTGAGCTGCATCCCCTCTATACTCTTTTCCACCATGACAAGGTGATTCTCTGTACTCATTCACACTTCCTCCTGATGGTAGTTTCCTCTTTGCATCTAAACCAGTCTGTGGTAATCCTGATTTCTCCAGGACCAAGCAGGAAGTCAGTCCTCACTTATGGGTGACGTCGGCGCCGACGGAGCCCTCGCGGAGCAATTTTCCCCAGCTTTCAAAGAAAGCCTTTGGGAATTGCAGCGCGCATGCGCGGTCGTCTTCCCGCCCGAGGGTGCCATCTTAGCCAGTCTTCTTTTTTCCGCGGAGCCCTACAGACGTCCCCGTCTTGTCCCCGCGAAAAAGTTGATTTTCTTCTTTGTTTTATCCTTTTTTCTTTCGGTTCGACGCCGATCGTTTTCCCGCCCGGACTCGCGACGCCGGTCTCGAGTCCGCTTACTTTTTTCGGTTTTTCTGACTTAGTCAGCTTTCGTTTTCGGTTTCCCTGGCAGCCCGGTCCTTTGACCTCGCAGGGGCCCTTTTTCCCCCGATGGCTGCCAGTGGGTTTAAGCGGTGTGGTCGGTGTGACCGAAATATGTCACTAACCGACACACACGACTTTTGCCTCCGCTGCCTGGGCCCGGATCATGAGGAACTGATCTGTGGGCCCTGCAGCAAACTGTCCTCAAAGGCGTTGAGGAGTCGGCGGCATCAGCGTGAGAGAATCTTCGCTGACCCCAGCCGTACCCGGACCTCGTCGGAGGCCTCCGCGTCGAAAGGCTCCAGCTCGGACCGTCGCCGGAGCTCCTCCGACCGGGGTTCTCCCTCCGGGGACCATCGTCGGAAGGAAAAACCCGCGAGGGCGGCGTCGGTGGACGCTCCTGGTTCCGCGAGGGCCAGGTCGCATAGCCCCGACAGCCGCCCCGGGTCCTTGGAGAAGGAACACATCCCGAAGCGACCTCGCCTGGAGTCGGAGATGCCTGCCCGGGTAAGTCCTGTGGTCCTTCTGGACTCGCCTCCGCGACAGCCGACGTCGGGCCCGACGCCGTCGGGGCCCGAGTCGGGGGCTGCTGGGTCACCTGAGCTCGGACTCAGGTTGACGGCCTTGGAGAGCAGACTGTCTGCCTTCATGGACCAGCAGCGGGCACTGCTCGCTGGCCTCGCTGGCGCCGCTGCCCCGACCGCCGGGACGTCGACGTCCAAGTCGACCCCGGAGACCGAGCCGATCCTCGAGTCAATGAGAACTCGAGTCGATCCTCGGTCGAGGTCACCCTCGGCCTCCCGTTCGGGACCGAGGTCGCCGACGCCGACTCCCTCGACGTCGGGACGGCTGGCGCCGCACCCTGCCCGGGCCGACCCCACCGAGTCCTCGTCGGAGTCGGTCTGGGAGTCTGAGGAGGAAGAGTCACCTGATTCTTTCCGGACTCGGTGTGTCCCATCGGACTCACCGGGGTCCGAGCCTCGGAAGCAGTCCCCCCCGGAGGATGCCCGGTTCTCGGACTTCGTTAGGGATATGGCCAAGGCTTTGGCCTTCCCTGCGGATCCCGAGGAGGAGCCTCGAGCCGAAGAGCTCGACGCCCTCCAGTATGACTCTCCCGCGAGGGAGCACTTTACTGTGCCGGTTCCTCCTATGCTGGAACGACTACTCTTCCGCATGTGGGAGAGTCCGGCCTCCTCGCCGGTCCTGAGCAAGCGGGTCGATTCTATCTATCGGGTCCGCAAGAGCCCTGGCTTTCAGAAGGCGCAGCTGCCACACCATTCCATGGTAGTGGAATCGGCCATGCATCGTCTTAAGAGCCAGAAGATGCACTCCTCGGTGCCTCCTGGAAGGGAGGCCCGTAACCTGGATGGCCTTGGCAAGAAGTGCTTCCAGGGCTCTATGCTCGCATGTCGTGTCCAGACTTACCAGCTCTACATGGGCATGTATCTCCGGGATCTGGCTGAAGAGCTAGCCGGATTCTCCGCTGGTCTCTCCGAGGAGCCCTTGCGGAGGTTCCTAGCCTTGTCCACGGGCATTCGGGAATGCTCAAAGTTCATGTCCCGAGCAGCCTATGATGGCTTTGAGGCCTCGGCTAGAGTGGCCGCAGCCGGCATCGGTGCCCGCCGACAGGCTTGGCTTCAGTCGTCGGACCTTGAGCCCTGGGTACAGGACAAGTTGGTCGATGTCCCCTGCCGAGGCGAAAACCTCTTTGGCAAGCCCATGGCGGAAAAGGCTGCACAAATTGAGACTGAGACTCTCACCAGGACCAGGCTTTCTAGGAAGACCTCCGCCCCTTCCCAGAAAAAGAAGGGCTCGGGAAAAAAGTCCTTTTACCCGAGGAAGGCGGCTGCCTACAAACAGTACCCCCATTATCAGGCCCCTGCAGCTCCCCAACAGGGCCAGCAGGCCAAGGGACGGGGTAACGGGTCCCGTAGGCAGCAAGCCCCCAAGCCTGCACCACCAGCCCCTGCTCAGCAGGGTGGGGGTTTTTGACTCGCTCAGCATAGCCTCTCCCCCCCGCTGGTTCCTCCCAGCACCGGAGGCCGGCTGGTTCACTTCGCCCACAGGTGGTCCAGCATCACCGCAGATGCCTGGGTACTTCAGGTCGTGCGAGAAGGCTACCTTCTCCACTTCCATCAGGTCCCTCCCTCCTCTTTTCCGGGAGAACCTTCGCGCCCCCCTCTGCACAGGGAGTTGCTCCTTCAGGAGTTAGCAGGTCTTCTGCAGGAACAGGCGGTGGAACCGGTGCCCCACCACCTGAGAGGTCAAGGCTTTTATTCAAGGTATTTTCTGATACCAAAGAGAACAGGGGGCCTCAGACCCATCCTGGACTTGCGCAACCTCAACAAGTTCCTTGTGCGGGAGAAGTTCAAAATGCTTACCCTTGGAATCCTTCTGCCCTACCTCCAGCAGGGAGATTGGCTATGCTCCTTGGATCTAAAGGATGCCTACACGCACATCCTCATCCACCCAAGCCACCGCCAATACCTAAGGTTTGTGGTGGCAGGAAATCATTACCAGTACAGAGTACTGCCCTTTGGCCTATCCTCCGCACCGCGAGTCTTCACAAAATGTCTCGCGGTCGTGGCGGCCCATCTCCGGCTTCACGGCCTCTATGTCTTTCCGTACCTCGACGACTGGCTCATCAGAGCAGCGTCCGCTCAGGAGGTCACCAACGCCACGTGCCGCACGGTGACTCTGCTGCAGCACTTGGGCTTTGTTATAAACTTCGCAAAGTCCACTTTGCTCCCCTCACAGGATCTCGAGTTCATCGGCGCAAGGCTGCACACTCCTCGGGCACGAGCGTACCTACCGCTCGACAGGGCTCAACGGCTCATGGACCTAGCCGACCGCTTTCGCAGCCAGCCCCTGGTCTCCGCCAGGCGCTTCCTGAGACTGCTCGGCCATATGGCTTCCACCGTCCATGTGACCCCCGATGCCCGCCTGAATATGCGGTCTGCTCAATGGTGTCTCCGCCAGCAGTGGCGACAAGCCACAGGCGGCCTGGCAGACCTAGTGCGCGTCTCCGAGCCGCTGCTCTCGTCTCTCCGGTGGTGGCTCCGGCAGCCGAACCTGATATTCGGAATGCCTTTCCAGTCACCTCAGCCGACCCGGGTGCTGACCACCGATGCATCCCTCCTGGGCTGGGGAGCACATTGCCAAGAGGCACGTACTCAGGGCCTCTGGACCACGTGGGAGTCTGCTCAGCAGATCAACTTCCTGGAGCTCAGGGCGATCCGCCTAGCTCTCAAGGCCTTCTCCCACCTGACTTCCCAACAGTCCGTCCTTGTCCAGACGGACAATCAAGTTGCCATGTTCTACGTGAACAAGCAGGGGGGCACGGGCTCCTTCCTCCTCTGCCGGGAGGCACAGAAGCTCTGCTCTTGGGCCGTCAGTCACGGCATTCTCCTCAAGGCAGTTTATCTCCCGGGCCAAGAAAATTGCCTTGCAGACAAACTCAGCAGGGTCCTCCAGCCGCACGAGTGGCGTCTGGATCCCTTGGTAGTTCAGAAGCTCTTCCTCATGTGGGGTCTCCCCACAGTGGATCTCTTTGCCAGTCCTCACAACCGGCAGCTTCCTCGCTTCTGCTCTCGTCAGCCACACCCCCTTCGGATTGCGGCGGACGCCTTTCTGATCTCGTGGTCGGGGAGCCTTCTGTACGCTTTCCCTCCCATCCCGCTGGTCTCTCGGACTCTTTTCAAGGTTCTCCGAGACAAAGCCTTCATGATCCTGGTGGCCCCTCGCTGGCCCAGGCAGCCGTGGTTTCCGCTCCTGCTGCAACTGGCGGTGGAGGATCCAATCCCTCTGGGGGTACAACCGGATCTCCTCACTCAGGATCAGGGGTCCCTTCTGCACCCCAACCTCAGGTCTCTCAACCTCATGGCCTGGCTGCTGAGAGGGTAGTCCTTGCTCCCCTTCTCCTGCCGGCGGAGGTGGAGGAGGTCGTCTTGGCTTCGCGACGGCCTTCTACCCGCAAATGCTACGCCCTTAAATGGCGTCGCTTTGCAGTCTGGTGTACCCAACAGTCTCAGGATCCCTTCTCCTGCCCGGTGTCGGTGATCTTGCAGTACTTGCTGCACCTCTCTAATCTGGGACTTAAGTCCAACTCCGTCAAAGTTCACCTCAGTGCTCTTTCAGCACATCATGTGCCAGTGGACGGCAGACCTCTCTCCAATGACCCTCTCGTAGCGAGGTTTCTCCGGGGTCTCCTTCTACTTAAACCACCTCTGCGCCCGCCAGCGCCTGACTGGGACCTGAATGTGGTTTTGCAGCGGATCACCTGTCCGCCTTTTGAACCTATGGCTACCTGTTCTCTCCGTTTTCTGTCTTGGAAAACACTGTTCTTGATAGCCCTCACTTCCGCTAGACGCGTAAGTGAATTGCAGGCCCTCGTGTCTGATCCCCCTTACACTAGGTTCTACAAGAATAGGGTAGTCCTACGGACTCACCCAAAATTTCTGCCTAAAGTGGTCTCCCCTTTTCACATCAATCAGGAGGTGGTACTTCCAACCTTCTTTCCCAGACCACACTCCAGCCGAGCTGAAACGGTCCTCCATACCCTGGACTGTAGAAGGGCATTGAACTTCTTCCTTGACCGTACGCAGGAGCACCGTAAAGCTGCTCAGCTTTTTGTGTCTTTTGACCCCAATAGATTGGGGCTCCCGGTCTCCAAGCGTACTCTGTCCATCTGGGTTGCGGACTGTATCTCTTGGGCTTATGGGGCAGCCGGACTCTCCTTAGAAAGTCGAGTCACGGCTCATTGCGTTCGGGCAAAGGCCACGTCAGTGGCTTACCTCCGCTCTGTTCCGCTGGCAGACATCTGCCGGGCCGCTACTTGGTCTTCAAGCCAGACTTTTGCGGTCCATTACTGTCTCGAGAGGGAGTCCCGTAGGGACAGTGCTTTCGGACAGGCAGTCCTCCGTAATCTCTTTGAGGTCTGAGCAACTCCTACCCTCCATCCCGGATGTGGGCTACCGGTGGGTGATAATTCAGCGAAGATTCTATCCTTCTGTGCTGCTGAGCTAGAGGGAGCTCATTTTTGTGCTTAGGGTCTCCGGTAGCCTTGAGCTTGGGAGTCCCATAAGTGAGGACTGACTTCCTGCTTGGTCCTGGAGAAAGCGTAGTTACTCACCTGTAACAGGTGTTCTCCAGGAGCAGCAGGAATCAGTCCTCACTACCCTCCCTCCTCCCCTTGGAGTTGCAATCGTCTGCTTATGTTCTTTTTTGCAAATTTTTATGCTGTCTTTTTAGCTATGTCATCTGACTGGCTAAGATGGCACCCTCGGGCGGGAAGACGACCGCGCATGCGCGCTGCAATTCCCAAAGGCTTTCTTTGAAAGCTGGGGAAAATTGCTCCGCGAGGGCTCCGTCGGCGCCGACGTCACCCATAAGTGAGGACTGATTCCTGCTGCTCCTGGAGAACACCTGTTACAGGTGAGTAACTACGCTTTTCTTCCCTAGATCACATGTCTCGGGTTGAAGCAGCGCTACGCACCTTGGACTGGCTTATTACTTGGATATAAATAAGGATCACAGACTGTCCTCTCAATTATTCATCTCCTTTGATCCTAGTCACATAAGTCTACTGGTGACGAAATGTACTCTATCGACATGGATAGCAGATTGCATTTCTTTCGCTTATGCACTGGCAGGACTCTTTGGAGGGTCATGTCACTGTTCACAATATGCAGGCTATGGCAACCTCAGTAGCTAGTCTCCAGTATCCATTGACGAGATCTGTTGGGCAGC
Source organism: Ichthyophis bannanicus (assembly GCA_033557465.1). Classification (NCBI taxonomy): domain Eukaryota; kingdom Metazoa; phylum Chordata; class Amphibia; order Gymnophiona; family Ichthyophiidae; genus Ichthyophis; species Ichthyophis bannanicus. The sequence goes on from CM066037.1 coordinate 213,167,160, forward strand.
TACCTGGTCCTCCATTTATACCTTTGCACACTACTGTCTGAACAGAGACTCCCATCGGGATGCTGTCTTTGGCCAAGCTGTACTCCAGCACCTCTTTGGGACTTAAATGCAACTCTTACCCTCTGTCCTGGATTTCTGCAAGATACCAGACTATCACTGGGGGAGTATTGCCTCCTGGAATAGAGTCCATTGGCTCACAACTCTTCAAGACTCTTCAGATACAAGTGTTTTATTTCAGGGATCTCACTGCTCCCCCCCATACCAGTCTAGTACCCGGGAGCTAGTAAGTCCCATATATGAAGACTGCATTCCTGCTTGTTCCTGGAGATAGTGTAGTTACTCACCTGTAACAGGTGATCTCTGGGAACAGCAGGAATCAGTCTTAACAACTTCCCCTTCTCCCCTAGGAGTTGTAGGTTTATTTTATTCTCCTCGTCTTTTCAGCTACAAACTCAACTAAGGAGAGGAGTTGGGAAAGCGGGTACACAGGTGCAGTGGAGTGCTCCCAAAGAGCTTTCCTATTGAACGCTGGGGAGCGTCCTGCGCGGGCTCCATCAGTAATGTTCACAGATATGTGAAGGCTGATTGCTGTTCTCAGAGATCAACAGTCACAGGTGAGTAACTGCACTTTATATGCCTACCCATCAATTCCACTGATAGCAGGATCAGGGGGCATTGCTCCATCCCAGTATCCAGGTACCCGCCTGATGGCTGCTGAGAGGGGTAGTACTTTCAAATCTGAATTTACTGGATGCCATAAAGGACATTTTTCTGGCATCCTGGAAAGACTCCATGCGATGCATGTATGCCTTTAAATGGTGCCAGTTTATAGTGTGTTGTACTTAGCACACCCTCAACCCTTTCATTTGTCTAGTGGAAAGTCTTCTACTGTATCTCCTCCAGGTCTGGAAACTAGTTCAATTTGTGTCCACCTCAGTGCTATTTCAGCTTCACATTGGGGGATTGATGTAAAACCCGTTTCCACACATCCATTGGTAGCTCGTATCATGCATGGACTCCTGTTGACTAAACCACCACCACCACCACTACTACTACTACTGAGCATTTGTATAGCGTTACAAGATGTACGCAGTGCTGCACAGACATGTAAGAGAGAGTCCCTGCTCATCAGAACTTACGATCTAGTCAAGACAGACAACACAGGAAGTGTAGACAGGGATGCATCTAGGGGGAATAGTAAGGAAAAACAAAGGAGGACAATGAGTCAATATTTGAAAGCGGCAGCGAAGAGGTGAGTTTTCAGCCTGGATTTGAAAAGGACCAGAGAAGGCACCTGACAAACAGACTCAGATAGTTTGTTCCAGGCATAAGGAGCAGCAAGGTGAAAGGAGCGAAGTCTGGGGTTAGCAATAGAAACAATTTTCCAGAAGAGTGGAGTTTCCGGGGAGGGGTGTAGGGAGGTATAAGAGGGGAAAGGTAGTGAGGAGCACTTATGGTGAATGCACTTACAGGTCAGCAGGAGAAGTTTGAACTGGATGCATAAACAGGTAGGGAGCCAATGAAGTGACTTGAGAAGATGGGTAATATGATCATGACAAGGTTGGCGGAAGATTAGCCGCGCAGCAGAGTGTTGAACAGATTGACAGGGAAAGAGAAGATTCAGTGGGAGACCATAAAGGTGTAGTTTACAATAGTCAAGACAAGAGGTGATTAAGGAGTGGATAGGTGTCTTAGTAGTGTGTTAAGAAAGGAAGAAAGAAACGGCAGGTATTAGCTATCAGATGAAGGAGAGAGGAGTCAAAGACGACCCCAAGCTTGCAAGTTGAGGAAACAGGGAGGGGTAGAGAGTTATCTGCAGAGACTGAGAAAAGAGGAGAGGTGGTTTAAGGGGAAAAATAAGAAGCTCAGTTTTAGCCATGTTCAATTTCAAGCTGGGGTGAGACATCCAAGCAGCACTGTCAGAAAGGCAGGCAGAGAGCTGTGTCTGGACTGCCGGAGAGATTTCAGATGTAGAGAGGTAGATCTGGGGGGAGTCAGCATAAAGATGGTACTGAAAACCATGGGAAGAGATGAGCGCACCAAGGGACTGGGTATAGAGAGAGAAAAGGAGTTGGACCCAAGACAGATCCTTGGAGTACACCAACTGAGAGCGTGATAGCAGCAGAGGAGGATCCCCCAGAACAAACACTGAAAGAGTGATGGGAGAAATAAGAGGAGAACCAGGATAGTGCAGAACCCTTAAAACTAAGTGAGGACAGGGTATTAAGGAAAAGGTTATGGTCAACAGTGTTAAAAGCAGCAGAGAGGTCAAGAAGGATAAAGACTGAGTAAAGGCACATGGATTTTGCTAGGAACAAGTCACTGGAGACTTTGGCAAGAGCTGTTTCAGTAGAATGTAAAGGATGAAAGCCAGAATGTAAAGGATCGAGGAGAGAGTCAAGACAGTGGCAGTGAACCGCATGTTCAAGTAGTTTAGAAATGAAGGGGAGGAGGGAGATGGGTCGCTAGGACAGGCATGATCAAGTGAGGGTTTCTTGAGGAGAGGTGTAACTACAGCATGCTTGAAGGCTGCAGCGACAGTTGCAGTGGAGTGTGATAGGTTGAGAATGTGAGAGATGGAAGAGACGATAGTGGAGGAGATGGGGCTTGGGAGACGGGTGTGAAAAGGATCAAAGGAGCAGGTAGTGAGTTTGTAGGAGGAAAGGTGTGTGGTTTCCTGCTCGGAGATCATAGAAAAGGAAGAAAGGGTAGCAGAGGTAGAGGGGAAAAGTTGGGAGTGAAGAGGGGGAGGAGGGGAAGGAGAGGTAGCTGACTTGGTGGAGAATTGGAGGGTGGTGATGTGGATTTTGTCATGGAAATAGCCAGGGTTTGGGCAGAAAGGGAGGGAGGGGTCTGAGGTGGAGGCACCTTGAGGAGATAGTTGAGAGTAGTAAAGAGATGGCAAGGTTCAGAGGCAAGAGTTAGTCAGATGTACATAATAGCCTTGTTTGGCAAGTGCTGTGGCTGACTAGAAAGAGACAAGCATGAATTTGAAGTGTAGAAAGTCCGCAAAGGAGTGGGATTTGAGCCAAGTATGCTCAGCTGAACGGGCACAGGAACGTTTATAACGGATAGTGGATGAAAGCCAGGACTTGGGTTATAGTACGCCTCAAAGGATGTGGCATGAGCAGAGCGAGAGCATCCAGAGCAGAGGAGAATGCAGCGTTATAGGAAACTATTGTCTCATCAACAGACTCAGATGACATAGTGGAGGAAATAGGTGATAAAACAGTGGAGGAGAGAACCAAAGGGTCAATAGCATGAAGATTTCTGAAGAGGTTAGAGGAGACAGGACGAGGTTGATGCAATAAAGACAAAAGTAGCCCAAATGCCCTTGAGGGCGGAGCAGACAGAGCTTAAAGATTCCAAATTACTCCTGCCTACCAATAGCCAGATTAATATGAATAAAATACAGTCTCTAAAATGCTTGTATGCAAATGCTAGAAGTCTAAAAAATAAGATGGGAGTGTTAGAATATATAGCACTAAATGAGAGGTTAGGTATGATTGGTATCTGAGGCATGGTGGAAGGAGGACAACCAGTGGGACACTGATACCTGGGTACAAACTATATCGTAATGATAGAGCTGATCAAATTGGTGGAGGGTTGCACTCTGTTAGAGAGGGCATTGAGTCACAAAGGATTAAAGTTTTGCAGGAAACAAAATTTGCTGTAGTTTCTCTATGGATTGAAATTCCATGTAAAAAGAGGAAGGCAATGACAATGGGGTGTACTATTGACCGCCTGGCCAGAATAAACAAATGGATGATAAAATGCTCAATGAAATCAGGGAAGCTAACAAAAGTTAAAGCACAGTAATAATAATGGCTGATTTCAATTATCCCAGTATTGACTGGATCAGTGTCACGGCAGGACATGCTAGGGAGATAAAGTTTCTAGATGAAATAAATGACTGCTTCTTGGAGCAGCTGGTTCATGAACCGACCAGAGGGGAAGCCATTTTGGACTTAGTTCTTAGTGGAACACCAGATCTGGTGCAAGAGATAAGGGTGTTGGGGCCACTTGGCAATAGTGATCATAGCATGATTGAGTTTGATTTAATTAATGGAGGAGGGATGGTAAGGAAATCCACAGTATTACCTTTTAACTTTTGAAAGGGAGACTATGATAAAATGAGGAAAATAGTTAAGAAAAAACTAAAAGGAGCAGTTGCAAAAGTTAAAGACTTGTATCAAGCTTGGATGTTTAAAAATACTATCTTGGAAGCCCAGACCAGCTGTATTCCATGCTTTAAGAAAAGTGGAAGGAAGTCCAAAAAATTGCCAGCATGGTTTAAAGGTGAGGTCAGAGAGGCTGTTGCCAAAAAAGCATCTTTCAGGAGATGGAAAAAAGAGCCAAATGACAAACTGGAAACAGCATAAGCCCTGGAAAGTTAAATGCAAGGCATTGATAAAGCAGGCAAAGAGAGAATTTGAGAAGAAGCTTGCTGTGGAAGCAAAAACGCATAGTAAGACTTTTTCAAGTACATTCATAGCAATAAACAACTTCAGTCAGTTGGACCATTAGATGATAGAGGGGTAAAAGGGGCACTAAGAGGGGACAAAGCCATAGTGGAGAGATTAAATGAATCCTTTGCTTCGGTCTTTACTGAGGAAGATGTAGGGATGTTACCCATGACAGAAGTATTTAAAGGTGATAGTGTGGAAGAATTGCAAGAAATATTGATACACCAGGAAGATGTATTACAACTATTTGATAAACTGAAGTATAGCAAATCACCTGGACCGGATGGTATAAATCCAAGGGTGTTGAAAGAACTGAAATATGAGTTTGTAGACCTGCTATTAGTAATCTGTGAACTATTATTAAAATCAACTGTAATACCTGAAGATTGGAGGATGGCCAATGTAATGCCAATTTTTAAAAAGGGTTCCAGTGATCTGGGAATCTACGGACTGATGAGCCTGATGTCAGTACTGGGAAAAATGGTAGAAACCATAATAAAGAGCAAAATTACTGAACATATATAGATAGTCATGGCCTAATGGGAGACAGCCAACATGACTTTAGACAAGGAAGATCTTGTCTTACTAATCTGTTATGTTTTTTGAAGGTGTGAATAAACAGACAAAGGTGTGTTGGTTGATATAGTGTATCTGGACTTTCAGAAAGCCTTTGACAAGGTCCCTCATCATGGAAAAACTAAAAAGTCATGCGATAGGAGGCAGTGTACTATTGTGGATCAGGAACTGGTTAAAAGATAGAAAGCAGAGGGTAGGGCTAAATGGCCAATTTTCCCAATGGAGAAAGGTGAATAGTGTAGTACCCCAGGGATCTGTGCTGCGTATGCTATTTTTGACATATTCATAAATGAGCTGGAAAAGGGAATAATGAGTGAGGTTATCAAATTTGCAGATGACACAAAAGTATTTAAAGTTGTTAAAACCCATGAGGATTATGGAAAATTGCAAGAGGATCTTGATAAATTGGAAGACTGGGCATCCAAATGGCAGATGAAATTTAATGTGGCCAAGTGCAAAGTTATGCACCTAGGAAAGAACAACCCAAAGTTTGGTTACACGATGCAAGGTTCCACATTAGGAACCACCACCCAGGAAAAAGATTTAGGCATCATTGTGGATAACATGTTAAAAACCCTCCGTCCAGTGTGCAGTGGCAACCAAGAGTGCAAATAGAATGCTAAATATCAAAAGGAAAAGAATGGAGAATAAAACAAAGGATATTATGCCTCTGTATCGTTCCATGGTGCGACCGCACCTTGAATATTGTGTGCAATTCTGATCGCCGTATCTGAGAGGATATAGTGTTATTAGAAAAGGTCTAGAGAAGAGCCACCCAAATGGTAAAGGGAATGGAAGGATATCCCAATGAAAAGAGGCTAAAAAGGTTAGGGATGGACCCTAAAGTTACTGCTTGGGTTAGAAATTGGTTGAGTGGGAGGCGACAAAGGATACAGGTAATTGGAGCTCACTCGGAGGAGAAGGAAGTTACCAGTGGTGTGCCCCAGGGATATCTGTCCTTGGTCTGATTCTTTTTAACATCTTTTAGTCATATAGTGGAAGGGCTGTCGGTTAAGGTTTGCCTGTTTGCAGATGATACCGAAATCTGCAATAGAGTAGACACCCAGGAAGGTGTAGATAACTTGAGGAGGGATCTAGCTAAGCTTGAAGAATGGTCTAGAATTTAGCAGCAGGGATTTAATGTTAAAAAAAATGCAAAGTCATGTATTTGGGCTGCAGCAATCCAAGGGAGCAATATAATATAGGGGGTGAAGTACCTTTTGTCCACTAAAGAAGAGCGGGACCTAGGTGTGGTGTCTGATGATCGTAAAGTAGCTAAACAGGTAGAAAAGACGACAGCAAAAGGTAAAAGGATGTTTGGGTGCATAGAGAGAGATGGAAGGACAGACTAGGTAGGCCATGTGTTTTTTTTTCTGTCGTAATTTTTCTGTGTATCTAGGAAGACACGGGGACATGCAGTGAAGCTACAGGGTAAACTATTTAAGACTAATAAGAGAATATTTTTTCACTCAACATGTAATCAGACTCTGGAGATTGTTACCGTAGGATGTAGTAAAAGCTGTTCTCCAGGACCAAGCAGGAAGTCAGTCCTCACATATGGGTGACGTTGGCGCTGACGGAGCCCTCGTGCGGAGCATTTCCCCAGCTTTCAAAGTAAGCCTTTGGGAATGCAGCGTGCATGCGTGGTCCCCTTCCCACCCAAGGGTGCCATCTTGCTCAGTCTGCTTTTTTCCGCGGAGCCCGACGGACGTGTTTCGTTATCACCCGAGGAAAAAGTGGATTTTTTTTTCTGTTTGACCCGTTTCTTCGGTTCGACGCCAGTTTCCCTTTCCCGCCTGGACCTGATACATCGGTATTGAGCCCGGTCTTCTTTTTCGGTTTTTGTCCTTAGTGACTAGCGTTCGCGCCATTTTTCTTCTTTCACTGGCAGCCCTGTCCTTTTGACCTCGCAGGGGCCCTTTTTCCCTCAATGGCTTCCAGCGGGTCTAAAAAGTGTGATTGGTGTAAAACTTATGTCTCTCACAGACACACGACTGCTGCCTCTGGTGCCTCAGACCCGATGATCTGTGGTCTGTGTGGGAAGATGTCCTTGAAGGCATTGAGGAGTTGGCAGCACCAAAAGGAAAGAATCTTCTCTGACTCCGCGTCCGGATGGGCCCGGACTTCGTCAGAGGCTTCAACGTCTCGGGACTCTGGCCCTGAGCAGCGCCGAGGTTCCTCTGAGAGGGGGTCTCCCTCGCGGGAGCATCGCAGGAAGAAAAAACCCGCGAGGGCGTCGTCGGTGGACGCACTTGGCTCCTCGAGGGCCAAGTCGCATAGCCCTGAGCGCCGTCCCGGGTCTTCGGAGTCGGAGAGACCTGCTAAACAACCTCGTGTGGAGATGGAATCCCTGGGTCACGTGATTACTGTAGTCCTCATGGACTCTCCTCCAGGGGAGCCGACGCCGGGTCTGACGCTGTCGGGGCCCGAGTCGGGGGCTACTGAGTCTTCTGAGCTCGGACTCAGGCTGATGGCCTTGGAGAGCAGCTTGGCTGCCTTCATGGAACAGCAGCGGGCACTGATCGCCGGTCTCACCGGTGCATCTGCCCCGACCACCGGGACATCGACGTCCAAGTCGACCCCGGAGGCCGAGCCGATCCTCGAGTCCATTGCGTGCTCGAGTCGATCCTCGGCCAAGGTCCCCCTCGGCCTCTCGTTCGGGACCGAGGTCGTCGACGCCTGTACCCTCGGCGTCGGGGCGGATGGCATCAGTGCCTGCCCAACCGGAGCCGCTTGATTCCTCTTCCGAGGAGTCCGGCTGGGAAACGGAGGATGAGGAGTCACCCGACACCTTTCGGACTCGGTGTGTCCCATCGGACTCACCAGAGTCCGAGCCTCGGAGACGGTCCCCACCGGAGGAAACACGATTCTCGGACTTCGTGCGGGATATGGCCAAGGCCTTGGCCTTCCCCGCGGATCCCGAGGAGGAGCCTCGAGTTGAGGAGCTTGAGGCCCTGCAGTATGACTCTCTCCCAAAGGAGGCCTTTACTGTACCGGTTCCTCCGATGCTGGAACGGCTGCTCTTCCGCATGTGGGAGGCGCCGGCCTCGACGCCGATTTTGAGCAAGCAGGTCGATTCCATCTATCGAGTCCGCAAGAGCCCCGGGTTCCAAAAGGCACAATTACCACACCACTCCATGGTTGTGGAATCGGCCATGCATCGTCTGAAGAGTCAGAAGATGCACTCCTCGGTGCCTCCCGGCCGGGAGGCCCGGAACCTGGATGCCCTCGGTAAGAAGTGCTTCCAGGGCTCTATGCTTGCTTGCCGTGTCCAGACCTACCAGCTGTACATGGGCATGTACCTCCGAGACCTGGCAAAGGAGATTGCCGGGTTCTCTGCTGGTCTCGCCGAGGAACCTTTGCAGAGGTTCAATGCTCTGTTCTCGGGTATTCATGAGTGCTCAAAGTTTCTCTCGAGCAGCTTATGATGGCTTCGAGGCTTCAGCTGGGGTAGCCGCGGCCGGCATTGTTGCACACCGTCCGGCCTGGCTACAGTCCTCGGACCTCGAGCCATGGGTGCCGGACAAGTTGGTCGATGTCCCCTGCTGAGGTGAAAACCTCTTTGGCAAGCCCATGGCTGACAAGGCTGCAGAACTTGAGACCGAGACTCTTACCCAGACAAGGCTGTCCAGAAAAACCTCTGACCCTTCTCAAAAGAAGAAGGGTTCGGGGAAAAAGACCTTTTACCTGAGGAAGTCATCTGCCTATAAACAGTACCCTCATTTTCAGGCCTCTGTAGCTCCCCAACAGGGTCAGCAGGCCAAGGGGCAGGGACATGGGCCCCGTAGGCAGAAAACCCCCAAGCCACCAGCTCCGGCTCCTGCACAGCAGGGAGCGGGGTTTTGACTCCAGTGGCATAGCCTCTCCTCCTCAGATGGCCCCGTCAGCATTGGAAGCAGGTTGGCCCTGTACACCCATAGTCCAGAAGGGCTATCTCCTCCACTTCGACCAGGTACCCCCCTCCTATTTTCCAGGGGAGCCTCCCAGACTTCCTCTGCACAGCGACTTACTCCTGCAGGAGTTGGCAAGTCTTCTAAAAGAACAGGCAGTGGAACTGGTGCCCCACCACCTGAGAGGTCATGGCTTCTATTCCAGGTACTTCCTGGTACCAAAAAGAACAGGAGGCTTCAGGCCCATCCTAGACTTGCGGAATCTGAACAAGTTCCTGGAGAGGGAAAAGTTCAAGATGCTTACCCTTGGAATCCTGCTGCCCTACCTCCAGCAGGGAGATTGGCTATGCTCCTTAGACCTAAAGGATGCTTATACTCACATCCTCATTCATCCAGACCACAGACAATATCTCAGATTTGTAGTGGGAGGAAACCGCTATCAATACAGAGTACTGCCTTTTGGCCTTACATCCGCCCCCAGGGTATTCACCAAGTGCCTGGCAGTGGTAGCGGCCTACCTCAGGGTTCAAGGCCTCTTGGTCTTTCCATAGCTGGACGATTGGCTCATCAGGGGTCAGTTCCCGCAAGAAGCCAATCAAGCCACCCTTCGCACTGTCGCTCTCCTTCAGCACCTGGGGTTTGTTATAAACTTCGCAAAGTCCAGTTTGCACCCCTCCCAGAACATGGAGTTCATAGGAGCTCGACTGGACACCTTTCAGGCAAAGGCCTTTCTACCAGTGGACAGGGCCCACAGATTGATGGATCTGTCCAGGCTATTCCACAGCAATTCTATGGTCTCCACCAGACAACTCCTGAGGCTCTTAGGCCACATGGCATCCACGGTCCATGTAACTCCAAATGCCCGTCTACACATGAGGCCACAGGACGCCTCATGGACAAGGTGAGGGTGTCCAACCTACTACAGTCTTCTCTGCAGTGGTGGTTTCATCTTCCGAATCTGGTGCAAGGGGTGCCTTTTCAAGCACCCTCCACACTCTCAGGTATTGACAACCGATGCTTCTCTTCAAGGTTGGGGTGCACATTGCCAAGGACCATGTACTCAAGGCCTGTGGTCTCCTTGGGAGGCCGCACAGCAGATCAATCTCTTAGAACTGAGAGCTATCCGCTTAGCCCTGAGAACTTTCTCCCATCTCATCTCTCGCCAGTCCGTCTTGGTTCAGACGGACAATCAAGTTGCTATGTTCTCTGTGAACAAACAAGGGGGGTACAGGGTCCCGCCTTCTATGTCAGGAAGTGCAGAAACTGTGCTCCTGGACAATCCATCACGGCATTCTTCTCAAAGCAGTCTATCTCTCAGGTCAGGAAAATTACCTGGCGGACAGATTGAGCAGGATCCTGCAGCTGCACGATTGGCAGTTGAATCCTCTAATGGTTCAACAGATCTTCCTGAGATGGGGTCTTCCAACCATGGATCTCTTTGCCAGTCCTCTGAACCGTCAATTTCCCAGGTTCTGCTTCAGGCAACCGCATCCTCTCAGAGTTGCAGCAGATGCGTTTCTCATTCCATGGTCTACAGGCCTTCTATATGCGTTTCCTCCCACGCCTCTAGTGTCCAAGGCACTATTCAAGGTGATCAGGGACAAGGCCTTGCTGATCCTGTTGGCCCCCAGGTGGCCAAGGCAACCCTGGTTCCCACTTCTTTTGCAGCTAGCGGTGGACACTACTCTTCCTCTGGGGATGCAACCAGATCTCCTGTCTCAGGAGCAGGGATCTCTTACACCCCAATCTCCAGTCCCTCAATTTAATGACCTGGCTGCTGAAAGGGTAGTTCTAGCACCTTTACTATTGCCTAGTGAAGTGGAGGACGTAGTCTTGGCCTCTAGGAGGCAGTCCACCAGAAAATCTTATGCCCTTAAGTGGCGTAGATTCTCTACCTGGTGTACTCAACATAACGAGAACCCTTTCTCGTGTCTGGTACCAGTGGTGCTGCAATATTTGCTTCACCTGTCCAACGTAGGCCTTAAGTCCAATTCTGTGAGTTCATCTTGGTGCTCTTTCAGCACACCACTCCCCAGTGGAGGGACAATCTCTCTCAAGCCATCCTTTGGTGGCTCGCTTCCTCAGAGGCCTGCTTTTGCTTAAGCCTCCAGTGCGTCTACCTGCCCCTGAATGGGATCTAAATGTGGTTTTGCAACAGCTTACTTGCCCACCATTTGAACCTATGGCTACTTGCCCTTTGCGTTTTATCTCCTGTAAAGCGTTTTCTGGTAGCCCTTACCTCAGCGAGGTGAGTGAGTGAGCTTCAGGCCCTAGTATCAGATGCACCTTATACTAGGTTCTATAGGAACAGGGTAGTCTTACGGACTCACCCTAAGTTCCTTCCTAAAGTTGGCTCCTCCTTCCACCTCAATCAGGAGGTGGTTCTTCTGACTTTCTTTCCCAGGCCGCATGCCAGCCGGGCTGAGATGGTCTTGCATACCCTGGACTGTAGGAGGGTGTGGTCCTTCTACCTTGACCGTACGCGGGAGCACCGGAGGGCTGTTCAGCTCTTCGTCTCTTTTGACCCCAGTAAGTTGGGGTTGGCTGTCTCCAAGCGTACTTTGTCCATTTGGGTAGCCTACTGTATCGCCTGGGCGTACGGGGCAGCCGGCCTCTCATTACAGGGTCGAGTTACAGCTCACCGTGTCAGGACGAAGGCTGCGTCAGTGGCTTATCTCCGCTCTGTTCCGTTGGCAGACATCTGCCGGGCTGCTACTTGGTCTTCAAGCCAGACTTTTGCGGCCCACTACTGCCTTGAGAGGGAGTCCCGCAGGGATAGTGCTTTCGGGCAGGCGGTACTCCATTATCTCTTTGGGGTTTAGGCATCTCCTACCCTCCGGCCCTTGTGTTGGGCTACCGTTCGGGGGCGTTATCAGAGAAGATTCTTTTCTTGCATGCTGGGGCTCTAGAGGGAGCTCACTTTTCAGCTTGGGGTCTCCGGTAGCCTTAAGCTGGGGAGTCCCATATGTGAGGACTGACTTCCTGCTTGGTCCTGGAGAAAGAGTAGTTACTCACCTGTAACAGGTGTTCTCCAGGAGCAGCAGGAATCAGTCCTCACAACCCTCCCTCCTCCCCTTGGAGTTGCAGTCCTATGATTTGTTTTGTTATTTTTGCTGTCTTAGCTATGTCATCAGACTGAGCAAGCTAGCACCCTTGGGCGGGAAGGGGACCACGCATGCGCGCTGCATTCCCAAAGGCTTTCTTTGAAAGCTGGGGAAATGCTCTGCACTGGGGCTCTGTCGGTGCCGATGTCACCCATATGTGAGGACAGATTCCTGCTGCTCCTGGAGAACACCTGTTACAGGTGAGTAACTACTATTTAGTGTATCTAGGTTTAAAAAAGGTTTGGACAAGTTCCTGGAGGAAAGTCCATAAACCATTATTAAAAGGGACCCAGGATATCACTGCTTGACCCAATAGAAGCATTGTGGAACTTGTGTCTTTTGGAGAAACTGCTAGATACTTATGACCTAGATTGGCCACTGTTGGAAACAGGATACTGGGCTTGATGGACTTTGGTCTGACCCAGTATGGCATATCTTATGTTCATATGTTCTCAACATGGTTCTTGCTCAATTGCTCAAACCTCCATTTGAGCCTTTAGGCACTACTTCCCTCAATTTTCTTACTTGGAAGGTTTTCTTCCTATTGCCCTCATCTTTGCTCGTTGAGTCATACTACAACTTTGGTTGCCCATGCCCTCTATACATGTTTTCTTCCTGACAGGGTGACATTTCCTTCCAAAGGTTGTATTTCCCATCTCAACCAGTCAGTAGTTCTTCTGACCTTTTTTCTCAAGCCGCATGTATCTTGGGCTGAGGCATCCCTTCATACCCTAGATTGCAAATGAGCGTGGGAATAATACCTTGAAAGAACCAAGGCACACCAAAATTCCTTACAATTATTCATTTCTTTTGACCTTAGTCATCTTGGGTTTTCCTGTAACTAAACACACTCTCTCTTTAGATAGCAGACTGCATGTCCTTTGCATATGCTCAGGTGGCTCTGACAGAGGGGAATGAAACTGCCCACAATGTCTGCACCATGGCCACATCTGTGGCCCACTTACTCTGTCTCCTTAACGGAGATCTGCCATGCTGCTACATGGTCCTCCATTCCTACATTTGCAGCTCATTACTGTCTGGACTAGCATTCTTGTAAGAACAGTGACTTTGGCCAAGCCATACTCTGGCACCTCTTTGGGACTTAGCTACACCTCCCGGCTACCGTCTCGATGGGAGTGTGCTGGAGATGCTAGCAGAGGACTACATGGTTGTTGTCTTTGACTTTAATAAAATCAGTATTTAAGTAGCCAATGTAATTTCATCAAATTGGCTACAAACTAGTACTTTTTTAAACTTTTAGCCCATAAGGTCAGACCTTAATAGATCAGAGCCACAACTACTATAGCTTTCTTGAAATCTGCTTTGCTGGGCAGCATATTCAAAGCAGCAATTGGGTCTTCACCTCATATATTTTATTTCTCATTTCTACTAGTTTCCTGTCTCGAGAGTCTCGGATGGATTGTAAACCAGGCGAAGAGTCGTCTGGAGCCGGTGCAGCGGCTGCCGTATCTCGGGGCCTTCTTCGCCACGGACAGAGGGGTCGTTTTTTTGCCTCCGGAGAGAGTTCGAAAGATTCTTTCTCAAGTGACCAGTTTTTTGCGGGTTCGGGCTCCGACGGCTTGGAGGTACTTGCAATTACTAGGGTCCATGGCGGCAGCCTTGGATCTGGTGCCTTGGGCCAGGGCGCACATGCAGCCGCTCCAACAGGCGCTACTTTTGCGGTGGTCTCTGCAGTATCATCTGCTCTCTTGTCGATTGGATTGTCCCGATCACGTACGGTTCAGTCTTCAGTGGTGGTTGGTCCCAGATCATCTGCAAGTGGGGGTTCCGCTGGCGCTCCCGGATTGGATTTTGGTGACTACGGATGCCAGTTTGAGCAGTTGGGGCCGCATTGTTTGACGCACATAGCGCAGGGGTCCTGATCAACGGAAGAGAGTCTATGGTCCATAAATTGCCTGGAATTACGGCCGGTGCGTCTGGCGCTTGTGGCATTTACCAGTCTTTTCGACGGGAAGCCGGTGCGCGTTTTCTCCGACAACCTAGTGACGGTCGCCTACATAAATCGCCAAGGCGGCACGGGCCGTGTCCTCCTGGAAGAGAGTCAGCAGTTGTTTCAATGGGCGGAATTGCATCTCGCGGCGCTTTCGGCGGCTCATGTGGCGGGGAAGGACAATGTTCAGGCCGACTATCTCAGCCGACATGTGTTAGATCCCGCCGAATGGGAACTCAATGCAGAGGTCTTCCACGAAATCACTTTGCGTTGGGGTCAGCCGATCATGGACCTTATGGCGACCTTGAGCAATGCCAAAGCGGCACGGTTTTTCAGCAGGCGCAGAGAGCATATGTCAGAAGGGCTCGACGGTCTCGTTTAACCCTGGCTGTTGGGACAACTCCTGTATGTGTTTCCTCCGTGGCCCTTGGTGGGTCGAGTAATTCAGAGAGCCGCGAATCACGCAGGGCTGGTAATCCTCATTGCTCCAGATTGGCCTCGGTGTCCTTGGTATGCCGATCTAATGCGGCTTCTGGTGGAGCCGCCGTGGAGGTTGCCCATGCGAGTCGACTTGCTGCATCAGGGACCCATTCAGATGCCCCAGGCGGATCGATTTTTGCTTATGGCATGGCTCTTGAGAGGGCGCAATTGCGCCGCAAAGGTTATTCCGCGGAGGTGATAGCCACGCTGTTACAGTCCAGGTGGCGGTCCACGTCGTTGGCGTACATTTGAGTGTGGTGCGTTTTTGAGGCATGGTGTGCGGATAGGACCTTGCGGCCCAGTCTGTCTTCCATTCCGGATGTTCTGGCATTTCTTCAGTGCGGGCTAGAAAAGGGGCTCGCTCTTGCTACATTGAGAGTGCAGTTAGCGGCACTTGCGGTATTTCGCGGGCCGGTGCAGGGGCTCCTCTTTCCGCACATCCGGATGTTCTGCGGTTTCTGAGAGCGGCCAAGCAACTTCGGCCTCCGATTCGGCAGGTTATTCCTCCTTCGGATTTGAATCTGGTGTTGGAAGCCTTGACAGAGTCTCCCTTTGAGCCCCGTGCGTCCTGTGGTATCCGAGAATTATCCTGGAAAACAGCCTTCTTGGTGGCCTTATGTTCAGCTAGACGAATTTCAGATTTGCAGGCTCTTTCGTGTAGACCACCGTTTCTTCAGTTTTCAGCGGAAAAGGTGGTCTTGCGTCCGGTTCCGTCTTTTCTGCCTAAAGTGGTATCCGCGTTTCATCTAAATCAGCCGGTCTCACTGCCCACCTTCGCGGTGTCGGGGGCAGGTTTTTTCGATCGCTCTCTGCGGAAGTTGGATATGGGTCGTGTGCTCCGTAGATATCTTAGGGAGACCGAGTCTTTTCGTAAGTCTGACAGGTTGTTCATTCTGTTTGGGGGTCCGTCCAAGGGGCAAGCGGCCTCCAAGGCCTCCATTGCACGGTGGGTGAAACATGCGATTTGGGTCGCATACGAAACCAGAGGCAGGTCCGTTCCACTTGGACTTCGTGCTCATTCTACCAGAGGTCAGGCTGCTTCGTGGGCGGAATCAGCATTGGTGCCGCCGGTGGATATTTGCCGAGCGGCGTCCTGGTCTTCTCTTCATTCGTTTGCGTGACATTATCGGTTGGATGTGCAGGCCAGGCAGGATGCGTAGGCCAGGCAGGATGCGTGTGTGGGGGCTTCGGCCGTAGTTGCGGGGCTCACAGGTCCCTCCCAGGGTTAGATACTGCTTTGGTACTACCCATCTGTTCTGGACTGGCCCGGAGAGACGATTAGGAAGAAGAAATTAGACCTTACCTGCTAATTGTCTTTTCTTGAGTTCTCTCCGGGCCAGTCCAGAACCCACCCTCTTTGTATCTCCTGTGCTTATTTTTAGTCTGGTATTTGATCGCAAATGAAATTTTTCTGTCGGAATTCTCTTGTTTTAAAACAAACAAACAAAAAAAAGAGAATGAGCTAAGTTCTTTAAACTAAACCGTTAAATTGAGTTTTTCTCTTTTAGTTCTGACACACTCCTTGGTTTCAGGAGACAGCGCACGGTCAGCTACCTTCTGTGTTACTCTTCCAGTTCTTTCAGTTCTTTGTTGTTTTTTATCTGCTTGCTACCTAAAGACTGCCTTCTATCACCAGGGGAGAGCGTGGTATCCTAGCAACAAGAATCTGTATTCAGTCCTCAGTTAGTGCATTTGGTGAAGGTGTGCTGGACAACCTGTCTTTGATAGCAACAATTCTTACAATTTTTTTTCATTGACCAGGCTGTATCTTGACAGTGGACCAGTTATAGATTGAGCAGCCCTGGACTTGTCTCCCACTTATGTGCCTCTCTTAACCCTGCTTGCCTACTGAAAAAGCATGAATGCTCACCTAATAAAAGGTTTGTTCCATTGCCAGCAGGATTGATCAGGCACACTATCCCTCTCATCTTTCCAAGAGTTGTATTCCTCTTTGAGCTCTTTTTTTATTTAAACTTTTTAATTTTATATTCTAGAACTTTAGGTAGGTGAGAATTCCCATGCACAACAAATTTTATATACAAAAATTAAAAATATACAAGAGTGTTTTTATTTATTTTTTTATTTTTAAGAGTTTTCTATACAACCTTTTCTAGAAATCAAAGTGGTTTACAACGAACAGAATCAAATAATTACATCAAACAGTTGGGTAACATATTAAGTAATAGTAAAATCAGTACATAAAAATGTGGTTTATATATAGCGCATCAGTAGTTCAAATACTGGGCAAGCCAAAAGTGTGCTTGAACAAAATAGCTTTAAGGTGCTTCCTGAAGGGGAGGGTGATCTCCTCTGAAAAAAATTAAGAGCACTCATAAATTGAGGCCTGCTACTGGAAAAACCCAAGTGTGGGTCTTTGGATTGAGGTGATCTTAGAACATTGTCCTGCATATCACAAATGTGGGGTTGTCATATTTTTATTACAATACATATAAAGGAGCTTCATTGCATAAGGCTGTATGGCGCAGTTAATATTTTAAATTTGACTCACCAGGGATTTGGAAGTCAGTATAATGAGAATTAGCTTGCTCTAATATATTCATTCCACTGAGCCCCATTCAATACCTGTGCTGCAGAATTTTGGACCACCTGTTGACGTAATGCAAAGGCAGGAAGGCTCGGGTGTATTCTCTGGGAACAAGCAGAAAGTTAAGTCCTCGCATATGAGACACACTGGCATTGATGAAGCCTGCGCAGTGATCACTCCCCAGCTTGCAAAGAAATCCTTTGGGAGTTAGGCCGCGCATGCGTGGTCACCTTTCTGCCCAAAGGTGCCATCTTACCTCTGTCTTTTTTCTGCAGAGCCCTACATATGTCCCGTCTGTCATCCCCGGTAAAAGTCTTTTTTTTTTTCTACCCTTATTCTTAGTTTTTCGCTGTTCTTTTTGCCGGTCTGTTCCTGATCACTACCTCAATGCCCAAGTCCATCCTTGCCTCTGCGTCCTGATTTCTCAGGTCCATTTTCTTTTTCCGGTGCGTAGGTTTTTTCTTACGTCCAGCCTGACCAAGACGTTTCAATTTGATCTTGCTGGTGCTGTATTCTCCGCTATGTCTTTAGTCAGTGGATTTAAATAATATAGCAAATGCCCCCCATACTATGTCCATCATGGACCACCATAGTTGCTGCATCAAGCGCCTTGGTGCGGATCACAACTACTTCACTTGCCCTCTCTGCCTGCAGATGTCAAGCAAGAGCCAGAGGAATTGTGAAAAGCAGCAGTGGGAGCTTTTTTGACATGAAGACCTCTGCTGCAGTTCCAGCATTGAGCCTGGAATTGCTGCCCTCTAAGACTGCGTCTAATGACTTGTCGTCATGTGCCAGTGCTCGATCTGACCCCAAGGTTGCGGAGCCTCTGACTAGGGGTCATTCTTTGAGGGCCTCCCTGTGTGTCCAAGACGTCATCCAAGCCGCAGTCAAAGTTGGAGCCCGGGAGTAAGACCTCTGGCCTCGGAGCCATTGACCTGAGAGTGATGGCTGTGAGTAGCCCTCGAAGCTGCCCCGGTGGCTGGAGACTCCTACTGCATCAGGGAATTGGGCTTGGTACTGCGACATGATCACCATTGTGGATTCCCAGTTGAGGGAGCTGGCTTTGGGCTCTATGCCTTTAAGGCCCGAACCAGTCACTACGAAGCCTACTGGCATTAAAGCCAGGATTGCGGCCTTGAAGGCAGCCAGCTGTGTTCCATTGAGGTGCAGTGAGGCCTGGAGCCTCCGGGTTGTCGGTGCTGACTTCAGGACCCTCTACTGCGAGGACCTCCCCAGAGGACATTCAGCCTGTGCTGGAGCAGTTCGTGGCTTGCTCAGAGCTGTGTTGGTCTGCCTCCTGTTAGAGGTGTGACTCGCCCCCGTGCACTTTGGTGGTCGACTCGTCAGGCACCTCGTTCCACCTCAACGCTGGCTGTTCCGTCTGGGACTTGAGGTCTTGTTTGGCTCAGAGTTGGACTGGGAGACTGGTGACGAGCTGCCCGACACCAGGATACACAGATATCCCCTCTGACCTGTCTCCTCCTCAGGAGCCCCAGAGGTCCCCACCTGAGGACCTCGCGTTCCTCAAGTTTGTCTGGGGAATGTCGAAAGCCGTGGCCTTCGTGGTGGAGCCAGAGGACAAACTTTGTGCTGAGGATTTGGAGATCCTCCAGTACAAGGCCCCTCCAAAGGATGTACTGATAGTACCGATACCTCCCATCCTGGAGTGATTACTGTTAAGGATGTGGGAGAGTCCGGTGATGGTGCTATTAGTGAGCCGGTGGCTTGATTCCCAGTATCGAGTTGGCAAGTGCCTGGGCTTTACGAAGACACATTTTCCTCACAGCTCCATGGTGGTGGAGTCGGCCATGCATTAAAGTCAGATACACTTCTCAGTGCCCTCTGGGAGGGAGGCCTGCACCATGGATGGCTTTAGCAGAAAGTGCATCCAGGCTTACCAACTGTACATGGGCATGTACCTGAGGGACCTGGCTAAGGAGTTCACCGGGTTCTCAGCTGGGCTGGCAGGTGAACCTCTTGAGCACTTCCAGACCCTTGTATCCTCGCTCAAGGAATGCTCCAAATTCCAGATTCGAACAGCCTATGACTGCTTGGAGTCATCCGTGGCTCATGTAGCTGCGGTGGGCATTAGTGCCTGTCACCTGGCTTGGCTACAGTCCTCTGACTTGGAGCAATGAATACAGGACAAGCTGGCCAATGTTCCCTGCCGAGGAAAGAACCTCTTCGGCAAACCCGGGACCGACAAGGCCTGAAGAGTTGGAGTCTGCGTTTATGACCAGGACTAGGCTGTCCCGGAAGACTGCTGATCCTTCCCACTGGAAGGTTTTGGGGGGAAAAGCCCTTTTCCCTGAAGGTGATAAAGGCTTTATGGAAGATAAGCCAGAAATTGGGGGTATCTGGCTCCCCAGGAGCAAGGCGAAGCAAAAACATCTGTGCGAGTCCAAAGCAGCTGTATTAACCCCTACACTTACAGTATTTCACACTTATGCCTTCTACTGGGGGTAGGATAACCTCCAACGGAAAACCACATAAAGACAAATTAAAACCAATAAACATAAAGTCAAATAATACATAAAACCCAAATTGTACTCATAGGACATAAAATCAATACATATTGAAGGGTTAAAAAGATCTTGACTTTCAACATATTAGTAAAAATGACGTATGACACTAAAAAAAAAATATATATATACATGTATGTAAACAATGGAAATGGAAGTAAAAATCATTGATAAAAACTAATGTAAACATAAATACTGTACCATAAAACTGTAGAGACGGCGAGGAGGAAACATACTTAAAACACCTTTTGTATTACTGTGAACAGGACAATGGTGCTCATAGTAAATAAGGAAATTCAAAAATAGAAGGGAGGGGAGAGGGGAAGGAGAGGAAAGAAACATCCTTGGCTGCCTCTGAGGACTGAATATCTGAAAGAAGATCTGAGAAAATAGAAAGCAAGAATGTTTTATGATGCCATAATATCATGAGCACAAAACTATTACTCTGCCTACAAACACACGTTCATATTAAGTTGTGAATACTATCCCTTTCTTATACTAATAATGTATCCAACACAATATCCTCATGTGTTTATAACCAGGGGGGACAAGATAATTAATAAATGAACATAAACAATAGCAATGCTTACCAAGGGAGCTAAAATTTAAACAGCATTATTGTCCCTGATGATATTTAAAACATCAAAAGAAATCGGTGTTGCACTTTTCCTGCCAACATAATACATAAAAGTTCTTTCTTTGTCTATTGGGTTTAGTGCCCAAGTAGTTTTATCATCAAATGTTAAAATATATATTAAAACCAAGGCACAAAAAAAGGGATGCTTAGATTACTGTGGTAAGTTACCAAATTTCAGTTTAACGAAAGCGAAACTGAATGAATGTCAGCAGGCTAGAGCCTCATTTTAAACAAACAAAAAGGGTGCAAAGTGAAACCGAGAGGTAACCAAGTCAACTAACCAAAGCTAAAAGTAACTGGAATATGAATCTTATGTATTAACGATATGAAAAAACCATAGGGGAGCTTAGTCTAAATCTCCATGCTTATACTTAGTCACAGCAGACAATCTTTGTAGTACCATAACAGTGCCATTAGAATAAACTGTTCCTCTGTTTGCGAATACTATCCCATCCTTGTACTAATAATATATCTGACGCAGTGTCGTTATATAATTACCAAGGGAGCCAAGATGGTTAACAATTGAGCAAGAACAATATTAATCGTTACAGAGGGAACTAAGGTTTAGGGACAAAAAATTCTAAGAGCCCAAGGTTTTTAAAGCATCAAAAAGAACCGGTGTTATGCCCTTCCTGCCAACTTGATGTGTTATGTCACCAATTGTTAAAAACAAATATCCAAAAGAAAGGTGATTGAAACTTACCGCACTAATATAAATATAGCTATATAAAAGTGAAACTGTTGATAAACGCCAGGAGGCTAGAGCCTCTTTATAAAAGCAAAAGGGGCACAAAGTGAACTTGAGGTGTTACCAAGGCTACCAACCAAACTGAATTTGTGGGAATTGTGATGCGAATCTTGTATATCAATGTAAACAACCCATAAGGGAGCCTAATTTATATACTTATGCTCATATGTCATGACATACAGTCTACCATTAAACAACCGGAACAGAAGAAAAACAAATGGATAGGGTCACACATCAACACTATACATGGGAAGGCAGCATATTCGATCAAAAACAGAATGATGAACTGTGTGTGGAATCATGTAACGTACCAAAGTAGTGCTGCACGAGCCAAAGGGAGAATATAAAACAGGTAATACACGACATACTGTAAATGATACAGAGTAAGCTATGGTACTCAAATGAAGGAATGTATGAAACCAGAGTACACTGTTGTGTCACACAAATCAAGGGAGCAGTAATAACAATAATAGTGTGTATGCGGCTACTCTAAACTACTAAAGAGACATAGAACAATGGTTCTCTAAAAATAACAAGTAACAAAGACAATAGGTAAAATAGTAATAAGGGACAACTGGAGAAATGAAAACCTAAAAAGGAATGATAAAAACTGTCATGTACCAGTCTGTTATGCTTCACCCAAAACTACTGTCTGACTTACCATTAGCTGTGGTACCAGAATATAACCAACTTTATTTTTGGCAGGTCATATGTTAGTTCTGTAGTTGTTCAGTATGAAGTTGTGTGCTCAGATTTGTTTCCCTTTTGCAGGAAGAGAAAAGCCGTAATTAATCCATCCTTGTTCAAATACAAAGTCAAGCCTTTAAAAAAAGAACTCTATGAATCTGTTACTGTCAAGGCATCACAGATAAGGTAAAAAAAAATTTTTGAACTTGAAACGCCATTCTAATAGTATGAATACTGTTGTATTATGGGTCTTGACATCTGTTGCTATGATTTAAGCAGATGACAATTCAGTTGTCAAACATGTTTTAAAATGTGTTGCATTCCAGAACTTAAGTATGCTTGGTCTTAGTGAATGGAAGCCATTAATTTTTTTTGATATCTTTAAATTATATAGACTGGTAAACTTAGGTTTGAATTTCTTTACACAAGCTTGGAATGTATCCCTTGCATGTTTCTAGAAATGTTATTTATTTAAAAGGATTTATATTTATTTATTTTATTTATTAACATTTCTTATATACCGCACTATTCGACATCAGCGCGGTTTACATGGAACAGAAACATCCGACAAATTGCATATGTCTGGTCATTACAATTAACAGGATATGGAACTTGGATAACAGGGTAAACTATATACATAAGCAGCATAGCGAGAAAAGGATACTGTTTGGTGTTTTACATTGTTGGGGACACATGTTGCGAGGGCTTGCCTGGTTGACTATATACCACTTTATCCTGAAATCAAAGCGGTTTACACTTCAACCAAATCAGAGTTCAATGTCAGTGGTGGGGCCATGCAGTGTTAAAGCGAGTGTGTGTGTGTGATGGCAATGATTTCTTGGTGAGCTATTTACAGTGTGAGCTATATACAAGGAGCTATATACAGGGAGGGGTATGGGGTACAGAGGGGGTCAGGAGGATTGCGAGGTAGACCTTGGGCCAGCTGCAGAAGAGGATAAAGTTAATGAAGAGTGTAGTTTTGAGCTGCTTCCTGAAGTCCTTGAGGTCCAGAGTTGAACGTAGGTCGTCCGGGAGGAAGTTCCAGAGGGCGGGCACAGCCAGGGATAGTGCTCTTCTTGAGGTGTCTTGCCGTACTCTGGTGAATGTTTTAGGGGTATTGATGGTGTCTGAAGTGCAAAGCATGAACCAAGGGAAGTTGGGAGGTCAGTCCCTCAGGTTGGAACACACTCAACTGGCTATTGGAAAGGAGTAAAACCAGCATTTATGATACGGTTGGATCAAAGCCCTTGGGACATCTGACTGCTGATGTGGCTGCGCATGAAATGAGTCAGAAGCTGCAAAGATGTCTTATATATTGTGAAATGGAACGTACAAAGCATGAACCAAGGGAAGTTGGGAGGTGGTCAAGAATGAAATGGAACGTGTACAACTCAATCTCTTGGGTGTCAGCAAACTGAAATGGATTGGCATCAGGCACTTTGCATCTGATGATCACATGGTCTACTA
Organism: Ichthyophis bannanicus; assembly: GCA_033557465.1. Classification (NCBI taxonomy): domain Eukaryota; kingdom Metazoa; phylum Chordata; class Amphibia; order Gymnophiona; family Ichthyophiidae; genus Ichthyophis; species Ichthyophis bannanicus. Next base: position 213,190,233 of record CM066037.1, read on the forward strand.
TGCTGGAAATGAGACAAAGAAGAAATGGTGCTGCATTAATAATTAAGAAGAAACTTGCAAGAACTGTAATGAAATACAATGCCATTAATGAACGCTTCATTTCTATTTATCTGAGGAATGCCCAACACAAATATAATGCAAGTATATGCCCCAACAGCTGCAGAAGAGGATGAAGTTAATGAATTATATGAATAAGTGCAAGCTGAAATTGACAGAACATGCAAACAGGATATCCTGATAGTCATGGCTGACAGGAATGCAAAAATTGGCAACAAAGAAGGCAAAGTGGTTGGAAAATATGGACTTGGCAACAGAAATGAAGCTGGAGAAAGACTGAGAGAATTCTGCAAGACCAACAATCTATTCATCACAAACACCTTCTTCCGGCAACACCAGCGCCGATTGTACATATGGATTTCACCCAATGGATTGTACAAAAATCAAATTGACCACATTTGCGGAAGTGAGAAGACAAAACCTGGAGCTGACTGTGGTACAGATTACCAACTACTAATATACAAACTCAAGCTAAGGTTGAAAAAGAGCAAGCCACTCATTAATGTAGCAAAATATGAGAATATACCACCAGAATTTAAAGACTGCCTGCAAAATCAATTTGCTGCTTTAAATACAAACGACAGAGCTCCAGAAGAGTTATGGGATGACATCAATAAGGTTGTGCTGGAAGAAAGCGAGAAGTCTCTACAAAAGGTGAAAAAGCCAAAACGGCCAAAATGGGTGATTGAAGAAACTCTGACAATTGCCCAGAAATGCAGAGAAGCTAAAGCCAGAGGAGACAGAGGCAATTGCAGAGCTCAACAGAGATTTCCAACATGCAGCAAGACAAGACAGGGAGAAGTACTACAATGACGCATGCAAGGAAATAGAAGCAGAAACACTTAGAGGAAGAACAAGGTCGGCTTTCCTAAAGCTGCGAGAGTTAAATCAAAATTTCCAGCTTCAAATTGGAATGTTACAAGATGCTCAAAGATCCATGTTGAATGATGCTGAGAAGATTAGGAAAGGGTGGAAAGAATATACAGTCGTTATATAAAGATCAAGTGGACCAACAGCCATTTCAACCAGTCCCTTATGATCAGGAACCATTGGTGATGAAAGAAGTTGTTAAAGCATCATTGAAAGTCTTATCAATGCCTGGTGCTGTTATTTGATAGTATTCCTATTAAAGTATTACAGCAATCGTATGCAGCTGTTAACATACTTGCAAGGCTCTGCGAAGAAATTTGAAAGATGACATGGCCAACTGACCTGGAAAAAGATCTGTGTTTATACCAATACTGAAGAGAGGTGATACGATCGACTGTGGAAATTACTGTACAATCGCTCTGATCCCATGTGCCAGCAAGATTCTACTCAAGATCATTCAGCAGAGACTACAACCATACCTGGAACGAGAACTGCCTGATGTGCAAGCAGGGTTCATGAAAGGGCGAGGAATGAGAGATGACATCACGGCTGTGAGATGGATCATTGAAAAAACAAAAGGATACCAAAAGGATATCTATTTGTGCCTTTGACTGTGTAAATCATGAGAAACTCTGGGCCACATTAAGAAGCAGGGGTATACCCAGAGCACCTGATCATTCTCTTGCACAATCTTTACATTGATCAAGAAGTAACAGTTTGTATGGAACAAGGAGAAGCAGAATGGTTTAAAATCAGCAAAGGTATATGACAAGGCAGCATATTTTCTCCTACCTGTTTAATTTATATGCAGAACAAATCATCAGAGAAGCGGGGACTGTAGGAAGACAACAGAGGTGTGAAGATTGGTGGAAGACTCATCAACAACCTTAGCTATGCTGAAGATACCGCATTACTGGCTGAAAACAAAGACGACCTGAAATATTTGCTTCTCAAGATCAAGGATCATAGTCTTAAAATAAGTCTGCACCTTAATGTGAAGATCCTGACAACTGGCAAAATCAGTAACTTCATCATTGTTGGAGAAGAAATTGAAATAGTTGATCCAAGTAGGTTAAAGTTGTCCACTATAATAAAGAGACAACAAGCAGTCGAGAGATCAGACGATGCATTGCTCTTGGCAGAATGACTGAAGGAGCTAAACAAGATGCTCAGTAGTAGAGATGTCTCTCTCCATACAAAGATTCGACTTGATTAAAGCCATGGTATTTTCAATAACGGCATTTGGATGTGAAAGTTGGGCAGTGAAAAAGATAGACAGGAAGAAAATTGATGCCTTTGAATTATGGTGCTGTCGACGATTATGGTGCATCTCATGGACTGCCCGAAGAACAAACCAAGTCAGTACTAGAGGAGATCAAACCTAAGCATTCCTTAGAAGCTCAGATGACAAGACTTTGACTTAGCCTGTTTACCTTCACTGTTCTTTTATTTTGCAGCCGTGTGGAGCCTGCAAACACACCATGTGCCCAGTGCTGTCTCCTGTGGCACATGAAGGATCAGCCCCTTGGTAGACTTTTTTTAACCGTGATATGCCAGATTCCTGAATTTTCTTTTGGCATCTTGGGGTGAGGGGGGTGGGGCCATGGGGCTGCCTCTGCATCCTCCATGCCTACTTTGCCTATGGGCTAGGTGGCCCTTGGTGAGGAACATGTCAAGGCTGTAAGGAGGGCTGAGGAGTCCTTGGGTTCAGGCCAACAGATTCCTGAAGGTCACAAGGATTCCTGTCTGTTTTGAGAAGCAGCTGTGGAAACAGCTCACTGGCTTCTTTCAGTCACTTTGTGTAACTCATTGTTTGTTGTGAACCGCACTGATGCTGAATAGCGTGGTATATAAGACTATAAATAAAATAAATAAATAAATAATACTTTAAGCTGCTTGGCAACCACCTTTACAGAAGTCGAGGGCTCAGGCTTCACTTATGGTGGTGTGTGGTATAGGTATGCAAGCAAAGGCAGTGACCCCATGGATCCACAGCCAATTGGAGGTTGATAGGGAAACACCAACACTTTTATTATGCACTTGTGCAGGATCAGGCAGGCTGCCAAGCCCCTCCTTGGGTTTTAGTGCAGTTACAAACAGTATTTCAAAGGCACAAAACAAAAGCTGGTGCTCCACGGTTTCCTCATTCTGGCCAGCAAAACTCTGTTCATACACTTGTCAGTTTCTCTGCAGCAAGGCAACATACATATAAAACAGAAAAACAGCAACTTTCAGATGGTAGTGTTCCTACTTTCTCAGAGATAAGTCGATAGAACCCTGTGTTTCTCTCTCTTCCTACAGGTCTCCTGCTTTGTGGTTTAAATCCTGGGGCCAGGCCACACCCTCCAGGCATTTTCCAGCCTAGTTTCTTAAAGGGGCAGGGGTTTGGACTCTTACAGGGAAAAATCCTCACCAGTTCTGAGTTTGGCTGGGGGGTGTCTCTGCAGAATGTAGTCTTCACATATTGGTATCGTCGGTACCGACGGAGCCTGTGCGGGAACGCTCCCCAGCGTCCAATAGGAAAGCTTTTGGGAGCATCTCACAGCGCCTGCATGCTGCCTTCCCAACTCTCCTTCATCAGTTTTTCATTTTCTGCGGAACCGACAGGGTGTATCCCTGTCACTGCAGAAAAACTATTCTTCTTATTTTGTTCTTTTGTAGTTGCGTCTGCCTTCATTCGACGTCTACTGGTACTGCCGGTTCTCTTTTCTCTCTTTTTCAAAACCCCCCAAAAAACCTAGCTTCTAAAATCTTTAATGTATTAGCAGAACTCCTGCTATTTCAGTCGGTGCACGTCTTACTTAGAACAATGGGTACAAGAGAAATTGGGAAATAGTCCTTGCACAGGAGAAAATCTCTTTGGCAAGGATTGGCAGGACAAGGCAAATCAGCTTGAATCTGAAAATACTACCTTGAATAGACTGTCTACAGCCAACCCAGCAAAGAAAGTCAGCCAAAAAACCCTTTTTCAGTAAGAAAAAAGTTTTACCCATCCTATACCCATCATAGTCTCTGTCCAGTTCATGTTCCCCAAAAGGGGCAACAAAACAGACAGCAGAGGAAGCCACGAGTTCCAAGAACTCAATCGACTCCACAAGTTCAGCCTCCTCAGGGGCTTTGACTCCTTCCTAGAGAACTTAGTCTTTCTGCCCCTGAAAGGTCCAGAACCCCTCACCATTCCAAGAAGGTTATGCCATTTTGCCAGAAGATGGCAACAAATAACATCAGAAAACTGGACTTTGTCCATTGTACGAGAGGGGTACAGACTCCACTTCCACAGCCTGCCCCCTCCCACAATCATAAAGCAGTTCAATCCTCAGGTACCTGTCACCAATCTCTTGGGTCAGGTCACATCACTTCTTGCTCAAGGAGCAATAGAAGTAGTACCCATACACCAACAGGGTGTGGGGTTTTACTCCCCCTATTTTCTCATTCCCTAGAAAACAGGGAGACAGGCCTATTCTGGACCTCAGAGAATTAAACATCTGTTCCGAGAAAAATTCAAAATGATTTCCCTCAGAACACTCTTGCCATACCTTCAGAGTCAGGATTGGCTATGTTCTCTAGATCTAAAGGATGCATATACTCATATTCTCATCCATAAAGATCACAGGAAATTACTTTGATTCCTTTTCCAGGGAAGACACTTCCAATACAGGGTTCTTCCCTTCGGGCTGGCTTCTGCCCCAAGAGTCTTCACAAAGTGCATGGCAGTAATAGCAGCATTCCTGAGGACTCTGGGAATATTCATCTTCCCCTACTTAGACGACTGGCTCATTCGGGCACCAACAGCTCCAGAAGCCAGCTTTGCTCTTTCTTGCACGATGTGAATTCTTCGCTACTTGGGACTGGTCATAAACCTCCCAAAATCTCGGCTCACCCCTTCTCAGTCCCTAGAGTTCATAGGGGCTTGTCTAGATACCAGACAGTCAAGGGCTTTCCTACCACAGCCCCGCTGTCTTCATATAGTGCAGCTGGCATCCCAAGCAGCTATGAAAGTCTTCCTGACTGCTCGGGAAATGCTTCAGCATCTTGGGCATATGGCATCCACTGTCCATGTGGTTCCCTATGCTCGACTTCACATGCAAGCAGCCGAGTGGACCCTCTCCTTTCGGTGGACACAGGCCTTGGATCGCCTGTCAGACAAAATCAGGAACTCCACATGTCTCATTTCGTCGCTTCATTGGTGGCAATCTCTGGAAAACCTTCTAGTAGGCTCTCCTTTTCAGCAGCCTCTTTTCCAGGCCATTCTAACAGATACATCCAAGTTGGGTTGGGGAGCTCACTTGCATGATCTCTCTACTCAGGGTCTCTGGACCCCACAGGAGGCTTGTCTTCACATAAACCTCCTAGAACTCAGAGCCATCCACCATGTTCTTAGAGTATTCCAGGCCCAGCTCAGCTACAAGGCAGTCCTGGTTCAAACCGACAATCAAGTAGCCATGTTCTATGTGAACAAGCAGGGCGGAATGGGCTCTGTCGTTATGCAACAAAGCTTTGCGACTTTGGGCCCTTGCCAGAGAGCTTCAAATCCACCTCCTAGTAGTGGTATATCTTCTGGGCATTCAAAACCTTTTGATAGACAAACTCAGTCGAATACTCTGCCACACGAATGGTCTCTTCATTCAGACCAGATTGCTAGAGTGTTTCAATTCTGGGGAACCCCAGATATAGACCTTTCTGCAAGTCCACAGAATGCCAAACTTCCCCGGTTCTGTTCCAGTATTCTAGCTCTGAACTGTCAGGCAAGAGATGCTTTCCTCCTCCACTGGGGGCAGGACTTCCTCTATGCCTTCCCACCCATTCTCCTCATTCCCAAAACACTATTCAAGCTTCAGAGAGACACAAGACGTATGATTCTCATAGCTCCACGTTGGCCACGGCAAATGTGGTATGCTCTACTTCTACGTCTCTCTCAAGCCACACCACTGGAGTTGGGATACGCTCCAGATCTTCTTTCCCAGGAGAACGGGACACTATTGCTCCCGAATCCCCAGTCCCTACATCTCAGGGCCTGGTTGCTGAAAGCCTAGAGCTTCCAGATATCAACCTTTCTCAACAGGTAAAGGATATCCTGGTGGCCTCCAGAAAACCCTCCACAAGGCGATCATATGCCTTTAAGTGGAAAAGGTTCTTTGTATGGTGTTCTCAAAGGGGGCTTCACCCCCTTTCTCTGCCTCTGGAATTGCTACTGGAGTATCTCCTCCATTTATCAAATTCTGGTCTTAAAACCAATTCAGTAAGGGTCCATCTTAGTGCCATTGCAGCTTTTTGCAAGCCTTTGGATGGACAACCTATTTCCTCTTCTTCACTTGTAGCAAGATTTATGAGAGGTCTACTTTTAACAAAGCCTCCCATTAAGCTGCTACTGGTGGCATGGGATCTCAGTCTTGTTCTCGGGCAGCTTATCAAACCGCCCTTTGAGCCCTTAGCCACTACGGACCTGAAGTTTCTTTCCTGGAAAGTCATCTTCCTAGTTGCTCTCACTTCTGCAAGACGCATCAGTGAGTTGCAGGCCTTAGTGGCTGATCCTCCTTGTACAAGATTTCACCATAAGGGTAGTTCTTAGGACTCTTCCTCACTTCATGCCAAAGGTGGTTTTCCCTTTTCATTTAAACCAATCGGTTTACCTTCCTGTATTCTTTCCTAGGCCTCATGCCTCTAGTGTAGAAAGGAACTTTCATACCTTGGATTGTAAAAGAGCCTTAGCTTTTTACCTTCAAAGTACTAAGCAACACAGAAAATCTTCTCAGCTTTTAGTTGCTTTTGATTCTAGTCATTTGGGACTTCCAGTTTCCAAAAGAGCTCTCTCTACATGGATTGCGAATTGTATATCTTTTGCATACGAGAGTAAGGGACTTTCTCTCGTAGGCCACGTCATAGCTCACGATGTGAGAGCAATGGCAACCTCCATAGCTAATCTTCGTTCTGTGTCCATTGACGATATCTGTAGAGCAGCCACCTGGGCTTCAGTACACACCTTTACAGCCCCGTCGGGATGCCTCGTTGGGACAGGCTGTTCTACAGCATCTCTTTCAGACTTAGTATAACTCTTACCCACCGTCCCGGAGTTTTCGATGCCAGAGATCCATGGGAGGAAGAATGACCCATCTCACCAGAGATTCGCAGCTTGCTAGGGTCATCCTCCTGGCATCTCTCAGCTGGGGAGTCCCCCATATGTGGACCACATTCCTGCTTATTCCTGGAGATAGCGTAGTTACTCACCTGTAACAGGTGATCTCTGGGAACAGCAGGAATTTAGTCTTCACAACCCACCCACCTCCCCTAGGAGTTTTCTCTTTCTCTCCTCTCCTTTTGTCTCAGCTATAAACTCAACTGACGAAGGAGAGTTGGAAAGGTGGTAAGGCAGCACACAGGTGCTGTGGGATGCGCCCAAAAGCTTTCCTATTGGACACTGGGGAGCATTCCTGCGCAGGCTCCGTCGGTACCGACAATACCCATATGTGAAGACTTAATTTCTGCTGTTCCTGGAGATCACCTGTTACAGGTGAGTAACTACGCTTTCTCCAGGAACAAGCAGGAAGTCAGCCCTCACATATAGGTGACATCGGCACTGACTGAGCCCTTGCAGAGTATTTCCCCAGCTTTCAAAGAGCCTTTGGGACATGCTACCACATGTGTGGTCCCCTTCTCACCCAAGTGTGCCATCTTGCTCAGTCTCCTTTCTTCCACGGAGCCCAACGGATGTCTGTCCTGTTCCCTGAAAAAATCCTTGCTAATTATCCGTAAGTTAGTTTTCCTGGTTTGTGTACCAGTTCCTCTTCCCGCCTCGAGTTGGAGCCAATCTTGGCACAGTTCTTGGCCCCTTTTTTAATTTGAGGCTTGCCTTGACTGAAGTTCGCTCCTTTTTTTTCACGGGGGTAGTCAACCACCATCCAGGTGCTCCCTTACTTTGTCCCCTGGTGGGTTTAAAAAATGTGACCGCTGCAGTCAAACCATGTCAAGTGACCAATACCCATGACTGCTGCCTGGGACCAGACCATGACAGCACCTTCTGCGACCTGTGCCAGGCCATGACTCTTAAGACCAACAAAAAAAGGTCAGAATTGTAGGAAATCCTGTTCCCCAGGTCCGACTCTGCCCCGGCCTCCCTGATGCTGAGCTCCAAGCCCAGAACTTCCCATGAGGCCTGAGCACCTCTGAGTCCCGCGGTAGCTCCTCCAAGAAGGCCTCTGACTCCGAGAAAAAGAAGAAAAAGTCCTCAAAGTCCACCGAGGTTGAACTGGATAAACTCTATAAAACTGCCTGGAGGAACTCGGGTGGCTCTGAGAAGCACCCTACCAAGGTCCTCAAGAAGGATTCCTTGGCCAGTGGAGACCATGCAAGGTTCCTCGAGGCTGTAGTCCTAGCTGAGGACACACTCATGAGTGTGCCGGTGCCGGGCCATAGGTCTTCTGTGCCCACGCCAGAAGCTGTGCAGCTTTCTGGCTTGGAAACCAGAATGATGGCCCTGGAGCAAAACATCACTGCTATCCTTGCCCTGCAGCAAGCAGTGATGGCTAGTTTGCCCACATCTGCCCTGATGACTGGACCCCCGACTGCGGGGGAGTCCCTGGTCATCAAGCCGAGCTCCGAGTCTAAGCCGCCTGTGCCGTTCGAGGTCCAGGTCCTGTTCCTCAGGCATTGGATGCTCCCTGGTTAGTTTCCATGACTAAGACCCCAGGTCCTCCAGAGGCTGCCAACCCTTCCACTGGCCTCGAGACAATGAATCACAGGGCCTTGGACTCGTCACCACTTGATGCTGAGTGGGAGACAGACAAAGCAGTCCTGGAAACTAAACGGCACCAAGATATTCCCTTGGACCCATCTCCTTTGGTGCCACTCCCCTCCGGAGGACGTGGCCTTCCATGACTTTGTCAGGGTATGTCCAGAGACCCCTCTGTGCAGACCGAGGCAGAGGAAGACCTGCACACCAAAGAGCTGGAGATTCTCCAACTGGAGGGAGCTTTTGACTTCCAGGGCAGGGCCTCCCCTCCCCCAGTAGACCTTCACCAGCCCCCAGGGGGGCCAACATCACCTTGGACCAGTGGGTACTGCAAGTGGTAAGGGAAGGATTTTTCCTCCACCTACTGCAGATACCACCCAGCTTCTTCCCAGGAGAGCCGGTGCAACCTCTCCTTCACCAGACTCCTCTGCTCACTGAGCTGGAAGGTCTGATCAGGGACCACACAGTAGAGTTTGTACCCAAACACTTAAGGGGAAAGGGCTTCTACTCCAGGCACTTCATTGTCCCAAAGGAAACTGGGAGTCTCAGGCTCATACTAGACCTGCAAAACTTAAACAAGTTTTTGGTGAGGGAGAAGTTGAAGATGGTCTCCCTTAGAACACTGCTGCCTTACCTCCACCAGGGAGATTGGCTGTGCTCTTTGGATCTAAAGGCTATGTACACACACATCCTAATCCACCCCTTCCACAGGCAGTACCTAAGATTTGTTGTAGGAGGAGGGTACTACCCTTCGGCCTGGCCTCCTCGCCAAGGGTCTTTACCAAATGCCTGGCTGTGGTGGCCGCCCACCTGTGTCTGCAAGGGGCCTACGTCTTCCCTTACTTAGACAACTGGCTAATCAGGGGCGTCACAGCCTCAGAGACCAGTCAGGCAGCAGAGCGTGCGTCCCCCCTCCTGCGTCCACCTGGGGTTTGTCATCAGCTGCTCCAAATCCCACCTCTCTCCAGCCCAGAATCTGGAGTTCATAGGTGCTCAGCTAGACATCCTGCAGGTCATGACAGTCCTCCCCAGAGAAAGGGCAGAATGCCTCAGACAACTGGCAGGAGAGGTACAACGTTGACGGTCAGTGCCAGTTTGTCATCTCCTCCACCTACTAGGCCATATGGCCTCTAAGGGTCCATGTAATGCCCTCAGCCCGCTTGCAGATGCGGACAGCCCGGTGGTGCCTCAGCTCACAGTGGACTCAAGCCATGGGCAGGCTATGGGACAGGGTCAGGGTTACCCGCCAGTTGACAAAATCTCTCAACTGGTGGAGGGACTTGTGCCACCTCCGAGCAGGAATGCTCTTCCAAGAACCTGCACCTCTGAGACCCCTGACCATGGATGCCTCCCTCCTAGGTTGGGGGGTGCATTGTGGGGACTGCTGCACACAGGGCAGCTGATCCCAGGAATCGCTCCTACAGATCAATCTCCTGTAGCTCAGGCAATCTTTCTAGTTCTATGAGTGTTCCGCCGCCTCCTGTGACACCAGTCTGTACTTTTCCAGACTGACAATGAAGTCGTCATGTTATATATCAACAAGGAGGGGGGCACGGGTTCGTACTCCCTTTGCCAGGAGGCGATGGCCGTTCTTTCCTTTGCAGCTCGCAGCAACATGATCTTGTGGGCATTTTAACTCCCAGCCCAGGACAACTGCCTAGTGGACCGGCTAGGCTGAGCAGAGTCCTCTGGCCACATCAGTGCTGCTTGATCCCCAGGGTGTCCAAGAGGCTCTAACACCTCTGGGGCAGGTCCAGGATGGATCTGTTTTCCTCTCCAGGCAACATGCAGCTACTTCACTTCTGCTCATGTCAAGCTCATCCAGAGAGAGTAGCAACAGACCGCCTTCCTGTTCTCATGGTCCGAAGGCCTACTCTCTGTTCCCACTGACCCCCTCTGGTCTCCAGGACACTCTTCAAGGTCCAAAGCGAAAAGACGTCAGTTACACTAATTGCTCCCAGGTGGCCCAGGCAGCCCTGGTTTCCACAGCTGCTCTCCCTGTCGGTGGCACTCCCAGTCCTGCTGGGCCGAGCCCCAGATCTCCTGTCTTAAGAGCGAGGTTCCCTCCTGCACCCCAACCCTGGTGTCCCTAATGCTAAAAGCATGGCTGCTGAAAGGGTAGCATTGGCTTCTTTCAATCTTCCAAGAGAGGTTGAGGAGATTCTACTGGCCTCCCAAAAGCCCTCCACCAGACAGGCTTATGCCTTTAAGTGGAGAAGGTTCTCCACCTGGTGTGTGGAAAGAAGGAAGAACCTCTTCTCCTGCCATGTGCATTTAGTACACCAGTACCTATTGCACCTGTCCCACCTTGGACTGAAGTCTAACTCAGTGAGGGTGCATCTCAGCATGATAGCCGCTCACCACCACCATCCTTGCACCATCGTCTCATCCATGCATTGAGACTCCGGAGCTCTGCCTGCCTTTTGGGTCCTGCGCGTTTAATGGGAAGCATTTCGGAGAACGCTACCCTGGAAGTTCTGGATTTCAACTTCTACCTAAAAGCCTAAATTTAGCCTCCAGAACCTCTTTACCACATTTTCTTATGTCATTGGTACTGACATGTACCAAGACAGCAGACTCCTCCCCGGCACTATCTAAGACCTTATTTAGGTGGCACGTGAGGTCTGCTACCTTCACACCAGGTAGGCATGTTACCAGGCGATCCTCACGTCCACCAGCCACCCAGCTATCTACATGCCTAATGATCGAATCGCCAACTATAACGGCTGTCCTAACCCTTCCCTCATGGGCACATGGCCCTGGAGAAACTTCCTAGGGTGTGAGAGGGTTTTACATCACCTGGAGGACAGGTCCTACTTACAGGATCACTTCCTGCCACACCAGGGTGATGCTCTCCTGTCACGTGACCTCTCTCCTCCATGGCAGCAGGGATGCTGCCAGACTGGAGGTGGGACTTCAGGACTATATCCCTGTAGGTCTCGTCTATATACCTCTGTTTTCCTCATCTCTTCCAAGTCTGCTACTCTAGCCTCTAGAGAACAGACTCGTTCCCTGAGAGCAAAGAGCTCCTTGCACCTAGTGTACACGTAAGATCTCTCACCAACTGGGAGAAAATCATACATGTGACACTCAATGCAAAAGACTGAAAAGCCCCCATCTTGCTGCTGGACTGCTGTCTGCATCTTAGTTTGAAGCTTGTGTTTAGATCTTTAAGTTCTTTACTTACTAAGGGTTGTTATGGATAGTTACACTAATAAAATTGTACCTAATATGTTTAATATACCTTCTTCACCTGAAGCTTAACTGCTCCTTTTAGTCCTCTAAGGCCCTGCTCAGCCGTAAGCAGAAGTCCAAAGACATTTTCTGGAACGCTGCCTCAGAGTCCCCGGTGGCGCCCTCAGTCGTCTCTTCTCCAGTGGGTTCTTCCCCTGCGGCCCTGTGTTCACGGTGGCACTGACAAGGGGTCCCCCAAGGTGGAACAGCGCAAAAAAGAAGGCGGCCTTGAAGTCGCTGTCTGGGGCTCCTGACCAGCACGACTGCTCCCGTGCCCGGTCGCTAAGTCCCCTTCAGCGTTCCCGAGAGTCTGACAAGGAGCGACCCTGCAAGGTACTTCGCAGGGAAACGGAGGCCTCTGGCGAAGGCACCCAGTTTCCTGAGGGTCGACCCGGTGAGGACCTCCTCTCCTCCTTGACGTTCGATCCAGTGACCCCGGTATCTGCATCCCAGGGCCTCACACCTCAGTGGGAGTCCCATATGCTGACCCTCAAACGCAGCGTTTTTGCGTTCATTGCTTCCCAGCAGGCACTCTCAGCCAGCTTTGCTGACTTGCGCCCAGAGACCGCGGGTCCCTCGCGTGGAACACCCAAATCCATCCAAGAAACCCCCGAGAGCCGCGGGCCTTGTGAGGGTCCTCTACATCAGTCTCGCTCCCTCTCCCGTTCCTCGGAGGCGAGATCGTCCAGAGCCTCTGGCTCCAGGCTGCCGGCCATCGGACAGGGCAACCTGCCTGGCTCGGATCCCTCGACTGATTTTTTGGACTGGGAGTCCGATGGGGACACCTCCCCAGAAACCCATACTCACCGGGATCTTACGTCGGACCCCTCGCCTCCTGCATCCCAGCGGCGCTCACCACCCGAAGATACCTCTTTCTTGGTATTTATTCGGGACATGGCTCGGGCCCTCAGCTTGGTCACCCAGGCCGAGGAGGACCCTCGTGCTGAAGAACTCAGTATTCTTCAGTACGAGTCCCCACCCAAGATATCCCTCACTGTGACTATATCGCCGATCCTATCTCGGCTGCTGCTCTGCAAGTGGGAGGCCCTAGCCTCGGTCCCCATCGTGAGCAAGCACCTTGACACAATGTACAAGGTGCAGCATTGGCCCGGCTTCCGAAAGACCCAACTCCCACACACCTCGATAGTGGTGGAATCGGCCATGAGGAAGTAGAAGAGCCCGAAATCACACTCATCGGTACCACTGGGCCGAGAGCCCAGAGCCCTTGATGCCCTGGGCCGCAAGGCCTATCAAGGTTCCATGCTCTTGTCGCATCCAGGCATATCAATTGTACATTGGTATGTTCCTACGTGACTTGGCGAAGGAGCTTGGGGGGTTTCTCCACGGTCCTCGAGGAGGAACCCCTCGACAGATTCCGCGCCCTGCTAAAATCAGTGGCTGACTGCTCCAAATACATCTCTGTAGCCTCCTATGATTGCTTCGAGACATTGGCTTGGTGTGTCCGTTACTGATCGAACAGTTCGAAACAGGCTATTCAACGCCGGTCTGACGGCAAGAATTCCAAGAAAGAAACCTTTTCTGAATATTCTTTCTTGGAATTTTTGCCCTCAGACCAACTTGAGTAGCCTGTTTCAAACAGTTCGATCAGTAACGGACACACCAAGATCCATAAGTTCTTGATTGATGTCCTTGGCAGATGATTTATGATATTTTAAAGCCAGCCTAACGATCATTCTGTCAGTTTTTGGAGTTGTAGACTTTTTCCTTCCTCTTCCCTTCTGAGTTGCAACACTTTCAGTGACTTTGAAGCAAGCACACAACTTTTGTACACCAGATGCTGTCACTCCATGGCCCATCTTCTGAGCAATTTCACAAAAGCTGTACCCCTCATTTCTCAAAGTAATGGCTGTTGCTCTTTTTAGACCAGTCAACCCTCTGTTGCTGCCATCATTAATCTACAAAATGCAACAACATATTCCAAATTGGAAACTTTTTATTAAGCATTTGTCATTTAATTTTTTTAAACATTTTTGCTAATAAAATAAATTTGTAAAAATAACAAAAGCACAAATATGACTTTGATACAGCTTGTATACACCTGGCAGTATAGCATACATTATCTGAAGCGTCAACTTATACATGAGATTCTGCATAAAACCTGCTTAAAGTTGATCAACAGTTTCATGAAAAATATCATTTTCCTGAGAAAGACATCAATTACCTTGTCTGACTACAAATCAAAGTTTTTTCTGATAAATGTTTGTTTGTTGCCGTGACATTTGGGAACATATTACAATCTGCATAGAGTATCTAATATATAGAATACTTAATTAATGTAAGTAAGACAGATATTATCGCGGAGAGCTCAAATTTTACAGGTGTATCCACAATTTTTTCTGCTAGTGTAGTTATGAAAAAGGCAATGAAATGCAGATACTTTTTCCCAGTACTGTCATGGACAAGATGTCAGACTATGAAAACATCTAGGGAAGAATGTATGTTGTGTTTTTTTGTTTTTCCTCAGAGCATGCTGTTTGCAAGGATTGCTTTATATCAGTTCTACATGGTATAGTAAATGCCTACCCTTCTTCAGAAGGTATGAGGAGTTTCTTCTGGTCAATCTATTCAACATTACATGAGCTATTAGCTATTTTATCAGAGGCAGGCAATGTGGGATCTTGTAAGGATGATCAGTAGCAAATAGTTGTATAACACTTGATTGGTCGAGGGGGCACACGCACACGCACGCTCTGCGCCTGGGATAAGCACAGCAAATGAAATGTCTGTCTATGCCTACCCCAGGAGGCTTAAGACTAGTATCGTTAGCTTTTCTAGGAGTGTGACTGGGTCTGAGACCGTCTCTGGAATGGCATGTGGTCCTGTAGTGCTGGCTGAGCTATACAATGTCTGCTGCTACGCAGACTGCATGAGAACAGTCTTGGGTCTGTAGGATTCATGTTACTCCTTCCTGAGGTTAGTCCTTGGCCTTGTACACTGTCTATCTGACTTTCTAGCAGGAGATAGGCAGGAGGGCACATAAAGTGCAGACAATGGGAAAGGCTGAAGCCTGCAAAATGGCAGTGTGGCAGAAAGTAGAAAGCGAGTCCAAAGTGAGTGAAAAATCCAAGCATCCTTCCATGCCCAGTGTATAATTTCTTCTCCTGAATTCCTCCTCATAGCACGGTGATTGGCTAGATTCAGATACTGTGAGACCTCTTTCAGTGAATCAGGTAACAGTTGTCAGGTGGTCATTCTCTAAACAAAGGTCCATGATGAGAAAAAGATGGTATGCAGGTTCATACATTGTGCAAATGTGCAAGACCACTGGAACAGCCTGTTAGTTGAGGATGACCTCAGGAGCTGAGAACAATAGCTTTGCTGTATGGGCACATAAAACTTGGAAGGCAGTTGCTTGAAGTCAGCAGGTCTGAAGCTTGAGCACAGCAGAAATTACTTGTACCAGGAATCCATCTTGGGTTCAGGCCTTGGTTCAGGCTTTTGGTGTCTGAGCAGCCCACAGTGGTTCAGATCAGGTCACAGGAACCAGCCCTACAATCTGACAAATGGTCTAGAATATTTTTGGTGAATAGGTCAGACTGTGCATATCATCAAAGATCAGTGTACCACCCGATATAATTTTTTTCTGCTGTAACATTCTGAACCTATGCCATCCTGTAAACAAATGAGCACAACCCAGTATAGCAACCTGGTCTAGAAAAAACAGCTAAATCCCTTTTGCCAGACAAGTGCAGCAATCTCAGCAGTCTTGCTCTAGGCCTTGATGAAGAAAAAAGTCAACCAAAATGGACTGCTGTGGTTCAGTTCGAGTAACTTTCCTTTTTTGACAAGCATCCAAATGCTGCTGGTTTTCAAACCCATACTCAGCTCTTTCTTTCTGTGGTAGTGTGCATTACTTTATTTAAGAATAGCACAATAATAACAGATTTCTGGGCCCTCAGTATTATTAAATCTGGATGTCACCTCTGATTTTTATCCATTCTTCTCAGAAGACCCCTCAATGGCCTTGCCTTTTGCAGATCCACTCCCAGCTTCCTCAGGAGAAAGTCCTACTATTGTAAGCAAGTACAATAAGAACAACCAAGAATGTAGTCATCACGTATGGGTATCATTGGTACCGGCGGAACCTGCGTGGGAACGCTCCCCAGCGTCCAATTAGAAAGCTTTTGGGAGCATCCCACAGCGCCTGCGTGCTGCCTTCCCGCCTTTCCCAACTGCCTCTCTCCGGTTCTTCTTTTTCCGCAGAGCCAGCAGGTCATTGTTCCTGTCACCACAGAAAATTCTTCCTTATTACTTTCATTTTTTTGTGGTCACGTCTGCCTTCCTCAACGCTTTACCGGTACTGCCGGTTTTTCTTTATTTCTGTTCTTTTAAAAAATATATATATATATATATACTTTTCCTTTTCGTTCCTCCAGTTTAGTCCTCAACTCCTGGGTAGTGCACCTCCTCCTGCAGCTTGGAGACTGGACCAATCAGAAACTTCCTCTCACTGGATGTAGCTAGCTGGAACTTCCATCATCCCCCAGTGTGTCCAGTCTCCATGCAGCAGAAGGACCTTGTGAGCCTAGGTTGGGCTCACTGGAGAAACCAATAAGGAGCAGGCTCTTTAATTTTACTTTTACTCTTTATATCTGATTATTTTATAATAAGTGGATGCTGTCTCTTTAAAAAAAAAAAAAAAAAGACGCTGTCTCTGGGCGGAGGGATTAGGATCCATAGCCTACTCTGCCTTCCTTAGCCTCCCTTCTCTCCTGGCTGTCTTTGTGCTGCAGGATCTCTTACCCCTTGATTGGACGGGGTAGAGCTCCTTTCTTGTGCCCCCCGGCAATCCGCTGTATTTCTGAAGCTTCAGCGTTGACTCTGGGGCCGGTTTCCTTCGGCGGCAGCATTGTCTTCGGCGTTCCGGTCCTTTTCCTTTGATAGGGCCTCGGAACGCTAGCAGAGGAGCCATCCCGTCAGGTACAGGCCGGGGTGAGTGTGGGAGGCCGGGGTCAAGCAGTGCCTTGCTGGGACGGCGCTTCAGGCGCCTTTGCAAAAGCGCGCCAAATCGCGGAGTGCAGCCGCGGCCATTTTCTACTCGCGGGTTCAGCAGCGGCAGTTCTGTTTCACGTGCAGAACTTGTCAGCATTTTTGCCTCTTCGTTTCTAGCACGATTATTTTCTTTTCTGTAATTTCTTTTCGGTAATTTCTTTTCTTTGATTTCCTGGGGTGTTTTTTTTCGGCGGGGCCTTTCGGTCCGCGGGGACTAGGGGCTCCAGAAGTTTTTTTCTCTTTTCTGGGTTAGCTCTCTCAGGGGGCTGTCTGTTTAAAAAAAAAAAAACAAAGAAAAATTAAAATAAAGGAACGAACTCAAGCCACAACTTTCCTTTATAGGGGAAAAAACGTTATTACTATTTCTCACTGCTTCTTGTGGGGGCGCTTCTCCGCTGTGCAAAGGAGAGCGCTAGCCCCTTCTCCTCCTTGCCGGACCACTGGGCTTGCCTTTCATGCCAGCGAGGTCTCAGTGTGTGATTTGTGGCACACGCAGGGGCACAGCCCCAGACACAGGTGTTTGTGGGTGCTGTGCTTCGGTGTCCCTCACTCTGGAGCAGCAAATGGAGGAGGCTGCAGGCTCTGTCCTGCCTGAAGTGGTGGCGGAGCCTGAGGGAGAGGCTTGGACTCCTGGGCCTTCTGTCCCGCCTGTCGAGGGGGCATCTGGACTATCCGGGGTCTCCGGACTCATGGAAGACTTTTCCCCAGAATTTGTTTTGCTTATGCATCAGGCGTTCTGCCGTAAGTGGCAGGGTGTTGTACCGGCGTTGGCCCCTCTCTCATCGGTGAGTATGCATTCTGGATTGACGGGTCCTGAGAAACTCGTGGCCAAAGCACATAAGCGACCACGTCCGCCGGAGCCTTCTTCCTCCAATGTTCAGTTGTTGGACGACGAAGATCCGGAGTTTGACTTGGAGGGCGACGTCGAGGATTTAGAAGAAGGTGAAATTACTGAACCTGAGGATCAGGCAAAAATCATTAGGGTGTTTCGGAGGGAAGAGCTCTCAGCCCTCATTGTGGAAGCCCTGCAGACCCTTCGTCTGTCCTCCGAACAGGTTGCTACCGAAGAGGATTCGGCGGATCCTGTTATTCAGGCAGTGCGCCAGACTCAAGTCGTGTTTCCTGTTCATAAGGTTATAGATCAGATGATCCAGAATGAGTGGGATCACCCCGAGGCAGGTTTGAAGGGGATAAGGACCATGAATAAACTTTATCCCTTGGCGAACGCGGACAAAGACCGGTTTCGTGTCCCAAAGATTGATGCCGCGGTGTCGGCTGTCACGAAAAAGACAACTATTCCTGTGGAAGGCAGTGCGGCCTTGAAGGACGCACAGGATAGGAAGATGGATAGCCTGTTGAAGCAGTCCTTTGAGGCGGATGCGGTTTCCTTGCAGGCCTCCATATGTGGTGCTTGGGTGGCCAGGGCCTGCCTTCATTGGGTCCAGCGTCTCAGTGAGTCAGCATCTTTGGGGCAGGACGAGATGCGGGAACTCCCAACGGTTGGAATCCGGTTCGGCTTATTTAGCAGACGTGCTCTATGATCTGATTCGAGCCTTATCGAATAGTATGGCGTCCCTAGTAGCAGTGCGCAGAGCCCTGTGGTTGAAGAACTGGGCGGCCGACGGGTCCTTTAAGTCCCGTCTTGGCAAGCTTCCGTTCAAAGGGAAGTTATTGTTTGGTAAGGACCTTGATAGGCTGGTCAAGGATTTAGGGGCGTCCAAGGGTGGTAGACTCCTGGAAGATAGGCCCAAGCAGGGACGATTTTCCCAGTCCTTTCGGGGACAGACTAGAGACTTCTGCAGATTTCGCACTCCCCATTTTGCGGGCTTCCAGCGGGGTCGTTTCCTTTCCCGTTCCCAAGGGTTCCGAGGGTTCTGAGGAGCAAGCCAAGGTTTCGCAGCACCTGCTCCCGGTGCCGCTCGAAAGCCGCAATGAAGGGCAGCGGGTCCCGGCGGATGGTCTGTCTATCGGAGGACGTCTGAGGGGTTTTCTTTCCGCCTGGACCCATATTACATCAGACCAGTGGGTCTTGGAAATTATCCGCGACGGCTATGCCCTGGATTTGGCGGTTCCGGTAAGGGACTCCTTCATTCAGTCCCCCTGCAGAGGTCCTCGAAAGGCCTTATAGATTCGGCAAACCTTGGATCGTCGTCTTCAGCTGGGAGCCGTCCCTGTTCCTCCCGAGGAGTGCGGACTGGGACGCTACTCCATTTATTTCGTGGTGCCAAAGGACGATGGTTCGGTTTGTCCTATCCTGGACCTCAAAGGGGTGAATCGCTGTCTCCGGGTTCCTCATTTCCGGTTGGAAACTCTCCGGTCTGTCATTGTCGCGGTTCGTCAAGGGGAATATCTCTCCTCTCTCGATCTCTCCGAGGCATATCTCCATGTGCCCATTAGAGCGTCGCATCAGAAGTTTCTTCGGTTCGCCCTGCCCTGGGGTCATTTTCAATTTCAGGCGCTGCCCTTCGGCTTGGCGATGGCTCCTCGCGTCTTCACAAAGATAATAGTCGTCGTGGCAGCGGCATTGTGCAAGCAAGGTGTTCTGGTGCATCCCTATCTCGACGATTGGCTGATACGGGCCAAGTCCCTAGAAGAGAGCAGACGGGTCACGCGCAGAGTGGTGGAGTTTCTGCAGAGCTTAGGTTGGGTGGTCAACCCGCTCAAGAGCCATTTGACTCCGACTCAAGTCCTCGAATATCTCGGAGTGTGGTTCGATACCCGGATAGGGTCCGTCTTTCTCACCGTACGCAGAGCACAAGTTCTTCAAAGGTTGGTGCAGAACTTCAGGAAGCTGTCGGTGCCATCGGCATGGAATTACCTTCAGGTGTTGGGGACCATGGCAGCGTCTCTGGAGGTTGTTCCTTGGGCTCGGTTTCACATGCGGCCGTTGCAACGAGCCTTACTTCGACATTGGTCCAATCAGTCCAAGTCCCTGACCAAGCGTCTTCCCTGCCCGCTGAGCGTTCGGCAGGCCCTGTGCTGGTGGTTGTGCCCTGCGACTTTGCAAGCGGGAGTGCCGTTGGAGCAGCCGGAGTGGCTCCCTCTATTTACGGATTAGAGTCTCACAGGCTGGGGGGCGCACTGCGGAATACAGTTCGCCCAGGGGCGGTGGTCGGTGGAGGAGAGCTGCTGGTCGATCAACCGCCTGGAGCTGAGAACCGTATTGTGGGCTCTTCAGCGGTTCGAGTGTCTCGTTTCCCGCCGAGCGATACGAGTGTTGTCGGACAATGCAGCCATGGTAGCGTACATCAACCGGCAGGGCGGCACAGGGAGTGCAGCCATGGAAAAGGAGGCCGAGTTGCTGTTTGCTTGGGCAGAGATGCGCTTACAGGCCATTTTGGCGGCTCACATTGCTGGAAGGGAAAACGTGACAGCGGATTTTCTCAGCAGAGTTCAGGTGGATGCCGGAGAATGGGAGTTGCATCCGGAGGTGTTCGATCAGGTGACTCGCCAGTGGTCCGTGCCAGTGATGGACTTGATGGCGACGTGTCATTCGGCAAAGGCGCCTCGTTTCTTCAGCAAGCGACGGGAACCCATGTCGGAAGGGATCGACGCCTTAATTCAGCCGTGGCCGACGTCGGGTCTACTCTGTTTCCTCCGTTGGCTCTGGTCGGTCGTGTGATTCAGCGTATCGAGGCTCATCGGGGAAGAGTATTGCTGATTGAGCCGGATTGGCCTCAGCGCCCTTGGTACGCAGATCTAGTCCGTCTCTTGGACGGACTGCCGTGGTGGCTCCCGTTATCTCAGGAGCTCCTGATTCAGGGACCCCTTCGGATGCTGCAAGTGGATAGATTCTCGCTTACGGCTTGGCCATTGAAAGGGCGCGGCTAAGAAAGAGGGGCTACTCTAGAGCGGTCGTGTCTACTTTACTTCAGGTCCGCAAGCGATCCACTTCGCTCGCTTATGTGCGCGTTTGGCGCATCTTTGAAGACTGGTGTTGCAGACATCAGGTTCGCGCGGCCAGAGCATCTGTAGCTGTAGTGCTGGCTTTTTTGCAGGATGGCTTCGAAAAGGGCCTTGCCACCAGTTCTCTAAGGGTGCAATTGGCGGCCTTGGCCTGCTATAGAGGTAAGATACAGGGCGTGTCTCTTGGTGTGCATGGCGACGTTGTGCATTTTCTGAAAGCGGTTTCCAGGCTTCGTCCAGCGCGTCGTGTTTCCGTTCCGGCGTGGGACCTCAATTTGGTATTGCAGGCCCTGACTAGGCCCCCGTTCGAGCCTTTGTCCCAGAGTTCGATCAAAGATTTGACCCTTAAGGTGGTCTTTCTGGTGGCCATTAGTTCAGCTAGACGCATTTTCGAGTTGCAAGCTCTTTCGTGCAGAGAGCCCTTCCTTTGCTTCTCGCGTGACAAGGTGGTGCTTAGACCGGTGCCCTCCTTCTTGCCCAAAGTGCCTTCACCTTTTCATGTCAATCAGACGGTAATGCTCCCGGTTCTGAAAGCGGATGCAGGGCAATCTTCTGATCGCGGTTTGAGTCGCTTGGATGTCAAACGCGTGTTGCGTCATTATTTGTCCGTCTCTGCTTCCTTTCGCAAGTCGGATCGTCTGTTTGTGCTGTTTGGTGGCCCCAGGAAGGGGGAGGCGGCTTCAAAAGCATCCCTTTCCAGGTGGATTAAGGAGGCCTTTGCATCAGCGTATTTGTTGCAGGGGCGTGTAGTTCCCGTCGGTCTTCGCGCGCATTCCACGAGAGCGCAGACGGCTTCCAGGGCAGAGCATGGTTTGGTTCCGCCGCTCGAGATTTGTAAGGCGGCTACCTGGGCGTCGCTGCATACGTTCAGTAAACATTACCGGCTGGATGTGCTAGCGTCTCGGGATGCCTGTTTTGGGTCGGCGGTATTGCGTGCCGGCTGGCAGGGTCCCCCCCGTTAGTACTGCTCTGTTACATCCCAGGAGTTGAGGACTAAACTGGAGGAACGAAAAGGAAATTGAAATTACACTTACCTGGTAATTGTAGTTCCTTGAGTTACGACAGTTTAGTCCTCCATCCCACCCGCGGTCTTTGGCACTAGCTCGGCACGTGTTTTCAGTCAACAAGAATTTTGGCAGGTGAGTGCATATGACTACCTTCCTGTTCCCTTGTACATTCCTCCTCTCTCTATTTTTCTGCACTTTGTAGGGGAGTAGAGTATCGCTATGGAGTATCTCACCTCTTCGTCTGTGAAGGGGGGTTCAGTTCTTGTTTCTGGTTCCGTTTGTGTAAAAAAAAAAAAAAAAAAAATTTTGGAGGCTACTTATTTGTTCCTCTTGTGAGTCTGCTTTGTCAATAGTTCACTGGGGGATGATGGAAGTTCCAGCTAGCTACATCCAGTGAGAGGAAGTTTCTGATTGGTCCAGTCTCCAAGCTGCAGGAGGAGGTGCACTACCCAGGACTTGAGGACTAAACTGTCGTAACTCAAGGAACTACAATTACCAGGTAAGTGTAATTTCAATTTTTCCATTTTTCCCAGGTGCACGCGCCATTTTGGACCTTAGGCCCAAACATTTTTTGTACAATGGAGAAACCTGCTTCAGGTTTCAAAAAGTGCACCAAGTGTGGCGGTAACATCTCCGTCACAGACACCCATGAATGGTGTCTGAAATGTTTAGGTCCTGACCACTCCATCACGGATTGTATGTCCTGTGCCATGATGTCTAAAAGAGGTCGGCAGAACCAAGCTGCTAAGCTCAGTACCCTGTTTCCCTCTGATGCAGCTTCGGTGGCATCGACGTCTTCTAGGGCTTCCTCTTCCTCCCATGGATCTCAGGTAACTAAACATGTCCAGTCGGTCCTCAAAGGGTAGATCTCCTTCTAAGCACCGAGATGCCTCTGGCTTTGCCCTTGAGGATTCTGCACCGGCAAAATTGCCCCGGCGGGAAGCTTCGGCTTCCAAAGCATTATCGGGGCTTTAGGATGTTCTCGAGGCCTCGACCTCGGCAGAACTACTGGTGCCATGCTCTGGGATACCGGCTGTCTTCTCCGGTACCGACATCCAGGCATCGGCAGCGTTGATAGACCAGAGGTTTCTGGCTATTGAACGCAGTCTAGCGGCTCTCCTTGTGGCATTGACACCCTCGAAACCGCGTCAGACAGTAAAGCCGGTACCGACTCCGGCACTGGTATCGGTACCGGTACCAATAGCATCGACATCGGTGTCCGCATTGCCGGCACCCAGTCACCCGATGCCCTCTGGTACCGATACACCGGTACCGATTCCCCCCCGGTACCGACTTCGGTATGGGTATCGGGCTCTACAAGAGCATCCGGACAGAAGGTACTTAGAGTTCTCAGAGGAATCTGAGGATTCCGATAGTTCTGTTGATATCGGAGCACTTCTTCCAGAGGAGCCCTCCTCCCCTAAACGGAGGATGTCTCCTCCAGAGGATATCTCCTTCCAGGATTTCATCAGGGAGGTGGCTCGGGGTCTCTCCATTACTGTGGCTCCTGAAACAGAGCCCAGAGCAAAGGAGCTGGAAATTTTACAATATCCCAAAGCTCCTAAGGAGGCAGCTACTTTGCCCATCCATGAGATCTTGCATTTTCTCATGCTCAGAATGTGGGAGACCCCTCTTACCACCTCTCCTCATTCTCGTAGACTTGACACTATGTAGCAAGTCCCTCCTTGTCCTGGTTTCCAGAAAACTCAGCTCCCTCACCACTCTATTGTAGTGGAGTCAGCTATGAGAAGGATCAGGAGTGCAAAGAGGCATGCCTCTAATCCCCCAGGATGTGAGTGCAGAACTTTGGATGCTTTTGGATGTCGTACTTTCCAAGCTTCCATGCTTTCTGCCAGGATCAGTTCGTATATTTTATATATGGGAATGTTCCTGAAGGAAATCACAGGAGATTTAGAGGCTTTGAGTCCTCTTCTTCCTGAGGATAGGAGACAGGATTTTCTCACATTGGTCAAACATGCCCAGGATGTTTCCAAATTTGTCAACCGTGCAACTTTTGACTGTTTTGAGTGCATAAGCAGAACCTCTGCCATTGCCATAGGTGCACGTAGAATTGCCTGGCTCCAGGCATCTGATTTGGAGCTCTGGGTACAAGACAAATTGGGCAGTATTCCTTGTACTGGTGAGAACCTGTTTGGCAAAGATTGGCAGGAAAAGGCCAATGAGTTGCATGCTGACAACTCCACCTTGGACAGATTATCCAAGGGCACAGCTGATCCTGCAAGAAAAATCTTTCAAAAAACATTCTTTTCCAAAAAGAAAAGGTTTTATCCTGCTTATTCCCAGCAGGAATGCTCTGTAGGTCAACCTGTCCGGAAGGGTCAGCAACCATCCAAGCAAAGAAAAGCAAAGACTGCTAAGCCTCAACCGCCTCAGCAGTCTCAGCCTCCACAAGGTCTTTGACTTGCATCTAGAGAACCTAGCCTTCCTGGCTCTAAATTAACCAGAGCCTTCCACCATTCCAGGAAGGTTATGTCACTTGCCCCAAGATGGGGGCAGATAACAGCAGAGCATTGGACACTCCATCATAAAAGAGGAGTACAAGCTTCATTTCTTTAGCATGCCCCCTCCCACATTAGTAAAACAGTTCAATTCTCAGACCTCTCTCATCAACCTGTTAGATCAAGATCATGTTCTCATCCATCCATCTCACAGAAAATTCCTTCGGTTCCTTTTTCAAGGGAAGCACTACCAATACAGGGTGCTCCTGTTTGGTCTGGCCTCAGCTCCAAGGGTGTTCATGAAATGCATGGCTGTAGTAGCAGTATTTCTCCGCACTCTAGGAATATTTGTCTTCCCCTACTTAGACGATTGGCTCATTCGAGCCCCATCAGAGTCAGAGGCCAGGATAGCTCTATCTTGCACAATGCGTATCCTTCAGTATTTGGGTCTAGTCATAAACGTCCCAAAATCCAGCCTAACTCCCACTCAGTCTCTAGAGTTCATAGGAGCTGTGTTGGATACCAGAAAGGCAAGGGCCTACCTCCTTCAGAGCCGTTGCCTTCGCATGGTGCAGTTAGCTTCTCAAGCAGTGCTAAAGTCCCATCTTACTGTTCGAGAAATGTTACAACTACTAGGCCACATGGCTTCTACTGTGCATGTGGTTCCTTATGCTCGCCTCCATATGAGAGCAGCCCAGTGGACTTTATCCACCCAGTGGACCCAGGCATCAGGGTGCCTGTCAGACAAAATCGTAAACAGAAATCGGCTTATTTTGTCTCTTCAATGGTGGCAGTCCACTCAAAACCTGTTGCTGGGGTCCCCATTCCAACACCACCTACCCCAAGCAACTCTCACAACAGATGCTTCTCCAATGGGTTGGGGAGCTCATCTACAAGACCTCTCCACCCAAGGCACTAGGATGCCACAGGAGACTCATCTACATATCAATCTCTTAGAGCTCAGAGCAATTTTTCTTGCTCTTCGAGTGTTCCATTCCCTGCTCAGCTGCAAGATAGTCCTTATTCACACGGACAACCAGGTAGCCATGTTCTATGTGAACAAGCAGGGAGGAACAGGCTCTGTCGCTTTGCAACGAAGCTTTGCGACTATGGGCCCTCGCCATTCATCTCCTGGCAGTGTCTTCCAGGCATACAAAACTCTTGGGCGGACAGACTCAGTCGAGTTCTGCTTCCACACGAATGGTCTCTACATGTGGACCAGGTGGCTAAGATTATTCAAATTTGGGGAACCCCGGACATAGACCTCTTTGCAAGTCCATTGAATGCCAAACTTCCCCGGTTCTGTTCCAGAATTCCGGCTCAGGGATCTCAGGCCAAGGATGCTTTCCTCCTTCACTGGGGCCAAGACTTCCTTTATGCCTTTCCACCCATTCCCCTAATTCCCAAAACCCTGTTCAAGCTTCAGAGAGACAGAGGTCGTATGATTCTCATAGCTCCACATTGGCCTCGGCAAGTGTTGTACCCTCTGCTTCTACATCTCTCTCAAGCTCCCTCTCTGGAGTTAGGAGATCTGGAGCAGAACATATCTCAGGAGGACGGAATGTTATGACATCCCAATCCCCAGTCTTTGCATCTCAGGGCTTGGTTGCTGAAGGCCTAGATCAGCGATGGCGAACCTATGGCACGCGAAGGCCTTGCAGCTGGCACGCGGGTAGGTCCGCAAAAAAGAAAAAGCTGGCTTTGGCTGCTGCCGCGGACGCGGCAGCTGCAGAGTGCAGTGTCCCGCGGGGCCCCCTCCGCCCGCTAAGCCCCTCTGCAAGGGCTTTCAGATTCGCGAGGGAGAGCGTCTCCCTCGCGTCTCTGTTAAGCCCGCAGGGGCTAATGGGAAATTTCCCATCAGCCCCTTTAGACGCGAGGGACTGATGGGAAATTTCCCATTAGCCCCTGCGGGCTTAACAGAGACGCGAGGGAGAAGCTCTCCCTCGCGAATCTGAAAGCCCTTGCAGAGGGGCTTAGCGGGCGGAGGGGGCCCCGCGGGACATTGCATTCTGCCGCGGCAGCGGCAGCAACCAAAGCCAGCTTTTTTTTTTTAATATGCCATGGGGGGGGGGGGGGTTAGGAATGCTAATGGGCTAGGGGGGGTAGGACTGCTAATGGGCTAGGGGGGGTAGCGGGTAGGACTGCTAATGGGCTGGGGGGGGGTAGGACTGCTAATGGGCTAAGGGGGGTAGGACTGCTAATGGGCTGTGGGCTGATGGGGGCTGTCTGGAAATGGGGAGATGGGGGTTTAGGACGGGAAATGGGAAATGGGGGGGTAAAGACTGCTAATGGGCTTTGGGCTGATGGGGGCTGTCTGGAAATGGGGTGATGGGGGTTAGTACTGAGAAAGGGCTATGGGGGGGGGGCTAGGACAGGAAATGGGATGATGGGGAGGGGTTAGGAATGGATGGGCAGTGGGCGGTTGGGGGGGTTAGGACTAGTAATGGGCTATGGGGGGGTTAAGACTGGTAATGGGCTGTGGGCTGATGGGGGGCTGTCTGGAAATGAGGTGATGGGGGGTTAGAACTGCTAATGGGCTATGGGGGGGGTTAGGACTGATAATGGGCTAAGGGGGGGGGGCTAGGACAGGAAATGGACTGATGGGGAGGGGTTAGGACTTGAGGTGGGCTGATGTGGTTAGGACTGGTAATGGGCTGTGGGCTGATGGGGGGGGTTTAGGACTGGCAATGGGCTGTGGGGGGCTGACTGGAAATGGGCTGATGGGGTTAAGACTGGAAGTGGGCTGATGGGGGGTTAGGACTGGTAATGGGCTATGGGGGGGTTAGGACTGATAATGGGCTATGGGGGGGTTAAGACTGGTAATGGGCTTTGGGCTGATGGGGGATGTCTGGAAATGGGGTGATGGGGGGTTAGGACTGGTAATGGGTTATGGGGGGGGCTTTAACTGAAAATGGGGTGATGGGGGTTTAGTAGTGGAAGTGGGTTGATGGGGGGCTAGGACGGGTAATGGGTTGGGGGGATGCTATGACTGGAAATGGGCTGAGTGGAAGGGGAGGCTTGAACTGCAAATAGCTGATGGGGAGGGAGCTTGGAATGGAAATGGGCTGTGAGGGAAGGGAGCTAGGACTGAAAATGGGCTGATGGAGCAGCTAGGATAGGACTGGAAATGGGCTGTTGGGGGGAGCTAAGATTGGAAATGGGCTGTGGTGGGGGCTTGAATTGAAATGGACTCATGGAGGGGCTAGAACTGGAAGTAGGCTCATGGGGGGGGGGCTTGGACTGGAATTGTACTGAGTGGAGGGGAGCTATGATTTGACATGGGCTGATGATGGGGCTAGGAAATGACTAGAAATGGGCTGATGGGGGGGCTAGGATTGGAAATGAGCTGATGAAGGGACTCAGACTGAAAATGGATGGGGGAGCTAGGACTGGAAATGGGTTGATGGGGGGCTAGGACTGGAAATGGGCTGATGCAGGGACTAGAAAGGAATGGATGCTGGGTGAGACTGGAACTAGAAGGGAGCTGATGTTGGGGGAGGATTAGAATGGGATGGGGCTGGGAGAGTAAAATGGAGAGGGGAAAAATATTTTGTGTGGGAGGAATGAAAAATCTACAATTGGCCGGGTATTGGGAGAGTAAGTGGGGATTGAGGATGGAGCGGTAAAATTTGTATGGATGAAATAGGAATGAGGAAAGAGCAAAAGGAGAAAGATTAGTATGTTAAAGCAGATGTAGAGAGAGAGAATGGAAAAAAAGACTAGAAGAGAGAAGAAAGAACAAATGGACAGCAGACGATGGAGAGTTAGCAGAAAACATGAAGAAACCAGAAGAAAGTGGCTGGAGCAATTGCAACTGAAAAAAAATGCACAAAAGGTATCTCTTTATTTTGAATTTATTAACTGGAATATGAAACCTCTGGGAAATGTGCATCATTAACGTCTGTGCTTTGTTTGGTACAAGAGGAAATTAATTTATAGTTTTATTTCTACAGTGTTGTACATTCCAAGTTTGGCTTTTGGGGTTCCCAGTTTAATTATTGCCTTCCTGTTTCTAAATTGTGATTCCTTGTTTGGTGATGGTCTATGTTCTGCATGTGTAACTGAGCTGAGGTTTAATTGACGTGCTGGCACTTTGAGGAAATTCTTTGGTTTTGTGCGGCAGTTTGGGCACTCGGGCTCAAAAAGGTTAGCCATCACTGGCCTAGATCCCCATGATCTTAATCTCCCTCAGCAAGTGAAGGATATTCTTCTTGCTTCCAGGAAACCTTCCACAAGACGCTCTTATTGCTTTCAAGTGGAAAAGATTTACCATATGGTGTTCGCAGAAGGGTCTTAACCCCCTTGCAATACCTCTGGAATCTTTACTGGAGTATCTCCTTCATTTATCCAATGCAGGACTTAAAACTAACTCAGTAAGAGTACATTTGAGTGCTATTGCAGCTTCTTTCAAGCCTCTAAATGGACAACCTATCTCCTCTCATCCTCTTATAGCAAGATTTATGAGAGGCCTTCATCTAACTAAGCCTCCCATTAGGCCACTGCCGGTGGCATGGAACTTAAACCTGGTTCTTGGGCAGCTCATGAAGCCACCTTTTGAACCCTTAGCTACTACCTCCTTGAAATTCCTTTCTTGGAAGGTTATCTTTCTCATTACAATCACATCAGCACGTCGCATTAGTGAGTTGCAAGCACTAGTAGCTGATCCACCTTATACAAGGTTCCATCATGACAAGGTAGTCCTTAGGACTTATCCACAGTTTATGCCAAAGGTGGTCTCGCCTTTTCATCAAGCGATCTACCTACCTGTGTTCTTTCCAAGTCCTCATGCATCAAATGCAGAGAAGAATCTTCATGCCTTGGACTGTAGAAGAGCTTTAGCTTTTTACTTACAGAGAACACAGCAACATAGAAAGTCCTCTCAACCTTTTGTTGCTTTTGATCCTTCACATTTGGGACTTCCAGTCTCCAAGAGAACACTGTCAAAATGGATTGCCCAGTGTATTGCCTTCGCCTATCAGAGCAAGAATCTTCCTCTGGAGGGCCATGTCACAGCTCACAATGTGAGAGCCATGGCAACTTCAATGGCTCATCTGCACTCTGTGTCTATCGACGACATCTGTCGAGCAGCCACTTGGGCCTCGGTTCATACCTTCACAGCCCATTACTGCTTGGACAAGGACTCCTGCCGGGATGCCTTGTTTGGTCAGGCTGTTCTCCAACACCTGTTCCATACCTAATCAACCTACCCACCATCTCTGGTAGGATGCCAGAGATCCATAGGGGGAAGTGGAGCCCTTCTCAGGGATGCACAACTTCTGTGGTCTCTCCCTGGCATCTAAAGCTAGGGAGTCCCCATATGTGATGACTACATTCCTGCTTGTTCCTGGAGATAGCATAGTTACTCACCTGTAACAGGTGATCTCCGGGAACAACAGGAATTTAGTCCTCACAACCCACCCACCTCCCCTAGGAGTTGTATCTGTCTATCTCTTTCCCTTTCCCTCTCTCTTTGTCTCAGCTTTAAAACTCAACTGGAGAGAGGCAGTTGGGAAAGGCGGGAAGGCAGCACGCAGGCGCTGTGGGATGCTCCCAAAAGCTTTCTAATTGGATGCTGGGTAGCATTCCCGCGCAGGCTCCGTCTGTACCGACGATACCCATATGTGGGGACTAAATTCCTGCTGTTCCCAGAGATCACCTGTTACAGGTGAGTAACCATGCTTTACATCTAAGGAATGAAGGGTTCTCTTCCAAGTATTTCCTCATCCTGAAGAAAATGGGATGATTACTTCCCATCTTGAATCTGAGACCTAAACCTCTTTCTGTTTGAGGAGAAGTTCAAAATGAATAGCCTCTCTACCATACTCCTCCCTTTTAACCGAAGGGGACTGTTTGTGTTCGCTGGATCTCAGATGCATATGCACATAAACCAGTTATTCTCAGTGTTATAAATTATCTTCAGTTCACCCTGCAGAACACCTATTACTACAGTAATGCAAAGTCCTCCCATTATGACTTTTTTTCCCCAGGGTATTAAACAATTGACTTGGTATTAAGAACATGAGATGCCATGCTGGTTCAGACCAAAAGTCCATCAAACCCATCATTCTTTCTCTGACAATGGCCAATCCAGATCACTAAGAAGTACCCATCAGAATCCAAAGAATACATCTGTTTAAACTGTTTGCCTCCCCAAGGATGAGTGGTAGTATTCTGAGGTTGGCTGCTGATGTTTTATGGATGTTTCCTCAAGGTATTCAACAAAATCCCTATATTAGATGCCCTGACTCACATTCTTTGGCAATATAGTCCACAGCTTGATTGTTACTGAAAAAATAGTTCCAATTTGTTTTAAATCTGCTACATGTTAGTTTCTTGGAGTGTCCCCTAGTCCTCATACAGTTTGAAGGCATAAATACGTTTCCTGTTTATCTGTTCTTCTCCACTCATAATTTTGTAAACCCCTCATATCACCTCAACTGAAGAGCCTTAATATATTTGGCCGTTTTTTTATATAGAAGATCTATCTTCTTCGTCATTGCCCCATCTCAAAGATACAGCAATCAGAAATGCACACTATATTCAAGATTCTTTCCAAATAATTCTTAACATTTTTGCAGCTGCATATCAAACAGAGGATTCCAAGGTATTGTCCAGAGTGACACGAAGATCTTTTTCATGGCAGTTACTCCTAATGTGGGATCTAACACCATATAAATATAGTTAAGTTTGTTTTTCCTGATGTATCCTTTACAGTTGTCTGCATTAAATTGTATCCACCATTTTGTTAACCAACTTCTCCAGACTGGCAAGGTCATTCTGCAGTTCCTGAGTCTGTCTCTCTGTTTACTACTTTGAATATTTGTACCATCTGCAAATTTATCACCTCACTTATTCCCTTTTCCAGGTCACTAATGTTTGAGTGGAGGAGTGTAGGCTAGTGGTTAGAGCAACGACTTAGTACCCAAGTGATCAGGGTTTGATTCCCACTGGCACTCCTTGTGACTTTCGGGCAAGTCACTTTACCCTCTATTGCCTGCCAATGTACTTCTGGTTATATGAGGGGTGTCTGATATTAAAGGTACAGGCCAAAATTACAGTAACATTTGTATTTAAAGAAATTATTCAATACATTCCACCAAAAGCTACATACTTTTGTTTACTTCTCCACATAATCGCCTTAAGCATTGAGACATCCCAGCATGACACTAGTTTGAACATCCCTTCACAGTACAGTTGCGTGTCAAGTTGCTTGAAGTAGTCCATAATGGTGTCTTGCAATTTCTCCTGATCTTGCGGAAGTTGAGATCGCATATGATTTCATGAACAGAACTCTTAGGAATGCCAGTCATTTCAGCAATTTCACAAATTTTAATGTGACGATCCTCCCTAATCAGACGTTCGACAATTGTGCACTTGTCATCCATGTGTGAGGTCCTGGTGTGCCTCTTCTTTTCTGGATCATCATTCAACTACGGCCATCTTTAAACTTGTTACACCAGACGCTGACTTCTTTTAGGCTTAAAACCTTCGGGCCATAGACGCCCTCTAATATGCGTTGAATTTCGCTCTGCTTAACTCTTTGGCTTGCAAAAATCTGATAACTCCATGCACCTCAAACTTCGAATACTCTGCGATTACACACGCCATGTTTGTTTGCTTCCCGAAAACTACTCGTAATTTGAGTGTTTAAAAAAACAACGCTACAGACTCTCCTACTATGAGTACAAGTAGTCCTGCATATGACGGCACTATTGCGCATGCGGAACTGGTATGATTGCCACCTGTACCTTTAATATCGGACACCTCTCGTACCTTGTCAAGAAAATCCAGGGGCTGCTGGGTTGCCAGGAGTCAGTATTGACTTGATAGCACTTGAAAAAAAAAAGAATGTGTTAAATATTGGTCCACTAATAGTACAGTTTTCTGAAGCATTCCATGATTAGCCTCTTTTAATTGGGAAAACAGATAATTTAGTTCAAATGTGTGTTCTCTGTTTTAATCAGTTATTGATTCACAGTTAAACATTACCTCTTGTCCCATCACTTTTTAATTTCTTAAGGAGTCTATAATGAGGAATTGTAACAAATGTGTTCTGAAAATTCAAATACACCACATCATCCAATGTTTCCCTTTTCACTATTCACGTGTTCGCACCTTTAAAGAGTTGTAATAGGTTGTGGTAACTCGCTTAGACAGTAAGAGGCTCCTGGTGTTTCCATGCTTCCACTAGCATGGATTTAACCATCTGATTAGAGAGATTTTTGCATCTGCTTAAATGCATCAGCTTATTTAGTTTTGACAAATCAAGCTAATAACTTACAAAGATCTTACTCTTTATTTAGAAATGTTCCTATAAATGTTGAAAAAGACCAAATGAAAAGTTAAACGGTGCATTCAGATGGTTCAGTACTCACCATAGGTCACAGCCAAAACCTAATTGTAGATACTAGCTACATGGCCTCTTCAGTGCATCTGATGCCTTTGCTTGGCTGAGAGAGACATAATGGAACCTCTCAAGTTTTGGTAGCATCAGTGAATTCTCTTTTGCAAAGTTCATCCATCCATCTACTCCACTTCAAACCATGTTAGTTGGTGGACTACAGAAACCAGAGACTTATTTTTTCTCCTCTTGATTATTGATGTGTACTTAGCACAGAATTCCAGCATAGGTTGGGGAGCACATCTTGGCTCTAAACTGAGAGAATGCTCTGTACTAGTTATCTGGAAGTGAAAACAATAATTTTCAAAAGTTTCCCCTGATCTTTAGAAATTTGATCGGTCTTAGTCCAGATAGATAACTAAGTAGTAACAGTATTCCACATCAGACAAGTAAGTCTAGCATCCATTCAGTTTATGCCAAGAAGCAGCATGACTTTGGGTCTGCCTGTCAACTTGTTTTGAAAAGTGACTTGGGTTCCTTTGTGATTGATGATGGCCCCTAGATCCTCAAAATCTAAAGAACATTTTTTGACTCTTTCATCAAATCCATCCCCCCCTATGAGAAGAGGCTTAAAAGGTTAGAGCTCTTAAACCTGGAAAAGAGATGGCTGAGGGGAGATATGATAGAGGTCTATAAATTAATGAATGGAGTGGAACGGGTAAATGTAGGTAGATTATTTATGCCATCAAAAAGTATAGAGACTAGGGGACATGCAATGAAGTTAGTGTAACTTGTTTAAGACTAAGAGAAAATATTTTTCACTCAATGCATAATCAAAGTTTGGAATTAGTTACCGGAGGATGTAGTAAAAACTGTTCTCTAGGAACAAACAGGAAGTCAGTCCTCACATATGGGTGATGTCGGCACAGACTTGAGCCCACGTGGAGCATTTCCCAGCTTTCAAAGAGAGCCTTTTGGAATGTCACCACACGTGTGGTCCCTTTCCCGCCCAAGGGTGCCATCTTACTCAGTCTCCCATTTTCCGCAGAGCTCTTCAGACGTGCGTCTCGTCCATGGAAAAAATTTATTTGTTCCAACCAGTTTATGCTCTTCCGGCCCTCGCCGGTCCTCTTCTCTCCTCCTGAGCGCATCTGCTTCGGCCCTGGCCTTGTTCTTTTTTTCTTTTTGCCTTTTTTTTTTTCTGTTTTACCGCGCTTCGTGCCTTTTTTTAACCACTGGCCACATCAAGGGTCTTCGACTTCACAGGGGTCCTTTTTGCCTCAATGGCCTCGGGTTTCAAGAAATAAGATAGATGCTCCAAAACATGTCGCTCACAGACACCCATGACTGTTGTCTCATGTGCCTTGGAATCGACCATGACCTGAAGCTATGCTCCCTCTGTAAGATGTCCTCCAAGGCCATCCAGAGACGTAAGCAGAAGCTGGATGATCTCTTCTGTAAGGCAGCCACGGTATCCCTGGTAGCCGCCTGCTCTTTGGCCTTGCAAGCTCCGGAGTCTCCAAAGGCTTCTCCTTGGGCCTGGCGGCACTCTGATCAGGGGTCACCTGAAAGTGAGCGGATGAAGGGGGCCCCGAGGATTTTGTCAGCGCCAGACAAGCATGAGAGGTCATGCGCTCGCTCCCCTCCCCTCGGCAGTCTCTGGAGTTGGAGGAGGAGTGGCGCAGTAAGGTACCTCAAACCGATACGGAGGCCTACGGCGAAGGAATCTGTTCTCCCAAGGGTCGTCCTGGCGAGGACTCTCTCTCCTCCTTTTGACAGCCCGACCTGGTCGCCTCGGTGTTGGTGTCACAGGGCCCCACTCCTGAGTGGGAGGCCCAGATGCTGGCCTTAAAATGCAGCGTTTGTGTTCCTCGCTGCCCAGCAGATGCTGATGCCTGGCTCCACCGGCATGCACCTCAAATCCGCAGGGACCTCAACCTTGAGGACTCCTCGGGCCGCTGTTGTGACCACTGAGAGCCTGAAGCCTTGTGAGGATCTTTGGCACAGGTCTCTATCTCCGTTCCGCTCCTCAGGTGCAAGATCTTTGTGGGCGAGCGCTTCCAGCTCCGGGCAAGTTTTGGCCTTGGAGAACCAGTGCGGGTCACCGACCTGTCTGGAGTTGCCTGACCTCGAGTCTGCTACGGACTACTCAGACTGGGAGTCCAACAGAAACCTCCCCAGAGACTTGGTCCCACTGGGAACTCCCCTCCAACCCTTCCCCGCTTACCCAGAGGCAGCGGTCACCTCCCAAGGATACCTCCTTCCTGGAGTTCATCTGGAATATGTAGCGGGCCCTAGCGCTCACTACTGAGTAGGAGGAGGAGCCACGCGCTGAGGAGCTTGATATTTTGCAATACGAAGCTCCTCTTAGGGAGGCTTTCTCGCTGCCAGTTTCTCCCATTCTCCAGGACCAAGCATGAAGTCAGTCCTCACATATGGGTGACGTCGGCACCGACGGAGCCCCCGTGCGGAGCATTTCCCCAGCTTTAAAAGAAAGATTTTGGGAATGCAGCACGCCTGCGCGGTCCCCTTCCCGCCCAAGGGTGCCATCTTGCTCAGTCTTTTTTTTTTTTTCCGTGGAGCACGATGGACGTGAGTTCATGTCACCCGGGAAAAGTTGATTTTTTTTTTCTGCGATTTTCGCGTTCTTATCTGGTTCAACGCTGGTTCCCCTTCCTGCCTGGGCTCAGTACACCAGTATCGAGTCCGGAGTTGTAATTTTCGGTTTTTGTCCTTCGTGACTAGCGTTCGCGCTCTTTTTGTGTTTTCACTGGCAGCCTGGTCTTTTGACCTCGCAGGGGCCCTTTTTCCCCTGATGGCTGTCAGTGGGCTCAAAAAGTGTGACCGGTGTAAGAAACCTATGTCTCTCACTGACACACATGACTGCTGCCTCCGATGCCTTGGGCCCGACCATGACCCGCTGGCCTGTGGCCCATGCGGCAAAATGTCGTCGAAGGCGCTTCGGAGCCGTCAGCATCAATGTGAGAGAATTTTCTCTGACTCCGTGTTCGGCTGGGCCCGGACTTCGTCAGAGGCCTCGACATCTTTGGAGTCTGACCCCGAGCGCCATCAGGGTTCCTCTGAAAGGGAGTCTCCCTCCCGGGAGCGCTGAAGGAAGAAAAAGCCCGCGAGGGCAGCGTCTGTGGAGGCTCCTGGTTCCTTGAAGGCCAGGTTGCTTAGCCCTGACAGTCGCCCCGGGCTCTTGGAGTCGGAGAGGCCTTCCAAGCTACCTCATGTGGAGCCGGAGTCCCTGAGTCACGTAACTGCGGTTGTCCTCGTAGACTTTCCTCCGGGGTAGCCGCCGTCGAGGGCTGCTGAGTCTCCTGAGCTTGGACTCAGGTTGACGGCCTTGGAGAGCAGCTTGGCTCCTTTCTTGGAGCAGCAGTGGGTGCTGATCGCTGGTCTGACCGTTGTATCTGCCCCGACCACCGGGACCTCGACGTCTAAGTCGACCCCGGAGACCGAGCCGGTCCTCGAGTCAATGAAGTCTCAAGTCGATCCTCGGTCAAGGTCCCCCTCGACCTCGTGTGCGAGGCCGAGGTTATCAACGCTGATACCCCCGGCATCGGGGCGGGTGGCACCGAGGCCCCCACGGCCGGAGCTGCTTGATTCCTCCTCGGATGAGTGGGAGACGGAGGATGATGAGTCCCTGGACACCTTCCGGACCTGGTGCATCCCTTCGGACTCACCGGAGTCCGAGCCTCAGAGAAGGTCCCCCCCCGGAGGATACCCGTTTCTCGGACTTCGTGAAGGACATGGCCAAGGCTTTGGCCTTCCCTGCAGATGCTGAGGAGGAGCATCGAGCCGAGAAGCTCGATGCCCTCCAGTATGACTTTCCTCCGAAGGAAGCCTTTACTGTACCGGTTCCTCCGATGCTGGAATGGCTGCTCTTCCGTATGTGGGAGGCACCGGCCTCTGCGCCGGTTCTTAGCAAGCCGGTCGATTCCATTTATCGAGTCCGTAAGAGCCCTGGGTTCCAAAAGGTGCAGCTACCACACCACTCCATGGTTCTGGAATCGGCCGTGCACCATCAGAAGAGTCAGAAGATGCACTCCTTGGTGCCCCCCGGCCGGGAGGCCTGGAACCTGAATGCCCTCGGTAGAAAGTGCTTCCAGGGCTCTATGCTGTCTTGCCGTGTCCAGACCTACCAGCTGTACATGGGCATGTACCTACGAGACCTGGCAAAGGAGATTGCCCGGTTCTCAGCTGGCTTCTCCGAGGAACCTTTGCAGAGGTTCAAGGCTTTGTCAACAGGGATTCGAGAGTGCTTGAAGTTTCTCTCGAGCAGCCTATGATGGCTTCGAGGCTTCGGCCTGGGTAGCCGCGGCCGGCATCGGTGCATGCCGTCAGGCCTGGCTACAGTCATCAGACCTGGAGCCATGGGTGCAGGACAAGTTGATTGATGTCCCTTGCCGAGGTGAAAACCTCTTTGGTAAGCCCATGACTGAAAAGGATGCAGAAATCGAGACTGAGACTCTCACCAGGACAAAGCTGTCCAGGAAGACTTCTGCCCTTTCTCATAAAAAGAAGGGCTCGGGGAAGAAGCCCTTTTTCCCGAGGAAGGGTGCTGCCTACAAATCCTACCCTCAATATCAGGCCTCTCCAGCTCCCCAACAGGGCCGGCAGGGGCATGGGCCCCGTAGGCAGAAGACCCCCAAGCCGCCAGCTCCGGCTCCTGCACAGCAGGGAGCGGGGTTTTGACTCCCACAGCATAGCCTCTTCTCCACAATTGTCTCCACTCAGCACAGGAGGTCGGCTGACCCTGTACGTCTACAGGTGGCCAGCCATAACAGGGGATACCTGGGTCCTCAGCATAGTCCAAAAGGGCTACATGCTCCACTTCCACCAGATACCCCCCTCCTACTTTCCAGGGGAGCCTCCAAGACTCCCTCTCCACAGAAACCTCCTCCTTCAGGAGCTGGCAAGTATTCTAAAGGAACAGGCGGTGGAACCGGTGTCTCACCACCTGGAAGGGTGAGGCTTCTACTCCAGGTACTTTCTGGTACCAAAAAGGACAGGAGGCCTCTGGCCTATCCCAGACTTGCGAAACCTAAACAAGTTTCTGGAGAGGGAAAAGTTCAAGATGCTTACCCTTGGGATACTGCTGCCCTTCCTCCAGCAGGGAGATTGGCTATGCTCCTTAGACCTAAAGGATGCTTATACCCATATTCTCATCCATCCAGACCACAGACAATATCTGAGATTTGTGGTGGGAGGAAACCATTTTCAGTACAGAGTACTTCCCTTTGGCCTAACTTCTGCCCCCAGGGTTTTCACCAAATGCTTGGCGGTGATGGCGGCCTACCTCAGAAATCAGAGAATCTTTGTCTTCCCATACTTGGACGACTGGCTCATCAGGGGTCAGACAAGCCACTCTTCGCACTGTCTCTCTTCAGCATCTGGGCTTTGTCATCAACTATGCAAAGTCCACTTTGCTCCCCTCACAGAACCTAGAGTTTATAGGGGCAAGATTAGATACCCTGCAGGCAAGAGCTTACTTGCGCGAGGACAGGGTCCACAGGCTGATGGGCTTGGCCAGCCAGTTCCAAGGCAATTCTCAGGTCTCTGCCAGACACCTCCTGCGGCTCCTGGGGCACATGGCATCCACAGTACATGTGACCCCGAATGCCTGTCTGCACATGCGGACGGCTCAGTGGTGCCTCAGAGCTCATTGGGTGCAAGCCACAGGCGACCTCCAAGACAGAGTAAAGGTGTCCAAACTGCTCTTGGACTCCTTACAGTGGTGGCTACATCTCCCAAACCTTCTCAGGGGGGTACCCTTTCAGGCCCCAGCACACACAAGGGTGCTGACTACCGATGCTCCCTTAAAAGGCTGGGGTGCACATTGCCAGGGCAGGTGCACTCAAGGCCTCTGGTCTCCTCGGGAGGCCACACAGCAGATCAATCTTTTGGAGTTGCGAACAATCCGCTTGACTCTACAGACTTTTTTTCTCATGCTCTCTCTCACCAGTCTGTCTTAGTTCAGACAGACAATCAGATAGCAATGTTCTATGTGAACAAGCAAGGGGGCACAGGGTCCAGACTCATGTGTCAGGATGCGCAGGCCCTTTGCTCCGTTGCAGTCAAACAAGGCATGTTTCTCAAAGCAGTTTATCTACCTGGACAGGAGAACTTCTTGGCAGACAAACTAAGCATGATTCTCCAGCCTCACAAGTGGCAGTTGAATCCACTAGTGGTCCAGCAGATCTTTCTACGATGGGGGCTTCCATCCATCAATCTCTTTGCAAATCCACTGAACCATCAGCTGCCCAGGTTT
Source organism: Ichthyophis bannanicus (assembly GCA_033557465.1). Classification (NCBI taxonomy): domain Eukaryota; kingdom Metazoa; phylum Chordata; class Amphibia; order Gymnophiona; family Ichthyophiidae; genus Ichthyophis; species Ichthyophis bannanicus. The sequence continues at coordinate 213,229,123 of CM066037.1, forward strand.
TGCTCTAGACAGCCGCATCCCCTGAGAATGGCAGCAGATGCCTTTCTGATCTCTTGGTCTGCGGGCCTCCTGTATGCGTTTCCTCCCACACCCCTGGTGGCGCGAACACTATTCAAGATTCTACGGTACAAGGCCTCCGTCATTCTGGTAGCCCCCAGATGGCTGAGGCAGCCCTGGTTTCCACTTCTTCTGCAGCTGGCAGTGGAAACTCCATTCCCTCTGGGGTTGCAACCCGATCTCCTGTCTCAGGATCAGGGTTCCCTTCTGCACCCCAGCCTCAGATCCCTGAATCTGATGGCCTGGCTGCTGAAAGGATAGTGCTAGCTCCCTTACTTCTACGTAGGGAAGTTGAGGAGGTGGTCTTGGCCTCGAGGAGGCAATCCATCAGAAAGTCCAATGCACTCAAGTTAGCGCAGGTTCTAAGTTTGGTGTGCGCAGCCAAATGATGATTCTTTCTCCTGCCTTGTTCCAGTAGTACTACAATACCTACTTCACCTGTCAGACCTAGGCCTTAAGTCCAACTGTGTTCGGGTCCACCTCGGTGCTCTTTCAGCACACCACTCACCAGTGGAGGGACAGTCTATCGGTTCACCCCTTGGTGTCCCGCTTCCTCAGAGGCCTGCTTTTGCTCAAGCCTCTGATTCGTCCACCTGCCACTGAATGGGATTTGAACGTAGTCTTGCAACAACTTACTCGCCCACCGTTTGAGCCGATGGCTACTTGCCTTTTACGCTTCCTTTCTTGGAAGGCGTTCTTCCTGGTAGCTCTTACCTTGGCCAGACGTGTGAGTGAACTACAAGCTCTGGTTCTGATAGACTGTACACACGGTTCTATAAGAACAGGGTGGTCGCTCGGACTCATCCGCAGTTCCTTCCCAAAGTTGCCGCCTCTTTCCACCTCAACCAGGAGGTGGTTCTTCTGACCTTCTTTCGCAGGCCACATACCAGCCGGGCTGAGACAGTCTTGCATACTCTGGACTGTAAGAGGGCGTTGTCCTTTTACCTTGAACGTATGTGGGGGCATTGAAGGGCTACTCAGCTCTTCGTCTCCTTTGACCCCAATAAATTGGGGTTACCTGTCTCCAAGCGTACGTTGTCCACTTGGTTAGCAGATTGTATCGCCTGGGCATACAAGGCAGCCGACCTCCCCTTGCAGGGTTGAGTCACGGTGCACCGTGTCAGGGCGAAAGCCGCATCAGTAGCTCATCTCCGCTCTGTTCCATTGGCAGACATCTGCTGGGCCACTACTTGGTCTTCAAGCCAGACTTTTGCAGCCCACTACTGCCTCGAGAGAGAGAGAGTCCCAAAGGGGACAGTGCTTTCGGACAGGCGGTACTCCGTAATCTCTTTGAGGTTTAGTCAGCTCCTACCCTCCGGCCCTTGTGTTGGGCTACCGTACAGGGGCGTTCTCAGAGGATATTCTTATCACGGATGCTGAGGCTCTTGAGAGGGAGCCATTTTTTCAACTTTGGGTTCCTGGTAGCCTAGAGTTGGGGAGTCCCATATGTGAGGACTGACTTCCTGCTTGGTCCTGGAGAAAGAGTAGTTACTCACCTGTAATAGGTGTTCTCCAGGAGCAGCAGGAATCAGTCCTCACAACCCTTCCTCCTCCCCTGTAGTTGTAGTCATATACTTTATTTTGTTTGTTGCTGTCGTTTAGCTATGTCATCAGACTGACCATGATGGCACCCTTGGGCGGGAAGGGGACCACGCAGGTGCACTGCATTCCCAAAGGCTTTCTTTGAAAGCTGGGGAAATACTCCTCACGGGGGCTCCGTCGGTGCCGACGTCACCCATATGTGAGGACTGATTCCTGCTGTTGAACTCTCACCCGCCTGGGGTCTGAAATCCTTCACATAAACCTGGAGTCTTTTAATTATCTGATACCTCTCAATAGGAAAGAAAAGACAAGACACAATTGACCACTTAAACACTACAGAGCTTTGTACTGAAGAAACACATGGAATCTAAGAACAGACATATCCATCAGAGTTTCTTCAAAGATGGCTTCACAGGGCTCTAGCTTTTATTGTAAAAATATCAGCTGACAGTTAATTTTGAATTAACATCTGGTGCTTTCCAAGTTACAAAAGTGCACATAAAATTTGCTAACATCTGCAACACGTCATATAAAAAGAAGTTACACCTCATAACTATATTCATTAGACTCAATAGGTGTTGCTGTGTTTCTACTATACAACAGAAGCTAATTAGTTAGTTATGATATTTGCTGATTTTCTACTATTTACGCAAGCTTTGTTTGCTGTTGACCTAAGGCCTAGTTCCTAAAAGCAGTTCATCCTGACCCAGCTAATTCTTTAGCCTATCATATTGCAGAAAAAGAGGATGTGCTATTTGTTCTACTTAATTTAGAGAAGTTAGCCTGACCCAATAACTATGTCCACATAAGCACTATTTGCTAAGTCCAATGTCCTAAAGAAAAGCAGAAGTACATTTAAAAAGACAGCTCTACTGCAGTTCAGACCTGTAATTTTCTATGGCCTATAGTTATGTTAGGTTCTATAATCCAGTTTCATGTATAGAACAGCTGCTAGCACTTCCTATCCCTATGGATAGTATAGATGCAGAATCACTGTCCCTGAATCCATTAAATCCAGATTCCCGTATACTGGGTGAACCATAGTGACATAGGTTCGTGTGTCAGAAGCTGATTCATCCAATTCCCTAATCATATCCAATTTGGTTTTCAAGCCTGGCCTAGTTGGCCCTTTTCCACACCTGCTGCTCCCGGAGGACATTCTTCTAGCCTTGTGGAAGGACTTGACCAGACGAGCTTACGCCTTCAAATGGCATTGGTTCTTGGTGTGGTGCTCGGAGTTCTGAGCGGACCCATTTTCATGCTCTACCAGCTTGTCTTGCACTACCTGCTCCATCTCTCGTAGTCTGGGCTGAAGTCAAACTCAATCAGGGTTCACCTGAGTGCCATCTTAGCGAACCACCACCGTGTTGAGGGCAAACTTCTTTCGGGGCTACCGCTTGTCTCTAGTTACATGTGAGGCCTGCTTCTTTCCAAGCCCCCCACTTGCCCTTCGGTGGAATGGGAACACAATGTGGTCCTCACGCAGCTGACCAAGCTGCCCTTTGAGCCCATGGCTACCTGCCTGCTGCGGCATCTGTTGTGGAAGGTGACCTTCCTGGTAACTCAACTCCGCCCAGAGAGTCAGTGAACTCCAGGCGCTGATGGCTGAGGCCCTGTACACGAGGTTCTGTTGGAATCGGGTGGTCCTGCATACTCGCCCCAAGTTGCTTCCGAAAGTTGTCTTGGATTTTCATCTCAATCAAGCGATAGTGCTGCCCACCTTTTTCCCGAAGCCCCATGTCGACCGGGCATCAGCAATTCTCCACACCCTGGGTTGTAAGAGGGCTTTCTTTCTACCTGCAGTGGACTCAGACCCATCATAGGTCTGTGCGGCTCTTCGTTTCATTCGACCCCAGCCAATTGGGGCTGGGGTCACCAAGCATACCTTGTTCATCTGGGTGGCAGACTGCATCACCTTTGCCAAGGACCAGGTTGGGTTTCCCCTGGAATGCCGAGTCACGGCTCAGTGTCCAAGTGATGGTGACATCTTCACTCGGTGCCACTGGCAGACATCTGCCGGGCTGCCACATTGTCTTACACTCACACTTTCACGGTGCATTACTGCCTGGAGAGGAAGTCCCATCGGAACACCACCTTCGGCCAGGCTGTACTCCGTAATCTGTTCAGCGTTTAAGCAACTCCTACCCTCTGACCCTTCTTGTTCCGGCTACTGGGAGCATGGCTATCCATGGATCCAGGGTCCTTGCGCTGCCTTCAGTTTTTACTGGCAACTTCTCATGGCGATGCTGTGCCTGTTATTACAGGTACTCGGTAGCCTGTACCTAGGGAGTCCCATATGTGAGGACTGACTTCCTGCTTGTTCCTGGAGAAAGCGTAGTTACTCAGTTGTGACAGGTGTTCTCCATGGACAGCAGGAATCAGTCCTCACAACCCTCCCTCCTCTCTTAGTTGCTGCATACTTTTGCCATCTTCTTGAAGGGGGCTATGACTATAGTACCTGACTGACTAAGATGGCACCCTTGGGCGGCAAGGGGACCACACATGCGTGGTGGCATTCCGAAAGGCTTTGAGAGCTGGGGAAATGCCCCACGCGGGCTCTGTTGGTGCTGACATCACCCATATGTGAGGACTGATTCCTGCTGTCCCTGTAGAACACCTTTTACAGGTGAGTAACTACGGTTTAGTGTAGCTGTGTTTAAAAAAGGTTTGGACAAGTTCCTGGAGGAAAGGTCCATAAACCTTTATTAAGGAGGACCTGGGTAATCCATTGCTTGTCCCAGTACAAGCATTGTGGAAACAGTGTCTCTTTTTGGGAAACTAGGTTCTTGTGATTGGCCACTGTTGGAAACGGGATACTGGGCTTGATGGACCTTGGTCTGATCCAGTATGGCATTTCTTATGTTCTTATGTACTTGTTTATCAGCAGCAAAACCGCAAAGCTGACTCTTGATTTTCCAATGCACCCATCCTCAAATTGGCTAACAGAGTGTACTAGATAAAGATTAGACTTAGTCTCTTCTCTACACTTATCCACCCATTCCTATGTAGCTGAGAACCTGCACAAATTCCAAAGGAGGCCCAGTACAATAATTCTTGTCTCATCAGAACTGGTTTTGTCTGCTCAAACTTTGTTCTCATTCTGTGCATGCTTCAGATGTTTGCAGCATTAATGAAGGATGATGGTGCTCTTTTGGCATTCCATCCTCAAGTTCCTAGCTCTGAAGTCATGGAGGTTGAGCAGTACCAGTTGTCTCGTTGGATCTGCCATCTCCAACTCAAGACATCATGGTGAAACAAAACCCTTCCATAAGCTGTTCATCATTTGTTTTCAAATTGAAGAGGTTTTCAGTTTGGTGCTTAACTAACAGGTAAGACCACTTTGATATCCTCCAAATGCCATGCTCTAATAATTCTACTCTTTTTATTGATTGGGGCTGTAGACATTTTATTTATTTGCAAGTTTATATATACCGCCTCTTCCAGCGATCAAGGGCGGTTTACAGAGAACATAACAATTAACTTTACATTAAAATAATAATTGAACTCATCTACAGTCTAATGTCTGCAGAACCTATGTTAAACTATATACAAGTAAGCAGTTTGCTGAATATTGAGCATTCTGTTATATATGAGTTAACTTTGATAGTGGGTAAGGGCTTGTGGTGAAGCTAGGTTGTTTGAGACTAAGGATTATAGATGGATGTACCATAATATTCAATAAAAAGGTATGTCTTGAGTTCTTTGCGGAATGTTTGTAGGTCCTTTATCTCTCTTAAATTGTCTGGAAGAGCATTCCAGAGTGTTGGAGCAATTTATGTGAAGGCTCTGGAGTTGGTAGCTTTATTTGTGTAGGTATTACTAGTGTGTTCTGGGAACAATTCCTTTCTCGTAGTTCTTGTGGTGTCAGGTAAACTGAGGGAGGAAAGGTATGATGGGGCTATTTTATTGTACAGTTTGAAGACTATCATTATGTATTTGTATTTTGTTCTTGTTGCAATAGGTGACCAGTGGAGGTTATGGAGAAGAGGAGTAATATGGTCATAGTAGTGGGCCTTATAAATTATGCATGCAGCTAGATTTTGTGCTCTCTGGAGTTGAGTAGTTTTCTTGGGCAGTCCATACAGAATATTAGAATAATCAAAGTGGGGTGTTATCAGGGCCTGAAGGACTGATCTAAAATCATGATTCTCCAGTAAGGGTCTATGATGTATCATTCTCAGTATAAAATATATGATCTTAGTAATAGATTTTATATATGAGGCCATGTTTAGGGACTGGTTTAGGACGATTCCTAGGTATTTAACTTTTTTTAACTTCTGAGTCTTTTATATGAAGTTTAGCGGTGGGAGTTAAAGCTTTGATTTCAGGAGACATATAGTACTTTTGTTTTTTTAGGTTAATTTTTAAGTTGTATGTCCAATGCCATATTTGTGTGTGTTTGTGTTGTGCCATATTTGTGTGTATTTAGCCACTGACATTCTCTGTTGGAGTATCTGTGCACTCTCAGCCTATCATGGCTTCACACTGTCCCATTATTTTGAGATGAAGGAAGGAGCTTCTCATCCATGTCATATCATAACAGAGAAGCTTCCTGTTCCAGAAGATCTGAGTGATGCTTTTCTTGATGAAACCACTATTTGAGCAAGTGGAATCCTTATCTCTCAAAAATCTAGCCTGGAAAGTGCTCTTTCTGGTAGCTGATATATGTTGGAATCAGTGAATATCAAGCATTAATGTAGGAACCTTTATGCTCTGTTCCGTCTTAGTAAAGTAATTCTACTTATTCATCTTATGTACCTGCTGAAAGTGGTCATACCTTTTCATGTGAATGAGGAAATACCGCGTATGTGTTTATCTCCAGGAACAAGCAGGAATGTAGTCTTCACATATGGGTATCGTCGGTACCGACGGAGCCTGCGCGGGAACGCTCCCCAGCATCCAATTAGAAAGCTTTTGGGAGCATCCCACAGTGCCTGCGTGCTGCCTTCCCGCCTTTCCCAACTACCTCTCTCCAGTTCGTTTTCCGCGGAGCCAGCAGGTCATTGTTCCTGTCACCGCAGAAATGTTTTCCTTATTCTCCTCTTTTTTTGTGGTTGCGTCTGCCTTCTTAGACGCTATACCGGTACTGCTAGTTCTTTCTTTCTAAAAAAAAAAAGAAATAAAATATAGTATTTTTTTCCAAATTTTTCTTTCCCAGGTGCACGTGCCATTTTGGGCCTTAGGCCCAAAATTTCTTCCACCATGGAAAAACCTGCTTCGGGTTTCAAAAGGTGCACCAAGTGTGGCGGTACCATCTCCGTCACCGACACCCATGAGTGGTGTCTTAAATGTTTAGGTCCTTATCACTCCATCTCAGAGTGTATGGCTTGTGCCATGATGTCCAAGAGGGGTCGACAAAACCGAGTTACTAAGCTCAGCACCCTTTTTCCCTCCGATGCAGCTTCTGTGGCATCGACCCCTTTCAGGGCTTCGTCTTCCTCCCATGGATCTCAGGTAACTAAACATAAGTCTGGCCGGTCGATCTCCTTCTAAGCATCGAGGTGCCTCTGGCGTTGCCCTTGAGGGTTCTGTACCGGCAAAATTGCCCCAGCGGGAGGCTTCGGCTTCCAAAGCATTATCAGGGCTCCAGGATGTTCTCGAGGCCTCAACCTCGGCAGAACTACTGATAACATGCTCTGGGGTACCGGCTGCTTTCTCCGGTACCGACACCCAGGCATCGGCAGTGTTGATAGACCAGAGGTTCCTGGCTATTGAACGCAGTCTGGCGGCTCTCCTTGCGGCATCGACATCCTCGGAACCGCATCACACTTCAGCCGGTACCGGCATCGACTCCGGCACCGGTACCGACAACATCGGCATCAACATCGGTGTCTGCTTTGGCAGCACCCAGTCATGCTATGCCTTCCGGTACCAATACGCCGGTACTGATTCCTCCCGGTACCGACTTCAGTCGGTATGGGTATCATGCTCTACAGGAGCATCCGGACAGAAGGTACTTTGAATCCTCGGAGGAGTCTGAGGATTCTGATGACTCTGTCAGTACTGGAATACTTCTCCCGGAGGAGCCTTCCTCTCCTAAATGTAGGATGTCTCCTCCAGAAGATATCTCCTTTCAGGATATTATCAGGGAGGTGGCTCAAGGTCTTTCCATTACTGTGGCTCCCGAAACAGAGCCCAGAGCAAAGGAGTTGGAGATTCTACAATATCCCAAGGCTCCTAAGGAGGCAGCTACCCTGCCTATCCATGAGATCTTACATGATCTCAAGCTAAGAATGTGGGAAACACCTCTTACCACCTCTCCTCACTCTCGTAGACTGGATACCATGTATCGAGTCCCTCCTTGTCCTGGTTTCCAGAAGACTGTGCTTCCTCACCACTTTATTGTAGTGGAATCAGCTATGAGAAGGATCTGAAGTGCAGAGACACATGCTTCTAATCCTCCAGGACGTGAGTGTAGAACGTTGGGTGCCTTTGGACGTCGTACTTTCCAGGCTTCCATGCTTTCTGCTAGGATCAGTTCCTATATTTTATATATGGGAATGTTCCTTAAAGAAATCTCAGGAGATTGAGAGGTTTTGAGCCCTCTTCTTCCTGAAGATAAGAGGCAGGATTTTCTCACATTGGTTAAACATGCCCAGGATGTTTCTAAATTTGTCAATCGTGCAGCTTTTGACTGTTTCGAGTGCATAAGCCGGACCTCTGACATTGCCATAGGTGCACGTAGAATTGCCTGGCTCCAGGCATCTGATTTGGAGCTCTGGGTACAGGACAAACTGGGCAATATCCCTTGTATAGGTGAGAATCTATTTGGCAAAAATTGGCAAGAGAAAGCCAACGAGTTGGATGACGACAACTCCACCTTGGATAGGTTATCCAAGGCCACAGCTGATCCTGCAAGGAAGAAATCTTTCAAGAAATCATTCTTCTCAAAAAAGAAGAGGTTTTACCCCTCTTATTCCCAGCAGGGACGTTCAGCAGGTCAACCTGCCCGAAAGAGTCAGCAACCATCTAAACAAAGGAAAGCAAAGACTGCTAAACCTCAACCGTCTCAGCAGTCACAGCCTCCACAAGGCCTTTGACTTTCATCTAGAGAGCTTAGCCTTCCTGGCCCTCAATGGACCAGAGCCTTCCACCATTCCAGGAAGGTTGTGTCACTTTGCCCCCAGATGGGGGCAGGTAACAGCAGAACAGTGGACTCTCTCCATTATAAAAGAGGGGGTACAAGCTACATTTTGTTTGCATCCCCCCTCCCACAATAGTAAGACGGTTCAATTCTCAGACCTCTCTCATCAACCTGTTAGATCAAGAGGTCACTATGCTTCTTGCCCAAGGGGCAATAGAAGAAGTACCCATTCCCCAACAGGGTACAGGGTTTTACTCCCCCTATTTCCTTATCCCAAAGAAAACAGGGGGATACAGACCTATTTTGGACCTCAGAGAATGGAACAAATTCCTGTTCAAAGAGAAATTCAAGATGATTTCTTTAGGAACTCTGCTGCCATACCTTCAGAGTCAGGATTGGCTTTGTTCTCTAGATCTCAAGGATGCGTACACCCATGTTCTCATCCACCCAACTCACAGAAAGTTCCTTTGGTTCCTTTTTCAAGGGAAGCAGTACCAATACAGGGTGCTTCCTATTGGCCTGGCCTCAGCACCAAGAGTGTTCACGAAATGCATGGCTGTGGTAGCAGCATTTCTCCGCACTCTAGGGATATTCGTCTTCCCCTACTTAGACGACTGGCTCATTCGAGCCCCATCAGAGTCAGAGGCCATGACTTCTCTATCTTGCACAATGCGTGTCCTTCAGTATTTGGGTCTGGTCATAAACATCCCAAAATCCAGTCTAACTCCCACTCAGTCTTTAGAGTTCATAGGAGCTTTGCTGGATACCAGAAAAGCAAGGGCCTATCTTCCTCAGGCCTGTTGCCTTCACATGGTGCAGTTAGCTTCTCAAGCAGTGCTGAAGCCTCATCTCACTGCCCGAGAAATGCTACAACTACTAGGCCACATGGCATCTACCGTGCATGTGGTTCCTTATGCTCGCCTCATATGAGAGCAGCCCAGTGGACTTTATCCACTCAGTGGACCCAGGCATCAGGGTGCCTGTCAGACAAAATAGCAAACACAAATCGCCTTATTGTGTCCCTCCAATGGTGGCAGTCCACTCAGAACCTGTTGCTGGGGTCCCCATTTCAACAACCCTTACCCCAGGCAACTCTCAACAGATGCTTCACTCATCTGCAAGACCTCTCCACCCAAGTCACCTGGACTCCACAGGAGACTCATCTACATATCAATCTCTTGGAGTTCAGAGCAATCTTCCTTGCTCTTTGAGTGTTCCACACCCTGCTCAGCTACAAGACAGTCCTCATTCATACGGACAATCAAGTAGCCATGTTCTATGTGAACAAGCAGGGGGGAACAGGCTCTCTGTTGCTTTGCAACGAAGCTTTGCGACTATGGGTCCTCGCCAGAGAGCATCAGATTCATCTCCTGGCAGTGTATCTTCCAGGCATACAAAACTCTTGGGCAGACAGACTCTGTCGAGTTCTACTTCCACACGAGTGGTCTGCATGTAGACCAGGTGGCCAAGATTTTTCAAATTTGGGGAACCCCGGACATAGACCTCTTTGCAAGTCTGTGGAATGCCAAACTTCCCCGGTTCTGTTCCAGAATTCAGGCTCAGGGCTCTCAGGCCAGGGATGCTTTCCTCCTTTGCTGGGGTCAAGACTTCCTGTATGCCTTTCCACCCATTCCCCTAATTCCCAAAACCCTATTCAAGCTTCAGAGAGACAGAGGCCGTATGATTCTCATAGCTCCATATTGGCTGCGGCAAGTGTGGTACCCTCTGCTTCTACATCTCTCTCAAGCTCCCTCCCTGGAGTTAAGGTTTGCTCCAGATCTCCTGTCTCAGGAGAACGGAATGTTATGGCATCCCAATCCCCAGTCTCTGCATCTTAGGGCTTGGTTGCTTAAGGCCTAGACCTTCATGATCTTAACCTTCCTCAGCCAGTAAAGGATATCCTTTATGCTTCCAGGAAGCCTTCCACAAGACGCTCCTATGCTTTCAAGTGGAAAAGGTTTACCATATGGTGTTCGCAGAAGGGTCTTAACCCCCTTGCGATACCTCTGGAATCATTACTGGAGTATCTCCTTCATTTATCCAATGCAGGACTTAAAACTAATTCAGTAAGAGTCCATTTGAGTGCTATTGCAGCTTCTTTCAAGCTTCTAAATGGACAACCTATTTCCTCCCATTCTCTTATAGCAAGATTTATGAGAGGCCTTCTTCTAACTAAGCCTCCCATTAGGCCACCACTGGTGGCATGGGACTTAAACCTGGTTCTTGGTCAGCTCATGAAGCCACTTTTCGAACCCTTAGCTACTACCTCATTGAAATTCCTTTCTTGGAAGGTTATCTTTCTCATTGCAATCACATCAGCACGCTGCATCAATCTTCATACTTTGGACTGTAAAAGAGCTTTAGCCTTTTACTTACAAAGAACACAGCAACATAGAAAGTCTTCTCAACCTTTTGTTAGTTTTGATCCTTCTCATTTGGGACTTTCAGTCTCCAAGAGAACACTGTCCAACTGGATTGCACAGTGTATTTCCTTTGCCTATCAGAGTAAGAATCTTCCTCTAGAGGGCCATGTCACAGCTCACAATGTGAGAGCCATGGCAGCTTCAATGGCTTATCTGCACTCTGTGTCTATCGACGACATCTGTCGAGCAGCCACTTGGGCCTCGGCTCATACCTTCACAGCCCATTACTGCTTGGACAAGGACTCCCGCCGGGATGCCTTGTTTGGTCAGGCTGTTCTCCAACACCTGTTCCATACCTAATCAACTCCTACCCACCATCTCTGATTGGATGCCAGAGATCCATGGGTTGAAGTGGAGCCCATTCACAGGGACACACAACTTCTGTGGTCTCTCCCTGGCATCTAAATCTAGGGAGTCCCCATATGTGAAAACTACATTCCTGCTTGTTCCTGGAGATAGCATAGTTACTCACCTGTAACAGGTGATCTCCGGAAACAGTAGGAATTTAGTCTTCACAACTCACCGACCTCCCCTAGTAGTTGTGTCTCTCTCTCTCTCTCTTTCCCTCTCTCTCTCTCTTTATCTCAGCTTTAAACTCAACTGGAGAGAGGCAGTTGGGAAAGGCGGGAAGGCAGCACGCAGGCGCTGTGGGATGCTCCCAAAAGCTTCCTAATTGGATGCTGGGGATCATTCCCGCGCAGGCTCCGTCGGTACTGACGATACCCATATGTGAAGACTAAATTCCTGCTGTTCCCGGAGATCACCTGTTACAGGTGAGTAACTATGCTTTGTCCTCAATTGCCCGAGAATCCTTGTAAGAAGCTCCTCCACACTCTGGACTGGACTGTAAATATGTAGGCCATTGCTTATTGTCTTATCAAAATCCATCTATTTAGCTGTTAGTCTCCTTCCATCCCAATAGACTTTGAATTCCAGTGGGAACAAAGGACACTAACAATTTTCTGGGTGTCCTGTATTAAATTGTTAGCAGACTGGTATTCTTTTAACTATACTTACAATTTATACATCACTGGAAAGCATATGCAAAGCAGCTACTTAATCTTTGATTGATTAGTTACACTGCTGCCTTGGCTAATCTCCAGTCAGGCTGTGCTTTTGGTCAAGCAGTATGGATAATCTGCCTTTGTAATCCATTCAGCCCTCATTTGAATGGGCCACTCTTCAAGGGAAAAACTGGAGGAGCTGTGTGCTTGGGAGTCGCTCAGTTGTGTGCCTGTTCAGTCCTGCTTGTTGATGGAGAAATCAAAGTTGCTTATCTTTAACTGTTGATCTCCAGGAACAAGCAGGAATGTAGTCTTCACATATGGGTGTCGTCGGTACCGACGGAGCCTGCGCAGGAACACTCCCCAGCGTCCGATAGGAAAGCTTTTGGGAGCATCCCACAGTGCCTGTGTGCTGCCTTCCCGCCTTTCCCACTCTCCATCAGTTTTTCGTTTTCCACGGAGCCGACAGGTCATATACCCTGTTTTTTGTGGTCGCGTCTGCCTTTATTCGACGCCTACTGGATTCTGCCGCTTCTCTTTTCTTTACTAAAAAAAAAAATCGTTTCTGAAGTACTTTCTTCAGAAGCCTTTTCCCCCTCGGTGCTAGGTGCCATTTTGGGCACTAGGCCCATTTTTCTTTTACAATGGAAAAACCAGCCACTGCTTTTAAAAATGTTCTAAATGTGGCGGTACCATATCCGTCACCGACACCCATGACTGGTGTCTCAAATATTTAGGACCTGACCACTCTCCATTGAAGTGTCTCTCCTGTAGAAAGATGACCAAAACGGGCCTGTAGAATAGAGCTGCAAAACCTGGTACCCTTTTTGCCGCAGATGCGATGTCCGTTGCATTGACATCTTCTAGGGCTTCATCTGCCTCCCATGGATCTCAGGTAACTAAGCATAAGTCTGCAAAGACTAGCCGGTCCTCAAAGGGTAGATCTCTTTCAAAGTATCGAGATGCCATCGGCGTTGCCCTTGAGGAAAGTTCACCGGCAAAACAGCTCCGGTGGTAGGGTTCGGCTTCCAAAGCACTAACGGGGTTCCAGGATGTTCTCGAGGCTTCCACCTTTGCAGAACTACTCTTGCCATGCTCTGGGGTCCCTGCCTCTTCTACCGGCACTGGCACCCAAGCATCGACAGGAGCGATATATCAAATTTCTCGCTATCGAATGCAGTCTAGCGGCTCTTCTAACGGCTTCAGTATCGTTGAAACCGCTTGACTGTTCAACAGGCACCTGTACCAGCCTTGGCAGGTATACCCCCCATGCAGAGTCTAGAGTCCATCCCCGGTATCGAAGGATCGGTACTGAGACACCTCGATACAGACTTTGATACCGGTACCGTACCTTGCACGAACATCGGGATCAGAGATTTTGAATCCTCTGATGACTCTGCCGATACCAGATTACTTCTTCTGGAGGATCCATCTCCTTCTCCTCAGCGTAGAATGCCTCCTTCAGAGGATATGTCCTTCCATGATATTATTCGTGATGTGGCTCGGCCCTGCAATCACAGTGGCTCCTGAAAAGGAGCCTAGGGCAGAAGAGTTAGAGATTCTTCATTACCCTAAAACTCCTAAAGAGGCAGCTACTTTGCCCATTCATAAGATCCTGCATGATCTCATGCTGAGAATGTGGGAGACTCCTTTAACCACATCTCCACACTCTCGCAGACTCGATACCATGTACCGAGTTCCACCTTGTCCAGGCTTTCAGAAGACTGTTACCACACCATTCAATGGTAGTGGAATCGGCCATGCGCAGGATAAAGAGTGCAAAAAGACATTCTTCTAATCCTCCAGGCCGTGAGTCCAGGACTCTCGATGCTTTTGGGCGTCGATGCTTCCATGCTCTCAGCTAGAATCATCTCATACATCCTATACATGGGAATGTTTCTCAGAGAGGTTACAGGAGACTTGGAGCTTATGAGCCCCCTTCTTCCTGATGATAAAAGACAGGATTTTCTTGCTCTTGTCAAACATGCCCAAGATGTTTCCAAGTTTGTCAACCGCACAGCTTTTGATTGCTTTGAATGCATCAGCAGAACCTCTGCTATCTCCATTGTTGTACGTCGTATTGCCTGGCTTCAGGCATCAGACTTGGAAATTTGGGTATTCGTCGTATTGCCTGGCTTCAGGCATCAGACTTGGAAATTTGGGTACAAGATAGAAACATTCCTTGCACAGGAGAAAATCTCTTTGGCAAGAAAAAGCTAATGAGATTGACTCTGACAATATTACCTTGGACAGGTTGTCAAAGTCTACAGCCAACCCAGCAAAGAAAAGATCTAATAAAAAACTCTTTTTCAACAAGAAAATTGTTTTATCCTTCTTATACTCAGCAGGGTCACTGTCCAGTCCATGCTGCCCAAAAGGGACAACAGCAACAAACTAGACAACAGAAGAAACCAAAGGTCCCAAGAGCTCAGCCAGCTCAGCAGTCTCAGCCTCCTCAGGGGCTTTGACTCTTTTCTAGAGAATTTAGCTTTCCTGCCCCTGCAGGGTCCAGAACCCTCTACCATCCCTGGCAGATTATGCCAGTTTGTCACCAGATGGCACCAAATAACATCAGAACACTGTCTATTGTACGAGAGGGGTGCAGACTTCATTTTCACAGCATGCTCCCTTCTACAATCATAAGAGAGTTCAATTCTCAAACCCCTGTCACCAATCTTCTGATTCAGGAGGTCACAATATGTCTGGCCCAGGGAGCAGTAGAAGAAGTACCCATACCTCAACAGGGTACAGGGTTCTATTCCCCCTATTTTCTCATCCCAAAGAAAACAGGAGGACACAGACCCATTTTGGACTTCAGAGAATTGAACAAATATCTGTTCCAAAAAAAATTCAAAATGATTCCTCTTGGAACACTTCTGCCATACCTTCAGAGTCAGGATTGGCTATGTTCTCTAGATCTAAAGGATGCCTATACTCGTATACTCATCCATCCAGATAACAGGAAGTTCCTTCGATTCCTTTTCCAGGGAAGACACTTCCAATACAGGGTTCTTCCCTTCGGTCTGGCTTCTGCCCCAAGAGTTTTCACAAAATACATGGCGGTAGTACCTGCATTCCTACAGACTCTGGGCATATTCGTCTTCTCTTGGTCGACTGGCTCATTCGAGCACCCACAGCTACAGAAGCAACTCTGCTCTTACTCGCACAATGCGAGTTTTGCATTACTTGGGATTGGTCATAAACCTTCCAAAATCCCATCTCGCTCTTCTGAGTCCCTAGAATTCATAGGAGCTCGCCTAGATACCAGACAATCAAGGGCTTTCCTTCCACAGCCCTGCTGTCTTCGCATAGTGCAGCTAGCTTCCCAAGCAGCGGTAAAAACCTCCCTAACTGCTCGGGAAATGCTTCAGCTACTGGGACATATGGCATCCACTGTACATGTGGTTCCCTGTGCTCGTCTTCACATGCGAGCAGCCCAGTGGACCCTATCCTCCCAGTGGACACAGGCCTCAGGTCACCTGTTGGACAAAATAAGAAATTCAGAACGTCTTGTTTCATCCCTCCAATGGTGGCAATCGCTGGAAAACCTTCTCATAGGCTTTCCTTTCCATCAGCCCCTATTCCAGGCCACTCTAACAACAGATATGTCCCAGTGGGATGGGGTGCACAGGGTCTCTGGACCCCAGAGGAGGCTTGTCTTCACATAAACCTCCTAGAACTCAGAGCAATCTTCCTTGCTCTCTGAGTATTCCAAGCCCAGCTCAGCTACCAGACAGTCCTAGTCCAAACAGACAATCAAGTAGCCATGTTCTATGTGAACAAGCAGGGCAGAACAGGCTCTCTGTCATTATGCAATGAAGCTTTACGACTGTGGGCCCTCGCCAGAGAGCATCAAATTCACCTCCTCGTGGTATATCGTCCAGGCATTCAAAACCTTTGGGCAGACAAACTAAGCTGAGTACTGCTGCCACACGAATGGTCCCTCCACTCTGACCGGATTGCCCAAGTATTCCAAATCTTGGGAACCCCAGACATAAACCTCTTTGCAAGTCCACAGAATGCCAAACTTTCCCGGTTCTGTTCCAGAATTCCGGCGAAAAACTGTCAGGCAAGGGATGCTTTCCTTCTTCATTGGGGTCAGGACTTCCTCTATGCCTTCCCACCCATTCCCCTCAACCCGAAAGCACTGTTCAAGCTTCAGAGAGACAGAGGTCATAGGATACTCATAGCTCCACATTGGCCTCGGCAAACATGGTATCCTCTGCTTCTACATCTCTCTCAGGCTACAACTCTGGAGTTGGGATGCACTCCAGATCTTCTCTCCCAGGAGAACAGGATGCTATGGCACCCGAATCCCCAGTCCCTGCATCTCAGGGCCTGGTTGCTGAAAGCCTAGAACTTCAGGATCTCAACCTTACTCAACAGGTAAAGGATATCCTTCAGGCTTCCAGAAAACGCTCCACAAGACGATCATACGCCTTCAAGTGGAAATGGTTTACCATATGGTGTTCTCAAAAAGGACGTAACCCTCTTGCGATACCTTTGGAATCCTTATTGGAGTATCTCCTTCATTTATCAGATTCTGGTCTTAAGACTTATTCAGTAAGAGTCCATTTTAGTGCTATTGCAGCCTCTTACAAGCCTCCAAATGGCAACCTATTTCCTCTCATCCACTCATAGCAAGATTTATGAGAGGTCTTCTACTAACAAAACCTCCCATTAGACCACCACCGGTGGCATGGGATTTGAACCTTGTTCTCGGGCAGCTCATTAAACTGTCTTTTGAACCTTTAGCCACTACAGCTCTAAAATTCCTTTCATGGAAGGTCATCTTCCTAATTGCAATCATGTTTGCAGACGCATTAGTGAGATACAAGCTTTAGTGGCTGATCCTCCTTATACAAGATTTCACCATGATACAGTTGTTCTTAGGACTCATCCTCACTTTATGCCAAAGGTGGTCTCGCCTTTCTACTTAAACTAAGTGATTTACCTTCCTGTATTCTTTCTGAGGCCTTGTGCCTCCAATGCAGAAAGGAATCTTCATACCTTAGACTGCAAAAGAGCCTTAGCCTTTTACCTGCAAAGAACGCAGCAACATAGAAAATCTTCTCTACTTTTTGTTGCTTTTGATTCTAGTCATTTGGGACTTCGATTTCCAAAAGAACTCTCTAACTGGATTGCACAGTGCATATCCTTCGCTTATGAGAGTAAGGGGCTTTCTCTCGAAGGCCATGTCACAGCTCACAATGTGAGAGCCATGGCAGCTTCTATGGTTAACCTTCATTCTGTGTCTATAGATGACATCTGCAAAGCAGCTACTTGGGCTTCAGTGCACATTTTTACAGCCCACTACTGTTTATACAAGGACTTCCGTCGGGATGGCTTGTTTGGCCAAGCTGTTCTTCAGCATCTCTTTCAGACTTAATGCAACTCCTACCCACCGTCCGGGTTTGGATGCCAGAGATCCATGGGAGGAAGCATGACCCATTCTCACTATGGGTTTGCAGCTTTCTGGGGCCATTTCCTTGGCATCTCTTAGCTGGGGAGTCCCCATATGTGAAGACTTCATTCCTGCTTGTTCCTGGAGATGGCGTAGTTACTTACCTGTAACAGGTGATCTCTGGGAACAGCAGGAATTTAGTCTTCACAACCCACCCACCTCCCCTAGGAGTTGTCTCTCTCGCTCTTTCTCTCCTTTTGTCTCAGCTATAAACTCAACTGACAAAGGAGAGTGGGAAAGGCAGGAAGGCAGCACGCAGGCGCTGTGAGATGCTCCCAAAAGCTTTCCTATTGGACGCTGGGGAGCGTTCCCACCCAAGCTCTGTCGGTACCGACGATACCCATATGTGAAGACTAAATTCCTGCTGTTCCCGGAGATCACCTATTACAGATGAGTACCTACGCTTTTTCCATAGCAGGATTAATTGGGGCATAGTTCCTCCCACCCTTGAGCTATACCACTGCTTGAGAGCTATGGAACAAACTAAGGGGACTGAGGCTGCTGCATACAAGGACTGCATTTGCTCAGGACATTATATTGATTCTGAGTTTTGATAGAGCTTTTCTGTCCCAGTGCTGTCTAGTATCCAACCATTTGAATACCGGTATAAGCATGTGGTCTTTAGAAAACGCTAGTTAAATATGAGAAATTTTTGGTCTCTGAATTTTGTGTAGAATTGATCCAGTGTATATCTTATGACATTGACTGTTTATTTTTTTTTTAATTAGTCGGAAACCAAATCTGTTTAATCGTGATCAACTTAAGCTTTTTCTGAAACAACACTGTGAAGTACAAGATGGAGTGATGAAACTAAAGGTAATACTGGGTATGAGAAGAACAGTGTGAGGATAACATCCAGTTGTGAGAATTTCTGAGAATCTGCTCAGTAGCTTATCTTAGTAGGCTGTTAATTTTTTAAAACCTTTATTACATGTAATGTGAGCTTTGGTGATCATAGTTCTCCAGGAACAAGCAGGAAGTCAGTCCACACATATGGGTGACGTCGGCGCCGACGGAGCCCTCGTGCGGAGCAATTTCCCCAGCTTTCAAAGAAAGCTTTTGGGAATGCCTCGCGCAGGCGCGGTCCCCTTCCCGCCCAAGGGTGCCATCTTGCTCAGTCTTTCTTTATGCAGAGCCCAACAGACGTCCCATTTTCCTCGGGAAAGGTTGATTGTTTTTTGACTATTTCTAACATTTTTATTTATTTTTATTTATTTATTTATGCTTTTCTTCTATACCGCTTTTTCCCAAGATCAAAGGCGGTTTACAGTTAACATATAATGAACATGGTTTTACATGGAACAGCGTTTTTTTCATAACTATGTACAATTAACTTTTCATGAACAATAACATGGAACATATACTTATACAATTTTACAATTAACATTAGCTAGTAATGCTGTAACTATTTACATTATTCATTATTAATCGTAGTTTGTAAGAGTTGCTTTTTCTTAAGTGAGTTGAGGCTTTTGATCTGTGGTTAAGGAGGATTGTTATGGAGGTGTAGTGTGCGGGATGGGGGGGATTCATTAAGATTTATAAAGTGTTCTATAAACAGATATGTTTTTAGTTCTTTCCGGAATGTCTGGAGATCTTTTATTTTGCGGAGGCTTAGTGGGAGTTTATTCCATAGGGTGGGGGCTGCATATGAGAAGGCTCTTGAGCTTGTGGTTTTTTTTGTTTTTCGGATGGATTTTTTTATGTCTAGTGAGTGGGTTGCGTTTTGTCTGCGGGTTCTAAGTTCTTTTGGAGCATGTATCAGAGTGGTTAGATGTGAGGGTGAGATGCCATTGATAAGTTTAAATGTGGTTAAGAGTATTTTGGCACCGGTTTGACACCGGTTCCCCTTCCCGCTTCGGCTCAGTACACCAGTATCGAGTCCGACTGACTTTTTCGTTTTTGTCCTTAGTGACTAGCGTTCGCGCTCTTTCTTTTAACTGGCAGCCCAGTCTTTCGACTCCGCAGGGGCCCTTTTTCCCCTGATGGCTGCCAGTGGGTTCAAGAAGTGTGATCGGTATAAAAAAAACTTATGTCCTTCACCGACACCCATGACTGCTGCCTCCGCTGCCTCGGACTCAACCATGACCCAGTGGTCTGTGGTCCCTGTGGCAAGATGCCCTCTAAAGCGCTGAGGAGCAGGCAGCACCAGCGCGAGACTATTTTCTGAGAGCCTGGATCCGTCCGGGCCAGGACCTCATCAGAAGCCTTGACGTCTCGGGACTCTGAACCCAAGCACCGTCGGGGGTCTTCTGAAAGGTGGTCTCCCACCCGGGAGCACCATAAGAAGAAGAAACCCGTGAGGGCTGCATCTCTGGAGGACTTCGATCGGCCGGGGCCCTTGGGTTCCAGGTCGCGGAGTGCCGAACGCCGCCCCGGGTTCACCGAGTCGGAGAGGCCTGCTAAAAAACCTCATATGGAGCCGGAAGCGTCAGACAAGGTAATGCCTGTTGTCCTCGTGGTCTCTCCGGGAGAACCGGCATCGGTCCCCGGCGTTGGGAACCGAGCCGGGGGCTGCGGAGCCTTTTGAGCTAGATCTTGGGTTGGCGGCCTTGGAGAGCAGCGTGTCTGCCTTCATGGACCAGTGCGGGTGCTGATAGCTGATCTCACCCGTGCATCCGCCCCGACCACCGGGACCTCGACGTCTAAGTCAACCCCGGAGGCAGAGCCGATCCTCGAGTCCATGTGGACTCGAGTCCATCCTCGGCCAAGGTCTCCCTCGACCTCCCGTTCGGGACTGATGTCGGTATCGCCAGGGCCATCAGCATCGGGACGGACACGCTCGAATCCCTCGAGGCCGGAGCCCATCGAGTCCTCCTTGGAGGGCTCAGCTTGGGAGACGGAGGAGGAAGACTTGCCCGATACCCACCGAACCCTTTGCGTCCTATCGGACTCCCCGGGTTCGGAACCTCAGAGACTGTCACCCCCGGAGGACACCAGGTTCTCAGACTTTGTGAGGGATATGGCCAAGGCTTTGGCTTTCCCTACAGATGCCGAGGAGGAACCTTGAGCCGAGAAGCTCAATGCCCTCCAGTATGACTCTCCTTCGAAGGAGGCCCTTACTGTACCGGTGCCTTCGTTGCTGGAACGGTTGATGCTCCGCATGTGGGAATCCCCAGCCTCTGCGCTGGTCCTCAGCAAACGGGTCGATTCCATTTATTGAGTTCGTAAGAGCCCTGGGTTCCAAAAGGCGCAGCTGCCGCACAACTCCATGGTGGTTGAATCTGCCATGCAAAGGCTCAAGAGCCAAAAGACGCACGCCTTGGTGCCTCCTGGCCAGAAGGCCCGGAACCTGGATGCCCTCGGCAGAAAGTGCTTCCAGGGTTCGATGCTGTCATGCCGTGTCCAGACCTACCAGCTGTACATGGGCATGTACTTAAGAGACCTGGCAAAGGAGATTGCCAGGTTCTCTGCTGTCCTCTCCGAGGAACACTTGCAGCGCTTCAAGGCCCTGTCCACCGGGATCAGAGTGTGCTTGGAATTTGTCTTGAGCAGCCTACGACGGCTTCGAGGCTTCGGCCCGGGTAGCCGCAGCCGTCATCAGTGCAAGGCGCCAGTCTTGGCTCATGTCGCCTGACCTCAAGCCATAGGTACAGGACAAGTTGGTCGATGTCCCCTGCCGAGGAGATAACCTCTTCAGCAAACCCATGACTGAGAAGGCTGCTGAACCCGAGTCAGAGTACTTGACCCGGACAAGGCTGTTGAAGAAGACATCTGCTCCTTCTCACAGGAAGAAGACCTCGGGGGGGGGGGGGGGGAAGCCCTTTTACCCGAGTAAGGGACAGGCTTATAGAACCTACCCCACTTACCAGGGCTCCCCAGCAGGGGCATCAGGCCAGGGGATGGGGGAATGGCCCTTGTAAGCCTTAAACCCCCAAACCTCCAGCTCCTGCTGCTGCTCAGCCAGGAGGGGTTTTTTGACTCACTCTGCATAGCTCCTCTCCCACCAGTGGTTTGGCCCTGCACAGAAGGTCGGCTGTCCCTGTACGCCCACAGGTGGCCAGCCATTACATCCGATACTTGGGTTCTAATGATAGTCCATGATGGCTGTCTCCTCCATTTCAGCCAAGTACCTACCTCCTATTTCCCAGGAGAGCATCTCGGACCCTCTTGCACAGGAACGTCCTCTTGCAAGAGTTGACTGGTCTTCTCAAGGATCAGGAGGTGGAACCGGTGCCCCACCACCTGCAGGGGAAAGGCTTTTACTCCAGGTATTTCCTGATACTGAAAAGACAAGTAGGCCTTCGCCCCATCCTAGACCTGCGAAATCTCAACAAGTTCTTGGTAAAGGAAAAGTTCAAGATGCTTTTACTTGGGATACTTCTGCCTTACCTCCAGCAGGGAGACTGGCTATGCTCCTTGGCCCTAAAGGATGCTTACACACACATTCTCATACATCCAGACCACAGACAATACCTCAGGTTTGTGGTCGGAGGAAACCACTTCCAATACAAAGTGCTTCCGCTCCAAGGGTTTTCACCAAGTATTCAGTATAAATTTCTTCTTTTTGTTCACAGGTCTATTCATACTGGCACTCCCCTTTACCTTGCTGACCTGATCCACCTCCACACTCCCTACCGTTCCCTCCGCACCATCCACATGAACCGCATAACCTTACCCTCCCCATCCCAGGCCCACCTAGAAACCACCCGTTCCTCTGCCTTTTACTTCCTTGGTCCCCGCCTATGTAACTCGCTCCCCACAGACCTCCGCTTGGAACTCTCATTTAAAACATTTAAGGCAAATCTAAAAACCCATCTCTTTTGTCTAGCTTTTGGCCTCTTCCCCCCCCACGCCCCTTTTCACCACCCCCATGATGTTGTTTTCCCTTGTTTCTGTTACTATAATCTAGCCTCGACCTTTTACTCTTCTCTCTTCTTTCCTATCACACTATGGCGTTCCTTTCCTAATTTTCTAAGCAGCCTTTTGTATTTTGTAAACCGCTCAGATGCTGTTGTGATGGGCGGTCTATTAAGTTCCCAATAAACAAGTGCCTAGCTGTGGTAGTGGCCCTTCCTCAGGAGCCAGGGGAACTTTGTGTTCCCTTACCTAGACTGGCTCATAAGGGGCCAGTCAGCTCAGGAGGTGCACCACGCCACAGCTTGCACAGTAGCTCTGCTTCTGCATCTGGGGTTCGTCATCAGTCACGCAAAGTCCTCTTTGCTCCCCGCCCAGAACTTGGAATTCATAGGGGCAAGGCTCGACACCTACTTGCCACTGTACAGGGCAGACCGCCTGCTGTCTCAGGTGGGCATGGTGAGTCAAGTACCCCAGGTGTCAGCAAGGAGGTTCTTACGTCTATTCGGCCACATGGTCTCCACGGTTCATGTTACTCCTTTCGTACGCATGCACATGCGGACAGCTCAGTGGACCCTGCGGGACCAGTGGTCACAGGCCACGGGACGCTTGTCTGACAGAGTGGCAGTATCCCAAACCCCTAGTGCAGCCCCTGCAGTGGTGGTCACAATCATGGAACCTCCTGGGGGGGGGGGGCGGTACCATTCCAGCTTCCCGTGCATACCAGGGTGCTGACCATGGATGCCTCCTTGATGGGTTGGGGAGCCCATTGTCAGGTCTCTTGCACTCAAGGTCTGTGGACTCCTCAGGAGGCCACACTCCAGATCAACCTGTTGGAACTCCGGGCCATTCGCTTAGCTCTAAAGGCCTTTGCTCATGTCCTCTCCAACCAGTCTGTCCGAGTACAGACGGACAACCTGGTGGCTATGTTCTATGTGAACAAACAGGGCGGCACAGGTTCGCGGATCCTTTGCCAGGAGTCTCTGGATCTCTGTTTCTTTGCAGTTCGACACGTGTCTCTCCATGCAGTTTACCTACCGAGCCAGGAGAACTGCCTGGTAGACAGACTGAGCAGGGTTCTTCAACCCAACGAATTGCAACTGAACAGGGAGATTGCCCAGCAGATTTTCAACCACTGGGGCCTCCCATCCATGGATCTCTTTGCTAGTCCACAGAATCGTCAGTTGCCCCGCTTTTGCTCCAGACAGCCGCACCCCCTCAGGGTAGCAGCAGATGCGTTTCTTCTCCCTTAGTTGGGAAGCCTCCTGTACGCTTTTCCACCTACGCCTCTGGTAGCACGAACTCTCCAAGATTTCGCAGGGGCAAGGTCTGGGTGATCCTGGTAGCGCCCAGGTGGCCCAGACAGCCTTGGTTCCCACTTCTTCAACTGGCGGTGGAAACCCCTCTTCCCTTGGGGCTACAGCCCGGCCTCCTCACCCAGGAGCAGGGTTCCCTAGTACACCCAAATCCCAGATCCCTCAATTTGATGGCCTGGCTGCTGAGAGGGTAGACCTTACACCTTTCCTCTTATCCGAAGGGGTAGAAGACGTGGGGTTAGCCTCCAGGAGGCCGTCCACCAGAAAATCCTACGCATGTAAATGGCGCAGGTTCCAAGTGTGGTGTCACCAACATACTGTAGAATCCTTCTCATCTCAGGTTCCCAAGGTGTTACAGTACCTACTTCATCTCTCGGAGCTAAGCCGCAAGTCTTACTCCGTCAGGGTCCACCTGAGTGCCTTGTCAGCTAACCATGCACTGATAGACGGTCAAACTCTCTCGGCTCACCCCTTGGTAGCCAGGTTTCTCAGGGGCCTGCTCCTGCTGAAACCTCCAATCCACCCTCCGGCGACGGAATGGGATCTCAACGTGGTCTTGCAGCAACTTACTCGTCCTCCTTTCGAGCCGATGTCCACTTGCCATCTGCACTTCCTCTCCTGGAAGGTGCTCTAGTGTCAGATAGGCCGTACACACAGTTTTACAAAAACGGGGTAGTGCTCTGCACATACCCCAAGTTCCTCCCAAAAGTGGTTTCCTCATTTCACCTCAACCAAGAGGTGGTTCTTCCAACCTTCTTTCCCAGGCCACATACCAACATGGCAGAAGCAGTTCTGCATACCCTGGATTGTAAGAGGGCGCTCGCCTTCTACCTGGAGCGTATGCGGGGACATCGGAGGGCTTCTCAGCTTTTCGTCTCTTATGCCCCTAGTAAACTGGGTCTACCAGTCTCCAAGCGCACGTTATCCATCTGGGTGGCGGACTGTATGGCCTGGGCGTACAGGGCAGCTGACCTTCAGCTGTAGGGTCGTATCACGGCCCACTTTGTCAGGGCTAAGGTCGCATCAGTAGCTAATCACCACTCTGTTCCATTGGCAGACATCTGCCGGGCCGCAACTTGATCTTCAAGCCAGACTTTTGCAGCCCATTACTGCCTGGAGAGGGAGTCCCGACGGGACAGCGTTTTCGGTCAGGCGGTACTCCGGAATCTATTCGAGATTTAGGCAACTCCGACCCTCCGGTGTGAGGCTACCATGGGGTATGCATTCTCAGAGAAAGTTCTCTCGCTGCTATTGCGGCTCGGCCAGGGGGAGCCTTTTTTCAGCTATAGGTTCTCGGTAGCCTCTAGCTAGGGAGTCCCATATGTGAGGACTGACTTCCTGCTTGTTCCTGGAGAAAGAGTAGTTACTCACCTGTAACAGGTGTTCTCCAGGGACAGCAGGAATCAGCCCTCACGATCCTCCCTCCTCCCCTGGAGTTGCAGTCCTATTATTGCTTTTTATTATTTTTTGCCGTCTCTTTAGCTATGTCATCTAACTGAGCAAGATGGCACCATTGGGCGGGAAGGGGACCGCGCATGCGCGAGGCATTCCCAAAGGCTTTCTTTGAAAGCTGAGGAAATTGCTCCGCATGAGGGCTCCTTTGGTGCTGACGTCACCCATATGTGAGGACTGATTCCTGCTGTCCCTGGAGAACACCTGTTACAGGTGAGTAACTACACTGTCTCTGTCATTGGGTAAGTGGATAGAAAATTGTAGCTGCTGTTGGTTCACTTGAATATGTGCAAATAAAGGTCAACAAACAAGTTGTAGGTGATACCTTTTTATTGGAATGTACTGGAATTTTGACAAATTTTCAAGAGCTATACCCTCTTCATAAAGTCTGTGAAGGCATAATGCAGTTAAATGAGTTTAAATTCATTGTATGTTCTGGGTAGTTTGCATATGCCATTACCTATCAAAGCAAAGCGTGGGATACAGTTACAATTACAATTACATAGTTCCTGTCTGATCTTAGCTAGTCTGCATCTCATTAAAAACATAGGTGAGGAGACAGTACGCCTTTGGTTTTCTTACCCATTACCAGACATAAACTACTGAAATACAATGTCTCTATTCAGTCCTCTTTTTTGTTAAGTTTTGAAATACCTGATCATTTTAATTTCAAATATTTCCATTCATGTATGTTCCTGACATTTCCTTTCAGGACTCTAATTGTGAAGTTAAGGGAGGACCTAGTGCAGTATAAGGAAAGAAAAAAAACATGGAATGTGTATCACTTGTGATAGAAAATCTAAGGAAAACTGTGAAAGATCTCCGCCTCCTATTTCTGGAGCATGACTTAGTAAAAACAAAACATTTCCCACCCTTCTGCTTCTAACCTTCTGCCAATCACCCAGTCTGAAACAAAAACTTGTAAGGAGTAAACTCTAAACAGTGGAAGAAAATGGCACAAAGCTTTGCAAAAAATGCATTGTGCAAGCTGTGCCAACACGACTCGGGACCCTGTAACCCACATGAGCTCAGGCCTAGCCCAGGGGAAGCTTTTGACTGCCTGGGCATAACCCCCACACCCCCAGGGGGGTCCTCTGCTGCCCACAGGGGGGCATCTAGCCCTGTTTGCCCACAGGTGGACAGCCATCACCACCGATACCTTGGTGTTGCAAGTGGTCAAGGAGGGTTACCTCCTTCACCTACAGCAGGCACCACTCCCTTTCTTCCCAGGAGAGCCCACCAAGCCTCTCCTTCACCAGACCCTGCTCCTCACCAAGCTAGCAGGACTACTTTGGGATAAAGCAGTGGAACCAGTCCCAAAACAACTCTGGGGAACCGGCTTCTACGCCAGGTACTTCCTCATCCCCAAGAGGACTGGGGGCCTCAGGCCCATCCTGGACCTGCAAGAGCTCAACAGGTTTCTGGTCAGGGAGAAGGTCAAGATGCTCTCCCTTGGAACACAGCAGCCATTCCTCCAGCAGGGAGATTGTTTGCTTCTTGGACTTAAAGGATACCTACACTCACATCCTAATCCACCCCAGCCACAGAAAATATCTCTGGTTTGTGGTGTGGGGACAGCACTACCAATACAGGGTGTTGTTGCCCTTTGGGATGGCCTCATTTCCAAAGGTCTTCACAAAGTGCCTCATGATGGTCGCAGCCCACCTCTTGCATCAAGGGGCCTTAGTCTTCCCCTACCTGCATGACTGGCTCATAAAGGGGGACACAGCTACAGAGGCGCAATGCACCACTGGGTGCATTATAAACACCCAGCAGCACCTAGGGTTCATCATAAGCTACCCCAAGTTCCACCTCATGCTGGCCCAGAGAATAGAGTTCATAGGGGCGCAGCTGGAACACCCTTCAAGCAAAAGCTTTCCTCCCTCAGGAGAGGTCAGTATGCCTCGGGGAATTAGCTGCAGTGGTGCAGGACACTATCCGCCCGGCTTCTCTGCCTGCTGGGGCACATGGCTTCCACGGTCCACATGACCCCAGACGCCCACCTGCACATGAGGGCAGTCCAGTGGTGCCTCTGCTCTCAGTGGACTCAAGTTACAGGCAGGCTCAGTGACAGAGTACATGTGATCTGCCAGCTGGCGGACTCCCTCAAATGCTGGCAGAATCCAGATCACCTTCAGGCTGGGTTGTTCTTTCAGGCACCCCCCCCCCCCGCCCCCAAAAGTCCTCAGCACAGACGCCTCTTTAATGAGCTGGAGAGGTCATTGTGAGTCTCCAGACACACAAGGCTGCTGATCCCAGAGGGAATCCGAAATGCAGATCAAATTTCTGTAAATCAGGGTTATATTCCTGGCCCTCAAAGCCTTCCGCCACCAGCTACAGCACCATGCTGTGCTGATCCAGACAAACAGGTCACGATGTTCTACGTGAACAAACGTGGGACAGG
Organism: Ichthyophis bannanicus; assembly: GCA_033557465.1. Classification (NCBI taxonomy): domain Eukaryota; kingdom Metazoa; phylum Chordata; class Amphibia; order Gymnophiona; family Ichthyophiidae; genus Ichthyophis; species Ichthyophis bannanicus. Next base: position 213,256,666 of record CM066037.1, read on the forward strand.
GTCGTACCCCCTCTGCCAGAAGGCGGTAGCCCTCTGCTATTATGCCTCATGCAGAGGGATGCTCCTAAGGGCAGGTCTACCTCCAGTGCCAGGACATGTCTTGGCAGACAAACTGAGCAGGGTACTGCAGCGCATGAGTGGTACCTGGACCCTGCAGTAGCCTCACAGCTGTTCTGGCTCTGGGGTGTCCCAGTGATGGACTTGTTTGCCAGCCCGGACAACATGCAGTTGTCCCATTTCTGTTTCCACTGACTGCACCCATCTCAGGTAGTGGTGGACACTGTTCCCTCTAAGCTGTGTGCGCGCGCGCACACACCTCGCCGAGCAAGCGCATATACTTTACAACAGAGCGCACAAAAATTACGGTTCTGATTCTGATAGAAAACACAGACGTCTTAAAATTTAAAAGTTGTGATTGTAATTACTAGAAATTTTACGCTTCATTTAGTAATCGTCTATTTTCATTTAATTTGATTAAAATCAATGTGGTGTACATACTGCATTCTGAGGTGTAGTCAAATTTTAAAGTATATAACTCCGAGTGTCATGTGGCGCACAAAAATTTAACCTTCCTTCAAAAGCTGCACAGCTGATATTTTATGCGCACACAACCTACAGAAAATTAGAGGGAACATTGGCGGTGGATGCATTCCTCATCCTGTGGTTGGAAGGCCGCCTGTATGCCTCCCCCCCCCACCCCCCAAAGCCACTGATGGCCAAGACACTGTTCAAGGCTCAGCACGACAGAGCATCACTAGTGCTGATAGCCCCGCAGTGGCTCAGACAGCCCTGGTTCCCGCTGTTCCTCTCCTTATCGATGATACCTCAGATTCCCTTGGGCCGGGCCGAGCCCCAGGACTACTCTCACAAGAGCAGGGCTCTCTCCTACACTCCATCCTCTGGTCCCCCTTGCTTATGGCTTGGCTGCTGAAAGGGTAGCGTTAGCCCTCTTAACCTCTCATGGAACATGGAAGACGTCCTTCTGGCCTCTCAGAAGGCCTCCATGAGAAGGGCTTATCCCTTCAAGTGACGATGCTTCTCGCTATGGCACGCAGAAAAGTAGACAACCTTGTTCTCCTGCTCAGTGCACGTGGTACTCTAATACCTGCTCCACCTATTGCAGGTGGGCTGAAGTCCAGCTCAGAGTACACCTGAGTGCCATCATGGCACAACACCATTCCATCAAAGGGAAAACCCTCTCGACTCAGCCCTGTGTGTCTCTGTTCCTATGGATCCTCATGCCGTTCAAACCCTCTGGTGGTGGAATGCAACCTTTTAATGTGGTGCTCTTGCAACTCACTAAACGTCCATTGACCCCTTAGCTACCTTGCCACCTGCGGTATCTCTCCTGGAAGGTTGCCTTCCTGGTAGCACTCACATCAGCTCACAGTGTCAGTGAGCTCCAAGCTCTGATGGCAGAGCCTCCTTACATGAGTTTCTATAAGAACAGGGTGGTGCTCCGCATACACCCCAAATTTCTGCCGAAGGTGGTGTCCTCAATCCACCTCAATCCTCAACATGTCACTGCTGCTTGATCAAGGTAATAGTTTCCTGAACCTTGTCTTGGAAGAGATTCTCTTCATGACACAGTATGTCAGCAAGCAGTTCCTGTACACAGGATCTTTGAGCACTAATACTCATAGCAGACACTGTCAGTGCCATAGTAAGAATATAAGTCGCACTAACCATGTATTTTCCACTCTCCTTCTCTTACCCACCACGGAGCAGAAACTCACAACCTTCTTTAGGGAGAGAAGAATGGCGTACAAGCAGCAGTGACATGTTGAGAACCCTCTCCAGGCCCACTGCTGACCCAGACTTTTTTTCTAAGAGGTTTCAGAACAAAGGATAGAAGAGAATCTGCTACTCTTACTGGTGTAGGTATCCTCCACCCTGCTGTTCCCAGACTAAGCAGTCGTCTTGTGCCCATCAAGGCAACAGCGGGCTTCCAAGGCTCAACTGATTCTACAGCCAAAATGTGAGGATGGAGTTTGGACTGGCTTCTTGTGAGCATAGCCAGTCTACCTGTCCTCCATGCCAGATGCTCTTCCAGTAGGGGGGAAGCTCACCTACTTTGCAGAGAGGTGGTCTCCTAATCACCTATGGCCGTTGGGTATTGAAAATAATCAGTTAGGGGTATTGATAGCACCTATTCACAGTTCAACCACATTCTGTTATTTCATGTAAATCGTTCTGTTGACTCCAAAGGGTGGTATATCAAATTTTAATAAACTATAGGCCTGATATTCAGTGGAGGTGGCTAGCATGACTATTACAGTGCCTAGTCGTTGCTACTGGACATTAAGCACGGATATTCAATGCTGGGGCGATATCTGGCCACTGGCATTGAATGTCTGGGTGAGGTGCAGAAGCTGGAAGCTAATCGGGCAGTGGCAATATTCAGCCACTGCCCAGTTAGCTTTGGTGGCAAACGTTAGGGCAGCTTTTGCTGTTTCTAACTTTTGTCACTGAGGGATAACTGGACAGTGACTGAATATTGCTGCTAACCAGTTATCCTCAGGTACTGCCCAGGGCATGCCCCATTGCTAACTGGTTTGCATTGAGGCATATAGTGGCGGTACCTGTGGATATTCAGCGGCACTAAGTGTGTTAGTGCTGCAGAATATGCTGCTTAGGTTTACAGTGCCTTTGAATATCTGTTCCTATTGTGTCCAAGTTGGGTTCGGGAACCCATCTTGAAAGTTTTCAATCTCAAGGCTTGTGATTTCCCCAGGAGAGCCTCCATCAGATAATTTTCATGGAACTGAATTGTGAATGCTCTAAAGGCTTTTATAGATTGGATGCTTAACCAAATTGTCATGATTCAGACAGACTAGCAAGTTATGATGTTTGCATAAACAATAAATCAGGGAGGCATGAGCTTGTACCTCCGGTGTTGGGAGACAGATTATGGAACTTTGCGATTTTCTCACAAAATGTTGCTATATGCTATTTATCTGGTAGGAGATGACAAGGTTCTGATGGACAGATTGAGCATTGTTCTTTGTCCATACGAATGGACTCTGGACAAGGGAGGTAATTCTAACTGTCTTTTGAGAATAGGGCATACCCCCGATAGACTACAATTCCGCAGAACAAACAGGTCTACCAGTTCTGCTCCAGAACAAGGACAAACTGAAAACTAGCCTTGGACACCTTCCTCCACTGAGGAAGAGGGACTTCTATATATTTATTTGCCCATTCCTCTGATACTGAACTCTTCTGAAACTTCAACAAGACAAAGGCACAATTAATACTTATTGCCACTTTTTGGCACAGACCGCCATGGTTTCCTCTGCTACAAGATCTATCTACTCGGAGCCGTATATGTCTGGGCATCGCTCCAACTTTGATTTTTCAGGATCGGGGCAGACTTCTGCATCCCAATATCAAGTCCATAGCCCCAACAGCTTGAATGTTGAGAGACTAGAACTCAATTTCATGAACCTGCCAGTTGAAGTAGCTTGTGGTACTGACAGTTCTCACATTTGGTTACTGTGGTGGCTTTTAAGATTGGACAATATGAAAGCAGTGAGCAACCCTACGCTTGGAAGTCACCCACTTGTGTACTTGCCTCTGTCCTGCTTATCAACAGAAAAAGCGATGTTGCTCACTTGTGATAGGTGGTTTCTTTAGCCAGCAGAGTTGATCAGATGTAGAATCTTTCCCACACTCAAGATTTGCCTAAATATTTTGAGCTCTGGGAACTAGCTGAGGAGGCCACTGCAGGTGGGAAGGGCTGCGCATGCTCAGAGGTTTACACTAAAATTGAGCTGTGGAATAGCAGTTCTGTCCTAGTGCTGTTGGATGACATCACCCATTTGTGTGTCTGATCAATCTTGCTGTCTAAGGAAAACACCTGTTAAGGTGAACAGCATTGCTTTTTTTTTTAAATATATGTTAGACACATTTGTAGTGCTTGTGTTATTACATCAGCCCCTAAATAGCTCAGCTCAACAAATCCCGAGCGCCAGGTTACCATGATGCCTAGAAATTGTACCCTGGTACTGGAATTTCATGCCTCTGAAGGCTTTAGTGTGTGTCAGTGCTGCAGCGAAAATAGCATGCTGCTAACTTCCACAATTGGCTCTCTAAGCAGCTATAAGCCTTGCAAGACTTGAAACCATGAGGGTCTACCTGAACTTCATTCACCGCGCAGCTCAAACTGCTTGGAGAGATTATATACAAGGGGAAAGTTAGCAATGTGCCGTTTTCACTGTGGCTCTCAACAGCAAGCCAACAGGAATGGTGAGAGAGACTGGCTAAAGGCTACTTCTATTACTTTTGATCAATTATATAGTGCTACAAGGCATACGCAGCATTGTGCAGACGGTCCCTGCACAAAGGCTGTGGGGAAGGGGCTGTGAACAACTAGGTAAAGGCTGGAGGGTTATGAGGAAGGCTGGGAACGGTGATTATGGACAGTCTTTTTTGTTCATTTATTACCAGGCGATGGTAATACATGAAGAAAAAACAATTTGCTGCAGCTATAAAGGATCACCAATAAGCTGCTGATAGCATGTTCTTTGGGGGTGGTTGAAGGGACAGGCGGAGAAGGGTCGCTGGCTTTGGTTAGCACGATGCAATGGCTCATTAAGGGCCTGATTAAGTTTTCTTTTCCTGTAGAAATGGGAAAACGGTAAATCAGGCCCTAGGGGGAGAACTGCAACCTATGTCTCAGCAGCCAGCACCTACATTTTTAAGCTGGCTCCTAGATTCTGAGAAAGTCATTGTCAAGGCCTGAGTTAGATCCTTAACTGGGAGATAACACTAATAACTTCTTAATAGTTAAGAATTTATTAGAAGGGGGGAGGGGGGACTTCCAGTGATGACAGCAACTCTAATGGATGCAAGCTTGTTGAAGCTCAGTCTATACTCTCCCTGTTTTTGGTGAGTCAGTGTTCCCACAGCACAAAATAAGCAACAGCCGCTATCCAGAGCCTTGATTATGTTGGTCCGGAAGAAACAAGAGGCTTACCAGTTAAGTTATGTGTGGTAGGAGCAGTTGTGCAAGTGGAAATCTGACTGCTCGGGATGATCAGGCGGATCGGATGGGTCGGCAGAAGGGAGTGCAGGTGGGAGAGGAACTGAAGTGCTGGTTGACAGAATTCCACCAAGAGATAGACGTTATTGGTTCTCTCAGAATGGACCTAAAAATGCATTAGTCTCACTTCAACAAGATCTGGCTGATCTGGGTGGCTGGGTGATGGAAGTGGAGGACCACATGGAGTGCCAAGCGATGGAATTGGAGGAAATGGTGGCTGGATGGGAGAGCCTTCGGAAGGGACAAGAACAGTTGCAGGAAAAAAATGGAGGATTTGAAAGATAGAGCCTGCCACTGTAATCTACAGGTGGGAGGTTTGAAGGAGAGAGGAGTTCAAAGACTACATGACTGTGGTACAAGAGCTATTCTCACATGTTCTTCAATTGGGGGTGGGGGGGCACAGTGGAGGAGGCTGCTCCTAGTTCTGTGAGCATTGAGAAGGTCCATAGGATCCTTGGAGTACTGCGAGATAACTGGCCCTGGGATATAGTGTGTCTGCGCTCCTACTCCCCTCAAAGAGCACATGTTGGGTATAGAGTGGAAATTTGTATTGCATGGAAAAACTGTGAGGTGGAATTGTTCAACTACCTATCTCAGGGGACATTACTGTGGGGCTGAGCACTTAAGGAGGTGACAGCATACCTGAGAAGGTCACGGATTCGATACCAATGGATGTTCCCCTTTAACCTGCTTATTTACAGTAAATGGCACATCCTGGAAGGTGAAAGAAGAGTATGAGGCCTGGGGAGCGTTATGCGAGCTGGGGTGTGAGGGCTGCCAAAAGCTGGATCTAAATCCTCCAGAACTGAGGAGAGAGGATGCAATGAAGGCGACTTCGCTGCAATGAAGGCGACTTCGCTGCAGTGACAACGGGTGGTGGTGAAAGGTAAACACTTCAAGTGACTATCAAAGGCGCAGCAGCAGGAAGAAATGCCCTCTGGAAGTGGGGCCTGAGCCCTTGGCTTCAGTTTCCCTGGGTGGTTAAGATACTGAAACCTTTACTGGGTTGGACATGGAAATGATGGGGCCTACAATGGATTGGATGTTTGGAGGAGGTGGGTGTGGAGGAAGAAGCAGCTGTTACAGGGGATTGTTGAGGCTGAAAGGTCATAAGGGGGGTAGTTTGGCAGATTAAGGGGATGGGTATGAATTGACAAGATGTTGGATGGATGGAGTGCTGCATGGCTTTGATATATGGGGCGTTTGCCTTCTCTTATTTATTTTTTTATACCGCGCTCTTTAGACTCAGTGCGGTTTTACATGTATACTAACAGGTACTTTTTTATTCCCTTGTCCCCGAAGGGCTCACAATCTAAGTGTACCTGAGGCAGTGGAGGGTTAAGTGGCTTGCCCAAGGCCACAAGGAGTGGCCATGGGACTAGAGACACCAGTCCCTCTGGCCTGAGGTTGCTTGTCCCCATGTGGGAATTGAACTCCCGGCCTTCCGGCCTGAGGTAACCTGTCCCAACCACTGAGCCGCCACTCCCACGTTTCACTCTTGCGGCTGTGATGAAAAAAGAAGCCTGTAGGCAACGCTGAGTGCCGTGAGGTAAAACGGGAGCACATCGGTTATGCCCCCATTTGACCTTCCAACACTCCGTACGCCTGCAGGTTCCTTTTTATCACAGCTGTGGGAGAGAAGGCAAATGCGGCTCTTTACTTCCGCATGAAACAACTGTATACGGTCTGTTCTTTGAGCGATATTAATGTCAATCAAAATAATGCGTATTCACTCAAAATGTAACTGGAGAGTAAAGATGTACTGAAAGTATTCCTTATAGTTAAACTCACACACATCTCAGATAACAAATTCCTTAACTCATTGAGGAAGGTCTCAGACCCTACGGCACTGATCTTGATTTCAGAAATGTCAAACAGTAGTGCCTACTTGAATCAATGACCTTCCCCCCAGAAATGTGGTGTTCTTAATATTATATTATGCTTGAAAAGTTATCTCTTACAATGCTCTGAACGTTGTTTCAAAAAGGTTGCTTAACTTATTTCCCAACGCCGTCCTTCGGTACCTCCTCCACATTTCACTTTTCAAGTTTCCTCAGGGGCTTTTCAAAGCACAAAACTCTACAAAGATGGAAAAATACATAACCACTAAAATAACTTTAAAAGTCATCGCCTCTCACTAATGTTATATCTAATGCAACTATATCCAATCACCTACCAGAATTGCGATTGATGCTGCACACGTCCTACTTTTCCCAATCGTTGGGCTATCGCAGAAGACTCATCTTACAAAAACGCCGCGCATGCGGGGTACTTACTAGATCCCTGTTTTAAACACCTATGGTCATAGGCCCAATCAGCAGCAGCTGTTATTCATCTAGTATCACTGCCAAGCGAATTCCAATGATATATTAAACAAGCGTTCTGAGTTAGGCAAGCTACTCTCCAAAATTGTGTCTCACAATACAGTGAAAACATACCATTTATTCCTTAAACGTAATCAACCAATATCTTCATATACAAGACTTCCAATCTATATACATATTTAAACCTCCTGGTATCACCGAGTTTAAATCAAAAATCCATCTCTGCTCCCTTATAATCATTGATGGCTTTTTTAGATATAACATTAGTGAGAGGTGATGACTTTTAAAGTTATTTTAGTGGTTATGTATTTTTCCGGCTTTGTAGAGTTTTGTGCTTTGAAAAGCCCCTGAGGAAACTTGAAAAGTGAAATGTGGAGGAGGTACCGAAGGACGGCGTTGGGAAATAAGTTAAGCAACCTTTTTGAAACAACGTTAAAAGTATTGTGAGAGAACTTTTCAAGCATTGATGCAAGTAGGCACTACTGTTTGACATTTCTGAAGTCAAGATCAGTGCCGTAGAGTCTGAGACCTTCCTCAATGAGTTAAGGAATTTGTCATCTGAGATGTGTGTGTTTAACTATAGGGAATACTTTCAGTACACCTTTACTCTTTACTTCCGCAGCTTTTCAGAGGTCAGCTAAGGCTTCTGGCCTCCCTGGGTCCCTCTGAGGCCGATCAGGCATAGGGCACTTTTTGATATTGGGGGGGGGGGGGGGGGGTGGACCAGGGGCTACAATAGTATGATGGGGGGGGGATGAGGGCTAGAATGGGGGGGGGCTGGGACTGGAAGAGAGCGAATGCTGGGAGGGACTGGAAGAGAACCGATACGCTGAGGGGAGGTTAGGACTGATGCTGTTAGATGGGGGACTGAGACTGGAAGGGAGCGAATGCCTGGAGGGACTGGAGGAGGACTGATGCTGGGGGGCTAGGACTGCAAATGGGCTTATACAGGGAGGATGAGCAACATATACATTTAAAATACAATAAATCAGATTTATGCAAATGATATCCAGTGGCTATACAAATGAGGCCCTTCAATGAGTCTTCTCACATGGCCCTGCATCACCCTTGGACTACCCCTGGCTAGAGTGGATGAGGGGGGAAAGGTGCTGCTGTTGGTTATTTTGGAAATTTATTCTGAATTTGTTGGTGTTTATTCTGAAACGGTTTGTGTGGCAAATGTAAGACTCTTGTGGTGTTGGTATTCTTCAATGAAACAAAAACATTTAATTATTAAAAAAAAAAATCCAATTTCTCCCCCCCTTTTTTTTTAGAAGTTCAAAGTGAGTTACATTCAGATACAATGATCGTTGTGAAAAATTATTTTGTTAGACAAGTTACCACTGTAGTGGTAAGAACAGTGGTAAGTGGCTGCAGTAGCTTTCTTCAGATCCTTTCAGCTGTTTTGTTATTGTGTGGTAGGCTATGGCCTGTAAACTAGGCCTAGATCCTAATCCCCACCTGGGAGTAGTGCTGAGAAGAACCAGAGTCTGAGAAACTGCCTTAAACTGCATTTGAAATTTTGTATAATTCCTTTATGCTGATGATAGAACTGGTCTTGCATTCTCTGAGCTAGAAATGTCCTTGAAGTAGAAATGTATCAATATCTAAGACTATGCCTTTGTTAGAATAGCCTGAGAAGGGGGAACAGGGAGCTAGGCCCAGAGAGGGTCCCCAATTGGACAGGTGCAAGGGGCGTTGGGACCAATAGAAAGTTTGCCTGTATCAAACTGTAAAAATTGTATATAAGGAATTTGCTCCTGTACTCCATTGCTCAGTCCTTTTCGGATGCACTCCTGTCTGAGCCTGTGCACAATAAATTGGCTTGGATCCTGCAGCTGACTCCTGGTTTTAAGGAAAATAATTTTTATTGATTTAACATGAACCAGCAAGGAGGAACACATCACACAGTAATTGCAACAGTACAACTCACTTCCAGGTCAACCCACAGCCAATATCACAGTAACACTCCACAAGGACAAAGGTATAAGCAAACTAAACAGCCACGAAACTATATTGTCAACAATGACTCCTGGTTTTATTCATTGCGTGCACTTCGCTGCTACATATTCTTGGTGCGTTGGCCGGGAATGTGCGAGTAGTGGATGGTATTCAAGTGAGTATACCACGTATTACTGCCTCAAGCTTTGGCCCGGTTGGGACCGTGTCTGTCCGACCGCAGGGGAAACCTCAGGCGCCACCGGTCCTCTTGTATCGGAGAGGGTTTCACCTTGCCTCGGCGGACTACTGGGTCCGGCCGGCCAACACCTCCGAACCTGAGGGGAGTCCGGGATTCAACCCAAGAACTGGTTCTGAATCGGGTACCGGATCCGGTGAGTAGAAATTTCTTTGCTCCTCAGTCAGTTAGTTTTGGGTACGTCTTGCATGAGTATACGCGAGACTGAATTGGTATGGGAGTACGGTACCGGGAGACTGATCACCTCTCAGGGCAGTCCTAGTACGTCTCGCATGGTAAATGCACGAGACCGAAGCCACAGCCCTTGATAAAACAGGCATCCCTAGTACGTCTTGCATGAGTATGCGCGAGACTGAAACCGCTGTTCTTGGTTAGTTAGAAAGGCTTGGGAATTTGGGAAGACGTTGCTAGCATGTTTGTGTGTGTGTGAATGAGAGGTCTTGAAACACAGACCAAGCGAATGCAGACTCCTGAGTAGCACAGTTCCTGGCCGGGCGACCGCGCCCAGGTCGCAAAAAGGAGGAAGCGTTCAGAGTTTGTTCCTAGGGCTGTACGGACCCCTTACCTGCAGCCCGATCACCCGCCCCTACTGTCTGTCGTTGTGTACGTCATAATGCGAGGGTCGGAGTCCACGCAAACTCCATTGAAATGTATGATCAAGAATTTTAGTAAGGGATTTGCCGGAGACTATGGAATAAAACTGTCTCCGTCCCGATTAGAACTGCTCTGTGAAAGGGAGTGGCCGGTTCTGATCGCCTCATGGCCCCCTGAGGGTACCTTTGATGATAGTATTGTATCTAGAGTACACCAGATGGTCTGAAAAAGACTGCCCTGACCAGTTCCCCTATATAGATTCCTGGTTAAGTATTTATGAAAAAGAGCCCCCCTGGATGAAGCTTTGTTATGAGGAACAGTGTAGGATATTGGTGGCGACCACAAGGGGGGCCCGTATGTCTGGAAAAGAGAAGCTGCCCATTTATTCCGTCCCAGAATCTCCAGACATTCCAACCCGTCCGTCCCAGTATCTGTATAGGCCAGTCCCCTCAGCTCCGCCGCCACCCTGGGCAGAGCCTGGTGCAGAAGGATACCCCCCTGCAGATGTACCCCATGTCCACCAACCACCTCCGCAGCAGGAGGATGTGCACCCCCTCTCGGCCGGAAGTCCCGGCTCCGTTCAGAGTGCCTCGGGAGGACCGCTGTCCACCGATGACACTGCAAGCAGGGATTCATTTGCCAGTTCAGGGTCACGGCAGACGCCCAAAGCCAGGGAGCAGCATTCCAACAACCCGGCCTATCTTATGCCCTCAGAAGTATAACTACAAGCCAACGGGATGGTCATGTTATGCCGTTGCGCCAGGTCCAAGGCCTACCCACTCTTGATAACCAGAGCCAGGTTGTGGTGGGACCAACTAGCTTTGCCTTTTTCTACTACTGATTTATTGAACTGGAAGACGCATTATGCATCATATACCGAGAAGCCCCAAGAATTGATTGATTTAATGTCTAGTATTATGCAGACCCATCAGCCTACCTGGTCTGATTGTCGCCAGCTCTTGTCTACTCTCTTCAGTACCGAAGAGCGGGCGTGAATTGTGCAAGCGTCCACCCGATGGTTAGAAGAAAATCCCGTAAGTGAAGTAGGCCTAAATCCCCGGCAAGCAGCGGCCGTGGATTTCCCAAATGACGATCCTAGATGGGATCTGAACAGTGCCGATGGGGCGGCAGCCCTTAATTGGTTCCGCCAGGCCCTACTACAAGGTCTGAAGAAAGGAGGCCAGAAGGCCATGAATATCGGGAAGGTATCAGAAGTCCTCCAGCGTCCAGAAGAGAGCCCAGTGGCCTTCTATGAACGCTTATCTGAAGCTTATAGACTTTATACCCCATATGATCTGGCAGCCCAGGAAAATTTGCGCATGGTAAATGCGACCTTTGTGAGTCAGTCCCAGGGAGACATAAGATGGAAACTGCAAAAGTTAGAAGGGTTTGCGGGCATGAACGCGGCCCAGTTAATGGAAGTTGCACAGAAAATGTTTGTGAATCGTGACCGAGAACGTCAGAGGGAGAGTGAACGTAAAATAAAGCAGAAAGCTAATTTCCTTGCAGCAGCTTTAGGTGAACGATGAGGAGGAAGTGCCTCAAACAGAAGGATCCGAGGACGTGGGAGGGGCCGAGGGAATGGTCGGCCCCCAGTGGGTGTGAATCAGTGTGCCTACTGCAGAGAAGGACATTGGAAGAATGAGTGTCCAAACCTTGACTCCGCCTCCTGGAGGGGCGGAGGGAGCACTTGGAGAGCAGGGGGACGATTCCAGAATCATGGAGGAATGCGCCGCACACAGTTCCGACAAGATGAAGCAGCTATAGTGGGAATGGCAACCGAAGGGGGCTGCAGCATGTATGAAGACTAGGCCAGACCGGGCTCCAAGTTTCCTCTGGGTCCCCAGGAGCCTATGGTTTTGAAAATAGGGGACCAATATATGGACTTCATGGTGGATACGGGGGCCGAACATTCGGTGGTGGCAAAGCCAGTGGCCCCTCTGTCTTCTCGATCCATCACCATTGTCGGAGCTACTGGAACTAGAGCCACTAAACCTTTCTTGCAGAACCGCATCTGTGAACTAGGGGGACGGAAGATAACACACCAGTTCCTGTACATGCCTGAATGCCCAATTCCCCTTTTGGGCCGAGATATGCTCGCTAAGCTCCAGGCACAGATATCCTTTGCTGAAGGGGGAGAAATGGAAATGACTCTGAACTCGAAGTTTGCTGGCCTGATGGTGTTGACTGTCCCCCGAGAAGAAGAATGGCGGTTCTATAGTACATCTCTGGCCAAGGCAGCCAGATTCCGTATACCCACCAGTATTTTAGCTCTGCCCAAGGTGTGGGCGGAGGATAATCCTCCGGGCCTAGCGAAGAATGTAGCCCCTATTTTCATCACACTCAAACCAGGAGCGGAACCAGTGCATGTAAGACAATACCCTCTTTCGCGACCAGCGATTGAAGGCATTCACTGTCATCTAATAAAATTATTAAAGTATGGACTTCTCAGAACGTGTCAGTCGCCCTGGAATACCCCCTCCTCCCTGTCAAGAAGCCTGGGACAGGTGATTACCGCCCAGTGCAGGATTTGAGACGAGAAAATGAAGCAGTTGTGATCATACATCCAGTAGTGCCAAACCCTTATACTCTCCTGGGACTGATCCCCGCTGAAGCTACTCATTTCACCGTCCTGGACTTGAAAGATGCGTCGTTCTGTATACGCTTAGCACCAGCCAGTCAACTTCTGTTCACCTTTGAATGGGAGGACCCTACTACCGGAAGGCGAGGCCAACTCACCTGGACTTGGCTACCCCAAGGATTCAAGAACTCGCCTACCCTCTTCAGTGCTGCCCTCAATCAGGACCTCTCCAGTTACTCTGTTACTCCGGGGAAAAGAGTCCTACAATATGTAGATCTGCTGATAGCCACCAACTCTAAAAGTGAATGCTTGCAAGCCACCAGTGACCTCCTGCATCTTCTGAGCGAAGCCGGATACAAGGTCTCAAGGGCCAAGGCTCAGCTGTGCCAGACTGAGGTTAAATATTTGGGATTTCATCTGTCCAATGGGGTTCGACGACTAGGACCAGAGCAGAAGGAAGCCGTGTGTTGCAGCCCTACCCCGACCACTAGAAAGCAAGTAAGGACTTTCTTGGGAGCTGCAGGCTATTGTCGAATATGGATACCCAACTTTGCGCTGTTGGCAAAGCCATTGTATCAAGCTACCAAAGGAATGGAGCGATCTCCCTTGGAATGGGGACCTGACCAGGATGCAGCATTTCGATCTTTGAAAGCTGCTCTGATGTCATCACCAGCCTTCGGTCTGCCAGATGTACAGAAAACATTTTGCCTATATGTCCATGAGTCAAGTGGAAATGCTTTGGGTGTATTGACTCTGCCTCTCGGATCCTGGCAGCGACCTGTAGCTTATCTATCAAAACAACTGGACATTGTAGCAAAAGGATGACCACCTTGTTTGAGAGCAGTTGCAGCCACAGCCCTCCTGGTGCGTGAAGCTGACAAGCTCACCCTAGGTCAAAATCTTCAAGTTACGGTACTGCATTCTGTCCTAACCCTCATGGAACACAAAGGAAATTATTGGTTCGCAAATTCACAAATGCTGAAGTACCAAAGTATGTTATGTGAAAACCCCTGATTGCAGTTGATCGTCAGTCAAGCTTTGAACCCTGCTACACTGTTGCCAATTGGTCCAGGTCCACCCGATCATGATTGCCTGGAAATTATGGACACTGTATTCTCACGTCGCCCTGATCTAACTGATGTCCCATTAAATGACCCTGAACGAACTTTCTTCGTGGATGGAATTAGTCTTGTCATCGACGGACGACGATGTGCAGGCTATGCAGTGGTGACCCTGGACATGGTAATAGAATCATCAGCTTTGGCCCCGGGAACTTCAGCACAGAAAGCTGAATTGATAGCCCTCACTAGGGCACTGATAATAGGGAAGGGGCTCCGCCTAAATGTGTACACAGATTCTAAGAGTGCCTTCACAACATTGCATGCACATGGAGCCCTGTACAAGGAACGTTGGTTAATAACCTCGGGAGGCAAGTCCATCAAGTATGGCCCTGAGATATTAACATTACTATATTCATATTCATTTATTTGATAGACCGCCCTTCATTGGTAGGCACTAGATGCTGTATGGGCCCCCAAACAAGTTGCAGTGATGCACTGCCGAGGTCATCAGGTAGGGGAAGGAGAAGTTTCACGAGGAAATAGATTTGCTGACACTTCGGCTCGAGAAGCAGCCACAACCGGACAAGTTCCTGCCACTAGTATTACAGTCCAGGCAGCTATATTTCCAGTGCCCCTCAGTGCATGGACTCCCCGATATACCTCCAAAGAGTTAGACTATTATTGTCAAGAGGAAAGGGGAGTGTTATCAGAGACCGGATGGATAGTGCTACCGCCGCCAGCGGGTGGTCTTCCTGCAGGTCCAACTGTGATCCCTGAAGCATTAGGTCCAGCATTTGTCCAAGCTTTCCACCAAGCCACACATTATGGGAAAACTGCAATGGAGAAAGCTCTCAAGCCTCATTTTTGTATCTCGTTATTAGGACTCCTGTCAGCCTCAGTAGCCCGCAAATGTGTAACCTGTGCAAAGAACAATGCCCGGCAGGGTCCCAACCTGCCCCCAAGAGTTCAGTCAGTAGGAGTTACCCCCATGGGAAATATCCAGGTGGACTTTGCAGAAATGCCACGTGCTAATGGATATCATTATCTGTTGGTCTTGGTTTGTACATTCTCTGGTTGGGTGGAAGCTTTCCCCACCAGGCCTGAGAAAGCCAGGGAAGTCACCAGAGTTCTACTCCATGAAATCATTCCCCGGTTTGGAATACCATTAGCTATAGGATCCGATAATGGACCCTCGTTTGTATCTCAAGTAACTCAGCAGTTGGCCCAGGCCCTACAGGTGCAGTGGAAGTTACATACAGCTTACAGACCCCAAAGTTCAGGGAAGGTAGAGCGAATGAATAGGACCCTAAAGTCCCAGCTGTCCAAACTCTGTCAGGAAGCTCACCTGAAGTGGCCCCAGGCTCTTCCTATAGCCCTCCTCAGGATACGTTCAGCCCCCACCAAGTCGTTAGGAGTTTCCCCTTTTGAGGTCTTGTATGGGCGACCTCCGCCCATTGTCCAAGGGATAAAAGGGGGGATATGAGTCAGATTGGGTCCGAAATCACTAGACAAGAACTATTGGCTCTAGGTTCTGTCTTGCAGAGTCTCCATGCATGGGTACTAGACCAGTTGCCCATTAACCTGACCGAACCACTGCATCCCTACAAGCCTGGAGCCTCGGTGTGGGTCAAGGAGTGGAGGAAGACACTGTTAGCACCTCACTGGAAAGGACCCGTATGTCGTCATATTGTCGACCCCTACAGCAGTCAAGGTTGCGGAATTAGAACCTTGGATCCATCACAGTCGGGTAAAGCCAGCAGCAGCTACCGAACTTCGTCCCTGGACTTCAACCACCAACCCAGCAACACCATTGCGGCTCACACTACGACGTCAACCGCTGCTGTGAGAGTCTACAGCCCTACTCCTGCCACCTACCGGACGCTGGCAGGTCCACGTACGGCAGAAGCTTGAGGAATCTACTACCCTACTCCTGTCACAAACCGGAAGCTGACAGGTCTACGTACGGTGGAAGCTGTGGAAGAAGAGAATTTCAGTAAAGAATTTGTAGTTTCTAGACGAACTCATTGAAATATTGTAAGCATGCTACATTTATGTATTTGTTGTATTTGCGGTAACCCTGGGGCCCCTTGGAATGACTTGCCGTGCCTCCATGTGCGGCCTGTATAACTACTACCCGAATCGGGACAAAGATTACCCAGACTTTACTTTATCACAACTACTACACCTGTACTGATGTAATTAGCCGATGTGTATATGTTGTTAAGTGCCGTCGAGTCTGAGTCGACTCATGGCGATCCTCTGGATAGCTATCCTAAATTGTGTTCGGTCTTGAGTCAGGCGGCTCATTGTTGACAGCCTGGTACCCGTAGCTGCTGTTATTGTATCGATCCATCTCATTGCTGGCCTTCCTCTTTTGAGTTGACCTATCTTGCCAAGCAGGATGTCTTTCTCTAATCTCTCTCTTCGCATGATGTGTCCAAAGTATGAAAGTCGAAGTCTTGTCATCTGAGCTTTTAAAGAAAGCTTAGGGTTGATCTCCTCTAGTACCGACTGGTTTGTTCTTCGGGCAGTCCATGGTATACACAGTATTCGCCGCCAGCACCATAATTCAAAGGCATCAATTTTCTTCCTGTCTGTCTTTTTCACTGTCTAGCTTTCACATCCATATGATGTTATTGAAAATACCATGGCCTAAACAAGTCGAATCTTTGTATGGAGAGAGACATCGCTGCTCTTGAGAATCTTATCTAGGTCTTTCATACATATTCTGCCAAGAGCAATGCGTCGTCTGATTTCTTGACTGCTTGTTGCTTCTTTATTGATAGTTGATCCAAGTAGGTTAAAGTTGTTCACAATTTCAATTTCTTCTCCTTCAACGATGAACCTGTTGATTATGCCAGTTGTCATGATCTTTGTCTTCTTTACATTAAAGTGCAGGCCCATTTTGAGACTATGTTCTTTGATTGTGAGAAGCAAATGTTTCAGATCATCTTCACTTTCAGCCAGTAATGTAGTATCATCAGCATAGCGAAGGTTGTTGAGTCTTCCACCAATCTTCACACCTCTGTTGTCTTCATACAATCCTGCTTCTCTGATTCGTTCTGCATATAAATTAAACAGGTAGGGGGAAAGTATGCAGCCTTGTCTTACACCGTTGCTTATTTTAAACCATTCTGTTTCTCCTTGTTCCGTTCAAACTGTTGCTTCTTGATCAATGTACAGATTGCGCAAGAGAACGATCAGGTGTTCTGGTATACCCATGCTTCTTAATGTAGCCCAGAGTTTCCCATGGTTTACACAGTCAAAAGCCTTGCTATAGTCGATAAAGCGCAAATAGATATCCTTTTGGTATTCTTTAGTTGTTTCAAGGATCCATCTCACATCCGCAATGATGTCTCGTTCCTCGCCCGTTCCTGAACCCTGCTTGCACTTCAGGTAGTTCTTGTTCCAGGTATAGTTGTAGTCTCTTTTGAATAATCTTCAGTAGAATCTTGCTGGCATGTGGGATCAGAACGATGTGTATATAATGGTACGGAATTAAGTATCTGTACTAAAGGGAATGTTAGGACCTGTTTTAACCCCCAGCAGAACCCCTCCTATCATGTTTTAGAGTTACAATGGAGCAACGAGGATGGAGCCCTCCTAAATGCCACCCGACAGCTCGCAGATCCCACAAAACCAGCCCCTCTTTACTTTGATGCTTGTGATGCCATTAACAGAAATGGCTACTATAGTTGTGGGTCTGTTAACCAAGAGCGAAGTTATTACCAGGATGATAAATACATGTGCCCCGAAGGAGCCTACAAGTGGGGGAAATGCACCGGGAAATATACCTCATCTAGTTATGTCAAAGCATCTGAAGACGCCTACTTTTGCCCCAAGTGGGAGTGCGTATATTATGCCACCTGGTCTGAAGGACCGCAGGGGCAAGATGGGGACCATCGCAAAGCCAACTTAGAGAGACTACTGTTGCTGGAACCCCATAAGTGTCAGAAAGGTACGTGTAACCCCTTGAGGCTCCTTGTGCTTGACCCTAGCCAGTGGAGGCAAGGGTATAGATTTGGCTTATGAATAGCGGGAAGTGGAGTAGACCCTGGAACCTACGTATACATACAGCTTAACGCCAAGACCCACATTTCTTCACCTTTTCGAATACACCATACCCTTTATGAAGCTATGCAGACGGAGATAGAGATTCCCCAGACCACGCCGAATTTATTCATTGAACTAGCGGGAGCTGTAGCTTCTAGTCTCCACATTTCTAATTGTTTCTTCTGTGGGGGGGACTAAGATGGGAGACCAATGGCCCTGGGAGGCAAGAGTTGAACTACTCCATCCCATATAACCAGACTGCTCTGAATAAGACCACTAGTGAATGGGTATTGGCCAACACCATTGTCGGCCATCTGTTTTGTCCAAACAGGACCACAATTCACCATACAAGTAGGACAGCTGGTCTGTCAAAGCCAACGATTTTACAATGCTACTACTAAGAAAACATCCTGGTGGTCAGGTGTAAATGCTATCGAACCTCCCAACCCTTTAATCACTTTCTCTCATCTTGCTAAGATATGGACTGACCTCACCTTCCCCAATACCTGGGAAGCCCCTCCTGGGCTTTATTGGATTTGTGGCACCCAAGCATATGCTCGACTCCCTAATAACTGGGGAGGGGCATGTGTCTTGGGAACGATACGATCTTCTTTCTTCCTTATTCCCATCTCTCAAGGGCCACAATTAGGCTTCCCCATATACAATGGTCGACAGAAGCGTAATACTTTGAAAATAGGTCAATGGGATAAGTGGTATGGAGATGAGTGGCCACCTGAGATTATTATCGCCTATTATGGGTCAGCTATTTGGACACAAGATGGGACCTGGGGATACCGCACTCCTGTTTATATGCTGAATCGTATTATACGCTTACAAGCTGTTGTAGAATTTATGACTAACGAAACAAGTAAAGCACTTACTCTTTTAGCCAAACAGAGTACTCAAATGCGTACAGCCATTTACCAGAACTGCTTAGCACTCGATTATTTATTAGCATCTGAGGGTGGTGTGTGTGGGAAGTTCAATCTAACTGTTTGCAGATTGATCAAGGTCAGGTTGTTGAAGAAATAGCTGTCCATATGCGTAGACTAGCACATGTACCAATTCAGACTTGGAATGGACTAGAGCTTAATGGATGGTCTGGAACGCTATTTTCAGGGCTAGGAGGGTTGAAGACTATTATGTTTGTAGCTCTAGTCCTGATAGCTATGTGTTTACTCCTTCCATGTTTTCTGCCCCTTTGTTTGCGTATGCTTACCACAATCATTGACAGTACAGTTGAACGTAAGACAGCGGCCAGAGTACTAGCTATGTGGCAGTACCAGGCCTTGCCTCAAGAGGAAGCAACAGTTTGAGGAGAATATGCTATGTGATTTTTTTTCCTCACCCCTTTCTAGGTAGGGGTGAGAATAATCAAGGGGGGAATGTGGTAGGCTATGGCCTGTAAATTAGGCCTAGATCCTAACCCCCACCTGGGAGTAGTGCTGTGAAGAACCAGAGTCTGAGAAACTGCTTTAAACTGCTTTTGAAGAGGGTCACGTGATGCATGAGTGAGCGTGGACGCTTCCCGCTTGCTCCGGGGCAGCCACACCGCTAAATCGGCATATAAAATCTGCTAAAACGCCCCCCCTCTCCTCCCGTATTTGTGAGAGGGTGCGTGAATCTTCCAACTGCCTGTGCTGGGACTCGGGAGTTCCGAACATGCCCTTAGCGCCGAAGCGGGAGCGCGAGAGAAGCCTCACAAGGCTGGGCCTTCCACGTTGATGTCGACACAGCCGACGTCCCCGGGGGGGGGGGGGGGGGGGGAGTGTCGATTCGGCCCCAGCGGAGCTTGCTAAAGAAGTTGTCAAGCTTTTAGACCCCAAATTTGATATACTTATGAAAAAGCTGGACAGTATGGAGGACTCGATGACAGAATTTGGAAAACGTGTCGATGAGTTGGAGCAGCGCGTTGCCAGCCTGGAGAGTGAGGAGGGGTGCCATGAGAGAGCAATGGCTAAGCATGGGCAACTCCTGCAAGAGATCCAGCTAAAGCTTGATGACCTCGAAAATCGATCGAGGAGGAATAATCTTCGTATCCTGGGAATCGGAGAAGAAAAGCCTGAGAAAGAACTGCTTACTTTCTTAGAGACCTGGCTCCCGGAGGCATTGGGGCTGGAGGGACTACGAGGCTGTTTCCGTATTGAACACGCCCACCGCCTGGGAGCCCGTAAGGAGGAGGAGGCCCGGCCACGTGTAGTCATACTCCGGGTTCTCAATTTCCAACATAAGGCTATTATTCTACAGGCCTACCGGAGGCTGCCGGAACTGCTCTTAAATAACCGGAAAAGTTTGATTTTTCAAGATTACTCCGCGGTGGTAGCGGCCAAGCGGAAAGAATTTACCCCGTATGTGCTGAACTGTTCCGCCGGAAAGCCCGCTTTACCTTGGCTTTTCCCGCCACTCTGAGGGTTACCTGGCATGGGCAGGCCTATACATTTGAACAGGCTGGGAAGGCCAAGCAATTTCTGGCAACGCTGCCGGCGGATCAAGAACCCTGCTGATGGTTGGCCTTATGTGATATTTGGGGTCCCTAGACCTGGCGCACTCAACGTGGGCCTATCCCGATCACAATGGGGCCGGTTTGCATAGACCCGGTGCCTTAGAGACAATGACCTGTTTTGAGGACTTACTGAGTGAGGCTTGAGTGGATCTCTGGACATGCACCCTTGGCTCAGTTTGTAGTGTTTTGCATATCTCTTGTCCCTTTCTTCCTTCTGTGTTTGTATGTAATTCATAGTTTATTTGCTGGGTTAAGTTCTGCATGCATGCTTGGTTGTTTGAGGGGGAGGGGGGGGGCGGGATAGCGTGGCTGCCCTGTGGCATTGTTTAGACCTCAGCCTCAGCCGAGGATGCTGAGGGGTATGGGTGAGATGGGGTTTATCGGGGTTAAGAGGAGGGATGGGAGAGTAATAGGGGATAAGGGGTGGGGGAGGGTTGGCAAGGGTCGGGGGGGAGGGTAGTGGAGGGTAGGGGGGTTAGGGGGAACTTAGCAGCACCGCGGTATTTACCCTCGGGTGGGTTTTGGCCCCCTTTTGGGTGGGCCTATTCAATATATAGAGATTTGCTGAGATGGACTGGGGTGGAGGCTGGGCTGCCCTGTGTCCGAACGCAGTTATTTCCATCGGGGCGTATCAGTCTTAATTACTTGCATTACCCACCTTGACTTACATATTGTGACCTGGAATGTGGGGGGGATTTCCACCCCGGTGAAACGCACTAAAATATTGCAGGCCCTCAAACGGCAGAAAACGCAGGTGGCCTTGTTACAGGAGACCCACTTAACAGCCCATGAACATTCCAAGCTGCGGCGGGACTGGGTGGGAACGGTTCTCTCTGCCCCTTCAGATTCTCGTCGGAAAGGGGTAGCAATTCTGGTTCATAAGAGCCTAGCCTGTGAAACCCTTAAGGTGGATGCAGACCCCAATGGCAGATTTCTTTTTGTTCACCTTAAAATCCAGGGGGAAGAACTTTTCCTGGGGAATGTGTATGCTCCCAACAATTATGAACATGCTTTCTTTAAAACCCTTCTGCACAAGGTACTGGAGGCCCCGAAGGTTCCAGTAATTTTGGTGGGAGATTATAATTGTCCACATGACCCTTTATTGGATCGCTCCCACGCAACTACAGCTACTGGGGGTAGTTGGAAGAGGAAGGGTGTCCGCTATCTTTGTGACTTTGGGGATCTGGTAGATGCTTGGAGGGTGCTCAACCTTGACAGCAGAGACTACACACATCTTTCTCGTGCTCATCAGACGTGGTCAAGAATTGATTATTTCCTGGTATCACAACCTTGGTTTGGGAGAGTACTGCGGGTAGAAATAGGGCCCATTTTAATATCCGATCATGCTATGGTGAGCTTGACTTGGCGCGGGGAACTGAGAGGAAGCGAGTTAATGCGGAGGTGATTCGTTTATCTAGGGAACTCCAGCTGACTAAGTCGGAGGTCCTCCACGGCCGTGGCGCTCTGGCGGGGTATCTTGAACTCCAGAAAAGGCTGAATGCTTTGCTGCAGGAGAGAGCCATTCAGTCTCAACAGTACTATCGTCATCAGTTTTTTCGATATGGCGATAGATCTGGGAAGCTGTGGCTCGACTGGTGCGAGGTCCAGCTGGGACCCGCGGGGTGCTGGTAGTTCGCGATGAGGACGGGGGACGACATACTAGGGCGGAAGAGATCGCACGGGTGTTTCGCTCCTTCTACAAACGGCTGTATGCCTCGGAGGAGGCACCTGAGGCCGTCATGCGGGAATTTTTGGCGCATGTCTCCCTACCGCAACTGGGGGTAGAGGCCCTGGAAGTGTTGAATCGGGAAATACAGGTGGAGGAAATCCAGAGAGCGATCAGGGCCAGCAAAGCACACAAGACTCCCAGTCCCGATGGTTTTACCTACGAGGCGTACAAAATGTTAGAGCGGGCGGTGGTTCCCACACTGGGGGCTGTGTATGCCGAGGTGATGAAGTCCGGTGAGTTTCCGAGAGATATGAGGACAGCCCGCATTACGTTAATACCAAAACAGGGCAAAGATCCTCAGGACCCTGCCTCCTATCGCCCTATCTTTGATCAATGTGGACCAAAAACTCTTCGCGTCAGTACTGGCTGCCCGCCTTCAGTTATTTCTTCCGGACTTGGTGGGTTCCCACCAAGCCGGCTTTGTTACAGGTAGGGAGGCCTCGGTTAATATAACCAAAGTACTGCTGGGAATGGAGCAGACTTTATTTGCTCAAGACCCTTTACTACTGGTCAGTCTCGACTCCGAAAAGGCTTTTGACAGAGTGTCGTGGTCCTATATGTTCGCAGCGTTGAGAGGTTTTGGTTTGCAGGGACGTTTTTTACATGGGATACAAGCGTTGTATGCAGCTCCACGAGCAATGGTGGATGTAGGGGGGATCTGTTCCCAACCGTTTCTTCTACAGCGTGGCACTCGGCAAGGCTGCCCGCTATCTCCGCTACTCTATGTGCTGCAATTGGAACCTCTTCTCCTCTCTTTATTAGCTTCTCCGCAGATTGCGGGGGTGGAGTGGAGGGGTGGAGGCATAAAAGTATGCGCGTTCGCGGATGACATTCTGCTGTGTTTGACCAAGCCCCTGATTTCTCTGCCAGCGGCCCTTAGGTTGATTGAACATTTTGGCGGCTTCTCCGGACTACGTATTAATCGCACAAAGTCCATGGTCCTTGATGTGGATGACCAGACTCGTGGTGTCTGGCAGGGCTTTTTTCCCCCTTAGCTGGGCAGCCGACCACATTCGTTATCTGGGCATTCAGATCCCAGCTCGCCTACACTCCCTGTATGTGGTCAATGTACAGCCGCTTCTTCGGTCGACTGTTGAACGGTTGCGGAGGTGGGAGGATTTACCGCTATCTCTGATGGGCCGAGTGGCGCTAGTACGGATGGTGGAGTGGCCGCGCTGGCTGTACTGGTTACGTAATCTTCCGCTCTGGTTAGCCCGTCGATCTTCGGGACCTTCATAGACATTTGGATCATTTTCTGTGGCGTTCCCGCCAGGCACGCATAGCGTTGGACCGGCTCATGAGGCCGGTGGCTGAAGGGGGACTGGCGCTGACTCCTCTGCGATCTTATAATTTGGTCTATGGAACGCGTCGCCTGAGTGACGTGGTTGTGGGGAATTCCGAACGGATTCTGCTCGGTTTAATAGATCAATTCTCTGGCAAGTGGCATAGGGCTTACTTGCTCCATTGTGGAAGTATGGCCCTCCCAATGGCATGGCGGATGTCCCCTTATTTACGGATGTTGCGAATCGTTTGGCAATATCTCTGTCGCACTAGGGGCTGTCAGTGGAAAGCCACGGACTGCCTCCCTTTGCGGGGCAATGGGCTGTTTACCCCGGGGACCACTGGTGGGGGGAGCCAAAGCTGGTCGAGAGCTGGTATTGAGTACCTCGGACAGTTGCGAATGGCGAAAATGGACTGCCTGGACTCCTTCCAGGCTTTATCGCAGAAGTATCACCTGCAGAAAGAATCCTTCTATTATTATTTACAGGTCCGACACTATCTGAGTAGGGCTCATGGAGGTGCGCTGTTACTCTCCCGAGGGCGTAGTCTTTGGCTGGTACTGGAGCAATGTCAAGAGCTGCTTACTACGCGGCAGTTGAGGGACCTTCTCATAGTCCCTGGCAATTTGAGCAGTTTTACTCAGTCAGTAGAGCGATGGAACAACGATGGACTGGTGGACTTGACTGTTGAGTTAGCGGAGGCGGCTTTTAAAGGCCTTAGGGAACTCTCTGAAGCGGTTCGCTATCGCGAACTTCAATTCAAGCTGTTGTGGCGCGCTTATGTTGCGGAAGCGGGGGCGCAGCGGATGGGGCTTATACCTTCTGATGTGTGTGGTCTCTGTAAGAGCACTGTGGGTACCCTCTCTCATCGTTTTTGGTTTTGTCCGGTAATTCAAACCTTTTGGGAAGCCATCCGATCCAAATTTACCACTTGGGTGGGTGGGGTGGTGGTTCTTCATCCTTTATGGTGTCTCTTTCATCTAGGGGGTGGGGAGTTTCCAGGAACAGTAGCCCAGAGAAAGTTCTGTGAACGGAGTTTTCTCGTAGCTAAACACTGTATCTTGCGACATTGGCTCACGGCGGAGGGCCCAGGGATGCTGGAGTGGGAACGACTGCTGTGTGATCTCCGCCTTATGGAGGGTCGGACAGCCCGACTCCTGGGAGAGAATAGGTGGACCCTCTTTCAAAACATCTGGGCACCCCTGCTGCCTGACTCAAACCCTGACATTAATGCTGGACCTGAGTAACAAGGGAGTGATCCACGAAGAGAAGAGAAAAAAAAAAAAAAACCCTTGAGTAGGAGGCGGTTAGTTGGTGGGTATTAGGTAATCCCGGGGTACTGCTGCTAGTGGGAGCTAAGTGGGGAGGGGGTGGGGGGGGGGGAAGGCACGGGGGGGGAGCAGGGGTGGGTGGGGTGGAATTTAGGGATTTGGGGTTTGTTGGTTCCTACTCTGGTGTGAGATAGGTGAGCAAGAGGCCATTAATCAGTGCCTGAATTCCCTGGGATGGTCCCTGGATTTCTGCTTCGGCTGCAGTTTGCTTTTGGTGGCTGGAGGCCGGGATTCCAGATTAGGCCTGGTAGGTGGGGAGTTTGACATTGTCTCTGCTTCTGGCTCTTTGTTCTTTATACTCTACTATATCCCTACTTTTGGACAGTTATGCTGCCTGGTTTTTTTTTTTGTTGGGCATGTGTTGGCCTGCCACAATGTATGTTACTTGGCAAATTTTGTGAAACCAATAAAAAATGATATTAAACTGCTTTTGAAAAGTTTGTAACTAAACTAAATTCCAGCACCTACACCAATTCCTGCCCCACACACCACACACACCACACACTGTAAATATTCATTTGTATAAAGTTTAATATGTTTGCTTTAATACCTATAAATGGTATATTTACTGTTTAATGTAAATAGTTGATTTCTATTGTTCTATGTTCTATGTTCTATGTAAAATGTATACAAACTGTGTACATGACTGTTGACTTGTTATATGTAAACCGCCCTTGATCTCTGGAAGGGGCGGTATAAAAGAAATAGTTAAATAAATAAAATAAATAAAAATAATTCCTTTATGCTTATGATAGAACTGGTCTTGCATTCTCTGAGCTAGAAATGTCCTTGAAGTAGAAATGTATCAATATCTAAGACTATGCCTTTGTTAGAATAGCCTGAGAAGGGGGAACAGGGAGCTAGGCCCAGAGAGGGGTCCCCGATTGGACAGGTGCAAGGGGCGTTGGGACCAATAGAAAGTTTGCCTGTATCACACTGTAAAAATTGTATATAAGGAATTTGCTCCTGTACTCCATTGCTCAGTCCTTTTCGGATGCACTCCTGTCTGAGCCTGTGCACAATAAATTGGCTTGGATCCTGCAGCTGACTCCTGGTTTTATTCATTGCGTGCACTTCGCTGCTACAATTGCATCAAAGGATGTTCAGACATTCTCCGGGAACAAGCAGGAAGTCAGTCCTCACATATGGGTGACGGTGCTGATGGAGCCCTCGTGTGAAGCAAATCCCCAGCTTTCAGAGAGAGCCTTTGGAAGTTGCATCACGCATGCGCGGTCCCCTTCCCGCCCAAGGGTGCCATCTTGCTCAGTCTCCTTTTTTCCCATGGAGCACTTCTGAAGTAGTCCCCGTGTCCTTGTGAAATTTTTTTTTTTTTTTTTTAAAGTTAAGAATTTTCTGTTCTTCCACCGGTCAACACGGGTTCCTCTTCACGCCTGGCTCGATACACTGGTATTGAGTCCGGCTCTATTTTTAGGTTTTTGTCCTTCGTGACTGGTGTTTTTTTCACTGGCAGCCCGGGTCTTTGACCTTGCAGGGGCCCTTTTTCTCCCGATGGCTGCCAGCGGGTTTAAAAAATGCGATCTGTGTGTAAAGCTTATGTATCTCACCGATACGCTTGACTGCTGTCTGTGGTGCCTTGGGCCCGACCACGACCCAACAGTCTGCAGTCCGTGTAGGAAGATGTCCTCTAAGGCCCTGAAGAGTCACCAGCAGCAGCATGATAGGATTTTTCCTGAGTCTGTGCCTTCGCGAGCCCGGACCTCGTCTGAGGCCTCTGTCTCAGGGGGGAGCATTCTGATCCCGAGCAGTGTCGAGGTTCCTCAGAGAGGGGCTCTCCTTCGAGGGAGCACAGGAGGAAGAAGGTAGTCTTCAAAGGCGGTGGCGTTGGATGGCTCCGAGCGACTCGGTCCCTCCCGGGGCCTGTCACGGAGCCCCGAGCGCTGGCCGGGATCTTCGGAGATGGAGCGCCTGGCAAAGGTTCCTGGTCAGGAGATGGATCAGCAGAGGCAGGTAACAACTATCCTCATCGAGGACCCCCCCTCCCCCCCACCTGGGGAAACTGGTGTCGGGCCTGACTGTGTTAGGACCCGACCCGGTAGCTGCGGAGCCTTCCGGACTCGAGTACAGAATGGTGGCCTTGGAGCACAGTTTTACTGCTTTCATGGAGCAGCAGCGGGCAATGATTGCCAGTCTGTTCGGTTTTTCCACCCCAACCACCGGGCCATCAAAGTTGAAGTCGACCCCAGAGGCCAAGGCAATCCTTGACCTTTTGGGCTCGAGTTGATCCTCAGCCGAGGTCCCACTCGGCCTCCTGTTCGGGATCGAGGTTGTCACCGCCGAGCCTCCCAGCGTCGGGGTGGTCAGCGCCGGGGTCCTTGATCCCGGAGCCCATTGATTCCTCTTCGGAGGCATCGAGGTGGGAAATGGAGGAAGAGGAGTCCCCGGACACCTGTCGGCACAGAGATGTCCCGTCTGATTCCCCAGTGTTCAAACCTTGGAGAAGGTCCCTCCCAGAGGACACGAGCTTCTTGGGCTTCGTGAAGGATATGTCCAAGGCTTTGGGGTTCCCCATGGAGTCCGAGCAGGATTCTCGTGCCGACGAGCTCAAGATCCTGCAGTATGAGGGCCCCCCATTACTGTACCCGTGCCTCTGATCCTGGAACGACTGATGCTCCACATATGGGAGACACCGGCATCGATGCCGGTTATCAGCAAACTGCTCAACTCGATGTATCGAGTCCACCGGAACCCTGGGTTTCAAAAGTCACAGCTGCCGCACAACTCCATGGTTGTGGAACCAGCCATGTGCAGGCTGAAGAGCTAGAGGATGCACTTCTCGGTGCCTCCTGGCAGGGAGGCCCACAACTTGGATGCCCTCTGCAGAAAGTGCTTCCAGGGTTTAATGCTGACTTGTCGAATCCAGGCCTACCAGCTGTGCGTGGGCATGTATCTGAGGGACCTGGTGAAGGAGCTCGCTGGGTTCTCAGCTTGTCTCTCCAAGGGGCCTTTGCAGTGCTTCAGGAGCCTGTCCATCGCCGTCCATGAGTGCTCGAAGTTTGTCTTGAGCGGCTTATGACGGGTTCGAGTCGGCAGCATCAGTGCACGCCGCCAAGCATGGCTACAGTCGTTGGATCTCGAGCAATGGGTTCAGGACAAGTTGGTCGATTTTCCATGCCAAGGGGAGAACCTCTTTGGTAAACCCATGACCGACAAGGCTGCAGAACTGGAGACCAAGTACATGATGAGGACACGGCTCTCCAAGAAGACCTCTGCCCCTTCTCGTAAGAAGGGCTCGGGTAAAAAGCCCTTTTACCCGAGGAAGGGTACTGCTTACCGAAGCTACCCCCATTTTCAGGCCTCCCCGGCTCCCCAACAGGGGCAGCAGGCCAAGGGACAGGGGCATGGCCCGCGTAAGCAGACCCAAAACCCCAGGCACCGGCTCCAGCCCCGGCCCAGCCTGGCAGTAGCTTTTGACTCTCACAGCATGGCCCCTTTTCCCACAGGGGGTAGGCAGTGCACAGGAGGCAGTCTTGCCCAGTATGCCCACAGGTGGACAGCCATTACCACCAATGCCTGGGTTTTGCAGATAGCCCAAGAGGGCTATCTCCTACACCTAGCCCAGGTGCCGCCGCCTCACTTCCCGGGAGAGCCCCTCAGGTCTCCTCTTCACCAGGACCTTCTTCTGAAGGAGTTGGCAGATGTTCTTGAGGATCAGGCAGTAGAACCGGTGCCCTACCACCAATGTTCCCTCTAATTTTCTGTAGGCTGTGTGCACATAAAATATCAGCTGTGTGCAGCTTTTGAAGGAAGGTTAAATTTTTGTGCGCCACATAATGACACTCAGAGTTATATACTTTAAAATTTGACTACACGTCAGAATACAGTATGTACACCACATTGATTTTAATCAAATTAAATGAAAATAGACGATTGCTAGAAATTTCCCGCTTCATTTAGTAATTACAATCATAACTTTTAAATTTTAAGACATCTGTGTTGTTTTCTATCAGAATCAGAGCTGTAATTTTTGTGCGCTCTGTTGTAAAGTATGTGCGCTCGCTCGGCAAGGTGTGTGCGCGCGCACACGCGCACAGCTTAGAGGGAACAGTGCCTACCACCTGCAGGGTAAGGGCTTCTATTCCAGGTACTTTCTGGTACCAAAGAGAACAGAAGGCCTCAGACCCATCCTTGACCTGTGCAACCTAAACAAGTTCCTGGTGAGGGAAAAGTTCAAGATGCTCTCCCTTGGAATATTGCTGCCTTACCTCCACCAGAGGGACTGGCTATGCTCCTTAGACTTAAAAGATGCGTATACACACATCCTAATACACTCAGACCACAGGCGGTATCTACGTTTTGTGGAGGGAGGCAATCACTACCAGTACAGTGTACTCCCCTTTGGCCTGGCCTCGGCCCCCAGGGTATTCACAAAGTGCCTGGCTGTGGTGTCTGCCTTTCTCAGCCTCCAAGGGGGTCTTTGTCTTCCCCTACCTAGACGACTGACTCATCAGAGGCACTTCAGCCAGCGAGTTCCACCAGGCCACATTTCACACCATCCAGGTGCTCCAGCAAATGGGGTTTGTAATAAACTACTCCAAGTCCAGTCTTGCTCCAATTCAACAGCTGGAGTTCATTGGGGCCAGACTCAACCCTTCAGGCAAGGGCCTATCTGCCTGCAGACAGGGCAAGCAGGCTTCTGGCTCTGACACGTCGGGTGAGTTGCAGGTCCGTAGTGTCAGCAAGACAATTTCTGCACCTCCTCGGGCACATGGCCTCCACGGTCCATGTGACACCAGATACCCGCTTCCACATGCGGACTGCTCATTGGTGCCTCAGAGACCAGTGGTCACGGGCCACAGGTTGCCTCAGGGACAAAGTCGGTGTCCAGGTAGCTGGTATGGTCCCTGGACTAGTGGTTTCAGCCACTCCACTTGGAGGCGGGAATGCCTTTCCAGGCTCCTATGCACACGAGGATCCTGACCATGGATGCATCCCTGCTGGGCTGGGGAGCCCATTGCCAGGGGTTCTGTACTCGGAGTGTGATCCCCAAACGAGAGAACGCAACAGATCGATTTCTTGGAGCTCTGTGCCATCCGCCTGGCTCTAGGAGTTCTCTGGCAGATCCTGGCCTACGAACCTGTCTTGGTACAAACAACCAGGTGGCCATGTTCTATTTGAACAAGCAAGGTGGCACGGGGTCCCATCTCCTATGTCAGGAAACCCTGTATCTGTGTTCGTTTGCAGCCCAGCATGGCATTCATCTGCGGGTCGTCTACCTGCTGGGCCAGGACAACTGGTTAGCTGACAGGCTAAGCAGGATTCTCCAGCCTCACGAGTGGCAATTGGACCGTGGGGTGACCAATTGGCTTTTTCAGACCTGGGGACGGCCTGTGATGGATTTGTTTGAGAGTCCGGTCAATCACCAGTTGCCCCGTTCTGCTCCAGGCAGCCACACCCGCACAGGGTGGCTGCCGATGCATTCTGATATCATGGTCTGTGGGCACTGTTCCCTCTAAGTTGTGCACGTGTGCGCGCGCACACACCTCGCCGAGTGAGCGCACATACTTTACAACAGAGCGCACAAAAATTACGGTTCTGATTCTGATAGACAACAACACAGACGTTCTTAAAATTGAAACGTTGTTGTGTATTTATGGTTTTCACAAGTTCTACAATATTTTCTAGTGCAATCAATGTGGTGTACATAGTGTATTCTGACGTGTAGTCAAATTTTAAAGTATATAACGCCGAGTGTTATGTGGCGCACAAAAATTTAACCTTCCTTCAAAAGCTGCACAGCTGATATTTTATGCGCACACAGCCTACAGAAAATTAGAGGGAACATTGTCTGTGGGCCTCCTGTATGCGTGTCATCCAACGCCTCTGGTGGCCAAGACTGTATTCAAGATCCTCCAGGACAAGGCCTTGATCATCCTTGTAGCCCCGTGGTGGCTGAGTCAACCCTGGTTTCCACTTCTGCTTCAGCTAGTGGTGGAGGCTCCCATTCCCCTGGGGCCCTCCCCAAGCCTCCTGTGCAAGGAGGGAGGCACTCTCCTGCACCTAAACCTTAGCTCCCTCAATCTGATGGCATGGCTGCTGAAAGGGTGATGCTCGCTCCGCTCCTTCTTCCAAAGGGGGTTGAAGAGGTCTTACTGGCCTCAAGGAGGCCGTTGACCAGACGGGTTTATGCTTTGAAGTGGTGTAGGTTTGTGACTTGGTGCGAGGGGCAGTGTGTGGATCCTTTCTCCTGCCAGGTTGGAGTAGTTTTACAGTACCTTCTCCACCTCTGATTTGGGCCTCAAATCCAACTCCGTCAGAGTGTACCTCTGCACCCTTGCAGCAAACCACTTCCCGGTGGAGGAGAAGCCCCTCTCGGCCCACCCCTTGGTTTCTTCTTTTTTTTGAGAGGCCTGCTTCTTTTGAAGCCTCCAGTCTGCCCTCCGGCGACCGAGTGGGGTCTGAATGTGGTTTTGGGGCAGCTTACTCGGCTGCCCTTTGAGCCGATGGCGACCTGCCATCTCCACTACCTCTCTTGGAAGGTGGTTTTCTTGGTGGCACTCACATCGGCTCTGTGGGTGAGTGAGCTTCAGGCCCTTGTGTCAGATAGGCCTTACACTAGGTTCTATAAGAACCGGGTGGTGCTGTGCACACACCCTAAGTTACTTCCAAAAGTGGTCGTCTCATTCCACCTCAACTAGGAGGTGGTGCTTCCTACCTTTTTTTTTCCCAGGCCCCATGCCAGTCGGGCAGAGGCAGTGCTGCATACCCTGGACTGTAAGAGGGTGCTGGCTTTCTATATCCAGCGTACGCAAGTGCATAGAAGGGCTCCTCAGCTCTTCGTATCCTATGACCCCAGTAAGCTGGGGATGGCTGTTTCCAAGCGTACGCTGTCCACCTGGGTAGCAGACTGCATTGCCTGGGCATACAGGGCAGCCGAGCTTCCTTTGGAGGGTCGTGTCATGGCCCATCGGGTCAGGGCCATGGCGGCATCAGTGGCTCATTTCCGCTCTGTTCCACTGGCAGACATCTGCCAGGCCGCCACCTGGTCTTTGTGCCAGACTTTTGCAACCCATTACTGCCTGGATAGGGAGTCCCGACGCGACAGTGCTTTCGGCCAGGCTGTACTCCAAAACCTTTTCAAAGTCTAGGCAATTCCTGCCCTTTGACCCTTCTGTGTCAGGCTACTGGAGTGTTCTCTCTTAGTTAGATTCCTATTGTGGTTGCTTGAGGCTCTCATAGAGGGAGCCTATTTTTATGCTGTAGGTTCTCGGTAGCCTATAGCTGGGGGAGTCCCATATGTGAGGACTGACTTCCTGCTTGTTCCTAGAGAAAGCGTAGTTACTCACCTTTAACAGGTGTTCTCCGGGGACAGCAGGAATCAGTCCTCACGACCCTCCCTCCTCCCCTTGGAGTTGCAGTCCTATTATTTTTGTTAATTTTGCCATCTTTTAGCTATGCCATTTGACTGAGCAAGATGGCACCCTTGGGCGGCAAGGGGACCACGCGTGCGTGATGCAACTCCCAAAGGCTTTCTTTGAAAGCTGGGGATTTGCTCCGTTCTAGGGCTCCGTCTACGCCGACGTCACCCATATGTGAGGACTGATTCCTGCTGTCCCCGGAGAACACCTGTTGCAGTTGAGTAACTGTGCTTTACTGTGGATGACATCACCGCTAATCTTGCTTCTTCCAATCCAAATTTTAAATAGAAATAGTCCACAATAAAACTGGATCTCTCACACGAAATTCCCCACATTTATAACAGCCTTTGGATGAACACAACAATCCTTCATTAAACGATGAAAAAATGAAACACAGTAAAAAGGTTCTGGAGGAAAGAGTTCAGGGTTCACATACCAACTCAATGGCAACAGTTATCAAAGCACAACATAACTCTGCATCAGCCAACTTTGGCATACCACACTCATCACCCCAATATCGGTCATAAAAAAACTGAAGAGCTTACTTAACCCCTCCTCACCAGCAACCTCCTGGGTTCTTGGAGCTACAGAAAGCTACATTCAAAAACAATGGGAAGGTTACCAAAAGACAGCAATAAAATACAACACAGTTCTATAGAAAATACACCAAAGCTTTAGTGGAGAGAAACTGAGAGAAACACGTTCTCCCTGTTTACTCTAACTTACTAGCCATGGTTCACTTTATTTATAAGGCTCTTTTAGATGATACAGCATAATTTCACTTTATCATTATACGTCAAATATGACGTATTTATCATATCGTAGGTCAACTTTATTCAATGTGGGTGAGTGTGCGGAGACATACATGGAGTCCAAGACATAACTGTTTACTGCTACATAGGCCATTATGAGGAGACAAACAGGATTCCAAGACATAATTGACCTAATTGACATAATTGTTTACTGCTGACTAGGTCGGTATGAGGAGACATACACATAACTGTTTACTGCTGACTGCTTGATATCTAATAACCCTGAGTACTGCTTGATATCTGCTAACCCTGAGAGTATTTTAGCTAATAACCCTGAGACAGAAAGGCTAGAGTACAACCTGCCCTTTCCTTTATTTATGTAAACCTTCACTTAGTAAGCTGATATATGAGGTTTTATTTCTAAGCAAGGTTCTGAACAGAATTAACTCTTTCTCAGGTTTAGCCAGTCTAATAGTATACGGTACCCTGTACCAACATACATGCTTTCAAAAACCTCCAGCACTATAGTAGTCAAAATATACATATTCACATGCTCAACTGCTGTAAAGTCTTAACTACTAAAAATACATAAACATTTCAAGCAATCCTCCAGTGAGCTTGCATCAGAATTGCTATACTTAGCTGTAGACACTTTATAGACACACTGCAGATATACTTGAACAAATCATTGGTTCAACTCCTGCTCTTGGTGTTTCGCCAATTCTCCTTCAAGGAGCTCAACCCATCTCTCACAGTTCCATATGTTAAAGCGTACAGGTCTACATAACCAGCCAAGTGCAACCACCTGGATGTACTACAGGATGCCCTTACTTATTTATTTAACAGTTTTTCTGTACCGCCTTTTCATTTAATCAAGGCGGTTTACAAACTTTAACGTTTAACTTTTTTCACTATCGGTTGTGCTAGTACACGGTTGGAATATGGGCGTCCTGTAGTGCATCAGGGTGGTTGCACTTGGCTGGTTGTATAGACCCATATGCTTTAACATATGACACCGAGAGAGACTGGTTTAGCGCCTTGAAGCAGCATTGGTGAAACATCCAGCGTCTGAGTTGAATTGATGATTTGTTCAAGTATATCAGCAATATGTCTATAAAGTGTCTAAGTATAGCAATCCTGTTGTAAGCTGGTTGGAGGGTTGCTTATTAACTAGGTTTATATACCCCAAATCTGATAGTTTAAGTGGTTTAAGTGTTTATGTATTTTTAGTTGTTAAGCCTTTTCAGCAGTTGAACATCTAAATACG
This sequence comes from Ichthyophis bannanicus, assembly GCA_033557465.1. NCBI lineage: Eukaryota > Metazoa > Chordata > Amphibia > Gymnophiona > Ichthyophiidae > Ichthyophis > Ichthyophis bannanicus. The sequence goes on from CM066037.1 coordinate 213,290,758, forward strand.
TATATTCCTGATCGTGTCCCCAGTCTAGTCCTGAGACCTCTGGGTTGCCTATCTGATCCAGCAGCTTGGAAACTGAGAAACACCTCTTTTGTGACATCACTGGTATATCTCTCCAAGCACCGCCTCTTGCCACCAGTTACCTCAGTCTCCAAGCAGCTGGATAGATAGGGAGCTGGGGAGCCGGGCTCGCTGGAGAAACAGTTTGGAATTGATGCTTTGCAGTGTAGTTTTTAACTATAGGTCCTTAGTTTCTGTAAGAAGCGGTTTATAGTTTGTGGATATATGTGCCTTTAAATTCGGAGCAGGGCCAGTTCTCTCACTTCTACTCCCCCCCCCCCCCTTCTTTCTTCATTCCTATCCCTACGGGGTTATCTGGGGGGCTACTGCTCTGGAGGATGTTACCTGGTGAATGCAGAGCCAGTACGTAGCAGAAGTGCTCCTTTGTGCAGCGGAGAAGAGAGACAGGGTTTTGCCGGCGCCACACAGAGGTCTTTGCCTGCAAGCACGCCTGGCAGCCCTAACTCATCGCACGTAGCCGTCAGCTTGTTTACGGCTGTGTGGTGTGGGCGAATCGCTCTGAGACAGGAGAGTGTCTCCAGAGCCGGCGGGAAGTGCAGAGGAGAGTCCGCCTCTGGAGAAATAGCTCTGCTGCTGGAACAGGTAAGGGGGGGATCACTGGTTAAAGCGGAGTTCTCCCGCGGCGCTTTTGGTGCAAAACTTGAAGGGAGGCCCGACCGCGTGGCGGCAGCATGGCTGTCCTGCGGCCCGAAATCCTTAGTTTTCTCTGGGGCTGTTAAGGATGCTGCGGGTCCCTTTCAGGCCTTAAAATAGTTATAGAGTGGGCAGTGAGCACAGGATTTTTTCGCCTGTGGAGTGACAGGGAGCCCAGATTCTATTCTTTTCCTGGGAGCTTGGGAGTCTCATTTTGGCCAGCAGGTCCTTCTGCCTCTGTTAAGGGGGAGCGTGTTCAAGGTGTGCTAGTTAGTCCATCTGTTTTCAGTAACCAGTAATGCCAGCTGAGCCGCATTGCGTAGTGTGCGGAGCTTGCAAGGGCTCTAGTACAGGAGTTTGTAAATCTTGTACAAGAGATCCTGGGGCCGTTGAACGCATCCCTGGAGAGGCGGAAGGGAGCTCAGGTGCTGAGGCGGAGGTCGCTCCTCCGCTGGTCACCGAGTTGGAGCAGGAGGATCCCGGGGAGGGCCCCTCCTCTGGCTCGGGTGCGCATTCCTTGCAAGGGGCATTGCCTAAGGAGCTGGCGGCCATTTTTTTGCCGCAGTTTGTTGCGTTTCTTCAGCAATCGGTGTTTGGGGAAGCCAGGCAGCAGGGCGTCTCAGCGGGCACTGGTGCGGCTAAAAAGCGCGCAACGTCCCTGTCAGTTGAGGGGACCCCGTGTGGAAGCAAGAGGGCCCGTGCAGATGGGGACCTCAGGGAGCAATCAGTGTCATCTGAGGGTCCACTGTCGGATGAGGAGACTCATAGTTTGGATCTAGAAGAGAAGTTGGAAGAAGGAGAACTATCGGAGAGGGAGGACCAGGCGAGAGTGGTGCGGGTCTTCCGGAGAGAGGAGCTGCCGGTGCTCATTTCGGAGTCTCTCATAGTGCTCAATATGCAAGTGCCGGGTTCAGCGGAGGATGAGACGCTGGAGGACCCTTTGTTGCAGGTGTTCTGCAAGACTCAAAGAGCGTTTCCAGTGCATAGAGTATTTCTGGAGATGATTCAGGAGGAGTGGAGTCTTCCTGAGGCGGCTCTGAAAGGGTCCAGGGTTATGAACCGGCTTTATCCGCTGTTGGACCAAAACAGGGAAATGTTTGTCACCCAAGGTGGATGCTGCCATCGTGGCGGTGACCAAGAAGACTACCATTCCGATAGAAGGCAGCACGGCCCTCAAGGATGCGCAGGATAGAAAGTTGGATGTGTTACGGCAAGTGTTTGTCAATGCTATTTCTTTGCAGACGGCTATTTGCAGGGCGTGGGTGGCGAGAGCCTGCCTGCGCTGGGCACAGCAGGTCCAGGGGGGGCAGCCTCTTCCTTTGGCGGGTGAGGCTGCCCACTTGGAGTCCAGTGCAGCCTACCTGGCGGACATCCAGTATGACCTCATGCGGGGCTTATCCAAGAGTATGGCTTCCGCAGTGGCAGCACGCCGCTACCTGTGGTTACGGAATTGGGCGGCGGATAGTTCCTCTAAATCTAGATTGAGTAAATTACCGTTCAAGGGCCGGCTGTTGTTTGGTGAAGAGTTGGAGAAGCTGGTTAAGGAGCTAGGTGAGTCCAAGGGGGGTAGATTACCGGAGGACAAGGTTAAGTCGCCCCGTAATGTCCAAGCGAGTAAGGGGCCATTGCGAGATTTTTGCCGGTTCCGGTCCCAAAGGTTTTCTGCTGGTCAAAGAGGACGGTTCCCATCTAGAAACCAGGGGTTTCGAGGGGCGGGGAGAGGCTTTGGCTCTTCTTTCTCGTCCTCGATTACCTCCAAAAAGCCTCAATGAGTTGAGGGGGGCCCAGGTGCCCCTTTTACCTGTAGGGGGGCGTTTGCAGGAGTTCTATCCTGCCTGGGTCCAAACTACATCAGATCAGTGGGTGCTGGAAGTCATTTGTGAAGGTTACGCCCTGGAGTTGTCGCGCCCCATACGAGAGGTTTTTGTCCTGTCTCCCGCCAAATCCGCGGCTTTGCGGGAGACGGTACAAAGACTCCTGGATCTCAGGACGGTAGTTCCGGTGCCCCCAGACCAGTACGGTTTCGGTTGATACTCCATTTATTTCATTGTGCCAAAAAAGGATGGGGGAATTCGGCCGATATTAGATCTCAAAGGGGTGAATCGTTGCCTGCGGGTGTCGCACTTCCACATGGAAACGCTATGTTCAGTTATCGTGGCCATTCAGAAAGGGGAGTTCCTCACCTCCTTGGATCTCTCAGAGGCTTATCTGCATATTCCCATAAGACCAGATCACCACAGGTTTCTCAGATTTGCGGTCCATTCGGACATTTTCAGTTCCAGGTGCTGCCCTTTGGGCTGTCGACGGTGCCAAGAATTTTTATCAAAGTGATGGTGGTAGTAGCGGCAGCCTTGCGCAAGGAAGGCATCCTGGTGCATCCTTATCTGGACGATTGGTTAATTTGAGCAAAGTCGCAAGCCGAGAGCGTGACAGTTACATCCCGGGTGGTAGCCTTTTTGGAAAGTCTCGGTTGGATAGTCAGCCTGGCAAAGAGTCACTTAGTTCCTTCGCAGAGTCTGGAGTATTTGGGAGCTCGTTTTGACACTCGAATTGGAAGGGTGTTTCTTACCACTCAAGAGTGCGCAAGCTCCGAGGAGTTTGGTGGAGAAGTTCTTGAAGCGCAGCGCTCCCTCGTCTTGGCATTACCTTCAAGTGCTAGGCACCATGGCGACTACGATAAACGGTGCCGTGGGCGGGGGCGCACATGAGGCCATTACAAAGAGCATTGCTTTGTTGGTGGTCCCACCAGCAGGACTCCCTGGCCCGGAGATTGCCCTGTCCAGAAGAGACGTGTCAAGCCCTGCGTTGGTGGCTGCTTCCCGGGTCCTTGGAGATGGGGAAGTCACTGGAGGCACCGGAGTGGGTGGCTCTGACGGATGCCAGCTTACTGGGGTGGGGAGCCCATTGTCAAGGAGAATTCGCGCAAGGTCAGTGGAATCCCCAGGAGAGAATGTGGACAATCAATCGGTTGGAGTTGCGAGCGGTGGCTCTGGCACTTCGGGAGTTTCGGACGTTGCTCAAGGGACGGTCGGTGCGAGTGTTGTCCGACAACGCGTCGGCCGTAGCCTACGTCAACAAGCAGGGGGGCACCCGCAGTTTAGCGCTGGAAGCCGAGGCCGCAGTCCTATGCGGTTGGGCCGAAGCAAACCTTCTAGATCTCTCGGCAGCCCATGTGGCAGGAGTGGACAATGTGGAGGCCGATTTTCTCAGTCGGGTAAGCGTGGATCCGGGGGAATGGGTCCTCTATCAAGAAGTCTTCGACATGGTGGTTCGCAAGTGGGGATTGCCGGTAATGGACCTGATGGCGACTTTTGTGTCGGCGAAGGTCGGGTGTTTTTTCAGCAGGCGCAGAGAAAGGATGTCGGAGGGTCTCGACGTCCTCATGCAGATGTGGCCAGAGGGGCAGTTGCTGTATTTTCCCTCCGTGGGTTTTGATCGGCAGAGTTCTGCAACGCATGGAGCGTTTCAGGGGTCAAGTGATTCTCATAGCGCCAGATTGGCCGTGCCGGCCCTGGTACGGAGACCTGATCAGATTATTGTTGGCAAAACCTTGGTGACTCCCCTTGCGAGCAGATCTGTTGTCTCAGGGGCCACTTCTCATGCCTCACGTGGATCGATTCTCGCTTACGGCCTGAATCTTGAAAGGGTGAGGCTGAAATCTAAGGGTTATTCAGCGGCAGTCATTTCTACTTCGTTGAAATCCCGGAGACGATCTACCTCTCTGGCGTATATTCGTATCTGGAGAATTTTTGAGGCATGGTGTGGAGAGAGAAAGTTCGAGCCCTTGAAAAGTTCTACTCCCCAGATCTTGGAGTTTTTTCAGGATGGCTTTATCAAAGGCTTGGCGGCTGCGTCGCTGCGCGTGCAGGTGGTGGCGTTGGCGTGCTACAGGTGCAGGTTGGCAGGCCAGTCACTGGGGGCCCATCGAGATGTCAAGCGATTTTTAAGGGCGGTGTCTCTCGTAAGGCCACCGACTAGACCTTTATTTCCAAAGTGGAATCTGCCCTTTGTTTTGGAGAAAGAGCCTTTTGAGCCATTGGCCTGAGCAGCGCTTAAGGATCTCACTCTTAAGATGGTGTTTCTGGTAGCTGTTTGTTACGCTAGGAGGGTATCGGAGTTGCAGGCACTCTCCTGTAAGGAGCCCTATTTGTCGTTCTCTGCGACTAAGGTCGTGTTATTGGCGGTGCTGTCTTTTCTCCCGAAGGTGGTTTCCGCATTCCATGTAAACCAGGAGATTGCGTTCCCGGCCTTCTCCGGGGGCGAGGAGGATTCTTCCTCAAAACGGCTTCATCTTCTGGATCTTCGGAGAGAGCGCTGAAAAAGTATCTTCGGCGGACAAAGGGTTTTCGTAAGTCTGATAGACTCTTTGTACTATTTCGGGTCCCTGGAAGGGAGAAGCGGCTTCCAAGGCGTCTGTTGTAAGATGGATTAAGGAAGCAATTGCGACGGCCTATGTGCTAAAAGGTAGAGTAGTTCCGGAGGGTCTGAGAGCTCACTCTACTAGGGCCCAGGCCACTTTCTGGGTGGAAATCAGGTTGGTGTCGCTGGGAGAGATTTGTAGGGCGTCGACCTGGTCGTCATTGAATTCATTTGTGAAACACTATCAACTAGATGTTCTAGGGCCGGAAGAGTATCCTTTCGGTTCCGCGGTGCTTCAGGCCGATTTACCAGGTCCCTCCCATGTATGATGATGTTTCACTGCTCTGGTACAGACCCAGAGGTCTCGGGACTAGGCTGGGGACACGATCAGGAAGATTAAATTAGACTTACCTGCTAATTGTAGTTCCTGGAGTGGAACCAGTCTAGTCCCGTATCCCTCCCGTATGCTCAAGGTTGTGCATAGACCTGAAGTATTTCTGTGATCACAGGTAAGAGCTGTTTTGTTTTCACTTTATATGGAAAAAAAAAAAAATTAAAAATATAAAAGCGATAGGGGACATGTTCTGTCTTGCTCGAGTCTTTGGGACTTGCGAGGTTTTTTCTTCTGTAGAGAGAAGTGGCTGGTTCAGGTTTTCAAGTCACTGTTTTCATGTTCCTGTTCGGGGTATGTTAATATATTTAGATAAATCCTTAATTGTTGCTCCGGTGAGTCTGCTTTGTCAATAGGGTACTGGTGGCAAGAGGCGGTGCTCGGAGAGAGATACCAGTGATGTCAGAAAAGAGGTGTTTCTCAGTTTCCAAGCTGCTGGATCAGATAGGCAACCCGGAGGTCTCTGGACTAGACTGATTCCACTCCAGGGACTACAATTAGCAGGTAAGTCTAATTTAATCTTCTCCTGGAACAAGCAGGAAGTCAGTCCTCACATATGGGTGACGTTGATGCCGACAGAGTCCTCGCGGAAGCATCCCCCCAGCTTTCAAAGAGAGCCTTTGGGAGATGTCACCACAAATGCGTGGTGCCCTTCCTGCCCAAGGGTGCCATCTTGCTCAGTCTCCTTTTTTTACGTGGAGCCCTTCAGACATCTGTCTGGTTTCCCTCGGAAAAAGTTGATTTTTCTTGACCTGAGTTTCATACTCTCTCCGGTTGTGCACTGGAACAATTTCTGCCACTCGAGCTTGCTGTCTCTGGCATAGAGACTCGGGTTCATGCTTTTTTTTCTTTCTTTTTGACGCCTTTGCACCCTTTTTTCCAACTGGCAGCACTGTGGGTCTGCAACCTCACTGGGGTAACTTTTTTTCCCCCCATGGCTACCAGTGGGTTAAAGTGTAATCGATTGGCCAAAATCATGTCTCTTACTAAAACACGACTGCTGTCTATGGCCGGACCACGACCCCACGGCATGCAGTCTTTGTAAAAAGAGGTCCACCAAGCCTCTCAAGAGCCGCCAGCAGCAGCATATGTTTTTTTTCCTGGAGTCCCTGGTACCTCCGAAGGCTAAGGCCTCCTCTGATGCTATGGAATCTCAGGGCACTCTTGCAGACCCCAATTGACACTGTTACTCCTCAGAAAGGAGGTCTCCCTCGAGGGAACATAAGAAGAAAAGCTTGAAGGTGGCAACCCTTGACAGCTCAGAAAGTTCGGGTAAGTTCCAAGCCAGGTCCCACAGTCCTTAGACACTCGTCTGAGGGATCGGAGCGGGAGCAGCCTACCAAGGTTCCCTGGAAGGAATCGACCGCAGATTGTCCTCGGATGCCAGAACTTATCCTTGTTGAGGACACCAACTCGGGGATTCCTCAGTTTCTGCACTGATGGTTGCGGAGTGTTCTGGAGTCAAAACCAGAATTGCATTCCTGGAGTGCAGTCTGTCTTCCTTTATGGAGCAGCAGAAAGCGTGTTGTCTGGTACCACCAGTTCTTCCGCCCAGACCACCGTGCCATTGATGTCAGGCCATCCCCAGAGCCAGACCGAGCTGATCTTCAAAAGCATTTGGCGAGTCCATCCTCTGCCGAGGTCTTGGTCAGGTACCTGTTCCACGGGACAGAGGTCGTCCTCGGCTAGCGCACATGACACCAACCGTGGGGTCTCCAAGGGATGCGGGTGAGGCTCTGGTGCAGAGCACACGGGCCACCCTTTCCTCGTGTCTTCAACTGATTACTTGGAGTGTGAGACAGAGGATGAGGAGTCACTGGACACCTGTTGTCAACACAACGTCCCCTCGTTCCCCTCCTTCAGAGCTCTGGCGTCTTTCTCTGCCTGAGGATATGGCATTCATCAACTTTGTGAGGGACATATCAAAGGCCATAACATTCCTGACGGAGTTGGAGTAGGACCCTTGGATGGAGGAGATAGAAATACTCCAATATGAGGCCCCTCCGAGGGGAATCTCTCTCGGTACCCATTCCACCCATCCTAGAATGGCTAATGCTCCGTATGTGGGAGACACCGGCATTGGTGCCAGTTGTGAGCAAGAGGCTTGACTCGATGTATCGGGTCCGCTGGAGCCCGGGATTCCAGAAGACACAGCTGCCTCATAACTCCATGGTGGTGGAGTCTACCATGCGTCAGCTGAAGAGCCAGAAGACTCATTCCTTGGTGCCCCCGGGTAGGAGGCCAGCACCTTGGATGCCCTCAGCAGAAAGTGCTCCCAGGGCTCAATGCTCATCACCCAGATCCAGGCCTACTAGCTGTACATGGGATGAAGGTGAAAGGGGATAGATTTAGGAGTGATATGCAGAAATATTTCTTTACGGAAAGAGTGGTGGATCCGTGGAATAGTCTCCCAGTGGAGGTGGTAGATATGAGGACAGTATCTGAATTCAAAGATGCATGGGGCGCAAACAGAGGATCTGAAAAGGAAAAAAGGGGACTGTTGTAGTTGTTGATATGGAAGGGCAGACTAGATAGGTTATATGGTCTTTTTCTGTTGTCATGTTTCTGTGTTTTACCTGAGACACCTGGTGAAGGAGCTCGCCGGGTTCTCGGCTGGTCCCTCCAAGGATCCCCTGCAGTGGTTCAAGAACCTGTCCAAGGCCATCCGTGAATACTACAAATTCATGTCTCAGGCAGCCTATGATGACTTTGAGTCAGCAACTTGGGTAGCTGCGGCAGGCATCTTGTGCCTGACCCCATGCTTGGCTACAGTCCTCCGACCTTGAGCAATGGGTTCAGGACAAATTGGTGGTTGATCCATGCCAAGGGGAGAACCTCTTTGGCAAACCCATGCCTGAAAAGGCTGCAGAGTTAGAGACACAGTTCATGACGAGGACCAGGCTCTCCAAAAAGACTGCTGCCCCTCCCTGACGGAAGGGCCCTGGTAAAAAGCCCTTTTACCCGAGGAAAGGGGCTGCTTACAAAAACTAACCACATTTTCAGGTCTCCCCAGCTCCCCTGCAGGGTCAGCAGACCAAGGGACATGAGTAGGGCCCTCATTAGCAGAAGGCTCCCAAGCCCCAGGGGGGGGGAGCTTTTGACTCATTGGGCATAGCCTTTCTACTCCAGGGAGGTCAGCAACCCACAGGGGGATGTCTGATCCACTATGCCCAAAGGTGGCCAGCCATCACCACCAATCCCTGGGCACTCCAGGAGGGCTATCTCCTCATCTGGCTCAAACACCCTCCTCTCTTTCCAGGAGAGCTCCCCAGTTCTCTCCTTCATTGGGATTTACTATTGAAAGAACTCGCAGGTCTTCTCGAGGACAGGGTGATAGAACCAGTACCCCAACATCTCAGGGGCAAAGGGTTCTACTCCAGATATTTCCTCATACCAAAAAGAACAGGGGGACTAAGGCCCATTCTGGACCTGTGCAACCTGAACAGGGTCCTGGTGAGGGAGAAGTTCAAGATGCTCTCTTTTTGGAACATTGCTGCCTTATCGCCAGCAGGGAGACTGGCTATGTTCCTTGGATCTGAAGGATGCTTATACATACTTCCTCATCCACCCCAACCTCCGGCTGTACCTTCACTTCATGGTGTGAGGTGACCACTACCAGTTGAGGGTAACTACCCTTCTGCCTGGCCGCCGCTCCCAGAGTCTTCACCAAATACCTGGCAGTAGTGGCCACCTTCTTCCTCCTCCAGGGGGTATCTGTCTTCCCCTACCTGGACGACTTGCTCATAAAAGGAGACATGGCCGCAGAGGTGCAGCAGGCCACCACACACACCATCCAGGTTCTGCAACATCTGGGGTTTGTGCTAAACTACCCCAAATCCCACCTCTTCCCGACGCAATGTCTCGAGTTCATACCGTCTCAGGGCCCTGGCTGCAGACGTACAACACCGTCCCTCGGTGTCAACTCAGCTTCTGCTGTGCTTACTCAGGCACATGGCCTCCACAGTCCATGTCACCCAGACACCTGTCTACACATAAGGGCCACTCAGTGATGCCTTTGGGACAAGTTGACACAACCCACAGGCAGTCTCGAGGACAGTCTCTGTGACTCACCAGTTGGCCGAATCTGATGATGACAAAATTTCCATCTCCAGGCATGGATGTCTTCCAAACCTCAAGCCCTCTAAGGGTCCTCACTATGGCCACCTCTCTGCTGGGATGGGGGGCACACTGTGTAGAACTTTGCACCAAGGGCAGCTGGTCACAGGTTGAGAGCAGCCATCAGATCAACCTCCCGGAGCTTTGGGCAATATATCTTGCCCTTTGAGCGTTCTGTCACCACCTGAGGCAACAGCTGGTGCTGTTCCAAACAGACAATCAGATGTCAATGTTCTATGCAAACAAGCAGGAGGGCACAGGGTCTCGCACCCTCTGCCGCAAAGCAATGACACTCTGCTCCTATGCAGTTCAGCAGGGCATACTCCTATGGGCGGTATACCTACCAGGCCAGGACAACACCCTGGTGGACTAACTGAGCAGGGTCCTCCAGCCATACAAGTGGCAGCTGGACTCCAGAGTAGCCAACCAGCTCTTCTGGCTCTGGGGGGCCCCATGGGTGGACCTCTTTGCCAGCCTGGACAACCACCAGTTGCCCCGTTTCTGTTTCCCACAGCTCCTCTCTTCCCAGGTGGCTGCAGATACGTTTCTCATGTACGCCTTCCCATCTACGCCACTGATTGCCAAAATGCTTTTCAGTGCTCTTCATGGCAAAGCCTCACTGATCCTGGTGCCCCAAGCAGCTGTGGTTCCTGCTGCTCCTCTAGCTGTCAGTGGAGCCTCCGATCCCACTGGGGAGCTCCCCGGGGCTCCTGTCTCTCCTGCACCCCAACCTGGTGTCCCTATCACTGACAGCATGGCAGCTGAATGGGTGACCCTATCCCCTTTCAACCTTTTGGGAGGACGAGATCCTGCTGGCCTCCCTTAAGGCTTCCACCAGGAGAGCTAACGCCTTCAAATGGTTCAGGTTCTTGGTCTGGTGCGCGCAGCAAGGGGTGTGAACCTTTTCTCCTGCCCAGTGCGGCTAGTACTGCAATACCTTTAACTCGCGCAATCCGAGCTCAAATCAAACTCTGTCAGAGTGCACCTCAGTGCCCTGGCAGCACATCACCACCACCCGGTGAAAGGCAAGCCCATCTGTCCAGCCTCTGGTAACCTGCTTTTTGAGGACTTTTGCTGTAAAAAAACCCCGTTAGCCCTCTGGTGACCTCAGTGTAGTATTGGTGCAGCTCACGTGCCCACCATTTGAGCCTCTGGCTACCTGCCACCTGAGATACCTCTCGTGGAAGGCTGTGATCTCCAGGAACAAGCAGGAATGAGTCTTCACATATGGGTATCGTCGGTACCGACGGAGCCTGCGCGGGAACGCTCCCCAGCGTCCAGTAAGAAAGCTTTTGGGAGCATCCCACAGTGCCTGCACGCTGCCTTCCCGCCTTTCCCAACCGCCTCTCTCCAGTTCTTCTTTTCCGCGGAGCCAACAGGTCATGTTCCTGTCACCGCAGAAGGAGTTCTTTATTTTTCTGTGTCGTGTCTGCCTTCTTCGACGTCAGACCGGTACCGCCGGTCTTTTCTTTTCTTTCTAAAAAAAAACAAAACAAAAAACTTTTCTTTCTTCAACTGTGCATTTTCAGTTTGGGCCTTAGGCCTGAACATTTTTCTCCTCATGGAGAAGCCCGCTTCCGGGTTCAAAAAGCGCACAAAATGTGGCGGTACTATTTCTGTCACCGACACCCATGATTGATGTCTAAAATGTTTGGGTCCTGACCATTCCATCACGGATTGTATGTCCTGTACCATGATGTCTAAAAGAGGTCAGCAGAACTGAGCAGCCAAGCTCAGTACCCTGTTTCCCTCTGATGCAGCCTCGGTGGCATCGACGTCTTCTAGGGCTGCTTCTTCCTCCCATGGATCTCAGGTAACCAAACATAAATCCAGCCAGTCCTCGAAGGGCAAATCTCCCTCTAAGCATCGAGATGCCTCCGGGCTTGTCCTCGAGGAATCCGCACGGGCAAAATTACCCCAGCGGGAAGTTCCAGCTTCCAAAGCATTGTCTATGGGGTCACAGGTTGACATCAATGGCTTGGCCTCGACCGGTCACCTGTTGCTGTGTTCTGGGGTACCGGTGGTCTCCACTGGTACCGACATCCAGACTCTGGGGGCGTCGATGGATCAGAAGATTCTGTCCATACAGCGCACCCTAACGGCGTTTATGCAGGCCTCGACGCCTCTGGTACCGCAACAATCTCCGTTGCCGGTACTGGCACCGGCATCGTTCCCGGTGCTGGTACCGATTGCATCGACATCAGCTTCGGTGTCGACTGCAACGGTACCCTGTCCTATGATGCCCATCGGTATCGAACTGGTACCGCTTACTCCTGATGTCGATCCCTCTCGGTACGCGTATCGGGCTTTACAGGAGCATCCAGACAGGCGATACTTCGATTCCTCCAAAGACTCTGATGAGTCGGAGGCTTCTGCCGAGGCACCGGTACTTCTTCCTCAGGAGTTTGCTTCTCCAAAACAAAGAATGTCTCCTCCAGAAGACTTGTCTTTTCAAGACTTCATTAGGGAAGTGGCTAGGAGTCTTTCCATTACAGTGGCCCCTGAGTCAGAGCCTAGAGCCAAGCAATTAGATATTTTGCAATATCCTAAGGCTCCTAAAGAAGCAGCTACCTTACCTATTCATGAGATTCTTTATAATCTCATGTTGAGCATGTGGGAGACTCCTCTTACCACCTCTCCTCATTCTCGTAGGTTAGACACCATGTACCGTGTCCCTCCTTGTCCTGACTTTCATAAGTCTCAGCTTCCTCACCACTCTGTTGTGGTAGAGTCTGCCATGAGGAAAATAAATAGTGCAAAGACACACATCTAATCCTCCAGGACGTGAATGCAGGCCCTAGATGCTTTTGGCCGAAGGGTTTTCCAAGCTAATATGCTTGCTGCCAGAATCAACTCCTATAGTCTCTATATGGGGATGTTTCTAAAAGAAGTCACAGATCATCTGCAGACTTTAGCCCCTTTTATTTCAGAAGATAAAAGGCAGGAATTTCTCACTTGGCTTAAACATGCCCAAGATGTTTTCCAAATTTTCCAACCGTGCAGCCTTTGACTCTTTTGAGTGTGTAAGCAGAGCCTCGGCTATTGCCATAGGTGCACGCAGAATTGCTTGGTTACAAGCCTCTGATTTGGAACTCTGGGTCCAAGATGAACTGGGAAATCTTCCTTGTACAGGTGAAAACCTTTTTGGCAGAGATTGACAAGTAAAGGCCACTCAGATGGATGCTGAGAACTCTGCTTTGGCTCGACTTTCAAAGTCTACCTCTGCTCCTGTCAAGAAAAGATTGTTCAAAAAGACACCTTTTTCTAAAAAGGGAAGATATTATGCTGCTTATGGTCAGCAGGCATCTTCTGCAGGTTGTTTTGCTGCAAAGCGTCAGCAACCACCTAAGCAGGCCAAGTCAAAGGCTGCCAGGCCTCCCACGGCCCCTCAGCCTCAGCCTCAGCCTCCTCAGGGCCTTTGACTTGCAACTAGAGAACTTAGCCTTTCTAGCTCTGGAAGAACCAGAGCCCCTCACCATTCCAGGAAGGTTGGCTTACTTTGCTCCCAGATGGGATCAAATCACAGCAGAGCAATGGACCCTCTCCATTATAAGGGAAAGGTACAAGCTTCATTTCTTAAAACCTTCCTCCCCACACCATGGTGAAACAGTTCAATTCTCCAACATCTCTCCTCAACCTGGGTCAGGAGATTGCTACCCTTCTTGCCCAAGGGGCAATAGAAGAAGTACCTCTTCTTCAACAGGGCTCAGGGTTCTACTCCCCTTATTTTCTTATTCCAAAGAAAACAGGGGGCTACAGACCCATATTAGATCTCAGAGAATTGAACAAGTTTCTATTCAAAGAGAAATTCAAGATTTCTCTCGGTACTCTGCTGCCATACCTTCAGAGTCAGGACTGGCTTTGTTCTCTAGATCTCAAGGATGCATACACCCATGTCCTCATCCATCCAACACACAGAAGGTTCCTTCGGTTCCTTTTTCAAGGAAAGCACTACCAATACAGGGTGCTTCCTTTCGGTCTGGCCTCTGCACCAAGGGTGTTCACAAAATGCATGGCAGTAGTAGCTGCATTTCTTCGCACTCTAGGAGTATTCGTTTTCCGATATCTGGACGACTGGCTCATTTGAGCTCCATCCCAGTCAGAGGCCCAGATTTGTCTAACCTGCACAATGCGTGTCCTTCAGTATTTGGGACTGGTAATAAATATCCCAAAATCCCATCTCACCCCTACTCAGTCTCTGGAGTTTATAGGGGCCTTGTTGGATACCACAACTGCAAGGGCCTATCTTCCTCAGGCCCGTTGCCTACGCTTGGTGCAGTTAGCCTCCCAGATACAGTTAAAGTCCCATTTAACTGCTCGAGAAATGTTACAACTATTAGGCCACATGGCATCCACCGTGCATGTGGTTCCATATGCTCGCCTTCACATGAGGGCAGCTCAATGGACTTTGTCCACCCAATGGACTCAGGCATCAGGTTGCCTGTCAGACAAAATAGTAAACTCCAGTCGCCTATTTTGGTCTCTCCAGTGGTGGAAGTCCCCTCCAAATCTGTTGCTGGGGTCACCTTTTCAGCAGTCGCTACCCCAAGCAACTCTGACAACAGATGCTTCTCCAATGGGTTGGGGAGCTCATCTGCAGGATCTCTCCACCCAGAGCATCTGGTCTCCACAGGAGACTTCTCTGCATATCATCAATCTCTTGGAACTCAGAGCAATATTCTCAGCTCTGAGTGTTCCATTCCCTGCTCAGCTACAGGACAGTCCTCATCCATACGGACAACCAAGTAGCCATGTTCTATGTAAACAAGCAGGGCGGGACTGGCTCTCTGTCGCTTTGCAACGAAGCTTTGCGACTGTGGGCCTTCGCCAGAGAGCATCACATCCATCTTCTGGCAGTATATCTTCCAGGTGTTCAAAACTCTTGGGCGGACAGACTCAGTCGAGTTCTGCTTCCACACGAGTGGTCCCTCCACATGGACCAGGTAGCCAGGATTTTTCGAATTTGGGGAACTCCGGACATAGACCTCTTTGCAAGTCCGTGGAATGCCAAACTTCCCTGGTTCTGTTCCAGAATTCCGTGTCAGGGAGTTCAGGCCAAGGATGCCTTCCTCCTTCACTGGGGTCAAGACTTCCTTTATGCCTTTCCACCAATTCCCCTAATTCCCAAAACACTATTCAAGCTTTAGAGAGATCGAGGGATCATGATCCTCATAGCACCACATTGGCCACGCCAAGTGTGGTACCCTCTACTTCTGCATCTCTCTCAAGCTCCTTTCCTGGACTTGGGCTCTGCACCAGACCTTCTGTCCCAGGAAGAGGGAACCTTGTGGCACCCAAACATCCAGTCGCTCTATCTCAGGGCTTGGTTGCTGAGGGCCTAGACCTTCAAGATTTTCATCTCTCTCAGCAAGTCAGAGATGTTATTCATACCTCTAGAAAGTCTTCTACTGGACGTTCCTATGCTTTCAAATGGAAAAGATTTACCATTTGGTGTTCAGAGAAGGGTCTAAACCCTCTTGCAATACCTCTGAATTCTCTACTAGAGTATCTCCTGCATCTATCCCATGCAGGTCTGAAAACGAATTCAGTAAGAGTCCATTTGAGTGCTATTGCAGCGTCCCTCAAGCCTCTCAATGGACAACCTATTTCTTCTCATCCTCTTATAGCAAGATTCATGAGAGGCCTTCTTTTAACTAAACCTCCCATTAGACCACCTCCAGTGGCATGGGACTTAAACCTGGTTCTTGGCCAGCTTATGAAGCCACCCTTTGAACCTTTAGCCACCACCTCCTTGAAATTTCTTTCTTGGAAAGTTGTTTTTCTCATTGCAGTCACCTCAGCACGCTGCATCAGTGAGTTGCAAGCTTTGGTGGCTAATCCACCTTATACAAGGTTCCATCATGATAAGGTAGTCCTCAGGACCAATCCACACTTTATGCCTAAAGTGGTCTCGCCTATATTTACCTGTCTTTTTTCCAGGACCTCATGCATCAAATGCAGAGAGGAATCTTCATACCTTGGATTGTAAGAGAGCTCTCACTTTTTACTTACAAAAAAACACAGCAACATAGGAAGTCTTCTCTACTCTTTGTTGCTTTTGATCCTTCTCATTTAGGACTTCCAGTCTCTAAGAGAACACTGTTCAACTGGATTGCTCAGTGTATTTCTTTCGCCTACCAGAGTAAGAACATTTCTCTGGAGGGCCATGTCACAGCTCACAATGTGAGAGCCATGGCAGCCTCAATGGCTCATCTAAACTGTGTCCATCGACCAAATCTGTTGAGCGGCCACCTGGGCCTCTGTTCATACCTTCACAGCCCATTACTGTTTGGACAAGGACTCCCGCCGGTATGCCTCGTTTGGTCAGGCTGTTCTCAAACACCTGTTCCATTCCTAATCAACTCCTACCCACCTACCCTGGTCGGATGCCAGAGATCCATGGGAGGAGGTAGAGTCCTTTTCAAGGACACACAACCTGGGGTTTCTCCCTGGCATCTACAGCTAGGGAGTCCCCATATGTGAAGACTCATTCCTACTTGTTCCTGGAGATAGCACAGTTACTTACCTGTAACAGGTGATCTCTGGGAACAGCAGGAATAAGTCGTCACAACCCACCCACCTCCCCTAGGAGTTGTATCTCTCTATCTATCTTTCCTTTCCTCTCTCTCTCTTTGACTCAGCTTTAAAACTCGAACTGGAGAGAGGCGGTTGGGAAAGGTGGGAAGGCAGCGCCCAGTCTCTGTGGGATGCTCCCAAAAGCTTTCTTACTGGACGCTGGGGAGTGTTCCCGCGCAGGCTCCGTCGATACCGACAATACACATATGTGCAGACTTATTTCTGCTGTTCCCAGAGATCACCTGTTACAGGTAAGTAACTGTGCTTTCCTAGTTGTGCTCACCTCCCCTCGCAGGGTCAGCAAGCTTCAAGCCCTAGTGGCAGAGACGCTGTATACCAGGTTTTATAAGAACAGGGTAGTGCCATGCCCAGACCCTAAATTCCTTCCAAGGGTGGTATCTCCTTTCCTCCTCACCCAAGGAGGTGGTGCTGCCCACTTTCTTCCCAAGGCCTCACTGCAGCAGGGCGGAGATGTTCCTTCATACCTTGGACTGTAAGAGGGCCCTGTCTTTCTACATTCAGCATATCCAGGGCCACTGGAAAGCTGCTCAGTGTTTTTTTTTTGGTTTTTTTTTAAATTTGTTTCCGATGACCCCAGTCGGCAGGTTAGGTGGTAAATAAACGGACACTGTCCACTTCTTTAGCAGACTGCATCAGCCTCGCCAATGACCAGGTGGGGCTCATGCTGCATGGCCGGGTCATGGCACACTGTGTCTGGGCCATGGTGGCCTCTGTGGCAAACCTGCTCTCCATCCCTATGCTGGATATCTGCCGGGCTGCCACCTGGTCTTCACTTAACACCTTTGCAGCTCATTACTGCCTGGAAAGGGAGTCCCAACAGGACAGCGCCTCAGCCAGGCCGTGCTCCGTAATCTCTTCGGAGTCTAGGCAACTCCTGCCCTCCGACCCTTCTGTGTTCAGACTGCCAGAATGCTGGTTTCCATTGGACACCTGGATCCTACTGCAATCTGCATCTGTGTACTCAGTTTCTGTTGCTCATGGCTCCCATTGAGGTAGACCATGGCTTGCGGTAGCCTGTAGCTAGTGAGTCCCATATGTGAAGACTGACCTCCTGCTTGTTCCCCGAGAAAGCATAGCTACTCATCTGTAACAGGTATTCTGCGGGGACAGCAGGAATCAGTCCTCACAACCCTCCCTCCTCCCCTTGGAGTTACTTTTTTACAATCTTTTATTTTTGCTGTGTTTAGCTATGTCATTTGACTGAGCAAGATGGCACCCTTGGGCAGGAAGGGCACCACACATGCTTGGCATCTCCCAAAGGCTTTCTTTGAAAGCTGGGGGGATGCTTCTGCGAGGGCTCCGTCGACGCTGACGTCGCCCATATGTTAGGACTGTTTTCTGCTGTCCCTGGAGAACACATGTTACAGGTGAGTAACTATGCTTTTAGACTACTATAGTGCTTTGGTTTTTTATGATCTATGATGTTGGGGTGATGACTGCGGTATGCCAAAGTTGGTTGATGCAGAGTTATGTTATGCTTTGATAACTGTTGCCATTGCGTTGGTATGTGAACCCTGTGGTCTTTTTCCTCCATTACTTTTTTACTATTTCATTGTTTCATTTTTTCATTGTTTAGTGAAGCATTATTGTGCTCATCCAGAGGCTGTTATATATGTGGGGAATTTTATGTGTGATTCAGACAAATTACCGGATAGACTGACAACATCCCTTGTAATGTGTGTTTTTAAAAAAAACCCGAGTCAGTCGTCATATATTTGTGCTGTGTACGTTTATGAATGTTTACGCATTAACTTATTGAGCTTCTAAAAGATGTTCACTGTTCTCTTATCTCCAAAATGTTCTAATTGTAAATTGTAAATGTTCATAATTTTCTATTTTCTTTTTTTAACGTGCTCATTGTATTTCATTGAGTTCCATGTAAACTGTTTTGACTTGTAGAAAAACGGTATATCAAAACTTTAAATAAGTTTCATAAGGCACCCCTTTAACATTAGAAGCCCCAAAAAGGCATTTTACCTAGAAATCCCAAAGTGCGTCAATTGACGCATCATCACGACACTGTTGAGCATGAAATGCAGATGTGAATTAATTTGAAGTTGTTTACTATGTGCGGTATGTGACATCATTACTTAACTGACATAGTTTTAGCAGTGACGCTGGTATAAACCTTTGAAGAAGCATTTGCGTCAATTGATGCACTTTCTTTAAATATGAACTCTGTAGAAAATGATTGCCACACTGCTTGTGGTTCTCATTTTTTATTTTATGCATATTCTTCATTTCATCTATTCTCACTTAGAAAATGAAGACCACATTGAGATAAATGTTTGAAGTTTCCTCCCTGATGCAGAACACAGTATGAGAGTTCGATCTATCTATTTAGCATTTCTAGAGCGCCACGCACGCAGCGCTGTACAGCTAACCTACAAGAGGTTGTCAGCATACAAGAGACAGTCCCTGCCCGTCAGTCATGCTCATCGGAGCTTACAATCTAGTTAGAATAGTACATTAGTTAAGGTACGGTGTGGTACGGTTTGGTCTGTAGTTTGGTCATAAACATTGACGGGGGTTGGGGTGGGATGAGGAAGGAGTTAGGATCTAAATGCAACGGTGAAGAGGTGGGTCTTTAACCTGGACTTCAAGAGGGCTAGGGAGGGTGCCTGGCGCGCAGACGCAGGTAGGCTGTTCCAGGCGTAAGGTGCAGCAAGGTGAAAGGAGCGCAGTCAGGAGTTCGCAGTGCGAGTGAAAGGCATTGAAAGAAGTAATTTGTTAGTGGAGCGCAAATATCGAGAGGGGATGTAGGGAGAGATAAGCTGTACTGAGGGGCCATAGAGTGAATGCACATATAGGTGAGCAGGAGAAGCTTGAATTGGATGTGGAACTGGACAGGGAGCCAGTGAAGCGACTTGAGAAGAGGAGTAATATGGTAAGCATTTTGGTAGTGTGTTCAGAGAGGAAGGGGCGGATTTTGCTGATGTTGTTGAGAAAGAAGCGGTAGGTCTTAGCTACAAGCTGGATATGACCAGAGAAGGAGAGGGAGGTGTCAAAGATAACCCCTAGATTGCGGGCCGAGGGAACAGGAAGGATAGTAGAGCCATCCACATGGATTGAGAGAGGGGGAAGTGGGGGGAGGGGGAGGAGTTAGGTGATAAGACAAGGAGTTCAGTCTTGATCATGTTCAGTTTCAATCGTCGATGCGACATCCAGGCAGCGATGTCCGAGACAGGCATAGATCTTGGACTGGGTTGCTGGAGAAATATTAGGTGTGGAGAGGTAGATTTGTGAGTCATCGGGGTAGAGATGGTACTGAAAGCCATAGGAAAGAGATAAGTGCATCAAGGCCTTGGGTATAGAGAGAGAAGAGAAAGGGGGCCCAAGACGGATCCCTGGGGAACACCTACATGAAGCGGGGTAGGGGAGGAGGAGGAGCCACCAGAGCATACACTGAATGAGCGATGGGAGAGGTAGGAGGAGAACCAGGATAGTATGGAGTCCTTGAAGCCAAGCGAGGAGAGGGTGATGAGGAGAAGGTCGTGATCAATGGTGTCAAAGGCAGCGGAAAGGTCAAGAAGGATGAGGATAGAATAGAAGCCCTTGGATTTAGCCAGGAACAGGTTGGTTGTGACTTTTGTGAGTGCCTTTTCAGTGGAGTGTAGGGGACGGAAGCCAGATTGAAGTGGGTTGAGTAGGGCCTGGGAGGTGAGGAAGTCGAGGCAGTGACGGTAGACTGCTCGTTCTAGTAGTTTGGATATGAAGGGAAGGAGGGAGATGGGTCGATAGAAGGGCATGTGGGATCAAGTGAGGGTTTCTTGAGGAGGGGTGTGACAACAGCATGTTTGAAGTCAACGGGGACAGTTGCAGTGGAGAGTAAGAGGTTGAGGATATAGGTGATGGAGGGACACAATGGTGAGGGGGATGGAATGTAGGAGATGGGTGCGGATAGGGTCTGATGAACAGGTGGTGGGTTTGGAGGAGGACAGGAGGAGTGCAGTTTCTTCCTCAGATTGGTGGGAAGGAGGAGAGGGTGGCAGAGGGAGTATGGCTGGGAGAGGAGAATTGGGGAGGAGGGGAGGTAGGGAATTGGAGGGTAATCGTGTAGATTTTGTCGTGGAAGTAGTCGGCTAGGATTTGGGCAGAAAGGGAAGGCGGGATCGGGGGTGGGGGAACCTTGAGGAGAGAATTGAGGGTATTAGAGACGGCGAGGATCAGAGGCAAGGGAGTTGGTCAGACGGATGTAGTAATCTTGTTTGGCAAGTGCTAAGGCTGACTGGAAGGAGCCAAGCATGAATTTGAAGTGTAGAAGGACTTCCGGGGAGTGGGATTTGGACCAAGTTCGTTCGACAGAACGGGCACAGATGCGTAGGTGACGGATTGTGGGTGAAAGCCAGGGTTGGGGGTTAGATCGTTTGACAGGACATGGGGTGGGAGGGGCAAGAGTGTCAAGGGCTGAGGATAATGTAGCATTGTATGAAGATAATGCCTCGTTGACGGACTTGGAGGATAAAATGGTGGAAAGAGAGGGAGAGATGGTGGAAGAGAGAGTCGGAATCAATATTATGAAGGTTTCTAGATAGGTCAGAGGAGCCAGGACGAGGTTGGGATGGCAGAAGTTGAAGAGTAAATGTTAAGAGGTGATGGTCAGATGAGGGAAGGATTGATTTGTGGAAGCTTGAGGGGGAGGAGTTGGAGGAGAGTATTAGGTCAAGACAGTGGCCATGTAGATGTGTGGGGACAGTGGAGCAAAGTTGGAGGTCGAACGAGGAGGTAAGAGTGAGGAACTTTGAGGCATGGGGGTCGGAGGGGTTGTCGATGTGAATGTTGAAATCACCAAGAATAAGAGTGGGGGAGGAGGGGTCCATAAAGGCAGAAAGCCAGGAGTCGGTCAATGAGGAAAGTTGATTAGGGTTTGTCCGGTGGGCGATAAATAATAGCTATTCGGAGGGGTAGTGGTGAGAGGAAGCGAATGGAGTGGACTTCGAAGGAGAGGGGGGAATGTGATTGGGGTGGCAGAAGGGGTTGGAATTGGCAGGAGGGAGACAGTAGGAGGCCAACACCACCATCGCGACCAGTAGATCGAGGTATATGGGAGAACTGGTAGCCCCCATAGCAGAGAGGCAATGGATGCGGTGTCTGGGGTGGAGCCAGGTCTCAGTCAAGGCAAGAAGGTGTAAGGCATTGGAGATGAAAAGGTCATGAATAAAGTTTTTTTTTTTTTTTTATGACTGAGCATGTGTTCCATAGGGCACGTGAAAACAGCGGAGGGGGGGAGTAGAGGGATATGGATAAGGTTGGATAAGTTACATGTAGATTTCTTAAGAGTAGTGTGGAGGTCTATTTCTAGGGTAATGTCGAGATTTAGAGGGAGCAGGGTGTGAGTGGGTGAGTGTGCTCTCCAAGAGGGACATGAGGGAGGGGAAATGTGGGGTAAATTGATGGTATCGGGTAGGTTATGTGGGGGATTATTTCTGGGGGTAGGGTTGGAATTGATATCTATGGATAAGTGATTGTGGGATGAATGGGGGAGGGCGGAAGGCGGGAGGAGCGAGATGTGGATGAGATTAGATGGGATACGTAAGGAACTTTTTCTAGTGTTGAGAGAAATCAGGGGGGGGGCAGGGTTGGTGGCGGGCAGGGTTGGGATTGATGTTACCAGATGAGAGAAGGAGAAGGAATGTATTAGAGAGCGAGGTATAGTGGAGATAGTACGGCGGAAGCGAGGGTAGGGTTGCCTTAAAGAGAGGGGGCTGGTTGAATGCGGGAGATGGTGTGAGGAAGCTCAAGGGCAGGTGCTGGGCTAGGGGGTAGAGTGGAGGGGGAAGTGAGGAAGGTAGGGGAAGGGTAGGGGGACGAGGAGGGAGGGTGTTGGTAGGAGGGGAGGCAGTTGGGGAGGATAATGAAGAGGACGACAATGAGATGTGGGGCCGTGGTGGGTGGGCAGCAGCAGGGTCTGAGCAAGCAATGGGTAGCAAGTTCTAAGCAGACAACTGGTCGCAATTGATAGGCAGACAAGCAGGCAGTGGGTAGCAGTTCAATGCGAGCAATGGGAAGGAAGCAGAGGATAAGCAGTGGATAACAGTTCTAGACAACAATGAGTGACGGTACTATGCAACAATGGGTGGCACAGTATGCAAGCAATGGGTAGCAGTACTATGCAACAATGGATAAGCAGTGGATAACAGTTCAGCACAGCAGTGGGTGGCAGCAGTATGCAAAACAATGGGTGACAGCAGTATGCAAAATAAGCAATGGTTAACAGTTCAGTACAATAGTGGGTGGCAGCAGTGTGCATAACAATGGGTAGCAATACTATGCAAGCAATGAATAAGCAGTGGATAATGGTTCTGTGCAGCGATGGGTAGCAGTTCTATGCCCAGCAGTGGGTAGCAGTACCATGTAGGCAATGGGAGCAATGCTAATCAAGCAGAGGGTAGTGGTGCTATGCAGGCGGTGGGTAATAGTTCAGTGCCAACAATGGGTAGCAGAACAGTGCAGGCAGTGGGTAGCAAGTTCTAGGCGGGTAGTGGGAGGAAGAACAATGCCAGCAGTGGGGAGGAAGAACAATGACAGCAGTGGGAAGCAAGACAAAAGAGTTACTTGAAGGTACCAGGTGGAGCTTGTGAGATGGTTTGGTCTGGAGGTGATGTATGGGGGAGCTTTCCAGCCTACTTGACCCCAGCAGCTACGGAACACTGGAGCTTGCGCCCCGGGCCCGTGCCTAAGGGCCACGCCAAAGGGCCCTCTGGTGAGGCCCTCAGGCGCAGGCCTGCCAGACGCGGGCGTGCCTGGAGCGCTGAAGATTTAAGCCCGCTGGGTTCGGCCTGATTGGCCTTGTGGTGGGGAGCAGGGAGGAGCTCACCTGCCTGCTCCCTTCCCCGACGCCGATCGGGTAGCTGGAGGGGGACTTCCGCGGCGTGCCTGGAGCGCTAAAGATTTAAGCCCGCTGGTTCTTCGGCCTGATTGGCCTCGTGGTGGGGAGCAGGGAGCAGAGTTCATGGTCGAAACATGGCGTTGTCGGAGGGGCTATAAAACCTACAGGAGTATTTTAGACACCGAAAGTAGAGGATGGTCCTTTTAGTTTTAACAATATAAAAATGATCTTATGATATTTGGGCTGTCATTAAGCTGGAATTGTGTATGATCCAACAAATCTTTGCAGGAATGGATTAATGCATATGGGATTTAAGTAGGGATATAATAGTATAGTATAATCATATATGGGGATCTTTCTGTAAGGCCTATTTTACAAAGGCACATAGGGGCCTTTTTATAAAATTATTCTAAATATGTACAAGTATGCCATTTAGAGCTTTAACTGCTGTGGCTTTATTTTCAAATACGTAGTAAGTACAGTAGTTTGTGGTTAAATTAGTATTCGTTATTTCTCCAGGACCAAGCAGGAAGTCAGTCCTCACATATGGGTGACGTCGGCGCCGACGGAGCCCTCGCGGAGCAATTTTCCCCAGCTTTCAAAGAAAGCCTTTGGGAATTGCAGCGCGCATGCGCGGTCTCCTTCCCGCCCAAGGGTGCCATCTTAACCAGTCTTCTTTTTTCCACGGATCCCTACAGACGTACCCGTCGTGTCCCCGCTGAAAAAGTTGATTTTAGTGATTTATTTCTATTTTTTTCTTCGGTTCGACGCCGGTCCTTTTCCTGCCCGGACTCGCGACGCCGTTGCGAGTCCTTCTGTTATTTTTCGGTTTTTGCTGATTTTTGATCAGTTCCGTTTTTCGGTTTTTCGCTGGCAGCCCGGTCCTTTGACCTTGCAGGGGCCCTTTTTCCCCCGATGGCTGCCAGTGGTTTCAAGCGGTGTGTTCAGTGTGACAGAAATATGTCACTCACTGACACACATGATAATTGCCTCCGCTGCCTCGGCCTGGATCACGAAGAACTGATCTGTGGGGCCTGCAGCAAAATGTCCTCCAAAGCGTTAAGGAGTCGGCGGCACCAGCGGGAACGAATCTTCGCTGACCCCGGCCGTACCCGGACCTCGTCGGAGGCCTCGGCGTCCAGAGGTTCCAGCTCTGACCATCGCTGAAGTTCCTCCGACAGGGGTTCTCCCTCCGGGGACCATCGACAGAAGGTAAAACCTGCGAGGGCGGCGTCGGTGGACGCTCCTGGCTCCGCGAGGGCCAGGTCGCATAGCCCCGATAGCCGTCCCGGGTCTTTGGAGAAGGAGCACCTCCCGAAGCGACCTCGTCTGGAGTCGGAGTTGCCTGCTCGGGTAAGTCCTGTAGTCCTCCTGGACTCGCCTCCGAGGGGTCCGACGTCGGGCCCGACGCCGTCGGGGCCCGAGTCGGGGGCTGCTGGGTCACCTGAGGTCGGACTCAGGTTGACGGCCTTGGAGAGCAGACTATCTGCCTTCATGGACCAGCAGCGGGCACTGATCGCTAGCCTCGCTGGCGCCGCTGCCCCGACCGCCGGGACGTCGACGTCTAAGTCGACCCCGGAGACCGAGCCGATCCTCGAGTCCATGCGAACTCGAGTCGATCCTCGGTCGAGGTCACCCTCGGCCTCCCTCGGTGTCGGGGCAGCCGACGCCTCCGCCTGCCTGAGCCGACCCCACCGATTCCTCCTCGGAGTCGGCCTGGGAGTCTGAAGAGGAAGAGTCACCTGATTCGTTTCGGACTCGGTGTGTCCCCTCGGACTCACCTGAGTCCGAACCTCGGAAGCAGTCCCCTCCGGAGGATGCCCGGTTCTCGGACTTCGTCAGGGATATGGCCAAGGCTTTGGCCTTCCCTGCGGATCCCGAGGAGGAGCCTCGAGCCGAAGAGCTCAACGCCCTTCAGTATGACTCTCCCGCCAGGGAACACTTTACTGTACCGGTTCCTCCCATGCTGGAACGACTACTCTTCCGCATGTGGGAGAGTCCGGCATCGTCACCGGTATTAAGCAAGCGGGTCGATTCCATCTATCGAGTCCGCAAGAGTCCCGGCTTCCAAAAAGCACAGCTACCGCACCATTCCATGGTAGTGCAATCGGCCATGCATAGGCTTAAGAGCCAGAAGATGCACTCCTCGGTGCCTCCTGGCAGGGAGGCCCGTAACCTGGATGGCCTCGGTAAGAAGTGTTTCCAGGGCTCTATGCTTGCTTGTCGGGTCCAGACCTACCAGCTCTACATGGGCATGTATCTCAGAGACCTGGCTAAAGAGGTAGCCGGATTCTCCGCTGGGCTGTCCGAGGAACCTTTGCGGAGGTTCCTGGCCTTGACAACTGGTATTCGGGAATGCTCCAAATTCATGTCCCGAGCAGCCTATGATGGCTTTGAAGCATCGGCTCGAGTGGCCGCAGCCGGCATCGGTGCCCGCCGACAGGCTTGGCTTCAGTCGTCTGACCTTGAACCCTGAGTGCAGGACAAGTTGGTCGATGTCCCCTGCCGAGGTGAGAACCTCTTTGGCAAGCCCATGGCTGAAAAGGCTGCACAAATCGAGACGGAGACTCTCACCAGAACTAGGCTTTCTAGGAAGACCTCCGCCCCTTCCCAGAAAAAGAAGGGCTCGGGAAAGAAGTCCTTTTACCCGAGAAAGGCGGCTGCCTATAAACATTACCCTCAATATCAGGCCTCCGCAGCTCCCCAACAGGGTCAGCAGGCCAAGGGACGGGGTAACGGGGCCCGTAGGCAGCAAGCCCCCAAGCCTGCACCACCGGCCCCTGCTCAGCAGGGTGGGGGTTTTTGACTTCATCAGCATAGCCTCTCCCCCTCAGCTGGTTCTTCCCAGTACCGGAGGCCGGCTGGTTCACTTCGCCCACAGGTGGTCCTACATCACTTCAGATGCCTGGGTGCTTCAAGTCGTAAGAGAAGGCTACCTTCTCCACTTCCACCAGGTCCCTCCCTCCTATTTCCCGGGAGAACCTCCACGACTCCCTCTGCACAGAGACTTACTCCTTCAGGAGTTAGCAAGTCTTCTTCAGGAACAGGCGGTGGAACCGGTGCCCCACCACCTGAGAGGTCAAGGTTTTTATTCCCGGTATTTCCTGATACCAAAAAGAACAGGAGGCCTCAGACCCATCCTGGACTTGCGCAACCTCAACAAGTTTCCTCGTGAGGGAGAAGTTCAAGATGCTTACCCTTGGAATCCTTCTGCCCTACCTCCAGCAGGGAGATTGGCTATGCTCCTTGGATCTAAAAGATACCTACACGCACATCCTCATCCACCCAAGCCACCGCCAATACCTAAGGTTTGTGGTGGCAGGAAAACATTACCAGTACAGAGTACTACCCTTTGGCCTATCCTCCGCACCGCGAGTCTTCACAAAATGTCTCGCGGTGGTGGCGGCTTATCTACGGCTTCACGGCCCTCTATGTCTTTCCGTACCTAGACGACTGGCTCATCAGAGCATCGTCCTCTCCGGAAGTCACAAAAGCCACACACCGCACTGTGACTCTTCTGCAGTACTTGGGCTTTGTCATAAACTTCGCAAAGTCCACTTTGCTCCCCTCACAGGATCTCGAGTTCATCGGCGCAAGACTGCACACTCCTCAGGCACGAGCTTTCCTGCCTCTCGACAGGGCTCAACGGCTCATGGACCTAGCCGGCCGTTTTCGCAGCCAGTCCCTGGTCTCAGCCAGGCGCTTCCTGAGACTACTCGGCCATATGGCTTCCACCGTCCACGTGACCCCCAATGCCCGCCTGAATATGCGGCCTGCTCAGTGGTGCCTTCGCAAGCAGTAGCAACAAGCCACGGGCGGCCTAGCCGACTTAGTGCGCGTCTCCGGACCGCTGGCCTCTTCTCTACAGTGGTGGCTTCATCGGCCGAACCTGGTGCTCGGAATGCCTTTTCAGTCACCTCAGCCGGCTCAAGTGCTGATGACCGATGCTTCTCTCCTAGGATGGGGAGCGCATTACCAAGGGGCCTGTACTCAAGGTCTCTGGACCACTGTTCCCTCTAAGCTGTGCGCGTGTGCGCGCGCACACACCTCGCCGAGTGAGCGCACATACTTTAGAACAGAGCGCACAAAAATTACGGTTCTGATTCTGATAGAAAACACAGACGTCTTAAAATTTAAAAGTTGTTGTGTATTTACGGTTTTCACAAGTTCTACAATATTTTCTAGTGCAATCAATGTGGTGTACATACTGTATTCTGACGTGTAGTCAAATTTTAAAGTATATAACTCCGAGTGTCGTTATGTGGTGCACAAAAATTTAACCTTCCTTCAAAAGCTGCACAGCTGATATTTTATGTGCACACAGCCTACAGAAAGTTAGAGGGAACATTGCTCTGGACCACGTGGGAGTCTGCTCAGCAGATCAACTTCCTGGAGCTCAGAGCAATCCGTCTGGCTCTCAAGGCTTTCTCCCACCTGACTTCTCACCAGTCCGTCCTTGTCCAGACAGACAATCAGTTTGCCATGTTCTACGTGAACAAACAGGGAGGCACAGGCTCCTTCCTTCTCTGTCGGGAAGCACAGAAGCTCTGCTCTTGGGCCGTCAGCCACGGCATTCTTCTCAGGGCAGTTTATCTCCCAGGCCAAGAAAATTGCCTGGCCGACAAACTCAGCAGGATCCTCCAGCCGCACGAGTGGCGCCTGGATCCCTTGGTAGTTCAGAAACTTTTCCTGAAGTGGGGCCTCCCCACGATGGATCTCTTTGCCAGTCCTCTCAACCGGCAACTTCCTCGCTTCTGCTCTCGTCAGCCGCATCCCCTTCGAGTAGCGGCGGATGCTTTTCTGCTCTCATGGTCGAAGAGCCTTCTGTATGCCTTTCCTCCCATCCCGCTAGTCTCTCGAACTCTTTTCAAGGTTCTCCGAGACAAAGCTTCCATGATCCTGATAGCTCCTCGCTGGCCCAGACAGCCGTGGTTTCCACTCCTGCTGCAATTAGCGGTAGAGGATCCGTTCCCTCTGGGGTTTCAACCGGATCTCCTAACACAGGATCAGGGGTCCCTGCTACACCCCAACCTCAGATCTCTACATCTGATGGCCTGGCTGCTGAAAGGGTAGTCCTTGCTCCCCTTCTACAGAGCTGGAAGAGGTCGTCCTAGCTTCTCGGCGACCTTCTACCCGCAAATGCTACGCCCTTAAATGGCGTCGCTTTTCCGCTTGGTGTGCCCAGCAGTCTCAGGATCCCTTCTCCTGCTCGGTGTCGGTGATCTTGCAGTACTTGCTCTACCTCTCTAATCTGGGACTTAAGTCCAACTCCGTCAAAGTTCACCTCAGTGCTCTTTCAGCACATCATGTGCCGGTGGACGGCAGACCTCTTTCCAGCGACCCTCTCGTAGCGAGGTTTCTCCGAGGTCTCCTTCTACTTAAACCACCTCTGCGCCCGCCAGCACCTGACTGGGATCTGAATGTGGTTTTACAGCGGATCACCTGTCCGCCTTTTGAACCTATGGCTACCTGTTCTCTCCGTTTTCTTTCTTGGAAAACTTTATTCCTGATAGCCCTCACTTCCGCTAGACGCGTAAGTGAATTGCAGGCCCTCGTGTCTGATCCCCCTTACACTCGGTTCTACAAAAATAGGGTAGTCCTACGGACTCACCCAAAATTTCTTCCAAAAGTGGTCTCCCCTTTTCACATCAATCAGGAGGTGGTACTTCCGACCTTCTTTCCCAGGCCACACTCCAGCCGAGCTGAAATGGTCCTGCATACCCTGGACTGTAGAAGGGCATTGAACTTCTACCTTGACCGTACGCAGGAGCACCGTAAAGCTGCTCAGCTTTTTGTGTCTTTTGACCCCAATAAATTGGGGCTCCCGGTCTCCAAGCGTACTCTGTCCATCTGGGTTGCTGACTGCATCGCTTGGGCTTATGGGGCAGCCGGACTCTCCTTAGAAAGTCGAGTCACGGCTCATTGTGTTCGGGCGAAGGCTACGTCAGTGGCTTACCTCCGCTCTGTTCCGTTGGCAGACGTCTGCCGGGCCGCTACTTGGTCTTCGAGCCAGACTTTTGCGGCCCATTACTGCCTCGAGAGGGAGTCCCGCAGGGACAGTGCTTTCGGACAGGCAGTCCTCCGAAATCTCTTCGAGGTTTGAGCAACTCCTACCCTCCATCCCGGATGGGGGCTACCGGTGGGTAATAATTCAGTGAAGATTCCTTCCTTCTGTGCCGCTGAGCTAGAGGGAGCTCATTTTTGTGCTTAGGGTCTCCGGTAGCCTTAAGCTTGGGAGTCCCATATGTGAGGACTGACTTCCTGCTTGGTCCTGGAGAAAGCGTAGTTACTCACCTGTAACAGGTGTTCTCCAGGAGCAGCAGGAATCAGTCCTCACAACCCTCCCTCCTCCCCTTGGAGTTGCAATCATCTGCTTAAGTTTTTTTGCAAATTTTTATGCTGTCTTTTAGCTATGTCATCAGACTGGCTAAGATGGCACCCTTGGGCGGGAAGGAGACCGCGCGCGCGCATGCGCGCTGCAATTCCCAAAGGCTTTCTTTGAAAGCTGGGGAAAATTGCTCCGCGAGGGCTCCGTCGGCGCCGACGTCACCCATATGTGAGGACTGATTCCTGCTGCTCCTGGAGAACACCTGTTACAGGTGAGTAACTACGCTATTTTTTAAACAGGGTTTTTTTTTAATAGCTTTATTTCGGTCAAGGCGGTTTCCATTGTAACTTAAACTTGGTAATGTACATTAAACAGGGACATTTATAAGTTGGATTTTTCTGAGACAATGGAGGGTTAAGTGACTTGTCCAAGGCTCAAGGAGTGCTAGTGGGAATCAAATCCTGGTTTCTTGGTTCACAAGTCGGTGCTCTAACCATTAGGTGGCTATGCCACTCCACTTAACTGCAGATGACATTGGCACGAAAACGCATGCTCCTTGTCTTTGGTTTAATCTTTATGCAATCCCTTTTTTCAGGTTTTATGTATAGACTGACTGATTGAGCTGTGTACTTGGCTGACCATCTTAGTCCATGTATATTTATGCATTCCCTGAGATCTGCTAACATAAATTTACTATTAATTCCATCTCCTACTAAAATATAGGGTGGATTCAACCCTGTGGAAAGAGTACTATATCAGGGATGAGGAATGCAGGCCATAGTTTTGATACTATCTAGTGCAGGCTCAGGAAGTGGAGGGGCAGCCCCCGAGCATATACAGGGCTGGCAGAATTGGTTGAGGAAGGAAATGGGGGAGGCAGAGTGGGAAGGGAATACATAAAAGTGACTAAGTGGATGTTGGTGACGTCCTGGCAGCAGATGCAACTGCAGGTCCTTCATTGCACATATCCGACCTCTGTAATGGTTTTGAGTTCACAGAAGAGATAAGGTGAGAAGTTGGAGGTCCTGTGGGGGGAGTGGGCTCCTTTTTCTACATGTAGTGGAAGTGCCCGGTCTCCCAGGAGTATTGGGGAGAGGTAGCGTGGGGGGTGGCTTGGTTTACGGGGATGAGGTTTCAATGGGCCCAATGGAATTGCTGCTCGACCTAACCGGAAGAGGTCACAGCGGGAATGCCATCAGTTCCTGTGGGCAAAATTGCTGTTGGCCTCTAGGATTGCACTGGCATGGAGATGGAATGCGCCAGCAGGTTCAACGGTGTAAGATTGGTGGGAAAAGGTGGGGGAGGCCTTGCAGTTTGAGAAAACATGGGTTGTATGGGATAGTCTGGCAATATGACAAGGTATGGACCCCCTATTTGCAGCTATTGGGGAGGGGGGCAAGAAGGTGGGGAAGGGGAAATGGGATGAGCACACCGATGGTCATTATGGAGGGGGAAAAGAGGGATGAGGATCTGTCAGACCTCAAAACTGCACCATTGAGCACAGTTGAGTGTTAAGCATTATTATGAATCGAACATGTTGATTTGTGGGTGACACAGTTGCTGGGAGGCTGTTGGAGGGTTGAGACTTTCTGGAAGGTGTTGGTAAGGTGGGGGTCGCCCAGGGCAGTGACACAGGCTTTCTCTGATGGTGTTGAGAAGGTCATTAACAGCGTTAGGTGGCATGATCCTTGCACATCGGTGGATGGCGCAGTTTTAGATTTGTCAGTCTGTATTGTTTTTGAATGTAGGTAGTCCGCGTATTCCTGTGGCTGTTGCATGCATAGTTTGGTTGGGGAAGGTTCCTTCGTGAGGGTTCTCACCAGGTTGAGTAGGTCCTGTGGCTTGTTCAGGGAACATTGCAAAATTTCTGCATGGTATTGTCTCATACTGTCTGTGACTGCTGCACGGTGTTTATTCAGGTGGGAGGTGGAAGTGTCCATGTCGTTGGTGGAGCGTGAGCGTCGCCATCTTCTTTCAAGCTTCCTTAGGTAGCGGAGTGATGTTCGTAGCTCGGGAGAGTACCATGGAGCAGTCTTCCTTCTAGGTGATAAGTCCATAGTTGGTCGGTGGGCAGTGGCGCTGAGACTATTGTTCCAGGCAGCGAGCATTTCCTCAAGGCAAGATTCTGTGTGGTCAGAGTGGTAGGGTTTTGCTGAGTATCTCTTCCTTGTTAAAGGGCTGGAATCTTGTTTTTGGTGTTGGGCAGGCGTCGGCTATTGGACAGTTGCTTGCATGATCCAGATGTGTGGGTATTTGGAATCTTAGGAGGCTGTGGTCAGACCATGGGATTGACGTGATGGATAGGGCAAGCATATGGTTCGGGCGTGTAGCCGAACGCAGGGCGAAGATCAGGTCCAGCTTGTTTCCATTTGATTGGGTGGGTGCGTGGATTATTTGGTCATATCCCAGCTTGTTAAGCGTGTCGAGGAAGGCACTGGAGTGAACGTCTGGGAGGGCAGGCAGATTGAAGTTGCCCATGATCCAGTTTGTTGTGTGTGGGTTCTCTGAATTGTAGGCAAGGTCGATTATTGTTGAGAGGTCATCTGGGGAGGGGGATGAGGATCTGTAGATTAAGTTGATGGAGTTGTGCTTGTTGGTTATGGTGATAGAATCCAGGTGTGTGGTGGTGCTGGCAGAGGTCAGTTGGAATTGTAGCTCTGTTTTTGTAAGGACAAGTACTCCTCCACCCCTGCGATTGGCTGTGTGGCAGGTGTGGATTGAGAAATTGGGAGGGATGAGTTGGTTAAGGATGACCGTGTCCGAGTCAGTCAGCCATGTCTCAGTGACTAATAAGATGTCTAGGTTATGGTAGATTATCAGGTCGGAGATGACCGGCCATTTCTTCTGGACTGAGCAGGCGTTTGAGGGCACAGGTGAGGTTGCTGGGTTGAGGGCACTGCTCTGGCTGAGATTTTTTAGTGTGTTGAGAGATTTAGAGTGGGTGTGGGTGCAGGGTGTGTTTGGCTTGTGTTGTTGCTTGGGGATGGGGGGGGGGGGTGCTCGACCATCTCCTCCCAGCACCCCGTAGTACTGGTATGGGGTTGTAGGTGGTGGTGAGGTTGAGGGCGCTGTGGAGTAGACTGGTGAGGAGGTAACTGGCCAAGGCTATGGGAGAGTGCCATTTTGAGTGAACTACTGTGTGGCACCAGAACACTTCAGGCTAGCAACTCTACAGTCAAGTTCAGAATAGCACTTCAGGCTAGTAAATCTACAGGCAGGTTCGGGACAGCACTTCAGGCTAGCAACTCTATAGTCAGGTTTGGAAAACAAACAATCTTAGCAAGTATATCTAGAGGCAGACTCCAGTGATAACATAGATAGCTTGGTGAGGCACCTAGCCTAGAGCTTTACCAATACAATGTATTGTATTTCTCTTTTGACCTGTTACTACTTTATTTGGTCCTCATTTCCTAGTGAATTTTATCATGCACTGTTATATATTTTTATTATGTTTATTCTGGACTCCATATTAATAACTGCACCGATACTCCAAAGATCTTATGTCAATTTAACAAATAAAATCTCTGTGTAATGAATCTTCCTAATAAAGGAGAAAAAAGACCTGTGTCAGCTGAATCTGTGATACTATCCAGAACAACATTGATCCAGAAAAAACTCCTTTATGTTGAATCTTTACTTAAAAAAACATTTTCTTAATCACGTTTGTCCAGACAAATTTTTCATTTTTTTCTTTTTCTTATTTCTGTAGTTTAAAATTGTTTAGAAACTATTACCACTCTTTTGGTTTCCTTAATTGATTCACTTGTACTCCCCCTTGATGTGGACTAGGTTGATTTCTGTATCGTCCTTAATTGTTTGAATATTGTTGTTTTTACCTTGTCTTAAACAGAATAAAAATATATTTGGAAAAAAAAAGAAACTATTACCACTCTGAAAAATATATAACCACCACATATTAGTGCACTTATCTGAGTTCTGGTGAACACGGAAAATACTGCCTGACAAAGGCCTCTTTTATTTAAGCCCATTCCTGAGTGTCCCTCCAGTCTAGTCCCGGAATCCTAGGGGTTGTCAACCTCATCCAGCAGCTTTGGAGACTGAGAAACTTCATGGCTGTGATGTCACTGATATATAAGCACCGGTAGCTCCTTTTCTCACCAGTTATCAGTCTCCAAAGCAGCTGGTGAGGTAGTGAGCCCAGGATTCCAGGGCTCAACTGAGGAACAATTAAGAGGGTTTGTTAAAGAAAATACCTTAAAAAGGCTTCTTTAATATTATTTAGCTTTCTTTTAAATTATCTGAAAGTCTTTGATTATTTAATTTCTGGAAGGCTTTTATTGCTAGCCGACGGTTGCTCTGAGGTCCTCGGTTCCCTTCCTTTGTTATTTTCAGCCCTCTGCCTGCGGGGGCGAGCTAGGAGCCGCAGTTTACTTGGCGGAGTACTGGGGGAGAGGACCCGCTACTGCTTACCCGGTCTAGACAGGAGACGGGAAGCAGTAAGCTGTTGGGCTCAGCGCGCAGAGGGCCTGCCTGCATGCGCTTGGAGCCGGGCTGCCCGTTTAGTACTGTGTCGGGAGTTGCTTCCCCTGCAGTGATTTCTGCAGTCCGGGGGCTTCCGGGGGCAGGAAAGCTTCCATTGCAGAGAACAGCGTTTTCTCCTTCATCGGGAGGTAAGAAGCTGATTTTATCAGCGTTTTTCATTTTATTCCGGGGCAGGCCGCACCGCATGTAATTTGAGCAGGAAAACCGCTTCTTTCGGTTGGGTAGATTTCAGAGGCCCATAAACGCCTTCAGTAGCGGCGTTTTTCTCCGTTTCCTTCAGATTTCGGTCGGGGGAACTGTTTGGCCTGTGGTCTCTGATTAAAAAAAAAAAAAAAAAGGGAACCTTAAAGACGCACTTAATTCTTTGTCTTTGGGACTCAGTATTTTATTTATTTATTTATTTATTTATTACAGTTGCTTATATACCGCACTATTCGGCATCAGCGCGGTTTACAGTATAACAAAGTGACCAAAACACACATTCTGTTTGGTTTTACATCGAACAGGGGTATAAACTTGGATAACAGGGGGTTGAACTATATACATGAACTATTTACGTGAAATAGGCTATATACATGAAGTAAAATTCCTATAACAGGGTTGAATTGTACAATAAATAATGAGTACAATAAATAATGAGTACAATAAATGAGTACAATAAATGAGTATGCCTGCCAAACAACTCTATGTGGAGCCAGGAAGAGTTCTGTATCTACAGAGGGAGTATGTAGGGGCTGTGCTCAAGAGGCAGGCACTGCGGATCTGCTGCCAGAGGGGGTAGCGGCCGAGAAGAGGGGTTCCCTAGAGTTGCTGGAGCCCCTTATAGCCCCCTACCACATCCTGAGTCGCTGCCCAGTACTTCGGGGGCGCAGGAGCCTCCGCTGTCACAACTGCCTTCTTCTGGGGCTTTGGCGGCTATATTTTCAGCTGATTTTTTATCGTTGTTTCAGAAGACTTTGAGTAGTCCTCCAGGGGGTCCAGTGGCGGGGCCTTCCGGAGAGGGAATTGGTGGTAAGTGATCCGGTTCCCCCGTCACGCCCGAGGTTGCGGGGGGGCTGCTGAAGAGGGCCAGGATGGATA
Source organism: Ichthyophis bannanicus (assembly GCA_033557465.1). Taxonomy (NCBI): domain Eukaryota; kingdom Metazoa; phylum Chordata; class Amphibia; order Gymnophiona; family Ichthyophiidae; genus Ichthyophis; species Ichthyophis bannanicus. Next base: position 213,325,672 of record CM066037.1, read on the forward strand.
GGGATTGCTCGGAACAGTCTGTTCTGTCAGAGGACGTTCATGCAGAGGACACCTTTCTAGATGACGGTCTGGAAGAGGACCTGGAGGAAGGTGAAATTAAGGATCAAGAGGATCAGGCTAGAGTAGTCCGAGTTTTCCGGCGGGAAGAGTTGCCGGCTCTTATAGTGGAATCTCTTAAGACTCTGAACATGCCAGCGGGGGGTGCGACTGAGGAGACGGCCTTGGAGGATCCCTTGTTGCAGGCTGTGCGTAAGACGCAGAGGGCGTTTCCGGTGCACAGGGTATTTAAGGAGATGATTCAGGAAGAATGGGATATGCCCGAGGCCGCCCTAAAGGGCTCTAGGGTGATGTCCCGTCTCTACCCCTTGATGGATCAGGATAAGGAACTCTTTAAGGCGCCGAAGGTGGATGCTGCCTTGTCGGCGGTGACCAAGAAAACTACCATCCCGGTGGAAGGAACTGCGGTGCTCAGGGATGCGCAGGATCGTAAGTTAGAGGCTTTGCTGAAGCAGGTTTTTGAAGCAAATGCGGTGTCCTTACAAGCTTCAATATGTGGAGCTTGGGTGGCTCGAGCCTGTTTGCGGTGGGCACAGCGCATTCAGGCAGACGGCTCGATGGAGGAGACCGACGAGGCGTCCAGGTTGGAGTCCGGCGCAGCGTATCTGGCTGATATTTATTATGATCTCATCTGCGGTTTAGCGAAAAGTATGGCTTCGGTAGTAGCGGGTAGGCGGTGCCTGTGGCTGCGGAATTGGGCGGCGGATAGTTCGTCAAAGGCAAGGTTGAGTAAACTGCTTTTCCGCAGTAAGTTGCTATTTGGTGAGGATTTGGAAAAATTGGTGAAGGACTTAGGGGATTCCAAAGGAGGTAGGTTGCCGGAGGATAGGCAAAAGCAGGAGCGGTCTGGACCCGGTCTGCGCGGGCAGCAGCAAGATTTTCGCCGGTTTCAAAACCCGAGGTTTAGTCAGGGACAGCGAGGTCGTTTTCCTTCACGCGGGCAAGGTTTTTGGGAGTTTCGAGGGGCAAGCAGAGGTTTCACACCCACTGCCTCTTCCTCCACTTTCAGAAAGCCACAATGAAGTCAGGGGGGTCCAGGTGGGGCTGGTTCCCGTAGGAGGGCGGTTGCGGGAATTTTACCCTGCCTGGGCCCAACTCACTTCCGACCGGTGGGTGTTAGAGGTGATTCGAGAGGGTTACGCATTGGAGTTGCAGCGACCGGTGCGCGATTCTTTCGTTCAGTCCCCATGCAAGGCGAGTGCGAAGCTCCAGGCAGTGCAGGAAACGGTGCAGCGGCTTTTGGATCTCCGGGCGGTGGTACCGGTTCCTGCCGACCAGTTAGGCAGCGGTCGATACTCAATTTATTTTGTGGTGCCAAAGAAAGAAGGCTCTTGGTGCCCCATTCTAGACCTCAAGAAGGTGTATCGTTGTCTTCGGGTGTCGCATTTTTGAATGGAAACCCTCAGGTCGGTTATAGTTGCAGTCCAAAAGGGGGAGTTTTTGACATCCTTAGACCTCTCGGAGACCTACCTGCACATTCCCATAAGGAGGGAACATCAGAGATTCCTCAGGTTTGCTGTACCTATGGGGCATTACCAGTTTCAAGCTCTTCCCTTTGGTCTGGCTACGGCACCTCGCGCATTTACCAAGGTCATGGTGGTCGTGGCAGCGGTTCTGCGAAAGGACGGGGTCCTAGTGCATCTGTAGCTGGACGACTGGTTGATACGAGCCAAGTCCCAAGAGGAGAGTGTGGCGGCTACGAACAAGGTGGCGTCGTTGCTTCAGAGCCTAGGTTGGGTGGTCAACGTGGCGAAGAGCAAGTTGGAGCCATCTCAGAACCTGGAATATCTCGGGGCCTGTTTCGACACAAGGATTGGCCGAGTCTTTCTCCCGCACCAGCGCGGGTTCGCGCTTCGGCGGTTGATCACTCGCTTTCTCAGCATGCGCTGTCCCACTGCCTGGGAGTATCTTCAGGTGATAGGGACCATGGCGGCGACCCTGGAGTTGGTACCATGGGCGCGGGCCCACATGAGACCGTTGCAGCAGGCATTGTTGAGAAGGTGGTCGCATCAGAGGGATCCCCTCTCTCGCAGGTTGGTTTGTCCGCTGCAGACTCGTCAAGCCCTGCGTTGGTGGTTGCTTCCAGGGAACTTGGAGCAAGGTATGTCATTGGAAGCTCCGGCCTGGATACCGCTGACCACAGATGCCAGTCTTCAGGGCTGGGGCGCCCATTGCCAAGGTCGAATTGCTCAAGGGGAGTGGTCAGTCCTCGAAAAGGCTTGGTCAATCAACAGGTTAGAGTTGATGGCAGTAACATTAGCGCTAAGGGAGTTTCGCCCATATCTTCAAGGTCAGGCAGTGCGCGTTTTTTCGGACAATGCGACAGCGGTGGCTTACATAAATCGGCAAGGGGGCACCAGCAGTGTAGAGCTGGAGTCCGAGGCAGACCAGTTGTTCGATTGGGCAGAGAAAAATCAGGTAGCAGTGTCGGCTGCGCGTCGCGGGGGTGGACAATGTGCAAGCGGATTTCCTGAGTCGCGTTCGGGTGGACCCGAGGGAATGGGTTCTCCATCCGGACGTTTTCGCGATGCTGGTGCAGCGCTGGGGGACGCCGGTCATGGATCTCATGGCGACCTTTCAGTCGGCAAAGGTCAGTCGGTTCTTCAGCAGGTAAAGGGAAAGAATGTCCAAGGGGCTGGATGCCCTGGTTCAGGAGTGGCCACAAGAGCATCTTCTTTACGTGTTTCCTCCATGGGTATTAATCGGGAGAGTACTTCAGCGCATCGAACGTCACAAAGGCCGAGTGATCTTCATTGCTCCAGATTGGCCTCGTTGGCCGTGGTACGCGGACTTGGTTCGGCTCTGGATAGCGGCTCCCTGGAGGCTGCCAGTGCAGACGGACCTGTTGTCTCAGGGGCCTCTGTTCATGCCTCAGGTAGATCGATTCTTGCTTACGGCCTGGCTCTTGAGCGGGCAAGGTTAAAGTCCAGGGGCTATTCGGGGGCTGTGATAACCACCCTTCTGAAGGCGAGACGGAGGTTGACGTCTCTAGCGTATATTTGAGTGTGGCGTATTTTTGAAGCATGGTGTACGGAAAGGAAGGTGGTTCCTTTAAAAGCTTCCATTCCACAGGTGTTGGCTTTTTTGCAGGATGGATTTCAAAAGGGCTTAGCTGCGGCTTCGTTACGGGTTCAGTTGGCGGCTCTAGCCTGTTACAGTGGTAAGGTGCATGGTCATTCCCTGGCAACTCATGCAGATGTGAAGCGGTTTTTGCGGGCGGCAGTGTTGTTGAGGCCGCCGCGTAGGCGTGTCGTACCATCCTGGGATTTGCCGTTGGTTTTGGGGGCGCTAGGGAAAGCGCCGTTTGAGCCCTTGGCGACGTCAACACTGAAAGATCTGACTCTGAAGGTGGTGTTTCTGGTGGCTGTTGCGTCGGCGAGGCGAGTGTCGGAGTTGCAGGCGTTATCTTGTAGAGCGCCCTTCCTCTCCTCGGATTCTAAGGTGGTGTTGAGGACAGTGCCGTCCTTTTTACCCAAGGTGGTTTCGGCGTTTCATGTAAACCAGATGGTGTCGCTGCCAATTTTCACGACTAAGCGGAAAGGTCGCGTTGCGGATCAACTGCATTGTTTGGATGTTAAACGGGCTTTGAAGAAGTATATCGCTAGGACAGCTAGTTTTCGGAAGTCAGACAGATTGTTCGTCCTGTTTGCCGGAGCTCGGCACGGATAAGTGGCTTCGAAGGGCTCGATTGCTCGGTGGTTAAAAGATGCGATAGCGTCAGCATATTTGTTGCGCGGTCGTCAGGTGCCGGGCGACTTGAGAGCTCATTCCACGTGGGCACAAGCTACCTCTTGGGCGGAGTGTAGCCTCGTTCCAGTGGAAGACATCTGTAGAGCAGCGACGTGGTCTTCCTCTCACTCTTTTGTCAAGCATTACCGTCTGGATGTGCAGGCGGAAAGAGATACCCAGTTTGGTGCGGCAGTGCTTCAGACGGGGCTAGCAGGGTCCTCCCGTTGATTGTTTCACTGCTCTGTTACATCCCCTAGGATTCCGGGACTAGACTGGAGGGACGCTCAGGAAGGTTAAATTAGACTTACCTGATAATTGTAGTTCCTGTAGGAACTCCAGTCTAGTCCTGGGTCCCGCCCAGAGTGAAGGCTGCTTGAGGGCCTGAAGCGGAGCGGTGGTTACAGGTAAGCAAGTTTGTGATTTCTGCTGAGGGGCTTAGTGGGGCCTGGGGCGGTTGCAGTAGGGGATCGGGAGGGGTCCCGACAGGCTCGAGGTGGGAGCGGGGGACCTCATGGCACGGTTGGTTGGTATCATTTATGTAAATAGTTGGATCCTTGATCTGTCATAGTTAGCATGGCAACTTTGACAACCCCAGAGATTCCGGGACTAGACTGGAGTTACTCCAGGAACTACAATTAGCAGGTAAGTCTAATTTAATCTTTTTTCACTCAACGTGTAATCAAACTCTGGAATTTGTTACTGGAGAATTTAGTAAAGGCTGTTAGTGTAGCTGGGTTTAAAAAAGATTTTGACAAGTTCCTGGAGGAAAGGTTCATAAACCATTATTAAGAAGGGACCCGGGATATCAATGCTTGACCCAGTACAAGCATTGCGGAACCTGTGTCTTTTGGGGAAACTGCTAGGTACGTATGACCTAGATTGGCCACTGTTGGAAACAGGATACTGGGCTTGATGGACCTTGGTCTGACCCAGTATGGCATATCTTATGTTCTTATTATTGATCTATATCTACTTGTTGCTCTGGTGAGTCTGCTTTGTTAATAGGTAACTGGTGAGAAGAGGAGCTACCGGTGCTTATATACCAGTGACATCACAGCCATGAAGTTTCTCAGTCTCCAAAGCTGCTGGATGAGGTTGACAACCCCTAGGATTCCGGGACTAGACTGGAGTTCCTACAGGAACTACAATTAGCAGGTAAGTCTAATTAACCTTTTTTCCATAAGCACAGCTGAGCTGCTGCTCTTTCCCAGGTAACTTCAACTTCTCTGGCATCCTGGTTTTAGTGGCTCTGTGTTCAAATAACGCTTTAATTCTCTCATTATCCTAATCCTGTGCAGACACATCACCCCAAAATCACATGACATAATCAGCTGTAACATCCACTTCATTGAAAAAGATTTCCACTCAATACAAGAGTCTAGCACATTCAGTTCCCACGCATTCAGTCTACATGTCCAACATTTGTTCACATTGGACTAATATCTTGCCTTGCTCTTCTCCCTTTAAACTATCTTGATGAACTCTGTTCAGATAAATCCATAGTGGTAAAAAGCCAATAAAGGTGGGGCCATTGTCCTTCAAGATCGGAATAAATATGAAATGGAAGTTAAATGGCAATCAACGGAAGTTAATTGCTTTCAATTATCGCTAATGGATCTGACTGAAGAACTTTTGTGCCGCATATGCCAACTGATGAAGCAATTGAAGTTGGGTATATGACTAAGTGGCAGAAGTTTTTAAATACTTTTAAAAAAAACACCTGTAATTTACACTCTTCCTAAAATACATAGATATGCAAAATTCCCCAGGATGCCCGATATTTCCTGTAACAAATCTGTAACGGAGCATATTGGAATTTATTTAAATTTTATTTTTTACAGCCTTTTGTACCGTTAGGTCACTCTTACATTAAAGATACAACTCGCTTTCTGCAAATTTTGAGTGATTTTATGGGCAGTACAAAAGATCTGATTTATTTATTTATTTAATGTTTTTCTATACCGCACTATTCGGCTTCAGCGCGGTTTACAAGAAACAGGTTTGTACAATGTGGAACCATACATTGAACTTACATAAAACAGGGAATTTAAACATGGATAACAGGTGAACTTTATACATTATATACAAGAGGGGATTGCATCATAGCTGAGTTTATGATACAGGCCCTAAAGGGGATGGTTGGATGAGGTGGGGAGTTATCATAGGAGATTGGCTAGGCGGCGGTAGATTGAGAGACTGTAGGGTCATGTAATACTGTCTAGGTGATGTTGTCGGAGTTACTGAAGTGTTGTATAAATAGGTGCTGTTTGAGGGCTTTTCTGAACTGGGAGAGGTTGTTTATGGTCCGGATTTCTGTTGGGAGGGAGTTCCAGCATGAGGGGGCAAACAAGGCAAAGGCACGCTTTCTAGTGGATTTGTTGCATTTTGTGATGGCTTTTGCAAGGAGGATGGTATTGTAGGATATGGCTCTTCTTAATCTGTTTGGTGTAGGTTGAATCAGATCTGACAGGGTAGTTGCGGTGATACAGTTTACTGCTTTGAAAGGTCATGGTTAGGATCTTAAATGTGACCCTGTATTGGACGGGGAGCCAGTGAAGGCTCTTCAGAATAGGGGTGATATGGTCTCTGCGAGACGCTCCATAGAGGGTTCTAGCTGCGGTGTTCATCGCAAGCTGTAAGGGGTTTATCGAGCTCTTTGGGAGGCCAAGTAGGATGGAATTGGTGTAATCGAAGTGGGGCATAATTATGGCCTGGAAGACTGTTCTGAAGTCATTTGGATCCAGAGTGTTCTTTGAGGCGTAGTGTCTGTAATTTATGGTAGATTGTCCTGATGATGTTGTCTATATGAGCATGCATGTCCAGGTGCTGATCAAGTGTTAAGCCTAAGTATTTGATCATTGTCTTGGAGATGAGTTCTGCGTTGTTCACCTTGATTGATGAGGGGGGAGTGAATGACTGGTCTCTTCCAATGAATAAGACTTCTGTCTTTTTTAGATTTATTCTGAGCCTTTGGTTGTGTAGTCAGTCTGAGACGGCGTTGAAGCAAGAGGAGAGCTGGTCAAGGTTTGGATGGTCTGTGTCTATTGGGGTGAACATTAGGACGACATCAGCATATACTAGGCAGTTGATGTTAAAGGACCGGATAATGCTGCAGATGGGCTGCATATAGATATTGAATAATAGGGCTGAGAGGGATGAACCTTGTGGGACGCCTTTTTCTAGTGGGAAAGGGTCTGATAATGAGGAGCCGGAGCGGACATGTTGCCATCTGTTACTCAGGTATGAGGCACACCATGCTAGAGCGTTGCCATGGATGCCCTTCTCAGCGAGGCGAGATAGGAGTATCTTGTGGTCCACCGAGTCAAAGGCGGCTGCGATGTCCAGAAAGATAAGGGCGAAACCCTTCCTGATGTTATCTAGCCCGATGGTAAGGGAGTTGAATAATGTAGTCAGAAGGGTATCTACTCCATGGGACTCTCTGAATCCATGCTGGCAGTAATCGAGGGGAGCGTTGTTTTCGATGTGATGGGTTAGCTGTTGGACTGTTTTTTCCATGATTTTAGCTAGAAGCGGGATGCTCGATATAGGCCTGTAAGAATCCATCTTTGTGGGGTCGAGATTTTTGTTCTTCAGTAGGGGTCTTATTGAGGTTTGTTTCAGGTTCTGTGGGAATATCCCTGACGTGAAGGATGTTCCTATTAGTTTGGCGAGGACAGGGCTGAGGTCTGATTTTAGCATTTTTACCCATTGTGCCGGGCACGGGTCGCTCGGAGCCGTGGTGGTGTTAATGCATGTGATGGTATCTTGGATCTCCCTTGCTGTTGGGGGTGAGAAGGAGTTAAGAATGTGGTGGTTGTCTGCTGTCTCATTTAGAGGGGAGGAGTCGGAAGGTAGCGAGATTGGATGTTCCGGGGGGTGGTGGTTTGCAGGGGCGATGTGTTGGCTCGTCTTTGAGCGAAGGTAGTCAGTGTATTCCTGGGGGTCAGGTAAATTTGTTTGGTTGGAGGAGGGCTCCTTTGCCAGATTATTATTGACAATAGATGTTAGTTCTTTCTACACTTCCTCAGGTTGCAGCATGGACAGTGGTGGAACCATTCTGAATAATCGACCTAGACCACATAAAGTACCACAGATTTTCTGTCGACTTAATGTTGATTGCGTTAATTTCTTCATGTTTGGTCAACAACATTTACAAACATTTGGGACATCTATTGGAGCTACTTTCTCTACTTCTTTAGCGATCTTGTTCATGGATCACTGTGAAACCAAATGGTTCTATTCATCTGTGTGTATGCATAAGATTAACATGTGGTGAATATTAATCGATGATATATTCATTATATTGTCTGACTCGGTGTCTGAGCTTAATTCTTTCCATGATTGGCTGAATGGCTGCGATTCAGCCATTCAGTTTGAAATGACCTATAGCATGTCCAAAGTAACTTCTTGATGTGGAAGTATGTTTAACTGAACATGGATCTGACACTACTGTCTGGAAAAATTGGATCGGAATACATTTCTGCATTATAACAGTTTCCATCTAGAGATCCTTAGTCTTCCATTTTCCCAATTTTTACGTTACCACTGGATTTGTTAAACTATCAGGGAATATCAGAGAGCCAGAATATTAACTAAATTCATAGAACGAGGCTTTCCTAGGAAGGTGGTAAGTCTGGCTGGCATGGAAGAGGGCCCTATATAATCATTGAGAAGCCCTTTTAGCAGGTTGACTTCAGAGAAGAGTGAAAGTGGTGATGTCCCTTTCATAATGCATTTTTCTCCATATGCGTTTCAAATTGCGGCCATTGTAAAAAAAAAAAAAAAAAAGTACTGGACTGTGTTTGTGCATTCAGTTTTTGTAGAGCGATGACTTATGTTTTCATACAGTCGTCACCGTAATCTTAAAGATTATTTGTGCCCTGCGGTTTTGCCACCATCTATTTTGGTTGATTTAGACAACTGGGGCCATTATACTTGTCGTTGTCAGATGTGTTATGACAGTGGAAGGAAAGGAGTTTGTGAATCCAGGAGATGGTAAAAAATACCGTTTGCTACAGTAGACCTCATCCAATTAGATATAAACAGAACTTTTAAACGTTTTTTTTTAAATTTTAATATGTTTGTTTTACAAAGGCAAGTTCAGTGGCTAAATACAAGATTTTGGAAAGGAATTACTGCCATTACTTTCCTGAAGAACCTCCCACATTTATGTTTACTCCTACAAACCTTCGTGGTTTACTCCTACAACCTTCGTGGTTTATCTTATTCTATGCCCTTGTAATAAAGTTTGTGGGAAAAACCTCTCATTCTTTAAGGGTATGCTTAACCAAACACACATCCTGTATATTAGATCAGAGAGAAGAGGCCCTTTTGGTCTCCCACTGCTTACAAAAGCAGCATAATTTTTTTGTGTTGTAGTGTATGGTGATTGATCAAGTTGCAGATCGTGTAAATGGAGGGGATCGGAGCAAGATATTAATCCAATGTGAACAACATTGTATATATAGACTGTACTGGAACCGAATGGATTGAACTCTTGTATTGAGTGAAAGGCTCTTATTTCAATGAAGTGGATGTTAAAATTGATTAACATCATGTGATTTCAGGGTGATGTGTCTGCACAGGATTGGATAATAAGAGAATTAAAGTGTTCTTTGAACTCTTTCAGTGTCATTAAAACCAGGATGCTGGAGAAGTTGTAGTTTCCTGAGGAAGAACAGAAGCTCGGCTGTTCCTATGGAGAAATGGACCTAAATTTAAGCCCCTGAAGCAACGATTTATTTCAGTTTAACAGAAGCCTTTGTCAGGCAGTTATTTCAGTGTTCACCAGAATTCAGATAAGTGCACTAATATGTGGTGGTTATATTTTCCTGAGTGGTAATAGTTTCTAAACAATTTTAAACTACAGAAATAAGAAAATGAAAAATTTGTCTGGATAAACATGATTAAGAAAATGTTTTTGAGTAAAGATTCAGTATAAAGGAGTTTTCTCCTTATTACGTAAACATCTTGCTGGCCCAACCTAAGGAAGTATATCAACGTAAACCTGAACCCATAAATGTATCTACAGTCTGTGAAAGGAGAATTCAGAAGACAAAATAGCAAGATTGTTAGAACCCAAAACTGGAAGGAAGAATATCAAAATAAGGAATAATAAAGGGTAACCACAGCAACAAATATACTGCAACAAAAACATCAGAATATTTGTACAGATACCAGTAAATTTTACTATTTAGCCAGGTGGTGTTGAATTCAGTTTTGTGGAGGGTATAGCATCTAATTCATTTGTGTTTTCTTGTAGAAACATTTTTTGACTACCCTGAATTTAAAAAACATCTTGCAAAATTTGCACAAATAACTTTTAGAAAACAGATATCCTCAAGGAAACGGGCAATAAATGTAAAATGTTTCTTAGTTCATCTAGCTGGTGATAAATCTGGGAAAACAGTGACATAGCTAGGAATTAAATTTTTTGGTGGCACCTGGAATTAACAGGGCTGAGCACAAGGTAGTGCAAATGACTGAAAGGAAAACAAGGCAGTGTCAACTGTTGCTGGTGACTGGGTGAGTGACACCAAAGTGGAGGGGCCATGGCCTACCCAGGCGCACCCTTGACTATGCCCTTAGGAAGACATTAATTGTTTCTATTTCTATATCTAATTTGAGGCCAATGAAAGAGAGAGTTCTCTCAGATGTTTCTTCATGTGGAGTCTTGCAGTTCTGGAGACTTAAGATTATTTGGCGAAATACATTTCAATCTGTATTTAGTTGTCTGAGATAAGAATGTGTGTGTACATGCTATAGGAATATCAACTAGTATGGATATTTCTACAAGATATTGACTATTTGTAAGTGATTACAAAACGTAACTGTCCAAAGAACATTTTACCACATTTAGTTTAATTTGTAATTATTCAATTAGATATAAACAGAACTTTTAAACGTTTTTTTTTAAATTTTAATAATATGTTTGTTTTACAAAGGCAAGTTCAGTGGCTAAATACAAGATTTTGGAAAGGAATTACTGCCATTACTTTCCTGAAGAACCTCCCACATTTATGTTTACTCATACAAATAGAGGGCGAAGACACAGGCATCCTGAGCGCCGTAGTGTCAACAGCCAGGTAAGTGTCATGAGAAAAACTTGAACCATTTTATGTCTCATAGTACAGTAAGGTACACAGTAATATAAGCTGTCCAACATTCTATATGCTAATTGGAAGAATTTGGTTATCTAAATGCATTGTAATATTTGTCTTGGTGAGCATGTTTCACTCATCGTTGGAGCCATCAGTAAACTTAAAATTTTTTATTAAAAAAAAAAAAAGACGACTTTTCTCTTCAGTCCTTTCTCCACACATACAGGTCACTGTGTGCTATGAAAATTTGTTAGCAAGAAATATTATGCCTGAAATTTTTGCCGAGCAGGAACAGCTATTCATAAGTACCATGTATAAAATATTATCTCCAGGAACAAGCAGGAATAAGTCCTCATATATGGGTACGTCGGTACCGACGGAGCCTGCGCGGGAAAGCTCCCCAGCCTTTCAGATGAAAGGCTTTTGGGGCCTCCCACTGCACATGCGCGCTGCCTTCCCGCCTTCCTGACCAGCTCTCCTCAGTTTCTCTTTTTCCGCGGAGCCAGCAGGTCGTGTTCCTGTCACCGCTGAAGAAATTGTGAATTTTGTTTGTTTCTTTAGACCGCGTACCTGCCTTCCCCATACCGAAACCGGTACCGCCGGTCTCTTTCTTTCTTTATAAAAAAAAAAAAAAAAAAAAAAAAGACTTTTTTATTTTCTTCAGCACAGCTTGGTAACTTTTGTTAGGCCTTAAGGCCTACACAAATTCTCCTCATGGAGAAGCCAGTCCCTGGTTTTAAAAAGTGTACCAAGTGCAGTGCTGTCATTTCTGTCACAGACACCCATGAATGGTGTCTTAAATGTTTGGGACCTGACCACTCCATACCGGACTGCCCATCCTGCACCCATATGTCTAAACGTGGTTTGCAGAACCGGGCCAACAAGCTCCATGTGCTGTTTCCTTCAGAAGCATCACAGTCATCCAGGTCTTCCTCTCCGGATGGATCTCAGGTAACCAAAACTTCTGTGGGCAAATCCTCTAAAAGCAAATCTTTTTCTAAAGATCGAGAGGCTCTCAATCTTGAGTTCGAGGATTCTGCCCAGGCCAAAAAACCCCGGCGGGAGGCTCCGGCCTCCAAAGCAATCATGGGGTCACAGGTTGACATCGATGGCACGGCCTCGACTGATCACCTGTTGGACTGCTCTGGGGTACCGGCCCATACCGGTACCGACATCCAGGCAGCAGTGGCGTCTATGGGCAATACTGTCCAGACCATGCAGCAGGCCGTTCTGGCATTCATTAAGGCTGCGACGCCCTCGGTACCGATTCCATCGGTACCGACCCCGGTTCCGGTATCCACACCGGAACCGAGACCATCGACTTCCAAGCGTCGATCGGTTCCGCATGCCGGATTCAGGCTTTCGCCCGGTACCGATCCCATGCCCGATACGCCCGATGTCGATACCGATCGGTATGCGTATCGTGCATTGAAAGCACAGAGAGAATACTCAGATTCTTCTGATGAATTAAATTCCTCTGATGACTCTGCTGAGTTTGATCTTCCTGAGGAGCCCTCTTCTCCAAAGAGGAGGATGTCTCCTCCAGGGGATTTATCCTTTCAGGATTTCATTGTTGATGTAGCTAAAGCACTTTCTATTGCTACATCTTCTGAAAAAGAACCCAGATCAAAAAAATTGGATATTTTAGGATACTCTAAAGCTCCTAAAGAGGCAGTCACTCTGCCTATCCATGAAATCCTTCAAGAACACTTGATGGATTTGTGGGAGACTCCTTTAACACTGTCTCCCCATTCCCGTAGGTTGGACACCATGTATCAGGTCCCTCCTTCTCCTGGGTTCCAGAAAACTCAGCTGCCTCACCACTCTATTGTGGTGAAGTCTGCCATGAAGAAAATAAAGAGTCCTAAAAGGCATTCTTCTACCCCTCCAGGGCGAGAATGTAAGACCCTGGACTCTTTTGGTAGAAAGATGTTCCAGGCTAGTATGCTTATAGCCAGGATCAATTCTTATAGCCTTTATATGGGCATGTTTCTTGGACAACTTGCCCTAAAGGTACAGCATTTTGCCCCCTTTATCCCTGATGATCAAAGGGCGGACTTCTTTTCTATGGTGACACAACTTTCAGAGGTCTCCAAGTTCTCCAACAGGGCAGCCTTTGATTCCTTTGAGGTTGCTGGCAGGGCTTCGGGAATTGCTATTGCAGCCCGACGTCTCGCTTGGCTCCAGGCTTCTGACCTAGAACCCTGGGTTGTAGATGGCCTCAGGAATCTGCCCTGTACAGGTGAGAACTTATTTGGTGAAGACTGGCAAATTAAAGCTGCTCAAATGGATGCAGAAAATGCCACTCTAGATAGACTTTCTAAGTCTACTCCTACCCCTGCCAAAAATAAGTCTTTTAAAAGGCCTTACTATAAGAAGGCCAGATTTTCCACAAATACTGGCCAGCAATCTGCTCAGCCTCGCTTTGCTGCTAAGCGTCAGCAATCTAAGCAAGTAAAGTCAAAGCCTGCAGTGTCTGCTACACCCCAGCAGGCTCAACCCCCTCAGGGGTTTTGACTTGCCCCTAGAGAACTTGCCGTTTCTGGCTCTAGAACAACCAGAGCCCCTCACCATTCCTGGAAGGCTAGCTCATTTTGCTCCCAGATGGGAACAAATCACATCAGAGCAATGGACCCTCTCTATTATCAGGGAGGGCTACAAACTTCATTTCTCCAGCCTTCCTCCCCATACCATGGTGAGGCAATTCAGTTCTCCCCCATCTCTTCTGACCCTGTTGGGTCAGGAAGTCTCCTCTCTCCTTGCCCAAGGGGCAATAGAGGAGGTTCCTCTTCCTCAACAGGGGTTAGGGTTCTACTCCCCTTATTTTCTCATAACAAAGAAGACAGGGGGCTTCAGACCTATCCTAGATCTGAGAGAATTGAACAGGTTTCTATTCAAGGAGAAATTCAAAATGCTCTCTCTGGGCATTCTCCTTCCATACCTTCAGAGTCAGGATTGGCTTTGTTGTCTAGATCTCAAGGATGCGTACACTCATATACTCATCCATCCATCCCACAGAAAATATCTTCGCTTTCTGTTCCAGGGAAAACATTTCCAGTACAGAGTACTACCCTTCGGTCTGGCCTCTGCTCCAAGAGTCTTCACAAAATGCATGGCAGTCGTAGCCGCATTTCTCAGAGGCATGGGAATCTTTGTCTTCCCATATCAGGACGACTGGCTCATCCGAGCTCCATCTCAGTCAGAAGCCCAGATTTCTCTGGACCGCACAAGGCGTATTCTTCAATATCTGGGACTTGTGGTAAACGTTCCCAAGTCCCAACTCATCCCTACTCAGTCCCTGGAATTCATAGGGGCCCAATTGGACTCCACCACTGCAAGGGCCTACCTCCCTCTGGTCCGAGGCCAAAGGCTATTAAGCTTGGCCTCCCAGGCTCAGTCCAGAAGTCACTTGTCAGCCAGAGAAATGCTGCAACTTCTGGGCCACATGGCCTCCACGGTCCATGTGGTGCCCTACGCTCGTCTTCATATGAGGGCAGCTCAATGGCTTTTGGCCACCCAGTGGTCTCAAGCATCAGGACTGCTCTCAGACCAAATACTCACCTCAAAACGACTGTTTTGGTCTCTCCAGTGGTGGACATCCTCCAAAAATCTGTTGTTGGGGATTCCCTTCCAACCTTCGTTGCCCCAAACAACCCTCACAACAGATGCCTCCCAAACAGGGTGGGGAGCTCATCTCCAACACCTCTCCACTCAGGGCACCTGGTCTCCTCAGGAGACCACCCTTCACATCAACCTTCTGAAACTGCGAGCAATCTTCCTTGCCCTCACAGTCTTCCACACCCTCCTTGTCAACCTGACTGTCCTAGTCCAGATAGACAATCAGGTAGCCATGTTCTATGTCAAACAAGGAGGGACGGGCTCTCTGTCGCTTTGCAACGAAGCTCTCAGATTATGGGCCTTCGCCAGAGAGCATCAAATTCATCTTCTGGCAGTATATCTTCCAGGAGTTCAAAACTCTCGGGCAGACAGACTCAGTCGAGTTCTGCTTCCACACGAATGGTCCCTGCATATGGACCAGATACGCAGAATCTTTCAGGAATGGGGGACCCCGGACATAGACCTCTTTGCAAGTCCGTGGAATGCCAAACTTCCCCGGTTCTGTTCCAGGACTCCGTGTCAGGGAGCTCAGGCCAACGACGCCTTTCTCCTACATTGGGGTCAGGAATTCCTGTACGCTTTTCCACCCATTCCTTTGATTCCCAAGACTCTGTTCAAACTTCAGAGGGATCACGGATCCATGATCCTCATTGCTCCACGCTGGCCACGCCAAGTGTGGTTCCCTCTCCTTCTACAGCTCTCCCAGGGCTCCTCCCTGGACCTGGGAGCTGCACCAGACCTTCTGTCTCAGGAGCAGGGGACTTTGTGGCATCCAAACCCCAAGTCCCTACATCTCCGAGCTTGGTTACTGAAGGCTTAAGCCTTCATGAGTTTAATCTTTCTCAACCAGTGAAAGATATCCTTCATGCCTCTAGGAAACCCTCTACTAGGCGTTCCTATGCTTTCAAATGGAAACGTTTTTCCATTTGGTGTGCGCAACAGGGTCTTGACCCTCTAGCACTTCCTTTGAATTCTCTACTGGACTATCTCCTGCATCTTTCCAATGCAGGCCTCAAGACGAATTCAGTACGAGTCCATTTAAGTGCTATTGCAGCATCCTTAAAACCTATAAATGGACAACCTGTCTTCTCTCATCCTCTTATTGCAAGATTCATGAGAGGCCTGACCCTCACTAAGCCTCCCATCCGACCTCATCCGGTAGCATGGGACTTGAATTTAGTTCTGGGTCAACTTATGAAGCCACCTTTTGAACCGTTGGTATCTACCTCCCTGAAATTTCTTTCCTGGAAGGTTCTTTTCCTTATTGCAGTCACTTCGGCTCGCTGCATCAGTGAACTGCAGGCTTTGGTGGCTAATCCACCTTATACCAGATTTCATCATGATAAGGTGGTCCTTAGGACGAATCCCCACTTTATGCCTAAAGTGGTCTCGCCTTTTCATCTTAATCAAGAGGTATATCTACCTGTTTTTTTCCCGGCTCCTCATGCATCCAGTGCAGAGAGGAACCTTCATACTCTTGACTGTAAAAGAGCTCTCGCCTTTTACCTCAACAGGACTCAGCCACATCGAAAGTCTTCCCAACTTTTCGTGGCTTTTGATCTTTCTCATTTGGGACTTCCAGTCACCAAACGTACACTTTCCAGTTGGATTGCTCAGTGTATTTCTTTTGCTTACCAGAGTAAGAACATTTCTCTGGAAGGCCATGTCACAGCTCACAATGTGAGAGCCATGGCCACTTCTATGGCTCATCTTCACTCTGTGTCCATAGATCAGATCTGTCGAGCAGCCACTTGGGCCTCTGTTCATACCTTCACAGCCCATTACTGCTTGGACAAGGACTCCCGCCGGGATGTCTTGTTTGGTCAGGCTGTCCTCAAACACCTGTTCCATACTTAAACAACTCCTGCCCACCTTCCCTGGATGGATGCCTGAGATCCATACGAAGATGGTTTACCCTTGGAGGGGGATCTCCCAGGCATCTTAGCTAGGGAGTCCCCATATGTGAGGACTTATTCCTGCTTGTTCCTGGAGATAGCACAGTTACTTACCTGTAACAGGTGATCTCTGGGAACAGCAGGAATTAGTCCTCACAACCCACCCTTCTCCCCTAGGAGTTGTATCTTCTATCTATCTTCCTTTCCTCTCTCTATTGTCTCAGCTATAAACTCGAACTGAGGAGAGCTGGTCAGGAAGGCGGGAAGGCAGCGCGCATGTGCAGTGGGAGGCCCCAAAAGCCTTTCATCTGAAAGGCTGGGGAGCTTTCCTGCGCAGGCTCCGTCGGTACCGACGTACCCATATGTGAGGACTAATTCCTGCTGTTCCCAGAGATCACCTGTTACAGGTAAGTAACTGTGCTATCTCCAGGAACAAGCAGGAATGTAGTCTTCACATATGGGTATCGTCGGTACCGACGGAGCCTGCGTGGGAATGCTCCCCAGCGTCCAATAGGAAAACTCTTGGGAGCATCCCACAGCGCCTGCGTGCTGCCTTCCCGCCATTCCAACTCTCCCTCTTCAGTTTTTCGTTTTCCGCGGAGCCGACAGGTCGCATATCCTGTCACCACAGAAAATTCTTTGTTACTTCTTTGTTTTTTGTGGTCGCGTCTGCCTTCATTTGACGCCTACCGGTATCGCTGGTTCTCTTTTCTTCTTTACTAACAAAAAAAAATATATATCTTTTCTGAAGTACTTTCTTCAGAAGCCTTTTCCCTCTCGGTACTAGGCGCCATTTTGGGCACTAGGCCCATTTTTCTTTTGCAATGGGAAAAAACAGCTACTGGTTTTAAAAAATGTTCTAAGTGTGGCGGTACCATATCCGTCACAGACACCCATAACTGGTGGTGTCTCAAATGTTTAGGACCTGACCACTCTCCATTGGATTGTCTCTCCTGTAGCAAGATGACCAAGAAGGGCTTGCAGAATAGAGCTGCAAATACCGGTACCCTTTTTGCCGCAGATGCGATATCCGTTGCATCGACGTCTTCCAGGGCTTCATCTTCCTCCCATGGATCTCAGGTAACCAAACATAAGTCTGCAAAGACTAGCTGGTCCTCAAAGTGTAGATCTCCTTCAAAGTATCAAGATGCCATCGGTGTTGCTCTTGAGGAAAGTTCACCGGCAAAACAGCCCCGGCGGGAGGCTTCGGCTTCCAAAGCACTAATGGGGCTCCAGGATGTTCTCGAGACTTCTACCTCTGCAAAACTACAGGTGCCATGCTCTGGGATCCTGGACGCTTCTACCGGTACTGACACCCAAGCAGCAGCAGGGAGCGATAGATCAAAGATTTCTCACTATTGAACGCAGTCTAGCGTCTCTTCTAACAGCTTCGGTATCTTTGAAACTGCTTCAGACTGTTCAACAGGCACCGGTACCGACACCGGCACCAGCCTCGGCAGGTATAACCCCCATGCAGAGTCTAGAGTCGATCCCCGGTATCGAAAGATCGGTACCGAGACACCTCAATACCGACTTCGATTGATACCAGTACCATGCCTTGCACGAACATTGGGATCAGATATTTTGAATCTTCCGATGACTCTGCTGATACCAGAGCACTTCTTCTGGAGGATCCATCTCCTTCTCAGCGAAGAATGTCTCCTCCAGAGGGATGTCCTTCCAGGATTTTATTTGTGATGTGGCTCGAGGCCTTGCAATTACAGTGGCTCCTGAAAAAGAACCTAGGGCAGAAGTGTTAGAGATTCTTCAATACCCTAAAGCTCCTAAAAAGGCAGCTACTCTGCCCATTCATAAGATCCTTCATGATCTTATGCTGAAAATGTGGGAGACTCCTTGAACCACATCTCCACACACTCAGACTCGATACCGTGTACCGAGTTCCACCTTGTCCTGGCTTTCAGAAGACTCGGTTGCCACACCATTCAATGGTAGTGGAATCGGCCATGCATAGGATAAAGAGTGCAAAAAAGACATTCTTCCAATCCTCCAGGCCGCGGGTCCAGGACTCTAGGACTCTTGATGCTTTTGGGCATCGATGCTTCCATGCTCTCAGCTAGAATCAGCTCATACATCCTATACATGGGGAGGTTCCTCAAAGAGCCCCCTTCTTCCTGATGATAAAAGACAGGATTTTCTTGCTCTGGTCAGACATGCCCAAGATGTTTCCATGTTTGTCAACCGTGCAGCCTTTGATTGTTTTGAATGCATCAGCAGAACCTCTGCTATCTCCATTGATGTACGTCGTATTGCCTGGCTTCAGGCATCAGACTTGGAAATTCAGTACAAGATAAACTGGGCAACATTCCTTGCACAGGAGAAAATCTCTTTGGCAAGAATTGGCAAGAAAAAGCTAATGAGATTTGACTCTGACAATATTACCTTGGACAGGTTAAAAGTCTGCAGCCAGCCCAGCAAAGAAAAGATCTAATAAAAAAACCTTTTTCAGCAAGGAAAAAAAAAGTTTTATCCTCCTTATACTCAGCAGGGTCACTGTCCAGTCCATGCTGCCCAAAAGGGACAATAGCAGCAAACTAAACAGAAGAAACCAAAAGTCCCAAGAGCTCAGCCAGCTCAGCAGGCTCAGCCTCCTCAGGGGCTTTGACTCTTTTCTAGAGAACTTAGCCTTCCTGCCCCTGCAGGGTCCAGAACCCTCTACCATCCCCGGCAGATTATGTCAGTTTGCCACCAGATGGCACCAAATAACATCAGAACACTGGACTCTGTCTATTGTACGAGAGGGGTGCAGACTTCATTTTCACAGCATGCTCCCTTCTACAATCATAAGACAGTTCAATTCTCAAACCCCTGTCACCAATCTTCTGAGTCAGGAGGTCACAATACGTCTGGCCCAGGGAGCAGTAGAAGAAGTACCCATACCTCAACAGGGTACAGGGTTCTATTCCCCCTATTTTCTCATCCCAAAGAAAACAGGAGGACACAGACCCATTTTGGACTTCAGAGAATTGAACAAATATCTGTTCCAAAAAAAATTCAAAATGATTCCTCTTGGAACACTTCTGCCATACCTTCAGAGTCAGGATTGGCTATGTTTTCTAGATCTAAAGGATGCTTATACTCATATACTCATCCATCCAGATCACAGGAAGTTTCTTTGATTCCTTTTCCAGGGAAGACACTTCCAATACAGGGTTCTTCCCTTCGGTCTGGCTTCTGCCCCAAAGGTTTTCACAAAATGCATGGCAGTAGTAGCTGCATTCCTACGGACTCTGGGGATATTCGTCTTCCCTTACTTGGACGACTGGCTCATTCGAGCACCCACAGCTCCAGAATCCAACTCTGCTCTTACTCGCACAATAAGAGTTTTGCATTACTTGGGATTGGTCATAAATCTTCCAAAATCCCATCTCGTTCCTTCTGAGTCCCTAGAATTCATAGGAGCTCGCCTAGATACCAGACAATCAAGGGCTTTCCTTCCACAGCCCCGCTGTCTTCGCATAGTGCAGCTAGCTTCCCAAGCAGAGGTAAAAACCTCCCTAACTGCTCGGGAAATGCTTCAGCTACTGAGACATATGGCATCCACTGTACATGTGGTTCCTTATGCTCGTCTTCACATGCGAGGAGCCCAGTGGACCCTATCCTCTCAGTGGACACAAGCTTCAGATTGCCTGTCAAACATAATAAGAAATTCAGAACGTCTTATTTCGTCCCTCCAATGGTGGCAGTCGCTGGAAAACCTTCTCATAGGCTTTCCTTTCCAGCAGCCCATATTCCAGGCCACTCTAACAGTTGCATCCCAGTTGGGATGGAGGGCCCACCTGCACGATCTCTCCACCCAGGGCCTCTGGACCCCAGAGGAGGCTTGTCTTCACATAAACCACCTAGAACTCAGAGCAATCTTCCTTGCTCTCAGAGTATTCCAATTTCAGCTCAGCTACAAGACAATCCTAGTCCAAACCGACAATCAAGTTGCCATGTTCTATGTGAACAAGCAGGGCGGAACAGGCTCTCTGTCATTATGGAACGAAGCTTTACGACTAAGGGCCCTCGCCAGAGAGCATCAAATTCACCTCCTTGTGGTATATCTTCCAGGCATTCAAAACCTTTGGGTAGACAAACTCAGCCAAGTACTGCTGCCACACGAATGATCTCTCCATTTGGACCAGATTGCCCGAGTATTCCAAATCTGGGGAACCCCATACATAGACCTCTTTGCAAGTCCACAGAATGCCAAACGTCCCCGGTTCTGTTCCAGAATTCTGGTTCACAGCTGTCAGGCAAGGGATGCTTTCCTGCTTCATTGGGGTCAGGACCGCCTCTATGCCTTTCCCACCCATTCTCCTCATCCCCAAAACACTATTCAAGCTTCAGAGAGACAGAGGTCGTAGGATACTCATAGCTCCACGTTGGCCACGGTAAACGTGGTATCCTCTCCTTCTACATCTCTCTCGGGCTACACCTCTGGAGTTGGGATGCACTCCAGATCTTCTCTCCCAGGAGAACGGGATGCTATGGCACCTGAATCCCCAGTCCCTGCATCTCAGGGCCTGGTTGCTGAAAGCCTAGAACTTCAGGATCTCAACCTTTCTCAACAGGTAAAGGATATCTTTCAGGCTTCCAGAAAATCCTCCACAAGTTGATCATGCGCCTTCAAGTGGAAACAGTTTACCATATGATGTTCTCAAAAGGGACTTAACCCTCTTGTGATACCTTTGGAATTGTTATTGGAGTATCTCCTTCATTTATCAAATTCTGTTTTAAGACCAATTTGGTAAGAGTCCATCTTAGTGCTATTGCAGCCTCTTACAAGCCTCTAAATGGGCAACCTCTTTCCTCTCATCCGCTCATAGCAAGATTTATGAGAGGTGTTCTACTAACAAAACCTCCCATTAGACCACCACCGGTGGCATGGGATTTGAACCTTGTTCTCGGGCATCTCAAGAAACCGCCCTTTGAGCCTTTAGCCACTACAGCTCTAAAATTCCTTTCATGGAAGGTCATCTTCCTAATTGCAATCACATCTGCACGACGCATTAGTGAGTTACAAGCTTTAGTGGCTGATCCTCCTTTTCTCCAGGACCAAGCAGGAAGTCAGTTCTCACATATGGGTGACGTTGATGCCGACGGAGCCCTCGCTGAGCAATTTCCCCAGCTTTCAAAGAAAGCCTTTGGGAATTGCAGCGCGCATGCGCGGTCCCCTTCCCGCCCAAGGGTGCCATCTTGCTCAGTCTTCTTTTTTCCGCGGAGTCCTACAGACGCTGTTTGTATTCACCGCTGAAAAAGTTGATTTTCTCTCATTATTTATTCTTTTTCGCTTCGACGCTGGATTCTTTTTCCCGTCCGGACCCGCTACGCCGGTATCGGGTCCGTTTCTTTATTTTTCGGTTTTTTGTCCTTCGTGACAAGCGTTCGCGCCATTTTTTTCCTTTTCACTGGCAGCCCTGTCTTTTGACCTCGCAGGGGCCCTTTTTCCCTCGATGGCTGCCAGCGGGTTTAAGAAGTGTGATCGCTGTAAGAAACTCATGTCTCTTACCGAGACATACGACTGCTGCCTCTGCTGCCTCGGACCCGATCATGACCCGATGATCTGTGGTCCATGTGGCAAAATGTCCTCAAAAGCGTTGAGTCGGCAGCATCAGCGAGAACGCATCTTCTCTGACTCCGCGTCCGGCCGGGCCCGGACCTCGTCAGAGGCTTCGACGTCCCGGGACTCCGGTACTGAGCATTGTCGGAGTTCCTCTGAGCGGGGGTCTCCTACCCGGGAACATCATAGGAAGAAAAAACCCACGAGGGCGGCGTCGGCGGACGCTCCTGGTTCCTCGAGGGCCAGGTCGCATAGCCCCGACAGCCGTCCCGGGTCCTCGGAGTCGGAGAGGCCTACGAAACATCCTCGTCTCGAGATGGAGTTGCCTGGACACGTGAGTACTGTGGTCCTCGTGGACTCGCCTCCGAAGGAGCTGACGTCGGGCCCGACGCCGTCGGGGCCCGAGTCAGGGGTTGCTGGGTCTCCTGAGCTTGGACTCAGGTTGACGGCCTTGGAGAGCAGTTTAACTGCCTTAATGGTCCAGCAGTGGGCATTGATCGCTGGCCTTGCCAATGCGTCTGCCCCAGCCACCGGGACGTCGACGTCCAAGTCGACCCCGGAGACCGAGCTGATCCTCGAGTCCATCCGAGCTCGAGTCGATCCTCGGTTGCGGTCTCTCTCGGCCTCCCGTTCGGGACCGAGGTCGTCGACGCCAACTCCTTCGGCGTCGGAGCAGAGGGCATTGGTGCCCGTCCGATCGGAGCCACTCGAATCCTCCTCCGCGGAGTCCGACTGGGAATCGGAGGACGAAGAGTCTCTTGGTAGTTTTCGGACTCGGTGTATCCCCTTGGACTCGCCCGAGTCCGAACCTCGGAGACGGTCCCCCCCGGAGGACACCCGGTTCTCGGATTTCGTGCGGGATATGGCCAAGGCCTTGGCATTCCCCGCGGATCCCAAGGAGGAGCCTCGAGCTGAGGAGCTCGATGCCCTCCAGTATGATTCTCCCCCGAAGGAGGCCTTTACTGTACCGGTTCCTCCGATGCTGGAACGACTTCTCTTCCGCATGTGGGAGAACCCGGCGTCGGCGCCGGTGTTAAGCAAGCGGGTTGATTCCATTTATCGAGTCAGCAAGAGCCCCGGCTTCGAAAAGGCACAACTACCGCACCATTCCATGGTGGTGGAATCGGCCATGCATAGACTCAAGAGTCAAAAAATGCACTCCTCGGTGCCTCCCGGTAGGGAGGCCCGGAGCCTGGATGCTATCGGTAGAAAGTGTTTCCAGGGCTCTATGCTTGCTTGTCGAGTCCAGACCTACCAGCTCTGTCCACTGGGATTCGAGAGTGCTCGAAGTTTATCTCTCGGACAGCCTACGATGGCTTTGAAGCATCGGCTCGAGTAGCCGGAGCCGGCATCGGTGCCCGCCGACAGGCTTGGCTATAGTCATCCGACCTCGAGCCATGGGTCCAGGACAAGTTGGTCGATGTCCCCTGCAGAGGTGAAAACCTCTTTGGCAAACCCATGGCTGAAAAGGCTGCACAAATCGAGACCGAGACTCTGACCAGAACTAGGCTGTCCAGAAAAACCCCTGCCTCTTCTCAGAAGAAGAAGGGCTCGGGGAAAAAGCCATTTTACCCGAGGAAGGCGGCTGCCTATAAATACTACCCTCAGTATCAGGCCTCAGCAGCTCCCCAAAAGGGTCAGCAGGCCAAGGGACAGGGTAATGGGTCCCGTAGGCAGCAGGCCCCCAAGCCCACTACACCGGCCCCTGCTCAGATTGAAGGAAAAGGCGGGATACAAAACATGTTAAATAAATAAATAAATAAATCAGCAAAGCCTCTTCCCCTCAGCTGGTTTCTCTAAGCACAGGAGGCAGGCTGGTCCACTTTATTTATTTATTTATTTATTTATTTATTACAGTTTCTTATATACCGCGCTATTTAGAATCAGCGCGGTTTACATCATAACAAAACGACCATAACGACAAACTGTCAGGTTTTACATTGAACAGGAGTACAAACTTGGATAACTGGGTTAACTATATACAAACTTGGATAACTTTGCCCACAGGTGGTCAGCCATCACATCAGATACCTGGGTACTTCATATAATTCAGAAAGGCTATCTTCTACACTTTCACCAGGTACCTCCCTCCTACTTTCCAGGGGAGCCTCCAAGACTCCCTCTGCACAGGGACTTACTCCTTCAGGAGTTGGCAAGTCTTCTTCAGGAATAGGCTGTGGAACCGGTGCCCCACTACCTGAGAGGTCACGGCTTTTATTCCAGGTACTTTCTGATACCAAAAAGAACAGGAGGCCTCGGACCCATCCTGGACTTGCGAAACCTCAACAAGTTCCTGGCAAGGGAAAAGTTCAAGATGCTTTCCCTTGGAATCCTGCTGCCCTACCTCCAGCGGGGAGACTGGCTATGCTCCTTAGATCTAAAGGATGCCTATACTCACATCCTTATTCATCCAGACCACAGGCAATATCTCAGATTTGTTGTGGGAGGAAATCATTACCAGTACAGGGTCCTGCCCTTTGGCCTATCCTCCGCCCCACGGGTTTTCACCAAATGCCTGGCAGTGGTGGCGGCCTATCTCAGACTTCAAGGCCTTTTTGTGTTTCCATACCTGGACGACTGGCTCATCCGGGCCCAGTCTTCCCAAGAAGCCACTCAAGCCACTCATCGCACTGTGTCCCTGCTCCAGCACTTGGGCTTTGTCATAAACTTCGCAAAGTCCACTTTGCTCCCCTCTCACGATCTCAAATTCATCGGCGCAAGGTTAAGCACTCTTCAGGCGCGGCCTTCCTGCCTCTGGACAGGGCCCACAGGCTCATGAATCTCGCCAGCCACTTTTGCAGCAATTCCCTGGTCTCTGCCAGGCAATTTCTGAGACTGCTCGGCCATATGGCTTCCACGGTCCATGTGACCCCCAATGCCCGCCTGAACATGCGACCTGTCTAGTGGTGCCTTCGCACTCAGTGGCATCAGGCCACGGGGAGCCTGACGGACTCAGTACAAGTCTCGGACCTGCTGGTCTCTTCTCTGCGGTGGTGGCTTCATCTGCCAAACCTAGTGCTGGGAGTGGATTTTCAATCTCCTCCTCCTTCTCAGGTATTAACAACCGATGCTTCTCTCTTGGGATGGGGAGCACATTGCCAAGGGACATGTACTCAAGGCCTCTGGACTCCTTGGGAGTCTGCGCAGCAGATAAACTTCCTGGAGCTCAGAGCCATCCGCCTAGCTCTGAGAGCCTTCTCCCACCTCACTTCTCACCGGTCTGTACTGGTCCAGACGGACAATCAAGTAGCAATGTTCTACGTGAACAAACAAGGAGGCACAGGCTCCTTCCTTCTCTGTCAGGAGGCACGACGGCTGTGCTCTTGGGCAGTCGGCCACGGCATACTCCTCAAAGCGGTCTATCTCCCAGGTCAAGAAAATTACCTGGCAGACAAACTAAGCAGGATCCTCCAACCACACGAGTGGAGATTGGATCCATTAGTGGTTCAGCAGATCTTTCTCAAGTGGGGACTCCCCACCTTGGATCTGTTTGCCAGTCCTCTGAACCGGCAACTACCCAGATTCTGCTCTCGACAACCGCATCCTCTCAGAGTAGCGCCGGATGCTTTTCTGATTCCATGGTCCACAGGCCTCTTGTATGCCTTTCCTCCCATGCTGCTGGTGTCTCGAACGCTCTTCAAAGTTCTCCGAGACAAAGCCTCGCTGATCCTAGTGGCTCCCCGGTGGCCGAGGCAACCTTGGTTCCCGCTTCTAATGCAGCTGGCGGTGGACACTCCTCTTCCTCTGGGGTTTCAACCCGATCTCCTGACACAAGACCACGGGTCTCTCCTACACCCCAACCTCCAGTCCCTTCATCTGATGGCCTGGCTGCTGAAAGGGTAGTCCTTGCTCCCCTCCTGCCTCGGGAGGTGGAAGAGGTCGTCTTGGCCTCCAGGCGGCCCTCCACCCGGAAGTCCTACGCTCTTCAGTGGCGTCGCTTTTCCGTGTGGTGTGCTCAGCAGTCTGAGAATCCCTTCTCCTGCTTGGTGGCAGTGGTCTTGCAATATTTGCTTTACCTCTCCAATCTGGGCCTTATGTCCAACTCTGTCAGAGTCCACCTCAGTGCTCTCTCTGCACATCACACACCGGTAGATGGCAGGCCTCTGTCCAACCACCCTTTGGTGGCTCGTTTTCTCCGAGGCCTCCTTCTGCTTAAGCCTCCTTTGCATCCACCAGCCCCTGAATGGGATCTGAATGTGGTCTTGCAGCGGATTACCTGTCCGCCCTTTGAACCTATGGCTACCTGCCCTCTTCGTTTTCTTTTTTGGAAAACCTTGTTGTTGGTAGCCCTTACCTCTGCTAGGCGTGTTAGTGAACTGCAGGCCCTAGTATCTGATCCTCCTTACACTAGGTTCTACAGGAATAGGGTGGTCTTACGGACTCACCCTAAGTTTCTTCCAAAAGTGGTTTCTCTTTTTCATCTCAACCAGGAGGTGGTTCTTCTGACCTTTTTTCCCAGGCCGCACTCCAGCTGGGCTGAAATGGTCCTGCATACCCTGGACTGTAGAAGGGCCTTGTCCTTTTACCTTGACCGTACGCGGGAGCATAGGAGGGCTGTTCAGCTCTTCGTTTCTTTTGACCCCAATAACTTGGGGCTCCCTGTCTCCAAGCGTACCTTGTCCATCTGGGTAGCTGACTGTATCGCCTGGGCTTATGGGGCAGCCGGCCTCTCGTTGGAGGGTCGAGTCACGGCTCATCGTGTTAGGGCGAAGGCTGCGTCAGTGGCACACCTCCGCAGTGTTCCGTTGGCAGACATCTGTCGGGCTGCTACTTGGTCTTCAAGCCAGACTTTTGCGGCACATTACTGCCTGGAGAGGGAGTCCCGCAGGGACAGTGCTTTCGGTCAGGCAGTCCTCCATAATCTCTTTGAGGTTTAGGCAACTCCTACCCTCCGGCCCTGGTGTTGGGCTACGGTCGGGGGTGTTTTCAGAGAAGATTCCTTCCTTCTACTCTGCTGAGCTAGACGGAGCTCATTTTTGTGCTTGGGGTCTCCGGTAGCCTTAAGCTTTGGAGTCCCATATGTGAGGACTGACTTCCTGCTTGGTCCTGGAGAAAGAGTAATTACTCACCTGTAACAGGTGTTCTCCAGGAGCAGCAGGAATCAGTCCTCACAACCCTCCCTCCTCCCCTTGGAGTTGCAGTCCTATCATTTCGTTTTGCTAATTTTTTTGCTGTCTTTTAGCTATGTCATCAGACTGAGCAAGATGGCACCCTTGGGCGGGAAGGGGACCGCGCATGCGCGCTGCAATTCCCAAAGGCTTTCTTTGAAAGCTGGGGAAATTGCTCCGCGAGGGCTCCGTCGGCGCCGACGTCACCCATATGTGAGGACTGATTCCTGCTGCTCCTGGAGAACACCTGTTACAGGTGAGTAACTACTCTATTCAAGATTTCACCATGACAAGGTTGTTCTTAAGACTCATTCTCACTTTATGCCAAAGGTGGTCTTGCCTTTCCACTTAAACTGTATTCTTTCCGAGGCTTCATGCCTCCAATGCAGAAAGGAACCTTCATACCTTAGACTGCAAAAGAGCCTTAGCCTTTTATTTATTTATTTATTTATTTATATATTTACATTCTCTTATATACCGCGCTATTCTGCATCAGTGCGGTTTACATTGAACAAACTGAAATTACATTGAACAGGATATTATAACTTGGAGATAACTATTTTACAGGTAACATGGGCTATGGAGGGTTAAGTGGCTTGCCCAAGACCACAAGGAGCACCTGTGGGACTAGAAACCCCAGTCCTTCCGGCCCAAGGTTGCTGTCCTCTAGTGGGATTTGAACCCCCGACCTTCCGGCCTGAAGTACCTTGCCCCAACCACTAGGCCACTCCTCCACTTTTACCTGCAAAGAATGCAGCAACATAGAAAATCTTAACTTTTTTGTTGCTTTTGATTTTAGTCATTTGGGACTTCCAGTTTCCAAAAGAACTAACTGGATTACACAGTGCATATCCTTCGCTTATGAGAGTAAGGGGCTTTCTCTCGAGGGCCATGTCACAGCTCACAATGTGAGAGCCATGGCAGCCTCTATGGCTAACCTTCATCCTGTGTCTATAGACATCTGCAGAGTAGCTATTTGGGCTTCAGTGCACACTTTTACAGCCCACTACTGTTTAGACAAGGACTCCCGTTGGGATGCCTTGTTTGGCCAAGCTGTTTGTCAGCATCTCTTTCAGACTTAATGCAATTTCTACCCACCGTCTGGGTTTGGATGCCAGAGATCCATGGGAGGAAGCATGATCCATCTCACCATGGGTTTAAAGCTTTCTGGGGGCCATCTCCCTGGCATCTTTTAGCTGGGGAGTCCCCATATGTGAAGACTATATTGCTGCTTGTTCCTGGAGATAGCGTAGTTACTCACCTGTAACAGGTGATCTCCAGGAACAGCAGGAATTTAGTCTTCACAACCCACCCACTTCCCCTAGGAGTTGTCTCTCTATCTCTCTCTCCTTCTCTCCTTTGTCTCAGCTATAAACTCAACTGAAGAGGGAGAGTTGGAATGGCGGGAAGGCAGCACGCAGGCGCTGTGGGATGCTCCCAAACGTTTTCCTATTGGACGCTGGGGAGCGTTCCCTCGCAGGCTCCGTCAGTACCGATGATACCCATATGTGAAGACTAAATTTCTGCTGTTCCCGGAGACTACCTGTTACAGGTGAGTAACTACGCTTTCTCCTCCTTTTGTTCTTTTATGTCTGTCACTGTGGTAATGCAAAAGATATAGATGCAGTAAAATGAGTGACAGGTTATTTGAGAGATACTCATCTCATTAGATCCTAACTTGTCAGATTCCAATGGAGTGTTTGCTTTAGCTAGATATATACTTTATCTGAGACAAACGTACCAGAAAAAAAAGGCAGATAATTCAGTCACGGAGACAAAATGGCAACTGTTGTGATGAAGTAGTTTTATAGTTTGGTAAACACAACCATGGAATTTAATAGTATTCGTTTGTAAGTGTATTTGATTCAAATTACGCAGGGTTTTAAAAAACATGGCAGGAATTAGGATTTTTCGATATTGTCCTGCTTGACCAGTCCAAGTAGGTTGTGTTTCGCTACCAGCAGTGGTGGAGATGGAGAAAAATCCAGAGGTTTCCTATAATATTTGGAGCAGCTAGGGGCATATGTACAACCCCAATATGTTTTATCTTAAACAGTGTGGATACATCTGAGCAGCTGAGTGAAACTTTGAGGAAAGATTTAGCATGTGAGTAATTTCTCTCAGAACAGCATTCTCACTTGAGCCCAATGTTGGAGACTCCTGTTGGGACACCCTTAAAACCAATGCCACCCTGAGTTTCGAAAAATAGGCATGGTCTTTCTGAAATCCATGTTTCTATCTAGTCAGCCCTTCTATATCACCTACTAAAGTCTCTTTTTTTACCTTTAGAGATCTTCTGTGTTTGTCCCATGCTTTCTCAAATTTAGATATTGCCCATGTTTCTAGTGCCTTAACTAGTAGACTATTCACGCATCTACCACTCTTTCCATAAAGAAATATTTCCAAATATTACTCCAGAGTCTGTCCCCTTTCACCCTCATCCTATGTCCCCTCATTGCAGAGCTTACTTTAAATTGAAAGAAGCTCTCCTGTGCATTTATGTCACGGAGATATTTAAATATGTCTATCATATCTCCTCTATCCTCCCTTTCCTCTAAAGTATACATACTGTGAACTTTGTCTCTATATGGTTTATAATGAAGACCATTTTGGTAGCCACTCTCTGCACCGACTCCATCCTGTTTATATTCTTTTGAAGTTGTGGTTTCCAGATTTTCACACACTTCAAATGAGGTCTCGCCAAAGACTTATACAGAAGCACTATCATCTCCTTTTTTAATGTTGGCCATTCCCTCTCCCTCTGCACCCAAGCATCCTTCTGACTTTCACAGTCTCCTTTTCCATCTGTTTAAAATCATCAGAAACAATCATGCCCAGATCCTGCTTTTCTTTCGTGGACAGAAGTACTTCTTACTTTATACTGTACTGCTCCCTTGGAGTTTTGCAGCCCAAATGCATGACCTTCATTTTTTATCATTAAATCTTAGCTGCCAAATTCTTGACCATTCTTCAGGCTTAGCTAGATCCCCCTCCTCATGTTATTTACTCTTTCTTGGTGTCTATTGCGGATTTTGGTATCATCCGCAGAGGCAAACCTTATCCGATAGCCCTTCTGCAATATCACTAAAAAATGTTAAAAAGAATCAGGCCAAGGACAGATCCTGATGGCACACCATTGATAACTTCGTCCTCAGTGTGAGCTCCATTTACCTGTACCGTTTGTCGCCTCTCACTGAACCAATTTGTAACCTAGTCAGTCATTTTGGAGTCTATCCCTGGAGTGCTCAATTTGTCGCCTGTGCGGAACGGTGTCAAAGGCTTTACTGAAATCTAAGTACAGCATATCTAGGGCTGTCCTTCGGTCCAACTGTTTGATTTCTTTGAATGGGTGACCAATCAGATTTGTCTAACAAGACCTACCTCTGGTAAACTCCTACTGCTTTGGATCCTGCAATCCATTGGACTCCAGCACCTCACTTACCTCTGTTTTAATAGCATTTCCATTCATTTACTCACCATAGAGGTCAAACTGTTGTTTTCGACCTCATCCTTCTGCTTTTGGTTAAAGGGACCACATGTGCCTTTCTCCAGTCCTCTGGGACCACTCCCGACTTTAAAGAAGCATTGAAAACGTCTGACAGTGGAACAGATAGAATCTTCCCCAAGTTTCTTCAGTACTCTCGTATGTATCCCATCCAGCCCTATCACTTTGGCTACTTTTGTGTTCATGAGGAACTGGCTAAACTAAGTATTCTGAAAATTGTTCAAGATCCCCTTCACTTCTGTTTCTTTTTGTGAGTGTGTTTTGAGGTCCTGCACTGGGCCATTTATCTTTGAATACAGAACAAAAATATTTGTTAGCAATTCCACTTTATCCTCATCAGCTTCTACATATTCCTCCCCTTAACCCTTGAGTCTAACAATACCACTTTTGCACGTCTCCTTTCATTTATTTATTTAACTAACAGGTTTTTTTATACCACTTTATCATTTCAGTCAAAGTAGTTTACCATCTTTGTCTTGAGCCCTGTTCCAGTGGATTTAGTCTCTTCTGCCTGGTTATAGTACTCCCTTCTTGGAGCCTGCTGCGGCCTTCCTTTCTGATGCCATGTATGACCTGGTATGTTCGGTGGCCAGGGATGGTGTCGTAACGACTCTCATTGCATTGGATTTGCCTTTGTCACTGGGCGGCAGACACATCCTCCAAAGCCTGGTTGGTTCAACTGGCCTTAATAGGGAAGTTCCTGTTTAAAACAGATTTGGAGAAGCTGGTGAAGGACCTAGGCGAGACAAAACCTTACTGCTTCCCGAAGGACAGATCCAGGGGACCTGTGAAGTGGGCCATTCCCCTTTTCTCACCTGCCCGTGTCTGCCAGACCACCAACGGCGCGCTGACTGCATTCCAGGGGGTCTTGGGACTGTCGTTGCTACTGACCTGGGAAACCTCTCTTCCCCCTCTGCTTCAGGGTCTTGGGCTCGTTCTTGGTCCTTTCATGGAGCACGTGGACCCAGGAACTTGGCCCCTTTCAGAGGAGGACCCTCCCAGGCTGCACAAAGGTTTGGGGGCCTTTTCCCTGGTGTCCCCAGTGAGCGGTAGGCTTCGCCTTTCCTTTCAGGAATGGGCCCAGGTTACCAAGGATTGCTGGGTACTAGACACCATGCCGTTTGACTTTGTCCTGGAATACATGAAGCTGATTCCCAATGCCTTCATTTCCCTTTGTGAGTCTGCAATCAAAGGTGCTATGGTGTGGACCACCTTGGACAAGTTGCTTCACCTAAAGGTGGTGGTGCCCGTCTCCCCAGATGAGCAGGGTAAGGGCATATCTCCAGGAACAAGGTGGAATGTAGTCTTCACATATGGGTATCGTCTGTACTGACTGAGCCTGCGCGGGAACACTCCCCAGCGTCCAATAGGAAAGCTTTTGGGAGCATCCCATAGCGCCTGCGTGCTGCCTTCCTGCCTTTCCCAACTGTCCCTCTCCAGTTCTTTGTTTTCCGTGGACCCGACAGGTCACACATCCTGTCACCGCCAAAAAAAATCCCTTCTATTCTTTTTTGTGGTTGCGTCTGCCTTCCATCGATGCTACACCGGTACCGCCGCGTCTTCTTTCTTTTTTTCTTAAAAAAAACAAAAACAAAAAAAACCTTTTTCTGGAGTCTTTCCAGTAATTTACTCTTCAGGTGCTACACGCCATTTTGGGCACTAGGCCCATCTTTTTCCTTCAAAATGGAAAAACCCGCTTTGGGTTTTAAAAAGTGTTCCAAGTGTGGCGGTACCATCTCCGTCACCGACACCCATGAGTTGGTGCCTCAAATGTTTAGGTTCTGACCACTCTATTTCAGAGTGTGTTGCCTGTGGGATGATGTCGAAAAGGGGCCGGCAAAACTGAGCTGCTAAACTTAGCACCCTTTCTACCTCCGATGCAGCTGCCGTGGCATCGACGTCTTCCAGGGCTTCGTCGTCTTCCCATGGATCTCAGGTAACTAAACATAAATCTAGCCGGTCCTCAAAGGGTAGATCTCCTTCTAGACATTGAGATACCTCTGGCGTTGCTCTTGAGGGACTTTCACCGGCAAAATTACCTCGGCGGGAGGCTTTGGCTTCCAAGGCACTAATGGGGCTCCAGGATGTTCTAGAGGCTTCAACCTCGGCAGAACTACTGGTGCCATGCTCTGGGGTGCCGGCCGCTTCATCTGGTACCAATACCCAAGCATCGGCAGCGTTGATAGACCAGAGATTCTTGGCTATTGAACGCAGTCTGACAGCTCTTCTCACGGCCTTGATGCCGGCATCGACTGCATCAACATCGGCAGGTATTCTACCGGGACCGAGTCATGCGTGTCTATCCGGCATCGACAGGTCGGTACTGGACCACTCCGATGCCGACTTCGATCGATACCGGTACCGTTCCTTGCACGATCACCCAGATCGGAGATAATGCGAATCCTCGGATGAGTCTTTAGACTCTGAAAGCTCTGCCGATACCAGAGTTCTTCTTCCTAAGTATTCTTCTTCTCCTCAGCGTAGGATGTCTCCACCAGAGGATGTCTTTTCAGGACTTCATCTGAGATGTGGCCCGAGGTCTTTCCATCACAGTGGCTCCTGAAAAAGAGCGTAGGGCAAAGGAATTAGAAATCCTACAATACCCTAAAGCTCCCAAGGAGGCAGCTACCTTACCTATTCATGAGATCTTGCATGATCTTATGTTAAGGGTGTGGGGAAATGCCTCTAACCACATCTCCTCCTCACTCTCGAAGACTCGACACCATGTATCGAGTTCCTCCTTGTCCTGGGTTTCAGAAGACTCAATTACCACATCATTCCATGGTGGTGGAATCAGCTATGAGAAGGATAAAGAGTACAAAAAGGCATGCATCTAATCCTCCAGGACATGAGTGTCGGACTCTTGACACCTTTGGACGTCAAACCTTCCAAGCTTCCATGCTTTCTGCTAGGATCAGTTCCTATATCTTGTATATGGGAATGTTCCTTAAGGGAGGTCACAGGAGATTTAGAGCTTATGAGCCCCCTCCTTCCTGATAAGAGGCAAGATTACCTCGCCCTTGTCAAACACGCTGAGGATGTTTCCAAGTTTGTGAATCGTGCAGCCTTTGACTGCTTTGAGTGCATAAGCAGAACCTCTGCCATTGCCATAGGTGCACGTAGAATTGCCTGGCTCCAGGCATCTGACTTGGAAATTTGGATACAGGATAAACTAGGGAATATTCCTTGCACAGGAGAGAATCTCTTTGGCAAGAATTGGCAGGAAAAAGCTAATGAGATAGATGCTGACAATATCACTTTGGATAGATTGTCTAAATCTACAGCTGATCCTGCATGGAAAAAATCCTCTAAGAAACCATTCTTCAGTGAGAAGTTTTATCCCTCCTATACCCAGCAGGGGCATCGTTTAGGTCAGTCTACCCAAAAGGGACAGCAGCAACAACCTAGGCAAAAAAAGACAAAAGCAGCTAAGCCTCAAACGGCTCAGCAGACTCAGCCTCCACAGGGGCTTTGACTCCTATCTAGAGAACTTTGCCTTCCTGGCCCTGAACGGCCCAGAAACCTCCACCATCCCAGGAAGGTTTTGTCATTTTGCCCCCAGATGGGGTCAGATAACAGCAGAAAATTGGACTCTGTCTATTGTAAGAGAGGGGTACAAGCTTCATTTCCTCAGCATGCCCCCTCCTACAATGTTAGACAGTTCAATTCTCAGACCTCTCTCAATGACCAGTTAGGTCAAGAGGTCACTGTGCTCCTTGCTCAAGGGGCAATAGAAGAGGTACCTTATGCCTTCAAATGGTGCAGATTCTCACTGTGGTGCGCAGAGCGACAGGTCAACCTATTTTTGTGCTCTGTGCAGCTTTTGCTGCAGTATTTGCTTCACCTGTCTCAGGCAGGACTGAAGTCCAGCTCTTCCGGGTCCACCTCAGTGCACTCACCGCAAACCACCATCTTATTGAGGGCAAGTCCCTCTCCATCCAGCCTCTCATATCCTGCTTCTTACATGGTCTCTTGTCCAAGCCTCCTGTCTGCTTGCTGGCGGCGGAGTGGGACCTCACCGTGGTGCTGTCACAACTCACTAGCTCAGCATTTGAGTCCCTGGCTACTTGCCACTTATATTTCCTTTCCTGGAAGGTCATGTTCTTGGTGGCACTCACGTCTGCTTGCAGGGTCAGCGAGCTCCAAGTATTGGTGGTGGATCCACCCTACACAAGATTCTATAAGAACAGTCATGCTTTGCACACACCCCAAGTTCCTTACCAAGGTGGTGTCCCCTTTTCACCCCATCCAGGAGGTGGTGGCTCCCCACCTTTTTTTTTTTTTCCCATGGCCTCACGCCAGCAGGGTGTCCTTCATATTCTGAACTGTAAGAGGGCCCTGTCCTCCTACATCAACATACCCAGGGCCACAGCAAAGCCTCAGCTTTTCGTCTACTATGACCCCAGTTGGTTGGGGACAGCAGTGATCAAGCGGTCTCTGTCCACTTGGGTGGTGGACTGCATTGCACTCATGAGCAGGCTGGGCTCTCGCTGGAGCGCCGGGTCACAGCGCATCTGTAGCAAATTTGTGTTCCGTTCCATTGCCAGAAACCTGCTGGGCTGCCACCTGGTCATCGGTCCATACCTTCACAGCTCTTTACTGCCTGGAGAGGGAGTTCCATAGGGACAGTTCCTTTGGCCAGGCAGTCATCTATTCAGGGTGTAGGCAACTCATGTCCTGCGGCCATTGTGTGTTCAGGCTACTACAATGCTGGTTTCTTGCTGGACACTTGGGCCACTCAGGAGTCTCTCAAGAACTTGCTGCTGCTCATGGCTCACCTTTTCCTGGTCATTCGTGGCTTTTTATAGGTTTTTGGTAGTCGGTAGCTAGGGCGTCCCATATGTGAGGACTGACTTCCTGCTTGTTACTGAAGAAAGTGTAGTTCCTTATCGTTCCTCCAGTTTAGTCCTCAACCTCTGGGTAGTGAACCTCCTCTTGCAGCTTGGAGACTGGGCATGTCAAAAACTCATGACATCACTGGATATAGCCTGCTGGTCTCTCCCATCAGCCCCCAGTGTGTCCAGTCTCCATGCAGCAGGAGGACATAGTGAGCCTAGCTTCTGGGCTAACCTGGGGGAACAGATAAGGAGCATTTAGTGTGACAAATTCTATTCTGATTTTACTTTTGATTTTTACCTTTAATTTTACTTTTAATTCAGTTACCTTTGGTTAATTGGCAATCAAGGATTAGTTCCCTTTAGTTGTTAGGAGCAAATTTCCTTATATTTACAGTAACTTTAAATTTGAGTCTGGCTCTTTAAATTAGTAGCAGCTCTTGCCTTCCCTCCTTGTCAGTTATTTTCACTTGCTGCAGGCATTCGCCGGTGGGGATCTCTCTCCCTTGACGGTAAGGGAGAGAGCTCCGGGACCCGTACAGCCACACTGAAGCTGTGTGAGATGGAGCCTCTCCGTTGCTGCGGGATTTTAATTTTACCCTGTGGAACCGGCTGAGCAGTCCTTGCTGCGCTGCCAGGCGCAGCAGCGCGGCTTGAGGACCGGATGAATTCAAGATGGTAGGAGCAGGCTGCGTGGCTTTCGGCCCTGCAGGTAAGGCCTTTGGGCTCTTTTGGTCTGCTGATGCCTCCTTTTTGCAGCAGCTGTTTTTTTTGGTGCCAAAATTCGTTGGCAAAGGGGCGGCCATTTTCTCTCTAGGTATTTGGACCGCATGGCGAGAGTTGCAGTGAGCTGCCTGTGTGAGGAAGACAGGCAGAATAGCTAGATTTTTAGGTCTAGTGTTTTTCTTTTGTTTGTAGGTTTTTTGAGGCTCGGGGGGGTTCCTCAGCCTTAAGGGGGCTGTTGTCTGTCCTCTTTATTTTTAAGTTTATTCTTAGTTTGATAGGACAGCAGTTTTGGCATTGATCTCTGATGCCACATGTTCTTTCCCTCCTAATCATGCCTCTGAGGAGCATCTGTTAAGTCCCAGGATATATTAGGCAAATTGCCAGCTTTTAGGTTTTTCAAGAGCAGAGCCCTAACTTGTAGTTGGAAGGAGGGACAGGCTGGAAGTGTGCTTTTGTGTATTCTATAGTGAAAGTTGCCCAAAATCCTGTGGTTTCACAGGGACAGGTTTAGGAAACCTTAGGATATAAAAAAAAATATAATAGTTAAACTGTCAACCAAGAAGTGCCTGTGCTACTGTCTATGGCCACCAGAGGGCAGCTGGTACACTCAGTAGTGCCTTTCTGTGACAGTGTGTATGCAGTCATCTTCAGATTGGTCTCTGCAAGTCAGGGAAGAAATAACCACAGGGCCACCTCATGGGCACTCAGGGATTAGTGACTAAACAAGCAACTGTAATGTTCTGCAAATCAAGATTATATGACCAAGATTTAAAGCTCTTCTGTATCGTTAGTCGGGCTCTGGTGCCCTAAAGGCCACCGGATAGCAGTGCTGCTCATGAATCACATATAGTATTCAGTGCCCCCATCCCTGGGGGGGGGGGGGGGAGGAATACGAAATTGTATTCCTCATCAGGTTCACACAGGCAGCAACCTCTAAGACCTCCACTTGCAAGGTTGTCTGTATATCCCACTGCTATTTCTCTGACCGCAGGAAGGCCGGGGGGGGGGGGGGGGGGGGGGGAGGGGAGGGCCTGTGTGTGTGTTTCATAGCTCTACTTAGCATGCCCTTCCCAGGAAATTCTCATCTATTTCTAGAGTCTGTGCTGTCAGAGCAGGGCTTTAAGCACTTAGCAGGGGCACTAACCCGTTTGTGCCATCTTGTTAAAGGGCCCATGCTGAGGGTGAAGAGAAGGAAGTCTAGGTAGCACAGTCTGGTACTTAGCGCTCCAGGGCATTGGAAGGTTTCATAGAGGAAGTCAATACTCTGTGTATGCTCCATGCATTCACCCTACTATGTTCAAGCATGCTCACTGCACTGTGTTTGGGTGACAGGTGCTGGGTCACCTGTATATGTAGATGTGCATTTTGTATGTGCTCACAATTGCTTAGGCATGATTTTTGGGTGCACTCTTTGCAGAGTGAGACTGCATTTCTTTGCTCAGACTATATTATCAGACTAAGGTAATTTCTCCAGTAATGGGGGGATGTTGATTGTAATAAAGTGCGTGAGGTCCTCATGGTGTTACATGGGGTTGGAGATGCAGTCGTGGGATCTGCTGTGGAGTGAGCCATCCGGGGGAGCTACAGTGTCAGTCACCAGTTTCCCTTTCTCTTTGGGCTTTGCTCCCAGATCCTAGCCCCTCTTTCTCTCTGATGTCCAGGACGCAAGGTCCCCGCCCACTGGACAATCTATTCTCAGCCTTTTCTCAATGTTGGCTGAAGGACTGGGAGAGCGAGAAAGGAAGACCAGGAACCAGCACCAGCTCTGATGTCTCTCCACTGCCAGTGTTTGCTACAGTCACTTATTCCTGGTCAGTTATTTGAGTATACTGATTGCCTACAGGTCAGGGTGGCATACAGTCAGTTACGGTATTTCTATTTCTCTTGTCCCTGAAGGGCTCACAATTTATATTTTGGTACCTGAGGCAGAGGGTTAAGTCGCTTAACGAAGGCCAGAAGGACCACTTGTGGGACCAGAAACCCAAGGTTTTATGGCCCAAGGTTGGTGGTCTCAATTGGAATTCAAACCCTTGGTCCTCTTGCAACTTACCTCGACTACTAGGCCGCACTGCTCCCTGTGAGCTAGCCATAGGGCCAGGTGCAGCCTGTTACTTTCAAGGCAGAGACCTTGGGGAGGTTCATAAGGATACGAGAAATGCCATACTGAGTCAGGCCAAGCTCTTTCAGGTCCAGTATCCTGTTTCCTAGTGTAGCCAATCCTGGTCTTAAGGACCTGGCTGGTTTCCAAAAAGACGAATAGGCTACTCAGTGCTTGTATCGGGGCAAGCGGATTCATGTATGCTCATATTTTAAGGGTTCCGTTGCATGTACAACAGATGTGATGCTCTGTTGGGTTGTGTGCCTTGTAGAACATCTTGAATTGGTGAAAGTTGGTATAAAAAAAATTATTTTCCAGCTTCTCCCTAATAAAAGGTTATGGACCTTTCCTTCGGGAGCTTGGCCAAAAGCTTTGTTAAACTCCGCTATGTTCGGAGATCGTTTCGCACAAGGCTGTTGGAGTACACAGGAGACCCAGTGGTCAATCAACCGACTGGAAATGTGAGCGATACGCTGGTCGTTGCAGGCTTTCAAAGCTACGGTGACAGGTCGAGCGGTGCGAGTTCTGTCCGACAGCTCCGCGGTGGTGGCCTATATCAATTGGCAGGGCAGAACCGGAAGTGTGGCCATAGAGGCCGCGGCAGAGGGTCTATGTGTGTGGATAGAGCTTTGGCTGCCAGCGTTTTCAGTGGGGCATGTTGCGGGTAAGGACATTGTGACGGCGGATTTCCTCAGCTGGGTCCGAGTAGATGCCAGAGAATGGGAGTGGCATCTGGAGGTGTTTGCACAGATCGGTCGCATATGGGGACAGCCAGTAATGGACCTCATGGTGGCGTTTCACTCTGCGTAAACGGGTCGCTTCTTCAGCAGACGACACGAAAGGAGGTCGGAAGGCATCGGCGCACTGTTTCAAAGGCGGCCATCGTCCGGTCTTCTCTGTGTCTTTCCACTGGGGGCACTCATAGGTCGAGTGGTTCTGCATATCAAAGTGCTTCGGGGAAACCTGTGGTTGGGGGGCCTCGGGCTGGCTGAGGTGCCCGCGGCGCCTGTGGTATGCCTGCCTCATACGGTTGATCGGGAATCCATGGAGGTTTCTGACATTGGAGATTCTGTTGCTGCGGAGTTCCCATTGAATGCATCAGGTGCATCGGTTTTTTCTTACGGGGTGGCCATTGAAAGGGCAAGCTTAAGGAAGAAGAGTTGCTTGACAGCAGTCTTTGCCACCTTGCCGCAAAAAAAAAAAAAAATTCTACATCCCTTGCATATGTGCGTATATGGCGCATCTTTGAGAACGGGTGCTCGCGGAGGCACGCTCGCGTGACAACAGTGTCAGTTCCCTTGGTATTAAGTTTTCTGCAGGACGGGTTTGGTAAAGGCAGGTCCTGGAGAGTTCAGTTAGCAGCTCTGTCTTGCTATAGGGGCAAAGGACAGGGAGTGGCGCTCATGCACAGGTCTGTGGTACGCTTTCTCAGGCGGTTACCAGACTAGCCCTGTCTTAGGATATTAATTCCACCGGGGAAGCTCAAGTTGGTTTTAGGAGCGTTAGCTAGCGCGCCATTGGGGCTCTTGCAACAGGCATATGTAAAGGGTTTTGCCTTGGAGACGGTATGTTTGATGGTCATCTGTTCGGCGAGGCGATTTTCAGAGTTGCAGGCGTTGACCTGTCAGGAATTGTTTTTTGTCTGTCTCCGGACAGAAGGTGGCCTGGCGGCTGGTTCCGTCGTTGCTAAAGGTGGTTTCTAAGTTCACCTAACTAAAATGGTCTCTCTCCCAGCGCTAGGTGCGGCAGAGGGGAGCGTATTGAACCATAGCTTGCGCTGTTTGGACGTCAGAGTGCTGCGGCAGTGTTTAAAGGTTTCAGAAACTTTTGCAAGGTGGATCGTCTCTCTTCGGGGTGTTCGGAGGGCCCCGCAAAGGGAAGCGGTGGCGAAGGAGTCCATTTCTGGATGGCTTGGAGCGGCAAGTGCGTTGGCTTATCTTCTACGGGACCGTACAGTCCCAGGGAACTTACGAGCTCACTCTACCGGAGTGCAAGCGTCTTCTTCGATGGAGCACAGTTTGGTTCCACCAGTGGACATCTGTAGGGAGGCCTCTTGGTTGTCTCTCCATACTTTCAGTAAGCACTACCGCCTAGATGTTCTGGCGGCTAAGGATGCCATTTTCAGAGATGCGGTGTTGAGATCCGGCTGGAAAGGTCCCTCCCAATGATTACTGCTCTGATACATCCCAGAGGTTGAGGTCTAAACTGGAGGAACGATAAGGAAATAGGAATTACACTTACCTGGTAATTGTGGTTCCTTGAGTGACTCTAGTTTAGTCCTCATGCCCGCCCGGGGATGGGGTCTTAGCAGTGGTTTTTCTGTTGGGGGAAGTGCAAGGTTAAAAGTGGATATAGGCCTTCACTGGTGTTTAGTCGTTTTGATGCTTCCATTTATTTTGCGCTATATTGTTATATTATTATATTATTATATTATGATATATATATTGCTATATTTCTCTGGATTGTTTAGGGCTAGGCATTCGACGGAAAGCAGAGCATGCAGGAAGCAGTCCCTTTCCTTCTGGAAGGGGAGTAGTAGGTAGATAAGTTATATGTTCTGCGTGCCCTTGAATATAATGTTAAATTTAAAAAAAAAAAGAAAGTTACTGATTTTTTTGCTCCTTTGTCTGCTTCGTCAATAGTTCACTGGGGGCTGATGGGAGAGACCAGCAGGCTATATCCAGTGATGTCATGAGTTTTTGACATGCCCAGTCTCCAAGCTGCAGGAGGAGGTTCACTACCCAGAGGTTGAGGACTAAACTGGAGTCACTCAAGGAACCACAATTACCAGGTAAGTGTAATTCCTATTTACTCACCTGTAACAGGTGTTCTCCAGGGACAGCAGGAATCAGTCCTCCCAACCCTTCCTCCTCCCCGTGGAGTTGCTTTTTGTCATTTTTGCCTTTGGGTTATGTCATTATACTGGGGCAAGATGGCATCCTTCAGTGGGAAGGCAACCATGTGTGGTGCATCTCCCAAAGGCTTTCTTTGAAAACTGGGGAAAAGCTACTGCACGTGTTCTGTTGGCACCGATGTCACCCATATGAGAGGACTGATGTTTGCTGTCCCCAGAGAATACCTATTACAAGTGAGTAACTACACTTTCTCGACTGTGATGCAATGCTGGTTGTGGCTTCACTGCTAGGCAGTGGACTTGGCCTCAAGTTTTAGTTGTCCTGGTTTGCTTTTAAAGGGAAGCTATTGTTTGGGGAGGACCTAAAGACTAGAAGTATAGTGGGCCAAATAAGTGTCCCTTGCCTCCTGGAAGATAGGCCCAAGGGGCCTGGGAAGTTAACGCGTTAATCCTCTTCCATGGCACCTGCCCATTTCATCCTTTTTCCTGATACTTGGAGCCCCGATATTTTTGGGATGCCAGTCTCTATTGCCCCAGAAAACCCACTCTCCCCTCCCCTGGTTTTCGATCCTAGATGCAGCCCTTTTGTGGGGCTTACTAAGCTGGGAGCCTACCACCTCCAGAAACACCACCACCTGTCCAGCACAATGATGTGTTGGGGGGCCTATTCTAGGATGCCTCCAGTGGACAGCAGGCTACACCTTTTCTACCAGGAGTGGGCCCAGGTCACCAAGTATTGCTGGGTGTTAGATACTGTACTGCTTGGCTGTGTTCTGGAATGCAGTGAATCTATCCCAGATGCCTTCATCTCCCCATGTGGCTCTGTGGCTAAGAGAGCCACCTTTCAGGCTACCCCTGAAATTGCTCCAGTATGAGGCCCACCCCCCTCGGAAGGCCCTTACTGTACGCGTGCCTCCGATCCTGGAATGACATATGCTGCACATGTGGGAGTTACTGGCATCGGTGCCAGTGATCAGCAAACAGCTCGACTTGATGTATCAAGTCCGCCGGAGCCCTGGGTTTCAAAAGTCGCAGCTGCCGCACAGCTCCATGGTTGTGGAATTGTCCATGTGCAGGCTGAAGAGCCAGAAGATGCACTTCTCGGTGCCTCCCGGCAGGGAGGCCCGCAACTTAGATGCCCTCGGCAGGAAGTGCTTCTAGGGTTCAATGCTGACTTGTCAGATCCAGGCATACCAGCTGTACATGGGCATGTACCTGAGAGACCTGGCGAAGGAACTTGCTGGGTTCTCGGCTGGTCTCTCTGAGGAGCCTTTGCAGCGCTTCAGGGGCCTTTCCAAAGCTATCTGTGAGTGCTCTCAAAGTTTGTCTCGAGCGGCCTATGATGGGTTCGAGTTGGCGGCCCGAGTAGCTGCGGCTGGCATCGGTGCACACCGCCAGGCATGGCTGCAGTCGTCAAACCTCAAGCAATGGGTTCAGGACAAGTTGGTCAAAGTCCCATGCCAAGGGTAGAATCTCTTTGGCAAACCCATGACCGATAAGGCCGCAGAGTTGGAGACCAAATACATGATGAGGACACGGCTCTCCAAGAAGGGCTCTGGTAAAAAGCCCTTTTACCTGAGGAAGTGTGCTGCTTACCGAGGCGACCCCCATTTTCAGGCCTCCCCAGCTCCCCAACAGGGGCAGCAGGCCCAGGGACAGGCGCATGGCCCGCTTAAGCAGAAAGCCCCCAAACCCCAGGCACCAGCTCCAGCCCAGCCTGGCAGTGGCTTTTGACTCCTACAGCATGGCCCCTTTTCCCACAGGAGATAGGCAGATCACAGGAGGCTGGCTTGCTCTGTATGCCCACAGGTGGACAGCCATTACCACTGATGCCTGGGCTTTACAGGTGGTCCGGGAGGGCTACGTTCTTCATCTGGTCCAGGTGCCTCCTGATTACTTCCTGGGAGAGCCCTTCAAATCTCCCCTTCACCAGGACCACCTTCTGAAGGAATTGACGGGTCTTCTCGAGGATCAGGCGGTAGAACTGGTGCCCCACCACCTGCAAGTCATGGGCTTCTACTCCAGGTACTTTCTGGTGCCAAAGAGGACAGGAGGCCTCAGACCCATCTTCGACCTGTGCAACCTCAACAAATTCCTTG
Organism: Ichthyophis bannanicus; assembly: GCA_033557465.1. Taxonomy (NCBI): domain Eukaryota; kingdom Metazoa; phylum Chordata; class Amphibia; order Gymnophiona; family Ichthyophiidae; genus Ichthyophis; species Ichthyophis bannanicus. The sequence goes on from CM066037.1 coordinate 213,368,859, forward strand.
TGAGGGAGAAGTTCAATATGCTCTCACTTGGGATATTGCTGTCTTACCTCCACCAGGGATACTGGCTATGCTCCTTAGACCTAAATGATGTGTATACACACATCCTAATACAATTCAACCACAGACAGTATCTGTGCTTTGTGGTGGGAGGCAATCACTACTATAGGGTACTCGGGATACTCGGTCCCCAGAGTGTTCACAAAGTGCTTGGTAGTGGTTGCTGCCTTTCTAAGGTTCCAAGGGGTCTTTGTCTTCCCCTTTCTCAATGACTGGCTCATCAGAGGGACTTCAGTCAGCAAGGTCCATCAGGCCACAACCCGTACTATTCAGGTGCTGCAACACCTAGGGTTTGTGATCAACTACCCCAAGTCCAGCCTCACTCCGACTCAGCAGCTGGAGTTTATTGGGGCTAGAATCGACACCCTTCAAGTAAAGGCCTATCTGCCTGCTTACAGAGCAAGCAGACTTCTGGCTCTGGCAGGGCATGTAAGCTGCAGGTCTGCAGTGTCCGCAAGGCACTTCCTGCGCCTTTTCAGCCACATGGCTTCCACAGTCCATGTGACCCCAGATGCCCGCCTCCACATGTGGACTGCTCAGTGGTGTCTGAGACCAGTGGTCTCAGGTCACAAGGTGCCTCTGGGACAAGGTCAAAGTGTCCAGGCGTCTGGTACGGTCCCTAGCCTGGTGGTCCCAACCTCAGCACTTGGAGGCAGGAATGCCTTTCCAGGCTCCTCTGCACACGAGTATCCTTACCACAGATGAATCCCTGCTAGGCTGAGGGGCCCACTGCCAGGGCTTCCGTACCCAGGGGGTATGATCTCTGAACGAGAGGACCCAACAAATCAATTTCTTGGAACTCTGTGCCATCCGCCTAGCCCTGGAAGTTTTCAGGCAGCTCCTGGCCAACGAACCTGTCCTAGTGCATACAACCAGGTGGCCATGTTCTATGTGAACAAGCAGGGTGGTACGTGGTCCCATCCCCTATGTCAGGAAACCCTGGACCTATGCTCCTTTGCAGCCTGACATGGCATTCGTCTCCGAGCAGTCTACCTGCTGGGTCAGGAGAACTGGCTAGCCAACAGGCTCAGCAGGATTCTTCATCCCCACAAATGGCAGGATTCTAAATCCCCACAATTGGCTCTTCCACCTGGGTGGCAGATTGCATTGCCTGGGCATATAGGGCAGCTGAGCTTCCGATGGAGGGTCACGTTACAGCCCATAGGGTCAGGGCCATGGTGGCATCAGTAGCTCATTTGTGCTCTGTTCCTTTGGCAGACATCTGCCGGGCCACCACCTGATCTTTGAGTCAGACTTTTGCAATCCATTATTGCCTGGATAGAGTGTCCCGACGGGACAGTGCCTTCGATCAGGCTGTACTCTGTAACCTTTTTGAGGTCTAGGTAACTCCTGCCCTCTGACCCTTCTGTGTTCAGGCTACTGGAGTGCTATTCCTTTAGTTTAGTTTTTCTATTGCGGCTGCTTGTGGCTCTCGTAGAGGGAGCTTTTTTTAGCTATGGGTTCTCGGTAGCCTATTGCTGGGGAGTCCCATATGTGAGGACTGACTTCCTGCTTGTTCCCGGAGAAAGCGTAGTTACTCACCTGTAACAGGTGTTCTCCGGGGACAGTAGGAATCGGTCCTCACACCCTCCCTTTTCCCTATGGAGTTGCAGTCCTATTGTTATATTTTGTTCTTTTTGGCTGTCATTTGACTGAGCAAGATGGCACCTTTGGGCGGGAAGGGGACCGCGAATGCGTGATGGCAACTCCCAAAGGTTTTCTCTGAAAGCTGGGGATTTGCTCAGCATGATGGCTCCATTGGTGCCGACGTCACCCATATGTGAGGACTGATTCCTGCTGTCCCCGGAGAAGACCTGTTACAGCTGAGTAACTACGCTCTTTTGCCCGGGGGTTGTTGATCCTGTCTGGGTGTCTCCCACCATGTCTCCCGGTGGGTTCAAAAAATGTGACCGCTGCAGTCAAACCATGTCCAATCTCCATGAACAAGCAGGAATATAGTCTTAACATATGGGTGATGTTGCTACCGACGGATCCCACGTGGGAATACTCACCAGCATCCAATAGGGAGGCTTTTGGGAGCATCCCACTGTGCCTGTGTTGCTGCCTTTCCGCCTTTGTGACTCTCTCTCCTTCATTTCCTGCAGAGCTAGCAGGAAGCAAATATGGTCACCGCAGAAAAATTCTTATTTATTATTTTTTGTGGTTGCGTTTGCCTTCCCGTCGATGCTGGAACCAAACTTTTCATCTTTACTACTACTTTCTGTAAACCCCCCCCACCCCCAAACCTTTAATTTTTTTGGATGCTTCGATACCGTTTCAGGCCTTAGGCCTTCTATCTAGTCTACTGACGTGATGGAAAAACAAACTAGTGGTTTTAAAAAAAAAATGTTCCAAGTGTGGTAGTACTATTTCTGCCACTGATACCCCTTGACTGGTGTCTCAAATACCTCTGCCCAGATCACCAGCCATCTGAGTGTCCCCTATGCAAAAGGATGACAAGAGTCCTACAGAATCGGGCCACAAAGCTAGGCTCCCTGTTTGCCTCAGTTGCAATATTGTTTGCTTCAACGTCATCGAGGACATCGTTATTTTTGCATGGATCTCAGGTATTGAAACACACGTCGTCTTCCAAGACAGACCATCCTCCTAAGGGTAGATCTCTATCTAAAAATAGAGTTGCCTCGTGCATTGCTGTAGAAGCGGATGGACCTCCCCTCCAAAGCCTTACAAGGGATCCAGGATGTTCCCGAGGCCTCCACATCTGGAGAGCTCCTGGTGCCATGCTCTGGAATGATAGCCCAAGCTTCCGGTACCAATAACCAGGCATTGGCAAGCTTGATGGGTCAGCGCATGCTAGCCATTGAGCCAAGTTTTGCGGCTCTATTAGCGGCATTGGTATTGTCAGTACAGATACCACTGACAATGCTGATACAATCAGCATTGGGCTTAGTGCCCCTCGGCACACTTCCGCCCATGCCAGACCTCGAGTCCGTCCCCTTTTCCGAGGTATAGACACAGCAGGTCTCTCGTGCCGATTCAGATTTCGATCAATACTGGTTTTTAAAAGAACAAGAGCATTGCTCTCGTCGATACTTTGAATCTACTGATTCTAATTCTTCGGACGATGAATCGATCGGTACCAGAGAAATGAGGAGCCTCCCCGAGGATCACTCTGTCTCCGCAACGGCCCATGTCCCCTCCCGAAGAGTTTCTCCGAAGCAGGAGTAATTGATAGGCCACATGCCATATCCTTGATAAAGAATCCAGAGCAGAGGAGTTGGTAATTCTCCAATCTCCAGGAACAAGCAGGAATGTAGTCTTCACATATGGCTACCGTTGGCACCGACAGAGCCTGCGCGGGAATGCTCCCCAGCGTCCAAAAGGAAAGCTTTTTGGGAGCATCCTACCACGCATGCATGCTGCCTTCCCACCCAACTACCTCTCTCACTTCAGATCTTTGTTTTCCGCGGAGCCGACAGGATGTGTCCCTTGTCACTGCAGAAAATCTTCTCTTAAGTTTATATTTTTTGTGGTCGCGTCTGCGTTCCGTCGACGCCTACTGGTACCACCAGTGCTTTTCTCTCTTTTCTTCTAAAATAACTTAATTTTAGTGCTTTCTCAGGGTTTTTTTCCCCTGCTCTGGTGCTTGGCACCATTTTGGGCTTTAGGCCCTCTTTTCCCTTATGGAAAAACCAGCCACTGGGTTTAAAAAGTGTTCAAAATGTGGCGGTACAATTTCTATTACCAACACCCATGACTGGTGTCTTAAATGTTTAGGTCCTGACCATTGCCCTACGGAGTGTCTCTCCTGCAGGAAGTTGACTAAAAAGTCTTCAGAATCTAGCAAATCAACTCTGTGCCCTATTTGCTTCAGACACGATGTATGTTGCATCGATGTCTTCCAGGGCTTCTACTTCTTCCCAGGGATCTCAGGTAACTAAACACAAGTCTTCTAAGACTAGCTGGTCCTCAAAGGGTAGATCTCCCTCTAAATATCGAGATGCCACTGGCGTTGCCCTCAAGGACACTTCACTGGCTAAACAGCCCCGGCAGGAGTCTTCGGACTCCAAAGCTTTATCGGGGCTCCAGGATGTTCCCGAGACCTCGACCTCGATGGAACTACTGGTGCCATGCTTGGGGGTTGTGGCCGCTTCCACCGGTACTGATGCCCCGGCATCAGCAGTAGTGATGAACAAAAGACTCCTCGCTATTGAACGCAGTCTAATGACTCTTTTAGCTACTTCGGTACCGCTAAAGTCGCTGCAGATGGTTCCGCAGGTACCGATGCCGGTACCGGTGCCCTCGGTACCTGTTTCAACAGACATGCTTCCCCTGATGCCGAGCCTGGAATCTCTCTCCAGCATGGGGGATCAGGTACCAACTCGTTTCAGTACCGACATTGAGCAGTACCAATGCCGTCTGCTTCGGGAGAACCCGGTGCTGCTTCCTTTTGAGTCTTCCGATTCCAATGACTCAGATGATTCCACCGGTACCAGAGCTGAACTTTTGCAAGATTCAACTCTTTCTCCTCAACGCAGAATGTCCCCTCCTGAGGATGTCTTTTCATGATTTTGTACGTGATATGGCAAAGGGCCTTACCATTGCAGTAGTACCAGAAAAGGAGCCTCGAGCAGAAGAATTGAAAATTCTTCAATATCCTTTGACTCTAAAGGAGGCAGCTATGCTTCCTATACACCAGATCTTTCATGATCTAATGTTAAGAATGTGGGAAGCTCCTTTAACAGTTTCTCCACTTTCTAGACGTCTTGACACTATGTATCGGATACTTCTCCAGGACCAAGCAGGAAGTCAGTCCTCACATATGGGTGACGTCGGCGCCGACGGAGCCCTCGCGGAGCAATTTCCCCAGCTTTCAAAGAAAGCCTTTGGGAATTGCAGCGCGCATGCGCAGTCCCCTTCCCGCCCAAGGGTGCCATCTTGCTCAGTCTTCTTTTTTCCGCGGAGCCCTACAGACGCTGTTTGTGATCGCCGCTGAAAAAGTTGATTTTATTTACTATTCTTTTCTCGGTTCGACGCCGGATCCTTTTCCTGCCGGACCCGCTACGCCGGTATCTGGTCCGTTCTTAATTTTTTCGGTTTTTGTCCTTCATGACTAGCATTCGCGCCATTTTTCTTTTTTCACTGGCAGCCCTGTCTTTTCACCTCGCAGGGGCCCTTTTTCCCCCGATGGCTGCCAGCGGGTTTCAAAAGTGTGATCGGTGTAAGAAACTTATGACTCTTAACGACACACACGACTGCTGCCTCTGCTGCCTCGGACCCGATCATGACCCGATGATCTGTGGTCCGTGTGGCAAAATGTCCTCAAAAGCGTTGAGGAGTCGGCAGCATCAAAAAGAACGAATCTTCTCTGACTCCGCGTCCAGCCGGGCCCGGACCTCGTCAGAGGCTTCGACGTCCCGGGACTCCGGTCCTGAGCATCGTCGGAGTTCCTCTGAGCGGGGGTCTCCTGCCCGGGAACATCATAGGAAGAAGAAACCCGCGAGGGTGGCATCAGTGGACGCTCCTGGTTCCTCGAGGGCCAGGTCGCATAGCCCCGATAGCCGTCCCGGATCCTCGGAGTCGGAGAGGCCTTCGAAACATCCTCGTCTCGAGATGGAGTCTCCTGGACACGTGAGTACTGTAGTCCTCGTGGACTCACCTCCGAAGGAGCCAACGTCGGGCCCGACGCCGTCGGGGCCCGAGTCGGGGGCTGCTGGGTCTCCTGAGCTCGGACTCAGGTTGACGGCCTTGGAGAGCAGTTTAGCTGCCTTAATGGACCAGCAGCGGGCATTGATCGCTGGCCTCGACGGTGCATCTGCCCTGACCACCGGGACGTCGACGTCCAAGTCGACCCCAGAGACCGAGCCGATCCTCGAGTCCATGCGAGCTCGAGTCGATCCTTGGTCATGGTCTCCTTCGGCCTCCCGTTCGGGATCGAGGTCGTCGACGCTGGCCTCGGCGTCGGGGTGGAGGGCATCGGTGCCCGCCCGACCGGAGCCGCTCCATTCCTCCTCCGAGGAGTCGGCTTGGGAGACGGGGGATGAAGAGTCACCAGGTACTTTTCGGACTCGGTGTGTCCCATCGGACTCGCCCGAGTCCGAACCTTGGAGGCGGTCCCCCCCGGAGGACACCCGGTTCTCGGACTTCGTGCGGGATATGGCCAAAGCCTTGGCATTCCCCACGGATCCCGAGGAGGAGCCTCGAGCCGAAGAGCTCGATGCCCTCCAGTATGACTCTCCCCCGAAGGAGGCCTTTACTGTACCGGTTCCTCCGATGCTGGAGCGACTTCTCTTCCGCATGTGGGAGAGCCCGGCGTCAGCGCCGGTGTTAAGCAAGCGGGTCGATTCCATTTATCGAGTCCGCAAGAGCCCCGGGTTCCAAAAGGCACAACTACCGCACCATTCCATTGTGGTGGAATCGGCCATGCATTGACTCAAGAGTCAGAAGATGCACTCCTCGGAGCCTCCCTGCCAGGAGGCCCGGAACCTGGATGCCCTCAGTAGGAAGTGCTTCCAGGGCTCTATGCTTAATTGTCGAGTCCAGACCTACCAGCTCTACATGGGCATGTATCTCCGAGACCTGGCAAAGGAGATTGCCGGGTTCTCTGCTGGTCTCTCCGAGGAACCTTTGCAGAGGTTCCAAGCCTTGTCCACTGGTATTCGGGAGTGCTCGAAGTTTATCTCTCGAGCAGCCTACGATGGCTTCGAAGCGCCGGCATCGGTGCCTGCCGACAGGCTTGGCTTCAGTCATCCGACCTTGAGCCATGGGTGCAGGACAAGTTGGTCGATGTCCCCTGCAGAGGTGAAAACCTCTTTGGCAAGCCCATGGCTGAAAAGGCAGCACAGATCGAGACAGAGACTCTGACCAGGACTGGGCTGTCCAGAAAAACCTCTGCCCCTTCTCAGAAGAAGGGCTCGGGGAAAAAGCCCTTTTACCTGAGGAAGGCGGCTGCCTATAAACACTACCCTCATTATCAGGCCTCAGCAGCTCCCCAACAGGGTCAGCAGGCCAAGGGATGGGGTAATGGGTCCCGTAGGCAGCAGGCCTCCAAGCCCACAACACCGGCCCCTGCTCAGCAGGGTGGGGGTTTTTGACTCCGTCAGCATAGCCTCTTCCCCTCTGCTGGTTTCTCTCAGCACAGGAGGCCGGCTGGTCCACTTTGCCCACAGGTGGTTAGCCATCACATCAGATACCTGGGTGCTTCATATAGTTCAGAAAGGCTATCTTCTACACTTTCACCAGGTACCTCCCTCCTACTTTCCAGGGGAGCCTCCAAGACTCCTTCTGCACAGGGATTTACTCCTTCAGGAGTTAGCAAGTCGTCTTCAGGAACAGGCTGTGGAACCGGTGCCCCACCACCTGAGAGGTCACGGCTTTTATTCCAGGTACTTTCTGATACCAAAAAGAACAGGAGGCCTCGGACCCATCCTGGACTTGCGAAACCTCAACAAGTTCCTGGCAAGGGAAAAGTTCAAGATGCTTACCCTTAGAATCCTGCTGCCCTACCTCCAGCAGGGAGACTGGCTATGCTCCTTAGATCTAAAGGATGCCTATACTTACATCCTTATTCATCCAGACCACAGACAATATCTCAGGTTTGTTGTGGGAGGAAATCATTACCAGTACCGAGTACTGCCCTTTGGCCTATCCTCCGCCCCCAGGGTGTTCACCAAATGCCTAGCAGTGGTGGCGGCCTATTTAAGACTTCAAGGCCTTTTTGTGTTTCCATACCTGGACGACTGGCTCATCAGAGCCCAGTCTTCCCAAGAGGCCACTCAGGCCACTCATCGCACTGTGACTCTACTCCAGCACTTGGGATTTGTCAAACTTCACAAAGTCCACTTTGCTCCCCTCTCAAAATCTCGAATTCATAGGCTCCAGGTTGAACACACTTCAGGCGCGGGCCTACCTGCCTCTAGACAGGGCCCACAGGCTCATGGATCTCGCCAGCCACTTTCACAGCAATTCCCTGGTCTCTGCCAGGCAATTTCTGAGACTGCTCAGCCATATGGCTTCCACAGTCCATGTGACCCCCAATGCCCGCCTGAACATGCGACCTGCTCAGTGGTGCCTTCGCACTCAATGGCATCAGGCCACGGGGAGCCTGGCGGACTCAGTACAGGTATCTGACCTGCTGGTCTCTTTTCTGCGGTGGTGGCTTCATCTGCCAAACCTGGTGCTGGGAGTGGATTTTCAATCTCCTCCGCCTTCTCAGGTGCTGACAACTGATGCTTCTCTCCTGGGTTGGGGAGCACATTGCCAAGGGACATGTACTCAAGGCCTCTGGACTCCTTGGGAGTCTGCTCAGCAGATAAACTTCCTGGAGCTCAGAGCCATCCGCCTAGCTCTGAGAGCCTTCTCCCACCTCACTTCTCACCAGTCTGTGCTGGTCCTAACGGACAATCAAGTTGCAATGTTCTATGTGAACAAACAAGGAGGCACAGGCTCCTTCCTTCTCTGTCAGGAGGCACAAAAACTGTGCTCTTGGGCCGTCCTTCACAGCATCCTCCTCAAAGCTGTCTATCTCCCAGGTCAAGAAAATTACCTGGCAGACAAGCTGAACAGGATCCTCCAACCACACGAGTGGAGATTAAATCTGTTGGTGGTTCAGCGGATCTTTCTCAAGTGGGGCCTCCCCACCATGGATCTATTTGCCAGTCCTCTGAACCGGCAGCTTCCCAGATTCTGCTCTCGACAACCGCATCCTCTCAGAGTAGCGGCGGATGCTTTTCTGATTCCATGGTCCACAGGCCTCTTGTATGCCTTTCCTCCCATGCCACTGGTGTCTCGGACGCTCTTCAAGGTTCTCAGAGACAGAGCCTCGAAGATCCTAGTGGCTCCCCGGTGGCCGAGTCAGCCCTGGTTCCCGCTTCTGATGCAGCTGGCGGTGGACACTCCTCTTCCTTTGGGGTTTCAACCAGATCTCCTGTCACAGGATCAGGGGACTCTCCTACACCCCAACCTCCGGTCCCTTCATCTGATGGCCTGGCTGCTGAAAGGGTAGTCCTTGCTCCCCTCCTGCTGCCTCGGGAGGTGGAAGAGGTCTTCTTGGCTTCCAGGCGGCCCTCCACCCGGAAGTCGTACGCTCTTAAGTGGCGTCAGTTCTCCGTGTGGTCTGCTCAGCAGTCTGAGAATCACTTCTCCTGTTTGGTGGCAGTGGTCTTGCAATATTTGCTTTACCTCTCCAATCTGGGCCTTAAGTCCAACTCTGTCAGAGTCCACCTCAGTGCTCTTTCTGTGCATCACGCACCGGTGGATGGCAGGCCTCTTTCCAACCACCCTTTGGTGGCTCGTTTTCTCCGAGGCCTCCTTCTCCTTAAGCCTCCTTTGCGCCCACCAGCCCCTGACTGGGATCTGAATGTGGTCTTGCAGCGGATTACCTGTCCGCCCTTTGAACCTATGGCTACCTGCCCTCTTCGTCTTCTTTCCTGGAAAACCTTGTTTTTGGTAGCCCTTACCTCTGCTAGGCGCGTTAGTGAACTGCAGGCCCTAGTGTCTGATCCTCCTTATACTAGGTTCTACAGGAATAGGGTGGTCTTACGGACTCACCCTAAGTTTCTTCCAAAAGTGGTTTCTCCTTTTCATCTCAACCAGTAGGTGGTTCTTCCGATCTTCTTTCCCAGGCCGCACACCAGCCGGGCTGAAATGGTCCTGCATACCCTGGACTGTAGGAGGGCCTTGTCCTTCTACCTTGACCGTACGCGGGAGCATAGGAGGGCTGTTCAGCTCTTCGTTTCTTTTGATCCCAATAAATTGGGGCTACCTGTCTCCAAGTGTACTTCGTCCATGTGGGTCGCTGACTGTATCGCCTGGGCTTATGGGGCAGCTGGCCTCTCGTTGGAGGGTCGAGTCACGGCTCATCGTGTCAGGGCGAAGGCTGCGTCAGTGGCTCATCTCCGCTCTGTTCCGTTGGCAGACATCTGCCGGGCCGCTACTTGGTCTTCAAGCCAGACCTTTGCGGCCCATTACTGCCTGGAGAGGGAGTTCCGCAGGGACAGTGCTTTCGGTCAGGCATTCCTCCATAATCTCTTTGAGGTTTAGGCAACGCCTACTCTTCGGCCCTGGTGTTGGGCTACCGGTCGGGGGCGTTTTCAGAGAAGATTCCTTCCTTCTGTGCTACTGAGCTAGAGGGAGCTCATTTTTCCGCTTCAGGTCTCCGATAGCCTTAAGCTAGGGAGTCCCATATGTGAGGACTGACTTCCTGCTTGGTCCTGGAGAAAGAGTAGTTACTCACTTGTAACAGGTGTTCTCCAGGAGCAGCAGGAATCAGTCCTCACAACCCTTTCTCCTCCCCTTGGAGTTGCAGTCCTATCATTTCGTTTTTGCTAATTTTATTGCTGTCTTTTAGCTATGTCATCAGACTGAGCAAGATGGCATCCTTGGGCGGGAAGGCGACTGCGCATGCGTGCTGCAATTCCCAAAGGCTTTCTTTGAAAGCTGGGGAAATTGCTCTGCGAGGGCTCCGTCGGCGCCGACGTCACCCATATGTGAGGACTGATTCCTGCTGCTCCCGGAGAACACCTGTTACAGGTGAGTAACTACTCTCACCTTGCCCAGGGTTTCAGAAGACTCAGTTACCACATCATTCTATGGTGGTAGAGTCTGCCATTAGGCGGATTAAGAGTGCTAAAAGACACTCTTCCAATCCACCAGGTCGTGAGACTAGAACACTGGATGCCTTTGGTCATCGATGCTTTCAGTCCTCCATGCTTTCAGCAAGAATCAGTTCCTATATATTATACATGGGAATGTTTCTTGAACATGTTACAAAAGACTTGGTGCTTTTGAACCCTTTTCTTCAAGAGGATAAACGGACAGATTATTTGACTTTGGTCAAACATGCTCAAAATGTCCCTAAGTTTATGAATCGTGCTACCTTTGACTGTTTTGAATGTATTAGCATAACTTCTGCTATATCCATAGGAGCACATCGTATTGCCTGGCTCCAAGCTTCAGACTTGGAGGAATGGGTGCAAGATAAGCTGGGTAACATTCCTTGCACAGGGGAAAATCTCTTTGGCAAGGATTGGCAGCTCAAAGCTAATGAGATTGACACTGATAATACAACTTTAGACAGATTGTCAAAATCTACAGCTAACCCAGCCAAGAAAGTTTTTCAAAAAACCTTTTTTCTCTAAAAAGAAGAAATTCTATCCATCTTCCACCCAGCAAACACATGTTCCCCAGAAGGTGCAACAACAAATTAGACAAAGATAAACTACACAAGCTCAGAAGGCTCTGCAGGCTCAGCAGACCCAGCCTCCTCAGGGTCTTTGACTGTTGTCTAGAGAACTTAGCCATTCTTCCTGTTGTAAGCCCAGAACCTTTAAATATTCCAGGTAGTATCTGCCATTTTGCCAATAGATGGCAACAAATCACTTCAGAAAATTGGACTCTGTCTATAGTGAGTCTGGGATAGAAGCTTCACTTCCTCAGCTTGCCCCCATCCACTCTGATAAAACAGTTCAAATCTCAACCACCGGTCTCAGACCTGTTGTGGCAAGAGGTCACCACTCCTCTGGCTCAAGGGGTTTATAGAAGACGTTCCAATGTCTCAGCAGGGCACAGGATTCTATTCCCCCTATTTTCTCATTCCAAAGAAGTCAGGGGGACTAAGACCAATCCTGGACCTCAGAGAACTGAACAAATATTTAGTCCGAGAAAGGTTCAAAATGATCTCCCTCGGCACACTTCTTCCATACCTTCACGAGCAAGATTGGCTATGTTCTCTGAATTTAAGGGATGCTTACATGCATATCCTTATTCATGCAGATCACAGAAAATTCCTTCGATTCCTAGTCAAGGGAAGACATTTTCAGTGCAGGACCCTTCCTTTCTGTCTGGCCTCTGCTCCAAGGGTCTTCACGAAATGCATGGCAGTAGTAGCAGCATTTATGAGGACTCGGGGAATTTTTGTCTTCCCTTACTTAGATTGGCTCATTCGAGCACCATCAGCTCCAGAGGCAAGTCGTGCTCTTTCCCAAGCAATGCAAATACTGCAGTACTTAGGATGGATCATAAAACTTCCAAAGTCCCAGCTCACCCCATCTTAATCCCTCGTTTATAGGGGCTCGCTTGGACACACAGCAGTCAAAGGCTTTCCTGCCTCAGCCTCGCTGTCTATACATCATCGAACTAGCATCTCAAGAATTGCTACAAATCTTTCTCACTGCCTGGCAGATGCTTCGACTTCTAGGACACATGGCATCTACAGTCCATGTGATTCCTTATGCACGCCTTCACATGCGAGCATGTCAGTGGACCTTAGGCATCCTGAGGCCTGGGACCATTGGGAAGCTATCAGACAAGATCAGAGTTACCACACGCCTGATTGCATCTCTGCATTGGTGGCAATCTCTGGAAAACCTTACAGTAGGCTCTCCTTTTCAGCAACTCCTACCTCAGGCTGTCCTGACGACAGATGCATCCGAGTTGGGTTGGGGAGCCCACTTCGGCGATCTGTCCACCCAGGGTCTCTGGACCCCACAGGAGGCTTCTCTTCAAATAAACCTCCTAGAACTAAGGGCCATTTTCAATGCTATTCGAGTCTCTTGCTTTCATCTCTTAAGCAAAACAGTTCTGGTGCAAACCGACAATCAAGTGGCCATGTTTTACCTAAACAAACAAGGCGGAACAGGCTCTCTGCAATTATGCAACGAAGCTTTGCAACTGTGGGCCTTTGCCAGAGAGCATCACATTCATTTGTTGGCAGTATACCTTCCAGGCATTCAAAACATTTGGGCGGACAGGCTCAGCTGAGTCCTGTTGCCACACAAGTGGTCTCTCCACTCACATCAACTTGCTCAAGTATTTCAAGTCTGGGGAACACCAGACATAGACCTCTTTGCAAGTCCACAGAATGCCAAACTTCCCCGGTACTGTTCCAGACTTCCAGCTCAAAATTATCAGGCAAGGGATGCATTCCTGCTCCATTTCTCTATGCCTTCCCACCAATTCCCCTAATTCCCAAAACCTTATTCAAACTCCAGAGAGACAGAGGTCGCATGATACTCATAACTCCCTGTTGGCCAAGGCAAACATGGTATCCTCTTCTCTTAGGTCTCTCTCGAGCCACTCCTCTGGATTTGGGGAGTGCTCCGGATCTTCTGTCCCTTAACAACAGATCCCTACTGCAACTCAATCCCCAGTCCCTTCATCTCAAGGCCTGGCTACTCAAGGCATAGAACTTCAAGATCTAGGCCTTTCACAACAAGTGAAGGATATTCTTCTAGCTTCCAGAAAACCTTCCACAAGGCGTTCTTATGCTTTTAAGTGGAAGAGGTTTTCAATCTGGTGTTCCCAGAGGGTACTTTAGCCCCTCTTGGTACCAGTAGAGTCTCTTCTGGACTGTCTCCTTCACTTATCAGCTTCTGGTCTCAAGACCAATTCTGTTAGGGTCCATCTTAGTGCTATTGCTGCATCTCATAAACCCTTCGATGGACAACCAATTTCCTCTCATCCTCTTGTTTCAAGATTTATGAGGGGTCTCCTTGTAACAAAACCTCCCATCAAACCACCTCCGGTGGCATGGGATCTTAATCTTGTTCTGGGTCAACTCATGAAGCCTCCCTTTGAACCTTTAGCGACTTCAGAGCTAAAGTTTCTTTCATGGAAGGTCATTTTCCTAATAGCTATCACTTCTGCAAGACGCATTAGTGAACTGCAAGCTTTAGTGGCTGACCCGCCTTATACGAGGTTCCATCATAACAAAGTAGTCTTGAGGGCTCAATCCTCATTTTATGCCAAAGGTGGTATCACCTTTTCATTTAAACTAATCGGTTTATCTCCCAGTCTTCTTTCCTAGGCCTCATGCCTCCAGCGCGGAAAGAAATCTTCATACCTTAGATTGTAAACGGGCTCTGGCTTTTTATCTTCATAGAACTCAGCCATTTAGAAAGTGTTCTCAGCTTTTTCTGGCTTTTGTCTCCAGTCATTTAGGACTTCCAGTCACTAAGAGAACTCTCTCTAAGTGGATTGCAGACTGTATTTCCTTTACCTGTCAGAGTAAAGGAATCCCTCTTGAAGGCCATGTCATGGCTCATAATGTTAGAGCCTGTGATAAGGAAGCTTATCAGGACCTAGAAGAGAGGGGTAAAAAGAAGGAATTTACCTTAAAAGGACCCATTTTAAAAGGTCCAGGGCTTAAAACTCCATTTGCTCCTAGAAAGCCAGTAATTCCTGGCTACAATGAGGAACAGAGTGCCCTGAGTGGTGGAAATGATAGGGAATACAGGCCCAGGGTAAGAAACCCTTACGTCATTGCATCCCCTAATCACACAGCTGCCACGAGAGAGTTTGATCTCTCCCACCTGAGAGGGGAGAGGGTGGAGCAGGAGTCTGAGGGGTTTATGTTTAGCTCAGTTAGGTCAGAGAGGGAGAGACCAGGTCAGAGAGCAGCAAGACGAGGAGCAAGAGGATGAAGAGGGACATGGAGAGGAATTGGAAGGACTCCTGAGACCAGGAAGTGCTGCAACGGCTAACCAGAGGGAGAGCGCAGAAGTTTTGCCTACTCAAGGAATTGGAGCAGTGAGAGCCAGAGGCACTAATTGGAGAACAGGACAGGCTAGATGGTGGCCAGAGCATGTAAGGAGTGAAGCTACTACAGGCTTTGATCAAGGTATGAGTCCCAGAAGCTTAGCTATTAAGGAGCAATATGCATTTGCCAGAGACAGCTTTAACCCTAATAGAAAGCAGTCAAGTAAGCTATCTGAATCTGAGCTGGAGAGTGAACACATGGAATTGGGGGAGCCAGATTTACCTTGTGAAGAAGGGGTCTCATACATGGACTGCTCTGCATACCAGTCTGCCAATTAAAGAATGGTTGCTAGTGATGTCAACCGTAAAGAGAAGTCTCCAGTGTCCAAAGCCTTGAAAGCTGTGTTTGCTTGTTAAAATTCTAAGCTCAGGAAAAGTGTTACGCAGTGAAAAGCTGAAGCTTCCTGATTGTCTTTTGAGAAACAGCTGTGAGCAGTGCAGAGCTCCTTTGATGCCATTTCAACTGAAGGAAGTTAAGAAATGCTTTTGGTTTGCTTAACTGCTGAGAAAACCTGGAAAAGAGTTTTATTGCTTCTATGAATTGGACTATCCGTGTAAAGTGCTGAGTTTAAGCATACAAGATAGCCAGGTATTTGTTCTGGACTGGAAAAGAAAAGAAACCTGGTTTAAAAGTTTTTCTGCTTGTTTTGATCTTCATGGCAAGCTCTGCTGAAGGCAGGTGTTGCTAATTAAGGCTGAGGGAAGCTGTTTTGTTTCAGTTCAAGTTATCCTGTTATAAGTTGCAAGAATTCCTGGATGAAAATATCTTTAAAAGGTGGATCTGTGAACCTAGTGTGTCTTATTTTGTGCTAATGAATAAATTGCACTCACTCAAACCCAACTACAAAGGTGTTTTTTTTTTCATCTGAGCCCAAGTGATATCTAACTGAACTACCTTTCCCAGAATGCATGTAAAGGCATCCAGTTAGAAAAAGGCCAGAAGTTGAAGCACCACAGTGACAAAAACAAAATCCACGCCCCCATACCAAGGTAAGGGGCTAAGGACGTGACAAGCCATGGCAGCCTCAACAGCTAATCTTCGTTCAGTTGCTATTGATGAGATCTGCAAAGCAGCAACTTGGGCTTCTGTGCATACTTCCACGGCCCACTATTGTTTAGACAAGGACTCCCGTCGGGATGCCTTGTTCGGTCAAGCTGTTCTACAGCATCTCTTCCATTCCTAGATCTACTCCTTCCCACCATCCACTATTGGATGCCTGAGGTCCCTGGGAGGAAGCATGGCCCATCTTATTTAGGTCCGCAACATGCTGGGGTCATCCTTAGGCATTTTTAGCTGGGGAGTCCCCCATATGTGAAGACTACATTCCTGCTTGTTCCTGGAGATAGCGTAGTTACTCACCTGTAACAGGTGATCTCCGGGAACAGCAGGAATAAGTCTTCACAACCCAACCACCTCCCCTAGGAGTTGTCTTTCTCTCTCTTTCTATTTTTCTTCTGCTTCTCTCCTTTGGTCTCAGCTTTCAACTCAACTGAAGTGAGAGAGGTAGTTGGGCGGGAAGGCAGCATGCATGCATGGTGGGATGCTCCCAAAAGTTTTCCTTTTGGACGCTGGGGAGCGTTCCCGTGCAGGCTCTGTTGGTGCCGACGGTACCCATATGTGAAGACTTATTCCTGCTGTTCCCGGAGATCACCTGTTACAGGTGAGTAACTACGCTATATCTTACAGCTCCTAAAGATGACTCCCTATACACCGCATACTTCATGACCTTATGTTCCAGATGTGGAAGACGCCTCTCACCATTTCTCCCAATACCTGATGACTCGATACCATGTATCAGGTACCGTAAAGCCCTGTGTTCCGGAAGAGAGAGCTTCCACACTACTCAGTGGTAGTGGAATCGGCTATGCATCACATTAGTTCTAAGACGCACTCCTCCAATCCGCTGGGCAGGGAATCAAGAACCCTTGATGCTTTTGGCTGCCAGTGCTTTCAAGCCTCCATGCTTTCAGCCCGCATAAGTTCATACATACTATACATTTTCCTTAGGGGGTGACTAGTGATCTGGAATCAATGTCTCCTCTTCTCCCGGACAAGAGGGCAGACTACATTAGTCAAACATGCCCAAAATGTTTCCAAGTTTGTCAATAGTGGGCAGCCTTTGACTGTTTTGAATGCATTAGCAGAACAACCTCTATCTGCATAGGTGCCTGTAGGATTGCCAGGCTTCAGGCATCAGACCTTCAACAGTGGGTTCAAGATAAGCTGGGTGATATTCCTTGTACTGGTGAGAATCTTTTTGGAAAGTATTGGTAAGATATGGCTTCTCAGTTCTCCAGGAACAAGCAGGAAGGAAATCCTCACATATGGTTGACGTCTGCACCAACGGAACCCGCACGGAGCATTATTTCCCCAACTTTCAAAGAAAGCCTTTGGGAATGCTACCAAGCATGCGTGGTCCCCTTCCTGCCCAGTCTCCTTTTTTTCTGCAGAGCCCAACGTACTTGGTCCTCTACTCGCCCGGAAAAGTTCTTTAATTACTTCCTTTATCCTTTGTGTACTGGTTCCCTTCCCGTGTCAAAGCAGCACCACCGGTGCCAATCTCGACTTCCTTTTTTTTTTCCTTGTGTTTCCTCGAGGTTCCACCTCGATCAGCCTTCGTGCCATTTTTTGCCCTGGGGTCCATGACTCTGGCCGGATAAGCTCCAACCATGGCTCCAGGTGGATTCAAGAAATGTGACCTCTGCAGTCAGACTATCTCAGTCACTAATACTCAAGATTGCTGCATCCACTGCCTGGGCCTGGACCATGGCAGTTCCATCTGCGACCAGTGCCAGGCCATAAACCCTAAAACCAATAGGAGGTGGTCTGAGTTGCAGGGGAAGCTATTCCCAAGGTCTGACTCTAACCTGGCTTCCCCATTGCTGAGCCCCGAAGCTGGCCCTTCGAGAGGTCTGAGTGTCCTCTGAGTCCTGCAGCGGTTCTCCCAGTGTGGCACCTGGATCCTCCCAAAAAGAAGGTGGTCCAGAAGGGAGGTGCCTTGGATCAAACCTGGCAAAGGTCCTCAGTTGGACGCGGGCGACTCCAAGCAGCATCCTCAGAAAGTCTTGAGACAAGAGTCCTTGGCCAGCAGAGACTGCACCAGGACCTGTAAACCTATAGTCCTCCTTGAGGATGTACTCTCTGGAGTGCTGATGTCAGACCGGAGGGCTTCGTGTCCACGCAGAGTGCTGCACAGCCATCGGGCTCGAGTCCCACATGGCAGCCATAGAGCAGAGCCTCTCCTCCATCTTGACCTTGCAGAGGGCGTTGATGTCGGGCCCCCCGACACTGGGCAAGCCTCCAGGCGTTGAACTTGGCATCGAGTGCCACTGGCCTTGGGTAAATCCTCAGCATCTATCGAGGTCTCGATCACGCTTTTCTGGGTTCCGGTCCTCTCCAATGAGTGTCTAGGAGTCCCCCACCTCGGGAATCTCTTACTGTCCCGGTTCCTCACATCCTATCCAGGCCGCTACTCTGCATGTGGGAGGCACCTGCCTCTGTTCCCATTGTGAGTAAACGCCATGTACAAGGTACATAGCGTCTCCGGGTTTCGAAAGATCCAGCTTCCTCACATATCCACGGTGGTGAAATCTGCCATGAGAAAGCAAAAGAGCCCAAAGTCACATTCTTCGGTTCCTCAGGGCAAGGAGTCAAGAGCCCTCGATGCCCTAGGCAGCAAAGCCTACTAGGGATCCATGCTTTCCTGCCGTATTTAGGCATACCAGCTATATACGGGCATGTTCTTGTGTGACCTGGCCAAGGAACTTGGGGTTTCTCCGCAGGCCTTGAGGGTGAACCCCTCAATAGGTTCCAGACCCTGTTAAAGTCTGTCGTGGAGAGCTCAAAGTACATCTCCCATGCCACCTACAATGGATTTGAGTCCTCAACTCGAGTGGCAGCTGCTGGCATTGGGGCTCATCGCCAGGCATGGCTTCAATCCTCTGATTTGGAGCAGTGGGTACAGGAGAAGCTCCTAGATGTACCCTGCCTCGGTGAGCAGCTCTTTGGCAAACTGACAGAGGACAAAGCCGCTGAGATAGAGGAGTTCGTCACCCAAACCCGTCTCTCATGCAAGACCTCCACCCTCCCGCGAAAGAAACATCAAACTAAAAAAACCTTTCTTTCCAAGGAAGGACCTGCCCTACCGGGGCTACCCACCGTACCTGCCCACTCCCACACCGGCAACAGCGGCACAAGGGAAGCCTGGGCCCCAGGGCCACCGTAAGCCGAAAGGGCCCAAGGCCCAAACCCTGGCACCGCCTCAACCCTGACAGGGGTTTCAATGCCGCCTGCATATCCTTTCACCCCCCCTCCCCCGGCAACACAATAGCCGGTGGGGGGGGGGGCGCCTGTCCTCCTTTGCCCCTCAGTAGGCTTTCATCACCTTGGACACCTGGGTCCTCCAGGTAATCTGAGACTGCTATCGCCTCGGCTTGGAAGGCAACTCCCTTCTCCCCAGCGGAGCCTCCTCGATTCCCCGTGCATCAGGTCTTCCTGCAGCAGGAACTAGTCAACCTTGTCCAATGGGCGGTTGAGAGGGTGCCGGCGCACCTGTGAGGTCGAGGCTTTTATTCTTGGTACTTCCTCGTCCCAAAAAAGATGGGGGGGGGGGGGGTCTGTGGCCCATCCTCAACCTCCGAAAACTAAACAAGTTTCTGGTGCGGGAAAAGTTCAAGATGTTATCCCTTGGCATTCTGCTGCCCTTCCTCCGCAGGTGACTGGCTATGCTCCTTAGATTTAAAAGATGCTTACGCCCACATTTTGATCCACCCTCAGCACAAGCAGTACCTGTGCTTCAGGGTGCAGGGGATCACTTCCAATACAGGGTACTCCCCTTTGACCTCACGTCCACCCTGCGGGTCTTCACAAAGTGCCTCTCCGCAGTCGCCACCTCTCTCAGGCGACAGGACGAACCGGACTTCCCTTACCTCGACAACTGGCTCATCATGGGATCCTCGGTCGAGAAAACCTGCCTGGCAACGTCGCGCACGATCCTGCTCGAGCGCCTGGGCTTCTTGCTCCACTATTCCAAGTCCCACCTCAAACCAGTGCAGGCCTTAGAATTCATCGGCACACACCTCGACACTCGGTGGGCGACCGCTTTTCTGCCAGCGGATCACGCCAACCACCTCTAAGCCCTGGCAGCCTAGGTCCAGAGCACCCCTCGGGTGACAGCCTGGACTATGCTGCGCCTCCTGGGGCACATGGCCTCTACCGTGGTTCCCCATGCCCGCCTGCACATGCAGACGGCCCAATAGTGCCTCAGCGCCCAGTGGAGCCCATCCATCGGCCACTTCAGAAACCCCATCCGGGTCTCTCACAACCTTCGCCTGTCTTGGACTGGTGGCAGGGACCCCAGCAACCTTCTCCGGGGGTTGCCCTTACAGGCACCGCAGTACGAGCTAGTGCTGATTACAGATGCCTCCCTGCCGGGGTGGGGAGCCCACTGCAGTGCGTTATGCATGCAGGGACAATGGTCGCCTGAGTCGTCTCAACAGCAAATAAATTTGCTCGAGCTCAGGGCAGTTCGGTGGGCCCTAAGGGCCTTCCAGGATCACCTGAGGCAGAAGTCTGTGCTCATGCAGATTCACAACTGAGTAGCAATGTTCTACATCAGCAAGGAAGAGGGCACAGGATCACGCCCCCTATGCCGGGAAGTGGTCCTCCTCTACTCCTTCACCTTCCGTCAGGGGATGACTCTCAGAGCGGTCTACCTCCCGGGCCTGGAGAATGTCCTCGCAGACAAACTCAGCAGGATCCTCCGCCCTCATGAATGTCGGCTGGACCTAGGGTTGGCGGGCTGGCTGTTCCATCAGTGGGGAGCTCCGACCATGCAACTATTTGCCAGCCCGTCAAACACACTGCTTCCCCGCTTCTGCAGCCTGGTACTGCACCCGAGCAGGGAAGGCCTGGATGCGTATCTTCTGAGCTGGTCTTCTGGCCTGCTCTAAGCATTCCCTCCTACTCCTCTCATCACGAGGACCCTTCACAAAGCTCAGCGGGAACAGGTGTCGATAATACTTGTAGTCCCCTCGTGGCATTGACACCCATGGTTCCCGCTCCTGCTCTGGCTGGCTGTCGGAGCTTCCAGTCCCTCTGGGCTGTGCCCTGGGCCTGCTAATGCAGGAGGAGGGACAGGTACTACACACGAACTTGGCCTCGTTATCCCTCACAGCTTGGTGGCTGAATGGGTCTCCATAGCCCCGCTGAATCTCCCTGAGGAGGTCGAGGAAAACCCCGACTAGGCGAGGTTATGCCTTCAAGTGGCGACGCTCGGTCTGGTGCTCCTAGCTCCAGGTTGACCCATTCTCCTGCTCCACTCAGTGGGTCCTTTAGTACCTCCTCCATCTCTCGAAGGTAGGTCTGAAGTCACTCTTTCAGGGTGCACCTGAGCGCGATCTCGGCGAATCACCTCCCCATCGAGGGAGAACCCCTCTCGGGGAAGCCCTTGGTCTCCCGCTTTATGCCGGGGTCTCTTGCTTTCCAAGCCTCCCATCTGGCCTCCTTCGGCGGAATGGGACCTGAACGTAGTGCTCATACAACTTACACATTTGCCTTTTGAGCCGATGGTGATGTGTTCGCTTCGGCACCTATCCTGGAAGTTGGTCTTCCTGGTGGCTCTGACCTCGGCCTGCCGAGTCATTGAGCTCCAGTCTCTCATGGCTGAAGCCCCTTATACTAGATTCTATAGGAATAGGGTGGTCCTCCATACCCACCCCAAGTTCCTGCCGAAAGTTCTCTCGGATTTCCATCTCAATTAGGAGATAATCTTACTGACTTTCTTCCCAAGACCCTCATGCCAACCAGGCGTCAGCTGCTTTCCATACACTCAACTGCAAGAGGACTTTTGCCTTCTATCTGCAGCACACCCAGGCTCATCGCAAATCTGGCCGACTCTTTGTGACTTACGATCCCAATCGACTGGGGAAGGCAGACACTAAACGTACCCTCTCCATTTGGGTGGCAGACTGCATCGCTTTCGCCCATGCAAAAGTGAGTGCTCCGTTGGATCGACAAGTCACTGCACATGGTGTCTGAGCCAAGGTGGCTTCGGTGGCCTCGCGTTCAGTGCCCCTGCGGGACACCTGCCGGGCAGTGACCTGGTCTTCAGCGAAGACCTTTGCTGCACACTACTGCCTGGAGAGGGAGTCCCGTTGGGACAGCGCCTTCGGCCAGGCTGTACTCGGTCATCTATTATAAGCAACTCCTGCCCTCTGACCCTTCTTCATGGCTACCGAGGGCTTCTCCCCGAGGGCCCGAGGCTTCGTGCTCCTTCGGGCATCGGCTTCTGCTCATGACCCTGTGGAGGCATTTTTTGGTTAGAGGTTCTGTAGCCTGTAGCTGGGGAGTCCCATAAGTGAGGACTGACATCCTGCTTATTACTGGAGAAAGCGTAGTTACTCACCTGTAACGGGTGTTCTCCAGGGACAGCAGGAATCAATCCTCATTACCCTCCCACCTCCCCTAATGAGTTGCTGGATTTTTATCCGTCCCTTGCCATCTGCTTGGTAGGGCTCAACCTAAGGGACCTGACTGAGCAAGATGGCATCCTTGGGTGGGAAGAGGACCATGCATGTGTTGCAGCAATACCAAAGGCTTTCTTTGAAAGCTGGGGAATTGCTCCACGTGTGCTCCGTCTGTGCCGACATATCCATAAGTGAGGACTGATTCCTGCTGTCCCTGGAGGAACACCTGTTACAGGTGAGTAACTACACTTATTATATCCTCCGGTAGCAGATTCCAGAGTTTGATTACACATTGAGTGAAAAAATATTTTCTCTTATTAGTTTTAAATAGCTTACCCTATAGCTTCATTCCATGCCCCCTAGTCTTTCTATATTTTGATGGCATAAACAATCGATCTACGTTTACCCATTCCACTCCATTCATTAATTTATAGACCTCTCATACCTCCCCTCAGCCGTCTCTTTTCTAGGTTGAAGAGCTATAATATTTTTAGCTTCCCTTCATAGGGGTATCCTCCCATCCCCTTTACCATTTTGGTGGCTCTTCTCTGTAGCTTTTCTAATAATGCTATATCCTTTTTAAGATACGGCGGCCAAAATTGCACACACTATTCAAGGTGCTGTCGCACCATGGAACGATAGAGGCATTATAATATCCTTTGTTTTATTCTCCATTCCTTTCCTTATGATACCTAGCATTCTATTTGCTCTCTTGGCTGCTGCTGCACACTGGGTAGAGGGTATTAACATGTTATCTACAATGACGCCTAAATCTTTTTCCTGGGTGGTGGTTCCTAATGTGGGAACCTTGCATTGTGTAACCATAGTTTGGATTTTCTTTCACTTTGCACTTGTCCACATTAAATTTCATCTGCCATTTGGATTCCCAGTCTTCCAATTTATCAAGATCCTCTTGTAATTTTCCACAATCCTCATGGGTTTTAACAACTTTGAATAGTTTTGTCTCATCTGCAAATTTGATAACCTCATTCGTCGTTCCGTTTTCCAGGTCATTTATGAATATGTCCCCCTCTATCATCTAATGGTCCAGCTGACACTCACAGGTTTTTTGCTGCAAATGTACTTGAAAAAGTCTTTATGCGTTTTTGCTTCCACAGAAAACTTCTTCTCAAATTCCCTTTGCCTGCCTTATCAGTGCCTTTCATCTAATTGCCAGTGCTTGTGTTTCCAGTTTTCGTCATTTGGTTCCTTTTTCCATTTCCTGAAAGATGCTTTTTTGACAACAGCCTCTGACCTCACCTTTAAGCCATGCTGGCAGTTTTTTGGACTTCCTTCCACTTAAAGCATGGAATACAGCTGGTTTGGGCTTCTAGGATAGTATTTTTAAACACCCAAGCTTGATGTAAATCTTTAACCTTTGCAATTGCTACTTTTATTTTTTCTTAACTATTTTTCTAATTTTATCCTACCTCTTGAAAATTTAAAAGGTAGTACTGTGGATTTTCTTACCCTCTCTCCTCCATTTATTAAATCAAACGCGATCATGCTATGATCACTATTGCCAAGTGGCTCCAACAACCTTATCTCTTGCACCAGGTCTTGTGTTCCACTAAAGACTAGGTCCAAAATGGCTTCATGTCTGGTCGGTTCATGAACCTGCTGCTCCAAAAAGCAGTCATTTATTTCATCTAGAAACTTTATCTCCCAAGCATGTCCTGCTGTGACACTGACCCAGTCGATACCAGGGTAATTGAAGTCACCCACTATTACTGTGCTGTAACTTTTGTTAGCTTCCCTGATTTCTTTGAGCATTTCATCATCCATTTGTTCATTCTGGCCAGGCGGTCGATAGTACACCCATCGCCTTCCCCTTCCCCTTCCCCTTTTCTGTGGTGCAAGAGGGTTTTACATCACCTGGAGGACAGGTCCTAGCTACAGGATCACTTCTTGCTGCACCAGGGTGATGCTCTCCTGTCACGTGACCTCTCTCATCCATGGCAACAGGGATGCTGCCAGAGTGGAAGTAGGACTTCAGTACTGTATCCCTGTAAGTCTCGTCTGTGTACCTCTCTGTCTGTCTTTTGTCCTCCAAGTCTGCTACGCTAGCCTCCAGAGATCGGACTCGTTCCCTGAGAGCAAAAGAGCTCCTTGTACCTAGTGCACACACAATACCTCTCATGGATGAGAGAGGTCACGTGACTAGGAGAAAATCATACATGTGACACTTAATGCAAAAGACTGGAAAGCCCCCATCTTGCTGCTGGACTGCTGTCTGCATCTTAGTTTTAAGGTTGTGTTTAGGTATTTAAGTTGTTTACTTACTAAGGGTTGCTGGAGATACTTATACTAATAAAACTATACCTAATGTACTTTGCTCATCTGAAGCTTAATTATTCTCAGGTCCTTAGCGTATGCCTGAGGATAAACAGCTCCACCTGACAGTGTATGTGGCGCCTCCCTTTTTTTTTTTTTTTGAGGTTTAAGCACCTATAAAGCTACGATTATCCGAGGGGGGTGTGGGTGTCAGGGAAGGAGGGAAGAAGACTTATTAAAAGCTGGCTGCTACAAAGTACCTTGTCCTGTGTTTCTGAGGTAATCTGTGACCAATTTCCTGGGTGATTGCTTGGATAGAGGGAGTCTTGGATTCTATATTTAACCAGAAATCTCTGCTGTGTTTTAAATTTAAACAGAAAGCTCTTTACTGCTGTTAATCCCTGACTATTAAATTTCAACTAGAAGCTCTCTGCTGGGTTTGAAACTTAAACTGAAAGCTACCTGTTGAGTTATTAATTTAACTAAAAGCTCTTTGCTGATACTAGGCCCTGACTGATTTAACAAATACACTGGATTCACAGATTAATCGGCTTCAATCTAAAGAATTCCTTTTTTCCAAGATTTAGAAAAATTCCCAGAAGTAAATACTTACAACTGCATATCCCTCTCCAGCGATAGCAGTCCCTTTTTGTAGTCCTTTAGGGCTACATGCGTTCGCAGCCCACTAATTCCTTGAGAGTGAGTCCCGCAGGGACAGTGCCTCTGGCCAGGCAGTGATCAGAAACATTCTCTGTGTATAGACAACTCCTGCTCTCCTACCCTTCATTGTTCAGGCTACTGGAGTTATGGTGATGCTGGACGCTGGGGTCTGCAGAGTCTCTTGGTAGGGACTCATCTTCTGCAACTCACAACCTCCCTTGCATCGCCAGTGCTGCTGTCATTGTTTGGGCCCCAGCAGCCTTGAGCTAGGGAGTCCCATATGTGAGGACTGACTTCTGCTTGTTCCTGGATGAAGCGTAGTTCCTTATCGTTCCTCCAGTTTAGTCCTCCACCTCTGGGTAGTGCACCTCCTCCTGCAGCTTGGAGACTGGACCAATCAAATTCTTGTCCGCACTGGATGTAGCATGCTGGCATCTCCCATCAGTCCCCCAGTGTGTCCAGTCTCCATGCAGCAGGAGGACTTAGTGAGCCTAGGTGCTGGGCTGACTGGAGTGACTAATAAGGAGCAGGCTAGTTAGATTAAAGGGCTTCGGTCTTTTCTTTTGGTTCTGTTTAAAGTCTATTTTATTTTGTTTTGGCTTTGCTTCATTGCTTGAGTTCGTTGATTTAGAATTATTTTAAATTCTTCATTGGGCAGTCGCCTGCTGCCTCTTTAAAAAAAAAAAAAAGGAACAAAGACATAGTTAATATAGGAGGAGAAAGTGCTGGTGTTGGGGGGGGGGGGGGGTCCTTTCCCTGCCAAGCTCTTCACAAATACCTGCCTTTCTCTTTGGGATCTCTCTCCCCCTGATGGCACGGGGTGGAGATCTTTGTGCGGCACACCAGCATCCCCGTTCGCCTCGAGTCGGCAGACGGTGGTAGAGGGAACGGCTCCATAAGCAGGCTGCTGTTTTGTGTTTCGGCAGCCCGGTAAGCCTATAATCGCTGCGCGGCTTTCTGAACAAAGCCTAGCTAGTCGAGGGGAATTGTTTTGGACCGAGAGCAGCACAGGACAGGTATGTGCTTAATTTTTTGTGTCAGGAGGGCCTTCCTGCAGTCCCCGCCTAAACGCTGTGAGGAAACCGCGGCCATTTTGATCGCACGGTTTCCCCAGTGCCTCTATTTGCGGTGCCGACAGTGCTGTGCTCTGGGCCAGAAGGCTTCCCCGGTTCAGTTTCAGAGTGGCAAAGGGCTTCTTTTCTGCTTTTTTATTTTACTTTATTTTTTTTCTTTTGCTCTTTTTGCCTTTAGCGGGCAGTCTCATTTAAGCGGGTGGTCCTGCAAGCATTTAGTTATTGGTAGTTCTAAGGGCCTAAGAGCTCCGATGTGGTAAAAAAAAAAAAGAGAAAAGGAGCTAAAGGGAAGGTTTGAAGTAGGTGTTTTGCTAACAGCGCATACCTTTTTATTGCTAGACCCAGGAGTACCTAGGTTTCCTCCGGGGTCCCTTCCTCATGTCTGTAACTGCACAGTGCATCGTCTGTGGCGCCCGGGAGCACACTTGTGCAGAGTCAGGCATCTGTTTGGCCTGTACATCAGTGTCGGCGAGTGCAGAGCAGAAAATGGAGAGTTCCACACCTTCCGCTCCTCAGCAGGCAGTGGCAGGGACGGAAGGTGGAGATTGGATAGCAGGTCCTTCCTTTTTGACCCTAGGGGGGCTTTCATGTATTCCTGGGGCCGCTCCGGATCTCGCTTCTGCGACGCAAATGGAAGATTTTTCTCCAGACTTCATATTACTCATGCATCAGGCGTTCTGTCGTAGGCGGCAGGGACAGCTGCCTGGTTCCCTTCCTGTCCCCTCCTCTACCGCGCGGCCCGCACCTGTGGAGAGCGAGGCTTTAGCATCGAAAGTGGCCAAGAGGCCTCGGCTTCCAGAACCCGCGCCCTCAGGTGTGCTGGCGGGAGGGGGAGGAGGCAGAGTATGATATGGATGTGGATATGGATGAATTAGAAGAGGGTGAGATTCTGGAGCCTGAGGACCAGGCTAAGATTTTTCGAGTTTTGCAGAGATGAGTTAACTGCTCTTATCACGGAGGCGCTGCAAACTCTTAGGCTGGCTACAGAGCAGCCAGTCGAGGAAGAGGATGGCGCAGATCCCATTATTCAGGCGGTGCGTCAAATGCAGGTAGTTTTTCCCATCCATAAGGTAATAGATCAGATGGTTCAGAACGAGTGGGATCACCCGGAAGCCGGTCTTAGGGGAGTTAAGATTATGAGCAAGCTATATCCCCTGGCGGATAAGGACAAGGAGAGGTTCCGCTCTCCAAAGATTGATGCTGCGGTTTTGGCGGTCACTAAGAAAACTACAATTCCAGTAGAAGGCAGCTCGGCCCTGAAGGATCCACAAGATAGGAAGATGGATAGTTTATTAAAACAATCCTTTGAAGCGGATGCCATTTCTTTGCAGGCCTCTATCTTTGGAGCTTGGGTAGCAAGAGCCTGTCTCCACTGGGTTCCGTGCCTAAGGCAGTTGGCTGCTTTAGGGCATGACGAGATTGGGGAACTTCAGCGCTTGGAATCGGGTTCAGCGTATTTGGCGGATGTGCACTACGACCTCATTAGAGCCTTGTCGAATAGCATGGCTTCATTGGTAGCGGCGCGAAGATCCCTGTGGCTTAAGAATTGGGCGGCCGACGGGTCCTCTGTCTCGACTCGGCAAACTCCCGTTCAAGGGGAAGCTTTTATTTGGAGAGAATTTGGACAAGTTGGTTAAGGACTTAGGGGAGTCCAAAGGAGGTAGGCTGCCGGAAGATAAGCCTAAACAGGGTAAAGCGTCCTCTTTCTTTCGGGGCCAGTATAGGGACTTTCGAAGGTTTCGTTCGCCCCATTTTGCGGGGTCCCAAAGAGGACGATTTGCATCTCGAGCCCAAGGGTTTCGCCACAGCGTCTTCTGGGAACGTTCGTAAACCACAATGAATGACGCTGGGTCCCGGCAGAAGGTCAATCGATTGGAGGTCGCCTTCGGGAGTTTCTTTCTGCCTGGACCCACATAACTTCAGACCAGTGGGTCTTGGAGATCATTCGGGACGGGTATGTGCTAGATCTGGCAATGCCGGTCCTAAACTCGTTTGTCAATTCGCCCTGCAGAGGGCCTCAGAAGGCTTTGCAGGTGTGTCAGACTTTGAACCGCCTATTGCAGCTGGGCGCCGTCATTCCAGTACTGCCAGCAGAATACGGCCTGGGTCGCTACTCTATTTCGTGGTGCCAAAGAAGGATGGGTCTCTTCGTCCTATTCTGGACCTCTAAGGAGTAAACTGTTGTCTCCGGTACAGCACTTTCGCATGGAAATGCTGCGGTCGGTTATTGTAGCAGTTCGTCGGGGAGAGTACCTATCTCCACGTCCCAATCAGGGCGGCGCATCAAAAGTTTCTACGGTTCGCACTGCCTTGGGGGCATTACCAGTTTCAGGCACTGCCCTTCGGCCTCGCGACGGCCCCATGCGTCTTCACCAAAATAATGGTAGTGGTGGCGGCAGCGCTGCGGAAGGAAGGCGTCTTGGTCCATCCGTACCTCGACGATTGGCTAATTCGGGCAAAGTCTGAGAGCGAGGCAGCTACAAAGAAGGTAGTGGACTTCCTCCAGAGTCTAGGCTGGGTGGTCAACCCGCTCAAGTCACCTGGAGCCAACCCAGGTTCTCGAGTATTTGGGGGTGCTGTTCGATACTAGGAAAGGCTCGGTTTTCCTGACAGAGAAGAGAGCACAGGTTCTCCAGTCCCTAGTGAGAGGCTTCAGAAAGTTGGCAGCACCGACGGCATGGAAGTACCTTCAGGTGCTGGGGACAATGGCGGCAACGCTGGAGGTGGTTCCTTGGGCCAGATTTGCCGCTGGGTCCAACCAGTCGGATTTGTTGAGCAAACGGCTCCCTTGTCCTCTGCAGGTCCGGCGGGCTCTGCAGTGGTGGGTGCTGCCCGCGTCCTTGCGGGCGGGGATGCATCTGGAGCAACTGGTGTGGATCCCGCTGTTAACAGATGCCAGTCTAGCAGGCTGGGGAGCACATTGCGTGGTGGACATTGCGCAAGAACAGTGGTCGGCGGAAGAGAGCGGCTGGTCGATCAACCGTCTGGAGCTGAGAGCAGTGCTTCTAGCCCTGAAAAGCTTTGAAGCCCAGGTGTCGCAGCGAGTGGTTCGAGTGCTGTCGGACAATGCTGCGACCATGGCATACATAAATCGGCAGGGCGGTACCGGGAGCGTGGCCATGGAAGAGGAGGCAGAGAGGCTGTTCTCCTGGGTGGAGTTGCATTTATAAGTGATATCGGCGGCGCACAATGCCGGGAAGGACAGCGTGACAGCGGATTTTCTCAGCAGGGTACGAGTCGATACAGGGGAGTGGGAGCTGCATCCCGACGTATTCGCTCAGTTGATTCTCCGGTGGGAGGAGCCAGTGATGGACTTGATGGCCATGTTTCAGTCCGCAAAAGCAGATAGTTTTTTCAGCAGAAGGCGGAAACCCATGTCAGAGGGGATCGACGCCTTGATGCAGCCATGGCCATCGACAGGTCTTGTTTACGTGTTTCTGCCATGGGCACTAATCGGCCGTCTGATCCAGCGTATCAAAGCGCATTGCGGACGGGTTCTGTTGGTGGCGCCAGACTGGCCCCAGCTTCCGTGGTATGCCGACCTCATCAGGTTACTAGGCGGAGTTCCCTGGCGTCTACCGTTGTCGCCGGAGCTCCTAGTCCAGGGTCCCCTTCTGATGCCGCGAGTGGATCGATTCTCGCTTACGGCTTGGCCATTGAAAGGGCGAGGCTAAAAAAGAAGGGTTACTCCAGGTCTGTAGTGGCGACTCTGCTTCAGGTGCAGAAACGCTCGACTTCGCTGGCTTATATTTGTAGCTGGCGAATCTTTGAAGATTGGTGTTCCAGGCATAAGGTCCGTGCTTCTACGGCTTCGGTGCCTTTGGTGTTGAGCTTCTTACAGGATGGCTTCGATGAGGGGCTCGCCGCCAGTTCTCTCAAAGTACAGTTAGCAGCTTTAGCCTGTTATAGGGGTAAGGTTCACGGCATGCCGCTAGGAGAGCACAATGATGTCCTTTGCTTTCTGAGAGTGGTTTCCAGGATGCGTCCTGCATGTCGGATTTCCGTCCCACCATGGGATTTTATTTTATTTATTTATTTATTTACATCTCTTATATACCGCACTATTTGCGATCAGCGCGGTTTACATAGAACAAACAATATCCGACAATAAACAAGCGTCAGGTCATTAATTTGATGTTGAGAGCGCTCGGAAGAGCGCCCTTTGAGCCCTTAACTCGTATCACGATCAAGGATCTCACCCTTAAGGCAGTGTTTTTGGTAGCTATCTGCTCGGTAAGGCGCATCTCAGAATTGCAAGCTCTTTCCTGTAGAGAACCTTTTCTGTGTTTTTCTAGAGAAAAAGTGGTTCTTTGGCCGGTGCCTTCCTTTTTGCCAAAGGTGTCTTCTCCTTTTATATGAATCAGTCAGTATCTCTGCCGGTTTTGCGGTCGGAGGTAGGACAAGCGTCTGACCGAGGCTTGAGTCGCTTGGACATAGAGGGTGTTGCGTCATTATTTGGCAGTCTCCGAGTCCTTTCGCAAATCGGATCGTTGGTTTGTGTTTGGCGGTCCCAGGAAAGGTGAGGCGGCGGCGAAAGCATCCATTTCCAGGTGGGTTAAGGAGGCCATCGTTTCTGCCTACATATTGCAGGGGCACCCGGCGCCGGTGGGTCTGAGAGCTCACTCGACCAGAGCTCAGACGGCTTCCTGGGCGGAACACAGCCTAGTTCCGCCGGTGGAGATTTGTAAGGCTGTCGCTTCACACCTTCAGCAAGCATTACTGCCTGGATGTTCTGGCAGCGCAGGATGCCTGTTTCGGGTTGGCGGTTTTGCGTGCCGGCTGGCAGGGTCCCTCCCGTTAGTACTGCTCTGTTACATCCCAGAGGTGGAGGACTAAACTGGAGGAACGATAAGGAAATGGTAACTACACTTACCTGGTAATTGTAGTTCCTTGAGTGACGACAGTTTAGTCCTCATTCCCGCCCTCGGATTCTGTTTGTAGCCCGGCACACGTTCAGGAGTAAAGAGTCGGATATACAGGTGAGTTTTTCCTTATGATCATTTTCTCTCATGTTCGGTTTTTCCTTTTGACTTGTTTTTTCTTCTTCCTCTAGCCCCCTTTCTTGGCTTGGCAGGGGAGGGAGTCCTTTAATAACAGATACCTTGCTCTTCCCTTTTAAAGGGGTGGTGTATGTCTTGTTTGGCGTTCAACCATTTAAAAAAAAAAAAGTTAGAAGATTATTGCTAGATATCTGGTTGTTGCTCTTTTGAGTCTGCTTTGTTAATAGTTCACTGGGGGCTGATGGGAGATGCCAGCATGCTACATCCCAGTGCGGACAAGAATTTGATTGGTCCAGTCTCCAAGCTGCAGGAGGAGGTGCACTACCCAGAGGTGGAGGACTAAACGGTCGTCACTCAAGGAACTACAATTACCAGGTAAGTGTGATTACCATTTACTCACCTATAACAGGTGTTCTCCAGGGACAGCAGGAATCAGTCCTCATAACTCTCCCTCTTCCCTTTGGAATTGCCTCCTTTACCTTTTTGTCTTTTGCCTAAGCTATGTCATCTGACTGAGCAAGATGGCATCCTTGGGCGGGAAGGGGACCACACATGCGTGATAGCATTCCCAAAGTCTTTCTTTTAAAGCTGGGGAAATGCTGTGCACGGACTCCATTGGTGCTGACGTCACCCATATGTGAGGTCTGATTCCTGCTGTCCCTGGAGAACACCTGTTACAGGTGAGTAACTGCGCTTGATAGAGTCTGAGAATACCACCCTCAAAAGACTTTCAAAGGCTACTGCATACTCTACTATGTTTTATGTATCTGTTGTTCATTTGTAAACCGCTATGATTACGCGAAATAGCGGTATAAAAAACCCACACAAATAAATAAAGAAAAAAACAGCTATTAAGCAGCCTTTCTATGGTAAGAAGAAGAAATGTACTCATTTTACCCCTCAATACCAGCCCCAGGGTACCCAGAAGAAGCAACAGTCTGCTAAGCAGCAGAAGAAACCACAGGCTCCTAAACCGCAACCAGCAATGCAGACTCAATCTACGCCTGGTTTTTGACTGTTTCCTAGAGAACATTGCTATCCTGCCTCTGGAGAACCCCCACCCCCTCCACATAGAAGGCAGACTTTGCTGTTATGCCCACAGGTGGCATCTCATAACCTCATAACCATAGTGCGATAGGGGTACAAGCTTCATCTACAAACCATACCCCCACCACTCTAGTTGGGGAATATCATTTCCAACCCCCACGCATTGCTCTCCTCCAGCAAGAACTCAGAGTGTTCCATAGAAGAGATTCAAACATCCCAGAAGGGGGAGGGAGTTCTATTCTCTGCACTTTTTCATTCCAAAAAGAACGGAGGTTACAGACCCATCTTAGATGGCAGAAATCTCAACACGTTTCTAGTTCGAGAGAAATTCAAGATGATTTCCCTAGGAACCCTTCTACCTTCTTCCCAGAGTCAGGACTGGCTCTGTTCTCCATATCTCAAAAAGGCGTATACCCATATCCTCATTCACCCAGAACATAGGAGGTATCTATGCTTCATCTTCCAAGGAAGTCACTTTTGATAGTCCTTCCCTTCAGACACTCTTCTGCCCTTTGATAAATCTTCCAAATCCCATGTAGTTCCTACTCAAACACTAGAATTCATAGGGGCTGTTCTAGACACTCATCGGTCATGGTATTTCTACCCCAGGACCGTTGTACCCACCTAGTACAGATAGCATCTCAATTAAGGTTCAAAGACAGTCTCTCGGCCAGGGAGATGCTGCAACTCTTATGGCCTCTACGGTTCACGTAGTGCCATATGCTCGTCTGCACATGCGGACAACTCGGTGGACTCTTGCCTCCCTGTGGAAACAGGCTTCTGGGACCCTCAAACATCATCAAAGTCACAGACATTCTCATGAACTCCCTGCTCTGGTGGTCTACCCTGGGAAGTCTCCTCGTAGGGTCACCTTTTCAGATGCCTCCACATCAATGCATCCTGACAACAGATGCCTACATACTGGGTTGGGCAGCCCACTTGGACTCTCCCTCCACTCAGGGCCTCCTTCTTTAAGCCTGGTCGTTAGCACGGATTCTCATATCCTGAAGGCTTTGGTTTCTCTCGAGTTCAGTCAGCAAGGGATGGGCAGAATGTAGACACTTGGCTTGAGTGCCTCCTAAGCAGCCTAGATGGAGGTTGTTTCCTGTGATGTGGGTCAACTGAGGTCTGTTGGAGACCTGGACTTGAGTGCTGGTGCTGACGTCTTGGCTGAGAAGTCTGATGCAAAAATCCAAGAGTTTTCCCTTTCAGAGATTCATGGGAGGTTGACATTTTCCGTCTGCCCCAGAAGGGAGACCTGATGGCTTTGAATGTTTGAGTTTTTCTCTACCTGGTATGTGGCTGATGCTCCAGCGACAGAGCATGAGCCACAGATTCCCCGCTTCTGTAGGTGGTGCGGATATTTACAGCAGTCTTCTATACTTAATCTGGAATATGTTCCGGTCGGAATGTATAGTGACAGATTTTTAGCCTGTGGGATTCAGGCATGTTAAGGGATGAGTCCTCCCTCAGGGGAGTGTGTTGCTTGGTCCTTTCCGCCTAAGCTGAAGGCAGAAGTCACAACGGTCACGCAGTGGGCTTTCACTCCTTTGGGATGTCAGCTTGGCCTTTGAAGGGCACTATGGCTAGACAGATGTCCCCTCTGCTGAAGAGCCAGTTCGCAGTGGCATCTTTCTCCCATTGGCTATGTGCAGGCCTGGTGCCGCAAGCGGTGTTCTTGTATTGATCCAGTCTCTCCCACTGGATGATATTCTGAGGCCATGTATATTCTAGTCCCCTGGAGGCTAGGGTTCTCATCCTCTCGGTGGTAATGCAGAGTTGATCATGGCTTTGCTGCTGGGCAGTGGATACATCGTCCAGAGTCCAGATAACTCAACTGGCCTTAAGGAACGTCTCCTTTACGGAGCTGATTGGAGAAGTTGGTAAAGAACTTGGCCAAGGCAGTGTCTTCTCGCTTTCCAGACAGAGCCTGGGAAGTAAGCAGGGTCCTTTGCTTCTTGGCCTCTGCATGTCCAGTATAGACATGCTGGACTGATTTCTGGCGGTCTGGGGACTCCTGGTGTTTCATCCTGGAAAGACCACCTTGTCTGCTTTTGGATTGCAGTTTCATAATTAGCCTTTTCAATAGGGCATGGAGGCTCTGTCCCCTCTGGAAGTGGGTTCCTCCCATTCTTCACTATGTAGGTTTTGGGGCCCATTCTTGCATGCCACCAAGGATAAAAGGGTGCTAGACACCAATCAGTCAATCCCAGAGGCATTTGTCATCTCCGTGTGGATTGGCGGACATAAGAGCCACCGCATGGGTCATGTTGGATAAATTACTGTGCCTACAAGCGGTGGTGCCAGGGTCCTGGCCAAACAGGGCAAGAACTGGGTTGCCAAAGAATGACTCCTCCTTCCAATCCATGGCCTTTAGGTGGTCAATGCTCCTTTGTTCTTCCAAATGGCAGCTCTGAAATCCTGTGATTTTGGCGATGCTCTGAATGGAGTTTCTATCTCCTGAGGAGAGGTAATGACATTCTGCAAGTGGCATGCGTTCTAGCCCAAAGATCGCTGGTTCAAGATCAGTCTCACTGTTTGTACAAAAAAAACAACTTTCTGACTTCTCTGGTTTTGGCTAAATCTTGTGTTTATATCCTGATCCAGAAGGATCAACAGAGATGTCTGCATTTTGCCATGTTTGGCTCACGCCTTCAGTTCACCACACTACCTTCAGCCTCTCCCCTGCCTCGAGGGTGCTCTCCAGGGTCATGGTGGTGGTGGCTGCTGTGCTGTTTCACTAAGGACTATACATACACCCATTTCTGGATCAATGGCTTATTTTAACCCATTCTCTGTTGGAGGCCTCTAGGATTTTGGCCTGAATGGTGCTCTTCTGGAAGGCCTCAGCTGGGTGGTCTGTCGGGGAAAGCATCTGTTGGTGCCTCCCCAAACCTTGGGCTGACTTGGAGCGCAGTTAGTTGCTTGAGTGGGTAGTGAAGAAGTAGCTGAAAAGGTGAAGGAAAAAGAGGGAGGCCTTCAGGAAATACAAGAGAATCACACAGGGAGGAAGACGGTCATTTATATTTGGAACAACTTAGAGAAGCTAGCAAAGTAGTCAGGAAAGCAAAGATACAAAAAGAAGAAATAACCAATGCAATAAAATGGGGGAAAAGACATTTTTCAGATGTGTTAGTAAGAGGAAGAAGAAGGGCAAGAGAGGTATTGTCAGACTCAAAGGTGAAGGGGAGGAATTATGTCTAAGCTGATGATGATAAAGCGAAATTGCTTAACAGATAATCTCCAGGAACAAGCAGGAATGAGTCTTCACATATGGGTACGTCGGTACCGACAGAGCCTGCGCAGGAACGCTCCCCAGCTTTCCAAAAAAGGAAAGCTTTTGGGATCATCCCACAGCGCCTGCGCGCTGCCTTCCCACCTTTCCAACCGCCTCTCTCCAGTTCTTCTTTTCCGCGGAGCCAGCAGGTCGTGTTCCTGTCACCGCTGAAGAAGTTTTGTTTTATTTTATTTCTTTGGTTGCGTGTCTGCTTTCTCCGACGTCGGACCGGTACCGCCGGTCTCTTTCTTTTCTTTAAAAAAAAAAAATAAATAAAAATCTTTTCCCCTTACTTAGTGTGTTTTTCCTGTTAGGCCTTAGGCCTCACAAAACTTTTCCCTCATGGAAAAACCAGCCTCCGGGTTTAAAAAATGCACTAAGTGCAGCGGTACTATTTCTGTTACCGACACCCATGAATGGTGTCTCAAATGTTTGGGTCCTGACCACTCCATTTTGGATTGTTCGTCCTGCTCCTTGATGTCCAAACGAGGTTTACAGAACTGAGCAGCCAAGCTCCATGTTCTGTTTCCCTCTGATGCAGCTTCAGTGGCATCGACGTCTTCCAGGGCTGCTTCTTCCTCCCATGGATCTCAGGTAACCAAACATAAAGCCAGCCGGTCCTCGAAGGGTAGATCTCCTTCCAAGCATCGAGATGCCTCCGGGCTTGCCCTCGAGGATCCTGCACTGGCAAAACAACCCCGGCGTGAAGCTCCGGCTTCCAAAGCTCCACCTATGGGGTTACAGGTTGACATCGATGGCACGGCCTCGAATGATCACCTGTTAGAATGTTCTGGGGTACCGGCACAACCTTCTGGTACTGAATTCCAGGCATTCATAGCGTCGATGGATCAGAATGTTCTATCCATGCAGCAGGCTATCACAGCATTCATTCAAGCTGCGACGCCGCTGATACCACGACAAACTCCATTGTCGGTATCAGCCCAGGTACCGACACCAATGCCAGTATCGGTACCGACTGCATCGACATCGACCATGGTGTCGACTGCAGCGGTTCCCTGCCCAGGGGGATGCCCATCGGTACCGAGCCGGTACCGATAACGCCTGATGTCGATACGGCTCGGTACGCGTATCGAGCTTTGAAAGAGCACTCTGACAGTCGATACTTTGATTCCTCTGAAGATTCTGATTCCTCCAGAAGACTTGTCCTTTCAAGACTTCATAAGAGAAGTGGCTAAAAGACTTTCTATTTCAGTAACCTCGGAATCAGAGCCTAGAGCTAAAAAATTAGATATTTTAGGTTATCCCAAGGCTCCTAAGGAGGCAGTCACCTTGCCAATTCATGAGATTCTTTATGATCACATGATTGACTTATGGGAGACTCCTCTCACTATCTCTCCTCATTCTCGTAGGTTGGACACCATGTACCGTGTCCCTCCTTGTCCTGGTTTTCATAAAACACAGCTTCCTCACCATTCTATTGTGGTAGAGTCAGCTATGAAAAAGAGTGCAAAAAGACACTCCTCTGCTCCTCCAGGGAAAGAATGCAGGACCTTGGATGCTTTTGGTAGAAAAATCTTCCAAGCCAGTATGCTCATTGCCAGAATCAACTCCTATAGCCTTTATATGGGGATGTTTCTGAAAGAAGTTGCAGATAAGCTACACACTGTCCTCCCTTTTCTTCCAGAGGATAAAAGGGAAGAATTTCTTATTTGGCTTAAGCATACTCAAGATATTTCAAAGTTTTCCAACCGTGCAGCTTTTGACTCCTTTGAGGGTGCCAGCAGAGCTTCGGCCATTGCCATAGCTGCACGCAGAATTGCTTGGCTCCAAGCTTCTGATCTAGAATCTTGGGTCCAGGATGGCTTGGGAAATCTTCCTTGTACAGGAGAAAACCTGTTTGGCAAAGATTGGCAAATAAAAGCCACTCAAATGGACGCAGAGAATTCTGCTTTGGATAGACTTTCAAAGTCAACCTCCATTCCTGCCAAGAAAAAACCTTTCAAGAAGTCTTTTTTCCTCAAGAAAGGCAGATTCCATCCTGCTTCTGGCCAGCAATCTTCTACAGGTCGTTTTGCTGCTAAGCGTCAGCAACCTAAGCAGGCAAGGCCTAAGCCTACAGGGGCTGCTGCAACTCAGCAGACCCAGCCTCCTCAGGGTTTTTGACTTGATGCTAGAGAACTTAGCCTTTCTGGCTCTGAAACAGCCAGAGTCTCTCACCATTCCAGGAAGGTTAGCTCACTTTGCTCCCAGATGGGAGCAAATTACAACAGAGCAGTGGACCCTCTCCATCATAAGGGAGGGGTACAAACTTCATTTCTCGAACCTTCCTCCTCACACCATGGTGAGACATTTCAATTCTCCAACATCTCTCCTCGACCTCCTAGGTCAGGAGGTGGCTGCCCTTCTTGCCCAAGGGGCAATAGAAGAGGTTCCTCTTCTTCAACAAGGGGTCAGGGTTTTACTCCCCCTACTTTCTGATCCCAAAGAAAACAGGGGGCTACAGACCCATATTAGATCTCAGAGAATTGAACAAATTTCTATGCAAGGAGAAATTCAAAATGCTTTCTCTGGGCACTCTCCTTCCATACCTTCAGAGTCAGGATTGGCTTTGTTCTCTAGATCTCAAGGATGCGTACACCCATGTACTCATCCATCCATCTCACAGAAGGTTCCTCCGTTTCCTTTTCCAAGGGAAGCATTACCAATACAGGGTGCTTCCTTTTGGTCTGGCCTCTGCTCCAAGAGTGTTCACCAAATGCATGGCAGTAGTAGCTGCATGTCTACGCACTCTGGGGATATTTGTATTCCCATACCTGGACGACTGGCTCATCCGAGCTCCATCTCAGTCAGAGGCCCAGACTGCCCTGGACTGCACAAGGCGCATTCTGCAGTATCTGGGACTTGTGGTAAATCTCCCAAAGTCCCAGCTCACCCCTACTCAGTCCCTAGAGTTGATAGGGGCCTGGCTAAGTACTACCACTGCAAGGGCCTATCTTCCCCAGGCCCGTTGCCTATGCTTAATGCAGTTAGCCTCCCAGATTCAGTCAAAGAGCCATTTAACTGCCCGGGAGATGCTACAACTGCTAGGCCACATGGCATCCACAGTGCATGTGGTCCCTTATGCTCGCCTTCACATGAGAGCAGCTCAATGGACTTTGTCCACCCAGTGGACTCAAGCTTCAGGGGGTTTGACAGACAAAATAGCAACCTCCAGGCACCTCTTTTTGGTCTCTACAGTGGTGGAAGTCCACCCAAAATCTTGCTGGGGTCCCCCTTCCAACAGTTGTTGCCCCAAGCAACCCTCACAACAGATGCCTTCCCAACAGGATGGGGAGCTCATCTACAAGACCTCTCCACTCAGGGCACTTGGTCTCCACAGGAGGCCTCTCTACATATCAACCACTTGGAGCTCCGAGCAGTTTTTCTAGCTCTCAAGGTCTTCCATAACTTGCTCAGCTACAAGACAGTCCTCATTCATACGGACAATCAGGTAGCCATGTTTTACATAAACAAGCAAGGGGGAACTGGCTCTGTCGCTTTGCAACGAAGCTTTAAGATTGTGGGCCTTCGCCAGAGAGCATCAAATCCATCTCCTGGCCGTATACCTTCCAGGAATCCAAAACTCTTGGGCAGACAGACTCAGTCGAGTTCTGCTTCCACACGAATGGTCCATGCACATGGACCAGGTACTCAGAATCTTTCAAGAGTGGGGAACCCCGGACATAGACCTCTTTGCAAGTCCGTGGAATGCCAAACTTCCCCGGTTCTGTTCCAGAATTCCGTGTCAGGGAGTTCAGGCCAAGGATGCCTTCCTCCTTCACTGGGGTCAAGACTTTCTGTATGCCTTTCCACCCATTCCCTTAATTCCCAAGACTCTATTCAAGCTCCAGAGGGATCAAGGATCTATGATCCTCATAGCTCCACGCTGGCCACGCCAAGTGTGGTACCCTCTACTTCTGCATCTCTCTCAAGCTCCCTTCCTAGACTTGGGAGCTGCTCCAGACCTCCTGTCCCAGGAGGAGGGAACTTTGTGGCACCCAAACCCTAAGTCCCTTCACCTCAGGGCTTGGTTGCTGAAGGCTTAGACCTTCAAGATTGGAATCTTTCTCAGCAAGTGAAGGATATCCTCCATGCTTCCAGGAAACCTTCTACTAGACGTTCCTATGCTTTTAAATGGAAAAGGTTTTCCATTTGGTGTGCTCAGAAGGGTCTTGACCCTCTAGCACTACCTTTGAATTCTCTATTGGAATATCTCCTGCATCTCTCCAATACAGGCCTTAAGACGAATTCAGTAAGAGTTCATTTGAGTGCTATTGCGGCATCCCTTAAGCCTCTCAATGGACAGCCTATTTCCTCTCATCCTCTTATTGCAAGATTCATGAGAGGCCTAACTTTAACTAAACCTCCCATTAGGCCTCCTCCGGTGGCATGGGACTTAAATCTGGTTCTTGGTCAGCTTATGAAGCCACCTTTTGAACCCTTAGCCACCACCTCCTTGAAATGTCTTTCCTGGAAGGTTATTTTCCTCATTGCAGTCACATCAGCTCGCCGCATCAGTGAGCTACAGGCCTTGGTGGCTAATCCTCCTTATACAAGGTTTCATCATGACAAGGTAGTCCTCAGGACCAATCCACACTTTATGCCTAAAGTGGTCTTGCCTTTTCATCTGAACCAAGATGTATATTTACCTGTCTTCTTTCCAGGTCCTCATGCATCAAGTGCAGAAAGGAATCTTCATACCCTGGATTGTAAAAGGGCTTTTGCCTTTTACTTACAAAGGACTCAGCAACATAGAAAGTCTTCCCAACTCTTTGTTGCTTTTGATCCTTCTCATTTAGGACTTCCAGTCTCTAAAAGGACACTGTCCACTTGGATTGCTCAGTGTATTTCTTTCGCCTACCAGAGTAAGAACCTTTCTCTGGAAGGCCATGTCACAGCTCACAATGTGAGGGCCATGGCAACTTCTATGGCTCACCTAAATTCTGTGTCCATCGACCAGATCTGTCGAGCAGCCACATGGGCCTCGGTTCATACCTTCACGGCCCATTATTGTTTGGACAAGGACTCCTGCCGGGATGCCTTGTTTGGTCAGGCTGTCCTAAAACACCTGTTCCATACTTGAACAACTCCTACCCTCCATCCCTGTTTAGATGCCTGAGATCCAAGGGGGAGGTAAGGCCCTTCTCAGGGTCTACAATCCTGGGGATCTCCCTGGCATCTCTAGCTGGGGAGTCCCCATATGTGAAGACTCATTCCTGCTTGTTCCTGGAGATAGCACAGTTACTTACCTGTAACAGGTGATCTCTGGGAACAGCAGGAATAAGTCTTCACAACCCACCCACCTCCCCAAGGAGTTGTATCTTCTATCTCTCTTTCCTTTCCTCTCTCTCTCTTTGTCTCAGCTCTGAAACTCGAACTGGAGAGAGGCGGTTGGAAAGGCGGGAAGGCAACGCGCAGGCGCTGTGGGATGATCCCAAAAGCTTTCCTTTTTTGGAAAGCTGGGGAGCGTTCCTGCGCAGGCTCCGTCAGTACCGACGTACCCATATGTGAAGACTTATTCCTGCTGTTCCCAGAGATCACCTGTTACAGGTAAGTAACTGTGCTTTTCTGTTCCATGTTCACAGATGAAGGGCCAGGGGCAGGACCTCAGAAAACACCGACATTAAGAACAGAAGTGATTGGGAGCTCTAATGATTTTCAGAACACTGTGAGAAACTAGCTAAACTAAAAGTAGATAAATTGATGGGACCAGATGGGATACATCTGAGAATACTGAAGGAACATGGAGACTTTCTAGTGGCTCCACTGACTGGCCTTTTCAATGCTGCTTTGGAGTTGGGAGTGGTCCCAGAGGACCATGTGGTCCCTTTATACAAAAGCAGAAGGAGGATTAGGTTCAGAACTACAGGCCAGTTAGTCTAACCTCTGTGGTGAGTAAATGATTGGAAATGCTGCTTAAGGTGAGGTTTCTGGAGTCCAATGGATTGTAGGATCCGAGGCAGCATGGGTTTACGAGTGTCAGACAAATCTGATTTCCTTGACTTGGGTGACCAGGGGACCGAGGGAGAGCCCTAGATGTGGTGTACTTAGATTTCAGTAAAGCCTTTGAAACCGGTCTGCAAAGGCGACTTAGAAACAAACTGAGCACCTTAGGGATAGACCCTAAAGTTACTTATTCGGGTTATAATTTGGTTGAGGGGGAGGCAGCAGACGGTACAGGTAAATGGAGCTCACTCTGAGGAGAAGGTTACTAGTGGTGTGCTGCAGGGATCTGTCTTTGTCAGATTCTTTTTAACATCTTTGTTGGTGATATTGTGGAAGTGCTGTCTGGTAAGGTTTGTCTGTTTGCGGATTATACTAAAATCTGCAATAGAGTAGACACTCAGGAAGGAGTAGATAACATGAGGATCTAGCTAAGCTTGAAGTATGTTCTAGAATTTGACAGCTGAGATTTAATGCTGAAAAATGCAGGGTCATGCATTTGGGCTGCAAAAATCTAAGGGAGTGGTACAGTGTAGGGGGTATAGTATTTCTATCCACAAAAGAAGAGCGGAACCTGAGCCTGATTGTGTATAACTATCTTGAAGTAGCTAAACAGATAGAAAAGATGACGGCAAAAGCCAGAAGGATGGAGAGGAACGGTCAGCAGAAAAAGGTGGTAGTGCCTCTGTAAGTCTCTGGTATAACCTCATTTGGAGTGTTGTGTGCAATTCTGGAGACCACACCTTTCAAAGGATATAAATAGGTTGGAGTCTGCAGAGGAGTGGCTACTAAAATCGTTAATGGTCTTTGTTATAAGCATATGAGGACAGCCTTAAAGATGTTAATATGTATACTTTAGAGCAGGGGTCTCAAACTCAAATTGCTTTGAGGGCCAAATGAGGACTTGTAAAATAACCCGGGGGCCGCATGAGACGTGGGACCTCATTTGCATAAGGGACCTCATTTGCATAAATATTTGCATAATGTTACCATACCCTAACTTTTAGTAAACATGCCTCTTAATGAGTGCATGAATAAAGAAAGACTAAAAGATTTCTACATTACTATAATCCAGTGCCAACCGCCAGGCACATTAGCAAACCCGCCATATCCTAACAGCACTACCAGGACTCACAAAGCACCAGACCCTACCTATCAAAAGGCAACACTGCAAATATTAAGTCAATACATTTCAGAGAACAACAATACATGACCTACTGGGGACAGAGAACAAGTAGCAATGTCAAATAGGAATTACATAAACAGAATACCTCAGCTCAGTTACACATGCAGAATACACCATCACCAAACAAGGAATCAAAATTTAGAAACAAGACAATTAAACTGGGACCCCCAAAAGCCAAACTTGGAATGTACAACAACACTGTAGAAATAAAACTATAAATTAATTTCCTCTTGTACTAAACAAAGCGCAGACGTTATTGATGCACATTTCCCAGAACTGACATATTCCAGTTAATAAATTCAAAATAAAGATATTTTTCTACCTTTTGTGCATTTTTTTCAGTTCCAGCCACTTTCTTCTGGTTTCTTCGTGCCTTCTGCTAACTCTTCATCGTCTGCTGTCCATTTGTCCTTTCTTCTCTCTTCTAGCTTTTTCCATTCTCCCTCTACATCTGCTTTAACATATTAATCTTTCTCCTTTTGCTCTTTCCTCATTCCTATTTTCATCCACTCAAATTTTAC
Organism: Ichthyophis bannanicus; assembly: GCA_033557465.1. NCBI lineage: Eukaryota > Metazoa > Chordata > Amphibia > Gymnophiona > Ichthyophiidae > Ichthyophis > Ichthyophis bannanicus. The sequence continues at coordinate 213,411,860 of CM066037.1, forward strand.
CCCTCCATCCTCAATCCCCACTTACCTGGCCAATTGTAGATTTGTCTTCCCTCCCACACAAAATATTTTCCCCTCTCCATTTCACTCTCCCAGCTCCATCCCATTCTAATCCTCCCCCAACATCAGCTCCCTTCTAGTTCCAGTCCCACACAGCACCCCCTCCCTTCTAGTCACTGCATCAGCCCATTTTCAGTCCTAGCCCCCCCATCAGCCCATTTCCAATCGTAGCTCCCCCCCATCAGCCCATTTCCAGTGCTAGCTCCCTCCCCTCACAGCCCATTTCCATTCCAAGCCCCCCTCCCCATCAGCCATTTGCAGTTCAAGCCCCCCTTCCACTCAGCCCATTTCCAGTCCTAGCCCCCCCCCCATAGCCCATTACCAGTCCTAACCCCCCTCCCACCATCAGCCAAATTAAATAAAAAAAAAATGTATATTTGCTGCTGCAGTATTAAGCGTCCCACGGGCTCTTAAAGGGGTGAGGAGGGGGGCAAGGTGGCGGTGTGTGAAGGCTGTCTGAGCAGAATGCTGTGAGCTGTGCCGAGAGAGTAATCCACCTTTCTGTTTCCATGCCAAAACGGAAGGGCAAGCAACTGGTCTGCCCTGAGGGTTGGCCACAGGAGATAGTGGTCAGCTTACCCTCGACAAGCTTGGTGTTCGGCCTGTGAAAGAGCTGGTGGCTTCCTTGGACTGCTCCGGTGGAGTTTTGCTGGAGCAGAGCACAGATGGGCTGCTTTGAGCCCTGAAGAACGGGCCCTTCCCCAGCAACCTGGAAGCGCTCCTGGGGGGCGCAAGATCTTCGGCCCACAAGCGGAGCTGCTTTGCTGGAGATTTTGCCGGGCTTCCCCCTCACACAATCTTACCCCGAATGTGCAGGCTTGCTATGAGGAGAGGGAGATAAGCCTGAGGGGCAATGAGGGGGAGACTGGGAGAGTGTTCCAGTGGGAAGGACTGAAGGATTATCCTTGGAGTGCTGTGGAGCTTGATCAAGGCCCTGGATGGATCCCTTAATTCTAACTAAAAAAAAAAAAAAATCCAAACTTGCCGTCGCCGCATTAAGCGTCCCGCGGGCTCCTCTGCCTGGCAGAGTCCTCTCCTCCCTGCAGCATCAGCTCCAAAAGCGGCGGCTTTCAGAGCCGCAAAGAGAGAGAGTTTCTCTCGCACGGTTCTGAAGACTCTCTCGCTGCTCTTCAGAATCGCGCGAGAGAAACTCTCTCTCTCTTCGCGGCTCTGAAAGCCGCCGCTTTTGGAGCTGATGCTGCAGGGAGGAGAGGACTCTGCCAGGCAGAGGAGCCCGCGGGACGCTTAATGCGGCGACGGCAAGTTTGGATTTTTTTTTTTTTACATGCCGGTAAGTGCTTCGCGGGCCGCATAAGATGCCCTCGCGGGCCGCATGCGGCCCGCGGGCTGCGTGTTTGAGACCCCTGCTTTAGAGGAAAGGCAGTATAGAGGAGAAATGATAGAGATCTTTAAATACCACTGTGGCATAAATGCACAGGAGGAGATCTTTCAATTGAAAGCAAGCTCTGCTAGGAGGAGACATAGGATGAGGGTGAAAGGCAATAAATTCCGGAGTAATATGCGAAAATATTTCTTTATGGAAAGAATGGTAGATGCGTGGAGTAATTTCCCAGTGAAGAATATAGAGACGTGGACAGTATCTGAATTCAAAAAAGCATGGGAGAAACAGAAGATCTATAAAGGTAAAAAGGGGACTATTGTAGTTGATTTATTTATTTAGCTGTATTTATATCCCGCTTTTCACCGGGTCAAAGCAGTCAATTGGGAGATACATTTTAACATGAGGGGATATGACACACATACGTTAATACTTACAGGGAACATGGGCAATGGAGGGTTAAGTGGCTTGCCCAAGACCACAAGGAGTGTCTATAGGACTAGAAATCCCAGTCCCTCTGGCCTGAGATTGCTGTCCCCAGGTGGGACTTGAACCCCCGGCCCTCCGGCCCGAAGTACCTTGTCCTAACCACTAGGCCACTCCTCCCGAGATAGTTGATGTGGAAGGGCGGACTAGATAGGCTATGTATATTTCTGTGTTTCTCTCTGACAGAGGCATATGCTGCTGGATACCACTTTGGATTTTTCTGGTGTTGGGTGCCCGTTTTCCAGGTGGGGGAAGTCCTTGTCCAGACTGAGTGGCCCAAGGCTGTTTGAGCCACAATCATGTGGTGTGGTCCTTCAACTTTGTTGAAGCAGTGGCTTTCTAACTGGTCCTCCTGCTTTTTTCCTGCCTTTGTTCAAGGGCAGCATGGTGTGAGTGTTCAAAGGCAACGCCATGGCTGGTACAAGCTGTGCAGGAACGGGCCAGGGATGTCTGACTCTGGTTCATCTGGGTGGAGATGAACCTCCTAGATCTGTTGGCTTGGCACATTGCCAGGGTGGTCAATGTGAAAGTGGCTGTCTTCCGTCATCACTCTTGATCCCAGGGAATGGATGTTGAGTCAAAATGCATTTCAGATGCTTCTCTGCAGTTGGAGTCTCCCATGAATGGAATTGAAGGTATTCTACTCCAATCTCAAGTGTGCTGTTGCTTCATTCATCATACGGAAGCTAGGTCCAAGGGCTTGTCACCCTGGTTGTGTCCTGGCCATGGCAGTGCCTGCTGTATGTGCTTTCTTCATGGCTGTTATTGGGGCTTGTGTTTCAGCGCATGAAGTGCCATCCAGGCTGGATTTTACTGGTGGTGCTGGATTAGACAGAGTATGGTTTAGGAGCATAGCTTGGTAGCCCCTTCGAATATTCTTGGGTGGCACTGTGGGTATACCTTTCCACTTTTTGTCAAGCATTACAGCTTGGATGTCTGTGCTTGGGCAAACACAGCCTTTTGCTCCAAGATTTTGAGAGCTGTTGGCTTCCTGCTTAGTGGAGGCATAGCTTTGGTATGTCCCGCTTGTCTGGACTGGTCTAGCAGGATGCTATGGAAGGTGAAATTGTACTTACCAGATAATGTCCTTTCCTTGAGTCCTGCTAGACCAGTTTGGGGCCCTCCTGTTTGGTCTGATGTTCGGTGGCAGTTCCTTGTTCTGCTAGGATTTTTTTGCTTGGCTCTGCAGGTTCATTTCCTGCTGACAGCCTTCTGATCAATTTCTTATATATATAGTTTTCTACATTGTTTCCTGTTTGATTCATCATTGTTGACCACGTTGAGGTTGTGAGGTTGAGGTGGTGAGGTTTGCCATGCTTTCCCAATTGCTTTGGGACAAATATGGAGATTCCCTCTAGTGGCTCAGGCTGATAGAGGCATGGGAGTGATGTTGAAACCTGGACATTTTCTTGGCTTCTGTTTCCACCAATGTATTTGTAGTGGAACACAGCCCTCTTGTCTGGACTGGTCTAGCAGGACTCGAGGAAAGGACTTTATCTGATAAGTAAAATGTCACCATATAAAAGCTTTCTGATTATTACTACTACTTCTGGTCCTACTACTACTACAACAATTTAACATTTTGTATAGCACCACAATGTGTACGCGGCACTGTATATGAATATGTATGACAGTCCCTACTTGAAGGAGCTCACAGTGTCTGTCTACTGTTGGTTCTCTCACCCCAACTCCTGCTCACTCCCAGGTTCAGTCTTTGAGTTATAGGATTTTAAACCAATTAATAGGATAGAAGGGGAATTTTGCACTACAGGGTTTAATTTATTCTCAATGGTTAATCACTTATGAATATCCCCAATTAAAGTCCTTGCAGTTCATTGAGAAATATCAAATAGCATAAAATACATCTAATAGACTCAAGGAACATAGTTTAAAGTTGCTAAAGGTGTAGGGATACTGTAACAGATTACCAGTACTACAGTTCAGACAGTCCATCGGTGAGATGGAGCCGTCTAGTTTTTTGGACAGAGTGCTACATGCATGATTATCTCCCAGTTGGTGAGAGATCATATGTGGTACAAAAGAACTCCTGGAAGAACACTACTTTTACCAGCACTGTGCACAGTTAAGCTAGGGTTCCAAAAAGTGTTCATGTCGGTGTTTGGGACCTGGTTCCTCGGGAGAAGTGCATGTGCTGAAGTGCGTGTACTGGATGATAGTACATAAAAATTAGAGATTTGAGAAGAAATTGGGTTTTTGAGACTAGCTAAAAAAAGGGCTAATTGTAAGAGAATACCAAAAGCTGTTAAGTAACTATTTATTAAAAAGCAGACTGAGAGAAGTTTTCTGTCTAAGGTGTGTGCAAGTAGAGTTTGAGGTAAAAGATTTCCAGAAAGGTTTATTTCTTATGAAACCTTGACCTTTTGAGAAGATGAATCTTTTGAGCTGATTTTAAACTTTAATCTGGGAAAAGTCAGCACAAGTCTATCTCTGTTGGATGTGCTAACTTGAAACTGTATCTCCTGGAACAAGCAGGAATGTAGTCTTCACATATGGGTATTGTTGGCACTGACGGAGCCTGCGCGGGGACGCTCCCCAGCGTCCAATAGGAACGCTTTTGGGAGCATCCCTCAGCACATGCGTGCTGCCTTCCTGCCTTTCCAACTGTCCCTCTTCAGTTCTTTGTTTTCCTCTGAGCCGACAGGACACATTCCCTGTCACCGCAGAAAATTTCTTCTTTAAACTTGTTTTCTTGTGGTCACGTCTGCCTCTGCACGGTACCGCCGGTTCTTTTTTTCTTCTTTTCTATAAAATAAATATTACTACTACTATATATATACTTCTGAACTGTTTCTCTTCATAAACTTTCTTTTTGGTGCTTGACGCCATTTTGGGCATTAGGCCCCATTTTTCCCAAAAGATGGAAAAACCAGCTAGTGGTTTTAAAAAATGTACTAAGTGTGGCAGTACCGTCTCCGTCACCGACACCCATGACTGATGTCTCAAATGTTTAGGCCCTGACCATTCTCCATCTGAGTGTCTCTCTTGTATGGGTATGACTAAAAGAGGAAGACAGAACCGAGCTGCAAAGCTTGGTACCCTCTTTTCTTTGGATGCCAGGTCCATTGCATCAACATCTTCAAGAGCCTCGTCTTCCTCCCATGGATCTCAGGAAACTAAACATAAGAGCCGGTCCTCAAAGGATAGCGCTCCTTCAAAGCATCGAGAGGCCATTGGCATTGCCCTTGAGGAAATTACACTGGCAAAACAGCCCCGGCGGGAGGCTTCGGCCTCCAAAGCATCAACGGGGTTCCAGGATGTTCTCCAGGCTTCGACCTCTGCAGAACTACCGGTGCCATGCTCAGGGATTCCGGCCGCTTTTACTGGTACCGATACCCAGGCATCGGCAGCGTCGATAGAACAGAGATTCCTCGCTATCGAATGCAGTCTTGCACCTCTCCTTACAACTGCGGTACTGTTGACAATGGCGGTTCAACGGGCACCGATGCCGGTACCAGCACCGGTACAGATACTGGTGCCAGCACCGACGGTACCGGCCCCGGTGGGAATTCTTCCCATGCCGACTTTTTTTGGCATCGACAGATCGGTACCGGACCATCTCGGTACTGACTTCAATCGATACCGAGACCGTGCTTTGCATGAACATCGGGATCAGAGATACTTTGAAGCCTCCGATTCCGATGACTCTGATAATTCTGCCGGTACCAGAGTGTTTCTCCCGGAAGACTCCTCTTCTCCCCAACACAGAATGTCTCCTCCGGAAGACATGTCTTTTCAGGATTTTATTTGTGATGTGGCCTGAGGTCTTTCAATCACGGTAGCTCCTGAAAAAGAACCTAGAGCAAAGGAATTGGAAATTCTCCAATACCCTAAGGCTCCCAAGGAGGCAGCCACTCTGCCCATTCATGAAATTCTTCATGATTTGATGCTCAGAACGTGGGAGATGCCTTTGACCACATCGCCTCATTCTAGGAGACTCGATACCATGCATCAAGTTCCACCATGTCCTGGTTTTCAAAAGACTCAGTTGCCACACCATTCAGTGGTAGTGGAGTCAGCCTTGCGTAAAATGAAAAGTGCAAAAAGACATGCATCCAATCCTCCAGGTCGTGAATGCAGGACTCTTGATGCTTTTGGGCATCAACATTTCAGGCTTCTGTGCTTTCAGCTAGGATCAGCTCATATATTTTATATATGGGAATGTTCCTCAGAGGTCACAGGAGATTTGGAGCTTATGATCCCCTTCTCCCTGATGACAAATGACAAGCCTTCCTTACTCTTGTCAAGCATGCTCAAGACGTCTCCAAGTTTGTAAATTGTGCAGCCTTTGACTGCTTTGAATGCATCAGCAGAACTTCTGCTATTGCCATTGGTGCACGTTGGATTGCCTGGCTTCAGACATCAGACTTTGAGATTTGGGTACAGGATAAATTGGGAAACATCCCTTGCAAGGAGAAAACCTCTTTGGCAAGAATTGGCAGGAAAAGGCTAATGAGATAGATGCTGACAATATCACTTTAGATTGTCAAAATCTAAAGCCACCATTTCAGCAAAGCCTTTGATACTGTTCCTCATAGGAGGCTTATCAACAAACTCAGTAGCTTGGGGATGGGTCCCAAGATGGTAAACTGGATTAGAAATTGGCTGACTGACAGACGACAGAAGGTGATTGTACATGGAGCTCACTCGGATGAGAGGAAGGTGATTAGCGGGGTGCCCCAGGGTTCGGTCCTGGGCCCGGCACTGTTCAATGTATTTGTGAGTGATATTGCTGAAGGACTGAATGGAAAAGTCTGTCTTTTTGCAGACGACACAAAAATTTGCAACAGAGTGGACTCCCCTGAGGGAGTGGTTAACATGAAGAAAGATCTACAAAAGCTGGAAGACTGGTCTAAAGCTTGGCAACTACGATTTAATGCAAAAAAGTGCAGTGTCATGCACTTGGGTAGCAGAAATCCAAGAGAAATGTACAAGATAGGGGGAGAAAGGTTGGTATGCACAGTTCAGGAAAAAGACCTTGGTGTGATTATCTCTGCTGATCTCAAGGTGGCAAAACAGTGCGACAAGGCAGTGGCAAAAGCCAGGAGGATGTTGGGCTGCATACAAAGAGGGATTACCAGCAGAAAAGAAGAGGTACTTATGCCACTGTATAGGTCACTGGTGAGGCCTCACTTGGAATACTGCGTTCAGTTTTGGAGACCATATCTTGCAAAGGATGTAAAAAGACTGGAGACTGTTCAGAGGAAGGCGACCAAAATGATTTGGAGCCTGCGTCAGAAGCCTTATGAGAAGAGACTTGAAGACCTAAATATGTATACCTTGGAGGAAAGGAGGCACAGGGGAGATATGATTCAGACCTTTAAATACTTAAAGAGAAATGATGAACAAACAAACCTCTTCCAGAGACGGGGAACCTGTAAAACTAGAGGGCATAACATGAAACTGCAAGGGGGTAAATTGAAAGGCAATGTCAGGAAATATTTTTTCACTGAAAGGGTGGTGGATGCTTGGAATGCCCTCCCGATGGAAGTGGTAGGGGCGAACACGGTGATGGAATTCAAAAAGGCATGGGACAAACACAGAGGATCCCTTTACAGAAATAGGAAAAAAAAACAACAAAATAAACGGTACCATCTAACTTCCGAACCATCTAACTTCCGAACCATATAACGTCTCAACAAATAGGGGTGTCCTATATGGAGTGGTGGGTTTACCCCTGAACAAGGATATGGAGAGGGGTGGCCTGCGCGGAGCGACAGGTGCACCTACTCTTGCCATCTCGCTGAGCAGACTGGATGGACCATGCTGGTCTTTATCTGCCGTCAACTACTATGTTACTATGTTACCCCAGCCAAAAAAACCCTATAAAAAACCCTTTTTCAGCAAAAAGAGAAAGTTTTATCCATCCTATACCCAACAAGAGCAAGCTCAGGGTCAAGTTGCCCAGAAAGGTCAACAACAATCCAGACAAAAGAAGCCAAAAGGCCTTAGAGTTCAACCAGCTCCACAGGACAGCCCCCTCAATGGCCTTGACTCCTTTATAGAGGACTTAGCCTTCCTGCCTCTGAAAGGTCCAGAACCCTTAAACATTCCAGGCAGGTTGTGTTATTTTGCCAACAGATGGCACCAAATAACAGCAGAAAATTGGACTCTGTCCATTGTGGGAGAGGGGTACAAGCTTCATTTTCACAGTATGCCCCCTCCTACAATCGTAAGAGAATTCAATTCCCAAACCTCTACAGACAATCTACTGGAGCGCGAGGTCTCAACACTCCTTGCTCAAGGAACAATAGAGGAGGGGCCCATTCTTCAACAGGGTACAGGGTTCTACTCCCCCTATTTTCTTATTCCAAAGAAAACAGGAGGACACAGACCCATTCTAGACATCAGAGAATTGAACAAATATCTGTTCCAAGAAAAGTTCAAAATGATTTCTCTGTGAACTCTTCTGCCATACCTTCAAAGTCGGGATTGGCTTTGTTCTCTAGATCTTAAAGGATGCATATCACATTCTGATCCATCCAGATCACAGGAAATTCTTCTGATTCCTTTTCAAGGGAAACATTTCCAGTGCAGGGTTCTTCCCTTTGGTCTGGCTTCGGCACCAAGACTATTCACGAAATGCATGGCAGTAGTAGCTGTATTTCTGCGAACCCTAGGGATATTCATCTTCCCTTACTTAGACGACTGGCTCATTCGAGCCCCCACGGTTCCAGAAGCCAGCTCTGCACTGTCTCGCACAATGCGAACCCTTCAATACTTGGGATTGGTCATAAACCTCCCAAAATCTCAACTTGCTCCATCTCAGTCCCTGGAGTTCGTAGGAGCTCGTTTAGATACCAGACAGTCAAGGGCTTTTCTCCCACAACCCCGCTGTCTTCGCATAGTGCAGCTAGCTTCTCAAGCAGCGGTGAAGTCCTCCCTAACTGCTCGAGAACTACTACAACTATTGGGACATATGGCATCCACGGTTCATGTGGTTCCCTATGCTCGCCTTCATATGCGAGCAGCCCAGTGGACCCTATCCACACAGTGGACACAGGCCACAGGACATCTGTCGGACAAGATATCAAACTCACGACGACTGATTTTGTCCCTCCAATGGTGGCAAAAACTGGAAAATCTTCTAGTGGGGCCTCCTTTCCAGCAACCCCTATTCCAGGCCACCCTAACAGATGCATCATAGGTGGGATGGGGCGCACACTTGCATCATCTCTCTACCCAGGGCACCTGGACTCCACAGGAGGCTTGTCTTCACATAAACCTCCTGGAACTCAGAGCAATCTATCTAGCTCTTCGAGTATTCCATGCCCAGCTCAGCTACAAGACAGTCCTAGTCCAAACGGACAATCAAGTAGCTATGTTCTACGTGAACAAGCAGGGGGGAACAGGCTCTCTGTCGTTATGCAATGAAGCTTTACGACTATGGGCCCTTACCAGAGAGCATCAAATTCACCTTCTCGTGGTATATCTTCCAGGCATTCAAAATCTTTGGGCCGACAAACTCAGCTGAGTACTGCTGCCTTACGAATGGTCTCTCCACCTAGACCAGGTGGCCAAGATATTTCAGATCTGGGGAACCCCAGACATAGACCTATTTGCAAGTCCACTGAATGCCAAACTACCCCGTTTCTGTTCCAGAATTCCGGCTCAAAATTGCCAGGCAAGGGACGCCTTCCTTTTTCACTGGGGTCACGACTTCCTCTATGCCTTTCCACCCATTCCCCTCATCCCCAAAACACTCTTCAAGCTTCAGAGAGACAGAGGTCGTATGATCCTCATAGCGCCAAGGTGCCATCTTGCTCAGTCAGTCCTCACAGGCTTCTAGAAAACCTTCCACAAGACGCTCTTACGCCTTCAAGTGGAAACGTTTTACTATATGGTGTTCACAGAAGGGGTTAAACCCACTTATGATATCTTTGGAATTGATACTAGAGTATCTACTTCATTTATCAAATTCTGTTCTAAAGACCAATTCAGTAAGAGTCCATCTTAGTGCAATTGCAGCTTCCTATAAGCCTCTAAATGGACAACCAATTTCCTCTCATCCACTCATATCAAAATTTATGAGAGGCCTTCTATTAACAAAGCCTCCCATCAGGTCACCACTGGTGGCATGGGATTTAAACCTAGTTCTCGGGCAGCTCATGAAACCGCCTTTTGAACCTTTAGCCACTACAACCCTAAAGCTTTTGTCCTGGAAGGTCATCTTCCTAATTGCAATCACCTCTGCACGTCGCATTAGTGAATTGCAAGCTTTTGTGGCTGATCCTCCTTAAACTAGGTTTCACCATGATAAGGTTGTTCTCAGAACTCATCCACACTTTATGCCAAAGGTGCTTTCGCCGTTTCATTTAAATCAATCAATTTATCTTCCTGTATTCTTTCCGAGGCCTCATGCCTCTAATGCAGAAAGGAACCTCCATACTTTGGGTTGTAAAAGAGCCTTGGCTTTTTACCTACAAAGAACACAGCAATATAGAAAGTCTTAACTTTTTATTGCTTTTGATTCTAGTCATTTGGGACTTCCAGTCTCTAAGAGAACTCTATACAAATGGATTGCACAATGCATATCCTTTGCTTATTAGAGTAAGAGTCTTCCTCTTCAAGGCCATCTCACAGCTCATAATGTGAGAGCCATGGCAGCCTCTATGGCTAACCTTCACTCTGTGTCTATTGATGACATTTGTCGAGCAGCCACCTGGGCTTCGGTACACACCTTTACAGCCCACTACTGCCTAGATAAAGCCTCTCGTCAGGATGCCTTCTTTGGCCAAGCTGTTCTTCAAAATCTCAGACCTAATTCAAATCCTACCCACCAACTCTGGTGGGATGCCAGAGATCCATGGGAGGAAGCATGGCCCACCTTACTATAGGTGGCAGCTTCCTGGGGCTATCTCCCTGGCATCTTCAGCTAGGGAGTCCCCATTTGTGAAGACTACAATCTCCAGGACCAAGCAGGAATGAGTCTTCACATATGGGTACTTCGGTACCGACGGAGCCTGCGCGGGAACGCTCCCCAGCGTCCAATCAGAAAGCTTTTGGGAGCATCCCTCAGCGCCTGCGTGCTGCCTTCCTGCCTTTCCAACTGTCTCTCCTCAGTTTTCATTTTTCCACGGAGCCGGCAGGATGTCCTCCTGTCACCGCAGAAACGTTTTTCTTTAATTTTTTAATTCTTGTTTTCTTGTGGTCGCGGCTGTTTTCCCGCCACCACCGGTGGGGTTTTTTCTTTTCTTTTTCTCAAACTGAGGGAGTGTTTTCCCTCAGTTTCTGTCTTACAGTTTTTTGGGCCTATAAGGCCTCTCTATCATGGAGCCGCCTTCTCCTAAGAAGTGCCTTCACTGTGGAAATAGTTTTCTTTTTAGACTCCAATGACTGGTGTCTAAACTGTTTGGGTCCTGACCCTTTTTCCCCTGAACCGTCAGGCTACAATACTGTGAGAAGAGATTCTCTCTTTCGAGTTTCCCTCGATACCGTTTTCCCTCCCTATGGCAGGGCACCGGCCATTTCTTCTCTACAGGATCAGGTAACCCACAAACAGTCTGTTAAGACTAGCCAATTCTTGAGTGGTAAGTCTCATGCTAAGCATGCTGACCGCTCCGGCCTTGCCCTCAAGACCCCATTGGCATTAAAACCCCGGTGGGAGTCTTCGGGCTCCAAAGCATTTCAGGGGTTTCAGGTTGTTCCTGGGGCTCACCCCTCACAGAACATACCTGAGCCATGCTTGGTGGTGGCATCCGCTTCAAGCGGTACCGATACCCCGGCATCGGCACCTGTGTTGAGTAATCTGCTCTTCACCAGGGATCGTCATCTGGCGTTCTCGGTACCTTCGGGACCGACCGAAACGTCCCAGATTGACTTTCCAGTATCGGCAGTACCGCCGATACCACCACCGTTGGTACCCTCTAGGCATGCATCGATAGACTCGCTTCCTTCGATGCCGAGTCTAGAATCGATCTCTAGTCTAGAGGACTGGGTACCGACGCGTCTCGGAACCGATGTTTACCGATTCCGCATGCACGGTACAGAGGATAATCACCAAGGGTTTTTAGTTACCTCGGTACCGTTTGAGCAGCCTCCGATGACTACTTCGGTGTCGGTTTCGCCTTCGATTCCGGCACGACTACCGGTATCGGTATCGATGCCGGTACCTGCAGTATCATCGGAACCCGCTCCTTCCATGCTTTTTTCACCCGGATCGCTCCTCTCTATACCTAGTTTGAAGTCGATACCTGGCATGGATGATGCACTACTGACTGTCTCAACTCATAACTGCCAGTTCCAGTGTCCATCCATTACAAATCCTGTTCTGCACCGGACAGGTACATCCTCCGGTGCCCAGGCTACCTTTTCAGATTTAGCCTGTCCAGGGATGGTTCCCATTGGAGATCCTTCTTTTCAGAAATTTCTCCTTGACATGGCAACCTTCCTTAATATTCCTATCCCTGGCTATGAGTCTTCTCAGGATTTTTCTGCAGGAAAGGGAAATATAATGCTTCCTTTACATCACTCTTTGCAGAATCTTCTTCTGAGGGTATGGGAAAAACCTTTAAGGGTTTCTTCACCTCCTACAGCAACTGATCTTCTGTATCAGGTGCCCCCCTCTCCAGGATTTCAAAAGCCTCAACTTCCCCATCATTCTATTGTAGTGGAATCAGCAATGAGGAAGGTAAAAAGCAAGAAAAAACATTCTTCTTTCCCGCCAGGGCGTGCATCCAGAACACTGGATGCCTTTGGACGTCAGACCTTCCAAACATCTATGCTGGTAACAAGGATTCTCTCATATATATTCTATATGAGTCTATCCCTTCAGGAGACCACAAAGAAATTATCTCTTTTGACTCCTTTTCTATCAGAGCCCAAGGCTGCAGACTATTCCTTACTTCTTAGTCATAGCCACAATATCTCTTGGTTTCTTTCTCGTGCTTCCCTAGACTCTTTTGAGTCTGTTAGCAGGACTTCTGCTATAGCCATAGGAGCACGTTGTAAAGCCTGGCTCCAAGCATCAGACTTGAGTAGATGGGCACAACAAAAACTGAGTGATACTCCTTGTACTGGAGAAAATCTCTTCAATAAGGAGTCTTTACGTCAGGTTGCTCCTTGCTCCACTGACTTTCCTGTTTCTGAGGGCCATCCTAAGCCCTCTCCTTCCTCAGCAGGTAGGAAATGCCCTACCAAACCTTCTTTCCCTAAAAGAAAGAGGTTTTCCTCTTCTGCCCATCCTTCAGATGTTCCCAAGCAGGGGAAGTCTCGCTCTGGTCTGAAGAGTCCAAACTCTAGCCAGGCTGAATAACCACAGTAACCATAGGTTTCTGATTAGCCTTTTATAACTACAGTTAATTTCTTTTCGGCAGAAGTTTTTCACTGTTTTTCCATTCAAAACTCTGCTCAGGGATTCCTATTCTCAGGAAATCCATTTACTCTTCAGTATGCTGAACTGTCAAGATATTCATGTCTATAAGTTACAGGGTTTTCCACCTCTTCCTGACTAGAAGAGAGGTTTAGCAACTATCACATGATAGTTTCTCTATACCAGCATGAATTTTTTCCTTCCAGGAACTTACCATGTGGTAAGTCCTTCTTCAGCTTCTATCTCTACCCTCTTCGCCAGGTATTCCCCTGTAAGAGTGGTACCATACCATTGAAAGATTTTTCTTGTCTTTCTTTTCACTGTAGAGTTTCTTCTCCTCCCTTCTTTATCTGGGCAGCTCTGCAGACAGAGACAGCTTGTGCTCTTTGTTCAGTCTGTTCTCTCTGTTTGACACAGACCGACTCTCTCTGTTGTCCTTTTCAGTAGCTGCCCATGCAGGAGTTCCAGTAATTGACTACTGGTACTTTTCTACAAGTTCCAGTCTGGTCTTCCACCACTCCTGTCTGGCCTTAGTAGTGATTCCAAGACAGTTTTCTACATCTTTCTAATCCTTTTCACTACAGGCTTCTTATGCTATCTTCTACCCTTGCCATCTCCAATCCCTGGGTTTGGCAACGTAGTGTACGTGGCTCTCAGTTTTCTCCATCAGCCAGTTCTACATTTATTTATTTAACACTCATTTATATACCGCATCTTCCAGAGATCAGTTGCGGTGTACAATCAACAACAAATTAACAAAGCGAGGTTTGTTTTACATAGAACATCTTAAATTTTACATAGAACATCTTAAATTAAACAAAGCTAAGTCTAGTAAACTAAACAGTATATTTAAACTGGAACAGTGTGAATAACGATTAACTAACAATGTAGTGTCTATAAAGCGTAAGACAGTACATAACAGATACAACTATATACATGTGGAGGTATTAGGGCATGAGAGATTGGGTCGTCAATTTGTTTCAGCTATGTGTGTTGTCCATTTAAGTGGGAGGGTTTGTACTTTGTGGTCAGATACCTGTTTAGCCTTTAAGTTGAGTGCAAGGTTTTCCATGGTATTATAGTGTTTTGTGAATAGATATGTTTTTTAATTTTTTTCGGAATTCCATAATCTCTGTTAGTGATCGTAGATCCTCTGGTAGGGAATTCCAGATAGTTGGAACTATGTGGGAAAAGGCTCTATTGTTGGTTAATTTATGTGCTTTTTTGAAGTCTTTCGGAATCTTTAGTTTATTTAATTGTCCTTTTCTGTGAGTAGGCTTAGTTGGTTCTTTGCATATTAGATTGCATAGTGTAGTCAGAGCCATGTTATTTAATGCTTTGAATGAGGTGGTTATTGTTTTGTATATTATCCTGCTTTGTATTGGTAACCAGTGAAGGGATGCTAGTATTGGTGTAATGTGTTGGAGTGAGTTTATTTTTAAAATAATTCTAGCTGTTGCATTTTGGGCTAGTTGAATTCTTTTAATGTTCTGTTTTGAAATGCCCATTAGTATTAGGTTGGCGAAATCGAAGTGAGGGGTTATGGTAGCCTGTATTATATTAATAAAATCTTGAACAAATACTAGCGGGCGTAGTTGTTTGAGGATTTTAAGTTTGAAATAAATTTTCTTTATAGTATTTCTAATGTGGGTTTCCATTGTAAGGTGTGTATCTAAGATAACACCTAGATATCTTATTTCGTTTTTTATTTTAATTTCTTGGTCCTGTAGTGTTATGTGAGTTGGAGGGATGAATGATTGATTTTTTGTTACAATTAGGACTTCAGTGTTAGCATGATTTATGTGGAGGTTTTGAGTTTTTAGCCAAATTGTGATTTCGTTGTAACAGTCTGAAAGGAATTGTAACGGTAGGTTAGGGATCGTAAATGGAATGTACATCATATCATCTGCATAGAGGTAATATTTTACTCCAAATTTTTTAAAGATATTACAGACTGGTTTTATGTAAATATTGAAAAGTAGGGCTGATAATGCTGAACCTTGTGGTAAACCTATTTCTTGATTACATGTAGTGGAAGTTTGATTACCTATTCTTACATTTTGTGTTCTGTTATTTAAATAAAAGGTGAACCATTTATGTACTGTAGAGTTTATGCCTATCTGACTTAGGTTGAGCATTATTGAGTGATGTACACTATCAAAAGCCGCTGATATGTCAATGAAAAGGAGGATGAATGCTTGTTTATGATTGTCGATTCCACTTAGGAGAGTATCGAATAATACTGTTAGAAGTGTTTCTACTCCGTGGCGTGGTCGAAATCCATATTGTTGCTCGTCGAGTGGGTAAGATGCGTCTATGTATTCCTGTGTCTGTAATTGCACTACTTTTTCAATTATTTTGGCCAAAAATGGTATGCTAGAGATGGGCCTGTATGATACTGGAGATGTTTTTTCTAGTTTGCAATTTTTTAGGATTGGGCGTATTTGTGCATGTTTGAGCGAGGGTGGGAGGTAACCTTGGGATAATGAGAGGTTGACTATTGGGAGAATGAAGGATAGTAGTGTTGGCAGTGTGTGTTTTATCCATGACACTGGGCATGGGTCTAAATAAGAAGTTGTGGTATTGAGTCCGGAGATGATAGATTTTAATGTCATATTTGAAATGGGGTAGAAGTCTGACCATTCGTCTACAGACTGGTGAAAAGTATCAATAGTTTCTAAGGACATTTGAGGTTTTTTTGATTTGTTTTGATAGTGTGTAGCTAGAGTTTGTACTGAGATGTCGGTGATTTCGTTGCTAGAAGTTTGAGCGTTATTAGTTAGATTTCTGACAATAGAAAATAGCTCTCTAGGTTTGTTATATGATTTTGATAAGGTTGCTGCGTAGTAATTTTTCTTTGTGCTGTCTAATGTTTCCTTATATTTTGTGAGATGGTTATTGTATATTTCCTTGTGTATAGTCAACTTAGATTTTCGCCATTTAATTTCGTGTTTTCTTAGTTCTTTTTTCATTTGTCTTAGTGTGTTGTTAAACCATGGTGAACTGTTTGTTTTGGGGTGTGCCCTCTGTTTATTTGTGTGATTAATTTTAGCTGCATTGTTGATGGTTTTATACCAGTTGTTGACAGCATCATCTAAATCTGATGTGGATGGTAAGAGGTACATCCCAGTTCTCCTGCATAATGCTCTCTGCAATCCTACTGAGAAGCTTTCCACTATGGGCCCTTGCTAGAGAGCATAGAGTTTCTCTAATGGCTATCCATCATGGTTGAAAAAGGCTTCCTCAGTCATCCCCTATGACTGTGAGGGTTCTTCACACCCTACTATCTTCTTTTAAAAAAAAAAAAAAAAAAAAAAAAAGAGGGAATAGGACATAAGCCTTCTCCACGTGAAAGTCTGAGTTATCCCATTCCTATAGGGAATATACTCTTTTTTTTTTTTTTTTTTTTTTTTTTTTGTTGCAGCTTGTCCTCATGGTATCCTAATACTTCAAGGACAGCACATATTAATCTGGAAAACGCCTGATACCTCCTTGTCCCTCACGTAGGTCAACCTGGTATCTCATTCTATGTGTTTCTGTCCTTTTACCATGCTGGAGTTCCACAGGACTCCGGACTTGCTGTTTACAGACTGATATTATCCTGTTTTTTCACGTAACCATCCTGGTTATTCACTGGATAGCATTCCTTTACCATCTTCTCTGGGGGAGTAGATTCTCTATATATCTTCTCAAGTAGGTTTCACCTCCTTGTCTTAGATGAATCTTTTCCCTTCACATCTCCATGTGAATGTCCTGATATGCATAGCTCTGTCTGCTTAGTTGCAGGCATCTATCTTTAGACCTATATATTCAGGCATATATATCTATATATTTACCTATATACATCTCTGTAGATGTATTTGTCTGTCAGCTAAGTGTGCATATGCTATGCCCTTTAGATCTCATTATAGATATAGTGTGTGTGTGTATATATATATATATATATATATATATATATATATATATATATACACACGTATATCTACATATATGTGTGTATCTCTCTAGATACTTATTATAGATAGATATGTATTTCCATACTTATCTCTCTGACTGTCCATGCTCATAAAGGTTTTTACCTTCCTGTATGTTCTGACAGTGGGCTTGCACAGCTTCATACTGTTCCACAGTATGTCTCGCGTGTTATGCACACAACCACTGCTGTGGTACTGACAGCCCCACCGTATCCTAGGTTTACGTATCCCTGAAGCTCCATGCCCCAATGTCTTCCTACCTCTCACCAGTTAGGAAAGACATGGTGGGTCTTCAATGGATTTCAGATTCAATTCCTCAAACATCTGTCCTTTCTGGGGAGTATGGGGTTCTTCTCATACCCTTTCCTCCCTCAAGGACTAGATCTGTTTGTCCAGATCGGTCAGTCTTCCTCTTTTGCTCCTACCTCTGAATACTTCTGTAGCCAAAAGAGTTTTCAGCTTTCCATGAAGCTTCCCACTGAAGACCTGCCGTGTCTGTACTACCCCAATTGAATCCCGAGGTCACCTCTCATGTCCAGATGTTGACCTCCACCTTCACTCCAATGAGGTCACCTTGAACATTATTCTACTGGATCCCCAGTAGACTCCGTCAGCCTCTCTACTTCCTGCAATCCAGTAGGTGAGCATCATATGGTGATTGTTCATTTCAATATATCTTGTGATAATGATCATACATACAAGGACTCCTTCTGGGTAGTCCTTTCTTAGGTTAGCTGTTTTTTCTGCAGCTCCTCTTTTCAACTCCTGCCCTCCATCCTCAGGATGCCTGGCCATATGAGGTGTAGCATGTTTTCAATCTTCAACATGTTAGGGCTCCAGGCATCTTAGCTTGGGAGTCCCCATATGTGAAGACTCATTCCTGCTTGTTCCTGGAGATAGCACAGTTACTTACCTGTAACAGGTGATCTCTGGGAACAGCAGGAATAAGTCTTCACAACCCACTCACCTCCCCTAGGAGTTGTATTTCTATATCTATCTTTCCTTTCCTCTTTCTCTCTCTTTGTCTCAGCTATGAAACTCAACTGAGGAGAGACAGTTGGAAAGGCGGGAAGGCAGCACGCAGGCGCTGAGGGATGCTCCCAAAAGCTTTCTGATTGGACGCTGGGGAGCGTTCCCGCGCAGGCTCCGTCGGTACCGACGTACCCATATGTGAAGACTTATTCCTGCTGTTCCCAGAGATCACCTGTTACAGGTAAGTAACTCTGCTTTCCTGCTTGTTCCTGGAGATAACGTAGTTACTCACCTATAACAGGTGATCTCCGGGAACAGCAGGAATTTAGTCTTCACAACCCACCCACCTCCCCTAGGAGTTCTCTCTCTTTGTCTCTTTCCTCTCTCCCTTTGTCCTGTCACTCAGCTACAAACTTAACTGAAGAGGGACAGTTGGAAAGGCGGGAAGGCAGCGCACATGTACTGAGGGATGCTCCCAAAAGCGTTCCTATTGAATGCTGGGGAGCGTTCCCGCGCAGGCTCTGTTGGTGCCGACGATACTCACATGTGAAGACTAAATTCCTGCTGTTCCCGGAGATCACCTGTTACTACGCTTTATTGCTAGCTGTACTGAAAAACTGCTATTTTGAGGCGGAGTATATATTTCTGACTAGTTAAAAATTGAGAAAGCTGATGTAGATTTTATTTGGAAACAAATTTCTGTCAGCGAGCTGTTTGTGCTCATTTAAATTAAAGTGACATTGGAAATGAGAAGTTTTTTTGCTTGTCCTAAGTACCTAAAGTCACATTTTTAGGCTGAACCTTGACCTACTGAACTCCAGGCTTGGTTTTGTAGGAACTAGAGCTGTATCTGAGCTGTTTCTCTTTCCAAGGAAGCAAGTGACGTCCAGTGCGGTCTAGAGAGAGACATTGCCTCCTTAAAAGGAGAAGCTTCATTTAAGAATTCTGACTGGAGTAAATATTTCCTCAGTGTTATCAGTAATACATAACAGTGTGAGAGCATCTTAGTTTTGATACAAGATTTTAAATTTACCCAAGCTTTGTGAAGAGAACTTTGTTCTACAGAAACCTGACCATCAAAAACTGACTGGCTCTCTAAAAAGAATACTGTGACATGGGGACATTTGAGAGATTATCAGCTGTGGTAAATTATTTGGGAAAATATGCTTTTGGACAACTGAAAGATCTTATGAAGAATAAAGTTATGACATGACAGAACAAGAACTTCTGTTTTTCCCCATAAATCTGAAGGACCTCTAAAATTTACATTTCCTTAATTCAGGAATATTTAGTTTTTTTTGTTGAAACTGTGTTTGAGAAAGGAAGGTTACTTACCTGTAATGGGTTCTCTGTGGACAGCAGGATAAGTCAGCCACACATGGGTGACATCATCCAATGGCGCCATGGACAGAATTGCTCTCTAATAGCTCATAAGAGTGAGAAGACTCTTCTGGGCATGTGCCAGCCACCCCACCACAGTGCCTACCGCCTTCCCACCTCAGTCTATTCTCCAGCTGTAGGCAGGTTCATCCTAGAGGGGAGGTGGATGGGTTTGTGTGGCTGACTTAATCCTGCTGTCCACAGAGAACTCCTGCTATAGGTAAGTAACCTCACTTTCTCCATGTGCAAGCAGAATGAGTGCCACGCATGGGTGACTCCCCAACTGAAGGGCTATGAAGGAATATTTTTTTTTGGCATAGTTTCGTCCACCCTTCACAGCTCATGTGGTGCTGTGGTAGGATGAAGCTGTCAGTCGATGCCTCACCCTGAGGATCCTGAGCTCACAGGAGGAATAGCTTCAAGCTCCTGGCTTATGCCATCACCTGGAGCAAGGGTGGGACCCTAAGCCCAGGGGCTGGAATGATGTGCAGGGGCTCCGGTAAGTCAAATACATGCCTGTGGCCTTTCTGTGGGGTTCTCGATGGCTAGTGAAGGAACATCAGGGCACTGGTGCTGGGTAAGGCCCGGTTCTGGAAATGATGGCGCAGGATGCTTCATCTTGTTGGTGCCAAATGGCTCTGTTACTCGTATCACTTTGTGGCTTTTGTGGCCTTGAGAAGAGCCTGCTGACATTTTTGTGTTGTGGCACTTCGGTGTCTGCCATCTTTTTGCATTGTGGCAATTCAGCCCTGGCCACTCCACATCTGCACTGGTGCTTTGTGGAATGGGAACCAAGTCTGTGAAAGATGTTTCTGGAATTAGCTGCAGGTCAAAGCTGACTGCATCACCATGGAGCCCTTACAGACATTTGCTGAGCTCGGTGCCTGGTTTTTAGTGGAAGGAACCCTACTGGGCCACGGCAGTGCCTGTAGCCCTTGGTGAAATAGCATCGGGGCATCAGTGCTGGGGATGGCACCATCTGACTCCAATACTGCACCATGTGGTTTGCCTGCTGGTCAAGCAAGTGTGCACCTATCCCTCAGAAGTTCTTCTACCAGACCGAAGCTGTTCACAGGGGTGTGGCAGGTCAAGCACATGGCTGTTGGGCAAAGAGCTCCTGGAAGAGGGTCCTACCACTTTTGGCCACACATTGCCCAGCATACTGATTGCAGTGAGGAAAGATCTCTCACTACCAGAGTCCTTCTGTACCCTCTAATCAGCTGATCCAAGGAGGAAGGGATAAACAAGAAGTTAGGAAATACAAATAGAGAAATAAAACTAAAAAACAAAACATGGACAGCTGGAGATCTGTCTGCATGGTCAGGCAGATAGAACAGAAGACTGAGGTAGGAAGAGGGTGGATCCTGTTGGGGTGGCTGGCACATTCTCAGAATATGATTCTTCCAAGCTTTTGGAGAGCAATTCAGTCCATGGCACCAGCAGATGATGTCACTCATGTGTGGCTGACTCATCCTGCTTGTCTATAGAAAACTAGGGAGATACTACGTGGCTGTATGCCAGGGCCCAGAGAAAAAGGAAAAGTGGTTGTGCTTGTTCGAATGTGTAGTTAGGGGTTTTTATTTTTGTTAGACAGGAAAGTGTTCGGGGAAACGAACAAGGAGTAAAACAGAGCTGCTTTTTCCCGATTTAGGCTTTTCCTTTGATTGAATTAGTTAGGGAACAGTTCCCTTCCAGCACTGATCCAGTTCCGAGGGAGAAGAGGATCCACTTTCTGGTTCAAGTGGAAGAAAAGTGCCCCATCGCAAGATAGCAGAACTGGAAGATTAAATGTACTGAAGTAATTACTTATCACAACCTATTTGAGTTCAAAATATTATGCAAACATTCATAAGGGACACTCATTCAAATTCCAGTTTCTTCAAGGAATACTGTAATCTTTCTGAGAAAGCCAAGACATCTTAAACTGGAGAACTAATAAGTATGTGACCTTTATTTTTGGTGACGATGGACAGTGGCTCTTACTTGGAGAAGAGAAATCTCTAATCAGGTTAATACCTAAAGAGTAGAACAAACAAATATTACTTCATATTAAAATTTACCTATACATTTTTTTTAATTGAAACATTCTTGGAATACCAAAGCTAAGTTTGCTTACCTGTTGGGGTAATACCTGGAAAAGGGAAGAATATTTTATTAAAGGGGATAATCTGACTGAAAACTTCACTTGTGCAGGACATTCCCCAGAATTGGTTCAAGGTTTTGGCACCCTAGACAAACCTTAAGCCTTATGCCCCCTGGCTGTCAGAATCTTAATTAGCTTTGAATGCCCTGCTCTTTCCTGCCACTGTCCCCCCCTTCTCCCCTCCCCCTGCACTGCCACCCTAGTTGACTTAGTTGTACGTTACCAAGTTTGTTACAATGTAAACTGATTTGATTGAAATGATAAAATGGCATATAAAAACCTGTCAAATGAATAAAGGTTCTTTCATTATAGAATTTGACACCTTTATATAAACATAAATTTATTTTGACTTAATGCCACTTTGAGCTTCACCAAAGTGTGCTAATTATTGAATTACCTAGCTTCCCTGTTGCCTTTTAGGATATTTATCCTGATTTGTAACAGGCAAATTACCATCACCTCAAATTTTAGCGTGCCTAGGGGTAGTGGCTGCAATTAGACAGTATGAGGGTAAAGTCCATTGTAGGGCTTGAGGTTTTTCTGGTGCCCCAGGTTACATTGTGCCTTTTGTGAACTTCAAGAACTGACTGCTTTTCTGAGTGACAAGGCTCTTGCATCTGCAGATCTCCAGGAACAAGCAGGAATAAGTCCTCACTTATGGGTACGTCGGAACCGACGGAGCCTGCGCGGGAAAGCTCCCCAGCTTCCCAGGAAGGAAGCTTTTGGGGTCTCCCACTGCACATGCGCGCTGCCTTCCCGCCTTCCTGACCAGCTCTCCTCAGTTTCTCTTTTTCCGCGGAGCCAGCAGGTCGTGTTCCTGTCACCGCTGAAGAAATTGTTTTAGTTTGTTTCTTTAGACCGCGTACCTGCCTTCCCCATACCGAAACCGGTACCGCCGGTCTCTCTTTTCTTTAAAAAAAAAAAAAAAAAATCTTTATCTTGCACAACTTGGTGACTTCGGTTAGGCCTCAGGCCTACACAAATTCTCCTCATGGAGAAACCAGCCCCTGGTTTTAAGAAGTGTACCAAGTGTAGTGCTGTTATTTCTGTCACAGACACCCATGAATGGTGTCTGAAATGTTTGGGACCTGACCACTCCATTCCGGACTACCCATCCTGCTCCCAGATGTCTAAACGTGGTTTGCAGAACCGGGCCAACAAATTCCATGTGCTGTTTGCTTCAGATAATCCAGCATCACAGTCATCCAGGTCTTCCTCTCCGGATGGATCTCAGGTAACCAAACCTTCTTCGGGCAGGTCCTCAAAGAGCAAATCTCCTTCAAAGCATCGAGAGGCTCTCAATTTTGAATCTGAGGAGCATGCCCCAGCCAAACAACCCCGGCGGGAAGCTCTGACTTCCAAAGCACCATCTGTGGGGTTACAGGTTGACATCGATGGCACGGCCTTGACTGATCACCTGTTAGACTGCTCTGGGGTACCGGCCCATACCGGTACCGACATCCAGGCAGCAGTGGCGTCTATGAGCAATACTGTTCAGACCATGCAGCAGGCCATGCTGGCTTTTATTACAGCTGCGACGCCCTCAGTACCGCGTTCAGCGGTACCGGGTCCGGTTCCGGTATCGTCTCCCATACCGGAACCGAGACCATCCACTTCCAAACGCAGATCGGTTCCGCATGCCGGATCCGGGTTTTCACCCGATACCGATCCCATACCCGGTACGCCCGATGTCGATACCGATCGGTATGCGTATCGTGCGTTGGAAGCAAATAGAGAATACTCTGATTCTTCTGAGGATTTTGACTCCTCTGAGGACTCTGATGAGCTGTCTCTAGTTCTTCAGGAAGACCCCTCTTCCCCAAAGAGGAGAATGTCTCCACCAGAGGATTTGTCCTTTCAAGACTTCATTATAGAGCTAGCTAAAGGACTTTCTATTACCACATCCTCTGAAAAAGAACCTAGGTCAAAGAAATTGGATATTTTAGGCTACCCTAAGGTTCCTAAAGAGGCAGTCACCCTGCCTATCCATGAAATCCTTCAAGAACACTTGATGGACTTATGGGAGGCTCCTCTAACGTTGTCTCCTTACTCTCGTAGGTTGGACACCATGTACCGGGTCCCTCCCTCCTCCTGGGTTTCAAAAGACTCAGCTGCCTCACCATTCCATTGTGGTGAAGTCTGCGCTGAAAAAGATTAAGAGCACCAAAAGGCACTCTTCTACCCCTCCAGGGCGAGAATGTAAGACCCTCGACTCTTTTGGCAGAAAAATTTTCCAGGCTAGTATGCTTATAGCCAGGATTAATTCTTACAGTCTGTATATGGGCATGTTTCTAAGGGAACTTGCCCTAAAGGTAAAGCATTTTGCCACCTTTATCCCTGAGGATAGAAAGGAGGAGTTCATTTCTCTGGTGAAACAGCCTCTAGATGTTTCTAAGTTCTCCAACAGAGCAGCCTTTGATTCCTTTGAAGGTGCCGGTAGAGCTTCGGGCATTGCCATTGCAGCCCGACGACTTGCTTGGCTCCAGGCCTCTGACCTAGAACCCTGGGTCCTGGATGGCTTACGGAATCTTCCCTGTACAGGTGAGAACTTATTTGGTAAAGACTGGCAAATTAAAGCCACTCAAATGGACGCAGAAAATGCTACATTGGATAGACTTTCTAAGTCTACCTCTACTCCTGCCAAGAAAACGTCTTTCAAGAGGCCTTACTACAAGAAGGCCAGATTTTCCACAAATACTGGCCAACAATCTTCTCAGCCTCGCTTTGCTGCTAAACGTCAGCAACCTAAACAGGCAAGGTCAAAGCCTGCAGCGTCTGCCACTCCTCAGCAGGCTCAACCCCCTCAGGGGTTTTGACTTGCCCCTAGAGAACTTAACATTTCTGGCTCTAGAACAACCAGAGCCCCTCACCATTCCCGGAAGGTTAGCTCACTTTGCTCCCAGATGGGGGCAAATTACATCAGAGCAATGGACCCTCTCTATCATCAGAGAGGGCTACAAACTTCATTTTTCCAACCTTCCTCCCATGGTGAGGCACTTCAATTCTCCCCCATCTCTCCTGGGCCTGTTGGATCAGGAAGTCTCTTCTCTCCTTGCCCAAGGGGCAATAGAAGAGGTTCCTCTTCTTCAACAAGGGACAGGATTCTACTCCCCTTATTTTCTCATACCAAAGAAGACAGGGGGATTCAGACCTATCCTAGATCTGAGAGAATTGAACAAATTTCTGTACAAGGAGAAATTCAAAATGCTTTCTCTAGGCATTCTCCTTCCATACCTTCAGAGTCAGGATTGGCTTTGTTCTCTAGATCTCAAGGATGCATACACACATATACTCATCCACCCATCCCACAGAAAATATCTAAGATTTCTGTTTCAGGGAAAACATTTCCAGTACAGAGTACTTCCCTTCGGTCTGGCCTCTGCTCCAAGAGTGTTCACCAAATGCATGGCAGTTGTTGCCGCATTTCTAAGAGGTCTGGGAATTTTTGTATTCCCATATCTGGACGACTGGCTCATCCGAGCTCCATCTCAGTCAGAGGCCCAGATTTCCCTGGACCGCACAAGGCACATTCTGCAGTATCTGGGACTGGTGATAAACCTTCCCAAATCTCAACTTATCCCTACTCAGTCTCTGGAATTCATAGGGGCCCAGTTGGACACCACCACTGCAAGGGCCTACCTACCTCAAGTCCGGGGCCAACGTCTGGTGTGCTTGGCCTCCCAAGCTCAGTCCAGCAGTCACTTGACAGCCAGAGAAATGCTGCAACTTCTGGGCCACATGGCCTCCACGGTTCACGTGGTGCCCTACGCTCGTCTTCACATGAGAGCAGCTCAATGGACCTTGGCCACCCAGTGGACTCAAGCATCAGGAGCGCTCTCCGACCAAATCATCACCTCAAAGCGTCTGTTTTGGTCCCTCCAATGGTGGATGTCCACCAAGAATCTGTTGTTGGGGGCCCCCTTCCAACCTTTGTTGCCACAAGCAACCCTCACAACAGATGCCTCCCAAACAGGGTGGGGAGCCCATCTACAATCCCTCTCCACTCAGGGTACTTGGTCTCCACAGGAGACCACCCTTCACATCAACCTCCTGGAACTGCGAGCAATCTTCTTTGCCCTCAAAGTCTTCCATACCCTCCTTGTCAACCTGACTGTCCTAGTTCAGACAGACAATCAGGTGGCCATGTTCTACGTAAACAAACAAGGAGGGGACAGGCTCTCTGTTGCTGTGCAACAAAGCTCTCAGATTATGGGCCTTCGCCAGAGAGCATCAAATTCATCTTCTGGCAGTATATCTTCCAGGGGTTCAAAACTCTCGGGAAGACAGACTCAGTCGAGTTCTGCTTCCACACGAATGGTCCCTACATATGGACCAGATAGGCAGAATCTTTCAGGAATGGGGAACCCCGGACATAGACCTCTTTGCAAGTCCGTGGAATGCCAAACTTCCCCGGTTCTGTTCCAGGACTCCGTGTCAGGGAGCTCAGGCCAACGACGCCTTTCTCCTGCATTGGGGTCAGGAATTCCTATATGCCTTTCCACCCATTCCTTTGATTCCCAAGACTCTGTTCAAACTCCAGAGGGATCACGGATCGATGATCCTCATAGCTCCACGCTGGCCACGCCAAGTGTGGTTCCCTCTACTTCTGCATCTCTCCCAGGGACCCTCCCTGGACCTGGGAGCTGCGCCAGACCTTCTCTCTCAGGAGGAAGGGACTTTGTGGCACCCAAACCCCAAGTCCCTACACCTCAGAGCTTGGTTACTGAAGGCCTAAGCCTTCATGACTTCAATCTTTCTCAACCAGTGAAAGATATCCTTCATGCCTCTAGGAAACCCTCCACGAGGCGTTCCTATGCTTTCAAATGGAAACGCTTTTCCATTTGGTGTGCTCAACAGGGTCTTGACCCTCTAGCACTTCCTTTGAATTCTCTACTAGACTATCTCCTGCATCTTTCTAATGCAGGCCTTAAGACAAATTCAGTAAGAGTCCATTTGAGTGCTATTGCAGCATCCTTAAAACCTATAAATGGACAACCTGTCTCCTCTCATCCGCTTGTTGCAAGATTCATGAGAGGCCTGACTCTAACTAAGCCTCCCATCCGACCTCCTCCGGTAGCATGGGACTTGAACCTAGTTCTGGGTCAGCTTATGAAGCCACCTTTTGAACCGTTGGTTTCTACCTCCTTGAAATTTCTTTCCTGGAAGGTCCTTTTCCTTATTGCAGTCACTTCGGCTCACCGCATCAGTGAACTACAAGCCTTGGTGGCTCATCCACCTTATACCAGGTTTCATCATGATAAGGTGGTCCTTAGGACGAATCCCCACTTTATGCCCAAAGTGGTCTCGCCTTTTCATCTTAATCAGGAGGTATATCTACCTGTCTTTTTTCCAGCTCCTCATGCATCCAGTGCAGAGAGGAACCTTCATACTTTAGATTGTAAAAGAGCTCTTGCCTTTTACCTCAACAGGACTCAGCCACATCGAAAGTCTTCCCAGCTTTTCGTGGCTTTTGATCCTTCTCATTTGGGACTTCCAGTCTCCAAACGTACACTTTCCAATTGGATTGCTCAGTGTATTTCCTTTGCTTACCAGAGTAAAAATATTCCTCTGGAAGGCCATGTCACAGCTCACAATGTGAGAGCCATGGCCACTTCTATGGCTCACCTTCACTCTGTATCCATTGATCAGATCTGTCGAGCCGCCACATGGGCCTCGGTTCATACCTTCACAGCCCATTACTGCTTGGACAAGGACTCCCGCCGGGATGCCTTGTTTGGTCAGGCTGTCCTCAAACACCTTTTTCCATACTTGATCAACTCCTGCCCACCTTCCCAGGATGGATGCCTGAGATCCATACAAAGATGGCGAACCCTTGGAGGGGGATCTCCCAGGCATCTTAGCTAGGGAGTCCCCATAAGTGAGGACTTATTCCTGCTTGTTCCTGGAGATAGCACAGTTACTTACCTGTAACAGGTGATCTCTGGGAACAGCAGGAATTAGTCCTCACAACCCACCCACCTCCCCTAGGAGTTGTATCTTCTATCTATCTTCCTTTCCTCTCTCTATTGTCTCAGCTATTAACTCGAACTGAGGAGAGCTTGTCAGGA
The DNA here is from genome assembly GCA_033557465.1 of Ichthyophis bannanicus. Lineage (NCBI taxonomy): Eukaryota > Metazoa > Chordata > Amphibia > Gymnophiona > Ichthyophiidae > Ichthyophis > Ichthyophis bannanicus. The sequence continues at coordinate 213,439,608 of CM066037.1, forward strand.
AGGCGGGAAGGCAGCGCGCATGTGCAGTGGGAGACCCCAAAAGCTTCCTTCCTGGGAAGCTGGGGAGCTTTCCCGCGCAGGCTCCGTCGGTTCTGACGTACCCATAAGTGAGGACTAATTCCTGCTGTTCCCAGAGATCACCTGTTACAGGTAAGTAACTGTGCTTACTGAGCACTCCTGAATTTGTTGAGGCCCACTGGGTTAGGTTAGACGTTCATCTCAGACATTAATAAGCTCTGAAGCTGCTCATTGTTGCCTAAGATGTAATATCCTTTGATTTGTGTCTCACTCCTCCCCTTTTTATAGTGGACATTTAGAGTTTCCCAATGTATAATTTGTTTTGCATTTTTGATGTTTTTTTGTGTGCCCTTTTCCTGAAGCAAGAGAGTTATTCTTTGTGTTTGTCATGGAAAATGCTGAATAAATATAAAAAAAACCCTGCCTTCTGTGCATGTGGCACACATAGGTATTTAAATGTATTTTCCTTATCGTCCCTCCAGTCCAGTCCTGCACCTCTGGGTAGTGTACCTCTTCCAGCATCTTGGAGGCTGAGCCTGTCATCTTTTTGATGACACTAGTGTACATATGCAGCTGGCATCTTCCACCAGCCCCAGTATGCTCAGCCTCTAAGCAGCTGGAGGAAGTTGTGAGCCAGGGAGCTGGACTCAAAGAAAGGACAACTAAGGAGATAGATTTAGTTAGTTTGTTTTTATTTCCCCTGTTAAAGTTCAGGTTTCTTTGTTTTTAAAGGCAGAAGTGTGTGTAAAAAACAAAAACAAAAACCCAGAAGGAACAGAGAGAACACGGGGGACAACAGGGCTGAGGGGAGGATATTCCTTCTTCCCCCCCTCCCCCCAGGATTTCGGGGGGAGGGTTCTGTGGGGGCCTTCCTCAGTCCGAGGCTTCTGGCTGCTCCCGAACCCGTTATCAGGTGAAGAGCCACTGCAGGGGCTGCATTTGCCTGACAGGAGTGAAAGCTGGCAGCCCGGAGTCACCCGGTTCGCTGGGTGCAGGAGCTACAATAGTTGATACAGTAGGTCCTGAAGAGGGCAAGACCATCAGCGTGGCATTATCTGCAGGTTCTGGGGACCATGGCGGCCACTTTCGAACTAGTGCCATGGGCAAGGGTGCATATGCAATTGCTGTAGAGGGCACTGCTCCGTCGATGGTCCCATCAGAGTCAACCCCTGTCTCAAGTATTCCCCTGCCCATGGAGCGCCAGGAGAGCCCTCAGTTGGTGGCTGCATGTGGAAGGAGTCCCTGGTGTGGGTTCCTCGGATGACTAGCCAGTCAGGTTGGAAGCCCATTGCGAAGGACGCTTTGTTCAGAGACAAGAGTCAGCAGGAGGCCGTGTGGTCGATCAACAGGCTTGAGATGCAAGCGGTGACCTTGACGCTAGAAAGTTTCGAGCCATGGTTGCAGGGGAAGGTGGTCCAAGTCCTCTTGGACAATGTGACCATGGTGGCTTACATTAACCGGCAAGGAGGCATGGGCAGTGCAGCCCTGGAGGGGGAGGCCGAAGGTCTGTTCGGATGAGCAGCGATTCGTCTCCAGGCATTATCAGCGGCGCACGTAGCAGGAGTTGACAGCGTGATGACAGACTACCTCAGCCGAGTGCGCATGGACCCTGGAGAGTGACAGCTCAATTAGGGGGTGTTCGAGCAGGTGATCTGCCGATGGGGCACACTGTTCATGGACCTTAATGGCAGTGTTGGAGTCGGCCAAGGCCTGCTGGTTTTTCAGTAGAAGAAAAGTCCAAGGGCCTGGATGCTCTAATTCAGCAGTGGCTCAAAGATGGTCTTCTCTGTTTTTCCCCAGTGGGCACGCATAGGCCAGTTAGTGCAATGGCTAGAGGCGCACCGGGGATTTTTGATTATGGTGGCACCAGACTGGCCGAGGTGCCCGTGGTTTGCTGACCTGATTCGGATACTGGCGGATTGACTGACTGACTGGTGGCTTCTGGTTCGGAAGGACCTCTTGATGCAGGAGCTGCTTTGCATGCCCCAGGTGGATCAATTCTCGCTTATGGCATGGCTCGTGAAAGGGTGAGGTTGAAGAAGAAAGGATAATCAGGCTCGGGGATAGCAACCTTGCTACAGGCCGAGAGGTTGTCTACGAACCTGTCGTACATCTGCGTAGGACGCATCTTTGAATCATGGTGCAGAGAGAGGCAGCCACATCCTTCCACTACCTCCGTCCCGGACATCTTCGCATTCTTGCAATCTGGTTTTGATAAAGGTCTAGCTGCGAGTTCCTTGAGGATGCAGCTGGTGGCGATTTTCCAGTTATCGCGGGAAAGTCCACGGGGTGCTGTTGGGTCCACACCTAGACGTGCTGAGCTTTCTAGGGGTGGTGAACCACCTCTGTCTGCCAAAGAGGTCAGTGGTACCGCCTTGGAATCTCAATCTGGTGCTGTCTGGGGAAACCGTTGAGCCATTGAGTGGAGCTTTCCTGCAGGATTTGGCTCTGAAAATGGTATTCCTGATGGCGATTTGCTCAGTACGCAGGATTTTGGAGCTTCGGACCCTGTCATGCCAGGAGCCATTCCTTTCCTTCTCCAAGGAGAAAGTGGTCCTGCACAAAGTACCTTCATTTTTGCCAAGGTGGTGTCGTCAATCTCCAGGAACAAGCAGGAATGAGTCTTCACATATGGGTACGTCGGTACCGACGGAGTCTGCGCGGGAACGCTTCCCAGCGTCCAATCAGAGAGCCTTTGGAAGCATCCCACCACGCCAGCGTGCTGCCTTCCCGCCTTCCCAACTGTCTCTCCTCATTTTTTGTTTTTCTGCGGAGCCGGCAGGACGACGTCCTGTCACCGCAGAAAATTCTTCTTTTATTTTTTATTTTTCTTGTGGTCGCGGCTGCCTTTCCCGACGCCACCGGTACCGCCAGTGTTTTTTTCCTTTTCTTGTAAAATTTTTCCTTTCTAAGGAAAATTTTTCTCCGTAGTGTCTCACGGTATCTCCAGGAACAAGCAGGAATGAGTCTTCACATATGGGTATCATCGGTACCGACGGAGCCTGCGCGGGAACGCTCCCCAGCGTCCAGTAAGAAAGCTTTTGGGAGCATCCCACAGCGCCTGCGCGCTGCCTTCCCGCCTTTCCCAACCGCCTCTCTCCAGTTCTTCTTTTCCGCGGAGCCAGCAGGTCGTGTTCCTGTCACCGTAGAAGTTCTTTATTTTTCTGTGTCGCGTCTGCCTTCGACGTCAGACCGGTACCGCTGGTCTTTTCTTTTCTTTCTTTAAAAAAACAAACAAAATGGAGGCGCTGGAGGCACCGTTAAAAGCAGCGCTATCGGGCGCATGCTTCTTTTCCTCCACGCTGGCACAGAGGCTGCTCTCCCCAGCGGGGGATTGAGAGAGAGACACACACCATCGGACGAGATCTGCCCAATCGGAGCAGCTGGAGGCACCGTTAAAAGCAGTGCTATCCAGCGCACCTGCGCCTTGCGTGCCCGCGCCTGAGGGTCTCGCCAGAGGGCCTTTTGGCATGGCCCTTAGGCGAGGGCCCAACCTGTGGCCTCGTGTTCGCAACCAACCAACCACAGGAGTGACTACGAATTTGACCTGTAAGCCCCCAGGACCAAAAAGACGCAAGTATTCCCGTACACCATCTGATCTAACTAATGCTGACAACTTGGGTTCCAGTTGTTAATACGACCTATATTCAGGTATCATGCTCACACACAGTGGTGTTTATATGTGTGTAGTATTATCACCATCCTGCTGCCATGTTGTTGTTCTGCCACTGCTAATTGCCATAGAGCTCTGATACAGACAGTTACCCTGTCTTACCTCCTTACTGTTTCCCTGTAGTTTGCCCACTGACACATTGTTTCATTGTTTGCCGACTGCTACTTTGTCTCGTTTACTGAATGCTACATTGTCTCATTATTTACTGACTGCCACATTGCTTCATTGTTTGCTCATTGTTTGCTGCTGCTGCATGGTTTCATGTTTTGATTGCTGCCACATTGTTTCAAATACCTACACATTGTCAGGCAGTGAGTTTATACCCTGTTGGTAGCTGCCCCAGTAGTCAGCACCAGACCCCACTAACTACCCAGCAACGAACAGCCCACATACTATCTGTCACCCTGTGAAGTAGACCACAAGATGCATCCACTGCTAGCCTTGGCATGTCTACACCTAGCCACCTGGCTCCCCCATACATCCCATGCCTTTCATACAAACCCCAACCACATCCCGATACTTCGCAGCAATGGGAAGTGATGGACGGAGAATCAACACTCCCCAAGAGAATCCAATGACACGCCTTACTCACACTTATTACACATCCCACTTCAACATATTAAGAAGTCACTAAGGGACCGTCAGCAACACCAACATGTCCTGAAGTGTGCACTCATCAACGCCAGGTCAATGCGCACTTAATGGCCAATAATTACTGATCTGGTCATGCTCCACGATCTCGACATCCTCATGATCACAGAGACTTGGCTATCTGAATGCGACAATGCAATCATCAACCAGATGCTACCCACAGGGTTTTCTTTTCACGCATGCCATAGAACCAGTCAGAGAGGAGGTGGAACACTCATCCTTGTCAAAACTGACCTAAGCTTCCAGATGAGCAATGCAACCAGCACAGCCCACCTGGACTCACTTACTATAACAAACGACACCTGCACGATCAACCTACTGTACCGAGCGCCAACGTCGTCTTCAGAGGATCTCGCAACGATAATTGGCCTCGCATGCAACTCAAACAGACCACAATCCCAAAACTGGATTCTAGGCGACTTCAACCTGTCTACTCTGCAAGAATCTCAAGCCACTGCTTTCCTAGAAGCACTACACGAGCTGGGTTACTCTCAGCTAGTCGACAGACCCACTCACGTCAAGGGAAACATACTGGACCTGATCTTTGCCCCACAGACAGACACAGAACCCACCCAACCAATACTACCGACCATAACTCCGGTGCCATGGTCTGACCATAGCCTGCTCAAATTCCAGATACCTATTAACACCTATAACTGGAACTCCAACAAGACCAACACTGCCCACGAAACATTGCTGAAGCGCTTCCGCTCCTTTGATAAAGAAGAAATTCGAGAGAGGATCCTCCCACTCCTCAACAATGCAGCACACGACCTAGATGCTTTGGTATCCACCTGGGACGATAGCCTCAAGACTGTCGCATGCATACCAGTCACACACAAAAAACCAAAGAAACGAGAGCACGCACCATGGTATACTAAAGAGCTCCGAGCATCACTCCTGTACCTGCGCAAGCTCGAGATAAGATGGCGTCGAGCACACTTTACCGAAGCACAAAGTACATACAACGCTCACCTAAGAGCACACCGAGATGAATTAATGAAGAAACGGAAACAATATCATTCAAACATCTTGAAGCGATCATTAAACAAGCCTCATGACCTGTTCAATATAGTGAAATCTCTTATAAGAGAACCTCCCGCAGACCAATCACATATGCCACAGCCCCAGGCATACTCCAACTATCTACAATCAAAAATGATACAGATTGGTGCAACCTCAAGCCCCGCAGACAACACCCTACTGCATAAGTTATCCCAACCATCGCCACTATACAAATTTGACAAAATCTCACGCAGAGAGATTGAAGACACTATCGCAGCAATCAACCCCACCAACGCGCCCAACGACCCATGCCCAGCTCTATGGATAAAGGAGTTACGCTGCGACTTAAGCCAATACCTGAGCAAATTAGTAAACCAATCCCTCACAACCGGATCGTTCCCACAGAGTCTGAAACAAACATCGATCAGACCATTGCTGAAGAATAACAGGCTGGACCCAACGAAAGTGGAATCATACAGACCAATTTCAAGTATCCCATGCTTGCCAAAGTAATCGAAAAGATAGTACAGCGCCAAATTCAACAGCATATTGACACTGAAGCCCCTCTGGATCCATCCCAACATGGGTTCAGAGAAGCACATGGGGTGGAAACCCTCTTTACCACCCTATTTGACAACCTAGTCTCTGGAACCGACAAAATTCACCAAGGATTTGCCCTAATCTTCCTCGACATCGCAGCGGCCTTCGACTCGGTGAGCCACGAGATCCTCCTACTACGCCTCAGCGAGAAAGGAATACAAGGAACTGCTTTAGACTGGTGCAAATCGTACTTGACTAATAGATGGCAACATGTAAGGTCTGGCTCCACGACCTCAGAATCGTTTTTGCAAAACCAAGGTTTGCCACAGGGTTCGTCACTATCTGCATTGATGTTTAACATCTACATGCAGCCCATATGCACCCTAGTACGATCGTTCAAGGTCAACTGCCTAGCCTACGCAGACGATATCCTACTATACATCCCTTTCAGGAGCGACCAACCAGACTTCTCCCCTCTAACAAGATGTTTTGAGGCAGTAGCAGACTGGCTCAACACACAAAACATGTGAATCAACTACAGCAAAACAGATGTTCTTTTCATCTCAAGGAACCAGGACATCACCCCTCCACCCTCTTTAAAAAATCGGCAACACAACTGAAAACTAAGCCCACAAGCCGCTACCTTGGCGTTACACTTGACCAGCAGCTGGACTTGAAAACCCACATAAAAAACACCTTAAAAACAGTATATCTGATAATAAGGACCTTAAAACACCTACGACCACTACTCGACTTCAGCGACTATCGATCAATCTATCAAGCATTAATATTACCACATTTCAACTATGCCAACGTAATTCTACACGGTCTCCCTCAAGCAACACTAGCACTGCTCCAGCTCGCAATGAACACTGCCACGAGAGTACTAACAGGAGCCTCACGGAGAGAGCATATAACACCAGTCTTGATGAACCTCCACTGGTTACCTGTTCAAACACGAACCCTCTACAAAGTACTAACCCTGACCTTCAAAGTCTTAAACACTTTGACCCCCACAGCCATCAGCAAGATACACAACGTACCACATAACAGAAACAGAAGACCCTCGATGCAAAACACCCTAGAGGTGTCCCAAAAGCAATGACGAAATGCACAAAAGCAACAACGAATAGGGCCTTTACGATTTATGCACCTAGAGCATGGAATGCCCTCCCCAATAATATGCGAAACATCACCAACCTAACACACTTCAGAAAGGCATTAAAGCATCATCTGTTCACTATATACTACCCCGATTCCAGCCTTAGTAAACATGCATGGTGCTCCTCAGACAATCACCCACTACACCCAACTAATCAGACCCAGCATGAAAAAGGATAACCAGCTCGGTCTCCCAACAGTACTCCCTGAAATAGAATTTAGACACCTAGCGTAAATAAGATGTTGATAGACCCTGCTTAAAGTAGGTACCAGTGTAAATAAGATGTAGATAGTTTCCCCAGTTATTTCCAAGTTGATCTCCCCGTTCATTGTAAATACAACTCAGAGTGCCTGCGTTATATAGTTGATGTTGAATGTAAACCGCGCTGATCTAAAATAGCGCGGTATAGAAGAAATGTTAAATAAATAAATAAAATAAACTATTCTTTACTTCAACTGTGCATTTTCAGTTTGGGCCTTAGGCCTGAATACTTTTCTCCTCATGGAGAAGCCCGCTTCCGGGTTCAAAAAGTGCACAAAATGTGGCGGTACTATTTCTGTCACCGACACCCATGATTGGTGTCTAAAATGTTTGGGTCCTGACCATTCCATCACGGATTGTGTGTCCTGTACCATGATGTCTAAAAGAGGTCGGCAGAACCTAGCAGCCAAGCTCAGTACCCTGTTTCCCTCTGATGCAGCCTCGGTGGCATCGACGTCTTCCAGGGCTGCTGCTTCCTCCCATGGATCTCAGATAACCAAACATAAATCTAGCCGGTCCTCGATGGGCAAATCTCCCTCTAAGCATCGAGATGCCTCCGGGCTTGTCCTCGAGGATTCCGCACCGGCAAAATTACCCCGGCGGGAAGTTTCGGCTTCCAAAGCATTGTCTATGGGGTCACAGGTTGACATCGATGGCTCGGCCTCGACCGATCACCTGTTGCTGTGTTCTGGGGTACCGGTGGCCTCCACTGGTACCGACATCCAGACTCTGGTGGCGTCGATGGATCAGAAGATTCTGTCCATGCAGCGCACCCTAACGGCATTTATGCAGGCTGCGACGCCTCCGGTACCGCAACAATTTCCGTTGCCGGTACCGGCTCTGGCACCGGCATCGTTCCCGGTGCCGGTACCGTTTGCATCGACATCGGCTTCGGTGTCGACTGCAATTGTACCCTGTCCTAAGATGCCCATCGGTACCGAACCGGTACCGCTTACTCCCAATGTCGATCCCACTCGGTACGCATATCGGGCTTTACAGGAGCATCCAGACAGGCGATATTTCGATGCCTCCGAAGACTCTGAGTCTTCTGTCGAGGCATCAGTACTTCTTCCTCAGGAGTCTGCTTCTCCAAAACGAAGAATGTCTCCTCCAGAAGACTTGTCTTTTCAAGACTTCATTAGGGAAGTGGCTAGGGGCCTCTCCATTACAGTGGCCCCTGAGTCAGAGCCTAGAGCCAAGCAATTAGATATTTTGCAATATCCTAAGGCTCCTAAAGAGGCAGCTACCTTACCTATTCATGAGATTCTCTATGATCTCATGTTGAGCATGTGGGAGACTCCTCTTACCACCTCTCCTCATTCTCGTAGGTTAGACACCATGTACCGTGTCCCTCCTTGTCCTGACTTTCATAAGTCTCAGCTTCCTCACCACTCTATTGTGGTAGAGTCTGCCATGAGGAAAATAAAGAGTGCAAAGAGACACTCATCTAATCCTCCAGGACGTGAATGCAGGACCCTAGATGCTTTTGGCCGAAGGGTTTTCCAAGCTAATATGCTTGCTGCCAGAATCAACTCCTATAGTCTTTATATTGGGATGTTTCTAAAAAGTCACAGATCATCTGCAGACTTTAGCTCCTTTTATTTCAGAAGATAAAAGGCAGGAATTTCTCACTTGGCTCAAACATGCTCAAGATGTTTCCAAATTTTCCAACCGTGCAGCCTTTGACTCTTTTGAGTGTGTAAGCAGAGCCTCGGCTATTGCCATAGGTGCACGCAGAATTGCTTGGTTACAAGCCTCTGATTTGGAACTCTGGGTCCAAGATGAATTGGGAAATCTTCCTTGTACAAGTGAAAACCTTTTTGGCAAGGATTGGCAAGCAAAGGCCACTCAGATGGATGCTGAGAACTCTGCTTTGGATCGACTTTCAAAGTCTACCTCTGCTCCTGTTAAGAAAAGATTGTTCAAAAAGACACCTTTTTCTAAAAAGGGAAGATATTATCCTGCTTATGGTCAGCAGGCATCTTCTGCAGGTCGTTTTGCTGCAAAGTGTCAGCAACCACCGAAACAGGCCAAGTCTAAGGCTGCCAGGCCTCCCACGGCCCAGCAGCCTCGGCCTCCTCAGGGCCTTTGACTTGCAACTAGAGAACTTAGCCTTTCTAGCTCTGGAAGAACCAGAGCCCCTCACCATTCCAGGAAGGTTGGCTTACTGTGCTCCCAGATGGGAGCAAATCACAGCAGAGCAATGGACCCTCTCCATTATAAGGGAAGGGTACAAGCTTCATTTCTTAAGCCTTCCTCCCCACACCATGGTGAAACAGTTCAATTCTCCAACATATCTCCTCAACCTTCTGGGTCAGGAGATAGCTACCCTTCTTGCCCAAGGGGCAATAGAAGAAGTACCTCTTCAACAGGGCTCAGGGTTCTACTCCCCTTATTTTCTTATTCCAAAGAAAACAGGGGGCTACAGACCCATATTACATCTCAGAGAATTGAACAAGTTTCTATTCAAAGAGAAATTCAAGATTTCTCTCTGTGTTCTGCTTCCATACCTTCAGAGTCAGGACTGGCTTTGTTCTCTAGATCTCAAGGATGCATACACCCATGTCCTCATCCATCCAACACACAGAAGGTTCCTTCGATTCCTTTTTCAAGGAAAGCACTACCAATACAGGGTGCTTCCTTTCGGTCTGGCCTCTGCACCATGGGTGTTCATGAAATGCATGGCAGTAGTAGCTGCATTTCTACGCACTCTAGGAATATTTGTTTTCCCATATCTGGACGACTGGCTCATTCGAGCTCCATCCCAGTCAGAGGCCCAGACTTGTCTAACCTGCACAATGCGTGTCCTTCAGTATTTGGGACTGTTAATAAACATCCCAAAATCCCATCTCACCCCTACTCAGTCTCTGGAGTTTATAGGGGCCTTGCTGGATACCACAACTGCAAGGGCCTATCTTCCTCAGGCCCGTTGCCTACGCTTGGTGCAGTTAGCCTCCCAGATACAGTTAAAGTCCCATTTAACTGCTCGAGAGATGTTACAACTATTAGGCCACATGGCATCCACCGTGCATGTGGTTCCATATGCTCGCCTTCACATGAGGGCAGCTCAATGGACTTTGTCCACCCAATGGACTCAGGCATCAGGTTGCCTGTCAGACAAAATAGCCAACTCCATTCGCCTATTTTGGTCTCTCCAGTGGTGGAAGTCCTCTCCAAATCTGTTGCTGGGGGTCCCTTTTCAGCAGTCACTACCCCAAGCAACTCTGACAACAGATGCTTCTCCAATGGGTTGGGGAGCTCATCTGCAGGATCTCTCCACCCAGGGCATCTGGTCTCCACAGGAGACTTCTCTGCATATCAATCTCTTCGAACTCAGAGCAATATTCTTAGCTCTCAGAGTGTTCCATTCCCTGCTCAGTTACAGGACAGTCCTCATCCATACGGACAACCAAGTAGCCATGTTCTATGTAAACAAGCAGGGCGGGACTGGCTCTCTGTCGCTTTGCAACAAAGCTTTGCGACTGTGGGCCTTCGCCAGAGAGCATCACATCCTCACATCCATCTTCTGGCAGTATATCTTCCAGGCGTTCAAAACTCTTGGGCGGGCAGACTCAGTCGAGTTCTGCTTCCACACGAGTGGTCCCTCCACATGGACCAGGTAGCCAGGAATTTTTGAATTTGGGGAACCCCAGACATAGACCTCTTTGCAAGTCCGTGGAATGCCAGACTTCCCCGGTTCTGTTCCAGAATTCCGTGTCAGGGAGTTCAGGCCAAGGATGCCTTCCTTCCTTCACTGGGGTCAAGACTTCCTTTATGCCTTTCCACCCATTCCCCTAATTTCCAAAACTCTTTTCAAGCTTCAGAGAGATCGAGGGACCATGATCCTCATAGCACCACATTGGCCACGCCAAGTGTGGTACCCTCTACTTCTGCATCTCTCTCAAGCTCCTTCCCTGGACTTGGGCTCTGCACCAGACCTTCTATCCCAGGAAGAAGGAACGTTGTGGCACCCAAACCCCCAGTCTCTCCATCTCAGGGCTTGGTTGCTGAGGGCCTAGACCAGCGATGGCGAACCTATGGCACGCGTGCCAGCTGTGGCACGCGAAGGCCTTGCAGCTGGCACGCGGGAAGGTCCGCAAAAAAAGAAAAAGCTGGCTCTGACTGCTGCCGCGGACGCGGCAAGGGCAGAATGCAGCGTCCCGCGGGGCCCCCTCCGCCCGCTAAGCCCCTCTGCAAGAGCTTTCAGATTCGCGAGGGAGAGCGTCTCCCTCGCGTCTCTGTTAAGCCCGCAGGGGCTAATGGGAAATTTCCCATCAGCCCCTTTAGACGCGAGGGACTGATGGGAAATTTCCCATTAGCCCCTGCGGGCTTAACAGAGACGCGAGGGAGATGCTCTCCCTCGCGAATCTGAAAGCCCTTGCAGAGGGGCTTAGCGGGCGGAGGGGGCCCCGCGGGACATTGCAATCTGCCGCGGCAGCAGCCAGAGCCTGCTTTTTTTAAAAAAAAAATTTGCCAGGGGGGGTTAGGACTGCTAATGGGCAGGGGGGGGTATAGGACTGCTAATGGGCAGGGGGGTGTATAGGACTTCTAATGGGCAGGGAGGGAGGGGGGGTTAGGACTGCTAATGGGCAGGGAGGAGGGGGGGGTTAGGACTGCTAATGGGCAGGGAGGAGGAGGGGGGGTTAGGACTGCTAATGGGCAGGGAGGGGGGGGGTTAGGACTGCTAATGGGCAGGGAGGGGGGGGGTTAGGACTGCTAATGGGCAGGGAGGGGGGGGGGTTAGGACTGCTAATGGGCAGGGAGGCAGGGGGGGTTAGGACTGCTAATGGGCAGGGGGGGGGCGGGCGGGCGGGGGGGGGTAGGACTGCGAATGGGCTGGGGGGGTTAGGACTGCTAATGGGCAGGGAGGGAGGGGGGGGTTAGGACTGCTAATGGGCAGGGGGGGGCGGGCGGGCGGGGGGGGGTAGGACTGCTAATGGGCTGGGGGGGTTAGGACTGCTAATGGGCGGGCGGGGGGGGTAGGACTGCTAATGGGCTTGGGGGGTAGGACTGCTAATGGGCTGTGGGCTGATGGGGGCTGTCTGGAAATGGGGTGATGGGGGTTAGGACTGGTAATGGGTTATAGGGGGGGCTTAAACTGAAAATGGGGTGATGGGGGTTTAGGACTGGAAGTGGGTTGATGGGGGGGGGCTAGGACTGGTATTGGGTTGGGGGTTGCTAGGACTGGAAATGGGCTGATGGGGGGCTAGGACTGGAAATGGGCTGATGCAGGGACTAGAAGGGAATGGATGCTGGGTGAGGCTGGAACTAGAAGGGAGCTGATGTTGGGGGAGGATTAGAATGGGATGGGGCTGGGAGAGTAAAATGGAGAGGGGAAAAATATTTTGTGTGGGAGGGATACAAAATCTACAATTGGCCGGGTATTGGGAGAGTAAGTGGGGATTGAGGATGGAGGGGTAAAATTTGAGTGGATGAAATAGGAATGAGGAAAGAGCAAAAGGAGAAAGATTAGTATGTTAAAGCGGATGTAGAGAGAGAGAATGGAAAAAAAAACTAGAAGAGAGAAGAAAGGACAAATGGACAGCAGATGATGGAGAGTTAGCAGAAAACATGAAGAAACCAGAAGAAAGTGGCTTGAGCAATTGCAACTGTGTAACTGAGCTGAGGTATTCTGTTTATGTAATTCCTTTTTGACATTGCCACTTGTTCTCTTTCCCCAGTAGGTCATGTATTGTTATTGTCTGAAATGTATTGGTTTAATATTTGCAGTGTTGCCTTTTGATAGGTATGGTGTGGTGCTTTGTGAGTCCTGGTAGTGCTGTTAGGATACGGCGGGTTTGCTATTGGTTCTAAATGGGCAGTGTTTGTAGTAGTTCCTAATGTGCCTGGCGGTTGGCACTGGATTATAGTAATGTAGAAATCTTTTAGTCTGTCTTTATCCATACACTCATTAAGAGACATGTTTACTAAAAGTTAGTGTATGTTAGCATTATGCAAATATTTATGCAAATTGACGTGCTGGCACTTTGAGGAAATTCTTTGGTTTTGTGCGGCAGTTTGGGCACTCGGGCTCAAAAAGGTTAGCCATCACTGGCCTAGACCTTCAAGATTTTCATCTCTCTCAGCAAGTCAGAGATGTTGTTCATGCCTCTAGAAAGCCTTCTACTAGACGTTCCTATGCTTTCAAATGGAAAAGATTTACCATTTGGTGTTCAGGGAAGGTTCTTAACCCTCTTGCAATACCTTTGAATTCTTTACTAGAGTATCTCCTGCATCTATCCCATGCAGGTCTGAAAACGAATTCAGTAAGAGTCCATGTGAGTGCTATTGCAACGTCCCTCAAGCCTCTCAATGGACAGCCTATTTCCTCTCATCCTGTTATAGCAAGATTCATGAGAGGCCTTCTTTTAACTAAACCTCCCATTAGACCACCTCCAGTGGCATGGGACTTAAACCTGGTTCTTGGCCAGCTTATGAAGCCACCCTTTGAACCTTGAGCCACCACCACCTTGAAATTTCTTTCTTGGAAAGTTATTTGTCTCATTGCAGTCACCTCAGCACGCCACATCAGTGAGTTGCAAGCTTTGGTGGCTAATCCACCTTATGCAAGGTTCCATCATGATAAGGTAGTCCTCAGGACCAATCCACACTTTATGCCCAAAGTGGTCTCGCCTTTTCATCTGAACCAAGATGTATATTTACCTGTCTTTTTTCCAGGACCTCATGCATAAAGTTCAGAGAGGAATCTTCATACCTTGGATTGTAAGAGAGCTCTCGCTTTTTACTTACAAAGAACACAGCAACATAGTCTTCTCAACTCTTTGTTGCTTTTGATCCTTCTCATTTAGGACTTCCAGTCTCTAAGAGAACACTGTCCAACTGGATTGTTCAGTGTATTTCTTTCGCCTACCAGAGTAGGAACATTTCTCTGGAGGGCCATGTCACAGCTCACAATGTGAGAGCCATGACAGCCTCAATGGCTCATCTAAACTCTGTGTCCATTGACCAAATCTGTCGAGCGGCCACCTGGGCCTCGGTTCATACCTTCACAGCCCATTACTGCTTGGACAAGGACTCCCGCCGGGATGCCTTGTTTGGTCAGGCTGTTGTCAAACACCTGTTCCTTTGCATCCCTCTAGTCCAGTCCCGGAACCATAGAGTTTACAACCTCCACCAGCAGCTTTGGAGACTGAAAGATGACATCGCTTTGATGTCACTGGTATAACTTGGCTGGTACCGCCCCTCTTCCACCAGTACTTTCAGTCTCCAAGCAGCTTGGAGGTTCTGAGCCCAGGACTGGGCTCAGTAGGTACAAATAAGCAGACCGTTTTGTTTTCAAATTTTCTTTTTCTTGGGTTAATTTTGCCTTTTTTGGGTTTATTCTAGGACTGATCTGCTGCTGAGGGCTGCCTGCTGGTTGTGGACCGGTTTTTTCCTCCTCTTTTCTCTTTGCCCTTTTTTTCTCCTTTTTTCTCTCTTTTCTCCTTTTACCTCTCTGACTGCCTTGGGTCCCCAGCGTCTAAACGAGCAATTTTGGAGTTGTTCACAGCCTCCCTGCTCTCGAACCCGATTTCAGGGGTGAGGAGCAGGTTGAAGGCGGGAAGATAGTGCTGAGGCACAGCGGGGGAGTGTGAGCTGGTGCTGGTTGTGTCCCTGAAGAGCAGAGGGAACTTCGGCCTTCCTCCTTTGCCTCCCTGCTCCCGAACCCGTTTTAAAAAGGGTGAGGAGCAGGTAGCAGGCGAATCGGCAGAGCAGCGGCAGCACGGGTGAGGATTAAGGTCAGTGCCTTTGTTTTTTACTGTCAGGACCTTCCTGCACCTGCACCGCCGTCGGGGCTGCAGCCACGAAGGCAGGGCCTCGCGGCGGGTGGATCTCAACTGTGCCCTCCTTTCCTTTGCGGAGCATTTATAACGTGGAAGCTGGGCCCGGGGTACGCGGTGGTTTAACGCGAGTGGGTGCTTGAAGCCGTGTGGTTTTTGGGCGCGTTCGGCATTTTGAGAGGGAAGCCGGTGCCGGCGGCCATTTTAAAGCAGCGTTTTTTGCCGACAGCAATTCTCGGGTGTTTTTTGCAGTCTGGGGGCCTCGTTTCAAATTGGGCAGAGTGCCTTTTCTTTAGTTAGGCTATTTCCTTGCTGGCACGTCTTTAAAAAAAAAAAAAAAAAAAAGCCAAATTCCGTCAGTGGCGGATCCACGGCATAGTGGGTGTCCTTCTGCTTTCCGCAGCGTTGTCCGCTCAGGGTTTCTAGGGGGGACATTTATTAAAGAGGTTTATTCTGCGGAAGATGCCGGCAAAACCTTGCTGTTAGGTGTGTGGGGTGTGCCGTAGCGAGGTTTTAGAGTCAGGCGTGTGCAGGGCCTGTTCCTTGGAGACAGCGGTGATGGAGAAGGTGCTCCAGGGACCGTCTGCGGGGCCGGCCGCGGGTTCTCAGGAGGTTGGTGACTCCCAGCCGCCTGTTTTGGATCGCCCGGAGCCGCCAGCAGCACCTTCCTCCGGTGCAGGGGCGTCTGGAGCGGCGGGAGGGGGCCCGACCGCCGGGGTATCGGGTATCCCTCCGGATTTCTTTTTTCTTATGCAGCAGGCGTTGGCCTTACTGCAGCCCGGCCTGGACGCGCTGTCTCCCGGACCAACGGGCTAGAAGAGGCCTGGGAGTGTTCTAGAGGGAGAGAGTGGTCCGGTAAAGCGACGAAAAGAGGTCGTGCAGGCGGGCCCGTCTTTGGTGGTAGAAGACGAGGGACGGTTTTTGGATGTCGAGGTAGAAGCTGTCTCGGAGGGTGAGCTAGAGGACGGAGAGTTACCGGACGTGGAAGAACAGAGTAGATTGGTCCGGGTTTTCCGTCGCGAGGAACTGCCGGCGCTGATTGCTGAAACCCTTAAGGCGCTCAATATGCCCGCGGTGGTGCCGGCTGCAGAGGAGGTGTTAGAAGATCCTCTCTTGCAGGCCGTTCGGAAGTCTCAACGAGTGTTCCCGGTCCATAGGGTGTTTCACGACATGATTCAGGAGGAGTGGGACACTCCGGAAGCGGCGCCACGGGGTACTAGAGCGTTGGCTCGTTTATATCCCCTTTCGGACCTGGATCGAGAGTTGTTCCGTTCTCCGAAGGTGGATGCGGCGGTGTCCGCGGTTACGAAGAAGACCATGATTCCGGTAGAAGGCGCCGCGGCGTTGAAGGATTTGCAGGACAGGAAATTGGAGACTCTGTTGAAGCAGGTCTTTGATGTGTGTGCCCTTTCCTTGCAGGCTTCGATAGCGGGTGCGTGGGTCGCCAGAGGTTGTTTACGGTGGTCCCAGCGGCTGCAGGAAGGGGTCCTGGAGACGCAGGCGGATGAGTTGGTGCGGCTAGAGTCGGGCACTGCCTATTTGTCGGATATTCACTATGATCTTATTCGAGGTTTGGCCAGGAGTATGGCCTCGGTGGTGGCGGCTCGTCGGTATCTCTGGCTGCGCAACTGGTCGGCGGATGGGTCGTCTAAGGCGCGGCTTAGTAAGCTTCCCTTTAGGGGAAAGCTTTTATTTGGGACCGACTTAGAGAAGTTGGTTAAGGAGCTGGGGGAGTCCAAGGGCGGCCGGCTCCTGGACGATAGATTGAAGCAAACCCGCGGGATGTCAGCTTCCAGGGGACTCTCGAGAGATTTTCGAAGATTTCGCTCCTCGCGTTTTAGTCAACAGCAGCCGGGGGCGTTTTCCTCAGAGGAGTCAGCCGTTTAGGGGATTCCGGGGGGCGGGTAGGGGTTTTGCCCCTTTCCACTCTTCGGGTGCGAAGAAATCCCAATGAGATACGGCGGACCCAGGTATCCGGACGTTCCTGTAGGAGGCAGGTTACGGGAGTTTTATCCGGCCTGGGTCCAAATTACCACAGATCAGTGGGTGTTGGAGGTCATTCGCGAAGGGTATGCGCTGGAGCTTCATCGACCCGTCTTAGATTCCTTTGTCCTTTCCCCGTGCAGGACTCCTCGCAAGTTGCGGGCGGTAGCAGAGACGCTTCATCGGCTCCGTCGCCTCGGGGCGGTTGTGCCGGTGCCCCTGGATCAACACGGGTGTGGTCGATACTCCATCTATTTTGTCGTTCCGAAGAAGGAAGGCACCTTCCGGCCCATTCTCGATTTAAAAAGGGTAAATCGTTGTCTTCGGGTTACCCATTTTTGGATGGAGACCTTGCGCTCGGTCATTGCAGCGGTCAGGAAGGGGCAATTCTTGACGTCTTTGGACCTCAGCGAGGCATACCTGCATATTCCCGTGCACCCGGAGCATCAAAGGTTCCTGCGTTTTGCAGTGCCCATGGGGCATTTTCAATTTCGAGCGTTCCCCTCTGGCTTGGCGACGGCGCCGCGGACGTTCACCAAGGTCATGGTGGTGGTGGCGGCAGTGCTACGCCGAGAAGGGATTCTGGTGCATCCCTACTTGGACGATTGGCTCATTCGGGCGAAGTCCAGGCAGGAGAGTGCTACAGCCACCTCTCGGGTCGTCGAGTTTTTAGAAAGCCTAGGATGGGTGGTCAATTTTGCGAAGAGCAAACTGGTCCCGGCTCAGACCCTGGAGTTCTTGGGAGCTCGGTTCGAGATGGAGCAAGGAGTGGTCTTTATTCCGAGCACGCGAGCTCGGGTCTTAAGGGATCTCGTGCAGAGGTTTTTGACGTACCAGGCCCCGACGTCGTGGCAGTATCTACAGTTGCTCGGGACGATGGCGGCCACGATAGAGGTGGTACAGTGGGCCCGCTTTCATATGCGGCCGTTGCAGAGTGCGCTTCTCCGGCGGTGGTCTCATCAACAGGACTCCTTGTCTCAGCGTCTCGTGTGTCCGCTACAGGTGAAGCAGGAGCTTCTTTGGTGGCTGCGGCCCGGAAGCTTGGAAACGGGCGTGGCGCTAGAGGCTCCTGCCTGGAGGCTGGTAACTACGGATGCCAGTCTGGCGGGCTGGGGGGCGCATTGCGAAGGGTGTTTTGTCCAGGGGACATGGTCGACTCTGGAACAGGGATGGTCGATAAACCGTCTGGAAATGCGCGCGGTGTATCTGGTGCTGCGGCAGTTTCAGGGGGCCTTGGGTTGCATAGCGGTAAGGGTTCTTTCCGACAATGCGACGACGGTGGCTTATATCAATCATCAGGGGGGCACCGGGAGTGCGGCGTTGGAAGAGGAAGCCGGACAGCTGTTGAGTTGGGCCGAGCGGCATTTGGTGGCATTGTCGGCGCAGCACGTGGCCGGTGTGGAGAATGTCGAAGCAGATTTCCTCAGCCGCCACAGAGTGGATCCGGGGGAGTAGAGCCTTCATCCCGAGGTCTTTGCAATGATAGTGCAGCGCTGGGGGACTCCGGTGATGGATCTCATGGCACGCTTTGAGTCGGCGCAGGTAGACCGGTTTTTCAGCAGGCGCAGGGAGCGGATGTCGGAGGGGCTCGATGCCTTGGCGCAGCAATGGCCCGAGATCGGTCGTCTTTGTGTTCCCCCCTTGGGCGCTCATAGGGAAAGTGGTTCAACGCATAGAGCGTCACAGGGGGGTAGTCGTTCTCATAGCGCCCGATTGGCCCAGACAGCCGTGGTATGCGGATCTGGTTTGGCTGCTGATAGAATGGCCGTGGAGTCGGCCGCTGCGGGGAGACCTCTTGCTGCAGGGGCCGTTACGCATGCCGCAAGTGGGTCGATTCTCGCTTACGGCTTGGCTCTTGAAAGGGCTAGGCTAAGATCCCGCGGTTATTCGGCGGCGGTAATTTCCACCTTGCTGAGGGCGCGGCGGCGTTCCACTTCGCTGGCATACACCCGGGTGTGGCGGGTGTTTGAGGCGTGGTGTCAGGAGCGTGATCTGCAACCTTTTCGGGCTTCAGTGTCTCATATTTTGGCGTTCTTGCAGGATGGTTTGGAGGCTAGTTCGTTGCGCGTGCAGTTGGCGGCCATCTCCTGTTTCCGAGGGAAGATTCAGGGTCAGTTGGTAGGAGCGCACTGCGATGTTCGGAGGTTTTTACATGCGGTACTCCTTCTTCGGCTGCCGCGGCGCCCATCAATTCCTCCATGGGATCTCAATGTAGTGCTAGACACGTTAATGGGAGCGCCGTTCGAGCCGTTAGGTGAGGCCTCCCTTAAGGACTTGACATTAAAGACGGTCTTTTTGGTGGCTATTTGCTCCGCAAGAAGGATCTCGGAGTTGCAGCCGTTGTCGTGTAGAGAACCGTTTTTGTCCTTTTTCGCGCACAAGGTGGTTCTGCGCACGGTTCCGTCCTTCTTGCCTAAGGTGGTGTAGAGTTTTCACGTTAACCAGGTGGTGTCTCTCCCGGTTTTTTCTCTGGAACAGAAGTCTCAGTCGGGCGGTCAGCTGCATCGCTTGGACGTTCGGCGGGTACTTAAAGTATCTCCGTAGAACGGAACCCTTCAGGAAATCGGACCGGCTGTTGCTTTCGGTGGGCTGCGAAAAGGGGAGGTGGCGGCAAAGTCTTCGATTTCTCGGTGGTTGAAAGAGGCTATTGCCTCGGCCTATCTGTTGAAGGGTAAGGTGGTTCCGGTGGGCCTACGGACGCATTCGACCCGGGCGCAAGCGACATCTTGGGCGGAATTCAGTTTGGTACCGGTGGAGGACATTTGTAAGGCGGCGACCTGGTCTTCGTTGCATGCTTTTGCGCGGCACTATCGGCTGGCTGTTCAGGCGCAGGGGGATGTGCGTTTTGGGTCCGCGGTACTTCAGGCTGGGCTTGTGGGTCCCTCCCGTTGATTTTAACTGCTCTGTTACATCCACTATGGTTCCGGGTCTGGACTAGAGGGACGCAAAGGAAATGAGAATTAGACTTACCTGCTAATTGTTGTTCCTTAAGGAACTCTAGTCCAGTCCCGGACCCCGCCCTGGGGTTTTTACACGGTATGCAGCCTGAATATTGGAAATGAGTACGATAAGTGACGGAAGAGGCAGTTGGAGGAGTCTTTCTTGTTAGGACGGTGCACAACCGAGCCGCAGTTCGGTCTTTCTTGAGCAGCAGGACCGGGTGGGGGCTCGGGGATTCAGGGAACAGGCGTCCAGGGTCTGTTGGTTTGGTCTGTGTATATATTTTAAGATGTTTCGGGTTATACCCTATTTTATATATTGGTTTCTGCTTATTTGTTGCTCTGCTTAGTCTGCTTTGTCAATAGGTACTGGTGGAAGAGGGGCGGTACCAGCCAAGTTATACCAGTGACATCAAAGCGATGTCATCTTTCAGTCTCCAAAGCTGCTGGTGGAGGTTGTAAACTCTATGGTTCTGGGACTGGACTAGAGTTCCTTAAGGAACAACAATTAGCAGGTAAGTCTAATTCTCATTTCCATACCTAATCAACTCCTACCCCCCATCCCTGGCTGGATGCCCGTGATCCATGGGGGGAGGTAGAGCCCTTCTCAGGGACTCACAACCTTGGAGATCTCCCTGGCATCTCTAGCTGGGGAGTCCCCATATGTGAAGACTCATTCCTGCTTGTTCCTGGAGATAGCACAGTTACTTACCTGTAACAGGTGATCTCTGGGAACAGCAGGAATAAGTCATCACAACCCACCCACCTCTCCTGGGAGTTGTATCTCTCTATCTTTCCTTTCCTCTCTCTCTCTCTTTGTCTCAACTCTAAAACTCGAACTGGAGAGAGGCGGTTGGGAAAGGCGGGAAGGCAGCATGCAGGCGCTGTGGGATGCTCCCAAAAGCTTTCTTACTGGACGCTGGGGAGCGTTCCCAAGCAGGCTCCGTCGGTACCGACGATACCCATATGTGAAGACTTATTCCTGCTGTTCCCAGAGATCACCTGTTACAGGTAAGTAACTGTGCTTTCTCAGGCCTCTTAGGCCTCTCCATTTTTCCTTCATGGAACCGCCAGCCACTCTCCTCAAGAATGTAAAAACTGTGGCGGTACAACCTTATTTTTAGACACTCACAATTGGTGTCTAACCTGCTTGGTCCTGACCATTTTTCTCCGGAGCCCTCGGGCAGTAGTATTGTGGGAAGAAGTTCTCAACATAGAGTTCCCCTCGACACGCGATCCCCATCCAACATCAGGGTACCGACCATATCTTCTACACAGGATCAGGTAACCCAAAAACAGTCTAAGACTAGCCAGTCCTCGTGCTGCAGTTCTCATGCATGGCATGGAGATGCCTATGGCCTTGCCCTCGAATCCACTGGCTTCAAAACCCCGGTGGGAGTCTTCGGCCTCCAAAACCTGTGTGGGGTTTCAGGTTGTTCCTGGGGTTCACCCCTCACAGAACATAACTGAGCCATGCCCGGTGGTGGCATCTGCTTCGAGCGGTACCGATACCTCGGCATCGGCAATGGTGTTGGATGAAACACTCCTCACCAAGGATCGTCGTCTAGCGTCCTTGGTACCTACGGGGCCGGTGGATATGCTCCAGACCGACCTTCCAGTATCGGTACAGGCACCGATACTACTACCGACGTTGGTACCCTCCAGACGTGCATCGATAGACTCGCTTCCTTCGATGCCGAGTCTGGAATCGATCTCTAGTCTGGAGGACTGGGTACCGACTCGCCTTGGTACCGACACCCGTCGGTACCGAAGGCTCGGTTCCGATGATTCGGTACTGCAACTTTCGGTTCCTTCGATACCATTAGAGTTGCCGCTGGCTGGCCTTCATCCACCGGTATCGGATACGGTACCGAAGCCGGTACCGAGGTCCACTTTAATATTGCAGTCGGTGCCTTCCATGCTTCTCTCGTCAGGATCGCTTTCCTCAATACCGAGTTTGGAATCGATCCCTAGCATGGTCGATCTGCTACCGACTGGCGCTGGTCCCGTCATTCCACAGTACCAGCGATCATCCTATAAGGATTCCATACTGCACCATCCAGGATGATCTTTTCCTAAAAGCTTGGATAGATCCCTCGGTGCCAATACTAGTTCTGCATCAGCTCTAGCCTATCCAAGGGAAGTTCCCTCTGTGGATCCTTCTTTTCAGGTTTTCATCCTGGATATGGCAAAATCCCTTGCCATTTCTGTTCCTGGACAGGGTCCTACACAGGGCAATACAGGATCCCTTTATAGTCCTGAAAGAGCAAAGGAAAACATCATGCTACCTTTGCATCATTCCTTGTAGGACCTCCTTCTACGAATGTGGGAAGCTCCTTTGAAGGTACCCCCACTTTCCAGAGCAACTGATCTTCTATTTCAGGTGCCCCTTCTCCAGGATTTCAAAAGACTCAACTTCCTCATCTTTCCATTGTTGTAGAATCAGCAATGAGGCAGGTGAAGAGTATTAAAAAGCACTCTTCTTATCCGCCAGGTTGTGAGTCTAAAACTTTAGATGCCTTTGGACGTCAAACCTTACAGGCATCCATGCTTTCAGCAAGAATTCTCTCATATCTTTTATATGGGTTTATCTCTTGAGGAGGTCACAAAGAAATTACATCTTTTGACTCCTTTTCTTCAAGAGCCCAAGAGTGCAGACTTCCTCACTGGTTAGTCATGCTCAGAATATCTCTAGGTTTCTTACTCGTGCTTCCCTAGACTCCTTTGAGTCTGTTAGCAGGACTTCTGCTATAGCTATAGGAGCACGACGTAAAGCCTGTCTTCAAGCTTCAGACTTGGACAAATGGGCACAAGTTAGACTGGGAAATACTCATTGCACTGGAGAAAATCTCTTTAACAAGGAGTCTTTATTCCAGGTTTTTCAGTTAACAACTGACTGTCTTGTTTCCAGGGGCTATTCTACGCCTTTTCCTTTCCCAGTTGGTAGGAAAGGTCCTGCCAACATTTCTTCCCCCTAGGAGAACATTTTATCCATCTGCCCATCATACAGATGTTCCCAAACAGGGGAAACATCACCCTGGATTGATGAATCCGCAACCTCAGCAGGGTCAGCAAACCCAGCAATCGCAGGGCTTCAAATAGTTCATCATTGCAATTCTTGATTGGGGGTTAGAGTAGCAGTCTGCTTCTTTTTATTTGCAGTGTCTGCACTAACTTTATTCTAACCTTCCTTCATATCTCTTGTGGAGATATTTTCTCCAACTTTTAAAGGTCTTTATGATGATCATGCCCATACTTAACAGGGTTTTCCTCTTCCTCTTGGAGGAAAGAGAATTAACAACTATTAATAGACAGTTGTTTTCCCTGTACTGGCATGTATCATCTCACCTGTCAGAGACTTCCTCCATAGTTAGTCTTTTTCAACATTGGCTTACCCCCCTCTTACTATACCAGTTGGTCTGTAAGAGGGACACCTTTTACCCTGGTAAGCTCCTATAGTCCTTTACTTCTTCTACAGGGGGATCCTCCCTTCTGGAGTTGTCTCCCCCCCTTATTACCTTAGGGCAGCCCATCAGACAATAGGAAATCCTACTAGGTCTGTTTCTCTTTCCACATCCAAAAGAGGGAGAGGAAAGAGATGTTCTCCGCTGCCCTGGTACATTGCTGCAGATACAGCAATTCCTAGTGTTAAGCCACTGGTTATGTCCACCACACAACCAGGGATTCTCCTCCACTAGCAATTCTTCTAGCCTCACTGCTAGGTCCCAAACAGGTTATCAACCTCGTTTGGGAAACCCTCTTATTCAAGGCCTGATTGGTTAACTTCTATTCTTCGCCCCCTTGTCCTGGGCAGAATAGTTGGTTACCTGCTGGCTTCCCACAGCCACTTTTTCTTCTAACCAACCTGCAGCATGCTCTCTGCAACTCAAGAATGTAGCTTTGCACTATGGGCCCTTGCTAGAGAGCATTAGTATCTTGCCTAACAGATGACCCCAGATGGTTAACAGGATTCCCCCAGTCAAGTTTCCATGACTGGTAGGTATTCCTACCCTTACCATCTCATCTTAAATCTCTTTTGAGACATCAGTCTCAGGCTTTTCATTACGTGAAAACTTAAAGAAGGGCCAGTTCCCTGGCCACATCTCCTCAGAGATAATTTTCTTCACTGGCAGTTAGGGAATACCTTCTTGCCTTCAGGGCAAGTCACTAGGGTATCTTCCTCCAGTGGCGTCCTCTATCCATTCTCCATATGGCAATTCTGGAGAAATCTGGCCTTCCTGCCTACAGACTGAAATTATCCTCTGCCTTTTTCACGTAGGTCATCCTGGTTATTCAAAGCTTCTTTTTGTCAGGGAGACCTCTCTTCTGACTCTGCCAATCATAACCAGGAAAAGAGAATTCTCTGTATATCTATTCAAGCAGGTATTTACCTTCTTGCTGTTAGATGAATCTTCCTCCTAGGGGGGATCAGTTTCTATAGACCTCTCTCCTTCAACATACCTGGAGATATGTGTCTCCTAGGTCTACATATTCATATATATATCTGTGTGTTTTCTGCCCATACATATCTCCTGTAGATATATGCATATACATCTTATATGTGTATATATTCAATATATATATCACTAACTGACCTCATTCAGCCTACTCCCCCTAACAGGGCAAGAAGATCAGTAGCCATCAACACCCTGATACTCCCAAGGCAGATCACGAAAAGCTCACAAACATCCAGGAGCAGAGCATTTGCACTGTATGCACCCACGTGCTGGAACGCCCTACCTCCGGCCATCAGGGCTATTAAGGACCTCTACCAATTTAGGAAAGCAATTAAACACCACCTTTTCCTGCAGCACTATGCGCAACAAGATCACCTTTTACACCTTGACACGCCCAGTAGCACACACAGACAAAACCTAAGCAACAACCATACAGAATTGAAACTGGGTACTCTAGACCCTGCTCCACCCGACTAATAGCATTTCCCCCACCCGAACCGACTGCAATTCCCAGATAAGCTAACATGTAAATAGTTAACTTCTCAACATAAGTTATGTGTAAAGTAGCTATTCTGTTAAAATTGTATATTCCTGTTATATTGTAAGTTAAAATTGTACATTTGTTATATTGTAAGTTTAGTGTAGATTGTCTTCACTGAACAGTTATTGTTACATGTAAACCGCGCTGATGCTGAATAGCGCGGTATATAAGAAATAAAAATAAATAAATAAATAAATAAATCTATATATACATATATTTTTACATCTACTGAGATATATTTTCAGATAGATATGTATCTATATACTTATCTATCTGTCCTGTCAGGTTCAAATGTCCTTTCATTTCTATATGATCCTGACAGATGGGCAATACCCCTATCAATGTTATGCCAGCATACTTAGGGGTCTACACTTATAACCACTTCCTGTGGTAGTTAACACCTGCCATGTAGGTTAGGTACTCCTGAAGCTCTCCATATACCTTTCTTCTTTCCTAATTCACCCCATTTAGGAAAGACATTGTGGAGCTTCAGTCAATCTAAAGCTTAGCGCTCCTGAGTCTGTCCTTACTACTTGTCAGATACAGGGGTCTCCATACCCTTTCCTTCCTACATGGACTGATTCCATTCCCAGTCCATTTAGGTCAGACTCAATTTTCCTGTTGGTCCTAAATTTGTACTGTTTTGGACCTGATCAGCTTAAGCTTTCTGTCATGCTACCTTCTGCGTCTCCGCTGACGTTCTACCTCTTATACTACCCCAGTTTTTCCCCTGGGGCTATTCTCACCCTAAATAGTTCTGACCTCCACTGTTTTTCTCTAATTTTACTACCTCCACTTCTCAGTGAGGTACCCCTTTAGCACATTCACTGGCTCTTTTAACAGATCCATATGTACCTCAGTGAACTTGTGCAAGATCAACAGGGGAGGCCCAGATTACAAAATATTCTCTATACAGGGTCTTTCTCTTTAGAAACCCTGGTCTAGCAGCTGTTCCACAGCTCCTCTTCTGTTTTCAACTCCTACCCTCCATCCCTAGGATGCCTGAGGTTTTAAGCAATAGCATGGCTCGTTCTAGACTTGCAACATGCCAGGACTCCCTCTAGGCATCTGAGCTTGGGAGTCCCCATATGTGAAGACTCATTCCTGCTTGTTCCTGGAGATAGCACAGTTACTTACCTGTAACAGGTGATCTCTGGGAACAGCAGGAATAAGTCTTCACAACCCACCCACCTCCCCTAGGAGTTGCTTTTTCTCTATCTTTATCTTTCCCTTCCTTGCTCTCTCTTTGTCTCAGCTTTCAAACTTAACTGAGGAGAGACAGTTGGGAAGGCAGCACGCAGGCATGGTGGGATGCTTCCAAAGACTTTCTGATTGGACGCTGGGAAGCGTTCCCACGCAAACTCCGTCGGTACCGACGTACCCATATGTGAAGACTTATTCCTGCTGTTCCCAGAGATCACCTGTTACAGGTAAGTAACTGTGCTTTTCATGTAGATCAGGCCGTTTCCTTACCAGCTCTGGTGAGTGCAGATGTGGGCCAGAGTGGGTATCGGCCGTGCCACTCCACAGCTGTGCCACCTGGATGGTAAGAGTCCTGCGAAGGTATGTGAAAAGGGCATTGTCTTTTCGGAGATCGGACTGTCTGTTGGTTCTGTTTGGCAGGTCGCGTAAAAGTGAGGTGGCAGCTAAGCCTCCATTTGCAGATGGATCAGTGAGGCAATCGCGTTGGCATACATCTTGAAGGGTAGAACAGTGCCAGTGGGATTGCAGACTCATTCCATGAGGGCTCAGGTAGCCTCATGGACAGAGTATACTTTAGTTCCGCCAGTGGAGATCTGTAGGGTGGCATGCTTCTCTGAACATTTTCGCCTGGATGTCCAGGCAGCAGGGGATGTTCTTTTGGGATCGGCAGTGCTTCAGGCTGTTTGTGCGGGTCCCTCCCGTTAGTTAAACTGCTCTGATCCATCCCAGAGGTGCGGCACTGGACTGGAGGGATGATGAGGAAAGAGAAATTAGACTTAACAGCTAATTGTTGTTCCTTGAGGACCTCCAGTCCAGTCCCGGAACCCTCCCCTGAGTGCTTCCTGTGATGATCTGTACACACCCCGGTCCTGAAGCTGGTTCCCTTGGTGGAGGAAGTGGCCAGGAGGAGCCGGGGAGGGGTGTGTAATCAGTGTTTGCGGGAGGAGCGGACCAGAAGAGCTGTTGGTTGCTTGCTTCCTGCCGGTTGGAGGTGCTCAGGTGCTCAACAGGTAGGCCTCTTCATCCTGGAGGGGAGGACGGGGTATCCTTCCCAGGGGATGGAGGGGGTACTATTTTATTTAGACGTAGAAGTGTTTGTTGCATGTTTAACTACTTATTTGTTGCTTCTCTGAGTCTGCTTTGCCAATAGGTACTGGGGCTGGTGGGCGGTGCCAGCTGCATATGTATAGTAGTGTCATCAAAAAGATGACAGGCTCAGCCTCCAAGCTGCTGGAAGAGGTACACTACCCAGAGGTGTGGGACTGGACTGGAGTTCCTCAAGGAACAACAATTAGCAGGTAAGTCTAATTTCTCATTTTTGTTTTTCAAAGCATATGTATTGAGATCTTTAAGCCTGTCCCCATATGCTTTATGATGACCGCTACCCATTTTAGTTATTGCCAGCTAGACTGACTGCATCCTGTGTATATCTTTATAAAGGTGTGGTCTCTAGAATTGTGCACAGTACTGCAAACGAGGTCTCGCCAGAAACTTCTGTAGAAGCACTACCATCTCTTTTCCTGCTGGCCATTCCTCTCCCTTCAGGATCCTTCTGGCCTTTCCCATAGCCTTTTCTACCCATGTGGCCATCTTAAATTCAACAGGTACAATTTATACCCCTTCCCTTCTCCACGGGCCCATGCTTAGAAATACTTCATCTCCAATATGGTACTGCTCTCTTAGCTTTTTGCAGTATAAATGCATGACCCTTTATTTTTTAGCATTAAATCTTAGCTGCTGAATTTGGCTAGATCCCTCCTCATGTTCTCGACGCTTTGCAGAAGATACCACTCTCCAGGAACAAGCAGGAAGTCAATCCTCACTTATGGGTGACGTCGGCACCACAGAGCCTGCGTGGATCGATTCCCTAGCTTTCAAAGAGAGCCTTTGGGTTTGCTGCCACGCATGCATGGTCATCTTCCCACCCAAAGGTGCCATCTTGCTCAGTCTTCCTTTTTCCGCAGAGCTCTTTGGATGCACGTTCTCATCTCTCGGAAAAGTTTGTCTCTTCGGCTGTTTGGCCTTTTTTCTGGTAGCACTAGTCCTCTTTCGTCCTCCCCTTCGCCCCTGCTCCGGCTGTGGGCTAGGGGATCCCTTTTTTTCTCTTTAGTGTTTTTTCTTTCAATCGCTGGCCTTGAGGGTTTTCGACCTCGCAGAGGCCCTTTTTGCCCCCATGGCCACCGGCTTCAAGAAAGCTAAGCTGCAAGCAGAAGTCCGATGACATTTCCCGCAGGGCAGCCCCAGGATCTCTGGGCATTACCTCGCCCTACCAGTCCACCGCTTGCAGGGTCCCCCGCAGTGACCCCATGCCCCAGGCATCACTTTGATCAGGGTTTGCCCGAGGTGGAGCGGCGAAAGAAGACGACGACCTCTAAGTCGCTGTCGGGGGCTCCAGACAAACGCGAGTGGTCTCGTGCTCGTTCCCTTAGCTCTCCCTGGCGTTCCCGAGAGTTGGACAAGGAGCGGCCTCAAAAGGTACCTTGTACGGACATAGAGGTCTCCAGCGAAGGCACCCAGTCTCCTGAAGGTCGTCCCCAGTGTCACAGGGACCCACTCCCGAGTGGGAGTCCAGTATGCTGGTACTGGAGCGCAGCATTTCTGCCTTCCTCGCCCAGCAGGTGCTTTTGCCCAGCATGGCTGACTCGTGCCCCGAGACTGAGGGTCACCCAACTGGGGTCCCGAAAACTGCCTTGGAAACCCCTGAGAGTCATGGGCCTCGTCAGGCTCCTCAGCACTGGTCTCGCTCACCATCCCATTCCTTGGGGGCGCGGTCATCCAGAGTCAGTGCCTCCGGCTTCAAGCGGGCCTTGGCCACTGGGTGTGGGGATCAGTCCGACTCAGAGTCCTCCTCGGCCTTCTCGTGCTGGGAAATGTATGGGAACACTTCCCCGGAGACCCGTGCCTATAGGGATCTCCCCTCTGACCCATTCCTGCCTGCCTCACAAAGGTGGTCGCCTCCCAAGGACGCCTCTTTCCTGGCGTTTGTGCGGGATATGGCTTGGGCCCTCAATCTGCCTACGCAGACCGAGGAGCCGCAGACTGGTTACTACAATGAGTGTGGAGACAGAGATCATGGGTTCAATCCCACAGTGGTCTTTATCGGGGAAACTGCTAGGTATGTAAGACCTAGACTGGCCACTGTTGGAAACAGGATACTGGGCTTGATGGACCTTGGTCTGACCCAGGATGGCATATCTTTTGTTCTTATGAGGGCAGAGGAACTTGACATCTTGCAGTACGAGTCTCCACCCAGGGAGTGTCTTACGGTTCTGGTACCGTCCATCTTATCCTGGCTGCTCCTCTGCATGTGGGAAGCACCCGCCTCGGTTCCTATTGTCAGTAAAAGACTTGATGCCATGTATAGGGTCCAAAAAGTCAGTCAGACTACAGAAAAAAGGGGGACAAGTACATAGACAAACGAACAAAAAATATAATGTTAAATGTAGGAATGTCCGCCAGGTCAGGGGACCAAAAACACCGTCGAATAACGGACCTCTCCCTTTAATCTTTTTAATTCACAATGTGCAACAGTCCAAAATCAAAATCAATAAAAATCAATAAAAAGACCCCCAAAGCCACAGTGCCAAGTATCAAAATCAACTACATGAATTTGACAAGTAATTCTCTACTTAGCTGGCAGTTGGGTCCCGTGTTAGAATCCAGCAGGTCAAACGGGAGGACGTCTCCACTCTTCTGCGATAATAAAATAAACACAGTTCTCAATATAGAAAGGAAAGTGCTTATCATAAGGCTTTCAAAAAACCATGACCCAGCGCTGTGTTTCGGTTCTATCGATCCTGCCTCAGATGGAAATATCAAGATATTATATGTCCTTTCCTGCTCAAAAACGACATTGCATACTTCAGAGAAAACAGTCTCCTCTTTGAAGGCGTCTGACGTCAGCCCTACCAGCCGAAAGTTTTATAGCCAATCGTGAAGCTGAAAAAGTGTAAAAGATAACTGACGACATCAGGTGGGTAAAATCAGGTGGGTAAAATACTCCACCAATCCAATTCCTGATTAAGACCATCAGGAATCACAGTCTTCAATGAAAAAATCCAACGCTGCTCCAAAAGTTGCAATTGTTCACGATCCCCCACACGCGGTCCAGCAGGTACATGATCCAAAATACACCAAACAAAATCCAAAAAAGTATGGTTGGTCTGAAGACAATGAGACACCAAAGGAGCCGTAATTGTCTTGGTGTGTATCCGAGATTTATGTTCCGATAAGCGCTTCTTTATAGGATGAATCGTGCAGCCTATATAATGAAGACCACAAGGGCAAGTCAGCACATACACAACATAGGAGGAAGATTGTGTGTGGATCACGATTCTGGCATTTATTTTGATGTATAGGGTCCAGCACAGCCTGGGGTTTTGGAACACTCAACTTCCTCATACCTCCATGGTAGCGAATCAGAGATGCGGAAACAGAAGAGCCCGAAGTCACACTCTTCGGTCCCGCCTGGCAGGGAATCCCATGCCCTCAATGCCCTCAGGCGCAAGGCTTACTAGGGCTCCATGCTGTCGTGCCGCATCCAAGCGTACCAACTGTATATGAATATGTTTCTTCGTGACCTCGCCAAAGAGCTCGGCGATTTTTCCTGGGCCTTGGTGGGGGGCACCTTCTCAGGTTCCAGACCCTCCTGAGGTTAGTTGCAGATTGTTTGAAATACCTTTCTCGTGCCACATATGATGGGTTTGAGTCTTCCGTCCTTGTGGCAGCGGCTGGTATCGGAGCCCGACTCCAGGCGTGGCTCCAGTCTTCGGGCCTGGGACAGTGGGTCGGGGAGAAGCTCCTGGATGTCCCCTACCTCGGCGAGCAGCTGTTCGGCAAGCCCATGAAGGACAAGGCAGTCGAGATCGAGACTGAGTTCGTGACTTGCACCCACCTCTCACGCAAAATCTCTCTTCCATGGAAGAAGCAGCACAGCAAAAAGCCTTTTTTTCCAGAGGAAAGGACTCCCCTTCCGGGGATACCCACCATACCCGCCTATCCCTGCACCAACGACCAGCGCTCAGGGCAAAGGGGGGAGCTCAGTGTCACCGGAAACCCAAGGGGCCCAAGACCCAACCACTGGCGCCATCCCAGCCAGCCCCAGGGTTTTGATGCCGAAAATATAGCCTCTTGCCCCTGGGGGTGGTTCTGCCCATGGGAGGACACCTATCTCTCTTCGCCCCCGAATGGGCAGCTGTTACATCGGACACCTGGGTCTTGCAGGTGAATCCGGGAAGAGTCCCTCCTCCTTTCTCCTCAGCGGCATCTACTCGACTTCCCTCGCACCAGGCTTGCTTGTAGCAAGAGCTGAACAACCTCTTTGGTCAACAGGCAGTCGAGAGAGTTCCGCCGCACCTCGGAGGTCAGGGGTTTTACTCCCGATACTTCCTCGTTCCGAAGAGGATGGAGGGCCTGCGCCCCTTCCTCTATCTCAGGAATCTGAACAAGTTTCTGGTGTGGGAGAAGTTCAAAATGCTATCGCTTGGCGTCCTGCTGCCCTACCTCTGGCAGGGCGATTGCCCGATGCTCTTTACCGAATATTAGAATATACCCACCCCTACCAACATCCCACTAACCCAACTAAAGACTTAAACTCCCCCCCTCCTACTTTCCTCAGATAGGAATACTCCTCTGTACCACTTACACTGCTGAACAAGATTATAAATAGTTAAGAGCCACTGATGTCACTACCTTACGATTCATGTGAGTATCGGTCATGTAAATAGTCATCTGTACCATAGTTTATTATGTTATTTGTAACAAAACTGTTCGATGTAAACCACTCCTGATCGCTGGAAGGGTCGGTATAGAAAAACTGTCAAATAAATAAATAAATTGGATCTCAGACACGCTTACGCCCACATTCCTGTCCACCCCAAGCATAGGAAGTACTTGCGTTTCAGGGTGCTGGGAGAACACTTCCAGTACAGAGTACTCCCCTTTGGGCTCACGTCTGCCCCGCGAGTCTTCACCAAGTGCCTGTCAGCAGTCACGGCCCACCTCCGGCTGCAGGGCATATCAATCTACCCTTACCTAGATGACTGGCTTGTCTTGGGCACATCAGCGGAGGAGGCTCGCCTCTCGGCGTCGCACACGGTTCTCCTCGAGCGTCTGTTTCCTGATCAGCTACTCCGTCCCACCTTAAACCGGTGCTTACTTTTTAGTGCTCTTGGTCATATGTAGTCTTACCACCACATGCCACATAAGTGGCCTTACCACCCCTTATAGAAAAAAAAGTATATGGCATGTGGTGGTAAGGCTACTTATTACCAAGAGCACTAAAAAGCTAATAAATTAAGTAGTCTTACCGCCACATGCCACATAAGTAGCCTTACCGCCACTTATACAAAAAAAAAAAAGTAAGGCTACTTATGTGGCATGTGGTGGTAAGACTACTTATGACCAAGGGCACTAAAAAGCTAATGAATTAACTCATCTAGTTTTCCTAGCTCAGCAAAAGAAATGATAATGCAATGCAATCAAGGGGCAGATCTTAAAAACTTCAAGAAATTAATAACAAAAGATAAAAAGCAGCTTCTCAGAGGAACTAATGAATTATTATTATTATTAAAGCATTTATATAGCGCTACCAAGTGTACGCAGCGCTGTACAGACATGCAAGTAGACAGTCCTGCTCATAGAGCTTTCAGTCTAGAAGATGAACATACAGCACAAAATAATTCAATAGGAATAGGGCAATAAGGAGCTGATACACAAGGGAAGGGGATCATGATTCAAAGGCGGCCTCAGAGTTGAGTCTTGAGCTTGGACTTGAAAAGGGTGAAGGAGGAGATTTGATGCAAGGACAGGGGAAAGTTGTTCCAGGCAAAAGGAGCAGCAAGGTTAAAGGAACAAAGCCTGGAGTTTGCAGAAGGAGGGGGGTATAGAGAGAAGGAAGGCAGAAAAGGAACAGAGATTTCAAGGAGGGGTGGATATAGGGAGAGAGGAAAGGTTAAGGATGAGCAGCACTATGAATGCATTTATGTGAAGATAAGTAGCTTGAACTGAATGCAGTAGCAGATAGGGAGCCAGTGAAGGGAATTTAAAAGAGGGGTAATGTGAACGTGACATGGCTCGTGGAGAATTAACCACGCAGCAGAGTTTTGAAGAGATGGAAGAGGGAAAAGATGGGACTGAGGGAGACCAGCAAGGGGGAGGTTGCAATAGTCAAAGACGGGAGGTAATTAAGGAATGAACAAGTCTTAGTGCAAGCAGAGAGGAAGGAACAGATGATAATGTTGGAGAGAGAAAGAAATGACAGGTCTTATCAATTTGTTGAATGAGAGGAGAATAACAGGAGTCGATAACGACCCCAAGGTTACGAACAGAGGAAACAAGAAGAATAGGAGCGTTATCAACAGTGATGGAGAGAGGTTGGATTAGGGGAAAAACACAAGCTCAGCGTTTTGGCCATGTTCAACTTTAAACGGTGCTGAGACATCCAGGCAGCGATGTCTGATAAACAGGCGGTGATGCATTCCTGGAGTGAAGAAGAAAGGTCAGGTGAAGAGAGAGAAACTTGAGTCATCTGCATAAAAGTGATACTGAAAGCTAAGGGATGAGATGAGGGAACCAAGTGATTATAAAGGGAGAAAAGGACAGACCCTTGGGGAACACCAACTGAGAAAGGGAAAGCAGAAGGAAGTACTTTGAGAGCACACACTAAAGGAGTGATTAGAGAGATAGGAGGAGAACCAGGATAGGACAGAGTTTCTAAAACCAAGAGATGATAATGTGGCGAGGAGAAGAGTGATCAACAGTATGAAAGGCAGCAGAAAAGTCAAGAATAAGAATTGAGTAGAGGCCTTTAGACCTTGCCAAGAATAAGTCACTGCAGAGCTTGGCAAGGGCTGTTTCAGTGGACTGAAGAGGGTAGAAGCCAGACTGATGAGTATCATTGAGGGACTGAGTGGAGAGAGAATTGAAACAGCGAGAGAGAACAGCACATTAAATGAGTTTGGAGATAAAGGGGAGAAGGAAGATGGGACGATAGCTAGAGGGAGCAGTAGGATCTAGAGAGGGTTTTTTGAGAAGAGGAGCGATCAAAATATGCTTATAGGCAGCAGGGAAAGTGGCAGTGGAGAGAGAAAGGTTAATATGAGGAATGACAAGGATAATGGAGGAGGATATGAATCCCTATGTTCTCCAGGACCAAGCAGGAAGTCAGTCCTCACATATGGGTGTCATCGGCGCCGATGAAGCCCCAGCGGAGCATTTCCCCAGCTTTCTATGAAAGCCTTTGGGAATGCAGGCACGCATGCGCGGTTCCCTTCCCGCCTAAAGGTGCCATCTTACCTCAGTCTCTTTTTTTCCGTGAAGCCCACCGGACGTGTGTCCAGTTTTCCCGGTTAAAATTAGATTTTTCAGCGATTTTTGCTCTTTTTTTCTACCGGTTCGACGCTGGTTCCCCTCCCGCCGGGTTCGGTACACCGGTATCGAGCCCGATTCTTCTTTTTTTGTTTTTGCCCTTCGTGGCTGGCGTTCGTGCCCTTTTTTTCCATTTTTCCCTGGAAGGCCGGTCCTTTGACCTCGCAGGGACTCTTTTTTCCCCGATGGCTTCCAGCGGTTTTAAGAAGTGTGATCGGTGTAAGAAACTAATGTCTCTCACCGACACACACAACTGCTGCCTTTGGTGCCTCGGCCCCGACCACGATCCTAAGTCGTGCGGGGCCTGTGGAAAAATGTCTTCCAAGGCACTACGAAGTCGCCAGCAGCAAAAGGAAAGGCTTTTCTCGGACTGAGTCTCCGGCCGGGCCCGGACCTCATCTGAGGCCTCGACATCTCGGGATTCCGATCCCGAGCGCTGTCGAAGCTCCTCGGACAGGGGGTCCCCCGACCGGGAACGCAAGAGGAAGAAACGGCTCGCGAGGGCGTCGTCGGAAGAGGTCCCTGGCTCCTCGAGGGCCAGGTCTAAGACCCTCGACCGTCGCCCCGGGCCCGTGGAACTGGAGAAGCCTGCCAAAGTTCCTCGTGTGGAGCCGTAGTCTGCTGGACACGTAAGCCCTGTAGTCCTCGTGGACTCTCCTCCCAGGGAGCCAACGTCGGTGGCTGCTGTGTCTCCCGAGCTGAGTCTCAGGATGACAGCCTTGGAAAGCAGAATGTCTGCCTTCATGGAGCAGCAGCAGGCGCTGATGGCCAGCCTGTCTGGCGCATCTGCCCTGTCCACCGGGACATCGACGTCGAAGTCGACCCCGGAGACCGAGCTGATACTCTAGTCCATCGTAGCTCGGAGTCGACCTCGGTCGCGGTCTCTCTCGACCTCCCGTTCACGCCGGTGCTTCCGGCGTCGGGGCGGGTGCTCCAGGGCCCCGCGGAGTCGGACCCCGACTCTTCCTCGGACGAGTCGGCTTGGGAGATGGAGGACGAGGAGTTTCCTGATACCTTCAAGACTCAGAGCGTCCTTTCGGACTCACCGCAGTCTGAACCCCGGAGTAGGTCCCCCCCGGAGGACACCCGGTTCTCGGAGTTCGTCCGGGATATGGCCACTGCCTTGGTTATTCCGGCGGACCCCGAGGAAGAGCCTCGAGCTGAGGAGCTCGAGGCGCTGCAGTATGACTCTTCTCTGAAGGAGGCCTTTACTGTCCCGGTTCCTCCGATGCTGGAACGGCTCCTCTTCTGTATGTGGGAGGCACCGGCCTCGGCACCGGTTCTTAGCAAGCGAGTCGATTCCATCTATCTGCTCCGGAAGAGCCCTGGCTTTCAGAAGGCACAGCTACCACACCATTCCATGGTTGTGGAATCGGCCATGCATCGTCTGAAGAGCCAGAAGATGCACTCCGCGGTGCCTCCTGGCAGGGAAGCCCGAAACCTCGATGTCGTCGGTAGAAAGTGCTTTCAGGGCTCGATGCTTGTTTGCCGTGTCCAGTCTTACCAGCTGTACATGGGCATGTACTTGCGGGATCTGGCCAACGAGTTTTCCGGGTTCTCTGATGGTCTCTCCCTGGAACCCTTGCAGAGATTTAAGTCCTTGTCCTCGGGGATTCGGGACTGCTCGAAGTTCATGTCCCGCGCCGCCTACGATGGCTTCGAGGCTTTGGCCTGAGTTGTGGCAGCCGGCATCGCGGCTCGACGCCAGGCATGACTGCAGTCATCGGACCTCGAGCCATGGGTTCAGGACAAGTTGGTCGATGTCCCTTGCCGAGGTGAAAATCTTTTTGGCAAGCCCATGACCGAGAAGGCCGCTCAGCTCGAGACCGAGCACCTCACTCGGACAAGGCTGTCGAGGAAGACCTCTGCCCCTTCTCATAAAAAGAAGGGCTCGGGTAAAAAGCCCTTATACCCGAGGAAGGGCACTGCCTACAAACAGTACCCACAATAGGCTGCCCAAACTGCTACCCAGGGTCAGCAAGCCAAGGGGCAGGGTAATGGGCCCTGTAGGCAGAGGACCCCCAAGCCTCATGCCCCTGCTACTACTCAGCAGGGTGGGGGCTTTTGACTTCTTGAGCATAGCCTCTCCTCCACTGCTCTCCCAACCCTGCATAGGAGGTCGTCTCGCCCTCTCTGCCCACCAGTGACCCTTTATCACCGGGGACAGTTGGGTGCTGGAGATAGTCCACAAGGGCTATGCCCTCCATTTCCACCAACTGCCATCCCCCTACTTTCCAGGGGAGCCTCCAAGGCCGCCTCTGCACACAGACCACCTCCGTCAGGAGCTTCAGGGTCTGTTGGTGGAAAGGGCAGTGGAGCCTGTGCCTCCCCACTTGCAATGTCACGGATTCTACTCCAGGTGTTTCCTGGTGCCCAAAAGGACCGGTGGCCTTCGTCCCATTCTGGACCTCAGGAAACTCAAGTTCCTAGTGAAAGAAAAGTTCAAGATGCTTACTCTTGGAACCCTTCTGCCCTACCTCCAGCAGGGCGATTGGCTATGCTGCTTAGATCTAAAGGATGCGTACACTCACATCCTCATTCATCCAGACCACAGAAAGTACCTAAGGTTCATCGTGGGAGGAAACCATTATCAGTACAGAGTGCTGCCTTTCGGCCTCACCTCCGCCCCCACCTCCGCCCCCAGAGTCTTTACAAAGTGCTTAGCAGTGGTGGCAGCCTACCTGAGAAATCAGGGCATCTTTGTCTTCCCCTATCTAGACGACTGGCTCATCAGGGGTCAGACAGGTCAGGAGGCCAATCAAGCCACCCTCAGGACGATTGCTCTTCTACAACGCCTGGGGTTTGTCATAAACTTCACAAAGTCCACTTTGCTTCCTTCCCAGAACTTGGAGTTCATAGGGGCAAGGTTGGACTCTCCCCTGGCAAAGGCATTCTTGCCAGAAGACAGAGCCCAAAGGTTGATGGCCTTGGCCAGTCAGTTTCTCAGCAGGTCCCTGGTCTCCACCAGACTCTGCCTGAGACTTCTAGGCCACATGGCTTCGACAGTGCATGTGACCCCCAATGCCAGGCTCCATATGAGGCCTGCACAGTGGTGTCTTCGAGCTCAGTGGTCACAGGCCACAGGCAGCCTCAGTGACAGAATAAGAGTGTCCAGACCATTTCTGCACTCCCTCAACTGGTGGCTACACCCACCCAATCTGCTGAAATGGGGTGCCTTTTCAGATTCCAGGTTACACAGTGGTGCTAACAGATGCCTCCCTGCAGGGTTGGGGAGCGCATTCTCTGTGCAAGTGCACCCAGGGCCTCTGGTCTCCCTGGGAAGCTGCACAACAGATCAATCTCCTCGAACTCAGAGCTTTCACTCCCACCCTGACTCACCAGTCTGTCCTGATCCAGACGGACATCCAGGTTGCCATGTTTTATGTGAACAAACAGGGCGAAACAGGGTCCAGGATCCTTTGTCGGGAGGCCCAGGACCTGTGTTCTTTTGCCCTCAAGCACAATATGCTCCTCAAGGTTGTGTACATTCCAGGCCAGGACAACTACCTGGCGGACAGGTTAAGCAGGATTCTGCAGCCCCACGAGTGGCAGCTGCATCCTTCAGTAGTTCAGAAGATCTTTCTCAAATGGGGTCTCCCTTTGATGGATTTTTTTGCCAGCCCACTGAACAAGCAACTGCCAATGTTCTGCTCCAGGCAACCACATTCTCTGTGGATAGCAGCGGATGCTTTTCTGATATCTTGGTCTCAGGGCCTCCTCTGTGTTTCCTCCCACGCCCTTGGTGGCCCGGACCCTGTTCAAGATTCTTCAGGACAAGGCCTCGGTCCTGCTGGTAGCTCCCAGGTGGCCGAGACAGCCTTGGTTTCCTCTTCTGCTTCAACTGGCGGTGGATCCTCCACTGCCTCTGGGGTTGCGACCCGACCTTCTCACACAGGACCAGGGTTCCCTTCTGCACCCCAATCTCAAGTCTCTCAATTTGATGGCCTGGAGGCTGCAAGGGTAGTTTTGGCTCCCTGGGGTCTACCTCAGGAAGTTGAGGTTGTCCTAGCCTCTAGGAAACAGTCCACTAGGAAAACCTATGCTCTCAAGTGGAAGAGGTTTTCTGTGTGGTGTCACCTACGTACAGAGGACCCTTTCTCCTGTACTATGCCAGTAGTGCTTCAGTACTTACTGCACTTATCCAATCAGGGACTTAAGTCCAATTCTGTTCGGGTCCACCTCTCAGCTCTAGCAGCTCACCACTCATTGGTAGAGGGGCAGTCTGTCTGGTCACCCCTTGGTGTGCCGCTTTCTCAGGGGCTTGCTTTTGCTCAAGCCTCCCATCCATCCTCCTGCCCTTGATTGGGAGTTGAATGTGGTCTTGCAGCAATTGACTCGCCCACCTTTTGAGCCGATGGCTACTTGCCCTCTACGCTTCCTGTCCTGGAAGACGCTCTTCTTGATAGCCCTTACGTCGGCTAGGCGAGTAAGTGAGCTTCAGGCCCTGGTCTGTGATAGGCCTTACACCAGGATTTATAGGAACAGGGTAGTCCTTAGGACTCATCCAAAGTTCCTCCCTAAGGTTGTCTCCTCTTTCCACCTCAACCAGGAGGTGGTTCTTCCGACATTCTTTCCTAGGCCTCATGCAAGCCAGGCTGAAGCAGTCCTGCACACCCTTGACTGTAGGAGGGCCTTATCCTTCTACCTTGACCGTACGCAGCTCTTCGTATCCTTTGACCCCAATAAGTTGGGGTTGGCTGTGTCCAAGCGTACCTTGTCCATTTGGGTAGCTGACTGTATCACCTGGGCTTATAAGGCGGCTGACCTTCCTTTGCAGGGTAGGGTCACGGCCCACCGTATCAGGGCAATGACTGCCTCAGTGGCTCATCTCCGCTGTGTGCCCTTGGTAGAAATCTGCAGGGCTGCAACTTGATCTTCAAGCCAGACTTTTGCGGCCCATTACTGCCTGGAGAGGGAGTCCCGTAGGGGCAGTGCTTTTGGCCAGGCAGTACTTCGGAATCTCTTTGAGGTTTAGGCAACTCCTGCCCTCTGTTGGGCTACCGGTGGAGGTTGTGTCCTTGAAAAGCCTTTCTTTGCTGCTGAGACTAGAGGGAGTTCTCTTGTTCAGCCTGGGTTCCTCGGTAGCCCAGAGCTGGGGAGTCACCCATATGTGAGGAGTGACTTCCTGCTTGGTCCTGGAGAAAGAGTAGTTACTCACCTGTAGCAGGTGTTCTCCAGGAGCAGCAGGAATCAGTCCTCACAACCCTCCCTCCTCCCCTTGGAGTTGCAGTTGTACATAGTTTATTTTTCATTTTTGTGTGCTGTTCTTAGTTATGTCATTTGACTGAGTTAAGATGGCACCTTTAGGCGGGAAGGGAACTGCGCATGTGTGCCTGCATTCCCAAAGGCTTTCATAGAAAGCTGGGGAAATGCTCCGCAGGGGCTTCATCGGTGCCGATGGCACCCATATGTGAGGACTGATTCCTGCTACTCCTGGAGAACACCTGTTACAGGTGAGTAACTACTCTTACTGCAACTCTCAATAAACTAGCAGGTACAGTAGATTAAGGAAAGTTATTATCCAGGAAATTCTTCAAATGTAAAGGGTCATAGATAATACAAATTGAATTAAGCACTTTTCCTACACAGCTGCAAGGAAAGCAGACTATAAGAGACTGCTTATCCCTAGGATAAGCAGCATGGAATCTGTCTTTGGGAACCTGCCAAGTACTTGTGACCTGGATTGCCTACTGTTTGAAACAGAATGCTGAGTTTGGACGATTGGTCTGACCCAGTATGTTCTTGGGACTCCACAAAAAATAGCCCTATATCTCAATGCCAGGAATGCCTT
The DNA here is from genome assembly GCA_033557465.1 of Ichthyophis bannanicus. Classification (NCBI taxonomy): domain Eukaryota; kingdom Metazoa; phylum Chordata; class Amphibia; order Gymnophiona; family Ichthyophiidae; genus Ichthyophis; species Ichthyophis bannanicus. The sequence continues at coordinate 213,479,980 of CM066037.1, forward strand.
ACACCTTTCCTGTCAAGCTCTTGAAATACCTGGGGAAAAATGAAATTTGTGACTCCTAAAGACTCACGCCTAAACTTTAAACAGCTTCACAGTCCAGATATGTTCTAATGCAAATGTCACAAATAGTGTTCCTTTCTCATAAACCTTATCACAAGAGTCCCTCCAGCAGGGCTGAGCCATTCCAAGCTCTTCTGATATTCCTCCTTCTCCATCCTCTTTCTGGTCTTTGTGCTCCAGTGAATGTGTTAATTGGAGCATAAAACCCTTTAATGGGAGGAACACATTCGGGAGGAATCTGCAGCACTTCCTGTAATAGCGCCTCAGTGTATTTGGGGAAATTACCAGTCCTGACTTTGGAAAGTTGACAAACTTCACATTCAAGAGTAGTTTTCAAAGTTTTCTAATTGCAGATTTATAAATAGGCACAGTAGCTGCATGTGAAAATAGCTGTTCTCTGGAAAGCAGGAGCAGCCCCTGCTGTTGATGGAATGGCGTTTCTGACTTGGTACTATAGGGCAAATGGCAAAACTCACAGATGTGAGAAGAGGAATATATAATATGGCCAGTGAAGACTGGACTAAACTGAACCAGTTTATGGCTGTATGAATGGTTGTAATAAGTGACTTTTTGTGATCCAGAATAATAAGTCAGGTTTGTGGGCTTGGGTTTGATGTCGGGGGGGGGGGGGGGGGGGGGGAGGTATGGTGATGTCTGGTGAAGGAGTTAGTAGAAGATTGTTTTGGGGGATTTGCGTTAAGCAGATTTACAAATTAAATGTACAATGTTAAAAAAATAAAAAATTTTTTTTAAAAAAAAGTATTTTTCTGGTAACTGAACACCTGCTAGATATTTACTAATAGTTTAATCAAAGCTGTTAAGTTTCCGTCCACTGCCATGTTTATCTCAGTTTGCATTTCAACTTTTGCTGCCTATGCCTTTATCAGAGCAAATGGGGTCAGGACACTGTCCATTCTTTTGACTAGGGAGCCCTCTAGGCTTGCTAAAAGCATTTATTCTCCTGTTCATGAATTGGCAAAATACATATGTTCACTTACATACTTTAAAATTACCATGTTTATCTAGTTCATTAGCATCCATTCTTTGTTGCTAGCTAATTTTTTATGAAATGATAAATATTTAGAAATGGAAAATTTCTGGAAATCCATTGGAAAATGTCATTTGTAATTTTGTATTTCTCCATATTTCAAAGATATTGAACAGAACCAGCCCCGGAATTAATTGTGAGGCACTCCACTAATTTTTTTTCAGCGTAAAATCCATTTATGCCCTTTCCAGCCATCAAACAGTTTCCAATCTGTTCTATTACCTGAGATCCTTCCTCTGGACTGCACAGTTTGAGCCTCCTTCATACTTGTTGAAATGCACACCACATCCATTGTCTGTCTTTGATCTAACTTAGCCGTTCCTGTTTAGCAGCACCATATCATGAAATATTTGCTGGGAAAAGTTATGGCAATGTCTGGAGAAACTCCGGATTCCTTTATAAACTCCTATAGTGTGTATCTGGTTTTCCCCAGGAAACACTAGAAAACTTTGGGAAGGGACTAGAGCAGAGGCGCTTGCAGTCCTCTATGATCTAAGATTGAGATTCGAGGGAGCAGTGAGTGATTTGAGAGGAAGAGAATAAGGAATGTACTGGAGTCATCTCTAATGAGAAAGGTGGGGAAGAGCATGTTGGATGGGTAGAGGGGGCAGAGTAGAGAGCAAGTTGATATACCTACTCACCTCCTGCTATCAAGTTTAGCATGGCCTTAATCCAAGCTCCAGTTTTCTGCAGTGCTGTGCTTTGGCTGCATTCAATGGAATAAACAAAAGTCTAGGCTTACATTCCACCAATCTGTTTGTTCTTCAGTTAATGAATATGCCTATATGAATATACATTTGGCTTTTCTTTTCATTCAGGAGAGGTTGATTAATCAAGAAAATGTTGATGGAAATAGAAACAATGCAGCCAAAGAAAGGGAAGAACTATTAAGACAAAGAGAAGATATGAAGGCTGTGGGCAAGTCTAATTTTTTTTAACCTAATAACAGTTGTCAATATGAATACTAAAAGCTAACTTGAGTTCTTTTCCTACTTATAGAACATTTTACAATACTGTAACCTTTAGGTTGTAAACAGTTAAGCCTGTTAGAACATCTGCTATATCTCCTACCTTGCAAATACTATTTTTTGACATATATTGCATAGTGGAGGTGATTTTTAAGTTCAGGATTTGTATTCAGGATTTTGTTTGTTGTCTTGTATTGGTGGTTTTAACTTGCTTTTACACAGTGTTTCAGAAAAGCAGGGCTTATTTTCTGGGGGAACAGCCAGAAATACTGTTCTACCACATTTCACACTAGAGGGCAACAGGGATGTTTTTCAACAGCTATTCAATTCCAAGCAGTTTGCATGTAAGAGAAGATGTGGGGGTTGAGCTTGGAGCAATGCAGACCCTTTTCCTGTTGCAACTACACCTGGCCCACTCCTTTCCCCAACTCTACAGCTCCACTTCTTTTTGTCTACAAGTTAAGCCCTGCAGAAAAGAGTAAGAAAACAGAGGCTTCAAAATGTTGGCACATTTATAGTTTTAGCTTACTCTGTTGTATTCTCTACTTTCAGAGTAGATTGATAGTCCTATCTAATGCTCAGTTACTCCATTATTTCATTATTTTAATTGAGAGCGCTTTTTGGGCAGCACAAGAAACAATTGTGTCCTGCCAGGAAAAGAGAGATAGAAACAGCAGACTTCTGTCATGTAGAAATATTTTTAAATTTGTTTAGGAAGTGCACAGATAATGTCTTATGTTTTATTGACACATTTGCAGAATTAATTTATCCTCTGATTAACCACCAAAATTAAAGCTGTAAAAGAAGAAAATCTAAGGCCAGCATCTCCTTTAAGTAATTGAAGGCAATTATGACATCCTGGCTTATTACATCTTGTTTAGGTTATTGTTGAACTTAAGCTTCTTTCTCCAGGACCAAACAGGAAGTCAGCCCTCACATATGGGTGATGTCGGCGCCGACGGAGCCCCCATGTGGAGCATTTCCCCAGCTTTCAAAGAAAGACTTTGGGAATGCAGCGCGCATGCACTGTCCCCTTCCCGCCCAAGGGTGCCATCTTGCTCAGTCTTCTTTTTTCCGTGAAGCCCAACGGACGTGTATTGTGATCACCAGTGAAAAAGTAGATTTTTCAGTGTGGATCCGTGTACTTACTTGGTTAGACGACGGTTCCCTTTCCCGCCTGGGCCCGGTACACCGGTATTGAGCCCAGACTTCATTTTTCGTTTTTTGTCCTTAGAGACTAGCGTTTGAGCTATTTTTTCATTTTTCCCTGGCAGCCCAGTCTTTTGACCTTGCAGGGACTTTTTTTCCCCCGATGGCTGCCAGCGTGTTTAAGAAGTGTGATCGGTGTAAGAAACTGATGTCTCTCACCGAGACACACGACCGCTGCCTCCGGTGCCTTGGGCCCGACCATAACCTGCTGGTCTGTGTCCCGTGTGGCAAAATGTCCTCCAAGGCATTGAGGAGCTGGCAGCATCAACGCGAAAGGATCTTCTCTGATTCCACGTCAGGCCGAGCCCAGACTTCGTCAGAGGCCTCGACGTCTCGGGAGTCCGACCCCGAGCATCATCGTGGCTCCTCTGAGAGGGGGTCTCATTTGCGGGAGCACCACAGGAAGAAGAAACCCGCGAGGGCGGTGTCGGGCGCTCTTGGCTCCTCGAGGGCCGGGTCTTCGGAGTCGGAGAGGCCTGCTAAACAACCTCGTGTAGAGACGGAGGCTCTGAGTCACGTGAGTACTGTAGTCCTCGTGGACTCTCCTCTGGGGGAGCCGACGTCGGGCCCGACATTGTCGGGGTCCGGGTCTGAGGCTGCTGGGTCTCCTGAGCTCGGACTCAGGTTGACGGCCTTGGAGAGCAGCTTGGCTGCCTTCATGGAACAGCAGCGGATACTGATCGCCGGTCTCACCAGTGCATCTGCCCTGACAACCGGGACCTCGACGTCCAAGTCGACCCCGGAGGCCGAGCCGATCCTCGAGTCCATGAGATCTCGAGTCGGCCGAGGTCCCCCTCGATCTCCTGTGTGGGACCAAGGTCGTCTATGTCGGTACCCTTGGCGTCGTGGTGGATGGCATCGGTGCCCGCCCAACCAGAGCCACTCGACGACTCCTTGGAAGGGTCGGGATGGGACATGGAGGACGAGGAGTCCCCGGACACTTTTTGGACCCGGTGCGTCCCTTCGGACTCACCGGAGTCTGAACCTCGGAGAAGTTCCCCCCTGGAGGATACCCGGTTCTCGGACTTCGTGCGGGACATGACCAAGGCCTTGGCCTTCCCCGCAGACCCCGAGGAGGAGCTTTGAGCCGAGGAGCTCGAGGCCCTGCAGTATGACACTCCCCCCAAGGAGGCCTTTACTGTACCGGTTCCTCTGCTGGAACAGTTGCTCTTCGCATGTGGGAGGCGCCGGCCTCGATGCCGGTTCTTGCAAGCGGGTCGATTCCATTTAAAGAGTCCGCAAGAGCTCAGGGTTCCAGAAGGCACAGCTGCTGCACCACTCCATGGTTGTGGAATCGGCCATGCGGCATCTGAAGAGTCAGAAGATGCACTCCTCTGTGCCTCCGGGCAGGGAGGCCCGGAACCTGGATGCCCTCGGTAGAAAGTGCTTCCAGGGCTCTATGCTTGCTTGCCGTGTCCAGACTTACCAGCTGTACATGAGCATGTACCTACGAGACCTGGCAAAGGAGATTGCCGGGTTCTCTGCTGGTCTCTCCGAGGAACCTTTGCAGAGGTTCAAAGCCTTGTCATCTGAGATCCAAGAATGCTCAAAGTTTATATCTTGAGCAGCCTATGATGGCTTCGAGGCCTCGGCCCGAGTAGCCGCGTCTGGCATTGGTGCACGCCGTCAGGCCTGGCTACAGTCATCGGACCTCGAGCGATGGGTGCAGGACAAGTTGGTCGATGTCCCTTGCCAAGGTGAAAACCTCTTTGGCAAGTCCATGGCTGAAAAGGCTGCAGAACTCGAGTCCGAGACTCTCACCAGGACAAGGCTGTCCAGAAAGACCTCTGCCCCTTCTCAAAAGAAGAAGGGCTCGGGGGAAAAAGTCCTTTTACCCGAGGAAGTCCTCTGCCTACAAATCTTACCCTCAGTGCCAGGCCTCCACAGCTCCCCAACAAGGTCAGCAGGCCAAGGGGCAGGGACATGGGCCCCGTAGGCAGAAAACCCCCAAGCCACCAGCTCCGGCTCCTGCACAGCAGGGAGCGGGGTTTTGACTTCAGTGGCATAGCCTCTCCTCCTCAGCTGGCCCCTCTCAGCACAGGAGGCCGGCTGACCCTGTACACCCACAGTTGGTCAGCCATAACAGGGGATACCTGGGTGCTCAGCATAGTCCAGAAGGGCTATTTGCTCCACTTCAACCAGTTACCCCCCTCCTACTTTCCAGGGGAGCCTCCAAGACTCCCTCTGCACAGGAACTTACTCCTTCAGGAGTTGACAAGTCTTCTAAAGGAGCAGGCGGTGGAACCGGTGCCCCACCACCTGAAAGGGCAAGGCTTCTATTCCAGGTACTTTCTAGTACCAAAAAGGACAGGAGGCCTCAGGCCCATCCTCGACTTGAGAAATCTCAACAAGTTCCTGGTGAGGGAAAAGTTCAAGATGCTTACCCTTGGAATACTGCTGCCCTACCCACCAGCAGGGAGATTGGCTATGCTCCTTAGACCTAAAGGATGTAGTAGGAGGAGGAGTAGCCTAGTGGTTGGGGCAAGGTTCTTCAGGCCAGAAGGTCGGGGGTTCAAATCCCACTAGAGGACAGAAACCTTGGGCCGGAAGGACTGGGGTTTCTAGTCCCACAGATGCTCCTTGTGGTCTTGGGCAAGCCACTTAACCCTCCATTGCCCATGTTCTCTGTAAGTATTAGTGTATGTATCTCATATCCCCGCATGTTAAGTGTATCCCCCAATTGTGTTGTGACCGCTTTGATTGAAGGATAAGGCGGTATACAAAACTGTCTAAATAAATAAAATAAAATAAATTATACTCACATCCTCATTCATACAGACCACAGACAATATCTCAGATTTGTAGTGGGAGGAAATCATTTTCAGTACAGAGTACTTCCATTTGGCCTAACCTCCGCACCCAGGGTTTTCACCAAATGCCTGGCGGTGGTAGCGGCCTATCTCAGAGTCCAGGGCATATTTGTCTTTCCATACCTGGATGACTGGCTCATCAGGGGTCAGTCTCCACAGGAAACCAGACAGGCCACCCTCAGCACTGTCTCCCTTCTACAGCATCTGGGGTTTGTCATAAGCTTCGCAAGGTCCACTTTGCACCCCTCACGAGACAGAGTTCATAGGGGCAAGGCTGGATACCCTTCAGGCAAAGGCTTATCTGCCTGTAGACAGGGCCCACAGACTGATGGACTTAGCCAGACAGTTCCACAGCAATTCTCTGGTTTCCGCCAGGCAATTCCTGAGACTATTAGGCCACATGGCTTCCACGGTCCATGTTACTCCAAATGCCCGTCTGCACATGAGGCCTGCTCAGTGGGGCCTCAGAACTCAGTGGCTACAAGCCATAGGACATTTGGGAGACAAAGTAAGGGTGTCCAAACTACTGGCGGCCTCCCTGCAATGGTGGCTGCATCTCCCGAATCTAGTGCGAGGAGTGCCTTTTCAGCCACCGCCACAAACACAAGGGCTGACAACAGATGCTTCTCTTCAGGGTTGGGGTGCACATTGCCAGGGGGCATGCACCCAAGGCCTCTGGTCCCCTTGGGAGGCCGCACAGCAGATCAACCTCTTGGAGCTGAGAGCTATCTGGCTCTCCAGACTTTCTCTCATGCCCCCTCTCACCAGTCTGTTCTGGTTCAGACAATCAAGTCGCCATGTTCTGTGTGAACAAACAAGGAGGCACAGGGTCCCGACTTCTGTGTCAGGAGGCTCAAGCCCTGTGCTCATGGGCAGTCAAACAGGGCGTGCTTCTCAAGGCAGTTTACCTGCCCAGCCAAGAGAATTACCTGGTAGACCGGTTGAGCAGAATTCTGCAGCCACACGAATGGCAGTTGAATCCTCTGGTGGTCCAGAGGATTTTCCTAAGGTGGGGTCTTCCGACCATCAATCTCTTTGCCAGTCCACTCAACCTTCAACTACCCAGGTTCTGCTCCAGACAACCGCATCCTCTGAGAATAGCAGCAGATGCGTTTCTAATCTCTTGGTCTGTGAGCCTACTGTATGCGTTTCCTCCCACACCTCTAGTGGCCCGGACCCTTTTCAAGGTGCTTCGGGACAAGGCCTCGGTGATCCTGGTAGCCTCCCGATGGCCGAGGCAACCGTGGTTTCCACTCCTCCTGCAGTTGGCTGTGGACACTCCACTCCCTCTGGGGGTGCAACCCGATCTCCGATCTATCTCAGAATCAGGGATCTCTCTTGCACCCCAATCTCTAGTCCCTCAATTTGATGGCCTGGATGCTGAAAGGGTAGTTCTAGCTCCCTTACTGCTACCTAAAGAAGTGGAGGAGGTGGTCTTGGCCTCTAGAAGGCACTCCACTAGAAAATCTTAAGTCCTCAAGTGGCATAGATTCTCCACCTGGTGTGCTCAGCACAAGGAGGATCCTTTTTCATGCCTGGTGCCAGTGGTGCTTCATTGTTTGCTTCACCTGTCCGACCTGGGCCTTAAATCCTACTCTGTTCGGGTCCACCTCAGTGCTCTGTCAGCGCACCACTCACTGGTGGAAGGTCAGTCTGTCAGGCCACCCTTTAGTGGCCCGCTTCCTCAGAGGCCTCCTTTTGCTCAAGCCTCCGATTCGTCCACTTGCACCGGAGTGGTATTTGAATGTGGTCTTGCAACAACTTACTTGCCCACCATTTGAGCCTATGGCTACTTGTCCTTTACGCTTTCTTTCCTGGAATGCATTGTTTTTGGTAGCTCTTATCTCAGCCAGGTGAGTCAGTGAGCTACAAGCTCTGATCTCAGAGGCATCATACACAAGGTTCTATAGGAACAGGGTGGTCTTACGGACTCACCCAAAGTTCCTTCCAAAGGTTGTCGTCTCCTTCCAAAGGTTGTCGTCTCCTTCCATCTCAATCAGGAGGTGGTTCTTCTGACTTTCTTTCCCAGGCCGCATGCCGGCTGGACTGATATGGTCTTGCATACCCTGGACTGTAGGAGGGCGTTGTCCTTCTACCTTGACCATACGCAGGGACATTGAAGGGCTGTTCAGCTCTTCGTATCTTTTGACCCTAATAAGCTGGGGTTACCTGTCTCCAAGCGTACCTTGTCCATCTGAGTGGCAGACTGTATCGCCTGGGCATACAGGGCAGCCGGCCTCTCCTTGCAGGGTCGAGTCACGGCCCACTGTGTCAGGGCGAAGGCTGCGTCAGTAGCTCATCTCTGCTCTGTTCCGTTGGCAGAAATCTGCCGGGCCGCTACTTGGTCTTCAAGCCAGACTTTTGTGGCCCATTACTGCCTTGAGAGGGAGTCCCACAGGGACAGTGCTTTCGGACAGACGGTACTTCATAATCTCTTTAAGGTTTAGGCAACTCCTACCCTCCGGCCCTAGTGTTGGGCTACCGTTCGGGGGCGTTCTCAGAGAAGTTTCTTATCTCGCATGCTGAGGCTCTAGAGGGAGCTTATTTTTCAGCTTTGGGTTCTCGGTAGCCTAGAGCTGGGGAGTCCCATATGTGAGGACTGACTTCCTGCTTGGTCCTGGAGAAAGAGTAGTAACTCACCTGTAACAGGTGTTCTCCAGGAGCAGCAGGAATCAGTCCTCACAACCCTCCCTCCTCCCCTGGGAGTTGCAGTCATATCATTCATTTTGGGTTTTTTTGCTGTCTTTTAGCTATGTCGTCATACTGAGCAAGATGGCACCCTTGAGCGGGAAGGGGACCGCGCATGCGCGCTGCATTCCCAAAGGCTTTCTTTGAAAGCTGGGGAAATGCTCCGCAAGGGGGCTCCGTCGGCGCCGACGTCACCTATATGTGAGGACTGATTCCTGCTGCTCCTGGAGAACACCTGTTACAGGTGAGTAACTATTCTTTTTCTTCCAGACCTGTCTAGATGAGTGGGTTTATTCCGCTGTCAGAAAAGTGACAAAGGTTCGAAGCTGACTTAACCTTCCCTTATAGGGGCCCAACATTGCTTTCAGCTCTTCCATATTAGTTCCCAGCAGGTGATGCAGAAGCTAAGAGAACGCCACTTCCCGGAAGACTAGGCCCTAGTTTCTGTTGGAGAATAGACTGAATCTGGGGTCACTCTACACAAATCCTTTTGTGACACATTTCCCTTCCCCTTGGGAGCTGATTTGGTTGGAGTCTGAATTCCGAAACCAATAGACTCCGGGTGACTTGTCATTCTTGGTGAGTCTGATAGTAGGAGCTATTGACAGCACACACTCCCTCTATCCTTGGAGGGAGGTTGTTTTTTTTTAGGGGGGGGGGGGAGTGTGGAGAGGGGTTAGGTTTTTAGCACAACCTCTTGTCCAGATGACTACCTTATTTCTATAGTATTGTCTGATTTGAGCTAAGGTGATCTGAAGCGATCATACTCCTTTTCCCCTCCAATTGCTTTGATATGTTTGGGGGTGGGGTGGGGGTGGCACTGTGCTGCTGGGAAATTAAGGCACTTGAGTAAGGTAGCTAGTATATTTGGCCTGACCTGGCCTGTCAGCAAGCAGGCCACCAGGTTTGGGAGGTGGGAGTACGGGCAGGGTGCGATCTGCACTGTGTATTAGAACTCTGTCAGAAATGAAGCTGGGTGGGCTCCCCAGAAGTCCCAGCAATGGAAGGCAGCACTATGTGCATGGGACAGGGTCATCTCCAGGAACAAGCAGGAATGAGTCTTCACATATGGGGTATCGTCGGTACTGACGGAGCCTGCGCGGGAACGCTCCCCAGCATACAATAAGAAAGCTTTTGGGAGCATCCCACAGCGCCGGCGTGCTGCCTTCCCGCCTTTCCCAACTGCCTCTCTCCAGTTCTTCTGCGGTGACAGGAACACAACCTACTGGCTCCGCAGAAAAGAAGTTCTTTATTTTTTCCTATTCTTTTGTGTCGCGTTTGCATTCTTCGACGTCGGACCAGTACCGCCGGTCTTTTCTTTTCTTTCTTACTTTAAAAAAGAACCCTTTTCTTCACTGTGCATTTTCAGTTTTTGGGCCTTAGGCCTAAAAATATTTTCCTCATGGAAAAGCTCGTCTCCGGGTTTAAAAAATGCACAAAATGTGGCGGTACTATTTCTGTCATCGACACCCATGACTGGTGTCTAAAATGTTTGGGGCCTGACAATTCCATTACGGATTGTATGTCCTGTACCATGATGTCTAAAAGAGGTTGGCAGAACCGAGCAGCCAAGCTCTGTACCCTGTTTCCCTCAGATGCAGCTTCGGTGGCATCGACGTCTTCCAGGGCTGCTTCTTCCTCCCATGGATCTCAGGTAACCAAGCATAAACCTGGCCGGTCCTCGAAGGGTAGATCTCCTTCCAAGCATCGAGATGCCTCCGAGCTTGCCCTCGAGGATTCCGCACCGGCAAAATTACCCTGGCGGGAAACTCTGGCTTCCAAAGCATTGTCTATTGGGTCACAGGTTGATATCGATGGCTCGGCCTCGACAGATCACCTGTTGCCGTGTTCTGGGGTACCGGTGGCTCCCACTGGTACCGACATCCAGACATTGGTGGCGTCGATGGATCAAAAGATCCTGACCATGCAGCGCACCCTAGCGGCATTCATACAGGCTGCGTCGCCTCCGGTACCGCAACAATCCCCGTTGTCGGAACCGTCTCCGGCACCGGCATCACTCCTGGTGCCGGTACCGATTGCATCGACATCGACATCGGCTTTGATGTCGGCTGCAACGGTACCCTGTCCTATGATGCCCATCGGTACCGAACCGGTACCGGTTACTCCCGATACCGATCCTACTCCGTACGGTTATCGGGCTTTACAGGAGCATCCAGACAGGCGATACTTCAATTCCTCTGAAGACTCAGTCTGAGGGTTCTGTCGAGGCATCCATACTTCTTCCTCAGGAGGAGTCTTCTCCTAAGCGAAGAATGTCTCCTCCAGAAGACTTGTCTTTTCAAGACTTCATCAGGGAAGTGGCCAGGGGCCTCTCCATCACAGTGGCCCCTGAGTCAGAACCCAGAGCCAAGGAATTGGATATTTTACAATATCCTAAAACTCCTAAGGAGGCAGCTACCTTGCCTATCCAAGAGATTCTGTATGATCTCATGTTGAGGATGTGGGAGACACCTCTTACCACCTCTCCTCATTCTCGCAGGATAGACGCTATGTATCGTGTCCCTCCTTGTCCTGGCTTCCACAAGATTCAGCTCCCTCACCACTCTATTGTGGTAGAGTCTGCCATGAGAAAGATAGAGTGCAAAGAGACACTCATCTAATCCTCCAGGACGTGAATGCAGGACCCTAGATGCTTTTGTCCGAAGGGTTTTCCAAGCTTCTATGCTAGCTGCCAGAATCAACTCCCATAGTCTCTATATAGAGATGTTTCTAAAAGAAGTCACAGATCATCTGCAGACTTTAACCCCTTTTATTTCAGAGGATAAAAGGCAGGAGTTTCTCACTTGGCTCAAACATGCCCAAGATGCCTCCAAATTTTCCAACCGTGCAGCCTTTGACTCTTTTGAGTGTGTAAGCAGAGCTTCGGCTATTGCCATAGGGGCACGCAGAATTGCTTGGCTACAAGCTTCTGATTCAGAGCTCTGGGTACAAGATGAATTAGGGAATATCCCTTGTACAGGTGAAAACCATTTTGGTAAGGATTGGCAAGCAAAGGCCAATCAGATGGATGCTGAAAACTCTGCTTTGGATCGACTTTCAAAGTCTACCTCTGCTCCTGTTAAGAAAAGATTGTTTAAAAAGACATCTTTTTCTAAAAAGGGAAGATACTATCCTGCTTATAGTCAGCAGGCATCTTCTGCAGGTCATTTTGCTGCAAAGCGTCAGCAACCACCTAAACAGGCCAAATCAAAGGCTGCTAGGCCTCCCACGGCTCAGCAGCCTCAGCCTCCTCAGGGCCTTTGACTTGCAGCTAGAGAACTTAGCCTTTCTGGCTCTGGAAGAACCAGAGCCCCTTACCATTCCAGGAAGGTTGACTGACTTTGCTCCCAGATGGGAACAAATCACAGCAGAGCAATGGACACTCTCTGTCATAAGGGAAGGGTACAAGCTTCATTTCTTAAGCCTTCCCCCTCACCCCTCACACCATAGTGAAACAGTTCAATTCTCCAACATCTCTCCTCGACCTTCTGGGTCAGGAGATTGCCACCCTTCTTGCCCAAGGGGCAATAGAAGAAGTAACTCTTCTTCAGCAAGGCACAGGGTTCTACTCCCCTTATTTTCTTATTCCAAAGAAAACAGAGGGCTACAGACCCATCTTAGATCTCAGAGAATTGAACAAATTTCTATTCAAGGAGAAATTCAAGATTTCTCTCGGTGCTCTGCTTCCATACCTTCAGAGTCAGGACTGGCTTTGTTCTCTAGATCTCAAGGATGCGTACACCCATGTCCTCATCCATCCAACACACAGAAGGTTCCTTTGGTTCCTTTTTGGAGAAAAGCACTACCAATACAGGGTGCTTCCTTTCGGTCTGGTCTTCGCACCAAGGGTGTTCACGAAATGCATGGCAGTAATAGCTGCATTTCTACGCACCCTGGGAATATTCGTTTTCCCATATCTGGACTGGCTCATTCGAGCTCCCTCTCAGAGGCCAAGACTTTTCTAACCTGCACAATGCGTGTCCTTCAGTATTTGGGACTGGTAATAAACATCCCAAAATCCAATCTCACCCCTACTCAATCTCTGGAGTTTATAGGGGCTGTCCTGGATACTACAACTGCAAGGGCCTATCTTCCTCAGGCTCGTTGCCTACGTTTGGTGCAGTTAGCCTCCCAAATACAGTTAAAGTCCCATTTAACTGCTCGGGAAATGTTACAACTCTTAGGCCACATGGCATCCACCGTGCATGTGGTTCCATATGCTTGCCTTCACATGAGGGCAGCTCAGTGGACTTTGTCCACCCAATGGACTCGGGCATCAGGTTGCCTGTCAGACAAAATAGCAAACTCCAGTCGCCTTTTTTGGTCTCTCCAGTGGTGGAAGTCCTCTCAAAACCTGTTGCTGGGGTCCCCTTTTCAGCAGTCACTTCCGCAAGCAACCCTTACAACAGATGCCTCTCCAATGGGTTGGGGAGCTCATCTGCAAGATCTCTCCAGCCAGGGCATCTGGTCTCCACAGGAGACTTCTCTACACATCAGTCTCTTGGAACTCAGAGCAATTTTCTTAGCTCTGAGTGTTCCACTCCCTGCTCAGATACAGGACAGTCCTCATCCCTCGGACAACCAAGTAGCCATGTTCTATGTGAACAAGCAGGGAGGGACTGGCTCTCTGTCGCTTTGCAACGAAGCTTTGCGACTGTGGGCCTTCACCAGAGAGCATCAGATTCATCTTATGACAGTATATCTTGCAGGCGTTCAAAACTCTTGGGCAGACAGACTTAGTCGAGTTCTGTTTCCACACGAGTGGTCCCTCCACATGGACCAGGTAGCCAGGATTTTTCGAATTTGGGGAACCCCGGACATAGACCTCTTTGCAAGTCCGTGGAATTCCAAACTTCCCCGGTTCTGTTCCAGAATTCCGTGTCAGGGAATTCAGGCCAAGGATGCCTTCCTTCTTCACTGGGGTCAAGACTTCCTTTATGCCTTTCCACCCATTCTCCAGGACCAAGCAGGAAGTCAGTCCTCACATATGGGTGACGTCGGCGCCGACGGAGCCCTCGTGCGGAGCATTTCCCCAGCTTTCAAAGAAAGCCTTTGGGAATTGCAGCGCACATGCGCGGTCCCCTTCCCGCTCAAGGGTGCCATCTTGCTCAGTATGACGACATAGCTAAAAGACAGCAAAAAACCCCAAAATGAATGATATGACTGCAACTCCCAGGGGAGGAGGGAGGGTTGTGAGGACTGATTCCTGCTGCTCCTGGAGAACACCTGTTACAGGTGAGTTACTACTCTTTCTCCAGGACCAAGCAGGAAGTCAGTCCTCACATATGGGACTCCCCAGCTCTAGGCTACCGAGAACCCAAAGCTGAAAAATAAGCTCCCTCTAGAGCCTCAGCATGCAAGATAATCTTCTCTGAGAACGCCCCTGAACGGTAGCCCAAGGGTGCCATCTTGCTCAGTCTTCTTTTTTCCGTGGAGCCCGACGGACAAAGTTAGTTTTTCCCTGTTTTTTGTTCTTCTTCTTCGGTTCGACGCTGGATCTTTTTCCCGCCTGGGCCCGATACGCCGGTATCGAGCCCACACTTTATTTTTCGGTTTTTGTCTTTCGAGACTAGCCTTCGCACCATTTTTCTCTTTTCACTGGCAGCCCTGTCTTTTGACCTCACAGGGGCCCTTTTTCCCCCGATGGCTGGCAGCGGGTTTAAAAAGTGTGATCGCTGTAAAACTTATGTCTCTTACCGACACACATGGCTGCTACCTCGGACCCGATCATGACCCGATGATCTGTGGTCCGTGTGGCAAAATGTCCTCGAAGGCAGCACCAAAAGGATAGAATCTTCTCTGACTCCGTGTCCGGATGGGCCCGGACCTCGGCAGAGGCCTCGACGTCTCGGGACTCCGGCCCCGAGCAGCATCGAGGTTCCTCTGAGTGGGGGTCTCCTTCGCGGGAGCAGCGCAGGAAGAAAAAGCTTGCAAGGGCGGCGTTGGTGGACGCTCCTGGTTCCTCGAGGGCCAGGTCGAGTCTACTGGGCACGTGAGTACTGTATTCCTTGTGGACTCTCCTCCAGGTGAGCTGACGCCGGGCCCGACACCGTCGGGGCCCGGGTCGGGGGCTGCTGGGTCTCCTGAGCTCGGACTCAGGTTGACGGCCTTGGAGAGCAGCGTCGCTGCCTTCATGGAACAGCAGCGGGCTTTGATCGCTGGTCTCACCGGTGCATCTGCCCCGACCACTGGGACATCGACATCCAAGTCGACCCCGGAGGCCAAGCCGATCCTCGAGTCCATGCGGGCTCGAGTCGATCCTCGGCCACGGTCTCCCTTGGCCTCCAGTTCGGGACCGAGGTCGTCGACGCCGGTACCCTCGGCGTCGGGGCGTCGGGCATCGGTGCCCGCCCGACCGGAGCCACTCCATTCCTCCTCCGAGGAGTCGGTCTGGGAGACGGAGGACGAAGAGTCACCCGACACCTATCGGACTCGGTGTGTCCCATCGGACTCACCGGAGTCCGACCCTCAGAGATGATCCCCACCGGAGGATACCTGGTTCTCGGACTTCGTGCGGGATATGGCCAAGGCCTTGGCATTCCCCGCGGATCCCGAGGAGGAGCCTCGAGCCGAGGAGCTCGAGGCCCTCCAGTATGACTCTCCCCCGAAGGAGGTCTTTACTGTTCCGGTTCCTCCGATGCTGGAGCGGCTGCTCTTCCGTATGTGGGAGACCCCGGCCTCGACGCCGGTGTTAAGCAAGCGGGTCGATGCCATCTATCGAGTCTGCAAGAGCCCCGGGTTCCAAAAGGCGCAATTACTGCACCACTCCATGGTTGTGGAATCGGCCATGCATCGACTGAAAAGTCAGAAGATGCACTTCTTGGTGCCTCCCGGCCGGGAGGCCCGGAACCTGGATGCCCTCGGTAAGAAGTGCTTCCAGGGCTCTATGCTTGCTTGCCGTGTCCAGACATACCAGCTCTAAATGGGCATGTACCTCCGAGACCTGGCAAAGGAGATTGCCGGTTTCTCTGCTGGTCTCTCCGAGGAACCTTTGCAGAGGTTCCAGGCCTTGTCCACTGGTATTCGAGAGTGCTCGAAGTTTATCTCTCGGGCAGCCTACGATGGCTTCGAGGCTTCGGCTCGAGTAGCTGGGGCCGGCATCGGTGCCCGCCGACAGGCTTGGCTACAGTCATCCGACTTCGAGCCATGGGTACAGGACAAGTTGGTCAATGTCCCCTGCCGAGGTGAAAACCTTTTTGGCACCCATGGCTGAAAAGGCTGCTGAACTCGAGACCGAGACTCTGACCAGGACTAGGCTGTCCAGGAGAACCTCTGCCCCTTCTCAGAAAAAGAAGGGCTCGGGAAAAAAGACCTTTTACCCGAGGAAGTCATCTGCCTATAAACAATACCCTCATTATCAGGCCTCTGTAGCTCCCCAACAGGGTCAGCAGTCCAAGGGGCAGGGTCATTGGCCCCGTAGGCAGGAGGCCCCCAAGCCACCAACACCGGCCCCTGCTCAGCAGGGTGGGGTTTTTTGACTCCGCAAACATAGCCTCTTCTCCTCAGCTGGCTCATATTAGCACAGGAGGCCGGCTGGCCCACTTTGCCCACAGTTGGTCAGCCGTCACATCAGATACCTGGGTGCTCCATATAGTCCAAAAGTGCTATCTTCTCCATTTTCACCAGGTACCTCCCTCCCTCCTATTTTCCAGGGAAGCCTCCAAGACTCCCTCTGCACAGGGTCCTACTCCTTCAGGAGTTAGCAAGTCTGCTAAAGGACCAGGCTGTGGAACCGGTGCTCCACCACCTGAGATGTCACGGCTTTTATTCCAGGTACTTTCTGGTACCAAAAAGAACAGGAGGCCTCAGACCCATCCTAGACTTGCGCAACCTCAACAAGTTCCTGGAGAAGGAAAAGTTCAAGATGCTTACCCTTGGAATCCTGCTGCCCTACCTCCAGCAGGTAGATTGGCTATGCTCCTTGGATCTAAAGGATGCTTATACTCACATCCTTATTCATCCAGACCACAGACAATATCTCAGATTTGTTGTGGGAGGAAACCACTACCAGTACAGAGTACTACCCTTTGGCCTGACCTCCACCCCCAGGGTATTCACCAAGTGTCTGGCGGTGGTGGCGGCCTACCTGAGGCTTCAAGGTCTTTTTGTGTTCCCATACCTGGACGACTGGCTCATTAAATACTGGCTCATTAAATACCTCCGTGGCATAAATGTTCAGGGAGAGAGCCTCTTTCAATTGAAAGCAAGTTCTGCTACGAGGGGACATGGGATGAGGGTGAAGGGAGATAGATTCAGGAGTGATATGCGGAAATATTTCTTTACGGAAAGAGTAGTGGATCCGTGGAATAGTCTCCCAGTGGAGGTGGTAGAGATGAGGACAGTAACTGAATTCAAGAAAGCATGGGACCAACACAGAGGATCTCTCAAGGCAAAGAGTGGACTGTTGTAGTTGTTATGGAAGGACAGACTAGATAGGCCATGTGGTCTTTTTCTGTCGTCATATTTCTATGTTTCTATGTTTCCCAGGAGGCGTGTCAAGCCACCCTTCGCAATGTGGCTCTGCTTCAGCACTTGGGGTTTGTCATAAACTTCGCAAAGTCCACTTTGCTCCCATCCCAGAACTTGGAATTCATAGGAGCAAGGCTGGACACTCTTCAGGCGAAGGCTTTTCTGCCCGTGGACAGAGCCCACAGATTGATGGATCTAGCCAGACAGTTTCACAGCAATTCCCTGGTCTTTGCCAGTCAATTCCTGTGGCTTCTTGGCCATATGGCTTCCACGGTTCATGTAACCCCCAATGCCCGCCTTCATATGCAACCTGCTCAGTGGAGCCTTCGAACTCAGTGGCATCAGGCCACTGGGAGCCTTGCAGACTCAGTAAGAATATCCTCCCTGTTTGTCTCCTCTCTGCAATGGTGGCTTCATCTTCCGAATCTAGTACTCGGAGTGGTTTTTCAATCCCCTCTGCATTCTCAGGTGTTGACGACAGATGTTTCTCTTCAAGGTTGGGGAGCGCATTGCCGAGGGGCATGTACTCAGGGTCTCTGGACCCCTTTGGAGGCTGCTCAGCAGATCAACTTCCTGGAGCTACGTGCAATACGCCTAGCTCTGAGGGCCTTCTCCCATTTCACGTCTCACCAGTCTGTACTGGTACAGATGGACAATCAAGTTAACATGTTTTATGTGAACAAATAAGGAGGCACAGGCTCCTTCCTTCTCTGTCAGGAAGCACAACGGCTGTGCTCCTGGGCCATCAATCACGGAATCCTTCTCAAGGCCGTCTACCTCCCAGGTCAAGAAAATTACCTGGCGGACAGGCTGAGCAGAATCCTGCAACCACACGAATGGTGGTTGAATCCATTGGTGGTTCAAAAGATCTTTCTCAGGTGGGGCCTCCCCACCATGGATCTTTTTGCCAGTCCTGTGAACCGGCAACTCCCGAGATTCTGTTCCAGACAACCGCATCCTCTCCGAGTGGCAGCGGATGCGTTTCTGATCCCGTGGTCCAAAGGCCTACTGTATGTGTTTTCTCCCACGCCACTAGTGTCCAGGACACTATTCAAAGTTCTCAGGGATAAGGCCTCGATGATTCTGATAGCCCCCAGGTGGCTGAGGCAACCGTGGTTCCCGCTTTTTCTGCAACTGGCGGTGGACACTCCTATTCCTCTGGGGATTCAACACGATCTCCTGTCTCAAGAACAGGGATCTCTCTTACACCCCAACCTCCAGTCCCTTCATCTGATGGCCTGGCTGCTGAAAGGGTAGTTCTGGCTCCCCTACTACTGCCTAGAGAGGTGGAGGACGTAGTCTTAGCCTCTAGAAGACAGTCCACCCGGAAATCCTACGCTCTTAAGTGGCGTAGATTCTCCACCTGGTGTGCTCAGCACAACGAGAATCCCTTCTCGTGCTTTTTAGCAGTAGTATTGCAATATTTGCTTCACCTCTCCAATCTAGGCCTTAAGTCCAATTCTGTCAGAGTTCACCTCAGTGCTCTCTCATTGCACCACTCGCCAGTGGACGGGCGGCCTCTTTCCAACTACCCTTTAGTGGCTCGTTTCCTCAGAGGCCTCCTCCTGCTTAAGCCTCCTTTACGTCCACCGGCCCCTGAGTGGGATTTAAATGTGGTCTTACAGCGGATTACTTATCCGCAATTTGAACCTATGGCTACCTGTTCTCTCCGTTTTTCTGTCCTGGAAAACTTTGTTTCTGGTATCTCTTACCTCTGCTAGGCGAGTAAGTGAACTTCAGGCGCTGGTATCTGATCCCCCTTACACTAGGTTCTACAGGAATAGGGTAGTCTTACGGACTCACCCCAAGTTTCTCCCTAAGGTTGTCTCCTTTTTCCACCTCAATCAGGAGGTGGTTCTTCCGACCTTCTTTCCCAGGCTGCATGCCAACCGGGCTGAGACGGTTCTGCATACCCTGGACTGTAGGAGGGCGTTGTCCTTCT
Organism: Ichthyophis bannanicus; assembly: GCA_033557465.1. Classification (NCBI taxonomy): domain Eukaryota; kingdom Metazoa; phylum Chordata; class Amphibia; order Gymnophiona; family Ichthyophiidae; genus Ichthyophis; species Ichthyophis bannanicus. The sequence continues at coordinate 213,499,171 of CM066037.1, forward strand.
ACCTTGACCGTACTTGGGAGCATCGGAGGGCTGTTCAGCTCTTCGTTTCTTTTGACCCCAATACGTTGGGGTTACCTGTCTCCAAGCGTACTTTGTCCATATGGGTCGTTGACTGTATCGCCTGGGCTTATGGGGCAGCCGGCCTCTCGTTGGAGGGTCGAGTCACGGCTCATCGTGTCAGGGCGAAGGCTGCGTCAGTGGCTCATCTCCGCTCTGTTCCGTTGGCAGACATCTGCCGGGCCGCTACTTGGTCTTCAAGCCAGACTTCTGCGGCCCATTTCTGCCTTGAGAGGGAGTCCCGCAGGGACAGTGCTTTCGGACAGGCAGTACTCCATAATCTCTTTGGGGTCTAGGCAACTCCTTCCCTCCTGCCCTGATTTTGGGCTACCGGTCGGGGGCGTTCTCAGAGAAGATTCCTTCCTTACGTTCTGACGCTCTAGAGGGAGCTCATTTTTTCGGCTTGGGGCCTCCGGTAGCCTTAAGCTGGGGAGTCCCATATGTGAGGACTGACTTCCTGCTTGGTCCTGGAGAAAGAGTAGTTACTCACCTGTAACAGGTGTTCTCCAGGAGCAGCAGGAATCAGTCCTCACAACCCTCCCTCCTCCCCTTGGAGTTGCAGTCATATGGTTTATTTTGCTAATTTTTTTGCTGTCTTTTAGCTATGTCATCAGACTGAGCAAGATGGCACCCTTCGGCGGGAAGGGGACCGCGCATGCGTGCTGCAATTCCCAAAGGCTTTCTTTGAAAGCTGGGGAAATGCTCCGCACGGGGGCTCCGTCGGCGCCGACGTCACCCATATGTGAGGACTGATTCCTGCTGCTCCTGGAGAACACCTGTTACTGATGAGTAACTACTCTTTCCCCTAATTCCCAAAACACTTTTCAAGCTTCAGAGAGACCGAGGTTCCATGATCCTCATAGCACCACATTGGCCACGCCAGGTGTGGTACCCTCTACTTCTGCATCTCTCTCAAGCTCCCTCCCTGGAATTGGGGTCTGCACCAGATCTTCTATCCCAGGAAGACGGAACGTTGTGGCACCAAATCCCCAGTCTCTCCATCTCAGGGCCTGGTTGCTGAAGGCCTAGACCTTCAAGTTTTTCATCTCTCTCAGCAAGTCAGAGATATTCTTCATGCTTCTAGAAAGCCTTCCACTAGGCGTTCTTATGCTTTCAAATGGAAAAGATTTACCATCTGGTGTTCAGAGAAGGGTCTTAACCCTCTTGCAATACCTCTGAATTCTTTACTAGAGTATTTTCTGCATCTATCCCATACAGGCCTTAAAACAAATTCAGTAAGAGTCCATTTGAGTGCTATTGCAGCATCCCTCAAGTCTCTCAATGGACAGCCTATTTCCTCTCATCCTCTTATAGCAAGATTCATGAGAGGCCTTCTTTTAACTAAACCTCCCATTAGACCACCTCCAGTGGCATGGGACTTAAATCTGGTTCTTGGCCAGCTTATGAAGCCACCCTTTGAACCTTTAGCCACCACCTCCTTGAAATTTTCTTTCTTGGAAGGTTATCTTTCTCATTGCAGTCACCTCAGCACGTCGCATCAGTGAGTTGCAAGCTTTGGTGGCTAATCCTCCTTATACAAAGTTCCATCATGATAAGGTAGTCCTCAGGACCAATCCACACTTTATGCCCAAAGTGGTCTCGCCTTTTCATCTGAATCAAGAGGTATACTTACCTGTCTGTCTTCCAGGACCTCATGCATCAAGTGCAGAGGAATCTTCATACTTTGGATTGTAAAAGAGCTCTCGCATTTTAATTGCAAAGAACACAGCAACATAGAAAGTCTTCTCAACTCTTTGTTGCTTTTGATCCTTCCCATTTAGGACTTCCAGTTTCTAAGAGAACACTGTCCAACTGGATTGCTCAGTGTATTTCTTTCGCCTACGAGAGTAGGAACCTTTCTCTGGAAGGCCATGTCACAGCTCACAATGTGAGGGCCTTGTCAGCCTCAATGGCTCATCTAAACTGTGTCCATCGACCAAATCTGTCGAGCGGCCACCTGGGCCTCGGTTCATACCTTCACAGCCCGTTACTGTTTGGACAAGGACTCCCGCCGGGATGCCTCATTTGTTCAGGCTGTTCTCAAACACCTGTTCCATTCCTAATCGACTCCTACCCACCTACCCTGGTTGGATGCCAGAGATCCATGGGGGGAGGTGGAGCCCTTTTCAAGGACACACAACTCTGGGGTCTCTCCCTGGCATCTGCAGCTAGGGAGTCCCCATATGTGAAGACTCATTCCTTCTTGTTCCTGGAGATAGCACATTTACTTACCTGTAACAGGTGATCTCTGTGAATAGCAGGAATAAGTCTTCACAACCCACCCACCTCCCCTAGGAGTTGTATCTCTCTATCTATTTTTTCTTCCCTCTCTTTCTCTTTTTCTCAGCTTTAAAACTCGAACTGGAGAGAGGCGGTTGGGAAAGGCGGGAAGGCAGCATGCAAGCGCTGTGGGATACTCCCAAAAGCTTTCTTATTGGACGCTGGGGAGCGTTCCCGTGCAGGCTCTGTCGGTACCGACGATACCCCATATGTGAAGACTTTTTCCTGCTGTTCCCAGAGATCACCTGTTACAGGTAAGTAACTGTGCTTTTTCAATACTTTAGCTGGATCAGCATCCATGTTACTTTTGCTTTGTGCCAGAATTAAGTCAAAAATGGATTCACAGGGTTCAGTATAGTAAAACACATATATCCAAAACACCCCAAATTAAATAAATTAAAATTAAGTGCATATTGGATTTAAAAGCATATGTGAACATTTTTTTTGCATATTGGTATGTACTTTTTATATATATTTCTTAAAGTAAAATGGGCCATCGGGCATGTTGACAGTATGAATTAACAGGATTTCCATGGGTCCAACAAAAAATTATTTTTGCAATACTTCTCTGGGGTTTTTGGATATGTGTTGCACCAGAAATAGGTCAGGTATGCCAGGCTCTTACTTCCTACGTTCGTTGCAATAGATTGAGGAATGTCCCTGGCGGCTACATATATGCTTTCAAGTACAGAGACTGCACAGCTCCAGAACTCTACCAAGTTGTTCTACAGATGACATTACAGGCATGTTGGAGCTTCACTTTCTTGCCTTCCCATTCAGTGAAATAATAGTGACAATAGTGTGCAGAATTCGTTCTCTTTATTATTAAATAGGTGAAGCTTCCCAGAGTCCCTTTTAAGGCCACATTAGGCTTATAATGCATGATGTTTGATGCATCCAGAGAATGGTAGCATGTTTGAGTTCCTTCTGAAGTCCTTATCCATGACACCATATTCCACATACCATGACTTACAAATGAGGTTCAAGACTATCATGGTATGCACAAACCTAACCCATTTGGAGAAATTGCCCACAAGAGAAACCTTAGGTTGGTTTTGACCATGTTTGGGGTGGTAGAGTATTTCACTACCTGGGCAAGAGGAGGAAATGCCTGGTTTGTTGGACAGGGTGAGATTGCATCCTCATAAAGGGAGATATGCTTTAATAAGGAGGTTGTTCATGAGGTGGTGACCCTTATTTTCCAGTGTGACCTGTTAGCTCTCGGATGAGCAATGAGAAATGGTAAGCCTGACTTTATCTAGTATGTCAAGGTCATAAATGCTGTCAAGGTCAGGATGTTAAATTTTCAGTCTGTTTTACAAAAGGTCTGCTGAAAACAGAGCATTTTTGTAAAATATGTATAAACTAGAAGCTATCTGTCTATCTTCCAAAATGCACCGCAGGAGAAGTATTTTAGAAAAACACACGTATAAAAAGATCATCACTTTGTACCTTGAACATATAAGTGTTAGCACTTATGCAATAATTGTCACCTACATTATAAGGGTTGTATTATAGGAAAACACATGTATAAGAGTGGACAATTAAGGAGCCAAGCTCTTAAAAGCAGTTTTGTTTTAAGGACATTTTAAATACCAGAGGAAGGCACAATTGGCTTACACATATACATGCCTCAGAGGAGGTGTAGAGCTGACAAGGAAATAGTTTAAAATGTGCTGCCATCCTAAATTGGGAATATATGCATATTTTCTTAAACTTCTCAAATCGGGTCCAGAACAAAACACCCTTACAATCTAAGAACATATGAATTGACATATATCATCAGGCCAAAGGTGGTTCAAGCCCAGCATCCTGTTAAGTGGCCAGTACAAGTCACAAGAACCTGGCAGGATCCCAAAACGTAGATAGATTCCATGCTACTAAACCTTAAGTACTGTATAAGCAGTGGCTTTCCCTAGATATACTTTAATGATTTATGGTCTTTCCTCCAGGAATTTGTTCAAACCTTTTTTTAAACCAGTTATGCTAACTGCTTTTATCACATAAAAGAATGAGTTTCAGAGCTTAACTTTGAATTTAGTGAAAAAATATCTTCAGTTTGTTTGATTTAAATCTATTTTACGTGTCTCCTAGTCTTTTTGCTTTTTGAAATCGTAAATGGGACACTGAGGTACCAGGGTATAAATTATTTCTCCAGGACCAAGCAGGAAGTCAGTCCTCACATATGGGTATCATCGGCGCCGATGAAACCCCAGCGGAGCATTTCCCCAGCTTTCTATGAAAGCCTTTGGGAATGCAGGCATGCATGCGTGGTTCCCTTCCTGCCTAAAGGTGCCATCTTACCTCAGTCTCTTTTTTTTTCCGTGAAGCCCATTGGACGTGTGTCCAGTTTTCCCGGTTAAAAGTAGATTTTTCAGCGTTTTTTTTCGCTCTTTTTCTTCCGTTTCGACGCCGGTTCCCCGCCGGGTTCAGTACACCGGTATCAAGCCCAATTCCTCTTTTTCGCTTTTTGCCCTTCGTGGCTGGTATTCGCGCCCTTTTATCTCTTTTTCCCTGGAAGGCCGGTCTTTTGACCTAGCGGGAACTCTTTTTTTTTTTCCCCCGATGGCTTCCAGTGGTTTTAAGAAGTGTGATCGGTGTAAGAAACTAATGTTCTCACCGACACACACGACTGCTGACTTCAGTGCCTTGGCCCCAACCAAGATCCTAAGTTGTGTTGGGCCTGTGGAAAAATGTCTTCCAAGGCACTTCGAAGTCGCCAGCAGCAAAAGGAAAGGCTTTTCTCGGACTCGGCCTCGGCCTCCGGCCGGGCCCGGACCTCATCTGAGGCCTCGACATCTCAGGATTCCGTTCCCGAGCGCCATTGAAGCTCCTCGGACAGGGGGTCCCCCGACCGGGAACGCAAGAGGAAGAAACGACTCACGAGGGCGTCGTCGGAAGAGGTCCCTGGCTCCTCGAGGGCCAGGTCTAAGACCCCCGACCGTCGCCCCGGGCCTGTGGAACCGGAGAAGCCTGCCAAAGTTCCTCGTGTGGAGCTGGAGTCTGCTGGACACGTAAGCCCCGTAGTCCTCGTGGACTCTCCTCCCAGGGAGCTGACGTCTGGCCCGGTGCCGCCGGGGCCCGAGTCGGTGGCTGCTGCGTCTCCCGAGCTGAGTCTCAGGATGACAGCCTTGGAGAGCAGAATGTCTGCCTTCATGGAGAAGCAGCGGGCATTGATGGCCAGCCTGTCTGGCGCATCTGCCCCGACCACCGGGACATTGACATCGAAGTCGACCCCGGAGACCGAGCCGATACTCAAGTCCATCGTGGCTCGCAGTCGACCTCGGTCGCAGTCTCCCTTGACCTCCCGTTCGGGACCGAGGGTGTCGCTTCCGGTGTCGTGGCGGGTGCTCCAGGGCCCTGCGGGGTTGGACCCCGACTCTTCCTCAGATGAGTTGGCTTGGGAGATGGAGGATGAGGAGTCTCATGAAACCTTTAAGACTCGGTGCGTCCCTTTGGACTCACCGCAGTCTGAGCCCCGGAGTAGGTCCCCCCGGAGGACACACGGTTCTCGGAGTTTGTCCGGGATATGGCCACTGCCTTGGCTATTCCAGCGGATCCCGAGGAAGAGCCTCGAGCTGAAGAGCTCGAGGCGCTGCAGTATGACTCTGCTCCGAAGGAGGCCTTTACTGTCCCGGTTCCTCCGATGCTGGGACGGCTCCTCTTCCGTATGTGGGAGGCACCGGCCTCGGCGCCGGTTCTTAGCAAGCGTGTCGTTTCGATCTATCGGCTCCGTAAGAGCCCTGGCTTTCAGAAAGCACAGCTACCACACCATTCCATGGTTGTGGAATCGGCCATGCATCGTCTGAAGAGTCAGAAGATGCACTCCGCGGTGCCTCCTGGCAGGGAGGCCCGAAACCTAGATGGCTTCGGTAGAAATTGTTTTCAGGGCTCGATGCTTGCTTGCCGTGTCCAGTCTTACCAGCTGTACATGGGCATGTACTTGCGGGATCTGGCCAAGGAGTTGGCCGGATTCTCTGCTGGTCTCTCTGGGGAACCCTTGCAGAGATTTAAGTCCTTGTCGGGAATTCGGGACTGCTCAAAATTCATGTCCCGTGCCGCCTACGATGGCTTCGAGGCTTCGGCCCGAGTTGCAGCAGCCGGCATCGCGGCTCGACGCCAGGCATGGCTGCAGTCATCGGACCTCAAGCCATGGGTTCAGGACAAGTTGGTAGATGTCCCTTGCCGAGGTGAAAACCTGTTTGGCAAGCCCATGACCGAGAAGGCCGCTCAGCTAGAGACAGAGCACCTCACCCGGACAAGGCTGTCGAGGAAGACCTCTGCCCCTTCTCATAAGAAGAAGGGCTCAGGTAAAAATCCCTTTTACCCGAGGAAGGGCACTGCCTACAAACAGTACCCACTATATCAGGCTGCCCAAGCTGCCCCCCAGGGTCAGCAAGCCAAGGGCCAGGGTAATGGGCCCCGTAGGCAGAGGACCCCCAAGCCTCAGGCCCCTGCTACCTCTCAGCAGGGTGGGGGCTTTTGACTCCTTGAGCATAGCCTCTCCTCCACTGCTCTCCCAACCCTGCACAGGAGGTTGTCTCGCCCTCTTTGCCCACCAGTGGCCCCTTATCACCGGGGACAGTTGGGTGCTGGACATCATCCACAGGGGATATGCCCTCCATTTCCACCAACTGCCACCCCATATTTTCCGGGGGAGCCTCCAAGGCCTCCTCTGCGCACAGACCACCTCCGTCAGGAGCTTCAGGGTCTGTTGGTGGACAGGGCGGTGGAGCCTGTGCCTCCCCACTTGCAAGGTCACGGATTCTACTACATGTATTTTCTGGTGCCCGAAAGAACCGGTGGCCTTCGTCCCATTTTGGACCTCAGGAAGCTCAACAAGTTTCTAGTGAAGATAAAGTTCAAGATGCTTACTCTTGGAACCCTTCTGCCCTACCTCCAGCAGGGAGATTGGCTATGCTCCTTAGATCTAAAGGATGCGTACACTCACATCCTCATTCATCCAGACCACAGAAAGTACCTCAGGTTCATTGTGGGAGGAAACCATTATCAGTACAGAGTACTGCCTTTTGGCCTCACCTCCGCCCCCAGAGTCTTTACAAAGTGCTTAGCAGTGGTGGCGGCCTACCTGAGAAATCAGGGCATCTTTGTCTTCCCCCTATCTGGACGACTCAAGCCACCCTCCGGACCATTGCTCTTCTACAATGCCTGGGGTTTGTTATAAACTTTGCAAAGTCCACTTTGCTCCCTTCCCAGAACTTGGAGTCATAGGGGCCCGGTTGGACACTCTCCTGGCAAAGGCATTCTTGCCAGAAAACAGAGCCCGAAGGTTGATGGCCTTGGCCAGTCAGTTTCTCAGCAGGTCCCTGGTCTCTGCCAGACTCTGCCAGCGGCTTCTAGGCCACATGGCTTCCACAGTGCATGTGACCCCCCCATGCCAGGCTCCATATGAGGCCTGCCCAGTGGTGCCTTCGGACTCAGTGGTCACAGGCCACTGGCAGCCTCAGAGACAGGATAGGGGTGTCCAGACCGTTTCTGCACTCCCTCAACTGGTGGCTGCACCCATCCAATCTGCTGAAAGGGGTGCCCTTTCAGATTCCAGGTTACACAGTGATTCTAACAGATGCCTCCCTGCAAGGCTGGGGAGCGCATTGTCTGGGCATGTGCACCCAGGGCCTGTGGTCTCCCTGCGAGGCTGCACAGCAGATCAATCTCCTAGAACTCGGAGCTATTCGATTAGCACTCAAAGCTTTCACTCCTACCCTGGCTCGACAGTCTGTCCTGATTCAGACAGACAACCAAGTTGCCATGTTTTATGTGAACAAACAGGGCGGCACTGGGTCCAGGATCCTTTGTCGGGAAGCTCAGGACCTTTGTTCTTTTGCCCTCAAGCACAACATGCTCCTCAGGGCTGTGTACCTTCCGGGCCAGGACAACTACCTGGCAGACAGATTGAGCAGGATACTGCAGCCCCACGAGTGGTAGCTGCATCCTTCAGTAGTTCAGAAGATCTTCCTGAAATGGGGTCTCCCTTTGATGGATCTCTTTGCCAGCCCCATCAACAAGCAACTGCCAAAGTTCTGCTCCAGATAACCACATCCTCTGCGGATAGCAGCGGATGCTTTTCTGATTTCTTGGTTTCAGGGCCTTCTCTATGCGTTTCCTCCCACACCCTAGGTGGCCCGAACCCTATTCAAGATTCTCCAGGACAAGGCCTCGGTCCTGCTGGTAGCTCCCAGGTGGCCGAGACAGCCTTGGTTTCCTCTTCTGCTTCAACTGGCGATGGATCCTATACTGCCTCTGGGGTTGCAACCCGACCTTCTCACACAGGACCAGGGTTCCCTTTTGCACCCCAATCTCAAGTCTCTCAATTTGATGGCCTGGAGGCTGCAAGGGTAGTTTTGGCTCCCTGGGGCCTACCTCAGGAAGTTGAGGAGGTTGTCCTAGCCTCTAGGAAACAGTCCACTAGGAAAACCTATGCTCTCAAATGGAAGAGGTTTTCTGTGTGGTGTCACCTACGTACAGAGGATCCTTTCTCCTGTACTGTGCCAGTAGTTCTTCAGTACTTATTGCACTTATCCAATCAGGGACTTAAGTCCAATTCTGTTCGGGTCCACCTCTCAGCTCTAGCAGCTCACCACTCATTGGTAGAGGGGCAATCTCTATCTGGTCACCCCTTGGTGTCCCACTTTCTCAGGGGCTTGCTTTTGCTCAAGCCCTCCCATCCGTCGTCCTGTCCCTGAGTGGGAGCTGAATGTGGTCTTGCAGCAACTGACTCGCCCTCCTTTTGAGCCGATGGCTACTTGTCCACTACGCTTCCTCTCCTGGAAGACACTCTTCCTGATAGCCCTTACCTCAGCTAGGCGAGTAAGTGAGCTTCAGGCCCTGGTCTGTGACAGGCCTTACACCAGGTTTTTATAGGAACAGGGTAGTCCTCAGGACTCACCCAAAGTTCCTCACAAAGGTTGTCTCCTCTTTCCACCTTAATCAGGAGGTGGTCCTTCCAACATTCTTCCCTAGGCCTCATGCCAGCCAGGCTGAAGCAGTTCTGCATACCCTGGACTGTAGGAGGGCCTTATCCTTCTACCTTGACCGTACGCAGGGGCACAGAAGGGCTACTCAGCTTTTCGTATCCTTTGACCCCAATAAGTTGGGGTTGGCTGTGTCCAAGTGTACCTTGTCCATCTGGGTGGCTGACTGTATCACCTGGGCTTACAAGGCGGCTGACCTTCCTTTGCAGGGTAGGGTCACGGCCCTTCGTGTCGGGGCAATGGCTGCCTCAGTCGCTCATCTCCGCTCTGTGCCCTTGGTAGACATCTGCAGGGCTGCAATTTGGTCTTCAAGCCAAACCTTTGCGGCCCATTACTGCCTGGAGAGGGAGTCCCATAGGGACAGTGCTTTTGGCCAGGCAGTACTCCGGCATCTCTTTGAGGTTTAGGCAACTCCTGCCCTCCTGCCCTCTTTTGGGCTACCGGTGGAGGTTGTGTCCTTGAAAAGCCTTTCTTTTCAGCTGGGACTAGAGGGAGTTCTCTTGTTCAGCCTGGGTTCCTCGGTAGCCCAGAGCTAGGGAGTCACCCATATGTGAGGACTGACTTCCTGCTTGGTCCTGGAGAAAGAGTAGTTACTCACTTGTAACAGGTGTTCTCCAGGAGCAGCAGGAATCAGTCCTCACAACCCTCCCTCCTCCCCTGGGAGTTGCAGTTGTACATAGTTTATTTTTTCATTTTTGTGTGCTGTTCTTAGCTATGTCATTTGACTGAGGTAAGATGGCACCTTTAGGCGGGAAGGGAACCATGCATGCGTGCCTGCATTCCCAAAGGCTTTCATAGAAAGCTGAGGAAATGCTCCGCAGGGGCTTCATTGGCGCCGATGACACCCATATGTGAGGACTGATTCCTGCTGCTCCTGGAGAACACCTGTTACGGGTGAGTAACTACTCTATCACAATGATAGGGTGGATCAAATTGATGGAGGGTTGGCGCTATCGAAGAGAGCATTGAGTCAAATAGAATAGACATTCTGTAAGAAACAAATTTCACCATTGATTCTTACTGGATATAAATTCCACTTGTTGGAAGACAGTAGTGGTAGAGGTGTACTACCATATCTCCAGGAACAAGCAGGAATGAGTCTTCACATATGGGTACGTTGGTACCGACGGAGCCTGCGCAGGAACGCTCCCCAGCGTCCAATCAGAAAGCTTTTGGGAGCATCCCACAGCGCCTGCGTGCTGCCTTCCCGCCTTTCCCAACTGTCTCTCCTCAGTTCTTCTTTTTCCGCGGAGCCAGCAGGTCGTGTTCCCGTCACCGCAGAAGAATTTCCTTATTTTTTCTTTATTTCTTTTCTGTCGCGTCTGCCTCCTTCGACGCTGTACTGGTACCGCCGGTCCTTGTTCTTTTCTTCTTGTAAAAAAACCCCAAAAACTTTTTACCGTTCTTTTTCTTCAGGTGCACTTCAGTTTTGGGCCTTAAGCCCAAAACTTTTTTTCCTTAAATATGGAGAAGCCTGCCTCCGGTTTTAAAAAGTGCACAAAATGTGGCAGTACTATTTCTGTCACCGACACCCATGAATGGTGTCTAAAATGTTTAAGTCCTGACCATTCCATAGCAGATTGTGTGTCCTGTTCCATGATGTCTAAAAGAGGTCAGCAGAACCGGGCTGCCAAGCTCAGTACCCTGTTTCCCTCTGATGCGGCTTTTTCAAGCTTGCCCCCTCTCTCAAGAGTGCACCAGTTAAATTCTCCAACCTCCCTCCTCAGCCTGTTGGAGCAGGAGGTTGCCACTCTTTTTGCCCTAGGGGCCATAGAGGAAGTGCCCTTTCAACAACAGGGCACAGGGTTCTACTCCCCCTATTTTTTTATTCCAAAGAAAACAGGGGGCTTCAGACCCATCTTAGATCTCAGAGAGTTGAACAAATTCCTAGTCAAAGAAAAATTCAAGATGGTTTCTCTAGGAACTCTGCTGCCATACCTTCAGAGTCAGGATTGGCTTTGTTCTCTAGATCTCAAGGATGTGTACACTCATGTTCTCATCCATCCATGTCACAGAAGGTTCCTTCGGTTCCTTTTTCAGGAAAAGCACTATCAATACAAAGTGCTCTCTTTTGGTCTGGCCTCTGCACCAAGGGTGTTCACGAAATGCATGGCAGTGTTTGCTGCTTTTCTGCGCCCCCTGGGAATATTCGTCTTCCCTTACCTGGACGACTGGCTCATTCAAACTCCCACTCAATCAGAGGCCAAGATTTCTCTCACCTGCACAGTGCGTATCCTTCAGTATTTAGGGCTGGTAATAAACATCCCAAAATCCAGTTTAGTCCCTACTCAGTCCCTAGAGTTTATAGGGGTGTTGCTGGATACCACAAGGGCAAGGGCCTATCTTCCCCAGGCCCGTTGCCTTCGCTTGGTGCAGTTAGCTTCTCAAGCAGAGTTAAAACCCCTACTAACTGCTCGAGAGATGTTAGTTACTAGGCCACATGGCATCCACTGTACATGTGGTACCATATGCTCGCCTTCACATGAGAGCAGCTCAGTGGACTTTATCCTCCCAATGGACCCAGGCAGTAGGCTGCCTGTCAGACAAAATAGCAAACACAAGTCGCCTCATTTTGTCTCTCCAGTGGTGGAAGTCCCCTCAAAACTTGTTGCTGGGGTCCCCCTTTCAACAGCCTCTACCCCAAGCAACTCTTACAACAGGTGCTTCTCCAATGGGCTGGGGAGTTCATCTTCAAGACCTCTCCACCCAGGGCATCTGGTCCCCACAGGAGACTTGTCTACATATCAATCTCTTGGAACTCAGAGCAATCTTCCTTGCTCTACGAGTTTTCCACACCCTGCTCAGCCACAAGACAGTCCTTATCCACACGGACAATCAGGTAGCCATGTTCTATGTAAACAAACAGGGAGGAGCTGGCTCTGTCGCTTTGCAACGAAGCTCTGCAACTGTGGGCCCTTGCCAGAGAGCATCACATTCATCTTCTGGCAGTTTATCTTCCAGGTATTCAAAACTCTTGGACAGACTTAGTCGAGTTCTGCTTCCACACGAGTGGTCCCTACATATGGACCAGGTATCCAAGATTTTTCGAATTTGGGGAACCCCGGACATAGGCCTCTTTGCAAGTCGGTGGAATGCCAAACTTCCCCGGTTCTGTTCCAGAACTCCGGCTCAGGGTGCTCAGGCAAGGGATGCTTTCCTCCTTCACTGGGGTCGAGACTTCCTGTATGCCTTTCCACCCATTCCCCTAATTACCAAAACCCTGTTCAAGCTTCAGAGAGACAGAGGCCACATGATTCTCATAGCTCCACATTGGCCACAGCAAGTGTGGTACCCTCTGCTTCTACATCTCTCTCAAGCTCCCTCCCTAGAGTTATGGTCTGCTCCAGACCTCCTCTCTCAGGAGGATGGAAGGTTATGGCATCCCAATCCCCAGTCTCTGCATCTCAGGGCTTGGTTGCTGAAGGCCTAGATCTCCAGGATCTTCATCTTTCTCAACAGGTGAAAGATGTTCTTTATGCTTCCAGAAAACCTTCCACTAGACGTTTGTACGCTTTCAAGTGGAGGAGGTTTACCATCTGGTGTTCTGGAAAGGGTCTTAACCCCCGTGCCATACCTCTGGAATCGTTGCTGGAGTATCTCCTTCATCTGTCTAATGCAGCCCTTAAGACAAATTCAGTAAGAGTCCATTTGAGTGCTATTGCAGCTTCCCTTAGGCCTCTAAATGGACAACCTATTTCCTCTCATCCTCTTGTAGCAAGATTCATGAGAGGCCTCCTTTTAACAAAGCCTCCCATTAGACCACCCCCGGTGGCATGGGACTTAAATTTGGTTCTTGGTCAGCTTATGAAGCCGCCTTTCGAACCTTTAGCTACCTCCTCCTTGAAATACCTTTCTTGGAAAGTTATCTTTCTCATTGCTATCACATCTGCACGCCGCATCAGTGAATTGCAAGCACTAGTAGCTAATCCACCTTATACAAGGTTCCATCATGACAAGGTGGTCCTTAGGACTAATCCACACTTTATGCCTAAAGTGGTCTCGCCTTTTCACCTCAACCAGGTGGTCTACCTACCTGTCTTTTTTCCAGGACCTCATGCATCAAGTGCAGAAAGGAACCTTCATACCCTGGACTGTAAAAGAGCTTTGGCCTTTTACTTACAAAGGACACAGCAACATAGAAAGTCTTCCCAACTCTTTGTTGCCTTTGATCCTTCTCATTTGGGACTTCCAGTCTCCAAGAGAACACTTTCTAACTGGATTGCCCAGTGTATTTCTTTCGCTTATCAGAGCAAGAACATTTCTCTGGAGGGCCATGACACAGCTCACAATGTGAGAGCCATGGCAACCTCAGTGGCTCATCTGAACTCTGTATCTATCGATGATATCTGTCGAGGAGCCACTTGGGCCTCGGTTCATACCTTCAGAGCCTATTACTGCTTGGACAAGGACTCCCGCCGGGATGCCTTGTTCGGTCAGACTGTTCTTAAACACCTGTTCCATACTTAATCAACTCCTTCCCACCATCCCTCATGAGATGCCATAGATCCAGGTGGGGAAGTGCAGCCCTGTTCCAGGGACACACAACTTATGGGCTCTCTCCCTGGCATCTAAAGCTAGGGAGTCCCCATATGTGAAGACTCATTCCTGCTTGTTCCTGGAGATAGCACAGTTACTTACCTGTAACAGGTGATCTCTGGGAACAGCAGGAATAAGTCTTCACAACCCACCCACCTCCCCTAGGAGTTGTCTCTCTCTCTTTCCTTTCCCTCTCTCTCTCTCTCTCTCTTTCCTTTCCCTCTCTCTCTTTGTCTCAGCTCTAAAACTTAACTGAGGAGAGACAGTTGGGAAAGGCGGGAAGGCAGCACGCAGGTGCTGTGGGATGCTCCCAAAAGCTTTCTGATTGGACGCTGGGGAGCTTTCCCGCGCAGGCTCCGTCGGTACCGACGTACCCATATGTGAAGACTTAATCTCCAGGAACAAGCAGGAATGAGTCCTCACATATGGGTACGTCGGTACCGACGGAGCCTGCGCAGGAATGCTCCCCAGCTTCCCAGGATGAAAGCTTTTGGGGCATCCCACAGCGCATGCGCGCTGCCTTCCCGCCTTTCCTAACCAACTCTCCTCAGTTCTTCTTTTACACGGAGCCAGCGGGTCGTGTTCCTGTCACCGCTGAAGAAGTTCTTTATTTTAATTTATTTCCTTGGTCGCGTGTCTGCCTTCCCCGACGCCGGACCGGTACCGCCGGTCTTTTCTTTTCTTTAAAAAAAAACAAAAAAAAACCCTATCTTTTTTCCTCACTTGGTGTATTTTCTTCTTAGGCCTCCAGGCCCACAAGAAATTTTTCCCTTATGGAAAAACCAGCCTCCGGGTTCAAAAAATGCACTAAGTGTAGCGGTACAATTTCTGTCACAGATACCCATGAATGGTGTCTGAAATGTTTGGGGCCTGAACACTCCATCCCGGATTGCCAGTCCTGTTCTCTAATGTCTAAACGAGGGTTACAGAACCGGGCAGCCAAGCTCCATGTGCTGTTTCCCACGGATGCACCGGCGGTGTCATCGACATCTTCCAGGTCTTCCTCTCCTGATGGGTCTCAGGTAACCAAACATACTTTTAGCAGGTCCTCGAAGGGCAAATCTCCCTCTAAGCATCGAGATGCCTCCGGGCTTACCCTCGAGGATCCTGCCCCAGCCAAACAACCCCGGCGGGAAGCTCCGGCTTCCAAAGCTCCTCCTATGGGGTTACAGGTTGACATCGATGGAACGGCCTCGACCGATCACCTGTTAGACTGCTCTGGGATACCGGCACAATCTCCCGGTACCGACATCCAGGCAGTCGTGGCGTCCATGGATCACACTGTGCAATCCATGCAGCAAGCTATACTGGCTTTCATTAAGGCTGCGACGCCGACGGTACCGCAACAAGCTCCGTTGTCGGTACCGGCACCGGTACCAACTTCGATACCGGTACCGGCTACATCGACATCGGCCAGGATACCGATTCCGGCTCCCTGTCCTGGGCTCTTTCTCGGTACCGATCCGGTACCGGGAACACCCGATGTCGGTACCGATCGATACGCCTATCGATCTTAGGAATCGAGCAGACGATACTTCGATTCTTCTGATGATTCTGATTCATCGGATGAGTCCCCTGAAGTATCTGTCACCCTTCCTGAGGAGCCCTCTTCTCCAAAAAGGAGAATGTCTCCTCCAGAGGATTTGTCCTTTCAAGACTTCATAATAGAAGTAGCTAAAGGACTCTCTATTTCAGTAACCTCTGAAAAAAAACCTAGAGCAAAAAAAATAGATATTTTGGGATACTCTAAGGTTCCCAGAGAGGCAGTCACCTTGCCAATTCATGAAATTCTTCAAGAACATTTGATTGAATTGTGGGAGACTCCTCTCACCCTTTCTCCTCATTCTTGTAGATTGGACACTATGTACCGTGTCCCCCCTCCTCCTGGATTTCAAAAAACTCCGCTTCCTCACCCCACTCCATTGTGGTGCAGTCAGCTATGAAGAGGATAAAGAGTACCAAAAGACACTCTTCTACTCCTCCAGGAAGAGAATGCAGGACCTTGGATGCTTTTGGTAGGAAAATCTTCCAAGCCAGCATGCTTATTGCCAGAATCAATTCATATAGCCTTTATATGGGTATGTTTCTGAAGGAGGTTGCAGAAAAGCTGCACAACTTAATCCCTTTTATTTCAGAGGATAAAAGGGATGAGTTCCTTCTTTGGCTTAAGCATACTCAAGACATTTCAAAGTTTTCCAACAGGGCAGCCTTTGATTCTTTTGAAGGTGCCAGCAGAGCCTCAGGCATTGATATAACTGCTCGTAGAATTGCTTGGCTCCAGGCTTCTGATCTAGAACCCTGGGTTCAAGATGGTTTAGGAAATCTGCCCTGTACAGGTGAAGATCTATTTGGCAAAGAGTGGTAAATTAAAGCCACTCAAATGGATGCAGAAAATGCTGCTCTGGATAGACTTTCTAAGTCTACCTCCACTCCGGCCAAGAAAAAATGTTTTAAAAAGTCTTTTTACAAAAAGGGCAGATTTCCTTCCACTTCTGGTCAACAGTCTTCTACAGGTCGCTTTGCTACTAAGCGTCAGCAACCTAAACAGGTCAGGCCTAAACCTGCAGGGGCTGCTGCAACCCAGCAGTCCCAACCCCCTCAGGGTTTTTGACTTGATACTAGAGAACTTAACCTTTCTGGCTCTACAACAACCAGAGCCTCTCACCATTCCAGGAAGGTTAGCTCATTTTGCTCCCAGATGGGAGCAAATCACATCAGAGCAGTGGACCCTCTCTATCATGAGAGGGCTACAAACTTCATTTCTCAGACCTTCCTCCCTACACCAGGGTGAGACACTTCAATTCTCCCACATCCCTCGACCTTCTGGATCAGGAGGTGACTACCCTTCTGGCCCAGAGGGCCATAGAAGCAGTTCCGCTTCTTCAACAAGGGTCAGGGTTTTACTCCCCCTATTTTCTCATCCCAAAGAAAACAGGGGGATTCAGACCCATTCTAGATCTCGGAGAATTGAACAAATTCCTATGCAAGGAGAAGTTCAAGATGCTTTCTTTAGACACTCTCCTTCCAGACCTACAGAGTCAGGATTGGCTTTGTTCTCTAGATCTCAAGGATGCGTACACTCATATACTCATCCATCCATTCCACAGAAAATTCTTACGCTTTCTGTTCCAGGGAAAACATTACCAATACAGAGTGCTTCCTTTCGGTCTAGCCTCTGCTCCAAGAGTGTTCACCAAATGCATGGCAATAGTTGCTGCATTTCTACGCACTCGGGGAATATTTGTCTTCCCATACCTGGACGACTGGCTCATCCGAGCTCCATCTCAGTTAGAAGCCCAAATTTCCCTGGACCGCACCAGGCGCATTCTGCAGTATCTGGGACTTGTGGTAAACCTCCCAAAGTCTCAGCTCACCCCTACTCAGTCCCTAGAATTCATAGGGGCCTGGTTGGACACCACTACTGCAAGAGCCTATCTTCCCCAGGCTCGTTGCCAACGTCTAGTGCAGTTAGCCTCCCAGATTCAGTCAAAGAGCCACTTACCTGCCCGGGAGATGCTACAACTACTAGGCCACATGGCTTCCATAGTACATGTGGTGCCCTATGCTCGCCTACACATGAGAGCAGCTCAATGGACTTTGTCCACACAGTGGACTCAAGCATCAGGAGCTCTCTCAGACCAAATAGCAACCTCTAAACGTCTCTTTTGGTCTCTCCAATGGTGGATGTCAACTCAAAATCTGTTGCTGGGGTCCCCCTTCCAACCTGTGTTACCCCAAGCAACCCTCACAACAGATGTCTCCCAAACAGGTTGGGAAGCTCATCTACAAGACCTCTCCACCCAAGGCACTTGGTCCCCACAGGAGACCTCTCTTCATATCAACCACTTGGAACTTCGAGCAGTGTTCCTAGCTCTCAAGGTCTTTCATACCCTCCTCAGCTACAAGACCGTCCTCATTCATACGGACAATCAAGTAGCCATGTTTTACATAAACAAGCAAGGAGGAACTGGCTTTCTGTCACTTTGCAACGAAGCTCTAAAATTATGGGCCTTCGCCAGAGAGCATCAAATCCATCTCATAAGAACATAAGAACATAAGATATGCCATACTGGGTCAGACCAAGGTCCATCAAGCCCAGTATTCTGTTTCCAACAGTGGCCAATCTAGGTCATACGTACCTAGCAGTTTCCCCAAGGGACACAGGTTCCACAATGCTTGTATTGGTTCAAGCATTGATATCCTGGGTCCCTTCTTAATAATGGTTTATGGACCTTTCCTCCAGGAACTTGTCCAAACCTTTTTTAAACCCAGCTACACTAACAGCCTTTACTACATCCTCTGGTAACAAATTCCAGAGTTTGATTACACGTTGAGTGAAAAAATATTTTCTTTTATTAGTCTTAAATAGTTTACCCTGTAGCTTCATTGCATGTCCCCTAGTCTTTCTATATTCTGATAAGGTAAACAATCGATCTACGTTTACCCGTTCCACTCCATTCATTAATTTATAGACTTCTATCATATCTCCCCTCAGCCGTCTCTTTTCCATGTTAAAGAGTCCCAACCTTTTTAGCCTTTCTTCATAGGAGTAGCCTTCCATCCCCTTTACCATTTTGGTGGCTCTTCTCTGAACCTTTTCTAAAATTGCTATATCCTTTTTAAGATATGGCGACCAGAATTGCACAGAATATTCAAGGTGCGGTCTCACCATGGAACGATATAGAGGCATTATAATATCTTTTGTTTTATTTTCCATTCCTTTCCTTATCATACCTAGCATTCTATTTGCTCTCTTGGCTGCCGCTGCACACTGGGCCGAGGGTTTTAACATGGTATCCACAAGACGCCTAAATCTTTTTCTTGGGTGGTGGTTCCTAATGTGGAACCTTGCATCGTGTAACCATAGTTTGGGTTGTTCTTCCCTAGGTGCATAACCTTGCACTTCTCCACATTAAATTTCATCTGCCATTTTGATGCCCAGTCTTCCAATTTATCAAGATCCTCTTGCAATTTTCCACAATCCTCCTGGGTTTTAACAACTTTAAATAGTTTTGTGTCATCAGCAAATTTGATAACCTCACTCGTTATTCCACTTTCCAGGTCATTTATGAATATGTCAAAAAGCAGCGGACCCAGCACAGATCCCTGGGGTACACCACTATTCACCTTTCTCCATTGGGAAAATTGGCCATTTAGCCCTACCCTCTGCTTTCTATCTTTTAACCAGTTCCTGATCCACAGTAGTACACTGCCTCCTATCCCATGACTCTTTAGTTTTGCCAAAAGTCTCTCATGAGGGACCTTGTCAAAGGCTTTCTGAAAGTCCAGATACACAATATCAACCGACTCACCTTTGTCCACCTGTTTATTCACTCCTTCAAAAAAACATAACAGATTAGTAAGACAAGATCTTCCTTGTCTAAAGCCATGTTGGCTGTCTCCCATTAGGTCATGACTATCTATATGCTGAGTAATTTTATTCTTTATGATGGTTTCTACCATTTTTCCCGGTACTGATGTCAGGCTCACCGGTCTGTAGTTTCCCGGATCACCCCTTGAACCCTTTTTAAAAATTGGTGTTACATTGGCGATCCTCCAATCCTCAGGTATTAGAGATGATTTTAATGATAGTTCACAGATTACTGATAGCAGGTCTGCAATCTCAAATTTCAGTTCTTTCAACACCCTTGGATGTATACCATCCGGCCCAGGTGATTTGCTACTCTTCAGTTTATCTAATAGTTGTAGGACATCTTCCCGATGTATCGATATTTCCTTCAATTCTTCCACACCTTTAAATACCACTTCAGTCGTGGGTAACATCCCTACATCTTCCTCAGTAAAGACCGAAGCAAAGAATTCATTCAGTCTCTCCGCTATCGCCTTGTTGCCTCTTAGTGCTCCTTTAACCCCTTTATCATCTAATGGACCAACTGACTCTCTCACGGGTTTTTTGCTACGAATGTACTTGAAAAGGTCTTTATTTCGCGTTTTTGCTTCCGCAGCAAGCTTCTTCTCAAATTCTCTCTTTGCCTGCCTTATCAATGCCTTGCATTTGACTTGCCAGTGCTTGTGCTGTTTCCAGGTTTCATTATTTGGCTCTTTTTTCCATTTCTTGAAAGATGCTTTTTTGGCAACAACAGCCTCTCTGACCTCAGCTTTAAACCATGCTGGCAATTTTTTGGACTTCCTTCCACTTTTCTTAAAGCGTGGAATACATCTGGTCTGGGCTTCCAAGATAGTATTTTTCAACAACACCCAAGCTTGATGTACGTCTTTAACCTTTGCAACTGCTCCTTTTAGTTTTTTCTTAACTGTTTTCCTCATTCTATCATAGTCTCCCTTTCGAAAGTTAAAGGGTAGTACTGTGGATTTCCTTACTATCCCTCCTCCACTAATTAAATCAAAGGCGATCATGCTATGATCACTATTGCCAAGTGGCCCCAACACCCTTATCTCTTGCACTCCTGGCAGTATACCTCCCAGGAATCCAAAACTCTTGGGCAGACAGTCTCAGTCGAGTTCTGCTTCCACACGAATGGTCCCTGCACATGGATCAGGTACTCAGAATCTTCCAGGAATGGGGAACCCCGGACATAGACCTCTTTGCAAGTCCGTGGAATGCCAAACGTCCCCGGTTCTGTTCCAGAATTCCGTGTCAGGGAGCTCTGGCCAAGGATGCCTTCCTCCTTCATTGGGGTCAGCGCTTCCTGTACGCCTTTCCACCCATTCCTTTGATTCCCAAGACTCTGTTCAAACTTCAGAGGGATCAAGGATCTATTATCCTCATAGCTCCACGTTGGCCACACCAAGTGTGGTACCTTCTACTTTTGCATCTCTCCCAAGCCCCCTCCCTGGACTTGGGAGCTGCTCCAGACCTTCTGTCTCAGGAGGAGGGGACTTCGTGGCACCCAAACCCCAAGTCCCTTCACCTCAGAGCTTGGTTACTGAAGGCCTAGACCTTCAAGACTTCAATCTTTCTCAGCAAGTGAAGGATATCCTCCATGCTTCCAGGAAACCTTCCACTAGGCGTCCCTATGCTTTTAAGTGGAAAAGATTTTCCATTTGGTGTGCTCAAAAGGGTCTTGACCCTCTGGCACTTCCTGTGAATTCTCTATTGGAATATCTCCTGCATCTTTCCAATGCAGGCCTCAAGACGAATTCAGTAAGGGTCCATTTAAGTGCTATTGCAGCATCCCTTAAGCCTATCAATGGACAACCTGTTTCCTCCCATCCTCTTATTGCAAGATTCATGAGAGGCCTAACTTTAACTAAACCTCCCATTCGACCTCCTCCGGTGGCATGGGACTTAAACTTGGTTCTTGGTCAGCTTATGAAGCCACCTTTTGAACCCTTAGCCACTACCTCCTTGAAATTTCTTTCCTGGAAGGTTATTTTCCATATTGCAATCACTTCTGCTCGCCGCATCAGTGAACTGCAGGCTTTAGTGGCTAATCCACCTTATACAAGGTTCCATCATGATAAGGTAGTCCTTAGGACAAATCCTCACTTGATGCCTAAAGTGGTCTCACCTTTTCATCTTAATCGAGAGGTATATTTACTTGTCTTTTTTCCAGCTCCTCATGCATCCAGTGCTGAGAGGAACCTTCATACTCTAGATTGTAAAAGAGCTCTTGCTTTTTACTTACAGAGGACACAGCAACATAGAAAGTCTTCCCAGCTTTTTGTTGCTTTTGATCCTTCTCATTTAGGACTTCCAGTCTCTCAAAGAACACTGTCCAATTGGATTGCTCAGTGTATTTCTTTTGTTTACCAGAGTAAGAACCTTTCTCTGGAGGGCCATGTAACAGCTTACAATGTGAGGGCCATGGCCACCTCTATGGCTCATTTTCATTCTGTCTCCATTGACCAGATCTGTCGAGCAGCCACCTGGGCCTCGGTTCATACCTTCACAGCCCATTACTGTTTGGACAAGGACTCCCACCGGGATGCCTTGTTTGGTCAGGCTGTCCTCAGACACCTGTTTCATTCTTGAACAACTCCTGCCCTCCTTCCCTGAATGGATGCCTGAGATCCATAGGAAGACGAGGAACCCTCCAGGGTCTCATACCCTTGGGGATCTCCCAGGTATCTCAGCTAGGGAGTCCCCATATGTGAGGACTCATTCCTGCTTGTTCCTGGAGATAACACAGTTACTTACCTGTAACAGGTGATCTCTGGGAACAGCAGGAATTAGTCCTCTCAACCCTCCCACCTCCCCTAGGAGTTGTATCTCTCTCTCTGTCTTTCCTTTCCTATCTCTCTCTATTGTCTCAGCTTTAAACTTGAACTGAGGAGAGTTGGTTAGGAAAGGCGGGAAGGCAGCACGCATGCGCTGTGGGATGCCCCAAAAGCTTTCATCCTGGGAAGCTGGGGAGCATTCCCGCGCAGGCTCCGTCGGTACCGACGTACCCATATCTGAGGACTAATTCCTGCTGTTCCCAGAGATCACCTGTTACAGGTAAGTAACTGTGCTTTACCTGGACAGAATGAGCAGACAGATAATGAAATATTATCAGAAATTAGGAAAGCTGATGAAGTGACGTCACTGCAAGTGAATGGCTGTCTTACCATGAGGCTCCTCAGGCTCAATTAGCTAAAGCTCACTTTTTGGTTAATTATCCCTGGTGTGGAGAGCTGAGTACCTGGCAAGTCGGGAGGAGGAACTCCAAGAGGCATATGGCTTGAAAAAGAGTACATTAGATCTCAAGTCTTATGCGTTTAAAGCTGCTTCCAGTCTGATGCTGAGTAGCTCTAAAATGGCGCTTGTGATGTCTTGAAGCGCCAAAGCTCTGAGAGTGGTGATTCAGAGCGGGGCCCGAGGGATGACTTGGATAAGCTTTATGGTGATATAAAGGACTGGTTCAACACTCAGACAAGATTTCTCTGACTTTTTCAGATGCACAGTCGTGGATATCTGATTTAAAATCTGGCCTGTGTGACTTGGACTAGCGGCTGGAGGAGGTGGAGGGGTAGTTAAAGGAGCATGAGGCGTTCTTAATAGCCTTTCAAAAAACAGTCTTGAGTGCTCCAAGATGGGCAGAAAGACCTGCTTCTGAAAATTGAATATCTGGAAAATAGCTCTTTAAGTTCCAATATTAGACTGAGAAGAATCCCTGAAATGGAAGAGACCAGGGACTTATAAGCATTTTACTGAACAATTCTGTTGGGCAGTGATCTGGGCTGCTGAGATTGATGAGGCTGGTGTGTATGTTAAATAAAAGAGGGCTTACCGAGCTCTGGGCCCCCAAAGGGAGGGGATGCCTGGGATATTGTAACCTGCCTTCATGAATTCTTCACAAAGGAAGCAGTGATGGTAACTGCACGTAAACTGGGCAAGATAAAGTAGGAAGGCTGCTCAGTGGAGGTCTTCACTGATTTGTCTGCTATTATAAAGATGAGAAGAGGTTTGAGTTGTAACTAAAAGACTGTAGGGTTAGCAAGTCCTTTACAAATAGCTCTTTCCCTTTTTAGCATTCAGTTTACTATCTTGGGTGCTACCTCCAATGCTAAGACTGTAGAGGATGTAATAAAAGGAATACAGAGAGCTGGTTGGAAAGATCTGCCAGCTGCCCCGGTTTTGATGGCTGCAGAACCTCGGAAAGGGAAGGATCCTGTGCCCAGATGGCAAAGAGCGCACCAGGGGGACAAGTCTCGGGAGACAGAGGGACATACCAGGTGCATGGACAGATGGAGCAGGATGAGTCTTATGATGTATTTATCTTTATTTGGCTGAACTATATTCTAGAGAGCTTTGGAGAAAGGGTTTTAGAGGGATGTGTGGATGTGTCTTGCGTTTGTAGATGGAGGATTTGAAATGTGTTAATGTAATGACCTGTGCAGTAAGGTTTTGCCTTGAATGCTCTGGCCTGGTGGTGGCGGCAGTGTGTTGGGTGAAGGGGTTGGGGGGAATTGGGGGAGGGAGCGGGGGGGGGGGGAGTGGAGGTGGGGGAGAGGGAGTGAAGGAGAGCAATTTCATGCCCAGGTTGTATAGGGTAAAAAACTTGGTTTGTATATTTTAACAATAAATGAGTTTGTTAGCTTCCTACAATGTTCCAGGATTGAACTCCTATAGGAAATTATTGTTCAGAGAGTTGGGACGGTTGAAATGTGATACCTGGTTTAGTCAGGAGACTCCTCTGCTCCTGAAAGATGAAGGGAGTGTCCAGCCCTAAATACCCTTATAGGTATGCTTTGAACAAGGTTGATAAAAAGAAAGGTGAGGTGGGGATATTGGTTTCCTTGAACCTCCCACACCAGGTGGTCAAAGTAAGAGGAGATAAGAGGGGCTTTTTGTATTAAAGTGGAAATGCAGGGACTGAAATATTCCCTGATCAATATTTATGCCCCTAATACAAAACAAGCTGCATTTTTTGATAAAGTTCATTGTTGAATGTATTCTTGAAGTTCAATGTAAACCGCTTTGATAATATGAAGGATGGTATATAAGAACTGTTAAATAAAATAAAGGGCTGGAGCAGCTACTCCAGTTTGTGGAGGGTTATCCTTATTGATGAGAGGGATTTTAATCTGTCTGTTAATCCCTCTTTGGATACCTCAAGGGGAGAGACTTTGGGTGCTAGAGTACAAAGACAAAAGTTGAAAAAAAAAGATTAATGTGTTAGATTTGGTGGATGCATGGCGAGATAGAAATAGGTGAAAGACTATTCTTTCTACTGTGCAGTACATGAGTCTTTTTTTAGAATCAATCTGCTGTTTGTAGATAAATAATTAGTGCCCAAATTAGTGCCAGTGGGATAGGAGAGCATACATGGTCTGACTATGCCCCTGTATGGGGGGATATACAATAGGGGATGGGGCAACGATGGGGTCGGTAGTGGCACTTGAATTGTTACTTGATGATTTGGCTACTTACTTTTAAATTCAAAAAGACATTATTGATTTTTTTTAGCAGTTAATGATGTCAGGTGCTTCCGTGGTGTAAGATTGTCTGAAGGAAATCATTTAAGCTAAATTTATAGCAATAGGAATTTTATAAGAGAGTAAGGAGGCAGCGCTCTGCAAGGTTATTGGTGAATTGGAGGGTGAGCATAAAAGGGGAAAACTAGGAAAAGAGAAGGAGCGGAGGCTTCATGAGGCTCCGCAGCAGTTACAGGAGCTTCAATTAGAGGAAATTTTGGATTAGAGAAACTGAAGCAGAATTTCTTTGAATTTGCCAATAAGACTAGTAGGCTATAAATTTAAAAAGTCACAAACTAACTTCATCACTAAAATTAGGGATGGTAAAGGGGATGAGTTGAGAAGTGAGGAAGCTATCAAGAGTTGTAAACCCCAGAATATGAGGCCTTTCTCCAGGACCCAGCAGGAAGTCAGTCCTCACATATGGGTGACATCGGTGCCGACGGAGCCCTCGCGGAGCAATTTACCCCAGCTTTCAAAGAAAGCCTTTGGGAATTGCAGCGCGCATGCGCGGTCCTCTTCCCGCCCAAGGGTGCCATCTTGCTCAGTCTTCTTTTTTCCGCGCAGCCCTACAGACGTCTGTGAATCCCCGCCGAAAAGTTGATTTTTTTCTCTTATTTCTCTTTTATCTTCGGTTCGACGCCGGTTCTTTTCCCGCCCGGACTCGCGACGCCGGTTGCGAGTCCGTTCCTTATTTTTCGGTTTTTTGTCCTTCGTGACAGATTTCGCGCCTTTTTCCTTTTTCCCTGGCAGCCCGGTCTTTCGACCTCACAGAGGCCCTTATTCCTCCAATGGCTGCCAGCGGCTTTAAAAAGTGTGACCTCTGTAAGAAACTCATATCTCTTACAGACACTCATGACTTCTGCCTCCGCTGCCTCGGACCCGATCATGACTCCATGATCTGTGGTCCATGTGGCAAAATGTCCTCAAAAGCGTTGAGGAGTCGGCAGCATCAGCGGGAGCGTATCTTCTCTGACTCCGGTCGGGCTCGGACCTCGTCAGAGGCTTCGACGTCTCGGGACTCTAGTCCTGAGCATCGTCGAAGTTCCTCTGAAAGGGGGTCTCCTACCCGGGAACATCATCGGAAGAAGAAACCCGCGAGGGCGGGATCGGTGGACGCTCCTGGTCCCTCGAGGGCCAGGTCGCATAGCCCCGATTCCCGTCCCAGGTCCTCGGAGGTGGAGAGGCCGTCAAAACATCCTCGACTCGAGGTGGACTTGCCCGCTCACATGAGTACTGTTGTCCTCGTTGACTCGCCTCCGAAGGACCCGACGTCTGGCCTGACGCCGTCGGGGCCCGAGTCGGGGGCTGCTGGGTCTCCTGAGCTCGGACTCAGGTTGACGGCCTTGGAGAGCAGTCTGACTGCCTTCATTGACCAGCAGCGGGTATTGATCGCTGGCCTCGCCGGTGTTTCTGCCCTGACCGCCGGGACGTCGACCTCCAAGTCGACCCCGGAGACCGAGCCGATCCTCGAGTCCATGAGGGCTCGAGTCGATCCTCGGTCGAGGTCTCCTTCGGCCTCCCGTTCGGGACCGAGGTCATCGACGCCGACTCCCTCGGCGTCGGGGCGGATAGCATCGGTGCCCGCCCGACCGGAGCCGCTCGACTCCTCCTCTGAGGAGTCGGCCTGGGAATCCGAGGACGAAGAGTCACCTGGTTCCTTTCGGACTCGGTGTGTCCCTTCGGACTTCCCCAAGTCCGAACCTCGGAGACGGTCCCCCCCCCGGAGGATACCCGGTTCTCGGACTTCGTGAGGGATATGGCCAAGGCTTTGGCCTTCCCCGCAGATCCCGAGGAGGAACCTCGAGTCGAAGAACTCGATGCCCTCCAATATGACTCTCCCCCGAAGGAGGCCTTTATTGTACCGGTTCCTCCGATGCTGGAACGACTTCTCTTCCGCATGTGGGAGAGCCCAGCGTCGTCGCCGGTGTTAAGCAAGCGGGTCGATTCCATTTATCGAGTCCGCAAGAGCCCCGGCTTCCAAAAGGCACAACTACCCCACCATTCCATGGTGGTGGAATCGGCCATGGATAGACTTAAGAGTCAAAAAATGCACTCCTCGGTGCCCCCTGGTAGGGAAGCCCGAAGCCTGGATGCCCTCGGTAGGAAGTGCTTCCAGGGCTCTATGCTTGCTTGTCGAGTCCAGACCTACCAGCTCTACATGGGCATGTATCTCCGGGATCTGGCTAAAGAAATAGCCGGGTTCTCTGCTGGTCTCTCCGACGAACCTTTGCAGAGGTTCCAAACCTTGTCAACTGGTATTCGAGAGTGCTCCAAGTTTATATCTCGAGCAGCCTATGATGGTTTTGAGGCATCGGCTCGAGTAGCTGCGGACGGCATCGGTGGACGCCGCCAGGCTTGGCTTCAGATGTCCGACCTCGAGCCCTGGGTGCAGGACAAGTTGGTCGATGTCCCCTGCCGAGGTGATAATCTCTTTGGCAAGCCCATGGATGAGAAGGCTGCACAAATCGAGACGGAGACTCTCACCAGGACTCGTCTCTCAAGGAAGACCTCTGCCCCTTCTCAAAAGAAGAAGGGCTCGGGGAAAAAGCCCTTTTACCCGTGTAAGGCGGCTGCCTATAAATACTACCCTCAGTATCAGGCCTCAGCAGCTCCCCCACAGGGAAAGCAGGCCAAGGGACGGGGTAATGGGTCCCGTAGGCAGCAAGCCCCCAAGCCTGCACCACCGGCCCCTGCTCAGCAGGGTGGGGGTTTTTGACTTCATCAGCATAGCCTCTCCCCCTCAGCTGGTTTCTCTCAGCACAGGAGGCCAGGTGGTCCAACATCACCACAGATACCTGGGTACTTCACATAGTTCAAAAGGGCTATCTTCTTCACTTTCACCAGGTACCTCCCTCCTACTTTCCAGGGGAGCCTCCCAGACTCCCTTTGCACAGGGACTTACTCCTTCAGGAGTTAGCAAGTCTCGTTCAGGAACAAGCCGTGGAACCGGTGCCCCACCACCTGAAGGGTCAAGGGTTTTACTCCAGGTACTTCCTGATTCCAAAAAGAACAGGAGGCCTCAGACCCATCCTGGACTTGCGAAATCTCAACAAGTTCCTTGCAAAGGAAAAGTTCAAGATGCTTACCCTTGGAATCCTGCTGCCCTACCTCCAGCAGGGAGACTGGCTATGCTCCTTGGATCTGAAGGATGCGTATACTCATATCCTCATTCATCCAGACCACAGACAATATCTCAGATTTGTTGTGTGAGGAAATCATTACCAGTACAGAGTACTGTCCTTTGGCCTATCCTCCGCCCCCAGGGTGTTCACCAAATGCCTAGCAGTGGTGGTGGCCTATCTAAGACTTCAAGGTCTCTTTGTGTTCCCCTACCTGGACGACTGGCTCATCAGAGCCCCATCTTCACCAGAGGCCGCTCAGCCCACTCATCGCACTGTGGCTCTGCTCCAGCACTTGGGTTTTGTCATAAACTTCGCAAAGTCCACTTTGCTCCCCTCTCAAAATCTCGAGTTCATAGGCGCCAGGTTGGACACACTTCAGGTGCGGGCCTTCCTCCCTCTGGACAGGGCCAAGCGGCTCATGGATCTCGCCAGCCACTTTCACAGCAATGCGCTGGTCTCCGCCAGGCACTTTCTGAGACTGCTCGGCCATATGGCTTCCACGGTCCATGTGACCCCCAATGCCCGACTGAACATGCGTCCTGCTCAGTGGTGCCTTCGCACTCAGTGGCATCAGGCCACGGGGAGCCTAGCGGACTCCGTACAGATCTCCGACCAGCTGGTCTCATCTCTGCGATGGTGGCTTCATCTGCCAAACCTAGTGCTAGGGGTGGCTTTTCAGCCCCCTCCGCATTCTCAGGTCCTGACGACCGATGCTTCCCTCCTGGGTTGGGGAGCACATTGCCAAGGGTCATGTACTCAAGGCCTCTGGAATCCTTGGGAGTCTGCTCAACAGATAAACTTCCTGGAGCTCAGAGCCATCCGCCTAGCGCTCAGAGCCTTCTCTCACCTGGTGTCCCACCAGTCGCTGCTGATACAGACGGACAACCAGGTTGCCATGTTCTACGTAAACAAACAAGGCGGAACAGGCTCCTTCCTCCTCTGTCAGGAGGCACAACAGCTGTGCTCTTGGGCAGTCCGCCACGGCATCCTCCTCAGGGCTGTCTATCTCCCAGGTCAAGAAAATTACCTGGCCGACAAGCTCAACAGGATCCTCCAGCCACACGAGTGGAGGCTGGATCCGATGGTGGTTCAGCAAATCTTTCTCAAGTGGGGTCTCCGCACCATGGATCTGTTTGCCAGTCCTCTGAACCGGCA
Organism: Ichthyophis bannanicus; assembly: GCA_033557465.1. Classification (NCBI taxonomy): domain Eukaryota; kingdom Metazoa; phylum Chordata; class Amphibia; order Gymnophiona; family Ichthyophiidae; genus Ichthyophis; species Ichthyophis bannanicus. Next base: position 213,528,197 of record CM066037.1, read on the forward strand.
GCTGCCCAGATTCTGCTCTCGACAGCCGCATCCTCTCAGAGTAGCGGCGGATGATTTTCTGATTCCATGGTCCACCGTCCTCTTGTATGCCTTTCCTCCCATGCCACTGGTGTCTCGGACGCTCTTCAAGGTTCTCAGAGACAAAGCATCGATGATCCTAGTGGCTCCCCGGTGGCCGAGACAACCTTGGTTCCCGCTTCTGATGCAGCTGGCGGTGGACACTCCTCTTCCTCTGGGGTTTCAGCCCGACCTCCTGTCGCAGGATCAGGGGACTCTCCTACACCCCAACCTCCGGTCCCTTCATCTGATGGCCTGGCTGCTGAAAGGGTAGTCCTTGCTCCTCTGCAGCTATCTCCAGATGTGGAGGAGGTCGTCTTGGCCTCCAGGAGGCTCTCCACCCGGAAGTCCTACGCTCTTAAGTGGCGTCGGTTCTCCGTCTGGTGTACTCAGCAGTCTCAAGATCCCTTCTCCTGTTCAGCATCAGTGGTCTTGCAGTACTTGCTCTCTCTAACCTTGGACTTAAGTCCAACTCGGTCAAGGTCCACCTCAGTGCTCTTTCTGCGCATCACATGCCGGTGGATGGTAGACCTCTTTCCAGCCACCCTCTGGTGGCTCGTTTTCTCAGAGGCCTCCTTCTCCTTAAGCCACCTTTGCGCACGCCAGCCCCGGACTTGGATCTCAATGTGGTTTTGCAGCGGATTACCTGTCCGCCTTTTGAGCCTATGGCTACCTGTCCCCTTCGTTTTCTTTCGTGGAAAGCCTTGTTCTTGGTAGCCCTCACTTCTGCTAGACGCGTTAGTGAGTTGCAGGCCCTAGTATCTGATCCTCCTTACACTGGGTTCTACAAGAACCGGGTAGTCCTACGGACTCACCCTAAGTTTCTTCCCAAAGTGGTATCCCCTTTTCACATCAACCAGGAGGTGGTACTTCCGACCTACTTTCCCAGGCCACACTCCAGCCGAGCTGAAATGGTCCTGCATATCCTGGACTGTAGAAGGGCGTTGACCTTCTACCTTGACCGTACGCGGGAGCACCGAAGGACTGTTCAGCTCTTCGTGTCTTATGACCCCAACAAGTTGGGGCTCCCTGTCTCCAAGCGTACTCTGTCCATCTGGATTGCTGACTGTATCGCTTGGGCTTACGAGGCAGCCGGCCTCGTGTTGGAAGGTAGAGTCACAGCTCATCGTGTTCGGGCGAAGGCTACGTCGGTGGCTTACCTCCGTTCTGTCCATTGGCAGACATCTGCCGGGCCGCTACTTGGTGTTCAAGCCAGACTTTTGCAGCCCATTACTGCCTGGAGAGGGAGTCCCGCAGGGACAGTGCTTTCGGACAGGCAGTCCTCCGTAACTTCTTTGAGGTATAGGCAACTCCTACCCTCCATCCCAGATGTTGGGCTACCGGTTGGAGGCATATTCAGAGAAGATTCCTTCCTTCTGTGCTACTGAGCTTGAGGGAGCTCATTTTTGTGCTTAGGGTCTCCGGTAGCCTTAAGCTTGGGAGTCCCATATGTGAGGACTGACTTCCTGCTTGGTCCTGGAGAAAGCGTAGTTACTCACCTGTAACAGGTGTTCTCCAGGAGCAACAGGAATCAGTCCTCACAACCCTCCCTCCTCCCCTTGGAGTTGCAGTTCTATGCTTTCATTTTTTGCTAATTTTTTGCTGTCTTTTAGCTATGTCATCTGACTGAGCAAGATGGCACCCTTGGGCGGGAAGAGGACCGCGCATGCGCGCTGCAATTCCCAAAGGCTTTCTTTGAAAGCTGGGGAAAATTGCTCCGCGAGGGCTCCGTCGGTGCCGACGTCACCCATATGTGAGGACTGATTCCTGCTGCTCCTGGAGAACACCTGTTACAGGTGAGTAACTACGCTTTCCATCAGATGTTTCTGATTAAAGGGGGTAAGTTTGCTTTATCTCTTGGTGGCGGAGGGGGAATTCCATTCAAGATCGATCAGTACGTATGAGGTGGTGTGTGCTGTAAAGGCTGTCCCATCTAATAAAGCACCAGGAATGGCTGGACTTTCAAATATGTTTTACAACATGTTTGCTAATGCCATTGCGGTTATGCTCACCTGGATGTTTAATGTTTTTGGTAAAGATTCCCCTTATGGATCACTGAGACTGGATGGGATTACTGTTTTACCTAAGGAGGGGAAAGATCCTGGGCTCTGTGGCTCCTATTGCCTGATTTCTTTGGGTACAGATTAAAAAAAATGTTATGAGGATACTTGTGAATAGTCTCCTGCAGTTTGTGTAAATTAGTTCATGTGAACCAGTTGGGATTTGGTCCAGGTAGAAAGGCCTCCGTTAATCATTACCTTACAAATGTTAATTGGAGGTGGGCAACAGTTGCTGGAAGGACTGTTGCTGCTTGAAGTTGAGGCTTTTGATAGGGGTTTATTGATTTTTTTTTCTTTTTTTTTTTTTCTGTTTCGGGTTCTGGAAACTATGGGGATGGGGGAGCATCTTTCTGAAATGGGTACAAATACGTTATAGAAATTATGGAAGCTAATAGATTTAGCAACACAATTATGATTGCTGTTACTTCAATATTGATTGGATAAATGTCAGGTTAGGACATGCTAGAGCAGTAAAGTTCCTAGATGAAAGAAATGAGTACTTAATGAGCATGTGGTTCGGGAACCAACTGGAGAAGAAACTATTTTAGACTTAGTCCTTTGTGGAATACAGGATTTTGGTACAAGTTAACTGTTGGGACTACTTGTCATTAGTGGTCATAATATCAAATTTGATTTAACTAGAGTCGGCATTTAATTTTCAAAAGTGAGACTGATAAAATGAGGAATATGACTAGGGGAAAAACTAAAAGGATCAGCTGCAAAGGTCAAGTTCCCATCAGGCTTGAAAATTGTTTGAAAAAACAATCTTGGAAGCCCTGACCACAACTACTACTACTTAACATTTATAAAGCGCTATCTCATACGCAGCGCTGTACAGACATATAAGAGTGACAGTCCCTGCTCATCAGAGCTTACAATCTAATCGACAACAAAACACACAGAGCAGCAGTCTAGTTAGGGCAAAACCAGGTTGGCTGTCTCCCATTACTACTACTAGTACTACTGTGCAATTATAATTAAATAAGAGACAGACAGACAGAGTCCCTGCTCGACAGAGCTTACAGTCTAGTCAGGACAATAATAGAGACAGTCCCTGCTCATCAGAGCTTACAATCTAGTTGATACAACACAGGGAGATTATGATCTGGTTAGGATAAACAGAGAGGTGAGGGTAGGAGTTGGTAGGGGGAGAGGGGATAAAGTGGGTTAATGGGTTACATTACAGCAGCATATACTACACACACAGTATAAATGATTGCAGTCCAGGCAGGATGGGCATCGTGGGTTCCATTACATCACAACGAAGGTTACATTACAGGCAGGCTGGGTAACATGGGTACATTGGATTACATTAGTTTGGAGAATGCTTACATGGTGAAGTTCTAGTGGTTCCGGTGCCTCTGGTCTGCACTGCTCTTCGGTTGATTTGATGGAGTGGGGCGGAGGAGCAGAATGCGGCTGTTCACAGTGCCACGCCTAAGGGCCACGCCAAAGGGCCCTTTGGCGTGGCCCTTAGGCACGGGTCCGCCAGACGCAGGCACGCCTTGGAGCGCTTGAAATTCAAAGTCCTCTGCTGGGTGTTTCTTCGGCCTGATTGGTCATGCGATGGGGAGCAAGGAGGAGCATACCTGCCTGCTCCCTTCCCCATTGCCGATCGGGCGGTGGCTGGTCTCCCGTGCCTAGGAGCGCTTGAAATTCAAAGTCCTGTGCCGGATGGTTCTTCGGCCTGATTGGCCTTGCGGTGGGGAGCAGGGAGGAGCATACCTGCCTGCTCCCTTCCCCGTCGCCGATCGGGCAGGTGGCTGGTCGTATGCCATGCATTAAGAAAGAAGAAAGTAAGTCCAGATGGCAGCCAACGTTAAACGGTGAGGTGAAAGAGGCCATTATATTCTGTTTGGCTGCATTTTTCCTTCAGTCTGCCTTTGCATTAAAAGCCTTCAGCTTCTGTGTCTGTTCTGTTTCTAGTTAATCTCGCTGCTTATTTATTAATTTTTTGTGGCTTGCTTGCATTTTTCCTTTAGTGTGCTCCTCAGTGAGAAATGCTGGCCTCCAGCTGAGGCATACCGTAGGACTTATCTTTGTGCGCGTTTGCCTGTAAGCTCTCTTGGAATCTCCCAGTCCGGTGAGGCTGCTTCCAAGTACTCTACCCCAAGCTAGATTTTGTCACTTACTTGCTGTCTATTTGCATTTATCTCTCTTGTTTATATTGCCTGTTTAAAAATCTGCTGCTTATTGCTATTATACTTTGGTTGCCTTTGTATTTAAAAGCTCTTTACTTTAATTATTTATTTCTTAAATATTCTGCCTTAGTCTTAAGAGCTCTCAACTTCTGTCTCTGCTCTGTTTCTAGTTAACCACACTAATTTATTTTTTAAATCTTTTTTTTTTTTTTTTTTTTTTTGCCTGTGTTCCTAAGCGTCTCTCCAGTCCAGTCCCTTTCTTCTGGGTTGTGCTCCTCTTCCTGCAGCTTGGAGACCGAATACGTCATTCTTTGATGACATCAGGATATATATATCTGGCACCACCCACCAGCTTCAGTATACTCAGTCTCCAATGCAGCTGAAGGAGCAGTAAGCCAGAGAAAAAGGGGCTTACTGGAGAGACTTAGGTTTTTTTGTTTCATTTATTTCCTAATCCTATACAATTTTATTTGATTTGACGGTCAGGATCCAGTGGATTCTCCTCGCCCCCCCCTTCCCCTCCCACTTTCCTTACATTCAGAGTGGGATCGGAGGAGGTTTGCCGCGGCCTGAGGCAGTGCTGTGCAAAAAAAAGAAAAAAGGTAAAGGAATCGCTGAGGCGGTGGTCCGACAAGGTTTCAGTGCTGCCGGATCCACCGCGTGAAGGGCCTCCTGCACTGTCTGCCGCCTTATTGCCGAAGCCCTAGAGGTGGCGGAGCACGAGGCGGGAGGACTGAGGCACAAGAGCAGCATCGTGAAGTTTGATGGAAGACTAGGTAAGAGAGAGTGCAGCAGAGCGGGGCAGGCTAGCCGCGAAGACGGCAGGTGATCCCGAGGCCGCGGTGAAGACGCTCTGCGAGACTGGAGCTGAAGGGGAAAGTAAAGTTTCATGTTTTTTTCGCGCATCGGAGTTGCAGGCCGGGTGTGTGGCAGGGCAGCAAGCAGGCAGGCTTGCTGTAAGGGGGAAAGCTGTTTGTTTTTGAAAAACGGCGATGCAGAGGTAGTGTGTGTGTATGTATGTATATATATATGTATGTGTGTATGTATATGTATGTATATATGTGTATGTGTGTATATATTTTTTCTTTAGTTTTTTTAGGCACCCTTGCTGTTTAAAAAAAAAAAAAAATTGAAGAGGAGGAAAGTTGGGCTTTCAAGATGCCTGCACAGCAGCAATGTTTGCTCTGCGGAGTTCGCAGAGGGGCTGTTTCGGACACAGGGGTGTGTAGAGGCGGCCTCGGTTGAACAGGGGCTTCAGGATAGCGGGCCCTGGAATCTGTCTCTCAAGAGTCAGGAGAGGGACTCCCCGGGGAGAGGTCTCTCCCGGCCTTGAATTCGGAGCAGCAAGGCCCGTCTCAGCCACAAACTGGGACTTCTGCAGGGGGCAAAGGTCTCTGTGGAGGTTTTTCTCCGGAATTTGTCCTGCTTCTACACAAAGCATTCTGTATGCGTCAACAGGGGGATCAGGGGTGCACATGGAAGCATGAGATGGTGAGCAAGTCGATTCTAGAAAAGGGAATGACCTCCAAGCTTCTAGAACGGAGGTGGAAGAGGAACCCTTTTCCCCTGGCTCAGAGGTGCTAGAAAGAGGCCTCAGATTGAGAGATGGGGGAAGAGGAAGATGAGCTAGAGGACGGTGAGAGTTTTTCTTCAAGAAGAGTTGCCGACTTTGGAGAATCCTTGAAGGGTCCCATCATGGCCGCAGGAGTTGCGGAGGATGAGACTGGAAGATCCATTGATTCAGGCTGTTAGGAAATCTCAGGAAGTCTTTCCAGTCGACAGGGTGGTTCGGCAGATGATTCAAGAGGAGTGGGATCAGCCGGAGGCCGGATTGAGAGGAGTGCGATCAATATCGCGTTTGTACCCTTTGCCGGAAACTGAAAAGGAGTTGTTGAAGTCACCCAGGGTGGATGTGGCGGTATCGGCAGTGACCAAGAAGACTACCATCCCGATGGAGGGCAGTGCAACCCTTAAGGATGTCCAGGACAGGAAGCTGGACCCTTGCTGAAGCAAGCCTTTGAGGTGAGAGCCCTTGCCCTGCAAGCATCGGTGTGCGGAGCTCGGGTAGCTCGGGCTTGTCTGAGGTGGTCCCAACAGCTCCAAGTGGTTGGGGGGCCTCTGGTAGAGCCGCAGAGTTGAGGCGACCTATCTGGCGGATAGTCAGTATGATCTCATTAGAAGTTTGAAAAAAAAATATGGCTTCTGTGGTGGCGGCTTGTAGATACCTTTGGCTCCGCAAGTGGGCGGCAGATGTTTCTTCCAAAGCCCGTCTTAGCAGTCTGCCCTTCAAGGGTAAGCTGCTTTTTGGGGAAGATTTGGACAAATTAGTGAAGACCTAGGTGAGTCTAAGGGTGGCAGGCTTCCAGAAGACAGACCCAGAGTCGCTTCCCTGATCAGGGGCGGTCATAACAGAGGGAAGTCCGGAGGCCTAGGCCGGCTAGTCCGTGTTCCTTTCAGAGGGGCCAGTTTCCCTCCCGAGGACAAGGATTACAGGGGTTTCGAAGTGTGGGAAGAGGTTTTGGGGCCTCTTCGGCCACCTCGGGCCTGAGGAAACCACAATGAGATAGCGGGGGCTCGGGGGGGTGTCCTGCCAATAGGGGGACGTCTACAGCAGTTCTTTCCTGCCTGGGCCTGGGTCACCTCCGACCAATGGGTCTTGGAGGTTGTACGAGATGGTTATGCCCTAGAGTTTGCGAGGCTGGTTCTCCCATCATTCGTCCAGTCTCTTTGCAAATTGCTGGCCAAGCGGGTAGCGGTGGAGGAGACTTTGACAAGACTTTAGCCTTAGGAGCGATCATGCCAGTGCCAAAAGATCAATGCAGCTGCGGCCATACTCCATTTATTTTGTTGTACCAAAGAAGGCAGGTTCCCTACGTCCAATTTTAGACCTCAAGCGAGGCAATCGCATATTTACATATTCCCATCAGAGAGGCACATCAGCAGTTTCTACGCTTCGCAGTATTAAAGGGGCATTTTCAGTTTCAGGCCCGGCCGTTTGGTTGGGCAACGGCCCCGCGTACTTTCACCAAGGTGATGGTGGTAGCGGCGGCTCTACGCGAAGAAGGTATTGTGGTCCATCCTTACTTAGACGATTGGTTGTTCAGGGCCAAGTCCAAAGAGAGGAGTCAGAAGGCAACCAACAGGGTGGTCTGATTTCTCTGAAATTTAGGATAGGTGATAAATCTATCAAAGAGCAGGCTGGTGCCCGTTCAGTCAGGGTGTTCCTGCCAGTTCAAAGGGCAGGAAGCCTCAGATGCCTAGTACGGGAGTTTATAGCTCAGCAGGCACCCTCAGCATGGCACTACCTGCAGATTCTGGGGACCATGGCAGCGACATTGGAGCTGGTTCCCTGGGCCAAGGCCCACATGCGTCCACTCCAGCAATCTCTGCTTCATCGCTGATCCCATCAGAACCAGCCTTTGTTGGTGAAACTCCCCTGTGCGCCAGCGACCAAGGAGAGCCTACAGTGATGGCTCTCACCGGGGAATCTAGAGAAGGGAATGCCCCTGTGGGTTCAGGTGACGATGGACATGAACCTGTCAGGGACTCTGGAGTGTCCAGGAATCTGTGGCCCATAAACAGGTTGGAGTTACGGGCGGTATCCCTGACTCTCAGTTCATTCCTGCGTTGGGTTCGCAGGAGGGCATCAGAGTTCTTTCAGACAATGTGACAGCGGTGGCCTACATGAACCGACAAAGCGGCAGGAGCAGCCCTCTAATGGAAGAGGAGGCAGAAAGCCTCTTACTATGGGCCGAGACTTATCTGTTATCTCTATCAGCTCAACACACGTCACGGCCAACTACCTCAGCAGGTGCAAGGTGGATCGTAGCGAATGGGAACTCGGCCAGGTCGTCTACAAGCAGGTGGAGCACCGCGGGGTGATTGCCTGTTATGGACATGATGGCACGCTGGGAGTCGGCCAAGGCAAGTTGATTCTTCAGGAGAAGAAAAGAAAGGATGTCAGAGAGCCTAGATGCCCTAGTTCAACGGTGGCCTGCAGAGGGGTTGCTGTATGTGTTCCCTCCGTGGGCGCTTATAGGCAGGGTTCTTCAAATGATAGAGGCGCATCAGGGCTTGGTGGTCCTGATAGCTCTGGACTGGCCACGGAGGCCGTGGTATGCCGATCCCAGTCGGTTACTGGCAGATCATCCTTGGCGCCTACCGGTAAGAGGATCTTCTCAGGCAAGGTCTGCTGAGGATGCCGCAAGTGGATCGGTTCTCGCTTACGGCCTGGCTATTGAAAGGACAAGGTTCTGTAAGAGAGGATATCAGGGGCAGTGATTTTGACCTTGTTAAAGGTGCACAAGCATGCCACTTGTTTAGCATATACAGAGTTTGGTGCATTTTCGAGAAGTGGTGTGAAGTTCGGCAGAAGAGGCCCTTGAAAATTGCAGTTACGGAGGTGCTGGAATTTTTGCAGGCTGTTTTTTGAGAAGGGCATGGCAACCAGCTCCTTGCGGGTGCAGGTAGCAGCTATCTAGTGGAGGAGTAGAGGAGTAGCCTAGTGGTTGGGGCAAGGTACTTCAGGCCGGAAGGTCGGTGGTTCACATCCCACTAGAGGACAGCAACCTTGGGCCGGAAGGACTGGGGTTTCTAGTCCCACAGGTGCTCCTTGTGGTCTTGGGCAAGCCACTTAACCCTCCATAGCCCATGTTTCCTGTAAAATAGTTATCTCCAAGTTATAATACCCTGTTCAATGTAATGTCCGTTTGTTCAATGTAAACCGCACTGATGCAGAATAGCGCAGTATATAAGAGAATGTAAATAAATAAATAAATACATCTCTTGTTACAGGGGACAAGATTATGTGCAAAGCGTTAGGCGAACACCCAGATGTGGTCCGATTTCTGAAGGCAGTAAGATGCCTTCGCCCACAACAGAGGTCGGCGGTGCCTCCTAGGGATCTCAGTCTAGTGTTGGATTCCTTGGCAGGGGTGCCATACGAACCAGAGGATGGTGCGTCACTAAAGACAGTTTTTCTAGTGGCTTTGCTCAGCCAGGCGGGTGTCGGAGTTGAAGCATTGTCGTGTCGTCCGCCCTTCCTCGTTTCTCTTCAGAGAGAAGGTAGTTTTGCGGACGGTTCCGTCGTTTTTGCCCAAGGTGGTCATTCCGTTTCATATAAATCAATCGGTGTGTCTCCGTTCCTTTGCTGGTTTGGGGGGGTGGGGAGATGCGCGGTTGCATCGCCTGGACGTACAAAGAATTCTGAAGCGTTATCTCAAGCGTACAAAGTCGTTCCGCAAGTCGTAGCGTTTCTTTGTTTTATTCGGAGGGCCGCGCAAGGGAGAAGCGGCGGCCAAGGCTTCTATTTCCAGGTGGATCAGGGAGGCTATTGCTTCGGCGTACATCCTAAAAGGAAGGTAAATCCCAGTCGGTTTCTGAGCTCATTCTACGTAGGCTCAAGCCACTTCGTGGGCGGAGTTTAGCTTAGTTCCTCCGCTGGAAATTTGCAGGGCGGCTACTTGGTCTTCTCTGCATATCTTCGCCGAGCACTACAGGTTGGATGTTCAGGCAGCGGCAGATGCCGGTTTTGAGAGAGCGGTACTTCGGTCCGGTTTGACAGGTCCCTCCCATGCTTGACCTGCTCTGTTACATCCCAGAAGAAAGGGACTGAACTGGAGAGATGCTTAGGAAGAAGTAATCAGACCTTACCTGCTAATTAGTGTTCCTGAAGGATCTCCAGTCCAGTCCCTGATCCCGCCTGAGGTGCAGATACCATCCCGAAGCGATTCAGGAGGATGTTTGGAACCTGGGGGAGTTTTCTTTGCCAGGAGTTACTCTCGGGTTTTTGGTAACGGAGCAGAATAGGCGGTCACAAGGCCCAGTTATTAGGATTGCTGTCGAACTTGCTAAGGGTCTGTTTAGGTAAGCCGCCTCCTCTGGGGGAGGGGGGTTGGGATATCCCTTTCCTGGGAGGGGAAGGTGTGGTTCTGTTTATAGCGTTACAGTTCTTAGTTTCATTTACTTAGTTGTCTCTCTGTTAAGTTTGCTTTGTCAACAGGATACTGTAGCTGGTGGGTGGTGCCAGTGATATATATATCCTGATGTCATCAAAGAATGACGTACTCAGTCTCCAAGTTGCAGGAAAAGGAGCACAACCCAGAAGAACGGGACTGGACTGGAGATCCTTCAGGAACACTAATTAGCAGGTAAGGTCTAATTGCTTCTTTTTCCTTCAGTCTGCACCTGCGGGGGAAGGACTGGCCTCCTGCTGAGCCATTTTGTAGGGCTTTGCATGTACATTGGATTCACGGTTTGAGAGCACCTCTGTTGCAGCTCTGTGATAGCTCTTGCTTATTCAGATTACTTGTTCTGCTTGTTCAGAGCTTTTAGCTTTTAAATATTTATTTATTTTTGTTGTGTGTTATCATTATTTAATTGTATCTTTATTATAATCTTGGCCAGCTTTCTGCACACTAAAATTGTTTCCTCCTCTTCTCTGCAGCTCGTGACTTTGTATCCTTAGGATGCACCTGAGTGTAATAGTCTATCTCACTAGTATTCTCCGTGGACAAGCAGAAAATAAGTCCTCACGAATGAGTGATGTCATCCAATGGAGCCTATGGGGAAATACTCCCCAGCTATTAATCAAAGTTTTTGGGAGTTTCCTCTGTGCATGAATGTTATTCTGCCACTGCGGTGCCATTTTACCTCAGTCTTCATTATTCTGTGGAGCCCAATGGACGCGTTTCATCGCTCTTATCAGTTGGTAATTTTCTGCCCCTTCTTGGGGTTGTCGCTTTGCATCGTGGCTATTTTTGGGCATCTACCCGCCTGCACGTTGTGTTTTTCTTTACCCTTTAGGTGCCAGTGCTTTGGCCACGTGTTAATCCTTTACTTTTTCAAAATAGTTGTTTGATTTCGCTGTGGCTGTTTTTCTGCACGATATGTCCCAAAAACTTGCCAGTGGGTTTAAGAAGTGTTCAAGTGCTCGAGGACCATATCCACCATGGATATTCATAACTGGGGCCTGGCACCCGATCATCTGCCCTCTTTATGTAATTTGTGTTTAGATGACAAAAAGAGGATTCAAAAGTTGAGAGAAGCAGCGTGAATCAATTTTTGGACCTCATAAGTCAATACATTGGTAGCACTGGTTTCAATGTTATCAAAGACTACAGTGGATGCTGGCGGTGCATTGACACTGAGGAGTTCTTGAGCCCACTCTGAGCAAAGCACCCATCATGCTCTGGAGCATTGGCCATCGCGATAGATTGATGTCTGTCTGAAGATGGGAGGATTCGGCTTCGTCATCTTCGCTGAAGGGTGATCGCGCTGAGCATCGAGTGGAGACTCCTGTGCATTGACATCGAAGCACCTCAAGGCATGACATAGAGAGTGAGGAGGGTTTGCAGAAGTACCCCTCTAAGCTGCCCTAGGAGAGGAGAGGTGAGCTCTTCCTCCAAGGCATCGGAGGGGCAGTGAATGGCCTACTGCATGCCGAGACCATGGCATCAATACTCCCTCTGATTCCAGGAACATTGGCCGATGTTGCTGAGGCCTCACAGCCTTCAGAGACAGCAGCCATGGAGAAGTGCTTTCTGAGAGTCCTCGGAGTGCCTTACGTTGCTGTTTGCCATGCAGCATCAGTGCCTCATTGTCTGCTGTATCAACATCACACCCATCCAGCTGATCCTCGAAAAGCATAGCTTGCCTGCGGGAGAGGCTGTGCCACCAGGACATCAAAAGGCCTCTATACTGGAGCCTGGTCGATCTCACTCTTGTGTATCTGTCCGATGCTCCCTCGAAACCTAAAAGATCATCGGTGTATCATTGCTTCTGAAAAAGCTCCGATCTCCAAAGAACAGGAGAGCAATCCAGACAGAGACTCAGAAGTACTTTGACTTCCTCTCTGAATCTGACTCACAAGGTTGGGCCACTGATATAGAATTGGAAGACATTTCAGAGGATATGTATCCAGGACTTCCAGCAGACCCTTCTCCTCATGAGAGATGAAAGTCACCTCCTAAGGATATGACTTTACAAGATTTTATCAGGGATATGGCTAAGACTATATCATTTTTTTTGGAGAATGAGGATGAGCCCAGGGGAATTGGAGATCCTTCAGTACTCCCTGGCACCTAAGGAAACGGTGATAGTGCCCATGCACTGCATCCTTCAGAGAGTACAGATTCGAAAGTGGAAGAATCCCCTCACTATATCTTCAGTCGGTATATAGAGTTCAAAAGGCTCCCACTGTCAAGAAACCCCAGCTTCCTCACCATTCCTTGGTGGTCGAATCCACTCTTAAGAGGTCTAAAAGTTCCAAGACTCGCTCCTCTGTGCCTCCGGGAAGAGAGGTAAAGACATTACTCTTTTCAGAGAAGGATTTTCCAAAGTTCCATGCTTACGGCCTGCATGGCCTCTTACCAGCTTTACATGGGCATGTTTCTAAAGGACATCATGAGCAGTCTAGCTGACCTGTCCCATTATCTCTCTCTAGAGAAATTGGAATAGTATTGTTCCCTGCTTAGTCACGGTAAGGTCTACTAGAATTTCATGGTCTGAGCAACCTATGATATCTTCGAAACACTAATCGCAGCAACTCTCAATGCTATTGGTGCCCGGAGGCTTGCCTTGTTCCGGTCCTCAGACCTAGAACAGTTTGTGCAGAATAAGCTACAGCAGGTTGCCCGTTGAAACCTCTCATGTCTGAGCAGGCTTTCCTACCACAGGAGGTACCAAGATGGGACCCAGAAAAAGACCTATTGTAGATGTAGGTACTTTCCTGGGTCCCAGTATACCTAATCAAAACAGGCTCCTTAACTTAAACCTAAGCGTGAGAAGCATCAGAAGTCCCAACCTGCTCCTCAGCCGTAGCCTGAGGTGGGGTTTTGGCTGGTTCCTGAAGAGCATAACCACTCTACCTGTAACCTTAGTGGAGAACTCTCCTGTCAGAGAGAGGGTTATTTTTTTTTTTTGCCCAGAGGTGGCCCCTCCTAACCTTGGACACTTGGGTTTTGCAAATTATCCAAAGCGGTTACAAATTGCATTTATCTGACAATCCTCAAAATTCTCTGAGGGCTCATTCCATCAACCTTTGGCCTTAGGAATTGCTTTATAGAGCAATCACCGCCCTCTTAGCAGATTGAGCTCGTGACACCAGAGCAAAGAGGGCAAGGGTTTTATTCCAGGTATTTCCTGATCCTCAAGAAAACTGGGGGATACTGTCCCATCTTGGACCTCAGAGATCTGAACATCTTCTTAATCAGAAGAGTTCAGAATGATTTTTCTGGGTACCCTGCTCCGTTCAAAAACAAGATTGGCTATGCTCTCTGGATCTGAAGGATGCATATACCTACATAAAGATATAGCCCATTCACAGGAAGTATTTCCGATTTGTTCTTTGGGGACATCACTTCCAGTACAGAGTTCTGCCTTTTGGCCTAGCCTCAGTACCGCGTGTCTTTACGAAATGCCTTGTAGTAGTATCAGTTTACTTTCAGATGCTGGGAGTGTTTGTCTTCCTCTACTTGGACGATTGGCTGATCCTGAGTACTACTCAGGAAGGAGTTTGACAGTCAACACGGTTGACCATTCAGGTGCTGGTACTACTAGGTTTTATCATAGTAACATAGTATATGATGGCAAATAGAGACCATCATGGTCCATCTAGTCTGCCCAGCAAGGTGACAAGAGTAGGTGCACCTGCTGCTCTGTGCAGGTTCCCTCTTCCCCATACCTTTGTTTAAAAGTGTACCCACTGCTCTGTTCCCTATTTGTTGAGATAGAGAGACAGTTAAGGTTATTTTGATTTTGTCCTGTTGCTATAAAGAGATCCACTGTGTCTGTCCTATGCCATTTTGAATTCTGTCACTGTATTTGCTCCTCCGCTTCCATTGGGACGGCATAAATTAACCGAAATCCCACTTCCAGCCCTCAACAACTGGAATTCATAGGAGCCCTGCTTGACACAACTCAGGTGAGAGCCTTCCTTCTGCACGACAGAGTTCTCAGATTGATGGCACTAGTGCAAGAGACTCAACTGAATCAGCAGGTCATAGCTCACAGGATGTTAACTGTACTAGGTCACATGGCTTCTACATTGCATATAACACCCTTGGCATGTCTCTAGATGACAGGCTCTGGACTTTGAGAACTCAGTTGACCCAGGCCACAGGATGTCTCAGGAATTTGTATGTCACCAATCCACTCATTCAGTTGCTGCGATGTGGACATTAAATCAATTTGCTCAAGGCTCTCCCCTTTCAGATTATTCCATCGCAAAAACCTTTGACTGATGCACCCAAACTGGGTTGGGGAACTCATTCCTATGGTTTTCACACTCAGGGGAGATTGGTCCTTAGTCTACATCAGATCAACTAATTGGAATTAAGAGCCATAGCAAATGCTCTAAAGGCTTTCAAAGATTGGTTGGCCAACAAAATTGTCCTGATTGAAACAGACAATCAAGTAGCCATGTTCTACATCAATAAGCAGGGAGGAATGGGTTCATACCTCCTGTGCTGGGAAACAGTAAGGTTGTGTAAATTTGCCATTGCCCACAGGATGGACTTGACAGCCACATAACTGCTTGGCGAGCAAAACACTCTGACAAGACAGACTGTCAAGTTGTCCAACTACAGGAATGGATGCTGGATAGGGAGGTTGTAACTCGCATCTTTCGGAGTGGGATACCCCTCAATCTTTAGGTGACTCCTCAAAATACCCAGGTGGATCAATTCTGCTTCAGAATAAAGTTGCACAGCAGTCCAGCCTTGGATGCTTTCCTCCTAAATCAGGAGTAGGATCTTCTATATGCATATCCTCCAATTCCTCTCATTGCAAAGATCCTCATGAAGTTTAAAACAGATAGCCATGATGATTCTCATCGCTTCCTACTGGTAACCTTGGTTTACTCTCCTGCTATAGCAGAAGAACAGTATGATGATACATCCCAACATCAGGTCCTAGGTCCTCATGGCTTGGGTGTTGGGAGGCTAATGCTATCTGAGCTTAGTCTGCTGACTGGTGTAACAAATGCCCATTTGGCCTTCTGGAGGGCCTCAATGAGAAAATGTTGTTCATGCAAATAGAAGAGGCTTGCTGTCTTGTGTAAGGACCATTCTCTAGATCCCTTTGCCTGTCCCTTACAAAAACTGCTGAAGTATCTTCCACACAAGTCTGATAGGGTTCACCTCAATGCAGTTGGAGCTTACCATCAAAGTGTAGATGGAAAACCCATCTCTGGTATACCCTTTAATTGTTCGCTTCATATGGTGTTTGCTTCTTTTGAAGCATCTATGCAAATCTTAAGATCTCAACGTGGTTCTTGCGCAGCCAATGGAAGCTGCTTTTGAGCCTCTCAATTCCTGCCCTCTGAGGTTTTTGACCTGGAAGGTTTTAGAAACATAGGCCATGTGGTCTTTTTCTGCCATCATATTTCTATCTAGTCTGCCCTTCCATGTAGACTACTACAATAGTCCCCTCTTTTCCTTTAGAGAGCCTCTGTTTGTCGCATGCTTTTTTGAATTCAGATACTGTCCTCATCCCTACCCACCTCTACTGGGAGTCTATTCCACGCATCTACCACTCTTTCCGTAAAGAAATATTTCCGCATATTACTCCTGAGTCTATCCCCTTTAACCCTCATCCTATGTCCCCTTGTAGCAGAGCTTGCTTTCTACTGAAAGAGGCTCTCCTCCTGTGCAATTATGCCACGGAGATATTTAAACGTCTCTATCGTATCTCCTCTATCCCGCCTTTCCTCTAACATATATATATTAAGATCCTTAAGCCTGTCCTCATATGCTTTATAATGACGACCACTAACCATTTTAGTAGTAGCCACCCCCTGAACAGATTCCAACCTGTTTATATCCTTTTGATGGTGTGGTCTCCAGAACTGCACATAATACGCCAAACGAAGTCGCACTGAAGACCTATAAAGAAACATTATCACTTCCTCTCCCTATGCACCCAAGCATCCTTCTAGCTTTCGCCGTTGCTGTTTCTACCTGTTTAGCTACTTCAAGATCATCGGACACAATCACGCCCAGGTCCTGCTCTTCTTTAGTGGACAGAAATACTCCCCCCCTCCCCCCCACTGTACTACTACCTTGGATTTTTGCAGCCCAGATGCATGACCCTGCATTTTTTAGCATTAAATCTCAGCTACCAAATTCTAGACCATTCTTCAAGCTTAGCTAGATCCCTCCTCTTGTTATCTACTCCTTCCTCGGTGCCTACTCTAATGCAGATTTTGGTATCATCCAGAAAGAGGCAAAACTTACCTGACAGCCCTTCTGCAATATCACTAACATGTTAAAAAGAATTGGACCGATCCCTGCGGCACAGATCCCTGGTAACTTCCCTCTCCTCAGCATGAACTCCATTTACCTGTAACCTTTGTCACCTCCCCCTCAACTTATTTCTAATCCAGTCAGTAACATTAGGGTCCATCTCTAGGGTGCTCAATTTGTCGCCTGTGAGGAACAGTGTCAAAGGCTTTACTGAAATCCAAGTACATCACATCTAGGACTCTCCCTTGGTCACACTCCCTGGTCACACAGTCAAAGAAATCAATCAAATTTGTCTGGCAAGACCTGCCTCTGGTGAATCCATGCTGCATCTGATCCTGTAATCCATTGGACTCCAGAAACCTCACTATTTTCTCTCTGACCAGCGTTTCCAATAATTTATTCACCACAAAGGTTAGACTAACCAGTCTGTAGTTTTCAACCACATCCTTAGTTACGCTTTTTGGTAAAGGTTCCACATGTGCCTCTCTTCAGTCCTCTGGCTGTACTGCTTGTTTGTGTACTCTGCACCTCCCCTCACCGGTAACAGCACCTGGGTTCTTGGGAACGGATGTCCACTTTCACAGCACTGAGAAGGAGCAAGTATGGTTAACAATACAAACCACAAAACACACTTGTATTATAAAAACCACCAAAGCTTTGGGAGAGCAAACCGTTAGCACCTTGTTTACTCTCCCACATGAACTCTCGCTATTTTATTTATAGGTCAAAATTCCATTACACAGCATAATTTTCACCTTATTGTTCTATGTCAAGCATCGTGTATATTCATAATGTGCATCTCTACAGTATGTCTCTGTCATAGGTCAGTTCTTATTAGCATAGGTCATGAGGAGACATACATGTATTCCCAGACATAACTTCTTAAACAATAATTCTAACACTTGCAGTTTTGATATCTCTGAATTAGGGACTGCGAGACTGAAGAAACAACTTCTCCCTGCACTATCTTTTTTTTTTGTTTAGAATTTTTATTGAAGGAATAAGCAAAACTTTACAACACCAATGCAGAAACAACACACCACAATACACAATGGAACATCACTCCACATTAGCAATCAATGTTCCCTCTAATTTTCTGTAGGCTGTGTGCACATAAAATATCAGCTGTGCAGCTTTTGAAGGAAGGTTAAATTTTTGTGCGCCACATAACGACACTCGGAGTTATATACTTTAAAATTTGACTACACGTCACAATACAGTATGCATACCACATTGATTGCACTAGAAAATATTGTAGAACTTGTGAAAACCATAAATACACAAAAACTTTTAAATTTTAAGATGTCTGTGTTGTTTTCTATCAGAATTAGAAACGTAATTTTTGTGCGCTCTGTTGTAAGGTATGTGCGCTAGCTCGGCGAGGTGTGTGCGCGCGCACACGCGCACAGCTTAGAGGGAACAGTGTTAGCAATACATTCCTTCGTTTTGACTTTGTCCCACCTACCCCCCTCCTAATCCCCCCCTCCCTCTCTTCTGTAAAGGACAATTGCAACCAGCCCCCATCAGCCACCCCCCACAGGCACTAACCAACACCCCCGTCCCCCAGATTAACCACCCAACGTATAACCTCCCCCCCATCCCAAGAACCCCACCCCTCCCACCCGACCCCATCCCCCACTCTCTCGACCTAACTCCCTGCACTATCTTTTTCATAACAAACCTAGTGTCTTTGTTTTAGGAAGGTTCAGCCTAGTTATTTCAGTAGAGTCTTTCAAGGTTGTTGCTGAGTAATAAGCTCTGGAATGTCTGTGGTGGTAACTCTTTCTGAGGGCTTTTAGTAATATATTTAGTACCCTGACTGTGTACACAGCCCTGTACAGACAAGCTTCCTTTCACTGCTGACTCCAAAGAGGCCTTGAAAAGGTCAGTCAGTGGAGCTGCTAGAACATCCCCAGGTTCCTTCAGTATTCTCAGATGTATCCCATCCGGTCCCATCACTTTGTCTACTTTTAGTTTAGCTAGTTCCTCCCGAACACAGTCTTCTAAAATTGTACGATATCCCTGTCCCTTCTGTTCCTATTTGTGGGTGTTTTCTGAGGTCCTGCTCCTGGCTCTTCATCTGTGAACACAGTGGTGTGCCTTCCTTACATCAAGGATATACATCCAATCGGATACTAGGAACAGAAGAAAAAGCAATCAAAACCTTCTCTCAATTCCATCATCATTCCGCAAGACCAAACAAACCACTAGCAACAGAACCTTCGCGTATAAACATCTACACTATGGAATTCCCTCCCTAATTCCCTCAGATCAATTAAAGACTTTCAGACCTTCAGAAAAGAACTAAAAATCCCACTCTTTTCTGAGTATTAAAAACCACTCCTTCAGCAAGCCTAATATACATGACCACCCTCCCAAACCCCCTAATAGCATCAGCTCCCCATTGCCTCAACTATGCAATTATCTGTCACCATGCCCCCAAATGAAACACTATGTATAAAATTTACTTGTTTTGGTAATCACCTAACCATGTTGTTGATGTTAGCTGCTATATAAATAGTTTTATGTATTTGCTGTTCACAACAGTGTTCTCTGTAATTGGTTATGTTCGATGTAAACCGCCCCTCATCTTTGGAAGGGGTGGTATAGAAAACTGTACAAATAAATAAATAAAAACAAATATTTGTTCAGCAATTCCGCTTTATCCTTATCAGCTTCTACATATTCCTCCCCTTCGCCCTTGAAGACTGACAGTACCACTTTTGTACATCCTTTCTCTCACTAACATCTGAAAAATGTCACCGTCCCCCAATTTTATTGCATTGGCTTTTTCTTCTTTCAGTATCTCTACTTTCCTGACTACTTTGCTAGCTTCTCTAAGTTTTTCCAAATATAGATGCCTGTCTTCCGCTCTCTGTGATCTCTTGTATTTCATGAAGTCCTCTCCCTCTTCTTCACCTTTTCAGCAGCTACTTTTGAGAACCATAGTGGCCTCCTTTGCCTCTTAGCTTTATTTACCGTTCTAACAAAAAGTTTGGTTGCCCTTAAAACATCCCCTTTCAGTTTTGCCCACTGTTTTTCTACATCCCCCAGCTGTTCCCATCCCACTATAGACTTCTTGAGGTATTGACCCATTTTGGCAAAGTTAGTTTTCCAAAATATTGGATGCGAGATGATCTCCCACCATAACATCAAACACTTTCACCACTGGTAAGGACCAAGTCCAGTATGGCCCTTTCACGTGTGAGTTCTGTTACGTTGCCTGAATAGTTCTGCCTGTAGAGAATCCAGGATCTCCTTATTTCTAGATGACACCACAGCAGGGATGTTCCAGTCAACATCCAGCATATTGAAATCACCTATCAATAGCACTTCCACTTTCCTAGCAATGCTGTGTCTTCTATTAAATCTGTCGTCTACTTCTCCCTGTGAGAGGGTCTGTATATCACGCCAATGCAAATTGATTTCTCTTTCTCTCTTTCTAGTTTAACCCACAGTGCCTCCTCTCTCCCATTTAAGTCCTGTAATTCTATAGCTTTAATGTTGTTTTTTACATATAGTGCCACTCCTCCCCTTCCTCCTACCCTATCCTTCCTGAATAAGGCATAGCCTGGTATAATTACATCCCAGTCATGGTTGTCCATGAACCATGTCTCTGTAACCGCGACTAAATGCAAGTCAGCCTGTTCTATTGAAGCCTCAATATCTGGTATCTATTTTTCCCATGCTATGGGCATTTATACATACTGCTTTCCAGATGTTGCCCCTTTTACCCATTTCTATAGAGGTATTTAATGTTTCACTTACCTGGGGGCTTTCTTCACCCATCCCTAACAAATCTAGTTTAAACATAGTAGCATAGTATATGATGGCAGATAAAGACCAATATGATGCATCTATTCTGCCCAGCAAGGCGGCAAGAGTAGATGCATCTGCCGTTCCGTGCAGGTGTCCTCTCCCTATGCCTTTGTTTAGGGGTGTACCCACTGTTCCGTGTAGGTCACCCCTATTTTTTCAGATATGAGTTATGTTTTGATTTTATCCTCTTACTATAAAGGGATCCACTATGTCTCTCCCATGCCATTTTCAATTGTCACTTTTTGCCCCCACCACTTACATCGGGAGGGCATTCCAAGCATTCACCACCCTTTTCAGTGAAAAATTATTTCCTGGCATTGCCTTTCAGTTTACCCCCTTGCAACTTCGTTATGCCCTCTAGTTTTACAGTTTCCCCATCTTTGGAAGAGGTTTATTCATTAATACTCTAAGTATTTAAAGCTCATAGCTCTCCTGTCCCTCCTCTCCTCCAGAGTATACATATTTAGGTCTTCAAGTCTTTTCTCATAAGTCTTCTGACACAGGCTCCAAATCATTTTGGTTGCCTTCCTCTGAACTGAACACAGTATTCCAAGTGAGGCCTCACCAGAGACTATTTGGGACAGAGGGTAAAGCAGATAAGTGTGCAGGTGGTGTTTTCTTCAGTCATCCCTGTTTGAGGGTAAAGGAGGAGGCAGACTTCTTCAGTAGGTTAGCTAGTCTGCTACTGAAGACAGAGGTCGAAACTTCTTGGACAGATGGATGCCATCTCTGCTCTGCAGCCCTCGTAACATCTCATGGTCCGGGAAACAACACGCTCTCGATGACACCATCCACGCAGCCATGCATTTATCTCCAGGATGTGAGCTGCTCTGCCGTCTCCTTTACTCTCAACAGGCAGGATTGAAGAGAACACCACCTGCACACCTGTCTGCTTCACCCTCTGTTCCAGAGCCATGAAGTCACTTTTGATATGCCCAGAGGGATACCAGGCAGTATCATTAGTGCCGACATGGATGAATAACATCGGGTAGTAGTCGGTAGGTTTGAGTCTTAGCAAACTCTCCATAACATCTCAGATTTTGGCACCTGGCAGACAGCATACCTCTCTGGACATCAAGTCTGGTCGGCAGATGAGTACCTCAGTACCCCTCAGAAACGTCCATCTGCTGACCAGACTTGATGTCCAGAGAAGTATGCTGTCTGCCAGGTGCCAAAATCCGAGATGTTATGGAGAGTTTGCTGAGACTCATCAAGCCTACTGACTAGTGACTAGACTCGGTAAGTAGTAAAATCCAACCTTAGCTCTTTGGCTCTAATTCTGTAAATTCAAGTAAGGAATGAAATGGAAACATACACACATGGAGAGTTATATCAATAACAGTACTACTTAAGGCCTTAAGAGAGTTTCACAGGCCTGCAAACTTGAGCAGTCTCCTGTGATCTCTCTTGAGCTAGGCCGCAGTTCCTTCTTTTATTAGGAAGAAAACCACTACATTCTACAATTTTGTCTTATCGCTGTACGTCATGTTTCTGCCTTATAGATTAAGCTAAACATGACATGTTTTGGGTCAAACTAGGCACAGACATTGCTAATACAGAATCAGGACTAACAAAAAACATCTGTCGCCATAAATTCTCTCACAAAACAATTTCATCTTCAAAATACAACCTTGGCTTCTATACACATATACTGCTGAGCTAGTACAGATCACGCTTCAGGTTGTCAGCAAAATTCCAAGCCATTCTCCATATTAGCCCTTTCAGTGTGTCCTGATACCCCACTTTGTGTCCTTCTCTACAGTCCCCCCTCTGATTCTGTAAAGACTCACTACAAAAGAATGGTAGCTCAAACATGTCGAAGTCTAAAATAAATCTGCCACTGTGGGGGAATGCCTTTCGCTTCACTTTGCTTCAGAGTCCTAGGCACATCTGTGCATAGGTGAACTTCATCTTGCTGATTGGAAGAAGTTTTTATACCTACACTTAATTTGACAAGGTTCAGAGAAGAGCCACCAAAATGGTAAAGGGGATGGAAGGATACCCCTATGAAGAAAGGCTAAAAAGGTTAAGGCTCTTTAACCTGGAAAAGACGGCTGAGGGGAGATGTGATAGAAGTCTATAAATCAATGAACGGAGTGGAACGGGTAAATGTAGCTCGATTGTTTACGTTATCAGAATATAGAAAGACTAGGGGACATGCAATGAAGCTACAGGGTAAACTATTTAAGACAAATAAGAGAATATTTTTTCACTCAATGTGTAATCAAGCTCTGGAATTTGTTACCGGAGGATGTAGTAAAGGCTATTAGTGTAGCTGGGTTTAAAAAAGGTTTGGACAAGTTCCTGGAGGAAAGGTCCATAAACCATTATTAAAAAGGGACCCAGGATATCAATGCTTGACCCAATACAAGCATAGTGGAACCTGTGTCTTTTGGGGAAATTGCTAGGTACGTATGACCTAGATTTGCCATTGTTGGAAACAGGATACTGGGCTTGATGGGCCTTGGTCTGACCCAGTATGGCATATCTTATGTTCTTATAACAGTGTAGAAAGAATTACAATCATCCTGCAAATTAACCAAAACCATGTTACACTCTTTGCCCTTGCTAATTCTCAGTAAGAATGTGTACAGAGTAAGGCTTTACCAATTATTCTTGCAGGCACTATTTGCTGTCAGTGACCAACTGCTCTCTTTAGATCTTTCAGTAGTTCAGAGGTTTGCACCCACATTCATATAATGACCCCGGCCACAACTCAAAATTCTTTAGCAGCATCTTTCACTGTGGATTGTGCTATGCGCACATCTTGGACAGAGTTGTAGGGACGGTCCACTCCAGGCTTCATGGCTGCATATATATGAGTTGTTTTGAATTGCTGATCTTTGCTTTCAATAACATTGCAGACTTGACTTCATTTCATTTGCAGTAGTTTGTCTTTGGCCCATAGGATTCAGAACATGCAATATGTAATTTGCAAAACCATAACTCACCACCCCAACATTCCTCTGATTCCTCACAATTGCAGACAAGCACAACTACTAATACCTAATGGCAATATAGAATTGTTGAACAGAATTATCTTCTCTAATGCTAATTAATTACAATACATCTACTGCTAGCACTAAATTATTCCAAATTGTTTGACTATATGTAGACCAAACTAGCTTATAGCATACTTCTATTTTGCATCTACATTCCTTAATTTATTCTGTTGATCTAGTAAATGTTAAGCCATATGCTAATACATACCTCCCTTGTCAGGTGCACAACTGTACAAGATATAGGTAATCTTATTACTTAAGGGGTAACAAATATTAAAACTGTTTATGGTGAAAAAATTAGTCATTTCAACTCTTTACCAAACATTCTTAGGAAGGCTCTCTTATATTAGGTTTGACTCGCATTACTTTATTAGTAATTTAACTATCTGATTAACATAGACAGCTCAGCCGCAAAGGAAGGGAAATCAGAACACAAAACAAAAAGAAACAGATATATAAACAGTTATTTCATGGCCAGTACCAAGAATTAACAAAAGGTAATTCATTCATACCCACAAAACATTTTAAAAAATATATAAAATTTAAACCAATTACAAAACAGCATAATAAAGGATCAATTAATCCCTTGCACCAAGGTAAGTACACACAACATGAGAATTTAAGATGATTCCTCCAATAGACTCTTACAAGGTAGTTTAAAATAAATTGGTACATTGCTACTCAAATCTTTTATACTTTCATGATGTGTACCAGGATCTTCAGGTAATCTACTAACATAAAAAGAAAACAACACACATTCTCCAGGACCAGGCAGGAAGTCAGTCCTCACACATGGGTGACGTCGGCGCCGACGGAGCCCTCGTGCGGAGCATTTCCCCAGCTTTCAAATAAAGCCTTTGGGAATGCAAGGGACATGCGCGGTCCCCTTCCCGCCCAAGAGTGCCATCTTGCTCATTCTTCTTTTTTCCGCGGAGCCCGACGGAGTGTGTCATTGTCACCCGGTAAAAAGTTGATTTTTCCTGTGTTGGATTTGTGGTTTTGCCCGGTTCGACGCCGGTTCCCCTTACCGCCTGGGCCCGGTACACAGGTATTGAGCCCGGAGCTAGGTTTTCGGTTTTTGTCCTTCATGACTAGCGCTCGCGCTTTTTTCTCTCTTTCACTGGCAGCCTGGTCTTTTGACCTTTGCAGGGGCCCTTTTTCCCCCAATGGCTGCCAGCGGGTTCAAGAAGTGTGATCGGTGTAAGAAGCTGATGTCTCTCACCGACATGCATGACTGCTGCCTCCGGTGCCTCGGGCCAGACCATGACCCGGTGGTCTGTGTCCCGTGTGGCAAAATGTCCTATAAGGCGCTGAGGAGCCGTCAGCATCAGCTCGAAAGACTCTTTTCTGACTCCGCGTCCGGCTGGGCCCGGACTTCGTCAGAGGCCTCGACATCTCGGGGGTCTGACCCTGAGCACCATCGAGGCTCCTCTGAAAGAGGGTCTCCTTCTTGGGAACACAGAAGGAAGAAGAAACCCGCGAGGGCGTCGTCGGTGGATGCTCTTGGCCCCTCGAAGGCCAGGTCGCATAGCCCCGACCGCCGTCCCGGGTCCTCAGAGTCAGAGAGGCCTGCCAAGTTGCCTCGAGTGGATGGCCGAGGCAACTGTGGTTTCCACTCCTTCTACAGTTGGCGGTGGACACTCCACTCCCTCTGGGGGTGCAACCTGATCTCCTAGCTCAGGATCAGGGATCTCTCCTGCACCCCAACCTCAAATCCCTCAATCTGATGGCCTGGCTGCTTGAAAGGGTAGTTCTAGCCCCCTTACTTCTTCCTAAGGAAGTGGAAGAGGTGGTTTTGGCCTCCAGGAGGCAATCCACCCGGAAATCTTATGCCCTCAAGTGGCGTAGGTTCTCCAGCTGGTGTGCTCAGCTCCAGGAGGAACCTTTTTCGTGCCTGGTTCCAGTGGTGCTGCAGTACCTGCTCCACCTCTCAGACCTAGGCCTTAAATCCAACCCTGTTCAGGTCCACCTCAGTGCTCTGTCGGCACACCACTCATAGGTAGAGGGCCAATCTCTGTCGGGCCACCCCTTGGTGTCCCGCTTCCTCAGAGGCTTGCTTCTGATCAAGCCTCCGATCCATCCACCAGCCACTGAGTGGGATTTGAATGTGGTCTTGCAGAACTTACTTGCCCACTGTTTGAGCCGATAGCTACCTGTCATTTACGCTTCCTTTCCTGGAAGGCGTTGTTCTTAGTGGCTCTTACCTCGGCCAGGTGTGAGAGTGAACTACAAGCTCTGGTTTCTGATAGACCGTACACACGGTTCTATAAGAATAGGGTGGTCTTGCGGACTCGCCCTAAGTTCCTTCCTAAGGTTGTCTTCTCCTTCCACCTCAACCAGGAGGTGGTTCTTCCAACATTCTTCCCCAGGCTGTATGCCAGCCGGGCTGAAACAGTCCTGCATACCCTGGACTGTAGAAGGGCGTTTGTCCTTTTACATAGACCGTACGCAGGGGCATCGAAGGGCTGCTCAGCTCTTTGTATCTTTTGACCCTAATAAACTGGGGTTGCCTGTCGCCAAGTGTACGTCATCCCTTTGGGTAGCGGATTGTATCGCCTGGGCGTACAGGGCAGCCAGCCTCTCCTTGCAGGGTCGAGTCACGGCCCACCGTGTCAGGGCGAAGGCCGCGTCAGTAGCCCACCTCCGCTCTGTTCCGTTGGCAGACATCTGCTGGGCCGCTACCTGGTCTTCAAGCCAGACCTTTGTGGCTCACTACTGCCTCGAAAGGGAGTCCTGTAGGGACAGTGCTTTCGGACAGGCGGTACTCCATAATCTCTTTGAGGTTTAGGCAACTCCTACTCTCCGGCCCTTGTGTTGGGGTACCGTACGGGGGCGTTCTCAGAAAGGATTCTTTCACGGATGCTGACGCTCTAGAGGGAGCTTATTTTTCAGCTTGGGTTCCCGGTAGCCTGAAGCTGGGGAGTCCCATATGTGAGGACTGACTTCCTGCTTGGTCCTGGAGAAAGAGTAGTTACTCACCTGTTAGAGATGTTCTCCAGGAGCAGCAGGAATCAGTCCTCACGACCCTCCCTCCTCCCCTGGAGTTGCAGTCATATACTTTATTTTGTTTTTTGCTATCTTTTAGCTATTGTCATCAGACTGAGCAAGATGGCACCCTTGGGTGGGAAGGGGACTGCGCATGCGCGCTGCATTCCTAAAGGCTTTCTTTGAAAGCTGGGGAAATGCTCCGCACGAGGGCTCCTTCGGCGCCGATGTCACCCATATATGAGGACTGATTCCTGCTGCTCCTGGAGAACACCTGTTACAGGTGAGTAACTACTCTTTTACCACCTTGGTTTAATTTACTTAATTCACTTGTTACTTGTTAGAATGAGGTTGTATCATTCACTATTTGTGATTTGTAAAAGCTAAATCCCTAATCTAACATCTTTTCTTTTATATTACATGTACCACTTTGCTGCTTGCACAATACGAAACAAAAAGAAAAAGGGATAATCAGTATTACTAACCGAAAATCACGAAATAAAAACAAACTATCAAATCTTCACAACATGCACTATGACATAAATGCACATGACGGATAATCTGCACCTCTAGACTGAATCCACTATACCTTCCTTTTTGAATTTTCTTTTCCTTTTTTTTCCCCCATAGTTACCTTTAATTAAACAAACTTGCTTTGACTTTGACAAGCACTTCAATTTTCAGCAATGCTGCTATCTTGTATCTTTCGTTTAAACACATTTCTAATTTTTCTTAGTCTTTGTTGCATCATGCAAATTCACGCAATTGATCTGATAACTAAACACATATATCAAAAAGCTACCACACATGCATGAAGATCTTGCCATTCATTTCTATCAATTACAAATTAATCAGTCATAGATAAAAGAAGAATATGTGCTTAACTACTCTCCAGAGGTTTTTTTCTGCAACTATAAGAACCTCTGGGAGGTACTATTTCTTAGCATTTGCATTTCTACACATAGATGAAATGAGCAGACAAATTCTCTCTTAACTGGGATAAGCTTAGATCCATAACCTAGAAAACAAAACTTATACATTGTGGATTAAACGTATTTACTGTATAAACACAAGTAAAGGAATGGGTAATCATTTTTGTCCCCCCCCCTTGAGAATTATCAAATCCAGGATCCCTGTAAAATCTTAACAAATTTCATAAAATCACGAACATGCAGATTTCTTTCTCAATAATACTGCAGCCAATTGGAATAAGAAGTTGTTTGTTTTTATACGTTTACGGGGAAAAGAGAGAATTAGCAACATTCATGCTGTGTTCTGTTTTGATATTCGTAAAAGAAACTTGTCTAACAAGGTATGCTGTTATCTAGCAAGCAGACCTTGAGAACTCACCAATCTCTCACTAGCAGTTATTATAAACACACAGTCCTGCCAGACTTCCTCTTCTCAATCCATTGACTCAGAAAATCCATCTCATATTACTGTACAAACCGATAGATAGCAAGGAAAAAACATTAGCTGTACAAGCACATTACTGCTGCAAATCAATTATAGAATCTCATTCTCCTTTATATATTCATTAAACTGACACATCACTTCACATCATTCCAACTACATATGTACATAGATTTTATCTTTATCTGGGCAGTTTACAATAAAATGTTGCATACCACAAGGAAAGGGAAAAGAATGCCATAAATTACAGGAAAAGATAGATTAAGAGAGGAAGGACAAACAGCCAATAAAGAGGGGACTAAAAATAAAAAAACAAACAGGTTACCTAAGGAGTACAGGGAAGGTCGAAAACAATAGAGAAAAGGTGAGTCTTCAGTGGGGACTTAAAGTGGGAGAAAGAGTTCCAGAGGAGGGGACCAAAGAAAAAGAAGGCAGAAGAACATATAGAACAGAGAGACTCCAGGTGATCACATGTGGGAGAGGAGTAGGAGAAGGCGGTTAGAGTGAATCTCTCTAAGGGAACGGTGAGAGGCATGAAGATGAATGGTATCTACAAGATATTGAGGGGTGCTAGATTGAATGACATGATGAATCATGGTGAGAATCTTGTATTGTACACGGAGGTTTATAGGGCAACCAGTGTAGGCGAACAAAGGGTGTAATACTGTCAAAGCATGAAGAGTGGGTTAGTATATGGGCAGCAGTGTTTTGGAGGAATTGTAATCTGAGGAGCTGATACTGTGGGGAATTCGCAAGGACGATGTTACAGTAGTCGATGCAGTTCATGGCCAGAGAAAGCAAGCGAGTTGTCAGAGGAGGAAAAACAGAAGAACAGAATGGATTTGACTCAAGGAGTAGAAAGAATGCTGGACAATGGATGATATGTGATCTTGGAAAGATGAGGAAGAATCAAGTGTAATGATGAGTACCAAAGGGAAGAAACCAAAGGTATAGAAACATAAAAACATGATGACAGAAAAAGACCACATGGCCTTTTCTAGTCTGTCCTTCCATATCAACCACTACAGCAGTCCCCTTTTTCCCTTTAGAGATTCTCTGTGTTTGTCCCATGCTTCTTTGAATTCAGATACTGTCCTCATCTCTACCACCTCCACTGGGAGACTATACCATGGATCCACCACTCTTTCCGTAAAGAAATGTTTCCGCATATCACTCCTGAATCTATCCCCTTTCATCCTCATCCCATGTTCCCTCGTAGCAGAGCTTGCTTTCAATCGAAAGGACAGGACGGCAAGGATGGGGCCAAAGAAGGAACCAGGGAGGAGAGAGAGAACCATATAGCAAAAGTCTTAGATGAGTTAAGATGAAGGAAATTTGAAGTCATCTAGGTGACAATTGAGGAGAAACAAGCATTCAGGGGGGGTCAGTTCAGGAGCAGAGGGACTACTATGGTGAAAAAGGATGTCGTCCACCTAGCAGTAGGCAGAAATTCTGTGTTGCTGGATAAGAAATGCCAGTGGGGCTAGGAATAGGTTAAAGAAAAGGGAGGGGGGGGGGCAAGAAAAGAACCTTGGGGGACAAAACAGGGAAGGGGGAGTGACTGGAGAAGATGATGGACCAGTCTGGACAGAAGAGGTCCAATAAGATAGCAGCAGAACCAATGAAGAACAGAACTAGTAACCCCAAAACCATGAAAACGGGAGAGAAGAGAATGGTGATCGACTAAGTCAAAGGCAGAAGAAAGATAGAGAGACAGCCAGAGAGATGTCACTGCGATTGTGAGAAGTGTGAAGCTCATTGAGGAGGGGAGAGTGCAATAGTTTCTGTGCTATGACCTGAGCGGAAACCAGATTGGGAAGGGTGAAGTGCATGGGTGGTATTGAGATGGAAAGATAGTTGGACGAAGACCAGTTTTTCGAGAGCTTTAGAGAGAAGGGAGGGAAGAGATGGGGTACCAATTGGCAAGAATCGCAGGATCAAGAGAAGAGTTTTTGAGAATGGAGCAGATGATAGCATTTTTCCAGAGGGAGGGGAAAGAACAAGAGGCAAGGCCATAATTAAAGATGGTGAGAATAAATAGGAGAAGAGCCATGGAGAGTTCAAGAAGCCAAGAAGGAGAAATATGGTCACTGGGACAGGAAGCCTTACAAGAGGACGAAAGGGTCTTGAGGAGCTCAGCAGGGGGTAATAGGGCGGAAGAAGGACCCCAAGAGTGGGACAGGGCAGAGGAGGGAGGGAGGGCTAAGGGAAGCAGGAGGAGAGGGAGGAAGGGGCACTGGGGAAAGAGTGAGGGTGAGGACCCTTGTCAGCGAAATGGGTGGCTAACAGGGAGGGATCAGGAAACATGGGATGGGGGACAGGGGAATAGGAGGAATGAGAAGGCGATGAATGAAGGATGGAATACAACTGACAGGATGAGTTAAGTGAGGAGGAAATTGGATTAGAATAGTAAGAGAGCTTGACAGAATGAATAAGGGAATGGTAATGAGTGGCAGAGACAGAAGTAAGCTAAGGAGTCGGAGGAGGGATGTTTGCACCAGAGGCGTTCTGTTTGACGGAGATAGGATCATTAAGATACAGAACGGAATGATACCATGGATGCTGAGGGGGACAGGGGGCAAAGTCTGTCAAAAAGCTGATCGGAGACGGGGAACTGCTGAAGGGTGGAGGGGAGGATAAGTCTACGTATGAGGGACTGATCAGGCTGGAGGTGGCGCTTGAGGGAGGAAGAAGGTTGAACTAGGCAGGATAGGAGAAGTGGAGAGAAAAATGGTCAGGCACAAGGGAAAAGCAGGACCCAAGTCACCATGTAAGGATCAATTTATTCAACCAGAGGTTGGCCCGACAATGTGGTTCGGCTGGGGACTAAGACCTCTATAAATAAATAACAATTAAATTATAATAAAAGAACAAATATGAAAACAAAACACATAAATAATAATTAAAAACATAAATTCATAAAACCGGAAATAAACCATAAAAACATGGTAAAATTACCCCAAGCATGCTGAACATGAATAAATGTGATTTGAATGGCATGTAAATGGTAATATCCATCCTGTGATTAGTGATATAAAAAGACAAAAATGAAATGCAAGATACATATGCAGGTCTGCAATATCTAATACATGTCTATCTGAAGGGAACAAAGGTACTGTACTGACCAAAATGTACTCGCACGAAGGACAATGCAACTTAAAACACCTAGATACAAAGAATACTGAAACTGTAACCAATCAGTGTAACCTAAATATATGTACAACTACTCTTTCTGAAGCCATTCTGAGGACATCATAAATACAAATGGGGTATAATCCATTCTGATAGTGAGAGTTTGAGACACCCTGTTTTTATTCGTTATATTTAAATGCCATATCCATGTGGTTTACAAAAAGTAAATATAGTAATCCCCCATGTGATTTGGTCCAGTGGTGATTGATATACTCTTGCAGAAAGGGCAGGATTATGGAGAGCAGGCAGAATGTTTTAAAAGTATGGTAAAACTAATTTCTAAAGAATGCTGGTGATCCAACTTACCCACGGGTGTCTTAAGAATTGAAAGTAGAAAACCAGATCACTCATTTAGGCGCCAATTTAAAATGAGGTTTTAATGACGTGAGGGTGCTCACCTCAGAGTAGCAATCAGCGGTATATCATATGCTGTTTGCAACATCTAGACCAGGACTAGATTCAATATAGTTTTAAACATGTGCTTAAACAGAATTATGTTTTTATAATCTTTCCCAAGACAGCTGATTGCAGTTTCTCCATGATTTGAGTCCCTATATATTAAGTCCAACTTCTATGGGTCTGGCAATGGTGGCTTTCCTACAGATGATAATATACAGAGGAAGGAGGTCTCAAACGTCTGTACAGAGATTATCTTAAGCTACTGTCTTTCTTATTAATTTTAGAACTTGGGCTATTACATTGTCAATATTTGAGCTTGGAAGGGTCACATAACACTTTAATGGAACCACATTCCAGGTTATCTCAAATGTCCCAGCAGATCCTAGATGGAGGTATGTGATGTGGATTAGAGACTATGGCGTGAAGTGTTTGATTTAAATCATATTTGGCTGTAATGGTGAACTGGAAACAAAACAAGGCAACCAAAGGCAATTTTTAGTTTTTGACATAGGATACTTAAGGAACAGAAGGTAGCACTAGACCCCTAGAAAGGGGAGTGAAGCCAGCTATGAGTGTGTTTTTTTTTCTTTGCTCATCTGTCTTAATCTACTCGCAGGAAGACATTACCCACTTATCTTGACTGGCTGGCATGTCTAAAGCAAAGGAACCTAACAGGTAAGTTTACATTTCACCATTATGTTAAAACTTGATATACTGCCATTCACTTTGTTCAGCTCTTTTAGAGTCTCTCATGATTCCATAAATATACTTCTATCTTGAGTCCATTTGGATAAGATTAAATAGTAAATATATGTGGGCTGCTGCCCCTGATATAACATTGCTAACAGGCAGAGTTGGATTTAAGATGATGAGGCCCATAGATAAGACAGCAGAGCAGTGGGGCATGATGCTAAAGCAAGAGTAATCAGGCTCCTATTTAGCCTCAGGTATTTGGTGCCCTAACTCAAAGGTGAGAACACCGTATTTGGGATGGACAAGGTGTTAACTCAACTTTTGTATGCACACATACCCCTCAGAACCCTCCTCCCCCCCCCCCAAGCTTGATGCTGATAGACATGCAGGGCCAGTACAAGAGTATTAGGTATCCTAGAAGAACTTTCAGCCTTGCATCCCCCCTCTATAAATATACAATTACATATCCAAAATTAATATCTGATATTAGTTTGAATACATAGTATGAAGGCAGAATGATTTATTTGATATGAAAAATATAACAATATTTAAATTCTCCAGGACCAAGCAGGAAGTCAGTCCTCACATATGGGTGACGTCGATGGAGCCCTTGCGGAGCATTTCCCCAGCTTTCCATGAAAGCCTTTGGGAATGCAGGCACACATGCGCAGTTCCCTTCCCGCCTAAAGGTGCCATTTTGCTCAGTCTCTCGTTTTCCGTGAAGCCCACCGGACGTGAGTCCTAGTCATCCTGGAAAATTGTTGACTTTTTTTGCGATTCTTCGCTATTTTTCTTCTCCGGTAAAACGCCGGTTCCCCTCCCGCCGGGTTCAGTACACCGGTATCGAGCCCGATCTTCTTTTTTTCGGTTTTTGCCCTTAGTGGCTGGCGTTTGCGCCCTTTTTTCATTTTCCCTGGAAGGCCGGTCCTTTGACCTCGCGGGGACTCTTTTTTTCCCCGATGGCTTCCAGCGGTTTTAAGAAGTGTGATCGGTGCAAGAAACTGATGTCTCTCACCGACACACACGACGACTGCCTTCGGTGCCTCGGTCCTGATCACGACCTTAAGACGTGTGGACCATGTGGGAAAATGTCTTCCAAGGCACTGCGAAGTCGTCAGCACCAGAAGGAAAGGCTTTTTTCCGACTCGGCCTCCGGCCGGGCCCGTACCTCGTCTGAGGCCTCGACATCTCGGGAGTTGGATCCCGAGCACCATCGTGGCTCCTCGGACAGGGGGTCCCCCGACCGGGAATGCAAGAGGAAGAAGTGGCTCATGAGGGCGTCTTCGGAAGAGGTCCCGGGTTCCTCGAGAGCTCGGTCTCAGACCCCCGACTGTCGCCCCGGGCCTGTGGAACAGGAGAAGCCTTCCAAACTTCCTCGACTGGAGCCCGTAGTCTGCTGGACACGTAAGCCCGTAGTCCTCGTGGACTCTCCTCCCAGGGAGCCGCCGCCGGGGCCCGAGTCTGGAGCTGCTGAGTCTCCTGAGCTGGGTCTCAGGTTGACAGCCTTGGAGAGCAGACTGTCTGCCTTCATGGAACAGCAGCGGGCACTGATGGCCAGCCTGTCTGGCGCATCTGCCCCGACCACCGGGACATCGAAGTCGACCCCTGAGACAGAGCCGATACTCGAAGCCATAAAGGCTCGAGGTCGACCTCGGTTGTGGTCTCCCTCGACCTCCCGTTCGGGACCGAGGGCGTCGACGCCGGTGCCTTCGGCGTCAGGGCGGGTGCTCACAGGCCCCGTGCCGTCAGACCCCGATTCCTCATCGGACGAGTCTGCATGGGAGACAGAGGACGAAGAGTCCCCTGACACCTTCAAGACTCGGTGCGTCCCATCGGACTCACCGCAGTCTGAACCCCGGAGTAGATCCCCTCCGGAGGATACCCGGTTCTCGGAATTCGTTCGGGATATGGCCACTGCGTTGGCTATCCCTGCGGACCCCGAGGAGGAGCCTCGAGCCGAGGAGCTCGAGGCTCTGCAGTACGACTCTCCTCCGAAGGAGGTCGTTATTGTCCCAGTTCCTCCGATGCTGGAACGGCTCCTCTTCCGTATGTGGGAGGCACCGGCCTCGGCGCCGGTTTTAAGCAAGCGGGACGATTCGATCTATCGACTCCGGAAGAGTCCTGGCTTTCAGAAGGCGCAGCTACCACACCATTCCATGGTGGTGGAATTGGCCATGCATCGCCTGAAAAGTCAGAAGATGCACTCCGCGGTACCCCCTGGCAGGGAGGCCCGAAACCTGGATGGTTTTGGTAGAAAGTGCTTCCAGGGCTCGATGCTTGCTTGCCGTGTCCAGTCTTAACAGCTGTACATGGGCATATACTTGCGAGACCTGGCCAAGGAGGTGGCCGGGTTCTCTGCTGGTCTCTCCGGGGAACCCTTGCAGAGGTTCAAGGCCTTGTCCTCGGGAATCCGGGAATGCTCTGTTTGTCCCGCGCTGCCTACGATGGCTTTGAGGCTTCGGCCTGTGTTGCGGCAGCCGGCATCGTGGCTCGACGCCAGGCATGGCTGCAGTCATCGGACTTCGAGCCATGGGTTCAGGACAAGTTGGTCGATGTCTCTTGCTGAGGTGAGAACCTTTTTGGCAAGCCCATGACCGAGAAGGCCGCACAGCTCGAGACCGAGCACATCACACGGACAAGGCTGTCTAGAAAGACTTCTGCCCCTTCTCACAAAAAGAAGGGCTTGGGTAAAAAGCCCTTTTACCCGAGGAAGGGCACTGCCTACAAACAGTACCCACAATATCAGGCTGCCCAAGCTGCCCTACAGGGTCAGCAAGCCAAGGGGCAGGGTAATGGGCCCCGTAGGCAGAGAACCCCCAAGCCTCCGGCCCCTGCTCCCACTCAGCAGGGTGGGTTTTTTTGACTCCTTAGGCATAGCCTCTCCGTCCCTGCTCTCCCAACCCTGCACAGGAGGTCGCCTCGCTCTGTTTGCCCACCAGTGGCCACTCATCACTGGAGACAGTTGGGTGTTAAGAATAGTCCATAGGGGCTATGCACTACACTTCCAACAACTGCCTCCTCCATACTTTCCAGGGGAGCCTCCAAGGCCTCCCCTGCATACAGATCGTCTCCTTCAGGAGCTACAAGGTCTGTTGGTGGACAGGGCAATGGAACCTGTGCCTCCCCACTTACAAGGTCGAGGGTTCTACTCCAAGTATTTCCTAGTACCCAAAAGAATCGGTGGCCTTCGACCTATTCTAGATCTCCGAAACCTCAACAAGTTCTTGGAGAAGGAAAAGTTCAAGATGCTTACTCTTGGAACCCTTCTGCCCTACCTTCAGCAGGGAGATTGGTTATGCTCCTTAGATCTAAAGGATGCGTACACTCACATCCTCATTCATCCAGACCACAGAAGGTACCTCAGGTTCATTGTGGGAGGAAGCCATTATCAGTACAGAGTACTACCTTTTGGCTTAACCTCCGCTCCCAGGGTCTTTACCAAATGCCTGGCAGTGGTGGCGGCCTACCTGAGAAATCAGGGTATCTTTGTCTTCCCCTATCTGGACGACTGGCTCATCAGGGGTCAGACATGCCAGGAGGCCAGACAAGCCAGCCTCCGAACTATTGCTCTTCTTCAAAGCCTGAGGTTTGTCATAAACTTCGCAAAGTCCACTTCGCTCCCATCCCAAAACTTGGAGTTCATAGGGGCAAGGTTGGACTCTCTGCTGGCAAAGGCATTCTTGCCCGAAGACAGAGCAGGTCCCTGGTCTCCGCCAGACTCTGCCTGAGGCTTCTAGGCCACATGGCTTCGACAGTTCATGTGACCCCCAATGCCCAGCTACATATGAGGCCGGCACAGTGGTGCCTTCGGTCTCAGGGGTCACAGGCCACAGGCAGCCTCAGAGACAGGATAAGGGTGTCCAGACAATTTCTGAAATCCCTCAGCTGGTGGCTACATCCACCCAATCTGCTGCAAGGAGTGCCTTTTCATGTTCCTGGATTCACAGTGGTGTTGACCACGGATGCCTCCTTGCAGGGCTGGGGAGCTCATTGTCTAGGCAAGTGCACCCAGGGCCTGTGGTCTCCCTGGGAAGCCGGACAGTAAATCAATCTCCTGGAACTCCGGGCTATTCGGTTGGCCCTGAAGACTTTCTCTCCAGCCCTGGCTCATCAGTCTGTCCTAGTTCAAACGGACAACCAGGTAGCCATGTTTTATGTTAACAAACAGGACGGAACTGGGTCCAGGCTCCTTTGTCAGGAAGCACAGGACCTTTGCTTGTTTGCCCTCAAGCACAACATGCTCCTCAAAGCTGTGTACCTCCCTGGCCAGGAAAACTACCTGGCCGACAGATTGATCAGGATTCTACAGCCCCACGAGTGGCAGCTCCATCTTTTGGTGGTTCAGAAGATTTTCCTGAAATGGGGTTTTCCATCCATAGATCTGTTTGCCAGTCCTCTGAACATACAACTGCCAAAATTCTGTTCCAGGCAACTGCATCCTCTGCGGTCAGCAGCAGATGCTTCTCCAGGACCAAGCAGAAAGTCAGTCCTCACATGGTGACGTCGGCGCCGACGGAGCCCTCGCGGAGCAATTTTCCCCAGCTTTCAAAGAAAACCTTTGGGAATTGCAGCGCGAATGCGCGGTCCCCTTCCCGCCCAAGGGTGCCATCTTGCTCGGTTTTGACGCCGGTTCTTTTCCCGCCCGGACTCGCGACGCCGGTTGCGAGTCCGTTCTTTATTTTTCGTTTTTTTGTCCTTCGTGACAGATTTCACGCCTTTTTACTTTTTCACTGGCAGCCCGGTCTTTCGACCTCGCAGGGGCCCTTTTTCCACCGATGGCTGCCAGCGGGTTTAAAAAGTGTGACCTCTGTAAGAAACTCATGTCTCTTACAGACACACACGACTTCTGCCTCCGCTGCCTCGGACCCGATCATGACCCGATGATCTGTGGTCCGTGTGGCAAAATGTCCTCAAAAGCGTTGAGTCGGCAGCATCAGCGGGATCTTCTCTGACTCCGGCCGGGCTCGGTCCTCGTCAGAGGCTTCGACGTCTCGGGACTCTGGTCCTGAGCATCATCGAAGTTCCTCTGAAAGGGGGTCTCCTACCCGGGAACATCATCGGAAGAAGAAACCCGCGAGGGCGGGATCGGTGGACGCTCCTGGTTCCTCGAGGGCCAGGTCGCATAGCCCCGATTCCCGTCCCGGGTCCTCGGAGGTGGAGAGACCTTCAAAACATCCTCGTCTCGAGATGGACTTGCCCGCTCACGTGAGTACTGTTGTCCTCGTTGACTCGCCTCCGAAGGAGCCGACGTCGGGCACGACGCCGTCTGGGCCCGAGTCGGGGGCTGCTGGGTCTCCTGAGCTCGGACTCAGGTTGACGGCCTTGGAGAGCAGTCTGACTGCCTTCATGGACCAGCAGCGGGCATTGATCGCTGGCCTCGTCGGTGCTTCTGCCCTGACCGCCGGGACGTCGACCTCCAAGTCGACCCCAGAGACCGAGCCGATGCTCGAGTCGATCCTCGGTCGCGGTCTCCTTCGGCCTCCCGTTCGGGACCGAGGTCGTCGACGCCGACTCCCTCGGCTTCGGGGCGGATGGCATCGATGCCCGCTCGACCGGAGCCGCTCGACGACTCCTCCGAGGAGTCGGCCTGGGAATCCGAGGACGAAGAGTCACCTGGTTCCTTTCGGACTCGGTGTGTCCCATCGGACTCCCCTGAGTCCGAACCTCGGAGACGGTCCCCCCCGGAGGATACCCGGTTCTCGGACTTCGTGCGGGATATGGCCAAGGCCTTGGCCTTCCCCGCGGATCCCGAGGAGGAGCCTCGAGTCGAAGAACTCGATGCCCTCCAATATGACTCTCCCCCGAAGGAGGCCTTTATTGTACCGGTTCCTCCGATGCTGGAACGACTTCTCTTCCGCATGTGGGAGAGCCCGGCGTCGTTGCCGGTGTTAAGCAAGCGGGTCGATTCCATTTATCGAGTACGCAAGAGCCCCGGCTTCCAAAAGGCACAACTATCGCACCATTCCATGGTGGTGGAATCGGCCATGCATAGACTTAAGAGTCAAAAAATGCACTCCTCGGTGCCCCCCGGTAGGGAGGCCCGAAGCCTGGATGCCCTCGGTAGGAAGTGTTTCCAGGGCTCTATGCTTGTTGAGTCCAGACCTACCAGCTCTACATGGGCATGTATCTCCGTGACCTGGCTAAAGAAATAGCCGGGTTCTCTGCTGGTCTCTCCGAACCTTTGCAGAGGTTCCAAACCTTGTCAACTGGTATTCATGAGTGCTCGAAGTTTATCTCTCGAGCAGCCTACGATGGTTTTGAAGCATCGGCTCGAGTAGCCGCAGCCGGCATCAGTGGACGCCGCCAGGCTTGGCTTCAGACGTCCGACCTCGAGCCATGGGTGCAGCACAAGTTGGTCGATGTCCCCTGCCGAGGTGAAAACCTCTTTGGCAAGCCCATGGATGAGAAGGCTGCACAGATCGAGACCGAGACTCTCACCAGGACTCGTCTCTCAAGAAAGACCTCTGCCCCTTCTCAAAAGAAGTAGGGCTCGGGGAAAAAGCCCCTTTACCCGAGGAAGGCGGCTGCCTATAAATACTACCCTCAGTATCAAGCCTCAGCAACTCCCCCACAGGGCAAGCAGGCCAAGGGACGGGGTAATGGGTCCCGTAGGCAGCAAGCCCCCAAGCCTGCACCACCGGCCCCTGCTCAGCAGGTTGGGGGTTTTTGACTTCATCAGCATAGCCTCTCCCTCTCAGCTGGTTTCTCTCAGCACAGGAGGCCGGCTGGTTCACTTTGCCCAAAGGTGGTCCAACATCACCACAGATACCTAGGTACTTCACATAGTTCAGAAGGGCTATCTTCTTCACTTTCACCAGGTACCTCCCTCCTACTTTCCAGGGGAGCCTCCGAGACTCCCTCTGCACAAGGACTTACTCCTTCAGGAGTTAGCAAGTCTCCTTCAGGAACAGGCGGTGGAACCGGTGCCCCATCACCTGAGGGGTCAAGGGTTTTACTCCAGGTACTTTCTGATCCCAAAAAGAACAGGAGGCCTCAGACCCATCCTGGACTTGCGAAACCTCAACAAGTTCCTGGCAAAGGAAAAGTTCAAGATGCTTACCCTTGGAATCCTGCTGCCCTACCTCCAGCAGGGCGACTGGCTATGCTCCTTGGATCTAAAGGATGCGTATACTCATATCCTTATTCATCCAGACCACAGACAATATCTCAGGTTTGTGGTGGGAGGAAATCATTACCAGTACAGAGTACTGCCCTTTGGCCTATCCTCCGCCCCCAGAGTGTTCACCAAATGCCTGGCAGTGGTGGCGGCCTATCTAAGACTTCAAGGCCTTTTTGTGTTACCCTACCTGGACGACTGGCTCATCAGAGCCCAGTCTTCCCAAGAGGCCACTCAGGCCACTCATCGCACTGTGACTCTACTCCAGCACTTGGGATTTGTCATAAACTTCGCAAAGTCCACTTTGCTCCCCTCTCAAAATGTCGAATTCATCGGCGCCAGGTTGGACACTCTTCAGGCGCGGGCCTTCCTCCCTCTGGACAGGGCCAAGCGGCTCATGGATCTCGCCGGCCACTTTCACAGCAATGCCCTGGTCTCGGCCAGGCAATTTCTGAGACTGCTCTGCCATTTGGCTTCCACGGTCCATGTGACCCCCAAAGCCCGCCTGAACATGCGACCTGTTCAATGGTGCCTTCGCACACAATGGCATAAGGCCACTGGGGAGCCTAGCGGACTCTGTACAGATATCCGACCAGCTGGTCTCTTCTCTACAATGGTGGCTTCATCTGCCAAACCTAGTACTAGGTGTGACTTTTCAGCCCCCTCCGCATTCTCAGGTCCTGACGACCGATGCTTCTCTCCTCGGTTGGGGAGCACATTGCCAAGGGACACGTACTCAAGGTCTCTGGACTCCTTGGGAGTCTGCTCAGCAGATAAACTTCCTGGAGCTCAGAGCCATCCGCCTAGCGCTCAAAGCATTCTCTCACCTGGTTTCTCACAAGTCGGTGCTGATACAGACAGACAATCAGGTTGCGATGTTCTACGTGAACAAACAAGGCGGAACAGGCTCCTTCCTTCTCTGTCAGGAGGCACAGAAACTATGCTCTTGGGCCGTCCACCACGGCATCATCCTCAAAGCTGTCTATCTCCCAGGTCAAGAAAATTACCTGGCCGACAAGCTAAGCAGGATCCTCTAGCCACACGAGAGGAGATTGGATCCGCTGGTGGTTCAGCGGATCTTTCTCAAGTGGGGCCTCCCCACCATGGATCTGTTTGCCAGTCCTCTGAACCAGCAACTTCCCAGATTCTGCTCTCGACAACCGCATCCTCTCAGAGTAGCAGCGGATGCTTTTCTGATTCCATGGTCCACAGGCCTCTTATATGCCTTTCCTCCCATGCCGCTGGTGTCTCGGACACTCTTCAAGGTTCTCAGAGACAAAGCCTCGATGATCCTAGTGGCTCCCCGGTGGCAGAGACAACCTTGGTTCCCGCTTCTAATGCAGCTGGCGGTGGACACCCCTCTTCCTCTGGGGTTTCAGCCCGACCTGTCACAGGATCAGGGGACTCTCCTGCACCCCAACATCCGGTCCCTTCATCTGATGGCCTGGCTGCTGAAAGGGTAGTCCTTGCTCCCCTCTGCCTGCCTCCAGATGTGGAGGAGGTCGTCTTGGCCTCCAGGCGGCCCTCCACCCGGAAGTCCTACGCTCTTAAGTGGCGTCGGTTCTCCGCCTGGTGTGCTCAGCAGTCTCAAGATCCCTTCTCCTGTTCAGCATCAGTGGTCTTGCAGTACTTGCTTTCCCTCTCCAATCTTGGACTTAAGTCCAACTCGGTCAAGGTCCACCTCAGTGCTCTTTCTGCGCATCACATGCCGGTGGATGGCAGACCTCTTTCTAGCCACCCTCTGGTGGCTCGTTTTCTCAGAGGCCTCCTTCTCCTTAAACCACCTTTGCGCCCACCAGCCCCGGACTGGGATCTCAATGTGGTTTTACAGCGGATTACCTGTCTGCCTTTCGAACCTATGGCTACCTGTCCTCTTCATTTTCTTTCTTGGAAAACCTTGTTCTTGGTAGCCCTCACTTCTGCTAGACGCGTTATTGAGCTGCAGGCCCTGGTGTCTGATCCTCCGTACACTAGGTTCTACAAGAACCGGGTAGTCCTACGGACTCACCCTAAGTTTCTTCCCAAAGTGGTTTCCCCTTTTCACATCAACCAGGAGGTGGTGCTTCCGACCTACTTTCCCAGGCCACACTCCAGCCGAGCTGAAATGGTCCTGCATACCCTGGACTGTAGAAGGGCGTTAACCTTCTACCTTGACCGTACGCAGGAGCACAGAAGGGCTGTTCAGCTCTTCGTCTCTTATGACCGCAATAAGTTGGGGCTCCCTGTCTCCAAGCGTACTCTGTCCATCTGGATTGCTGACTGTATCGCTTGGGCTTACGAGGCAGCCCGGCCTCTCGTTGGAAAGTCGAGTCACGGCCCATCGTGTTCGGGCGAAGGCTACGTCAGTGGCTTACCTCCGCTCTGTTCCATTGGCAGACATCTGCCGGGCCGCTACTTGGTCTTCAAACCAGACTTTTGCAGCCCATTACTGCCTGGAGAGGGAGTCCCGCAGGGACAGTGCTTTCGGACAGGCAGTCCTCCGTAACCTCTTCGAGGTATAGGCAACTCCTACCCTCTATCCCGGATGTTGGTCTACCGGTTGGAGACGTATTCAGAGAAGATTCCTTCCTTCTGGGCAGCTGAGCTTGAGGGAGCTCCTTTTTGTGCTTAGGGTCTCCGGTACCCTTAAGCTTGGGAGTCCCATATGTGAGGACTGACTTCCTGCTTGGTCCTGGAGAAAGCGTAGTTACTCACCTGTAACAGGTGTTCTTCAGGAGCAGCAGGAATCAGTCCTCACAACCCTCCCTCCTCCCCTTGGAGTTGCAGTTCTATGCTTTCGTTTTTTTGCTAATTTTTTGCTGTCTTTTAGCTATGTCGTCTGACTGAGCAAGATGGCACCCTTGGGCAGGAAGGGGACCGCGCATGCGCGCTGCAATTCCCAAAGGCTTTCTTTGAAAGCTGGGGAAAATTGCTCCGCGAGGGCTCCGTCGGCGCCGATGTCACCCATATGTGAGGACTGATTCCTGCAGCTCCTGGAGAACACCTGTTACAGGTGAGTAACTACGCTTTTTCTGATTCCCTGGTCTCAGGGCCTCCTGTATGCGTTTCCTCCCACACCCTTGGTGGCCCGAACTCTCTTCAAGATTCTTCAAGACAAGGCCTCGGTCCTGCTGGTGGCTCCCAGGTGGCTGAGACAGCCTTGGTTTCCACTTCTGCTTTAGCTGGCAGTGGATCCCCCACTGCCTCTGGGGTTGCAACCCGACCTCCTCTCTCAGGATCAGGATTCCCTTCTGCACCCCAATCTCAAAGCTCTCAATTTGATGGCATGGAGGCTGCAAGGGTAGTTTTGGCTCCCTGGGGCCTACCTCAGGAAGTTGAGGAGGTTGTCCTAGCCTCTAGGAAACAGTCCACTAGGAAAACCTATGCTCTTAAATGGAAAAGGTTTTCCGTGTGGTGTAACCTACGTACAGAGGATCCCTTCTCCTGTACTGTGCCAGTAGTGCTTCAGTACTTACTGCACTTATCAAATCAAGGACTTAAGTCCAATTCTGTTCGGGTCCACCTCTCAGCTCTAGCAGCTCACCACTCACTGGTGGAAGGACATTCTCTGTCAGT
This sequence comes from Ichthyophis bannanicus, assembly GCA_033557465.1. NCBI lineage: Eukaryota > Metazoa > Chordata > Amphibia > Gymnophiona > Ichthyophiidae > Ichthyophis > Ichthyophis bannanicus. Next base: position 213,570,872 of record CM066037.1, read on the forward strand.
TCACCCCTTGGTGTCCCGGTTTCTCAGAGGCTTGCTCTTGCTCAAGCCTCCAATCCGTCCTCCTGCCCCTGAGTGGGAGTTGAATGTGGTCTTGCAGCAACTGACTCGCCCACCTTTTGAGCCGATGGCTACTTGCCCTCTACGCTTCCTGTCTTGGAAGTCACTCTTCTTGGTAGCCCTAACCTCGGCTAGACGAGTGAGTGAGCTTCAGGCCCTGGTCTGTGACAGGCCTTACACCAGATTCTATAAGAACAGGGTAGTCCTCAGGACTTATCCAAAGTTCCTTCCAAAGGTTGTCTCCTCTTTCCACCTCAACCAGGAGGTGGTTCTTCCAACATTCTTCCCTAGGCCTCATGCAAGCCAGGCTGAAGCAGTTCTGCATACCCTGGACTGTAGGAGGGCCTTATCCTTCTACCTTGACCGTACGCAGGGGCAAAGAAGGGCTACTCAGCTCTTCATCTCTTTTGACCCTAATAATTTGGGGTTGGCTGTGTCCAAGCGTACCTTGTCCATCTGGGTGGCTGACTGTATCACCTGGGCTTACAGGGCGGCTGACCTTCCTTTGCAGGGTCGGGTCACGGCCCATCGTGTCAGGGCAATGGCTGCCTCAGTGGCTCATCTCCGCTCTACCGTTGGTAGACATCTGCAGGGCTGCTATTTGGTCTTCAAGCCAGACCTTTGCTGCTCATTACTGTCTGGAAAGGGAGTCCCGTAGGGACAGTGCTTTTGGCCAGACAGTACTCCGGAATCTCTTTGAGGTTTAGGCAACTTCTGCCCTCTGTTGTGCTATCGGTGGAGGTTCTGTCAGTGAAAAGCCTTTCTTTGATGCTGGGACTAGAGGGAGTTCTCTTGTTCAGCCTGGGTTCCTTGGTAGCCCAGAGCTAGGGAGTCACCCATATGTGAGGACTGACTTCCTGCTTGGTCCTGGAGAAAGAGTAGTTCTCACCTGTAACAGGTGTTCTCCAGGAGCAGCAGGAATCAGTCCTCACAACCTTCCCTCCTCCCCTGGGAGTTGCAGTTGTACATAGTTTATTTTACATTTTTGTGTGCTGTTTTTTAGCTATGTTATTTGACTGAGCAAAATAGCACCTTTAGGCGGGAAGGGAACTGCGCATGCGTGACTCCATTCCCAAAGGCTTTCATGGAAAGCTGGGGAAATGCTCCGCAAGGGCTCCATCGACGCCGATGTCACCCATATGTGAGGACTGATTCCTGCTGCTCCTGGAGAACACCTGTTACAGGTGAGTAACTACTCTATAGCACACTAATAGAGACATAAAAAGTACAGACTTCAGAGGTAAGTCTGTCACTTAATGTGACATGTATCTTCACATTTACTGCTGTAGCAATAAAACGATAACTAAAAATCCTGCAAAAATAACTTAGCACTTATGTTGAAAATATGCAGTATCAAACTGCAGTAACCTTGAGGGCACACACAATACTGCAGATATTATACCAGATCCTAGTCCACCTATACACCTTCCTACTGGGAAAATAGAACAAACCAGACTAACAGATCTCTATGCAGAAACTATAAGCTAACAGAAACCTTCAAACAATACATTTGAAATATAAACATGCAGATAAAAATCAGAGCTGAAAACACCAAGAAACCAGACTGCATACAGTGTAGTACCGGAGAAATAAAAGCAGAAATACTTTTTCTCCTGACTAGAGTGAAATACTGTTGAGCAAAATACAGACTAAGACATGTACATTTCTAAAGCAGGTATAGTCCAGTGACTAAAACTCTAAAATGCTTTTTTTTTGTATTTTTCTTGTCTGAAAAGGTTGGTCCCAGACTTTTTTTTTTTGCTTTCCCCCTTTTCAGTCTTTCATAAATCTTCTTCTTTTTTCCAGGTTTTCTTCCATTTTCTGTTTCTTCTCTCTCCTTGTCTTCTCTTTTTCCCCAGTATCTATCTCTGAAAATATTACTTCCCATTTAATTTTTCTCATCTGTTTCATCCCCCTCCCTGCAGATTTTATTCCTTCTCTCCAATCTTCAACTTTGTTCTTTTAACATCCCACCTATCTACCAGCTTTCCATCGTAATGCTCTCTGCTCTGTTTTCTGTTTTGCATTCAGCCACGGGCTTCTATTCCCTTCTTTCGCCCACTTTTGTCACCCGTTGCCACTCACTGTACTCTTCCCTCCACCACCCAGCATTTTCCTTTCTCCGTGGGCAAGTAGGAATGAGTCCTCACGTATGGGTGGCATCTCTGAAGCCATGTGCGGGAAAGCTCCCCAGCTCCTGTTGAAAGTTCTTTCCCACCTGCTGCCATGGCACCATCTTACATCGGTCTTTGAATTTCCACAGAGCCCCACGGATGTGTTCCAATTGCTTGGTACAATTTTTTTTTCTCCCTTGCAAGGATTTTTTTTTTTTGGCACTTCGTGTTTTTGCCTGTTGCCTGTCGCAATTCTTTTTAGCCTTTTAGGGGTTTTCCCTCTTAATCATTAGTCTTTTTTTTTTTTCTGCGGCACCTCTGCCCACTTAGGTGCTGATGCTCTGGATGGGCCTTACTTTCCAAAATCGAGCTGGCTGTTTTCGCTTAGACTATTTTCTCGGGTGACATGTCCCAGAAATCTACCCAGTGCACTAGAGCCATATCCGGCACAGATACATATAACTGGTGCCTCCAGTGACTGGGGACCCTATCATCAGCCCTCTTCTTGTAATTTGTGTTTGCAGATGACAAAAAGAGGATTCAAAAGGCGAGAGAAACAGCACGAATCATCCTATCCGTTGCCATCTGCATCGACAACATAAGAACATAAGATATGCCATACTGGGTCAGACCAAAGTACATCGAGCCCAGTATCCTGTTTCCAATAGTGGCCAACCTAGGTCATAAGTACCTAGCAGTCTCCCCAAAAGACACAGGTTCCTCAATGCTTGTATTGCGTCAAGCAGTGAAATCCTGGGTCCCTTTTAATAATAGTTTATGGACCTTTCCTCCACGAACTTGTCCAAACCTTTTTTTTAAACCCAGCTACACTAATAGCTTTTACTACATCCTCCGTAAACAAATTCCAGAGTTTGATTACATGTTGAGTGAAATATTTTCTCTTATTAGTCTTAAATAGGTTATCCTGTAGCTTCATTGCATGTCCCCTAGTCTTTTTATGTTCTGATGACATAAACAGTCGATCTATGTTTACCCGTTCCATTCCCTTCATTAATTTATAGACCTCTACCATATCTCCCCTCAGTTGTCTCTCTTCCAGGTTGAAGAGCCCTACCTTTTTAGCCTGTCTTCATAGGAGTATCCTTCCATCCCCTTTACCATTTTGTTGGCTCTTCTCTGTACCTTTTCTAATAACGCTATATGCTTTTTTAAGATATGGCGACCAGAATTGCACACATTCTCCAGGACCAAGCAGGAAGTCAGTTCTCACATATGGGTGACATCGACGTCGATGGAGCCCCCATGCGGAGCATTTCCCCAGCTTTCTAAGAAAGCCTTTGGGAATACTGCACGCATGCGCAGTCCCCTTCCCGCCTAAAGTTGCCATCTTGCACAGTCACTCTTTTTCCGTGGAGCCCAATGGACGTCTGTCCGTGTCACCCGGAAAAGTTGACTTTTTTTCTTGCGGTTCTTCTCCGGTTCCCCTTCACGCTGGGTTCGGTACACTGGTATCGAGCCCGTCTTCTATTTTTTGTTTTTTGCCCTTCGTGGCTGGCATTTGCGCCCTTTTCCCTGGAAGGCCAGTCCTTTGACCTCACGGGGGCTCTTTTTTCCCCGATGACTTCCAGCGGTTTCAAAAAGTGTGATCGGTGTAAGAAACTGTTGTCTCTCACCGACACACACGACTGCTGCCTTTGATGCCTGTTACCGGATCATGATCCTAAGGTCTGTGTCCCGTGTGGCAAAATGTCCACCAAGACACTTTGAAGCCGCCAGCATCAGAACGGATTTTTTCTGACTCTGCCTCCGTCCGGGCCCAGACCTCGTCTGAGGCCTCAACATCTTGGGAGTCTGACCCAGAGCATTGCCGGGGTTCCTCGGACACAGGGTCCCCTGATTGGGAGTGTAAGAGGAAGAAAAGGCTCGTGAGGGTGGCATCGGAGGAGGTCCCTGGTTTCTCGAGGGCCAGGTCTTGGACCCCCGACTGCTGCCCTGGGCCCTTGGAGCAGGAGAAGCCATCCAAGATGCCTCGCATGGAGCTGGAGTCCGCCGGGCATGTAAGTCCTGTTGTCCTCGAGGACTCTTCTCCTAGGGAGCCGATGTCGGGCCCGGTGCTGCCGGGGCACAAGCCAGTAGCTGCTGGGTCTCCTGAGCTTGGACTCAGGCTGACAGCCTTGGAGTGCGGTTTGTCTGCCTTCATGGATCAGCAGCGGGTACTGATGGCCAGCCTCGCTGGTGCATCTGCCCCGACCACCGGGACATCGATTTCTAAGTCGACCCTGGAGACCGAGCCGATACTCGAGACCACGAAGGCTTGAAGTCGTCCTCGATCACGGTCACCCTCGACCTCCCGCTCGGGGCCGAGGGCGTCCACGCCAGTGCCTTCGGCGTCAGGGCGGGTGCCGCCGAGGCCCGCGTGGTCGGAGCCCCCCAACTCCTCTTCAGATGAGTCCGCGTGGGAGATGAAGGACGAGGAGTCCCCCGACACCTTTCAGACTTGCTGCGTCCCTTCAGACTCACTGCAGTCTGAGCCCCGGAGTAGGTCCCCCTCGGAGGACACCCAGTTCTCGGAGTTTGTCCGGGACATGGCCAAGGCTTTGGTGATTCCCGCGGACCCCGAAGAGGAGCCAAAGAGCTCGAGGCCCTCCAGTATGACTTTCTTCCGAAGGAGGCCTTTACTGTGCCGGTTCCTCCGATGCTGGAACTGCTCCTCTTCCGGATGTGGGAGGCACTGGCCTCGGCGCCGGTTTTGAGAAAGCGAGTCGATTCCATCTATCGACTCCATAAGAGCCCTGGATTCCAGAAGGCGCAGCTGCCGCACCATTCCATGGTGGTGGAATCGGCCATGCATCGTCTGAAGAGCCAGAAGATGCACTCTGCGGTGCCTCCTGGCAGGGAGGCCCGGAACCTGAATGCCATCGGCAGAAAGTGCTTCCAGGGCTCGATGCTTGCTTGCCGTGTCCAGTCCTACCAGCTGTACATGGGCATTTACTTACGAGACATGGCAAAGGAACTTGCCAGGTTCTCTGCTGGCCTCTCCGGGGAACCTTTGCAGAGGTTCCAGACCTTGTCCTCGGGAATCCGGGAATGCTCAAAGTTCATGTCCCGAGCGGCCTACGATGGCTTCGAGGCTTCGGCCCGTGTAGCAGCAGCCGGCAACCTCGAGCCCTGGGTGCAGGACAAGTTGGTTGATGTCCCTTGCCAAGGTAAAAACCTTTTTGGCAAACCCATGGCCGAGAAGGCGGCTGAGCTCAAAACCGAGCACCTGACTAGGACAAGGCTGTCCAGGAAAACGTCTGCCCCTTCTTATAAAAAGAAGGGCTCGGGTAAGAAGTCCTTTTACCCGAGGAAGGCAACTGCCTACAAACCTTTCCCTCACTGCCAGGCCTCCCCAGCAGGGTCAGCAGGCCAAGGGGCAGGGACATGGGCCCCGTAGGCAGAAGACTCCCAAGCGATACAAAGGCATTATAATATCCTTTGTTTTATTTTCCATTCCTTTCCTTAGGATACCTAGCATTCTATTTCCTCTCTTGGCCACTGCTGTACACTGGGTGGAGGGTTTTAACATGTTGTCCACGATGACGCCTAAATCTTTTTCCTGTTTGGCGGTTCCCAATGTTGAACCTTGCATTGTGTAACTTTCCTAGGTGCATAACTTTGCACTTGTCCACATTAAATTTCATCTGCCATTTGTCTTTCAATTTATCAAGATCCTCTTGCAATTTTCCACAGTCCTCTTGGGTTTTAACAACTTTAAATAGTTTCATGTCATCTGCAAATTTGATAACCTCACTCGTTCCTTTTCCAGGTCATTTATGAATGTCAAAAAGCAGCAGACCCAGCACAGATCTCTGAGGCACTCCATTATACATCTTTCTCCATTGAGAAAATTGGCCATTTAGCCCCCTACCCCCTCTGCATTCTGTCTTTTAACCAGTTCCTGATCCACAATAGTACACTGCCTCCTATCCCATGACGTTTTAATTTTGGCAAAGGTTTCTGATGAGGGACCTTTTCGAAGGCTTTTGGAAAGTCCAGATACACTATATCAATCGACTCACCGTTGTCTACCTGTTTATTCACACCTTCAAAAAAGCAACATATTAGTAAGACAAGATCTTCCTTGTCTAAAGCCATGTTGGCTGTCTCCCATTAAGCCATGACTATCTACATGTTCAGTAATTTTGTTCTTTATTATGGTTTCTACCATATTTCCCGGTACTGATGTCAGGCTCACCGGTCTGTAGTTTCCCGGATCACCCCTGGAACCCTTTTCAAAAATTTGCATTACATTGGCGATCCTCCAATCTTCAGGTATTACAGATGATTTTAATGATAGTTCACAGATTACTAATAGCAGGTCTGCAATCTCATATTTCAGTTCTTTTAACACTCCTGGATGTATACCATCTAGTCCAGGTGATTTGCTACTCTTCATTTTATAAAGTAGTTGTAATACATCTTCCCGGTGTATCGATATTTCTTTCAATTCTTCCGTAGTATCACCTTTAAATACCACTTCAGTCATGGGTAACATCCCTATATCTTCCTCAGTAAAGACCGAAGCAAAGAAGTCATTCAGTCTCTCCGCTATATCCTTCTCCCCTCTTACTGCCCCTTATACCCCTTTATCGTCTAATGGTCCAACTGACTCTCAAAGGTTTTTTGCTATGAATGTATTTGGAAAAGTCTTTATTATGCGTTTTTACTTCCACAGCAAGTCTCTTCTCAAATTCTCTTTACCTGCCTTTTCAATGCCTTGCATTTAACTTGCCAGTGCTTTTGCTGTTTCCGGTTTTCGTCATGTGGCTCTTTTTTCCATTTCCTGAAAGATGCTTTTTTGGCATCAGCCTCTCTGAGCTCACCTTTAAGCCATGCTGGCAGTTTTTTGGACTTCCTTCCACTTTTCTTAAAGCGTGGAATACAGCTGGTCTGGGCTTCCACGATAGTATTTTTAAACAACACCCAAGCTTGATGTAAGTTCTTAACCTTTGCAACGGCTCCTTTGAATTTTTTCTTAACTTTTTTCCTCATTTTATCATAGTCTCCCTTTCGAAAGTTAAAAGGTAGTACTGTGGATTTTCTTACCATCCCTCCTCAATTAATTAAATCAAACGCGATCATGCTATGATCACTATTGCGAAGTGGCCCCCAACACCCTTATCTCTTGCACCAGATCTGGTGTTCCACTAAGGACTAAGTCAAAAATGGCTTCTCCTCTGGTCGGTTCATGAACCAGTTGCTCCAAGAAGCAGTCATTTATTTCATCTAGATACTTTATCTCCCTAGCATGTCCTGCCATGACGCTTACCCAGTAAATACCGGGGTAACCGAAATCACCTATTATTATTAGTGTTCTGTAACTTTTGTTAGCTTCACCGATTTCTTTGAGCATTTCATCATCCATTTGTTCATTCTGGCCAGATGGTTGATAGTACAAACCCATTGCCATTGCCTTCCCCTTTTTACATGGAATTTCAATCCATAGAGATTCTACAGCGAATTTTGTTTCCTGCAAAACTTGAATCCTTTGTGACTCAATACCCTCTCTAACATAGAGCGCAACCCCTCCACCAATTTGATCAGCTGTCATTACGATATAGTTTGTATCTAGGTATCAGTATCCCACTGGTTGTCCTCCTTCCACCATGTCTCTGAGATACCAATCATATCTAACTTCTCATTTAGTGCTATATATTCTAACTCTCCCATCTTATTTTTAGACTTCTAGTATTTCCATACAAGCATTTTAGAGACTGTATTTTATTCATATTAATCTGGTTATCTGTAGGCAGGGGTTATTTGGAATCTTTAAGCTCTGTTTTGTACTCAAGGGTATTTGGGCTACCTTTGTCTTTATTGGAACTTCTCTGCTGATGTGCCCTAACTTCAGTCTTTTGCTAGTATCCTTCAAGGATACATTGTTCCGAACCATGCGCTCTTGAGCGACTGTTGGCTCGCTGCTATTATCTAGTTTAAAAGCTGCTCTATCTGCTTTTTTTTTTTTTTTTTTTTTTAATTTATTGAAAGACTTTCAAAGGTTACAAAGATACAAAAACCACAAAGATCTGCAAAAAAGGAGGCAACAGTGTCAACACAACATCAGGTCTCAATAATAATCTACGATATGTCTTCATTTTTACTTGTTTATAATAGAGAAACCAAGACCCCCCCCCAGCTCCCTTCCCCCCCCCAAGGGCACCCCAATCCCGGGGCCCCCCACCCCCCCCACCCCCCCCACCCCATCTCCCCACCCCCCCAACTATGGCTTGCTAGGGCTAGGGCTCGAGACAGAGGTGAGCTGAGAGACACACTGAGGAAACAAACCTCCAGAGAGGCCAACATATCACCCCCAATTATCCAGAACAATCACGCGCCATAGCGAGAAACAAAGGGTGCCCACACCAATTCAAAGCGAGCCAAACGCATCCTGCTAACCGCTACCCCCGTTCCATAGAGTATGTATCCCACAGTCGGTCCAGCCAGACCTGGAGAGAGGGGGCTAAAACATGCTTCCAGGCCGCCGCCAGGGATAGTCGGGCCGCATTCAGGCCGTGCCGGAGTAAGGCAAGTTGCAAGGCCCGGGCTCCCGGCACAGAGGTTCCGAAAAGAAAAATCCCCGGATCCCAAGGGATGCTCAGTCCCAGAAGCATCTGCATCCGGAATTGTACACCTCTCCAAAAAGCACGAATGCGGGGACACGTCCACCAAATGTGTCCCATGGTACCCCGTTGCCCACAGTTACGCCAGCATAGGTCCCCAGCCCCGGGAAACATACGAGCAATCCGCGCCGGAGTCATATACCACCGGTACAGCAGTTTATAATTCGTTTCTCGGGCATTAGTCGCTATTGAGCTCTTCCACAGGCGAGCTTCCATGGCCTCCCACTGCTGATCAGTATAAGAAAGACTCAAGTCAGAGTTCCAAAGCACCCTGTGACGTGTGGGGCACGCCTGGGCCCCCTGCAAATGGGCATATAATGTCGCCACAAGACCCTTTGTAGTAGTACACCCCTCACAGTAGCGTTCCAGATCCGTCAGGTCCCGAGCAACCTGGGGCCGAACGGACCTAGTGTTGGCCCAATGTGTCACTTGCATATAACGATAGAGATGCCCAGCCGGGAGGTCAAACTCGGCCCGCAATGCACGAAAGGATTGTAGCCGACCATCAACAAAAAATTGGCTGACCCGGCTGAGGCCAAGGTGCCCCCATTGCCGAAAAGCCACGTCACTCAAACCCGGGGGGAAAGAAACGTTATCAACTATAGGGGCTAAAGGGGATAGATCCACGTCACGGACTCGAAAATGGCGATCCCAACAACAGAGGGTATGAAAAATGTAGGGATTACTGGTGCATTTGCCGCGGCGAAGCTTTGGACCAAGCCACAGCCAATCCCCCAACCCCGCTCCCCCCGCCAAGCTCATTTCTATCTGCACCCAGCACTTAGTGCTATCGGCAATCATCCATTCCACTCCCGCCCGACATTGCGCCGCCGCATAATACCACTGTAAATTGGGCATGCCCATACCGCCGGAACGCGTGCGGGCAAAAAGAACTTGTCGCGCTAGGCGCGCGAGCGACGATAATGCCACACAAACTTCATAAGCAACTGTTGCCAGGTCGCCAGAGTAGCTCGCGAGATGGGGAGCGGGAGAACCTGAAAAAAATAAAGGAAGCGGGGGACAATCACCATCTTGACTACGGCTATACGCCCAAACCAGGAGAGAAGCAGGTTGTTCCAAACTTCTAAGTCCCGCCGAACCTGACGAAGCAAGGGATCATAGTTAGCTTTGAAAAGATCCGCCCGTTCCACGGTCAGGTTCACCCCTAAGTATCTCAGGGCACCGGACACCCAGCGAAGAGGATAAGCCTTTTGGAGTTCCGCACAGACCGCTCTAGAGACCCCAACATTCAAGATCTCCGATTTAGTATAATTGATTTTGAAGCCGAAGACTCGAGAAAAATTGGCGAACAGCTGCATTGCGATTGGGAGAGAAGCGGACGGGTTCACCAGGGATAAAATGATATCATCCGCAAAGAGCGCGATCCGATATTCCGCAGTACCGATGCGAACCCCTCGCAAACCTGGATGATCTCGAAAGCTCTGAGCCAATGGTTCCATTGCTAGTGCAAAAAGCAGGGGCGAGAGAGGGCGACCCTGCCGCGTGCCCCTTTCCAAAAAGAAGTGTCTCGAGTGACCCCCATTAACCCGAACGCACGCCTGGGGCTGCTGGTAAAGGATGCGAACCCAACCAATATAATTAGGGCCAAAGCCCATTATCTCCAAGACACACCATAGATATCCCCAATCCACCCGGTCAAATGCTTTTTCTGCGTCAATCCCCACTAGCAACGCTGGTTGTGGGTCCCGTTGAGCCACATGAATAATCTGCAACATACGCCGGATGTTGTCGGCGGCCTGGCGACCCGGCACAAAGCCAACCTGATCTGGTTGAACCAAGCCCGGAAGAACCCGATTCAGACGCGCGGCCAGCACAGAAGCAAAGATTTTAACGTCAACGTTTAACAAGGAGATGGGGCGGTACGAAGCCGCATCATGCAAGGGTTTACCGGGCTTGGGTATCATCACAATCAATGCCTCACGTTGGGACGGGGGAAGGGAAGCTGCCCCCAGGACCTCATTAAACAAACAGGTCAGGGATGGCGCCAATTGTGATCGGAACTTCTTATAGTATTCCGCCGGAAAACCATCACTACCCGGCGCGCTACCAGTTTTCAGATGCCGGATTGCATTTTCCACTTCGTCAATCGTAAAGTCCGAGTCCAACTGAGCCCGGTCAGAGTCAGAGAGACGCGGTAGAGCGGTCTGCCGAAGATAATCTTGCACTTGATCCCTACCAGTGGGCTCTACTTTGTAGAGCTGCTCCAAATAATCAGCAAAAAGATCACGGATCTCCCGGGAGATGACCCTCGTCTGTCCCCCAGCGTCGCGTAATTCGCGGACCACTCTCGAGGACTGCTGTTGACGCATGCGCAAAGCCAAAAGGCGGCCAGTTTTGTTCCCATGCTCATAAAAAGTTTGCCTTAATTTCCGACGCTTATTATCTAATTCTCTCTGCATGCATGCATCTAAATTCACTCGAACCGTCCGCCACTGACGTAGGACCTGCCTCGACCCGGTTCGGGCGTGCTCCAAGCCTAGGCGAGCAGATTCCCTCACCAGATGAGCATGATCACGTGTCCACATTTTGCGCGTGCGGGCTGCCTCAGCCATAAGCTGACCGCGGGCTGTAGCCTTATAAGCATCCCACACCGTGGGAAGGGGAACGTCCCCAGTATCATTAAGCTCAGAGAATTCCTTAATAAAGTGGGCGTGATCCTGTACTGCACCCTGCCGTCGTAGAAACCTTGTGTCTAAGCGCCAAAGACGGCGGTACTCACTATGCGTGCCGTCCGGGAGGATGAGCCAGCACGGGGCATGGTCTGACCAGGTCAGCGCTCCAAGTCCAGCCTGCACTCTCCCGTCCATCAGGCGCTGGTCCAATAAAAAATAATCAATGCGAGTATGGACCTGATGGACTGGGGAGTAGTAAGTGTAACCCCTCTCTCCCGCGTGGGTGTCCCTCCATATATCCCGCAGGCCTAAGTCGACCATCAAGCGCTGAAGGGCTCTTGCCGATCCCCCCATTCCCTCCCCAGTGCGACCCGTAGAATCCAAATGGGGCACTAGATGCGTGTTACAATCCCCACCCAAAACAATGGGGCCTTTTGCAAAATCTGCCAGTAGGGCTTTCAGTCGTGTAAGAAAGGGCCCCTGACCCGTATTTGGTGCATAGATATTAGCTAAGGTTAGTAAGTGTCCGTCTAGACGAACATTCAGGAAAAGCCACCTCCCCAGGGCGTCTCGCTTTATCTCTTCAATCTGCAAGGAGAGGCTCTGGTGAAATAGTAGAGCCACTCCCCGCTTCTTCCGGCCCTGCGTGTCGGAGGCCACCCGCACTTCAGTGTATGGGGATCGCTTTAACCAGCCCTGTTTGGAGTTTTGAAGATGGGTCTCCTGCAAATAAACAATATCCCCTTGCAAAGTGCGCAATTCTGAGAACAGCAGGGACCGTTTCCGCGGGGAGTTAAGACCCTTAACATTCAAAGAGATAAAGCGCACCATTAGGAACTACAACCCATCCCCACACATCCGCTGACCATCCAGAAAGTCCCAGTGGGGGCTCCCCCCAGCGAACCCAGGAGATTAGTTAATCGAGCCCACCTAGACTGCCCTCCAAGAACCAAAGCCATAGACTCACCCCCCCAGCCCAAACATACCTCCCAGCTCCATGTTGAGATACCCCCCCGCCCACCCGCCACCCCCCCCCGTCCCGTCAATACCACCTGCCTGTCTAAGTTAATACAGGACACGGTAAATTGACCACAAACCCCGTACCCCCCAGAACCCCAGAAAGTGAAAACTCAACCTAAACATAGAAAAACATTGCCCCCATTACTCCCCCATCCATCCCGGAGCATCAATCCCATCGTGTCCCCCCACCAGAACAGGAACATCAATAAAACAATTGCAGATCAACCGCCGCCCCCCGTGGAGAATGGAGTGGGAACCCCAGGCTAAGCTTTGCCACCAGTTATCCAAAAATCAGGGGACCCACTGGTTGAGACTCCCTAAAAGAGAGAAGATAAAAGGAGCTCTTCAATATCCACCAGAGTGTCAGGCGGGCTTGAAGCGTCAGGCAGACTTGCCTACCCGAGTCCACTTGGAGTGCTGGGGTTTAGGGGGCGGCGGGTGAGGCTGAGCATTATCATCAACTAGGCCCGCCTGGCGAAGAGCCCGCCAAGCTTCAGAATAGTCCTTTGCAGAGATCTTTTTATTGCCCAAGAGAAAGTTCATCCGAAATGGGAAGGACCAGGAATAGCGGATCCCTTTGCTGTTCAAGACCGCCGAGACTGGTTTCATCTCTCTCCGGCGTGCCAGAGTGAACGTCGAGAGATCCTGGTAGAGGGACACTGACACGTCCTGGAAGCGGACCGTCTTTTTCTCCCGGCCCCGACGTATAAGGAGCTCAGCATCTGAATAGCGCAGGAATCTTGCAATGACATCACGTGGTTGGTTGTTGGGAGGTTTTCCCAGAGCACGGTGAACTCGCTCAATTTCCATTCCAGAAGCGTGTGCAGCCAGTTCCTCCGCCGGGAGCAACTCCGCTATCAGCAGCTTAAGCACAGTTGGTAAGTCTTCTCCGCCCCCCACCGCCTCTGGAATTCCACGGAAGCGCACATTGTTGCGACGGGAGCGGTTTTCAATGTCATCAATTTTATAGGACAGTTCCATAGCCTGCGCGCGCTGCCTGTCAAGAGCACATTGTAAATCCATCAGAATCCCATCATGATCAACCACTTTGGTCTCCACGTCCTCTACTCGGGCACCCAGTTCTTTAACTTCGGTTCGGAGTTCTGCGACGTCTTTCATCAGGTCTTCCCGCAGCGTGCGGAGCTCATTGGCTAACTCTGCGAAGCCCTTACGGAGCTCTTGTTTGAGTTGAGCCGAGGAGAGTTGCTTATGAGGATCCAGTTCCTCTTCACTTAGTGTCATCATCAGAATCTAATGGGGGAGATTGGCCGGATGGACCGCTGGAGACTCCGGTCTTACTCTGCAGGCGCTGGGAGGAACGCATCCCTTCCCGAGCGTCGAGATTTTTAGCTTTGGCGGCCATCCCGCAAGGCTTCCACTGCCGCACAGTGTTGGGAGAAGGTTCCAGTCAATGTCAGCAAGGGCAGAGGCACTAGAGAGGTGACAGTGTGCGCAGCTCCACAAGCCCGCAATCCAGTCACTGTCTCACAGTGGGAGGAGAAAAGCACAGGCAATGTCAGCAAAGAATCAGATCATTGAGGAAACAGCAATGCAAGAAGATGATGAACTGCTCTGAAGCTCCCAAATAGGTGAGCAGCCAAGTGCAATGCGCAAAGAGCTCTGCGGGGTTACCTGGAGACAGAATACAAGGTGCCCTTAGTTGCGAGGTGTGCAGATTGCGAAAGGATTCCAGCCAGGGAAAACTCAGAGACCGCCCAGCAAGGCTCGCGGGGTCCACGCTGAATGGTACAGGCCTCGATGAATCACTAGGCCTCTAGCAGACTGACACTGCCGGTGACTCTGCAGTTGAATCGGAGGCTCCAAAGTTCGTCAAGGAGAAGGACAGCCTGTACACCTACCCCCTCCAGAGGGAAGGGGCGCCAGCCGGGAGATGGAATGGGCACTAGCAACTGACGCACAGAGTCCAGATCCCCTCTCCGGCCCCGCTAACAGGAGTCCAGGACCACGCGCATGCAGGCCAGCCCGGTAGAAGTGGTTCACCCGGCAACACGCTGCCGCACGTGCACCGATTCAGCCCAGAAATCCAGAAGGCAGCTCGGGGAAGCTCGCTCTCACGCCGGTAAGTGTATACACCCGAGTCATCGGGGTCAGTCGAGGGGCGCTCCAGGCCCGATGCAGACGGCGATGTAGTGTATGCCGCAGGCCTCCCTCCAGGAACGAATTCCACAGTTCCCCGGTCACCGGAGGTTGCACTGGACGTCAATTCAGTTCTCCACGGGATCCCGCCTGCTTCCACCGATCCGGGGTAGGTGTTTTTTAATAAATTTGCAACAGTTAGCGCATGTTAGCAGGGGTTGCTGGGGTGGCTAAGACGGAGCTCAGTCAAAAAGCAGCCATCTCGCAGCGGGCTCACGAGCGCCCCCCGCTCTATCTGCTTTTTAAAGGTTAATGCCAGCAGCCTGGTTCCATCCTGGTTAAGGTGAACCCTGTCCCTTCAGAAGAGCCCCTCCTTTCCACAGAATGCTCCCTAGTTCCTAACAGATTCAAAACCCTCATCCTTGCAGCATCGTCTCATCCACTTATTGAGACTCTGGAGCTCTGCCTGCCTTTTGGCTCCTGCGCATGGAACGGGAATCATTTCGGAGAATGCTACCCTGGAAGTTCTGGATTTCAACTTCCTACCTAAAAGCCTAAATTTTGCCTCTAAAACTTCCCTATCACATTTTCCTATGTCATTGGTACTGATATGTACCAAGACAGCAGACTTCTCCCCAGCACTGTCTAAGACCTTGTCTAGGTGGCGCGTGAGGTCTGCTACCTTTGCACCAGGCAGGCATGTTACCAGGTGATCCTCATGTCCACCAGCCACCCAGCTATCTACACGCCTAGTGATCAAATCACCAACTATAACGGCTGTCCTAACCCTTCCCTCATAGGCATATGGCCCTGGAGAAACTTCCTCGGTGCGAGAGGGTTTTACATCACCTGGAGGACAGGTCCTTGCTATAGGAGCACTTCCTGCCACACCAGCGTGATACTCTCCTGTCACGTGACCCCTCTCCTCCATGGCAACAGGGATGCTGCCAGACTGGAGGTGGAACTAAAGGACAATATCCCTGTAGGTCTCGTTTATGTACCTCTTTGTCTTCCTTATGTCTTCCAAGTCTTCTTCTCTTGCCTCCAGAGATCGGACTCGTTCCCTGAGAGCAAAGAGCTCCTTGCACATTGTGCCACACGTAAGACCCCTCAACAAATGGAAAAAAATCATACATGTTAATGCAAAAATCATACACTCAATGCAAAAGACTGTAAAGCCCCCATCTCGTTGCTGGACTGCTGTGTGCATCTTCATTTTAAGGTTGTGTTTAGGTATTTAAGTTCTTTACTTATTAAGGGTTGCTCGGGATACTTATATTAATAAAAACTATGCCTAATATGTTTAATGTTCTTTATTCACCTGAAGTTTAATTAATCTCAGGACCTTAATGTATGCTGATGAGAATAAACAGCTGCGCATGAGAGTGAATATGGCACCTCCTTTCCCTTAAGAGGTCTAAGCACCTATAAAGCTACGAGGGAGGGAAAGAAGACTTATTAAAAGCTGGCTGCTACACAGAACCCTGTCCTGTGCTACTTTTTTTTTTTTTTTTTTTAATTCGTTGTTTAAATTTTCAGAGAAAGTTACAACAGAAAAACCAAACAAGGATACAGTTGAAATAATACTTCTCCAGGACCAAGCAGGAAGTCAGTCCTCACATATGGGTGTCATCGGCGCCGATGAAGCCCCAGCAGAGCATTTCCCCAGCTTTCCATGAAAGCCTTTGGGAATGCAGGCACGCATGCGCGGTTCCCTTCCCGCCTAAAGGTGCCATCTTACCTCGTCTCTTTTTTTCCGTGAAGGCCACCAGACGTGTGTCCTGTCCTCCCGGTTAAAAGTAGATTTTTTTTGGTGATTATCGATATTTTTTCTTCCGGTTCGACACCGGTTCCCCTTCCGCCGGGTTTGGTACGCCGGTATCGAGCCCGATTTTTCCTTTTTCGGTTTTTTCCCTTCGTGGCTGGAGTTCGCGCCCTTTTTTCACTTTTTCCCTGGAAGGCTGATCTTTTGACCTCGCGGGGACTCTTTTTTTTTTTTTTCCCCCGATGGCTTCCAGTGGCTTTAAAAAGTGTGATCGGTGTAAGAAATTAATGTCTCTCACCGACACACACGACTGCTGCCTTCGGTGCCTCGGCCCGGATCACGACCCTAAGTCGTGCGGGCCCTGTGGGAAGATGTCTTCCAAGGCACTCCGAAGTCGACAGCAACAAAAAGAAAGGCTTTTCTCGGACTCAGCCTCCGGCCGTGCCCGGACCTCGTCTGAGGCCTCGACATCTCGGGATTCCGATCCCGAGCGCTGTCGAAGCCCCTTGGACAGGGGGTTCCCCGACCAGGAACGCAAGAGGAAAAAGCGGCTTGCGAGGGCGTCGTCTGAGGAGGTCCCTGGCTCCTCGAGGGCCAGGTCTGAGACCCCCGACCGTCGCCCCAGGCCCATGGAACATGAGAAGCCTGCAAACGTTCCTCGCGTGGAACCGGAGTCTGCTGGACAAGTAAGCCCCGTAGGCCTCGAGGACTTTCCTCCCAGGGAGCCGAGTCGGTGGCTGCTGCGTCTACCGAGCTGAGTCTCAGGATGACAGCCTTGGAGAGCAGACTGTCTGCCTTCATGGAGCAGCAGCGGGCACTGATGGTCAGCCTGTCTGGCACATCTGCCCCGACCACCGGGACATCGACTTCGAAGTCAACCCCGGAGACCGAGCCGATACTCAAGTCCATCGTGGCTCGGAGTAGACCTCGGTCGCGGTCTCCCTCGACTGCCCGTTCGGGACCGAGGGCGTTGATGCCGGTGCCTCCGGCGTCGGGTGCGTGTGCTCCAGGGCCTCGCGGGGTCGGACCCTGACTCCTCCTCGGACGAGTCAGCTTGGGAGACAGAGGACGAGGAGTCTCACAATACATTCAAGACTAGGTGCGTCCCGTCGGACTCACTGCAGTCTGAGCCCCAGAGTAGATCCCCCCCCCGGAGGATACTCGGTTCTTGGAGTTCGTCTGGGATATAGCCACTGCTTTGGCTATTCCGGCGGATCCCGAGGAGGAGCCTCGAGCTGAGGAGCTCGAGGCTCTACAGTATGACTCTCCTCCGAAGGAGGCCTTTACTGTCCCGGTTCCTCCGATGCTGGAACAGCTCCTCTTCCGTATGTGGGAGGCACCGGCCTCGGCACCGGTTCTCAGCATGCGAGTCGACTCGATCTATTGACTCAGAAAGAGCCCTGGCTTTCAAAAGGCACAGCTACCACACCACTCTATGGTTGTGGAATCGGCCATGCATCGTCTGACGAGCCAGAAGATGCACTCCGTGGTGTCCCTTGGCAGGGAGGCCCGAAACCTTGATGGCGTCGGTAGAAAGTGCTTCCAGAGCTCGATGCTTGCTTGCCGTGTCCAGTCGTACCAGCTGTACGTGGGCATGTACTTGCGGGATCTGGCCAAGGAGTTGGCCGGGTTCTCTGCTGGACTCTCCGGGGAACCCTTGCAGAGATTTAAGTCCTTGTCCTCGGGGATTCGGGACTGCTTGAAGTTCATGTCCTGCGCCGCCTACGATGGCTTCGAGGCTTCGGCCCGAGTTGCAGCAGCCGGCATCGCTGCTCGAAGTCAGGCATGGCTGCAGTCATCTGACCTCAAGCCATGGGTTCAGGACAAGTTGGTCGATGTCCCTTGCCGAGGTGAAAACCTTTTTGGCAAGCCCATGACCGAGAAGGCCGCTCAGCTCGAAACTGAGCACCTCACACAAACAAGTCTATCTAGCAAGACCTCTGCCCCTTCTCATAAAAAGAAGGGCTGGGGTAAAAAGCCCTTTTACCCGAGGAAGGGCACTGCCTACAAACAGTACCCGCAATATCAGGCCGCCCAAGCTGCCCCCCAGGGTCAGCAAGCCAAGGGGCAGGGTAATGGGCCCCGTAGGCAGAGGACCTCCAAGCCTCCGGCCCTTGCTATCACTCAACAGAGTGGGGGTTTTTGACTCCTTGAGCGTAGCCTCTCCTCCACTGCTCCCCCAACCCTGCACAGGAGGTCGCCTCGCCCTCTTTGCCCACCAGTGGCCCCTTATCACCAGGGACAGTTGGGTGTTGGACATAGTCCACAAGGGCTATGCCCTGCATTTTCACCAACTGCCTCCACCATATTTTCTAGGGGAGCCTCCAAGGCCTCCCCTGCACACAGACCTTCTCTTGCAAGAGCTTCACGGTCTTTTGGTGGACAGGACGGTGGAGCCTGTGCCTCCCCACTTACAAGGTCACGGTTTCTACTCCAGGTATTTCCTGGTGCCCAAAAGAACCGGTGGCCTTCGACCCATTCTGGACCTCAGGAACCTCAAGTTCCTAGTGAAGGAGAAGTTCAAGATGCTTACTCTTGGGACACTTCTGCCCTACCTCCAGCAGGGAGATTGGCTATGCTCTTTAGATCTAAAGGATGCGTACACTCACATCCTCATTCATCCAGACCACAGAAAGCACCTCAGGTTTATTGTGGGGGGAAACCATTATCAATGCAGAGTTCTGCCTTTCGGCCTCACCTCCGCCCCCAGAGTCTTTACAAAGTGCCTAGCAGTGGTGGCGGTCTACCTGAGAAATCAGGGCATCTTTGTCTTCCCCTATCTGGACGACTGGCTCATCAGGGGTCAGACGTGCCAGGAGGCCACACAAGCCACCCTCAGAACTATTGCTCTTCTTCAAAGACTGGTGTTTGTCATAAACTTCGCAAAGTCCACTTTGCTCCCCTCCCAGAACTTGGAGTTCATAGGAGTAAGGCTGGACTCTCTGCTGGCAAAGGCTTTCT
The DNA here is from genome assembly GCA_033557465.1 of Ichthyophis bannanicus. Lineage (NCBI taxonomy): Eukaryota > Metazoa > Chordata > Amphibia > Gymnophiona > Ichthyophiidae > Ichthyophis > Ichthyophis bannanicus. The sequence goes on from CM066037.1 coordinate 213,590,142, forward strand.
TGCCAGCAGACAGGGCCCAAAGGTTGTTGGCCTTGGCAAATCAGTTTCTCAGTGGGTCACTAGTCTCTGCCTGAGGCTGCTTGGCCACATGGCTTCGACAGTACATGTGACCCCCAATGCCAGGCTCCATATGAGGCCTGCACAGTGGTGCCTTCGGACTCAGTGGTCACAGGCACAGGCAGCCTGAGAGACAAGATAAGGGTGTCCAGACAATTTCTGCATTCCCTCAACACAGAGGAGAACTCTCTGGTTACATTTCATACCCAGCAGAGAGCTTGTACTTTAAATTTAATAGTCACTCAGGGCCTAGTAACAGCAAAGTTCTTTTAGCTTAAATTTACAACACAGAAAAGAGCTTTCTGGTTAAATTTACAACCCAGCAGAGAGCTTGTACTTTAAATTTCATAAGAAGTTAGAGCCTAGCAGCAGCTAAGAGCTATAATTTAAATCAAATCAGAATATAGCTTACCTCAGCAGCACAACACAGGGTACTGTGTAGCAGCCCTCTTTTAATAAGTGTTAATTCCCTCCCACCCTCCCCACACCCACCCACCCCTGGGATAATCGTAGCTTTATAGGTACTTACACATCTTAAAAGACAGGAGGTGCTCTCAGGAGAAGCTCATTACCCAAATCAGTCAAACACTAAGGACCTGAGATTAGTTAAGCTTCAGGTGAACAAGGTATATTACACGTATTAGGTTCAGTTTTATTAGTAAAAATATCCATAGCAACCCTTAGTAAGTAAAGAACTTAGATCTAAACACAAACTTAAAACTAAGATGCAGACAGCAGTCCAGCAGCAGGATGGGGGCTTTCCAGTCTTTTGCATTGAGTGTCACATGTATGATTTTCTCCCAGTTGGTGAGAGGTCTTACGTGTGCACTAGGTGCAAGGAGCTCTTTGCTCTCAGGGAACGAGTCCGTTCTCTAGAGGCTAAAGTAGCAGACTTGGAAAGCATAAGACAGACAGAGAGGTACATAGACGAGACCTACAGGGATATAGTCCTGAAGTCCCACCTCCAGTCTGGCAGCATCCCTGTTGCCATGGAGGAGAGAGGTCACGTGACAGGAGAGCATCACCCTGGTGTGGCAGGAAGTGATCCTGTAACTAGGACCTGTCCTCCAGGTGATGTAAAACCCTCTCGCACCGTGGAAGTTTCTCCAGGGCCATGTGCCCATGTGGGAAGGGTTAGGACAGCCGTTATAGTTGGTGATTCAATCATTAGGCATGTAGATAGCTGGGTGGCTGGTGGACGTGAGGATCGCCTGGTAACATGCCTGCCTGGTGCGAAGGTAGCGGACCTCACGCGCCTCCTAGATAAGGTCTTAGATAGTGCTGGGGAGGAGTCTGCTGTCTTGGTACATGTTGGTACCAATGACATAGGAAAATGTGGTAGGGAGGTTCTGGAGGCTAAATTTAGGCTTTTAGGTAGGAAGTTGAAATCCAGAACTTCCAGGGTAGCATTCTCCGAAATGCTTCCTGTTCCATGCACAGGACCCAAAAGGCAGACAGAGCTCCGGAGTCTCAATGCGTGGATGAGACAATGGTGCAGAGATGAGGGGTTTGGATTTGTTAGGAACTGGGGAACATTCTGGGGAAAGGAGGGGCTCTTCCGAAGGGATGGGCTTCACCTTAACCGGGATGGAACCAGGCTGCTGGCATTAACCTTTAAAAAGGAGATAGAGCAGCTTTTAAACTAGATATTAGGGGAAAGCCGACAGTCGCCCAAGAGCAGATGGTTCGGAAGAATGTATCTTTGAAGGATACCACCAAAAAAAGCAGAGAGGTTCCACAAAAGAGTAAAGTAGCCCAAATGCCCTCAATTATGGAGCAGACAGAGCTTAAAGATCCCAAATTACTCATGTCTAACAGACAAATTAATATGGATAAAATACATTCTCTAAAATGCTTGTATGCAAATGTTAGAAGTCTAAAGAATAAGATGGGAGAGTTAGAATATATAGCACTAAATGAAAGGTTAGATATGATTGGAATATCAGAGACATGGTGGAAGGACGACAACCAGTGGGACACTGTGATACCTGGGTACAAACTATATCATAATGATAGAGCTGATCAAATTGGTGGAGGGGTTGCTCTCTATGTTAGAGAGGGCATTGAGTCAGAAAGGATTAAAGTTTTGCAGGAAACAAAATCTGCTGTAGAATCTATATGGATTGAAATTCCATGTAAAAGGGGGAAGGCAATGGCAGTGGGGGTGTACTATCGAGCGCCTGGACAGAATGACCAAATGGATGATGAAATGCTCAAAGAAATCAAGGAAGCTAACAAAAGTTACAGCACAGTAATAATAATGGGTGATTTCAACTACCCCGGTATCGACTGGGTCAGTGTCACGTCAGGACATGCTAGGGAGATAAAGTTCCTAGATGAAATAAATGACTGCTTCTTGGAGCAGCTGGTTCATGAACTGACCAGAGGGGAAGCCATATTAGACATAATCCTTAGTGGAACACCAAATCCTAGTGCAAGAGATAAGGTTGTTGGGGCCACTTGGCAATAGTGATCATAGCATGATCGCCTTTGATTTAATTAGTGGAGGAGGGATAGTAAGGAAATCCACAGTACTACCTTTTAACTTTCGAAAGGGAGACTATGATAAAATGAGGAAAACAGTTAAAAAAAAAAACCAAACAACTAAAAGGAGCAGTTGCAAAGGTTAAAGACGTACATCAGGCTTGGCTGTTGTTGAAAAATACTATCTTGGAAGCCCAGACCAGCTGTATTCCACGCTTTAAGGAAACCCGCCATATGGAACAAACTACCCTTAAATCTCCGAATGATAAAGGACCTGCATCTATTCAGGAGAGAACCTAAAACCCACTTATTCACAGAACACTTCTCAAACACAATACAGATCACAAACCCACCTTAAATGCAGACGATCACACCGTAACCTCAACGATGATGATTAAATCCAACAAATGTCTACCTACGCTACCTACTGTACTACTCCTGTATATAGTTGTTTACAATTAATAATATAGTTACTCACAATCATGTTGATTGTCAATAATTTAAAAACTGTTGATTTAAAAGTTGATTGTAAATAATTTAAAAAATCTGTTCTATGTAAAACCTGTTCTTGTTACACTTGTTATATGTAAACCGCCTTTGATCTATGGAAGAGGCGGTATATAAGAAAGTTTTAAATAAATAAATAAATAAATAAAAAACTGCCAGCATGGTTTAAAATTGAGGTCAGAGAGGCTGCTGTTGCCAAAAAAGCATCTTTCAGGAAATGGAAAAAAGAGCCAAACGACGAAACCTGGAAACAGCACAAGCACTGGCAAGTCAAATGCAAGGCATTGATAAGGCAGGCAAAGGGAGAATTTGAGAAGAAGCTTGCTGCAGAAGCAAAAACGCGAAGTAAAGACCTTTTCAAGTACATTCGTAGCAAAAAACCTGTGAGAGTCAGTTGGTCCATTAGATGATAAAGGGGATAAGAGGCGACAAGGCGATAGCGGAGAGACTGAACGAATTCTTTGCTTCAGTCTTTACTGAGGAAGATGTAGGGATGTTACCCATGACTGAAGTGGTATTTAAAGGTGCAGAAGAATTGAAGGAAATATTGATACATCGAGAAGATGTATTACAACTATTAGATAAGCTGAAGAGTAGCAAATCACCTGGGCCGGATGGTATACATCCAAGGGTATTGAAAGAACTGAAATATGAGATTGCAGACCTGCTATTAGTAATCTGTGAACTATCATTAAAATCATCTCTAATACCTGAAGATTGGAGGATCGCCAATGTAACACCAATTTTTAAAAAGGGTTCCAGGGGTGATCCGGGAAACTACAGACCGGTGAGCCTGACGTCAATACCGGGAAAAATGATAGAAACCATCAAGAATAAAATTACTCAGCATGTAGATAGTCATGAACTAATGAGAGACAGCCAACATGGCTTTAGACAAGGAAGATCTTGTCTTACTAATCTGTTATGTTTTTTTGAAGGAGTGAATAATCAGGTGGACAAAGATGAGTCGGTTGATATTGTGTATCTGGACTTTCAGAAAGCCTTTGACAAGGTCCCTCATGAGAGACTTTTGGCAAAACTAAAGAGTCATGGGATAGGAGGCAGTGTACTATTGTGGATCAGGAACTGGTTAAAAGATAGAAAGCAGAGGGTAGGGCTAAATGGCCAATTTTCCCAATGGAGAAAGGTGAATAGTGGTGTACCCCAGGGATCTGTGCTGGGTCCGCTGCTTTTTGACATATTCATAAATGACCTGGAAAGTGGAATAACGAGTGAGGTTATCAAATTTGCAGATGACCAAAACTAAAGTTGTTAAAACCCAAGAGGATTGTGGAAAATTGCAAGAGGATCTTGATAAATTGGAAGACTGGGCATCAAAATGGCAGATGAAATTTAATGTGGACAAGTGCAAGGTTATGCACCTAGGGAAGAACAACCCAAACTATGGTTACACGATGCAAGGTTCCACATTAGGAACCACCACCCAGGAAAAAGATTTAGGCGTCATTGTGGATACCATGTTAAAACCCTCGGCCCAGTGTGCAGCGGCGGCCAAGAGAGCAAATAGAATGCTAGGTATGATGAGGAAAGGAATGGAAAATAAAACAAAGGATATTATAATGGCTCTATATCGTTCCATGGTGAGTCCGCACCTTGAATATTGTGTGCAATTCTGGTCGCCGTATCTTAAAAAGGATATAGAGTTATTAGAAAAGGTTCAGAGAAGAGCCACCAAAATGGTAAAGGGGATGGAAGGATACTCCTATGAAGAAAGGCTAAAAAGGTTAGGGCTCTTTAACCTGGAAAAGAGACGACTGAGGGGAGATATGATAGAAGTCTATAAATTAATGAGCGGAGCGGAACGGGTAAACGTAGATCGATTGTTTACCTTATCAGAATATAGAAAGACTAGGGGACATGCAATGAAGCTACAGGGTAAACTATTTAAGACTAATAAAAGAAAATATTTTTTCACTCAACGTGTAATCAAACTCTGGAATTTGTTACCGGAGGATGTAGTAAAGGCTGTTAGTGTAGCTGGGTTTAAAAAAGGTTTGGACAAGTTCCTGGAGGAAAGGTCCATAAGCCATTATTAAGAAGGGACCCAGGATATCAATGTTTGAACCAATACAAGCATTGTGGAACCTGTGTCCCTTGGGGAAACTGCTAGGTACATATGACCTAGATTGGCCACTGTTGGAAACAGAATACTGGGCTTGATGGACCTTGGTCTGACCCAGTATGGCATATCTTATGTTCTTATGTTCTTATGGTTGCTGCACCCACCCAATCTAGTGAAGGGGGTGCCTTTTCAGATTCCAGGGTACACGGTAGTAATGACCACAGACGCCTCCCTGCAGGGCTGGGGAGCTCATTGTCTAGACAAGTGCACCCAGGGCCTGTGGTCTCCTTGGGAAGCTGCACAGCAGATCAATCTCCTCGAACTCAGAGCTATTCGATTAGCAGTCAAAGCTTTCTCTCCTACCATGGCTCATCAATCTGTCCTGGTTCAGACAGACAACCAAGTGGCCATGTTTTATGTGAACAAACAGGGCGGGACTGGGTCCAGACTCCTTTGTCGGGAGGCACAGGACCTTTGCTCCTTTGCCTTCAAGCACAACATGCTCCTCAAGGCTGTGTACCTTCTAGGCCAGTAAAACTACCTGGCAGACAGGTTGAGCAGGATTTTACAGCCCCACGAGTGGCAGCTGCATCCTTTGGTAGTTCAGAAGATCTTCCTAAAATGGGGTCTTCCTTTGATAGATCTGTTTGCCAGTCCACTGAACGAGCAACTGCCAAAGTTCTGCTCCAGGCAACCGCATCCTCTGCGGATAGCAGCAGATGCTTCTCTGATTCCCTGGTCACAGGGCCTCCTGTATGCGTTTCCTCCCACGCCCTTGGTGGCCCGAACTCTGTTCAAGATTTTTCAGGTCAAGGCCTCTGTCCTGCTGGTGGCTCCCAGGTGGCCGAGACAGCCTTGGTTTCCACTTCTACTTCAACTGGCGGTGGATCCTCCACTGCCTCTGGGGTTGCAACCCGACCTTCTCTCACAGGAGCAGAGTTCACTTCTGCACCCCAATCTCAAAGCTCTCAATTTGATGGCCTGGAGGCTGCAAAGGTAGTTTTGGTTTCCTGGGGCCTACCTCAGGAAGTTGAGGTTGTCCTAGCCTCTAGGAAACAGTCCACTAGGAAAACCTATGCTCTCAAATGGAAAAGGTTTTCTGTGTGGTGTCAGCTACGTACAGAGGATTCTTTCTCTTGTACTGTGCCAGTAGTGCTTCAGTACTTACTGCACTTATCAAATCAGGGACTTAAGTCCAATTCTGTTCGGGTCCACCTCTCAGCTCTAGCAGCTCACCACTCACTGGTGGGGGGACATTCTGTCAGGTCACCCCTTGGTGTCCTTCTTTCTCAGGGGCTTTTGCTCAAGCCTCCAATCCGTCCTGCCCCTGAGTGGGAGCTGAATGTGGTCTTGCAGCAACTGACTCGCCCACCTTTTGAGCCGATGGCTACTTGTCCACTACGCTTCCTCTCCTGGAAGACACTCTTCCTGATAGCCCTTACCTCGGCGAGGCGAGTGAGTGAGCTTCAGGCCCTGGTCTGTGATAGGCCTTACACCAGGATTTATAGGAACAGGGTAGTCCTTAGGACTCATCCAAAGTTCCTCCCTAAGGTTGTCTCCTCTTTCCACCTCAACCAGGAGGTGGTTTTTCCGACATTCTTCCCTAGGCCTCATGCCAGCCAGGCTGAAGCAGTCCTGCATACCCTGGACTGTAGGAGGCCTTATCCTTCTACCTTGACCGTACGCAGGGGCATAGAAGGGCTACTCAGCTCTTTGTATCCTTTGACCCCAATAAGTTGGGGTTGGCTTTGTCCAAGCGTACCTTGTCCATCTGGGTGGCTGACTGTATCACCTGGGCTTACAAGGCGGCTGACCTTCCTTTGCAGGGTAGGGTCACGGCCCATCGTGTCAGGGCAATGGCTGCCTCAGTGGCTCATCTCCGCTCTGTGCCCTTGGTAGACATCTGCAGGGCTGCAACTTGGTCTTTAAGCCAGACCTTTGCGGCCCATTACTGTCTGGAGAGGGAGTCCCGTAGGGACAGTGCTTTTGGCCAAGCAGTACTCCGGAATCTCTTTGAGGTTTAGGCAACTCCTGCCCTTCTGCCCTCTGTTGGGCTACCGGTGGAGGTTGTGTCCTTGAAATGCCTTTCTTTGCTGCTGTGACTAGAGGGAGTTCTCTTGTTCAGCCTGGGTTCCTTGGTAGCCCAGAGCTAGGGAGTCACCCATATGTGAGGACTGACTTCCTGCTTGATCCTGGAGAAAGAGTAGTTACTCGCCTGTAACAGGTGTTCTCCAGGAGCAGCAGGAATCAGTCCTCACAACCCTCCCTCCTCCCCTTGGAGTTGCAGTTGTACATAGTTTATTTTTTTTTTCATTTTTGTGTGCTGTTCTTAGCTATGTCATTTGACTGAGGTAAGATGGCACCTATAGGCGGGAAGGGAACCGCGCATGCGTGCCTGCATTCCCAAAGGCCCTCATGGAAAGCTGGGGAAATGTTCTGCTGGGGCTTCATCGTCGCCGATGACACCCATATGTGAGGACTGATTCCTGCTGCTCCTGGAGAACACCTGTTACAGGTGAGTAACTACTCTATCCCTTTGAACATAAGAAAAAAACCTTAACAGCCCACCCCAACACCAACCCCCCCCCCCCTTTTCAGGCGACTATCCTAGAAAGGGACTAGAAGAACAAAAAAAGATAGAGGCTTGCAAGGACTATGCTATATTACAAACTGCCCTATACTAAGCAAAGTAGAAGGCATAGGAATTGAACCATAACGTGGCATCTGCTCATATTTACAACATAAACACAATTGATTCCACCATGCGTGTTATCTGAGATCTACCGTGTGTTTCCAATTGGCAATTACGAGATGCAGTGCCACTCCCATCATAAAGTCAAACAGGAAATGACATTCCCTGTGTAACGACAAGATGTCAGTTGCTGAACGGAAAACAATAATAGACCAAGAGAGAGTGGCATTGAATCCCAAAACATCTTGAATTTGGTTGCATATCGAAATTCAGTAGGACTGAACATGAGGGCAATCATAGACCCGTGCTTAAGTGCCAACATCTCTCTGAGAAGACCAACACACATTGCCAATTGACTTATCCCACTTAAATACCTTTATTGGGATAAAATGTGCTGTGTGTTCAAAGAAGTATAGAGCCTTGGTAATAGAGGCAGATTGAGACATTCTAATTAGTTTACCCCAAAATTTCCCCCATGAATCCAGAGAAAGTGTGTCCCCAGTGTCATGTTCCCATATCCGCTGAATGCCAGTGGAATGTGAAGAGGGACTATGGGCTACCAACTGATAATAAGAAGCTACCACTGAGGCCTGTTGGGCCTTTCCAATTATGTTAAGTAACACTCATTCCTCGGGTAGAGATGTGATATCGATGAGGGATTTCCCTATACAGTTTCTCAGTTGAATTCACTGAAAGTATAAGGATCTAGGCAAGTCAAATTCACGTTGCAGACACACAAAAGGCTTCCACTTATACCGTCATATATCAGCTGCCCTATGGACCAAATACCTCAGCTAAACCATTGCTTCCAGGCAAATGGATTTGTTGACTTTTTAAAAAAGGACTATACCAAATGGGAATAAGCCTCAACAAGCATTTTTCCTGTGGAATTATACTCGCTAACTGCTGGAAAGCCCTTTGGGTGTCCATTATAACCCTATGCAACCTCTCTGAAAACACCATGTCAGGGAGGAGACTCAAGGGAAACGGAGCCGTCAATCTCTCTTTCAAATCAAGCCATACTGGACATTGACCCTTAGGCTTCTCAAGCCATCTTGACCCCTGTTTTAACAGAAAAGCGCTGTGATAGGCCTGAAAATCAGTTAAGTTCATGCCCCCCTCCTCTTTTTTAGACTTAAGCTTCCTTAGAGCAACTCTAGGCGGCTTGTTTTTCCATAGAAACTGGACAAGAGTCCTTTGCACTTGCCGGTATGTTTTGTCCTAAAGGAAAACCGGCAGCATTTCTAAAATATAATTCTCCTTAGAAGTGATAGTCATGTTTATCGCTTCAAGACGTCCCCACCAAGGTAGATAGACCGGCGACCATTTCACAGTCATATTTTGTACTGTAGTAAGGAGAGTCTCTGCATTATATCGCAGAGTTTCAATAAGTGGATGGCAATAATGAACTCCTAAATATTTTACCATTTTGGGTTCCCAAACAAAAAGGTAGTCAAGTCTGCACTACAAACTCTTGAATTTAAAGGGAGCACTTCAGACTTTGTCCAATTAATTTTATATCCTGATAGCCCTGACTATTGGTCTGTCAACTGTAGAACAGCCGAAATTGAACTCATAGTGAACAATAAATTGTCAGCGTAGGCAGAAAGCGTAATTTCCATACCAGCAATAGGCACACCTTTAACCGCAGAGCTCTGCCTCAACAGCAGAGCCAAGGGTTCCAAGGCAAGATTGAATAGGATAGGTGAAAGGGGGCAACCCTGCCCTAAGAGAAGATCCCTGGATTGAGTCGCATTCACAAAAATATTAGCACTTGATCTCGCATACATAAGTTTAATTAGTTTAAGGAACCCTTCACCGAAACCAAACCACCTCAAAACAGCGAAGAAAGGCCATTCCAGTCAATCAAATGCTTTCTCTGCATCTAGCAACAATCCCACCAGTGGGCCCTCCACTCCTTCCGCCCCTTCCAACACATGGCAAAACACTCTGGCATTATCAGCTGTAGAGCGACCTTCTGTGAAGCCACTTGATCCGGTTGGATCCAAGATGGAATTAATTTGGAAAGGCGACCAGCCAAGGTGGCAGTACATATTTTATAGTCTGCATTTAGTAACGAAATTGGGTGATAATTACTGACCAGCTGAGGGGCCCTCCCAGGTTTTTCAAGAACCACAATGTTCGCAGAGGCGAACGCTCCATTCTGGGCACCCGCTTCCAAGAGGAGCCGGTAGTATTGCTGAAGATACGTACCTAATACTTTGGAAAAGGTTTTATAAAATTCAGCTGGAAGGCCCTCTGGTCCGGCAAGTTTGCTCATTTGCATAGAATCAGTGGCCTGGATAATTTCCATAACTGATCTGCATATCCAGAACTGCAGCTGTTTCCTGATCATCGGCCAGTAATCTCTCAAAAGCTTCCTCAGAGAATTCTATTTCTGGAGAATACAACTGAGCGTAAAAATGACGTAAGGTTTCTGCGATTTCAGTGTCCGCAACAATCAATTGTTGCACCTGGTAGTCTCTTAAAGCAACAATGTGAGAAGCTTCTTTGTGACCTTTTAGCGAATTAGCTAATAACCGTCCAGCCCTATTGCCTTCCAGGTAATATCGCCCTTTCTGCACCTGAATATTCTGTGAAGCTTCAGTAGATAGGATCGTGTTATATCTGAATCTAAGGCATTGTAAACGTATCAGAATGTTAGGATCAGTTTTCCGACTTAGGATGCGTTCAAGCATTGTGGAACCTGTGTCTTTTGGGGAAACTGCTAGGTACGTATGACCTAGATTGGCCACTGTTGGAAACAGGATACTGGGCTTGATGGACCTTGGTCTGACCCATTATGGCATATCTTATGTTCCCCCGCTTTAATCTGCCTATCCAAAACTTCTAGTTCTGCTTTTCGTTGTTTGGCATGGCATATAGCAAAGCTGGTTATGGTGGTCCGTATGTTAGCTATGAAACCCTCCCACCACGCCCATGCTGAAGTGTCCTGGGGCGAGTTAAACTGGAAATACTCCTTTATGGCCACTAGAATGGTTGCACTAAACTCCTGATTGTTAAGAAGAGTCCTGTCGAAATGCCATCTTGTATGGGATGAGCAGCTCAAAGAGTCTAATAGGGACAATGAGATTGCGGCTTGATCAGATATATGAGCAGCGTGAATATTGGATTCACTAATTCTAGGACACAATCCCTTGGAGACTAGAAAAAAATCTATGCATGATACCGAGTTATGAGGAGGAGAAAAAAAGTGTATTATCAACAAGATGCTGCAGCCGCCATATATCTACTAAGCCTAACTCTTGCATGAGTGACAAAAGAACAGGGTGTGCTTTGGGGACCTTGCTAGTTCTCACCGGTCTCCTGTCCAGTAAGGGGTCTAAGGTGAGGTTGAAGTCTCCCCCCATAATAATCGGATATCTGGCTACCTCTTGCACCAGACCTGCTAGAGAACTAAAGAAAGTAGGGCAATCTAAATTTGGGGCATAAATATTGATGAAGGCCAGTTCAGTGAGTCCCTGTCTTGATAACAGCCATTGCCTGCGCTCTTCGATATTGGAACTGGTTTGCAGCACAATGGGGGGATAGAGATTTCTTTAGTAGTATGGCTACCCCATTTTTCTTATGATTTGCAGCTGAGAAAGCTATAAGTGTGAAGGGTTTCATATCTAATTTTAAAGACTCCCTTGCATTCAAATGTGTTTCTTGCAGAAAAAGGATGTCAGCACACTCCTTGTGCCCATATAAAAATATATATTTTTTTTATCTTAATGGGATTTTTAATGCCCTTAACATTCAGTGAGACTATCTTAAAGGAAGACACAGAGAAAATATAGCACAAAATAATGTACACTTGTTACAGAAACATACCAGTTTGTAACATAAAATTTTACATTGTTAATCCACATCACTGAAGCACCCAGAATTGAAGCAGGATTAATATCCCGAAGGAAAAAGCACAAGCAGAACTACCATACCTTGACCATAGCCCTTATAAAAGATCGCCCAAAAAAGAACATGATTCTAAATACCACAGGCCACCAAAATCCTGGGGGCTATACCGAACTCTAAACTTAGTGGATGAGCCCAACAGGACAGGCACGGATATGACCAAATGATTCACTTCTTCTCTTCTGCCAAGTAAAACTCCTTGATCTAACAATTACCCACAACTAGTAAATCTTCCCAAAACGCCGAGGCTCTAGAACACAAGAGCAGAGCGGCCCTTCCCAAAGCACTGCATGATCGCAAAAAGATGTATATAAATATGAGGGCCATCCTATCTTTCAATGTCCCGACGCCTTCTGATCCAGCCCAAATGCCACAGATGAAAGAGAGAAAAAAAGAAAGAAAAGAAAAAAGAACAGTGTGACCAGAGCAATATTCTGGAGTTGCCCCTAAAGGGCCAGAATAAATGTTGACTCCATTATAATTCAAATTATGACTTCACGATCCTGTTTGTTTATTATGTTTATTAAAAAGCTTTATATACTGGGGAGGCGGAGCCAGCAGGTTCTAAGATGGCTGCCTAAGCCCTGAGCTCAGCAACCTCGATCACAATCCTGCTCCCTAGCACCCTGCGGGAGGATTTTGCATTGCTGCTTACTTGTCATATAAGCTTATGAAATATCGGTGAGCAAACCGGTGCGTTTAGAGTACAATACGGCAACGGGATCTGGAGTGAAAAGAGCTAAACCTGATCCACCCTCACCGCAAAAGATGGCGGGCGCCGGGGAGGGCCCGGCAGTGCTGCAAGAGGTGTTGGCGGAGATCCGCGCCGTGCGAGAGATGGTTGCTGTCAATGGGGAAACCCTAAACGAAGTTCAGGCTGATGTCGCGGAGCTTAAAGAGCTAAAACAGCAAATCGCTTCTTTGACGGAGAAACTAAGTGGACTGGATTGCAAGGTGGCGGCCCACGAGGAGCAATTTAAGCAAGTTGGCTTGAACACTAGGAGAATTGCAACCTTGGAACGGAACCTAGAGGAGTTGAATAATAGAACTAGGAGAAACAACGTCCGCGTAGTCGGTGTCCCGGAAGGAGCGGAAGGCACTGATATCAAAGCTTTCCTAAGGGCCACAATCCTGAAAATGTTGAGATTAGAATTTGAGCTCCCGTTTGAGATCGAGAGGGCTCATCGGATACCGACACACCCGGGCCCTCAGGTGAAGCAACAGAGACCCATTATTTTCTGCGCGTTGCGGCACTCCCAGGCGGTTTAGATTTTAGCGGCTGCTCGAGCGCTTCCAAATACTATGCTGGAAGGCCATAAAGTTGCTTTCTATCCCGATTTCCATAAGGCGACAGTCGAAAGGAGGAAGCGGCTGCTAGCTTTGAGACCTCAGCTACAGGCCCTTCAGGCCAGGTATGGCCTACTGTTCCCGGCTAAGATGCGTGTGACTCTTCATAACCAGACTCGGATGTTCGAGGATCCGTCTGCATTGCGTGCCTTCCTGGAAGAACAAGAAGCTGCGGTGATGAGATGAGGAGCCCGGACTGAGGGTTATTCGGTGCTGGGATACCAGGACTGGGGTGTGGAGTGTTCTATGTGAGGGAAGTGTCGTATGGTTGGGTGTGTGAGGGTTGTTAAACCTGGCAAGTGTGCCAACAAGTTGGGATTGAAAGTAGGCTGGGTTGCTGGGGGGGGGGGGGCTGCAAAGGGTGGAAAGAGGGAGAGTTAAAAGATTGAGGCTGTTGGCGGATAGCTCGGGTGGCTATTGGTAAAGCTGGCTCACCCATTTAGAACCTTATACGGGGATAGGTTTATGTCTCCTTGTGGGCTGGGTGTGGGTATGAATGTACATGTTTTACTGTATTTTGCTAGTAGTTCTGGCTGCATATGTTTATCACTGACAGTTGCATTTCTCTGGCCGACTCTCTTTTGCATCTTGCACCATGGGTTCCCTTAACTTCTTATCCTTGAACGTGAAGGGCATTAATAACCATATTAAAAGAAAAAAGATACTCCTTTACTGCAAAAAAGAGCAGACTGACATGGTTCTTCTGCAAGAAACACGGCTAGCGGCCACTGAAGTTCAGAAACTTGGAACGAGGGATTATGTGGTGGTGGCCTTTTCTGAGGCTAGGTGTAAGAAGAATGGGGTAATAATTCTTGTTAAAAGGGCGCTGGCCCCAAGTATTGAGCAGTCGCGGGCAGACTTAGAGGGTTGTTGGACAGCAGTGTTATTGCAGATACTGGGTAGGAGATTAGCAATATTCAATATTTATGCCCCTAATATCGATGATGTTTCGTTTTTCCGGAGGGTGGCGATGGAGCTACAAGAATTCTTGAAGGTTGAGCTAATAGTGGGAGGAGACTTAAATCTTGTGTTAGACCCATTACTGGACTGTGCACCCTTCAAGCCCCACAGACAGGGGCGTGCCACCTCAATGCTCCTTTCCATAATGCGAGATTTTGATCTAGTGGATATTTGGAGGTTATTGCACCCTGTAGAGAGTGTTCTTCTTTTTTCTCTCTTCCCTTGACTACCTCTTAGTCTCCCAATCCTTAGTTTCTGTGATAGACAGGGCTGAGATCTCTGCCACTCATATTTCCGACCATGCGGCTGTTACCTTAAGGGTTGCCCTATCCTCTGAACGTGCTTCGCGATCCGGCTTCTTTAGGCGAACGTTGGAGGAGGATGAGTTTAGAGTCTATATGAAGCAGGGTATCAGGGAGTACTTTCATATGAATTAGCTGGACGCTACCACGGGATGGGCCTGGTGGGAGGGTTTTAAGGCCTTCTGTAGAGCGCATATAATGAGTTATACAATCTGGGAGCGCAGGGAAAAGGCAGCCAGGTTGGCGGCTTTGGATGTCCAAATTAAGGCGGGAGAGAGGTTGCTAGTGAGGGGGTCAGAGCCCCGCATTTTGTTACGGCTGCAACGCTTAAGATATCAGTATAACCAAATTCTTAGTGCAGAAGCTGTACAGACTCTATCTCAACAGCAATCAGGGTATTATCTCGAAAAGAACAAAGCTGTCAGCCTCCTAGCGCGTACTCTGCGGCTGCGTGAAGGAAAGGTCAAAATAGAGGCTATAAGAAAAGGACAGCAGGGACTTCTGGTAAAGGATGTAGAAATAGCGGAGGCCTTTAAGGTCTTTTATGAGCACTTATATTCCTCAGAAGGGGAGCTGGAAAGGAAGGAGTTTCTTTCCTTGCTAGCGCATCTGCCACATCCCTCTTTAACAGCTCAGCAGGCTTCAGAGATAGATAAACGAAATACGGTTGGGGAGATTGGGGAGGTGGTGCAAGCCGCTGCTATGGGGAAAGCGGCAGGCCCCCATGGGATCCCCATAGTTTTATCAGGTTTTTAGTGGTGAGGTAATCCCCTATATGAGGGAATATTTTGAGCGTTTGGAGGCTCAAATGCCGGCTATAGGAGCCTTTAATGAGGCCACGATAGTTGTTTTGAATAAGCCTGGTAGAGATCCGGTGAAGGTCGAAAATTATAGGCCTATCTCGCTGTTGAACGCTGATTATAAGGTGTTATCTATCCTGGCGCGAAGAATAGAATTGGCTATGCTTGACTTGATCCACCCTGATCAGTGTGGGTTTGTCAAGGGGAGAGCGACGTCGGATAATGCGCGTTTGCTGCTGAATCTTTTGTCTGTTTCCGAAAATATGCAGGATCCAGTTGTGGGCCTCTCTTTGGATGCAGAAAAAGCCTTCGACAGGTTGGAATGGGGTTTTTTATTTCCGATATTGAGATGGTTTGGTTTTGGGGAGCAGTTTATTCGGTATGTCCAGATGATATACTCTAATCCGTCGGCGAGAATCTTGGCCAATGGGGTGCTCTCTGTCTCTTTCCCCCTTCATCGGGGCACTAGGCAGGGCTGCCCTCTTTCCCCACTACTGTTCAATATTGCCTTGGAGCCTTTGTTGTTGATCCGTCAGGATAAGGATATAGAGGGCATAAAGGTTGCAGATTTGGAAGTAAAGATCTCTGCATATGCGGATGATCTTCTTCTGTTTCTTCAGCCTCCCTCGATAGGGGCAGTGTTGCATGTTATAGAGAAGTACTCGCGACTGGTTATAAAATAAACTGGGCGAAATCCGTGGTGTTCTCTATGAATAGATGGATGGTGAAAGAGATGGTTGGGGATTATCCCTTTGTTTGGGCCCCGGTCGATTTTAAATATTTGGGAGTAAAATTTTGTAGTACCGTAGATGAAGTCATCGCTTTAAATGTCAAGGGCATGACGGAAATTATAAGATCCTTTACTGCTCAGTGGTCGCCACTGCATTTGTCTTGGTGGGGCAGAATAGAATCAATTAAGATGGTTTTGATGCCCAAGATCAATTATATTTTAGAAATGCTTCCAATTGAACTTCCCCCACACTTCTATGGTGCGATAGAGAGGTTGTTAACAAATTTTCTATGGCAAGGTAAGCCTCCCAGAGTTGCCTTTAAAAAACTGAAGGCTAAAACAAGCGAGGGGGGAGTGCAATTTCCAGATTTTCGGAAGTATCATCATGCGTTCAGACTTAAGCAGGGAGCGTATTGGGTCGGGCCGGACTCGAGGGGTGAGAAACCTATCTGGCTGAGTATAGAGGAACGCCTGGTCGCTCCTATTCCTTTAGCATTGCTAATTGGTATGAAGCTCCCGGAGTCTTTTGTGGCAGACAGAGTAATACGTGCTACTCAGCAATCCTATCATGAATTAGCGCAGGTTTTGGAGGACCCTCCCGCTGGTCCTCAGCCATTGTGGTATAGTACTAGACTTAAGATTGGTCACAAATTAACACTATGGAAAGAATGGACAAATAAAGGCATTTGGCAAATTGGGCAGTTAGTCCGGTGTAAGAGGTGGAAAACCTTTGAAGAGTTGATTCAAGAGTTTGCTCTACCTGCAAGGCAATATTTTCAGTGGTTACAGTTAACCCATTGCCTGTTAAAAGCCAATATCCAGGCGGAGGAGTTGGTGGAGGAGTGGAAGTTAAGAGGTGGCTGAACAGCATGCGGTGTTGAAGGGTGCATCCTCCAAATTTTATGGGATGTTAAGGGATAGACCCCCCGCAACAGGGTCAGGTCCTGGCACCACATGGGAATTTGAGTTGGGGGTTAGTATTCCGCAGGTGCACTGGGAGGGAATCTGGGGGCGGGTTAATCGGGTTTCCAAGGGGGCATCAATAACTCAGGCGGCGTTCTTTTTCACGCACAGAGCTTATGTAACCCCTGTTAAACTTACCAAGTGGGACCCTACAGCAGGAAATAAGTGTTGGACCTGTGGTCATTCCCCTGGCACCCTGGAACATATGATGTTTGCATGCCCGCATGTTCAGGTATTTTGGAGGAGTATTTGGTGCAAGATGCAAGAGATTTTGGGATTTCAAGGACAGCTAACTTGGAAGACTGTAATCCTTTGATCCAAAGATTGTGGCATATCCTTAATTAAGGCAACAGTATTCCTGTTTGATTTCATGATAGCCGTGGCCATCAAGTTGATTGTAAGTTGTTGGAAGGACTCAGCAAAGTTGGACGCTATGTACTGGTGGAATTTAATATGTATGTATGCAGGTTATGAGAAAGAACAGTACAAAAAAAACTGTCAGAAAGGGATACTTGCTGCAGGTTTGAGTTCCGGTTGGAAAGGGTGTATGGCCACATCAGGAAAGTCCAAATGGAAATATTTAGATGACTTTGCTGCCAAGGCCAGAGTACTGCTTCTTTGATTGCATTTTTCTTAATTGTATTTTTGATTGTTGATTTCTGATTTAGCTGAGGTGGGATTATTAGGGTAAGACATGCAGCTCGAGTTGTAGAGTTGAGCGCTTGAGGAGACGGGGGGAGGGGGGGAGGACAGGGGAGGGGGATGGGGGAACTAGAAGGTGGGGAGGGGGGAAGGGGAAGGGAATGTTGTATGTATATTCTATTTTCTGTATTGGTGCTGTAATGGTGTGTTGGTATAAAACTCAATAAAAATATATTTAAAAAAAAAAAAAAAAAAAAGCTTTATATACTGCCCGTTACAGTAAGTACCAGGGCAGTTTACAATCAAAAATAAAATACAAACGTTTAAAAAAAGGAGGCTGTAGAAAAGGAAGGAGGAACGCCAATAAAACCTCTAAGAGGAAAGGAGAGAGACAGTGGGCAGTGGGGAACAGAGTGAAACAGTAGGTGGGTAAAGACAGGACAGGCTAGTAATAGGGAAGGGGTACAGGGGGGTGAGCTGAGGAAATGTTATTGAATCATTATTTTACCTTGACTATTTGGGAAGGAGGGGAAGGTCGAAAGCTGCACAAAAGAGATTAGTCTTCAGTTGAGTTTTGAATGATTTGAGGGATGGGTCCAGTCGAAGAGAAGGGGGGAGCGAGTTACAGAGTCTGGGACCAAGGAAAAAAAAAAAGCTGAGGACCGGGTGGATTCTATGTGAGCCTGAGATGGAGAAGGGAGAAACATACAGTTTATATGGATGGACGGAGAGAACGGTGAGGGGTGTGAAGACGGTCTTGATAAGAAAGATAGAGGGGGATACCAGTGTGAATGGCTCCATGGACGACAAAAATGAGGATTTTGAACTGTATTCGATAAGTGATGGGAAGCCAGTGTTGTAGAAGAAGAGGGCTTCCACATAAGGAAGATTAAGGCACTCTGCAAGCTTATATCCACCACTGAGTGTAAGGCAGGGTTTTCACTGCATCAACACCAGTTTTTTGTCTTCTCCCCTGGATCGTCGAATGTCCTGGTTTGGTTGTGCAGCGTGACTCTCATACGAGCAGGATAAAGCAGCCCAAAATGGGCCTGCAACTGCAGCAGTCGTGGACGTAGCGCTAAAAAACCTTTCCTCCGGTGTACAGTTGCTTTCACAAAGTCCGGGAAGAAGGGCACTTTTTGCCTTTGATATTCCAATGGAGAGTGCAATCTGGCTGCTTCCATGATTTACGTGACTTGTTGAAATCACAGAACTTTTAGTATGATTGGGCGTGGACGCTTGCTCGAGATCATAGACTGAGTAGGCACCCGATGGGCATGTTTGATCTCAAATGGCATAGCAAACTTGACTTTGAGCACACTCGGGATCATTGACTGCAAGAAAACCATCATATCTGTGCCTTTAGCTCCTTCGGGGACTCCCAGGATCCTGATATTGTTTCTACGAGCACAATTGTTACCATCTTCCAGGTCCCTCTGCAATGACCGGATCAGCTTTGCCTGCTTTTCAACGGCCCTGAAACACTCCATGTGTGTTGCAACTACGTTCTCCACCTTCTCCAGTCTCATTGTGATCGATTCCAGACTGTGTTTAAGGCAGAAATATCTTATTGCATTGTGGTCAGCGAGTCTTCATTTGATTTAACCATGTCTTAAACAGTGCGGATCTCAGACAGAAGCTTCTGCAAGGCCTCAGGGTAATCTCGGATGGCCGCCATTATGTGAGATGAGAGAGGCTCCATTTTAGATCACTTAGCACTGGCACTTTGTGTTCCTTGATAATCCAGATGCGTCAGTTTGGGGCCAGACATATCCGGAATTGACTGCTTCCAAGATAAATGGGTTCCGCTCTAATAAAAGCAGCAGGAGTCAGGATTCTTAAACTACCCCTCCGGAGCAAAGCTCTCACATGTCCATCTTGTCCTAAGTTAGGCTCTGCCCCCTGTGCTTCTAAGTTAATCTGTGACCAATCTCCAGGGGGAGTCCCACAGCCCTT
The DNA here is from genome assembly GCA_033557465.1 of Ichthyophis bannanicus. Taxonomy (NCBI): domain Eukaryota; kingdom Metazoa; phylum Chordata; class Amphibia; order Gymnophiona; family Ichthyophiidae; genus Ichthyophis; species Ichthyophis bannanicus. The sequence continues at coordinate 213,609,580 of CM066037.1, forward strand.
GCTTAGATAGAGGGAGATTTGGGTTCTAAATTTAACCAGAAAGCTCTTTGCTGCTACTAGGCCCTGACTGAGTATGAAATTTAAACTGGAAGCGCTCTGCTGGGTTCAAAATTTAACAGAAAGCTCTTTGCTTTGTTTTAAATTTAAACTGAAAACTCTGCTGCTACTAGACCTTGACTGATTTAACAAATACACTGGGTTCACAGATTAATCAGCTTTAATCTAAAGAATTCCTTCCCCCCCCCCAAGATTTAGAAATATTTATAGAGGTAAATGCTTACAATTGCAGATTTCTCTCCAGAAGTAGTAGTCCCCTTTTGTAGTACTTCATGACTCTGGCTTCTAAGGCTGCATTGGATGTTGACAGTGCATAAACATCAAGAAGTTCTCGAGCCCACTCTGAGCCAAGCACCCGTAGTGCCCCAGAACATCACTCATTAATTGATCTCCACCTGAAAATAAGGAGAGATTCGACTTCATCTTTGTCAGTGTCGAAGGGTGATCGAACTGAGCACCGAGTGAAGACTCTTTGGTATATTAGTGTTGAAGCCCATCGAGACATGGCATCGAGAGCAATGAGAGTTCGCGAGGGTGCCCCTCGAAGCTTCCCTGAAGGGAGCTCATCCTCCAGAACATCAGTGGGGCATCGACAGCCTACCAAGAGCCGAAACCAAGCCGCCAATACCCCTATGGATACCGGGTTCATCAGTTTAAATTACTGTAGCCCCACAGCATTCAGAATTCTGCAAGTGCTCAAGGAATGCATTGTGGCACTCTTGGCAGTGCAGCATGCTAGGGCCTTAACAGTGATAGCATTGACATCGGTCATTGTGCAGCCAATCCATGAGAGACATGTCTTGCCTGAGGGAGATGCATCTACATCAGGGCATTGAAGGGCCCCGACACGGATGCCTGCCTAGCTGATATCCCTCTCTAGTGTCTTGAGGTCAGATGCGCCCTTGAGATCTAGAAGAGTATCAGTGCATTATTATTCCCGATTTCTTTGGACCAGGAGAGAGATCCAGGCAGAGACTCAAAAGTAGTTCAACTTCCTCTTTAAGTCTTGAATCTGAAGGCTGGGTGACCGATGTGGAATGGGAAGACATATCAGGGGACAGGTCTTCTGAACTTCTCAGACCCTTCTCCACCTCATGAGCGGCACAAGTACTCTCCTAAGGACATGACCGTCCAGGATTTTGTAAGGGATATGGCAGAAGCAGAGAATGAAACATAGAAACATAGAAACATGATGACAGAAAAAGACCACAAGGCCCATCTAGTCTGTCCTTCCATATGAGCCCAGGGCAGGAAGAGTTGGAGATCCTAAAGCACTCCTCTGCCTCTAAGGAGGCGGTGACAGTGCCCATGCACTGCATCCTACAGAGAGTGCAAATGAGAATGTGAGAGAACCCCTTCACTGTTCCTCCAGTCAGTAGGAGGCTTGATGCCATGTATTGAGTTCAGAAGGCTCCCGGATTTGAGAAGCCTCAGCTTTCTCGCCATTCCTTGATGGTCGAATCCACCCAAAAGAGATCTAAGAGTACCTAAGCTCATTCCTCTGTGCCCCCAGGGAGGGAGGCTCAAACATTGGACTCTTTAGGGAGGAAGCATTTTTGGAGCTTCATGCTAGTAGCTCACATGGCCTCTTACCAGCTCTACTTGGACATGTTCTTGAAGAACATCAGGTATGACTTTGCTGAGCTCTCTGTTTCTCCCCCCAGAGAAACTGGAACCATATTATTCCCTAGTGGCTCACAACAAGGACTGCTTGAAATCCATGGTCCAGGTGACCTATGACGTCTTCGAAGCGACATTGAGAGCTTCTGCCATAGGTATTGGCACGCGGAGCCTTCCCTGATTGCAGTCATCAGACATGGAAGAATCGGTGCAGAACAAGCTTGCTAGCATGCCATGCTGTGGAGAGAATCTCTTTGGAGAACAGGTTGAAGAGAAAGCTGGCTTCATAGAAAAGCAGCATATAAACCTTTGTAATCTCTCAAGGAGCATGCCAAGCCAGCCTCCTATCGCAGAAGATACCAAGGGGGGGGGGGGGGCGAAAAAGATGCATTACTCTCATGGTCGTAGGTAAAACTTTCCTGGGCGTCAAACCTCCCAGCTTAAAAAAGCTCCTTGCCAACAGCAATGCCGAGAGAAGCTTCAGAAAACCCAGCTGGCTCCTCAGCCAAAACCTGTTGCGGGGTTTTACTGGTTCCTTCAGAGCACAGCCACTCTACCAGTAGCTGCAATGAGAAACCCTCTGATTAGAGGATGGTTCACTCTTTTTGCCCAAAGGTGGGCCCTCATAACCTCAGACTCATGGGTTCTTCAGATAATCCACAGTGGTTGCAAGCTACACTTGGATCTACCACCAAATTGCCCACAGAGGGTGCATCACCTCAACGCTCTGCATCAGGAACTGCTCCAGAGAAACATTGAAACATGATGACAAAAAGAGACCACACGGCCTATCTAGTCTGTCCTTCCATATCAACCACTACAACAGTCCCCTTTTTTCCTTTAGAGATCCTCTGTGCTTGTCCCATGCTTCTTTGAATTCAGATACTGTCCTCATCTCTACCACCTCCACTAGGAGACTATTCCGCAGATCCACCACTCTTTCTGTAAAGAAATATTTCCGCATATCACTCCTGAATTTATCCCCTTTCATCCTCATCCCATGTCCCCTCGTAGCAGAGCTTGTTTTCAATTGAAAGAGGCTCTCTTCCTATGCATTTATGCCAAGGAGGTATTTAAATGTCTCACTCATATTTCTCTATTCCGCCTTTCCTTTAAGGTGTACATATTAAGATCCTTAAGTCTGTCCTCATATGCTTTATAATGAAGACCACTAACCATTTTAGTAGCCACCCTCTGTACTGACTCTATCCTGTTTATATCATTTTGAAGGTGTGGTCTCCAGAATTGCACACAGTACTCCACATGAGGTTGCACCAAAGACTTATTTGGAGGCACTATCACCTCCTTTCTTCTGCTGGTCATTCCTCTCCCTATGCACCCAAGCATCCTTCTAGCTTTTGCTGTCACCTTTTCTACCTGTTTAGCTACTTTAAGATCATCAGATACAATCAGGCTTAGGTCCCACTCTTTAATGGAGAAAAGTACTTCACCCCCTATACTATTTTGCTCCCTTGGATTGCTGCAGCCCAAATTCATAACCTTGCATTTTTTAACATTTAAATCTTAGCTGCCAAATTCTAGACCATTCTTCAACCTTAACTAGATCCCTCCTCATGTTATCTACCCCTTCCTGGGTGTCTACTCTATTGCAGATTTTGGTATCCGCAAAGAGGCAAATCTTACCCGACAGCCCTTCCGCTGTATCACTAACAAAGATGTTAAAAAGAATCGGACCTAGGACAGATCTCTAGGGCACACTACTGGTAACCACTGCTTCCTCAGAGTGAGCTCCATTTACCTGTACCCTTTGTCGCCTCCCACTCAACCTATTTCTAACCCACTTTAGGGTCCATCCCTAGGGTGCTAGGTTTGATTATACGTTGCCTGTGAGAAATGGTGTCAAAGGCTTTACTGAAATTTAAATATATCACATCTAGGACTCTCCCTCGGTCCAACTCCTTGGTCACCCAGTCAAAGAAAGAAATCAGATTTGTCTGACAAGACTTGCTTCTGGTGAATCCATACTGCCTCGGATCCTGTAATCTGCTGTACTTTGGAAACCTCTCTATTTTCTCTTTCAGCAGTGTTTCCGATAATTTACTCACCACCGAAGTTAAACTAACCAGCCTGTAGTTTTCAACCGCATCCTTACTTCCGCTTTTGTGTAAAGGGACCACATGTGCTTCTCTCCAGGCCTTTGGCACCACTCCCGACTCCGAGGCATTGAAAAGGTTAGTCAGTGGATCTGCTAGAACATCCCCAAGTTCCCTTAGTATTCTAAGGTGTATCTGATCTGAACCCATTGCTTTGTCTACTTTAAGTTTAAGTTTAGCTAGTTTCTCACAAACAGTCTTCTGAAAATTGTTTAAGATGTCCCTCGCTTCTGTTCCTGTGGGTTTTTTTCTGAGGTCCTGCTCCTGGTTCTTCATCTGAACACAGAACAGAAATATTTATTAAGCAATTCCGCTTTATCCCTCATCTTCTACAAATTCCTCGCCTTCATCCTTGAGTCTGACAATAACACTTTTGCCCTTCCTCTTCTTACTAACGTATCTGAAAAATGTCTTATCCCCCCCATTTTATTGCATTGGCTATCACCTTCTCTTTTTGAATCTTTGCTTTCCTGACTACGTTGCTAGCTTCTCTGTTCTTCCTTTCTCTGTGATCTCTTGTATTTCATGAAGGCCTCCCTCTTTTTCTTCACCTTTTCAGCTACTTCTTTTGAAAACCATAGTGGTCTCCTTTTCCTTTTACCTTTACCATTTTAACAAAAAGTTTGGTTGCCCTTAAAATATCCGCTTTCAGTTTTACCCACTGTTTTTCTACATCTCCCAGCTGTTCCCATCCCGCTAAGGACTCCCTGAGGTATTGGCCCATTTTGGCAAAGTTAGTTTTCCTAATGTCTAAGATCCTCACTTTTGAATAGATTTTAACAGCACTAGTCCTAATATTGAACCACACCATCTGGTGATCATGGGATGCAAAATGATCTCCCACTACAACATCAGAAACACTTTCACCATTGGAAAGCACCAAGTCCAGTATGGTCCCTTTACGTGTGGGTTCTGTTACCAGTTCCCTGAATAGTTCTCCCTGTAGAGAATCCAGGATCTCCTTACTTCTAAATGATACTGCAGCAGGAATGTGCCAATCAACATCTGGCATATTGAAATCCCCTATCAGTAGCACTTCCCCCATTCCTAGCAATGCTGTGTATGCACTGTTTCCTCTAAGCAGTGTGCATGTGCGCGCGCACACACCTCGCTGAGCGAGCGCACATACTTTATAACAGAGCGCACAAAAATTACAGTTCTGATTCTGATAGAAAACACAGACATCTTAAAATTTAAAAGTTGTTGTGTATTTAAGTTTTTCACAAGTTCTACAATATTTTCTAGTGCAATCAATGTGGTGTACATACTGTATTCTGACGTGTAGTGAAATTTTAAAGTATATAATGCCGAGTGTCGTTATGTGGCGCACAAAAATTTAACCTTCCTTCAAAAGCTGCACAGCTGATATTTTATGCGCACACAGCCTACAGAAAATTAGAGGGAACATTGTGTGTATGTCTTCAATTAACTCTGTCCACCTCTTCCTCCTGTGAAGGAGGTCTGTATATCATGCCAATGCAAATAGATTTCTCTTTCCTTCTTTCTAGTTTAACCCACAGTGCCTCCTCTCTCCCTTTTAAGCTCTGTAGTTTCAAAGCTTTAATATTTTTTACATATAGTGCCACTCTTCCTCTCCTTCTTCCTACCCTGTCCTTTCTGAATAAAGTATAGCCTGGTGTAGATGCATCCCAGTCATGGTTTTCTGTGAACCATGTTTCTGTAACTGCCACTAAATCCAAGTCAGCCTCTCCCATTAAAGCTTCAATATCTGGGATCTTGTTTCCGATGCTACGGGCATTTATACACACCATTTTCCATATGTTGCCCCTTTTACCCATTTCCATAAAGGTATTTAATGTTTCACTTACCTGGAGGCTTTCTTCACCCATCCCCCAACGAATCTAGTTTAAAGCCCTCCTCAGTAGATTAGCCAGTCTGCATCACCATCATCTTCTCAGATCTAGCTATTGAGCTTATGCTGCCAGAGCAAACAGGGCAGGGTTTTTATTCCAGGTACTTCTAATCCCAGAGAAAACGAGGATATCGTCCCATCCTAGACCTAAGAGATCTGAACACATACTTTGTAAGAGAAGAGTTCAGAATGATTTCTCTGGGCACCCTGCTTCCGCATCTTCAAAAAGGAGATTAGCTATCCTTCCTGGATCTAAAGGATGCATATACCCACATACATCCTATTCACAGGAGAAATATCTGTGTCAGGTTCATCCTGTGGGACAAAGTATTGCCTTTTGGCCTAGCCTCAGTGCCTCGTGTGTTAGCCAGATGCCTTGTGGTAATAGCTGTATACCTCCAGATACTGGGAGTGTTTGTCTTCCCCTATGTGGACGATTGGCTGATCAAGAGTACCACTCCAGAAGGAGTTCAAGAATCAACACGATTGACCATTTGGATGTTGGAACTACTAAGGTTTGTTGTAAGTTACTTCAAATCCCACCTTCACTCCATCCAACAATTGGAGTTCATAGGAGTCCTGCTCTACACAAGTGAGAGCCTTTCTACTGCATGACTGACTTCACAGGTTGACTGCACTAGTGTGAGAAACTCAATTGAGTCAGCAGGTATCAGCTCACAGGATGTTGGCTATGGCCTCTACAGTGCATGTCACACCCTTGGCACGCCTCCAGATGTGGGAAGCTCAGTGGACTCTGAGGACTCAATTGACCCAGACCACAGGTTGACTCGGGGATTGTCTGTATGTCACCACTCCTCTTGTTCAATCCTTGCAGTGGTGGACACTCCACCACAATTTGCTTAAAGATCTTCCTTTTCAGATTGCTCCACTCCAAAACATTTTGATGACAGATGCATCTAAGTGGGGGTGGGGAGCTCATCTCGATGGGTTTCACACCCAGGGAGATTGGTCCATCCAAGAAAGTCTCCATCAGATCAACTATTTGGAATTCAGAGCCGTTGCAAATGCTCTAAAGGCTTTCCGATATTGATTAGCCAACCAAAATGTTTTGTTTCAGGTTGACATCAAGTTGCAATGTTCTACATCCAACAAGCAGGGAGGAACAGGTTCGTATGGGGGTGCACTTTGGAAGAGGAACGACAAGATGTGGGGAATGTATAGAAGAGAAGTGTGTCTGCCTTGGAGCAGCCAGCTTAGAGTGGGGCTTTGTGCAAACATGCTGACACATGCCTAGAACCAGCCCTGAGGGTGGCTCAACTAAGGGGTGTTTTTGGGGGAAGTTCAGCTTCCATTTTTTGTTTCAACTGTTTGAGTCACAAATAACAAGCTGCAAAACACTTCGGTGCAACAACAGAACCGGTATGACAATACACTGGCAGCACAAATAAATCAAAAATAACATTTATATATATATTTTTTTGTTTCTCCCCAGCATTTCCCTCCCTTCCCCTCCATCCTATCCTCCCATTAGTTCTCCTCCCAAGAGATGATGCACCTGTGGAAACTCTGGGGCATGGGTACTGTTATACACTCCCGGGGAAGCCACTCAATGCCATCATCTGAGCAACCTGTCTCCCGTTCCCCAGTCCACCCTAGCCCCCCTCCACCCCCTCCTTGTGGCTTCCACCTGCCAGCAGCACAAACACTAGATCATTGGACCTTCAGCCCTGCTGCCACCTCCTGCCAACCCTCAATACTGCAGCGGCTCATACACTGTCACCTACTATGTCATTTAGGACAAGGTTACGGCCCCGGGGAGGTAGTTGAATATAGTCATCCCACACGGCATGAAATCTAGGCATGCTTTGTCGAGAGGCCTTGGCCCATAGCTTTTCGAGTTGCATGGGCTGGTACAGCATATTCATCCATTGCCAATAATTGGGAAGTCTTGCACTCTTCCATTTTTATAAAATAATGTATAACGCCAATACCCAAGACAACTTTAGCCAGCGTCTCTGACCCTGTCCCATGATCGTTAACCTCTCCTTCACATGGAGAAGGGCAAAGTGTGGGGTCAGTTGACACCTCTGGACAAAAAGCCTCTCCGCAAACATAGAGACTGCCTTCCAGTATTCGTGTACCCAAGAGCAGGATCACAGCAAGTGGGCCAATGGGGCTTCTTCCTCCCCACATTTGGGGTATGCTGACCAACCCTCATAAACAATCCGGCGAAGTCAGCCTAGTGAGAGAGAGGCCCTCCATATCACCTGGTATTGTTGGTTTGGACAAGTTCTTGGAGGAAAGGTCCATAAACCATTATTAAAGGGGACCCGGGATATCCACTGCTTGCCCCAATACAAGCATTGTGGAACCTGTGTCTTTTATAGAAACTGCTAGGTACTTGTAACCTAGATTGGCCACTGTTGGAAACAGGATATTGGGCTTGTTGGACTTGGTCTGACCCAGTATGGCATATCTTATGGTCTTATCTGTGAATTTGGGTATCTTTCCTATTAGCGTCCAAAGGACTGCACTGGTCAATGTGGTCCCCAGATCCGCTTTCCATAGTTCTGCTAAGTGATGACAAGAAGTCTGGGAGTCCATGGCCGCAAAGGAACTCTGTATCTGTGCTACCGTGACCTGGCCAGACTCCCAACTAAGAAAGAAATCCTTTAAGTTGGAGCAAAAATCACTCGACTCAACTGGAAAACCCACCTGTTTCAATGTGCTTTTGGTCCTTCATGGCCCCCCCCCCTGATTTGTCAGCTTTGTCTTGATCCCTCTTTGCTTTCTCTTGGCTATTGGCATTCTTTTCTTTTTATTTTTAGCAGTTTTTTTTGTTTATTCTAAACCTCTTATGTTTTGGCCTAAGCGGTATATCAAGTATTTTAATAAAGAAAGATAAAGACAGATTGGCCTGCTCCAGATCTTGAATATAGCTCTGAATTTGATAATAGGGGAAGAGGTCTGTTGCCTCCAAGCCATAATGTATGCGCAAGTCCAAGAAAGCCGTCATCCCTCCTGTCCTCTGTCAGTAGTTAGTCAGTCTGGATAAGGCCCCGGTGGTGCCAATATTTATTTTAAATCTTTTTATTAATCAACATATCCAACTTTACCATCATCTGGTACTTTGGTATAACAATACAAGCATCACCAACCAATATATTTGTACCATTCCATATTATCTTACAATATATCATTTTTAACATTTTGGATCCCATATATCAAATGCATCCCTCCCCTACCTCCCTTCAAAGCACATCTACATCCAGCCAATATGCAGAATCATAAAAGAACACAGGATAAAATACACAATCTATGCGGACGACATAATGATGTACACACCAATCACCCTCGACAACCCAGACTACACCAAGATAACTGAATGTCTCAAGCACATGAACAGCTGGCTTCAAGACAACCTGACCATAAACTACAGCAACCGAGGCACTAATCATCACACGAAACTCCGACTTCATCCCTACTCGCAACATCAAGCTTGACAACACGACCATAACCCATACAACCAGAAGTGAAATACCTTGGAGTGACCCTGGACAAAGAACTGAACCTTCAGTCCCACATCAGCAGAACCACCAAAAATGCATACCACAGGATGAGTCTAGCCCGACGCCTCAAGCCCCTCCTCTCTCAGGAACACTTCCGCACAGTCTGTCAGGCACTAATAACCCCAATCCTAGACTTCTGCAACCCAATCTATCTTGGCCTAACAAAACAGACACTCAGGCCACTGCAATTGGCGCAAAACACAGCAGCGCGCATAATAACCGGAACCACAAGACAAGAACACATCACACCCACTCTAAAAGAAATGCCAATCAGCTCCCGCATCAGATACAAGACAATCATAAACATTTTCAAGATCAAACAATCATCAGCTTTTAGCCTACACCCACTCATACAACCCGACAGCAGCACAAGACTGAGGAGGAGAGGCACATCAAACCGTGTCAACACACCAAGAGACTTCACCAAGCTACGCAAGGATACCGAAAAACGAGCCTTATCAAAGGCGGCACCAACAATTTGGAACGCCCTCCCTGATGAACTACGGTCAACAACAGATATTAAGGACTTTAGGAAACTGCTAAAAACGACCCTCTTCATAGAGCACTTTGGTGACATCTCTTAAACTATGCAACAGACAATACCCCAGCTCAACACCCCCTCGCGACACGATCATAGTATTGAAGTAAAGTTCTGATGTACATAGTATTGTAAATAGCGCACGTTGTAAATAGCTCACCAAGAATCAACAACCCTCTATTGCATTTTTTTACACACACAAGCACTCACTGCTCAATGCATGCACACACTAGACACTGTATTTTGATTGTTTGCTGTGTAGACCACCTTGATTGTAGGAAAAGGCGGTATAGAAATCCATTTAAATAAAGGTTAAATTATTCATCCCATAGTATTCATAATATCAGATTATAAACTCATAGACAAAAACCCATAGTAGTCAAAGTTGAAGTTAAGTACCTGGGTGTCACAATGGAGAGAGCTCTGAACCTGAAATCCCACATCACCAAAACTGCAAACAAGCCTATCAACGTTTGAGGACCATAAGAAAGATCAAGCCAATACTCCACCAGGACCACTTCTGCACAGTGTGCCAAGCACTCCTCATACCTCTGATTACGGAAACTCGTTATATCAAGGCCTCCCTCAGCAGACCTTACACCCACTCCAAATGGGGCAAAACAATGCAGCATGCATCATTAGACACTCCCAAGAACTGAGCACATCACCCACATCTTACTGCAACTGCACTGGCTCCCAATGATGGCCAGAGCAAAATTTAAAACAGTCCTGATCATCTTTAAAATCATTCACCATCTCTCGGCAGATGCACTCCAAGATATCATAACAAGGGATATCAGCAATAGACCAAGAAGGACCAATAATGACAACATGATCGGCACACCTGCAGGATATCACAAGACTAAACAAACAACTTCAAGAAGAGCTCCTTCACTACTGGCGTCCACACTTTGGAACTCCCTCCCAATGAGCCTGAGGGCATTAAATGACATCATAGACTTCCGCAAGGCCCTTAAAACCCTGCTCTTTACAGAAACCTATGAGCAGACAGACGACAGTCTCCACCCGAATGGTAATGCAACTACCTCTGCCAACTCGATACCCACTTGTCCCAACTAGACATACGAGTTAATTGTATAATGTTAAGTAACCTCATGTTAAATGTAACCCTCCAATTGTGATGTGACCACTTTGATTGTAGGATAAGGTGGTATACAAATCTAAATAAATAAATAAATTCAGTATATAAACTATTTCCAGCAAATGCTCACTCGTACACCCATTAGCAGTCCCAAACTTAATCATCTTTTTAAATATTATCAACATTATTAGCATTAACATTTTTAACTGTTATTCGAATCTACAGTGAAATTAAGACATCAAATCTACAATTGATGCCCCCAAACATCTCAAGTTCACATCATCTTTAATAATATTTAAAGAGGAAACCCATTAATCTCATAGTATAATCAACTCTTCCCACTTTAGTTTCGCAGTTTATTTTACTATATCATGCTATTCCCCCACTCCTTTCCCCAAAAACAATTATAACTATTGCTCCTTTGTTCAGGGGTTGTTCTTTGTCATATTTCTTTTTATTAGATTTATAGTGCCCCCACCACCCCTACTCCCCCTACCGCTCAACCCCAACTAATACTAAGCTACTTAACAGCTTCCTCATTCCCCTTTTCCATCCCTCCCTTCTGATAGCCCCCTCTCATTCCCCCTCTACACCCCCCCCCCCACTACCCAGTTTCTGGAGTGTGTGAGGTAGCCCCTCTTTTTCTTAGGGAATCCAGCAGCATATTTTCATATATATTTATGGAATATTGAGAATGTTAAGAATACGTCCCCTATCTCTAGGGGTTAACTGATCAATATAAGGCCCTCACTCATTTAGAAAAATACCTTGTAATCTTTCATCCAGCTGCGCCCCTACCTGTTCCAATGTTAATAACTTCCATACTTCTTTATCCCATTGTTCACCCTTTGGGCAGTGTGGCGAAATCCAATATTGCAAAATCAGACGTCTTGCCACCAACACCACCTTCCCCAACCATTTCCTTTGTGGAACTTCTACCCTTTCCTCATTAGATACCAATCCCAAGACTGCCATCCAAGGATTTGCTTTAATTGGAACTCCTAGTGTGGTACTAAGTCCTTGAAATATATCCATCCAATATTTAACCACTTCGGGGCAATACCAGAACATGTCCTAAATACGCCCCTTCTAACCCACAGTGTGGACATGCAGAGGAGGTCACACATCCCGCTCTGAATGCTCCGTTAGGCGCATAATATATCTGTCTAATTATTTTAATATTGCATATCTCTGTAGTCAGTACAGCTTCCAGATACAGGTATATACCCCAAAGCCGCCTTAATATCTTGTTCGTTAATCCTTTCACCCAATTCATATGACCAAGCCTCTGCCAGCAATGACTCTGTTGGCTCAACAATCATATTCAGTAATTCTCTTTGCAGGTCTGTAATACTAGCCCTCTCTTCCCTTCCGGAATGTAGCACCTCTTCTAGAGTTGAACAAATCCGACCTTGCAAATCCCCTTTCGGTAAAGAGTGTATGTAGCTCCTCATCTGGTGGTAATACATAATATATTTCCCATCTAAATTAAAGCGTGCCTGCATCTCAGTGAATGACAAAGGCTTACCTTCCTGATCCACCGCTTGTTCTATACCCATTATTCCTCTACCTTCCCACCGCTTAAAATGAATACCCTCCATTCCCGGCCCAAGTGAACCGTTCCCATAGAAGGGAAGAAAGGGTGTCACCTCTGGATTAATCTGTCCCAATTTGCACACCTCCCTCTATACCCTTCTCATCACCTCCACAAGAGCACGTTTCCGCAACGATAAAGGTAACATCCTATTATTTGCATGAAGCACATATCTCAACGCATAAGACGCCACTATCCGTTTTTCTGTCGCCAGTGGAGTAGTCTTTTAATATGTCTCACCAAGCAGCCAATATTATATTGTCTAAGATCTGGTATAACCATTCCTCCTCTCTCCCAAGGCTATTGCAGTACTTTTAGCCTAATATGTGGTCGTCTGCCAGTCCAGAAAAAATTAAGTATCCTCTCCAGTGCTCACAAATCTGTTTTACTCAATAAGATGGGTAAAGTTTGTAACACATATAGCCATTTGGGAAATATAATCATTTTAAAGATAGCTATATGCCCACTCAGACACAATGGGAGCCCCCTCCATCGTATTAATCTTGTTAGTGTATCTTCTATCAGGGGTTTTATATTTGTTATACATTTGAGCAAAATCGAGCAAACTCCCCCCTTAACCATATACCCAAATACTTGAAATGTCCCAACCTCCACTTAAGTGGGAAAGATCCTCTCCACCCTGTTTTATCCTCCATATATAAGGGCATCACCTCCGACTTGTCTAAGTTAAGTTCTAGCCCCGAGAACCTACCAAATTCTGCAAATATCTCTAATAAATGGACTGTTATCTCTGGTGTTTAACAAATAAACCATTCTCCAGGACCAAGCAGGAAGTCAGTCCTCACAAACCCCAATTGTTTATGAATTAATATTACTACCCCAGCTTTTTTTTTCCCAGAGGTTGCCCCATGCACGTCTCCAACCCACCATCTCCTCAACTTATCGTGTTCTTGGGTGGTTTGGTGCATTTCTTGCGAAAATGCAATGTCAGCACCTTTGTCTCTTTTATAGGACTTCCTAATCCACATATATTCCATGATATTAAACGTATCTTTTTGTTCATTTCCTGAATCTATAGTTCCATTTATTCCCCTTATCCAATTCCACTTCTTTTGGCAGGAACTCCCCCAGCCAGGGCTCCCTCCATTCCTTTTGCCTGTCCATGTACGATATTATTCACTAGCCACTAGTATTTTCCCCACCTCGTTATCAATTCACCAAACCTCCTCCCAGACTCCAGAAAATAAATTCCCCCTCCCCTTGCCCATGTGTCTTAACTCCTCCCTCTCCTATGTGTTCAGAGTATATGTTCCCGAATTCTTTTATTCCCCCCCTTATTCCCCTTCCTTTTTATTTCCATACACCCGATCTATCCTCCTAGAGCCCTCCTCAAGGATACCGTTGATGCGTGGAGTCTGCACGCTCCCTAATGGCACCCTTTCCCTCCTCCTATTCACGCTGTAAGCAAACCTATGTTCATTCCCATGTTAACCCTGATTTTAACATCAGTTTTAATCAGTTCATTCTTTACCTTTTCTTAATACCTCACTTCGTTTGCAGCTTGTCGTGCTGTGAGGGCTTGCGTGCATCAGTGATGCTGAGAGCTAAACTGTCGGTAGTTTAACTACTGGCAGGGTCTCCCAAGATGGACAGGTCTCAGCTGAGGTGCCAGACCAAGACAAACCACCCATCTGGGCAGCAGCAGAATGGGATAGTGTTGACGGCGGAGGATCACATTTTTGTGACAACGGCAACAACACCAAACTTAAACTGCGCGGAAGAGAGGCCCGGCAATCTACTTCTGTATCTTGCCATGAAAACCCAATGGATAGTTACAACAAAACAAATTGTGCTATGGTGCTGGAAGATGAGACCCCCAGGTCGGAAGGCACTCAACTAGCTACTGGGGAAGAGCTGAAGACTTTTCAGAGTAAAGCCAGCATTTATGATGTGGTTGGATCAAAGCTCTCGGGAAGTCTGACTGCTGATGTAGCTGCGCATGAAATGAGAGTCAGAAGCTGTAAAGATGTCTTACACATTGGAACATGGAACGTACGAAGCATGAATCACGGGAAGTTGGAGGTGGTCAAGAATGAAATGGAACGTGTACAACTTGATCTGTTGGGTGTCAGCGAACTGAAATGGACTGGCATCAGGCCCTTTGCATCAGATGATCACATGGTCTACTATGCTGGAAATGAAAGACAAAGAAGAAATGGTGTTGCATTTATATTAAAGAAGAAACTTGCAAGAACTGTAATGAAATACAGTGCAGTCAGCGAACGCTTATTCTCTATTCGTCTACGAGGATTGCCTATCAACATAACTATAATTCAAGTATATGCCCCAACAACAGCTGCAGAAGAGAATGAAACTGAAGAGTTCTATGAACAAGTACAAGCTGAAATTGACAGAACATGCAAACAGGATATCCTGATAGTCATGGGTGACTGGAACGCAAACGTTGGCAACAAAGAAGAAGGCAAAGTAGTTGGAAAATATGGACTTGGCAACAGAAATGAAGCTGGAGAAAGACTGATAGAATTCTGCAAGACCAATGATCTATTCATCTCAAACACCTTCTTCCAGCAACACAAGCGGCGACTGTACACATGGATGTCACCCAATGGATTGTATAAAAATCAAATTGACTACATCTGTGGAAGTCAACGATGGAAAAGCTCTATAACATCAACAAAGACAAAACCTGGAGCTGACTGTGGTACAGATCATCAACTACTAGTATGCAAACTCAAGCTAAAGTTGAAAAAGAGCAAACCACTCATGAATGCAGCAAAATATGACCTTGAGAATATACCACTGGAATTTAAAGACTGCCTGCAAAATCAATTTGCTGCTTTAGATACAAATGACAGAGCTCCGGAAGAGTTATGGAATGACATCAAGAAGGTTGTGTTGGAAGAAAGCGAGAAGTGTCTACAAAAGGTGAAAAAGCAAAAACGGCCAAAATGGATGACGGAAGAAACTCTGAAAATTGCCCAGAAATGCAGAGAAGCTAAAACCAGAGGAGAAAGAAAGACAATAACAGAACTCAACAGAGATTTCCAACGTGCAGCAAGACAGGACAAGGAAAAGTACTACAATGACACTTGCATGGAAATAGAAGCAGAAACTATTAGAAGAACAAGATTGGCTTTCCTAAAGCTACGAGAGTTAAAGAAAAAGTTCCAGCCTCGAATTGGAATGTTACAAGATGCTCAAGGTTCTGTGTTGAATGATGCTGAGAAGATCAAGAAAAGGTGGAAGGAATATACAGAGTTTTTATATGATAAAGATCAAGTGGACCAACAGCCGTTTCAACCTGTACCTTATGATCGGGAACCATTGGTGATGAAAGAAGAAGTTGAAGCAGCATTGAAAGCCTTATCAAAGAACAAAGCACCAGGCATCGATAGCATTCCTATAGAAGTATTGCAGCAATCTGATGCAGCTGTTACCATACTTACAAGGCTCTGCCAAGAAATATGGAAGACAACATCATGACCAACTGACTGGAAAAAATCTGTGTTTATACCAATACTAAAGAAAGGTGATCCAACTGACTGTGGAAATTATCGAACAATCGCTCTGATCCCACATGCCAGCAAGATTCTACTGAAGATTATTCAAAAGAGACTACAACCATACCTGGAACAAGAACTACCTGAAGTGCAAGCAGGGTTCAAGAAAGAGCGAGGAACGAGAGACATCATTGCAGATGTGAGATGGATCCTTGAAAAGACTAAAGAATACCAAAAGGATATCTATTTGTGCTTTATCGACTATAGCAAGGCTTTTGACTGTGTAAACCATGAGAAACTCTGGGCCACATTAAGAAGCATGGGTATACCAGAACACCTGATCGTTCTCTTGCGCAATCTGTACATTGATCAAGAAGCAAAAGTTCGAACAGAACAAGGAGAAACAGAATGGTTTAAAATAAGCAAAGGTGTAAGACAAGGCTGCATACTTTCCCCTTACCTGTTTAATTTATATGCAGAACAAATCATCAGAGAAGCAGGATTGTATGAAGACAACAGAGGTGTGAAGATTGGTGGAAGACTCAACAACCTTCGCTATGCTGATGATACTACATTACTGGCTGAAAGTGAAGATGATCTTGAAACGTTTGCTTCTCACAATCAAAGAACATAGTCTCAAAATGGGCCTGCACCTTAATGTAAAGAAGACAAAGATCATGACAACTGGCATAATAAAAAACTAACAAGGGCACCCAGCAACTCCGACCAGCTGCCAGATATCCCCCCTGACCTTCTAGCCCGACAATACAAACAGCTTCAGCAACCACAAAGCTCACATCGCTATGCTGAAACAACCAAGACAAATTCATACCCCATCCTGAACAGAGACTGGAATACATTTGACACAATCTCAAAAGAAGAAATATCCTCCACCGTCTCCTGCTTGAACACCACCACCTCCCCACTGGATCCCTGTCCCACCGACTGGATAAAGAAAACCAAAGAAGACCTCAGTGCACCACTAACCCACATTGTAAACGAATCCTTTACCCAAGGACACATGCCAGACGCCCTCAAGATCACAATCATTCGACCAACCCTAAAAAAGCACAACCTAGACCCCCTAGACCCCACCTCCTACAGACCAGTAGCGAGCCTCCCACTCACCGCAAAAATAATCGAGAAGATAGTCCAACGCCCGCTTCAAGAACACCTAGACGTCAACAACATACTGGACCCGCAGCAACACGGATTCCGACCATTACATGGGGTCGAGACCCTCATGACCACGCTGATGAACACCCTTATCATAGGAACCCAAGAGAAACACTCAGGATACATCCTAATTTTCCTTGATATATCAGCGGCCTTCGACACCATCTCCCATAACACCCTTATCCACAGACTCCAAACAATTGGGATCAAAGATACTGTCCTCCAATGGTTCAGGTCCTATCTAACCAACCGACAGCAACTGATTCGCACCAAAACCTCAACCTCAACCCCCTTCCAGCAACATCAAGGAGTACCTCAAGGATCCACATTATCAGCCATGCTTTTCAACATCTACTTCCGTCCACTCTGTTCAGTCATACGCACTCACAATGTCAACTTCCACGTATACGCCGACGACATAATGCTCTACGCCCCAATTACAACCACAGACCCAACAAACGACCAGCTATCAACCTGCTTCACCGACGTATCCAACTGGCTACAAGAGAACAACTTATCCATTAACATAAAGAAGACCGATGCTCTTATAGTGACAAAAGACCCAGACTTCAAACCACCCACTCACCTCACCATGGGAACCACGCAAATTCAAATACAACCACACATAAGATATCTCGGCATCATCATTGACCAAGCCCTAACCCTTAAGCAGCAAATCAACAAGACTACTAGAACTGTATTCCACAAGGTGAAAACGGTACAACGTCTCCGACCTCTCCTTGAACCACAGGACTTCAGGACTGTAATGCAAGCTCTGACACTCCCTCATCTAGACTACTGCAACATAATCTACCATGGCCTACCTGCCGCACAACCAATCCCCTCCGAACTGCCCTAAACACCACGGCGAGAATAATACACAATGCAAAGAAACGGGACCACGTCACCCCAATTCTGAGAGACCTTCATATTCTCCCCATCGAAGCAAGAATCAAGTACAAAGCTCTTCTAGTCACCCACAAAACCATCCACCAAACACAAGGCACCCCACTCCGCACCCTACTGCCTCGCCCAGCCCACAGCAGAACAACCAGACAATCCTCCAACAGCTCCATTGCCATCCCTCACAAAAGAACCAAAGCAACACAACGGACCTGCAACAGAGCCTTTGAACTCTATGCCCCATCCCTCTGGAACTGTTTACCAAGCCACATCAGGAACAACGGTGATCTCCCATCATTCAAAAAGCAGCTAAAAACCGTCCTATTCCAAGAACATCTCTGAATAGGAACCCCCCCTATTTCTCTTCAGGAACTCCAGACCAGTAACTCTACTATCCTGTCAGTCTCTATGTTCGCCCCAAAATCATCAATGTTGAGCCCCCGGTGTTGGGCCCCCCCCCCCACTTTTGTTCCCCCCCCCCCCCCCCCCCGGTTATACGTCCCACCGCTTTGACCCGGTGAAAAGCGGGATATAAATACAGTTAAATAAATAAATAAAATAATCAACAGGTTCATCGTTGAAGGAGAAGAAATTGAAATTGTGAACAACTTTAACCTACTTGGATCAACTATCAATAAAGAAGCAACAAGCAGTCAAGAAATCAAACGACGCATTACTCTTGGCAGAATGGCTATGAAAGACCTAGATAAGATTCTCAAGAGCAGAGATGTCTCTCTCCATACAAAGATTCGACTTGTTCAAGCCATGGTATTTTCATTAACATCATATGGATGTGAAAGCTGGACAGTGAAAAAGACAGACAGGAATAAAATTGATGCCTTTGAATTATGGTGCTGGCGGCAAATACTGTGTATACCATGGACTACCCGAAGAACAAACCAGTCGGTACTAGAGGAGATCAAACCTAAGCTTTCTTTAGAAGCTCAGATGACAAGACTTCGACTTTCATACTTTGGACGCATCTTGCGAAGAGAGAGATCATTAGAGAAAGACGACATGCTTGGCAAGATAGAAGGTCAACGCCAAAGAGGAAGGCCAGCAATGAGATGGATCGATACAATAACAGCAGCTATGGGTACCAGTCTGTCAACAATGAGCCGCCTGACTGAAGACCGAACACAATTTAGGATAGCTATCCAGAGGGTCGCCATGAGTCGACTCCGACTCGACGGCACTTAACAACAACAACACAATACCTAATGTGTGTTTATCTACTTCCAATCCAAGATATGATGACATCCTCTAATATCCCCATCCCATTAGTTGCACGCAAATCAATTACATCACTTGTATTCCCCATATCCTAGCTAATATTTTTATTACCAATCCTGGTTGAGGAAAGGGAGAGTGAATCAAGGCAGTGCCAGGAGACCCAGCAGGCAGGCGAACGGAAAAGAGGAGAGTACAATCATATAATCAACAAACATTTATACATTCCATCCTCCTCCTCCCTCACCCCTCCCCCCGCCCCACCTCCTCCATAGAAACATTGTACCTAAGTGCCTTTACTTATCCATAACTATTAAATTACCCAGTTATTTAATGACTCAGGTACTTAATGAATTAACAAACATATCCATCTCCTCTCAAGTGGGCCTATATATTTTTATATATTTTCTTGCCCCTCTACATAGAGATCATCATCACCTCTTTCTTGAACCCTATACATTGTACTTTAAACTTTATTTTGCATGTATCCCTCAATATGCCTCTCTTCAGTCCATATTCCATTTTACGTCCACTCCCTGATCTTCCCTTGGTCACAAGCCCTCCTATTCCCTTTCTCAGCATAAATTTAAATTTAAGAATACCAATAACTGGTTACCAAATGTTCCTTTCAACTCTGGGTTGTACCCGATTACAATTCCACTGATGGGAGTGTATTCACAAAAGTCTTTCGGAGATGCAAAATAATGCTTTTGCTTCTGATAGTTCTTAATCTCGCTGGGTACAGCAGTGCAAATCTCAGTCCCTTCTTTATTTGAACACTACATATATCAAAGTACTCTTTGCACTGTTGACTGACAATCATAGAATAATCTTGGAAAACCAGCACCTTTGCTTCATTTTTATTTTGCCCCACTTTGCCTCGTTGTGCATGAGCAGCACGCAGAATCGCCTCTTTCTGTGTGAAGTTTAGGAACTTTGCAATTACCACCTGTGATTTGTGCATCCTTCCTTCCACTGACCCAGGCAGTGGGCTCTCTCAATTATAGGGCCCCTTTCTGTGTTGAGTTTATAGTTGCTGGGCAGCCAGGCCTCCAGATAACCTCTCAAATCCGCCTCCGCCACTGTTTCAGCGATACCAACGAATCTAAGGTTCTTCCTTTGTCCTCTATTCTCCAGGTCATCAATTTTTTCTCCCTGCTGTTTAATAAGACCTTCCAACCTTTTTATAGTTGTACTCTGTGACTGCTGTGTGTCCTCCATTGCTGAAATGCGATGTTCTACCTATTCAATCCAGGGCCCGATTTCAGCGACAGCCTGATTCAGCTGCTCTATCTGCTCAGACAGGGACTGAAATCGCCTCTCCAATGCGGCCACCACCGCAGCAGAGACCTCTTCCACCATGCCGGCTTCTTGTCTGCCATTTGGGCCTGCCACGGGTAACGTGTCCTCCATTTTATTTTCCACCACGTGGCTCTTCTCCTTCTGTGCCAATTTTGCAGCCATCGGGTGTAAGCACAAAAGGCTTTATTCCACCTCACCTCTTCGTTTGGGGTATTCCCCTTATCTTCCGCTTGTGATATTTTCTGGGATGGGCGCTTCAAAACTTTAAAATATCAAATTTTCTCCAGGACCAAGCAGGAAGTCAGTCCTCACTTATGGGTGTCATCGACGCCGATGAAGCCCCAGCGGAGCATTTCCCCAGCTTTCCATAAAAGCCTTTGGGAATGCTGGCAAGCATGCGCGGTTCCCTTCCCGCCTAAAGGTGCCATCTTACCTCAGTCTCTTTTTTTCCGTGAAGCCCATCGGACGTGTGTCCTTTTTTTCCCGGAAAAGAGAAGGTTTTTTTTCTTGGCGTTATTTCGCTTTTTTCCTCGGATTCAACGTCTGTTCCCCTCCTGCCAGGTTTGGTACACCGGTATCGAATCCCTTTTTTCCTTTTTCGGTTTTTGCCCTTAGTGGCTAGGCGCTCGCGCCAATTCTTTTTCTTTTTCCCTGGAAGGCCGGTCCTTTGACCTCGCAGGGACCCTTTTCTCCCCGATGGCTTCCAGTGGTTTTAAAAAGTGTGATCGGTGTAAGAAGATAGTCTCTCACCGACACACATGACTGCTGCCTTCGGTGCCTTGGCCCGGACCACGATTCTAAAACGTGCGGGCCATGTGGAAAAATGTCTTCCAAGGCCCTCCGAAGTCGTCAGCAGCAAAGTGAAAGGCTTTTCTCGGACTCGGCCTCTGCCCGGGCCCGGACCTCGTCTGAGGCCTCGACATCTCGGGATTCCGATCCCGAGAGGGGTTGGAGCTCCTTGGACAGGGGGTCCCCCGACCGGGAACGTAAGAGGAAGAAGCGGCTCGCGAGGGTGGCGTCGGAGGAGGTCCCTGAGCCCTCGAGGGCCAGGTCTAAGACCCCCGACCGTCGGCTCGTGGACCAGGAGAAGCCAACTAAAGTTCCTTGCATGGAGCCAGAGTCTGCTGGACACGTAAGTCCTGTTGTCCTCGTGGACTCGCTTCCCCGAATACCGACGTCGGGCCCGGCGCCGCTGGGGCCCAAGTCGGGGGCTGCTGCGTCACCCGAGCTGAGGGTCAGGTTGACAGCCTTGCAGAGCAGAATGTCTGCCTTCATGGATCAGCAGCGGGCACTGATGGCCAGCCTGTTTGGCGCATCTGCCCCGACCACCGGGACATCGACTTCAAAGTCGACCCCGGAGACCGAGCCGATACTCGAGTCCCTTGCGGCTCGAAGTCGTCCTCTGTCGAGGTCTCCCTCGACCTCCCGTTTGGGACTGAGGTTCTCGACGCCGATGCCACCGACGTCGGGGCGGGTGCCTAGAGGCCCCGCAGGGTCGGACCTCGACTCGACATCGGACGAGTCTGCTTGGGAGACCGAAGACGAGGAGTCTCCTGACACCTTCAAGACTCGGTGTGTCCCTTTGGACTCACCAGAGTCTGAGCCCCGGAGTAGATCCCCTCCGGAGGATACTAGGCTCTCGGAGTTTGTCCGCGATATGGCCGCTGCTCTGGCTATCTCGGCTGACACCGAGGGGGAGCCTCGAGCCGAAGAGCTCGATGCTCTGCAGTATGACTCTCCTCCGAAGGAGGCCTTTACTGTTCCGGTTCCTTTGATGCTGGAACGGCTCCTCTTCCGGATGTGGGAGGCACCGGCCTCAGCGCCGGTTATGAGCAAGCGAGTCGATTCCATCTATCGGCTCCGAAAGAGTCCTGGCTTCCAGAAAGCACAGCTACCACACCATTCCATGGTTGTGGAATCGGCCATGCATCGTCTGAAGAGTCAGAAGATGC
This sequence comes from Ichthyophis bannanicus, assembly GCA_033557465.1. Taxonomy (NCBI): domain Eukaryota; kingdom Metazoa; phylum Chordata; class Amphibia; order Gymnophiona; family Ichthyophiidae; genus Ichthyophis; species Ichthyophis bannanicus. Next base: position 213,632,053 of record CM066037.1, read on the forward strand.
ACTCCGCGGTGCCTCCTGGAAGGGAAGCCCAAAGCCTTGATGGCGTCGGTAGAAAATGCTTTCAGGGCTCGATGCTTGCTTGCTGTGTCCACACTTACCAGCTGTACATGGGCATGTATTTAGGAGACCTGGCCAAGGAGTTGGCCGGATTCTCTGCTGGTCTCTCCGGGTAACCCTTGCAGAGTTTTAAGTCCTTGTCTTTGAGGATCTGGGAATGCTCTAAGTTCATGTCCCGCGCCGCCTACGATGGCTTCGAGGCTTCGGCCCGAGTAGCGGCAGCCGGCATCGCAGCCCGACGCCAGGCATGGCTGCAGTCATCGGACCTCGAGCCATGGGTTCAGGACAAGTTGGTCGATGTCCCTTGCCGAGGTGAAAAGCTTTTTGGCAAGCCTGTGGCCGAGAAGGCCGCTCAGCTCGAGACAGAGCACCTCACAAGGACAAGGCTGTCGAGGAAGACCTCTGTCCCTTCTCATAAGAAGAAGGGCTCGGGTAAAAAGTCCTTTTACCCGAGGAAGGGCACTGCCTACAAACAGTACCCACAATATCCGGCTGCCCAAGCTGCCCCCCAGGGTCAGCAAGCCAAGGGCCAGGGTAATGGGCCCCGTAGGCAGAGGACCCCCAAGCCTGCAGCCCCTGCTCCCACTCAGCAGGGTGGGGTTTTTTGACTCCTTGAGCATAGCCATACCTCCCTTGCAGACCCAACCCTGCACAGGAGGCTACCTAGCCTTGTTCGCCCACAAGTGGCCCTTGATAACCCAAGACAGTTGGGTGCTGGACATAGTCCATCGAGGCTATGCCCTGCACTTTCACCAACTGCCTCCGCCACACTTCCCAGGGGAACCTTTCCGGCCTCCCCTGCATACAGCCCTTCTCCTCCAGGAGCTAAAAGGTCTGTTGCTGGACAAGGCGGTGGAGCCTTTGCCTCCCCACTTCCAAGGTCACGGGTTTTACTCCAGGTATTTCTTGGTGCCAAAAAGAACCGGTGGTCTTCGACCCATTTTGGATCTCAGAAACCTGAACAAGTTTCTAGTGAAAGAGAAGTTCAAGATGCTTACTCTTGGAACACTTCTGCCCTACCTCCAGCAGGGAGATTGGCTTTGCTCTTTAGATCTAAAGGATGCTTACACTCACATCCTTATTCATCGAGACCACAGAAAGTACCTCAGGTTCATTGTGGGAGGAAACCATTGTCAGTACAGAGTACTGCCTTTTGGACTGACCTCCTCTCCCAGGGTGTTTGCCAAGTGCCTGGCAGTGGTGGCAGCCTACCTGAGAAATCAGGGCATCTGTGTTTCCTTACCTAGACGACTGGCTCATCAGAGGCCAGACTTCCCTAGAAGTTCAACAGGCCACCAACAGGACCATAGAACTGCTCCAAAAGGTGGACTTTGTCATCAACTTCGCAAAGTCCACTTTGCTCCCCTCCCAGAACTTGGAGTTCATAGGAGCAAGGTTGGATTCTCAGCTGGGAAGAGCGTTCTTACCAGTGGACCGAGCACAAAGGCTCTTGGACCTCGCCAGCACGTTTCTGCCCAGGTCCCTGGTCTCCGCCAGACTCTGTCTCAGGCTTCTGGGCCACATGGCGTCGACAGTACAGGTGACCCCCAATGCCAGGCTCAATATGAGGCCTGCCCAGTGGTGCCTTCGGACTCAGTGGTCACAAGCCTCAGGCAGTCGCAGAGACAGAATCAGAGTGTCCCACCGTTTCCTGGCCTCCCTCAACTGGTTGTTACACCCCCCAATCTGCTGGGGGGGTGCCCTGTCAGTTCCCACCTCATACAGTGGTACTGACCACCGATGCCTCTCTGCAGGGTTGGGGTGCACACTGCCTAGACAAGTGCACCCAGGGCCTGTGGTCTCATTGGGAGGCATCCCAGCAGATCAATCTACTGGAACTCAGAGCTATCCGCTTGGCCTTCAAGGACTTTACTGCTTCCCTGGCACAGCAGTCTGTCTTGATCCAGACAGACAACCAGGTGGCCATGTTCTATGTAAACAAACAGGGTGGATCTGGTTCCCAGCCCCTTTGCCAGGAGGCCCAGGACCTCTGTTCCTTTGCCCTGAAGCACAACATGCTCCTGAAAGCAGTCTATCTTCCAGGCCAGGAGAATTCCCTGGCCGACAGATTGAGCAGGATTCTGCAACCACACGAGTGGCAGCTACATCCTTTAGTGGTTCAAAAGATTTTCTTGAAATGGGGGCTTCCCTCCATAGACCTGTTTGCCAGTCCACTGAACAACCAGCTGCCAAGGTTCTGCTCCAGGCAATCGCATCCTCTGAGAGTAGCAGCAGATGCTTTTCTGATTCCCTGGACTCAGGGCCTACTCTATGCGTTTCCTCCCAGCCCTCTGGTGGCCCGAACACTGTTCAAGATTCTCTGAGACAGGGCCTCAGTCCTGGTAGCTCCCAGGTGGCCGAGGCAGTCTTGGTTCCCCCTCCTGCTTCAACTGGCAGTGGATCTGCCTCTTCCTCTGGGATTGCAACCCGACCTTCTCTCTCAGAATCAGGGCTCCTTGCTGCATCCCAATCTCAAAGCTCTCAATCTGATGGCATGGAGGCTGCAAGGGTAGTGTTGTCTCCCTGGGGCCTGCCTCCCGAGGTTGAGGAAGTTCTCCTAGCCTCCAGGAAACAATCCACTAGGAAGACCTATGCTCTCAAGTGGAAAAGGTTCTCTGTGTGGTGTCAGCTACGTGCTGAAGATCCTTTCTCCTGTACTGTGTCAGTAGTGCTTCAGTACCTGCTGCACTTGTCCAATCAGGGTCTCAAGTCCAACTCTGTTCGGGTCCACCTCTCTGCTTTAGCAGCTCATCACTCCCTAGTTGAGGGCCATTCCTTGTCTGTGCACCCTTTGGTGTCTAGGTTTCTCAGAGGCTTGCTTCTGCTCAAGCCTCCCATACGTCGTCCTGCTCCTGAGTGGGAGCTTAATGTGGTCTTGCAGCAGCTGACTCGCCCACCTTTTGAGCCTATGGCTACTTGCCCTCTACGCTTCCTTTCCTGGAAGACTCTCTTTCTGATAGCCCTTACTTCGGCTAGGAGAGTGAGTGAGCTTCAGGCCTTGGTCTGTGATAGACCTTACACCAGGTTCTATAAAAACAGGGTGGTCCTCAGGACTCACCCTAAGTTCCTTCCTAAGGTTGTCACCTATTTCCACCTCAACCAGGAGGTGGTTCTTCCTACTTTCTTCCCTAGGCCTCATGCAAGTCAGGCTGAGACAGTTCTCCATACCTTGGACTGTAGGAGGGACTTATCCTTCTACCTTGAACGTACGCAGGGTCACAGGAAGGCTTCTCAGCTATTCCTCTCTTTTGACCCCAATAACTTGGGGAGGCCTGTGTTCAAGCGTACCTTGTCCATCTGGGTGGCTGACTGTATCACCTGGGCTTACAAGGCAGCTGACCTTCCTTTGCAGGGTAGGGTCACGGCCCACCGTGTGAGGGTAATGGCTGCATCAGTGGCTCACCTCCGCTCTGTTCCATTGCAAGACATCTGCAGGGCTGCTACTTGGTTTTCAAGCCACTTTTGCAGCCCACTACTGTCTGGAGAGGGAGTCCCGTAGGGACAGTGCTTTTGGCCAAGCAGTACTCCGGAATCTCTTTGAGGTCTAGGCAACTTCTGCCCTCTGGTTGGGCTACCTGTGGAGGGTGTGTCCTTGCAAAGCCTTTATTGTGTTGCTGAGAGTAGAGGGAGTTCTCTTGTTCAGCCTGGGTTCCTGGTAGCCCAGAGCTGGGGAGTCACCCATAAGTGAGGACTGACTTCCTGCTTGGTCCTGGAGAAAGAGTAGTTGCTCACTTGTAACGGGTGTTCTCCAGGAGCAGCAGGAATCAGTCCTCACTACCCTCCCTCCTCTCCTTGGAGTTGCAGTTGTACATAGTTTAATTTTTACATTTTTGTGTGCTGTTCTTAGCTATGTCATTTGACTGAGGTAAGATGGCACCTTTAGGCGGGAAGGGAACCGCGCATGCGTGCCAGCATTCCCAAAGGCTTTCATGGAAAGCTGGGGAAATGCTCCGCTGGGGCTTCATCGGCGTCGATGACACCCATAAGTGAGGACTGATTCCTGCTGCTCCTGGAGAACACCTGTTACAGGTGAGTAACTACTCTATCGTGCAGGAAGCTCCAGAGCCCAGCGTCTTCACGACCACCTTGCTTACCGCATCACGTGATCTTCCCGTGGTGCCAATATTTAAAGCATGACACTGACATTCTGGGGGCGAAATCGACATTGCTCTGCAGTGGCAGGTACAGAGATTGGAACAGCAAATGGCCCAGTTTGCTATATAGCCATCTCCAGACCAACTGAGAGGACCGAATAAGAACACAGCTACAGAGATGGCTGGGTAACTTGGCGGCGGTTGCGTGTAAAACATATTTCAGAGCCAAGGGAGCCACCAGGGCCCACTGTCATGCCAAGTTAGTGTAGTCCTCCGTGTCAAACAGCCAGTTTTTAAGGTGTCGAAGGAGACGAGCCAAATTATAGGCCCTGAGGTCAGGTACTTCCATGCCCTCATGACACCAGGAGCTTTCGAGAGTATGCAGTGCAGTACCTGCCTGCCGGCCCTGCCAAAGAAAGCGGGACAAACAGCAGTCCAGACGGATTAGGTCTTTCCTCAGTAGCCAAAGAGGCAAAAGTTGTAACATATAGAGCCAGTGGTGTAATGCCACCATTTTAAGCAGATTGATACATCCTCCCAAGGAGAGAGGCAGGTCTCTCCATCGCTCCTGCCTCCATGTGATCTAGACCAGTAAAGGCGTCACATTGCATTTGTACAGGTCTTCTGGGGAAGTGGGTATCATGACCCCCAGATAGCTGAAAGGATGATCGGCCCACCACAATTTAAATCCCCCTCAGGATGTAGGGAGCGAAGACTGTGTGGGCAGGGCCTCTGATTTTCTCTAAGTGAAGCCTATATCCAAACAAGTTATCATAGTTGCAAAATTTCTCTAGTAAGATGGGTAGAGCCCTTCTTGCTTCCATAAGATGGACCAGGAAGTCATCTGCATAGGCTGAAATCGTGAACTCATGCTTCCCCATTCAAACCCCACTGATCTGCGAGTTAGCAAGGATGCAGGCCAACAGTGGTTCCCGTGTAAGCAAAAACAGGAGGGGAGACAGGGCAACCCTGTCATGTTCCCCTTCATGTAGGAAAATATTCTGTATTCAGTCCATTGACCAATATTTGTGCTCCAGGGGCTACATAAAGTGCTCCTAATGTCTGTATAAAGAGACCATCAAAGCCCAATTTTTCTAGTGCTAAAAATATATAACACTCCCCCCTCAACAGCGAAGGAAGTACCGCAGGCACGCAATAGTGCTGAGAAGCTAAGATTTGTCAAATGTTCCCCACTGCCTGTCGACTCCTGACAATTCCCACTTGAGATGAGTGGATCAGTCGAGGCATCAGGGGTAAGAGGCACTCAGCAATCACTTTGGTCATAATCTTAAGGTCCATGTTAAGTAAAGAAATAGGGCGATAGGACTCTGGGAGGAGTGATTGTATACCCACCTTATCAGAGCCTCATTGTTACGATATAGCACAGTTTGTAGCAAGGCCAAGTGCTGGTATATTTCTGTTAGAGGTACACTTATCAGATTGTTCAACATTTGATAGAATTCTGTGCTAAACCCAAAAGGACCTGGTTCACGCGGTGTATGTAAGGTCTTAATAACCTGCTGAACCTCCCTTGGGGTTATGGAGGTGTTTGCTGGGCCCTGTCTAACCGCGGGAGGTTACAAGTCCTTAAGTACGTCCGAGCGTGGGATTTGTCACAATCCTCTGCTGTGTATAACCAATGGTAATAGGACAAAAAAAGCTTCCTCGCCTAAAGGTGCCATCTTACCTTAGTCTCTTTTTTTCCGAGAAGTCCACCGGACGTGTGTCCTGTTCTCCCGGATAAGTGATTTTTTCTTCGGCGATTTTTCGCTATTTTCTCCGGTTCGATGCCGGTTCCCCTCCTGCCGGGTTCGGTACACCGGTATCGAGCCCGTTTATTTCTTTTTCGTTTTTTGCCCTTTGTGGCTGGCGTTCGCACCCTTTTTTCGTTTTTCCCTGGAAGGCCGGTCTTTTGACCTCGCAGGGGCTCTTTTTTCCCCGATGGCTTCCAGTGGTTTCAAAAAGTGTGATCGGTGTAAGAAACTTATGTCTCTCACCGACACACACAACTGCTGCCTTTGGTGCCTCGGCCCCGACCACGACCCCAAGTCGTGTGGGCCATGTGGGAAGATGTCTTCCAAGGCACTCAAGAGTCAACAGCATCAGAAGGAACGGTTTTTCTCGGATTCTGCCTCCGGCCGGGCCCGGACCTCATCTGAGGCCTCGACATCTCGGGATTCCGATCCCGAGCGCCCTCGAAGCTCCTCGGACAGGGGGTCCCCCGACCAGGAACGCAAGAGGAAGAAGCGGCTCGCGAGGGCGGCGTTGGAGGAGGTCCCAGGTCCCTCGAGGGCCAGGTCTAAGACCCCCGACCGCCGTCCTGGGCCCGTGGACCAAGAGAAGTCTGCAAAGGTTCCTCGCATGGAGCCGGAGTCTGCTGGACACGTAAGCCCCTTTGTCCTCGTGGACTCTCCTCCCAGAGAGCCGACGTTGGGCCTGGCGCCGCCGGGGCCCGAGTCGGTGGCTGCTGCGTCTCCCGAGCTGAGTCTCGGGATGACAGCCTTGGAGTGCAGACTGTCTGCCTTCATGGAGCAGCAGCGGGCACTGATGGCCAGCCTGTCTGGTGCATCTGCCCCGACCACCGGGATGTCGACTTCGAAGTCAACCCCGGAGACCGAGCCGATACTCGAGACCCTCGTGGCTCGAAGTCGTCCTCGGTCGAGGTCTCCCTCGACCTCCTGTTCGGGACCAAGGGTGTCGACGCCGGAGCACCCGGCGTCGGGGCAGGTGCCTCGGGGCCCCGCGGGGTCGGACCCTGACTCCTCGGATGAGTCTGCCTGGGAGACGGAGGACGAGGAGTCTCCTGATACTTTTAAGACTCTGTGCGTCCCGTCGGACTCACCGCAGTCTGAGCCCCGGAGTAGATCCCCTCCGGAGGACACTAGGTTCTCAGAGTTCGTTCGGGATATGGCCGCTGCATTAGCTATCCCTGCCGATCCCGAGGAAGAACCTCGAGCCGAGGAGCTCGATGCTCTACAGTATGACTCTCCTCCGAAGGAGGCCTTTACTGTCCCGGTTCCTCCGATGCTGGAACGGCTCCCCTTCCGGATGTGGGAGGCACCGGCCTCGGCGCCGGTTCTGAGCAAGCGTGTCGATTCCATCTATCGGCTCCGCAAGAGTCCTGCTTTCCAGAAATCACAGCTACCACACCATTCCATGTTTCTGGAATTGGCCATGCATCGCCTGAAGAGCCAGAAGATGCACTCCGCGGTGCCCCCCTGCAGGGAGGCCCGCAACCTCGATGGCGTCGGTAGGAAGTGCTTCCAGGGATCTATGCTTGCTTGCCGTGTTCAGTCTTACCAGCTGTACATGGGCATGTACTTGCGAGACCTGGCCAAGGAGTTTGCCGGATTCTCTGCTGGTCTCTCCGGGGAACCCTTGCAGATATTTAAGACCTTGTCTTCGGGGATTCGGGAATGCTCCAAGTTCATTTCCCGTGCCGCCCACGATGGCTTCGAGGCTTCGGCCCGAGTAGCGGCTGCCGGCATCGTGTCTCAAAGCCAGGCGTGGCTGCAGTCATCGGACCTCGAGCCATGGGTTCAGGACAAGTTGGTCGATGTCCCCTGCCGAGGTGAGAACCTTTTTGGCAAACCCGTGACCGAGAAGGCCGCTCAGCTCGAGACCGAGCACCTTACCCGGACAGGGCTATCGAGGAAGACCTCTCTGCCCCTTCACATAAGAAGGGGGGCTCGGGTAAAAAGTCCTTTTACCCGAGGAAGGGCACTGCCTACAAATAGTACCCTCAGTATTAGGCTGCCCAAGCTGCCCCACAGGGTCAGCAAGCCAAGGGCCAGGGTAATGGGCCCCGTAGGCAGAGAACCCCCAAGCCTCCGGCCCCTGCTACCACTCAGCAGGGTGGGGGTTTTTGACTCCTTGAGCGTAGCCACTCCGTCCCTGCTTTCCCAGCCCTGCACAGGCGGTCGCCTTGTACACTTTGCCCACCTGTGGCCTCTCATTACCACCGACAGTTGGGTGCTGGACATAGTCCAAAGGGGCTATGCCCTGCATTTTCATCAACTGCCTCCTCCTTACTTCCCAGGGGAGCCCTTGAGGCCTCCCCTGCACACAGACCTTCTCCTTCGAGAGCTCCAAGGTCTGTTGGTGGACAGGGCGGTGGAGCCTGTGCCTCCCCACTTGCAAGGTCACGGATTCTACTCCAGGTATTTCCTGGTACCCAAAAGAACCGGTGGCCTTCGACCCATTCTGGACCACAGGAACCTCAACAAGTTCCTAGAGAAAGAAAAGTTAAAGATGCTTACTCTTGGAACACTTCTGCCCTACCTCCAGCAGGGAGATTGGCTATGCTCCTTAGATCTAAAGGATGGGTACATTCTCCAGGACCAAGCCGGAAGTCAGTCCTCTCATATGGGTGACGGCGCCGACGGAGCCCTCGCAGAGCAATTTCCCCAGCTTTCAAAGAAAGCCTTTGGGAATTGCAGCGCGCATGCGCGGTCCCCTTCCCGCCCAAGGGTGCCATCTTGCTCAGTCTTCTTTTTTCCACGGAGCCCTACAGACGCTGTTTGTGATCGCCGCTGAAAAAGTTGATTTTTATTATTTTTTCTTGTCTCGATTCGACACCGGATTCTTTTCCCGCCTGGACTCGATACACCGGTATCGAGTCCTTTCGTGATTTTTTTCGTATTTTGTCCTTCGTGACTGGCGTTCACGCCATTTTTTCCTTTTCCTGGCAGCCCTGTCTTTTGACCTCGCAGGGGCCCTTTTTCCCCCGATGGCTGCCAGCGGGTTTAAAAAGTGTGATTGGTGTAAGAAACTTATGTCTCTTACCGACACATACGACTGCTGCCTCAGCTGCCTTGGACGCGATCACGACCCGATGATCTGTGGTCCATGTAGCAAGATGTCCTCTAAAGCGTTGAGGAGTCGGCAGCAACAAAGGGAAAAAATCTTCTCTGACTCCGCGTCCGGCCGGGCCCGGACCTCGTCAGAGGCTTCGATGTCTCGGGACTCCGGTCCTGAGCATCGTCGGAGTTCCTCTGAGCGGGGGTCTCCTGCCTGGGAGCATCATCGGAAGAAGAAACCCGCGAGGTCGGCGACGGTGGACGCTCCTGGTTCCTCGAGGGCCAGGTCGCATAGCCCCGATAGCCTTCCCGGTTTCTCGGAGTCGGAGAGGCCTTCAAAACACCCTCGTCTCGAGTTGGATTCTCCTGGATACGTGAGTACTGTAGTCCTCGTGGACTCACCTCTGAAGGAGCCGACGTCGGACGGGCCCGAGTCGGGGACTGCTGGGTCTCCTGAGCTCGGACTCAGGTTGACGGCCTTGGAGAGCAGTTTGGCTGCCTTCATGGACCAGCAGCGGGCATTGATCGCTGGCCTCGCTGGTGCTTCTGCCCCGACCGCCGGGACCTCGACATCCAAGTCGACCCCGGAGACCGAGCCGATCCTCGAGTCCATGCGGGCTCGAGTCGATCCTCGATCGCGGTCTCCCTCGGCCTCCCGTTCGGGACCGAGGTGGTCGACTCTGTCGGCGTCGGGGCGGAAAGCAACGATGCCCGCCCGACCGGAGCCGCTCGATTCCTCCTCCGAGGAATCTGCCTGGGAGACTGAGGACGAAGAGTCCCCTGGTACTTTTCGGACTCGGTGTGTCCCATCGGACTCGCCCGAGTCGGAACCTCAGAGACGATCCCCCCCGGAGGACACCCGGTTTTCGGACTTCGTGCGGGAAATGGCCAAAGCCTTGGCATTCCCCGCGGATCCTGAGGAGGAGCCTCGAGCCGAAGAGCTTGATGCCCTCCAGTGTGACTCTCCCCCGAAGGAGGCCTTTACTGTACCGGTTCCTCCGATGCTGGAGCGACTTCTCTTCCGCATGTGGGAGAGCCCAGCGTCGGCACCGGTGTTAAGCAAGCGAGTCGATTCCATTTATCGAGTCCGCAAGAGCCCCGGGTTCCAAAAGGCACAACTACCGCACCATTCCATGGTGGTGGAATCGGCCATGCATCGACTCAAGAGTCAGAAGATGCACTCCTTGGTGCCTCCCGGCCGGGAGGCCCGGAACCTGGATGCCCTCGGTAGGAAGTGCTTCCAGGGCTCTATGCTTGCTTGTCGAGTCCAGACTTACCAGCTCTATATGGGCATGTATCTCCGAGACCTGGGAAAAGAAATTGCCGGATTCTCTGCTGGTCTCTCCGAGGAACCTTTGCAGAGGTTCCAGGCCCTATCCACAGGTATTCGTGAGTGCTCGAAATTTATCTCTCGAGCAGCCTACGATGGCTTCGAAGCATCGGCTCGGGTAGCTGGAGCCGGCATCGGTGCCCGCCGACAGGCTTGGCTTCAGTCATCCGACCTCAAGCCATGGGTACAGGACAAGTGGGTCGATGTCCCCTGCAAAGGTGAAAACCTCTTTGGCAAGCCCATGGCTGAAAAGGCTGCAGAACTCGAGACCGAGACTCTGACCAGGACTAGGCTGTCCAGGAAAACCTCTGCCCCTTCTCATAAAAAGAAGGGCTCGGGGAAAAAGCCCTTTTACCCGAGGAAGGCAGCTGCCTAAAAACACTACCCTCACTATCAGGCCCCAGTAGCTCCCCCACAGGGTCAGCAGGCCAAGGGACGGGGTAATGGGTCCCGTAGGCAGCAAGCCCCCAAGCCCACAACACCGGCCCCTGCTCAGCAGGGTGGGGGCTTTTGACTCCATCAGCATAGCCTCTTCCCCTCCACTGGTTTCTCTCAGCACAGGAGGCCGGCGGGTCCACTTTGCCCAAAGATGGTCAGCAATCACTTCAGATACCTGGGTGCTTCATATAGTTCAAAAAGGCTATCATCTCACTTTCACCAGGTACCCTCCCTCCTACTTTCCAGGGGAGCCTCCCAGACTCCCTCTGCACAGGGACTTGCTCCTTCAGGAGTTAGCAGGTCTTCTTCAGGAACAGGCTGTGGAACCGGTGCCCCACCACCTGAGAGGTCAAAGCTTTTATTCCAGGTATTTCCTGATACCAAAACGAACAGGAGGCCTCAGACCCATCCTGGACTTGCGAAACCTCAACAAGTTCCTGACAAGGGAAAAGTTCAAGATGCTCACCCTTGGAATCCTGCTGCCCTACCTCCAGCAGGGAGACTGGCTATGCTCCTTAGATCTAAAGGATGCCTATACTCACATCCTTGTTCATCCAGACCACAGACAATATCTCCGGTTTGTTGTGGGAGGAAATCATTACCAGTACAGAGTCCTGCCCTTTGGCCTATCCTCCACCCCCAGGGTGTTCACCAAATGCCTAGCAGTGGTGGCGGCCTATCTAAGGCTTCAAGGCCTCTTTGTATTTCCATACCTGGACGACTGGCTCATAAGGGGCCAGTCTATCCAGGAGGCCACTCAAGCCACTCTTCACATTGTATCTCTGCTCCAGCACTTGGGATTTGTCATAAATTTCGCAAAGTCCGCTTTGCTCCCCTCTCAGGATCTCAAATTCATCGGCGCAAGGCTGAACACACTTCAGGCAAAGGCCTTCCTGCCTCTGGACAGGGCACACAGGCTCATGAATCTAGCCAGCCACTTTCTCAGCAATTCCCTGGTCTCTGCCAGGCAATTTCTGAGACTGCTCGGCCATATGGCTTCCACGGTCCATGTAACCCCCAATGCCCGCCTGAACATGTGTCCTGCTCAATGGTGCCTTCGCACTCAATGGCATCAAGCCACGGGGAACTTGGCGGACTCAGTACAGGTCTCCAACCTGCTAGTCTATTCTCTTCAGTGGTGGATTCATCTGCCAAACCTGGTGCTGGGAGTGGATTTTCAATCTCCTCCGCCTTCTCAGGTTCTAACGACCGATGCTTCTCTCCTGGGTTGGGGAGCACATTGCCAGGGAACATGTACTCAAGGCCTCTGGACTCCTTGGGAGTCTGCTCAGCAGATAAACTTCCTGGAGCTCAGAGCCATTCGCCTAGCTCTGAGAGCCTTCGCCCACCTCACTTCTCACCAATCTGTACTAGTCCAGACGGACAATCAAGTTGCAATGTTCTACGTGAACAAACAAGGAGGCACAGGCTCCTTCCTTCTCTGTCAGGAGGCACGAAGACTGTGCTCTTGGGCCGTCCTTCACGGCATCTTCCTCAAAGCTGTCTATCTCCCCGGTCAAGAAAATTGCCTGGCAGACAGGCTGAGCAGGATCCTCCAACCTCACGAATGGAGATTGGATCCGTTGGTAGTTCAGCAGATCTTTCTCAAGTGGGGCCTCCCCACCATGGATCTATTTGCCAGTCCACTGAACACGCAGCTTCCCAGATTCTGCTCTCGGCAACCGCATCCTCTCAGAGTAGCGGCGGATGCTTTTCTGATTCCATGGTCCACAGGCCTCTTGTATGCCTTTCCTCCCATGCCGCTGGTGTCTCCGACACTCTTCAAAGTTCTCAGAGACAAAGCCTCAATGATCCTAGTGGCTCCCCGGTGGCCGAGACAACCTTGGTTCCCGCTTCTAATGCAGCTGGCGGTGGACACTCCTCTTCCTCTGGGGTTTCAACCCGATCTCCTGACACAGGGTCAGGGGTCTCTCCTACACCCCAACCTCTGGTCCCTTCATCTGATGGCCTGGCTGCTGAAAGGGTAGTCCTTGCTCTCCTCCTGCTGCCTCGGGAGGTGGAAGAGGTTGTCTTGGCCTCGAGGAGGCCTTCCACCCGGAAGTCCTACGCTCTTAAGTGGCGTCGGTTCTCTATTTGGTGTGCTCAGCAGTCTGAGAATCCCTTCTCCTGCTTGGTGGCAGTGGTCTTGCAATATTTGCTTTACCTCTCCAATCTGGGCCTTAAGTCCAACTCTGTCAGAGTCCACCTCAGTGCTCTCTCTGCGCATCACGCACAGGTGGACGCAGGCCTCTTTCCAACCACCCTTTGGTGGCTCGTTTTCTCCGAGGCCTCCTTCTCCTTAAGCCTCCTTTGCGGCCTCCAGCCCCTGAATGGGATCTGAATGTGGTCTTGCAGCTAATTACCTGTCCGCCTTTTGAGCCTATGGCTACCTGCCCTCTTCGTTTTCTTTCCTGGAAAGCTTTGTTTTTGGTAGCCCTTACTTCTGCTAGGCGCGTTAGTGAACTGCAGGCCCTAGTGTCTGATCCCCCTTACACTAGGTTCTACAGGAATAGGGTAGTCTTGCGGACTCACCCTAAGTTTCTTCCAAAGGTGGTTTCTCCGTTTCATATCAGCCTGGAGGTAGTTCTCCCTACCTTCTTTCCCAGGCCCCACTCCAGCCGAGCTGAGATGGTCCTGCCTACCCTGGACTGTAGCAGGGCCTTATCCTTCTACCTTGACCGTACGCGAGAGCATAGGAGAGCTGTTCAGCTCTTCGTTTCTTTTGACCCCAATAAGTTGGGGCTACCTGTCTCCAAGCGTACTTTGTCCATATGGGTTGCAGACTGTATCGCGTGGGCTTATGGGGCAGCCGGCCTCTCGTTGGAGGGCCGAGTCACGGCTCATCGTGTTAGGGCGAAGGCTGCGTCAGTGGCTCATCTCCGCTCTGTTCCGTTGGCAGACATCTGCCGGGCCGCTACTTGGTCTTCAAGCCAGACTTTTGCGGCCCATTACTGCCTGGAGAGGGAGTCCCACAGGGACAGTGCTTTCGGTCAGGTAGTTCTCCATAATCTCTTTGAGATTTAGGCAACTCCTACCCTCCGACCCAGATGTTGGGCTACCGGTCGGGGGCATTTTTCAGAGAAGATTCCTTCCTTCTGTGCTGCTGAGCTAGAGGGAGCTCCTTTTTCCGCTTGGGGTCTCCGGTAGCCTTAAGCTCGGGAGTCCCATATGTGAGGACTGACTCCTTGCTTGGTCCTTGAGAAAGAGTAGTTACTCACCTGTAACAGGTGTTCTCCAGGAGCAGCAGGAATCAGTCCTCACAACCCTCCCTCCTCCCCTTGGAGTTGCAGTCCTATCATTTCGTTTTTGCTAATTTTTTGCTGTCTTTTAGCTATGTCAGACAGAGCAAGATGGCACCTTTGGGCGGGAAGGGGACCGCGCATGCGCGCTGCAATTCCCAAAGGCTTTCTTTGAAAGCTTGGGAAATTGCTCCGCGAGGGCTCCGTCAGCACCGACGTCACCCATATGTGAGGACTGATTCCTGCTGCTCCTGGAGAACACCTGTTACAGGTGAGTAACTGCTCTCTCACATCCTCATACATCCAGACCACAGAAAGTACCTGAGGTTCATTGTGGGAGGAAACCATTGTCAGTACAGGGTACTACCTTTTGGCCTGACCTCCGCTCCCAGGGTCTTTACCAAGTGCCTGGCAGTGATTGCGGCCTACCTAAGAAATCAAGGCATCTTTGTCTTTTCCTATCTGGACGACTGGCTCATCAGGGGTCAGACGTCCCTGGAGGCCAGTCAAGCCACCCTCAGAACCATTGCTCTGCTTCAAAACGTGGGCTTTGTCTTAAACTTCGCAAAGTCCACTTTGCTCCCATCCCAGAACTTGGAGTTCATAGGGGCAAGGTTGGATTCTCAACTGGCAAAGGCATTCTTGCCAGAAGATAGGGCTCAAAGACTGATGGACGTGGCCAAACAGTTCCTAAACAGGTCCCAGGTCTCCGCCAGACTCTGCCTCAGACTTCTGGGCCACATGTCTTCGACAGTGCATTTGACTCCCAATGCCAGGCTCCATATGAGTCCGGCACAGTGGTGCCTTAGGATTCAGTGGTCTCAAGCCACAGGCCGCCTAAGAGACAGGATAAAGGTGTCCAGACCCTTTTTGACCTCCCTCAGCTGGTGGCTACATCCACCCAATCTGCTGAAGGGGGGATGCCCTTCCAAATGCCAGAATACTCGTTGGTCCTCACCACCGACGCCTCTCTGAAGGGCTGGGGTGCTCATTGTCTAGACAAGTGCACTCAGGGCCTCTGGTCTCCCTGGGAGGCAGCCCAACAAATCAATCTCCTGGAACTTTGAGCTATCCACTTAGCTCTCAAGGCTTTTTCTCCGGCCCTGGCTCACCGCTCAGTCTTGATTCAAACAGACAACCAGGTAGCCATGTTTTATGTGAACAAATAGGGCGGGACTGGGTCCAAGCTCCTGTGTCGAGAGACTCAGGACCTTTGTTCCTTTACCCTGAAGCACAACATGCTTCTCAAGGCGGTGTACCTTCCAGGCCAGGAGAACTGCCTGGCCGACCGGTTGAGCAGAATTCTACAGCCCCACGAGTGGCAGCTGCATCCCTTGGTCGTTCAGAAGATCTTCCTGAAGTGGGGTCTCCCTTGGATAGATCTCTTTGCCAGTCCACTGAACAAGCAACTGCCCAAGTTCTGCTCCAGGCAACCGCATCCTTTGAGGTTAGCTCCAGATGCTTTTCTGATGTCCTGGTCTCAGGGCCTCCTGTATGCGTTTCCTCCCACGCCCTTGGTGGCCCGAACTCTTTTCAAGACTCTTCAGGACAAGGCCTCGGTCCTGCTGGTAGCTCCCAGGTGGCCGAGGCAGCCTTGGTTTCCACTTCTGCTTCAGCTGGCAGTGGATTTCCCACTACCTCTGGGGTTACAACCCAACCTTCTCTCACAGGAGCCAGGGTTCCCTTCTGCACCCCAATCTCAAAGCTCTCAATTTGATGGCCTGGAGGCTGCAAGGGTAGTTTTGGCTCCCTGTGGCCTACCTCAGGATGTTGAGGAGGTTGTCCTAGCCTCTAGGAAACAGTCCACTAGGAAAACCTATGCCCTCAAATGGAAGAGGTTTTCTGTGTGGTGTCAGCTACATACAGAGGATCCTTTCTCCTGTACTGTGCCAGTAGTGCTTCAGTACTTACTGCACGTCCAATCAGGGACTTAAGTCCAATTCTGTTCGTGTCCACCTCTCAGCTCTAGCAGCTCACCACTCACTGGTGGAGGGACATTCTCTGTCCGGTCACCCTTTGGTGTCCCTCTTTCTCAGGGGCTTGCTTTTGCTCAAGCCTCCCATCCGTCCTCCTGCTCCTGAGTGGGGAGCTGACTGTGGTCTTGCAGCAACTGACTCGCCCACCCTTTGAGCCGATGGCTACTTGCCCTCTACGCTTCCTCTCCTGGAAGACTCTCTTCCTGATAGCTCTCACCTCGGCTAGGCGAGTGAGTGAGCTTCAGGCCCTGGTCTGTGATAGACCTTATACCCGGATTTATAGAAACAGGGTAGTCCTCAGGACTCATCCCAAGTTCCTTCCTAAGGTTGTCTCCTCTTTCCACCTCCAATCAGGAGGTGGTTCTTCCAACATTCTTCCCTAGGCCTCATGCTAGCCAGGCTGAAGCAGTCCTGCATACCCTGGACTGTAGGAGGGCCTTATCCTTCTACCTTGACTGTACGCAGCGGCATAGGAGGGCTACTCAGCTCTTCGTCTCCTTTGACCCCAATAAGTTGGGGTTGGCTGTGTCCAAGCGTACCTTGTCCATCTGGGTGGCTGACTGTATCACCTGGGCTTACAAGGCGGCTGACCTTGCTTTGCAGGGTAGGGTCACAGCCCGTCGTGTCAGGGCAATGGCTGCCTCAATGGCTCGTCTCCGCTCTGTGCCCTTGGTAGACATCTGCAGGGCTGCAACTTGGTCTTCAAGCCAGGCTTTTGCTGCCCATTACTGTCTGGAGAGGGAGTCCCGTAGGGACAGTGCTTTTGGCCAAGCAGTACTACGGAATCTCTTTGAGGTTTAGGCATCTCCTGCCCTCTGTTGGGCTACCGGTGGAGGTTGTGTCCTTGAAAAGCCTTTCTTTGATGCTGTGACTAGAGGGAGTTCTCTTGTTCAGCCTGGGTTCCTTGGTAGCCCAGAGCTAGGGAGTCACCCATATGTGAGGACTGACTTCCTGCTTGGTCCTGGAGAAAGAGTAGTTACTCACCTGTAACGGGTGTTCTCCAGGAGCAGCAGGAATCAGTCCTCACAACCCTCCCTTCTCCCCTTGGAGTTGCAGTTGTACATAGTTTGTTTTTACATTTTTTTTGTGTGCTGTTCTTAGCTATGTCATTTGACTGAGGTAAGATGGCACCTTTAGGCGGGAAGGGAACCGCGCATGCGTGACAGCATTCCCAAAGGCTTTCATGGAAAGCTGAGGAAATGCTCCACTGGGGCTTCATCGGCGCCGATGACACCCATATGTGAGGACTGATTCCTGCTGCCCCTGGAGAACACCTGTTACAGGTGAGTAACTACTCTATCTGTAATGCAACATAGTTCTCTTCGCATGGGCATGGATAAGTGTTATCGGTTTGCTCTGCAAGGCCATGTAAGCTTTCAGATTTTTCCATCGTATCGTGACGTTCCAAACGCTTCCTAAGGAGCAGTAGCTGTTTCCCCCAGTCAACCAATTTCCGATTGGCCTCCTTCCAGCAATGACTCTGATATCTGATAATCGCACCTCGCAGATAGGCTTTAGCAGTTCCTAAAAAAGGGAAGAGTTATCCTTGTTCTCCCTTTAGTATCTTTGTAGAACTCCCATTATTTCCTTAAACTATTAGTCTGTCACCTTTAAGGCGGAACGGGAATCGCCAACATCCCCTACCCCTTGATGATAGGGTCAAATCAACATCCATACAGAACATGACATGGTCAGAGGTCTGACCCGTTCCAATCTGTGCTTCCCGGACCTTATTCAGGAGTCCTTGAGATATCAAGAAATAACACAGGTACACTACCAAAAAACTGCCTCCAGTTTTGCAACTGATTCCTATAGATTTTGGGGTGCTGAATCCAGGAAAAATAGCCAAAATGTTCCATCACGTCACGTTTTCTTGCAAAATTAGATTTCTTACCCATATAAGGAATGTTCACATAATTTCTTTTTAGCCGACTGCAGTTTATTTTCTTTGCCCAAAATAGAGGTTGTAATGGTTAACTAACTAGAAACACTCCCTCATGATATTTTAGAGTGTGTTGTATTCATTTTATACATTAACAGGACAATTGGGAGGCGGGGGGCTAAATCCAGTACTCGCGCTGGCGCATGTTCTTTCCTGTTCGCCTCGCCTCGTTCGCTCGCTCGCTCAAACACGGTGGTTGCGACATGAACGTTCCTGTCAAATTTCAGTTTCTTGCAAGTTCATTATTACCTTTTGTTTGCTCAGTCGTAATCCAGCTTTATTCCGAAGTGGTTCACTACAGTTGTAGTTTGCAGTGCTGTGTATTTGTGATGGCTCACAGAGCCAGAGGTTGCGTCAACTCTCCGGACAGTTTTTGTTTTATTTGTGGGGAATATACCGTGAAAAAGCGGCAGAGGAACATTTCTGCATTTATTAAAAAAGTATATTTCGCCTATTTCGGTTTGAAGTTAGGCGATCAAGACAAACCGTGGACTCCTCACAAAGTGTGCAAGACATGTGAGGAAGATCTACGCTTATGGATGAAAGGTAAAAAACAAGCATTTCGTTTCGGAATGCCTATGATGTGGCGTGAACAAAGAGACCACAGCAGTGACTGCTATTTTTGCTCTTGCATTGTGAAGGGATACAACTTAAAAAATAAGAACGTAATAAGTTACCCCAACCTTCCCTCAGCAATTAGGCCTGTGCCTCATAGCAACGAAGTACCTGTGCCTGAACCACCAAAATCTTTGGATCATATTTGTGTGGACGGTTCTGATCATGATGAGACTCATCAGATGGCTTTTCCCGATGAGTCCAGTACTTCCGAGTTTGAAACTGAACCAGATCCAAAACCTGAACTTTTCTCTCAAGCTGAATTGAATGATTTAGTCCGGGATTTAGGACTCCCAAAAGATGCTGCCCAACTGCTAGGTTCTCGGCTTAAACAGAAAAATCTATTGTCACCAGGAACAACTTTTTATTGGTACCGCAACCGCAAGACACAATTTTTGAAGTATTTCAGCAAAGAGGAAGATTTGGTATTTTGCAACGATATATACGGAGTGATGGAAAAGTTTAAACTCAAGTATGATCCTGCTGAATGGCGGCTGTTCATTGATTCGTCAAAAGACAGCATAAAAGGTGTTCTTCATAATGGCAACACATTCGCTTCAGTTCCTATTGCTTACTCTGTTATTCTCCAAGAAAAATACGAGAATTTGGCCCTGATTCTTCAGAAGATTCGTTATGATGAGCATAAGTGGATGATTTGTGGAGACTTTAAAATTCTATCCATGCTATTAGGGCAGCAATCCGGTTTCACCAAATATCCCTGCTTCCTTTGCTTGTGGGATAGCCGGGCCCGCGACCTACACTGGGGGAAAAAAGACTGGCCACTTCGGGAGTATTTGAGACCCGGTGAGAAAAATGTTCTTCCTGAGAGCTTGGTACCTCGTGATAAAATTCTATTACCACCTCTCCACATTAAGTTGGGTCTCATTAAGCAATTCATCAAGTCCCTTCCAAAAGATGGTGAGTACTTTCGGTACCTTTGCTCAAAGTTCCCCCGACTTTCTGAAGCAAAGCTAAAGGAAGGAGTGTTTGTTGGCCCTGATATAAGGAAACTCATTTCAGATGGAGCATTCGCTGAAACGATGTCTGAGAAGGAAAAAGAAGCCTGGGATTCCTTCAAGGATGTTGTTCTCAAATTCTTGGGGAACAGGCGGGATGAGAACTATAAGGATATTGTTGCCAGGATGCTCAATGCCTTCAAAGAACAAGGCTGTAACATGAGCCTGAAAGTCCATTTCTTGCACTCCCATGTGAACTACTTTCCCGAAAACTTGGGGGCGTACAGTGAAGAACAAGGTGAAAGGTTTCACCAGGACATCAAGGACGCAGAGAGAAGGTACCAAGGAAGATGGAACACCACTATGATGGCTGATTTCTGCTGGTTGCTGCTGCGGGAAACCCCAGATGAAAAATACGCCAAGCAGCGCACCAAGAGAAGCATTCGGGGGAAGAAGAAACGGGCCCACCAGGAGATTGATTGACCCAAGAATGACTTTAAAATCTAAACTGTGTTGACAAATATCGTGTTTTTACTAAACTTTGAAATAAAAATTTGCTAGTTATTACCACAGTGTCGGATCTCATTTATTAGAATTTTATTTTCACACCATCGGGTGTTTGTCTTCATGTATTGCAATGGTGCGGTTTGCGTTTTCTATTCTTACATACATACCTGTACAACATTTTTTGCACATTTCTTTGCTTTGCTTTGTGTCTAACCTCGCTCTTATATGCTCAATGTTTGTGCACATGTATGTGGCTGTTTTAAGTGCAGACAATTTTGCTACCATCACAGTGTGTTTTGTTGACATTACTCTATTCTTATGTGCTGCCTTGTTACAATTTTCTTTATTCTTATTTGAATAACTACTAAACAATTAGTATAAAGAATTCATCCAAGAAACTTTTATCTCGATCGCACTCAATCTCAAACGTTCACCTCAAACTGCTAACCCAATGTAGCAAAAAATCTGTACGTGATGGAGCAAATTGGTTACCAGATTTGGATTCAGCGCACCAAAAAACGTAAAAATCAATCGAAACATTAGAGGCAGTTTAAAAAAAATTTTTTTTAGTGTACCTGTGTAATCAATCCTAGACCAGGACTTGTGTGTTCTGGAGAGGTGGGTGTAGTCCCTCTCCCCGGGGTGGAGAACCCATCAAATGTCTAGTAAGTCACATGTATCCCAAACTTAAGTCTGATGCTGGCGTAAATCATTGCCCATCCCACCACTGGATCTATCTTAGGGTTGAGGACACAATTATAGTCTAATTGAAATGTGCTCTCATCAGTCCACACTCTGCCAGGAACAAGATCCCCATCCTAACGGACTACATTAACAATAACCTTGACTTCATGTTCTTAACAGAATCCTGGCTATCATCAAAGGATATGGTCCTGCTAAATCAACTAAACCCTGATGATTATAACATATTCAACTGCCAAAGAAAGGAAAGACAGAGAGGAGGAGTATGTATTATAGCAAAAAAAAACAAAAAAAACCTGAAGTTCCGAACAGCAGCGTCAGTGAATACAGTGGGCATTGACATGCTCATGATTAAAAACAGCCACATTGCATTCCTTCTTATATACAGACTCCCTCAACAAATCCTAAAGGAACTATCAATCATGCGCAAAACACTTGGCTTAGACAATGCTCCCCACAAACAAATCATTCTACTGGGTGACCTCAACGTAACATGCTGTTCATAGAGCACTATGGTCACATCACATAACCTAAGAGAATGGATAACAGCACTCCAATCCTCCCAAACAACTGAATATATGTAAAATATGATTCTAGCACCACTGTAAATAGCCCACCCTGTAAATAGCTCAAACAAATCAAGCACCCAACACATCCCTTACACAACTAAGTTTTATCCTCACTGCATGTACAACACACACACTTTACCTGATTGCTTGCTGTGATACCACCTTGATTATTAAGATAAGGCGGTTTAGAAATACTGTTAAATAAATAAATAAATAAATAAATAAACAGTGCCCAAAGGAACATCCCAACCATTCCTAGATGCAATGGACTCATTAGAATATGAACAAATCATACAGAAGCCCACACACACAAGAGGAAACACCCTGGATCTCATCTTTATACCCAGAGAGACTCCCAACAGACATGTCAGTCACTACAAATCCAGCTTGTTCCCTGGTTGGACAATTTCACAATGACATATAATACCAAACATCAAAGATAAATAGCAAACATGCTACTGCTGCGCCTCGAAGATATCGCAGATTTGATAAGATGTTATTCCTAGAGGAAATTACATTGCAGCTTATGTCAGATTCCACAGAAATTGACACACACTCATAGAAACCTGAAACATAACCATACGAAATGCAGCAATTGACAAAGATAACCCACGAATACCTAAGAGAAATAAAAGGATTGCAGTATGGTACACGCAAGACCTCTGAACACACAAAAAGCACCTGAGAAAATTTGGAAGGACCTGGAGACGACAGACAAAGCAACATGAAGCACAAACTATATGAAAAAATTAGACGAGTACCCGTGACTCCATCAACAGAAATAAGAATATCATTCAAAACTCATTAAGTCCCTTGCTAAACAAACAGAACTCTTCAGCATTGTCAAATCCCTAGCCAAACCCCTGTTGTAAGATGAATAGACACTTCCGCCAAAAATAATTGCACAGTACTACATGGGAAAAACGGGAAAGAGATCCATACCGACCATCACAACTAAGTACAACAGCCACAAACCCACCACTGAATGGACAACATTCTCAACGATATCCTCAAAACTACTAGAAAAAATAATCTAAATTGTGCAGCTATCTCTGGAAACAGAGTGTATATGCCTAAAGACCTAAAAACTGCATCAATAAAGCCTATTCTAAAAAACATAACATTGAACAAATCTGACCCTAGCTCATACAGACCTATTTTGAGCCTTCCACTACTAGCCAAAATAATAGAAAAGATAGTCCTAATCCAATTACAAGATTACATTGAACACACTCACCACTCAACTTGCAACAACACGGCTTCTGAAACAACCATGGAGTAGACACTCTACTCATAGCACTAATGGTTAGAATGATAAGAGGAATTGACAAATGGGAAAACAGCCTTTATAATGATCTATAATGGAGTGGAGGAGTGGCCTAGTGGTTGGGGCAAGGTACTTCAGGCCGGAAGGTCGGGGGTTCAAATCCCACTAGAGGACAGCAACCTTGGGCCGGAAGGACTGGGGTTTCTAGTCCCACAGGTGCTCCTTGTGGTCTTGGGCAAGCCACTTAACCCTCCATAGCCCATGTTCCCTGTAAAATAGTTATCTCCAAGTTATAATGCCCTGTTCAATGTAATTTCAGTTTGTTCAATGTAAACCGCACTGATGCAGAATAGCGCGGTATATAAGAGAATGTAAATAAATAAATAAAATAAATCTTCCTAGACATAGCATCAGTATTTGATTCCATATGCCATCACTTACTACTTAAGACTGCAAGATCTGGGTATTAAAGGCACTCCACTACAGTGGTTCACATGATACTTAGCTGACAGGAAACGGCAAATAAAAATTGGACCGACCGAACTCAAAGCCTTATTTTATTTATTTGGTTTTATACCGCACTATTCATGATCAGCACGGTTTACATAATAGCAACATATTACATATTTTCCAGGACCAAGCAGGAAGTCAGTCTTCACATATGGGTGACGTTGGTGCCGACGGAGCCCCCGTGCGGAGCATTTCCCCAGCTTTCAAAGAAAGCCTTTGGGAATGCAGCGCGCCTGCGCGTTCCCCTTCACGCCCAAGGGTGCCATCTTGCTCAGTCTTTCTTTTACCGCGGAGCCCGACGGACGTGAGTTCGTGTCACCTGGGAAAAGTAAATTTTTTTCAGCGATTTTCGCATTAGCTTATCCGGTTTGACGCCGGTTCCCCTTCCCGCCTGGGCTCGGTACACCGGTATCGAGTCCGGAGTTGTAATTTTCAGTTTTTGTCCTTCGTGACTAGTGTTCGCACTCTTTTTGTGATTTCACTGGCAGCTCGGTCTTTTGACCTCATAGGGTCCCTTTTTCCCCCGATGGCTGCCAGCGGTTTCAAAAAGTGTGATCGGTGTAAGAAACTTATGTCTCTCACTGACACACATGACTGCTACCTCCAATGCCTCGGGCCCGACCATGACACGCTGTCCTGTGGGCCGTGTGGCAAAATGTCGTCGAAGGCACTTCGGAGCCGTCAGCTGCAACGTGAGATAATTTTCTCTGACTCCGCGTCCGGCTGGGCTTGGACTTCGTCAGAGGCCTCGACATCTCGGGAGTTTGACCGCGAGTGCCGTTGGAGTTCCTCTGAAAGTGAGTCTCCCTCCCGGGAGCACCAAAGGAAGAAAAAGCTCAGAAGGGCGGCGTCTGTGGAGGCTCCTGGTTTCTCGAGGGCCAGGTCGCGTAGCCCTGACCGCTGCCCCTGGCTCTCTGAGTCAGAGAGACCTACCAAGCTACCTCATGTGGAGCCGGAGTCCCCGAGTCACGTAAGTGTGGTTGTCCTCGTAGACTCTTCTCCAGGGGAGCCAAAGTCGGGCCCGACGCCGTCGGGGCCCGAGTTGGGGACTGCTGAGTCTCCTGAACTTGGACTCAGGTTGACGGCCTTGGAGAGCAGCTTGGCTGCCTTCATGGAGCAGCAGCGGGTGCTGATCGCCGGTCCGACCGGTGCATCTGCCCCGACCACCGGGACATCGACATCTAAGTTGACACTGGAGACCGAGCCGATCCTCGAGTCGATCCTTGGTCAAGGTCCCCCTCGACCTCCTGTGCGGGGCCGAGGTCGTCGATGCCGATACCCCCGACGTCGGGGCAGGTGGCACCGAGGCCCACACGGACGGAGCCACGCGATTCCTCCTCGGAGGAGTCTGAGTGGGAGATGGAGGATGAGGAGTCCCCAGACACCTTCCGGACCCTGTGCGTCCCTTCGGACTCACCGGAGTCCGAGCCTTGGAGAAGGTCTTCCCCGGAGGATACCCAGTTCTCGGACTTCGTGAGGGACATGGCCGAGGAGCTTGATGCCCTCCAGTATGACTTTCCTCCGAAGGAAGTCTTTACTGTACCGGTTCCTCCGATGCTGGAATGGCTGCTCTTCCGTATGTGGGAGGCACCGGCCTTGACGCCGGTTCTTATCAAACGGGTCGATTCCATTTATCGGGTCCGTAAGAGCCCTGGGTTCCAAAAGGCACAGCTACCACACCACTCCATGGTTATGGAATCGGCCATGCATCGTCTGAAGAGTCAGAAGATGTACTCCTTGGTGCCCCCCGGCCGGGAGGCCCGGAACCTGGATGCCCTCGGTAGAAAGTGCTTCCAGGGCTCTATGCCGTCTTGCCGTGTCCAGACATACCCAGCTGTACATGGGCATGTACCTACGAGACCTGGCAAAGGAGATTACCGGGTTCTCAGCTGGCCTCTCTGAGGAACCTTTTGCAGAGGTTCAAGGCTTTGTCCACAGGGATTCGAGAGTGCTCAAAGTTTCTCTCTCGAGCAGCCTATGATGACTTCGAGGCTTCGGCCTGGGTAGCCGCGGCCGGCATCGGTGCACGCCATCATGCCTGGCTACAGTCATCAGACCTGGAGTCATGGGTGCAGGACAAGTTGGTCGATGTCAGTTGCCGAGGTGAAAACCACCTTGGTAAGTCCGTGACTGAAAAGGATGAGGAAATCGAGAATGAGACTCTCACCAGGACAAGGCTGTCCAGGAAGTCTTCTGCCCCTTCTCAGAAAAAGAAGGGCTCGTGGAATAAGCCCTTTTTCCCGAGGAAGGGTGCTGCCTACAAATCCTACCCTCAATATCAGGCCTCTCCAGCTCCCCAACAGGGCCAGCAGGCCAAGGGGCAGGGGCATGGGCCCCCTAGGCAGAAGACCCCCAAGCCGCCAGCTCTGGCTCCTGTACAGCAGGGAGCGGGGTTTTGACTCCTACAGCATAGCCTCTTCTCCACAGCTGGCTCCACTCAGCACAGGAGGCTGGCTGACCCTGTACGCCTACAGGTGGCCTGCCATAACAGGGGATACCTGGGTCCTCAGCAAAGTACAAAAGGGCTACATGCTCCACTTCCACCAAATACCCCCTCCTACTTTCCAGGGGAGCCTCCAAGACTCCATCTCCACAGAAACCTCCTCCTTCAAGAGCTGGCAAGTCTTCTAAAGGAACAGGCGGTAGAACCGCTGCCTCACCACCTGGGAGGGCAAGGCTTCTACTCCAGGTACTTTCTGGTGCCAAAAAGGACAGGAGGCCTCCGGCCTATCCTAGACTTGCGAAACCTAAACAAGTTTCTGGAGAGAGAAAAGTTCAAGATGCTTACCCTTGGGATACTGCTGCCCTACCTCCAGCAGGGAGATTGGCTATGCTCCTTAGACCTAAAGGATGCTTATAACCCACATTCTCATCCATCCAGACCACAGACAATATCTCAGATTTGTGGTGGGAGGAAACCATTTTCAGTACAGAGTACTTCCCGTTGGTCTAACTTCTGCCCCCAGGGTTTTTACCAAATGCCTGGCGGTGGTGGCGGCCTACCTCATAAATCAGAAAATCTTTGTCTTCCCATATCTGGACGACAGGCTTATCAGGGGTCAGTCTCTCCAAGAGACCAGAAAAGCCACTCTTCGCACTGTCTCTCTTTTTCAGCATCTGGGCTTTGTCATCAACTACGCAAAGTCAGTACCGGGAAAAATGGTAGAAACCATCATAAAGAATAAAATTACTCAGCATGTAGATAGTCATGACCTAATGGGAGACAGCCAACATGGCTTTAGACAAGGAAGATCTTGTCTTACTAATCTGTTATGTTTTTTTGAAGGAGTGAATAATCAGGTGGACAAAGGTGAGTCGGTTGATATTGTGTATCTGGACTTTCAGAAAGCCTTTGACAAGGTCCCTCATGAGAGACCTTTGGCAAAACTAAAGAGTCATGGGATAGGAGGCAGTGTACTATTGTGGATCAGGAACTGGTTAAAAGATAGAAAGCAGAGGGTAGGGCTAAATGGCCAATTTTCCCAATGGAGAAAGGTGAATAGTGGTGTACCCCAGGGATCTGTGCTGGCTCAGCTGCTTTTTGACATATTCATAAATAACCTGGAAAGTGGAATAACGAGTGAGGTTATCAAATTTGCAGATGACACAAAAGTATTTAAAGTTGTTAAAACCCAAGAGGATTGTGGAAAATTGCAAGAGGATCTTGATAAATTGGAAGACTGGGCATCAAAATGGCAGATTAAATTTAATGTGGACAAGTGCAAGGTTATGCACCTAGGGAAGAACAACCCAAACTATGGTTACACGATGCAAGGTTCCAGATTAGGAACTACCACCCAGGAAAAATATTTAGGCGTCATTGTGGATACCATGTTAAAACCCTCGGCCCAGTGTGCAGCAGTGGCCAAGAGCAAATAGAATGCTAGGTATGATAAGGAAAGGAATGGAAAATAAAACAAAAGATATTATAATGCCTCTATATCGTTCCATGGCGAGACCGCACCTTGAATATTGTGTGCAATTCTGGTCGCCGTATCTTAAAAAGGATATAGCGATTTTAGAAAAGGTTCAGAGAAAGAGCCACCAAAATGGTAAAGGGGATGGAAGGATACTCCTATGAAGAAAGGCTAAAAAGGTTAGGGCTCTTTAACCTGGAAAAGAGACGGCTGAGGGGGAGATATGATAGAAGTCTATAAATTAATGAACGGAGTGGAACGGGTAAACGTAGATCGATTGTTTACCTTATCAGAATATAGAAAGACTAGGGGACATGCAATGAAGCTACAGGGTAAACTATTTAAGACCAATAAAAGAAAATATTTTTTCACTCAACGTGTAATCAAACTCTGGAATTTGTTACCGGAGGATGTAGTAAAGGCTGTTAGTGTAGCTGGGTTTAAAAAAGGTTTGGACAAGTTCCTGGAGGAAAGGTCCATAAACCATTATTAAGAAGGGACCCAGGATATCAATGCTTGAACCAATACAAGCGTTGTGGAACCTGTGTCCCTTGGGGAAACTGCTAGGTACATATGACCTAGATTGGCCACTGTTGGAAACAGAATACTGGGCTTGATGGACCTTGGTCTGACCCAGTATGGCATATCTTATGTTCTTATGTTCTTATCTTATGTTCTAAGTCCACTTTTCTCGCCTCACAGAACCTAGAATTTATAGGGGCAAGATTAGACACCCTGGAGGCAAGAGCTTACTTTCCCGAGGACAGGGCCCACAGGCTGAGGGGCTTGGCCAGCCAGTTCTTAGACAATTCTCAGGTCTCCGCCAGACACTTCCTTTGGCTCCTGGGCCACATGGCATCCACGGTACATGTGTCCCCGAATCATATGCGGACGGCTCAGTGGTGCCTCAGAGCTCAGTGGGTGCAAGCCACAGTCGACCTCCAAGACAGATTAAAGGTGTTCAAACCGCTCTTGGACTCCTTACAGTGATGGCTACATCTCCCAAACCTTCTCAGGGAGGTACCCTTTCAGGCCCCAGCACACACAAGGGTGCTGACGACCAATGCTTCTTTAAAGGGCTGGGGTGCACATTGCCAGGGCAGGTGTACTCAAGGCCTCTGGTCTCTTC
The DNA here is from genome assembly GCA_033557465.1 of Ichthyophis bannanicus. NCBI lineage: Eukaryota > Metazoa > Chordata > Amphibia > Gymnophiona > Ichthyophiidae > Ichthyophis > Ichthyophis bannanicus. The sequence continues at coordinate 213,660,100 of CM066037.1, forward strand.
GGGAGGCCACACAGCAGATCAATCTTTTGGAGCTGCGAGCAATCTGCTTGGCTCTACAGACTTTTTCTCATGCCCTCTCACCAGTCTGTCTTAGTTTAGACAGACAATCAGGTAGCAATATTCCATGTGAACAAGCAAGGGGGCACAGGGTCCAGACTCGTGTGTCTGGAGGCGCAGGCCCTTTGCTCTGTTGCATTCAAACAAGGCTTGTTTCTCAAAGCAGTTTATCTACCTGGTCAGGAGAACTTCTTGGCAGACAAACTAAACAGGATTCTCCAACCTCACAAATGGCAGTTGAATCCACTAGTGGTCCAGCAGATCTTTCTATGATGGGAGCTTCCATCCATCGATCTCTTTGCAAGTCCACTGAACCATCAACTGGCCCTGGTTTTGCTCCAGACAGCCGCATCCCCTGAGAATAGCAGCAGATGCCTTTCTGATCTCTTGGTCTGTGGGCCTCCTGTATGCTTTTTCTCCCACACCCCTGTGGCCTGAACACTATTCAAGGTTCTACGGGACAAAGCCTCGGTCATTCTGGTAGCTCCCAGATGGCCGAAGCAGCCTTGGTTTCCACTTCTTCTGCAGCTAGCAGTGGAAACTCCATTCCCCTAGGGGGTTGCAGCCTGATCTCTTGTCTCAGGATCAGGGTTCCCTTCTGCACCCCAACCTCAGATCCCTCAATCTGATGGCCTGGCTGCTGAAAGGATAGTGCTAGCTCCCTAGGCGGTCTTGGCCTCAAGGAGGCAATCCACCAGAAAGTCCTATGCACTCAAGTGGCACAGGTTCTCAGTGTGGTGTGTTCAGCACAATGAAGATCCTTTCTCCTGCCTTGTGCCAGTAGTACTACAATACCTACTTCACCTGTCATACCTAGGCCTTAAGTCCAACTCTGTTCGGGTCCACCTCAGTGCTCTTTCAGCACACCACTCACCGGTGGAGGGACAATCTGTCAGTTCACCCCTTGGTGTCCCGCTTCCTCAGAGGCCTGCTTTTGCTCAAGCCTCCGATTCGTCCACCTGCCACTGAGTGGGATTTGAACGTGGTCTTGCAACAACTTACTCTCCCACTGTTTGAGCCGATGGCTACTTGCCATTTATGCTTCCTTTCTTGGAAGGCACTCTTCCTGGTAGTTCTTACCTCGGCCAGACGTGTGAGTGAACTACAAGCTCTGGTTTCTGATAGACCATACACACGGTTCTATAGGAACAGGGCGGTCCTTCGGACTCATCTGAAGTTCTTTCCAAAAGTTGTCTCCTCTTTCCACCTCAACCAGGAGGTGGTTCTTCCGACCTTCTTTCCCAGGCCGCATACCAGCTGAGCTGAGACAGTCTTGCATACTCTGGACTGTAAGAGGGCGTTGTCCTTTTACATTGAACGTACGCGGGAGCATCGACGGGCTATTCAGCTCTTCGTCTCCTTTGACCCTAATAAATTGTGGTTACCTGTCTCCAAGCATACGTTGTCCAATTGGGTAGCAGATTGTATCGCTGGGTGTACAAGGCAGCCGACCTCCCCTTGCAGGGTCGAGTCACGGCCCACCGTGTGAGGGCGAAAGCCGCGTCAGTAGCTCATCTCTGCTCTGTTCCGTTGGGAGACATCTGCCGGGCCGCTACCTGGTCTTCAAGCCAGACTTTTGCAGCCCACTACTGCCTCGAGAGAGAGCTCCGAAGGGACAGTGCTTTCGGTCAGGCGGTACTCCGTAATCTCTCTGAGGTTTAGGCAACTCCTACGCTCCGTCCCTTGTGTTGGGCTACCGTACGGGGGCGTTCTCAGAGGATATTATCACAGATGCTGAGGCTCTTGAGAGAGAGCCATTTTTTCAGCTTTGGGTTCCCGGTAGCCTAGAGCTGGGGAGTCCCATATGTGAGGACTGACTTCCTGCTTGGTCCTGGAGAAAGAGTAGTTGCTCACCTGTAACAGGTGTTCTCCAGGAGCAGCAGGAATCAGTCCTCCCGACCCTCCCTCCTCCCCTGGAGTTGCAGTCATATATTTTATTTTGATTTTTGCTGTCTTTTAGCTATGTCATCAGACTGAGCAAGATGGCACCCTTGGGCGGGAAGGGGACAGCGCAGGCACACTGCATTCCCAAAGGCTTTCTTTGAAAGCTGGGGAAATGCTCCGCACGGGGGCTCTGTCGGCGCCGACATCACCCATATGTGAGGACTGATTCCTGCTGCTCCTGGGGAATACCTGTTGCAGGTGAGTAAGTACTCTGAACAGATTGCATTGACTATATTACATTGAACAGTTTCCATTGAACATGTGAACAAGATATAAAACAATTAACATCTTTACATAAATAGATGGTACACAGCATGTAAGACTAGGAACTATTTACAGTTTAACAGAATCTTGAGTATGTTATTGATATTGATGTGTAAGTGTTTAAGTTACATGGTCATAAGCAAGATGGAATAGATGTATTTTGACTGCTTTGCGAAAGTTGGCCAAATCTGAAATGAGACGAATAGGAGCAGGTAGGAAGTTCCATAGTAGAGGGGCGAAGAGGGAGAAGGCTCTTTTCATTGCCTATTAGGAGCTTTTTCTAGTTATGGATGGGATGGTGAGAGTTTATTTTATTTATTTAACGTCTCTTCTATACCGCGCTATTCACATCAGTGCGGTGTACATTTAACAGAACCTTATACAATGCAGCTGGGACTGCATTGTATTTTCAATAAACAGGAACTATAACTTGTACAAAACTGGGGTAACTTTCTACACATTATTTACACTAATAAATATACTGTACACCTAATATCTACTCTGAGTTGCACTGGTGGGTCTAGCTGCCCTCTAGTGTGCTGGGTGTGCCATTGGGGGGGAGGTTCGTGGTGATTGGTGAGTGTTTGTAAGTTGATCTTTGCGGCTGATCTCTGGGTAGTGCCGTATGAATAGGTGGTGCTTCAGTGCCTTCTTGAATTGGGCCAGATCGATGATTGCTCGAATGGATGTGGGGAGGGCATTCCAACATTTAGGTGCATAGAGCATGAAAGCTCTATTAGATGTCGCCTGGGTGCATTTCGTTGTTTCCTTTGGGATTATCAGTGTATTGGCAGCTGTAGATCTTCTGAGTCTCTTCGGGGGTGTGATGTGGATTAGCTTGGTGATGGAAGTGGATGGTTGGTTTATGGCCTTGAAAGTCATTACTAGGATCTTGTAACATAGTCTGACATGGATCGTTAGCCAGTGGAGTTTCTTTAGGATTGGTGTAATGTGGTCCATTCTTGAGACTCCGTATAGAACTCTAGCGGTTGCATTCATTGCAAGCTGGAGTGGGTTCAGCGATGCTTGCGGGTGCCCATATAAGATTGCGTTGGCGTAATCAAAGTGTGGGATTACTAGGGCTTGATAGACTGTTCGATAGTCGTCGGGGTCCAGTAGAGGTCGTCGATGTTGTAGTTTCTGTATTTTATGGTATATTGTCTTGACTGTGTTTGTGGGTTTTCATGTCCAGCCGTTGGTCCAAGGTGACACCTAGGTATCAGATTGTGGATTTCGCTATCAGCTCAGCGTTCTCCAGGAACAAGCAGGAATGAGTCCTCACATATGGGTACGTCGGAACCGACGGAGCCTGCGCGGGAAAGCTCCCCAGCTTCCCAGAAAGGAAGCTTTTGGGGCCTCCCACAGCGCATGCGCGCTGCCTTCCCGCCTTCCTGACCAACTCTCTTCAGTTCTTCTTTTTCCGCGGAGCCAGCAGGTCGTGTTCCTGTCACCGCTGAAGAAATTGTTATTTTAATTAGTTTCTTTGACCGCGTGTCTGCCTTCCCCGATTCCGGACCGGTACCGCCGGTCTTTTTTCGTTTATTTAAAAAAATAAATAAATAAATAAAAATTACTTTTTCTTCACTTGGTGTATTTTTTCTGTGAGGCCTCTAGGCCTTCTCATGTCTCCCTCATGGAAAAACCAGCTTCTGGTTTTAAAAAATGCACCAAGTGTACCGGTACTATTTCAGTCACAGATACTCATGAGTGGTGTCTTAAATGTTTGGGGCCTGACCATTCCATTCCGGATTGTCCATCCTGCTCTCTAATGTCCAAAAGGGGCTTACAGAACAGAGCAGCTAAGTTCATATGCTGTTTTCTACCGATACTCCAGCATCAACATCCTCCAGATCTTCTTCTCCTGATGGATCTCAGGTAACCAAACATTCTTCAGGCAAGTCCTCAAAAGGCAAATCTCCCTCTAAGCAGCGAGAGGCCCTTGCATTTGACCCTGAGGACCCTGCCCCAGCCAAACAAACCCAGCGGGAAGCTCCGGCTTCCAAAGCTCCTCCTATGGGGTTACAGGTAGACATCGATGGCACGGCCTCGACCGATCTCCTGTTAGATTGCTCTGGGGTACCGGCTAACACCGGTACCGACATCCAGGCAGTTGTGGCGACTATGGGTACTACGGTACAATCCATGCAGCAGGCCTTACTGGCTTTCATTAATGCTGCAACGCCATCGGTACCGCGCGACAATCGGTTCCGACTCCGATTCCGGTACCGCAACCGATACCGGTACCCAGAGCATCTACTTCCAGTAGCATGCCGGTTCCGGTCTCCGGTTCCGGAGATTTCCTCGATACCGCTCCGATTTCCGGTACGCCCGATGTCGATACCGGTCGGTACGCGTATCGATCTCTGGAAGCAAATAGGCGATACTTTGAATCCTCTGAAGATTCTGATACATCAGATGATTCTGCTGACGTCTCTTTTACTCTTCCTGAGGAGCCCTCTTCTCCAAAAAGGAGAATGTCTCCTCCAGAGGATTTGTCCTTTCAAGACTTCATCATTGAAGTAGCTAAAGGACTTTTCATATCTGTATCCTCTGAAAAGGAACCTAGAGCAAAAATATTGGATATTTTAGGATACTCTAAGGTTCCCAAAGAGGCAGCCACCTTACCCATACATGAAATTCTTCAAGAACACATGATGGACTTGTGGGAGGCTCCTCTCACCCTATCTCCACATTCTCGACGTTTGGACACCATGTATCGGGTTCCTCCTCCTCCTGGTTTTCAAAAGACTCAGCTTCCTCACCACTCTATTGTGGTGAAGTCTGCTATGAAAAAGATAAAGAGTACCAAAAGGCACTCTTCTACCCCTCCAGGAAGAGAATGTAGGACTCTGGATGCTTTTGGGAGAAAAATCTTCCAAGCTAGCATGCTTATTGCCAGAATCAATTCATACAGCCTCTATATGGGCATGTTTTTGAAAGAGATTGCATTAAAGATACGTCAGTTTCTCCCCTTTATCCCCGAGGATAAGCAAGAGGAGTTCCTTCTTTTGCTAAAGCAAACTCAAGATGTTTCAAAGTTCTCCAACAGAGCAGCCTTTGACTCTTTTGAGGGGGCAAGCAGAGCCTCTGGCATTGCCATAGCTGCTCGCAGACTGGCTTGGCTCCAGGCCTCTGATTTGGAACCCTGGGTGCAAGAAGGCTTGGGCAATCTGCTCTGTACAGGTGAAAATCTGTTTGGCAAGGAGTGGCAAATCAAAGCCACTCAAATGGATGCAGAGAATGCTGCTTTAGATAGACTTTCTAAGTCTACCTCTACCCCTGCCAAGAAAAAACCTTTTAAGAAACCTTTCTATAAAAAGACCAGATTTTCCACAAATACTGGCCAGCAATCTTCCCAAGTTCGCTTTGCTCCTAAGTGTCAGCAAACTAAACAGGCCAGAACAAAGTCTACAGGGGCTGCTACAATCCAGCAGTTCCAACCCCCTCAGGGTTTTTGACTTGATTCTAGAGAACGTAACCTTTCTGGCTCTGCAACAACCAGAACCTCTCACCATTCCAGGAAGGTTAACTCATTTTGCTCCCAGATGGGAACAAATCACATCAGAACCGTGGACCCTCTCTATCATCAAAGAGGGCTACAAACTACATTTCTCCAGCCTTCCTCCCCATTTCATGGTGAGACAATTCAATTCTCCCCCTTCTCTCCTGTACCTGTTGGGCCAGGAGTTGACCACTCTTCTCGCCCAAAAGGCAATAGATGAGGTTCCTCTTCCTCAACAAGGGTCAGGTTTTTTACTCCCCTTATTTTCTCATTCCCAAGAAAACAGGGGGTTACAGACCCATTCTGGATCTGAGAATTGAACAAATTCCTATACAAGGAGAAATTCAAGATGCTTTCTCTAGGCACTCTCCTTCCATACCTACAGAGTCAGGACTGGCTTTGTTCTCTAGATCTCAAGGATGCATACACACATATACTCATCCATCCATCCCACAGAAAATTCCTACGGTTTCTGTTCCAGGGAAAACATTTCCAATACAGAGTCCTTCCCTTCGGTCTAGCCTCTGCTCCAAGGGTATTTACCAAATGCATGGCAATAGTAGCTGCATTTCTACGCACTCTGGGAATCTTTGTCTTCCCATACCTGGACGACTGGCTCATCCGAGCTCCATCTCAGTCCGAGGCTCAGACTTCCCTGGACCACACCAGACGCATTCTGCAGTATCTGGGACTTTTCATCAATCTGCCAAAGTCTCAACTCACCCCTACTCAGTCCCTAGAATTCATAGGGGCCTGGCTAGATACCACCACTGCAAGGACCTATCTTCCTCAGGCCCGTTGCCACCGTCTAGTGCACTTGGCCTCTCAAGTTCAGTCCAAAAGCCACTTGACGGCCAGGGAGATGCTACAACTGCTAGGCCACATGGCATCCACAGTTAATGTGGTGCCTTATGCACACCTACATATGAGAGCAGCTCAATGGACTTTGTCCACCCAGTGGACACAAGCATCAGGAGCTCTCTCAGACCAAATAGCAACCTCAAAACGTCTTTTTTGGTCTCTCCAATGGTGGATATCCACTCAAAATCTGTTGTTGGGGGCCCCCTTCCAACCTTCGTTACCCCAAGCAACTCTCACTACAGATGCCTCCCAAACAGGTTGGGGAGCTCATCTCCAAGACCTCTCCACTCAGGGCACTTGGTCTCCACAGGAGACCACCCTTCATATCAACCTTTTGGAGCTGCGAGCAATATTCCTTGCTCTCAAGGTCTTTCATACCCTCCTCATCAAGATGACAGTCCTTGTTCATACCGACAATCAAGTAGCCATGTTCTACATAAACAAACAAGGAGGGACTGGCTCTCTGTCGCTTTGCAACGAAGCTCTAAAACTGTGGGCCTTCGCCAGAGAGCATCAGATCCATCTCCTGGCAGTGTACCTCCCAGGAATCCAAAACTCTTGGGCAGACAGACTCAGTCGAGTTCTGCTTCCACACGAATGGTCCCTGCACATGGATCAGGTACTCAGAATCTTTCAGGAATGGGGAACCCCGGACATAGACCTCTTTGCAAGTCCATACAATGCCAAACTTCCCCGGTTCTGTTCCAGGATTCCGTGTCAGGGAGCTCAGGCCAAGGATGCCTTCCTCCTTCATTGGGGTCAGGCCTTCCTATATGCCTTTCCACCCATTCCCTTTATTCCCAAGACTCTATTCAAACTTCAGAGGGATCAAGGATCTATGATCCTCATAGCCCCATGCTGGCCACGCCAAGTGTGGTACCCTCTACTTCTGCATCTCTCCCAGGCACCCTCCCTGGATCTGGGAGCTGCTCCAGACCTTCTGTCTCAAGAGGAGGGTACTTTGTGGCACCCAAACCCCAAATCCCTTCACCTCAGAGCTTGGTTACTGAAGGCCTAGACCTTCAAGACTTCAATCTTTCTCAACAAGTGCAGGATATCCTCCATGCATCTAGGAAACCTTCCACCAGGCGTTCTTATGCTTTTAAATGGAAAAGATTTTCCATTTGGTGTGCTGAAAAGGGTCTTAACCCTCTAGCACTACCTTTAAATTCTTTACTCGAATATGTTCTGCATCTTTCCAGTGCAGGAGTTAAAACCAATTCTGTAGGGGTCCATTTGAGTGCTATTGCAGCATCTCTTCAGCCTATCAATGGTCAATCTGTTTCCTCTTATCCTCTTATTGCAAGATTCATGAGAGGTCTAACTTTAACTAAGCCTCCCATTCGACCTCCTCCGGTGGTATGGGACTTAAACGTGGTTCTTGGTCAGCTTATGAAGCCACCCTTTGAACCCTTAGCCACTACCTCCTTGAAATTCCTTTCCTGGAAAGTCATTTTCCTTATTGCAATCACTTCTGCTCGCCGCATCAGTGAACTGCAGGCTTTAGTGGCTAATCCGCCTTATACAAGGTTCCATCATGATAAGGTAGTCCTTAGGACAAATCCCCACTTTATGCCTAAAGTGGTCTCACCTTTTCATCTTAATCAAGAGGTATATTTACCTGTCTTTTTTCCAGCTCCTCATGCATCCAATGCAGAGCGAAACCTTCATACTCTAGACTGTAAAAGAGCTCTTGCCTTTTACCTCCACAGGACACAGCAACATCGAAAGTCTTCTCAACTTTTTGTTGCTTTTGATCCTTCTCATTTAGGACTTCCAGTCTCAAAAAGAACACTGTCCAATTGGATTGCTCAGTGTATTTCTTTTGCTTACCAGAGTAAGAACCTTTCTCTGGAAGGCCATGTCACAGCTCACAATGTGAGAGCCATGGCCACATCTATGGCTCATCTTCATTCTGTATCTATTGATCAGATCTGTCGAGCAGCCACCTGGGCCTCGGTTCATACCTTCACAGCCCATTACTGCTTGGACAAGGACTCCCGCCGGGATGCCTTGTTTGGTCAGGCTGTCCTCAGACACCTGTTCCATTCTTAAACAACTCCTGCCCACCTTCCCTGAATGGATGCCTGAGATCCATAGGAAGATGAGGAACCCTTGGGGGGGGGGGGGGGATCTCCCCGGCATCTTAGCTAGGGAGTCCCCATATGTGAGGACTCCTTCCTGCTTGTTCCTGGAGATAGCAGAGTTACTTACCTGTAACAGGTGATCTCTGGGAACAGCAGGAATTAGTCCTCACAACCCACCCACCTCCCCTAGGAGTTGTATATCTCTCTCTCTCTCTTTCCTTTCCTCTCTCTATTGTCTCAGCTTTAAACTCGAACTGAAGAGAGTTGGTCAGGAAGGCGGGAAGGCAGCGCGCATGCGCTGTGGGAGGCCCCAAAAGCTTCCTTTCTGGGAAGCTGGGGAGCTTTCCCGCGCAGGCTCCGTCGGTTCAGACGTTCCCATATGTGAGGACTAATTCCTGCTGTTCCCAGAGATCACCTGTTACAGGTAAGTAACTGTGCTTTCTTCACCTTTAAGGAAGGTGGGGGGGGGGGGGTGAAACCTTGGTTCCTCGGGATGAGAGGACGTCTGTCTTGTTGTGGTTTGTTCGAAGATTTTGCATATGGAGCCAGTCAGCAGCCGCGTTGAAGCAGCTTGTTAGTGGGGAGAAGTCTGGCTGGTCCTTTGCAAATGGCATGTAAAGTAGAACATCATCTGCGTGCACCAGGCAATCGACATTAAATGAACGGATCAGGGCACAGATGGGCTGCATGTATATGTTAAACATCAGTGCCGATAGCGAGGACCCCTGTGGCACACCCTGTTTTTGTAGGAACAGTTCTGAGGTTGTGGTGCCGGTTCTCACGTGCTGCCATCTGTTAGACAGGTAGGATTTGCACCAGCTTAGAACTGTGTCCTGTATTCCCTTTTCCTCGAGACGTCTCAGGAGTCAAAAGCCACTGCGATATCCATGAAGATAAGGACAAATCCTTGTCGAATGTTGTCAATTCCTGAGATTATGGTTTACCATATTTGTTCTTGCTCTGTCTGGAGTCCAGTGTAGGAGATCTTCCAGTGAGGATGCGGAAAGGTGATGGAGGATTTTAAATGTTATCAGGAGAGTTTTGTATTTAAGCCGACTGCTTATTGGAAGCCAGTGTAGATGGATTAGGAGAAGAGATACATGTTTGTGTCTGGAAGCTCAGTAAATGGTTTGTGCAGCAGTATTCAATGATAATTGTAAAGCATGGAGAGTATGTCCAGGCAGCCCATGCAGGATGATATTTGCATAGTCGAAGAGCGGAGTAATAAGGGAAGACAGTACGGAAGTCTGTAGGCTCCAGAAAGGGTCGTAGATGATGGAGGGAATGTATTTTGATAGACAGCCTTAGTGATATTGCTTATATGGGGCTCCATGTTTAGGGACTGGTTCAGAGTGACACCCAGATATCTAACCTCATGATTAGACTTCAGATCAGCATTTTTAACCTGCAGGGTTGCCGTGGGGTATGGATGTTGGTACTTTTGTGATAAAAAAGGACTTCAGTCTTTTTATAGTTCACTTTCAGATTGTGCACAGCTAGCCAGTCGGAGACAGCACTGAAACAGCCAATGATTCCAGTGAAATTTGTGTGTTCTTTTGAAAAAGGAGTGTAGAGAAGCACATCTGCATAGATGTGATAAAGAATGCTGAATGACTGTATGATTGTACATATCGGTTGTAAATACATGTTAAATAGTAAGGCGGATAGGTACAGGCCCTGCGATACTCCTTGTGTTTACTGATACATATCTGATGTTTGATTGCCCATACAAACTTGTTGTTTCCGATCTGTTAGATATGAGCGACACCAATCTAGGGCTGAGTTCTGAATGCCCTTAAGCTTAAGCAGATTAATCAAATGGATGTGACAGTGTATTGAAGGCTGAAGCAATATCCATGAATATCAAGATAAAGCCCTGTTTTGTATTATTTAAACCTAAGATCAGATTATCAAATAAGGAAGTGAGTAGGGTCTCGACACCATGATGTCAAAAACCATGCTGTTGCGGATCAAGTGGCGCGTGGCAATCGATATGGTCTTGTATTTGTTGCTGTACTATCTTCTCCATTATCTTAGACAAGAAAGGAAGACTGGATATGGGATGGTAGGAGTTTGGGTCCTGAGGTTTTGGATTTTTTAGGAGAGGTTTGATTGTAGCAATTTTCAGCGATACTGGGACAGTATCCTTGTTGAAGGATAGGTGGATGATCTTGGCGATATGGGAGCTTAATTCAGGGCAAGATTTGATCCAATGGGAAGGGCATGGATCAGTGGGCGAAGTGGTAGAATTCAGACCTTTTAATACATTTTCGATTTGTTTGGGGGAATATGGGCAGAGTAGGTTGTTGAACTCTAGTAACTTCCTCAGTTTTGGGAAATGCTAACACCTAATCAGGTGTTGGTTCCCTTCCTACCCACCCCAACTCCCACCCACCCCTAGTGAGCAGTCTTGCTTGATAGGGCACCTCCCCATTTAACTAAGCACAGAGAATTGGACCAACACATTTTGAATATAATTAAAGAGATTTAACTGCTTTTTCTATGAAAGGACAGCTGGGAAACTGGCTGATACTTGGTAGATCTCTCTTTTGCTTTAACAGATACCTAAGCTCCACGAACAGAACAATGGCTGGGAAAAATCGTATCGCTAAAGCTGTTGCCCCCGTTACAGCTTCTGCCTCGGTCCAGACAGAGGTCCTAAAGCCAGTTGGATTCCTCGGCCGGTGGAGACCGTGCAAGATTCCTCGAGACCATGGTCCTTGTCGAGGATGCATTCGCAAGAGTGCTGGTGCCGGGCCTGAGATCCTCGGTGCCTGCGCCGAAAGTTGCGGAGCCTTCTGGATTGTAAACCAGAATGGCAGTGATGGAGCAGAACATCACTGCTATCCTGGCCATACAGCAGGTAATGATGTCTGGTTTGTCCGCATCATCTGCCCTGGCGACCAGGCCCCAGGCTGCGGAGGATCACCGGTTATTGAGCTGAGCTCAGAGTGCCACCGGCCTCTGGTAAGTCCTTAGTCCCGGTCAAGGTCCCAGTCCCATTCCTCGGGCATCTGGTCCTCCCCAGCCAGTTTCCGAGATTCAGACCACAGGTCCTCAGGAGTCTCCTGGCCCTTCAGCACAGGCTTTGGGGCAAGGAGTTGCAAGGCCTCAGATTCGTGTTCCCCCTCTCAACTCCGAGTGGGAGACCGACGATGAGGCCTCCCCTGAAACCAGACGGCACCGAGATGTCCCCTCACTCGTCTCCCCTGGCGCCATTCTCTTCCAGAGGACCTGGCCTTCCATGACTTTGTCAGGGATATGGCCAGAGCCCCCTCAGTGCAAACAGAGGTGGAGGAGGACCCACACACTGAAGAACTGGAGATTCTCCAGTTCGAATCCTCCACCCAAGGAAACTCACAGTGCCAGTGCAGCCAGTCCTCAAGCGGCTACTGTTGCAAATGTGGGAGGACCCTGGCGTTGATACCGATAGTCAGCTGACACCTTTATGCCATATACCGCATCAGGAAGGGGCTGGGGTTCCAACTCCCACATAACTCCATGGCTGTCAAGTCAACCATGCAGAAGCTGAAGAGCCAGAAGACTTATTCTTCTGTCCACCCTGGAAGGGATGCTAAGGCCCTCGGGCCCTTGGACACAAGTGCTACCAGGGCTCAATGCTGGGGTGTTGAATCCAGGCCTATGTGCTATACAGATGTATGTACCTGAAGGCCCTGACCCAAGAGTTGTCTGGGTTTTTAGTAGAGCTGGCCGGGGAACCTTTCCAACAGTTCTAAGCCCTGGCCTCCGGGATCATGGACTGCTCGAAATTCCTCTCCTGAGCAGCCTAGAACTGATTAGAGCCAGTAGCTTGAGTAGCAGTGGCCAGCATCGGGGCTAGATGCCAAGCCTGGCTACAGTCATTGGACCTCGAGCAATGTGTCCAGGACAAGCTGCTCAACGTCCCCTGCACCAAAGAGAACCTATTTGGAAAACCCATGACCGACAAGGCAGCTGAGATAGAAACAGAAGTGGTGACCCACCAGAGACTCTCAAAAAAGACCTCTTCCTTTTCCTGCAAGAAACCCTCAGGGAAAAGGCCCCTATTCCAAGGGGAGAAGGGGCACTTGCAACAGAGTCACCGCTACCAGTCCTTCTCGGCACAGCAACAGGGTTCTCACCTTAAAAGGCAGGGACAGGGAGCTCAGAAGCCCCAGGTCCTGGCTCCAGCCCAACCAGGTGGAGCTTTTGACTCTTGGGCCACCCTTCCCCCGGGAGATGTTCACCATCCCACAGGAGGCAGCCTGGCACTCTTTGCCCACAGTTGGGCCGAGGTCACCTCAGACCAGTGGGTGCTACAGGTGGTAAAGGAGGGATACCTCCTCTGCTTACAACAGATACCACCCAAGTTCTTTCCAGGTACAGGCTCCACTGTGTTATCCCTGAGCAGACTTGCAGCCTCTCCTTCACCAGACCCTTCTGCTCTTGGTGCTCGCAAGTCTGCTCAGGGACAACACAGTGGAGCCTGTACCCAAACATCTATGGGGAAAAGGCTTCTACTCATGGTACTTCCTTGTCCTCCAAAGAACTGGGGGTCTCGGGCCCATACTAGACCTGCAGAACTTAATCAAGTTTCTGGTGAGGGAGACGTTCAAGATGCTGTCCCTTGGAGCACTGCTGCCTTACCTCCACCAGGGAGATTGGCTGTGCTCTTTGGATCTAAAGGATGTGTACACTCACATCCTGATCCATTCCTTCCACAGGCAGTACCCCTATGGTTTGTAGTGGGAGGAGGGCACTACCAGTACAGAGTGCTGCTCTTCGGCCTGGCCTCCTCGCCAAGGGTCTTTACCAAGTGCTTGGCAGTGGTAGCTGCTCACCTGCACCTACAAGGGGCCTTCGTCTTCCCCTACCTGGACGACTGGCTAATCGGTGGGGTGGGGGGGGGGGTACGGCCTCAGAGGTCAATCAGGCTGCAGAGCAAATAGTTCTCCTGCTGCAGCACCTGGGGTTCGTCATCAACTACCTCAAATCTCATCTCTCTACAGCCCAAATTCTGACGTTCATAGGGGCTCAGCTGGACACTTTATAAGTCAAGGCTGCCCTCCCAAGAGAGAGGGTAGATGACCTCATACAACTGGCAGGAGAGGTACAGTACTGGCTCGCCGCCACCTCTGCCTATTGGGCCACATGGTCTCAACGGTCCATGTCACACCATTAGTCCGCCTACACATGCGGACAGCCCAATGGTGCATCCACTCGCAGTGGACTCAAGCCATGGGCTGACTACAGGAAAGGGTCAGAGTCGCCCGTCAGTTGGCGGAGTCCCTCACCTGGTGGAAAAACCTGCGCCACCTCCAGTCGGGAATGCCATTCCAGGCACCTGAACCGCAGGGGACACTGATGACAGACGCTTCCCTCATGGGTTGGGGGGCGCATTGCTGGGACTGCCGCACGCAAAGCAGCTGGTCTCAGGAGAAGTCACTCTTGCAGATCAACCTCCTAGAACTCAGGGCAATCTTCCTGGCCCTGCGAGTGTTCTGCTACTGCCTGCAGCAACAACCTGTGCTGATCCAGTCGGACAACTAAGTTGCAATGTTTTATATCAACAAGGGGGGGGGGGGGCACGGGCTCATACTGCTTCTGCCAGGAAGAGGTGACCCTCCTCTCCTTCACAGTGCGAAACCGCATGCTCCTGCCAGGCCAAGACAACTGCTTAGCAGACAGACTGAGCAGAGTCCTTCGCCCACATGACTGGTGCTTGAACCCCAGGGTAAAGAAGCAACTCTTCCACCACTGGGGCAGGCACGTGATAGACCTATTCGCCTCCCTGGATAACACGCAGCCACCTAGCTTCTGCTCGTGCCAGCTGCCTAGCTTCTGCTCGTGCCAGTCGCACCTGGGGAGAGTGGCGGCAGGCGTCTTCCTGATCTTGTGGTCAGAGGGCCAAATCTGTGTTTGCACTGCCCCCCCCCCCCACCCTCCCCCTGGTCGCCAAGACCCTCTTTGAGAGGATCAGAGCGAGTGGGTGTCAGTTACACTGATCACCCCCAGGTGACCCAGGCAATCCTAGTTCCCTTTGTTGCTTTCCCTGTCCTGGCACTCCCAGTCCCACTTGGCCGGGCCCTGGACCTCCTGTCCCAGGAGGAGGGCTCCCTCCTGCACCCCAACCTGGGGTCACTAATGCTAATAGTGTGACTGCTGAAAGTAGCACTGGCACCTTTCAGTCTTCCAGGGGAAGTTGAGGATACACTATTGGCCAATTGAAAGCCCTCCACCAGATGGCCTTACGACTTTAAGTGGAGAAGGTTCTCCACCTGGTGTGCGGAGAAGGAGGAGAATCCCTTCTCCTGCCATGTGCAACTGGTTCTTCAATACCTACTGGACCTCTCACACACTGGACTGAAATCCAACTCTGTAAGGGTGCATTTGAGTGCCTTAGCCGCGCACTACCACCCTATCGAGAGGAAACCCCTCTCAAGCCAGCCCCTGGTCTCTAGGTTCCTCTGGAGCCTCCTGTTGTCCAAGCCCCCTCTCTGCCCTCTGGCAGAGTGGGAACTCAACGTGATGCTTTCCCAGCTCACTAAACCACCATTCAAGCCCCTAGCCACTTGCCACCTGCCACTTGCCTTCTGGAATCTGTTACCGGAGGATGTAGTAAGGGCTGTTTGTATAGCTGGGTTTAAAAAAGGTTTGGACAAGTTCCTGGAGGAAAGGTCCATAAACCACTATTAAAAAGGGACCCAGGATATCAATGCTTGACCCAGTACAAGCATTGTGGAACCTGTGTCTTTTGGGGATATTGCTAGGTACGTATGACCTAGATTGGCCACTGTTGAAAACAGGATACTGGGCTTGATGGACCTCGGTCTGACCCAGTATGGCGTGTCTTATGTTCTTATGATACCTGTCTTGGAGAGTGGCCTTCCTGGTGGCCCTCATGTCTGCTCGAAGGGTGAGCAAACTCCAGGCCCTGGTGGGGGATCCACCATATTCGAGGTTCTATGAGAACAGAGTGGTGCTCCGCACACACCCCAAATTCCTCCTGAAGGTGGTATCTCCTTTCCACCTCAACCAAGTGATTATGATTGAGTTTAATTAGCAAAGTCTTAGGGAATATAAGACTGAAGGTTTGCTAGAGCATTCGATATCCTTGCACCAGACTCATAAGGCTTGATATTCAGCAATGGCGGCTCTAAATGCAAATATTTAATACTGGGGCTATATCCGGTTCTTCCGGTGAAGCAGGAAGCTAACCAGGCCGGTGCGATATTCATCTGCTGCTCAGTTAGCTTCGGCAGCAAAAGTTAGTACAGCCTTTTTTGTGCAAAACATTTGCTGCTGAGAGATAATCAGGCAGCGGCTGCATATTGCTGTTGCCTGGTTTTCCCCGGGTGCAGCCACAAAATGCCCTGATGCTAACCACTTAGCATTGGGGCACCTAGCGGCAGCACCTGCAGATATTAAGCAACACTGTGTTAATGCCGTCAAATATTCCATTCACCGCGATTAATGCAGTTAGCTCTGCTAACCATGTTAATCACTTTGAATATCAGGCCTATAGGGTACAGGCAGAGATTGCAATAGTTTAGAAATATCCTGGGAGAAAGAGTTTTACTCCAGTAATCTGCTGGAGGAGCTCCCTACAAATTTTCTAGTAAGGTACTACTTCAGGGCAGTCTGACTAAATGTGCATCAGAGTGCTAAGCTGTCAACAGTTGTTCAGCAGCATTTGGCCACAGAAGGAAAAAATCCTATGATTTGCTGTGGGGTTATAGTCTAGTGTTACAAAAGTTAAGGCAATTCTCCACTAGGTTAGCTGAGATAGATAATCGATTCATAGTCTTAAAACTTTTGATCCAGGTCTGGAGATATAGCTCCTCCTGAAAAGCAATCTCCCACAATTTACATTTATTTTTTAGTGAAAGTGTTAGTCATCCTTGAATTTGTTCTCTGGCTCTGCTTGAATTGCTTTTCTGTCAAGC
The DNA here is from genome assembly GCA_033557465.1 of Ichthyophis bannanicus. Lineage (NCBI taxonomy): Eukaryota > Metazoa > Chordata > Amphibia > Gymnophiona > Ichthyophiidae > Ichthyophis > Ichthyophis bannanicus. The sequence continues at coordinate 213,676,740 of CM066037.1, forward strand.
TCTTTTTAAAATGGTTCATTTGTGCACAGCTGTAGAAAAAACAAAGCTGAAAAAAGAACGGGTAGATATGGTAGTATCCAAGAAAAAGGAAAAAGAATACAAGGAGAAAAAGCGAGAAGAGTGGAAGAAGATGCTGGAGGAAGAAAAACTAAAGAAGAAAGAAGAGAGAGAGAGACTCAAGTTGGAAAAAGAGAAGGTAATCTTGTACTTTGATATGTATAGCTCACAAGCTTTCCTCATTTGAAAATTCAAGTTCAGGTATAAATAATCTTTTCTGTGGACAAGCAGGCTAAGTGACATTGCTGACAAGAGCCCCTTACGGGAAACCTTGTCCAGCTTCTTCTAGAAGCTTTTGAAATGGATCTACTGCACATGCCTGTCCCCACTTAAACCATTGCCGTATCTGATCTCCTCATCTTAATTTTTCCGTAGAACTCTATGAACATCTTTCTTAGCATTCTCTGGGAACGAGCAGGAAGTCGGTCCTCACATATGTGTAATGTCTGCACCAATGGAGCCTGCGCGGAAGCATCCCCAGCTTTCAAAGAAAGTATTTGGGTGATGCACCACACATGCATGGTCTACTTCCTGCCCAGGGGTGCCATCTTACCTCTTTCTCCATTTTTCCGCAGAGCCCATTGGACGTTGTCCAGTTTTCCCCGAAAAAAGTCTAATTTTTGTTGAGTTTTGTCTAGTTTGCATATCAGGTCCTTCTTGCCCCCGAGCCACCTCGCCTTGGCCATTTATTTTTTCACCTTTTCATCGAGGTGTTCTTTGACCAGCATTTGTGACCTTTTTCAGCTGAAGGCCTGGACCTCTGCCGGATGGCGGTGACCCCTTTTTTCTGATGGCTTCCAGTGGCTTCAAAAAGTGTGATGGGTATGGCAAAATGATGTCACTCACCGACCCACATGACTGCTGCCTCTGATGCCTCGGCCCGGAGCATAACGACTCAGACTGGCAAACTCTGCAGAAACATGACCTCAAAGGTCTTAGAGCTGTCATCAGCAACAGGAAAAATGTTTTCAGAAGTCCAACTCCATGCCGGAGACTCTGGTGACACCACGCTCCAGGGCGCCCTCTGACACCTCGGTGTTCTGTGAAGAGCGAGCCTCTTCAGTGTCCCATCACTGCGGTTCTTCCAAGCGGAAATCCCCCAGAGGTGGAGCACAAGAAGAAACCCTCGAAGACTGCCTTGGAGGATGGATCTGGGAAGAAAGGGAAATCCCACCCAAGGACCTGCAGTCTCAGGCGTGAGTCTGAGGAGTTGGGGCAGGAGCGGCCTTCCAATCTGCCCATAAAGGGTCGTTGTCACCCGCCGACCAGTCTCTAACCTCCAAGGCCATCCTCATCGAGGACTCCCCCCGACACTGGGCCCGAAGTCTTCAGTGCCCGCATGGAAGGCTGCAGAGCGAACTGGTATGGAAACCAGAATGGCAGCCCTAGAGAGCAGTATATTTGCCCTAGTGGCCATGCAGCGGGCATTAATGTCTGGCTCGTCCAGTTCATCTGCCCCAAGGATGGGACCCTTGACATGGAGGGCTTCCCCTGATGTTGAGCCGGTCCTCGAGCACCACCGGTCTTGAAAGCGCCCCTGGCCCACGATGAGATCTCAGTTCCATTCCTCGTGATACCAGTCCTCCCGGGCGAGCACCCACAGCTCGGACCGCTGATCCTCTGGAGGTCACAGATCTTCGGGAGTGGTCCTTGACAGAGGTGATCACATGGCATTGGACTCATATTTGGACTTAGTCTGACTAGGAGACCGAGGATGAAGAGTCCCCAGACACGTGGTGACACAGACATGTGCCCTTGGACCCATCTCCCCTGACAACCCGATGCCGTTCTCTGCCGGAGGACATTTCATTCCTCGATTTCGTACGGGACACTGCCAAGGTTCTCATTGAGTGAGGCCAAGGAGGCCCCATGCACCGAAGAATTGGAAATACTCCAGTACGAAGCACCCCCCCGAAGGAAACTCTTATGGTCCTAGTGTCCTTGATCCTCGATTGCCTCCTCCGGATGTGGGAAACACCGACTTTGGTACCAATAGTCTGCAGCTGCCTCAATGCCATGTACTGGGTATGCCGAAGCCCTGGGTTCCAAAAGACCCAGCTTCCCCACAACTCCATGGTCGTAGAGTCTGCCATGTGCTAGCTTAAAAGCAAAAAAAAAACATTTGTTGGTGCCACCTGGCAGGGAGGCCCAAACCCTCCTCGGCAAGAAGGTCTTTCAGGGCTCGATACTAATGTGCCGGATCCAGTCCTACCAACTCTATCAGCATATATCTGAAGGAACTGTCGAAGGAGCTTGGTGGATTCCTGGTAGGCCTCAATGGGAAACCCCTACAGAGGTTTAAGACCCTGTCTTCAGCGGTAAAGGAATGCTCAAAACGTTTGTTCTGATCAGGCTATGGTGGCTTCAAGTTATCAGCCACGGTGGCCACCGCAGGGTCATGGCACGATGCCAAGCATGGCTGCAGTCGTCCGACCTGGACCAAGGGGTGCAAGACAAACTGATTGATTGTCCCCTGCCTAGGAGAGAACCTATTCGGGAAGCCCATAGCAGATAAGATAGCAGAGATAGAGAAAGAGTTCATAACGATAACCACGCTTTAAAAGAAGACCTCTGTGCAGCCCCAGAAGAAAGCCTCTGGGGGAAAAAGCCGTCGTTCTTGAGGAAGAAAGGGGGCTTTAGGCGGTACACTGCACTTCCAGGCCTTCCCGACCCCTCAACAGAGCCAGCAACAAAAAGGCCAGGGACATGGTCCCAGAAAACAAAAGGCCATGAAGTCCCAGGCGCTGGCTCCGGCCCAGGCTGGGGGGAGCTTTTGACAACCATGGCGCGACCTCCCCACTCTCAGGGGGTCCCTTTCTTGTCCACGGGGGGGGGGGGGGCGGGCGCCTAGCCCTTCTTGCCCTTCTTGCCCACAGGGGGACAGTCATCACCACTGATACCTGGGTGCTACAAGTGGTCAAGGAGAGCTACCTTCTCCAAATGCAGCGTGTGCCACCCTCGTACTTCCTGGGAGAAACCACCAGGTCTCTCCTTCACCAGACCCTGCTCCTCAGTGAGCTAGCAGGCCTGATCAATGACAAAGCAGTGGAGCCAGTGCCAAAGCATCTCTGGGGCACAGGCTTCTACTCCAGGAATTTCCTCATTCCCAAAAGGACAGGAGGCCTCGGACCCATCTTGGACCTGCGAGAACTCAACAGGTTTCTGGTCAGGGAAAAGTTCAAGATGCTCTCCCTGGGGACACTACTGCCATTCTTCCAGCAGGGAGATTGGCTATGCTCCTAAGACCTAAAGGATGCCTACACACGTATTCTAATTCATCCCAGCCACAGAAAATACCTCCGGTTTGTGGTGGGAGAACAGCACTACCAATACAGGGTGCAGCCCTTTGGTCTGGCCTAGTCACCAAGAGTTTTCCTAAAGTGCCTCACAGTGGTCACAGCACACCTCCAGCTCATAAAGAGGGACATGGCTGCAGATGCAGAATGTGCCACCAGTTGCACCATCAACACCCTGCAGCACCTGGGGTTCGTCATAAACTACTTCAGGTCCCACCTCACTTCGGCCCAGCGCCTAGAGTTCATAGGGGCACAACTAGATACTCTCCAGGCAAAAGCCTTCCTCCTCAGGAAAGGTCGGAATGCTTCAGAGAGTTAGCCGCAGAGGTACACCAATGCCAGACGCTACCTACCCGGCTCCTACTCTGCCTGTTGGGATATATGGCCCATGTGACCCCCATATGCCTACCTGCACATGAGGGAAGTCCAGTGGTGCCTCCACTCTGTGAACACAAACCACAGGCAGACTCAGGGACAGAGTGAAAGTGACCCAGACTCCCTTGGATGGTGGCAGATTCCACGTCATCTGCAAGCCAGAATGCCCTTCCAGGTACCCAACCTCCAGATGTCCTCACTACAGACTCCTCTCTAATGGGCTGGGGAGCAATTTGCACAAGCCTTCAGATGCAAGGATGCTGGTCCCAGAGGGAATCCCAGATGCTAATCAACCTATTAGAGCTCTGGCAATATACCTAGCTCTCTGAGCCTATCGCCACCACCTCCAGCACCACTCTGTGCTGATCCAGATAGACATTCAGGTTGCAATGTTCTACGTGAACAAACAGTGGGGAACAGGGTCGTACCCCCCTCTGCCAGGAGGCGGTAGCCCTCTGCTGCTATGCTGCATGCAGAGGGATGCTCCTGAGGGCAGTGTATCTCCCGGGCCAGGACAATGCCTTTGTGGACAAGCTGAGCAGGGCCCTCCAGCCGCACAAGTGGTGCCTGGATCCAGTGGTAGCCTCACAGCTGTTTCGTCTCTGGGACATCCCCTTGATGGACCTATTTATTTATTTAACAATGATTTATATACCGCATCTTCCATAGTTCAGTTGCGGTTCACAATAAACAACAGTTAACAAATCGGAGTTTGTTTTACATAAAACATCATATGACCAAATAACAATAAGATAAACAACTAGTGTTAATACAGAACAGTATAGAACAGTGCAAACTATATACATTATGTACAAATACACATTATGTGGGGCTTAAGCGTTATTCAAAGTACAGTATCAGCTATGAAGAATTGTATGTGTAGGTCATTTGGGATTTGTTAGATAAAAACTGGTTAGCCATTATTTGCCAGCCTTGACATCATGCAGTTGCCCCAATTCTGCTCCCACCAGCCGCACCCATCCCGGGTGGCAGCAGATGCATTCCTCATCCTATGGACGGCCTCCTGTATGCCTTCTCACCGACACCACTGTAGCCAAGACACTATTCAAGGTCAAGCGCAACAGAGCATTGCTAATGCTGATAGCCCCTCGGTGGCCCAGGCAGCGCTGGTTCCCACTGCTTCTCTCCTTATCGGTGGCATCGCTGATTCCCCTGGGCTGAACCCCAGAGCTACTTTCACAGGGGTAGGGCTGTCTCCTACATCCCAACTGGGGTCCCTATCACTCACGTCTTGGCTGCTGAAAGAGTAACATTAGCCCCCTTCAACCTCCCATTGGACATGGAAGAGATTCTGCTGGCCTTTCTTAAGGCCTCCAGAAGAAGGGCGTATGCCTTCAAGTGGCCCCGATTCTCAGCATGGTGCACAGAAAGGCAGGCAAACCCGTTCTTCTGCTGATTACAAGTGGTACTCCAGGTCCTGCTTCGCCTATCTCAGGGGAGACTGATGTCCAATTTGGTCAAAGTACATTTGAGCGCCATTGCAGTGCATCACCATTACATTGAGTGAATGCCCCTCTCAGTTCAGCCCCTTGTGTCCCGATTCCTGCAGGGCCTCGTTATCCAAACCCCCCCCTGTCAGCCCTCCAGCAGCGGAGTGGGATCTGTGTGGTGCTCTTGTAGTTTCACTAAGCCTCCGTTTTGAGTCTCTGGCTACCTGCCACTTCCGGTATCTGTCCTGGAAAGTCGTGTTCCTGGTAACACATCAGCACGCAGAGTTAGTGAGCTCCAGGCTCTCATGGCAGAATTACCCTACACGAGGTTCTACAAGAACAGGGTGGTGCTCCGTGCACACCTCAAATTTCTGCCAAAGGTGGTTTCCTTATTCCACCCCAACCAGGAGGTGGTGCTCCCCATCTTCTTTCTGAGGCCTCATGTTGGAAGGGCGGTGACCATCCTCCATAATCTGGATCGTAAGAGAGTCCTGTCTTTTTACCTGCAATGGACTTGGGAGCCACCGTAAAGCATTACAGCTTTTCGTATCCTATGACCCCAGCAATCTGGGGCTCCCAGTGAATAAGCGAACTCTGTCCACTTGGGTGGCAGACTGCATTACCCTTGCCTACAAGCAAGCAGGAACCTCACTGGACCAGAGGGTCACAGCACACCTCGTCAGGCCCATGGCTACTTCTGTGGCAAATCTGCATTCCATCCCCATGACGGAAATCTGCCGGACCGCCACCTGGTCTTCGGTCCATATCTTCGCAGCCCACTGCTGCCTGGAGAGGGAGTCCTGACCAGACAGCGCTTTCAGCCAGGCCGTACTCCGTAATCTCTTTGGGGTGTAGGCAACTCTGTCCCTCTGACTCTTCTGTATTCAGGCTACCAGAGTGCTGGTTCTCTGCCAGACACTTGGGTCTTGCGAGAGTCTCTCGATAGGGACTCAACTGCTGTTGATCGCTGTTCACCCTTTGCAGGTTGCCGTGGTGTTTTTACAGGTTCCCGTGGTGTTTTTACAGTTTCTGGTAGCCTGTAGCTGGGGAATTCCATATGTGAGGACTGATTTTCTGCTTGTTCCCAGAGAAAGTGTAGTTACTCGCCTGTAACAGGTGTTCTACAGGGACAGCAGGAATCAGCCCTCACAACCCTCCCTCCTCACCTTGGAGTTGCTTCTTTACCTTATTTTACCTTTTGCCATCTTAGCTATGTCATTAGACTGAGGCAAGATGGCACCCTTAGGCGGGAAGTAGACCATGCATGCGTGGTGTGTCTCCCAAGGGCTTTCTTTGAAAGCTGGAGAGTTGCTTCCATGCGGGCTCCGTTGGCTCAGACGTCACCCTTATGTAAGGATGGATTCCTGCTGTCCCTGGAGAACGCCTGTTACTGGTGAATAACTATGCTTTTGTGCTCCTCACCATTTTTTCCAGTAGTTTTTGTGAGTTGTACTTTTCTGCTGCCGCAATCACCACCACTGCTTTTATCCCTTCTAGTTTGTTAACCTTGTTTTTTTGCTGTGCCTCTGCTATAGGCTGTATTTAGGTTTCAGGCCTTTCATTTATATCTTTCTCATTGTTTTTCCTAATATTTCAAAATCAAGTTTTTTTAATTTCACTGTGGCTATTTTTCAAGACATGTCCTAAAAACCATCCAGCGGGTTTAAGAAGCATTCCCATTGCAGACCGACTGTGTTTCTCACAGATGCCAAAATTGGTGCCTGCAGTGCTTGGGGCTCAACAATGACCCTTTTTGGCAATTTTTGGAGATGAGGACTTGAGGGTCAAGTAGAAAAGTGCAAAGGGATTTTTTTGGCACAGTTAAGACAGATTCTTCTACATTAGCACTGTTGGCATTAGTCTAGATGGCCTCAGGAGCTGCACTGGAAGCTGGAGTAGCATCATCATCAAGGGGTCCTCAAGCCCACTCGGAGCCAAGCACCAGTAGAATGCCCCAGGATTGGATACCCACTGATCCCGCCACAAGAAAGGAAGGATTAGTCTTCATCTTCAAAGGCATTGAGAGCCAAAGATTAAGCCCTGGCCCTCAGATCTGACCCAACATGATTATCGCTCATCCTCCACAATACTGGAGAGCCTAATGATATTACCTGATGGATTCCACATACACTGGCCGAATATGCTGAGGCCCCGACACCTCTGTCAATAGCAACCCTCAATATCTGAGACCTTGAATAACAGATGACTGCTCTGTACGAGGCTGCTGCTTCAGCAGTGCAGCTGCAACACTGAAGCATTGAGCTGATTCTTGACTTATCACCTGTCTGCATGAGAGGCATCTACATTGGGACATTGAAAGACCTGCTTGGCTAGTATCAATCTTGAATACATTGGGGGGGGGGGGGGCTGGGGGATGGATCCCCTCAGCATAATAGGTTACTGGTGCATCAGTGTGTCCAGAGGAGATTTGCTTCTCGAAGTGAACGGAAGTCAGATGTTACCTCTTGAATATGCATTGGAGTGCTTCTGGGAGTCTGAGTTTGACTCAGAAGATTTCTCAGAGGAAAGCTGTCTAGAATTGCTGTGATTCCACACCATCTCATGAAAAACAAAAGTCTCTTCCTGAGGAATTGTCATTTGACAGTTTTTTGTCAGGGTTATGGCCATCTCCTTACTATTCCAGTTGGCAATGGAGGTGGAACCCAGAGCCAAAGAACTGGAAATCCTCCAGTTAGTAGATTCCCTCCCCCCTCTCCTCAGAGTGTGAGACTGTTCCTATGCATACATCCTTCAGAGACTGCAGATGAGGATGTGGGAGGACATGCCCCCCCCCCCCCATGCCTCTAGGAAGGTTGATGCTGTACATATTCTAGAAGGCTCTCGGATTCAATGAGCTTCAGCTTCCATACTAATCTGTGGTCATCAAATCTGCTCTCAAAAAGGCCAAAAGCTCCAAATCTCATTCCTTGGTGGTGCCCCTGCGGAGAGAGGCAGGAACTTTGGATTCTTTTGGGAGAAAAGTTTTTCAGAACACTTATTTCATCATGTGCAGCATAATTCCAGCCCTTCATGATCATGCACTTGTGGAATATGCATGATCTATATGGGTTTGCTGACTTTCTCCCTCCAGAGAAGGTGGAGCAATACAGCAACCCAGTGAGCCAAGGGAAGGAGTGTGGAAAATGCATTGTCTAAGGGACATATTTTGGATTTGGCACCTGGAGACTCGTGGCTTTGGGCCTCAGACTTACGGCCCAGAGTGCAGAAGCAGATTTCTGATGTGCCATGCTTTTAATAAGAAGCAGAAGGCTGCTACCATGATCAAGCAATACAGTGACAGGACCCTCTCCTGGCTCACTTCTGACCAAAGTGAAGGGCAAAGGAGGTCCTATTGCTTTCATAGGCGTAAGTATCTTCTCTCCATTTTAGTCATCCCAACCCAAGCAAAGTTTTCACTCCCACCCACTGCAGCAAAGGGCCCAAAAGGCCCTGCTGGTATCCCAGCCAAAGCCAGGGATAGGATTTTGTCTGGCTCATAGGGAACATAGCCATTATCTTTGTTCTGGTTCCAGACAACCTGCCTGTTGTAATCATCTTCACGGAATGCTAATGCCTTGTAACCTCAGACTATGGGTTCTCAAAATAGTCGGAATGGGTACAGATTGCATCTATTGAACTCTTACCAAATTGCCCAGAGAGGTCATTCGCAAAACTGTTTACACCAAGAACTACTTAAGAAAAACTGGCCTCCTGTAGGGTAGCTCAGTTGAGCCGGTTCCACCTTAGAAGGAAAGACTGGAATTTTACTTGAAATATTCCATCCTATCTTGGATCTGAGGAATCTGAACAAATTGCTCATTTGAGAAACTTCCCTTCCTTCAAAAAGGAGATTGGCTAAGTTCTTTAAACCTAAAAAATGCATATACCCTTAAGTCACAGGATGTATCTGCATTTCATTGTAGAGAAACACCACTATCAGTTACGCTTTAGTCACAGTATCCCTATTCATACTGGGTGTGCATGTGCTTTCCTACTTGGATGATTGGCTGATCAAGAGTACCGCTTGAGCTGGAATTCAGGAATCTGTATGCATCACTAATATATGGCTTCTAAAGTTGCTAGGGTTCCTATCAATTTTCTAAAGTCGCACTTGAGCCCATCACCTCTATTGGAATTCATAGGAGCTCTGCTAGAGGCTTCTCAGGGGAAAGCTTTCCCTCCTCGTGACGGACTCATCTGGCTGGTAGTAATTGTAGAGGAAATCAGTCTGTAGATGTCAGCGAGAAACATGTTAAGAATGTTGAACAATATGGTCTCAACTATCCATGTCACTCCCTTGGCATATTTGAAAATGAGACCATCTCAGTGGACCTGAGCATTCAGTGGAAACAAGCTACTCTCGTAGGCTTGATGATGTGATATGTCGTGGCTCTCCTATGGGGTTTCTTATCCTGGTGCCTGGTTCATTCTAATCTAACCAAAGGATTACTGTTCCAATTTACCCCCATCAAAACTATTCACGATAAGATTCATCAAATCTGGGGTAGGGAGCTCGTGTAGATGGATTTCACACTTGGTTTGTAGTCCTTCCAGGAGTGTTTCCGTAAAAATTAATTTCCTGGAATTTTAGAGCATTTGAAACTGTTCTCAGGTTTATAGAGATCATCTGACCAACCAAATTGTCATTATTCAGACTGATAATCAGTAAGCAAGGAGGAATGGTACTTATACCTCCTGTGCTGGGAAACAGTCAGAATGTGGGACTATGCCATCTCAGGGGATGGCACTCTGAGCCAAATACCTGGCTGGGGAAAAAATATCCTGATGGACAGGCTGAATCATGTTCTCAACCTCATGAATGGATCCCGGACAAAGAAGTTGTTCTGAATATCTTTTGCGAGTTAGGGCACCCCCTTGCAGATCTGTGTGTGTCAATTCTGCTCCAGGGTGGAAACACATGGCAAACTAGCATCAGGTGCCTTCCTCCTTGATCAGGGAGGAGGGGTTTTTGTACACGTATTCTCTATATCCTTAATAGTGAAAACTCTTCTGAAAATCAAAGAGGGCAAAAGTAGGATGATTTTAATTGCATCTTACTAGTGCAGAAAGCCTTAGTTCTCTCTGCCCCTAGAGCTTTCCATCAGGGCACTGTCAGGTGGACAATTCACCAACCCTGATTATACAGGATCATGGGACTCTCTTACATTCCAACATCAAATCCCTGTAACCATTCACAGATTATGTTGAGCAGCTAATTTTTTCTGAAACTTCTGGTTGTTGTAACCACTGTCCTCTTGGTTTTTAGGACATATTCTAATAGGCAGTAATGTTTTAAGTTGAAGAGGATTGCTGTGTGGTGTGAGGGAAAGGCTCAGATTCCTTCTCGTGTCCCACACAAAAACTGCTTGAGCACCTTTTACATCTGTCAGAGACTGGATTGATGACCAACTACATAAGAGTTCACCTCAGTGCAATTGGTGCTTAACACTATCATGCTGAAGATAAACTCATCGCTCTAGAGCCTTTAGTTGTTAGTGAGGGTTGCTCTTTTGAAACATCTTTCGAGCCACCTACATTGTCTTGGAATCTGTGTTGTCTTATCTTAACTGCAGAAAGTTCCTTTTGAGCTGCTTGAATACCTCTGTACTGAAGGTTCAGATCTGGAAGATCTTGTTTTTGGTGGTGATGACTTCAGGATGCAATCAGCAAATTCCAGGCTCTAGTAACAGATCCACTCTGCAGAAATTTTTCAGCAAAAAAAAGGTTTTTGTACTCATCCTAAATTCCTGCCAAAATTGGTGTTTGATTTCCACCTTAACCATCAGTAGTCCTTACCCTCTGTGGGAAAAACTTTGGAAGTGCATTGTACACATAGGACTGCAGGATATCTTTGGTCTCGACCTGGAGCAGACTAAAACCCGTAGAAAGTCCATCCAACTTTATTTTGACTTTGATAGTTTGGGAAGTGCCATCAGCAAACGTACCAAAAAAGTCTGTTAGCAGATTGCATCTTTTGCTTATGCCCAGGAGGACTGATATTGAAGGGTCATGTCATGGCTCATAATGTTTTGGTCAGTAGCCCAACTAAGGTCAGCCTTCGTGGAAAAGATTTGTAAAACCACAACATGGATTATCCACACGTTCACATCTCACTACTTCTTGAAGAGGGACTTATGATGCTAATCCATTCTTCAAAATTTGTGTGTAATAAAATCCGACTCCATTCCCCCTAGGCTCATTTGTTTTTTGTTCCAGGCTGCCTCTTCAAAAAAAACAAAACAAAACTGTAAGATCTTCAAATGGCCTGTTGCCACCCAAATAATTATATCAGCCGGTGTCTGCCAGTAACAATACCAGTTACTGTAATTCCTCCTTTATTTTGAGGCAGCCTGTAGCTGGGGAATCCCATATGTGAGCACTTATCCTGCTTGCTCTTGTTCATGGAGGAAACAGTTATTGACCTGTTGTAGGTGTTCTCTATGAACAGCAGGATAAGTCCTCATGATCCTTCCACCTCTCCTTGGAGTTTAATTCTGGCATTAGCTAATCATTAAACTGAGATCAGGGTGGCAGTGGCAAGTGAGAACAGAAGTGCATGCACTGTGAATCCACTTTAAAAAAAATACTTATAGAAGCTGGAAGAGGCTTCCCAAGTGAGGCCCCATCAATGACATCACCCATATGTGAGGACATATCCTGCCATCCACAGAGAAAACCTGCTAACGGTCAGTATGTCTTAATCTCCAGAAACAAGCAGAAATGCAGTCTTGACATATGGGTAATATTTTCCGACTGAGCCTGCTTAGGAATACTTCCCAGCTTTCCCTAGGAAGCCTTTGGGAGCATCTTCATTTTCCACAGAGCCCTTCTTGACTCCACAGATAAAACCTTCTCTTCTGTACCCTTTGGGGTGCTTATTTTTCTTTTTGCTTTCTCGTCTATCTTCGAGACCATTGCTCACCAACGCCAGTGCCCTTTTCGGCACTCTAACTTAGTTTTCTTTTCTTTTTTACCTTATGGTTTCTGCAGGTTGTTTTTGTTGGTTCTGGCCGCCATTGAGTCTTTTGATTTGAAAAGGCTGTTTTTCCTGACATGGAAAAGCCAACTACCGTTTTGGTTATGGACAAACACAATTGGTGCTTACAGTGCTTGGGCCCTGACCACAACCCGGACTCCTGTAACTTGTGCCAACAAATGAAAAAAGGGCTTTAAAAGCAGGGAAAAGCAACGTGCGTGTGTTTTTGGATCTGATTCAGTGCCCTCGGCACACTCCTCATTGACGTTGACACTCTCTCAGGGCTCCTGTTCTTCGCACGGTTCCCATGCTCCTTTGGAACCAAGGTGTTATAGTAAGAAACAGCCCTACCACCAATGCTGCCTTGGCATCTCCGACTTCAATGTTGAGGCCTGATGCGATTCCCAAGATCGATCTCTTGGACAACGACACTGGAGCCCGTCTCGGTGGGATTCTGAAGCTGAGAACCGAGAACGTCCAGCTAAACAGCCTCGGCAGGAAAAATCCACCTCCAAAGCTCAAGAGGGGCTACCGAAGCTTCGACCTCTGGAGAGCCTTTGGTTCCTTTGTCTGGGTGGACTCTGGTATAGGACTCTGGACCCTACCATTCCAGACATCTTCCATCTCCCTCAAGCAGCGCATGCTTTCCATCGAAAAGAGTTTGGCTGTGCTCCTGATGGCATCCATGCCGGTGGCCTCAAGGCTCTCGAGAGCTCAGGTCTCAATACTGAGCCTGGAATCAGGCACTTCGAAGCCCTTGGCAGCCCAGCTCTAGATGCCGAGCCTGGAACCACTGACTTCAGGACCCTCAGGGTCGATGCCAAGCCTGGAACCAGCTGAGTCCCATTGGCCGCAGGAGGAACCGGCCTCAAGCAGGGCATTGGCATCATGATGGTCCCTCGGCATCGGATCAACAGCGGAGACGCAGTGGTGACTGTCGCTATTTTGACTTCCCCTCCGATTCCAATGCCTGTGAGTCTGAGGCAGTGACCCCTGTTTCACAGACACTGTGGTGTGCCATTGGACCCTTCACTGCCTCACGAGCGCTGCCTGAGGACATGTCCTTCTAGGACTTTATCAGAGACATGGCCAAGGCTCTCTGTCTTGGTAGGCACCGAGAAGGAGCAGACAACCAAGGAACTAGAGATACTGCAGTCCATCATATTCTGCAGGACCTCATGTTTAGGATGTGGGAGGACCCCTCTCTCGGTCCCCTCAGTCAGTAAAAGGCTTGACAACATGTACAGGGTTCCTGATTCCCTGGGATTCCAGAAACCTCAACTCCCTCACCATTCTATGGTGGTGGAGTCAGCCATGCACTGGCTCAAGAGTACTAAGAACCACACTTTGTTTTCTCCTGGAAGGGAATCGCGTACCCTTGATGCCTTTGACCACTGATGTTTGCAGGCATCGGTGTTAGCTTGCCGCATTAATTCTTGAATGCTTTATATGGGTATCTTTATTTATAGTTCTTTTATACCGCACTCTTTTTCATCAGCGCGGTTTACATTGAACAAGAATACTCACAGCAAGCAACAGCCTGTTGTGAGTTTACATGTAACAGGAGATTTCAACTGGGATTCAACTTTGGGAAACTTTGTACATATATGTTAAGGAACTATATACAATGAATAGAGTTTTTTAATAACATCTTGTGTAAATAAGATATTTACAATTTTACTATGAGGGCTTGGAGTGTGTTAGAGAGTTGATGATGGGCACTGGAATTGGGAGAAGTGTAGAAGGAAGAGGTGGTGCTTTATGGGACATTGAAAGATCTTGATGAGTTCTCTGCTATCATACCTTCAGAGAAGCTGAATGCCTATCAGACTCTGGTCAGGCATGGTCAAGACCTGGTCCAAGTTCATCACCACAGCAGCTTTTGACTCTTGAGTCTACCAGCAGAGCTGCAGCAGTGGGCATTGGGGCCAGAAGGCTGGCTTGGTTGCAGGCTTTGGACCTCGAACAGTGGGTCTAAGACAAGCTAGCAGACATTCCCTGTTGAGGTGAGAACCTCTTTGGTAAAGGCTGGAGGGAAAAGGCTAGTGAAATATGACCATACCATGAAGCGCATCTCTCATAAAACAGCTGATCCTTCTAGGAAGAAGGTCTCTATTAAGAAACCCTTCTAGCCTAAAGTAGTATTACCCCTCTTATCTGGCTTACATGCCTCATCACGCTCACTAGGGTCAGCAGAAGCCTCAGGCTTCTCGCCAACCCAAGAGACCTATCCCTCCTAAGCCTCAATCAGCCCCACAACCCCAACCTGAGGCTAGCTTTTGACTACTTTCTGGAGAGCATTGTTGTTCCCCTGAAAGAGCCACGACTTACTCACATACTGGGCAGGCTGGTCCATTTTGACTACAGATGGCCCCTCATAACACCGGAGCCCTGGACTCTACAGGTTGTCCTCAGGGGCTGCTTGCTGCATTTCACCCAGATACCTCTTCCCTTCTTTCCAGGGGAGTATCCTCTTCATCAGTCTCTTCTATAGCAGGAATCACCACCCTATTAAGGAATGGTGTGATAGAACTTGTTCCCTGTGCACAGGAAAGGCTGGAGTTTTACTCTATTTCCTTATCACCAAAAGATCGAGGGGGTTCCATCCCATCCTAGACCTCCGGAACCTCAAGTTCCTAATACGAGAAAAGTTCAAGATGGTTTCTCTGGGAACCTTACTGCCCTACCTTCAGATGAATGATTGGCTCTGTTCTCTGGATCTAAAGGATGCGTGTACACATCCTCATTCACCTGTCTCACAGGCAATACCTCTGCTTCATGTTCAATGGCAGGCACTAACAGTATCGAGTCTTGCCTTTTGGCCTGGCGTCCACCCCAAGAGTCGTCACAAAATGTCTGGCGGTTGTCACGGCTTATCTCCGTGCCCTGGATGTCTTCATCTTCCCCTACTTAGACAATTGGCTCATCAGGGGCAAGACACCATATATGATGCATCTCTCCGTTCAATGCACCATCTTGATGTTCGAACACCTAGACTGTCATAGACGTCCCAAATTTGTACATTTTTCCCACTCAGAAGCTAAAATTCAAAGGTGCTCTACTCGACACCACTCAGGTTTGAGCTTTCCTGCCTGAGGGACTGTCTGACGTCTCACAGAACTGGCAGGCACCATGCAGTGCAGTCGTTGCACCATGGCATGAGGCATGCTTTTTCTGTTGGGTCACATGGCCTCCACGGTCCATGTGGTTCCTTATGTTTGTCTACACATGGATCTTCTCCTCCCAATGGAAGCAAGCGAAGGGCCATCTTTGAGACAGAGTGGTAGTCGTCCCTCTTCTAGTGAATTCCCTTCAGTGGTGGCTCTCTCCTCAAACCCTTCTTGCAGGGTTACCTTTTCAGATGGCTCCACTTCAATGGACACTAACAATCAATGCCTCCAAACTGGGCTGGGGAGCTCATCTGGAGGGCTTGGGCATACAGGGCCTATGGTAACAGGAAGCCTCTCATCAGATCTACTTCCTGGAGTTGAGTGATAGCCAATGCCCTTCGGGTGTTTCGCCATCTGTTATCACATCACTCAATCATAATTCAGACTGATAGGTTACTATGTTTTATGTTTTATGTCAATAAGCAGGGAGGCACGGGCTCTCACCTCCTCTGCTGGGAAGCTGTCCGTTTATGGACCGTTTACTTGGCGGGTGATCAGAATGTTCTTGCGGACAGGATCAGTCTGGTCCTTCGACCTTACAAGTGAACTCTTCCTCGCAGAATAGTCTATTGCATCTTCGGGTTATGGGGAATCCCAAAGATTGATTTTCTTGCCACTCTGCTGAACGTGCAGGGGTCTCATTTTTGCTTCGGGGTGCTGACTCTGCACAGTCAAGCCCTGGATGCTTTCCTCCTGCATTGGGGAACAGGTCTGCTATAGGCTTTCTGGCCCATTCTGCTAATAGCCAAAACACTCTTCGAGCTGCAGGCTGACAAGGGCACCGTGATCCTGGTAGTCCCATTCTGGTCCTGACAACCGTGGTTTCCCCTGCTGCTTCGTCTAGCTCAGCAACAGCCTCTGTCTGGGATGCGCCCTGGATCTGATCACGCAGGATCAGGGGCGCTACTGCATCCCAATGTCCGCGTGCTGGGCCTGACAGTTTGGATGCTTAAAGGGTAGTCCTTTCCAAACTCAATTTGCCAGATGCTGTTAAGGATATCCTGGCATCCCGGAAGCACTCCACGTGCTGTACCTATGCCTTTAAATGGTGCCGGTTTGCAGTTTGGTGTGCTCAGCACACCCTCAACTCCTTCAGTTGTCCAGTGGAATTTCTCCTGCTATACCTTCTCAACCTCTCCTCTACTGGTCTCAAAACTAATTCCATTTGTGTTCACCTCTGTGCCATTTCAGCTTCTCATCGAGGAATGGATGGAAAACCCGTTTCCACACATTCATTGGTAGCCCGCTTCATGCGGGGTCTTCTCTTGAATAAGCCACTGATCCGGCTTCTGCCTGTCGCCTGGAACCTTAACGTGGTTTTTACTCAGTTTCTCAAGCTTCCTTTTGACCCTCTCAGCACCACTTCCTCAAATTTCTTACTTGGACGGTCACCTTCCTAGCTGCGCTCATCTTGGCTCACTGAGTCAGCGAACTACTGGTCTTAGTGGTGCATACTCCATATACATGTCTTCACCATGACAGTGTGGTCCTGAGAACACATCCGTGTTTCCTTCCAAAGGTTTTGTCTCCTTTCCACCTCAAACATTCGGTAATTCTTCCAACATTTTTTCCCAAGCCACATGCATCTCAGGCTGAGGCTGCGCTTCATACCCTAGATTGCAGACGAGCTTTAGCATATTACCTTGACAGAACTAAGGTACACTGAAAATCCTCGCAATTATTTGTTTCTTGTGACCATAATTGTCTTGGTCTTTCCATGACCAAACACACTTTCTTTTTGGATAGCAGACCGCAAATCCTTTGCAAATGCTCAAGCAGGTCTAGCATTGGAAGGTCAAGTTACCGCTCATAGTGTCCATGCCATGGCTGCATCCATGGCCCACTTACACTCTGTCTTCATAGCAGAGATCTGCCATGCTGCCACATGGTCTTCAATTCACACCTTTGCAGTCCATTACTGCCCGGACAAGGACTCTTGTAAAGACAGTGACTTTGGTCAAGCTGTACTCCGGCACTTCTTTGGGATTTAACTACATCTCCTTCCCTCCGGCTCTCTGTCCATCAAGGCTACCGCCATTGTCGTCTCGATTGGGGTGTGCTGGGGATACAGAGTCTATGGGATTCCCTGGACTCCCTTTGTTCTAAAGCGTGGTTTTTTTTCCTGTTTTACAAAGGGCACTACTCCATGCTGTTTTCCGATAGCCTGGAGCTGGGGAGTCCTGAATGTGAAGCCTGCATTCATACTTGTTCCTGGAGAATAGGGTAGTTACATGTAGCAGGTGATCTCGAGGAACAGCAGGAATCAGTCTTCACAACCCGCCCTCCTCCCCTAGGAGGAGGAGTTTATTTTTCTCTTTTCCTAGACTATGAACCTGGAAAGGCAGGAAGGCATGCCCAGAGGGATGCTCCCAAACGCTTCCTATGGAAGCTGGGGAGTGTTCCCACATGGGCTCTGTGTGGGGATGTCACCCATATGTGAAGACCTGATTCCTGCTGTTCCCAGTGATCATCTGCTACAGGTGAGTAATTACTTCTCCAGGACCAAGCAGGAAGTCAGTCCTCACATATGGGTGACGTCGGCGCCGACGGAGCCCTCGCGGAGCAATTTTCCCCAGCTTTCAAAGAAAGCCTTTGGGAATTGCAGCGCGCATGCGCGGTCCCCTTCCCACCCAAGGGTGCCATCTTAGCCAGTCGTCTTTTTTCCGCGGAGCCCTACAGACGTGCCCGTCTTGTCCCCGCTGAAAAAGTTGATTTTTCGTGATTTATTTCTATTTTTTCTTCGGTTCGACGCCGGTCTCTTTCCTGCCCGGACTCGCGACGCCGTTGCGAGTCCTTCTGTTATTTTTCGGTTTTTCTGATTTTCTGTCAGTTTCGTTTTTGGTTTTTCGCTGGCAGCCCGGTCCTTTGACCTTGCAGGGGCCCTTTTTCCCCCGATGGCTGCCAGTGGTTTCAAGCGGTGTGTTCAGTGTGACAGAAATATGTCACTCACTGACACACATGATAATTGCCTCCGCTGCCTTGGCCCGGATCACGAGGAACTGATCTGTGGGGCCTGCAGCAAAATGTCCTCCAAAGCGTTAAGGAGTCGGCGGCATCAGCGGGAACGAATCTTCGCTGATCCCACCCGTACCCAGACCTCGTCGGAGGCCTCGGCGTCCAGAGGTTCCAGCTCTGACCGTCGCCGGAGTTCCTCCGACAGGGGTTCTCCCTCCGGGGACCATCATCGGAAGGTGAAACCCGTGAGGGCGGCGTCGGTGGACGCTCCTGGTTCCGCGAGGGCCAGGTCGCATAGCCCCGATAGCCGTCCCGGGTCTTTGGAGAAGGAACATCTCCCGAAGCGACCTCGTCTGGAGCCGGAGTTGCCTGCTCGGGTAAGTCCTGTAGTCCTCCTGGACTCGCCTCCGAGGGGTCCGACGTCGGGCCCGACGCCGTCGGGGCCCGAGTCGGGGGCTGCTGGGTCACCTGAGGTCGGACTCAGGTTGACGGCCTTGGAGAGCAGACTATCTGCCTTCATGGACCAGCAGCGGGCACTGATCGCTAGCCTCGCTGGCGCCTCTGCCCCGACCGCCGGGACGTCGACGTCTAAGTCGACCCCGGAGACCGAGCCGATCCTCGAATCCATGCGGGCTCGAGTCGATCCTCGGTCGAGGTCACCCTCGGCCTCCCGTTCGGGACGGAGGTCGTCGACGCCGACTCCCTCGGCGTCGGGGCGGCCGACGCCTCCGCCCGCCCAAACCGACCCCACCGATTCCTCCTCGGAGTCGGCCTGTGAGTCTGAAGAGGAAGAGTCACCTGATTCGTTTCGGACTCGGTGTATCCCCTCGGACTCGCCTGAGTCCGAACCTCGGAAACAGTCCCCTCCGGAGGATGCCCGGTTCTCAGACTTCGTCAGGGATATGGCCAAGGCTTTGGCCTTCCCTGCGGATCCCGAGGAGGAGCCTCGAGCCGAAGATCTCGATGCCCTTCAGTACGACTCTCCCGCCAGGGAGCACTTTACTGTACCGGTTCCTCCCATGCTGGAACGACTACTCTTCCGCATGTGGGAGAGTCCGGCATCGTCGCCGGTATTAAGCAAGCGGGTCAATTCCATCTATCGAGTCCGCAAGAGTCCTGGCTTCCAAAAAGCACAGCTACCGCAGCATTCCATGGTGGTGGAATCGGCCATGCATAGGCTTAAGAGCCAGAAGATGCACTCCTCGGTGCCTCCTGGCAGGGAGGCCCGCAACCTGGATGGCCTCGGTAAGAAGTGTTTCCAGGGCTCTATGCTTGCTTGTCGGGTCCAGACCTACCAGCTCTACATGGGCATGTATCTCAGAGACCTGGCTAAAGAGATAGCCGGATTCTCCGCTGGGCTGTCCGAGGAACCTTTGCGGAGGTTCCTAGCCTTGACAACTGGTATTCGGGACTGCTCCAAATTCATGTCTCGAGCAGCCTATGATGGCTTTGAAGCATCGGCACGAGTGGCCGCAGCCGGCATCGGTGCCCGCCGACAGGCTTGGCTTCAGTCGTCTGACCTTGAACCCTGGGTGCAGGACAAGTTGGTCGATGTCCCCTGCCGAGGTGAGAACCTCTTTGGCAAGCCCATGGCGGAAAAGGCTGCCCAAATCGAGACGGAGACTCTCACCAGAACTAGGCTTTCTAGGAAGACCTCCGCCCCTTCCCAGAAGAAGAAGGGCTCGGGAAAGAAGTCCTTTTACCCGAGAAAGGCGGCTGCCTATAAACACTACCCTCAATATCAGGCCTCCGCAGCTCCCCAACAGGGTCAGCAGGCCAAGGGACGGGGTAACGGATCCCATAGGCAGCAAGCCCCCAAGCCTGCACCACCAGCCCCTGCTCAGCAGGGTGGGGGTTTTTGACTTCATCAGCATAGCCTCTCCCCCTCAGCTGGTTCCTCCCAGCACAGGAGGCCGGCTGGTTCACTTTGCCCACAGGTGGTCCAACATCACTTCAGATGCCTGGGTGCTTCATGTTGTGAGAGAAGGCTATCTTCTCCACTTCCACCAGATCCCTCCCTCCTATTTCCCGGGAGAACCTCCACGACTCCCTCTGCACAGGGACTTACTCCTTCAGGAGTTAGCAAGTCTTCTGCAGGAACAGGCTGTGGAACCGGTGCCCCACCACCTGAGGGGTCAAGGCTTCTATTCCAGGTATTTCCTAATACCAAAAAGAACGGGAGGCCTCCGACCCATCCTGGACTTGCGCAACCTCAACCAGTTCCTCGTTAGGGAGAAGTTCAAGATGCTTACCCTTGGAATCCTTCTGCCCTACCTCCAGCAGGGAGATTGGCTATGCTCCTTGGATCTAAAGGATGCCTACACGCACATCCTCATCCACCCAAGCCACCGCCAATACCTAATGTTTGTGGTGGCAGGAAATCATTACCAGTACAGAGTACTGCCCTTTGGCCTATCCTCCGCACCGCGAGTCTTCACAAAATGTCTCGCGGTGGTGGCGGCTTATCTCCGGCTTCACGGCCTCTATGTCTTTCCGTACCTCGACGACTGGCTCTTCAGAGCATCGTCCTCTCCAGAAGTCACAAATGCCACACACCGCACTGTGACTCTTCTGCAGTACTTGGGCTTTGTCATAAACTTCGCAAAGTCCACTTTGCTCCCCTCGCAAGATCTCGAGTTCATCGGCGCAAGACTGCACACTCTTCAGGCACGAGCTTTCCTGCCTCTCGACAGGGCTCAACGGCTCATGGACCTAGCCGGCCGTTTTCGCAGCCAGTCCCTGGTCTCAGCCAGGCGCTTCCTGAGACTACTCGGCCATATGGCTTCCACCGTCCACGTGACCCCCAATGCCCGCCTGAATATGCGGCCTGCTCAGTGGTGCCTTCGCAAGCAGTGGCAACAAGCCACGGGCGGCCTAGCCGACTTAGTGCGCGTCTCCGGCCCGCTGGCCTCTTCTCTACAGTGGTGGCTTCATCGGCCGAACCTGGTGCTCGGAATGCCTTTTCAGTCTCCTCCGCCGGCTCAAGTGCTGACGACCGATGCTTCTCTCCTAGGATGGGGAGCGCATTGCCAAGGGGCATGTACTCAGGGTCTCTGGACCACGTGGGAGTCTGCTCAGCAGATCAACTTCCTGGAGCTCAGAGCAATCCGTCTGGCTCTCAAGGCTTTCTCCCACCTGACTTCTCACCAGTCCGTCCTTGTCCAGACGGACAATCAAGTTGCCATGTTCTACGTGAACAAACAGGGAGGCACGGGCTCCTTCCTTCTCTGTCGAGAAGCACAGAAGCTCTGCTCTTGGGCCGTCAGCCACGGCATTCGTCTCAAAGCAGTTTATCTCCCAGGCCAAGAAAATTGCCTGGCGGACAAACTCAGCAGAATCCTCCAGCCGCACGAGTGGCGCCTGGATCCCTTGGTAGTTCAGGAACGTTTTCTGAAGTGGGGCCTCCCCACGATGGATCTCTTTGCCAGTCCTCTCAACCGGCAACTTCCTCGCTTCTGCTCTCGTCAGCCGCATCCCCTTCGAGTAGCGGCGGATGCTTTTCTGCTCTCATGGTCGAAGAGCCTTCTTGTATGCCTTTCCTTCCATACCGCTTGTCTCTCAAACTCTTTTCAAGGTTCTCCGAGACGAAGCTTCCATGATCCTGATAGCTCCTCGCTGGCCCAGACAGCCGTGGTTTCCACTCCTGCTGCAATTAGCGGTGGAGGATCCGTTCCCTCTGGGGTTTCAACCGGATCTCCTAACACAGGATCAGGTGTCCCTGCTACACCCCAACCTCAGATCTCTACATCTGATGGCCTGGCTGCTGAAAGGGTAGTCCTTGCTCCCCTTCTACTGCCGGCAGAGGTGGAAGAGGTCGTCCTAGCTTCTCGGCGACCTTCTACCCGCAAATGCTACGCCCTTAAATGGCGTCGCTTTTCCGCTTGGTGTGCCCAGCAGTCTCAGGATCCCTTCTCCTGCTCGGTGTCGGTGATCTTGCAGTACTTGCTCTACCTCTCTAATCTGGGACTTAAGTCCAACTCCGTCAAAGTTCACCTCAGTGCTCTTTCAGCACATCATGTGCCGGTGGACGGCAGACCTCTTTCCAGCGACCCTCTCGTAGCGAGGTTTCTCCGAGGTCTCCTTCTACTTAAACCACCTCTGCGCCCGCCAGCACCTGACTGGGTTCTGAATGTGGTTTTACAGCGGATCACCTGTCCGCCTTTTGAACCTATGGCTACCTGTTCTCTCCGTTTTCTTTCTTGGAAAACTTTATTCCTGATAGCCCTCACTTCCGCTAGACGCGTAAGTGAATTGCAGGCCCTCGTGTCTGATCCCCCTTACACTCGGTTCTACAAAAATAGGGTAGTCCTATGGACTCACCCAAAATTTCTTCCAAAAGTGGTCTCCCCTTTTCACATCAATCAGGAGGTGGTACTTCCGACCTTCTTTCCCAGGTCACACTCCAGCCGAGCTGAAATGGTCCTGCATACCCTGGACTGTAGAAGGGCATTAAACTTCTACCTTGACCGTACGCGGGAGCACCGTAAAGCTGCTCAGCTTTTTGTGTCTTTTGACCCCAATAAATTGGGGCTCCCTGTCTCCAAGCGTACTCTGTCCATCTGGGTTGCTGACTGTATCGCTTGGGCTTATGGGGCAGCCGGACTCTCGTTAGAAAGTCGAGTCACGGCTCATTGTGTTCGGGCGAAGGCTACGTCAGTGGCTTACCTCCGCTCTGTTCCGTTGGCAGACATCTGCCGGGCCGCTACTTGGTCTTCGAGCCAGACTTTTGCGGTCCATTACTGCCTCGAGAGGGAGTCCCGCAGGGACAGTGCTTTCGGACAGGCAGTCCTCCGAAATCTCTTCGAGGTTTGAGCAACTCCTACCCTCCATCCCGGATGAGGGCTACCGGTGGGTAATAATTCAGTGAAGATTCCTTCCTTCTGTGCTGATGAGCTAGAGGGAGCTCATTTTTGTGCTTAGGGTCTCCGGTAGCCTTAAGCTTGGGAGTCCCATATGTGAGGACTGACTTCCTGCTTGGTCCTGGAGAAAGCGTAGTTACTCACCTGTAACAGGTGTTCTCCAGGAGCAGCAGGAATCAGTCCTCACAACCCTCCCTCCTCCCCTTGGAGTTGCAATCATCTGCTTTAGTTTTTTTGTAAATTTTTATGCTGTCTTTTAGCTATGTCATCTGACTGGCTAAGATGGCACCCTTGGGCGGGAAGGGGACCGCGCATGCGCGCTGCAATTCCCAAAGGCTTTCTTTGAAAGCTGGGGAAAATTGCTCCGCGAGGGCTCCGTCGGCGCCGACGTCACCCATATGTGAGGACTGATTCCTGCTGCTCCTGGAGAACACCTGTTACAGGTGAGTAACTACGCTTTTTCCACCATTCTAGATATTTTGAATTGAAGTTACAGTAGAATAAATCAGATGTGACTACTAATTCTGCAGTATTTTACATGCTTCTGTCCTTTTCAATATACATCTTGTACTGTACTATGTAAATACTTTTTTTCTACGCATCAAAAAAAATTTAATTCCAAATGCATTTCTGATGAAAAAGCATGGCACATGATCTGTTCGTTAAGGGAAATGGGCATAAATGAGTAAAGATGAGCTGTGCAGTTCAGTTCATATTATGTGCGCTGCCCTTAGTTTAGCCTCTGTCTAATCCATATCTGCTGCCATTGGACAACTTCTTATGGCCAGGGCTGGCCCAACCATTAGGCAAACCAGGCAGTGGTCTAGAGTGACAACTTCCAGAGTGGAGGGGAGGGAGTGGTGATAGCAAAGACCAGGGCATTCAAATCTAAATAATATATTTTGACAGCCAAGGGAGGTGTAAGGCTATAAGTCTGCCTAGGGCTCTCTAACACCTTGAACCAACTTTAGGGCTGGCCCTGCTTATGGCGGTAGCTCTGTCCTATAGATGCATGAGCACCGCTCCCTTGAGCACCACCAAGTGGGTGCTTGTCTGGTTAGTAGTTAAAACAGAACTGATTTGCGGTTACTTATAAGTATTTGTCCTCTTGTTAGGAAAATTGATTACAAAAAGTGCTTGTATTTGCTTGCTTTATATTTCAAAGTTTTAATTGCAGGAAAGAGAGAAACTACGAGAAGAAAAAAGAAAGTATGCTGAATATCTGAAGCTGTGGAGCAAGCCCAGAGAAGACATGGAATGCGATGATCTGAAGGTATCTGTGCTTTTGGTGGTGAACACATTTAATCTCATATAACAGTATAGAAAAACTATTGCGTTTCTTATTAGCATTGTCAAAGTAATTTGTTTTGCCCAGTAATGAAGAGAGGATAATTAAGAACATGAGCCAAATGAAAAGGTAACTCATAAGGCCTCTGATTTTATATTTTTTGGCCTCCTTCATGACTTCTAGATTTGGGACTTTATATTATATATGAAATAATAAACATAACTGTATGTAGCTTTTCAGCTATTGAGCTTTATTCCCTCTTCTCTGCAAGTGTTCAATGTCCTGCTTGCATGAGGACTTTTATTCCAAATTGTACTTTGGGTATTCTGCTACTTTGATACAGACCAGTGGCTGCCCTTTGTACAGTCTATGTGATGGAAAGGCTTCATAGCATTTTCCGTTGAAACTTTAATACCCAGTGCTTCATTATTTAATGTAACTTTTTTTGTAAACCTCTTATTTATTTATTTTATTTAGACAGTTTTGTATACCGCCTTATCCTTAAATCAAAGCGGTCTCAACACAATTGGGGGATACATTTAACATGCAGGGATATGAGACACATACACTAATACTTACAGGGAACATGGGCAATGGAGGGTTAAGTGGCTTGCCCAAGACCACAAGGAACACCTGTGGGGACTAGAAACCCCAGTCCTTCCGGCCCAAGGTTGCTGTCCTCTAGTGGGATTTGAACCCCCAACCTTCCGGCCTGAAGTACCTTGCCCAAACCACTAGGCTACTCCTCCCTCCCTCCACAATCTTAATCCCTCCCTCCCTCCACAATCTTACTCCCTCCTCCCTCCACAATCTTAATCAAAGCAGTTTACATAGAACAGTATAACCACAAACTTTACATAGAACAATGTAGTAATAAAGAACTTTATATAGAACGATATAACAATAGCTATTCATATATTGCTTTGGACACAGTTTAACTCTGTGAATATCGGCGCTCCTGCCCGGCCTTGGGGCTAAAGACAGGCGCGGCGGTCTGATGCTTCGTGAGGAAGGAGAGTAACCTGTATCCAGGGAATGCTGGGTATTGTAGTTCCTGCTCCTCTCGCTCCGAAATAAAGAATTGTAGTTATGGGGTTTCCAGTATATTTATTATAGTAAAGGATATTGTTCCATCACATGGCAAATAAATGCAAACAAAATAGGTGCTTCAAATGCTAACAGGAAAACTTAGGATAAAGGCAACAAAGTATAATTGCTGCTTTTCACTTCTAAGCAAATTACTCACTTTGCCCCAAGAGGTCAGTTAGTTTCACTGCAGCCTCTTTCAGCCACTGTTACCTTCACAGTGCTGGGGAAAATCAGGTGCACATAATTAGAGCTTTCTCAGCAAGGCAATACAACAGCTCCGTAGCATTCAATTCACATACGGTAAAAAGCAGTTTCCTTCAGCTTGGCATCTCTACACAGCAGACCGTGCAATCCATGCTCTCACAATCTGGTAAGTCTGTATTATCTTGTGTTAATTCTTCAAGCTGTATGGAATTACTGGCTTCTGGTAACACTGGCTGTCTTCTAGCTTGCAACTCTAAAAACTGCTTAAAACTCTGTAGGAGCAATTCAGCCTGCTGTTTGTGAGATAGGGAATTACTATCGGCTATACAACTTCCCTCTGTCTTAAGGCTGTTTATTTTCTCCTCTCTTAGATTAATTGTATCAGAGTAACTGCTAGTCTCTTTTGTTAATGTTTCACACACAGGAGAGTTAGCTTTACGTTCAGCCTGCAAACTTTGTGGCAATTCACTTACTTGTTGCCATGCCGTTCTGACTTCAGATGGCTCCAACGTTCTCCAGCTGTTAGAATGTTTGTTGCTCTCTGGCTCAAACGGTACTTCACAGAATGATTGTTTTCTTTCCTGTGCCTGCCTTGAAGGCTTCCTTTCCCAGGGCTGTGCCTTCCAACGGTTGTCTAATTCAGGGCTAGGTCCTCGCTCCTTGGGACTTCTACTCACTGCCTCTGAATAGAATTTTGCAGGTCTCCTTCCAATGCCAGGTTCCCAAGTATCAGCATACTGTTTTCTGGACTTCCAATTATTCCTCCTCCTCTCCTTCTTTCTCTCATTCTCCATCCGACTAGCAAAGCCATGCTCTGGTTTAAAACCACGTTCTCTCCTGGACACGCCCCTTCCAAGGGCAGGGTGTGCCCAATCAGGACTGCAGGACTCCTCCCCTGGGCTGGTCTCCATGCTCAGCTCTGTGGAATAGAGTCTCTCTTTCTTCCTTGGTTTCTCAAATAGGCATAAATCCTGCTGAACTTCAGGATTTTCATCCGTTTCCATAGGCTCAGGAGGGCGCTGTTCACCACAGAATGTTAGGCTCTTTTTACTGGAACATATGATACTCTTGCTTGAACTTGATTGTATTGTACAGTTTGTTTATTTATTTGATATACTGCCCTACTTTATCAATCAGAGCGGTTTACAATTCACAAACAATTAGAAACAGGCACAGGACCGGAAAGGAGGAAAGGAAGTTACAATTGTTGATAGAATAGTACGAGAGAAAGGATACAGGACTATACGAAGGGGAGAGTATCAGACAAGAGGGGAGGGAAGGTCATAGGCCAAGGAAAAGAGGTGGGTTTTTAGGTCTTGCTTGAAGGTGGCGTGATAGGGTTCTAACCGGAGGGAGGTGGGGAGTGAATTCCAGAGTGCGGGGCCGATGAAAAAGAAAGCAGAGTAGCGGGTGGATTGAAGGTGAGCGAGGGAGGGGGAAGGGAGATTAAGGCGGTTGAGGTGGAAGGAGCGGGGAGTGTGTCTGGGGGTGTGGAATGTAATAAGCTCTGCCAGGTATTGTGGAGTACTAGTGTGAAGAGCCCTGTGAACTAGAATAAGTAACTTAAACTGAGTGCGAAAGGAGACAGGTAATCAGTGTAGACGAAAGAGGAGAGGTATTACGTGATCTCGTTGGGAGGAGAAGGTGATAAGGCGGGCAGCAGTGTTTTGAATTCTTTGTAATCTACTTAGTTGTGATTTAGAGAGGCCAGTGAAGACAGAGTTAGAGAAGTCAACACGCAACATAACCAGTGACAGTAGCAGAGTAGTAAGGGCGGGTGGAGTAAGAAAGGGGCGAATTGCACGGATCTGACGAAGGAAGGAGGTGGTTTTGGTGATATGTGAAACGGCTTGAAAAGAGAGGTCGGAGTCGAAAAAGGACACCCAGGTAGCGGAAGCTGGAAACTAGGGGTATGGTGGAACCTGAGAAGGATGGGGCCAATGAGGGGGGTGGGCTGCCGTGGGTGAACCAGATTGCAACGGTTTTGGTTAAGTTGAGATGAAGACAGTTAAGGGTTAGCCAATCTGTGACAGTGGAGAGACAGGAATTCGGAGCAGAAAGATCGGGGTGAAAAAGGGGAGGTGTGGTGTAAAGAACAATGTCTGCATAATAGAAAGTGGAAATACCAGATTGCTGTATCAGTAAGGCAAGGGGTGCTAAACAGAGATTGAAAAGGAGAGGTGCTAAGACAGAACCTTGGGGGACCCCACAAGATAGAGGAAATGGAACGGAGGAGGGAATAGAGAAGGAAGAAGAGAACTGCACAGGATTGAGAGGAGAGAAAGGAATGGAACCACCAATGGACAGTGCTACAGAGGCCGGCCTTACGTAGGCGAAGAAGGGGAGTGATCAACTAAGTCAAAGGCTGCAGATAAGTCCAAGGATACCACCACCGAAAAGTCACCGAGATTGTGAGCCACATGCAGTGCGTTGGTGAAGGCAAGCAGAACAGTTTCGACGCTGTGACCCTGTCAGAATCCTGACTGATGGGGGTGGAGAAAATTAGTGGAATCCAGATGGTGAGAAAGCTGTGCAAAGATGGTTTTTTCGAGCAGTTTGGAAAGGAAATGAAAGGGAGGTTAGAAACGGGGCGATAGTGGGCTGGAACCAGAGGATCAAGTGAGGGTTTCTTGAGGATAGGGCGAATGAGGGCGTGCTTCCAGGGGCATGGGAAAGTCCCTGTGGAAAGGCTCATATTAATCATAGTGAGAATAGCGCGTAAGAGTGCAAGAGAGGGAGTGAGTAGCCAGGAAGGAGGGAATGAGGTCAAGAGAACAATATGTCTTATTGGAGGAGGAAATGAGTTGATGGAGTTAGACTGTGGTGATTGGATGGAAGGAGGCTCATGTATGTGAGAGTTGGGATGTGGGGGGGGGGGGATGTGACAGGAGGAGGGGAGGAAATAGGAGGGGAACAGGAAGGTAGTAATGCTCTTAGGGAAGAAATCTTATCACTGAAAAACGATGCCAGTAGTGGGGGGAGGAGGGGAGGAGTTGGCTGAACGGATGCAGTGGGAGTGTTGGGGCGGAGAGATGTGAGAGATTTAAGGGTAGAGTAAAGATGGCAGGTCTGGTTAGGGGCGGCGGAGATGGCATTGGAAAAGTATGTTTGTTTGGCGAGGTGAACTTTGGAGCGATAGTGTGAATGGTGCGTTTTGAATGATGACAGAGTGGCTGGAGAAGGGAGCCTTCCGCCATAGCTGCTCGGCTCGGCGAAGGTGAGCACGAAGCAAGTGGATGCCGCTGTGGAACCAAGGTTGTGAAAGGCGACGGCTTGGTGGGCAGGGCTGTAAGGGAGCTAAGTGATCAAGAGCTGCAGAGAGATTGGAGGACCAAAGAGAGGCCTGAGAGTTGGGAGAAAGGGAGGGGATCTCAGGAGGGAGACGTTCAGCTGCAGATGGAAAACGTTGGAGAGTGAGTGGGGTGATGCGACGAGAGTGACGCAAAGGGAGAGGCATTGAAGAGGGAGAGGACGAAGAGGATGTCTTTGAATGGGAATAGGAGAAGGACAGGCAAAAGTGTTCTGTCCAAGGGAGATGGGAGGAGCACAGACTGGAGCAGAAGGGTGAAAGAGGACAAGGTCATAAGCAGGTCGAGAGTGTAACCTGCGAAATGAGTGGGGAAAGGGACGTGTTGTGAGAGGGACAGATCGTGTAGGAGAGAGACAAAAGTGGGGTCCCTGGAAGAAGAGGGGGGATTAAGGTGGGTGGAGATTGAAGTCTCCTGCAATGAGTAAATAAGGAAAGGCTAAAGAGAGGTCAGAGATAGTCAGAAGAAGGGAGTTCCAAAGATTAGAACGAAGTGGGGGGGGGGGGGAGAATAAATGAGGAGAATGTGTGTTGAGGGTGAGGTATGCAGTTGGAACAGAAGGGCTTCAGGGTAGTGCAGTAGAGGTGAGAAAATCTGTGTAAAGGAGAGGGTGGGGTGCAGAATGGTCGCCACACCGCCACCTGAGCGGTCTATGCGGGGGACGGAGATAGCTGAGAAACCGGGGAGAAGGCAGCGGGCAAGAAGGGCGTCCTCCACGTCCTTCCGCCATGTTTCAGTAAGAAGGTTGAGATTAAAAGATGCATGGGTAATGAGGTCCTGAATAAGAAGATTCTTAGATCTAAGGGACCGACAGTTTAAGAGACCTATTTTAATGGGAATTTGTGGGAGGGTAGAAGAGACTGATGGAGAGGAGTGGGTGCAGGCAGATAGGTAGGCAGGGGCGGAGGTTTGTGGAACAGCGAAAACCAGAACTAGTGATTTTGGTGGGCCTGAAGAAGGAGGTAGAAATGACAGGGCGGTTGCCCCACAGCACGGGTATGAAGGACATAGAATGGTAGGTAGAGGAGGAGGTGAGTGTAAAATTACAAAGGGAGGAACGTACCTGAGGCAGTCGAGTCCCGGTGTTGGCAGTGAGGCAAGGTGATGTGAGCAAGCAACCCGGTCCAATCGACGTGAATAGGCAAAGCGTTATAATTGAAGAGAAGAGTGAGTACAGGCTCGAGGCGATGCCCTCGCTGCCGGAGCGGCCCTAAGGAGCACGTGCACTTTAGGTGCTTTCCTTCGGTGTGCGTCGCTGGCGCTCTAGTTTTATAAGGGGTGAGCAGGATACCTCGAAGAGCGCGTCCACAGGAACGCAGCCGCGTCACTTCCTGAGGGGGAGGGACCAGACAGAAACCAGGCAGGAGCAGATGACACAATCGGAGAGGGCAGGCTCTGTGGAAACACAAGAAACAAGCACGTAGCACATAAAGGCAATAGTAGAGAAGCATTGAATATAGGTACTGACTGTAGTGGCGGGTAGATGTTGAGGGTTGTTTGTCTTATAGGGCTGATAGTCATTTAGCAGATGAGTAAGTCAGTCTTTAAAGAGGTCTCTGAATAAATGGGTTTTTAGTTCTTGTCGAAGATTGATTTGATACTTCTGAGTTTTGGGGGGAGAGAGTTCTAGAGATCCGGAGCATACATGGAAGAGACCCTCTTTCACGTTTCCCGGGTTCCAGAAAACCCAACTTCCCCACAACTCGGAGGTCCTTGTCTACCATGCACAGACTCAAGTGAAAAGACCCACTCCTCAGTGCCCCCTGATAGGGAGGCCCAGACCCTTGACCAAAAGGCCTTCCAGAGCTCGATGGTTTTGTGCCAAGTCCAATCCTACCAGCTATACATCGGCATGTATCACAAGGAGCTGGCAAGGGAGCTTGCCAGTTTCTCGGCAGACCTCGATGGGGAACCTCTCCAGCGGTTCAAGTCACTGGTCTCTCCGGTCAAGGAGTGCTCGAAGTTATCTCGAGCAGCATATGACTGCTTCGAGTCTTCAGTCAGACTGGCCACTGTGGGCATCGGGGCCTGGCTGCAGTCGTCTGACCTCGAGCAGTGGGTTCAGGACAAACTCATCGATGTCCCCTGTATCGGAGAGAATCTCTTTGGGAAACCCATGGCAGACAAAGCGGCTGAAATAGAGACTGAGTTTCTAACAAGGACTAGACTCTCTAAAAAGACCTCAGTGCACCCTGCAAGAAGGGCCCAAGAAAGAACCCCTTCTTCCCGAAGAAAAAGGGAGGGCTTTGGCAATGCCCCACAGTTCCAAGCCTTCTCTGCCCCACAGCAAGGCCAGCAGCATAAGAGGAAAGAGCATGGCTCCTGCAAGCAGAAGACCCCCCAAGACCCAGTCACCGGCCCCGGCCCAGCCTGGATGGAGTTTTTGATTCCTTGGGCCTGACCTCCCTCCCTCCAGGAGGTCCCTTACACCCACAGGGGGTGTCTGACTCTGTCCACAGGTGGTCCTCCGTCACCACTGATTCATGGGTACTGCAGGTTATCAGAGAGGGTTACCTCCATCTGCAATGGACACCACCCTCTTACTTTCCAGGAGAGCCTGTAGGGTCTCTCCTTCACCAGACTTTGCTCCTCACAGAGCTCACAGGCCTCCTCAAGGACAAGGCAGTAGAGCCATTGCCCAAATACCTCTGTGGCAAATGATTTTTCTCCAGATATTTCCTGTCCCCAAACAAACAGAGGGGGCCTCTGGCCCATCCCAGACCTGCAGAACCTGAACAGATTTCTGGTGAGGGAGAAGTTCAAGATGCTCTCCCTTGGAACACTGCTGCCATACCTCCAGGAGGGAGATAGACTATACTCCTAAGACCTGAAGGTTGCTTAAACTCACATCCTGATCCATCTCAGCCACTGCAAATACCTATGGTTTGTGGTGGGCGGAGGTCACTACCAAAACAGGGTGCTACCCTTAGAGCTGGTTTCATCGCCAAGGGTCTTCATCAAGTACCTAGCGGTGGTTGCAGCCACTGTTCCCTCTAAGCTGTGCGCGTGTGCGCGCGCACACACCTCGACGAGCGAGCGCACATACTTTACAACAGATCGCACAAAAATTACGGTTCTGATTCTGATAGAAAACAACACAGACATCTTAAAATTTAAAAGTTGTGATTGTAATTACTAGAAATTTTCCGCTTCATTTAGTAATCGTCTATTTTCATTTAATTTGATTAAAATCAATGTGGTGTACATACTGTATTCTGACGTGTAGTCAAATTTTAAAGTATATAACGCCGAGTGTCGTTATGTGGCGCACAAAAATTTAACCTTCCTTTAAAAGTTGCACAGCTGATATTTTATGCACACACAGCCTACAGAAAATTAGAGGGAACATTGGTTGCAGCCCACCTTTGTCTCCAAGGAGCCTTCATCTTTCCCTTCCTGGATGACTAGCTCATAAGGGGAGGCACAGCTCCAAAGGTGCACCACTCCACTGAGTGCACTATCCACGCCCTGCAGCATCTGGGGTTCATCATAAACTACCCCAAGTTCCACCTCTCCCTGGTTCAGTGCTGGGAGTTCATAGGGGTTCAGCTAGACATCTTCCAGACCGTCTTCCCTCTGGAGAGGTCAGAACACCTCAGGGCATTAGCCGCTGAGGTGCATCACCGCCAGTCAATGCCTGCCTTCTCTGCCTTCTGGGCTACATGGCCTTTACGAGCCACATGACCCCATATCTTTATCTTTATTTGTGAAACTTGATATACCACCCTTACCAGAGGCGTCAGGGCGGTGTACGGTGCAGTAATACAAATAGGCCACGGAAAATAAAGAGGAGAAAGGAACGTCATTAATAGACAGGAAAGTAAAAGAGAAGGAGAGGAAAAACAAATAAAGTAGGACAGGAAAGAAACACAGGGCAGGAGAGATAGAGATGCGGAGGGAAGGGAGGGAGGGAGTCAGGTGACTTGGGCAAGGGGGTCACTAAGCCAGCGGAGGGGGGGCACCCGACGGGGGAAGGTCTGAGCCACCAGCAGGGACAGGAAGATTATAGGCTTGACAGGTGAGTTTTAAGGAATGACTTAAATTGAGGGAAAGAGGGTTCGGTGCGAAGGAAGTGCGGGAGAGAGTTCCAGAGAACAGGACTGAGGAAGAAAAAGGCAGAGTGGCGAGTGAGCTCGAGACGAGCCTGAGAAGGGGAAGGGAGAAAAAGCCGGTTGCCGTGAGCAGAGCGGAGGAGACGGGGGACTGTCTGGAGATAAATGATATTGGCTAAATATTGAGGCGTGCTAGTATGCAGAACCTTGTGTTATGGTCAGGAGTTTGTAGATGAATCTGACAGAGATAGGAAGCCAGTGAAGGGAGAGG
Source organism: Ichthyophis bannanicus (assembly GCA_033557465.1). Taxonomy (NCBI): domain Eukaryota; kingdom Metazoa; phylum Chordata; class Amphibia; order Gymnophiona; family Ichthyophiidae; genus Ichthyophis; species Ichthyophis bannanicus. The sequence continues at coordinate 213,710,091 of CM066037.1, forward strand.
AGAGAGGGAGTAACATGGGCGTTAGCAGGGGAGTGAGTGATAAGGCGAGCGGCAGTATTTTGAACTAACTGAAGACGGAGTTGGGAACGGGGAAGGCCGGCAAGAACGGAGTTGCAGTAGTCCAGACGGGTAATCACGAGGGACAGAACGAGAGTGGTGGTAGTAGTTGTGTAAAGAAATGGGTGAATGGATCTAATTCTGCGGAGATTTGCAAAAAGAGGCACGCACCACCGAGGAGATGTGTTGGTGGAAAGAGAGGGAGGAGTCAAGGGTGACACCTAGATATCAGAGAGCGGAAACAAGGGGAATGGGGCGAGCGGACATAGTGGGAGACAGGGTGGGAGAAGGGGCACCAAAAGAGAACCAGATAGCGGAAGATTTGGACGGGTTAACATGGAGGAAGTTGTGGTCGAACCAGGAGTTGACGAGGGCAAGGCAATCGTTGAGGGAGGAGAGATCAGGAGCAGTGGAGGAGGTGTGATACACCAGGAGGATATCATTGGCATAGATGTAGGAAGAAATACCCGATTGTTGAATAAGTAAGGCGAGGGGAGCGAGGAAGACATTGAAAAGTAGAGGAGCAAGAATAGAGCCCTGGGGAACCCCGCACTGCAAAGGGAGTGAGGGTGAGACGTTAGAACCCATGTAGACAGCAAAAGTACGAGAAGAAAGAAAAAAATGAAACCACTCTAGAACTGTACCATAGATACCCAAGTCAGACAGGTGTGAAAGAAGGGTGCGGTGATCGACAACATCAAAGACGGAGGAAAGGTCTAGTGAAACGACAAGAGAGGTCACCACAGTCGTGGGAGCGGAGAGGAGAGCGAGGAGAATGGTTTCAGTGCTGTGCCTGGCACGGAAGCCTGACTGACGTGGGTGAAGGGAGAGGGTGGAATCGAGATGGACAGCAAGTTGAGAGAAAACAAGATTTTAGAGAGGAAAGAGAGGTTAGCTACTGGGTGCCATTTGGCGGGAACGGCAGGATCCTTGGGTGGGCTTCTTAAGGAGGGGGTGGACTATAGCATGCTTCCAGCCGGAGGGGATGTGACCAGAGGCAAGACTGGAGTTGAAAATGGTCAGAGTGTATGGTATAAGAGTGAGGGAGGGGTTAAGGAGCCAAGAGGAGGGGAGGGGATCAAGGGGACAGGTGGTCTGATGAGAGGAGGAAATGGCATTGATGAGCTCAGCGGAGGTAATAAGGTCGAAAGTGCACCTGGTATGGGGGAAGGTGTGAGTAAGCAGCGGAGAGTATATCACAGGGAGGGAGGAAGGGAGGGGGAGAGGGGCGGGGGGCAGGCAGGGAAGGACTAGCAGAGAGTCTGGACCTTGTCTGAAAAAAAAAAAAGATGCAAGAGTGGTTGGGCTAAGGACAGATGGGGTAAGAAGGAGAGGGGGGGACGTATGAGGTGGGGGGGGCAGGACTTATGAGGATGGCTCAGTGGTGCCTCCACTCCCAGTGGACACAAGCCACAGGCAGACTTTGAGACAGGATAAGAGTCTGCCACCTGGCGGACTCCCTCGCCTGGTGGCAGCTCACCCGCCATCATCAGGCTGGGATGTCCTTCTAGGCACCCCCCCCCCCCCCCAGAGGGTCCTAACTACGGAGGCCTACCTGCTGGGTTGGGGAGCTCACTGTGAGGGCCTCCGCACACAAGGCAGTTAGTCCCAGGCGGAAGGCCAGTTGCAGATCAACCTTCTGGAATTCCAGGCGATATTTCTGGCCCTCCAAGCCGCCTGCCACAGGCTCCTGCACAGACGGCTCCAGCACCTGTTGGTGCTGGTCCAGACTGACAACGAAGTCGCAGAGTTCTACATGAACAAGCAGGGAGGCACGGGATTATTCTACCTCTGCCAGGAGGCGGTGTCCTCTGTTCGTATGTAGTAGGCAACAGGATGCTCCTGCGGGTGGTTTACCTCCCAGGTCAGCAGAATGCCCTGGCGGACAAGCTGAGCAGATTTCTTCAGCCACACAAGTGTGGTTGGACCCCAGAGTGGCCTCCCGGCTTTTCCAACTCTGGGGCGTCCCCCTAGTGGACCTGTTCACCAACCCGGACAATGTGCAATTGCCCATCTTCTGTTACCACCAGCCGCACCCATCCCAGGTGGTGGCAGATGCATTCCTCATCCCATGGACGGAAGGCCTTCTATATGCCTTTCTGCCTACACCGCTGGTTGCCAAGACCCTCTTCAAAGTCCAGAGTGACAGAGCGTCACTGATATTGATAGCTCCCAGATGGCCCAGGCAACCTTGGTTCCCGCTACTTCTCCACCTGTCAGTGGTGGTTCTGATTCCCATGGACAATGCCCCAGGATTACTTTCACAGGAGGGGGGCTCTCTCCTGTGCTCCAACTTGGAGTCCCTGCTGCTCACGGCTTGGCTGCTGAAAGGATAGCTCTAGATCCCTTCAACCTCCCACAAGATGCGAAGGATATTCTAGCCTCCTGCAAGACCCTCCATAAGAGGAAGCGTATGCTTTCAAGTGGCGTCTTTTTTCAGTGTGGTGTGCCGAGAGGCAGACAAACTCGTTTTCCTGCTCAGTGCAGCTGATACTGCAGTACCCACTCCGCCTGTCACAGGTGGGACTGAAATCCAACTCAGGACGCACCTAAGCGCTATTGCAGCACACCACCATTCCATCAAGGGCAAGCCCCTCTTGGCCCAGTCCTCTATCTTTCGTTTCCTGCGGGGCTTTATGTTGTCCAAGCCCCCCGCTTGCCCACCCACTAACGACAGAGTGGAATCTCAATGTGTTGCTCTCACAGCTCACTAAGCAGCCATTTGAGCCCCTGGCTACTTTCCACATGCGGTACCTCTCCTGGAATGTTGTCTTTCCTGTGGCACTCACGTTGGCTCGTAGGGTCAACGAGCTCCAGGCTTTGATGGCAGAGCTTCCCCACACGAGGTTCTACAAGAACAGGGTGGTGCTCTGCACACACCCCAAGTTTCTGCCAAAGGTGGTGTCCCCCTTCCACCTCAATCAGGAGGTGGTCCTCCCCACCTTCTTCCTGAGGTTTCACGCCGTCAAGGTGGAGACTGTTCTCCATACTCTGGATTATAACCGGGTCCTGTCCTTCTATCTATAGTGGACTTGGGCCACTACAAAGCACCTCAGCTTTTCATCTCCTGTGACCCCAGTCGACTGGTCTTAGTGACCAAGCAAACTGTCCACTTGGGTGGTGGACTGCATTGCCCTCGCCTATGAGCAGGCTGGGATCTCACTGGACCCCACCTGGTCATGGCGCACCGCGTCAGAGCCATGGCTACCTCTGACAAATATGCGTTCTGTACCTGTGACAGAAATCTGCCGAGCCGCCACCACCTGGTCTTCGATCCATACCTTCGCAGTTCACTACTGCCTGATGAGGGAGTTCCGACAGGACAGCACCTTCGTCCAGGCTTTACTCTGTAATCTATTTAGAGTATAGGCAACTCTTGCTCTCTGATCCTTCTGTGTTCAGTCTACCAGAGTCTGGTTTTTCACTGGACACTTGGGTATTGTGAGAATTTCTCAGTGGGGACCCAATTGCTGCAGCTCATGGCTCACCTTCTCTGTACAGGTTCTCGGAAGCCTGTAGCTGGGGAGTCCCATATGTAAGAACTGACTTCCGGCTTGTTCCCAGAGAAAGCAGTTACTCACCTGTAATAGGTGTTCTCCAGGGACAGTAGGAATCAGCCTTCACAACCTTCCCTCCTCCCCTTGATGTTGCTTCTTTACCGTACTTTAAAGTTTTGCCATCTTAGCTATGTCACTAGACTGAGGAAAGATGGCACCCTTGGGCAAGAAGGGGACCACGCATGCATGGTGCATCTCCCAAAGGCTTTCTTTGAAAGCTGGGGAGATGTTTCCATGAGGGCTCCATTAGCGCTGACATCACTCATATGTGAGGACTGACTCCTGCTGTCCCTGGAGAACACCTTTCACAGGTAAGCACCTACGCTTTTTAGGCTATGTGCTGATTATGTATAATCTTGAAGGTGATTATTATTTTTTTACCTAATTCTACTTGTTAGTGGTGACCAATATAGTTTGAGAAATGGTGTGATGTGATCTGATATTTTTGCTCCCATTATCGTTCTTGCAGCTGGCTGTTGTGCTAATTGTAGCTTGTGGAGAGTATGTTTGGTGAGACCATGAAGTTGGTTGTTACAGAAGTCGAGATGTGGGAAAATTAGGGCTTGGAATACTGACTGGAAGTCATTGGTTACTAGCAAGGGTCGAAGTTTTTGCAAGAAATGTTATTTTTTTGTAGATTGCTCTGGTGGTTTTATCAGTGTGTGATACAAAGTTTAAATTCTGGTCTAGTGTGTTGCCCAAGTGTCGTACTTCTTGCAAGCCACCTCTTTCCTCTTCAGTCAATTCAACATTCCGCTACTCGACTCATTTTCTGCCAGTCTCGTTTTCCCCACATCACTCCTCTTCTCATGTCGCTTTATTGGCTTCCCATCCGTCTCCGTATCCAATTTAAACTTCTCCTGACCTATAAATGTATTCGCTCTTCTGCCCCCCAGTACCTTTCATCTCTCATCTCTCCTTATACCCCTTCTCGGTTGCTTCCCTCTTCTAATAGTCTTCGTTTATCTGTGCCCTTTACTCGTACTGCCAATTCCAGACTTCGCTCCTTTCAACTGGCAGCACCCTTTGCTTGGAATAGTCTTCCTATCTCTGTGCGCCAGGTGTCCTCCCTGGCCATTTTCAAGTCCAGACTAAAAATCCCATCTCTTCACTATTGCTTTCCGTTCCTCTCTTACCCTATCTTGATCTCTCTATCAACATTTGCTTGTTTTGTCCTGTAAATTTTTGTTTGTATAATGTAACTTATTTTGTTCTGTCTCATTAGATTGTGAGCTCTGATGAGCAGGGACTGTCTCTCTTCTGTTTGTACAGCACTTCGTATGTTGCGGCGCTTTATAAGTCTTTAATATTATTATTATTATTATTAACATCGAACTCTGAGTTCATAACTCTAAGGGTTTTGTGGGGGGTAAATGCTTTGTTTTTGAATATGTAGAGTACTTCTGTTATCTCCAGGAACAAGCAGGAATGAGTCTTCACATATGGGTACGTCGGTACCGACGGAGCCTGCGCGGGAACGCTCCCCAGCGTCCAATCAGAAAGCTTTTGGGAGCATCCCTCAGCGCCTGCGTGCTGCCTTCCCGCCTTTCCAACTGTCTCTCCTCAGTTTTTGTTTTTCCGCGGAGCCGGCAGGACGACGTCCTGTCACCACAGAAAATTCTTCTTTTAATTCTTTTATTTTTTGTGGTCGCGGCCAGGGCCGGATTTACCTTGAGTGAGGCCCTACGCCAACAAAAATTGTGGGCCCCCAGCAGGGGCGGCCCAAGGGGGGTGCGGGGCCTCATTTGCATAAGGGGCCTCATTTGCATAAATATTTGCATAATGTTACCATATACTAACTTTTAGTAAACGTGCCTCTTAATGAGTGTATGGATAAAGAAAGACTAAAAGATTTCTACATTACTATAATCCAGTGCCAACTGCCAGACACATTAGGAACTACTACAAACACTGCCCATTTAGAACCCATAGTAAACCCGCCGTATCCTAACAGCACTACCAGGACTCACAAAGCACCATACTCTACCAATCAAAAGGCAACACTGCAAATATTAAACCAGTACATTTCAGAGAACAACAATACATGACCTACTGGGGAAAGAGAACAATTGGCAATGTCAAATAGGAATTATATAAACAGAACACCTCAGCTCAGTTACACATGCAGAACATAGACCATCACCAAACAAGTAATCACAATTTAGAAACAGGAAGACAATAATTAAACTGGGAATCCCAAAAGCCAAACTTGGAATGTACAACACTGTAGAAATAAAACTATACATTAATTTGCTCTTGTACTAAACAAAGCGCAGACGTTAATGATGCACATTTACCAGAGCTGACATATTCCAATTAATAAATTCAAAATAAAGAGATATTTTTCTACCTTTTGTGCATTTTTTTCAGCTGCAATTGCTCCAGCCACTTTCTTCTGGTTTCTTCGTGTCTTCTGCTAACTCTCCATCGTCTGCTGTCCATTTGTCCTTTCTTCTCTCTTCTAGATTTTTTTCCATTCTCTCTCTACATCTGCTTTAACATACTAATCTTTCTCCTTTTGCTCTTTCCTCATTCCTATTTCATCCACTCAAATTTTACCCCTCCATCCTCAATCCCCACTTACTCTCCCAATACCCGGCCAATTGTAGATTTTTTATCCCTCCCACACAAAATATTTTTCCCTTCTCCATTTTACTCTTCCAGCCCCATCCCATTCTAATCCTCCCCCAACATCAGCTCCCTTCTAGTTCCAGCCTCACCCAGCATCCATTCCCTTCTAGTCCCTGCATCAGCCCATTTCCAGTCCTAGCCATCCATCAGCCCATTTCCAGTCCTAGCAACCCCCCAACCCAATACCAGTCCTAGCCCCCCATCAACCCACTTACAGTCCTTAACCCATCACCCCATTTTCAGTTTAAGCCCCCCCTATAACCCATTACCAGTCCTAACCCCCCATCAGCCCACTTCCAGTCCTAACCCCATCAATCCATTTCCAGTCAGCCCCCCATAGCCCATTGCCAGTCCTACCCCCCCATCAGCCCACAGCCCATTACCAGTCCTAACCCCATCATCCCACCTCCAGTTTTAACCCCCCAGCCCATTTCCAGTCCTAGCCCCCCCATAGCCCATTACCAGACAGCCCCCATCAGCCCACAGCCCATTACCAGTCTTAACCCCCCCAAAGCCCATTACCAGTTCTAAACCCCCCCCAACAGCCCATTACCAGTCCTAACCCCATCAACCCACCTCCAGTCTTAACCCCCCAGCCGATTTACAGTCCTTTCCCCACCATAGCCCATTTCCAGTCAGCCCCCATCAGCCCACAGCCCATTACCAGTCTTAACCCCCCCCAAAGCCCATTACCAGTTCTAAACCCCCCCCAACAGCCCATTACCAGTCCTAACCCCATCAGCCCACCTCCAGTCTTAACCCCCAGCCCATTTCCAGTCCTAGCCCCCCCATAGCCCATTACCTGACAGCCCCCATCAGCCCACAGCCCATTACCAGTCTTAACCCCCCAAAGCCCATTGCCAGTTCTAAGCCCCCCCAACAGCCCACAGTCCATTACCAGTCCTAACCCCATCAGCCCACCTCTAGCCTTAACCCCCCCAGCCCATTTCCAGCCCCAGCCCCCCAAATTGCCCATTACCAGTCCTACCCCCCCCATAGCCCATTACCAGCCCTACCCCCCCAGCCCATTTCCAGCCCCCCCAATAGCCCATTACCAGTCCTACTCCCCCATAGCCCATTACCAGCCCTACCCCCCAGCCCATTTCCAGCCCCAGCCCCCCCAATAGCCCATTACCCGTCCTACCCCCCCCCCCATAGCCCATTACCAGTCCTACCCCCCCCCCCGTCGGCCTAAAGTCAAATTTAATAAAAAAAAAAAACCTGGTGGCTGCCGCCGCGGGGCCCCCTCTGCTGCCGCGGCAGCACCGATTGACCCGCGGGGGCCCCGTCTACAAGCTGAAGCCGTCGGGTCGGGTCGGGTCGTTCCTCCCTCCCTCCGTCCGTGCAGGCTGCAGGCTGTGAGAGACGCAAAAGGAGAGTGTCTCCTCGCGTCTCTGTTAAGCCCGCAGGGGCTGATGGGAAATTTCCCATCAGCCCCTGCGGGCTTTACAGAGACGCGAGGAGACGCTCTCTCTTCGCGTCTCTCACAGCCTGCAGCCTGCACGGAGGGAGGGAGGGAGGAACGACCCGACCCGACCCGACGGCTTCAGCTTGTAGACGGGGCCCCCGCGGGTCAATCGGTGCTGCTGCGGCAGCAGAGGGGGCCCCACGGCGGCAGCCACCAGGGTTTTTTTTAAAATTGTATTTTTAAAAAATTTACTTCTTTTTTTGTGGGCCCCTGCCGGCTGTGGGCCCTACGCCATGGCGTACATGGCGTATAGGTAAATCCGGCCCTGGTCGCGGCTGTCTCCCCGACTCCACCGGTACCGCCGGTGTTTCTTTTTTCTTTTTACTGAAAAATTTTCCCTTCAGGGTATATTTTTTCTTCTGTCTTAAATTTGAGGCCTTTTAGGCCTGTTCATGTTCTTCATGGAACTGCCAGCCTCTTTCTCTAAGAATTGTTTAAGCTGTGGCAGTACAGCTTTATTCTTAGACTCCAAAAGCTGGTGTTTAACCTGTTTGGGTCCTGACCATTTTCCTGTGAGAAGAGATCTTCAACATTGAGTTTCTCTCGATACCAGGTTCCCGTCCAGTGTCAGGGCACCGAACATTTCTTCTTCTGCACGGGATCAGGTAACCCACAAACAGTCTGTTAAGACTAGCCAACCCTCGAGTGGTAGGTCTCATGCACGGCATGAAGACGGCTCCGGCCTTGCCCTCGAGGGTCCATTGGCTTCAAAACCCCGGCGGGAGTCTTCGGTCTCCAAAGCCTGTGAGGGGTTTCAGGTTGTTCCTGGGGCTCACCCCTCACAGAACATACCTGAGCCATGCTCGGTGGTGGCATCCGCTTCGAGCGGTGCCGATACCCCAGCATCGGCACTGGTGTTGGACGTAACACTCCTCACCAGGGATCGTCATCTGGCTTCCTCGGTACCTTTGGGACCGGTGGATACGCTCCAGATTGACTTTCCAGTATCGGCATTGACGCCGATACTACCACTGAAGTCGGTACCCTCTAGACATGAATCGATAGACTCGCTCCCCTCGATGCCGAGTCTGGAATCGATCTCTAGTCTGGAAGACTGGGTACCGACACGTCTCGGTACCGATACCTATCGGTACCGGACGCTAGGTACTGAGGATGATTACCGAAAGCGTTCGGTTACCTCTGTACCAATTGAGCTGACACCGATGACTGCTCCGGTGTCGGTGTCGCCTTCGATTCCGACAACGCTACCGGTATCGGTATCGGTACCGGTATCCGCAGTAGCATCTGGGCCAGCTCCTTCCATGTTTCTTTCACCAGGGTCGCTCCTTTCTATACCAAGTCTGGAGTCGATACCTGGCATGTACGATGCAGTACTGACTGTCACATGTCCTGACCTCCAGTACCAGCATCCATCCCTTAAGGATCCTTTTTTGCACCGTGCAGGATCTTCCTATATACTCAGGTAGATCCTCCGGTGCCCAGGCTAGTTCTTCAGATCTAGCCTGTCCTGGGAAGGTTCTCTTTGGAGGTCCTTCTTTTCAGGATTTCCTCTTGGATATGGCAAGATCCCTTTCCATTCCTATCCCTGGCCATGATCCCACACAAGGCTCTGTTTCTACTGGAACAAAGGAGAACATAATGCTTCCTTTGCATCATTCCTTGCGGGATCTTCTTCTAAGAATGTGGGAAGCACCTTTAAGGGTACCCCCACCTTCTAGAGCAACTGATCTTCTGTATCAAGTGCCCCCTTCTCCAGGGTTTCAAAAGACTCAACTTCCTCATCATTCCATTGTAGTGGAATCAGCAATGAGGAAGGTGAAAAGTAAGAAAAAGCACTCTTCTTACCCACCAGGTCGTGAGTCTAGGACACTAGATGCCTTTGGACGTCAAAGCTTCCAGATATCCATGCTGTCAGCAAGAATTCTCTTATATATTTTTTATATGAGTCTATCTCTTCAGGCGCTCACAAAGAAATTATATCTTTTGGCTCCTTTTCTTTCAGAGCCCAAGACTGCAGACTATTCCTTACTACTTAGTCATCTTCAAAATATCTCTTGGTTTCTTACTCGTGCTTCCTTAGACTCATTTGAGTCTATTAGCAGAACTTCTGCTATAGCTATAGGGGCACGACGTAGAGCCTGGCTCCAAGTTTCAGACTTAGACAAATGGGCACTACAAAGACTGGGTAATACTCCTTGCACTGGAGAAAATCTCTTCAATAGGGAGTCTTTACATCAGGTTGCTCAGTGGTTCACTGACTTCCCTGTTGCTGAAGGCTATCCTAAGCCTTCTCCTTCCCCATTAGGTAGGAAATGCCCTACCAAACCTTCTTTCCCTAGGAGGAGAAGGTTTTCTTCTTCTCCTGCCCACCATACAGATGTTCCCATGCAGGGGAGGCATCGTCCTGGTCTGAAAAATCCAAACTCTCACCAGGCTAAACAAACCCAGCAACCATAGGGTTTCTGATTAATCATTTTTCTGCCTCTTGGGGTTTACAACCTACAGTTGACTTCTTCTTAACAGAAGTTTTTCACTGTTTTTTCATTAAAAACTCTACACGTGGATTTCTTTTCTTAGGACATCCAGTTACTCCTAGACATGCTGAGCGGTCAGGATATTCATGTCTATGGGTTACAGAATTCTCCTCCTCTTCCTGCCAAGAAGAGAGGTTTTACAACTGTCACATGATAGTTTTTCTGTACCAACATGAATTTTTTCCTCCCACAGACTTACCATATAGTAAGTCACCCTTCAGCTCTTATTTCTCTACCCTCTTATCCAGGTTTCTCCCCTGTAAGAGTGGTACCATACCACTGGAGGACTTCTTTAGTCTTTCTAGACTTTCTTTCCTTTCCAGTGTGGAGTTTTTTCTCTTGAGTAAACTCCCTCCTTTTTGCCTGGGCAGCTCATCAGACAGGAACACGGCTTTTCTTGTTCTGTCTGTTCTTTCTGTTTTACACAGAAATGTTTTCTCTGCTGTCTTATTCAGCAGCTACCCATGCAGGAGTTCTAGTGATTGGACTACTGGTACCTTTCCACAAGTTTCCAGTCTTGTCCTCCACTACTTCTGTCTCGCCTTAGTAGTGACTCCAAGACAGTGTTACATCTTCTTGGGTAATCCTTATCACTATAGGCTTATCACACTCTCTTCTATTCTTGCCACCTCCAATCCCTTGGGTTTGGCAGCATAGTTGACCTGCCTGCTGGTTTCTTCCAACAGCCAGTTCTATCTCCCAATTCTCCTGCATAATGCTCTCTGCAATCCTACAGAGAAGCTTTCCACTATGCGCCCTTGCTAGAGAGCATGGTTTTTTTTCTCTAATAACTATCCTACATGGTTGAAAAAGGCTTCCTCAGTCATGTCCCATGACTGTGGGGGTTCTTCACACCCTACTATTTCCTTTTCAAACAAAGGACATAAGCCTTCTCTACGTGAAAGTCTAAAGAGTTGTCCAATTCCTACAGGGAATATGCTCTTTTTTCCTTGCAGCTTGTCCTCATGCAATGTTCCCTCTAATTTTCTGTGGGCTGTGTGCGCATAAAATATCAGCTGTGCAGCTTTTGAAGGAAGATTACATTTTTGTGCGCCACATAACGACACTCGGAGTTATATACTTTAAAATTTGACTACATGTCAGAATACAGTATGTACACCACATTGATTGCACTAGAAAATATTGTAGAACTTGTGAAAACTGTAAATACACAACAACTTTTAAATTTTAAGACGTCTGTGTTGTTTTCTATCAGAATCAGAACCAAAATTTTTGTGCGCTCTGTTGTAAAGTATGTGCGCTCGCTCAGCGAGGTGTGTGCGCGCGCACACGCGCACAGCTTAGAGGGAACAGTGTCCTCATGGTATCCTAATCCTTCATGGACAGCACATATTTAACTAAAAAACACATGATACCCCTTTTTGTCCCTCAAGTGGGTCAACCTGGTATCTCATTCTATGCGTTTTCTGTCCATTTACCATGCTAGGGTTCTGCAGAACTCAGGACTTGCTGTTTACAGACTGATATTATCCTCTGTTTTTTCATGCAACCATCCTGGTTATTTCACTGGATAGCATTCCTGCACCATCATAACCAGGGGGAATAGATTCTCTATCTTTTCAAGTAGGTTACACCTTCTTGTTGGATGAATCTTTCCTCTTCACATCTCCCATGTGAATGTTCTATAGGCATATCTCTGCTTAATTGCAGACATTTATCTTTAGACCTATATATTCATATATGTATATATATTTATATACATCTCTATAGATACATATGTCTGTCAGCTGCGTGTGCATATGTTATGCCCCTCTAAATCTCACTATAGACATATATACATATACATATATATATATATACACACACATACATATGTGTGTCTGAGATGCTTCGTTATAGGTAGATATGTATTTACATACTTATCTCTCTAACTGTCTATACTCATAAAGGTTTTACCTTCCTGTATGTTCCAGACAGTGGGCTTTGCACATCTTCATACTGTTCCACAGTATGTTTGGGGTATTATGCACGCAGCCCCTGCTGTGGTACTGACAGCTCCTACCATAACCCTAGGTTAGGTATCCCTGAAGCTCCATACTCCAATATCTTCCTACTTCTCACCAGTTAGGAAAGACATGGTGGATCTTCAGTAGATCTGAGGTTTCATCTCCTCAGACATCTGTCCTTTCTTTGGGAATACGGGGTTTTTTCCCATACCCCTTCTTCCCTCAAGGACTAGGCCAGTTTGTCCAAATCGGTCGGTCTTCCTCTTTTGCTCCTAACTGTGCGTAACTCTGTAGCCAAAAGAGTTTTCAGCTTTTTCCATAAAGCTTCCCACTAAAGACCTACCGTTTTGTACTGCCCCAGTTGAATCCTGGGGTCACCTGTCACTTCCAGATTTTGACCTTCACCTTCACTTCAGTGAGGTCACCTTGAAGATTCCTCTACTGGATCCCCAGTAGACTCCATCAGCCTCTCTACTTCCGGCAAACCAGTAGGTGATGTCCATATTGCAATTATTTATTTCAATATATTTCATGATATTTATCATACATACAAGGACTCCTTGCCTGTAGTCCTATCTTAGGTTAGCTGTTTTCTACAGCTCCTCTTTTCAACTCCTACCCTCCATCCTCAGGATGCCTGACCATATGAGGTGTAGCATGTTTCAATCTCCAACATGCTAGGGCTCCAGGCATCTTAGCTTGGGAGTCCCCATATGTGAAGACTCATTCCTGCTTGTTCCTGGAGATAGCACAGTTACTTACCTGTAACAGGTGATCTCTGGGAACAGCAGGAATAAGTCTTCACAACCCACCCACCTCCCCTAGGAGTTGTATCTCTCTATCTAACTTTCCTTTTCCTCTCTCTCTCTCTTTGTCTCAGCTATAAAACTCAACTGAGGAGAGACAGTTGGAAAGGCGGGAAGGCAGCATGCAGGCGCTGAGGGATGCTCCCAAAAGCTTTCTGATTGGACGCTGGGGAGCGTTCCCGCGCAGGCTCCGTCGGTACCGACGTACCCATATGTGAAGACTTATTCCTGCTGTTCCCAGAGGTCACCTGTTACAGGTAAGTAACTGTGCTTTCTTGAGGTTGATTCTGAGCTTGTGGTCTGCTAGCCATTTGGCTGTTTTGTTAAAGCATTCGCTAATATTGATCTTGTCTGGATTATTGATATTGAACAGAGAGTAAAGCATGTCGTCAGCATAGATGTGGTAGTTTATTTCATGCTTCTGGGAATATGCTGGATATGGGTTGTATAAAAATATTGAATAGGACTGCTGGCAAAGCTGTCCCTTGTGGGACTCTGTGCTTGAATGGTGCAGATTTTCTAGATCCTATTTTCACCTGTTGGTAGCAGTCGGATAGGTATGTTTTGAATCATTTATGTGGAATGCTTCCAGTTCCAATGGATTTAAGTCTTCCCAGGAGTAGACTGTGTGGGATTGAGTCAAATACTGATAGAATGTCAAGGAATGTTAATATGAATCATTGATTGGCTTTGTTGAGTCCTTTTATGAGGGTGTCCATGAGTGATGTTAGTAAGGTTTCAACTCTGTATTGGTGCTTGAAGCTGTGCTGTTGGTTTAGTGGTGCGTGCATATCCAGGTGGTCCTGTAGTTGCTGGAGTACTATTTTTTCAATTATTTTTGAAAGGAAAGGTAGGCTGCTATAGGTCTGTAGGACGCAGTCTTTTTTGTCAGCTGTGAGGATTTTAAGGATAAGGCGTATTAAAGCCTATTTTTAGTGGCTTTGGTATGTATCCTTCCTAGAGGGATAGCTGTGTTATCTTGTGGAGTATGGGGAATAATTCAGATCTGGTTAATTTAATCCAGGTGACTGGGCAAAGGTCGAGAGGAGATGTGGTGGTCAGGTTTTTCTCTGGGAACAAGCAGTCCTCACATATGGGTGACGATGGCGCCGATGGAGCCCACACGGAGCAATTCCCCAGCTTTCAAAGAAAGCCTTTGGGATTGCTACCACCTATGCGTGGTTCCCTTCCCACCCAAGGATGCCATCTTGCTCAGTCTCCTTTATTCTGTGGAGCCACCAGACGTCATCTGTTTTCATTCCGGAAAAAGTTGGGTTTTTTTTTTTTTTTTAAAAGCTTTTCAACTTGTCTCTGGTCTTGCGCCGGTACCTTTCCCGCCCCGACCTCAGTGCCTCGGCATCGGTTTGATTCATTTATTTACTTAAGTTTTATTTTTCTTTGGGTGTCTTTGCGCCCTTTTTATTCGCTGGCAGCCTAAAGGTTTTTTGACCTTGCTGGGGTTATTTTTTTCCCCCCATGGCTACCAGCGGGTTCAAAAAGTGCGATCAGATTATGTCCCTAACCGATTCACATGACTGCTGCTTCCGGTGCCTCAGCCTGGACCATGACCCAGGGGTCTGTGGTCTTTGTAAGAAAATGTCTTCAAAGGCCTTGAGAAGCCGCCAGCAGCAGAGCAACAAAATTTTCCCTGACTCCCCCATGCCCTCCGAGAGCCAGGACCTCGTCTGAGACCTTGATGCCTCAGGAGGAGCACTCCGAACCTGAACATCGTCGTGGGTCCTTGGAGAGGGTGTCTCCCTCGAGGGAACTGAAGCGGAAGAAGAAACCCTCGAAGGTGGCATCTTTGGATGGCTCCGATCGGCCAGGCTTCTCCAGGGGCCAGTTGCGGAGCCCTGAGCGTCTGCTCAAGACGTCGAGAGGGAGCTCCAGCCAAGATTCCTCAGAAGGACCCGGTCGTGGATCGGCCTAGGCAAGTACACACTGTCCTAGTCGAGGACTCCCCTCCGGGGGAGTTGGCATTGGGCCCGAGTGCTTTGGTGCCTGCGCCACAAGCTGCGGAGCCTCTGGGACTCGTGTCCAGGATGGCGGCCTTGGAGCGCAGTGTCACTGCCTTCTTGGGCCAGCAGCGGGTGCTGATGTCAGGCACGTCCGGTTCCTCTGCCCCGACCACCGGGCATTCGACGTCAAAGACGTCGCCGGAGGCAGGCTGATCCTCGAGGCCATGCGGGCCCGAATTGATCCTCAGCCGAGGTTGTGCTCAGCCTCCTGCTCGTTGGGACCGAGGTCGTCACTGACGAGTTTCCGGGGTCGGGACGTGCAGTGCCGGAGGCCTCTGACTGGGAGACCGAGGACGAGGAGTCCCCAGAAACCCGTCGTCATCATGATGTCCCTTCCGATTCCCTGATTTCTGAACCTCGGAGATGGTCCCCCCGGACGATGTGGGCTCTTTGGACTTTGTCTGGGATATGTCCAAGGTCTTGGCTTTACTGATGGAGTCCGAGGAGGATCTTCAAGCTGACGAGCGCAAGATCCTCCAATACGAGGCTCCCCCTTGGGAAACCCTCACGGTGCCCATTCCTCCCATCCTGGAACGGCTTATGCTCTGCATGTGGGAGACAATGGCATCAACGCCGGTCATCAGCATGCGGCTCGACTCGATGTATCGAGTCCTCCGGAGCCCTGGGTTTCAGAAGTAACAACTGCCGCACAACTCCATGGTTGTGGAGTCGGCCATGTGTCGACTGAAGAGTCAGAAGACACACTCCTCAGTGCCTCCCATTAGGGAGGCCTGCACCTTGGATGCCCTCGCAGGAAGTGTTACCAGGGCACAATGCTGAATTGTTGGATCCAGGCCTACTAGCTGGACATGGGCATATACCTGAGAGACTTGGCGAAGGAAAGCACCGGGTTCTCGACTGGTCTCTCCGAGGAGCCTTTGCAGTGCTTCAAGGGCCTGTCCAAAGCTGTCCATGAATGCTCCAAGTTCATGTCTCGGGCGGCCTATGACGGGTTTGAGTTGGAGGCACGGATAGCCGCGGTGGGCATCGATGCACACTGCCAAGCTTGCCTGCAGTCGTCTGACCTCGAACAGTGGGTTCAGGACAAGTTGGTTGATGTCTCATGCCAGGGGGAGAATCTCTTCGGCAAACCCATGACCGACAAGGCCGCCAAGCTGGAGATAGAGTTCATGACGAGGACACAGCTCTCTAAGACCTCTGTCCCTTCCCGAAATAAGGGCTTAGGTAAAAAGCCCTTTTACCAGAGGAAGTCCAGTGCTTACCAAAACTATCAGGCATCCCCAGCTCCCTAGCAGGGGAGGCAGGCCAAGGGACAGGACAGGGGCATGGCCCGCATAAGCAGAAGGGCCCCAAACCCCATGCTCTGACTCCGGCCCAGCCTGGTGGGGATTTTGACTCCTGCAGCATGGCCTCTCTCCCAACTGGAGCTGGGTAGCCCACAGGAGGTCGGCTCACCTTCTATGCCCACAGGTGGGGAACCATCACCACTGATTCATGGGCATTACAAGTGGTCAGGGAGGGATACCTCCTCCATCTAGCCCAAGTGCCTCCACACTACTTCCCAGGAGAGAATATCGGGTCTCCCCTTCACCGGGCCCCACCACATCAAGGGCAAGGGGTTCTACTTCAGGTACTTCTTTGTGCCAAAGAGGACAGGAGGCCTAAGGCCCATCCTCGACCTACGCAACCTCAACAAATTCCTGTTGAGGGAGAAGTTCAAGATGCTCTCCCTTGGAATATTGCTGCCTTACCTCCGCTAGGGAGACTAGCTGTGCTCCTTGGACTTAAAGGATGCCTACACACACATCCTAATCCACCCAAGCCACAGGCAATACCTACACTTTGTGGTAGGGGGCAATCATTACCAATACAGGGTGCTCCCCTTTGGCCTTGCCTAGGCCCTCAGAGTATTCACAAAGTGCCTGGAGGTGATCGCCATCTTCCTCGGGCTTCAGGGGATCTTTGTTTTCCCCTATCTCGACGACAGGCTCGTCAGGGGCATCAGAGCCCCCGAGGTGCAGCAAGCCACTACTCGCACCACCCAGGTCCTGCAGCACTTGGGGTTTGTTATCAACTACTCCAGGTCCAGCCTTTGCCCGGTACAAGAGCTGGAATTCATTGAGGCAAGGATCAACACCCTTCAGTCGAAAGCCTTCCTGCCTGCAGACAGCGCAAGCAGGCTCATGGCCCTAGCCAAAGACATAAAGCACCATCCCTTGGTGCCAGCAAGGCATCTGCTGTGCCTCCTCTGGCACATGGCCTCCACAGTCCATGTCACTCCAGATGTCCGCCTCAGGGACCAGTGGTCCCACGCCATGGGACATCTCCAGGATAGGGTCAGAGTGACCATGCGCCTGGTGCAGTCCCTGACCTGGTGGCTCTTGCCCCATCACCTGGAGCTTTTGATGCCCTTCCAGACCCCTCACCACTTGAGGGTCCTCACCACAGATGTTTGTTTATGTTTGTTTATTAAAACTTGATTGACCGCCCTTCAAATAAAATCAAAGCGGTTTACAATAAATAAAAACCAATAAAAGCAAGGCACAAGGCCGGAAAAGGAAAAGAAATTACAATTTGTAAAAGCAAAGTGGGTTAAGGAACAGTAGAGGAAGGAGAGTAGAGCTACAAGGGGGGAGGGGAGGTTGGGAGGTTAAAGGCTAGGAAAAAAAGGTGGGTTTTTAGCCGTTGTTTGAATGCTGCTTAGCCGGGTTCTAGGCGGAGAGAAGTGGGAAGAGAGTTCCAAAGTGCGGGGCCTATGAAGAAAAAAGCTGAGGAGCGGGTGGATTGAAGATGGGCGGCGGAAAGGGGGGGGGAAGGGTGAGACGGTTTAAATGGAACGAGCGGGGGGTATGTCTGGGGGTGTGAAAGTGAATAAGATCAGCTAAATATTGTGGGGTACTGGTGTGTAGGGCTTTATGAACCAGGGTGAGTAGCTTATATTGGGAGCGAAAGGGAACAGGTAATCAGTGTAGATGTATGAGAAGAGGGGTTATGTGGTGATAAGGGAATGAATGAGAGAAGGCGAGCTGCGGTGTTTTGGATTCTCTGAAGGCGGTGAAGTTGGGAGCAGGCCAGCCGATTAGGATAGAATTAGAAAAGTCGACCCGGGACATAACTAGAGAGAGAAGTAGAGTGGAGAGAGCGGAAGGGGCGAGGAAGGGACGAATGGCGCGAATTTGACGTAAGAGATAGAAAGAGGTTTTGGTAATGTGAGAGATATGAGCGTGAAAGGTAAGGTCTGAATCAAAGAGGACACCGAGATAGCGGAAAGTGGTGACCAAGGATATGGGAGTGTTGGAATGGGACAGAGCTAGAGAGGGGGAAGGATGACCGTGAGGGAACCAGATGGCAGTGGTCTTGGCAAGGTTGAGGTGAAGGCAGTTCTGGGTCAACCAGTGAGTGACGGCTGTGAGGCAGTTATTTAAGGGAGTGAGATCGGGATGGGAGGGGGACGTGTGGTGAAGGAGAAGAATATCGTCCGCGTAATAAAAGGCAGAGATCCCGAATTGTTGGATGACCAGTGTGAGGGGCACCAAGAAGAGATTGAAGAGAAGAGGAGCCAAGGCAGAACCCTGGGGGGACCCCACAGGGTAGAGGGAAGGGGGCAGAGGGCGGTGTAGAGGAAGAGGCAGAGAGGACTGAGGCTGATCGGGCGTAGAGAAAAGAATGAAACCACCTGTAGACAGTGCCATGAATACCAGCTTCATGGAGACGGGCTAGAAGAAGGGAGTGGTCAACCAGGTCAAAAGCCGCTGAAAGGTCAAGTGCTACTGCAACCGAAATGTCACCACGATCATGTGCCACATGCAGGGAATTAGTGAAAGCAAGGAGGGTGGTTTCGACACTGTGACCTGGCCGGAAGCCTGATTGACGGGGGTGAAGGTAGTTGGTGGAATCGAGATGGTGCGAAAGCTGTGCAAAGACGATCTTTTCAAGAAGCTTAGAGAGGAATGGAAGGTGTGAGATGGGGCGGTAATGGACTGGGTCAAGAGGGTCAAGGGAGGATTTTTTGAGGATTGGACGGATTAAAGAGTGTTTCCAGGGGTTGGGGAAAGCTCCTGTGGAGAGATTATTATTTAATATGGAAAGGATAGGGGGAAGGAAAGAAAGAGAGGGTGTAAGTAACCATGCGGATGGGATGGGATCGAGGGGGCAGAAGGTCTTGTTAGAGGTAGAGATGAGTTTGTGAATTTCAGCTGAGGTGGTTAGTGCGAATGTTGACCATGTGTGGGAGAGGTGGGATAAAGGAGGGGGGAAGCTGTAGGGGGTGGGGAGGAAATGGGTGGGGGACAGGCTGGCAAGGACGCTTTTAGAGAAGTGACCTTGGCGCTGAAAGTAGAAGCTAGCAAAGGAGGGGCCGGGGTGGGATGGGTAGACGCAGAAGAGGAATTGGGACGAAGGGAAGTGAGAGACCGGAGTGTAGAGTAAAGGTGCCTCGCTGCTGGGCTGAGGAGCCCATTGCCAGGGATACCGCACACAGGGACTTTGGTCCCCAGACAAGAGTACCCAACAGATCAATCTGTTGGAATTGCGTGCAATCCGTTTCGCCTTGAAGGCTTTCAGACAGTGCCTGGGCCACAGGACTGTTCTTGTGCAAACGGACAGCCAGGTTGCCATGTTCTATGTGAACAAATGGGGGCACAGGGTCCCATGCCCTCTGTCAGGAAGCCCTAGATCTGTGCTCTTACGCAGTCCGATGGGGCATTCTCCTCAAGGTGGTATACCTGCCGGGTTAGGACAACTGGCTGGCCGACAGACTCAGCAGGATGCTCCAGCCGCATGAGTGGCAGCTGGACCGGGAGTAGCCAGCGGGCTTTCCCAGATCTGGGGGGAACCGTTGATGGACCTGTTTGCAAGCCTGGACGATCACCAGCTACCCCGTTGCTGCTCAAGGCAGCCGCATCCTGCCAGGGTGGCCGCCGATGCCTTCCTGGTCTCATGGTTGGACGGCCTTCTGTATGCTTTTCCCTTGACATCACTGATCGCCAGGACTCTGTTCAAGATTCTCCACGACAGAGCCTCAGTCATCCTAGTAGGCCCACGGTGGCCCAGGCAACCGTGGTTTCCACTGCTTCTGCAGATAGCGGTGGAGGCCCCCATCTCCTGGGGGTCAGCTCCGCGGTTCCTTTCCCAGGACGGGGTTTCTCTTCTGCATCCCAATCTCAGCTCCCTCTCGCTGACGTCGTGGCTGCTGAGAGGGTGACTTTAGCCCCACTCCACTTTCTGAAAGAAGTGGAGGATGTTTTGCTGGCTTCACGCAGAGCGTCTACCAGATGGGCTTATGCATTTAAGTGGTGTAGGTTTGCACTTTGGTGCGCGGAACGGTGGGGTCGACCCCTTTTCTTGCCTGGTGGCTGCAATAACTTCTCCACCTCTCCAGGACGGGGCTCAGGTCTAACTCTGTTAGAGTGCATCCAAATGGGATCTCAATGTGGTGTTGGGGTAGCTCACCCTGCCGCCTTTCGAGCCTCTGGCTATGTGTCACCCAAATATCTTTGGATAAGATCGTCTGACAGAACAGTATATTTGTTTGGTCTGTCTTAAGCTCTGTTTGAGATTCAGAATCCATCTCCATTCCCCTTGGGCCTGCTTTGACTTCAGAGGGTTTTTTTCCTCCAGGTGGTATTGCCTGCTCCTCTCTTTTTCCTAATTTAAAGGCAGCCTGTAACTAGGGATTTCCATCAGTGAGGACTGTATATCCTGCGTGTCGTCTTAGGAAAGCAGTTACTTAACTGCAACAGGCATTCTCTAAGAACTCTTATGAGGGGTTTTCTCAAATTATAGCTATATATTGAATTGAGGAAGTCTTGTGCAATTTTTAGACATGGGACATCCTAGATATGCTCAGTGTATGGCAGAGAGCTCCAGTAACTTTGCACTCTGATCTGAACTCTGTGCACTGTCGTCACCCATCAGTGAACTGATAAACTGAGATCACCTGTTAAATATAAGCAACATAGTTTTCCATATCATCCTGCTAGACCAGTCCAAACCAAGTGGGTTGTGTTCCCCTACCATGAGATTGGGGGAGACAAAGAACCAATGAAAATGCCAGGTTTCAATAACCTCACCCCCATGCCTCTATCCAGCTCAGCCACCAGAGGTCTCTTCAGTATTCTTTTGTCTCCAGCAGATCATGAATGGATTTTCTCCACTCTGAAGAAAATCTGAATAATTGAGCGGAAAAGATTGATTTAAAACGCTCAGGAATGACTACCTTGAGGGAGAGACTCACTTAAGCTGGATATGGGAGTCTTCATTAGACTGCAATCTTTTTGGTAGCCATCAGAGGAGGGAAAGTTGGTTCAACTCTACTGTTGTCATGATAAGAGCCTGTTGAGCAGACAGAAAATTTGGAAGGCTTTGGAAGAGTTCAGCAGCCTTGCACAACCTCTTCGTCCTCTCCCTTCTCCTCTGCCCACCCCCCGCTGTTATTTCCCAAAGATTGCAGAAGGCTGTTATAGGAATCTGCCAGCCAGCCACCTTAAACGCAGTGCCTGCAAAGCAAAAGAAACAGTTTCAGGGGAGTAGAGCTGAGTTCGGCCTGGGGCTTTCAGAGGGGTGAGTAACAAGGCTTGACCTAGTCATTGTCCTTGTTCGGGGCTCCCGATTCCATCCATCTGGGGTGCAATGTGGGGTGGACTGTTGGCCATCATTAGTACAGTGTGGGGGTTTCCTGCCTTTTTATTGCACGCATTAATAGCATCTTTACTATTTTTGCACAGTTGTGCGGTCTGTGCCCATATTCTGCTACAGCGTCTCCAATGTGTGTTCCTACCCAAGTGCCCTTAATGCACTTTGCTATGCAAGTACTATTAATGCATACATTCCGGGCTGCTATGGCTTTAGCATGTTCTAGTGGGATACTTGCCTTAATTCTGTCATCTTCCAGGAAATGTTGTTTGGCCTGTGGTAAATGAGGTGCCTCATTTCCAGCTTCTGGACTCTGCTCTTCTTGCATGGCAGCTTCTGAGTCATCCTTGGAGGGCCTGCTTCCCTTCTCTGTTGGTCCGGCCTTGCCTGCTTTTAGGGCAGGAGGTGGTGGATGGTGCTGTGGGTAAGAATAACCAGCTAGCTGGAGGTTCTGGCAACTGTGCTGTGAGCTGCTCCCTGTCCTCTAGGGCAGTGGTTCCCAACCCAGTCCTCTGGTACCCCTTGGCCAGTCAGGTTTTCAGGTTGAATATGCATGAGAGAGATCTGCATGCTCAGCTTCCATTTTATGCAGATCTATCTCATGCTTATTCATTGTGGATACCCTGAAAACCTGATTGGCCTGGGAGTACCCGAAGACTGGGTTGGGAACCACTGCTCTAGGGGATCAACAGTGGCTATGTCTCCTGGTATAGGGGGATCCTTTCTGTGAGGAGAGGTTCTTGAGTCCGGATTGTCCTCTTTTTACAAGAGGCCTGGTGGTTCTGGCATGGAAATTCAGAACCTGCAGCCTCTGGGTTCTCTGGAGTGCAGTCATGTGGTGCAGGCTAAGAGTGGAAGCCCTGTTCGATTGCCTATGGCTGAGTTCCCGGCGAAGGGCGTCCCATAGAGAGAGGGGGATCAACTAGGATCTGTCCGAGATTTGGATTGTGGCTTGGATTCAGATGTCTTGGTTCTTGGCTCTAATGTGGGCCAAGAAGTACTTGTGTCTTGTAAAGAGGCCAGTGTTATCTGCCTATTCCCAAAGATTGCAGTCCTATAGGCACTCCTTGTGGTCTTGGGAAAGCCACTTAACCCTCCATTGCCCATGTTCCCTGTAAGTATTAGCATATGTGTCTCATATCCCCTCGTGTTAAATGTATCCCCCAATTGACTGCTTTGACCCGGTGAAAAGCGGGATATAAATACAGCTAAATAAAAATTAAAAAAAATTCCAGAAGGAGGAACTGGAGGTGCTGATTGCCAGGATCTCATCCACCTTAAGCTTGGCGGATGCTCCAGGCACTGAGTAGGAGCTGAAGGTGCATCCCAAGGTGGATGCGCAGGTCATGGTGGTTACCAGACAGACCACCATTCCTGTGGAAGGCGTCCTTTTTGGAAAGCCTCAGCTGAGTGATCAATTGGGGGAAGGGCCAGTTGTTGCCTTCCTAGTCCCTGGAGTTCCTGGGTGCAAATTTTGTTACTCAAGTGGGCACTGTCTTCTTGCCAGAGGAGAAAGTCAAAAGGCTGTTGGATTGCTTAAGAACATAAGAACATAAAGAACATAAGATATGCCATACTAGGTCAGACCAAGGTCCATCAAGCCCAGTATCCTGTTTCCAACAGTGGCCAATCTAGGTCAGACGTACCTAGCAGTTTCCCCAAAAGACACAGGTTCCACAATGCTTGTACTGGGTCAAGCATTGATATCCTGGGTCCTTTATTGTTTATTGTTAAACATTTGATATACCGCCCCCCATTACATCGGAGCGGTTTACAAGTCAAAAAAGAAAGAAAGAAAGGAAATACAATCATTATAAACAAGGAAAGATAAAGAGAGTGGAAAAGGAGGTAGTGAGATTCAAAAATAAAGGAAAAGGAGAGTCAAGGGATTAGGGGGGAAGGTTGAAAGCGGAGGAGAAAAGGTGGGTTTTCAGGAGAGAACGGAATTTGGGGTAGGACTCTTCCAATCGTAAGGCAGTGGGCAGGGAGTTCCACAGGGAGGGGCCAACATAGAAGAAGGCTGACTGTCTAGTAACCTGCAGATGTGCTTGTGAGGGGGAAGGGAGGTGTAAGCGGTTGATATGAATAGAACGAAGGCTCTGGGTGGGTGGGTGAAATGTTAATAGGTCAACTGAGGTCTATGGGAATAAATAATGGTTTATGGACCTTTCCTTCAGGAACTTGTCCAAACCTTTTTTAAACCCAGCAAGACTAACAGCCTTTACCACATCCTCCGGTAACAAATTCCAGAGTTTGATTACACGTTGAGTGAAAAAATATTTTCTTTTATTAGTCTTAAATAGTTTACCCTGTAGCTTCATTGCATGTCCCCTAGTCTTTCTATATTCTGATAATGTAAACAATCGATCTACGTTTACCCGTTCCACTCTGTTCATTAATTTATAGACTTCAGCCATCTCAGCTATCTCTTTTCCAGGTTAAAGAGCCCTAACCTTTTTAGCCTTTCTTCATAGGAGTATCCTTCCATCTCCTTTAGCATTTTGGTGGCTCTTCTCTGAACCTTTTCTAATAACGCTATATCCTTTTTAAGATACGGCGACCAGAATTGCACACAATATTCAAGGTGCGGTCTTACCATGGAATGAAATAGAGGCATTATAATAGCTTGTTTTATTTTCCATTCCTTTCTTTATGATACCTAGCATTCTATTTGCTCTCTTGGCCGCTGCTGCACACTGGGCCGAGGGTTTTAACATGTTATCCACAATGACGCCTAAATCTTTTTCCTGGGTGGTGGTTCCTAATGCGGAACCTTGCATCGTGTAACCATAGTTTGGGTTGTTCTTCCCTAGGTGCATAACTTTACACATGTCCACATTAAATTTCATCTGCCATTTTGATGCCCAGTCTTCCAATTTATCAAGATCCTCTTGCAATTTTCCACAATCCTCTTGGGTTTTAACAACTTTAAATAGTTTTGTCTCATCTGCAAATTTGATAATCTCACTCGTTATTCCACTTTCCAGGTCATTTATGAATATGTCAAAAAGCAACGGACCCAGCACAGATCCCTGGGGTACACCACTATTCACCTTTCTCCATTGGGAAAATTGGCCACTTAGCCCTACCCTCTGCTTTCTATCTTTTAACCAGTTCCTGATCCACAATAGTACACTGCCTCCTATCCCATGACTCTTTAGTTTTGCCAAAAGTCTCTGATGAGGGATCTTGTCAAAGGCTTTCTGAAAGTCCAGATACACTATATCAACCGACTCACCTTTGTCCACCTGTTTATTCACTCTTTCAAACAAACATAACAGATTAGTAAGACAAGATCTTCCTTGTCTAAAGCCATGTTGGCTGTCTCCCATTAGGCCATGACTATCTACATGCTGAGTAATTTTATTCTTTATGATGGTTTCTACCATTTTTGCCGGTACTGATGTGAGGCTCACCGCTCTGTAGTTTCCCGGATCACCCCTCGAACCCTTTTTAAAAATTGGTGTTACATTGGCGATCCTCCAATCTTCAGGTATTAGAGATGTTTTAATGATGGCTCACAGATTACTAATAGCAGGTCTGCAATCTCATATTTCAGTTCTTTCAACACCCTTGGCCCAGGTGATTTGCTACTCTTCAGATTATCTAATAGTTGTAATACATCTTCCCGACGTATCAATATTTCCTTCAATTCTTCCGCACCTTTAAATACCACTTCAGTCATGGGTAACATCCCTACATCTTCCTCAGTAAAGATCGAAGCAAACAATTCATTCAGTCTCTCCGCTATTGCCTTGTCGCCTCTTAGTGCCCCTTTAACCCCTCTATCATCTAATGGACCAACTGACTCTCTCACAGGTTTTTTGCTACGAATGTACTTGAAAAAGACTTTATTTCGCTTTTTGCTTCCGCAGCAAGTTTTTTCTCAAATTCTCCCTTTGCCTGCCTTATCAATGCCTTGCATTTGACTTGCCAGTGCTTGTGCTGTTTCCAGGTTTCGTCACTTGGCTCTTTTTTCCATTTCCTGAAAGATGCTTTTTTGGCAACAGCCTCACTGACCTCACCTTTAAACCATGGTGGCAGTTTTTTGGACTTTCTTAAAGCGTGGAATACAGCTGGTCTGGGCTTCCAAAATAGTCTTTGTAAACAACACTCAAGCTTGATGTAAGTCTTTAACCTTTGCAACTGCTCCTTTTAGTTTTTTCTTTACTATTTTTCTCATTTTATCATAGTCTCCCTTTCGAAAGTTAAAAGGTAGTACTGTGTATTTCCTTACCATCCCTCCTCCACTAATTAAATCAAAGGCAATCATGCTATGATCACTATTGCCAAGTGGCCCCAACACCCTTATCTCTTGCACTTGATCTGGTATTCCACTAAGGGCTAGGTCTAATATGGCTTCACCTCTGGTCGGTTCATGAACCAGCTGCTCCAAGAAGCAGTCATTTATTTCATCTAGGAACTTTATCTCCCTAGCATGTCCTGCCATGACACTGACCCAGTCAATACCGGGGTAATTGAAATCACCCATTATTATTACTGCGCTGTAACGTTTGTTAGCTTCCTTGATTTCTTTGAGCATTTCATCATCCATTTGTTCATTCGGGCCAGGTGGTCGATAGTACAGCCCCCACTGCCATCGCCTTCGTATTATATGGGGCTTGATGGACCTTTGTTCTGACCCATCATGTCATATTTTATGTTCTTATGATGAGAGTTTCTGGCTAGGCTGTATTCTCTGCCGCAGAGGAAGATGGAAACAGAGGTACATAGAAACATGTCAGCAGAAAAAGACCATATGACCTTCCATATCAAATACTGTAGTCCCTTTTTTTCCTTTAGAAATCTTCTGTTTGTTCCATGCTTTCTTGAATTCAGATACTGTTCTTGTCTCTTCTACCTCCTCTGGGTGACTATTCCATGCATTACCACTCTTTCCATAAAGAAATATTTCCTCATATTACTCCTGAGTCTATCTCCTTTCACCCTCATCCTATGACACCTCGTTGTAGAGCTTACTTTCAATCGAAAGAGACTCTTCTCTTGTGCATTTGTCATGGAGGTATTTAAACGCCTGTCATCTCTCTTCTGTTCCGCTTAGTCTAACGTATACATATTAAGATCTTTGTCTGTCCCCATATGATTTATAACTAAGATCACTGACCAGCTTGTCCTTAATCGATTATTCTAAATTACCCAGCCATTTAAATGAGTGTTTAAATATCTGACTGCATATTTACTTGGAAGAACTGTTTGTTTCTTAGTATCTTTCTTATAAATTTACTGGGAAGTACTGAAATTTGGCACTCAGCAGTGCTGATGCTGCTAATATGAAGCCTTTCGACAGTGCAAATATCAAACTATCTATGGTTCAGCTTGGCGTGAGAATGATAAAACATCTCTCTTCCCCTGTCTCTCTTATCCCCAGAGCCCCCTTGAGCTATTTTTTTAATAAAGGTTTATTTATTTTAAGGGTTTCTGTGGCTTTTATTTTTCACAATCACTAATCCAATAACCGTACTAAGAGTAACAAAGTATAACTACCCTAGGAACACTTAGCCCAAAATCAACTCGAAAGTAGATGCTTATAGGAAACCACATCCAATATCTCTTTTTAACATTCACACTATGCAGCATGGATTTACCAGAGGCAGGTCTTGTAAGACAAATCTGATTGATTTCTTTGACTGGGTGACCAGGGAGTTGGACTGAGGGGGAGCCCTAGATGTGGTGTACTTAGATTTCAGTAAAGCCTTTGCCACTGTTCCTCACAGGGGACTTATAAACAAACTGAGCACCCTAGGGATGGACCCTAAAGTTACTGCTTGGGTTAGAAATTGGTTGGGTGGGAGGCGACAAAGAGTACAAGTAAATGGAGTTCTCTGAGGAGAAGGATGTTACCAGTGGTGTGCCCCAGGGATCTGTCCTTGGTCCGATTCTTTTTAACATCTTTGTTAATGATATAGCAGAAGGGCTGTCGGGTAAGGTTTGCTTTTTTGCGGATGATACCAAAATCTGCAATAGAGTAGACACCCAGGAAGGTGTAGATAACATGAGGAGGGATCTAGCTAAGCTTGAAGAATGGTCTAGAATTTGGCAGCTGAGATTTAAGGTTAAAAAATGTGAGGTCATGCATTTGGGCTGCAGCAAACAAAGGGAGCAATATAGTATAGGGGGTGAAGTACTTTTGTCCACTAAAGATCAGCGGGACCTAGGTGTGGTTGTGTCTGATGATCTTGAAGTAGCTAAACAGGTAGAAAAGGCGACGGCAAAAGCTAGAAGAATGCTTGGGTGCATACGGAGAGGAATTGCTAGCAGAAAAAAGGAGGTGATAGTGCCTTTGTATAAGTCTTTGGTGCAACCTCATTTGGAGTATAGTGTGCAATTTTGGAGACCGCACCTTCAGAAGGATTTGAACAGGATGGAGTCGGTGCAGAGGGTGGCTACTAAAATGGTTAGTGGTTTTGATTATAAAGCATATGAGGACAGACTTAGGTATCTTAATATGTACACCTTAGAGGAAAGGCGGGATAGATGTGATATGATTGAGATGTTTAAATACCTCCGTTGTACATAAACAAACTAAAAACAGGTCAATATCAGAGCTTATAATGATATTTCATATACAGAAAAAGACAGCTCTACTCTTTAACCGTAAAGTAGCTTAGATACCTCTTAGCGCCCCTGAAAAACTCAGGGTGTCCACCCATGAAGTGAGACCTTCCATTGTACATTTGGAGTATAGTATGCAATTCTGGAAAGCGCACCTTCAAAAGGATATAAACAGGATGGAGTTGGTACAGAGGTTGGCTACTAAAATGGTTAGTAGTCTTCATTATAAAGCATATGAGGACAGACTTAAGGATCTTAATATGTACTCCTTAGAGGAAAGGCGGGATAGAGGTGATATGATTGAGATGTTTAAATACCTCCGTGGCATAAATGTTCAGGGGAGAGCCTCTTTCAATTAAAAGAAAGTTCTGCTACGAGGGGACATGGGATGAGGGTGAATGAAGTGATATGCGGAAATATTTCTATACGGAAAGAGTGATGGATCCGTGGAATAGTCTCACGATGGAGGTGGTAGAGAGGAGGACAGTAACTGAATTCAAAAAAGCATGGAACAAACAGGATCTCTAAAGGAAAAAAGGGGACTGTTGTAGTTGATATGGAAGGACAGATTAGATAGGCCATGTGGTCTTTTTCTATCATATTTCTATGTTTCTATGTTGATAAATTATATCATACTCTGCGGGGCTTAACAGGGAATTGGCAGCAAATATCCTACTCTAACTAAAATAGGAGAAAAGACTTCAGGGCGGAAAAAGTATCCCTCTGTGGCATAAAAACTACTATGGGGGATGCTCTTATCCCATCATTGGTCTAAAATAACTCCTCTCGAACCACATTTTATTAATTATAGGAAAATATTAGAGAAGTACATAACCAGTAAGCAGCAGCTATCTATTTATATGTATATGTATATTTTACAAAAGTTGATGTGCAATGTGTCAGCCACTTTAGATGGAGCACCTGTTGACTTCTAAAGCTTCTCATTCATCCATTATTTCACAATGTACACGCTTACCACATTGGAAGAGACCCACTGGTGTCTCTGTTCAAGGTAGTCTTGGGGCCGCTGGACATAATTTATCTCAAGTTCCTGTCTCTACTGTGGACTATACGAGGGCTGGTGTTAGCAAAACACGGATGGATAGAAAATGTAGTCCACCTACACCTAATTGAAGGAGTAATATATTTAGTTAATGTAGAATGACTGCATCTCCATCGCTATTATATATGATATTTAAACAGATGATTGTGTTTTGCAACATTCTACATTATCTAGAGGAGCTTTTTAGACCAATGGTGCAATAATAAGAGCTTCCCCTCTTATAGTTTTTCTGCCACTTAGAGGGATACGTTTTTGTCCTGAGGTCTTTTCTCCTCTTATTTTAGTTAGAGTAGGATATTTGTTGCCAATTCCTCTGCTTTTAAGCCCTGCAGGACATGTTTTATTTTTCACAGCCATCTGTTTAAATATCATATATAATAGCGATGGAGAGGCAGGCTTTGTTGCCACTGGGTGGTGTGTGCATCTAAGGATGTGTAAGAAGAGCTACACTCTCCTGGAGAAAGGAGTGTGTTGGGTGGTTTGATATTCTCAAGGTGGATGTGCAGGTGATGGCAGTTGCAAGACAGACCATCATTGCTTGTGGAAGGTGGATCAGCCTTAAAGGATTTTCTGGACCAAAAGGTGGATTCATTTTTAAAGAACCAGTTCAGCTGGTGCTATTTGCAGGCCTGATGTTTCGAGCCCTGCTCCAGTGGATTCAGTCTCTTCTGCCAGATGATACTACCCCCTCTTTTGGAATAGATTGACCTTTCTTTCTGATGTCATGTATGAGCTAGTAGTTTGGCGGCCAGGGACAGTGCCCCTGACGAATGTCACAGTGTTGGATTTGGCTCCGCCACTGGGCATGGACTCATCTTCCAAAGCCCGGTTAGCCAGGTTGGCCCAACTGGCTTGTAAAGGAAAGTGGCTTTTTGGTGTTAATTTGGAGAAGCTGGTTAAAGACCTGGATGAGGCAAAATCTTACTGCCTTCCGGAAGACAGGTCCAGGGGGCTTATTAAGGGGACTTGTGCCCATTTCTCCTCAGCCTATGCCCATCCACCTAGGGTGCACTGGCCAGACCCCTGTAGGGTCTTGGGACTTTTGTCATTACCGACCTAGAAAACCTTTTTTTCTCCAGGACCAAGCAGGAAGTCAGTCCTCACATATGGGTGTCATCGGTGCTGATGAAGCCCCAGCGGAGCATTTCCCCAGCTTTCCATGAAAGCCTTTGGGAATGCTGGCATGCATGCGTGGTTCCCTTCCCGCCTAAAGGTGCCATTTTACCTCAGTCTCTTTTTTTCCGTGAAGCCCATCGGACGTGTGTCCTGTTCTCCCGGATAAAAGTGATTTTTTTCTTCGGCGATTTTTGCTATTTTTCTCCGGTTCGATGCCGGTTCCCCTCCCGCCGGGTTTGGTACACCGGTATCGAGCCCGTTTTCTTCATTTTTCGGTTTTTGCCCTTCGTGGCTGGCGTTCGCGCCCTTTTTTCATTTTTTCACTGGAAGGCCGGTCTTTAGACCTCGCTGGGGCTATTTTTTCCCCGATGGCTTCCAGTGGTTTCAAAAAGTGTGATCAATGTAAGAAAATTGTCTCTCACTGACACACACGACTGCTGCCTTCGGTGCCTCGGCCCTGACCACGACCCCAAGTCATTTGGGCCATGTGGGAAGATGTCTTCCAAGGCACTAAAGAGTCGACAGCATCAGAAGGAAAGGTTTTTCTCGGACTCTGCCTCCGGCCGGGCCCGGACCTCGTCTGAGGCCTCGACATCTCGGGATTCCGATCCCGAACGCCGTCGAAGCTCCTCGGACAGGGGGTCCCCTGACCGGGAACACAAGAGGAAGAAGCAGCTCGCGAGGGCGGCGTCAGAGGAGGTCCCTGGTCCCTCGAGGGCCAGGTCTAAGACCCCCGACCGCCGTCCCGGGCCCATGGACCAAGAGAAGCCTGCGAAAGTTCATCGCGTCGAGCCGGAGTCTGCTGGACACGTAAGCCCCGTAATCCTCGTGGACTCTCCTCCCAGAGAGCCGACGTCGGGCCTGGCACCGCCGGGGCCCGAGTCGGTGGCTGCTGCGTCTCCCGAGCTGAGTCTCAGGATGACAGCCTTGGAGTGCAGACTGTCTGCCTTCATGGAGCAGCAGCGGGCACTGATGGCCAGCCTGTCTGGTGCATCTGCCCCGACCACCGGGACGTCGACTTCGAAGTCAACCCCGGAGACCGAGCCGATACTCGAGACCCTCGTGGCTCGAAGTCGTCCTCGGTCGAAGTCTCCCTAGACCTCCCGTTCGGGACCGAGTGTGTCGACGCCGGTGCCCCCGGCATCGGGGCGGGTGCCTCGGGGCCCAGCGGGGTCGGACCCTGACTCCTCCTCGGACGAGTCTGCCTGGGAGATGGAGGACGAGGAGTCTCTCGATACTTTTAAGACTCGGTGCGTCCCGTCGGACTCACCGCAGTCTGATCCCCGGAGTAGATCCCCTCCGGAGGAAACTAGGTTCTTGGAGTTCGTCCGGGATATGGCCGCTGCCTTGGCTATCCCTGCCGATCCCGCGGAAGAGCCTCGAGCCGAGGAGCTCGATGCTCTACAGTACGACTCTCCTCCGAAGGAGGCCTTTACTGTCCCGGTTCCTCTGATGCTGGAACTGCTCCTCTTTCGAATGTGGGAGGCCATGGCCTCGGCGCCGGTTCTAAGTAAGCGAGTCGATTCCATTTATCGACTCTGCAAAAGCCCTGGTTTCCAGAAAGCACAGCTACCACACCATTCCATGGTTGTGGAATCGGCAATGCATCGTCTGAAGAGCCTGAAGATGCACTCCGCGGTGCCCCCTGGCAGGGAGGCCCGCAACCTCGACGGCGTCGGTAGGAAGTGCTTCCAGGGGTCTATGCTTGCTTGCCGTGTCCAGTCTTACCAGCTGTACATGGGCATGTACTTGCGGGACCTGGCCAAAGAATTGGCCGGATTCTCTGCTGGTCTCTCCGGGGAACACTTGCAGAGATTTCAGACCTTGTCCTTGGGGATTCGGGAATGCTCAAAGTTCATTTCCCGCGCCGCCTGCGATGGCTTCGAGGCTTCGGCCTGAGTAGCGGCTGCAGGCATTGCGGCTCGACGCCAGGCGTGGCTGCAGTCATCGGACCTCGAGCCATGCGTTCAGGACAAGTTGGTCGATGTCCCCTGCCGAGGTGAGAACCTTTTTGGCAAACCCGTGACCGAGAAGGCCGCTCAGCTCGAGACTGAACACCTTACCCGGACAAGGCTGTCGAGGAAGACCTCTGCCCCTTCACATAAGAAGAAGGGCTTGGGTAAAAAGTCCTTCTACCCGAGGAAGGGCACTGCTTACAAACAGTACCCTCAGTATCAGGTTGCCCAAGCTGCCCCCCAGGGTCAGCAAGCCAAGGGCCAGGGTAATGGGCCCCGTAGGCAGAGGACCCCCAAGCCTCTGGCCCCTGCTACCACTCAGCAGGGTGGTGGTTTTTGACTTCTTGAGCGTAACCTCTCCTCCACTGCTCTCCCTACCCTGCACAGGAGGTCGCCTCGCCCTCTTTGCCCACCAGTGGCCCCTTATCACCGGGGACAGTTGGGTGCTGGACATAATCTCCAACGGCTATGTCCTCCATTTTAACCAACTGCCTCCGCCATATTTTTCAGGGGAGCCTCCAAGGCCTCCCCTGCACACAGACCACCTTCTACAAGAGCTTCATGGTCTGTTGGACAGGGCGGTGGAGCCTGTGCCTCCCCACTTGCAAGGTCACGGATTCTACTCAAGGTATTTCCTGGTACCCAAAAGAACCGGTGGCCTTCGACTCATTCTGGACCTCAGGAACCTCAACAAGTTCCTGGAGAAAGAAAAGTTCAAGATGCTTACTCTTGGAACACTTCTGCTCTACTTCCAGCAGGGAGATTGGCTATGCTCTTTAGATCTAAAGGATGCGTACACTCACATCCTCATTCATCCAGACCACAGAAAGTACCTCAGGTTCATTGTGGGAGGGAACAATTATCAGTACAGGGTACTGCCCTTTGCCTTGACCTCCACTCCCAGGGTCTTTACCAAGTGCCTGGCAGTGGTTGCGGCCTACTTGAGGAATCGGGGCATCTTTGTCTTTCCCTATCTGGACGACTGGCTCATCAGGGGTCAGACGGCCCTGGAGGCCAGACAAGCCACCCTCAGAACTATGGCTCTGCTTCAAAACTTGGGCTTTGTCATAAACTTCGCAAAGTCCACTTTGCTCCCCTCCCAGAACTTGGAGTTCATAGGGGCAAGGTTGGATTCTCAACTGGCAAAGGCATTCTTGCCAGACGACAGAGCCCAAAGACTGATGGACGTGGCCAGACAGTTCCTGAACAAGCCCCTGGTCTCCGCCAGACTCTGCCTCAGGCTTCTGGGCCACATGGCTTCGACAGTACATGTGACTCCCAATGCCAGGCTCCATATGAGGCCTGCACAGTGGTGCCTTCGGACTCAGTGGTCTCAGGCCACAGGCAGCCTAAGGACAGGATAAGGGTGTCCAGACCCCTTTTAGCCTCCCTCACCTGGTGGCTACATCCACCCAATCTGCTGAATGGAATGCCCTTCCAAATGCCAGAATACTCTGTGGTCCTCACCACCTATGCCTCTCTAATAAAGGGCTAGGGTGCTCATTGTCTGGACAAGTGCACTCAAGGCCTCTGGTCTCCCTGGGAGGCAGCCCAACAGATCAATCTGCTGGAACTTCGGGCTATCCGCTTGGCTCTCAGGGCTTTTTCTCCGGCCCTGGTTCACCGCTCAGTCTTGATTCAAACAGACAACTAGGTAGCCATGTTTTATGTGAACAAACAGGTCGGGACTGGTTCCAGGCTCCTTTGTCGGGAGACTCAGGACCTTTGTTCCTTTGCCCTGAAACACAACATGCTTCTCAAGGCGGTGTACCTTCCAAGCCAGGAGAACTGCCTGGCCGACCGATTGAGCAGAATTCTGCAGCCCCACGAGTGGCAGCTGCATCCCTTGGTGGTTCAGAGGATCTTCCTGAAGTGGGGTCTCCCTTGGATAGATCTCTTTGCCAGTCTGCTGAACAAGCAACTGCCCAAGTTCTGCTCCAGGCAGCCGCATCCTTTGAGGGTAGCACTGGATGCTTTTCTAATGTCCTGGTCTCAGGGCCTCCTGTATGTGTTTCCTCCCACGCCCTTGGTGGCCCGAACTCTTTTCCAGACTCTCCAGGACAGGGCCTCGGTCCTGCTGGTAGCTCCCAGGTGGCCGAGGCAGCCTTGGTTTCCACTTCTGCTTCAGCTGGCAGTGGATTCCCCACTGCCTCTGGGGTTGCAGCCCGACCTTCTCTCGCAGGAGCAGGGTTCCCTTCTGCACCCCAATCTCAAAGCTCTCAATTTGATGACCTGGAGGCTGCAAGGGTAGTTTTGGCTCCCTGGGGCCTACCTCAGGAAGTTGAGGAGGTTGTCCTAGCCTCTAGGAAACAGTCCACTAGGAAAACCTATGCTCTCAAATGGAAAAGGTTTTCTGTGTGGTGTCAGCTACGTTCAGAAGATCCTTTCTCCTGTGCTGTACCAGTAGTGCTTCAGTACTTGCTGCACTTATCAAATGAGGGACTTAAGTCCAATTCTGTTCGGGTCCACCTCTCAGCTCTAGCAGCTCACTACTCACTGGTGGAAGGACTTTCTCTATCTGGGCACCCCTTGGTGTCCTGGTTTCTCAGAGGCTTGCTCTTGCTCAAGCCTCCCATCCGTCCTCCTGCTCCTGAGTGGGAGCTGAATGTGGTCTTGCAGCAACTGACTCGCCCACCTTTTGATCCGATGGCTACTTGCCCTCTACGCTTCCTTTCCTGGAAGACTCTCTTCCTGATAGCCCTTACTTCGGCTAGGCGGGTGAATGAGCTTCAGGCCCTGGTCTGTGATAGGCCTTACACCATGATTTATAGTAACAGGGTAGTCCTCAGGACTCATCCAAAGTTCCTCCCAAAGGTTGTCTCCTCTTTTCACCTCAATCAGGAGGTGGTTCTTCCAACATTCTTCCTTAGGTCTCATGCAAGCCAGGCTGAAGCAGTTCTGCATACCCTGGACTGTAGGAGGGCCTCATCCTTCTGCCTTGACCGTATGCAAGGGCATCGAAGGGCTACTCTTCCCTTCGTATATTTTGACCTCAATACGTTGGGGTTGGCTGTGTCCAAGCGTACCTTGTCCATCTGGGTGGCTGACTGTATCATCTGGGCTTACAAGGCAGCTGACCTTCCTTTGCAGGGTAGGGTCACGGCCCATCGTATCAGAGCTATGGCTGCCTCAGTGGCTCATCTCCGCTCTGTGCCCTTGGTGGACATCTGCAAGGCTGCAACTTGGTCTTCAAGCCAGTCTTTTGCAGCCCATTACTGTCTGGAGAGGGAGTCCCGTAGGGACAGTGCTTTTGGTCAAGCAGTACTCCGGAATCTCTTTGAGGTTTAGGCAACTCCTGCCCTCTGTTGGGCTACCGGTGGAGGTTCTGTCAGTAGAAAGCCTTTCTTTGATGCTGGGACTAGAGGGGGTTCTCTTGTTCAGCCTAGGTTCCTGGTAGCCCAGAGCTAGGGAGTCACCCATATATATGTGATGACTGACTTCCTGCTTGGTCCTGGAGAAAGAGTAGTTACTCACCTGTAACAGGTGTTCTCCAGGAGCAGCAGGAATCAGTCCTCACAACCCTCCCTCCTCCCCTTGGAGTTGCAGTTGTACATAGTTTGTTTTTGCATTTTTGTGTGCTGTTCTTAGCTATGTCATTTGACTGAAGTAAGATGGCACCTTTAGGCGGGAAGGGAACCGCGCATGCGTGCCAGCATTCCCAAAGGCTTTCATGGAAAGCTGGGGAAATGCTTGTGAAATTTTGTGAAAAATTGTGAAAATCTGCAAGAGGATCTTGATAAATTGGAAGACTGGGCATCAAAATTACAGATGAAATTTAATGTGGACAAGTGCAAGGTTATGCACCTAGGGAAGAACAACCCAAACTATGGTTACACGATGCAAGGTTCCACATTAGGGACCACCACCCAGGAAAAAGATTTAGGCGTCATTGTGGATACCATGTTAAAACCCTCGGCCCAGTGTGCAGCGGCGGCAAAGAGAGGAAATAGAATGCTAGGTATGATAAGGAAAGGAATGGAAAATAAAACAAAAGATATTATAATGCCTCTATATCGTTCCATGGTGAGACCGCACCTTGAATATTGTGTGCAATTCTGGTCGCCATATCTTAAAAAGGATATAGCGATTTTAGAAAAGGTACAGAGAAGAGCCACCAAAATGGTAAGGGGATGGAAGGATACTCCTATGAAGAAAGGCTAAAAAAGTTAGGGCTCTTTAACCTGGAAAAGAGACGGCTGAGGGGAGATATGATAGAAGTCTATAAATTAATGAACGGAGTGGAACGGGTAAACGTAGATCAATTGTTTACCTTATCAGAATATAGAAAGACTAGGGGATATGCAATGAAGCTACAGGGTAAACTTTTTAAGACTAATAAAAGAAAATATTTTTTCACTCAACGTGTAATCAAACTCTGGAATTTGTTACCGGAGGATGTAGTAAAGGCTGTTAGTGTAGCTGGGTTTAAAAAAAGTTTGGACAAGTTCCTGGAGGAAAGGTCCATAAACCATTATTAAGAAGTGACCGAAGATATCAATGCTTGACCCAGTACAAGCATTTTGGAACTTGTGTCTCTTGGGGAAACTGCTAGGTACATGTGACCTAGATTGGCCACTGTTGGAAACAGAATACTGGGCTTGATGGACCTTGGTCTGACCCAGTATGGCATATCTTATGTTCTTATGTAAATGCTCCGCTGGGGCTTCATCGGCGCCGATGACACCCATATGTGAGGACTGATTCCTGCTGCTCCTGGAGAACACCTGTTACAGGTGAGTAACTACTCTTTCCCCTCTGCTTCTAGGCTTTGGGCTCATTCTCAGTCCTTCTGTGGAGTCCGTGGGCCCATGGACTTGGTCTCTTCCAGGGGATCACTGGGTGCTAGACACCATTCAGTTCGGCTATGTCCTGGAATGCAAAGAGCTGATTTCGGATGTCTTCGTCTTTTCCCCTTGTGGGTCTGCGATCAAAATGGCTGCTGTGCAGGCCACTGAGGATAAATTGATGCTCCTAAAGGCGGTGGTGCCCATCCTCCCAAATGAGTGAGGCAAAGGAAGGTACTACCATCTATTTCATGGTGCCAAAAAGGACAGTTCTGGCCCATTTTGTACCTCAAGAGTGTCAAAGAATATTTGCATGTCCTGTACTTCCAAACACGCTAGGGAGATAAAGTTCCTAGATGAAATAAATGACTGCTTCTTGGAGCAGCTGGTTCATGAACAGACCAGAGGGGAAGCCATATTGGACCTAATCCTTAGTGGAACACCAGATCTGGTGCAAAAGATAAGGGTGATGGGTTCACTTGGCAGTAGTGATCATAGCATGATCGTGTTTGATTTAATTAGTGGAGGAGGGATAGTAAAGTTCTCCAGGACCAAGCAGGAAGTCAGTCCTCACATATGGGTGACGTCGGCGCCGACGGAGCCCTCGCGGAGCAAATTTCCCCAGCTTTCAAAGAAAGCCTTTGGGAATTGCAGCGCGCATGCGCGGTCCCCTTCCCGCCCAAAGGTGCCATCTTGGCCAGCTCGGCCAGGCACTTTCTGAGACTGCTCGGCCACATGGCTTCCACGGTCCATGTGACCCCCAATGCCCGCCTGAATATGCGGCCTGCTCAATGGGGGCACGGGCTCCTTCCTTTTCTGTCGGGAAGCACAAAAGCTCTGCGCTTGGGCCGTCAGCCGAGGAATCCTCCTCAAAGCCGTTTATCTCCCAGGTCAAGAAAATTGCCTGGCAGACAAACTGAGCAGAATCCTCCAACCACACGAGTGGAGATTGGACCCGTTGGTGGTTCAAAGGATTTTTCTCCAGTGGGACCTCCCCACGCTGGATCTCTTTGCCAGTCCCCTGAACAGGCAACTTCCTCGGTTCTGCTCTCGGGAACCGCATCCCCTCCGAGTAGTGGCGGATGCTTTTCTGCTCTCATGGTCCACGGGCCTTCTGTATGCCTTTCCTCCCATGCCGCTGGTGTCTCGGACACTTTTCAAGGTTCTCCAAGACAAGGCTTCGATGATCCTGATAGCTCCCCGGTGGCCCAGGCAACCGTGGTTCCCGCTACTGATGCAACTGGCGGTAGATACTCCGTTGCCTCTGGGGTTTCAACCCGATCTCCTGACCCAGGATCAGGGGTCTCTCCTACACCCCAACCTCAGATCTCTTCATCTGATGGCCTGGCTGCTGAAAGGGTAGTCCTTGCTCCCCTCCTGCTGCCTCCAGAGGTGTAAGAGGTCGTGCTAGCTTCCAGGCGACCCTCTACCCGGAAATCCTACGCCCTTAAATGGCGTCGCTTCTCCACCTGGTGTACTCAACAGTCTCAAGATCCCTTCTCCTGCTCGGTGTCGGTGGTCTTGCAGTACTTGCTTTCCCTCTCCAATCTTGGACTAAAGTCCAACTCGGTCAAAGATCACCTTAGTGCTATTTCTGCACATCATGTGCCGGTGGAAGGCAGGCCTCTTTCTGGCCACCCTCTCGTGGCGCGGTTCTCCCGAGGTCTCCTTCTCCTTAAACCACCTTTGCGCACCCCCAGCCCCTGACTGGGACCTGAACGTGGTTTTACAGCGGATCACCTGTCCGCCTTTTGAACCTATGGCTACCTGTCCTCTCCGTTTTCTTTCTTGGAAAACCTTATTCCTGGTAGCCCTCACTTCCGCTAGGCGCGTTAGTGAACTGCAGGCCCTAGTGTCTGATCCCCCTTACACTAGGTTCTACAAGAATAGGGTAGTCCG
The DNA here is from genome assembly GCA_033557465.1 of Ichthyophis bannanicus. Classification (NCBI taxonomy): domain Eukaryota; kingdom Metazoa; phylum Chordata; class Amphibia; order Gymnophiona; family Ichthyophiidae; genus Ichthyophis; species Ichthyophis bannanicus. Next base: position 213,749,074 of record CM066037.1, read on the forward strand.
GCGGACTCACCCTAAGTTTCTTCCAAAAGTGGTCTCCCCTTTTCACATCAATCAGGAGGTGGTGCTTCCGACCTTCTTTCCCAGGCCACACTCCAGCCGAGCTGAAATGGTCTTGCATACCCTGGACTGTAGAAGGGTGTTAACCTTCTACCTTGATCGTACGCGGGAGCACCGTAAGACTGTTCAGCTCTTCCTGTCTTATGACCCTAATAAATTGGGGCTCCCTGTCTCCAAGCGTACTCTGTCCATCTGGGTAGCTGACTGTATCGCTTGGACTTATGGGGCGGCCGGCCTCTCGTTGGAAAGTCGAGTCACGGCTCATCGGGTTAGGGCGAAGGCTGCGTCAGTGGCGTACCTCCGCTCTGTTCCATTGGCGGACATCTGCCGGGCCGCCACTTGGTCTTCGAGCCAGACTTTTGCAACCCATTACTGCCTCGAGAGGGAGTCCCGCAGGGACAGTGCTTTCGGACAGGCAGTCCTCCGTAATCTCTTCGAGGTTTAAGCAGCTCCTACCCTCCATCCCGGATGTTGGGCTACCGGTTGGAGATTAGTCAGAGAAGATTCCTTCCTTCGGTGCTACTGAGCTTGAGGGAGCTCATTTTTTGTGCTTAGGGTCTCCGGTAGCCTTAAGCTGGGGAGTCCCATATGTGAGGACTGACTTCCTGCTTGGTCCTGGAGAAAGCGTAGTTACTCACCTGTAACAGGTGTTCTCCAGGAGCAGCAGGAATCAGTCCTCACAACCCTCCCTCCTCCCCTTGGAGTTGCAGTCATATGATTTCGTTTTTGCAAATTTTTTGCTGTCTTTCGCTATGTCATCAGACTGGCCAAGATGGCACCTTTGGGCCGGAAGGGGACCGTGCATGCGCGCTGCGATTCCCAAAGGCTTTCTTTGAAAGCTGGGGAAATTTGCTCCGCGAGGGCTCCGTCGGCGCCGACGTCACCCATATGTGAGGACTGATTCCTGCTGCTCCTGGAGAACATCTGTTACAGGTGAGTAACTACGCTAAATCCACAGTACTACCTTTTAACTTTTGAAAGGGAGACTATGATAAAATGAGGGAAATAGTTAAGAAAAAACTAAAAGGAGCAGTTGCAAAGGTTAAAGACTTACATCAAGCTGGGGTATTGTTGAAAAATACTATTTTGGAAGCCCAGACCAGCTGTATTCCATGCTTTAAGAAAAGTGGAAGGAAGTCCAAAAAACTGTCAGCATGGTCTAAAGGTGAGGTCAGAGAGGCTGCTGTTGCCAAAAAAGCATCTTTCAGGAAATGGAAAAAAGAGCCAAACGACGAAACCTGGAAACAGCACCAGCACTGGCAAGTTAAATGGAAGGCATTGATAAGGCAGGCAAAGGGAGAATTTGAGAAGAAGCTTGCTGCGGAAGCAACAACGCATAATAAAGACTTTTTCCAAGTAGATTTGTAGGAAAAAAACCTGTGAGAGAGTCAGTTGGTCCATTAGATAATAGAGGGTTAAAGGGGCACTAAGAGGCGACAAGTCAATAGCGGAGAGACTGAATGAATTCTTTGCTTCAGTCTTTACTCAGGAAGATGTTGGGCTGTTACCCATGACTGAAGTGGTATTAAAAGGTGCAGAAGAATTGAATGAAATATCGATACATCAGGAAGATGTACTACATCTATTAGATAAACTGAAGAGTAGCAAATCACCTGGGCCGGATGATATAAATCCAAGGGTGTTGAAAGAACTGAAATGTGAGATTGCAGACCTGCTATTAGTAATCTGTGAACTATCATTAAAATCATCTGTAATACCTGAAGATTTGAAGATGGCGAACGTAACACCAATTTTTAAAAAGGGTTCCAGGGGTGATCCGGCAAACTACAGACTGGTGAGCCTGATGTCAGTACCAGGAAAAATGGTAGAAACCATCATAAAGATCAAAATTGCTGAACATGTAGATAGTCATGGCTTAATGGGAGACAGCCAACATGACTTTAGACAAGGAAGATCTTGTCTTACTAATCTGTTATGTTTTTTTGAAGGTGTGAATAAACAGGTAGGCAAAGGTAAGTCAGTTGATATTTTTTATTTATTTTTTTTATTTTTATTTTATTTATTTATACCGCGCTCTTTAGAATCGGTGCTGTTTACATGTATACTAACAGGATATAGTGTATTTGGACTTTCAGAAAGTCTTTGACAAGTTCCCTCATCAGAGACTTTTGGCAAAACTAAAGAGTCATGGGATAGGAGGCAGTGTACTACTGTGGATCAGGAACTGGTTAAAAGATAGAAAGCAGAGGGGTAAGGCTAAATGACCAATTTTCCCAATGGAGAAAGGTAAATAGTGGTGTACCCCAGGGATCTGTGCTGGGTCCTCTGCTTTTTGACATATTCATAAATGACCTGGAAAAAGGGAATAACAAGTGAGGTTATCAAATTTGCAGATGAGACAAAACTATTTAAAGTTGTTAACCCCAAGAGGATTGTGGAAAATTGCAAGAGGATCTTGATAAATTGAGAAAACTGGGCATCAAAATGGCAGAAGAAATTTATTGTGGACATGTGCAACGTTATACACCTAGGAATTTACAACCCAAACCATGGTTACACGATGCAAGGTTCCACATTACTAACCACCACCCAGGAAAAAGATTTAGGCATCATTGTGGATAACATGTTAAAACCCTCGACCCACTGTGCAGCGGCGGCCAAGAGAGCTAATAGAATGCTAGGTATCATAAGGAAAGGAATGGAAAATAAAACAAAGGATATTATAATGCCTCTATATCGTTCCATGGTGAGACTGCACCTTGGATATTGTGTGCAATTCTGGTCGCTGTATCTTAAAAAGGATATAGCGTTATTAGAAAAGGTTCAGAGAAGAGCCACGAAAATGGTAAAGGGGATGGAAGGATACCCCTATGAAGAAAGGCTAAAAAGGTTAAGGCTCTTTAACCTGGAAAAGAGACGGCTGAGGGGAGATATGATAGAAGTCTATAAATTAATGAACGGAGTGGAACGGGTAAACGTAGATCGGTTGTTTACATTATCAGAATATAGAAAGACTAGGGGACATGCAATGAAGCTACAGGGTAAACTATTTAAGACTAATAAAAGAAAATATTTTTTCACTCAACGTGTAATCAAACTCTGGAATTTGTTACCGGAGGATGTAGTAAAGGCTGTTAGTGTAGCTGGGTTTAAAAAAGGTTTGGACAAGTTCTTGGGGGAAAGGTCCATAAACCATTATTAAGAAGGGACTCAGGATATCAATGCTTGACCCAATACAAGCATTGTGGAACCTGTGTCTTTTGGGGATAACTGCTAGGTACTGTGATAAGGAAGCTTATCATAGCTCAGGAAGGAGCTATAGTAAAGGTGAAGTGACTCTAAACAAGCAACCTGTCAGTTCTGGTAGAAATAAAAAAACAGAATTTTCCCATAAAAGACTACCAGTCCCAGAATGCACCAGGTTTCCAACAGCCATTAGAGGAGCTGAAGTGGGGAAACGTGTGTTCAATCAAGAGGGCTATGAGGTAATCCCCAAGCACTCATCTCAAAGGGCAGGGCCTGATTCAGCACAGCTGCGCTGTGCTAAGGTGGAGCACTCATCAAAGTAGATTAAAGGTAGAGTTTATTCTACAGAGAATTATCCTCATCCTCAGAATCCTCATCCTCAGGATCAGCTTGGAGATCCTCATCTTGGACAGATTCATCATCTGGAGGATCATCAGAAGCAGAAGCCAAACCGGACGGACAGAAAGGGCAAGAAACCCTTTGGAAGAAAGAAGAGAAAAGCCTTTGGGAGGTCTAAAGGAGTCCAGAGCAGTACGTATACTGGAAGGCATTCCAAGGGCCAGCATACACCATTGGACTGGGGAAAGCTAGAGGAATGGTGCTGCAGGGCTAGGAATCTCCAGACGGTACCTGTGAGGGAGACGGCTGCACGTGGAAGGGACCCTAAGACCCGTGCCAGAAGGTATGTGAAGAGAGATCCATTGTCCAGGGATCTGGATTGGAAGGCTGGACATGGGAACTGGACTACATACTGGCCAGGCTATTTAGAGAGGAACTCTAACAGCAATGGAAGCTCAGGTATGAACACTGATCTATGCCCTAGCTATAACCTTGAAAGACAGCAGGGAAACGAGTGTTCTCCTGAAAGTGCTCCATTGAGAAATTCCTCTGTGCCAATCCCTGATATTGAACCCATGTTTGTTGAAGAAGGGGAAGGAGCGGTCTTGGATACAGGCTGTGAATATATGGATTGCTCTCTGTCTGAACTCTTTTGGTGATTTTCTGTTGCAGAGTGCAGCAACCATCTCAAAGAAATGCAAACTTGTTCTTTAATCTACTCAGAAAAGCTCCTTAGTAGGATTTTGGGCCACACAGTAGAAAGCAAGCCAGCTAAGGGGTTTCAGTTGGATAACTGCTAGCAATTGAACCTTACCTAATTGCTTGTGAGCTCTGAGGGAATCACTTCTGAGTCTATGTGTGAAGATATAAGAAGTTAACCTGAAAAGAACAGTTTTTCCCATCTTTGTGGGTTTTGCTTGTTTGAAACACTGCTAAGAAAATATTAGCTAAAGCCTACAGAAAAGACCAGTTTGTTACCAACCAGGTCTTTATTCTTTTGCTTTGATTGCCTAACAAGTTCAAATGTTTTCCTGATTTTGTTTTTCTAAGTTTAACACTGAAAGCAAGTATCCTGTTTTATGTGCTACCAAGCATATCTGTGTTGGGAGAAATAACCCCATAAATAAATATCTTATTGGCTTTACACTCAAGCACAACTAATTATTGTGAGTGGCTGTGTCTGGTGTGAATGGACTGCATTTCCCACAATCCCTTGCAAACCATATTGATATATGCCTTTGCCAAGACTGTGAACATTCTCACCCAGGCAGCCGTCTGACAGTACGTATGACCTAGATTGGCCACTGTTGGAAACAGGATACGGAGCTTGATGGACCTTGGTCTGACCCAGTATGGCATATCTTATGTTCTTATGTGATTGGTTTAAGTAGTGCGTCAAGGAGAGTTCTTGACTTTTCTGGATCTGGCCAAGGTGGATTTTCCTATCCCTATCCAGGCGGATCAGGAAACGTATCTGCACTTTGTCATGCCTGGATCTCACTATGAGTTTGCCGCCCACCCTTTCGGGTTATCCACTGCTCCAAGGTCATGGTGGTGGCTGCAGCACATAGCATCTGTGTGCATCTGTATCTGGATGGTTGGCTCATCTGGGCCTGTTCTCTTTCATAAGCATCTCGGGTGGCTTCCTGAGTGGTGTCCTTTTTGGAAAGCCTCGGCTGGATGATTAATCAGGGAAAGAGCCAGCTGATGCATTCCCAGTCCCTGGACTTCCTAGAAGCACGTTTTGACACTTGTGAGCAGAATGTTCCTGCCAGAGGGGAGAGTCAGGGCTGTTTTGTTCGTAGTAGTCTCCTAGACTCTGGGATTATCTTCAGCTCCTCGGATTGATGGTGGAGAAATGGTACCTTGAGTGCATGCTCACATGCGACTGCTCCAGCGTACTTTGGTTGATTCAGGAGTCCCCAAGTTCTCATGAGTTTGAGTGAGGGCTCAGGCTCCCGATGATGGTGAAGGCCAGCCTGCAGTGTTGGCAGCAGCCCTGTCATCTTTGAAAGGGTGTACCGTTGGATTTTTTTTTTGGAACCTTCTGACGCTGGATGCCAGCCTTTCGGGCTGTGGAGCCCATTGCCAAGACCTTATAAAACAAGGCTGCTGGAACCACAGTGAAGCGGTGTGATCCATCAACCACCTCGAGGCAAGGGCCATCAGGTTGGTGGTTCTGCGTTTTCAGCCTCTAATCGAGGGCTGGGTGGTTTGAATGTTTTCGAACAGCATTATGATGGTGGCCTATGTCAACTGGCAAGGCGACACGAGGAGTGCCAGGGTCGCTCTGGAGGTGGCTCTCCTGTTTGCCTGGGTGGAGAAGAACCTACTATTCTTGTTAGCTCAGCACATTGGGGTGGACAATCTGGAAGCAAACTTCCTCAGCCAGCACTGTCTGGAACCTGGAGAGTGGAAGTTGAGCCAGGAGGTATTTCAGTTTATTCTGTGCTGATGGAGATTGCCCTGGGATGGATCTGATGGCCACCTTCTCCACTGCCAAAGTTTCACTTCTTCAGTCAGTGTATGGAGATGGATTTGAGGGTTTTGATGCCCTGGTCCAATTTTGTCAAAGTCCACCTTCTGCTGTACATGTTTGTTTCATGGCTCCTGCTGTGGTGTGTGATTTGGCATAGAGAATGCCACCTGGGCAAGATTATTCTGGTGGCGCTGGTTTTCCGAGGGAATTTGGTTCGGAGACCTGATGCGGCTCCTGCAGGCACCTCCTTTTTGGTTGCCTCAATCATGGAGCCTGTTGCAGCAGGGACAGATTGTCTTCGAGGACCCAGTTCCCTTCTTGCTTATAGCTTGGCTCTTGAAAGGAGACGGCTAGTATGTAAGAGCTGCTCTCCGGTGGTGGTTTCCACTGGTTGGAGCCCAGCGGAGGTCTAACCATCTAGTATATGTGTGGTTCTGGTGCTTCTTTGGGAGATGGTGCGGTGCTTGGCAGTTGGCTCCTGAAGAGCCAAGGGTGCCATCTCTGTTGGCTTTTATCTTTTATAACACCAGAGTTATGATAGGAAAGCGTAGGAAGATAAAGAAATATGGAAGACGAGACAGCAAAAGTAGCAGGAAGGAGAGCATTTCAGGACTAGGAGGGGACTATGGGTAGCCTGTTGTCTTCAGGTGATTTGGGAAGGGAGATCAAATGCGATAATGAAAAGGTGAGGCTTTAGGAGTGCCTTAAATTTGGGGAATGAAGTTTCACAACATACGGTGGGAGGTAAGGATGGCCTGGAGAAGAGCTTTTTCCTTAGCTCCCTGAAGGTTCAGGTGGCACTCTGACCTATGTCCAAGATTCAGTGGCTGATAAGTCTCTAGTCTTGCATCTGGATGTTTTGCACTTTCTCCAGGGGGTTTGGCATCTGCATCCTACCGTGTGGTCTGTGGTCCCTTCCTGGGATCTGGGTCTGGTGCTCAGGGTCCTGATGTTGGCAGCCTTTGAACTGTTGAAGTGCGCTACTCTGAAGGATTTGACACTTAAGATGATGCTCTTGTTCGCAATTTGTTCACCAAGAGGTGAATATTGCAGGTTCTGTTTTGCCAGGATCTTTATTTATCCTTTTCTGAGGATGCCTTTTTCATTCGACCTGTACCTTTTTCTTACCTAAAATCATTTCTCCCTTTCATGTGAAACCAGGTGGTTTGCCTGTCCTCTGAGGAGCAGTGTCAAGGGAAGGATAAGGATCTTTGCCTAGTGGATGTCCGCGGGGTGCTTCTCTGGTGCCTGGAGGTTACAAATTATTTTTGTAAGTTCGACCATCTTTTTGTGCTTGCTGGCCCGTGCAAAGGTGACTCGGCGGCCAAGTCCACATTGGGAAGCTGGATTAGAGAGGCCATTGCCTCGGTGTATCTCTTGCGGAACCGACTGGTTCAGGAGGATTTGCGTGACCATTCTACCTGAGCATAAGCACCCTCGTGGGCATAGCCCCTGTAGATATTGGGTGATGTGTGCATCACTTTCCATCTTTTTCAAGCATTACCGCTTGGCTCTCCATGCCCATATGGACATTGCCTTTGGCTCAATGATTTTATGAGCTGCTGTGTCTTTCCACCCTGGTAGCTTTGGTCCGTCCCACTTGTCTGGACTGGTCTAGCAGGATGATATAGAAGGTGACATTTTACTTACCAAATAACGTCCTTTCATTGAGTCCTGCTAGACTAGTTCAGGGCCTATCCCTGGAACTATACTTGCTTGTTTCTCTGCTGTGGTATCATTGGGTCCTCTGTGATCTTTATATATGGCTCTGCAGGTTTATCTCTTACTGACAGCTTTCTGTTTCTGCTTTCCTATACATAGTTCTCTACTGTTGTTTACTCGCTGTTGTCCATGATTGAGGTTGTGTAAAGTTTTCCATGTTCTCCCATATGCTTCAAGATGGATACTGAAGAAACTCTTATGGCTGAGGCAAATAGAGGCCTAGGAGTGATGTTTTTGAAACCTGGGCTTTTCACTGGTTCTCTGTCTCCACCAGTCTTCTGGTAGGGGAACACAACCCAGTTGTCTGGATTGGTCCAACAGGACTGAAGGAAAGGAGACATTATCTGGTAAGTAAAATATCACCATCTCTGCATGGCTAAAGGATGTGGATTGGTCCACTCATATAAATGTAATGTGTCTCTTTTTCTATCTCCAGGAACAAGCAGGAATGTAATCTTCACATATGGGTAATGTCTGTACCGACGGAGCCTGCGCGGGAACGCTCCCCCGTGTCCAATAGGAAAGCCTTTGGGAGCATCCCACTGTGCCTGTGTGCTGCATTCCCTACTCTGCTTCCTCAGTTCTTCGTTTTCCACGGAGCCAGCAGGAAGCAAATCCTGTCACTGCAGAAAATTCTTTAGTTCTTTCTTTTTTTGTCAACGCTGGAACCGTCTCCCGTTGTCGGTTCTCTTCTTTCTTTACTGTGTAAAAAAATTTTTTCTTCAGGTGTATTGACGCCATTTTAGGCCTTAAGCCTACCATTTTGTCTACTGACAGTATGGAGAAACTAGCTAGTGGTTTTAAGAAATGTTCTAAATGTGGCAGTACCATTTCTGCTACTGACACTCACGACTGGTGTCTCAAATGCCTTGGGCCCGACCACCAGCCATTAGAATATGTCCCTTATGCAAGAAGATGACTAAGGAGAGGCCTGCGGAATCTAACTGCGAAGCTTGGCACATTCTTTCCCTCAGATGCTGTTTCTTTGGCATCAACATCGTCAAGGGCATAATCTTCCTCTCAAGGATCTCAGGTATCGAAGCACTAGTTGTCTTCAAAGACAGACCATCCCCCCAAGGGTAGATCTCTTTCTAAGCATAGAGATACCTCACGGGTTGCCCTGGAGGTGGATTGGCCAGCCAAACAACCCCAGCGGGAGGACCTTTCCTCCAATGCCATCAAGGGGCCTCCACCTCAGGAGAGCTCCTGGTGCCATGCTCTGGGACGGTAGAGCGATTCTCCAGGACCAAGCAGGAAGTCAGTTCTCACTTATGGGTGACATCGACATCGATGGAGCCTCCGTGCGGAGCATTTCCCCAGCTTTCTAAGAAAGCCTTTGGGAATACTGCACGCATGCGCGGTCCCCTTTCCGCCTAAAGGTGCCATCTTGCTCAGTCTTTTTCCATGGAGCCCATCGGACGTCCGTCCGTGTCACCCGGAAAAGTTGACTTTTTTTCAGCGATTACTTCGTCTTTTTCTCCGGTTCGATGCCGGTTCCCCTTCCCGCTGGGTTTGGTACACCGGTATAGAGCCCGTTTTCTATTTTTCGGTTTTTGCCCTTCGTGGCTGACGTTCGCGCCTTTTTTCTGTTTTCCCTGGATAGCCGGTCCTTTGACCTCGTGGGGGCCCTTTTTTCCCCGATGGCTTCCAGTGGTTTCAAGAAGTGTGATCGGTGCAAGAAACTAATGTCTCTCACCGACACACACGACTGCTGCCTTCGGTGCCTTGGCCCAGATCATGGTCCAAAAATCTGTGGCCCATGTGGCAAAGTGTCCACCAAGGCACTTCGAAGCCGTCAGCACCAGAAAGAGAGGATTTTCTCAGATTCTGCCTCCGGCCGGGCCCGGACCTCATCTGAGGCCTCGACGTCTCGGGAGTCTGATCCCGAGCATCGCCGGGGTTCCTCGGACAGGGGGTCCCCCAATCGGGAACGCAAGAGGAAGAAACGGCTCGTGAGGGCGGCGTCGGAAGAGGTCCCTGGTTCCTCGAGGGCCAGGTCTAAGACCCCCGACCGCCGTCCCGGGCCCTTGGAACAGGAGAAGCCATCCAAGATGCCTCATGTGGAGCCGGAGACCATTGGACATGTAAGTCCTGTAGTCCTCGTGGACTCTCCTCCAAGGGAGCCGACGTCGGGCCCGGCGCCGCCGCCTGGGCCCGAGTCGGTGGCTGCTGAGTCTCCTGAGCTTGGACTCAGGCTGACAGCCTTGGAGTGCAGACTGTCTGCCTTCATGGATCAGCAGTGGATACTGATGGCCAGCCTCTCTGGTGCATCTGCCCCGACCACCGGAACATCGACGTCGAAGTCGACCCCGGAGACCGAGCCGATACTCGAGACCATGAAGGTTCGAAGTCGTCCTTTGTCGCGGTCACCCTCGACCTCCCGCTCGGAACCGAGGGTGTCGACGCCGGTGCCTTGGGCGTCGACGCTGGTGCCTTGGGCGTCGACGCCGGTGCCTTGGGCGTCGACGCCGGTGCCTTGGGCGTCGACGCCGGTGCCTTGGGCGTCGACGCCGGTGCCACCTCGACCCGCGCGGTCGGAGCCCCTCGACTCCTCTTCGGATGAGTCAGCGTGGGAGACAGAGGACGAGGAGTCCCTCGATACCTTCCGGACTCGGTGCGTTCCTTCGGACTCACAGCAGTCCGAGCCCCGGAGTAGGTCCCCCCCCGGAGGACACCCGGTTCTCGGAGTTTGTTCGGGACATGGCCAAGGCATTGGAGATTCCCGCGGACCCCGAGGAGGAGCCTCGAGCCGATGAGCTCGAGACCCTCTAGTATGACTCTCTCCTCCGAAGGAGGCCTTTACTGTGCCAGTTCCTCCGATGCTGGAAGGGCTCCTCTTCCGGATGTGGGAGGCACAGGCCTCGGCACCGGTCTTGAGCAAGCGGGTCGATTTCCATTTATCGACTGTGTAAGAGCCCTGGATTCCAGAAGGTGCAGCTGCCGCACCATTCCATGGTTGTGGAATCGGCCATGCATCGTCTGAAGAGTCAGAAGATGCACTCTGCGGTGCCTCCCGGCAGGGAGGCCCGGAACCTGGATGCTTTCGGCAGAAAGTGCTTCCAGGGCTCGATGCTTGCTTGCCGTGTCCAGTCCTACCAGCTGTACATGGGCATGTACTTACGAGACCTGGCAAAGGAACTTGCTGGGTTCTCTGCTGGCCTCTCCGGGGAACCTTTGCAGAGGTTCCAAACTTTGTCCTCAGGAATACTGGACTGTTCAAAGTTCATGTCCCGAGCGGCCTACGATGGCTTCGAGGCTTCGGCTCGTGTGGCGGCAGCCAGCATCGGAACCCGACGCCAGGCATGGCTGCAGTCATCGGACCTCGAGCCCTGGGTGCAGGACAAGTTGGTCGATGTCCCATGCCGAGGTGAAAACCTTTTTGGCAAACCCATGGCCGAGAAGGCGGCTGAGCTCGAAACCGAGCACCTGACCAGGACAAGGCTGTCCAGAAAGACTTCTGCCCCTTCTCACAAAAAGAAGGGCTTGGGTAAAAAGCCCTTTTACCCGAGAAAGGCAGCTGCCTACAAACCTTTCCCTCAGTACCAGGCCTCCCCAGCTCCCCAGCAGGGGCAGCAGGCCAAGGGGCAGGGACATGGGCTCCGTAGGCAGAAGACCCCCAAGCCTCCGGCTCCTGCTCCTACCCAGCAGGGATGGGGTTTTTGACTCCCACAGCATAGCCTTTCCATCTCTGCTACCCCATTCCTGCACAGGAGGTCGTCTAACCCTGTTTGCCCACAGGTGGCCACCCATTACAGGAGATGCTTGGGTATTAAGCATAGTCCGCAAGGGCTATATGCTCCATTTCCAGCAGTTACCCCCTGCCTACTTTCCAGGCAAGCCTCTAAGGCCTCTCCTACACACACACCTCCTACTTCAAGGTCTGCTTCTGGACAAGGCGGTGGAGCCTGTACCTCCTCGCCTACAGGGGCACATTTTCTATTCCAGTTACTTTCTACTGCCAAAGAGAACCGGGGGCCTAAGGCCTATTCTAGACCTCAGAAACCTCAACAAGTTCTTGGAGAAAGAAAAGTTCAAGATGCTTACTCTTGGAACACTTCTGCCCTACCTCCAGCAGGGAGATTGGCTATGCTCCTTAGTTTTAAAGGATGCGTACACCCACATCCTCATTCATCCAGACCACAGAAAATACCTCAGGTTCATGGTGGGAGGAAACCATTACCAGTACAGAGTACTGCCTTTTGGCCTAACGTGCGCCCCAAGGGTCTTTACAAAGTGCCTTGCTGTGGTGGCGGCCTACTTGAGGACTCAAGGTGTTTTGGTCTTTCCCTATCTGGACGACTGGCTCATCAGGGGTCAGACTTACCAGGAGGCCAGGCAGGCCACCTTCCGAACTGTATCACTCCTTCAAGACCTAGGCTTTGTCATAAACTTTGCAAAGTCCACTTTGCTCCCCTCCCAGAACCTAGAGTTCATAGGGGCGTGACTGGACTCTCTGCAAGCAAGGGCTTATTTGCCAGAGGACAGAGCTCAAAGGCTAATGGAGTTAGCATCCCGGTTTCTCAGCAGACCAAAGGTTTCTGCCGGCTCTGTCTGCAGCTCCTAGGACACATGGCATCGACTGTGCATGTGACCCGCAATGCCCGCCTCCACATGAGGCCTGCACAGTGGTGCCTCAGAACTCAGTGGAAGCAAGCCACAGGGAGCCTAGCAGACAAAGTCAGGGTGTCGAAACCATTCCTGAATTCTCTTCAGTTGTGGCTACACCCCCCAAACTTGCTCCAGGGTGTGCCTTTTCAGGTACCTGTCCCCACAGTGGTGTTGACGATAGATGCCTCCTTGCAGGGCTGGGGTGCACACTGTCAGGAGAGCTGCACTCAGGGCCTATGGTCTCCATGGGAAGCCACGCAACAGATCAACCTACTAGAACTTTGGGCTATTCGGTTAGCCCTCAAGGCTTTTTCTCACATTTTGACTCACCAGTTTGTTCTAGTTCAGACGGACAATCAAGTGGCCATGTTCTATGTAAACAAACAGGGAGGCACTGGGTCCAAGCCCCCGTGTCTGGAAGCACAGGCCCTTTGTTCCTTTGCGCCCAGGCACAAAATGTTTCTGAGAGCTGTTTATCTTCCTGGCCAGGAGAACTCCCTGGCAGACAGTTTAAGCAGAATTCTGCAGCCCCACGAGTGGCAGCTGCATCCGTTAGTGGTTCAAAAGATTTTCTTGCAATGGGGACTTCCATCCATAGAACTCTTTGCCAGTCCCCTGAACCGGCAGCTACCCAGGTTCTGTTCCAGGCAACCGCATCCCCTGAGGTTAGCAGCGGATGCCTTCCTGATTTCCTGGTCCCAGGGCCTACTGTATGAGTTTCCTCCCATGCCTCTGGTGGCCCGAACCTTGTTCAAGATTCTAAGGGACAAGGCCTCGGTCCTTCTGGTAGCTCCCAGGTGGCCGAGGCAGCCCTGGTTCCCACTTCTGCTTCGACTAGCAGTGGAAACTGCACTGCCTCTGGGGTTCCAACCCGATCTTCTCTCTCAGGATTAGGGTTCCCTTCTGCACCCCAATCTCAAATCTCTCAATTTGATGGCCTGGAGGCTGCAAGGGGGTAGTCTTAGCTCCCTGGGGCCTGCCTCAGGAAGTAGAAGAGGTGGTCTTGGCCTCTAGAAAGCAATCCACCAGAAAAACACATGCCCTGAAGTGGAGGAAGTTCTCCTTGTGGTGTCAATAGCGCCAGGAAGATCCTTTCACCTGCACTATGCCAGTAATGCTCCAGTACCTACTGCACTTCTCTAATCAGGGCCTTAAGTCCAATTCTGTTTGGGTCCACCTCTCTTCTCTAGCAGCTCACCACTCACTGGTGGAGGGACATTGTTTGTCAGTTCACTCCTTGGTGTCCAGGTTTCTCAGAGGCTTACTATTGCTCAAGCCTCCTCTCCGTCCACCAGCCCCTGAGTGGGAGTTGAATGTGGTCTTGCGGCAATTGACTCGCCACCTTTTGAGCCGATGGCTACATTTATTTATTTATTTATTTGTGCGCTTTTTTATACCGCCCCTTCCAGAGATCAGGGGCGGTTTACATAGAACATGATAAAAACAACAACCAAAATGGAATATTGGATTACATGAAACATTTTGAGCACTTATGTAACTATCATAAAAAGAACGTGTTAACTATTTATATATTTAAGAAAAAAATTATTCATTATTTACAGATGATAGTATAGTATAGTAAGCAATAATAGGCAGAGTAACTATATACAATAACCATTATAGAAAAATACTAAAGTATAGATTCTATGATGGGCATAGAGAGTAATTACAACCGATGTTAAGGACTATCTATCATTCAGTATGGACAAAGTGTCAGAGTTGTAGGTGAAGACATGTTGGAGAGCGTGTCTTGAGATAGATAGGGTAAGCTTGTGTTAGTTTAGTTGTGTATTCATTTGCAAGATGTTCGAGTGTGGGCTGTAAGTTGTGATAGTGTTGGGTGAAAAGGTATGTTTTAAGCTCTTTTCTGAAGGACATAAGGTCTTTAATCTCTGTTTGCATGGGAGTTTGTTCCATTGACTGGGCGCATAAAGAGAGAACGAAGAATTGGTTGTAGCCTGCTTCAATTTTCTCAGGGTCAGGAATTGGGAGTATAAGAACATAAGATATGCCATACTGGGTCAGACCAAGATCCATCAAGCCCAGTATCCTGTTTCCAACAGTGGCCAATCTAGGTCATACGTACCTAGCAGTTTCCCCAAAAGAGACAGGTTCTGCAATGCTTGTACTAGGTCAAGCATTGATATCCTGGGTCCCTTCTTAATAATGGTTTATGGACCTTTCCTCCAGGAACTTGTCCAAACCTTTTTTAAACCCAGCTACACTAACAGCCTTTACTACATCCTCCGGTAACAAATTCCAGAGTTTGATTACACGTTGAGTGAAAAAATATTTTCTTTTATTAGTCTTAAATAGTTTACCCTGTAGCTTCATTGCATGTCCCCTAGTCTTCCTATATTCTGATAACATAAACAGTTGATCTACGTTTACCCGTTCCACTCCGTTCATTAATTTATAGACTTCTATCATATCTCCCCTCAGCTGTCTCTTTTCCAGGTTAAAGAGACCTAAACTTTTTAGCCTGCCTTCATAGGAATATCCTTCCATCCCTTTTACCATTTTGGTGGCTCTTCTCTGAACCTTTTATAATAACGCTATATCCTTTTTAAGATATGGCGACCAGAATTGCACACAATATTCAAGGTGCGGTCTCACCATGGAACGGTATAGAGACATTATAATATCTTTTGTTTTATTTTCCATTCCTTTCCTTATGATACCTAGCATTCTATTTGCTCTCTTGGCCGCCGCTGCACACTGGGCCGAGGGTTTTAACATGTTATCCACAATGACGCCTAAATCTTTTTCCTGGGTGGTGGTTCCTAATGTGGAACCTTGCATCATGTAACCATAGTTTGGGTTGTTCTTCCCTAGGTGCATAATTTTGCACTTGTCCACATTAAATTTCATCTGCCATTTTGATGCCCAGTCTTCCAATTTATCAAGATCCTCTTGCAATTTTCCACAATCCTCTTGGGTTTTAACAACTTTAAATAGTTTTGTGTCATCTGCAAATTTGATAACCTCACTCATTATTCCACATTCCAGGTCATTTATGAATATGTCAAAAAGCAGCGGACCCAGCACAGATCCCTTGGGTACACCACTATTCACCTTTCTCCATTGGGAAAATTGGCCATTTAGCCCAACCCTCTGCTTTCTATCTTTTAACCAGTTCCTGATCCACAGTAGTACACTGCCTCGTATCCCATGACTCTTTAGTTTTGCCAAAAGTCTCTGATGAGGGACCTTGTCAAAGGCTTTCTGAAAGTCCAGATACAATATATCAACCGGCTCACCTTTGTCCACCTGTTTATTCACACTTTCAAAAAAACATAACAGATTAGTAAGACAAGATCTTCCTTGTCTAAAGCCATGTTGGCTGTCTCCCATTAGGCCATGACTGTCTACATGCTGAGTAATTTTATTCTTTATGATGGTTTCAACCATTTTTCCCGGTACTGACGTGAGGCTCACCGGTCTGTAGTTTCCCGGATCACCCCTCAAACCCTTTTTAAAAATTGGTGTTACATTGGTGATCCGCCAATCTTCAGGTATTAGAGATGATTTTAATGATAGTTCACAGATTGCTAATAGCAGGTCTGCAATCTCATATTTCAGTTCTTTCAACACCCTTGGATGTATACCATCCGGCCCCGTGTGATTTGCTACTCTTCAGTTTATCTAATAGTTGTAATACATCTTCCCGATATATCGATATTTCCTTCAATTCTTCCGCACCTTTAAATACCATTTCAGTCATGGGTAACATCCCTACATCTTCCTCAGTAAAGACCGAAGCAAAGAATTCATTCAGTCTCTCCGCTATCGCCTTGTCACCTCTTAGTGCCCCTTTAACTCCTCTATCATATAATGGTCCAACTAACTCTCTCACAGTTTTTTTGCTACGAATGTACGGGAAAAAAATCGTTATTTCGCGTTTTTGCTTCCACAGCAAGCTTCTTTTCAAATTCTCTCTTTGCCTTCTTTATCAATGCCTTGCATTTGACCTGCCAGTGCTTGTGCTGTTTCCAGGTTTCATCGTTTGGCTCTTTTTTCCATTTCCTGAAAGATGCTTTCTTGGCAACAACAGCCTCTCTGACCTCACCTTTAAACCATGCTGGCAGTTTTTTGGACTTCCACTTTTCTTAAAGCGTGGAATACAGCTGGTCTGGGCTTCCAAGATAGTATTTGTCAACAACACCCAAGCATGTTGTAAATCTTTAACCTTAGCAACTGCTCCTTTTAGTTTTTTCTTAACTATTTTCCGCATTTTATCATAGTCTCCCTTTCGAAAGTTAAAAGGTAGTACTGTGGATTTCCTTACTATCTGTCTTCCACTAATTAAATCAAAGGTGATCATGCTATGATCACTATTGCCAAGTGGCCCCAACACCCTTATCTCTTGCACTAGATCTGGTGTTCCACTAAGGACTAGGTCTAATATGGCTTCCCCTCTGGTCGGTTCATGGACCAGCTGCTCCAAGAAGCAGTCATTTATTTCATTTAGAAACTTTATCTCCCTAGCATGTACTGCCGTGACACTGACCCAGTCGATACCAGGGTAATTGAAATCATCCATTATTATTACCGCGCTGTAACTTTTGTTAGCTTCCTTGATTTCTTTGAGCATTTCATCATCCATTTGTTCATTTTGGCCAGGCGGTCAATAGTACACCCCCACCGCCATCGCCTTCCCCTTTTTACATGGAATTTCAATCCATAGAGATTCTACAGCAAATTTTGTTTCCTGCAAAACTTTAATCCTTTCTGACTCAATGCCCTCTCTAACATAGAGCGCAACCCCTCCACCAATTTGATCAGCTCTATCTTTGCAGTATAGTTTGTACCCAGGTATCACAGTGTCCCACTGGTTGTCCTCCTTCCACAATGTCTGATATTCCAGTCCCATCTAACCTCTCATTTAGTGCTATATATTCTAACTCTCCCATCTTATTTTTTAGGCTTCTAGCATTTGCATACAGGCATTTTAGAGATTGTATTTTATTCATATTAATTTGGCTATTGGTAGACATGGGTAATTTGGGATCTTTAAGCTCTGTCTGCTCCATACTCGAGGGCATTTGGGCTATTTTACTCTTTTTTTGGAACCTCTCTGCTTTTGGTAGTATCCTTAAAGGATACATTTTTCCGAACCATCTGCTCTTGGGCGAATGTCGGCTTTCCCCTATTATCTAGTTTAAAAGCTGCTTTATCTCCTTTTTATAGGTTAATGCCAGCAGCCTGGTTCCATCCCGGTTAAGGTGAAGCCCATCCCTTCGGAAGAGCCCCTCCTTTCCCCACAATGTACCCCAGTTCCTAACAAATCCAAACCTCTCATCTCTGCACCATTGTCTCATCCACGCATTGAAACTCCGGAGCTCTGCCTGCCTTTTGGGTCCTGCACGTGGAACGGGAAGCATTTCGGAAAATGCTACCCTGGAAGTTCTGGATTTCAACTTCCTACTTAAAAGCCTAAATTTAGCCTCCAGAACCTCCCTACCACATTTTCCTATGTCATTGGTACCGACACGTACCAAGACAGCAGACTCCTCCCCAGCACTATCTAAGACCTTATCTAGGTGGCCCGTGAGGTCCGCTACCTTCGCACCAGGCAGGCATGTTACCAGGCGCTCCTCACGTCCACCAGCCACCCAGCTATCTACATGCCTAATGATCGAATCACCAACTATGACGGCTGTCCTAACCCTTCCCTCATGGGCACATGGCCCTGGAGAAACTTCCTCGGTGCGAGAGGGTTTTACATCACCTGGAGGACAGGTCCTAGTTACAGGATCACTTCCTGCCACACCAGGGTGATGCTGTCCTGTCACGTGACCTCTCTCCTCCATGGCAACAGGGATGCTGCCAGACTGGAGGTGGGACTTCAGGACTATATCCCTGTAAGTCTCGTCTATGTACCTCTCTGTCTGTCTTATGTTTTCCAAGTCTGCTACTCTAGCCTCTAGAGAACGGACTCGTTCCCTGAGAGCAAAGAGCTCCTTGCACCTAGTGCACATGTAAGACCTCTCATCAACTGGGAGAAAAACATACATGTGACACTCAGTGCAAAAGACTGGAGAGCCCCCATCCCGCTGCTGGACTGCTGTCTGCATCTTAGTTTTAAGTTTTTGTTTAGGTCTTTAAGTTCTTTACTTACTAAGGGTTGCTATGGATATTTATACCAATAAAACTGTACCTAATACGTTTAATATACCTTGTTCACCTGAAGCTTAATTAATCTCAGGTCCTTAGTGTATGTCTGATTTGGGTAACAAGCTTCACCTGAGAGCACCTCCTGTCTTTTAAGATGTGTAAGTACTTATAAAGCTAGGATTATCCCACGGGTATGTGGGTGTGGGGGGTGGGAGGGAGGGAAATAACACTTATTAAAAGGGGGCTGCTACACAGTACCCTGTCCTGTGCTGCTGAGGTAAGTTATATTCTTATTTGATTTAAATTATAGCTCTTTGCTGCTGCTGCTAGGCTCTAAGTTATTATGAAATTTAAACTACAAGCTCTCTGCTGGGTTCTAAATTTAAACTAAAAGTACTTTGCTGATGCTAGGCCCTGAGTGACTATTAAATTAAAACTATAAGCTCTCTGCTGGGTATGAAATGTAACCAGAAAGTTCTCTGGTCCTCAAGCCAGACTTTTGCGGCCCATTACTGCCTGGAGTATGTTAAGATTTGCTCCTCTTCTTCTTCTAGTTTCAGAAGGGGTCTGGATTAATGTTGATGTGAGGGGGCAAGTTCATTAATGAGTTTAAGAATAGTGACTAGTGTTTTATATTGTATCCTACTGGCAACAGGTAGCCAGTGGTGAGCGTATAGTATTGGGGAGATGTCGGATAATTTGGCTTTAAAGATAATCCGTGCAGTAACGTTTTGGGCCCTCTGTAGGATATGTAGATTCTTCTTGGATGTGCCTTGTAGTATACCATTACAGAAATCTAGATGTGGCATTATAAGAGCCTGGACAACTGATCTGAAATCGCCAATGTCAATGAGGGGTCTGAGTTGTTGAATGGTTCTGAGTTTGAAAAATATAGTTTTAGCAGTCTTTTTTATGTGATGTGCCATGCTTAGGGTTTTGTCTAGAGTAACACCCAGGTATTTTACTTCGGATTTGACTGGTAAGGTGATGTCTAACAGGTTGACAGCAGCCTGGGGGGGGGGGGGGGGGGTGAAATTTGAGCTTATGGATACAAATAATGCTTCAGTCTTTTTGAAATTAATATCCATATGAATTGAGCGGAGCCACTGTTCTGCTTCAGAGAGACAAGTTGCAATTATGTCATAATTAGGGTTAACTATGTCACAGGGGGCGAACAACATGATGTCCTCTCCGCTTCCTTTCTTGGAAGACACTATTCCTAGTGGCCCTGACCTCGGCCAGGCGAGTGAGTGAGCTTCAAGCCCTGGTCTGTGACAGGCCTTACACTCGCTTCTATAGGAACAGGGTAGTCCTTAGGACTCATCCTAAGTTCCTCCCACAGGTTGTCTCCTCTTTCCATCTCAACCAGGAGGTGATTCTTCCAACGTTCTTCCCTAGGCCCCATGCCAGCCGGGCTGAGACAGTCCTGCATACCCTGGACTGTAGGAGGGCCTTATCCTTCTACCTCGAACGTACGCAGGGTCATAGGAGGGCTACTCAGCTCTTTGTATCTTTTGACCCTAATAACTTGGGGGTACCTGTCTCCAAGTGTACCTGTCTCCAAGTGTACCTTGTCCATCTGGGTTGCTGACTGTATCACCTGGGCTTACAGGGCAGCTGACCTTCCTTTGCAGGGTCGGGTCAAGGCCCACCGTGTTCGGGCAATGGCTGCCTCAGTAGCTCATCTCCGCTCTGTACCGTTGGCAGACATCTGCAGGGCTGCAACTTGATCCTCAAGCCAGACTTTTACGGCCCATTACTGCCTGGAGAGGGAGTCCCGTAGGGACAGTGCTTTCGGTCAGGCAGTGCTCCGGAATCTCTTTGAGATTTAGGCAACTCCTACCCTCCAGCCCTCTGGTTGGGCTACCGGTGGGGGTATGTTTCAGTGAAATCCTTTTTCTGATACTGCGGCTAGAGGGAGCTCATTTTTCAGCTCTGGGTCCCCGGTAGCCTGAAGCTGGGGAGTCCCATAAGTGAGGACTGACTTCCTGCTTGGTCCTGGAGAAAGAGTAGTTGCTCACCTGTAACAGGTGTTCTCCAGGAGCAGCAGGAATCAGTCCTCACAACCCTCCCTCCTCCTTCTGGGAGTTGCAGTTGCACATAGTTTATTTTTACATTTTTGTGTGCTGTGTTTTAGCTATGTCATTGGACTGAGCAAGATGGCACCTTTAGGCGGGAAGGGGACCGCACATGCGTGCTGTATTCCCAAAGGCTTTCATAGAAAGCTGGGGAAATGCTCCGCACGGGGGCTCCATCGACGTCGATGTCACCCATAAGTGAGGACTGATTCCTGCTGCTCCTGTAGAACACCTTTTACAGGTGAGTAACTACTCTATCTCTGGTACTGACACCCAAGAATCGGCGGGCTCTATGGATCAGCGTATCCTGGCCATCGAGTGGAGCCTGGCAGGTCTACTGGTAGCTTTGGTCCCAGTCAAATCACTGCTTACAGTACCGCCAACACCGGTACCGTCTTCGATACCAATGCAGACCGCTTTGGGGTACATGCCGCTAGGTATGCTGCCTCCCATGCCCGCCCTCGAGTCCATTCACGGTACTGAGGTATAGTCTAAGGAGGTCACTCATTCCAATGCTGACTTTAACTGGTATCGAGCCTTATCGGAACAGGAACATCATTCCCGCCGAAACTTAGTCTTCTAATTCTGTATCTTCCAATTATGAGTCACTCGATATCCAAAGACAAAATCTACTAGAGGATCCTTCTCCCTCACCGGAAAGGCGCATGTCCCCTCCTGAGGACATGTCTTTTCAGGAGTTTATTCGAGACCTAGCTAAAGGTCTCTCTGTAACTGTAATATAAGAATGAGCCCAGAGCAGAGGAATTGGAGATCCTCCAATTGCCAACAGCTCATAAGGAGGCGGCTACACTTCTGATTCACCGCATTCTTCATGATCTCATGCTCTGGATATTGGGTCACTCCCCTCACCATTTCTCCCCATACTAGATGTCTTAATACCATGGATAGAGTACCCGAGTGTCCCGGCTTTCAAAAGACATAGCTTCCCCAGTATTCAGTTGTGGTGGAATTGGTGATGCATCGTATTAAGCTCTAAGACCCATTCCTCTAACCCACCGGGTGGAGAATCGAGAACCCTCAGTGCTTTTGGGTGTCTGTGTTTTCAGGCTTCCATGCTTTCAGCCAGAATAAACTTATACATTTTCTATATGGATATGTTCCTCAAGGAAGTAACTTTGGATCTTGAGTCCATACCCCCTCTTCCAGATGATAAGAGAGAGGCTATCTCACATTGGTTAGATACGCCCAGAATGTCTGTTAGTTAATAGAGCAACCTTTGATTCCTCTGTGTGCACCAGCAGAGCCACATGCATCTGTCTCGGTGCATGTAGGATTGCATGGCTTCAGGCATCAGATCTTGAACAGTAGGTTCAGGATAAACTGGTCAATATTCCCTGCACAGGTGGAAACGTTTTTGGCAAGGATTGGCAGGACAAGGCTTCTCAGTTGGAATTTGAGAATACCACTCTAAACGGGCTTTCTAGAACTACAGCCGACCCTACTAGAAAACTGCAAAGAAAAAGTTCTATGCTAAGAAAAAGAAGTTTTACCCTTCTTATACCCCTGCTTCTCAGTACCAACCTCGGGGTCCTCAGAGGCAGCAGCCTCCCAAACAGAAGAAGCCTCAGACTCCTAAGGCTCAACCAGTTCTGCAGACTCAATCTGCACCTGTTTTTTGACTTTCCTAGAGAACATAGCCACCCTGCCTCTGGAGATCCCCCACCCCCTCCAAATAGCAGGCAGACTTTGCCATTATGCCTACAGGTGGCATCTCATCACCTCAGAGCAGTGGACACTAACCATAGTGAGGGAGGGCTACAGACTTCATCTCCACACCCTGCACCCTTCCACTCTGGTAGGAGTATGTCATGCTCAGCCCCCTCTCACTGCTCTTCTGCTGCAAGAGATGACTTCTCTTCTATCACAAAGTGCCATAGAGGAAGTCCCGACTCCTCAGCAAGGAATGGGTTTCTACTCTCCGTACTTTCTCGTATCAAAAAAGAGCGGAGGGTACAGACACGACCTGGACCTCTGAAATCTAAACAAGTTTCTGGTCTGCGAGACGTTCAAGATGGGACTCTCCTTTCCTACCTCCAGAGTCAGGACTGGCTCTGTTCTCTAGATCTCAAAGAAGCATGCACGCATATTCTCAGTTATCCAGAACACAGGAAATATCTATGCTTCATCTGTCAGGGAAGACACTGTCAATGCAGAGTCCTTCTTTTCGGACTCTTCTCTGCCCCAAAAGTCTTCACAAAGTGCATGGCAGTCGTAGCCGCATATATAAGATCTCTAGGGATATTTGTCTTCCCTTACTTAGACGACTGGCTCATAAAGGCAGGCACCTCCCATGAGGTCCACCTCTCTCTATTTCAAACAATGCAGGTACTGCAGCATTTGGGCTTTGTCATAAATCTTCCAAAATCCCACCTCACTCCAACCCAGACACTAGAGCTCATAGGAGCTCTCTTAGACAAACAGTCAAGGACATTCATCATGGAGCTAGCAGCATCCCAGGCGCAACTTAGGGACCATCTGACTGCCTGGGAAATGCTGAAACTATTAGGTCATATGGCCTCAACAGTATATGTGATACCATACGCCCATATACATATGCGCACAGCCCAATAGGCACTTGCCTCCCAGTGGAAGCAAGCCTCCAACCGTCTCAGCAACAAGATCTGAGTCACTGCCCCTCTGGTCACATCCCTTCAGTGGTGGTGGTCTCCAGACAGTCTCCTCGTCAGGTCACCTTTTCAGATGCCTCCACATCAATGCACCCTGACAACGGATGCCTCCAAGCTGGGTTGGGGGGCACATTTGGGCACTCTCTCCATGCAGGGCCTCTGGACAGAGCAGGAGTCCCAGCTCCAGATACATCTACTGGAACTTCGTGCTATCTCCAATGCCCTCAGGATGTTTCAGGATCATCTACAATCTCACACAGTTCTGGTCCAGACCGACAACCAGGTGGCCATGTTCTATGTGAACAAGCAGGGGGAGGAAACAGGCTCTTGGCCTCTTTGCAGGAAAGCCCTTCATCTCTGGTCCTTTGCCATTGCTTATCAGATACACCTCCGAGTGATGTATCTTCCAGGAGAACAAAATGTCTTGGCAAACAAATTGAGTTGAATCCTTCCACACAAATGGTCTCTCCATCCGGAGACAACCTCCTTCATCTTTCAAACCTCGGAGACTCCAGAAATAGATCTGTTTGCCACTCCGCAAAATGTCATGCTTCCATACTTCTGCACCTGGACACCTGTGTCCAGCAACCAACAGGTGGATGCTTTCCACTTCCATTGGAGTCGGGGTCTCTTATATGCCTTCCCTCCCATTCCACTAATTCCCAAATGCTTTTCAAGCTCCAGGCAGACAGAGGCTTCAGGATCCTCATAGCCCCATGCTGGCCACGTTAACCATGGGTCCCCCTCTTGCTATGTCTGTCTTAATCTCTATGTCTCGGGTCTCCATTCGATCTCCTCTCTCAGGAAGAGGGACGCTGCTCCATCCCAACCCACAGTCTCTCCATCTTGCAGCTTGGCTGCTGAAAGCATGGTGTTTCAAGATCTTAACCTTACTCAGGAGGTAAAGGACATTCTCTTAGCTTCCAAGAGGCCATCCACACGAAATTTTTATGCTTTTAATAGCGTAGATGCCCTACCTGGTGTTCCCAGAAAGATCTCAATCCCTTCTTGGCTTCAGTGGAGGCACTCCTCCAGTATCTTCTCCACCTGTCTTCTACAGGCCTCAAGACCAACTCAGTCAGAGTTCATCTTAGTGCTATTGCAGCCTCTGATCTATTGGATGGACAGCCCATCTCCTCACAATCGCTTGTTGCACGCCTTATGGGAGGACTCTTGCTTACCAAGCCACCCATTAAGCCACCTGTGGTGGCATGGGATCTCAGTGTCATTCTAGCGCAGCTTCTCAAGCCACCCTTTGAACCCTTGGCTACAGCCTCACTAAAGTTTCTTTCATGGAAGGTAAATAGCCCACCCTGTATATAGCTCAAACAAATCAAGCACCCAACACATCCCTCACACAACTAAGTTTTATCCTCACTGCATGTACAACACACACACTTTACCTGATTACTTGCTGTGATACCACCTTGATTATTAAGATAAGGCGGTTTAGAAATACTGTTAAATAAAATAAATAAATAAATAAATAAATTTTCCTCATTGACCTCACTTCAGCTAGTGAGCTTCAGGCCTAGGTGGCGGACCCACCTTATACCCAGTTTCACCATGACAAGGTTATCCTTATGACTCACCTACATTTCATGCCAAAAGTAGTGTCTCATTTTCATTTGAATTAGTCACCTTCCTGTGTGTTTTCCTAGACCACATTCATCTAGAGAAGGGGCAACCCTGCATAATCTAGACTGCAAACGTGCCTTAGCTTTTTATCTTCAAAGGACTTGAGAGCACTGTAGAGTTTTGCAGTTGTTCATTTCCTTTGATCCTAGTTATACTGGGGTTACCAGTATCTATATGTGCCCTTTCTAAAAGGGTAGTAGCTTGCATCTCATTTGCTTATGATCAAGCAGGATTATCTCTTGAAGGTCATGTCACGGCTCATAATGTCAGGGCCATGGCTACCTGATGGCGAATCTATGCTCTGTAGCCATTGACGAAATCTGCCAAGGCAGCAACTTGGTCTTCAGTCCATACCTTTGCTGCTCATTACTGTCTGGACAAGGACTCCCGCCAGGATGCAATGTTTGGTCAGGCTGTTCTCCAGCACCCCATCTCATTTGCTTATGATCAAGCAGGATTATCTCTTGAAGGTCATGTCACGGCTCATAATGTCAGGGCCATGGCTACCTGATGGCGAATCTATGCTCTGTAGCCATTGACGAAATCTGCCAAGGCAGCAACTTGGTCTTCAGTCCATACCTTTGCTGCTCATTACTGTCTGGACAAGGACTCCCGCCAGGATGCAATGTTTGGTCAGGCTGTTCTCCAGCACCCCTTTCAGACTTAACTCCTACCATCTGTCTCAGACATCCTTAGAGGACTCATGACCTCTTGAAGTCTTCCGTCCACCGGTTCTGAGGTCATTTTCTCTGACATCTTTGAGCTAGGGAGTCCCATATGTGAAGACTACATTCCTGCTTGTTCCTGGAGATAGCGTATTTACTCACCTGTAACAGGTGATCTCCGGTAACAGCAAGAATTTAGTCTTCACAACCCACCCTCCTCCCCTAGGAGTTGTAGATTTTCTTTCCTTTTCTCTCAACTACAAACTCAATTGAGGAAGCAAAGGTGGGAAGGCAGCACGCAGGTGCAGTTGGATGCTCCCAAAGGCTTTCCTATTGGACGCTGGGGAGCATTTCTGCGTGGGCTCAGTCTGTACCAGTGTCACCCATATGTGAAGACTAAATTCCTTCTGTTCCCAGAGAT
Organism: Ichthyophis bannanicus; assembly: GCA_033557465.1. NCBI lineage: Eukaryota > Metazoa > Chordata > Amphibia > Gymnophiona > Ichthyophiidae > Ichthyophis > Ichthyophis bannanicus. The sequence continues at coordinate 213,775,053 of CM066037.1, forward strand.
CAGCTGTTACAGGTGAGTCACTATGCTTTACTCACTCTTTGTATCCTGATTTATTTGCATGGTTGTCTGCTTTATCTATATTAAAAAATGGTATAGAACTGTTAGATTTGCACATTTCTGTTCCAGGAGCTTCCAGTTCCAACTCCAGTAAAGACTAGGCTTCCTCCAGAATCCTTTGGTGATGCACTTATGGTTTTGGAGTTTCTCCATGCGTTTGGGGAGCTGTTTGATCTCCAAGATGAGTTTCCTGAAGGAGTGGCATTAGGTATGATTTATCTTTTCTCCATCAGATGCAGAGAGTTAAACTTTTTATTTTGCTGTATATTGTGAATTTGCTAAAATAACACATAGTGACATAGTAGATGGCAGCAGAAAAAGAAAAATTTGCCTATCCAGTCTTCCCATTTATTCTTGTCCATGCTGCTAAGGCCTATACCCTTGTCAACTGTAGAACTTCTAAGCATTTATAGATTTGCTACTTGTCAGAGTCCAAATTTTTGTTCTCTTATTGGTTTGCTATATCCTGGATATCTTGGGCATGCCAGTTTTTCATACTTAATTCTCCTTCCCCAATATATGAATTGCAAAGCTGTTTGATACTTGTTTCATAATTTTTCAGTGAGGCCATTGCTTGAATATCCAGCTGCCTATGTTTATAATCTTGCTGAATTGTACCCAGCCAGCATAGACCTGACTGTTAGGGCATAGTATTACAAGCCAGCTTTCAATTAAATTAAAGCCAGCTGGGGTTTAGTATAAGAAGCCAGCCTTCAGTTAATTTAAAGTAATTAAGAATAAATATTGATGTATATACATGTAAATTCATTGTAAATAATTTCAGTTAACAATCTCCCCATGTATTATCCAAGTTCTTTTTCCTGTTCAATGTAAAACCAAAGAGCTTTTGTTCTGGTCTTTTTGTTATATTGTAAACCGCGCTGATCCCAAATAGTGCGGTATATAAGAGCTTGTAATAAATAATAAATAAATAAATTTAGTTCTTAGTAGTACAAGTCAACTTTCACTTAAATTACAGCTAGCTGGGATTAGTACAATGGACTAGTCTTCAGTTAAATTACAGCTAGTTAGGGTATATTTTAATAGAGAGAATAGAATAGGATAAATATTTTTTGAGTATATAGAGAGAGATTGTTTTCTACTGACGCTTTACAAAGAGGCCTTCCAGTTAGGAGGCAAGAGAGCTGAGATTGTTTTAACTAGATGTTAGACAAGTGACAGATCAAAGGGGCAACTGGAAAGGCTCCCTCTATCAAACTAAGGGCAATGTGAATCACCCAGGGAATTAAGAGATTGTTTTAGAAGCACAGACACAAATAGGTCATCCCTCCGACCCACCCCAGGCATACTTGATTTATAGCCTCCTAAACCTAAACCTAAGCTTAGTGGTTAGAGCAACTGCCTAGTACCCCAGAAGATTAAGGGTTCGATTCCCACTGACACTCCTTGTGACCTTCAGCAAGTCACTTTATTCTTCATTGTCTCGGAAGCAAAGGCCTGGCATTCTACTTCCAGTGATACATTGTCAAGAAACCTAGAGGCATCTGGGTTGCCAGGAGTCAGCACTGACTTGACAAAACTATAAAAAGAAAACACAACCCAGTTAAGGGGAAGGGATAATCTTAATTTGAGGTTTAAATGATTATCTTCTTAGGCCTTAAGAGTAGATTAATTAAGTCCTTGACGTTCACCTTGAGGTGAACACTGAGTCCTTTATACTAATTAGGTATAATTCTATTGGTTCAAGAATCCCTATTCCCCCAACAACTTAACAACTTTAAATAGCTCAAAGAAATCTTCAAATCTAAGATGCAGACAACAATCCATCAGCAAGATGGATAACGAGGGGACAGCAAGGACAAAAGGGGACTATTGTATTTGATATGGAAGGGCAGACCAGATAGGCCATGTGGTCTTTTTCTGCTGTCATGTTTTTATGAGATAGGGGCTATCCATTCTTTTGCACTGAGTGTCACATGTATGATTTTCTCCCAGTTGGTGAGAAGTCTTATGTGTGCACTAAGAGCAAAGCGCTCTCAGGGAGCGAGTCCAATTTCTGCAGGCTAGAGTAGCGCACGGAGTAGCTGAGGCAGACAAAGGTATATAGATGAGACCTACAGGGATGTAGTAGAGAAGTCCCATTTTGAATCTGGCAGCCTCTGTTGCCATGAAGGAGAAAGATCACATGAAAGGAGAGCATCACCTTGGTGTGGCAGGAAGTGATCCTGTCACTAAAACCTGTCCTTTAGGTTAGGGGTGGGCAATTCTGGTCCTGGAGGGCCGCAGACCAGTCAGGTTTTCATAATGTCTCTAATGAATATTCATGAGATCTATTTGCATCCACTGCCTTCCATTGTATGGAAATAGGTCCATGAATTTTCAGTAGGGACATCATGAAAACCTGCCTGGTCTGCGGCCCTCCAGGACCGGAATTGCCCACCCCTGCTCTAGGTGATGTAATACCCTCTCACACAGAGGATGTCTCTCCAGGGCCATGTGCCCATGAGCAAAGGATTAGGATGGCCATTATAGTTGACGATTCGATCATTAGGCATGTAGATAGCTGGGTGGCTGGTGGATGAGAGTATTGCCTGGTAGCATGCCTGCCTGATGCGAAGGTAGTGGACCTGACGCACCACCTGAACAAGGTAGATAATGCTGGGGTGGAGCCTGCTGTCTTGGTACATGTTGATACCAATGATATAGGGAAATGTGGGAAGGAGGTTCTGAAAGCCAAATTTAGGCTTATAGGTATAAAGCTGAAATCCAGAACTTCGTGGGTAGAATTCTGAGAAATGCTTCATGTTCCATGCGCAGGACCCAACAGGCACGCAAGCTCCCGAGTCTCAATTCACGAATGAGACAATGAAGCAAGGAAGAGGGTTCTGGATTGGTTAGGAACTAGATAACATTCTGGTGGAGGAGGGGGGCTTTTCCGAAAGGATGTACTCCACCTTAACCAGGATGGAACCAGGCTGCTGGCATTAACCTTTAAAAAGAAGATAGAGCAGCTTTTAAACTAGAGTAAGGAAAGCCGACAGTTGCCCAAGAGCGCATGGTTCAGAATGATGTACCCTTGAAGGATTCTAGCAAAATGGGGAAGTCGGGGAATTTTTATAGAGAGGTCCCAATAAAGATAAAAAGTAACTTGGGTGCCTTTAAGTTAAAATCAAGTGGAGTTGAAAGATTCCAAAGTAGCCCTGTCATCAAATAGTTAGACAGTTAAGAACATAAGAAATGCCATACTGATTCAGACCAATGTCCATCAAGCCCAGTATCCTGTTTCCAACCGTGGCCAATCCAGGTCACAATTACCTGGCAGGTTCCACAAAAGAGACAAGTTCCACAATGCTTGTATTGGGGCAAGCAGTGAATTTCCTGAATCCCCCTTTAATAATGGTTTATGGACCTTTCCTCCAGGAACTTATCCAAACCTTTTTTAAACCCCGTTACACTAACAGCTTTTTCTCCAGGACCAAGCAGGAAGTCAGTCCTCACATATGGGTGACGTCGGTGCCGACGGAGCCCTCGCGGAGCAATTTCCCAAGCTTTCAAAGAAAGCCTTTGGGAATTGCAGCGCGCATGCGCGGTCCCCTTCCCGCCCAAGGGTGCCATCTTGCTCAGTCTTCTTTTTTCCGCGGAGCCCTACAGACGCTGTTTGTGATCACCGCTGAAAAAGTTGATTTTCTCTTATTTTTTATTCTTTTTCGGTTCGACGCCGGATCCTTTTTCCCGCCCGGACCCGCTACGCCGGTATCGGGTCCGTTTCTTTATTTTTCGGTTTTTTGTCCTTCGTGACAAGCGTTCGCGCCATTTTTTCCTTTTCACTGGCAGCCCTGTCTTTTGACCTCGCAGGGGCCCTTTTTCCCTCGATGGCTGCCAGCAGGTTTAAGAAGTGTGATCGCTGTAAGAAACTCATGTCTCTTACCGACACACACGACTGCTGCCTCCGCTGCCTCGGACCCGATCATGACCCGATGATCTGTGGTCCGTGTGGCAAGATGTCCTCAAAAGCGTTGAGGAGTCGGCAGCATCAACGAGAACAAATCTTCTCTGACTCCGTGTCCGGCCGGGCCCGGACCTCGTCAGAGGCTTCGATGTCCCGGGACTCCGGTCCTGAGCATCGTCTGAGTTCCTCTGAGCGGGGGTCTCCTACCCGGGAACATCATCGGAAGAAAAAACCTGCGAGGGCGGCGTCGGTGGACGCTCCTGGTTCCTCGAGAGCCAGGTCGCATAGCCCCGATAGCCGTCCCGGGTCCTCGGAGTCGGAGAGGCCTTCGAAACATACTCGTCTCGAAATGGAGTCGCCTGGATACGTGAGTACTGTGGTCCTCGTGGACTCGCTTCCAAAGGAGCTGATGTCGGGCCCGACGCCGTCGGGGCCCGAGTCAGGGGCTGCTGGGTCTCCTGAGCTTGGACTCAGGTTGACGGCCTTGGAGAGCAGTTTGCCTACCTTCATGGACCAGCAGCGGGCATTGATCGCTGGCCTTGCCAATGCGTCTGCCCCAGCCACCGGGACGTCGACGTCCAAGTCGACCCCGGAGACCGAGCCGATCCTCGAGTCTATCCGAGCTCGAGTCGATCCTCGGTCGAGGTCTCCCTCGGCCTCCTGTTCGGGACCGAGGTCGTCGACGCCGACACCTTCGGCGTCGGGGCGGAGGGCATCGGTGCCCGCCCGACCGGAGCCACTCGAATCCTCCTCCGAGGAGTCCGACTGGGAATCGGAAGACGAAGAGTCCCCTGGTAGTTTTCGGACTCGGTGTGTCCCATCGGACTCGCCCGAGTCCGAACCTCAGAAACGGTCCCCCCCGGAGGACACCCAGTTCTCGGACTTCGTGCGGGATATGGCCAAGGCCTTAGCATTCCCCGCGGATCCCGAGGAGGAGCCTTGAGCCGAGGAGCTCGATGCCCTCCAGTATGATTCTCCCCCGAAGGAGGCCTTTACTGTACCGGTTCCTCCGATGCTGGAACGACTTCTCTTCCGCATGTGGGAGAACCCGGCGTCGGCGCCGGTGTTAAGCAAGCGGGTCGATTCCATTTATCGAGTCCGCAAGAGCCCCGGCTTCCAAAAGGCACAACTACCGCACCATTCCATGGTGGTGGAATCGGCCATGCATAGACTCAAGAGTCAAAAGATGCACTCCTCGGTGCCTCCCGGCAGGGAGGCCCGGAGCCTGGATGCCCTCGGTAGAAAGTGTTTCCAGGGCTCTATGCTTGCTTGTCGAGTCCAGACCTACTAGCTCTATATGGGCATGTATCTCCGGGTTCTCTGCTGGTCTCTCCGAGGAACCTTTGCAGAGGTTCCAAGCCTTGTCCACTGGGATTCGAGAGTGCTCGAAGTTTATCTCTCGAGCAGCCTACGATGGCTTCGAAGCATCGGCTCGAGTAGCCGGGGCCGGCATCGGTGCCCGCCGACAGGCTTGGCTTCAGTCATCCGACCTCGAGCCATGGGTCCAGGACAAGTTGGTCGATGTCCCCTGCAGAGGTGAAAACCTCTTTGGCAAACCCATGGCTGAAAAGACTGCACAAATCGAGACCGAGACTCTGACCAGAACTAGGCTGTCCAGAAAAACCTCTGCCCCTTCTCAGAAGAAGAAGGGCTCAGGGAAAAAGCCCTTTTACCCGAGGAAGGCGGCTGCCTATAAATACTACCCTCAGTATCAGGCCTCAGCAGCTCCCCAAAAGGGTCAGCAGGCCAAGGGACGGGGTAATGGGTCCCATAGGCAGCAGGCCCCCAAGCCCACTATCAGCATACCCTCTTCCCCTCAGCTGGTTTCTCTCAGCACAGGAGGCCGGCTGGTCCACTTTGCCCACAGGTGGTCAGCCATCACATCAGATACCTGGGTGCTTCATATAGTTCAGAAAGGCTATCTTCTACACTTTCACCAGGTACCTCCCTCCTACTTTCCAGGGGAGCCTCCAAGACTCCCTCTGCACAGGGACTTACTCCTTCAGGAGTTGGCAAGTCTTCTTCAGGAACAGGCTGTGGAACCGGTGCCCCACCACTTGAGAGGTCATGGCTTTTATTCCAGGTACTTTATGATACCAAAAAGAACAGGAAGCCTCAGACCCATCCTGGACTTGCGAAACCTCAACAAGTTCCTGGCAAGGGAAAAGTTCAAGATGCTTTCCCTTGGAATCCTGCTGCCCTACCTCCAGCAGGGAGTCTGGCTATGCTCCTTAGATCTAAAGGATGCCTATACTCACATCCTTATTCATCCAGACCACAGACAATATCTCAGATTTGTTGTGGGAGGAAATCATTACCAGTACAGGGTCCTGCCCTTTGGCCTATCCTCCGCCCCCCGGGTTTTCACTAAATGCCTGGCAGTGGTGGCGGCCTATCTCAGACTTCAAGGCCTTTTTGTGTTTCCATACCTGGACGACTGGCTCATCCGGGCCCAGTCTTCCCAAGAGGCCACTCAAGCCACTCATCGCACTGTGTCTCTGCTCCAGCACTTGGGCTTTGTCATAAACTTCGCAAAGTCCACTTTGCTCCCCTCTCAAGATCTCGAATTCATCGGCGCAAGGTTAAGCACACTTCAGGCGCGGGCCTTCCTGCCTCTGGACAGGGCCCACAGGCTCATGAATCTCGCCAGCCACTTTCGCAGCAATTTCTGAGACTGCTCGGCCATATGGCTTCCACGGTCCATGTGACCCCCAATGCCCGCCTGAACATGCGACCTGCCCAGTGGTGCCTTCGCACGCAATGGCATCAGGCCACGGGGAGCCTGACGGACTCAGTACAAGTCTCGGACCTGCTGGTCTCTTCTCTGCGGTGGTGGCTTCATCTGCCAAACCTAGTACTGGGAGTGGATTTTCAATCTCCTCCTCCTTTTCAGGTACTAGCAACCGATGCTTCTCTCCTGGGATGGGGAGCACATTGCCAAGGGACATGTACTCAAGGCCTCTGGACTCCTTGGGAGTCTGCGCAGCAGATAAACTTCCTGGAGCTCAGAGCCATCCGCCTAGCTCTGAGAGCCTTCTCCCACCTCACTTCTCACCAGTCTGTACTGGTCCAGACGGACAATCAAGTAGCAATGTTCTACGTGAACAAACAAGGAGGCACAGGCTCCTTCCTTCTCTGTCAGGAGGCACGACCGCTGTGCTCTTGGGCAGTTGGCCACGGCATACTACTCAAGGCGGTCTATCTCCCAGGTCAGGAAAATTACCTGGCAGACAAACTAAGCAGGATCCTCCAACCACACGAGTGGAGATTGGATCCATTAGTGGTTCAGCAGATCTTTCTCAAGTGGGGACTCCCCACCTTGGATCTGTTTGCCAGTCCTCTGAACCGGCAACTACCCAGATTCTGCTCTCGACAACCGCATCCTCTCAGAGTAGCGCCGGATGCTTTTCTGATTCCATGGTCCACAGGCCTCTTGTATGCCTTTCCTCCCATGCCGCTGGTGTCTCGAACGCTCTTCAAAGTTCTCCGAGACAAAGCCTCGCTGATCCTAGTGGCTCCCCGGTGGCCGAGGCAACCTTGGTTCCCGCTTCTAATGCAGCTGGCCGTGGACACTCCTCTTCCTCTGGGGTTTCAACCCGATCTCCGGACACAAGACCACGGGTCTCTCCTACACCCCAACCTCCGGTCCCTTCATCTGATGGCCTGGCTGCTGAAAGGGTAGTCCTTGCTCCCCTCCTGCTGCCTCGGGAGGTGGAAGAGGTCGTCTTGGCCTCCAGGCGGCCCTCCACCCGGAAGTCCTACGCTCTTAAGTGGCGTCGCTTCTCAGTGTGGTGTGCTCAGCAGTCTGAGAATCCCTTCTCCTGCTTGGTGGCAGTGGTCTTGCAATATTTGCTTTACCTCTCCAATCTGGGCCTTAAGTCCAACTCTGTCAGAGTCCACCTCAGTGCTCTCTCTGCACATCACGCACCGGTAGATGGCAGGCCTCTGTCCAACCACCCTTTGGTGGCTCGTTTTCTCCGAGGCCTCCTTCTGCTTAAGCCTCCTTTGCGTCCACCAGCCCCTGAATGGAATCTGAATGTGGTCTTGCAGCAGATTACCTGTCCGCCCTTTGAACCTATGGCTACCTGCCCTCTTCGTTTTCTTTCTTGGAAAACCTTGTTCTTGGTAGCCCTTACCTCTGCTAGGCGTGTTAGTGAACTGCAGGCCCTAGTGTCTGATCCTCCTTACACTAGGTTCTACAGGAATAGGGTGGTCTTACGGACTCACCCTAAGTTTCTTCCAAAAGTGGTTTCTCCTTTTCATCTCAACCAGGAGGTGGTTCTTCCGACCTTCTTTCCCAGGCCGCACTCCAGCTGAGCTGAAATGGTCTTGCATACCCTGGACTGTAGAAGGGCGTTAACCTTCTACCTTGATCGTACGCGGGAGCACCGTAAGACTGTTCAGCTCTTCCTGTCTTATGACCCTAATAAATTGGGGCTCCCCGTCTCCAAGCGTACTCTGTCCATCTGGGTAGCTGACTGTATCGCCTGGGCTTATGGGGCAGCCGGCCTCTCGTTGGAGGGTCGAGTCACGGCTCATCGTGTTAGGGCGAAGGCTGCATCAGTGGCACACCTCTGCTTTGTTCCGTTGGCAGACATCTGCCGGGCCGCTACTTGGTCTTCAAGCCAGACTTTTGCGGCCCATTACTGCCTGGAGAGGGACTCCCGCAGGGACAGTGCTTTCGGTCAGGCAGTCCTCCATAATCTCTTTGAGGTTTAGGCAACTCCTACCCTCCGGCCCTGGTGTTGGGCTACCGGTCGGGGGCATTTTCAGAGAAGATTCCTTCCTTCTATACTGCTGAGCTAGAGGGAGCTCATTTTTGTGCTTGAGGTCTCCGGTAGCCTTAAGCTTGGGAGTCCCATATGTGAGGACTGACTTCCTGCTTGGTCCTGGAGAAAGAGTAGTTACTCACCTGTAACAGGTGTTCTCCAGGAGCAGCAGGAATCAGTCCTCACAACCCTCCCTCCTCCCCTTGGAGTTGCAGTCCTATGATTTCGTTTTTGCTAATTTTTTTGCTGTCTTTTAGCTATGTCATCAGACTGAGCAAGATGGCACCCTTGGGCGGGAAGGGGACCGCGCATGCGCGCTGCAATTCCCAAAGGCTTTCTTTGAAAGCTGGGGAAATTGCTCCGCGAGGGCTCCGTCGGCGCCGACGTCACCCATATGTGAGGACTGATTCCTGCTGCTCCTGGAGAACACCTGTTACAGGTGAGTAACTACTCCTACTAGATCCTCCAGTAATTAATTCGAGTTTGATTACATGTTGAGTGAAAAAATATTTTCTCTTAGTAGTCTTAAACGGATTACACTGTAGCTTCATTGCATATCCCCTAGTGTCTCTACTTTTCGATGGCATAAACAATCAATCTGTTTACCTGTTCCACTCCATTCATTAATTTATAGACCTCTATCGTATCTCCCCTCAGCTGTCTCTTTTCCAAATTGATCCCTAATCTTTTAAGCCTCTTCTCGTGAGGGTATCCTTCCATTCCCTTTACCATTTTGGTGGCTCTTCTCTGTACCTTTTCTAATTCTGCTATATCCTTTTTAAGATATGGCGACCAGAATTGCACACAATATTCAAGGTGTGGTCTCGCCATGGATCAATACAGAAGCATCATAATATCCTTTGTCGTATTCTCCATTCCTTTCCTTATGATTCCTAGTATTCTATTTGCCGCCTTGGCCACCACTGCACTCTGGGTGGAGGGTTTCAATGTATTCTCCGGGAACAAGCGGGAAGTCGGTCCTCATATATGGTTGATGTCTGCGCCAATGGAGCCCTCTCGGAAGCATCTCCCCAGCTTTCAAAGAGAGCCTATGGGAGATACCACCACACATCGCCCAAGGGTGCCCTCTTGCTCAGTCTCCTTTTTTCCACGGAGCTCACCAGACGTCTTTCTGATTTCCCCAGAAAAAGTGTGTTAAATTCTCAGTGAAGTGTTTTTCCTTTTTTTCTCCGGTTGCGACCGATTCCTTTCGCGCCTCCAAGCTCCCTTGCCCCAGCATCACGGCTTGGACCTGTTTTTTGTAGTTTTTTCCCTCTGCACAGATTTGCGCCTTTTTTTTTACACCACTTGCCATTCCTTGGGTCTTTGACCTCTCTGGGGTACTTTTTTCCCTAATGGCCAGTGGCTTTAAAAAAATTTGATCGGTGCACAAAAAAATGTCCCTCACCAACACAAACGATTGCTGCCTCCGGTGTCTAGGGTTAACCATGATCCGGAGGCCTGCAGCCTTTGCAGAAAGATGTCCACTAAGGCCATTAAACTCCATCAGCTAAAGCACAAGAAGATCTTCAAATGGTCAGAGACTGCCCTGGAGTCCTCAGTGACTCCATGCTCCAGGGCCCAATCTGAATCCCAGGAGTCATGCAGTGATCCCTCAGCTACCGATCGGGCCATGGGGCCTCCATCAGGGGTTCCCCGGAGCACAAACAGAAGAAGAATGACACAAAACTATTTAAAGTTGTTAAAACCCAAGAGGATTGTGGAAAATTGCAAGAGGATCTTGATAAATTGGAAGACTGGGCATCAAAATGGCAGATGAAATTTAATGTGGACAAGTGCAAGGTTATGCACCTAGGGAAGAACAACCCAAACTATGGTTACACGATGCAAGGTTCAACATTACGAACCACCACCCAGGAAAACGTTTTAGGCGTCATTGTGGATACCATGTTAAAACCCTCGGCCCAGTGTGCAGCGGCGGCCAAGAGAGCAAATAGAATGCTAGGTATGATAAGGAAAGGAATGGAAAATAAAACAAAAGATGATATAATGCCTCTATATCGTTCCATGGTGAGACTGCACCTTGAATATTGTGTGCAATTCTGGTCGCCGTATCTTAAAAAGGATATAGCGATTTTAGAAAAGGTTTAGAGAAGAGCCACCAAAATGGTAAAGAGGATGGAAGAATACTCCTATGAAGAAAGGCTAAAAGGTTAGGGCTCTTTAACCTGGAAAAGAGACGGCTGAGGGGGAGATATGATAGAAGTCTATAAATTAATGAACAGAGTGGAACCTGTAAACGTAGATCGATTGTTTACCTTATCAGAATATAGAACGACTAGGGGACATGCAATGAAGCTACAGGGTAAACTATTTAAGACTAATAAAAGAAAATATTTTTACACTCAACGTGTAATCAAACTCTGGAATTTGTTGCCGGAGGATGTAGTAAAGGCTGTTAGTGTAGCTGGGTTTAAAAAAGCTTTGGACAAGTTCCTGGAGGAAAGGTCCATAAACCATTATTAAGAAGGGACCCAGGATATCAATGCTTGAACCAATACAAGCATTGTGGAACCTGTGTCCCTTGGGGAAACTGCTAGGTACATATGACCTAGATTGGCCACTGTTGGAAACAGAATACTGGGCTTGATGGACCTTGGTCTGACCCAGTATGGCATATCTTATGTTCTTAAGAAGAAAAAATCCTCGAGGCACTCCTCTCAGGATTCCGACAAGGCAGGCAAGCCCTGCGCTGTCATGCAGCCCATGCATAGAACCAGAGGAGTCAGAGCGTCCGGCCATGGTCTCCCACAAGGATTCGGAGGCCTCTAGTGATTGGAATCGGACACCCGAGGCCATCCTCATCTAGGACTCCCTCTCCTCACCGACACCTGACCCGATAACCCCAGCACCCGGTTTGAAGGCTCCGACACCTGAGTGGGGAAACCAGGATGGTGGCCTTGGAGCGCAGTTTGTCTTCGTCACTGCACAACAGGCACCGATGCCCAGCTCTACTGGTGCATATAACGAGACCACCGGGACCTCGACATCGAGGATGTCCCCGGTTGCTGTCGAGTGCTTGCGGCTCCGTTCACGAAGCTGCCTTGATCCATCAGTCACCTGACCTGGGTCCTGCCCCGCAGGCCCGACTTGGCGCCTAATCCTCCACAACTACTCTGACGGAGTCAGAGGATGAGACATCACCAGACACTCGCAAACACCGCGATGTCCCATTGAACCTGTCCCCTCCGGTAACCCATTGTCTGTCACCACCCAAGGACACCTTGTTCCTTGACTTCGTGCAGGACATGTCGAGGGCACTAGCCATCTCTACAGAGACGGAGGAGGATCCTCGCACAGAGGAGCTAGTGATTCTGCAATATGATTTGCCGCCGAAGGAGGCACTTACAATTCCTGTCCCTGCCATCCTTGAGAGACTTCTCCACATGTGGGAGATGCCAGCATCTGTGCCCATAGTCAGCTGTTGACATGATGCGATGTACCGAGTCCAGCGAAGCTTTGGCTTCAGGAAGCTGCAGTTGCCCCATAACTCCATTGTAGTGGAGAAGCCATGCGTTGGCTAAAGAGCCAGAAGAAGTATTCTTCGGTGCTCCCAGACAGGGAGGCCTGTAACCTCGATGCTCTCGGTAGGAAGTGCTACCAGGGCTCAAGGCTTGCCTGCCGGATCCAAGCGTACTAGCTCTTTATCGGCAAGTACCTTCGGGACTTGAAGGAGCTTACCGGGTTTTCCACTGGCCTCGGGATGACCACCTCCAGCGATTCCAGAATCTGAGCAAGGTCGTCGGAGTGCTCGAAGTATCCAGCTTGGGCAACCTATTTTTTTTATTTATATTTTTATTTAACATTTCTTATAATACCGCCCCTTCCAATGATCAGGGGCAGTTTACATTGAACAATAATTATAGAAACTTGGTTACAGAGAACATTTCAAACTATAATATAATAAACTATACGAAGTATTGTGTCAGCTGCGTCTGAACTATTTACATGATATTGTGATCAGTGCAAGATATATTGTGAACGGTACAGGATAAATGGGCGTAGGGAGGAGTGGCCTAGCGGTTGGGGCAAACTACCTCTGGCCGGAAGGTCAGGGGTTCAAATCCCACTAGAGGACAGCAACCTTGGGCCGGAAGGACTGGGGTTTCTAGTCCCACAGGTGCTCCTTGTGGTGTTGGGCAAGCCACTTAACCCTCCATTGTCCATGTTCCCTGTAAAATAGTTATCTCCAAGTTATAATGCCCTGTTCATTGTAATTTCAGTTTGTTCAATGTAAACCGCCTTGATATCATGAAAGACGGTATATAAGAAATGTTAAATAAAAATAAATAAAAGAAATATCGGGGGTGGGGATAGTAAATAGTGAAGTGGGAGGAGTGGGCTTTGAGTCAACTGCGAGGATAGCTGCCGCGGGCATCATTGCCCAATGCCTGGTGTGGCTGCAGTCATCTGATCTGGAAGAATGGGTGCAGGACAAGCTCATCAATATCCCATGCCACGGAGGGAATCTCTTTGGCAAACCCATGGTAGAGAGAACGGTGGAGATAATCAGAGTTTCTTATGAGGACTCGACTCTCCAAGAAGACTGCTACCCTCCTCCCCAGGAGGAAAACCCCAGGGGGAAAAAGCATCAGTTCCCAAGGAAGGATCAAGCTTACTGGGGATACCCACGATATCAGGCTCCTCAAGCTCCTCAGCAGGGCCACCGTACTAAAGGAACAGGTCAGGGCCTTCGCAAGCAGAAGGGCCCCAAGTCCCCCAGCTCCAGAACAGCTTGGGGGGAGCTTTTGACTCCCCTAGGCATAGCCTCTCTACCCTCAGGTGGTCAGCTGCACACGGGGATGTCTGGTCCACTCTGCCCACTGGTGGCCTGCCATCACCACCGACACTTGGGCACTCCAGGTTGTCAGAGAAGGCTACCTTCTCAACCTGGACTAGATGCCTCCCCCATTCTTCCCAGGAGAGCTTTCTCGGACTCCCCTGTACCGGCCCTTGCTACTGCAGGAGCTTGCAGGTCTTCTCGAGGACAAAGCCATGGAACCATTACCCCATCACCTAAGGAGCGAGGGGTTCACCTCACGATTCTTCCTGGTCCCAAAACAAACCAGGGGGCCTAAGGCCCATCCTAGACCTGCGAAACCTAACCAAATTCTTGGTGCGGGAGAAGTTCAAGATGCTCTCCCTTGGAACATTGCGGCCATACTTCCAGCAGGGAAACTGGCTATGCTCCTTGGATCTAAAGGATGAGTATACCCACATCGTCATTCATCCCCAGCCACAGGCGGTACCTCAGATTCATGGTTGGGGGTGACTACTGCCAGAACAGGATGCTACCCTTTGGTCTAGCTTCCGCACCATTACAGTCTTTACCAAATGCCTAGCAGTGGTGGTGGCCTTCCTCTATCTCCAGGGTGCCTTTGGCTTCCCCTATCTGGACGACTGGTTTATAAAAGGGGGACATGGCCGCACCATCAGTGTCCTACAACATTTGGGATTATTGATAAGCCACCCCAATTCCCACCTGACCTTCTACACAAGATCTGGAGTTCTTAAGGGCTCGGCCTTCCTCCCCGTAGACAGAGCAAGTCACCTCGTAGCTTGGCCACAAAGGTACAGCACTGCCACTCTGTTAGTTAGCTCCCTGCTCCGTCTACTCTGCCACATGGCATAGACAGTCCATGTTGTCCCCAATGTCTACCTTCATATGAGTGTAGCCAAATGGGTCCTCGGTTCCCAGTGGACACAGGTGATGGGCTGGCTTCAGGACGGGCTGTGTGACCCACCCGCTGGCGGAGTCGCTCAGCTGGTGGAAAGCCACACAGCACCTACAGACAGGCATGCTGTTCTAGAATCCAGTTCCTCAGTGGGTCCTCACCACAGACACCTCCTTGCTAGGGTGGGGAGCCCATTGCGGGAGCCTCCGCACGCAGGGCAACTGGTCCAGGACAGAGCCAGAGAGCAAACAGTAGATCAACCTGCTGGAGCTCAGGGCTATATTACTGGCGCTCAAAGCTTTCCGCCATTGCCTACAACACCAGTCGGTGTTGGCCAAGACGCAATGTTCTACCTGAACAAGCAGGGAGGCACAGGGTCTTACATTTTTTGCCAGGAGGCAGTAGCCCTTTGCTCGTATGCGATCAGTCAAAGAATGTTCCTGAAAGCGGTGTTCTTTCCTGGCCAGGACAATGCCCTGATGGACAGACTGAGCATGGTCCTACAGCTGCACGAATGGTGGCAAGACCTCAGAGTAGCCCAACGGCTCTTATGAGACTCGGGCACCCCACTAGTGGACCTCTTTGCCAGCCCAGCCAATGCTCAGCTGCCCCGCTTCTGCTCTCACCAGCCTCACCCGTCCCGGGTGCCAGCGGATGCCTTCCTCATCCCATGGTTGGAGGGCCTCCTATATGCCTTCCCGCCCATGCCACTGGTTGCCAAGACCCTTTTCAAGGTCCTCCTGGACAAGGCATCGCTAATCCTGGTGGCCCCAAGGTGACTTAGGCAGCCTTGGTTCCTGCTGCTGCTCTGCCTATCAACGGAACTCCTGGTCTCTCTAGGGAATGCCCCGGGATTACTGACTCAGGAGGACGGCTCCCTCCTTCACCCCAACCTGGGGTCTCTGGTGGTAACAGCATGACTGCTGAATGGATAGCCTTGGCTCCCTTCAGCCTCCCAAGGGAGGTGGAGGAGGTCCACCTATCTTTTCGTAAGACCTCCACGAGGTGGGTCTATGCCTTTAAGTGGCACAGATTCTCAAAGTGGTGCAAAGAGTGACAGGTCAACCTGTTCTGTCTGCTGCAGATGGTGCTGCGGTACCTGTTTCATCTCTTGCAGGCTGGACTCAAGAACAACTCCATCAGGATGAACCTGAGTACTCTTTTGGTGCACCACCAACTTATCAGTGGCAAACCTCTTTTTGTGCAGCCCCTCGCTACCCAGTTCTTAAAGGGCCTCCTGCTCTCGAAGCCCCCTCTTCTGCCCACCTCCGGCAGAATGGGATCTTAATGTGGTACTGTCATGGCTCACTGGGCCGCCAGTCGAGCTCCTGGCTTCTTGCCACTTATGGTACCTCTCCTGAAAGATTGTCTTCCTGGTGGCACTCACATCCGCTTACAGCATAGGTGTCAAACTCTGGCCCGCGGGCCAAATTTGGCCCGTAGTGTAATTATATTTGGCCCGCGAGGCTAGACCAAATGACTACTAGAGCTAGCCCGCCGGTATTATACAGCGCATTCATTCATCGCTAATACTACAAATCCCATAATGCCTTGCTGTTGTTTTGGCGCGTCAATCAGGACAGGTCCCAGAAACGCCCTCTCCTGTGTGACAGAAGTCATAGCGATCTCAAGCTACAACTGTCACTGTGGAACCCCTTCCCAAAAATGGCAAAAAGAAAGGCAGACAACAGGAACCTTCTGGACAGGTGGGAGACAGAATATTTGTTTACATATGTAAAAGACAGACCTGTTTGTCTGATTTGTGGAGTCAACGTGGCTATAACTAAGGAGTATAACATTCGACGACACTATGAAACAAAACACCATGACAAGTACAAGGACCTGGACATGACTCAAAGGAGCCAGAAAGTGGAGGAGATGAAAAGAAGTTTGGTTTCACAACAGAATATGTTCAAAAAAGCCACATCACAAAGTGAGGCTGCTGTAAAGGCTAGTTATATTGTGGCAGCAGAGATCGCAAAATCAGCCCGGCCCTTTAATGAGGGAGAGTTTGTGAAAAAGTGCATGTTGAAAGTTTGTGACATCGTGTGCCCAGAGAAAAAGCAAGCCTTTTCAAACGTGAGCCTGAGCAGAAACACAGTAGCTGATCGCACATGTGATCTTGCCACCAATCTGTATGACCAGCTTTTGGAAAAGGGAAAAGATTTCATTGCATTCTCCCTTGCTGTGGATGAGAGCAGCGACGCATCTGATACTGCTCAGCTGTCAGTCTTCATCCGTGGAGTGGACTCAAATATGTGTGTTACGGAGGAGCTATTGGGATTCAAATCAATGCATGGCACAACCACATGAAAGGAAATTTTTGAGGAGGTTTCCAAATGCGTAACTGAAATAAAGCTGCCGTGGGATAAACTCGTGGGTTTAACGACAGATGGTGCGCCAGCGATGTGCGGTAAAACAAGTGGACTGGTGGGCAGGGTCCGGGAGAAGATGCAGGAAGAGAACTGTGCAGGTGAACTAACTGTTTATCACTGCATCATACATCAGGAATCATTGTGTGGCAAAGCCCTAAAGATGGAACATGTTATGACCACAGTAACACAAGTAGTTAACTTTATAAGAGCCAAAGGTCTGAATCACCGCCAGTTTAAGTCTTTTCTGGAGGAGTGTGGTTCGGAATACGCAGACGTGCCGTATCACACAGAGGTGAGATGGTTAAGCCGAGGAAAAGTACTGAATAGATGTTTTGAGCTGCATGAGGAAATATGTCAGTTTCTGGAAAGCAAAGGGAAGGACACAGCAGAGCTTCGGGAGAAAAAGTTTCTCTGTGAGCTGGCCTTTCTGTGTGACATCTCGAGCCATCTCGATGCGCTGAACCTGCAGCTTCAGGGGCGGGGGCGCATCATCACAGACATGTACGCTGCAGTGAGGGCTTTTAAAACTAAACTGTGCCTGTGGGAGAATCAGATGCTGCAAGGAAACCTTGGCCATTTTCCCTGCTGCCAAACCATGAAAACGCAGTTCTTTACCAACTTGTTCCCATGCGCACAGTTTGCTGAAAAACTCAGTGTACTCGGCGCTGAGTTTAGCCGGCGATTTGCCGACTTTGATGTCCAGAAATGTAGGTTTGAACTGCTCAGTAATCCCTTTGCAGTTAATGTGGAAAACGCACCAACCAACCTCCAAATGGAGCTAATTGAACTCCAGTGTAATGACACGCTGAAGTCAAAGTATGATGCTGTGGGCGCTGCCCAGTTTCCACAGTTCATCCCTGACACAATGCCTCAGCTCCGCACCCAAGCTGCTCAGATGCTCTCCATGTTCGGCAGCACTTATCTATGTGAGCAACTTTTCTCTTCGATGAAGATGACCAAAACATCTCACAGGAGACGTCTGACTGATGAACACCTTCGCTCGATACTGAGGATTTCCTCAGCTCAAAGCCTGAGCCCAGACATTGATGAACTATCATCCAAGAAGAGATGCCAGGTATCTGGCTTGGGCACATCAGATTAGATCAGTGTGCAGCAAACTGAGCAATAATTAACGTTTTCTTTATGCACTTTTTCTTGCTACTCCAAGACATGGGCTTGAATGGTTGATTAATTTTATTATTGTTATTTTATTTTAAAAATTATTATTTATTATTATTTAAATCTTATTTAATAAATGAATGTCATTGATGATTTTTTTTATTTGAAATTGGTTTTTGCATATCTGAACTATTAAGTTATAAATTGTATAGTAATGAGTGTTGCTTCATATTCAATGTTAAAGCAAATCTTGTTTGGGTCCATATTAAAAGGTTCATTTGTTCAATGCTGGCCCGCGACTTTGTTCAAGTTTTACATTTTGGCCCACTGTGTATTTGAGTTTGACACCCCTGGCTTACAGGGTCAGTGAGCTTCAAGCCTTTGTGGCAGAGCCATCCTACACCAGGTTTTATAAGAACAGAGTCGTGCTTTGCATGCACCTTAAATTCCTTTTGAAGGTGGTGTCCTCATTCCACCTCAATCAGGAGGTGGTGTTCCCACCACCACCTTTCCACAGCCTCATGCCGATAGAGCGGTGGCTGTCCTCCATACTTTGGGATTATAAGAGGGCCATGTCCTTCTACTTGCAGCGTACCCAGGGCCGCCACAAAGTCTCCCAGCTGTTCGTCTCCTATGACTCCAGTCGGCTGGGGGAAGCGGTAACCAAGCGGACTCCGTCCACCTAAGTGGTGGGCAGTATTGTCCTAGCCAACGAACGCTTGGAGCGCTTGGTTACAGAACACAGCCCGTTGGAACGCTTGGTTACAGAACACAGCGTAAGGGTTATGGCGACCTCGGTTGCACACTTGCGCTCTGTCCCCATGACAGACATCTGCCGGGCCACCAACTGGTCCTCAGTCCACACTTTTGCAACTCACTACTGCCTGGAGAGTGAATTCTGACAGAATAGCGCCTTTGGCCAGGCTGTACTCCATAATCTCTTTGGGGTCTTGGCAACTCCAACCCTTCTTGTTCAGGCTCTCTCTGAAAATTGGGGTCTTTTCAGAGTCTGCCTTCATATTCACGTATTGCTGCTCACAGCTTGACTATGGCTTTCTATAGGTTCTCAGTAGCCTGTAGCTAGGGAGTCTCATTTGTAAGAACTGACTTCTTGCTTATTCCTGGAGAAAACGTAGCTACTCACCTGCAACAGGTGATCCCCAGGAACAAGCAGGAATGCAGTCTTCACGTATGGGTGACGTTTGTATCGACGGAGCCTGTGCAGGAATGCTCCCCAGCATCCTATCAGGAAGCTTTTGGGAGCACTCTGCCTGCGCGACTGCCTTCCAGCCTTCCCAACTCTTTCTTCAGTTCTTCATTTTCCGCAAAGCCAGCAGGAAGCAAATCCGGTCACCGCAGAAGAATTTCTTTTTGTGGATAGCACCTCTGCCTTCCTGTTGACACCGGCACCGTCTAAGACATCGCTGGTTCTCTTATTCTTTCTTTATCTTCTTTCTTATTTTTCTCTAACAAAAAAAAAAACCTACTTGGCTGTCGACGCCCTTTTTAAGCCTTAAGCCTACCATACTCTAAATACATTGAGGGTATGGAGAAATCAACTAATGGTTTCAAAAAATGCACTAAGTGTCTTAAATACCTTGGCCCAGACCACCAGCCAAAGGACTATTCCCTTTGCCAGAAAATAACACAGAGAAGCCTACAGAACTGGGCTTCTAAATTAGGAGCACTCTTCACCTTGGAAGCAGTGTCGTTGGCATTCTCTTTGTCAAGGACCTCATCATCCTCTCAAGGATTTCAGGTCTCGAAGTCCAAGCACAAGGCTGCATCGAAGTCTGCAGGTACCTCCAGGGAAAGATTTCACTCAAAGCACAGAGATCCCTTGGAGATTGGCTCGGAAGCAGATCGGCCTTCTAAACAGCCCCAAAGCCCCGTCTTCCAAAGCCATCGAGGGGCTCCAGGATGTGCCTGAGGCCTTGACCTCCGGAGTGTTACTGGTGCCATGCTCTGGGATGGTAGCACAAATACCAATCACCAATACTCAAGCATTGGCAACATTGATAGACCAATGCATACTGGCCATTGAGTGTAGCTTGGCAGCCCTACTTGCAGTCTCGGTACCCAGAAAAGCCTTGGCTACTGGCCTGTTGATTCCGGTTCCGGTACAGACATAGACACTGGTTCTGGGTGCAATCTCAGGTCTGCTACAGATGTCATCGACATCACGCCCATCCATGCCCTCCCTGAAAACTCTTACTGGTGACAGGCTCAAATGGCTCACCAAGGCTGATACTTTGGAACATCAGTAACGGCATCTAGTTTCCTGCAAGCACAGTACCCGTCGATACTTCGAGTCCTCTGGTTCAGATTCCCCTGAGTCGAATATGGAGTTACTCGATTCACGGGGGCCCCAGGACCTACCTTTGGACCCTTCCCCACCTCAACAGCGATGCATGTCGCCGCCGGAGGACATGTCCTTACAGGAATTCATTCGAGACCTAGCCAAAGGTGTCTCCATCACAGTGACATCGGAGAAGGAGCAAAAGGCAGAGGAATTAGATATCCTGCAATACCCAACAGCACCTAAGGAAGCAGTCACCTTATTGGTGCACCACATCCTTCATGACCTTATGCTCCACTTGTGGGAGACGCCTCTCAGTCTCACCCCAAAGTAGACATCTCGATACCATGTATCATGTACCAGAGTGCCCTGGCTTCCAAAAGCCACAGCTTCCCCATCACTCCGTGGTGGTTGAATCAGCTATGCGTTGAATCCAAAACTTCAAGACTCACTCCTCTAACCCTCCGGATAGAGATTCGAGAACCCTCGACACCTTTGGGTTTCTATGCTTTCAAGCATCGATGCTCTCAGCCAGGATTAATTCATATATACTCTATATGGGAATGTTCCTAAAGGAGGTCTCCAGGGATCTTGAGGCCTTTGCCTCTCTCCTTCTGGATAACAAACAGGCAGATTATCTTGCCTAAGTTAAGCATAGCCAATATGTATCTATTTTTAATAAAGCTACCTCCGATGCTTTTGAGCCCATGAGCAGGGCCTCAGCAATTAGCATCGGAGCCTGTTGCATTGCATGATTTCAGATCTGGAACAGTGGGTTCAAGATAAGCTGGACAACATACCTTGCACAGGGGAAAACCTCTTTGGCAAAGACTCTTTGGCAAGATAAGGCCACTCAGTCAGAAAATACTCCTCTAAAGACTGTCCAAAGTAACAGCTGACCCTGCTAGGAAAAAGACTCCAGCAAAAAGGTTTTTATACAATAAGAAGAAATTCTTCTCTTTCTATCCTCCTCCTCCTCAGTATAAGGGTCAGCCTCCGGAAAAGAGGCAACAGCCTCCTAAACAAAAGAAGCCACAGTTGGCTACATCTCAGCCAGCCCTGCAGCCACAGGCTGCGCCTGGTTTTTTACTTCTTTCCTAGAGAACATTACCACTCTGCCTCTGGAGGACCCCCACCCCTTCCACCTAGCAGGCAGTCTGTCACTGCCCACAGATGGCACCGCATCACCTCAGAGCAGTGGAGACACAGCATAGTACTTCACTTGCAAACTCTACCCCCATCCACATTCAAGGGGGAGTATCAGACGCAACCCCCTCTCACTGCTCTCCAAGATGGTGTCCTCTCTTCTGTCTCAGGGCGCCATAAAAGAGGTCCCAACAGGGAGTGAGCTGCTGCTCTCCCTATTTTCTCATTCCAAAGAAATCCAGAGGGTACAGGCCCATTCTGGACCTCAGAAACCTCAAGTTTCTTTTCCACGAAAAGTTCAAGATCTCTCTCTGGACTCTTCTTCCCTACTTCCAGTCAGGACTGGCTCTGTTCTCTAGATTTAAAAGAAGTGTACACACATAGCCTCATCCATCCAGGACACAGGGAGATATCTACGCTTCACCTTTCAGGCAAAACCTTATCAATGCAGAGTCCTTCCCTTCGGACTTGCCTCTGTCCCAAGAGTCTTCACAAAGTGCATGGCAGTCATGGTTGCATATCTAATAACTCTGGGGATATTCATCTTACCTTACTTTAATGACTGGCAAATAAAGGCAGACACCTCCCAAGAGGTTCTGCTGTTCTTGCATCGAACCATAACAGTACTACAACACTTGGGATTTGTCATAAACGTCCCAAAATCCCAACTCACTCCAACTCAGAGTAAAGTTTATCGGAGCCCTACTAGACACCCAGCAGTCCAGGGCGTTAATGCCCCAGCTCTTTTGTACCCGTTTAGTAGAACTAGCGTCCTAGATGCTCCTAAGAGACCATCTGACAGCCCGAGAGATGCTGCAACTCCTTGGGCACATGGCCTCTACAGTATGTCTTTCCATTTGCCCGACTACATATGTGGACAGCCCTTTGGAAGCAGACCTCAGGCCCTATCCAGGACAGAATTCAAGTCACTGCCCGTCTAACCATATCCCTTCAATGGTGGTATTCTCCAGAAAGCCTGCTCGTAGGGTCATCTTTTCAGATGCTTCCATGTCAATATACCCTGACGACAGATGCCTCCATACTGGGTTGGGGAGACTATCTGGGCACCCTGACCACACAGGGACTCTGTATAGTGCTGGAGTCACAACTCCAGATCAATCTCCTGGAACCTCAGGCTATCTCCAATGCCCTTCGTGTGTTCCAACACCACCTCACAGCACAGCAGATCCTAGTCAGGATAGGCAATCAGGTTGCCATGTTCTCTGTGAACAAGCAGGGGGGAGGAGGCACTTGGGCCCTCTGCGAGGAGGCGATACACCTCTGGTACTTTGCCATTGCTCATTAAATACATCTCCAGGCAGTGTACCTCGTGGGAGAATCCATTGTCTTGGCAGACTAGGTCATAAGAACATAAGAACATAAGAACATAAGATATGCCATACTGGGTCAGACCAAGGTCCATCAAGCCCCAGTATCCTGTTTCCAATAGTGGCCAATCTAGGTCATACGTACCTAGCAGTTTCCCCAAAAGAGACAGGTTCCACAATGCTTGTACTGGGTCAAGCATTGATATCCTGGGTCCCTTCTTAATAATGGTTTATGGACGTTTCCTCCAGGAACTTGTCCAAACCTTTTTTTAAACCCAGCTACACTAACAGCCTTCACTACATCCTCTGGTAACAAATTCCAGAGTTTGATTATATGTTGAGTGAAAAAATATTTTCTTTTATTAGTTGTGTTCTACCCCACGAATGGTTCCTGCATCCGGACACAGTGTCCTACATCTTCCAGACCTGGGGAACTCCAAACATAGATCTTTTTGTGACTCCGCAAAATTCCAAGCTTCCTGTCTTCTGTACAAGAACTCAGAAATCCACCAACTAACAGGTGGATGCCTTCCCCTGGGGTCAGGGTTTGCTTTGTGTTCCCTCTCATGCCTCTCATTCCCAAGATGCTTTTCAAGCTTCATTCTGACAGGGGTTCCATGATTCTCATAGCCCCTCATTGACCACGGCAGCTGTGGTTTCTGCTGCTACTACATCTGACTCACTCATCCTCTGTGATTGGGATATGCGCCAGATTTCCTCTCCTAGGGCAGCAGCTCACTGTTCCATCCCAATCCAGTGTCTCTCCGCCTCACAGCTTGGCTGTTCAGACCGTAGCTTTTTCAAGGTTTTGACCTTACTTGGGAGGTTAAGATCCTTTTGGCTTCTAGGAAGCCCTCCACCAGACAATCATATGCTTTTAAGTGGCGTAGATTCTTGGTCTGGTATTCCCAGAAGGATCTCTATCCCTTTTCTACTCCAGTGGAATCACTCCTGCAGTATCTCTCCACCTGTCTTCGACAGGTCTAAAGACAAACTTGGTGAGAGTCCATCTTAGTGCCATTGCGGCCTCTCATAATCTACTTGATAGACAGCCCATCTCCACACAACCACTCGTAGTGTGTGTGAGAGGTCTCCTACTGTCCAAACCTTCCATTAAACCACCTCTGGTAGCTTGGGACCTCAATGCCATTCTAGCGCAGTTCCTCAAGTTGCCCTTTGAACTGTTTGCCATGACCTCACTTAAATTCCTATCATGGAAGATGATCTTCCTAATTGCCCTCACTTCAGATAGACACATTGAGCTTCAAGCTTTGGTGGTGGATCCACCCTACACCTGCTTCCACCATGACAATGTAGTCCTTTGGACTCAACCACACTTCATGCCAAAGGTGGCATCTCCCTTCCATCTAAACCCGTCAATTTACCTTTGTTTTCTTTCCTAAACTGCATGTGTCTAGAGCAGAAACAACTCTGCATACTCTTGATTGCAAGCGTGTGTTGGCTTTTTATCTCTAAAGGACTCGGGGTCATTGTAAAGCTGAACAATTGTTCATCTCTTTTGACCCCATTCACCTGGGATTACCTGTTCCTAAGTGTACGTTCTCCAGATGGAAAGCAGACTGCATCTTATTTGCTTATGACAAAGTTGGGCTCCCCATGGAAAAGCATGTCACTGCTCACAATGTTCGTACCATGGCCACCTTGATGGCAAACCTACGTTCTGTAGCCATCAATAAAATTTGTAAAGCAGCAGCGGTCTTTCATCCATACCTTCGTGCCCATTATTGTCTGGACAAGGACTTCTGTCGGGATGCCATGTTTGGTCAGGCTGTACTCCAGCATCTCTTTCAGACTTACAGGCAACTCCTATCTTCCATCCTGGACTTTGAAAATACCATTAATCCATGTGGTCTCTATGACCTCATCATGCCTGCTCCGAAGCAAACCTTTACCAGTTCTGAGGTCACTTCATCTGGGAGCTAGTGATTCCCGTATGTGAAGACTAAATTCCTGCTTGTTCCTGGAGATAGCGTAGTTACTCACCTGTAGCAGGTGATCTCCGGGAACAGCAGGAATTTTGTCTTCACAACCTGCCCTCCTCCCCTAGGAGTTGTAGGGTTTCATTTACTCTTTTCTCAGCTACAAACTCATCTGAAGAGAGGAAGTTGGGAAGGCAGGTAGGCAGTCGCGCAGGTGCAGTGGAGTGTTCCCAAAGGCTTTCCAATTGGACACCTGGGAGCATTCCCACGCCGGCTCGGTCGGTACCAACATCACCCATATGTGAAGACTAAATTTCTGCTGTTCCCGAAGATCACTTGTTACAGGTGAGTAACTATGCTTTCTCTGGGGACAGTAGGAATCAGTCTTCACAACCCTCCCTCCTATTTTTGTCATATTCTTCTTTTTTGGCCCTAGCTATGTCATCTGACTGAGCAAGATTGCACCCTTGGGCAGGAAGGGACCATGCATGTGTGGTGGCATTTCCGTAAGGCTTTCTTTCAAGGCTATGGAAATGCTTCCGTGAGGGCTCCATCGGCCCTGACGCCACCCATATGTGAGGACTGATTCTTGCTGTCCCCAGAGAACACTTGTTATAGGTAAGTAACTATGCTTTATTCATGATGACGCCTAAATCTTTTTCCTGGGTGATGGTTTCTAATGTGGAATCTTGTATTGAGTAACTATTTGGGTTCTTGTTTCCTAGGTGCATAACTTTGCACTTGCCCACATTAAATTTAATCTGCAATTTGAGCATCCAGTCTTCTGATTAATCAAGATCCTCTTGCAATTTTTCACAATCCTCTTGGGTTTCAACAACTTTGAATAATTTTGTGTCATCTGCAATTTGATTACCTCACTACTTTTTCCTAGCTCCAGGTCATTTAGGAATATTTTAAAAAGCAGCGGAACCAGCAAACTTTGAAATGCCCCTATGCAAATTCTAGAAGTCTAAATAATAAATTGGGAGAGTTAGAATATAGAGCAGTGGAGAGTTAGAATATAGAGCAGTGAATGAAACTTGTTATCCACGATGATGTCTAAATCTTTTTCCTGGGTGGTGACTCCTAATGTGGAACCTTGCATCGTGTAGCCATAGTTTGGGTTTTTCTTTTCTAGGTGCATAACTTTGCACTTGTCCACATTAAATTTCATCTGTCATTTGGATGCCCAGTTTTCCAATTTATCAAGATCCTCTTGAAATTTTCCACAATTCTCATGGGTTTTAAGAACTTTGAATAGTTTTATTTCATCTTCAAATTTGATTACCTCACTCGTTATTCCCGTTTCATGGTCATATATGAATATGTTAAAAAGCAGCGGACCCAGCACAGATCCCTGGGGTACTCCACTATTCACCTTTCTCCATTGGAAAAATTGACCATTTAGCCCTACCCTCTGCTTTCTATCTTTTAACCAGTTCCTGATCCACAATAGTACATTGCCTCCTATCCCATGACATTTTAATTTTGCCAAAAGCCTCTGATGAGGGACCTTGTCAAAGGCTTTCTGAAAGTCCAGATACACTATATCAACTGACTTACTTTTGTCTACCTATTTATTCACGCCTTCAAAAAAAACCATAACAGGTTAGTAAGACAAGATTTTCCTTGGCTAAAGCCATGTTGGCTGTCTCCCATTAGCCATGACTATCACCTTGCTGCACCTTACGCTTGGAATAAACTTCTTTTGTCTATACATCAGGCATCTTCTTTGTCCCTTTTCAAACTTTAAGTTAAAAGCTCATCTTTTCGCCTCTGCCTTTGGCTCTTGATTTTGCTGTTTCTCCAGGACCAAGCAGGAAGTCAGTCCTCACATATGGGTGACGTCGGCGCCGACGGAGCCCTCGCGGAGCAATTTTCCCCAGCTTTCAAAGAAAGCCTTTGGGAATTGCAGCGCGCATGCGCGGTCCCCTTCCCGCCCAAGGGTGCCATCTTAGCCAGTCTTCTTTTTTCCGCGGAGCCCTACAGACGTGCCCGTCTTGTCCCCGCTGAAAAAGTTGATTTTTCGTGTTTTATTCCTCTTTTTTCTTCGGTTCGACGCCGGTCTCTTTCCTGCCCGGACTCGCGACGCCGTTGCGAGTCCTTCTGTTATTTTTCGGTTTTTCTGATTTTCTGTCAGTTTCGTTTTCGGTTTTTCGCTGGCAGCCCTGTCCTTTGACCTTGCAGGGGCCCTTTTTCCCCCGATGGCTGCCAGTGGTTTCAAGCGGTGTGTTCAGTGTGACAGAAATATGTCACTCACTGACACACATGATAATTGCCTCCGCTGCCTTGGCCCGGATCACGAGGAACTGATCTGTGGGGCCTGCAGCAAAATGTCCTCCAAAGCGTTAAGGAGTCGGCGGCATCAGCGGGAACGAATCTTCGCTGATCCCACCCGTACCCGGACCTCGTCGGAGGCCTCGTCGTCCAGAGGTTCCAGCTCTGACCGTTGCCGGAGTTCCTCCGACAGGGGTTCTCCCTCCGGGGACCATCATCGGAAGGTGAAACCCGCGAGGGCGGCGTCGGTGGACGCTCCTGGTTCCGCGAGGGCCAGGTCGCATAGCCCCGATAGCCGTCCCGGGTCTTTGGAGAAGGAACATCTCCCGAAGCGACCTCGTCTGGAGTCGGAGTTGCCTGCTCGGGTAAGTCCTGTAGTCCTCCTGGACTCGCCTCCGAGGGGTCTGACGTCGGGCCCGACGCCGTCGGGTCCCGAGTCGGGGGCTGCTGGGTCACCTGAGGTCGGACTCAGGTTGACGGCCTTGGAGAGCAGACTATCTGCCTTCATGGACCAGCAGCGGGCACTGATCGCTAGCCTCGCTAGCGCCTCTGCCCCGACCTCCGGGACGTCGACGTCTAAGTCGACCTCGGAGACCGAGCCGATCCTCGAGTCCATGCGGGCTCGAGTCGATCCTCGGTCGAGGTCACCCTCGGCCTCCCGTTCGGGACCGAGGTCGTCGACGCCTCCGCCCGCCCGGACCGACCCCACCGATTCCTCCTCGGAGTCGGCCTGGGAGTCTGAAGAGGAAGAGTCACCTGATTCGTTTCGGACTCGGTGTGTCCCCTCGGACACGCCTGAGTCCGAACCTCGGAAACAGTCCCCTCCGGAGGACGCCCGGTTTTCGGACTTCGTCAGGGATATGGCCAAGGCTTTGGCCTTCCCTGCGGATCCCGAGGAGGAGCCTCGAGCCGAAGAGCTCGATGCCCTTCAGTACGACTCTCCCGCCAGGGAGCACTTTACTGTACCGGTTCCTCCCATGCTGGAACGACTACTCTTCCGCATGTGGGAGAGTCCGGCATCGTTGCCGATATTAAGCAAGCGGGTCGATTCCATCTATCGAGTCCGCAAGAGCCCTGGCTTCCAAAAGGCACAGCTACCGCACCATTCCATGGTGGTGGAATCGGCCATGCATAGGCTTAAGAGCCAGAAGATGCACTCCTCGGTGCCTCCTGGCAGGGAGGCCCGCAACCTGGATGGCCTTGGTAAGAAGTGTTTCCAGGGCTCTATGCTTGCTTGCGGGTCCAGACCTACCAGCTCTACATGGGCATGTATCTCAGAGACCTGGCTAAAGAGATAGCAGGTCTCCGCTTACCTGTCCGAGGAACCTTTGCGGAGGTTCCTAGCCTTGACAACTGGTATTCGGGAATGCTCCAAATTCATGTCTCGAGCAGCCTATGATGGCTTTGAAGCATCGGCACGAGTGGCCGCAGCCGGCATCGGTGCCCGACGACAGGCTTGGCTTCAGTCTGACCTTGAACCCTGGGTGCAGGACAAGTTGGTCGATGTCCCCTGCCGAGGTGAGAACCTCTTTGGCAAGCCCATGGCTGAAAAGGCTGCACAAATCGAGACGGAGACTGTCACCAGAACTAGGCTTTCTAGGAAGACCTCCGCCCCTTCCCAGAAGAAGAAGGGCTCGGGAAAGAAGTCCTTTTACCCGAGAAAGGCGGCTGCCTATAAACACTACCCTCAATATCAGGCCTCCGCAGCTCCCCAACAGGGTCAGCAGGCCAAGGGACGGGGTAACGGGTCCCGTAGGCAGCAAGCCCCCAAGCCTGCACCACCGGCCCCTGCTCAGCAGGGTGGGGGTTTTTGACTTCATCAGCATAGCCTCTCCCCCTCAGCTGGTTCCTCCCAGCACAGGAGGCCGGCTGGTTCACTTTGCCCACAGGTGGTCCAACATCACATCGGATGCCTGGGTGCTTCAGGTTGTGAGAGAAGGCTATCTTCTCCACTTCCACCAGGTCCCTCCCTCCTTTTTCCCGGGAGAACCTCCACGACTCCCTCTGCACAGGGACTTACTCCTTCAGGAGTTAGCAAGTCTTCTTCAGGAACAGGCTGTGGAACCGGTGCCCCACCACCTGAGGGGTCGAGGCTTCTATTCCAGGTATTTCCTAATACCAAAAAGAACGGGAGGCCTCAGACCCATCCTGGACTTGCGCAACCTCAACAAGTTCCTCGTCAGAGAGAAGTTCAAGATGCTTACCCTTGGAATCCTTCTGCCCTACCTCCAGCAGGGAGATTGGCTATGCTCCTTGGATCTAAAGGATGCCTACACACACATCCTCATTCACCCAAGCCACCGCCAATACCTAAGGTTTGTGGTGGCGGGAAATCATTAGCAGTACAGAGTACTGCCCTTTGGCCTATCCTCCGCATCACGAGTCTTCACAAAATGTCTCGCGGTAGTGGCGGCTTATCTCCGGCTTCACGGCCTCTATGTCTTTCCGTACCTCGACGACTGGCTCATCAGAGCATCGTCCTCTCCAGAAGTCACAAAGGCCACGCACCGCACTGTGACTCTTCTGCAGTACTTGGGCTTTGTCATAAACTTCGCAAAGTCCACTTTGCTCCCCTCGCAGGATCTCGAATTCATCGGCGCAAGACTGCACACTCTTCAGGCACGAGCCTTCCTGCCTCTCGACAGGGCTCAACGGCTACTGGACCTAGCCGGCCGTTTTCGCAGCCAGTCCCTGGTCTCCGCCAGGCGCTTCCTGAGACTACTCGGCCATATGGCTTCCACCGTCCATGTGACCCCCAATGCCCGCCTGAATATGCGGCCTGCTCAGTGGTGCCTTCGCAAGCAGTGGCAACAAGCCACGGGCGGCCTAGCCGACTTAGTGCGCATCTCCAGCCTGCTGGCCTCCTCTCTACAGTGGTGGCTTCATCGGCCGAACCTGGTGCTCGGAATGTCTTTTCAGTCTCCTCCGCCGGCTCAAGTGCTGACGACCGATGCTTCTCTCCTAGGATGGGGAGCGCATTGCCAAGGGGCATGTAGTCAAGGTCTCTGGACCACGTGGGAGTCTGCGCAGCAGATCAACTTCCTGGAGCTCAGAGCAATCCGTCTGGCTCTCAAGGCTTTCTCCCACCTGACTTCTCACCAGTCCGTCCTTGTCCAGACGGACAATCAAGTTGCCGTGTTCTATGTGAACAAGCAGGGAGGCACGGGCTCCTTCCTTCTCTGTCGGGAAGCACAGAGGCTCTGCTCTTGGGCCGTCAGGCACGGCATTCTTCTCAAGGCAGTCTATCTCCCAGGCCAAGAAAATTGCCTGGCGGACAAACTCAGCAGGGTCCTCCAGCCGCACGAGTGGCGCCTGGAGCCCTTGGTAGTTCAGAAACTTTTTCTGAAGTGGGGCCTCCCCACGATGGATCTCTTTGCCAGTCCTCTCAACCGGCAACTTCCTCGCTTCTGCTCTCGGCAGCCGCATCCCCTACGAGTAGCGGCGGATGCTTTTTTGCTCTCACGGTCGAAAAGCCTTCTGTATGCCTTTCCTCCCATACCGCTAGTCTCTCGAACTCTTTTCAAGGTTCTCCGAGACAAAGCTTCCATGATCCTGATAGCTCCTCGCTGGCCCCGACAGCCGTGGTTTCCACTCCTGCTGCAATTAGCGGTAGAGGATCTGTTCCCTCTGGGGTTTCAACCGGATCTCCTAACACAGGATCAGGGGTCCCTTCTACACCCCAACCTCAGATCTCTACATCTGATGGCCTGGCTGCTGTAAGGGTAGTCCTTGCTCCCCTTCTACTACCGGCAGAGGTAGAAGAGGTCGTCCTAGCTTCCCGGCGACCTTCTACCCGCAAATGCTACGCCCTTAAATGGCGTCGCTTTTCCGCTTGGTGTGCCCAGCAGTCTCAGGATCCCTTCTCCTGCTCGGTGTCGGTGGTCTTGCAGTAGTTGCTCTACCTCTCTAATCTGGGACTTAAATCCAACTCCGTCAAAGTTCACCTCAGTGCTCTTTCAGCACATCATGTGCCGGTGGACGGCAGACCTCTTTCCAGCGACCCTCTCGTGGCAAGGTTTCTCCGAGGTCTCCTTCTACTTACACCACCTCTGCGCCCGCCAGCACCTGACTGGGATCTGAATGTGGTTTTGCAGCGGATCACTTGTCCGCCTTTTGAACCTATGGCTACCTGTTCTCTACGTTTTCTTTCTTGGAAAACCTTATTCCTGATAGCCCTCACTTCCGCTAGACACGTAAGTGAATTGCAGGCCCTCATGTCTGATCCCCTTTACACTCGGTTCTACAAAAATAGGGTAGTCCTACGAACTCACCCTAAATTTCTTCCAAAAGTGGTCTCCCCTTTTCACATCAATCAGGAGGTGGTACTTCCGACCTTCTTTCCCAGGCCACACTCCAGCCGAGCTGAAATGGTCCTGCATACCCTGGACTGTAGAAGGGCATTGAACTTCTACCTTGACCGTACGCGGGAGCACCGTAAAGCTGCTCAGCTTTTTGTGTCTTTTGACCCCAATAAATTGGGGCTCCCTGTCTCCAAGCGTACACTGTCCATCTGGGTTGCTGACTGTATCGCTTGGGCTTATGGGGCAGCCGGACTCTCGTTAGAAAGTCGAGTCACGGCTCATTGTGTTCGGGCAAAGGCTACGTCAGTGGCTTACCTCTGCTCTGTTCCATTGGCAGACATCTGCCGGGCCGCTACTTGGTCTTCGAGCCAGACTTTTGCGGTCCATTACTGTCTCGAGAGGGAGTCCCGCAGGGACAGTGCTTTCGGACAGGCAGTCCTCCGAAATCTCTTCGAGGTTTGAGCAACTCCTACCCTCCATCCCGGATGGGGGCTACCGGTGGGTAATAATTCAGTGAAGATTCCTTCCTTCTGTACTGCTGAGCTAGAGGGAGCTCATTTTTGTGCTTAGGGTCTCCGGTAGCCTTAAGCTTGGGAGTCCCATATGTGAGGACTGACTTCCTGCTTGGTCCTGGAGAAATTGTAGTTACTCACCTGTAACAGGTGTTCTCCAGGAGCAGCAGGAATCAGTCCTCACAACCCTCCCTCCTCCTCTTGGAGTTGCAATCATCTGCTTTAGTTTTTTTTGCAAATTTTTATGCTGTCTTTTAGCTATGTCATCTGACTGGCTAAGATGGCACCCTTGGGCGGGAAGGGGACCGCGCATGCGCGCTGCAATTCCCAAAGGCTTTCTTTGAAAGCTGGGGAAAATTGCTCCGCGAGGGCTCCGTCGGCGCCGACGTCGCCCATATGTGAGGACTGATTCCTGCTTCTCCTGGAGAACACCTGTTACAGGTGAGTAACTACGCTTTTCCTTCCTTCCCCTCTTATTTCACCTGTCCTACTTCCTCTTACACTTGTTGTTACCTCTTTCCTTTGTCCTGTCTCTACTGCTCTCGTCTCTTTGCCCTTGTTCTTATCTTATTCTTCTCCTTTTCTTGTTTTGTCTTTTTAGATTGTAAGCTCTTTTGAGCGGGGACTTTCTCTTGTGTGTTTTTTCTTTGTACAGCACTGCGTGTGCCTGGTAGCGCTTTATAAATGCTTAGTAGTAGTAGTAGTATCTCCATGTTCAGTAATTTTGCTCTTTATGATGGTTTCTACCATTTTTCCCGGTACTGACATCAGGCTCACTGATTTGTAGTTTCCCAGATCACC
This sequence comes from Ichthyophis bannanicus, assembly GCA_033557465.1. Classification (NCBI taxonomy): domain Eukaryota; kingdom Metazoa; phylum Chordata; class Amphibia; order Gymnophiona; family Ichthyophiidae; genus Ichthyophis; species Ichthyophis bannanicus. Next base: position 213,807,583 of record CM066037.1, read on the forward strand.
TCTAGAACCCTTTTTAAAAATTGGCATTTCATTGCCCATCCTCCAGTCTTTAGGTATTAGATGATTTTTATGATAGTTCACAGATTACTAATAGTAGGTCTGCAATCTCATATTTCAGTTCTTTCAACACCCCTGGATGTATACCATCCAGTCCATGTGATTTGCTACTCTTCAGTTTATCAAACCGTTGTAATACATCTTCCTGGTTTATCAATATTTCTTTCAATTCTTCTGCAGCATCTCCTTGAAATACCATTTCAGTCATGGGTAACATACCTACATCTTCCTCAGTAAAGAGCGAAGCAAAGAATTCATTCAGTCTCTCCACTGTGGTCTTGTCCCCTCTTAGTGCCCCTTTTACCCCGCTATCATCTAATGGTCCAACTGACTGTCGCAGGTTTTTTTTGCTATGAATGTACTTGAAAAAGTCTTTTATGTGTTTTTGCTTCCACAGCAAGCTTCTTCTCAAATTCTCTCTTAGCCTGCCTTATGAATGGCTTGCATCTAACTTGCCAGTGCTTGTGTTTCCAGTTTTCGTGATTTGGCTTTTTTTTCCATTTCCTGAAAGATGTTTTTTTGGCAACAGCCTCTCTGACCTCACCTTTAAACCATGTGGACAGTTTTTTGGACTTCCTTCTACTTTTCTCAAAGTGTGGAATAAAGCTGGTCTGGGGCTTCCAAGCTGGTATTTTTAAACACCCAAGCTTGATGTAAATCTTTAACCTTTGCAACTGCTCCTTTCAGTTTTTTCTTAATTATTTTCCTCATTTTATTATAGTCTCCCTTTTAAAGGTTAAAAAGTAGTACTGTGGATTTCCTTACCCACCCTCCCTCATTTTATTAAATCAAACACGATCATGCTATGATCACTATTGCCAAGTGGCCCCAACACCCTTATCTCTTGCACCAGATCTTGTGTTCTACTAAGGACTAGGTCCAAAATGGCTTCCCCTCTGGTTCATGAACCAGCTGCTCCAAGAAATAGTCATCTTCCTTCTGTCTCCTTTTTTCCATGGTGCCCTTTGGATGTCTGTCCAGTTTCCTCCTGGAAAAAGTGTGTGGTTTTTTTTGTCTTGTTTAATCTGGCTCACGTACTGGTTCCTTTCCTGACACCGAGCCAGTTTGCCTCAGTGTTGCTGCTCGGGTTCGTCTTTTTTTTTTCTCTTGTTTTCTTGAGGTGTTCCTCGACCGGTGTTCACACCCTTTTTTGGCTGCAGGCCTCTGACCCGTGCCTGGGTGGCAGGGCTCCTCTTTTCTTGATGGCCTCCAGGGGTTTCAAAAAACATGACCGGTGTGGTAAAATGTCCCTCACCGATCCACATGACTGCCACTTCCTTTGCCTTGGGTTGGACCACAAAGACTCGGACTGCGTAGTTTGCAAGGCCATGACCACAAAGGCCATCAAGAACCATCAGATGCAACAGGAAAAGATCGTCTACAAGTCTGAGTCTGTGCCAGAGTCTCCGGCGACACCACGCTCAGGGTCCCCTCCAGTTCCTTTGTGTTCTGTGATGCCAGGGCCGCCTTAGGCGGCCACAGGTCTTCCGAGGTAAAATTCCCGGAGGTGGAATGCAAGAACTCAAAATCCTCAGAGACCACCCCAAAGGACAGGTCTTTGGAAATCCCATTGCAGTCCGTGGGGTGAGTCCAAGGGGTCAGAGTGGGTGCAGCCTCACAAACTGCTCTGGAAGGAGTCCGTTGGTAGCTGGTGACCATTCTTGGATACCTGAGGCCATCCTCATTGAGGACTCCCCAACAGAACTGACGGCGGACCCGAAACTCTCGGTGCCTATGTTGAAGGCTGTGAAGCCAACTGGTATGGAGACCGTGCTGGCGGCTTTGGAGCACAGTATCTCTGCCTTCATGGCGCAGCAGCAGATATTCATGTCCAGTTCTTCCGGTTCATCTGCCCAGATGACTGGACCTTTGACATAGAGGGCTTCCCCGGAAGTCGAGCCGATCCTTAAGCGCTTCCCAATCTCGTTTCTCGGCTCCCTGGGCAGTACCTGTGGCTCAGACTGCAGGTCCTCCAAAGACAGCGGGCCTCAGGGCTAGGCCCGCAACTCTTTCTCTGATATAGTCTGATTGGGAGACTGAGGATGAGGAGTCCCCAACACTTGGCAACACAGACGTGCCATTGGGCCCTTCTCCCCCGGTATCTTGGCGCTGTTCCCTGCCCAAGGACGTTGCCTTCCTGGACTTTGTGGGACCATGACTAAGGCGCTTGCCATGGAGACTGAAATGGAGGATGACCCCCACACAGAGGAACTGGAGATTCTCCATTGCGCCGCTCCTCCAAAGGAGGCCCTCATGGTGCTCGTCCATCCAATCTTCACATGCTGCCTTCTCCGTATGTGGGAAGCACCAGCGTCATTGTCCATAGTAAGCAGGTGGCTCGACTCCTTGTATAGAGTCCACCGAAGCCCTGGATTCCAGAAAACCCAACTTACCCACAACTTGATTGTTGTTGAGTCTGCCATGCGTAGACTCAAAAGCTAAAAGACCCACTCCTTTCTGCCCTCCGGTAGGGAGACCCGCACTTTCGATGCCCTTGTTGAAAAGCCTTCCAGGGCTCGATGTTTGCATGCCAAGTCCTATCCTACCAGCTATACATCGGCATGTATCTCAGGGAGCTGACGATGGAGCTCGCAGTTTTCTCGGCAGGCCTCTATGGAGAACCACTTCAGCGGTTCAAGTTACTGACCTTGGCGGTCAAGGAGTGCTCTAAGTTTTTTTATCTTAAGCAGTATATGGTGGTTTCAAGTCCTCAGCCAGAGTGGCTGCCATGGGCATCGGGGCCCAACGCCAGCCCTGGCTGCAGTCATCTGACCTCTAGCAATGGTTTAAGGATAAACTCATTGATGTCCCCTGTATCTGAGAGAATCTCTTTGGAAACCCATGCAAAGTGACTGAAATAGAGACTGAGTTCCTGACAAAGACCAGACTCTCTAAAAAGACATCTTTGCATCCCTGCAAGAAGGGCCCGGGAAAGAAACCCCCCTTCCTGAGGAAAAAGGGTTTTTTTTGGCAATGCCCCACAGTTCCAAGCCTTCTCTGCCCCACAGCAAGACTAGCAGCATAAGGGGCAAGTGCATGGCCCTCTCAAGCAAAAGACCCAGGCACTGGCCATGGCCCATCCTGGAGGGAGTTTCTGATTCCTTGGGCATGACTTCCGTCCCCCCAGGAGGTCCCTTATAGCTCACAGGGGGGTGTCTGGCTCTGTTTGTCCACAGGTGGTCCTCTGTCACCACCGATTCATGGGTACTGCAGATTATCAGGGAAGGTTACTTCCTCACCTGCAACAGACGCCACCCTCTTAGTTTCCAGGAGAGCCTGTCAGGCCTCTCCTTCACCAGGCTCTGCTCCTCTCAGAACTCGCAGACCTCCTCAAGGACAAGGCAGTAGAGCCAGTGCCCAAACACCTCTGGGGAAGGGCTTCTACTCCAGATATTTCCTCATCTTCAAACTAACAGGGGGGCCTTAGGCCCATCCTAGGCATGCGGGACCTGAACATATTCCTGGTGAGGGGAAAGTTAACAAAGTTCAAAACGTTTTTGGAACATGCTGGCATACCTCCAGCAGGGAGACTGGCTATACTCCTTAGCACTGAAAGATGTTTATACACACATCCTGAGCGATTCCAGCCATGGCAAATACCTATGATCTATAGTGGGAGGCGATCACTACCAATACAGGGTGCTGCCATTCGGGTTGGCTTCATTGCCAAGGGTCTTCACCCAGTGCCTAGTGGTGGTTGCAGCCCACCTTTGTTTCCAAGGGGCCTTTGTCTTTCCTTACCTGGACTACTGGCTCATAAGGCGAGGCAGAGCTGCAGAGATGCATCATGCCACCAAGCGCACCATGCTCACCCTAAAGCACCTGGGGTTCATCATCAACTACACCAAGTCCCACCTCTCTCTGGCACAGTGCCTGAAGTTCATAGGGACTCAGCTGGGCACCCTCCAGGCCAAGGCCTTCCTCTTTCCGGAGAGGACAGAACACCTCAGGATGCTAGCTGCAGATGTGCAGCACCACCGGTTGGTGCCTGCCCACCTTCTCTGCCTGCTGGGCCACATGGCCTCCATGGTCCACGTGACTCCGTATGCTTACTCGCACATGAGGGCAGCTCAATCGTGCCTCTGCTCCCAGTGGACACAAATCACGGGCAGGCTCTGAGACAGGATAAGAGTGATCCGCCACCTGACGGACTCTCTCGATTGGTGGCAGCTTCCCCATCACCTTCACTCTGGGATGCCTTTCCAGGCATCCACCCCCAGAGGGTCTTAACCACGGATGTCTCCCTACTGGATTGGGGTGCTCACTGCGAGGCCCTCCGCACACAATGCAATTGGTCTTAGGCAGGCGGCCTGTTCCTGTAGATCGACCTCCTGGAGCTCTGGGCAATATTCCTGGCCCTCGGAGCCTTCTGCCATCGGCTGCAGTACCAGTCAGTGCTGGTCCAAATGAACAACCAAGCCGCAATGTTCTACGTGAACAAGCATGGGAGCATGGGATCATATTCCTTCTGCCAGGGGGTAGTGGCCCTCTGCTCATATGTGACACGCAGTGGGATGCTCCTGCAGGTGATCTACCTCCCGAGCCAGCAAAATGTCCTGGCAGGCAAGTTAAGCAGAGTCCTCCAACCTCACGAGTGGTGCCTGGACCCCTGAGTGCCCTCCCGGCTTTTCCGGCTCTGAGGAGTCCCCCTAGTGGACCTGTTCGCCAGCCTGGACAATGCGCTGTTGCCAGCTTCTGCTCCTGCTAGCTGCACCCATCCCGGGTGGCGGCAGATGCATTCCTCATCTTATAGACAGAAGGCCTTTTATATGCCATCCCGCCAACACTGCTGGTTGCCAAGACCCTCTTAAAGGTCCAGAACGACAAAGCGTCACTGATATTGCTTGCCCCCAGGTGGCCCAGGCAGCCTTGGTTCCTGCTACGTCTCCACCTGTCAGTGATGTTTCTGATTCCCATGGGCCATGCCCCAGGACTACTTTCATAGGAGGGGGCTCTCTCCTGCACTCCAACTTGGGGTCTCTGTCGCTTATGGCTTGGCTGCTGAAAGGGTAGATCTAGCTCCTTTTGACCTCCCATGAGATGTGGAGGATACCCTTCTGGCCTCCTGAAAGACTTCCTCGAGAAGGGCGTACGCCTTTAAGTGACACTGCATTTCATTGTGGTATGCCGAGAAATGGGAGAACCTGTTCTCCCACTCGCTGCAACTAGTACTCCAGTTCCTACTCCACCTATCCCAGGAAGGACTGAATTCCAACTTAGTCGGGGTGCACCTGAGTGCTATCGCGGCGCATCACCACCATTGAGAGAAGAGCCCCTCTCGGCTCAACCCTTTTTCTCATTTTCTATGGGGCCTCATGTTGTCTAAGCCTCCCATCCGCCCACCAATGGCGGAGTGGGATCTCAATGTGGTGCTCTCACAGCTCACTAAGCTGTCATTTGAGCCCCTGGTTACTTATCACTTACGGTACCTCTCCTGGAAGGTTGTCTTTCTCGTGGCACTCATATCGGCTTGCAAAGTCAGCGTGCTCCAGGCTCTGATGGCAGAGCCTCCCTACACGAGGTTTTACAAGAACAAGGTGGTGCTACGCGCACACCTCAAGTTTCTTCCAAAGGTGGTGTCCCCCTTCCACCTCAGTCAGGAGGTGCTGTTTCCCACCTTCTTTGAGGCCTCATGCCAGTAAGGCAGAGACCATCCAGCATACTCTGGATTGTAATAGGGCCCTGTCCTATCTGCAGTGGACTTGGGGCCACTGAAAAGCACTTCAGTTTACCTCTCCTATGACCCTAGTCAACTGGAGCTTTTAGTGATCAAGCGAACTCTGTGTCCCCTTGGGTGGCAGACTGCATTGCCCTCGCCTATGAGCAGGCTGGGATCTCACTGGACCACCGAGTCACAGTGCACTGCTTCAGGGCCATGGTTACCTCTGTGGCAAACCTGCATTCCGTACTTGTGACAGAAATCTGCCAGGCCACCACCTGGTCTTCTTACCATACCTTCGCTGCTTACTACTGCTGGAGAGGGAGTCCTGACTTGACAGCGCCTTCAGCCAGGCCATACTTCACAATCTCTTCAGATTGTAGGCAACTCTTGCCCTCCGACTCTCCAGAGTGCTGGTTCTCCACCGGTACTTGGGTCTTGTGAGAGTCTCTCAGTTGGAACTTAACTGCTGCAGCTCACGGCTCACTTTTTCTGGCCGCCATGGCATTGTACAGGTTCTTGGTAGCCTGTAGCTGGGGAGTCCTATATGTGAGGACTGACTTCCTGCTTGTTTCTGGAGAAAGCATAGTTACTCAGCTGTGAGAGGTGTTCTCTGGTGACAGCAGGAATCAGTCCTCACAACCCTTCCTCCTCCCCTTGGAGTTGCTGCTTTACCATATTTTATTTTTGCCATTTTAGCTATGTCATTAGACTGCACAAGATGGCACCCTTGTGCGTGAAGGGGACCACACATGGATGGTGCAGTTCCCAAAGGCTTTCTTTGAAAGTTGGGAAGATGCTTCCACGAGGGCTCCATCAGTACCGATGTCACCCATATGTGAGGAATGATTTCTGCTGTCCCCGGAGAACACCTGAGTGAGTACGCTTTATAATGCCTTTGTATCGCTCTATGGTGCAATGACACCTTGAATATTGTGTGCAGTTCTGGTTACCATATCTTAAAAAGGATATAGTAGAATTAGAAAAGGTACAGAGAAGAGGGACAAAAATGTTAAAGGGATTGAAAGGATATCCCTTCAAGGAAAGGCTTAAAAGGTTAGGGCTCTTCAACTTGGAAAAGAGATGGCTGAGGGGGAGGTATGATAGAGGTCTATAAATAATGAATGGAGTAGAATGTGTAAATGTAGATTCTTTGTTTACTCCTTCACAAAGTAGAAAGACTAGGGGACATGCAATAAATCTGCAGTGTAGCACATTAAAGACTTCTGTGTTTTGTCTTGATTAGATTGTAAACGCTGATGGGCGGGGACTGTCTCTTACATGTCTGTGCAGTGCTGCGTACGACTAGTAGTGCTTTACAAATGCTCAGTAGTAGTAGTAAAGACTAATCAGAGAAAATATATTTTTCATCGAAATTTAATCAAACTCTGAATTTAAGAGATTTGGACAAGTTTCTGGAGGAAAAGTCCATAAACCATTATAAAAGAGGACAGGGGTAATCCACTGCTTTCCCATTGTACCTTTTGGGAACCTGACAGGTACTTGTGGCCTGGATTAGCCACTATTAGAAACAGGATACTGGGCTTGATAGATCCCTTGGTCTGACCTGACCCAGCATGGCATATCTTATGATTTTTGTGGAGTTCTAGTAAACTAGTTCCATCTTGGCTAGTTCAGTTGTGCACAAGGAAAATACTGGCAAAAATGTCTTTGAACGTTGAGAGTGCTTTTCCACAGAATTGGGCTTTTCCAAAATGTCTTGTGGGATCAGGGCCAACCTGTCCACTAGGCTGACCAGGCGGCCGAACTTTATGGGCAGCAGGCCACGTGCTTAAGGGCACACATGGCCTGTCGCTCCGGCCCTCCCCCTCCCCCCCACCCCGTGACGCAGCTTTCTGTTAGGGGCAGGAGCGGCAGTCCATGTGTGTGCCCAAGCACACGGCCTGCAACTGGTGATGACTCTGCCTGGGGAAGCAGAAACCCTTGGTCAACCCTGCTTAGAAAGAAGGTAAGAGAATGCTCTACAGCTTCTTTGTGTATTTTACTGCAGCATATATCATCATAGTAAATAATAGCAGATAGAGACCAGTATGGCCCATTCAGTCTGCAGACGAAGGTACTTTTAGTTTGGATCTGTTACTCCTGTGTAGGTTACTCCTGCTCTGTGTTTTTACTTTGGGTTGTAACTGCATTGTAATGGGTTCAGGATGGGATACAATACTTCTGAGAATTCAAGTGTTCAAATTTGTGTGCTCCAAAGAGCATACATAACTCTAAGGCATAGTTTTCCTGGAGTAATTTTCAAAGTGCACTCATGTTTTGAAAAGCCACCAAAAATTGCACATAAAGCACATCTTGATCAATTACTCATACATGTTACATTAGGGTGGCCCACAAACCAATGGAAAAAGTTAATGTTTGCAGAATCATATCTCCAGGAACAAGCAGGAATGAGTCTTTACATATGGGTATCGTCGGTACCGATGGAGCCCGCGCGGGAACGCTCCCCAGCGTCCAATAGGAACGCTTTTGGGAGCGTGCATCCACGCATGCGCACTGCCTTCCCGCCTATCTACCCTCCCTCTCTTCAGTTCTTCGTTTTCCGCGGAGCCGACAGGACGTGAACCCTGTCACCGCAGAAAATTCTACTTTTATTTCTTATTTTTTGTGGTTGTCCCTGCCTTCGTTCGACGCCCACCGGTACCACCGGTGCTTTTTCTTTCTTCCTTTCTTTAAAAAAACAAACAAACACAGAACTTGTGCTTTTTCAGTCAGGGGTTTTCCCCTGCTTACTGCTTGGCGCCATTTTGGCCACTAGGCCTCTTTCAGCATGGAGAAACCAACTACTGGTTTCAAAAAATGTTCGACGTGTGCCGGCACAATTTCTGTCACAGACACCCATGACTGGTGTCTTAAATGTTTAGGTCCTGACCATTGCCCAGCGGAATGTCTCTCCTGCAGGAAGCTGACTAAAAAGTCTTCAGAATCAAGCAAATCAACTCGGTGCCCTGTTTGCATCGGACACAATGTCAGTAGCATCAGTGTCCTCCAGGGCCTCTACTTCTTTCCAGGGATCTCAGGTAACTAAACATAAGTCTAAATCAAGCCGGTCCTCGAGAGGTAGATCTCTCTCTAAGTATCGAGATGCTTCTGGCGTTGCCCTCGAGGGATCCTGCACCGGCAAAACAGCCCCGGCGGGAGTCCTCGGGCTCCAAAGCACTATCGGGGCTCCAGGATGTTCTCGAGACTTCGGCCTCGATGGACGTTCCTGTTCCATGCTCGGGGTTTGTGGCCGCTTCCGTCGAAACCGACACCCCGACATCGGAAATGGTAATGGATAAAAGACTCCTTGCCATTGAACGTAATCTAGCGAATCTTTTGGCTACTTCGGTACCGCTAAAGTCGCTGCAGACCGTTCCACAGGCACCGGTATCTCTGTCGGTGCCGGTACCCTCGGTACCTGCTTCGGCAGGCGTACTTCCCCCGATGCCAAGTTTGGAATCACTCTCAAGCATGGGGGATCAAGTACCAACTCGCTTTGGTACCGACCTCGAGCGGTACCGAAGACAACTTTTGAAGGAGAACCCGGTGCTTCCTCCCTTTGAGTTTTCCGATTCCGATGACTCAGATGACTCCACCGGTACCAGAGCTGAACTTTTACTAGATTCAACTCTTTCTCCTCAACGTAGGATGTCTCCTCCTGAGGACATTACTTTTCATGATTTTGTGCGTGATATGGCAAGGGCTCTTGCCATTACAGTGGTTCCTGAAAAGGAGCCTAGGGCAGAAGAATTAAGAATTCTACAATACCCCTTGGCTCCAAAGGAAGCAGCTATGCTCCCTATACATCAGATCTTGCATGATCTAATGTTAAGGATGTGGGAAACTCCTTTAACAGTAACCCGACATTCTAAACGCCTTGACACTATGTATAGAGTGCCACCTTGTCCAGGTTTTCAAAAGACTCAACTACCACACCACTCTATGGTGGTGGAGTCTGCCATGAGACGGATTAAGAATACAAAGAGACACTCTTCTAATCCACCAGGTCGTGAATCTAGAACACTGGATGCTTTTGGGCGTAGATGTTTTCAGGCCTCCATGCTTTCAGCAAGGATTAGTTCCTATATTTAATACATGGGAATGTTTCTTGAGAAGGTTACAAAAACTTAGAGCTTTTGAACCCCTTCCTTCAAGGTGATAAAAGAGCAGACCATTTATCACTAGTCAAACATGCTCAGAATGTCTCTAAGTTCATGAATCGTGCTACCTTTGACTGTTTTGAATGCATTAGCAGGACTTCTGCTATAGCTATAGGAGCACGGCGAATTGCTTGGCTCCAAGCTTCTGACTTGGAGGAATGGGTGCAGGAAAAGCTGGGAAATATTCCTTGCACTGGAGAAAATCTTTTTGGCAAGGATTGGCAATCTAAGGCTAATCAGTTGGACACTGATAATGCCACTTTGAATAGATTGTCAAAGATTTCTGCTAACCCAGCTAAGAAAAAGACCTTTAAGAAAACTTTTTTCTCTAAGAAGAAAAAGTTCTATCCATCTTCCACCCAACAGGCATATGTTCCCCAAAAAGGGCAACAACAGACAAGACAAAGAAAACCCAAACCCCCACTGGCTCTGCAGACTCAGCCTCCTCAGGGTTTTTGACTTTTGTCCAGAGAACTTACTCATTCTTCCTGTGTTAGGCCCAGAATCTCTAAACATTCCGGGCCATATCTGACACTTTGCCAACAGATGGCAACATATCACATCAGAGACCTGGACTTTGTCCATAGTGAGTCTGGGGTACAAGCTTCTTTTCCTCAGCTTACCACCACCCACACTGGTAAAACAGTTCAACACTCAACCTCTAGGCATAGACCTCTTGCTACAAGAAGTCTCTACTCTCCTAGCTCAAGGAGCTATAGAAGAGGTTCCTTTATGCCAACAAGGTACAGGGTTTTAAGGGTTTTATTCCCCCTATTTTCTCATTCCAAAAAAACCAGGGGGTTTAAGACCAGTCCTGGATCTCAGAGAGCTGAACAAATTTCTAGTCCGAGAGAAGTTCAAAATGCTTTCCCTCGGCTCTCTTCTGCCATACCTTCACAGGCAAGATTGGCTATGTTCTGTAGTATTAAAAGACGCCTACATGCATATCCTTATTCATGTAGATAACAGGAAATTCTCCAGGACCAAGCAGGAAGTCAGTCCTCACTGATGGGTGGTGTCGGCGCCGACGGAGCCCTCGCGGAGCAATTTCCCCAGCTTTCGAAGAAAGCCTTTGGGAATTGTAGCGCGCATGCGCGGTCCCCTTCCCGCCCAAGGGTGCCATCTTGCTTAGTCTTCTTTTTTCCGCGGAGCCCTACAGACGTAGTTTGTGATCACTGCTGAAAAAGTTGATTTTTTTTCATTCTATTTTCTCGGTTCAACGCCGTGTCCTTTTCCCGCCCGGCCTCGATACTCCGGTGTCGAGTCCGTTCACTATTTTTCGGTTTTTGTCCTTCGTGACTGGCGTTCCCGCCACATTTTTCTTTTCCTCTGGCAGCCCAGTCTTTTGACCTTGCAGGGGCCCTTTTTCCCCCGATGGCTGCCAGCGGGTTTAAAAAGTGTGATCGGTGTACGAGGCTTATGTCTCTCACTGACACACACGACTGCTGCCTCCGCTGTCTCGGACCCAATCATGACCTGATGATTTGTGGTCCGTGTACCAAAATGTCCTCGAAGGCATTGAGGAGTCGGCAGTCTCAAAAGGAATGAATCTTCTCTGACTCTGCGTCCGGCCGGGCCCGGACCTCGTCAGAGGCTTCGACGTCTCGTGACTCCGGCCCCGAGCATCGTCGGAGCTCCTCTGAGCGGGGGTCTCCCGCACGGGAACATCGTCGGAAGAAGAAACCCGCAAGGGCGGCGTCGGAGGACGCTCCTAGTTCCTCGAGGGCCAGGTCGCATAGCCTCGATAGCCGCCCCGGGTCCTCGGAGTCGGAGAGGCCTTCGAAGCATCCTCGTCTCGAAGTGGAGTCTCCTGGACACGTGAGTACTGTAGTCCTCGTGGACTCGCCTCCGAGGGAGCCGACGTCGGGCCCGACACCGTCGGGGGCTGCTGGGTCTCCTGAGCTTGGACTCAGGCTGACGGCCTTGGAGAGCAGTTTCGCTGCCTTCATGGACCAGCAGCGGGCATTGATCGCTGGCCTCGCCGGTGCATCTGCCCCGACCATTGGGACGTCGACATCCAAGTCGACCCCGGAGGCCGAGCCGATCATCGAGTCCATGCGGGCTCGAGTCGATCCTCGGCCTCGGTCTCCCTCGGCCTCCCATTCAGGACCGAGGTCGTCGACGCCAGCCTCGGCGTCGGGGCGGAGGTCCTTGGCGACCACCTGCACTGAGCCGCTCGATTCCTCCTCGGAGGAGTCGGGCTGGGACATGGAGGAGGACGAGTCACCCGGTTCTTTTCAGACTCGGTGCGTCCCCTCCGACTCGCCCGAGCCTCGGAGACGGTCCCCCCCGGAGGATACCCGGTTCTCGGACTTCGTGAGGGATATGGCCAAGGCTTTGGCCTTCCCCGCGGATCCCGAGTAGGAGCTTCGAGCCAAAGAGCTCGAGGCCCTCCAGTATGACTCTCCCCCGAAGGAGGCCTTTACTGTACCGGTTCCTCCGATGCTGGAAAGACTTCTCTTCCGCATGTGGGAGAGCCCGGCATCGATGCCGGTGTTAAGCAAGCGGGTCGATTCCATGTATCGAGTCCGCAAGAGCCCCGGGTTCCAGAAGGCACAACTACCGCACAATTCCATGGTGGTGGAATCGGCCATGCATCGACTCAAGAGTCAAAAGATGCACTCCTCGGTGCCTCCCGGCAAGGAGGCCCAGAACCTGGATGCCCTCGGTAGGAAGTGCTTCCAGGGCTCTATGCTTGCTTGTCGAGTCCAGACATACCAGCTCTACATGGGCATGTATCTCCGAGACCTGCCAAAGGAAATTGCCGGGTTCTCTGCTGGTCTCTCCAAGGAACCTTTGCAGAGGTTCCAGGCCTTGTCCACTGGTATTCGAGAGTGCTTGAAATTTATTTCTCGAGCAGCCTACGATGGCTTTGAAGCATCGGCTCGAGTAGCCGGGGCAGGCATCGGTGCCTGCCGGCAGGCTTGGCTTCAGTCATCCGACCTCGAGCCATGGGTGCAGGGCAAGTTGGTCGATGTCCCCTGCAGAGGTGAAAACCTCTTTCGCAAGCCCATGGCTGAAAAGGCTGCGCAACTCGACACAGAGACTAACCAGGACTCGTCTGTCCAGAAAGACCTCTGCCCCTTCACAGAAGAGGAAGGGCTCGGGGAAAAAGCCCTTTTACCCGAGGAAGGTGTCTGCCTATAAACACCACCACCCACAATATCAAGCCTCAGCAGCTCCCCATCAGGGTCAGCAGGCTAAGGGACAGGGTAATGGGTCCCGTAGGCAGAAAGCCCCCAAGCCCACTACACAGGCCCCTGTTCAGCAGGGTGGGGGTTTTTGACTCCGTAAGCATAGCCTCTTCCCCCCCGCTGGCTTCTCTCAGCACGGGAGGCCGGCTGGCCCACTTCGCCCACAGGTGGTCAGCCGTAACATCAGATACATGGGTGCTTCAGGTAGTTCAAAAGGGCTACCTTTTGCATTTTCACCAGGTACCTCCCTCCTACTTTCCAGGGGAGCCCCCAAGGACCCCTTTGCACAGGGACTTACTCCTTCAGGAGTTAGCAGGTCTTCAGGAACAGGCTGTGGAACTGGTGCCCCACCACCTGAAAGGTCACGGCTTTTATTCCGGGTACTTTCTGATACCAAAAAGAACAGGAGTCCTCAGACCCATCCTGGACTTGCGCAACCTCAACAAGTTCCTGCAAAGGGAAAAGTTCAAGATGCTTACCCTTGGAATCCTGCTGCCCTACCTCCAGCGGGGAGATTGGCTATGCTCATTGGATCTAAAGGATGCTTCTCCAGGACCAAGCAGGAAGTCAGTCCTCACTTATGGGTGACATCGGCGCCGACGGAGCCCTCGTGGAGCAATTTTCCCCAGCTTTCGCAGAAAGCCTTTGGGAATTGCAGCGCGCATGTGTGGTCCCCTTGCCGCCCAAGGGTGCCATCTTGCTCAGTCTTCTTTTTTCCACGGAGCCCTACAGACGTAGTTTGATCGCTGCTGAAAAGTTGATTTCTTTCGTTGTTTTTTCTCGGTTCGACCTGGTGTCTCTTTCCCACCCGGCCTCTACTCCAATATCGAGTCCGTTCTCATTTTTTCAGTTTTTGTCCTTTGTAACGGGCGTTCCCGCCACTTTTTTCTTTTTCCCTGGCAGCACGGTCCTTTGACCTCGCAGGGGCCCTTTTTCCCCCGATGGCTGCCAGCGATTTTAAAAAGTGTGATCGCTGTACCAGACTTATGTCTCTTACCGACACACATGACTGCTGCCTCCGTTGCCTCGGACCCAATCATGACTCGGTAGGTTGTGGTCCGTGCAACAAAATGTCCTCGAAGGCATTGAGGAGTCGGCAGTCACAAAAGGAACGAATCTTCTCTGACTCCGCATCCGGTCGGGCCCGGACCTCGTCAGAGGCTTCGACGTCTCGTGACTCTGGCCCCGAGCATCGTCGGAGTTCCTCTGAGCGGGGGTCTCCCGGCCGGGAACATCGTCGGAAGAGGACACCCGCGAGGGTGGCGTCGGAGGACGCTCCTGGTCCCTCGAGTGCCAGGTCGCATAGCCCCGCCAGCCGCCCCTGGTCCTCGGAGGCGAAGAGGTCGTCGAAGCATCCTCGTCTCGAAGTGGAGCCTCCTGGACATGTGAGTACTGTAGTCCTTGTGGACTCACCTCCCAGGGAACCGCCGTCGGGGCCCGAGTCGGGGGCTGCTGGGTCTTCTGAGTTTGGTCTCAGATTGACGGCCTTGGAGTGCAGTATCGCTGCCTTCATGGACCAGCAGCGGGCATTGATGGCCGGCATCGCCAGTGCATCTGCCTCGACCACCGGGACGTCGACGTCCAAGTCGACCCCGGAGGCCGAGCCGATACTCGAGTCCATACGAGCTCGAGTCGATCCTCGGCCAAGGTCTCCCTCGGCCTCCCGTTCGGGACCGAGGTCGTCGACGCCGGCCTCGGCATCGGGGCGGAGGTCCTCGGCCCTCGCCCGCACAGAGCCACTCGATTCCTCCACGGAGGAGTCGAGCTGGGACACGGAGGAGGACGAGTCACCCGGTTCTTTTCAGACTCAGTGCGTCCCCTCCGACTCACCCGAGTCGGAGCCCCGGAGACGGTCCCCCCCGGAGGATACCCGGTTCTCCGATTTCGTGAGGGACATGGCCAAGGCTTTGGCCTTCCCCGCGGATCTGGAGGAGGAGCCTCGAGCCGAAGAGCTCGAGGCCCTCCAGTATGACTCTCCCCCAAAGGAGGCCTTTACTGTGCCGGTTCCTCCTATGCTGGAGCGGCTGCTCTTCCGCATGTGGGAGAGCCCGGCCTCGACGCCGGTGTTAAGCAATCGGGTCGATTCCATGTATCGAGTCCCAAGAGCCCCGGGTTCCAGAAGGCGCAACTGCCTCACCATTCCATGGTGGTGGAATCGGCCATGCATCGACTTAAGAGTCGGAAGATGCACTCCTCGGTGCCTCCGGGTAAGGAGGCCCGGAACCTGGATGCCCTTGGTAGGAAGTTATTCCAGGGCTCTATGCTTGCTTGCTGAGTCCAGACATACCAGCTGTATATGGACATGTATCTTCGAGACCTGGCAAAGGAAATTGCCGGGTTCTCTGCTGGTCTCTCCGAGGAACCTTTGCAGAGGTTCCAGGCCTTGGCCACTGGTATTCGAGAGTGCTCGAAGTTTATTTCTCGAGCAGCCTACGATGGCTTCGAAGCATTGGCTCGAGTAGCCGGAGCTGGCATTGATGCTCGCCGTCAGGCTTGGCTTCAGTCATCCGACCTCGAGCCATGGGTGCAGGACAAGTTGGTCGATGTCCCCTGCAGAGGTGAAAACCTCTTTGGCAAGCCCATGGCTGATAAGGCGGCAGAACTCGAGTCCGAGACTCTCACCAGAACTCGCCTATCCAGAAAGACCTCTGCCCCTTCACAGAAGAGGAAGGGCTCGGGGAAAAAGCCCTTTTACCCGAGGAAGGTGTCTGCCTATAAACAGCACCACCCACAATATCAAGCCTCAGCAGCTCCCCACCAGGGCCAGCAGGCTAAGGGACAGGGCAATGGGTCCCGTAGGCAGAAGGCCCCCAAGCCCACTACACAGGCCCCTGCTCAGCAGGGTGGAGGTTTTTGACTATGCCGGCAAAGCCTCTCCCCCTCCGCGACTTTCGCTCAGCACGGGGCCGGCTGACCCACTTTGCCCACAGGTGGTCAGCCATAACATCCGATTCCTGGGTGCTGCAGGTGGTTCAAAAGGGCTACCTCTTACATTTTCACCAGGTACCTCCTACCTACTTTCCAGGGGAGCCTCCAAGACCCCCTCTGCACAGGGACTTACTCCTTCAGGAGCTGCAAAGTCTGCTCCAGGAACAGGCTGTGGAGCCAGTGCCCCAGCACTTGTGGGGTCACGGGTTTTATTCGAGGTACTTCCTGGTTCTGAAAAGAACAGGAGGCCTCAGACCCATCCTGGACTTGCGCAACCTCAACAAGTTCCTGCAGCGGGAATAGTTCAAGATGCTTACCCTTGGAATCCTACTGCCCTACCTCCGGCAGGGAGATTGGCTATACTCCTTGGATCTAAAGGATGCTTACACTCACATCCTTATTCATCCGGACCACCGGCAATATCTGAGATTTGTGGTGGTAGGGAATCATTACCAGTACCGCGTACTGCCCTTTGGCCTCTCCTCCGCTCCCAGGGTGCTCACGAAATGCCTGGCAGTGGTGGCAGTCTTCCTGAGTCTTCAAGGCCTCTTCGTCTTCCCCTACCTGGACGACTGGCTCATCCGGGCACAGTCTTCCCTAGAGGTCACTCAGGCCACTCAACGCACAGTGGCTCTGCTTCAGCATTTGGGCTTCGTCATAAACTTCGAAAAGTCCACTTTGTTCCCCTCTCAGGATCTCGAATTCATAGGAGCACGGCTGGACACTCTGCAGGCTCGGGCCTTCTTACCCCTGGAACGGGCCAACAGGCTCATAGCTCTGGCCGGCAGGTTCCACAGCGCGTCGCCGGCCTCTGCCAGACAATTCCTGCAACTGCTCGGTCACATGGCCTCCACGTTCCATGTCACTCCGAATGCCCGTCTGCATATACGACCTGCTCAGTGGATCCTTCACACTCAATGGCATCAGGCCACAGGAGACTGACGGACTTAATAGAGATCTCCGACCGCCTGGTCTCCTCTTTGCAGTGGTGGCTTCACCTGCCCAATCTGGTACTTGGCATGACTTTTCAGTCTCCTCCTCCTTCTCAAGAGCTCACGACGGATGCCTCTCTCCTGGGATGGGCAGCGCATTGCCAAGGAACATGCACTCAAGGCCTTTGGACACCTTGGGAGGCTGTTCAGCAGATAAACTTCCTGGAGCTGCGGGCGATCCGCCTAGCTCTGCGGACCTTCTCTCACCTCACTTCTCGTCGGTCTGTACTGGTGCAGACGGACAATCAGGTTGCCATGTTCTACGTGAACAAACAGGGGGGCACGGGCTCCCTCATCCTATGTCAGGAGGCTCGGAGACTGTGCTCTTGGGCAGTCAACCAGGACATCCTCCTCAAGGCTGTTTACCTGCCCGGGCAGGACAATTGCCTAGCCGACAAACTGAGCCGGATTCTGCAGCCGCACGAATGGAGGTTAAACCCCGTAGTGGTCCAACGGATCTTCCGCCGGTGGGGCCTCCCCACCGTGGATCTCTTTGCCAGTCCCCTAAACCGGCAACTTCCCAGGTTCTGCTCCCGGCACCCGCATCCTCTCAGAGTAGCGCCGGATGCTTTCCTCATTTCGTGGTCCACGGGCCTACTGTATGCCTTTCCTCCCACGCCACTTGTGTCCCGGACACTGTTCAAAATTGTCCAGGACAGGGCCTCCGTGATCCTGGTAGCGCCCAGGTGGCCGAGACAGCCCTGGTTCCCACTCCTGCTACAACTGGCAGTGGACACTCCTCTTCCTCTGGGGTTTCAGCCCGATCTCCTGACTCAGGATCAAGGCACTCTCCTGCACCCCAACCTCCAGGCCCTTCACCTGATGGCCTGGCTGCTGAAAGGGTAGTCCTAGCTCCGCTACTCCTCCCTCTGGAGGTGGAAGATGTCGTCCTAGCGTCTAGGCGACCATCCACCAGGAAGTCTTACGCCCTTAAATGGCGTCGCTTCTCCGTGTGGTGTTCTCAGCAGTCTGAGAACCCCTTCTCCTGCTTGGTATCGGTGGTACTGCAATACTTGCTTCACCTTTCCAATCTCGGCCTCAAGTCCAACTCTGTAAGGGTCCACCTCAGTGCTCTCTCTGCACATCACTCGCCGATGGACGGCAGGCCTCTTTCCGCACACCCCTTGGTGGCGCTTTTTCTCAGAGGCCTCCTTCTGCTTAAGCCTCCCTTGCGTCCACCAGCCCCTGACTGGGATCTCAATGTGGTCTTGCAGCGGATTACCTGTCCGCCTTTTGAACCTATGGCTACCTGCCCTCTTCGTTTCCTTTCTTGGAAAGCTCTCTTCTTGGTAGCCCTTACCTCCGCTAGGCGTGTTAGTGAACTGCAAGCCCTAGTGTCTGAGCCTCCTTACACTAGGTTCTACCCGAATAGGGGGTCCTACGGACTCACCCAAAGTTTCTTCCAGAAGTGGTTTCCCCTTTTCATCTCAATCAAGACTGTACTGGACTGTAGGAGGGCCTTATCCTTCTAACTTGACCGTATGCGGGAGCATAGAAAGGCTGTTCAGCTTTTCGTTTCTTTTGACCCCAATAGGTTGGGGGTGCCTGTCTCCAAGCGTACTTTGTCCATCTGGGTAGCTGACTGTATCGCCTGGGCTTATGGGGCAGCCGGCCTCTCCTTAAAGAGTCGAGTCACGGCTCACCGTGTCAGGGCGAAGGCTGCGTCAGTGGCTCATTTCCGCTCTGTTCCGTTGGCAGACATCTGCCGGGTCGCTACTTGGTCTTCAAGCCAGACTTTTGCGGCTCATTACTGCCTGGAGAGGGAGTCCCGCAGGGACAGTGCTTTCGGACAGGCAGTCCTCCACAATCTCTTTGAGGTTTAGGTAACTCCTACCCTCCGGCCCTGGTGTTGGGCTACCGGCCGGGAGCGTATTCAGAGAAGATTCCTTACTTCTGTACTGCTGAGCTAGAGGGAGCTCATTTTTCTGCTTGAGGTGTCCGGTAGCCTTAAGCTTGGGAGTCCCATCAGTGAGGACTGACTTCCTGCTTGGTCCTGGAGAAAGAGTAGTTACTCACCTGTAACAGGTGTTCTCCAGGAGCAGCAGGAATCAGTCCTCACAACCCTCCCTCCTCCCCTTTGAGTTGCAGTCATTCTTATCCATTGTTTTTGCTAACTTTTTTGCTGTCTTTTCGCTATGTCATCAGACTGAGCAAGATGGCACCCTTGGGCAGGAAGGGGACCGCGAATGCGCGCTGCAATTCCCAAAGGCTTTCTTCGAAAGCTGGGGAAATTACTCCGCGAGGGCTCCGTCGGCGCTGACATCACCCATCAGTGAGGACTGATTCCTGCTGCTCCTGGAGAACACCTGTTACAGGTGAGTAACTACTCTTTCCTTCGGTTCCTGGTCCAGGGAAGACATTTCCAGTACAGAGTCCTTCCTTTTGGGCTGGCCTCGGCTCCAGGGGTCTTCACAAAATGTATGTCAGTAATAGCAGCATTCATAAGGACCCTGGGGATTTTTGTCTTCCCTTACTTGGACGATTGGCTCATCCGAGCACAGTCATCTCAAGAAGCTCATCAGGCCCTGTTACTAGCAAAACAAATACTCCAGTATTTGGGATTGGTCATAAATCTTCCAAAGTCTCAGCTCGCCCCATCTCAAACCCTCAAGTTTATAGGTGCTCGCTTGGACACACAGCTTGCAAGGGTTTTCCTGCCCCAACCGCGCTGTCTGCGAATCATCGAGCTAGCATCCCAAGCAGCGATGCAGACCTTCCTCACTGCTCGACAGATGCTTCGCCTACTAGGTCACATGGCATCGACCGTCCGTGTAATACCTTATGCTCGTCTTCACATGAGTGGCCCAGTGGACCTTGGCTTCCCAGTGGTCCCAGGCCTCAGGAAGCCTTTCGGACAAGATCTCTGGAAAACCTTTTAATAGGCGCTCCTTTCCAGCAGCCACAACCTCAGGCTATCCTCACAACAGATGCCTCCAAGATGGGTTGGGGAGCCCACTTGGACAGTCTATCAATGCAGGGCCTTTGGTCTTCACAGGAGTCTCTTCTTCATATAAACCTCCTTGAACTCAGAGCCATCTCCAATGCTGTTCGATTCTTTTGCACCCAGCTCGTAAACAAAACAGTTCTGGTGCAAACAGACAATCAAGTAGCCATGTTTTACCTCAACAAAGAAGGTGGAACAGGCTCTCTGCTTCTATGCAACGAAGCTCTGCAACTATGGGCCTTTGCCAGAGAGCATAGGATTCATCTGCGGGCAGTCTATCTTCCAGGCATTCAAAACTTCCCCGGTTTTGTTCCAGATTTCCAGCACAGAAATGTCAAGCCAGGGATGCATTCCTGCTTCACTGGGGTCAGGATTACCTATATGCATTTCCGCCAATCCCTCTAATCCCCAAAACCTTATTCAAACTCCAGAGGGACAAGGGACGTATGATACTCATAGCGCCTTCCTGGCTGAGGTAAACATGGTTTCCTCTTCTCTTGCAACTCTCTCAAGCCACCCTTCTGGAGTTAGGGAGTGCTCCAGATCTTCTGTTGCAGGACAACGGATCTCTACTGCTCCCCAGTCCCTACATCTCAAGGCCTGGTTACTCAAGGCCTAGACTTTCAAGATCTAGACCTGTCTCAACAAGTGAAGGACATTCTTCTGGCCTCCAGGAAACCTTCCACAAGACGTTCTTACGCTTTTAAGTGGAAAAGGTTTTCTTCCTGGTGTAATCAGAGAGGACTTAATTCCTCTTTGATACCAGTAGACTCTCTTTTAGAGTATCTCCTTCATTTGTCGGCTTCTGGTCTTCAGACCAATTCTGTTAGAGTCCATCTTAGTGCTATTGCTGCATCTCGTAAGCTCTTAGATGGACAACCAATTTCCTCTCATCCACGTATTTCTAGATTTATGAGAGGGCTTCTTCTAACAAAACCTCCCATTAAACCACCTCCGGTGGCATGGGATCTTAACCTTGTTCTAGGTGTGCTCATGGAGCCACCTTTTGAGCCTTTGGCTACTTTGGATCTAAAGTTTCTTTCATGGAAAGTTGTTTTCCTGATTGCCATCACTTCTGCTAGACGCATTAGTGAACTTCAAGCTTTAATGGCTGATCCGCCTTATACAAGGTTTCATCATGATAAGGTGGTTCTTAGGACCCATCCTCATTTTCTTCCAAAGGTGGTTTCACCTTTTCATCTAAACCAGTCAGTTTATCTTCCTGTTTTCTTTCCTAGGCCTCATTCTTCCTCTGCGGAAAGGAAACTTCATACTTTGGACTGTAAAAAAGCTCTAGCTTTTTATCTCCAAAGGACCCAGCCTCACAGAAAGTCTTCTCAGCTTTTTGTGGCTTATGAGTCTAGCCATTTAGGACTTCCTGTCACTAAAAGAACCCTCTCTAAATGGATTGCAGATTTATTTAATTTTATTTATTTATTTAACAGGTTTTCTATACCGCCTTTTCCTTAAATCAAAGCGGTTACCAGACACAAGAAGGGAGAACAGAGACAGGGGGGCATACACTGACTAAACATATACATATACATATACATATCAAAGTAAAGGCATACCTCCTGAAGGCCATGTCACATCTGATAATGTCAGAGCCATGGCAGCCTCAACAGCTAACCTTCGTTCTGTGGCTATTGATGAAATCTGCAAAGCAGCAATTTGGGCCTCAGTACATATTTTCACTGCCCATTATTGTCTAGACAAGGACTCCCACCGGGATGCTTTGTTTGGTTAAGCTGTTCTACAACACCTTTTCCACTCATAGTTCAACTCCTGCCCTCCATCCATTTGGATGCCTGAGGTTCCTGGGGGAAGCATGGCCCATCTACATAGATTTGCTACATGCTGGGTCTTCCCTAGGCATCTTTCAGCTCGGGAGTCCCCATATGTGAAGACTCATTCCTGCTTGTTCCTGGAGATAGCGTAGTTACTCACCTGTAACAGGTGATCTCCGGAAACAGGAATAAGTCTTCACAACCCACCCGCCTCCCCTAGGAGTTGTCTTTCTCTCTCTCTTTCTCTATTTTTATCTACTTCTCTCCTTCGGTCTCAGCTTTAAACTCAAGTGAAGAGAGGGAGGTAGATAGGCGGGAAGCCAGCGCGCATGCGTGGATGCACGCTCCCAAAAGCGTTCCTATTGGACACTGGGGAGTGTTCCCGCGCGGGCTTCGTCGGTACCGACGATACCCATATGTGAAAACTTATTCCTGCTGTTCCCGGAGATCACCTGTTACAGGTGAGTAACTATGCTTTCTCCACACAAGGCTTATTTTTGTTTATTAGGGATAGCTTGCTTACTTATGAATTTTCTGCCTGATTGCAAAACATTGAGTTTGCTCCATTCTGAATACTTTATGGATGGGAAAAGGCATTTATCCATTGAAAATATTCCTTTTTAAGCCTCCGTTCAGGGTGGCTGCACATGAGTCCAAGAATATCACAGATTTAACTGTCAGTCTTGTTTACCTCATACAGTGGAATGAAGCACCATTTGTAATCCGAGCTCCTCTCAATGACATCAAATTTTTATCAGTTCTTAAGATTTACCCAAACAAGGATGTTGCATTTTCAGGGCACCTCTAGTTTGTCTGAGCATTTTGCGGGCTTAGTCCTTTTTGATGACAGTCTCACAGAAACAAAAGAAAAAGATGGTGTAGAACCTTCAGCGGCCACCATTATCAGACATTCCAGTTGTCTGCTGTTTAGTTCAGATGACATAAAAACTGCCAAATGGGTTGACCTCTAAATGTTTGTTTTCATTAAAATTTTGTGTTTTGTAAATATGATAAAGAACAAGACCAGCCTTGTGCAGAAGTGAAATCTGTTTGCTTTTTTGGACCACCCTACTGTTACATCTTAACTCCAGAAGGAAGGCTGTTTGGTATGATGCAAGTACTCTGCTGAGCATTAGTAGTAAATTTGAGAGCTTGAGATCATACTACATATACATACCCTGGCTTGGGAGTGAGGTTCATGGCGGTAATGGTATGCGTAAAACTAACCCATTTGGAGAAATTGCCTCAAAGCAGATATATAATTTTACTTGCGTTCACAGTTCTAAAATTACCTCCATGATGTATTTCATTTAATAGAAATGTCAGCGTTTCACCACTCAAATGTCCCTTTCCCCATATATGAAGTATTAAACTTGCAGCAAAACCATCTCTCACTGTATAAAACGTTTCCTGTATATTAAGGTGCTCTGAACACCTAACACCTTCATTGTGTTTAGGTCAGTGAACCTACTAATCCTATCAAGGAAAGGCAGAAATGCTTAAACAGTGTGTTCTTGAAGAAAGGACCTAGATTTCTGAGTAGATTTCTTTAACCATGAATGTATACATATGGTAATTTGCTCAAAGCTAGAAATGATCTTGAATTTTTGTTACGAGGGATCACAGTGGATTATGAGAAGAACCCATTTATGTTGGTAAAATGACTTTTTCTTGAGGCCTTTAAAGGAAGTAACCTGTCAAGGTAGATTTTGTGAAATGGGGCAGTTCTTAACTGTATGTCACTGGTATCAGTTTCTGATGGAGCCCAAATGATGGGGTCGGTTTTTTCCCGCTCTCTCCAGATGTTTTAGAAGAAGCTCTTGTAGGAAATGATCCAGAAGGCCCACTCTGTGAATTACTCTTCTTCTTTCTGACTGCCATCTTTCAAGCCATGGCTGAAGAAGAGGAGGAAGTAGCCAAAGAACAGATAACTGAGGCAGATGCCAAAGGTTAGATATTTTGATTTGTGGCAACTTGTATCCAGCAAAAATTTGTGTTTTCCCTTTACATCAGCGTAAAATGTTTTCTCCGGGAACAAGCAGGAAGTCAGTCCTCACATATGGGTGACACCGACAGAGCCCCGCACGGAGCAAATCCCCAGCTTTCAAAGAAAACCTTTGGGAGTTGCTACCATGCATGCGAGGTCCCCTTCCCGCCAAAGGGTGCCATCTTGCTCAGTCTCCTTTTTTCCATGGTGCCCATCAGATGTAGTCCCTCGTGTCCCGGAAAAAGTTGGTTTTTTTCCTGCGTGCCTTTTTGGCTCGACCAGTCAACACCGGTACCTGTCCCGCATCCGGCCTCTGTACCCCAGTATCGGGTCGGTTCTTCTGTGTTTTTGTTTGATTTTTTCCTTCTGAGGCATCCTCGCACCCTTTTTCCCTTTTTTCCTTCACTGGCAGCCCGAAGGGTCTTCGACCTAGCCAGGGTCCTTTTTCACCCAATGGCTACCAGCGGCTTCAAGAAATGCGATCGGTGCGGGAAACTTATGTCCCTCACCAATACGCATGTCTGCTGTCTCCGGTGCCTCGGCCCGGACCACGACCTGACGGTCTGTGGTATATGTAAGAGGATGTTCTCTAAGGCCCTGAGGAGCTGCCGAAGCAGCATGATATAATTTTTCCTGAATCCTCCGTGCCTCTGAGAGCCAGGACTTCGTCTGAGGCCTCCACGTCTCGGGGGGTACACTTCGAGCCCGAACATCATCGGGGTTCCTCAGGGAGGGGGTCTTCCTCGAGGGAACACAAGAGGAAGAAGAAATCCTCGAAGGTGGCGTCTCTGGATGGTTCCGAATGACTGGGCTCCTCTTAGGGCTTGTCGTGAAGCCCCACGAGCCTGTCCTGATCATCGGAGAAGGAGCGCCTGGCCAAAGTTCCTCATCGGGAAGCGGATCAGCCTAGGCAAGTACCAACTGTTCTTGTCGAAGACTCTGGGGGAACCGGCATCGGGGCCGACCATGTTGGCGCCTGAGCCAGAGGCTGCAGAGCCTCCCGGACTCGAGTCCAGGATGGTGGCTTTGGATCGCAGTTTTACTGCCTTCATAGAACAGCAGTGGACGCTGATGTCCAGCATGTCCGGTTCTTCCGCCCCGACCTCCAGGCCTTTGACGTCAGTCGATCTTGGAGGCTGAGCTGATCCTCAAGACCTTCCAGGCTCGAGTCTATCCTCGGCTGAGGTTGCACTCGGCCTCCCACTCTGAACAGAGGTCATCACCGCCAAACCTGCCGGCATCGGGGCAGACGGCGCCGGGGCCCTCGATGCCCGAGGAGTCCTCGGAGGCCTCTGCTTGGGAGAATGGAGGACGAGAAGTCCGCCCCCCCCCCCCCGCAGATTCCTGAAGGCATAGGGATATTGCCTCTGATTCCCTGGTATCCGAACCTCGGAGAAGGTCCCCACCGGAGGATATGGGTTTTTTGGACTTTGTGCGGGACATGTCCAAGACTTTGGCTTTCCCCAACGAGCTCGAGATCCTCCAATATGAGGCTCCCCCTCGGGAGACCCTCACGGTACCCATTCCTCCAATCCTGGAATGACTTATGCTCTGCATGTGGGAGACGCCGGCATCGACGCCAGTGATGAGCAAACTGCTCGACTCGATGTATTGAGTCCACCGGAGCCCTGTGTTCCAAAAATTGCAACTGCCGCACAACTGCATGGTTGTGGAATCGGCCATGCAATGGCTGAAGAGCCAGAAGACGCACTCTTCGGTTCCCCCTAGCAGGGAGGTCTGCATCGTGGATGCCCTCGGCAGGAAATGTTTCCAGGGCACGATGCTGAATTATCGAATCCAGGCGTACCAGTTGTACATGGGCATGTACCTGAGAGACCTGGCAAAGGCACTCGCTGGATTCTCGGCTGGTCTCTTCGAGGAACCTTTGCAGCGCTTCAAGGGCCTGTCCAAAACTGTCCGTGAATGCTCCAAATTTATGTCTCTAGCGGCCTATGATGGGTTCGAGTCAGCAGCCCGGGTAGCCGCAGCGGGCATCGGTGCACGCCGCCAAGCTTGGCTGCAGTCATCCGACCTTGAGCAATGGGTTCAGGACAAGTTGGTCGATGTCCCATGCCAAGGGGAAAATCTCTTTGGCAAGCCCATGACTGACAAGGCTGCAGAGCTGGAGACAGAGTTCGTGACGAGGACACAGCTCTCTAAGAAGACCTCTACCCATTCCTGCAAGAAGGGCTCAGGTAAAAAGTCCTTTTATCAGAGGACGTTCACTGCTTACCAAAATTACCCCCCTTATCAGGCCTCCCTGGCTCCCCAACAGGGACAGCAGGCCAAGGGACAGGGGCATGGCCTGCATAGGCAGAAGGGCCCCAAACCCCAGGCTCCGGCCCCAACCCCAACCCAGCCTGATGGGGGTTTTTGACTCCTGCAGCATGGCCCCTCTTCCAACTGGAGCCAGGCAGCCCTCAGGAAGTCAGCTCGCCTTGTATGCCCACAGGTCGACAACCATCACCACCGATTCCTGGGCCTTACAAATGGTCAGGAAGGGCTATCTCCTCCACTTAGCCAAAGTGCCTCCACACTATTTCCCAGGAGAGTCTATCAGGTCTCCCCTTCACCAGGATCACCTTCTGAAGGAGTTAGCAGGTCTTCTCGAGGATCATGCGGTAGAACCGGTGCCCTACCACCTGCAGGGGAAGGGTTTCTACTCCAGGTACTTTCTCTAGTACCAGAGAGGACAGGAGGCCTCAGGCCCATCCTCGACCTGTGCAACCTCAACAAATTCCTGATGAGGGAGAAGTTGAAGATGCTCTCCCTTGGAATATTGCTGCCTTACCACTGCCAGGGAGACTGGCTGTGCTCCTTAGATTTAAAGGATGCTACACACACATCCTAATCCACCCAAGCCACAGGCAATACCTATGCTTTGTGGTAGGGGGAAACCATTACCAATACAGAGTACTTCCCTTTGGCCTTGCTTTGGCCCCCAGGATGTTCACAAAGTGCCTGGCAGTGGTTGCCGCCTTCCTCAGGCTTCAAGGGATCTTCCTTTTCCCCTATCTCGACGACTGGCTCATCAAAGGTGCTTCAGCCGCCAAGGTGCAGCAGGCCACAACTCTCACCATCCAGGTCCTGCAGCACCTGGGGTTTGTAATCAACTACCCCAAATCCAGCCTTTGTCCGACTCAAGTGCTAGAATTCATTGGGGCAAGGATCAACACCCTTCAGTCGAAGGCCTTTCTGCCTGCAGACAGGGCAAGCAGGCTTATGGCCCTAGCAGGGCACGTGAGTCACAGCTCTTCAATTCCAGCAAGGCAACTGATGTGCCTCCTCGGGTATATGGCCTCCACGATCCATGTCACTCCAGATGCCCGCCTCCACATGCGAACTGCACAGTGATGCCTCAGAGACCAGTGGTCCGAGGCCATGGGACATCTCCAGGACAGGATCAAAGTGACCAGGCGCCTGGTACAGTCCCTGACCTAGTGACTCTCGCCTCGTAACTGGGAGGCGGGTATGCCCTTCCAGGCCCCTCCCCACTCGAGGGTCCTCACCACAGATTCCTCCTTGCTGAGCTGGGGAGCCAATTGCCAGGGGTACCGCACTCAGGGAGTGTGGTCCCCAGAAGAGAGTGATCAACAGATCAACTTGTTGGAGCTACATGCCATCCGTCTCGCCCTGAGGGTTTTCAGGCAGTACCTGGGCCACAGGACTGTCCTAGTCCAAACAGACAACCAAGTGGCCATGTTCTACATGAACAAACGGGGGGGGGGGGGGGGTACAGGATCCTGTACCTTCTGTTAGAAGGCCCTGGACCTGTGCTCTTTTGCACCCCGGCAGGGGATTCTCCTCAAAGTGGTGTACCTGCCGGGCCAGGACAACTGGCTGGCCGACAGACTCAGCAGGATTCTCCAGCCGCACGAGTGGCAGCTGGACCCGGGTGGTGGCCAACATGCTTTTCCAGACCTGGGGGGAACCAGTGATGGACTTGCGAGCCCGGACAATCACCAGCTACCCCGTTTCTGCTCAAGACAGCTGCACCCAGCCAGGGTGGCCACTGATGCCTTTCTAGTCTCATGGTCGGTGGGTCTTCAGTATGCTTTTCCCACGATGCCTCTAGTCGCCAACTGTCACCAAAACTCTGTTCAAGATCCTTCAGGACAGAGCTTTTGTCATCCTGATAGCTCCATGGTAGCCCATGCTACCGTGGTTCCCGCTTCTCCTGCAGCTAGTGGTGGAGACCCCCATTCCATTGGGTTCGTCTCCATGGCTGCAGTCCCAGGAGGGGGGCTCTCTCTTGAATCCCAACCTCAGCTCCCTTTCGCTGACGGCGTTGCTGCTGAGAGGGTGACTCTTGCCTTGCTCCTCCTTCCTAAGGATGTTGAGGAGGTCTTGCTGGCTTCGCGTAGACCGTTTACTAGATGGACGTATGCCTTTAAGTGGTGCAGATTTGCTTTTTGGTGTGCTGGGCTAAAGGTGGACCCCTTTTCTTGCCCAGTGGTTGTGGTGGTGCAATATTTTCTCCACCTCTCCCAGATGGGACTTAAGTCCAACTCCGTCAGAGTGCATATCAGTGCCCTAGCGGCAAACCACTTTCCCGTGGACAAGAAGCCTCTCTCTGCTCACCCTCTAAAGGGCCTGTTCCTGTTGAAACCTCCGGTCCATCCCCCAATGACCGGATGGGACCTTACTGTTGTGTTGGGGCAGCTCACCCGACCACCCTTTGAGCCAGTGGCCACGTGCCATCTCAGTTACCTCTCCTGGAAAGTAGTATTCTTGGTTGCGCTCCCTTTTGCCTGTTGAGTGAGTGAGCTCCAGGCTCTCGTGGTAGAGAGGCCTTATGCCAGGTTCTGCAAGAATAGGGTGGTGCTTCGCACGCACCCCAAATTCCTCCCGAAGGTGGTGTCCTTGTTTCACCTCAACCAGCAGGTGGTTCTTCCTACCTTCTTTCCCAAGCTGCATGCCAGTCGGGCAGAGGAGGTCCTCCATACCCTGGACTATAAGAGGGCTCTGTCCTTCTACATCCAGTGTACGCAGTGTCATTGGAAAGCCTCTCAGCTTTTCATTTCCTATGACCCCAGTAAGCTGGGGGAGGCAGTGGCAAAGCGTATGCTGTCCACTTAAGTGGTGGACTGTATTGCCAGGGCTTATGAAGCAGCGGGGCTTCCGCTGGAGGGTCATGTTGCGGCTCATATGGGCAGGGCCATGGCGGCCTCAGTAGCTCACCTGCACTCTGTTCCTGGCGGACATCTGCCGGGCCGCCACCTGGTCTTCAGGTCAGACCTTCGCAGCTCATTACTTCCTGCATAGGGAGTCCCGACAGGACAGCGCCTTCGACCAGGCTGTGCTCCGTAACCTGTTCAAGGTCTTAGCAACCCTTCTGTGTTCAGGCTACAGGAGTGCTACTTCCCTGGTTAGGGTTTCATTGTGGCTGCTTGCGACTCTCGATGAGGGAGCCTTTTTTTTGCTATAGGTTCAGGGTAACCTGTAACTGTGGAGTCCCATATGTGAGGACTGACTTCCTGCTTGTTCCCGGAGAAAGCGTAGTTACTCACCTGTAACGTGTTCTCCAGGGACAGCAGGAATCAGTCCTCACAACCCTCCCTCCTCCCTTTGGAGTTGCAGTCCAATTATTTTTCTTTGTTTGCTGTCTTTTTAGCTATGTCATTTGACTGTGCAAGATGGCACTCTTGGGCGGGAAGGGGACCATGCATGTGTGCTAGCAACTCCCAAAGGCTTTCTTTGAAAGCTGGGGATTTGCTCCACGCGGGGCTCTGTCGGTGTTGATGTCACCCATATGTGAGGACTGATTCCTGCTGTCCCTGGAGAACACCTGGTGAGGTGAGTAACTACGCTTTTATAATAGTTTCATTGGTGTGAGGTAAGATTGTACTGTGATTTTTATGTACCTAGATTCTGGTAGGAATTATTATTTTTTTAAAGATCCCCTCCTGCTTTCCTCTGAGAGAATTATCAATTTTCCAGTTAATTTGAAGACAACAGGGAGAGTAAATAGGCTACAGATCCAGGCTCTTCAATTTCACTTTTACAGCTCAATGGCAGCAAAGTGCACTGCCATTAGCGCTGGCAGTAGCACAGTGTTTTGCACAGAATGCAGGAAGGAATCTAACACAAGCATAATCATTGTGCAAATGCTTGTGCTAATGACAGCGTGCTGCATATTTAAATTGATGGAAGTGAAGCAATTAGATTTGCAATCCAGATGTAGGAAAATGCACAGAAAAACCAGAGGTTTGTGCTCAGCGCTGAGATTTTAACATGAGATCTGAGGTGGTGTTAAAGGTTAACTCACAGGCCCTGGGGGCCCCATGCCTAAGGGTCCTTGTGTGTGGACCGAGGTGCAACCATCAATACAACTCAGGACAGACAGACAACACGTGGCACACCTCACAGGGTTACAGTACAGCTACTCAGAATTCCAATTTTGCTGCAAGAAATCAGGTTGCATTTCTTGCCCACTAATATGGAAAGACGACAAAAGAGGCATGCTATCTTTCTCACACACTGTATACTATTGCTAGTAATAAATGCATTTATTACAGACACAGCCTCTGTGGAGCACAACACCCAAATCCCCATAATACACAACCACAGTCTTCCAAGATCATTCACTCAAATGCTCCAGATATGCACTCAGCTATACAGGAGGGCATGTTCCTTAATCAAGATTGACTTATCTTAAGACACATTCCTTGCTAACAACTTCCAACATTAAGACCTACCTATTCAATATGTACTTATTAATGCATGTTCAGCCAGGAATAAAGTAGAGACACTGGTAGACTTTCCTTATGGATGACAAGCTTGACATACTATGTATAACAGAGACATGGTTCACAGAAACTGCTCCAGTCCTCTTAAACCAGATATGCCCTCCCACCTACAAAATACCCAATTGTAATAGAACAACTGGTAGAGGTGGGGTGTCTGTATAATAGCTTTTTCCGGGAACAAGCAGGAAGTCAATCCTGAAATATGGGTGACGTTGGCACTGACGGAGCCCTCGTGGAAGCATCCCCCCAACTTTAAAAGAAAGCCTTTGGGAGATGCCACCATGCATACATGGTCCCCTTCTCTCCCAAGGGTGCCATCTTGCCTGTCTCCTTTTTTCTGCGGAGCCCTTCAGACGTTTGTCTGGCTTGTCCCTGGAAAAAGTTGATTTTTCTCTCTGCGTTTCATACTCAACTCCGGTATTGTACCAGTACTCTTCCCACCTACTGACCTTGTTGCCTTGGCGTCGTTCGGTGTATCTTTGTAGTCTTTCGTTTTTTGTTTTTTTTTCCTGGTGTCTTCGTGCCTTTTTTCTCCCACTGGCAGCCCGGAGAGTCTTCGACCTCGCAGTGCTACTTTTTTCCCCCATGGCTACCAGTGGCTTTAAGAAGTGTGATCGATGCTCTAAAATTCTTTGACTGAGGCACACAACTGCTATGACCCGCAAGAGGATGTCTAGTAAGGCCCTCAAGAGCCTCTAGCCGCAGCATGATGAGTTTTTCCCCCGAGTCCCCGGTGCTTCCGAAGGCCAGGGCCTCATTTGAGGCGCCGACATCTCAGGCAGAGCCTTCAAAACCCGAGCCTCATCGTGGGTCCTCAGAAAGGGGGTCTCCCTTGAGGGAACCCAGGAAAAAGAAGAAACCCTCAAAGGCGGCATCCTTGGACAGTTCCGACCGGCGGAGTGCTCCCCGAGTCCCGTCCCACAGTCCGAGACGTTCATCCGAGGCATCGGAGAAGGAACGGCCTGCGAAAGTCCCCTCGAAGGATTCGACTGCAGACAGGTCTCTGTCCCTAGACACTATCCTTGTCGAGAATTCCCCTAGGGGGAGCCGGTATTGGGCCTGAGTCCCTTGGTGCACGTGCCAAAGGCTGCGGAGCCTTCTGGTCTGGAGTCTAGAATGGTGGCCCTGGAGTGCAGTTTGTCTGCCTTCATGGATGAACAGCAGGCGTGGTGTCTGGCACAACCGGTTCATCCGCCCCCGACCACCGGACCTTCGACATCCAAGACGTCCCTGGAGGCCAAAGCCGATCCTTGAAGTCCTTCAGCCTTGAGTCAATCCTCGGCTGAGGTCGCAATCTGAGTCCCACTCGACGGGACCTGGTCATCCCCAGCAAGTTTGCCAGTCACTGGCCGCAGGGCATCGGGGACCCTGAGGCTCGTGGAGTAGCCTTCCTACGAGTCCTTGACGGATTCCTCCGAATGGGAGACGGAGGACAAGGAGTCCCCCCGATACCCATTGCCACCAATACGTCCCATTTGACTCTCCCATATCGGAACCTCAATGGCGGTCCCCACCCGAGGATATGGGCTTCCTTGATTTTGTCAAGGACATGTCTAAGGCCCTGGCATTCCTGATCAAGTTGGAGGAGGACCCTCAGATGGATGAGTTGAAAATCCTCCAGTCCGAAGCCCCTCGCGGGAATCATTCACGGTGCCCATCCCTCCCATCTTGGAACAGCTGATGCTTCAAATGTGGGAGAACACCAGCTTTGGTACCGGTGGTGAGCAAATGGCTCGACTCAATGTATCGAGTCCGCCGGTGCCCGGGCTTCCAAAAGTCACAGCTGCTGCATAACTCCATGGTGGTGGAATCGGTCATGCATCGACTGAAAGGCCAGAAGACGCACTCCTCTGTGCCCATCAGCAGGAAGGCCCACACCCTGGATGCCCTTTGCAGAAAGTGCTACCAGGGCTTAATGCACATTGGCCACATCCAGGCCTACCAGCTGTACATGGGCATGTACCTGAGAGACCTGGCGAAGGAACTTACAGGGTTCTCGGCTGGTCTCACCCAGGAACCTTTGCAGTGGTTCAAGAATCTGGTCAAAGCAGTCCGTGAATGCTCCAAATTCATGTCTTGAGCGGCCTATGACAGGTTCGAGTCAGCTGGCATCTGTGCACGCCGCCAAGCTTGGCTACTGTCGTCCGATCTCGAGCAGTGGGGTCAGGACAAATTGGTCGATGTCCCCTGCCAGGGAGAGAACCTCTTCTGCAAACTCATGACTGACATGGCTGCCAAGCTGGAGACTGAGTTCAAGATGAGGACCAGGCTCTCCATAAAGACCACTGTCCCTCCCCAACGGAAGGGCTTAGGTAAAACCCTCTCACACCGAGGAAGTTTCTCCAGGGCCATGTGCCCATGAGGGAAGGGTTAGGACAGCCGTTATAGTTGGTGATTCGATCATTAGGCATGTAGATAGCTGGGTGGCTGGTGGATGTGAGGATCGCCTGGTAACATGCCTGCCTGGTGCGAAGGTTGCAGAACTCACGCGCCACCTAGTTAAGGTCTTAGATAGTGCTGGGGAGGAGTCTGCTGTCTTGGTACATGTTGGTACCAGTGACATAGGAAAATGTGGTAGGGAGGTTCTGGAGGCAAAATGTAGGCTTTTAGGTAAGAAGTTGAAATCCAGAACTTCCAGGGTAGCATTCTCCGAAATGCTTCCTGTTCCATGCGCAGGACCCAAAAGGCAGGCAGAGCTCCGGAGTCTCAATGCGTGGATGAGACAGTGGTGCAGAGATGAGGGTTTTGGATTTGTTAGGAACTGGGGAACATTCTGGGGAAAGGAGGGGCTCTTCTGAAGGGATGGGCTTCACCTTAACCGGGATGGAACCAGGCTGCTGGCATTAACCTTTAAAAAGGAGATAGAGCAGCTTTTAAACTAGATATTAGGGGAAAGCAGACAGTCGGCCAAGAGCGGATGGTTTGGAAGAATGTATCCTTGAAGGATACTACTAAAAGCAGAGAGGTTCCACAAAAGAGTAAAGTAGCCCAAATGCCCTCGAGTATGGAGCAGACAGAGCTTAAAGATCCCAAATTACCCATGTCTAACAATAGCCAATTTAATATGAATAAAATACATTCTCTAAAATGCTTGTATGCAAATGCTAGAAGTCTAAAAAATAAGATGGGAGAGTTAGAATATATAGCACTAAATGAAAGGTTAGATATGATTGGAATATCAGAGACATGATGGAAGGAGGACAACCAGTGGGACACTGATACCTGGGTACAAACTATATCGTAATGATAGAGCTGATCAAATTGGTGGAGGGGTTGCTCTCTATGTTAGAGAGGGCATTGAGTCAGAAAGGATTAAAGTTTTGCAGGAAACAAAATTTGCTGTAGAATCTCTATGGATTGAAATTCCATGTAAAAGGGGGAAGGCAATGGCAGTGGAGGTGTACTATCGAGCGCCTGGCCAGAATGACCAAATGGATGATGAAATTCTCAAAGAAATCAAGGAAGCTAACAAAAGTTACAGCACACTAATAATAATGAGTGATTTCAATTACCCCGGTATCGACTGGGTCAGTGTCACGTCAGGACATACTAGAGAGATAAAGTTCCTAGATGAAATAAATGACTGCTTCTTGGAGCAGCTGGTTCATGAACCGACCAGAGGGGAAGCCATATTAGACCTAGTCCTTAGTGGAACACCAGATGTAGTGCAAGAGATAAGGGTGTTGGGGCCACTTGGCAATAGTGATCATAGCATGATCACCTTTGATTTAATTAGTGGAGGAGGGATAGTAAGGAAATCCACAGTACTACCTTTTAAGTTTCGAAAGGGAGACTTTGATAAAATGAGGAAAATAGTTAAGAAAAAACTAAAACGAGCAGTTGCAAAGGTTAAAGACTTACATCAAGCTTGGGTGTTGTTGAAAAATACTATCTTGGAAGCCCAGACCAGCTGTATTCCACGCTTTAAGAAAAGTGGAAGGAAGTCCAAAAAACTGCCAGCATGCTGTAAAGGTGAGGTCAGAGAGGCTGTTGCCAAAAAAGCATCTTTCAGGAAATGGAAAAAAGAGCCAAACGACAAAACCTGGAAACAGCACAAGCACTGGCAAGTCAAATGCAAGGCATTGATATGGCAGGCAAAGGGAGAATTTCAGAAGAAGCTTGTTGCGGAAGCAAAAACGCGAAATAAAGACTTTTTCAAGTACATTCGTAGCAAAAAACCTGTGAGAGAATCAGTTGGTCCATTAGATGATAGAGGGGTTAAAGGAGCACTAAGAAGCGACAAGGCGAAAGCGGAGAGACTGAATGAATTCTTTGCTTCGATCTTTACTGAGGAATATGTAGGGATGTTACCTATGACTGAAGTGGTATTTAAAGGTGCGGAAGAATTGAAGGAAATATCGATACATCGGGAAGATGTATTAGATAAACTGAAGAGTAGCAAATCACCAGGGCCGGATGGTATACATCCAAGGGTGTTGAAAGAACTGAAATATGAGATTGCAGACCTGCTGCTATTTATCTGTGAACTATCATTAAAATCATCTCTAATACCTGAAGATTGGAGGATCGCCAAAGTAACACCAATTTTTAAAAAAGGTTCCAGGGGTGATCCGGGAAACTACAGACTGGTGAGCCTGACGTCTGTACCGGGAAAAATGGTAGAAACCGTCATAAAGAATAAAATTACTCAGCATGTAGATAGTCATGGCCTAATGGGAGACAGCCAACATGGCTTTAGACAAGGAAGATCTTGTCTTACTAATCTGTTATGTTTTTTTGAAGGTGTGAATAAACAGCTGGACAAAGGTGAGTCTGTCGATATTGTGTATCTGGACTTTCAGAAAGCCTTTGACAAGGTCCCTCATCAGAGACTTTAGGCAATACTAAATAGTCATGTGATAGGAGGCAGTGTACTATTGTGGATCAGGAACTGGTTAAAAGATAGAAAGCAGAGGGTAGGGCTAAATGGCCAATTTTCCCAATGGAGAAAGGTGAGTAGTGGTGTACCCCAGGGATCTGTGCTGGGTCCACTGCTTTTTGACACATTCATAAATGACCTGGAAAGTGGAGTGAGGTTATCAAATTTGCAGATGACACAAAACTATTTAAAGTTGTTAAAACCCAAGGGGATTGTGGAAAATTGCAAGAGGATCTTGATAAATTGTAAGACTGGGCATCAAAATGGCAGATGAAATTTAATGTGGACAAGTGCAAGGTTATGCACTTAGGGAAGAACAACCCAAACTATGGTTACACGATGCAAGGCTCCACATTAGGAACCGCCTCCCAGGAAAAAGATTTAGGCGTCATTGTGGATACCATGTTAAAACCCTCGGCCCAGTGTGCAGTGACGGCCAAGAGAGCAAATAGAATGCTAGGTATGATAAGGAAAGGAATGGAAAATAAAACAAAAGATATTATAATGCCTCTATATCGTTCCATGGTGAGACCGCACCTTGAATATTGTGTGTAATTCTGGTCGCCCTATCTTAAAAAGGATATAGCGATTTTAGGAAAGGTTCAAAGAAGAGCCACCAAAATGATAAAGGGGATGGAAGGATACTCCTATGAAGAAAGGCTAAAAAGGTTAGGGCTCTTTAACCTGGAAAAGAGACGGCTGAGGGGAGATATGATAGAAGTCTATAAATTAATGAACAGAGTGGAACGAGTAAACGTAGATCGATTGTTTACCTTATCAGAATATAGAAAGACTAGGGGACATGCAATGAAGCTACAGGGTAAACTATTTAAGACTAATAAAAGAAAATATTTTTTCACTCAACGTGTAATCAAACTCTGGAATTTGTTACCGGAGGATGTAGTAAAGGCTGTTAGTGTAGCTGGGTTTAAAAAAGGTTTGGACAAGTTCCTGGAGGAAAGGTCTATAAACCATTATTAAGAAGGGACCCAGGATATCAATGCTTGATCCAGTACAAGCATTGTGGAACCTGTGTCTCTTGGGGAAACTGCTAGTACATATGACCTAGATTGGCCACTGTTGGAAATAGAATACTGGGCTTGATGGACCTTGGTCTGATCCAGTATGGCATATCTTATGTTCTTATGTTCTCCCCTCCACCGGGACCTTCTGAAGGAGTTGGCAAGTCTTCTCGAGGGCAAAGTGGTGGAACAGGTGCCCCACCATCTCAAAGGCAAGGGGTTCTACTCCAGGTACTTCCTCGTGCCAAAAAGGAAAGGGGGCCTAAGGCCCATCCTCGACCTGCGCAGCCAACAGATTCCTAGTGAGGGAGAAGTTCAAGATGCTCTCCATTGGAACATTGCTGCCATACGTCCAGCAGGGACACTGGCTATGCTCCTTAGACCTCAAGGATGCTTATACCTACGTCCTCATGCATTCCAACCACAGGCAGTACCTGCGGTTTGTAGTGTGTGTGTGTGTGGGGGGGGGGGGGGGGTCAGGCATTTTCAGTACAGGGTGCTCCCCTTCAGCCTAGCCTCTGCACCAATAGTTTAAACAAAATGCCTGGCGGTTGTGGCAGCCTTCCTCCAGCTCCAGGGTTTTTTTTGTCTTTCCCTATCTGCACGACTGGCTTAAAGGGAGGCACGGCCTCAGAGGTGCAGCAGGTCACCGCATGCACCATTCAGGTTCTTCAACACTTGGGTTTGTCATAAACTACTCCAAGTCTTATCTCCTCGTGACAGAGTGTCTGGAGTTCATTGGGGCAAAGATCAACACTCTCTAGTCAAAGACTTTCTTGCCCAAGGACCGAGCCAGTCATCTCAGGATTCTGGCTCGGGACATACAGTACCATCTCTCGGTGCCTGCTTGGCTTCTCCTGTGTCTCCTCGGGCACATGGCCTCCATGGTACATGTCGCCCCCAATGCTCGCCTCCATATGAGGGCGGCACAGTGGTGTCTCCGGGAACAGTGGTCTCCGGCCACGAGCCGCCTCCGAGACAGTTTGTGACCCGCCAACTGGTGGATTTTCTGTTCTGGTAGCAGCCTCCCCAGCATCTCGAGGCGGGCATGACTTTTCAGGCCCCAAGACCCTCGTCCTCACAACTTACACCTTCCTGCTTGGTTGGGGAGCCCACAGCAGAGATTTCCGCACTCAAGGCAACTGGTCACCAGGCGAGAGCACTCAGCAGATCAACCTGGAGCTCCAAGCCATGCATCTCACCCTGAAGGTGTTCTGTCACCACCTGCATCATCCGCTGGTGCAGGTCCAGACAGACAACCAGGTGGCATTGTTCTTCGTGAACAAACAAGGGTGCACAGTGTCTCGTCCTCTTTGTCAGGAGTCAGTGGCCCTCTGCTTGTATGTATCCTCTGTGGGCAGCGTACCTGCCAGTACAGGGCAACCTGTTGGCCGACTGGCTCAGCAGAGTTCTCCAGCCGCATGAATGGCAGCTAGAACCCAGGGTAGCCAGTCGGCTTTTTTGGCTCTGGGGTGAACCTGTGATGGACCTGTTCACCAGCCCAGAGAACTTTGTTGCCCCACTTCTGCCCACGGCAGGCCCACCCCTTCAGGGTCACAACAGATGTGTTCCTGACCTCATGGTCGGAAGACCTCATATACACCTTCCCTTCTATGCTGCTGATTGCCAAGACCTTGTTCAGGACTCTCTGTGACAGGTCCTCGCTCATCCTGATAGCTCCTCAGTGGCCCAGGCAACCATGGTTCCCACTGCTTCTACAGTTGACGGTGGAGACCCCATCCCCTTGGGGACTGCCCCGGGACTCCTATCTCAGGAGGGAGGGGGGCGCTCTCCTTCACCCCAACCTGAGGTCCCTGTCGCAGACTGTGTGGCTGCTAAGAGGGTGACTCTGGCCCCTTTCAACCTTACGGTTGAGGTGGAAGACATTCTTCTGTCCTCTTGCAAGGCCTCTACTAGGTAGGCTTTATTTACATTTCTTATATACCGCGCTATTAAAATCAGTGCGGTGCACAATGAACAGAAACAACACTACAATGAGGGCT
Organism: Ichthyophis bannanicus; assembly: GCA_033557465.1. Lineage (NCBI taxonomy): Eukaryota > Metazoa > Chordata > Amphibia > Gymnophiona > Ichthyophiidae > Ichthyophis > Ichthyophis bannanicus. Next base: position 213,845,947 of record CM066037.1, read on the forward strand.
TATGCCCTCAAATGGCGCAGATTCTCTGTTTGGTGCACCAACATGGGGTTCACCCTTTCTCCTGCTCGGTGGCTTTGGTGTTACAGTATTTGCTTCATCTCTATGTCTGGGCTCCAGTCTAACTCCCTCCGAGTGCACCTTTGTGCCCTGGTGTCGCACCACTATCCAGTGGATGGTAAGGTCTTTTCCTTCCAACGGTTGGTGACTCATTTTCTTCGGGGCCTGCTCTTATCCAAGCTCCAGGTTCACCATCCGGCAACCGAATGGGACCTCAACGTAGTGTTTGGGCAGCTTACTTGCCCACCCTTCGAACCTCTGGCTACCTGCTACCTTTGTTACCTCTCTTGGAAGATGGCTTTCTTTGTCGTGCTTACCTCTGCTCGCAGAGTTAGCGAGCTTCAGGCCCTTGTGGTGGAAGCGCCCTATGCCAGGTTCTACAAGAACACAGCGATGCTTCGCACGCACCCCAAATTCCTGTCGAAAGTATTGTTGCCCTTCCATCTCAACCAGGAAGTGGTGCTCCCTACCTTCTTTCCAAGGCGATATTCCAGTTGTGCGGAGACGGTCCTCCACACCTTGGACTGTAAGAGGGCTTTGTCCTTCTATATCTAATGCACTCAGGGCCATCACAAGGCTTTTCATCTCCTATGACCCCAGTAGGCTGGGGGAGGCGGTGATCAAGCATACGCTATCCACATGGGTGGCGGACTGTATCACCCTCGCTTATGAGCAGGCAATGCTGCCGCTGGAAGGCCGCGTCATGGCGCACCATGTCAGGGCCATGCTTGCTTCGGTGGCAAACTTGTGCTCTGTTCAGATGGTGGAATTCTGCCAGGCTGCCTCCTGGTCTTCAGTCCATACCTTGGCAGCCCTTTGCTGCCTGAAAAGAGAATCCTGACGGGACAGTGCCTTCAGCCTGGCTGTGCTCTGTAACCTTTTCGGGGTTTAGGCAACTTCTATCCTCCAACCCTTCTGTGAACAGGCTACCGGAGTGCTGGTTCATTGGACATGAGGGTCTTACTGTGGTCTGTGTACATGCACTAAATTGCTGCTGCTTGCGGCTCCCTGTAGGGAGCCCCTATTTTTGCTATGGGCTCTCAGCCTATAGCTGGGGAATCCCATATATGTTGACTAACATCCTGCTTGTTCCTGGAGAAAGCGTAGTTACCTGTAGCAGGTGTTCTCCGGTGACAGCAGGAATCAGTCCTTACAACCCTTCCTCCTCCCCTTGCACTTGCTCCTTTACAAACTTTTATTTTTGCTGTCTTTTAGCTATATCATCTGACTGAGCAAGATGGCATCCTTTGGGAAGGGGACCGCACTTGCGTGATGGCATCTCCAAAAGGCTTACTTTGAAAGCTGGGGGGATGCTTCCATGAGGGCTTAGTCGGTGCTGACGTCACCCATATGTGAGGACTGATTCCTGCTGTTCCCGGGCAACACCTGTTACAGCTGAGTAACTATGCTAAATGTACTCGGGACTCTGCCACCATTGACAAGGCCATAGCAGAGAGACTGACTGGATTCTTTGCTTTGGACTTTACTAAGGAAGATGTAGGGATGTTACCCATGACTGAAGTGTTATTTAAAGGTGATACTGCGGAAGAATTGAAAGAAAAATCGATACACCGGGAAGATGTATTACAACAATTTGATAAACTGAAGAGTAGCAAATCACCTGGCCCGGATGGTATACATCCAAGGGTGTTGAAAGAACTAAAATATGAGATAGCAGACCTGCTGCTAGTAATCTGTGAACTATCATTAATTATCTGTAATACCTGAAGATTGGAAGATTGCCAAAGTAATGGCAATTTTTAAAAAGGATTCCAGAGGTGATCTGGGAAACTACAGACCGGTGAGCCTAAGGTCAGTACCGGGAAAATGGTAGAAACCATCATAAAGAACAAAATTACTGAACATGTAGATAGTCATGGCTTAATGGGCGACAGCCAACATGGCTTTAGACAAGGAAGATCTTGTTTTACTAATCTGTTATGTTTTTTTTGAAGGTGTGAATAAACGGTTAGACAAAGATGAATCAGTTGATATAGTGTATCTGGGACTTTCAGAAAGCCTTTGACAAGGTCCCTCATTAGAGACTTGGCAAAATTAAAAAGTCATGGGATACGAGGCAGTGTACTGGTTAAAAGATAGAAAGCAGAGGGTAGGGCTAAATGGCCAATTTTCCCAATTGAAAAAGGTGAATAGTGGAGTACCACAGGGATCTGTGCTGGGTCCACTGCTTTTTGACATATTCATAAATGACCTGGAAAAGGGAATAACGAGTGAGATTATCAAATTTGCAGATGACACAAAACTACTTAAAGTTGTTAAACCCATGAGGATTGTGGAAAATTGCAAGACGATCTTGATAAATTGGAAGACTGGGCATCCAAATGGCAGATGAAATTTAATGTGGACAAGTGCAAAGTTATGCACCTAGGAAAGAACAACCCAAACTATGGTTACACGATGCAAGGTTTCTCCAGGACCAAGCAGGAAGTCAGTCCTCACTTATGGGTGACGTCGGCGCCGACGGAGCCCTCGCGGAGCAATTTTCCCCAGCTTTCAAAGAAAGCCTTTGGGAATTGCAGCGCGCATGCGCGGTCGTCTTCCCGCCCGAGGGTGCCATCTTAGCCAGTCTTCTTTTTTCCGCGGAGCCCTACAGACGTCCCCGTCTTGTCCCCGCGAAAAAGTCGATTTTCTTCATTATTTTATTCTTTTTCCTTTCGGTTCGACGCCGATCGCTTTCCCGCCCGGACTCGCGACGCCGGTCTCGAGTCCGCTTACTTTTTTCGGTTTTTCTGACTTAGTCAGCTTTCGTTTTCGGTTTCCCTGGCAGCCCGGTCCTTTGACCTCGCAGGGGCCCTTTTTCCCCCGATGGCTGCCAGTGGGTTTAAGCGGTGTGTGCGGTGTGACCGAAATATGTCACTAACCGACACACACGACTTTTGCCTCCGCTGCCTGGGCCCGGATCATGAGGAACTGATCTGTGGGCCCTGCAGCAAACTGTCCTCAAAGGCGTTGAGGAGTCGGCGGCATCAGCGTGAGAGAATCTTCGCTGACCCCAGCCGTACCCGGACCTCGTCGGAGGCCTCCGCGTCGAAAGGCTCCAGCTCGGACCGTCGACGGAGCTCCTCCGACCGGGGTTCTCCCTCCGGGGACCATCGTCGGAAGGAAAAACCCGCGAGGGCGGCGTCGGTGGACGCTCCTGGCTCCGCGAGGGCCAGGTCGCATAGCCCCGACAGCCGCCCCGGGTCCTTGGAGAAGGAACACATCCCGAAGCGACCTCGCCTGGAGTCGGAGATGCCTGCCCGGGTAAGTCCTGTGGTCCTTCTGGACTCGCCTCCGCGACAGCCGACGTCGGGCCCGACGCCGTCGGGGCCCGAGTCGGGGGCTGCTGGGTCACCTGAGCTCGGACTCAGGTTGACGGCCTTGGAGAGCAGACTGTCTGCCTTCATGGACCAGCAGCGGGCACTGCTCGCTGGCCTCGCTGGCGCCGCTGCCCCGACCGCTGGGACGTCGACGTCCAAGTCGACCCCGGAGACCGAGCCGATCCTCGAGTCAATGAGAACTCGAGTCGATCCTCGGTCGAGGTCACCCTCGGCCTCCCGTTCGGGACCGAGGTCGCCGACGCCGACTCCCTCGACGTTGGGACGGCTGGCGCCGCACCCTGCCCGGGCCGACCCCACCGAGTCCTCGTCGGAGTCGGTCTGGGAGTCTGAGGAGGAAGAGTCACCTGATTCTTTCCGGACTCGGTGTGTCCCATCGGACTCACCGGGGTCCGAGCCTCGGAAGCAGTCCCCCCCGGAGGATGCCCGGTTCTCGGACTTCGTTAGGGATATGGCCAAGGCTTTGGCCTTCCCTGCGGATCCCGAGGAGGAGCCTCGAGCCGAAGAGCTCGACGCCCTCCAGTATGACTCTCCCGCGAGGGAGCACTTTACTGTGCCGGTTCCTCCTATGCTGGAACGACTACTCTTCCGCATGTGGGAGAGTCCGGCCTCCTCGCCGGTCCTGAGCAAGCGGGTCGATTCTATCTATCGGGTCCGCAAGAGCCCTGGCTTTCAGAAGGCACAGCTGCCACACCATTCCATGGTAGTGGAATCGGCCATGCATCGTCTTAAGAGCCAGAAGATGCACTCCTCGGTGCCTCCTGGAAGGGAGGCCCGTAACCTGGATGGCCTTGGCAAGAAGTGCTTCCAGGGCTCTATGCTCGCATGTCGTGTCCAGACTTACCAGCTCTACATGGGCATGTATCTCCGGGATCTGGCTAAAGAGCTAGCCGGATTCTCCGCTGGTCTCTCCGAGGAGCCCTTGCGGAGGTTCCTAGCCTTGTCCACGGGCATTCGGGAATGCTCAAAGTTCATGTCCCGAGCAGCCTATGATGGCTTTGAGGCCTCGGCTAGAGTGGCCGCAGCCGGCATCGGTGCCCGCCGACAGGCTTGGCTTCAGTCGTCGGACCTTGAGCCCTGGGTACAGGACAAGTTGGTCGATGTCCCCTGCCGAGGCGAAAACCTCTTTGGCAAGCCCATGGCGGAAAAGGCTGCACAAATTGAGACTGAGACTCTCACCAGGACCAGGCTTTCCAGGAAGACCTCCGCCCCTTCCCAGAAAAAGAAGGGCTCGGGAAAAAAGTCCTTTTACCCGAGGAAGGCGGCTGCCTACAAACAGTGCCCCCATTATCAGGCCCCTGCAGCTCCCCAACAGGGCCAGCAGGCCAAGGGACGGGGTAACGGGTCCCGTAGGCAGCAAGCCCCCAAGCCTGCACCACCAGCCCCTGCTCAGCAGGGTGGGGGTTTTTTGACTCGCTCAGCATAGCCTCTCCCCCCCCGCTGGTTCCTCCCAGCACCGGAGGCCGGCTGGTTCACTTCGGCCACAGGTGGTCCAGCATCACCGCAGATGCCTGGGTACTTCAGGTCGTGCGAGAAGGCTACCTTCTCCACTTCCATCAGGTCCCTCCCTCCTATTTTCCGGGGGAACCTTCGCGCCCACCTCTGCACAGGGAGTTGCTCCTTCAGGAGTTAGCAGGTCTTCTGCAGGAACAGGTGGTGGAACCGGTGCCCCACCACCTGAGAGGTCAAGGCTTTTATTCAAGGTATTTTCTGATACCAAAGAGAACAGGGGGCCTCAGACCCATCCTGGACTTGAGCAACCTCAACAAGTTCCTTGTGCGGGAGAAGTTCAAAATGCTTACCCTTGGAATCCTTCTGCCCTACCTCCAGCAGGGAGATTGGCTATGCTCCTTGGATCTAAAGGATGCCTACACGCACATCCTCATCCACCCAAGCCACCGCCAATACCTAAGGTTTGTGGTGGCAGGAAATCATTACCAGTACAGAGTACTGCCCTTTGGCCTATCCTCCGCACCGCGAGTCTTCACAAAATGTCTCGCGGTCGTGGCGGCCCATCTCCGGCTTCACGGCCTCTATGTCTTTCCGTACCTCGACGACTGGCTCATCAGAGCAGCGTCCGCTCAGGAGGTCGCCAACGCCACGCGCCGCACGGTGACTCTGCTGCAGCACTTGGGCTTTGTCATAAACTTCGCAAAGTCCACTTTGCTCCCCTCACAGGATCTCGAGTTCATCGGCGCAAGGCTGCACACTCCTCGGGCACGAGCGTACCTACCGCTCGACAGGGCTCAACGGCTCATGGACCTAGCCGACCGCTTTCGCAGCCAGCCCCTGGTCTCCGCCAGGCGCTTCCTGAGACTGCTCGGCCATATGGCTTCCACCGTCCATGTGACCCCCAATGCCCGCCTGAACATGCGGTCTGCTCAATGGTGTCTCCGCCAGCAGTGGCGACAAGCCACAGGCGGCCTGGCAGACCTAGTGCGCGTCTCCGAGCCGCTGGCTCTCGTCTCTCCGGTGGTGGCTCCGGCAGCCGAACCTGATATTCGGAATGCCTTTCCAGTCACCTCAGCCGACCCGGGTGCTGACCACCGATGCATCCCTCCTGGGCAGGGGAGCACATTGCCAAGAGGCACGTACTCAGGGCCTCTGGACCACGTGGGAGTCTGCTCAGCAGATCAACTTCCTGGAGCTCAGGGCGATCCGCCTAGCTCTCAAGGCCTTCTCCCACCTGACTTCCCAACAGTCCGTCCTTGTCCAGACGGACAATCAAGTTGCCATGTTCTACGTGAACAAGCAGGGGGGCACGGGCTCCTTCCTCCTCTGCCGGGAGGCACAGAAGCTCTGCTCTTGGGCCGTCAGTCACGGCATTCTCCTCAAGGCAGTTTATCTCCCGGGCCAAGAAAATTGCCTTGCAGACAAACTCAGCAGGGTCCTCCAGCCGCACGAGTGGCGTCTGGATCCCTTGGTAGTTCAGAAGCTCTTCCTCAAGTGGGGTCTCCCACGGTGGATCTCTTTGCCAGTCCTCACAACCGGCAGCTTCCTCGCTTCTGCTCTCGTCAGCCACACCCCCTTCGGGTTGCGGCGGACGCCTTTCTGATCTCGTGGTCGGGGAGCCTTCTGTACGCTTTCCCTCCCATCCCGCTGGTCTCTCGGACTCTTTTCAAGGTTCTCCGAGACAAAGCCTTCATGATCCTGGTGGCCCCTCGCTGGCCCAGGCAGCCGTGGTTTCCGCTCCTGCTGCAACTGGCGGTGGAGGATCCAATCCCTCTGGGGGTACAACCGGATCTCCTCACTCAGGATCAGGGGTCCCTTCTGCACCCCAACCTCAGGTCTCTCAACCTCATGGCCTGGCTGCTGAGAGGGTAGTCCTTGCTCCCCTTCTCCTGCCGGCGGAGGTGGAGGAGGTCGTCTTAGCTTCGCGACGGCCTTCTACCCGCAAAAGCTACGCCCTAAAATGGCGTCGCTTTGCAGTCTGGTGTACCCAACAGTCTCAGGATCCCTTCTCCTGCCCGGTGTCGGTGATCTTGCAGTACTTGCTGCACCTCTCTAATCTGGGACTTAAGTCCAACTCCGTCAAAGTTCACCTCAGTGCTCTTTCAGCACATCATGTGCCAGTGGACGGCAGACCTCTCTCCAATGACCCTCTCGTAGCGAGGTTTCTCCGAGGTCTCCTTCTACTTAAACCACCTCTGCGCCCGCCAGCGCCTGACTGGGACCTGAATGTGGTTTTGCAGCGGATCACCTGTCCGCCTTTTGAACCTATGGCTACCTGTTCTCTCCGTTTTCTGTCTTGGAAAACACTGTTCTTGATAGCCCTCACTTCCGCTAGGCGCATAAGTGAATTGCAGGCCCTCGTGTCTGATCCCCCTTACACTAGGTTCTACAAGAATAGGGTAGTCCTACGGACTCACCCAAAATTTCTGCCTAAAGTGGTCTCCCCTTTTCACATCAATCAGGAGGTGGTACTTCCAACCTTCTTTCCCAGACCACACTCCAGCCGAGCTGAAACGGTCCTCCATACCCTGGACTGTAGAAGGGCATTGAACTTCTACCTTGACCGTACGCGGGAGCACCGTAAAGCTGCTCAGCTTTTTGTGTCTTTTGACCCCAATACATTGGGGCTCCCGGTCTCCAAGCGTACTCTGTCCATCTGGGTTGCGGACTGTATCTCTTGGGCTTATGGGGCAGCCGGACTCTCCTTAGAAAGTCGAGTCACGGCTCATTGCGTTCGGGCAAAGGCTACGTCAGTGGCTTACCTCCGCTCTGTTCCGCTGGCAGACATCTGCCGGGCCGCTACTTGGTCTTCGAGCCAGACTTTTGCGGTCCATTACTGTCTCGAGAGGGAGTCCCGTAGGGACAGTGCTTTCGGACAGGCAGTCCTCCGTAATCTCTTTGAGGTCTGAGCAACTCCTACCCTCCATCCCGGATGTGGGCTACCGGTGGGTGATAATTCAGCGAAGATTCTATCCTTCTGTGCTGCTGAGCTAGAGGGAGCTCATTTTTGTGCTTAGGGTCTCCGGTAGCCTTGAGCTTGGGAGTCCCATAAGTGAGGACTGACTTCCTGCTTGGTCCTGGAGAAAGCGTAGTTACTCACCTGTAACAGGTGTTCTCCAGGAGCAGCAGGAATCAGTCCTCACTACCCTCCCTCCTCCCCTTGGAGTTGCAATCGTCTGCTTATGTTCTTTTTTTGCAAATTTTTATGCTGTCTTTTTTAGCTATGTCATCTGACTGACTAAGATGGCACCCTCGGGCGGGAAGACGACCGCGCATGCGCGCTGCAATTCCCAAAGGCTTTCTTTGAAAGCTGGGGAAAATTGCTCCGCGAGGGCTCCGTCGGCGCCGACGTCACCCATAAGTGAGGACTGATTCCTGCTGCTCCTGGAGAACACCTGTTACAGGTGAGTAACTACTCTTCCACATTAGGAACCACCACCCAGGAAAAAGATTTAGGCATCATGGTGAATAACATGTTAAAACCCTCCGTCCAATGTACAGCAGTGGCCAAGAGAGCAAATAGAATGCTAGGTATCATAAGGAAAGGAATGGAAAATAAAACAAAGGATATTATAATGCCTCTATATTGTTCCATGGTGCGACCACACCTTGAATATTGTGTGCAATTCTGGTCGCCATATCTTAAAAAGGATATAGCATTATTAGAAAAAGTATAGAGAAGAGCCACCAAAATGGTAAAGGGGATGGAATGATACCCCTATGAAGAGAGCCTAAAAAGGTTAGGGCTCTTCAACCTGTAAAAGAGACGGCTGAGGTGAGATATGATAGAGGTCTATAAATTAATGAATGGAGTGGAACAGGTAAACATAAATCAATTGTTTACGTCATCAGAAAATAGAAAGACTAGGGGACATGCAATAAAGCTACAGGGTAACCTATTTAAAACTAATAAGAGAAAATATTTTTTCACTCAACGTGTAATCAAACTCTGGAATTTATTACCAGAGGATGTAGTAAAAGCTGTTAGTGTAGCTGGGTTTAAAAAAGGTTTGGACAAGTTCCTGGATGACATGTACATAAACCATTATTAAAAGGGACCCAGGATATCACTGCTTGACCCAATACAAGCATTGTGGAATCTGTCTTTTGGGGAAACTGTTAGGTACTTTTGACCTGGATTGACCTCTGTTGGAGACAGGATGCTGGGCTTGATGGACCTTGATCTTACCCAGTATACCATATCTTATGACTCAAGTTCTACAGCTGACATTGATGTCGTAGCAGTTGCAAATGCTTCCCCCTCAGTGTACCTTACATATAGAGCACCACATGGCAATCCCGCGGAACTTTCCATCCTACTGGATGCAGCCTGCTCCTTAGCAACAACTAATCAATCACTAATTATTCTTGGTGATCTGAACCTCACTTCAGCTCCGACAAAGCAGTCAGACTTTCCTTGGATCCTTGGAAGCTCTCCAATACATCCAAGTTCTTATCAAGCCAACATGTAGCAAAGGAAACATCTTTGATTTTGTTTTCATCCTTAACGATATCGTAGCAGACTTCAAGCAAATTCCTCACAATACGTCTGGTACCCTGGTCTGACCATGTATCAATACTATTCTCTATCACTAGTAATCATAACCGCACAGCTTTAACCAACATCCCACCAGTAAATCAGAGATTTTGGCAGTTTAACAATGAAGATTTTCTCAAAACAGTCATCTCACAATTAGAAACCTTCAAATCTGAAGATGACCTATAATGCAAAATCAAAAGGCGAAGTGACAATGCTGCAGCCCTAGCCCCGCCAAGAAAATACACCCTCAAGCATTTCAACATAGCCCCTTGGTTTTCAGCCTCCCTACAAAAACAAAGGTGACCTGCAACGTCTTGAATGAAAATGGAGATGTTCCAAAGACCCACTAGTCCACACCGCCAATATGAAGAAACTCAAAATATACCCCAGAGCCCTAAGATGCAAGAAGGAACATCACCATAACTCCATGTGCGCAATAAATAAACCTAGAGAACATTTCTTTAGAGAACCATCCAAACGGATACCACAGGACAGCATCTGCCCTGAAGATATGACAAGACTACCTCCAATCTAAACAAAGACCACTCTTCTTCTCCAATAACTAACTAAATACCCCAAAACCTCTAGATAGCCCTCTGAATACCTAGTGACAATTCATTCTACTATCCCTTGAAAACATTTAAACCACAGTTAAGAACCTCAGCACAACCATCTCAGCTCTCAACCCATGTCCTATGTCTTGGATCATGATCGCCAGAGCCCATCTCAGCCCCCCTCTAACCCAACCTCCTATTCGAGGAAGATTTATAGTGGAGGTCAGAGGAAATCCTACTATTCTCACAGGGGTTGGTATTTCTATATTTCCCGTTATACTCATTCTAAGCAGACTCCTTGTGCCTATCCTCTGTAAAGAGATGCTTCAAATGACCCAGTCAGCATGGCAGCCAAAATGTGGGATGGGGTTTTGACTGTTTTCTCGAACATAGTCTCTTTTCCCTTGCCTCACTCCGTCAACCTTCCATTCATAGGGAGGCTTACTCTCTTCCCAAAGGTGGCCCCTTGTAACCTTTGACTCTTGGGTATTAAATATAGTCTGAGAAGGGTACAGCCTTTGTTCAAATTTCCTCCAAATTGTTCACAGAGAGGCCATTCCATTTCCTCTCAGCATCAAGAGGTAATTCTTCAGGAAATCTCTGTCCTTTGAAGCACAAATGCAATCCAGCCTGGCCCACCAGAGCAGAAAGAGGATTTTATTCAAGGTACTTCTTGGCCCCCAAAAAGACAAGGTATATTCCATTCCATCCTAGATCTCAGAGATCTGAATAAATACCTAGTCATAGAAGTTCAAGATGGGTTTCTCTGGACACAGTGCTTCCTTTTCTTCAAAAAGAAGATTGCCTATGTTCTGTAGTTCTGAAGGATGCTTACACCCACATTGATGCATCCTGGTCAGAGGAGGTATCTGATTTGTTATAGGGAAACACCACTTTTCATACTGACTTTGGGCCTTGGGTCAACTCTGAGTGTTCAGAAAATGCCTTGCCATCTTAGCAGTGTTTCTACGCAGACTGAATGCATGTGTTTCCCTATTTAGATGACTGGCTGCTGAAGAGTACCACTCCGGAAAAGGTTTAAGAATCAGTAAGCTTTACCACCTGGGTGTTGGAACTACTAGTTGTCATCAATTATCCAGGCTAATCCTGTTACATTAATTCCATGTCATAGGAGCTCTGCTAGACATGACTCTAGTGAAGGCTTTTCTTCTGCATGACACTCAGCCATTTGGTGGATGTACAAATGAATTAGCAAACATCAGTGCCTACCGTGTTGAAAATGTTAGGCCACAAGGCCTCTATGGTACACATCACACCCTTGGTACATCTCTGTATGAGAACATTTCAGCGGGCCCTGGGTATCCAGAAGACCTAGGCTACTGGGAGGGTCAGCGACATACATTGTCACATTTCCTCTCTGTGATTGTGTATCCTGGTGGGTGGATCAATCTATTCTGGCCAGGGGTCTACCCTTCCAAATTCCACCCTACCAAAAGTCGCTTATGGCAGATGCATCAAAGCTGGGCTGGGGAGCTTATCTCTGAATTTTGTATTCAGGGCACTTGATTTGTCAGATCAATTTCTTGGAACTGAGAGCAATAGTGAGCACTTTCAGAAATCAGATGGTAAATCAAATTGCAGATATTGATGTAAAACCATGGCCACTAGGTTGTCTATCATCAAGCCAGGAGGAAGTGGGTTGTACCTCCTTGGTAGGGAGACTGTCAGGAAGTGGAACTTTGCATTCTCTCAAGGGATGGAACTAAGAGCCATGTGCCTACCTGGCAAAGAAAATATTCTGGCAGACAGGCTGAATTGAGTCCTTCAGCATCCTGAATGGAACTTGGATTGGGAGGTGGCCCCCTCTATCTTTTGAGAGTGGGGCACCCTCTTGATAAATCTATTCACCAATCCTCAGAATGCCCAGGGACCTCTTTTCTGCTCCAGAGTAGGGACACATGGCAAACTAGACTCTAATGCTATCCTCCTGCATTTGGAGGGTTCTCTGTATGTGTATTCTCCAGTCCTTTTTATTACAAAGACCCTCCTGAATCTCAAAAGCAGTGGAGTCTCTATGCTTCTCATTGTTCTATATTGGCCCTGGCGGCAGCTCTGGTTCCCTCACCTGGAAACTGCTACATCATGCCACTCACCACTTCTCATATCACAGGAAGGTGGAACAATATTGTATCCCAACAAAGTCCCTAGTCTTCATGGTTTGTTGAGAGGTTGACTTCTTAACCTGTCTGCTGCTGATACTGAAGTCCTTGTGGAAATCAGGAGGGCCTCCATCTTATGCTTTCATGTGGAAGATTTACCTTCTGGTGTGAGGAGAAAGTCCTTAGATCCTTTTGCATGCCCCATACAAACACAGTTTGAATACCTTCTACATTTGTCTGAGTTGAGATTGAAATCCATTTCTGTAAGGGTTCACCTCTGTGCAATTGGAGCTTATAGCCATCATGTAGAAAGTAAACCTATCTCTTTATAGCCTTTATTTTGATTTACGCAGGATTTTCTTCTTCTAAAACCCTCCTCTAAAGCTCCCTGCAGTGTCTTGGAATTTCAGTATGATTCTCAAGCAGCTGATGAAAGCTTCTTTTGAACCACTTAACACCTGTGCCCTGAAGATTTTGACCTGGAAGGTCTTATTCTTGGTGGTGGTTACTTCAGCATGTAGTTGGTGAGCTCCAGGCCATAGTAGCTGTTCACACCTTTCACAAATGTTTTCCATAATATGGTGATTTTGCTTTTGCATACTAACTTCTAAAAGTTAGTTGCTGCTGTCTCAATTTGGCTTGCAGACTGCATATATTTTGCTTTTGCCCAGAAAGGCTTGAGCCAAGAGGGTCATGTCACACTCATAGTGTCCAAGCCATGGCTGCATCAGTTGGCCCATTTGCATTCAGTTTCCATGGAAGAGATTTGCAGAGCTGCAACGTGGACACTGACCCACATATTTACTTCCCATTACTATCTGAATGGTAATTCCTGACACAGCAGCAGATTTGGCCAATCAGTGCTTCAGAATTTGTTGGGGGATTCATATCCAACTCCATCCCCCCAGCCCTGTTTCTTTCTGTTCAGGCTGCCTCAAAAATAGAACTAATAAAATGTTCCAAAGGACCTATTGCTACTAAAAATATTTATCATGTGCCTTCTGTTTCATCATATAGTTTATTCCATTTTTTTTTGTTCGAGGCAACCTGTAGCTAGGGATTTCCATACATGAGGATGCCATCCTGCTTGTCCATGGAGAAAATAGTTACCTGTAGCAGGTGTTCTCCATGGACAGTAGGATAAGTCTTCAGATCCCTTCCACCTCCCCTTGGAGTTGCATTCTACTCAGCTTTCAACTGAGGAGAAAATGGCACAGGAAAAACAGGTGGGAATATGCATGCATGCACAGTGACTGTGAGGCTTTATGAAAGCTACTAGAAAATGCTGGGAAATTCCCCCACATGAGGACTTGTTGTCGACGTCATCCTTACATGAGGACTTATCCTGCTTTCCACAGAGAACACCTGGTACAAGTGAGTAATTTTTTGTTTTATGAACAGCAATATTATTTTGAACTGAGCTTCTACTTAGAATAATATTGCTGTTCATACGCCAGATAGCATTCCAGCACACGAGTACAATGCCAAACTGTGTGTTTTTGTGCAAGGGATATAGATACTGCTAACCTAGGCTCTTGTGCTTAGGTGGTTGGCTTGTTCGCCTTGTTTAATGCAGAATTTTTGCACACAGCTCATCTGCATGCTGTTTGTTTATAGCATTGTTGAGCAAAACCTCTGTGTTAAACTTGCGTTAGGAAACCCTGTGCTAGAGCTTTAGCGCTGGGCTCTAGCAGAGGTTTTCTGTATTGAGCCCTAAGCCAACAGGGATTGCTCAGGTTGTTTAACAAGCAGCTGTGAGGCACTAGTGTGTGTTACCTTTATGATAGAATAATAAAAAAACTGTCTCAAAGCTTTTATTTAGAACTACTCTGCAAGTGTAGCCTTGGCTAAACATATGTTTCCTAACAGATCTAACTGAAGCTTTGGATGAAGATGCAGACCCTACAAAATCTGCTCTGACAGCAGTTGCAGCTTTGGCAGCTGCTTGGCCGCAGCTACACCAGGGTAGGCAAATAATACTACTTTGTAATTAAAGGCATATTACTGTTTGATCCTTTCTACATCATGAGGAATTCAGAGTGCTCAAGGTAATTGTTTTATTGGATATCTAATATAAATCTGGAACATTTTCACCTTTTAGAACATGCTTGCTTTCATTCTTTTCTTTTATTCCTTTATCACAGACCATGAAAGATAGTATACCTCCTCTATAAGAGTGCAGGTGATCAACCATTTTAGAAGCATGACAGTACTGTGAAGATGAACATGTATGCACCTCTGTGTACCAACCCTGTGTGATGCCGCAACATGGAAGTGGTGCACATGTGCAACAGATTTTGATTTAATTGTCTTATTACCTATTCTTTATTTCGTATCAGGTTTCCTTTTATGCTTTCTTTGTAAAGATATTTTGATAAACTTATAAATAAAAAAAAATTCATAATTATGTTATGAAAAGAAAACCTTCAACACTGCAAAAAATACACCATTCAATACACCACCCTCGAAGCAATGTATATACGTGTAAATACTCTTCTGTAGCCATTCAGATGTAAATAGTTAATGCTGTTATCCAAGTTGAGGTACCTGTTCTATGTAATTACGGTGTAATCCCCCACTGTAAAACTTTCCTATGTTCCATGTAAACCGCACTGATATCGAAGAGTGCGGTATATAAGAAAAATAAATAAATAAATAAAACACGAGTAGAGCAATGAAAAGATTTTCGAAGGGATGATACAAATATTTCTGTTCTGTGTTCACAGATGAAGAACCAGGAGCAGGACCTCAGAGAAGACCCACAAACAGGAACAGAAGCGAGGGACATCTTGAACAATTTTCAGAAGACTGTGTTCATGAGAAACTAGCTCAACTTAAAGTAGACAAAGCGAATGGACCAGATGGGATACACCCTAGAATACTGAGGGAACTTGGGGGGACGTTCTAGCAGCTCCACTGACTGACCTTTTCAATGCCTCGTTGGAGTTGGGAGTGGTGCCAAAGGACTGGAGAGAGGCTCATGTGGTCCCTTTACACAAAAGTGGATGTGGTTGAAAACTACAGGCCGGTTAGTTTAACTTCGGTGGTGAGTAAATTATTGGAAACGCTGTTGAAAGAGAAAATAGTGAGGTTTCTGGAGTCCAGCGGATTACAGGATCCGAAGCAGCATGGATTCACCAGAGGCAGGTCTTGTCAGACAAATCTGATTGATTTTCTTTGACTGGGTGACCAGGGAGTTGGACCGAGGGAGAGCCCTAGATGTGGTGTATTTAGATTTCAGTAAAGCCTTTGACACTATTCCTCACAGGCGACTTATAAACAAACTGAGCACCCTAGGGATGGACCCTAAAGTTACTGCTTGGGTTAGAAATTGGTTGGGTGGGAGGCGACAAAGAGTACAGGTAAATGGCGCTCACTCTGAGGAGAAGGATGTTACCAGTGGTGTGCCCCAGGGATCTGTCCTTGGTCCGATTCTTTTTAACATCTTTGTTAGTGATATAGCGAAAGGGCTGTCTGGTAAGGTTTGCCTCTTTGCGGATGATACCAAAATCTGCAATAGAGTAGACTCCCAGGAAGGTGTAGATAACATGAGGAGGGATCTAGCTAAGCTTGAAGAATGGTTTAGAATTTGGCAGCTTGGATTTAATGTTAAAAAATGTAAGGTCATGCATTTGGGCTGCAGCAATCCAAGGGAGCAGTATAGTATAGGGGTTGAAGTACTTTTGTCCACTAAAGACGAGCAGGACCTAGGCGTGGTTGTGTCTGATGATCTTAAAGTAGCTAAACAGGTAGAAAAGGCGATGGCAAAAGCTAGAAGGATGCTTGGGTGCATACGGAGAGGAATGGCTAGCAGAAAAAAGGAGGTGATAATGCCTCTGTATAAGTCTTTGGTGCGATCTCATTTGGAGTATAGTGTTTAATGTTTAATTACATTTGATATACCGCTCAAGCCAAAGCATCAGAGCGGTTTACAATATTACATAAAAGTTACAGAAAAAATGAAAAGAACGCCATTGATAAGATAGGACAGAATAAGAGATACAGTGATAAATAAAGGAATAGAGGAGACAAGAGGAAATGCACCACATAGCATCTGACGAGGTAGATATCATACCACCAGGTGTTTAAGCTCCCACTCACAGCCTCCGCTGTCGACATCACCCCTCCACCGCTCCGATCGCCACAGCAAGCAGAGCCAATGTAGCAGCAGTCTAAGATGGCCCCGCACGGTCCTACGCCGTTTAATGCCTCTAGTGTCCACAGCTGATTGGAGGTGCCTGGAGGGGAGGCGTGTGCAATTCTGGAGACCGCACCTTCAAAAGGATGTGAACAGGATGGAGTCGGTGCAGAGGGTGGCTACTAAAATGATTAGTGGTCTTCATTATAAAGCATATGAGGACAGACTTAAGGAACATATGTACACCTTAGAGGAAAGGCGGGGTAGAGGTGATATGATTGAGATGTTTAAATACCTCCGTGGCATAAATGTTCAGGGAGAGCCTCTTTCAATTGAAAGCAAGTTCTGCTACGTGGGGACATGGAATAAGGGTGAAGGGAGATAGATTCAGAAGTGATATGCGGAAATATTTCTTTACGGAAAGAGTAGTGGATCCGTGGAATAGTCTCCCAGTGGAGGTGGTAGAGATGAGGACAGTAACTGAATTCAAAAAAGCATGGGACAAACACAGAGGATCTCTAAAGGTAAAAACGGGACTGTTGTAGTTGTTGATATGGAAGGACAGACTAGATAGGCCATGTGGTCTTTCTGTCGTGATATTTCTATGTTTCTATGTAAAGTATCGCACCCCAAAGAGCCTGAATGCTGCATGCAAAACAAAACCAAATACTATAACTGCTGTATAAACACAATGATTAACTGTGCTCAGTGTAGTCACTACAGTGCAAATTTCAAAAGAAAATACGTCAGAGCAAAAATATTATACTGCAGCAAAACAAATACTTATCTGCTTGGCATCACTGGTTTGGAAAGAACAGCAGGGGAGCCAGCAAGAGTAGGCAGTTCAATGCTAGCTTTTCACCCACACCCACACTCACACCAGACCATTCAATATTGCAAACACTCAAAAACACTGCAAAAACTGTGTATATCATGGACTGCCCAAACAACAAACCAGTCAGTAGTAGAGGAAATCAAATCTAAGCTTTCCTTAGAAGCTCAGATGACAAGATTTCACCTTTCATACTTTGGACACATCATGCGAAGAGAAAGGCATAATGCTTGGCAAGATAAAAGGTCAATGCAAAAGAGGAAGACCGGCAATGAGATGGATCTATACAATAACAGCAGCTATCAACAATGAGCCACCTGAGTGACGACCGAACACAGTTTAGGTCAACTATCCAGAGGGTCGCCATGAGTCGACACAGACTAGACGCACTTAACAAAAAGAACTCTTTTGTATCATCCCTTTAAAAATCTTTTCATTGTTCTTGTTTTGAATGGTGCATTTTTTTTGCTGTTTTGAGGTAAGAGTCCTCTTTTATTTTCATAGTTTATGAATTGTTTTGATGTGAGAGATTTCAATTAATTAAAAATAATTAAATATAAAAATTAAAAGTTAAGAATTACAATAATTGCACAAATAGTATGTAGTGGTGGGGGGGGGGGAGAAGCTGGAGTTAAGTGATGAATTGTGGCTTTGAGGTATCGCTGTTCTAGTGTCTTTGACCTTTGCCCGTTGATGCCTCCACTGAATCCCTTATAAATTTTTAATTTCGTAAAGTATTTTTCTTTTGAGCCTTATTTTTTGAGTGTGATTTTTATCTATAATTTCATGGCATGTCTTCTAGTCTTTGTATTTGAAAGGGTTAAATAGCTGTTCCCTATTTACCTGTTCCATTGCATTTATGATTTTATAGACCTCTGTCATATTTTCTCTTAGCTGTCTCTTTGCCAAGCTGGATAGCACCAACTTATTCAGCCTTTATTTATAGGGGGTGCCATTCCATTTTCTTTTTGTCTTTTTGGTTGCCCTTCTCTGACCTCTTGTAGTTTTTTATACTTTTGAGATGGGATAGCTGGAACTGTACACCATGGATTAATAGAGGTATCATCCTATTTAATTCTCCATCCCTTTCTGAATAATTGCTGTTGCATTTTTGACCATCTCTGCATTCTAAGCTAAGTACTTTAACATACTAATCAACATACATATCAATTCTAATGTGAAATCTAGCTGCATGTTGCTATAATTAGGATTACTTGGCACTTGTCCATTTTAAATTTCCTCCATTTGGGTGTCCACTCTTACAAGGGCTTCCTGTGATTTCTTACTTTCTACTTGTGATTTAACAACTTTGAATTCTTTTGTGTCTGTACATTTGATCATCTCAATCTTTTTACTTTTCCAGATAATTTATAAATATGTTAAAAAGCACTAAGTCCAGTACTTATCCTCAGAGCACACCGCTGTTTATCTTTCTCTGTTGAGAAAGCTGACCATTTAGTCTACTGTTACCTATCTTTTCACCAGTTTCTCATTTACAATAGACCATTGCCTCCTATTCCATGACTTTTCTTTAATTTTCTTAGAAGTCTCATTGTCAAATGTCTTCTGAAAATCTATCAACATGTTTATAAACACCTTTGAAAGAAAATGTAACAGATTGGTGAGGCAGGACTTCCCATATCTATCTATATATTTAATAATTTTGTTCAGAATAGTTTCTACTATTTTACCTGGCACTTTTCCTGAGAGGAAAGGCTAGACTAGGGCTCTTGAGCTTGGAGAAAGAGATGGCTGAGGGGGAGGATATGATAGAGGTCTATAAAATCTTGAGTGGAGTGGAACAGATAAACTCCAAGCAGTTTTACTTGAAAAAGTGCAAAGGCTAGGGGCACGCCATAAAGTTATTAAATATTATGTAGTTTTCATGCAGCGCAATTTTTTATTTAACAGGGTTTTTTTATACCACTTTAGTATTTGTCAAAGGGGTTCACATTGTAACTTAAACTTGGGACATTAAACAGGGACATTGATAATTTGGATTTTTTTGAGGCAATGGAGGGTTAATTTACTTGCCCAAGGCTACAAGGAGTGCTAGTGGAAATCAAACCCTGGTCTCTTGGTTCCCAAGCCAGTGCTCTAACCACTAGGCTGCTACTCCACTCCAAAGCACATAATTAAACTTTGGAATTTGTTGCCAGAGGATGTGGTAAAAGCAGTTAGCATATTTGGATTTTGAAAGATTGATACAAGTTCTGGAGGAAAAATCCATTAACTATTAAGGTAGACTTGAGGAATACCTCTGCTTATTCCCGGAGTAAGCAGCATTTTATTTAACAGAATTTTTATACTGCTTTATCATTTGTCAAAGCAGTTTACATTGTAACTTAAACTTGGTAATGTACATTAAACAGGAACACTGATAACTTGGATCTTCTGAGGCAATGGCGGGTTAAGTGATTTGCCCAAGGCCACAAGGAGTACCATTGAGAATTGAACCCTGGTCTTTTGGTTCCCAAGTCAGTGCTCTAACCATTAGGCTATTCTTCCACTCCAATTTTAGCGTCTTTTTGGGATCTTGCTGCATACTCGTGATCTGGATTGGCTGCTGTTTGAAATCAGGATGCTGGACCTGCTGGACCTTCAGTAATTCCATACTGGGTTAGACCAAACAACTGAGTCACAGAAAGTACATCATATTTGTACTATAGAAACATTATTGTAATCACTTTCTGCCATTTGGTCCCATCGGCTTTTACAAGATGCATGCTTAGCTTTGGTGGCAGTACACCTATACAGTATGGGAGTGCTTTTACTTTCCTGTTTGAATGATTGGTCTAGACCTCATCTCAGGAAGGAGCGAAACCATCAATGAGCGAAACCACCTGGATGCTGTAGTCATTAGGGTTTGTCATAAAGCATTCATGACCCCATTGGAGCCCTCCTTCTCCACAGTTTGGAATTCATGGGAGCTGTACAAGATGAAAGGCTTTCTACTGGAAAGGATCACCACACTTGTTTCCATGGTTGCAGGAGGTAACTGTGAATCAGACATCAGCATTGGATATGTTGAGTCCATATGGCTAGGGTGTGTTGATTTTAGAGATGTCATAATTTTAAAAAGCATTAGTGAAAAAATGGTACAGTTTCGTGTGGCAAATCAACAACTAGCTTTACATTTTGTAATGTTATTTACCTACGTGACATTTCTAGGAAATTATGCAATATAAAAATAAATAGCAATTGGACACAAGTCCTAGGCGTCTCCATTTCTAGCTGCAGCTATTGAAAGAACAGTGTGAAGAGATAAGAAAGATAGTCATGCCTACTGTGAGAAAGTCAGCTTAGTATGGTTACAGCAAGTTTGTTCTGCAAGCTCTCGTGTGCAATGAAGAACAGGAGAGAGGAGATGTAGTGGAGAAGATATTGAAGATCAGAGGCGAAAGAGATGAGAAGACTCAGCTTGGAGACAGCAGTGTGAGACCCAGGAAAATGCCATTCACCAACACTGGGGCAACTATACTCACCTAATTACTTGACTGAAGCTCCAGAGTGTCTTAGCTGTACCATGACAACGGCAGAGAGCAAGCCCATGGAGGTTCCAAACTGGCCATCACACACCCAGTCCATAGAAAGGTGTGTAAAAATAACTGAGACTGCTGGTCATGTGTACAATCAGGAGAGGAGGGAACATTATATTAGGGATCAGATGGTCAGCAGGGAGCTTATGAGCCCAAACAGAAGCAACAAAAGCTGGATTTTGATAAAATCATTAAATTGCATAAATGGCATTTTAAAGACAATTGTGTCTACAGATGGTGTTCAGACTATTTCTACATTCAAATAAATATTACTTACTTACATCAAATCACAGTTGAAATATATGGAAATTAAGACTAAGCATTTTCTGAAGATAGCTTTAGATTCAACGTGCAAAACAGCATAATTTGGTCATTAGTAGTTTGGAAAGTTTGGAAAAATAAAAATCTACCCCTAAAATTGACACACCCTACCATATGGCATTAACTAGGCATGTGGCTCTTTTGATTTGATTTAAAATGAGTTCCAGTGAATCTTGTGTTTGCATTGGACTCATAAGAACATAAGATATGCCATACTGGGTCAGACCAAGGTCCATCAAGCCCAGTATCCTGTTTCTAACAGTGGCCAATCTAGGTCATAAGTACCTAGCAGTCTCCCTAAAAGACAGAGGTTCCTCAATACGTGTATTGGCCCAAGCAGTGATATCCTGGGTCCCTTTTAATAATGGTTTATGGACCTTTCCTCCAGGAACTTGTCCAAACCTTTTTTTAAACGCAGCTACACTAACAGCTTTTACTACATCCTCCGGTAATGAATTTCAGAGTTTGATTACACGTTGAGTGAAAAAATACTCTCTTATTAGTCTTAAATGGGTTACATTGTAGCTTCATTGCATGTCCCCAAGTCTTTTTATATATTCATGACGTAAACAGTCGATCTACGTTTACCCGTTCCACTCCATTCATTAATTTATAGACCTCTATCATATTTCCTCTCAGCCGTCTCTTTTGCAGGTTGAAGAGCCCTAACCTTTTTAGCTTCTCTTCATCGAAGTATCCTTCCATGCCCTTTACCATTTTGGTGGCTCTTCTCTGTACCTTTTCTAATAATTGTATATCCTTTTTAAGATATGGTGACCAGAATTGCACACAATATTCAAGGTGTTGGTCGCACCAGGGAACGATACAGAGGCATTATAATATCCTTTGTTTTATTTTGCATTCCTTTCCTTATGATACCTAGCATTCTATTTGCTCTATTTGCTGCCGCTGTATATTGGACCGAGGGTTTTAACATGTTATCCACGACGATGCCTAAATCTTTTTCCTGGGTAGTGGTTCCTAATGTGGAACCTTGCATCATGTAACCATAGTTTGGGTTGTTCTTTCCTAGGTGCATAACTTTGCACTTGTCCACATTAAATTTCCTCTGCCATTTGGATGCTCAGTCTTCCAATTTATCAAGATCCTCTTGCAATTTTCCACAATCCTCTTGGGTTTTAACAACTTTAAATAGTTGTGTCATCTGCAAATTTGATAACCTCACTCGTTATTCCCTATTCTCCAGGACCAAGCAGGAAGTCAGTCCTCACTTATGGGTGACGTCGGCGCCGACTGAGCCCTCGCGGAGCAATTTTCCCCAGCTTTCAAAGAAAGCCTTTGGGAATTGCAGCGCGCATGCGCGGTCGTCTTCCCGCCCGAGGGTGCCATCTTAGCCAGTCTTCTTTTTTCCGCGGAGCCCTACAGACGTCCCCGTCTTGTCCCCGCGAAAAAGTTGATTTTCTTCTTTATTTTATCATTTTTTCCTTCGGTTCGACGCCGATCTTTTTCCCGCCCGGACTCGTGACGCCGATCACGAGTCCTCTTACTTTTTTCGGTTTTTCTGACTTAGTCAGCTTTCGTTTTCGGTTTCCCTGGCAGCCCGGTCCTTTGACCTCGCAGGGGCCCTTTTTCCCCAGATGGCTGCCAGTGGGTTTAAGCGGTGTGGTCGGTGTGACCGAAATATGTCACTAACCGACACACACGACTTTTGCCTCCGCTGCCTGGGCCCGGATCATGAGGAACTGATCTGTGGGCCCTGCAGCAAACTGTCCTCAAAGGCGTTGAGAAGTCGGCGGCATCAGCGTGAGAGAATCTTCGCTGACCCCAGCCGTACCCGGACCTCGTCGGAGGCCTCCGCGTCGAAAGGCTCCAGCTCGGACCGTCGCCGGAGCTCCTCCGACCGGGGTTCTCCCTCCGGGGACCATCGTCGGAAGGTGAAACCCGCGAGGGCGGCGTCGGTGGACGCTCCTGGTTCCGCGAGGGCCAGGTCGCATAGCCCCGACAGCCGCCCCGGGTCCTTGGAGAAGGAACACATCCCGAAGCGACCTCGCCTGGAGTCGGAGATGCCTGCCCGGGTAAGTCCTGTGGTCCTTCTGGACTCGCCTCCGCGACAGCCGACGTCGGGCCCGACGCCGTCGGGGCCCGAGTCGGGGGCTGCTGGGTCACCTGAGCTCAGACTCAGGTTGACGGCCTTGGAGAGCAGACTGTCTGCCTTCATGGACCAGCAGAGGGCACTGCTCGCTGGCTTCGCTGGCGCCGCTGCCCCGACCGCCGGAACGTCGACGTCCAAGTCGACCCCGGAGACCGAGCCGATCCTCGAGTCGAT
Organism: Ichthyophis bannanicus; assembly: GCA_033557465.1. Taxonomy (NCBI): domain Eukaryota; kingdom Metazoa; phylum Chordata; class Amphibia; order Gymnophiona; family Ichthyophiidae; genus Ichthyophis; species Ichthyophis bannanicus. The sequence goes on from CM066037.1 coordinate 213,869,125, forward strand.
GAGAACTCGAGTCGATCCTCGGTCAAGGTCACCCTCGGCCTCCCGTTCGGGACCGAGGTCGCCGACGCCGACTCCCTCGGCGTCGGGGCGGCTGGCGCCGCACCCTGCCCGGGCCGACCCCACCGAGTCCTCGTCGGAGTCGGTCTGGGAGTCTGAGGAGGAAGAGTCACCTGATTCTTTCCGGACTCGGTGTGTCCCATCGGACTCACCGGAGTCCGAGCCTCGGAAGCAGTCCCCCCCGGAGCATGCCCGGTTCTCGGACTTCGTTAGGGATATGGCCAAGGCTTTGGCCTTCCCTGCGGATCCCGAGGAGGAGCCTCGAGCCGAAGAGCTCGACGCCCTCCAGTATGACTCTCCCGCGAGGGAACACTTTACTGTGCCGGTTCCTCCTATGCTGGAACGACTACTCTTCCGCATGTGGGAAAGTCCGGCCTCCTCGCCGGTCCTGAGCAAGCGGGTCGATTCTATCTATCGAGTCCGCAAGAGCCCTGGCTTTCAAAAGGCACAGCTGCCACCCCATTCCATGGTAGTGGAATCGGCCATGCATCGTCTTAAGAGCCAGAAGATGCACTCCTCGGTGCCTCCTGGAAGGGAGCCCTGTAACCTGGATGGCCTTGGCAAGAAGTGCTTCCAGGGCTCTATGCTCGCATGTCGTGTCCAGACTTACCAGCTATACATGGGCATGTATCTCCGGGATCTGGCTAAAGAGCTAGCCGGGTTCTCCGCTGGTCTCTCCGAGGAGCCCTTGCGGAGGTTCCTAGCCTTGTCCACTGGCATTCGGGAATGCTCAAAGTTCATGTCCCGAGCAGCCTATGATGGCTTTGAAGCCTCGGCTCGAGTGGCCGCAGCCGGCATCGGTGCCCGCCGACAGGCTTGGCTTCAGTCGTCAGACCTTGAGCCCTGGGTGCAGGACAAGTTGGTCGATGTCCCCTGCCGAGGCGAGAACCTCTTTGGCAAGCCCATGGCGGAAAAGGCTGCGCAAATTGAGACTGAGACTCTCACCAGGACCAGGCTTTCTAGGAAGACCTCCGCCCCTTCCCAGAAAAAGAAGGGCTCGGGGAAAAAGTCCTTTTACCCGAGGAAGGCGGCTGCCTACAAACAATACCCCCATTATCAGGCCCCTGCAGCTCCCCAACAGGGCCAGCAGGCCAAGGGACGGGGTAACGGGTCCCGTAGGCAGCAAGCCCCCAAGCCTGCACCACCAGCCCCTGCTCAGCAGGGTGGGGGCTTTTGACTCGCTAAGCATAGCCTCTCCCCCCCCGCTGGTTCCTCCCAGCACCGGAGGCCGGCTGGTTCACTTCGCACACAGGTGGTCCAGCATCTCCGCAGATGCCTGGGTGCTTCAGGTCGTGCGAGAAGGCTATCTTCTCCACTTCCATCAGGTCCCTCCCTCCTATTTTCCGGGAGAACCTCCGCGCCCCCCTCTGCACAGGGAGTTGCTCCTTCAGGAGTTAGCAGGTCTTCTGCAGGAACAGGCGGTGGAACCGGTGCCACACCACCTGAGAGGTCAAGGCTTTTATTCAAGGTATTTTCTAATACCAAAGAGAACAGGGGGCCTCAGACCCATCCTGGACTTGCGCAACCTCAACAAGTTCCTTGTGCGGGAGAAGTTCAAAATGCTTACCCTTGGAATCCTTCTGCCCTACCTCCAGCAGGGAGATTGGCTATGCTCCTTGGATCTAAAGGATGCCTACACGCACATCCTCATCCACCCAAGCCACCGCCAATACCTAAGGTTTGTGGTGGCAGGAAATCATTACCAGTACAGAGTACTGCCCTTTGGCCTGTCCTCCGCACCGCGAGTCTTCACAAAATGTCTCGCGGTCGTGGTGGCCCATCTCCGGCTTCACGGCCTCTATGTCTTTCCGTACCTCGACGACTGGCTCATCAGAGCAGCGTCCGCTCAGGAGGTCACCAACGCCACGTGCCGCACGGTGACTCTGCTGCAGCACTTGGGCTTTGTTATAAACTTCGCAAAGTCCACTTTGCTCCCCTCACAGGATCTCGAGTTCATCGGCGCAAGGCTGCACACTCCTCAGGCGCGAGCATACCTACCGCTCGACAGGGCTCAACGGCTCATGGACCTAGCCGACCGCTTTCGCAGCCAGCCCCTGGTCTCCGCCAGGCGCTTCCTGAGACTGCTCGGCCATATGGCTTCCACCGTCCATGTGACCCCCAATGCCCGCCTGAATATGCGGTCTGCTCAATGGTGTCTCCGCCAGCAGTGGCGACAAACCACGGGCGGCCTAGCAGACCTAGTGCGCGTTTCCGAGCCGCTGGTCTCGTCTCTCCGGTGGTGGCTCCGGCAGCCGAACCTGATATTCGGAATGCCTTTCCAGTCACCTCAGCCGACCCGGGTGCTGACCACCGATGCATCCCTCCTGGGCTGGGGAGCACATTGCCAAGAGGCACGTACTCAGGGCCTCTGGACCACGTGGGAGTCTGCTCAGCAGATCAACTTCCTGGAGCTCAGGGCGATCCGCCTAGCTCTCAAGGCCTTCTCCCACCTGACTTCCCAACAGTCCGTCCTTGTCCAGACGGACAATCAAGTTGCCATGTTCTACGTGAACAAGCAGGGGGGCACGGGCTCCTTCCTCCTCTGCCGGGAGGCACAGAGGCTCTGCTCTTGGGCCGTCAGTCACGGCATTCTCCTCAAGGCAGTTTATCTCCCGGGCCAAGAAAATTGCCTTGCAGACAAACTCAGCAGGGTCCTCCAGCCGCATGAGTGGCGTCTGGATCCCTTGGTAGTTCAGAAGCTCTTCCTCAAGTGGGGTCTCCCCACGGTGGATCTCTTTGCCAGTCCTCACAACTGGCAGCTTCCTCGCTTCTGCACTCGTCAGCCACACCCCCTTCGGGTTGCGGCGGACGCCTTTCTGATCTCGTGGTCGGGGAGCCTTCTGTACGCTTTCCCTCCCATCCCGCTAGTCTCTCGGACTCTTTTCAAGGTTCTCCGAGACAAAGCCTTTATGATCCTGGTGGCCCCTCGCTGGCCCAGGCAACCGTGGTTTCCGCTCCTGCTGCAACTGGCGGTGGAGGATCCAATCCCTCTGGGGGTACAACCGGATCTCCTCACTCAGGATCAGGGGTCCCTCCTGCACCCCAACCTCAGGTCTCTCAACCTCATGGCCTGGCTGCTGAGAGGGTAGTCCTCGCTCCCCTTCTCCTGCCGGCGGAGGTGGAGGAGGTCGTCTTGGCTTCGCGACGGCCTTCTACCCGCAAATGCTACGCCCTTAAATGGCGTCGCTTTGCAGTCTGGTGTACCCAACAGTCTCAGGATCCCTTCTCCTGCCCGGTGTCGGTGATCTTGCAGTACTTGCTGCACCTCTCTAATCTGGGACTTAAGTCCAACTCCGTCAAAGTTCACCTCAGTGCTCTTTCAGCACATCATGTGCCGGTGGACGGCAGACCTCTCTCCAATGACCCTCTCGTAGCGAGGTTTCTCCGAGGTCTCCTTCTACTTAAACCACCTCTGCGCCCGCCAGCGCCTGACTGGGACCTGAATGTGGTTTTGCAGCGGATCACCTGTCCGCCTTTTGAACCTATGGCTACCTGTTCTCTCCGTTTTCTGTCTTGGAAAACACTGTTCTTGATAGCCCTCACTTCCGCTAGACGCGTGAGTGAATTGCAGGCCCTCGTGTCTGATCCCCCTTACACTAGGTTCTACAAGAATAGGGTGGTCCTACGGACTCATCCGAAATTTCTGCCTAAAGTGGTCTCCCCTTTTCACATCAATCAGGAGGTGGTACTTCCAACCTTCTTTCCCAGACCACACTCCAGCCGAGCTGAGACGGTCCTCCATACCCTGGACTGTAGATGGGCTCTGAACTTCTACCTTGACCGTACGCGGGAGCACCGTAAAGCTGCTCAGCTTTTTGTGTCTTTTGACCCCAATAGATTGGGGCTCCCGGTCTCCAAGCGTACTCTGTCCATCTGGGTTGCGGACTGTATCTCTTGGGCTTATGGGGCAGCCGGACTCTCCTTAGAAAGTCGAGTCACGGCTCATTGCGTTCGGGCAAAGGCCACGTCAGTGGCTTACCTCCGCTCTGTTCCGCTGGCAGACATCTGCCGGGCCGCTACTTGGTCTTCGAGCCAGACTTTTGCGGTCCATTACTGTCTCGAGAGGGAGTCCCGTAGGGACAGTGCTTTCGGACAGGCAGTCCTCCGTAATCTCTTTGAGGTCTGAGCAACTCCTACCCTCCATCCCGGATGTGGGCTACCGGTGGGTGATAATTCAGCGAAGATTCTATCCTTCTGTGCTGCTGAGCTAGAGGGAGCTCATTTTTGTGCTTAGGGTCTCCGGTAGCCTTGAGCTTGGGAGTCCCATAAGTGAGGACTGACTTCCTGCTTGGTCCTGGAGAAAGCGTAGTTACTCACCTGTAACAGGTGTTCTCCAGGAGCAGCAGGAATCAGTCCTCACTACCCTCCCTCCTCCCCTTGGAGTTGCAATCATCTGCTTATGTTCTTTTTGCAAATTTTTATGCTGTCTTTTTTAGCTATGTCATCTGACTGGCTAAGATGGCACCCTCGGGCGGGAAGACGACCGCGCATGCGCGCTGCAATTCCCAAAGGCTTTCTTTGAAAGCTGGGGAAAATTGCTCCGCGAGGGCTCCCTCGGCGCCGACGTCACCCATAAGTGAGGACTGATTCCTGCTGCTCCTGGAGAACACCTGTTACAGGTGAGTAACTACGCTTTCCAGGTCATTTATGAATATGTCAAAAAGCAGCGGACCCAGCACAGATCCCTGTGGTACTCCACTAGTCATATTTTTCCATTGGGAAAATTGGCCATTTAGCCCTACTCTCTGCTTTTTATCTTTTATCCAGTTCCTGATCCACAGTAGTACACTGCCTCGTATCCCATGACTTTTTAATTTTGCCAAATGTCTCTGATGAGGGACCTTGTAAAAGGCTTTCTGAAAGTCCCAGATACACTATATCGACTGATTCATCTTTGTCTACCTGTTTGTTCACACCTTCAAAAAAACATAACAGATTAGTAAGACAAGATCTTCCTTGTCTAAAGCCATGTTGGCTGTCTCCCATTAAGCCATGACTTATCTACATGCTGAGAAATTTTGTTCTTTATGATGGTTTCTACCATTTTTTCCGGTACTGATGTCAGGCTCACCTGTCTAGTTTCCCGGATCATGCCTGGAACCCTTTTTCAAAATTGGTGTTACATTGGCCATCCTCCAGTCTTCAGGTATTACAGTTGATTTTAATGATAGTTCACAGATTACTAATAGCAGGTTTGCAATCTCATATTTCAGTTCTTTCAACACCCTTGGATGTATACCATCTGGTCCAGGTGATTTGCTACTCTTCAGTTTATCAAAGAGTTGTAATACATCTTCCCGGTGTATCAATATTTCTTTCAATTCTTCTGCAGTATCTCCTTTAAATACCACTTCAGTCATGGGTAACATCCCTACATCTTTCTCAGTAAAGACAGAAGCAAAGAATTCATTCAGTTTCTCCTCTATAGCCTTTTCCCCTCTTACTACCCCTTTTACCCCTCTATCATCTAATGGTCCAACTGACTCTCACAGGTTTTTTTGCTACAAATGTGCTTGAAGTCTTTATTACGCATTTTTGCTTCCATAGCAAGTTTCTTCTCAAATTCTTTTTGCCTGCCTTATCAATGCCTTGCATTTAACTTGCCAGTGCTTGTGCCATTACCAGTTTTCATAATTTGGCTCTTTTTTCCATTTTCTGAAAGATGATTTTTTGGCAACAGCCTCTCTGACCTCACCTTTAAACCATGTTGGCAGTTTTTTGGACCGCCTTCCACTTTTCTTAAAGCGTGGAATACAGCTGGCCTGGGGCTTCCAAGATAGTATTTTTAAACACCCAAGCTTGATCTAAGTCTTTGACCTTTGCAACTGCTCCTTTTAGTTTTTTCTTTCTATTTTCCTCATTTTATCATAGTCTCCCTTTTGAAAGTTAAAAGGTATTCTCCAGGACCAAGCAGGAAGTCAGTCCTCACTTACAGGTGACATCGACGCCGATGGAGCCCCCGTGCGGAGCATTTCCCCAGCTTTCTAAGAAAGCCTTTGGGAATACTGCACGCATGCACGGTTCCCTTCCCGCCTAAAGGTGCCATCTTGCTCAGTCTTTCTTTTTTCGTGGAGCCCACCGGACGTCTGTCCGTGTCACCCAGAAAAATTGACGTTTTTCTTGCGATTTCATTGTGTTTTTTCTCCGGTTCGACGACAGTTCCCCTTCCCGTCGGGTTCGGTACACCGGTATCAAGCCCGTCTTCTATTTTTCAGTTTTTGCCCTTCGTGGCTGGCGTTCGCGTCCTTTTTGTCTTTTCCCTGGAAGGCCGGTCCTTTGACCTCGCAGGGGTCTTTTTTTCCCCCGATGGCTTCCAGTGATTTCAAAAAGTGTGATCGGTGCAAGAAACTGATGTTCTCTCACCGACGCACACGACTGCTGCCTTCGATGCCTCGGACCGGATCATGATCCTAAGGTCTGTGTCCCATATGGCAAAATGTCCACCAAGGCACTACGAAGCCACCAGCATCAGAAAGAAGGGATTTTTTCTGACTCTGCCTCCGGCCGGGCCCGGACCTCGTCCGAGGCCTCGACGTCTCGGGAGTCTGACCCCGAGCATCACTGGGGTTCCTCGGACAGGGGGTCCCCCGATCGGGAACTTAAGAGGAAGGAACGGCTTGTGAGGGCGCCGTCGGAGGAGGTCCCTGGTTCCTCGAGGGCCAGGTCTCGGACCCCCGACCGCCGTCCCGGGCCCTTGGAGCAGGAGAAGCCATCCAAAATACCTTGTGTGGAGATGGAGCCCGCCGGACACGTAAGTCCTGTTGTCCTCGTGGACTCTCCTCCTAGGGAGCCGACGTCGGGCCCGGCGCCGCCGCCGGGGCCCGAGTCGGTGGCTGCTGAGTCTCCTGAGCTTGGACTCAGGCTGACAGCCTTGGAGTGCAGATTGTCTGCCTTCATGGATCAGCAGCGGGTACTGATGGCCAGCCTCGCTGGTGCATCTGCCCTGACCACCGGGACATCGACGTCTAAGTCGACCCCGGAGACCGAGCCGATACTCGAGACTATGAAGGTTCGAGGTAGTCCTCAGTCACGGTCACCTTCGACCTCCCGCTCTGAACCAAGGGCGTCTACGCCGGTGCCTTCGGTGTCGGGGCGGGTGCCACTCAGGCCCGTGCGGTCGGAGCCCCCCGACTCCTCTTCAAATGAGTCCGCGTGGGAGACGGAGGATGAGTCGTCCCCGATACTTTTTGGACTCGGTGCATCCCTTCGGACACACCGCAGTCTGAGCCCCGGAGTAGGTCCCCTCCAGAGGACACCAGGTTCTCGGAGTTCGTCAGGGACATGGCCAAGGCTTTGGCGATTCCCGCGGACCCCGAGGAGGAACCTCGAGCCAAAGAGCTCGAGGCCCTCCAGTATGACTCTCCTCCGAAGGAGTCCTTTACTGTGCCTGTTCCTCCGATGCTGGAACGGCTCCTCTTCCGGATGTGGGAGGCACCGGCTTCATGCCGGTTTTGAGCAAGCGGGTCGATTCCATTTATCGACTCCGTGAGAGTCCTGGTTTCCAGAAGGCACAGCTGCCGCACCATTCCATGGTGGTGGAATCAGCCATGCATCGTCTGAAAAGCCAGAAGATGCACTTTGCGGTGCCTCTCGGCAGGGAGGCCCAGAACCTGGATGCTTTCGGCAGAAAATTCTTCCAGGACTCGATGCTTGCTTGCCGTGTCCAGTCCTACCAGCTGTACATGGGCATGTACCTACGGGATCTGGCGAAGGAACTTGCTGGGTTCTCTGCTGGTCTCTCTGGGGAACCTTTGCAGAGGTTCAAGACCTTATCCTCGGGAATCAGGGAATGCTCAAAGTTCATGTCCCAAGCGGCCTACGATGGCTTCGAGGCTTCGGCCCGTGTAGCGGTAGCCGGCATTGGGGCCCGACGCCAGGCATGGTTGCAGTCATCGGACCTCGAGCCCTGGGTGCAGGACAGTTGGTCGATGTCCCTTGCCGAGGTGAAAACCTTTTTGGCAAGCCCATGGCCGAGAAGGCGGCTGAGCTTGAAACCGAGCACCTGGCTAGGACAAGGCTGTCCAGAAAAACTTCTGCCCCTTCTCAGAGGAAGAAGGGCCCGGGTAAGAAGTCCTTTTACCCGATGAAGGCTGCTGCCTACAAACCTTTCCCTCAGTACCAGGCCTCCCCAGCAGGGTCAGCAGGCCAAGGGGCAGGGACATGGGCCCCGTAGGCAGAAGATCCCCCAAGCCTCCGGCTCCTGCTCCCACTCAGCAGGGAGGGGTTTTTTGACTCCCACAGCATAGCCTTTCCACCTTTGCTGTCCCATCTCTGCACAGGAGGTCGCCTAGTCCTGTTTGCCCACAGGTGTTCACCCATTACTGGAGATGCTTGGGTATTAAGCATAGTCCACAAGGGCTATATGCCCCATTTCCAACAGTTGCCTCCTACCTACTTCCCAGGAGAGCCTCCAAGACCTCCTCTGCACACAGACCTCCTTCAAGAACTTCAAGGTCTGCTTCTAGACCAGGCGGTGGAGCCTGTACCTTCCCACCTGCAGGGTCACGGGTTCTACTCCAGGTACTTCCTCGTACCAAAGAGAACCGGGGGCCTCAAGCCTATTCTCGACCTCAGGAATCTCAACAAGTTCTTGGAGAAAGAAAGGTTCAAGATGCTTGCTCTTGGAACACTTCTGCCCTACCTCCAGCAGGGACATTGGCTATGCTCCTTAGATCTAAAAGATGCGTACACGCACATCCTCATTCATCCAGACCACAGAAAGTACCTCGGGTTCATTGTGGGAGGAAACCATTACTAGTACAGAGTACTGCCCTTTGGCCTGACCTCCGCCCCAAGGGTCTTTACAAAGTGCTTGGCGGTGGTGGCGGCCTACTTAAGAAATCAGGGTGTTTTTGTCTTCCCCTACCTGGACGACTGGCTCATCAGGGGTCAGACTTCCCAGGAGGCCCGGCTAGCCACCCTCAGAACTGTCTCCCTCCAACACCTAGGGTTTGTCATAAACTTCGCAAAGTCCACTTTACTCCCCTCCCAGAACCTAGAGTTCATAGGGGCAAGGTTGGACTCCCTGCAAGCAAAGGCTTACTTGCCAAGGGACAGGGCTCAAAGACTCATAGACTTAGCAAGCCAGTTTCTGAGCAGGCCACAGGTCTTCGCCAGACTCTGTGCAAAGCTCCTGGGCCACATGACATCGACAGTGCATGTGACACCCAATGCCCGCCTCCACATGAGGCCTGCACAGTGGTGTCTCTGGACTCAGTGGAAACAAGCCACAGGAAGCCTCACAGACAAAGTGCTGGTGTCCAAACCATTCCTGGACTCCCTACAGTGGTGGCTACACCCCCCCCCCCAACTTATTACAGGGGGTGCCTTTTCTGGTGCCTGTTTCCACAGTGGTGTTGACGACCGATGCCTCCTTGCAGGGCTTTGGTGCACATTGCTTGGACAGGTGCACCCAGGGCCTGTGGTCTCCATGGGAGGCCACACAGCAAATCAACCTTCTGGAACTCCGGGCTATTCGCTTAGCCCTCAAAACCTTCTCACACATTGCTCACCAGTCTGTTCTGGTGCAGACGGACAGTCAGGTGACCATGTTCTATGTGAACAAGCAGGGAGGCACGGGATCCAGGCTCCTGTGTTGAGAGGCACAGGCCCTGTGCTCTTTTGCTCTCAACCACAACATGTTTCTCAAGGCTGTTTATCTCCCTGGCCAGGAAAACTTCCTGGCAGACAGATTGAGCAGGATACTGCAACCCCACGAGTGGCAACTAACACCCCTTGGTGGTTCAGAAAATTTTCCTGAGATGGGGACTTCCATCCATAGATCTCTTTGCCAGTCCCCTGAACTGGCAGCTGCCCAGGTTCTGTTCCAACGGAAGATCTATAGCAAATTTGCTACGACCTGCTTATCCATCTTTATGGTGTATATTTTAACCTGCCCATGTAATTTGGTTTATGTGGGCAAGACGTCGAGAACCATGAAGAAAAGACTTCAGGAGCATCGTTCTTGGATTAATGGAGCTGTTTTGACAGCTCCGTTGGTTTCACATTGTCAGGAATATCATCATGTGTTCACTGATTTGCGATGGAGAATAATTGATCACATTCCACTTAATATCAGAGGAGGGGACAGGCATTTTCGTCTGAGTTAGAGAACAATTTTGGATTTATACTCTGAATTCTGTTGATCCCCATGGCTTGAATTCAACAGTAGAATGTTGGACCATGGTGTAAATAGCGGGATCTGAGTCTGTCGGAGACCTATTGGTTACCAATCGGTCACGTGTTTACGTCAGGGGAGTTTAAATTTCTATGTTTCAAATGGAGTTGGGAGCAACAGTGTTTGAAGAAGAGCTGGGAGGACCGGAGGCTCGAAACAATTGCAACGTTGGGTTACCTTAAATGGAGAAGTGATCTCCTTAAATTGTTGCTTGGAGAATGAAAGTGAAGCAAAGTCACTTGGAGAAAGCTTCCCTGAAGTGGTTATCTTGATATCCAGCATCATGGTTCCTTCATTGAAGATCTGGGGCTTTATAAATATCTGCCCGAAGAGATGCGGTATATAAATAAGTGTTAAATAAAATAAATAAATAAAAATAAACCTCTGCGGTTTGATGAGAGCGAATGCAGCCATGCGATTCTAGAGTGGGCTTTGATGGTTTGCCAGTGTGGTGGACTGTTTGCGGATACGCTGCTATGCTGATATGCTGGACACCTGTAAAGATATCGGAGAGAAGCCTACACTCAAGTTAAGTGACTTTCATTTGACTCATGCCTTATGTGCATTGAATTTGCCTTAAGCCTGGAGTTTTAAACCTGGTGTGAAACAGGTTTATCCAATTGGTATTAGGGGGTTGAGGTTCCCCTAATCCTTGTTGGGGTTGCGTCCCTATTTTGAATTTAAGATAACAGAACACCGCACGACGAGAGGGAGGTTCCCTCATAGTGTGAGTTCCAACAAAAAATAGTTCATGGGTGTTTCCCTTGTTTGTTTGGATAGTTTATATGGGAGACCAAAAGGGGTTTTGATTGTTTAATAGTCGGGTTCTGTTCCAGGCAACCACATCCCCTGAGGTTAGCAGCAGATGCCTTCCTGATTTCTTGGTCCCAGGGCCTCCTGTATGCGTTTCCTCCCACGCCTCTGGTGGCCCGAACCTTTTTCAAGATCCTGAGGGACAAGGCCTCGGTACTTCTGATAGCTCCCAGGTGGCTGAGGCAGCCCTGGTTTCCGCTTCTGCTGCTGCTAGCCGTGGAAACACCACTACCGCTGGGGTTGCAACCCGATCTTCTCTCTCAGGATCAGGGTTCCCTTCTGCACCTCAATCTCAGATCTCTCAATTTGATGGCCTGGAGGCTGCAAAGGGTAGTGTTGGCTCCCTGGGGCCTACCCCGGGAAGTGGAAGAGGTGGTCTTGGCCTCTAGAAAGCAATCCACCAGGAAAACCTATGCCCTGAAGTGGAGAAGGTTCTCCATGTGGTGTCAGCAGCGCAAGGAGGATCCTTTCGCTTGCACTGTACCAGTAGTGCTTCAGTATCTGCTGCACTTGTCCAATCAAGGCCTTAAGTCCAATTCGGTTCGGGTCCACCTCTCTGCACTAGCAGCTCACCACTCACTGGTGGAAGGACATTCTCTGTCGGTTCACCCCTTGGTGTCCAGGTTTCTCAGAGGCTTGCTCTTGCTCAAGCCTCCTCCATCCACCGGCCCCTGAGTGGGAGTTGAATGTGGTCTTGCAGCAACTGACTCGCCCACCTTTTGAGCCGATGGCTACCTGTCCTCTCCGCTTCCTTTCTTGGAAGGCTCTATTCCTTGTGGCCCTAACCTCGGCCAGGCGAGTGAGTGAGCTTTAAGCCTTGGTCTGTGACAGGTCTTATACTCGCTTCTATAGGAACAGGGTAGTTCTTAGGACTCATCCTAAATTCCTCCCAAAGGTTGTCTCCTCTTTCCATCTCATCCAGGAGGTGGTTCTTCCAACGTTCTTCCCTAGGCCCCATGCCAGCCGGGCTGAGATAGTCCTGCATAACCCTGGACTGTAGGAGGGCCCTATCCTTCTACATTGAACATATGCAGGGTGTGGTACCGAAAGCACTCCTGAACAGATGGAATGGGAAAATAGCGAGCACTTTACCTTTAAAAGTAAGAGCAAGCCAGGTTCCCATGGCAACAGGAAGCTTTCAGCCAGAACGGAGCTCAGCCATAGCCATGACGTAAGAGCTGAAGGCAGCTCTAATGATTTGCACCTGAGTAACCAGAGGGGTGTGACTGCAGGAGGAAGCCGTTTTAAACCGGCTTCAGAGTCAGTCTTGGAGGACCAGCACAGGAACAAGGAGGAGATCAGGCACAGCCAGGAGTGGGAGAAGCCACACCGGCAGGAACACAGCCAAGAGAAAGAGAACTGTGGAACAGAAGGCAGAGAGAAGCCTCTGCAATTGTCCAAACCACTTCAACAAGGAAGGCACGCAGGAAGGCAGCAACCAGCGACCATCTACTGCTGACCCGATCGGGGGTTGAAGCGCCGAGCAGGCCAGCAAGCACTCCTCTCGGTCCTCCGGCCCAATCCGGGCTGTGGGAGGAACAAAGGCCGCATATTTAAAGCACCGCCAGCGGCGGGAATAGCCTTTTCCAACCAGCGACCATCTACTGCTGACCCGATCGGGGGTTGAAGCGCCGAGCAGGCCAGCAAGCACTCCTCTCGGTCCTCCGGCCCAATCCGGGCTGTGGGAGGAACAAAGGCCGCATATTTAAAGCACCGCCAGCGGCGGGAATAGCCTTTTCCAACCAGCGACCATCTACTGCTGACCCGATCGGGGGTTGAAGCGCCGAGCAGGCCAGCAAGCACTCCTCTCGGTCCTCCGGCCCAATCCGGGCTGTGGGAGGAACAAAGGCCGCATATTTAAAGCACCGCCAGCGGCGGGAATAGCCTTTTCCAACCAGCGACCATCTACTGCTGACCCGATCGGGGGTTGAAGCGCCGAGCAGGCCAGCAAGCACTCCTCTCGGTCCTCCGGCCCAATCCGGGCTGTGGGAGGAACAAAGGCCGCATATTTAAAGCATCGCAGACAGGCAGGCCCGCGCCTGTCGGGCCCGCGCCTGAGGACCTCGCCAGAGGGCCCTTTGGCGTGGCCCTTAGGCAGGGCACTACAATCACCATTGTACACCTAGAGAACATTCTACTAAGAATAACACAAGCCCTTCGTCAATCCACTCTATCACCAAGCTACGCTATCCAGTCTCATCAGCCACTCTTATCTGCAGCCATCTTGGAAGCTCCCCGATCAGGGTTGAGCCCAGCACGAGCGCCAACGTCCAGCAGCCCTCTTCCCAGTCACATGCTCTGGAGAGACTGAGCCTTGCTGCCACCAGACCGCCTACACTCAACGAGAAATCATCATCCAAGCCGTGCACGGCAGAGCGTGAGCACCTCATGCCCTTCTAAGATTCTCCTAGCACAGCAAGTATAATTCCACAATCAGTATAAAGCCAGCAGCTTGCAACACAGTATCTAACACATAGGCTATTACTATCATCAACAGCATATCTTCCACCAGGACTGTTGTCAGTAGTCAGACTGTAAACAATTAGCATCGTATCACGTTTAGTACTGTTGTCAGTAGTGTATCTAACCAGCACCGTTGTCAGTAGACAACCTGCAAATAGTTAACATTATTCCACACTATTACTGTTGTCAGTAATATATCTACAGTCAGTACTGTTGTCAGTTATCTGTAACCAGCTTACAAATAGTCATTTCTTATAGCTCTATTGTCAGTAGTACACATTACTGTTATCAAGAGTATTCTATCAATTGAAACAATTACCAGCAGCTAACCAGCTAGAAAATCTCTCAAACAATTTATTACTGTTGTTAATGGTATATTATCTCATTACTGTTGTCAGCTGTCATTACCGTTCCCAGTAGTATAATATCTCATTACTGTTGCCAGTAATACCTTATTAATCATAAACATTGTAAGATAATAGCCAGCCAGTAACTCTCAATCAATCTATTACTGTTACCAGTAGCATATTATCATCTACCAGGTTTACTATCAGTTACAATCACAATAATATACTGTTGTCAGTAGCTTATGCCAATCAGGATTGATACTGTTTCTAGCAGCTCTACTTACAACTCCTGCATACTCCAAATCCCCATTGGAATACCTTGCTCACATCTACTTACCCTACTATATTACTCCATAGCTCCACCAACACCAACCCTTTAAAAATGCCACGCTCAAACATCAAAAAAATGAAAATATTCTATATTGGCTTAGTCTTAGCAATACTAGCCATTGACTTAACCCTAAGCCTAAACAGCTTAAACCACAAAACAATCCCTATTATTCATACACACATGCGAAACTACCACCAAATTGGACACAATTATCAAAATAACCATCCCAGATCAAATTTACATAGACTGATTCACATAAAACAAATAAACACAATACAAACACTCAAGGGAACACACATAAATAATACACCTTCCCTCTCATGTATTCTTATCAACGCAAGGTCGATGAAAAACAAACTACCTATATTTAATGATTTAATATCCGACTTAAAACCAGACATATTATGCGTTACAGAAACTTGGCTCTCAGATACCGATTCAGTCTACATAAACCAACTTAATACAGAAGACTATGACACCTTCTATAAACATAGAACTAACAGAAAAGGCGGAGGTGTTTTAATGATGACAAAAAAGGTACTATGCGCCAAAGCAATACAATCCAATATTTCTGACAAAATAGACACACTACTAATAAATATTGGCTTCATGAAACTTTGCTTGGTATATAGGCCCCCAAACCAAAAATTAGACTGCATTGACTCTCTCATTGAACTCCTCAGCTCCTCAACTGAACAACACCCCATAATGATGCTAGGAGATTTCAACCTTCCCTCGCTACCAACATCAGAATCTAAACTATTCTTTGATACTATCTCCGACATAGAATATCAGAAAATAATAACATATCTACACACATCAAAGGTGGAATTCTTGATCTTGTCCTTCTCCCTAACTCACTCTTCAAACTAATCAACCCAAATTCAGTTGAATGCACTCAAATACCCTGGTCAGATCACCACATTATTAAACTAAACCTGACATATCCATCCACTAATACTAACAACTACATCAGAAATGTCACAACCACAAGATTTAAAAAGTTTAACAATGATGAATTTATCGACTTAACAATCCCCCACCTCGTCACAACAGAGACGAATTTAGATAACACTGTTAAAAACACGCATGACACCATCTACAATGCCGCAAAAACTAATCAAATACACAAAAAGAGTAACCACTCTAACACCAATGCCAAACCATGGTTCAATACTACACTAAATCAGATGAAAAGGAACCTTAGAAAACTAGAACATAACTGGCGTAAATCCAAATTGACGATACACAAAGAAATATACAATAATCTACTCACTAAATACAAAGATACCTTGGATAGCACAAAAAAAGAATATTATGCCAAAATACTCTCAAAATCATATAACAGACCAAGAGAATTATTCTCCATTGTCAGAAATCTAACCAACCCCCAAACTTCTGACAGCGAAATCACAGACATCTCAGTCCAAACTTTAGCCCAACATTATCAAAACAAAGCAAAATTGCCATCAATACCTATAAACACTATCCTCTTGTCACACCAACATACAAACGAATGGTTAGAGTTCCATCCTATAACTAAAGAGACACTAAAAAACATCATCTCTGGCCTCAACACCACAACGTCTTATCTAGATCCATGTCCAGTAACTTGGATAAAAAACACACTACCAATCTTATTGCCCTACATTCTCTCAATAGTAAACCTCTCACTTACCCAAGGCTACCTCCCACCATCTCTTAAACACGCACAAATCCGACCAATCCTCAAAAACAGCAAACTGGATAAAACATCCCCAACGTCATATAGACCCATATCAAGCATACCTTTTTTGGCCAAAATAATTGAAAAAGTAGTTCAATTACAAACACAAGATTTTCTTGACTCATCCTATCCTCTTGATGAGCAACAATATGGCTTTCGGCCCTGCCATGGAGTGGAAACACTCCTCACAGTTTTAATAGATGCACTACGCCACTGGTTGTCTGCATAAATGTGGTAGTTAATATTAGGGCACTTAAATATTGAGCAGATAGGTTGAAGATACAAGTTAAAAAGTAGGGCAGAGAGTGCGGTCCCTTGTGGGATACCCTGTTTTTTGTGGGAATGGCACTGAGGAGACCTGATCTACTTGTACAAATCGGCTCCAGTTATTGAAGTAGGATTTAAACCACTCTAGGGTCTTATCCTTACTGCCTAGTTGAGTAAGTCTAGAGATGAGCATAGTATGGTTAACATTGTCAAAGGCCGATGATAAATCTAAGAATATGAGTATAAAAGCTTGCTTGGTATTATCAATGCCCTTGATAATAGTGTCAAGTAGTGCAAGTAGGAGGGTTTCCACGCCATGGAATGGGCAGAACCCATATTGGTGTTCATCTAGAGGTGTAGATGAGTTTATAAAGTCCTGCAATTGGATTTGCACAACATTCTCTATAATCTTAGAAAGGAAAGGCATGCTGGCAATAGGGCGATACGATGTATGGTTACTATTGTCCAGGGATTTATTCTTTAGTAATGGGCGGATCGCTGACCGTTTAAGGTCATTTGGTATGAGACCTTGAAGTAGTGATTGATTCACTATGTTCAGAATGTGAGGGGCTAGTTCTGATTTAGCTGCTTTGATCCATGATTTAGGACAAGGATCTAACAGTGAGGTGGTAGTATTAAGATTTGAGATTGTCTGAATCAATTGTTTCTTTGTGATAGTATGGAAATAGCTCCATTCATTAAGGTTGTCAGCTGGGGGAGCTAACAGAATAAGTTTGAAGTGGCTATTCTGCTTGAGTTTGTTAGCAAAATGGTTTGCTAGAGTTTGAGGGCTGATGGGGATCTTATGAGTGCTATTAGTGGGAACTTTGGTCAAAGATTTAATAATTTCAAATAACTCTCTAGGCCGGTTTATGGCCTTTGATAAGAGATTGGAATGGTGGTGTTTTTTGGTGGTGTTGATAGCGTCCTTGTAGGATTTAAGGGATGAAAAGTAATGTAGTCTAAGTTCTGTCGTTTTCTTCCTTCGCCATGTAGTTTCTAGTTTCCTGAGAGCCTTTTTTAGAGAAGCTAACTCAGCAGTAAACCATCTCTTTTATTTTGTTTGGACCATTTCTGTGAGGGCAATGGTTCTGATGCTGACCTTAGAGTTGAATTCCAGTTTGTTACTAAATCGCTAAGAACTTTTGAATTGTCATCTTAATAAAGTCTGATTCTAAAATATTTTCTTTACCAAATGTGCGAAATCTGTGGCTTTTGTGCGTTAGAATGGACTGTGGTAGGATGAGGATAGTGAAGTGAGAACTGAATCATGAAGTGATCAGACCAAGGCACTTGGCTTATGGTGGGAGGGTTATTTTGTAGTAGTTAAGTATCGTGTACTAGAAGGAATAATAAGTCAAGGATGTTGCCCTTGATGTGTGTAGGCTGATTGTCTATAACCCATTTCCGCCATAGCTTCCATGAAGGATGCTTCTTGGTCATTGGTAGGTGATGGTAAGTTGAAGTCACCTAGCATTATAAGGGGCTTTCTTAAAGAGGACCTGCAGGCAGATTCAAGGATTGTGGCTATATTTTGATTATTTGAAGAGGGGGGTTGATAGAGAAGGCAGATTGCTATATCTTTATTTTCTATTTTGAGAATATGCATACCATCCTGGTTATCAGACTGTGGGGGCTAGGTTAAGACTCGCTTTTGCTAACATGAGCGCACCCCCTCCTTTTGAACGATCCCTGGAGCAGTTGAAAATGGCGTATCCTTGTATGTTTAGCTGGTTTAGAAGTACTGTCAGATTCAGCTAACCATGTCTCAGTGACACATAAGAGATCGGGCTTTTCATCTTTAACCAGATCAATTGAGTGGGATTTTATTTCTAATTGACCTGGTGTTAATGAGGATGAGGGAAAGAAGCACAGGAGATTTAGGTATTTTCATGAGGCTGTTTTTATGAATTAAATTTATATGGATCAGTCTGTGATTCTGTGCATATTGGTAGGGGTTATTTTTTCCCGTGAAAGGAATCTTATTGTAATGTCTGACATGTGCGTGCTTTTGGCATTTTTATTCATTCTGGCCAACCCCACTGCCATCGCCTTCCCCTTTTTACATGGAATTTCAATCCATAGAGATTCTACAGCGAATTTTGTTTTCAGCAAAACTTTAATCCTTTGTGACTCAATGCCCTCTCTGACATAGAGCGCACCCCCTTCACCAATTTGATCAACTCTATCATTACGATATAGTTTGGACCCAGGTATCACAGTGCTCCACTGGTTATCTTTCTTCCACCATGTCTCTGAGATACCAATCATATTTAAGTTCTCATTTAGTGCTATATATTCTAACTCATCTTATTTTTTAGACTTCTAGCATTCGCATACAAGCATTTTAGATACTGTATTTTATTCATATTAATCTGGTTGTCAGTAGGCATGAGCAATTTGGAATCTTTAAGCTCTGTTTGCTCTGTACTCAAGAGCATTTGGGCTACCTTTGTCGTTACTGGAACCTCTCTGCTGATGTGCCCTAACTTCTTTTTTTTGGTAGTATCCTTCAAGGATACCTTGTTCCGAACCATGCGCTTTTGGGCGACTGTTGGCTCTCCCCTATTATCTTTATTTAAAAGCTGCTCTATCTTGTTTTTAAAAGTTAATGCCAGCAGCCTGGTTCCATCCTGGTTAAGGTGAAGCCCATCACCTTGGAAGAGCCCCTCCTTTCCCCAGAATGTTCCCGAGTTCCTAACAAATCCAAAACCCTCATCCTTGCACCATTGTCTCATCCACGCATTGATACTCCGGAGCTCTGCCTGCCTTTTGGGTCCTGTGCGTGGAGCGGGAAGCATTTTGGAGAACGCTACCATGGAAGTTCTGGATTTCAACTTCATACCTAAAAGCCTAAATTTAGCCTCCAGAATCTCCCTACGCATTTTCCTATGTCATTAGTACCGACATGTACCAAGACAGCAGTCTCCTCCCCAGCACTATAAGACCTTGTCTAGGTGGCGCGTGAGGTCCATTACCTTCGCACCAGGCAGGCACGTTACCAGGCAATCCTCGCGTCCAACAGCCACCCAGCTATCTTCATGCCTAATGATTGAATCACCAACTATAACGGCTGTCCTAACCCTTCCCTCATGGGCACATGGCCCTGGAGAAACCTCTTCGGTATGAGAGGGTTTTGCATCACCTGGAGGACAAGTCCTAGCTATAGGATCATTTCCTGCTACACCAGGGTGATGCTCTCCAGTCACCTGACTTCTCTCCTGCATGGCAACAAGGATGCTGCCAGACTGGAGGTGGGACTTCAGGACTATATTCCTGTAGGTCTCATCTATGTACCTCTCTGTCTTATGTCTTCTGCTACTCTTGCCTCCAGAGATCGGACTCGTTCCCTGAGAGCAAAGATCTCCTTGCACCTTGTGCACACGTAAGACCCCTCACCAACTGGGAAAAAATCATACATGTGACACTCGATGCAAAAGACTGGAAAGCCCCCATCTCGCTGCTGGACTGCTGTCTGCATCTTCGTTTTAAGATTGTGTTTAGATATTTATGTTCTTTACATACTAAGGGTTGCTGGGTATACGTATACTAATAAAACTATACCTAATATGTTTAATTTACTATGTTCACCTGAAGTTTAATTAATCTCAGGTCCTTAATGTATGCTGATGAGAATAATAAACAGCTGCACCTGAGAGTGAATATGGCACTTCCTTTCTTTTAAGAGGTTTAAACACCTATAAAGCTATGATTATCCCAGGGATTGGGTGGGTGTTGGGGAAGGAGGGAGGGAAAGTAGACTTATTAAAAGCTGGCTGCTACACAGTACCCTGTAATCTGTGAGCAATCTCCAGGGGAAGTCCCACAGCCCTTGCTTTGATAGACTGAGTCTTGGAGTCTAAATTAAACCAGAAAGCTCTCTTCTGTGTTTTAAACTGAAACTGAAAGCTCTTGCTACTAGGCCCTGACTGATTTAATTACACTGGGTTTACAGATTAATCAGCTTTAATCTAAAGAATTCTTTTTCCTTAAGATTTAGAAAAATTCCCAGAAGTAAATACTTACAATTGCAGATCTCTCTCCAGAAGTAGCATTCCCCTTTTGTAGTCCTTCAAGACTCAATCCAGGCAAAGCTTGAAAGCCACTAACCACTCACATCTGTTCTGATGTTTGAACTAATCAAATCTGCCAAAAGGAGCGATCTTAAAAATTCCTACCATTCAGGTTGTCCTATCAATGGATTATCTCCAGTTTTTCCAGCCGCCACCATCACCGTTGTATTTTCTCAACTGCATCAATAATTTCAGCAACATGACGTGGGGCCTCTTGAGACATGTGTGTCTCCAAGGCTCAGCTGGTCATGCTCCCCTCTGACACATATTTTTTGTGCTAAAGAAGCCATGACTAGCGGGTCGTTAAGGTGGTTGTGTGCACAAGTCTCGCAGGCTCTGCTGCAGCCACTGCCATACTAAAGAAATGAAGCAGTGGTGTTCATTACTGGTTGAGGAGAGGAAATCTTAAAAGGGACGAGCACGGGAGGGAGGTTGGGTTAGAGGAGGCACGGAGGGGCCAGGACCATATGTCATTAGAAGAGAAAGGAGCTATTGGATGCAGTGGAGGGGGAAACATGGAGAAGGAAAGGAGAGATTAGACATAGGGGAGGGAGGCGATCATAGGGAGATGGAGAAGAAATACTGTACAGTGCATGGGGGTTAAAGGGAAATGGAAAAGAGATGATGGATTTGGGGTGAGTTAGAAATGAAGTGCAAAAGAGATGCTGATCATGGGGGAGGTGGGAATAGGAATGTGGAGATGGATGCTGAACATGAGAAGGGGTCATAGAAGGGGAGGAAATGCTGGACAGAGGTGGGAATAGGAAGGTGGAGGGCAGATGCTGGACATGGAGAGGGGTGAGGAGGATAGAAGATACTGGACACAAGATGGGGCATCGAGCTACAGAGTAGAGAAATGGGACTTGACAGGAAATAGATGGTGTGGAGATGCTAGATAGGGGAAGAAATAGGGAAAAGGGCAGGTATGCTGGACATAGGAGAGATAGGGAGAGAAAAGAGATACTTAATATGGAGTGGGTGATACGCAACAAAAGAGGTTGAGATGCTGACACGGGAGGTGCAGATATTGATGGGGAGATGGACTTTGAGGACAGAGGAAGGGGAGAGATGTTGGACAGTGGAGATTGAGATTGGGAATAGGATTGAGATTAAGGTTGGCAAGATAAAGTGTGAAATCTGAGTCCATGTGAAAGCTGAAAGAAGAGATCAATGCCAAAGATGGATGTAAGGGAGAAAAGTAGCAGATAGACGAGTCCCTAGAAAGAAGCAGGGAAAGCAGAAACCAGAGACTGGAACCAATATGATTAGAAAATAAAATGGACAGACAACTTGGGTAAGGAAAAAAAAAAGGTACTTTATTTCCATTTAATGATTGGAATATATCAATTTTATAAGTTACATGTGCTTTCTTTATATCCATCTTTCTATTTCACTGGTGGTGTTCTACATGCAGAGTTTGCTTCTTAGGGATTCAGTTTAACATTTTCTACATATTTCTATTTTTAGTTTGTGGTGACTTATTTTGTACTAGGTGAGGGTCTATCTGTGTTCTAAGTATGTGACCGACAGGGCCAATGCACCCCAAAAGACGAAATAGATGGTCACCTAGAGCACCGGTCATCCCAGGGCAGCCCATTACCGCCCCTCTCTGGGATTTGCAGAGGTGGCAGTGCCATTTAAACAGCAGTTCAGGGCTTACCTGAACTTTGTCACTGCTTTGCTGTTTCTTCTCTTCTTGACCTACTGCTTCTGCCCTGTCTGATGCAGACTTCCTCCCCCCATGTAAATAGGAAGTCTGTGTTGGAAGAGGCAAAAGCAGCAGATCAGAGAGGAGGATAAACAACGTAGTGCCAGAGAATTTGGATAAGCACTGTGGTGGTGGTGTTAAGTGTCGTCGAGTCGGAGTCGACTCATGGCGACCCTCTGGATAGCTATCCTAAATTGTGTTCGGTCTTCAGTCAGGCGGCTCATTGTTGACAGACTGGTACCCGTAGCTGCTGTTATTGTATCGATCCATCTCATTGCTGGCCTTCCTCTTTTGCGTTGACCTTCTATCTTGCCAAGCATGATGTCTTTCTCTAATGATCTCTCTCTTCGCATGATGT
The DNA here is from genome assembly GCA_033557465.1 of Ichthyophis bannanicus. Classification (NCBI taxonomy): domain Eukaryota; kingdom Metazoa; phylum Chordata; class Amphibia; order Gymnophiona; family Ichthyophiidae; genus Ichthyophis; species Ichthyophis bannanicus. Next base: position 213,891,445 of record CM066037.1, read on the forward strand.
GTCCAAAGTATGAAAGTCGAAGTCTTGTCATCTGAGCTTCTAAAGAAAGCTTAGGTTTGATCTCCTCTAGTGCCGACTGGTTTGTTCTTTGGGCAGTCCATGGTATACACAGTATTCACTGCCAGCACCATAATTCAAAGGCATCAATTTTCTTCCTGTCTGTCTTTTTCACTGTCCAGCTTTCACATCCATATGATATTGAAAATACCATGGCCTGAACAAGTCGAATCTTTGTATGGAGAGAGCCATCTCTGCTCTTGAGAATCTTATCTAGGTCTTTCATAGCCATTCTGCCAAGAGCAATGCGTCGTCTGATTTCTTGACTGCTTGTTGCTTCTTTATTGATAGTTGATCCAAGTAGGTTAAAGTTGTTCATGATTTCAATTTCTTCTCCTTCAACGATGAACCTATTGATTATGCCATTTGTCATGATCTTCGTCGTCTTTACATTAAGGTGCAGGCCCATTTTGAGACTGTTCTTTGATTGTGAGGAGCAAATGTTTCAGATCATCTTTACTTTCAGCCAGTGATGTGGTGGTATCAGCAATAGCGAAGGTTGTTGATGAGTCTTCCACCAATCTTCACACCTCTGTTGTCTTCATACAATCCTGCTTCTCTGATGATTTGTTCTGCATATAAATTAAGCAGGTAGGGGGAAAGTATGCAGCCTTGTCTTACACCTTTGCTTATTTTAAACAATTCTGTTTCTCCTTGTTCCATTCGAACTGTTGCTTCTTGATCAATGTGCAGATTGTGCAAGAGTACGATCAGGTGTTCTGGTATATCCATGCTTCTTAACGTGGCCCAGAGTTTCTCATGGTTTACACAGTCAAAAGCCTTGCTATAGTCAATAAAGCACAAATAGATATTCTTTTGGTATTCTTTAGTCTTTTCAAGGATCCATCTCACATCCGCAATGATGTCTATAGTTCCTCACCCTTTTCTGAACCATGCTTGCACTTCAGGTAGTTCTTGTTCCAGGTATGGTTGTAGTCTCTTTTGAATAATCTTCAGTAGAATCTTGCTGGCATGTGGGATCAGAGCGATTGTGCGATAATTTCCACAGTCAGTTGGATCACCTTTCTTTAGTAATGGTATAAACACAGATCTTTTCCAGTCAGTTGGCCATGATGTCTTCCATATTTCTTGGCAGAGCCTTGTAAGTACGGTAACAGCTGCATCAGATTGCTGTAATACTTCTATGGGAATGCTATCAATGCCTGGTGCTTTGTTCTTTGATAAGGCTTTCAATGCTGCTTCAACTTCTTCTTTCATCACCAATGGTTCCCGATCATAAGGTACATGTTGAAACGGCTGTTGGTCCACTTGATCTTTATCATATAAAAACTCTGTGTATTCCTTCCACCTTTTCTTGATCTTCTCAGCATCATTCAACATAGAACCTTGAGCATCTTGTAACATTCCAATTCGAGGCTGGAACTTTTTCTTTAGCTCTCGTAGCTTTAGGAAAGCCGATCTTGTTCTTCCTCTAATAGTTTCTGCTTCTATTTCCTTGCATGCATCGTTGTAGTACTTTTCCTTGTCCTGTCTTGCTGCACATTGGAAATCTCTGAGTTCTGTTTTTGTCTTTCTTTCTCCTCTGGCTTTAGCTTCTCTGCGTTTCTGGGCAATTTTCAGAGTTTCTTCCGTCATCCATTTTGGCCGTTTTTGCTTTTTCACCTTTTGTAGACACTTCTCACTTTCTTCCAACACAACCTTCTTGATGTCATTCCATAACTCTTCTGGAGCTCTGTCATTTGTATCTAAAGCAGCAAATCAATTTTGCAGGCAGTCTTTAAATTCCAGTGGTATATTCTCAAGGTGGTCATATTTTGCTGCATTCATGAGTGGTTTGCTCTTTTTCAACTTTAGCTTGAGTTTGCATACTAGTAGTTGATGATCTGTACCACAGTCAGCTCCAGGTTTTGTCTTTGTTGATGTTATAGAGCTTTTCTATCATTGACTTCCACAGATGTAGTCAATTTGATTTTTATACAGTCCATTCGGTGAAGTCCATGTGTACAGTCGCCGCTTGTGTTGCTGGAAGAAGGTGTTTGAGATGAATAGATTGTTGGTCTTGCAGAATTCTATCAGTCTTTCTCCAGCTTCATTTCTGTTGCCAAGTCCATATTTTCCAACTACTTTGCCTTCTTTGTTGCCACCTTTTGCGTTCCAGTCACCCATGACTATCAGGATATCCTGTTTTCATGTTCTGTCAATTTCAGCTTGTACTTGTTCATAGAACTCTTCAATTTCATTCTCCTCTGCAGCTGTTGGGGCATAATCTTGAATTATAGTTGTGTTGATAGGCATTCCTCGTAGACGAATAGAGATTAAGTGTTCGCTGACTGCATTGTATTTCATTACAGTTCTTGCAACTTTCTTCTTTATTATAAATGTAACACCATTTCTTCTTTGTCTTTCATTTCCAGCATCATAGTCCATGTGATCATCTGATGCAAAGTGCCCGATGCCAGTCCATTTCAGTTCGCTGACACCCAATAGATCAAGTTGTACACGTCCCATTTCATTCTTGACCACCTCCAACTTCCCTTGGTTCATGCTTCGTACGTTCCATGTTCCAATGTGTAAGACATCTTTACAGCTTCTGACTCTCATTTCATGTGCAGCTACATCAGCAGTCAGACGTCCCGAGGGCTTTGATCCAACCACATCATAAATGCTGGCTTTACTCTGAAAAGTCTTCAGCTCTTCCCCAGTTGCTAGTTGAGTGCCTTCCGACCTGGGGGTCTCATCTTCCAGCACTATAGCACAATTTGTTTTGTTGAACTATCCATTGGGTTTTCATGGCAAGATACAGAAGTAGATTGCCGGGCCTTTCTTCGCAGTTTGTTTGGTGGTGTTGCCATTGTCACAGAAATGTGATCCTCTGCCGTCAACACTATCCCATTCTGCTGCTGCCCAAATGGGTGGTTTGTCTTGGTCTGGCACCTCAGCTGAGACCTGTCCATCTTGGGAGACCCTGCCAGTAGTTAAACTACCGATAGTTTAGCTCTCAGCATCACTGATGCACACAAGCCCTCACAGCACGACAAGCTGCAAACCAAGTGAGGTTTGTATTGCAATAGAAATGTCATTGCTGCTGCTGCTGCAAGCTGCAAACCAAGTAAGCACTATATTGCAATAGAAATGTCATTGCTGCTGCTGCAGGTTCCAGAGGAAAAACAGAGGAGGTGGTGGGAAGCAGGAGGGGTGGTGGTAGGATTGAGGGTTCGCCTAGGGTGCCTCATATCCTTGCGCTGGCTCTGGTGACCAAGGCCCGGTATACTGTTAGTATAGAGTATCTCCAGGAACAAGCAGGAATGTAGTCTTCACATATGGGTGATGTCTGTACCGACGGAGGCCGCATGGGAGTGCTCCCGGAAAGCTTTTGGGAGCATACCACTGCCTGCGCTGCTGCCTTCCCAGCTTTGAGACTCTACCTCCTCAGTTCTTCATTTTCCGCAGAGCCAGCAGGAAGCAAATCCTGTCATTGCAGAAAATTTCTTCTTTATTTTTTGTGGTTGCATCTACCTTCCTGTCGATGGTGGAATGGGATATATTTGATTCTATCTTTTTCTTTCTTTAAAAAAAAGAAAAAAAAGGAAGAACTTTAGTTGTTTTAGGCATATCAACGCCATGTTAGGCCTAGGTCTTCCATCCTAGACGATGGAAAACCCAACCAATGGTTTTAGGAAGTGTTCTAAATGTGGTAGCACTATATCTGCTACTGATACCCATGACTGATGTCATAAATGCCTTGGCCCAGATCACCAGCCATCTGAATTTCCCCTTTGCAAGAAGATGACAGAGGCCTACGGAATTGGGCTGCAAAACTCTGCTCCCTTTTTGCCTCAGATGCGGTTTCACTTGCTTCAGCATCGAGGGCATCATCTTCCTCACATGGATCTCAGGTATCGAAACACAAGACAGGCTGCCCTCCCAAGGGTAGATCTCTATCTAAAAATAGAGATGCCTCGAGCATTGCCCTGGAAGTGGATCGACCGACCAAACTACCCCAGTGGGAGGACCTCCCCTCCAGAGCCGCAAAAAGGGTCCAAGATGCTCCCGAGGCCTCCACCTCAGGAGAGCTTCTGCTGCCAAGCTCTGGAACGGTAACCCATGCTTCCAGTACCGATATCCAGGCATTGGCAAGCTCTGTGGATCAGCGTATGCTGGCTATTGAGCGGAGTCTAGTGGCTCTGTTAGCAGCATCTCTATCGGTCATCATCGGTACTGGAACCATCCACGATGCCCATGCAGTCTGCATTGGGTTTCATGCCACTCGGCATGCTTCCACTCATACCAGCTCTTGAGTCCGTTCCTGGTTCCAAGGTAGCAGTACGGCAAGTCCCGTGAGCCAATACCGATCTTGATCTTGATCGGTACTGGACCTTGCAAGAACAGGAGCCATCACTCCTGTTGATGCTTTGATTCGACCGATTCCAATTCTTTGGATGATGAATCGATCGGTATCCGAGAGATGCGCAGTCTTCCGGAGGAACCCTCACCGTCGCCACAAAACGCATGTCCCCTGCCGAAGATGTCTTTCCAAGAGTTTATTAAAGATATGGCAAGGGGGCTATCCATTACTCTTGCATTTGAGAAAGAACCCAGAGCAGAGGAATTGGACATTCTCCAATATCCTACAGCTCCTTAAGAGGCGAATACTCTGCCTATTCACCGTATACTACAGGATGCTTCGGTTGTGGGAAACGCCTCTCACCATTTCTCCCCATACTCGACAACTCAATACCATGTATCAAGTACCGGAAAGCCCCGGATTCCAGAAAACACAGCTTCCACATCATTCAATGGTAGTGGAATTGGCTATGTGTCGAATTAAAAGTTCTAAGACACACTCCTCCAATCCCCTGGGCAGAGAATCGAGAACCCTTGATGTCTTTGGGTGACTGTTTTCAGGCCTCCATGCTCTCAGCCCGGATAAGTTCATAGATACTCTACATGGGTGTGCTCTTTAGGGAAGTAACTAGGGATCTGGAATTGATGTCTTCTCTTCTCCCGGATGATAAGAGGGCAGACTACCTTACATTGGTCAAACATGTCCAAAATGTTTCCAAATTTGTTAACAGTGCAACCTTTGACTATTTTAGAAACATAGAAACATGATGACAGAAAAAGACCACAAGGCCCATCTAGTCTGTCCTTCCATAACAACAACTACAACAGTCCACTTTTTACCTTTAGAGATCCTCTGTGTTGGTCCCATGCTTTTTTGAATTCAGTTACTGTCCATCTCTACCACCTCCACTGGGAGACTATTCCACGGATCCACTACTCTTTCCGTAAAGAAATATTTCCGCATATCACTCCTGAATCTATCTCCCTTCACCCTCATCCCATGTCCCCTCGTCGCAGAACTTGCTTTCAATTGAAAGAGGCTCTCTCCCTGAACATTTATGCCACGGAGGTATTTAAACATCTCAATCATATCACCTCTATCCCGCCTTTCCTCTAAGGTTTACATATTAAGATCCTTAAGTCTGTCCTCATATGCTTTATAATGAAGACCACTAATCATCTTAGTAGCAACCCTCTGCACTGACTCCATCCTGTTCACATCCTTTTGAAGGTGCGGTCTCCAGAATTGCACACCATACTCCAAATGAGGTCGCACCAAAGACTTATACAGAGGCATTATCACCTCCTTTTTTCTGCTAGCCATTCCTCTCCGTATGCACCCAAGCATCCTTCTAGCTTTTGCCGTCGCCTTTTCTACCTGTTTAGCTACTTTAAGATCATCGGACACAACTACGCCTAGGTCCCGCTCTTCTTTAGTGGACAAAAGTACTTCACCTCCTATACTGTATTGCTCCCTTGGATTGCTGCAGCCCAAATGCATGACCTTACATTTTTTAACATTAAATCCCATTGCCAAATTCTAGACCATTCTTCAAGCTTAGCTAGATCCCTCCTCATGTTATCTACACCTTCCTGGGTGTCTACTCTATTGCAGATTTTGGTATCATCCGCAAAGAGGCAAACCTTACCCGACAGCCCTTCCGCTATATCACTAACAAAGATGTTAAAAAGAATCGGACCAAGGACAGATCCCTGGGGCACACCACTGGTAACATCCTCCTCAGAGTGAGCTCCATTTACTTGTACTCTTTGTCGCCTCCCACCCAACCAATTTCTAACCCAAGCCGTAACTTTAGGGTCCATCCCTAGGGTGCTCAGTTTGTTTATAAGTCGCCTGTGAGGAACAGTGTCAAAGGCTTTACTGAAATCTAAATACACCACATCTAGAGCTCTCCCGCGGTCCAACTCCCTGGTCACCCAGTCAAAGAAATCAATCAGATTTGTCTGACAAGACCTGCCTCTGGTGAAATGTTACTCTTCAGTGTTGAATGCACTAACAGAGCAACTTCTATCTGTATAGGTGCACGTAGGACTGCTTGGCTCCAAGCATCAGATCTTGAACAGTGGGTACAATATAAGCTGGGTACTATTCCCTGTACTGGTGAGAACTCCTTTGGAAAGGACTAGCAAGATAAGGCCTCTCAGCTAGATTCTGAACATACTACCTCAATAGGCTTCCGAAAGCTATCGCTAACCCTGCCAAGAAGAAGGCAGCAGCAAAGAAGCCTTTCTATGGTAAGAAGAAATATTTCCCCCCTTACCCCCAGCTTCTCAATAACCTTAGGGTACCCAGAGGAAGCAACAGCCTCCTAAGCAACAGAAAAAAAATCCACAGGCTCCTAAACCCCAACCAGCTGCGCAGACCCAATTTGTACCTGGTTTTTGACTTCTTCCTAGAGAGCATAGCCATTCTGCCTCTTGAGAACCCCCACCCCCTCCACATAGCAGGTAGACTCTGCCATAATGTCCTCAGGTAGCATCTTATCACCTCAGAGCAGTGGACACTAAACATAGTACGAGAGAGGTATAAGCTTCATCTGCAAAGCCCCCCCCCTCCACTCTGGTGGGAGAATATCATTCTCAACCCCCGTTTCACTGCTCTTCTGCAGCAAGAGATCAACTCTCTTCTGTCAGTGTGTGCCATAGAACAGGTTCCAACGTCCCAGCAGGGGATGGGATTCCTTACTTTCTCATACCAACTATCACAACATCTCACCTCCATCGACTTTCTCGATCCCCGCCAACCCGGATTTCGAAAAGGCCACAGTGTCGAAACAGTCCTCTTAGCTTTTCTGAACGAACTCCAGTCTTCTCACGTTACAAGATCCTTCCTCCTAGTACATCAGGTCACTAGCACTCACATTCCGCAATACTTAGCCAATCTCTTCCATTTCTACATTCCTACACGTAACCTCCAATCATTGCACATCAACCGTCTTCATCTCCCCCCCCCCCCAATCACATGCCCACTTGCAATCCACTCATCACGCAGCTTTCTTTTTCCTTGGACCCGCCCTCTGGAATTCTCTGCCCACATATCTCCGCCTAGAAGAAAACTACTCCAAATTGAAAACTGCACTAAAAACACACCTCTTTGCAACTGCCTGCAATCTTCCAGACCCTAACTGATATATGTGACCTGGTTATATCTCTGTTTCTCTGCTCTATGTCTTGTCTGCCTGCCTGCTGCCTTCCTTTCCTGTTACCATTGTATTTCTCTTCCTTTTTCTGGCCTTGAGCCTACTCTAAAATGTTACTCTTCAGTGTTGACCGCTCTGATGTCATAAAGGGCGGTATATCAAGTGAAAATAAAATGAAATGAAATGTTGTCCTTACTGATAAGCTGAGTTGAATACTTCACAACTGCAGAAGGCCACTTGTCACCAAAAATAATTTTATCTGCCCATTGACAGCCTGGTGATTCTGTTTTCCTCCCTTTTCATTTAAAGGTAGCCTGTAGCTAGGGATTCCTGTTACAGGATATGCTATCCTATATGTCCTCAGAGAAAACCAAGTTGCCTGTAGCAGGTATTCTGGTGCAAGCAGTAGAATAGAATTGCTCACACAATCCTCCAGCTCTTCTTGGAGTTGCATAAAGAACTGAAGTGGCCCCATGTGGTGGTGATGCGCAGCAAATGGCACATATGTGCTGAAAAGCTAAAATGTAAGGCAGCAATCTTCTAGCATGGGATTAGGTAGCAATAGTCCTAGAGAGCAGAGTTGCTCAGAGGGTGAGATCAGTCTGCTCTTTTTTTCAGCAGCTGTATTTTGATTGTCTCCTTTCTGGAGCCACTGTGATGGTCGATGGACCCCAGATTCGGAACCCCTTTTTTTTGTAGTAGGAATCGACGAAATGAAATTAGCAGGTAAGACCAAATTTTTTTTCATTTGGGGGAGAAAAGCTATGAGAATATTTCATGACTACATAAACGGGCTCAAGCAGGATCAAAATGCTGTGGAATATGATCAAGATTCAGTTTTTCAGCAGGAAGTATTTGAAAAGTCTCAGTATATTTACTATTTTAGATTTTACATTCCAGAGTGATTTGGCTAAGCAGAACTTCTTGGAGCCTAGAACAGTGAGCGTTACTTATTAAAGAATTTGAAATTTTCCAGGAACAAGCAGGAAGTCAGCCCTCACTTATGGGTGACGTCGGCACCCGCAGAGCCTGCGCGGAGCAATTCCCCAGCTTTCAAAGAAAGCCTTTGGGATTGCTACCACGCATGTGTAGTTCTCTTCTCGCCACAGGGTGCCATCTTGCTCAGTCTCCCTTTTTCTGCGGAGCCCTTTGGACGCACGTCTTGAATCTCAGAAAAAGTTTCATTTTCCTCACCTTAACAGGCTCTAATTTCTTTTTTCCAGTTGCACCGGTCCTCTACCCGCCCTCCCCTTGCTTTTTTTTTTTTTTTGGAGCTTACGGGGAAACCTTTCCTAAATTTTTCTTTTCGGGCTTCACGCCCTTTTTTATTCCTAACCGCTGGCTGCGTGGGTTTTCTAACTCACAGGGGCTGTTTTTGCCCCCATGGCCACCGGGTTTAAAAAATGCGATTGATGCTCTAGGAACATGTCGCTTATGGACACTCATGACTGTTGTCTATGGTGCCTGGGAGCCGACCATAACCCAGAGCTCTATTCATTCTGTAAGACAATGTCCTCTAAGGCCCTGCTCAGCCGTAAGCAGAAGTCTGAGGACATTTTTTGGAAGGCTGCCTCTGAGTCTCAGGTGGCGCCCGCGGTCGTCTCCACTCTGGTGGGTTCTCCCCCTGCAGCACTGCGTTCCAGGCGACATTCTGACCAGGGGTCCCCTGAGGTGGAACGGCGCAAAAAGAAGACCTCAAAGTCGTTGTCTGGGGCCCCTGACAAGTGCGAGCGCTTCCACACCCGGTCCCTTAGTCTCCTTCGGCGTTCCTGAGAGTCGAACAAGGAGCGGCCATGCAATGTACCTCGCATAGAAATGGAGGCTTCCTGCGAAGGCGCCTAGTCTCTTGAAGGTCGTCCTGGTGAGGACCCCCTGTCCTCTTCGTCGCCCGATCTGGTGACCCTGGTATCGGCGTCCCAGGGCCCCACACCCGCTTGGGAGTCCTATATGCTGGCACTCAAATGCAGAGTTTCTGCATTCATTGCTTCCCAGCAGGTTCTCACGGCCAGTTTCGCTGACTTGTGCCCAGAGACCGTGGGTCCCTCACGTGGGACACCCAAATCCATCCATCCAGGAAACCCCCGAGAGCCACAGGCCTCGTGAGGGTCCTCAATGTTGGTCTCGCTTGCCTTCCCATTCCTCGGAGGCGAGATAGTCCAGGGCCTCTGGCTCCAGGCCACCAGCCATCGGACAGGGCAAACCGCCCGGCTCGGATCCCTCGACCGACTTTTTGGACTGGGAATCCGATGGGGACACCTCCCCAGAGACCCGCACCCACTGGGATCTCCCGTCGGACCCTTTGCTGCTTGGATTTCAGCAGCGTTCACCACCCAAGGACACATCCTTTCTGGTGTTTATCCGGGACATGGCTCGGGCCCTCAACCTGGTCACCCAGGCTGAGGAGGACCCTCGTGCTGAAGAACTCGATATTCTTTAGTACGAGGCCCTGCCCAGGGAATCCCTCACCGTGCCTGTGCCGCCGATTCTATCTCAGCTGCTGCTTCGCATGTGGGAGGCTCCAGCCTCAGTTCCCATTGTGAGCAAGCGCCTTGACACAATGTACAAGGTACAATGTGGCCCTGTGTTCAGAAAGACCCAACTTCCCCACACCTCCATGGTGTTGGAGTTGGCCATGAGGAAGCAGAAGAGCCCGAAATTGCACTCGTCGGTTCCACTGGGCCGGGAGTCGATAATCCTTGATGCCCAGGGCCTCAAGGCTTACCAAGGCTCCATGTTCTCTTGTTGTATTCAAGCATACCAACTCTACATGGGCATGTTCTTGTGGGACTTGGCCAAGGAGCTCGGAGGTTTCTCTGCGGGCCTCAAGGGCAAGCCTCTCAATAGGTTCAGTGCCCTGATGAAGTCCGTCGCAGACTGCTCTAAATACCTCTCCCGAGCTGCCTACGATGGATTTGAGTCATCAGCTCGGGTGGCGGCCGTGGGCATCGGAGCCCGCTGCCAGGCATGGCTTCATTTGTCAGATTTGGAGCAGTGGGTGCAGGAAAAACTCCTGGACATCCCCTGCCTTGGCAAACAGCTCTTCGGCAAGCCGATGGAACATAATGCCGCAGAGATAGAGATGGAGTTCGTCACCAGAACCCCTCTCTCGCGCAAGACCTCCTCCCTCCCCCAGAAAAAGCAACAGGCCAAGAAGCCTTTCTTTTCCAGGAAGGGCCTTCAGTACCGTGGCTACCAACCGTACCTGACCACCCCCACGCCGATCACTCTGGCGCAGGGTAAGTCTGGCTAGGGGCATCGCAAGCTGAAAGGGCACAAAGCCCAAACCCCTGCTCCACCACAACTCACACAGGGGGTTTGATGCCATTGACATAGGTCCTCTTCCTCCGGCAACGCAGCAGCCAGTGGGGGGACGCCTGTCTTCTTTCACACCTCTTTAGGCTTCCATCACCTCAGACACCTGGGTTCTCCAGGTCGTCCGAGATGGCTATTGCCTTTGCTTCAACAGACTTCCACCTCCCTTCTCCCCGGTGGAGCTTCCTCAACTCCCCGCACACCAGGTGTTAATGCAGTGGGAACTACTCTCTCTCCTCGCCCAACGGGCAGTCGAGAAGGTCCCTCCGCACCTTCGAGGTCGGGGCTTCTATTCCCGGTATTTCCTCGTCCCAATGAAGATTGGGGGCAGCGGTCTGCGGCCCATCCTCGACCTCCGTAAGTTAAACAAATTCTTGGTACGGGAGAAATTCAAGATCTTATCCCTTGGTGTTCTGCTGCCCTTCCTCCAGCAGGGCAACTGACTGTTCTCCTTGGATCTAAAAGATGCTTACACTCACATCTTGATCCACTCCCAGCATAGGCAGTTCCTGCGCTTCAGGGTGTGGGGAGAGCACTTCCAGTACAGGGTGCTCCCCTTCGGCCTCGCGTCTGCCCCACAGATCTACACAAAATGACTCTCTGCAGTTGCCGCCTGTCTCAGGCGTCAGAGCGTACCGGTCTTTCCCTACCTCGATGACTGTCTCGTTACGGGATCCTTGGTCGAGGAAACCCAGCAAGCGATGTCGTGCACAATCCTTCTGTTGGAAGGCCTTGGGTTCTTGGTTAACTACCCAAAGTCCCACCTCGAGCTGGTGCAGGCCTTAGAGTTCATTGGGGCTTCGATACTCAGCGGGTGACCACATTCTTGCCAGCGGATCGCGCCGACCGTCTCAGAGCCCTGGCGGCTCGGGTCCAAAGTACCGCCCCCCTCCAGTCACAGCTCGGACTATGCTACACCTCTTGGGCCACATGGCCTCCACGGTCCATATGGTTCCCCATGCCTGGCTATACATCCAGAAGGCTCAATGGTGCCTCAGCACCCAGTGGAGCCCGTCCATCTGCCAAATTAGGGACCCCGTCAGGGATTTTCCCGACATCCGTTTGTCCCTGAGTTGGTGGCAAAACCCTCCTCCGGAGGTTGCCCTTCCAGCCCCACAGCATGACGAGGTGCTGACTACAGATGCTTCTCTGTTAGGGTGGGGAGTCCACTGCGGGTCGTTGTACACGCAGGGGCAATGGTCGCCCGAGGAATCTCTGCAGCAGATAAACTTGTTCGAACTCTGGGTGATTTGGTGGGCCCTGAGGGCTTTCGACGGCCACCTCAAGGGGCGGTCAGTACTCATACAGACCGACAATTGCGTGGCGATGTTCTACGTCAGCAAGGAAGTGGGTACTGGATTGCGCTCCCTCTGCCGGAAAGCGGTTTTCCTCTGCTCCTTCGCTGTCCGTCAGAAGATGTCCCTCAGAGAGGCCTATCTTCTGGGTCAGGAGAATGTTTTGGTGGACAGGCTCAGCACGATCCTTCGCCCTCACAAGTGGCATCTGGACCCAGGGGTGGTGGGCTGACTGTTTCTTTGCTGGGGGATGCCAGCGATAGACCTATTCGCCAGTCCCCAGAAAACGCTCCCCTCCTTTTACGGGCTGGTACTGCGCCCGGGCAGGGAGAGTCCGGATGCATTCCTTCTGAGTTGGTCCTCCGTCCTACTCTATGCATTCCCTCCCATCCTGCTCATTGCGAGAACCCTCCTCAAGGCTCAGCAGGACGGGGCATCGATGATCCTCATAGCCCCCTCGTGGCCTTGGCAGCCCTGCTTTGCGCTTCTGCTCTGGCTGTCGATGGAGCCCCCTGTTCCTCTGGGCTCTACTCTGGGTCTCCTAATGCAGGAGGAGGGGCGGGTGCAGCACCCGAACCTAGCCTCCTTATCCCTCATGGCCTGGCGGCTGAACGGGTCTCCGTAGCTTCGTTGGCTCTCCCAGAGGAGGTCCTCGCGTCGAGGAAGGACTCCACTAGACGAGCCTACGCCTTCAAATGGCGGCGCTTCTCGGTCTGGTGCTCAGGGCTTCAGATCCACCCATTCGATGGATCCTTCAGTACCTCCATCTCTCAAGGAAAGGTCTGAAGTCGAACTCTGCCAGGGTACACTTGAACGCCATCTCGGCGAACCACCTCCCCATCAAGGGAAAGCCCCTCTCGGGGCAGCCGTTGGTCTCCCGCTTTATGTGGGGTCTTTTGCTATCCAAGCCGCCCATCCGGCCTCCCCTGGCAGAATGGGATCTGAATGTGGTACTAATGCAACTCAGGCGTCCACCCTTCGAGCCGATGGCAGCGTGCTCGCTTTGGCACCTGTCCTGGAAGGTGGCCCTGGTGGCGGTGACCTTGGTCTGCCGAGTCAGTGAGCTCCAGGCTCTCATGGCTGATGCCCCTTACACCAGGTTCTATAGGAATAGGGTGGCTCTGTACCCACCCCAAATTCCTGCCTAAAGTTGCCTCTGATTTCCATCTCAACCAGGAGATAATCCTGCTGACTTTCTTCCCGAGACCCCACGCAGACCAGGCGTCGGCGGCTCTTCATACCCTCGACTGCAGGAGGGCTCTTGCCTTCTATTTGCAGCGCACCCAGGCTCATTGCAAGTCTGGCCTACTCTTTGTGTCCTATGATCCCAATCATCCAGGGCAGGCAGTTACCAAACATTACCCTCTCTATTTGGGTGGCGGACTGCATTGCCTTCGCTCACACGAAGGAGGGTGCTCCGTTAGATCAAGTCATAGTGCACGGAGTTCAGGCCAAAGCGGCTTCGGTGGTCTCGCTGCGCTCCGTACCCCTGATGGACATCTGCCGGGCGACGACTTGGTCTTCCACGAACACCTTCGCTGCCCACTACTGCCTGGAGATGGCGTCCTGCCGGGACAGCGCCTTCGGCCAGGCTGTACTCCATAATCTGTTCGGGGTATAAGCAATTCCTGCACTCTGACCCTTCTTCATGGCTTCCGAGGGTCTCGCCTCGAGGACCCGAGGACTCTGGCTCCTTCGGTCATCGACTTCTGCTCACGACCTCGTGGAGGTGTGTTTCTTTTGGTTACAGGTTCAGTAGCCTGTAGCTGTGGAGTCCCATAAGTGAGGACTGACTTCCTGCTTGTTTCTGGAGAAAGCGTAGTTACTCACCTGTAACAGGTGTTCTCCATGGACAGCAGGAATCAGTCCTCACTACCCTCCCACCTCCCCTGATGAGTTGCTGGATTTTTATTTTTCCCTTGCTATCTGCTTGGGAGGGCTCGAGCTAAGGAACTTGACTGAGCAAGATGGTACCCTTGGGCGGGAAGAGGATCACGCATGTGTTGTAGCAATCCCAAAAGCTTTCTTTGAAAGCTGGGGAATTGCTCTGCGCGGGCTCCATCGGTGCCGATGTCACCTGTATGTGAGGACTGATTTCTACTGTCCCTGGAGAACACCTGTTACTGGTGAGTAACTACGCTTTTTGTGCTATATATTCTAGCTCTCCCATCTTTTTTTATACTTCTAGTATTTGCATAGAGGCATTTTAAAGGTTGTATTTTATTCATATTGATCTGGTTATCAGTTGATAGGTGTAATTTGGAATCTGTCGGCTCTGTACTGAAGGATATCTGGGTTACTCTTATCTTTATTGGAAGCTCTCTGTTGGGATGCCCTAATTTCCCTGTTTGCTAGTATCCTTTAAGGATATGTCCTTCTGAAACATGTGCTCCTGGGCAACTGTTGACTTTCCTCTACTATCTAGTTTAAAAGCTGCTTTATCTCCTTTTTAAAGGTTAATGCCAGCAGCCTGATTCCATGTTCTTCCCAAGAAGGTTACCCATTTCCTAAGACATCCAAAACACTCTTATTTGCACCATAGTCTCACCCACACATTGAGACTCCAGAGCTCTGCATGCCTTTTGGGTCCTGCGCATGGATTGGGAAGCATGTCAGAGAATGCTACCCTGGAAGTTAGACTTTTAGGTAAGAGGTTCAAATCCATATTTGCCCTCCATAACCTCCCACCCATCCTTTCCTATGTCATTGGTACAAACATGTACCAAGACAGCAGGCATCTCCCCAGCACTTTCTAAAACCTTGTCTCGGTGGTGCGTTAGGTCTGCTACCTTCGTATTAGGCAAGCTTTTACCAGGTAGTTCTCGTATTTATTTGTGCTTATTTACCGCTTTTCAGGAATTAAATCGGCTTAAATATAAACGCAGAAACAGAAGTTTACATTGAATGAAGTTAGGTATTTAAGTTGTTTATTTAAAGTTGCTAGGGATACTTGCACTGATACAGTTATACCAATTACCTTTAAGGGACTTAGTTTTCCTCAAGATTAATTAACTTTAGGGCCTTAATCTATTCCTGGGGATAACCAACTGAACCCGAAAGTGACTTTGATCTCCCATCCCCCTTTAATAGGTTTAAGAGCCTGTCAAGCTAAGATGAAGCCTGTGGTGGGCGGAAATCGGGGTGGATGGGAGGGAACTAACACTTAGTAAAGGCTGGCTTGCAACACAGGTCCTAGACTTGTGCTGCTAAGGTAATCTGTTAACAGATGATTCACATAGCCCTTGGTTTGATAGAAGGAGCCTTTCAAATTGCTCCTTTGACCTTTCACTTGGCTTTAACACCTATTTAAAACAAATTTCTAAATCTCTTGCATTCTAAGTTTAAGGCCTATTTGTAAAGATATCTAGAAACAATTTATTTCTTTCAACTCAAATAATATTTTACCCTATTCTTCCTTCTATGCTATGCTGTACTCTGATATGATTCAAGGCTGGCACGTCCTTTGTACAGGAATGTTGCATGCACATGGCCCCGCACCGCGTGGGACCCTGTGCCTGACTGGCTACAGAGGGAGCCTGGTAGGCCCGAAGCTCCGACTGACCTCTGAACAGCCATGGAAGTACTGGCTCCAAAATCAGAATCTCTGGATACAACACAAAAAGACTGAAGTACTGTTCATTACCAGAAACCCTAACTTCCGCCCGCCAGCCAACCTAAAAGTCGGAAATGTAGAGCTTCAAACCAAACCTACAACTGGACATGAAATCCCATATTGGCAACATGGTCAAATCAACATATCTAAAAATCAAAACCCTCAGACATCTACGCCCCCTACTACAACCGGATGATTTTAGAACGATCTTTCAGGCATTAACGATTCCACATCTTGACTATGCAAATGCGATTCTGCAAGGGTTACCTCGATCCACCCTAACTCCACTCCAACTCGCCATGAACTCTGCAGCAAGAGTTCTAAATGGTGCCTCAAGACGTGAGCATATAACACCGATCCTCAAAAGTCTCCACTGGCTCCCAATTCACAGTAGGATCACCTTCAAGATCTTACTACTAACATTCAAAGCTATCAACGGACTTTCCCCCTCTTCGCTTGTAAGCCTTACGCTCATGACTCCCCCTACCAGAGCCAGACGACACGCGGCAATAAATACCATAACAATCCCCAAAACAATAACCCAGTGTACACAATCAACCGCAAACAGAGCTTTCAGTCTTTATGCACCTAGAAGCTGGAACGCCTTGCCACCCAGCCTACGAGCCATCACAGAGATAATTAAATTCAGGAAGGCTCTGAAGCACCACCTCTTCCTCAAGTGCTACCCTGAAGTAGGCAAGCCAAAACGCCCTAAACGCAACACTGATCCTTAATCACCCGGTAATCAAATCATTCCACAAGTGATGTACATAGGGCTTTCACCCTATGCTTTTGTGTATATAGTTAAATTTCTATAGGGTTTTCACCTTATGCCTTTGTGTATATAGTTAACATGTTATCCAAGTTAATCTCCCTGTTATCTTTAATTTACGGTGTAACCCCACTGTAAAACTGTTTTGATGTTCCATGTAAACCGCACTGATGTCGAATAGCGCGGTATATAAGAGTATTAAATAAAAATAAAATAAATAAGTAAAGAGCGGTGTTTGCCCTCTTTCCCGTGCCTGTGATAAAAAAGGAGACCACCGGCGTGCTGAGTTTCCCCTCTTTTCACCTCCCGGCACTTGGCACGCTGGCGGGCTCCTTTTTTTCTCCAGGACCAAGCAGGAATCAGTCCTCACATATGGGTGACGTCGGCGCCGACGGAGCCCTCGCGGAGCAATTTTCCCCAGCTTTCAAAGAAAGTCTTTGGGAATTGCAGCGCGCATGCGCGGTCCTCTTCCCGCCCAAGGGTGCCATCTTGCTCAGTCTTCTTTTTTCCGCGGAGCCCTACAGACGTTGCCTGTGAATCCCCGCAGAAAAGTTGATTTTTCTCTTTTTTTCTCAGTTTTTTCTTCGGTTCGACGCCGGTTCTTTTCCCGCCTGGACTCGCGACGCCGGTTGCGAGTCCGTCCTTTATTTTTCGGTTTTTTTGTCCTTCGTGACAGATTTCACGCTTTTTTCCTTTTTCCCTGGCTGCCCGGTCATTCGACCTCGCAGGGACCTTTTACCCCCGATGGCGGCCAGTGGTTTCAAAAAGTGTGACCTCTGTAAGAAACTTATGTCTCTTACAGACACTCATGACTTCTACCTCTGCTGCCTCGGCCCAGATCATGACCCCATGATCTGCACACCATGCGGCAAAATGTCCTCAAAAGCATTGAGGAGTCGGCAGCACCAGCGGGAGCATATCTTCTCTGACTCCGGCTGGGCTCGGACCTCGTCAGAGGCTTCGACGTCTCGGGACTCTGGTCCTGAGCATCATCGGAGTTCCTCTGAAAGGGGGTCTCTCCTACCCGGGAGCAGCATCGGAAGAAGAAACCCGCGAGGGCGGGATCGGTGGACGCTCCTGGTTCCTCGAGGGCCAGGTCGCATAGCCCCGATTTCCGTCCCGGGTCCTTGGAGTCAGAAAGGCCGTCAAAACATCCTCGACTCGAGGTGGACTTGCCCACTCACATAAGTACTGTTGTCATCGTGGACTCGCCTCCGAAGGACCCGACGTCGGGCCTGACGCCGTCGGGGCCCGAGTCGGGGGCTGCTGGGTCTCCTGAGCTCGGACTCAGGTTGACGGCCTTGGAGTGCAGTTTGTCTGCCTTCTTGGACCAGCAGCGGGCATTGATCGCTGGCCTCGCTGGCGCTTCTGCCCTGACCGCCGGGACGTCGACCTCCAAGTCGACCCCGGAGACCGAGCCGATCCTCGAGTCCATGAGGGCTCGAGTTGATCCTTGGTCGAGGTCTCCTTCGGCCTCCCGTTCAGGACCGAGGTCGTCGACGCCGACTCAGACTCCCTCGGCGTCGGGGCGGATGGCATCAGTGCCCGCCCGACCGGAGCCGGTCGACTCCTCCTCCGAGGAGTCGGCCTGGGAATCGGAGAACGAAGAGTCACCTGGTTCCTTTCGGACTCGGTGTGTCCATCGGAGACGGTTTCCCCCGGAGGATACCCGGTTCTCGGACTTCGTGAGGGATATGGCCAAAGCCTTGGCCTTCCCTGCGGATCCCGAGGAGGAGCCTCGAGTCGAAGAACTCGATGCCCTCCAATATGACTCTCCCCCGAAGGAGGCCTTTATTGTACCGGTTCCTCCCATGCTGGAACGGCTTCTCTTCTGCATGTGGGAGAGCCCGGCGTCGTCGCCGGTGTTAAGCAAGCGGGTCGATTCAATTTATCGAGTCCGCAAGAGCGCCGGGTTCCAAAAGGCACAACTACCGCACC
Organism: Ichthyophis bannanicus; assembly: GCA_033557465.1. Lineage (NCBI taxonomy): Eukaryota > Metazoa > Chordata > Amphibia > Gymnophiona > Ichthyophiidae > Ichthyophis > Ichthyophis bannanicus. Next base: position 213,909,898 of record CM066037.1, read on the forward strand.
ATTCCATGGTGGTGGAATCGGCCATGCATAGACTGAAGAGTCAAAAAATGCACTCCTCGGTACCCCCTGGTAGGGAAGCCCGAAGCCTGGATGCCCTCGGTAGGAAGTGCTTCCAGGGCTCTATGCTTGCTTGTCGAGTCCAGACCTACCAGCTCTACATGGGCATGTATCTCCGAGACCTGGCTAAGGAAATAGCCGGGTTCTCTGCTGGTCTCTCCGACGAACCTTTGCAAGGGTTCCAATCCTTGTCTACTGGCATTCGGGAGTGCTCCAAGTTTATCTTTCGAGCAGCCTATGATGGTTTTGAGGCTTCGGCTCGAGTAGCCGCGGCCGGCATCGGTGGACGCCGCCAGGCTTGGCTTCAGACGTCCGACCTCGAGCCCTGGGTACAGGACAAGTTGGTCGATGTCCCCTGCCGAGGTGATAACCTCTTTGGCAAGCCCATGGATGAGAAGGCTGCACAAATCGAGACGGAGACTCTCACCAGGACTCGTCTCTCAAGGAAGACCTCTGCCCCTTCTCAAAAGAAGAAGGCCTCGGGGGAAAAAGCCCTTTTACCCGAGGAAGGGTGCTGCCTATAAATACTACCCTCAGTATCAGGCCTCACCAGCTCCCCCACAGGGAAAGCAGGCCAAGGGACAGGGTAATGGGTCCCGTAGGCAGCAAGCCCCCAAGCCTGCACCACCGGCCCCTGCTCAGCAGGGTGGGGGTTTTTGACTTTCTCAGCATAGCCTCTCCCCCTCAGCTGGTTTCTCTCAGCACAGGAGGCCGGCTGGTCCACTTTGCCCACAGGTGGTCCAACATCACCACAGATACTTGGGTGCTTCAGATAGTTCAAAAGGGCTATCTTCTTCATTTTCACCAGGTGCCTCCCTCCTACTTTAGGTTTAGGTTTATTCATTTGATATAACCGCCTTTCTGGGGTAATCAAAGCGGTGTACAGGTAGTAAAATACATAAAAATTCATAAAATACATAAAATAGATAAATTATACAAAACATAAAAACAGAATACATAAAAACTTTGGCCATGGCCAGAAAGGAAAGGAAATGTACAATTTTTAAAAGGATAGGGACTAATATGCAGCAAGTACGGGACAGGATACAACAGGTGGGTAGGTACAGCAGGAACAGATTCATACAAAAGGAGAGGGGATATTGAATGCCAGTGAAAAGAGATGGGTTTTAAGGTTTTGTTTGAAAATTGCGAATTGTGGTTCCAGGCGGAGGGAAGGGGGGGAGAGAATTCCAGTGTGCGGGACCAGCAAAGTAGAATGCAGAGAGACGTGTGAATTGAAGGTGGGCACGGGAAGGGGGGGGGGAGAGCGAGACGGTTAAGATGGAAGGAACGGGGAGTGTAACGTGAGGAGTGAAAAGATAGAAGGTCAGACAGATAGGATGGGGTACCAGTGTGATAGACTTTGTGAAGTAAAGTTAGCAATTTAAACTGGAAACGGAATGAGACCGGCAACCAATGAAGATGGAAAAGTAAGGGAGTGACATGATCTCGAAGAGCGGAAGAAGTGATAAGACGTGCAGCAGTATTTTGTATTCTTTGGAGCCGGGTCACCTGGTTTTTGGGGAGGCCAAGGAACAGTGCGTTAGAGAAGTCCACCCGTGACATGACTAAGGACAGTACTAGTGTGGTCAGAGCAGAAGGGGAAAGGAAAGGACGGATTGAGCGGATTTGTCGGAGAAAAAAGAAAGAAGTTTTAGTGATATGGGAGATGTGAGAGTGAAAGGAAAGATCCGAGTCAAAGTGGACACCTAAATACCGGAATGTAGAAACCAGTGGGACTGGGGAATTGGAGAAGGAAGGGGCTAGAGTGGGGGAGGGAGCACCATAAGTAAACCAGATAGCAAGAGTCTTTGTGAGGTTAAGATGGAGGCAATTGGTAGTGAGCCAGTCAGCAACAGAGGAAAGGCAGGAATTCAGAGGAGTGAGATCGGGGCAGGAGGAAGAGGTGTGGTGGAGTAAGAGAATATCATCCACGTATAAAAAGGCTGAGATACCTGACTGCTGGATAAGGAGTGCAAGGGGAGCGAGAAAAAGGTTAAAAAGAAGGGGCCAAGAACAGAACCCTGTGGGACCCCACAAAGAATGTGCTGTGGATCAGAAGGGGGGAGAACAGATGAAGAAGGAAGGACCGTGCAGGAACGAGAAGAAAGGAAAGAATGGAACCAGTGATGAACAGTGCTACAAAGTCCAGCTTCACGAAGTCGGTGAAGAAGAAGGGAGTGATCAACTAAATCAAACGCTGCTGAGAGGTCCAGAGCAACTGCCACCGATATATCACCTCGATCGTGAGCTACAAGAAGCGCGTTAGTGAAAGCCAGAAGAACAGTGTCGACGCTATGCCCAGAACGGAAACCTGATTGACGGGGGTGAAGGAAATTAATAGAATCAAGGTGATGGGAAAGTTGTGCAAAGACAAATTTCTCCAAGAGTTTAGACAAAAAGGGGAGGTTAGAAACAGGTCGATAGTTGGACGGAAGAGAGGGATCAAGAGAGGGATTCTTCAAGATGGGACGGACTAGTGAATGCTTCCAGGGAGAAGGAAAAATTGAAAATGGTGAGGATATAGGGGAGAACACCCAGGGAAGGGGTGAGAAGCCAAGAAGAGGGAATAGGATCAGATGAGCAAGAGGTTTTTCGGGATGAGGAGATGAGATGATGGAGTTCGGGTGCAGTGATGGGTGAGAAGGTAGCCCAGAAATGAGAAAGCTGAGAAACAGGCGGAGGCGAAGGAAGAGAGGGGGGGGGGAGGAGATAGGAGCAGGACATGAGGGAAGGGAATCCCTCAAAGAAACAACCTTCGAGGTAAAGAAGGAAGCCAGTTGTGATGGGGAGGGGGCAGACTGGGTAGTAGTGGTTGATGAAGAGGTGTGTAGGGAAGTGAGAGAGCGAAGGGTGGAGTACAGGTGCCGGGTTTGATTGGGTGCCTGGGAAATGGCATTAGAGAAGAAGTCACGCTTAGCGGAGTGGAGTTGAGTGCGGTAGAAGGAGTGGTGGGATTTGAAAGCAGATAAATTAGCAGGGGAAGGGTCCTTGCGCCAAAGGCGCTCGACCCTTCGAAGGTGGGTGAGTTCGCAGAAGTCGAAGGCCACCATGGAACCAGGGATGAGAAGGACGCTGACGGGGAGGACGAGGACGGAGAGGGGCTAATAGATCAAGCGTAGCAGAAAGGGAAGAGAACCAGCAAGCGGCTTGAGAGTTTGGTGAGAGGAGTGAGAAATCACTGGGCAAAAGCTCAGAGGCGGGTGGGAATCTTTGTAAAGTGAGAGGGGTAAGAGCCCGGGATAGAGGCACTGGGGATGATGACATAGGGGGAGCTGGGGTAATAGAGGAAGAGACTCCTGGGAGGGAACAGGACAAGGTAAGAAAGAAGTGATCTGTCCAAGGGAGGGACGTGGCGGTCGGAACTGATAAAGTGAAAGAAGAGGAGGCAGGGGACAGGAACAAATCTAGGATGTGGCCAGCTTGATGGGTAGGAATGGAGACATGCTGAATTAAGGATAGATCCCGGAGGAACGAAAGAAAAGAGAGCTCTCTAGATGAAGAGGGGGAATCCATATGAAGATTGAAGTCGCCCGCTATGAGTAATTGGGGGAAAGCTAAAGAAACGTCAGTGATAGTTAGTAGGAGGGCCTCCCATAGTTGAAGGCGAAGAGCAGGAGGAGAGTAGATAAGAAGTAAGTGAATAGGAGGAGAAGTGTGGAGACGAAGGAGAAGAGCTTCAGCATAGTGCAGTGACGGAGAGGAGATAGATGTGTAGGATAAAGAAGGGTGAAAGATGGCAGCCACACCGCCACCGGACTGCCCAAGGCGTGGAACGGAGGCAGCAGAGAAGCCGGGGGGGGGGGGAGACAGCGTGCAAGAAGAGCATCCTCACCATCACGGAGCCAGGTCTCTGTGAGGAGAGTGATGCCGGGAGCAGACCTGAGAACAAGATCTTGAAGAAGAAGAGATTTATTTCGCAGAGACCGGCAATTAAGTAGGCCGATAGAAAAGGACGTTTGAGAAGAGCTGGGGAGGGCAGGAACAGAGATGGAGGAGGAGAATGAAAGGGAGCATAAGCGTAAGTTAGTGCTACAACGGAAGCGTTGACTGAGGGGTTTAGCAGGCCGCCTCCCCCAGAATGCAGGAATAGCAGCCATGGGAAAGGGAAGGGGACAGCACGGGGGACCGTAAGGAAGGGGTACCTCTAGAATGGCTGGGTCAAAAACAGGTCTGAACGTTGGTGGGAGGGGAGAAAAAGGAAGAAAGGACCCACCAAAGAAGGAACTGGTAAGAAAAATGAAACATATACCAAATGAACTGGAGAGCATGGAAGGGGCCTTCGCTCCCGGAGCGGTCCCAAGGAGCGCACCTAAGCCTTCCAGACTCCCTCTGCACAGGGACTTACTCCTTCAGGAGTTAGCAAGTCTTGTTCAGGAACAAGCCGTGGAACCGGTGCCCCACCACCTGAAGGGTCAGGGGTTTTATTCCCGATACTTCCTGATTCCGAAAAGAACAGGAGGCCTCAGACCCATCCTAGACTTGCGAAACCTCAACAAGTTCCTTGCAAAGGAAAAGTTCAAAATGCTTACCCTTGGAATCCTGCTGCCCTACCTCCAGCAGGGAGACTGGCTATGCTCCTTAGATCTGAAGGATGCGTATACTCATATCCTTATTCATCCAGACCACAGACAATACCTCAGGTTTGTGGTGGACGGACGCCATTACCAGTACAGGGTACTGCCTTTCGGCCTATCCTCCGCCCCCAGAGTGTTCACCAAATGCCTAGCAGTGGTGGCGGCCTATCTGAGACTTCAGGGTCTCTTTGTGTTCCCATACCTGGACGACTGGCTCATCAGGGCCCAGTCTGCCCAAGAAGCCACTCAGGCTACTCATCGCACGGTGGCTCTGCTCCAGCACTTGGGATTTGTCATAAACTTCGCAAAGTCCACTTTGCTCCCCTCTCAAGATCTAGAATTTGTCGGCGCCAGGTTGGACACTCTTCAGGCGCGGGCCTTCCTGCCTCTGGACAGGGCCCAAAGGCTCATGGATCTCGCCAGCCGCTTTCACAGCAATTCCCTGGTCTCGGCCAGGCAATTTCTGAGACTGCTCGGCCATATGGCTTCCACGGTCCATGTAACCCCCTATGCCCGCCTGAACATGCGACCTGCTCAATGGTGCCTTCGCAAACAATGGCATCAGGCCACTGGGAGCCTAGCGGACTCCGTACAGATCTCCGACCAGCTGGTCTCCTCTCTGCGATGGTGGCTTCACCTGCCAAACCTAGTACTCGGGGTGACTTTTCAGCCCCCTACACATTCTCAGGTCCTGATGACCGATGCTTCTCTCCAGGGTTGGGGAGCACATTGCCAAGGGACTTGTACTCAGGGTCTCTGGACTCCTTGGGAGTCCGCTCAGCAGATCAACTTCCTGGAGCTCAGAGCCATCCGCCTAGCGCTCAAAGCCTTCTCTCACCTGATTTCTCACCAGTCAGTACTTGTCCAGACAGACAATCAGGTTGCCATGTTCTACGTGAACAAGCAAGGCGGAACCGGCTCCTTCCTTCTCTGTCAGGAAGCACAGAAGCTCTGCTCTTGGGCCGTCCATCGCAACATCGTCCTCAAAGCTGTCTATCTCCCAGGTCAAGAAAACTACCTGACAGACAAACTGAGCAGGGTCCTCCAACTGCACGAGTGGAGGTTGGATCCGCTTGTGGTTCAGCGGATCTTTCTCCGGTGGGGCCTCCCCACCATGGATCTGTTCGCCAGTCCTCTGAACCGACAGCTTCCCAGATTCTGCTGTCGACAGCCGCATCCTCTTCGGGTGGCGGCGGATGCTTTTCTGATTCCATGGTCCACAGGCCTCTTGTATGCCTTTCCACCCATGCCCCTGGTGTCTCGGACGCTCTTCAAGGTTCTCAGAGACAAGGCGTCAGTGATCCTAGTGGCTCCCCGGTGGCCGAGACAACCTTGGTTCCCGCTTCTGCTGCAGCTGGCGGTGGACAAAACTCTTCCTCTGGGGTTTCAGCCCGACCTCCTCTCGCAGGATCAGGGGACGCTCCTGCACCCCAACCTTCAGTACCTTCATCTGATGGCCTGGCTGCTGAAAGGGTAGTCCTTGCTCCTCTCCAGCTACCTCCAGATGTGGAAGAGGTCGTCTTGGCCTCCACGAGGCCTTCCACCCGGAAGTCCTACGCTCTTAAGTGGCGTCGGTTCTCCATCTGGTGTACTCAGCAGTCTCAAGACCCCTTCTCCTGTTCGGCATCAGTGGTATTGCAGTACTTGCTTTCCCTTTCCAATCTTGGACTTAAGTCCAACTCGGTCAAGGTCCACCTCAGTGCTATTTCTGCGCACCACCTACCGGTGGAGGGTAGGCCTCTTTCCAGCCACCCTCTGGTGGCTCGTTTTCTCCGGGGCCTTCTACTCCTTAAACCACCTTTGCGCCCGCCAGCCCCGAACTGGGATCTCAATGTGGTTTTACAGCGGCTTACCTGTCCGCCTTTTGAGCCTATGGCTACCTGTCCTCTTCGTTTTCTTTCCTGGAAAACCTTGTTTTTGGTGGCCCTCACTTCTACTAGACGCGTTAGTGAGCTGCAGGCCCTGGTATCTGATCCTCCTTACACTAGGTTCTACAAGAACCGGGTAGTCCTCCGGACTCACCCTAAGTTTCTTCCTAAAGTGGTTTCCCCTTTTCACATCAACCAGGAGGTGGTACTTCCGACCTACTTTCCCAGGCCACACTCCAGCTGAGCTGAAATGGTCCTGCATACCCTGGACTGTAGAAGGGCGCTGAACTTCTACCTGGACCGTATGCGGGGGCACCGAAGGGCTGTTCAGCTCTTCATGTCTTATGACCCCAACAAGTTGGGGCTCCCTGTCTCCAAGCGTACTCTGTCCATCTGGATTGCGGACTGCATCGCTTGGGCTTACGAGGCTGTGGGCCTCGTGCTGGAAGGTAGAGTCACCGCTCATCGTGTTCGGGCGAAGGCTACGTCAGTGGCTTACCTCCGCTCTGTTCCGTTGGCAGACATCTGCCTGGCCGCTACTTGGTCTTCAAGCCAGACTTTTGCATCCCATTACTGCCTGGAGAGGGAGTCCCGCAGGGACAGTGCTTTCGGACAGGCAGTCCTCCGTAACCTCTTCGAGGTATAGGCAACTCCTACCCTCCATCCCGGATGTTGGGCTACCGGTTGGAGACGTATTCAGAGAAGATTCCTTCCTTCTGTGCTGCTGAGCTAGAGGGAGCTCATTTTTGTGCTTAGGGTCTCCGGTAGCCTTAAGCTTGGGAGTCCCTTATGTGAGGACTGACTTCCTGCTTGGTCCTGGAGAAAGCGTAGTTACTCACCTGTAACAGGTGTTCTCCAGGAGCAGCAGGAATCAGTCCTCACAACCCTCCCTCCTCCCCTTGGAGTTGCAGTTTTATGCTTTCGTTTTTGCTAATTTTTGCTGTCTTTTTGCTATGTCATCTGACTGAGCAAGATGGCACCCTTGGGCGGGAAGAGGACCGCGCATGCGCGCTGCAATTCCCAAAGGCTTTCTTTGAAAGCTGGGGAAAATTGCTCCGCGAGGGCTCCGTCGGCGCCGACGTCACCCATATGTGAGGACTGATTCCTGCTGCTCCTGGAGAACACCTGTTACAGGTGAGTAACTACGCTATCACAGGCATGGGAGAGAAGGCAAACGCAGCTCTTCACTCTTGTGGCTGTTCAGAGGTCAGCCAGGGCTTCATACCTCCCTGGCTCCCTCTAAAGCCTATCAAGCGTGGGGCCCATTTTGGGGTGTGGCTGGGGGTGGGGTGGGGCTGAGGGCCAGAGTGTAATGGGGGAGGGGACACTAGAGCAGGAATGGAGCCAGGACTGGAAATGGGCTGATGCTGGCAGATGGGGAACTGAGACTAGAAGGCAGTGGATGCTGGGAGGGGCTTGAACTAGAAGGGAGCTGATGATGGGGGAGGACCAGAAGAGGGTCGGGCTAGCGGCAGAAAAAAAGAAGTTGGAGAGTGAGGATGGAGAGAGGAACAGATAGATATTTTGTGTGGGAGGGAAGAAAAATCTGATTGGCTGAATATTGGGAGAGTTAGTGGGGATTGAGGATGGAGGGGTGAAATTTGAGTGGATGAAAACTTAATAAAGAAAGAAATGGAGGACAGAGCAAAATGGGAAAGATCAGTGTGTTAGTGGCAGATGGAGAGAGAATGGGAAAAACTAGGAGAGAAAAAAGGACAAATGGACAGCAGACAATGGAGAGTTAACAGAAGATATGAAGAAAGCAGAAGAAAGCAACTGGGGCAATTGCAACTGAAAAATAAAATGCCCAAACAACAAAGGGTAGGAAATTTAAATTTATTAACTGAATATGGCAGCTCTGGGAAATCTGCATCGCTAACATTTTAAGTTTTCTTTAGTAGAAGAGGAAATTAATTTATAGTTTTATTTCTCCAGTGTTGTACATTCAAAAGTTTGGTTTTTAGGATTTGCAGTTTAATTATTGTCTTCATATTTCTAAATTGTGTTCCCTTGTTCTATGTTTGGTGACAGACTGTTTTGCATGTGTAACTGCTGCAGTATTCTGTTCATGTAGTTACTTTGTGACAGTCTCACTTGTTCTTTCCCTAGTAGATGTATTTGTATTCACTGAGATGTATTGGTTTAATGTTTGCAGTGTTGCCTTTTGATAGGTAGGGTTTGATGGTTTTGTGAATCCTGGTGGTGCAGTTATGATTCGGCGGGTTTGCTATGGATTCTAAATGAGCAGAGTGTATAGTACTTCCTAATGTGCCTGGCCCTCACTTGGTTTGCAGCTTATCGTGCTGTGAGGGCTTGTGTGCATCAATGATGCTGAGGGCTAAGCTATCAGCTTAACTACTGGCAGGTTCTCCCAAAACGGACAGTTCTCAGCTGAGGAGCCAGACCAAGACAAACCACCCATCTGGCCAGCAGCAGAGTGGGACGGTGTTGGCGGCAGAGGATCATATTTCTGTGACAAAGGCAACAACACTGAAATTAAACTGCATGGAAGAAAGGCCTGGCAATCTACTTCTGTATCTTGCCATAAAAACCCAATAGATAGTAACAACAATAGAAATTGCACTATAGTGCTGAAAGATGAGACCCCCATGTTGAAAGGTACTCAACTGGCTGCTGGGGAGTAGCTGAAGACTTTTCAGAGTAAATGCAGCATTTATGGTGTGGTTGGATCAAAGACCTCAGGACGTCTGAAAGGCTGCAAGGATGTCTTACATATTGGGACATGGAACGTACGAAGCATGAACCAAGGGAAGTTGGAGGTAGTCAAGAATGATATGGAACGTGTACAACTTGATCTGTTGGGTGTCAGTGAACTGAAATGGACTGGCAGTGGGCACTTTGCATCTAATGATCACATGGTCTATGCTGGAAATGAAAGACAAATAAGAAATGGTGTTGCACTTAAAATTAAGAAACTTGCAAGAAATGTAATGAAATACAGTGCAATCAGTGAACGCTTAATTTCTCTTTGTATATGAGGAATGCCCATCAGCACAACTATAATTCAAGTATATGCCCCAACATCTGCAGATGAGGATGAAGTTGATGAGTTCCATGAACAGGTACAAGCTGAAATTGACAGAACATACAAACAGGGTATCCTGATAGTTATGGGTGACTGAAACGTAAAAGTTGGCAACAAAGAAGGCAAAGTTGTTGGAAAATATGAACTTGGCAACAGAAATGAAGCTGGAGAAATACTGATAGAATTCTGCCAGACCAACGATCTATTCATCTCAAACACCTTCTTCAAGCGGTGACTGTACATATGGACTTCACCCAATGGATTGTACAAAAATCAAATTGACTACATCTGTGGAATCCAATGATGGAAAAGCTCTGTAACATCAACAAAGATAAAACTTGGAGCTGATTGTGGTACAGATCACCAACTACTAGTATGCAAACTCAAGCTAAAGTTGAAAAAGAGGAAGCCGCTCATGAATGTAGCAAAATATGACCTTGATAATATACCACCAGAATTTAAAGACTGTCTGCAAAATTGATTTGCTGCTTTAGATACAAATGACAGAGCTCCTGAAGATTTATGGCATGACATCAAGAAGGTTGTATTGGAAGAAAGTGAGAAATCTCTAGAAAAGGTGAAAAAGCAAAAATGGCCAAAACTCAGAAAATTGCCCAGAAACACAGAGAAACTCAAGCCAGAGGAGAAAGAGAGGCAATCGCAGAATTCATCAGAGATTTCCAACATACAGCAAGACAAGACGGAGAAGTGCTACAATGACTCATGCAAGGAAATAGAAGCAGAAACTATTAGAGGAAGAACAAAATCGTTTTTCCTAAAGCTATGAGAGTTAAAGAAAAATTCCAGCCTCGAATTGGAATGTTATAAAGATGCTCAAGAATCCATGTTGAATGATGCTGAAAAGATCAAGAAAAGGTGGAAAGAATATACACAGAGTTATATGATAAAGAACAAGTTTCAACCTGTATCTTATGATCCGGAATCATTGGTGAAGAAAAGTCGTCGAAGCAGCATTGGAAGCCTTATCAAATAACAAAGCACCAGCCATTGATGGCATTGCCATTGAAGTATTACAGCAATCTGATGCAGCTATTATCATACTTACAAGGCTCTGCCAGGAAATTAGGAAGACATTATCATGGCCATCTGACTGGAAAGGATCTTTTTTTAAACCAATACTAATCCCAAAAAAACACATTAAATGAGAGACTGCTAGCTAAGCATACCAAAAATCAAGACCTCAATTTACTTCCCAACTAAACCACTCAAAGATCAACATAATCTTCTTGCGAGTTCTTACCTACCAAAAACTGTTCTTACTGTGACACTTCAGTAAATACATATCTATTCCAGAATAAGTAACAAAACATTTACAAGGGAATTTTAAATAGAACTGACCTCCCAAAGCAAGGACCTTAGATTTCAGCTGCAAAAAAGCTTTCCATCTGAGCTGGGCAACATCGGGAAACATCGGGAAACATCATTAAAGGACTCCCACAAAAGGAACCATCCTTCTTAGCAAAATATAATTTCATAATAGCAATCTTTTCACTCTCAGAAGAGAAGGTAACCAATAAGGTAGCCCTTTGTTACCTTATCTAAGGAGGTTTCTAAAAATTGAGTTAAATCTAATTGATCCAGGCTCACCTGCTCATCAGCCTCTCCCTCCTTAGCTATCTCACTACCTCCCTGGGATAGATAATAAATAGAAGTAATATTAGCCACATCAAATGTTAGACATAATAACGTATCATAAACATATTTTTTAAATAGCTCTAATGGAAAGAGAAGGCGTACCATCGGAAAATTTAAAACTCTAAGATTATTTGCTCTAGACAGGTTTTCTAATTTTTCCAATCTATTTTGAAGCACAATAATCTCCTTTCAATAAGAAGAACTCACAGCCTGTACACTCTCCGCAGACCCCTCCAACTTCCGAACCCTCTCACTAACAGCTGATAGAGATTGACCATGACCGTGCAAAACACTTGCAGTATCATGGGAAAAACTACACAGTTGAGTGAGAGTACCCGAAAGAACACATTCCACCCGATGTATAGCATCAAAACTGCCTGAAGTGCAAACAGGGTTCAGGAAAGGGCAAGGAATAAGAGACATCATTGCAGATGTTATATGGATCCTTGAAAAGATTAAAGAATACCAAAATATTTGTTTTATTGACTACAGGGAAGGCTTTTGACTGTAAACCATGAAAAACTCTGGGCCACATTATGGGTATACTAGAACATCTGATCGTTCTCTTGCACAACCTTTACATTGATCAAGAAGCAGCAGTTCAAACGGAACGAGGAGAAACAGAATGGTTTAAAATCAGCAAAAGTGTACGACAAGGCTGCCTACTTTCCCCCTACTTGTTTAATTTATATGCAGAACAAATCATCAGGGAAGCAGTACTGTATGAACACAACAGAGGTGTGAAGATTGGTGGAAGACCCATCAACAACCTTAGCTATACTGATGAAACTGGCTGAAAGTGAAGACATTCTGAAAGATTTGCTTCTCAAGATCAAGGAACATAGTCTTAAAATGGGCTTCCATCTTAATGTAAAAAAGACAAAGATCCCGACAACTTGCAAAATCAATAAGTTCATTGTTGATGGAGAAGAAATTGAAATAGTGGACAACTTTTAACCTACTTAGATCAACTATCAATAAAGAAGCAACAAGCACTTAAGAAATCATTCTGTTGTTGGCAGAATGGCTTTGAAAGACCTAGACAAGATTCTCAAGAGCAGAGGTGTCTCTCTCCATACAAAGATTCAAATCATTCAAGCCAGTGTATTTTCAATGTCATATGGATGTGAAAGTTGGACAGTGAAAAAGATAGACAGGAAGAAAACTGATGCCTTTGAATTATGGTGCTGGTGACAAATACTGTGTATTCCATGGACTGCCCGAAGAAAAAATTGGTCATTACTAGAGGAGATCAAATCTAAGCTATCCTTAGAAGCTCAGATGACAAGATTTCAACTTTCACACTTTGGACACATCATGCGAAGAGAGAGATCATTAGAGAAAGACATCATGCTTGGCAAGGTAGAAGGTCAACGCAAAAGGAGGAAGGCCAGCAATGAGATGTATCGATACAATAACTGCAGAATGGGTGCCACTCTGAACAATAAGCCGCCTGACTAAAGACCTAACACAGTTTACGACAAAATCCAGAGGGTCGCCATGAGTCAACACTGACTCCACGGTACTTAACAACATCAATGTGCCTGTCCTCACTGCCCATGCAGATGGTATCGAGACACTCATTAAGAGGCAGGTCTACTAAAAGTTAATGCACATTCACAAATATTAATGTGCGGTAAGTGCATTTATTTCTATTGGCACAGTGGCACTTAATGCGCATTAATATTTAGTAAACATGCCCCAAGTCATTGCCAGGACAAAAAAGAGGTTTGTGAAGGGCTCCTTTGAAAGCTGGCTAAAATTTTAGATAGGCAACATACATTTTAAAATTAAAATAAATTACAATTAAAATAAATTACAAATGCAAATAAGGTCCAGTGGCTATGCAAATGAGGCCCCACAGTAAGTGTCCGCACATGGTCCTGCATCACCTTTGGACCGCCCCTGATTTGATTTAAATTAAAAGCTCTTTGCTGATACTAGGCCTTGACAGATTTAAATTTAAACTAAAAGCTGTCTGCTGGTTTTAAAAGTAAACTAAAAGCTTAAACTAAAATCTCTTTGCTGGGTTTTAAATTTGAACTAAAAGTTCTCTGCTGACACTAGGCCCTGACTGAGTTAACAAATACACTGGATTCTAAAATACACAGATTTATCAGTTTTAACCCAAATAATTCCCTTTTCCCCAAGATTTAGAGAATTTCCCAGAAGTAAATACTTTAAAGTGCAGATTTCTTTCCAGCAGAAGTAGTTCCTTTTGGTAGTCCTTCAAGACTGTTCTTCCTAACCAGTGGAGTCATAGCTTTGGTATGTCGACTGGTCTAGCAGGATGATAGGGAAGTTGACATTTTACATACCAGATACTGTCTTTTCTTTGAGTCCTGCTAGACCAGTCCATGATCCACCCCTCTGATCTACTATATTCTCTGTGGGCCCATCACCACCTTGACAGACCTACTACTGCTAGTCATTTGTAAAGCACTACAATGCGTATGCAGCGCTGTACAGAGACATGTAAGAGACAGTCCCAGCTCATCAGAGCTTACAGTCTAGTTAAGACACATGGTATCATAAAACTGGGGACAAGAATATGCTAAGATACACAGCAGTGGTGAACAAGAGAGTGAGAGGCATAGTTCTGTGAAATCTTGTTACCCTCTCTGAAGTTGATGTGAAGTCAGGAGTGCGCACTGGTATTTGCACCCAAGCAATTCTCAAGAACTCCTATCTGCATTAGGGGATGATAGCAGGAAGAGGTCTTAAGAAACTTCTGGATTTTTCTTCTTTGTCTCCATGTCTGCTTGTAGGGGAATACAACCAATTTGTCTGGACTGGTCTAGCAGGACTTAAGAAAAAAGAATATTATCTGGTCATTTATGATGGATAATATCTATTTTATGGAAAACTTGATATTTATGTTCAGAGATAATAGGGTGAAATTGCAGCCCCTTTGGTCTCCATATATGGCTGTTAACTGGGACTAAAGTACTTAATGGAGTGGAGGAGTAGCCTAGTGGTTAGAGCAACTGCCTAGTACCCATATTAAGGGTTTGATTCCCACTGGCATTCCTTGTGACCTTGGGCAAGTCACTTTACCCTCCATTGCCAGGCCTTTTCTTCCGAGGCAATCTATTTCCAATGATACATTGCCAAGAAAACCCAGAGGCAGCTGGATCACCAGGCGTCAGCACTGACTTTTGATGGCACTAAAAAAAAAAGTACTTAATAGTTCTGTTCCCTCTTAATTTATGATTGATTTCTTTTGTTATAAATGGTCAGAGTGTCTATCTCCTTCCATAAGATTTAACTTGATACAGTGTTACATGAGTGGTTTGCTGGATTGCTATTTGGGGATCTTGGGGGATTTTAGTTACCTCATTGCATTAGCCTTGCTCTGCTTCATCTCATCTTATATTCATCAGTATGATGGTGTTGGAAACTTCGAGCTTGGGGAAGGGGCCCGGGGGTAGAAGGGGATGGGGAGTTAAATAATTACATCTGCATATTTTTGATGAGAAGGGGATTTGTAAAATTATACCATGGATGTGACATTTGGGCCTTTAAGATTGTATGATTCAATAATAGATTTAAAAAAAAAAGGGCCAATGTTCCTCTCTGCTCCAAAGTCAAGCCTTATTAGATCAGAGCTGCAGCAGCAACAGTAGCTCTTCTGAACTCTGCTTCGCTGCAAACAATATTTCTCCAGGACCAAGCAGGAAGTCAGTCCTCACATATGGGTGTCATCGACGCCGATGAAGCCCTAGCAGAGCATTTCCCCAGCTTTCCATGAAAGCCTTTGGGAATGCTGGCACGCATGCGCGGTTCCCTTCCCGCCTAAAGGTGCCATCTTACCTCAGTCTCTCTTTTTCCGAGAAGCCCACCGGACATGTGTCCTGTCATCCTTTTAACCTCATACCTACCCTAACTGTATAGATTTTATATATCTCCAACATGTATTCTCTAGAAATATAAATGATTTCCCTGTTTACTTCCATGTTAATTTTCCTGTTACTTGTAATAGGTCTGTTATATCTGACCAATTGTTGTATTGTTTCAATGTAAACCGCACTGATGACAAATAGTGCGGTATATAAGAAAATTAAATAAATCCCGGATAAAAGTTTGATTTTTTTTCGGCGATTCTCGCTATTTTTTCTTCTCCGGTTCGACGCCGGTTCCCCTCCCGCCGGGTTCGGTACACCGGTATCGAGCCCGTTTCTTCTTTTTCGGTTTTTGCCCTTCGTGGCTGGCATTCACGCCCTTTTTTTTATTTGATATTTATATTTTCAACATCACACACATATACACCAGATCTTGACACTCTTATTCTACAAAACCATCAATACCTCTAGGAAACCTTTCCCCCCCACCCCCCACCCTTTCACCTTCTACTCCTAATTTCCCTGGCGCCCCCCCCCGTCTCCTTGTGGCATATCCCATAAAATATCATTGCATATAACAAAGGAACACAAATACCATGGAAGTTAGCAAACTTACACCATCCTCTAAGCCAGGGGTCTCAAACTCAAATTGCTTTGAGGGCCAAATGAGGACTTGTAAAATAACCCGGGGGCCGCATGAGACGTGGGACCTCATTTGCATAAGGGACCTCATTTGCATAAATATTTGCATAATGTTACCATACCCTAACTTTTAGTAAACATGCCTCTTAATGAGTGCATGAATAAAGAAAGACTAAAAGATTTCTACATTACTATAATCCAGTGCCAACCGCCAGGCACATTAGCAAACCCGCCATATCCTAACAGCACTACCAGGACTCACAAAGCACCAGACCCTACCTATCAAAAGGCAACACTGCAAATATTAAGTCAATACATTTCAGAGAACAACAATACATGACCTACTGGGGACAGAGAACAAGTAGCAATGTCAAATAGGAATTACATAAACAGAATACCTCAGCTCAGTTACACATGCAGAATACACCATCACCAAACAAGGAATCAAAATTTAGAAACAAGACAATTAAACTGGGACCCCCAAAAGCCAAACTTGGAATGTACAACAACACTGTAGAAATAAAACTATAAATTAATTTCCTCTTGTACTAAACAAAGCGCAGACGTTATTGATGCACATTTCCCAGAACTGACATATTCCAGTTAATAAATTCAAAATAAAGATATTTTTCTACCTTTTGTGCATTTTTTTTCAGTTCCAGCCACTTTCTTCTGGTTTCTTCGTGCCTTCTGCTAACTCTCCATCGTCTGCTGTCCATTTGTCCTTTCTTCTCTCTTCTAGCTTTTTCCATTCTCCCTCTACATCTGCTTTAACATATTAATCTTTCTCCTTTTGCTCTTTCCTCATTCCTATTTTCATCCACTCAAATTTTACCCCTCCATCCTCAATCCCCACTTACCTGGCCAATTGTAGATTTGTCTTCCCTCCCACACAAAATATTTTCCCCTCTCCATTTCACTCTCCCAGCTCCATCCCATTCTAATCCTCCCCCAACATCAGCTCCCTTCTAGTTCCAGTCCCACACAGCACCCCCTCCCTTCTAGTCACTGCATCAGCCCATTTTCAGTCCTAGCCCCCCATCAGCCCATTTCCAATCGTAGCTCCCCCCCATCAGCCCATTTCCAGTGCTAGCTCCCTCCCCTCACAGCCCATTTCCATTCCAAGCCCCCATCCCATCAGCCATTTGCAGTTCAAGCCCCCCTTCCACTCAGCCCATTTCCAGTCCTAGCAGACCCCCCAGCCCATTATCAGCCCTAGCCCCCCCATAGCCCATTACCAGTCCTAACCCCCCCATCACCCCATTTTTAGTGTTACCCCCATCACCCCATTTTCAGTTACCCCCCTCATAGGCCATTACCAGTCCTAGCCTCCCCCATAGCCCATTACCAGTCCTAACCCCCATAGCCCACTTCCAGTCTTACCCCTCCTAGCCCATTACCAGTCCTAACCCCCCCCCATCACCACATTTTCAGTGTTACCCCATCACCCCATTTTCAGTTACCCCCCTCATAGGCCATTACCAGTCCTAACCCCCCATCACCCCATTTTCAGTGTTACCCCCATCACCCCATTTTCAGTTACCCCCCTCATAGGCCATTACCAGTCCTAGCCCCCCCCATAGCCCATTACCAGTCCTAACCCCCCATAGCCCACTTCCAGTCTTACCCCTCATAGCTCATTACCAGTCCTAACCCCCCCCCCATCACCCCATTTTCAGTATTATCCCATCACCCCATTTTCAGTTACCCCCTCATAGGCCATTACCAGTCCTAGCCCCCCCCCCATAGCCCATTACCAGTCCTAACCCCCCTCCCACCATCAGCCAAATTAAATAAAAAAAAAAAGTATATTTGCTGCTGCAGTATTAAGCGTCCCACGGGCTCTTAAAGGGGTGAGGAGGGGGGCAAGGTGGCGGTGTGTGAAGGCTGTCTGAGCAGAATGCTGTGAGCTGTGCCGAGAGAGTAATCCACCTTTTCTGTTTCCATGCCAAAACGGAAGGGCAAGCAACTGGTCTGCCCTGAGGGTTGGCCACAGGAGATAGTGGTCAGCTTACCCTCGACAAGCTTGGTGTTCGGCCTGTGAAAGAGCTGGTGGCTTCCTTGGACTGCTCCGGTGGAGTTTTGCTGGAGCAGAGCACAGATGGGCTGCTTTGAGCCCTGAAGAACGGGCCCTTCCCCAGCAACCTGGAAGCGCTCTTGTGGGGCGCAAGATCTTCGGCCCACAAGCGGAGCTGCTTTGCTGGAGATTTTGCCGGGCTTCCCCCTCACACAATCTTACCCCGAATGTGCAGGCTTGCTATGAGGAGAGGGAGATAAGCCTGAGGGGCAATGAGGGGGAGACTGGGAGAGTGTTCCAGTGGGAAGGACTGAAGGATTATCCTTGGAGTGCTGTGGAGCTTGATCAAGGCCCTGGATGGATCCCTTAATTCTAACTAAAAAAAAAAAAAATCCAAACTTGCCGTCGCCGCATTAAGCGTCCCGCGGGCTCCTCTGCCTGGCAGAGTCCTCTCCTCCCTGCAGCATCAGCTCCAAAAGCGGCGGCTTTCAGAGCCGCAAAGAGAGAGAGTTTCTCTCGCGCGGTTCTGAAGACTCTCTCGCTGCTCTTCAGAACCGCGCGAGAGAAACTCTCTCTCTTCGCGGCTCTGAAAGCCGCCGCTTTTGGAGCTGATGCTGCAGGGAGGAGAGGACTCTGCCAGGCAGAGGAGCCCGCGGGACGCTTAATGAGGCGACGGCAAGTTTGGATTTTTTTTTTTTTTACATGCCGGTAAGTGCTTCGCATGCGGCCCGCGGGCCGCGTGTTTGAGACCCCTGCTCTAAGCTATGTCAGCCTAGCCAGTGCCGCAAATTCATCCAGATAAAACCATTTATTACGCCTTGCAGGAGAGCTTAATGCACCTGGACCCCCCAGGGGGCCTTTGAAACAGCTTCCCCCCTCTGCGTTGCAGTACTTGATCCTGAATTTTTTCATATCTAACATACAAGCATATTGAGTTCCATCAGTGAGTGGCATCCAGATTAGAAAAATTCTTCCAGCAGTTAACAATCGTTTTAATAGCTATAGCCATCATAAAGTTAAACACATGACATTTATCCTTTGACAACACCACCCTGCTATCTGCAGAGCGCAGCAAAATAGTGGACCAGGCGAGTTGCCCCTCAAAACAAAGTACCCTTTGAATTTTATCCCAGACCTGCACCCAGAATTCTTGAACATAAGGGCAACCAAACAGCATGTGCTTCCACGTACCAGGAGAACCTCCACAGGACCAACATTTATTACCTGCCTTAGGGTCCCACTTTGCAAGCCTCGCAGGAGTGATATAGGCACGATGGGTTATGAAAAATAGAATTTGCGTTATCGACGCCCCCTAGAGGTTTTATTCGCCTGTTCCCAGACCTCCTCCCAAGTTTTCTGCGAAATCGACGTCTCTAGATCATATTCCCAGGCTTTCTCTAGCCCCACCAGAGGAACTGAGGCTCTCTCCCTCAACATGGCATAGAAACGGGAGCTCACCCCCTTAACACCCAGGCAAGCATCAACCATTTGCAATAATGCCCAGTCTGGGGAGAGTCTCTCAGCTGCCATTTTGGCCTTAAAGAGACAGTGTTTCAGTTGCAGCCACTGGAAATAGCAGGAGGTAGGCAGATTGAAGTCCTGTACTAATTGCTCGAAAGTCTTCCAAGTACAGGAATCAACTAAATGATCTAAAATCCAGATCCCTCTGCTTTGCCAAACCTTCCAGGCAATAACTTTGCGCCCAATTTTAAATTGAGTATTATTCCATATGGGAGTTTGCAGTGAAAAAAGCTCATCCCGAGCTAGGCCCTCCAAATTGCGAAAAGCATCCTGCATAGCTCGGATCACTCGCCCTGCCACAAAAGAGTCGGGCAGCTTCATTCCTATTAGGATACCTAAGGGAATAGGAGCTATTATTTGCTCCTCAACCATCAGCCAGGTCGGCTTCTCCCCGCTAAAATCCACAGTGGTCCACAACGCCCCCTGCTTCAATTTGAACGCCTGGTGGTACTTCCTAAAATCTGGAAATTGCACCCCCCCAGAACATCTCCTCGCCTTTAATTTCCTGATTGCAATTCTTGGGGGCTTACCCTGCCACAAAAATTTAACGATTAAGTTATCCAAGGCGCTATAAAACTGAACGGGTAGCATGACCGGTAGCATCTCCAAAACATAATTGATCTTGGGGGCCAAAACCATTTTTATTGATTCAAGCCTGCCCCACCAAGATAGGTGGAGGGGGGACCATTGCAGCGTAAACGACTTTACTGACTCCAGCAAAACTCTTACATTGACCTTTATGGTCTCATCCAAATAACAATTATATCTCACCCCCTGATATTTGAAAGTCTCCGAAACCCACGCAAACGGTGTTGACTCAATTACTGCCCTACCCGTCCATTTGTTCATTGGGAACGCTATGGATTTCGACCAATTTATCTTATATCCGGATAGCTGGGAGTAATCCCCTATTACCTTCATTATCTCTGGCAATGAGGTGGGATGGGCAAATAATAACACATCATCAGCATAGGCTGATATTTTAACTTGCCGATCTCCCACCTCTACTCCCCGAATCTCACTGGATTGCCGAATCAGCAAGGCTAACGGTTCTAAAGCAATATTGAATAAGAGAGGGGATAGGGGGCACCCTTGCCTGGTGCCCCTATGCAAAAGTAGGGGAGTTGAAACTAAGCCATTGGCAAGAATACAGGCAGAAGGGCGGGTGTACAGCACTTTTAACCAGCGGATGAACTGTTCCCCAAAGCCAAACCAGCGCAAGGCTTGATTCAAAAAGGCCCATTCTAACCGATCAAAAGCTTTTTCAGCATCCAGGGACAAACCCACCAAAGGTGTCTCCCTGCTCTCTGCAACATACAGCAGATCTAACAAGAGCCGCGCATTATCCGCTGTCGAGCGACCTGCGACAAAGCCGCATTGGTCCGGGTGTATCAAATGCGGTATGACTTTCGCCAATCTTTGGGCCAACACCATCGCATAGATCTTATAGTCAGCGTTCAGTAAAGAGATGGGGCGATAATTTTCTACTTTTTTTGGGTCCCTACCAGGTTTTTCCAGAACCACGATGGTAGCTTCATTGAAAGCGCCTACCGCAGGCATCTGTGCTTCAAGAAGAGCAAAATACTCCAACAGTTGGGGAATCAACTCCACACCAAACGTTTGGTAGAATTCAGATGGAAGTCCATCGGGACCAGCTGCCTTCCCCTTAGTCATAGAAGCAACTGCGTCCTGAACCTCCCTGGCAGAAAAGGCAGTATCCAACTCCAGACGTTGCGAAGTTGTAAGGCTTGGGTGTGTCACCGCGGTAAATTTACGAAAGCCCTCTACATCACACTCCATCTCTGACCTATATAGCCTCTCATAAAAGACACGGAAAGCCTCAGCTATATCCAAGCTTTTCGTTAAATCTTCCTGCCTGTCATTTATGATAACCTCTATTCTATTCTTTGCAGCCCGAGGATTTAATTTAGTCGCCAGCATACTCCCAGCCTTATTACTCTCAACATATTTATTTATTTATTTAACATTCATTTTTATACCGCATCTTCCAGAGATCAGTTGCGGTGTACAAATAACAACTATTAACAAATCGAAATTTGTTTTACATAGAACATCTTAGATATACATAGAACATCTTAAAGTATCATAAATTAAACAAATTTAACTGGAACTGAGTTAAAACAATTAACTAACAGAAAATGGTGTTAACGTACATAATATAGTACATAACAGATACAACTATATACAAGAGGAAGGTATTAGGGCATAAGAGATTGGAAAGTCTTTTCATTTGCGCTATGTGTGAGGTCTATTTATGTGGAAGGGTTGTGCTTTATGTTGTCAGTTACTTGTTTAGCCTTTATCTAAGTTGAGTGTAAGGTTTTCCATGGTGTTATAGTGTTTGGTGAATAGATAAGTTTTTAATTTTTTGCGGAATTCCATGATCTCTGTTAGAGATCGTAGATCCTCTGGTAGGGAGTTCCAGATAGTAGGAGCTATATGAGAGAAGGCTCTATTGGTTAATTTATGTGCTTTTATGAAGTCCTTCGGAATCTTTAGTTTATTTAATTGTTCTTTTCTGTGGGTAGTCTTAGGTGTTTCTTTGCATATTAAATTACATAGTGTAGTTGGAGCCATATCATTTAATGCTTTGAATGAAGTAATTATTGTTTTGTATGTTATCCTACTCTGTATTGGTAACCAATGAAGGGAACATAATACTTGGCCTGCTGCTGTCCTAATAACTGTTCAGCTTCGGCACTCAATAAATGGTTATATTGATACCGTAGCCTTTGCAGGTGCAACAGGATCTCTGCCTCAGATCTCTTTATGAGCAGTCTTTCCCCGGCCTTAATTTGGGCTTCCAGAGCGCTCAGTTTGGCCTTTTTTTCCCGATCAATCCTAATTGTATAGCTGGTTATTTTGGCCCTAATAAATGCTTTGAACGCCTCCCACCATGCCCAGCCTGCTGTATCCCCCGTAAGATTCTTATCGAAATACTCCCCAATACTAGACTTAATATGGTCTTGAAACTGCCTGTCCTCTAGGAGCGACCTCCTAAAGACAAAACCTAATTTACGCTCCTCCTTCTCTCCCAAACTCAGATTTTAAGGGTAATTGCCGCATGATCAGAGATTTGCACTGCTCGTATATCCGCTCTGTCCACAGAGGGGATTAAAGTTTTGGATATAAGGAAAAAGTCTATACGAGAGTGGGATCCATGAGGAAGGGAAAAGAACGAGTAATCCCTCTCTGCAGGATGCTTCAGGCGCCAAATATCCGAGAGACCAATGTCACCCATTAAGGCCAGGACTGTCGAAGTGGCAGACTGCTGCCTGTGAGACTTATAAGGTTGACAATCAATCAGGGGATCCAACACCAGATTAAAATCCCCCCCATAATAATTTCATAATTTGATAACGACTGGGCTACCTCTGCTATCGTCTGAAAAAAACTGACGTCATCACGGTTAGGGGCATAAAGATTTATAAAAGCAAGTTTCCTGCCCGATATATGCAAGAACACTGAGGACCACCTGCCTTCTAAATCAGCACGTGAATGCTCCACCACAGGGGCCAGACTTTTCCTTACCAGTGTTGCAACCCCATTTTTCTTCTGCGAGGCTGCAGAGTGAGACACCAGTACATACTGCCCTGTACCCAGTTTCTTTGCTTCCAGTGACTGAAGACGCGTTTCCTGAAGCAGGACAACATCTGCCTTTTCTTTGGCACAATATAGTAGTATTTTTTTCCTCTTGATAGGGTTGTTTATGCCCTTCACATTAAGTGATATACACTTAAGTGGACCCATGAGACAGAGAAGAGACTGATCCAATGACACTGGCAACAAGTTCACTTAACTTCCAGTTAGCATGTACACCATGGTTATGCACTCCTATATACACACCCAGATACACAAGGCCACAAGGAGACAAAAAACCCCGCAAGGGGGAAAAAAAAAAGGGTGAACCATCAAATCAAGAATTCCCGCCCAGTAACTCCCCCCGCCCCCTCCATGACTAATAACAGTAATAAACAAACTTTTTCGCCCTTCTTGCTGCTATAACTGTATATATAGTTGAGGTAACAGCCTCAAAGAGTTCCTGCATCCATGTCCTTTTTTGCTTTCCTTTTGTCTCGGCCCCTCTCAGCCAACTATGGCTTCCCAAACAGTCAACAGACTACCTCAGTCCACCATGCACCCTGCTATCTCGCAGAGTATATGACTTGTATCTTCCGGCATCCACAGCTGCGCTGCCTCTAAAGTCACTGCATAACAGAGGCTTCCTTCTCCTCAAGGAAGGCCCGTAATTGAGCCGGATCCTCAAAGGTACGGGTTTGTTTATGGAGCGTGACTCTTAGACTTGCCGGAGCGAACATTCCATAGCGGGCCTGAAGCAGTCGCAACCTTGGTCGAAAGGCTAATAGAAGGTTCCTTCTCTCCACCGTAGCCTTATGAAAGTCCGGGAAAAAAGCCACCTTCCTGCCCTCGAAGGTAAGAGGCCCCGATGCTCTAGCTGCCGCCATAATCTGCATCGCCTGAGAATGCCGAAGCACACACGATTATGGGGCACGGCTGCTTAATATTCGGGCCTGGGCGCGTTGGGACGCGGTGAGCTCGCTCTATCTCGAACGGAGATGCAAAGGTTATTTTCAGCAAGCTTGCAATGGTTGAGACCAGGAAACCATTAAGATCTGTTCCCTCAGCGCCCTCCGGAATCCCAATCAGGCGTATATTATTTCGCCTGGTGCGGTTGTTGAGGTCTTCCAGGCTCCGCTCCAGATACCCGATCCTCTTGCTGTTAGCATTGATCTGCTTTACACGCTCTTCCTGCCCGCACACTTTAATATCCAGCCCACACACCTTCTCCGTGAGTGAGGCAACTTGCTCTTTTATCTCTTTCAACTCATTTAAATCCGCTTGCACCCCACTCAGGGTTAGGCCGTTCGTGGCCACCATCTCCCGCACTGCCCGTATCTCTGCAAGCAATTCTTGCATGGCCACCGGGCCTTCCCGCACACTGGATGCTTTTTGCGGCGAAGGTGGATCCGGTTTTGCCCGTTTTACTCCTGTATTTCCGCTAGCATTGTAGTCCAACTTACCGGCAGCCATTGTCAGAGGGGCGTATTGTAGTTCCAAAGCAGCTATAGAAGGGGGAAAAATCAGATTCTATCGCAAAGGAAGGGCGAGGCTGAGAACTAAGCAGCCATCTTGATCCCTGCTGGCTCCGCACATTCACGCCCTTTTTTGCTTTTTCCCTGGAAGCCCAGGCCTTTGAGCTCGTGGGGACTCTTTTTTCCCCGATGGCTTCCAGCGGTTTTAAAAAGTGTGATCGGTGTAAGAGGTTGATGTCTCTCACCGACACACACGACTGCTGCCTTCGGTGCCTCGGTCCTGCTCACGACTCTGACGTGTGGACCATGTGGGAAGATGTCTTCCAAGGCACTGCAAAGTCGCCAGCAGCAGAAAGAAAGGCTTTTTTCTGACTCAGCCTCCGGCCGGGCCCGGACCTCGTCTGAGGCCTCGACAGCTCGGGATTCGGATCCCGAGCGCCGTCATGGCTCCTCGGACAGGGGGTCCCCCGACCGGGAACGCAAGAGGAAGAAGCGGCTCATGAGGGTGTCATTGGAAGAGGTCCCTGGCTCCTCGAGGGCCAGGTCTAAGACCCCCGACTGTCGCCCCGGGCCCGTGGAACAAGAAAAGCCTGCCAAAGTTCCTCGCGTGGAGCCGGAGTCTGCTGGACATATAAGTCCTGTAGTCCTCGAGGACTCTCCTCCCAGAGAGCCGACGTCGGGCCCGGCGCCGCCGGGGCCCGAGTCGGTGGCTGCTGTGTCTCCCGAGCTGAGTCTCAGGATGACAGCCTTGGAGTGCAGACTGCCTTCATGGAGCAGCAGCGGGCACTGATGGCCACCCTGTCTGGTGCATCTGCCCCGACCACCGGGACATCGACATCGAAGTCGACCCCGGAGACCAAGCCGATACTCGAGACCATGAAGGCTCGAGGTCGACCTCGGTCGCGGTCTCCCTCGACCTCCCGTTCAGGACCGAGGGCATCGATGCCGGTGCCTCCGGCGTCAGGGAGGGTGCTCCAGGGCCCTGCGGGTTCGGATCCTGACTCCTCGTCGGACAAGTCCGCCTGGGAGACGGAGGATGAGGAGTCCCCCGACACATTCAAGACTCGGTGCGTCCCGTCGGACTCACCGCAGTGTGAACCCTGGAGTAGATCCCTCTGGAGGATACCCGGTTCTTGGAGTTTGTCTGGGATATGGCCACTGCGTTGGCTATCCCGGCGGACCCCGAGGAAGAGCCTCGAACCGAGGAGCTCGAGGCCCTGCAGTATGACACTCCTCCGAAGGAGGCCTTTACTGTCCCGGTTCCTCTGATGCTGGAACAGCTCCTCTTCCGGATGTGGGAGGCACCGGCCTCGGTGCCGGTTCTAAGCAAGCGGGTCGATTCGATTTATCGACTCTGGAAGAGCCCTGGCTTTCAGAAGGCGCAGCTGCCACACCATTCCATGGTGGTGGAATCGGCCATGCATCGCCTGAAAAGTCAGAAGATGGACTCCGTGGTGCCTCCTGGCAGGGAGGCCCGAAACCTCGATGGTTTTGGTAGAAAGTGCTTCCAGGGCTCGATGCTTGCTTGCCATGTCCAGTCTTACCAGCTGTACATGGGCATGTACTTGTGAGACCTGGCCAAGGAGTTGGCCGGGTTCTCTGCTGGCCTCTCCGGGGAACCCTTGCAGAGATTCAAGTCCTTGTCCTCGGGGATTCGGGAATGCTCCAAGTTCATGTCCCGCGCCGCCTACGATGGCTTCGAGGCTTTGGCCTGAGTTGCGGCAGCCGGCATCGCGGCTTGACGCCAGGCATGGCTGCAGTCATCGGACCTCGAGCCATGGGTTCAGGACAAGTTGGTCGATGTCCCTTGCCGAGGTGAGAACCTTTTTGGCAAGCCCATGGCCGAGAAGGCCTCTCAGCTCGAGACCGAGCACCTTACAAGGACAAGGCTGTCTAGAAAGACCTCTGCCCCTTCTCACAAGAAGAAGGGCTCAGGTAAAAAGCCCTTTTACCCGAGGAAGGGCACTGCCTACAAACAGTACCCTCAGTATCAGGCTGCCCAAGCTGCACCCCAGGGTCAGCAAGTCAAAGGGCAGGGTAGTGGGCCCCGTAGGCAGAGGACCCCCAAGCCTCCGGCCTCTGCTCCCACTCAGCAGGGTGGGGTTTTTTGACTCCTCAAGCATAGTCTCTCCGTCCCTGCTCTCCCAACCCTGCCCAGGAGGTCGCCTCGCCCTCTTTGCCCACCAGTGGCCCCGCATCACTGGGGACATTGGGGTGTTAAACATAGTCCACAGGGGCTATGCGCACTACACTTTCACCAACTGCCTCCTCCATATTTTCCAGGAGAGCCTCCAAGGCCTCCCCTGCACACATATCTTCTCTTCCAGGAGCTCCAAGGTCTGTTGGTGGACAGGGCGGTGGAGCCTGTGCCCCTTCAAATGCACGGTCGAGGGTTCTATTCCAGATATTTCCTGGTACCCAAAAGAACCGGTGGCCTTCGATCTATCCTGGACCTCAGGAATCTCAACAAGTTCCTAGAGAAAGAAAAGTTCAAGATGCTTACTCTTAGACCACTTCTGCCCTACCTCCAGCAGGGAGATTGGCTATGCTCCTTAGATCTAAAAGATGCGTACACTCACATCCTCATTCATCCAGACCACAGAAAGTACTTCAGGTTCATTGTGGGAGGAAACCATCATCAGTACAGAGTACTGCCTTTTGGCCTAACCTCCGCCCCCAGAGTCTTTACCAAATGCCCAAATGCCTGGCAATGGTGGCGACCTACCTGAGAACTCAAGGCATCTTTGTCTTTCCCTATCTGGATGACTGGCTCATAAGAGGTCAGACGTGCCAGGAGGCCCGACAGGCCACCCTCAGAATTATTGCTCTTCTTCAAAGCTTGGGGTTTGTAATAAACTTCGCAAAGTACACTTTGCTCCCCTCCCAGAACTTGGCGTTCATAGGGGCAAGGCTGGACTCTATCCTGGCAAAGGCATTCTTGCCAGCAGACAGGGCCCAAAGACTGATGGACTTGGCCAAACTGTTTCTCAGCGGGTCAGTGGTCTCCGCAAGACTCTGCCTGAGGCTGCTTGGCCACATGGCTTCGACAGTTCATGTAACCCCCAATGCCAGGCTCCATATGCGGCCTGCACAGTGGTGCCTTCGGAGTCAGTGGTCACAGACCACAGGCACCCTCAGAGACAGGATAAGGGTGTCCAGACCTTTTCTGGACTCCCTCAACTGGTGGCTGCACCCACCCAATCTACTGAAATGGGTGCCTTTTCAAATTCCTGGGTACAAAGTGGTACTGACCACAGACGCCTCCCTGCAGGGCTGGGGGGCTCATTGTCTGAACAAGTGCACCCAGGGCCTGTGGTCTCCCTGGGAAGCCGCACAGCAGATCAATCTATTAGAACTCAGGGCTATTCGATTAGCACGCAAAGCTTTCTCTCCTGCCCTGGCTCATCAATCTGTCCTGGTTCAGACAGACAACCAGGTAGCCATGTTTTATGTGAACAAGCAAGGCGGGACTGGGTCCAGGCTCCTTTGTCAGGAGGCACAGGACCTTTGCTCATTTGCCCTCAATCACAACATGCTCCTCAAGGCTGTGTACCTACCAGGCCAGGAAAACTACTTGGCCGACAGGTTGAGCAGAATTCTGCAGCCCCACGAGTGGCAGCTGCATCCTTTGGTAGTTCAGAAGATCTTCCTGAAATGGGGTCTTCCTTTGATAGATCTCTTTGCCAGTCCACTGAACAAACAGCTGCCTCAGTTCTGCTCCAGACAGCCGCGTCCTCTGCGGGTAGCAGCAGATGCTTTTCTGATACCATGGTCTCAGGGCCTCCTGTATGCGTTTCCTCCCACGTCTTTGGTGGCCCGAACTCTATTCAAGATTCTTCAGGACAAGGCCTCAGTCCTCCTGATGGCTCCCAGGTGGCCGAGACAGCCTTGGTTTCCACTTCTCCTTCAACTGGCGGTGGATCCCCCACTGCCTCTGTGGTTGCAACCCGACCTTCTCTCCCAGGATCAGGGTTCACTTCTGCACCCCAATCTCAAAGCTCTCAATTTGATGGACTGGAGGCTGCAAGGGTAGTTCTGGCTCCCTGGGGCCTACCTCAGGAAGTTGAGGAGGTTGTCCTAGCCTCTAGGAAACAGTCCACTCGGAAAACCTATGCTCTCAAATGGAAAAGGTTTTCTGTGTTGTCAGCTACGTACAGAGGATCCTTTCTCCTGTACTGTACCAGTAGTGCTTCAGTACTTATTGCACTTGTCCAATCAGGGACTTAAGTCCAATTCTGTTCGAGTCCACCTCTCAGCTCTAGCAGTTCACCGCTCACTGGTGGAAAGACATTCTCTGTCGTTTCACCCCTTGGTATCCCGCTTTCTCAGGGGCTTGCTTTTGCTCAAGCCTCCAATCCGTTCTCCGGTTCCTGAGTGGGAGTTAAATGTGGTCTTCTAACAACTGACTCGCCCACCTTTTGAGCCGATGGCTACTTGCCCTCTATGCTTCCTGTCCTGGAAGACACTCTTTTTAGTAGCCCTAACCTCGGCCAGGCGAGTGAGTGAGCCTCAGGCCCTGGTCTGTGACAGGCCTTACACTCGCTTCTATAGGAACAGGGTAGCCTTAGGACTCATCCAAAGTTCCCCCCTAAAGTTGTCTCCTCTTTCTACCTCAACCAGGAGGTGGTTCTTCCAACATTCTTCCCTAGGCCTCATGCAAGCCAGGCTGAAGCAGTTCTGCATACCCTGGAATGTAGGAGAGCCTTATCCTTCTACCTTGACCGTATGCAGGGGAATAGAAGGGCTACTCAGCTCTTCGTGTCTTTTGACCCTAATAAGTTGGGGTTGGCTGTGTCCAAGTGTACCTTGTCCATCTGGGTAGCTGACTGTATCACCTGGGCTTACAAGGCGGCTGACCTTCCTTTGCAGGGTCGGGTCACGGCCCACCGTGTCAGGGCAAAGGCTGCCTCAGTGGCTCATCTCCGCTCTGTACCGTTGGTAGACATCTACAGGGCTGCAACTTGGTCTTCAAGCCAAACTTTTGCGGCCCATTACTGTCTGGAGAGGGAGTCCCATAGGGACAGTGCTTTTGGCCAGGCAGTACTCCGGAATCTCTTTGAGGTTTAGGCAACTCCTGCCCTCTGTTGGGCTACCGGTGGAGGTTGTGTCAGTGAAAAGCCTTTTTTTAATGCTGGGAGTAGAGGGAGTTTTCTTGTTCAGCCTGGTTTCCTTGGTAGCCCAGAGCTAGGGAGTCACCCATATGTGAGGACTGACTTCCTGCTTGGTCTTGGAGAAAGAGTAGTTACTCACCTGTAACAGGTGTTCTCCAGGAGCAGCAGGAATCAGTCCTCACAACCCTCCTTCCTCCCCTGGGAGTTGCAGTTGTACATAGTTTATTTTTACTTTTTTGTGTGCTGTTCTTAGCTATGTCATTTGACTGAGGTAAGATGGCACCTTTAGGCGGAAAGGGAACCGCGCATGCGTGCCTGCATTCCCAAAGGCTTTCATGGAAAGCTGGGGAAATGCTCCGCTAGGGCTTCATCGGCGTCGATGACACCCATATGTGAGGACTGATTCCTGCTGCTCCTGGAGAACACCTGTTACAGGTGAGTAGCTACTCTGTATAGCAGCTGCTTGGTCTTTGCTTCATATCTTTGACGCTGATTACTACCTAGATCAGGAGTCAAAATAGTGCAGTGCTTTTGCTCAAGCTATACTAAGCAATTTGTCCTATTCTCAAAGCAGCTCATGCAATTGACGATGCAAGCTGCTCCAAAGACTGAATTAAGTGACATACAAGAAGGGCAGTTTTAAGTTTGGGAGTCACCCACTTTTGTGCCTGACAGTCCTGTTTGTCTTTGGTAAAAAGTAATGTTGCTAATTTGTAACAAGTGTTTCATAGACAGGATTGATAGGGGGTACAGTCTGCCCCTTCTCCCCTCCGAAAGTTGTATTCCTTGAGTCTGAGTATATTTGTAGATGATTAACAAACTCATTATTCAATGCATTTTGACTTGTACAAGTATATTTAAACCAATGTCAAAATCGCAAGCTCTGTAGGTAGTGAATCATGATGTAGTCAAAGAAGGCGCCACAATGTCAACACAAAAGCAGTAACAAAAATCAGGCAGTGTGAGATGTAATATAGTTTATTTTATTAATTACAACCATTCACTATTCAAACATGACCCAACATGGCCATGTTTCAGCGTGAATACGCCTTCCTCAGGGGTCTAAATGTTGTACAGTACTTGAAAATCAGTGCTTTTGTATACTTCTCCAGCACAAAGGTCTATGTTGTTGTTGTCAAGTGCCATCATATCCACTGGTTAAAAGCCAATTTGTTGTCAGACCACTTATACAACAAATTCCAAGTCGCATATCTACTTGCTGATAAACCACCCAGGTTTGAAAATTTGAATGATTGTAATTAATAAAAGAAACTATGTTTCTCCAGGACCAAGCAGGAAGTCGGTCCTCACATATGGGTGACATCGACGTCGATGGAGCCCCTTGCAGAGCATTTCCCCAGCTTTCTATGAAAGCCTTTGGGAATACTGCACGCATGCGCGGTCCCCTTCCCGCCTAAAGGTGCCATCTTGCTCAGTCTTTCTTTTTCTGAGGAGCCCAACAGACGTCTGTCCTAGTCACACGGAGAAAAGTTAGATTTTTCTTGTGATTTCATCGCAGTTTTTGTCCGGTTCGACGCCGGTTCCCCTTCCCGCCGGGTTCGGTACGCCGATACCGAGCCCGTCCTCTCTTTTTTCGGTTTTTGCCCTTAGTGGTTGGCGTTCGCGCCCTTTTTTCTTTTTCCCTGGAAGGCCAGTCCTTTGACCTCACGGGGGCTCTTTTTTCCCCCGATGGCTTCCAGTGGTTTCAAAAAGGGTGATCGGTGCAAGAAACTGATGTCTCTCACCAACACACACAACTGCTGCCTTCGGTGCCTCGATCCCGATCATGATTCTAAGATCTGTGGGCCATCTGGCAAAATGTCCACTAAGGCACTGCAAAGTCGACAGCATCAAAATGAAAGGCTTTTTTCTGATACAGCCTCCAGCCAAGCCCGGACCTCATCTGAGGCCTCGACGTCTCGGGAGTCTGACCCCGAGCATCATCGGGGTTCCTCGGACAGGGGGTCCCCTAATCGGGAACGAAAGAGGAAGAAGCGGCTCGTGAGGGCGGTGTCGGAGGAGGTCCCTGGCTCCTCGAGGGCTTGGTCTCGGACCCCTGACCTCCGTTCCAGGCCCTTGGAACAGGAGAAGCCGTCCAAAATGCCTCGTGTGGAGCCGGAGTCTGCTGGACACGTAAGTCCTGTTGTCCTCGAGGACTCTCCTCCCAGGGAGCCGACATTGGGCCCGGCGCCGCCGGGGCCCGAGTTTGTGGCTGCTGAGTCTCCTGAGCTTGGACTCAGGCTGACAGCCTTGGAGTGCAGACTGTCTGCCTTCATGGATCAGCAGCGGGTGCTGATGGCCAGTCTTGCTGGTGCATCTGCCCTGACCACCGGGACATCGACGTCGAAGTCGACCCCGGAGACTGAGCCAATACTCGAGACCATGAAGGCTCAAGGTTGTCCTCGGTCGCGGTCACCCTCGACCTCCCGTTCGGGACCGAGGGTGTCGATGCCGGTTCCTTCGGCGTCGGGGTGGGTGCTGCCGGGACCCACGCGGTCGGAGCTGCCCGACTCCTCTTCGGACGAGTCCGCATGGGAGACGGAGGACGAGGAGTCCCCCGACACCTCCGGACTCGGTGTGTCCCGTCGGACTCAACGCAGTCCGAACCCCAGAGTAGATACCCCCCCCCCCCCCGGAGGATACCCGGTTCTCGGAGTTCGTTTGGGATATGGCCACAGCTTTGGCGATTCCCCCGGACCCCGAGGAGGAGCCTCGAGCCGAAGAGCTCGAGGCTCTCCAGTATGACTCTCCTCCGAAAGAGGCCTTTACTGTGACGGTTCCTCCGATGCTGGAATGGCTCCTCTTCTGGATGTGGGAGGCACTGGCCTCGGCGCTGGTTCTGAGCAAGCGAGTCGATTCCATTTATCGACTCCATAAAAGCCCTGGCTTCCAAAAGGCGCAGCTACCACACCATTCCATGGTGGTGGAATCGGCCATGCATCGTCTGAAAAGCCAGAAGATGCATTCTGCGGTGCCCCCCGGTAGGGAGGCCTGGAACCTGGATGCGTTTGGTAGAAAGTGCTTCCAGGGCTCGATGCTTGCTTGCCATGTCCAGTCCTACCAGCTGTACATGGGCATGTACTTACGGGACCTGGCAAAGGAGCTTGCTGGGTTCTCTGCTGGTCTCTCCGGGGAACCTTTGCAGAGGTTCAAGTCCTTGTACTCGGGGATTCGGAAATGCTCTAAGTTCATGTCCGAGCAGCCTACGATGACTTTGAGGCCTCGGCCCGTGTTGCGGCGGCCGGCATCGTGGCTCGACGCCAGGCATGGCTGCAGTCATTGGATCTCGAGCCATGGATACAGGACAAGTTGGTCGATGTCCCTTGCCAAGGTGAAAACCTTTTTTGGCAAGCCCATGGCCGAGAAGTCTGCTGAGCTCGAAACCGAGCACCTCACCAGGACAAGGCTGTCCAGGAAAACCTCTGCCCCTTCTCAGAAAAAGAAGGGCTCGGGTAAGAAGTGATGAAGGTGACTGCCTACAAACAGTTTCCACATTACCAGGCCTCCCCAGCTCCCCAGCAGGGTCAGCAGGCCAAGGGGCAGGGACATGGGCCCCGTAGGCAGAAGTCCCCCAAGCCTCCAGCTCCTGCTCCCACTCAGCAGGGTGGGGTTTTTTGACTCCCAAAGCATAGCCTCTCCATTTCTGCTGTTCCATCCCTGCACAGGAGGTCGATGCCTTGTTTGCCCACAGGTGGCCACCCATCACAGGAGACAGTTGGGTCTTAAGCATAGTCCACAAGGGCTATATGCTCCATTTCCAACAGTTGCCACCTCCTTACTTCCCAGGAGAGCCTCCAAGGCCTCCTCTGCATACAAACCACCTCCTTCAAGAGCTTCAAGGTCTGCTGCGAGACAAGGCGGTGGAGCCTGTGCCTCCCCACCTGCAAGGTCACGGTTTCTACTCCAGGTACTTCCTAGTACCAAAGAGAACCGGGGGCCTCAGGCCTATTCTCGACCTCAGAAATCTGAACAAGTTCTTGGAGAAAGAAAAGTTCAAGATGCTTACTCTTGGATCATTACTGCCCTACCTCCAGCAAGGAGATTGGCTATGCTCCTTGGATCTAAAGGATGCGTACACTCACATCATCATTCATCCAGACCACAGAAAATACCTCAGGTTCATTGTGGGAGGAAACCATTATCAGTACAGGGTGCTTCCTTTCGGCCTCACCTCCGCCCCCAGAGTCTTAACAAAGTGCCTGGCAGTGGTGGCGGCCTACTTGAGGAATCAGGGAGCCTTTGTCTTCCCCTACCTGGACGACTGGCTCATCAGGGGTCCGACGTGCCAAGAGGTCCGGCAAGCTACCCTCCAAACTATCTCTCTCCTTCAACACCTGGGTTTTGTCATAAACTTTGAAAAGTCCACTTTGCTCCCCTCTCAGAACCTAGAGTTCATAGGGGCAAGGCTAGACTCTCTCTGCAAGCAAAGGCTTACTTGCCAGAAGACAGAGCCCAAAGATTGATGGACTTGGCAAACCAGTTTCTCAGCATGCCATTGGTTTCCGCCAGGCTCTGCCTGAGGCTCCTCGGCCACATGGCATCGACAGTGCATGTGACTCCAAATGCCAGGCTCCACATGAGGCCTGCCCAGTGGTGCCTCAGAACTCAGTGGACTCAGGCCACAGGAAGCCTCAGAGACAGAGTACGGGTGTCCAAACCATTCCTGAACTCCCTACGCTGGTGGCTGCACCCCTCCCCCAACTTACTACAAGGGGTGCCTTTTCAGATACCTGTGTTCACAGTAGTGCTAACCACCGATGCCTCCTTGCAAGGCTGGGGGGCACATTGTCTGGACAATTGCACCCAGGGCCTGTGGTCTCCCTGGGAGGCCACGCCACAGATCAACCTACTGGAACTTCGGGCTATTCGTTTAGCCCTCAAGACTTTCTCTCAAACCCTGGCTCACCAGTCTGTCTTAGTGCAGACAGACAACCAAGTAGCCATGTTCTATGTGAATAAGCAGGGCGGCACTGGGTCCAGGCTCCTTTGTCAGGAGGCACAGGACCTTTGCTTGTTTGCGCTCAGGCACAACATGTTTCTCAAGTCTGTTTATCTCCCTGGCCAGGAGAACTTCCTGGCAGACAGGTTGAGCAGAGTTCTGCAGCCCCACGAATGGCAGTTGCACCCATTAGTGGTTCAGAAGATTTTCCTGAAATGGGGACTTCCATCCATAGATCTCTTTGCCAGTCCCCTCAACCGGCAGCTGCCCAAGTTCTGCTCCAGGCAACCGCATCCCATGAGGTGGGCAGCGGATGCCTTCCTGATTTCCTGGTCCCAGGGCCTCTTGTATGCGTTTCCTCCCACGCCTCTGGTGGCCCGAACCTTGTTCAAGATTTTGAGGGACAAGGCCTCGGTACTTCTGGTAGCCCCCAGTTGGCCGAGGCAGCCTTGGTTTCCACTTCTGCTTCAACTGGCAGTGGACACCCCACTACCTCTAGGGTTGCAGCCCGACCTTCTCTCTCAGAATCAGGGTTCTCCAGGACCAAGCAGGAAGTCAGTCCTCACTTATGGGTGACGTCGGCGCCGACGGAGCCCTCGCGGAGCAATTTTCCCCAGCTTTCAAAGAAAGCCTTTGGGAATTGCAGCGCGCATGCGCGGTCCTCTTCCCGCCCGAGGGTGCCATCTTAGCCAGTCTTCTTTTTTCCGCGGAGCCCTACAGACGTCCCCGTCTTGTCCCCGCGAAAAAGTCGATATTTCTTCATTATTTTATTCTTTTTCCTTCGGTTCGACGCCGGTCTTTTTCCCGCCCGGACTCGCGACGCCGGTCACGAGTCCTCTTACTTTTTTTCGGTTTTTCTGACTTTGTCAGCTTTCGTTTTCGATTTTTCCCTGGCAGCCCGGTCCTTTGACCTCGCAGGGGCCCTTTTTCCCCCGATGGCTGCCAGTGGGTTTAAGCGGTGTGGTCAGTGTGACCGAAATATGTCACTTACTGACACACACGACTTTTGCCTCCGCTGCCTGGGCCCGGATCATGAGGAACCGATCTGTGGGCTCTGCGGCAAAATGTCCTCAAAAGCGTTGAGAAGTCGGCGGCATCAGCGTGATAGAATCTTCGCTGACCCCAGCCGTACCCGGACCTCGTCGGAGGCCTCCGCGTCCAAAGGCTCCAGCTCAGACCGTCGCCGGAGTTCCTCCGACCGGGGTTCTCCCTCCGGGGACCATCGTCGGACGGTGAAACCCGCGAGGGCGGCGTCGGTGGACGCTCCTGGTTCCGCGAGGGCCAGGTCGCATAGCCCCGACAGCCGCCCCGGGTCCTTGGAGAAGGAACACCTCACGAAGCGACCTCGCCTGGAGTCGGAGATGCCTGCTCGGGTAAGTCCTGTGGTCCTTCTGGACTCGCCTCCGCGACAGCCAACGTCGGGCCCGACGCCGTCGGGGCCCGAGTCGGGGGCTGCTGGGTCACCTGAGCTCGGACTCAGGTTGACGGCCTTGGAGAGCAGACTGTCTGCCTTCATGGACCAGCAGCGGGCACTGCTCGCTGGCCTCGCTGGCGCCGCTGCCCCGACCGCCGGGACGTCGACGTCCAAGTCGACCCCGGAGACCGAGCCGATCCTCGAGTCGATGCGAACTCGAGTCGATCCTCGGTCGAGGTCACCCTCGGCCTCCCGTTCGGGACCGAGGTCGCCGACTCCCTCGGCGTCGGGGCGGCAGGCGCCGCGCCCTGCCCGGGCCGACCCCACCGAGTCCTCGTCGGAGTCGGTCTGGGAGTCTGAAGAGGAAGAGTCGCCTGATTCTTCCCGGACTCGGTGTGTCCCCTCGGACTCACCGGAGTCCGAGCCTCGGAAGCAGTCCCCCCCGGAGGATGCCCGGTTCTCGGACTTCATTAGGGATATGGCCAAGGCTTTGGCCTTCCCTGCGGATCCCGAGGAGGAGCCTCGAGCCGAAGAGCTCGACGCCCTCCAGTATGACTCTCCCGCAAGGGAACACTTTACTGTACCGGTTCCTCCTATGCTGGAACGACTACTCTTCCGCATGTGGGAGAGTCCGGCCTCCTCGCCGGTCCTGAGCAAGCGGGTCGATTCTATCTATCGAGTCTGCAAGAGCCCTGGCTTTCAAAAGGCACAGCTACCACACCATTCCATGGTAGTGGAATCGGCCATGCATCGTCATAAGAGCCAGAAGATGCACTCCTCGGTGCCTCCTGGCAGGGAGGCCCGTAACCTGGATGGCCTTGGTAAGAAGTGTTTCCAGGGCTCTATGCTCGCTTGTCGTGTCCAGACTTACCAGCTATACATGGGCATGTATCTCCGGGATCTGGCTAAAGAGCTAGCCGGATTCTCCGCTGGTTTGTCCGAGGAACCCTTGCGGAGGTTCCTGGCCTTGTCCACTGGCATTCGGGAATGCTCAAAGTTCATGTCCCGAGCAGCCTATGATGGCTTTGAAGCATCGGCTCGAGTGGCCGCAGCCGGCATCGGTGCCCGCCGACAGGCTTGGCTTCAGTCGTCAGACCTTGAGCCCTGGGTGCAGGACAAGTTGGTCGATGTCCCCTGCCGAGGCGAAAACCTCTTTGGCAAGCCCATGGCGGAAAAGGCTGCGCAAATTGAGACTGAGACTCTCACCAGGACCAGGCTTTCTAGGAAGACCTCCGCCCCTTCCCAGAAAAAGAAGGGCTCGGGGGAAAAAGTCCATTTACCCGAGGAAGGCGGCTGCCTACAAACAATACCCCCATTATCAGGCCCCTGCAGCTCCCCCAACAGGGCCAGCAGGCCAAGGGACGGGGTAACGGGTCCCGTAGGCAGCAAGCCCCCAAGCCTGCACCACCAGCCCCTGCTCAGCAGGGTGGGGGTTTTTGACTCACAAAGCATAGCCTCTCCCCCCCCTGCTGGTTCCTCCCAGCACCGGAGGCCGGCTGGTTCACTTCGCCCGCAGGTGGTCCAGCATCACCGCAGATGCCTGGGTGCTTCAAGTCGTGCGAGAAGGCTATCTTCTCCACTTCCACCAGGTCCCTCCCTCCTATTTTCCGGGAGAACCTCCACGACCCCCTCTGCACAGGGAATTACTCCTTCAGGAGTTAGCAGGTCTTCTGCAGGAACAGGCGGTGGAACCGGTGCCACACCACCTGAGAGGTCAAGGCTTTTATTCCAGGTATTTTCTAATACCAAAGAGAACAGGGGGCCTCAGACCCATCCTGGACTTGCGCAACCTCAACAAGTTCCTTGTGCGGGAGAAGTTCAAAATGCTTACCCTTGGAATCCTTCTGCCCTACCTCCAGCAGGGAGATTGGCTATGCTCCTTGGATCTAAAGGATGCCTACACGCACATCCTCATCCACCCAAGCCACCGCCAATACCTAAGGTTTGTGGTGGCAGGAAATCATTACCAGTACAGAGTACTGCCCTTTGGCCTGTCCTCCGCACCGCGAGTCTTCACGAAATGTCTCGCGGTGGTGGCGGCCCATCTCCGGCTTCACGGCATCTATGTCTTTCCGTACCTCGACGACTGGCTCATCAGAGCAGCGTCCGCTCGGGAGGTCACCAACGCCACGCGCCGCACGGTGACTGTTCTGCAGCACTTGGGCTTTGTTATAAACTTCGCAAAGTCCACTTTGCTCCCCTCACAGGATCTCAAGTTCATCGGCGCAAGGCTGCACACTCCTCAGGCGCGAGCATACCTACCGCTCGACAGGGCTCAACGGCTCATGGACCTAGCCGACCGCTTTCGCAGCCAGCCCCTGGTCTCCGCCAGGCGCTTCCTGAGACTACTCGGCCATATGGCTTCCACCGTCCATGTGACCCCCAATGCCCGCCTGAATATGCGGCCTGCCCAATGGTGTCTCCGCCAGCAGTGGCGACAAGCCACAGGCGGCCTAGCAGACCTAGTGCGCGTCTCCGAGCCGCTGATCTCGTCTCTCCGGTGGTGGCTTCGGCAGCCGAACCTGATATTCGGTATGCCTTTCCAGTCACCTCAGCTGACCCGGGTGCTGACCACGGATGCATTCCTCCTGGGCTGGGGAGCACATTGCCAAGGGGCATGTACTCAGGGCCTCTGGTCCCCGTGGGAGTCTGCTCAGCAGATCAACTTCCTGGAGCTCAGGGCGATTCGCCTGGCTCTCAAGGCCTTCTCCCACCTGACTTCCCACCAGTCCGTCCTTGTCCAGACGGACAATCAAGTTGCCATGTTCTACGTGAACAAGCAGGGGGGCACGGGCTCCTTCCTCCTCTGCCGGGAGGCACAGAAGCTCTGCTCTTGGGCCGTCAGTCACGGCATTCTCCTCAAGGCGGTTTATCTCCCGGGCCAAGAAAATGGCCTGGCGGACAAACTCAGCAGGATCCTCCAGCCGCACGAGTGGCGTCTGGATCCCTTGGTAGTTCAGAAGCTCTTCCCAAAGTGGGGCCTCCCCACGGTGGATCTCTTTGCCAGTCCTCACAACCGGCAGCTTCCTCGCTTCTGCTCTCGTCAGCCACACCCCCATCGGGTTGCGGCGGACGCTTTTCTAATTTCATGGTCGGGGAGCCTTCTGTACGCTTTCCCTCCCATCCCGCTAGTCTCTCGGACTCTTTTCAAGGTTCTCCGAGACAAAGCCTTCATGATCCTGGTGGCCCCTCGCTGGCCCAGACAGCCGTGGTTTCCGCTCCTCCTGCAATTAGCGGTGGAGGATCCATTCCCTCTGGGGGTACGACCGGATCTCCTCACTCAGGATCAGGGGTCTCTACTACACCCCAACCTCAGGTCTCTCAACCTCATGGCCTGGCTGCTGAGAGGGTAGTCCTTGCTCCCCTTCTCCTGCCGGCAGAGGTGGAGGAGGTCGTCTTGGCTTCGCGACGCTCTTCTACCCGCAAATGCTACGCCCTTAAATGGCGTCGCTTTGCCGTCTGGTGTACCCAACAGTCTCAGGATCCCTTCTCCTGCCCGGTGTCGGTGATCTTGCAGTACTTGCTACACCTCTCTAATCTGGGACTTAAGTCCAACTCCGTCAAAGTTCACCTCAGTGCTCTTTCGGCACATCATGTACCGGTGGACGGTAGACCTCTCTCCAGCGACCCTCTCGTAGCGAGGTTTCTCCGAGGTCTCCTTCTACTTAAACCACCTTTGCGCCCGCCAGCGCCTGACTGGGACCTGAATGTGGTTTTGCAGCGGATCACCTGTCCGCCTTTTGAACCTATGGCTACCTGTTCTCTCCGTTTTCTGTCTTGGAAAACACTGTTCTTGATAGCCCTCACTTCCGCTAGACGCGTAAGTGAATTGCAGGCCCTCGTGTCTGATCCCCCTTACACTCGGTTCTACAAAAATAGGGTAGTCCTTCGGACTCACCCAAAGTTTCTTCCAAAAGTGGTCTCCCCTTTTCACATCAATCAGGAGGTGGTACTTCCAACCTTCTTTCCCAGACCACACTCCAGCCGAGCTGAAACGGTCCTCCATACCCTGGACTGTAGAAGGGCTTTGAACTTCTACCTTGACCGTACGCGGGAGCACCGTAAAGCTGCTCAGCTTTTTGTGTCTTTTGACCCCAATAAATTGGGGCTCCCGGTCTCCAAGTGTACTCTGTCCATCTGGGTTGCGGACTGTATCTCTTGGGCTTATGGGGCAGCCGGACTCTCCTTAGAAAGTCGAGTCACGGCTCATTGCGTTCGGGCAAAGGCTACGTCAGTGGCTTACCTCCGCTCTGTTCCGCTGGCAGACATCTGCCGGGCCGCTACTTGGTCTTCGAGCCAGACTTTTGCGGTCCATTACTGTCTCGAGAGGGAGTCCCGCAGGGACATTGCTTTCGGACAGGCAGTCCTCCGTAATCTCTGAGGTCTGAGCAACTCCTACCCTCCATCCCGGATGTGGGCTACCGGTGGGTAATAATTCAGCGAAGATTCTTTCCTTCTGTGCTGCTGAGCTAGAGGGAGCTCATTTTTGTGCTTAGGGTCTCCGGTAGCCTTGAGCTTGGGAGTCCCATAAGTGAGGACTGACTTCCTGCTTGGTCCTGGAGAAAGCGTAGTTACTCACCTGTAACAGGTGTTCTCCAGGAGCAGCAGGAATCAGTCCTCACTACCCTCCCTCCTCCCCTTGGAGTTGCAATCGTCTGCTTATGTTTTTTGCATATATTTTTATGCTGTCTTTTTTAGCTATGTCATCTGACTGGCTAAGATGGCACCCTCGGGCGGGAAGAGGACCGCGCATGCGCGCTGCAATTCCCAAAGGCTTTCTTTGAAAGCTGGGGAAAATTGCTCCGCGAGGGCTCCGTCGGCGCCGACGTCACCCATAAGTGAGGACTGATTCCTGCTGCTCCTGGAGAACACCTGTTACAGGTGAGTAACTACGCTTTCTCTTCTGCACCCCAACCTCAAATCTCTCAATTTGATGGCCTGGAGGCTGCAAGGGTAGTGTTGGCTCCCTGGGGCCTGCCTCAGGAAGTTGAAGAGGTGGTCTTGGCTTCTAGGAAGCAGTCCACCAGAAAAACATATGCCTTGAAATGGAGAAGGTTCTCTTTGTGGTGTCAGCTACGCACAGAAGATCCTTTCTCCTGCTCTGTGCCAGTGGTGCTTCAGTACCTGCTGCACTTATCCAGTCAGGGCCTCAAGTCCAATTCTGTTTGGGTCCACCTCTCAGCTCTAGCAGCTCACCACTCACTAGTGGAAGGACACTCCTTGTTGGTTCACCCCTTGGTGTCCCGGTTTCTTAGAGGTTTGCTCTTGTTCAAGCCTCCTATCCGTCCTCCAGCTCCTGAGTGGGAGTTGAATGTGCTCTTGCAACAACTGACTCGCCCACCTTTTGAGCCGATGGCTACTTGTCCTCTCTGCTTCCTTTCCTGGAAGACACTCTTCCTGGTAGCCCTAACTTCGGCCAGACGAGTGAGTGAGCTTCAGGCCCTGGTCTGTGACAGGCCTTACACTCGCTTCTATAGGAACAGGGTAGTCCTTAGGACTCATCCTAAATCCTCCCAAAAGTTGTCTCCTCTTTCCACCTCAACCAGGAGGTGGTTCTGCCGATATTCTTCCCTAGGCCTCATGCAAGCCAGGCTGAGGCAGTCCTGCATACCCTGGACTGTAGAAGGGCCTTATCCTTCTACCTTGACCGTACGCAGGGGCATAGAAGGGCTACTCAGCTCTTCATATCTTTTGACCCTAATAATTTGGGGTTATCTGTGTCCAAGCGTACCTTGTCCATCTGGGTGGCTGACTGTATCACCTGGGCTTACAGGGCAGCTGACCTTCCCTTGCATTGTCGGGGTCACGGCCCATGGGTCACGGCCCATAAAACAAAGCTACAAATAACACCTCTACATATTACTCAACCACAAATTCAAACACAAACAAAGCAAGCTACATTTGATAACTGGACCAACTTCAACTTAATATCAAAATCTACTCTCAAAACTACAATAACTAACATTAATACAACAACCTCATACCTTGATCCATGCCCAGTTGATTGGATAAAGAAGACTTTCTCAATACTCTCTTCTTTCATTCTACCCTTAGTGAACCTATCCTTACAAAAAGGCTACTTACCACCATCTCTCAAACACGTTCAAATACGACCTATACTTAAAAATAACACATTAGATAAATTATCCCCAAAATCATACAGACCCATATCAAGTATTCCTTTTATGGCCAAACTTATTGAAAAAATTGTACAAATTCAACTACAAGACTTTATTGACACATTAAACCTCCTTGATGAACATCAATATGGCTTTAGACCCTTCCATGGAGTAGAAACCTTGCTAACGATCCTTTATGACACAATATTAAGAGGTATTGATAATCCTAAACAAGCCTTTATTCTTGTTTTCCTTGACATATCAGCTGCATTTGACAGTGTTAATCACTTAACAATGTTAAACAGACTTCAACAAATTGGAATTACATCTACTGTTTATAATTGGTTCAAATCATATCTATCAAACAGAACTCAAACAGTAAGAATCCACACCCAAATTTCTAACACCTTCAAGCAAACTCAGGGTCTCCCGCAGGGTTCTGCATTATCTGCGCTATTATTTAATATTTACTTACAACCAGTTTGTAACATCTTTAAACGTCACAATGTTTATTATCATATCTACGCTGATGATATAATGTTCTACCTCCCATTTGAAATCCCACACCCACCTCTTCAAAAAATAACAGAATGTTTCAATAAACTAACTGAATGGCTCAAAGAACAAAATCTACTTATCAACTTTACTAAAACTGATATATTATTCATCACTAAAAATCAAACATACATACCCCCAAACACGATCACACTAGATACTCATGAAATAAATACAAAAAAAGAAATAAAATATTTAGGTGTGATACTTGACAATAATCTAAATATGGATTCACATATAAAATATCTAACTAAAAAATACATTACAAACTCAAAACACTAAAACAATTAAGACCATTGATTCATCTACAAGACTTTATTAATATAATTCATGCTA
Source organism: Ichthyophis bannanicus (assembly GCA_033557465.1). NCBI lineage: Eukaryota > Metazoa > Chordata > Amphibia > Gymnophiona > Ichthyophiidae > Ichthyophis > Ichthyophis bannanicus. Next base: position 213,952,673 of record CM066037.1, read on the forward strand.
TCATCACCCCACATTTTGATTTTGCAAACACAATACTTAATGGCATTTCAAAACAAAATATTAAAAAGATACAAATAATTCAGAACATAGCTGCCAGGATGATTATGAATATAAGCCCACTTGAACATGTTACACCAATTTTGGCTGAACTTCATTGGCTACCTATTTACTCCCGAATCAAATATAAAATTCTTGTCACTACATTTAAACTTATAAATAATCTTGCACCATTGGCACTCAATACACTGATTAATATAGACATCGATAAACGATCCCAAAGAAGCAGAAACTTAAATACCTTAACAATACCAAAAGATTTCACAAAAGCCAGAAAACAAACAAATAAGAGAGCTTTCTCACACTCTGCTCCAATTCTTTGGAACAATCTACCTGACAACATTCGCCTGCTATCTGATATAAAGGAATTTAGAAAAAAATTAAAAACTCACTTATTCATATTACACTACAATACACCCTCAGAACAGAATACTCAAATAGATACAGGCTAACATTTATACATATGAGTCAGGACTGACTTGAAGGCACACATTGCATTGCATTACATACTCTATTTTCAAAATAAATATCACTAACCATACCACACTCTCATTCACATGATGATTATAGATTTAAACTAACAATGTATATATGTTCTAATATGTTATACCTTTAATGTTACAACATTCCTTGTAAATTATAATTATCTGTTCTATGTAAACTGACTTGGTATATTGCATACCAATTAACCTACTGTTCCATGTAAACCGCACTTGATACTAGGGAAAGAGCGGTATATAAATAACTGTTAAATAAATAAATAAATAAATGGTGTCAGGGCTATGGCTGCTTCAGTAGCTCATCTCCGCTCTGTACCGTTGGCAGACATCTGCAGGGCTGCAACGTGGTCCACAAGCCAGACTTTTGCAGCTCATTACTGCCTGGAGAGGGAGTCCCATAGGGACAGTGCTTTTGGCCAGGCAGTACTCCGGAATCTCTTTGAGGTTTAGGCAACTCCTGCCCTCCAGCCCTCTGTTGGGCTACCGATGGGGGTTCTCTTTCAGTGAAAGCCTTTCTCTGATGCTGGGATTAGAGGGAGTTCTCTTGTTCAGCTTGGGTTCCTGGTAGCCCAGAGCTAGGGAGTCACCCATATGTGAGGACTGACTTCCTGCTTGGTCCTGGAGAAAGAGTAGTTACTCACCTGTAACAGGTGTTCTCCAGGAGCAGTAGGAATCAGTCCTCACAACCCTCCCTCCCTCCCCTGGGAGTTGCAGTTGTACATAGTTCATTTTTGCATTTTTTTGTGCTGTCTTTTAGCTATGTCATCTGACTGAGCAAGATGGCACCTTTAGGCGGGAAGGGGACCGCGCATGCGTGCAGTATTCCCAAAGGCTTTCATAGAAAGCTGGGGAAATGCTCCGCAAGGGGCTCCATCGACGTCGATGTCACCCATATGTGAGGACTGATTCCTGCTGCTCCTGGAGAACACCTGTTACAGGTGAGTAACTACTCTTTGTTTATTAAAAAATTTTTATACCGCCCAATACCGTAGGCATCTGAGCGGTTTACAATCGTTAAAAAATACAGGCTGCAAGGAAACAGGAAAGGAATGCCATTTAAAATAAAAGTAGTAGAGAAAGGAGAGAGAAAGGATAGGAGAGCATTTCACATCGCCTGTGGTTTTTTTTGTTACAGTGGTGGATCATGATTAATGTCAAACCTATATCTCACCTTTTAATTTCACTGTAATCTTTACTCAACAGTCTATACAGACTTCCCAGCAACTTTAGCAATCTTTTATGCAAACAGCTCTTAATGTCTAACTCAGACTATAAGAGCAGTCCTAAGCTTGGGAGTCCATCCACTTGTGTGCCTGACTCAATAGTGCTGGCCAACGGAAAAAGTAGTTACCTACCTGTAACAGGTGTCTTCTGTAGAAAGCAGGATTAATAAGTCATATAGTCCCAACTTCCACAAGAGATGCTTGTTCTTGAACTTTGTAACCATCTGAGGTTTAGTGGACACTGCTGTGCATGGGAAGGGCTGTACAAATTCAGAACTTCACACTAAAGTTCTGAGCTCTGGAAGAGCAGTTCTGGCCTAGTGCCATCAGATAACATCACCCACTTGTGTGCCTTATCAGTCCTACTGTCTGCAGAAAATATTTGCATTTTGCTTTCTTGAGCTTTGAAGCTGAGGCATTGAGGGAGACCACTTTGCTTAGGAGGAGCTGTGCATGCTCAGAACTTTACACTAAGTTGTATTACAGGTGAGCAACAATGCTTTTTGGGTGTGGGTTTAAAGTAGTTTGCTTTTTCAAATGGATGCTTGTTAAAATTGTTTAAATGCAAACCTGGTAAAAACCTGTCAGATGGTGCGTTATCTAGGTTGTGTTATTTATGAAGTATGCCTTAATCAGTACTGACAGGAGTATCAATAAGTAAATCTTCATCTGCCAAGTGTGTCTAACTCTTAACAGCCAGCACACACTGAACGGGATCAGACCAGGGCCTTGTCATGCAGATTTCTTTGAGAGAAGCCCCTGCTCTCGGTGTACTGCTTGTTTGATCTGCCAAGTTCTACCTTTTGGTCTGTTTCATGTTTTAACTCTTACAAGCAACATGACTGTCCCACTCTGTATTTTCCATGTATAGCTTTTTCAGAAGAAATGCACATAGAAATTTTCACCTTCATCTTGCCCAATTCTTAATTTAACGTAAGGTGAAAAAGACCTTTATGGATAGGGTGTTCTTGATTCTCTGTTTAGTCTGTTTGTTGCATGTATTTAGCTAAAGAAGTAAAATAGAGCTGCTTGTTAAGAAGATGAAATGGGAGGAGCTAAATCTTCCACTTTCTAGACGACTACAGCAGTGTCCCTTGGTCTTCTACACTCCCCACTTATCACAGATTTTCTCCTGTTTTAAAAGCAAAATAAATTGACAGAATGCATATTCTTTTCTAGCTATAATTACTCCTGCTTTTCCATTCTCTTTAGGCTGCAGTTTGAAAAGCTTAGATCTCGATAGCTGCACACTCTCTGAAATTCTCAGACTTCATATTTTGGCATCGGGTGCTGATGTGACATCTGCTAATGCCAAGTACCGTTATCAGAAACGTGGAGGTTTTGATGCTACTGATGATGCATGCATGGAACTGAGACTCAGTAATCCAGCTCTACTGAAGAAACTCTCCAGCACTTTGGTGTATGATTTGTCACCAGGTAAAAATTTCTCTAAAGTTAGAAGTAACAGTTGTAAATATGTACATTGCATAGCTCTTTATACAGTTTTCTATCTCCAGGAACAAGCAGGAATGTAGTCTTCACTTATGGGTGACATCTGCACCGACAGAGCCCGCACGAGAACGCTCCTCAGTGTCCAATAGAAAAGCCTTTGGGAGCACTCCACTGCACCTGCGTGACTGCCTTCCCGTCTTCCAACTCTTCTCCTCAGTTCTTTGTTTTCCGCGGAGCCAGCAGGATGCATCATTCCTGTCACTGCCTTAAAACTTCTCTTTTATGGTGTAGCATCATGCTTCCAGTCGACACTGGTCTCGATACATTTTTTTTAAAGTTTAATTTTTTATTGCGATTTTCACCGCCAACTAGGTCTCTAAGCTTCCATAGCCTTTTCTTTAGCTCGAAGACAACCTTTTGAAGGCATGGAAAAAACAGCTAGTTTTAAAAAATGTACCAAGTGTGCCAGTACTATATCTGTCATGGATAAACATGACTGATGTTTAAAATTTTTGGGCCAACAAGTACGGAGCGTTGTTCGCCTCGGACTCTTTCTGTGACTTCAACTTCATCGAGGGCATCAATTTCCTCACAGGGGTCTCAGGTCTCTTCAGAGTCCAAACGTAAGAGTAAATCACAGTCTCTGGCTGTGCCCAAATCCTCAGCATCGACATAGAGGACCGACACTGAGGCCACAGAGAAGACTCAGTATAAGCATCGAGACTCTGCTAGTGATGCTTCCAGTGCAGACGAACTAGCCAAACAGCCCCGGCAGGAGGATCTCTCTCCAAAGCACAAGTGGGGCTCCAGGACACTCCCGAGGCATCAACCTCCAGAGAGCTGATGGTTCCATGTTCTGGGACGGTGACTCAGTGCCGTATGTGACTCCACCCAGACATTGACCATCTCCCTAGAATACCTCGTAGCACATGCTGGCTCTCAAAAGGAGTTTGGCAGCACTCCTGGCAGCCTCAGTACTGATAACATTGAGAGCTCCAGGACTGCTGGCTTTGGCACAGAGCATTCCTGGCCCAAACCGGCCCTTGAACCGACATCATCGGAGCCCCCGAGATCAATATCCTTGTTGCAACCAATCGATACCCCTGGAATCTTACAGAAAACTCTCAGTTCTGATACCTCAGAGTATCTTTATCTGCATCAACCTTTGATGTCCATGAAGCATCGAGGACTCAGATTCCAGTTCTTCAAAATCTGATGGGGGTCACTTGATTCCCGATAACTTCGATCTCCCTTCCGACCCTTCACCCTCTCAAAATCGACATGGGTCCCCACCAGAAGATATGTCCTTTCAGGACTTCATACGTGATATGGCAGCAGCGCTCGCCATCACAGTAGCCTCTGAGAAAGAATAGAGGGCAGAGTAATTGCAGATACTGCAATAATACCCTCCCACACCCAAGGAGGCTATTACATTATTGGGGCATTGTATCCTGCAGGATTAATGCCCCACATGTGGGAGGTCCCGCTCATGATTCTGCCTGCCAGCAAGAGACTCAATAATATGTACCAGAGTGCCCAGGCTTCCAAAAATCTCAGCTCCTCCACCACTCAATAAAAATAGAAAGCTCTAAAAACCATTTGTCCACACCACCTGGCAGACACTCCAGGACACTTGATGCCTTTGGTCATCAATGTTTCCAGGCATGCATATTAGCCTCCAGGATAAACTTACTTGCTATACATGGGCTCCAGGGATCTGGCCACTTTCACACCCCTGCTTACTTGAGGATAAGAGGAGTACTTCCAAATTTCTTACCAGGGCCTCTTTTGATGCCTTTGAATCAACAAGCAGAGCTTCAGCAGTCTGCATTGGAGCTCGCAGGATGGCCTGGTTACAGGCATCCAACCTCGAGCAATGGGTCCAGGATAAACTGGCCAATATCCCATGTACTGGAGAAAACCTTTATGGCATGGGATGGAGGAAAAAAGCAGGGGAGATTAAAACAGATGATCTTGCCCTAAAACGCCTTTCCAGGAAAACAGCTGGCTCATCTAAAATGAAGGCTCTTCCCAAGAAATCTTTCTATTCTAAAAAGAAGAGATACTATCCTTCTTACCCATCTTCTGCTGCCTATCAGCCTCAGCAGAGACTGCAGGGCCCTCACCATCCCAAGAAGCCCAAGGCTCCTAAGCCTCAACAGTCACAGCCTGTGCCTGGTTTTTGACTTCTTCCTAGAGAGCTTTGCCAGTCTGCCCCTGGAGGGCTCCCAGCCCCTCCACATAGATTTTTCCATTATGCCCACAGGTGAAACCTCATAACATCATAGCAACGGAAATTGCAAATTGTCCAAAGGGGTTATCTGCTTCATTTCAAAACCTTACCCCCACCACCTTCACAGGGGATTATCTCACACAACCCCTTTAAAAGAAGAGGTGACCACCCTGTTGTCCCAAGGTGCTATAGAAAGAGTTCTTCCCAATCAGAAAAGGATGGGCTTCTACTCTCCATATTTCCTTGTTCCAAAGACAGCAGGAGGCTTCAGGCCCATCTTGGATCTCAGAGACCTAAACAAATTCATGGTCTGAGAAAAATACAAGATTTCCCTAGGAACTCTTCTACCATAACTCCAGAGACAAGATTGATTATGTTCTCTGGACCTCAGATGTGTACACGCATATGCTGATACATTCTGTGCTTCATATTACAGTGGAATCATTATCAATACCAGGTTCTCCCCTTTGGTCTAGCCTCTGCCCTAAGAGTCTTAACAAAATGCATGGCAGTAGTCGCTGCCTACCTATGCACCTTGGGCATATTCGTCTTCCCTTACTTAGATGACTGGATGATCAGGGGAGACTCCCCCTTCATCGCACCATCACGGTGCTCCAACATCTCAGATTTACATAAACTTCCCTAAGTCTCACCTCGCTCCATCCCAATGACTGGAGTTCATAGGAGCGTAGTTAGATATTCAGCAGGTCTGAGCTTTCCTTCCACAAGATCGCTGTGCTTGCTTTGAGCTGGCAGAGCGAGTGTGAAAGCAAGGTCATGTAACAGCTCGAGAGATGCTTTGGCTATTGGGACATATGGCCTCCACAATCCATGTTCCCTACGCTCGATTGCACATGCGGCAAGTGCAATGGACTCTGTCTTCTCAATGGATGCAAGCTAATGGGTGTCTCACGGACAAAATCCACATCACCCCCTCAACTAATCAAGTCCCTTCAGTGGTGGTGTTCTCCTCAAAACCTACTAGTAAGGTCACCTTTTCAGATGCCTCCACCTCAATGCACTCTGACAGCTGCGTCCGAGCTGGGTGGGGAGTGCATCTGAACAACCTGACCACACAGGGACTGTGGACACAACAGGAATCTGCCCTACAGGTCCACCTGCCAGAACTACAAGCACTGGCAAATGCATTGAGTTTTTCAACACCAGCTTTTGGGGCAACTTGTACTAGTCAGAACTGATAACCAAGTTGCCATGTTCTACGTGAACCATCAAGGAGGGACAGGATCCCCGCCCCTTCTGTGAGGAAGCGCTTTGCCTGTAGTGCTTTGAGATTGCACAACACATTCACCTCATAGCTTGCTGTGAAGCTCTGATGGTGCAAAATTTCTATACAGAAAGACATAATAAAGTAGTGTGCCTCATCTATTGGAAACTCTGTAAGCATTACAACATCATTGTGCCGAAAAGCACTGGGATCATGACCCTAAGAGAATTAGAGAATGAGGAGGTTATGATCACCTGGGATACTCTCATTCCGACCAATAATAGCTGGATGCGAGGAGCCAGATATAGTGGTTAAGGAGAAAAGCACCAGAACAGCATTGATAATAGAGGTGTCAGTTCCAAGTGACTACTCTGTGATTTGTATGGAGAGGCAGAAGATCTGAAATAGCAGGAAATGCAGTCAGAGACCAAGAAAATGTGGCAGCAAGATTCAGAAATATTTTCCATCATGTTACGTGTCACAGGCTTGATAAAGAAGAATTTCTAAGCACATCTTGACAAACCCATACATGTTACATCTTATGAACTCTAGCAGTAGGCTCTCTTTGGCATGATGCAAGTACTACACCAAGCCTTAGCAGCAAATTTGAGAGACTGAGATCATACTCCCCATGCCCTGGCTTAGAAGTGAGGTTTACGACTGTCATGGTATGCACAAAATTAACCCATTTGGAGAAACTGCCCCGGTGTACCTCCCGGGCGAATGCAATGTCCTTGCGGACAGGCTTAGCTGAATCCTTCGTTCAAATGAATGGACCTTGCTTTGGGAGATGGCTGCTCGGATCTTTCAGATGTGGGGAACCCACCCATGGATTTTTTTGCCATTCTGCAAGACACACAGCTTCCTCTCTTCTGTTCCCAGGGTTCTGTTGCTACACTGACAGGCCCCGGATGCCTGCCTTCTATACTGGGATAGGGACTGCTCTGTGCATTCCCACCCATCCCCTTGATTCTCAAAACACTTTTCAAGCTACAGGTTGACAAGGGCTCAATGATTCTTATAGCCCCCTTTTGGCCTCATCAACCATGGTTTCCTCTGCTTCTTCGCCTTGCGCAGACTCAGCCACTCAACTTGTGATGTGTACCCAACCTCCTCTCTCAGAACCATGGGACACTCTTCCACCCCAATCTCCACTCCCTATGCCTGACAGCATGGCTGCTGAAGGCCTAGTGCTTGCTGACCTCGACTTGCCACAGGCAGTCAGAGAGCCTCCTTGCATCACGCAAAGACCTTCACCAGATAATCTTATGCCTTCAAGTGGCATAGGTTTGCGCTCTGGTGCTCTCTAAAGGACATTGACCCCTTTTCCTGCCTGGTGGAGTTCCTTCTACAATACCGCCTCCATCTATCCTTAACAGGTCTTAAGACTAACTCTGTAAGAGTTCACCTTAGCGCCATTGCGACTTCTCACAAACTGCTAAATGGACAGCCTCTCTCCTCACACCCCTTGGTAGCACGCTTCTTGCGGGGTCTCTTTCTGTCCAAGCTGCCCATTAAGCCACATCCGATAGTCTGGAATCTCAATGTGGTTTTTGCTAAACTACTAAAGCCTCCTTTTGAGCCTTTAGCCACCACTTCACTGAAGTTTGTATCTTGGAAGGTAATCTTCCTCATTGCCTTCATGTCAGCTCTCTGCATTGGTGAATTGCAGGCTCTCAAGGTGGATCTGCCTTATACCTGGTTCCACCATGACAGAGTAGTTCTGCATATCGAAGCGCATTTCCTTCCATCTAAGCAAGTTGGTAATCCTACCGATTTTCTTACTGAGACCACATGCGTCTCGGGCTGAAACAGCGCTACATACTTTAGACTGTAAGCGAGTGCTAGCTTATTACTTAAGTAGAACTAAGGATCACTGAAGATCCCCTCAATTATTCATCTCATTTTACCCTAGTCACTTATGCCTTCCAGTGACGAAACAAACTCTATCCTGATGGATAGCAGACTGCATATCTTTTGCCTATGTACAAGCAAGACTCTCTGGAGGGTCAGGTCACTGCTCATAATTTGCAGGCTGTGGCAACCTCTGTAGCCAATCTCCATTCAGTCTGCATTGACGAGATCTGGGCAACTACCTGGTCTTCCATCCATACTTTTGCTGCCCACTATTGTTTGGACTGACTCCCGTCGGGGCACTGTCTTTGGCCAAGCTGTTCTCCAGCACCTCTTTGGAAATTAGACTTAACTCTTACCCTCCGTCCCGCACTTCTACAAGAGATCATACTATCTTAAGGGAGTATTGCCTTCTGAAATTGAGTCCAATGTCCAGACTCTTCAGCTTCAGTCTTTTGGCCTCAGGGATCACACTGCTCTCTTGCCATATCAGTCTGGATCCTGGGAGCTAGTGAGTCCCCATGTGTATAGACTGCATTCCTGCTTGTTTCTGGAGATAGCATAGTTATTCACTTGTAACAGGTGATCTCCAGGAACAGCAGGAATCAGTCTTCACAATCCATCCTCCTCCCTTAGGACTTGAGGAAGAGAAAAATAAAAGAACCCTACAGCTACAAACTCTGTTCAAACGAGGGCATGTTCTCCTCAATTCTTTAAGTTTGGTACTCCAGACAGTGGGGAAATAGACAAAAATACAGAAATTCACATTCTTACTGAAGCTTGTCAGACGGGTGCCTGGGTGAGAATGTTCACAGTCTTGGCAAAGGCATATATTAATATGATTTGCAAGGGATTGTGGGAAATGTAGTCCATTCACACCAGACACAGCCGTTCACAATAATTAGTTGTGCTTGAGTGTAAAGCCAATAAGATATTTATTTATGGGGTTATTTCTCCCAACACAGATATGCTTGGTAGCACATAAAACAGGATACTTGCTTTCAGTGTTAAACTTAGAAAAACAAAATCAGGAAAACAACAGCTGAACTTGTCAGGCAATCAAATCAAAAGAATAAAGACCTGGTTGGTAACAAACGGGTCTTTTCTGTAGGCTCTAGCTAATATTTTCTTAGCAGTGCATCAAACAACAAGCAAAACCCACAAAGAAGGGAAAAAACTGTTCTTTTCAGGTTAACTTCTTATATCTTCACACATAGACTCAGAAGTGATTTCCTCAGAGCTCACAAGCAATTAGGTAAGGCTCAATTGCTAGCAGTTACCCAGCTGAAACCCCTTAGCTGGCTTGCTTTCTACTGCGTGGCTCAAATCCTACTCAGGAGCTTTTCTGAGTAGATTAAAGAACAAGTTTGTATTTCTTTGCGATGGTTGTACTTTGTAACAGTAAATTACCAAAGGAGTTTAGACAGAGAGCAATCCATGTATTCACAGCCTGTATCTATAACCCCTTCTTCAACAATCATGGGTTCAATATCATGGATTGGCACAGAGGAATTTCTCAATGGAGCACTCTCCGGAGAATACTTGTTTCCCTGCTGTCTTTCAAGGGTATAGCTAGGGCATAGATCAGTGTTCATACCTGAGCTTTCATTGCTGTTAGAGTTCCTCTCTAAATAGCCTGGCCAGTATGTAGTCCAGTTCTTATGTCCAGCCTTCCAATCCAGATCCCTGGACACTGGATCTCTCTTCACATACCTTCTGGCACGGGTCCTAGGGTCCCTTCCAAGTGCAGCCGTCTCCCTCACAGGTACCGTCTGGAGATTCCTAGCTCTGCAGCACCACTCCTCTGGTTTTCCCCAGTCCAATGGTGTATGCTGGCCTTTTGAATATCTCCCAGTATACGTACTGCTCTGGACTCCTTTAGACCTCCCAAATGATTTTCTCTTCTTTCTTCCAAAGGGTTTCTTGCCCTCTCTGTCCGTCCGCTCTGGCTTCTGCTTCTGATGATCCTCCAGATGATGAAGCTGTCCAAGATCATGAAGATGAAACTGAGGATATCCAAGCTGATGAGGATGTCCAAGATCAAGAAGATGATTCTCTGCAGAATAAACTCTACCTTTATTCTGCTTAGATGAGTGCTCCACCCTAGCACAGCGCAGCTGTGCTGAATCAGGCCCTGCCCTTTGAGATGAGTGCTTGGGGATTACCTCATAGCCCTCCTGATTGAACACACGTTTCCCCACTTCAGCTCCTCTAATGGCTGTTGGAAACCTGGTGCATTCTGGGACTGGTAGTCTTTTATGGAAAAATTCTGTTTTCTTATTTCTACCAGAACTGACAGGTTGCTTGTTCAGAGTCACTTCACCTTTACTATAGCTCCTTCCTGAGCTATGATAAGCTTCCTTATCACAAGCTTCAGGGAAGCAGTCATTAAGGCCATGAACCTGGATGGTTTCTCTCAGATTGGTTTGAATTCATTCTGTCTGAAGCCTGCTTTTATTATAATTAAAGAGGAAGTAACGAGTCATAATCATAAACCTAAAATAACACAAGATGTCGCTAGAATTCTTTTACAAAACAAGAGCTGATTACAATATATTAGAGAAAATTTACTTGATTATGACAAAATTATTTATAATTGCAGAAATTATGCTGTGCCAGCAGTGACCTATAGTTGACTGTACATTGACCTATGGTTGTACAGTTTATAGCCTATGTTTACACGTTATACTTACACCAACAATGTCCTTAAGCTATTTTAGAGTAGTTATACAGTTCTGATGATCAAGATATCTAATTATATTTAAAAAGCACTAGGTGAAAAGCTAAACTTGTGAGTGATTGTTATCATTACCAAAGTTCATCTAATCAGCACATTTTAGAGATCTGTATCAAGAAATTCATCTGTTTTCACTTACATATTGGGGATTTTGGTATCCCTCTGTCCATTCCTACTGAGAAGAGTAGTTGAGAAGGCGGGAAGACAGCCATGCAGGCGCAGTGGAGTGCTCCCAAAGGCTTTCCTATTGGATGCTGGGGAGTGTTCCCATGTGGGCTCCGTCGGTGCTGACGTCACCCATATGTGAAGAGTGATTCCTGCTGTTCCTGGAGATCACCTGTTACAGGTGAGTAACTACGCTTTATTGCATGTAAAAAATGTCAGTGTTAGTATCATCTTGGTGTGGTGCTTAGCTGTTAGCTGATATTTTTGGCGGTTGGGGGTGTGGAGGGTGGAGAGTTGATATTGAAACTTGGATGTTCCTTAACAGTTTAAAAAAAAAAGTGTTAGTGCCAGTCTCAGTAGTAGTGTTGTGCATCGGTATTCAGAAGACATGGGCTTGTGTACTGTGCATAGCTTCTGGTCCTCAGGCTAGCAAGGGCTGAGGAATCCTGGAGGCAGATGGGGAGGGGGTTATAAAATGGGCTTAAAATTCTGGGTAGTTCTGAACAAAGGCTCATTACACTGTAGATCCAGATGAGCTGAAGCCTAAGGAACAAGAGAAAATTTTGAGGTTACCAAAAAATTTAATATGAATGATTTATTCTTTGATAGTTTTTGTAATTTATAACTTCTACCTGAAAGGGAAAGGCATATCATAAAGGAAAGTGACACTTCTTTCATCATAAGACCTGTATTCTTTAGAGATCTCAAACCTAGGAAAATAAGTTAAAAATGTCACATTTCTTAGTGTGAAAAGGAATGTAGCAGCTGGTTCAGTGCCTCTAAAACTGTTGTAGTAACAGGGGCTGCCCGAGGGGGGTGCGGGGCCATGTGTGAAGACTCATTGCAGGGCCTCATTTGCATAAATAGTTGCATAATGTTAACATGCACTAACGTTTAGTAAACATGCCTCTTAATGAGTGTCTGGATAAAGAAGGAGTGGCCTAGTGGTTGGGGCAAGGTACTTCAGGCCGGAAGGTCGGGGGTTCAAATCCTACTAGAGGACAGCAACCTTGGGCCGGAAGGACTGGGGTTTCTAGTCCCACAGGTGCTCCTTGTGGTCTTGGGCAAGCCACTTAACCCTCCATAGCCCATGTTCCCTCTAAAATAGTTATCTCCAAGTTATAATGCCCTGTTCAGTGTAATTTCAGTTTGTTCAATGTAAACCGCCTTGATGATATGAAAGGCGGTATATAAGAAATGTTAAATAAATAAATAAGACAGACTCCCAGATTTCTACATTACTATACTCCAGTGCCATTCGCCAGGCACATTAGGAAGTACTATAAACACTGCCCATTTAGAACCCATAGCAAACCCGCCGTATCATAACAGCACTACCAGGACTCACAAAGCACCAAGCCCTACCTATCAAAAAGGCAACGCTGCAAATATTAAACTAGTACATCTCGGAGAATACCAATACAACTTCTACTAGGGAAAGAGAACAAGTGGCACTGTCAAATAGAAACTACATAAACAAAATACCTTAGCTCTGTTACACATGCAGATCATAGACTGTCACCAAACAAAGAACAAGGAATCACAATTTAGAAATAGAAAGACAATAATTAAACTGGGAACCCCAAAGGCCAAAGTTGGAACATACAGTAACACCGTAGAAATAAAATTATAAATTAATTTCCTTTGTACTAAACAAAAACGCAGAGACATTAGCAATGCACGTTTCTCCAGGACCAAGCAGGAAGTCAGTCCTCACATATGGGTGACGTCGGCGCCGACTGAGCCCTCGCGGAGCAATTTTCCCCAGCTTTCAAAGAAAGCCTTTGGGAATTGCAGCGCGCATGCGCGGTCCTCTTCCCGCCCAAGGGTGCCATCTTGCTCAGTCTTCTTTTTTCCGCGGAGCCCTACAGACGTTGCCTGTGAATCCCCGCAGAAAAGTTGATTTTTTTCTCTATTTTTCTCTTTTTTCTTCGGTTCGACGCCGGTTCTTTTCCCGCCCGGACTCGCGACGCCGGTGGCGAGTCCGTCCCTTATTTTTCGTTTTTTTTGTCCTTCGTGACAGATTTCGCGCCTTTTTCCTTTTTCCCTGGCAGCCCGGTCATTCGACCTCACAGGGGCCCTTTTTCCCCCGATGGCTGCCAGCGGCTTTAAAAAGTGTGATCTCTGTAAGAAACTCATGTCTCTTACAGACACTCATGACTTCTGCCTCCGCTGCCTCGGCCCAGATCATCACTCCCTGATCTGTGTGCCATGTGGCAAAATGTCCTCAAAAGCATTGAGGAGTCGGCAGCATCAGCAGGAGTGTATCTTCTCTGACTCCGGTCGGGCTCGGACCTCGTCAGAGGCTTCGACATCTCGGGACTCTGGTCCTGAGCATCGTCGAAGTTCCTCTGAGAAGGGGGTCTCCTACCCGGGAACATCATCGGAAGAAGAAACCCGCGAGGGCGGGATCGGTGGACGCTCCTGGTTCCTCGAGGGCCAGGTCGCATAGCCCCGACTCCCGTCCCGGGTCCTCGGAGATGGAGAGGCCGTCAAAACATCCTCGACTCGAGGTGGACTTGCCCGCTCACGTGAGTACTGTTGTCCTCGTTGACTCGCCTCCGAAGGACCCGACGTCGGGCCCGACACCGTCGGGGCCCGAGTCGGGGCTGCTGGGTCTCCTGAGCTCGGACTCAGGTTGACGGCCTTGGAGAGCAGTCTGACTGCCTTCTTGGACCAGCAGCGGGTATTGATCGCTGGCCTCGCCGGTGCTTCTGCCCTGACCGCCGGGACGTCGACCTCCAAATAGACCCCGGAGACCGAGCCGATCCTCGAGTCCATGAGGGCTCGAGTCGTTCCTCGGTCGAGGTCTCCTTCGGCCTCCCGTTCGGGACCGAGGTCGTCGACGCCGACTCCCTCGGCATTGGAGTGGATAGCATCGGTGCCCGCCCGACCAGAGCCGCTCGACTCCTCCTCCGAGGAGTCGGCCTGGGAATCTGAGGACGAAGAGTCACCTGGTTCCTTTCGGACTCGGTGTGTCCCTTCGGACTCCCCCGAGTCTGAACCTCGGAGACGGTCCCCCCCGGAGGATACCCGGTTCTCGGACTTCGTGAGGGATATGGCCAAAGCCTTGGCCTTCCCCTTGGATCCCGAGGAGGAGCCTCGAGTCGAAGAACTCGATGCCCTCCAATATGACTCTACCCTGGCCTCCATTATTTATTTATTTATTTATTTACATTCTCTTATATACCGCGCTATTCTGCATCAGTGCGGTTTACATTGAACAAACGGAAATTACATTGAACAGGGCATTATAACTCGGAGATAACTATTTTACAGGGAACATGGGCTATGGAGTGTTAAGTGGCTTGCCCAAGACCACAAGGAGCACCTGTGGGACTAGAAACCCCAGTCCTTCCGGCCCAAGGTTGCTGTCCTCTAGTGGGATTTGAACCTCCGACCTTCCGGCCTGAAATACCTTGCCCCAACCACTAGGCCGCCACTCCACTCCATGATTCTGATTGCCTCCAGGTGGCCGAGGCAACCGTGGTTCCCACTTCTGCTGCAACTGGCGGTGGACACTCCTATTCCTCTGGGGCTTCAACACGATCTCCTGTCTCAAGAACAGGGATCTCTCTTTCACCCCAACCTCCAGTCCCTTCATCTGATGGCCTGGCTGCTGAAAGGGTAGTTCTGGCTCCCCTACTACTGCCTAGAGAGGTGGAAGACGTAGTCTTAGCCTCTAGAAGGCAATCCACCCGGAAATCATACGCTCTTAAGTGGCGTAGATTCTCCGCATGGTGTGCTCAGCACAGCGGGAATCCCTTCTCGTGCTTGGTAGCGGTAGTATTGCAATATTTGCTTTACATCTCCAATCTAGGCCTTAAGTCCAATTCTGTCAGAGTTCACCTCAGTGCTCTCTCAGCGCACCACTCGCCGGTGGACAGGAGGCCTCTTTCCAACCACCCTTTGGTGGCTCGTTTCCTCAGAGGCCGCCTCCTGCTTAAGCCGCCTCTACGTCCACTGTCCCCTGAGTGGGATTTAAATGTGGTCTTACAGCGGATTACTTGTCCGCCATTTGAACCTATGGCTACCTGTCCTCTCCGTTTTCTCTCCTGGAAAACTTTGTTTCTGGTAGCTCTTACCTCTGCTAGGCGAGTAAGTGAACTTCAGGCGCTAGTGTCTGATCCCCCTTAAACTAGGTTCTACAGGAACAGGGTAGTCTTACGTACTCACCCTAAGTTTCTCCCTGAAGTTGTCTCCTCTTTCCACCTCAATCAGGAGGTGGTTCTTCCGACTTTTTTTCCCAGGCCGCATGCCAGCCGGGCTGAGATGGTCCTGCATACCCTGGACTGTAGGAGGGCATTATCCTTCTACCTTGACCGTACGCGGGAGCACCGGAGGGCTGTTCAGCTCTTCGTTTCTTTTGACCCCAATAAGTTGGGGTTGCCCGTCTCCAAGCGTGCTTTGTCCATATGGGTCGCTGACTGTATCGCCTGGGCTTATGGGGCAGCCGGCCTCTCGTTGGAGGGTCGAGTCACGGCTCATCGTGTCAGGGCGAAGGCTGCGTCAGTGGCTCATCTCCGCTCTGTTCCGTTGGCAGACATCTGCCGGGCCGCTACTTGGTCTTCAAGCCAGACTTTTGCGGCCCATTACTGCTTTGAGAGGAAGTCCCGCAGGGACAGTGCTTTCAGACAGGCAGTACTCCATAATCTCTTTGGGGTTTAGGCAACTCCTTCCCTCTGGCCCTGATGTTGGGCTACCGGTCGGGGGCGTTCTCAGAGAAGATTCCTTCCTTACGTTCTGACGCTCTAGAGGGAGCTCATTTTTTCGGCTTGGGGTCTCCGGTAGCCTTAAGCTGGGGAGTCCCATATGTGAGGATTGACTTCCTGCTTGGTCCTGGAGAAAGAGTAGTTACTCACCTGTAACAGGTGTTCTCCAGGAGCAGCAGGAATCAGTTCTCACAACCCTCCCTCCTCCCCTTGGAGTTGCAGTCATATGATTTATTTTTTGCTATTTTTGCTGTCTTTTAGCTATGTCATCAGACTGAGCAAGATGGCACCCTTGGGTGGGAAGGGGACCGCGCACGTGCGCTGCATTCCCCAAAGGCTTTCTTTGAAAGCTGGGGAAATGCTCCGCACGGGGGCTCCATCGGCGCTCACGTCACCCATATGTGAGGACTGATTCCTGCTGCTCCTGGAGAACACCTGTTACAGGTGAATAACTACTCTTATACTGCTGGTCCTTTGCAAGAGGCCTTCAGATACACCGACTGGTGGTGTATCTCCCAGGCACACAGAATCTCATGGCAGACAAACTCATTCGAGTGCTGCTGTCGCACGAGTGGTCTCTTCATTCAGAACAGATTGCTCGAATCTTTCAAATCTAGGGAACCCCAGATATAGACCTATTTGCAAGTCCTCAGAATGCCATACTTCCCTGATTCTGTTCCAGAATTCCGGCTCCGAACAGTCAGACAAGGGATGCTTTCTACCTCCACTGGGGTCAGGACTTCCTGTATGCCTACCCACCCATTCCCCTCATTCCCAAGACTCTGTTCAAACTCCAGAGAGACAGGGGCCATATTGTGGCAGGCTATGGCCTAGAATAGCCTGTAAATGTATGAGAGGCCTGTAAGCTAGGCCTGAGTCCCAGCCCCCACCTGAGAATAAGAATGCTGAGAAAAACCAAAGTCAGTAAGAATTAGAGAAACTGCTCAAAACAGCTTTAAACTGCTTTTTGATAAGGTTGTATAAATCCTTTGTTGAATTCTTCCATGCTGATGACAGACATGTTCCAGTGCTCTGTACTCACACATTTTCTAAGCTAGCAGTGACCTTGTAAGAGAAAAGTATCAAAGTTTTAGAACTGTGCCTTTGTTAGAGAATTCTGAGCAGGGGGAACAGAGTACTGGGCCCACAGAAAGATCCCAATTGGATGGGTGCAAGGGTCAGTAGGACCAATAGAAAGTTTGCCTGTATTAAACTGAAGAAGAAAGGTATAAAAGGTGTTGTTTACTGGACTCCATTGCTCAGACCATTTTGAATGTGACATTTGCCTGAGACTTGTGCACAATAAATTGGCTTGGATCTTCAAACAAACTCCTGGTTTTATTCATTGCGTGCACTTCGCTGCAACATATTCCTGGTGCATTGGCCAGGAAGGTGGAGTACGTGAATGGTGCGCAAGTGAATATACCACGTATTACCGCCTCCAGTTTTGGTCTGGTCGGGACCGCGGCCGACTGACCGACAGCGGAGAGGACCCCAGGCGCCACCAGTCCCCTTGCATCGGAGAGGGTTCTGCCCTGCCTCGGCGGCCTGCCGGGCAGACCGGCCAACACCTCTGAACCCGAGGGGAGTCCAGGATTCAACCCAAGGAGGGACTGGTTGCGCAGCGCATTAGTGGCCGGATCCGGTGAGTAGCAATTTGTCTGGTTTTTAGTCAGTTAGCCATGGGAAAGTCCTGCGTGCACGGGACTAATATGGTTTAAGGTAACGAGAGCCTGATCACCTCTCAGGGTGTGGCCGAGTACTCCTTGCATGAGTATGCGCGAGGACGAAACCCCACCCCTCATGGATAAGTAAGGTAGGCCTTTATGGAATCTTGGGAACTCGGTGGCATGCCTGTCTGTTTGAGTGAATGAGAGGTCTTGAAACACAGACCACTCGAGAGCGGATTCCTGAGTAGCGCAGTTCCTGGCCGGGCGACCGCACCCAGGTCGCGAAAAGGAGGATGCGTTTGGTGTTTGTCTCCCTTGTTGTTCTGTGGGCTGTACGGACCCCTTACCTGCAGCTATACTACCCGCCCTCTTTGTCTGTTGTCTTGTACGTCATAATGGGAGGGGCGGGGCCTTTGCAAACCCCGCTGAACTGTATGATCTCGAATTTTAAGAAGGGATTTAGCGGTGACTACGGGACGAAAATGTCGCCATCCCGATTAGAAAAATTATGTGTTAGGGAGTGGCCGGTGCTGGTCACCGCGTGGCCACCAAATGATACTTTTGATGTTAGAATTGTGTCCCGAGTGCATGGGATAGTGCGTAGGAATTACCCCGACCAGTTTCCCTATATAGACTCCTGGTTAGATATCTGTGAAAGGCAGCCCTCTTGGATGAAGTGTTGCTGTGAAGAGCAGTGCAGAATAATGTTAGCAACTACGAAGGGAAACCCCGGGAGTAAGGGAGAAAAGCCTCCCATTTACTCAGCCCCAGAACCTGCAGAAATCCTAAATTATCCACCCCAATTCCTTTATAAGCCAGTCCCATCAGTCCCACCATTACCCCGGGCAGAGCCAGAGGAAGAGAGAGCCCCTCCAGCTGACATGACTCCACCCCATCAGTCACATCCATCGCCCGAAAGAGAGCAACCCCCTTCCCGAAGCAGCAGGAGTCCCAGTCCCAAACAAAGTTCCCCGGCAGGGCCGTCATCTCTTGAAGGAACTGCCAGCGCGGGATCAACTGCCAGCCCAGGGTCACCCATCAGTCCAGGCCCCAGCGGAAGAGCCACCGCTGGGCGCGCAAATATACGTTACGCCCTCTGAAGCAGGGAGACGAAGGAAGTTTGCCAGATGCCATTACGCCAGGTCCCTGGATTACCCATTCTCAATGATGACGGTCAGGTTATAGTTGGGCCAACTAGTCTCGTTTATGTGCCCTTTTCTACCACAGATCTATTAAACTGGAAAACGCACTATGCTTCTTATACTGAAAAACCCCAAGATCTGACGGAATTAATGTCTAGTATCATGCAGACCCACCAGCCTACCTGGTCTGACTGCTGCCAGCTCTTGTCTACCCTTTTCACTACTGAGGAGCGGGCATGAATAGTGCAAGCAACTACCCGATGGCTGGAAGAGAACCCTGTAGACAGGAGAAACCTAGATCCCCGACAGGCAGCGGCCGTAGATTTCCCGAATGAAGACCCAAGATGGGATCCAAATAGTGCAGATGGATAGAGGACCCTCACCCGTTTCCGCCAGGCCCTACTGCAAGGCCTGAGGAGGGGAGGCCAGAAAGCCATGAATGTTGGGAAGGTAGCAGACGTTCTTCAGCGCCCAGATGAAAGTCCAGCTGCCTTCTATGAACGATTAACTGAAGCTTATAGACTTTATACCCCGTATGATCCAGCAGCCCAGGAGAATTTGCGTATGGTGAACGCTGCTTTTGTGAGTCAGTCCCAGGGAGACATAAAACGGAAACTGTAAAAGTTGGAAGGATTTGCGGGCATGAATACAGCACAGCTAATGGAAGTTGCCCAGAAGGTATTTGTGAATCGTGATCAAGAAAGTAAAAGGGAAAGTGAAAGAAAGATGAAGAAGAAAGACGATCTGCTTGCTGCAGCTCTAGTTGAAGGACGTGGAGGATACCTAAACAGAAGGACTCGAGGATGGGAAGGTGCCGAGGGAGCGCTTGGTCCACCTTAGGTGCAAATTAGTGCTGCTTTTGTAAGGAAGAAGGACATTGGAAGAATGAATGCCTGAATAGTGGCTCCACCCCCTGGAGGGAAGGAGGGAGCGCCAGGAGAGCGAGAGCGGGGGGGGGGGGGGGGGGCGATTCCAGCAGCGTGCACAGTTTCAGTTTCAGCAGGAAGAAGCCGCTACTGTGGAAGGAATGGCGACCACTGAAGATGACTATGTGGATGAGGACTAGGCCAGACCGGGCTCCAAGTTTTCCCTGGGTCCCCAGGAGCCTATGGTCAACTTAAAGATTGGGGACCAGTACATGGACTTTATGGTGGATACGGGGGCCGAACATTCAGTAGTGGCTAAGCCAGTGGCTCCCTTGTCTTCCCGATCTGTCACCATTGTTGGCGCCACTGGAACTAGAACCACAAGACCTTTCCTGCAGAACCGTGCCTGTGAATTAGGGGGACGGAAGATAACGCATTAGTTCCTGTACATACCTCAATGCCCAGTTCCCCTTTTGGGCCGAGACATGCTTGCTAAGCTCCAGGCGCAGATATTCTTTGTCGAAGGAGGAAAAATGGAGATGACTGTGAACTCTGAATCTGCTGGCCTGATGGTGCTGACTGTCCCCCAAGAAGAAGAATGGCGGTTCTATTGTCCACCTTCATCCAAGGCAGCTAGCCCCCGTATACCCACCAACATCTTAGCTCCGCCCGGAGTGTGGCCTAGCAAAGAATATAGCTCCTGTGCTTGTCACCCTTAAACCAGGAGCAGAACCAGTGCATGTGCGACAATATCCTCTCCCACGATCAGCAATTGAAGGCATCCATGGTCACCTAAAGAAATTACTACAGTATGGACTCCTCAAAGAATGCCAATCGCCCTGGAACACCCCCCTCCTCCCAGTCAAGAAGCCTGGGACAGGTGACTACCGCCCAGTGCAGGATTTGCGACGAGTGGTGAACAACGCAGTTGAAACCATACATCCAGTAGTACCAAATCCTTATACCCTCCTGGGACTGATTCCATCAGAAGCTACTCATTTCACCGTTCTGGATTTAAAAGATGCCTTTTTCTGTATCCGCCTGGCATCTGCCAGCCAACTCTTGTTCGCGTTTGAATGGGAGAACCCTACTACAGGAAGACGGGGCCAACTCACTTGGACTCACCTCAAGGATTCAAGAATTCACCCACCATCTTCAGTGCAGCTCTCAACCAAGATCTTTCAAACTACTCTGTGACTCCAGGAAAAAGAATCTTACTTCAGTATGTAGATGATCTGCTTATAAGCCACCAACTCCAAGACTGAATGTGTGCAAGCTACCAGTGATCTCTTGCACCTCCTGAATGACGCCGGATATAAGGTCTCGAGAGCCAAAGCGCAGTTGTGCCAAACAGAAGTGAAATACCTAGGGTTCCATCTGTCCAGAGGAATCCGGAAATTGGGACTTGAGCGAAAGGAAGCAGTATGCCGCATCCCAACCCCCACCACTAGAAAACAGGTGCGGGCCTTCTTGGGTGCTGCAGGCTACTGCCGAATATGGATACCCAATTTTGCACTCTTGGCAAAACCCTTGTACCAAGCCACGAAGGGAGTGGAACGATCACCCATGGAATGGGCCCAGAACAGGATAAAGCATTCAAATCACTAAAAACAGCATTAATGTCATCACCAGCCTTGGGCCTACCAGATGTGCAGAAACCATTTCGTCTTTATGTCCATGAGTCGTGGAAATGCGTTGGGAGTCTTGACAGCCCCTTGGATCCTGGCAACGACCTGTAGCCTACCTATCAAAACAATTGGACCCTGTTGCAAAAGGCTTGCCACCTTGCCTAAGAGCTGTAGCAGCCACAGCCCTCTTAGTGAGTGAAGCTGACAAGCTCACTTTGGGACAGAATCTTCAAGTCACTGTACCTCATTCTGTTTTAACCCTAATGGAACACAAAAGAAACTACTGGTTCACCAACGCACGAATGTTGAAATATCAAAGTATGCTGTGTGAAAATCCCCGACTGCAATTGAGTGTCAGTCAAACCTTGAACCCTGCTACCCTACTGCCGACCAGTCCAGGCCCTCCTGACCATGATTGTCTAGAAGTAATGGACACTGTATACTCAAGCCGCCCAGACCTAACAGACATCCCCTTGAACAACCCAGAAAAAACTTTCTTTGTGGATGGAAGCAGTCTTGTAATTAATGGACAACGATGTGCCGGTTATGCAGTGGTGACCCTGGACATGGTAATAGAATCATCAGCTTTGGCTCCAGGAACTTCAGCACAGAAGGCCGAATTAATAGCCCTCACTCAAGCACTAAAAATAGGAACTGGGATCCGTCTGAATGTCTACCCAGCTTCCAAATATGCCTTTACAACATTACATGCCCATGGAGCTCTGTACAAAGAACGTGGATTGATAACCTCAGGAGGCAAGTCCAAGTATGGCCCAGAAATATTGACTTTATTAGAAGCAGTGTGGGCCCCCAAACAAGTTGCTGTAATGCACTGCCGAGGTCACCAAACTGGAGATGGAGAAGTATCCCGAGGGAACAGACTTGCCAATGCCTCAGCCCGAGAAGCAGCAATCAATGGAAAAATCTCTACCCCCAGTATTACAGTTCAAGCAGCCATATTTCCAGTTCCTCTCAGTGCTTGGACACCCCGATATACCCCGACTGAGCTGGACTACTATTGTCAGAATGAGGGGGGGCAGCTTTCAGCGGCTGGATGGATAGTGTTACCACCACCCAAGGGAGGCTCACCCCCTGGTATGACTCTGATCCCTGAAGCCCTGGGTCCAGCTTTTGTCCACGCCTTTCATCAAGCTACACACTATGGAAAAATTGCAATGGAAAAAGCTCTGAAACCGTATTTCTGTATCTCATTATTGGGACCCTTAACTGCCTCAATAGCCCGAAAATGTGTAATTTGTGCAAAGAACAATGCCCAACAGGGTCCTGTCCTACCTCCAAGAGTTCCATCAGTGGGAGTAACCCCCATGGGAAATATCCAAATAGACTTTGCAGAAATGCCACGAGCAAATGGATATCATTACCTACTGGTTCTAGTTTGTACCTTCTCTGAACTGAGAAAGCCAGAGAAGTCACTAAGGCCCTGCTTCATGAAATACCCTTGACCATAGGGTCAGACAATGGGCCCTCCTTTGTGTCACAAGTAACTCAGCAACTAGCCCGTGCTTTACAAATACAGTGGAAGTTACATACAGCTTATAGACCCCAGAGTTTAGGGAAAGTAGAGAGAATGAACTGAACCCTGAAGTCTCAGTTGTCTAAGCTCTGTCAGGAAGCTCACCTGAAGTGGCCCCAAGCTCTCCCTATAGCCCTTCTCAGGGTGCGTTCAGCCCCCACTAAGTCATTAGGAGTTTCCCCATTTGAGGTTTTATATGGGAGACCCCCGCCCATAGTTCAGGGAATAAGGGGGGATATGAGTCAGATTGGAGCGGAAATCACTAGACAAGAATTGTTGGCTCTTAGTTTATTTATTTATTTATTTATTAACATTTTTTATATACCGCACTATTCATTATCAGCGCGGTTTACATGGAACAAGTTCTGTCTTGCAGGACCTCCATACCTGGGTGCAAGACCAGTTGCCTATCAATCTGACAGAGCCACTGCATCCTTTCAAGCCCAGAGCCTCGGTGTGGGTCAAAGAGTGGAAGAAGACACCGTTGGCACCTCATTGGAAGGGACCATATGTTGTCCTATTGTCAACACCCACAGCAGTTAAAGTGGCAGAAATCGACTCCTGGATCCACCACAGTCGAGTGAAGCCAGCAGCAGTTCCTGAAGGTCGTCCTTGGATCTCGACCGCGGATCCTGCATCACCATTGCGACTTAGATTGCGAAGAAAACAATCATCCTTGTGAAGTTTTCAAGCTCTGAATTATCACCATTTCAGTTTATCCATCATCAAGAGACTATGATCATGATGATTACCTACTACTGTTTCATTTCTGCGGTAACCCTAGGACCCCTTGGGACAACTTTTGCTTTGCCGCCTTGTGCAGCTTGTATAACCACTACCTGAACTGCGATGAAAATCACTCAGACTTTACTTTATCACTCTTACTACACTTGCACTGGTAAAGTCAGTCAGTGCATGTATAATGGTACAGAACTGAATGTTTGCACGAATGGAAAGACTCGTACTTGTTTTAAACCACGACAGAATCCTTCTTACTATGTCATGGAACTACGATGGAATGATGAAGATGGAGCCCTCATAAATGCTACAAGTCAACTCTCTGATCCCACCCGACCTGTACCCCTGTACTTCGATGCTTGTGATCTGATAAACAGAAATTACTATTATAGGTGCGGGTCATGGGAACAAGCTAGCTTCTATGATAAGTATATGTGTCCCGAAGGTGCATACAGATGGGGAATATGCACTGGGGTACATTCTCCATCTGCTTATGGTAAGTCATCCAAAGATGACTATTTCTGTCCGAAGTGGGGCTGTGTATACTTTGCTACTTGGTCTGGTAGCCCTACTGGACAAGATGGAGATAATCGCAAGGCCAATTTGGAAAGACTGCCCCTACTGGAACCTAAGAAGTGCAAGAAAGGTGCCTGTAATCCTCTACGACTTCTCATCCTCGACCCAAGCCAGTGGAAGCAAGGATTCCGATTCGGCCTACGTACAGCAGGAAGTGGATCTGATCCTGGAACTTTTGTGTATCTCCAGCTTAACACGAAAACTCATGTTTCTTCACCCTACCGAATACATCATACCTTCTATGAGGCCATGAAAGCAGAGTTTGTAGTCCCCCACGCTTCTCGAAATTTGTTCATTGAACTAGCTGGAGCTGTAGCATCCAGCCTTCATGTCTCTGACTGTCTTTTCTGTGGAGGAACTCAGATGGGTGACCAGTGGCCTTGGGAGGCGCAAGAACTGAACTATTCTGTACCCTATAACCAAACTGATCTGCATGCAGCTACCAGCGAATGGGTCCTAGCTAGCCCCATTGTTGGAAACCTGTGTTTTGCTCGAACTGGACCACAATTGACTGTTAGTGGGGCAATTGGTCTGTCTGAACCAGAAGTACTATAATGCTACCACCAAGAAGACATCCTGGTGGTCAGGAACCAATGCTCCGGAACCCTCCAATCCTCTGACTCTCTTTCCTAACCTTGCCAAGTTATGGGCAAATCTGGCTTCTCACAGTGACTGGCAAGCTGGACTATATTGGATCTGCGGAACTCGAGCATATCCTAGACTCCCTGCCAACTGGGGAGGTGCATGTGTTTTGGGGACCATAAGACCTTTCTTCCTCTTGCCCATTTCCCATGGAGAACAGCTCGGATTCCCTGTATATAAGAGTCGACAGAAGCGAGAGGTCCTGAAGATAGGCCAATTGGACAAATGGGATATGACATCTGAAAAATGGCCACCGGAGAGAATTGTATCCTACTATGGACCTGCTACCTGGGCAGAAGATGGCTCTTGGGGTTACCGCACCCCTGTGTATATGTTAAATCGTATTATACGTTTGCAAGCTGTTGTAGAAATAATAACTAATGAAACTAGTAGAGCACTAACCCTGTTAGCTAAACAAGCCACGCAGATGCGTATGGCCATTTATCAGAATTGTTTAGCATTAGATTATTTACTTGCTGCTGAAGGAGGAGTATGTGGAAAACTGAATTTAACTAACTATTTGCAAATCGATAATGAAGGACAAGTTGTAGAAGATATAGCCAATCATATGAGGAAGCAAACCTACGTACCAGTCCAAACCTGGCACGGCTTGCAACTCGATGGATGGTTTGGTTCTCTGTTTTCAGGAATGGGCGGCCTGAAAACACTTGTGTTCATTGTCCTATTCATATTGACTATCTGCTTGTTTCTCCCATGTTTCCTACCCTTATGCTT
The DNA here is from genome assembly GCA_033557465.1 of Ichthyophis bannanicus. Classification (NCBI taxonomy): domain Eukaryota; kingdom Metazoa; phylum Chordata; class Amphibia; order Gymnophiona; family Ichthyophiidae; genus Ichthyophis; species Ichthyophis bannanicus. The sequence continues at coordinate 213,978,362 of CM066037.1, forward strand.
GCGCACACTGAACTCAACCATTGATAGTGTTGTTGAACGTAAAGCAGCTACCAAAGTCTTAGCCATGTGGCAATATTCCCTTGTACCACAACTTGATGCTGAGGATCCTGTGTAATGTGTGATTTGATTCTCACCCTTCCTTACTTGCGGGTGAGAATAATCAAAGGGGTGAATGTGGCAGGCTATGGCCTAGAATAGCCTGTAAATGTATGAGAGGCCTGTAAGCTAGGCCTGAGTCCCAGCCCTCACCTGAGAATAAGAATGCTGAGAAAAAACAAAGTCAGTAAGAATTAGAGAAACTGCTCAAAACTGCTTTAAACTGCTTTTTGATAAGGTTGTATAAATCCTTTGTTGAATTCTTCCATGCTAGTGACAGACATGTTCCAGTTCTCTGTACTCACACATTTTCTAAGCTAGCAGTGACCTTGTAAGAGAAAAGTATCAACGTTTTAGAACTGTGCCTTTGTTAGAGAATTCTGAGCAGGGGGAACAGAGTACTGGGCCCACAGAAAGATCCCAATTGGATGGGTGCAAGGGTCAGTAGGACCAATAGAAAGTTTGCCTGTATTAAACTGAAGAAGAAAGGTATAAAAGGTGTTGTTTACTGGACTCCATTGCTCAGACCATTTTGAATGTGACATTTGCCTGAGACTTGTGCACAATAAATTGGCTTGGATCTTCGAACATACTCCTGGTTTTATTCATTGCGTGCACTTCGCTGCAACAATATGAGCCTCATAGCCCCACACTGGCCACGACAGATGTGGTATCCACTGCTTCTATGTCTCTCTCAAGCCAGGCCTCTGGACTTGGGATGTGCTCTAAATCTTCTGTCCCAGGAGGACGGGACGCTTTTGCACCCAAATCCTCAGTCTTTACACCTGATGGCATGGCTGCTGAGAGCTCAAAATTCCAGGATATCATCCTCTCTCAACAGGTTAAGGATATCCTTTTAGCCTCGAGGAAACCTTCCACAAGGCGGGCTTATGCCTTTAAGGTGAAAAGGTTCTCTATCTGGTGTTCAAAGAATGAACTTCCTTTTTCAGTTTCCGTAGAGGCGTTAATGGATTATCTTCTCCATTTTTCATCCTCTGGTCTCAAGACCAATTCAGTAAGAGTCCACCTTAGTGCCATTGCGGCTTTCCACAAGCCCTTTGATGGACAGCCTGTCTCCTCTCAGCTGCTGGTAACGTGGTTTATGAGAGGTCTACTCTTAACTAAACCTCCCATTAAGCCACCACCCATGACATGGGATTTAAATCTCATCCTCGGACAGCTCATGAAGCCGCCATTCGAGTCCTTAGCCACTACATCCCTAAAGCTTCTTTCCTGGAAGGTAATCTTCCTAATTGCTCTCACTTCTGCAAGACACATCAGTGAGCTACAAGCGTTAGTGGCTGATCCTCCTTCCACAAGGTTCCACCATGATAAAGTAGTCCTTAGGACTCATCCTCACTTTATGCTAAAGGTGGTTTCGCCTTTTCATTTAAACCAGTCGGTTTATCTTCCTGTCTTCTTCCCTAGGCCTCATGCCTCGAATGCAGAAAGGAATCTTCACACTCTAGATTGTAAAAGAGAACTAGGCAGCATAGAAAGGCTTCTCAGCTTTCTGTTGCCTTTGATCCTAGCCACCTGGGGTTACCAATTTTCAAGAGAACACTCTCCAGGTGGCTTGCAGACTGCATATCCTTTACCTATGAGAGTAAGGGACCTTCGCTCGGTGTCCATCGATGACATTTGCAAAGCAGCCACTTGGTCCTCGGTTCACACTTTTGCGGCCCATTACTGCTTAGACAAGGACTCCCGTTGGGATGTCTCGTTTGGCCAAGCTGTTCTCCAGCATCTCTTTCAGACTTAGAACAACTCCTACCCCCCCTGTCCCGGGTTTGTATACCAGAGATCCTTGGGAGGAATTGACCCACCTCAGCTCTATGGGGTCATCTCCCTGGCATCTCGAAGCTTGGGAGTCCCCATATGTGAGGACTATATTCCTTCTTCCTGGAGGTAGCGTAGTTACTCACCTGTAACAGGTGATCTCCAGGAACAGCAGGAATTGAGTCTTCACAACCCACCCACCTCCCCTAGGAGTTGTATCTCTCTCTCTCTCTCTCCTCTTTCCTTCTCTCCTTTTGTCTCAGCTACAAACCCAACTGAAGAGGGAGAGTTGGGAAGGCAGCAGCGCAAGTGCAGTGGGATGCTCCCAAAGGCTTTCCTATAGGACGCTGGGGAGGCTTCCCACGTGGACGCTATGCGGTGCCAATGATACCCTTATGTGAAGACTCAATTTCTGCTGTTCCCGGAGATCACCTGTTACAGGTGAGTAACTACGCTTTACAGTCACAGGGCTCTGTGCAGCAAAGTACATTGCCCGTTGCACAGGCGGTAGTTCATAGGGAGAGGGATGGCTAGCAGGAAGGAGGAGGTGATAGTGCCTCTGTATAAGTCTTTGGTGAGACCTCATATGGAATATTGTGTGCAATTCTGGAGATCACACCTTCAAAAAGATATAAACAGGATGGAGTCTGTGCATAGGGTGGCTACCAAAATAGTCAGTGGACTTAATCAAAAGGCATATGGGGCAGACTTAAAGATCTCAATATGTATACTTTGGAGGAAAGACGGGAGAGAAGAGATAAGATAGACATGTTTAAAGGGCTCCGTGACATAAATGCACCGGAGGAGAGCTCTTTCAATTGAAAGAAGGTTCTGCAGCAAGGGGGCATAGGGTGAAGGTGAAAGGGAGTCTTTCTTGTTGGAAAGAGTGGAAGATGCATGGAACAGCCTCCCAGTGGAGGTAGTAGAGACCAGGACAGTGTCTGAATTCAAGAAAGCATGGTTCAAACACAGAAAATCTCTAAAGGGAAAAAGGGACTATAGTAGTTGGTATGGAAGAAAAAACTGGATAGGCCATATGGTCTCTTTCTGCCATCATGTTACTATGTACACCATTTTCTGAGCTATTGTGTGCTCAGAATGCAGGAAGGGATCTAACACTGGCATAATCAATGTGTAAAAGGCTGCACTAGGGGCAGCACACAATGCTTTTAAATCAAGGTGCGACTGCACCTTGAATATTGTGTGCAATTTTGGTTGCCATATCTTAAAAAAGGATATGGCGTTGTTAGAAGAGGTTCAGAGAAGAGCCACCAAAATGGTAAAGGGGATGGAAGGATACTCCTTATGAAGAGGCTAAAAAGGTTAGGGCTCTTCAACCTGGAAAAGAGACGGCTGAGGGGAGCTATGATAGAGGTCTATAAATTAATGAATGGAGTGGAACGAGTAAACGTAGATCGATTGTTTACGTCATCATAATATAAAAAAACTAGGGGACATGCAATGGAGCTACAGGGTAACCTATTTAAGACTAATAGGAGAAAATATTTTTTCACTCAAGGTGTAATCAATCTCTGGAATTTGTTACCGGAGGATGTAGTAAAAGCTGTTAGTGTTGCTAGGTTTAAAAAAGGTTTGGACAAGTTCCTGGAGGAAAGGTCCAGAAACCATTATTATAAGGGACCCAGGATATCACTGCTTGACCCAATACAAACATTGAGGATCCTGTGTCTTTTGGGGAAACTGCTAGGTACTTATGACCTAGATTGGCCACTGTAGGAAATAGGATACTGGGCTTGATGGACCTTGGTCTGACCCAGTATGGCATATCTTATGTTCTAATAGTAATGAAGCAGTAAGCTATGCAGTGCAGTTGCAGGGAAGTATGCAAGAGATCAGAAGATGAGATCAGTGCTGGGATTTTAATGTGAGATCTGAAGAGACGTTGAGGTCTGTGGTAAACGTTGGTGAGGAATTTTTCTTGAGCGCGCAGCCCCCACAACCTTTTGTCTTTGCTAACGAAAGTGCTGAAAAAAAGGCAGGGGAAGTGTGCTAGTACAATGTAAGGCATATCTGCTGGAATGCTATCTGGCTCATAAAGAGCAATATTCTGCGCAGAATATCTGTGTTTTGTACCAGATAGTATTTCAGCACCTGTACAGAAGTGCCAAACTCTTTTGTGTGCAGGATATAGGTGCTGTTAATGCGGAACCCTACATACATGTGCCTGGCTTGCTCTCCTTGTTTAGTGCAGACTTTGTGTACACAGCTCATTTGCATACTGAAATATGAGATTGCAGACCTGCTATTAGTAATCTGTGAACTATCTCTAATACCTGAAGGTTGGAGGATCGCCAATGTGACATCAATTTTTAAAAAGGTTCCAGGGGTGATCTGGGAAACTACAGACCGGTGAGCCTCACGTCAGTACTGGGAAAAATGTAGAAACCATCATAAAGAATAAATTTACTCAGCATGTAGATAGTCATGGCCTAATGGGAGACAGCCAACATGGCTTTAGACAAGGAAGATCTTGTCTTACTAATCTGTTATGTTTTTTGAAAGTGTGAATAAACAGGTGGACAAAGGTGAGTCGGTTGATATAGTGTATCTGGACTTTCAGAAAGGCTTTGACAAGGTCCCCTTATCAGAGACTTTTGGAAAAACTAAAGAGTCATGGGATAGGAGGCAGTGTACTACTGTGGATCAAGAACTGGTTAAGAGATAGAAAGCAGAGGGTTGGGCTAAATGGCCAATTTTCCCAATAGTCTTGAAGGACTAGAAAGGGGGACTGTTACTTCTGGAGAGAAATCTGCAACTGTGAGTATATACTTCTGGTAATTTTCTAAAAAGAATTCTTTGTATTAAAGCTACTTAATCTGTGAACCCACTGTTTTTTGTTGGATCAGTTAGGGCCTAGTAGCAGCAATTAAAGTTTGAATTTAAAACACAGAGGAGAACTTTCTGGTTACATTTCATACCCAGCAGAGAGCTTGTAGTTTAAATTTAATAGTCACTCAGGGCCAAGTAACAGCAAAGTACTTTTAGTTTAAATTTAACACACAGAAGAGAGCTTTCTGGTTACATTTGGAACCCAGCAGAGAGCTTGTAGGGTACATTTAATAGTCACTCAGGGCCAAGTAACAGCAAAGTACTTTTAGTTTAAATTTAACACACAGAAGAGAGCTTTCTGGTTAAATTTAGAACCCAGCAGAGAGCTTGTAGTTTAAATTTCATAAGAAGTTAGAGCCTAGCAGCAGCTAAGAGCTATAATTTAAATCAAATCAGAATTTAGCTTACCTCAGCAGCACAAGACAGGGTACTGTGTAGCAGCCCTCTTTTAATAAGTGTTATTTCCCACCCACCCCTGGGATAATCATAGCTTTATAGGTACTTACACATCTTAAAAGACAGGAGGTGCTTTCAGGTGAAGCTCATTACCCAAATCAGTCATACACTAAGGACCTGAGATTAATTAAGCTTCAGGTGAACAAGGTATATTAAACGTATTAGGTACAGTTTTATTGGTAAAAATACCCATAGCAACCCCTAGTAAGTAAGAACTTAAAGATCTAGACACAAACTTAAAACTAAGATGCAGACAGCAGTCCAGCAGCAGGATGGGGGCTTTCCAGTCTTTTGCATTGACTGTCACATGTATGATTTTCTCTCAGTTGGTGAGAGGTCTTACGTGTCCACTAGGTGCAAGGAGCTCTTTGCTCTCAGGGAACAAGTCCGTTCTCTAGAGGCTAAAGTAGCAGACTTGGAAAACATAAGACAGACAGAGAGGTACATAGACGAGACCTACAGGGATATAGTCCTGAAGTCCCACCTCCAGTCTGGCAGCACCCCTGTTGCCATGGAGGAGAGAGGTCACGTGACAGGAGAGCATCACCCTGGTGTGGCAGGAAGTGATCCTGTAACTAGGACCTGTCCTCCAGGTGATGTAAAACCCTCTCGCACCGAGGAAGTTTCTCCAGGGCCATGTGCCCATGAGGGAAGGGTTAGGACAGCCGTTATAGTTGGTGATTCGATCATTAGGCATGTAGATAGCTGGGTGGCTGGTGGACGTGAGGATCGCCTGGTAACATGCCTGCCTGGTGCGAAGGTAGCGGACCTTACGCGCCACCTAGATAAGGTCTTAGATAGTGCTGGGGAGTAGTCTGCTGTCTTGGTACATGTCGGTACCAATGACATAGGAAAATGTGGTAGGGAGGTTCTGGAGGCAAAATTTAGGCTTTTAGGTAGGAAGTTGAAATCCAGAACGTCCATGGTAGCATTCTCCGAAATGCTTCCTGTTCCACACGCAGGACCGAAAAGGCAGGCAGAGCTCCGGAGTCTCAATGCGTGGATGAGACAATGGTGCAGAGATGAGGGTTTTGGATTTGTTAGGAACTGGGGAACATTCTGGGGAAAGGAGGGGCTTTTCCAAAGGGATGGGCTTCACCTTAACCGGGATGGAACCAGGCTGCTGGCATTAACCTTTAAAAAGGAGATAGAGCAGCTTTTAAACTAGATATTAGGGGAAAGCCGACAGTCGCCCAAGAGCGGATGGTTCGGAAGAATGTATACTTGAAGGATACTACCAAAAGCAGAGAGGTTCCACAAAAGAGTAAAGTAGCCCAAATGCCCTCGAGTATGGAGCAGACAGAGCTTAAAGATCCCAATTTACCCATGTCTAACAATAGCCAAATTAACATGAATAAAATACATTCTCTAAAATGTTTGTATGCAAATGCTAGAAGTCTAAAGAATAAGATGGGAGAGTTACAATATATAGCACTAAATGAAAGGTTAGATATGATTGGAATATCAGAGACATGGTGGAAGGAGGACAACCAGTGGGACACTGTGATACCTGGGTACAAACTATATCGTAATGATAGAGCTGATCAAATTGGTGGAGGGGTTGCGCTCTATGTTAGAGAGGGCATTGACTCAGAAAGGATTAAAGTTTTGCAGGAAACAAAATCTGCTGTAGAATCTATATGGATTGAAATTCCATATAAAAGGGGGAAGGCAATGGCAGTGGGGGTGTACTATCGAGCACCTGGCCAGAATGACCAAATGGATGAAGAAATGCTCAAAGAAATCAAGGAAGCTAACAAAAATTACAGCGCAGTAATAATAATGGGTGATTTCAATTACCCCGGTATCGACTGGGTCAGTGTCACGTAAGGACATGCTAGGGAGATAAAGTTCCTAGATGAAATAAATGACTGCTTCTTTTAGCAGCTGGTTCATGAACCAACCAGAGGGGAAGCCATATTAGACCTAGTCCTTAGGGGAACACCAGATCTAGTGCAAGAGATAAGGGTGTTGGGGCCACTTGGCAATAGTGATCATAGCATGATTGCCTTTGATTTAATTAGTGGAGGAGGGATAGTAAGGAAATCCACAGTACTAACTTTCGAAAGGGAGACTATGATAAAATGAGGAAAACAGTTAAGAAAAAACTAAAAGGAGCTGTTGCAAAGGTTAAAGACGTACATCAAGCTTGGGTGTTGTTGAAGAATACTATCTTGGAAGCCCAGACCAGCTGTATTCCACGCTTTAAGAAAAGTGGAAGGAAGTCCAAAAAACTGCCAGCATGGTTTAAAGGTGAGGTCAGAGAGGCTGTTGTTGCCAAAAAAGCATCTTTCAGGAAATGGAAAAAAGAGCCAAACGACGAAACCCGGAAACAGCACAAGCACTGGCAAGTCAAATGCAAGGCATTGATAAGGCAGGCAAAGAGAGAATTTCAGAAGAAGCTTGCTGCGGAAGCAAAAACGCGAAATAAAGACATTTTCAAGTACATTCGTAGCAAAAAACCTGTGAGAGTCAGTTGGTCCATTAGATGATAAAGGGGTTAAAGGAGCACTAAGAGGGGACAAGGCGATAGCGGAGAGACTGAATGAATTCTTTGCTTCGGTCTTTACTGAGGAAGATGTAGGGATATTACCCAGGACTGAAGTGGTATTTAAAGGTGCGGAAGAATTGAAGGAAATATCGATACATCGGGAAGATGTCTTACAACTATTAGATAAACTGAAGAGTATCAAATCACCTGGGCCGGATGGTATACATCCAAGGGTGTTGAAAGAACTGAAATATGAGATTGCAGACCTGCTATCAGTAATCTGTGAACTATCATTAAAATCATCTCTAATACCTGAAGATTGGAGGATCGACAATGTAACACCAATTTTTAAAAAGGGTTCCAGGGGTGATCCAGGAAACTACAGACCGGTGAGCCTGACGGACGTCAGTACCAGGAAAAATGGTAGAAACCATCTTAAAGAATAAAATTACTCAGCATGTAGATAGTCACAACCTAATGGGAGACAGCCAACATGGCTTTAGACAAGGAAGATCTTGTCTTACTAATCTGTTATGTTTTTTGAAGGAGTGAATAAACTGGTGGACAAAGGTGAGTCGGTTGATATTGTGTATCTGGACTTTCAGAAAGCCTTTGACAAGGTCCCTCATCAGAGACTTTTGGCAAAACTAAAGAGTCATGGGATAGGAGGCAGTGTACTATTGTGGATCAGGAACTGGTTAAAAGATAGAAAGCAGAGGGTAGGGCTAAATGGCCAGTTTTCCCAATGGAGAAAGGTGAATAGTGGTGTACCCCAGGGATCTGTGCTGGGTCCGTTGCTTTTTGACATATTCATAAATGACCTGGAAAGTGGAATAACGAGTGAGGTTATCAAATTTGCAGATGACACAAAACTATTTAAAGTTGTTAAAACCCAAGAGGATTGTGAAAAATTGCAAGAGGATCTTGATAAATTGGAAGACTGGGCATCAAAATGGCAGATGAAATTTAATGTGGACAAGTGCAAAGTTATGCACCTAGGGAAGAACAACCCAAACTATGGTTACACGATGCAAGGTTCCACATTAGGAACCACCACCCAGGAAAAAGATTTATGCGTCATTGTGGATACCATGTTAAAACCTTCGGCGCAGTGTGCAGCGGCGGCCAAGAGAGCAAATAGAATGCTAGGTATCATAAGGAAAGGAATGGAAAATAAAACAAAAGATATTATAATGCCTCTATATCGTTCCATGGTGAGACCGCACCTTGAATATTGTGTGCAATTCTGGTCGCCGTATCTTAAAAAGGATATAGTGTTATTAGAAAAGGTTCAGAGAAGAGCCACCAAAATGGTAAAGGGGATGGAAGGATACTCCTATGAAGAAAGGCTAAAAAGGTTAGGGCTCTTTAACCTGGAAAAGAGATGGCTGAGGGTAGATATGATAGAAGTCTATAAATTAATGAACGGATTGGAACGGGTAAACGTAGATCGATTGTTTACGTTATCAGAATATAGAAAGACTAGGGGACATGCAATGAAGCTACAGGGTAAACTATTTAAGACTAATAAAAGAAAATATTTTTTCACTCAACGTGTAATCAAACTCTGGAATTTGTTACCGGAGGATGTTGTAAAGGCTGTTAGTGTAGCTGGGTTTAAAAAACGGTTTGGACAAGTTCCTGGAGGAAAGGTCCATAAACCATTATTAAGAAGGGACCCAGGATATCAATGCTTGACCCAGTACAAGCATTGCGGAACTTGTGTCTTTTGGGGAAACTGCTAGGTACGTATGACCTAGATTGGCCACTGTTGGAAACAGGATACTGGGCTTGAATGGACCTTGGTCTGACCCAGTATGGCATATCTTATGTTCTTATACTGTTTACTGAGCAAAACATCAGTGCGAAACTTGCATTGGGAAACCTTGCACTAGAGCATTAGCACTAAGCTCTATCTCTGTTTCTGCTTGGAGCCCACAGTATATAACATGGTCAGCATAGATCAAGCAATGCTCCTTTAAAGTTCCAATTAAGAAAGGGATTCATAAGCATTTATAGATTACATTCATTTACTATGTCTGAAAAAAACATTTTAGAGGTGAGATCCTGTGGGTCCTTTTTTATAGCATTGTTATTTCCCGACCATACAGTAGCTTGAATGTCCAACTAATCAAATATGGGATAGAGGGCTGTATTCTAATTAATATTAGCACATCTAGTTACAGCAGTATTCAGAGAACCAGATGGCATACCTGTTTTATAAAAAATAAATAAATAAAAAAAATGGAAACAAATGACTAATTTAGAAAGGCATCTGAGGACAGGAACACAATGTTGATGGCCTAGTTTTGCCCAGGGTACGTGGAGGTCACAGGTGCTTTATTGTATCAAAGAACCCCAACACGTTTCACCGTAGCCTTCCTCGGGGGATGTAAATCTTCAAAAATCAATACATGTACAATTAAAATAAAAATTAATAATTATAAACAGAAGTTATAAAAAAAGGATATTAAAAACAAAGATAAGAATATAAATGTATCAACTAATAAAACACAAACTGATAAACGTATTAAAAGGCAAGGAGGAATATACATTAAAACCAAAAACGCATTTGTACACATAAATCACATGTAAGCATGCACTTAAAAGAAAAAAAAATAAATAGGATATGAGGAGTAGTGCTAATAATACACTAATATTCACAATAACACACTGTGTATATTCAATTTCAAATCTGTGAAAGTAGGGGCAAAACTGTAAAGAATTTTGCAAACCAAAACCAAACGGGATGCCCAGGATGTTAAACTCAAATGCAGTGTAGGTTACACTACTCTTTAGTAATAAGAAAACATCATAAAATTAAGAGTAGGGAAAGACATCAAAAAAACGATTACCGTAAGTAAACACTGATGGCAGAGGTTGAGGTGCTAAATGAACAACACAGTAAGCAAATATGAGTGAAAACTGGGAACCCTTCATAATGCTAGAGCCATGCACGAAGAAATAAAGTGTCTGAAGGTAACTATTAAAGCTACTGTCGTCTGGAAACTCTGCTAATGTAAAAACTGAAAACTTATTGTACCTTACCTTAAAGACAATGGAGATATTCATTTGCAGTAGCTGAGTAGCATAAGAGTTGTAGACCAATGAGAACACAGGCAGACTTAAAAAAAAAAAAGCACCGCTACTTTCGCTCCTTTCAGGGGTCAAGGGTCTGACTACTGCATATTCATGAAATCGCATAGATCAATGACACCACCTCTTTTAAAATGCATTCTAAATAAAAGGTGAAGACATCCAACTAGGAAAAGGGAAAATTTTTTTAACATATCATAAAAGTTGCATCAAAAAATGTGTAGACTGTGGGAGAAAAAATGTACAGACAGGAGCCTGCTGTTTTTTGCGACTTTCAAGGGTCAAGGATCTAACAAATGCATATATGTAAAATCGCATGGGTCAGTGACATCTTCTGTTTCAAAATGGAATGCATTCTTAGTAAAAGATGTAAAAATTGGGCCAAGAAAAGGAGTATAAATAAAGCATATGTTATAAAAACTGGCAGAATTGATAATAAAGGATGTGTCAAATTGTGAGAGGCACAGAAATAAAAATGAAAAACTGTGCAGACTGTATTATAGGTGCTAGCAAATCTATTAATATCTGCCAAGAATTAGACTGAGGGGGAGGGAGGGGAAATGGGGGGTGGGTAGGGAAAGGGGAGGAATGACAATGATGGAGGGGGGTGCCAAGAAACAATGGCCAATAAAACTTATAACTGAGAAGACAAGCATCTATATGAAATTTAAAAAATAATAAATTAATAAATTATTAAATCAGATACAAACTTTAGTGCAGAATGGTAAAAACATAAAAATGTAAGAATTATTATATAAAAAGATGTTTAAAATTATAGGGATTTAGATCTAAAAAATGTATTAAAAAGTATATAAAAATATATAAAAAAAAAACCGATGGCAGAGGGATAATAAATATAATCAACATAAAAACCTATTAAGAGTTCAAAAACATCACAGAAAGACAGCAAGATTAACTTCTTGGTTTAAGTACATGAACAAATTAAAAACTTACCATCAGAACCTCCTAGACACAAAGAAAGAATACTATTCAAAACTCCTTTCTAAATCCCTTAACCGGCCAAGAGAATTGTTCCTCATAATCCAAAACCTAATAAAGAGACCAAATGACGAACACACGCTATTAAGTAACCTAAGTGCTCAACAGTTCGCAGATCACTACATAGAAAAATCAAGACAATCTGCAACACAACCTTCTATTACCCAGAACCAATCGGCCCTCCAACTTGGAACTCATTCTCACCAACAAGCAAAGACCAGATATATCACCGCATCAAATCATTTAATACCATTACCTCAGTCATAGATCCTTGTCCTGTCAGCTGGATCAAATCAACAAAATCAGAGCTCACACCATATATACAAAGAATAGTCAACCTCTATCCCAAGGTCAACTACCAAATAACCTAAAAAGAGTTTCCATATGCCCAATCTTGAAACAACACACAAAGGTTTTATTTTATTTATTTATTTATTTATACACATTTATATACCGCATCTTTCAGAGTTCAGTTGCGGTTTACAGTGAACAACAATAAACAAAGCAAGTTTGTTTTACAAGGAACATCATAGTACAAGTATAATGATAGCAGAACATGTTTTACAAGTAACGTCATATTATAAGCATAATGCTTAACAAAACAAGGAACGAAGTAATTAACTAGACAGAATATATTGTCTAAACAGTGTAAGATAATACAGAACAGAATAAACTATTTACAAATATATATCTGTATATATATAAATGGAAGTGAACGGGCATAAGATGTGGGATCATCAAAAGTGTTTAACTAATTGTGCTATCTTTGTGAGTTGCAGGGTTTTTATTTGAAGCTGTCAGATACCTGTTTAGCCTTTGTCTAAAGCGGGAGAGGGATATTATCTATGTTATAGTGTTTGGTGAACAGATAAGTTTTCAATTTTTTGCGGAGTTCCATGATCTCAGTTAGTGATCGTAACTCCTCTGGGAGGGAATTCCAGATGGTTGGGGCTATGTGAGAAAAGGCTCTGTTGTTTGTTGATTTATGGGCTCTTGTGTAATCTTTCGGAATCTTTAATTTGTTTAATTGTCCTTTTCTGTGTGTAGGCTTAGCTGGTTCTTTGTGTATTAGGTTACTTAGCGTGGTTGGAGCCATATCATATAAGGCTTTGAATGAAGTTATTATTGTTTTGTAAATTATTCTACTTTGAATTGGTAGCCAATGGAGGGAAGCTAATATTGGTGTTATGTGTTGTAGTGAGTTAACTTTCAATATAATTCTAGCAGCTGCGTTTTGTGCTAATTGCATTCTTTTAATGTTTTGTTTTGATATGCCTATTAGTATTAGATTGGCAAAGTCAAAATGAGGAGTTATGGTGGCCTGAATTATGTTGATAAAGTCTTGTGCGAATACTAGTGGACGCAGTTGTTTTAAGGTTTTGAGTTTGAAATAAATTTTCTTTATGGTATTGGTAATGTGTGTTTCCATTGTGAGGTGTGTGTCAAGTATAACGCCTAGGTATCTTATTTCATTTTTTATTTTAATTTCTTGGTCTTGAAGTCTTATGTGTGTTGGATGGATATAGGATTTGTTCTTGGTTACTATTAGAACTTCAGTTTTAGCGTGATTTATGTGGAGGTTTTGTGCTTTTAGCCAAATTGTGATTTCCTTGTAGCATTCCGATAGTAGCTGAAGCGGTAGATTGGGTATTGTGAATGGAATATACATCATAATATCATCTGCGTATAAGTGGTATTTTACTCCAAATTTTTTGAAAATGTTGCAGACTGGTTTTATGTAAATATTGAAAAGTAGGGCTGATAACGCTGAGCCTTGTGGTAGTCCAATTTCCTGTTTATATGTGGATGATGTTTGATTCCCAATTCTTACGTTTTGTATTCTATTATTTAGGTAGGACGAAAACCATTGATGTACTGTGGAGTTTAATCCTATTTGTCTCAGGTTATTGAGCATTATTGTGTGGTGTACGCTATCAAACGCAGCTGAAATATCAATGAAAAGTAGGATGTAGGCCTGTTTATGATTGTCAATCCCTCTTAGGAGCGCATCTATTAAAATTGCCATATTGTTGCTCATCGAGTGGGTAAGATGAGTCTAGAAAATCCTGTGTCTGTAATTGAACCACTTTTTCAATTATTTTAGCCAAGAATGGAATGCTAGAAATGGGTCTATATGATACAGGCGAAGTTTTATCAAGTTTGCTGTTCTTAAGGATTGGACGTATTTGTGCGTGTTTGAGTGATGGTGGGAGGTAACCTTGGGTTAGTGAGAGGTTAACTATTTGGAGAATGTAGGATAGTAAAATTGGAAGTGTTTTTTATCCATGATACTGGACATGGATCTAGATAAGAAGTTGTGGTGTTGGGACTGTTGATGATATTTTTTAGTGTCTCTTTAGTTATGGGACGAAACTCTGACCATTCATCTATAAGCTGGTGTGAAAAGTTAATAGGGTCTATAGACATTGACGGCATTTTAGCTTTGTTTTGATAATGGTGGGCTAGGGTTTGAACTGAGATGTCTGTAATTTCATTGCCAGAAGTTTGAGGGTTGGTTAGATTTCTGACAATGGAGAATAACTCTCTTGGTCTGTTATATGATTTTGCTAGTACAGTCAAACCTCGGTTTTCATGATTGATCCGTTCTAAGAAGTCTGACTAAAACCGAAACGTACGAAAACCGAAGCAATATTTCCCATAGGAAATAATGTAAATTCAATTAATCCGTTCCAGACACCCAGCTCCTGTCACTTCTCTCACCTGCCCGATCGTCCACAGGACAGCAAACACACAGATATTGTACTGTACGGCACTGCAACATCTCCTGCTTACATTGACAGCTACCCTGCTACCTCCGAGCCTGAGGGGGCGCTCCAGAGAACAGGCAGGCAGTAGAGAGATCGGGGCCTTCCTCTCTGTGCAATCCTTGCATCTCTGACTCTGGCTCGAGGATGTTGCTCAGCTGACTTTCGCTTCTCAACACGTGATCGGTGAGTCCGGGGGGTAGTGCTGCCGGGACTTCCGGGGGGTAGTGCTGCCGGGACTGGGCGGGCAGTGTATACAGACCAGCGCCATTCTGTACGAAAACCGAGGCGATATCCGATAACCGAGACAAAATCTCAGTCAGAAAAGACGTCGAAAACCGAAACGTACGAAAACCAGGGCAAACGAAAACCGAGGTTTGACTGTATTTCAGCATAGTATTTTTTCTTTGTGCTGTCCAAGGTTTCTTTGTATTTAGTAAGGTGGTTATTGTATATTTCTTGTGTATCGTCAATTTAGATTTGCGTCAGTTGAGTTCTAGTTTTCTAAGATTCCTTTTCATTTGTTTTAGATTAGTGTTGAACCATGGTTTGGTATTAGTCTTGGAGTAGGAGCTCTTTTTGTTTGTGTGGTTAATTTTGGCTGCATTGTTGATGGTTTCATTCCAGTTTTTGACAGTATCATCCAAGTTCGTTGCAGGTGATACGAGGTGGGGGATTGTTAGGTCAATAAATTCTGCATTGTTAAACTTTTTAAATCTTGTAGTTGGGACACTTCTAGTGTGGTTGTAAGTGCTAGTGACGGGAAACGTAAGATTTAATTTGATAATATAGTGATCTGACCAGGGTATCTGTGTACATTCTACTGAGTTTGGATTGATTAGGTTGAAAAGTGTATTAGGGAGAAGGACAAGATTTTAGGTCAACTTCCAGAAGTGATGAATATTCACAACCATAAAAAGGAAATCACTTCATTAAAACTGGTAGCAATGTGGCGTCACACATAACACTTGTAGCTACAATTTGTAGAATCAGGGCGCAAAGGTCTCAGACTCAATGACAACAAATTTGGATAAAATATCCGATGTCGGTAGCATCAATGACCCAAATGCCCGTATTGGTTTTGTTTTGTTTTGTTTTAACCTCGCCACAAGTGAATGCCCTCATAATAATGTCCTTCATTAGAAAAAATGTGATTCACAAACTTTTAACAGGCCCAACTACTTAGCTTTCGTGCTGTGGTTTCAAACTCCTTCTGGGGACATTTTTATGAGGGCATTCACTTGTGGTGAGGTTATTTATTTAATTTATATTTTTACTGTTTTTTGGTCATTTCCCCTTTTTTTAATTGTTCTTTTAGCTCCTTTGTTTTTATGTTAGCCGTACTTATTCGTTCCATCATTTAAGAAGAGTAATAAAATATATATAGATTGTTTTATATTTTTCATACATTATACATTCATTTAAGTCCACTGTTTGAGCCTGTTTGTTTTAACAGTTTTTTTAAAAAAGTACTTTTGTGTTTTTAATTTATTTATAATTTATTTTTAGCCATTTAAGCCCCTGAAGAAGGGAATTCCGAAACACGGCCTGTGTTGGGCCAGTGGCTGTTGTTGGTTTAATAAAGGTTCACTATACGTCACCTTCCCTGCCATCCACGTCTTTTTGTTGGACAGTCTTACCAGCTGTACATGGGCATGTACTTGCGGGACCTGGCCAAGGAGTTGGCCGGGTTCTCTGCTGGTCTCTCCGGGGAACCCTTGCAGAGATTCAAGTCCTTGTCCTCGGGGATTCGGGACTGCTCAAAGTTCATGTCCCGCGCCACCTAAGATGGCTTCGAGGCTTCGGCCCGAGTTGCGGCAGCCGGCATCGCGGCTCGAAGCCAGGCATGGCTGCAGTCATCGGACCTCGAGCCATGGGTTCAGGACAAGGTGGTCGATGTCCCTTGCCGAGGTGAAAACCTTTTTGGCAAGCCCATGATTGAGAAGGCCGCCCAGCTCGAAACAGAGCACCTTACACGGACAAGGCTGTCTAGGAAGACCTCTGCCCCTTCTCATAAAAAGAAGGGCTCGGGTAAAAAGCCCTTTTACCCGAGGAAGGGCACTGCCTACAAACAGTACCCTCAATATCAGGCTGCCCAAGCTGCACCCCAGATTCAGCAAGCCAAGGGGCAGGGTAATGGGCCCCGTAGGCAGAGGACCCCCAAGCCTCCGGCCTCTGCTCCCACTCAGCAGGGCGGGGGTTTTTGACTCCTTGAGCGTAGCCTCTCCATCCCTGCTCTCCCAACCCTGCACAGGAGGTCGCCTCGCCCTCTTTGCCCACGAGTGGCCCCTCATCACCGGGGACAGTTGGGTGTTGGACATAGTCCACAGGGGCTATGCACTGCATTTTCACCAACTGCCGCCTCCTTACTTTCCAGGGGAGCCTCCAAGGCCTCCCCTGCACACAGACCACCTTCTACAAGAGCTTCATGGTCTGTTGGTGGACAGGGCGGTGGAGCCTGTGCCTCCCCACTTGCAAGGTCACGGATTCTACTCCAGGTATTTCCTGGTGCCCAAAAGAACCGGTGGCCTTCGACCCATTCTGGACCTCAGGAACCTCAAGTTCCTGGTGAAAGAAAAGTTCAAGATGCTTACTCTTGGAACACTTCTGCCCTACCTCCAGCAGGGAGATTGGCTATGCTCCTTACATCTAAAGGATGCGTACACTCACATCCTCATTCATTCAGACCACAGAAAGTACCTCAGGTTTATTGTGGGGGGAAACCCTTATCAATGCAGAGTGCTGCCTTTCGGCCTCACCTCCGCCCCCAGAGTCTTTACCAAATGCCTGGCAGTGGTGGCGGCCTACCTAAGAACACAGGGAATCTTTGTTTTCCCCTATCTGGACGACTGGCTCATCAGGGGTCAGACGTGCCAGGAGGCCAGACAAGCCACCCTCAGAACTATTGCTCTTCTTCAAAGCCTGGGGTTTGTCATAAACTTCGCATAGTCCACTTTGCTCCCCTCCCAGAACTTGGAGTTCATAGGAGCAAGGCTGGACTCTCTGCTGCCAAAGGCTTTCTTGCCAGAAGACAGGGCCCAAAGGTGATAGCCTTGGCAAATCAGTTTCTCAGCAGATCACTGGTCTCCGCCAGACTCTGCCTGAGGCTGCTTGGCCACATGGCTTCGACAGTACATGTTACCCCCAATGCCAGGCGCCATATGAGGCCTGCACAGAGGTGCCTTCGGACTCAGAGGTCACAGGCCACAGGCAGCCTCAGAGACAGGATAAGGGTGTCCAGACAATTTCTGAACTCCCTCAATTGGTGGCTGCACCCACCCAATCTACTGAAGGGGGTGCCTTTTCAGATTCCTGGTACACGGTGGTACTGACCACAGATTGCCTCCCTGCATGGCTGGGGGAGCTCATTGTCTAGGCAAGTGCACCCAGGGCCTGTGGTCTCCTTGGGAAGCTGCACAGCAGATCAATCTCCTCGAACTCCGAGCTATTTGATTAGCACTCAAAGCTTTCTCTCCTACCCAGGCTCATCAATCTGTCCTGGTTCAGACAGACAACCAAGTAGCCATGTTTTATGTGAACAAACAGGGCGGCACTGGGTCCAGAATCCTTTGTCGGGAGGCTCAGGACCTTTGTTCATTTGCCCTCAAGCACAACATGCTCCTCAAGGCATTGTACCTTCCAGGCCAGGACAACTACCTGACCGACAGATTAAGCAGAATTCTGCAGCCCCACGAGTGGCAGCTGCATCCTTCAGTAGTTCAGAAGATCTTCCTAAAATGCGGTCTCCCTTTGGTAGATCTTTGCCAGCCCAATGAACAAGCAACTGCCAAAGTTCTGCTCCAGGCAACCGCATCCTCTGAGAATAGCAGCAGATGCTTTTCTGATTCCATGGTCTCAGGGCCTCCTGTATGCGTTTCCTCCCACGCCCTTGGTGGCCCGAACTCTCTTCAAAATTCTTCAGGACAAGGCCTCGGTCCTGCTGGTGGCTCCCAGGTGGCCGAGACAGCCTTGGTTTCCTCTTCTGCATCAACTGGCTGTGGATCCCCCACTGCCTCTGGGGTTGCAACCCGACCGTCTCTCACAGGAACAGGGTTCCCTTCTGCACCCCAATCTCAAAGCTCTCAATTTGATGGCCTGGAGGCTGCAAGGTAGTTTTGGTTCCCTGGGGCCTACCTCAGGACGTTGAGGAGGTTGTCCTAGCCTCTAGGAAACAATCCACTAGGAAAACCTATGCTCTCAAATGGAAGAGGTTTTATGTGTGGTGTCAGCTACGTACAGAGAATCCTTTCTCCTGTACTGTGCCAGTAGTGCTTCAGTACTTTCTGCACTTATCAAATCAGGGACTTCAGTCCAATTCTGTTCAGGTCCACCTCTCAGCTCTAGCAGCTCACCACTCACTGGTGGAGGGACATTCTCTGTCAGGTCCACCCCTTGGTGTCCCGCTTTCTCAGGGGCTTGCTTTTGCTCAAGCCTCCAATCCGTCATCCTGCTCCTGAGTTGGGAGTTGAATGTGGTCTTGCAGCAACTGACTCGCCCACCTTTTGAGCCGATGGCTACTTGTCCACTACGCTTCCTATCCTGGAAGACACTCTTCCTGATAGCTCTTACCTCGGCTAGGCGAGTGAGTGAGCTTCAGGCCCTGGTCTGTGATAGGCCTTACACCAGGATTTATAGGAACAGGGTAGTCCTCAGGACTCATCCAAAGTTCCTCCCAAAGGTTGTCTCCTCTTTCCACCTCAATCAGGAGGTGTTTCTTCCAACATTCTTCCCTAGGCCTCATGCAAGCCAGGCTGAAGCAGTCCTGCATACCCTGGACTGTAGGAGGGCCTTATCCTTCTACCTTGACCGTACGCAGGGGCATAGGAGGGCTACTCAGCTCTTCGTATCCTTTGACCCTAATAAGTTGGGGTTGGCTGTGTCCAAGCGTACCTTGTCCATCTGGGTGGCTGACTGTATCACCTGGACTTACAAGGCAGCTGACCTTCCCTTGCAGGGTCGGGTCACGGCCCATCGTGTCAGGGAAATGGCTGCCTCAGTGGCTCATCTCCACTCTGTGCCCTTGGTAGACATCTGCAGGGCTGCAATTTGGTTTTCAAGCCAGACGTTTGCGGCCCATTACTGTCTGGAGAGGGAGTCCCGTAGGGACAGTGCTTTTGGCCAAGCAGTACTCCGGAACCTCTTTGAGGTTTAGGCAACTGCTGCCCTCCAGCCCTCTGTTGAGCTACCAATGGAGGTTCTTTCAGTGAAAAGCCTTTCTTTGATGCTGGGACTAGAGGGAGTTCTCTTGTTCAGCCTGGGTCCCTTGGTAGCCCAGAGCTAGGGAGTCACCCATATGTGAGGACTGACTTCCTGCTTGGTCCTGGAGAAAGAGTAGTTACTCACCTGTAACAGGTCTTCTCCAGGAGCAGCAGGAATCAGTCCTCACAACCCTCCCTCCTCCCCTTGGAGTTGCAGTTGTACATAGTTCATTTTTCATTTTTGTGTGCTGTTCTTAGCTGTGTCATTTGACTGAGGTAAGATGGCACCTTTAGGCGGGAAGGGAACCGCACATGCGTGCCTGCATTCCCAAAGGCTTTCATAGAAAGCTGGGGAAATGCTCCGCTGGGGCTTCATCGGCGCCGATGACACCTATATGTGAGGACTGATTCCTGCTGCTCCTGGAGAACACCTGTTACAGGTGGGTAACCACTCTTAACCTTTTCATCCGCCTAAAGAACCTTGGCATAGGTGGCACTACTCTACGATGGTTCCAAAACTACCTGTTCAACCGCTCCCAACAAGTGCACTTCAACAACAATCTATCCAACCTATTCACCCAAACTCAGAGTGTCCCCCAAGGATCTGCATTATCTGCATTTCTTTTCAGTATACATCTTCAACCTATCTGCAAAATCATGCAATCGCATGATGTTGACTACGGAATTTATGCAGATGATATAATGTTATTCACAACCTTTAACACCTCGGAACCCTCCTATAAGATCACCAACTGCTTAATGACATCGCTGCGTGGCTTAATTCAGTCAACTTCGAAGTCAATCTGAAGAAAACTGAAGCACTCATTATTACTAGAAACAAAGCATTCAACCATCCCTGTTCACTCCATGTAAACAATGCAACACTGGAAATAAAATAAGAAATAAAATACCTTGGAATCTACCTGGATCAGCAGCTTGACTTGATCAGACACATCCACATGACCACCCGTGCAATTTACCATAAAACCAAAATGGTACAGCACCTGAGACCACTGCTTTCCCACTCCGACTTCCGCTCTGTAGCTCAAGCACTGATTTGCACACACTTTGACTACAGCAACAGCATACTTCATGGACTCACCAGGAAAAGACTAAAGCCATTACAACTTGCTCAAAACACGGTTGCACGTACAATTATGCATGCCAAAAGATCCGACCACATAACACCCATTCTGTTCCATCTCCACTGGCTCCCGATTCTTCAAAGAATCAAATTCAAAGCCTTACAAACATCTATAAAATATAAAACATTGCACCAACATACCTCAGCACACTAATAAACATGTAGCAATACACAAGGACAACAAGAGACAGCCTGAAAAACACTCTATCCATCCCAAAAAATGCAAGAAAAGCAAATCAATCAACCACCAACAGAGCTTTCTCCTTCTACGCACCTATCCTTTGGAATAACATACCCAAACTCTAAGAGAAATCAAAGACCTCACCCAGTTTAAAAAAACATCTCAGGACTTTCATCTTCATGGACTACTATAAATGTGATCAACAGCAATAAATTTCATATTTACCTCCAGTCTATATTACAATGACTTTCACAATTTTTGCACTGTTACCACTCACTCTCTTGTAAAATAATAAGAATGTGTGAACATGTAAATAGTTACATTATTTATTGTTATTGTTAACTACAATTGTTATATGTAAGTGTTTCTTGTTCCATGTAAACTGCATTGTGCAGTAGTTCAAAAGTTCCATGTAAACGCCTCTGATTTAGAAGACAAAGCGGTATATAAAAAACCCAAATAAATAATTAAACCCACACGGCTCTAAAGTTTGTAATTCATAAATATAACATTGTTCCAACTTTAGAAGAATCTCGTCAATGTTGCCTCTTCTCCAGTTGTGGTTTGACAGCCTTCAATACTAAAAATATTAAATCAGAAACAGAATGGTTCTTTTTTACCCAATGTGTGACCAGTGGTTTATCTTGGACTCGTCTGTTTAGACAACTTTTTGTGTTTAATAATTCTAGTTTTAACTGGTCTTGTAGTCTTGCCAACATAAATCAAATTGCAGGGACAATTAATAAGATATGACATTTGCAGTGTTGCAATTTGAAAGGTTTTGGAAAAAGACTTTCTTGTGTGATGTTGGGTGTTCAAAACGACCTATTGTAACCAGAACATTTGAACATACCGAGCACTGTCTGCATTTAAAATGACCTTTCACCTTACAAATTGGCCAAGGTTTCGAGAGGGCAGATGGAACAAGAATGTTGGCCAAATTGCGATTCCTCTTATGGGCTGTAGTCCATTCTTTTGTAGCAAAAACTGGTAGAGTGGCTAATATATGCCATTCTTGTCAGAGGATATTCACAACATCTCTAGAAAAGGTGGAAAACATCAGAGCACAGACAACTTGATCTCTTGTGGGACATTTTGTATTCTTCAAGAGGGTGGTCCTATCCAAAGATTTCGCTC
Organism: Ichthyophis bannanicus; assembly: GCA_033557465.1. Taxonomy (NCBI): domain Eukaryota; kingdom Metazoa; phylum Chordata; class Amphibia; order Gymnophiona; family Ichthyophiidae; genus Ichthyophis; species Ichthyophis bannanicus. The sequence goes on from CM066037.1 coordinate 214,000,554, forward strand.
GTTTGTAGGCTTTCTGAATACAGTCTGCTGGATAGCCTCTGGCTATAAATCTCTTGCCCATATCCGCAGCATTACGTTCAAAGTCCAAATTTAAAGTGCAGAGCCTCCTGACCCTAAGGAACTGCCCAAAGGGGAGATTCTGTTGCAAAGATCTATTATGAAAGCTGTCGTATCTTAAAAGAATTCCTGTCAGTTTTTTTACAATGAAGTTCGTTGATAAACCCTTCCTGGTTCTTTTTGATTACAGTGTCCAAATAGGCAATCTGATCCTGGCTAAAAGAGCCTTCAAATTGCAAATACTCATCTAGGGAATTAAGTCAACTGAAAAATACATGTAAATCAGATTCCATGCCATCCCAAATCATAAAACGTTGTCTATATACAGTTTCTACAACTTGTGTCGTCTCTGGAAAGGATGATTACTCAAATGCTTTTCAAAATCTGCAACATATAAATTGGCCACATCTGGCACCATAGAAGAACCCATGGCAACCCCTTTAACCTGTTTGTAAAAAAACCTTGGAAAACAGAAAAAAATTCTCCGTCATTGCCAAGGAAGCCATTTGGGTAAGGAAAAGGGTAGGAATATGTATTGGTCTCTCTCTTTGTATAACGGTATCAGAAATAATATCCAGTGCCGCTTTTTGTGGGATATTGGTATAGAGGGAACTAATGTCCAAAGTAACTAAAATGAGCTGTTGATACCCTTGAAACTCATATAAAATATTAATATGTGAGGAGTCTTGCACATATGAGGATATTTTGGGCACAAAGGGCTGAAGAAAAGCATCTAAAAAATTGGATAAGGGCTCAAGAATGGAGCCAATTGTCAAAACTATTGGATGTCCGGGTTGGGTTATCAAGAAACTTATGAATTTTAGGAAGCATGTAAATTGTGGGTGTAAAGGGACATGACAGACAAAAAATCACTCATTTTCTGTGAGAAAGCCGGCTTTTTGGCCAATATATAATAAAGTGTTTATTTTGCCTTTTAAAACAGTGATGGCATCGTAAATTTTCATATAAAAAGTAACATTATTGATCTGGCGTAAAACTTCAGAAACATAATTGGTTCTGTCTTGGAAGACGAGTGTCCCTCCTTTATCAGCTGGTTTAATCACAATGGTCAGGTTATTTTTTAATTCTAATAATGCTGTCTTCTGTTGAATAGATAAATTAAACGAACGTGGGTTTTTTTAGTGTATAAAGGTTTCACTCGTGTCATAACAAACTTTTCAAATGCCTCAATCAATGCATTGGAATTATTGGGCGGAACCCATGTCAGTGGTCTACATATAACAGATAATATCGTCTGAACTACTTTCTTGTGTGTCAAAAAAAAATTATTATCTTAAGTTTATGAAAAAATTTGTATAATTCAACGTGTGTACCAAATTCATCATGTTTGGTAAAGGGAACGAAGGAAAGGCCCTTCTCTAATACCTTAATCTCTATATCACTTAACGTATGACAAGAAAGATTAAATATGCCACCTATATGTTGTCACAAGCACAACGCCCAAAGCCACTTGCCTCTAGTGGTCGAGGGGCGTGGTGGTTGAGGATTTCTTCTATCAGCTCCTAGCAGCCTATTTCTTCGTGTTGGCTTCTGGGAAGTGTAGTACTGCTAAAAATATGTTGGTGCTTTAAGTAGAAGGTTTGTAGTTGAGAGTAACCGAGGGTAAGGCTTGTAACACAAAACACAGCAGGTTCAAGGTCACATTTACAGGATTATAACTGTAGGATTTGCTTAAGGTACAGCAAATAATGGCAAACCAACCAAAAGAATTCAGAAATCGCTTTTTAAAATCCTCTTACTTGCAGAAGCAATTGCCTTTAGAAGCTAGGCTGCCACTTTCCTTTTTAGTCCTTGTTAATCAGAGCATAAAGAAAAATTCAAGCTTAATTCTTCTACAGCAGTTTGGTTTCTGCCAGCCTCAAAAAAACTCTCTAGGCTGCATTTCTACGTGAAACCAAACTTAGAAAAAAATAAACATTCCAAGCTGTTATCAAAACTCTTAGCAGGCTTTTCATATAAGAGAGGAGGAAGCAAAAACTCTTATAGCAGCTAGCTTGGCTTTTCTTGCTGTTGCACAGTTCAAACACTGGTGACAAATAAGCATGAATCAGAGCTTCCTGATCAGGCTTATGTTACAGTAAATTTCCCTTTTAAAACAGACAGGAATTTGCCTCCACACTGCTTCTGCCATATGATTAACTTCCAAGGAGAATTACTACTTTCAGGGCTAGCTTTTCCTCAAGACCTCCTGTCTAAAGCTTGGCATAGAGAGCAATCCATAAAGCAGTTTTCTTCCCCCATCTCTGACACTGGTTCTCCCAACTGCATGGGTTCTGACTCACCGACCTGGTCAGACTGCTCAGCTGACACCCTCTCTGGTGGTCTGAAAGCTTCTCCACGTCCTGGTCCCCACCTTTGTTGCCAACCTGTTGCAGGGAATTCAGCTGTCTAAGCTCTGGGTAGCGCAGCTCTTCTCCAAGAATCCACTCCTCCTCTCTGCTTCTGTCTCAGCTGCTCTCCCGGCTGCTCTCCTTCTCGTCTCCCTCCTCTCTCTGCATAATCTAACCCAGGCTTATACCTCCAGGGTTCTAACCCCACCTCTTTCTTTCCCAGGTGTTGGTAATCCCCCTGTCTTCTGATATTAGAATAATCAGTGCACTTGTTAAAGTAAGGGCTTTGGTCCTCGTGCTTGCAATCCCTCTTTCTTACTTTCAGTCATTGGCTGAAACCTGTTCCAGCTGGGGGTTTTCTGTCTTTGAAACCTGGCTGTGGCTTTCTCTCCCTGCACTCCTAGATGGGGACCCTTAACTAGGGTGAATTTATGCTTCTCACCTCCCCCACTCTCAGGATAGCTGACCTTGCCACAATGTCTTGTTCTGATGTCCTCCGATACCCCTACCTTTCCCTCTCCCTCTCTGTGGGAAGTTGGAGTGGCGAAACACTCTTGTTTTGTGTTTGTATTCTGGTGTCTTTATTGTGTTCTGTGAGTATTGAACATTCTTGCGACCTTCCCCTCTCCTAAGGGGAGTCCATTGGAAAATCCTGATTTTCGTATAGAGGGATTTCTGAAGAAAAAAGGGGAGTTGAAGTATCATGAGATTCATCTATCTGACTACGACTCCTCTTAGTACTGCATTCTAGAACCGGGTCAGGTGAGAATAATCTTGTTTTAGCTTTAGTTAACTGGCCCTGATTTAAAAGAATCAGGGTTCCATCTATGAGATTCACTTCTTAATCTGGGTTTCCTGTTATTACTGACCCAGTAATAAACTGTGCCTACTTTGTAATCCTCCTCATCTCTCTTAAATTTTTTGAGTTTCCTCTCCTTGACTATTTTCTTATAGTCTGATGTATTTCTATTGAAATACTTTTTTAATTTCTCAAATCTAGAGGCAATATCCCTAAGGTGTTCTATTTTCAATTCTACTTCAGTTCTCAGGGTAGCCGCCTTATGCTTAGATGTGTTAATTAAAAGGATCATCAGATATAAGTAACATTTATTAAGTATCTTGAACCAGTTAGACATAAACTTTTCATCTCTAAACATGCCAGGGGCCTTATTGACATGAAGGCCTCTGGGAATGAACTTCTTATGACAGTGTTCTAGAAAGGAAGCAGAATGCATATCGTCTCAGATTAGTTTCTGAATGAGCTGGACCACCTCTCCCCATTCTTCATCTGTGTTCGGAGGCCCTTCTCATCTGTGAAGAAAAGATCTTCTGGCAACATTGTCTATAGATCATCCTCTTTATAACTCAAAATGTCTTTCTATGGGGAGAACATGTTCATGGTAGAGCAGAGGGAACACACAGAGAGCACTACCTTCGCAGCAAGCCAACAAAAAACAACAGGCGAACAGTACGTGGAGGTCACAGGTGCTTTATTGTATCAAAAACCCCCAACATGTCTGTGCATTTTTTCTCCTGCAGTCTCTACACATTTTTTGATGCAACTTTTATGAGATATGTTAAAATAATTTTCCCTTTTCCTAGTCGGATGTCTTCACCTTTTATTTAGAATGCATTTTAAAAGAGAAGGTGTCATCGATCTATGCGATTTTATGAATATGCAGTAGTCAGATCCTTGACCCCTGTAAGGTGTGAAAATAGCGTCATTTTTTAGTATGCCTGTGTTCTCGTTGGTCTACAACTCTTATGCTACTCAGCTACTGCGAATGAGCATCTCCATTTTCGTACGGGTAAGGTACAATATGTTCAGAAACAAGCAGGAAATCACTTATGGGTGATGGCACCGACAGAGCCTGCGCAGAGCGATTCCCCAGCTTTCAAAGAAAGCCTTTGGGATTGCTGCCACGCATGCGTGGTCCTCGTCTCACCCAAGGGTGCCATCTTGCTCAGTCTCCCTTTTTCCGCGGAGCCCTCCGGACACACATCCTCGTCCCTCGGAAAAAGTGTTACGTTTTCGTCCTCTGGCCTGTGTTTTTTCTGGTAGCACTGGTCCTCTTTCCGTCCTCCCCTGCTCTTCTTTTTCCCTTAAGGGACATCCTTTTCTGTAAAAGTTTTCCTTTTGTGGGCTTCACACCCTTTTTTCCATCAACCGCTGGCCACAAAGGTCTTCAACCTAGTGGGGGCCCTTTTTGCCCCAGTGGCCACTGCTTTTAAGAAATGTGACAGATGCTCCAAAAACATGTAACTCACGGACACCCATGACTGCTGTCTTTGGTGTCTTGGGGCCAACCATGACCGGGAGCTCTGCTCTCTTTGCAAGAAAATGTCCTCCAAAGCCCTGCTAAGTGGTAAGCAGAAGTCTGATGACATTTTCCAGAAAGTGGCCCCGGAATCCCCGGCAGCACCCTCTATTGTCCCTCCGCTGGTGGGATCCCCTACTTTGGCCCCGTGCTCTCGGTGACACTCCAGCAAGGGGGGTCCCCTGAAGTGGAGAGGTGTAAGAAGACGACGACCTCGAAGTCGCTGTCGGGGGCTCCAGACAAGCGCGAGTACTCCTGTACTCGGTTGCTCAGCCCCCCCCCCCCCAGCGTTCCTGAGAATTGGACAAGGAGCGGCCTCGAAAGGAATCTCGTACAGATATGGAGGCCTCTGGCGATGGCACCTGGTGAGGACCCCCTCTTCTCCACATCAGACCAGGTAACTCCAGGGTCCCAAGTCCGCATGGGAGTCTTGTATGCTGGCACTAGAGTGCAGCGTTTCTGCCGCCTTAGCTGCCCAGAAGATGCTCATGCCCAGCACAGCTGGCCCACACCTCGAGACTGAGGTTCCCTCAAGAGGGACACCGAAACCCGCCCTGGAAACCCCCGAGAGCCGTGGGCCTCGTGAGGGCCCTTGGCGTCGGTCTCGCTCTCCTTCCCGGTCTTCGGGATCGAGATCTCCAAGGCCTCCGGCTCCATGTGGGCCTCTGCCTCTGAACGGGGCGACCAGCTCAAGTCGGACTCCTTCTTGTACCTCTCGGACTGGGAGTCGGACAGGGATACTTCCCCAGAGACCCGTGCCCACAGGGACCTCCCTTCGGACCCATCCTCGCCCACCTCTCAGAGGCGTTTGCCGCCCGAGGACACATCTTCCCTAATGTTCATGGGGCACATGGCATGGGCCCTCAGCCTGGCTACGCAGGCTGATGAGGAGCCGTGAGCTGAAGAGCTCGATATTCTACAGTATTTGTCCTCGCCTCGGGAGTCTCTTACTGTTCCAGTTCTTCACATTTTATCAAGGCTGCTCCTCCGCATGTGGGAGACACCTGCTTCGGTCCCCATTGTGAGCAAGCGCCTCGACGCCATGTACAGGGTCCAACGCGGCCCGGGGTTCTAGAAGACCCAGCTTCCACACACCTCCATGGTAGTGGAGTCGGTGATGTGGAAGCAAAAGAGACCAAAGTCACACTCTTTGGTACCAGTTGTATATGGGCATTTTCCTGCGTGACCTCGCCAAGGAGCTTGGCAGGTTCTCCGCAGGCCTCGGGGGTGAACCCCTTCTCAGGTTCCAAACCCTCCTGATATCCGTCGCAGAGTGCTCAAAGTACCTCTCCCGTGCCGTATATGACAGGTTTGAGTCCCCACAGGATACTGGGCTTGATGGACCTTGTTCTGACCCAGTATAGCATATCTTATGTTCTTATATAAGGCCGCTGAGATAGAAACGGAGTTTGTGACTTGTGCTCATCTCTCGCGTAAGACCCCTTCCCTCCCTTGGAAGAAGCAGCAAACAAGAAGCCGTTCTTCCAAAGAAAAGTGCTCCCCTACAGGAGTTACCCACCCTTCCTGCCACCACTGCGCCGGCTCTCGGCACACAGGGGAAGGGAGATGCACAAGGAAACCGCAAACCTAAAGGGCCTAAGGCCCAGCTACCGGCGCCACCCGAACCTGCGCAGGGTTCCCCCCCCCCTTTTCAATAATCGTTATTATATAGATAAAGTAGGCATTACAATCAAGTCCACATCAAGAGGAAAGCTACCCAGACTACAAAAGCAATTCAAATAGAAATACAAGCAACAATATAATTTCAAATAACCACATAAAAAAACAAACAAAACAATACCATTAAAGAAAAGGATCCCTTTCTTACCAATCTTAGCCCTATTATACTAGGAAAGGAAGGAGAAATAATTCAACCATTTTCCTTACTTATCAAGAAAGCCTCTAACTGCCCAACATCGAGAAAAACATATTTGACACGCTCATATAACAAAATACATTTGCAAGGATATTTTAGAAAGAAGGAAGCCCCAACAGCCAAAGTCCGATTTTTCAAGGCCATAAAAGCTTTCCATTGATTTTGAGTAAGTCTACAAACATCCGAAAAATTTTGAATAGGATTACCACAAAAAACTTGATCCTTTTTCAAAAAATACATTTGCATTATTAAATTTTTATCCGCAACTGACAAGAAAGAAACAATTAATGTAGCTTGATGCGGCATCACATCCATAGAAGATTCCAAAAAATCAGAAACACCCAAGGGCTCAGCTGCAGTGGGATTCCCTCTTTCTTTAGTTTCTGGAGAGGAGGTCGCCCCAGAAGAGACCAAAGACACATAATAAACCGAAGAAAACTTAATAGACTCTACATCTTCAATTAACAAAACCTCCTTAAAATATTTCTGTAACAATATCATAGGAGCAAGATAATGAGTACAGGGAAAATTTAAAAACTGCAAATTTCTAGAACGAATAGCATTTTCTAAAGATTCTAACTGGTGGTGTATAACACCACTATCCCTAATAGAAGACGTAACTGCAGCCTCCAATACAGAAACCTGACCTTCCAATTTATTTAACGATGAATTATGTTTATTAAGCAACACTTCATGATCAGAAAGTTTCTGCACAACTTCCTTGGAGAACTGCGATACTTGGGAGAGAGATGCGTGGAGCGAAAGCTCCATATGCGCGACTCCCACACATCGCGTAATGAAACCTCCACAGGGGCAGTCACATCAGAGATAACTGAGGAAAACTCCAATGGAGATGGTAGCTTAACTTTCTGATCCCCCAACGTCTGTAACAAAGAAGAGGGTTCTTGAACATCAAGAGGGCCTACCCCAGGTATCTCTTCCCTGGGGAGGGGAAACCTCAGCAACCACTTCCTGTCCGGGTAGGGCAACACCCAGTGTGTTAAGAGAGAAATCTGATACAGTACTCAGATTTACCCAATAGATCTTTCTCCGGTTGTTCAACTCCGGCGTTCAGCAGATGACGATCCATTGGGCCGACAGTCTTTGCAGACTTAGCACCAAGAGCTGGAAACACCTGTTTCTTCCTCTTACCCATGAGAACCTACAGACACCTCCTCTGGCTCTGAAGGGGCTCCAAAGAGGGCGTGGCATGCCCCTTTGGTCACGCACCAACGGGTACGTGCCCGCGGGTTGCGTTCTGCGACGGGCCGAGGCTGTTATACCGGCCCGGGGGTGCCAAACTCCTCCCCCTCCTTTCGCTGCACCGGGATCCAGTTAAAGGAAACAGGTAACCCAATGCTGCTGCGATAGGCCAAGGCTGTTATACTGGCCCGGGGGGGGGGGGGGGTCGGGACGCCAAACTCCTCCTCCTCCTTTTGCTGCACCAGGATCCAGTTAAAGGAAACAGGTAACAAACCCAATGCTGCTGCGACGGCCGAGGCTGTTATACCGGCCCGGGGCGGGTGGGGACGCCAAACTCCTCCTCCTTTCACCGCACCGAGATCCAGTTAAAGGAAACAGGTAACAAACCCCCTGCGCAGGGTTTTTGACGCCGACGTCATAGCCTCTCACCCCCTGACAGCACTTCTGCCAGTGGGGTGACGCCTGTCCCTGTCGTCCTGCAGTGGGCGTCGATCACGTCAGACACCTGGGTCCTCTGAGTGATCCAGGACGGATATCGTCTCCGCCTGCACAGGCGCCCTCCTCCTTTCTCGCCCACAGAGCCTACTCGGCTCGCACCAGACTCTTGCAGTGGGAGCTGTCCAACTTCCTTGCCCAACGGGTGGTGGAAAACGTACGACTGCACCTTTGAGGCCATGGGTTCTACTCCCGCTACTTTCTCGTTCCGAAAAAGATGGGGTGCCTATGCCCCATTCTCGATCCCCAGAACCTAAACAAGTTCCAAGTGTGGGAGAAGTTCAAAATGTTATCGCTTGGCGTCCTGCTGTCCTTCCTTCAGCAGGGCTATTGGCTTTGCTCCTTGGATCGCACGCCCACATCCTAGTCCACCCCCAACACAGGCAATACCTGTGCTTCAGGGTGCAGTGGGAACACTACCAATACAGAGTACTCCCCTTCGGGCTCAAGTCTGCACCGCGGGTTTTCACAAAGTGTCTCTCCGTGGCAGCTGCCTCCCTCAGGCAGCAGGGCATACCCGTCTTCTCCTACCTCGACGACTGGCTTATCACGGGGACCTTGATCGGCGAAGCCCGCCTGGCGGTGTCACGCATGATCCTTCTTCTCGAACACCTCAGCTTCTTAGTCAACTACCCCAAGACCCACTCGAGCCGGTGCAGACCCTGTAATTCATCAGCGCATGCCTTGATATGGAGCGAGCGACCGCCTTACTGCCTGCGGACTGGGCGGACCGCCTCCGGGCTGTGGAGGCCCATGTCCAGAACAGTGCTTGGGTTACAGTACGGACCATTCTGCGCCTCCTAGGAATCATGTTCTCCATGCCTGCATGCACATGCGGACAGCCCAGTGGTACCTCAGGGCACAATGGAGCCAGGTCTTCGGCCACCTCAGACCCTATCCGGGTCTCCCACAGACTCCATGACTCCCTGGGTTGGTAGCGGGCCCCCGAAATTTCCTTCAGGGAATGCCCTTCCAGACCCCACAGCATGAGCTCGTCCTGATGACAGATGCTTCCCTGTTGGGGTGGGGAGCCGACTGCGGAGCATTGTGCACCCAGGGGTAATGGTCACCCAAGGAGTCTCAGCAGCAAATCAAGCTGCTTGAACTTCGGGCGGTCCAATGAGCTCTGAGGGCTTTGAGGGCTATCTGTGGGGGAAGTTGGTACTCGTGCAGACCGACAACAGGGTAGCCATGTTTTACATAAACAAGGAGGGGGGAACAGGATCCTGCCTCCTCTGCCGAGAGGCTATTCTCCTTTGCTCCTTTGCGTTTTGCCGGGGAATGACCCTACGAGCGGTCTACCTCCCAGGCCAGGAGAATGTCCTCACGGACAAACTCAGCAGGATCCTCTGCCCACACTAGTGGTGCCTGTATCCGGAGGTCCTTCACCTCCTGTTCCACTGGTGGGGGACCCCTTCCATGGACCTGTTCACCAGCCCAGAGAACGCACAGTTCTCCCGCTTCTGGGGCCCAGTTCCGCACCCCGAGCAGGATGGCCCTGGATGTATTCCTCTTGAGTTGGACATCAGGTCGCCTTTACACGTTCCCTTCCACTCCTCTCATTGCCAGGAACCTTCACAAAGTTCAGCGGGACTGAGCTTTGGTGATCCTCATGGCTCCCTCGTGGCCTCGATAGCCTTAGTTCTTGCTTCTTCTTTGGCTCTTGTCTGAGCCTCCAGACCCCCTGGGCTGTGCCCTGGGCCTGTTAATGCAGGAGGAGGGTTGGGTGCGCCACCCGAACCTGGCCTCGCTGTCCCTTACAGCCTGGCAGCTGAACGGGTCGCCTTAGCTCCGCTGCACCTCCCGGAGGAGGTTCTCCTCGCGACGAGGAAGGACTCGACAAGATGGATGTTTGCCTTCAAGTGGCGACGCTTTTCGGTCTGGTGCTCCGAGCTCCAAATCGGCCTGTTCTCCTGCCCTACCTGGTGGGTTCTTCAGTATCTCCTCCACTTCTCGAAGGCAGGGTTGAAATCCAATTCATTCAGGGTACACCTGAGCGCCATTTCGACGAACCACCACCCCATCGAGGGGAAACCCTCTCGGGGCAGCCCTTGGTCTCTTGCTTTCCAAGCCTCCCATCTGGCCTCCCCCGGCGGAGTGGGACCTCAACATAGTGCTAATGCAGCTTACATGATCACCCTTCGAGCCGATGGTGACGTGCTCACTTCGGCATCCCTGCTGTAAGGTGGTCTTACCGGTGGTTTTGACTTCAGCTTGCTGAGTCAGCGATCTTCAAGCCCTCATGGCTGAGGCTCCATACACCAGGTTCTATGGAAACAGGGTGGTCTTCCTCACACTTCCCAAGTTCCTACCGACGATGGTCTTGGACTTTCATCTCAATCATGAGATAGTCTTATGGACCTTCTTCCCGAGACTGCATCCCGACCAGGCATCAGCGATATTGCATACACTCGACTGCAAGAGGGCTCTTGTCTTCTACCTGCAGCGTGCACAGGTTCATCGAAAGTCCCAAAGGCTCTTTGTCGCCTATGATCCCAATTGCCTGGGGCAGGCAGTGACCAAATGCACCATCTCCATCTGGGTGACGACGGCATCACCTTCGCCCAAACAAAGGCGGACACCCCACTGGATCGACAGGTCACCACGCATGGCGTCCAAACCAAGGTGGCTTCGCTGCGCTCAGTGCCTCTAACGGACATCTGCTGGGCTGTGACCTGGTCTTCAGCAAACACTTTTGCTTTGCAGTACTGCCTGGAGAGGGAGTCCCGCTGGGATAGTGCCTTCGGCCAGGCTGTACTCACTAATTTGTTCGGGGTATAAGCACTGCCTGCTCTCCGACTCTTCTCTACGGCTACCGAGAGCTTCATCCCAATGACTCTGGCTCCTTTGTGCATCTTCTTCTGCTCACGGCCTCACGGAGGTATATTTAGGTTACAGGCTCGGAAACTTATAGCTGGGGAGTCCAATAAGTGATGACTGACTTCCTGCTTGTTCCCGGAGAAAGCGTAGTTACTCACCTGTAACAGGTGTTCTCCAGGGACAGCAGGAATCGGTCCTCACTACCCTCCTCTTCCCCTGAAGAGTTGCAATTTTTTGTCCTTCCCTTGCCATCTGCTGCTTAGGGCACTAGCTCTGGGACCTGACTGCAAGATGGCATCTTTGGGGGGAGAGGATCACACATTCATGGCAGCAATCCCAAAGGCTTTCTTTGAAAGCTTGGGAATTGCTCTGCGCGGGCTCTGTTGATGCCGATGTCGCCCATAAGTGAGGACTGATTCCTGCTGTCCCTGGAGAACACCTGTTACAGGTGAGTAACTATGCATTTTCCATTTTTACATTAGCAGAGTTTCCAGACAACAAAGACAGTAGCTTTAATAGTTACCTTCAGACACATTTTTTATTTCTTCGTGCATGGCTCTAGCATTATGAAGGGTTCCCAGTTTTCACCCATATTTGCTTACTGTGGTGTTCATTTAGCTCCTCAACCCTTGCCATCAGTGTTTACTTACAGTAATCTGTTTTTTTTGTGTCTTTCCCTACTCTTAGTTTTGTATGTTTTCTTATTACTAAAGAGTAGTGTAACCTACATTGCATTTGAGTTTAATATCATGGGCTTCCCGTTTGCATTTAGTTTTCAAAATTCTTTACAGTTTTGCCCTTACTTTCACAGATTTGAAATCAAATATATAGAGTGTGCTATCATGAGGATCAGCGTATTATTAGGCACTGCTTTTAGCTCCTCCTCATCTCCTCTTTTTTTTAACGTGTATGCTTACATGTGATTTATATGTACAAATCGGTTTTGGTTTTAATGTATACTCTGCCTTGCCTTTTAATAAGTTTTTATCAGTGTATGTTTGATTAGTTGTTTATATTCTTATCTTTGTTTTTAATAGCCATTTTTTATAATTTGTTTATAATTAATTTTTATTTTTTATTTTAATTGTACATATATTGTTTTTTGAAGATTTATATCCCCTGAGGAAGGCTACGGCCGAAACGCGTTGTTTTTTTTTTTTTTTTATACAATAAAGCACCTGTGACCTCCACGTACCATTTGCTTGTGTTTTGTTGGCTTGCTGCAAAGGTACTGCTCTCTGTGTGTTCCCTCTAGTTTTGCCTAGTCAACCTTTGCCTGAAAAATGTAGGACAAGATGTTCTCTATCATTTGAGTTCTTATACAGCATTTAAACGTTTCTAAGTACTCAGGTAGCTGGAAAATATCTCGCATAGATCCACAACATTTTAATAATTGTGATTCATTAAGGATAGACATGGGTATATATTATATCTGGTTTGCACTTCTGGATCCTGCAGTTTTTATGTAGCACAAATATAAAATTTTGCTGCTTTTGAGGAAATGCATATAATAGGATTGCCATTTGGGTTTGTCTACTGCTATCTAGTGTTTGCTCTCACTTTAACTTGGGAATATTAATGTAAGAAATCTAGTCTGCTTGAATCTGCAGAGTTTGTGCCACTATGTCTAACTCTACTATGAACTTTACTAGGAGAAAAGCTCAAGATCCTTCATGCTCTCTGTGGAAAACTACTGACTCTAGTCTCCACACGGGATTTCATTGAGGATTATGTTGAAATATTACGGCAGTCAAAGCAGGAGTTCCGAGAGCTTAAGGCAGAACAGCATCGCCGAGAGAGAGAGGAAGCAGCTGCCAGGTGAGGACACACCTTGATACTGAATATACTATTGCAGAATAAAGAAGCTTGCTAATTTGGAAACAGTAGTTAAATAGGTAGAATTGGTTGGTTGGATTTTCCTACTGTAATAGAGGAAATAAATTTACTTTTAGCCGTGCTTGGTCTTTTACTTCCCCAAATGACCATCTATAAATGGCTTATGAAGTGCCATAAGCACTCTTCTTGGCACTTCAACTGCAAGAAACCTGAAAGAGAGAGAGGTGCCATGGAAAGGCAACCATCTTAACAGCAGCAATTCTGCCAAACCAAGAGAGTCAATTGTGAGCACACCTCCAAGTTGTGATATTGCCAAAAAGAGGGCTGGGTGATTGGCTGCATTCGGATCTGTTGGTTTATCAGTACAAATATCCCTAGATATTTTACTGCTGCAGGTGCCCATTTAAATAGGAAATGTGAATGACTGAAGCCTTGAGCACATGTCGCGGTCCAAATTAATAGTCAAAATCTCTGTTTAGGAAAAATTGATTTTAAAGTCAGATCTCTAGATTTTCCACAAATTTTGAAGCGTAGTGGGGTGAAAGTGACAACACATTATCTGTGAATAGCGTTTTTTTTTAAATTTTTTTATTTTAACTTAAATTTTTTGTGAAGGTCAGAATAACTTCTAGTCAAGACAAACCACAAGCATTGTTTTTACAAATTAATCCTCCCCCTCCCCCCAGACACCACCCCCATCCCCTTACCTCCTCTCCAACCTCCCTACCTGCATTCTATACACTTATACCCACAAACATTCTTACTAATGTTGTACTTGGTTCATCTATTGAGCCAAAACCATTGCTAGAATTTTAGCAACTAAATTTATCAAAGATATGGGCCGATTTGAGGACACCTCCAAATTTGTCCTTTCCACGCTTAGGAATAACAGATATGGCGGTTTCCATCATAATTGGGGTAGTGTTTCTCCCTCTATTACTGCACTGTAAACCCTAGTCAAAAAAAAGGAGTCAAATACCACTGCCCCCCAAATTGTTTATAGTTACTCCATGGTAAACCCATCAAGGCTGAGGGTTTTACCTGAGGGCAGTTCCTCAATAGCTGATAGGATTTCCTGGGCCAAAATGTTTTTATCCAAGGATTCCTTCTCCAGCTACAGTAGTGTGAACAGATCCACCACGCTAAAAAAAAATCACTCTTCAGGGCCTGGTCAACCAATTCATCTGATGCTGCAGGCCCTGTCTTATGTTCAAGGTTTGCCCAATCAGATCTCATCAGCATGCCTAAGCCCCAAAATGGTATGCAGTACCATTTGTTATTTTTAATTGGAATACTAATAACTTAGCTATATTTTAATTTTCATAGTAGTGTTGCTTTAGCCTGCCCAATTTAAAAACTAAATCATGTTCAGCTCATTGTTATATTTTAGCCCGGGGTAGCCACCAGACCTCTGCATGGTTTAACTGACCCCATTTGCTTGTTCTCTCACTGCAAAGAAGACTACTCTTCTTTTGCTGAGCAGCTCTTTTTTTAAGGAAAAAAAAATATAGATAAAAAGCTCATAGACACTGCCTTAAAAGGTGTCCCTTATGAGTGGAATTGCCACTTAAGTCGCTGAATGACCAGCAAAGTAATATTATATAAAGAAAATAATCATTACAAATCTATACTTTGCCCAAGAGGCTGCTATTCAGGGTCCATCAGTTCTGTCGCAGGTCTGTAATTCCACCCAACAGAGCGCATGATCTGACCAAGTTATGGTATCTATTCACCTGCCCATCTCTTCTCTGAAAAGCCGGTCTACAAATAATCAGTTCTTACATATTTTATGAGGATGTGAATAAAATGTACATTTTCTCCCCGGGTGACATACTCTTCAGTTTTTGCATGAGTATGCAAACCCTGGCTAGCATTGCCTTCAAGTTTCCCCTTTTCATGTGAAATAAAGATTAGATGCCACACATGCATTAGTCACCTCACAGAATTTTGGCACCTTTTGCAAATGCAACTAGAGACCTTGGCCTTCTAAAAGAAGGCTGATTTCTATTCATTTGGAGCATATACACTTCTCCACCAGTTGCTGCAGCCATCATTCTCCAGGACCAAGCAGGAAGTCAGTCCCCACATATGGGTGTCATCGGCGCCGATGAAGCCCCAGCGGAGCATTTCCCCAGCTTTCCATGAAAGCCTTTGGGAATGCTGGCACGCATGCGCAGTTCCCTTCCCGCCGAAAGGTGCCATCTTACCTCAGTCTCTTTTTTTCCGAGAAGCCCATCGGACGTGTGTCCTGTTCTCCCATCGGACGTGTGTCCTGTTCTCCCATCTGATCAATGGAAGGAGCGGTATATAAAAAATCTGTTAATTAAATTAAATTAAAATTAAATAAAAGTGATTTTTTTTGTTTGGCGATTTTCGCTATTTTTCTCCGGTTCGACGCCGGTTCCCCTCCCGCCGGGTTCGGTACACCGGTATCGAGCCCATTTTCTTCATTTTTCGGTTTTTGCCCTTCGTGGCTGGCGTTCGCGCCCTTTTTTCATTTTTTCACTGGAAGGCCGGTCTTTTGACCTCGCTGGGGCTATTTTTTCCCTGATGGCTTCCAGTGGTTTCAAAAAGTGTGATCGGTGTAAGAAAATTGTCTCTCACCGACACACATGACTGCTGCCTTCGGTGCCTCGGCCCTGACCACGACCCCAAGTCGTGTGGGCCATGTGGGAAGATGTCTTCCAAGGCACTAAAGAGTCGACAGCATCAGAAGGAAAGGTTTTTCTCGGACTCTGCCTCCGGCCGGGCCCGGAGCTCGTCTGAGGCCTCAACATCTCGGGATTCCGATCCCGAGCGCCGTCAAAGCTCCTCGGACAGGGGGTCCCCCAACCGGGAACGCAAGAGGAAGAAGCAGCTCGAAAGGGCGGCGTCGGAGGAGGTCCCTAGTCCCTCGAGGGCCAGGTCTAAGACCCCCGACTGCCGTCCCGGGCCCGTGGACCAAGAGAAGCCTGCAAAAGTTCCTCGTGTGGAGCTGGAGTCTGCTGGACACGTAAGCCCCGTAGTCCTCGTGGACTCTCCTCCCAGAGAGCTGACGTCGGGCCCGGCGCCGCCGAGGCCCGAGTCGGCAGCTGCTGCGTCTCCCGAGCTGAGTCTCAGGATGACAGCCTTGGAGTGCAGACTGTCTGCCTTCATGGAGCAGCAGCGGGCATTGATGGCCAGCCTGTCTGGTGCATCTTCCCCGACCACCGGGACGTCGACTTCGAAGTCAACCCCGGAGACCGAGCCGATACTCGAGACCCTCGTGGCTCGAATTCGTCCTCGGTCGAGGTCTCCCTCGACCTAGGTCTCCCTCGACCTCCCGTTCAGGACTGAGGGTGTTGACGCGGGTGCCTTGGGGCCCCGCAGGGTCGGACCCTGACTCCTCCTCGGATGAGTCCGCCTCGGAGATGGAGGACGAGGAGTCTCCCGATACTTTTAAGACTCTGTGCGTTCCGTCGGACTCACCGCAGTCTGATCCCCGGAGTAGATGCCCTCCGGGGGACACTAGGTTCTCGGAATTCGTCCGGGATATGGCCGCTGCCTTGGCTATCCCTGCCGATCCCGAGGAAGAGCCTCGAGCCGAGGAGCTCGATGCTCTACAGTACGACAATCCTCCGAAGGAGGCCTTTACTGTCCCGGTTCCTCCGATGCTGGAACGGCTCCTCTTCCGAATGTGGGAGGCCCCGGCCTCGGCGCCGGTTCTAAGTAAGCGAGTCGATTCCATTTATCGACTCTTCAAAAGCCCTGGTTTCCAGAAAGCACAGCTACCACACCATTCCATGGTTGTGGAATAGGCCATGCATCATCTGAAGAGCCAGAAGATGCACTCTGCGGTGCCCCCCGGCAGGGAGGCCCGCAACCTCGATGGCATCGGTAGGAAGTGCTTCCAGGGGTCTATGCTTGCTTGCCGTGTCCAGTCTTACCAACTGTACATGGGCATGTACTTGCGGGACCTGGCCAAAGAATTGGCCGGATTCTCTGCTGGTCTCTCCGGGGAATCCTTGCAGAGATTTCAGACCTTGTCCTCGGGGATTCGGGAATGCTCAAAGTTCATTTCCCGCGCCGCCTATGATGGCTTCGAGGCTTCGGCCTGAGTTGCGGTTGCCGGAATCGCGGCTCGACGCCAGGCGTGGCTGTAGTCATCGGACCTCGAGCCATGGGTTCAGGACAAGTTGGTCGATGTCCCCTGCCGAGGTTAGAACCTTTTTGGCAAACCCGTGACCGAGAAGGCCGCTCAGCTCGAGACAGAGCACCTTACCCGGACAAGGCTGTCGAGGAAGACCTCTGCCCCTTCATATAAGAAGAAGGGCTCGGGTAAAAAGTCCTTTTACCTGAGGAAGGGCACTGCCTACAAACAGTACCCTCAGTATCAGGCTGCCCACCAGGGTCAGCAAGCCAAGGGCCAGGGTAATGGGCCCCATAGGCAGAGGACCCCCAAGCCTCCGGCCCCTGCTACCATGCAACAGGGTGGGGGTTTTTGACTCCTTGAGCGTTGCCTCTCCTCCACTGCTCTCCCCACCCTGCACAGGAGGTCGCCTCACCCTCTTTGCCCACCAGTGGCCCCTTATCACCGGGGACAGTTGGGTGCTGGACATAGTCCACAATGGCTATGCCCTCCATTTTCACCATATTTTCCAGGGGAGCCTCCAAGGCCTCCCCTGCACACAGACCTTCTTCTACAAGAGCTTCATGGTCTGTTGGTGGACAGGGCGGTGGAGCCTGTGCCTCCCCACTTGCAAGGTCACAAATTCTACTCCAGGTATTTCCTGGTAACCAAAAGAACCGGTGGCCTTTGACCCATTCTGGGCCTCAGAAACCTCAACAAGTTCCTAGAGAAAGAAAAGTTCAAGATGCTTACTCTTGGGACACTTCTGCCCTACCTCCAGCAGGGAGATTGGCTGTGCTCCTTAGATCTAAAGGATGCGTACACTCACATCCTCATTCATCCAGACCACAGAAAGTACCTCAGCTTCATTGTGGGAGGAAACCATTATCAGTACAGAGTACTACCTTTTGGCCTGACCTCCGCTCCCAAGGTCTTTACCAAGTGCCTGGCAGTTGTGGCGGCCTACCTGAGAAATCAATCCCTCTCTGGATGACTGGCTCATCAGGGGTCAAACATCCCTGGAGGCCAGACAAGCCACCCTCAGAACCATTGCTCTGCTTCAAAACGTGGGTTTTGTCATAAACTTAGCAGTGTCCACTTTGCTCCCCTCCCAGAACTTGGAGTTCATAGGGGCAAGGTTGGATTCTCAACTAGCAAAGGCATTCTTGCCAGAAGACAGGGCCCAAAATCTGATGGACATGGCCAAACCGTTTCTGAACAAGCCCCTGGTCTCTGCCAGACTCTGCCTCAGGCTTCTGGGACACATGGTTTCGACAGTACATGTGACTCCCAATGCCAGGCTCCATATGAGGCCTGCCCAGTGGTGCCTTCGGACTAAGTGGTCTCAAGCCACAGGCCACTTAAGAGACAGGATAAAGGTGTCCAAACCCCTTTTGGCCTCCCTCAGCTGGTGGCTACATCCACCCAATCTACTCAAGGGGATGCCCTTCCAAATGCCAGAATACTCGGTGGTCCTCACCACCGACGCCTCTCTAAAGGGCTTGGGTGCTCATTGTCTGGACAAGTGCACTCAAGGCCTCTGGTCTCCCTGGGAGGCAGCCCAACAGATCAATCTGCTGGAACTTGGGGCTGTCCGCTTGGCTCTCAGGGCTTTTTCTCCGACCCTGGCTCACCGCTCAGTCTTGATTCAAATAGACAACCAGGTAGCCATGTTTTATGTGAACAAACAGGGTGGGACTGGATCCAGACTCCTTTGTCGGGAAACTCAGGACCTTTGCTACTTTGCCCTGAAGCACAGCATGCTTCTCAAGGCGGTGTACCTTCCAGGCCAGGAGAACTGCCTGGCCGACCGATTGAGCAGAATTCTGCAGCCCCAACGAGTGGCAGCTGCATCCCCTGGTGGTTCAGAGGATCTTCCTGAAGTGGGGTCTCCCTTGGATAGATCTCTTTGCCAGCCTGCTGAACAAGCAACTGCCCAAGTTCTGCTCCAGGCAACCGCATCCTTTGAGGGTAGCACCAGATGCCTTTCTAATGTCCTGGCCTCAGGGCCTCCTGTATGCGTTTCCTCCCATGCCCTTGGTGGCCCGAACTCTTTTCAAGACTCTAAAGGACAGGGCCTCAGTCCTGCTGGTAGCTCCCAGGTGGCCGAGACAGCCTTGGTTTCCACTTCTGCTTCAGCTGGCAGTGGATTCCCCACTACCTCTGGGGTTGCAGCCCGACCTTCTCTCCCAGGAGCAGGGTTCCCTTCTGCACCCCAATCTCAAAGCTCTCAATTTGATGGCCTGGAGGCTGCAAGGGTAGTTTTGGCTCCCTGGGGCCTGCCTCAGGAAGTTGAGGAGGTTGTCCTAGCCTCTAGAAAGCAGTCCACTAGAAAAACCTGTGCTCTCAAATGGAAGAGGATTTCTCCAGGGCCAAGCAGGAAGTCAGTCCGCATATATGGGTGACATCGGCGCCGCCGGAGCCCTCGTGCAGAGCATTTCCCCACCTTTCAAAGAAAGCCTTTGGGAATTGCAGCGCGCATGCGCAGTCCCCTTCCCGCCCAAGGGTGCCATCTTGCTCAGTCTTCTTTTTTCCACGGAGCCCGACGGACGTAGTTCGTTTTTCCCCGAGGAAAAAGTTGATTTTCTGTTTTTTCTCTTTTTTTCTCCGGTTCGACGCCGGATCCTTTTCCCGCTCGGACCGATACGCCGGTATCGAGTCCTTTTTCTCTTTTTCGGTTTTTGTCCTTTGTGACTGACGTTCGCGCCTTTTTTCTTTTTTCCCTGGCAGCCTGGTCTTTTGACATAGCAGGGGCCCTTTTTCCCCCGATGGCTACCAGCGGGTTTAAGAAATGTGATCGGTGTAAGAAACGTATGTCTCTTACCGACACACATGACTGCTGCCTCCGCTGCCTCGGATCCGGTCATGACCCGATGATCTGTGGTCCGTGTGGCAAAATGTCCTCGAAGGCTTTGAGGAGTCAGCAGCACCAAAAGGATAGGATTTTTTCTGACTCCGCGTCCGGCCGAGCCCGGACCTCGTCAGAGGCCTCGACGTCTCGGGACTCCAGCCCCGAGCAGCGTCGGGGATCCTCTGAGCGGGGGTCTCCTTCGCGGGAACATCGCAGGAAGAAGAAACCCGTGAGGGCAGCGTCGGTGGACGCTCCTGGTTCCTCGAGGGCCAGGTCGCATAGCCCCGATAGCCGTCCCGGGTCTTCGGAGTTGGAGAGGCCTGCCAAACATCCTCGTGTCGAGATGGAGTCTCCTGGACACGTAAGTGCTGTTGTCCTCGTGGACTCTCCTCCGAGGGAGCCGACGTCGGGCCCGACGCCGTCGGGGTCCGAGTTGGGGGCTGCTGGGTCTCTTGAGCTCGGACTCAGGTTGACGGCCTTGGAGAGCAGCTTCGCTGCCTTCATGGAACAGCAGCGGACATTGATCGCCGGTCTCACCGGTGCATCTGCCCCGACCACCGGGACCTCGACGTCCAAGTCGACCCCGGAGGCCGAGCCGATCCTAGAGTCCATGCGGACTCGAGTCGATCCTCGGCCACGGTCTCCCTCGACTTCCCATTCGGGGCCGAGGTCATCAACGCCGATACCCTTAACGTCTGCGCGGAGGGCATCGATGCCCGCCCGACCGGAGTCGCTCGATTCCTCCTCCGAGGAGTCGGGCTGGGAGACGGAGGACGAAGAGTCACCCGACACTCATTGGACTCGGTGTGTCCCATCGGACTCGCCCAAGTCCGAACCTCGGAGGCGATCCCCACCAGAGGATACCTGGTTCTCGGACTTCGTGCGGGATATGCCCAAGGCCTTGACCTTCCCCGCGGATCCCAAGGAGGAGCCTCGAGCCGAGGAGCTCGAGGCCCTCCAGTATGACTCTCCCCTGAAGGAGGCCTTAACTGTTCCGGTTCCTCCGATGCTGGAGCGGCTGCTCTTCCGCATGTGGGAGACCCCGGCCTCGACGCCGGTGTTAAGCAAGCGGGTCGATTCAATCTATCGAGTCCACAAGAGCCCCGGGTTCCAAAAGGCACAATTACCGCACCACTCCGTAGTTGTGGAATCGGCCATGCATCGACTGAAAAGTCAGAAGATGCACTCCTCGGTGCCTCCCGGCCGGGAGGCCCGGAACCTGGATGCCCTCGGTAAGAAGTGCTTCCAGGACTCTATGCTTGCTTTCCGTGTCCAGACATACCAGCTCTACATGGGCATGTACCTCCGAGACCTGGCAAAGGAGATTGCCGGGTTCTCTGCTGGTCTCTCCGAGGAACCTTTGCAGAGGTTCCAGGCCTTGTCCACTGGTATCCGGGAGTGCTCGAAGTTTATCTCTCGAGCAGCCTACGATGGCTTCGAGGCTTCGGCCCGAGTAGCCGGGGCTGGCATCGGTGCCCGCCGACAGGCTTGGCTACAGTCATCCGACCTCGAGCTATGGGTACAGGACAAGTTGGTCGATGTCCCCTGCCGGGGTGAAAACCTTTTCGGCAAACCCATGGCTGAAAAGGCTGCTGAGCTCGAGACAGAGACTCTCACCAGGACTAGGCTGTCCAGAAAAACCTCTGCCCCTTCTCAGAAAAAGAAGGGCTCGGGAAAAAAGACCTTTTACCCGAGGAAATCATCTGCCTATAAACAATACCCTCGTTATCAGGCCTCTGCAGCTCCCCAACAGGGTCAGCAAGCCAAGGGGCAGGGTCAAGGGCCCCATAGGCAGAAGGCCCCCCAAACCACCTACACCGGCCCCTGCTCAGCAGTGTGGGGGTTTTTGACTCAGAAAGCATAGCCTCTTCTCCTCAGCTGGCTTCTCTCAGCACAGGAGGCCGGCTGGCCCACTTTGCCCACAGGTGGTCAGCTGTCACATCAGATACCTGGGTTCTTGTTATCTCATTGTATTTTTGAGTTACATTTAATAGTTGAATGTTCTTTGTTCTAAATCTGTTCTACGTAAAATAATAGTACTCTATTATTAAAGTTTGTTACCTGTAAACCGCCACTGATCTCTGGAAGTGGCGGTATAGAAAAGATGTATATATAAATAAATAAATAAATATAGTCCAAAAGGGCTATCTTCTCCATTTTCACCAGGTACCTCCCTCCTATTTTCCAGGGGAGCCTCCAAGACTCCCTCTGCACAGGGACCTACTCCTTCAGGAGTTGGCAAGTCTGCTAAAGGATCAGGCTGTGGAACCGGTGCCCCCCACCACCTGAGAGGTCACGGCTTTTATTCCAGGTACTTTCTGGTACCAAAAATAACAGGAGGCCTCAGACCCATCCTAGACTTGTGCAACCTCAACAAGTTCCTGGAGAGGGAAAAGTTCAAGATGCTTACCCTTGGAATCCTGCTGCCCTACCTCCAGCAGGGAGACTGGCTATGCTCCTTAGATCTAAAGGATGCGTATACTCACATCCTTATTCATCCAGACCACAGACAATATCTCAGATTTGTTGTGGGGGGAAACCACTATCAGTACAGAGTACTACCCTTTGGCTTGTCCTCCGCTCCCAGGGTGTTCACCAAGTGCCTGGCAGTGGTGGCGGCCTACCTGAGGCTTCAAGGTCTTTTTGTGTTTCCGTACCTGGACGACTGGCTCATAAGGGGCCAATCTTCCCAGAAGGCCAATCAAGCCACTCTTCGCACTGTGGCTCTATTTCAGCACTTGAGGTTTGTCATAAACTTCGCAAAGTCCACTTTGCTCCCGTCCCAGAACTTAGAATTCATAGGGGCCAGACTAGACACTCTTGAAGCGAAGGTTTTTCTACCTATGGACAGAGCCCACAGGCTGATGGATCTGGCCAGGCAGTTTCACAGCAATTCCCTGGTCTCTGCCAGGCAATTCCTGAGACTACTCCGCCATATGGCTTCCACGGTTCATGTCACCCCCAATGCCCGCCTGCACATGCGGCCGGCCCAGTGGAGCCTTCACACTCAGTGGCATCAGGCCACGGGGAGCCTAGCGGACTCAGTAAAGATATCGGACCTGCTAGTCTCCTCTCTGCAATGGTGGCTTCATCTTCCGAATCTGGTACTCTTAGTGGTTTTTCAATCCCCTCCGCATTCTCAAGTGCTGACAACGGATGCTTCTCTTCTCGGTTGGGGAGCACATTGCCAAGGGGCATGTACTCAGGGTCTCTGGACTCCTTGGGAGGCTACTCAACAGATAAACTTCCTGGAGCTACGGGCGATACGCCTAGCTCTGAGAGCCTTCTCCCACCTCGCCTCTCACCAGTCTGTACTGGTCCAGACGGACAATCAAGTTGCCATGTTCTACGTGAACAAGCAAGGAGGCACAGGCTCCTTCCTTCTATGTCAGGAGGCACAAAGGCTGTGCTCTTGGGCTGTCTATCACGCAATCCTCCTAAAGGCTGTTTACCTCCCAGGTCAAGAAAATTACCTGGTGGACAGACTGAGCAGGATCCTGCAACCACACGAATGGAGGTTGAACCCGTTGGTGGTTCAGCAGGTCTTTCTCAGGTGGGGCCTCCCCACCATGGATCTTTTCGCCAGTCCTCTGAACCTGCAACTCCCGAGATTCTGCTCCAGACAACCGCATCCTCTCAGAGTAGCAG
Organism: Ichthyophis bannanicus; assembly: GCA_033557465.1. Lineage (NCBI taxonomy): Eukaryota > Metazoa > Chordata > Amphibia > Gymnophiona > Ichthyophiidae > Ichthyophis > Ichthyophis bannanicus. The sequence goes on from CM066037.1 coordinate 214,024,096, forward strand.
CGGATGCGTTTCTGATCTCGTGGTCCACAGGCCTACTGTATGCGTTTCCTCCCACGCCACTAGTGTCCAGAACGCTGTTCAAAGTCCTTAAGGACGGGGCTTCATTGATCCTGATAGCCCCCAGGTGGCCAACCGTGGTTGCCGTTTCTGCTGCAGCTAGCGGTGGACACCCCTCTTCCTCTGGGTTTCAACACGATCTCCTGTCTCAGGATCAGGGGACTCTCTTGCACCCCAACCTCCAGTCCCTTCATCTGATGGCCTGGCTGCTGAAAGGGTAGTCCTGGCTCCCCTACTACAGTCTCGAGTGGTGGAAGATGTGGTCTTGGCCTTTCTCCAGGACCAAGCAGGAAGTCAGTCCTCACTTATGGGTGACGTCGGCGCCGACGGAGCCCTCGCGGAGCAATTTTCCCCAGCTTTCAAAGAAAGCCTTTGGGAATTGCAGCGCGCATGCGCGGTCGTCTTCCCGCCCGAGGGTGCCATCTTAGCCAGTCTTCTTTTTTCCGCGGAGCCCTACAGACGTCCCCGTCTTGTCCCCGCGAAAAAGTCGATTTTCTTCATTATTTTATTCTTATTTCCTTCGGTTCGACGCCGATCTTTTTCCCGCCCGGACTCGCGACGCCGGTCACGAGTCCTCTTACTTTTTTTCTGACTTTGTCAGCTTTCGTTTTCGATTTTTCCCTGGCAGCCCGGTCCTTTGACCTCGCAGGGGCCCTTTTTCCCCCGATGGCTGCCAGTGGCTTTAAGCGGTGTGGTCAGTGTGACCGAAATATGTCACTAACTGACACACACGACTTTTGCCTCCGCTGCCTGGGCCTGGATCATGAGGAACTGATCTGTGGGCCCTGCGGCAAAATGTCCTCAAAAGCGTTGAGAAGTCGGCGGCATCAGCGTGATCGAATCTTCGCTGACCCCAGCCGTACCCGGACCTCGTCGGAGGCCTCCGTGTCAAAAGGCTCCAGCTCGGACCGTCGCCAGAGTTCCTCCGACCGGGGTTCTCCCTCCGGGGACCATCGTCGGACGGTGAAACCCGCGAGGGCGGCGTCGGTGGACGCTCCTGGTTCCGCGAGGGCCAGGTCGCATACCCCCGATAGCCGCCCCGGGTCCTTGGAGAAGGAACACCTCCCGAAGCGACCTCGCCTGGAGTCGGAGATGCCTGCTCGGGTAAGTCCTGTGGTCCTTCTGGACTCGCCTCCGCGACAGCCGACGTCGGGCCCGACGCCGTCGGGGCCCGAGTCGGGGGCTGCTGGGTCACCTGAGCTCGGACTCAGGTTGACGGCCTTGGAGAGCAGACTGTCTGCCTTCATGGACCAGCAGCGGGCACTGCTCGCTGGCCTCGCTGGCGCCGCTGCCCCGACCGCCGGGACGTCGACGTCCAAGTCGACCCCGGAGACCGAGCCGATCCTCGAGTCGATGAGAACTCGAGTCGATCCTCGGTCGCGGTCACCCTCGGCCTCCCGTTTGGGACCGAGGTCGCCGACGCCGACTCCCTCGGCGTCGGGGCGGCAGGCGCCGCGCCCTGCCCGGGCCGACCCCACCGAGTCCTCGTCGGAGTCGGTCTGGGAGTCTGATGATGAAGAGTCGCCTGATTCTTTCCGGACTCGGTGTGTCCCCTCGGACTCACCGGAGTCCGAGCCTCGGAAGCAGTCCCCCCCGGAGGATGCCCGGTTCTCGGACTTCGTTAGGGATATGGCCAAGGCTTTGGCCTTCCCTGCGGATCCCGAGGAGGAGCCTCGAGCCGAAGAGCTCGACGCCCTCCAGTATGACTCTCCCGCGAGGGAACACTTTACTGTACCGGTTCCTCCTATGCTGGAACGACTACTCTTCCGCATGTGGGAGAGTCCGGCCTCCTCGCCGGTCCTGAGCAAGCGGGTCGATTCTATCTATCGAGTCCGCAAGAGCCCTGGCTTCCAAAAGGCACAGCTACCACACCATTCCATGGTAGTGGAATCGGCCATGCATCGTCTTAAGAGCCAGAAGATGCACTCCTCGGTGCCCCCTGGCAGGGAGGCCCGTAACCTGGATGGCCTTGGTAAGAAGTGTTTCCAGGGCTCTATGCTCGCATGTCGTGTCCAGACTTACCAGCTATACATGGGCATGTATCTCCGGGATCTGGCTAAAGAGCTAGCCGGATTCTCCGCTGGTTTGTCCGAGGAACCCTTGCGGAGGTTCCTGGCCTTGTCCACTGGCATTCGGGAATGCTCAAAGTTCATGTCCCGGGCAGCCTATGATGGCTTTGAAGCGTCGGCTCGAGTGGCTGCAGCCGGCATCGGTGCCCGCCGACAGGCTTGGCTTCAGTCGTCAGACCTTGAGCCCTGGGTGCAGGACAAGTTGGTCGATGTCCCCTGCCGAGGCGAAAACCTCTTTGGCAAGCCCATGGCGGAAAATGCTGCACAAATTGAGACTGAGACTCTCACCAGGACCAGGCTTTCTAGGAAGACCTCTGCCCCTTCCCAGAAAAAGAAGGGCTCGGGGAAAAAGTCCTTTTACCCGAGGAAGGCGGCTGCCTACAAACAATACCCCCATTATCAGGCCCCTGCAGCTCCCCAACAGGGCCAGCAGGCCAAGGGACGGCGTAACTGGTCCCGTAGGCAGCAAGCCCCCAAGCCTGCACCACCAGCCCCTGCTCCGCAGGGGTGGGGGTTTTTGACTCACAAAGCATAGCCTCTCCCCCCCCGCTGGTTCCTCCCAGCACCGGAGGCCGGCTGGTTCACTTCGCCCACAGGTGGTCCAGCATCACCGCAGATGCCTGGGTGCTTCAAGTCGTGCGAGAAGGCTATCTTCTCCACTTCCACCAGGTCCCTCCCTCCTATTTTCCGGGAGAACCTCCGCGACCCCCTCTGCACAGGGAATTACTCCTTCAGGAGTTAGCAGGTCTTCTGCAGGAACAGGCGGTGGAACCGGTGCCACACCACCTGAGAGGTCAAGGCTTTTATTCCAGGTATTTTCTAATACCAAAGAGAACAGGGGGCCTCAGACCCATCCTGGACTTGCGCAACCTCAACAAGTTCCTTGTGCGGGAGACGTTCAAAATGCTTACCCTTGGAATCCTTCTGCCCTACCTCCAGCAGGGAGATTGGCTATGCTCCTTGGATCTAAAGGATGCCTACACGCACATCCTCATCCACCCAAGCCACCGCCAATACCTAAGGTTTGTGGTGGCAGGAAATCATTACCAGTACAGAGTACTGCCCTTTGGCCTGTCCTCCGCACCGCGAGTCTTCACAAAATGTCTCGCGGTCGTGGCGGCCCATCTCCGGCTTCACGGCCTCTATGTCTTTCCGTACCTCGACGACTGGCTCATCAGAGCAGCGTCCGCTCGGGAGGTCACCAACGCCACGCGCCGCACGGTGACTCTTCTGCAGCACTTGGGCTTTGTTATAAACTTCGCAAAGTCCACTTTGCTCCCCTCACAGGATCTCGAGTTCATCGGCGCAAGGCTGCACACTCCTCAGGCGCGAGCATACCTACCGCTCGACAGGGCTCAACGGCTCATGGACCTAGCCGACCGCTTTCGCAGCCAGCCCCTGGTCTCCGCCAGGCGCTTCCTGAGACTACTCGGCCATATGGCTTCCACCGTCCATGTGACCCCCAATGCCCGCCTGAATATGCGGTCTGCTCAATGGTGTCTCCGCCAGCAGTGGCGACAAGCCACAGGCGGCCTAGCAGACCTAGTGCGCGTCTCCGAGCCGCTGATCTCGTCTCTCCGGTGGTGGCTCTGGCAGCCGAACCTGATATTCGGAATGCCTTTCCAGTCACCTCAGCCGACCCGGGTGCTGACAACCGATGCATCCCTCCTGGGCTGGGGAAGCACACATTGCCAAGAGGCACGTACTCAGGGCCTCTGGACCACGTGGGAGTCTGCTCAGCAGATCAACTTCCTGGAGCTCAGGGCGATCCGCCTAGCTCTCAAGGCCTTCTCCCACCTGACTTCCCACCAGTCCGTCCTTGTCCAGACGGACAATCAAGTTGCCATGTTCTACGTGAACAAGCAGGGGGGCACGGGCTCCTTCCTCCTCTGCCGGGAGGCACAGAAGCTCTGCTCTTGGGCCGTCAGTCACGGCATTCTCCTCAAGGCAGTTTATCTCCCGGGCCAAGAAAATTGCCTTGCGGACAAACTCAGCAGGGTCCTCCAGCCGCACGAGTGGCGTCTGGATCCCTTGGTAGTTCAGAAGCTCTTCCTCAAGTGGGGCCTCCCCACGGTGGATCTCTTTGCCAGTCCTCACAACCGGCAGCTTCCTCGCTTCTGCTCTCGTCAGCCACACCCCCTTCGGGTTGCGGCGGACGCTTTTCTGATCTCATGGTCGGGGAGCCTTCTGTACGCTTTCCCTCCCATCCCGCTAGTCTCTCGGACTCTTTTCAAGGTTCTCCGAGACAAAGCCTTCATGATCCTGGTGGCCCCTCGCTGGCCCAGGCAGCCGTGGTTTCCGCTCCTACTGCAACTGGCGGTGGAGGATCCAATCCCTCTGGGGGTACAACCGGATCTCCTCACTCAGGATCAGGGGTCCCTACTGCACCCCAACCTCAGGTCTCTCAACCTCATGGCCTGGCTGCTGAGAGGGTAGTCCTTGCTCCCCTTCTCCTGCCGGCGGAGGTGGAGGAGGTCGTCTTGGCTTCGCGACGGCCTTCTACCCGCAAATGCTACGCCCTTAAATGGCGTCGCTTTGCAGTCTGGTGTACCCAACAGTCTCAGGATCCCTTCTCCTGCCCGGTGTCGGTGATCTTGCAGTACTTGCTACACCTCTCTAATCTGGGACTTAAGTCCAACTCCGTCAAAGTTCACCTCAGTGCTCTTTCGGCACATCATGTGCCGGTGGACGGTAGACCTCTCTCCAGCGACCCTCTCGTAGCGAGGTTTCTCCGAGGTCTCCTTCTACTTAAAGCACCTCTGCGCCCGCCAGCGCCTGACTGGGACCTGAATGTGGTTTTGCAGCGGATCACCTGTCCGCCTTTTGAACCTATGGCTACCTGTTCTCTCCGTTTTCTGTCTTGGAAAACACTGTTCTTGATAGCCCTCACTTCCGCTAGACGCTTAAGTGAATTGCAGGCCCTCGTGTCTGATCCCCCTTACACTCGGTTCTACAAAAATAGGGTAGTCCTACGGACTCACCCAAAATTTCTGCCTAAAGTGGTCTCCCCTTTTCACATCAATCAGGAGGTGGTACTTCCAACCTTCTTTCCCAGACCACACTCCAGCCGAGCTGAAACGGTCCTCCATACCCTGGACCACTGTTCCCTCTAAGCTGTGCGCGTGTGCGCGCGCACACACCTCGCCGAGCGAGCGCACATACTTTACAACAGAGCGCACAAAAATTATGGTTCTGATTCTGACAGAAAACAACACAGACATCTTAAAATTTAAAAGTTGTGATTGTAATTACTAGAAATTTTCCGCTTCATTTAGTAATCGTCTATTTTCATTTAATTTGATTAAAATCAATGTGGTGTATATACTGTATTCTGACGTGTAGTCAAATTTTAAAGTATATAACTCCGAGTGTCGTTATGTGGTGCACAAAAATTTAACCTTCCTTCAAAAGCTGCACAGCTGATATTTTATGCGCACACAGCCTACAGAAAATTAGAGGGAACATTGCCCTGGACTGTAGAAGGGCTTTGAACTTCTACCTTGACCGTACGCGGGAGCACCGTAAAGCTGCTCAGCTTTTTGTGTCTTTTGACCCCAATAAATTGGGGCTCCCAGTCTCCAAGCGTACTCTGTCCATCTGGGTTGCAGACTGTATCTCTTGGGCTTATGGGGCAGCCGGACTCTCCTTAGAAAGCCGAGTCACGGCTCATTGCGTTCGGGCAAAGGCTACGTCAGTGGCTTATCTCCGCTCTGTTCCGCTGGCAGACATCTGCCGGGCCGCTACTTGGTCTTCGAGCCAGACTTTTGCGGTCCATTACTGTCTCGAGAGGGAGTCCCGCAGGGACAGTGCTTTCGGACAGGCAGTCCTCCGTAATCTCTTTGAGGTCTGAGCAACTCCTACCCTCCATCCCGGATGTGGGCTACCGGTGGGTGATAATTCAGCGAGATTCTGTCCTTCTGTGCTGCTGAGCTAGAGGGAGCTCATTTTTGTGCTTAGGGTCTCCGGTAGCCTTGAGCTTGGGAGTCCCATAAGTGAGGACTGACTTCCTGCTTGGTCCTGGAGAAAGCGTAGTTACTCACCTGTAACAGGTGTTCTCCAGGAGCAGCAGGAATCAGTCCTCACTACCCTCCCTCCTCCCCTTGGAGTTGCAATCGTCTGCTTATGTTCTTTTTGCAAATTTTTATGCTGTCTTTTTTAGCTATGTCATCTGACTGGCTAAGATGGCACCCTCGGGCGGGAAGACGACCGCGCGCATGCGCGCTGCAATTCCCAAAGGCTTTCTTTGAAAGCTGGGGAAAATTGCTCCGCGAGGGCTCCGTCGGCGCCGACGTCACCCATAAGTGAGGACTGATTCCTGCTGCTCCTGGAGAACACCTGTTACAGGTGAGTAACTACGCTCTAGGCGCAATCCAACAGGAAATCCTACGCTCTTAAGTGGCGTAGATTCTCCGCTTGGTGTGCTCAGCAGAGCGAGAATCCCTTCTCGTGCTTGGTAGCGGTAGTGTTGCAATATTTGCTTTACCTCTCCAATCTGGGCCTTAAGTCTAACTCTGTCAGAGTTCACCTTAGTGCTCTCTCAGCGCACCACGCGCCAGTGGACGGGAGGCCTCTTTCTAGCCACCCTTTGGTGGCTCGTTTTCTCAGAGGCCTCCTCCTGCTCAAGCCTCCTTTACGTCCACCAGCCCCTGAGTGGGATCTGAATGTGGTCTTGCAGCGGATTACTTGTCCGCCATTTGAACCTATGGCTACCTGCCCTCTCCGTTTTCTCTCCTGGAAAACCTTGTTTTTGGTAGCTCTTACCTCTGCTAGGAGAGTGAGTGAACTTCAGGCACTAGTGTCTGATCCTTCTTACACTAGATTCTACAGGAATAGTGTAGTCTTACGGACTCACCCTAAGTTTCTTCCTAAGGTTGTCTCACCTTTTCACCTCAACAGGAGGTGGTTCTTCCGACCTTCTTTCCCAGGCCGCATGCCAGCTGGGCTGAGATGGTTTTGCATACCCTGGACTGTAGGAGGGCGTTGTCCTTCTACCTTGACCGTACACGGGAGCATCGGAGGGCTGTTCAGCTCTTCGTTTCTTTTGACCCCAATAAGTTGGGGCTACCTGTCTCCAAGCATACTTTGTCCATCTGGGTCGCTGACTGTATCGCCTGGGCTTATGGGGCAGCCGGCCTCTCATTGGAGGGTCGAGTCACGGCTCATTGTGTCAGGGCGAAGGCTGTGTCAGTGGCTCATCTCCGCTCTATTCCGTTGGCAGACATCTGCCGGGCCGCTACTTGGTCTTCAAGCCAGACGTTGGTGGCCCATTACTGCCTTGAGAGGGAGTCCTGCAGGGACAGTGCTTTCGGACAGGCAGTACTCCATAAGCTCTTTGGGGTTTAGGCAACTCCTACCCTCCGGCCCTGGTGTTGGGCTACCGGTCGGGGGCGTTCTCAGAGAAGATTCCTTTCTTGCGTGCTGACGAGCTAGTGGGAGCTCATTTTTTCCGCTTGAGGTCTCCAGTAGCCTTTGCTGGGGAGTCCCATATGTGAGGACTGACTTCCTGCTTGGTCCTGGAGAAAGAGTAGTTACTCACCTGTAACAGGTGTTCTCCAGGAGCAACAGGAATCAGTCCTCACAACCCTCCCTCCTGCCCTTGGAGTTGCAGTCATATGATTTGTTTTTGCTAATTTTTTGCTGTCTTTTAGCTATGTCATCAGACTGAGCAAGATGGCACCCTTTGGCAGGAAGGGTACCGCGCATGCGCGCTGCAATTCCCAAAGGCTTTCTTTGAAAGCTGGGGAAATGCTCCGCACGAGGGCTCCGTCGATGCCGATGTCACCCATATATGAGGACTGATTCCTGCTGCTCCTGGAGAACACCTGTTACAGGTGAGTAACTACTCTTTCTGTGTGGTGTCAGCTACGTACAGAAGATCCTTTCTCCTGCACTGTACCAGTAGTGCTTCAGTACTTGCTGCACTTATCCAATCAGGGACTTAAGTCCAATTCTGTTCGGGTCCACCTCTCAGCTCTCGCAGCTCACCACTCACTGGTGGAAGGGCATTCTCTATCTGGGCACCCCTTGGTGTCTAGGTTTCTCAGAGGCTTGCTCTTGCTCAAGCCTCCCATCCGTCGTCCTGCTCCTGAGTGGGAGCTGAATGTGGTCTTGCAGCAACTGACTCGCCCACCTTTTGAGCCTATGGCTACTTGCCCTGTACGCTTCCTTTCCTGGAAGACTCTCTTCCTGATGGCCCTTACTTTGGCTAGGCGGGTGAGTGTGCTTCAGGCCCTAGTCTGTGATAGGCCTTACACCAGGATTTCTAGGAACAGGGTAGTCCTCAGGACTCACCCGAAGTTCCTTCCAAAGGTTGTCTTCTCTTTTCATCTCAATCAGGAGGTGGTTCTTCCAACATTCTTCTCTAGGCCTCATGCAAGCCAGGCTGAAGCAGTCCTGCATACCCTGGACTGTAGGAGGGCCTTATCCTTCTACCTTGACCGTACGCAAGGGCATCGAAGGGCTACTCAGCTCTTCGTCTCCTTTGACCCCAATAAGTTGGGGTTGGCTGTGTCCAAGCGTACCTTGTCCAGCTGGGTGACTGACTGTATCACCTGGGCTTACAAGGCGGCTGACCTTCCTTTGCAGGGTAGGGTCCCGGCCCATCGTGTCAGGGCAATGGCTGCCTCAGTGGCTCATCTCCGCTCTGTGCTCTTGGTGGACATCTGCAAGGCTGCAACTTGGTCTTCAAGCCGGACTTTTGCAGCCCATTACTGTCTGGAGAGGGAGTCCCGTAGGGAGAGTGCTTTTGGCCACGCAGACTCCGGAATCTCTGAGGTTTAGGCAACTCCTGCCCTCCTGCCCTCTGTTGGGCTACCGGTGGAGGTTGTGTCCGTGAAAAGCCTTTCTTTGCTGCTGGGACTAGAGGGAGGCCTCTTGTTCAGCCTGGGTTCCTCGGTAGCCCAGAGCTGGGGAGTCACCCATATGTGAGGACTGACTTCCTGCTTGGTCCTGGAGAAAGAGTAGTTACTCACCTGTAACAGGTGTTCTCCAGGAGCAGCAGGAATCAGTCCTCACAACCCTCCCTCCTCCCCCTGGAGTTGCAGTTGTACATAGTTTGTTTTTGCATTTTTGTGTGCTGTTCTTAGCTATGTCATTTGACTGAGGTAAGAAGGCACCTTTTGGCGGGAAGGGAACCGCGCATGCGTGCCAGCATTCCCAAAGGCTTTCATGGAAAGCTGGGGAAATGCTCCGCTGGGGCTTCATCGGCGCCGATGACACCCATATGTGAGGACTGATTCCTGCTGCTCCTGGAGAACACCTGTTACACGTGAGTAACTATTCTTTTTGCACCTTCAAAATCTGACACATCAGAGACGGTCTCCACCACAACAAATGGCTTAGGCCTGAACTATTTATGATCAGTCCAAAGGTGTGCTTCCTGAAGATAAAACAAATTAACCATCACGACTCTCACTTATTTAAATAACACACTCTTCTTCTGGACATTGTGTTTTCACATTTAAAGTTGTGAACGTAGATTGCCTCATTCAAGCCACCATGCTGGGGGAAGCCCTCAATGTAATGCAACGCACCATCGGTGCTTCTCCAGAGCCTGGGATTTGTAGTCAACTCCCGAAGTCTGACCTTCGGCCCACCCAGAAACTGGAGTTCAGTGGCATCCTCCTCGATTAACTCAGGCGAATGCGTTTCTGCCTCTCAATTGAGCTCAGCGGCTATCAGTCCTGACCCAGGCCTTCCAGGGAGACTGAGCAGTGACGGCCAGACAAATGCTCTGTCTGCTGGGGCACACGGCCTCCACCGTCCACGTCATCCCGTTTGCCCAGGTGCAGTGGACACTCAGCGCCCAGTGGACACAAGCATCTGGACATCTGGAGGACTGTGTCCTGGTAACACCAGCCCTGAAAACCTCCCTCGACTGGTGGCAGGACCCCGCTCAATCTCAGAGCCAGCCGGCCCTTTCAGGCTGCCCCAGCGTGACGCACTGTCACAGTGGACGTGTCCAAGCTGGACTGGGGGGGGGGCCCACTGCAGTCATCTGCAGTCTCAGGGTCCGTGGTCATCAGAGGAGAGTGCCTTAGGGATCACCTGCTGGAAATCAGGGCAGTCTATCATGCACTGCGTGTCTTCCAGGATCATTTGGAAGGTCAGGTGGTTCAGGTCCAGACGGACAACCAGGTAGCAATGCACTACATCAGCAAACAAGGGAGCATTGTGTTGTATCACTTCTGTTGGGAGATGATACGCCTCTGGAATTTCACATCAGGGATAGACATCTCCCTCAGGGCAGTGTACATTTACTGAGTCAGGACAACATGTTGGCCAACCGACTGAGCCGCCCTTCAGCCCCATTAGTGGAGGCTGACCCCACCAGTGCTAGGAGAGATTTTCCAGAGTTGGGGGACTCCAGATATGGTCCTCTTTGCCAGTCAGGACAACATGCAGCTACAGCGTTTCTGCTTACAGAGGCTGGCCCTGGGCCGAGAGGCAGCGGATGCCTTTCTCCTCCCCTTGTCCGGAAGCTTCCTCTGTGTTCCCGTCCATGCCCCTGGTTCTGCAAACCCTCCTCAAGATCCTAATGGAAGCGGCCACAGTGATTCTTGTTGCGCCAAGGTGGCCCAGGCAACTCTGGTTCCCCCTACTTCTACAGCTGTCCCAGAGGGACCCACTACCACTGGGGAGTGCCCGGATCTGCTATCGCAGAACAGGACCTTAGTGCACCCCAATCTCCCATCAGTGGTTCTGATGGCTTGGATGCTGAGAGGCTAGCTATAGTGCACCACAGCCTCTCCAGGCTGGTCGAGGATGTTCTCCTGGCCTCACATAAGGACTCTGTGAGCTTTTCGCACTGGTGTGTGGAGGAAGGTCTTAACTCCTTCTCCTGCGCGATGCCAGACATCCTGTGGTACCTTCTCCAACACAGAGTGCACCTCTGTGCCATCTTGGCTCACCATCACATAGTGGAGGGCCAGGTGGTGTCGTTGCACCCCCTGGTGAACAGATTCATGCAGGGCCTCCTTATCTCCCGGCCCCCAATCCATCCGCTGCCAGTGGTTTGGAACCTCATTGTGGATTTGGGGAAGCTTATGGCTCCACCCTTTGAGTCCTTGGCCACCCACCATCTCAGATTTCTTTCCTGGAAAGTCATGTTTCTGATGGCACTCACGTCTGCCAGAAGGGTGAGTGAACTGCAGGTGCTGGTGGCTCATGCACCTTAAACCAGATTCCACAAGAACAGGAATGTCCTTCAGACTCACCTGAAATTCTTACCAAAGGTTGTCTCGGCCTTCCATTTAAATCAAGAGGTGGTGCTGCCCACCTTCTTTCCTAGGCTTCTCATCTAGGGCGGAGGCCTCACTCCGCACACTTGACTGTAAGTGGGTGTTCTTTCATTCAGAGGATGCAGTCCCATCGCCGCTCAACACAGCTCTTTGTCTCTTTTGACCTCAGTCGACTGGGGCTCGCAATCTCCAAGTGCACCCTTTTATGCTGGGTGGCTGATATATTTCCTTTTCCTACCAGCAGGTGGGACTCTCTTGAGCATCATATAACAGTGCACAATATGCGTGCCATAGTGGCCTCGGTGGCGAGCCTGTGCTCAGTGCTCTTACTGTAGATATGCCGGGCTGCCACCTGGTCTTCAGTGCACACCTTTGCTGCACACTACTGTCTGGAGGAAACCTCCCAGAAGGGACAGCGCCTTCGGCCAGGCAGTGCTCAATCACCTCTTTGGGGAATAATGCAACTTCTCTCTTCAACCCATGGTGTCCAGGCTACCAGGGAGGGGATTGCATCCTCGATGCTGCTACTGTAGTGTCAGACTTACAGCCAAAGAGCTCTCCTGCTGCCCTTACGGTCTGCTTTTTGGGTTGCCTGTGGCTTTTACAGGCTTTTTGGGAGCCTGTAGCTGGGGAGTCCCATATGTGAGGACAGACTTCCTACTTGTTACTGGAGAAAGCATAGTTACTCATCTTTAACAGGTGTTCTCCGGGGACAGCAGGAATTAGTCCTCACAACCCTCCCTCCTCTCCATGGAAGCTTTTCTTTTCATGTTTGAGCTATGTCATCATACTGAGATAAGATGGCACCTGTGGGTAGAAAGGTGACCACGTATGCGTGGTGTACATCCCAGAAGCTTTCTTTGAAAGCTGGGGATTGGATTTGCGTGGGTTCTGTCGGTGCTGATGTCACCCATATGTGAGGACTGATTCCTGCTGTCCCCAGAGAACACCTGTTATAGGTGAGTAACTACGCTTTTTTTGGAGTTTTCTATTTGGTGACACCGGCCCACACACATTAATTTTGGCACCTTATTTACAGGCAATTCTGATATCAGGCTCTACATTTCATAGTAATTTTTTCCCTACATCCATTCTCCATAGTAATATTGTTACTTATATTTTCTGTTATCTGAAATTGTTTTAATTTAATTTTCAATTTCTAAGTATTTTGGCCATCATGTTACTATAGCACTGCTACTACTACTGCTATTAAACATTTATAAAGCGCTACAAGGCATATGCAGGACTGTACAAACACAGAGACAGTCCCTACTCATTAGCTTACAATCTAATTAAGCCAGAACAGTCAAGAGTTAGGAATAAGGATAAAATAGGAAAAGGTAAGGAGACACAAGGGATCAGGATCCAAAGGCATCCTCAGAGGTGTTCCTTTAGCATAGATTTGAAAAGGGGCAGAGATGAAGCCTGATTTACAGACTCAGGACATTTGTTCCAGGTATAAGGAGCAGCAAGGTGAAAGGACCAAAGTCTGGAGTTGGCATTGGAAGAAAAGGGTTTCAAAGAGAGGAGCAAGCTAGTAGAGGAACGGATTTCATGAGGAGGGGTGTAGGGGGAGAGGAGAGAGGAAAGATAGTGAGGGGTAGAAGAATGAAGCCATTTAAAGGTCAGAAGGAGGAGTTTAATTGGATATGGAAACGGAAGGGAAGCCAATGAAGTGATTTGAGAAGAGGGGCTAAATGGGTATATGGAGGCTGGCGAAAGATTAGTTGTGCAGCAGAATTTTGAATAGAATGAAGGGGAGAGAGATGACTAGGAAGGATACCAGCAAGGAGGAGGTTGCAATAGTCAAGATAGGAAGTAATTAGAGAGTGGACAGATGTTTTAGTAGTGTGCTCAGAGAGGAAAGGGTGAATTTTGTTAATGTTATAGAGAAAGCTAAAACCTGTCGTTTCTATCTGTTGGATATGTGAGGAGAAGGAAAGAGGAATCAAAAATGACACCAAGATTACGGACTGAGAAAACAGGAAGTAGAATAGAGTTATCAACGGAGATGGAGGAAGGAGAGTGGAAGGTTTAAGGGGAAAGATAAGTTGGTTTTGTTCGTTTAGTTTCAAATGGCGGTGAGATATCCTGGTGGCGATATCAGAGAAGACAGGCAGAGATACGGGCCAGCAGTGTCAGAGAAATATCAGGTGTAAAAAGATAGATCTGAGAATCATCAACGTAAAAATAGGAGGCAGTGTACTATTGGGGATCAGGAACTGGTTAAAAGATAGAAAGCAGAGGGTAGGGCTAAATGGCCAATTTTCCCAATGGAGAAAGGTGAATAGTGGTGTACCCCAGGGATCTGTGCTGGGTCCGCTGCTTTTTGACATATTCATAAATGACCTGGAAAAGGGAATAACGAGTGAGGTTATCACATTTGCAGATGGCACAAAAGTATTTAAAGTTGTTAAAACCCAAGAGGATTGTGGAAAATTGCAAGAGGATCTTGATAAATTGGAAGACTGGGCATCAAAATGGCAGAGGAAATTTAATGTGGACATGTGCAAAGTTATGCACCTAGGGAGGAACAACCCAAACTATGGTTACAAGATGCAAGGTTCCACATTAGGAACCACCACCCAGGAAAAAGATTTAGGCGTCATTGTGGATAACATGTTAAAACCCTCAGCCCAGTGTGCAGCAGCGGTCAAGAGAGCAAATAGAATGCTAGGTATCATAAGGAAAGGAATGGAAAATAAAACAAAAGATATTATAATGCCTCTATATTGTTCCATGGTGAGACCGCACCTTGAATATTGTGTGCAATTCTGGTCGCCGTATCTTAAAAAGGATATAGCGTTATTAGAAAAGGTTCAGAGAAGAGCCACCAAAATGGTAAAGGGGATGGAAGGATACTTCTATGAAGAAAGGCTAAAAAGGGTTAGGGAAAAGAGACGGCTGAGGAGAGATATGATAGAAGTATATAAATTAATGAACGGAGTGGAACGGGTAAACGTAGATCGATTGTTTATCAGAACATAGAAAGACTAGGGACATGCAATGAAGCTACAGGGTAAACTATTTAAGACTAGTAAAAGAAAATATTTTTTCACTCAACGTGTAATCAAACTCTGGAATTTGTTACCAGAGGATGTAGTAAAGGCTGTTAGTGTAGCTGGGTTTAAAAATGGTTTGGACAAGTTCCTGGAGGAAAGGTCCATGAACCATTATTAAGAAGGGACCCTGGATATCAATGCTTGACCCAGTACAAGCATTGTGGAACCTGTATCTTTTGGGGAAACTGCTAGCCTCCTCATCACATTCAAGGCTATTAATAAATTCTCCAGGACCAAGCAGGAAGTCAGTCCTCACATATGGGTGACGTCGGCGCCGACGGAGCCCTCGCGGAGCAATTTTCCCCAGCTTTCAAAGAAAGCCTTTGGGAATTGCAGCGCGCATGCGCGGTCGCCTTCCCGCCCAAGGGTGCCATCTTAGCCAGTCTTCTTTTTTTCCGCGGAGCCCTACAGACGTACTCGTCGTGTCCCCGCTAAAAAAGTTGATTTTCGTGAGTTTTTCTCTTTTTTCACTTCGGTTCGACGCCGGTCGTTTTCCTGCCCGGACTCGCGACGCCGTTGCGAGTCCTTCTCTTATTTTTCGGTTTTTCTGATTTTTGGTCAGTTTCGTTTTCGGTTTTTCACTGGCAGCCCGGTCCTTTGACCTTGCAGGGGCCCTTTTTCCCCCGATGGCTGCCAGTGGTTTCAAGCGGTGTGGTCAGTGTGACAGAAATATGTCACTCACTGACACACACGATAATTGCCTCCGCTGCCTGGGCCCGGATCATGAAGAAAAGATCTGTGGAGCCTGTGGCAAAATGTCCTCCAAAGCGTTGATGAGTCGGCGGCATCAGCGGGATAGAATCTTCGCTGACCCCAGCCGTACCCGGACCTCGTCGGAGGCCTCGGCATCCAGAGGCTCCAGCTCTGACCATCGCCGAAGCTCCTCCGACAGGGGTTCTCCCTCCGGAGACCATCGACGGAAGACAAAACCCGCGAGGGCGGCGTCGGTGGACGCTCCTGGCTCCGCGAGGGCCAGGTCGCATAGCCCCGACAGCCGTCCCGGGTCTTTGGAGAAGGAGCACCTCCCGAAGCGACCTCGCCTGGAGTCGGAGTTGCCTGCTCGGGTAAGTCCTGTGGTCCTTCTGGACTCGCCTCCGAGAGGTCCAACGTCGGGCCCGACGCCGTCGGGGCCCGAGTCCGGGGGCTGCTGGGTCACCTGAGGTCGGACTCAGGTTGACGGCCTTGGAGAGCAGACTATCTGCCTTCATGGACCAGCAGCGGGCACTGATCGCTAGCCTCGCTGGCGCCGCTGCCCCGACCGCCGGGACGTCGACGTCTAAGTCGACCCCGGAGACCGAGCCGATCCTCGAGTCCATGCGAACTCGAGTCGATCCTCGGTCGAGGTCACCCTCGGCCTCCCGTTCGGGACCGAGGTCGGGGCGGCCGACGCCTCCGCCTGCCCGAGCCGACCCCACCGATTCCTCCTCGGAGTCGGCCTGGGAGTCTGAAGGGAGTCGTCACCTGATTCCTTTCGGACTCGGTGTGTCCCCTCGGACTCACCTGAGTCCGAACCTCGGAAACAGTCCCCTCCGGAGGATGCCCGGTTCTCGGACTTCGTCAGGGATATGGCCAAGGCTTTGGCCTTCCCTGCGGATCCCGAGGAGGAGCTTCGAACCGAAGAGCTCGACGCCCTTCAGTACGACTCTCCCGCCCGGGAGCACTTTACTGTACCGGTGCCTCCCATGCTGGAACGACTACTCTTCCGCATGTGGGAGAGTCCGGCCTCGTCGCCGGTATTGAGCAAGCGGGTCGATTCCATCTATCGAGTCCGCAAGAGTCCTGGCTTCCAAAAAGCACAGCTGCCACACCATTCCATGGTAGTGGAATCGGCCATGCATAGGCTTAAGAGCCAAAAAATGCACTTCTCGGTGCCTCCTGGCAGGGAGGCCCGTAACCTGGATGGCCTTGGCAAGAAGTGTTTCCAGGGCTCTATGCTGGCATGTCGTGTCCAGACCTACCAGCTATACATGGGCATGTATCTCCGAGACCTGGCTAAAGAGCTAGCCGGATTCTCCGCTGGACTGTCCGAGGAACCTTTGCGGAGGTTCCTAGCCTTGACAACTGGTATTCGGGAATGCTCCAAATTCATGTCCCGAGCAGCCTATGATGGCTTTGAAGCATCGGCTCGTGTGGCCGCAGCTGGCATCGGTGCCCGCCGACAGGCTTGGCTTCAGTCGTCTGACCTTGAACCTTGGGTGCAGGACAAGTTGGTCAATGTCCCCTGCAGAGGTGAGAACCTCTTTGGCAAGCCCATGGCTGAAAAGGCTGCACAAATCGAGACGGAGACTCTCACCAGGACCAGGCTTTCTAGGAAGACCTCCGCCCCTTCCCAGAAAAAGAAGGGCTCGGGAAAGAAGTCCTTTTACCCGAGGAAGGCGGCTGCCTATAAACACTACCCTCAATATCAGGCCCCCGCAGCTCCCCAACAGGGTCAGCAGGCCAAGGGACGGGGTAACGGGTCCCGTAGGCAGCAAGCCCCCAAGCCTGCACCACCAGCCCCTGCTCAGTAGGGTGGGGGTTTTTGACTTTCTCAGCATAGCCTCTCCCCCTCAGCCGGTTCCTCCCAGCACCGGAGGCCGGCTGGTTCACTTCGCCCACAGGTGGTCCAACATCACTTCAGATGCCTGGGTGCTTCAAGTCGTGCGAGAAGGATATCTTCTCCACTTCCATCAGGTCCCTCCCTCTTATTTTCCGGGAGAACCTCCTCGACTCCCTCTGCACAGGGACTTACTCCTTCAGGAGTTAGCAAGTCTTCTTCAGGAACAGGCTGTGGAACCGGTGCCCCACCACCTGAGAGGTCAAGGCTTTTATTCCCGGTATTTTCTGATACCAAAAAGGACAGGAGGCCTCAGACCCATCCTGGACTTGCGCAACCTCAACAAGTTCCTCGTGCAGGAAAAGTTCAAGATGCTTACCCTTGGAATCCTTCTGCCCTACCTCCAGCAGGGAGATTGGCTATGCTCCTTGGATCTAAAGGATGCCTACACGCACATCCTCATCCACCCAAGCCACCGCCAATACCTAAGGTTTGTGGTGGCAGGAAATCACTACCAGTACAGAGTACTGCCCTTTGGCCTATCCTCCGCACCGCGAGTCTTCACAAAATGTCTCGCGGTGGTGGCGGCCTATCTCAGGCTTCACGGCCTCTATGTCTTTCCGTACCTCGACGACTGGCTCATCAGAGCGTCGTCCCCTCCGGCAGTCACCAACGCCACACACCGCACGGTGACTCTTCTGCAGTACTTGGGGTTTGTCATAAACTTCGCAAAGTCCACTTTGCTCCCCTCACAGGATCTCGAGTTCATCGGCGCAAGACTGCACACTCCTCAGGCTCGAGCTTTCCTGCCTCTCGACAGGGCTCAACGGCTCATGGACCTAGCCGGCCGTTTTCGCAGCCAGTCCCTGGTCTCCGCCAGGCGCTTCCTGAGACTACTCGGCCATATGGCTTCCACCGTCCACGTGACCCCCAATGCTCGCCTGAATATGCGGCCTGCTCAATGGTGCCTTCGCAAGCAGTGGCAACAGGCCACCGGCGGACTAGCCGACTTAGTGCGCATCTCCAGGCCGCTGGCCTCTTCCCTACAGTGGTGGCTTCATCGGCCGAACCTGGTGCTCGGAATGCCGTTTCAGTCGCCTCAGCCGGCTCAAGTGCTAACGACCGATGCTTCCCTCCTGGGTTGGGGAGCACATTGCCAGGGGGCATGTACTCAAGGTCTCTGGACCGCGTGGGAGTCTGCTCAACAGATCAACTTCCTGGAGCTCAGAGCAATCCGTCTGGCTCTCAAGGCTTTCTCCCACCTGACTTCTCACCAGTCCGTCCTTATCCAGACGGACAATCAAGTTGCCATGTTCTACGTGAACAAACAGGGGGGCACGGGCTCCTTCCTTCTCTGCCGAGAAGCTCAGAAGCTCTGCTCTTGGGCCGTCAGTCACGGCATTCTTCTCAAGGCAGTTTATCTCCCAGGCCAAGAAAATTGCCTGGCGGACAAACTCAGCAGGATACTCCAGCCGCACGAGTGGCGTCTGGATCCCTTGGTAGTTCAGAAACTCTTTCTGAAGTGGGGCCTCCCCACGATGGATCTCTTTGCCAGTCCTCTCAACCGGCAACTTCCTCGCTTCTGCTCTCGTCAGCCACATCCCCTTCGGGTAGCGGCAGATGCTTTTCTACTCTCATGGTCGGAAAGCCTTCTCTATGCTTTTCCTCCCATCCCGCTTGTCTCTCTAACTCTATTCAAGGTTCTCCGGGACAAAGCTTCCATGATCCTGGTGGCTCCTCGCTGGCCCAGACAGCCGTGGTTCCCACTCCTGTTGCAATTATCGGTAGAGGATCCGTTCCCTCTGGGGTTTCAACCGGATCTCCTAACACAGGATCAGGGGTCTCTGCTACACCCCAACCTCAGATCTCTCAACCTAATGGCCTGGCGGCTGAAAGGGTAGTCCTCGCTCCCCTTTTCCTGCCGACAGAGGTGGAAGAGGTCGTCCTAGCTTCTCGGCGACCTTCTACCCGCAAATGCTACGCCCTTAAATGGCGTCGCTTTTCCGTTTGGTGTGTACAGCAGTCTCAGGATCCGTTCTCCTGCTCGGTGTCGGTGATCTTGCAGTACCTGCTCTACCTCTCTAATCTGGGACTTAAGTCCAACTCTGTCAAAGTCCACCTCAGTGCTCTTTCAGCACACCATGTGCCGGTGGACGGCAGACCTCTTTCCAGCGACCCTCTCGTAGCACGGTTTCTCCGAGGTCTCCTTCTACTTAAACCACCTCTGCGCCCGCCAGCACCTGACTGGGATCTGAATGTGGTTTTACAGCGGATCACCTGTCCGCCTTTTGAACCGATGGCTACCTGTTCTCTGCGTTTTCTTTCGTGGAAAACCTTATTCCTGATAGCCCTCACTTCCGCTAGACGCGTAAGTGAATTGCAGGCCCTCGTGTCTGATCCTCCCTTCACTGGGTTCTGCAAAAATAGGGTAGTCCTACGGACTCACCCAAAATTTCTTCCAAAAGTTGTCTCCCCTTTTCACATCAATCAGGAGGTGGTACTTCCAACCTTCTTTCCCAGGCCTCACTCCAGCCGAGCTGAATGAGTCCTGCATACCCTGGACTGTAGAAGGGCATTGAATTTCTACCTTGACCGTACGCGGGAGCACCGTAAAGCTGCTCAGCTTTTTGTGTCTTTTGACCCCAATAAATTGGGGCTCCCGGTCTCCAAGCGTACTCTGTCCATCTGGGTTGCTGACTGTATCGCTTGGGCTTTTGGGGCAGCCGGACTCTCCTTAGAAAGTCGAGTCACGGCTCATTGTGTTCGGGCGAAGGCTACGTCAGTGGCTTACCTCCGCTCTGTTCCGCTGGCAGACATCTGCCGGGCCGCTACTTGGTCTTCGAGCCAGACTTTTGCGGTCCATTACTGTCTCGAGAGGGAGTCCCGCAGGGACAGTGCTTTCGGACAGGCAGTCCTCCGAAATCTCTTTGAGGTTTGAGCAACTCCTACCCTCCATCCCGGATGGGGGCTACTGGTGGGTGATAATTCAGTGAAGATTCCTTCCTTCTGTGCCGCTGAGCTAGAGGGAGCTCATTTTTGTGCTTAGGGTCTCCGGTAGCCTTAAGCTTGGGAGTCCCATATGTGAGGACTGACTTCCTGCTTGGTCCTGGAGAAAGCGTAGTTACTCACCTGTAACAGGTGTTCTCCAGGAGCAGCAGGAATCAGTCCTCACAACCCTCCCTCCTCCCCGTGGAGTTGCAATCATCTGCTTAAGTTTTTTTGCAAATTTTTATGCTGTCTTTTAGCTATGTCATCAGACTGGCTAAGATGGCACCCTTGGGCGGGAAGGCGACCGCGCGCATGCGTGCTGCAATTCCCAAAGGCTTTCTTTGAAAGCTGGGGAAAATTGCTCCGCGAGGGCTCCGTCGGCGCCGACGTCACCCATATGTGAGGACTGATTCCTGCTGCTCCTGGAGAACACCTGTTACAGGTGAGTAACTACGCTTTATCTCCTGCATCGATCTCAAAGCTCATCACCCACACACCAAACAACAGACCCAGGAGACTAGTAGCAGAAAACACACTAGTTACTCCTAGTATCTCCACAAAATGGACACAACAAACTACTAACAGAGCTTTTGTGTCCTATGCTCCCAAGTGCTGGAACAAACTACCTCCAAACATCAGATCAATCAGGGATATCACCCAATTTAGAAAGTCCATCAAGCACTATTTATGCACTTTGCACTTCAGGCTACCATACACACAATAGAACCGGCTCCCACCTCACTCAGATAACTCCTACACATAACAACAATCCAGAACAAAGGATCAAAATGTGAAACACTGTATTCTT
The DNA here is from genome assembly GCA_033557465.1 of Ichthyophis bannanicus. Lineage (NCBI taxonomy): Eukaryota > Metazoa > Chordata > Amphibia > Gymnophiona > Ichthyophiidae > Ichthyophis > Ichthyophis bannanicus. The sequence goes on from CM066037.1 coordinate 214,044,855, forward strand.
GTCAAATATCAAATCTTGATGTAACCTATTCAATGTATATATAATTTGTATAATTATGTAGATAGTTACCCCCAGTTCGCACCCAGTTTATCTTCCCTGTTATCTGTAAACCTAGATCAGTCATGTATTGACAGGTATATTGTTGTTAATTGTAAACCGCACTGATGATGAATAGTGCGGTATATAAAAAATGTTAAATAAATAAAATAAAATAAATAGGTACGTATGACTTAGATTGGCCACTGTTGGAAACAGGATACTGGGCTTGATGGACCTTGGTCTGACCCAGTATGGCATATCTCTTATGTTTTTATACTGAAAACCATGGGAGGAAACAAGAGCACTAAGAGTGGGTGTAGAGAGAGAAAAGGAGGAGGGCCCAGAACAGATCCTTTGTGGGATAGAAGTAGAGGAGGAACCACTAGAGCAAACTCTGAAAGAGCGATGTTAGAGAAGAAGAGAACTAGGACAGGGCAGAGCCCCTAAAACCAACTGAGGATAATTTGTCAAGGAACAGTTGGTGGTCAGCAGTATCAAAAGCATCAGAAAGGTCAAGAAGGATAAGGATGGAGTAGAGACCCTTAGATTAAGCCAGGAACAAGTCATTTGAAACTTTGACAAGTGCCATTTCAGTAGAATGTAAAGGGCAAAAGCCAGACTGAAAAGGATCCACAATGGCTTGAGAGGAAAGAAATTCAAGACAACATTGGAGGATTGCTTGCTCAAGAAGTTTGTAAACAAAGGGAAGAAGGGAGATGGGATGATAATTAGCAGGAGAGCTAGGATCAAGAGAAGGTTTCTTGAGTCTAGGGAGTGACCACAGCATGCTTGAAGGCTGCAGGGACAATAGTGGAGAGCAAGACGTAGAGAATATGTGAGATGGACGGTATGACAGCAGTGGAGATGGATTTAAGGTGATTGGTGGGGATAGGATCAGAAGAGCAGGTAGTAAGTTTGGAGGAGGAAAGAAGATGAAGAGGTTTCATCTTCAGAGATCATGGGAAAGGATGAAAGGGTGATAGAGATTGATGGAAAAGTTGGTATTGAGGTGTGGGAAGAGGAAATGAAGTAATTCTAGTGGGGAACTGGAGTACTCTTGTGGATTTTGTTATGGAAAAAGTTAGCTAGGGTTTGGGCAGAGAGAAGTGGGGGATCGGTGGGAGCGGGCGCCTTGAGGAGAGAGTTAAGAGTAAGGAAAAGGTGGCATAGGTCAGTAGCAAGAGAATTAGGTGGATATAGTAGTTTTGTTTGGCAAGTGCTAAGGCAGACTGGAAGGAGGTAAACATGAATTTGAAGTGAAGAAAAGTGTGTAAGGGAGCGAGATTTAAGACAAATGCGCCCAGCTGAGCGGGCAAAGGAGCAGAGATAGGGGGTAGTTGAGGACAGTCAGGTCTGGGGTGTAGTGCATCTTAAAGAAAGTGGAATGGATGGAGCAGAGGGAGAGCCCAACGTAGAAGCACTCTAAAGACTTGCAGAGCAAGAAGCGAGACTTGCAACGGATGTTCAAAATATTTTTATTAAGGGGTACAGAGTAGCCACACCCAACACAGGCCATGTTTAACACATACATGTATAAAAATTAAAGGAAAAGAAAGGCCAAATACTCAATAAAGCCTATAGCAATAAAAATGATAAACATATATAAATCTTACATCTATAAAAAGGAAAGAAGAAAAAAGCTGAATCCTAGAGTACATGGGTAAAAATTATCAACTAAAAGTAATAAATCCTTGAAAATGAACTAAATATTGTCTGTACACTCTCTTCAAAGTAAAAGATAAATATTTTTCTCCAGGAGCAAGCAGGAAGTTAGTCTTCACATATGGGTGATGTCTGCACCGGGAGCATTTCCCCAGCTTTCAAAGAAAGCCTTTGGGAATGCCACTATGCATGTGTGTTCTCTTTCCTGCCCAAAGGTGCCATCTTACTCGGTCTCCCTTTTTCTGCAGAGCCCTTCGGATGTGGGTCTCGTCCCTGGAAAAGGTTGCTCTGTTTCTAACCATTATTTACTCTCCAGCCTTCGCCATTCCTCTTCCTGCCTCTCAAGCACCTTTGCTTCAGCCCTGGTCTTGTTTTTTTTTTTTTTTGCCTTTTATGTTTTTACCGTGCTTTTGTGCCCTTTTTAACAGCTGGCCACGTCGAGGTTCTTTGACCTTGCAGGGGTCCTTTTCCCCCCAATAGCTTATGGTTTTAAGAAATGTGATAGGTGTTCAAAAAACATGTCACTCACGGACACCCATGACTGTTGTCTCAGGTGTCTAGGAGCTGACCATGACCCGGAGCTTTGCTCCCTCTGTAAGAAAATGTCCTCCAAGGCCATTTAGAGTCGTAAGCAGAAGCTGGATGATCTCTTCCATAAGGCAACCCAGGTATCCCTAGTAGCCTCCTGCTTTTTTGGCCCTGCAACCTCTGGAGTCTCCGAAGGCTCCTCCCTGGGTCCGGCGGCACTCTGACCAGTGGTCACCCAAATGTGAGCGGAAGAAGGCCACAAGGACTGTTGGGGGTGCCAGACAAGCGTGAGGTCATGCAACTGGTCTCTCAGCCCCCCTCGGCAGTCTCTGGAGTCGGAGAGGGAGCAGCCCAGTAAGGTACTTCGAACCGATACGGAGGCCTCCAGTGAAGGTGTCTGGTCTCTCGAGGGTTGTTTTGGCAAGAACCCCCTCTCCTCCTCAGTCACCCCGACATTGGTGTCGCAGGGCCCCACTCCCGAGTGTGAGGGGCAGATGCTGGCATTGGAACGCAGTGTTTCTGCATTCCTCGTTGCTCAGCAGGCGCTGATGCTAGCTCCTGCCGGATTGCGCTTTGAGACCTCAGGGTCCTCGTCCTCGAGGACTCCTCGGGCCGCTGCAGTGACCCCAGATAGCCAGAAGTCTTGTAAGGATCCTCTGCACAGTCTCGATCTCTGACCCGTTCCTTAGACACGAGATCTCGGGCAAGCGCCTCTGGCTCAGGGCAAGTTTTGGCCTCAGAGATTGAGCTGCCTGACCTAGAGTCCTCCACGGACTACTCAGAGTGGGAGTCTAACGGGGAGACCTCCCTGGAGACTTCCTCTCCGACCCAGAGGCGGCGGTCACTTCCTGAGGACACCTCCTTTCTGGAGTTTGGCTTGGACATGGCGCGGGCCCTGGTGCTCACCACTGAGTCGGAGGAGGAGCCCTGCACTGAGGAGCTTGATATTCTGCAGTATGAAGCCCCTCTGAAAGAAACTGTGCCGGTTCCTCCCATTCTGAGCCGCCGATTCCTTCGCATGTGGGAGACCCCCCGGCCTCTGTCCCAATCGTGAGCAAGCACCTGGACACTATGTTCAGCGAAGTGCGGGGTTTCAGAAAGCCCAGCTTTCCCACACCTCGATGGTGGTCGAATCGGCCATACGGAAACTAAAGAACCTGAAGACTCCTTCGTTGGTCCCGCCAGGTAGAGTCTCTCGTACCCTCGATGCCCTCAGGTGCAAGGCTTATCAGGGCTCCATGCTGTCATGCTGCATCCAAGTTTACCAATTATACATTGGGATGTTCCTCCGTGACCTTGTTAGAGAGCTTGGAGGCTTTGCAACAGGCCTCAACGGAGATCATCTCTGGTGTTTTCAGGCCCCCTCAATGTCTGTTGGAGTACCTCTCGCGAGCAGCATGTAACGGCTTTGAGTCTTCCGCACGGGTGGTGGTGGCTGGCATCGGAGCCCGCTGGCAGGCTTGGCTCCAGTCCTTGGACCTGGAACAGTGGGTCCAGGAGAAGCTGCTGGACTTCCCTTGCCTAGGGGAGCAAGTATTCGACAAACCCATGGAGGATAAGGCAGCGGAGATCAAGACAGAATATGTGACTCACTCACCACTCCTGGAAGACTTCCTCCATCCCCAGGAAGAAGCAGCAGAGCAAGAAGCCTTTCTTCCATTGGAAGAGGCTACCTTACAGGGGCTACCCAGCCTATCCACCAGCGTTGATCCCCATACAAGGCGGTCAGGGTAAGACCATGGTCCACGGCCCTCATAAGCTGAAGTGTCCCAAGACCCAACCTTCGGCACTGGCTCAGCCACACTCGGGGTTTTGACACCATTGGCATAGTCTCTTGTCTTCCGGCAGGGCGGCTGCCCATCGTGGGGCGTCTGGTCCATTTCTCCCACAGGTGGGAGTCCATTCGGGGGGGCTGTCTTCTCCATCTGGATCAGGCCCCATCTCAGTACTTCCGCGGGGAGCCATATCTGCTTCCCCAGCACCAGGCCCTCCTGAGTCAGGAGCTCGCAGGCCTCCTTGAGGATAGTGCGGTAGAACCAGTCCCACCACACTTCCGAGGATGGGGGTTTTACTCCTGATACTTTCTTGTCCTGAAGCGGACAGGGGGCCCTTCGGCCCATCCTCGACCTGTGGAACCTCAAGTTCCTGGTGCAGGAGAAGTTAGTTGCTCTCTTTTGGAACGTTATTGCCCCACTACCAGCAGGGCGATTGGCTATGTTCCTTGGACTTAAAGGATGCTTATGCTCACATCCTCGTCCATCCCAAACATAGAAAGTATCTCCGCTTCTCCAGGAACGAGCAGGAAGTCCGCCCTCACTTACGGGTGACATCGGCACTGACAGAGCCCACGCAGAGCAATTCCCTAGCTTTCAAAGAGAACCTTTGGGATTGCTGCCAAACATGCGTGGTCCTCTTCCCGCCCAAAGGTACCATCCTTACAACCCTCTTTAACAATCTCATCATTGGTCTTGACAACATCCACCAAGGATATGCCCTCATCTTCTTGGACATAGCAGCCGCTTTTGATTCGGTGAACCACCAAACACTCTTACTGCGTCTCGAAGAAAAAGGAATACTAGGCTCAGCACTAGCCTGGTGTAAATCTTATCTGTGCAATAGATGGCAACAAGTCAGAACTGGATCCATGACCTCAGAATCATTTCCACTGAAACAAGGCGTACCCCAAGGCTCATCCCTATCTGCACTGATGTTCAACATCTACATGCAGCCCATCTGTGCATTAATTCGATCATTCAATGTCCAATGCTTAGCCTATGCAGACGACATCCTCATTTATACACCCTTGCAGATTGATCATCCTGACTTCTCCTAATTATTAAGATGCTTTGAAGCAGTGGCAGACTGGCTTCTCTCTCAAAATCTACGAATTAACCACACCAAAACAGATGTTCTCTTAATCACTAGAAACCAGAAGTTCACTCCACCTTCCTCACTACAAGTCAACAACACAGAACTTAAGGCAAAACCCACAATTCGCTACCTAGGTATTACCCTTGACCAGAGGCTAGACATGTCAGCACATATCAAAAACACCTCAAAAGCGATTTATCACAAAATCCAGATCACTACGCCATCTCTGACCACTACTGGACTTCCCTGATTTCCGATCAATCTTCCAGGCTCTAGTTATTCCTCACCTCGACTTTGCTAACATCATCCTTCAGGGACTCCCACAGTCAACTCTAAGCCCTCTCCGACTTGCCATGAACTCTGCTGCGAGGGTTCTGGTAGGTCTTTCAAGGTCAGACCATATAACATCAGTCCTGAAGAATCTGCACTGACTACCTCTGCAGGCCAGAATCCACTATAAGACTTTAGTCTTGACATTCAAAGCCCTCAAGACCCAGCCGCTCACGCCCATCAGTAAACTTTTCCATAGCACTCCAGCCAATAGATTAAGGAAACATACATTGATGAATACCCTTGACGTCCCTAAGTCAGTTACTAAATGTACAAAGACAACAGCCAATAGAGCCTTCTCCATGTTCGCACCCATGGCTTGGAACGCCCTCCCAGCAGAAATCCGAGCTATCTCCACTCTCCCGTTATTCCGAAAAGCTCTCAAACACCATTTGTTCCTGCTACACTACCCAGAGAATAACTCTGGAAAACGCACAACCATCACCTTACCCTCCTACATAGCCCGCCCCATTGACCAGCCTCCCTTAGAGAATGGTTAATCTCCTTTCCCCTCTCTCCCTCCCTCTCTCCCTTACCCATGAGCCTAGGCATCTGCTTACGATTCTCTTATGTCCTGTAAGAATGTCCATAACTTGTATATAGTTTTCCCGGTTCATCCAAGTTTACTACCCCTGTTCAATGTAAACTCGATGTGACCTGCTGCATTGCTGAATGTTTTGTTTAACTGTAAACCGCACTGATTACAATAGCGCGGTATATAAGAGGTATAAATAAATAAATAAAATAAATAAAGGTGACATTTTGCTCAGTCTCCCTTTTTCTGTGGAGCCCTTCAGATGCACGTCCTCGTCCCTTGGAAAACATTTTGTTAACTTTGGCCTTTTGGCCCCTTTTCCAGTTGTACCGGTCCTCTCATGTCCTCCCCTTTGCCCCTGCTTCGGCTGTGAACTAGGGGATCCCTTTTTTGTTTTTCCCTTAGTGTTTTCTCTTTTGGGCCCTTTTTGCACCCTTTTGTTCTTCTTGGCCTCGAGGGTTTTCGACCTCACGGGCCCTTTTTGCCCCCATAACCACCGGTTTTTTTTTTTTTTTTAAATCATTTATTTAGTTTTCCAACCACCAAATCAAACATCAACATAATACAAACTCAACTACGGATTTTACAAGGTATGCACATACAGCCCCAACCCACAATCCCCCCCTAACCCTCCCCCCCACCTCCCCCCGGATCCACCAGCAAAAGTCATCCCCGCTGGCAACTAACCCCCACCACCACCTTATCGGGCATGGGCAAACCCTATTAACCTACACGGGCATGGGCAGCGAACTTATTCAAGGCCTGCCATTTCCCCTGTTTAGCCACATCCACTGTCACTCCCTTTCTAGGCATTTGCTCGTACTTACTATACAAAGACAGCAAATTCCATCATGCACAGCAACTGACATGGGTACATTTCCAATTCCTAATGATCAAATGGACAGCAACCCCCACCATAAAATCAAGGAGGAAGTAACAGTCCTTTTCCAGGGAAGGAATCCCCGCCTGGGACCGGAAAACCACTATAGCCCAGGAGAGGAGGGCCTTAAATTTCAAAACTAATTGAATCCGATCCCAAACCTGCTCCCAAAAGCCCCAGATGCAAGGACAACCCAACATTATGTGCTCCAAAGTACCCATAGTTTCCTGACAGGACCAGCATTTATTGCCAGAAGTCACGTCCCATTTAGCCAACTTCACTGGTGTACAGTGGGCTCTGTGCAAAAAAGAAAAGCGACTGAGTGATAGACGCCGCTCTGGACACCCTAACCGATTTGGACCAGTACTTCCCCCAGCTCGGGATGGAAAGGGCAGCACCCGTATCATGTTCCCAAACCCCCTGGAGCCCTTTTGTACAAGAGGCTTCAGTCTGACGCAGTACCTTGTAGTAGCGAGACGCTACTCTGGCCAACTGTGTAACCTGTTGAATCAAGTTAACAAAAGCGCTCGCCGTACCCAGCCGTTGGACATCTACCCCGGCCTTACCCACACAGTGTCTGATTTGCAACCATTGAAAGTACAGGGCCCCTGGGAGGTTAAGGTCCCGTTGCAGCCTGTCAAAAGACTTCCACCCTCCCTCATCAGCCAACTGTCCTAATTCCCAAATACCACGCAAGTACCACTTGCTCCAAGCAAATGTCTCGCGTTGAATTTGAAATGACGGGTTATGCCACAGAGGTAAGGATACATGCATCTCCCTTTCATATGCCAAAGCGTGCCGTAAAGTTGAGAAGGCCCTCTGTGAGTCCCATATCATTGCTGGAGTCACCCCTCCGGGGCATACCATCTGAGGCAGAAGATTACTAGGAATGGGGGCAGTGAGGTTCTTTTCCAGCACTAGCCAGGTAGGGCTATGACCTGTGGTCTATTCCAACCACCTAGAGCCCTGCTTGAGCAGAAAGGCACTGTGATACGACCAGAAATCGGGGAAATTAACCCCGCCCTCTTCTTTCCTCGCTTTCAATTTTTTTAGCGCTATTCTTGGGGGCTTACCTTTCCATAGATATCGGCTTAATAGCCCCTCAATCTGACCATAAACCTGCCTTGGAAAATAGCAAGGAAGCATCTCAAGAATGTAATTAATCTTTGGGGTAATAGTCATCTTAATCGTCTCCAATCGCCCCCACCACGACAAGGCCAGGGGGGACCACCTGCTCGACATATCCCGAATAAGAGCTAATAGCAAACCTGCATTAAATCTAATGGTCTCCTCCAGGGGATAACAATATTGCACACCCAAGTACTTGATCATTTTCGTTTCCCACATAAAAGAAAATTGTTCCAAATCACTTTTCTTCGCAAAGGAGTTCAGCGGAAAAGCCGTGGATTTCGTCCAGTTGATTTTATATCCTGACAAACTGGAATATTGATCGAGGAGACTAAGGATCTGGGACACTGAACTAGGAGTGGCAAATAAGAGCAGATCATCGGCATAGGCCGATAACTTCACCTCCACACCCCCCACGGAAATCCCATGAATACATTGTTTCTGCCGAATCAATAGCGCCAGGGGTTCCAAAGCAAGGTTGAACAACGGGGATAAGGGGCACCCTTGTCGGGTACCCCGACCTAGAACCAGCTTCCGCGATTGCGTACCGTTCACACAAATATTAGCCATGGGACACGAGTACATCACTTTGAGGAGACTAACAAACCCTCCACCAAAGCCAAACCAATCAAGCACTGCAAACATGAATGGCCATTCTAAACGGTCAAACGCCTTCTCGGCGTCCAGTGATAAACCCACAACTGGGTGGGTCACCTGAGCGGCCCCCACCAAGACATGGCACAGCAGTCTAGCGTTATCGGCAGTAGACCGGCTCTCCACAAACCCACACTGATCTGGGTGTATCAACAATGGAGCAACCTCGGTCACTCGACGAGCCAAAACCATGGCATAGATTTTATAATCTGAGTTCAGCAGGGATATGGGGCGGTAATTACTTACCAATTGAGGATCTCTACCTGCCTTCTCCAACACAATGACATTGGCTGCAGCAAAAGCTCCAGGCTGAGTCGGCTCCAAAAGCAGGGATTGAAAATACAACTGAAGCTGCGGAGCTAGTTCTGCAGAAAATGTTTTAAAAAATTCAATTGGCAGTCCATCCGGCCCAGCAGCCTTCCCCCCGGCCAGCGAAGCAATCGCTTGACAAATTTCCTCCACAGAGAAGGCCGCATCTAACTTACCCGCAGCCTCTTTGTCCAAAACGGGTCTATGTATATCCGTGACTAAAGCCGCAAATCTCTCCTTCTCAAAATCTACCTCAGAGGTATAGAGGTTACTATAAAAGGATCCAAACACCTCCGCAATCGCCGCATCAGAAACTAAGAGGTTCTCACTTTGTGAGTCCCGAATGGCCACAGTCCGCTCTGCCTCCCTGCGGGCCCTCAACGTATTAGCTAACAGTTTACCCGCCTTGTTACTTTCCCAGTAATAGGTACCAATCCGCGCTTTTATATTGTGTGAAACCTTACTCGATAAGATCTGGTTGTATTGATACCTCAGACTCTGCAATCGCAATAAGATACAAGGGTCAGAACGGCGAAAAAGGATGCGCTCTCCAGCCTTAATTTGTGCATCGAGATCCTTAAGCTGCCCCTGGATCCTTTTTTTCCGACTGGTAATTGCTCTGATGGACGCCTTGAAGCCCTCCCACAAGGCCCATCCTGCCGTGTCCTGCCGATTATTTAGACGAAAGTACTCCCCAATCGCAAGCTGTATGTCCGACCGGAAGTCCGCCTCATCCAAAAGGCTCCTATCAAAGAACCAACGCCCCCGGAGAGAGGCTTGGGCATCCACCCCCAATATTATAGATATGGCCGCGTGATCCGAGATATGCATTGCATGGATCTTAGACTCCTCTATTTTGGGAATTAACACCTTAGAAACCAACAGCATATCGATTCGAGAGGAGGTCTTATGCGGAGGGGAAAAAAAGGTAAAATCTCGACCTGTCGGATGCTGCAGCCTCCAAATATCAACCAACCCAGCCTCCTGCAGCAACGGCTGAAGGATAGCATGTGCCCTCGAAGCCTTCACCATCTTCAGGGGGACCTATCCATCAGGGGGTCAAGTACTAAATTGAAATCCCCCCCCAAGACTATCGGTGTCAGTGGGGTAGCATGAACCTCTTCCGCTAAGGAGGTAAAAAACTCTGGACTGTCCACATTTGGAGCATAGATATTGATAAAGCCCAGCTCTGCCCCTCTGACCTTTAAGATAACTCTAGTCCACCTACCCTCAGTATCCGAGCGTGTTCGAAGCACCTCAGGGGAGAGGGACTTCCTCACCAAAATGGCTACTCCATTACGCTTATGCACTGCTCCCGAATACGCCACCACAGTAAAGGGATTGATACTAAGCTTCAAAGATTCTCTAGAATTAAGATGTGTTTCTTGAAGAAACAGGACATCAGCCTTTTCATGCCTCCCATACATAATTATTTTCTTCCGCTTAACAGGATTGTTAATCCCTTTGACATTCAAAGAGAGAACCTTAATGCTCGCCATGCGTATGTGCCAATAATCTTAATAGAAGCAGGGCCCATACCCCACCCCCCACACCACTCACACTGCCCATCACCCCCCCGCACACCTAGGATAGCCCGCCCCATGCCCCTTAGACCCCTATCACACACAAACCGTTGCCCTTCGCCCCACGTTACCCCAGCAAACAATTCCCTTGTGAACCCTGGGAGAGGAACCCACCTAACAAAGTTAACAGGAAAACCCAGGAGAAACAAGATGAGCACAGAGAGTCGAAACCAATACACAGTCCCCAGCTCAACAACCCCAAGCAAAATCGTTTAACACAGGATAAACATAGAGAGCAGCAAAAAAGAAAGCCAAATAAAACATACCGATACCCTCCCCCCTACACCCACTTCTTTACAAGATACTAACTACATATCTAACATGGAACAACCAGCAGCCCACAGTCCCCTGCCCTCATCCAGAAAGCACACCCCCATCGGGCTTCCCCGAAGAGCGCTTAACCCTCACCCTGGGACAGCGATCCCGCTGCTCAGGTAGGAGGGAAGGCCACCATGACAAACAGTTCAGTCCCTTTCTTGTGTAGTTCAGCGCATCTGTGACTGTTCTTTCTCCTCCAGAAACGCAGCTAAAGCCTCCGGGTCCTCAAAAGTCCTGGTCTGGTTATGCAAGGTCACCCGCATCCGGGCTGGGTAGAACAACCCAAACCTGGCCTGTAGTTGTTGCAACCGTGGCCTCAGAGCTAACAGGCCTCTCCGGCGATCCACTGTAGACTTAGCAAAGTCTGGAAAAAAGAGAAGCCTACGCCCCTCATACTCTATGGGGGCCCGCAGCCGCGAGGCCTCCATGATCTGCAGGACTTGCTGGAATCAAAGTACCTTGAGGATAACTGGCTTCACGCGCTGGTTATTCAGTTGAGGTTGAGAAGGGACCCGATGTGCGCGTTCGATCTCGAAGGGGAGCGCAAATGTTAAATGCAGCACTTGCGGAATCATTTTCTGAAGGAATGCCACCATATCTTTACCTTCAGCTCCTTCCGGAACACCGACGATCCGCACGTTGTTCCTACGTGCTCTGTTGTTCCCCTCTTCCAGGTCCTTCTGCAATGTTTTAATTTGTTTCACCTGCCTCTCCAGGAGACGAAGCTGCTCCTCGTGCGCACACAGCACGTTCTCCGTTTTGTCCTGCCGCAGGGTAAGCGCTTCTATAGAGGCTCTCAGCGCCCCAACATCGTCCTGCACTGCCGTCAGCGCCTCCCCGTTCGCCCGAACCATCTCCCGTATTGCTCGCACCTCCGAGAGCAACTCCTGCAGGGCCTCAGGTTCACCTGCGGGCGCCATCTTTTGTGGAGAGGGGGGCTCCGTTTTTGATCTCTTTGCACTGTTATTCTGTGCGGTGGGAAAGTCCAGCCGCGTTGGCTTCGGCCCGGACATTCTCCCCCAACAAAGAGGCACCAATTTCACTGCAGCTCAGCTCAGACACTCGGGGTGTTAGGCAGGATTCTTCACAGACCCTCCGGAGCAAACGCTCTATGCGGCCATCTTGCACAGCGCTAGGCTCCGCCCCCCATAACCACCGGTTTTAAGAAATGTGACACATGCTCCAAAAATATGTCGCTCACGGACACCCACAATTGCTGTCTATGGTGTCTGGGGGCTGACCACAACCCGGAGCTCTGCTCACTGTGTAAAAAGATGTCCGCTAAGGCCTTGCTAAGCCGCAAGCAGAAGTCCGATGATATTTGCAGTAAGGCAGCCCCGGGATCTCCAGGGGCACCTTGCCCCTCCGATCGACCTCTGGCAGGGTCCCACACAGGGACCCCGTGCCCCAGGCATCACTCCGATCAGGGTTCGCCCAAGGTGGAACAGCGGAAGAAGACAACCTCAAAGTCACTGCCAGGGGCTCTGGATAAGCATGAGCAGTCTCATACTCGTTCCCTTAGCACTCCCCGGCATTCCCGAGGGTCAGACAAGGGGCGGCCTCGAAAGCTACCTCGTACGGACACGGAGGCCTCCGGCGATGGCGCCTGGTCTTCTGAGGGTGGTCCTGGTGAGGACCCCCACTTCTCCTCCCTTAGACCCGGTAACCCCGGCATTGCCGTCGCAGGGACCCACCCCCAAGTGATAATCCCATAAGCTGGCACTGGAGTGCAGCATTTCTGCCTTCCTCACTGCCCAGCAGTTGCTTTTGCCCAGCATGGCTGGCTCGCGCCCCGAGACTGTCACCCAACTGGGGTTCCGAAAACTGCCATGGAAATCCTTGAGAGCTGCGGGCCTCGTGAGGGTCCTCGGCACTGGTCTCGCTCGCCGTCCCGTTCCTCAGGGGCGAGGTCTTTCAGTGCCAGTGCCTCCGGCTCCAAGCGGGCCTCGGCCACAGGGCACAGGGATCAACCTGTCTGAGTCCTCCTCGGACCTCTCGGGCTGGGAATAGGACGGGAAGACATCCCCGGAGACCCACACCCACAGGGATCTCCCCTCTTACCCGTCCCTGCCTGCCTTCCAAAGGCGGTTGCCTGCAGAGGACACCTCTTTCCTGGCATTCGTGCAGGATATGGCTTGGGCCCTCATCCTGCCCACGCACACTGAGGAGGAGCCGAGGGCAGAGGAACTTGATATCTTGCAGTACGAGTCTCCACCCAGGGAGTCTCTTAAGGTTCCGATACCATCCATCCTTTCCCGGCTGCTTCTCTGCATGTGGGAAGCACCCATCTCTGTCCCTATTGTCAGTAGAAGACTCGATGCCATGTATATAGAGTCCAGCGTGGCCCGGCGTTTCGGAAGACCCAACTTCTTCACACCTCCATGGTTGTCGAATCTGCGATGTGGAAACAGAAGAGACAGAAATCGCATTCTTCGCTCCCGCCTGGTAGGGAATCCCATGCCCTTGACGCCCTCGTATTCAAGGCGTACCAGGGATCCATGCTGGCGTGCTGCATCCAGGCGTATCAATTGTATGTGGGTATATTTCTTCACGATCTCACCAAGGAGCTCGGTGGTTTTTCCGCAGGCCTGAGTGGGAAGCACCTCCTCCGGTTTCAGACACTCCTGAGATCGGTCGCAGACTGCTCGAAATACCTTTCCTGCGCCGCATATGACTTGTTTGAGTCTTCTGCCTGTGTAGCAGCGTCTGGCATCAGAGCTTAACACCAGGCATGGCTCTAGTCTTCAGCCTTGGAGCAGTGGGTCCAGGAGAAGCAGCCGAGATAGAGACTGAGTTCGTGACTCGCACCCGTCTCTCGCAAAGCGTCCTCACTCCCATGGAAAAAACAGCACACCAAAAAGCCTTTCTTCCAGTGGAAAGGACTCCCCTATCGGGGATACCCACCATACCCACCTACCCCTGTGCCGACGACCAGTGTTCAGGGCAAAAGGGGTGCTCGGGGTCACTGAAAACCCAAGGGGTCCAAGACCCAGCCACCGGAACCACCCCAGCCAACCCCAGGGTTTTGACGCTGAAAGCATAGCCTCTCGCCCCAAAGGACTCTTCCGCCCATGGGAGGGCGCCTGGGTCTTGCAGGTGATCTGGGATGGGTATCGTCTTGGACTAGAATGGACTCCATCCTCCCATCTCCCTGACGAAGCCAACTCGGCTTCCTTCACACCAGACTTGCTTGCAGCAAGAGCTGAACCACCTCCTTGGTCAGCAAGCGGTTGAAAGGGTCCCACCGCACCTTCGAGGTCAGGAATTTTATTCACAGTACTTTCTCATTCTGAAGAAGACGGGGCGTTGCGCCCCATCCTTGACCTCAGGATTCTGAACAAGTTTCTGGTGCTGGAGAAGTTCAAAATGCTATCCCTTGTTGTCCTGCTGCCCTACCTCTGGCAGGACGATTGGCTATGCTCCTTGGATCTCAGATGCTTAGGCTCACATTCCTGTCCACCCCAAGCACAGGAAGTACCTGCATCTCAGGGTTCAGGGAGAGCACTTCCAGTACAGGGTGCTCCCCTTCAGGCTCGCGTCTGCCCTGCGAGTCTTCACCAAGTGCCTGGTAGCGGCTGCGGCCCAACTCCGGCTGCAGGGCATATCCGTCTGCCCTTATCTAGACGATTGGTTCGCCTCAGCAGAGGAGGCTTATCTCTCGGCATCACGCATAGTTTCCTCGAGCGCCTCAATTTTCTTATCAACTACTCCAAATCCCACCTCGCTCCGGTGCGGACCCTGGAGTTCATTGGCGCTCTTCTTGACACACAACATGTGACCGTTTGTCTCCCTCGAGCACACGTTGTTCGGCTCCACCCTCTGGCTGCCGAGGTCCAATGGCTGGCCCAGAGTTGGCAAGGGCCATGCTGCCCCTCCTTGACCCCATGGCCACGATGATACACGTCGTTCCCCTTGCTCGCATGCACATGTGAGCGGCCCAGTGGTGCCTCAGGGCGCAATGGGCCCAGGCATCGGGCCACCTCTGGGACCCCTTCCTGGTGTCTCGAAGCCTAGTTGAGTCCCTAGTCTGGTGGCAGGACCTCCAGAGCCTCCTTCAAGGCATGCCCTTACAGATTTGTCCGCACAAACTCATCCTGACGATGGATGCCTCACTGATGGGCTGGGGAGCCCACTGCGGCCACCTCTGTACCCAGAGGCAGTGGTCACCCGAGGAGTCTCGGCAGCAGATCAACCTGCTCGAATTTCAAGCGGTCCGGTTGGCCTTGGAAGTTCTTTCAGCGCCACCTGAGTGGCAGGTCGGTGCTCATGCAGACCGACAACAGTGTCGCGATGTTCTACAACAACAAGGAGGGGGCACGGGCTCCTGACTCCTCTGCCAGGAGGCAGTCCTCCTTTGCTGCTTCGCAGTGCGCTGGGGCATGACCCTAAGAGCTGTCTACCTCCAGGGCCCAAGACCATGTCCTCGCGGACAGGATCAGCAGGCTTGTCTGCCTGCATGAGTGTCGCCTGAGTCTGCAGGTGGTTCTCCACCTGTTTCGCTGTTGGGGGACTCCGTCCATGGACCTTTTTGCCAGCCCGGCGAAGTCGCAGCTCCCCCTCTTCTGTGGGCCGACACCACACCCGAGCAGGGTGGCCCCGGATGCATTCCTCCTGAACTGGAGCTCCGGGCTGCTGTATGTGTTCCCTCCCTCTCCTCTTGGCGAGGACCTTCCACAAGATCTGGCGCGACCGAGCCTTGGTGATTCTCATGGTCCCATCGTCGCCTTGACAACCTTGGTTGCCACTTCTACTCCCGCTTTCGTCTGAGCCTCCGGTTCCTCTGGGCAGTGCCCTCAGTCTGCTGACACGAGGAGGGGCGGGTTCTTCATTCAAACTTGGTCTCATTATCCCTGACAGCCTGGCTGTTGAACGGATCTCTTTAGCCTCGCTGGGCTTCCCAGTGGAGATCGAGGACATCCTTCTCGTGTCGAGGAAGGACTCGATGAGGCGGGCCTATGTCTTGAAGTGGCGGCGGTTTTCGATCTGGTGTTCCGAGCTCCAGATCGACCTGTTCTCCTGCTCCCTCCGTTGGGTTCTCCAGTATCTTCTCCACCTTACGCAGGTAGGACTGAAGTCCAACTCGGTCAGGGTTCACCTGAGCACCATCTCGGCCAACCACTTGGCCGTCGAGGATAAACCCCTTTCGGGTCAGCCTCTGGTCTTCCGCTTCATGCGTGGCCGCCTGCTTTCCAAACCCCCCCCCATCCGGCCTACCCCGGCGGAATGGGATCTGAACATCGTTCTCATGCAGCTGACGTGCCGCCTTTTGAGCCGATGGCGATGTGCTCGCTCCGGCACCTTTCCTGGAAGGTGATTTTCTTGGTGGCACTGTCCTCGGTGCAGCGAGTCAGCGAACTTCAAGCCCTCATGGCCAAGGCCCCCTACACCAGGTTTTACAGGAACAGGGTGGTCCTTTGCACCCACCCCATGTTCCTACCGAATGTTGTCTCAGATTTCCACAATCAGGAGGTGATCTTGCCGACTTTCTTCCCGAGACCTCACACCAACCGGGCATCGGAGGTCCTGCATACACTCGACTGCAAGATGGCCCTCGCCTTCTACCTGCAGTGTACACAAGGTCATCGCAGGTCCGATTAGCTCTTCATCGCCTACGATCTCAATTGCCTGGGGCTGGCAGTCACCAAGCACACCCTCTCTATGTGGGTGGCGGACTGCATCACCTTCGCCCAGGTAGAGGTGGGCGCCCCGCTGGATCATCTGGTCACTGCACATGGTGTTCGCGCCAAGGTGGCGTCGGTGGTATCGCTGGGCTCAGTGCCTCTGATGGACATCTGCCGGGCTGCGACATGCCTGGAGAGGGTGTCCCGCTGGGACAGCGCTTTCGGCCAGGCTGTACTCCATAGTTTGTTCGGGGTATAAGCAACTCCTGCCCTCCGACCCTTCTTCTGTGGCTACCGTGAGCTTGCCCCAAAGTCCCGAGGACTTGGGCTTCCTTCGGACATCAGCTTTTTCTCATGGCCTCGTGGAGGTGTTTTTGGCTTACAGGTTTCGGTAGCCTTTTGCTGGGGAGTCCCATAAGTGAGGACTGACTTTCTGCTTGTTCCTGGGGAAAGTGTAGTTACTCACCTGTAACAGGTGTTCTCCAGGGATAGCAGGAATCAGTCCTCACTACCCTCCCATCTCCCCTGAAGAGTTGCAGTTTTTTTGTCCTTCCCTTGCCATCTGCTTAGGGCACTAGCTCTGGGACCTGACTGCAAGGTGGCACCTTTGGGCGGGAAGAGGACCACGCATGCATGGCAGCAATCCAAAAGTCTTTCTTGGAAAGCTGGGGAATTGCTCCGCACGGGCTTCGTGGGTGCTGACATCACCCATAAGTGAGGACTGATTCCTGCTGTCCCTGGAGAACACCTGTTACAGGTGAGTAACTACGCTTTCATGGTTCAGAGAAACCATTATCCCCTCGTATCCGCCCTGTGGGTCTTCACGAAGTGCCTAGCCATGGATGTGGCCCACCAATGGCTGCAGGGCACCTTCATCTATCCATATCTAGATGACTGGCTCGTAACAGGGGGTACGGCCTCCGAAGCCAGGTAGGCCACGGACCACACCATTTGCCATCTGGTGTTCGTGATCAATTACTCAGTGTCCCACCTCACTCCAGTTCACTCCCTGGAATTCATCGGGGCTCACTTGGACACCCTTTGGGCTATGGCTTTTCTTCCTCAGGACAGGGCAGACTGTCTCGTGTCCCTGTCATCCGAAGTGCGGTGCCGCAGTGCCTTAGTGCTGTCTCAGCCCGGACAATGCTTCACCGCCTTGGACACTTGGCCTCCACAGTCCATGTCATGCCCAATGTCCACCTCAACATGCAGGCGACACAGTGGAGCCTCCGAACGCAATGGGTGCAGTTGATCGGCTGCTCCATCTCGGTCTCTCCCAGCACGGCAGAGTCTCTGGCTTGGTGGCAGGAGTTTCGGAACCTGCTCGAGGTATTCCCTTCCAAGTTCCAGCGCATCAGGTGTCTTAACAGATGCCTCCCTGGTGGACTGATGAGCTTACTGCGAGGGGCAGCGCACTCAAGGGACCTGGTCCCTCGATGAGTGCCGGCAGCAGATCAACCTGCTGGAGCTGCGGGCCATTCACCTCACTCCCAAGGTTTTCAGGGACCGCCTGCAGCACTGAGCGGTGCTGGTCCAGATGGAGAACCAGGTCACGATGTTCTATGTGAACAAACAGGGTGGTACTGGCTCCTACAGCCTCTGTTCGGAAGCGCCAGCCCTATGCTCCTTTGTGGTGAGCCAGGACATGACCATTTGGGCCACTTAAGTCGTGGGTCAGGACTATACATTGGTGAACCGACTCAGCAGTCCTCTGGCCACACGAGTGGTGCTGTGTCCCCAAACAGCGCAACGTCTCTTCCAGCATTGGGGGACTCGAGACCTGGACCTCTTTGCCAGAACTGCAAACTCACAGCTCCCCTCGTTCTGCAGTCTCCTTCCACACCCAGGCAGGGTGTCACCAGATGCCTTCCTTATCTCATGGGATACGGGCCTGCTATAGGCATTCCCCCCCCCCCCCCCACACCTCATTGCCCAAACCCTTCTCAAGGTCCAGCGGGACAGGACCTCGGTGATTCTCATATCCCTGAGGTAGCCTAGGCAGCCTTGGTTCCCCCTGCTGCCCCGTCTCTCGACGGAACCCCCGGTCCCACTTGGGTTCTCACTGGAGCAGCTGATGCAGGAGGATGGTCTGCTTCTCCACCCCAATCTGAGGTCCCTATCCCTCACAGCTTTGTGGCTGAGCGGGTTGCTCTAGCCTTCTACCATCTTCCCATGGAGATTGAGAACATTCTTTTGGCTTATGAAAGGACTCGACCAGACGGGCTTATGCCTTCAAGTGATGTCAGTTCTCTGTGTGGTGTTTGGAGCTCCGAGCGAATCCATTTTCATGCCCTACCAGTTTGGTCTTACTATACCTGCTCCACCTCTTGCAGTTCGGGCTGAAGTCTAGCTCACTCAGGGTTCACCTGAGTGCCATCTCAGCAAACCACCACCCCATAGAGAGCAAACCTCTTTCGGGGCAACTGCTTGTCTTTCATGTGAGGCCTGCTCCTTTCCAGGCCCTCTATCCGCCCTCCTCCGGTGGAATGGCACCTCAGTGTGGTCCTCATGCAGCTGACCAAGCCGCCCTTTGAGCCCATGGCTATTTGCCCACTGCCCCTCTGTCGTGGAAGGTGGCCTTCCTGGAGGCTCTTACCTATGCTCGGAGGGTCAGCGATTTTGTTCCATGTAAACCGCGCTGATGCTGAATAGTGCGGTATATAAGAGATTGTAAATAAATAAATAAAACAAACTCACCTCAATATTGTGTATCAACTTCTAGCAATATAAATGCTTGACAGCTAGAAGCTTCACCACTACCGGCATTCTTTAAATGTAAGGAGGGAGGAGTGGCTCAGTGGTTGGGATAGGTTACCTCAGGCTGGAGGGCCAGGAGTTCAATTCCCACAAAGGGACAGTAACCTCAGACCGGAGGGACTGGGGGACTCTAGTCCCATGGCCACTCCTTGTAGCCTTGGGGAAGCCACTTAGCCCTCCATTGCCTCAGGTACACTTAGATTGCGAGCCCTTCGTGGACGAGGGAATAAAAAAGCGCCTGTGAGCATATATCTGTAAACCGCTTTGACCCGGTGAAAAGCGGTATATAAGCACAGCTAAATAAATAAAAAACAGAAGTGAAAGTGCAGTGTGCAAACAAAATCAAAACAGCAATGTATTTAATTTAAAACCATTATCTGTGCAAATCAGTGTGCTGTCCTTTAAAAGCTAATCCCAAAAAACCTAAATAGATACCTAAAAAAGAGATCTTTAAAATAAAAGAATGCTAATGAGCAATGTACTAAGCATCATGGGAAAGTCCTCTAAAATCCAATAAAAACCACCTCAATACCAGATAAAACTATTAACCACATAGACAGACCTTTATAAATATCTGAAGACTGCTAAGTACCATAAGTGTCCTACATTTTTTTTAAAACACCTTAAATTAAAAGAAGGCTAAAAAGAATGATCTCCCCAGAACAGTTAAAACCACTTTGAAGAGGATATGTGCAGGGGACCGCACACAGATATGAATCTTTTATAGAAGTATAGAAAATCAAAATCATGTATGCAAAAATGGAAATAAATTCAGGCTAAAAGTGACACTAAATTGATTGTTTATAGAATCGCCCAAGGATTACCTGATCATGAACATGTACTATCCCATATATATGTAGTTAAAAAACAAAAATTAAAAATAAAAATAGGGACATACCTGGCAGATAAGTAATGCTAAAGAAACAGTTCCACTCATTATAAGTGATGGGAAGTGGGTGAAGGCATCCCACAGATGAAAAGCAATTAAAAATGGGGAAAAAAGGAGAATTGGAAAAAATAAAAAATTACAAAACACAGGGATTTGGAGGTGGCTGAAGAAAACACACTAAATGAATAAAAGTTTGTTAAAAAAATGGGAGATTAAGATTGACAAAAATAAAGGAAACACTAATATCAGAAACCTTGTTAATAATGTCCAATATAGTAATGGTGATATACCTGAAGGTCAACATAAACCTAATCAATTAATCATTAAAAATATGAACTGCCATAGAGTAAAGGTTTTTGATATTTATTTATTACTATCTTAAGAGGAGGGTAAAGGAAGGGGGATGGGGGGAGGGAAAAGGACAGAAAGAATAGGGAACATCCGTTGCGAGTCTCGCTTCTTGGTTCTTCTGGAGCAGAGGAGAGGGCAGTATTATAGGAAACTATAGCCTCATCAACAGATTTAGAAGACAAAGTAGAAGAAAAAGGTGATGAGACGATAGTGGAAAGAGCCAATGGATTGATAGCTTGAAGATTCCTAAAAAGGTAGGAGGAGTGTAATGGGGCCCGTGTGATAGAGCCCCGGTGAACCCTATTTAGGCGGCTGCCTAGGGTTTTGAGTTTCAATCTGCTCTTTTACTAAAAACAGAGTCTTTCAGTCGAGTGGTAAAGTAAATAAATTAGGGCTTTATTCCCTTTCCCGAAACAGATATTCTTAGGAATGCAAACACAACAAACAGCATCAAAACAAAAGACTGCTATAGAGAAAAATATCTTCTTTTCCTTTGTTAATGTCACAAGGTTATTTTCTTCAAGGTTAACACAAAGAAATGATGTCATCCGAAAAACATATCGTACAGTCCATGGGAATTGGGTCTGAAGAATAACTGTTATTTTCCCATTGCATTACTTCAGGTTCATTCCCGATATTACCAGAGTCACACTCATTACATGTGCTGGCTTCTGACACACTTTCCAGTGGTACACGAATACCTTTTCCTACAAGGTGTTCTTTAAGCCCAGGGCTATAACTGCCTGGTATACGAATGGCTTCTTGCTGGGTTTTCTGTCCCTTCCCACCTAGTGAGAACACTGGATATCTTTCAGCTTTATGGTTACTTCCAGGGCCACTCCCTTTAAAGCATACAGAGCTTTTAGCTCCTTCTTTATAAAAACAAGGTTCCCACCTTTCTACCTTGTTCCTGGCTTTTGCTTCTGGGTTGTTGAGGACTTTCTCCCGGGCTCTCCAGCCTTCCTCCGAGCTAGCAAGTTCCTGGTTACCTCTCCAGCTGTTCCTTGCTCTGAAGTCACGCTTAGAGTTTTCTTCTACCGGCAAACTTCCTTCAGCATGAGCTATGCTCATTGGCTGCTTGCTCAGTCCTCCTGAGTTGCTGCCCCATCTCCTGCTCCTGCTGGGACTCTCTCTAGGACTGCTTCCAGGTCTGCCCTCTCCAGGACTTCCTTCTCCCGGTCTGCCCTCTCCAGGACTGCCTCTTTCAGAACTCCTCTTCCCAGAACTCCTCCTTCCAGAATTGCCTCTTCCTGGTTCTAACCAGGAACTTATATGCTTCCCTTCCCTGCACGTTACGTGGGACTTTGGGCACAGGTGCTCCTGATGAGCCTTTCTGTTTCTCCCTGCGTCACAACTATTACAGGGAAAATTCCTTCTAATGTCTTTTGGCTTTTCTTGTGCTAAAGGCATTTGCTGCTCAGCTGTTTCTCCGTGTACTGAGCTTTCCTGTTCAGCCAAATCTGAGGTAAGTTTCTCATTTTCACTAACCTCCATGGGCTCTGACTCAGAGTGGGATTGAGATGGGGAGTGATGAATTGTGAAATTTAGGAGATTATGATCAGATAAGGGAAGAACGAACTGAGGTATGGAAATTGGAGGGTAAATAGAGAAGAAAACCAAATCAAGGTAGTGAACACTCTGATGAGTAAGAGCAGAAGAGCAAAGTTGGAGATTGAAAGAGGAAGTAAGGGAAATGAGTTTAGAAGCATAGGGGTCAGAGGGGTTATCAACATGAATATTAAAATCACCAAGAATGAGTGAGGGGGAAGAAGAAACAAGAAATAGGGAAAGCCAGGAAGTTGGTCAGTGAGAAAGGTAGAGATGGACTTATTGGGGGTCTATAAATAGCAGATATCCGGAGAGGTAAAGGATTAAAAATATGGATGGAATGGACTTCAAGGGAGGAAAAGGAGTGAGACCAAGGAAGAAGGAGGGGTTGGAATTGGCAGGAAGGAGAAAGCAGGAACCCAACACCACCACCACGGCCAGTGGTACAAGGAGTGTGAGAAAACTGGTTTTTACTTTCACTTTATTTCCAGTGTTCATTCAACAGTCACTTGCATTTGTTCTTCAGCTTTTCAACATATGTTTATATGTGTTATGTCATTATGATTTGATTATCCCCCATCACAGGTATTCTCAATACCCTGCGCATTTTACCACGCTCAGCGGGAGCTTTTTCAGCATATAGTTTTAAATTACCTTTTGATAATATTCCAGTATATTTGTTTATAGTTTTTATCATGTGTTTTACATTGTAATGTTATGCTCTATCGCCATCTACTCAGTTTTCAGTGACATTGCATCTCATATTTTAGTTTTGTTTTTTTCCTTTATCAAGATGCACAACGCTTTATTTTATGGCATTTTATAAATATTGTAAACCTATTTTATATCCTATTAGGTTTTATATTTATTTTTAACCCCTTGATTGTCAATAGGACTGTAAGTATGTTCTCTGGGATATGCACTTCATCACCTATGCACCATTTTTGTTGAAGTTTTTATTTACTTTTTTTGATATGTTGACTCTCCTTATTGTATATATTTTTCTGTTTGTCTATTTTTATTGATTATAATGCTTTGTGACTGACTTAAATGTATATTTTATTCAATTATTTAGAAACAGAGAAACATAACGACAGAAAAAGACCACATGGCCTATTTAGTCTGTCCTTCCATATCAACAACTACATTGCCACTGATTTCCTGTTTCCTGTTTGAACAGTCCCCTTTTTTCCTTTAGAGATACTCTGTGCTTGTCCCATGCTTTTTTGAATTCGGATACTGTCCTCATCTCTACTACCTCCACTGGGAGACTATTCCACGGATCCACCACTCTTTCCCTAAAGAAATATTTCTGCATATCACTCCTGAATCTATCCCCTTTCACTCTCATCACATGTCCCTTCATAGCAGAACTTGCTTTCAATCAAAAGAGGCTATCCTCCTGTGCATTTATGCCACGGAGGTATTTAAACTTCTCAATCATATCACCTGTATCCCGCCTTTCCTCTAAGGTGTACATATTAATATCCTTAAGTCTGTCCTCGTATGCTTTATAATGAAGACAGCTAACCATTTTCGTAGCCGCCCTCTGTACTGACTCCATCCTATTTATATTCTTTTGAAGGTGCGGTCTCTAGAATTGCACACAATACTCCAAATGAGGTTGCACCAAAGACTTAAACAGAGGCACTATCACCTCCTTTTTTCTGCTAGGAATTCCTCTCCGTATGCACCCAAGCATCCTTATAGCTTTTGCCGTCTCCTTTTCTACCTGTTTAGCTACTTTAAGATCATCAAACACAATCATGCCTAGGTCCTGCTGCTCTTTAGTGGACAAAAATACTTCACCCCCTATACTATATTGATCCCTTGGATTGCTGCAGCCCAAATGCATGACCTTACATTTTTAACATTAAATCCCAGCGGCCAAATTCTAGACCATTCTTCAAGCTTAGCTAGATCCCTCCTCATGTTATCTACACCCTCCTGGGTGTCTACTCTTTTGCAGATTTTGGTATCATCCGCAAAGAGGCAAACCTTACCCGACAGCCCTTCCGCTATATCACTAACAAAGATGTTAAAAAGAATCGGACAAAGGACAGATTTTTATTTATTATTTATTTAAAGTCTTTTCTATACCGCGCTTTTTCAAATTCAGCTCGGTTTACAAGAAACATTAACTTTGTCCAGTCGTGGAGGCCCGTACTGGACTTAGAGAACAGGGATGGTAAACTTGGGTTGAACTGAGTAAACTATATACAGGTTTAGGCTGGGTATTTACATTCTAGGATATTATAGACATTCTTAGATACTATATACATGGGTCCTGCTCATGTTCTGGTAGAGCTAACATGTGCTAGAGTCCTGTATAATGGGTGGCGTGGGGTGGCTGTTTAGTTGATTGGAGATGACTGGTCGTTGAGTGGAGCCATAGTGTTGCATGAAGAGGTGATGTTTCAGGACCTTTCTGAATGTGGTGAGGTCTGTAATGGACCGGATGCTAGGTGGGAGTGTATTCCAGCACAAGGGAGCTTTCTTTTTTGTGGCCTGTGAGCATTTTGTGATCTCACTGGGGATACTCAGGGTTTTTACTGTGAATAATCTTCTGGCTCTATTTGTGGGAGTGGGGATGATGAGGTCTGTGATAGAGGCAGAGGTGATTCTATTGATGGCTTTGAATGTCATCAGCAGGGTCTTGAAGGTGATCCTACAATGAACTGGTAGCTAGTGGAGTTGCTTCAGGATTGGTGTTATGTGGTCCCTCCTGGATGCACCGTGTAGGATTCTGGCTGCGGCATTCATGGCTAGTTGTAGTGGGATCAGCGCGTTTTTTGGTAGCCCCTGTCGGATGATATTGGCATAATCGAAATGGGGCATGATTAGTGCCTGGTTGACTGTCCTAAAGTCATCCGGGTCTAGCAGAGGTCGTAGGTGGCGGATTGTGTGAATCTTAAGGTATACTGCCTTGACGGTGTTATTTATATGGGCTTTCATGTTCAGATCCCTGGGGCACACCACTGATAACTTCCTTCTCCTCAGAGTGAGCTCCATTTACCTGTACCCTTTGTCGCCTCCCACTCAACCAATTTCTAACCCAAGCAGTAACTTTAGGGTCCATCCCTAGGGTGCTCAGTTTGTTTATAAGTTGCCTGTGAGGTACGGTGTCAAAGGCTTTACTGTAATCTAAATACACCACATCTAGGGCTCTCCCTCGGTCCAACTCCCTGGTTACCCAGTCAAAGAAATCAATCAGATCTGTCTGACAAGACCTGCCTCTGGTGAATCCATGCTGCCTCGGATCCTGTAATCCGCTGGACTCCAGAAACCTCACTATTTTCTCTTTCAGCAGCGTTTCCAATAATTTACTTACTACCGAAGTTAAATTAACCGGCCTGTAGTTTTCAATCACATCCTTACTTCCGCTTTTGTGTAAAGGCACCACATGAGCCTCTCTCCAGTCCTTTGGCACCACTCCCGACTCCAACAAGGCATTGAAAAGGTCAGTCAGTTTTGCTGCTAGAACGTCCCCAAGTTCCCTCAGTATTCTAGGGTGTATCCCATCCGGTCCCATCGCTTTGTCTACTTTAAGTTGAGCTAGTTTCTCACGAACACAGCCTTCTGAAAATTGTTCAAGATTCTCCTTGCTTCTATTCCTGTTTGTGGGTGTTTTCTGATGTCCTGTTCCTGCTTCTTTATCTGTGAACACAGAACAGAAGTATTTGTTAAGCAATTCCGCTTTATCATCAGCTTCTACATATTCCATCCCTTCACCCTTGAGTCTGACAGTACCACTTTTGCCCTTCCTCTTCTCACTAACATATCTGAAAAATGTTTTATCTCCCCCATTTTATTATAGTGTATTGGCTATTTCCTCCTCTTTTTGAATCTTTGCTTTCCTGACTACTTTGCTAGCTTCTCTAAGTTTTTCCAAATATAGATGCCTGTCTTCCTTGCTCTGTGATCTCTTGTATATCATGAAGGCCTTCCTCTTTTTCTTCACCTTTTCAGTTACTTCTTTTGTAAGCCATAGTGGTCTCCTTTTCCTTTTACCTTTATTTACCATTTTAACAAAAAGTTGGCTGCCCTTAAAATATCAGTTTTGCCCACTGTTTTTCTACATCCCCCAGCTGTTCCCATCCCGCTAACGACTCCCTGAGGTATTGGCCCATCTTGGCAAAGTTAGTTTTCCTAAAGTCTAAGACCCTTGCTTTTGAATGGATTCTATCAGCCCTATTCCTAATACTGAACCGCACCATCTGGTGATCACTGAATGTAAAATGATCTCCCGCTATAACATCAGAAACACTTTCACCATTGGTAAGCACCAAGTCCAGTATGGCCCCTTCACGTGTGGGGTCTGTTACCAATTGCCTGAATAGTTCTCCCTGTATAGAATCCAGGATCTCCTTACTTCTAGATGATACTGCAGCAGGAATGTGCCAATCAACATCTGGTATATTGAAATCCCCTATCAGTAGCACGTCCCCTTTCCTAGCAATACTGCATATGTCTTCAATTAACTCTGTCCACCTCTTCCTCTTGTGAGGCAGTTCTGTATATCACGTTAATGCAAATAGATTTCTCTTTCCCTCTTTCTAGTTTAACCCACAGTGCCTCCTCTCTCCCTTTTAAGCTCTGTAATTCCAAAGCTTTAATAATATTTTTTTACATATAGTGCCACTCCTCTTTCCCTTCTTCCTACCCTGTCCTTTCTGAATAAAGTATAGCCTGGTATAGTTACATCCCAGTCATGGTTTTCTGTGAGCCATGTTTCTGTAACTGCCACTAAATCCAAGTCAGCCACTCCCACCAAAGCTTCAACATCAGAGATCTTATTTCTGATGCTATGGGCTTTTATACACACTGCTTTCCATATGTTACCCCTTTTACCCATTACCATAAAGGTATTTAATGTTTCACTTACCCAGGAGCTTTCACTTACCTGGGGGCTTTCTTCACCCCTCCCCAACGAATCTAGTTTAAAGCCCTCTTCAGTAGATTAGCCAGTCTACTTCTGAAGACGTGTCGACCTTTCTTGGACAGATGGATGCCATCTCTGCTCTGCAACCCTTGGAACAGCATCCCGTGGTCCAGGAAACCAAAACACTCTCAATGACACCATCCACACAGCCATGCATTCATCTCCAGGATACGAGCCTCTCTGCCTTGGCCTTTACCCTCAACAGGGATGATTGAAGAGAATATCACCTGTCTGCTTCACCCTCTGTCCCAGAGCCATAAAGTCACTTTTGATATGCTCAAAGGGATATCTGGCAGTATCATTATTTCCGACATGGATTAGCAACATTGGGTAATAGTCAGTGGGCTTGATGAGTCTCGGCAAACTCTCAACATCTTGGATTTTGGTACCTGGCAGATAGCATACCTCTTTGGACATAGTCTGGTCTGCAGATGGATGCCTCAGTACCCCTCAGAAGAGAGTCACCAACCACCACTATCCTTTGCTTCCTTGCGGTCACTGATTCTGCAACTTTGGGGTACTTGAGCTCTGGTGCTTCCCTTTCCATGGATGTTTTCTCTTCCTCCACTTCCAGGGCTGCATAATGGTTCTTCAATTCAAGGGCTGGAGAAATTGTTCTGCGGGTCCTTCGTCATTCTGTAGGCACCCATCTTCTCTGCTGGAGAGCTTGGTTGCTGCAAGAAGCATCTCATCAATGTACTTCTCACTGTCTTGAATGCTCCTCAGCCTCGCCACCTCCTCTGTGGGTTCCTCCACCTGTTTCCTGAGAGCCTCAGCATGCAGGCATCCTGCACATTGAACCGGTTCTTCAGTTGGCATTGGGACCTCTGTCTGGACAGAGCCAGAAGCTCTAACGGGGTCAGCAGCTTTAGCTATACGATTTTTTCACAGCCATTGTTCTGTATGTGGAGCTTAGGTATCTGTTAAAGCAAAAAAGAGAGATCTACCAAAGTGCCATCCGGTTTCCCAGCTTTGTTTGAAATGTATAGTCCCTTTTAGGAATGCCTTAACAGTGCAGGGCTCTGAAGCCTTTATCCACTTTGTATTTTCAAGTTGGATCTGATGCAGTCATGCCACGCCAAAACACGGCCGTGTTGGGCTCAAGAAAGTTTATGGCTGATAATTTTGTTCCCCTGCTCCTTTTTTTTTTTCCTCTATGGCTTCTGTTGGAGCATGTGCTTCGGCGCATAGAGCGTCATGTTGGCTGGATTGTTCTGTTGGTGCTGAATTGGCCGAGGAGAGCGTGGTTCTGGGTTTTGATGCGGAATTTCACTAGCGGCTTGGCTCTTGGAAGGAGTCTGCTGACTCATAAGGGCTATTCTCCCGTAGTAGTTTACACTCTGCTTAAAGCCAAGAGGGGTTCTATCAGCCTGGCATATGTGGGAGTCTGGTGCCTCTGAAGCATTGGTGTGACTCACGACAGCTTGTTCCTGAGATGGCTAAGGTGCCAGCTCTTTTGGCCTTTTGCAGGATGGTCTGGACTAGGGTCCTTTCCCTTAGCTCCCAGAAAGTCCAGATGGCAACTTTGTCCTGTTTCAGGCATCTGGCTGGAAAGCCTTTAGTCTCGCACCCAGATGTTTTGCATTTCCTTCAAGAGGCTTGGCATTTCTCCCTCCTCCCTAGGTCAGCTGTCCCATCCTGGGATCTGTCTAGTGCTCAGGGCCCTGATGTTGGCCCCCTGTGAGCCTTTTAAGCATGCTGCTCTGAGCGATTTGACTCTGAAGACTGTTTTTTCTTGGTCTTGATTTGTTTGACAAGATAGCCTGAAGCTCAGAAATCTATGTCCTGCCGGGATCTGTATCTGTCCTTTTGGAGGAATCCGTTTTCATTTGGCTTGTGCCTTCCTTTTTATGTAATGATGTTTCCCTTTCCTGTGAACCAAGTTGTTTGTCTGCTCTCCTTTTCTAATGAGTAGTTTTGAGGGAAAGATAAGGATCTTTGCCTTGTGAATATCTGGAGTTGGTGATTCTCTGGTACCTGAGATGAGAATTCATCTTGTAAGTCAAATTACCTTTTTGGTGCTATTTGCTGGGCCATGCAAGGGTAATGCAGATGCCAAGTCTATGCTGGGGCACTGGATTAAGAAGACTGTTGCCTCGGCATGCCTGTTATGGAGCCGTCCGATTACAGAAAGTTGACATGCACATTCCATTCGGGCACCAGCATTGTCGTGGGCAGAACGTGGCTCAGTAGCCCCCTCAAACAATTATCATGTGGCAACGTGAGCTTCATTCTACTTTTTGTCAAGCATTTCCACTTGGAGGTCCACGCTCAGGTGGACATGGCCTTCAGCTCAAAGGTTTTAAGAGCTGCTGTCTTCCTGCCCATTGAAGGCATAGCTTTGGTACATCCCACTTGTCTGGACTGGTCTAGTAGGACGATATGGATGGTGACATTGTACTTAGCAGATAATGTCCTTTCCTTGAGTCCTACTAAACCAATCCAGAACCACCCCTTGAACTGTGCTGGTCTGTTATGATACAGTGGTACCTTTTGGTCCACTATAATCTGAATGGTTGGCCCTGTGGGCTCATAACCTTCTGACAAGCCTTCTGTTCAGCCTAATCCTCTACATAGTTTTCTGCTGTTTGGTTACATTTTGCCCTCATTGAGGTTGTGTGAGATTTGGCAATCCTTAAAATATACTTTGGTACAAATACTGATTTGCACCTAGTGGCTCAGGCTGATAGGCATGGAAGTGATGCCATTGAAACCTGAACATTTCATTGTCTCTGTCTTTACACATCCCCTGGTAGGGGAACACAATCCACTTGTCTGTACTGGTCTGGCAGTACTCAAGGAAAGGACATTACCTGGTAAGTAAAATGTCACCTTCAGCTTTACAGGGAAGATCAAATTGAACATAGCCACCTAGAATTAGGAGCTTAATATATTGTGAATCTGAGAGAAATATTTCCACAGATCTCATCCCATCTAGCAGATGGCAGTGCAGGAGGACAGTAGAGTAAGATGGAGAGAGGGTTTCATGCAAATTATAAGCTAAGTCTCCCTCTGAGTGGACAAATTGGATATTGTCAAGCAACTGAAGGGCAAGAGAGATGGTAAACTAAACCTTCTCCAGGAACAAGCAGGAAGTCAGTCCTCACTTATGGGTGACGTTGCACCGAAGGAGCCCACGCAGAGCAATTCCCCAGCTTTCATAGAAAGCCATTAGGATTGCTGCCATGCATGCGTGGTCCTCTTCCCGTCCAAAGGTGTCATCTTGCTCAGTCTCCCTTTTTCCATGAAGCTCTTCGGATCCTCGTTCTTCGGGAAGTGTGTTTAGTTTTTCAAACTCTGGCCTGTGTTTTTCCGGTTGCACCAGTCCTCTCCCATCCTCCCCTGCTCTCCTTTTCTGTTGAGCACGGGGACATCCCTTTTCTATAAAAATTTTCCTTTTGCGGGATTCATGCCCTTTTTTCCCTCAACTGCTGGCCGAAAATGTCTTTGACCTAGTGGGGGCCCTTTTTGCCCCAGTGGCCACCGGTTTTAAGAAATGTGACAGATGCTCCAAAAACATGTCACTCACGGGCACCCATGACTGCTGTCTTCGGTCTCTTGGGGCTGATCATGACCTGGAGCTCTGCACTCTCTGCAAGAAAATGTCCTCCAAAGCCCTGCTCAGTTGTAAGCAGAGGTCCGATGACATTTTCCGGACGGTAGTCCCGGAATCCCTGGCAGCACCCTCGATCGTCCCTCTGCTGGTGGGATCCCCCACTTCGGCCCTGCGCTCTCGGCGGCACTCTGATCAGGGGTCCCCTGAAGTGGAGAGGCGTAATAAGAAGACCTCAAAGTCGCTGTGGGGGGCTCCAGACAAGTGTGGGTGCCCCATGCTCTGTTGTTCAGCCTCCCCCCCCCCCCCCCCGGCATTCATGAGAGTCGGACAAGGAGCGGCCTCGAAAGGCACCTTGTACAGAGACGGAGGCATCTGACGATGGTGCCCAGTCTCCTGAGGGTCGTCCTGGTGAGGACACCCTCTCCTCCTCCATGCCAGACACGGTAACCCCAATGTCAGCTTCTCAGGGATCCACGTCCACGTGGGAGTCCCTATGCTGGCACTAGAGTGCAGAGTTTGTCGTCTTAGCTGCCTAGCAGGCGCTCATGTCCAGCAAGGCTGGCCCACGCCTAGAGACTGAGGTTCCCTCAAGAGGGACACTCAAACCCATCATGGAAACCCCCGAGAGCCGTGAACTTCATGATGGTCCTGCATCAGTCTTGCTCGCCTTCCCAGTCCTTGGGAGCAAGATCATCCAGGGCCTCTGGCTCCAAGCGGTCTTCAGCCTCTGGACGCGGTGACCAGCCCGAGCGGACTCCTTCTCAAACCTCTCAGGCTGGGAGTTGGACGGGGATACCTCCCCAGAGACACCTGGGTCCTTGGGGTGGTCCGAGATGGATATCGTCTCCGCCTGGCAGGCTTCCTCCCCTCTTCTCACCAGCGGAGCCTACTCGGCTCCTTTCGCGCCAGATTTTCTTGCAGCAGGAGCTGTCCAACCTCCTCACCCAACAGGCAGTCAAGAAGGTACCGCTGCACATTCGAGGCTGTGGGTTCTACTCCCGCTACTTCCTCGTTCCGAAAAAGATGGGAGGCCTATGTCCCATCCTCAACCTCAGGAGCTTAAACAAATTTCTGGTGCGGGAGAAGTTCAAAATGTTATCGCTTGGCATCCTGCTGCCCTTCCTTCAGCAGGGCGATTGGATATTCTCCTTGGATCTCAGGGACGCTTACGCCCACATCCTAGTCCATCTCCAACACAGGCAATACCTGCGTTTCAGGGTGCAGGGGGAGCACTACCAATACAGGGTGCTCCCCTTCGGGCTTGCGTCTGCACTGCGGGTTTTTACAAAGTGTCTCTCTCTAGTCACCGCCTCTCTCAGGCTGCAGGGCATACCCATCTTCCCCTATCTCAACGACTAGCTCGTCATGGGGACCTCGGTTGGCGAAGCACGCCTGGTGGTGCTGCGCATGATCCTTCTCCTTGAACGCCTCAGCTTCGTAGTCAACTACCCACAAGTCCCAACTCGAGCCGGTGCAGACCCTGGAGTTCATGGGCACATGCCTCGACACGAAGCGAGTGACCGCCTTCCTGCTCGTGGACCGGGCAGACCGCCTCCAGGCCATGGCGGCCAAGGTCCAGAACAGGGCTTGGATTACGCAACCATGCTGTGCCTTGGATTATGGGCCATGCTGCGCTTCTAGGTCACATGGCCTCCACCATCCATATAGTGCCTCATGCCCGCATGCATATGCGGACAGCCCAGTGGTGCCTAAGGGCACAATGGAGCCAGGCCTCCGGCCACCTCGGAGACCCTATCTGGGTCTCCCGCAGTCTCCACAACTCCCTGGATTGATGGCGGGATCCTTGAAGCCTCCTTCGGGGCATGCCCTTCCAGACCCCACAGCACGAGCTTGTCCTGATGACGGATGCTTCCCTGCTGGGTTGGGGAGCCCACTGTGGCACATTGTGCACCCAGGGGCAGTGGTGGCCAGAGTTGTCTCAGCAGCAGATCAATCTGCTCGAGCTCCGGGTGGTCCAATAGGCCCTGAGGGCCTTTGAGAGCTACCTGAGGGAGAAGTCGGTGCTCGTGCAGACCAACAATTGGGTAGCCATGTTCTACATAAACAAGGAGGTGAGATCAGGATTCTGCCCCCTCTGCCGAGAGGTGATCCTCCTTTGCTCTTTCGCGTTTTGCTAGGGGATGACCCTACGAGTGGTCTACCTCCCAGGCCAAGAGAATGTCTTAACTGACAAACTCAGCAGGATCTTCCGCCCACACTAGTGGCATCTGGATCCGCAGGTCGCCGATCTCTTGTTCCATTGGTGGGGGACCCCATCCATGGACCTGTTTACCAGCCCGGTGAACATGCAGCTTCCCCGTTTCTGCGGCCCAGTTCTGCATCTGAGCAGAGTGGCCACGGATGTGTTCCTCCTAAGCTGGACCTCTGGGCTTATTTATGCTTTTCTCATTGCGAGGACCCTCCACAAGGTTCAGCGGGAATGAGCTTCAGTGATCCTCGTGGCTCCTTCGTGGCCTCAACAGCCTTGGTTCACGCTTCTGCTCCGGCTCTTGTCTGAGCCTCCAGTCCTCCTGGAATGTGCCCCGGGCCTGTTAACGCAGGAGGAGGGTTGGATGCTCCACCCAAACCTGGCTTCACTGTCCCTTACAGCCTGGCGGCTGAACGGGTCTCTTTAGCTCCACTGCACCTCCCGGAGGAGGTTAAGGAGGTTCTCCTCGCGTCGAGGTAGGACTCGACAAGACGGGCGTAAGCCTTTATGTGGTGATGTTTCTCGTTCTAGTGCTCCGAACTCCAGATCGACCTGTTCTCCAGCTCTACCTGGTGGGTTTTTCAGTATCTCCTTCACTTTCGAAGGCAGGGTTGAATTCCAATTTGGTCAGGGTACACCTGAGCGCCATTTCGGCGAACCACTTCCCCATCGAGGAGAAAGCCATCTTGGCGCAGCCCTTGGTCACCCTCTTCATGCGAGGCCTCTTGCTTTCCAAGCCTCCCATCCAGTCTCCTCCGGTGGAGTGGGACCTGAACATCATGCTGATGCAGCTTACACGGTCACTCTGCGAGCTGATGGCGACGTGCTCGCTTCAGTATCTCTCCTGGAAGGTGGTCTTCCTGGTGGCTTTGACTTTGGCTCGCCGAATCAGTGAACTTCAGGCCCTCATGTCTGAGGCTTGTCAGACGGCTGCCTGGGTGAGAATGTTCACAGTCTTGGCAAGTGCATATGTCAATATGATTTGCAAGGGATTGTGGGCAGTGCAGTCCATTCACACCCGACACAGCTGCTCACAATAATTTAGTTGTGCTCAAGTGTAAAGCCAATAAGATATTTATTTATGGAGTTATTTCTCCCAACACAGATATGCTTGGTAGCACATAAATCAGGTTACTTGCTTTCAGAGTTAAACTTGGAAAAACAAAATCAGGAAAACATCTGAACTTGTCAGGCAATCAAAGCAAAAGAATAAAGACCTGGTTGGCAACAAACTGGTCTTTTCTGTAGGCTTTAGCTAATATTTTCTTAGCAGTGTATCAAACAACAAACAAAATCCATAAAGAAAGAAAAAAACTGTTCTTTTCAGGTTAACTTCTTATATCTTCCCACATAGATTCAGAAGTGATTCCCTCAGAGCTCACAAGCAATTAGGTAAGGCTCAATTGCTAGCAGTTACCCAGCTGAAACCCCTTAGCTGGCTTGCTTTCTACTGCGTGGCTAAAAATGCTACTCAGGAGCTTTTCTGAGTAGATTAAAGAACAAGTTTGTATTTCTTTGTGATGGTTGCTGTATTTTATAACAGAAAATCACCAAAGGAGTTTAGACAGAGAGCAGTCCGTGTAAACACATTCTTCATCTGCTATCATTCCCTCTTCTTCAACAAGCATGGGTTCAATATCATGGATTGGCATAGATGAATCTCCCAATGGAGCACTTTCAGGGGAATACTTGTTTCCCTGCTGTCTTTCAAGGTTATAGCTAGGGCATAGATCAGTGTTCATACCTGAGCTTCCATTGCTGTTAGAGTTCCTCTCTATATAGCCTGGCCAGTATGTAGTCCAGTTCTTATGTCCAGCCTTCCAATCCAGATCCCTGGACACTGGATCTCTCTTCACATACCTTCTGGCACGGGTCTTAGGGCCCCTTCCACGTGCAGCCATCTCCCTCACAGGTACCGTCTGGAGATTCCTAGCTCTGCAGCACCATTCCTCTGGTTTTCCCCAGTCCAATGGTGTATGCTGGCCCTTGGA
This sequence comes from Ichthyophis bannanicus, assembly GCA_033557465.1. Lineage (NCBI taxonomy): Eukaryota > Metazoa > Chordata > Amphibia > Gymnophiona > Ichthyophiidae > Ichthyophis > Ichthyophis bannanicus. The sequence goes on from CM066037.1 coordinate 214,079,556, forward strand.
ATGCCTCCCAGTATACGTACTGCTGTGAACTCTTCTAGACCTCTCAAAGGCTTTTCTCCTCTTTCTTCCAAAGGGTTTCTTTCCCTCTCTGTCCGTCCGGTTTGGCTTCTGCTTCTGATGATCCTTCAGATGAAATTGAGGATATCCAAGCTGATCATGAAGATGATGATGATCCTGAGGATGAGGCTGAGGATCAAGATGAGGATTCTGAGGATGATTCTCTGTAGAATAAACTCTACCTTTATTCTGCTTAGATGAGTGCTCCTCCCTAACACAGCACAGCTGTGCTGAATCAGGCCCTGCCCTTTGAGATGAGTGCTTGGGGATTACCTCATAGCCCTCCTGATTGAACACACGTTTCCCCCACTTCAGCTCCTCTAATGGCTGTTGGAAACCTGGTGCATTCTGGGACTGGTAGTCTTTTATGGGGAAATTCTGTTTTCTTATTTCTACCAGAACTGACAGGTTGCTTGTTCAGAGTCACTTCACCTTTTCTATAGCTCCTTCCTGAGCTATGATAAGCTTCCTTATCACAGGCTCCATACACCAGGTTCTAAGGAAACAGGTTGGTCCTCCACACCCATCCCAAGTTCCTGCCAAAGGTGGTCTCGGACTTTCATCTCAATCAGGAGATAGTCTTGCCAACCTTCTTCCCAAGACCGCATGCCGACCAGGCATTGGCAGTATTACATACACTCAGCTGCAAGAGGGCTCTTGCCTTCTACCTGCAGCGTACACAGGTTCATCACAAGTCCAACTGGCTCTTTGTCGCCTATGATCCCAGTTGCCTGGGGCAGGCAGTGACCAAATGCACCATCTCCTTCTGGGTGGTGGACTGCATTGCCTTCACCCAAGCAAAGGCGGGTGTCCCATTGGCTCGACGGGTCACTGCGCATGGTGTCCAAGCCAAGGCGGCTTTGGTGGTTTTGCTGCGCTCAGTGCCTCTAACGGACATCTCCTGGGCTGCGACCTGGTCTTTAGCAAACACTTTCACTGAGCACTACTGCCTGGAGATGGAGTCCCGCTGGACAGCGCCTTCAGCCAGGCTGTACTCCCTAATCTGTTCGGGGTATAAATAACTCCTGCCTTCCGACCCTTCTCGACGACTACCGAGAGCTTTGCCCTGGGGACTCGAAGACTGACTCCTTCGGGCTTCGACTTCTGCTCACGGCCTTGCAGAGGCGTTTTTGGTTTGCCGGTTCGGTAGCCTGTAGCCGGGGAGTCCCATAAGCGAGGATTGACTTCCTGCTTGTTCCTGGGGAAAGCGTAGTTACCCACCTATAGCAGGTGTTCTCCAGGGACAGCAGGAATCAGTCCTCACTACCCTCCCATTTCCCTTGAAGAGTTGTTGTTTTTGTCCTTTCCTTGCCATCTGCTGGTTAGGGCTCTAGCTCTGGGACTTGACTGAGTAAGATGGCGCCTTTGGGCGGGAAAAGGACCACACATGTGTGGCAGCAATCGCAAAGGCTTTCTTTGAAAGCTTGGGAATTGCTCCATGCGGGCTCCGTCAGTGCCAATGTCACCCATAAAGAGGACTGATTCCTGCTGTCCCTGGAGAACACCTGTTACAGGTGAGTAACTATGCTATTGCCACCACCAGTATGAAGAGGTCTATTTTTTGGGTTGGGGTGGGAAGTATCTTGGAGGTGTAGTTTGATTTAAATATGACAAGGCATCTGCAACATTTTCAAGAAATTTAAAGTCCACTATCACATATATGCAGACGATATGATGATGTACATACCATTCACAATCCCAACACTCCCATTACAACTGTTAACAGAATGCTTCTCTGAATTAACAATCTGGCTAAAAGACCACAATCTCCATATCAATCATTCTAAAACAGATATATTAATAGTAACTAAAAATCAATCATACATACCTCCAACACACATCACTCTCCAAAATCACAACATTACTATAAAAAATGAAGTAAAATACCTAGGTGTCACCCTTGACTCACACCTTAGTATGGACACACATATTAGAAACATCACTAAGAAAATCTACTTTAAACTCAAAATTTTAAAACAATTACGTCCTCTTGTACTCCTACATGATTTTCTGAGCATTATCCAGGCTATCATCACACCACACTTTGATTTCGCAAATCTCACCCTACTAGGAACAACAAAACAAAACATTAAGAGACTCCAACTTGCCCAAAATGCAGCAGCAAGAATTGTAATGAAGGTTCCACCATTTGAACACATTACCCCTATACTAGCAAACCTTCACTGGCTCCCAATTCAATCCAGAATAAATCACAAATTGATTATCACTACATTTAAGACATTAAATACAATGGCCCCAGTCTCTTTAACAAAACTTATCATTAAAGACACATCCCAAACTGCGCTACGGAGAGGCCACACGAATAAAATTAGGATCCCGAAAGATTTCACAACTACCAAAAAAACAACTAATAAAGCGTTTTCTCATGCAGCTCCCACCCTATGGAACTCCCTCCCCGAAGAAATAAGAGCAATAAATGATGCAAAGGAACTCCGCAAGAAATTAAAAACATATTTATTCATCTCCCATTTCGGCAAACTAGAAAATACCTTACCACTAACAGGAAATGGTTAATAGCGACCTCAGGGTACACCAACTCCAATTACTCTATCTAACTACAATTAAAGTCGATTAAATAACTATTTGTAAATTCTGTAAATAGATATATGTAAATAGTTCAAAATATGTAAATAGTTCAATTGTTATTTAACAAATTATTTACCATATTTAGTCCAATCATGTTAATGTATTTAGCAAAATTGTACCTAGTTAATTAATGTTTCATGTATTTAGCAAAATTGTACCTAGTTAATTAATGTTTCATGTAAAACAGACCTGTTAATCTGTTCATTCCTTGTTCACTGTAAACCGCACCTGATCTGTGGAAGGTAGCGGTATATAAGCAACTGTTAAATAAATAAATAAATAAAAATCCTCTGAACTAGGTTTCAGTAATGCATAACAGTTTTAGCCTTTCATAAAGAATAAGGTCATGTGAACTTAAGAACATAAGATATGCCATACTGGGTCAGACCAAGGTCCATCAAGCCCAGTATCCTGTTTCCAACAGTGGCCAATCTAGGTCATACTTACCTAGCAGTTTCCCCAAAAGACACAGATTCCACAATGCTTGTACTGGATCAAGCATTGATATCCTGGGTCCCTTCTTAATAATGGTTTATGGACCTTTCCTCCAGGAACTTGTCCAAACCTTTTTTAAACCCAGCTACACTAACAGCCTTTACTACATCCTCCGGTAACAAATTCTGGAGTTTGATTACACGTTGAGTGAAAAAATATTTTCTTTTATTAGTCTTAAATAGTTTACCCTGTAGCTTCATTGCATGTCCCCTAGTCTTTCTATATTCTGATAACGTAAATAATCGTTCTCCAGGACCAAGCAGGAAGTCAGTCCTCACATATGGGTGACATCGACGTCGATGAAGCCTTTGTGGAGCATTTCCCCAGCTTTCCATGAAAGCCTTTGGGAATGCAGACACACATGCGCGGTTCCCTTCCCACCTAAAGGTGCCATCTTACCTCAGTCTCTCGTTTTCCGTGAAGCCTGCCGGAAGTGAGTCCTCGTCATCCCGGAAAATTGTTTGACTTTTTTGGCGATTCGCTGTTTTTTCGTCTCCGGTTCAACGCCGGTTCCCCTCCCGCTGGGTTCAGGACACCGGTATCGAGCCCAATCTCTTTTTTCGGTTTTTACCCTTCGTGGCTGGCGTTAGCGCCCTTTTTTTCTTTTCCCTGGAAGGCCAGTCCTTCGACCTCACAGGGACTCTCTTTTTCCCCGATGGCTTCCACTGGTTTTAAGAAGTGTGATCAGTGCGGGGGGGTGGAGCCTGATGTCCAGCGGGATGGACGCTTAACGCTGAAGCTCCCGAGTGGCCTACTCAGACTCCTGACTTTAATACAACTTATCTTTTCAATTGGGCTCTGATCCTACCGGGGTGCCTCGGGGAGATGGCAGGGCACAAGCCAGCGCGTCTAGAATTCGGCTCTTCAACGAACTCACATGGCAAACGCTCTAAAACTGAGCCGCCGTCCCCACAGAAGATGGTTCCACTCCGGGAGGGTCCCGCGATGCAGCAGGAGATCTTAGATGAGATCCGCGGCGTGAAAGAACTTGTGCAATCCAACGGTGAAGCACTCAGATCCATGCGGGAAGACTTCGGCAAGCTACAGGACAGGCTAGAGGGGTTATCGCTGAGACAGGACAAAATGGAGGGTACTCTTGACTCGCATGCGGTCCGCTTGGCAAAATTGGACAAGGTCGAACGACAAATGCAGGCACTTCAGAAGGAGCTGGAGGACAGTAACAACCGAGCCCGTCGCAACAATATACGGCTCGTGGGAATTCCGGAGGGAGCAGAATCAGGAGATATGAAAGAGTTCCTCTCTAAATTGCTTCCCTCCTTGCTTAAAACAACGTTCACCAAGGATTTGGAGATTGATCGGGCCCATCGAGTACCCACGACTTTGGCGCTCAACCGGAAGACCCCTCGGCCCATCATTTTCCGGTTGTTGAGATATCAGCAAGTTGAACAAATTCTAAACGCTGCCCGTGCAAACCCCCGGCTGGATTATGAGAGCCATCGGATTTCATTCTTCCCCGACCTGGCAAAGCCCACAGTGGACCGCAGGAAAAGACTCCTTGAATTTCGACCGCGGTTGCAGCAGCTTCAAGCGCGCTATGGCCTAATGTACCCGGCGAAACTTAGAGTTACTCTTCATAATCAAACCAGGACTTTTGAGGATCCGGACGTGCTTGCGGCCTATCTGGAAGCCAAAGAAGCGGACCAAATGCGCTGAACCAGGGGCCTTTCATTTGCCCATCGATTTGGAACTGATCGCCATTTTGTGTCGTCGACGCTGCACATGCAGCCTGGATCGGAGGCCCTGCGGCCTAGCTTATCGTGGCCTGCTGACCGTCGGACTCTCCTGTGAGGGACCTTTCCATAGCATGCACCTCGGTGGGCTCCGGAGCCTATGTAGCTATTACAGTTAATATGTAGAATGTTTGGCCCTCGTTGGGGCTTCCTCCCGCAGACATATGGTCACCATTAATCATTGGGGTTATGCTTCTTCTCTACTACACTTCGGTGTTTACTTTTGGTTTGGGGGAATACCAGATATAGTGCTTATTGTATATGATTTGGTTAGGTCTTCTCTGAATCAAGCAGTCAAGATGGGGGATAATGGAAATTGTGTGCATTATGATATTTTTGTCTTGAATAGACTCAGCTATTTCTATGGCCCCATGTAAGATTTTATCATTGAACGTCAAAGGTATTAATAATCCGATAAAAAGGAAGAAAATCCTTAGCTACTTAAGTCACGAAAATGCTGATTTGGTTTTTCTCCAAGAAACGCATCTAAATGCCAAGGAGACACTGAAACTCAATGTTAAACCCTACATGGTGGCCGCCTACTCTCCCGCTATAGCGAAGAGATGTGGGGTAGCCATCTTGATCAGGAAATCCTTACAAGCCACTGTTATCGATAGCAGTTCTGATACTGAGGGTCGGTGGTCCCGAGTCCACCTTAAAGTGGGTAATCTTGAACTGACATGTATATGTTTATATGCTCCTAATGTGGATGATCCTATTTTCTTTGCTAACCTTGCCCAGGTTGCACAAGCTTCTGCCAATACTTCGTTAGTAATAGGAGGCGACTTTAACCAGGTGGTTGATCCATTGGTAGATAGGCGACCACCCAGAACGAGTGGTCCCACCAAGAGTCACCTCACGCTAGCGTCTTTGATTAAAGATCTAGCTTTAGTAGACCTGTGGAGGTTGCTACACCCTTCGGACTTAGAATTCACGTTTTTCTCCCCCCCACATCAGTCACAATCTAGGATAGATTTTTTCCTCGTATCCAAAGCATTAATCTCCAGCACGGATACAGCTAAGATACACTCTCTGCACATCTCAGACCATGCTGCTATCTCCTTCCTTTTGAACACTAGTGCACAGAGGGATAATCCACGGGCTTGGTATTTTGATCGGACCCTGCTTGAACAGCAGGATTTTCAGGCTGACATACGGGCTGCCATACAAGATTACTTCCACTTTAATTCACCCCATGATACAATGAACTGGGCATGGTGGGAGGGCTTTAAAGCGTCTATCCGTGCAACCATCACTAGCTATCAAATCCGTTTAGGGAAGCAGCGTAAACGGCAACTCTTAGCACTAGAGCAGCAGATCAAGGCCGGTGAACGTGTTCTTACCTCTCGTACTGACCCATGTGTGTTGATTCGCTTGCAACGCTTGCGTTTCCAATATAACTCGCTCTTAACGACTGCAGCGGCCAAAAATATTGAACTACAGCAAGGGACGTACTATCGGGAAAGCAATCGTGCCGGTAAACTCTTAGCTAACGCTCTGAAAGGTCAAAAAGAAGCCAAACGCGTAGCGGCCCTGCGTAGTCCAACGGGGGGGAATTTAGTCACAAATGATACAGAGATAGTAGAGCTTTTTCGGGATTTCTACACCCGCCTCTATCAATCAGAATGTGAATTTGACCCAGAGGCTTTTGACCGGCTATTAGCTGGTATACAACGACCGACCCTTTCTGTAGAGGACAAGGAGTCACTAGATCATTCATTTACTCTTTCAGAAATTCAATTCGCACTCAAGCGATGTGCATCGGGTCGGGCTGCCGGCCCAGATGGCCTCCCGGCAGAATTTTTCAAAACTTTCAGCGCTGATTTGGCCCCATTCCTACAACTCTATTTCTCTGCTTTGGCCAAAGATAGCTCCTTTACAGGATCTTTCTCGACGGCAAATGTTGTAGTCTTTGAGAAAGAGGGGAGAGACCCGATGCTGACTGCAAATTACCGTCCAATTTCCCTTCTTAATGCTGATTACAAGATATTTGCAACCATTCTGGCCACTAGATTATCCGATAAAATGCCTGCTCTAATTCACCCAGACCAATGTGGTTTCATATCTGGTAGGTCCACTGCTGATAATGCCAGGACCTTGTGTCATATACTAGCTGCAGCAGCGCATCATGATCAACCCCTCGTCGGCCTCTCTCTTGATGCCGAAAAGGCATTTGACCGCTTAGAATGGCCCTTTCTATATGCGGTTCTCCGCTGGTATGGGTTTGGGGAAGGCTTTCTCCGATACCTTCAAACTCTGTATGCACATCCGACAGCCACTATTTCTGTCAATGCCACAAAGTCTCAACCGTTCAATCTTCATAGGGGCACTCGGCAAGGATGTCCCTTATCTCCTCTGCTCTTTGATCTAGCACTTGAACCCCTAGCCCTCCTCATCCGACAGGCCACAGATATCCATGGAGCCCCCTTTCAACATAGAGATATTAAAATTTCTGCATATGCAGATGATCTCATGCTTTTTGTATCCTTGGACTCCGTCCCTGCTGTTTTAAAAAAGATTGATAGCTATTCCCTACTCTCGGGATACAAGATTAACTGGACTAAATCTGTTGCCTTCCCTTTGAATCATCGAGTCCATGCTGCAGACATGCAGGCTTTCCCCTTTGTATGGCAGCCCCGTATGGTCAAATACCTGGGGGTTCATTATTGTTATCCATTAGAAGATACTCTTAGCCATAATGCTAAAGAGCTAATCTCCAAAGCGCGCGATCTTACCAACCGGTGGTCTCCTTTAACACTCACATGGTGGGGCCGACTGGAAACAATCAAAATGATGATAGTTCCCAAAATAAATTATATCCTAGAAATGCTACCATGCCTCCTGCCTGCACACATATACAAAGATATAGAAGGTCTCTTGATTCGTTATTTGTGGCATGGCAAACCACCAAGGATAGCTAAGCGTAAGTTACAGGCGGACAAAGAAAATGGAGGGGTCCGGTTCCCAGATTTTCTTAAATATCATAAGGCGTTCCTTCTTAAACAGGGTGCCCGTTGGTTAGATCCCCCGGTAGAAGGTAGGCCAGTCTGGCTCGACATTGAGGAGGAACTCTGTAGACCCATTCCTCTTACCTACCTTCCCGGCATGACCTTCCAACTAGATTCCCACCATCCACCAATGGTTGTGGATACACTACTTGCCTTTAACACTTTCATTCAGTCTCAGGGACCACAACAGTGCCCGCCATATAGACTCCCGCTATGGCATAACTTGCGCCTTCAAATACAAAATAAACCGATAGCATGGACCCCCTGGTATTCCAAAGGGATATGGATGCCTTACCAATTGATTGCCAGTGAGCGCTGGAAAGCTTTTAAAGAATTGCAAGAGGAATTTGGTTTACTAGCAAGAAATTATTTCCAGTGGGTGCAGCTTCAGCACTGCCTTAGGAGTGTTCGGATTCTTCCACTAACTGAAACTAATGATGAAGGTCTAGCAGAGATAATTCGCTCTATTGGGAGTCAATCTGGCGTAGCCTCTAACTTTTATAAAATGTTAAGCAATCATGAGAACAGTAGCATTCCCGCAGTCCAACAAACATGGGAACGGGAACTACAAATCACACTGACTCCTGAGCAATGGAGCCTCTTCTGGAGTAAAGTTGTTCGGGTCTCTCGGTCAGCATCGATAACCCAGACACTTTTCTATTTTGCACATAGAAGTTTCTATACGCCTGTGAAGCTTGCCAAATGGAATGCCAATGTTAATGACAGGTGTTGGAATTGCCACGCCGCCATAGGCACACTAGCTCATATAATGTATGAATGTTCTACACTACAGCAATTCTGGAGTCGGGTCTGGGGTCGTATTCAACTCATTTTACAGTTTCACGAGCCTCTCTCTTGGCGGATAGTGGGACTTCGCTCTGCGGCGGGGATCCCCTCTCTTCCAAAGTCGGGCCGCTTTTTGCTAAATTTCTTGATGGGTATAGCTATATCTTTAATCACGAAACACTGGAAAAATAGCTCCCATCTAAGTCCCCATGCGTGGTGGACTCTTGTATGTTTATATAGTAAATATGAACAGATACCACGCCGAATGGCTCCCCACGCTCAAACCTTGCATCATGTTTCTAAATGGAATATGCTCAATGATTATGTGCAAACTGCCAAATGCTCTCATCTAACTGTTTAACTCCATTTATCATGTACACTCATTTATTATGATCTTCACTTGCTCTATACTGGTTCACAAAGAATGAGAATTAATCATTGATTACCCGAACGTTGTATTCCTTTCCTAGAGAAGAAGCATGGGGGTGGGGGGAAATATGGGGTTGCTTTTATATGTATGGTTTTGTATTTGTATCTTTCTGTATGTCTTTTACTTTGGTTGTGTTATAAATGGAAAATAAAATTTAAAAAAAAAAAAAAGAAGTGTGATCAGTGCAAGAAACTGATGTCTCTCACCGACACACACGACTGCTGCCTCCAGTGCCTCGGTCCTAATCACGACCCTAAGACCTGTGGACCATGTGGGAAGATGTCTTCCAAGGCACTGCGTAGTCGACAGCACCAGAAAGAAAGGCTCTTTTCTGACTCGGCCTCCGGCCGGGCCCGGACCTCGTCTGAGGCCTCGACATCTCGGGAGTTGGATCCCGAGCACCGTCGTGGCTCCTCGGAACGGGGGTTCCCCGACCGGGAACGCAAGAGGAAGAAACGGCTCGTGAGGACGTCGTCGGAAGAGGTCCCGGGATCCTCGAGAACTCTGTTTCAGACACCCGACCGTCGCCCCGGGCCTGTGGAACAGGAGAAGCCATCCAAAGTTCCTCGACTGGAGCCGGAGTCTGGACACGTAAGTCCTGTAGTCCTCGTGGGCTCTCCTCCCAGGGAGCCGACGTCGGGCCCGGCGCCACCGCCGCCGCCGGGGCCCGAGTCAGGAGCTGCTGAGTCTCCTGAGCTGAGTCTCCTGAGCTGAGTCTCAGGTTGACAGCCTTGGAAAGCAGACTGTCTGCCTTCATGGACCAGCAGCGGGCACTGATGGCCAGCCTGTCTGTCGCATCTGCCCCGAACACCGGGACATCGACCTCGAAGTCGACTCCGGAGACCGAGCCGATACTCGAGGCCATGAAGGCTCGAGGTCGACCTCGGTCGCAGTCTCCCTCGACCTCCCGTTTGGGACCGAGGGCGTCGACGCCGGTGCCATCGGCATCGGGGCGGGTGCTCGCAGGCCCCAGGAGGTCGGACCCCGATTCCTCATCGGACGAGTCCGCATGGGAGACGGAGGACGAGGAGTCTCCCGACACCTTTAAGACTCGGTGCGTCCCATCGGACTCACCGCAGTCTGAGCCCCAGAGTAGATCCCCTCCGGAGGATACCAGGTTCTCGGAGTTCGTTCGGGATATGGCCACTGCCTTGGCTATCCCTACCGACACCGAGGAGGAGCCTCGAGCCGAAGAGCTCGAGGCCCTGCAGTACGACTCTCCTCCAAAGGAGGCCTTTACTGTCCCGGTTCCTCCGATGCTGGAACAGCTCCTCTTCCTCATGTGGGAGGCACCGGCCTCGGCGCCGGTTTTAAGCAAGCGGGTCGATTCGATCTATCGACTCCGGAAGAGTCCTGGCTTTCAGAAGGCGCAGCTACCACACCATTCCATGGTAGTGGAATCGGCCATGCATCGCCTGAAAAGTCAGGAGATGCACTCCGCGGTGCCCCCTGGCAGGGAGGCCCAGAACCTCGATGGTTTTGGTAGAAAGTGCTTCCAGGGCTCGATGCTTGCTTGCCATGTCCAGTCTTACCAGCTGTACATGGGCATGTACTTACGGGACCTGGCCAAGGAGCTGGCCGGGTTCTCTGCTGATCTCTCCGGGGAACCCTTGCAGAGGTTCAAGTCCTTGTCCTCGGGGATCCGGGAATGCTTTAAATTTATGTCCCGCGCTGCCTATGATGGCTTTGAGGCTTCGGCCCGTGTTGCGGCAGCCGGCATCGTGGCTCGACGCCAGGCATGGCTGCAGTCATAGGACCTCGAGCCATGGGTTCAGGACAAGTTGGTCGATGTCCCTTGCCGAGGTGAAAACCTTTTTGGCAAACCCATGAACGAGAAGGCCGCACAGCTCGAGACCGAGCACCTCACACGGACAAGGCTGTCGAGGAAGACTTCTGCCCCTTCTCACAAGAAGAAGGGCTCGGGGAAAAAGTCCTTTTACCCGAGGAAGGGCACTGCCTACAAACAGTACCCACAATATCAGGCTGCCCAAGCTGCCCCTCAGGGTCAGCAAGCTAAGGGGCAGGGAAATGGGCCCCATAGGCAGAGGACCCCCAAGCCTCCGGCCCCTGCTCCCACACAGCAGGGTGGGGGATTTTGACTCCTTCGGCATTGCATCTCTGTCCCTGCTCTCCCAACCCTGCACAGGAGGTCACCTAGCCCTGTTTGCCCACCAGTGGCCACTCATCACCGGAGACGGGTGCTCAGCATAGTCCAGAAGGGCTATGCCCTGCACTTCCTACTGCTGCCTCCACCATACTTCCCAGGGGAGCCTCCAAAGCCTCCCCTGCACACAGATCATCTCCTTCAGGAGCTACAAGGTCTGTTGATACAGGGCGGTGGAGCCTGTGCCTCCCCACTTGCAAGGCCGGGGGTTCTACTCCAGATATTTCCTGGTACCCAAAAGAACCGGTGGTCTTCGACCTATTCTGGATCTCAGAAACCTCAACAAGTTCCTGGAGAAGGAAAAGTTCAAGATGCTTACTCTTGGGACACTTCTGCCCTACCTCCAGCAGGGAGATTGGCTATGTTCCTTAGATCTAAAGGATGCGTATACCCACATCCTCATCCACCCAGACCACAGAAAGTACCTCAGGTTCATTGTGAGAGGAAACCATTATCAGTACAGAATATTGCCTTTTGGCCTTACTTCCTCTCCCAGAGTCTTTACCAAATGCCTAACAGTGGTGGCAGCCTACCTGAGGAATCAGGGAATCTTTGTATTCCCCTATCTGGACGACTGGCTCATAAGAGGTCAGACATACCAGGAGGCCAGACAAGCCACCCTCAGAACTATTGCTCTTCTTCAAAGCCTGGGGTTTGTCATAAACTTCGCAAAGTCCACTTTGCTCCCCTCCCAGAATTTGGAGTTCATAGGAGCAAGGTTGGACTCTCTGCTGGCAAAGGCGTTCTTGCCAGAAGACAGGGCCCAAATACTGATAAACTTAGCAAACCGGTTTCTCAGCAGGTCTTTGGTCTCCGCCAGACTCTGCCTGAGACTTCTGGGCCACATGGCTTCGACAGTACATGTGAACCCCAATGCCAGGCTCCATATGAGGCCTGCATAGTGGTGCCTGCGGATTCAGTGGTCACAGGCAACCTCACAGACAGGATAAGGGTGTCCAGACACTTGCTGCACTCCCTAAGATGGTGGCTACACCCACCCAATCTGTTAAGGGGAGTACCTTTTCAGAGTCCTGCGTTCACAGTGGTCTTGACCACAGATGCCTCCCTGCAGGGCTGGGGAGCTCACTGTCTAGGCAAGTGCACCCACGGTCTGTGGTCTCCCTGGGAGGCTGCACAGCAAATCAATCTCCTGGAACTCAGAGCTATTCGGTTAGGCCTCAGGACTTTTTCTCCAACCCTGGCTCATCAGTCTGTCCTGGTTCAAACAGGCAACCAGGTGGCCATGTTCTTTGTGAACAAGCAGGGCGGCACTGGGTCCAGGCTCCTCTGTCAGGAGGCTCAGGACCTTTGCTTGTTTGCTCTCAAGCACAACATGCTCCTCAAAGCAGTCTGTCTTGAAGGACTAGAAAGGGGGATTGTTACTTCTGTAGAGAAATCTGCAACCTGAGTATATACTTCTGGTAATTTTCTAAAAAGAATTCTTTGTATTAAAGCTACTTAATCTGTGAACCCACTGTTTTTTGTTGGCTCAGTTAGGGCCTAGTAGCAGCAATTAAAGTTTGAATTTGAAACACAGAGGAGAACTTTCTGGTTACATTTCATACCCAGCAGAGAGCTTGTAGTTTAAATTTGATAGTCACTCAGGGCCAAGTAACAGCAAAGTACTTTTAGTTTTAAAACACAGAAGAGAGCTTTCTGGGTACATTTAGAACCCAGCAGAGAGCTTGTATTTTAAATTTCATAAGAAGTTAGAGCCTAGCAGCAGCTAAGAGCTATAATTTAAATCAAATCAGAATTTAGCTTACCTCAGCAGCACAAGACAGTGTACTGTGTAGCAGCCCTCTTTTAATAAGTGTTATTTCCCTCCCTCCCTCCCTCCCCACACCCACCCACCCCTGGGATAATCATAGCTTTATAGGTACTTACACATCTTAAAAGACAGGAGGTGCTTTCAGGTGAAGCTCATTACCCAAATCAGTCATACACTAAGGACCTGAGATTAATTAAGCTTCAGGTGAGCAAGGTATATTAAACGTATTAGGTACAGTTTTATTGGTATAAATACCCATAGCAACCCGTAGTAAGTAAGAACTTAAAGATCTAGACACAAACTTAAAACTAAGATGCAGACAGCAGTCCAGCAGCGGGATGGGGGCTTTCCAGTCTTTGCATTGAGTGTCACATGTATGATTTTCTCCCAGTTGGTGAGAGGTCTTACGTGTGCACTAGGTGCAAGGAGCTCTCTGCTCTCACGGAACAAGTCCGTTCTCTAGAGGCTAAAGTAGCAGACTTGGAAAACATAAGACAGACAGAGGTACATAGACGAGACCTACAGGGATATAGTCCTGAAGTCCCACCTCCAGTCTGGCAGCACCCCTGTTACCATGGAGGAGAGAGGTCACGTGACAGGAGAGCATCACCCTGGTGTGGCAGGAAGTGATCCTGTAACTAGGACCTGTCCTCCAGGGGATGTAAAACCCTCTCGCACCAAGGAAGTTTCTCCAGGGCCATGTGCCCATGAGGGAAGGGTTAGAACAGCCGTTATAGTTGGTGATTCGATCATTAGGCATGTAGATAGCTGGGTGACTGGTGGACGTGAGGATCGCCTGGTAACATGCCTGGTGCGAAGGTAGCGGACCTCACACGCCACCTAGATAAGGTCTTAGATAGTGCTGGGGAGGAGTCTGCTGTCTTGGTACATGTCGGTACCAATGACATAGGAAAATGTGGTAGGGAGGTTCTGGAGGCAAAATTTAGGCTTTTAGGTAGGAAGTTGAAATCCAGAACTTCCATGGTAGCATTCTCCGAAATGCTTCCTGTTCCACGCGCAGGACCCAAAAGGCAGGCAGAGCTCCGGAGTCTCAATGCGTGGATGAGAGAATGGTGCAGAGATGAGGGATTTGGATTTGTTAGGAACTGGGGAACATTCTGGGGAAAGGAGGGGCTCTTCCAAAGGGATGGGCTTCACCTTAACCGGGATGGAACCAGGCTGCTGGCATTAACCTTTAAAAAGGAGATAGAGCAGCTTTTAAACTAGATATTAGGGGAAAGCCGACAGTCGCCCAAGAGCGGATGGTTCGGAAGAATGTATCCTTGAAGGATACTACCAAAAGCAGAGAGGTTCCACAAAAGAGTAAAATAGCCCAAATGCCCTCAAGTATGGAGCACACAGAGCTTAAAGATCCCAATTTACCCATGTCTAACAATAGCCAAATTAACATGAATAAAATGCATTCTCTAAAATGCTTGTATGCAAATGCTAGAAGTCTAAAGAATAAGATGGGAGAGTTAGAATATATAGCACTAAATGAAAGGTTAGATATGATTGGAATATCAGAGACATGGTGGGAGGAGGAGGACAACCAGTGGGACACTGTGATACCTGGGTACAAACTATATCGTAATGATAGAGCTGATCAAATTGGTGGAGGGGTTGCGCTCTATGTTAGAGAGGGCATTGATTCAGAAAGGATTAAAGTTTTGCAGGAAACAAAATCTGCTGTAGAATCTATATGGATTGAAATTCCATATAAAAGGGGGAAGGCAATGGCAGTGGGGGTGTACTATCGAGCACCTGGCCAGAATGACCAAATGGATGAAGAAATGCTCAAAGAAATCAAGGAAGCTAACAAAAGTTACAGCGCAGTAATAATAATGGGTGATTTCAATTACCCCGGTATCGACTGGGTCAGTGTCACGTCAGGACATGCTAGGGAGATAAAGTTCCTAGATGAAATAAATGACTGCTTCTTGGAGCAGCTGGTTCATGAACCGACCAGAGGGGAAGCCATATTAGACCTAGTCCTTAGTGGAACACCAGATCTAGTGCAAGAGATAAGGGTGTTGGGGCCACTTGGCAATAGTGATCATAGCATGATGGCCTTTGATTTAATTAGTGGAGGAGGGGATAGTAAGGAAATCCACAGTACTACCTTTTAACTTTCGAAAGGGAGACTATGATAAAATGGGGAAAACAGTTAAGAAAAAACTAAAAGGAGCAGTTGCAAAGGTTAAAGACGTACATCAAGCTTGGGTGGTGTTGAAAAATACTATCTTGGAAGCCCAGACCAGCTGTATTCCACGCTTTAAGAAAAGTGGAAGGAAGTCCAAAAAACTGCCAGCATGGTTTAAAGGTGAGGTCAGAGAGGCTGCTGTTGCCAAAAAGCATCTTTCAGGAATGGTAAAAAGAGCCAAACGACGAAACCTGGAAACAGCACAAGCACTGGCAAGTCAAATGCAAGCCATTGATAAGGCAGGCAAAGAGAGAATTTGAGAAGAAGCTTGCTGCGGAAGCAAAAACGCGAAATAAAGACCTATGCAAGTACATTCTTAGCAAAAAACCTGTGAGAGAGTCAGTTGGTCCATTAGATGATAAAGGGGTTAAAGGAGCACTAAGAGGCGACAAGGCGATAGCGGAGAGACTGAATGAATTCTTTGCTTCGGTCTTTACTGAGGAAGATGTAGGGATGTTACCCATGACTGAAGTGGTATTTAAAGGTGTGGAAGAATTGAAGGAAATATCGATACATCGGGAAGATGTCTTACAACTATTAGATAAACTGAAGAGTAGCAAATCACCTGGGCCGGATTGTATACATCCAAGGGTGTTAGCAGGTCTGCAATCTCATATTTCAGTTCTTTTATCAGTAATCTGTGAACTATCATTAAAATCATCTCTAGACTTCCGGTGATGCGGTGAGCCCGGGCGGACGCACACCGCTCGAGCTCTGGGCCCCCTTGCTCCCCCGGCGCCGAATAATGCCCGATCGGGGCTAGAATCGGGGTTCCCCTGCACCCCCCGAGCTGCCTTACCCAGGTTGGAGCCCGGAAGGAGAATCCGGCGATCCCCTCTCCCCTGCGCCTGAGGATCGGCGGCGGCGGCCTGGAACCACGCGGCTCGCGCTGCAGGCACCGCGCTGGGGTGAGTGCCACGTGGAGCGGAGACTGGGCCGGTCGGTGAGCCTGAATCGGGACGGCAGGGGGCCCCGTGCGGCGGCTGCGGCTCCATAGTCGGGCTTCGTTCCCCCTCTCTGCTCCTGCCTCCAACTTGTCTGGCTGAGTTCGCTCTTCCCAAGCTTGGGTGTTTGACTGGTGAGGGATCGGGGGAGGCTGTGCTCCCAATCTGGGCCCGGCTGTGGGCTGTCCTCGGCTCTGCCTGCTTCCACCCACCCTCCAGGGTACCCACGCAGGGCTGAATGGTTCTGTCTCCAGCCCTCCTTCTACTTTCATGGGAAACAGAGACTAATGCCTTCTTCTGCCCGACGGGGGCCTTCCGGCGTTGGGGCATGCAGGATTAGCCCTTGATCTCCCTGTCTTCTGCATCTTGGAACCTCTGACCGGTGCCCTGCCCGCAGTGAAAACGAGCCTGTGACCTGGGACTGATGTTCTTTCTTCACTGAGCCGCCCCACCCTTGGCATCTCGGGACCCCAAGTCCGTGCGTGACCCCAGTGCACCAGAGCTTGTGACTCCGGCCCTCCCTCTAGCGCTCGGCTGACCGGGACCCTTGCCTTTCATCTAGCTCCTCTGAGGCCCGAGTCCGCATTTTCTTTCCTGTGTACAGAGGCCTGCGCTGCCCAGGCGACGCCTGAGGCTCGGATCTGGGGACTGTGCTGTGATCCAGGGAAGTCGACGCCTGAGACCCTCGTCGCCCGGCGTGTGGAGCAGGGACGGGAGAGCGACCTCCCCTCTCTTCGAGGGGACTACAGCAGCGGCCCTGGCGATGGCGGCGAAGGGAGGCCGCCGGGTGGAGAAGGAGAAGACCCCCCTCCCGCCTAAGGGTGGGGAACCATCCTCACCGCTGAAGGGGGAGGCCAAGACCTCAGCAGGGATGGTGGATGAAATCTCCAAAGCCGTAGCGGGGGCGCTGTCGGCTCAGTTTGAGGACCTCCGGGGCCGTATGGACCTGGTCCAGACCTCCGTGGAGACCTTGGGCGGCCGCCTACAGGAGGTGGAACACCGGATCGAGAAGTCAGAGGAGTACGTGCTGGAGCTACAGCGGGAGATGGTCCGGGTAAAAAAACTACTCCAGGGGCAGGAAGCCAAACTAGAGGACCTCGAAAACAGATCCCGCCGCAATAACTTGAGGTTCCTTGGGATTCCAGACACCGTTGAGGATCGGGCCTTACAATCCTACTTGGAGGATCTGGTGAAACTACTCCTGGCAAACGACCCGGAGGGGGCCTCGGTGCAGCTGGAGAGGGCACACCGGGTTGGACCTAGGAGGACCAATGATACCCGACCCAGGGTGACAATTGCACGATTCCTGAGATTCCCACAGAAAGAAGCGGTTTTGCGTGCAGCGCGAAAACAAGGGACCATCCAGAAGGACAACGCTCGGATACGTATCGTTCAGGACTACTCAGCAGCCCTAGGGCAGCGGCGGCGAGATTATGGACCATTGTGCCAGACCTTGATAGACAATCACATTAAATTTATGGTGCACTATCCCGCCCGTCTGGTCTTCACCCATGACGGGATTCGTCGGACTTTTGACTCCGCGGCAGCAGCAACGCCATACGTGGAGGAGATACGCCGGAGGGCCGCAGTGGCAGCCGAGACCTGAGGCTCGGAGGAGAGGACCGCAGCCTTGGTGAACAAGTTTGGAGCATTTTGTGTTGGACTGTAACATGAGGGTGATGGTGATTGGGGGGGGGGTGGAGGGCTGCCGGGCTTGTTTTGATTGTCTTTGAGCAGAGATGTTGTGGGCTTCTCTGGGTGTGGGGGATGGGTGGGGGGAGGCCCGGGAGGTGACTGTGTTTTGGGGGGGGCCGGGGGGTGAGCCGCCCTATCGTGGAGACGGGGAGCTGGGGGAGTGGGGGGGTGCCACACGCATCTAGGAATTCACGGAAGAGGAGAGGAGGATGGTAGTAGAAATTAAGGATCGGAGGGGGACGGGGGGAGGGAGGGGGAGGGGAAGCGAGGGAGAGGGAGTATTTCAGGGGGGGAGAGGGGAAGAGGGGGGATAGGGGTTGGGGGGGGAGATAAAATGCTGTCTTCTCAGGGACCAGTTGAAGAAGGGACGGATCCAGGACCGTCTTTGAAGGGTGGTGGGGGAGGGCCCCAGGCTGGGGGGGTGTCTTCCCTATATTTTGTATGGTATATAACAGACATCTCTGTGCCTAATTCACTGTTGCATGCCACTTAAGATAATTTCCTGGAATGTTTGTGGTCTCGGTAGTCCAATTAAGCGGGCAAAAATTTTGCAGGCCCTGGCTAGGCAGGGAGCAGACATCGCTATGCTTCAGGAAACCCACCAGACTGCGGACGAACACCGTAAACTCTGCCGGGAGTGGGTGGGGCAGGTCTGGGGGGCCCCAGCTCTTGGTAAGAAGGGCGGGGTGGTGCTTTTGATACACAAACGTGTAAGGATGGAGGTGGTGAAGGACCTCGTTGATCCGACGGGCAGATATGTACTGGTGCGGGGAGTCCTTGAAGGGAGGCCGGTAGTTCTTGGCAGCGTGTACTGTCCCAACGCACTGGACCTGTCCCTGTATGCGCGCATTGCCTCCACACTGGAGACGTGGCCGGAACATCCCGTTATTCTGGGGGGGGACTTTAACGGGGTCATGGATGTTGACCTCGATACCTCTAACGCGGGGGAACACAGAGACAGACTGGCGACGGTTCGGGCAATGCGACGTTTCTGTTCTAGGCTGGGGCTAGTGGATCCCTGGCGACTATTGCATCCGGTTGAGCGGGACTATACCCACCAATCTCGGGCCCATGGCACAAGTGCACGTATAGACTACTTGTTGTTATCCGCTGGGCTGTTTGCCAAGGTGGGGGACGCCCAGATAGGCCCTCTGGAGATATCTGACCATGCATTTGTGTGGATGGAGGTCTTCTGGACTGGGAGTACTTCACGGACCTTTCAGTGGCGTTTCCCCTTGGAATTATACAGAGACGCTCAATTTCGCTCGTTCCTTCAGCGGCGGTGGCAGGAATTTGAAGCTGATCATAGGGGTCACCAGGATGACCCAGAATTGCTTTGGGAAACCGCGAAGGTTGTACTGAGGGGGGATATAATTGGCTTCCTTGCCAGAAAACGACGCGTACGGGCCGAACGTATTATGGTTTTGGAGAGGTTGGTGACGAAGTTGCGACGCCGTTGGGCTCACACTCCCACCGCAGGCTTGAAAAAGCAGCTGTGGGATTCTCAAGTGGAATTAAACGAACTCTTGCATCAGAGAGCAAAGAAGTCGGTCTTGTATTATCGCTATCAACTGTACCGATATGGGGACAAGCCGGGGAAGTTATTGGCCCGGTGCCTTCGTGGACCCCGGGGCTCTAAGTTGGTGCCTGCCTTGCGAGATGATCTTGGGACCCTGCACAGGGACAGCCCGGCGATAGCGCGTGTTTTTCGCACCTTCTTTCAGACCCTCTACGCCGCGGAGGCGACTTCCCCCACGCGGATGGCGGACTATGTGAAGGGACTGGACTTGCCCCGTCTCTCCATAGAGCAAAGGGCCCAGTTAGATCGGCCAATTACGGTGGCCGAGTTGCAAGGGGCTATTTCTAAGGCCAGTTGCTACAAATCCCCAGGCTCCGATGGTTTAGGTGCCGAATTTTATAAGATACTGAATGAACAGATTTCCCCGACACTGGCTGCTGTACATAATCGGAGAGCGCAGCAGGGCTCATTTCGGTGGGGGGCTAACCATGCTCATATTGTTCTTATCCCCAAACCAGCAAAGGACCCGCTTGCAGCGGCCTCGTATCGTCCGATTTCCTTGCTTAATTTCGACCTTAAATTAATGGCCAAGATCTTGGCGGACCGTTTGGCGGAATTTTTGGGACAGCTGGTCCATGAGTCTCAGGTCGGTTTTGTTAAGGGGCGTTACGCGGTCCGTAACTTACGCAAGATTATTGCGTCCTTAGAGTGGGTTCAGCATAGACATCTGCCCTCCCTCTTGATTAGCTTTGATGCGGAAAAGGCCTTTGATAGAGTGGCCTGGCAATACCTGAGATTCATCCTCCCTCAGTATGGTTTGGGGCCGTCGTTCTGTAGTATGGTTGACAGCCTGTATGCCAACCCCACCGCAGCGATACTCTGTAATGGGGTCCTCTCGGAGCCTTTTTCATTGCAGAGGGGGACCCGCCAGGGTTGCCCCCTCTCCCCTCTCCTCTTTGTCCTTTCTCTGGACCCTCTTCTACGCCGTGTGGCGGACTTGCGGGCAATCAGGGGGGTAAGTGTTGGGTCCCAGGTATTTAAGGTCTCGGCCTTTGCAGATGACTTGCTAGTGCACTTGCTTTCTCCCGAGGATTCCCTGCCCCTTCTATTGAGAGAGTTCCGCGCCTTTGGGCAGTTTGCGGGGTTCAGTATTAATAGGGATAAGTCTGAAGCCCTTGATGTTTCTGGACGACTTAGGGGCAGTTGGTTGGGTGACTTTCCTCTTCGATGGGCGGAGCACCAATTCCTCTACCTGGGGATTGTACTGGCCTGTCATTCCGGTCAGTTATATAGGGCCAATTTGCAACGGATGTTGACCAAGGTGAGAAATCAGCTGCAGGCGTGGCTACCCCTCCCTCTGTCCCTTATGGGGAGAATTGCGGCGATCAAACTGGTCCTCCTGCCGCGGATCCTATATTGGTTACAGACCCTCCCGGTTTGGCTTCTTCGTCGGGATGTCGGGCGCTTTGAGGCGGAATTTCGGGGCTTTCTCTGGCGGGGGTCGAGAGCTCGTATCTCCTATCGTAGACTGATGGGGAGGATTCGTGGGGGGGGATGGGGGCTCCCAGATCTTGGTGCTTATGCTTTGGCCTGTCAGGCCCGCCATCTGGGGGACTGGCTTGGAGATACCGATCTTTATACCCCCCGAGCACTTGAGGAGGCCTACGTGGCGCCCCACTCTTTACGAGCCCTCCTACACCTGGAGGCAAGCAGGTGGCCTACGCATCTAGTGGACAGCGTGTTGCTGGCCCCGGTTTATAAAACCTGGCGGAAATTGAATGCCTACTGGGGCCGCCGGTGGCAGGTGTCTAGCTGGTTGCCTATTCGGGGCAATGCCAGTTTTACCCCGGGCACTGAAACCGCGGCGCTTCGGCTGTGGGGGGAGAGAGGAGTGTTGACTCTGGGCCATGTGGTGGACCTGGAGGGCAAACCTAAGCCCTTTCAAATGCTGGCCCGCGAATATGAATTGGGGCCCCTACATTTCTTTGCCTATATGCAAGTGGCCCATTATGTGGCTTCCCTTCCTAGGTCGGAACTCTGTGGCGACCGCTCGGCCCAGATAATAGCGTTCTTCGGGTTTGGCGAACTTGAACGGCCGTCTATTCGGACCTTTCATTCTCGGTTGGAACAATTTCGACCACAACCAGACTATAGTGGTGTGGAACGAGCCTGGGGGGTGGAACTGGGTCGGGAGATTCCTCGGGGCACTGTCTTGGCGGCCCTCCGGAGAGTGGCAAGCTTGGCAGATGGTGTTCGCTGGCGAGAAATTCAAATTAAGTGTTTAACTAGGGTTCACTTCTCCCCGCGGCGAGCCCTTCGTTGTCATTTGACAGCGGATGGCAGCTGTCCACGCTGTGCGGAGCCCCTGGCGACTTTGTATCATATGTGGTGGGGCTGCCGACGCATCCGCCCCTACTGGCATAGAATTGCCCTATTTATGGCCGACATTCTTGGACAACCTGTTTACTGGGATGCAGCCTTGATCGGTTTGGATCTCCTGGGTCCCACCTCTCCAAAGGGGAAATGGAGTCGCTGGTTGGTGCGGAAGGCATGTCTGGTGGGTAAGGGCCCGATCCTCCGGGGGGGGAGGGACAGCCACCCTCCCTCTTTTTGGGAGTGGCGGAACTCCTTCCATCAATTTATGCTCCTGGAGTGTCGGGCCGCGCGAGGTCATGTGAAGCGATGGTCTGCTTTCTGGTTACTATGGGAGCCCTATATTCAAAAGTTGAGCCCTCGGGCACGTAATGTAACCCTGCAATTGGGCTGTTGATAGCCCTCTTTGTATGTGGAGACCTATGGAGGCTCGGGAATGTTATATATCCTGGTCCAGGTGGGTATAGCCTTTAGGTGGGAAGGGGGTGGGGGTAAGGGTTACTTGGGGGGGAGGTTGGGTGGGGGGGGAAAAGGGGGTACTATACTTAAAAAATTATGTAACCATCTATGTATCGCGCACCTCGGGGATAAGAGTCTACCCCAGGGAGCGATTGTCTTATGTTCTGTATTTGCTGTTTTGTTTGATGGTTCAAAATAAAATATTGAAAAAAAAAAAAATCATCTCTAATACCTGAAGATCGGAGGATTGCCAATGTAACACCAATTTTTAAAAAGGGTTCCAGGGGTGATCCGGGAAACTACAGACCGGTGAGCCTGACATCAGTACCAGGAAAAATGGTAGAAACCATCATAAAGAATAAAATTACTCTGCATGTAGATAGTCACAACCTAATGGGAGACAGCCAACATGGCTTTAGACAAGGAAGATCTTGTCTTACTAATCTGTTATGTTTTTTGAAGGAGTGAATAAACAGGTGGACAAAGGTGAGTCGGTTGATATTGTGTATCTGGACTTTCAGAAAGCCTTTGACAAGGTCCCTCATCAGAGACTTCTGGCAAAACTAAAGAGTCATGGGATAGGAGGCAGTGTACTATTGTGGATCAGGAACTGGTTAAAAGATAGAAAGCAGAGGGTTGGGCTAAATGGCCAATTTTCCCAATGGAGAAAGGTGAATAGTGGTGTACCCCAGGGATCTGTGCTGGGTCTGCTGCTTTTTGACATATTCATAAATGACCTGGAAAGTGGAATAACGAGTGAGGTTATCAAATTTGCAGATGACACAAAACTAAAGTTGTTAAAACCCAAGAGGATTGTGAAAAATTGCAAGAGGATCTTGATAAATTGGAAGACTGGGCATCAAAATGGCAGATGAAATTTAATGTGGACAAGTGCAAGGTTATGCACCTAGGGAAGAACAACCCAAACTATGGTTACACGATGCAAGGTTCCACATTAGGAACCACCACCCAGGAAAAAGATTTAGGCGTCATTGTGGATACCATGTTAAAACCCTCGGCCCAGTGTGCAGCGGCGGCTAAGAGAGCAAATAGGTATGATAAGGAAAGGAATGGAAAATAAAACAAAAGATATTATAATGCCTCTATATCGTTCCATGGTGAGACCGCACCTTGAATATTGTGTGCAATTCTGGTCGCCGTATCTTAAAAAGGATATAGCGATTTTAGAAAAGGTTCAGAGAAGAGCCACCAAAATGGTAAAGGGGATGGAAGGATACTCCTATGAAGAAAGGCTAAAATGTTAGGGCTCTTTAACCTGGAAAAGAGACGGCTGAGGGGAGATATGATAGAAGTCTATAAATTAATGAACGGAGTGGAACGGGTAAACGTAGATCGATTGTTTACGTTATCAGAATATAGAAAGACTAGGGGACATGCAATGAAGCTACAGGGTAAACTATTTAAGACTAATAAAAGAAAATATTTTTTCACTCAACGTGTAATCAAACTCTGGAATTTGTTACCGGAGGATGTAGTAAAGGCTGTTAGTGTAGCTGGGTTTAAAAAAGGTTTGGACAAGTTCCTGGAGGAAAGGTCCATAAACCATTATTAAGAAGTGACCGAAGATATCAATGCTTGACCCAGTACAAGCATTGTGGAACGTGTCTCTCTTGGGGAAACTGCTAGGTACATATGACCTAGATTGGCCACTGTTGGAAACAGAATTCTGGGCTTGATGGACCTTGGTCTGACCCAGTATGGCATATCTTATGTTCTTATGTCTATCTACCTGGCCAGGAGAACTACCTGGCGGACAGGTTGAGCAGGATCCTTCAGCCCCACGAGTGGCAGCTCCATCCCATGGTAGTTCAAAAGATTTTCATGCACTGGGGACTTCCATTCATAGACCTGTTTGCCAGTCCCCTGAACAAACAGCTGCCGAAGTTCTGCTCCAGGCAACCGCATTCTCTGCGGTTAGCAGCAGATGCTTTTCTGATTCCCTGGTCTCAGGGCCTCCTATATGCGTTTCCTCCCACGCCTCTGGTGGCCCGAACTCTGTTCAAGATTCTCGAGGACAAGGCCTTGGTTCTGCTGGTGGCTCCCAGGTGGCCGAGACAGCCTTGGTTTCCACTTTTGCTACAGCTTGCAGTGGATCCCCCCCCCCCTGCCTCTAGGGTTCCAACCCGACTTTCTCTCTCAGGATCAGTGTTCTCTGCTGCACCCCAACCTCAAAGCTCTCAATTTGATGGCATGGAGGCTGCAAGGGTAGTTTTGGCTCCCTGGGGCCTACCTCGGGAAGTTGAAGAGGTTCTCCTAGTTTCTGGGAAACAGTCCACTAGAAAAACCTATGCTCTCAAATGGAAAAGGTTTTCTGTGTGGTGTCAGTTACGTACAGAGGATCCTTTCTCCTGTACTGTACCAGTAGTGCTTCAGTACTTACTGCACTTATCCAATCAAGGTCTTAAGTCCAATTCTGTTCGGGTCCACCTCTCAGCTCTAGCAGCTCACCACTCACTAGTGGAAGGACACTCTGTCGGTGCACCCTTTGGTGTCCCGCTTTCTCAGAGGCTTGCTCTTGCTCAAGCCTCCAATCTGTCGTCCTGCTCCTGAGTGGGAGTTGAATGTGGTCGTGCAACAATTGACTCACCCAACTTTTGAGCCAATGGCTACTTGTCCTCTCCGCTTCCTGTCCTGGAAGACTCTCTTCCTGATAGCCCTCACCTCGGCCAGGCGAGTGAGTGAGCTTCAGGCCCTGGTCTGTGACCGGCCTTACACCAGAATCTATAGGAACAGGGTAGTCCTCAGGACTCATCCTAAGTTCCTCCCTAAAGTTGTCTCCTCTTTCCACCTCAACCTGGAGGTGGTTCTTCCAACATTCTTCCCTAGGCCTCTTGCAAGCCAGGCTGAAGCAGTTCTGCATACCCTGGACTGTAGGAGGGCCTTATCCTTCTACCTGGACACTGCGCAGGGGCACAGAAGAGCTACTCAGCTCTTCATATCTTTTGACCCTAATAATTTGGGGCTAGCTGTGTCCAAGCGTACCTTGTCCATCTGGGTGGCTGACTGTATCACCTGGGCTTACAAGGCGGCTGACTTTCCTTTGCAGGGTCAGGTCACGACCCATCATGTCAGGGCAATGGCTGCCTCTGTGACTCATCTCTGCTCTGTACCGTTGGTAGACATCTGCAGGGCTGCTACTTGGTCTTCAAGCCAGACTTTTGCAGCCCACTACTGCCTGGAGAGGGAGTCCCGTAGGGACAGTGCTTTTGGCCAGGCAGTACTCCTGAATCTCTTTGAGGTTTAGGCAACTCCTGCCCTCTGTTGGGCTACCGGTGGAGGTTCTGTCAGTAGAAAGCCTTTCTTTGATGCTGGGACTAGAGGGCGTTCGCTTGTTCAGCCTGGGTTCCTGGTAGCCCAGAGCTAGGGAGTCACCCATATGTGAGGACTGACTTCCTGCTTGGTCCTGGAGAAAGAGTAGTTACTCACCTGTAACAGGTGTTCTCCAGGAGCAGCAGGAATCAGTCCTCACAACCCTCCCTCCTCCCCTTGGAGTTGCAGTTGTACATAGTTTGTTTTTACATTTTTGTGTGCTGTTCTTAGCTATGTCATTTGACTGAGGTAAGATGGCACCTTTAGGCGGGAAGGGAACCGCGCATGCGTGTCTGCATTCCCAAAGGCTTTCATGGAAAGCTGGGGAAATGCTCCGCAAGGGCTTCATCGACGTCTATGTCACCCATATGTGAGGACTGATTCCTGCTGCTCCTGGAGAACACCTGTTACAGGTGAGTAACTACTCTATCTACGTTTACCCGTTCCAGTCCGTTCATTAATTTATAGACTTGTCATATCTCTCCTCAGCTGTCTCTTTTCCAGGTTAAAGAGCCCTAACCTTTTTAGCCTTTCTTCATAGGAGTATCCTTCCATCCCCTTTACCATTTTGGTGGCTCTTCTCTGAACCTTTTCTAATATCGCTATATCCTTTTTAAGATACGGCGACCAGAATTGTGGGAGGAGAGTCTTAATGTTTCTAGCTTTCAGAATTTTCAGTATATTAGTACAGAGTAAGAGAATAAGCAAAATCCCCCCCCCCCCCCATACTGTTGTCAGAATAATAAACACCTTTCATTAGGACTCCCCGTGCAAAGCTGGGGAAGTTGCTGGCATCTATAAAGAACCAAAATTGCAAAGTTCCTGTTCTCTTCTACTCCACATGATCTGTTTTGTGGTATCCATAGGGTTGCCAACTGGCTCCAGATGCGCCCGACAGGCTTGATCCAGTCCTGCGTTTACTCCTTTGCATGCAGGGACATGTAGTTCTGATTTCCCCATTGCACTACATAAGAAAAGCAAGACTACAAGTCCCTGCATGCAATGGGGTAAACACAGGACTGGATCAAGCCTGTCGGGCGCATCTGGAGCCAGTTGGCAACCCTAGGTATCCATCAGGGCTCAGTTCTTTTTTTATCATATTGCTGGCACCTCTAGAACAGTGATTCTCAACCCAGCCCTCTGGGCATGCCTAGGCCTGTTGGGTTTTCAGAATTCCCACAATGAATATGGATGTGATAGATTTGCAGGTACTGCTTTCATTGCATGCAAATCTATCTCATGCATATTGATTGTGAGAATCCTGGAAACCTGATTGGCCTAGGTGTGCTTTTCAGGACTGGGTTGAGAATCACTGCTGTGTAAGACATCTCATTAAAGCTAGGGAAAATAACCTTAAATTGGAAACATCCAAAAATGATGCCATTGTGTTTCCATGGTGGGACACCCCTTTTCTTCTATTTCTCCCAACAATTAATGATGTCCAGATTCCCATAAAAGATTCTGTCAAAAT
The DNA here is from genome assembly GCA_033557465.1 of Ichthyophis bannanicus. Lineage (NCBI taxonomy): Eukaryota > Metazoa > Chordata > Amphibia > Gymnophiona > Ichthyophiidae > Ichthyophis > Ichthyophis bannanicus. The sequence goes on from CM066037.1 coordinate 214,106,619, forward strand.
TCTGAGTCATCCTACGTACATATTACTACCTTGGTAAAAATTATTTTGCTGTTTGAAGCAAATGTGCCTCTTTTGGACAAAAGAGCCTTGCATACTTTGGTTCATGTTCTTGTAATTTCACATTTTGACTGTTTCAATTCTTGGTTTCTGAGATTGAAATCATCCCAATTCAGGAGGCTAAAAGTGCATTAGCTCTGTTTCCTATCGGGCTTCTTTCAGTACGTTAATCACTGTTCACATAGTTTTCTATTCTGGCTTGTCTCCCTTTCTTGCCAATTTGCTGATACCCTATACTCCCTCATGATCACTACGCTCATCACAGTATCCCTGTCATTTGCTCCATGATCTTGTGCTCAAATACAAGCTTGATATTCTTTGCTTACTGAAACGAGGCTTTGTGAGGAAGACAAACCGTTTCTCTATTGCTGCCTCCCCCTGGATATTCTGTCCTCTCAGTCCTATGTGGCTCATGGGCGGGCCGATGGAGATGTTGCCATGACGTTCCATAATTCCTTGTCCCTCACTGACCTAGATCCAATAGGTACTCCTTGTCTTTATCTCATCTTGGCCCAGAACTCATATGCTTCTCTTTTACTGTCTATCTGCACTTGATTCCAATCTGTGGGACCAATTTTGCAGAGATAACAAAACTGATTTTCTCCCTACCGCAACAATGTGTACATAGTTATATGGTATGTGAAAGCGCATACCTAGTCGTTTTACATAGAACAGGTGGAACTATTTACAAGTAACAATATAACAATTTGAACAGTAAAAAATTTAGAACGTATTTACATTATGGGTACTTACAAATTATATCATGGAACAAAATTGTGATGCATAAAAATATTTTGTGTGTTATGTAGTATTGTAGTATGGTTGTTAACCTGTGTCTCTTTGTGTATTCTGATTAGGTAGTGTATTGTAGTGTAGAGAGAATAATTGGGTTTTTAGTTTTTTTCTAAATTCGTTTGTCTGATAGTTGGCGAATGGTGTCAGGCAGATTATTCCATAGGATAGGTGTCGAATGGGAGAAGGCCCTCTTGTGGGTTTGTTTTCTAGCTTTTGTGTAATCTTTTGGAACTGCTATAGTGTTTGTGTATCTGCTCCTTTGTGATTGTTTATCTAATTCTACGTTAATGAGTGTATTGAGTACAGATGGTGCTAAGTTATTTATTAGTTTAAATGTGGTTAAAATAATTTTGTATTTTATTCTGCAGTAAATGGGTAGCCAATGAAGTTCAGCTAGGATCGGTGTGATATGTTCTGTTGAGTTTATATTCATTATTATCCTTGCTGCTATGTTCTGAGTTAGTTGTATCTTTTTCATATTTTGCTTTGTGATGCCATTAAGGATTATATTTGCAAAATCAAAGTGTGGGGTTATGATGGCTTGAATTATAGTTATGAAGTCTTGTAAGTGAATCAGTGGTCTTAATTGTCTCAATGTCTTGAGTTTGTAATGTATGTTTTTTGTCAGATATTTTATGTGTGAATCCATGTTAAGTTTATTGTCAAGTATCACACCTAGGTATTTTATTTCTTTTTTTATGTTGATCTCATGGTTGTCTAGGGTGATGGTGCTTGGAGGTGTGTATGTTTGGTTTTTAGTGATATATAGTACATCAGTTTTTGAGAAATTGGTGTGTAGGTTCTGATCCTTAAGCCATATTGTTAGTTCTTTAAAACATTCTGTTTGTTGTAGTGGAGGGTGCGGTATTTTAAATGGGAGGTAGAACATTGTCATCGGCGTAAATATGGTAATAGACGCCATGACGTTTAAAGATGCTACAGGCTGGTTGTAGGTAAATGTTAAATAGTAGTGCTGATAGCGCGGATCCCTATGGAAGGCCTTGTGTTTGATTAAAAGTAGTAGATGTTTGGTTGAGGATTCTCACTGTTTGGGTTCTGTTTGATAGGTAGGATTTGAACCAGTTATAAACAGTAGATGTTATTCCAATTTGTTGAAGTCTGTTTAACATTGTTAAGTGATTGACACTGTCAAATGCTGCAGAGATGTCGAGGAATACTAGGATGAATGCTTGTTTAGTGTCATCAATTCCCCTTAATAAAGTGTCATAAAGGACTGTTAGTAATGTTTCTACCCCATGGAATGGCCGGAAGCCATATTGGTGTTTGTCGAGGAGGTTCAATGTATCAATGTATTCCTGTAGTTGAGTTTGGACTATTTTTTCTATAAGTTTGGCCATGAAAGGAATACTCGATATGGGTCTGTATGATTTTGGTGATAATTTGTCTAATGTGTTATTTTTAAGTATTGGTCGTATTTGAACATGTTTGAGAGATGGGGGTAAGTATCCTTTTTCTAGTGATAGGTTGACCATAGGGAGGATGAAAGAAGAGAGTATTGAGAATGTCTTTTTTATCCAATCTACTGGGCATGGATCAAGATATGATGTAGTTGTGTTGATGTTAGATATAGTAGTTTTGAGAGTGGTCTTTGAGGTTAGAATGAAGTTGGACCAGTTATCTAGTGTAGTGTGCGTCATTTCAATGTGTGTTATTGGGGGGGTCATTTGTAGTTTTATTTTATTAATATAATATTGTGCTAATTCTTGTGGAGAAATATCTATGGAAATTTCGTCTGAGTTGTATGTTTTGTTTGTTAGGTTCTTTATTATGCAGAACAATTCCCTTGGTCGGTTAATGGAATTATTGAGTATGTTAGAGTAATAGTTTCTCTTAGTGCAGTCTGTTATTTCTTTAGGGCGGTATAAAAGCATGTTAAATAAATAAAAAAATAAAATAAACAACCTTTACCTAGGACCTAATTGTCCTTGGTGACTTTAACACTCATTTTGGCTCACCCCTTCTGATGCATTTTTCACTTCTTTTGTAGGTGACCTTGATCGTGGACACATGTCCCTTTTCCAGTCCATAATGCTGGTCAGTATGTTAGATCGGATCTTTTCCAACCAAGGGTTAAGCACCTGCCTGTTGGGTTTCACAAACCTCCCTTTGCCTTGGACTGATCATGCCCTATTTGTTTTCACTCAGCCCCTTGATGACTGGAGAGACAATCTCACAGTCCCCATAAATAAAAGTCAACAGCCTCTCCAGGAGACTCACCCCTAAAACAATATCTGCATTCCCATCTACTGATACTATATTCTCATGATTTCAATACCCTTTTAGTGTCAGACCAAGCTGGAACAGAGCTCTAGGCCAAGCACTGGATGGTGTTGCTCCACAGCAACTTTAATCCTATCCAAATAAGCACTATCAATTTTGGTTTCATTCTGGTCTGGCACGAAAGAAGAGTTGAACAGCTTTGGCACACATTTCTATCCCCTGCCATCTTACCTACTTTTAAGACACATCTTCACTATTATCAGCATAAAATTGCTGATGCAAAAATGACATGCTTCAGTAAACTTATATCAACTTATATCACAGGTGCTCCTTGTGGTCTTGGGCAAGCCACTTAACCCTCTATAGCCCATGTTCCCTGTAAAATAGTTATCTCCAAGTTATAATGCCCTGTTCAATGTGATTTCAGTTTGTTCAATGTAAACTGCACTGATGCAGAATAGCGCGGTATATAAGAGAATGCAAATAAATAAATAAATCTTCTAATCATCCCAAAAATCTTTTTTCAGTTATTTCCTATTTGTTGGCTCATCTGAATTCATATCCAAAAACGATTGGAGAGCAGTTAGCTCAGAAGATTCTGAATGTACAGCAGGAATTTCCCACAGTAGATTCCTCTACTAACCTTCCTAGTTTGGATATCCCCCTCTCATTAGTCTGACAACTTTACCTCCCCGCCTACCTACTCCTCTTCCACTCTAATGGGTACTTGGTCAGCTTTTAATGAAGCTACTCAGCTATCTTTGTCTAAAATTTTGTTGTATCTTGCAAAGCTATCTGCCCAGTGGATCCAATGCCATCTAACTAGCTAGGCAAGGAGTCCTTGGGTCTCCTGATTATCCTTAGAATTGTAAATATGAACTGGTCTTTTGGCGCATACATTATGTTTAGCAAAATGTCCTGGCCCATCCTATTGTCAAAAAAATCTTCCTTAGACCCAGCAGACCCCGGTAAACCACTGTTGTGTTTCAAACCTTCTCTTCCTGTCCAGACTTACTGAAAAATTAGTTTTTGCAGCCTCTCAAGGTGTTGTTTTTCTTTTTTTTTTTAACACAAATGTCTTACACACATGCCAATTAGATTTCCGACCCACATACAGTACAGTAATCATCCTTCCTCAGCGAGGTTCACTGTTTCCTGGACGTGGTCTTGGTCGTATCCCTAGATCTCTCTGCCGCATTTGATCTGGTAGATCATAGCCTATTAGCTTTATTGCAAGACACTGGCCTCAGAGATGCATCTTAAACTGGTTTCTCTCTGATGGGATTTGCCATCACTTTTGAATGTTATGTCTTTGCAGTTCGCCCCCTGTTCTGTGGAGTTCCTCAGGGTTGGGAACTTCCCCTCTACATTTTAATACTTTCCTTAGCCCCCTAGAAACTCTCATACAGGATGCAGGCATCAGCACATAATATGCCAAAGAAATGTTACTCCTTTTTTACACTTCCAGTCCTGGAACGTCTTAGCACCTGCTTGTCTAGCATCACAGGCTCACAGTTAATTGTCTTTTTTTTGGGATTTTAATTCCATTGAATTTTAATTCCTTTTGTAAATCACTCAGATACTGTGTAATTGGCAGTATATCAAGTATTAAACCAAAAAACATAATAAATCTAAGCTCAAAGTTATCAAAACTGTGGCTATATGGCTCACTGACTCTGAGACCTCCCCTTCTGTCTCGGTGCAGATGTCCCTATCACACTCTCCACTGTGCTTAAATTTCTTGATGTGGTTTTAGACTCCCAGTTGTCCTTCCAGAAACAGATTAGATCAGTGATTAAAATATTTTTTTTTGCTGTCAGTTTCGCACAATTTGGTCTTTTTTGGATACTGCAGCTCAAATCACTTACATAGTCTTTGATTCTCTCACAGCTTGATTATTCTAATGCTATCTACATCGATCTCTACAATTGTGAACTGAAGTGGCTTCAAATAGTACAAAATACCACCATTAGAATCTTATCCCACGACTACCATTATGACCACAAAACTCCTCCCTTGCTATTAGTATTACTTCCTCTCCTCTCCCTCCTTTCTCAGTCTCCGTGAATGGCTCCACGATCCTTCCTGTTCCCTCGGCCCGCAATCTGGGGGTTATCTTTGACTCCTCCCTCTCCTTCTCCACACACATCCAGCTCGTAGCTGACCTGCCGTTTTTTTTCTCTGCAACGTTAGCAAAATCCGCCCCTTCCTTTCTGAACACACTACTAAAACGCTTGTCCACTCCTTAATCTCTTCTCGCCTCGACTACTGCAAACCTACTCCTCGCTGGTCTCCCTGTGAGCCATCTCTTTCCCCTACAATCTATTCAAAACTCTGCTGCTCGACTCATCTTCCACCAGCCTCGCCATGCCAACATTACTCCCCTTCTCAGGTCACTTCACTGGCTCCCTATCCGTTTCCGCATCCAGTTCAAACTTCTCCTTCTGACCTATAGATGCATTCACTCTACGGCACCTCACTACCTTTCATCTCTTATCTCCCCTCATAACCCCTCTCGGAAACTTCGCTCTTCTAACAAACTACTCCTATCCAGGCCTTTCACTTGCACCCCTAACTCCAGACTTCGCTTCTTTCACCTTGATGCACCTTACGCCTGGAACAACCTACCCATGTCTATACGCCAGGCACCCTCCCTAGCCCTCTTCAAATCCAGGTTGAAGACCCAACTCTTCACTGTCGCTTTCAGATCCTGACTTCTTTCCTTTGTCTTGTACCGACTTCCGTCTTTTGTCTTGACTAAATTGTATATGCCACATTTTGTTTTGGCCCTAATAGACTATTGCTATATGTTTTGTCTTGACCAGATTGTAAGCTCTGACGAGCAGGGACTGTCTCTTGCATGTATATCTGTACAGCGCTGCGTGCGACTGGTAGCGCTATATAAATGCTCAATAGTAGTTGTAGTAGTATCCTACCACTGGCTTTCAGCTGCTTATCGCCCACAGTTTAAAATCCTCAAACTAGTTCACAAAGCATTATATACATGCAATCCCTCTTCTCTCCTCATGTATCTCTCTCCACACTCCCTCTCGGTATGTTCCATCCACGTCAACCTTCTCTTCATTCCATCATCTCTCAAGTCAAATATGAATTCACACGGAGGTGTGTCACTGTCTTTAAGGCTTCTCTACTCTGGAATATCCTCCTTCTGAACTTAAGACTAGAAACATCCTCCAAAAAATTCAAGCATAGACTTGACCCATCTCTTTTGAGAGAGGATTTGAGACCATGGAGTGCTGACCTAGGCCTTCTGTACGGACGTGCTTTGCATGACTATTTGCCTCTCACTTAGATATTACATTATCAACAACAAAGAGAAGGGAGAGAGTCTAGCAATAGTAAAAGCTATTTCCTACTGATTTTATTTGTAAACCCCTTTGATTTGTTTGAAAAGTAGCATAGAGTACAGTGCTGCGTACACCTTGTAGAGCACCACATAGTTAAGTATAAGAACATAAGAAATACCATACTGGGTCAGACCAAGGTCCATCAAGCCCAGTATCCTGTTTCCTACAGTGGCTAATCCAGGTCACAAGTACCTGGCAGGTTCCCAAAAAGGTACAAAGGTTGCACAATGCCTGTTCTGAGGTAAGTAATGGATTTCTGAGTCCTCTTTAGGTTTATGTACAAACTTTTTTTTAAATATTTGAATGTTTATTGATATATCTAAACATACACATTTAATGATACAGTAGCTCACCATTGACTCTGGTATACAGGGTCCCGGTTGCCGGCGCCCATACTTCTAATACATATATACATCAAACACTAACATATCGGGTAATCAACAAACGCTACAACATTAAAGGCTTCTCTAAAGTCAAAGAGTGATTAAGCTCTTTTCATCAAACACTTACATCAACATTAACTTCCAAAACCTGTTTTAAAATATTTAATCCCCATTCCCCTTCCCCCCCTTTCCCCAAGGAGGCATATCATCCCTTTAAGAAATCCAGCAAGGAGGCCCAAGTTTTATCAAATCTCTCTTGCTTCTGGAAGTCGCACTGCCGTTAATTGCTCCATCAAAGCAATACATCTCAGTCGACTCTTCCACTGCTCCATTCCCGGCAATCTATTCTGCTTCCAAGCCCGAGCTATTTCACTTCGGGCAGCCTGAATACATGCCCGTATTGGGCGTTCACTTTTCCTAAGAGCTCCCTCAGGCCACATACCAAGCAAGGAAAATCCCATATCCAAACCAAGGTCCACCCCAAACAGCCCTAAGATCTTCTTCCCCACCTCCCTCCAATACACTTGGGCCAGCGGGCACGCCCACCATATATGTATGAAGGTCCCCTCCCCTCCACATTGCCTCCATCACCTATCAGATACTCCATGGAACATCCGATGCAACCACACCGGTGTATAATACCACTGATATAGCAGCTTGTAGGAAGTCTCCCGCACTGCCACCGACAGTGCCTGGCGCCCAATATTCACATGCACTCTCCATCATTCCTGCTCATCCAGTTCCCTTCCCAAGTCTCACTCCCACTCTCCCTGGTGTAAATATTTATTATTGGATCCCTCCCCAACCCTCGATACAATACGGTTATCAACCCTCTAGTTTTCTCCCAACCCAACCACAACCCGACCCTATCATCTGTTGCCCCTTCCCAGCTCTCTCTCATATCTTTTTGTTGTAGGAAATGTCTCACCTGCAAGTGTGGGGAAAAAGTCCCCACTATGCAGACAATATTTCACCCGAAGATCCGGGAAGGATATCAACTCTCCATATGCTATAAATTTATCAAAGGTGTCTAACCCCTCCCTCTCCCACTGCTTAAAAACCCCCTCTCTGCCCGGTATGAAGCCCGGCGTCTCCCTTACCGGTGCCAACACTGAAAAGTCTGACCCCGGAGCAGATTTCCTCCTCGCTTTACGCCACTGCCCTATCAAATGCCACATAAATGGGTTCTCCTTCCATCTCCCACCCGGGGGGGGGGGGGGCGGAATCCAAGGTAAATACGACAATCGAGTCCCCCCTGCACAATACTGTTCCACCTCCCTGAAGCACTTGGAGGGTCCATCCTTCTCCCTCCACTCAAACACCTGGCGCAACTATGCCGCCAGATAATACCTTCCCAAGTCTGGTACTCCCAGTCCCCCTCCTTCCCGGTTAGCATACATCACCCGTCTACTCACACGGGGCTTACTATCCCCCACACAAAGGCAAACACTTAGCTCTGCAATTTACATAGTTTTTGACTAACCCAAACCGGCAGCGATTGAAACATCTTTCCATATCTGCCCAAATAGTGGAGGATAGTTTACACCATCAAGGTCTGAGGGATTCGCTGTAACCTGCACTCCAAGATACCGAATAGACCGGGTTACCCACCGGAACGGAAAGGAGGCCTGCAGACCCGCAATCACCTGAGACTGCAGTGTAAGGGACATCGCCTCTGTCTTATCCCAATTAACTTTGAACCCCTATAAGCTACCGTATTCCCGTAACTCACGCATTAAAACCAGAAGGGTAGTAAGCGGTTGTGTCAGGGTGAACAGCAAGTCGTTAGCAAACAAAACTATCTTATGCTGATGTGGCCCCACCTCTATTCCCTTAATATCCTGCACTGACCGAATCCTAGCAGCCAGCAGCTCCATAACCAGCGCGAAGAGCAACGGGGACAGCGGGCATCCCTGCTGCGTCCCACGCCCCAGGGAAGAAAACCCAGAATGCCCTCCATTAACCCGTACCGTTGCCTCCGGTGACGCATACAGTGCCTTTATCCAGGAACAAAACTTGGGACCTAACCCAGTATGATCTAAAACTGCCATTAGAAAATCAAAATTCACCCTATCAAAGGCCTTTTCTGCATCGATCGAAAGAAACATAGCCCTCTGTTGTTCCTTACGCGCCAGCCACCCCAACTGGATCACTCTCCTGATCCCATTCACCGGTTGTCTACCCTCAATAAGCCTGGACTGATCCGGATGAATCAACCCTGGCATGCATGGTCCCAACCGCATTGCCAACACCTTAGCCAAACGTTTTACATCAATATTCAGTAAGGATATGGGATGATACGATCCACAAACCATTGGGTCCTTCCCCGGCTTGGGAATCACCAGTATGGCAGCTTGGTGCATCGATGCCGGGAGGGCTCCCCCCCTGCAACACTACATTAAAGACTCTGCAGTATAGATCCCAATTCCCCTGACATCTTTTTATAAAACAGCCCCGTGAAGCCATCAATTCCCGGCGCCTTACCTGACACCAAATGCTTAATAACGCCCATCACTTCCACCAGATCAATTTCCGCTTCCAACACCTCCCCCATATTGCAAATACTTTCTAATATCTGCCTCTTCCCCTGTGGTTTCTGCTGTATAAAGTCCCTTATAATACTCCCAAAACTGCTCCTGGATGTCCCTGGCTTTATACTGAAGGTTTACTCTGCACCTCCCCTCACCGGTAACACACCAGGGCTCTTGGGTAACAGAAATCCACTCACAAAGCAATGAGAAGGGAATCTGTAAATCAGTAAATAATATACAACACACTTATATTATTTAAGAAAACAACCAAAGCTTTGGGAGAGCAAACCAAGTTACCAACCTTGTTTACTCTGCCATCTTCGCTTTCGGCCACTTTATTTATAGGTAAATATTCCATTACACAGCATGATTTTCACTTTGTTCTACATCACGCATCACGTATTCATAACATCATAGTTCAATTCTCATTAGCATAGGTCATCATGAGGAGACATACACATATTCCCAGACATAACTGTGTAGACATTAATTCTAATTAATTCTAATACTGACAATTTGATATCTCTGACTCGAGACTGGGAGACAACGTGCCCTTTACTTATTTTTATTAAACAGAGTGTTTGTTATTTGGAACCTTCCACCTAATTATCTTAGCAGAGTCTTTCAAGGATGTTACTGAGTAATAAGTTCTGAATGGTATTAACTCTTTCTTAGGGCTAATAGTAATATATGGTTGAGTACCCTGGCCGTGTACACAGCCCTGTACAGACGAGCTTACTTTCAGTCCCTCCTCTCATTCTGTAAAGAATCATTTCAAAGATAAGGAAATTCAGACATTGATATTAAAGAAGGATTGTAACTAGATTCTGGGTCAATCTGTAACATCATTTTAGGGGTCAGTGAGTTCACTGATTTCTTACAGCAAGCAGATATTACACAGAGAATTAATGCTCCTAAAATGAGAATTCCCAAAAAACAAACAATGATGCTAACATGCCTTGCAAGGGGCCTAGATAATGAACTCCAGAAAGAAGAAACAGAATCGAAAAAATCAGAAAAAGAACTTATATAACTATTACTTGGAACAAAAGTACGATTTCTAACCTTATCTAGTAGGCCTTTCACTATTTTCCCTTCATCAAGCAAACAATAATCAATAATCATGCTGCCAATAAACTATATACAGTAATCATGCCGCCAATAAACTAGTAGTCCCAAAACGACCACGTGTTGCCAAAGCACAACGAACAGGGCTTTTAAGCTCGCCGCACCTAAATGCTGGAACACCCTTCCACACAGTATCCGTGATATCACCATTCTAACCCAGTTCAGAAAAGCCGTGAAACATTACCTCTTCCTCTTACATTACCCGGATGACAGCACCACTGATCACTCACCATCCAACTAGGCAAATCTGCGCAAATGTCCAATCAATTCGCATTGTTCAGATGTAAATAGTTACCCCTGTTTCTTTCCAAGTTCCTACTCCTGTTATTTGTAAACACAAATCAAGTCATTTGAAATGTGTATGTAAAATGTTCCATGTAAACCACACTGATGGAAAATAGCGCGGTATATAAGAAAATGTAAATAAATAAATAATCCATACACACCATTTTCCTTCGCTAGGAGATAGTCTAAAACCATGCGATTCTAGGCTGCATAAGCAGAGACCTTGTCCACTGCACCTTGTAACACACTAATTGCCTCTGAGTTCCAGGGCTGTAAGTTCGACTGCCTGTAATCGCATAATCTGGGTACCATATTCTCTGGTGGATGCTATGGCTCCAAATGTTGAGAGCCAAACAGTTCCTGTAAATACTTCTATCTGAGATTTAATTAAAGGACTTGTAGAACAGGGGTCTCAAACACGCGGCCCGCGGGCCGCATGCGGCCCGCGAGAGTCCTTTGTGCGGCCCGCGATGCAAGGGGGAAAAAAAAAAACACCCCGGCTTCTGCTGCTGCTGCCGCCGCTGCCGTGGCCGGCAATAGCAGCAATAACGCAAGTCCCGCGGGCTCCGCTCCGCTCCGCTCCCCCCCCCCTCCCTCCCCCTTCTTCCTTCCTGCTTGCCTGCCAGTTCTCCGCTTCGGCTTCGCCTTTCAGAGCCGCGAAGGGAGAGCTTCTCCCTCGCGACTCTGTTCAGCCCGCTGGGGCAGATGGGAAATTTCCCATCTGCCCCAGCGGGCTGAACAGAGTCACGAGGGAGAAGCTCTCCCTTCGCGGCTCTGAAAGCCAAAGCCGAAGCGGAGAACTGGCTGACAGGCAAGCAGGAAGGAAGGGAAGGAAGGGAGGGAGGGGGGGGGGGGACGGAGCCCGCGGGACTTGCGATATTGCTGCTATTGCCGGCGGCGGCAGCGGCGGCAGAAGCAGAAGAAGGGGTTTTTTAGTTATGTTAAATATTCCCGGGGGGGGGGCCGGAATTGATGGGGGGGGGGGCCAGGACGGTGTGGGTAGGGGAGCAGGACGATGTGGGGGGGGAGCAGGACGATGTGGGGGGGGGAGCAGGACTTGATGTGTGGCTGGGGGGGTAGTACTGAAAATGGGGTGATGGGGGTTAGGACTGGTAATGGACAGATGGGGGTTAGGACTGGAGGTGGTCTGATTGGGGGGCTAAGACTGAAATGGGGTTATGGGGGGGCTAAGAATGAAGATAGGGCGATGGAAGGGTTAGGCCTGGAAGTGGGCTGTTGGGGGGCTTAGGACCGATAATGGGCTAGGGGGGGCTAGAACTGGTAATGGACTGGGGGGGGGGGGTGCTATGACTGGAAATGGGCCGAGTAGAAGGGGGAGCTTGAACTGCAAATAGCTGATGGGGACAGGGTCTTGGAATGGTAATGGGCTGAGTGGAAGGGGGCTTGGAATGGAAATGGGCTGTGAGGGGAGGGAGCTAGGACTGGAAACGGGCTGATGATGCGGGGACTAGAAGGGAGCGGATGCTGGGTGGGGCAGGAGCTAGAAGGGAGTTGATGTTGGGGGACGATTAGAATGGGATGGGGCTGGGAGAGTGAAATGGAGAGGGGAAATATATTTTGTGTGGGAGGGAAGAAAAATCTACAATTGGCCGGGTATTGGGAGAGTAAGTGGGGATTGAGGATGGAGGGGTAAAATTTGAGTGGATGAAATAGGAATGAGGAAAGAGCAAAAGGAGAATGATTAGTATGTTAAAGCAGATGTAGAGAGAATGGAAAAAAACTAGGAAAGAAGAAAGGACAAATGGACAGCAGACGATGGAGAGTTAGCAGAAGACACAAAGAAACCAGAAGAAAGTGAATGGAACAATTGCAACTGAAAAAAAATGCACAAAAGGTAGAAAAATATCTCTTTATTTTGAATTTATTAACTGAAATATGTCAGCTCTTGGAAATGTGCATCTTTAACGTCTGCACTTTATTTAATACAAGAGGAAATCAATGTATAGTTTTATTTCTACAGTGTTGTACATTCTAAGTTTGGCTTTTGGGGTTCCCAGTTTAATTGTCTTCCTGTTTCTAAATTGTGATTCCTTGTTTGGTGATGGTGTATGTTCTGCATGTGTAACTGAGCTGAGGTATTCTGTTTATGTAATTCCTATTTGACATTGCCACTTGTTCTCTTTCCCGAGTAGGTCATGTATTGTTATTCTCTGAAATGTGTTGATTTAATATTTGCAGTGTTGCCTTTTGATAGTTAGGGTATGGTGCTTTGTGAGTCCTGGTAGTGCTGTTAGGACACGGCAGGTTTGCTATGGGTTCTAAATGAGCAGTGTTTCTAGTAGTTCCTAATGTGCCTGGCGGTTGGCACTGGTTTATAGTAATGTAGAAATCTTTTAGTCTTTCTTTATCCATACACTCATTAAGAGGCATGTTTACTAAAAGTTAGTGTATGGTAACATTATGCAAATATTTATGCAAATGATGCCCTTATGCAAATGAGGCCTGCGTCTTGTGCGGCCCCCGGGTTACTCTACAAGTCCTCATTTGGCCCTCAAAGCAATTTGAGTTTGAGACCCCTGTTGTAGAATCTACCAGCTGTTGTGCAGCTGCTATGGCTTTATCCTGAGGGGAAACATCCCTTTTTCTTCTTATAGAAGTATTCAGGTTTGATAATAAAGTAATAATTTGGTAAGGTAAACAAAAAAAAAACGCCACGGGGTATCTAACTGGGCAACATAAGTACCAGACCAACCTCTAGGAAGTTCTGTATACGCAAGATTACCACACACAAAATAATCTAACTTCTAAAGCCACTAATCTATTTTCCAAAATTGTCAAATTGTGGGGACAAGATGTATTCCTGTGTACAATTATTCAGAGCCCACTGAGTAATGCTCATTTCCTTAATTCCTGCAGACAGATTACGTTCCTAGGGATGGTAATACCCTAACAAAGGGAAACTCCAGTTAGGTATGTTTAGGTCTGAACTAAAGTCATTCAAAGGGTAGCCAGAACTATTATACTGTAACAAGTCATAATTATGCCCTTGGTTCCCTTGAACTTGCATTAATTGTACTACTGAAATATAGGATTTTCTTACCTGGGATTTCTTATACCAGATAGAAGAATTATGTAGCATTACTATTCTACAGATGTTCCACGGGGTGTCCCCTACCTTTTTCCCTGTACTTTGAGCCATGAAACATATTGGAGGGGACTTTAGAGGCATAGAGCTAACTACTCTAGGTTCTATGTTTGTATGAGATCATTGTACAGTAGTTAGATTAAAGCTATATCACGAAACTCTTGAAAGGTTTTAGGCCTAGCTCGTGGTAGAAACCCATGCTGAGTGGCTGTCACAGTTGGAAGGCAAACTGCACAATTTGATAGATTAAAATGTTTTGTAACTGAGTGTAAATGTGACTCAAAACTATTTGGATATTCCCCATAACATTTCCAAGATTATAAATGCAATACTGCTTCATTAACAATAATATGCCACAGCACAACTAGGACCAGATAAGGAAACATTCTTAGCAAACCTCTAAATATCGGAAACTATAAATGTTCTAAAACAAAATGAAAATACACCTACTCTTCTTAATATGATAAAGATATATACTATAGCTATAACTACCCCCTAATTCTCAATCTCTTCATGAAGTAGAGGTTAAGTGCAAAAAGGTCATTGCTTATATATCAGTAAAACACTAATTCAAACTAACTTTCCTTATCGTTCCTCCAGCTTAGTCCTCGACGTATGGGTAGTGCACCTCCTCCTGCAGCATGAAGACTGGACCAATCAGATTTCAGCTCCACTGGAACCAGCATACCCTGCAACTCAGGAACTCCAGTGTGTCCAGTCTTCATGCAGCAGGAGGACGTTAGTGAGCCTAGCTGGGCTCACTAGTTGATCAGATAGTTGAATTTGTCTTTAGCTAACCTTTTGAAATTTATTTGGGTCCTATTAGGGCTTATTTTCATTTGTTTCAAGTTAGTATGCTGTCCCTTTAAATTTGCCTTTTGATATCCCGGCACTCAGTGGGGGGGGGGGGGGGGAAGCCTGAGGAAGGTCCCCCTCCTGCTCAGCCTTTGCCGCATCTGTATTTTCTCTTTTCTTCTTTGGGGGAAGTGGATCTCTGGCCCAGGAATCTTCGGGTCAGAGCTCCAGCGGCGGCTGTGCTGCAGATCATCTCCGGAGGTTTGAGGGGACTGCTGCACTTGTGCCGGTGAGTGCTAACAGCTGTGGGGAATCGGAACGGCTGCTGAGCCGAGTTCGGTAATTTCCCCAGCTGTTCGGGGGGCTCTCAGAGCGATTCCTCTTGGTTCGGGGGGGGGGTCCCAGGGTTTCCGTTTCGCGGGGGCGCGATCTCGGCCGCAACGTTTTTTTTCCTCGGGCTCTTCTCCTCAACGTGAAGGAATACAAAAGCGCGCCAAAATTGCCTGTCTGCCGCGGCCATCTTTTCTCGACTCGCGGTTTTTTCTTTGGGGTGTCCCGCGGTAGATTTCTTGTTCCTTTTAGTTAATTTACTTTCATTTGGTTTAATTTGCTTTTAAGCAGTGCCTTAGCACAATGATTAAAACAGTGACTAATGGTACAGGGGTTGTGTGTTCAATCCCCCAGTGAGCCTAATAAGTAGAGCTGTCTGAGGCAGTACCCTCTTTAATTTATTTCTTTGATTTCCTTTGACCTTGTTTCTTTGATTTGGTGTTTTTTTTCTTTTTTGCTCTGTTGGAAAGCCTCGGGTTTAAAAAAAAAAAATAATAATAATAATAAGAGGGGGCAGCAAGCATAAGCTGCTTTTCACCAAGGGAAGGTGACACTTTTCCACCTTGCCTGCACAGGCTTTCCGTTGTTCGCTGCTGACCAGTTCCCGCATGGTTCTTCTGGGTCAGTGAGCTGACTTTTTCCCTGCCATTTTGCCTGCTGTCGGCTAGCTTCGAAGCGCTAGGGTCCCCATGTCAACAGGATCTCTTTGCCTCATTTGTGGATCTCGGCGGGGCGCCGACGCAGAGACCGGCGTGTGTCCGCGCTGTGCATCGCTGTCTCGCAGCATGGAACAGCGCCTAGAAAGTTCTTTGCCTGCAACGGCACAGGCTGGTGTCACATCAGGGGATTTAGAATCGCCGCTAGAGGGACCCTCAGGGCTTTCTTCTAACAGTGGTTCGGCGCAGGTGGCGCAGCTAGGTCTAGGGGAGTCGTTGTCCTTGGAGGATTTTTCTCCCGATTTTGTTTTGCTCCTGCACCAGGCGTTCTGTCGAAGGCGCCAGGTTATGGGAGCGGCGCCACTCCCACCGCAGGGGGTGTCGGCTCAGTCCTCTCCGGGAGAGCCTCCGTTGTCCGAGAGCAGAGCTCCTAAGCGTCCGCGGTTGCACGACCCTTGTTCTGCGGAGGCGGACTGGCCTGAAGGGGATGATACCGATTTCGATCCGGAGGTGGATGCAGACGGCTTGGAGGAAGGTGAGCTTCCCGAGCCGGAAGATCAAGCGAAGATTATTCGGGTGTTCAGGCGTGAAGAGCTTCCAGCTCTTGTTTCGGAAGCACTTCAGACGCTAGGTCTGGCCCCTACGGCTAAGGCGGAGGAGGCGGACGGAGTAGATCCCATTATTCAGGCGGTAAGACAAACTAATGTGGTTTTTTCCATTCACAAAGTTATTGACCAGATGATTCAGGCCGAGTGGGACACTCCTGAGTCTGGTCTCAAGGGAGTTAAGATCATGCGTCGTCTTTATCCGTTGTCGGAAACGGATCTGGAGCGTTTTCGGTCTCCCAAAGTCGACGCGGCCGTGTCCGCAGTGACTAAGACGACCACCATTCCAGTGGAAGGGAGTGCGGCTTTGCGGGAGCCGCAGGACCGGAAGATGGACGGGCTGTTGAAGCAAGCCTTTGAGGCGGACGCGATTGCTTTACAGGCTTCCGTTTGTGGAGCTTGGGTGGCCCGTGCCTGTTTACGCTGGGTTCAGCGATTTCAGCACGCTTCTTCCTTGGATTCCGATATGCTGACGGAGATTCACCGATTGGAATCCGGAACGGCGTATTTGGCGGATGTCCAGTATGATCTCATCAGAGCTCTCTCCAATAGCATGGCATCCGTGGTGGCATCACGTAGAGCCCTTTGGTTAAAAAATTGGGCGGCCCGATGGATCTTCCAAATCACGATTGGGCAAATTGCCTTTTAAGGGTAAATTGCTCTTTGGTGAGGATTTGGATAAGTTGGTCAAAGATCTGGGAGAATCCAAAGGCGGTCGCTTACCGGAAGATAGACCCAAGCGGGGTAGGTCGCTTCCGGTCGCTAGGGGACAATTTCGGGACTTTCGTAGGTTCCGGTCGCCCCGTTATGGGAGCTTCCAGCGGGGTAGATATAGTTCCCGGGCGTCGGGTTTTCGCGGATTTCGAGGAGCCAGTCGAGGGTTCTCGGCGGTTGGTTCCCCGGGCCCTCGCAAGCCCCAATGAAAGACAGCGGGTCCAGGTGGAGCTGCCGGTGATTGGAGGGCGTCTTCGACGTTTTCTCTCCACTTGGACCCAAATTACTTCCGATCAGTGGGTTCTCGACATTATCCGGGACGGGTATGTTCTCGATTTGGCCCGTCCCGTGCTCGATTCCTTTGTGGCGTCCCCATGTCAGGGGGTTCGAAAGACCCTTCAGGTGCGCCAAACGCTCGATCGTCTTCTTCAGCTGGGGGCGGTCATTCCCGTTCCGCAAGCGGAATATGGTCTGGGAAGGCATTCAATTTATTTCGTGGTGCCAAAGAAGGGAGGCGATCTTCGTCCCATTTTGGATCTCAAAGGAGTAAATCGTCTGAGAGTTCCCCACTTTCGGATGGAAACTCTACGATCTGTCATAGTTGCCGTTCGCCGAGGCGAATTTCTCACGTCTCTCGACCTCACGGAGGCTTATCTCCATATCCCTATTCGGGAAGACCAGCAGAGGTATCTGCGCTTCGCGCTGCCGTGGGGTCATTTCCAGTTTCAGGCATTGCCTTTCGGTCTGGCGACCGCACCTCGCGTATTCACCAAAATCATGGTGGTGGTTGCCGCGGCCCTACGCAAAGACGGGGTGCTGGTTCATCCCTATCTGGACGACTGGTTGATTCGCGGGAAGTCTCGCGCAGAAAGCTTGGCAGCGACGGAGAAAGTCGTCACGCTTTTGCAGTCTCTCGGATGGGTGGTCAATCCACTCAAGAGCCATGTGGTCCCGACACAGCTTCTCGAATATTTGGGGGTGCAATTCGAGACGTGCCGGGGGTTGGTTTCTCTGCCCGAACGCAGGGTTTTGACTCTTCAGTCTCTGGTGCGGAGGTTCCGCAGATCTCCAGCCCCGTCGGCCTGGCGATACCTGCAGTTGTTGGGGACGATGGCGTCCTCCCTGGAGGTGGTGCCTTGGGCGCGCTTTCACATGCGTTCCCTCCAGCGGACCTTACTCCGCCGCTGGTCCAACCAGTCCGATCCACTGAGCAAACGTCTACCTTGCCGATGGCGGTTCGGAGGGATCTAACCTGGTGGTTGAATCCGCTCACTCTGCGAGTGGGGATGCCATTGGAGCAGCCGGACTGGGTTCCACTCTTAACGGATGCCTGCCTGACGGGCTGGGGCGCTCACTGCGAGGGCCAGTTCGTTCAGGGGCTTTGGTCTCCGGAGGAGAGTGCCTGGTCGATCAACCGATTGGAACTTCGAGCCATTCGCTTGGCATTGCAACACTTCGAGTCCCGGATATCGTCTCGAGCGATTCGGGTTCTATCCGACAATGCAGCGGCCGTGGCCTACATCAACCGGCAAGGAGGAACCGGAAGCGTCGGCCTGGAGGCGGAGACTCGGACGCTGTTCGAGTGGGTAGAGCCTCGCCTGTCAGCCATCTCCGCGGCGCATATCGCCAGAAAAGACAATGTGACGGCGGACTTCCTCAGCAGAGTTCAGGTGGATCCCGGCGAATGGGAACTCCATCCCCGGGTATTCGCACAGCTGGTTCAGCGTTGGGGCGAACCGCTCATGGACCTGATGGCGATGTTCCGCTCAGCAAAGGCAGCTCGGTTCTACAGTCGGCGACGAGAGCCGATGTCCGAAGGTCTGGATGCTCTGTTGCAGAGTTGGCCCTCCACACGGGCCTTCTCTACGTGTTTCCCCCGTGGCCTCTGCTGGGGCGCGTTATTCAGCGTATCGAAGCTCACCGGGGTCGGGTGCTGTTGATAGCGCCGGACTGGCCTCGTCGTCCTTGGTATGCCGATCTGATGCGGTTGGTAGACGGTACTCCCTGGAAACTCCCCTTGTTACCGTACCTGTTGTGTCAAGGTCCCCTCCGCATGCCGCAAGTGGAGAGATTCTCTCTTACGGCCTGGCTATTGAAAGGGCTCGGCTAAGAAAACGCGGTTACTCCCAGTCGGTTGTAGCGACCCTGTTACAAGCGCGCAAATGATCCACTTCTCTGGCCTATGTTCGGGTTTGGCGTATCTTTGAGGACTGGTGTTCCAGGAATCAGATCCGAGCGGCTACGGCCTCTCTTCCAGTAATACTGGATTTTTTACAAGACGGTTTTGCTAAAGGTCTGGCCGCCAGTTCTTTGCGGGTCCAATTGGCGGCCCTGTCTTGTTATCGCGGTAAAGTTCAGGGCGTGGCTTTAGGTGCTCATCCTGATGATGTTTGTTTTTTGCGAGCTGTTTCTAGGTTACGGCCAGCCCGTAGAGTATCGGTACCCTCATGGGATCTTAATTTGGTGCTGCGTGCTCTGAGTGCAGCTCCTTTTGAGCCGCTTTCTAGTAGTTCGGTAAAGGATTTGACTCTTAAGACGGTGTTTCTGGTGGCGATTTGTTCGGCACGCCGTATTCCGAACTCCAGGCTCTTTCTTGCAGGGAGCCTTTTCTGTCTTTCTCGGCTAACAAAGTGGTTCTGCGGCCCGTTCCTTCCTTTTTGCCGAAGGTGACTTCTCCTTTTCACTTGAATCAGGTTGTTTCCCTTCCGGTTTTTTCAGAGTCCGGAGGGCATGCTTCTGATCGTGGACTGAGTCGGTTGGACCTCAAGAGGGTTTTGCGACGCTATTTAAGAGTTACCAATGATTTTCGTAAATCAGACCACTTGTTTGTGCTGTTTGGTGGTCCTCGCAAAGGGGAAGCGGCAGCGAAGTCTTCTATTGCTAGGTGGATTAAAGAGGCGATTGGTTCGGCTTATCTTTTACACGGTCGGGTCGGGCTCCGCCGGCTGGGTTGCGTGCTCATTCTACGAGAGCACATGCGGCGTCCTGGGCGGAATTCAGTTTGGTTTCGCTGGTAGATATCTGTAAATCGGCCACGTGGTCGTCATTGCACACTTTCAGTAAACATTATCGTCTTGATGTCTTGGCGGCGAGCGATGCCGGTTTTGGTTCCGCGGTTCTGCGTGCCGGCTGGCAAAATCCCACCCGTTAGGCTGCTTTGATACATCCCATACGTCGAGGACTAAGCTGGAGGAACGATAAGGAAATAGTAATTACACTTACCTGGTAATTGTAGTTCCTTGAGAGACGACAGCTTAGTCCTCCTGCCTCTCCCTGTTTTCTTTTAGCACGGCACGCCTTGGGTGAAGAAGTCCGTATTCCCAGGTGAGTGCGTTCCCTTTTGTTTTCTTTTCTTTCGGTCCAATGTTTCTTTTGTTTCCTTCCTTTTTGTCTATACGTTTCTGCTGTGGCAGGGGCGGGACTTTCCGTTCCTGTTAGTCATGGTTTTTTGGGCTACAACGATATTAAAAAAAAAAAAAAAAGAAAGAGATTGTTCATATTAAGGAATATATTTCCTGTGAGAGCGATCTTATTAAAGGTTAGCTACGTGTTTGAGTTTGCTTTGTCAGTAGTTCACTGGAGTTCCTGAGTTGCAGGGTATGCTGGTTCCAGTGGAGCTGAAATCTGATTGGTCCAGTCTTCATGCTGCAGGAGGAGGTGCACTACCCATACGTCGAGGACTAAGCTGTCGTCTCTCAAGGAACTACAATTACCAGGTAAGTGTAATTACTATTTATTTACCTAAGCAGCAGTATAGATGCTGGAAGAAGGTGTTTTGCATAATTAGTCCATTCAAAAAGCACTTAATCACGATAGTCCTTTCTGCAATATCACCGTTGTCCAATGAGTCTCTGCGTTACAATCTCTTGATTCACTGATGCAGGGAACCACCTTCTGGATCCTGTGAAGGAGCCTTTTTACACTGTGTAAGATGTATCCAATGAGAATGTCCTTCCACTTTACAAACTGAATATCCCACCAGGAGCACACGGAATGGACCTAGGAACTTGGGAGCCAGAAGTGTCTTTGGATGCAAATTCTTAATCAGGACCCAATTCCCTGGCTTCACTTCTGGATGTGATGATTCTGACGGAGCATCTCGTTGAGGATTCACCTGCAATAAAGGCGAAACAGACAGGACTGAGTGCAATCGTGAGCAATAAGTCAAAATATCGCTACGCAACAATTGAGGATCCGGGATAACTGCCAAGTCATGTGGAGAAACAGCTGGACGTCCAGTAACTATTTCGTATGGTGTCAGGCTGGGGGAATTACTCACTGCCATAAGGGCAAAAGGAAGGGCTTCCATCCAATCTGTAGCCCAATCCTGTGTCAGAGTGCGTAATTGACCTTTGAGGGTCCTATTCATCCGTTCCACTTGGCCAGAGCTTTGCGGATGATAAGGCATATGCAGTTGTCTCTTAATACCAAACCAAAATTTCAAAACCCTCCCAGACACCCGCAACGAAGGCTGAACCCAGATAAGAAGAAAGAACAAAAGGTATACCCCAAACAGGAATAAACTGAGTGAGCAGTAATTTGATGGCAACCCTAGCAGTCATACTGGTAGTGGGATAAGCTTCTACCCATCCAGAGAAAAGACAAGTGACCACCAACAAATACCGCCTCCCTCCTCTGGCACAGGGCAGATCTGCAAAACAAGCTGCAAAATCAAAAAGAGTCCAGAATGCAGAAACCCTTATAACTGACCCTAAGCTGACCCTACCCTGCCAGTCTTGAAACAGTGCAGACAAGCTGTGCCAAAGAAAAAAAAAAGTTCAGGTGATACTGGAGAACCGAAAAAGGCGTAATTCATAGCCACAGCGGTGAAGCTTATGATGCAGGAACAGGGCAAGTGGAAACACTGTCAGGAAAAATAAGCAGATGATCCTTTCTCCAGTAGCCCTGTGCAACACAGGTTGCACCCACCAAGTCCACAGAGTCTGGGTTTCAAGGGAAGTATCTTGATATTGCTGCAAGAGAGATGAAAGGGAAAACAAAGTCATATTAGATGGTGTTAATTACAGCAATGTCGGTGACACCGATGCTCGAAGAGCAGCTTGCCGTGCTGCTTGGTCTGCAAAATGGTTGTCCTTCCGCTAGCTGTGCACTGGTAAACGGCAAAGAAGCTGAATCCACTACGTCATTAACTGTCGTGACTGCATAGCCTACACGAAGTTTGCCCTTTTCATCTCTGAAAGCAGAACCATCCACAAACAAAGGTACATTCGGGCCTGGCAAAGGTATAGGGGAAAGTTCAGGTTTAGCTCGAGAAAATGTCAAAATAGTTTGGAAATAATCATGAGACCCATCCTCCTCCACAAGATCTGCCAAGGGAGCTAGAAGTGTTGAAGGGTTGCATATACTTCAAGAGGGTGCTGTAAAATTAAAATCAGTAATTTCAATTGCAAAAGCCACTGCTACCAAACTACGTAGACATGGTGGGAGTCCCAAAGTCACTGCATCCAATCACTTTGTGAAATAGCCTACTGGCTTGCAACCAGTTGGGAAAGCTTGTAAAAGCACACAGGTAGCAGAGGAATCAGAAATAGCCACATTTTGAATGGTAAAGAATAATCTGGCAAAGATAAACATGGCGCATTTCCCAGTGCAGTTTTTATATTTAAAAAGGCTTCCCACTGTGATAACGTGGGTACAATATGAGCTAATAGAGACAAGGGATCTGACAAACAAATCTCATAACTTGGTGAACATAAAAGCAAATCATCCACATACTGAACTAAAGAGGAATGGTCGAGTCTTACATCAAGCAATGCAGTTCTTAGGGCCTGTGTAAAATATGCAGGACTATCAGTGTATCCTTGACACAAAGCGGTCCAAGTATATTGTTTGTTGTCAAAATGGAAAGCAAATAAAAATTTGTTTTTCTTTGTTAATTCTTTCTGAAAAATAAGCAGAACTCAAATCTACAACAGAAAACCAGGTAGTCCCTGAAGGTATCTGTGTCCAGATATCATGTGGATTAGGTACCAAGGGAAAAATTGGCAAAATCACATTATTTACTGCTCACAGGTCTTGCACAGATCTATAAGTCTTACCGTCAGCCTTTAGTACAGGAAGAATTGGAGTATTACATGGTGATGTTGTAGAATAAATGACACCTTGTTTCTGGAGATCTTCAATCACAGGACAAATTCCTTCAATGGCAGCTGCTGGCAGTGGATACTGCTTGAGTCTAGGAAGCTGAACTCCAGGTTTCACGGTGATTTTCACAGGCGGGATAGAAAGGCATCCGACATTAGATCCCGACACTGCCCACGGGGTAGAAGGAAGTTCTCCAAGAGCAGGATGAATGGTACTGGCATCTGCAGGGGACGGCACTTCAGAGAGAGAATACAGCTGGAAATATAACATGCCACTCATCCAGGATAGAGTAGCATGATGTGAAGCCAAAAAATCCTGATCTAAAAGATTCACTGGTAAAGTGTCTCCTACAAGGAAGTTAGTAGGATACACAGTCTCTCCAATCTGCAAAGGTAAAAATTCAAGTTTACGATGAGGAATTATCTTACCCTCAATGCCTTCACAGTGTACTATCGGAGCTTGTGCTAGTTGAATGTGATGAATGGCAGGCAAATCCTGTAAACGCAGTGCTGATGTGGTAGCTCCAGTATCAATAACAAACTTCAAATTAGATCCTCTCAGCTTAGCTTCTAACTCACCCTGAGGAGTTATATTCAGATTCAACAATAGTCATGCATCCCATGTATCACTTCCACAATCTTCTGGGTTAGAAAAACACTGATATATGGGAGTGAATTCAGCTTTTACTGGAGGTAAATTAGCTTTCTGGATATCAAGATTCTGATTCCGGGGGCAGTCTCGCTGCAAATGTCCAATCTCACAAGTACGCATTCCTCTGGACTGTCCACGCCCTCGCTGAGGGTTCCCATAACCTCTCCCTTGGTTTCTACCTCTACCCCTGCCCATGGGTGGTTGCATGGAAGCAATCTGTAAGTTGAGCAATTTAGTCTTTTTCACATCTATTTTAGTTTGCTCTTTTTGCTGTTCCTTGATAAACTTCAACTCACTGTAGCGAGCTCCTTCCAGAATTGCATCAGCTGTTCTAGCTGGCCAATCTATTATTGAAGTTTCCAAAATTTCTTTTATTCTCGGAATCAAACCATTTACAAAAATATTAGTGAATCCTGAAGGTGTGTTTTCTGCCTCACCAGAATAGTCTTTAAAAGCTAGCATACACCTAGTGTGAAAATCTGTAACCTTTTCAGCCCTATCCTGCCTTAGAGATGTTAGCCTTGACCAATCCTTTACAGACTTAACTACTACTTTAAGGGATTCTAACAATTTTTCTCTACACAAAATAAAATTATCTCTTTGTCTTTTCTTGAAAATCTATCACGGGGTCTGCCAGTGGCCATTGCCAGTTGTTATCCCAAATTGGATGAGTGACCCTATGAAAATCAGCTGGATTAAAATAAACAGCTCTGAGCAAACTATCTAGATCTGCCCAAGTCGGATTATAACTTAATTATTTGAGACCATAAAGACACAAATCTACCAGGGTTATCCCTGTAATTTAGGAAAAGTTTTAGCCAAATCAAACACTTCTTTAGGACTCCAATTTGCAGGCACAGTCACAGTAACTGTCAAGCCCACTGGATACAAACAAAAAGGATAAGTAGGCACAATATCATTTCCTACAGCTGCTTCAGATTTAACAGTGCCAGAACATGAGTTATTTTGCTGGTGTATAGCTTCCTGAATAGAGCCTAGATCATAATATAATTGATCACGCTCCTCTTTGTAGGTTTCATAATGTCTGTCCAAATCTCTTTCAACTTTATCAATAAGTTCATCAGAAACACTTAATTCTTTCGCAACAGAAACACTATGACCTATTGCCATTCTTAAGATTCTTATTACAAGTACAATACTTTCCGTTTCTCAGTTCAAAAGTGCTCTCAATTCCTTGAGCTGGGAGACATTCCAAATAACCAAAATATACAGTTCTACTCCCCCTAACTTCTGTTGCTCTTTAAGTATTTTCTTTTTCTCTTAGTTCTGCTACACAAGTGATCCTCACTCAATCAGCTGGTCATTAGTTACATTTCCTAACACAAACAACTTTTGTTTCAAAACATAAACATTCCTATGTTTTCATCATGTACCATCCGTTCCCACCATGTAAGCACAATTGCACGGTTTACCTTTAACCGCTAACTCATATCTCAGGCAATGGACCTTATCTACCGAGAAAGTTCCCTCCAAAGGAAACTGCAAATCCTCATTACCTTTTGTCACTGAATCCCAATGTGCTATGGAATTGATGCCTACATCACCATGCTTCTCATACATACAATAGAAGCATACAATAAGAAGGGCTACCTTTCTTAAACACTAAAGCCCTAGCTCTGTCATGCCATTCACGCATCTGAGACAGAGCCTGTCCACTTAACAGATTACCCATCACTAATAATACTCACAAATCTTCAGGCACCTTCTGCCCTTGCCTTGAATGCAGAGATCCGTATCCGGCACGGCACCAACTGAAGGTTTACTCTGCACCTCCCCTCACCGGTAACACACCAGGGCTCTTGGGTAACAGAAATCCACACACAAAGCAATGAGAAGGGAATCTGTAAATCAGTAAATAATATACAACACACTCGTATATTATTTAAGAAAACAACCAAAGCTTTGGGAGAGCAAACCAAGTTACCACCTTGTTTACTCTGCCATCTTCGCTTTCGGCCACTTTATTTATCGGTAAATATTCCATTACACAGCATGATTTTCACTTTATTGTTCTACGTCACGCATCACGTATTCATAACATCATAGTTCAATTCTCATTAGCATAGGTCATCATGAGGAGACATACACATATTCCCAGACATAACTGTGTAGACATTAATTCTAATACTGACAATTTGATATCTCTGACTCGAGACTGGGAGACAACTTGCCCTTTACTTATCTTTATTAAACAAAGAGTGTTATTTGGAACCTTCCACCTAATTATCTTAGCAGTCTTTCAAGGATGTTACTTAGTAATAAGCTCTGAATGGTATTAACTCTTTCTTAGGGCTAATAGTAATATATGGTTGAGTACCCTAGCCATGTACACAGCCCTGTACAGACAAGCTTACTTTCATATACATCATTTTGTCCTGAGGACCTTTTATTTTTGCAATTGTCTGTTTCCTTTGCAGTACCCATATTTTATTACTCAAAAGCCAGCCCGATTTATTATCGAATTCATAATACTTTTGTCTTACCCTCTCTAGTTGAAAGGATATCCTTTCCAATTGGAGGGCATTTAACTGCCGTCGAGTCTCCTCCATTTGCCCTGCAGCCCTGTTTATGGGCCCTCCAGCTGTCCCAATATCCCCGTAAGTCGCTGAACTTCCTCCTCCCTCTTCCTTTTCCGCTGTGCCCCCACTTGAATTAAGTGGCCTCTTACCACCGCCTTTAACCCATCCCATAAAACTCGCATGGAAACTTTGCCATTGTCATTTAGTTCCATATACTCACTAATCACTGATTTTAAGCACTGGACAACCTCGTCCCCCTGAAGGAGGTAATCGTTCAACCTCCAAAAGGTTCTCCGACCCGGCTCCCAAGGCGAACCAAACCATCATTCCACCGGGGCATGGTCCGACCTTGTAGCTACCCCATTCTGAATTTTATCCATTGTCTCCCTCCAATACTTATACCCAAGCAAATAGTCTATCCTACTATACGAGGCATGCACTGCTGAATAGAAGGTATAATCTCTGGCCTGTGGATGAGTCAATCGCCAAAGACCTTCTAACTCAAATTCTTGCATCCACTTCTGAAAAGTCCACACCCCCAAGTGTCTCATCTCTCCCTTCCCTGAACGACCATCTAACGCAATATTGCAATCCCCCCCCCTACCAAGAGCTGCCTCTGAACCTTCCTCTCCAACCACTTACCCATTTCCTCCCTGAACCCCTCCCTGACCAATATTAGGGCCATATATTGACACAAACGTCACCGTCTCTCCCCCCCCCATCTCACCTATTGCTCCCACCGCCCTCCCATCAACCCTCTGAAAACACCCCCCCCCCCACAGTAAATGGGACATCATTTTGAATCAATATTGCTCCACCTGCTTTCCTACGATTCCCCCCTTCTGCAGCAAAGAACCCTTGGAATTTGCCCGTATTCACCAATCACTCATCACACTGGCGCAGGTGACTTTCCTGCACAAATGCCACTTGCCACTGCCTCTTCCGGAGCTCCCTCCACAGCATTTTCCTTTTCTGTGGAGAGTTAAGCCCCCGCACATTCAAACAACCCACCTTCAATCCAGAAGCCATTCACTTACACCAACCACCCCCTTACTCCATTTAGAGATGCCTCCCCTCCCCTCTCCCCCCCCCCCATCACACGGAGCTCCTCTCCGCCAATATCCGAGGAAGCAACCCCTCCGGGACGCTGTACTTGCCCCCCTCCCACACTCATATTTTTGTAGTGTCCCTTGGACCCCCCCATTGCCTCCCCCAATCCCACATGAAGCCATAATACAAACTAATGAACTGCCCTTTAACCAGAGCACATCAGCCACACATTACCCGCTCCACCCTCCATTACTGCAATCACCTACCCTCCACATCTCCTTCCCCCCCCCCGCCCCCCCAGAAGACAAAGTCAAAAACCATTTGCTACTGAGTTTCTGGATCATGTGGTCATTGTTTTGGAGGTTACTCCGTTGATCTCCCCATTGTCCAGTCCTCCAGACTTCTGCCGAAGGCGCTGTCCCTTCACCAGTATCCTCTCCCAGTGTGGGCCCCTCTGCTTTCAGAAGTGTCCAGGGTCTTAGCCTGCTCAGGCAAATGAGGAGCACCCTCTCGCCGCAACATTTGCCAAGCCTCCTCCTCTGTTCGCACTCAGAGCCCCCTGCCATTGATATCCATCAACAGCAAAAGGGAAAAGCCATCGATATTTCGCTTTCTCCGCCCGGAGATACTGCATGACTGGCCGCATCTCCCTTCATCGCTATAGTGTCCCTGCCGATAAGTCATGATACACTTCCACCATCTGCTCTTCCCACTGGAAGCTCCTCTTATTGGCTGCCACTCGCATCACCCGCTCCTTTTGTGCATAGGAGGACAAACAGGCCACAATGTCCCTCGGCTGTCCAGCCCTCGGCGTTCCCAGCGCCCTGTGGACCCTTTCCACCAGAAGGACCTCTCCCTCAGCAGCGCCCATCTCTTCTTGTAAAAGGAACAGGAACACCTTCTGAACTACTGCAGCCGCATCCGCAAAGGCCTCCGTCTGTCAGGCCCCTGATCCGCACATTATTCCTCCTTGATTGATTCTCAAGGTCCTTCAGCTTGTTTCGTAGCAGTTCCTGCTCTACCTGTATACGCTGCAAATGAGCACCTGTCGCAGAATCTTTCGTTGCCTGCTGCTCAGCCAGCTCCTCCAGCAGTTCAACTCTATGGCCAAACTCCCACACATCTGATTGAATCTCTGCTAGTGATTTTTTTAATCTCACCTCGAGTGGCAATAATTTCACGCTTCAGGGACTCCATCCCCAGATGTCTCCTCACGTGCAGCCTTCATCGGCCCGCTCCAGTTCGTCCTCCGAGTCATCACCCGACGCCATGTGCTCCAGTGGGCCCCGCACATTTCTCTCTTCACCCTCAGCATACGGAGACTTGTATTTGGCTAGCTGCTTCTTTGCCAACATCGCCATCGTTTCGGGGCTCCGCAGTCACCTGCACTTTAGTGGGGGAGGGGGTATGTAATGCAATTTTTCGCCGTTTTATCTGCATCCCGACGAGAGCTTACTAACTAAGCTGCCATCACCCGGGTGATGTCAGTTCCTCCCCTGTACAAACCTTTTTAAAACCCAACTACACTAACAGCTTTTACTACATCCTCCAGTAACAAATTCCAGCGTTTGATTACGCATTGAGTGAAAAAATATTTTCTCTTATTAGTCTTATATGGGTTACATTGTAGCTTCATTTCAGGTCTGTTAATCTTTCTACTTTTTGATGGCGTAAACAACCCATCTACGTTTACCTGTTATATTCCATTCATTAATTTATAGACCTCTATCATATCTCCCCTCAGCCATCTCTTTTCCAAGTTGAAGTGCCCTAACATTTTAAGCCTTTCCTCATCCTTCTATCCCCTTTACCATTTTGAATTTTAGTGGCTCTTCTCTGTACCTTCCCCATTTCTACTATATCCTTTTTAAGATATGGCGACCAGGATTGCACACAATATTCAAGGTGCAGTTGTACCATGATGATACAGAGGCATTATAATATCCTTAGTTTTATTCTCCATTCCTTTCCTTATGATCCTAGGATGCAATTTGCTTTCTTGGCCACTGCTGCACACTGGGTAGAGTTTCAACATATTATCCACAATGACATCTAAATCTTTTTCCTGGGTGGTGGTTCGTAATGTGGAACCTTGCATCTGCAAATTTGATGACTTTATTTGTTGTTCCCATTTCCATGTCATTTATGAATGTTTTTAAAAAAAGCAGCAGGCCCAGCAGAGATCCCTGGGGTACTCCACTATTCACCTTTCTCCATTGAGAAAATTGGCCATTTAGCCCTACTCCCTGCTTTCTATCTTTTAACCAATTCCTGATCCACAGTAGTACACTGCCTCCTATCCCATGACTTTTTAAGAAAAAAACTAAAAGGAGCAGCTGCAAATCATGTACATTGTTTACAGATACTATCTTCGAAGCTTAGACCAGATGTATTCCACCCTTTAAGAAAAGTGGAAGGAAAGCCAAAAAACTGTCAGCATGGTATAAAGGTGAGGTCAGAGAAGATGTTGCAGCCAAAAAATCATCTTTCAGGAAATGGAGAAAGTTGCCAAATGACGAAAATTGCTAATAGCATCAGCCCTGGCAAGTCAGATGCAAGGCACCGTGTAAAGAGAAAATGTGAAAAAAAGCTTGCCATGGAAGTAAAAGCACTTCATACCTTTTTCAAGTACATTTGTAGCAAAAAAAACCCTGTGCATGTGTCAGTTGGACCATTAGATGATAGGATAAAAGGGGCACTAAGAGGGGACAAGGCCATAGTGGAGAGACTGAATGAAATCTCCAGGAACAAGCAGGAATGTAGTCTTCACATATGGGTGACATCGGATACCGATGGAGCCCACGTGGGAAGCTCCCCAGCTACCCAATAGGAAAGCTTTTGGGAGCAATCCACTGTGCCTGCGCTGGTGCCTTCCCACTCTTCCAATGTACTCTCCTCAGTTCTTCTTTTTCTGCGGAGCCGACTGACCTCTTCCTGTTATCGATCGATACTACCTTACTTTTTTTTAGTAGAATAAAGAAAAAAGGGAAACTTTTCCTTTAGGGCTTCGTGCCCTGTGGGCCTTGCCGATCCCTTTCCAATTATGGAAAAGCCCACCAGCGGCTTTAAAAAAATGCACAAAATGTTCAGGCACCATATCGATCACTGATAAGCACGATTGGTGCCTTAAATGCCTCTGTCCTAACCACATCCCTTAAGAAGTCTCCCTATGCAGACAAATGGCCAAAAGGAGCCTTGGGAACCGGGCCAAAAAGTTTGGAGAGCTTTTTCCTTCTGACACAGTATTGTTGGCCTAGACTCCTTCAAGGGTGTTGTCAGGCTCTCACACTTCTAAACATTCTAAGGAGTCCAGATATGGAGAGGAGAAATCAAAGGAGCCGCCTTTTCCGTCTCACCCTCAAAAAGATAAGACCAGACCCCGGGAACCCTCGGAGACTCCGAAGGAACCATATCATAAGTCCAAGGACTCCTCCGGTAAGCTTCGGGAATAGAGAACACATTCCCGTTCGCAGAGAATCGTCCAGAACTTCGTTGGACTCAAGCCATAGGTCCAAGCATCCCCGGTGGGAGGACTTGTCCTCAAAAGCCCCAGTGGCAATTCGGGGAGGTACCCGGGGCCTTGGCCTCTGCAGAACCCCCGATGTCGTGCACTGGTATGGTGTGGCACCCAGCCCCGTTCTATCTATGGACCAGGCACAGGTGCTGTCTTTGGAAAGGACCTTAGCAGCTCTCCTGGCGGCATCGATACAAATGACACCGACAGCCCCGGAGAATTGGTTAATGGCACCGACCTCGACCCCCCAGCAGCCATCCCCGATGGTACCGTTGACATCGAAGCAAGGGCCTCGTGACACCACCGAGACTTCGGTTCCAGTACTGATACCATCACAATCCACAGATCCCTCCTGGACTGTGCAGGACTTCGACCCTAAGGACATCGAAAGGCATTGATGTAACACTCGACATCGACACCACCGATACTCACCGGAGTCTGATTCCGATGTATGTGATTCCGATCATAGATCGCTGGACTCCGATGACCTTGGGACTTCGATCTGAACCCTCACCACCATTGGTCAATACCCGAAGAAAATCCCCTCCTGAGGACATGTTCTTTCAGGAATTCATCAGGGATATGGTGGCAAGCTTCTCAATCCAGGCTGCATCGGAACTGGAACAGAGGGCAGAGGAGCTGGATATCCTCCAGTACCCCACAGCACTGAAAGAAGCTACCATCCTGCCGGTGGACTGAATTCTACACAATTTAATGCTACAAATGTGGGAGGACTCTTCTTACCATCTCCCTTATAAATCGTCATCTGGATACTATGTATTCAGTGCCCGACTGCCCCGGCTTTCAAAAACCGCAACTTCCTCACCATTCTATGGTGGTGGAATCGGCAATGCGCCAGATAAAGAGCAGGAAGAACCATGCTTTGATCCCTCCGGGCTGTGACTCGAGGAACCTGGATTCCTTGGCCCAACGCTCTTTTCAGGCATCAATGCTGATTAGTAGAATAAATTCCTACATCCTCTATATGGGGATGTTCCTGAAAGAACTGAACAAGGACTGGGAAGGATTCCTTCCTTTCCTCCCAGAGGAAAAATGACCAGCCTTCCAGGCTGTCCTCTCCCATAGTCAGAATGTTTCAAAATTTGTCAACAGAGCCACCTTTGATGCATTCGAGTCATCCAGCAGAGCATCTTCTATTGCTATAGGGGCTAGGCGGCTGGCTTGCTTCAGGCCTCAGATTTGGAACAATGGGTCCAAGATAAGCTTGGCAACATTCCCTGCACAGGTGAAAACCTATTCAGTAAGAACTGGAGAGAATAGGCAGGGGAACTAGAGACCGATGATACCACCCTTAAACGGCTCTCTAGGAAGACATCGGACTCCTCCAAAAAGAAGGCACCACCTAAGAAAGCCGCCTACCCCAAGAAGAGAAGGTTTTACCCTTCTTACCCCCAGCCAACCTAAAACCCACAACAGAAGCAGTAGAGACCCAAGCAGGCCAAGAACCCCAGACACGCTAAAACACAACCCCAAGCTCAACCAGTTCCTGCTCTGAGTTTTTGACTCCCAGATATGGAACATAGCCAGTCCCCAACAGACTCTGCAGGATCAGATACCCATTCCAGGAAGACTCTCGCTATTCAGCCAGAAATGGCATACCATTACCTCAGAAAACTGGACTCTCACCATCATACAAAAGGGATATCAACTCAACCTTCGAGAGCTTCCCCCCCACTATTTCAGAGGGCACCATCCTTCCAAGCCCCTCCGGAGGACCTCCTCCAACAGGAAATAAACATTTTCCTTACACAAGGAGCTGTAGAACCTTTTTCCTCCAAAATACCATCCACACTTAGTCTAGCATCAGACACATTCAATATCCATTGGGGTTGGGGACTCCTGTATGCATGTCTCCCCATCCCCCTAATCTCCTCAGGCTTCTACTCCCCCCTACTTCCTCACTCCAAAGAAGACATGGAGGCCACAGGCCCATCCTGGACCTCAGAAATCTAAACAAATTCCTGGTAAAAGAAAAGTTCAAGACTATTTCCCTGGAGACCCTTCTTCTCTACCTCCAGGAAAATGACTGGCTTTGTTTCCTTGACCTCAAAGAGGCCTATGCACATATCCTGATACACTCAAGTCACAGGCAGTATCTTGGGTTCACATGTCAAGGAACCCATTCTCATTACAGGGTTCTTCACTTCGGCTTGTGGCCGTACTGGCAACTCATCTTCGAGAACACAAAAATCTGTTTTCCCTTACTTGGACTGGTTCATAAAGGCAGACTCTCCTGGAGAACTCGGCTTGTCTCAGCAAAAGACCCTAACCCTTCTCCAATCCCTCGGGTTAGTCATAAACTTCCCAAAGTTGCACCTTGTTCCAGCACAAAAGTTGGAATTCATAGGTGCCATCCTTGACACCAAGCAATGCAAAGCTTTTCTCCCGGTAGACCGCATGGACCGCTTAATAGCATTGGCCACAAGCATGCGACAAAGCCAAGAGGCTTTAGCACACTGCTTTCTAACCCTGCTAGGCCACATGGCCTCCACAGTGCATGTAGTCCCATATGCCAGATGCCACATGCGTCAGACACAATGGACGCTTTCAACCCAGTGGACTCAGACCACAGGGAGTCTATGGGATCTGATCCAAATAACATCTCCCATGGCAGACACTCTCTAGTAGGGTGTCCTTTTCAGATGCCCCAACTTCAGCATACACTGACAACCGATGCTTCCAAACAGGGTTGGGGGTGCACACATGGACTTTCTCTGCACACAGGATCTCTGGACAGCACAGGAGTCCCAATAGCAGATAAACCTGTTGGTGCTTCGAGCAATCACGAAAGCTCTCCATGTTTTTCAGCATCAATTCTCCAAAAGTCCAGTCCTCATACGGACAGACAATCAGGTCGCAATGTTCTATATCAACAAACAGGGGAGAGTGGGCTCTCCCTCTGTGTCACGAGGCCTGCGAACTTCGGGACTTTGCCAACCAACACCATATGTACTTACGTGCAGTTTACATTCCAGGAGAGAGTAATCTCCTGGCAGACTGCCTGAGTCTCTTCCTGCAGCCCCACGAATGGTCTCTGTATCAGATGAGGGCAAAAGAATTGTTCCATCTCTGGGGAACTCCATGGATAGATCTTTGCCACCCCACAGAATTCTAAACTTCCCCGGTTGTGCTCTAAAATACCATCCACACTCAGTCTGTCATCGGACGCATTCATGATCCATTGGGGTCGGGGACTCCTGTATGCATTTTCCCCCATCCCCCTAATCTCAAAAACCCTCTTCAGACTGAGGGCAGACAAGGGCTCCATGATGCTCATCACCCCACACTGGTCTCATCAGCCATGGTTTTCCCTCCTGTTATACTTGGCACAAGCCTTACCGATCCCACTGGGATCCATGCCAGATCTCCTCTCAGAGGACAACGGAGCACTCCTCCACCCCAATCTCCGATCCCTTCACCTAACAGCCTGGCTTCTGAAAGCATAGTTCTTCAGGATCTTCCTCTGTCTACGGAGGTCAAGGGCATCCTCCTCTCCTCTAGAAAACCCTCCACCAAAAGTGCTTATTCCTACAAGTGGCGAAGATATGTTACATAGTGCTCTGAAAATGCTCACAATCCATTCGAAGTATCAGTACCAATGCTGTTGCACTACCTCTATCATTTATCCTCACTCAAACTTAAATCAAACTCTGTCCAAGTACACCTTAGTGCTATTTCAGCTTTTCATAACCCGGTCGATGGCAAACCCATCT
Organism: Ichthyophis bannanicus; assembly: GCA_033557465.1. Lineage (NCBI taxonomy): Eukaryota > Metazoa > Chordata > Amphibia > Gymnophiona > Ichthyophiidae > Ichthyophis > Ichthyophis bannanicus. The sequence continues at coordinate 214,141,207 of CM066037.1, forward strand.
CCACGGTTCCTCTCGTGGCATGATTCATGAGGGGTCTACTCCTCACCAAGCCACCTATTCGCCCACCACCAGTGGCATGGGGTCTCAATGCAGTGCTAGCTCAACTCCTCAAACCTTTGAGCCATCAGCAACTACACATCTGCGCTACTTATCGTGGCAAGTGCTCTTCCTCATCGCCCTGACCTTTGCCAGGTGCATCAGCAAACTACAAGCCTTGGTGGTTCACGCCCCCTATACACGTTTTCACCACGACAAAGTAGTCCTACAGACACAACCCCTCTTCCTCCCAAAAGAGGTTTCCCCTTTTCACATTAATCAATCTGTCATCCTCCCAAACTTCTTTCCAAGGCCACACGCCTCATGTGCAAAAGCAACGCTGCATACCCTCGACTGCAAGAGAACCCTGGCCTTTTGCCTACAGAGAACACTAAACTTCAGGAAAACCTCACAGCTGTTTGTGTACTTTGACCCAGCACATTTGGGTCTCCCAGTAACTAAATGCTCCCTATCCTGCTGGATAGTGGAATGCATATCTTTCTTATGACAAAGCTGGGCTTTCCCTCGAGGGACATGTCACTGCTCACAATGTTCAGGCAATGTCGGTCTTTGTGGCCAACTTACAAACTGTGCCCATTGATAAGATTTGCCAAGATGCTACATGGTCCTCCATCCATACTTTTGCGGCCCACTACTGTTTGGATAAGGACTTCTGCTGGGATGCAACCTTTGGCAAGGTGGTCCTTCATCTCTTTGGTATGTAGAAACAATTCTACCCCCCCCCCGCCCACACTGACCACATCTCTGTAACTGGGAAGTTGAGGTCAATGACCTTGTCCGACTTTAACTGTGTCCTCTGAGATCTGGGAGCTAGGGAGTCCCATACGTGAAGACTAAATTCCTGTTGTTCCCGGAGATCACCTGTTACAGATGAGTAACTACGCTATCTCCAGGAACAAGCAGGAATGTAGTCTTCACAACCCGCCCACCTCCCCGTGGAGTTGTAAGGTTCTCTTTCTTCTCTCTTCTATACTCTCCTTCAGCTATATACTCACCTGAGGAAAGTACGTTGAAGAGTGGGAAGGCACCAGCACAGGCATGGTTGATTGCTCCCAAAAGCTTTCCTATTGGTAGCTGGGGAGCTTCCCGCACGGGCTCCATCATTACCCGATGTCACACATGTGAAGACTAAATTCCTGCTGTTCCCAAAGATCACCTGTTACAGGTGAATAACTATGCTTTCTTTCCTTCGGTCTTTATTGACGAAGATGCAGGGAGGTTACCCATGCCTGAAATGGTATTTAAAGGTGATGTATCAGAAGAATTGAAAGAAATATCGATAAACCAGAAAGATGTATTACAACTGTTTGATAAACTGAAGAATAGTAAATCATCTGGACCAGATGGTATACATCCGAGGGTGTTGAAAGAACTGAAATATGAGATTGCAGACCTACTATTAGTAATCTGTGAACTATCATTAAAATCATCTGTAATACCTGAAGATTGACAAATGGCAAATTTAATGCCAGTTTTTAAAAAGGGTTCAAGGGGCAATCCAGGAAACTATAGATCAGTGAGCCTGAAGTCTGTACCAGGCAAAATAGTAGAAATGATTATGAAATTAAATTACTGAACATGTAGATAGTCATGGTTTAATGGGAGAAAGCCAACATGGATTTAGCCAAGGAAGTTCTTGTTTTACTAATCTGTTATATCTTTTTGAAGATGTGAATAAACAGGTAGACAAAGTTGAGCTGGTTGATATACAGTAGTGTATCTGGATTTTCAGAAAGCTTTTGACAAGGTCTCTTATGACACACTTGGCAAAACTAAAAAGTCATGAGATAGAAAGCAGTGTACTACTGTGGATCAACAACTGGTTCGGGCGCGAACTCCATCTTCAGCCGCCTCGTCCCTCCGGCCCAGCCACAGCTCTCCCAGGCGGGATTGAGCTCGCCAGAGCCGGAAGCAGCCTCCTGCAACGTGCTCAGCCCAATCGGGGCTGCCGACACAGGATAAAAAGTGCCATCGGGCGTGCCTGCGCCTGAGGGCCTCGCCAGAGGGCCCTTTGGCGTAGCCCTTAGGTGGTGGCCAAACCTTGAGGCCCCCCCCTACCCATGCGGTATCGACCCGCCGGCCTGACCAGAGCGACTAGGAAAGAAGCCAGCGAGAAAACTCCCAAGTAAGCGACACACACAACACCCCACCGGACAGTTAACCCTAAACTGACCAGACAAATAACGGCTCACCGCACTCTGCATTGGCTATAGAACCCAGGCAGTAGTAGAGCCGTTGGAAACGGCCACCATTTACTGGCTTACCTGATTAACTGCCTGTGATAGTCCGCATTGCTGGCCTCATTTACCCGCCTGTGTTAGTACAAATTGCTTGCCTGATTTACCTGCATGTGATAGTACGGATCACTTGCCTGATTTACCTGCCTGTGATGGTACAGATTGCTTGCCTGATTTACCTGTCTGTCCAAAAAGGGGACTCACGACCGCTGGCAGCTGGGGATATACCCAGAATGGCGCCCTCACTCATCGCCTTAGCTTGCTGCTACCTCCTCTCTGGATGGCTCAGCAGCACACAGGCCTTCTCTTCTACCTGCAATCCTATACCAATTCTACAGAGCCATGGGAGGAGATGGTCAAGTACCCCCCACCACACGACAAAGGAAGCTAAGCGCACCTCACCCCCACTTACTATACATCGCACTGCAACATTCCAAAAAAGCCAAACCAGAGAAGCACCCCCACCCCCACAACCCAAAATATGCCTCATAAACGCACGCTCAATCCACAAGAAATGGCCAGCTATCTCAGACCTGATAACCCTCCCATGACCTTGACATACTATTGATCACAGAGACGTGACTATCGGACTCAGATACGGTCCTCCTCAACCAGCTTTTACCCCCCAACTTCACAATCCACACCTGCCATAGAGCCAGTCGGAGAGGTGGAGGAGTGCTCATCCTCACCAAAACAGAGCTGCTATTCCAACTGATCAACGCCACCAGCACAATGCAGCTCGATACAATCACCATAGCCAACAAACAGTTCTCCATCATTCTACTGTATAGAGCCCCGGCAGCCTCCCCAGACGATCTCTCAACAATAATCGACCTCGCCTGCAACACCCGGAACCCACGTACCCCAAGTTGGCTACTAGGCGACTTCAACCTGCCGGCCCTACAAGACACACACGCCACAGCCTTCCTCGAAGCACTCAAGGAGCTAGGGTACAAGCAACTAGTCAACGAACCTACCCACGTGAAAGGAAAAAACCTGGACCTGGTATTCACCCCACGTGCAGCCGTTGACTCATCTCACGACCCCGCGCTGTCCATCACCCCAGTCCCCTGGTCTGACCACAAACTAATCAGATTCCAAATACCGGTGCACCACCACTGCCACAAAAGCACCATAGGTTTGGCTGACATCCCCAAAGCACCAATACGAAGATTCCGACCCTTCGACAAAGAAGAAATCCTGAGTAAAACCCTCCCGCTCCTCATCACGACAGCACCCTGCCTTGAGGAAATGATCTCTAGCTGGGATAATAGCCTCAGCTCCATTGCTCAACTGCCACCAACAAACAAGCCTCCAAGAAAGCGAAAGGCCGCGCCCTGGTATTCCACCAAACTGTGAACGTCACTCCTCCACCTAAAGAAGTTGGAAAGATGATGGCGCCGGTCACGCTCCACCGAGGACCAGAGAGCATACAACTCACACTTAACAAGACACCGCGAAGTAGTAACAGAGAAAATGAGGCAATTCCACACAGACCTCCTGAAACGATCTCTAAGTAAACCACATGACTTGTTCAATCTTGTCAAGGACTTAACAAAAGAACCATCCCCAACCAACCAAGCGAGCTCCAACCTCAGGAATTTGCGGACTACTTACAATCAAAATCATGCCAGTCCAACAAGACCACATCCCCCACCCCCTCACATGAGCCACCTCCTCCAACTCCGCTGACCACCACCTCTTCCTCATCCAAGAAATGCATTGAGGATACCATCGCTACCATCAACACCACCACTGCACCAAATGACCCCTGCCCAGCCTTCTGGATAAAAGCGCTATGTTGCGAATTCAGTCCGTTCCTAGCCAGACTCATGGAACAGTAATTCTCAACAGGCTCGTTCCCGCGTAGGCTGAAACACACTTCCATCAGGCCGCTGCTGAAAAACAGCAAACTGGACCCCTAGAAGGTCAATTCGTACAGGCCAATATCAAGCATCCCACTACTTGCCAAGATAATTGAAAAGGTAATCCAACGCCAAATCCAACACCACATCGAGACCGCCGCTCCTCTGGACCCATGCCAGCTTGAATTCAGGGAATCTCATGGGGTGGAAACCCTCCTTACCACCCTCTTTAGTACCATAATCGCTGGCACCGACAACACCCGACAAGGGTTTGCCCTTATCTTTATGGATATAGCCGCAGCATTCGACTGTGTAAGCCATGAGCTCCTCTTGGTGCGTCTCAAGGAGAAGGGGCTACAGGACTCCAGCCCTAAGCTGGTGCAAATCATACCTGACTGACAGATGGCAGCACGTACGATCCGGCGCTACAACATCAGAACCATTCCATCAGAGGCAGGGTCTACCGTGGGGATTCTCCCTCTCAGCCCTGATATTCAACATATACATGCAGCTCATCTGTGCCCTTATCCAATCTTTCAATGTCGCCTGCCTGGTATATGCCAATGACGTACTGCTTTACATGCCATTCTCAACCGACCAGCCGGACTTCTCCCCACTAACAAGCTGCTTTGACGCCGTATCCAACTGGCTCCACACTCAAAACCTCCGAATAAACCACAAAAAGACAGACGTCCTTTTCATTACAAGGAACCAAGGCTTCACCCCTCCCGCCTACTTAAAGGTCAAAGAAGCTGAGATGCTAACCAAACCCACAATTCGTTACCTAGGAGTCACATTAGATCAACGGCTGGACATGAAGGCCCATATAAGCAGCACAGTAAAGGCAGTTTACCACAAGATACGGGCACTCCGGCATCTACGTCCCCTGCTAGATACAGAGGACTTCCAGACAATCTATCAAGCACTGGTAATCCCTCATTTCGACTACGCCAATGCAGTTCTACAAGGACTCCCGCATACCACCCTGAATCCACTCAAACTCGCATTGAATACCATGGCCAGAATTCTACACGGAGCTTCCAAGAAGGATCACATAACACCAATCCTGAAACACCTCCACTGGCTTCCCATCCACTGCAGACTCTCATTTAAAATTCTATTAATGACCTTCAAGACCATCAACAAGCTCTCCTCCACCTCCCTCACGGAGCTAATCCACCTCATGCCCCCTCTAACAGATCCAGAAGATCCGCAGCGGTCAACACACTGGTAATTCTGAAGGCAACAACAAAATGCACCCAGGCAGCGATAAACGGGGCATTTAAGTTCTATGCACCCAGATGGTGGAATGCCCTTCCGTCCAACATCCGGGCAATCTCCGACCTTGCCCAATTTAGGAAGGCACTGAAGCACCATCTTTTCCTCAAGCACTACTCTGACAACAGCCCACAAACTGCCACCCCCCTCCACCAGGACTGCCCCACCAGCACACCCAGTACGCAATGAGGCAGCCACACCCATTGGCGCCATTATCGACCATGCATACCATGTAAATAGCTTTTGTAAATAGTCTCTACCCATCGATAGTCCCGCTCGAACTCTGACTTGATTTCCAACCTGTAAATAGTTACCCTAGTGATGTCCAAGTTACAGCACCTGTTCCGTTGTAAATACAGCGCAGCCTAGGCCGCACTGTATTAAATTTCTGTTGTATGTAAACCACACTGATTTTAAATAGCGCGGTATAAAAGAGAGACTAAATAAATAAATAAAATGTCATGAGATAGAAGGCAGTGTACTACTGTGGATCAACAACTGGTTAAAAGATAGAAAGCAGAGAGTAGGGCTAAATGGCCAATTTTCTCAATGGAGAAACATGAATAGTGGAGTACCCCAGGGATCTCTGCTGGGCCAGCTGCTTTTTCACACATTCATAAATGACCTGGAAATGAGAATGAGTGAAGTGATCAAATTTGCAGATGACACAAAATTGTTCAAAGTTGTTAAAACACAAGAGGATTGTGAAAAATTGCAAGAGGACCTTGATAAATTGGAAGACTGGAAGGCCAAATGGCAGATGAAACTTAATGGGGACAAGTGCAAAGTTATGCATCTAGGAAAGAACAGCCCAAACTACAGTTACATGATGCAAAGTTCCATCACCCATAAAAAAAGATTTTGGTGTCATCATGGATAATACTTTGAAACCCTCCGCCCAGTGTGCAGCAGCAGCCAAGAAAGCAAAGAAAATGCTAGGAATCATATGGAAAGGAATGGGGAATAAAGCATAGGATATTATAATGCCTCTGTGTTGTTACATGGTGTGACTTCATCTTGAATATTGTGTGCAATTCTGGTCACCGTATCTTAAAAAGAATATAGCGGAATTAGAAAAGCTACAGAGAAGAGCCACCAAAATGGTAAAGGGGATGGAAGGATACCCCTATGAGGAAAGGCTTAAAAGGTTAGGGCTTTCCAACTTGGAAAAGATATGGCTGAGGGGGAGATATGATAGAGATCTGTAAATTAATGAACTGAGTAGGACTGGTAAACATAGATCGGCTGTTTCTCCAGGAACAAGCAGGAGGTCAGTCCTTACATATGGGTGACGTCAGATCCGACTGAGCCCTCGCGGAAGCATCTCCCCAGTTTTCAAAGAAAGCCTTTGGGAGATGCCACCACGCATGCATGGTCCCCTTCCTGCCCAAGGGTGCCATCTTACTCAGTTTCCTTTTTTCTGCAGAGCCCAACAGAAGTATGTCTTTTTTTCCCAGAAAAAGTTGATTTATTTGTGCAGTAACTGCCTTTCTTTTCTCCAGTTGCACCAGTCCCTTTCCTGCCTCTGAGCTCATTGCCCCAGCGTCGAGTCTTTGACCCATTTTAGGAATTTTTTTCCCCCCCCCCCAGGGTGGTTCATGCTTTTTTCCTGTCAGCTGGCTGCATTGAGGATCTTCAACCTTGCTCAGGTTCTTTTTGTCCCAATGGTCAGTGGGTGTAAAAAGTGTCATCCGTGTGCAAAAAATGTCTCGCCGATACACACGATTGCTGCCTCTAGTGTCTAGGGGTTGACCATGACCTGGAGGTTTGCACTCTGTGTAAGAAGATGTCTGCAAAAGCTATCTAGTGCTATCAGCAAAAGCAAGACTATGTCTTCCAGAGATCAGACTCTGCCCCAGTATCCCCGGAAGCCTCACACTCTAAGGCTCTGCATACATAGTAACATAGTAAATGACGGCGGATAAAGACCAGTATGGTCCATCTAGTCTGCCCAGTAAGATGGAAAGAGTAGGTGCACCTGCCACTCCGTGCAGCCAACCCCTGCATGGGTCCTTGAAGTTGCGTAAAGACCTGCGGTGCCCGATAGGGCCACGAACACGCTGACATGGGTTCTCTGGTTCCCCCCAGATTTGGAAAAGCTGACTGGCTACCCTGGGGTCCAGTTGCCACTCATGCGGCTGGAGAACTCTACTTAGCCTGTCGGCCAGAAGATAGTCCTGGCCTGGTAGGTACACTGCCCACAGGAGGATACCTTGTTGGATTGCGTACGAGCAGAGGACCAGTGCCTCATGACAAAGGATACGAGACCCCGTGCCCCCCCTGTTTGTTCACGTAGAACATCACCACCTAGTTGTACGTCTGGACCAACACTGGCTGGTGACGCAGGTGGTGGCAGAAGACTCGCAGGGCTAAGTATATGGCTCAGAACTCCAGGAGGTTGATCTGCTGGGTGCTCTTGTCTGGTGATCAGTTGCCCTGGGTGCAGGGCTCCCCAGCCGAGCAGGGGGAGTCCATGGTGAGGATCCTTGGGCTCGGGGCCTAAAAAGGCATGCCCATCTCGAGATGCTGGAGAGATTGCCACCAGATCAGGGCGTCTACCAGTTGGCGGGTTACAGAGACTCTATCTCGGAGGTGACCCATGGCCTGAGACCACTGGTCCCGGAGACACCACTGCACAGCCCTCATGTGAAGGCGAGTGTCTAGGGTGACGTGGACTGTGGAGTCCATGTGCCCGAGGAGGCGCAGAAGAAGCCGAGCAGGCACCGAGGGATGGTACTGTATGTCCCATGCCAAAGTCCTGAGATGGTTGGCTTGGTCTCCGGGCAAGAAGGCCTTCGACTGGAGAGTGTTGAGTTTGCCCCGATGAACTCCAGACACTGTATCGAGAGGAGGTGAGACTTGGGGTAGTTTGACAAACTCCAAGTGTTGCTGGACCTGGATGGTGTGTGCGGTGGCCTGCTGCACCTCTGAGTCCATGCCTCCCTTTATGAGCCAGTCCCCCAGGTAGGGGAAGACAGACACCCTGGAGGCGGAGGACGGCAGCCATGACTGCTGGGCATTTTGTGAAGACTCTTGGGGCTGAGGCCAAGCTGAAGGGGAGCACCCTGTACTGAAAATTTCTGCCCCCTACTACCTGTGGTTGGGATGAATGAGGACGTGAGTATAAGCATCCTAGCATAGCCACTCTCCCTACTTGGAGGTATGGCAGCAATGTTCCAAGGGAGAGCATCTTGAACTTCTCCCTCACCAGGAATTTGATGAGGTTTTGCCGGTTGAGGATGGGCCTTAGGTCCCCTGTCCTTTTTGGCACGAGGAAGTACCTGGAGTAAGAACCCCTTGCACTTGAGATGGTGGGGCACTGGTTCCACCACTTTGTCCTTGAGAAGACCTGCCAACTCCTTCAGAAGAAGGTCCCTGTGAAGGAGAGACCTGAGGGGCTCTCCTGAGAAATAAGGGGGGGATGTCCGAGTCAGGTGGAGGAGGTATCCCTCCCTGACCACCCAAAGTGCCCAGGAGTCGGTGGTGATGGTCAACCACCTCTGGACATAGAAGGCCAGACCTCCTCCTGTGGGATGCTGATCTCCTGGGATAGATAGGCTATGCTCAAGGAGTCAAAAACTCCCCCCCTGGTTGGGCCAGAGCTGGTGCCTGGGGTTTTGGAGCCTTCTGTTTACGAGGGCCATGCCCATGTCCCTTGGCCTACTGACCCTGTTGGTAAGCTGGGGAGGCCGAAAAGGTAAGTAGTTTCTGTAAGCAGCTCCCTTCTTTAGGTAGAAGGACTTTTTACCCGAACCCTTCCATCGGGGAGGGGAAGTGGTCTTTTTTGAGAGCCTGGTCCTCATGAACTCAATCTCCAGCTCGGCAGCCTTGTTGGTTATGAGTTTGCCAAAGAAGTTCTCTCCTTGGCATGGGACATTGACCAATTTGTCCTGAACCCACAGCTGTAAATTTTGGAAGCCCGGGCTCCAGCGGACTTGATACATCGAGTCGAGCCGTTTGCTTATCACCAATACTGAGGCCGGTGTCTCCCACATTCGGAGCATCAGCCATTCCAGGATGGGAGGGATGGGCACCATGAGGAATTCCCATGGAGGAGCCTCATAGTGGAGGATTTCCAACTCATCCGCCCGAGGGTGGTCTTCCGACAACGTAGGGAATGCCAGGGCCTTTGACATATCCTTGACAAAATCAAGGAAGCCCATATCCTCCAGCGGGGACCTCCGTCGAGGCTCCGAGAAGGGAGAGTTGGATTTGACGTCGTGGTTGCGACGGGTATCGGGGGACTCTTCGTTCTCCATCTCCCACTCGAAGTAGGCCATTGAGGACTTGTAGGAGGGCCGCTCCTTGGGGCTCCCAATACTCCGTGACCGGTGCCCAGTATACTTGTCGGGGATGACTGTGGTCCCTTCGAGCAGGACTTGGTTCGCAGCTTCGGCCAAGAATTGACTTTAGGCTAAAGGACCTTGAGGATCGGCTCGGCCTCCAGGGACATCTTGGATGTCGAGGGCCCGGTGGTCAGGGTGGATGAACTAGTCATGCCAGACAACAGCGCCCACTGCTGGTTCATGAAGGCAGACAAGCTGTGCTCCAGGTCCACCATTCTGGACTCCAGACCAGAAGCTCCACAGCCTTCGGCGCGGGCACCGAGGAACTCTGTCTCAACGCCGGTTCCCCCGAAAGAGAATCCTCGATGAGGATGATGTCTGGGGACCAAGGCTGGTCTGTGGTCAGATCCTTTCGGGGGTTGGTGGTTCTTCCTGGGTTCCCTTGAGGGAGACCTCCTTTCTGAGGACCGATGATGGAGCTCGGGTTCGGGAGGTTCTGCCCGAGATGTCGAGGCCTCAGATGAGCCTCTGGCCTTCAGGGGCACCGGGGATTCGGGGAAAAACTTATCGTGCTGCTGCTGGCGGTTCTTGAGGGCCTTACTGTCCTTTTCCAGAGACCGCAGGCTGCTGGGTCGTGGTCTGGCCCAAGGCAGCGGAGACAGCAGTCGTGTGTGTCATCAAAGACATAATTTTAGAGCACCGATCACACTTCTTAAAGCCACTGGTAGCTATAAGGGTAAAAAGTACCCCAGTGAGGTCGAAGACTCTCCAGGCTGCCAGTTGGAGAAAAAGGTGCAGAGATGCCAGGAAAAGAGATAATGAAAACTGCAAAAATAGACCTGAACTCAATGCCGAGGCAGCAAGGTCGGGTGGCGGGAAGAGTACCGGTGTGATACCGGAGATGAGTATGAAACTCAGAGAGAAAAATTAACTTTTTCCGTTGACAAGCCAGACAATGTCTGGCTCCATGGAAAAAAGGAGACTGAGCAAGATGGCACCCTTGGGAGGGAAGGGGATCATACAGGCATGGTGTCATCTCCCAAGGACTTTATTTGAAAGCTGGGGGGTGCTTCCGCGAGAGCTCCGTCGATGCCAACGTCATCCATATGTGATGACTGACTTCCTGCTTGTTCCCGGAGAAAAAGTATCACTCAATATTTTTTTTAACTGCCTCTATTTCTGCACAGTCTTTTTTGGAATGTTAAGTAATGGAAAAAATGTAAATGTGCAAACAAGTCAAGCTGGGAAATGTTTTTGCTAATAATACGTGACACATTGATACTTTTGTGTTTAGGATACGTAAAAAAAAGGAAGAAAGATTAAAAGAACAAGAACTAAAGATGAAGGATAAACAGGAAAAGATAAAGGAAGATGAGCGAAGAAGTGGCCTGAAAGAAATGACTGCAGGGTACGATTACTTTGTATTTGACTTTAGAATGAATATTGTCCCCTGTGTTTTGTGCAGTAATGGCTGTATTATACCCTGGTCTATATGCAAGGATAGAATGAATAATCCTTAGATAGGAAAGGTTGCACAGACAGAAGCCTTCCTAAAAGACTTGTGAATGTTATAATTAAGCTAAAGAAATTCTGTTTTCCCCTGCCTGAACAGAGAATCAGAGAAGGGCTTTCAGAACAAACCAAAAATGTGTATCAGAACTAATTAGTGTTTTGACTATATATTTTTCTATAGCATTTCCTTCTTACAATATGATTGTATACTGATCTTTATCTGCCGTCATATACTGTATACTGTCATATACTGTGTGTGTGAAAAATGAGCGTGCTAGCAATATAATTGCTTTCCTATTGTGTGGATTCAGTTTTAGAAGGGTTTGGCCTAATAGTCACATCAGAATGAGTGCTGAGATCTTTATGCAGTTAGCTTCATTCACAGGTACCAGGGGATATTTCTTTCCTCTTCATAACGTTCTCTCCTGACCATTCATAGTTTGGTCACTGCAGCAACAAATCTGAGGCTGTGAACTATGTACTGTCTTCCCTAAGTCCCAATACTCTTAGGTAGGCTAACCACATTGTACCTTTCAGAATTTTGTCATGAGATTTAAATCAAGCCACAATGTGCTGTCTTTCCTTATTGATGACCAAGGCCCTCTTCTCCACAAGTAGCTATGAAAACTGCTTTCACAGCTTATCCAGCTGACTTGGGATGCAGAAGACATGATCTGCAGATTGAACCAGGTACCATCTGAGTTCCAGGGCTAGCCTTTGGAGTGTTAAAAGGTTTTGGCTTGGCTTTTTTTTGTTTTGTTTTTTTGTTTTTACATCTCTAGCATATTGAAATTGAAAGTGCTTATGTTCTGTAGGTTACTAGATAAAGTAGATATGTATGTTTAATCAGAATATAGTTGCATGACTGCTTTTGGGAGTGGAAAGAACTGTTTCATTTTCCACTTTTTTTTAAATCAGCTACATTGTTGAGAGAAGCCTGATTAAGGTTAAGTTCATTTGGGTGTCTAGGGCTTTGTCCTGTATTACATGGTTTCTCTCTTACTGGTCTTGCATGTGCACTAGGTGCAAGGAGCTCTTTGCCCTTAGGGAACGAGTCCGATCTCTGGAGGCTAGAGTAGCAGATTTGGAGGACATAAGGAAGACAGAGATATGTAGATAAGACTTACAGGGACGTGGTACTGAAGTCCCACCTCAAGTCTGGCAGCCTCTCAGTTGCCATGAAGGAGAGAGGTCATGTGAAAGGAGAGCATCACCTCAGTGTGGCAGGAATGGTACTGTAGCTAGGACCTGTCCTCCAGGTGATCTAAAAAACCTCTCACATCAAGGAGGTTCCTCCAGGACATGTCCATGAGGGAAGGGTTAGGATGGCTGTTATAGTTGGTGATTCGATCATTAGGCATGTAGATAGCTGGGTGGCTGGTGTGTACATGAGGATCACATGGTAATATGCCTGCCTGGTGTGAAGGTAGCGGACCTCAAGCGCCGCCACCTAGACAAGGTTTTAGTTAGTGCTGTGAAGGGGGTCTGCTGTCTTCGCACATGTTGGTACCAATGACATAGGAAAGTGTAGTAGGGAGGTTCTGGAGGCCAAATTTAGGCTTTTAGGTAGGAAGTTGAAATCCAGAACTTCCAGGGTAGCATTCTCTGAAATGCTTCCTGTTCCACGTGCAGGACCAAAAGGCAGGCAGAGCTCCGTAGTCACAATGGGTAGCTGAGATGATGGTGCAAGGATGAGGGTTTTGGATTTGTTAGGAACTGGGCAACATTCTGGGGAAGGGAGGGCCTTTTCCAACGGGATGGGCTCCACCTTAACAGGGATGGAAGTAGACTACTAGCATTAACCTTTATAAAGGAGATGGAACAGTTTTTAAACTAGATAATAGGAGAAGGCTGACAGTCACCCAAGAGCGCATGGTTCGGAACAATGTATCCTTGAATACTAGCAAAAGAAGGAAGTTACGGCATTCCGACAGAGAGGTTCCAATAAAGATAAAAGTAACCCAGATGCCCTTAAGTACAGAGCTGAAAGATTCCAAATTACCCCTATCAACTGATAACCAGATTAATGTGAATAAAATACAACCTCTAGAAGGTCTGTATGCAAATACTAGAAGTTTCAAAAATAAAATAGGAGATAGAATGTATAGTCCTAAATGAAAGGTTAAGAACATAAGATATGCAATACTGGGTCAGACCAAGGTCCATCAAGCCCAGTATCCTGTTTCCAACAGTGGCCAATCTAGGTCATAAGTACCTAGCAGTCTCCCCAAAAGACACAGGTTCCTCAATGCTTGTATTGGGTTAGATTTGATTGGCATCTGAGACCTGGTGGAAGGATGACAACCAATGGGTCACTATGATACCTGGGTACAAACTATATTGCAATGATAGGGTAGATCAAATTGGTGGAGGGGTTGTGCTCTGTATTAGAGAGGGCATAGAGTCACAGAGGATTAAAGTTTTGCAGGAAAGAAAATACACTGTAGAATCTGTGGATAGAAATTTCATGTAAAAGGGGGAAGGCAATGGCAGTGGGGGTGTACTACCGATCACCTGGCCAGAATGAACAGGCGGGTGATGAAATGCTAAAACAAATCAGAGAAGCTAACAAAAGTTACAACACAGTAATTGGTGATTTCAATTACTCTGATATTGATTGGGTCAGTGTCATAGCAGGACATGCTAGGTAGATAAGTTTCTAGATGAAATAAATATAATAAAAATATTATGCTGTTACCTCATCACCACAACCCTACCTCCAAGCTCCTATACCTTACAGACACACCAAAAACCCATAATTATATACCCCTTCCAGTTTGCTCAGGCCCTCTTTCGCTACAATCTAGTACCCACCAGAAACAACCAGTCATATAGTGCCCACTCCCAGAAATTCAGGCAACACCGTAGATTAGTCCATATCCCAATTACCCCCTCAGCACTTCACAGAATACCACCTCTTGCCTTCAGGGCATCATGATAAGCGCACGTTCCATACGCAACACACTACCAGTAATCCGAGACCTGATTATTGATGAGTCCCCCGACTTCCTGTGTATCAAAGAAACCTGGCTCACATCGAAAGACTCTGTCATAATAAACCAGTTACGCAAAGATGGATACACAATATTTAAGTGCCCGAGAGACACTGAGAGAGGAGGTGGAGTCCTTATGACCAAAACCAGCCTCAACATGACCACAAGCATTTGCACAAACACTGATAATGTAGGTTTAATTAAAATTGAAAACAGATCCACTGCAATCTGTCTCCTTTATTGTCGTCCTAACAACAATCACCTAAATCTGACCACCATACTTGAATCAGCCTGTGCCTCCCTAATAAAAAAAAAAAAAAAAGCACACATCATACTGGGAGATTTCAATCTAGCATCTCTCCCGCCACAACAATCTGCAGACTTCCTGGACTTTATGGATAATCTAGAATCTCCAGGAACAAGCAAGAATGAGTCTTCACATATGGGTACATCGGTACCGACGGAGTCTGCGCGGGAACGCTTCCCAGCGTCCAATCAGAAAGCCTTTGGAAGCATCCCAACATGCCTGCGTGCTGCCTTCCCGCCTTCCCAACTGCCTCTCCTCAGTTTTTGTTTTTCCGCGGAGCTGGCAGGATGACGTCCTGTCACCGCAGAAAATTCATCTTTTATTTTTCAGTTTTCTTGTGGTCGCGGCTGCCTTCCCCAATGCCACCGGTACCGCCGGTGTTTCTTTTTTCTTTTCTTGTAAAATTTTTCCTTTTTAAGGAATATATTTTTCCTTCCTAGTGTCTCAAGGTTTTTCAGGCCTGCTAGGCCTCTCTACTTTCCTTCATGGAACCGCCAGCCACTATCCCCAAGAAATGTACAAACTGTGGCGGTACAAACTTCATTTTGGACACTCACAATTGGTGTCTAACCTGTTTGGGTCCTGACCATTTTCCTAGAGTGTCCCTCCTGCAATAGTATTGTGGGAAGAAGTTTTCAACATCGAGTTCCCCTCGACACATGGTCCCCATCCAACTTCAGGGCACCGACCATATCTTCTTCTACACAAGATCAGGTAACCCAGAAACAGTCTGTTAAGACTAGCCAGTCCTCGAGTGGCAAATCTCATGCACAGCATAGAGATGCCTCCAACCTTGCCCTCGAGAATCCACTGGTTTCAAAACGCCGGTGGGAGTCTTCGGCCTTCAAAGCACGTGTGGGGTTTCAGGTTGTTCCTGAGGTTCACCCCTCACAGAACATACCTGAGCCATGCCTGGTGGTGGCATCCACTTCGAGCGGTACAGATTCCCCGGCATCGGCAATGGTGTTGGATGAAACATTCCTCACCAAGGATCATCATCTGGCGTCCTTCGTACCTAAGGGGCCGTTGGATACGCTGCAGACCGACCTTCCAGTATCGGTATCGTCCCCGGCACCGATACTTGTACCGACGTCGGTACCCTCCAGATGTGCATCGATAGACTCGCTTCCTTCGATGCCGAGTCTGGAATCGATCTCCAGTCTTGGAGGACTGGGTACCGACTCGCCTTGGTACTGACACCAGAAGGTACATAAGGCTCGGTTCCGATAATTCGGATCCGGCACTCTCGGTGTCTTCGATGCCGTTAGAGTTGCCACCGGTGAGCCTTCATCCACCGGTATCGGATACGGTACCGAAGTCGGTACTGCTATCCACAGTACCATTCCTGTCGGTGCCTTCCATGCTTCTCTCATCAGGCTCGCTTCCCTCGATACCGAGTTTGGAATCGATCCCTAGCATGGACGATGTGCTACCGACTGTCGCTGGTCCGGACCTCCTGCAGTACCGGCGACCATCCTATAAGGATCCCATACTGCACCATTCAGGATCTTCTACCTCGGTGCCAACGCTAGTTCTTCATCAGATCTAGCCTATCCAAAAGAAGTTCCCTCTGGGGATCCTTCTTTTCAGGCTTTCCTCCTGGATATGGCAAAATCACTTGCCATTCCTATTCCTGGACAGGATCCTACACAAGGGAATACAGGATCCCTCTATATTCCTGGCAAAGCAAAGGAAAACATCATGCTTCCTTTACATCATTCCTTGCAGGATCTCCTTCTATGAATGGGGGAAGCTCCTTTAAAGGTACCCCCACCTTCCAGAGCAACTGATCTTCTATATCAGGTGCCCCCCTCTCCAGGATTTCAAAAGACTCAACTTCCTCATCATTCCATTGTTGTGGAATCAGCAATGAGGCGGGTGAAGAGTACTAAAAAGCACTCTTCTTATCCGCCAGGTCATGAGTCTAAGACTTTAGATGCCTTTGGACGCCAAACTTTCCAGGCATCCATGCTTTTTCAGCAAGAATTCTCTCATATATTTTTTATATGGGCTTATCTCTTGAGGAGGTCACAAAGAAATTACATCTTTTGACTCCTTTTCTTCAAGAGCCCAAGAGTGCAGACTATTCCTCACTGGTTAGTCATGCTCAAAATGTCTCTACATTCTTACTCGTGCTTCCCTAGACTCCTTTGAGTCTGTTAGCAGGACTTCTGCTATAGCTATAGGAGCACGACGTAAAGCCTGGCTCCAGGCTTCAGACTTGGACAAATGGGCACAAGTTAGACTGGGAAATACTCCTTGCACTGGAGAAAATCTCTTTAACAAGGAGTCTTTACTCCAGGTTGCTCAGTTAACAACTGACCGTCCTGTTTCTAGAGGCTGTCCTACGCCTTTCGCTTTCCCAGTAGGTAGGAAATGTCCTACCAAACTTTCTTCCCCTAGGGGGGAGAAGGTTTTATCCATCATCTGCCCATCACACAGATGTTCCCAAACAGGGGAAACATCGCCCTGGTCTGAAGAATCCACAACCTCAACATGGTCAACAAACCCAGCAGTTGCAGGGTTTCAAATAGATCATTGTCCCTCTTGGTTGGTGATTAGGGTAGCAGTCTGCTTCTTTTCACTTGCAGTATCTGCACTAAATTTTTCCTAACCTACCTAGATCTCTCTTCATGAGACATTTTTCTCTAACTCTGAGTCTTTATGATGATCATGCCCATACTTAACACATTTTCCCCTTGGAGAAAAGAGAGGTAACAACTATCAATAGACAGTTGTTTCCCTCTACTGGCATGTATCATCTCACCTGTCAGAGACTTCCTCCATAGTCGGTCTCTTGCAACTCTGTCTTACCTCCCTCTTACTACAACATTTGGTTTGTAAGAGTGGCTCTTTTACACTGGTAAGCCCCTATGGTCCTCTACCTGTTCTACCGGGTGATTCTCCCTTCTGGAGTTGTCTCCCCCCCTTGTTACCTTAGGGCAGCTCATCAGACAATAGGAACTCCTACCATGTCTGTTCTTTTTCCCAATCTAAAAAAGGAAGAGGGAAAAGAATTTTTCCACGCTGCCCTGGTAGTTGCTGCAGATACAGCAATTCCTAGTGGTTAACCACTGGTTTTGTTCACTATACAACCAGGGATTCCCCTCCACTAGCAATCCTCCTAGCCTCAGTGCTAAGTCCCAAACAGGTTATCAACCTCGTTTGGGAATCCCTATTATCACAGTCTGGTTGGTTAACTTCTATTCTTCGCCCCCTTATCCTTGGCAGAATAGCTGGTTACCTGCTGGCTTTCCACAGCCAGTTTTTTCTTCTAACCAACCTGCAACATGCTCTCTGCATCTCTTCAGAGTAGCTTTGCACTATGGGCCCTTGCTAGAAAGCATCAGTATCTTGTCTAGCAGATAACCCCAGATGGTTAGGAGGGGTTCCCCCAGTCATGTTCCATGTCTGGCAGGTATTCCCTACCCTTACCATCTCATCTTAAATCTCTTTTGAGGCATAAGCCTCAGGCCTTTCACTATGTGAAAACCTAAAGGAGGGCCAATTCTCTGGCTTGTCCCATATCTCCTTGGGTCTTCTCGTCAGAGATAATTTTCTTCAATGGCAGCTAGAGGACGCCTAACACCCATCTTGCCCTCATAGGAGGGTCACTAGGGTATCTTCCTCTAGGGGCGTCCTCTATCCATTCTCCATACTGCAATTCTGGAGAGATCTGAACTTCCTGTCTGCAGACTGAAGTTCTCTGCAATTTTCACGTAGGCCATCCTGGTTATTCAAGAGCTCAAATTCTGCAAAGAATTCTGCCTTGTCTTGTCAGGGGGACCTTTCCTCTGACTTTGCCAGTCATAACCAGGAAAAGACGATTCTCTATGTATCCATTCAAGCAGGTATCAACCTTCTTGCTGTCAGATGAATCTTCATCTCTCCCTATATCCCTAGGGGGGATGAGGTTCTATGGACATCTCTCCATCCACATTCCTGGAGACATGTGTCTATATGCCTACATATTCATATATATATATATATATATATATATATATATATATATATAGATATATAGATAGATATAGATATAGATATATAGATATATAGATATATAGATACATATATACTTATCTATATCTATCTCTGTGTCTTATGCCCATCCATATCTCTTTATGGATATATGCATATATACCCTATATGTGTATACTGTATATATTAACACACAGAGAGAGAGAGAGATCTGTATCCATCTACTTATCTGTTAGGTTCAGATATTCTTACATTCCTATATGATCCTGACAGATGGGCACTACCCCTATCAATGCTGTGCCAGCATACTTAGGGGGCTACACTTATAACCACTTCCTGTGCTAATTAACAAACCTTTTCCTTACCATAACCTTTTAAGGTTTAGGTACTCCTGAAGCTCTCCATGTATACAGGGGTCTCCATACCCTTTCTTCCCTACATGGACTGATTCCAACCCCAGTCCAGTTGGGTCAGACTCATTTTTTCTCTTGGTCCAAGGTTTGTACTATTTTGGACCAAAACAGCTTAAACTTTCTTTAATAGTACCTTCTGCGTCTCCGCTGAAGCTCTACCTCTTATACTACCCCAGTTTTTCCCCTGGGGCTATTTCTCACCCTGAAGGGTTCTGACCTCCACTTGTTTTCGTTCTACTTTATTACCTCTACTTCTCAGTGAGGTACCCCTTGAGCACATTCACTGGCTCTTCTAACAGATCCCTCTGTAGCTCAGGGGACTTGTGCAGTGCTAACAAGGGAGGCCCAGATTACAGTATTATACTACTAAATGCCCTCTATACAGGGTCTTCCTCTTTTGAAGCCCTGTTCTAGCCAGCTGTTCCACAGCTCCTTCTGTATTCAACTCCTACCCTCCATCCCCAGGATGCCTGAGGTCCTGAGGAATAGCATGGCTCGTTCTAGACTTGCAACATGCTAGGACTCCCTCTGGGCATCTTAGCTTGGCAGTCCCCATATGTGAAGAGCCCCGTTCTATCTGTGGGTTTGCAAGGTTTCATAGATATTTATATGCCCATAGTAGAGATTCTAATTCATTCGTGGAGAAGGATATTCCGTTTTTGTATTCATTGTATTTAATTTGTTACACATTATTTTATGATATTTGTTTGGCTTAATTTTTAACATACATAAGATTCATTTGACATGCTCTTATGTTGCTCCCTGTTGTATTAGAACTTATGGTTTATGGTTTAGGCATTTGATATACCGCCCTTTACTTACGCATCAGAGCAGTTTACACATATATACTAACAGGTACTTTTTATTCCCTTGTCCCCCAAAGGGCTCACAATCTAAGTGTACCTGAGGCAATGGAGGGTTAAGTGGCTTCTGGAGATCATTTACATATGACGTTTGTATGTTAATTATCGCCATGTACAAATTCACACAGTTGCGCATGCGCTGGCGTTTTTTTGTAATGAAGGAAGAAACAGTATATACTTCGCGCCCCCTTCGTTGCGGTTGACGCGTTTTGTTTTATACTTTAGGTAAGTACGATTCAATTTGTTGGTTGTATTTTTTTAAAGTATTATTTTTTGGCTCAGCGCACTGAATTTTGGTTACGGTATGAGTTATGTGATTATCCCATTGCAACACCCATCCTTTCAGAAGAAAACACTTTTTACAGATAATATAGGTACCAATAACCGAAGGAAGGTTTTTAGTTTTGAACCCTTCTTTAAATTTTAGAATAAAAAGCTCGGGTTTAGCGGGTGCCTTAGTCATGAGGTCGTGGATACATTCGACTACCTACTATCAGCTGTTGTTTTTTAAACAAGTGTG
The DNA here is from genome assembly GCA_033557465.1 of Ichthyophis bannanicus. Classification (NCBI taxonomy): domain Eukaryota; kingdom Metazoa; phylum Chordata; class Amphibia; order Gymnophiona; family Ichthyophiidae; genus Ichthyophis; species Ichthyophis bannanicus. The sequence goes on from CM066037.1 coordinate 214,161,516, forward strand.
AATTCAACACGCATTGATTTTGACTGCTGGGTTTTCACGGGGAACTTATACGAATCTTAGTAGAGTTAAGTTTTGGATCTCTAAGGTGGAGTATATTCCCAGTTTGGCTGATGGAACACACCTATAATGTTACACATTTTTAAGGTTACACTATATATTTTTTTAAAAAGAGAGATTTTGTTCCGTCATATATGGTGGTTAATAAACCTACTTAACAAATGGGATTTTATCTACCACGATTGGTTTTACATAAGTGGACCCCCCTTTTTTTAAATGGCGTTGTGATTGGTCATACATTCTTTTCAGACAGAAAAAAAATTTTTTTTGAGTGCTCCCCTAGTTGAGCTGCTTCGGACGGTAACTGTTTATTACATGTACGGTCATTGAGAGTGATAGTTTTTCTGGTTTGTGTTTAATACCATGTTCCATTGTATTTTTGAAGGTCTTAAAACTTGAGGTTAGGCATATTCTATTGAATTATACATAACATTTAATTATATTTTATATTTATTTATTTATTTAACAAGTTTTTTATACCGCCTTTTCCTTAAATCAAAGCGGTTACAAGACATACAAAGGTTATAAAGTAAGGGAAACATACACTGTATAAACAAAACATCAGAGTAGTAAGGTAGGATAAATAACATAGGTTAACTAATATAGAAAATCATTTTATAAAACAGCTACAATAGACGGAATCTAGTTAATTGTTTGATCCGTAGTGTTCAATGAAGAGTACTGTCTTTAATTGTTTACGAAAGTCCTTTAAGTAGTCAATTGATCATAAGTCAGGAGGGAGAGAGTTCCATATTAATGGGGCAGCTAATGAAATAATATAATATCTCTCAGGTTGTTCTCAATTCAACTGATTAATTACAAGGTATATGGTATGTATAAACCCTTGAGTGTCCCGGGTTAGGTTCACCTGGAACATCTATCAAGATATAAGGGAAAGGAAATCACAACAGGCATGTATTTGTTAGTGTTTTATTCTTTTATTCTTTTATTTCTCTTTTTACTTACTTTTGTCCTTTTATTCCTCTAATTTTAATGTGTATATTTACGATTTATTTTATATACATATAAGTGTTTTGATAAGTATGTATTTATTTATTTATAATCCTCATATTTAATCTATCCTTAACTTGGCACAGTAATTCTTTTTTGGAGCCCCCGCTACTTCGTTGTCACACTCTTGTAGTTTCCTTGAGTCATCTAAATACTGTTTTAACTATGATGTATCATTATTTATTATTTTTAACACATCATTTATTTATGGATTGTTATAAATGTATGTGTATTTATGAATGCCTATATGGTTTTTATGATATATTCATTGTATTATATATGGTTTTAATTTATTGTGTTTTATCTATAGTTCCGTACTATTGTTTATATGTACTTTTTTAAGTAATTCATAATCTATTTTTGTTGTCTATATTCAATTTTGATTTTTAATAATTTTATGTGCACTGATGATTTTCTTAATCCTTTTTATATTTATTATATTTCTTCATATTTTTTATTATTTTTATTAATGTTTGTGTGTTTAGCCAATAAGCCCCTGAGGAAGGTGTTGCGAAACACAGCCTGTGTCGGGCCTGGCTGAATTTTAATGAATAAACAGTTCTTCCATTGCAATCCACGGTTTTGGTTGGCCTTTGTCTTGGCACGTGGATAAGTGCTCTTCGTTGGTACCTGATAGCACAGTTACTTACCTGTAACAGGTGATCTCTGGGAACAGCTGGAATAAGTCTTCACAACCCACCCACCTCCCCTAGGAGTTGCTTTTTCTCTATCTTCCCTTCCTTGCGCTCTCTCTCTCTTTGTCTCAGCTTTCAAACTTAACTGAGGAGAGGCAGTTGGGAAGCAGCACACAGGCGTGTTGGGATGCTTCCAAAGGCTTTCTGATTGGATGCTGGGAAGCGTTCCCGCGCAGACTCCGTCGGTACCGACGTACCCATATGTGAAGACTTATTCCTGCTGTTCCCAGAGATCACCTGTTACAGGTAAGTAACTGTGCTTTTCATTCAGATAATGAACCATCCCACACATATTAAAGGAAACATCCTCGACCTAATATGTTACCCTACATCACTCACCACCCACCCCTGCTTCACATATCCCACTGCCAACCCAGTACCATGGTCAGATCATTTCATAATACGAATGTCTGCCATTATACCCCTAACAGAGACAGAAAACATAACACCCCTCCCTACCCCAAGATTCAGACACTTTGACAAAGACACATTCCTCTCTGAGATAGCCCCCCTTCTCCATACCCATCCCAAAGACCTTAACGAAGCAATAGAGAACTGGATCACAACTATAAATAAAGCAGCTAAACCCACCTCCCTGCCCAAAAGACCACACAAAAAACAAACTGAGAAATGGTACACCAAAGATCTCTATAACCTCAAAGACACTATGCAAGTTAGGAAAAAAGTGGAGATCCCGCAGAACATCTGAAAATAAAGAACTCTACCTCACAACATTAAACTCCTACAAGGATGCAATCCTTGAAGCAAAGAAAGCTCACCACACTATTTTACACAATAAGGCTATCAATTTCCCTAGTGGACTTTTTGATATCGTTAAATCCCTAACCAAAACACACACAAATATAACAATCACCATGGACATTAGCGCACAATCCATAGCAGACCACCTGGCACTCAAGTTAAAGAAAAAATACACCCCTAATTCATGCCCTAGTAATGACCCCATGATAACATCTAACACCCTGCACAACCCGATTGGGGGAAAAACAGCTCCTTGAAACTATTACCAAAATCAACACCACCACCTCTTACTTAGACCCCTGTCCAGTATCCTGGATTAAGGCAGTAAAAGTTGAGCTAGCTCCGGTGATAACTGAACATAGTAAATCAATCCCTCCTCCAGGGTATACTACCAGACACCCTAAAACTATCCATCATCTGCCCCATACTTAAAAACAAAACACTCATCAAAAATGATCCTTCTTCATATAGGCCGATAGCCAGTATCCCATTCGTAGCAAAGATTATTGAGAAAGTAATCCAACTCCAACTCCAGGACTACATAGACACCCATGCACCTCTAGATCCTCAACAGTATAGTTTCTGCCCCTATCATGGAGTGGAAACCCTCCTCATAGCATTATTTGACACACACATATGCAGTCTAGACAACCCCAACCAAGATTACATCATGGTGTTCCTAGACATCTCACCAGCATTCGACAATGTCGACCATGCTGTGCTGCTGTCAAGATTGGCTCACATAGGCATTGCAGGAATGGTGCTAAAATGGTTCCAATCCTATATCTCCAATCGCTCCCAATATGTAAGAATTAACCAGGATACTTCCACCACCTTCCCCCAAGAACAAGGAATACCGCAAGGGTTCAGCCCTATCTGCTCTCATTTAATTTATACCTGCAACCAATATGCAACATATTCATCAAATACAAAGTCAATTTCCACATATATGCAGACGATATAATGGTCTATTCCCCGGTTGATATAAAAAATCCGCAATTTACCAATATTAAGGACTGCATATATGAAGCTGAATCCTGACTCAGAAAAAACAACCTACAAATCAATCTTAAAAAAACAGAAATTAATCGCCACAAGAAACCAAAAGTACAACCTACCTTATTCAAATTACACAACTCAATCTTGCCTGTCAAACAAGAAGTCAAATATCTAGGGGTCATTATAGACAGGGCATTAAGCATGGCATCTCATATCAAACTCACTGCCAGAACAATACTCTATAAACTAAAAACTATTCAACATCTGAGACCAATCCTAGACCCACATGACTTTCGCACAATAGTTCAAGCACTAGTGATCCCCCATCTGGACTATTTTACAAGGTCTATCAAAGAAGTCCATTCACACCCTCCAGCTTGTCCAAAATGTATCTGCCAGGGTAATAACCAAGACCAACCTATCTGAACACATCACCCCTATATTATATAACCTTAACTGGCTCCCAGTAACCTTATACACAAAACTAAATAGCACGCAAGTAATAGGGCATTCAGATACACAGCCCCTATACTTTGGAATGCCCTCCCTGACCAAATCAGAGCTACTAAAGATCTCCTAACTTTTCTCAAGGAATTGAAAACACACCTTTTCTCACAATATTATAATGCTCACCTAATAAACAATACCTCCCCCCCTTCTACCCCAACAGTCTAACACCTCCCATCTCCCTCCGTTATTTCAAAGTATATAGCTAAGAAAATCCAGCCATCACTATGCCTCTGTAATTAGTGTGCACTGGCATGTATATAGTTATTGTTCTACGTTCCTTGTTTAAATTGTATTGGTTAAATATGTTCCATGTACCACTGTTGTAGTTCCATGTAAACTGCCCCTGATCGCTGGAAGGAGCGGTATTAAAAAAAACAAAAACAAAAAAAACCCCTTTCAAATAAACAAACAAACTGAATGATAGCTTCCACTCTTACCAGCTCATGAACCAGCTTCTCCAAGAAGCAATTTTGGACCTAGTCCATAGTGGAACACAGGATCTGGTGCAAAAATGGTTGTCGGAGCTACTTGGCAATAGTGATCATAGCATGATCGTATTTAGTTTAATAAATGAAAGCAGGACGGCAAGGAAATTCACAGTACTACCTTTCAATTTTCAGAAGGGAGACTGATAAAATGTGGAAAATAGTTGAGAAAAAACTAAAAGGAACAGCTGCAAAGGTTTACATAAAGCATGGATGTTTGTTTATTTAACAGATCTTCTATACTGCTTTATCCCTTGGTCAAAGCAGTGTACATCAAACAGAACATGAAACAATGCAATGATGTAACTGAATTACAAACATATTTGCAAAAATAAAAGATCAAGAATTATGTAGGAATAATGTTAGTATAAGGATAAAGAATAATAACAAGAGATTAGAGTATTCTCCAGGACCAAGCAGGAAGTCAGTCCTCACATATGGGTGACATCGACGTCGATTGAGCCCCCATGCGGAGCATTTCCCCAGCTTTCAAAGAAAGCCTTTGGGAATACACCCACACATGCGTGGCCCCCTTCCTGCCCAAAGGTGCCATCTTGCTCAGCCTTTCCTTTTCCGTGGAGCCCAACGGACGTGAGTCCATGTCACCCGGAAAAGTCAGATTTTTTTTTCTGCGATTTTCGCTCTCTTTTTGTCCGGTTCGACGTCGGTTCCCCTTCCCGCCTGGGTTCGGTACACCGGTATTGACCCGATCTCTATTTTTCGTGTTTTTGCCCTTCGTGGCATGCGTTCACGCTCTTTTTCTTTTTCCCTGGAGGGCCGGTGTTTTGACCTCGCGGGGGCCCTTTTTTCCCCGATAGCCTCCAGTGGTTTTAAAAAGTGTGATCGTTGTAAGAAGCTCATGTCTCTTACTGACACACACGACTGCTGCCTGCGTTGCCTCGGGCCGGACCATGATCCCAAGGTCTGTGTCCCATGTGGAAAGATGTCCACTAAGGCACTCAGAAGCCGGCAGCATCAGAAGGAGAGAATTTTTTCCGACTCTGCCTCCGGTCGAGCCCGGACATTGTTAGAGGCCTCGACGTCTCGAGAGTCTGACCCCGAGCTTCATCGGGGTTCCTCTGAAAGGGGGTCCCCAGTCGGGAGCATAAGAGGAAGAGAAAGCTCGTGAGGGCGGCGTCGGAGGATGCCCCTGGTTCCTCGAGGGCCAGGTCTCGGACCCCTGACTGCTGCCCCGGGCCTTTGGAGCTGGAGAAGCCGATTAAGGTGTCTCATATAGAGCGAGAGTCCGTCGAGCACGTAAGTCCTGTTGTCCTCGAGGACTCTCCTCCCAGGGAGCTGACGTCGGGCCGGGGCCACCGGGGCCCAAGTCGGTGGCTGCTGAGTCTCCTGAGCTTGGACTCAGGCTGACAGCCTTGGAGTGCAGACTGTCTGCCTTCATGAATCAGCAGCGGGTGCTGATGGCCAGCCTGACTGGTGCATCTGCCCCGACCACCGGGATGTCGACGTCTAAGTCAACCCCGGAGACCGAGCCGGTTCTCGAAGCCATGAAAGCCCGAGTCCGGACTCGGTCATGGTCTCCCTCGACCTCCCGTTCGGGACCGAGGGCATCGACGCCGATGGCCCCGGTGTCGGGGCGGGTGTTGCCGGAGCCCGCATGGTCGGAGCCCCTCGACTCTTCCTCGGATGAGTCTGCATTTATTTATTTATTTATTTAGCATACATTTATAACCCGCAACTTCCAGAGTTCAGTTGCGGTTTACAATAAAACAACAATCCACAAAGCAAAAGCTTAGTTTTACATTGAACATTTTGTAACAATAAAAGTAAATGTAAACAGCATGAACTTATGCATAATAACAAAATTGGCTGGTAAATTATATACAATAAACTATATACAAATATATGTTGTGGGTACTTTAGAATTGAATCATGGTGTTTTTATAATAGTGTATTGTCTGTTAAGTTGTTGGAAATAGTATTACTCAGTCATGATTTTTAACCTTTATCTGAGTGTATCAAGGGGTTATCTATGTTGCCGTAGTGCATGGAGAATAAGTAGGTTTTTAGTTTTTTACGGAGTTCCATCATTTCGGTTATAGTTCGTAGGTCCTCCGGAAGGGAATTCCAAATAGTTGGGGCAGCATGGGAAAAAGCTCTGTTAGTTAATTTATTTGCTTTTATGAAATCAATAGGAGTATTTAGTTTATTTGAGTATCCTTTTCTGTGTGTGTTTTTTTGAGATTCCATGCTAATTAGTTTGCTTAATGGGATTGGGGCCATGTTATTTAAAGCTTTATATGTAGTTATTGTGGTTTTATATATTATCCTACTTTGAATTGGCAACCAGTGTAGGGAAGCTAGTATTGGTGTTATGTGCTGAATTGAGTGCGCTTTCGTGATAATTCTAGCTGCTGCGTTTTGTGCTAATTGGATTCTTTTTATGTTTTGTTTCGTTATACCTAAGAGAATTAGGTTGGCAAAATCAAAGTGCGGTGTTATTGTAGCCTGTATTATATTAATGAAGTCTAGTTGGTGTACTAACGGTCGTAATTGTTTAAGGATTTTAAGTTTAAAGTATATTTTCTTTATGGTGTTTCTGATGTGAGTGTTCATCGTCAAATGAGAATCTAGGATAACACCTAGGTATCTTATTTCGTTTTTTATTTTAATGTCGTAGTTTTGCAATGTTATGTGGGTTGGGGGGATATATGATTGATTTTTTGTTACAATTAGAACTTCTGTTTTTGCATGGTTAATGTGAAGGTTTTGAGCTTTTAGCCATGTTGTAATTTCATTGAAGCAATCAGTAGTTTTATTGGTAAGTTAGGGATTGTAAATGGGATGTACAGCATAATATCTGCATATAGATGATAGTATACTCCGAATTTTTTAAAGATATCACAGATAGGTTTTATGTAAATATTAAACAGGAGGGCTGATAGTGCGGAGCCTTGTGGGAGGCCAACTTCTTGTTTATATATGGTTGATGTTTGGTTACCAATTCTTACATTTTGTGTTCTATTATTTAGGTAAGAGGTAAACCATTTATGTACAGTGTCTTTTATTCCTATTTGATTTGCATGGGAGACGGAGGACAAGGAGTCCCCCAATACCTTTTGGACTCAATGTGTCCCTTCGGACTCACCTCAGTCCGAGCCCCGGAGTAGGTCCCCACCGGAGGACACCCGGTTCTCGGAGTTTGTCAAGGACATGGCCAAGGCTTTGAATGTTCCTGCGGATCCCGAGGAGGAGCCTCGAGCCGAAGAGCTCAATGCCCTACAGTACGACTCTCCCCCGAAGGAGGCCTTTACTGTGCTGGTTCCTCCTATGCTGGAACGGCTCCCCTTCCGAATGTGGGAGGCACCGGCCTCGGCGCCGGTTTTGAGCAAGCGGATCGATTCCATGTATCGAGTCCGAAAGAGCCCTGGGTTCCAGAAGGCGCAGCTGCCGCACCATTCTATGGTTGTGGAATCGGCCATGCATCGTCTGAAGAGCCAGAAGATGCACTCTGCGGTGCCCCCTGGTAGGGAGGCCCAAAGCCTAGATGCCATCAGTAGAAAGTGCTTCCAGGGCTCGATGCTTGCTTGCCGTGTCCAGTCCTACCAGCTGTACATGGGCATGTACTTGCGGGTCCTGGCTAAGGAAATAGCCGGGTTCTTGGCTGGCCTCTCCGGGGAACCTTTGCAGAGGATCAAGTCCTTGTCCTCGGGCATCCGGGAATGCTCCAAATTCATCTCCCGGGTGGCCTACGATGGCTTCGATGCTTCGGCCCAAGTAGTGGCGGCCGGCATCGGTGCTCGACGCAAGGCAGGGCTACAGTCATCGGATCTCGAGCCATGGGTACGGGACAAGTTGTTCGATGTCCCATGCCGGGTGAAAACCTCTTCGGCAAGCCCATGGCCGAAAAGGCCGCTGAGCTCGAGACCGAGACTCTGACAAGGACAAGGTTGTCCAGAAAAACTTCTGTCCCTCCTCATCAGAAGAAGGGCTCGGGGAAAAAGACCTTTTACCCGAGGAAGGCGTCTGCCTACAAACCTTTCCCTCATCATCAGGCCTCCCCAGCAGGGTCAGCAGGCCAAGGGGCAGGGACATGGGCTCCGTAGGCAGAAAGCCCCCAAGCCTCCAGCTCCTGCTCCTACTCAGCAGGGAGGGGGTTTTTGACTCCCACTGCATAGCCTCTCCACCTCTGCTGGCCCATCTCAGCAAGGGAGGTCGGTTGGCCCTGTTTGCTCACAAGTGGCCGCCCATCACAAGAGATGCTTGGGTACTGAGCATAGTCCAGAAGGGCTATATGCTCCATTTCAATCAAGTACCCCCCTCCTACTTTCCAGGGGAGCCTCCAAGGCCTACTCTGCATCAGGAACTCCTTCTCCAGGAACTGCAAGGTCTTCAAGATAGGGCGGTGGAGCCTGTACCTCTCCACCAGCTGGGGCAGGGCTTCTACTCTAGGTACTTTCTTGTGCCAAAGAGAACTGGAGGTCTCCGGCCCATTTTAGACTTGAGAAATCTCAACAAATTCTTGGAAAAGGAAAAGTTCAAGATGCTTACTCTTGGAACACTGCTGCCCTACCTCCAGCAGGGAGTTTGGCTATGCTCCTTAGATCTGAAGGATGTGTACACTCACATCCTCATTCATCCAGACCACAGATAATACCTAAGGTTCGTGGTAGGAGGAAACCATTTTCAGTACCGTGTACTGCTCTTTGGCCTAACCTCCGCCCCACGGGTCTTCACAAAGTGCCTGGCGGTGGTGGCAGCCTACTTGAGAAACCAGGGTATTTTTGTCTTCCCCTATCTGGACGACTGGCTCATCAGGGGTCAGACTCTCCAGGAGGCCAGGTAAGCCACCCTCCGTACTGTCTCTCTCCTTCAACAACTAGGCTTTGTCATAAACTTCGCAAAGTCCACTTTGCTCCCCTCCCAGAACCTGGAGTTCATAGGGGCATGGTTAGACTCCCTGCACGCAAAAGCTTACTTGCCAGAAGACAGAGTCGGAAGGCTGATGGACTTGGCCAGCCGGTTTCTAGACAACCCACTGGTTTCCGCCAGACTTTGTCTAAGGCTCCTGGGCCACATGGTTTCAACAGTGCATGTGACCCCCAATGCCCGCCTGCATATGAGGCCTGCACAGTGGTGTCTCAGGACTCAGTGGAAGCAGGCTACAAGAAGCCTAAGAGACAAGTAAGGGTGTTCAAACCCTTCCTGAACTCCCTGCAGTGGTGGCTACACTCCCCCAACCTTCTACAGGGAATTCCTTTTCAGGTACCTGTTTCCACTGTGGTACTCACAACCGATGCCTCCTTGCAGGGCTGGGGTGCACATTGTCTGGACAAGTGCACACGTGGCCTGTGGTCTCCATGGGAGACCACACAACAAATCAATCTCCTGGAACTCAGGGTGATACGCTTAGCCCTCAAGACCTTCTCTCACACCCTGGGCCACCAATCTGTCTTGGTGCAGACAGACAACCAGGTGGTGATGTTCTATGTGAACAAACAAGGGGGCACGGGGTCAAGGCTCCTGTGTCAGGAGGCACAGGCCCTATGCTCTTTTGCACTTCGACACAATATGCTGCTCAGGGCAGTCTATCTTCCTGGCCAGGAAAATTTCCTGGTAGACAGATTGAGCAGGGTTCTACAGCCTCACGAATGGCAACTGCACCCTTTGGTGGTTCAGAACATTTTCCTGAAGTGGGGACTTTCATCCAGACCTCTTTGCCAGTCCCCTGAACCGGCAGCTGCCTCAGTTCTGCTCCAGGCAACCGCATCCCATGAGATTCGCAGCGTATGTCTTCCTGATGATATGGTCCAAGGGCCTCCTGTATGCGTTTCCTCCCATGCCCCTGGTGGCCCGAACTTTGTTCAAGATTCTAAGGGACAGAGCCTCGGTCATATTGGTAGCCCCCCCGATGGCCGAGACAGCTCTGGTTCCCGCTTCTGTTACAGCTGGCGGTGGACATCCTACTCCCTCTGGGGTTGCAACCCGATCTTCTTTCTCAGGATCAGGGTTCCTTTCTGCACCCCAATCTCAAAACTCTCAATTTGATGGCCTGGAGGCTGCAAGGGTAGTGCTGGCTCCCTGGGGCCTGCCTCAGGAAGTTGAAGAGGTGGTCTTGGCCTCTAGGAAGCAATCCACCAAAAAGATCTATGCCCTGAAGTGGAAGCAGTTCTCCTTGTGGTGTGATAAACGCAAGGAGAACCCTTTCTCCTGTCCTGTGCCAGTGGTGCTTCAGTACCTGCTGCACTTGTCTAATCAGGGTCTTAAGTCCAATTCTGTTCGGGTACACCTTTCTGCTCTGGCAGCCCACCACTCACAGGTGGAAGGGCACTCTTTATCAGTTCACCCCTTGGTGTCCAGGTTCCTCAGAGGCTTGTTCTTGCTAAAGCCTCCTCTCCGTCCTCCAGCCCCTGAGTGAGAGTTGAATGTGGTCTTTCAGCAGCTTACTCGCCCTCCCTTTGAGCAGATGGCTACGTGTCCCCTCTGCTTCCTTTCTTGGAAGGCTCATTTCCTAGTGGCACTGACCTCGGCCAGACGAGTGAGTGAACTTCAAGCCCTGGTCTGTGACAGGCCATACACTCGTTTCTATAGGAACAGGGTAGTCCTTAGGACTCGCCCTAAGTTCCTCTCGAAGGTAGTCTCCTCTTTCCACGTCAATCAGGAGGTGGTTCTTCCAACATTCTTCCCTATGCCCCATGCCAGCCGGGCTGAGGAAGTCCTGCATACCCTGGACTGTAGAAGGGCCTTGTCTTTCTACATTGAGCATACTAAGGGTCATAGAAGAGCTACTCAGCTCTTTGTCTCCTTTGACCCAAACAACTTGAGGTTGCCTGTCTCCAAGCGTACCTTGTCCATATGGGTGGCGGACTGTATCACATGGGCTTACAGGGCAGCAGACCTTCCCTTGCAGGGTCGAGTCACAGCCCACCGTGTCCGGGCCATGGCTGCATCAGTAGCTCATCTCCGTTCTGTACCATTGGCAGACATCTGTAGGGCTGCAACTTGGTCCTCAAGCCAGACTTTTGCAGCCCGTTACTGCCTGGAGAGGGAGTCCCGTAGGGACGGTGCTTTTGGTCGGGCAGTACTCCGGAATCTCTTTGAGGTTTAGGCAACTCCTGCCCTCCAGCCCTCTTGTTGGGCTACCGGTGGGATCTTTTCTCAGTAAAATTCTTCCCTGATGCTGAGGCTTCACAGGGGTGAGCTCTATTTTTCAGCCTGGGTTCCTGGTAGCCCAGAGCTAGGGAGTCACCCATATGTGAGGACTGACTTCCTGCTTGGTCCTGGAGAAAGAGTAGTTACTCACCTGTAACAGGTGTTCTCCAGGAGCAGCAGGTATCAGTCCTCACAACCCTCTCTCCTCCCCTGGGAGTTGCAGTTGTACATAGTTCATTTTTGCAGTTTTTTGTGCTGTCTTTTAGCTATGTCATCTGACTGAGCAAGATGGCACCTTTGGGTGGGAAGGGGACCGCGCATGCGTGGGTGTATTCCCAAAGGCTTTCTTTGAAAGCTGGGGAAATGCTCTGCTTGGGGGCTCCATTGACGTCGATGTCACCCATATGTGAGGACTGATTCCTGCTGCTCCTGGAGAACACCCTGTTACAGGTGACTAACTACTCTTTTTCTGTACACAATCTTCAAAATAGTTTGCAAATAAATGAATCTTTAAAGCTTTACGAAATGTAAGTAAGAGTCTTGAGTCAAAAAAGCATCTTTTAGGAAATGGAAAAAGGAGCAAAATAACAAAAATGGGAAACATAAGCATTGGCAAGTTAGATGCAAGACATTCGTAAGACAGGCAAAGAGAGAATTGAAAAAAAGCTTGATGTGGAAGCAAAAATGCATAATAACGCAAAAACTCCTGTGTGAGATAGAGAGTTGGATCATAGGATTATAGAGGGGTAAAAGGGGCGCTAAGGGAGGGTAAGGTTATAGCTGAGAGACTGAATGAATTCTTTGCTTCAGTCTTTACTGAATGCCTTTAATGGTATTTAAAGGTAAGGTATTGGAAGATTTTTTTTTAACATTCTTGTTATTGATATTTATAAATAACAATACATAAGTAAAAGAAATATACATAAACAAAAAATATGGAAAATCACATAGTCCACATCATGGGAAGTACCATACTAGGGTGGAGAAAGCCCTTACAAAAAAAGAACTCAGTTTATTACAACTTGTTGGCAAAGCAAATACGTACCTATACGTCTGTGGAACATGACTCACAATAAATGATTCTAAAGAGGAAACTTAAAAAAAAAACATACTTGGTGCCATCAAAAGTAACCAAACACTTACAAGGAAACTTAAGGAAAAAAGATGCACCAAGTGCTAAAACACGAGGCTTTAACATCAAAAAAAGCCTTACGTCTAAGCTGAGTTTGCCTTGAAACATCTGGAAAAATAGTAATTTTACCCCCACAGAATTCAACATTCCTATTATGAAAGAATAATCGCATAACAGTATTTTTATCCTCTTCAGAGGAAAAAGAAACAAGAAGAGTGGCTCGAGTAGGTATCACATCATGAGAAGATTCAATAAACTCTGAAACATCCAAAGAATCAAGCAAAGGAAATGGAGCAGCTACCTGAGAGACACCCCCTGGAGCCACCCCTCTAACAGGCAAATAGTATAGTTTATTAATAACCGGTTTATTGTCCTCCCTAAACCCCAAAACTTCAAGTAAAAATCTATCAAAAAGTATCTGGGGGGACATCAAACGAGTACAAGGAAAATTCAAAAACGAATATTTGTTGCCCTAAAAGAACTTTCCAGGTATTCTTGCTGAGTATGTAAAGTTACACTATCTTTAAGAAAAGACAAAGAAGAATTATGCAAAACCTCACACTGAGTTTCTAATTTCTGACACTTGACATCTAGAAGTGACAAATGGGCATCATAATGAGCCAATTTAGCCACTGACTCCTTTTAAAATTCTGAGAACTGAGTTACAACAGATACTAAAGAGGACTCAATATGAGAAAGAACATGCCATTTGAAAGAAATATTGATAAACTGGGAAGATGTATTGCAACTGTTTGATAAACTGAAGAGTAGCAAATCACCTGGACGAGATGGTATATGCATACATCTGAGAGTGTTGAAAGAACTGAAATGAGATTGCAAACTTACTATTAGTAATCCTTGAACTATCATTAAAATCTTCTGTAGTACCGGAAGATTGGAGAATGGCCAATGTAATTCCAATTTTTAAAAAGAGTTCCAGGGGTGATATGGGAAACGACAGACCAGTAAGCATGACATCAGTACCGAGCAAAATGGAAGAAACCATTATAAAGAATAAAATTACTAAGCAGTTAGATATTCATAGTTTAATGGGAGAAAGCCAACATGAATTTAGCCAAGTAAGGTCTTGTTTTACTAATCTGCTATATTTTTTTGAAGGTGTAAATAGATACACTATATCAACTGGTTCACCTTTGTCTATCTGGATTTTTAGATAGCCTTTGACAGGGTCCCTCATGAGACACTCTTTACCAAATTATAAAGTCATGGGATTGGAGGCAGTGTACTATTGTGGATCCAGGAACTGGTTAAAACATAGAGTAGGGCTAAATGGCCAGATTTCTCAATAGAGAAAGGTGAATAGTGGTGTACCCCAGGGATCTGTGCTGGTCTAGCTGCTTTTTAACATGCTCATAAATGACCTGGAAATAGGACTAACGAGTGAGTTGATCAAATTTGCAGATGACACAGTTATTCAAAGTTGTTAAAACAGAAGAGGATTGTGAAAAATTGCAAGAGGACCTTAATAAATTGGAAGACTGGATGTCCAAATGGCAGATGAAATTTAATGAGGACAAGTGCAAAGTGATGCAACCAGGAAAGAATAACCCAAACTATGGTTACACGATGCATGGTTCAACTTTAGGAACCACCACCCAGGAAAAGGATTTAGGTGTCATTGTGGATAATACATTGAAACCCTTTGGCCAGCATGCAGCAGTGGCCAAGAAAGCAAATAGAATGTTAGGAATCATAAGGAAAGAAATAGAGAATAAAACCAAGGATATTATAATGCCTCTGTATCATTCCATGGTGCGACTACACCTTGAATATTTTGTGCAATTCTGGTCTCCATATTATAAAAAGGATATAGTGGAATTAGAAAAGCCACAAAAATATTAAAGGTGATGGAAGGATACCTCTATGAGGAAAGGCTTTAAAGGTTAGGGCTCTTCAACTTGGAAAAGAGGCGGCTGAGGTGAGATATGGTAGAGGTCTATAAGTTAGTGTATGGTTGGTTGCTTCATCAAAAGTAGAAAGACTAGGACAGGGATCTCCAACTCCAATCCTGGAGGGCTGCAAACTAGTCAAGTTTTCAGGATGCCCCTAATGAATATGCATGAGATATATTTTTCTCCAGGACCAAGCAGGAAGTCAGTCCTCACATATGGGTGACGTCGGTGCCGACGGAGCCCTCGCGGAGCAATTTTCCCCAGCTTTCAAAGAAAGCCTTTGGGAATTGCAGCGCGCATGCGCGGTCGCCTTCCCGCCCAAGGGTGCCATCTTAGCCAGTCTTCTTTTTTCCGCGGAGCCCTACAGACGTACCTGTCGTGTCCCCGCTAAAAAAGTTGATTTTCGTGAGTTTTTCTCTTTTTTCACTTCGGTTCGACGCCGGTCGTTTTCCTGCCCGGACTCGCGACGCCGTTGCGAGTCCTTCTCTTATTTTTCGGTTTTTCTGATTTTTGGTCAGTTTCGTTTTCGGTTTTTCACTGGCAGCCCGGTCCTTTGACCTTGCAGGGGCCCTTTTTCCCCCGATGGCTGCCAGTGGTTTCAAGCGGTGTGGTCAGTGTGACAGAAATATGTCACTCACTGACACACGATAATTGCCTCCGCTGCCTGGGCCCGGATCATGAAGAAATGATCTGTGGAGCCTGTGGCAAAATGTCCTCCAAAGCGTTGAGGAGTTGGCGGCATCAGCGGGATAGAATCTTCGCTGACCCCAGCCATACCCGGACCTCGTCGGAGGCCTCGGCATCCAGAGGCTCCAGCTCTGACCATCGCCGAAGCTCCTCCGACAGGGGTTCTCCCTCCGGAGACCATCGACGGAAGACAAAACCCGCGAGGGCGGCGTCGGTGGACGCTCCTGGCTCCGCGAGGGCCAGGTCGCATAGCCCCGACAGCCGTCCCGGGTCTTTGGAGAAGGAGCACCTCCCGAAGCGACCTCGCCTGGAGTCGGAGTTGCCTGCTCGGGTAAGTCCTGTGGTCCTTCTGGACTCGCCTCCGAGAGGTCCGACGTCGGGCCCGACGCCGTCGGGGCCCGAGTCGGGGGCTGCTGGGTCACCTGAGGTCGGACTCAGGTTGACGGCCTTGGAGAGCAGACTATCTGCCTTCATGGACCAGCAGCGGGCACTGATCGCTAGCCTCGCTGGCGCCGCTGCCCCGACTGCCGGGACGTCGACGTCTAAGTCGACCCCGGAGACCGAGCCGATCCTCGAGTCCATGTGAACTCGAGTCGATCCTCGGTCGAGGTCACCCTCGGCCTCCCGTTCGGGACCGAGGTCGTCGCCGCCGACTCCCTCGGCGTCGGGGCGGTCGACGCCTCAGCCTGCCCGAGCCGACCCCACCGATTCCTCCTCGGAGTCGGCCTGGGAGTCTGAAGAGGAGGAGTCACCTGATTCCTTTCGGACTCGGTGTGTCCCCTCGGACTCACCTGAGTCCGAACCTCGGAAACAGTCCCCTCCGGAGGATGCCTGGTTCTCGGACTTCGTCAGGGATATGGCCAAGGCTTTGGCCTTCCCTGCGGATCCCAAGGAGGAGCCTCGAGCCGAAGAGCTCGACGCCCTTCAGTACGACTCTCCCGCCCGGGAGCACTTTACTGTACTGGTGCCTCCCATGCTGGAACGACTACTCTTCCGCATGTGGGAGAGTCCGGCCTCGTCGCCGGTATTGAGCAAGCGGGTCGATTCCATCTATCGAGTCCGCAAGAGTCCTGGCTTCCAAAAAGCACAGCTGCCACACCATTCCATGGTAGTGGAATCGGCCATGCATAGGCTTAAGAGCCAAAAAATGCACTCCTCGGTGCCTCCTGGCAGGGAGGCCCGTAACCTGGATGGCCTTGGTAAGAAGTGTTTCCAGGGCTCTATGCTGGCATGTCGTGTCCAGACCTACCCAGCTATACATGGGCATGTATCTCCGAGACCTGGCTAAAGAGCTAGCCGGATTCTCCGCTGGACTGTCCGAGGAACCTTTGCGGAGGTTCCTAGCCTTGACAACTGGTATTCGGGAATGCTCCAAATTCATGTCCCGAGCAGCCTATGATGGCTTTGAAGCATCGGCTCGTGTGGCCGCAGCTGGCATCTGTGCCCGCCGACAGGCTTGGCTTCAGTCGTCTGACCTTGAACCTTGGGTGCAGGACAAGTTGGTCGATGTCCCCTGCAGAGGTGAGAACCTCTTTGGCAAGCCCATGGCTGAAAAGGCTGCACAAATCGAGACGGAGACTCTCACCAGGACCAGGCTTTCTAGGAAGACCTCCGCCCCTTCCCAGAAAAAGAAGGGCTCGGGAAAGAAGTCCTTTTACCCGAGAAAGGCGGCTGCCTATAAACACTACCCTCAATATCAGGCCCCTCCAGCTCCCCAACAGGGTCAGCAGGCCAAGGGACGGGGTAACGGGTCCCGTAGGCAGCAAGCCCCCAAGCCTGCACCACCAGCCCCTGCTCAGCAGGGTGGGGGTTTTTGACTTCCTCAGCATAGCCTCTCCACCTCAGCTGGTTCCTCCCAGCACCGGAGGCCGGCTGGTTCACTTCGCCCACAGGTGGTCCAACATCACTTCAGATGCCTGGGTGCTTCAAGTCGTGCGAGAAGGATATCTTCTCCACTTCCATCAGGTCCCTCCCTCTTATTTTCCGGGAGAACCTCCTCGACTCCCTCTGCACAGGGACTTACTCCTTCAGGAGTTAGCAAGTCTTCTTCAGGAACAGGCTGTGGAACCGGTGCCCCACCACCTGAGAGGTCAAGGCTTTTATTCCAGGTATTTCCTAATACCAAAGAGGACAGGAGGCCTCAGACCCATCCTGGACTTGCGCAACCTCAACAAGTTCCTCGTGCGGGAAAAGTTCAAGATGCTTACCCTTGGAATCCTTCTGCCCTACCTCCAGCAGGGAGATTGGCTATGCTCCTTGGATCTAAAGGATGCCTACAAGCACATCCTCATCCACCCAAGCCACCGCCAATACCTAAGGTTTGTGGTGGCAGGAAATCACTACCAGTACAGAGTACTGCCCTTTGGCCTATCCTCCGCACCGCGAGTCTTCACAAAATGTCTCGCGGTGGTGGCGGCCTATCTCAGGTTTCACGGCCTCTATGTCTTTCCGTACCTCGACGACTGGCTCATCAGAGCGTCGTCCTCTCCGGCAGTCGCCAATGCCACACACCGCACGGTGACTCTTCTGCAGTACTTGGGCTTTGTCATAAACTTCGCAAAGTCCACTTTGCTCCCCTCACAGGATCTCGAGTTCATCGGCGCAAGACTGCACACTCCTCAGGCTCGAGCTTTCCTGCCTCTAGACAGGGCTCAACGGCTCATGGACCTAGCCGGCCGTTTTCGCAGCCAGTCCCTGGTCTCCGCCAGGCGCTTCCTGAGACTACTCGGCCATATGGCTTCCACCGTCCACGTGACCCCCAATGCTTTCCTGAATATGCGGCCGGCTCAATGGTGCCTTCGCAAGCAGTGGCAGCAAGCCACCGGCGGACTAGCCGACTTAGTGCGCCTCTCCAGGCCGCTGGCCTCTTCCCTACAGTGGTGGCTTCATCGGCCGAACCTGGTGCTCGGAATGCCGTTTCAGTCGCCTCAGCCGGCTCAAGTGCTGACGACCGATGCTTCCCTCCTGGGTTGGGGAGCACATTGCCAGGGGGCATGTACTCAAGGTCTCTGGACCGCGTGGGAGTCTGCTCAACAGATCAACTTCCTGGAGCTCAGAGCAATTCGTCTGGCGCTCAAGGCTTTCTCCCACCTGACTTCTCACCAGTCCGTCCTTGTCCAGACGGACAATCAAGTTGCCATGTTCTACGTGAACAAGCAGGGGGGCACGGGCTCCTTCCTTCTCTGCCGAGAAGCTCAGAAGCTCTGCTCTTGGGCCGTCAGTCACGGCATTCTTCTCAAGGCAGTTTATCTCCCAGGCCAAGAAAATTGCCTGGCGGACAAACTCAGCAGGATACTCCAGCCGCACGAGTGGCGTCTGGATCCCTTGGTAGTTCAGAAACTCTTTCTGAAGTGGGGCCTCCCCACGATGGATCTCTTTGCCAGTCCTCTCAACCGGCAACTTCCTCGCTTCTGCTCTCGTCAGCCACATCCCCTTCGGGCAGCGGCAGATGCTTTTCTGCTCTCATGGTCGGAAAGCCTTCTCTATGCTTTTCCTCCCATCCCGCTAGTCTCCCGAACTCTATTCAAGGTTCTCCGGGATAAAGCGTCCATGATCCTGGTGGCTCCTCGCTGGCCCAGACAGCCGTGGTTCCCACTCCTGTTGCAATTAGCGGCAGAGGATCCGTTCCCTCTGGGGTTCCAACCGGATCTCCTAACACAGGATCAGGGGTCTCTGCTACACCCCAACCTCAGATCTCTCAACCTAATGGCCTGGCGGCTGAAAGGGTAGTTCTCGCTCCCCTTCTCCTGCTGGCAGAGGTGGAAGAGGTCGTCCTAGCTTCTCGGCGACCACCTACCCGCAAATGCTACGCCCTTAAATGGCGTCGCTTTTCCGTTTGGTGTGTACAGCAGTCTCAGGATCCCTTCTCCTGCTCGGTGTCGGTGATCTTGCAGTACCTGCTCTACCTCTCTAATCTGGGACTTAAGTCCAACTCCGTCAAAGTCCACCTCAGTGCTCTTTCAGCACACCATGTGCCGGTGGACGGCAGACCTCTTTCCAGCGACCAACTCGTAGCCAGGTTTCTCCGAGGTCTCCTTCTACTTAAACCACCTCTGCGCCCGCCAGCACCTGACTGGGATCTGAATGTGGTTTTACAGCGGATCACCTGTCCGCCTTTTGAACCGATGGCTACCTGTTCTCTGCGTTTTCTTTCGTGGAAAACCTTATTCCTGATAGCCCTCACTTCCGCTAGACGCGTAAGTGAATTGCAGGCCCTCGTGTCTGATCCTCCCTTCACTCGGTTCTACAAAAATAGGGTAGTCCTACGGACTCACCCAAAATTTCTTCCAAAAGTTGTCTCCCTTTTTCACATCAATCAGGAGGTGGTACTTCCAACCTTCTTTCCCAGGCCTCACTCCAGCCGAGCTGAACGAGTCCTACATACCCTGGACTGTAGAAGGGCATTGAACTTCTACCTTGACCGTACGCGGGAGCACCGTAAAGCTGCTCAGCTTTTTGTGTCTTTTGACCCCAATAAATTGGGGCTCACGGTCTCCAAGCGTACTCTGTCCATCTGGGTTGCTGACTGTATCGCTTGGGCGTATGGGGCAGCCGGACTCTCCTTAGAAAGTCGAGTCACGGCTCATTGTGTTCGGGCGAAGGCTACATCAGTGGCTTACCTCCGCTCTGTTCCGCTGGCAGACATCTGCCGGGCCGCTACTTGGTCTTCGAGCCAGACTTTTGCGGTCCATTACTGTCTCGAGAGGGAGTCCCGCAGGGACAGTGCTTTCGGACAGGCAGTCCTCCGAAATCTCTTCGAGGTTTGAGCAACTCCTACCCTCCATCCCGGATGGGGGCTACCGGTGAGTGATAATTCAGCGAAGATTCCTTCCTTCTGTGCCGCTGAGCTAGAGGGAGCTCATTTTTGTGCTTAGGGTCTCCGGTAGCCTTAAGCTTGGGAGTCCCATATGTGAGGACTGACTTCCTGCTTGGTCCTGGAGAAAGCGTAGTTACTCACCTGTAACAGTTGTTCTCCAGGAGCAGCAGGAATCAGTCCTCACAACCCTCCCTCCTCCCCGTGGAGTTGCAATCAGCTGCTTAAGTTTTTTTGCAAATTTTTATGCTGTCTTTTAGCTATGTCATCAGACTGGCTAAGATGGCACCCTTGGGCGGGAAGGCGACCGCGCATGCGCGCTGCAATTCCCAAAGGCTTTCTTTGAAAGCTGGGGAAAATTGCTCCGCGAGGGCTCCGTCGGCGCCGACGTCACCCATATGTGAGGACTGATTCCTGCTGCTCCTGGAGAACACCTGTTACAGGTGAGTAACTACGCTGTATGCGTTGCCCCCATTGCATTCAAATTTATCTCATGCATATTCATTAGGGATATCCTGAAAATCTGCCTGGTTTGCGACCCTCCAGGACTGGAGTGAAAGATCCCTGGACTAGAGGACATCTTTATCTTTATTGTGTCATTTAATATACCGCTCAGATTTAAAGTGGCAGAGCGGTTTACATTGAAAAACTACAAGTGAAAAAGGAAGAAAAGGAACACCATTAATCGATAGGAAAGTACAAAGGCAATCACACTGGAAGAAGGGAGAAAGATAAGGGATGGTGAAAGCTAGGACTGGGAGAAGGAAAGATCGAAGTCAGAGTCGAAGAGATGGATTTTTAGCAAGGCCTTAAATTTTTTGAAGGAGGGCAGGGGGGGGGGGGGAGAGTTCCATAAGGCGGGACCAAGATACAAAATGGCAGAGTCACAAGTGAGGTCCAAACAGACTTTTGTAAGGGGAGGGGGAACGGGAGTAACAGATGGTTGGAATGGATAGTTGCAATGGATGGGACCATAGGAGCCTGGAGGGAGCGTAAAGATGAATAAGGTCTGATATGTATTGTGGGTACAGGTGTAATGGTCTTATGAACCAGGGTGAGTATTTTGAAGTGAATCCTGTATTTGATAGGAAGTCAGTGCAGCTGAATGAGTTGAAGGGTGACTTGGTCTGAGCATGAGGCATGTGTGAGAATCCTAGCTGCAGTATTTTGAAGAAGTTGAAGACATTGTAGTTGGTATTGATGGAGGACGGCAAGTGTAACGTTGCAATAATCAAATTGTGTGATGACTAAAGAAGTGGGGGAGTGTGGTCATTGATGGGAGAGACAAGTAGGGACGGACGATGTGATTCTGAAAGAGAGAACAGAAAAAATGGTGAATAAGGGAAGATAGATGCTTATGGAAAGAGAGGGAGGAATCCAGAGTAATGCCGAGATAATGGGGGGGGGGGGGGGGAGGAAATGAGTGGGATAAGGGCGTGTATGAGTATAGCAACTAGACAGGAACCACTGAGGGTAAACTAAATGGCTGATGTTTTGGAGGGATTTCAATGGAGATACTTGGAGGACAACCAGGAACTGACGTGAGCCAGGCAGGAGTTTAAGTGATACAATAGAATGACATTGTCGGTGTAGTAGTAGGTGGAAGCACTGTGCTGTTGTTCAAGGAGGGTCGGGGGACTGGAAAAGGAAGGTTGAAGAGGAGAGGGGCCAGGACAGAACCTGTGGCTCCCACAAGGGAGAGGATTGAGAGCCGGAGAGAACAGAGAAGGTCGTGGTGGAGTGAAGAGTGGAACCAATGTAAAATATTCCCATAAACCCCAAGATCATGGAAACGAGTGAGAATGATCAGGCCAAATGCAGAGGAAAGATCTAGAGAAACAGCTAGGGAAATGTCACCACAGTTGTGGGAAACATGTAGTTTGCTCAGAAAGGAGAGAAGACTGTTTTTCATGCTGTGGCCTAATATAAAACTGGACTGATGCGGGTGAAGGGTGTGAGTAGAGTCAAGATGTGAGGATAGTTGAGTGAAGACCAGCTTCTCCAGGACCTGGGAGAGGAAGGGAAGGTTTGAGATGGGACGGAAGCGTGCAAGAATGGATTGGTCTAGGGAAGGTTTCTTGAGAATGGGACGGATCAGGGTGTATTTCAAAGTGGAGGGAAAAGAACCCTGAAGAGAGGCTAGAATTAAACATACTAAGGACAAGTGGGAGGAGGGCCAGGGATGGATCAGGAAGCCAGCAGGAGGGAATGGAGTTAGAGGGGCATGTAGTCTTAAGTGAAGAGGAGAGGGCTTTGGATAGCTCAGCCGAAGTTATGGGGCAGAAGAAAGACCAAATGTGTGAGAGCGATGAAGATGAGGCAGAGGGAGGTGAGGGATCAATCAGGGAACGGGGATCAGATGGAGAGAGAGGTGGTAGGCAGATAGAGAAAGTAGAGTGAAGATTCTGAATTTTATCAGAGACGTTGGTCAGGAGGGCAGGATCTGGGGCAGAGGGGGGCTGCAGAAGGAGAAGTGGGGGGGCTGACAGCAGAAAAGAGTTTGTGGAGGAATTGGAAGAGGAGGAGATCAAATTAGAATAGTAGAACTGCTTTGTGGAATGGATCATGGAGCGGTATTGGCGATGACAGTCACAAAAGCGGTAAAAAGATTTTGGGATGGGGTGCTTACGCCAAAGGGGCTCAGCCCTGCAAAGGAAAGAAGGGTGGAGGTAAAGACCAGAGTGGTACCAAGGATGATGAGAAGAGGCACGGGAATCCTGGGTCAGATGGAATGGGGCCATTCGGTCTAGGACAGAGGTCAGTACGGTGTTCCAGATCTAAGCCTGGAGATCTGTTGAGGCAAAGTCGGGCGAAAAAAGTGTATCAGAGGATGGGAACTGTTGAAGGGTGGTGGAAGTAATGAGGCAGGAAAGGCAGAGGGAGCTGGAGGAGGATGAGGGTAAGGACAAAGAAGAGGCAAAATAGAAACATAGAAATATAACGACAGAAAAAGACTACATGGCCTATCTAGTCTGTCCTTCCATATTAACAACTACAACAGTCCTCTTTTTTCCTTTAGAGATCCTCTGTGTTTGTCCCATGCTTTTTTGAATTCAGATATTGTCCTCATCTCCACCACCTCCACTGGGGAGCACATTGCCAGGGGGCATGTACTCAAGGTCTCTGGACCGCGTGGGAGTCTGCTCAACAGATCAACTTCCTGGAGCTCAGAGCAATTCGTCTGGCGCTCAAGGCTTTCTCCCACCTGACTTCTCACCAGTCCGTCCTTGTCCAGACGGACAATCAAGTTGCCATGTTCTACGTGAACAAGCAGGGGGGCACGGGCTCCTTCCTTCTCTGCCGAGAAGCTCAGAAGCTCTGCGCTTGGGCCGTCAGCCGAGGGATCCTCCTCAAAGCCGTCTATCTCCCAGGTCAAGAAAATTACCTGGCAGACAAACTGAGCAGAATCCTCCAACCGCACGAGTGGAGATTGGACCCGTTGGTGGTTCAAAGGATCTTTCTCCAGTGGGGCCTCCCCACGCTGGATTTCTTTGCCAGTCCTCTGAACAGGCAACTTCCTCGGTTCTGCTCTTGGGAACCGCATCCCCTCCGAGTAGCGGCGGATGCTTTTCTGCTCTCATGGTCCACGGGCCTTCTGTATGCCTTTCCTCCCATGCCGCTGGTGTCTCGAACGCTTTTCAAGGTTCTCCAGGACAAGGCTTCGATGATCCTGATAGCTCCCCGGTGGCCCAGGCAACCGTGGTTCCCGCTTCTGATGCAACTGGCGGTAGATACTCCGTTGCCTCTGGGGTTTCAACCCGATCTCCTGACCCAGGATCAGGGGTCTCTCCTACACCCCAACCTCAGATCTCTTCATCTGATGGCCTGGCTGCTGAAAGGGTAGTCCTTGCTCCCCTCCTGCTGCCTCCAGAGGTGGAAGAGGTCGTGCTAGCTTCCAGGCGACCCTTTACCCGGAAATCCTACGCCCTTAAATGGCGTCGCTTCTCCACCTGGTGTACTCAACAGTCTCAAGACCCCTTCTCCTGCCCGGTGTCGGTGGTCTTGCAGTACTTGCTTTCCCTCTCCAATCTTGGACTGAAGTCCAACTCGGTCAAGGTTCACCTCAGTGCTATTTCTGCACATCATGTGCCGGTGGAAGGCAGGCCTCTTTCCGGCCACCCTCTCATGGCGCGGTTCTCCCGAGGTCTCCTTCTCCTTAAACCACCTTTGCGCCCCCCAGCCCCGACTGGGACCTGAACGTGGTTTTACAGCGGATCACCTGTCCGCCTTTTGAACCCATGGCTACCTGTCTTCTCCGTTTTCTTTCTTGGAAAACCTTATTCCTGGTAGCCCTCACTTCCGCTAGACACGTTAGTGAACTGCAGGCCCTAGTGTCTGATCCCCCTTACACTAGGTTCTACAAGAAGAGGGTAGTCCTGCGGACTCACCCTAAGTTTCTTCCAAAAGTGGTCTCACCTTTTCACATCAATCAGGAGGTGGTGCTTCTGACCTTCTTTCCCAGGCCACACTCCAGCCGAGCTGAAATGGTCTTGCATACCCTGGACTGTCGGAGGGCGTTAACCTTCTACCTTGATCGTACGCGGGAGCACCGTAAGACTGTTCAGCTCTTCCTGTCTTACGACCCTAATAAATTAGGGCTCCCTGTCTCCAAGCGTACTCTGTCCATCTGGGTAGCTGACTGTATCGCTTGGACTTATGGGGCGGCAGGCCTCTCGTTGGAAAGTCGAGTCACGGCTCATCGGGTTAGGGCGAAGGCTGCGTCAGTGGCTTACCTCCGCTCTGTTCCATTGGCAGACATCTGCCGGGCCGCCACTTGGTCTTCGAGCCAGACTTTTGCAACCCATTACTGCCTCGAGAGGGAGTCCCGCAGGGACAGTGCTTTCGGACAGGCAGTCCTCCGTAATCTCTTCGAGGTTTAAGCAACTCCTACCCTCCATCCCGGATGTTGGGCTACCGGTTGGAGATTAGTCAGAGCTAGAGGGAGCTCATTTTTGTGCTTAGGGTCTCCGGTAGCCTTAATCTTGGGAGTCCCATATGTGAGGACTGACTTCCTGCTTGGTCCTGGAGAAAGCGTAGTTACTCACCTGTAACAGGTGTTCTCCAGGAGCAGCAGGAATCAGTCCTCACAGCCGTCCCTCCTCCCCGTGGAGTTGCAGTCATATGATTTAGTTTTTGCAAATTTTTTGCTGTCTTTTCGCTATGTCATCAGACTGGCCAAGATGGCACCTTTGGGCGGGAAGGGGACCGCGCATGCGCGCTGCAATTCCCAAAGGCTTTCTTTGAAAGCTGGGGAAAATTGCTCCGCGAGGGCTCCATCACCCATATGTGAGGACTGATTCCTGCTGCTCCTGGAGAACACCTGTTACAGGTGAGTAACTACGCTTTAATTACAAAGAAAGTATTATTTGCCTACCCTGGTGTAGCTGCGGCCAAGCAGCTGCCAAAGCTGCAACTGCTGTCAGAGCAGATTTTGTAGGGTCTGCATCTTCATCCAAAGCTTCAGTTAGATCTATTAGGAAACATACGTTTAGCCAAGGCTACACTTGCAGAGTAGTTCTAAATAAAAGCTTTGAGCCAGTTTTTTTTATTATTCTATCATAAAGGTAACACATACTAGTGTCTCACAGCTGCTTGTTAAACAACCTGAGCAATCCTTGTTGGCTTAGGGCTCAATACAGAAAACACCTGCTAGAGCCCAGCGCTAAAGCTCTAGCACGGGGTTACCTAATGCAAGTTTAATGCAGAGGTTTTGCCAACAATGCTATAAACAAACAGCATGCAGATGAGCTATGTGCAAAAATGCTGCATTAAACAAGGCAAATAAGCCAGCCACCTAAGCACAAGAGCCTAGGTTAGCAGTATCTATATCCCTTGCACAAAAACACACAGTTGGGCATTGTACTCATGTGCTGGAATGCTATCTGGCGTATGAACAGCAATATTATTCTAAGCAAATACAATGCTAGATATCATAAGGAAAGGAATGGAAACTAAAATAAAAGATATTATCTGTATCGTTACATGGTGAGACTGCACCTTGAATATTGTGTACATTTCTGGTCACCATATCTTAAAAGGATATGGCGTTATTAGCAAAGGTTCAGAGAAGAGCCACCAAAATGGTAAAGGGGATGGAAGGATACTCCTATAAAGAAAGGCTAAAAAGGTTAGGGCTCTTTAACCTGGAAAAGAGATGGCTGAGGGGAGATATGATAGAAGTCTATAAATTAATGAACGGAGTGGAACGGGTAAACGTAGATCGATATTTTTTTACGTTATCAGAATATAGAAAGACTAGGGGACATACTATGAAGCTACAGGGTAAACTAAGACAAGAGAAAATATTTTTTCACTCAACGTGTAATCAAACTTTGGAATTTGTTACCGGAGGATATAGTAAAGGCTGTTGCTGTAGCTGGGTTTGAAAAGGTTTTGGACAGGTTCCTGGAGGAAAGGTCCATAAACCATTATTAAGAAGGGACCCAGGATATCACTGCTTGACCCAGTTACATGCATTGTGGTACCTGTGTCTTTTGGGGAAACTGCTAGGTATGTATGACCTAGATTGGCCACTGTTGGAAACAGGATACTGGGCTTGATGGACCTTGGTCTGACCCAGTATGGCATATCTTATGTTCTTATGTTCTTCCTCTTCTCACTAGCATATCTGAAAAATGTCTTATCCCCCCATTTTATTGCATTGGCTATTTCTTCCTCTTTTTGAATCTTTGCTTGAGGCAAGCCAAAATGAAGTTGTAAAGAGAAGAAGAGCCAAAAGTGGTCAGACCGGAAGAGTCAGATGGTGTGATGACCAAGTCCAATGTATGGCTTGCTGAATGGGTGGCACAGCTGATGCGCTGAAGGAGAGAGACAGGCTGTTAAGATGGGTAAGAGAGGATCTGTCACGGGTTCTAGAGGGAGAGTCAAAGTGCACATTGAAACCCCAAGAATCAATACATGCAGTGAATCTGCAATGTAGCCCATTTAAGACAGAGTATTTTTTTTCATTCAACATGTAATCAAACTCTGCTATTCGTTACTGGCAGATGTAGTTAAAGCTGTTAGTAAAGCTGGGTTTAAAAAAGTTATGGACAACTTCCTGGAGGAAAGGTCCATAAGCCGCCATTATAGAAGACCTGGGAAATCCATGCTTGCCCCAGGATAAGTATTGTGGAACCCGTGTGCCTTTGTGGGAACCTATGGCCACTTTTGGAAACAGGATACTGGGCCTGGTGGACCTTGGTCTGATCCAGTATGGCATTTCTTACGTTCTCTTCTCTTTTAACAAGATAATTCCTAGAAGAGCACATTCCAGCTGTCAGATTAGTTTGGTATTGTACAGCCATGAGAAGTGAGATTGGAAAAGACCAGACACACTGTTTTTGGCTACACAGGCCCAAATTTGTTGAACATGCTTCCAGAGGTCATTAGATAGCAGGTATGCTATTTGAAATTCCTTAAGTGAGTGAAGTTGCTTCATTTTCAAAATAGGGTTGCCTTGGCTAAGGGGAGGGGTAGACCTGAGGAAGGAGAAGGAAAGGTGTTCAGCCTGAATTGAGGGTTGAGTAAGATGAATGTGGTTTTAAATTTCATTTATTACACTTATTGTTCACCTAGTAAGATTACTAGATGACTCGCATGATTATATACACAATCATTTTATATGAACTAAAATAACACAGTAGCATACACTAGGTACTGACCAAACATTATGTATTTATAAAATGTGAAAAGGCAAGTTGAAACATGATTTCAGTAACTTGCGAATCATTAAAAAATACCTCGCCAGCCGTAATTCTATAGGAAATTTATTCCAAGTCAGAGGGCCACATATGGAAAAGGTACAAGCAGGGGCGGCCCAAGGGGGGTGCGGGGCCATGTGCGGAGACTCGGTGCGGGGCCTCATTTGCATAAATATTTGCATAATGTTACCATACACTAACTTTTAGTAAACATGCCTCTTAATGAGTATATGGATAAAGAAAGACTAAAAGGTTTCTACATTACTATAATCCAGTATCAACCGCCAGGCACATTAGGAACTACTAGAAACACTGCCCATTTAGAACCCATAGCAAACCCGCCGTATCCTAACAGCACTACCAGGACTCACAAAGCACCATACCCTAACTATCAAAAGGCAACACTGCAAATATTAAACCAATACATTTCAGAGAACAACAATACATGACCTACTGGGGAAAGAACAAGTGGCAATGTCAAATAGGAATTATATAAACAGAATACCTCAGCTCAGTTACACATGCACAACATAGACCATCACCAAACAAGGAATCACAATTTAGAAACAGGAAGACAATAATTAAACTGGGAACCCCAAAAGCCAAACTTGGAATATACAACACTGTAGAAATAAAACTATAAATTAATTTCCTCTTGTACTAAACAAAGCGCAAAAATTAATGATGCACATTTCCCAGAGCTTACATATTCCAGTTAATAAATTCAAAATAAAGAGATATTTTTCTACCTTTTGTGCATTTTTTTTCAGTTGTAATTGTTCCAGCCACTTTCTTCTGGTTTCTTCGTGTCTTCTGCTAACTCTCCATCTGCTGTCCATTTGTCCTTTCTTCTGTCTTCTTGGGTTTTTTTTCCATTCTCCCTCTACATCTGCTTTAACATACTAATCTTTCTCCTTTTGCTCTTTCCTCATTCCTATTTCATCTACTCAAAATTTACCCCTCCATCCTCAATCCCCACTTACTCTCCCAATACCCGGCCAATTGTAGATTTTTTATCCCTCCCACACAAAATATTTTTCCCCTCTCCATTTTACTCTCCCAGCCCCATCCCATTCTAATCCTCCCCCAACACCAGCTCCCTTCTAGTTCCAGCCTCACCCAGCATCCATTCCCTTCTAGTCCCTGCATCAGCCCATTTCCAGTCCTAGCCCCCCATCAGCCCATTTCCAGTCCTAGCCCCCCCAACCCAATACCAGTCCTAGCCCCCCTCACCCCATTTTCAGTTTAAGCCCCCCCTATAACCCATTACCAGTCCTAACCCCCCATCAGCCCACTTCCAGTCCTAACCCCCCATCAGCCCACTTCCAGTCCTAACCCCCATCAACCCATTTCCAGTCAGCCCCCCATAGCCCATTGCCAGTCCTAACCCCCCTCATCAGCCCACAGTCCACTACCAGTCCTAACCCCATCAGCCCACCTCAAGTCCTAACCCCGCCCCATCAGCCCATTTCCTGTCCTAGCCCCCCCCCCCATAGCCCATTACCAGTCCTAACCCCCCATAGCCCATTACCAGACAGCCCCCATCAGCCAACAGCCCATTACCAGTCTTAACCCCCCCATAGCCCATTGCCAGTCCTAACCCCCCATCAGCCCACAGCCCATTACCAGTCCTAACCCCATCAGCCCACCTCGTCCTTACCCCTCCCCATCAGCCCATTTCCTGTCCTAGCCCCCCCATCGCCCATTATCAGTCCTACCCCCCCCCCCATAGCCCATTACCAGTCCTAACCCCATCAGCCCACCTCCAGTCTTAACCCCCATCAGCCCATTTCCAGTCCGTACCCAACCCAACAGCCCACCTCAAGTCCTAACCCCTCCCCATCAGCCCATTTCCTGTCCTAGCCCCCCATAGCCCATTACCAGTCCTAACCCCATCAGCCCACCTCCAGTCTTAATCCCCCAGCCCATTTCCAGTCCTAGCAACCCCCCCACCCCATTTCCAGTCCTAGCCCCCCATAGCCACTCCCAGTCCTAATCCCACCAGCCCATTTCCAGTCCTAATCCCCCATCACCCAATTTTTAGTTTAAGCCCCCCATAGCCCACTTCCAGTCCTAAGCCCTCATCAACCCACTTCCAGTCCTAATCCCATCAGCCCATATAGACTTAGCTCCCCCATAGCCCCCCCATAGCCCATCACCACTCCTAACCTCCCCCAGACCATCACCACTCCTAACCCCCCCATCAGCCCATTTCCTGTCCTAGCCCCCCATAGCCCATTACCAGTCCTAACCCCCCCAACCGCCCACAGCCATTACCACTCCTAACCCCCCCCAGCCCATCACCAGTCCTAACCCCCCCAACAGCCCACAGCCATTACCACTCCGAACCCCCCCTGCCCATCACCAGTCCTAACCCCCCAACAGCCCACAGCCATTACCACTCCTAACCCCCCCAGCCCACCACCACCCCTAACCCCCCCCCCCCCCCGCCGCGAAATTCTTTTTACAAAAAAAGCTCTCTCTGCCTCTGCCGGGCTTAACAGAGCAGCGAGGGAGAAACTCCCCTCGCGCTCTGAAAGCCGGCGCGTGTGACTGGAGGCAGCTGAGTGAGAGAGGTGATACCGGGGAGGGCAGGCTCTGCTGGGCAGGGGGGGGCCCCGCGGCACACTCGATTCTGCCGCCGCGGCCCCGGCAGTGGCAGCGACAGCTTTTTTTTTTTTTTTTTAATTTTAATGTTGGATCAGAATGTTTTTTGCGCGGGGCCCCCTGAAACGCGGGGCCCTGTGCAAAAAACATTCTCGCTCAATGGACGGGCCGGCCCTGGGTACAAGATCTAGTTGTTACTTTTCTGGTTTGAGCCACAGAGGGGAAAATTAACTGATCTGTCTAGCTAGAGCGAAGAGAAGGAAATGACTTGTATATTTTCAAGATAGTAACAAGATCAAGAACATTTGTGTCAAATCTTTGACTCAAACACACAATCTTAAACTAGCATCTCCTTTCAACAGGGAAGCAATGAAGTTCAAACTAAAAATCAAGTGGGCTGCAGCATTTTGAATAAGTTGGTGGGGCAAGCCAAAATAAAGACTACTTATAATAATTTTAAAAAGGTAAAAGAAGCCGTTCAACCATATGACAGTCTAAAAAAAGAATTATGAACCACTCTGAAAGCCTGGTTTTCAGTGACAATTTAGCATCAAGGGATCTACCTAACATTTTCACTACAGACGATAAAGGGATGACTTTGCCATCTTAGGGGAGCGCATTTGATTATTTAAAGCGTGAGCAAATCTTGGTGGTGTTTTTGTATAATTCGTAAACTATGTAGATTTCACATTAGTACAAATAAAAGAATATCTTCTGCATAAATAACAGAATAAAATTTGACCCTTTGGCAAAAATGCACAAAAGGGACTCATAAATTTTAAATAGTGCAGCTGAGAGTGGTGACCCTTGCAGGACACCATTTGCAAGGTTACACCGATCATTTGAGTGGTTTATGTGCATTTCCTGTCATTTTGTGCTATTTTTCACTCAAACACTTTTGAAGAGTTAATTTACAAAGTACACTTAATGATACTAACCTTCCTTGCAAAGTACATTTAGTGCAAAGGTTTATGTAAGTGTATTAATGAACTGCTGCAATGTAAAATCATGCAAAGCAGCTTATCAAAACAAAAAGCATGCAAAAAAAGGGTTCACAGGCTTGTGCTCACTGAAAAATTAACTAGTTTTAGCGACTCTGTTCGACTAAATTTCTGTGATAAGATTTACTTCCTATGAAATGAGTTGTCTGAGGCATTTACATGTTAAATTTAAAATTATACAAAGGAAACATAAAACACACAAAACTAAATAAAATAACTAATTATTTTATCTAGAACTGGCCATGAAAAATATGCCCCTTCACATAGTGACAGCAATACAAATTTAAAGGGCCCACCAGTCCAAATTTGATGCCGCTAACCCCCCTCCCTGACTCTATTCCCAGGGGAGCCTCTATTCCTTGGTGGCCCAGTGGCCTTAATCTCCCCCCTTCTTCCAAGTCCTGGTGCAAGAGAAAAGTAGATATCCCCCCCCCCTAAAAACCTTGCTATTCCCTGCCTCTCCCAGCATTAACACTCCCCCCCCCCCCAATCTTTGCTTGCTCCCAAAACCCTGACTAATATAGAGGGTCTGGGGTGTGATGGCAGCAGGAGCAATTCCATGAACATTTTTGTGGGTTAGTACATAGGCTTCTTAGTAATTTATTTTGACACCAATGGTCATACTGGAGTGCTGCACTAGGATACCAAAATGGTCAGAAATTCTGTGTATTCCTGCCGATGGGAGATGAGGTTCTATCAGCAGGCAATGCTGCCTTTGCAGCAATCTTCTGCTTGCAGTGGATGTGGTCCTCACTGGCAGGCAATGTCTCTTTTTTTTGCATTAAAATCTAATATGGTCTTTCTTTTGTCAGAGCAATAACATAATAATTACAAAAATACTCTGCACTACAACAGAAAAGTGTCTTGCAGTCTTTTTTGACTTGTTCCTAAATATCAATAAGCTTAAAACAGTGTTTAAAGTGGTTAGAGAGGTCTCAGACTCACGGGCAGTCATCGACTAATGGTGTGGAACCACATAAATGAACTGACCCTCTTATATCAACGACCCTCTATATATCACCACTCATCAATACTTGTTATGTATAACTCTACTTTTTAAGAATTTGAGTGCTTAGCTTATATGCATCCGGCTTCTGGCATCCATTTCCTGACGCTAAAGAGCGCGCTGGAGATATGCGTTTCACCTTTGAGGTTTCATCAGGGGAATCACATGAGCACTGTGCAAAAAAAAATATGTCTATTAGGGGCACACTTTCAATAGTCTTTTCTTAAATATGATATTATTACTTATAGAGAAACTGAGGAAAAACAGACATATCCACCTCTACTAAGATCGGTTGCACTCCCCAGAAGCTTTTGGCTATTCAACGGCAGCAAAACGTCGCGCATGCGGGTTGATTTAAATACGAGCCAGTTGTACTGCGTTAATTACTCTATTGGATTCAGAAACAGGTTTCCCATTCTGTTCTTACATTTAACCCCTCAGGGATAACTGTACGTAGTGTGTAGATCCATTGTTGTTCCCTATAAAGTAGAGCCTGTTCTTGTGTCTTTCCGAACCGTGGTTTATCAGGCTGTTCAATGCAAAAACATCTAAGATCTTCATAGGTATGGTGCATTTCTAAGCAGTGTTCTACCATTGGCGCTTCTCGACGATTGCATTTTATTTTACTTTTGTGTTCATTCATGCGGACTCTGAACGAGCGATTAGTTTTTCCCACACACAGTAGATTACACACACAAACTCACGCACACTCATACACACACACACTCACACACACCTGAATAGCGAATCATGTATTCTTGTAAATAATTTTCTATAAATAGCAATGTCAGCTCGCTGACATTCCCCTGTAAATTCAGCAGTATACAAAAGTATACACCCTGTAAATAGTTCTGACAATTTACTGTTCTGTTATATGTAAAAAGTTAAGAAGTTCTTGTTCTATGTAATGTTATGCAAATGTATGCAATTGTTCCATGTAAACCGCCCCTGATCTCTGGAAGGGGCGGTATAGAAGAAATAGATAAATAAATAAATAAATAAAAAATTACAGGGACAACGTATGCAGTATACTACATGTGTAGAAATACAAGAAGTCAGGCTTCTAAGTTTGTATCGTTTTCCCCTGTGGTAGAAATCTGTCAATTCATGAGTAATCATACATAAATTGCAAGTCCCACATTTAAAATGACCAATTATAGGCAGACTAGAATTATGTTGCACTGGCCATAGAACAGTTGGACTAAGCAGTTCTTTAAGATTTGTTTGACGTTTCCAAACGCACCGTATGTCAAGATTTTCCAACCCCGAAATATTATTAAGCACATCCTGATGACGCTTCCACCTCCGTTTAAGGAAGAAACTGTACGGAGAGAATGGCGTGATTAAATTAAGACTGCTCCGAATCATCCAAAATCCTTTTTTCTGGAGGATATAACAGATCACGATTTATAAACAATGCCCGTTTATAGGCATTATTGATTATTGTAAATGGATATCCTCGTTGATAAAAATTGGTTTTTAGTGTTTGCGCCTGTATCTTAAATTCTTTATCATCGGTGCAATTGCGTCGATATCTAATGAATTGAGATATTGGTAAGCTATCACGCAATTGTGGGGGGTGTGCACTCGTGTAGTGTAAAAATGTATTTTTATCGGACGTTTTTCTAAACACTGAGGTCTACCTCAGTGTGATAGCTTACCAATATCTCAATTCATATCTGCTTTAAGAAAAGTGGAAGGAAGTCCAAAAAACTGCCAGTATGGTTTACACAGGTACACTAAAAAAAATTTTTTTTAAACTGCCTCTAATGTTTCGATCTTTACGTTTTTTGGTGCGCTGAATCCAAATCTGGTAACCAATTTGCTCCATCACGTACAGATTTTTTGCTACATTGGGTTAGCAGTTTGAGGTGAACGTTTCAGATTGAGTGCGATCGAGATAAAAGTTTCTTGGATGAATTCTTTATACTAATTGTTTAGTAGTTATTCAAATAAGAATAAAGAAAATTGTAACAAGGCAGCACATAAGAATAGAGTAATGTCAACAAAACACTGTGATGGTAGCAAAATTGTCTGCACTTAAAACAGCCACATACATGTGCACAAACATTGAGCATATAAGAGCGAGGTTAGACACAAAGCAAAGCAAAGAAATGTGCAAAAAATGTTGTACAGGTATGTATGTAAGAATAGAAAACGCAAACCGCACCATTGCAATACATGAAGACAAACACCCGATGGTGTGAAAATAAAATTCTAATAAATGAGATCCGACACTGTGGTAATAACTAGCAAATTTTTATTTCAAAGTTTAGTAAAAACACGATATTTGTCAACACAGTTTAGATTTTGAAGTCATTCTTGGGTCAATCAATCTCCTGGTGGGCCCGTTTCTTCTTCTCCCGAATGCTTCTCTTGGTGCGCTGCTTGGCGTATTTTTCATCTGGGGTTTCCCGCAGCAGCAACCAGCAGAAATCGGCCATCATAGTGGTGTTCCATCTTCCTTGGTACCTTCTCTCTGCGTCCTTGATGTCCTGGTGAAACCTTTCACCTTGTTCTTCACTGTACGCCCCCAAGTTTTCGGGAAAGTAGTTCACATGGGAGTGCAAGAAATGGACTTTCAGGCTCATGTTACAGCCTTGTTCTTTGAAGGCATTGAGCATCCTGGCAACAATATCCTTATAGTTCTCATCCCGCCTGTTCCCCAAGAATTTGAGAACAACATCCTTGAAGGAATCCCAGGCTTCTTTTTCCTTCTCAGACATCGTTTCAGCGAATGCTCCATCTGAAATGAGTTTCCTTATATCAGGGCCAACAAACACTCCTTCCTTTAGCTTTGCTTCAGAAAGTCGGGGGAACTTTGAGCAAAGGTACCGAAAGCACTCACCATCTTTTGGAAGGGACTTGATGAATTGCTTAATGAGACCCAACTTAATGTGGAGAGGTGGTAATAGAATTTTATCACGAGGTACCAAGCTCTCATGAAGAAGATTTTTCTCACCGGGTCTCAAATACTCCCGAATTGGGCAGTCTTTTTTCCCCCAGTGTAGGTCGCGGGTCCGGCTATCCCACAAGCAAAGGAAGCAGGGATATTTGGTGAAACCGGATTGCTGCCCTAATAGCATGGATAGAATTTTAAAGTCTCCACAAATCATCCACTTATGCTCATCATAACGAATCTTCTGAAGAATCAGGGCCAAATTCTCGTATTTTTCTTGGAGAATAATAGAGTGAGCAATAGGAACTGAAGCGAATGTGTTGCCATTATGAAGAAGAACACCTTTTATGCTGTCTTTTGACGAATCAATGAACAGCCGCCATTCAGCAGGATCATACTTGAGTTTAAACTTTTCCATCACTCCGTATATATCGTTGCAAAATACCAAATCTTCCTCTTTGCTGAAATACTTCAAAAATTGTGTCTCGCGGTTGCGGTACCAATAAAAAGTTGTTCCTGGTGACAATAGATTTTTCTGTTTAAGCCGAGAACCTAGCAGTTGGGCAGCATCTTTTGGGAGTCCTAAATCCCGGACTAAATCATTCAATTCAGCTTGAGAGAAAAGTTCAGGTTTCGGATCTGGTTCAGTTTCAAACTCGGAAGTACTGGACTCATCGGGAAAAGCCATCTGATGAGTCTCATCATGATCAGAACCGTCCACACAAATATGATCCAAAGATTTTGGTGGTTCAGGCACAGGTACTTCGTTGCTATGAGGCATAGGCCTAATTGCTGAGGGAAGGTTGGGGTAACTTATTACGTTCTTATTTTTTAAGTTGTATCCCTTCACAATGCAAGAGCAAAAATAGCAGTCACTGCTGTGGTCTCTTTGTTCACGCCACATGTCTTGCACACTTTGTGAGGAGCCCACGGTTTGTCTTGATCGCCTAACTTCAAACCGAAATAGGCGAAATATACTTTTTTAATAAATGCAGAAATGTTCCTCTGCCGCTTTTTCACGGTATATTCCCCACAAATAAAACAAAAACTGTCCGGAGAGTTGACACAACCTCTGGCTCTGTGAGCCATCACAAATACACAGCACTGCAAACTACAACTGTAGTGAACCACTTCGGAATAAAGCTGGATTACGACTGAGCAAACAAAAGGTAATAATGAACTTGCAAGAAACTGAAATTTGACAGGAACATTCATGTCGCAACCACCGTGTTTGAGCGAGCGAACGAGGCGAGGCGAACAGGAAAGAACATGCGCCAGCGCACGTACTGGATTTAGCCCCCGCCTCCCAATTGTCCTGTTAATGTATAAAATGAATACAAAACACTCTAAAATATCATGAGGGAGTGTTTCTAGTTAGTTAACCATTACAACCTCTATTTTGGGCCAAGAAAATAAACTGCAGTCGGCTAAAAATAAATTATGTGAACATTCCTTATATGGGTAAGAAATCTAATTTTGCAAGAAAACGTGACGTGATGGAACATTTTGGCTATTTTTCCTGGATTCAGCACCCCAAAATCTATAGGAATCAGTTGCAAAACTGGAGGCAGTTTTTTGGTAGTGTACCTGTGTTAAAGGTGAGGTCAGAGAGGCTGTTGCCAAAAAAGCATCTTTCAGGAAATGGAAAAAAGAGCCAAACGACGAAACCTGGAAACAGCACAAGCACTGGCAAGTCAAATGCAAGGCATTGATAAGGCAGGCAAAGGGAGAATTTGAGAAGAAGCTTGCTGCGGAAGCAAAAACGCAAAATAAAGACTTTTTCAAGTACATTTGTAGCAAAAAATCTGTGAGTGTGTCAGTTGGTCCATTAGATGATAGAGGGTTTAAAGGGGCACTAAGAGGCGACAAGGCGATAGTGGAGAGACTGAATGAATTCTTTGCTTCGGTCTTTACTGAGGAAGATGTAGGGATGTTACCCATGACTGAAGTGGTATTTAAAGGTGCGGAAGAATTGAAGGAAATATCGATACATCGGGAAGATATATTACAACTATTAGATAAACTGAAGAGTAGCAAATCACCTGGGCCGGATGGTGTACATCCAAGGGTGTTGAAAGAACTGAAATATGAGATTGCAGACCTGCTATTAGTAATTTGTGAACTATCATTAAAATCATCTCTAATACCTGAAGATTGGAGGATCGCCATGTAACACCAATTTTTAAAAAGGGCTCCAGGGGTGATCCAGGAAACTACAGACTGGTGAGCCTGACGTCAGTACTGGGAAAAATGGTAGAAACCATCATAAATAATAAAATTACTCAGCATGTAGATAGTCATGGCCTAATGGGAGACAGCCAACATGGCTTTAGGCAAGGAAGATCTTGTCTTACTAATCTGTTATGTTTTTTTGAAAGTGTGAATAAACAGGTGGACAAAGGTGAGTCGGTTGATATAGTGTATCTGGACTTTCAGAAAGCATTTGACAAGGTCCCTCATCAGAGATTTTTGGCAAAACTAAAGAGTCATGGGATAGGAGGCAGTGTACTACTGTAGATCAGGAACTGGTTAAAAGATAGAAAGCAGATGGTAGGGCTAAATGGCCAATTTTCCCAATGGAGAAAGGTAAATAGTGGAGTACCCCAGGGATCTGTGCTGGGTCCGTTGCTTTTTGACATATTCATAAATGACCTGGAAAGTGGAATAACGAGTGAGGTTATCAAATCTGCAGATGACACAAAACTATTTAAAGTTGTTAAAACCAAGAGGATTGTGGAAAATTGCAAGAGGATCTTGATAAATTGGAAGACTGGGCATCAAAATGGCAGATGAAATTTAATGTGGACAAGTGCAAAGTTATGCACCTAGGGAAGAACAACCCAAACTATGGTTACACGATGCAAGGTTCCACATTAGGAACCACCACCCAGGAAAAGGATTTAGGTGTCGTGGATACCATATTAAAGCCCTCAGCCCAGTGTGCAGCGGTGGCCAAGAAAGCAAATAGAATGCTAGGTATCATAAGGAAAGGAATGGAAAATAAAACAAAAGATATTATAATGCCTCTATATCGTTCCATGGTGAGACAGCACCTTGAATATTGTGTGCAATTCTGGTCGCCGTATCTTAAAAAGGATATAGCGATTTTAGAAACGGTTCAGAGAAGAGCCACCAAAATGGTAAAGGGGATGGAAGGATACTCCTATGAAGAAAGGCTAAAAAGGTTAGGGCTCTTTAACCTGGAAAAGAGACGGCTGAGGGGGCGATATGATAGAAGTCTAAATTAATGAACAGACTGGAACGAGTAAGCGTAGATCGATTGTTTACATTATCAGAATATAGAAAGACTAAGGGACATGCAATGAAGCTACAGGGTAAACTATTTAAGACTAATAAAAGAAAATATTTTTTCACTCAAAGTTTAATCAAACTCTGGAATTTGTTACCGAAGGATGTTGTAAAGGCTGTTAGTGTAGCTGGGTTTAAAAAAGGTTTGGACAAGTTCCTGGAGGAAAGGTCCATAAACCATTATTAAGAAGGGTTCCAGGATATCAATGCTTGATCCAGTACAAGCATTGTGGAACCTGTGTCTTTTGGGGAAACTGCTAGGTACATATGACCTAGATTGGCCACTGTTGGAAACAGGATACTGGGCTTGATGGACCTTGGTCTGACCCAGTATGGCATATCTTATGTTCTTATGTCTTCCCCTACTTAGATCAGGGGTGGCCAACTCTAGTCCTGTTGCACCACAATCCAGCTTGATTTCAGGATGTCCTTAATGACTAATATCAATATGCATTCCGACTGATGGGAAAATAAAAGGGAAAGTAAAATTGCTACATAACTGCCAGTATTTTATGGAGTGCTTTTCCCGCAAGCTCAGCTGGTTTTGGTGCCCTTCAGTTATCGGTCATTCCATCTTGAATTATTGAGACACAAAAGGGGTTATTTTAGAAGCTTATTAATTTTTTAAACATGGGTGGTGGCAGAAAAATGTGCAAGCTGCATCCATGTATAAAAGGCAAGTTTGGAAAGGTCGCATTTACATACGTGTGTATGGTCCAGGCACATCTGTTTATAAACTTTTGTCCAGGAGGCATTTTAGGACATGGCCTGGGTGGGACAAAAATCTACACACACTTCCCATTTCATATAGTGGATGTACATATAAGTCCAAAATTATCTATATCTAAATTTAAACCTGCTTTCTGACATGAACAGGTTTTTCAAAAAGGCTCCTTTTGGCCATCCCTTTACTGGAGAGATTAAGGGGGATATTTCACATTATTTTTCACTTTTTGTTTAGTTTTTTTTTCACAAATTTCCACTTTAAATAATTCTACATTTTTAGTTGCATTTATTTACTTATTTATTTATTTTTCTTATATACCGCGCTCTTCAGTATCAGTGCGGTTTACATCGAACAAAACTGTTCTTGCCTCTCTCGGGGGTCGGAAGATGGTGTCCTTCCCGCCGTCAGCGGTTTGAGTTAAAGGAGCTGCTGCTCCCCTCCCACAGCCCCGATTGTGCCGGAGTCAGGCAGTTGATCTTGCCCCTCTCGGGGGTTGGAAGATGGTTTCAGTGTGTTTAATGTTGAAAAAAATACTTAAAATCCATTTCTTCATATTGCGGCATCTTAAGGCTTTTAAAGGGGAGAAGATGCCCATATTCACTTTCAGTTGCGGCTGGTTATCCTCATCAGGAATACATTAATCAAGGACCCTGGGATTAATTAATCTTCGGGTGAACAAAGTCCATTAAATATATTGGGTCTAGCTGTGTAAGTATCCCCAGCAAATCTAAGTAAATAAACAACTTAAATATTTAAACAACAACTTAAAACTAAGATGCCGTCAGCAGTCCAGCAGAGAGATGGGGGCTTTCCAGTCTTTTGCATTGAGTGTTACATGTATGATTTTCTTACAGTTGGTGAGAGGTCTTGTGAGAGGTACAAGGAGCTCTTTGCTCTCAGGGACCAAGTCTGATCTGTAGAGGTTAGAGTATAAGACTTGGTGGACATAAGGAAGGCAGAGAGGTATATAGACGAGACCTACAGGGACGTAGTACTGAAGTCCAACCTCCAGTCTGGCAGCCTCCCTATTGCCATGGAGGAGAGAGGTCATATGAGAGGAGAGCATCACCCTGGTGTGGCAGGAAATGATCCTGCAGCTAGGACCTGTCCTCCAGGTGATGTAAAACTTTCTCATACTGAGATTTCTCCAGGGCCATGTGCCCATGAGGGAAAGACTGGGACAGCAGTTATAGTTGGTGATTCAATCATTAGGCATATAGATAGCTGGGTGACTGGTGGACCTGAAGATAACCTGGTAACATGCCTGCCTGGTGTGAAGGTAGCAGACTTCATGTGCTACATAAACAAGGTTTTAGATGGCACTGGGGAGGAGTCTGCTGTCTTGGTACATGTTTGTACCAATGACATATGAAAGTGTGGTAGGGAGGTACTGGAGGCTAAATTTAGGCTTTTAGGTAGGAAGTTGAAATCCAGAACTTCTAGGGTAGAAATGCTTCCCGTTCCACGCAAAGGACCCAAAAGGCAAGCAGAGCTCCAGAGTCTCAATGTGTGGATGAGAAGATGGTGCAACGAAAAAGGTATTGGATTTGTTAGGAACTGGTTAACATTTTGGGGGAAGGAGGGGCTTCATCAAAGGTATGGACTCCACCTTAAGCGGAATGGAACCAGGCTGCTGGCATTAACCTTTAAAAAGGAGAGAGAACAGTTTTTAAACTAAATAATAAGGGAATGCGGACAGTGGTCCAAGACCGCATGGTGCAGAGCGATGTAACCTGGAAGGATACTAGCAAAAGATTGAAGCTAGAGCATATCGACAGAGGTTCCAATAAAGAAAAAAGTAACCCAAATTCCCATAAATACAGAGCAGACAGAGCTTAAAGATTGCAAATTACCCCTTCCTACTGATAACCAGATTAATATGAATAAAATACAGCCTCTAAGATGCTTGTATGCAAATGCCAGAAGTCTAGAAAAATAGATGGGAAAATTAGAATATATGGCACTAAATGAGAGGTTAGATCTGATTGGTATCTCAGAGACCTGGTGGAAGGAGGACAACCAATGGGACACTGTTATACCTGGGCACAAATTACATCAAGATGATAGAGATCAAATTGGTGGAGGGGTTGCACTCTGTTAGAGAGGATTAAAGTTTTGCAGGAAACAAAATGCAGTGTAGAATCTCTTTGTAAAAAGGGGAAGGCAGTGGCAGTGGGGGTGTACTACCGACCGCCTGGCCAGAATGAACAAATGGATGATGAAATGCCCAAAGAAATCAGGGATGCTAACAAAAGTTACAACAAAGTAATAATGGGTGTTTTCAATTACCCCGGTATTGACTGGGTCAGTGTCATACCAATACACAATCAATCGTGGATCAGTGTCATGGCAGGACAGGATAGGGAGATAGTTTCTAGATGAAATAAATGACTGCTTCTTGGAGCATCTGGTTCATTGAACCAAGAAGAGGGAAAGCCATTTTGGACCCAGTCCTTAGTGGAACACAAGATCTGGTGCAAGAGAAGGGTTTTGGGACCACTTGACAATAGTGATCATAACATGATCACGTTTGAGTTAATAAAAGGAGGAAGGATGGCATGGAAATCCACAGTACTACTTTTTAACTTTCAAAAGGGAGACTGATAAAATGAGGAAAATTAGTTAAAAAAAAACCCTAAAAGGGAGTAGCTGCAAAGGTTAAAGATTTACATCGAGCATGGGTGTTTAAAAATACTATCATGGAAGCCCAGAACAGCTGCATGCCATGCTTTAAGAAAAGTGGAAGGAAGTCCAAAAAACTGCCAGCATGGTTTAAAGGTGAGGTTAGAGAGGCAGTTTCCAAAAAAGCATCTTTCAGGAAATGGAAAAAGGAGCCAAATGACAAACTGGAAACATCAGCACTGGCAAGTTTGATGCAAGGCATCAATAAGGCAGGCAAAGGGAGAATTTGAAAAAAAATCTTGCTATGGAAGCAAAAATGCATAATAAAAGCTTTTTCAAGTATATTCATAGCAAAAAAACCTTTGAGAGAGTCAGTTAAGCCATTAGATGACAGAGGGGTAAAAGGGGCACTAAGAGGGGACAAATCATAGTGGAGAGACTGAATTAATTCTTTGCTTTGGCCTTTACTGAAGATGATGTAGGGAAGTTACCCATGACAGAAATAGTATTTAAAGGTGATGCATCAGAAGAATTGAAAGAGATATTGATAAACCGGGAAGATGTGTTTGATAAACTAAAGAGTAGCAAATCACCTGGACCATATGGTATACATCCGAGGGTGTTGAAAGAATTGAAATATGAGATTGCAGACCTGCTATTATTAATCTGTGAACTATCATTAAAATCAGCCGTAGTTCCTGAAGATTGGCGAATAGCCAATGTAACGCCAATTTATCAAAAGGATTCCAGGGGTGATCCGGGAAACTACTGACTGGTGAGCTTGACGTCAGTACCGGGAAAATGTTAGAAACCATTATAAAGAACAAAGTCATTCAACATTTATTTTTATTTACTTAATTTATCAGGTTTTATATACCGCTTTATCATTTCAATCAAAGTGGTTTACATTGTAACTTAAACTTAGTAATGTACATTAAACAGAGATATTGATAACTTGGATTTTTCTGAGGCAATGGAGTGACTTGCCCAAGGCCACAAGGAGTGCTAGTGGGAATCGAACCCTGGTCTTTGGGATCCCAAGCCAGTGCTCTTAACCATTAGGC
The DNA here is from genome assembly GCA_033557465.1 of Ichthyophis bannanicus. NCBI lineage: Eukaryota > Metazoa > Chordata > Amphibia > Gymnophiona > Ichthyophiidae > Ichthyophis > Ichthyophis bannanicus. Next base: position 214,204,628 of record CM066037.1, read on the forward strand.
TACGCCTCCACTCCTGTAGATAGTCATGGTTTAATGGGAGAAAGTCAACATGGTTTTAGCCAAGGAAGGTCTTGTCTTACTAATCTGTTATAGTTTTTTGAAGGTGTGAATAAACAGGTAGACAAAGGTGAGCCAGTTGATGTAGTGTATATGGATTTTCAGAAAGCCTTTAACAAGGTACCTCATGTGAGACTCTTGTTGTAATGAAAAAGTCATGGGGTAGGAGACAGTGAACTATTGTGGATCAGGAACTGGTTAAAAGATAGAAAGCAGAGGGTAGGGCTAAATGGGCAATTTTCCCATGTTCCCTGTAAAATATAGTTATCTCCAAGTTATAATGCCCTGTTCAATGTAATTTCAGTTTGTTCAATGTAAACCGCCTTGATATCATGAAAGGCGGTATATAAGAAATGTGAAATAAATAAATAAATAGTGGAGTACCCCAGCGATCTGTGCTGGGTCTGCGGCTTTTTAACATATTCATAAATGACCTGGAAGTGGGAATAATAAGTGAGGTAATCAAATTTGCAGGTGACACAAAATAATTCTAAGTTAAAAACCCAAGAGGATTGTGAAAAAATTGCAAGCAAACTTTGATAAATTGCAAGACTGGACGTTCAAACGGCAGATGAAAGGTATGCACCTAAGAAAGAACAGAACTATGGTTACACGATGCAAGGTTCCACATTAGGAAAATTAAAATTAAAATCAAAGCCATACCCTGGTCTGACCATCACCAAATAGACATACGGATAAAACTTCCATCGGTACCAAAAGATGCGAAAGCCCAACGAGAAACCCAACAGCAGAGATCTTTCAATAAGCTTGATCTGGATAGTCTCACAAGTAGCATCAAGGCGCACATTGACTTGGAATCTACAGACCTCGATGCACTAACAAAAAGCTGGGATGAAGGAATTCAGGCTGCAGCAAACCCGAAATGGAATAATACAGCAATCCCAGGTAAACAACAATCAGAGCCCTGGTACACAACTACGCTAACCAAAAGGAAGAGAGAACTTAGAAGGTCCGAAAAAAAAGTGGAGACGTAACAAAACCTTGGAACTCAGAGCTGAATACCTCGACACCCTCGTAAAATACAAAGAGGAGGTAGATGATGCAAAAAGGAAACACCACACCAACCTACTGAATAAAGCCATCAACAAACCACGAGAACTATTTCGACTAGTGAAAACACTAACCAAAACAAACCAGCCAGAACAGCAGAGTGACACTATTCAGCCTCAAACTCTCGCAAACCACTACGCGAGCAAGCTAACAACAACCACAACCGCGCTATGTCTGGCCAAAACCCATCTGAAAACTGCAGTGAAGAAAGAACAGACTTGGAACGAATTTCACAAAATTGATGATAAGCAAACGATTGAAATAATAACCAGTATCAATACCACCACCTCCCTGCTTGATCCCTGCCCAGCCACCTGGATTAAAGCAGCAAAAAAGGATATTGTCCACCAGGTCTCACACATTGTGAACCAATCACTGTCCCAAGGAATCATGCCCAACCAGCTCAAAAAGTCTATAATTAGACCGATACTAAAGAACAACTCGCTTAACAAAGAGGACCCATCTTCTTACCGCCCAATCTCCAGCATATCTCTTTTAGCAAAGATCATCGAAAAAGCAGCCCTCATCCAACTGCAAGAACACCTCGATGACCACGAAACCCTGGACAAACAGCAATACGGTTTCTGAAAAAATCATGGGGTCGAAACTCTGCTATTGGCCCTGTTTGACAACCTCCTCAAGGGTCTAGAAGACAGGAAGAAAATGTTTATTCTCATTTTCATCGACATCTCCGCTGCCTTCGACACTGTACATCACCTAACCCTCCTTAACAAGCTGGCATCAATTGGAATCTTAGGAACCACCTTGAAATGGTTTTCCTCCTACATAAAGGACAGAAAGCCACAGGTCCAATTCAACGGAGAAAAAGCCGAAGCCTTCACTCAAACTCAAGGCATACCACAGGAGTCGGCGCTCTCGGCATTACTGTTTAACATTTACATGCAACCCCTCAGTGAAATATTCAGGAAATATGGCATCAACTACCACATATACGCAGACGATATCATGCTGTACACACAGCTAGATACCGTTGACCCGAATTACGCTCAGCTTGAAACCTGCATGGGAGAGATGTTGGGATGGCTGAAACAAAACAACATGTTGATTAATCATAAGAAGACTGAAGTAATGTTTATATCCAGTAAAACTGAGTTCGAACCACCTCCAACAATCACATTGTGCAACAATACTTACAACACTAAGAATGAAATTAGATATCTAGGAGTCACAATCGACAGAAAACTGAAAATGGAAAAACACCTCAGCAACACCAACAAAGCCATATTTCACAAGCTTAGAGTACTACGACCCCTACGGAATGTACTACAGCCATGTGACTTCCGTTCAGTTGCTCAAGCGCTCATCATGCCTCACCTCGACTACTTCAACTCCATCTTACAGGGTCTACCAAAGAAAACGACTAACATATTACAACTGGCACAACACGTAACAGCAAGGATCATCATGAGAACAAGCGTCACTGAACATATCACACCTGTATTGATGGAACTGCACTGGCTCCCAGTCGCTGCCAGGATTCAATACAAAACATTGGTAACGACATTCAAGTTAATTCACAACCTGGCCCCTTCATTCCTCTCCACCCTGATCTCCCTGCAACCTACCACCAGAAGCAGGAGAACCATCAGCTCAGACACACTAATAGTTCCTAACAGCATCAGACATGTAAAAATCAGTACTAGCCGCAGAGCGTTCTCCTTCTCTGCCCCCACTTTATGGAACCACCTACCACACGAGCTGAGAGCAATTAAAGACTTACTCGACTTCAGGAAAAAATTAAAACTCATCTATTCAATTGTCACTATGACCAGATGTAAATCCAATAAGATAAAATGAAGGAATTGCTGTATGTAAAAATGTAAATAGATGAAGGATAATCGCTTTTAAATGTATGATAGTTCTTTAAGGTCTACGTGTAGACCCTACTATGTGTGCTGTGTATTACCCCTGTTCTCTCTATCTATGCCCCAAATTTCTGTCTTGATTTTGTGACATATCCCAAAATTATAATCAAACCGCTTCTGATCGCTGGAAGTAGCGGTATATAAGTGTTTGCAAAATAAATACAATAAATAAATAAAATCACCCAGGAAAAAGATTTAAGTGTTGTCATGGATAGCACGTTGAAAACCTCTGCCCAGTGTGCAGCGGGGGCCAAGAAGGCAAATAGAATACTAGGAAAGGAAAGGAATGGAGAATAAAATAAAGGATATTATAATATCTCCAGGAACAAGCAGGAATGTAGTCTTCACATATGGGTATCGTCGGTACCGACGGAGCCTGCGCGGGAACGCTCCCCAGCGTCCAATAGGAACGCTTTTGGGAGCATCCCTCAGCACATGCGCGCTGCCTTCCTGCCTTTCCAACTGCCCCTCTTCAGTTCTTCGTTTGCTGCAGAGCCGACAGGACCGCCATACCCTGTCATCGCAGAAAATTCCGTCTTTAAAATTGTTTTCTTGTGGTCGCGTTTGCCTCCGCACGACACCTACCGGTACCGCCGGTTCTTTTCTTTTCTCAAAAATGTTATACTTTGAACTGTTTCTCTTCAGAAACTTTTCTTTTTCGGTGCTAGGTGCCATTTTGGGCATTAGGCCTCATATTCCTGAAACATGGAAAAACCAACTAGTGGTTTTAAAAAATATACTAAGAGTGGCGGTACCATTTCCGTCACTGACACCCATGATTGGTGTCTTAAATGTTTAGGGCCTAAACATTCTCCATCTGAATGTCTCTCCTGTATGGGGATGACTAAGAGAGGAAGACAGAACCGGGCTGCAAAGCATGGTACTCTCTTTTCTTCGGATGCCAGATCCATTGCATTGACATCTTCAAGAGCCTCCTCTTTCTCCCATGGATCTCAGGTAACTAAACAAAAAAGCCGGTCCTCAAAGGCTAAGCATCGAGAGGCCATTGGCATTGCCCTTGAGGGAACCACACCGGCAAAACTGCCCGGGCGGGAGGCTTCGGCTTCCAAAGCATCAAGGGGGCTCCAGGATGTTCTCGAGGCCTCGACCTCGCAAGAACTACTGGTGCCATGCTCAGGGGTCTCGGCTGTTTTCACCGGTACTGACACCCAGGCATCGGCAGTGTCGATAGACCAGAGGTTCCTCGCTATTGAACGCAGCATCGCAGCTCTTCTCACAGCTGTGGTACCGTTGACACCTATGGTTCAACGGGCACCAGTACCGACATCGATACCGATGCCGGTACCTACACCGTTACCGACACTACCGGCCCCGGTGGGAGATCTTCCCATGCCATCTTTGGCTGGAATCGACAGATCGGTACCGGATGAACTCGGTACCGACTTCAATCGTTACCGGGACCGTGCTTTGCATGAGCATCGTGGTCAGGAATACTTCGACGACTCAGATTCCGAAGATTCTGACAATTCTGCTGGTACCAGAGGGTTTCTCCCGGAAAATCCCTCTTCTCCCCAACGCAGAATGTCACCTCCAGAGGACATGTCTTTTCAGGATTTTATTCGTGATGTGGCCAAGGGCCTTTCAATCATGGTAGCTCCTGAACAGGAACCAAGAGCAAAGGAATTGGAAATTCTCCAATATCCTAAAGCTCCAAAGGAGGCAGCCACTCTGCCCATCCATAAAATTCTGCATAACTTGATGCTCAGAACGTGGGAGGCACCTCTGACTACATCTCCTCATTCTAGGAGGCTTCATACTATGTATCGAGTCCCACCATGTCCTGGATTTCAAAAGACTCAGCTGCCACACCATTCAATGGTAGTGGAGTCAGCCATGCGTAGGATGAAAAGTGCAAAGAGGCATGCATCCAATCTCCTAGATCGTGAATTCAGGACTCTGGACGCTTTTGGGCACCGAACCTTTTAGGCTTCCATGCTTTCAGCTAGGGATTAGTTCATATATGCTATATATGGGAATGTTCCTCAAAGAAGGTACAGGAGATTTGGAGCTTATGAGCCCACTTCTCCCAGGTGACAAGAGGCAAGACTTTCTTGCTCTAGTTAAGCATGCTCAAGATGTCTCCAAGTTTGTGAATCGTGCAGCCTTTGACTGCTTTGAATGCATCAGCAGAACTTCTGCTATTGCCATTGGGGCATGACGGATTGCCTGGCTTCAGGCATCAGACTTGGAGACTTGGGTACAGGACAAGTTAAGCAACATTCCTTGCACGGGAGAGAATCTCTTTGGCAAGAACTGGAAGGAAAAGGCTAACGAGTTAGATGCTGACAATACCACTCTAGATTGTCAAAATCTACAGCCACTCCAGCCAAAAAGAAGCCTTATAAAAAACTCTCTTTCAGCAAAAAGAGGAAATTTTATCCTTCCTATACCCAGCAGAGTCAAACTCAGGGTCAGGTTGCCCAAAAGGGACAAACTAGACAGCAAAAGAAGCCAAAAGGCCCGAGAGCCCAACCAACTCTGCAGGTTCAGCCCCCTCAAGGGCTTTGACTCCTTCCTAGAGAGCTTAGCCTTCCTGCCTTTGAGGGGTCCCCAACCCCTCAATATCCCAGGCAGGTTATGCCACTTTGCCAACAGATGGCATCAGATAACAGCAGAAGATTGGACTCTGTCCATTGTAGGAGAGGGGTACAAGCTCCATTTTCACAGCATGCCCCCTCCTACAATTCTAAGGCAATTCAATTCTAAAGCCTCCGCAGACAATCTGCTAGATCATGAAGTCTCAACATTTCTTGCCCAAAGGGGTGCAGGGTTCTACTCCCCCTTTTTTCTTATTCCAAAGAAAACAGTAGGGCACAGACCCATTTTAGACCTCAGAGAATTGAACAAATACCTGCTCCGAGAGAAATTCAAAATGATTTCTCTAGGAACTCTTCTGCCATACTTTCAAAGCCAGGATTGGCTTTGCTCTCTAGACTTAAAGGATGCATACACTTACATTTTGATCCATCCAGATCACAGCAAATTCTTACGATTCCTTTTCAAGGGAAAACATTTCCAGGACAGGGTTCTTCCCTTTGGTCTGGCTTCAGCACCAAGAGTATTAAGGAAATGCATGACAGTAGTAGCTGCATTTCTGCAAACCCTGGGGATATTCGTCTTCCCTTACTTAGACGACTGGCTCATTCGAGCCCCTACAGTGGCAGAGGCCAGCACTGCACTGTCTCACACAATGCGAATCCTCCAATACTTGGGGATGGTAATAAACTTCCTAAAATCCCAACTTGTTCCTTCCCAATGCCTGGAATTCATAGGGGCCTATCTAGATACCAGACAGGCAAAGGCTTTCCTTCTACAGGCCCGGTGTCTTCACATAATGCAACTAGCTTCTCAAGCAGCAGGGAAATCCTCCCTAACTGCATGCGAGCTACTACAGTTGCTGGGACATATGGCATCCACAGTTCATGTAGTCACATATGCTCGCCTCCACATGCGAGCAGCTCAGTGGACCCTATCCACACAGTGGACACAGGCCATAGGACATTTTTCAGACAAAATAGTAAACTCTCAATGACTAATTTTGTCCCTCAAATGGTGGCAATCACTAGAAAATCTGACAGTGGGGTCTCCTTTCCATCAATCCCTTTTTCAGGCCACCCTAACAGATGCATCACAAGTGAGTTGGGGAGCACACCTGAATCATCTCTACCCCAGGGCACCTGGACTCCACAGGAGGCTGGTCTACACACAAACCACCTGGAATTAAGAGCAATCTATTTAGCTCTTTGAGTATTCCACGCCCAGCTCAGCTACAAGACAGTCCTAGTCCAGACGGACAATCAAGTACCCATGTTCTTTGTGAACAAGCAGGGCGGGACAGGCTCTCTGTCATTATGCAACGAAACTTTACGACTGTGGGCCCTCGCCAGAGAGTATCAAATTCACCTTCTAGTGGTATATCTGCCAGGTATTCAAAACCTTTGGGCAGATAAACTCAGTCGAGTACTGTTGCCTCACGAGTGGTTTCTCCACCTAGACCAGGTGGCAAAAAGTTTTCATCTCTGGGACACTCCAGACATAGACCTTTTTGCAAGTCCACTGAATGCCAAACTTCCCCGGATCTGTTCCAGGATTCCGACTCACAATTGTCAGGCAAGGGATGCTTTCCTCCTTCACTGGGGTCAGGACTTCCTTAATGCCTTCCCACCAATTCCCCTCATCCCCAAAACACTCTTCAAGCTTCAGAGAGACAGGGGTCGCATGATTCTCATAGCGCCACGATGGCCATGCCAAGCGTGGTATCCCCTACTTCTACATCTCTCTCATGCAGCACCTCTGGAGTTAGGGCATGCTCCAGATCTCCTTTCCCATGGAATGCTATGCCACCCAATTCCCCAATCCCCGCATCTCACAGCCTGGTTGCTGAAGGCTTAGACCTCCAGGATTTCAGCCTGTCCCAGCAGGTAAAGGATATCCTTCAGGCTTCTAGAAAACTTTCCACAAGAAGATCTTATGCCTTCAAGTGGAAACGTTTTACTATATGGTGCTCCAAGAAAGGATTAAACCCCCTTGTCATACCTTTAGAATCGATACTAGAGTATCTCCTTCGCTTATCGAATTCTGGTCTAAAGAGCATTCAGTAAGAGTTCATCTTAGTGCAATTGCAGCTTCTTTTAAGCCTCTGAATGGACAACCAATTTCCTCTCATCCACTCATATCCAGATTTGAGAGGTCTTCTGTTGACCAAACCTCCCATTAAGCCACCACCGGTGGCATGGGATCTAAATCTAGTTCTCAGGCAGCTCATGAAGCTGCCTTTTGAGCCTTTAGCCACTACAACCCTTAAGTTTTTGACCTGGAAGGTCATCTTCCTAATTGCAATCACCTCTGTGCGTCGCATTAGTGAACTGCAAGCTTTAGTGGCTGATCCTCCTTATTCTAGGTTTCATCATGATAAGGTTGTTCTTAGAACGCATCCACACTTTATGGCAAAGGTGATTTCGCCTTTTCATTTGAACCTTAATTTATCTTCCTGTATTTTTTCTGAGGCCTCACGCCTCTAATGCAGAAAGAAACCTTCATACTTTGGATTGTAAAAGAGCCTTAGCCTTTTACCTACAGAGAACACAGCAACATAGAAAGTCCTCACAACCTTTTATAGCTTTTGATTCTAGTCATTTGGGACTTCCAGTCTTCAAGAGAACTCTATCCAAATGGATTGCCCAATGCATATCCTTTGCTTATGAGAGTAAGGGTCTTCCTCTTCAAGGCCATGTCACAGCTCACAATGTGAGAGCCATGGCAGCCTCCACGGCTAATCTCCACTCCGTGTCCATCGATGGCATTTGTCGAGCAGCCACCTGGGCTTTGGTACACACCTTCACAGCCCACTACTGCCTGGATAAAGCCTCCCGTTGGGATGCCTTCTTTGGCCAAGCTTTTCTTCAAAATCTCTTTCAGACCTAATTCAACTCCTACCCACCAACCCTGGTGGGATGCCAGAGATCCATGGGAGGAAGCATGGCCCACCTTACTATAGGTGGCAGCTTCCTGGGGCTATCTCCCTGGCATCTTCAGCTAGGAAGTCCCCATATGTGAAGACTACATTCCTGTTTGTTCCTGGAGATAGCATAGTTACCCACCTGTAACAGGTGATCTCTGGGAACAGCAGGAATTTAATCTTCACAACCCACCCACATCCCCTAGGAGTTGTCTCTCGGTCTCTTTCCTCTTTCCCTCTATCCTTTCACTCAGCTACAAGCTTAACTGAAGAGGGACAGTTGGAAAGGCGGGAAGGCAGCGTGTATGTGCTGAGGGATGCTCCCTAAAGCGTTCGTATTGGACGCTGGGGAGCGTTCCCGTGCAGGCTCCGTCGGTACCGACGATACCCATATGTGAAGACTAAATTCCTGCTCTTCCCGGAGATCACCTTTTACAGGTGAGTAACTACACTTTATTTATTTATTTATTTAACAGTATTTCTAAACCGCCTTATCTTATTAATCAAGGTGGTATCACAGCAAACAATCGGGTAAAGTGAGAGTGTTAAACATGCAGTGAGGGTGATATTTAGTTGAGTGTGTGTTGTATTGTGTGCTAGAGTGGTTTGAGCTATGTGCAATATGGGCTATATACAGTGATGCAAAAAACATTTTCTATACATACAGTGTTTAGGCGGTATCGTGCTGTTGTTTATTTATTTTATTTTATTTATTTATATTTATTTAACATTTTCTTCTATACCGCCCCTTCCAGAGATCAGGGGCGGTTTACATTAAACAGTGAACAGAACATTTGTATACATCTGTATACATTTACAAGGAACATTATGTTTTTAACTATTTACAAGTGTAATTACAAGGAACATATTTTGAACGTTAACTAGAACATTCTCTGAGGTTATGCGATGTGTCCATAGTGTTCTATGAACAGCATGGTTTTTAGCTGTTTTCTAAAGTCTTTGAGGTCTGTAGTTGCCCTCAACTCGTCTGGTAGTTTGTTCCATATTGTTGGAGCAGCCATGGAGAGTGCTCTGTCTGTTGTGTCCTTGCGTGTGTGTTTGAATTCACTTGGGGTGCTGACTCGGTCCAACTTTACCCGTTCCATTTCATTCATTAATTTATAGACCTCTATCATATCTCCCCTTAGCCGTCTCTTTTCCAGGTTGAAGAGCCCTAACCTTTTAGCCTCTCTTCATAGGGGTACCCTTCTATCCCCTTTACCATTTTGGTGGCTCTTCTCTGTACCTTTTCTAATAATGCTATATTCTTTTTAAGATACGGCGACGAGAATTGCATACAATATTCAAGGTGTGGTCGCACCATGGAATGATACAGAGGCATTATAATATCCTTTGTTTTATTTTCCATTCCTTTCCTTATGATACTTAGCATTCTATTTGCTCTCTTGGCTGCTGCTGCACACTGGGCAGAGGGTTTTAACATGTTGTCCACGATGATGCCTGAATCTTTTTCCTGGGTGGTGCTTCCTAATGTGGAACCTTGCATCGTGTAACCATAGTTTGGGTTGTTCTTTCCTAGGTGCATAACTTCGCACTCGTCCACATTAAACTTCATCTGCCATTTGGATGCCCAGTCTTCCAATTTACCAAGATCCTCATGCAATTTTCCACAATCCTCTTGGGTTTTAATAATTTTAAATAGTGTGTCATCTGCAAATTTGATAACCTCATTCTTTATTCCCTTTTCCATGTCATTTATGAATGTCAAATAGCAGCGGACCCAGCGCAGATCTGTGGGGTACTCCACTATTCTCCTTTCTCCATTGGGAAAATTGACCATTTAACACTACCCTCTGCTTTCTATCTTTTAACAAGTTCCTGATTCACAATAGTACACTGCCTCCTATCCTATGACTTTTTAGTTCTGCCAAAAGTCTCTGATGAAGGACCTTGTCAAAGGCTTTCTGAAAGTCCACATACACTATATCAACCGACTCACCTTTGTTTGCCTGTTTATTCACATCTTCAAAAAAAATAAGAGATTAGTAAGACAAGATCGTACTTGTCTAAAGCAATGTTGGCTGTCTCCCATTAAGCCATGACATGTTCAGTAATTTTGTTCTTTATGATGGTTTCTACCATTTTTCCTGGTCATGATGTCAGACTCACTGGTCTATAGTTTCCCATATCACCCCTGGAACCCTTTCTAAAAATTGGTGTTACATTGGCTATCCTCCAATCTTCAGGTATTCAAGAAGATTTTAATGATAGTTCACAGATTGCTGATAGCAGGTCTGCAATCTCATATTTCAGACTCTTGGATGTATGCCATCCGATCCAGGTGATTTGCAACTCTTCAGTTTATCAAATAGTTGTAAGACATCTTCCCGGTGTATCGATATTTCTTTTAATTCTTCCGCAGTATCACCTTTAAATACCACTTCAGTCATGGGTAACATCCTTACATCTTCCTTGGTAAAAACTGAAGCAAAGAATTCATGCAGTCTCTCCGCTATAGCCTTGTCACTTCTTAGTGCCTCTTGCTATCATCTAATGGTCCAACTGACTGTCTCTCAGGATTTTGCTACGAATGTGCTTGAAAGTGTCTCTATTACGCGTTTTTGCTTCCACAGCAAGCTGCTTCTCTAATTCTCTCTTTGCCTGCCTTATTAATGCCTTGAATTTAACTTGCCAGTGCTTGTGCTGTTTCCAGTTTTCGTCATTTGGCTCTTTTTTCCATTTCCTGAAAGATGCTTTTTTGGCAACAACCTCTCTGACCTCACCTTTAAACCATTCTGGCAGTTTTTTGGACTAACTTCCACTTTTCTTAAACCGTGGAATACAGCTGGTCTGGGCTTCCAAGATAGTATTTTTAAACACCCAAGCTTTATGTAAGTCTTTAACCTTTGCAACTGCTCCTTTTAGTTTTTTTCTTAGCGATTTTCCTCATTTTATCATAGTCTCCCTTTCAAAAGTTAAAAGGTAGTACTGTGGATTTCCTTACAATCTCTCCTTCATTAATTAAATCAAACACGATCATGCTATGATCACTGTTGCGAAGTGGCCCGAACACCCTTATCTCTTGCACCAGATCTGGTGTTCCACTAAGGAATAGGTCCAAAATGGCTTCTCCTGTGGTCGGTTCATGAACCAGCTGCTCCAAGAAGCAGTCATTTATTTAATCTAGAAACATTATCTCCCTAGCATGTCCTGCCGTGACACTGACCCAGTCAATACCGGGGTAATTGAAATCACCCATTACACATGTCTGCAAAAATGTTTTTTTCGAGAGCTGTTTTGGTTATTCCACGTAATCTTTGTTTTTTGATGCTCTGAATCCGAAAATGACGTCCATTTTGTCATAGGACATCACGTTTCCTGACAATTTAGGTAACTATGTGAGAGGCGATCGCAGCGGCATACCTCCAGCCCAATCGGGGCTGTGGGAGGAGGAGCACCAACTTCTTTAAGAGAACCCGCGGCCGGCGGGAAAGCAGCCATCTTCAGCCCCCGGTGAAAGGCGATCGCAGCGGCATACCTCCAGCCCAATCGGGGCTGTGGGAGGAGGAGCACCAACTCCTTTAAGAGAACCTGCCGCCAGGCGGGCCCGCACCTGAGGGCCTCGCCAGAGGGCCCTTTGGCGTGGCCCTTAGGCAGCGGCCTCAGAAGGTCCCCCACCCTAGATCTCCTTCAATCAGTCAATGAAGCTATGAAAACACCAAACCCTCCCTCAAGCAAGTACACTGAACTTATAATGTTATCTCTAACAATTCTCATCTGATCTATGCATATGATCTCTGTGATGCTGTCTAGCTTTTGCTTATTATAATCAGATAGATGTTTTGCAAACACTATATTAACCTCATACTAGAAAGTCTAATTGCCAGCGATTCACTTTGAAAGCATTATAGTTATATTCCTGTACCATTATATCTGAATTTCCTACCTTAACTGAGCTCAGCAGTCATCCATGCTAGATTAGCCAGACCTGATACCTCCCCAGATACTACCATAACTGACTTGGAATCCCATGTAAGATTATGTTTTTTTGCCAGATACTACCACATATTATTTGATTGCTCCTATATGTCTATGCTAAACCTACATATTCTACATTGCTCTAAGGCCTAAACAATAGAAATCTACAAGCACCAAGCATACCCGATCTTCTAACTAACTAATCAAGGTATACCTCCACTCAACTCCACTGAAATATTACTTGAAAATGGGCTTCACAAGACCTCGAAACACCATTCTTCTCATCTTATTTAGTCTCCATTTAATTCACAACATATATACATACAAATCCAGATATATAACTCACAACACTATCCCCATAATCCACAACCCACACAGAAATGCATTACAAATATACAACATCACACCTGGCCCAACCCACAGAATCAACCCTAACAGACCCCACTCAAGACTAATACAAATAAACTTGCAACAACCTACTAACACAAATAATACCTCTTACACACACTCCACCAGAAAATTCATCCTCATAAATGCTAGATCCATAAGAAACAAAATACCATCAATGACTTAATCATTGATGAAAAACCCGATGTACTCCTAATCACAGAAACATGGCTCACTCCCACCGATACAATCACACTAAATCAACAACATACAACAGTACGACCTTTTTTCCTGCCACCGAGAAGTGAAAAGAGGAGGTGGAGCCCTCATCACTAAAAAAGACCTCCAATACACCCTAACTGCTATAAACAACGTGGATGGACTAGATATTATCAACATAGAAAATAAAACCCTTGCACTTTCTCTTATATACAGACCCCCTTCAGCTGATCATAAAAATCTCACCCCTATCCTAGAGCTCGCTTGCACAGCCTCCATGCGAAAACCACTCATTATACTAGGTGACCTGAACCTCCCCTCACTCAACCCGCAACATGCAACAAACTTCATGGATTCTATGACCGAAATGGGCTACAACCAGATCATACATACTCCCACACATATAAAAGGAAACTCTCTGGATCTCATTTTCATCCCCACCCCATTTAATAAATACCAACTCCATACCCCCCCAACTATGACCAAAGTACCCTGGTCAGACCACCATTTAATAACTTTCAAACTTACCACTCCTACACCTACCTCTAACATTCCACCAAACTTCCCTTGAAACAAGTCTCGCTTTATCCACTTCGACAAGGACACCTTCCTAAACAAGGTAATACCTGAACTCACAACAAATACAACCAATGTTAACTCATTAACAGACCAATGGAACACAACTATAAAAAATGCAGCTACCTCCACTCAGCCCACACAGATAAAACCACCTAAAAGATCGGAAAAATGGTTTACTAAAAACCTTAAAATAGAACACCACAAAGCTGTCTCAGGGAAGCAAAAATCCAAATCAAACCCTGTACTATGCTTTACTCACATAGTAACAACCAATATTAATCTTATTACAATAATTTCTTTTAGCAGGCAAAGATCTTGATTTGGATTTTAGCAGGCAAAGATCTTGATTTGGATTTTTACTAAAAACCTTACCATCCTAAAAAAGCAGCTGAGAAAACAAGAAAAAATATGGAGAAAAGTAAAATCAGATGATAACAAAGCCCAATACTTCATCTTACTCAACCAATACAAAGATGCAATCAACAAATCTAAACAAGATTATCACTCTAAAGTGATAAACTCGGCCATTAACCGCCCAAGAGAACTATTTAATATAGTAAAATCTCTAACAAAAACTCAAAAGACAGAACCTGAACACTTACACATAAACGTTCAAACCTTAGCCATGCACTTTGCTGAGAAACTAAGAAACAAATCTTCCAACAATCAATAACTTTGCACACCGACCCAAAACAATCAATTAAATGGACAACCTTTCATGAGACTGACCAAAAACACCTCCTCAACGTCATAACAATGATCAACACCACAACCTCCCCCCTGGATCCTTGCCCAGTCTCATGGGTAAAAGCCACCAAAGCTGAACTCGCTATGAACATCCAACTGATAGTGAATCAATCCCTATCTCAAGGTTTAATGCCCAATGCTTTAAAGCTCACCTCCATATGCCCAATCCTGAAAAACAACAAATTAGACCCCAAGGACCCAAACTCATACAGGCCCATAGTCAGCATACCTTTCGTAGCCAAAATAATAGAAAAGATTATACAACTCCAACTTCAGGTTTATATTGACTCTCATGCCCCCCTCGACTCACACCAATTTGGATTTCGCCCATTTCATGGAGTGGAAACCTTACTAATAACATTGATGGACAACCTCATCAAAGGCACAGATGATAACAATCGAGGATTCCTCCTCATTTTCTTAGATATAACCGCTGCATTTGACAGTGTCAACCATAATACGCTAATTAACAGACTCCAAGATCTAGGAATTGGTGGGACTGTACTCCAATGGTTCATCTCTTATATAACACACCGAGTAATACGCATCCAATTAGGTCAAAACTCATCAGAACCTTTCACACAAGGTCAAGGCATTCCTCAAGGCTCAGCCCTCTCAGCCCTCCTTTTTAATATTTATCTTCAACCGATCACAAGCATATTTAAAAAATACAAAATTAGTCACTATATTTACGCAGATGACATCATGCTCACCCTCCCAATTAACACAACCAACCCCTCCTACCAGAATATATCTGAATGTATCACAGAAGCTAACACTTGGCTAGAAAACAACTACCTCAACATCAACATGAAAAAAACGGAAGCAATGTTTGTATCAAGGAAACCAGACCCCACTTACCCCGATACTATCACAATTAACAATACTATAATCCCCATCAAGAAAGAGGTAAAATACCTAGGGATAATAGACTATACCCTTAGTATGATCCCTCATATAAAACAAACAGTGAAAACAGTATTCTACAAACTAGAAACTGTACAACATTTAAGACCCCTCCTAGACTTCCATGATTTCAGATCGGTCATCAGTACACTCATCACCCCCCACTTCGACTATTGCAATAGTCTCTTAAACGGTTTACCACTTGCAAATACTAACCTCCTTCAAAGAGCCCAAAACATCTGTGCCCGTGTAACAATGAAAACCCGCCTGACTGACCACATAACTCCCATCCTATGCGAACTACACTGGCTCCCTATAAACAGCAGAATAACTTACAAAATAATCCTAACGACATTTAAGATCATCAATGATATCTCACCCTCACACCTATCCACCCTCCTGCAAACCCAACCTGAACTCAGAACCCGTAGGCAAAATGCAATACACTCATTAGACATACTAAAAACAATCCGTAAAACAACAAAAAAAAAAAGCTCTAGAGCTTTCTCATATGCCGCCCCCACTCTCTGGAATAAACTCCCTCTAAATCTCCGAATGATAAAAGACCTCCATCTCTTAAGGAAAGAACTAAAAACCCACTTATTCATAGAACACTTCTCAAACTCAACGAAACCTCCCCACACAATACACCTCACAAACCCACCATAACTACAGAACACAACTCCCCCTCTACCATACCCTACACCTCACACATATAAAAAGAACTCTGATGAAAAGTTTAACTTGATTTTATTAACTCAAATTCTCTCCCAAGTATCTCCAATATAATTACTCAATGTCCTATTGTAATTTATCAACAATACTGTATATACAATTGTTCCTGTAAATAGTTGACTGTAATCAGTTTTACAAGATGTTTTACAAGTTGCTTTACTGTAATTAGTTTCACAAGATGTTGCTCAAAAGTTGATTGTAAATAATTCAAAACTGTTCCATGTAAAACCTTGTTCTGTTCTTGTTAACTGTAAACCGCCTTTGATCTCTGGAAGAGGTGGTATATAAGAAAAGTTTAAATAAATAAATAAAAAATAAGGCAATGCCTCAAAATAAATGGAAATAGACTCATATAATTAAAGTTTTATTACAATATTTTCATGAAAATACTTTTTTGAACTGAAATGAGCTCACCTACACACACTAAACTCGATTTTTCTTCCTTGTGAGGCTCCTCTTGGTGCATTTACGCTTGTGAGTAGCATCTGGAATGTCTCTCTGAAGCATCCAACAGTAGTCTGCCATCATTGTAATGCTCATTTTCCCTGGTATCTCCTTTCCATCTCTTTAATGTCTTGGTGGAATCGCTCACCTTATTCCTCACTCACAGCTCCCAAATTTTCAGGAAAGTAGTCAAGGTGGGACGGGAGGAAATGCACTTTCAAACTCATCAGGCAACCTAAAGCTTGAAATGCTTTCAGCATTCGTCCGACGATCTTTTTGTAGTGAGGATCTTTGTTATTGCCTAAAAATTTCTGTACGACTTCTTTAAATGCAGTCCACCCTTCTTTTTGAGGATCCGTCATGGTATTGACAAACTCATGATCAACTATAAGCCTTCTAATGTCTGGTCTGACGAACACACCTTCCTTCAATTTTGCTTCCGACAGGACTGGAAACTTGGTGACCAAGTATTTGAAGCATTCTCCATCTCTTGGAAGTGATTTTACAAATTGCTTCATCAGTCCCAATTTTATATGGAGAGGTGGTAGAAGAAATTTATGGGAAGGTACCAAAGTTTATCGGGGGACATTTTTTTCACCGACTGTTAGCACCCTCGGCTGCCAACTCTTCTTGGTCCAGTGATTTTGTCGGTCTCGACTGTCCCATAGACACAGAAAACAAGGATATTTAGTATACCCAGCAGCATGTACAAGACCTTCAAGTCCCCACACACTTGCCAACCATGGTCTTCATATTTAAGTTTACGAAGAACCAATTCCAAGTTCTCGTAGGTATCCTTCAAGTGTACGGAATGACCTACAGGTATGGAAGCGTAAAAACCGTTGTGGAGTAAAACTGCTTTGAGATTTCTTTTTGAAGAATCTATAAAAAGAAGCCATTGCTCTGAATCATATTGGATTTTAAATTGACCCATCAGACCTTCGACATCGATGCAATAAACCAACTTGTCTTCCTAGGCGAAGTAAGGAACGAACTCCTTTTCACGATGTCTGAACCATGAAGATGACACTCCTGGCAACAATAAATTCCTGATTTTCAGCCTTGATCCGAGTAACTCAGCGGCATCTTTGGGAAGATTCAAGTCTCTTACCAAATCATTCATCTCCTCCTGAGAAAACAGTTTTGTTCTTGTATCATCTTCAAAGTCAGAACTTGATATGTCATCTGGTTCAGGTATGACTTCACCTTCATCGGAGCTAGGTATCTCTTCCAAGGTAGCAAGGGGCTTGGGTACTGGTATATCTGTGCCATGGGGGATGGGACGAATTGCCGAGTGAAGATTGGGGTATGAAATGGAATGCTTCCATTTGGAATTAAACCCTTTCACATCGCATGAACAAAAGTAACAGTCGTCACTATGGTTCTTTTGCTCTCGCCATACCATAGGAATCCCATAACGGAAAGATTTTTTCTTACCCTTGAACCAGTTTCGGAGGTCCTCAACACACCGATTGCACACTTTATGAGGTGCCCAGACTTTATCTTGATCTCCAATTTTTAGTCCAAAGTATGCAAAGTATACTTTTTTCACAAAGTCTGTAATATTCTGCTGTTGCTTCAACACTGTATATTCACCACAGATGAAACAGAAACTGTCTGGCGAATTAAAACACTTTCGCGGAGCCATAACATAACTGTTGAAGAATGACGAGCTAACACGAATTGCGATGAAAAAGTGTGAACAGCCTAGAACCAAGAACCTGATGATGATTCGTGCACAAGTGTGGCATGCAGGAGAGAGCAGCTCTGTGTCTGTACATGAGACGTCACAGTGCTGGCCATGCCCCCCTGCACTGACCGGAGCTGCTGCTATCTGCCCTGTCTCCCTCCCACTGGATTCTTCAGGAAAGATTAACCCCTTCTACCATTAGAAGCACGGACTTAAAACTTGCTTAGCTTATGTATATATTGCTGACAATCAGATTTACAGTGCTATATTTTTTTTTACATAACTCAGACAACCCCTTTAAGGTTTTTTTGGCATTTTATATCTTAAATGCACTTATGTGAATTAATTAATAGTAATTTGAATTAATTAATAATAATTTGAAAAAATTTGATAAATTTGAAGACAATTTTGCATGTTGTGGCAAATCATGACGTCTAGGAGTTTTTTCAATATTTTATTTGTTTTCAGCACACCAAAATACATGGAAATTATTTGAAAATAATCAAACAGCTTTTTAGTCGCAGACCTGTGTTATTATTACAGTGCTTTATCTTTTGTTAGCTTCCCTGATTTCTTTGAGCATTTCATCATCCATTTTTTTGTTCTGGCCAGGCGGTCGATACTACACGTCCACTGCCATCGCCTTCCCCTTTTTACATGGAATTTCAGTCCATAGAGATTCTACAGCAAATTTTGTTTCATGCAAAACTTTAATCCTTTGTGACTCAATGCCCTCTCTAACATAGAGCGCAACCCGTCCACCAATTTGATCTGCTCTTATCATTACGATATAGTTTGTACCCAGGTATCACAGTGTCCCTCTCCTTCCACCATGTCTGAGATACCAATCATATCTAACCTGTCATTTAGTGCTATATATTCTAACTCTCCCATCTTATTTTTTAGGCTTCTAGCATTTGCATACAAGCATTTTAGAGACTGCATTTTATTCATATTAATCTGGCTTTAGGTAGGCAGGGGGTAATTTGGAATCTTTAAGCTCTGTCTGCTTCATACTCGAGGGCATTTGGGCTACTTTTGTCTTTATTGGAATCTCTCTGCTGATATGCTGTAACTTCATTCTTTTGGTAGTATCCTTCAAGGATACATTGTTCCGAACCATGCGCTCTTGGGCGACTGTCGGCTCTCACCTATTATCTAGTTTAAAAGCTGCTCTATCTCCTTTTTAAAGGTTAATGCCAGTAGCCTAGTTAAGGTGAAGCCCATCCCTTTGGAAGAGCCCCTCCTTTCCCCAGAATGTTCCCTAGTTCCTAACATATCTAAAACCCTCATCCTTGCACTATTGTCTCATCCACGCATTGAGACTCCGGAGCTCTGCCTGCTTTTTGGGTCCTTTGTATGGAACGGGAAGCATTTCGGAGAACGGTACCCTGGAAATTCTGGATTTCAACTTACTACCTAAAAGCCTAAATTTAGCCTCCAGAATCCCCCTACCACATTTTCCTATGTCATTGGTACCGACATGTACCAAGACAGCAGACTCCTCCCCAGCACTATCTAAGACCTTGTCTGGGTGGCTTAAGAGGCTTGCTACCTTCATACCAGGCAGACATGATCTCCAGGAACAAGCAGGAATGAATCTTCACATATGGGTATCGTCGGTACCGACGGAGCCTGCGCGGGAACTCTCCCCAGCGTCCAAAAGGAAAGCTTTTGGGAGCATCCCACAGCGCCTGCGCGCTGCCTTCCCGCCTTTCCCAACCGCCTCTCTCCAGTTCTCCTTTTCCGCGGAGCCAGCAGGTCGTGTTCCTGTCACCGCTGAAGAATTTCTTTATTTTATTTTATTTCTTTGGTTGCGCGTCTGCCTTTTCGACGCTAGACCGGTACCGCCGGTCTTTTCTTTCTTTATTCTAAAAAAAAAAAAAAAAAAACCTACTGTTTTTCTCACTTCAGTGCATTTTCTTCTTTGGCCTTAGGCCTAGGAAATTTTTCCTCATGGAAAAGCCCGCCTCTGGGTTTAAAAAATGCACGAAGTGCAGCGGCACTATTTCTGTCACCGACACCCATGAATGGTGTCTAAAATGTTTAGGTCCTGACCACTCCATTGCAGATTGTGAGCCCTGCTCCATGATGTCTAAAAGAGGTCTACAGAATCGAGCAGCTAAGCTCAGTACCCTGTTTCCCTCGGATGCAGCTTCGGTTGCATTGACATCTTCCAGGGCTGCTTCTTCCTCACATGGATCTCAGGTAACCAAACTTAAATCCAGCCAGTCCTCGAAGGGTAAATCTCCCTCTAAGTATCGAGATGCTTCAGGGCTTGCCCTCGAGGAATCCGCACCGGCAAAATTACCCCGTCGGGAGGCTTCGGCTTCCAAAGCTCACTCTATGGGGTCACAGGTTGACATCGATGGCATGGCCTCGACCAATCACCTGTTGCCATGTTCTGGGGTACCGGTGGTTCCCACTGGTACCGACATCCAGACATTGGTTGCGTCGATGGATCAGAATATCCTGACCATGCAGCATGCCATCACGGCATTCATACAAGCTGCGACGCCTTCGGTACCACAATGAACTCCGTTGCTGGTACCGACTCCGGCACCGGTACAGACATCGGTTCCGGTCCGGTACCGCTTGCATCGACATCCGCTTCGGTGTTGACTGCAGCGGCACACTGTTCTGTGATGCCCATCGGTACCGAATCAGTACCGATCACTCCCGATGTCGATACCACCCGGTACGCGTATCGGGCTCTGCAGGAGCATCCAGACAGACGATACTTCGTTTCCTCTGAAGACTCTGATGAATCAGAGGTCTCTGTCGAAGCATCGGTAATCCATCCTCAGGAGCCCTCTTCTCCAAAAAGGAGAATGTCTCCTCCAGAGGACTTGTCTTTTCAAGACTTCATTAGGGAAGTGGCCAGGGGCCTTTCCATCTCAGTGGCCCCTGAGACAGAGCCTAGAGCCAAAAAATTAGATTTTACAATATCCTAAGGCTCCTAAAGAGGCAGCCACTTTACCAATACATGAGATTCTTTATGATCACATGTTGGGCATATGGGAGACTCCTCTCACCACTTCCCCTCATTCTCGCAGGTTGGACACCATGTATCGTGTTCCTCCTTGTCCTGGCTTCCATAAGACTCAGCTTCCTCACCACTCCATTGTGGTGGAGTCTGCTATGAAGAAGATAAAGAGTACAAAAAGGCATTCTTCTGCTCCTCCAGGAAGAGAATGCAGAACCTTAGATGCCTTTGGCAGGAGAATTTTCCAGGCCAGTATGCTTGTTGCCAGAATCAACTACTATAGTCTCTATATGGGGATGTTTCTAAAAGAAGTTGCAGATCACCTGCAAACTTTATCTCCTTTTATTTCAGAAGATAAAAGGGAAGAGTTCCTCACCTGGCTCAAACATGCCCAGGATATTACCAAGTTTTCCAACCGTGCAGCCTCTGACTCTTTTGAAGGTGCCAGCAGAGCCTCAGCTATTGCCATAGGTGCACGCAGAGTTGCTTGGTTACAAGCTTCTGATTTGGAACCCTGGGTTCAAGATGGACTAGGAAACCTTCCTTGTACAAGTGAAAACCTTTTTGGTAAAGATTGACAAGCAAAGGCCACCCAGATGGATGCTGAAAATCCTGCTTTAGATAGACTTTCAAAGTCTACTTCTGCTCCTTTTAAGAAAAGGTTGTTCAAAAAGGGGTTTTTTCCCAAAAAAGGGAAATATTATTCTGCTTATGGTCAGCAGTCATCTTCTGCAGGTCATTTTGCTACAAATAGACAGCAACAACCGAAACAGGCCAAGCCTAAGGCTGCTAGGACTGCTACGGCCCAAAAGCCTCAGCCTCCTCAGGGCCTTTGACTTACAACTAGAGAGCTTAGCCTTTCTGGCTCTAGAACATTCCAGAGTCTCTCACCATTCCAGGAAGGTTGGCTTACTTTGCTCCCAGGTGGGAACAAATCACAGCAGAGCAATGGACCCTCTCCATCATAAGGGAGGGGTACAAGCTTCATTTCTTAAACCTTCCTCCTCACACCATGGTGAGACAGTTCAATTCTCAGACATCTCTCCTCGACCTGGGTCAGGAGATTGCTACCCTTCTTGCCCAAGGGGCAATAGAAGAATTACCCCTTCTTCAACAGGGCTCAGGGTTCTACTCCCCCTACTTACTTATCCCAAAGAAAACGGGGGGCTACAGACCCATATTAGATCTCAGAGAATTGAACAAGTTTCTTTGCAAGGAGAAATTCAAGATGATTTCTCTCGGTACTCTCCTTCCATACCTTCAGAGTCAGGATTGGCTTTGCTCTCTAGACCTCAAGGATGCGTACACCCATGTCCTCATCCATCCAACACACAGAAGGTTCCTTTGGTTCCTTTATCAAGGGAAGCACTACCAATACTGAGTGCTTCCTTTCGGTCTGGCCTCTGCACCAAGGGTGTTCACAAAATGCATGGCAGTAGTAGCTGCATTTCTACGTACTCTAGGGATATTCGTCTTCCCATATCTGGACGACTGGCTCATCTGAGCTCCATCCCAGTCAGAGGCCCAGACTTCTCTAACCTGCACAAGGCATATCCTTCAGTATCTGGGACTTGTAATAAACATTCCAAAATCCCATCTCACCCCCTACTCAGTCTCTAGAGTTCATAGGGGCCTTGCTGGATACCACAACTGCAAGGGCCTATCTTCCCCAGGCCAGTTGCCTACGCTTGGTGCAGTTAGCCTCACAAATTCAGTTAAAATCCCATTTAACTGCTCGAGAGATGTTATAACTGTTAGGCCACATGACATCCACTGTGCATGTGGTTCCTTACGCTCGCCTTCACATGAGGGCAGCTCAGTGGACTCTGTCCACCCAATGGACCCAGGCATCAGGTTGCCTGTCAGACAAAATAGCAACCTCCAGTCGCCTCTTTTGGTCCCTCCAGTGGTGGAAGTCCACTCAGAATCTGTTGCTGGGGTCCCCCTTTCAACAGGTGTTACCCCAAGCAACCCTTACAACAGATGCCTCTCCAAGAGGTTGGGGAGCTCATCTTCAAGATCTCTCCACTCAAGGCATCTGGTCTTTACAGGAGACATCTCTACATATCAACCTCTTAGAGCTCAGAGCAATTTTTCTAGCTCTGAGTCTTCCACATCCTGCTCAGCTACAAGACAGTCCTCATCCACACGGACAACCAAGTAGCCATGTTCTACGTGAACTAGCAGGGCGGGACTGGCTCTCTGTCGCTTTACAACGAAGCTCTGAGATTGTGGGCCTTCGCCAGAGAGCATCAAATTCATCTCATGGCAGTGTATCTTCCAAGGGTTCAAAACTCTTGGGCAGACAGACTCAGTCGAGTTCTGCTTCCACATGAATGGTCCCTCCATGGGGACCAGATAGCCAGGATCTTCCGAATTTGGGGAACCCCGGACATAGACCTCTTTGCAAGTCCGTGGAATGCCAAACTTCCCCGGTTCTGTTCCAGGGTTCCGTGTCAGGGAGTTCAGGCCAGAGATGCCTTCCTCCTTCATTGGGGGCAAGACTTCCTCTATGCCTTTCCACCCATTCCCCTAATTCCCAAGACACTCTTCAAACTTCAGAGAGACAAGGGGTCTATGATCCTCATAGCACCACATTGGCCACGCCAAGTGTGGTACCCTCTACTTCTGCATCTCTCTCAAGCTCCCTCCCTGGACTTGGGATCTGCTCCAGACCTCCTGTCCCAGGAGGAGGGAACGTTGTGGCACCCAAATCCCCAGTCTCTTCATCTCAGAGCCTGGTTGCTGAAGGCCTAGACCTTCAAGATTTGCATCTTTCTCAGCAAGTGAAGGATATCCTTCGTGCTTCCAGAAAGCCTTCCACTAGACGTTCCTATGCTTTTAAATGGAAAAGATTTACCATTTGGTGTGCAGAGAAGGGTCTTAACCACTGTTCCCTCTAAGATGTGCGCGTGTGCGCGCGCACACACTTCGCTGAGCGAGCGCACATACTTTACAACAAAGCGCACAAAAATTACGGTTCTGATTCTGATAGAAAACAACACAGACGTCTTAAAATTTAAAAGTTGTGATTGTAATTACTAGAAATTTTCTGCTTCATTTAGTAATCATCTATTTTTATTTAATTTGATTAAAATCAATGTGGTATACCTACTGTATTCTGACGTGTAGTCAAATTTTAAAGTATATAACTCCGAGTGTCGTTATGTGGCGCACAAAAATTTAACCTTTCTTCAAAAGCTGCACAGCTGATATTTTATGCGCACACAGCCTACAGAAAATTAGAGGGAACATTGGTCTTAACCCTCTTGCAATACCTCTGAATTCTTTACTAGAGTATTTGCTGCATTTATCCCATGCAGGCCTTAAAAAGAATTCAGTAAGAGTCCATTTGAGTGCTATTGCAGCATCCCTTAAGCCTCTCAATGGACAACCTATTTCCTCTCTTCCTCTTATTGCAAGATTCATGAGAGGCTTTTTTAACTAAACCTCCCATTAGACCACCTCCAGTGGCATGGGATTTGAATTTGGTTCTTGGCCAGCTTATAAAGCCACCCTTTGAACCCTTAGCCACTACCTCCTTGAAATTCCTTTCCTGGAAGGTTATTTTTCTCATTGCAGTCACCTCAGCTCGCCGTATCAATGAGCTGCAAGCCTTGGTGGCTAATCCTCCTTATACAAGGTTCCATCATGACAAGGTAGTCCTCAGGACTAATCCACACTTTATGCCTAAAGTAGTCTCACCTTTTCATCTGAACCAGGAGGTGTATTTACCTGTCTTTTTTCCAGGACCTCATGCATCAACTGCAGAGAGGAATCTTCATACCCTGGATTGTAAGAGAGCACTTGCTTTATTTCCAGGAACAAGCAGGAATAAGTCCTCACATATGGGTACGTCGGTACCGACGGAGCCCCAGCGGGAAAGCTCCCCAGGTTCCCAGAAGGAAAGCTTTTGGGGCCTCCCACTGCGCATGCGCGCTGCCTTCCCACCTTCCTGACCAACTCTCCTCAGTTCTTCTTTTTCCGTGGAGCCAGCAGGTTGTGTTCCTGTCACTGCTGAAGAAGTTGTTATTTTAATTTATTTCTTTGGCCGCGTGTCTGCCTTCCCCGATTCCAGACCGGAACCGCCGGTCTTTTTTCCTTTATTTAAAAAAACAAAATCGTCTTTTTTTTTCCTCACTTGGTGTGTTAGTTCTGTGAGGCCTTTAGGGCTTCACTAATTCTCCCTCATGGAGAAAGAAGCCTCTGGGTTTAAAAAATGCACCAAGTGCAGCGGTACTATTTCAGTCACAGACACCCATGAATGGTGTCTTAAATGTTTGGGGCCTGACCATTCCATTCCGGATTGCCCATCCTGTTCTTTGATGTCTAAACGTGGCTTACAGAACCGGGCAGCCAAGTTTCACATGCTGTTTTCTACAGATACTCCAGCATCGACATCTTCCAGGTCTTCCTCTCCTGATGGATCTCAGGTAACCAAACATTCCTCTGGCAGGTCCTCAAAGGGCAAATCTCCCTCTAAGTATCGAGATACCCCTGGGCTTGACCCTGAGGACCCTGCCCCAGCCGAACAACCCCGGCGGGAAACTCCGGCTTCCAAAGCTGCTCCTATGGGGTTACAGGTTGACATCGATCGCACGGCCTCGACCGATCACCTGTTAGACTGTTCTGGGGTACCGGCTCAATCATCCGGTACCGACATCCAGACAGTCGTGGCGTCCATGGATCATACAGTTCAATCCATGCAGCAGGCCATTCTGGCTTTTATTAAGGCTGCGACGCCCTCGGTACCGCACCCTGCGGTACCGACTCCGGTTCCGGTACCACAACCGATACCGGTACCCATGCCTTCCACATCGACCAGGATACCGATTCCGGTTCCTGGTTCCGGGGTTTTTCCCGATACCGATCCGGTTCCGGGTACCCCCGATGTCGATACCGGTCGATACGCTTATCGATCCCTGGAAGCAAACAAACGATACTTTGAGTCTTCTGATGATCCTGATTCATCAGATGACTCTGCTGAAGTATCCCTTACTCTGAGGAGCCCTCTTCTCCAAAGAGGAGAATGTCTCCTCCAGAGGATTTATCCTTTCAAGACTTCATCATTGAAGTAGCTAAAGGTCTTTCTATTTCTGTATCCTCTGAAAAAGAACCTAGAGCAAAAAAGTTAGACATTTTAGGATACTCTAAGGTTCCCAAAGAGGCAGTCACCCTGCCCATCCATGAAATTCTTCAAGATCACATGATGGACTTATGGGAGACTCCTCTCACCCTATCTCCACATTCTCGTCGTCTGGACACCATGTATCGTGTCCCCCCCTTCTCCTGGGTTTCAAAAAACTCAGCTCCCGCACCACTTCATTGTGGTGCAGTCAGCTATGAAAAGGATCAAGAGTACTAAAAGACACTCTTCTACTCCCTCAGGAAGAGAATGTAGGACTCTGTATGCTTTTGGAAGAAAAATCTTCCAAGCAAGTATGCTTATTGCCAGAATCAACTCATACAGCCTCTATATGGGCATGTTTCTGAAGGAAATTGCATTAGAAAATACGCCATTTTCTCCCCTTTATCCCAGAGGATAGAAAGGAGGAGTTCCTTCTTCTGCTTAAGCATACTCAAGATATTTCAAAGTTCTCCAACAGAGCAGCCTTTGACTCCTTTGAAGGTGCTAGCAGAGCCTCAGGTATTGCCATAGCGGCTCGCAGAATTGCTTGGCTCCAGGCCTCTAACCTTGAACCCTGTGTCCAGGATGGGTTGGGAAATTTGCCCTGTACGGGTGAGAATCTGTTTGGTAAGGAGTGGCAAATCAAAGCCACTCAAATGGATGCAGAAAATGCTGCTTTAGATAGACTTTCTAAGTCTACCTCTACCCCTGTCGAGAAGAAATCTTTCAAAAAGCCTTTCTACAAGAAGGCCAGATTTGCCACAAATACTGGCCAACAATCTTCTGCAGCTCGTTTTGCTCCTAAGCGTCAGCAGCCTAAACAGGCCAGGGCAAAACCTGCAGGGGCTGCTACAGCCCAACAGTCCCAACCCCCTCAGGGTTTTTGACTTAAAACTAGAGAACTTAACCTTTCTGGCTCTAAAACATCCAGAACCTCTCACCATTCCAGGAAGGTTAACTCATTTTGCTCCCAGATGGGAGCAAATCACATCAGAGCAATGGACCCTCTCTATCATCAGAGAGGGCTACAAACTACATTTCTCCAACCTTCCTCCCCATACCATGGTGAGAAGTTTCAATTCTCCCCCATCTCTCCTAGACCTGTCAGGAGGTGACCACTCTTCTCGCCCAAAAAGCAATAGAAGAGGTTCCTCTTCCTCAACAAGGGTCAGGTTTTTACTACCCTTATTTTCTCATTCCCAAGAAAACAGGGGGGTACAGACCCATTTTGGATCTCAGAGAATTGAACAAATTTCTATACAGGGAGAAATTCAAGATGCTTTCTCTAGGCACTCTCCTTCCATACCCACAGAGTCAGGACTGGCTTTGTTCTCTAGATCTCAAGGATGCGTACACACATATACTCATCCATCCATCCCACAGAAAATTCCTACGGTTTCTGTTCCAGGGAAAACACTTCCAATACAGAGTACTTCCCTTCGGTCTAGCCTCTGCTCCAAGGGTATTTACCAAATGCATGGCAATAGTAGCTGCATTCCTACGCACCCTGGGAATTTTTGTCTTCCCATACCTGGACGACTGGCTCATCCGAGCTCCGTCTCAGTCCGAGGCTCAGACTTCCCTGGATCGCACCAGGCGAATTCTACAGTATCTGGGACTTGTGATCAATCTGCCAAAGTCCCAACTCACCCCTACTCAATCCCTAGAATTCATAGGGGCCTGGTTGGATACCACCACCGCAAGGGCCTATCTACCTCAGGCCCGTTGCCAACGTCTAGTGCACTTAACCTCTCAGACTCAGTCCAGAAGCCACTTGACTGCCAGAGAGATGCTACAACTATTAGGCCACTTGACCTCCACAGTGCATGTGGTGCCTTATGCTCGCCTACATATGAGAGCAGCTCAATGGACTTTATCCACCCAGTGGACTCATGCATCAGGAGCTCTCTCAGACCAAATAGCAAACTCCAGTCGTCTCTTTTGGTCTCTCCAATGGTGGATATCCACTCAAAATCTGTTGTTGGGGGCCCCCTTTCAACCATTGTTGCCCAAGCAACCCTCACAACAGATGCCTCCCAAACAGGTTGGGGGGCTCATCTCCAAGATCTCTCCACTCAGGGCACTTGGTCTCCACAGGAGACCACCCTTCATATCAACCACTTGGAACTTCGAGCAATCTTTCTAGCTCTCAAAGTTTTTCATACCCTCCTCAGCAACATGACAGTCCTTATTCACACGGACAATCAAGTAGCCATGTTTTACATAAACAAACAAGGAGGGACTGGCTCTCTGTCGCTTTGCAACGAAGCTCTAAGATTATGGGCCTTCGCCAGAGAGCATCAAATCCATCTCCTGGCAGTATATCTTCCAGGAATCCAAAACTCTTGGGCAGACAGACTCAGTCGAGTTCTGCTTCCACACGAATGGTCCCTGCACATGGATCAGGTACTCAGAATCTTCCAGAAATGGGGAACCCCGGACATAGACCTCTTTGCAAGTCCGTGGAAGCCAAACTTCCCCGGTTCTGTTCCAGAATTCCGTGTCAGGGAGTTCAGACCAAGGATGCCTTCCTCCTGCATTGGGGTCAGGGTTTCCTGTATGCCTTTCCACCCATTCCTTTGATTCCCAAGACTCTGTTCAAACTTCAAAGGGATCAAGGGTCCATGATCCTCATAGCTCCATGCTGGCCACGCCAAGTGTGGTACCCTCTACTTCTGCATCTCTCCCAAGCCCCCTCCCTGGACTTGGGAGCGGCTCCAGACCTTCTGTCTCAAGAGGAGGGGACTTTGTGGCACCCAAACCCCAAGTCACTTCACCTCGGAGCTTGGTTACTGAAAGCCTAGACCTTCAACACTTCAATCTTTCGCAGCAAGTGAAGGATTTCCTACATGCCTCTAGGAAACCTTCCACTAGGCGTTCTTACGCTTTTAAATGGAAAAGATTTTCCATTTGGTGTGCTCAAAAGGGTCTTAACCCTCTGGCACTCCCATTGAATTCTCTTTTGGAATATCTCTTGCATCTCTCCAATGCAGGACTCAAAACGAATTCAGTAAGAGTCCATTTGAGTGCTATTGCGGCATCACTTAAGCCCATCAATGGACAACCTGTTTCCTCTCATCCTCTTATTGCAAGATTCATGAGAGGCTTAACTTTAACTAAACCTCCCATTCGACCTCCTCCGGTGGCATGGGACTTAAACTTGGTTCTTGGTCAGCTTATGAAGCCACCTTTTGAACCCTTAGCCACTACCTCCTTGAATTTTCTTTCCTGGAAGGTTATTTTCCTCATTGCAGTCACTTCAGCTCGCCGCATCAGTGAACTGCAGGCCTTAGTGGCTAATCCGCCTTATACAAGGTTCCATCATGATAAGGTAGTCCTTAGGACAAATCCTCACTTTATGCCTAAAGTGGTCTCACCTTTTCATCTTAATCAAGAGGTTTATTTACTTGTCTTTTTTCCAGCTCCTCATGCATCCAATGCAGAGAGGAACCTTCATACTCTGGACTGTAAAAGAGCTCTTGCCTTTTACCTCCACAGGACACAGCAACATCGAAAGTCTTCTCAGCTTTTTGTTGCTTTTGATCCTTCTCATTTAGGACTTCCAGTCTCCAAAAGAACACTCTCCAATTGGATTGCTCAGTGTATCTCTTTTGCTTACCAGAGTAAGAACCTTTCTCTGGAGGGCCATGTCACCGCTCACAACGTGAGGGCCATGGCCACCTCTATGGCTCATCTAAACTCTGTGTCCATTGACCAGATCTGTCGAGCAGCCACCTCGGCCTCGGTTCATACCTTTACAGCCCATTACTGTTTGGACAAGGACTCCCGCCGGGATGCCTTGTTTGGTCAGGCTGTCCTCAGACACCTGTTCCATTCTTGAACAACTCCAGCCCACCTTCCCTGAATGGATGCCTGAGATCCATAGGAAGATGAAGAACCTTTCAGGGTCTCATACCTTTTAGGGGATCTCCCGGGCATCTTAGCTAGGGTGTCCCCATATGTGAGGACTTATTCCTGCTTGTTCCTGGAGATAGCACAGTTACTTACCTGTAACAGGTGATCTCTGGGAACAGCAGGAATTAGTCCTCACAACCCACCCACCTCCCCTAGGAGTTGTATCTCTCTCTCTTTTCCTTTCCTCTCTCTATTGTCTCAGCTATAAACTCGAACTGAGGAGAGTTGGTCAGGAAGGCGGGAAGGCAGCGCGCATGCGCAGTGGGAGGCCCCAAAAGCTTTCCTTCTGGGAAGCTGGGGAGCTTTCCCGCTCGGGCTCCGTCGGTACCGATGTACCCATATGTGAGGACTAAATCTCCAGGAACAAGCAGGAATGAGTCTTCACGTATGGGGTACGTCGGTACCGACGGAGCCTGCACGGGAATGCTGCCCAGCTTCCAATCAGAAAGCTTTTGGCAGCATCCCTCGCGCCTGCGCAGTGACTTCCCGCCTTCTCCACAGCCTCTCTTCAGTTTTCGTTTTTTCGCGGAGCCGGCAGGACGTCCTCCTGTCACCGCAGAAACTTTTCTTTTTAATTACTTTAATTACTTTAGTTTTTTGTTTTCTTGTGGTAGCGGCTGTATTTCCCGCTGCCACCGGTATCGCCGGTGGATTTTAGACTAAATTCTGTGAAACTTTTTCTTCAGTTTTTTTGCCTTAAGTACTTATGCCTACTAGGCCTTTTCATCATGGAGCCTTCTTTTTCTAAGAAGTGCATTCGATGTGGAAACACCTGTTTCTTTTTAGACACCAATAGTTGGTGTCTCAACTGTGTGGGTCCTGACCCTTTTTCCCCTGACATTTCAGGAGATAATTTGGTGAAGAAACCTTCAGTATTTAGAGTTTCCCTCGATAACGTTTTTTCCTTGGCACTGAGGGTACCCGGTTTCTCTACTTCAGAGGATCAGGTAACCCAAAAACAGTCTGTTAAGACTAGTCAATGCTTGAGTGGTATGTCCCATGTCCAGGATGGTGACGGCTCCGGCCTTACCCTCAAGAATCCATTGGCTTTACCCCTGCGGGAGTCTTCGGGCTCCAAAGCGTTAAAGGGGTTTCAGGATGTTCCTGGGGCTCACCCCTCACAGAACATGCCTGAGCCATGCGCGGAGGTGGTATCCGCTTCGAGCGGTACCGAGCCTCCGGCATCGGCACCGGTGTCGAGTAATCTAATCTTCACCAGCGATAGTCATCGGGCATCCTCGGTCCCTTCGGGACCGATCGATACGCACCGCATTGACTTCCCTCAATCTCAGCCATGCTCCGGGACGGTACCTGCATCGATCGGTTCCAATACCCTGCCATCGGCATTGAGATGGACCGCCTTTGCAAGAGGTGCTCCTTGGGTATCCTCGGTACCGTCGGTATCTTTCGATGTAACCCAGGCTGCCTTGGTGGTATCGGCATCGCCGATGCTGCCACCGGCGTCGGAACCCTCGCGACATGCATCGATAGCCTCGCTTCCTCCGATGCCGATTCTTGAGCCGATGTCTAGTCTCGAGGGCTGCGTATCGACGCGTCCGGGAACCGACTCCTGTCGTTTCCAGATAGGCAGTTCCGAAGATCCCAGATTCATGATCTCGGTACCACTGCAGCAGTTCCCGATGGCGACTTCACCTGCTAATCCTGTATCAGTATCGATGTCGACGCCTGTTCTTGCACCGATGCCTAGTTTGGAACCGATACCTGGCATTGGTGCAGTACACTGTAAGTCCTCTGTGCTCAGGCTTTTCCTTTAGCCTTACCAGGGATGGTTCCCATAGGAGATCTGTCTTTTCAGGCTTTTCTCCTGGATATGGCAACCTTTCTTAATATTTCTATCCCTGGTTGTGATCCTACCCATAGCTCACCGGCACAAATGCAAAATATACAGTTTCCTTTACATCCTGCTCTGCAGGATCTCCTTCTCAGGGTTTGGAAATCGCCCTTACGACTTCCTCTAGTTTCTACAGACATTGAGGTTCGGTACCGAGTGCCACCCTCTCCAGGGTTCCAAAAGCCTCAACTTTCTCATCGTTCCCTTGTAGTGGAATCGGCACTGAGGAAAGTTAAGAGCAAGAAGAAGCATTCTTCTTATCCGCCAGGTCGTTCTTCAAGAACACTCGATGCTTTTGGCCGTCAGGCCTTCCAAAACTCTATGCTGGCCTCCAGAGTTCTCTCATATATTTTTCACATGAGTCTAACACTCCAGGAAATCACAGAGAAATTGTCTCTGTTGACCCCTTTTTTACCAGAGCCCAAGGCTACTGATTATTCCTTGCTCATCAATCACAGCCGGAATATATCTTGGTTCCTGTCTCGTGCTTCTATAGACTCTTTTGAGTCCGTTAGCAGATCCTCTGCTATTGCCATTGCAGCACGTTGCAGAGCCTGGCTTGAGGCTTCAGACTTGAGCAAACGGGCACAAACTATACTAGCTCATTCTCCTTGTACAGGAGAAGGTCTTTTCAATAAGGAGGCTTTACGTCAGGTTGCTCTATGCTCCACTGACTCTTCTTCCACTAGAAACCATTCTAAGCCACCTCCTTCTTCAAAGAGTAGGAAATGTCCTACCAAACCTTCTTTCCCTAAGAAAAGAAAGTTTCATTCATCTCCTGCCCATCATTTGGCTGTACCTAAGCAAGGGACACCTCAGCCTAGTCTGAAGTCCTCCATTTCTGGCCAGTCTCAGCATTCCCAGCGACCATAGAGGCGGGGAATGGTAACTTACCTCACTTCTACATATTAGAAGTTTATTCACTGTGCTTTTCTTTTCAGTGTATTAACCTGTCGGAGGGAAAAATTCTTTGTTCAGGATCTGCACCCTTCTCCTCTTCTTATTCCCTAGAAGAGCAGTTGCAACTATCCCCTGATAATTTTTATCCCAACTGAACATTTTTTCCTTCAGTTGACTTACCCTATGGGTACGTCCCCCTCTAATTACTTGAGGGGTACCATACTGAACAGCTTCTTTAGCAAGCTCGTTCCCCAGACAGAGAGAAAAGATATCTCCTCTCTTTTCTTCTCTGTTTTTCTTTATTCAGCACTGGACAACATCTCTGCTGTTTCTGTCAGCAGCTCTGCCTGCAGGAGTTCCAGTGATAGTATTACTGGGACTTTTCCCATGTTCCAGTCCCTTATTCAATATTTTGTCTAGCCTCAGTAGTGATTCCAAACTATCTGGATCCTCCTACTCGTTTAGGCTTTCTCACATTATTCTACCATCTCCTCTCCTAGGATATGGCAACACACCTGACTTCAGTCAGTTTATCTCATAGCTCTCCTGCACAATGCTCTCTGTAGTCTTCAGAGAAGCTTTCTACTATGAGGGCCTTGCTATAGAGTATTGACCTTGTCTCTGACATTTTCTCTATTAGTGAGGAAAAACTTCTCAACCCTTCTTATACTTATGAAAGTTCTCCACACCCCCTCTGGCCTGGGGTGTTAACACGAGATATCAGTTCATCTCCAGGAACAAGCAGGAATGAGTCTTCACATATGGGTACGTCGGTACCGACGGAGCCTGCACGGGAATGCTGCCCAGCTTTCAATCAGAAAGCTTTGGCAGCATCCCTCGCGCCTGCGCAGTGACTTCCCGCCTTCTCCACAGCCTCTCTTCAGTTTTCGTTTTTCCGCGGAGCCGGCAGGATGTCCTCCTGTCACCGCAGAAACTTTTCTTTTTAATTGCTTTAATTATTTTAGTTTTTTGTTTTCTTGTGGACGCAGCTGTTTTTCCCGCTACCACCGGTACCGCCGGTGGTTTTTTGGCTAAAGTCTGTAAAACGTTTCTTCAGTTTTTTTGCCTTAACTTCTTAGGCCTACTAGGCCTTTTCATTATGGAGCCTTCTTTTCCTAAGAAGTGCATCCGATGTGGAAACACCTGTTTCTTTTTAGACACCAATAGTTGGTGTCTCAACTGTGTGGGTCCTGACCCTTTTTCCCCTGAATTGTCAGGAGATAATTTTGTGAGGAAACCTTCAGTATTTAGAGTTTCCCTCGATACCGTTTTTTCTTCGGCAGTGAGGGTACCCGGTTTCTCTACTTCACAGGATCAAGTAACCCAAAAACAGTCTGTTAAGACTAGTCAATGCTTGAGTGGTATGCCCCATGCCCAGCATGGTGATGGCTCCGGCCTTACCCTCAAGAATCCATTGGCATTACCCCTACGGGAGTCTTCGGGCTCCAAAGCGTTAAAGGGGTTTCAGGATGTTCCTGGGGCTCACCCCTCACAGAACATGCCTGAGCCATGCACGGGTGTGGTATCCGCTTCGAGCGGTACCGAGCCTCCGGCATTGGCACCGGTGTCGAGTACTCCACTCTTCACCAGGGATCGTCATCGGGCATCCTCGGTACCTTCGGGACCGATCGATACGCACCGCATTGACTTCCCTCAATCTCAGCCATGCTCCGGGACGGTACCGGCGTCGATCGGTTCCGATACCCTAGCATCGGCATCGGGATGGATAGGTGCTCATCGGGTATCCTCGGTACCGTCGGTATCGATCGATGTCACCCAGGCTGCCTTAGTGGTATCGGCATCGCCGATACTGCCACCGGCGTCAGAACTGTCGAGACATGCATCGATAGTCTCGCTCTCTTCGATGCCGAGTCTTGAGTCGATATCGAGTCTCGAGGACTGCGTACCGACGCGTACCGGAACCGACTCCTGTCGTTTCCAAATAGGTAGTTCCGAAGATCTTAGCCATAACTCCCTCATGATCTCGGTACCACTACAGCAGTTCCCGATGACTACTTCACCTGCTAGTCCTTTATCAGTAGCGATGTTGATGCCTGTTCTTGCACCGATGCCTAGTTTGGAACCGATACCTGGCATTGGTGCAGTACGCTGTACGTCCTCTGATACTCAAGCTCTTTCTTTAGCCTTACCAGGGATAGTTCCCATAGGAGATCAGTCTTTCCAGGCTTTTCTCCGGGATATGGCAACCTTCCTTAATATTTCTATCCCTGGTTGTGATCCTACTCATGGCTCACCGGCACAAATGGAAAATATAAACTTTCCTTTCTCCAGGACCAAGCAGGAAGTCAGTCCTCACTTATGGGTGACGTCGGCGCCGACGGAGCCCTCGCGGAGCAATTTTCCCCAGCTTTCAAAGAAAGCCTTTGGGAATTGCAGCGCGCATGCGCGGTCGTCTTCCCGCCCGAGGGTGCCATCTTAGCCAGTCTTCTTTTTTCCGCGGAGCCCTACAGACGTCCCCGTCTTGTCCCCGCGAAAAAGTTGATTTTCTTCTTTATTTTATCCTTTTTTCTTTCGGTTCGACGCCGATCGTTTTCCCGCCCGGACTCGCGACGCCGGTCTCGAGTCCTCTTACTTTTTTCGGTTTTTCTGACTTAGTCAGCTTTCGTTTTCGTTTTCCCTGGCAGCCCGGTCCTTTGACCTCGCAGGGGCCCTTTTTCCCCCGATGGCTGCCAGTGGGTTTAAGCGGTGTGGTCGGTGTGACCGAAATATGTCACTAACCGACACACACGACTTTTTTGCCTCCGCTGCCTGGGCCCGGATCATGAGGAACTGATCTGTGGGCCCTGCAGCAAACTGTCCTCAAAGGCGTTGAGAAGTCGGCGGCATCAGCGTGAGAGAATCTTCGCTGACCCCAGCCGTACCCGGACCTCGTCGGAGGCCTCCGCGTCGAAAGGCTCCAGCTCGGACCGTCGCCGGAGCTCCTCCGACCGGGGTTCTCCCTCCGGGGACCATCGTCGGAAGGAAAAACCCGCGAGGGCGGCGTCGGTGGACGCTCCTGGTTCCGCGAGGGCCAGGTCGCATAGCCCCGACAGCCGCCCCGGGTCCTTGGAGAAGGAACACATCCCGAAGCGACCTCGCCTGGAGTCGGAGATGCCTGCTCGGGTAAGTCCTGTGGTCCTTCTGGACTCGCCTCCGTGACAGCCGACGTCGGGCCCGACGCCGTCGGGGCCCGAGTCGGGGGCTGCTGGGTCACCTGAGCTCGGACTCAGGTTGACGGCCTTGGAGAGCAGACTGTCTGCCTTCATGGACCAGCAGAGGGCACTGCTCGCTGGCTTCGCTGGCGCCGCTGCCCCGACCGCCGGGACGTCGACGTCCAAGTCGACCCCGGAGACCGAGCCGATCCTCGAGTCGATGAGAACTCGAGTCGATCCTCGGTCGAGGTCACCCTCGGCCTCCCGTTCGGGACCGAGGTCGCCGACGCCGACTCCCTCGGCGTCGGGGCGGCTGGCGCCGCACCCTGCCCGGGCCGACCCCACCGAGTCCTCGTCGGAGTCGGTCTGGGAGTCTGAGGAGGAAGAGTCACCTGATTCTTTCCGGACTCGGTGTGTCCCATCGGACTCACCGGGGTCCGAGCCTCGGAAACAGTCCCCCCCGGAGGATGCCCTGTTCTCTGACTTCGTTAGGGATATGGCCAAGGCTTTGGCCTTCCCTGCGGATCCCGAGGAGGAGCCTCGAGCCGAAGAGCTCGACGCCCTCCAGTATGACTCTCCCGCGAGGGAACACTTTACTGTGCCGGTTCCTCCTATGCTGGAACGACTACTCTTCCGCATGTGGGAGAGTCCGGCCTCCTCGCCGGTCCTGAGCAAGCGGGTCGATTCTATCTATCGAGTCCGCAAGAGCCCTAGCTTTCAAAAGGCACAGCTGCCACACCATTCCATGGTAGTGGAATCGGCCATGCATCGTCTTAAGAGCCAGAAGATGCACTCCTCGGTGCCTCCTGGAAGGGAGGCCCGTAACCTGGATGGCCTTGGCAAGAAGTGCTTCCAGGGCTCTATGCTCGCATGTCGTGTCCAGACTTACCAGCTATACATGGGCATGTATCTCCGGGATCTGGCTAAAGAGCTAGCCGGATTCTCCGCTGGTCTCTCCGAGGAGCCCTTGCGGAGGTTCCTAGCCTTGTCCACGGGCATTCGGGAATGCTCGAAGTTCATGTCCCGAGCAGCCTATGATGGCTTTGAAGCCTCGGCTCGAGTGGCCGCAGCCGGCATCGGTGCCCGCCGACAGGCTTGGCTTCCGTCGTCAGACCTTGAGCCCTGGGTACAGGACAA
The DNA here is from genome assembly GCA_033557465.1 of Ichthyophis bannanicus. Classification (NCBI taxonomy): domain Eukaryota; kingdom Metazoa; phylum Chordata; class Amphibia; order Gymnophiona; family Ichthyophiidae; genus Ichthyophis; species Ichthyophis bannanicus. Next base: position 214,241,837 of record CM066037.1, read on the forward strand.
GTTGGTCGATGTCCCCTGCCGAGGCGAAAACCTCTTTGGCAAGCCCATGGCGGAAAAGGCTGCACAAATTGAGACTGAGACTCTCACCAGGACCAGGCTTTCTAGGAAGACCTCCGCCCCTTCCCAGAAAAAGAAGGGCTCGGGGAAAAAGTCCTTTTACCCGAGGAAGGCGGCTGCCTACAAACAATACCCCCATTATCAGGCCCCTGCAGCTCCCCAACAGGGCCAGCAGGCCAAGGGACGGGGTAACGGGTCCCGTAGGCAGCAAGCCCCCAAGCCTGCACCACCAGCCCCTGCTCAGCAGGGTGGGGGCTTTTGACTCGCTCAGCATAGCCTCTCCCCCCCCGCTGGTTCCTCCCAGCACCGGAGGCCGGCTGGTTCACTTCGCCCACAGGTGGTCCAGCATCACCGCAGATGCCTGGGTGCTTCAGGTCGTGCGAGAAGGCTACCTTCTCCACTTCCATCAGGTCCCTCCCTCCTTTTTTCCGGGAGAGCCTCCGCGCCCCCCTCTGCACAGGGAGTTGCTCCTTCAGGAGTTAGCAGGTCTTCTGCAGGAACAGGCGGTGGAACCGGTGCCACACCACCTGAGAGGTCAAGGCTTCTATTCAAGGTATTTTCTGATACCAAAGAGAACAGGGGGCCTCAGACCCATCCTGGACTTGCGCAACCTCAACAAGTTTCTTGTGCGGGAGAAGTTCAAAATGCTTACCCTTGGAATCCTTCTGCCCTACCTCCAGCAGGGAGATTGGCTATGCTCCTTGGATCTAAAGGATGCCTACACGCACATCCTCATCCACCCAAGCCACCGCCAATACCTAAGGTTTGTGGTGGCAGGACATCATTACCAGTACAGAGTACTGCCCTTTGGCCTGTCCTCCGCACCGCGAGTCTTCACAAAATGTCTCGCGGTCGTGGCGGCCCATCTCCGGCTTCACGGCCTCTATGTCTTTCCGTACCTCGACGACTGGCTCATCAGAGCAGCGTCCGCTCAGGAGGTCACCAACGCCACGTGCCGCACGGTGACTCTGCTGCAGCACTTGGGCTTTGTTATAAACTTCGCAAAGTCCACTTTGCTCCCCTCACAGGATCTCGAGTTCATCGGCGCAAGGCTGCACACTCCTCAGGCGCGAGCGTACCTACCGCTCGACAGGGCTCAACGGCTCATGGTCCTAGCCGACCGCTTTCGCAGCCAGCCCCTGGTCTCCGCCAGGCGCTTCCTGAGACTGCTCGGCCATATGGCTTCCACCGTCCATGTGACCCCCAATGCCCGCCTGAATATGCGGTCTGCTCAATGGTGTCTCCGCCAGCAGTGGCGACAAGCCACCGGCGGCCTAGCAGACCTAGTGCGCGTTTCCGAGCCGCTGGTCTCGTCTCTCTCCGGTGGTGGCTCCGACAGCTGAACCTGATATTCGGAATGCCTTTCCAGTCACCTCAGCCGACCCGGGTGCTGACCACCGATGCATCCCTCCTGGGCTGGGGAGCGCATTGCCAAGAGGCACGTACCCAGGGCCTCTGGACCACGTGGGAGTCTGCTCAGCAGATCAACTTCCTGGAGCTCCGGGCGATCCGCCTAGCTCTCAAGGCCTTCTCCCACCTGACTTCCCAACAGTCCGTCCTTGTCCAGACGGACAATCAAGTTGCCATGTTCTACGTGAACAAACAGGGGGGCACGAGCTCCTTCCTCCTCTGCCGGGAGGCTCAGAAGCTCTGCTCTTGGGCCGTCAGTCACGGCATTCTCCTCAAGGCAGTTTATCTCCCGGGCCAAGAAAATTGCCTTGCGGACAAACTCAGCAGGGTCCTCCAGCCGCACGAGTGGCGTCTGGATCCCTTGGTAGTTCAGAAGCTCTTCCTCAAGTGGGGCCTCCCCACGATGGATCTCTTTGCCAGTCCTCGCAACCGGCAGCTTCCTCGCTTCTGCTCTCGTCAGCCACACCCCCTTCGGGTTCTCCGAGACAAAGCCTTCATGATCCTGGTGGCCCCTCGCTGGCCCAGGCAGCCGTGGTTTCCGCTCCTGCTGCAACTGGCGGTGGAGGGTCCGATCCCTCTGGGGGTACAACCGGATCTCCTCACTTAGGATCAGGGGTCCCTACTGCACCCCAACCTCAGGTCTCTCAACCTCATGGCCTGGCTGCTGAGAGGGTAGTCCTTGCTCCCCTTCTCCTGCCGGCGGAGGTGGAGGAGGTCGTCCTGGCTTCGCGACGGCCTTCTACCCGCAAATGCTACGCCCTTAAATGGCGTCGCTTTGCAGTCTGGTGTACCCAACAGTCGCAGGATCCCTTCTCCTGCCCGGTGTCTGTGATCTTGCAGTACTTGCTACACTTCTCTAATCTGGGACTTAAGTCCAACTCCGTCAAAGTTCACCTCAGTGCTCTGTCAGCACATCATGTGCCGGTGGACGGTAGACCTCTCTCCAGCGACCCTCTCGTAGCGAGGTTTCTCCGAGGTCTCCTTCTACTTAAACCACCTCTGCGCCCGCCAGCGCCAGACTGGGACCTGAATGTGGTTTTGCAGCGGATCACCTGTCCGCCTTTTGAACCTATGGCTACCTGTTCTCTCCGTTTTCTGTCTTGGAAAACACTGTTCTTGATAGCCCTCACTTCCGCTAGACGCGTAAGTGAATTGCAGGCCCTCGTGTCTGATCCCCCCTACACTCGGTTCTACAAGAATAGGGTAGTCCTACGGACTCACCCAAAGTTTCTGCCTAAAGTGGTCTCCCCTTTTCACATCAATCAGGAGGTGGTACTTCCAACCTTCTTTCCCAGACCACACTCCAGCCGAGCTGAGACGGTCCTCCATACCCTGGACTGTAGAAGGGCATTGAACTTCTACCTTGACCGTACGCGGGAGCACCGTAAAGCTGCTCAGCTTTTTGTGTCTTTTGACCCCAATAAATTGGGGCTCCCGGTCTCCAAGCGTACTCTGTCCATCTGGGTTGCGGACTGTATCTCTTGGGCTTATGGGGCAGCCGGACTCTCCTTAGAAAGTCGAGTCACGGCTCATTGCGTTCGGGCAAAGGCTACGTCAGTGGCTTACCTCCGCTCTGTTCCGCTGGCAGACATCTGCCGGGCCGCTACTTGGTCTTCGAGCCAGACTTTTGCGGTCCATTACTGTCTCGAGAGGGAGTCCCGTAGGGACAGTGCTTTCGGACAGGCAGTCCTCCGTAATCTCTTTGAGGTCTGAGCAACTCCTACCCTCCATCCCGGATGTGGGCTACCGGTGGGTGATAATTCAGCGAAGATTCTTTCCTTCTGTGCTGCTGAGCTAGAGGGAGCTCATTTTTGTGCTTAGGGTCTCCGGAAGCCTTGAGCTTGGGAGTCCCATAAGTGAGGACTGACTTCCTGCTTGGTCCTGGAGAAAGCGTAGTTACTCACCTGTAACAGGTGTTCTCCAGGAGCAGCAGGAATCAGTCCTCACTACCCTCCCTCCTCCCCTTGGAGTTGCAATCGTCTGCTTATGTTCTTTTTGCAAATTTTTATGCTGTCTTTTTTAGCTATGTCATCTGACTGGCTAAGATGGCACCCTCGGGCGTGAAGACGACCGCGCATGCGCGCTGCAATTCCCAAAGGCTTTCTTTGAAAGCTGGGGAAAATTGCTCCGCGAGGGCTCCGTCGGCGCCGACGTCACCCATAAGTGAGGACTGATTCCTGCTGCTCCTGGAGAACACCTGTTACAGGTGAGTAACTACGCTTTACATCCTGCTCTGCAGGATCTCCTTCTCAGGGTTCGGAAATCGCCCTTACAACTTCCTCAAGTTTCTCCAGACATTGAGGTTCAGTACCGAGTGCCACCCTCTCCAGGATTCCAAAAGCCTCAACTTTCTCATCGTTCCCTTGTAGTGGAATCGGCACTGAGGAAAGTTAAAAGCAAGAAGAAGCATTCTTCTTTTCCGCCAGGTCGTTCTTCAAGAACACTCGATGCTTTTGGCCGTCAGGCCTTCCAAAACTCTATGCTGGCTTCCAGAGTTCTCTCATATATTTTTCACATGAGTCTAACACTCCAGGAAGTCACAGAGAAATTGTCTCTTTTGACCCCTTTTTTACCAGAGCCCAAGGCTACTGATTATTCCTTACTTATCAATCACAGTCGGAATATATCCTGGTTCCTGTCTCGTGCTTCTATAGATTCTTTTGAGTCCGTTAGCAGATCCTCTGCTATTGCCATTGCAGCACGTCGCAGAGCCTGGCTTGAGGCTTCAGACTTCAGCAAACGGGCAGAAACTATACTAGCTCATTCTCCTTGTACAGGAGAAGGTCTTTTTAATAAGGAGGCTTTACGTCAGGTTGCTCAATGCTCCCCTGACTCTTCTTCCACTAGAAACCACTCTACGCCACCTTCTTTTTCAAATAGTAGGAAATGTCCTACCAAACCTTCTTTCCCTAAGAAAAGAAAGTTTCATTCATCTCCTGCCCATCATTCGGCTGTACCTAAACAAGGGACGCCTCAACCTAGTCTGAAGTCCTCCAGTTCTGGCCAGTCTCCGCATTCCCAGCAACCATAGGGACCGGGAATTGTAACTTACACTTTCCTTCTACATCTTAGAAGTTTCTTCACTGTGCTTTTCCTTTTCAGTGTACTAACCTGTCAAAAAAAAAAAATTATTTTGTTCAGGTACTACACACTTCTCCTCTTCTTACTCTCTAGAGGAGCAGTTGCAACTGTCACCTGATAGTTTCTATCCCAACTGAACATTTTTTCTTTCAGTTGACTTACCCTATGGGTACTTCACCCTCCAACTACTTGAGGGCTAGCATACGGAACTACTTCTCTGGCAAACTCGTTCCCCAGACAAGAATAGGAGATATCCCCTCTTTTTTCTTGTCTGTTTTTCTTATTCAGCACAGGACAATCTCTTTGCTGTTTCCGTCAGCAGCTCTGCCTGCAGGAGTTACAGTAATTGTATTACTCGGACTTTTTCCCAGTTCCAGTCCCTTGTTCAAAATTTTGTCTAGCCTCAGTAGTGATTCCAAGCTGTCTTGGATCCTCCTACTTGTTTAGACTTTCTCACATTATTCTAACCATCTCCTTTCCTAGGATATGGCAACATACCTGACTTTCAGTCAGTTTATCTCATAGCTCTCCTGCACAATGCTCTCTGCAGTCTTCAGAGAAGCTTTCTACTATGGGGGCCTTGCTATAGAGCATTGATCTTGTCTCTGAAGTTCCTCTATTATTAGAGAAAAACTTATAAACCCTTCCTATACCTGAGAGGGTTCTCCGCACCCCCTCTAGATTGGGGTGTTAACACAAGATATCAGTTCTTCTGCGTGAAGATCCAAGGCATCCACCATGTCAGTGTTCTGTGGAACTCCCGCCTTGTTCCTTACAGATTCATATCTTCATCTGTTCTCACGCGAACATCACGGATAACTGGTTGGATTGCCTTCCTGCATCCCTCAATCCACGAAAATAGATTCTCTATACATATCCCAAGTGGGCTCACCCTCTTGTAGAACGCAGAATCTTTTTCTTTTATATTCCCCATGTACAATTATGGGGCTGGGTGGTAGACATGTATCTTCAATCTGTTGTCTTGTATGTAGCATCTCCATATATGTCTACATACTTATATCATTACTCTGGTGGTGCTAAACCATGCCCCACTTATTTACATATATCTAGATATATCATCTCTCTCTCTCTCTCTCTCTCTCTCTCTCTTTATATATATATATATATATATATATATATATATATATATATATATATATATATATACAGTCAAACCTCGGTTTTCGTTTGCCCCTTTTTTCGTACGTTTCGGTTTTTGATGTCTTTTGTGACTGAGATTTTGTCTCGGTTATCGGATATCGCCTCGGTTTTCGTAAAGAATGTGGAATTAGGTGAGCCAGTGCTGCCAGATCTGAAAACCTATATACAACTCCTGAAGAAGTGTCATGGGATAGAAGGCAATACATACACCCTCGTGCTGGTCTGTATACACTGCCCGCCCAGTCCCGGCAGCACTACCCCCCGGACTCACCGATCGCGTGTTGAGAAGCAAAAGTCAGCTGAGCAACATCCTCGAGCCAGAGTCAGAGATGCAAGGATTGCAGAGAGGAAGGCCCCGATCTCTCCACCGCCTGCCTGTTCTCTGGAGCGCCCCCTCAGGCTCGGAGGTAGCAGGGTAGCTGTCAATGTAAGCAGGAGATGTTGCATGAATGTGGGAGGCAGCTCTTTCTCTTGCAGGGTACGCTTGCAAATTGCTGTTGAGACGGAGTCAGCGATCAGATTACAGTGCCGTACAGTACAATACTGTATCTGTGTGTTTGCTGTCCTGTGGACGATCGGGCAGGTGAGAGAAGTGACAGGAGCTGGGTGTCTGGAACGGATTAATTGAATTTACATTATTTCCTATGGGAAATATTGCTTCAGTTTTCGTACGTTTCAGTTTTAGTCAGACTTGTTAGAACGGATTAATCATGAAAACCGAGGTTTGACTGTATATATATATATATATATATATATATATTTGATATATTTCACCACCCATATCCTAATATACACATCTGGACATATGTATATGTATATATATATATATATATTCCAGCCACATATATATATATCCCCCTATATATGTGTTTGATGGGGGGCTTCTTAAGTGTTGGTCAGTCGTATTCACTATCACCCTTACTGTCTATACTACATGATTTACCTCTTAGAGGTTTTAGACAGTCTGTTGCCCTACGTCCCATACCAAGTTACGATACAGAAACTGTTAAGCACCAATAACCACCTTGATGCTAACATCTTCCATTTTTTCTTTATGCCTTTGAAGCATCGAGCTTCAATATTTTTCCTATCTCTCGCCAGCTAGGAAAAGCAGTGTACATCTTTATCTTCGAGTACACAACTGTTTTCCATGGGAATAGGGGGTTTCCATTCCCCCTCTCCTGCCAGGACTGGGCTAGTTCTTCAACTCCGTCAGTCTTCTTCCTTTAGTCCTCAATGTTAATGATGCCTAAAGGACTTTTCAGCTTTTCCCATAAAGCTTTCCATTGAAGACCTGACGTCTACTCCTACCCAGTTAACACCTGGATCATCTACTACCTCCAGGTCTGAACCTTCATCCTCACTTCTGAGAGGTCACCTTGAAGATTCCGCCACTGCTTATCCAGTAGACTCCATCATGCTTTCTACTTCCTACAATACAGTAGGTAAGCTGCATATTTTAAGTGTACATTAAATTTGTTTAATGCTACTTATCATATCTACCAAGGACTCCTGTAGTCTGTAGAACCTTCTAGTCCTTGACTATGCTGTTTCTTTCCTCACAGCTCCTTTATTGTCAACTCCTACCCTCCATCCCACATTGGATGCCGGGGATTCCTGGAGACAAAATGCACCCCTGATCCAGGCACTTGCATTTTTATGGGATCTCCCCCTGACATCTCCAGCTAGGGAGTCCCCATATGTGAAGACTCATTCCTGCTTGTTCCTGGAGATAGCACAGTTACTTACCTGTAACAGGTGATCTCTGGGAACAGCAGGAATTAGTCTTCACAACCCTCCCACCTCCCCTAGGAGTTGCATCTTTTTTATTTTTTTCCTTTTCTCTCCTCGCCTTTGTCTCAGCTCTGAAACTCAACTGAAGAGAGGCTGTGGAGAAGGCGGGAAGTCACTGCGCAGGTGCGAGGGATGCTGCCAAAAGCTTTCTGATTGAAAGCTGGGCAGCATTCCCGTGCAGGCTCCGTCGGTACCGACGTACCCATATGTGAAGACTAATTCCTGCTGTTCCCAGAGATCACCTGTTACAGGTAAGTAACTGTGCTTTCTGCGTGGGACTCCAAGGCTTCTGTTTACGCATGCTACCTCTGGGTCCTTCCATAGGTCCCTCTGGTATCTCCCCTGCGTTTCTCCACATCTACCATATCAGTGTTCTGTGGAGCTCCCGCCTTGTTCTTCACAGATTCATATATTCATCTGTTCTCAAGTGAACATCACGGTTATCTGGTTAGATTGCTTTTATGCATCCCTCAATCCTTGAAAATAGATTCTCTCTACATATCTCAAGTGGGTTCACCCTCTTGTAGAGCACAGAATCTTTTTCTTTTATATTCCCCATGTACAATTATGGGGATGGGTGGTAGACATGTATCTTCAACCTATTGTCTGGTATGTAGCATCTCCATATATGTCTACATATATCATTACCATTGTGGTGCTAGACCATGCCCCACAAATTTACCTATATTCAGGTATATCATATATATATATATTTGATATATTTTACCACCCATATCCTAATATACATCTGTGTATATATATATATATATACATATATCTTCCAGCCACATGTATATATCCCTATATGTATATGTGTTTCATGGAGGGCCTCTGAAGGGTTGGTCTGTCTTACACACTATCACCCTTACTGTCTATACTACATGTTTTACCTCCTAGAGGTTTTAGACAGTCTGTCGCCCTACGTCCCATGCCATATTTCGATGCAGAAACTGTTAGGCACCACTAACCACTTTGGTGCTAACATCTGCTATTTTTTCTTTAAGTCCATGAAGCATCAAGCTTCAATATTTTTTCCTATCTCTTGCCAGCTAGGAAAAACAATGTACCTCTTATCTTGAGTACACAACTGTTTTCAGTGGGAATAGGGGTTTTTTTCCAGTCCCCCTCTTCCCGCCAGGACTGGGCTAGTTGTTCAACTCCGTCAGTCTTCTTCCTTTAGTCCTCAATGTTAATGACCTTATGCCTAAAGGAGTTTTCAGCTTTTCCCATAAAGCTTTCCATTAAAGACCTGACGTCACATCCTACCCAGTTGACACCTGGATCATCTACTACCTCCAGGGCTGGACCTTCATCCTCACTACTGAGAGGTCACCTTGAAGATTCCGCCACTGCTTAACCAGTAGACTCCATCATGCTTTCTACTTCCTACAATACAGTAGGTAAGCTGCATATTTTAAGTGTACATTAAATGTCTTTTAATGCTACTCATCATATCTACCAAGGACTCCTGTAGTTTGTAAATCCCTCTAGTCCTTGACTATGCTGTTTCTTTCCTTACAGCTCCTTTCTTGTCAACTCCTGCCCTCCATCCCACATTGGATGCCGGGGATTCCTGGAGACCAAATGCACCCCTGATCCAGGCACTTGCATTTTTATGGGATCTCCCCCTGGCATCTCCAGCTCGGGAGTCCCCATATGTGAAGACTCATTCCTGCTTGTTCCTGGAGATAGCACAGTTACTTACCTGTAACAGGTGATCTCTGGGAACAGCAGGAATAAGTCTTCACAACCCTCCCACCTCCCCTAGGAGTTGCATCTCTTTTATCTTCTCCCTTTTCTCTCCTCGCCTTTGTCTCAGCTCTGAAACTCAACTGAAGAGAGGCTGTGGAGAAGGCGGGAAGTCACTGCGCAGGCGCGAGGGATGCTGCCAAAAGCTTTCTGATTGGAAGCTGGGCAGCATTCCCGTGCAGGCTCCATCGGTACCGACGTACCCCATATGTGAAGACTAATTCCTGCTGTTCCCAGAGATCACCTGTTACAGGTAAGTAACTGTGCTTTCCTGCTGTTCCCAGAGATCATCTGTTACAGATAAGTAACTGTGCTTTACTTACAAAGGACACAGCAACATAGAAAGTCCTCTCAACTATTTGTTGCTTTTGATCCCTCTCATTTAGGACTTCCAGTCTCTAAGAGAACTCTGTCCAATTGGATTGCTCAGTGTATTTCCTTCGCCTACCAGAGTAAGAACCTTTCTCTGGAAGGCCATGTCACAGCTCACAATGTGAGGGCCATGGCAGCCTCTATGGCTCATCTAAATTCTGTGTCCATCGACCATATCTGTCGAGCGGCCACCTGGGCCTCGGTTCATACATTTACAGCCCATTACTGCTTGGTCAAGGACTCCCGCCGGGATGCCTTGTTTGGTCAGGCTGTTCCCAACACCTGTTCCATACCTAATCAACTCCTACCCCCCATCCCTGGTTGGATGCCCGAGATCCATGGGGGTGAGGTGGAGCCCTTATCAGGGACTCATAACCTTTGGGATCTCCCTGGCATCTCTTGCTGGGGAGTCCCCATATGTGTAGACTCATTCCTGCTTGTTCCTGGAGATAGCACAGTTACTTACCTGTAACAGGTGATCTCTGGGAACAGCAGGAATAAGTCTTCACAACCTACCCACCTCCCCTAGGAGTTGTATCTCTCTATCTATCTTTCCTTTCCTTTCTCTCTCTCTCTTTGTCTCAGCTTAAAACTCGAACTGGAGAGAGGCGGTTGGGAAAGGCGGGAAGGCAGCGCGCAGGCGCTGTGGAATGCTCCCAAAAGCTTTCCTTTTGGACGCTGGGGAGCGTTCCCGCGCAGGCTCCGTCGGTACCGACGATACCCATATTTGAAGACTTATTCCTGCTGTTCCCAGAGATCACCTGTTACAGGTAAGTAACTGCTTTACCAGACGATCCTCATGTCCACCAGCCCCACCTAGCTGTCTACATGCCTAATGATCGAATCACCAACTATAACGGCTGTCCTAACCCTTCCCTCATGGGAACATTGCCCTGGAGAAACTTCCTCGGTGCGAGAGGGTTTTACGTCACCTACGGAACAGGTCCTAGCTACAGGATAACTTCCTGCCACACCAGGGTGATGCTGTCCTGTCACGTGACCTTCTTTCTCCTCCATGGCAACAAGGATGCTGCCAGACTGGAGGTGGGACTTCAGGACTATATCCCTGTCGGTCTGGTCTATGTACCTCTCTGTCTTCCTTATGTCTTCCAAGTCTGCTACTCTAGCCTCCAGAGATCGGAATCATTCCCTGAGAGCAAAGAGCTCCTTGCACCTAGTGCATGCTTAAGACCTCTCACCAACTGGGAGAAAATCATACATGTGACACTCAATGCAAAAGATTGGAAAGCCCCCATCTCACTGCTGGACTGTTGTCTGCATTTTAGTTTTAAAGTTGTGCTTTGATATTTAAGTTCTTTACTTACTATGGGTTGCTGGGAATACTTATACTAATAAAACTATACCCAATTTGTTTAATGTACTTTTTTTACCTGAAGTTTAATTAATCTCAGGTCCTTAATGTATGCCTGATGAGGATAAACAGCTGCACCTGAGAGTGAATATGGCACCTCCTTTCCTTTAAGAGGTTTAAGCACCTATAAAGCTACGATTATCCCAGGGTGGGTGGTTGTCGGGGAGGGAAAGAAGAGTTATTTAAAGCTGGCTGCTACACAGTACCCTGTCCTGTGCTTCTAAGGTAATCTATGACCTATTTGCAGAGGGTGTCCCACAGTCCTTGCTTGGATAGAGGGAGTCTTGGGATCTAAATTTAACCAGAAAGCTCTCTGCTGTGTTTTAAATTTAAACTGAAAACTCTTTGCTGCTACTAGGCCCTGACTGATTTAACAAATACACTGGGTTCACAGATTAATCAGCTTTAATCTAAAGAATTCCTTTTTCCCCAAGATTTAGAAAAAATCCCAGAAGTAAATGCTTACAATTGTAGATCTCTCTCCAGAAGTAGCAGTCCCTTTTGTAGTCCTTCAAGGACCCCCAGGCTAGTTATGTTTTTAGGATATCCACAATGAATATTTATGAGATATATCTGCTTGCACTGCTTCCATTGTATGCAGATCTGTCTCATGCATATTTATTGTGGATTTCCTGAAAACGTGACTGGTCAGGAGGTCGAAGACTGGGTTGAGAACCACTGCTCTGAGTTATCCAATTTTTGGGGGTCTGTTCTTATTCTGCACAAGAACTGCTTGAGTAGATATTAATTTCATTTGCTGTTCAAAATGTTCAAGCTTCCCCTGCTCTTTTAGACCTTTTTGTTGTGTCTGAGCTCATGTACATATCTGAAGTCAATATTCCTAATCTCTCTGTTTTCTCCAGAAAAGTCAAAGCCATTCAAGTGGAATCAAATCAGTAGTAGATTTGCTCAGTGTGGATTTATTATAGTTGTGCTAGCAGATGGATTTAGCAGCTGTCAGTGTAGGCTGCAGTTGGTCTCTTCTAAAATGCTTTTAGCAAGGCCTCTCATGGTTACATTTCATTGCTCATCCCTGGAAATGAACTATGGGAAATAGAGAAGATGCTGTGGGAGGGGGTACAAATGACTCCAGAGTCCTGAGCAGTTTGCCCTCTACTACAGTAAAACGAGGCTTCTGTCTCTGGTGGCCATGGATATTCATCTACAAATTAATGATCACATTTGCAGGAGGAACATTTTCATGCCTGATGATTTTTGGTTTATTAAAAGTTTGATATACCGCCTCTCAAACATCGAAGCGGTGTGCACTTAAAACTAAAATCTCAATTTTTCATAAAAGGAAAAGAACGCCATAAAATAGGACAGTAAAAGAGCATAGATCAAAGAATAGTGAAGGGGGGAGGGGAGCAGAAAAATTTGCTAGTTGCTAAGAAAAGGGAGAAGGCCTGTTGGAAGAAAAATGTTTTAAGGCAACCTTAAATCGGTGGTAAGAGGATTCTAAGCAAAGTTCAGTAGGAATAGAGTTCCAAAGAGAAGGACCAAGAAAGAAAAGTGCATTGCGGCAAGTACTTTCTAAATGAGCCTGAGACAGTGGGATGATGATTAGTGTGAATACACTGTAGGACCTGAAGAGGTGCATAGCAGATGAGGTGTGAAGAGAGAGAAGCTGGGGTCCACAGGATGGCTTGGGATGCCATGGCATACACCTGGCCCTGCAACCCACTGTCCGGCCCTCAACAGTGGCCACTGTGGGCCAGATCGTGGTTGCAGGGTCACAGCATGGTCATAGTGATGGGGGGGGGGGGCCACCCAAGACTTGTTCAACCTTTGGGGTGGAATAAACTGGGCATGCAGCTGTGTGCCGGTGGACATACAGGAGCCTGTCCTGAATAGACCCTGTATGTCCTGGCAGCTGGCCACATCCCTGTTCCACCCCCTCCCACCCACATACAGTGCTCCCTGCTCAAACGCCATGTATGTGCAGGGAACACTGCTGACAGAGTAGAGCTTGGGAGTTAGGTGCGGGTTGGACGTGCAGCCCATACGTCCAACCCTGCTATTCGTGGGACAGAATGCTGGCCTTATTGAAGTGACCCAGCTTTACTGGTCCTGCATACTCTTGTCACAGCATGCCATCTTTTCTTGCTTTAGCTTTTCTATAGGCAGTTTTTCGTTTGTCACACATCAGTTCAAATGGTCCTTGTATTTCTCCAGCATCATGTTCTGCTCATCCACCTATCTCCTCAGGTCATAGTTCACACGTAATAAATAATCTATCTTTCCCTTCTTCTCCAGGTCAGAGTTATTGCTGTTTTCTAGAGCTAATATGGAGTGGAGGAGTAGCCTAGTGGCTACACTACTAGTGTGGTAACCAAAAGATCTTGGGCAATGCCCAAGGTTCAGAGGATGAGAACGGAAAAATCTATTTGGGACTTCTATGCTGCAAAGGCGAAATAGGTTTCCCCATTGGAGAAGAGATCTGGACCTGTGACTGAGCATTGCGGGGAACTGCCTACCAAGGGTGATGCGCAGCCGGATTCTGAGGACAATATGGCAGTGTTGTTAAAGGAGAATCTGGTCTTCTACGACCGAAATAGACACTGTTACTGCCCATTTTGTGGAGCGATTTGATACTTTAATTGCCTGGCTTACAGAAGTTGAAGAGCAGATTGGGGCTTTAGAAGACAAGAATGTGAAAGAGAGGTTGGTCTGCTGCGGAAAGCAATTTGATTGTTGGAAGACAAGGTGGACGATCAAGAGAATAGAGAGGGGAGGCAAAACATACACATCTTTGTTGTGCCTGAAGGGGCGGAATTGCCCAATTTCCGGTGTTTAAATGGCTGCTGGATTCTTGTTTTCCATCGCAACTGGCCACTATGAGATAGATCGGAACCACAGGGAGACAAGACCTAAGCCTGGGCTTGGGAAATGGCCTTGCGCTGTTATAGTAAAGCTGCTAACATTATCAAGAAAAGGAACATGTGATTCTAGAAGCCCGTCAATCTAAATCAGTGACTTATAAGAACTGGAAAATCTCAATCTTTCCGGACCTCAGTGCTGAAATAGGAAGCAGAAGGCTTTAATACAGTATCAAGATGACCTGGTGAAAACAGGTAGTTGCGCCAGTATTTGATTTCCTGCCCAATTAACTGTGCTATACCAAGGGGAACGTAAATTTCTCTGCTCTCTGAAGAAGTAGAGCATTTGTTACAGCAGGCTGGGGTGTGCTTTGAACACTTTAGGAGCCTGTGTGGAAGAGCAGCTTCCTGAGAACTTCTAAATGGCTGGACTGGTTGTCCTGGATGGTGCCCCAGCCCACAGTCAGAAGGTAACCAGCGCCAGGAGGTGGCAAAACCCCTGAACTGGACCCTGGAGTGATTGATAGGCCCAACTGCAGACCTGCTTTATATGGGACATGCTCCAGCAGTTGACTTTTGGTTTGCTGTGTGTTGACCCTGACTGGATTGTGTTCTCAGCTGTGTGCTATGGCTATATAAGCCTGTGATCTCCCCTGTTCTCTTTTGCTGTCACAGTGGTGTATCTCCTTTTTTCGATCAAAGTCACAATGGTGTATCTCCTTAATCGATCAAAGTCACAGTTTGCTATTAGTCAGAGCTGATGACCTGAACATGTTGTGAATGACCGATGGGTGAATGAGTGAGAGTGTGTTGTTGGGGAAAGGAGTGTGAATGTCTGGGTATGGAAAGAAAGTCAGTCGGGGGGGGGGGGGTCTGGGCTTACTTTGCATTTTCATATTTGGGAGGAGGGAGGTATGGCTTACAGTTTGGTGTATATCTTGGATTCTCCCTGCCCTTCCCTGAGCCTTCTTTTTAATCTTTCTGCTTTTTCATGGATCCTTCTGCCTTGGGTGGATGGATTTGGGGAGGGGGAGCGGCCTGCCATTTTTGCCCTTTGGTTGGCCATGGGATGCAGTACCCAGGTGGTGGCCTGGGGGATCCACTTCAGAAGGAAGCCCTGATTGAGGTGGATAATGTTTAAAAAGAAGATTTCTCTGTTTCTGTACATAAGTTTTTTTGGATGAGTTGGAGATGGGTTGGGTGGGTGTGTGGTCGGCTGAGTGTCTGTGGGGGCTTTGTGGAGGGGCTGAATGGGTGGGCTTGTTTACTGTTGGAATGGTGATGAAACAGGTTTTTGGTTTTGAAGGGGAAGTCTGTCCTTATTACTCTTTCTCTTTTACTGGGGGCTCAGAAGTGTAGCGGGTATCGCTCTTAAGATTGTAACTCTAAATGTGGGTAGGCTCAATAATCCCATTAAGTATAAAAGCGTGCTATCCTACCTACAGAGGGAACAGATATTGCTTTACTGCAGAAGTGAAGCTGGTTCCCCTGGAGATGGAGAAACTTCAAATGGGGCATTGGGGGCAGATTATCTACTTGCCCACACTTTCAAAAAGCAGGTTGTGGCAATCCTCTTGAGTTCCAGGGTTCTCTTCACTCTGCATGAATCTGGTGGGGAAAATCAGGGACAAGTGGTGTGGTTGATAGTGTGGGAGCAGCATCAGGAACTTCCCCTCTTAAATGTTTACACCCCTAATGGTCCTAAAATAATTTTTTTCAAGCAAACCTTCTCTATCTTCGAGGCTGAAGTGAAGAATTCAGTTTGAGTTGATGGGGATATGAATCGTGTTTTAAATTCTGTTGACCGTTCTGGGGTGGTGTGGGTGGCCGGGCCTCTCACAGAAGGTGCTGTGCTGCTTAGGGTGCTGAAGAGTGTTAGTAGCGTGGACGTTTGGAGGGCACTACATCTAGAAGAACGGAACTACACCCACTGCTCTGCCAAGACTCAGGGCTACTCTCATCTAGTTCTTATTTGTTGGAGGGAATCTGACTTGCAGAAGGTTGAGGAGATTTCTATCTTACTCGCAATGATGAGTGGCCATGCTGTGGTGTGTGTTTTGGTCGACTTGGGAAGGGGGGCTGGCAATGGCGGGCAGCGGCGAAGGGCTAATGCGCACTTGCAAGATGAGGAAGTTTAGGATGCTATGCGAGCCCAGTGGGCTAACTATCTGGTTCTCAGTGACAAGAGCGAAAATTCCAGTGTTTTTTTGTGGGAAGTAGGGAAGGCATGTATGAGGGGGCAACTCATACAGTTACTCTCACAGAAGAAGAGATAAAGGGAGACTGCCCTTGACAGGCTTCAGGAAGAGTTGGAACAGTATACATGGGTTCAGAAGGTGTACCTTGAACTGTTGGTTGTGTGGCATAAAATTGATGCTATAGAGGTGGAACGGGCTGAGCTTCTGCTCCATTTGACTAACATAATTTTGTGGAATTTGTGGGGAGGAATGGGAAGTTATTGGCATGGCAGTTATTTAAAAACTTACTAATAGACTTATCAGTGAGGTCTATGACCAGCATAGGGTCCTGCAGAAAGACAGTTACTGTATTAAATAGGGAGATATCGCAGGTGGAGATTACAGCTGCCATCAATTTCCTGTCTTCTGGCAAGACCATGGGAACTGATGGTGTCCCCATTGAGTGATATAAGGCAGTGCGTGAATCTGTTGCACCAATCTTGTAGAAAGTCTCTAATGATGTTTTCAAAATGGGAACTCTTTCACCCAGTTATGTATGACCGAGATTTCTCTAATCCCGAAAGGGGATAGGTCATCCACTGAGTGTGGTAATTATAGGTCTATATCTTTGTTGAACAGTGATGTCAAAATCTTTGCTAGAGTGCTTGCCAATAGGTTGGATGATGTGATCTCTACCCTGATCAGACTGGATTTTCATGGATCTGTGTTTCTTTAGAATGCAAAAAAAGGCTTTCGACTGCGTAGAATGGAGATACCTGTTTGCTGTCATGACCAGGTTTGGCCTGGGTGATCACTTCATTGATTTGGTTTGGGGCCTGTATGCCACACTGATAGCCCAGGTGCTGGTTAATAGACAGTGTTCAGAGAGATTTCTGTTGTATAGAGGCACTCACCAGGGGTGCCACCTTTCCCCTCTGCATGCCTTCTCTGCTCTGACCGATTGTGGTGGGGAGTATGCCTCATCAAGTGTCTTTGTATGCTGATATGTTCATCTTTTTGGATGACCCAACCAGCTCTATCCTGGGGGTACTTTGTGTCTTAGACGAGTTCACCAAGGTTTCAGGCTTTATGGTGAACCTTGACAAGTCTGAGTTCCTGCGTTTGAGGCAGCAGGCAGTGCACCTATTGGCAAGTTGCCCATTTAGGCTCACTGACTTGCACATTAAGTATCTCGGCCTGAAGGTGTTGTCTAAGGTGGAGGATTTATTTAAATTTTATGCTCCATTTGCCACCTCTATTGCTGATGGCAAGATGGGGAGATCTTATATGGGCTGGATGGGTAGGATGGCGGCCCTTAAAATGGTAATAGTACTCAAGCTACTTTATCTGTTCTCTCAATTGCCGATTGAGATTCCCCTGTCCTTCTTCAAGAATCTAGAGGATAAGTTCAGTAAGTTTGATTGGGAGAAGCATCAAGAGGCGCATAGGGTGGGGATGTATGGTGCAAGCAGTCGAAAGGGGGGATTGAGCTGCCCTAAACTGGTGCTGTATTATAAGGCTGCTGTCCTGCGGGGGACTTCAGTACCACAATGTGAGACCACTGGATGCACACTGGGTTGAAATGGAGTGCTGTTGGTTGGCCCCATGTCTATTTTTGAGGTCGTGGGGGGAGAGGCTAGGGAGGGGGGCATATTTTCTTGGTATTCTTGAGGAAGGTTAACTCCCAGGTACGGAGGAGAGGGGGTTATCCAGGCACCCTATTTCCTTATTCTAAGATCTCAGACTTAAGTCCATTTGGGGGAGGGTTCTCCTTTAAAGAATTACGTAGGGAATGGGGGTCTAACAATATATCCCTTTTTAAAGACATGATTGAGGAAAGTACCTGCTTGAGTTTAGACTTTAGAGCAACTGCAGCTTAAGGGAGGGACCCGGGTCCCTTTTCTTCCCCAGTATTTCCAGTTGTGGTAGTTTAAGAGAGATGAATTGGCTGCATCGTACTAGAGAAACCTCCACAATGGATGCACGGCTCGGTGGAAAAGTTTCTTCTCTAGACTATATAAAGTCGTCTTAGAACTTTTCTAGCCTGGGCCTGACTGTCATATAGACCAATGGCATCGCTCACTCGGCCGATCCTTTACACCTCAAGAGTGGCAGCTCATTCACCACAGGGAGTATCATTGTGTCATAGCACTAGTTGCAAACAAACCCAATGCAATATAAGATCTTTTTGCAAGCCTATCTGACCCCAGTGCATTTGCAGCATCTGGGTCTGATTAAGAAAGAAGCCTGCTGTAGAGCTTGCGGATTGGTGGGTATCTTTTACCATCTTTGGGTGGACATGTCCCCACATCCAGGGATTTTGGTCACAGGTAGTAGACTCCATTAATGAGATCACTGGTGGTTCTTTTCCGGTGGATCCAACTCTTGTTTGCTGGGATAATTTCATCCACCAGCGGATGTCCCGCAAAGTGTTCATAAGCTGGCGGAACCTCTGCTGTTGGTCGCCAGAATGGTTATTGCCTGGAAGTGGAAGGATGAAAGGGAGCCTGGACATCTGGATTGGCCGAATGCATGTGAATGAGCTAATGAACATGGATACACTTATATGTTAAAGGGTCAAAGAGAAGTCTTTGAGGAGTTCTGGTCTCCATATAGTTGCTGGGCTCAAGTGTTCCCTGACTCAGATAGTGCTGTGCTACCCCTCCCGGATGGATGATGGAATGGTTGTGCTCTCTGGCCCTTCTCTGGGCCTCGCCCTTTTCCCATCACCGTGTTTCCTTTGCCTCTGCTTGGCGTCCTCGCAGTGTGCATCCCAGACTGTTTCTGATACTCTGTTTATTTTTTTGGGATTTTTATCCACGCCCCCAACTCTTCGCTTCTGGTTGGTGGTGGTTTAAAGTTGTGTTTTCTTTTCCCTTGCCCCTCAAAATTGTGCTTCTCTTTTGGGGTTACACATCCGTGAGCCCCTTGAAGCTCCCCTCTCTTTCTAATTTAATTGCATGCAACATTTATGTGAATTGTAATAGTTCTTCTTTACTGGGGGCGTTTGTGTGAAGATAGTATGCCCTGGTAGTAGGGGGGAGGGGTTATATAGAATCTAGATATTAACATCCAGGATTGTTAATAGCAGTCTGTTACCATTCCCCTTATGTTAGATTGCACTAGTGATGATTGTGTTGTATACCAGGCAACTATGATGCATGTATTTTATGTTAAGCGCACTTTGTAGTATCCTCGCTTTTCCTAAATAAACAGTTAATGTAGATTTTTTTAACTATAGATTGTGCAAGTTGCCATGCCATCTCTCAAATATTCCTTTATTGGAAAAGATGATTGAATAAGTTCATGCTCAGTTACATGATTTGGTATAGGAAATTATCTATTAGATGACTGGCAACATAGCTTTAGAACCAACCACAATTCTGAAACATTCATTGTCTCACTGAATAATGTTATACTTAAAAAATATAGAGAAGACGATGCTGTGCACAGGATACTTAGGGGTTTGTTTACAAAGCAGCGGTAGCGGCCTCTGTGCGATATTGGAGCCGTGGCCCCATTAAATTCAATGGAGCTGTGTATTCGATATCGCACAGAGGTTGCTACCACTGCTTTGTAAACAAACCCCTAAGTATCCTGTGCAACTGATGGTGCTCCCTCCATGGTGGGAAAACATAAGGGATTTATTGCCCACTTAAAAAAAAAAAGTATGTCCTTCGATTCTTACAGTGCATTGTGTCATGTACCGCCATCATTTTGTTGTCAAAAATATTAGTGCAGTTTTTCATGAATCATTGGCAATAGTTATTAAAAAAAAGTTAATAACAATTAAATCTCACAGCAAGTATGATCGACTTTTAGGCAGTTTTTCAGTGATAATGAAGAGCAGCAGATTAGACTTATTTTGCACACGGATGTTTGATGGCTTTCAAAAGGAAATTGCCTAGCAAGATTTGTAAGCCTGTTTGATTCAATAGTTTCTTGGAAAGTGAAGGAGAGGTAGATTTGGCAGAGGAAATAAAGTACCACAAATGTGAGATCTGCTTTTTGTAAAACCCTCAATTGATAAAGATAAAGTACTGATTTTACACCACTTTTTACTCAAGCAATTCAGTGTAAAGACTGCTTTTCTATTTTAAATGAACCAATGGTCTCAGTTTAAAATTCGCAACACAGGGTAACTTGTCCTGAAGCTGCTAACTCCGATCACATCAATGACCATATGTTTGGTTCACAATTCTAACGGTTTTATATTAACATTTAAACTATAAGACTGTTGACCAGACATTGAAGCTTGTAGAGACATTTAAGCTTGAAATAGAAATCAGAACTTATCTGGATATTGAATTAATCGTTTCCAACTTGCAAACAATAAACGTGCTGTAGTGTCACAGTAATTGAATACCATCCCCGACGCCACCTTTAAGGTACCATTTTCTGCACATTTCAATTCTTCTTCAGGGGGCAAACAGTTGTATGAAACTGGCACTGTCTGCAAATAAAATAGCATCTTGAGAGATTATATTAGCCTGAATCTTGATACCCGTCTGCTGACACTGACACCACTCAATCATGCTGGTAAAACCCCATAAGCAAGATGTAACTAACCTTCGTTGCTTCAAACAAATATATCGAACATAGAGAAGGGAGCGTGTTACAATGAAGCTCGCACTGCTTTCCCAAAAAACGCTGCACATGCGGGGACACAGCCACTTGTTTTTATAGGGGGCTCGAAAGAATGACGTAGCAATGAGATCACATAGAGGCTCGCCACTCAATCATGTTGTTTAGACCACCCGGAGCAACTGAGTTTAGGCGGTAAATCCATCTTTGTTCCAACAACAATAACATTTGTGCTTGTGTTCTCCCTCTTCCACCAGTCGATACTGTCTCTATTGCAAACACTCGCAACTCTTCAAAGGAATGTTGATTCTGCAAACAATGCTTGGCAGGGATTTGTTTGTCCTTATCTAGGCAATTGGCTTAAATGGGCCATGTCACGTTCATAGGCTCTTTGGGTATCAGATTAAGTTTTGCAGTTTCTGGAGAGTCTGGGCTAGGTGGTCAGCTTCATCAAGAGCTACCTGGAGCCTACCAGGTCGCTAGAGTTTCTTGGGGCATGATTTGATACCAGTACAGGAAAGGTCTTTCTGCCCTAGAAGCAAGCAGAGAAGCTGCTGTTTCAGCTGATGTTTTATCAGAAGCAGCAGATTCCCAAGGTGTGGGACTGCCTTCAGCTTCTAGGGTCACTGGCAGCAACAATCAAGATGGTCCCCTGAGCGCACATGAGACCACTGCAAAGGTCCTGCTGGTCTCCTTGTTCACAGGACTTCTCCCATTGATGACAGCCAGCCTGCTATGGTGGGTGGAAACAGTCTGGTTACCTGCTAAAGAGCCTTCCCCTGAATGATATTCTGATGGTGGATGCCAGCCTATTAAGCTCGAAGCCCATTGCAAGGAGTAGACAACCCAGGATTACTGGAACAAACAAGAAGATGCAGCTTAGCCCTTCAACCGGCTGGAGGTGAGGGCCATTTGCCTGGCTCTCTTGTGTCTCTGAAGCTTAATCTGTGACAATGCAGTTCAAATCTAATTAGGTTACCACTGTGGGGTAGTCCATGTCAACAGACAAGGCAAGTGTGAAGAATTCTGGGGCTTTCCAGATAATGACCCTCCTATTTTCCAGGATAGAGTGGAATCTCCTAGCCCCTTCAATGCAGCATATTGCATGAGTCAGCACGCCATTGATCCCAGAGAGTGGGAATTGATCCATATAGCATTCCAGAGGATCCTGGGCAGATAGGGTCACTTCAAGATATATCTCATGGTGACCTAGTCCAGTGCCAAGGTGTACACGTTCTTCAACAGCTACAAAGAGGCAGGCTCCAAGGGCATGGTGGCTCTAATTCAACCTTGAAAACACACAACAGATGCACCGAACAGTGGTTGATACAAGCAGCTTTATTGGAAAAACACCCCAACACATTTCAGCGGAATGCCTTCTTCAGGGGGTACAGGCCTCAAAAACACAAATACATAAAATCATAAAAAAAGCATCTAGCACATGAAACAAAAACTCGCAAAGTTAATTAAAAATATATACAGTACAAACAAAACACAATTATAAAAGCAATAAAAAATATCCAAGTTAACCTTGCTGGGCCTACCCCCACTACTAGTCTCCCCAGGCTAACTAAGGAGGCTGTGGTTTGTAGATCTGATGCTCATCTGGCTGGGGCCGCCTCCTGCCTCATTTTGCTCAGGGGCTCGAGACAGAGACTGGTCCTCTTAAATAATACTGCTCCTTTATTACTCAAGACTTGGCTCTTAAGAAACAACACAGTGTATAAAGGCTAATCTCCAGGAACAAGCAGGAATGTAGCCTTCACATATGTGGTATTGTCGGTACCGACGGAGCTTGCGCGGGAACGCTCCCCAGCGTCCAATTAGAAAGCTTTTGGGAGCATCCCACAGTGCCTGCATGCTGCTTTCCTGCCTTTCCCAACTGCCTCTCTCCAGTTCTTTGTTTTCCGTGCAGCCAGCAGGTTCCTGTCACTGCAGAAAATGCTCCTTATTGCCCTTCCTTTTTTGTGGTCACGTCTGCCTTCCTCGACTCTCTACTGGTACCGCCGGGTTTTCTTTCTTTCTTTTATTTAAAAAAAATATATACTTTTTTTTTTTCCACATGCACGCGCCTTTTTGGGCCTTAGGCTCAAAAATTCCTCCACAATGGAAAAACCCTCTTCGGGTTTCAAAAGGTTCACCAAATGTGGCGGTACCATCTCCGTCACCGACACCCATGAGTGGTGTCTAAAATGTTTAGGTCCTGACCACTCCATCACGGAATGTATGGCCTGTGCCATGATTTCTAAAAGAGGTCGGCAGAACCGAGCTGCTAAGCTCAGTACCCTGTTTCCCTCTGATGCAGCCTCGGTGGCATCAACGTCTTCCAGGGCTTCCTCTTCCTCCCGTGGATCTCAGGTAACTAAACACAAGTCCAGCCGGTCCTCAAAGGGTAGATCTCCTTCTAAGCATCGAGATGCCTCTGGCGTTGCCCTTGAGGATTCTGCACCGGCAAAATTGCGCCGGCGGGAGGCTTCGGCTTCCAAAGCACTATCGATGCTCCAGGATGTTCTCGAGGCCTCAACCTCGGCAGAACTACTGGTGCCATACTCTGGGGTACCGGCCTTTTTTCTCCGGTGCCGATATCCAGGCATCAGCAGCGTCGATAGTCCAGAGATTCCTGGCTATTGAACGCAGTTTAGCGACTCTCCTTGCGGCATCGACACCCTCGGAACCGCATCAGACAGTTCAAACGGTACCAGTACCGACAACATCTGCATCGACATCAGTGTCCGCATTGCTGGCACCCAGTCATGCGATGCCCTCCGGTACCGATTACTCCCGGTACATACTTCGGTCGGTACGGGTATCGGGCTGTTCAAGAGCATCCGGACAGATGGTACTTCGAGTCCTCAGAAGAATCTGAGGATTCTGACAGTTCTGTCGATGCAGGAATACTTCTCCAAGAGGAGTCTTCCTCCCCTAAGCGCAGGATGTCTCCTCCAGAGGATATTTCATTTCAGGACTTCATCAGGGAGGTGGCTAGAGGTCTGTCCATTACTGTGGCTCCTGAAACAGAGCCCAAAGCAAAGAAGTTGGAAATTTTACAATATCCCAAAGCTCCTAAAGAGGCAACTACTCTACCCATGCATGAGATCTTGCATGATCTCATGCTAAGAATGTGGGAGACGCCTCTTACCACCTCTCCTCACTCTCGTAGACTGGATACTATGTACCGAGTCCCTCCTTGTCCTGGTTTCCAGAATACTCGGCTTCCTCACCCTGCTATTGTAGTGGAATCAGCTATGAGAAGGATCAGGAGTGCAAAGAGACATGCCTCTAATCCTCCAGGATGCGAGTGTAGAACTTTGGATGGTTTTGGATGTCGTACTTTCCAAGCTTCCATGCTTTCTGCTAGGATCAGTTCCTATATTTTATATATGGGAGTGTTCCTGAAGGAAGTTACAGGGGATTTAGAGGTTTTGAGCCCTCTTCTTCCTGAGGATAAAAAACGGGATTTTCTCACATTGGTCAAACATGCCCAAGATGTTTCTAAATTTGTCAACCGTGCAGCTTTTGACTGTTTCGAGTGCATAAGCAGAACCTCTGCCATTGCCATAGGTGCGCGTAGAATTGCCTGGCTCCAGGCATCTGATTTGGAGCTCTGGGTACAAGACAAATTGGGCAATATTCCTTGTACTGGTGAGAACCTGTTTGGTAAAGATTGGCAAGAAAAGGCCAATGAGCTGGATGCTGACAACTCCACTTTGGATAGGATATCCAAAGCCACAGCTGATCCTGTGAGAAAGAAATCTTTCAAGAAGCCTTTCTTTTCAAAAAAGAAGAGGTTTTATCCCACTTATTCCCAGCAGGGACGTTCTACAAGTGAGCCTAGCCGGAAAGGTCAGCAACCACCTAAACAAAGGAAAGCAAAGACTGCTAAGCCTCAACCGTCTCAGAAGTCTCAACCTCCACAAGGCCTTTGACTTTCATCTAGAGAACTTAGCCTTCCTAGCCCTGAATGGACCAGAGCCTTCCACCATTCCAGGAAGCTTATGTCACTTTGCCCCCAGGTGGGAGAAGATAACAGCAGAGCAGTGGACACTCTCCATTATAAGAGAGGGGTACAAGCTACACTTCCTGTGCATGCCCCCTTCCACCATGGTAAGACAGTTCAATTCTCAGACCTCTCTCATCAGCCTGTTAGATCAGGAGGTCACTATGCTTCTTGACCAAGGGGCAATAGAAGAGGTACACATTCAACAGGGTACAGGGTTTTACTCCCCCTATTTCCTTATCCCAAAGAAAACATGGGGATACAGACCTATTTTGGACCTCAGAGAATTGAACAAATTCCTGTTCAAAGAGAAATTCAAGATGATTTCTTTAGGAACTCTGCTGCCATCCTTCAGAGCCAGGATTGGCTTTGTTCTCTAGATCTCACTCATATTCTCATCCACCCGACTCACAGGAAGTTCCTTCGGTTCCTTTTTCAAGGAAAGCACTACCAATACAAAGTGCTTCCTTTTGGCCTGGCCTCAGCACCAAGAGTGTTCACGAAATGCATGGCTGTGGTAGCAGCATTTCTCCACACTCTAGGGATATTCGTCTTCCCCTACTTAGATGACTGGCTCATTCGAGCCCCATCAGAAGCAGAGGCCAGGACCTCCCTATCTTGCACAATGCGTGTCCTTCAGTATTTGGGTCTGGTCATAAACGTCCCAAAATCCAGTCTAACTCCCACTCAGTCTCTAGAATTCATAGGAGCTTTGCTGGATACCAAAAGGGCAAGGGCCTATCTTCCCTAGGCCCGTTGCCTGCACATGGTGCAGTTAGCTTCTCAAGCAGTGCTAAAACCTCATGCCCGAGAAATGCTACAACTACTAGGCCACATGGCATCTACTGTGCATGTGGTCCCTTATGCTTGCCTCCATATGAGAGCAGCCCAGTGGACTTTATCCACTCAGTGGACTCAGGCATCAGGGTGCCTGTCAGACAAAATAGCAAACACAAGTCACCTTATTTTGTCCCTCCAATGGTGGTAGTCCACTCAGAACCTGTTGCTGGGGTCCCCATTTCAACAACCCTTACCCCAGGCAGCTCTCACCACAGATGCTTCACCGATGGGTTGGGGAGCTCATCTGCAAGACCTCTCCACCCAAGGCACTCCACAGGAGACTCATCTACATATCAATCTCTTAGAGCTCAGAGCAATCTTCCTTGCTCTTCGAGTGTTCAACACCCTGCTCAGCTACAAGACAGTCCTTATTCATACGGACAATCAGGTAGCCATGTTCTACATGAGCAAACAGGGGGGAACAGGCTCTCTGTCGCTTTGCAACAAAGCTTTGCGACTATGGGCCCTCGCCAGAGAGCATCAGATTCATCTCCTGGCAGTGTATCTTCCAGGCATACAAAACTCTTGGGCAGACAGACTCAGTCGAGTTCTGCTTCCACACGAATTGTCTCTACATGTAGACCAGGTGACCAAGATTTTTCAAATTTGGGGAACCCCGGACATAGACCTCTTTGCAAGTCAGTTGAATGCCAAACTTCCCCGGCTCAGGACTCTCAGGCCAAGGATGCTTTCCTCCTTCACTGGGGCCAAGACTTCCTTTATGCCTTTCCACCCATTCCCCTAATTCCCAAGACCCTATTCAAGCTTCAGAGAGACACAGGCCGTATGATTCTCATAGCTCCACATTGGCCTTGGCAAGTGTGGTACCCTCTGCTTCTACATCTCTCTCAAGCTCCCTCCCTGGTGTTAGGATCTGTTCCAGATCTTCTATCTCAGGAGAACGGGATGTTATGGCATCCCAATCCCCAGTCTCTGCCTCTCAGGGCTTGGTTGCTGAAGGCCTAGATCTCCATGATCTTAACCTCCCTCAGCAAGTGAAGGATATCCTTTATGCTTCCAGGAATTCTTCCACAAGACGCTTTTATGCTTTCAAGTGGAAAAGGTTTAGCATATGGTGTTCGCAGAAGGGTCTTAACCCCCTTGTGATATCTCTGGAATCATTACTGGAGTATCTCCTTCATTTATCCAATGCAGGACTTAAAACTAACTCAGTGAGAGTCCATTTGAGTGCTATTGCAGCTTCTTTCAAGCATCTAAATGGGCAACCTATTTCCTCCCATCTTCTTATAGCAAGATTTATGAGAGGCCTTCTGCTAACTAAGCCTCCCATTAGGCCACCACCTGTGGCATGGGACTTAAACTTAGTTCTTGGTCAGCTCATGAAGCCACCTTTCGAACCCTTAGCTACTACCTCCTTGAAATTCCTTTCTTGGAAGGTTATCTTTCTCATAGCAATCACATCAGCACGTCGCATCAGTGAGTTGCAGGCACTATTGGCTGATCCACCTTATACAAGGTTCCATCATGACAAGGTAGTCCTTAGTACTCATCCACACTTTATGCCAAAGGTGGTCTCGCCTTTTCATCTAAACCAAGTGGTCTACCTATCTGTGTTCTTCCCAAGACCTCATGCATCAAATGCAGAAAGGAATCTTCATACTTTGGACTGTAAAAGAGCTTTAGCTTTTTACTTACAAAGAACACAGCAACATAGAAAGTCCTCTCAACTCTTTGTTACTTTTGATCCTTCTGATTTGGGACGTCCAGTCTCCAAGAGAACACTGTCTAACTGGATTGCTCAGTGTATTTCCTTTGCCTATCAGAGTAAGAACCTTTCTCTAGAGGGCCATGTCACAGCTCACAATGTGAGAGCCATTGCAGCTTCAATGGCTCATCTGCACTCTGTGTCTGTCGACGACATCTGTCGAGCAGCTACCTGGGCCTCGGTTCATACCTTCACAGCTCATTACTGCTTGGACAAGGACTCCCGCCGTGATGCCTTCTTTGGTCAGGCTGTTCTCCAACACCTGTTCCATACCTAATCAACTCCTACCCGCCATCCCTGGTTGGATGCCAGAGATCCATGGGGGGAAGTGGATCCCTTTCTCAGGGACACACAACTTCTGGGGTTCTCTCCCTGGCATCTAAAGCTAGGAAGTCCACCTATGTGAAGACTACATTCCTGCTTGTTCCTGGAGATAGCATAGTTACTCACCTGTAACAGGTGATCTCTGGGAACAGCAGAAATTTAGTCTTCACAACCCACCCACCTCCCCTAGGAGTTGTATCTCTCTATCTCTTTCTCTTTCCCTCTCTCTCTCTCTCTCTTTGTCTCGGCTTTAAACTCAACTGGAGAGAGACAGTTGGGAAAGGCGGGAAGGCAGCACGCAGGCGCTGTGGGATGCTCCCAAAGGCATTCTAATTGGATGCTGGGGAGCGTTCCCGCACAGGCTCCGTCGGTACCGACGATACCCCATATGTCAAGACTAAATTCCTGCTGTTCCCGGAGATCACCTGTTACCTATGCTTTCTTCTGCAGTGGTTTCTATGCTTCTGAGAGCAAAAAAGAGAACATAAGATATGCCATACTCGTTCAGACCAAGGCCCATCAAGCTCAGTATCCTGTTTTCAACAGTGGCCAGTCTAGATCATAAGTACCTAGCAGTTTCCCCAAAAGACACGGATTCCACAATGCTTGTATTGGGTCAAGCAGTGATATCCCGGATCCCTTTTAATAATGCTTTATGGACCTTTCCTCCAGGAACTTGTCCAAAACTTTCATAAACCCAGCTACACTAACAGCTTTTACTACATCCTCCGGTAACAAATTCCAGAGTTTGATTACACGTTGAGTGAAAAAATATTTTCTCTTAGTCTTAAATAGGTTACCCTGTAGCTTCATTGCATATCCCCTAGTCTTTCTATATTCTGATGATGGAAACAATCGATCTGCGTTTACCTGTTCAATTCCATTCATTAATTTATTAGACCTCTATCATATCTTCCCTCAGCCATCTTTTCCAGGTTGAAGAGCCCTAAACTTTTCAGCCTCTCTTCATAGGGATATCCATCCATCCCCTTTACCATTTTGATGGCTCTTCTCTGTATCTTTTCTAATAACGCTATATCCTTTTTAAGATACGGCGAGCAGAACTGCACACTGTATTCAAGGTGCGGTCGCACCATGGAATAATACAGAAGCATTATAACATCCTTTGGTTTTTTTTTCCATTGCTTTCCTTATGATACCTAGCATTCTATTTGCTCTCTTGGCCGCCGCTGCACACTCGGCGGAGGGTTTTAAAATGTTATCCACGATGACGCCTGAATATTTTTCCTGGGTGGTGGTTCCTAATCTGGAACCTTGCATTGTGTAACTATAGTTTGGATTGTTCTTTCCTAGGTGCATAACTTTGCACTTGTCCACATTAAATTTCATCTGCCATTTGGATGCCCATTCTTCCAATTTATCAAGATCCTCTTGCAATTTTCTACAATCCTCATGAGTTTTAACATCTTTGAATAATTTTGTCTCATGTTCAAATTTGATAACCTCACTCGTTATTCCCATTTCTAGGTCATTTATGAATACGTTAAAAAGCAGCGAACCCAGCATAGATCCCTGTGGTACTCTACTATTCACCTTTCTCCATTGGGAAAATTGGCCATTTAGCCCTACCATCTGCTTTCTGTCTTTTAACCATTTCCTGATCCACAATAGTACACTGCCTCTATCCCATGACATTTTAGTTTTGGCAAAGGTCTATAATGAGGGACCTTGTCAAAGGCTTTCTGAAAGTCCAGATACGCTATATTAACTGCCTCACCTTTGTCTACCTGTTTATTCACACCTTAATAACAAATGAGAACTAACAGATTATTAAGACAAGAATTGTCCTTGTCTAAAGACATGTTGGCTGTCTCCCATTAAGCCATGACTATCTACATGTTCAGTAATTTTGTTCTTTATGATGGTTTCTGCCATTTTTCCCGGTACTGACGTAAGGCTCTCACCAGTCTGTAGTTTCCTGGATCACCCCTGGAACCCTTTTTTAAAAATTGGAGTTACCTGAAGATTGGAGGATGGCCAATGTATTAAAGATGATTTTGATAGTTCACAGATTACTAATAGCAGGTCTGCAATCTCATAGTTCAGTTCTTTCACAACACCCTTGGATGTATGCCATCCGCTTCAGTTAATTTGCTACTCTTCAGTATATCAAATATTTGTAATACATCTTCCTGGTGTATCGATATTTCTTTCAATACTTCCACACCTTTAAATACCACTTCAGTCATGGGTAACATCCCTTTCTCCAGGACCAAGCAGGAAGTCAGTCCTCACATATGGGTGTCATCGTCGCCGATGAAGCCCCAGCGGAGCATTTCCCCAGCTTTCCATGAAAGCCTTTGGGAATGCTGGCACGCATGCGCGGTTCCCTTCCCGCCTAAAGGTGCCATCTTACCTTAGTCTCTTTTTTTCCGAGAAGCCCACCGGACGTGTGTCCTGTTCTCCCGGATAAAACAGATTTTTTTTTCTTCGGCGATTTTCGCTATTTTTCTCCGGTTCGACGCCGGTTCCCCTCCCGCCGGGTTCGGTACACCGGTATAAAGCCCGCTTATTTCTTTTTCGGTTTTTGCCCTTCGTGGCTGGTGTTTGCGCCCCTTTTTTCATTTTTCCCTGGAAGGCTGTGTTTTGACCTCGCAGGGGCTCTTTTTTCCCCGATGGCTTCCAGTGGTTTCAAAAAGTGTGATCGGTGTAAGAAACTTATGTTTCCTTATCGCTTCTCCGGGCCAGTCCAGGGACAGGTAGGTAGGGTTGTCAATCCTCTATAGCAGCTGAGGACTGAAGACTTCAAGCTTTCTTGAGAGGTGAAGCCACTCCCCCTGAGGGTAATCCAGCAGTCTTTCAGTCCTCAGCAGCTAAAGAGGATCGAATCTCTATTTCTCCCTCACCTACAAACCTACTGCTTATATTTCTTTCTTTGTTTTTTTTCAACAAAATATATTAGCTCTAGCAGAGTTGATTTTCTTCTAGAGTCCTTGTGGTAGTTTTTGGGGTACGCTACTGCTTTAAAGAAATTTGAGACGTCGAGGGAGTCATTCTCTTGCGGTGTGAGGCAGAGCCTGCCTCTTTCACCTTCTCCGTCTCTGTCGGCAGAGTGATTCTGGGAGCCCCAGTTATGCCTCTGCTGCAAAAGCTGCCAATTTTGACTACTTCCCGCTAGCAGCGGGACTGCCTTGTGTGCTCAGGGGTTGCTTCTCTTCTCTTCGGTGAGTCTTTGATGATTTAGTTTATTTTTTCTGTCCTGATCCGGTTCTGCACGTCATTCTGCCATCGGAATATTTTTACAGTGCCGTTCCTTGTTCAGCGTCGTCAGTTTTGTTACCGCTCCGGTTCTTTCATTTTCACTTACATTTTTTAGAATGGCAGACAAGCCGGTAAATAAAATAGAAGAGCCATCTTTGCCCGCCGAAAAGGCGGGAAAGGCGGCCATTTTGTCGGCGCCGGTCAGTTCTCCTCCAGAGCAGCCCCGGCCGCACAAAAGGAAGGCTAAGTCTTCTAAAGAAGCCGTTCCTCCAGATAAGCCTGTGCGTTCGATTTCAGAGGCTCAGGAAGGCATGGCGTCCTTTTTTTCGCCCGAATTTATCTTAGCGATGCACAGGGCTTTTTTACTTAAGTCTTCACAGCCTGATCAGTCTGCAGCGCTTTCCACTCCTGTGGCACTGCCACCTAATTTGCAGGGCGCAGAGGATCCTGGTGAGGGATCTTCTAAGACTAAGGACTTTCTTAGAGATCAGTTGGATCCTTTTATTTCCCAAGATTCTCTACTCCTAGGTCAGGGAGAGACAGAGTTTCTGGCAGAGACAGGCTTGGATCAGGATCCAGAGGAATTGGAGGAAGGGGAAATTGCCCCTGGAGAGGATCCCAATGTTTTTAGGGTCTTCCGTAAAGAGGAGCTGGCAGCTCTTATTTCACAATCTTTGGCGGCGCTGCACCTGCTTCTTCCTTCTTCCTCTCAGGAACCTTTGGAAGATCCTTTGTTGCAGGGGTTTAAAGCCCAGCAACGCTGTTTCCCCATGCATCGGGTGATTAGACAAATGATTGATTCTGAATGGGAGTGTCCCGAAGCTACTCTGCGCAGAAGCCGCGCCTTAGCTCTCCTGTACCCCCTTCCGCAGGAGGAAAAGGACTTATTACGAATGCCAAAGGTGGATGCCTTGGTATCTGCGGTGACTAAAAAGACTACCATCCCTGTAGAGGGAGCGGCAGCGCTTAAAGACCTCCAGGATAGAAAATTGGAAATTCTTCTCAAGCAGGCTTTTGATTCTAGCGCTTTGGCGCTACAGGTTGCAGTTTGTGGAGCTTATGTTTCTCGTGCGTCCATTAGATGGTTGCAGGGGGACGCTGCAGGGGAGTCCGCTTCTGAAGGTTCAGACCATGCGAAGTTAGAATCTGCCGCTGCTTATACGGCGGATGCCTTTTATGATTTGCTGCAAATTGCGGCTAAGACCATGGCCTCTATGGTAGCTGCCAGGCGTTTCCTCTGGTTGCATAACTGGTCTGCAGATGTTTCCTCGAAGGTCCGCCTTAGTAAACTGCCCTTTAAGGGGAAGTTGCTCTTTGGGGAAGCCTTGGAAAAAATTGTGAAAGATTTAGGCGACTCAAAAGGGGGTCGTTTGCCTGAGGATAGACCTAAGCCGCTGAGAGGTACTGGTAGTCTTCGAGGCTCCGCACGGGACTCCCGTAGATTTCGTGGAGCGCACTTTGCACCCTATTCTAGGGGACGGTCCGGTTTTCGGGGTCAGTCCTTTCGGGGAGCCAGAGGTTTTGGCAGGTCCTATGTCACTGCCTCACAACCTTCAGTTAAAAAGCCGCAATGAAGGTCTGCTGGTCCAGGCGTTAGTTCCTGTAGGAGGGCGCCTGCAGAATTTTCTGGCAGCCTGGACCGAAATCACGCCAGACAAATGGGTTTTGGAAATAATTCGGAAGGGCTATGCTCTAGACTTCGCCTGCCCTTTACCACCCGCCTTTGTCATGTCTCCTTGTGTGCCCGGTCTGAAAATGCAGGCCATTTCGGACACGCTCTTACGTCTTACAGCTGCGAGCGATCGTTCCCGTGCCTCTAGACCAATACGGCTGCGGTCGATACTCGATCTATTTTGTGGTTCCCAAAAAGGAGGGTTCTTTTCGTCCCGTGCTAGATCTAAAAGGTGTAAACCGTACTTTACGGGTGCCTCACTTTCGCATGGAAACCTTGCACACAGTGATTCGGGGGGTACAGCCGGGAGAGTTTTTCTCGTCCATAGATCTCACAGAGGCCTATCTTCATATTCCCATCAGACAATCTCATCAGCGATATTTACGGTTTGCCCTTCCGATGGGGCATTTCCAGTTTCGCGCTTTGCCGTTTGGTCTCGCGACGGCTCCGCGGACGTTCACAAAGCTGATGGTGGTTGTGGCAGCGGCGCTTCAAAAGGACGGTATCCGGGTTCATCCGTATCTCGACGATTGGTTGATCCGGGCCGATTCTCGGTTGGCTGCAGTGACGGCCACAGCTCGCGTAGTCCAGCTTCTCGAACAGCTCGGTTGGGTGATCAATCAGTCCAAAAGTCATTTGGTACCGTTGCAACAGCTGACTTATCTCGGAGCTTTTTTCGACACACAGCGAGGGGCGGTCTTTTTGCCCGAACTGCGGGTGGACAAACTTTTGCAGCAGGTACAAGCTTTTCTGCGACTACCAGCTCCGTCGGCGTGGACGTATTTGCAGCTCTTGGGATCCATGGCGGCGGCACTGGATCCTGGTCCCGTGGGCCAAAGCACACATGCGACCCTTGCAGCAGGCGCTGCTTTCCGGATGGTCGCCACAGCTTCACCCACTCTCGCAGCGCCTCTCCTGTCCGGAACATGTGCGACACAGTCTGGAGTGGTGGTTAGTTCCGGAACATCTTACGGCGGGGTTTCCCTTACAGGAACCCTCGTGGGTGTTGGTCACCACAGATGCCAGTCTCTCGGGCTGGGGAGCTCATTGTCAGGCACACATCGCTCAGGGTTCTTGGTCCCCCGAGGAGAGTTCGTGGTCGATCAACCGACTAGAGCTTCGGACAGCTCGTTTTGCCCTGCTGCACTTCGCAGACTTGCTCAAGGGGACTGCAGTCAAGATATTCTCCGACAATGCAGTGAGTGTCGCTTATATCAATCGTCAGGGCGGCACCAAGTCTCTCTCCCTCCTTGCCGAATGTCAGGAATTGATGGTTTGGGCAGAATCCAATCTCCTAGCGATATCAGCAGCACATGTAGCTGGCAAGGAGAATGTGCAAGCCGATTATCTCAGCCGCAATGTCCTCGATCCCGGGGAATGGGAGTTGAACGCGGCAATTTATCACGAGCTGACTTTGCGTTGGGGGCAGCCGGTGATGGATCTGATGGCGACGTGCACCAATGCCAAGGCCAGCCGGTTCTTCAGCAGGCGCAGAGAACACATGTCAGAGGGGCTCGATGCTCTAGTTCAGCCGTGGCCACTGGACTCTCTCTTGTACATTTTCCCTCCTTGGCCAATGTTGAGTCGAGTCATCCAACGGATAGCGCGCCACCGAGGAATGGTGATTCTCATTGCGCTGGATTGGCCTCGTCGTCCCTGGTATGCCTATCTAGTTCGGCTTCTAATAGCTCCACCTTGGCTTCTTCCGGTATGCGTCAATCTGTTGCATCAGGGTCCGATTCTCATGCCCCGGGTGGAGCGCTTCTTACTTACGGCTTGGCTCTTGAGAGGACTCGCTTAAAGCGCAAAGGCTATGCGAATTCCGTGGTAGACACCTTACTTCACTCTAAAAGGCCGACGACCTCTCTAGCATATGTGCGGGTGTGGCGTCTTTTCGAATCGTGGTGTGGACAGCGCAATGTTCCTCCTATGTCGTCTACCTTGCCTCAGCTCCTCCTTTTTCTCCAGCATGGCTTGGACAAAGGCTTGGCTCTCAGTACCCTTAAGGTTCATATTGCCGCGCTGGCCTGTTTTCGTGGCTCAGTGCAGCATCGCCGTCTTTCGGCACTTCCGGATGTGAAACGTTTTTTACGGGCGGCAACAATCCTCCGTCCTCCAGTGCGCCCCATCGTTCCTCCATGGGATTTGAACGTAGTTTTGGAAGCTTTTTCCCAGTCGTCCTTAGCTTCACTCTGCTCTCGAGATATCCACGCGTGTTCCTGGAAAACGGCTTTTTTGGTCGCTTTGTGTTCAGCTCGCCGGATTTCCGACTTACAGGCTTTGTCTTGCCGGGAGCCTTATCTTCAATTTCTTCCGGAACGGGTGTTGCTACGAACAGTACCTTCCTATTTACCTAAAGTACTGTCTGTATTTCATGTTAATCAAGCGGTAGCCTTGCCCGTGTTTTCTGATACTTCCAGTTCTCCCATGGACCGCGCTCAAACGATTGGATCTTGGCCGGGTCTTACGGACGTACCTGCGGGTTTCGCAACCTTTTCGGAAAACAGAGACTCTTTGTCCAGTATGCAGGGTCTCGTAAAGGTCAACC
Source organism: Ichthyophis bannanicus (assembly GCA_033557465.1). Taxonomy (NCBI): domain Eukaryota; kingdom Metazoa; phylum Chordata; class Amphibia; order Gymnophiona; family Ichthyophiidae; genus Ichthyophis; species Ichthyophis bannanicus. The sequence continues at coordinate 214,276,742 of CM066037.1, forward strand.
AGCGTCAAAGTCCACCATAGCTCGTTGGGTTCGCTGTGCTATTGTGGCAGCTTACACTGCCCGAGGAATCTCGCCGCCGGTTGGTTTGAGGGCTCATTCTACTCGAGCTCTAGCAACTTCCTGAGCGGAGTTTGCCTTTGTGCCGCCGATAGATATCTGCAGAGCTGCAACGTGGTCTTCGTTGCATACTTTTACCAAACATTACCGGTTGGATGTTCAAGCCAGGGACGATGCGAAATTGGGGGCCTCGGCTCTTATCGCAGGTCTGGTGGGTCCCTCCCGTATTTAGGTACTGCTTTGGTATTGCCCTACCTGTCCCTGGACTGGCCCGGAGAAGCGATAAGGTATATGAAATTAGGTCTTACCTGCTAATTATCTTTCCTTGAGCTTTCTCCGGGCCAGTCCAGGGTCCCACCTCTTTCGGTTTGGAGTTCTTTTAGTATCCAACAGAATTTCACCATATTAAGGTATTCGGCCGTGAGAGAGGAAATAATTGGGGCTTTCAGATTTCATTCAGTGCAGACTAATGTTATGTTATGCTAGTTTAAAAAAAAAAAAAGACTATCGGAGCCCGTTTGAGGGCTTCCGCGTTTTTCAGGGACTATGGAACATTATCAGTTTTAAAGGGTTAATCTAGTGTTTTCAGTTATTTCTTTTAGTGGCTTTGTCATAAGAAGACTGCTGGATTGCCCTCAGGGGGAGTGGCTTCACCTCTCAAGAAAGCTTGAAGTCTTCAGTCCTCAGCTGCTATAGAGGATTGACAACCCTACCTACCTGTCCCTGGACTGGCCCGGAGAAAGCTCAAGGAAAGATAATTAGCAGGTAAGACCTAATTTCATACTCTCACCGACACACACGACTGCTGCCTTCGGTGCCTCGGCCCTGACCATGACCCCAAGTCATGTGTGCCATGTGGGAAGATGTCTTCCAAGGCACTCAAAAGTCGACAGCATCAGAAGGAAAGGTTTTTCTCGGACTCAACCTCCGGCTGGGCCCGGACCTCGTCTGAGGCCTCGACATCTCGGGATTCCGATCCCAAGCGCCGTCAAAGCTCCTTGGACAGGGGGTGCCCCGACCGGGAGCGCAAGAGGAAGAAGCAGCTCGTGAAGGTGGCGTCGGAGGAGGTCCCTGGTCCCTCGAGGGCCAGGTCTAAGACCCCCGACGCCGTCCCGGGCCCGTGGACCAAGAGAAGCCTGCCAAAATTCCTCGCGTGGAGCCGGAGTCTGCTGGACACGTAAGCCCCGTAGTCCTCGTGGACTCTCCTCCCAGAGAGCCGACGTCGGACCTGGCGCCGCTGGGGCCCGAGTCGGTGGCTGGTGCGTCTCCCAAGCTGAGTCTCAGGATGACAGCCTTGGAGTGCAGATTGTCTGCCTTCATGGAGCAGCAGTGGGCACTGATGGCCAGCCTGTCTGGTGCATCTGCCCCGACCACCGGGACGTCGACTTTGAAGTCAACCCCAGAGACCAAGCCGATACTCGAGACCCTCATGGCTCGAAGTCGTCCTCGGTCAAGGTCTCCCTCGACCTCCCGTTCGGGACCGAGGGTGTCGGCGCCGGGGGCACCGGCGTCGGGGCGGGTGCCTTGGGGCCCCGCGCGGTCGGACCCTGACTCCTCCTCGGATGAGTCCGCCTGGGAGACGGAGGACAAGGAGTCTCCCGATACTTTTAATACTCTGTGCGTCCCATCGGACTCACCGCAGTCTGAGCCCCGGAGTAGATCCCCCTCCGGAGGACACTAGGTTCTCGGAGTTTGTCCGGGATATGGCCGCCGCTTTGGCTATCCCTGCCGATCCCGAGGGAGAGCCTTGAGCCGAGGAGCTCGATGCTCTACAGTACGACTCTTCTCCCAAGGAGGCCTTTACTGTCCTGGTTCCTCCGATGCTGGAACGGCTCCTCTTCCGGATGTGGGAGGCACCGGCCTCAGCGCCGGTTCTGAGCAAGGAGTCGATTCCATCTATCGACTCCGCAAAAGCCCTGGTTTCCAGAAAGCACAGCTACCACACCATTCCATGGTTGTGGAATCGGCCATGCATCATCTGAAGAGCCAGAAGATGCACTCCGCGGTGCCCCCCGCAAGGAGGCCCGCAACCTCGATGGCGTCGGTAGAAAGTGCTTCCAGGGGTCTATGCTTGCTTGCCGTGTCCAGTCTTACCAGCTGTACATGGGCATGTACTGTGATGCTGCAGACCCTCTGAGAGGGGAAGAAAATGTTTTAAATGCAGGAAAAGTCAAGCACAACCTGCAATATCGCGAAGAACCACATAGGGGGAGCAGGAGGGACCTCCGAGGAACTGAGGAACCACACCTCCTAGGTCATGAGGTAATGCCAGCCAGCTTCCAATCAAGAAAGAGAGGAGTGCCTCTTAAAGGGAATTTGGAAGGTTGGAAGCCACAACAGGCAGAGCGGCCAGAACCGGATTCAGACCAGAGAGAATCAGGAGCAGAACAGCCTGGGAAAGTAGAACAGGTTGGGAAAGTGGTACAGCCCTGGAAAGGAGGATATCCTGAGGAGACAGGACAGCCCTGGAGAAAGGCACAGGCAGGATGGCCTGGGAAAGGAGGACTGCCAAGAGAACCAGCAGAACCAGCAGGTTGGGCAGGACATCCGAGTGAATGGGCTAGATATCCAGAAGGAGCAGTAATCCCTGAACCACGGTTCCGCAGGAGGCAGCAGCAGCCGCATTGGCTTGGAGAAAGGAGACCCCGTGGAGAAGGTGGGACAACTCCAGCCAGAGTGAGTGTTTGTTGTACAGAGAGGCAAAGGCGTGGCTGTGACTGTGGTCTAAAGCTAACAGAAAGATGCTTGGAGAGCTCAAGGCCTATTGCTTAGGCCAGGCAGGATCCCAACTGGAGCAGGCCTCAAACCTCACCTGGAGCAGACAAGCCGAGAAGAAAAGGTAACCCATATTTAACTAAAAGCAGGGTACAAACTGCAGATGTATGGGGAGTACAGGGAGCACAGGAATATTATCCTTGGGAGAATGCTTATGAGATAAGGTGCAAGAAACACACACCAACTAAGAGACTTGTTAGTGACCAAGCGTTACAGAAAGCAAAGACAAAACACTTGCAAAAGGAAGACAGTTCCCAGTATCTGAGGGTGCAGGACCGACGCCCTGTATTCAACCCTGAGCATTGGGAGGTTGTGCAGAAGATATTTAAAAAGCCTTATTACAACTTACCAACAAATACTGACTTAGGCTCAGAGGCTTCAGAAGGGGAACCGATGCAGGTGGAATTTGCATCAGACACCGAGATGGACTGTAGCTTCTGTAAGACAGGAAGCTTGGAGTCCTTACTAAGCTCTGTCTTGGGAGTTGAGACTGTTTGTTTGCCTGCTATACCGTTTACTGTGAAGATAAGTTTTCCTTTAATGCTTTCTTTTTCTTTAACCTGAATTAAGGAATTTGTGTTTGACGTTTTTGTGTCCAAGCATATGAACCTTTTTGCATGAAAGGGGAAATAAATGCCTTTTGTTTTCCCTCCACTCGGACCTGTTGTTTTCTGTGGGATTTTGGTACCAAAGGACGCTACCTGGGCTGAAAGTCCCTGGGCCCTGTAAGATATTGGCCAAACCCAACCTTAAATGTTTTTATGTCCCACCTACCTCGCTCCAGTACGCTGCCAAGGTAGGACCTGTGACAGTACTTGCGAGACCTGGCCAAGGAATTGGCCGGATTCTTTGCTGGTCTCTCCGGGGAACCCTTGCAGAGATTTAAGTCCTTGTCCTCCGGGATTCAGGAATGCTCAAAGTTCATTTCCCGCGCCGCCTACCATGGCTTCGAGGCTTCGGCCCGAGTTGCGGCTGCCGGCATCGCGGCTCGACGCCAGGCGTGGCTGCAGTCATCGGACCTCGAGCCATGGGTTCAGGACAAGTTGGTCGATGTCCCCTGCTGAGGTGAGAACCTTTTTGGCAAACCTGTGACCGAGAAGGCCGCTCAGCTCGAGACTGAGCACCTTACGCGGACAAGGCTGTCGAGAAAGACCTCTGCCCCTTCACATAAAAAGAAGGGCTCGGGTAAAAAGTCCTTTTACCCGAGGAAGGGCACTGCCTACAAACAGTACCCTCAGTATCAGGCTGCCCAAGCTGCCCCCCAGGGTCAGCAAGCCAAGGGCCAGGGTAATGGGCCCCGTAGGCAGAAGACCCCCAAGCCTTCTGCCCCTGCTTCCACTCAGCAGGGTGGGGGGTTTTGACTCCTTGAGCATAGCCACTCCTTCCCTGCTTTCCCAACCCTGCACAGGTGGTTGCCTTGTACTCTTTGCCCACCAGTGGCCTCTCATTACCACCGACAGTTGGGTGCTGGACATAGTCCAAAAGGGCTATGCCCTGCATTTTCATCAACTGCCTCCTCCTTACTTCCCAGGGGAGCCGTTGAGGCCTCCCCTGCACACAGACCTTCTCCTTCAAGAGCTCCAAGGTCTGTTGTTGGACAGGGCGGTAGAGCCTGTGCCTCCTCACTTGCAAGGTCACGGATTCTACTCCAGGTATTTCCTGGTACCCAAAAGGACCGGTGGCCTTCGACCCATTCTGGACCTCAGGAACCTCAACATGTTCCTAGAGAAAGAGAAGTTCAAGATGCTTACTCTTGGAACACTTCTGCCCTACCTCCAGCAGGGAGATTGGCTATGCTCCTTAGATCTAAAGGATGCGTACACTCACATCCTCATTCATCCAGACCACAGAAAGTACCTCAGGTTCATTGTGGGAGGAAACCATTATCAGTACAGAGTACTACCTTTTGGCCTGACCTCCGCTCCCAGTGTCTTTACCAAGTGCCTAGTAGTAGTTGCGGCCTACCTGAGAAATCAAGGCATCTTTGTCTTTCCCTATCTGGATGACTGGCTCATCAGGGGTCAAACGTCCCTGGAGGCCAGACAAGCCACCCTCTCAGAGCCATTGCTCTGCTTCAAAACGTGGGCTTTGTCATAAACTTCGCAAAGTCCACTTTGCTCCCCTCCCAGAACTTGGAGTTCATAGGGGCAAAGTTAGATTCTCAACTGGCAAAGGCATTCTTGCCAGAAGACAGGGCCCAAAGACTGATGGACGTGGCCAAACAGTTCCTAACCAAGCCCCTGGTCTCTGCCTCAGACTTCTGGGCCACATGGCTTCGACAGTGCATGTGACTCCCAATGCCAGGCTCCATATGAGGCCTGCAAAGTGGTGCCTTCGGACTCAGTGGTCTCAGGCCACAGGCCGCCTAAGAGACAGGATAAGGGTGTCCAGACCCCTTTTGGCCTCCCTCAGCTGGTGGCTACATCCACCCAATCTGCTGCAGGGGATGCCCTTCCAAATGCCAGAATACTCAGTGGTCCTCACCACCGACGCGCCTCTGTGGGACTGGGGTGCTCATTGTCTGGACAAGTGCACTCAAGGCCTCTGGTCTCCCTGGGAGGCAGCCCAACAGATCAATCTCCTGGAACTTCGAGCTATCCGCTTAGCTCTCAAGGCTTTTTCTCCGGCCCTGGCTCACCGCTCAGTCTTGATTCAAACAGAGAACCAGGTAGCCATGTTTTATGTGAACAAACAGGGCGGGACTGGGTCAAAGCTCCTTTGTGGAGAGACTCAAGACCTTTGTTCCTTTGCCCTAAAGCACAACATGCTTCTCAAGGCGGTGTACCTTCCAGGCCAGGAGAACTGCCTGGCCGACCGGTTGAGCAGAATTCTGCAGCCCCACGAGTGGCAGCTGCATCCCTTGGTGGTTGAGAAGATCTTCCTGAAGTGGGGTCTCCCTTGGATAGATCTCTTTGCCAGTCCGCTGAACAAGCAACTGCCCAAGTTCTGCTCCAGGCAACAGTATCCTTTGAGGATAGCACCAGATGCTTTTCTGATGTCCTGGTCTCGGGGCCTCCTGTATGTGTTTCCTCTCACGCCCTTGGTGGCCTGAACTCTTTTCAAGACTCTTCAGGACAAGGCCTCGGTCCTGCTGGTAGCTCCCAGGTGGCCGAGGCAGCCTTGGTTTCCACTTCTGCTTCAGCTGGCAGTGGATTCCCCACTACCTCTGGGGTTGCAACCCGACCTTCTCTCACAGGAGCAGGGTTCCCTTCTGCCCCCCAATCTCAAAGCTCTCAATTTGATGGCCTGGAGGCTGCAAGGGTAGTTTTGGCTCCCTGGGGCCTACCTCAGGAAGTTGAGGAGGTTGTCCTAGCCTCTAGGAAACAGTCCACTAGGAAAACCTATGCCCTCAAATGGAAGAGGTTTTCTGTGTGGTGTCAGCTACGTACAGAGGATCCTTTCTCCTGTACTGTGCCAGTAGTGCTTCAGTACTTACTGCACTTATCAAATCAGGGACTTAAGTCCAATTCTGTTCGGGTCCACCTCTCAGCTCTAGGTGTCCCGCTTTCTCAGGGGCTTGCTTTTGCTCAAGCCTCCCTTCCGTCCTCCTGCTCCTGAGTGGGAGCTGAATGTGGTCTTGCAGCAACTGACTCGCCTACCCTTTGAGCCGATGGCTACTTGCCCTCTACGCTTCCTTTCCTGGACGACTCTCTTCCTGATAACCCTCACCTCGGCTAGGCGAGTGAGTGAGCTTCAGGCCCTGGTCTGTGATAGACCTTACACCAGGACTTATAGGAAACAGTGTAGTCCTCAGGACTCCTCCCAAGTTCCTCCCTAAGGTTGTCTCCTCTTTCCACCTCAATCAGGAGGTGGTTATTCCAACATTCTTCCCTAGGCCTCCTGCTAGCCAGGCTGAAGCAGTCCTGCATACCCTGGACTGTAGGGAGGGCCTTATCCTTCTACCTTGACCGTATGCAGGGGCATAGAAGGGCTACTCAGCTCTTCGTCTCCTTTGACCCCCAATAAGTTGGGGTTGGCTGTGTCCAAGCGTACCTTGTCCAGCTGGGTGGCTGACTGTATCACCTGGGCTTACAAGGCGGCTGACCTTCCTTTGCAGGGTAGGGTCACGGCCCATCATGTCAGGGCAATGGCTGCCTCAGTGGCTCATCCTCCGCTCTGTGCCCTTGGTAGACATCTGCAGGGCTGAAACTTGGTCTTCAAGCCAGACGTTTGTGGCCCATTACTGTCTGGAGAGGGAGTCCCGTAGGGACAGTGCTTTTGGCCAAGCAGTACTCTGGAATCTCTTTGAGGTTTAGGCAACTCCTGCCCTCTGTTGGGCTACCGGTGGAGGTTGTGTCCTTGGAAAGCCTTTCTTTGCTGCTGTGACTAGAGGGAGTTCTCTTGTTCAGCCTGTGTTCCTGGTAGCCCAGAGCTAGGGAGTCACCCATATGTGAGGACTGACTTCCTGCTTGGTCCTGGAGAAAGAGTAGTTACTCACCTGTAACAGGTGTTCTCCAGGAGCAGCAGGAATCAGTCCTCACAACCCTCCCTCCTCCCCTGGGAGTTGCAGTTGTACATAGTTTAATTTTTTCATTTTTGTGTGCTGTTCTTAGCTATGTCATTTGACTGAGGTAAGATGGCACCTTTAGGTGCGATGGGAACCGCGCATGCGTGCCAGCATTCCCCAAGGCTTTCATGGAAAGCTGGGGAAATGCTCCATTGGGGCTTCATCGGCGCCGATGACACCCATATGTGAGGACTGATTCCTGCTGCTCCTGGAGAACACCTGTTACAGGTGAGTAACTACTCTTCATCTTCCTCAGTAAAAACCGAAGCAATGAATTCATTCAGTCTCTCAACTATGGCCTTGTCCCCCTCTTAGTGCCCCTTTTTACTCCTCTATCATCTAATGGTTTAACTGACTCTCTCTCGGGTTTTTTGCTTTGAATGTACTTGAAAAAGTCTTTATTATTTGTCTTTGCTTCCACAGGAAGCTTCTTCTCAAATTCTCTCTTTGCCTGCCTTATGAAATGCCTTGCATCTAACTTGATAGTGCTTCTGGTGTTTCTAGTTTTCATCATTTGCCTCTTTTTTCCATTTCCTTAAAGATTCTTTTTTGCAACAACAGTCTTTCTGACCTCACCTTTAAACCATGCTGGCAGGTTTTTGCACTTCCTTCCACTTTTCTTAAAGCATGGAATACATCTTGTCTGGGCTTACAAAGTAGTATTTTTAAACACCCATTCTTGTTGTAAGTCTTTAACCTTTCCAACTGCTCCTTTAAGTTTTTTCTTAACTATTTTCCTCATTTTATCATAGTCTCCCTTTCGAAAGTTAAAAGGTAGTACTGTGGATTTCCTTTCCATCCCTTCTCCATTAATTAAATCAAACACTATCATGCTATGATCACTATTGCCAAGTGGCCCCAACACCCCTATCTCTTCCACCAGATCTGGTGTTTCTCCAGGACCAAGCAGGAAGTCAGTCCTCACTTATGGGTGACGTCGGCGCCGACGGAGCCCTCGCGGAGCAATTTTCCCCAGCTTTCAAAGAAAGCCTTTGGGAATTGCAGCGCGCATGCGCGGTCGTCTTCCCGCCCGAGGGTGCCATCTTAGCCAGTCTTCTTTTTTTCCGCAGAGCCCTACAGACGTCCCCGTCTTGTCCCCGCGAAAAAGTCGATTTTTTCTTCATTGTTTTATTCTTTTTCCTTCGGTTCGACGCCGATCTTTTTCCCGCCCGGACTCGCGACGCCGGTCACGAGTCCTCTTACTTTTTTCGGTTTTTCTGACTTTGTCAGCTTTCGTTTTCGATTTTTCCCTGGCAGCCCGGTCCTTTGACCTCGCAGGGGCCCTTTTTCCCCCGATGGCTGCCAGTGGGTTTAAGCGGTGTGGTCAGTGTGACCGAAATATGTCACTAACTGACACACACGACTTTTGCCTCCGCTGCCTGGGCCCGGATCATGAGGAACTGATCTGTCGGCCCTGCGGCAAAATGTCCTCAAAAGCGTTGAGAAGTCGGCGGCATCAGCGTGATAGAATCTTCGCTGACCCCAGCCGTACCCAGACCTCGTCGGAGGCCTCCGCGTCCAAAGGCTCCAGCTCGGACCGTCGCCGGAGTTCCTCCGACCGGGGTTCTCCCTCCGGGGACCATCGTCGGACGGTGAAACCCGTGAGGGCGGCGTCGGTGGACGCTCCTGGTTCCGCGAGGGCCAGGTCGCATAGCCCCGACAGCCGCCCCGGGTCCTTGGAGAGGGAACACCTCAAGAAGCGACCTCGCCTGGAGTCGGAGATGCCTGCTCGGGTAAGTCCTGTGGTCCTTCTGGACTCGCCTCCGCGACAGCCGACGTCGGGCCCGACGCCGTCGGGGCCCGAGTCGGGGGCTGCTGGGTCACCTGAGCTCGGACTCAGGTTGATGGCCTTGGAGAGCAGACTGTCTGCCTTCATGGACCAGCAGCGGGCACTGCTCGCTGGCCTCGCTGGCGCCGCTGCCCCGACCGCCGGGACGTCGACGTCCAAGTCGACCCCGGAGACCGAGCCGATCCTCGAGTCGATGAGAACTCGAGTCGATCCTCGGTCGAGGTCACCCTCGGCCTCCCGTTCGGGACCGAGGTCGCCGACGCCGACTCCCTCGGCGTCGGTGCGGCAGGCGCCGCGCCCTGCCCGGGCCGACCCCACCGAGTCCTCGTCGGAGTTGGTCTGGGAGTCTGAAGAGGAAGAGTCGCCTGATTCTTTCCGGACTCGGTGTGTCCCCTCGGAATCACCGGAGTCCGAGCCTCGGAAGCAGTCCCCCCCGGAGGATGCCCGGTTCTCGGACTTCGTTAGGGATATGGCCAAGGCTTTGGCCTTCCCTGCGGATCCCGAGGAGGAGCCTCGAGCCGAAGAGCTCGACGCCCTCCAGTATGACTCTCCCGCGAGGGAACACTTTACTGTACCGGTTCCTCCTATGCTGGAACGACTACTCTTCCGCATGTGGGAGAGTCCGGCCTCCTCGCCGGTCCTGAGCAAGCGGGTCGATTCTATCTATCGAGTCCGCAAGAGCCCTGGCTTTCAAAAGGCACAGCTGCCACACCATTCCATGGTAGTGGAATCGGCCATGCATCGTCTTAAGAGCCAGAAGATGCACTCCTCGGTGCCTCCTGGCAGGGAGGCCCGTAACCTGGATGGCCTTGGTAAGAAGTGTTTCCAGGGCTCTATGCTCGCATGTTGTGTCCAGACTTACCAGCTATACATGGGCATGTATCTCCGGGATCTGGCTAAAGAGCTAGCCGGATTCTCCGCTGGTTTGTCCGAGGAACCCTTGCGGAGGTTCCTAGCCTTGTCCACTGGCATTCGGGAATGCTCAAAGTTCATGTCCCGGGCAGCCTATGATGGCTTTGAAGCATCGGCTCGAGTGGCCGCAGCCGGCATCGGTGCCCGCCGACAGGCTTGGCTTCAGTCGTCAGACCTTGAGCCCTGGGTGCAGGACAAGTTGGTCGATGTCCCCTGCCGAGGCGAAAACCTCTTTGGCAAGCCCATGGCGGAAAAGGCTGCACAAATTGAGACTGAGACTCTCACCAGGACCAGGCTTTCTAGGAAGACCTCCGCCCCTTCCCAGAAAAAGAAGGGCTCGGGGAAAAAGTCCTTTTACCCGAGGAAGGCGGCTGCCTACAAACAATACCCCCATTATCAGGCCCCTGCAGCTCCCCAACAGGGACAGCAGGCCAAGGGACGGGGTAACGGGTCCCGTAGGCAGCAAGCCCCCAAGCCTGCACCACCAGCCCCTGCTCAGCAGGGTGGGGGTTTTTGACTCACAAAGCATAGCCTCTCCCCCCCCGCTGGTTCCTCCCAGCACCAGAGGCCGGCTGGTTCACTTCGCCCACAGGTGGTCCAGCATCACCGCAGATGCCTGGGTGCTTCAAGTCGTGCGGGAAGGCTATCTTCTCCACTTCCACCAGGTCCCTCCCTCCTATTTTCCGGGAGAACTTCCACGACCCCCTCTGCACAGGGAATTACTCCTTCAGGAGTTAGCAGGTCTTCTGCAGGAACAGGCGGTGCAACCGGTGCCACACCACCTGAGAGGTCAAGGCTTTTATTCCCGGTATTTTCTAATACCAAAGAGAACAGGGGGCCTCAGACCCATCCTGGACTTGCGCAACCTCAACAAGTTCCTTGTGTGGGAGAAGTTCAAAATGCTTACCCTTGGAATCCTTCTGCCCTACCTCCAGCGGGGAGATTGGCTATGCTCCTTGGATCTAAAGGATGCCTACAAGCACATCCTCATCCACCCAAGCCACCGCCAATACCTAAGGTTTGTGGTGGCAGGAAATCATTACCAGTACAGAGTACTGCCCTTTGGCCTGTCCTCCGCGCCGCGAGTCTTCACAAAATGTCTCGCAGTGGTGGCGGCCCATCTCCGGCTTCACGGCCTATATGTCTTTCCGTACCTCGACGACTGGCTCATCAGAGCGGCGTCCGCTCCGGAGGTCACCAGCGCCACACGCCGCACGGTGACTCTTCTGCAGTACTTGGGCTTTGTTATAAATTTCGCAAAGTCCACTTTGCTCCCCTCACAGGATCTCGAGTTCATCGGCGCAAGGCTCCACACTCCTCAGGCACGAGCATACCTACCGCTCGACAGGGCTCAACGGCTCATGGACCTAGCCGACCGTTTTCGCAGCCAGCCCCTGGTCTCCGCCAGGCGCTTCCTGAGACTGCTCGGCCATATGGCTTCCACCGTCCATGTGACCCCCAATGCCCGCCTGAATATGCGGCCTGCTCAATGGTGTCTCCGCCAGCAGTGGCGACAAGCCACAGGCGGCCTAGCAGACCTAGTGCGCGTCTCCGAGCCGCTGATCTCGTCTCTCCGGTGGTGGCTTCGGCAGCCGAACCTGATATTCGGAATGCCTTTCCAGTCACCTCAGCCGACCCGGGTGCTGACCACGGATGCATCCCTCCTGGGCTGGGGAGCACATTGCCAAGGGGCACGTACTCAGGGCCTCTGGACCACGTGGGAGTCTGCTCAGCAGATCAACTTCCTGGAGCTCAGGGCGATCCGCCTGGCTCTCATGGCTTTCTCCCACCTGACTTCCCACCAGTCCGTCCTTGTCCAGACGGACAATCAGGTTGCCATGTTCTACGTGAACAAGCAGGGGGGCACGGGCTCCTTCCTCCTCTGCCGGGAGGCACAGAAGCTCTGCTCTTGGGCCGTCAGTCACGGCATTCTCCTCAAGGCAGTTTATCTCCCGGGCCAAGAGAATTGCCTGGCGGACAAACTCAGCAGGATCCTCCAGCCGCACGAGTGGCGTCTGGATCCCTTGGTAGTTCAGAAGCTCTTCCTAAAGTGGGGCCTCCCCACGGTGGATCTCTTTGCCAGTCCTCACAACCGGCAGCTTCCTCGCTTCTGCTCTCGTCAGCCACACCCCCTTCGGGTTGCGGCGGACGCTTTTCTAATTTCATGGTCGGGGAGCCTTCTGTACGCTTTCCCTCCCATCCCGCTAGTCTCTCGGACTCTTTTCAAGGTTCTCCGAGACAAAGCCTTCATGATCCTGGTGGCCCCTCGCTGGCCCAGACAGCCGTGGTTTCCGCTCCTACTGCAATTAGCGGTGGAGGATCCATTCCCTCTGGGGGTACAACCGGATCTCCTCACTCAGGATCAGGGGTCTCTACTACACCCCAACCTCAGGTCTCTCAACCTCATGGCCTGGCTGCTGAGAGGGTAGTCCTTGCTCCCCTTCTCCTGCCGGCAGAGGTGGAGGAGGTCGTCTTGGCTTCGCGACGGCCTTCTACCCGCAAATGCTACGCCCTTAAATGGCGTCGCTTTGCCGTCTGGTGTACCCAACAGTCTCAGGATCCCTTCTCCTGCCCGGTGTCGGTGATCTTGCAGTACTTGCTACACCTCTCTAATCTGGGACTTAAGTCCAACTCCGTCAAAGTTCACCTCAGTGCTCTTTCGGCACATCATGTGCCGGTGGACGGTAGACCTCTCTCCAGCGACCCTCTCGTAGCGAGGTTTCTCCGAGGTCTCCTTCTACTTAAACCACCTCTGCGCCCGCCAGCGCCTGACTGGGACCTGAATGTGGTTTTGCAGCGGATCACCTGTCCGCCTTTTGAACCTATGGCTACCTGTTCTCTCTCCGTTTTCTGTCTTGGAAAACACTGTTCTTGATAGCCCTCACTTCTGCTAGACGCGTAAGTGAATTGCAGGCCCTCGTGTCTGATCCCCCGTACACTCGGTTCTACAAAAATAGGGTAGTCCTACGGACTCACCCAAAATTTCTTCCAAAAGTGGTCTCCCCTTTTCACATCAATCAGGAGGTGGTACTTCCAACCTTCTTTCCCAGACCACACTCCAGCCGAGCTGAAACGGTCCTTCATACCCTGGATTGTAGAAGGGCTTTGAACTTCTACCTTGACCGTACGCGGGAACACCGTAAAGCTGCTCAGCTTTTTGTGTCTTTTGACCCCAATAAATTGGGGCTCCCGGTCTCCAAGCGTACTCTGTCCATCTGGGTTGCGGACTGTATCTCTTGGGCTTATGGGGCAGCCGGACTCTCCTTAGAAAGTCGAGTCACGGCTCATTGCGTTCGGGCAAAGGCTACGTCAGTGGCTTACCTCCGCTCTGTTCCGCTGGCAGACATCTGCCGGGCCGCTACTTGGTCTTCGAGCCAGACTTTTGCGGTCCATTACTGTCTCGAGAGGGAGTCCCGCAGGGACAGTGCTTTCGGACAGGCAGTCCTCCGTAATCTCTTTGAGGTCTGAGCAACTCCTACCCTCCATCCCGGATGTGGGCTACCGGTGGGTGACAATTCAGCGAAGATTCTTTCCTTCTGTGCTGCTGAGCTAGAGGGAGCTCATTTTTGTGCTTAGGGTCTCCGGTAGCCTTGAGCTTGGGAGTCCCATAAGTGAGGACTGACTTCCTGCTTGGTCCTGGAGAAAGCGTAGTTACTCACCTGTAACAGGTGTTCTCCAGGAGCAGCAGGAATCAGTCCTCACTACCCTCCCTCCTCCCCTTGGAGTTGCAATCGTCTGCTTATGTTTTTGCAAATATTTTTATGCTGTCTTTTTTAGCTATGTCATCTGACTGGCTAAGATGGCACCCTCGGGCGGGAAGACGACCGCGCATGCGCGCTGCAATTCCCAAAGGCTTTCTTTGAAAGCTGGGGAAAATTGCTCCGCGAGGGCTCCGTCGGCGCCGACGTCACCCATAAGTGAGGACTGATTCCTGCTGCTCCTGGAGAACACCTGTTACAGGTGAGTAACTACGCTTTCACTGAAGACTAGGTCTGAAATGGCTTCCCCTCTGGTCAGTTCATGAACCAGCTGCTCCAAGAAGCAGTCATTTATTTCATTTAGAAACTTTATCTCCCTAGCATGTCCTGCCATGACACTGACCCAGTCATTAACCAGGGTAATTGAAATCCCCCATTATTATTACTGTGCTGTAAATTGTTAGCTTCTGTGGTTTCTTTGAGCATTTCATCATCCATTTGTTTATTTTGGCCAGGCTGTCGATAGTACTTCCCCACTGCCATCGCCTTCCCCATTTTACATGGAATTTCATTTCATAGAGATTCTACAGTAAATTTTTTTTCCTGCAAAACTTTAATCTTTTGTGACTCAATGCCTTTTCTAACATAGAGCGCAACCTCTCCACCAATTTGATGAGCTCAGTTTGTACCCGGGTATCACAGTGTCCCACTGGTTGTCGTCCTTCCACCATTTCTCTGAGATGCCAATCATTATCTTCTGGAAGAAAAGGGAGGAATGTGTGCAGTTTTTGTGCAACTTCCTTTATTTTCTATTAGTCATGCTACCTTGAGATCAAACACTGTCATCCCAAGATCTCCTGCTTCATGCATATCAGTCTCTCCCCATCACATATGGCTCTTTTTTATTTCTGTGCCCCAGATGTATCTCTCATCTCTCCTTACACCCCCTCTCGGTTGCTTCGCTCTTCTAACGGTCTTCGTTTATCTGTGCCCTTTACTCGTACTGCCAATTCCAGACTTCGCTCCTTCCAACTGGCAGCACCCTTTGCTTGAAATAGTCTTCCTGTCTCTGTGTGCCAGGCGTCCTCCCTGGCCATTTTCAAGTCCAGACTAAAATTCCACCTCTTCACTATTGCTTTCCGTTCCTGCCTTACCCTATCTTGATCTCTCTATCAACATTTGCTTACTTTGTCCTGTAAATTTTTGTTATTTGCATTATGTAACTTATTTTGTTTTCTGTCTTATTAGATTGTGAGCTCTGATGAGCAGGGACTGTCTCTCTTCTATGTTTGTACAGTGCTTCGTATGTTGCGGCGCTTTATAAGTCTTTAATAATAATAATAATAATAATAATAATAATAATATAAATGCTTAAGAACCGCCGCTTCAGGGGCTCAGGAGAGCAGCGATCCTGACGGGGGTGAGAGCAGGAGCTCCCCCTTCCTCCTCCAGCCTGCCAATCAGCAGCCATTACCAACGGCTTAAGAACCGCCGCTTCAGGGGCGCGCCCGCGCCTGAGGGCCTCACCAGAGGGCCCTTTGGCGTGGCCCTTAGGTGTTGGACTGTGGCGTCTGTTTCTGGAGTTTACACTGATGACATGGACTGGTTTGTCATGCTTATATATCTTGGTAACTTGCTGTTCCTTGTTCTTCTCTTCCTCTTATCTGTTTGACTGTTTCTGTCCTCTATTCTGTCCTATCTCATAAATGGCGTTCTTTTCCTATTTCCTCAAATGATATAATATTGTAAACCGCTCTAATGCCTTTTGGCCTGAGCGGTATATCAAATTTATAATAAACATAATAAACAATAAACATATCTAAACTCTCATTTAGTGCTACATATTCTATTTCTCTCATCTTATTTTTTAGACTTCCAGCCTTTGCATACAAGCATTTTAGAGACTGTATTTTATTGATATTAATCTGGCTATCTGTAGGCAGGCGTAATTTGGAATCTTTAAGCTCTGTCTGCTCCATACTCAAGGGCATTTGGCCTACTTCTGTCTTTATTGGAACCTCTCTGTTGATATGCCATAACTTCTTTCTTTTGGTAGTATCCTTCAAGTATACATTGTTCCGAACTATGCGCTCTCTGTCGACTGTCTGCTCTTCCCTATTATCTAGTTTAAAAGCTGTTCTATCTCCTTTTTAAAGGTTAATGCCAGCAGCCTGGTTCCATACCGGTTAAGATGAAGCCCATCCCTTTGGAAGAGCTCCTTCTTTCCCTAGAATGTTCCCCAGTTCCTAACAAATCCAAAACCCTCATCTTTGCACCATCGTCTCATCCACACACTGAGACTCCAGAGCTCTGCCTGCCTTTTGGGTCCTGCTCGAGCAACGTGAAGCATTTCTGAGAATGCTACCTTGGAAGTTCTGGATTTCAACTTCCTACCTAAAAGCCTTAATTTAGCCTCCAGAACCTCCCTGCCACATTTTTCTATGTCATTGGTACCGACGTGTACCAAGACAGCAGACTCCTCCCCAGCACTATCTAAGGCCTTGTCTAGGTGGCGCGTGAGGTCTGCTACCTTTGCACCAGGCAGGCATGTTACCAGGCGATCCTCACGTCCATCAGCCACCCAGCTCTCCATATGCCTAATGATCAAATCACCAACTATAAGTTGTCCTAACCCTTCCCTTATGGGCACATGGCATTCATCAGTGTGAGAGGGTTTTACATCACCTGGAGGACAGGTCCTAGCTACAGGATCACTTTCTGCCACACCAGGGTGATACTCTCCTAGCACGTGACCTCTCTACTCCATGCAACAAGGATGCTGCCAGACTGGAGGTGGGACTTCAGTACTATATCCCCTTAGGTCTCAGCTATGTACCTCTCTGTCTTCTTTTTGTCTTCCAAGTCTGCTACTCTAGCCTCCAGAGATCGGACTCGTTCATTGAGAGCAAAGAGCTCCTTGCACCTAGTGCACACATGGCCCCTCACCAACTGGGAAAAAAAATCATATGTTTGTTTATTAGAGAGCTTGATATACCGCCCATCACATAAGAACATAAGAACATAAGATATGCCATACTGGGTCAGACCAAGGTCCATCAAGCCCAGTATTCTGTTTCCAACAGTGGCCAATCTAGGTCATATGTACCTAGCAGTTTCCCCAAGAGACACAAGTTCCACAATGCTTGTACTGGGTCAAGCATTGATATCTTCGGTCACTTCTTAATAATGGTTTATGAACCTTTCATCCAGGAACTTGTCCAAACCTTTTTTAAACCCAGCTACACTAACAGCCTTTACTACATCCTCCGGTAACAAATTCCAGAGTTTGATTACACGTTGAGTGAAAAAATATTTTCTTTTATTAGTCTTAAATAGTTTACCCTGTAGCTTCATTGCATGTCCCCTAGTTTTTCTATATTCTGATAAGGTAAACAATCGATCTACGTTTACCCGTTCCACTCCGTTCATTAATTTATAGACTTCTATCATATCTCCCCTCAGCCGTCTCTTTTCCAGCTTAAAGAGCCCTAACCTTTTTAGCCTTTCTTCATAGGAGTATCCTTCCATCCCCTTTACCATTTTGGTGGCTCTTCTCTGTACCTTTTCTAAAATAGCTATATCCTTTTTAAGATACGGCGACCAGAATTGCACACAATATTCAAGGTGCGGTCTCACCATGGAACGATATAGAGGCATTATAATATCTTTTGTTTTATTTTCCATTCCTTTCCTTATCATACCTAGCATTCTATTTGCTCTCTTGGCCGCCGCTGCACACTGGGCCGAGGGTTTTAACATGGTATCCACAATGACGCCTAAATCTTTTTCCTGGGTGGTGGTTCCTAATGTGGAACCTTGCATCGTGTAACTATAGTTTGGGTTGTTCTTCCCTAGGTGCATAACCTTACATTTGTCCACATTAAATTTCATCTGCCATTTTGATGCCCAGTCTTCCAATTTATCAAGATCCTCTTGCAATTTTTCACAATCCTCTTGGGTTTTAACAACTTTAAATAGTTTTGTGTCATCTGCAAATTTGATAACCTCACTCGTTATTCCACTTTCCAGGTCATTTATGAATATGTCAAAAAGCAGCGGACCCAGCACAGATCCCTGGGGTACACCACTATTCACCTTTCTCCATTGGGAAAACTGGCCATTTAGCCCTACCCTCTCTCTGCTTTCTATCTTTTAACCAGTTCCTGATCCACAATAGTACACTGCCTCCTATCCCATGACTCTTTAGTTTTGCCAAAAGTCTCTGATGAGGGACCTTGTCAAAGGCTTTCTGAAAGTCCAGATACACAATATCAACCGACTCACCTTTGTCCACCTGTTTATTCACTCCTTCAAAAAAACATAACAGATTAGTAAGACAAGATCTTCCTTGTCTAAAGCCATGTTGGCTGTCTCCCATTAGGTTGTGACTAACTACATGCTGAGTAATTTTATTCTTTATGATGGTTTCTACCATTTTTCCCGGTACTGACGTCAGGCTCACCGGTCTGTAGTTTCCTGGATCACCCCTGGAACCCTTTTTAAAAATTGGTGTTGCATTGGCGATCCTCCAATCTTCAAGTATTAGAGATGATTTTAATGATAGTTCACAGATTACTGATAGCAGTTCTGCAATCTCATATTTCAGTTCTTTCAACACCCTTGGATGTATACCATCCGGCCCAGGTGATTTGCTACTCTTCAGTTTATCTAATAGTTGTAAGACATCTTCGCGATGTATTGATATTTCCTTCAATTCTTCCACACCTTTAAATACCACTTCAGTCATGGGTTACATCCCTACATCTTCCTCAGTAAAGACCGAAGCAAAGAATTCATTCAGTCTCTCCGCTATCGCCTTGTCGCCTCTTAGTGCTCCTTTAACCCCTTTATCATCTAATGGACCAACTGACTCTCTCACAGGTTTTTTGCTACGAATGTACTTGAAAAGGTCTTTATTTATTCACAATAGTGTTTGAGCGGTTCACAAAAAGTAAAACAAAGCTGCTAGTAAAAGGAAAGGAATGCCAATATGTTTGATAGGAAAGAATAGAATAGTGGCTAGTAGAGGACAGATGAAGAGCAGAAAAATTGAGGGAGGGAACAGATTGTTAAGCGTCTGCAAAGGGGGGGGGGAGAGGAGATGGGGGTAGGGGAAGGTTGAATGCTGTACAGAAGAGGTGGGTTTTCAAGTTGGCTTTGAAATTTTTGAAGGATGGCTCAAGACTGAGGGCTGGGGGAAAGTGAGTTCCAGAGTCGGGGTCCAAGGAAATAGAAGTCGGAGGAGCGTTTAGATTCCAGGTGGTCTTGCGATGGAGAAGGGAGGATCATGTGGTTTGCATGTATGGAATGGAGGGAGCGGTGGGGGGTGTGGAGGCGGACCAAATCGGTGAGGTAGAGGGGAGTGCCGGTGTGAATAGGTTTGTGGGCAAAGATGAGGAACTTGTATTGAATACGAAAAGTAAGTGGGAGGCAATGCAGACGGATGAGGAGAAGGGTGACATGGTCAAAGCGTGAAGAGCAGGTAAGAATACGGGCAGCTGTGTTCTGAACTCGTTGCAGTCGTAGAAGCTGAGATTGGGGAAGACCAGCCAGGGAAACATTGCAGTAGTCTAAGCGGGAGATAACAAGGGAAAGAAGAAGAGTGGTCATAGCGGAGGAAAAGGACAGACCGAAGTTGTCTCAGGGTAGAGAAACAGCGTTGGACAACTGAGGAAATATGAGCTTTAAAGGATAATGAGGAATCAAGGGTCACGCTCAAATAGCACAGGGAGGAGACTATTGGGATAGGAGAAGAGTAAAACTGGGGAACAAGAGGGGTTGGGGCTACCAGCGGTGAACCAAATGGCTGATGTTTTGGTAAGATTGATGTGGAGAAAATTGGAGGAAAGCCAGGATGAAATGGATGAGAGACGGTCGTTGAGAGAAGAGATGTCGGGAGTGGCAGAGTCAGTGTGGTAAAGAAGAAGGATATGATCTGCATAGTAATAGGCAGAGACACTCCGTGTTGTTGAACTGGAAGAGTGAGGGGGGAAAGAAAGATATTAAACAGAAGAGGCACGAGGACAGAGCCCTGGGAAACACCACAGGGAAGAGGGGTGGAGGGGGAAAGAAAGGGGCCCAGTGTGAACAGAAAAGGAACGACCTGAGAGAAAAGAGTGGAACCAGCGAAGAACAGTACCTGAGAGGCCAGTGTCGTGCAGACGAGAAATAAGGGTGCGATGGTCGACGAGGTCGAATGCGGCGCTGAGATAGATTGCGACAGCAAGGGAGAAAGAACCATGGTCATGAGCAGTGTGCAATTCATTGAGGAGGGAAAGGAGGATGTATTCTGTGCTGTTCCCGGGGCGGAAGCCAGATTGCCGAGGTGGCAGTGTGAGGGAAGCTTCGAGGTGGGAGGACAGTTGGATAAAGACAAGTTTTTCTAGGAGCTTAGAAAAGAAGGGGAGATTGGAAATTGGACACCAACTGGAGGGTGAGGACTGATCCGGGGACCCGCTTTTTGGAATGGGATGAATGATGGCATGCTTCCAGGGGGTGGGAAAGGTACCGGAGAAGAGACTAGTGTTGATGGAAAGAATGTGGGGAGAGAGGGCCAAAGAAGGATCAAATAGCCAATGGGAGGGAATAGGGTCTGAGAAGCAGCTGGTCTTGCGAATTGAGAAGAAGGTTTTAGACAGGACTGGAGCAGAAATAGGCTCAAAGGAGGACCAACAGTGGGAGAGGGGAGGAAACGAGGAAGAGGGGAGAGGGGGCGAAGGAAGAGAGGGAGAGGAGGGAGAGAAGGGGGCTAGGTCTAAGGGAGGGTGGAGGGGGAGGAGGGCATGCTGGAAAACAGAGACGGAGGGAGAGGACTTTAGAGGTGAAAAAAGAGGCGGGGTCCTGAGGGACAAGGGAGGGGGAGGGAGTAGACGAAGAATGAGGAGCAGACAAGGTACGGAGAACAGAATACAGCTGGTGGGAGGAATTGGTGGAAGAGGAGATGAGTGGAAAAATAGTCCTTTTTAGCTGAGTGGAGTAGGAGACGATATTGGTGGTGATAAGTACAAAAGAGGTCCAGGTTGGAGGCAGAAGGGTGTTTGCGCCAGAGCCTTTCGGCGCAACTGAGGTGTTTGCGGTGTAAAAGGAGACTGGGATGAAACCAGAGGTGGTGTTGAGGGTGGCGAGGGACAGGACGAGGCTGAAGGGGAGCAAGGGCATCGAGGGCAGCTGAAAGTATAGTGTTCCACGTATGCACCTGAGTGTCAACAGGGAGAAGATGAAAGTCTGTAGGCAGAAGAGCATTGGAGGGGGGGAACTGAAGGAGTGTATTAACAGTGATACAGCGAGATGGGGAGGGGGGCAAAGTGGGAGCAGGAAGCGAGTAGGAGAAGAAAAGGCAGAAATGGTCAGACCAAGGGAGGGGTAGGGAGGAGAGGGAGGAGAGGAGAGGAGGCCAAAGGGGAGATGAAGAGGTCGAGAGTGTGCCCAGCAGTGTGGGTGGGGAATGGGACAAGCTGGGCAAGAGAGAGATCAGAGAGGAAGGGAAGGAAGTCATGATCTCGAGAGGTGGAGGGGGAATTGGAGTGGACATTGAAATCCCCAAGAATCAGAAGCTGGGGAAAGAGGAGCAAAACTTCGGATATCATGGAGAGAAGAGAGTCCCACATGGGGGCTGAAAGGGTGGGTGGGGCGTAGACAAGAAGAAAGTGGAGAGGGGGAGAAGTGGCTAAGCGAAGAAGCAAGGATTCTGGGTAGTGAAGTGCAGGAGAGGATTGTTCCTTGAGGGGCAGGGAGGAGCGGTATAGAGCTGCCAATCCTCTGCCACTCCTACCCCGGCGGGAGGTGGAAAGAGCAGAGTAGCCTGGGGGTAGACAGCGGTTGAGGAGGGGCTCCTCACCATCCCTCAACCAGATTTTGGTTAGAAAGAACAGATCAAGCGTATGTTGGGAAAGAATATCTTGGATCAGGAGGGACTTTGATCCGAGAGAACGACAGTTAAGTAGGGCGAGTTGTAGAATTAAGAGTTTGGGAGGAAGGGGAGACCAGGGGGTGGGATGAGCAGAGGATCAGGTTGGAGACAGTCCGTGCACAGGGGCTAACAGGAACAGGGGCAAAGGAGGTGGGCCACCAGCCCCAGTGAGCAGGAATGACAGACATGGTGAGGGCAGCAAGGCACAGGAGGAAGAGAGGCGAAGAGGGAAGCAATGAAAAGCGGAACTTACCGTGGAGCTGTAAGGAGGAGGCTGGAGGAGCTGGAACACCAGGAGGGAAAGGGCAGGCCTGTGGGAGTGAGGAACAGTTGTGCTGGAGGGGGGTAGGATGGGCAGACTCTGGATGCTCATCTCAAGAAGCTCGCCCAAGGAGCACGACCTGCTTCTTGTGTGCGCTCCTTCAGCACGCGACGCCGTACCAGTGATGTTTAAGTACAGTTTGGTCACTTCCGGCCCTTCCGGGTGCGGGCAGCCACTGAGAGGTGAGGTAGGAAGTTACCTGGAGAAATGAGAGAGAGCACAAGGAGCACGATCAGCAATATGAGCAGGAATCACAAGACAGTAGTCACAGCAGGCAGGGTGAGAACAGCAGCAGATGTAATCCAGCACCAGTGATGTTTAAGTACAGTTTGGTCACTGCGGCCCTTCCGGGTGCGGGCAGCCACTGAGAGGTGAGGTGGGAAGAACATAAGAACATAAGATATGCCATACTGGGTCAGACCAAGGTCCATCAAGCCCAGTATTCTGTTTCCAACAGTGGCCAATCTAGGTCATACGTACCTAGCAGTTTCCCCAAGGGACACAGGTTCCACAATGCTTGTGTTGGTTCAAGCATTGATATCCTGGGTCCTTTCTTAATAATGGTTTATGGACCTTTCCTCCAGGAACTTGTCCAAACCTTTTTTAAACCCAGCTACACTAACAGCCTTTACTACATCCTCCGGCAACAAATTCCAGAGTTTGATTACACGTTGAGTGAAAAAATATTTTCTTTTATTAGTCTTAAATAGTTTACCCTGTAGCTTCATTGCATGTCACCTAGTCTTTCTATATTCTGATAAGGTAAACAATCTACGTTTACCCGTTCCACTCCGTTCATTAATTTATAGACTTCTATCATATCTCCCCTCAGCCGTCTCTTTTCCAGGTTAAAGAGCCCCAACCTTTTTAGCCTTTCTTCATAGGAGTATCCTTCCATCCCCTTTACCATTTTGGTGGCTCTTCTCTGAACCTTTTCTAAAATCGCTATATCCTTTTTAAGATATGGCGACCAGAATTGCACACACTATTCAAGGTGCGGTCTCACCATGGAACGATATAGAGGCATTATACTCTTTTGTTTTATTTTCCATTCCTTTCCTTATCATACCTAGCATTCTATTTGCTCTCTTGGCCGCTGCTGCACACTGGGCTGAGGGTTTTAACATAGTATCCACAATGACGCCTAAATCTTTTTCCTGAGTGGTGGTTCCTAATGTGGAACCTTGCATCGTGTAACCATAGTTTGGGTTGTTCTTCCCTAGGTGCATAACCTTGCACTTGTCCACATTAAATTTCATCTGCCATTTTGATGCCCAGTCTTCCAATTTATCAAGATCCTCTTGCAATTTTCCACAATCCTCTTGGGTTTTAACAACTTTAAATAGTTTTGTGTCATCTGCAAATTTGATAACCTCACTCGTTATTCCACTTTCCAGGTCATTTATGAATATGTCAAGGGAAGGTACCTGGAGAAATGAGAGAGAGAACATGTGACACTCAATGCAAAAGACTGGAAACCCCCCATCTCACTGCTGGACTGCTGTCTGCATCTTAGTTTTAAGATTGTGTTTAGGTATTTAAGTTCTTTACCTACTAAGGGTGGGGATACTTATACTACTAAACTACACCTAATATGTTTAATGTACTTTGTTCCTTTGAAGCTTAATTAATCTCAGGTCCTTAATGTATGCCTGATGAGGACAAAGAGCTGCACCTGAGAGTGAATATGGCACCTCCTTTACTTTGAGAGGTTTGTGCACCTATAAAGCTACAATTATTCCAGGGGTGGGTGGGTGTTGGGTAGGGAAGGAGGGAAAAAGACTTATTAAAAGCTGGCTGCTACACAGTTACCCTGTCCTGTGCTTCTAAGGTAATCTGTGACCAATTTCCAGGAGAAGTCCCACAGCCCTTGCTTGGATAGAGGGAATCTTGGGGTCTAAATTTAACCTGAAAGCTCTCTGCTGTGTTTTAAATTTAAACTGAAAGCTCTTTGCTGCTACTAGGCCCTGACTGATTTAACAAATACACTGGGTTCACAGATTAATCAGCTTTAATCTAAAGAATTCCCTTTTCCCCAAAATTTAGAAAAACTCCCAGAAGTAAATACTTACAATTGCAGATCTCTCTCCAGAAGTAGCAGTCCCCTTTTGTAGTCCTTCAGAAGACTCCACTTTTCTCGCGTATGTTCATGTTTGGTGCCTTTTTGAGCTCTGGGGTCGTGAATATCAAGTCGGCCCTTGTGATGCTGACCTGTCAGCTGTGCTCTCCTTCCTTCAAGATAAATTTGACAAGGTCCTCTCCCTGACAGATCAGATGGTGGCCTTGTCTTGTTTTAGATAACTGGTGGTGGAGCGCTTGGTGGCCTCACACCCAGATGTGGCCCATTTCCAACAGGAAGTTGAGCAATGGTATCCTCCTCTGAAATCAGTTGCTCCATCTTGGTATCTGTTTGGCCTTGATGGCTGATCTGTTTGAGCCCTTGAGGAGGGTTACGCTCAAGGATTTGTCCTTTAAGGCTGTCTTTTGGTTGCAGTCTGCTCGGTGAGATGTATCTTGGAGTTGCAAGTCTAGTCATGCTGAGATCACTATCTGTCATTTTCAGAGGAGGCTGTATATTAACATGCCATTCCTTCCTTCTTGCCCAAAGTGGTGTCATTTCTACACATCAATCAGGTGGTCTGTTTGCCTTCTTTCCTTAAGGAATGGTGCTAGGGGAAGGACCTTCACCTGCTGGACATTAGGAGGCTGTCTCCCCAGTACCCAGAGGTTACTCAACTCGCGTAAAGGTGAAGTGGCCATGAAGTCTACCTTGGGCTGTTGGATAAAGGTGACAATAGTTTTGGCCTATCGTTTGCAGAACCAGCCAGTCTCGGATGGTTTGCGTACGCATTCCACTCTCTCAGGCTTCCTGGGCAGAACATAGCATAGCACAGTCATTCCCATAGACATTTTTTGGGTGGTAGCGAGGTAATGCTTCACTCTCCTCAGCTCTGGATACGCTTGCCCCACCCACCCCACGTCCTGTGAGACGTTCGGCACCATAGTCTTGGCTTTTATCCACTACCCACCATTTACACACCTGTGCCCGTTCCGTTGAATGTGCTTGGATCAAATCCCGTTCCCCGGAAGACTACTTACACTTCAAATTCATGCTTGGCTCTTTCTAGTCAGCCATAGCATTTGCCAAACAAGAATATTACATCCATCTGACTTACTCTCTCGCCTCTGATCCTCGCCATCTCTTCAATACCTTCAGCTCTCTCCTCAAGGTGCCCCCCCTGGTCCCGCCCTCCCTTTCTGCCCAAATCCTGGCCGACTACTTCCATGACAAAATCCACAAGATTACCCTCCAATTCCCCACTTCCTCTTCTACCTCCCCACCTCTCCAATTCTCCCCCACCCATCCCTGCTACCTCTGCTACCCTCTCCTCCTTCCCTGCGATCTCTGAAGAGGAAACCACACTCCTTCCTTCCTCCTCCAAACCCACCATCTGTTCCTCTGATCCTATCCCCACCCATCTCCTAAGCCCCATCTCCCCCACCAATGTCCCTTCCATCTCTTTTATTCTCAACCTTTCACTCTCCACCGCAACTGTCCCCACAGACTTCAAGCATGCAGTGGTCACACCTCTCCTCAAACCCTCACTCGATCCCACCTGTCCTTCTAACTATTGACCCATCTCTCTCCTTCCCTTCATATCCAAAGTACTTGAATGGGCAGTCCACCACCGCTGCCTCGACTTCCTCTTCTCTCAGGCCCTCCTGGACCTTCTACAGTCCGGCTTACGTCCCTTACACTCCATTGAAACGGCTCTTACCATAGTCTCCAGTGACTTGTTCCTGGCTAAATCTAAGGGCCTCTCCTCTGTCCTCATCCTTCTCGACCTCTCTGCTGCTTTTGACACTGTCGATCACAAACATCTCCTTGATTCCCTCTCCTCACTTGGTTTTAAGGGCTCCATACTATCCTGGTTCTCCTCCTACCTCTCCCATCACTCCTTCAGTGTATGCTCTGGTGGCTGCTCCTCCTCTCCTACCCCACTCCCAGTTGGTGTACCCCAGGGATCCGTCCTGGATCCACTCCTTTTCTCTCTCTATACCCAATCCCTTGGTGTGCTTATCTCCTCCCATGACTTTTAGTACCATCTCTATGCTGACGATTCTCAAATCTACCTCTCTATGCCTGAAATCTCTCCAACAATCCAGACCAAAATCTCTGCCTTCCTATCCGACATCGCTGCCTGGATGTCTCACCGCCGCTTGAAATTGAACATCTCTAAGACTGAACTTCTTATATTTCCCTCCAAAACTTCCCCTCCTCTCCCTCCTTTCTCATTCTCCGTGGATGGCTCTGCGATCCTTCCTGTTCCCTCGGCCTGCAATTTGGGGGTTATCTTTGACTCCTCCCTCTCCTTCTCCACACATATCCAGCTCGTA
Organism: Ichthyophis bannanicus; assembly: GCA_033557465.1. Lineage (NCBI taxonomy): Eukaryota > Metazoa > Chordata > Amphibia > Gymnophiona > Ichthyophiidae > Ichthyophis > Ichthyophis bannanicus. The sequence goes on from CM066037.1 coordinate 214,303,109, forward strand.
GCCAAGACCTGCCATTTTTTCTCTACAGCATTAGCAAAATCCGCCCCTTCCTTTCTGAACACACTACTAAAACACTTGTCCACTCCTTAATCTCCTCTCACCTCAACTACTGCAACCAACTCCTTATCGGTCTCCCTATGAGCCATCTCTTTCCCCTTCAATCTATTCAAAACTCTGCTGCTCGACTCATCTTCCGCCAACCTCGCCATGCCCACATTACCCCCCTCCTCAGGTCACTTCACTGGCTCCCTATCCGTTTCTGCATCCAGTTCAAACTTCACCTCCTAACCTATAGATGCATTCACTCTACGGCCCATCACTACCTTTCATCCCTTCTCTCCTTGCAACCCCTCTCGGAAACTTCGCTCTTCTGACAAACTACTCCTATCCAGGCCCTTCACTCGCACACCTAACTCCAGACTTCGCTCCTTTCACCTTGCTGCACCTTATGCCTGGAACAACCTTCCCGTGTGTGTATGCCAGGCACCCTCCCTAGCCCTTTTCAAATTCAGGTTGAAGACCCACCTCTTCACTATTGCTTTCAGATCCTGACTTCTGGCCTTCGTCTTTCACTGACTTCCGTCTTTTGTCTTGACTAAATTGTAAATGCCATATTTTGCTTTTGCCCTTAATAGCCCATTGCTATATGTTTTGTCTTGACTAGATTGTAAGCTCTGACGAGCAGGGACTGTCTCTTGCATGTATATTTGTAAGCGCTGTGTGCAACTGGTAACGCTATATAAATGCTCAATAGTAGTAGTAGTAATTGCTTTCCACCTTTGTCAAGCATTACTTAAACCTAGGGGAATTATGTGCAAAAAAAAAATTTAATTCTCTGCAAACATTTTGAAATTTTTTCACGCAGTATTTTAAAACTCTGCAAAGTTCTGCATACTTTATTAGTAAATGTTTGCACAGAATTCACCAATAATAAAGCCTAACTCCTCCTCTAGACCTGAACTTTCCCCTGCCTTTTTCCTTCTTAGCTCTCTTGCTCCATTCACAGTTCTGTCCCCAACCCATCCTTGTCCCTCCTGTTTTCTCTCCCTCTAATGTCTAGCTCCCAGTCACCCCCTGACTCGCCAGCAGCCCTTCTCCTGCCCCCAATTACCCCTGACTCGCCAGCAGCCCTTCTCCTGCCCCCAATTACCCCCCTGACTTACAAGCAACCCATCTCCCAGCAAACCCACCCTCTCCCCGATCACCGATTACCCTTCTTCTGCCCCCTGCAATCCCCCTGACAAATCAGCAACCCCCCCCCCGTCACCAGCAACCCCCCCCTCCTTCTGCTCATCAGCTGCCTGATCGCTGTTTGCCCAGTTATAGCAACACAGCCATGGGAGCATTGCTTCCGTGGCTGTGCTGGGTCTAGGACAACTCATTGTGGGCCAACTCAGTGCACCACGCTGAGATGTCACACATGAGGTGCAATTTGGAAATTATGAGCTATGCCACGCAAGTATTCTATAAGGCATCTAGTGCCATAATCTGACAGAAATCTTTGAAATACGTTGATCAACTTTGCAGAATTTCCTCAACTTGGCTGGAGGACTGTGGCCTAAAACGAGCTGTTCATAATAGGCATCTCTGCCCTTCTGCACCTTTCTGAAGCCATCAATGAACTTCCAGATCATGTTTGTTTGTTCATTTGATATACCGCCATTCAATAAAAATCACAGCAGTTTACAATAATCAAATATACAAAGAGGGCTAATGGCTGGAAAAGAGGAAAGGAAATAAATGACAGGAAAGCAGATAGGACGACCAGGCACACTAGACAAAAGAGAAAAGCAATAAAAAGGGAGTGGGAAGGGCAGGATCATACAAAAGGAGAAGGGAGGTCAAAGGCAGATGGGTTTTCAGGTCGGTCTTAAAAGTGGTGTAGTGGTGTTCAAGTCTAAGGGAAGGTGGGTAGAGAGTTCCAGAGTTCAGGTCCGACAAAGAAGGCAGAGGTGCGAGTTGACTGGAGGTGGGCGCAGGAGGGAGGGAAGGTGAAGGCTATTTATGTGAAGTGACCGGAGAGAGCAACTAGGAATGTGAAACTGGATGAGATCCGCCAGGTACTGTGGTGTGTGAGTGTAAAGGACTTGATGAACCAAGGTGAGGATTTTGAAGCGAATGCAAAAGTCTATGGGGAGCCAGTGGAAGTGAATGAAAAGAGGTGTGACATGTTCCCGAAATATAGAGTGGGAAATGATTTATTTATTATTTATTTATTTATATTTCTTATATACCGCGCTATTATAATCAGTGCAGTTTACAGTTGCAACAAACATACTACAATGTAATAGGCACATTGAGCTTACATAGAACAGGATATTCAAAACATGGAGGAATGAGGGGAACTATATACAGATTATGTACATGTTATGATAATGATTAATCTCAATGGGTATGTAAGGGGTCTGTAACGAATACTAGTACACATGGGTCAGGGTGGAGAGAGAGGGGTAAGCTGATTAACCGTTATCAGTGGGGGGATGTTCAATGGGGGGGGGGGGTTAGGTGGGGGGTCAAGGAGGTGGGTGTGTGCTTTTCAAACTTGGAGACCGGGTAGTGCTGTATGAACAGATGGTGTTTGAGGGCTTTTCGGAACAACACCAAGTTTGGGGTGGCTCGGAGTTCTGCTGGGAGGGCATTCCAGGCAATCGGTGCAAAAATGGAAAATGCTCTGTTGGCTGTTGACTTTATACATTTTGTTAGAAACTTGGGGACTTCAATTGTGTTCATCTGTGTAGTTCTCCTGATTCTGTTGACTGTGGTACGGTGGAGAAGTGCGTTGATGGGCATGGGGGGCTGGTTCTTGAGGGCTTTGAAGGTTAGTATTAGAATTTTGTAGGTGATTCTGGCAGGTAGTGGCAGCCAGTGTAGGTTTATCAGGATAGGCGTTATATGGTCCGACCTTGATGCTCCGACTAGAACCCTTGCAGCTGAATTCATGGCAAGTCGGAGTGGGTTTAAGGTTGACTGTGGGAGTCCATGTAGAATGACATTCGCAAAGTCGAGATGCGGGATGATTAGAGCTTGGAATATTGATCGATAGAGAAATCAAGTAATGGGCGAAGGTGTCTTAGCGTTCAGATTTTGTGATAAATTGCTTTTGTGTTTGTAACATGGGCTGACATATCAAGGCGTTGATCGAGGGTAATGCCTAGGTATCGGATTGTGGATTTTGTCTTCAATTCTATATTATTGATCTGAAGTGAGGGAGGAGGCGTGAAACTCCAATTCCTTGTGACGAATAGGACGTCTGTTTTGCTATTGTTGATCCGGAGATTGTGAGTTAGAAGCCAGTCTGATACTGCTTCAAAACATCTCAATATTGGAGAGAAGTCGGGTTGGTCAATCCTAAAAGGTGTGTGGATGAGGATATCGTCGGCATAGGCAAGACATTGGACATTGAAGGAGTGGATTAAAGCACAGATAGGCTGCATATAGATGTTGAACAGAGCAGACAGGGATGAGCCTTGAGGTACACCTTGTTTCAGAGGGAAGGGCTCTGATGTCGTGGATCCTGTTCTGACTTGTTGCCATCTGTTGCAGAGATGAGATTTACACCAGGCTAGTGCTGAGCCTTGTATCCCTTTTTCTTTTAAGTTGGAGTAGAAGTGTCTCATGGTTCACTGAGTCAAAGGCGGCCGCTATGTCCAAGAATATAAGGACAAATCCTTGGTGGATATTGTCAAGGCCTGTGATTAGATTGTTGAAGAGGGTTGTGAGGATGGTGTCAATGCCGTGGGCTGCTCTAAAACCATGTTGGGAGGTGTCCAGGGGCACTTCGGTGTCCACGTGGTGTTGAATTTGTCGCAGGACCACTTTCTCAATGATTTTAGCAAGCAAAGGAATGCTTGAAATTGGCCTATAGGATTCAACTTTAGATGTGTCGAGTTTGTTATTTTTCAGTAGGGGTCGAATAGACATGTATTTTAAGCTTTGGGGGAAGGATCCTGTAGATAAGGACTGATTCAGGATTCTGCAGATAGTTGGGCTGAGGTCATGACGTAGTTCTTTGATCCAGCCTGCAGGGCAGGGATCATTAGGGGCAGTGGTGAGGTTGATGGAAGCTATGGTGTCGATCTCCTCCTTAGAGATTGCAGTGAAATTCAACAGGGGATTTGTCTGAGAGGTTACATGCAGAGTAGAGGTAGGTATGATGTTAGTGCTTGTGCTGGTTTGGATCATCTTCGACTGAAGGTAATTAGAGTATTCTTGTGGCTGAGGCATGGGTGGGTGATCTTGTGTTGGATCACCTGTTATGGCTTTTACAATATTGAATAGATCATGAGGTCTGTTTAATGATCACTTCAATAATTCTGAGTGGTACTGTTTTCTTTTTTCCATGTTTTTTTCTCGGTGTCTTTGTAGGTGCGTGGTGTAAGCACAGAGTGCCTCAGGGGTCTGGTTGTGGCGCCACTGTCTTTCTAGTTTGCGTAGATGGATGAGCGATGCACGAAGGTCCTGGGAGTACCATGGGGTGTGTTCGCGTTTTGATATGGTCTTGTTAGTGGATGGGATGCAGGCAGCAGCTCTGATGGCATTATTCCAGGTGGTTACTAGTTCATCAGGATCAAGGGAATCAGTGGCAAGGAGTGGTAGGATCTTCTTGAGGGCACTGTCCTTGTCGAGGGGTCGGAAGCGCGATGTACTAAGACTAGGGGGGGTAAACGTTCTGTTGCTAATATTACAGAGGTCACTGGCGGGTATGTTGAATAGGAGCAGGTGATGATCAGACCAAGGTACAGGTGTTATGGAGTGCAACATATTCTGGGTGGGTTTGGTAGCAATCTGCGGGGCGAAGATCAGGTCGAGTTTGCCACCCTTGTTATGAGTTGGTTCCTCAACGAGTTGCATATATCCCTGTTCATTCATTGCTTCAAGAAAGGCAGACGAATGTATATCTTGTAGTGAGGGCAGATTAAAGTCTCCGATCAGCCAGGTTGGGGAGCGTGTGTTATGAGGGTTACAGGCTAGGTTGATTATTGACGATAAATCATCTGGTGATGGAGATGGTGCTCTGTATAGGAGGTTAATTGAGCAATGTCCATTTGAAATGGAGACTATGTCCAAGTAGGTAGAGCTGGTGGAGTTGATCAAGGAGAAGTGGAGTTCAGATTTAGCAATGATGAGTGTGCCACCACCCCTCTGGTGGGACCTATGGCAGGCAAATATCGAGTACCCGGACGGTGTCATCTGGTTGACTAGGGCATTATCGCAGTCGGATAGCCATGATTCAGTTATCATTAGGATGTCAAGGTTGTTGAGGGTTATCAGGTCGGTGATAGCAGGCCATTTTGAATGAATCTATCTAGCATTTATTAGGGCGCATTTCAGTAAGCGTTGGTTGTTGAGTTTTTCTGCTTGAGTCTTCTTAAGGCTCTGTAGAGGGATGTGTAGAAGATGTGAGTGAATGGTGTTGGGTCTTGTAAAAGGATGTTGGTGATTTCCAGATGGTCTTCTGCAGTGGTTGAGGAGGATTGGGATATGGTTGGAGTGGTGGATGAGTGCTTGTGAGAAGTTGGTGGCCCAGGAGGTAAGGAGGAAAAGGATTAAGGATAGAATAGGGTGCATTTTGAGGTATTCTGGGAGAGACTATTACTTGAGAGGTGGATTGTGATGTTTTAACCAAGGACTGGGAGAGGGTAAACAGTGTTGCAGGATTGGTAACAGTTATACAACTTCAAAATGTATCCAGTAATATATATGAGATTGGTAACAGTTAAAAAGTGTAGACAGTGTTGCAGGATTTTGTAACAGTTATACAACTTCAGTAATGTATCTAGTAATATATATGAGATTGGTAATAGTTACAAAATGTAAACAGTGTTGCAGGAATTGGTAACTGTTATATAAATTCAATAATGTAACTAATGATATATGTGAGATATTCGATATAGAGAGGCCTAGCTGGAGTTACCTCTTTTAGGTGGATAGTTTGGTCATGTCCATGCTCATCAGAGAGGGTAGGGAGGCAGGAGATGGCGGCCTGGATTGCGTTACACGCATGAGACAGGATGAAGGACTGCTGAGTGTCTCTGGGGGTAAGGTGGTAGTCTGGAGAGCTGGAGGGCGTCCCTGATAGTAGCCGATGACGCTTCTCACTTTTAAAGCAGAATCTGCCTGGGGAGGTGGTCAGTTCGTTGTGTAGCGGCCAGCTGCGTCCGGAAGGTCTGGCCAGATGGGTAGCACGTTGTGTGGCTGTTCTAGAGGGCCGACGCCTAAGGGCCACGCCAAAGGGCCCTCTGGCGAGGCCCTCAGGCGCGGGCGCGCCTGTCGGCGCTTCCTTTTTAAAGCGCCCGCCGGCTGCCCCGATTGGGCAGCGCTTCCAGGTGGAGGTGGAGCAGTGCTGTGGCTCGCTCGATCCCCCGCCGGGGAGAGCAGATGGAGAGCCGAAGATGGAGAACAGCAAAGGATGATGCATATGATGCATGCAGCCATATTTTGAATGTGTTGTAATCTGTGTAGTTGGGAATGTGGAAGACCAATTAGGACAGAGTTGCAGAAATCAACACGTGACATGGGATGGCACATTCCAAGTTCCAGCTCGAAGGTGACAACGAGCGGTTTCAGAATGGTGGTTAGTGCAGTGTTCTAACAACCATTCTGAAGCTGCTCATTGTCGCCTTCGACCCGAATTTGGAAAGTGCCATCTCACGATCTGGAAGTTCATTGATGGCTTCAGAATGGTGCAAAAAGGCAAAAATGCCTATTATGAACAGCTGGTTTCAGGCCACAGTCCTCAAGCCAAGTTGAGGAAGTACTGCAAAGCTGATCAACGTATTTGAAAGATTGTGTCAGATTAAGGCACTAGATGCCCTACTTGCATGCTTGTAATTATCAGATAGCATAGCAAAATCTTTTTTTATGTTTTCCTGTTTCACTTTGGGTGTTCCAGATTTCATTTGACAAATCCAGAATTATCAGATAGCTTAATAAAATGTTTTTGGATGTTTTACTATTGCATTTATTATTGCACTGAGTTGGCCTGCATGGAGTTGGCTCATTCCAGCTGTGCTAGAGTCCAATGCCAGCGTATTTTCAAAGATACACAGAAACGCTTCCTGACAGAAACATATTTGTGATCTGAACTGACCACTGTCTGAGATAGGATGCTGTTAGATGGACCTTGGACTGATTCAGCATGGCTGCTGTTATGTTTTTATCCTCAATCTGGGGATTCCTCTGACATAGAACATGAAACTTTCTTTCCCCCTCCCCACCCGCTAAGCTTTCTCTTGTGGATACTGGGTCCCTTCGTTTGACCCTCTTCTTTGAATCTGAAGAGGCAGACCAAAACACCCAAGTAGACACCATGGGAGTGTCATGAATACTGGGGCTCTATGAAACTTTTGCAGCCTACAGGTTTTCTGGGTGCTTCAGAATCTTTAGTGGGAAGCAAGGATGATAATTGAAAGTTACTAATGAATAGTCTCAAGATGCTGTTAGGCAAGACCTCATTCTTCCCAATAGTTGCCCACTACAGAAATAGTTGAGAATTTTTTTTTAAATTGGCAACATTCTGCAGAAAATTTGGTAGAGGATATTCTCCCTTCAAGTCGCTATATTGAATTCCATCTCTTTGATTTAAGAGTCTTGACGTTTTTAGAGCTTAAACATATGTATGCTTTGTTTTTGGGTTATGGCATTGAGGTTCAATTAAACTGCATAAGTAGTGCTGAATGAAGAATACAGAATTTTAATGTAAGAATTGCATTTTTTTTAAGAGAAAATTCTTGCCGTACATATGGTCACAAAGCAAGCACAATAGTAATTATAATTAATCAGCACATAATAAATTAGATTAATTCTTATTGTTCTCCAGGAACAAGCAGGAAGTCAGTCCTCACTTATGGGTGACATCTGCACCGATGGAGCCCGTGTGGAGCAATTCCCCAGCTTTCAAAGAAAGCTTTTTGGGATTTCTGCCACTCATGCGTGGTCCTCTTCCCGCCCAAAGGTGCCATCTTGCTCAGTCTTCGTTTTTCTGCGGAGCCCTTCGGACACACGTCCTCGTCCCTCAGAAAAGGTTTTCTTGTCTTCGGCCTTTTTGGCCTTTCTCCAGGACCAAGCAGGAAGTCAGTCCTCACTGATGGGTGACGTCGGCGCCGACGGAGCCCTCGCGGAGCAATTTCCCCAGCTTTCGAAGAAAGCCTTTGGGAATTGCAGCGCGCATGCGCGGTCCCCTTCCCGCCCAAGGGTGCCATCTTGCTCAGTCTTCTTTTTTCCGCGGAGCCCTACAGACGTAGTTTGTGATCACCACTGAAAAAGTTGATTTTTTTTCATTCTATTTTCTCGGTTCGACACCGTGTCCTTTTCCCGCCCGGCCTCGATACTCCGGTGTCGAGTCCGTTCACTATTTTTCGGTTTTTGTCCTTCGTGACTGGCGTTCCCGCCACTTTTTTCTTTTTCTCTGGCAGCCCAGTCTTTTGACCTCGCAGGGGCCCTTTTTCCCCCGATGGCTGCCAGCGGGTTTAAAAAGTGTGATCGGTGTACGAGGCTTATGTCTCTCACCGACACACACGACTGCTTCCTCCGCTGTCTCGGACCCAATCATGACCCGATGATTTGTGGTCCGTGTACCAAAATGTCCTCGAAGGCATTGAGGAGTCGGCAGTCTCAAAAGGAGCGAATCTTCTCTGACTCCGCGTCCGGCCGGGCCCGGACCTCGTCAGAGGCTTCGACGTCTCGTGACTCCGGCCCCGAGCATCGTCGGAGCTCCTCTGAGCGGGGGTCTTCCGCCCGGGAACATCGTCGGAAGAAGAAACCCGCGAGGGCGTCGTCGGAGGACGCTCCTGGTTCCTCGAGGGCCAGGTCGCATAGCCCCAATAGCCGCCTCGGGTCCTCGGAGTCGGAGAGGCCTTCGAAGCATCCTCGTCTCGAAGTGGAGTCTCCTGGACATGTGAGTACTGTAGTGCTCGTGGACTCGCCTCCGAGGGAGCTGATGTCGGGCCCGACGCTGTCGGGGCCCAAGTCGGGGGCTGCTGGGTCTCCTGAGCTTGGACTCAGGCTGACGGCCTTGGAGAGCAGTTTCGCTGCCTTCATGGACCAGCAGCGGGCATTGATCGCTGGCCTCGCCGGTGCATCTGCCCCGACCACCGGGACGTCGACGTCCAAGTCGACCCCGGAGGCCGAGCCGATCCTCGAGTCCATGCGGGCTCGAGTTGATTCTCGGCCACGGTCTCCCTCGGCCTCCCGTTCGGGACCGAGGTCATCGACGCCGGCCTCAGCGTCGAGGTGGAGGTCCTCAGCGGCCGCCCGCACGGAGCCGATCGATTCCTCCTCGGAGGAGTCGGGCTGGGACACGGAGGAGGACGAGTCACCCGGTTCTTTTCAGACTCGGTGCGTCCCCTCCGACTCGCCCGAGTCTGAGCCTTGGAGATGGTCCCCCCCCCCCCCCCGGAGGATACCCGTTTCTCGGACTTCGTGAGGGATATGGCCAAGGCTTTGGCCTTCCCCGCAGATCCCGAGGAGGAGCCTCGAGCCGAAGAGCTCGAGGCCCTCCAGTATGACTCTCCCCCGAAGGAGGCCTTTACTGTACCGGTTCCTCCGATGCTAGAAAGACTTCTCTTCTGCATGTGGGAGAGCCCGGCATCGACACCGGTGTTAAGCAAGCGGGTCGATTCCATGTATCGAGTCCGCAAGAGCCCCGGGTTCCAGAAGGCACAACTACCGCACCATTCCATGGTGGTGGAATCGGCCATGCATCGACTCAAGAGTCAAAAGATGCACTCCTCGGTGCCTCCCGGCAAGGAGGCCCGGAACCTGGATGCCCTCGGTAGGAAGTGCTTCCAGGGTTCTATGCTTGTCGAGTCCAGACATACCAGCTCTACATGGGCATGTATCTCCGAGATCTGGCAAAGGAAATTGCCGGGTTCTCTGCTGGTCTCTCCGAGGAACCTTTGCAGAGGTTCCAGGCCTTGTCCACTGGTATTCGAGAGTGCTCGAAATTTATTTCTCGAGCAGCCTACGATGGCTTCGAAGCATCGGCTCGAGTAGCCGGGGCAGGCATCGGTGCCCGCCGGCAGGCTTGGCTTCAGTCATCCGACCTCGAGCCATGGGTGCAGGACAAGTTGGTCGATGTCCCCTGCAGAGGTGAAAACCTCTTTGGCAAGCCCATGGCTGAAAAGGCTGCGCAACTCGAGACAGACTCTAACCAGGACTCGCCTGTCCAGAAAGACCTCTGCCTCTTCACAGAAGAGGAAGGGCTCGGGGAAAAAGCCCTTTTACCCGAGGAAGGTGTCTGCCTATAAACAACACCACCCACAATATCAAGCCTCAGCAGCTCCCCATCAGGGTCAGCAGGCTAAGGGACAGGGTAATGGGTCCCGTAGGCAGAAGGCCCCCAAGCCCACTACACAGGCCCCTGCTCAGCAGGGTGGGGGTTTTTTACTCCGTAAGCATAGCCTCTTCCACCCCGCTGGCTTCTCTCAGCACGGGAGGCCGGCTGGCCCACTTTGCCCACAGGTGGTCAGCCATAACATCAGATACATGGGTGCTTCAGGTAGTTCAAAAGGGCTACCTTTTGCATTTTCACCAGGTACCTCCCTCCTACTTTCCAGGGGAGCCCCCAAGGAACCCTTTGCACAGGGACTTACTCCTTCAGGAGTTAGCAGGTCTTCTTCAGGAACAGGCTGTGGAACCGGTGCCCCACCACCTGAAAAGTCACGGGTTTTATTCGAGGTACTTCCTGGTTCTGAAAAGAACAGGAGGCCTCAGACCCATCCTGGACTTGCGCAACCTCAACAAGTTCCTGCAAAGGGAAAAGTTCAAGATGCTTACCCTTGGAATCCTGCTGCCCTACCTCCAGCGGGGAGATTGGCTATGCTCATTGGATCTAAAGGATGCTTATACTCACATCCTTATCCATCCGGACCACAGACAATATCTACGATTTGTTGTGGAAGGAAATCATTATCAGTACAGGGTACTGCCCTTTGGCCTGTCCTCCGCTCCCAGGGTGTTCACCAAATGCCTGGCAGTGGTGGCAGCCTTCCTGAGGCTTCCAGGCCTGTTTGTCTTTCCCTACCTGGACGACTGGCTCATCCGGGCACAGTCTTCCCTTGAGGTCACTCAGGCCACGCGTCGCACTGTAGCTCTGCTTCAGCACTTGGGGTTTGTCATAAACTTCGCAAAGTCCACTTTGCTCCCCTCTCAGGATCTAGAATTCATAGGAGCGCGGTTGGACACTCTGCAAGCTCGTGCCTTCTTGCCTCTGGAACGGGCCAACCGGCTCGTAGCTCTGACCAGCAGTTTTCACAGCTCTTCCCTGGTCTCGGCCAGGCAATTCCTGCGGCTACTCGGCCATATGGTTTCCACGGTCCATGTCACTCCGAATGCCCGTCTACATATGAGGCCTGCTCAGTGGAGCCTTCGCACTCAATGGCATCAAGCCACAGGGAGCCTTGTGGACTTAGTACGGATCTCCGACCGCCTGGTCTCCTCTCTGCAATGGTGGCTTCATCTGCCGAATCTGCTTCTCGGCATGACTTTTCAGTCTCCTCCACCTTCCCAAGTGCTGACGACAGATGCCTCTCTCCTGGGATGGGGAGCACATTGCCAAGGGACATGTACTCAAGGCCTTTGGACCCCTTGGGAAGCTGCTCAGCAAATAAACTTCCTGGAGCTCAGAGCGATCCGCCTAGCTCTGCGGACCTTCTCTCACCTCACCTCTCATCAGTCTGTACTAGTCCAGACGGACAATCAAGTTGCCATGTTCTATGTCAACAAACGGGGCACCGTCTCCCCCCTCCTATGTCAGGAGGCTCGGAGACTGTGCTCTTGGGCAGTCGACCATGGCATCCTGCTCAAAGCGGTTTACCTGCCCGGACAGGAAAATTACCTGGCCGACAAACTGAGCAGGATTCTGCAGCCACACGAGTGGAGATTGGAACCGCTGGTTGTTCAGCGAATCTTCCTCCGGTGGGGCCTCCCCACCATGGATCTTTTTGCCAGTTCTCTGAACCGGCAACTTCCCAGGTTCTGCTCCAGGCACCCGCACCCGCTCTAGAGTAGCGGCGGATGCTTTCTTCATTCCGTGGTCCACGGGCCTACTGTATGCCTTTCCTCCCACGCCACTCGTGTCCCAGACGCTTTTCAAGGTTCTCCGGGACAGGGCCTCGGTAATCCTGGTAGCGCCCAGGTAGCCAAGACAGCCCTGGTTCCCACTCCTCTTCCTCCGGGGTTTCAGCCCGATCTCCTGACTCAGGATCAAGGCACTCTCCTGCACCCCAACCTCCGGGCCCTTTACCTGATGGCCTGGCTGCTGAAAGGGTAGTCCTAGCTCCGCTACTCCTCCCTCCGGAGGTGGAAGATGTCATCCTAGCGTCTAGGCGACCATCCACCTGGAAGTCTTACGCCCTTAAATGGCGTCGCTTCTCCGTGTGGTGTTCTCAGCAGTCTGAGAACCCCTTCTCCTGCTTGGTATCGGTGGTACTGCAATACTTGCTTCACCTTTCCAATCTCGGCCTCAAGTCCAACTCTGTAAGGGTCCACCTCAGTGCTCTCTCTGCACATCACTCGCCGGTGGACGGCAGGCCTCTTTCCGCACACCCCTTGGTGGCGCGTTTTCTCAGAGGCCTCCTTCTGCTTAAGCCTCCCTTGCGCCCACCAGCCCCTGACTGGGATCTCAATGTGGTCTTGCAGCGGATTACCTGTCCGCCTTTTGAACCTATGGCTACCTGCCCTCTTCGTTTCCTTTCTTGGAAAACTCTCTTCTTGGTAGCCCTTACCTCCGCTAGGCGCGTTAGTGAACTGCAAGCCCTAGTGTCTGAGCCTCCTTACACTAGGTTCTACCCGAATAGGGTGGTCCTACGGACTCACCCAAAGTTTCTTCCAAAAGTGGTTTCCCCTTTTCATCTCAACCAAGAGGTGGTTCTTCCAACCTTCTTTCCCAGGCCGCATACCAGCCGGGCTGAGACAGTTCTGCATACCCTGGACTGTAGGAGGGCCTTATCCTTCTACCTTGACTGTACGCGGGAGCATAGAAAGGCTGTTCAGCTTTTCGTTTCTTTTGACCCCAATAGGTTGGGGGTGCCTGTCTCCAAGCGTACTTTGTCCATCTGGGTAGCTGACTGTATCGCCTGGGCTTATGGGGCAGCCGCCCTCTCCTTAGAGAGTCGAGTCACGGCTCACCGTGTCAGGGCAAAGGCTGCGTCAGTGGCTCATCTCCGCTCTGTTCCGTTGGCAGACATCTGCCGGGCCGCTACTTGGTCTTCAAGCCAGACTTTTGCGGCTCATTACTGCCTGCAGAGGGAGTCCCGCAGGGACAGTGCTTTCGGACAGGCAGTCCTCCACAATCTCTTTGAGGTTTAGGCAACTCCTACCCTCCGGCCCTGGTGTTGGGCTACCGGCCGGGAGCGTATTCAGAGAAGATTCCTTACTTCTGTACTGCTGAGCTAGAGGTAGCTCATTTTTCTGCTTGAGGTCTCCGGTAGCCTTAAGCTTGGGAGTTCCATCAGTGAGGACTGACTTCCTGCTTGGTCCTGGAGAAAGAGTAGTTACTCACCTGTAACAGGTGTTCTCCAGGAGCAGCAGGAATCAGTCCTCACAACCCTCCCTCCTCCCCTCGGAGTTGCAGTCATCCTTATCCATTGTTTTTGCTAACTTTTTTGCTGTCTTTTCGCTATGTCATCAGACTGAGCAAGATGGCACCCTTGGGCGGGAAGGGGACCGCGCATGCGCGCTGCAATTCCCAAAGGCTTTCTTCGAAAGCTGGGGAAATTGCTCCGCGAGGGCTCCGTCGGCGCCGACGTCACCCATCAGTGAGGACTGATTCCTGCTGCTCCTGGAGAACACCTGTTACAGGTGAGTAACTACTCTTTCTTCCGGTACCACCGGTCCTCTCTCGTCCTCCCCTTCGCCCCTGTTCCGGCTGTGGGCTAGGAGATCCCTTTTTTTTGTTTCTCTTTAGCTGTTTTTCTTTCGGGCCTTTTTCGTGCCCTTTTTTCCCCGACCACTGGCCTCTAGGGTTTTCGACCTCGCCGGTGCCCTTTTTGCCCCCATGGCCACAGGTTTTAAGAAATGTGACAGATGCTCCAAAAATATGTTGCTCATGGACACTCACGACTGCTATCTATGGTGTCTGGAGGCTGACCACAACCCGGAGCTCTGCTCAGTTTGTAAGAAAATGTCTGCTAAGGACTTGCTAAACTGTAAGCAGACGTCCGATGACATTTTCCAGAAGGCAGCCCCGGGATCCCTGATGGCATGTCACCCTACCGATCCACCGCGGGCGGGGTCCCCCGCAGTGACCCCACGCCCCAGGCATCACTCCGATCAAGGTTTGCCTGAGGTGGAATGGCGAAAGAAGGAAAAGACCTCGAAGTCACTGTCAGGGGCTCCGGATAAGCGCGAGCGGTATCACACTAGTTCCCTTAGCCCCCCCCCCCCCAGGTGTTCCCGAGGGTCGGCCAAGGAGCGGCTTCAAAAGGTACCTCGTACGGACACTGAGGCGTCCGGTGATGGCGTCCGGTCTCCTGAGGGTCATCCCGGTGAGGACCCCCTCTCCTCTTCCATGCCAGACCTGGTAACCCTGGCGTCGGCATCACAGGGACCCACTCTCGAGTGGGAGTCCCGTATGTTGGCACTGAAGTGCAGCATTTCTGCCTTCCTCACTGCCCAGCAGTCGCTTTTCACAGCATGGCTGGCTCGCGCCCTGAGACCGAGGGTCACCCAACTGGATCCAAAAAACTGCCTTGGAAACCCCTGAGAGCCGCGGGCCTCGTGATGGTCTTCCGCACCTTGCTTGCTCACCATCCCAATCCTCGGGGGCGAGATCTTCCAGAGCCAGTGCCTTTGGCTCCTTGCGGGCTTCGGGGACCAGCCTGACTCAGAGTCCTTCTCAGACCTCTCTGGCTGGTAATCGGACGGGAACACTTTCCTGGAGACCCGCACCCATAGGGATCTCCCCTCTCACCCATCCCTGCCCGCCTTGCAGAGCGGTCGCCTCCTGAGAACACCTCTTTCCTGGCGTTTGTGCGGGATATGGCTTGGGCCCTCAATCTGCCAACGCAGACTGAGGAGTAGCTGAGGGCGGAGGAACTTGACATCTTGTAGTACGAGTCTCCGCCTAGGGAGTCTCTTACAGTTCCGGCTGCTTCTCTGCATGTGGGAAACACCTGCCTCGGTCCCTATTGTCAGTAGAAGACTCGATGCCATGTATTAGGGTCCAGCGCGGCCCGGGGTTTCAGAAGACCCAACTTCCTCACACCTCCATGGTAATCGAATCTGCGATGTGGAAACAGAAGAGCCAAAGTCGCACACTCCGGTCCCGCCTGGTAGGGAATCCTATGCCCTCGACGCCCTCAGCTGCAAGGCTTACCAGGGATCCATGCTGGCGTGCCACATCCAGGCTTACCAATTGTATATGGGCATGTTTCTTTGCGACCTCGCCAAGGAGATTGGTGGTTTTTCTGCGGGCCTGTGGGGAGCACCTCCTCAGGTTCCAGACCCTCCTGAGGTCTGTCGCAGACTGCTCGAAATACCTTTCCCATGCCGCGTATGACGGGTTCAAGTCTTCCACCCTTGTAGCGGAGGCTGGCATCGGAGCCCGGTGCCAGGCATAGCTCCAGTCCTCGGCCCTGGAGCAGTGGGTCCAGGAGAAGCTCCTGGATTTCCCCTGCCTTGTCAAACAGCTGTTCAGCAAGCCTATGGAAGATAAGGCAGCTGAGATCGAGATGGAGTTCGTAACTTGCACCTGTCTCTCTCGCAAAACTCCTCACGTCCACAGAAGAAGTAGGATACCAAAAAGCCTGCCTTCCAGAGGAAGGGGCTCCCCTACCGGGGATACCCACCATACCCGCCTACCCTTGCGCTGACAACCAGTGCTCAGGGTCACCAGAAACTGAAGGGGCCCAAGACCCATACTCTGGCGCCACCCCAGCCAGCTCCGGGGTTTGATTTTGAAAGCATAGCCTTTTGCCCCCCCAGGGACGCTTACGCCTGTGCCATTACATCGGATACCTCGGTCTTACAGGTGATCCGGGACAGGTATTGCCTTTGTCTAGACAGATTCTCTCCTCCTTTCTCTCCAGCGGAGCCTACCCGGTTTCCCTCGCACCAGGCTTGCTTGCAGCAAGAGCTGAATAATTTCTTTGGTCAAAAGGCGGTCGAGAGGGTTCTGCCGCACTTCCGAGGTCATGGATTTTATTCACGGTACTTTCTCATTCTGAAGAAAACGGGGGGCCCTCTATCTCAGGAACCTGAACAAGTTTCTGGTGCAGGAGAAGTTCAAAATGCTATCCCTTGGCGTCCTGCTGCCCTACTTCCGGCAGGGCGATTGGCTATGCTCTTTGGATCTCAGACCCACAAAGACCCTTTGGATCTTACACCCACATTCCTGTCCACCCCAAGCACAGGAAGTACCTGTGTTTCAGGGTGCAGGGAAAGCACTTCCAGTACAGTGCGCTCCCCTTTGGGCTCGCGTCTGCTACGTGAGTCCTCACTAAGTGTCTGTCAGTAGCTGCGGCACACCTTCGGCTGCAGAGCATATCCATTTACCCTTATCTTGACGATTGGCTCATCTCGGGAACCTCGGCAGAGGAGGACCCATCTCTCGGCGTCATGCACGGTCGTCCTCGATCACCTTGGTTTCCTGATTAACTACTCCAAATCCCACCTCACACCGGTACGGACCCTGGAGTTTATTGGTGCTCTTCTCAACACAGAACTTACGACCGCCTTTCTCCCTTAAGCGCGTACGGATCGGCTCTGCTTTCTCGCTGCTGAGGTCCAAGGCCATCCCAGAGTCTCGGCATGGACCATGCTGTGCCTCCTGTGGCACATGGCCTTGACTGTACACGTCGTTCCCCATGCTCGCATGCACATGCGAGCGGCCCAATGATGCCTCAGGGCGCAATGAGCCCAGGCTTCGGGACACCTCCGGGACCCCATCCAGGTGTCTCGCAGCCTAGTCGAGTCCCTAGCCTGGTGGCAGGACCCCCAGAGCCGCCTCCGGGGCATGCCCTTCCAGACTCATCCGCCCAAACTCATCTTGATGACAGACACCTCGCTGTTGAGTTGGGGAGCCCACTGCAGCCACCTCTGCACCCAGGGGCGTTGGTCACCCGCGGAATCTCGACAGCAGATCAAATGGCTCGAGCTTCGAGTGGTCTGGTTGACCTTGAAAGTCTTCAAGTACCACCTGAAGGGCAGGTTGGTGCTCGTGCAGACCGACAACAGAGTAGTGATGTTCTACATAAACAAGGAAGGGGGCACGGGCTCCCGCCTCCTTTGTCGGGAGGCAGTCCTCTGCTCCTTCGCAGTGCGCCGGGGCATGACCCTAAGAGATGTCTACCTCCAGGCCAAGACAGTGTCCTCACGGACAGGCTCAGCAGGCTTCTCCACCTGCATGAGTGGCGCCTGAGTCCAGATGTGGTTCTCCACCTGTTCCGCTGCTGGGGGACTCCATCCATGGACCTGTTCGCCAGCCCGGCGAATGCGCAGCTCCCCTGCTTCTGCGGGCCGAGACCACACCTGAACAGGGTGGACCCAGATGCATTCCTCCTGAACTGGACCTCCGGGCTTCTGTATGCATTCCCTCCTACTCCTCTTTTGGCAAGGATCCTCCACAAGGTCCAGCGTGACTGAGCCTTGATGATTCTCGTGGCTCCTGTGTGGCCTCGAAAACCTTGTTTCCCGCTTCTACTCCAGCTCTCATCGGAGCCTCCGGTTCCCCTGGGCAGTGCCCACAGTCTGCTGACCTAGGAGGACAGACAGGTGCTTCACCAGAACTTGGTCTCGCTATCCCTAACAACCTGGCGGCTGAACGGGTCTCTTTAGCCCTGCTGTACATTCCAGTGGAGATCGAAGATGTCCTTCTCGCATCGAGGAAGGACTCAATGAGGCAGGCCAAAGCCCTGAAGTGGCATCAGTTTTCGATCTGGTGCTCCGAGCTCCAAATCGACCCGTTCTCCTGCCCCACCCGTTGGGTTCTTCAATACTTTCTCCACCTTTCGCAGGTGGGACTGAAGTCCAACTCGGTCAGGGTCCATCTGAGCGCTATCTCGGTCAACCACTTGCCTGTCAAGGGCAAACCCCTCTCGGGTCAACCTCTGGTCTCCCGCTTCATGTGGGGCCTCCTGCTTTCCACCCCCCCATCCAGCCTCCACCGGCAGAATGGGACCTGAACATCATGCTCATGCAGCTAATGCGGCTGCCTTTTGAGCCGATAGCAATGTGCTTGCTCCGGCACCTTTCCTGGAAGGTGATTTTCCTGGTGGCACTGACCTCGGCGCACCGAGTCAGCGAACTTCAATCTCTCATGGTTGAGGCCCCCTACACCAGGTTTTATAGGAACAGGGTGGTCCTTCATTACCCATCCCACTGAAATTTGTATCGGTTTTCCACCTCAATCAGGAGGTGGTCTTGCCTACTTTCTTACCGAGACCTCATGCCGACCGGGCATTGGAGGTCCTGCATACTCTCGATTGCAAGAAGCGAGAGCCCTCTTGCAATCTGCATCTCACTCAAGGGCATTGCAGGTCTGCCCGGCTTTTCATTGCCTACGATCCCAACCGCCTGGGGCTGGCAATCTCCAAGCGCACCCTCTCCATTTGGGTGGCGGACTGCATCGCCTTCGCCCAGGCAAAGACCGGTGCCCCGCTGGATCGTTGGGTCACCACGCACGACGTCTGTGCCAAGGCGGCGTCAGTGGCTTCATGCCTCTGACGGACATCTGCCGGGCTGCGCCCTGGTCTTCAGCGAATACCTTCGCTTCGCACTACTGCCTGGAGAGGGAGTCCTGCCGGGACAGTGCCTTCGGCCAGGCTGTACTCCGTAGTCTGTCTGGGGTATAAGCAACTCCTGCCCTCTGACCCTTGTTCTGCGGCTACCGAGAGCTTGCCCCGAGGGCCTGAGGACTTGGGCTTCCTTTGGACATCTGTTTCTGCTCATGGCCATTGTGGAGGCGCTTTTTGTCTTACAGGTTCGGTAGCCTGTAGCTGGTGAGTTCCATAAGTGAGGACTGACTTCCTGTTTGTTCCTGAAGAAAACGTAGTTACTCCCCTGTAACAGGTGTTCTCCAGGGACAGCAGGAATCGGTCCTCACTACCCTCCCACCTCCTCTGAAGAGTTGCAATTTTTTTTCCTTCCTTTGCTATCTGCTTAGTAGGGCTCTAGCTCTGGGACCTGACTGAGCAAGATGGCACCTTTGGGCGGGAAGAGGACCATGCATGCTTGGCAGCAATCCCAAAGCTTTCTTTGAAAGCTGGAGAATTGCTCCGCGTGGGCTCAGTCGATGCCGACGTCACCCATAAGTGAGGACTGATTCCTGCTGTCCTTGGAGAACACCTGTTACAGGTGAGTAACTACGTTTTCTTGATTGAAGTAAACAAAACTTTGATCCATGTCTTTTTTTTATCCTTTAGTGAAGAAACTGTTGGTCAGTTTACTTTCTGATTCAAAATAATATGAAAACCTCAAATGTTGCAACTTATTGGTGTACTTCCAAAATGGCAGCAGTCCAGCACTGGACAGATGTAGATATGGATGGTCTCTGATATTTTACTAGGCTATGATTTCTTCTTAGGGATGAGGAACAAGAAGATGATCTGAATACAAGCAGTGAGAGCAGAGAGACAGAACAGAAGGAACATGATCAAGATGTTATGTCAGAGGATGAGGAAGAAACTTTGTCACTCCAAAGAGGGAGAAAAGGTAAGACTACCTAACAGTGAGGGATAGGAAGGAGAAGCCCTTCAAAAATAAAACTCAAATTGTATTTATTTTTTTTATATACTATTTTGCCTAGGTGTGTTACACTAAATAAATGCTATAGGTTTCGAAATAAATGCCTTGCCTTGTCTACCCTATTGTGCTCAGATACAGGGTGACAGTAAACAAGAAATAAAGTACCTGGCAGTAATACTTGATAAATCCCTCAACATGCTAGCACATAAAAAGCAAACAACTAGAACCATATTTTTCAAACGAAGGATCATTCAACATCTGTAACCCCTAATTGACACCTGTGATTTTAGATCTGTAGTATAAGCCCTTATCACCACCCCTCCCCCCACACACACACTTTGACTACTGTAACAGCCTGTTACAGGAACCAACCAAAAATAATTTGAATATACTCCAAAAGGCACAGAACGTCACAGCCAGAATTAGCTGCATGGCCGATTAACAGATCACATCACACCCATTTTTTAAAACTTTTTATTTATATTTTCCAATAAAATACAAAAGAAAATCAAATTACAATAAAATAGAAATAAATACTTCTCTGTACCAAGAAAAGAAAATGGCTATTCACAGCCTAACCATTCTGTCCCTCCCATCATTATGCGGTCATCCAGGGCTATAGAAAAAAGAAACAGCTGAAGGCCTACAAGGGTTATAAAACATTAAGAACTCCACTACATAGGAAACGAGAAGATTTGACTAATAACCCCTTATTATATCTCATATCATGCTTTGGAGATGTAATTCTGTAGGGGTTTCCACTTGAGAAGAGTGGAGGGGTGTAAGGGTTCTACCACACCGTGGCATTTGCTCATATTTGCAGCATAAGCACAAGCGGTTCCAACATTTGTGCCAACTAAGCTCTGCGGTATGTTTCCAGTTAGAAATAACGAGATGCAGGGCCACACCCAACATAAAGTCAAGTAAAAACTGACAGTCCCTCTAATGACGAGATGCCAATTGCTGATCGAAAAACGACAACAGACCAGGAGAGAGTGGCCCTGAATCCCAGCACCTCTTGAATGTGATTCCAAATTGAAACCCAATAAGACTGAATGTTAGGGCAATCATACACTCCATGCCTCAAGGTGCCGACATCTCCCTGACAAGACCAGCACTCATTCCCAGCTGCCTTATCCCATTTAGCAACCTTTACAGGAGTAAAGTGCGCTCTGTGCGCAAAGAAGTACAAAGCTTGTGAGACAGAGGCAGACTGAGAAACCCTGTTTCTTACCCCAGAATTTTGTCCAGTTTTCCAGAGAAAGGACTTCCCCAGTGTCATGTTCCCATATTTTTTGAACACCAATGGCCTGAGAACAGTTGTTATGAACCACCAGTTTATAATAATGAGAAGCCACCCCAGAGGTCATAGGTACTGAGTCTGTCTTACTCTGCAACTCACACTCGCCAGACAGTGATCTGATATCCAACTGTGATTTCTCAATACAATGCCTTAGCTGGATCCACTGGAAGTATAGGGATTTAGGCAAATCAAATTCACTTTGTAGAGAGGAAAAAGGTTTCCACTTACCATCCATTATCAGTTGGCCAACGCTCCAAATGCCCCTGCTAAACCATTGTTGCCGTGCGAATGAACTTTTATTAATTATGAAAAAAGGAATCTCCAGGAACAAGCAGGAATGTAGTCTTCACATATGGGTATCGTCGGTACTGACGGAGCCTGCGCGGGAACGCTCCCCAGCGTCCAATTAGAAAGCTTTTGGGAGCATCCCACAGCGCCAGCGTGCTGCCTTCCCACCTTTCCCAACTGCCTCTCTCCAGTTCTTCGTTTTCTGCAGAGCCAGCAGGTCGTGTTCCTGTCACCGCAGAAATTTTTCCTTATTGCCCTTCTTTTTTCTGGTCGCGTCTGCCTTCCTCGACGCTTTACCGGTACCGCCGGTGGTTCTTTCTTTCTTTTCTAAAAAAAGAATATATACTTAGTACTTTTTTTCCATTTTTTCCAGGTGCACGCGCCAGTTTGGGCCTTAGGCCCAAAATCTTTTCCACAATGGAAAAACCCGTTCTCCAGGACCAAGCAGGAAGTCAGTCCTCACATATGGGCACCGATGAAGCCCCAGCGGAGCATTTCCCCATCTTTCTATGAAAGCCTTTGGGAATGCAGGCACGCATGCGCGGTTCCCTTCCCGCCTAAAGGTGCCATCTTACCTCAGTCTCTTTTTTTCCGTGAAACCCACCGGACATGTGTCCTGTTCTCCCGGTTAAAATTCGATTTTTTTTCGGCGATTTTCGCTATTTTTTCTCCCGGTTCGACGTGGTTCCCCTCCCGCCGGGTTCGGTACACCGGTATCGAGCCCGATTCTTCTTTTTCGGTTTTTGCCCTTCGTGGCTGGTGTTCGTGCCCTTTTTTCCATTTTTCCCTGGAATGCCGGTCCTTTGACCTTGCGAGGACTCTTTTTTTTTTTTTCCCCGATGGCTTCCAGCGGTTTTAAAAAGTGTGATAGGTGTAAGAAACTGATGTCTCTCACCGACACACACGACTGCTGCCTTCGGTGCCTCGGCCCCGACCACGACCCTCAGTCGTACGGGCCTTGTGGAAAGATGTCTTCCAAGGCACTCCGAAGACGCCAGCAGCAAAAAGAAAGGCTTTTCTTGGACTCAGCCTCCGGCCGGGCCCAGACCTCCTCTGAGGCCTCGACATCTTGGGATTCCGATCCCGAGCGCCGTCGAAGCTCCTTGGACAGGGGGTCCCCCGACCGGGAACGCAAGAGGAAGAAGCGGCTCGTGAGGGTGTCGGAGGAGGAGGTCCATGGCTCCTCGAGGGCCAGGTCTAAAACCCCCCGACCGTCGCCCTGGGCCCGTGGAACTCGAGAAGCCTGCAAACGTTCCTCGCATGGAGCCGGAGTCTGCTGGACACGTAAGCCCCGTAGTCCTCGAGGACTCTCCTCCCAGGGAGCCGACATCGGGCCCGGCGCCGCTGCCGGGGCCCGAGTCGGTGGCTGCTGCGTCTCCCGAGCTCAGTCTCAGGATGACAGCCTTGGAGAGCAGATTGTCTGCGTTCATGGAGCAGCAGCGGGCACTGATGACCAGCCTGTCAGATGCATCTGCCCCGACCACCGGGACATCGACTTCGAAGTCGACCCCGGAGACTGAGCCGATACTCGAGTCCATCGTGGCTCGGTGTCGACCTCGGTCGCGATCTCCCTCGACCTCCCGTTCGGGACCGAGGGCGTCGACGCCGGTGCCTTCGGCGTCGGGGCGGGTGCTCCAGGGCCCGCAGGGTCGGACCCTGACTCCTCCTCAGACGAGTCAGCTTGGGAGATGGAGGACGAGGAGTCTCCTGATACCTTCAAGACTCGGTGCGTCCCTTCGGACTCACCGCAATCTGAGCCCCGGAGTAGGTCCCCCCCCGGAGGATACTCAGTCCTCTGAGTTCGTCTGGGATATGGCCGCTGCCTTGGCTATCCCGGCGGACCCCGAGGAGGAGCCTTGAGCTGAAGAGCTCGAGGCCCTACAGTATGACTCTCCTCCGAAGGAGGCCTTTACTGTCCCGGTTCCTCCGATGCTGGAACGGCTCCTCTTCCGTATGTGGGAGGCACCGGCCTCGGCGCCGGTTCTCAGCAAGCGAGTCGATTCGATCTATCGACTCCGGAAGAGCCCTGGCTTTCAAAAGGCACAGCTACCACACCATTCTATGGTTGCGGAGTCGGCCATGCATCGTCTGAAGAGCCATAAGATGCACTCCGTGGTGCCCCCCTGGCAGGGAGGCCCGGAACCTCGATGGTGTGGGTAGAAAGTGCTTCCAGGGCTCGATGCTTGCTTACCGTGTTCAGTCCTACCAGCTGTACATGGGCATGTACTTGCGGGATCTGGCCAAGGAATTGGCCGGGTTCTCTGCTGGTCTCTCTGGGGAACCCTTGCAGAGATTTAAGTCCTTGTCCTCGGGGATTCAGGACTGCTCGAAGTTCATGTCCCGCGCCGCCTACGATGGCTTCGAGGCTTCGGCCCGAGTTGCGGCAGCCGGCATTGCGGCTCGACGCCAGGCATGGGCTGCAGTCATCGGACCTCGAGCCATGGGTTCAGGACAAGTTGGTCGATGTCCCTTGCCGAGGTGAAAACCTTTTTGGCAAGCCCATGACCGAGAAGGCCGCTCAGCTCGAAACTGAGCACCTCACACGGACAAGGCTGTCGAGGAAGACCTCTGCCCCTTCTCATAAAAAGAAGGGCTCGGGTAAAAAGCCCTTTTACCCGAGGAAGGGCACTGCCTACAAACAATACCCGCAATATCAGGCTGCTCAAGCTTCCCCCCAGGGTCAGCAAGCCAAGGGCCAGGGTAATGGGCCCCGTAGGCAGAGGACCCCCAAGCCTCAGGCCCTTGCTACCACTCAGCAGGGTGGAGATTTTTGACTCCTTGAGCGTAGCCTCTCCTCCACTGCTCTCCTAACCCTGCACAGGTGGTCGTCTCGCCCTCTTTGCCCACCAGTGGCCCCTTGTCATCGGGGACAGTTGGGTGCTGGAGATAGTCCACAAGGGCTATGCCCTCCATTTTCACCAACTGCCTCCACCATATTTTCCTGGGGAGCCTCCAAGGCCTCCACTGCTCACAGAACTTCTACAAGAGCTTCATGGTCTGTTGGTGGACAGGGTGGTGAAGCCTGTGCCTCCCCACTTACAAGGTCACGGTTTCTACTCCAGGTATTTCCTGGTGCCCAAGAGAACCGGTGGCCTTCGACCCATTCTGGACCTCAGGAACCTCAACAAGTTCCTAATGAAGGAGATGCTTACTCTTGGGACTCTTCTGCCTTACCTCCAGCAGGGAGATTGGCTATGCTCCTTAGATCTAAAGGATGCGTACACTCACATCCTCATTCATCCAGATCACAGAAAGTACCTCAGGTTCATTGTGGGAGGAAACCATTTTCAGTACAGACTGCTGCCTTTCGGCCTCACCTCCGCCCCCAGAGTCTTTACAAAGTGCTTAGCGGTGGTGGTGGCCTACCTGAGAAATCAGGGAATCTTTGTCTTCCCCTATCTAGACGACTGGCTCATCAGGGGTCGGACATG
Organism: Ichthyophis bannanicus; assembly: GCA_033557465.1. NCBI lineage: Eukaryota > Metazoa > Chordata > Amphibia > Gymnophiona > Ichthyophiidae > Ichthyophis > Ichthyophis bannanicus. The sequence continues at coordinate 214,327,814 of CM066037.1, forward strand.
TCAGGAGGCCAATCAAGCCACCCTCAGGACTATTGCTCTTCTACAATGCCTGGGGTTTGTCATAAACTTCGCAGAGTCCACTTTGCTCCCCTCCCAGAACTTGGAGTTCATAGGGGCAAGGTTGGACTCTCTCCTGGCAAAGGCATTCTTGCCAGAAGACAGAGCCCAAAGGTTGATGGCCTTAGCAAATCAGTTTCTCTGCAGGTCCCTGGTCTCCGCCAGACTCTGCCTGAGGCTTCTAGGCCACATGGCTTCGACAGTGCATGTGACCCTCAATGTCAGGCTCCATATGAGGCCTGCACAGTGGTGCCTTCGGGCTCAGTGGTCACAGGCCACAGGCAGCCTCAGCGACAGAATAAGGGTGTCCAGACCATTTCTGCACTCCCTCAACTGGTGGCTACACCCACCCAATCTGCTGAAAGGGGTGCCTTTTCAGATTCCAGGGTACACAGTAGTGCTAACAACAGATGCCTCCCTGCAAGGCTGGGGAGCTCATTGTCTGGGCAAGAGCACCCAGGGCCTCTGGTCTCCCTGGGAAGCTGCACAGCAGATCATTCTCCTCAAACTCAGAGCTATTCGATTAGCACTCAAAGCTTTCACTCCTACCCTGACTCACCAGTCTGTCCTGATCCAGACAGACAACCAAGTTGCCATGTTTTATGTGAACAAACGGGGTGGAACCGGGTCCAGAATCCTTTGTCGGGAGGCTCAGGACCTTTGTTCTTTTGCCCTCAAGCACAACATGCTCCTAAAGGCTGTGTACCTTCCAGGCCCAGACAACTACCTGGCAGACAGATTAAGCAGAATATTGCAGCCCTACGAATGGCAGCTGCATCCTTCAGTAGTTCAGAAGATCTTCCTGAAATGGGGTCTCCCTTTGATAGATCTCTTTGCCAGCCCAATGAACAAGCAACTGCCAAAGTTCTGCTCCAGGCAATCGCATCCTCTGCGGATAGCAGCGGATGATTTTCTGATATCCTGGTCTCGGCCTCCTGTATGCGTTTCTTCCCACGCCCTTGGTGGCGCAAACTTTCTTCAAGATTCTTCAGGACAAGGCCTCGGTCCTGCTGGTGGCTCCCAGATGGCCGAGACAGCCTTGGTTTCCTCTTCTGCTTCGACTGGCGGTGGATCTTCCACTACCTCTGGGGTTGCAACCTGACCACCTCTCACAGGAGCAGGGTTCCCTTCTGCACCCCAATCTCAAAGCTCTCAATTTGATGGCCTGGAGGCTGCAAGGGTAGTTTTGGCTCCCTGGGGCCTACCTCAGGAAGTTGAGGAGGTTGTCCTAGCCTCTAGGAAACAGTCCACTAGGAAAACCTATGCTCTCAAATGGAAAAGGTTTTCTGTGTGGTGTCAGCTACGTACAGAGGACCCTTTCTCTTGTACTGTGCCAGTAGTGCTTCAGTACCTACTGCACTTATCAAACCAGGGACTTGTCCAATTCTGTTCGGGCACACCTCTCAGCTCTAGCAGCTCACCACTCTCTGGTGGAGGGACATTCTCTGTCTGGTCACCCCTTGGTGTCCCGCTTTCTCAGGGGCTTGCTTTTGCTCAAGCCTCCCATTCGTCCTCCTGCCCCTGAGTGGGAGCTGAATGTGGTCTTGCAGCAGCTGACTCGCCCACCTTTTGAGCCGATGGCTACTTGTCCACTACGCTTCCTCTCCTGGATTCTGCAACCCCATGAGTGGCAGCTACATCCTTTGGTGGTTCAAAAGATTTTCTTAAAATGGGGGCTTCCCTCCATAGACCTGTTTGCCAGTCCACTGAACAACCAGCTGCCAATGTTCTGCTCCAGGCAACCGCATCCTCTGAGAGTAGCAGCAGATGCTTTTCTGATTCCCTGGACTCAGGGCCTCCTCTATGCGTTCCCTCCCACCCCTCTGGTGGCCCGAACCACTGTTCAAGATTCTCCGAGACAGGGCCTCCGTCCTCTTGGTAGCTCGCCTGTGGCCAAGGCAGCCTTGGTTCCCCCTCCTGCTTCAACTGGCAGTGGATCTGCCTCTGCCTCTGGGATTGCAGCCCGACCTTCTCTCTCAGGATCAGGGCTCCTTGCTGCATCCCAATCTCAAAGCTCTCAATCTGATGGCATGGAGGCTGCAAGGGTAGAGTTGGCTCCCTGGGGCCTGCCTCCAGAGGTTGAGGAAGTTCTCCTAGCCTCCAGGAAATAATCCACTAGGAAGACCTATGCTCTCAAGTGGAAAAGGTTCTCTGTGTGGTGTCAGCTACGTGCTGAGGATCCTTTCTCCTGTACTGTTTCAGTAGTGCTTCAGTACCTGCTGCACTTGTCCAATCAGGGTCTCAAGTCCAACTCTGTTCAGGTCCACCTCTCTGCTTTGGCAGCTCACCACTCCCTGGTTGAGGGCCATTCCTTGTCTGTGCACCCTTTGGTGTCTAGGTTTCTCAGAGGCTTGCTTCTGCTCAAGCCTCCCATACGTCGTCCTGCTCCTGAGTGGGAGCTTAATGTGGTCTTGCAGCAACTGACTCGCCCACCTTTTGAGCCTATGGCTACTTGTCCTCTACGCTTCCTTTCCTGGAAGACTCTCTTTCTGATAGCCCTTACTTCGGCTAGGAGAGTGAGTGAGCTTCAGGCCTTGGTCTGTGATAGACCTTACACCAGGTTCTGTAAGAACAGGGTTGTCCTCAGGACTCACCCTAAGTTCCATCCTAAGGTTGTCTCCTCTTTCCACCTCAACCAGAAGGTGGTTCTTCCTACTTTCTTCCCTAGGCCTCATGCAAGTCAGGCTGAAACAGTTCTCCATACCTTGGACTGTAGGAGGGCCTTATCCTTCTACCTTGAACATATGCAGGGTCACAGGAAGGCTTCTCAGCTCTTCCTTTCTTTTGACCCCAATAACTTGGGGAGGCCTGTGTCCAAGCGTACCTTGTCCATCTGGGCGGCTGACTGTATCACCTGGGCTTACAAGGCAGCTGACCTTCCTTTGCAGGGTAGGGTCACGGCCCACCGTGTGAGGGAAATGGCTACATCAGTGGCTCACCTCCGCTCTATTCTATTGCAAGACATCTGCAGGGCTGCTACTTGGTCTTCAAGCCAAACCTTTGCAGCCCACTACTGTCTGGAGAGGGAGTCCCGTAGGGACAGTGCTTTTGGCCAAGCAGTACTCTGGAATCTCTTTGAGGTCTAGGCAACTCCTGCCCTCTGGTTGGGCTACCTGTGGAGGGTGTGTTCTTGCAAAGCCTTTACTGTGTTGCTGAGACTAGAAGGAGTTCTTTTGTTCAGTCTGGGTTCCTGGTAGCCCAGAGCTGGGGAGTCACCCATAAGTGAGGACTGACTTCCTGCTTGGTCCTGGAGAAAGAGTAGTTACTCACCTGTAACAGGTGTTCTCCAGGAGCAGCAGGAATCAGTCCTCACTACCCTCCCTCCTCCCCTTGGAGTTGCAGTTGTACATAGTTTACTTTTTACATTTTTGTGTGCTGTTCTTAGCTATGTCATTTGACTAAGGTAAGATGGCATCTTTAGGCGGGAAGGGAACCGCGCATGCGTGCCAGCATTCCCAAAGGCTTTCATGGAAAGCTGGGGAAATGCTCCGCTGGGGCTTCATCGGCTTCGATGACACCCATAAGTGAGGACTGATTCCTGCTGCTCCTGGAGAACACCTGTTACAGGTGAGTAACTACTCTGTATGGCATATCTTATGTTCTTATTCAACTTTAACACACCTGGAATCATGGTCTGCAAAAGATACCATATCATGGCCCTCTACTCCCTCCGGAATTCCTAGTATTCTAATGTTGTTCTTCCGAGAGCGATTGTTACCATCTTCTACCTCTCTTTGCAGTGAACGTATCAGCTTGGCCTGCTTCTCAATGGCCTTCAGCCTTTCTCCATGCAATGCCACCACATTCTCTACCTTCTCTAAACGAGCCGTAATTGACTCCAAAGAAGTTCTCAAAGCGTTGATATTTTCCTGCATTCCACACAGCGAGTCCCCATTAGATTTGACCAAGCCTTTGACTGCCTGAATCTCAGCAAGGAGCTCCTACAAGGTCTCAGGACAATCTCGGATGACCGTCATCTTGTGAGGAGAGAAAGGTTCCGTTTTGGTTCTCTTTGCGCTGGCATTTTGAGATACTTGGTAATCCAGCCGCGTCAGCTTGGGGCCTGAGATATCCGGGATCGAATGATATTAAAGTAGGTAGGAACTATTTGATTAAAGACTGCAGAAGTCAGGATTCTTGCCTATTCCCCTCCGGAGCACAGCTTTTACACGTCCATCTTGACCAAAAGCCAGGCTCCGCCCTCCACATCACATCCATTTTATATAAACTCCACTGGCTACCAATATATAGTTGAATAAAATAGAAAACTTTAATGACCACTTTCAAGTTAATCAACAACCCTATTACACATGAGCTTTCCTCACAACCCTATAACACATCGCAACAGAGACAAGATCCAGAAGAGGAAACACACAGCGCACACTTATAATCCCTATGTCAATTTGCCAAACAGACCACAAGCAACAGAGCAATCTCCAGGAGCAAGCAGGAATGTAGTCATCACATATGGGTATCGTCGGTACCGACGGAGCCTGCGCGGGAACGCTCCCCAGCGTCTAATTAGAAAGCTTTTGGGAGCATCCCACAGCGCCAGCGTGCTGCCTTCCCGCCTTTCCCAACTGCCTCTCTCCAGTTCTTTGTTTTCCGCGGAGCCAGCAGGTCGTGTTCCTGTCACCGCAGAAAATTTTCCTCCTTTTTAGTGGTCGCGTCTGCCTTCCCTGACGCTTTACCGGTACCGCCGGTTTTTCTTTCTTTTCTTTAAAAAAAAAAAAAAAAAAATTTTAGTACTTTTTTGCCATTTGTTTTTTCCAGGTGCAGGCACCATTTTGGGCCTTAGGCCCAAGATTTTTTCCACAATGGAACAACCCTCTTCGGGTTTTAAAAAATGCACCAAGTGTGGCGGTACCATCTCCGTCACCAACACCCATAAGTAGTGTCTGAAATGTTTAGGTCCTGACCATTCCATCTCGGAATGTGCCATGATGTCCAAGAGAGGTCGACAGAACAGAGCTGCCAAGCTCAGTACCCTGTTTCCCTCTGATGCAGCTTCGGTGGTATCAACGTCTTCCAGGGCTTCGTCTTCCTCCCGTGAATCTCAGGTAACTAAACACAAGTCTAGCCGGTCCTCAAAGGGTTGATCTCCTTCTAAGCATCGAGATGCCTCTGGCGTTGCCCTTGAGGATTCTGCACCGGCAAAATTGCTCCGGCGGGAGGTTTCGGCTTCCAAAGCATTATCAAGGCTCTAGAAACGTTCTCAAGGCCTCAGCCTCGGCATAACTACTGGTGCCATGCTCTGGGGTACCTGCGATCTTCTCCAGTACCGACATCCAGGCATCAGCAGCGTCGATAGACCAGAGAGTCCTGGCTATTGAGCGCAGTCTGGTGGCTCTCTTTGCGGCATCGACGCCCTCGGAACCGCGTCAGACATTTCAACTGGCACCGGCATCGACTCTGGCACCGGTATCGGTACCGGTACTGATAACATCAACATCGGTGTCCGCATTGCCGGCACCCTGTCATCCGATGCCTTCCATACCGATACTCCGGTACCGATTACTCCCGGTACCGGCTTCGGTCGGTATGGGTATCGGGCTCTTCAAGAGGATCCGGACAGGTGGTACTTCGAGTCCTCTGAAGAATCTGCGGATTCTGTCGATGCAAGAATGCTTCTCTCAGAGGAGCCCTCCTCCACTAAGCGCAGGATGTCTCCTCCAGAGGATATTTCCTTTCAGGATTTTATCAGGGAGGTGACTCGGGGTCTATCCATTACTCTGGCCCCTGAAACAGAACCCTAGGGCAAAGGAGTTGGAAATTTTACAGTATCCCAAAGCTCCTAAAGAGGCAGCTACCCTGCCCATCCATGAGATCTTGCATGCTCTCATGTTTAGAAAGTGGGAGACAACTCTTACCACCTCGCCTCATTCTCATAGACTAGATACTCTGTATCGAGTCCCTCCTTGTCCTGGTTTCCAAAAAACTCAGCTTCCTCACCACTCTATTGTAGTGGAATCAGCTATGAGAAGGATCAAGAGTGCAAAGAGACATGCTTCTAATCCTCCAGGACGTGAGTGCAGAACTTTGGATGCTTTTGGACGTAGTGTCTTCCAAGCTTCCATGTTTTCTGCCAGGATCAGTTCCTATAGTCTGTACATGGGAATGTTCCTAAAGGAAGTCACAGGTGATTTAGAGGCTTTGAGTCCTCTTCTTCCTGAGGATAAGAGGCAGGATTTTCTCACATTGGTCAAACATGCCCAAGATGTTTCTAAATTTGTCAACCGTGCAGCTTTGACTGTTTTGAGTGCATAAGCAGAACCTCTGCCATTGCCATAGGTGCACGTAGAATTTCTTGGCTCCAGGCATCTGATCAGGAGCTCTGGGGTACAAGACAAACTGGGAAATATTCCTTGGACTGGTGAGAACCTGTTTGGTAAAGATTGGCAGTTAAAGGTCAATGAGTTCGATGCTGACAACTCCACCTTGGATAGATTATCCAAGTCCACAGCTGATCCTGCTAGAAAGAAATCTTTCAAGAAACCATTCTTTTCTAAAAAAGAAAAGATATTATCCTGCTTATTCTCAGCAGGGACGTTTTGCGAGTCAGCTTGTCAGGAAAGGTCAGCAAGCACCCAAACAAAGAAAAGCAAAGACTGCTAAGCCTCAGCCGTCCCAGCAGTCTCAGCCTCCACAAGGCCTTTGACTTTCAGCTAGAGAACTTAGCCTTCCTGGCTCTCGTTGGACCAGAGCCTTCCACCATTCCAGGAAGGTTGTGTCCCTTTGCCCCCAGTTGGGGGCAGATAACAGCAGAGCATTGGACACTCTCCATCATAAAAGAGGGGGTACAAGCTTCATTTTTCGAGCATGCCCCCTCCCACAATGATAAGGCAGTTCAATTCTCTGACCTCTCTCATCAACCTGTTAGGTCAGGAGGTCACTATGCTTCTTGCCCAAGGGGCAATAAAAGAAGTACCCATCCATCTGCAGGGTACAGAGTTTTACTCCCCCTATTTCCTTATCCCAAAGAAAACAGGGGGATACAGACCTATTCTGGACCTCAGAGAATTGAACAAATTCATTCTCAAAGAGAAATTCAAGATGATTTATTTCTCTTGAAACTCTGCTGCCATACCTTCAGAGTCAGGATTGGCTTTGTTCTCTAGATCTCAAGGATGTGTACACCCATGTTCTCATCCATCCAACTCACAGAAGGTACCTTCGGTTCCTTTTTCAAGGAAAGCACTACCAATACAGGGTTCTTCCTTTTGGCCTGGCCTCAGTACCAAGGGTGTTCACGAAATGCATGGCTGTGGTAGCAGCATTTCTCCGCACTCTAGGAATATTCGTCTTCCCCTATTTAGACGACTGGCTCATTCGAGCCCCAACAGAGTCAGAGGCCTGGACTTTTCTATGCTGCACGATGCGTATCCTTCAGTATTTGGGTCTGGTAATAAACATCCCAAAATCCAGTCTAACTCCCGCTCAGTCTTTAGAGTTCATAGGAGCGTTGCTGGATACCAGAAAGGCAAGGGCCTATCTCCCCCAGGCCCGTTGCCTTCGAATGGTCCAGTTAGCTTCTCAAGCAGTGCTAAAACCTCATCTCACTGCCCGAGAAATGCTACAACTACTTGGCCACATGGCCTCTACTGTGCATGTGGTTACCTATGCTCGCCTCCATATGAGAGCAGCCGAGTGGACTTTATCCACTCAATGGACCTAGGCATCAGGATGCCTTTCAGACAAAATGGCAAACACAAGTCGCCTTATTTTGTCCCTCCAGTGGTGGAAATCCACTCAAAACCTGTTGCTGGGGTCCCCTTTTCAACAACCCTTACCCCAGGCAACTCTCACAACAGATGCTTCTCCGATGGGTTGGGGAGCTCATCTGCAAGACCTCTCCACCTAAGGCACCTGGTCTCCACAGGTGACTCATCTACATATCAATCTCTTGGAGCTCAGAGAAATCTTCCTTGCTCTTCGAGTATTCCACACCCTGCTCAGCTACAAGACAGTCCTCATCCATACGGACAATCAAGTAGCCATGTTCTACGTGAACAAGCAGAGGGGAACAGGCTCTCTGTCGCTTTGCAACAAAGCTTTGCGACTATGGGCCCTTGCCAGAGAGCATCAGATTCATCTCCTGGCGGTGTATCTTCCAGGCATACAAAACTCTTGGGCAGACAGACTCAGTCGAGTTCTGCTTCCACACGAGTGGTCTCTGCATACAGACCAGGTAGCCAAGATATTTCAAATTTTGGGAACCCCGGACCTAGACCTCTCTGCAAGTCCGTGGAATGCCAAACTTCCCCGGTTCTGTTCCAGAACCCCGGCTCAGGGGGCTCAGGCCAGGGATGCTTTCCTCCTTTACTGGGGTCAAGGCTTCCTGTATGCCTTTCTACCCATTCCCCTAATTCCCAAAAACCTGTTCAAGCTTCAGAGTGACAGAGGCTATATGATTCTCATAGCTCCACATTGGCCACGGCAATTGTGGTACCCTCTGCTTCTACATCTCTCTCAAGCTCCCTCCCTGGAGTTAGGGTCTGCTCCAGATCTCCTGTCTCAGTTGTCACCATCCAACTCATTGGCCTTTTCCTGCCAATCTTTACCAAACAGGTTCTCACCAGTACAAGGGATATTTCCCAGTTTTAGCACTGTCTTCAGATCTCCTGTCTCAGGAGGATGGAATGTTATGTCATCCCAATCCCCAATCTCTGCATCTCAGGGCTTGGTTGCTGAAGGCCTAGATCTTAATGATCTTAACCTTCCTCAGCAAGTAAAGGATATCCTTTATGCTTCCAGGGAGCCTTCACAAGACACTCTTATGCTTTCAAGTGGAAAAGGTTTACCATATGGTGTTCGCAGAAGAGTCTTAACCCCCTTGCGATACCTCTGGAATCATTACTGGAGTATCTACTTCATTTATCCAATGCAGGACTTAAAATTAACTCAGTAAGAGTCCATTTGAGTACTATTGCAGCTTCTTTCAAGCCTCTAAATGGACAATCTATTTCTTCCCATCCTCCTATAGCAAGATTTATGAGAGGCCTTCTTCTAACTAAGCCTCCCATTAGGCCACTACCAGTGGCATGGGACTTAAACCTGGTTCTTGGTCAGCTCATGAAGCCACCTTTCGAACCCTTAGCTACTACCTCATTGAAATTCCTTTCTTGGAAGGTTATCTTTCTCATTGCAATCACATCAGCACGTCGCATCAGTGAGTTGCAGGCATTAGTAGCTGATCCATCTTATACAAGGTTCTATCATGACAAGGTAGTCCTTAGGACTCATCCTCGCTTTATGCCAAAGGTGGTCTCGCCTTTTCATCTAAACCATGCGGTCTACCTACCTGTGTTTTTTCCAAGGCCTCATTCATCAAATGCAGAAAGGAACCTTCATACTTTGGACTGTAAAAGAGCTTTAGCCTTTTACTTACAAAGAACACAGCAACATAAAAAGTCCTCTCAACTCTTTGTTGCTTTTGATCCTTCTCATTTTGCACTTCCAGTCCCCAAGAGGACACTATCTAACTGGATTGCTCAGTGTATATCCTTTGCTTATCAAACTAAGAATCTTCCTCTTTAGGGCCATGTCACAGCTCACAATGTGAGAGCCATGGCAGCTTCAATGGCACATCTGCACTCTGTGTCTATCGGCGACATCTGTCGAGCAGCCACCTGGGCCTCGGTTCATACCTTCACAGCCCATTACTGCTTGGACAAAGACTCCCGCCGGGATGCCTTGTTTGGTCAGGCTGCTCTCCAACACCTGTTCCATACCTAATCAACTCCTACCCACCATCCCTGGTAGGATACCAGAGATCCATGAGGGGATTGGAGCCCTTCTCATGGACGCACAACTTCTGGGGTCTGTCCCTGGCATCTAAAGCTAGGGAGTCCCCATATGTGATGACTACATTCCTGCTTGTTCCTGGAGATAGCATAGTTACTCACCTGTAACAGGTGATCTCCGGGAACAGCAGGAATTTAGACCTCACAACCCACCCACCTCCCCTAGGAGTTGTATCTCTATCTCTTTCCCTTTCCCTCGCTCTGTCTCAGCTTTAAAACACAACTGGAGAGAGGCAGTTGGGAAAGGCGGGAAGGCAGCATGCAGGCGCTGTGGGATGCTCCCAAAAGCTTTCTAATAGGACACTGGGGAGCGTTCCCTCGCAGGCTCTGTTGGTACCAACGATACCCATATGTGAGGACTAAATTCCTGCTGTTCCCGGAGATCACCTGTTCCAGGTGAGTAATATGCTTTCTCATACTTAGCCCCCAGTCTATGGATGGGGGTCTTGAAGGACTGGAAAGGGGGGCTGTTACTTCTGGAGAGGAATCTGAAATTGTGAGTATATACTTCTGGGAATTTTTCTGAAAGGAATCTTTTTTCTTTTAAAGCTAATTAATCTGTGAACCCACTATTTTTTTTGTTAAATCAGTCAGGGCCTAGTAGCAACAGTTTAAGATTCAATTTAAAAACACAGAAGAGAGCTTTCTGGTTAAATTTAGAATCCAGTAGAGAGCTTATAGTTTAAATTTCATAATAGGTTAGAGCCTAGTAGCAGCCAAGAGCTATAATTTAAATCAAATCAGAATATAGCTTACCTCAGCAGCACAGGACAAGGTACTGTGTAGCAGCCCTTTTTTAATAAGTGTTATATCCCTCCCTCCCTCCCCACACCCACCCTCCCCTGGGATAATCACAGCTTTATAGGTACTTGCACAACTTAAAAGACAGGAGGTGCTCTCAGGTGAAGCTCATTACCCAAATCAGTCATACACTAAGGACCTGAGATTAATTAAGCTTCAGGTGAACAAGGTATATTAAACTTCTTAGGTACAGTTTTAGTGGTATAAATATCCATTGCACCCTTTAGTACATATAGAACTTAAAGATCTAAACACAAACTTAAAACTAAGATGCAGAGAGCAGTCCAGCAGCGGGATGTGGGCTTTCCAGTCTTTTGCATTGAGTGTCACATGTATGATTTTCTCCCAGCTGGTGAGAGGTCTTACGTGTGCACTAGGTGCAAGGAGCTCTCTGCTCTCAGGGAACGAGTCCGTTCTCTAGAGGCTAGAGTAGCAGACTTGGAAAACATAAGACAGACAGAGAGGTACATAGACAAGACCTACAGGGATATAGTCCTGAAGTCCCACCTCCAGTCTGGCAGCATCCCTGTTGCCATGGAGGAGAGAGGTCACGTGACAGGAGAGCATCACCCTGGTGTGGCAGGAAGTGATCCTGTAACTAGGACCTGTCCTCCAGGTGATGTAAACCCCTCTCGCACCGAGGAGGTTTCTCCAGGGCCAAGTGCCCATGAGGGAAGGGTTAGGACAGCAGTTATAGTTGGTGATTCGATCATTAGGCATGTAGATAGCTGGGTGGCTGGTGGGCGTGAGGATCGCCTGGTAACATGCCTGCCTGGTGCGAAGGTAGCGGACCTCACACGCTACCTAGATAAGGTCTTAGATAGTGCTGGGGAGGAGTCTGCTGTCTTGGTACATGTTGGTACCAATGACATAGGAAAATGTGGTAGGGAGGTTCTGGAAGCTAAATTTAGGCTTTTAGGTAGGAAGTTGAAATCCAGAACTTCCAGGGTAGCGTTCTCCGAAATGCTTCCCGTTCCACGCGCAGGACCCAAAAGGCAGGCAGAGCTCCGGAGTCTCAATGCGTGGATGAGACAATGGTGCAGAGATGAGGGGTTCGGATTTGTTAGGAACTGGGGAACATTCTGGGGAAAGGAGGGGCTCTTCCGAAGGGATGGGCTTCACCTTAACCGGGATGGAACCAGGCTGCTGGCATTAACCTTTAAAAAGGAGATAGAGCAGCTTTTAAACTAGATAATAGGGGAAAGCCGACAGTCGCCCAAGAGCGCATGGTTCGGAAGAATGTATCCTTGAAGGATACTACAAAAAGCAGAGAGGTTCCAAAAATGAGTAAAGTAGCCCAAATGCCCTCGAGTATGGAGCAGACAGAACTTAAAGATCCCAAATTACCCATGTCTACCAATAGCCAAATTAATATGAATAAAATACAGTCTCTAAAATGCTTGTATGCAAATGCTAGAAGTCTACAAAACAAGATGGGAGAGTTAGAATATATAGCACTAAACGAGAGGTTAGATATGATTGGAATATCAGAGACATGGTGGAAGGAGGACAACCAGTGGGACACTGTGATACCTGGGTACAAACTATATCGAAATGATAGAGCTGATCAAATTGGTGGAGGGGTTGCGCTCTATGTTAGAGAGGGCATTGAGTCAGAAAGGATTAAAGTTTTGCAAGAAACAAAATTTGCTGTAGAATCTCTATGGATTGAAATTCCATGTAAAAAGGGGAAGGCGATGGCAGTGGGGGTGTACTATCGTCCGCCTGGCCAGAATGAACAAATGGATGATGAAATGCTCAAAGAAATCAAGGAAGCTAGCAAAAGTTACAGTGCAGTAATAATAATGGGTGATTTCAATTACCCCGGCATCGACTGGGTCAGTGTCACAACAGGACATGCTAGGGAGATAAAGTTCCTAGATGAAATAAATGACTGCTTCTTGGAGCAGCTGGTTCATGAACCGACCAGAGGGGAAGCAATATTAGACCTAGTCCTTAGTGGAACACCAGATGTAGTGCAAGAGATAAGGGTGTTGGGGCCACTTGGCAACAGTGATCATAGCATGATCGCCTTTGATTTAATTAGTGGAGGAGGGATAGTAAGGAAATCCAAAGTACTACCCTTTAACTTTCGAAAGGGAGACTATGATAAAATTAGGAAAACAGTTAAGAAAAAACTAAAAGGAGCAGTTGCAAAGGTTAAAGACGTACATCAAGCTTGGGTGTTGTTGAAAAATACTATCTTGGAAGCCCAGACCAGCTGTATTCCACGCTTTGAGAAAAGTGGAAGGAAGTCCAAAAAACTGCCAGCATGGTTTAAAGGTGAGGTCAGAGAGGCTGTTGTTGCCAAAAAAGCATCTTTCAGGAAATGGAAATAAGAGCCAAATGATGAAACCTGGAAACAGCACAAGCACTGGCAAGTCAAATGCAAGGCATTGATAAGGCAGGCAAAGAGAGAATTTGAGAAGAAGCTTGCTGCGGAAGCAAAAACGCGAAATAAAGACCTTTTCAAGTACATTCGTAGCAAAAAACCTGTGAGAGAGTCAGTTGGTCCATTAGATGATAAAGGGGTTAAAGGAGCACTAAGAGGCGACAAGGCGATAGCGGAGAGACTGAATGAATTCTTTGCTTCGGTCTTTACTGAGGAAGATGTAGGGATGTTACCCACGACTGAAGTGGTATTTAAAGGTGTGGAAGAATTGAAGGAAATATCGATACATCGGGAAGATGTCTTACAACTATTAGATAAACTGAAGAGTAGCAAATCACCTGGGCCGGATGGTATACATCCAAGGGTGTTGAAAGAACTGAAATTTGAGATTGCAGACCTGCTATCAGTAATCTGTGAACTATCATTAAAATCCTCTCTAATACCTGAGGATTGGAGGATCGCCAATGTAACCCCAATTTTTAAAAAGGGTTCGAGGGGTGATCCGGGAAACTACAGACCGGTGAGCCTGACATCAGTACCGGGAAAAATGGTAGAAACCATCATAAAGAATAAAATTACTCAGCATGTAGATAGTCGTGACCTAATGGGAGACAGCCAACATGGCTTTAGACAAGGAAGATCTTGTCTTACTAATCTGTTATGTTTTTTTGAAGGAGTGAATAAACAGGTGGACAAAGGTGAGTCGGTTGATATTGTATATCTGGACTTTCAGAAAGCCTTTGACAAGGTCCCTCATGAGAGACTTTTGGCAAAACTAAAGAGTCATGGGATAGGAGGCAGTGTACTACTGTGGATCAGGAACTGGTTAAAAGATAGAAATCAGAGGGTAGGGCTAAATGGCCAATTTTCCCAATGGAGAAAGATGAATAGTGGTGTACCCCAGGGATCTGTGTTGGGTCCGCTGCTTTTTGACATATTCATAAATGACCTGGAAAGTGGAATAACGAGTGAGGTTATCAAATTTGCTGATGACACAAAACTATTTAAAGTTGTTAAAACCCAGGAGGATTGTGGAAAATTGCAAGAGGATCTTGATAAATTGGAAGACTGGGCATCAAAATGGCAGATGAAATTTAATGTGGAGAAGTGCAAGGTCATGCACCTAGGGAAGAACAACCCAAACTATGGTTACACGATGCAAGGTTCCACATTAGGAACCACCACCCAGGAAAAAGATTTAGGCGTCCTTGTGGATACCATGCTAAAACCCTCGGCTCAGTGTGCAGCGGCGGCCAAGAGAGCAAATAGAATGCTAGGTATGATAAGGAAAGGAATGGAAAATAAAACAAAAGATATTATAATGCCTCTATATCGTTCCATGGTGAGACCGCACCTTGAATATTGTGTGCAATTCTGGTCGCCGTATCTTAAAAAGGATATAGCGATTTTAGAAAAGGTTCAGAGAAGAGCCACCAAAATGGTAAAGGGGATGGAAGGCTACTCCTATGAAGAAAGGCTAAAAAGGTTGGGGCTCTTTAACCTGGAAAAGAGACGGCTGAGGGGAGATATGATAGAAGTCTATAAATTAATGAACGGAGTGGAACGGGTAAACGTAGATCGATTGTTTACCTTATCAGAATATAGAAAGACTAGGGGACATGCAATGAAGCTACAGGGTAAACTATTTAAGACTAATAAAAGAAAATTTTTTCACTCAACGTGTAATCAAACTCTGGAATTTGTTACCGGAGGATGTAGTAAAGGCTGTTAGTGTAGCTGGGTTTAAAAAAGGTTTGGACAAGTTCCTGGATGAAAGGTCCATAAACCATTATTAAGAAGGGACCCAGGATATCAATGCTTGAACCAATACAAGCATTGTGGAACCTGTGTCCCTTGGGGAAACTGCTAGGTACGTATGACCTAGATTGGCCACTGTTGGAAACAGAATATTGGGCTTGATGGACCTTGGTCTGACCCAGTATGGCATATCTTATGTTCTTATGTTCTAATGCTCTCCCAGACTCATTCCGATGAATTAAAGACCTCCAAACATTCAGAAAAGAAATCAAAACACTTCTTTTCATTGAATACTACAGAAACATTGATGGGAATAACAGCTCAGACCCAGTACAACCCCACGCACACTTAACCTCTCAAATTTTATTGAGATCATATCAATGGAATCAACTCTCTAAATGCCCTTTTAAGAGAAATACAAATATGCAAATCTGATTTATGAAAATAATGTACATAGTTTCTTACATAAAGTTACCTGTACTGTTACACTCTTGACACTGTTAAATGTAACTTGTTTGCTTCATTGTAATCCGCCCTTGATCTTCAGAAGGGGCGGTATAGAAAAATATGACAAAATACTAAAGTTTGACCCCTGACCAAGCTTTCAGTGGGCATCTCATGAGTTCTGGCTACTGCTGTGAGATTACCAAAGAGATAAATATACATTTGTATCTAAGAATAGAATCTAAGCTATAATTGATGTTTGGATTTTTTTATACAGGCAGTGTTGGATTATGCAGGTTTATTAATTTGTCAGACACTAAGGGATATATTTACTAAACCGTCCTAATGTTACCGGCAAAAAGTGCAGCGTTAATGTGAGGAATGCCATATAAGGTAGTGGACGTTCCGGAGGCAAGGTAGCAATGAATCTGTATCGTGCGATAGAGGGCGCCTTGGCTCGTTAACGCGCGTAAACCTTAAGTTCATGCCAGTGTTGTGTTAGAAGCTATAGAGATGTAGCCCACTGGTTACTACAATGACTGCGGAGGCAGAGGTCATGAGTTCAGTCCCACAGTGGTGTTAATTAATAAGGCTGTCTAAGGCATTTCCTTTTAATTTAAACCTGTGCTGCCAGCAAAAACACACTCACAGTGCCGTAACTTAAGGTGCCTTATAAGGCGCCCCATAGGGCACATTATAAAGTGCCCTTTCCGCCAAGGCACCTTATAATGTGCCCTATAGGGCGCCTTATGAGACACCTTAGGTTAAAGCACTCTGAGGGTGTTTTTGCTGGCAGCACAGATTTAAATTAAAAGAAAATGCCTCAGACAGCCTTACTAAATAACACCACTGCGGGATTGAATTCATGACCTCTGCCCCCGCAGTCATTGTAGTAACCAGTGGGCTACACCTTCTAACACAGTGCTGGCTGGCTACAGAAAGACTGCAGGTCACCACACAAACTGTCTGCTGTGGTTACCAGGATAGGGTAAACCCACCTGTACCCATGATGCACTGCGCATGCAGATCAGCAGTCTCCATCTGATCACAAGATGGGGTATGCGCCTCTACAGCACCTCGGTCTGGTAGGGGGAACTGACACTGTGTGCTACTGGCACAGAATAGCTACAGACCGTGACATTGTGCGGTTCCTGTGCTTACCCTGAGGGTGAGGTGGGGCGCCCAGCACCAGGTCCGCAGCACCTGGCTTTTCTGAGGTAGGCTGTGCCGCAGGTCCCCATCAGTGCCAGTGTGTGATAGGTAGTCCTTGTAGACACACCTAGGATACACCTGTGTCCATCTGTATTTCCCAGTCAGGTCTAGCCCTTGTGGACTATGATGCACCCAGAATAGTGCATATCCTGTGTGGTTGCCATGGTCACTTGTTACAAGAAAAGGGTGGTGGTTGGACCCACATGTGGATTATGTAGCGCCACCCAACCTGCCCTCTCTGGGTCAGGGTGGGGGACAGGATCTCCCACCACTGGAACCACACTCTACATCTCCACAATGGAGGCAGTAGAGGGGACCATCAACCCCACTCCTGCTGGGGAATGGGCACCCTCCAGGGCAGTCAATGCAGATCTGTAAAATCACATAGGGCACTGCCAGACAGGCAGTAGGCCTGGAAAAGTTCAGCTGCCCCCAACCACAATCTGACATTCACCAACAGAGGGCACAGTCAGTCTTCACCCGCTGCACCCTGCAAGGTGTTCCAGCCATACACATGCTAACTGCAGACAGTCTGCTAGCTAGTGCATGCTCCTGGAGGAACTGTGTACACCCAAAAGTGGGATGTAAGCGCACGCACAACAAACAAGTATGTCAGTGATTGGGCCCCAGAAAAGGGATCTCATAGATATCACTTGAGAGAAACATTGTATAGCACTATGTGGGAACCTAGCCATGCCATGGTCACTGCTCAGTCAGGGTGAGAGTGACCTCCCAGCATGACATGCTGTGGCCACCCTGTCTGTGCAGGTGGTATTCGGGCACTGCAATGTCCCAGCCATTGCCCTATGCCCTGTGCAGATGCATCCTGCCCAGACCACTGTGTCTGGTCCATACCCACAATACCTTGCTCCTGATTATGCACATTGGCAGGCTAACACTGGAAGCAGTGCAAGCATTGGGGTCTCAATAAGGTGTAGGCAGCCACAAACCACTGGATAGACATACACACACTCCCACACCTATTTCAGCTTTGTGCAAAGATAGAGGTGGTTGGCAGCCCTGGCCGCCACACCAGTCCTGGGCACAGTGCAGGCATTGCTAAGGTACTCAATACTGTTATGGTCACTCTCCGGGGTGGTAAACAGTGTCAGAAACAAAAGGTGAAACACACTCCACATATATCAGAGAGGTTGCTATGATGTATCTCTGTTAACAAATTGTGTTTCATTTAGGATTTGTTATCTGACATTCTCCAGGACCAAGCAGGAAGTCAGTCGTCACATATGGGTGTCATCAACGCCGATGAAGCCCTTGCGGAGCATTTCCCCAGCTTTCCATGAAAGCCTTTGGGAATGCAGGCACGCATGCGCAGTTCCCTTCCCGCCTAAAGGTGCCATCTTACCTCAGTCTCTCTTTTTCCGAGAAGCCCACTGGACGTGTGTCCTGTCATCCCGGATAAAAGGTTGATTTTTTCGGCGATTCTCGCTATTTTTTCTTCTCCAGTTCGACGCCGATTCCCCTCCCGCCAGGTTTGGTACACCGGTATCGAGCCCGTTTCTTCTTTTTCGGTTTTTGCCCTTCGTGGCTGGCATTCGCGCCCTTTTTTGCTTTTTCCCTGGAAGCCTGGGCCTTTGACCTCGCGGGGACTCTCTTTTCCCCGATGGCTTTCAGCGGTTTTAAAAAGTGTGATCGGTGTAAGAAGTTGTCTCTCACCGACCCACACGACTGCTGCCTTCGGTGCCTTGGTCCTGATCACGACTCTAAGACGTGTGGACCATGTGCGAAGATGTCTTCCAAAGCACTGCGAAGTCGCCAGCAGCAGAAAGAAAGGCTTTTTCTCCAGGACCAAGCAGGAAGTCAGTCCTCACATATGGGTGACGTCGGCGTCGACGGAGCCCTCGCGGAGCAATTTTCCCCAGCTTTCAAAGAAAGCCTTTGGGAATTGCAGCGCGCATGCGCGTTCCTCTTCCTGCCCAAGGGTGCCATCTTGCCCAGTCTTCTTTTTTCCGCGGAGCCCTACAGATGTTGTTTGTGAATCCCCGCAGAAAAGTTGATTTTATTTCTCTTTTTTCTCTCGGTTTCGACGCCGGTTCTTTTCCCGCCCGGACCCGCGACGGCGGTTGCGAGTCCTTTCTTTATTTTTCGTTTTTTTGTCCTTCGTGACAGATTTCGCGCCTTTTTACTTTTTCACTGGCAGCCCGGTCTTTTGACCTCGCCGGGGCCCTTTTTCCCCCGATGGCTGCCAGCGGGTTTAAAAAGTGTGATCTCTGTAAGAAACTCATGTCTCTTACCGACACACATGACTTCTGCCTCCGCTGCCTCGGACCCGATCATGACCCGATGATCTGTGGTCCATGTGGCAAAATGTCCTCAAAAGCGTTGAGTCGGCAGCATCAGAGGGAACGTATCTTCTCTGACTCCGGCCGGGCTCGGACCTCGTCAGAGGCTTCGACGTCTCGGGACTCTGGTCCTGAGCATCGTTGAAGTTCCTCTGAAAGGGGGTCTCCTACCCGGGAACATCATCGGAAGAAGAAACCCGCGAGGGCGGGATCGGTGGACGCTCCTGGTTCCTCGAGGGCCAGGTTGCATAGCCCCGATTCCCGTCCCGGGTCCTCGGAGGTGGAGAGGCCTTCCAAACATCCTCGTCTCGAGATGGACTTGCCCGCTCACGTGAGTACTGTTGTCCTCGTAGACTCGCCTCCGAAGGAGCCGACGTCGGGCCCGACGCCATCGGGGCCCGAGTCGGGGGCTGCTGGGTCTCCTGAGCTCGGACTCAGGTTGACGGCCTTGGAGAGCAGTCTGACTGCCTTCATGGACCAGCAGTGGGCATTGATCGCTGGCCTCGCCGGTGCTTCTGCCCTGACTGCCGGGACATCGACCTCCAAGTCGACCCCGGAGACCGAGCCGATCCTCGAGTCCATTAGGGCTCGAGTCAATCCTCGGTCGCGGTCTCCTTCTGCCTCCCGTTCGGGACCGAGGTCATCGACGCCGACTCCCTCGGCGTCGGGGCGGATGGCATCGACACCCGCCCGACCGGAGCCGCTCGACTCCTCCTCCGAGGAGTCGGCCTGGGAATCCGAGGACGAAGAGTCACCTGGTTCCTTTCGGACTCGGTATGTCCCATCGGACTCCCCCGAGTCCGAACCTCGGAGACGGTCCCCCCCCGGAGGATACCCGGTTCTCGGACTTCGTTCGGGATATGGCCAAGGCCTTGGCCTTCCCCGCGGATCCCAAGGAGGAGCCTCGAGTCGAAGAGCTCGATGCCCTCCAATATGACTCTCCCCCGAAGGAGGCCTTTATTGTACCGGTTCCTCCGATGCTGGAACGACTTCTCTTCCGCATGTGGGAGAGCCCGGCGTCGTCGCCGGTGTTAAGCAAGCGGGTCGATTCCATTTATCGAGTCCACAAGAGCCCCGGCTTCCAAAAGGCACAACTACCGCACCATTCCATGGTGGTGGAATCGGCCATGCATAGTCAAAAAATGCACTCCTCAGTGCCCCCCGGTAGGGAGGCCTGAAGCCTGGATGCCCTCGGTAGGAAGTGTTTCCAGGGCTCTATGCTTGCTTGTCGAGTCCAGACCTACCAGCTCTACATGGGCATGTATCTCCGGGACCTGGCTAAAGAAATAGCTGGGTTCTCTGCTGGTCTCTCCGACGAACCTTTGCAGAGGTTCCAAACCTTGTCAACTGGTATTCGGGAGTGCTCAAAGTTTATCTCTCGAGCAGCCTACGATGGTTTTGAGGCATCGGCTCGAGTAGCCGCAGCCGGCATCGAAGGACGCCGCCAGGCTTGGCTTCAGACGTCCGACCTCGAGCCATGGGTGCAGGACAATTTGGTCGATGTCCCCTGCAGAGGTGAAAACCTCTTTGGCAAGCCCATGGATGAGAAGGCTGCACAGATCGAGACCGAGACTCTCACCAGGACTCGTCTCTCAAGGAAGACCTCTCCCCCTTCTCAAAAGAAGAAGGGCTCGGGGAAAAAGCCCTTTTACCCGAGGAAGGCGGCTGCCTATAAATACTACCCTCAGTATCGGGCCTCAGCAGCTCCCCCACAGGGTAAGCAGGCCAAGGGATGGGGTAATGGGTCCCGTAGGCAGCAAGCCCCCAAGCCTGCACCACCGGCCCCTGCTCAGCAGGGTGGGGGTTTTTGACTTCATCAGCATAGCTTCTCCCCCTCAGCTGGTTTCTCTCAGCACAGGAGGCCGGCTGGTCCACTTTGCCCAAAGGTGGTCCAACATCACCAGAGATACCTGGGTACTTCAGATAGTTCGGAAGGGCTATCTTCTTCACTTTCACCAGGTACCTCCCTCCTACTTTCCAGGGGGCCTCCGAGACTCCCTCTGCACAAGGACTTACTCCTTCGGGAGTTAGCAAGTCTCCTTCAGGAATAGGCTGTGGAACCGGTGCCCCACCACCTGCAGGGTCAAGGGTTTTACTCCAGGTACTTTGATACCAAAAAGAACAGGAGGCCTCAGACCCATCCTGGACTTGCGAAACCTCAACAAGTTCCTTGCAAAGGAAAAGTTCAAGATGCTTACCCTTGGAATCCTGCTGCCCTACCTCCAGCAGGGCGACTGGCTATGCTCCTTGGATCTAAAGGATGCGTATACTCATATCCTTATTCACCCAGACCACAGACAATACCTCAGGTTTGTTGTGGGAGGAAATCATTACCAGTACAGAGTACTGCCCTTTGGCCTATCCTCCGCCCCCAGGGTGTTCACCAAATGCCTGGCAGTGGTGGCGGCCTATCTAAGACTTCAAGGCCTTTTTGTGTTCCCATACCTGGACGACTGGCTCATCAGAGCCCAGTCTTCCCAAGAGGCCACTCAGGCCACTCATCGCACTGTGACTCTACTCCAGCACTTGGGATTTGTCATAAACTTCGCAAAGTCCACTTTGCTCCCCTCTCAAAATCTCGAATTCATCGGCGCCAGGTTGGACACACTTCAGGCGCGGGGCTTCCTCCCTCTGGACAGGGCCAAGCGGCTCATGGATCTCGCCAGCCACTTTCACAGCAATGCCCTGGTCTCGGCCAGGCAATTTCTGAGACTGCTCGGCCATATGGCTTCCACGGTCCATGTGACCCCCAATGCCCGCCTGAACATGCGACCTGCTCAATGGTGCCTTCGCACACAATGGCATCAGGCCACTGGGAGCCTAGCGGACTCCGTACAGATCTCCGACCAACTGGTCTCTTCTCTACAATGGTGGCTTCATCTGCCAAACCTAGTACTAGGAGTGACTTTTCAGCCCCCTCCGTATTCTCAGGTCCTGACGACCGATGCTTCTCTCCTGGGTTGGGGAGCACATTGCCAAGGGACATGTACTCAAGGTCTCTGGACTCCTTGGGAGTCTGCTCAGCAGATAAACTTCCTGGAGCTCAGAGCCATCCGCCTAGCGCTCAAAGCATTCTCTCACCTGGTTTCTCACCAGTCGGTGCTGATACAGACAGACAATCAGGTTGCGATGTTCTACGTGAACAAACAAGGCGGAACAGGCTCCTCCCTTCTCTGTCAGGAGGCGCAAAAACTATGCTCTTGGGCCGTCCACCACGGCATCATCCTCAAAGCTGTCTATCTCCCAGGTCAAGAAAATTACCTGGCCGACAAGCTCAGCAGGATCCTCCAGCCACACGAGTGGAGGCTGGATCCGATGGTGGTTCAGCGGATCTTTCTCAAGTGGGGCCTCCCCACCATGGATCTGTTTGCCAGTCCTCTGAACCGGCAACTTCCCAGATTCTGCTCTCGACAACCGCATCCTCTCAGAGTAGCGGCGGATGCTTTTCTGATTCCTTGGTCCACAGGCCTCTTATATGCCTTTCCTCCCATGCCGCTGGTGTCTCGGACACTCTTCAAGGTTCTCAGGGACAAAGCCTCGATGATCCTAGTGGCTCCCCGGTGGCCGAGACAACCTTGGTTCCCACTTCTAATGCAGCTGGCGGTGGACACCCCTCTTCCTCTGGGGTTTCAGCCTGATCTCCTGTCACAGGATCTGGGGACTCTCCTGCACCCCAACCTCCGGTCCCTTCATCTGATGGCCTGGCTGCTGAAAGGGTAGTCCTTGCTCCCCTCCGCCTGCCTCCAGATGTGAAGGAGGTCGTCTTGGCCTCCCGGCGGCCCTCCACCCGGAAGTCCTACGCTCTTAAGTGGCGTCGGTTCTCCGTCTGGTGTGCTCAGCAGTCTCAAGATCCCTTCTCCTGTTCAGCATCAGTGGTCTTGCAGTACTTGCTTTCCCTCTCCAATCTTGGACTTAAGTCCAACTCGGTCAAGGTCCACCTCAGTGCTCTTTCTGCGCATCACATGCCAGTGGATGGCAGACCTCTTTCTAGCCACCCTCTAGTGGCTCGTTTTCTCAGAGGCCGCCTCCTCCTTAAACCACCTTTGCGCCCACCAGCCCTGACTGGGATCTCAATGTGGTTTTACAGCGGATCACCTGTCCGCCTTTTGAACCTATGGCTACCTGTCCTCTTCGTTTTCTTTCTTGGAAAACATTGTTTTTGGTGGCCCTCACTTCTGCTAGACGCGTTAGTGAGCTGCAGGCCCTGGTGTCTGATCCTCCTTACACTAGGTTCTACAAGAACCGGGTAGTCCTACGGACTCACCCTAAGTTTCTTCCCAAAGTGGTTTCCCCTTTTCACATCAACCAGGAGGTGGTGCTTCCGACCTACTTTCCCAGGCCACACTCCAGCCGAGCTGAAATGGTCCTGCATACCCTGGACTGTAGAAGGGCGTTAACCTTCTACCTTGACCGTACGCGTGAGCACAGACGGGCTGTTCAGCTCTTCGTCTCTTATGACCCCAATAAGTTGGTGCTCCCTGTCTCCAAGCGTACTCTGTCCATCTGGATTGCTGACTGTATCGCTTGGGCTTACGAGGCAGCCGGCCTCTCGTTGGAAAGTCGGGTCACGGCCCATCGTGTTCGGGCGAAGGCTACGTCAGTGGCTTACCTCCGCTCTGTTCCATTGGCAGACATCTGCCGGGCCGCTACTTGGTCTTCAAGCCAGACTTTTGCGGCCCATTACTGCCTGGAGAGGGAGTCCCGCAGGGACAGTGCTTTCGGACAGGCAGTCCTCCGTAACCTCTTCGAGGTATAGGCAACTCCTGCCCTCCATCCCGGATGTTCGGCTACCTGTTGGAGACGTATTCAGAGAAGATTCCTTCCTTCTGGGCTACTGAGCTTGAGGGAGCTCCTTTTTGTGCTTAGGGTCTCCGGTAGCCTTAAGCTTGGGAGTCCCATATGTGAGGACTGACTTCCTGCTTGGTCCTGGAGAAAGCGTAGTTACTCACCTGTAACAGGTGTTCTCCAGGAGCAGCAGGAATCGGTCCTCACAACCCTCCCTCCTCCCCTTGGAGTTGCAGTTCTATGCTTTCTTTTTTGCTAATTTTTTGCTGTCTTTTTGCTATGTCATCTGACTGGGCAAGATGGCACCCTTGGGCGGGAAGAGGACCGCGCATGCGCGCTGCAATTCCCAAAGGCTTTCTTTGAAAGCTGGGGAAAATTGCTCCGCGAGGGCTCCGTCGGCGCTGACGTCACCCATATGCGAGGACTGATTCCTGCTGCTCCTGGAGAACACCTGTTACAGGTGAGTAACTACGCTTTCTGACTCAGCCTCCGGCCGGGCCCGGACCTCGTCTGAGGCCTCGACATCTCGGGATTCGGATCCCGAGCGCCGTCGTGGCTCCTCGGACACGGGGTCCCCCGACCAGGAATGCAAGAGGAAGAAGCGGCTCGAGAGGGCGTCTTCAGAAAAGGTCCCTGGCTCCTCGAGGGCCAGGTCTAAGACCCCCGACCGTCGCCCCAGGCCCATGGAACAAGAAAAGCCTGCCAAAGTTCCTCAAGTGGAGCCGGAGTCTACTGGACATGTAAGTCCTGTAGTCCTCGAGGTCTCTCCTCCCAGAGAGCCGACGTCGGGCCCGGTGCCGCTGGGGCCTGAGTCGGTGGCTGCTGCGTCTCCCGAGCTGAGTCTCAGGATGACAGCCTTGGAGTGCAGACTCTCTGCCTTCATGGAGCGGCAGCGGGCATTGATGGCCAGCCTGTCTGACGCATCGGCCCCGACCACCGGGACACAGACATCGAAGTCGACCCCGGAGACCGAGCCGATACTCGAGACCATGAAGGCTCGAGGTCGACCTCGGTCGCGGTCTCCCACGACCTCCCGTTCGGGACCGAGGGCGTCGGGGTGGGTGCTCCCGGGCCCCGTGGGGTCGGATCCTGACTCCTCGTCGGACGAGTGCGCCTGGGAGACGGAGGATGAGGAGTCCCCCGACACATTCAAGACTCGGTGCATCCCGTCGGACTCACCGCAGTGTGAACCCCGGAGTAGATCCCTTCCGGAGGATACCCGGTTCTCGGAGTTAGTCCGGGATATGGCCGCCCCTTTTGCTATTCCGGCAGACCCCGAGGAAGAGCCTCAAGCCGAGGAGCTCGAGACCCTGCAGTACGACTCTCCTCCGAAGGAGGCCTTTACTGTCCCAGTTCCTCCGGTAATGGAACGGCTCCTCTTCTGGATGTGGGAGGCACCGGCCTCGGCGCCGGTTCTAAGCAAGCGGGTCGATTCGATCTATCGACTCCGGAAGAGCCCTGGCTTTCAGAAGGCGCAGCTACCACACCATTCCATGGTGTTGGAATCGGCCATGCATCGCCTGAAAAGTCAGAAGATGCACTCCGCGGTGCCTCCTGGCAGGGAGGCCCGAAACCTCGATGGTTTTGGTAGAAAGTGCTTCCAGGGCTCGATGCTTGCATGCCGTGTCCAGTCTTACCAGCTGTACATGGGCATGTTCTTGCGAGACCTGGCCATGGAGTTGGCCGGGTTCTCTGCTGGCCTCTCCGAGGAACCCTTAGCAGAGA
This sequence comes from Ichthyophis bannanicus, assembly GCA_033557465.1. NCBI lineage: Eukaryota > Metazoa > Chordata > Amphibia > Gymnophiona > Ichthyophiidae > Ichthyophis > Ichthyophis bannanicus. The sequence goes on from CM066037.1 coordinate 214,353,091, forward strand.
TTCGAGTCCTTGTCCTCGGGGATTCAGGAATGCTCCATGTTCATGTCCCGCGCCGCCTACAATGGCTTCGAGGCTTCGGCCCGAGTTGCGGCAGCCGGCATCGCAGCTCGACGCCAGGCGTGACTGCAGTCATCAGACCTCGAGCCATGGGTTCAGGACAAGTTGGTCGATGTCCCTTGCCGAGGTGAAAACCTTTTTGGCAAGCCCATGGCCGAGAAGGCTGCTCAGCTCGAGACCGAGCACCTTACAAGGACAAGTCTGTCTAGAAAGACCTCTGCCCCTTCTCACTAGAAGAAGGGCTTGGGTAAAATGTCCTTTTACCCGAGGAAGGGCACTGCCTACAAACAGTACCCTCAACATCAGGCTGCCCAAGCTGCACCCCAGGGTCAGCAAGCCAAGGGGCAGGATAGTGGGCCCTGCAGGCAGAGGACCCCCAAGCCTCCGGCCCCTGCTCCCACTCAGCAGGGTGGGGGTTTTTGACGACTCAAGCATAGCCTCTCCATCCCTGCTCTTCCAACCCTACACAGGAGGTCGCCTCGCCCTCTTTGCCCACCAGTGGCCCCGCATCACTGGGGACAGTTGGGTATTAAACATAGTCCACAGGGGCTATGCACTACACTTTCACCAACTGCCTCCTCCATATTTTCCAGGAGAGCCTCCAAGGCCTCCACTGCACACAGATCTTCTCTTCCAGGAGCTCCAAGGTCTGTTGGTGGACAGGGCGGTGGAGCCTGTGCCCCTTCAAATGCACGGTTGAGGGTTCTATTCCAGATATTTCCTGGTACCCAAAAGAACCGGTGGCCTTCGACCTATCCTGGACCTCAGGAATCTCAACAAGTTCCTAGAGAAAGAAAAGTTCAAGATGCTTACTCTTGGAACACTTCTGCCCTACCTCCAGCAGGGAGATTGGCTATGCTCCTTAGATCTAAAAGATGCGTACACTCACATCCTCATTCATCCAGACCACAGAAAGTACCTCAGGTTCATTGTGGGAGGAAACCATTATCAGTACAGAGTACTGCCTTTTGGCCTAACCTCCACCCCCAGAGTCTTTACCAAATGCCTGGCAATGGTGGCGGCCTACCTGAGAACTCAAGGCATCTTTGTCTTTCCCTATCTGGACGACTGGCTCATAAGAGGTTAGACATGCCAGGAGGCCCGACAGGCCACCCTCAGAACTATTGCTCTTCTTCAAAGCTTGGAGTTTGTAATAAACTTCGCAAAGTCCACTTTGCTCCCCTCCCAGAACTTGGAGTTCATAGGGGCAAGGCTGGACTCTATCCTTGCAAAGGCATTCTTGCCAGCAGACAGGGCCCAAAGACTGATGGACTTGGCCAAACTGTTTCCCAGCGGGTCAGTGGTCTCCGCCAGACTCTGCCTGAGGCTGCTTGGCCACATGGCTTCGACAGTTCATGTAACCCCCAATGCCAGGCTCCATATGCGGCCTGCACAGTGGTGCCTTCGGAGTCAGTGGCCACAGGCAGCCTCAGAGGCAGGATAAGGGTGTCCAGACCTTTTCTGGACTCCCTCAACTGGTGGCTGTACCCACCCAATCTACTGAAAGGGGTGCCTTTTCAAATTCCTGGGTACACAGTGGTACTGACCACAGATGCCTCCCTGCAGGGCTGGGGGGCTCATTGTCTGAACAATTGCACCCAGGGTCTGTGGTCTCCCTGGGAAGCTGCACAGCAGATCAATCTATTAGAACTCAGGGCTATTCGATTAGCACGCAAAGCTTTCTCTCCTGCCCTGGCTCATCAATCTGTCCTGGTTCAGACAGACAACCAGGTAACCATGTTTTATGTGAACAAGCAAGGCGGGACTGGGTCCCGGCTCCTTTGTCAGGAGGCACAGGACCTTTGCTCATTTGCCCTCAAGCACAACATGCTCCTCAAGGTTGTGTACCTTCCATGCCAGGTAAACTACCTGGCCGACAGGTTGAGCAGAATTCTGCAGCCCCACGAGTGGCAGCTGCATCCTTTGGTAGTTCAGAAGATCTTCCTGAAATGGGGTCTTCCTTTGTTAGATCTCTTTGCCAGTCCACTGAACAAACAGCTGCCTCGGTTCTGCTCCAGACAGCCGCATTCTCTGCGGGTAGCAGCAGATGCTTTTCTGATACCATGGTCTCAGGGCCTCCTGTATGCGTTTTCTCCCACGCCTTTGGTGGCCCGAACTCTATACAAGATTCTTCAGACAAGGCCTCAGTCCTGCTGGTGGCTCCCAGGTGGCCGAGACAGCCTTGGTTTCCACTTCTCCTTCTACTGGCGGCGGATCCCCCACTGCCTCTGGGGTTGCAACCCGACCTTCTCTCCCAGGATCAGGGTTCACTTCTGCACCCCAATCTCAAAGCTCTCAATTTGATGGCCTGGAGGCTGCAAAGGTAGTTTTGGCTCCCTGGGGCCTACCTCAGGAAGTTGAGGAGGTTGTCGTAGCTTCTAGGAAACAGTCCACTCGGAAAACCTATGCTCTCAAATGGAAAAGGTTTTCTGTATGGTGTCGGCTACGTACAGAGGATCCTTTTTCCTGTACTGTACCAGTAGTGCTTCAGTACTTACTGCACTTGTCCAATCAGGGACTTAAGTCCAATTCTGTTCGAGTCCACCTCTCAGCTCTAGCAGCTCACCACTCACTGGTGGAAGCACATTCTCTGTCGGTTCATCCCTTGGTGTCCCGCTTTCTCAGGGGCTTGCTTTTGCTCAAGCCTCCAATCCGTCCTCCTGCTCCTGAGTGGGAGTTGAATGTGGTCTTGCAACTACTGACTCGCCCACCTTTTGAGCCGATGGCTACTTGCCCTCTACGCTTCCTGTCCTGGAAGACACTCTTCTTGGTAGCCCTAACCTCGGCCAGGCGAGTGAGTGAGCTTCAGGCCCTGGTCTGTGACAGGCCTTACACTCGCTTCTATAGGAACAGGGTAGACCTTAGGACTCATCCAAAGTTCCTCCCTAAAGTTGTCTTCTCTTTCCACCTCAGCCAGGAGGTGGTTCTTCCAACATTCTTCCCTAGGCCTCATTCAAGCCAGGCTGAAGCAGTTCTGCATACCCTGGACTGTAGGAGAGCCTTATCCTTCTACCTTGACCGTACGCAGGTGCATAGAAGGGCTACTCAGCTCTTCGTGTCTTTTGACCCTAATAAGTTGGGGTTGGCTGTGTCCAAGCGTACCTTGTCCATCTGGGTAGCTGACTGTATCACCTGGGCTTACAAGGCAGCTGACCTTCCTTTGCAGGGTCGGGTCACGGCCCACCGTGTCAGGGCAATGGCTGCTTCAGTGGCTCATCTCTGCTCTGTACCGTTGGTAGACATCTGCAGGGCTGCAACTTGGTCTTCAAGCCAGACTTTTGCGGCCCATTACTGTCTGGAGAGGGAGTCCCGTAGGGACAGTGCTTTTGGCCAGGCAATACTCCAGAATCTCTGAGGTTTAGGCAACTCCTGCTCTCCTGCCCTCTTTGGGCTACCGGTGGAGATTGTGTCAGTGAAAAGCCTTTTTTTAATGCTGGGACTAGAGGGAGTTCTCTTGTTCAGCCTGGGTTCCTTGGTAGCCCAGAGCTAGGGAGTCACCCATATGTGAGGACTGACTTCCTGCCTGGTCCTGGAGAAAGAGTAGTTACTCACCTGTAACAGGTGTTCTCCAGGAGCAGCAGGAATCAGTCCTCACAACCCTCCCTCCTCCCCTGGGAGTTGCAGTTGTACATAGTTTATTTTTCATTTTTGTGTGCTCTTCTTAGCTATGTCATTTGACTGAGCTAAGATGGCACCTTTAGGCGGGAAGGGAACCGCGCATGCTTGCCTGCATTCCCAAAGGCTTTCATAGAAAGCTGGGGAAATGCTCCGCTGGGGCTTCATCGGCGCCGATGACACCCATATGTGAGGACTGATTCCTGCTGCTCCTGGAGAACACCTGTTACAGGTGAGTAGTTACTCTTACAGGTAAGTAACTGTGCTAAATAGCATATTAGCCCACCAATAATCTGTAATTAAAAGAAGGGTAGAGTCCAACCATAAAACCACTTGCTCTCACACACTCAACAGCACCAGTCCAGAGCAAATTGTAGCCAAACATAGTTTATTGTGATCAGGAAGGAACTCTCCAAAAGCACTACCAACCCAACATGGCCGTGTCTCAGCTCCTCCTACATCAAAGTTATGTTTTATTATCACTTGATATACTGCCCTTTGTGACATCAGGGCATTGTACAAGCCAAAAAAAAAAAATCCAAAGTAAGGCCAGAGGCCAGAAAATGAAAAGAACTACAATGTATGACAGAAAAGAAAAGTCAGTCAAGCACTCAGACAAGACACAGAAGAAACCCACACACATATATAACCAGGTCAAGGAGCTGGATCTTGGAGATCATAGGCAGTGGAAAAGAGGTATGTTTTGAATAATGACGAATCTGGAGTAATTCTGCTCTAGTTGGAGTGAGGTAGGCAGGGAGTTCCAGAGGGCAGGACCGAAGAAAAAGAAGGCTGAATGACGAGTGGACTATAAATGAGCACAGGATGGCGAGGGAAGATGGAGATAGTTTACATGAGCTGAACGAATATTGTGTGTAGGGACGTGAAAATGAAAGAGGTCTGCTAGGTATTGCGGAGTATAAATATTGATAACCTGATAAACGGAAATGAGAATCTTATAACAGATGCGAAAATCTATAGTTAGCCAGTGGAGTTGAATCAGAAGAGGGGTAACGTGGTCTCTGCGTGAAGAATGTGTAATAATCTGGGCTGCTGTATTCTGTATAAGCTGAAGCCAATATAGTTGGGAGTGAGTAATACCATCAAGAGCTGAGTTACAAAAATCAAGACGAGACATGATAAAGGTCAGTACAAGGGTGGTTAAAGCTGAAGGAGTAAGAAAAGGATGAATCGCCTGAATTTGACAAAGAAAGTAATAGGACTTCTTTGTAAGCTGAGAAACATGATCCTTGAAAGTTAAGTCTGAGTCCAGAAGAACCCCCAAGTATCAAAAGGAGGATACTATAGTAATAGGAGAATTACCAAGAGTTGGAGCTATTGAAGGACAAGGGCTTCCATAAGTAAACCAAATAGCTGATGTTTTTGCCAGATTCAGATGGAGACAATTTGTGATCAACCAGTCAGCTACCAGGGAAAGACAGGAATTAAGGGGGGAAAGATCCGGCTGTAAGGGGCTGGTGAGATGGAGTATGATGATTATATCAGCGTAATAAAAAGCTGATGACCCAGACCTCTGAATAAGAAGAGCAAGTGGTGCCAAGAAAAGATTGAACAAAAGAGGTGCCAGTACTGAGCCCTGAGGGACACCACAGTGAAGAGCGGACTGGGTCTGAGGAAGAGTGGGGGGTGGCAAATGAAATAACTGAGCAGGATTGGGAGGAAAGAAAGGAGTGAAATCAATGATAAACTGAGCCCTGCAGTCATGAAAGAAGAATCGAGTGATCGACAAGGTCAAAAGCTGCCGAAAGGTCCAGAGAGACTGCCACCGAAACATCACCCCGATCGTGTGAGGAGTGAAGTTCATTAAGAAATGCTAACAAGACTGTTTCAATGCTATGACCCTGACGAAAACCGGATTGGCGGGGGTGAAGGAAATTTGTGGAGTTAAGATGATGTGAGAGCTGGGCAAAGACAGCTTTTTCTAGAATTTTGGCAAGAAAAGGAAGATTAGAAACCGGGCGATAGTGTACTGAGACAAGAGGATCTAGGGAAGGTTTCTTCAAAAGAGGGCAGACCAAGGCATGTTTCCAAAGGGAGGGAAATGTTCCAGAAGAAAGACTAGCATTGATCATAGCAAGAATGGGGGGCACCAGGCAAGGGAGGGTTTGAGAAGCCAAATGGAATTGGATCAAGAGGGCAGGTGGTCTTATGTGACGAGGAGATGGATTTTATAAGTTACGAGGTGGTGATCAGATGGAAAGCGGACCAGCCATGTGAAAGAGGAGACAGAGGAGGGGGGGATAGGGTGGAGGAGGAGAAGACAGGGATGGGGGACAAGAGGGAAGCGACACATGAAGAAGAACAACTATAGTGGCAATGAAAGAGGCCAGTTGGGAAGGGCTAGGGGTTGGCTGGGAAGGAACTGGAAGAGAGTTAGATTGGAGTGTGGTGAGAGATCTGAGTAAAGCTGTCAAGAAGGATTAAGGGCAGTAGAGATAAGATTGGAAAAGTTTGGCTATAGCCTGTGTAAGAACCAATAAATCCCGCTAAAGTATTCACTCCGTGTATCAATCCAATTAGGTAAGCACTATTCTTTCTCATGCTCTGAACGCTAGCTGCTCAAAGAAGTTGCTCATTAGATAGAAATAGGGCTTACCTAATTGGATCGATAAACGCAGTGAATGCTTTAGTGTGATTTAGCGGTTCTTGCACAGGTCATACTCCTGACATAGGTTGAGTCAAAACACAGCCGTATCTGGTTAGCGGTGCTTTTGGAGAGTTCCCTCCTGATCACAATAAACTATGTTTGGTTACAGCTCGCTCTGGACTGATGTCATTAAAAGACGGGTAGACAAGTTAACTTTCTAATGCTAATTAATGTTTAAAGATTTAATCCAGTGGTTCTCAATCCAGTCCTCTGGGACCCCCAGGCCAGTCAGGTTTTCAGGATATCCACAATGAATATGCATATGAGAGATCTGTATGCACTGCTTCCATTGTATGCAGCCCTATCTCATGCATATTCATTGTGGATACCCTGAAAACCCTGACGCGACTAGAAGTCCCAGAGGATTGGGTTGAGAATCTCTGATGTAGGCTTTAGAGACCATGGGACCTTTAAGTATTTAAAATATTTATTTATTGCATTGTTTGATCTACTGCCATTTGTAATTATATCAAAGCAGTTTCTAAACAGTATGATTAAGCCAGAAACATTACGGAGTGACTTGCATACTTGGACACTCGTCACTTACTCATAATAGAGTACATAAAATTGTAATTAAAAACAAAACATAAAATAAATTAAATAATTGAACCACGATCCAGACACAACTCTGACCAGTTTATTTTGAATCAAATTACACCACGGACCCATACTGCTTTCAACTGCCCGAGGCGGTGGGGTACTAATGCTAGCATGAACGGACCTTCAACTCAAAGCTTCCCGATCCACAAGCTCTGAACACTGCGACCTAATTACTATAGAGAACAAACACCTAACAATCTGCCTCACCTACAGAGCCCCTAACGCTGCCATTGAAGAAACATCCAACATAATTGAAGCAGTATGCTCGGCCAACTCCCCTCGCAAACCACTCGTACTACTAGAAGACCTAAACCTGACATCCGCTTCCAATAAAGAAGCAGCCTTCCACAAAGCAATGGATTTCCTCCAATTCTGCCAAATTCTCAAGGGTCCCTCTCACAGGTCAGGCTCCATCCCTGACCTAATCTTCGTCCCAAAGAACCTACTTTCCCAGGGCAACGTAACGGTCCCACAAGCCACGCCAATACCTTGGTCAGACCACCATGCCATACACTTCAAGATTCATCTCTCCCCCCCCCCCCCAATTGGAAAACCACAATCCACATCTCACTCCAGAAGACGATTTAAAGGATTCAACAAAGACCAGTTCCTCAATGAAACCCTCACCAACCTCCCCAAAGACCTCCCAGACCTGGATGAAGCTATCAAATCCTGGAATACCACCATCAAAGCAGCAAAGGCCCAAAACCCATGTTATAAAGAGGAAAAAACCAAATCAGCCCCATGATACTCTGCAGCAAAACGAGATAAAAGAGAAAACTTTGCCAACTGGAACAAAAATGGAGACACGACAGTTCACAACCCACTCTAACACAATACCAAATTATGCAAAAGGAGTATAACAACCTAATCAACAAGCAAAAATAAGAATACCACACCAATCTCATTTTAAAATCCCGCAACAAATCCAGAGAACTATTTGAAATAGTATGCAAGCTCACAAAAGACCCATCAAACGGAGGAGGAGTCATGATTCAACCTCAAATCTTCGCAGACTACCTCATGAACAAGAACAAGCCACCCCAGACCACACCACTCCTTACCTCAAGCAGCTCTTCAAATACAGAGCCCAAAGTCTCACATAAATGGTGTGAATTTCACATCCCCACTCTGAAGCAAACTCTCCGCACTATTACAGCCCTAAACACCAGCACTGCACCAACTGACCCCTGCCCAGTAGAATGGATCAAATCGGTCATGAAGAGGAAGAGTTTATCAACTGTATCCAAAACATCATAAGCAAGTCACTATCTCAAGGCTATATGTCGCATGCTCTCAAGCAAGCCACCATTCGCCCTATCCAAAAAAACGAATCAAACACCTCTGACCCTGCATCTTATCGTCCAATCTCCAGCCTCCTCTTCCTATCCAAGATAATTGAAAAAGGAGTTCATAGACAACTTCAAGACCATATTGACCTACATGCTCCACTTGACAAACGCCAACACGGCTTCCGCCCTAACCACAGTGTCGAGACTCTCCTCACTCACCTATTTGACGTACTACTCAGAGGAATCGACAGTATAAAAACTGGATTCCTACTCATTTTTATTGATATATCCTCAGCATTTGACACCGTCTCACATAGCACCCTTCTAAATCGACTTGCTAATATTGGTCTACATAATACCACCCTCAACTGGTTTCAGTCCTACCTCAGTAACAGACAACAAATGGTCAAAGTTGTATCGAACACCTCCACTCCAATTAACACCACACAGGGAGTCCCGCAAGGTCCTCCCTGTCTGCTCTCCTCTTCAACATCTATATACAGCCAGTCTGCAATATCTTCAAAAAGCACAAGATATTCTATGCTGTTTATGCAGACAACATCATGATCTACTCACCAATCCACCTCAACACACCAGACTATACAATAATTACAAATTGTCTGCAGGAAATGAAAAACTGTCTCTCTCCCAACAACCTACAAGTCAACTTCAAAAAATCAGAAGCACTATTTATCTCATGTAATGCATCCTTTATCCCCACTACCTCCATCAACCTAGAGGTCATACTGATTCCACTAAAAGAGGAGGTTCGCTACCTAGGTGTCACTCTTGACCGAATCTTAAATCTACAAGCTCACATTAGGAAAACCTCCCAAGAACGCATTCCACAAATTAGCCATTATCCGCAGACTACAATCCCTCCTAAGTCAAGAACACTTCAGCACCATCTGCCAAACAGTTATCACCCCATCTTGGACTACTGTAACTCCCTCCTCCAAGGACTTCCAGCTCAAACCACCCGAGCACTTCAACTAGCCCAGAATACCGCTGCCCGCTTCATCACAGGATCAGCCAAGCATGAGCACATAACTCCTCTCCTACGTCATCTACACTGGTTACTGATCACCTCACGAGCCCAATACAAAACAGCACTAACCATTTTCAAGATTAGAAATATATCAGCTGGTTCTCTACAGATGCTGCTATGCTCAGAACCAAACAATAGACCCAAGAGACAAAACACTAGAGAAACTATCCCAACACCCAGCTCATATACGAAAGCCAATAAGACTACAACGAAGAGGGCTTTTTCACTAGCTGCACCCGCCATCTGGAACTCACTGCCAGAAAAAATGAGGACAACCAAAGACATCAAATACTTCAGGAAACATCTAAAAACTTTCCTGTTCTCTGAACACTTCAGAGAGGACACTCATTACTACACCCCCTCATGACACGTGCCTATCCGAAACTATACCTATATACATCAGTTGTAAATAAGTTATGCTCCTGAGCATGTTACCCTAGCCTATGTTTGTTACATGAGTTCTCTATAATTGTTCTGTTCATGTGTTATACTGTAAACCACTTTGATTCTAATGATAAAGCGGTATAGAAAACTTGTTAAATACATTTAAAAAACAAAAAACATTCAAAAAGAGGTAGGAGGGGGAGGTTGTCATGAAAACTTGTATCTGTAAGCATTCATTAGAAGAAAACCCAAAGTAATTGGGTGGCAATAATTCTATCTAGTTTTAAATGTGTTCATTTAGTTTGAGACCCTTTGTTTTACTTCTCCAGCCATCTGATATTGCTTTCATTTGCTGTGCTTGAAGCTTTCTCAGAAAACATCTAGGAGTGCCACACAAATTAACTGTATTAGTAAAGCGGTTGATAATACTAAAAAGCTCAGATTCATCAAATTTCAAGAAAATTGTGTGGAATTTTTTTTTTGTCTACCAAACTTGTACTGCCAAGTTAATCCAAATTAGCATACACAGAGGGTAATTTTTATAACAGGGTTGGCTGTGAATAAAGGCCACATAGCACCTATTTTATAAAGACATAGCCACGTATGTGTGTTAATAAAATACTAGCAGAAATAGCTGCTAGTTTGAAGCTATGGACATTTTATACCTGCTTCTGAGCAGGTGTAAATGTTAGCATGTAAAGTCCATGCATATTTTGTCAGATACATGCATAAATCATGACTCTGCCTATGCTTCACCCAAACTCCCCTTAACATGCCTTCTAAGAAGATCACATAAAATATGCACCTAATTGAATGGGACCTAATTTTATAAGAGGTCTTTTACGCATTTGTATTACTATATATCCCTGAAAATCCTCTAAAATTATCTCTAAAATGACTTCAAAAAAATTTTCAGGTCATCCAGAACTATTGGATGCTTAATATTAAACACTTGAATTTATACTTCTGTTTTTGGTTTCCTCTTTGTTAAGGAAGAAGAGGGTTGAAAGAAGCTTCTAATCAGGACTTAGAAGAACCATCAGAAACAAAAGAACCCCTAAATGCTGAAGAAGCAGCAGCTTTAAAGTGGGAACAACAAAGAAAAGAGCAGGAACTGATAGAGAAGATACAGAGCGCTACTGCTTGCACCAATGTCTTACCTCTAGGACGTGACCGCTTGTATCGCCGATACTGGATCTTTTCTTCTGTACCTGGGTTATTCATTGAAGAAGACTACTCAGGTTTAACAGAGGACATGTTGTTACCTCGTCCAGCTGAAAATACATATGTAAATGGAATGGACCTATCTCAAGAAGCCACTAAAACTGGAGAACATATGAAGTCCACTGAATTTACTTCCTCCATTGATCAAACAACTTTGGTGTCATCACAGCCAGTAGACAGACCAAATCAGTGGTGCTATTATAGCACCCAAGAACAACTGGATCAGCTGATTGAAGCACTGAACACCAGAGGGCACAGGGAAAATGCCCTCAAGGAGACACTATTGCAAGAAAAAAATAGGATATGTGAACAACTTCAGGGCCTATCCATGGATAGATTCCATATGCCAGGTATATAGTCTACATTCTAAAGCAGTAAGAGTTCAGCCATGTTACAACTACGTTTGGTTGTATAATTTAAGAAATAAGAAAATAACAATCACTTTGAGAAACTTTAAATATGAGACTACGTCATATAAAAGTGTTTAGTATTGCAGCTCTGCTAAGAGCATTAGAAAATGCTTCAAATCTGGAGAGTAACATTCAGAGTGATTTAGTATGTAAGGACTTAGCCAGCTAGATCAAATTTTGGGAAATTGATCAAGCTGACTAGCCTGTCAAAATATGTGTAGTCCCAAAGGTGAAGAAAGGAAGAGGGGAAAGTTACATATCTAGCTCTGGTTTTCAGCATTAACTGCTCTACTTGACCAGTCAAACTTAAGAACTGCAAGAGCAGACTTAAATTAGGCTGACAATTCTCCATTCCATTGTTCTCAAAAAGAAGCCTCATGCCCAATATCCCTTCCCTTCCTTCTACTGCTCCACAAAATAAACTCTTAGGGGTTAAAGAGATTCCCTGGTTTTTCTTTCCTTCTGACTCTTTAAAATTTAGAGCATAAGAAGAGCATAAGTTCCACATCATCCGGCTAGACCAGTACAGACTAGTGTGCTGTGTTCCCCTACCAGCAGAGGTGGAGACAGAGAAAACGCCATTGTCTTCTGATGACCTCATCCTTTCTCCAGGAACAAGCAGGAAGTCAGTTCTCACTTATGGGTGATGTCGGCACCGATGCAGCCCGCACGGAGCAATTCCCCAGCTTTCAGAGAAAGCCTTTGGGATTGCTGCCATGCATGCATGGTCCTCTTCCCACCCAAAGGTGCCATCTTGCTCAGTCTCCCTTTTTCCGCAGAGCCCTTTGGACACACATCCTCGTCCCTTGGAAAATGTTTTTTCTTCTTTGGACTTTCGGCCCTTTTCTGGTAGCACCGGTCCTCACCCGTCCTCCCCATCACCCCTACTCCGTCTGTGGGTCACGGGATTCCTTTTTTCTATCCTTTAGTGGTTTTTTCCCTTTGGGCCCTTTTCGTGCCTCGAGGGTCTTCGACCTCACAGGGATGCTTTTTGCCACCACGACTGTGGTGTGTGGAGTCTGGGGGCCAACCACAACCTGAAGCTCTGTTCACTCTGTAAGAAAATGTCCACTAAGGCCTTGCTAAGCTGTAAGCAGAAGTCCGAAGACATTTTCCATAAGGCAGTCCTGGGTCCCTGGGAGCACCTCACCCCACTGATCCACCACTTGTGGGGTCCCCCGCAATGACTCAGTGACCCAGTCATCACTCCAATCAGGGTTTGCCCGAGGTGGAATGGCAAAAGAAGACGATGACCTCGAAATCGCTGTCGGGGGCTCCAGACAAGCGTGAGTGCTCCCGAGAGTGTTCCCGAGAGTCGGACAAGGAGTGGCCTCAAAAGGTACCTCGTACGGATATGGAGGCCTCTGGTGATGGCACCCGGTCTCCTGAGGGTCATCCCCTGCCTCACCCGGTGTCGACGGCGCAGGGATCCACTCCTGAGTGGGAGTTCCATATGCTGGCACTGGAGCGTAGTGTGTTTGCAGTCAACAGGCGGTAGAGAGAGAGTTCCGGCTCATCTCTGAGGTCAGGGGTTTTACTCTCGGTGCTTCCTCATTCCAAAGAGGACGGGAGGCCTGTGCCCCATCCTCAGTCTCAGGAATCTGAACAAATTCCTGGTGCGGGAGAAGTTCAATATGCTATCGCTTGGCATCCTGCTGCCCTTGCTCTGGCAGGGCAGTAGGCTATGCTCTTTTGATCTCAGATGCTTACACCCACATCCCAGACCATCCCATGCACAGGAAGTACCTGCGCTTCAGGGTGCAAGGGGAGCACTTTGAATACAGAGTGCTCCCTTTCAGGCTCGCGTCTGCCCCGCGTGTCTTCACGAAATGCCTGTCAGTGGCTACAGGGCATATCCGTCTATTCTTACCTGAATGACTGGCTCGTCACAGGTGCATCAGCAGAGGACGCTCGCCTCTCGGCGTCACGCATGGTCCTCCTTGAGCGCCTCTGTTTCCTGATCAACTAGAAACATAGAAACATGATGACAGAAAAAGACCACATGGCCTATCTAGTCTGTCCTTCCATAACAACAACTACAACAGTCCACTTTTTACCTTTAGAGATCCTCTGTGTTGGTCCCATGCTTTTTTGAATTCAGTTACTGTCCTCATCTCTACCACCTCCACTGGGAGACTATTCCACGGATCCACTACTCTTTCCGTAAAGAAATATTTCCGCATATCACTCCTGAATCTATCTCCCTTCACCCTCATCCCATGTCCCCTCGTAGCAGAACTTGCTTTCAATTGAAAGAGGCTCTCTCCCTGAACATTTATGCCACGGAGGTATTTAAACATCTCAATCATATCACCTCTATCCCGCCTTTCCTCTAAGGTGTACATATTAAGATCCTTAAGTCTGTCCTCATATGCTTTATAATGAAGCCCATTAATCATTTTAGTAGCAACCCTCTGCACCGACTCCATCCTGTTCACGTCCTTTTGAAGGTGCGGTCTCCAGAATTGCACACCATACTCCAAATGAGGTCGCACCAAAGACTTATACAGAGGCATTATCACCTCCTTTTTTCTGCTAGCCATTCCTCTCCGTATGCACCCAAGCATCCTTCTAGCTTTTGCCGTCGCCTTTTCTACCTGTTTAGCTACTTTAAGGTCATCAGACACAACCACGTCTAGGTCCCGCTCTTCTTTAGTGGACAAAAGTACTTCACCTCTTATACTGTATTGCTCCCTTGGATTGCTGCAGCCCAAATGCATGACCTTACATTTTTTAACATTAAATCCCAGCTGCCAAATTCTAGACCATTCTTCAAGCTTAGCTAGATCCCTCCTCATGTTATCTACACCTTCCTGGGTGTCTACTCTATTGCAGATTTTGGTATCATCCGCAAAGAGGCAAACCTTACCCGACAGCCCTTCCGCTATATTACTAACAAAGATGTTAAAAAGAATCGGACCAAGGACAGATCCCTGGGGCACACCACTGGTAACATCCTTCTCCTCAGAGTGAGCTCCATTTACTTGTACTCTTTGTCGCCTCCCACCCAACCAATTTCTAACCCAAGCAGTAACTTTAGGGTCCATCCCTAGGGTGCTCAGTTTGTTTATAAGTCGCCTGTGAGGAACAGTGTCAAAGGCTTTACTGAAATCTAAATACACCACATCTAGAGCTCTCCCTCGGTCCAACTCCCTGTTCACCCAGTCAAAGAAATCAATCAGATTTGTCTGACAAGACCTGCCTCTGGTGAATCCATGCTGCCTCGGAACTACTCCAAGTCCCACCTCGAGCCGGTGCAGACCCTGGAGTTCATTGGCGCTCTTCGCGACACGGGATGGGCGACCACCTTCCTCTGAGTGTGCACAGCTGCCGAGGTCCAAAGCGGTCCAGAGTCTCGGCACGGGTCTTGTTGCATCTTCTGGGGCACATGACCTCGACCATCCATGTCATCCCCCACACTTGCATGCACATGCGAACAGCCCAATGGTGCCTCAGTATGCAGTGGACCCAAGCCTCGGGCTGCCTCTGACATCCTACGTCGGTCTCTCGCAGCCTCTCCAGTTCCCTGGATTGGTGGCTGAATCCCCAAAGCCTTAGCCGGGGCATGCCCTTCCAGACTCGACAACACAAGCTCATTTTGACGACAGATGCTTCACTGTTGGGCTGGGGAGCCCATTGCGGCAACCTCTGTACTCAAGGGCAGTGGTCACCTGAGGAATCCCGGCAGCAGATCAACCTGCTTGAGCTTCAGATGGTCTGGCTGTCCCTGAAGGTCTTCGAGCACCACCTGTAAGGCAAGTCGGTGCTCGTGCAGACTGACAAGGTCGCAATGTTTTATATAAACAAGGAGGGGGGTACGGGCTCCCACCTCCTCTGTTGGGAGACAGTCCTCCTCTGCTTCTTTGCCATACGCCATGGCATGACCCTGAGGGTGGTCTACCTCTCGGGCCAGGACAATGTCCTCGCAGACAGACTCAGCAGGCTCCTTTGCCCACACGAGTGGCACCTGAGCCCAGAGGTGGTTCTCCACCTGTTCCGCCGCTGGGGGACTCAGTCCTCGGACCTGTTCGCCAGCCTGGTGAACACGCAGCTTCTCCGCTTTTGTGGGCAGATACCGCATCCGAGCAGGCTAGCCCCTGACACGTTCCTCCTGAACTGGACCTCTGGACTTCTGTGTGCGTTCCCTCCCACCCCTCTCATTGTGAGGACCCTCCACAAGATTCAGTGGGACCCGTGCCTCAGTGATCCTTGTGGCTTTTTCGTGGCCTCGACAGCCCTGGTTCCTGTTTCTGCTTCGGCTCTAGTCGGAACCTCTGGTCCCCCAGGGTGCTCCACCCGAACCTGGTCTCGCTATCCCTGACAGCCTGGTGGCTGAATGGGTGTGTCTAGCCTTGCTGCACCTCCCAGAGGAGATCAAGGAGGTCCTCCTTGCGTCGAGGAAGGATTCGACGAGACGGGCATATGCCCTGAAGTGGCAGCGCTTCTCACTCTGATGCTCCGAGCTCCAGATCGACCCATTCTTCCACTCTACCCTGTGGGTTCTCCAGTATGTCCTCCACCTCTTGCAGGTGGGACTGAAATCCAATTTGGTCATTGTTCACCTGAGCGCCATCTCGGCCAACCACTTCCCCGTCGAGGGTAAACCTCTCTCGGGTCAGTCTCTGGTCTCCTGCTTCATGTGGGACCTCTTACTTTCCAAGCCCCCCGTCCAGCCTCCACCTGTGGAGAGGGATCTGAATGTTGTGCTCATGCAACTGACGCAGCCGCCTTTGAGCCGATGGGGACGTGCTCGCTTTGGCACCTCTCCTGGAAGGTAGTCTTCCTGGTGGCACTCACCTCAGCCCGGCGAGTCAGCGAGCTGCAAGCCCTCATGGCTGCGGCTCCCTACACAAGGTTCTACGGCAACAGGGTGGTTCTTCGAGCTCACCCCAAGTTCCTACTGAAAGTTGTCTCGGATTTCCGTCTCAACCAAGAGATCGTCCTACCGACTTTCTTCTGAGACCCCGTGCCAATGGGTCATCAGTGGTCCTTCATACGCTAGACTGCAAGAGAATTCTCGCCTTCTACCTGCAGCGCACCCAGGGTCATCGCAGGTCCGACCAGCTTTTCATTGCCTACGATCCTAATCGCCTGGGGCTCGCAGTCACCAAGCCATCTCCGTCTGGGTGGCGGACTGCATCGTCTTCACTCAAGCAAAGGCTGGGGCCCCACTGGATCGCTGAGTCACCGTGAACATTGTCTGGGCCAAGGCGGCGCAGTGGCTTCGCTGCACTTAGTGCCTCTGACAGACATCTGCCGGGCTGCGACTTGGTCTTCAATGAATAACTACGCTTTGCACTACTGCCTGGAGAAGGAATCCTGCCAGGACAGTGCCTTCAGCCAGCCTGTACTCCATAATCTTTCGGGGTATAAGCAACTCCTGCCCTCTGAATTCGGGCTTTCTTCGGTCATTGGCTTCTGCTCACGGCCTCGCAAAGGCGTTTTTGGCTTTCAGGTTTCGGTAGCCTGTAGCTGGGGAGTCCCATAAGTGAGGACTGACTTCCTGCTTGTTTCTGGAGAAAGCGTAGTTACTCACCTGTAACAGGTGTTCTCCAAGGACAGCAGGAATCAGTCCTCACTACCCTCCCACCTCTCCTTACGAGTTGCCATTTTTGTTTTTCTTCCCTTGCCATCTGCTGAGTAGGGCTCTAGCTAGGAGACCTGTCTGAGCAAGAAGGCACCTTTGGGCGGGAAGAGGATCACGCATGCGTGGCAGCAATCCAAAGGCTTTCTTTGAAAGAATTGCGGGCTCAGTCGGTGTCGATGTCACCTACAAGTGAGGACTGATTCCTGCTGTCCCTGGAGAACACCTATTACAGATGAGTAACTACGCTTTACTATATGTGGAGCAACTAGAAGGTATACAACATCAGTAGAGACGCATCGGAACAACACTGTGAACACTTTGATAAAGATTGATTTAGCTTGTGAGTAATTGCTCACCATTAATGACATTGCCCTCCTGGGTTTGTCGAGAAGGGGGTGTATCTGTTCAGTTCCCTTTCCATATCCTGTTAAGGGCCGATTGAATAGCCAAATTTATTTCTTTTTATTTATTTGTGAAGCTTTTATATATTGCCCTTTCCATAGATCAGAGGCGGCTTACATCGAACTGAACCTTTTACATTGAACAATAGGGGTATAAAACAATAGAACTGGATTGCAAACTGGGGGATAAACACATGTCATATAACTATGTACAGCATTAACTATATACTGTATATAATAATTTATACATATATAACTATATATAAATTGTTGGGACAAGACGCCGAGCCTAGCACAGCCTCAGTGCCTCCTTCCCCTCCTCCCTGGCTCTCCCCAAAATTGAGCATTGTTTTCAAGAGGTATGTGGCTGCATAACTTGACTGCAGGAGATTAGCATTGAGCCCAGCCCCGTTTTAACTTGGGCTCCTCTGGGGTAAGTACCAGATCTAAATTCCTATCAGTGTACCAAAACAATGCTGCTCTGCTTATTTTAAAGGTTATGTGAAAGCCCCAACTTTGGCTGCTCAGTGGGGCATGTTTCTGGTATGGGAGTAGAACGGTTGGTGTTTGCAGTCTTTTCTCACTGGTTCCTCCCTCATGCTAATTCTGTGGACATGCACTACTGGCACTTGGCTGTGCGTTATTTCAGACCATGTTGGCACATGCTGTATCTGTGTACATGTGGTATTTGTGCACGTCAAAACACATGGTCTGCATGCCTTGACATGCCCTCTGCGACGTGCGGTAACTCCACACCTTTGGTGCATGCTCTATTAGTATGGTTTACTGCAGTGCACCTTGGTGGAACAGAAGGACTTGTTTCGGAAACTGGTGTTCTGGGAGAAATCGCTGCCTCCTGCCCTCTCTCTGCCTCTTTGACACTAAGGTATCAATTCAGCCCCTCTGGGAGGGATCGTTTGTAGTTGGTGGGCATGGATTTCTCTTTCTGCAGGCAGCATTGGGGATGGCTGCAGGAAGAGACTGCACCGCTACTTCACATCCCTGCACTAGCCCTTCAGAGCTTAGCCCACTAAAGCTTATCCCTCGGGATTCTCTTGTGTCCAGCCTGCCTCCTGCTAAGGGGATGGTCAAGGCTAAAGGCTTGGGACACTCCCATCTTCCCCAGAATTCTTCTCCTTTCTTCAGCAGGCATAATCCTTCTGGTGGGGCAATTTGGACCCATCAGCCTCCAGGTCCTGCTGCTCCTTCTCTCACTTGGAGGACAGCCTCTCGCTGCGGAGCAAGCAGAGCCCATGAGGAGCCCCTTCTCAGAATCACCTATGGAAGAGGACGGACTCGGGTAACTCGGAAACTCTTCTGTGCTAAGGATCCTGCTTTGAATTCAAGAGGATCAGATAGTGACTCCATGTATGAAGATAATGAGCCTTGGGTGTCATTTGACTAGGATGATTCTCTCATTTGTTTCAGAAAGAGGAATTGGTGGCCTTGAGAGTTTCTTCTGTCCTGAGACTGTCAGATGCTGGGTCGACAGAGCAGGAACCTCAGGTGCATTCACTCTTGCAGGAGGTCAGGAAACCTTCCAGGACGTTTCCCTTCCTGAAGGTCCTGAAGAACATGCACGGAATAGGATGCGCCTGCCGCTGTGTTGAAAGGGGGCAGTGTCGCGAATAGGCTCTATACATTTCCTCCGGATGACCTCGATACCCGGATGTGGTTGCCCCCGATGGATGTGCAGGTGACTGACATTACTAAGTGCCACCAACATTCCAGTGAAGGGTGATGTGGCCCTTAAGGATCAAGTGGATCGCAAGATGGAGGCCTTTCTGAAGAGTCAGTTTTGGCCACCTCCCTTATTCTCCAAGTGGTTGTTTGCAGAGTCCTTACGACTTGTGTCCTCCATTGGATCCAATCGCTTCCATTGGATGACACTTTGCTACTCCTGGAGTTGGCAGCGACTTTTATGGCAGACATCATGTATGGTTTGGTCTGCTTGGTGGCCAAGGATATTGCGTTTTCCATGCTGGCATGTCACTGGCTTTGGCTTCGCCATTGGACAGCAGGCACAGCTTCCAAGTCTTGGCCATTTGGACTTCCCTTCAGTGGGAAACCTTTGCATTTGAGAACCTGGAGAAGCTGGTCATGGAGATTTCAAACCTTACCTTCTAGGGGATTGACTTAAAGGGCCTGGGAAGCGTGGCCTCTCCTCTGCTTTGCATTCTCTTTGCTCCCCCACCAGGATTCTCTGGGATTCAGGGACTCACAGAAGTACTGCCTAGGAAGGGCCGTCATTGCCTCCCTCCAGCTCCCGGTCCCAGAGTCGCTCTTTTTGAGGGTCTCATGGACCCCGCGAGGCATCCTCTTCCTCCAAGTCTGGATTCTCCAGTCAGACACAATGACAGGTTGGGGGCCCATTCTGGGGTGTCTCCAATCAGCAGCCAGCTCCGTCTCTTATTTCAGGAATGGGCCCATGTGACCAGTGGGTGATCGACATTCAGTTCAGCTACATGCTGGAATGCAAGGATCCCATCCTAGATGCTTTCCTGGTATCTCTTTACAGGTCTATGGCCAAGAGGGCCACTGTTCAGTCTACTTTGGAGAGGCTCCTCAGTCTCCAGGCCATAGTAACGGTGCCGCCTGCCAAAAGGGGTAAGGGCCGATATTCCATTTATTTTGTGGTGCCAAAGATGGATGCTCCTTCCACCGATTTCACTGGACAACAAAAAGTTTGCTTCCTGAACACTTTTACTTATTTAACAGGTTTTATATACCACCTTCTCCTTCAATCAAAGCGGTTCACATTGAAGGCATGTATATGAGTACGGGGTACCATACACTATTAGAATAACTAAAACTGAGAAAGAGTTAATTCTGTTCAGAACCTTGCTTAGAAATAAAACTTCATATATTAGCTTACTAGGTGAAGGTTTACATGTCCTGAAATAAAGAAAGGGCACGTTATACCCCAGTCTCTCTGTCTCAGGGATACCAGATAGCAGTCTCAGGGTTATTAGCTAAAATACTTTCAAGGTTAGTAATTAGTAATTAGTAGATATCAAGAAGCCGTAAGGTTAGAAGATATTAGGTTATCAGGAGTAAACAATTATGTCAATTAGGTCATTCTATATCTTGGAATCCTGTATGTCTCCTCATAATGGCCTATGTAACAGTAAACAATTATGTCTTGGACTTCATTTATGGCTCCACATTGACCCACACAGAATAAGTTGACCTACAATATGATAAACATACATGACGTATAATGATAAAGTGAAATTATGCTGTATCATCTAAAAAAGTCTTATAAATAAAGTGAACCATGACTAGTAGTTAGAGTAAACAGGGAGAACGTGCTTCTCTCCGTTTCTCTCCCCAAAGCTTTGGTGTATTTTCTATAGAACTTTGTTGTATTTATTGACTATTTGATAACCTTCCCATTGCTTGTGAGTGTGGTTCTTTGTAGCTTCAAGAGCCCAGTGAGGTTACTGGTGAGGGGAGAGTCAAGTAAGCTCTTCACACATAACAAATAAGTACATTATAAATAAGAAAAAAGGGGAGGAGGCATGCAGGATGCTAATACTACAAAACATTATTAATTATTGATGTCCTAATAGTCTCAAAGTGATTTCTGAATAGAAACGTTTTTAGCTGCTTCCGAATGTCCTTAATTTCTGTAACAGCAATCAGGGCAACTGGGAGACAGTTCCATAGGGCAGGTGTGTACTGCAAGGGATAGAGCCCTTGCCCCGAAGTAGAATGAATGGTTTTGGTGTACAAAGAAGGTGTCTTTATAGTATCAATAGTACTAAGCCTTCTAGGTCTGGTACTTGAGTTGAGAATGATGAGACTTCAGACTGTCAGCAGATAAGTTATGTTTAATTTAAAGATATTTAGTATACTTTTGAAAGAATGTGAGATATGATAGGAAGCCAATGGAGCTGATTCAAAATAGGGGTGATGTGATCATGCCAAGTGGAGCCTAATATGATACGGACCACAGTGTTTTGAACCAGTTGAAGAGGCCTGATAGTTTGCTTTGGAAGGCCAAGATAAATAGTGTTCTCCAGGACCCAGCAGGAAGTCAGTCCTCACATATGTGTGACGTCGGCGCCGACAGAGCCCTCGTGCGGAGCATTTCCCCAGCTTTCAAAGAAAGCCATTGGGAATGCAGCACGCATGCGTGGTCCCCTTCCCGCCCAAGGGTGCCATCTTGCTCAGTCGTCTTTTTTCTGTGGAGCCCAACGGATGTGTGTCGTCGTCACCCGGTAAAAAGTTGATTTTTTTCCTGCGTTGGATTCGTGTTTTTTTTGCCCGGTTCGACGCCAGTTCTCCTTCCCATCTGGGCCCAGTACACCGGTATCGAGCCCGGAGCTAGGTTTTCGGTTTGTGTCCTTCGTGACTAGCGTCCCGCTTTTTTTCTCTTTTTCACTGGCAGCCCGGTCTTTTGACTTTGCAGGGGTCCTTTTTCCCCCCATGGCTGCCAGCGGGTTCAAGAAGTGTGATTGGTGTAAGAAGCTGATGTCTCTCACCTACACACATGACTGCTGCCTCCGGTGCCTCGGGCCCGACCATGACCCGGTGATCTGTGTCCTGTGCGGCAAAATGTCCTCTAAGGCGCTGAGGAGCCGTCAGCATCAGCGTGAAAGACTCTTTTCTGACTCCGCGTCTGGCCGGGCCCGGACTTCGTCAGAGGCCTTGACATCTCGGGAGTCCGACCCCGAGCACCGTCGAGGCTCCTCTGAAAGGGGGTCTCCTTCTCAGGAACACAGAAGGAAGAAGAAACCTGTGAGGGCGGCGTCAGTGGACGCTCTTGGCCCCTCGAGGGCCAGGTCGCATAGCCCTGACCGCCGTCCCGGGTCCTCGGAGTTGGAGAGTCCTGCCAAGTTGCCTCGAGTAGAGCCAGAGTCCCTGAGTCATGTGAGTGCTGTTGTCCTCGTAGACTCCCCTCCGGGGGAGCCGACGTCAGGCCCGATGCCATTGGGGCCCGAATCGGGGGCTGCTGAGTCTCCTGAGCTGAGTCTCAGGTTGACAGCCTTGGAGAGCAGCTTGGCTGCCTTCATGGAGCAGCAGCGGGTACTGATAGCCTGTTTGACCGGTGCATCTGCCCCAACCACCGGGACCTTGACGTCCAAGTCGACCCCGGAGGCCAAGCCGATCCTCGAGTCGATGCGGTCTCAAGTCAATCCTCGGCCAAGGTCCCCCTCGGCCTCCCACTCGGGGCTGAGGTCGTCGACGCCGGTGCCCTCGGTATCGGGGCGAATGGCATCGGTGCCCGTCCGGAGCCGCTCGATTCCTCCTCGGAAGGGTCAGAGTGGGAGACGGAGGACGAGGAGTCCCCGGACACTTTCTGGACCCGGTGCGTCCCATTGGACTCACCGGAATCCGAACCTCAGAGACGGTCCCCACCGGAGGATACCCGGTTTTCGGACTTCGTGCAGGACATGGCCAAAGCCTTGGCCTTCCCCGCGGATCCCGAGGAGGAGCCTCGAGCCAAGGAGCTTGAGGCCCTCCAGTATGACTCTCCACCTAAGGAGGCCTTTACTTCCGCATGTGGGAGGCACCGGCCTCGGCGCCGGTTCTCAGCAAACGGGTCGATTCCATTTATCGAGTCCGTAAGAGCCCTGGGTTCCAGAAGGCACAGCTACCGCACCACTCCATGGTTGTGGAATCGGCCATGCATCGTCTGAAGAGTCAGAAGATGCACTCCTCGGTGCCCCCCGGCCGAGAGGCCCGGAGCCTGGATGCCCTCGGTAGAAAGTGCTTCCAGGGCTCTATGCTGGTTTGCCGTGTCCAGACTTACCAGCTGTCATGAGCATGTACCTCTGAGACCTGGCAAAGGAGATTGCCGGGTTCTCAGCTGGCCTCTCCGAGGAACCTTTGCAGAGGTGTAAGGCTTTGTCCTCAGGGATTCGAGAGTGCTCAAAGTTTTTCTCTCGAGCAGCCTATGATGGCTTTGAGGCTTCGGCGCGAGTAGCCGCGCCTGCCATCAGTGCACGCCGTCAGGCCTGGCTACAGTCATCGGACCTCGAGCCATGGCTGCAGAACTCGAGTCTGAGACTCTCACCAGGGCAAGGCTGTCCAAGAAAACTTCTGCCCCTTCTCAGAAGAAGAAGGGCTCAGGGAAAAAGCCCTTTTACCTGAGGAAGGCTACTGCCTACAAATCCTACCCTCAATTTCAGGCCTCTACAGCTCCCCATCAGGGTCAGCAGGCCAAGGGGCAGGGACATGGGCCCCGTAGGCAGAAAACCCCCAAGCCATCACCTCCGGCTTCTGCACAGCAGGGAGCGGGTTTTGACTCCCACTGCATAGCCTCTTCACCTCAGCTGGCTCCTCTCAGCACAGTAGGCCGGCTGACACTGTACGCCCACAGGTGGGTCAGCCATAACAGGCGATACCTGGATACTGAGCATAGTCCAAAAGGGCTATTTGCTCCACTTCAACCAGTTACCCCCCTCCTATTTTTCAGGGGAGCCTCCAAGACGCCTCTGCACAGGAACCTCCTACTTCAGAAGTTGGCAAGTCTTCTACAGGAGCAGGCAGTGGAACCGGTGCCTCACCACCTGATAGGGCGAGGCTTCTATTCCAGGTATTTTCTGGTACCAAAAAGGACTGGACGCCTCAGGCCCATCCTAGACTTGCGAAATCTCAAGTTCCTGGAGAGGGAAAAGTTCAAGATGCTTACCCTTGGAATACTGCTGCCCTATCTCCATTAGGGAGATTGGCTATGCTCCTTAGACCTGAAGGATGCTTATATTCACATCCCCATTCATCCAGACCACAGATAATATCTCAGATTTGTAGTGGGAGGAAATCATTTTCAATACAGAGTTACTTCCATTTGGCCTCACCTCCGCCCCCAGGGTTTTCACCAAGTGCCTGGCGGTGGTGGCAGCCTATCTCAGAAACCAGGGCATCTTTGTCTTTCCATACCTGGATGACTGGCTCATCAGGGGTCAGTCTCCACAGGAGGCCAGACATTCCACCCTTCACACTGTTTCTCTTCTCCAGCATCTAGGCTTCATTGTAAACTTCGCAAAGTCCACTTTGCTCCCCTCACAGAACATGGAGTTCATAGGGGCAAGCTTGGATACCCTCCAGGCGAAGGTTTATTTGCCCGAGAACAGGGCCCGCAGACTGATGGTTGACAACATACTTCAAGCATACAAAACCATGAAGTGCAACATGTCGCTGAAGATGGATTTTCTGCATTCACACTTGGACTTCTTCCTTGCTGATCTTGATGTAGTTGGCAACGAATATGGTGAAAGGTTTCATCAGGACATTGCAACGATGGAAGAGCGGTATCGGGGTAATTGGTACCCATCAGTGCTGGCTGACTGAGATGAGAAGATGCAGATGCATACAAATGAAAATCTGGAGCAAAACATTTTTAGCTCAGGTGAACTAAGAAACATAGAAACATGATGACAGAAAAAGACCACATGGCTTATCTAGTCTGTCCTTCCATATCAACCACTACAACAGAGTCCTTTTTTCCTTTAGAATCCTCTGTTTGTCCCATGCTGCTTTGAATTCAGATACTGTCCTCATCTCTACCACCTCCATCGGGAGACTATTCCATGGATCCACCACTCTTTCCGTAAAGAAATATTTCCGTATATCACTCCTGAATCTATCCCCTTTCACTCTCATCCCATGTCACATCGTAGCAGAGCTTGCTTTCAATTGAAAGAAGCTCTCCTCCTGTGCATTTATGCCACGGAGGTATTTAAACATCTCAGTCTTTCACCTCTATCCCGCCTTTCCTCTAAGGTGTACATATTAAGATCCTTAAGTCTGTCCTCATATGCTTTATAATGAAGACCACTAACCATTTTAGTAGCCACCCTCTGTACCGACTCCAGCCTGTTTATATCCTTTTGAAGGTGTGGTCCCCTGAACTGCACACATTACTCCAAATGAGGTCATACCAAAGACTTATAAAGAAGCATTATTACCTTCTTTCTTCTTTTGGCCATTCCTCTCCCTATGCAGCCAACCATCCTTGGACTCCAGAAACCTCACTATTTTCTCTTTCAGCAGCGTTTTCAATAATTTACTCACCGTCAAAGTTAAACTAACCGCTTTTGTGTAAAGGGACCACATGTGCCTCTCTCCAGTCCTTTGGTAACCCTCCCGACTTCGAGGCATTGAAAGGGTCAGTCAATAGAGCTGTTAGAACGTCCCCAAGTTCCCTCAGTATTCTAGGATGTATCCCTTCTGGTCCAATCACTTTATCTACATTGTTTAGCTAGTTTCTCACAAACAGAGTCTTCTGAAAATTGTTCAAGATGCCCCTCGCTTCTGTTCCTGTTTATTGGTGTTTTCTGAGGTCCTGCTCCTGGTCCTTCATCTGTGAACACAGAACAGAAGTATTTGTTAAGCAATTCCTCTTTATCCTCATCAGCTTCTACATATTCCATCCCTTCACCCTTGAGTCTGACAATACTACTTTTGTCCTTCCTCTTTTCACTAACATCTGAAAAATGTCTTATCCCCCATTTTATTGCATTGGCTATTACCTCCTTTTTTTAAAATCTTTGCTTTCCTGACTACTTTGCTAGGTTCTTTTAGTTTTTCCAAATATAGATGCCTGTCTTCTCCAGGACCAAGCAGGAAGTCAGTCCTCACATATGGGTGACGTCGGCGCCAACGGAGCCCCCGTGCGGAGCATTTCCCCAGCTTTCAAAGAAAGCCTTTGGGAATGCAGTGCGCATGCGCGGTCCCCTTCCCGCCCAAGGGTGCCATCTTGCTCAGTCTTCTTTTTTCCGCGGAGCCCGACAGATATGTTTTCATTTCACCCGAGGAAAAAGTCGATTTTATTCTGCGTGAACCCATTTTCTTCGGTTCGACGCCGGTTTCCCTTTCCCGCCTGGGCCCGATACATCGTTATCGAGCCCAGACCTCTTTTTTCGATTTTTGTCCTTAGTGACTAGCGTACGCGCCATTTTTTCTGTTTTCACTGGCAGCCCTGTCTTTTGACCTCGAAGGGGCCCTTTTTCCCTCGATGGCTGCCAGCGGGTTTAAGAAGTGTGATCGGTGTAAGAAACTGATGTCTCTCACCGACACACATGACTGCTGCCTCCGGTGCCTCGGACCCGATCATGACCCGATGATCTGTGGTCCGTGTGGGAAAATGTCCTCTAAGGTGTTTTCAGTTTGGGGTCTCAGGTAGCCCTAAGCTGGGGAGTTCCCATATGTGAGGACTGACTTCCTGCTTGGTCTTGGAGAAAGAGTAGTTACTCACCTGTAACAGGTGTTCTCCAGGAGCAGCAGGAATCAGTCCTCACAACCTTCCCTCCTCCCCTTGGAGTTGCAGTTGTACATAGTTTTTTTTTCATTTTTGTGTGCTGTTCTTAGCTATGTCATTTGACTGAGGTAAGATGGCACCTTTAGTCGGGAAGGGAACCGCACATGCGTGCCTGCATTCCCAAAGGCTTTCATAGAAAGCTGGGGAAATGCTCCGCTGGGGCTTCATCGGCGCCGATGACATCCATATATGAGGACTGATTCCTGCTGCTCCTGGAGAACACCTGTTACAGGTGAGTAACTACTCTTTCCAGGGATGCTTTCACCATCTCCATTTCCAGGGTTGCATAATGGTTCTTCAGGCCAAGGGCTGAAAAAGTTGGATTGGTGATTCTGCAGGCCCTGATGACTTGTGTCCAACCTTCGTCATTCTATAGGCATCCATCTTCTCCTCTGCTGGAGAGCTTGGTTGTTGCAAGAAGCATCTCATCAGTGTACATTTTGAAACGGCTGTTGGTCCACTTGATCTTTATGGTATAATGACTCTGTCTACTTTCCACCTTTTCATGATGATCTTGATCTTCTCAGCATCCTTCAACATGTATCCTTGAACATCTTTTAGCATTCCAATTTGAGGCTGGAATTTTCTCTTTAACTCTTGCAGCTTTAGAAAAGCTGATCTTGTTATTCTCTAATAGTTTGATTGTGTTTCCTTGCATGCCTCATTGTACTACTTCGCCTTGTCTTGTCTCTCTTCTGGCTTTAACTTCTCTACATTTCTAGGCAATTTTTACAGTTTCCTCAGTCATCCATTTTGGCTGTTTTTGCTTTATTCACCTTTTGTAGAGACTTCTCACATAGAGTACAACTTTCTTGATGTCATCCCATAACTCTTCTGGTGCTCTGTCATTTGTATCCAAAGCAACTTTTGGATTTCACAGGCAGCCTTTTTTTTAATTCCTTCATTTTCAAAATGTCAAATTAAATATCAAATCATTATACTTTGAAAAAGAAATACACCAGATAAAGAAGAAATAAGCAGTAAAGATAAAGAACAGTGGTAGTCCACAAAATAACACCAGGTTAGGGGGTGGAGTAGTACCCAAGAATCACTTTTCCACTGGAAAATGAAAAACTAAGAAAAGGAAAAAAAGAAAAGGTTAGGTGCATTGTCTCAATTGTTCAATATCAGACCCATTATATCTAAGGCTGATCCTTCAGCTTCTTAGCATCCAAAAACAGACTGAGCTGGGATGGTTCAGAAAAATGAAATATCGTGTTCTGATAGCACACTTCACATTTAAGAACATCAGAACATAAGAAATGCCGTTTGTCATATCCCGCTCTCTGCCTTAGGCTTGGAGGGCTGGGGTTGCCATTATTTATCGCTATTGAAGGTTAAATTAACTAACTTTCCTCTCATGATGCATGCTGGGAAAAGTAGTTTTCCTTCTGATAGAAAATAGTCATGAAGCCAGGGTTATAGGCAAAACTATAACAAAGTTTATTTCTCCCAAAAGCAAAGGTTCAAAGTAAATTGCATCAGGATACTTCTCCAGTATTTGTTCAAAAAGGTTCTTCATACAAGTGTGCTGGCTGAGCTTTTACATTCATTCAATCCAAATGTAGCTGCTTCTCACGCATACAGCAAAAGAACAAAAATTGGCAGCTTCCTTTACCAAAGAAAATATCTTCTTTTCTTTTGGTTACACTCAGCTTATACTATACAGTTTAGCAAAGGCTTTCAATACTGTCTGCAAAGCATAAAGTACAATCCATAGGTTGTTCTGACTGTAAGGAATCACTCTCCTTAGGGTCCACCTGCATTGCTTCAGGTTCTTGTGCTGCTGTGCTTTGCCAATAACTACTGGCCAATGCCTCAGGGTGTTTTCTCCCTAGAACTCCCTGTGGGTCTTTTAAACACAGTTCTAGTGAATAGGGGTAAGCAGTACCTGAGCCTGAGGAAACTCCGCTATGCAGCTATCTCCTGCCAGCTCTGGGGAAACAGTCCCTTGTCTTTTAGCTTAGGTTCCTCCCTGGAGCTCTGCCACGGTTCTCCGTTCCAGGCTGGGCTCTGCAGACTTCTGCACTGAGTCTTAGGCACCCACCTCTGAGCTCTCTGAAGCTTTTCTTTCAGTGCTGGGGTTTGAAGGTTTTCCTGCTCTTTCTCTCTGAGCACTCCAGACCACCTTCCTGTCCTTCCCCTTTCTGCACTGCTTGCTTCAGTTCCTTTCCTCCACGTGGCTTCCTTCCTCCAGCTACTGTGTTTCCTCCAGCTGTGCTCCCGTCTAGGCTGCTCTCTGTGCTGCTCCCCGTGTTGCTCTCCGTGTGGCTTCCTTTGCTGCCTCCCATGTTGCTCTCTTTGCTCACTCTCTAGCCTTGGTTTATATTCCTGTTCTCTGATCAGCCTCCCTGACTCTCTAGACAGGTGTTTGTAATCAGCTTCCAAGCCTGTTGCTACATCATCAGGGCTTGGGTGTGTCAGCTTAGCTTTTGAATCCCTGTGTTTGTTTTCTCCAGAGAAATGCTGGAACGTGTGCTTTTCAGGGCTGTGACCTTTCCTAAAGGTAGAATCATTCTTTTCTTCTACTTCCATGGGCTCACTAGAGTCTTCCTTATCACGCGTTCTAGGTCACACCAAGGTCCATCAAGCCCCCAGGTATCCCATTTCCAACAGTGGCAAACTAGGTCACAAGTACGTGGAAGGTTCCCAGAAAGGTTCTTGGGTTCCACAATGCTTGTCCTGGGGTAAGCAGTGGATTTCCAGGCTTTCCTCTAGGAACTTGTCCAAAACTTTATTTTAAACCCAGCTATACCGACAGCTTTTACTACATCTTGCAGTAACAAATTCCAGAGTTTGATTACGCTTAGAGAGAAAAAATATTAGTCTTACCCTTTCCTTATCATCCCTGCAGTCTAGTCCCAAACCTCCGTCCTCTCGCAGCTTGGAGACTGAGCATGTCACAATCTTTAGTGACAGTAGTATGAGTAGTCCAGGGACCGCCTCCATGATTCAGTTTTCTCAGTCTCCAAGCAGCGAAAGGAGGTGTGAGTCCAGATGTTCGGGACTCACTGGAGCAACGATAAGTCCAGAGAGAGGTTTAAATAATCTTAAGTAGTTTAGTATTTGATTTGGAAAGAAAAAAAGAGGCGAATGGCTCTTTAAATCGGCGAAATTTTAAAGTTGATTTGGTTCGGTAGTGCAGAGTCGATAGGAGCTTCCCCCTCTCTGCCGTGGGTGCGAGTGCAGAGAGCGTGTGGGAGCTGTGTAGGGGCCTCCGGCTGCAGTTTCCTTAGTGCGGGAGCAGAGCTGTAGAGGCGCACCGTTCCGGCAGAGCACACGGTCTGGGATCGTGCTCTGTGGCGGCAGTGTCAGTGGAAGATGCCCGACTACTGCCGGCGATTCTCTCAGGCACGTCGGTGGCTTTACTTTTCTTCCGGACAGCGTTTCTCTGCACCGGATATCTAGGGCACACGAAAGGTAAGCGCCGGAGGCTTTGGGGAGCGGCGTCTTTTTCCTTTTTTTTTTTGTTTACACTTGCAGTTCAGCCGTCTCTTTGCTGCGGGCAGGCCTAGACCGTGTGGCATTTGTGCGGGAAGCAGGGGACAGGGGTTTGCACTGCTTCGGAGGCCCGTTTGAGGTGGTGTTGTGGACACTGCAGGTATTTGTACTTTTGATGAATCTTCGGTAGGGCTGGTTAAAAAAAAAAAAAAAAAAAGAAACGAAAAACTGTTTTGGGGAGCTGTTCTCTGGGGAACAGTCTTTTCTCCAGGACCAAGCAGGAAGTCAGTCCTCACATATGGGTGACGTCGGCGCCGACGGAGCCCTCGTGCGGAGCATTTCCCCAGCTTTCAAAGAAAGCCTTTGGGAATTGCAGCGCGCATGCGCGGTCCTCTTCCCGCCCAAGGGTGCCATCTTGCTCAGTCTTCTTTTTTCCGCGGAGCCCGACGGACGTCGTTCATTTTTCCCCGAGGAAAAAGTTGATTTTCTCTATTTTTCTCTTTTTTCTCCGGTTTGACGCCGGATCCTTTTCCCGCTAGGACCGATACGCCGGTATCGAGTCCTTTTCTTTCTTTTTCGGTTTTTGTCCTTTGTGACTGGCGTTCGCGCCTTTTTTCTTTTTTCCCTGGCAGCCCGGTCTTTTGACCTAGCAGGGGCCCTTTTTCCCCCGATGACTACCAGTGGATTTAAGAAATGTGATCGGTGTAAGAAACTTATGTCTCTTACCGACACACATGACTGCTGCCTCCGTTGCCTCGGACCCGATCATGACCCGATGATCTGTGGTCCTTGTGGCAAAATGTCCTCGAAGGCGTTGAGGAGTCGGCAGCACCAGAAGGATAGAATTTTTTCTGACTCCGCGTCCGGCCGGGCCCGGACCTCGTCAGAGGCCTCGATGTCTCGGGACTCCGGCCCCAAGCAGCGTCGGGGTTCCTCTGAGCGGGGGTCTCCTTTGCGGGAACATCGCAGGAAGAAGAAACCCGCGAGGGCGGCGTCGGTGGACGCTCCTGGTTCCTCGAGAGCCAGGTCGCATAGCCCCGATAGCCGTCCCAGGTCTTCGGAGTCGGAGAGGCCTGCCAAGCATCCTCATGTCGAGATGGAGTCTCCTGGACACGTAAGTGCTGTTGTCCTCTTTGACTCTCCTCCGAGGGAGCCGACGTCGGGCCCGATGCTGTCGGGGCCCGAGTCGGGGGCTGCTGGGTCTCCTGAGCTCGGACTCAGGTTGACGGCCTTGGAGAGCAGCTTCGCTGCCTTCATGGAACAGCAGCGGGCATTGATCGCCGGTCTCACCGGTGCATCTGCCCAGACCACTGGGACTTCGACGTCCAAGTCGACCCCGGAGGCCGAGCCGATCCTCGAGTCCATGCGGGCTCGAGTCGATCCTCGGCCACAGTCTCCCTCGACCTCCCGTTCGGGGCCGAGGTCGTCGACGCCGATACCCTCGGCGTCGGGGCGGAGGGCATTGGTGCCCGCCCGACCGGAGCCGCTCAATTCCTCCTCCGAGGAGTCAGGCTGGGAGACGGAGGACGAAGAGTCACCCGACACCCATTGGACTCGGTGTGTCCCATCGGACTCGCCTGAGTCCGAACCTCGGAGACGATCCCCACCGAAGGATACCCGGTTCGCGGACTTCGTGCGGGATATGGCCAAGGCCTTGGCCTTCCCCACGGATCCCGAGGAGGAGCCTCGAGCTGAAGAGCTCGAGGCCCTCCAGTATGACTCTCCCTCGAAGGAGGCCTTTACTGTTCCGGTTCCTCCGATGCTTGAGCGGCTGCTCTTCCGCATGTGGGAGACCCCAGCCTCGACGCCGGTGTTAAGCAAGCGGGTTGATTCCATCTATCGAGTCCGCAAGAGCCCCGGGTTCCAAAAGGCACAATTACCGCACCACTCCATGGTTGTGGAATCGGCCATGCATCGGCTGAAAAGTCAGAAGATGCACTCCTTGGTGCCTCCCGGCCGGGAGGCCCGGAACCTGGATGCCCTCGGTAAGAAGTGCTTCCAGGGCTCTATGCTTGCTTGCCGTGTCCAGACATACCAGCTCTACATGGGCATGTACCTTCGAGACCTGGCAAAGGAGATTGCCGGGTTCTCTGCTGGCCTCTCCGAGGAACCTTTGCAGAGGTTCCAGGTCTTGTCCACCGGTATTCGAGAGTGCTCGAAGTTTATCTCTCGAGCAGCCTACGATGGCTTTGAGGCTTCGGCCCGAGTAGCCGGGGCCGGCATCGGTGCCCGCCGACAGGCTTGGCTACAGTCATCCGACCTCGAGCCATGGGTCCAGGACAAGTTGGTCGATGTCCCCTGCCGAGGTGAAAACCTCTTTGGCAAGCCCATGGCTGAAAAGGCTGCAGAACTCGAGACCGAGACTCTGACCAGGACTAGGCTTCCCAGGAAAACCTCTGCCCCTTCTCAGAAGAATAAGGGCTCGGGGAAAAAAGACCTTTTACCCGAGGAAGTCATCTGCCTATAAACAATACCCTCATTATCAGGCCTCTACAGCTCCCCAGCAGGGTCAGCAGGCCAAGGGGGGCAGGGTCAGGGGCCCCGTAGGCAGAAGGCCCCCAAGCCACCAGCACCGGCCCCTGCTCAGCAGGGTAGGGGTTTTTGACTCAAACAGCATAGCCTCTTCTCCTCAGCTGGCTTCACTCAGCACAGAGGGCCGGCTGGCCCACTTTGCCCACAGGTGGTCAGCCATCACATCAGATGCCTGGGTTCTTCACATAGTACAAAGGGGCTATCTTCTCCATTTTCACCAGGTACCTCCCTCCTACTTTCCAGGGGAGCCTCCAAGACCCTCTCTGCACAAGGACCTACTCCTTCAGGAGTTAGCAGGTCTGCTACAGGATCAGGCTGTGGAACCGGTGCCCCACCACCTGAGAGGTCACGGCTTTTATTCCAGGTACTTTCTGGTACCAAAAAGAACAGGAGGCCTCAGACGCATCCTAGACTTGCGAAACCTCAACAAGTTCCTGGAGAGGGAAAAGTTCAAGATGCTTACCCTTGGAATCCTGCTGCCCTACCTCCAGCAGGGAGACCGGCTATGCTCCTTAGATCTAAAGGATGCCTATAACTCACATCCTTATTCATCCAGACCACAGACAATATCTCAGGTTTGTTGTGGGAGGAAACCACTATCAGTAAAGAGTACTGCCCTTTGGCCTGTCCTCCGCTCCCAGGGTGTTCACCAAGTGCCTGGCAGTGGTGGCGGCCTACCCGAGGCTTCAGGGTCTTTTTGTGTTTCCGTACCTGGACGACTGGCTCATAAGGGGCCAATCTTCCCAGGAGGCCAACCAGGCCACCCTTCGCACTGTGGCTCTGCTTCAGCACTTGGGGTTTGTCATAAACTTCGCAAAGTCCACTTTGCTTCCGTCCCAGAGCTTGGAGTTCATAGGGGCCAGGCTGGACACTCTTCAAGCAAAGGGTTTTCTGCCTCTGGACAGGGCCCACAGGCTCATGGATCTGGCCAGCCAATTTTGCAGCAATTCCCTGGTCTCTGCCAGGCAATTCCTGAGACTACTCGGCCATATGGCTTCCACGGTTCATGTTACCCCCAATGCCCGCCTCCACATGCGGCCTGCTCAGTGGAGCCTTCGCACTCAGTGGCATTAAGCCACAGGGAGTCTTGCAGACTCAGTAAAGATATCCGACCTCCTGGTCTCCTCTCTGCAGTGGTGGCTTCATCTTTCGAATCTGGTACTCGGAGTTGTTTTTCAATCCCTCCTCATTCTCAGGTGCTGACAACAGATGCTTCTCTTCTAGGTTGGGGAGCACATTGCCAAGGGACATGTACTCAGGGTCTCTGGACTCCTTGGGAGGCTACTCAACAGATAAACTTCCTGGAGCTACGGGCGATACGCCTAGCTCTGAGAGCCTTCTTCCACCTCGCCACTCACCAGTCTGTACTGGTCCAGACGGACATTCAAGTTGCCATGTTCTATGTGAACAAACAAGGCGGCACAGGCTCCTTCCTTCTTTGTCAGGAGGCACAGCGGCTGTGCTCTTGGGCTGTCAATCACGGAATCCTTCTCAAGGCTGTCTACCTCCCAGGTCAGGAAAATTGCCTGGCAGACAGACTGAGCAGGATCCTGCAACCACACGAATGGTGCTTGAACCCAGTGATGGTTCAGCAGGTCTTTCTCAAGTGGGGACTCCCCACCATGGATCTCTTCGCCAGTCCTCTGAACCAGCAACTCCCGAGATTTTGCTCCAGACAACCGCATCCTCTCAGAGTAGCAGCGGATGCGTTTCTGATCTCGTGGTCCACAGGCCTACTGTATGTGTTTCCTCCCACTCCCCTAGTGTCCAGAATGCTGTTCAAAGTCCTCAAGGACGGGGTTTCATTGATTCTCATAGCCCCCAGGTGGCCGAGGCAACCGTGGTTTCCCGCTTCTGCTACAGCTGGCGGTGGACACGCCTATTCCTCTAGGGTTTCAACACAATCTCCTTTCTCAGGATCAGGGGTCTCTCTTGCACCCCAACCTCCAGTCCCTTCATCTGATGGCCTGGCTGCTGAAAGGGTAGTCCTAGCTCCCCTACTACTGCCTCGAGAGGTGGAGGATGTAGTCTTGGCCTCTTGGCGTCAATCCACCAGGAAATCCTACGCTCTTAAGTGGCGTAGATTCTCTGCCTGGTGTGCTCAGTACAGCGAGAATCCCTTCTCGTGCTTGGTTGCGGTAGTATTGCAATATTTGCTCTACCTCTCCAATCTGGGCCTTAAGTCTAACTCTGTCAGAGTTCACCTTAGTGCTCTCTCAGCACACCACTCGCCGGTGGACGGAAGGCCTCTTTCCAACCACCCTTTGGTGGCTCGTTTCCTCAGGGGCCTCCTTCTGCTTAAGCCTCCTTTGCGTCCACTGACCCCTGAGTGGGATCTGAATGTGGTCTTACAGCGGATTACTTGTCCGCCTTTTGAACCTATGGCTACCTGCCCTCTCCGTTTTCTTTCCTGGAAAACCTTATTTCTGGTAGCTCTCACCTCTGCTAGGCGAGTGAGTGAACTGCAGGCGCTAGTGTCTGATCCTCCTTACACTAGGTTCTACAGGAATAGGGTAGTCTTACGGACTCACCCTAAGTTTCTTCCTAAAGTTGTCTCACCTTTTCACCTCAATCAGGAGGTGGTTCTTCCAACCTTCTTTCCTGGGCCGCATGCCAGCCGGGCTGAGATGGTCTTGCATACCCTGGACTGTAGGAGGGCATTATCTTTCTACCTTGACCATACGCAGGAGCATCGAAAGGCTGTTCAGCTTTTCATTTCTTTTGACCCCAATAAGTTGGGGCTCCCTGTCTCCAAGCGTACGTTGTCCATCTGGGTCGCTGACTGTATCGCCTGGGCTTATGGAGCAGCCGGCCTCTCGTTGGAGGGTCGAGTCACGGCTCATTGTGTCAGGGTGAAGGCTGCATCAGTGGCTCATCTCCACTCTGTTCCGTTGGCAGACATCTGCCGGGCCGCTACTTGGTCTTCAAGCCA
Source organism: Ichthyophis bannanicus (assembly GCA_033557465.1). NCBI lineage: Eukaryota > Metazoa > Chordata > Amphibia > Gymnophiona > Ichthyophiidae > Ichthyophis > Ichthyophis bannanicus. Next base: position 214,388,550 of record CM066037.1, read on the forward strand.
GACTTTTGCGGCCCATTACTGCCTTGAGCGGGAGTCCCGCAGGGACAGTGCTTTCGGACAGGCAGTACTCCATAATCTCTTTGGGGTTTAGGCAACTCCTAACCTCAGGCCCTGGTGTTGGGCTACCGGTCGGGGGGCGTTCTCAGAGAAGATTCCTTCCTTCTGTGCTGACGAGCTAGAGGGAGCTCATTTTTCCGCTTGAGGTCTCAAGTAGCCTTAAGCTAGGGAGTCCCATATGCGAGGACTGACTTCCTGCTTGGTCCTGGAGAAAGAGTAGTTACTCACCTGTAACAGGTGTTCTCTAGGAGCAGCAGGAATCAGTCCTCACAACCCTCCCTCCTCCCCTTGGAGTTGCAGTCATATGATTTGTTTTTTGCTAATTTTTTGCTGTCTTTTAGCTATGTCATCAGACTGAGCAAGATGGCACCCTTGGGCAGGAAGAGGACCACGCATGCGTGCTGCAATTCCCAAAGGCTTTCTTTGAAAGCTGGGGAAATGCTCCGCACGAGGGCTCCGTCGGCGCCGACATCACCCATATGTGAGGACTGATTCCTGCTACTCCTGGAGAACACCTGTTACAGGTGAGTAACTACTCTATCTCCATTTATGCCTTCTAAGCATCGGTGCCTCCTGTGTGGGGTGCGTAGAGGGACCTTTTCGGAGATAGGGGTGTGCAGAGGCTATTCCTAAGAAATGGTCCTGGCGGAGTTGGCAGAGCATGAGGCAGGAGAAGGCGCTAGGGAGGTTTCTGGGGAGGCAGAAACTCTGCCTTCCTCTGCGGTAACTCCGCAGCCGATATCAGGTCCTTCCTCGGCTCTAGAGGTGCCCTTACCCCAGCCGCCTTTGGAAAGGGGTTTGGGGGCTATATTTTCCCAGCAATTTTTGTCTTTGCTCCAGCAGGCTCTGTGAAGTTCCGGGACTGAGATACCATGGCCTGCGGCAGAGGGGGTTCGTGGAGGGAAAAGACCGGGGACTCCGTTGGAAGGTGCAGAGGGTAGTATTCCAGCCAAGAAGACAAAGCTATGAGAGGACAGTTCAGAAAAGACCTTGCCGGTGGAAGTACAGTCCGAGCTTTTAGAGGACTCGGACATGGAACAGTATCTGGAAGAAGGTGAAATACCGGAGCCATAGGATCACGCGCGGGTAGTCCGAGTGTTCCGGAGAGAGGAACTATCGGCGCTCATAGCGGAGACGCTGAAAGCCTTATATATTCCGACAGCGGGCCAGGAGAAGGATACCACTTTGGAGGATCCCTTATTATAGGCCATTCGAAAGTCTCAACGCGCGTTTCTCATTCATAGGGTATTTAAAGAAATGATTCAAGAAGAATGGAATATGCCAGAGGCGAATCTCAAGGGCTCCAGGGTGATGGCTCGTCTGTATCCGCTTGTGGAACCGGATAAGGAGATTTTTAAATCTCCCAAGGTGGATGCGGCAGTGTTGGCAGTGACAAAAAAGACAATTCCAGTAGAGGGTAGTGCCGCTCTTAAGGATTCTCAGGATAGGTGGCTGGATACTCTGCTTAGGCAGGTGTTTGAAGTAAATGCTCTCTCCATACAAGCTGCGATTTGTGGAGCTTGGGTGGCAAGGGCATGCCTTCGATGGTCACAGAGACTGAAAGCTCTACAGGTTGAGGAGGTGACAGAGGAAGCGGCTCGCATCGAATCGGGGGCGGCATACGTGGAGGATAGTCAATATGATCTGATTAGAGGTTTGTCTAAAAGTATGGCGTCGGTAGTGGCGGCTCAGAGATATCTCTGGCTCTGTAATTGGGCCGCGGATGCGGCCTCTAAGGCGCGACTAGGCAAACTGTCCTTCAGAGGGAAGCTCCTCTCTGGGGAAGATCTGGAGAAGCTGGTTAAAGATTTTGAAGAGTCAAAGGGGGGCAGGTTGCCGGAGGACAAACAAAAGCAAGGTTGTCCCATGTCGCCCTCCAAGAGTCAACAGCGGGAGTTTTGGCGCTTTCGCCAAACGAGATTTGGTCAATTTCAGAGAGGGCGTTCCCAGTATAGATCCTCGGGATTTCGAGGGGCGGTCAGAGGTTTCAGGGCCTCTGCTTCCTCTAACATCAAAAAGCCACAATGAAAGGACGCAGGTCCAGGTAGGATTGGTTCCGGTGGGAGGTCGCTTAAGAGACGACTTTCCTATCTGGGCCCAGATAACATCGGATCGGTGGGTGTTGGAAGTCATGCAAATAAGGTATGTGCTTGAGTTCCAACGTCTGGTGAGAGACGCTTTCATTCAGTCCCCTTGCAGAACGGGATTGAGGGAAAGGGGGATGCGAGAGACGTTGGACAGGTTGTTGGCGCTCAGGGTAGTGGTACCGTTTCCGACAGTCCAGTGTGGCTGCAGTCGATACTTAATATATTTTATGGTGCCCAAAAAGGAATTTGCATTGAGACCAATTCTGGATCTGAAAAAGGTAAACAGGTGCCTTCGGGTATCATTTTCGCATGGAAACGTTGAGGTCGGTTATAGTGGCAGTTCAACTGGGCGAATTCCTCACATCGTTAGATCTCTCAGAAGCCTATCTCCCCTTACCGATCAGGTTGGAACATCAACGCTTCCTTTGTTTTGCAGTGCCTATGGGGCACTACCAGGTCCAAGCAATGCCGTTCGGTTTGGCAACAACTCCAGGATGTTCACCAAGGTCATGGTGGTAGTGGCGGCAGCGTTGAGGAAGGAAAGGGTGTTGGTTCACCCTTACTTAGACGATTGGTTGATTCGAGTGGTCGAGACAGGAGAGCGAAGGAGCAGTGAGCCGAGTGGTGGTTTTCCTTCAATCCCTCGGATGGGGTAGTCAATGTAGCAAAGAGCAAATTGGTGTCGTCGCAGCAGATAGAATACTTGGGGGCGCGGTTCGACACGGACGGGGCAGAGTGTACCGGCCGCAGGACAGGATTCAGAAATTAAGGGGCTTAGTCCAAGAGTTTCTGAAGAAACAGGCGCCCTCAGCATGGCAGTATTTGCAGCTCTTAGGGACAATGACAGCCACGCTAGAGTTAGTACCATGGGCCAGGTTGCACATGAGACTGCTGCAAAGAGCGTTGCTCAGGAGGTGGTCGCATCAGTCCAGTAAGTTGTTCCAGAGGTTGGTTTGTCCACTAGAAGTGCGACAGTCTCTGCAGTGGTGGCTCGTTCTGGGGTGTCTGGAGAAGGGAATGCCTTTCGAGGCTCTGAATTGGAAGGTGTTAATGACAGATGCCAGTCTATTCGGCTGGGGTCTCACTTTGAGGGCCAGTACGCACAAGGCCAGTGGACGGAACAGGAAAGGAGTTGGTCGATCAACAGGTTGGAGTTGAGAGAGCAGTTACATTGGCTCTGAAAACCTTTCAAAAACGTCTTCAGGGATCTGCGATTTGAGTATTGTCGGACAACGCCACGGCGGTGGCATACATCAATCGACAGGGCGGCACCAGCAGTGTGGCGCTAGAAGAAGAGGCAGGGGGTCTGCTAAGTTGGGCCGAGTCGCACATAGAAGCGCTTTCAGCGGTACATGTAGCGGGAGCGGACAGTGTGACAGCGGATTTTTTGAGTCGGGTTAAGGTGGACCCAGGGGAATGGGTCCTCAATCCGGAGGTTTTTGGCTTGTTGGTACAACGCTGGGTGCTGCCGGCGATATCCCATGTTAATGCAATTTCTAGGCTAACTCATTGGGTGATCGCGTCATGTGAACATTTTATTGATCATTCAGGTTGTTATAAAAACTCGTAAACCTGAGTAATCCGCATGCGCGGCGCTTTTCCAACAGTTGGTCAAATCAGTAAGGAATCAAACCATATGAAGTCACGGAAGGTCGGCAGCATCGTTTTGCAATGAGTAATCTCATGAACTTAAGGCAATGAGGTTCCCCTGATGAACCGCGGACAGTGAAACGCCGCAGTGGGACCCCAATGAGAGCGTCGGGAACTCAGTGAAATTGACGTACAGACTTCAGCTTATGCAACACTTTTGAGATAAATTGGCGTACAGATTCCAGCCTATGCAATATTTTTGAGAGCTTGGATCACAGCAGCATAGCAGCACAGTGCCAGTTAAGTGCTATTTTTTTGAATATATGAATATTTGAATGATTTTGGCATATGCGCTTTTTAATACCAAGTCTAAAAGTCTGGAACTATTACTATCACTTTCATTAGCGTGGGGCATGTTTTATAAAATAGGTTTCCATAAAAAGGTCATTGATGTGATTGCGAGCTACAGCTGTGGAGATTCTATTCAAATAGCCCGGCTGGCTACAGACTGAGACCTTTGGAAATCTGAAGATCTGGTTAACTATTATTTAATTAGCTGAGAAGTGAGTAGACACATATATTATTGTGTTATTTTTGAGCGCAACTCTGGACATTATTTGCATATCGCTCAGTTAGAGACTTAGGTATTGGGGTTAATAAGATGACAACAAAAGGTCCCTTCCAATGCGGTGCCAATGGTGTCTTTCTCCACTCTTTGATCCACACCGAGACTCCAAGCTTGAGAGGATGCAGGGCTTCTGTTAGATGGATGGGCAGCTGAGCTTCTATCCATGTCTGAAGACTCTGCAAAACAGAACTTAAAACCAATAGTTCTTGTCTAGTAATTTCATCTAATCTGTTGCATATCTCCTTTTATTCCTTGTGCAAAGGCGGAGGTTGCCCATACAGAATCTCAAAAGGGGAAACTCCTAAAGACTTAGTAGGGGCTAAGCATATCCTAAGAAAGGCTATAGAAAGAACTCAGAACTGGGGCCACTTCAGGTGAACCTCTTGACAAAGATTAGATAACTGTGATTCCAGGGTTCTATTCATACGGTCTACTCTTCCTAAACTCTGAGGTCTGTAGGCAGTATGCATCTGATAATGTAAATATCTCGGGGCCATTCTTAATGGACTTGCTTCCTGAGGTTATCAACCCTCATTCTTTGTACAGGGGGCCCCATGTGCATGCAAGGTTGTAGGGGCATACTTGGAATCTGTGTACACATTTAGACAGAGCCCTTCTCCTATTGTCAGTGCTCTAGTAAGAGCTATCAGTTCAGCTTTCTGTGCTGAAGTTCCTGGGGCCAGAGCTGTGGACTCAACTAGCAGATCAAGGGTCACCACTGCATATCCGGCACAACAATGTCCATTAATGATGACAAGACTGCTTCCATCTACAAAGAAAGTCCGTTCAGGGTTCTCCAAAGGAACATCAGTCAAATCCGGGCGGCTTGAGAATATAGTGTCCATAGTTTCTAGACAGTCATGATCAGGGGGGGTCAAGACCAACTGGTAACAGCGTAGCAGGATTCAAAGCTTGACTGACCTTCAGTTGTATCTGGGGGTTATCACACAACATGCTCTGATACTTCAACTTTGTGTTCCATAAGGGTCAGAACAGAGTGTGGTACAGTAACTTGAAGATTCTGTCTCAAAGTGAGCTTGTCTGCTTTGCTCACTAGGAGGGCTGTAGCTGCAACAGCTCTCAAACAAGGGGGCCAGCCTTTTGCAACTACATCCAATTGTTTTGACAGATAGGCTACTGGCCGTTGCCAAGATCCAAGAGATTGAGTCAACACTCCTAGAACATTTCCTTGTGACTCATGAACATAGAGACTGAAAGGTTTATTGGACATCTGGTAGACCCAGAGCTGGTAATAACATCAGAGCGGCTGCATCCTGTTCAGGTCCCCATTCCAATGGAGACTTTTCCATACCTGTGGTAGCTTGATACAAGGGTTTTGCTAGCAGCGCAAAATTGGGGATCCATATACGACAGTACCCCGCGGCACCCAAGAAGGCTCACTTGCCTCCTGGTGGTTGGAGCAGGAATACTGCATACAGCTTCTTGGCGTTCTGGTCCCAGGCGTCGAATTCCACTGGACAACTGGAATCCCAGATATTTAACTTGTTTGACATAATCACGCCTTGGCTCTTGAGACTTTGTATCTAGCCTCATTAAAAAGGTGCAAGAGTTCACTGGTGGCTTGTAGATACTCACTTTCTGAATTTGTGGCTATGAGCAGGTCGTCCATATACTGAAGAAGAACCCTGTGTCCTGGGTTGAGTAGCTTGAGAGATCTTGATTTAAGCAGCACTGAAGAGAGTAGGTGAATTCTTAAATCCTTGGGGTAATCGAGTCCAGGTGGGTTGGCCCCGCCTTCCTGTTGTGGGGTCTTGCCATTCAAAAGCGAACAAAAGTTGACTGGTGGGGGCTAAGCGTATGCAGAAAAAGGCATCTTTCAGATCCAGGACAGTGAAATGAGTAGCCTCAGCGGGGATCAGCCCCAAGAGAATATAAGGATTTGGTACCACTGGGTGTATAGTTTCAGCTGCAGCATTCACTTGCCTCAGATCTTGTACTGGGCGGTAATCCCCTGTCCCAGGTTTCTTAACTGGGAGGAGGGGGTGTTCCAAGGTGACTGGCACTCCTTGAGAAGTCCATACTTCAGCAGTTTCATTAAATGGCAGTGGATACCTTCAATGGCTGGTCGGGGAAGAGGATACTGCTTCACATGCACTGGTTCCGCTCCTGGCTTTCGGGGTGACAATGACAGGGGCTATGTTCTTCGCTAGGCCAGGTAGATTATCTTCTGCCCATACTTCAGGTGGGGCTAAAAGGTTAGGAGGTATACAGGAACTAGCTGGCTTGATTGGAGATGCACTATAGAACCGCTACTCTTCTTCTCGGGGAACAGTCAGCACCATCAATCCAGCAGGCTTTGGGTTCACAGTCATTTGCATTTCTCCCCCTTCAGCAAAGGATATCTGTGCCTAGAGCTTTGCAAGCAGATCTCGGCCTAAAAGTGGAATAGGGCATTCAGGCATATACAAGAATTGATGCGTTATTTTCTGTCCCCCTAGTTCACACATACGGTTCTGCAAGAAAGGCTTTGTGGCCTTAGCCCCAGTAATTCCATAGTCTCCAGCAAATCCCTTGCTAAAATTCCTAGTCATACATTTCATCAAAATATGCGTGGACTCTGACCCCCCCCCCCCCCCCATGGTGACGTACTTGACAACAGACAGAGGGGGCGGGCAGTCAGGCTGCATTTTCCTGTAGACTAAACATAATGGATGTGTGTGCTCATTCTAAATAGGAACAATTTAGATAAAGTCCTTAAAATATAAAACTATTATTTTGCAACATGTTATAACAATCCCAATAGAAAGAACTATGGCTCCTAACATGACGGCCACATATCTGTTACATATGACTGGAATAAAAATACTTGGCATGGTAACTAACTGCCAGCCGTAATCAGCACATAAGCTGAACAATGTCTCTGCAGAAGAAATTACTTTAAATCGTACAGTTCAGAAAGCAGACATTGCATTCCCTCAGGATTTAAACCATTTTCAAGTCGCGATCTGGTACTACTGGCTCGGGATGCTTCATAGTCCTGTCAGGGTTCTTAACCTCTACTTCAAAGGTCAAAGGAAAAACAGAAGCAGTTTCTCTATCATTTCTGTTTGAACCATTACAGTGCTTGCTGAAAATTTGAACATAAAAAGACACAAGACAAGGCTAAGCCCACAAATGCATTATACCTATAGCTCTACAGAAATCCTTCTCACTTGGTCTGAACAGGAACAGTTAAGGAACTCGAACGGGGTTAATAATTCTGACTAAACATTCTTATTAAATGATATACAATACATGACCATAGCAGAAGGAACATCACTATTAGAACATATTGAATAAAACAGGTACAATTTTCCTGAAATAAGCACAAATTAACCCAGCTGCAGAACGTTGAAAATAAGCCTTCACAGGGTTAACTGATACTAAACATTCCTTTGTACAGACACGCCCCTTCTCTCTCTGCTTGCCCGTCTCACGCTATGCTGAAGAAAATAAAATCACAGAGGCAGCTGTCTTTGTACGTAGAAGTGACTCCTGAGTTTGTTGCTTTATTTCTCCTCGTCCTTTCTCAGTACCATTTCTCAATCGGTAAACTGTTTCAACAGATAACAAAACCAAATACAAACAGACAATAAGGGAGACAAACACCAAACACTTTCTCCTTTTCGCGACCTGGCAATGCACTAGTCAGGAGCCAGCACCTCGCTTGGTCTGTATTCAAGACCTCTCATTCACACACACAGACATTCAAGACAGAATTAAATCCCAACATAAATAAATCCCAATAAACAGAATAAATCCCAATAAAACCTGACTGACTGACACTGGCTGAGGGGTTGGTGGGTTTAGTCTCTGCTTATACCTTTAAGACTTCTGAGACCTACTAGGACCACCCCGAGAGGTGATCAGACTCTCAAATGCTTATTCCAGACTCCCGACGGACTGATAGACTGACTGATTAGCAGAAAATTGCTACTCACCGGATCCGGTTCCCGATATCAAACCAGTACATGGGTTGGATCCTGGACTCCCCTCGGGTTCAGAGGTGTTGGCCAGCCAGAGCCAGCAACCTGCGGAGGCAAGGAGGAGCCCCCCCGATACAAGAGGAGCGGGCAGCGCCAGAGGCTCCCCTGCGATCAGTCAGGTGCGGCACCAGCCGGACCAAACCTCTTGAGGTGAGAAGTCGTGGTATAATTCTTTTAGACACCCATACTTGGTGTCTAAAATGTTTGGGTCCTGACCATTGCTCACTGGCGTGTCTTTCCTGCTGGACTTCAAACAGAAGAAATCTTCAGAATCGAGCACAGCTCAATACCCGGTTCACATCGCACTCGATGTCACCAGATAGAATATCTCCACAGAATCAGGTAACCAAACAAAAGTCTGTAAAGACTAGCCAGTCCTCGAATGGTAGATCTCCTTTCCAGTATCGAGATTGCTCCGGCTTTGCCCTCGAGGACATTTTGGCAATAAAGCCCCGGCGGGAGTCTTCGGGCTCCAAAGCATTAACAGGGCTTCAGGTTGTTCCTGGGGTTCTCACCTCGGTGAACATACCTGGGCCATGCTTGGTGGTTGTGGCCACTTCGAGCGGTACAGACACCCCGGCATCGGCTACGGTGATGGATGAAACGCTCCTCATCGATGAACGTAGTCTAGTGCTCTCGGTTACTTCGGTACTGTCAGAGTAGCTGCAGACCGTTCCTCCAGTATTGATATCGCCTTCGGTACCGGTATCGACATCGGCATCGGTGTTGGTACCGTCCATTCTTGCTTCGATAGACTCGATTCCTTCGATGCCGAGCCTGGAATAGATCCCTAGCATGGATGATTTGGTACTGACTCGTCTCGGTATCAACTTCGGGTGGTACCGAAGACATCGATTTAGGGAGAATCCGATGCTTCATCCTTTCAAGTCTTCCGATACCGATGACTGGGATGAGCCCATCGGTACCAAGGCTGAATCTTTAACAAGTCTAGCCTTTACCCCTCATTTTAGAGGGTCCTCCTCAGGGGAGATTTCTTTTCAAGCTTTTCTGCTTGATATGGCGAGGTTATTTGCCATTTCTATACCTGGTGAAGAGCCCTTACCAGGGCATTCAGATACCCTGCAATCCCCCTGGTTGCCAAAGGAGCTAATCATGCTTCCTTTGCATCAGATATTACAAGATCTACTTTTAAAGATGTGGGAAACTCCTTTAACGGTATCACCACATTCTCAGACACTTGAAACTAGGTACAAAGTGCCACCTTCTCCAGGTTTTCAAAAGACTCAACTTCCTCATCATTCTATTGTAGAATCAGCAATGAGGCGTATTAAGAGTGCAAAGAAGCACTCTTCTTATCTGCCAGGTCGTGAGTCTAGGACTTTAGATTTATTTTTATTTATTTATTTAGTATACATTTGTATACCGCTACTTCCAGCGATCAGCAGCGGTTTGATCCTTTGGACATCGAAGCTTCCAGGCGTCGATGCTTTCAGCAAGGATTATCTCATATATTTTCTATATGGGATTGTCTCTTGAAGAGGTCACAAAGAGCTTAAAGCTTTTGAACCCTTTCATTCAAGAGCATAAGAGAGCAAACTATTTCTTACTAGTCAATCATGCTCAGAATATCTCTAAGTTCCTTAATCGTGCTTCCCTAGACTGTTTTGAATCTATTAGCAGAATGTCTGCTATAGCCATAGGAGCACGACGCCTGGCCTGGCTCCAAGCTTCAGACTTGGACAAATGGGTACAAGAAAGGCTGGGAAATACTCCTTGTACTGGTGAAAATCTCTTTAACAAGGATGCTTTATTTCAAGCTACTCGGTTAAACACATGCTTTTACTGTCAGAGGATTGTCAAAAATTTCCTCTATCCCAGCCAATAAAAAGCTTTATCCCCCTAGGGGAAAAAAGTTATCTCCAGGAACAAGCAGGAATGAGTCTTCACATATGGGTATCGTTGGTACCGACGGAGCCTGCGCGGGAACGCTCCCCAGCGTCCAAAAGGAAAGCTTTTGGGAGCATCCCACAGCGTCTGCGCACTGCCTTCCTGCGTTTCCTAACCGCCTCTCTCCAGTTCTTCTTTTCCGCGGAGCCAGCAGGTCATGTTCCTGTCACCGCTGAAGAATTTCTTTTTTATTTTATTTCTTTGGTCGCGCGTCTGCCTTCTCGACGCTGGACCGGTACCGCCGGTCTTTTCTTTCTTTATTCTAAAAAAAAAAAAACTACTGTTTTTTCTCACTTCAGTGCATTTTCTTCTTTGGCCTTAGGCCTAGGACATTTTTTCTCATGGAAAAGCCCGCCTCTGGGTTTAAAAAATGCACAAAGTGCAGCGGCACTATTTCTGTCACTGACACCCATGAATGGTGTCTAAAATGTTTAGGTCCTGACCACTCCATTGCGGATTGTGAGTCCTGCTCCATGATGTCTAAAAGAGGTCTACAGAATCGAGCAGCTAAGCTCAGTACCCTGTTTCCCTCGGATGCAGCTTCGGTTGCATCGACGTCTTCCAGGGCTGCTTCTTCCTCACATGGATCTCAGGTAACCAAACTTAAATCCATCCGGTCCTCGAAGGGTAGATCTCCCTCTGAGTATTGAGATGCCTCCGGGCTTGCCCTCGAGGAATCCGCACCGGCAAAATTACCCCAACGGGAGGCTCCAGCATCCAAAGCTTTATCTATGGGGTCACAGGTTGACATCGATGGCTCGGCCTCGACCGATCACCTGTTGCCATGCTCTGGGGTACCGGTGGTTCCCACTGGTACCGACATCCAGACATTGGTTGCGTCAATGGATCAGAATATCCTGACCATGCAGCGTGCCGTCACGGCATTCATACAAGCTGCGACGCCTTCGGTACTGCAACAAACTCCGGTGCCGGTACCGATTGCATCGACATCCACTTTGGTGTCGACTGCAGCGGTACACTGTTCTGTGATGCCCATCGGTACCGAACCGGTACCGATCACTCCCGATGTCGATACCACCCGGTACGCGTATCGGGCTCTGCAGGAGCATCCAGACAGGCGATACTTCGATTCCTCTGAAGACTCTGATGAATCAGAGGTCTCTGTCGAAGAATCGGTGATTCATCCTCAGGAGCCCTCTTCTCCAAAAAGGAGAATGTCTCCTCCAGAAGACTTGTCTTTTCAAGACTTCATTAGGGAAGTGGCCAGGGGCCTTTCCATCTCAGTGGCCCCTGAGACAGAGCCTAGAGCCAAAAAATTAGATATTTTACAATATCCTAAGGCTCCTAAAGAGGCAGCCACCTTACCAATACATGAGATTCTTTATGATCACATGTTGGGTATATGGGAGACTCCTCTCACCATTTCCCCTCATTCTCGCAGGTTGGACACCATGTATCATGTTCCTCCTTGTCCTGGCTTTCATAAGACTCAGCTTCCTCACCACTCCATTGTGGTGGAGTCTGCTATGAAGAAGATAAAGAGTGCAAAAAGGCACTCTTCTGCTCCTCGAGGAAGAGAATGCAGAACCTTAGATGCCTTTGGCAGGAGAATTTTCCAGGCCAGTATGCTTGTTGCCAGAATCAACTCCTATAGTCTCTATATGGGGATGTTTCTAAAAGAAGTTACAGATCACCTGCAAACTTTATCTCCTTTTATTTCAGAAGATAAAAGGGAGGAGTTCCTCACCTGGCTCAAACATGCCCAGGATATTTCCAAGTTTTCCAACCGTGCAGCCTTTGACTCTTTTGAAGGTGCCAGCAGAGCCTCGGCCATTGCCATAGGTGCACGCAGAGTTGCTTGGTTACAAGCTTCTGATTTGGAACCTTGGGTTCAAGATGGACTAGGAAACCTTCCTTGTACAGGTGAAAACCTTTTTGGCAAAGATTGGCAAGCAAAGGCCACCCAAATGGATGCTGAAAATTCTGCTTTAGATAGACTTTCAAAGTCGTCTACTGCTCCTTTTAAGAAAAGGTTGTTCAAAAAGGGATTTTTTCCCAAAAAAGGGAAATATTATTCTGCTTATGGTCAGCAGTCATCTACTGCAGGTCGTTTTGCTACAAAGAGACAGCAACAACCGAAACAGGCCAAGCCTAAGGCTGCTAGGACTGCTACGGCCCAACAGCCTCAGCCTCCTCAGGGCCTTTGACTTACAACTAGAGAGCTTAGCCTTTCTGGCTTAGAACATCCAGAGCCTCTCACCATTCCAGGAAGGTTGGCTTACTTTGCTCCCAGATGGGAACAAATCACAGCAGAGCAATGGACCCTCTCCATCATAAGGGAGGGGTACAAGCTTCATTTCTTAAACCTTCCTCCTCACACCATGGTGAGACAGTTCAATTCTCAGACATCTCTCCTCGACCTTCTGGGTCAGGAGATTACTACCCTTCTTGCCCAAGGGGCAATAGAAGAAGTACCCCTTCTTCAACAGGGCTCAGGGTTCTACTCCCCCTACTTTTTTATCCCAAAGAAAACAGGGGGCTACAGACCCATATTAGATCTCAGAGAATTGAACAAGTTTCTATGCAAGGAGAAATTCAAGATGATTTCTCTCGGTACTCTCCTTCCATACCTTCAGAGTCAGGATTGGCTTTGCTCTCTAGACCTCAAGGATGCGTACACCCATGTCCTCATCCATCCAACACAGAAGGTTCCTTCGGTTCCTTTATCAAGGTAAGCACTATCAATACAGAGTGCTTCCTTTCGGTCTGGCCTCTGCACCAAGGGTGTTCACAAAATGCATGGCAGTAGTAGCTGCATTTCTATGCACTCTAGGGATATTCGTATTCCCATACCTGCACAAGCCATATCCTTCAATATCTGGGACTTGTAATAAACTTTCCAAAATCCCATCTCACCCCTACTCAGTCTCCAGAATTCATAGGGGCCTTGTTGGATACCACAATTGCAAGGGCCTATCTTCCCCAGGCCCGTTGCCTACGCTTGGTGCAGTTAGCCTCACAAATTCAGTTAAAATCCCATTTAACTGTTCGAGAGATGTTACAACTGTTAGGCCACATGGCATCCACTGTGCATGTGGTACCTTACGCTCGCCTTCATATGAGGGCAGCTCAGTGGACTCTGTCCACCCAATGGACCCAAGCATCAGGTTGCCTGTCAGACAGAATAGCAACCTCCAGTCGCCTCTTTTGGTCCCTCCACTGGTGGAAGTCCACTCAAAATCTGTTGTTGGGGTCCCCCTTTCAACAGGTGTTACCCCAAGCAACCCTTACAACAGATGCCTCTCCAAGAGGTTGGGGAGCTCATCTTCAAGATCTCTCCACTCAAGGCATCTGGTCTCTAGAGGAGACATCTCTACATATCAACCTCTTAGAGCTAAGAGCAATTTTTCTAGCTCTGAGTCTTCCACACCCTGCTCAGCTACAAGACAGTCCTCATCCACCCAGACAACCAAGTAGCCATGTTCTACGTGAACAAGCAGGGCGGGACTGGCTCTCTGTCGCTTTGCAACGAAGCTCTGAGATTGTGGGCCTTCGCCAGAGAGCATCAAATTAATCTCATGGCAGTGTATCCTCCAGGGGTTCAAAACTCTTGGGCAGACAGACTCAGTCGAGTTCTGCTTCCACATGAATGATCCCTCCATGGGGACCAGATAGCCAGGATCTTCCGAATTTGGGGAACCCCAGACATAGACCTCTTTGCAAGTCCATGGAATGCCAAACTTCCCCGGTTCTGTTCCAGGATTCCGTGTCAGGGAGTTCAGGCCAGGGATGCCTTCCTCCTTCATTGGGGGCAAGACTTCCTCTATGCCTTTCCACCCATTCCCCTAATTCCCAAGACACTCTTCAAACTTCAGAGAGACAAGGGGTCTATGATCCTCATAGCACCACATTGACCACGCCAAGTGTGGTACCCTCTACTTCTGCATCTCTCCCAAGCACCTTCCCTGGACTTGAGATCTGCTCCAAACCTCCTGTCCCAGGAGGAGGGAACGTTGTGGCACCCAAATCCCCAGTCTCTTTACCTCAGAGCCTGGTTGCTGAAGGCCTAGACCTTCAAGATTTGCATCTTTCTCAGCAAGTGAGGGATATCCTTCATGCTTCCAGAAAGCCTTCCACTAGATGTTCCTATGCTTTTAAATGGAAAAGGTTTACCATTTGGTGTGCAGAGAAGGGTCTTAACCCTCTTGCAATACCTCTGAATTCTTTACTAGAGTATTTGCTGCATTTATCCCATGCAGGCCTTAAAACAAATTCAGTAAGAGTCCATTTGAGTGCTATTGCAGCATCCCTTAAACCTCTCAATGGACAGCCTATTTCCTCTCATCCTCTTATAGCAAGATTCATGAGAGGCCTTCTTTTGACTAAACCTCCCATCAGACCACCTCCATTGGCATGGGACTGGAATCTGGTTCTTGGCCAGCTTATGCAGCCACCTTTTGAACCCTTAGCCACTACCTCCTTGAAATTTCTTTCCTGGAAGGTTATTTTTCTCATTGCAGTCACTTCAGCTCGCCGCATCAGTGAGCTGCAAGCCTTGGTGGCTAATCCTCCTTATGCAAGGTTCCATCACGACAAGGTAGTCCTCAGGACTAATCCACACTTTATGCCTAAAGTGGTCTCACCTTTTCATCTGAACCAGGAGGTTTATTTACCTGTCTTTTTTCCAGGACCTCATGCTTCAAGTGCAGTGAGGAATCTTCATACCCTGGATTGTAAAAGAGCTCTTGCTTTTTACTTACAAAGGACACAGCAACATAGAAAGTCCTCTCAACTCTTTGTTGCTTTTGATCCCTCTGATTTAGGACTTCCAGTCTCTAAGAGAACTCTGTCCAATTGGATTGCTCAGTGTATTTCTTTCGCCTATCAGAGCAAGAACCTTTCTCTGGAGGGCCATGTCACAGCTCACAATGTGAGGGCCATGGCAGCCTCTATGGCTCATCTAAATTCTGTGTCCATCGACCAGATTTGTCGAGCGGCCACCTGGGCCTCGGTTCATACCTTTACAGCCCATTGCTGCTTGGATAAGGACTC
Source organism: Ichthyophis bannanicus (assembly GCA_033557465.1). NCBI lineage: Eukaryota > Metazoa > Chordata > Amphibia > Gymnophiona > Ichthyophiidae > Ichthyophis > Ichthyophis bannanicus. Next base: position 214,403,819 of record CM066037.1, read on the forward strand.
CCGCCGGGATGCCTTGTTTGGTCAGGCTGTTCTCAAACACCTGTTCCATACCTAACCAACTCCTACCCTCCATCCCTGGCTGGATGCCTGAGATTCATGGGTGGAGGTAGAGCCCTTCCCAGGGACTCACAACCTGGGTGATCTCCCAGGCATCTCTAGCTGGGGAGTCCCCATATGTGAAGACTCATTCCTGCTTGTTCCTGGAGATAGCACAGTTACTTACCTGTAACAGGTGATCTCTGGGAACAGCAGGAATAAGTCTTCACAATCCACCCACCTCCCCTAGGAGTTGTATCTCTCTATCTTTCTTTCCTTTCCTCACTCTCTCTTTGTCTCAGCTTTAAAACTCGAACTGGAGAGAGGCGGTTAGGAAAGGCGGGAAGGCAGCGCGCAGGCGCTGTGGGATGCTCCCAAAAGCTTTCCTTTTGGACGCTGGGGAGCGTTCCCGCTCAGGCTCCGTCGGTACCGACGATACCCATATGTGAAGACTTATTCCTGCTGTTCCCAGAGATCACCTGTTACAGGTAAGTAACTGTGCTTTATCCATGTCCTACCCATCATGCAGATGTTTCCAAAGACAGGCAACATCAAACAGGCTAAGAAAATCAAGACCTCAACAACCTCAGCAAGCCCAGCAGTCGCAGGGTTTCTGATATTTCTATTCTCTGTTTTTTTCTGTGTGAGGTTTAGAACCTCTGAGCCTAGTATCTGAGGTTCATCTCATCCATGCTGAGATACCAGTCATACATTGATTCAGTCCTCGACTCTGGGCATGAATCTCTTACGTACTGCAAGAGAAATCCATCTTTTTAGCTCCAAGAGCTAGTAAGGACCATCATACCCTAGAGATAACAGGTTTCTCCTTTTAAAAGAAAGGGAGACCTAACAACTAACAACAATGTGAGCTATATCCTTCACCTTGACAGTTTTCTGTACGAGTATATCTTATACTTTTAGCCGTAAGGGGATCCTACCTCTTCAAAGACTTACCAAATTGTAAGTCCTCTCAACTCTGTATTACTTTCTATCCCTTTTAGTCCAGACTTTCAGTCTCTAAGAGTACTACTAATCAACTGGAGGGCTTATCCTCTAAGCCCATAGGATTTTCTTCAATATCTACTCCAGTAAGTAGTTTCCATACAGAGTTTTCTTCCCCTTTGCGGTCCATCTTCTTCTCTGTGTATCTTTGAGCTAACCACCTCAGATACTTTTTTAAGGCAGCTTATCAGACAGAAATTGAGTATTACCACTCCAAATTATGTCTGTCGGTCCTCTCCAACCTATAGGACCTAATTTTTTTTTCTGCTGCCTTAATAACAGCTAACTCCAAGAGAGGTTCCAGAACCCATTTGGACAATTTATTGTTGCAAGCATCAGGCCTGTCTACTATTCTTAGCCATCTTCAATTCTTTTTGGCTCCAACAGAATAGATTAGGTTGCACACTGGCAATTAAACAGCCAGATCTAAGCAACCTACAACATGCTCTCTGCAATTATATAAGAAAGCTCTGCAACTATGGGCATTTGCCAGAGAGCCTCGGAGCTACTCCTAGTAGGTAGCTTCCAGATGGTTAAAAAGGGCTTCAGCTGGTAGACTCTGCCCAGTCATGCTCCTACATGACTGTTTTTTTCCTAATCTTACCATCTTCCTTAAAAATTTCCTTTTAAGGAAAAGTAACCAGGGCTTAGACCACGTGAAAGCATAGAGAATTGCACAATTCCCTGGGTTGTTCCACATCTCACTGGAACTTCTACAACAGGGATGCATTCCTTTCACTGCAGTCGGTCCTTATTCACTACTTTCCTTCTAATTCCCTATCTTCATTGTAGCTTATGATGAACAAAAGAGCGCATGATACTCATATTGCCCTCATAGAGAGGCAAACATGGTATCCCCTTATATTGCGTCTTTCTCTCCAGCTACTACTTGAAGTTATAGAAGGATCCAGACTTCCTTTCTTAAGACTAAGGATCTCCTCTGCACTCCTTCACGTACGTCTCGAGACCTGGTTATTCAGGGGCTAGATCTTTTTTTAAAGTCATCTAGTCCTCTCCTTGTAAGTGAAAAACATAATACCGGTTTCCATGAAACCTTTCTCTATAGTTCTTCCATTTTTCACCAGACAGAGATTCTCCATCAATATTCTCAAGTAGGTCTTAATCCTTCTTGTTATTGGGTCAATCTCTGTACAACATCTGACTTTGAAAGATTTGTTTACTGTCCATATTAATGCTGTCCCAGCATATCATAAAACTTAATGGACAACCAATTTCTATGGTAAATTAGGAAATACCTTCTTTACCATTACCTTTTCGGTTACGTCACATCTGAAGCTCTCCATGTAAAGTCATTATCATAAGTGACATCACTTACGAAAGACTTTACTGATCTTCAAGAAATTGGAGGCCCAACGCCTAGTATAAATATCTGTCTTTTATTTGGATAAAGGGGGTCTTAAAGACCTAGCCTTTTTTCTGCAAAGGGTATTTCTACCTTTTCATCCAAACCAGTGAGACTTATCTCCTCTCTTTCCTAGGGCCTTATTCTGCTCCAAGGACAATTTTATTTATTTATTTTATTTAACAGTTCTTCTATACCGCGCTCTTTGTTTTCAGTGCGGTTTACAATGAAACAAAATGACTCTCAGACAAATAAGCTGTCCTGAGTTTACATAGAACAGGGAAGGCAACTGGGATTTCAACTTTGGGGAACTTATTTACAGATTGTGAGGCAGACTATTTACAGAGAATAGATTCTATAATAGTGATGTGCATCATGATGTAGGACTGCTGCATATTCATATTACAATCTTGAACTGTGTTGCGGAGCTGGAGAGGTGTTTCCAGTTTGTGAGAAGTGTGTGATGAAGAGGTAGTGCTTTAGGGTTTTTCTAAATTGCATGAGGTCTCTGGATGCTCTTATGGGGGGTGGGAGGTTGTTCCAGCATCTGGGGGCGTAGAAAGCGAATGCTCTATTGTTAGTTGATAGTGCGCATTTTTTAGTTTCTCTTGGAATGGCTAGTGTGTTGGTGGCTGCAGATCTCCTGAGTCTGTTGTTGGGTGGGTGGTCGAGTAGAATGAGATTGAGGAGGGAGCTATTTTGTTAATGGCCTTGAAGGTAATGAGTAGGACTTTATATAAGATCCTGCAGCTTATCGGGAGCCAATGTAGTTCCCTCAAAATGGGGGTTGTGTGTTCGCTCCTTGTTGCTCCACATAAAATGCGGGCGGCAGCATTCATGGCTAATTGTAATGGTTTTAGGGTGTTCTTTGGGAGGCCTTGGAGTATGATGTTTGCGTAGTCAAAGTGGGGTGTGACTATCGCTTGGAATATAGTTCTGAAGTTACCGGGGTCCAGCATAGGTCTTAAATGCCTGAGGGTCTTGATCTTGTAGTATATTGTTTTCACAGTGCGGTTTATGTGCTCCTTGAATTCCAGCCTTTGGTCTAATATTACACCTAAGTATCTTATAGTGGACTTTACTGGAAGCTCTGCATCTCGTACTTTTAAGGTAGTAGGGGGTGTGAATCCTTTGTTTTTTGTGATAATTAGGACTTCGGATTTTTTGAAGTTGATTCTCAGGTTCTGCCCAAGGAGCCAGTCCGTTATAGCATTAAAGCATTCGATTAGGGTTGAGTAATCAGGTGATGCAACACTGATCGGTGTAAACATCAGCACATCATCTGCATAGATTAAGCAGGATATACCGAAGGAGCTGGTGATTTCGCATATCGGCTGCATATATATGTTAAAGAGCAGCGCAGAAAGGGATGAGCCTTGGGGAACTCCTTGCTTTTGCTGGAAAGGTTCTGATGTGTTTGAGCCAATCCGGACTTGTTGCCATCTGTCTTGTAAGTAAGATTTACACCACTTCCAAGCTAGGCCTTGGATTCCCTTTTCGTAAAGTCGAGCTAATAGCTTGTCGTGGTCGACTGAATCAAATGCTGCAGCTATGTCAAGAAAGATTAGTGCAAAGCCCATTTTGATATTGTCGATTCCACTGATGAGCACATTAGTTAAGGATGTCAGGAGTGTTTCCACACCGTGAACTTCCCTAAATCCATGTTGGCTGGTGTCAAGTGGTGATGCAGTGTCAGTATGTTGCTGGATCTGCCTCTGAGTAACCTTCTCAAATATTTTAGCCAATAAAGGAATACTGGAGATCGGTCGGTAGGATTCTTCCTTCTTTGGATCCAGCTGGTTGTTCTTTAATAAGGGTCTGATGGAGGTTTGTTTAAGAGCAGATGGGAATATACCAGTTGAGAAGGATTGATTTATGATATCAGCTATGATTGGGCTGAGTTCAAGACGCATTGCTCTTATCCAGTGCGCTGGGCATGGGTCATTCGGTGCCGTGGTGGTGTTGATGCTAGCAATAATCTCTTCGTTATGTATTTTGCAGATGGAGGTGCAAGCTTGTTGAGGGGGTTCTGGTGTTGTGAAAGCTTGTTGAAGGGGTTCTGGTGTGGAAGAGACTGTGTGGACTTTGGTATAGGTGCTGATGTTTTTATGGCTTTGGACTGAATATAGTTGGCATACAATTGTGGGTGTATAGGTTCCTGTTGTGGTTGTGAAGGTTCTGTGGTTAGGGATTTCACCAAATTGAAGAGGTCTCGTGGCTTACTTAAGGAGCGGTTGAGGAGCTCCGAATGAAACCACCTCCTTTTGTCCCAAATAAGTTCACGATGGGTTTTCAGATGGGCTAAATATGTGGTCTGGTCTGAGACGTTATGGGTGTGACGCCACTTTCTCTCCATTTTTCTCAGGTGGAGTAGGGACTCATGTAGTTCCTGAGAGAACCATGGGGTTGACTACCTTCTATCCGTGTGGTTGCTGGGTGATTTATGCATGTTAGATGTGGGTATTTTAGCGTATTGATTCAGGGTGTTATTCCAGTTAGCAACACTTTCGTTAAGGTTGGCTGAAGGCAGTGCTAGTTTTTGGAGTACATGTTTAGTAATTTCTTCCATGTCAAATGGTTTGAATCGTGCTGGGTTAGATGGGTATTTGTTTGTTTGGCTGGGTATATCTTGTTGTGTTGGCATACTGAATGTTATCAGACTGTGATCTGACCATGGGACTGGGGTGATGGAGAGATCGAGATTAGACTTTGTGCTAGTGACATTGCATGGGGCAAAGATCAGGTCGAGAACATTCCCTTGTTGATGAGTGGAATTGTCTACTATTTGATTGTAGCTGAGGTTGTCCATTGCTTCCAGGAAGGTGTTGGCTAGGGCCGGTTGGATGGAGGGAAGATTAAAATCTCCCAGCAGCCAATTTGGGTTAGTTGGGTTGTCGGAATTACAAGCCAGGTCGATTGGATAGCTCTTCTGCAGACGAGCTAGGAGCCCTGTAAATGAGATTGATGGTATTGTATTTATTGGAGATAGAGATTGAGTCCAGGTTCAGTATGCTTCTGGCTAGGGTCGTCCGGTATTGGAGCTCAGTCTTTGCTAAAATGAAGACACCACCTCCTCATTTGTCTACCCTATTACATGTGTAAATTGAGAAATTAGGGGGGGTGAGTTGGTTCAATAATACCGTATCCGTGTCAGAGAGCCATGTTTCAGTGACCATTAAGATATCCAGTTTGAGGTTGTTCAGTAGGTCTGTAATGGCTGGCCATTTTTTGCGGGCAGAGCGGGCATTGATGAGGGCACACCTAAGATTTTTCTGCATATATGACTTGCCTTTTGCGATGGTTATGTGCTCTAGTGATACGTGGAGCAAGTGAGTCTGTCTCTTGTAGTGTGGGTTCTGTGTCGGTTGGAAGGAACTGCGGTGGTGTTTTTTGCTCTTGTGTTGAAGTATGGGGATGTAGTTCTGATCTTGTTTGAGAGCATTTGAGTCGTAAATGGCATTGGTAAGTAGGTAGAAGCATGTAAGAGCTAGTATGGATATGGTCATGATTTGCTGCAGCGTGCGGGTTTGGTCTGTTGTAACTGCTGATGTTAACAAAATTGCTTGAGCGGCTTGTGGTCGAGTAAGCTAGTGGTATATAAGGGTAGGCCTCTGCGTGGTGCAAGATGGAGGTACAAAGTTTCAGTATAAGTGTTATGGGGATAAATGAGCTACACAACTTGATATCAGGATAGCTTCAGTTTCCAGATATAGCAATTCTAGTAGATTCACAGTTATAGTAGGAGCAATGCTAGCTCTTGATTACAGATGCAGAACAGTTACTGAACAGTTACTTTGTTTTCAGCATAGACATAAGGGGGTTATTTTGTTACAATTCACTTATTGCAGCAGATACTATTGTCAGGGAGGTACAAAGTTTCAAATTAACCGTATACTTAGCAGGTTATAAGGTTACAACTTTAACAAGACTCCGGACTGTGTCATATCTACATTCGTGTTGCTGTATGGTGGATCTACTATAGGGTAGACCTGTTAAGAACAGCTATGTAGTGGTATGAGAAGCTACTAAGCGGTTAAGACACAGTAGTAGAAGGTAGTTACCGTGAGATGTCCATTGAGGTATTTGGATCGTTTCAGAGACTGAGGTCAGTATGTCCTCAGAGTTTTGTCATGCAGTTAATGAGCGTTGTGTGATGAGAAGACAAAACGATGGTTGGTCTTGTCGGTCCACGCCTAAGGGCCCTCTAGCGAGGCCCTCAGGCGCGGGCCTGCAAGGCGTGGGTGCGCCAGCTGGCGCCTTCCTTTTGTAGTGCCCAGAATGCCCCGATTGGGCTGCTGAGGTGAGGGGAGCCGTTCGGAGGATGTCCCAGCTCGATCCCTCCTGGGAGAGCACGCGATGGAGTAAAGGACAGGTCAGGTGCTGGCGCCTTCCTTTTGTAGTGCCCCGAATGCCCCGATTGGGCGGCTGAAGCGAGGGGAATCGTTCGGAGGATGTCCCAGCTCGATCCCTCCTGGGAGAGCACGCGATGGAGACAAGGAGTTCAAACTTTGGACTTCACAGAAGCTTTAGCTATTTCTCCAAAGTCCAACCTCATTAAACTCCCCCACTCTTTTCTTCTGGGGTTAGTTCTAGCCATTAAGGCTCCTTATCTCTTCCTGTATTGCAAAATTTATTTTTCCTCTACTTCACAGTGAGGGAATTTCTTTGAGGATAATGTACTGGCTCTCAACTACAGACCCATATTAGCCTCAGCAAATATTTTCGCAATACTTTTGAGTAAGATCCACATTAGAAAATTGGGATTCAATTTTTTCTAACAATTATGATCTACACAAGGACTCCCCTGGATACCTTGTTTAGTCAAGCTGTTCCACAGCACCCTTTTTTCTTTTCTAATTCAACTCCTACCCTCCATCCCTTGGATGCCTGAGGTTCTGAGGAATAAGCATGGCCCATCCATTAGATTTGCAACATGCTGGGGCCTCCTCCAGGCATCTTAGCTTGGGAGTCCCCATATGTGAAGACTACATTCCTGCTTGTTCCTGGAGATAGCACAGTTACTTACCTGTAACAGGTGATCTCTGGGAACAGCAGGAATAAGTCTTCACAACCCACCCACCTCCCCTAGGAGTTGCTCTCTCTCTCTTTCTAATTTGTCTACTTCCCTCCTTCGGTCTCAGCTACAAACCCAATTGATGAGAGGGAAGTGTTTAGGCGGGAAGGCAGCGCACATGTGTGTGGGATGCTCCCAAAGGCTTTCTTTTGGACGCTGGGGAGCGTTCCTGCACAGGCTCCGTCGGTACCGACGTACCCATATGTGAAGACTTATTCCTGCTGTTCCCAGAGATCAACTGTTACAGGTAAGTAACTGCTGTCTCCAGCATCGAGTCTTTGGTTCCTATCTTTTTTCCTTTTGGCGCCTTTGCGCCCTTTTTTCCAATTGGCAGCACCACGGGTCTTCGACCTCGCTGGGGTAATTTTTTCCCTCATGGCTACGAGTGGTTTCAAGAAGTGTGATCGGTGTGCAAAATCATGTCCCTTGTTGACACACACGACTGCTGCCTACGCTGCCTAGGGCCGGACCACAACCCCACGGCATGCAGCCTTTGTGAAAACATGTCCACCAAGGACCTCAAGAGCCGCCAGCAGCAGCACGATAAGTTTTTCCTGGAGTCCCTGGTACCTCCGAAGGCCAAGGCCTCCTCTGAAGCCATGGAATCTCAGGGCACCTTTGTGAACCCCGATTGATGCTGTGGCTCCTCAGAAAGGGGGTCTCCCTTGAGGGGAACATAAGAAAGCAGCATCCCAGGATGGCTCCGACAGGTCCCGCAGTCCTAGACACTCATCCGAGGGATTGGAGCAGGAGCGGCTTATTAAGGCCTCCCCAGCCCCCGGAAGGACTCGACCGCAGATATGCCTTGGTCGCCAGAACTTATCGTCGTTGAGGATTTCTCCTCTGGGGAACCAGCGCCAGGCCCAAGTTCCTCGATGCCTGTTCCGATGGCTGTGGAGCCTTCTGGACTCAAAACCAGAATGGCAGTCCTGGAGCAAAGTCTGTCTGCCTTCATGGACCAGCAGTTCCTCTGCCCAGACCCACCCGGCCATCGACGTCCTGGACTTTCTGAGGCCCTAGCATTCTCAACGGATTCAGAGGACGACCCTCGGTGGAGGAGCTAGAAATCCTCCAATACGAGGCCCCTCCAAGGGAATCACTCATGGTATCCATTCCACCGATCCTGGAAAGGATAATGCTCCTTATGTGGGAGACACTGCTATCGGTGCCGGTTGTGAGCAAGCAGCTCAGCTTGATGTAAGGGTCCATCAGAGCCCAGGATTCCAGAAGATACAGCTGCCGCACAACTCCATGGTGGTAGAGTTTGAGATGCATTGGCTGAAGAGCCAAAAGACGCACTCCTTGGTGCCCCCGGGTAGGGAGGCCCACACCTTGGATGCCCTCAGCAGAAAGTGCTACCAGGGCTTGATGCTCATTGGCTGGATCCAGGCCTACCAGCTGTACATGGGCAAGTACCTGAGAGACCTGGCAAAGGAGCCCGCTGGGTTCTCGGCTGGTCTCTCCGAGGAACCCCTGCAGCAGTTCAAGAACCTGGCCAAGGCCATCCGTGAGTCCTCCAAATTTATGTCTCAAGCAGCCTATGACGTCTAAGAGTTGGCAACTCGAGTAGCTGTGCTGGGCATCGGTGCCAGACGCCAGGCTTGGCTACAGTCTTCCAACCTTGAACAATGGGTTCAGGACAAATTGGTCAATGTCCCATGCCAAGGAGAGAACCTCTTTGGTAATCCCATGGCCGAAAAGGCTGCTGAACTGGAGACTGAGTTCATGACGAGGATCAGACTCTCTAAAAAGACCGCTGCCCCTCCCCGATGGAAGGGCTTCTGATGGAAGGGCTCGGGTAAAAAGCCCTTTAACCCGAGGAAAGGGACTGCTTACAAAAACTACCCACATTTTCAGGCCTCCCCAGCAGGGTTAGCAGGCCAAGGAGCATGGGCAGGGCCCTTGTAAGCAGAAGGCTCCCAAGCACCAGGCGTCTGCTCCGATCCAGCCAGGGTGGAGTTTTTGATTTCTTGGACATAGCCTCTCCACCCAAGGAGGTCAGCAGCCCACAGGGGGATGTCTGATCCACTATGCCCAAAGGTGGCCAGTCATCACCATCAATTCCTGGGCACTCCAGGTGGTCAAGGATGGCTACCTCCTCCATTTGGCTCAGACACCACCTTTTTTCTTCCTGGAAGAGCCCCCCAAGTCTCCCCTTCACTGGGACCTCCCACTGTAGGAACTCACAGGTCTTCTCGAGGACAGGGCGATAGAACCAGTACCCCAATATCTCAGGGGCAAGGGATTCTACTCCAGATATTTTCTCGTACCAAAAAGAACAGGGGGCCTAAAACCCATCATGGACCTACGCAACTTGAACAGGTTCCTGGTGAAGGAGAAGTTCAAGATGCTCTCCCTTAAGACATTGCTGCTCTACCTCCAGAAGGGAGATTGGCTATGCTCTTTGGATCTGAAGGATACTTATACCCAAATCCTCATCCACCCCAACCACAGGTAGTACCTGCGCTTCATGGTGGGGGGGTGGAGACTACCAGTACAGAGTACTACCCTTTGGCCTGGCCTCCACCCCAAGGTCTTCACCAAATGTCTGGTAATAGTGGCCACCTTCCTCCGCCTACAGGGGGTATTTGTCTTTCCCTACCCTACAGCGGGTATTTGTCTTCCCCTACCATAAAAGGAAGCACAGCTGCAAAAGTGCAGCAGGCCACCGCACGCACCATCCAGGTTCTGCAACATCTGGGGTTTGTGATAAACTACCCCAAATCCCCCCTTCTCCCAACACAATGTCTGGAGTTCCTAGGAGGAAGGCTAGTCATTCTTCAGGTAAAGGCCTTTCTCCCCATGGACTGAGCCGATCATCTCAGGGCACTTGCCATAGACGTACAACACCGTCCCTCGGTGTCAGCTGACTTCTGCTGTGCCTATAAGGGCATATGGCCTCCACAGTCCATGTCACCCCGGATGCCCGTCTGCACATGAGGGCCGCTCAGTGGCTCCTTTGAGACTAGTGGACACAAGCCACAGGCCATGTCCAGGACAGATTCTCAGTGACCCCACCAGTTGGTGTAATCTCTGACTTGGTGACAAAACCCCCATCACCTCCAGGCAGGGATGTCCTTCCAAACCCCCAGCCCTCTAAGGGTCCTCACTACAGATGCCTCCCTGCTGGGATGGGGAGCCCACTGCGAAGAACTCCACACTCAGGGCAGCTGGTCGTATGCCAAGAGCAGCCAGCGGATTAACCTCCTGGAGCTTTGAGCGATATATCTAGCCCTCTGAGCGTTCCGTCACTGCCTGATCCAGACAGACAATCAGATGGCAATGTTCTATGTGAACAAGCAGGGGGGCACCCTTTGCCACAAAGTGGTGATACTCTGCTCTTATGCAGTTCAACAGGGCATACTCCTACGGGCGGTATACCTGCCAGGCTAGGACAACACCCTGGTGGACAAATTGAGCAGGGCCCTCCAGCTGCCCAAGTGGCAGCTGAACCCCAGAGTAGCCAACCGGCTCCTCCGGCTCTGGGGGACCCCGAGGGTGGACCTCTTTGCCAGCTCAGACAACTACCAGTTGCCCGGCTTTTGCTCCCAGCAGCCCGACCCCTTCCAGGTAGTGGCAGATGCGTTTCTCATTCTGTGGTCTGAAGGTCTCGTGTATGCCTTCCCACCCACACCACTGTGTGCCAAAACACTGTTCAAGGCTCTTCATGACAAAGCCTCACTGATTCTGGTGGCCTCTTGGTGGCCCAGGCAGCTTTGGTTCACGCTGCTCCTCCGACTGTAAGTAGAGACTCCGATCCCTCTGGGGTGCTCCCTAGGGCTCCTGTCTCAGGAGGAAGGCGCTCTCCTGCACCCAACCTGGGGTCCCTGTTACTGATGGCGTGGCTGCTGAAAGGGTGACCCCTAGCCCCTTTCAACCTTTTTGGGGAAGTGCAAGAGATCCTGCTGGCCTCCCTTAAGACTTCCACCAGGAGAGCTTACGTCTTCAAATGGTGCAGGTTCTTGGTCTCGTGTGCGGAGCAGTGGGTAAACCCGTTCTCCTGCCTGGTGCAGCTGGTACTGTAATATCTTCATCATCTCTTGCAATCCGGGCTCAAATCGAACTCCATTAGAGTGCACCTCAGTGCCCTGGCGGCGCATCGTCACCTGGTGGAAGGCAAACCCCTCTCGGTCCAGCCTCTGGTGGTGCTCACCTACACTCGCAGGGTCAGCGAGCTCCAAGCCGTAGTGGCAGAGGCGCCATATACCAGGTTCTACAAAAACAGGATCGTGCTTCACACGCACCCCAAATTCTTCCCGAAGGTGGGTATCGTCCTTCCACCTCAACCAGGAGGTAGTGCTGCCCACTTTCTTCCCAGTGCTTCACTCCAGTAGGGCAGAGACTGTCCTTCATACTTTGGACTGTAAGAGGGCCTTGTCTTTCTACATTCAGTGTCCCCAGGGCCACCGGAAACCTTCTCAAGCTTTTTGTTTCCTATTACCCCAATCAGCTGGGGGAAGCGGTGACAAACTGACATTGTCCACCTGGGTGGCAGACTGCATCGCCCTCACCTATGAGCAGGTGGGACTCACTCTGGATGGCTGAATCACAGCACACTGTGTCAGGGCCATGGTAGCCTCTGGCAAACCTGCGCTCCGTCCCTATGCTGGACATCTGCCAGGCCGCCAACTGGTATTCAGTTCACACCTTTGCAGCTCATTGTTGCCTGGAAAGGGCGTCCCAGTGGGACAGCACCTTCAGCCAGGCCATGCTCCATAATCATTTTGAGGTCTAGGCATTCCCTATCCTCCAACCCTTCTGTGTTCAACCTACTGGAGTGCTGGTTTCCATTGGACACACAAGTCATACTGCAGTCTGTATCTGCAAAATCAATTGTTGCTGCTCATGGATCCCTTGGGCAATCGTGATTTTCTCTTCGGGTTGTGGTAGCCTTGTAGCTAGGGAGTCACATATGTGAGAACTGACGACTTCCTGCTTGTTCCCCCAGAAAGCATTGTTACTCACTTGTAACAGGCGTTCTCTGGAGACAGCAGGAATCAGTCCTCACAACCCTACCTCCTCCCATTGGAGTTGCTTCTTTACCATCTTTTAATTTTTTGTCGTCTTTTAGCTATGTTATCTGACTGAGCAAGATGACACCCTTGGGCGGGAAGGGCAGATATAATTTGTATCCAGGTATCACAATGTCCCACTGGTTGTCTTCCTTCCACCATGTTTGAGATACCAATCTTATCTAATTTCTCATTTAGTGCTATATAGTCTAATTCTCCCATCTTACTTTTTAGACGTCTAACATTTGCATACAAACATTTTAGAGGCTGTATTTTATTCATTTTTTTTTTATTTAACACATTTTTATATCCTTTTTCTACAAGTCAAAATGGTTTACATGGAACTGAGTTGATAAAGTGAACGAGTTACAGGGAACATCAAAAACTATTTACATTGAACATGAAAACCATTTAACTGTGAACAGAGAATAATGAACCTTTTGTATATTTCAATACATTTGCATCAATATTTCTTTAACTGTGTACATTGGGGTGGGGGGGTGTGATGGGTGAGGAGGTTAAAGGGGCTTTATGGGGGTAGGTTCGAGGGTGAGGTGATTCTTTGTATGGTGTAGTCCTGATCTATGGTTGTTGGGTGCCTGTTGCAAAAATGTTCTAGAAAGAGGTAGGTTTTACGTTTTTTAAGAAAGTCTATGGTTGGTTTGATATTTCAAATTGAGGGGGGTAGTGAATTCCAGAGGGTGGGGCGTACAAAGAGAATGCTCTCAATCTTGTGGTTTGCTTGGATTTGCGAGTCTATGGTGGAAGACAGGAGCTTTTGGGTGCTCTTTCTTTTAGTCTGTCAGAGTTCAGGGTGTGAATTAGTGCTTGGAGTTGCTCAGAGGGTTGTTTATCAAGGGTTTTGTGAATAAGGGATAGAACTTTGAATTGCATTCTGGAGCTGATAGGAAGCTAGCGGAGGTGTTTGAGGACTGGAGTGATGTGGGTTTGTCTTGAAGCTTGGAAGATAGAAAGAGCGAACAGTATTTTGGGCGAGTTGTAATGGGAGGAGAGTGTACTTCAGTAGACCATGATAAATGGAATTACATTCCGCTCAGTCTGCCAAGCCACCATCACTCTTGTTTGACTACCGTATCGGGGTAGGGGGGCGTAGGTTTTGGAGAGTTTAGAGTTTATAGTATGCAGCTTTGGTGATATTGTGCATATCGGCTTTGAAGGTCAGCTGTTGGTCCATTGTGATACCTAAGTGTTTTATCTGGGTTCTGATTCGGATATCATTGTTGCAGAGTCTGATGGAAACGGGGGATAAAGTCGGGATCTTTTGTGACATAGAGGAGCTCTGTTTTATTGAGGTTGATGGAGAGATTGTGAAGATGTAGCCAGTTTATTACTTCTGAGAGGCAACTTGAGCATGGAGTAATTAAAAGTGGAATTGGAGAATAGAAACATGATGACAGAAAAAGACCACATGGCCTATCTAGTCTGTCCATCCATATCAACCACTACAACAGTCCCCTTTTTTCCCTTTAGAGATCCTCTGTTTGTCCCATGCTTCTTTGAATTCAGGTACTGTCCTCATCTCTACCACCTCCACTGGGAGACTATTCCAAGAATACACCACTCTTCCCATAAAGAAATATTTCCGCATATCACTCCTGAATCTATCCCCTTTCACCCTCATCCCATGTCCCCTCATAGTGTAGCAGCTGATAAGCATGCAATAAATAATACCAGGAGTCAGTTCAAAGATCCAAGCCAATTTATTGTGCACAAGGCTCAGATAGTCAAGCTTCAAAAAGACTGAGCAATGGAGAACAGGAACAACTTCCTTATATACAAGTTTCACAGTTTGATACAGGCAAACTTTCTATTGGTCCCAATGCCCCCTGCATCTATCCAATCGGGGACCCTTTCTGGGCCTAACATCCTGTTACCCCTCCTCAGGCTATTTTAACAAAGGCTCAGTTTCTAGACATAAATGCATTCCTACTACAAGGTCATTTCTAGGCTCAGAGAATGTGAGAATGCAAAACACTGGAATATATCTATCATCAGCATAAAAGAATTGAATAAAGGATTAACACAAACTTATCAAAAGCAGTTTAGAGCGGTTTAAGGCAGATCCTCAGACCTTCACTGACTTTGATCTTTCTCAGCACTATTATTTCTAAGTGGGGGTGGGGACTCAGGCCTAGCTTGCAGGCCTCTCATACATGTACAGGCTATTATATAGGCCATAGCCTACCACATTAGCAGAGCTTGCTTTCAATCGAAAGAGGCTCTCCTCCTGTGCATTTATGTCACAGAGGTATTTAAACATCACAATCATATCACCTCTATCCCGCCTTTCCTCTAAGGTGTACATATTAAGATCCTTAAGTCTGTCCTCATATGCTTTATAATGAAGACCACTGACCATTTTAGTAGAGGAAACTGCACACCACCTTTCTTCCTCCAAACTCACCACCTGCTCCTCTGATCCTATCCCCACCTGTCTCCTAAGCCCCATCTCCTCTACCGTTGTCCCTTCCATCTCTTATATTCTCAACCTATCGCTCTCCACTGCAACAATCCCTGCAGACTTCAAGCATGCTGTGGTCACGCCTCTCCTCAAGAAACCCTCACTTTATCCTACCTGTCCTAACTATCGACCCATCTCTCTCCTTCCCTTCATTTCTAAACTACTTGAACATGCGGTTCATCGCCGCTGCCTCGATTTCCTCTTCTCTCATGCTCTCCTGGATCCCTTACAGTCTGGCTTCGTTCTTTACACTCTACTGAAACGGCTCTTGCCAAAGTCTCCAGCGACTTGTTCCTGGAAAAATCCAAGGGCCTTTATGTTGTCCTCATACTTCTTGACCTTTCTGCTCTTTTTGACACTGTTGACCACAACCTTCTCCTCGATACCCTGTCTTCGCTTGGTTTTAGCAGTTCTGTACTATCCTGGTTCTCCTCCTAACTCTCCCATCGCTCCTTCTGTGTGTGCTCTGGTGGCTCCTCCTCCTCTGCTACCCCACTCCCAGTTGGTGTACCCCAAGGATCTGTCCTGGGTCCGCTCCTCTTCTCTCTCTATACCCAGTCCCTTGGTGTGCTTATCTCTTCCCATGGCTTTCAGTACCATCTGTATGCTGATGATCTATCTCTCTACACCTGAAATCTCTCCGGCAATCCAGACCTGGATCTCAGCCTGCCTTTCTGACATTGCTGCCTGGATGTCTCACTGCCGCTTGAAATTGAACATGGCCTTCCCCCTAAAACCTCCCCTCCTCTTCCTCCTTTCTCGGTCTCTGTGGATAACTCTGTACTCCTTGTTTCCTCAGCCCACAATCTGGGGGTTGTCTCTCCTCTCTCTTTCTCCACACACATCCATCTGATAGCTAAGACCTGCCACTTCTTTCTCTATAACATCAGCAAAATCCGCCCTTCCTTTCTGAACACACTACTAAAAAGCTTATTTATTTATTTATAGTATTTTCTATACCGCGCTATTCAGCATCAGCGCGGTTTACAATAAACAGTGAAATCACACATTTCCAATAGTACTTTGTGTTTACAGATGAACAGGACATATAACTTGGCTAACAGGGGTAACTATATACAATTCAAACATGGTCATGTGCTCATTTTGGTTTCAGTCAAGGGAGATTTGGGTGGTTTCAGCAGTTGGTGCTGAACTTCTATTGGTTTCCGGGTAATGCAGGAGGAAGAGGTAGTGTTTCAAGGCCTTCCTGAATTGGAATATGTCTGGGATTGCTCGGATGTTGTGGGGGAGGTTATTCCAGATCATTGGTGCATAGAATTTGTAGGCCCTGCTAGATGTTGACTTGGTGCATTGAGTTATTGAGCTTATCCACTCCTTAATCACCTCCCATCTTGACTACTGTAACCTACTCCTTGCTGGTCTCCCTTTGAATCATCTCTCTCCCCTTCAATCTGTTCAACACTCTGCTGCGCGGCTAATCTTCCGCCAGCCTCGTCATGCCCATATTACTCCTCAAGTCACTTCATTGGCTCCCTATCTGTTTCCATATCCAGTTCAAACTTCTCCTACTGACCTATAAATGCATTCACTCTTCAGCTCCTCACTACCTTTCTTCTCTTATCTCCCTTTACAACCCCCCTCGGGAACTCCACTCTTCCAGCAAGCTGCTCCTATCTGTGCCCTTTTCCTCTACTGTTAACTCCAGACTTCGCTCCTTTCACCTTGCTGCACTGTACGCCTGGAACAAACTACTGGTGTCCGTACGCCAGGCTACTTCCCTAACCCTCTTCAAATCCAGGCTGAAAACTCACCTCTTTGCTGCTGCTTTTGGATCGTGACTCTTCTGATCTCCTTTTCCTTCCCGTGCTTTATCCCTGCCTACACCTTCTGTGTTTGTCTTGACTAGATTGTAAGCTCTGAGCTGGGACTGTCTCTTACTTGTCTGTGCAGCACTGCGTACGACTTGTAGCACTATATAAATGCTCAGTAGTGGTAGTAGCCACTCTCTGTACTGACTCCAGCCTGTTTATATTCTTTTGAATGTGCGATCTCCAGAATTGCACACAATAATCCAAATGAGGTCGCACCAAAGACTTATACAGAGGCACTATCACATCCTTTCTTCTTTTGGCCATTCCTCTCCGTATACACCCAAGCATCCTTCTAGCTTTTGCTGTCGCCTTTTCTACCTGTTTAGCTACTTTAAGATAATCAGATACAACCATGCCTAGGTCCGCTCTTCTTTAGTGGACAAAAGTACTTCACCCCCCTATACTATATCGCTCCCTTGGATTGCTGCAGCCCAAATGCATGACCTTGCATTTTTTAACATTAAATCTCAGCTGCCAAATTCTAGACCATTCTTCATTCAAGCTTAGCTAGATCCCTCCTCATGTTATCTACACCATCCTGGATATCTACTCTATTGCAGATTTTGGTATCATCCGCAAAGAGGCAAACCTTACCCAACAGCCCTTCCGCTATATCACTAACAAAGATGTTAAAAAGAATCGGACCAAGGGCAGATCCCCGGGGCACACCACTGGCAACTTCCTTTTCCTCTGAGTGAACTCCATTTACCTGTACCCTTTGTCGCCTCCCACTCAACCAATTTCCAACCCACGCAGTAACTTTAGGGTCCATCCCTAGGGTGCTCAGTTTGTTTCTAAGTCACCTGTGAGTAATGGTGTCAAAGACTTTACTGAAATCCAAATACATCACATCTAGGGCTCTCTCTCGGTCCAAAGATCATGATATCATCAGCATATATCAAGAATTCTACTTGGAATTGTTGGAGGATGGCACACAGTGGTTGAATGCATATTTTGAACGGTAGAGAGCAAAGGGATGATCCTTGTGGCACTCCCTGGTTCAGAGTGAAAGGAGCTGAGGTTTGTGTTTGTATCTTTATTCTCTGGTTTTGGGTGGTGAGATAGGCATGGAACCATTTGAAGGGGGTGCCACGGACTCCAATTCATATTAATCTGGTTATCGATAGGCAGGGGTAATTTTGAATCTTTATGCTCTGTCTGCTGTGTATTTAAGGCATTTGGGTTACTTTTGTCTTTATATTAGAACCTCTCTGTCGCTATGCCCTGACTTCAATCTTTTGCTAGTATCCTTCAAGGATACATTCTTCCGAACCATGCACTCTTGGGTGACTGTTGGTTTTCCCCTATTATTTATTTATTTATTTTATTTATTTATTTATTAGTTTTTCTATACCGCACTATTCGGAATCAGCGCGGTTTACAATGAACAGGTTTGTACAATGTGGAACAATCAGACATTGAACTTACATATAACAGGGAATTTCAACTTGGATAACAGGTGAACTTTATACACTATTTACATAAAGAGGGTTGCATCATAGATGGATTTGTAGTACCAGCCCTGCAAGGGGAGGTTCTGTGTAATTGAAAGTTAGATTAGAGATTAGTTCGGCGGCTATGGGATGAGGGACTGTTGGGTCGTGTACTGCTGTCTAGGTAATGTTGTCAGAGTTACAGAAGTGCTGTTGAAATAGGTAGTGTTATCTAGTTTAAAAGCTGCTCTATCTCCTTTTTAAAGGTTAATGCCAGCAGCCTAGTTCCATCCCGGTTAAGGTGGAGCCCATCCCTTCGGAAAAGCACCCCTTTCCCCAAAATTTTGCCCAGTCCCTAACAAATCAAAAACTCTCATTCTTGCAGCATTGTCTCATCTATACTTTGAGACTCCGGAGCTCTGCCTGCCTTTTGGGTCTTGCAAGTGGAACGGGAAGCATTTCAGAGCATGCTACCTTGGAAGTTCTGGATTTCAACTTCCTACCTAAAAGCTTAAACATGTACCTAGACAGCAGACTCCTCCCAAGCACTATTTAAAACCTTGTCTAGGTGGTGTGTGAGGTCCGCTACCTTTGCACCAGGCAGGCATGTTACCAGGCGATCCTCATGTCCACCGGCCACCCAGTTACATACATGCCTATGAGCGAATCACCGGCTGTCCTAACCCATCCCTCGTGGACACATGCCCTTGGAGAAACCTCCTCAATGCGAGAGGGTTTTACATCCACTGGAGGATTGGTCTTAGTTACAAGATCACTTCCTGCCACATCAGGGTGATGCTCTGCTATTACATGACCTCTTTCCTCCTTGGCAACAGGGATGCTGCCAGACTTGAGGTGGGATTTCAGTACTATGTTCCTGTAAGTCTCGTCTATGTATCTCTCTGTCTTCCTTATATCTTCCAAGTCTGCTACTCTGTCCTCCAGAGATCGGACTTGTTCCCTGAGAGCAAATAGTTCCTTGCATCTAGTGCACAGGTAAGACCCCTCACCAACTGGGAGAAAATCATACATGTGACACTCAATGCAAAAGACTGGACAGCCCCCATCACTCTGCTGGACTGCTGTCTGCATCTTAGTTTTAAGGTTGTGTTTATGTATTTAAATTGTTTACTTACGTAGATTTGCTGGGGATACTTATACTAATAAAACTATATCTAATACGTTTAATGGACTTTGTTCACCTCAAGATTAATTAATCGCAGGTCCTTAACATATGCTAGATGAGAATAAACAGCTGCACCTTAGAGCGAATATGGGTACCTCCTTCCCTTTAAGAGATTTAAGAGCCTATAAAGCTACGATTATCCCAGGGGTTGGGTAGGAGTGGGGAGGGAGACCTGTTAAAAGTTGGCTTGCTTCTAAGGTAAAGGCTTACCAATTTCCTGGCTGATTCACGCAGCCCTTGGTTTGATAGAAGGGGCCTTTTAAATTGTCCCTTTGATCTGCCACTTGCCTTTAACACCTATTCAAAACTACTTCACAGATCTTTTGCCTCCTGTTTGGAAGGCCTCTTTGTAAAGGTTACTAGAAACAAGTTTATTTCTTCCTACTCAGGACTATTCTACCTGTATGCTAAGCTATGCTCTGATTTGATTTATATAAAAAGTTCTCTAGAAATAACTTTTTCAGTAACTATTTACTATTTAGTCATCATACAGGGCCACCTTTTTTCCATGGAGCCTGAAGATTGTCACTGAAGACTCCTGTGATGAAAATCATTTTTCAGTAAATTTCCCACTTTTGCCAGATTTCCACCTCTTTTGGCTGTTTTTTTTTTGTCCTTAGTGGTAAGGTGACATTGGTCAGTCTCATTTTTAAAACATTGCAGGATTTAATTTTGCTTAATATAATGCTTTCCAGAAGCAGAAGACTCCCAGTGGCTTCAAGAAGTGCAAGAAGTGCCTCAGGTCTGAACATAACATACTTAAGTGGTATCACCTGTCTAAAGATGGAACTTAAAGGTCTTTGTGGCCTTCCAGAGAAAAGGAGAAGCTCTTCAGTTTGACTAAATCTGGCCCAAGTATATTTGCGTTGAAGGCCACGGCCCCTGAAGCTGCACCCAGACATTGGGGATATATCATTGTTGAGGAAACATCAGTCTCTCCCAACAAGCATTAACCAAGGCCACCATGACCATCTGTTGTTGAAGTTCCACCCGATGCATGTTAAATACACATTAAGTAATATAAAGGAGACATAGGTCTGTGATGCCAGGAGCAAGGAGACAATGGCAGCCATCATTTAACCAACAAAGCTTTCGCTCAGAGCCCTACTTGTTGACATCTTGGAGAATGCAGCATTCTCTGAGGCCTTGGAGTCCAACCCACTAGTATTCCTCAGGTGTTCCAGGAGCATGTCACCATTCCACCCTAAATGAAACTGGCTCTGGCACCCTTTGAGGAGGAGCTGGACAGAAAGATCCAAGAGATGCTGGATCTAGCAAGAATTGCAGCATCAGCATAAACTAGATTGATGCTGAGGGAGATTCAGCCATTCCTGGATTCCATAGCAATGCATGGAGGCATAGTGTTGATGCCAAGGCATCAAAGCTCATATAAAGCACTACTGACCATGCTGATGTCCATTTCTTATGCATGCATCAGGACACCACTCTGCATGGGGGTCTATATCCCAACAGATAAAGGGAACCTTTAACAGAGGCTGTCTCTGATAGTCTGGAATAGGCATCTCTTACAGAACATTTTTCTGATATAGAGTTCAAGAAGTTGACCAGTCTCCTTTTCGGTCTCCTTTTCTCCATAGGACAGGAGCGTACGTCCAAGGACCTCCCAGCTGAGTTTGTCATAGAAATAGTGGAGACTATTTCATTTAAGTCTGAAGAAGTATTTCAGCCTAGGGCAGAAATATTGGGCATCCAATTTTTTGGTTGCCTCCTTTCTTCCACAGTAACCATGCTTAACATCCTCTTATTTGTCAAACTTTACTAAATGTAATAAGAAAATGTCAATCATTTGTAAAGAGAAAAGTAAGATGATAAACAAAAGTAGTCATACAGGGCACAACATCAGGAGACAGATAAAGACTTTAGAAATAATCACACAAAAGAAAAATGGACTACTTAGTCATGTAAAGGTACCCAAAATTTCAGATCGCCTGTTGCCTAAAGGAATAAAGCACCCTGACTTTCTGGAGCATCAACCCTGCTGCTTCTAGAGGATAAACCCAAGAGGATGTTTTTCAGATGAATTGGTAAAAATAAGTTTTCGAGGGAAGTCTCAAGATGTCATAAGCAAAAATCATTCAAAAACATTTTTAAAAATTCTCAAATCACATGAAGTTCACTTGGCTCACAATTCTTGTTTCACTTAGCAATTATTCATACAGAATGTAATTATAGATGTCACATTATCGATATTAAAATCTGGTATTGTGGTAGTTCATTAACATAAGAGATGGGATAAGTAAATTGCAATCAATGCTATAGAGAGAAGGTCCACATGTTGGTGAGATTGCCTGCATCATGTTAAAGTTGAAAACAAAATATCAGCCAGAATCCACTAGACAAAAATATCAAATAAAATTGAGACATATTTCTAAAACTCATGCAGTATATGGTCAGGAATGCCATCAATCAACCGAATCAAATCCTATGTGTTGGGCATTTTTAGGGTAAGAGAATAAATTAAAGAAACTAAAATACAAACTAGTATCAGAAAATACACAAAGAGAACGGCAATCAGAAAAATCACTAGGAGAAAGAGAGAGATAGTAATGGTTGGTTAGTAATGCTAGTAAAGGCTCAAATGGAGGAGTATATTGCCCAACAGCAAAGGCAATGGATAAAATGTTTTTTTTTAATATTATATAAATGAGATGAGAAAAAAGGGACTGGTGTGTTTAATTCTGAGGTGGATCAGAAAATATAGTTATTTTGAACAAATTTAGACGTGATTGATTGACCAAAGGCAATGATGTAAAGGATTATGCAGTGAACATAATATCCATTACTGAAGTAGTGCTACGGAGTATACTGGCACAGTTGAAAGCAAATAAGTGTGTGTGACCTGATGGGGTGCATCTCAAAATACTGGAGAAGTTCAGAAAGATACTTTTACCCTCACAGGTCTGTTCAACTTTTAACTAAGAATAAAGTAGGTTCCAAGATGCTGTAGAAGAGCAGATATAGTACTGCTCCATGAAAATAGGAACAAAGAAAGCGGAAAAATGACAGACCTATTACTTTGCCCATCACAAATATCAATTAATGGAAAACCTAGTGAAGAATAAAATGATATCGTACTTTGAAGCTAGTAGTTTACAGAATTCTAAGCAAACTGATTTCACAAGGGTAAGCTCTTAACAAACTGGATAGAATTCTTAAAAGTAATGAATGTGGGTTATAGGAGATGTAGTGTGTCAGGATTTCTGTAAGGTTTTTGACACTACAACAAAGAAAACTGGTTATCAAGCTACAAGTCTTGAATTTTGAGAGAGGAACATGATTAACTAACTTCTTACCTAGTTTAACAGCAAAATCATGGTCATTGGGATCCACTCAGGTGAAGAGAAAAAGAGTGACCAGAAGCATACCATAGGAATTATTGCAGTGTCTAGTCCTCTTTCATAATTTTATAGGAGGACTAAGTTGGATGGTATCATCTACACTAGAATAGATATGACATATGGATCGCAAGGGCTTGTTTATTAAAGCAGTATGTTAACGAAAGTTAATGCACATTAAGTGCCCCCTGTGCCCATAGAAATAAATGGACTATGGCAGCATTTAACACTAATTAACTTTCCTTATCGCACATTAGCCTTTCGTAACATGCCCTACAAGTAGATGCTTGCTAACGGTTTGACTATACTTACTTAAAACAAATTTGCCATGTGTTTTCAGTTTTTCAGTAGTCACCCAAATTCCATTTAGGAGGGGATAAATAAGGGGCCACTAAATGAATGTAGAAATCAAATATGCTTGTAACAATCACAAATGGTCCCTTGTCTGCAGGCAAAGGGAACGAAACCCACAAATGAAATAGGGTCTTTGGCAGTACTAATGAACAGATTGGGTGGACTAAGCAGTACTTATCTGTGTCTATAACTTTTACAGTTTAACTGTTTGGGAGTTAAAATAGTATTATTGCATAGATACAATTAGCAACCATTACTCTTCGAGTCAGGTTTCCTTTGGTTGAGAAATATTGCCCATTAAAAGATTATCACTTGGTGACAAAATGCTACAGAACTTGGAGAATGGAAAATCTCATTCTGTGCACTTGCCCTTCCTTTATCTATACCAAATTACCATAGCCATAAAGGTTAGTTACTCACCTGTAGCAGGTGTTCTCTGTGGACAGCAGGAAAAGTCCTCATGTATGGGTAACTCCATTTGATGGAGCCACGCGCAGGAGTATTCACAACTCCTGGAAGCTTTTGGAACTCTCCTCTGCACATGCATGTCATATTCCCACCTGCCGTAGCAGTGCCATCTTATTTCAGTTGTCATATACTATAGCTATTATAGAATACAAGGAGGGGAGGTGGGTGGGTTGTGAGGACTTTTGTTGCTCTCCATGGAGAACACTTGCTACAGGTGAGTAACTAAATTTTCTCTGTGGACAAGCAGGAAATAAGTCCTCATGTATGGGACTCCCTAGCTACAGACTACATTAAACAAAAAAGGGGAAACAGTGTTGCCCAACAGGGGCCACCCAAAACTGTTTGTTGGCAACAGGTCTTTGTTATTTTATATATATAGATAGATAGATAGATAATTTTTTTTTAAAGGTAGCCTGAACAGAATGTAATCGGCCTGGGGGATGGAGTTGGATTCTACTCCCCAAACAGATTCCTTATTAATGATTGCTGTTGCATTGGGAATCCTCTTCCAGACAGTAGTGAGATGTGAAGGCATAGAATGATGTATATGTTGTAGCCTTGCAAATATCTTCCATGGAGGCAAAGTGTAAGTGGGCTACCAATGCAGCCATGACGGACCTTCAAGGCTTAGGCCTGACTGGGCATAAGTGATAGAAACGACAACCCCTAGCTTGTTGGGGTCAAAAGAAATCAAAAGCTGGATGGACTTTCTATGGGCTTTCATCCACTCCAAGTAGATAGCTAAGACTCATTTTCAGTCCAACATATGCAGTGCAGTTTCCCCTTTGTTGAGATTCTTGATATGCCGCGCCTTATTAAAACAGGGTGGTTTACATAATTGTCAAAAGAAAAAGAAAACGGCCACAGGCTTCAGGAAAAGAAAAGGAACGCCATTATAAGATAGGACAGAGAGAGAGAGAGAAAGGAAAGAAGGAAAAAGAAGGGGGGATTAAAGGTAAACTGAGGGCGCTCCTGCAGTGGGCTGAAGCAGCGAGGGGTCAGGAGATGGTGGGGAGGAGGTCAAAAGTGGCCTGAAACAGGTGGATTTTCAGGAGAGTCTTGATTGTAGGGAAGGATGGCTCTTGACGCAGTGCAGAGGGGAGAGAATTCCAGAGGGAGGGACCCAGAAAAAAGAAGGCAGAATGGTGGGTGGATTGGGGGTAGCAGGAAGGGGATGGGAGCACCAGGCGGGTAACATGAACTGAGCGGAGGCTACGGGAGGGGGTGTGAAAGTTCAGTAAATCAGCCAGATATTGCGGAGTGTTGGAGTATAGAAAATGGTGTATCAGAGTGAGGACTTTGTATTGGATGCAGTAGACAAGAGGGAGCTAGTGAAGTTAAATGAGGATAAGAGTGATGTGGTCCCGACGAGTGGTGTGAGAGATGATCCGAGCTGTCGTATTTTGTAATAGTTGAAGCCAGAGGAGTTGGGTTTTGGTGATGCCCATGAGGGCCAGGTTGCAGAAATCCAGATGGGATATCGCCAGAGACAAAAAGGGTGGTCAGAGCTTGAGAGGATAGAAATGGGTAGATAGCGAGTATCTGGTGGAGGTAATAAAAAGATCAGCGGGACAGGAGTGAAACATGTTCTTGAAAAGAGAGTGCAGTATCAAAGGTCACGCCGAAATTGTGAATTGTGGGGACTAAAGGAATTGTGGTGTAAGCAAAGACCAGGGTAGCTGATGGGCAGGGGCTACTGAATGTAAACCAGATCATGAGTATTTTGGATACATTAAGGTGCAGGCAGTTAGAAGTGAACCAGGAGGAGAGACGTGGGCTAGGCAGTCATTAAGTGCAGAGAGATCAGGCTGGTGCAGGTGGGTGTGATGGAGTTAGAAAGATGTCATCAGTGTAGTAGTATGCTGATAGACCAAACTGTTGGATGAGGAGAGCAAGAGTTGCCAGAAAAATGTTGAATAAAAGAGGGGCCGGAACAGAACCCTGAGGGACACCACAGTGAAGGGGGACTGGATCAAAGGAGACCATGCCGAGTGCACAGAAAAAGAGCATGAGGACAGAAAGGAGTAGAAGCACCAATAGACTGTCCCACAAAACCAGAATCATGTAGTCGAGAGAGGAGAAGAGAGTGATCGACTAAGTCGAAGGCCGCAGATAGATCAAGGGAGATTTTCAGGGTGATGGTGCTGCGTTCGTGAGCTGTGTGGAGGTCATTAAGGAAGGAGAGCATAATGGTTTTGACACTGTGGCCAGGTCGGAAGTGGATTGACAGAGTGAAGCAGGTAAGTTGAGTTGAGATGTTGGGAGAGTTAGGCAAAGACGGCCTTCTCTAAGATCTTTGAAAGGAATGGTAAGTTAGAGACTGGGCGATAGTCGGAGGGATCAGGAGGGTCGAGGGATGACTTCTTCAGGAGGGGACATACCAGTGCGTGCTTCCAAGGAGTAGGGAAAGTGCCGGAGGATAGGCTGGTGTTCAGGATGGTAAGGATGACTGGAAGAAGGGCTAGGGATGGCTCTGATAGCCAAGCTGAAGGAATGGGGTCTAGTGAGCCAAACGTCTTGAGAGAGTGGATAGCAGTTTAATGAGCTCAGAGGAAGTGATCGGGTGAAAAGCGGACCAGATATGGAGGAGGGAGGGAGATGAGGGTGGGGAGAGTGGGGGAGGGGAAATTGGCAAAGGAGGGGGACAGGAGTTGAAGGATGAGTGAAATGATTGTATCTTTGAGTCGAAAAAAGAAGCCAGCTGAGATGGGGGAATGCTGAGAGGACTAAAGGATGGGGAAGGGGACTGTAGGGGGACGTCAAAAACTTCAAAATGGAGCAAAGGCTTTGAGAGGAATTGGATGCCGATGAGATGATGGTGGAAAAGTATGTATGCTTAGCCTGTTGGACTTGTGAGCGGTAAACCTGGTGTGAGAACTTGAAATGTTGTAACGCTGAAGGTGTGCGATGCTTTCGCCAGATTTCTTCGGAGTGTTGTAGTTGGGAGCATAGGAGTCAGAGCCTGGGATGGAACCAGTGCTGATGGGAGTGTGTCGAGGGAGGGGTGGGCCGAGAGTGCAGGGGAGCAAATCGGTCAAAGGCGGTGCAGAGGAAGGTAGTCCATGTGGAAACTTGTTGCTCTGTTAGTGAGGAGAAATGGGGGGGGGGGGGATCCACACCCAGTTATGGGACACAGTGGGAAAGCACTCCCAATGCCTGAGATGTAATGCAACGTGACCAGTGGAGCACCTGCTGGGAGTGGGGCAAAGAGGACTGAGAGGTGTGTGGTGGGGGTGGTGGTGGGGGATGCACTTGAAAGTAGACAAAAAGATGATCGGTCCAGGGAAGTGGCATTACTGCAAATTTGGAGAGCTGAAATGAGTGTGAGGGATGTTTATACCAGGTCAAGAGTTTGATCAGCAGTATGGGTTACTGGAAGAACGTGCTGCAGGAGGGGTAAGTCATGAGTTAAGATTACAAAGGAGAGGTCTTGTGCAGAAGACAGGGAATGAAAATGCACGATAAAATCTCTCAAAATGAGTAGCTGGGGAAAAAGGAGGGAGATATCATCCATAGTCATGAACAATTTGTCCCATAACTGGGGGTTCAAAGCAGGAGAGTAAACTAAAAGACACAATATAGGAAGAGACGGAGGCGGAGTAAGAGCACTTCAGGATAGCGCCGAGAAGATAAATGGAGCCGGGAGATCGGTAGGGAGTAACAGTGGACAACAGCCCCTCCCCCTCTGGTGCGTCCAGCTCTCGGGAGGGAGATGGCTGAAAAATTTGGGGGAAGACAGCACTTCAGAAGAGGGTCTTCCCCCTCTTTCAACCAAGTTTCAGAGAAGAATAGGAGGTCTAGGTTGTTTTGGACAAGCAGGTCCTGAATCAAAAGAGACTTGTTGCGAACGGAACGGCAGTTCAGAAGACCGAGCTGGAAGAGGAGTGGAGTGTCAGGGTAATGTGGAGGGAGATGGGTTTATGGTCCTCTTGGAGAGGCAGGGAATCAGATTTGAAGAAACCCAGGTGGAGTCAGGCCCAACAGCCAAGTGTGGGGAGGGTAAAATGCTCCAGCCCCAGTGTACAGGAATGGCAGTCATGTTATGGGCAGATGTGAAGGCGGAGCAGAGAATAACGAGAGGCAAATATAAGAGGGTGGGGGTGGTAGGGGTGAGAGAGCCCTGAATCCTGGCTGCGCCTCTGGAGTCGCCCCAAGTAGCTCGCCCAAGGCGCACATCCTGCTCCTTCGGCGTGCGCTGGTACACTGGAACACCGCTGGTGCTTTGAATAAGTACTGATGTCCTGAGGGGGAGGTATCTTCCCATGGCCGCATCACTTCCAGGGGGGACGGGGAGTTTAGCCTCCAACAGAGAGCCTGAGGAGACGGGGAGAGCAAACAATCAAAATAACAGCAGTAAAAATGGACAGACAGGCCAGAGACAGCATAAGCATGTGTGAGCATGAGATTTTGGGAATAATGTTGGCAGAACAATTGATTAAGATAGAAATCTGATACCACTTTTGAATACATAGGACCCCACTATATTGTGATGGAATTTAGTGTAAGGTAGATGAATCACTAGAGCCTGAAGCTTGCTCACCCTGCATTCTGAAGTGATCACCACCAGAAACAAAACCTTCCAGGTGTCAAGAACATCAGAAAACAGGAACTGAGCAGTTCAAAAGAAGCTTTCATCAGCTGTGCAAGAACCACATTGAGGTCCCAGGACGCTGCGGGTGCTTTATAGGGAGGGTTCAACAAAAGCAAACCCCTCAAAAGGTAAACAACTAAAGGCTGTAAAGAGATGAGTTTACCTTCCACACCTCAATGGTAGGTGCCAGTTTGCATTGAGATGAACCCTTACTGAGTTAGACTTGAGTCCAGACTCTGAGAAATGTAAAAGATACTCAAGCAGTGTTTGTGTGGAACAGGCAAAGGGCTCTAAGGAATGCCCCTCACATCATACAGCAAACCTCTTCCATTTACATGAGCAAGATTTTCTCATTGAGGCCCTCCTGAAGGCCAAAAAAACAATGGTGACACCGGCTGGCAGACTGAGCACAGAGAACGTTAGTCTCTCAACATCCAAGCCGTAAGGGCCAAGGACTTGATGTTGGGATGGAACATCATTCCTTTCTTCTGTGATATGAGATCCGGTGCATAGTTCCCAACTTTAGAAGGGAGAGGAAACCATGGACAAACCAACATATGAGCACAATCACAACCAAGCAACTCATGGCACCCTCACAGCCCGCAAACTTCCTTCCCAAGTGCCCGCCCCAATAACCTTCCACCCCCCCCCCCCCCACCTAACCCTAACGCACACTTAGCAACATGTAAACCACTTTGATTGAAGGAAAAGGTGGGTGGTATATAAAACTGGTTAAATAAAATAAAATAAATAAATGGTTGTCTGGGCCAGTAAGGAGTGATGAGGATGATCGAGCCTCTTTCTATTTTCAGCCTTAGGAGGGTCTTGGCAATGAGAGGTATTGGAGGATGCACATACAGGAGGAAAGCATCTGAGGCTAGCTTGCTGTGTGATCTTACTCTGGAACAGAACTGATCTACATGGGCATTCTGAGGCGTCACAAAAAGATCTATCGAGGGGGTGTCCCACTCTCAAAAGATGCGGACTGCAAACTCCCTGTCCAGGGTCGATTTGTGTGGTTGAAGGATTTGACTCATCTGTCTGCCAGAGTGTTTTGTTCACCTGATAGATATATGGCTCTTAGATCCATTCTGTGGGCAATGGCAAATTTCCACGACTTGACAGTTTCCCAACACAAGAGAGATGAGCTTGTTGACATAATACATTGCTACCTGGTTGTCTGTTTTAATAAGGACAATTTGATTGGACAACAGATCTTTGAAAGCGTTTGCTACGGTTCTTAGTTCCAAGAAATTGATCTGAGGGGGACTTTCCTGGATGGACCAATTGCCCTGAGTATGAAACCCTTCAAGATGAGCTCCCCACCCCAGTTTGTTATGCATTTGTCATCAGTATTTTTTGTGGTGGAGCAAATTGTGTGGGATAGTCCACCAGTCCAAAGAGCGTATGAGAAGGTTGGTGTACAGATGATGCCTGAAATGTCCTGTGGCTTGGGTCCACTGGGTTCTCAGAGTCCATATGGAGACATGCCACAACTGTCACATGCACAGTGGAAGCCATATATCCCAGTACAGTTAATATCTTGCAAGCTGTTATCTGCTGACTCAATTGACTCTCTCACAACTGTCACTGTCAATCTTCACAGTCTGTCATGTCAAACAGGACTCCAGTGAATTCCAATTGTTGGGTGGTTTGTAGGTGGGATTTTGAGTAATTTACTGCGAACCCTAGTAGTTCCAGCATCCAGATGGTCAGCCGTCTTTGATTCTCACACTCCTTCCTGAGTGGTACTCTTGATCGTCCAATCATGCAAGTAGGGAAATACAAACATACCAGTATTCGAAGGAAAGCTGCTGCTATGGCGAGGCACTTTGTAAAAACCCGAGGCGCTGAGGCTAGGCTAAAAGGCAGAACTCTGTACTGGAAGTGTTGCCCCCCTAGAACGAATCTGAGATACTTCCTGTGGAGGATGGATCTCTATGTAAGTATTTGCATCCTTTAGATCCAGAAAGCATAGCCAATCTCCTTTTTGAAGTTAAGGGAGTAGGGTCCCCAGAGGAATCATTCTGAACTTTTCTTTGACCAAATATGAGTTCAGATCTCTTAGGTCTAGGATGGGAGGGTATCTCCCCCCCCCCTCCTTATTTTCTTGGGGATCAGGAAATACCTGGAATAAAACCTTCCTCCTCTTTGCTCTGGTAACACAAGAGGACATTGATTACTCTCTGAATCAGTTCCTGATGCTGAAGGTTTAAGGAAATGAGCCCTCGGTGGGCAATTTGGCGATATGTCAAATAGAAACAATTTGTAACCACTTAGGATAATTTGCAAAACCCATATGTTACAAGGGGCACCTTTGGGCAAAAAGAGTGAGCCTCCCTCCGACAGGAACGTTTTCCATTGTGGTTGCAGGTAAAGTGGCTATGCTCTGCAGGAACCATTCAAAACCCCACCTCTGGATTTGGCTGAGGTGCAGGCTGGCCCTTCTGAGTCTTCTCTCGCTTCACTTGTGCTTGAGGAGCCTGCATTGATTGGAAGTAGTGTAAACCAGGAAACATAGAAACATGATGGCAGAAAAAGACCACATAGCTATCTATTCTGCCCTTCCATATCAACAACTACAATAGTCCCCTTTTTTCCTTTAGAGATCCTCTGTGTTTGTCCCATGCTTTTTTGAATTTAGATACTGTCCTCATCTCTACCACCTCCACTGGGAGACTATTCCACGCATCTACCACCCTTTCCATTAAGAAATTTCTGCATATTACTCCTGAGTCTATCTCCTTTCACCCTCATCCTATGTCCTCTTGTAGCAGAACTTGTTTTCAATCAAAAGAGGCTCTCTTTCTGTGCATTTAAGTACCTATACCTGCAAGAGTAATATGTCTTTTTCTGGTTACCACCCTGAAACCACCTGCAGTTGGAGGCCGGTTTGGACATGCGCCTTGAGAGATTATGAAGGGTGATGTGCTGCTTTTTGATGAAGCCAGCCTTTTCTTCGACTTTTTCTCCGAAGAGATGCTCTCTGTGGCATAGTACGTCAGCAAGCTTGTTCTGCACAGATTGTTCCAGGTCTGAGGCTCAGAGCCAGGCGAACCTATGGGTGCCAATACCCTCTACAAAATTTTCATAGTTCCGTTCTTAACATCGATACAAGATCTAGGAATGAGTTGTTATGCAGATGACTGCATCCTGATCCACTACACTATAGTAACCCTTTGCTAACTGATCTCTCATCTGTTGATTCTTGTTTATACTCTCTTGCAAGTTGATTGGAGTCCCATCTGAAATTAAACTGTGAGAAATCACAAGCTTTCTGGGTGACCAAATGTTCCTTAGTACAGACAATCACTCCTAGGATTCACGGTTCGGTTGTTCTCCTGGTTGATTTCCTTATTCATCTAGGCATCATTTTAGATACACTGTTATCGTTTGACCAGCAGGTGGTTGCTACAGTTAAAACCACTTTTGTGGCCCTGCACAGAATTCGCTCAATCAAGTTATTCCTTTCTTTCTCAGCGTTACATACCCTCATTCATACTCTTGTCATATCACATTTGGGTTATTGTAATTCATTCTACAGTATTAAAGCCTTCAATCCATTAATCTTAAAAAATTAGTTTGTTCAAAACACTGCCATCCATCTTCTGTCATATGCTTCTGAGTATGACCATGTTACACCACTGCTTTGTTTATTTATTTATTTATTTGTCTCTTCTATACTGCGCTATTCCCAACAGTGCGGTTTACGTTTAACAGAACCTTATACAATGCAGACGGGCTACATTGTATTTCCAGTGAAACAGGAGATAGAACTTGGACCTAACTAGGGTAACTTTCTACAAAATTATTTACACTAATAAATATTGTACACACTGATATTTACATGAGCTGCACCTAAGAGGCTAGCTGCTCTATGGCGTGCTGGGTGTGGTGTTAGAGAGGTCCTGGTGATTGGGGTGGCTATTTGCAAGCTGTCGTCTGCGTAGTGTCTTATGAATAGGTGATGCTTCAGTGCCTTCCTGAATTGTGCCAGGTCGGTGATTGCTCGAATGGCTGTAGGGAGGGCATTCCAGCATTTGGGAGCATAGAGCATGAACGCCATATTGGATGTTGCCTGGGTGCATTTCGTTGATTCATTTGGAATTAGCAGAGTATTGAGAGCTGCGGTTCTTCTGGATCTGTTCGGGGGGGGGGGGGTGGATTAGCTCGGTAATGGAGGTGGAGGGTTGGTTGTTTATGGCCTTGAAGGTCATTACTAGGATCTTGAAAGATAGTCTGCCGTGGATTGGTAACCAGTGAAGATTTTTTAGGATTGGTGTGATGTGGTCCGTTCTTGAGGCTCCGTATAGAATTCTGGCGGCTGCATTCATTGCAAGCTGGAGTGGATTCAGCGATGCTTGTGGGAGCCCATGTAGGATTGTATTGGCATAGTCGAAGTGTGGGATTACGAGGGCTTGATAGCCTGTTCAGAAGTCATCTGGGTTGAGTAGTGGTCGTAGATGCCGTAGTGTCCGTACTTTATGGTATTTTGCCTTGACTGTGTTTCCAATGTGGGTTTTCATGTCCAGCCGTTGGTCCAAGGTGACCCCTAGGTAGCGATTTGTGGGTTTGGCTATCAGCTCGGTGTCCCTCACCTTTCAGGCCACTGGAGGGATGAAACATTGGTTCCTTGTGATGAAGAGGACATCTGCCTTGTTGTGATTTATTTATTTATTTATTTAACTGCATTTATATACCGCTTTTCACCGGGTCAAAGCGGTGTAACATATAACATAAGGGGGGGCAATTTTCAGGGTGGGGCCATCACCAAGGGGCAACAATTAATGATTTGGGTAGACATAGACATGTATACTTCTGCTGAATCTAAGTATTAGATCATGCGGATAGGGTGGTATTTCTGTTCAGAGATGTTCACGGAATAGGATTGTTTTCAACTGTTTCTTAAATGATGTGATGTCAGCGTTGTTCCTGATGTGGTTTGGTAGAGAGTTCCAGAGGGATGGAGCATAAAGTTCGAAGGCTCTGTTGCAGGTCCGTTGTGTGGATTTGGTTCTTTTGTGGGGGACGGCGATAGAGTTATTGGAGGAATGTCTGGTTGATCTGTTGTGGGATGGGCGAGGCAGTAGGGGGTGGAGTGAGGTGTTCCGTGTTTGGTGGATAGTCTTGTGGATGAGTAGGATAGCTTTGTACTTGATTCTTGCTTGTATTGGGAGGAAGTGGAGGTCTCTTAGGATTGGGGTGATGTGATCCCGTTTTTTTGCATTCTGAATAATCCTTGCTGTAGTATTTAAGGAAGTTCGGAGGGGGTTGGTGTGTGAGGCAGGAAGTCCCTGGTAGATTTATTCGGAGGTTTTGAGTATGGAGCCAGTCAGCAACAGCGTTGAAGCAGCTTGTTAGTGGAGAGAAATCTGGCTGGTCGGTTGCAAATGGCATGTATAGTAGTATGTCATCTGCGTATACCAGGCATGCGACGTTAAAGGAGCAAATCGGGGTACAGATGGGCTGCATGTATATGTTGAACATCAGTGCAGACAGTGAGGATCCCTGAGGCACACCTTGTTTTTGCTGGAACGGTTCCGAGGCTGCGTGCCGGTTCTAACGTGCTGCCATCTGTTAGTCAGATAGGATTTGCACCAGCTTAGAGCTGCGTCCTGTATTCCTGTTTCTTCGAGCTGTCCAAAGAGGACCTCGTGGCTAACGGAATGAAAAGCCGCTGCAATATCCATGAAGATAAGGGCATACCCTTGTCGGATGTCATCAACTCCTGAGAGTATGGTATTGAAGAGGGCGGTGAGGAGGGATTCCATGCCATGGGCCTCCCTGAAACCATGCCGACATGGGTCCAGAGGGGCGGCAAACTCGATATGCTGTTGAATTTGTCGTTGGGCTACCTTTTCAATTATCTTGGCTAGAAGTGGGATGCTTGATATTGATCTAAAGGATTCGACCTTCAGGGGGTCCAGTTTGCTGTTTTTCAGCAACGGCCTGATGGAGGTGTGTTACAGCCTCTGTGGGAATGATCCGGTTGAGAATGACTGCTCCATAAGTTTAGTCAGGAACTGGCTGAGTTCACAGTGTAGTTCTTATCTCCAGGAACAAGCAGGAATGTAGTCCTCACATATGGGTATCGTCGCTATCGACTGAGCCTGCGCGGGAACACTCCCCAGCGTCCAATAGGAACGCTTTTGGGAGCATCCCTCAGCACATGCACGCTGCCTTCCCGCCTTTCCAACTGTCTCTCTTCAGTTCTTCGTTTTCCGTGGAGCCGACAGGACCTGTTCCCTGTCACCGCAGAAAATTCCATCTTTAAATTTCTTTCTTGTGGTCGCGTGTTCCTACCGCACGATGCCTACCAGTACCGCCGGTTCTTTTCTTTTCATTAAAAAAAAAAACACCTTAGTCTGTTTTCTTTTCAGAAACTTTCCTCTTTGGTGCTAGGCGCCATTTTGGGCATTAGGCCCCATTTTTCCTAAATCATGGAAAAGCCAACTAGTGGTTTTAAAAAGTGTACTAAGTGTGGCGGTACCATTTCCGTCACTGACACCCATCATTGGTGTCTAAAATATTTAGGATCTGATCATTATCCAACTGAATGTGTCTCCTGCATGGGGATGACCAAAAGAGGAAGACAGAACTGGGCCGCAAAGCTCGGTACCCTCTTTTCTTCAGATGTCAGATCCATTGCATCGACATCGTCAAGGGCCTCTTCTTCCTCCCATGGATCTCAGGTAACTAAACGTAAAAGCCAGTCCTCAAAGGTTAGCTCTCCTGCTAAGCATTGAGAGGCCATTGGCATTGCCCTTGAGGGAACCACACCGGCAAAACAGCCCCGGCGGGAGGCTTCGGCTTCCAAAGCATCGATGGGGCTTCAGGATGTTCTCGAGGCCTCAACCTCGCAAGAACTACCTGTGCCATACTCAGGTGTTCTGGCCATCCTCACCGGTACCGACACCCAGGCATCGGCAGCGTCGATAGACCAGAGGTTCCTCGCTATCGAGCGCAGCATCGCAGCTCTTCTTTCAGCTGTGGTACCGGTGGTCCCAAGGGCAACGGTGCCGACACCGATGCTGGTACCGGCCCCGGCGATGACGGTACCGGCCCCGGTGGGAACTCTTCCCATGCCATCTCTGGCTGGAGTGGACAAAGCGGTACCGGGTCACCTTGGTACCGACTTCGATCGGTACTGGGATCGTGCTTTGCAAGAGAATCGGGGTCAGGAATACTTTGATTCCTCCGATTCCGAAGACTCTGACAATTCTGCTGGCACTAGAGGGTTTCTCCTAGAAGATCCCTCTTCTCCCCAACGCAGAATGTCACCTCCAGAGGACATGTCTTTTCAAGATTTCATCCGTGATATGGCCAAAGGTCTTTCAATCACAGTAGCTCCTGAAGAAGAACCCAGAGCAAAGGAATTGGAAATCCTCCAATATCCTAAAGCTCCTCAGGAGGCAGCTACTCTGCCTATCCATGAAATTCTGCATAGCTTGATGCTCAGAATGTGGGAGACACCTCTGACTACTTCTCCTCACTCTAGGAGACTTGATACTATGTATCGAGTTCCACCATGTCCTGGATTTCAGAAAACTCAGCTGCCACACCATTCAATGGTAGTGGAATCAGCCATGCGTAGGATGAAAAGTACAAAGAGGCATGCAGCCAATCCTCCAGGTCGTGAATGCAGGAATCTGGATGCTTTTGGACGCAGAACTTTTCAAGCTTCCATGCTTTCAGCTAGGATCAGTTCATATATCCTATATATGGGAATGTTCCTTAAGGAAGTCACAGGAGACTTGGAACTTATGAGCCCATTTCTTCCAGATGATAAGAGACAAGATTTTCTTGCTCTAGTTAAGCATGCTCAAGATGTCTCCAAGTTTGTCAATCGTGCAGCCTTTGACTGCTTCGAATGCATCAGCAGAACTTCTGCTATTTCCATTGGCGCACGATGAATTGCCTGGCTACAGGCATCAGACTTGGAGACTTGGGTACAGGACAAGTTAGGCAACATTCCTTGCACAGGGGAGAATCTCTTCGGCAAGAACTGGCAGGAAAAGGCTAACGAGTTAGATGCTGACAATTCTACCTTAGATAGATTGTTAAAGTCTACAGCCACTCCATCCAAAAGGAAGCCTTATAAAAAACCCTCTTTTAGCAAAAAGAGGAAGTTTTATCCTTCCTATACCTAGCAGAGTCAGACTCCAGGTCATGTTATCCATCAACATAAAGAAAACAGAGGCCCTCATAGTAACAAAAGATCCAGACTTCACGCCACCCTCACACCTCAGCATCGTGACCACTCAAATACAAATACAACCGCAGATAAGAAACCTGGGAATCATCATAGACCAAGCACTCACACTTGAACAACAAATCAAAAAAACTACCGCTACAATATTTCATAAGGCTAAAATGGCGCAATGCCTCAAACCTCTCCTCGAACCACAAGACTTCAGAACAGTGATGCAGGCCCTAACACTCCCCCACCTGGACTACTGCAATATAATCTACCATGGACTCCCGGCCACCCATACCAACCCATTCCGGACTGCCTTAAACACCACAGCAAGGATTATCCAATCAGCAAAAAAACAGGACCACATCTCCCCAATTCTGAGAGAGCTACACATACTCCCTCTGGAAGCACGAATCAAGTACAAGTCCGCTCTACTCACTCACAAAGCTCTCAACCAAACCCAAACCTCCCAACTCCGCACGCTACTGACCCGACCAGCCCACAACAAAGCAACCAGACAAACTACCAACAACTCCCTCACCATCCCCCAAAAAAGAACAAAATGCAATCAATGAACCTGCAACAGAGCCTTCGAATTGTACACACCATCCATCTGGAACTCTCTACCGAACCACATCAGAAGCAACAAAGACCCCCTATCATTCAGGAAACAACTAAAAACCACAATATTCCAGGAATAGCTCGGACCAGAAACAAACACCCACCAATGAGACTGTAGCTCAATGTCTATGTCTACGTCCCAAATATTTGTCAAAATCATGAATGTTGGCCCGCCTGGTGACGGCACATACCCTAGAATTGATTATTGTCGTCGCCCCCCCCCCCCCCCTCGTTCAATGTTCCACCGCTTTGACCCGGTGAAAAGCGGGATATAAATACAGCTAAATAAATAAATAAATGTTGCCCAAAAGGGACAAACTAGACAGCAAAAGAAACCAAAAGGCCCGAGAGCCCAACCAGCTCTCCAGGTTCAGCCCCCTCAAGGGCTATGACTCCTTCCTAGAGAGCTTGCCTTCCTGCCTCTGAGGGGTCCCCAACCCCCCAATATTCCAGGCAGGTTATGCCACTTTGTCAACAGATAGCATCAGATAACAACAGAAGATTGGACTTTGTCCATTGTAGGAGAGGGGTACAAACTTCATTTTCACAGCATACCCCCTACTACAATTCTAAAGCAATTCAGTTCACATTCCTCTGCAGACAATCTGCTAGATCACAAGGTCTCCACACTTCTTGCCCAAGGGGCAATAGAGGAAGTACCCATTTTTCAACAGGGGACAGGGTTCTACTCCCCCTATTTTCTTATTCCAAAGAAAACAGGGGGACACAGAACCATTCTAGACCTCTGAGAATTGAACAAATATCTATTTCGAGAGAAATTCAAAATGATTTCTCTAGCAACTCTTCTGCCATACCTTCAAAGCCAGGACTGGCTTTGCTCTCTAGACTTAAAGGATGCATACACTCACATACTCATCCATCCAGATCACAGGAAATTTTTGCGTTTCCTTTTCAAGGGAAGACATTTCCAGTACAGGGTTCTTCCTTTTGGTCTGGCTTCAGCACCAAGGGTGTTCACAAAATGCATGGCAGTAGTAGCGGCATTTCTACGAACCCTGGGGAATTTTGTCATCTCCAGGAACAAGCAGGAATCTAGTCATCACATATGGGTATCGTCGGTACCGACGGAGCCTGCGCGGGAATGCTCCCCAGCGTCCAATCAGAAAGCTTTTGGGAGCATCCCACAGCGCCTGCGTGCTGCCATCCTGCCTTTCCCAACTGCCTCTCTCCAATTCTTCTTTTTCCGCGGAGCCAGCAGGTCGTGTTCCTGTCACCGCAGAAGAATTTCCTTATTTCTTCTTTCTTTATTTCTTTTTGTGGTCGCGTCTGCCTTCCCCGACGCTCTACCAGTACCGCCGGTATTTCTTTAAAAAAAAAATTAATTTATCCATTCTTTTCCTTTCTTCAGGTGCACCTGTCTTTTTTGGGCCTTAGGCCCCAAAAATTTCCTTAACATGGAAAAACCTGCTTCAGGTTTTAAAAAGTGCACAAAATGTGGTGGTACCATTTCCGTCACCGACACCCATGAATGGTGTTTAAAATGTTTAGGTCCTGACCACTCCATCACAGATTGTGTGTCCTGTGCTATGATGTCTAAAAGGGGTCGACAGAACCGAGCTGCTAAGCTCAGTACCCTGTTTCCCTCTGATGCGGCTTCGGTGGCATCGACGTCTTCCAGGGCTGCTTCTTCCCATGGATCTCGGATAACTAAACATAAGTCTAGCCGGTCCTCAAAGGGTAGATCTCCTTCTAAGCATCGAGATGCCTCTGGCGTTGCCCTCGAGGTTTTTGCACCGGCAAAATTACCCCGGCGGGAGGCTTCGGCTTCCAAAGCACCATCATCGGGGTTCCAGGATGTTCTCGATGGCTCGGCCTCGACTGATCTCCTGGTGCCATGCTCTGGGGTACCAGCGGTTTCCACCGGTACCGATTTCCAGACATTGGCAGCGTCTATGGACCAGAGAATTCTGTCCATAGAACGCAGTCTAGCAGCTTTCCTTGTAGCATCGACGCCCTTGGTACTGCGACAGACAACTCCACCGGTACCGGCATCGGTATCGCAACCGGTACCGATAGCATCGACATCGGCATCGATGCCTGCTATGCCGGTACCCTGTCCTTCGATGCCCGCCGGTACCGATTCCCCAGTACCGGTTATTCCTGATACCGATTTTGCTCGGTATGGGTATCGGGCTCTGCAGGAACATCCAGACAGGCGATACTTCGATTCCTCAGAAGAATCTGAGGATTCTGAAAGTTCTGTCGATGCAGCGATGATGCTTCCACCGGAGGAGTCCTCCCCTAAACGCAGGATGTCTCCTCCAGAGGACATGTCTTTCCAAGACTTCATCCGGGAGGTGGCTCGGGGCCTCTCCATCACTGTGGCCCCCTGAGACAGAGCCAAGGGCCAAGGAGTTGGATATTTTACAATATCCTAAATCTCCTAAGGAGGTGGCTACCCTACCCATTCATGAGATTCTATATGATCTCATGTTGAGGATGTGGGAAACACCTCGTACCACCTCTCCTCATTCTCGTAGGTTAGATACTATGTATCGTGTCCCTCCTTGTCCTGGTTTTCATAAAACTCAGCTTCCTCACCACTCTATTGTGGTGGAATCTGCTATGAGAATGATTAGAAGTGCAAAAAGACATGCCTCTAATCCTCCAGGACGTGAATACAGAACTCTGGATGCTTTTGGACGTAGTCTTTCAAGCTTCCATGCTTGCTGCAAGAATCAGTTCCTATAGTCTCTACATGGGAATGTTCCTAAAGGAGGTTACTGATCATCTACAGACTTTGTCCTTTCATCTCTAACGATAAAAGGCAGGAGTTTCTCACTTGGCTCAAACATGCCCAAGACGTCTCTAAATTCTCCAACTGTGCAGCCTTCGACTGCTTTGAATGTATAAGCAGAACCTTGGCTATTGCCATAGGTGCACGTAGAATTGCTTGGCTCCAAGCATCTGATTTAGAGCTCTGGGTACAAGATAAATTGGGAAATAACCCTTGTACTGGTGAGAACCTGTTTGGTAAAGATTGGCAAGAAAAAGCCAATGAAATGGATGCTGAGAATTCCACTTTGGATAGACTATCCAAGTCTACTGCTGATCCTGTTAGGAAAAGGTTGTTCAAGAAAACACCTTTTTCTAGAAAGAAAAGATTTTATCCTGCTTATGGTCAGCAGGCATCTTCTGCAGGTCAGTTTTCAACCAAACGTCAGCAACCACTCTGGAGGGACCAGAACCGTCCACCATTCCAGGAAGGTTATGCCATTTTGCTCCCAGATGGGGGCAAATAACAGCAGAGCATTGGACACACTCCATCATAAGAGAGGGGTACAAACTTCATTTTTCAAGCATGCCCCCTCCCACAATAGTGAAGCAGTTCAATTCTCCGACCTCTCTCATCAACCTGTTAGGTCAGGAGGTTACCATCCTTCTTGCCCAAGGGGCAATAAAAGAAGTGCCTCTTCATCAACAGGGCACAGGGTTCTATTCCCCTTATTTTCTTATGCCAAAGAAAACAGGGGAATACAGACCTATCTTAGATCTCAGAGAATTGAACAAATTCCTTGTCAAGGAGAAATTCAAAATGATCTCATCCATCCAACCCACAGAAGGTTTCTTCGGTTCCTGTTTCAAGGAAAGCACTACCAATACAGGGTGCTTCCTTTTGGTCTGGCCTTTGCACCAAGGGTGTTCACGAAATGCATGGCTGTGGTAGCAGCATTTCTACGCACTCTGGGAATATTCATCTTCCCATACTTGGACGACTTCTCTATCCTGCACAATGCGTATTCTTCAGTATTTAGGGCTGGTCATAAACATTCCAAAATCCAGTCTAACTCCTACTCAGTCTCTAGAGTTCATAGGAGCCCTGCTGGATACCACAAAGGCAAGGGCCTACCTTCCCCAAGCCCGTTGCCTTTGCTTAGTGCAATTAGCTTCTCAAGCAGTCCTAAAGCCCTTTTTAACTGCTCGAGAAATGTTGCAGTTACTAGGCCACATGGCATCCACCGTGCATGTGGTACCATATGTTCGCCTTCACATGAGGGCAGCTCAGTGGACTTTATCCACCCAATGGACCCAGGCATCAGGTTGCCTGTCAGACAGAATAGCAAACACTAGTCCGTCTTATTTTGTCTCTCCAGTGGTGGAAGTCCACTCAAAGCCTGTTGCTGGGGTCCCCCTTTCAGCAACCCCTGCCCCAAGCAACTCTTACAACAGATGCTTCTCCAGTGGGTTGGTGAGCTCATCTGCAAGACCTCTCCACCCAAGGCACCTGGACTCCACAAGAGAGTTGTCTACATATCAATCTTTTGGAGCTCAGAGCAATCTTCCTTGCTCTGCAGTGTTCCACACCCTGCTCAGCTACAAAACAGTCCTTATTCATACAGACAATCAAGTAGCCATGTTCTATGTGAACAAGCAGGGGGGAACAGACTCTCTGTCGCTTTGCAACGAAGCTCTGCGACTGTGGGCCCTCGCCAGAGAGCATCACATTCATCTTCTGGCAGTGTATCTTCCAGGTTTTCAAAACTCTTGGGCAGACAAACTCAGTCGAGTTCTCCTTCCACACGAGTAGTCTCTGTATGCAGACCAGGTGGCCAAAATTTTTCAACTTTGGGGAACCCTGGACATAGACCTCTTTGCAAGTCCGTGGAATGCCAAACTTCCCCGGTTCTGTTCCAGAACTCCGGCTCAGGGAGCTCAGGCAAAGTATGCTTTCCTCCTTCACTGGGGTCAAGACTTCCTGTATGCCTTTCCACCCATTCCCCTAATTCCCCAAACCCTTTTCAAGCTTCAGATAGACAGAGGCCACATGATTCTCATAGCACCACATTGGCCACGGCAAGTGTGGTACCCTCTGCTTCTACATCTCTCTCAAGCTCCCTCCGTGGAGTTAGGGTCTGCTCCAGATCTC
The DNA here is from genome assembly GCA_033557465.1 of Ichthyophis bannanicus. Classification (NCBI taxonomy): domain Eukaryota; kingdom Metazoa; phylum Chordata; class Amphibia; order Gymnophiona; family Ichthyophiidae; genus Ichthyophis; species Ichthyophis bannanicus. The sequence goes on from CM066037.1 coordinate 214,445,714, forward strand.
CTATCTCAGGAGAACGGGATGTTATGGCATCCCAATCCCCAGTCCCTGCATCTCAGGGCTTGGTGGCTGAAGGCATAGATCTCCAAGATCTTCATCTTTCTCAGCAAGTGAAAGATGTTCTTTATGCTTCTAGAAAACCTTCCACTAGACGTTCTTATGCTTTCAAGTGCAAAAGGTTCACGCTTTGGTGTTCAGAAAAGGGTCTTAACCCCCTTGCCATACCTCTAGAATCTTTACTGGAGTATCTCCTCCATTTGTCTAATGCAGGCCTTAAGACAAATTCAGTAAGAGTCCATTTGAGTGCTATTGCAGCTTCTCTTAAACCTCTAAATGGACAAACTATTTCCTCTCATCCTCTTATAGCAAGATTCATGAGAGGCCTCCTTCTAACTAAGCCTCCCATTAGACCACCTCCGGTGGCATGGGACTTGAATCTGGTTCTTGGGCAGCTCATGAAGCCAACTTTCGAACCATTAGCTACCACCTCCTTGAAATTTCTTTCCTGGAAGGTTATCTTTCTCATTGCAATCAAATCAGCACGCCGCATTAGTGAATTGCAAGCACTAGTAGCTAATCCACCTTATACAAGGATTCATCATGACGAGGTAGTCCTTAGGACTCATCCACACTTTATGCCTAAGGTGGTCTCACCTTTTCACCTCAACCAGGAGGTCTACCTACCTGTCTTTTTTCCAGGACCTCATGCATCAAGTGCAGAGAGGAATCTTCATACCCTGGACTGTAAAAGAGCTCTGGCTTTTTACTTACAAAGGACACATCAACATAGAAAGTCCTCTCAACTCTTTGTTGCTTTTGACCCTTCTCATTTGGGACTGCCAGTCTCCAAGAGAACACTATCTAACTGGATTGCTCAGTGTATTTCTTTTGCCTATCAGAGTAAGAACCTTTCTCTGGAGGGCCATGTCACAGCTCACAATGTGAGAGCCATGGCAGCCTCAATGGCTCATCTGCACTCTGTGTCTATTGACGACATCTGTCGAGCAGCCTCTTGGGCCTCTGTTCATACCTTCACAGCCCATTACTGCTTGGACAAGGACTCCCGCCGGGATGCCTTGTTTGGTCAAGCAGGTCTCAAATACCTGTTTCATACTTAATCAACTCCTACCCACCATCCCTGACAGGATGCCAGAGATCCTTGGGGGAAGTGGAGCCCTTCTCAGGGACACACAACTTCTGGGGTCTCTCCCTGTCACCCAAAGCTAGAGAGTCCCCATATGTAATGACTAGATTCCTGCTTGTTCCTGGAGATAGCATAGTTACTCACCTGTAACAGGTGATCTCTGGGAACAGCAGGAATTTAGTCCTCACAACCCATCCACCTCCCCTAGGAGTTGTATCTCTCTATCTCTTTCCTTTGCTTCTCTCTCTCTTTGTCTCAGCTTTAAAACTCAACTGGAGAGAGGCAATTGGGAAAGGCGGGAAGGCAGCACGCAGGCACTCTGGGATGCTCCCAAAAGCTTTCTGATTGGACGCTGGGGAGCGTTCCCGTGCAGGCTCCGTCGGTACCGACGATACCCATATGTGAGGACTAAATTCCTGCTGTTCCCGGAGATCACTTGTTACAGGTGAGTAACTATGCTTTCCCTTACTTAGACAACTGGCTCATTCGAGCCTCCACAGTTGCAGAGGCCAGCACTGCACTGTCCTGTACAATGCGAATCCTCCAATACTTGGGATTGGAAATAAACGTCCCGAATTCTCAACTAGTTCCTTCCCAATGCCTAGAATTTATAGGAGCCTGTCTGGATACCAGACAGGCAAGGGTTTCCCTTCCACAAGCCCGGTGTCTTCGCATTATGCAGCTAGCTTCCCAAGCAGCGGGCAAATCCTCCCTCACTGCTCGGGAACTATTGCAGTTACTGGGACACATGGCATCCACAGTTCATGTAGTCCCATATGCTCGCCTCCACATGCGAGCAGCTCAGTGGACCCTCTCCACACTGGACACAGGCCACGGGTCATTTGTTGGACAAAATAACAATCTCTCAACGACTAATTTGTCCCTCCAATTGTGGCAATCGCTTGAAAATCTGACAGTGGGGTCTCCAACCCCTCTTTCAGGCCGCCCTAACAACAGATGCATCACAGGTGGGTTGGGGAGCACACCTGAATCATCGCTCTACCCAGGGCACCTGGACGCCACAGGAGGTTGGTTTACACATAAACCTCCTGGAATTAAAAGCAATTTATTTAGCTCTTCCAGTGTTCCACGCCCAGCTCAGCTACAAGACAGTCCTAGTCCAGACGGACAATCAGGTAGCCATGTTCTATGTGAACAAGCAGGGGGGAAAGGGCTCGCTGTCATGCAACGAAGCTTTACGACTGTGGGCCCTCGCCAGAGAGCATCAAATTCACCTTCTAGTGGTATATCTTCCAGGCATTCAAAACCTTTGGGCAGACAAACTCAGTCGAGTACTGCTACCTCACGAGTGGTCACTCCACCTAGACCAGGTAGCAAAGATATTTCATCTCTGGGGCACTCCAGACATAGACCTCTTTGCAAGTCCACTGAATGCCAAACTTCCCCAGTTCTGTTCCAGGATTCCAGCATACAATTTTCAGAAAAGGGATGCCTTCCTCCTTCACTGGGGTCAGGACTTCCTTTATGCCTTCCCACCCATTCTCCTCATCCCCAAAACACTCTTCAAGCTTCAGAGAGACAGGGGTCGCATGATTCTCGTAGCACCACGATGGCCACACCAAACGTGGTATTCCCTGCTTCTGCATCTCTCTCAAGCGGCACCTCTGGAGTTAGGACATGCTCCAGATCTCCTTTCCCAGCAGAACGGGATGCTATGGCACCCAAATCCGCAGTCCCTGCACCTCACGGCCTGGTTGCTGAAGGCTTAGACCTCCAGAATTTCAACCTGTCACAGCAGGTAAAAGATATCCTTCAGGCTTCTAGGAAACTTTCCACAAGAAGATCTTATGCCTTCAAGTGGAAACGTTTTACTATATGGTGCTCCAAGAGGGGATTAAACCCTCTGGTCATACCCTTAGAATCGATACTAGAGTATCTCCTTCACTTATTGAATTCTGGGTTAAAGACCAATTTGGTAAGAGTCCATCTTAGTGCAATTGCAGCTTCTTATAAGCCTCTAAATGGACAACCAATTTCCTCTCATCCACTCTTATCAAGGTTTATGAGAGGCCTTTTCTTAACTAAACCTCCCATCAAGCCACCACCGGTGGCATGGGATCTAAATCTAGTTCTCGGGCAGCTCATGAAGCTGCCTTTTGAGCCTTTAGCTACTGCAGCCCTTACGTTTTTGACCTGGAAGGTCATCTTCCTAATTGCAATCACCTCTGCCCGTCGCATCAGTGAATTGCAAGCTTTAGTAGCTGATCCTCCTTATACTATGTTTCATCATTATAAGGTTGTTCTTCGAACTCACCCACATTTTATGCCAAAGGTGATTTCGCCTTTTCATTTAAATCAATCAATTTACCTTCCTGTATTTTTTCCGAGGCCTCATGCCTATAATGCAGAAAGAAACCTTCATACTTTGGATTGTAAAAGGGCCTTGGCCTTTTACATACAAAAAGAACACAGCAACATAGAAAGTCCTCACAACTTTTTATAGCTTTTGACCCTAGTCATTTGGGACTTCCAGTCTCCAAAAGAACTTTATGTAAATGGATTGCCCAATGCATATCCTTTACTTCTGAGAGTAAGGGTTTTCCTCTTTAGGACCATGTCACAGCTCATAATGTGAGAGCCATGGCAGCTTCTATGGCTAATCTCCACTCTCTCTATCGATGACATTTATCGAGCAGCCACCTGGGCTTCGGTACACACCTTCACAGCCCACTACTGCCTAGATAAAGCCTCCCATCAGGATGCCTTCTTTGGCCAAGCTTTTCTTCAAAATCTCTTTCAAACCTAAACCAATTCCTATCCACCAACCCTTGTGGGATGCCAGAGATCCATGGGAGGAAGGATTCTCACCTTCGACGGTGGCACCTTCCTGGGGCTATCTCCCTGGCTTCTTCAGCTAGGGAGTCCCCATATGTGAGGACTACATTCCTGCTTGTTCCTGGAGATAGCGTAGTTACTCACCTGTAATAGGTAATCTCCGGGAACAGCAGGAATTTAGTCTTCACAACCCACCCACCTCCCCTAGGAGTTGTTTCTCTATCTCTTTGTCTCTTTCCTCTCTCCCTCTATCCTTTTACTCAGCTACAAACTTAACTGAAGAGGGACAGTTGGAAAGGCGGGAAGGCAGCGCGCATGTGCTGAGGGATGCTCCCAAAAGCGTTACTATTGGACACTGGGGAGCGTTCCCGCGCAGGCTCTGTTGGTACCGACGATACCCATATGTGAGGACTAAATTCCTGCTGTTCCCGGAGATCACCTGTTATAGGTGAGTAACCGCTTTATCCAGAATGCTGGACAAGGGTCATTTGGTGCGGTAGTGGTGTTGATAGAGGCGATGGTGTCTTCTATGTCTCTGTTTGATAGGGTAGAGAATTTGGTCAGTGGTGTTATATGGAAGGCTTGTTCACTGGAGTGGGGCTTGTGATCTTGTTGGTTTGGTGAATTTTTGATAGTCCGCAAATTGTTGCGGCTGGGGCTTGCATGGTTGGTCTGGGGCCGCCGGTTCCGTCTTCACTATATTGAATAAGTCGTGTGGTTTACACAGCAAGCGTTTCAGAAGGTCTGTGTGGTATTGCTTCCTTCTCTCTAATATTGCTTCTCGGTGCTTACTTGAGTGTGACCATGTTACACCACTGCTTTGTTGACATCATTAGCTTCCTGTTCCATACAGGTTCCACTTCAAAATACTCATTATGGCGCATAAAGCGTTCTATACTGGACTGCTTTTTTATCTGACATTTTTAGTCCCACCCTGTCATCCAGGTCAGAGTTTTCGGTCACAAAATACCAATCTACTAATCATTCCTCCAATTTCAGCAGCCCATATGGAAATCTTTAGGCACTCAGATTTCTCCTTTCTGGCACCTAATTTATGGAATGCCCTCCCCTTGCATGTGCGCTTGGAAGCTTTCCTTCAAAAATTTGTCACTTCTGAAAACCCATTACTTTGCTGAGGCCTTGTCGGTACTGATCGGTCCAGAATAAGGGCTTAATGATCTTTTTATCTTTCCTTCTGCTTCTTTACTTTCTTGTCGTAAAATGGTGTTCCTTTTCTAAGCATATGTCCAAGTAGTTTGTTAAATGTTTAATTGTAAACCACTCAGATGCCACCCTGCCTAGGACGGTATAGAAAATTTTAATAAACATAAACATTACAGCTCCTCTCAATACCATTTCGAAAATATAATAGGTCACTCGGACCATGAACTTTGAGCAGTCCTTACCATCTCTCATAAGGGAATGATACTGTCTGAATCTCTCTGGAGAGTGATACTGAGATAGATCAGCTAGGCCGCTCATGATGTCCTTCAAAAACATGCCCATGTAGAGCTGGTAAGAGGCAATGTGGACTGTAAACATGGAGCTATGGAAAACACTTTTCTCAAAAGACTTAGAACTTTTAGATCTCTTAAGGGTGGATTTGTCCACAAAGGAATGATGAGGAAGCTGGGGCTTCTCAAATCTGGGAGCCTTTTGAACTCTATGAGAGCCAAGTTTTCAACTAACAGGAGGAACAGTAAGAGGGTTCTCCCACATTCTCATCTGTACTCTCTGAAGAATGCAGTGCACGGTCACTGTCACCGCTTCCTTAGGGGCAGAGGAGTAATGAAGGATCTTAATTTCTTCTTTGCTGGATTCATCCTCAGTCACAAAGAAAATGGTATGGCCTTAGCCATATCCCTTACAAAATCTTGTAAAGTCATATCCTCCGGAGGTGATTTACGCCTCTCATGAGGAGAAGACTCAAATGGAAGTTCTGGGGTCCTGTCCTCCGAGCCCTCAGATTCAATGTCAGTGACCCAGCCGCCTGAGTCAGACTCTGAGAAAAACTTCAAAATATTTAAGTCTTGGCCTGGATCACTCTCCTGCCCCTTGGAGATCGGGAGTTCCTGCGGCAGTTGTCAGTGCTCCAGTGACTTTCTAGACTTTGTGAGAGTATTGGACTCCAATGCACTAGGGAGTGTAATCGGCTGGGCAGGCTCTGGCGTTGGGGCCCCTCGATGCCTCTTCCGCAGGCACTCTCTGCTTTTTGAGGATTGGCTGGACTGCTCTTGGTGTTGATGCAGCAGATCTCGAGGCACTGATATGCTGCATGGCAAACAGCATCGTGATGCGTTTCTTGTTAACTCACAGAAGGTGTCTCTCCATGGCTGCTGTCTCCTAAGACTGCGGGGCCACAGCAACATCTGAGCTGAAGTCCTCAGAATCTGAGTGTGTGTTTCATCTGTTTGACCTTGGCAAACAGTGGGCTGGTGCTGCCCCTCCAGTGTCCTGGAGAATGAGCTCTCCTCTTTGGGACAGCTTAAAAGGGAACTCCTGCAAACCCTCATTGCTGTTTACACCATGCCTTGGACTTTAATGTCGATGCACCAGAACCTCCACTTAAAGTTTGACGCGATCACCTTTTGGCATCAATAAAAACTATTTTTTTTTCACCTTTAAGTGACCATCGATCGATAGCCATTGCTCCGGGGTACTAAGGATGCTCAGCTGAGTGGACTCGAGGTCTCCTTGATGTCTATGCACTGCCAGCATCATATGCAGCCTTCAATGCCATTGAGACTGGTGCAGTCGATGCCAATGGATTGGACTTGTAAGCACCAAGAATGGATTTGCACTACTCCTTTCAGCCTTTGAGCCCTTTTTTTGTTATCTGCGAACACAAATTACAAAAAGAGGGCTTATGATCGGGTGCTAGGCACTGAAGGTACCAACTATGATTGTCCATTATAGATATGGTCCTTAAGTACCTAGAACACTTTTTAAACCCACTAGCAAGTTTTTGTGACATATCAGCTGGAAATATAGCCACAGCAAAATCAAAGGGCTCGACTTTTGAGAGAAGATTTACTACCCACATGTGGCTGAATTACCTATGCCTAAGGAGGGGGCAATGGTGCAGAGTAAAATAAAGAACACTTTAAACAACTGAAATCCCTAACTAAAAGATACTACGGTGAAAGAAACTGTGAAGGCAGGCGGGCAGAAGCCGAAACGGCCAAATTTTTTTTTTTTTTTTTTTTTTTTTTACAGTGAAATAATAATCATTGAAGAGACTTGGAAGACGCATCCATTGGGCTCCATGGAAACACGAAGACTGAAGTATGATGATGCTGTGGCAGCAGGCAGGAAGATGACATGCATGTGCAGAGAAGAGTTCCAGAAGGAGCTCTGAATACTCCCACTTGGGGCTCCATAGCATGACGTCACCCATACCCTTACCCCTAGATATATCCTATGTCTCCAGCTACTGTGTTCTCTCTTGACTAGATTGTAAGCTCTGATGAGCAGGGACCGTCTCTTACATGTGTCTGTGCAGCACTGTATGTGTCTTGTAGCGCTATACAAATGTTCAGTAGTAGTAATATAATACATGGGAACTTATTTCCTGTTTGTCCACGGAGAATGTTTTATAGCATGTGTGATTGCCAAGAAATACTACTAATTATCCTTTTTACTTGCTCATTTAGTTTTTCTAAGGGAAAGTGTTGCCTCCCCCCTTCCCCCAAGAGCTTTTTATTTATCTTAACTGTTGTTGCTGTTGCAGTGAAACCTCATCCAGAGAGCAAACCCTTTCCGGGACGTGGAAGAGGACAGATTTCACCTGATACTTCCCTAATGTCTGCAGAGAAACAACTTGAGCTTCGACTCAGAGACCTCCTTATAGATATTGAAGACCGCATCTACCAGGGAACACTAGGGGCTGTTAAGGTACTGTAAAAGACTGAGATAGTTTATTGTATTAGAAACCTTATTGAATTAGAAACCTTATATATTAATGGTTAGCAAATTATATTTTGTACTTATTTGGTCTGTTTTGGGAGGAGGAAATTTTATAAACAAGAATCCAAACCTGAGACTTCTGGTTTCAGTAGATGTTAAAATATAGTATCACAGAGAGCAGAAATATTCTAACAGATATGAAATGGTTTTAATATATCAGAGCAAACAGATACACTGAGGATATGTGTGCTGAGCTACCAGAGTTTGTAATCAAAAAAAGAAAAACTGTGTTGTGCTGTATGAATCTTATTAGCTTCTAGTCTGCAGCACTGAACATTTAATTGGGTGAAACTTGGTCATGCTTCAAGATACCTAAAATTGTTTGCTGTTAGTTGAACAGTGTAGAACAGTTGGTCCTTAATACAGTTCTTATGACACACTCAGCCAGTTAGGTTTACATGATAGCCACAATGAATATGCATGAGAGGGATCTGCACACACTTGAAGCAGTGCATGCAAATCTATCTCATCCATAGTTGTTGTGGATACCTGAAAACCCAATTTGGCTGGGTGTGTCCCAAAGACTGGATTGAGAATCAATGTTTTAGAAGAATTGTCTTTTCTCTTTGTTTTAGTTTCCTAGTTGTAAAGAGAGAAGGCTATGACATTAGTCTTAATACAAAGCATTTTATTATGTCTCTGCCAGCTAACAGGCTAGCAGTCTGCCTATGAGCATTTAAAGAGTAAAATGTAACATAGCCTCTGCAGGAGTTTAAACTGGGATGATATTCAGCCAGGACTACTACCTTTATCTACTTACTTTTAACCAAATATTTGAAAACTTATCTGATTAAGTACATGATGATGATGAATATATCCAGTTAACTGGAAAAAGGTATCTGGTTAATTTTTCGGCCAGAGATTTATGCAGCTTGCCTTAACTGGATAAGGCTATCAGCACTATCCAGCTACAGTTAACCACACCTGATGTGCCGCTCTCTCTTCCCCTCCCACATTTAATTAGTTAACTTTTGTTTAGATAAAAGTTAAACGTTCTATAGGTTAAATTCAGAATTCAAGTTTTCATGAACTTATGTATATCTCTACAATTAGGAACTAAGAGCTAGAGATATACCTTTTTTATAATTTATATTTTATTAATTTTCCATCCTCCTGTTACATGAGGCTCTTTCTCTATTGGCCGTACATTCATGATGTCAAATACATCACAACCAAACCTATTTACATTCATATGTTCCTTTACTTCTGTAACCTCTATAACAATTTTTACTATGTACCCCCTCCCTCCCACTCCCCCCATCCTTACCTCCACCCACACCCCTTAACCTTGACTTGAAATCCAGCAATTCATCAATACAGTATTTCTTTGCAGTACATTACATTACATTGCACCCCTTCCGCAATACACCCATCATAATGCCTTACTGATTCCCTTCCACCTCTCCCTCCAGACTTTCTCAACGTCTTTCACCATCCACTTTTCATACCAATGCCACACCTTTTTGTGTTTTGTAACCTTATGCATTCCATATGCTTCCACCTCGCATAATTCCCCTATCTGTTCCAACTTTCCCACCACTTCTTTTATTGGTGGTACCTCTATATTCTTCTACCATTCTTAGAAGGCAGATACGGGCCACTATTATCCCATATCCCTCAAAGGTTGCCATGTCACCCTCCCCCCCCACCCCCCCGAATCCCTCATTCAGTACTACCATCGCTGGCGTTAATGTAATTTGCATTACCATAATTTCCCCATATAACTTTCCCACTTTACCCCAGTACAATTGCACCTTTGGGCACTCCCATATCATATGCATTAAATCCCCCCTTAACCCACATTTCTTCCAACATTCATTTGAAGTGTACGGGTATATAGCCTTTAAACCGAGCCAGTGTCCAATACATCCGGAACTGGACCTTTAGACTGTTCTCCAGTATTGGGGTCCCTCACGCCAACTTATAGGTCCGCTCATATACGTATAGCATCCCATCTACTATCATCCCACGAACCAGGGATTTCCTCTTCCCACCTTTGCTACCCCGTCGCTCCCCCCCTTCTGCAGAAGTATTTTATAAAGCTTAGATATCACCCCTTCCCCATCATCTCCTCAAACTGGGTGGGTTTCATAGCCAAATTAGAATGTAGCACTCTTATTTTTCAGGAAATACCACACTTGCACATAAGCATAATAATCTATCTGGTCTAGTTGATAATCATGCTTTAACTCCTCAAATGTACGAATTCTCCCCCTCTTCCCCATGAGTTGCCCCAACCTGACCAAACCCTTCCTAGCCCACCTTGTGTATACCTTTAACTCTCTCTCTACCCCAAATTCACCTGCTGCCCTAATAAAGGTGTTTCTCGAGTACAATTTCCCTTGTAGAAGGTATCCTTTCCATTTCCTCCATATCTGAAACTTGAGTTCTGTAAATGGATGATTATCCCTCTCCCTCTCCCGCACCCCCCCCCCCCCCCCCCAGATCCCAAATTCTGGCTTCCCTTTATTCCTCTTCCGCCGACTCCATTTGTACCCAACTCAGGGCATCTAACCCTTCCCTCCATGCTAAGAGTGCCCGTAATTGCGCCGCCTCATAGTATTTCATCAGACATGGCACCCCTAACCACCCCTCTTCCCGCAATTGATACAAAGTATTTCTTGCAACCCTTGGAGCCTTCCTCTCCCAAATAAATTGCAGGATTAGATTTTGTAACTTCCCCATCTCCTTCCTGGTCACCCTACAAGGCAGAGATGAAAACAAGAACAATAAACGTGGCAATACATTCATCTTTACCGCCGCTATGCGACCCAACCATGACAACTGTAGGACCCCCCCCCCATTTAGACAAATCTCGCCTTATACTATCTACCACCACTTGAAGGTTCCAGTGCTTGATCTTTTCTATCGGTGTCCCTAGCTGTATCCCCAGATATCTGAAGTGTTGTCACCCATTTAAAACTAAAGTGCAATCTTAACCTATCCTCGAGATCTTCCGGGAGATTAATCCCTAACACTTCAGTCTTACTCTGATTTATTTTATATCCTGCTATATTACTATACTTTTGTATTACGCCCATCAGTATTGGTAAGGTAGTTATGGGTTGTGTCAACACGAGTATTACATCATCTGCAAATAATGCAATTTTTTCCTCCTGTTCTCCTACCCGTTCTCCTTTAATATCCACTTCCCTCCTGATCCTTTCTGCCAGGGGTTCAATTGTCAAGGCAAATAAGAGTGGCAAAAGTGGGCACTCCTGCCTCGTGCCCCTCTCAAGTGTGACCCTATCAGCATACCCCCCATGTATTCGTATCCTTGCAGTTGGATGATCATAAAGTGCCCTTATCCAAGTTATAAAATTGGCCCCAAACCTCATTCTTTTCAGCACTTGAAACATATATGGCCATTCTACCCGATCAAACGCCTTTTCCGCATCTACTGTGATGAACAGCGCCTGCTCCCCCGTATTCTAGAGATGCCAAGCAATATTCATCACCTTTCGAATATTATCACTCCCCTGTCGTCCCTTCACAAAACCTGTTTGGTCCCTATGTATCTATCCCTGCATGATTATATCCTGAATACGATTTGCCAATACCTTAGCTAAAGTGTTTGCATCCAAGTTTATCAGCGATATAGGCCGATAAGGACCACACGCCCCTTTATCTTTTCCAGCTTTTGGCAATACCATAATACCCGCCTCCTCCATAGTTTTGGGAATCCCTTCTCCTTCAAGAACCTTATTGAAAACCTGTGTTAATGGTGGTGTGACCTGCTCCACCCTCACCCTATAGAACTGCGCCGTAAATCCATCCAATCCTGGGAACTTCCCTATCTTGAGGGATCTTATAGCCTCCTTCACTTCTTCCTGAATTTCTGCCCCTATTCTTTCCCTTTCTTCTAGTGCGACTTGTTTCAAATCACACTCTTGCAAAAATTCCCTTATCTCCTCCTGCCCCTTTTGCCACTCACTTATATAATTTTCTGTAATCATCTTGGAATATCTGACTTATTTCCCTTGTACGGTGAACCATCCGCCCCTTATTGTCCCTAATTTCATCAATATACGCTGCTTGACGGTGAGCTTTCAGCCTACTTGCTAGGATTTTCCCTGCTTTATTACCCCCTGCAAAAAAAGTTGTTTCAGCACATTTAATTTATAAGCTATGTCTTGTGCTCGTAACTAACTTAATTCAGCTCTGACTTTCACTAGTCGAGCAATAACCCCAGGTTCATAATCCTTCGGATGCTGAACCTCTAAATCCCTTATCTTCTTTAATAATTCCACTTCTGTTTTCCCCTTTTCTCATTTGTCCGTTGCTAAGCTAATTAACTTCCCTCTAATCACTGCCTTTAACCCATTCCACACTGTTTTCAACTGTACCTCCCCGTCTTATTGAAATACAAGTACTCTCGTATATCTGCTCGAATTGCCTCCACATGTCCTGCTTCCTCCAGTAAGGACTCATTTAGCTTCCAGTATCGTATCCCCTTCTCCTCATCCTCTGTTTCAAAAATTACACTGACTGGGGCGTGATCCATCCATGTAATTTCCCCTTGTTCCACCTCCTTCACCCTAGAGACCCAATTTCCCCCTCCCCAGATCATATCCAGTCTTCTATATGTGCTGTGCACATGCGAGTAGAATGTATACTTTCGTTCACCTGGGTGTCTACTCCTCCAGATGTCTTTCAATACCAACCGCTCCTGTAACTTTTTCAAACTTTGTCTCCTTACACTACTTTGCCCCCCACTATTGTCTAACTTTGTATTCAATGTAAGGTTAAAATCCCCTCCCAATATTATAGGGATATCTCCTAATTCTTCCAGCTCCTTAGATATACTCTCATATGTTTCCCCTTGCCTCTCATTAGGCCCATAGATGCTTATTACCCACAGATGCTTATTACCCACACTTCCTCTCCCCTAATTTGAAGTCTGACCCCTACCCACCGCCCTGCCTTGCCCCTACCCTCCTACTATTAGATGGCTATATGCTTCCCCCACCAAGATACCCCCCCCCCCCTTTCAGTGGATTTGCTTTGTCCTGCCAACCCCACTTTCGGGAAACTTTTTGAGGCCACTCTATATTCCTGACCCACGCAGAGATGCGTCTCCTATATACATATAATATCAGCATTCAGACGTCTGCCCTCCCTTTCCAGGAGTTTTCGTTTTTTCCAAGTACGCAATCCCTTGACATTTACTGTGGTTATCACTGACAACTTGGATTTCTTATTCAAAAACGTCCTCTTTCGTATCCCCTCCCCTCCAGTCATCCCTCCCCTTATACTCCCCTCCTTTAATTGTACTCCCACCCCTGTCGTCCTCCTTTGCCGCCTCCCCCTGTTACTATACTCCCCTCCCCCTCTTGCTCCCCCCTTGCTCTCCCCTCCCTTCCTCCTCGCCCCCCTTCCCTATCCCTTCTCGCCCCCTTCTCGCTCCCTCCCCTCCCACACTCCCTACCTCCTGATCCAGGAGTTTACCAGAGTAGTGCGCCCCCTGCCTCCCCCGTCTCTTCCCTCCCTATGTCACTGCCTCCTCCTTCCACCATCACCTTCTCCCCATCACTCCCTCCCTTAGATCCACACCCCTCTCCTCCCCCCTCATTGCATTTTCTCTTTGCCTTTTCCCCCACCCTTTCTGCATGGTCCCTACCCAACTTATCAACTTTAAACATGCAATGAACATTCGCATTACAAACATCTTAAACATTTCAAACCAGCTAGACATTTCAACTTTTTTTCTGTCAATTGTTACTTTTAACTTTTAACAACTGCCCCTTCACGTAGATTTGCCTTTCTCCTCTGGTCTTTTGCCATTTACTCCTTCACTGTTCCCTATATTCATTTTCATACTTATCCTTGTAACATCACAATGTCCTTCATCTTTTAGGTCTTTCTTTGCCATCCTTGTTCCGGCCCTCTTTTTCTTGTCGGTCTTCACTATTTTTACGTTTATCCACTCCATTCCCTACTGTATCTGTCTCTCATCGACTTTCCGCTCCCTGAGATCTGATCCCTGCTTCTTGTAGTGCTGCCTTTGCCTCCTCTACTGACTGCACTCTCCAAGTTTTCCCTTTTAGGGTAAATAAATGTCCAAAGGGATGCAACCATCTATATTTGATGTCCGCAGTTTGTAGAATCTGTGTTACCGGCTGCATTGCTCTTTGCCTCTGTAAATTTCCAAGAGACAGATCCTCATAGATAGTCGCTGGGTAGTCCTGCCAATTGATAGTCCTCATACTCTGCATCTTTGTTGTAATCCGCTCCTTCATTTTATACCCTGTCAGACAAATTATGATATCTCTGGCTCTATTCTCTCTCGGTGCCCCCAGGGCTCGATGCGCTCTCTCCAATAGTATTTCGTCAGGAGCCACTACTTCTCCCCCCCCTGCTTGAGCACCTCGGAGCAAACTAGAGCTGCCACATTCACACTGTCCTGAAACCTTTTCCTCTGGAATGCCTCGGATGCAAAGGTCATTCCTTCGGGATCGATTTTCTAAATCTTCTAGCTTATATTGCATTGTATCCTGCCATTTTTGCACTGCAGCCTGCCATTGCTGATCCTCTTCTTGCTGCTGCTCTATGCCTTGGAGACGATTTTCCCACGGAATGCGTCAATTCAGCTATATCTTCCTTTAGATTGCCTATGAGCACACTTAACTCCGTTTATACTGCTTGCACTTCTTTTATTTCTGTAAACCATTCTTTTAATTCTGCTTTAGTTATTTCCTTCACAGTTTCTCTGTCCTGTTCTTGTCCATTTCTTTGTTCAGGCACATCTATTTGCTCTGTTTGTTCAGCCTGCTTATTTTTATGTGCCAGTGCACTATATTCACAGCTACTGGTACCGGCTCCCACAAAGGCATACTCCCTCAAGTCCATGGTTTTCCTTCTCGTGGCCATACTGTCACAGCAGGCTCCTCTTCCACACTTCCTTACCAGGCACTTTTCACTTAATATTACTCGGATCTTGTCTTGGGCAGTTGTGTTGATCCACTATATCATATCCTCGCTAAAATGCTCCCCTCTTTTGCCATGCAGTCTTTCTTTTTTCTTAATCCACAGTGACAGGGTTTCCCCTTCTTTTCCTTTCTCCTTTTTCTTCTCCTTTTGTTTTATTTTCAATCCATGCTTGCAGAGCTCACGACCGTGTTCATCTACTTCTTCACTCCAAATCTCTCTTCTACTCACTTCTCCCTTACGCTGTCAAGTTGCAATGTTCAGTTTTCAGATTGTACTTCCCTTCCTCATGAGCAGCCAACACTCCTTCCCTCCACACTACGCGGCTGCCGGTCCCCCTCTCTGCTGATCTTCCAGCCTCTGCCTGCGGTTCACCAGCACCTCCTCACACAAACAGCTGATCCCCGCCGCTACTCACACCACTCTCCGTCCGGCCTCAGAGCTCCCAGCCCTGGATCGCGCTGTTGTCCACTTGCGATCACTTCACTTCCCTCCACACCATGCAGCTGCCGATCGAAATTTTGACTATCTGTGCCGCCATTACTGCCGATTCTCTGGCGTCTCCTTTCCTTTGTTGCTGCTCCCCTCACCACTCTCCTTCTCACCTCCAGATGACTTGTATGGATTTGCGCCGTTCTCCACTTCCCCCTCGAGGTAAAATCACTTTTTTTACGGGGTTAGCCCCAGAGCAGTGTCTCTACACCGCCATCGGGATCGGTGATGTCACTTCCTCCGAGATATACCATTTTAAAGGGAAAAAGAATTATATAGATCTTTTCCAGCCATGAAATATTTCTCTCTGTAATAGGCAGGGAGTGCATCTACGAGGTGATCAAAAAGTATTGAGACTTGTTGTGTAGCTGTATAACAATATGTCACACCACGATGCTATTAAGCATTCAGTGACCTAGTTATATGCTGTGCATGTGCAGAGTTTAGTGTGGCTGCAGCACACCTGTACTTTTTTTAATCACTTGATGTTTGGTATTTTGTAAAAGCAGTAAGTCAGATTTACGATGACCTCGCACCCTATAACTTTTTCTTGTTTCCAAAATGAAATTAACACTGAAAGGAAGGAGATTTAACAACTTTGAGACCATTAAGCAAAATTTGACACAGCAGTTTCACAGCATAATGAGGCATTTCAAAATTGTTTCCAGTAGTGGCAGGAACGCTGTAGGAAGTGTGCTTTATCGAAAGGGGACTACTTTGAAGGAGACTGAGTGCAATAACTGTCAGTGTTATACTACTTGTGGTGTTGTACAAGTCTCGATACGTTTTGATCACACCTCGTAGTAGATGTCAGACGTGCACAGAGCTCTTCATGCCATATAAGTCTCAGTGGCATGAGGAAGTCTAAAGAGATGTTTGAATTTGTGTCTTAATAGTTGCTCCAAAGACTAGCAGGGCAATCATTCCACACACGAGTGACATCGCCAACAGAGTCAATTGGATAAAGCTTGGAAAGCTTTCCAGAGGTTTCCCCATGTTTAATTAAAAATGTACAAGTTGTCTCAAATGTCATCAGTGTTGTGCAGGAACCCCTTCAGTTTTGTTTATGGTGTCCAAAGAATATTTTTTCAACTTCAGAGTTGAGAGAGCGTGTGTTTTTTTAACAGGTGTTTTCTGCTGGCCTTTAGTTTAATCCTTTTCTGGGTTTCATTTTTGTTTTTAGGACTTCTAATAAGTTTTCTTTAAATTTACTTTCTGCTTCGCAGCTGTTGGTAATACACTGATATTGTGATGCATTTGATGGTAGTGGTTGGAATTTTTACTTTTTCGCCATGGAGTCATTTTGATGTTAAATAATTCTCCGCCCTCCCCCACCCCTCACGAGACTTCAGGGATTTATGTTAACAACTTCAAAAAGTGCACAAGGTGCACTTGTAGGATTTCTGAGATCCTGTATTTCTCAAGGAACAAGCAGGAAATCAGTCCTCACATATGGGTGATGGCAGCGATAGAGCCCATGTGGAAGCTTCTCCCCAGCTTTCAAAGAAAGCCTTTGGGAGATGCACCACGCATGCGTGGTCCCCTTCCCACCCAAGGGTACCATCTTGCCTCAGTCTCCTTTTTTTCTGTGGAGCCCATCGGATGTCTGTCTGATTTCCCCAGAAAAAGTGTTAATTTTATCTTAATTTTCTCCTAAATATTTTCTTACTCCAATCGTCTACCGGCTCCCTTTCCTGTCCCTGAGCCGCTGGCCTCTGCCTCGCATCTCGGGTTCTTATATTTTTATTTTTCGAGTCTTCTTGACCGGCGCTGTTCACATCCTTTTTTTTTCTCTAGCTGGGCCTAAGGTCTTTGACCTTGCCGGGGGCCCTTTTCCCCATGGCCTCCACCAGCGTTTTTAAGCAGTGCATTCGGTGTGTTCGTACCATGTCCCTCACCAATCCCCATGACTGCTGCCTTCGTTGCCTCTGGTCGGACCACAACCCCTTGGACTGTGGCCTCTGGAAAATGTTGTCCTGCTGCTGACTCTTGATGGCATTGGAGGACATCTTAAAGAGGTCCGATGCTGCTCTGGAGTCAACAGTGACACCACACTCCAAGGCCCCTCTAGAACCCCAGGGTGACCTTGATGCCTCGAGATTCCAAGGCCGCGAGTCCTCCGAACGGAGCACCCCGGAGGTGGAACACAAGAAGAAGAAACCCTCGAGGACCGCCTCGGCAGATGGGTCGGGGAAGATGGCTAAGTCCCACTCCCGGCCCTGCAGCCCACACCACATGTCCAAGGGATGGAGCAGGAGCAGCCAACCAAGGTGGCCTGTAAGGAATAGTCTGCATCTATCGATCGACCTCGGACCCACAAGGCCATCCTAGTCGAGGACTCTCCCTTGTCTGAACTGGTGCTGAGCCCGAAATCCTTGATGCCGGTGCCGAAGGCTTCAGAGCCACCTGGACTGGGGACCAGAATGGTGGCCACAGAGCGTAGCTTGTTTGCATTCATAGTCCAGAAGCAGGCTGTGATGTCTGGTCCCTCCAATTCATTGGCCCCAGCTACCGGGCCCTCGACCTTGAGGACGTCCCCAGTGGTCGAGCTGGTCCTTGAGTGCTACCAGCCTCAAGATGTTCCTCTGCTAAGGTCCTGGTCCTGATTCTTGGGGCCAAGATCCTCCCTGATGAGTGCCCATGGCTCTGACCGCAGGGTCTCCGAGGGACACAGACCCTGGACCTGACCCCAGGACCAATACCGCCCTAGACATCTCCACCGACTGTGACTTGGACTTGGAGACCGAGGACGAAGAGTCTCTGGACACCTGATGCTTCCATGATGCTTTCCTGATGCTTCGGATTAGTCTTCTACTGAGACCTTGCACCAGTCCCTGCCCAAAGATGTGGCCTTCCTCGATCAAGTGCAGGACATGGCAAAGGCAGTGGCGTTCGATACAGAGTTGGAGGAGGATCCTCGCATGGAGGAACTAGAGATCCTCCAGTATGAGGCCCTCCTGAAGGAGGCACTCATGATGTCCTCCCTCAGATCCTGGAACGGCTGCTGCTCCTCATGTGGCAGACACCCGCATTGATGCCCATTGTGAGCCAACAGCTGGATACAGATGTATCGAGTCCACTGGAGACCAGGGTTCCAGAAGGCACAGCTGCCACATAGCTCCATGGTGGTGTAGTGTGACATGCGTTGGCTAAAGAGCCAAAAGACACACTCCTGTGTGCCCCTGGGGAGGGAGGCCCATGCTATGGATTCCTTGGGCAGAAAGTGCTACCAGGGCTCGATGCTCATCGGCGGGTCCAGGCATACCAGCTGTACATGGGCCATGTACCTGAGAGACCTGATGAAGGAGCTCGCCGGGTTCTCAGTTGGTCACGCCAAGGAACCCCTCCAGCGGTTCCGGACCTTGGCCTTGGGTATCAATGAATGCTCCAAGTTTATGACTCAGGCAGCCTATGATAGCTTTGAGTCGGCAGCTAGATTAGCTGCGACAGGCATCAGTGCCTGGCACCAGGCCTGACTTCAGTCTTCCAACCTGTAGCAAAAGATTCAGGACAAATGGGTTGATATCCCTTGCCAGGGAGAGAATCTCTAAGGCAAACCTATGACTGATAACGCTGCAGAGTTGAAGACCGTCCTCCAAGAAGACCACTACCCTTCCCTGACAGAAGCTCTCTGGAAAAATCCCCTTACTCGAGGAACGGCAAGGCTTACAGAAACTACCGTCGGTATCAGGCCTTCCTAGCTCCCCAATAATGTCAGCAGGCCAAGGGACAAGGGCATGGCCCTCATAAGCCAAAGACTTCCAAAACCCAGGCACTGGCTCCAGCCCAGCCAGGTGGGAACGTTTGACTCTTTGGACATAGCCTCTCCCCCCCTAGGAGGCCCACCCCAGCAGCCCACAGGGGGATGTTTAGTCTTGTTTGCACACAGGTGACCATCCATCACCACCGACACCTGGGCACTGAAGGTGGTCGGGGAAGGTTACCTCCTCCACTTGCTGCACACGCCCCCTCCATTTTTCCCAAGAGAGCCCCCCAGGACTCCCCTCCACCAGACTCTGCTACTGCAGAAACTCACAGGTCTTCTAGAGGTCAGGGCAGTGGAACCAGTGCCACCACATCTTTGGGGCAAAGGGTTTTAGTCCCAGTACTTCCTCGTATCCAAAAGAACGGGAGGCATATGGGCCATCCTAGACCTGCGAGACCTAAACAGGCTCCTGATGAGGGAGAAGTTCAAGATGCTCTCCCTTGGAACACTGCTGCCATATCTCCATCAGGGGGATACTGGCTATGCTCCTTGACCCTAAAGGATGCATACACTCACATCTTCATCCATCCCAGCCACAGGCAGTACCTCAGGTTCATGGGGGGGCAGCAACTACCAGTACAGGGTACTATCCTTTGCTCTAGCCTTCGCCCCCAGAGTCTTCACCAAGGGCCTAGCGGTGGTCACAACCCACCTTCACCTCCAAGGGGCATTCATCTTCCCCTACCTGGAAGACTGACTGATAAGAGGGGACTCAGCCGTCAAGGTGCAGCAGGCCAGGGTCCACACCATCCACATACCCCCCGTATCTGGGGCACATCATAAACCACCACAAATCCTATCTCGTCCTGATAGTGTCTGGAGTTCATAGGGGCATGGCTGGACACCGTTCAGACCAGAGCCCTCCTGCCTCTGGACAGAGCCGGCTGCTTCAGGGCGTTGGCCGCAGACATGCAGCACCGACGCTCAGTGTCAGCTCACCTTCTGCTCAGAATGCTGGGCCACATGGCATCCACTATCCATATTTTCCCGGATGCCCACTTTCACATGAGGGTGGTCCAGTGGCGCCTCTGCTCCCAGTGGACCCAGGCCACGGGCTGGCTACGAGACAGGGTTATGGTGACTCCCCAGCTGGCAGACCCTCTGCTGGTGACACGTGCCTTTGCTTCTTCAGGCTGGGATGCCTTTTCAGGCCCCGACCCCCCAGAGTCCTCACCACAGATGCCTCCCTTCTGGGCAGGGGGGCTCATTGTGAGGACCTCTGCACTCAGGGTAATCGGTCGCAGGCAAAAAGCCAACAGCAATTCAACCTCCTAGAGCTTCAAGCCATATCCCTGACTCTCCAGGCCTTTCACCACCGTCTTCAGCACCAACCTGTGCTGATTCAAACGAGGTTGCAATGTTCTACATCAACAAGCAGGAGGGCATAGAGTCGTACACCTTCTGCCGGGAGGCAGTAGCCCTCTGCTTGTATGTGAACCACAATGGGATGCTCTTGCGGGGGCGGTATATCTGCCGGGCCAGGATAATGCTCTGGCAGATAGGCTGAGCAGGATCCTCCAGCTGCACGAGTGGCAGCTGGACCCCAGAATGGTCTCTGGCTCTTCCAGCTCCGGAGAACTCTATGGCTGGACCTCTTCATCAGCCAGCTAAAACTCAGTTGCTCTACTTTTGCTTCCAACAGCCACACCTGTCCCAGGTGGCAATGGATGCCTTCATCCCATGGACGAAGTGCCTTCCTTATGCCTTCCTGCCACACTGCTGATAGCCAAGACTCTCGTCGAGGCTCAGCGGGACAGGGTGTCGCTGATATTTGTGGGCCCTCAGTGGCCAGGCAACAATGGTTCCCACCTCTCCATCACATGTCCATAGTGCCCCCCCGGTCCCCCTGCGACCTAGGACTACTGTCGCAGGAGCAGGGCTCCATCCTACACCCCAATCTTGGGTGTCTGGTGCTAACAGCTTAGCTGCTGAAAGGGTAGTCTTGGCCCCCCTCCCACCTTTCAGGGGAGTTTGAGGAGGTCTTCCTCTCCTCCCGCAAGACCTCCATGAGACAGGCTTACATCTTCAAATGGCACAGATTCTCTGTGTAGTGTGCGGAGCGACTGGTTAACCTGTTCTCATGTTTTAGGGAGGAGTGGTCTAGTGGTTAGGACAAGATACTTCAGGCCGGAGGGCCGGGGGTTCAAGTCCCACCTGGGGACAGCAATCTCAGGCCGGAGGGACTGGGATTTCTAGTACTATAGGCACTCCTTGTGGTCTTGGGCAAGCCACTTAACCCTCCATTGCCCATGTTCCCTGTAAGTATTAGCGTATGTGTCTCATATCCCCTCATGTTAAATGTATCCCCCAATTGACCGCTTTGACCCGGTGAAAAGCGGGATATAAATACAGCTAAATAAATAATTTTATGCAGCTTGTACTGCAATATTTGTTTTACTTGCTACAGGCAGGACTGAAGTTCAACTCGGTCAGGGTCCACCTGAGTGCTCTTGTGGCGCACCACCACCTCATCGAGGGCCTCTCTCTGTCCAGCCCCTTGTAACCCACTTCCTGCGGGACCTCGTGTTATCCAAACCCTCTGTCTGCCCACCAGTGGCAGAGAGGGACCTAAATGTGGTACTCTCACAGCTCATGGGCCACCGTTCAAGTCCCTGACTACCTGCCACCTGTGTTACCTTTCATGGATGGTTGTCTTCCTGGTGGCACTCACATCCACTCTCAGGGTCAGTGAGTTTCAGGCTTTGGTGGCGCATCCGCCTTATACAAGGTTTTATAAGAACAGGGTTATGCTCCGCATGCACCTTAAGTTCCTTCCGAAGGTGTTGTCCTCACCTGAATCAAGAGGTAGTGCTCCACACCTTCTTTCCACGGCCACACGCCAGCAGGGCGAAGACTGTCCTTTATACCCTAGACTGTAAGAGGGCCCTGTCCTTCTACCTCCAACATACCCAGGGCCACCGCAAAACCTTACAGCTTTTCATCTCCTATGACCCCAGCCAGTAACCAAATGTACTCTGTCCACTTGTGTGGCAGACTGCATTGCTCTCACCTACGAGCAGGCTGGGCTCTCGCTGGAGCGCTGTGTCACAGCTCACAGCATCAGGTCCATGGTGGCCTCTGTGGCAAATCTGTGTTCCATACCTGTGACTGAAATCTGCCGGGCCGCCACCTGGTTTTCGTTCCATACCTTCCACAGCTCATTACTGCCTGGAGAGGGGAGTCCCAATGGGATAATGCCTTCGGCCAGGCCTTATTCTGTCATCTGTTCGGGGTGTAGGCAGCAACTCCTCTCCGACTCTTCAGTATTCAGGCTACCGGAGTACTGGTTCCTCACTGAGCACTTGGGTCTCTTGGGAGTCCGTTACTTAGGACTCTGTTGCTGCTGCTCATGGCTCTCCTGTATCTGATCATCCATGGCATTTTACAGGTTTTTGGTAGCCTGTAGCTAGGGAGTCCCATATGTGAGGAATGATGTCCTGCTTGTTCCCGAAGAAAGCATTGTCATTCACCTGTAACAGGTGTTCTCCGGGGACAGCAGGAATCAGAACTCACAACCCTCCATCCTCCCCATGTAGTTGCTGCTTTGTCATTTTTTGCCATCTTTAGCTATGTCATATGATTGAGGCAAGATGGCACCCTTGGGCAGGAAGGAGACCACACATGCATGGTGCATCTCCCAAAGGCTTTCTTTGAAAGCTTGGGAAAAGCTTCCGCGCTGACTCCTTTGGTAGCGAGGTCACCCCATATGTGAGGACTGATTCCTGCTGTTCCTGGAGAACACCTGATCTCCAGGAACAAGCAGGAATGAGTCCTCACATATGGGTACGTCGGAACCGACGGAGCCTGCGCGGGAAAGCTCCCCAGCTTCCCAGAAAGGAAGCTTTTGGGGCCTCCCACAGCGCATGCGCGCTGCCTTCCCGCCTTCCTGACCAACTCTCTTCAGTTCTTCTTTTTCCGCGGAGCCAGCAGGTCGTGTTCCTGTCACCGCTGAAGAAATTGTTATTTTAATTTGTTTCTTTGACCGCGTGTCTGCCTTCCCCGATTCCGGACCGGTACCACCGGTCTTTTTTAGTTTATTTTTTTTTTAAAAAAATAATAATTACTTTTTCTTCACTTGGTGTATTTTTTCTGTGAGGCCTCTAGGCCTTCTCAGGTCTCCCTCATGGAAAAACCAGCTTCTGGTTTTAAAAAATGCACCAAGTGTACCGGTACTATTTCAGTCACAGATACCCATGAGTGGTGTCTTAAATGTTTGGGGCCTGACCATTCCATTCCGGATTGTCCATCCTGCTCTCTGATGTCCAAAAGGGGCTTACAGAACAGAGCAGCTAAGTTTCATATGCTGTTTTCTACCGATACTCCAGCATCAACATCCTCCAGGTCTTCTTCTCCTGATGGATCTCAGGTAACCAAACATTCTTCAGGCAAGTCCTCAAAAGGCAAATCTCCCTCTAAGCAGCGAGAGGCCCTTGCATTTGACCATGAGGACCCTGCCCCAGCCAAACAACCCCGGCGGGAAGCTCCGGCTTCCAAAGCTCCTCCTATGGGGTTACAGGTAGACATCGATGGCACGGCCTCGACCGATCTCCTGTTAGACTGCTCTGGGGTACCGGCTAACACCGGTACCGACATCCAGGCAGTTGTGGCGACTATGGGTACTACGGTACAATCCATGCAGCAGGCCTTATTGGCTTTCATTAATGCTGCAACGCCATCGGTACCGCGACAATCGGTTCCGACTCCGATTCCGGTACCGCAACCGATACCGGTACCCAGAGCATCTACTTCCAGTAGTATGCCGGTTCCGGTCTCCGGTTCCGGAGATTTCCTCGATACCGCTCCGATTCCCGGTACGCCCGATGTCGATACGGTCGGTACGCGTATCGATCTCTGGAAGCAAATAGGCGATACTTTGAATCCTCTGAAGATTCTGATACATCAGATGATTCTGCTGACGTCTCTTTTACTCTTCCTGAGGAGCCCTCTTCTCCAAAAAGGAGAATGTCTCCTCCAGAGGATTTGTCCTTTCAAGACTTCATCATTGAAGTAGCTAAAGGACTTTCCATATCTGTATCCTCTGAAAAGGAACCTAGAGCAAAAAAATTGGATATTTTAGGATACTCTAAGGTTCTCAAAGAGGCAGCCACCTTACCCATACATGAAATTCTTCAAGAACACATGATGGACTTGTGGGAGGCTCCTCTCACCCTATCTCCACATTCTCGACGTTTGGACACCATGTATCGGGTTCCTCCTTCTCCTGGTTTTCAAAAGACTCAGCTTCCTCACCACTCTATTGTGGTGAAGTCTGCTATGAAAAAGATAAAGAGTACCAAAAGGCACTCTTCTACCCCTCCAGGAAGAGAATGTAGGACTCTGGATGCTTTTGGGAGAAAAATCTTCCAAGCTAGCATGCTTATTGCCAGAATCAATTCATACAGCCTCTATATGGGCATGTTTTGAAAGAGATTGCATTAAAGATACGTCAGTTTCTCCCCTTTATCCCAGAGGATAAGCAAGAGGAGTTCCTTCTTTTGCTAAAGCAAACTCAAGATGTTTCAAAGTTCTCCAACAGAGCAGCCTTTGACTCTTTTGAGGGGGCAAGCAGAGCCTCTGGCATTGCCATAGCTGCTTGCAGACTAGCTTGGCTCCAGGCCTCTGATTTGGAACCCTGGGTACAAGAAGGCTTGGGCAATCTGCCCTGTACAGGTGAAAATCTGTTTGGCAAGGAGTGGCAAATCAAGGCCACTCAAATGGATGCAGAGAATGCTGCTTTAGATAGACTTTCTAAGTCTACCTCTATCCCTGCCAAGAAAAAACCTTTTAAGAAACCTTTCTATAAAAAGACCAGATTTTCCACAAATACTGGCCAGCAATCTTCCCAAGTTCGCTTTGCTCCTAAGCGTCAGCAAACTAAACAGGCCAGAACAAAGTCTACAGGGGCTGCTACAATCCAGCAGTCCCAATCCCCTCAGGGTTTTTGACTTGATTCTAGAGAACCTAACCTTTCTGGCTCTGCAACAACCAGAGCCTCTCACCATTCCATGAAGGTTAACTCATTTTGCTCCCAGATGGGAACAAATCACATCAGAACCGTGGACCCTCTCTATCATCAAAGAGGGCTACAAACTACATTTCTCCAGCCTTCCTCCCCATTTCATGGTGAGACAATTCAATTCTCCCCCTTCTCTCCTGTACCTGTTGGGCCAGGAGGTGACCACTCTTCTCGCCCAAAAGGCAATAGAAGAGGTTCCTCTTCCTCAACAAGGGTCAGGTTTTTACTCCCCTTATTTTCTCATTCCCAAGAAAACAGGGGGGTACAGACCCATTCTGGATCTCAGAGAATTGAACAAATTCCTATACAAGGAGAAATTCAAGATGCTTTCTCTAGGCACTCTCTTCCATACCTACAGAGTCAGAACTGGCTTTGTTCTCTAGATCTCAAGGATGCGTACACACATATACTCATCCATCCATCCCACAGAAAATTCCTACGGTTTCTGTTTCAGGGAAAACATTTCCAATACAGAGTCCTTCCCTTCGGTCTAGCCTCTGCTCCAAGGGTATTTACCAAATGCATGGCAATAGTAGCTGCATTTCTACGCACTCTGGGAATCTTTGTCTTCCCATACCTGGACAACTGGCTCATCCGAGCTCCATCTCAGTCCGAGGCTCAGACTTCCCTGGACCACACCAGACGCATACTGCAGTATCTGGGACTTGTCATCAATCTGCCAAAGTCTCAACTCACCCCTACTCAGTCCCTAGAATTCATAGGGGCCTGGCTAGATACCACCACTGCAAGGGCCTATCTTCCTCAGGCCCGTTGCCACCGTCTAGTGCACTTGGCCTCTCAAGTTCATTCCAAAAGCCACTTGACGGCCAGGGAGATGCTACAACTGCTAGGCCACATGGCATCCACAGTTCATGTGGTGCCTTATGCACGCCTGCATATGAGAGCAGCTCAATGGACTCTGTCCACCTAGTGGACACAAGCATCAGGAGCTCTCTCAGACCAAATAGCAACCTCAAAACGTCTTTTTTGGTCTCTCCAATGGAGGATATCCACTCAAAATCTGTTGTTGGGGGCCCCCTTCCAACCTTTGTTACCCCAAGCAACTCTCACTACAGATGCCTCCCAAGCAGGTTGGGGAGCTCATCTCCAAGACCTCTCCACTCAGGGCACTTGGTCTCCACAGGAGACCACCCTTCATATCAACCTTTTTGGAGCTGCGAGCAATTTTCCTTGCTCTCAAGGTCTTTCATACCCTCCTCATCAACATGACAGTCCTTGTTCATACCGACAATCAAGTAGCCATGTTCTACATAAACAAACAAGGAGGGACTGGCTCTCTGTCGCTTTGCAACGAAGCTCTAAAACTGTGGGCCTTCG
Organism: Ichthyophis bannanicus; assembly: GCA_033557465.1. Lineage (NCBI taxonomy): Eukaryota > Metazoa > Chordata > Amphibia > Gymnophiona > Ichthyophiidae > Ichthyophis > Ichthyophis bannanicus. The sequence goes on from CM066037.1 coordinate 214,472,156, forward strand.
CCAGAGAGCATCAGATCCATCTCCTGGCAGTGTACCTCCCAGGAATCCAAAACTCTTGGGCAGACAGACTCAGTCGAGTTCTGCTTCCACACGAATGGTCCCTGCACATGGATCAGGTACTCAGAATCTTTCAGGAATGGGGAACCCCGGACATAGACCTCTTTGCAAGTCCGTACAATGCCAAACTTCCCCGGTTCTGTTCCAGGATTCCGTGTCAGGGAGCTCAGGCCAAGGATGCCTTCCTCCTTCATTGGGGTCAGGCCTTCCTATATGCCTTTCCACCCATTCCCTTGATTCCCAAGACTCTATTCAAACTTCAGAGGGATCAAGGATCTATGATCCTCATAGCTCCACGCTGGCCACGCCAAGTGTGGTACCCTCTACTTCTGCATCTCTCCCAGGCACCCTCCCTGGATCTGGGAGCTGCTCCAGACCTTCTGTCTCAAGAGGAGGGGACTTTGTGGCACCCAGACCCCAAATCCCTTCACCTCAGAGCTTGGTTACTGAAGGCCTAGACCTTCAAGACTTCAATCTTTCTCAACAAGTGCAGGATATCCTCCATTCATCTAGGAAACCTTCCACCAGTCATTCTTATGCTTTTAAATGGAAAAGATTTTCCATCTGGTGTGCTGAAAAGGGTCTTAACCCTCTAGCACTACCTTTAAATTCTTTACTCGAATATCTCCTGCAACTTTCCAATGCAGGACTTAAAACCAATTCTGTAAGGGTCCATTTGAGTGCTATTGCAGCATCTCTTCAGCCTATCAATGGACAATCTGTTTCCTCTCATCCGCTTATTGCAAGATTCATGAGAGGTCTAACTTTAACTAAGCCTCCCATTCGGCCTCCTCCGGTGGCATGGGACTTAAACGTGGTTCTTGGTCAGCTTATGAAGCCACCCTTTGAACCCTTAGCCACTACCTCCTTGAAATTCCTTTCCTGGAAAGTCATTTTCCTTATTGCAATCACTTCTGCTCGTCGCATCAGTGAACTGCAGGCTTTAGTGGTTAATCCACCTTATACAAGGTTCCATCATGATAAGGTAGTCCTTAGGACAAATCCCCACTTTATGCCTAAAGTGGTCTCACCTTTTCATCTTAATCAAGAGGTATATTTACCTGTCTTTTTTCCAGCTCCTCATGCATCCAATGCAGAGCGGAACCTTCATACTCTAGACTGTAAAAGAGCTCTTGCCTTTTACCTCCACAGGACACAGCAACATCGAAAGTCTTCTCAACTTTTTGTTGCTTTTGATCCTTCTCATTTAGGACTTCCAGTCTCAAAAAGAACACTGTCCAATTGGATTGCTCAGTGTATTTCTTTTGCTTACCAGAGTAAGAACCTTTCTCTGGAAGGCCATGTCACAGCTCACAATGTGAGAGCCATGGCCACATCTATGGCTCATCTTCATTCTGTATCCATTGATCAGATCTTCGAGCAGCCACCTGGGCCTCGGTTCATACCTTCACAGCCCATTACTGCTTGGACAAGGACTCCCGCCGGGATGCCTTGTTTGGTCAGGCTGTCCTCAGACACCTGTTCCATTCTTAAACAACTCCTGCCCACCTTCCCTGAATGGATGCCTGAGATCCATAGGAAGATGAGGAACCCTTGGGGGGGGGATCTCCCCGGCATCTTAGCTAGGGAGTCCCCATATGTGAGGACTCATTCCTGCTTGTTCCTGGAGATAGCAGTTACTTACCTGTAACAGGTGATCTCTGGGAACAGCAGGAATTAGTCCTCACAACCCACCCACCTCCCCTAGGAGTTGTATCTCTCCCTCTCTCTCTCTTTCCTTTCCTCTCTCTATCGTCTCAGCTTTAAACTCGAACTGAAGAGAGTTGGTCAGGAAGGCGGGAAGGCAGCGCACATGCGCTGTGGGAGGCCCCAAAAGCTTCCTTTCTGGGAAGCTGGGGAGCTTTCCCGCGCAGGCTCCGTCGGTTCCGACGTACCCATATGTGAGGACTAATTCCTGCTGTTCCCAGAGATCACCTGTTACAGGTAAGTAACTGTGCTTTACAGGTGAGTAGCTAAGCTATTTGCATGTAGTGTTTGGTATTTCAGCATGACATCTGGTGTACAGTTATTTCCAAAATATGTCTGTTAGGGATCTGAAGCTCTGAAAAGAGTTCCTTGAACAAATCCTCTGACTTCAAAATCTGATTCACCTGTATTTGTATCACAGGTATTGTTGTTGTCGGATTCCCAATCTGCACTGAATGCGGTTAGTACATTAACATGAAGGAAGCATCACTTGTTCTTGGAGTCCCAAGACTAGTTTGAGGTATGGGTTTGCACTCTTCCACCAAAACGAAAATGAAGGATTCTGCTTCAGCAGTACTGACATAAGAGGTGAAGGCAAAGAAGCATCAGTCCTTTCAAACTTTCATGCATTGATTTGAACTATATGAAGGTGCAATTTCAGCTCTAGTATGGGTTTATGCATAGTTTTCTTTGATTTTATTTAGTGTTTTGTTTGTGTTATGTTTTTGTTTAAAATTGAATATTTCTGATGTTTTCATGAAACCTTCCGAGTATTGCAAGGTTGGCATGATATAAATGAGTTTTTTAAAATAAATAAATGGATCAGAGCGGAAGCTAAAGACCACGGCCAACACAATGAAGATGGTATAAAATAGCCTTTATTAACAGACCCAACTCAAACGGTCTTGGCCGGAGGCCTTCCTCAGGGGTCTAAAACAGACAAATATGACCATCAATATTAAAAAATAAAAACAAATATAAAGCAAAAACTATACATTCAATATTAAAATAGGAGTACATTACCATAGACAAGCAAACAAACACCCAGAACAAGGTGGACTACGCCACTCTTCCCAGTCTATAAGGAGATAAATAAAAAATACACTTGTCAATTAGAAAAAACATACGTCATCCAGAGGGACATTGACTTACAAGGAGAAATAAACAATATTCAGCAGAGAAATATCATCAAGAAAATAGATAGAGATCATGGGAAATACAAATCAAACTAAACATACAAGAAATACAAATAAAATAATATATTTTGATGCATATAAAAGTATATATTGTGTGTCATAAAAAGTAAAAAGGGAGTCAAAAATAACATAATATATAATCCATATAATGAAGATAAGAGATAAAAACATTAAAAACGAATCAATTAAAAAAGCATAAAAATAATAATATAGGTAAAAAAATATAAATATAAATATAGAAATAAAAAGGAAAGTAAAATAAAAATATGTATATATATTTCTCTTGTAAGTAGTGGCAAAACATGAGTACCAAAAGATGCAGAAAAATGATAATACAATATTTTAATATCTTAAACAAAGGAAGAAGAACTGCATGAGCATTGAACATTGACTATATAAGCATTAAGAAGAAGGAAAAGAGATGCATGCAAACACATTAGTAGTGTCAGCCATACTGCCATAATAAACAAGCAATATGCTCAAACAGTAAAAGCAGGGTTTGAAAAAAAGGGGGGTTTAAAAAACAGGGAGGGTTTAAAAAAAGGGAGGGTTTAAAAAAACAAAACAATAGTAGTATCAGCCATACTGCCATAATAACCCAACGATATGCTCAAAAGGTGAAAAAGTAAAAATGCGGTTTGAAAAAACAAAACAAAAGCAACAGGAATGTGAGGGAAAAAAGAGGAGAAGCGTGAAGCACAGATATAAGCGTCCTAAACAATGACACGTATTTATAAACTATAAAGTTGCTATAGGACACATGCGGGCTGTGCAACGTGGCGAGAAGAGAAAGAGAGAGAAACGTATCATTAGAAGGTGGGATTGTTGAAAAAGGACTCATTTGTAATAACTGTTTCAAAGAAAAGTCTTTTCAAAAGAAACGTATGCTTGAGTAGAGCAAATTACTGAATGTATATAGCAATGAATCAAGGGAAAATATTTCAAGGAAAAAATTTTTTTTATAAAAAAATATATAAAAAAATATTTAGAAATAGGGGGGCACACTCGCACGGCTCCGTGCTGCAGAGAAAACCAAAATGAGAAAAAAGGGAAACCAACAGGAGAATACTTAAAGGTCTGCTTGAGTAAAGCAAAATACAAAATGTGTAGCAGTGGGACGAAAACTACAGGGAAAAACAGAGAGAGCATAATTTCACGGCTCCGTGCTACGGAGAAACCATAATAGGAAAAGAGATTTAAACAAAAAAAAAAAAAATATGAAAAGGCAGTGGATTAAACAAAAAACATATGAAAAAGGCAATAGATTAGGAAGGTCGGTTAAAATCAATGATGTATACATAGGGAGTAAAACCGCCGATACATACCAGTAGAATAACTGAGCGGGAAAACGCCGCGCAAGTGTAGTGGGTCAAACTAAATACAAAGCAAGGACTTCCCACGGGCGCGTCATAGGAATTAGCATATGAGTATACGCTGTCAAGGGGACAAGTGAAGAGAGCCATAAAAATGATTGCAAATGCATGATTACCTTAAAAAGGTATAGAGAGGGGTAATGTCAATGTGCATATAACAATAATAAAAAATAATAAAAAACATTGGCAGAAGGACCACACATGAAAGAAACAGGCATGCAATGGCAGATGAAATAAAAAAGAGAGAATAAGGGATTAAACAAGAGGATATCGTGCAGAAAAAAAATATAATAATGCTGACTCTAGGAAATACACAGATCGTGTAAAAGCGAGGAGATGAAAGATAAAAAGAAATGTCACATGAAAAATAGTCAATCGTATGAACTGAAATGAAAAGACTTGTAAAAACAAAATTTCATGGAAAGAAATCTTTATAAATATATTTCATGTATGGAGGAAAATCCAAAAAAAAAAAAAAGGGGTAAATAATAGCAAATAGAGAAAATATAATAATAGAGAATGATAAATAAATAGCAAGTCTCAAGAAATATATAGAGTGTTTATACATTCTTTTTTTATATAAATTAAAAAACTTATATTAAAAACAAGGTCACGAAATAAATATACACAAAATAATACATGAAAAAAGGGGGGTATATAAAAGAAAAAACATAGGAAAAATAAGAAAAATAAATATATGTAAAAAAATAAAAAATAAATATTATATAAAAAAATATAAGAATACACATGTATGTTGAGATAATTATAATAGTAAAAACCAGATATGGTGATCAATGATAAAACATAATTATATAGGAAGCTAAAAATTAAAAGACAAGAAGGGGGGATAGAGAATGGCATTAAAATGAAAGAATGTGGGAAACAATAAGGGTGAATAAAAAAACACAGATTAAAAATAAGGTGTGTGTTAAAAAGGGTATATGTTAAAAAGGGTATATATTAAAAATGGTATATATTAAAAATGGAACATAAAAAATATAAATAAATAGATGAATAAATAAATAAAAAATATAAAAATAATATATGGGAGATGATATATGAAAAGATAAATATAGGAAAAAAACATAGTACCTGACATGATAAATCCATATTAGAAATAAAACATAGATGAAAAAATTAAGAAAAATAAATAAATAAATATAAAAATATAAAAAATAAATAATAAATAATAAAATTTTAAAAATTTTAAAGATATTAAGATGTTAAAAATATTATTAAGATATTAAAAAAATTTGAAAAATATTAAAAAACAAATATAGTGACTAACATGATCAATGATAAAACATAATTGTATACGAAGTGTATGAAAATGAAGCTAAAAATTAGAAGACAAGAACGAATAATAAAAAGGGACATTAAAATAACAATAAGACATTAAAATGAAAGAATGTAAAAAACGATGGGGGTGAATAAAAAAAGAGGGGGAACAATTAATAAAATTAAATTAATGCACGAGGGCAATAATACCAATAAAAAGGACATAATCAGAAACATAAGTAATAAGGATATTAAGGCACACACTTATAATATTACAGTTAGAATAAACAGAAAAATGCGTAAAAAACGGTGATAAATTCATAAAAAAGCATGATATTCAATTTCTTTATTTAAACCTCCTGGACTGACTGTATTAAAAAGAAAGATGAACTTTTGTTCTTCTTGGATTAGTCTACGATCCAAATCTCCACCTCGAGGGGGGACGTTAATTTTCTTGATAACAAAAAACTTTAGGTCATTGAGACTATGTTTGAGTAATTCCCAATGTTCCACCAAAGGTGCAGTAGTAATTTTTCTTCTAATGCAACTTTTTATGCTCCTGGATACGTGTTTTTATGGCTCGAATAGTCTTTCCAATGTATAAGAGAGAAATGATGACATATATAACATGTGTAGACAAACAGTTGGTTCTAGTGTGCAACCTGATTGATTTTTTAGAAAGGGGGTGTATAAAAGCATCGCGTACAACAATCGTATGTTTACAGACAGAGCATCTGTTACATTTAAAATGGCCATTATGAGTGTCAGACAAACCTAAAACCGGAGGCATGTAGGAAGAGACTAATTTGTCACCCAAATTGCGCTCTCTATTATAGGCTATACTTAACCGTTGGTCTTGGAAACAGGAGGAGGTTTGAAGGATATGCCAGTGGGCTTTTAAAATCTTTTGTATCTTCCAGGATAAGTGAGAAAACCGTAGAACACAGACAAACTTATTATCCTGAGGCTTATCTTTAGGCAAAAGTAAGTTCTGTCTGGTAGTGGAGTGGGCATGAAGAAAAGCTTTATTAATACATTCTGTGGGGTAGCCTCTTACACGGAAACGTCCTGCCATATCATGGGATTTATTGATAAAATCTGCATGGTCAGTGCATAATCTTCTAAGTCATAAAAATTGCGATACTGGTAGATTTCTCTTCAAATGACTGCTATGAAAACTGTCAAACCGGAGAAGTTTATTCTTGTCTGTCGGTTTCCGAAAAATGGTGGTGACAAATCCTGTGGGGGTTTTCTTAATAAGAATGTCCAGGAATGAAATTTCTGTAAAACTAAATTGCATTTTAAACTTTAAATTGGTGTCCAAAGTGTTTAGCCAGTCGAAAAATTCTTGTAGCTGGCTGTCGGTACCATTCCATAAAATGAGGACATCGTCAATATATCTTTTCCATGAAAGGACAAATTGAGAAAGGGGGGAAGTATTCAAATAACTATCTTCAAACTCAGCAACATATAAATTAGCTATGTCGGGTGCCATGGCAGCACCCATGGCGGTACCTTTGATCTGTTGGTAAAATTGACCATTAAAAAGAAAATAATTGCGAGTCAGAGCAATATGCGCCAATTCTATCAAAAAATGTGTAGGTACACGAACTGGTGTGGGACGCAAATTTAAGTATTTAGTAATTACTATCAGAGCTTCTGCCTGAGGGATATTGGTGTAGAGGGATTCGATGTCCAATGTGGCTAAGATTATATCTGAAATGTCGCCCTTAAAATCTTGTAGAAAAGAAATAACATCGGCAGAGTCGCGTACATAAGATGCAACTATAGGAACAAAAGGCCGTAAGAAAATGTCAATAAACTTGGATAATGGTTCTAAGACGGATCCAATACCAGATACAATAGGCCTGCCCGGTGGTGAGGTGAGAGACTTGTGAATCTTGGGAAGAGTGTATATTGTCGGGATGACGGGATGTGTGACTGTTAGATAGGAAGATTCACGCTGCGTAAGAAAACCAGCATTGAGACCATAGGACACTAGGGAGTCAATGTCTTGCTTGATAGTAGCGGTGGGGTCGGATGGTAAGTGCTGATAAAAGTTCTTGTCATTAAGTTGGCCAGAAAGCTCGCTAATGTAATATGAACGATCTAATACAACAATATCCCCACCCTTGTCCGCAGGTTTGATAATAATATCAGGACGTGCTTTAAGTGCTACATTGGAAAGACTATTCGAGCCATAAAAACACGTATCCAGGAGCATAAAAGTTGCATCAGAAGAAAAATTACTACTGCACCGTTGGTGGAACATTGGGAATTACTCAAACATAGTCTCAATGACCTAAAGTTTTTTGTTATCAAGAAAATTAACGTCCCCCCTCGAGGTGGAGATTTGGATCGTAGACTAATCCAAGAAGAACAAAAGTTCATCTTTCTTTTTAATACAGTCAGTCCAGGAGGTTTAAATAAAGAAATTGAATATCATGCTTTTTTATGAATTTATCTCCGTGTTTTACGCATTTTTCTGTTTATTCTAACTGTAATATTATAAGTGTGTGCCTTAATATCCTTATTACTTATGTTTCTGATTATGTCCTTTTTATTGGTATTATTGCCCGCGTGCATTATTTTAATTTTATTAATCCCCCTCTTTTTTTATTCACCCCCATCGTTTTTTACATTCTTTCATTTTAATGTCTTATTGTTATTTTAATGTCCCTTTTTATTATTCGTTCTTGTCTTCTAATTTTTAGCTTCATTTTCATACACTTCGTATACAATTATGTTTTATCATTGATCATGTTAGTCACTATATTTGTTTTTTAATATTTTTCTAATTTTTTTAATTTTTTAATATCTTAATAATTTTTTTAACATCTTAATATCTTTAAAAATTTTAAAATTTTATTTATTTTTTATATTTTTATATTTATTTATTTTCTTAATTTTTTCATCTATGTTTTATTTCTAATATGGATTTATCATGTCAGGTACTATGTTTTTTTCCTATATTTATCTTTTCATATATCATCTCCCATATATTATTTTTATATTTTTTATTTATTTATTCATCTATTTATTTATATTTTTTATGTTCCATTTTTAATATATACCATTTTTAATATATACCCTTTTTAACACACACCTTATTTTTATCTGTGTGTTTTTTTATTCACCCTTATTGTTTCCCACATTCTTTCATTTTAATGCCATTCTCTATCCCCCCTTCTTGTCTTTTAATTTTTAGCTTCTTATATAATTATGTTTTCTCCAGGACCAAGCAGGAAGTCAGTCCTCACATATGGGTGACGTCGGCGCCGACGGAGCCCTCGCGGAGCAATTTTCCCCAGCTTTCAAAGAAAGCCTTTGGGAATTGCAGCGCGCATGCGCGGTCGCCTTCCCGCCCAAGGGTGCCATCTTAGCCAGTCTTCTTTTTTCCGCGGAGCCCTACAGACGTACCCGTCGTGTCCCCGCGAAAAAGTTGATTTTATTCGTAATATTCTCTTTTTTCCTTCGGTTCGACGCCGGTCTTTTTCCCGCCCGGACTCGCGACGCCGGTCACGAGTCCTCTTCTTCTCCTGGACTCGCCTCCGAGACCGCCGACGTCGGGGCCCGAGTCGGGGGCTGCTGGGTCACCTGAGGTCGGACTCAGGTTGACGGCCTTGGAGAGCAGACTGTCTGCCTTCATGGACCAGCAGCGGGCACTGCTCGCTAGCCTCGCTGGCGCCGCTGCCCCGACTGCCGGGACGTCGACGTCTAAGTCGACCCCGGAGACCGAGCCGATCCTCGAGTCCATGCGAACTCGAGTCGATCCTCGGTCGAGGTCACCCTCGGCCTCCCGTTCGGGACCGAGGTCGCCGACGCCGACTTCCTCGGCGTCGGGGCGGCGGGCGCCGCAGCCCGCCCGGGCCGACCCCACCGATTCCTCCTCGGAGTCGGTCTGGGAGTCTGAAGAGGAAGAGTCACCTGATTCCTTTCGGACTCGGTGTGTCCCCTCGGACTCGCCTGAGTCCGAACCTCGGAAGCAGTCCCCTCCGGAGGATGCCCGGTTCTCGGACTTCGTCAGGGATATGGCCAAGGCTTTGGCCTTCCCTGCGGACCCCGAGGAGGAGCCTCGAGCCGAAGAGCTCGATGCCCTCCAGTATGACTCTCCCGCCAGGGAACACTTTACTGTACCGGTTCCTCCCATGCTGGAACGACTACTCTTCCGCATGTGGGAGAGTCCGGCCTCCTCGCCGGTCCTGAGCAAGCGGGTCGATTCTATCTATCGAGTCCGCAAGAGCCCTGGCTTCCAAAAAGCACAGCTACCACACCATTCCATGGTAGTGGAATCGGCCATGCATCGTCTTAAGAGCCAGAAGATGCACTCCTCGGTGCCTCCTGGCAGGGAGGCCCGTAACCTGGATGGCCTTGGTAAGAAGTGTTTCCAGGGCTCTATGCTTGCGTGTCGTGTCCAGACCTACCAGCTATACATGGGCATGTATCTTCGAGACCTGGCTAAAGAGCTAGCCGGATTCTCCGCTGGATTGTCCGAGGAACCCTTGCGGAGGTTCCTAGCCTTGTCCACTGGCATTCGGGAATGCTCAAAATTCATATCCCGAGCAGCCTATGATGGCTTTGAAGCATCGGCTCGAGTGGCCGCAGCCGGCATCGGTGCCCGCCGACAGGCTTGGCTTCAGTCGTCTGACCTTGAGCCCTGGGTGCAGGACAAGTTGGTCGATGTCCCCTGCCGAGGTGAAAACCTCTTTGGCAAACCTATGGCAGAAAAGGCTGCACAGATCGAGACGGAGACTCTCACCAGGACTAGGCTTTCTAGGAAGACCTCCGCCCCTTCCCAGAAAAAGAAGGGCTCGGGAAAGAAGTCCTTTTACCCGAGAAAGGCGGCTGCCTATAAACACTACCCCCAATATCAGGCCCCCGCAGCTCCCCAACAGGGCCAGCAGGCCAAGGGACGGGGTAACGGGTCCCGTAGGCAGCAAGCCCCCAAGCCTGCACCACCAGCCCCTGCTCAGCAGGGTGGGGGTTTTTGACTCTTTAAGCATAGCCTCTCCCCCTCCGCTGGCTCCTCCCAGCACCGGAGGCCGGCTGGTTCACTTCGCCCACAGGTGGTCCAACATCACTTCAGATGCCTGGGTGCTTCAAGTCGTAAGAGAAGGCTATCTTCTCCACTTCCACCAGGTCCCTCCCCCCTATTTCCCGGGAGAACCTCCACGACTCCCTCTGCACAGGGACTTACTCCTTCAGGAGTTAGCAGGTCTTCTACAGGAACAGGCGGTGGAACCGGTGCCCCACCACCTGAGAGGTCAAGGCTTTTATTCCAGGTATTTTCTAGTACCAAAAAGGACAGGAGGCCTCAGACCCATCCTGGACTTGCGCAACCTCAACAGGTTCCTCGTGCGGGAGATGTTCAAAATGCTTACCCTTGGAATCCTTCTGCCCTACCTCCAGCAGGGAGATTGGCTATGCTCCTTGGATCTAAAGGATGCCTACATGCACATCCTCATCCACCCAAGCCACCGCCAATACCTACGATTTGTGGTGGCAGGAAATCATTACCAGTACAGGGTACTGCCCTTTGGCCTGTCCTCCGCACCGCGAGTCTTCACAAAATGTCTCGCGGTGGTGGCGGCCCATCTCCGGCTTCACGGCCTCTGTCTTCCCGTACCTCGACGACTGGCTCATCAGAGCAGCGTCCGCTCCGGAGGTCACCAACGCCACACGCCGCACGGTGACTCTTCTGCAGTATTTGGGCTTTGTCATAAACTTCGCAAAGTCCACTTTGCTCCCCTCACAGGATCTCGAGTTCATTGGCGCAAGACTGCACACTCCTCAGGCGCGAGCTTTCCTGCCTCTCGACAGGGCTCAACGGCTCATGGACCTAGCCGACCGTTTTCGCAGCCAGTCCCTGGTCTCTGCCAGGTGCTTCCTGAGACTGCTCGGCCATATGGCTTCCACTGTCCATGTGACCCCCAATGCCCGCCTGAATATGCGGCCTGCTCAATAGTGTCTTCGCAAGCAGTGGCAACAAGCCACAGGCGGCCTAGCAGACCTAGTGCGCGTCTCCGAGCCGCTGGCCTCGTCTCTCCAGTGGTGGCGGCATCGACCGAACCTGGTACTCGGCATGCCTTTTCAGTCACCTCAGCCGGCCCAGGTACTGACGACAGATGCGGCCCTCCTGGGTTGGGGAGCACATTGTCAAGGGGCACGTACTCAGGGCCTCTGGACCACGTGGGAGTCTGCTCAGCAGATCAACTTCCTGGAGCTCAGAGCGATCCGCCTGGCTCTCAAGGCTTTCTCCCACCTGACCTCTCACCAGTCCGTCCTTGTCCAGACGGACAATCAAGTTGCCATGTTCTACGTGAACAAACAGGGGGGCACAGGCTCCTTCCTTCTCTGTCGGGAAGCACAGAAGCTCTGTTCTTGGGCCGTCAGCCACGGCATTCTTCTCAAGGCAGTTTATCTCCCAGGCCAAGAAAATTGCCTGGCGGACAAACTCAGCAGGATCCTCCAGCCGCACGAGTGGCGCCTGGATCCCTTAGTAGTTCAGAAGCTCTTTCTAAAGTGGGGCCTCCCCACGATGGATCTCTTTGCCAGTCCCCACAACCGGCAACTTCCTCGCTTCTGCTCTCGTCAGCCACATCCCCTTCGAGTTGCGGCGGACGCTTTTCTACTCTCATGGTCGGAGAGCCTCCTGTATGCTTTTCCTCCCATCCCGCTAGTCTCTCGAACTCTTTTCAAGGTTCTCTGAGACAAAGCTTCCATGATCCTGGTGGCCCCTCGCTGGCCCAGACAGCTGTGGTTTCCACTCCTGCTGCAATTAGCGGTAGAGGATCCACTCCCTCTGGGGTTTCAACCGGATCTCCTCACTCAGGATCAGGGGTCTCTGCTACACCCCAACCTCAGATCCCTCAATCTAATGGCCTGGCTGCTGAGAGGGTAGTCCTTGCTCCCCTTCTCCTGCCGGCAGAGGTGGAAGAGGTCGTCCTAGCTTCTCGGCGACCTTCTACCCGCAAATGCTACGCCCTTAAATGGCGTCGCTTTTCCGTTTGGTGTACCCAGCAGTCTCAGGATCCCTTCTCCTGCTCGGTGTCGGTGATCTTGCAGTACTTGCTCTACCTCTCTAATCTGGGACTTAAGTCCAACTCCGTCAAAGTTCACCTCAGTGCTCTTTCAGCACATCATGTACCGGTGGACGGCAGACCTCTTTCCAGCGACCCTCTCGTGGCGAGGTTTCTCCGAGGTCTCCTCCTACTTAAACCACCTCTGCGCCCGCCAGCGCCTGACTGGGATCTGAATGTGGTTTTACAGCGGATCACCTGTCCGCCTTTTGAACCGATGGCTACCTGTTCTCTCCGTTTTCTCTCTTGGAAAACATTGTTCTTGATAGCCCTCACTTCCGCTAGACGCGTAAGTGAATTGGACTCACCCAAAATTTCTTCCAAAAGTGGTCTCCCCTTTTCACATCAATCAGGAGGTGGTACTTCCGACCTTCTTTCCCAGACCACACTCCAGCCGAGCTGAAATGGTCCTCCATACCCTGGACTGTAGAAGGGCATTGAACTTCTACCTTGACCGTACGCGGGAGCACCGTAAGGCTGCTCAGCTTTTTGTGTCTTTTGACCCCAATAAATTGGGGCTCCCGGTCTCCAAGCGTACTCTGTCCATCTGGGTTGCGGACTGTATCACTTGGGCTTATGGGGCAGCCGGACTCTCCTTGGATGGTCGAGTCACGGCTCATTGTGTTCGGGCAAAGGCTATGTCAGTGGCTTACCTCCGCTCTGTTCCGCTGGCAGACATCTGCCGGGCCGCTACTTGGTCTTCGAGCCAGACTTTTGCGGTCCATTACTGTCTCGAGAGGGAGTCCCGCAGGGACAGTGCTTTCGGACAGGCAGTCCTCCGTAATCTCTTTGAGGTTTGAGCAACTCCTACCCTCCATCCCGGATGTGGGCTACCGGTGGGTAATAATTCAGCGAAGATTCCTTCCTTCTGTGCTGCTGAGCTAGAGGGAGCTCATTTTTGTGCTTAGGTTCTCCGGTAGCCTTAAGCTTGGGAGTCCCATATGTGAGGACTGACTTCCTGCTTGGTCCTGGAGAAAGCGTAGTTACCCACCTGTAACAGGTGTTCTCCAGGAGTAGCAGGAATCAGTCCTCACAACCCTCCCTCCTCCCCTTGGAGTTGCAATCATCTGCTTAAGTTTTTTTGCAAATTTTTCTGCTGTCTTTTTTTAGCTATGTCATCTGACTGGCTAAGATGGCACCCTTGGGCGGGAAGGCGACCGCGCATGCGCGCTGCAATTCCCAAAGGCTTTCTTTGAAAGCTGGGGAAAATTGCTCCGCGAGGGCTCCGTCGGCGCCGACGTCACCCATATGTGAGGACTGATTCCTGCTGCTCCTGGAGAACACCTGTTACAGGTGAGTAACTACGCTTTATCATTGGTCACCATATCTGGTTTTTAATATTATAATTATCTCAACATACATGTGTATTCTTATATTTTTTTATATAATATTTATTTTTTATTTTTTACATATAATATTTATTTATTTTCTTATTTTTCCTATCTATGTTTTTTCTTTTATATACCCCCCTTTTTTCATGTGTTATTTTGTGTATATTTATTTCGTGACCTTGTTTTTAATATAAGTTTTTTTAATTTTTATAAAAAAAGAATGTATAAACACTCTATACATATATATATATATATATATATATATTTCTTGAGACTTGCTATTTATTTATCATTCTCTATTATTATATTTTCTCTTACTATTTGCTATTATTTACCCCATTTTTTTTTTTTTTATTTTTTTGGATTTTCCTCCATACTTGAAATATATTTATAAAGATTTCTTTCCATGAAATGTTGTTTTTACAAGTCTTTTCATTTCAGTTCATACGATTGACTATTTTTCATGTGACATTTCTTTTTATCTTTCTTTTTATCTTTCATCTCCTCGCTTTTACACGATCTGTGTATTTCCTAGAGTCAGCATTATTATTTTTTTTTCTGCACGATATCCTCTTGTTTAATCCCTTGTTCTCTCTTTTTTTATTTCATCTGCCATTGCATGCCTGTTTCTTTCATGTGTGATCCTTCTGCCAATGTTTTTTATTATTTTTTATTATTGTTATATGCACATTGACATTACCCCTCTCTATACCTTTTTAAGGTAATCATGCATTTGCAATCATTTTTATGGCTCTCTTCACTTGTCCCCTTGACAGCGTATACTCATATGCTAATTCCTATGACGCGCCCGTGGGAGGGCTTTGCTTTGTATTTAGTTTGACCCACTACACTTGCGCGGCGTTTTCCCGCTCAGTTATTCTACTGGTATGTATCGGCGGTTTTACTCCCTATGTATACATCATTGATTTTAACCGACCTTCCTAATCTATTGCCTTTTTCATATGTTTTTTGTTTAATGCACTGCCTTTTCATATGTTTTTTTTTTTTGTTTAAATCTCTTTTCCTATTATGGGTTTCTCCGTAGCACGGAGCCGTGAAATTATGCTCTCTCTGTTTTTCCCTGTAGTTTTCGTCCCACTGCTACACATTTTGTATTTTGCTTTACTCAAGCAGACCTTTAGTATTCTCCTGTTGGTTTCCCTTTTTTCTCATTTTGGTTTTCTCTGCAGCATGGAGCCGTGCGAGTGTGCCCCCTGATTTCTAAATATTTTTTTATATATTTTTTTATAAAAAAAAATTTTTCCTTGAAATATTTTCCCTTGATTCATTGCTATATACATTCAGTAATTTGCTCTACTCAAGCATACGTTTCTTTTGAAAAGACTTTTCTTTGAAACAGTTATTACAAATGAGTCCTTTTTCAACAATCCCAGCTTCTAATGATACGTTTCTCTCTCTTTCTTTCTCTTCCCGCCACGTTGCACAGCCCGCATGTGTCCTATAGCAACTTTATAGTTTATAAATACGTGTCATTGTTTAGGACGCTTATATCTGTGCTTCACGCTTCTCCTCTTTTTTCCCTCACATTCCTGTTGCTTTTGTTTTGTTTTTTCAAACCACATTTTTACTTTTTCACCGTTTGAGCATATCGTTGGGTTATTATGGCAGTATGGCTGATACTACTATTGTTTTGTTTTTTTAAACCCTCCCTTTTTTAAACCCTACCTGTTTTTTAAACCCTGTTTTTACTGTTTGAGCATATTGCTTGTTTATTATGGCAGTATGGCTGACACTACTAATGTGTTTGCATGCATCTCTTTTCCTTCTTCTTAATGCTTATATAGTCAATGTTCAATGCTCATGCAGTTCTTCTTCCTTTGTTTAAGATATTAAAATATTGTATTATCATTTTTCTGCATCTTTTGGTACTCATGTTTTGCCACTACTTACAAGAGAAATATATACATATTTTTATTTTTATTTTTTATTTCTATATTTATATTTATTTTTTTACCTATATTATTATTTTTATGCTTTTTTAATTCATTCTTTTTTAATGTTTTTATCTCTTATCTTCATTATATGGATTATATATTATGTTATTTTTGACTCCCTTTTTCCTTTTTATGACACACAATATATACTTTTATATGCATCAAAATATATTATTTTATTTGTATTTCTTGTATGTTTAGTTTGATTTGTATTTCCCATGATCTCTATCTATTTTCTTGATGATATTTCTCTGCTGAATATTGTTTATTTCTCCTTGTAAGTCAATGTCCCTCTGGATGACGTATGTTTTTTCTAATTGACAAGTGTATTTTTTTATTTATCTCCTTATAGACTGGGAAGAGTGGCGTAGTCCACCTTGTTCTGGGTGTTTGTTTGCTTGTCTATGGTAATGTACTCCTATTTTAATATTGAATGTATAGTTTTTGCTTTATATTTGTTTTTATTTTTTAATATTGATGGTTATATTTGTCTGTTTTAGACCCCTGAGGAAGGCCTCCGGCCGAAACCGTTTGAGTTGGGTCTGTTAATAAAGGCTATTTTATACCATCTTCATTGTGTTGGCCGTGGTCTTTAGCTTCCGCTCTGATCCCTTGATACTCCTGCGGAAGATTCTCTTCTCCTGCCTTCCTGTTAAATAAATAAATATCCGTGTGCAATAGTGAAAACAAGTAAATAAAGGCACTTGCCAATCATCCTTCAAAGGGGGTCACTAGCCCTCCAGTGTGTTTGTAGGGTTGTCAGCCTCCAGGTCCAATACCTGATACATCTTATTGCTTTCACCTAATGACTGTTATCAGTAACCTCTAATGTCAATACTGATGAAGCTGAATCCTTCATTTTTTCTTGTGTGGAAGGAGTGTAAATGGTCTCTATTCCAGGACTTGTACTGGTGTTTGACTCCAAGAATGAGCGATGCTCCCCTCATTATACTATTACTGCTTATTTGTATAGCACTACAAGGTGTACGCAGTGCTGAACATACACATGTGAAAGATGGTCCCTGCTTATCAGAACTTACAATCTAGTCAAGACAGACAATGCAACAGCTGAAAACAAGGTTATATCTAGGGGAGTACTAAGGAAACACGTAGGCAGATCAGGATCTAAAAGCAGCCTTGAAGAGGTGAGTTTTCAGCCTGGATTTGAAGAGAGACAGAGAATGTTAATGCGCTACCTGCATCCTGTGTAAATTCCTTTAATACCAATACCTGTAATGCAAACACGGGTGAGTCAGGCTTTGAAGACAAGAGGGTAATCGCTCCAAGGAACTCTTTTCAGAGCTTCAAACCCCTGGCGGACATACTTTGGGTTTGCAACCTAAAACGATTCCACCTGTCCTGTTCACATGCAATGTTGGCATCAACATTATTTCAGGAGGCCTTGAACAGATTGATTCACAAGTTAAAGGACCTTAGTTGGTCTTGCTTTGGTGCATTGCCAGCTAGATAGAGATGCATACTAAATTTGAATCTTTCAGAGCACCTGACTGCATCAGATTGTCGTTGGTGTCTCAAATGGCATTGGTAGCATTGCAGGCTATCCTAGAGTGTTTGTCAGATATATCCAGGTGAAGAAACTTCTTGATGTACCAAGTGCATCTCTTTCTAGGGCCTCCTTCCATATCCAACCACATGAAGGTCATTCTGTGGTCATATATGCTTATTCTGTTCACATCTGCCGTGTACATCTCTGCTTAGGAAACTGAGAATGTGCGCTTGATACAGTTGTGCTCAACATTATTGGCACCCTTTCAGTTCAACCCCTTAATGCCTAATGTCTCCTTGGGGAAAAAAGTGGCTTTGGACTATATATGCACACATGTTTGACACACAAAAGAATCAAATAAAACAAGACCAATTAAAAAAGCAAATAGGGAATAGTATAAAAACTGGGACATTGCCAGGACATGATTATTGGCACCCTTATAAACAATTCAAATCACTTTGAACAAAAGTGCCATATTCCCATTTCAGTAAAATTAGGTGCACCTCTGATCAATTGTCAGTACTCACATGACTTGAATCAACCCATGAATAATAGCTCTAATGTTTAAAATGGCCACATAGACTCTTCTGTTTTCACAATTGTGAAGAAAAGAAAGCTGCCTGAGATCGTCGGAACAGCCATTATTATCAAAATCGAAAGAGGTGCAAGGCCGTCTCCAAAGCCCTTGGGATTCCTGTGTCTACATTTCGCAATGTTAAGAAGTTTTCTGCTTATGGAACTGTCAAGAACCTCCCAGAATTTGTTAGGAAGAGGAAAATTAATCAAAGAAATCTTCGAAGGTTAGTGCAAAATGTTGGAAAAATACCACGTACTGCATCCAAAGAGCTTAAGGCTGACCTGGAGCAATCGAGAGTGATGATTTCAACCCACACCATACACTGAACACTAAACAAAAAAGGACTTCATGGGTGAAGGCCAAGAAGGACCCCACTGATCAAAGACAGCCATAAAAAGGCACGCCTGATCTTTGCCCAAATCCACCTTGAGAAACCATAATCCTTCTGGAAATATGTTCTGTGGACAGATGAAACCAAACTTGAACTCTTTAGAAATGTAGATTAGCGATACAATTACAGGTGAAGAAATGAAGCTTTATAAGAGGAAAAAAACACCCCTCCTACAGTTAAATATTGTGGAGGTCCCATAACGTTGTGGGGCTGTTTTGCTGCCTCAGGAACTGGAGGCCTGTAACGTATTAAAGGAATCATGAAGTCAGAGGGCTATCAAGATATTTTGGAGCAAAATGTGCTACCTAGTGTCAGAAAGCTAGGTCTGGATCGAAGGTTATGGGTCCTCCAGCAGGACAGTGACCCAAGACACATCCAAAGGTACAAAAGAATGGTTGGAAAGGAACAAATAGACTGTTTTAAAAAGGCCAGCAGTGAGTCCTGATTGCAAACCAATCAAAAATCTTTGTAAAGTTCTGAAATCTGCCATTGGTAAAAGGAATTCTGGAAACGTTTATGAGCTGGAATAAATTGCAATTGAAGAGTGGGAGAGACTACTAGCAGACAGATGTACAAAACTTATAGATGGCTACAAGAACCATTTGGAGGCTGTCATCACTGCCAAGGGTTGTACAACCAAATATTATTGAAGAGTTCCATTAATACTGTCCAGATCATGTTTTGTTTTTTTTCTCAGAAATTATTACATCTAAGTTGAAAAGACATTTTTTGTTGTATATCTTTGAACATACTATTAAAATATTATGACGACATACGGTTCTTTGTAATCTTTGTAATCACAGCTCATCCGAGCTGCTGCTTGTTCTATGTAAACTAAACCACCTTGGCACAAAGG
Source organism: Ichthyophis bannanicus (assembly GCA_033557465.1). Classification (NCBI taxonomy): domain Eukaryota; kingdom Metazoa; phylum Chordata; class Amphibia; order Gymnophiona; family Ichthyophiidae; genus Ichthyophis; species Ichthyophis bannanicus. The sequence goes on from CM066037.1 coordinate 214,491,463, forward strand.
TGGTATAAAAAAATCTGTTAAATACAGTTGGAATATTTCCAATAATTTCTCAAGATATTGTACACAACATATATCTAAAATGCAAGATGCCAATAATGCTGACCACAGCTGTATGGGATCTAAGGACTTTTACAAACAGGGAAGAATCTACACCCCCCCCCCCTCCTTCTGACTCAGCAGGCAAATAGTAGATATTCAGAAAATCTTCCATTTGTGGATGTTAAGGGAATTGCAGAAACTATTCTGTTTAATATCTGAAAGAATTAGAGGCTAGGAGACACTTTCTAGAACCATCTAAGGATTTTGTGGCAATGGTCATCTGTGAGACTCTGATGAAGACTTCTGCCATTCTCTCCTTTCTGTAATAAGGTGGACATGATGTATTGTGTTCAGAATGTTCCTGGATTTGAAAGATCTAATCTCTGGTTGTTGAATGTGCTCTTCAGAAGGTCAAGAAGTCAATCCTCATTACTATAGGAAAGAGTCCTCAGACTGTTGACCTTGGGAGAAAAATTTACCAGAATTCTCTTAACTTCCATGTAGTGTTCTCTTGGAGAAATATATACATTTTATTCCACATAAGGCAAGATATTTGTCAGATTTGAGCCTTCAAGAGAGGGGTGGTGACCTTATTCAACTTCATGCTAATGAAGGAATATGAAAGGCTTCTAGTAATAATAGACTCCACTGCTACCTCATTGCTTGTACAATAACACCTGCTGCATAGCTTATAGACTCCATTGCTACTTCATCACTACCCCACTGCTGGCAAGTAACATTGCCGCATAGCCCCACTTCGTTCCTCTTCCATGGCTCCACTTCACATTATCCTCCTTTTCCTCATACTCCCCAATTGTCTCCCCTCCTACCTGCACCCTCACTCCTCCTTTCCTCCTCTCCTCCTCTCCTCATCCTACCTTTACCACCCTCACATCCCCCTCCACTCTGTCCTCTAACCAATCATTAGCTCTTTAGCTTCTTCAACTTCTCCCTCTCCAACCATCTCCTCTCTCCCTAAGGCAACCTCACCCTCGTTTCCGCTGTACTGTCTCCTGTCTACCCAGTACTCTGCTGCTACTCCTCCTCCTCTCATCCGGTGATATCAACCCCAGTCCCGGCCCCCCTAGTTTTCAGTCCCACCCTGAGAAGAGATCCTCGCGCAACTTGTCTAATCTTATCCACATCCCTCTCCTTTCCCCCTCCACTCTTCCTTTCTCATGTGTCTTATGGAACGCACAGTCTGTCTCTAATAAAGAGATCATGAGTAAAAGCGAGTTTATCTCCAGTGCTCTATACCTTCTCACTCCAACTGAGACCTGGCTCGTCCCTGATGATACCGCATCTCCTGCTGCCCCCTACCATGGAGGCTATCAGTTCTCCCACACACCTCGTCCCACTGGCCGTGGTGGAGGCGTTGGGTTTCTACTTTCTCCCTCCTGCCAATTCCAACACCTCCCACTGCCTCAGTTTCACTCCTTTCTCTCCTTCGAAGTCCACGCCATCCGCCTCTTCACTCCACCTCCCCTCCCGGTAGCTGTTATATCTCCAGGAACAAGCAGGAATGTAGTCTTCACATATGGGTATCGTCGGTACCGACGGAGCCTGCGCGGGAACGCTCCCCAGCGTCCAATAGGAACGCTTTTGGGAGCATCCCTCAGCACATGCGTGCTGCCTTCTCGCCTTTCCAACTGTCCCTCTTCAGTTATGCGTTTTCTGCGGAGCCGACAGGAGACATACCCTGTCACCACAGAAAATTCCGTCTTTAAACTTGTTTTCTTGTGGTCGCGTTGGCCTCCACATGATGCTTACCGGTACCGACGGTTCTTTTCTTTTCTAAAAAAAAACAAAAAACCTCATACTTTGAACTGTCTCTCTTCAGAAACTTTTCTTTTTTGGTGCTAGGCGCCATTTGGGGTATTAGGCCTCATATTCCTGAAATATTTAAAAACCAGCTAGTGGTTTTAAGAAATGTACTAAGTGTGGCGGTACCATTTCCGTCACTGAAACCCATGATTGGTGTCTTAAATGTTTAGGGCCTGAACATTCTCCATCTGAATGTCTCTCCTGTATGGGGATGACTAAAAGAGGAAGACAGAACCGGGCTGCAAAGCTCGGTACCCTCTTTTCTTCGGATGCCAGATCCATTGCATCAACATCTTCAAGGGCCTCCTCTTCCTTCCATGGATCTCAGGTAACTAAACATAAAAGCCGGTCCTCAAAGGGTAGCTCTCCTGCTAAGCATCAAGAGGCCATTGGCATTGCCCTTGAGGGAACCATACCGGCAAAACAGCCCCGGTGTTAGGCTTCGGCTTCCAAAGCATCAGTGGGGCTCCAGGATGTTCTCGAGGCCTCAACCTCGCAAGAACTACGTGTGCCATGCTCAGGGGTCCCAGCCGTTTTCACCGGTACTGACACCCAGGCATCGGCAGCGTTGATAGACCAGAGGTTCCTCGCTATCGAACGCAGTATTGCAGCTCTTCTCTCAGCTGCGGTACCGTTGACACCTATGGTTCAACGGGCACCGGTACCGGTACCGATGGTACCGGCCCTGGTGGGAATTCTTCCCACGCCGTCTTTGGCTGGAATTGACAGTTCGGTACCGGATCAACTCGGTACCAACTTCTATCGATACCGGGACCGTGCTTTGCATGAGCATCATGGTCCATGAATACTTCAAATGCTCCGATTCCGAAGACTCTGACAGTTCTGCTGGTACCAGAGGGTTTCTCCCGGAAGATCCCTCTTCTCCCCAACGCAGAATGTCACCTCCAGAGGACATGTCTTTTCAGGATTTTATTCATGATGTGGCCAAGGGCCTTTGAATCACGGTAGCTCCTGAAAAGGAACCCAGAGCAAAGGAATTGGAAATTCTCCAGTATCCTAAAGCTCCAAAGGAGGCAGCTACTCTGCCTATCCATGAAATTCTGCATAACTTGATGCTCAGAATGTGGGAGACACCTCTGACTACATCTCCTCATTCTAGCAGACTTGATACTATGTATCGAGTTCCGCCATGTCCTGCATTTCAAAAGACTCAGCTGCCACACCATTCAATGATGGCAAAGTCAGCCATGCGTAGGATGAAAAGTGCAAAGAGGCATGCATCCAATCCCCCAGGTCGTGAATGCAGGACTCTGGACGCTTTTGGGCACCGAACTTTTCAGGCTTCCATGCTTTCAGCTAGGATCACTTCATATATACTATATATGGGAATGTTCCTCAAGGAAGTTACAGGAGACTTGGAGCTTATGAGCCCACTTCTCCCAGATGACAAGAGACAAGACTTTCTTGCTCTAGTTAAGCATTCTCAAGATGTCTCCAAGTTTGTGAATCGTGCAGCTTTTGACTGCATTGAATGCATAAACAGAACCTCTGCTATTGCCATTCGGGCACGACGGATTGCCTGGCTTCAGGCATCAGACTTGGAGATTTGGGTACAGGACAAGTTAGGCAACATTCCTTGCACGGGAGAGAATCTCTTTGGCAAGAACTGGCAGGAAAAGGCTAACGAGTTAGATGCTGACAATACCACTCTAGATAGATTGTCAAAGTCTACAGCCACTCCAGCCAAAAAGAAGCCTTATAAAAACTCTTTCAGAAAAAAGAGGAAATTTTATCCTTCCTATACCCAGCAGAGTCAGACTCAGGGTCAGGTTGCCCAAAAGGGACAAACTAGACAGCAAAAGAAGCCAAAAGGCCCGAGAGCCCAACCAGCTCCACAGGTTCAGCCCCCTCAAGGGCTTTGACGCCTTCCTAGAGAGCTTAGCCTTCCTGCCTCTGAGGGATCCACAACCCCCCAATATCTCAGGCCGGGTATGTCACTTTGCCAACAGATGGCATCAGATAACAGCATATGATTGGACTCTGTCCATTGTAGGAGAGGGGTACAAGCTTCATTTTCACAGCATGCCCCCGCCTATAATTCTAAAGCAATTCAATTCTCAAACCTCCGCAGACAATCTGCTAGATCACAAGGTCTCAACACTTCTTGCCCAAGGGGCAATAGAAGAGGTGTACCCATTCTTCAACAGGGTGCAGGGTTCTACTCCCCCTATTTTCTTATTACAAAGAAAACAGGAGGACACAGACCCATTCTAGACCTCAGAGAATTGAACAAATTCCTGTTCCGAGAGAAGTTCAAAATGATTTCTCTAGGAACTCTTCTGCCATACCTTCAAAGCCAGGATTGGCTTTGCTCTCTGGACTTAAAGGATGCATACACTCACATTCTGATCCATTTATTTATTTTATTTATTTATTTATCTAATTCTTCTATACCGCCCCTTCCAGAGATCAGGGGCGGTTTACATGGAACAAAGTAAACAAATTTGTACACTAATGTATACATTACATGGAACATAGTTTTTTAACTTTATACAGATAATATTTAGTAACTTTATACAGATAATATTTAGTAACTTTATAACTTTCTAACTTTATACAGATAACTGTGGCATTAATTGTTGTAACTATTTACATTTTGTATATAATTATAAATTTCTGTATCGTAGTGTCAATCAGAGTATTCTACCTTGTTTACCGGTAGTCAGGGTCATATATGTGTGCGGAGGAATTTATTTCCTTTTTCTCTTGAGAGTGTTTTGGGGTGTCTGTGATGGGTGTAAGTGGTGGGTGTATGTGTGTGGGTAGTTGAGTGTAATTTTAGGGCTTTGTGTTTGAGTGTCTTGGGATGGTATGTGGTTGGACTTGGGGGTAAGGGATTTCAAAGTGTTCGGAGAAAAGGTATGTCTTGAGTTCCTTTCTAAATTGGGTGAGGTCTTTTATGATCCGAAGGTTTATTGGGAGATCATTCCAGAGCATGGGGGCAGTGAATGTGAAGGCTCTGGTGCTGGTGGATTTTTTAGTTCTTTTGAATGATTTTGGTATTTCAAGTGAGTGTGTTGCGTTTAGTCTGCGGGTTCTTGATTCAGATGGGGCATGTAATAGTGTGGTTAGATATGAAGGGGCGATGTTGTTCAGGAGCTTGAATGTGGTTAGGAGGATTTTATATCTGATTCTGCTATTTATAGGGAGCCAATGAAGTTCTAGCATTATTGGGGTTACATGATCTGCTAGGCTGGCTTTAGTGACTACTTTCGCACAGATGTTCTGAGCTCTTTGAAGCAGGTATGTACTTTTTTGTGGTAGGCCAATTAAGAGACTATTACAATAGTCAAAGTGTGGGGTGATGAGTGTGTTAACAACTGATCTAAAGTCTTGGGTGTCTAGAAGGGGCCTTAGATGTTGTATGGTTTTGAGTTTGTAGAATATAGTTTTTAGTGTCTGTTTTATATGCGGTATCATGGTAAGTGTGTGATCTATTATTACACCTAGGTATTTTACCTCTTTTTTGACTGGAATTGTAGTATTTATGATTGAGATTGATGTTGGATAGGTGTCTTCAGTCATAGGTGGTCTTGTTACAAACATTGCTTCTGTTTTTTTGAGATTGATGCTAAGGTAGTTAGATTCCATCCAGGAGGTGGTTTCCACCATGCATTTTGATAAGGCATCATAGGTAGGGTTTTTTGGTAGATATGGGAGAGCAAGCATGATGTCATCAGCATAGATAAAGTGACTGATTTTGTGTTTTCTGAATATTTCTGTAATGGGTTGGAGGTACAGGTTGAAAAGGAGGGCAGAAAGGGCGGATCCTTGGGGTATTCCTTGTCCTTGGGGGAAGGTTTCCGATACTTCCTGGTCTATTTGAACACGTATTAGTCTATTTGTGATGTAAGACTTAAACCAATTGAGTACTGTCCCACCTATTCCTAGATTTTCTAGTCTATTGATCAAGGTAAGGTGGTTGATGTTGTCAAAGGCGGCAGACATGTCTAAGAAAAGGAGTATGAAGCCTTGACTGCTATCATCTGTGCCTCTAATGAGGAAGTCTATCAGTGTAATTAGTAGGGTTTCTACACCGTGATAGGGGCGGAAGCCAAACTGGTGAGAGTCTAAGGGTTTGTGTTCATCGATATAGTCTTGTAGTTGTAGTTGGACGTTTTTTTCTATTATTTTAGCTATAAATGGAATGCTGGCTATCGGTCTGTAAGAGTTTGGGTCTTTTGAGTCTAGTTTATTGTTTTTTATTATTGGTCGAAGCGTAGTGAGTTTTAGGGCATTGGGCATGATGCCCTGATTAAGGGATTGATTCACTATGTGTTGGATGTTTTCGGTGAGTTCTTCCTTTGTGCATTTGATCCATGACACAGGACATGGGTCAAGTGGGGAAGTTGTGGTGTTGATAAGTGTTATGATCCTGAGTAGGTGTTTTTGGTCTATCATGTGAAAGGAGATCCATGTGTTATTAGATTCAGTGTTTGGAGGCAGTATCATTGGTATAGTGTTGGATTTGTACTTTAGTTTTTCTGCAAAGTGGGTTGCTAAGGTCTGTATGCTTATAGTTGATTGTTTTGTCTCTTGGTTTTTAGCTTTTGTCAAAGTTTTTACGATTGCGAATAGTTCTCTGGGGCGGTTGATAGCCATGTTTATTACTTTGGAGTGGTAATCCTTTTTTGACTTGTTAATTGCATTTTTGTAATTGTTGAGGGTGGTCATATATTGGGTTTTATTTTCGTCAGATTTAGTTTTCCTCCATATCTTTTCTTGTTTCCTCAATTGTTTTTTTAGATTTGCTAGTTCTCTTGTGAACCATTTTTCTGTCTTTTTTATTTGTTTATGCATGGTATGTGTGGGGGTAGCTGCTTTCTGGACTGTTAGATTCCAGTTGTTTACAGTAGAGTCAATGTCAGGGAGGTTTGTGTCGAGTATGGGTAGTACTTTGTCAAGGAAGTTGGCTTTGTCAGATTACAGATTACAGGAAATTCTTACGATTCCTTTTCAAGGGAAAACATTTCCAGTACAGGGTTCTTCCCTTTGGTCTGGCTTCAGCACCAAGAGTATTCACGAAATGCATGGCAGTTGTAGCTGCATTTCTGCGAACCCTGGGGAGATTCGTCTTCCCTTTCTTAGACGACTGGCTCATTCGAGCCCCTACAGTTGCAGAGGCCAGCACTGCACTGTCTCGCACAATGCGAATCCTCCAATACTTGGGATTGGTAATAAACTTCCCAAAATCCCAACTTGTTCCTTCCCAATGCCTGGAATTCATAGAGGCCTGTCTAGATACCACAGATGTGCCACAAAAAAGCAGATAATCACGTGAAACCACTAGGATAAACAGTCCAAAACGTGATTATAATAGTAGGAAATACAAGTTTATTATCAAATATCGGCCACCCAACACAGGCCATGTTTCGATTACCCTTCATCAGGGGTGGAGCCGGTAAACACACTCAATGTAGCATATGGAGAACACCTCCAAGATGTGACCAATATGATGGTGAGTTGCAAGACGATGTTCCTCCATCAATTTCACATCAAGGTTAATTCATATTGGTCACATCTTGGAGGTGTTCTCCATATGCTACATTGAGTGTGTTTACCGGCTCCACCCCTGACGAAGGGTAATCGAAACATGGCCTGTGTCGGGTGGCCGATATTTGATAATAAACTTGTCTTTCCTACTATTATAATCACGTTTTGGACTGTTAATCCTTCTGTCTAGATTCCAGACAGGCAAAGGCTTTCCTTCCACAGGCCCGGTGTCTTCGCATAATGCAACTAGCTTCTCAAGCAGCAGGGAAATCCTCCCTAACTGCTCGAAAGCTACTACAGTTGCTGGGACATATGGCATCCACAGTTCATGTAGTCCCATATGCTCGCCTCCACATGCGAGCAGCTCAGTGGACCTTATCCACACAGTGGACACAGGCCATTTATCAGACAAAATAATAAACTCTCAGCGACTAATTTTGTCCCTCCAATGGTGGCAATCACTAGAAAATCTGACAGTGGGGTCTCCTTTTCATCAACCCCTCTTTCAGGCCATCCTAACAGATGCATCACAGGTGGGTTGGGGAGCACACCTGAATCATCTCTCTACCCAGGGCACCTGGACTCCACAGGAGGCTGGTTTACACATAAACCTCCTGGAATTAAGAGCAATCTATTTAGCTCTTCGAGTATTCCACGCCCAGCTCAGCTACAAGACAGTCGTAGTCCAGACGGACAATCAAGTAGCTATGTCTATGTGAACAAGCAGGGCGGGACAGGCTCTCTGTCGTTATGCAACGAAGCTTTACGACTGTGGGCCCTTGCTAGAGATTATCAAATTCACCTCCTAGTGGTATATCTTCCAGGCATTCAAAACCTTTGGGCAGACAAACTCAGTCGAGTACTGCTGCCTCACGAGTGGTCTCTCCACCTAGACCAGGTGGCAACGATTTTTCATCTCTGGGCACTCCAGACATAGACCTCTTTGCAAGTCCACTGAGTGCGAAACTTCCCCGGTTCTGTTCCAGGATTCCGGCTCACAATTGTCAGGCAAGGGATGCCTTCCTCCTTCACTGGGGTCAGGACTTCCTTTATGCCTTCCCATCCATTCCCCTCGTCCCCAAAAAACTCTTCAAGTTTCAGAGAGACAGGGGTTCGCGTGATTCTCATAGCGCAACGATGGCCACGCCAAGAGTGGTATCCCCTGCTTCTACATCTCTCTCAAGCTACACCTCTGGAGTTAGGGCATGCTCCAGATCTCCTTTCCCAAGAGGACGGGACGCTATGACACCTGATTCCCCAGTCCCTGCATCTCACGGCCTGGTTGCTGAAGGCTTAGACCTCCAGGATTTCAACCTGTCCCAAAAGGTAAAGGATATCCTTCAGGCTTCTAGAAAGCTTTCCACAAGAAGATCTTATGCCTTCAAGTGGAAACGTTTTATTATATGGTGCTCCAAGAAGGGATTAAACCCCCTTGTCATGCCTTTAGAATCGATACTAGAGTATCTCCTTCACTTATCGAATTCTGGTCTAAAGCCCAATTCGGTAAGCCTCTGAATGGACAACCTATGTCCTCTCATCCACTCATATCCAGATTTATGAGAGGTCTTCTATTAACCAAGCCTCCCATTAAGCCACCACCGGTGGCATGGGATCTAAATCTAGTTCTCGGGCAGCTCATGAAGCCGTCTTTTGAGCCTTTAGCCACTACAACCCTTAAATTTTTAACTTGGAAGGTCATCTTCCTAATTGCAATCACCTCTGCACGTCACATTAGTGAACTGCAAGCTTTAGTGGCTGATCCTCCTTATACTAGGTTTCATCATAAGGTTGTTCTTAGAACTCATCCACACTTTATGCCAAAGGTAGTTTCGCCTTTTCATTTAAATCAATTTATCTTCCTGTATTTTTTCTGAGGCCTCACGCCTCTAATTCAGAAAGAAACCTTCATACCTTGGATTGTAAAAGAGCCTTAGCCTTTTACCTAAAGAGAACACAGCAACATAGAAAGTCCTCACAACTTTTTATAGCTTTTGACTCTAGTCATTTGGGACTTCCATTCTCCAAAAGAACTTTATCTAAATGGATTGCCCAATGCATATCCTTTGCTTATGAGAGTAAGGGTCTTCCTCTTCTAGGCCATGTCACAGCTCATAACCTGAGAGCCATGGCAACTTCCATGGCTAATCTCCACTCTGTGTCTGTCGATGACATTTGTCGAGCAGCCACCTGGGCTTCGGTACACACCTTCACAGGCTACTACTTCCTGGATAAAGCCTCCCGTTGGGATGCCTTCTTTGGCCAAGCTGTTCTTCAAAATCTCTTTCAGACCTAATTCAACTCCTACCCACCAACCCTGGTGGAATGCCAGAGATCCATGGGAAGAAGAATGCCTACCTTTCTAGGGTGACACCTTCCTGGGGCTATCTCCCTGGCATCTTCAGCTAGGGAGTCCCCATATGTGAAGACTACATTCCTGCTTGTTCCTGGAGATAGCGTAGTTACTCACCTGTAACAGGTGATCTCCGGGAACAGCAGGAATTTAGTCTTCACAACCCACCCACCTCCCCTAGGAGTTGTCTCTCTATCTCTTTGTCTCTTTCCTCTCTCCCTCTGTCCTTTCACTCAGCTACAAACTTAACTGAAGAGGGACATTTGGAAAGGCAGGAAGGCCGCGCGCATGTGCTGAGGGATGCTCCCAAAAGCGTTCCTATTGGACGCTGGGGAGTGTTCCCGCGCAGGCTCAGTCGGTACCGACGATACCCAAATGTGAAGACTAAATTCCTGCTGTTCCCAGAGATCTCCTGTTACAGGTGAGTTACTACGCTTTATCAACCTCCTGACAAGTCCGCTTCTACCTTTCTCTCTGACTTCGACTCGTAGCTCTCTTTCTTTCTAGACTCCTCTTCCCCCACTCTTATTCTTGGGGATTTCAACATTCATGTCGATATCCCCTCTGATCCTCATGCTCTAAAGCTCCTCTCCCTCACCTCCTCATTTGACCTCCAACTTTGTTCCACTGCCCCCACGCACCAGCATAGCCAATGCCTGGACCTGATATTTTTCTCTAGTTCCTTACCCTCCAACTTCTGTAACTCAGTTCTTCCCTTATCTGACCATCACCTTTTAAGCTTTAATCTTCATCTCCCGCTGCCTCAACCCCGTCCTATCTCCACCAACTTATTTAGAAATCTTCATGCTATTGATCTCTTGACCCTCTCCAACTATTTCTCCATCTCTTTCTTCCACTATGTCATCCAGGTCTGTTGACAAGGCGGTAACCTCCTATAATACTGCACTCTCTTCAGCTCTAGATGCTCTCGCTCCACCCACCCCACGTCCTGTGAGACGTTCTCCACCCTAACCCTGGCTCTCATCCACCACCTGTTACCTGCGTTCCTCTGCCCGTTCTGCTGCGCGTGCTTGGCACAAATCCCGCTCCCCTGAAGATCGTATACACTTCAAATTCATGCTTCTCTCTTTCCAGTCAGCCATAGCTCTTGCCAAACGACTACTATGTCCATCTGACTTAACTCCTTTGCTTCTGATCCTCGCCGTCTCTTTACTACTCTCAGCTCTCTCCTTAAAGTACCTCCGCCTCCGATCCCCCCTCCCTTTCTGCCCAAACCCTAGCTGTCTATTTCCATGACAAAATCCACAAGATCACCCTTAAATTCACCACAAACTCCACTATTGCCCCTCTTCTCTCCTTCCACTCCCAATCCTCTCCCCACCTCCTTTGCCACCCTTTCTTCCTTCCCTGCTATCTCTGATGAGGAAACTGCACACCTTCTTTTTTTCTCCAAACTTGCCACCTGCTCCTCTGATCCTATCCCCTGCCGCCTCCTGAACCCCATCTCCTCCACCGTTGTCCTCTCCATCTCTCATATTCTCAGCCTTTTGCTCTCCACTGCAACTGTCCCTGCAGACTTCAAGCATGCTGTGGTCACACCTCTTCTCAAGAAACCCTCACTTGATCCTACCTGTCCTTCTAACTATCGACCCATCTCTCTCCTTCTCTTTATTTCTAAACTCCTTGAACGTGTGGTTCACCTCCGCTGCCTTGACTTCTTCCTCTCATCTCATGCACTCCTGGATCCCTTGCAGTCTGGCTTTCGTCCTTTACACTCCACTGAAACCGCTCTTGTCAAAGTCTCCAGTGACTTGTTCATGGCTTGTTCATAAATAGCTCAACCAGAGCTCTGTGATCCTCAGTCTTGAAAGACTAGAAAAGGGAACTGTTACTTCTGGAGAGAGATCTGCAATTGTGAGTATATATTTCTGGGAATTTTCTGAAAGGAATTCTTTCTATTAAAGCTATTTAATCTGTGAACCCACTATTTTTTGTTAAATCAGTCGGGGCCTAGTAGCAGCAGTTTAAGTTTAAATTTAAAACACAGAAGAGAGCTTTCTGGTTAAATTTAGAGCCCAGCAGAGAGTTTGTAGTTTAAATTTCATAATAAGTTAAAGCCTAGCAGCAGCAAAGAGCTATAATTTAAATCAAATAAGAATATAGATTAGCACAAAAGGCAAAACAGGGTCAGTACTCTTTGAGCAGCAAATAAAGTCTTCTAGAGACCTTTACAAAGAGGTCTTCTACCTAGGGGGCAAGAGACCTGTGAAACTTTTTCAATAGGTGTTAACACCAGGTGGCAGTTCAAAAGGCCATTTTGAAAGACTCCTTCTATCCAAGCAAGGACTGTTAATCATCCAGGAAGTTGGTCACAGCTTACCTCAGCAGCACAGGCATAAATAGCTCAACCAGAGCTCTGTGATCCTCAGTCTTGAAAGACTAGAAAAGGGAACTGTTACTTCTGCAGAGAGATCTGCAATTGTGAGTATATATTTCTGGGAATTTTCTGAAAGGAATTCTTTCTAGTAAAGCTATTTAATCTGTGAACCCACTATTTTTTGTTAAATCAGTCAGGGCCTAGTAGCAGCAGTTTAAGTTTAAATTTAAAACACAGAAGAGAACTTTCTGGTTACATTAAATATCTAGCAGAGAGCTTGTAGTTTTAATTTAATAGTCACTCAGGGCCTAGTATCAGCAAAGTACTTTTAGTTTAAATTTAAAACACAGAAGAGAGCTTTCTGGTTAAATTTAGAACCCAGCAGAGAGCTTGTAGTTTAAATTTCATAATAAATTAAAGCCTAGCAGCAGCAGCAAAGAGCTATAATTTAAATCAAATAAGAATATAGCTTACCTCAGCAGCACAGGACAGGGTACTGTGTAGCAGCCCTCTTTTAATAAGTGTTTCCCAATGGAGAAAGGTGAATAGTGGTGTACCCCAGGGATCTGTGCTGGGTCCGCTGCTTTTTGACATATTCATAAATGTCCTGGAAAGAGGAATAACGAGTGAGGTTATCAAATTTGCAGATGACACAAAACCATTTAAAGTTGTTTAAACCCAAGAGGATTGTGGAAAATTGCAAGAGGATCTTGATAAATTGGAAGACTGGGCATCAAAATGGCAGATGAAATTTTAATGTGGACAAGTGCAAAGTTATTCACCTAGGGAAGAACAACCCAAACTATGGTTACACAATGCAAGGTTCCACATTAGGAACCACCACCCAGGAAAAAGATTTAGGTGTCATTGTGGATAACATGTTAAAACTCTCGGCCCAGTGTGCAGCGGCGGCCAAGAGAGCAAATAGAATGCTAGGTATCATAAGGAAAGGAATGGAAAATAAAACAAAAGATATTATAATGCCTCTATACCGTTCCATGGTGAAGACCGCACCTTGAATATTGTGTGCAATTCTGGTCGCCGTATCTTAAAAAGGATATAGCGTTATTAGAAAAGGTTCAGAGAAGAGCCACCAAAATGGTAAAGGGGATGGAAGGATACTCCTATGAAGAAAGGCTAAAAAGGTTAGGGCTCTTTAACCTGGAAAAGAGACGGCTGAGAGGAGATATGATAGAAGTCTATAAATTAATGAACGGAGTGGAACAGGTAAACGTAGATTGATTGTTTACGTTATCAGAATATAGAAAGACTAGGGGACATACAATGAAGCTACAGGGTAAACTATTTAAGACTAATAAAAGAGAATATTTTTTCACTCAACGTGTAATCAAACTCTGGAATTTGTTACCGGAGGATGTAGTAAAGGCTGTTAGTGTAGCTGGGTTTAAAAAAGGTTTGGACAAGTTCCTGGAGGAAAGGTCTATAAACCATTATTAAGAAGGGACCCAGACTATCAATGCTTGAGCCAATACAAGCACTGCGGAACCTGTATCTTTTGGGGAAACTGCTAGGTACGTATCACCTAGATTGACCACTGTTGGAAACAGGATACTGGGCTTGATGGACCTTGGTCTGACCCAGTATGGCATATCTTATGTTCTTATCGCTAAATCCAAGGGCATGTATTCTGTCCTTATCATTCTTGACCTCTCTGCTGCTTTCGACACCGTTGACCACAACCTTCTCCTCGACACCCTGTCCTCACTTGGATTCAAGGGCTCTGTTCTATCCTTGATCTCCAGGAACAAGCAGGAATGTAGTCTTCACATATGGGTGTCATCGGTACCAACAGAGCCTGCGCGGGAACGCTCCTCAGCGTCCAGTAGGAATGCTTTTGGGAGCATCCCTCAGCACATGCACGCTGCCTTCCCGCCTTTCCAACTGTCCCTCTTCAGTTCTTCTTTTTCCGCGTAGCTGACAGGACACATACCCTGTCACCGCAGAAAATTTCTTCTTTACGTTTGTTTTCTTGTGGTCGCGCTTCCCTCCGCACGACACCTACTGGTACCGCCTGTTCTTTCTTCTTTTTACAAAAAAAAAAAAAAATATCCATTTTTGAACTGTTTCTCTTCAGAAACTTTTTCTTTTTGGTGCTAGGCGCCATTTTGGCATTAGGCCCCATTTTTCCCAAAAGATGGAAAAACCAGCTAGTGGTTTTAAAAAAAATGTACTAAATGTGGCGGTACCATCTCCGTCACCGACAACCATGACTGGTGTCTAAAATGTTTAGGCCCTGACCATTCTCCATCTTAGTGTTCCTCCTGTATGGGGATGACTAAAAGAGGAAGACAGAACCGAGCTGCAAAGCTCAGTACCCTCTTTTCTTCGGATACCAGGTCCATTGCATCAATGTCTTCAAGAGCCTCGTCTTCCTCCCATGGATCTCAGGTAACTAAACATAAGAGCCGGGCCTCAAAGGGTAGCTCTCCTTCAAAGCATCGAGATGCTTCTGGCGTTGCCCTTGAGGGATCTGTACCGGCAAAATTGTCCCGGTGGGAGGCTTCGGCTTCCAAAGCATTATCGAGGCTCCAGGATGTTCTCGAGGCCTCAACCTCGGCAGAACTACTGGTGCCATGCTCTGGGGTACCAGCTCCTTTCTCCGGTACCGATACCCAGGCATCGGCAGCGTCGATAGACCAGAGGTTCCTGGCTATTGAACGCAGTCTGGCGGTTCTCCTTGCGGCATCGACACCCACGGAACCACGTCAGACACTTCAACCGGTATCGGTACCAGTACTGACAGCATCGGCATTGACATCAGCGTCTGCTTTGCGGGCACCCAGTCATGCTATGCCTTCCGGTACCGATACACCCGAACCTATTCCTCCCTGTACCGACTTCGGTCGGTGCGGGTATCGTGCTGTTCAAGAGCATCCGGACAGAAGGTACTTTGAATCCTCGGAGGAGTCTGAGGATTCTGACAGCTCTGTCGTTACCGGAATACTTCTTCCGGAAGAGCCTTCCTCTCCTAAACGTAGGATGTCTCCTCCAGAAGATATTTCCTTTCAGGATTTTATCAGGAAGGTGGCTCGAGGTCTTTCCATTACTGTGGCTGCCGAAACAGAGCCCAGGGCAAAGGAGTTGGAGATTCTTCAATATCCCAAGGCTCCTAAAGAGGCAGCTACTTAGCCTATCCATGAGATCTTACATGATCTCATGCTAAGATTGTGGGAAACACCTCTTACCACCTCTCCTCACTCTTGTAGACTAGATACCATGTATCGAGTTCCCCCTTGTCCTGGTTTCCAGAAGACTCAGCTTCCTCACCACTCTATTGTAGTGGAATCAGCTATGAGAAGGATCAGGAGTGCAAAGAGGCATGCCTCTAATCCTCCAGGACGTGAGTGCAGAACTTTGGATGCCTTTGGACGTCGCACTTTCCAGGCTTCCATGCTTTCTGCCAGGATCAGTTCCTATATTTTATATATGGGAATGTTCCTTAAAGAAGTCAAGGAGATTTTGAGATTTTAAGCACTCTCCTTCCTGATGACAAGAGGCAGGATTTTCTCACACTGGTTAAACATGCCCAGGATATTTCTAAGTTAGTCAATCGTGCAGCTTTTGACAGTTTTGAGTGCATAAGCAGAACCTCTGCCATTGCCATATCTCCAGGCATCTGATTTGGAGTTCTGGGTGCAAGACAAACTGGACAATATCCCTTATCTCCAGGAACAAGCAGGAATAAGTCCTCACTTATGGGTACGTCGGAACCGACGGAGCCTGCGCGGGAAAGCTCCCCAGCTTCCCAGAAAGGAAGCTTTTGGGGCCTCCCACTGCACATGCGCGCTGCCTTCCCGCCTTCCTGACCAGCTCTCCTCAGTTTCTCTTTTTCCGCGGAGCCAGCAGGTCGTGTTCCTGTCACCGCTGAAGAAATTCTTGTTTTAGTTTGTTTCTTTAGACCGCGTACCTGCCTTCCCCATACCGAAACCGGTACCGCCGGTCTCTCTTTTCTTTTCTTTTCTTAAAAAAAAAAAAAAAAAAAAAAGCTTTTATTTTTTAGCACAACTTGGTGACTTCTGTTAGGCCTCAGGCCTACACAAAATCTCCTCATGGAGAAACCAGCTCCTGGTTTCAAGAAGTGTACCAAGTGTAGTGCTGCTGTTTCTGTTACAGACACCCATGACTGGTGTCTTAAATGTTTGGGGCCTGACCACTCCATTCCGGACTGCCCATCCTGCTCCCACATGTCTAAACGTGGTTTGCAGAACCGGGCCAACAAATTCCATGTGCTGTTTGCTTCAGATAATCCAGCATCACAGTCATCCAGGTCTTCCTCTCCGGATGGATCTCAGGTAACCAAACCTTCTTCGGGCAGGTCCTCAAAGAGCAAATCTCCTTCAAAGTATCGAGAGGCTCTCAATTTTGAATCTGAGGACCATGCCCCAGCCAAACAACCCTGGCGGGAAGCTCTGGCTTCCAAAGCACCATCTATGGGGTTACAGGTTGACATCGATGGCACGGCCTCGACCGATCACCTGTTAGACTGCTCTGGGGTGCCGGCCCATGCCGGTACCGACATCCAGGCAGCAGTGGCGTCTATAGACAATACTGTTCAGACCATGCAGCAGGCCATCCTGGCTTTCATTAAGGCTGCGACGCCCTCGGTACCGCATCCAGCGGTTCCGGGTCCGGTTCCGGTACTGGCTTCCATACCGGAAACGAGGCCATCGTCTTCCAAACGCAGATCGGTGCATGCCGGATCCGGGTTTTCACCCGATACCGATCCCATGCCCGGTACGCCCGATGTCGATACCGACCGGTATGTGTATCGTGCGTTGGAAGCGAATAGAGGATACTCTGATTCCACTGAGGATTTTGACTCCTCTGATGACTCTGATGAGCTCTCTCTTGTTCTTCCTGAAGAGCCTTCTTCCCCAAAGAGGAGAATGTCTCCACCAGAGGATTTGTCCTTTCAAGACTTCATTATAGAAGTAGCTAAAGGACTTTCTATTACTACATCCTCTGAGAAAGAACCTAGATCAAAGAAATTGGATATTTTAGGATACCCTAAGGTTCCTAAAGAGGCAGTTACCCTGCCTATCCATGAAATCCTTCAAGAACACTTGATGGACTTATGGGAGGCTCCTCTCACATTGTCTCCTCATTCTCGTAGGTTGGACACCATGTACCGGGTCCCTCCTTCTCCTGGTTTTCAAAAAACTCAGCTGCCTCACCATTCCATTGTGGTGAAGTCTGCGCTGAAAAAGATTAAGAGTACCAAAAGGCACTCTTCTACCCCTCCAGGGCGAGAATGTAAGACCCTAGACTCTTTTGGTAGGAAAATCTTCCAGGCTAGTATGCTTATAGCCAGGATTAATTCATACAGTCTGTATATGGGCATGTTTCTAAGGGAACTTGCCCTAAAGGTAAAGCATTTTGCCCCCTTTATCCCTGAAGATAGAAAGGAGGAGTTCATTTCTTTAGTGAAACAGCTTCTAGATGTTTCTAAGTTCTCCAACAGAGCAGCCTTTGATTCCTTTGAGGGTGCCGGTAGAGCTTCGGGCATTGCCATTACAGCCCGACGACTTGCTTGGCTCCAGGCCTCTGACCTAGAACCCTGGGTCCTAGATGGCTTACGGAATCTGCCCTGTACAGGTGAGAACTTATTTGGTAAAGACTGGCAAATTAAAGCCACTCAAATGGACGCAGAAAATGCTACTTTAGATAGACTTTCTAAGTCTACCTCTACTCCTACCAAGAAAAAGTCTTTCAAGAGGCCTTACTACAAGAAGACCAGATTTTCCACAAATACTGGCCAACAATCTTCTCAGCCTCACTTTGCTGCTAAGCGTCAGCAACCTAAACAGGCAAGATCCAAGCCTGCGGCGTCTGCTACACCCCAGCAGGCTCAACCCCCTCAGGGGTTTTGACTTGCCCCTAGAGGACTTAACCTTTCTGGCTCTAGAACAACCAGAGCCCCTCACCATTCCCGGAAGGTTAGCTCACTTTACTCCCAGATGGGGGCAAATTACATCAGATCAATGGACCCTCTCTATCATCAGAGAGGGTTACAAACTTCATTTTTCCAGCCTTCCTCCTCATACCATGGTGAGGCAGTTCAATTCTCCCCCATCTCTCCTGGCCCTGTTGGGTCAGGAAGTCTCTTCCCTCCTTGCCCAAGGGGCAGTAGAAGAGGTTCCTCTTCTTCAACAAGGGACAGGGTTCTACTCCCCTTATTTTCTAGTACCAAAGAAGACAGGGGGTTTCAGACCAATTCTAGATCTGAGAGAATTGAACAAATTTCTTTACAAGGAGAAATTCAAAATGCTTTCTCTGGGCATTCTCCTTCCATACCTTCAGAGTCAGGATCACTGTTCCCTCTAAGCTGTGCGCGTGTGCGCGCGCACACACCTCCCCGAGTGAGCGCACATACTTTACAACAGAGCGCACAAAAATTACGGCTCTGATTCTGATAGAAAACAACACAGATGTCTTAAAATTTAAAAGTTATGATTGTAATTACTAGAAATTTCCTGCTTCATTTAGTAATCGTCTATTTTCATTTAATTTGATTAAAATCAATGAGGTGTACATACTGTATTCTGATGTGTAGTCAAATTTTAAAGTATATAACTCCGAGTGTCATTATGTGGCGCACAAACATTTAACCTTCCTTCAAAAGCTGCACACAGCTGATATTTTATGCGCACACAGCCTACAGAAAATTAGAGGGAACATTGGTCAGGATTGGCTTTGTTCTCTAGATCTCAAGGATGCGTACACACATATACTTATCCACCCATCCCACAGAAAATATCTTCGATTTCTGTTTCAGGAAAAACATTTCCAGTACAGAGTACTTCCCTTCGGTCTAGCCTCTGCTCCAAGTGTGTTCACCAAATGCATGGCAGTCGTAGCCGCATTTTTAAGAGGCCTGGGAATTTTTGTATTCCCATATCTGGACGACTGGCTCATCTGAGCTCCATCTCAGTCAGAGGCCCAGATTTCCCTGGACCGCACAAGGCGCATTCTGCAGTATCTGGGACTGGTAGTAAACCTTCCCAAGTCTCAACTCATCCCTACTCAGTCTCTGGAATTCATAGGGGCCCAGTTGGACACCACCACTGCAAGGGCCTACCTACCTCAGGTCAGGGCCCAATGTCTGCTGTGCTTGGCCTCCCAAGCTCAGTCCAGCAGTCACATGACAGCCCGGGAAATGCTGCGACTTCTGGGCCACATGACCTCCACGGTGCACGTGGTGCCCTACGCTCGTCTTCATATGAGAGCAGCTCAATGGACCTTGGCCACCCAGTGGACTCAAGCATCAGGAGCGCTCTCCGACCAAATACTAACCTCAAAACGTCTGTTTTGGTCCCTCCAATGGTGGGTATCCACCAAGAATCTGTTGTTGGGGGCCCCCTTCCAACCTTTGTTGCCCCAAGCAACCCTCACAACAGATGCCTCCCAAACAGGGTGGGGAGCCCATCTCCAAGACCTCTCCACTCAGGGCTCTTGGTCTCCTCAGGAGACCACCCTTCATATCAACCTCCTGGAACTGCGAGCAATATACTTTGCCCTCAAAGTCTTCTATTCTCTCCTTGTCAACCTGACTGTCCTAGTTCATACAGACAATCAGGTGGCCATGTTCTATATAAACAAACAAGGAGGGACGGGCTCTCTGTCGCTTTGCAACGAAGCTCTCAGATTATGGGCCTTCGCCAGAGAGCATCAAATTCATCTTCTAGGAGTGTATCTTCCAGGAGTTCAAAACTCTCGGGCAGACAGACTCAGTCGAGTTCTGCTTCCACACGAATGGTCCCTACACAGGGACCAGATACGCAGAATCTTTCAGGAATGGGGGACACCGGACATAGACCTCTTTGCAAGTCCGTGGAATGCCATACATCCCCGGTTCTGTTCCAGGACTCCGTGTCAGGGAGCTCAGGCCAACGACGCCTTTCTCCTGCATTGGGGTCAGGAATTCCTATATGCCTTTCCACCCATTCCTTTGATTCCCAAGACTCTGTTCAAACTCCAGAGGGATCACGGGTCGATGATCCTCATAGCTCCACGCTGGCCACGCCAAGTGTGGTTCCCTCTACTTCTGCATCTCTCCCAGGGACCCTCCCTGGACCTGGGAGCTGCTCCAGACCTTCTGTCTCAGGAGGAGGGGACTTTGTGGCACCCAAACCCCAAGTCCCTACACCTCAGAGCTTGGTTACTGAAGGCCTAAGCCTTCATGACTTCAATCTTTCTCAACCTGTGCAAGATATCCTGCATGCCTCTAGGAAACCTTCCACGAGGCGTTCCTATGCTTTCAAAGGGAAACGCTTTTCCATTTGGTGTGCTCAGCAGGGTCTTGACCCTCTAGCACTTCCTTTGAATTCTCTACTAGACTATCTCCTGCATCTTTCTAATGCAGGCCTTAAGACGAATTCAGTAAGAGTTCATTTGAGTGCTATTGCAGCATCCTTAAAACCTATAAATGGACGACCTGTCTCCTCTCATCCTCTTATTGCTAGATTCATGAGAGGCCTGACTCTAACCAAACCTCCCATTTGACCTCCTCCGGTAGCTTGGGACTTAAACCTGGTTCTGGGTCAGCTGATGAAGCCACCCTTTGAACCGTTGGTCTCTACCTCCTTGAAATTTCTTTCCTGGAAGGTCCTTTTCCTTATTGCAGTCACTTGGCTCGTCGCATCAGTGAACTACAGGCCTTAGTGGCTCATCCACCTTATACTAGGTTTCATCATGATAAGGTGGTCCTTAGGACGAATCCCCACTTTATGCCCAAAGTGGTCTCGCCTTTTCATCTTAATCAAGAGGTATATCTACCTGTTTTTTTTCCCGGCTCCTCATGCATCCAGTGCAGAGAGGAACCTTCATACTCTAGACTGTAAAAGAGCTCTCGCCTTTTACCTCAACAGGACTCAACCACATCGAAAGTCTTCCCAACTTTTTGTGGCTTTTGATCCTTCTCATTTGGGACTTCCAGTCTCAAAACGTACACTTTCCAATTGGATTGCTCAGTGTATTTCCTTTGCTTACCAGAGTAAAAACATTTCTCTGGAAGGCCATGTTACAGCTCACAATGTGAGAGCCATGGCCACTTCTATGGCTCATCTTCACTCTGTATCCATAGATCAGATCTGTCGAGCAGCCACCTGGGCCTCGGTTCATACCTTCACAGCCCATTACTGTTTGGACAAGGACTCCCGCCGGGATGCCTTGTTTGGTCAGGCTGTCCTCAAACACCTGTTCCATACTTGAACAACTCCTGCCCACCTTCCTTGGATGGATGCCTGAGATCCATACGAAGATGGTGAACCCTTGGGAGGGGATCTCCCAGGCATCTTAGCTAAGGGAGTTCCCATAAGTGAGGACTTATTCCTGCTTGTTCCTGGAGATAGCACAGTTACTTACCTGTAACAGGTGATCTCTGGGAACAGCAGGAATTAGTCCTCACAACCCTCCCACCTCCCCTAGGAGTTGTATCTTCTATCTATCTTCCTTTCCTCTCTCTATTGTCTCAGCTATAAACTCGAACTGAGGAGAGCTGGTCAGGAAGGTGGGAAGGCAGCGCGCATGTGCAGTGGGAGGCCCCAAAAGCTTCCTTTCTGGGAAGCTGGGGAGCTTTCCCGCGCAGGCTCCGTTGGTTCCGACGTACCCATAAGTGAGGACTAATTCCTGCTGTTCCCAGAGATCACCTGTTACAGGTAAGTAACTGTGCTGTACAGGTGAGAATCTATTTGGAAAAAATTGGCAAGAGAAAGCCAATGAATTAGATGCTGACAACTCCACTTTGGATAGATTATCCAAAGCCACAGCTGATCCTGCAAGGAAGAAATCTTTCAAGAAACCATTCTTCTCCAAGAAGAGGTTTTATCCCTCTTATTCCCAGCAGGGATGTTCTGCAGGTCAATCTGCCCGAAAGACTCAGCAACCACCTAAACAAAGGAAAGCAAAGACTGGTGAGCTTCAGCCGTCTCAGCAGTCTCAGCCTCCACAAGGCCTTTGACTTCCATCTAGAGAACTTAGCCTTCCTGGCTCTCAATGGACCAGAGCCTTCCACCATTCCAGGAAGGTTGTGTCACTTTGCCCCCAGATGGGGGCAGGTAACAGCAGAACATTGGACACTCTCCATTATAAAAGAGGGGTACAAGCTTCACTTTCTGTGCATGCCCCCTCCCACAATGTTAACAGTTCAATTCTCAGATCTCTCTCATCAATCTGTTAGAACAAGAGGTCACTATGCTTCTTGCCCAAGGGGCATTAGAAGAAGTACCCATTCATCAACAAGGTACAGGGTTTTACTCCCCCTATTTCCTTATCCCAAAGAAAACAGGGGGACACAGACCTATTTTGGACTTAAGAGAATTGAACAAATTCCTGTTCAAAGAGAAATCCAAGATAATTTCTCTGGGAACTCTGCTGCCATACCTTCAGAGTCAGGATTGGCTTTGTTCTCTAGATCTCAAGGATGCGTACACTCTTGTTCTCATCCAGCCAACTCACAGAAAGTTCCTTCGGTTCCTTTTTCAAGGAAAGCACTACCAGGCTTTCCTAACCAGGGCTCTACAGATCAACAAACAGTAAGGATTTGAGGGTTTGTTTGTTTTTATTATATTACATTGCTAGCTCTCTGACTGGGAGATCTTAAAAGGATTTTTTGTATATTTTTTAAAGCAAGGTTACTTTCTTTTTGGTGCTTTAGGGGAACTTTCCTTGAGCACAGTAGGTTGCTGAACTCTAGTAACCTCCTCAGGTTTGGAAACTGCTAACACCTAATCAGGTGTTAGTTCCCTCCCTACCCACCCAGACTCGCACCCACCCCTAGTGAGCAGTCTTGCTTTATAGGGTACCTCCCCCTTTAACAAATCACAGAGAATTGGACCAGCACATTTTGAATATAATTAAAAAGATTTAACTGCTTTTTCTCTGAAAGGACAGCTGCGAAACCGGCTGGTACTTGGTAGATCTCTCTCTTTTGCTTTAACAGATACCTAAGCTCCACGAACAGAACAATGGCTGGGAAAAATCGTATTGCTAAAGCTGTTGCCCCCATTACAGCTTCTGCCTCGGTCCAGACAGAGGTCCTAATGCCAGTTGAAGGACCAGTTCCATGTGCAGGGTGCCTGCATGCTGAAGCTCTGAGGAAACAAGTGGAGGAACTCAGAGAGCAGGTGGCGAGGCTGAGGAGCATTCAAGACAGTGAGAAGTACATTGATGAGATGCTTCTTGCAGCAACCAAGCTCTCCAGCACAGGAGAAGATGGGTGCCAACAGAATGTCGATGGTTGGACACAGGTCAACAGGGCCTGCAAAATCACCAATCCAACTTCTCCAGCCCTTGAATTGAAGAACCATTATGCAGCCCTGGAAGTGGAGGAGGTGAAAGCATCCCTGGAAAGGGAAGAACCAGAGTTCAAGTACCCCAAAGTTGCAGAATCAGTGACCAGAAGGAAACAAAGGGCAGTGGTGGTTGGAGACTCTCTTCTGAGGGGTACTGAGGTGTCCATCTGCCGACCAGACATGATGTCCAGAGAGGTATGCTGTCTGCCTGGTGCCAAAATACAAGATGTTACGGAGAGTTTGCCGAGACTCATCAAGCCCACTGACTATTACCCAATGTTGCTAATCCATGTTGGAACAAATGATACTGCCAGGTATACTTCGGAACGTATCAAAAGTGACTTCATGGCTCTGAGACAGAGGGTGAAGCAGTTAGGTGCACAGGTGGTGTTCTCTTCAATCCTCCCTGTTGAGAGTAAAGGCCAAGGCAGAGAGGCTCGCATCCTGGAGATGAATGCATGGCTGCGTGGATGGTGTCATCTAGAGCGTTTTGGTTTCCTAGACCATGGGATGCTGTTCCAAGGGTTGCAGAGCAGAGATGGCATCCATTTGTCCAAGAAAGGTCAACGCATCTTCGGTAGTAGACTGGCTAATCTACTGAAGAGGGCTTTAAACTAGATTCGTTGGGGACAGGTGAAGAAAGCCCCCAGGTAAGTGAAAGCCCCCAGGTAGGTGATAAATTAAATACCTTTATGGAAATGGGTAACAGGGGTAGCATATGGAAAGCAGTGTGTATAAATACCCATAGCATGAGAAATAAGATCCCTGATGTTGAAGCTTTGGTGGGAGTGGCTGACTTGGATTTAGTGGCAGTTACAGAAAGATGGTTCACAGAAAACCATGACCGGGATGTAACTATATCTGGCTATACTTTATTCAGAAAGGACAGGGTAGGAAGAAGGGGAGGAGGAGTGGCACTATATGTAAAAACTACTATTAAAGCTTTGGAATTACAGAGCTTAGGGAGAGAGGAGGCATTGTGGGTTAAACTAGAAAGAGGGAAAGAGAAATCTATTTGCATTGGTGTGATATACAGACCTCCCTCACAAGAGGAAGAGGTGGACAGAGAGTTAATTGAAGACATACGCAGCATTGCTAGGAAAGGGGAAGTGCTACTGAGAGGAGATTTCAATATGCCAGATGTTGATTGGCACATTCCTGCTGCAGTATCATCTAGAAGTAAGGAGATCCTGGATTCTCTACAGGGAGAACTATTCAGGCAATTGGTAACAGACCCCACACGTGAAGCGGCAATTGGTGTTTACCAATGTTGAAAGTGTTTCTGATGTTGTAGTGGGAGATCATTTTGCATCCAGTGATCACCAGATGGTGTGGTTCAGTATTAGGACTAGGGCTGTTAGAATCCATTCCAAGGTGAGGATCTTAGACTTTAGGAAGACTAACTTTGCGAAGATGGGCCCATACCTCAGGAGGTCGTTAGTGGGATGGGAACAGCTGTGGGATGTAGAAAAACAGTGGGCAAAACTGAAAGGGGGTATTTTAAGGGCAACCAACCTTTTTGTTAAAATGGTAAATAAAGGCAAAAGGAAAAGGAGACTGCTATGGTTTTCGAAGGAAGAAGCTGAAAAAGTGAAGAAAAAGATGGAAGCCTTCATGAAATACAAGAGACCACAGAGAGAGGAAGACAGGCATCTGTATTTGGAAAAACTTAGAGAAGCTAGCAAAGTAGTCAAGAAGGCAAAGATTCAAAAGGAGGAGTAAATAGCCAATGCAATAAAATGGGGGGATAAGACATTTTTCAGATATATTAGTGAGAAGAGGAAGGGCAAAAGTGGTATTGTCAGACTCAAGGGTGCAGGGGGGGAATATGTAGAAGCTGATAAGGATAAAGCGGAATTGCTTAACAAATATTTTTGTTCTGTGTTCACAGATGAAGAACCAGGAGCAGGACCTCAGAAAACACCCACAAATAGGAACAGAAGCGAGGGACATCTTGAACAATTTTCAGAAGACTGTGTTTGTGAGAAACTAGCTCAACTTAAAGTAGACAAAGCAATGGGACCGGATGGGATACACCCTAGAATACTGAGGGAACTTGGGGATGTTCTAGCAACTCCACTGACTGACCTTTTCAATGCCTAGTTGGAGTCAGGAGTGGTGCCAAAGGACTGGAGAGAGGCTCATGTGGTGCCTTTACACGTAAGCGGAAGTAAGGATGTGGTTGAAAACTACAGGCCAGTTAGTTTAACTTCGGTGGTAAATTATTGAAACACTGCTGAAAGAGAAAATATTGAGGTTTCTGGAATCCAGCGGATTACAGAATCCGAGGCAGCATGGATTCACCATGGTTTTTATATATGATTTTATATTGTAAACCGCTCTGGTCTTCTTGAATGGACGGTATATCAAATTTTAATAAACATCAAACATCACCAGAGGCAGGTCTTGTCAGACAAATCTAATTGATTTCTTTGACTGGGTGACCAGGGAGTTGGACCGAGGGAGAGCTCTAGATGTGGTGTATTTCGATTTCAGTAAATTCTTTGATACTGTTCCTCACAGGCGACTTATAAACAAACTGAGCACCCTAGGGATGGACCCTAAAGTTACTGCTTGGGTTAGAAATTGGTTGGGTGGTAGGCGACAAAGAGTACAAGTAAATGGAGCTTACTCTGAGGAGAAGGATGTTACCAGTGGTGTGCCCCAGGGATCTGTCCTTGGTCCGATTCTTTTTAACATCTTTGTTAGTGATATAGCGGAAGGGCTGTCGGGTAAGGTTTGCCTCTTTGCAGATGATACCAAAATCTGCAATAGAGTAGACACCCAGGAAGGTGTAGATAACATGAGGAGGGATCTAGCTAAGCTTGAAGAATGGTCTAGAATTTGGCAGCTGGGATTTAATGTTAAAAAATGTAAGGTCATGCATTTGGGCTGCAGCAATCCAAGGGAGCAATACAGTATAGGAGGTGAAGTACTTTTGTCCACTAAAGAAGAGCGGGATCTAGGCGTGGTTGTGTCTGATGATCTTAAAGTAGCTAAACAGGTAGAAAAGGCAATGGCAAAAGCTAGAAGGATGCTTGGGTGCATACGGAGAGGAATGGCTAGCAGAAAAAAGGAGGTGATAATGCCTCTGTATAAGTCTTAGGTGCGACCTCATTTGGAGTATAGTGTGCAATTCTGGAGACCGCACCTTCAAAAGGATGTGAACAGGATGGAGTCGGTGCAGAGGGTGGCTACTAAAATGATTAGTGGGCTTCATTATAAAGCATATGAGGACAGACTTAGGGATCTTAATATGTACACCTTAGAGGAAAAGCGGGATAGAGGTGATATGATTGAGATGTTTAAATACCTCCATGGCATAAATGTTCAGGGAGAGAGCCTCTTTCAGTTGAAAGCAAGTTCTGCTACGAGGGGACATGGGATGAGGGTGAAGGGAGATAGATTCAGGAGTGATATGCGGAAATATTTCTTTACGGAAAGAGTAGTGGATCCATGGAATAGTCTCCCAGTGGAGGTGGTAGAAATGAGGACAGTAACTGAATTCAAAAAAGCATGGGACCAACACAGAGGATCTCTAAGGGTAAAAAGTGGACTGTTGTAGTTGTTGATATGGAAGGACAGACTAGATAGGCCATGTGGTCTTTTTATGTCATCATGTTTCTATGTTTCAGTACAGGGTGCTTCCTTTCGGCCTGGCCTCAGCACCAAGGGTGTTCACGAAATGCATGGCTGTGGTAGCAGCATTTCTTCGCACTCTAGGAATATTCGTCTTCCCCTACTTAGACAACTGGCTCATTCGAGCCCCATCAGAGTCAGAGGCCAGGATTTCTCTGTCCTGCACAATGCGTATCCTTCAGTATTTGGGTCTGGTCATAAACATCCCAAAATCCAGTCTAACTCCCACTCATTCTCTAGAGTTCGTAGGAGCTTTGCTGGATATCAGAAAAGCAAGGGCCTATCTTCCTCAGACCCGTTGCCTTCGCATAGTGCAGTTAGATTCTCAGGCAGTGCTAAAGCCTCATCTCACTACTTGAGAAATGTTACAACTACTAGGCCACATGGCATCTACTGTGCATGTGGTTCCTTATGCTCGCCTCCATATGAGAGCAGCTCAGTGGACTTTATCCACTCAATGGACCCAGGCATCATGGTGCCTGTCAGACAAAATAGCAAACACAAATCGCCTTATTTTGTCCCTCCAATTGTGGCAGTCTACTCAAAACCTGTTGCTGGGGTCCCCTTTTCAACAACCTTTACCCCAAGCAACTCTCACAACAGATGCTTCACCAGTGGGTTGGGGAGCTCATCTGCAAGTCCTTTCCACCCAAGGCACTTGGACTCCACAGGAGACTCATCTACATATCGATCTCTTAGAGCTCAGAGCAATCTTCCTTGCTCATCGAGTGTTCCATACTCTGCTCAGCTACAAGACAGTCCTCATTCATACAGACAATCAGGTAGCCATGTTCTATGTGAACAAGCAGGGAGGAACAGGCTCTCCGTCGCTTTGCAACGAAGCTTTGCGACTATGTGCCCTCGCCAGAGAGCATCAGATTCATCTCCTGGCAGTGTATCTTCCAGGCATACAAAACTCTTGGGCAGACAGACTCAGTCGAGTTCGCTTCCACACGAATGGTCTCTGCATGCAGACCAGGTGGCCAAGATTTTTCAAATTTGGAGAACCCCTGACATAGACCTCTTTGCAAGTCCGTTGAATGCCAAACTTCCCCGGTTCTGTTCCAGAATGCCGGCTCAGGGCACTCAGGCCAAGGATGCTTTCCTCCTTCACTGGGGTCAAGACTTCCTTTATGCCTTTCCACCCATTCCCCTAATTCCCAAAACCCTGTTCAAGCTTCAGAGAGACAGAGGCCGTATGATTCTCATAGCTCCACATTGGCCACAGCAAGTGTGGTACCCTCTGCTTCTACATCTCTCTCAAGCTCCCTCTCTGGAGTTAGGGTCTGCTCCAGATCTCCTGTCTCAGGAGGACGGAACGTTATGGCATCCCAATCCCCAGTCTCTGCATCTCAGGGCTTGGTCGCTGAAGGCCTAGATCTCCATGATCTTAACCTCCCTCAGCAAGTAAAGGATATCCTTTATGCTTCCAGGAAGCTTTCCACAAGACGCTCTTATGCTTTCAAGTGGAAAAGGTTTACCATATGGTGTTCGCAGAAGGGTCTTAACCCCCTTGCGATACCTCTGGAATCATTACTGGAGAATCTCCTTCATTTATCCAATGCAGGACTCGGTAAGAGTCCATTTGAGTGCTATTGCAGCTTCTTTCAAGCCTCTAAATGGACAACCTATTTCCTCCCATCCTCTTATAGCAAGATTTATGAGAGTCCTTTTAACTAAGCCTCCCATTAGGCCACCACTGGTAGCATGGGACTTAAACCTGGTTCTTGGTCAGCTCATGAAGCCACCTTTCGAACCCTTAGCTACTACCTCATTGAAATTCCTTTCTTGGAAGGTTATCTTTCTCATTGCAATCCCAGTGAATTGCAGGCACTAGTGGCTGATCCACCTTATACAAGTTTCCATCATGAGAAGGTAGTCCTTAGGACTCATCCACACTTTATGCCAAAGGTGGTGTCTCGCCTTTTCATCTAAACCAAGCGGTCTACCTGCCTGTGTTTTTTCCAAGGCCTCATGCATCAAATGCAGAAAGGAATCTTCATACTTTGGACTGTAAAAGAGCTTTAGCCTTTTACTTACAAAGAACACAGCAACATAGAAAGTCCTCTCAACTCTTTGTTGCTTTTGATCCTTCTCATTTGGGACTTCCAGTCTCCAAAAGAACACTGTCCAACTGGATTGCTCAGTGCATTTCCTTTGCCTATCAGAGTAAGAATCTTCCTCTGGAGGGCCATGTCACAGCTCACAATGTGAGAGCCATGGCAGCTTCTATGGCTCATCTACACTCTGTGTCTATCAACTACATCTGTCGAGCAGCCACCTGGGCCTCAGTTCATACTTTCACAGCTCATGACTGCTTGGAGAAGGACTCCTGCCGGGATGCCTTGTTTGGTCAGGCTGTTCTCCATCACCTGTTCCATACCTAATCAACTCCTTCCCACCATCCCTGGTTGGATGCCAGAGATCCATGGGGTGGAAGTGGAGCCCTTTCACAGGGACACACAACTTCTGGGGTCTCTCCCTGGCATCTAAAACTAGGGATTCCCCATATGTGAAGACTACATTCCTGCTTGTTCCTGGAGACAGCATAGTTACTCCTGTAACAGGTGATCTCCGGGAACAGCGGAATTTAGTCTTCACAACCCACCCACCTCCCCTAGGAGTTGTGTCTCTATCCCTCTGTCTCTTTCCTTTCTCATTCTATCCTTTCACGCCCATGTGGGAGTCCCTCATGTTGGTACTAGAGCGCAGCATTTATGCCGCCTTAGCTGCCCAGCAGGCGCTCGTACCCAGCAAGGCTTGTCTATGCCTCGAGACCTCAGTTCCCTCGAGAGGGGTACCTAAACCCGCCCTGGAAATCCCTGAAAGCAGTTGGCCTCGTGAGGGTCCTAGACTTCAGTCTCGCTCGCTTTCCTTTTTCTCGGGAGCGAAATCCTCCAAGAACTCTGGTTTCAAGTAGGCCTCTGCCTCCAGAAAGGGCGACCAGCCCGAATTGGACTCCTCCTCGGACCTCTCGGGCTGGGAGACGGATGGAGACACCTCCCCGGAGACCCGTGCCAGCCGGGATATCCCTTCAGACCCATCTCCGCCCACCTCTCAGAGGCTTTCACCGCCCGAGGACACATCCTTTCTGGTGTTCGTACGGAACATGACGCGAGCCTTCAAGCTTGCAACGCAGGCTGAGGAGGAGCCGTGGGCTGAGAAGCTCGACATCTTATGGTACGAGTACCCGCCGGTTCCTCCCATCCTGTCCAGGCTGCTCCTCCACATGTGGGAGGCATCTGCTTTGGTTTCCATCGTGAGGAAATGCCTCGATACCATGTATAGGTCCAGCGTGCCCTGGGGTTCCGAAAGATCCAACTTCTGCACACCTCCATGGTTGTGAAATCAGCAATGCAGAAGCAAAAGAGCACTCTTCGATTACGCCGGGCAAGGAGTTTAGAGCCCTCGACGCCTTTGGGCGCAAAGCTTATCAAGGGCCCATGCTCACATGCCATATTCAGGCTTACCAATTGTATATAGACCTCTTCCTGCGTGACCTAGCCAAGGAACTCAGTGGTTTCTCCACAGGTCTTGGATGTGAGCCCCTCCTCAGGTTCCAAAACTTCCTGTGGTCCATCACGGAGTGCTCGAAGTACCTCTCCTGCACCATGTATGATGGATTTGAATCCTCCGCCCGAGTTGCAGCAGCTAACATCAGGCTCTGCCCCAGGCATGGCTCAAGTCCTTGGACCTGGAGCAGTGGGTCCAGGAGAAACAAAAGCTAGAAGTATGCTTGGGTGCATACAGAGAGGAATGGTTAGCAGAAAATGGGAGGTGATAGTGCCTCTGTAAAAGTCTTTGGTGAGACCTCATTTGTTGTATTGTGTGCAATTATGGAGTCCGCACCTTCAAAAGGATATAAACAGAATGGAGTTGGTACAGAGGAGAGCTACTAAAATGGTTATAAAGAATATGAGGACAGACTTAAGGATCTTAATATGTACACCTTAGAGGAAAGGCGGGATAGAGGTGATATGATTGAGATGTTTAAATACCTCCGTGATATAAATGCACAGGGGGAGAGCCTCTTTCGATTGAAAGTAAGTTCTGCCACGAGGGGACATGGGATGAGGGTGGAATGGGATAGATTCAGGAGTGTTATACGGAAATATTTCTTTATGGAAAGAGTGGTGGATCCGTGGAATAGTCTCCCAATGGTGGAGGTGGTAGAGATGAGGACAGTATCTGAATTCAAAAAAGCATGGGAGAAACACAGAGGATCTCTAAAGGAAAAAAGACTGTTGTAGTTGTTGATATGGAAGGACAGGCTAGATAGGCCATGTGGTCTTTTTCTGTCGTCTTTTTTCTGTTTCTTGACAAGTTGCCTATGTGTTTTATATCTTACGAACTCGAGAAGGAAACACTCTTTGGCACGATGCAAGTATTATGGTGAGCCTTAGCAGTAAATTTGAGGGATTGACGACATTCTCCACATACCCTGGCTTGGGAGTGAGATTTATGATTGCTATGGTATGTACAAAACTAGTAAAACATCACAGCAAGGGCAAAAAGAACTGGTGACCAACTAACATCACCATCCTGGATTTGTTTTGTGGTATTTTCTGCATGTTGTGTTTGACATCTTGATTCCACTTAAGCTCTTTGGATTCAATTAATACATTCCTGATGCAGCTTCTCTGCGAAATGTGGCCATGCCGAGTGTGGGACTGTTAATTGACGAAGAGTGGGGGCAATACTTTTGATAAGCACATTTAAAGATATGTTGCAGTAATATGTCATGGATAAGTTTAGTAACATATGAAACATTTATTAATAAAATGGATGCTTATTTTTTTACAAAACAAGGGTTTTTTATGACCAATGAGGAAGAGTTCCTGAAGCAGTTTTAAATTGGCTTGTGGAGTAACAGAGACTTATCTCTGAGATCTCTTCCCCTTCTTTTAGTTATTGTGGACATACAATTGGTGTATTTTTTTTTAAAATAAGTACATTCAATGTTTTTAAAATTGCTGTTTGGTGATTATCTTTTGATGTACAAATCTAGCCCATTTCTGCCCAGCCAATATCGCTTTCCAATGCATCAGGAGGTTATCGGTGCATTGACACTCCCAAAGAAGATCTTCCTCCCCTTTGAGGTGAAAATCGAACTACACAAAGACTCCAACATCCTAACAGTATCTTTGAGTCTGTATCGGGCTGCTTCTGGGAATCTGAATCTGAATTTGAATCTGAATATTTCTTGGAGGACAGTTCTCCAGAGTTACCCTCTGATCTCATTCCTCACGAGTGCCCCAGGTCCCTGTCGGAGGAGTTAACCTTCCATGATGATGTCAGGAAAATGACCAAGTCCATTCCATTTCCCTTGAATATGGAAGAGGAGCCTAAGGCTGAGGAGTTGAATATTCTCCAGTATTCATCACCGCTAAGGAGGCGGTACCGTATATGAACAGAAAAGACAACCTCTGAATAGAAAAGAGCAGTGCAATACTATTTTGTATTATATTTTTTGCCGACTATCGCAATGAGGAGGGGAAAAAGTCACATTCCCCGATCGCTGTATCCTTTTACTCAATTCATTTCCATAATAGCATACTTATCTGAATGACAGAACCTCTCTCCATGAATGAACCCCCGCACATTCTAACTCAAGACGTGCACGTTTCAGGCCGTCAATGCTAGCCCTGCCACAGATGCCGCAGGGTGTGAAACGTGTCGTCCAAACCTCCACCAAAACTGAAAGGTTTGGACGGCACCTTTCACACCTTGTGGCAGAGCTAGCATTGACTGTCCAAATGTGCACATTGTGAGTTGGAATATGTGGGGCTCATTCACAGAGAGAGGTTCCGTCATTCAGATAAGTGTGCTGTTATGGAACTGAATTGAGTAAAAGGATACAGAGATCAGGGAGTATGACTTTGTCCCCTCCTCATTGCGATATCCAACAAAAAATATAATACAAAATAGGTACTGCACTGCTTTTCTATTCAGTGGTTGTCTTTTCTGTTAATATATGGTATTGCGATCAACTCTGGTAGATCTTTTTTTTTTTTTAGCTAAGGAGGTGGTGACACTGTCTGTGCATCACATCCTGCAGAGGCTGCAAATGAAAATATGGGAGAGACTCCTCTTTCTTTGTCTCCAGTCACTAAGAAGGTTGACTCTATGTTTAGAGTTCAGGATGTTCCTGGATTTGAGAAGCTTCAGTTACTGCACCATCCCATGGTCATCAAATCTGCTCTCAAACGGGCCAAGAGCTCCAAATCTCACTCTTCAGTGCCCTCGGATTGTTTTAGGATAGTGTTCTTTTCAGAACACTATGCTCACATCTGTACGTACATGCCCACGAAGAGCTGGTAGGATGCTATGCAGGAATGTCATGCACAACTTAGACAAGAATGCTTTATTTTTGTCCAGAGAGCTGAGCAATATCACCCCTTGGTGGTGCAAGGGAAAGTTTGTAGATTATACGTTGTCTTGTGGTATACAGTATTTTAGATATAGCATCCAGAGACTGTCATGACTTTACTGCAGGAGCAACTTGAATGCATGCCATGCCATGCCATGCCATGGGGACAATCTTCAAGAGGCTGACAACATGATCAAGCAGCATAGTGACACCTTGAAAACCCTCTCCAGGACCTTGTCATCTCATTTAGGAGGTTCCACGCGTTGGGCAGTGGATATCCTATTACTTGCACAGGCATAGCTAATCCCCCTTCCCCCTGTACCTTGCAAGCTAGGCAAACTTCTTGCTCCCATTCTAGGCCACCAAAGGTTTAAGAAGCCTTAGCCAGAACCCCAGACAAAACTAGGGGCAGGATTCTGACTACATCTGGTCTGGACTTCCAAGATGGTATTTTTTTTAAAGAACACTGATGCATGATGTAAATCTTTAACCTTTGCAGCTGCTCCTTTGTTTTTTCTTAACTATTTTTTCCTCATTTTATCATAGTTTCCCTTTTTGAAAGTTGAAAGGTAATATTGTGGAATTCCTTGTCATCCTTCTTCCATTTATTAAATCAAATGTGATGATGCTATGATCACTGTTGCCAACGATCCTGTGAGCAGTGAGTGAGAATCAGCTGTGCCTACTTAGTTGGGAACTGTGTGTGAGAGAGAACTGCAGCCAATCTGAGCACTTTTCAAATCATTTAGAATCCCTTCAGCAAAGGCTTCAACGATCCTGTGAGCAGTGAGTGAGAATCAGCTGTGCCTACTTAGTTGGGAACTGTGTGTGAGAGAACTGCAGCCAATCTGAGCACTTTTCAAATCATTTAGAATCCCGTCAGCAAAGGCTTCAACGATCCTGTGAGCAGTGAGTGAGAATCAGCTGTGCCTACTTAGTTGGGAACTGTGTGTGAGAGAGAACTGCAGCCAATCTGAACACTTTTCAAATCATTTAGAATCCCTTCAGCAAAGGCTTCAACGATCCTGTGAGCAGTGAGTGAGAATCACCTGTGCCTACTTAGTTGGTAACTGTGTGTGAGAGAGAACTGCAGCCAATCTGAACACTTTTCAAATCATTTAGAATCCCTTCAGCAAAGGCTTCAACGATCCTGTGAGCAGTGAGTGAGAATCACCTGTGCCTACTTAGTTGGGAACTGTGTGTGAGAGAGAACTGCAGCCAATCTGAGCACTTTTCAAATCATTTAGAATCCCTTCAGCAAAGGCTTCAACGATCCTGTGAGCAGTGAGTGAGAATCAGCTGTGCCTACTTAGTTGGGAACTGTGTGTGAGAGAGAACTGCAGCCAATCTGAGCACTTTTCAAATCATTTAGAATCCCTTCAGCAATGGCGCACCCGCGCCTGAGGGCCTCGCAAGAGGGCCCTTTGGCGTGGCCCTCAGGCGGTGGACCGTGCGGGACCCACTATCTGCTGCTATATGCTTATTCTATATGCTCATTCTGTTCAGCGGTATGCTGTTTGTAGTTAATGTAAGGTAATGTAATGTAAGTTATGTACTGTGTTCCCTGTTTGTACTCCTAGTGTTTTGTTGTGATGTAATGATAATGCAATGTATGTTTCCCTCACCTTTGTTTAACTCTGTGCTGTATTAACCGCTTTGATTGAAGGAAAAGGCGGGATACAAAACATGTTAAATAAATAAATAAATAAGTGGCCCCAACACCCTTTTCTTTTGCACCAGATCCTGTGTTCCACTAAGGACTAGATCCAAAATAACTTCCCCTCTTGTTTGTTCATGAACCAGCTGCTCCAAGAAGCAGTCTTTTATTTCATCTAGAAACCTTTTCCCTAGCATGTCCTGCTGTGACACTGAACCATTTGATACCAGGATAATTGAAATCACCCATTATTACTGTGTTGTAACTTTTGTTAGCTTCCCTGATTTCTTTTAGCATTTCATCGTCCATCTGTTCATTCTGTCCAGGCGGTCGGTAGTACATCCCACTGCCATTGTCTTCCCCTTTTTATATGGAATTTCTATCCATAGAGAATCTACAGTATATTTTGTTCTCCAGGACCAAGCAGGAAGTCAGTCCTCACATATGGGTGTCATCGGCGCCGATGAAGCCCCAGCTGAGCATTACCCCAGCTTTCTATGAAAGCCTTTGGGAATGCAGGCACGCATGCGCGGTTCCCTTCCCGCCTAAAGGTGCCATCTTACCTCAGTCTCTTTTTTTTCCGTGAAGCCCACCGGACGTGTGTCCCGTTTTCCCGGTTAAAATTAGATTTTTCAGCAATTTTTTTGCTCTTTTTCTACCGGTTCGACGCCGGTTCCCCTCCCGCCGGGTTTGGTACACCGGTATCGAGCCCGATTTCTCTTTTTCCCTGGAAGGCCGGTCTTTTGACCTCACGGGGACTCTTTTTTCTCCGATGGCTTCCAGTAGTTTTAAGAAGTGTGATCGGTGTAAGAAACTAATGTCTCTCACCGACACACACGACTGCTGCCTTCGGTGCCTGGGCCCCGACCACGATTCTGAGTCGTGCGGGGTCTGTGGAAAAATGTCTTCCAAGGCACTACGAAGTCGCCAGCAGCAAAAGGAAAGGCTTTTCTCGGACTCAGCCTCCGGCCGGGCCCGGACCTCGTCTGAGGCCTCGACATCTCAGGATTCTGATCCCGAGCGCCATCGAAGCTCCTCGTACAGGGGGTCCCCCGACCGGGAACGCAAGAGGAAGAAACGGCTCGCGAGGGCGTAGTCGGAAGAGGTCCCTGGCTCCTCGAGGGCCAGGTCTAAGACCCCCGACCGTCGCCCCGGGCCTGTGGAACCAGAGAAGCCTGCCAAAGTTCCTCGTG
Source organism: Ichthyophis bannanicus (assembly GCA_033557465.1). Classification (NCBI taxonomy): domain Eukaryota; kingdom Metazoa; phylum Chordata; class Amphibia; order Gymnophiona; family Ichthyophiidae; genus Ichthyophis; species Ichthyophis bannanicus. The sequence continues at coordinate 214,527,699 of CM066037.1, forward strand.
TGGAGCCGGAGTCTGCTGGACACGTAAGCCCCGTAGTCCTCATGGACTCTCCTCCCAGGGAGCCGATGTCGGACACGGCGCCGCTGGGGCCCGAGTCGGTGGCTGCAGCGTCTCCCGAGCTGAGTCTCAGGATGACAGCCTTGGAGAGCAGAATGTCTGCCTTCATGGAGCAGCAGCGGGCACTGATGGCCAGCCTGTCTGGCGCATCTGCCCCGACCACCGGGACATCGACGTCCAAGTCGACCCCGGAGACCGAGCCGATACTCGAGTCCATCGTAGCTCGGAGTCGACCTCGGTCGTGGTCTCCCTCGACCTCCCGTTCGGGACCAAGGGCGTCGACGCCGGTGCTTCCGGCGTCGGGACGGGTGCTCCAGGACCCCGACTCTTCCTCGGATGAGTCGGCTTCGGAGACGGAGGACGAGGAGTCTCCTGACACCTTTAAGACTCGGTGCGTCCCTTCGGACTCACCGCAGTCTGAGCCCCGGAGTAGGTCCCCCCGGAGGACACCTGGTTCTCGGAGTTCGTCCGGGATATGGCCACTCCCTTGGCCATTCCGGGGGATCCCGAGGAAGAGCCTCGAGCTGAAAAGCTCGAGGCGCTGCAGTATGACTCTCCTCCGAAGGAGGCCTTTACTGTCCCGGTTTCTCCGATGCTGGAACGGCTCCTCTTCCGTATGTGGGAGGCACCGGCCTCGGCACCGGTTCTTAGCAAGCGAGTCGATTCCATCTATCGACTCCGTAAGAGCCCTGGTTTTCAGAAGGCACAGCTACCACACCATTCCATGGTGGTGGAATCGGCCATGCATCGTCTGAAGAGTCAGAAGATGCACTCCGCGGTGCCTCCTGGTAGGGAGGCCCGAAACCTATATGGTGTCGGTAGAAAGTGTTTTCAGGGCTCGATGCTTGCTTGCCGTGTCCAGTCTTACCAGCTGTAAATGGGCATGTACTTGTGGGACGTGGCCAAGGAGTTGGCCGGATTCACTGCTGGTCTCTCCGGGGAACCCTTGCAGAGATTTGAGTCCTTGTCCTTGGGTATTCGGACCTGCTCGAAGTTCATGTCCCGCACCGCCTACGATGGCTTCGAGGCTTCGGCCTGAGTTGCGGCAGCCGGCATCGCGGCTCGACGCCAGGCATGGCTGCAGTCATCGGACCTCGAGCCATGGGTTCAGGACAAGTTGGTCGATGTCCCTTGCCGAGGGGAAAACCTTTTTGGCAAGCCCATGACCGAGAAGGCCGCTCAGCTCGAGACCGAGCACCTCACCCGGACAAGGCTGTCGAGGAAGACCTCTGCCCCTTCTCATAAAAAGAAGGGCTCGGGTAAAAAGCCCTTTTACCCGAGGAAGGGCACTGCCTATAAACAGTACCCACAATATCAGGCTGCCCAAGCTGCCCCCCAAGGTCAGCAAGCTAAGGGCCAGGGTAATGGGCCCCGTAGGCAGAGGACCCCCAAGCCTCCGGTCCCTGCTACCACTCAGCAGGGTGGGGGCTTTTGACTCCTTGAGCATAGCCTCTCCTCCACTGCTCTCCCAACCCTGCACAGGAGGTCGTCTCGCCCTCTTTGCCCACCAGTGGCCCCTTATCACCGGGAACAGTTGGGTGCTGGAGATAATCCACAAGGGATATGCCCTCCATTTCAACCAACTGCCACCCCCATATTTTCCAGGGGAGCCTCCGAGGCCTCCTCTGCACACAGACCTCCTCCGTCAGGAACTTCAGGATCTGTTGGTGGAGCCTGTGCCTCCCCACTTGCAAGGTCACGGATTCTACTCCAGGTATTTCCTGGTGCCCAAGAGGACCGGTGGCCTTCGTCCCATTCTGGACCTTAGGAACCTCAACAAGTTCCTAGTGAAAGAAAAGTTCAAGATGCTTACTCTGGAACCCTTCTGCCCTACCTCCAGCAGGGAGATTGGCTATGCTCCTTAGATCTAAAGGATGCGTACACTCACATCCTCATTCATCCAGACCACAGAAAGTACCTCAGGTTCATGGTGGGAGGAAACCATTATCAGTACAGAGTGCTGCCTTTCGGCCTCACCTCCGCCCCCAGAGTCTTTACAAAGTGCTTAGCAGTGGTGGCAGCCTACCTGAGAAATCAGGGCATCTTTGTCTTCCCCTATCTGGACGACTGGCTCATCGGGGGTCAGACAGGTCAGGAGGCCAATCAAGCCACCCTCAGGACCATTGCTCTTCTACAATGCCTGGGGTTTGTCATAAACTTCGCAAAGTCCACTTTGCTCCCTTCCCAGAACTTGGAGTTCATAGGGGCAAGGTTGGACTCTCTCCTGGCAAAGGCATTTTTGCAGAAAACAGAGCCCGAAGGTTAATGGCCTTGGCATGTCAGTTTCTCAGCAGGTCCCTGGTCTCCGCCAGACTAGGCCACATGGCTTCGACAGTACATGTGACCCCCAATGCCAGGCTCCATATGAGGGCCTGCACAGTGGTGCCTTCGGTCTCAGTGGTCACAGGCCTCAGGCAGCCTCAGAGACAGGATAAGGGTGTCCAGACCATTTCTGCACTCCCTCAACTGGTGACTATACCCTCCCAATCTGCTGAAAGGGGTGCCCTTTCATATTCCAGGTTACACAGTGATGCTAACAACAGATGCCTCCCTGCAGGGCTGGGGAGCGCATTGTCTGGGCAAGTGCACCCAGGGCCTCTGGTCTCCCTGGGAGGCTGCACAGCAGATCAATCTCCTCGAACTCAGAGCTGTTCGATTAGCACTCAAGGCTTTCACTCCTACCCTGGCTCAACAGTGTCCTGATTCAGACAGACAACCAAGTTGCCATGTTTTATGTGAACAAACGGGGCTGAACTGGGTCCAGGATCCTTTGTCGGGAAGTTCAGGACCTTTGTTCTTTTGCCCTCAAGCACAACATGCTCCTCAGGGCTGTGTACCTTCCGGGTCAGGACAACTGCCTGGAAGACAGATTGAGCAGGATACTGCAGCCCCACGAGTGGCAGCTGCATCCTTCAGTAGTTCAGAAGATCTTCCTGAAATGGGGTCTCCCTTTGATGGATCTCTTTGCCAGCCCCATCAACAAGCAACTGCCAAAGTTCTGCTCCAGACAACCACATCCTCTGCGGACAGCAGCGGATGCTTTTCTGATATCTTGGTGTCAGGGCCTCCTCTATGCGTTTCCTCCCACGCCCTTGGTGGCCCAAACTCTATTTTAAGATTCTCCAGGACAAGGCCTCGGTCCTGCTGGTAGCTCCCAGGTGGCCGAGACAGCCTTGGTTTCCTCTTCTGCTTCAACTGGCGGTGGATCCTCCACTGCCTCTGGGGTTGCAACCCGACCTTCTCACACAGGACCAGGGTTCCCTTCTGCACCCCAATCTCAAGTCTCTCAATTTGATGGCCTGGAGGCTGCAAGGGTAGTTTTGGCTCCCTGGGGCCTACCTCAGGAAGTTGAGGTTGTCCTAGCCTCTAGGAAACAGTCCACTAGGAAAACCTATGCTCTCAAATGGAAGAGGTTTTCTGTGTGGTGTCACCTACATACAGAGGATCCTTTCTCCTGTACTGTGCCAGTAGTTCTTCAGTACTTACTGCACTTATCCAATCAGGGACTTAAGTCCAATTCTGTTCAGGTCCACCTCTCGGCTCTAGCAGCTCACCACTCATTGGTAGAGGGACAATCTCTATCAGGTCACCCCTTGGTGTCCCGCTTTCTCAGGGGCTTGCTTTTGCTCAAGCCTCCCATCCGTCATCCTGCCCCTGAGTGGGAGCTGAATGTGGTCTTGCAGCAACTGACTCGCCCTCCTTTTGAGCCGATGGCTACTTGTCCACTACGCTTCCTCTCCTGGAAGACACTCTTCCTGATAGCCCTTACCTCGGCTAAGCGAGTGAGTGAGCTTCAGGCCCTGGTCTGTGACAGGCCTTACACCAGGATTTATAGTAACAGGGTAGTCCTCAGGACTCACCCAAAGTTCCTCCCAAAATTTGTCTCTTCTTTCCACCTCAATCAGGAGGTGGTCCTTCCAACATTCTTCCCTAGGCCTCGTGCAAGCCAGGCTGAAGCAGTTCTGCATACCCTGGACTGTAGAAGGGCCTTATACTCCTACCTTGACCATACGCAGGGACATAGAAGGGCTACTGAGCTCTTCGTATCCTTTGACCCCAATAAGTTGGGGTTGGCTGTGTCCAAGCGTACCTTGTCCATCTGGGTGGCTGACTGTATCACCTGGGCTTACAAGGCGGCTGACCTTCCTTTGCAGGGTAGGGTCACGGCCCATCGTGTCAGGGCAATGGCTGCCTCAGTGGCTCTGTGCCCTTGGTAGACATCTGCAGGGCTGCAACTTGGTCTTCAAGCCAGACGTTTGCGGCCCATTACTGCCTGGAGAGGGAGTCCCGTAGGGACAGTGCTTTTGGCCAAGCAGTACTCCGGAATCTCTTTGAGGTTTAGGCAACTCCTGCCCTCTTTTGGGCTACCGGTGGAGGTTGTGTCCTTGAAAAGCCTTTCTTTGCAGCTGGGACTAGAGGGAGTTCTCTTGTTCAGCCTGGGTTCCTCGGTAGCCCAGAGCTTGGGAGTCACCCATATGTGAGGACTGACTTCCTGCTTGGTCCTGGAGAAAGAGTAGTTACTCACCTGTAACAGGTGTTCTCCAGGAGCAGCAGGAATCAGTCCTCACAACCCTCCCTCCTCCCCTTGGAGTTGCAGTTGTACATAGTTTGTTTTTTCATTTTTGTGTGCTGTTCTTAGCTATGTCATTTGACTGAGGTAAGATGGCACCTTTAGGCGGGAAGGGAACCACGCATGCGTTCCTGCATTCCCAAAGGCTTTCATAGAAAGCTGGGGAAATGTTCTGCTGGGGCTTCATCGGCGCCGATGACACCCATATGTGAGGACTGATTCCTGCTGCTCCTGGAGAACACCTGTTATAGGCGAGTAACTACTCTTTTCCTGCAAAACTTTAATCCTGTGTGACTAAATGCCCTCTCTAGCATAGAGCACAATCCCTCCACCAATTTAATGTACCCTATCATTGCGATATAGTTTATACCCAGATATCACAGTGCTCTTCTGGCTGATCGCTTCTACAAATATCTGCTCTTCTTCTGCCAACTTGTACCTGGAATAAACTACCTGAGTCTATATGTAAGGCTTCTCTGGCGCATTTCAAATCCAGGCTGAAAACTCACCGAGGCTGCTTTTGGATCCTGATCTGCTTAGTCTCCTATGTGTTTCCTTACCATGCCCCTAAATCAGGGGTCTACAAACCCAGTCTTGGAGGGCCGCAAACCAGTCAGGTTTTCATGATGTCCTTAATAAATATGCATGAGATCACTTCAAATACAATGGGGGCAGTGCATGCAAATCTCTCATGCATATTCATTAACCAAATAACCGCACTGGGTGTGAAGAAGCACAAAAAGAGTAGTAATACACTCCCACAAACATTCAATATCTCAAACCATCAACATTCATAGCTCATGAGGACTAAAATTGCATAGGGGTTTTCCTAGCTCCACTTTCTTTGCCCCTGAGGAAGCCCATATGGGTGAAACTTGGTCTTTGTTGGGCAGCAGAAGCTGGTTGGATTAGCCATCAGCATTTCCTAAGCTAAGTACATTGGTGGGGACTTTGTGGGAGTGCTTGTTAAAATTTTTAACAGCTGTGCTCCATTTTGTATGCTTTTGAGCTGGTGCATGTAACAGCTTCCCTGTACATTCCCCGGGTGATTACTATATCTGTTCTGGTTTCACTTCTTAAAGATTGTGGGTAAAGAGGGCACCAGTAACTGTTAAATAGTGTATAGATAAAAATTGATTAAAGAAATATTGGAGATTGAAAAAGTACTTTATGTATTTCTTTTTAAATAAAAATACAAATTTAAATAAAAAAAGGGGGAGTTTTTTTTTAGCCAGTGAATGTTGAGTGTTCTATTTCTCTTACTGCTGCTGTTTGCCACATACAGGGATGTGATAATGTCCTGAAGCTTTTTCTCCCTTGTTTGGTAAAATGCTGAGATTTGCAAGACTGGTTGATCAATCTTGCTTGTTAAAATTGGATCTATAGAGCGGGACCCTTTTTGGGCAATTTTAGTCCTGCTTGAGGTATCAATGTTGTTAGTTTGCGATATTGAATGATTGTGGGAGTGTATTAATGATCTTTTTATGCATATTCATTAGGGATATCCCAAAAACCTAGCAGGATTGCGGATCTCCAGGACAGGTTTGGAGATCCCTGCCCTAGATGTATCCTTGTCCTCCGCTATTGTGATGTCTGTCTTGACTAGATTGTAAGTGCTGATGAGCAGGGACCGCCTTCTACATTTGTCTGTACAGCGCTTCGTAAGCTTTGTAGCACTATACAAATGATCAGTAGTAGCAGTTCTCCTTCCTCCAGGTCTCTGAGATGCCAGTTATATCTAACCTTTCATGTAGTGCTATATATTCTAACTCTTCCATCTTATTTTTTAGACTTCTAGCATTTGCATATAGATATTTGAGAGGTTGTGTTTTATTCATATTATTCTCCAGGACCAAGCAGGAAGTCAGTCCTCACATACGGGTGACGTCGGCGCCGACGGAGCCCTCGCGGAGCAATTTTCCCCAGCTTTCAAAGAAAGCCTTTGGGAATTGCAGCGCGCATGCGCGGTCCTCTTCCCGCCCAAGGGTGCCATCTTGCTCAGTCTTCTTTTTTCCGCGGAGCCCTACAGACGTTGCCTGTGATTCCCCGCAGAAAAGTTGATTTTTCTCTGTTTTTCTTCGGTTCGACGCCGGTTCTTTTCCCGCCCGGACTCGTGACGCCGGTTGCGAGTCCGTCCTTTATTTTTCGGTTTTTTGTCCTTCGTGACAGATTTCGCGCTTTTTTTTTCCTTTATCCCTGGCTGCCCGGTCGTTCGACCTCGCAGGGGCCCTTTTTCCCCCGATGGCGGCCAGTGGTTTCAAAAAGTGTGACCTCTGTAAGAAACTTATGTCTCTTACAGACACTCATGACTTCTGCCTCCGCTGCCTCGGCCCAGATCATGACCCCATGATCTGCGGGCCATGCGGCAAAATGTCCTCAAAAGCATTGAGGAGTCGGCAGCACCAGCGGGAGTGTATCTTCTCTGACTCCGGCCGGGCTCGGACCTCGTCAGAGGCTTCGACGTCTCGGGACTCTGGTCCTGAGCATCGTCGCAGTTCCTCTGAAAGGGGGTCTCCTACCCGGGAGCATCATCGGAAGAAGAAACCCGCGAGGGCGGGATCGGTGGACGCTCCTGGTTCCTCGAGGGCCAGGTCGCATAGCCCCGATTCCCGTCCCGTGTCCTTGGAGTCGGAAAGGCCGTCAAAACATCCTCGACTCGAGGTGGACTTGCCCGCTCACGTAAGTACTGTTGTCCTCGTGGACTCGCCTCCGAAGGACCCGACGTCGGGCCCGACGCCGTCGGGGCCAGAGTCGGGGGCTGCTGGGTCTCCTGAGCTCGGACTCAGGTTGACGGCCTTGGAGTGCTGTTTGTCTGCCTTCTTGGACCAGCAGCGGGCATTGATCGCTGGCCTCGCTGGCGCTTCTGCCCTGACCGCCGGGACGTCGACCTCCAAGTCAACCCCAGAGACCGAGCCGATCCTCGAGTCCATAAGGGCTCGAGTCGATCCTCGGTCGAGGTCTCCTTCGGCCTCCCGTTCGGGACCGAGGTCGTCGACGCCGACTCCCTCGGCGTCGGGGCGGATGGCATCAGTGCCCGCCCGACCGGAGCCGGTCGACTCCTCCTCCGAGGAGTCGGCCTGGGAATCTGAGGACGAAGAGTCACCTGGTTCCTTTCGGACTCGGTGTGTCCCTTCGGACTCCCCCGAGTCCGAACCTCGGAGACGGTCCCCCCCGGAGGATACCCGGTTCTCGGACTTCGTGAGGGATATGGCCAAAGCCTTAGCCTTCCCTGCGGATCCCGAGGAGGAGCCTCGAGTCGAAGAACTCGATGCCCTCCAATATGACTCTCCCCCGAAGGAGGCCTTTATCGTACCGGTTCCTCCCATGCTGGAACGGCTTCTCTTCCGCATGTGGGAGAGACCGGCGTCGTCGCCGGTGTTAAGCAAGCGGGTCGATTCCATTTATCGAGTCCACAAGAGCCCCGGGTTCCAAAAGGCACAACTACCGCACCATTCCATGGTGGTGGAATCGGCCATGCATAGACTGAAGAGTCAAAAAATGCACTCCTCGGTGCCCCCGGGTAGGGAAGCCCGAAGCCTGGATGCCCTCGGTAGGAAGTGCTTCCAGGGCTCTATGCTTGCTTGTCGAGTCCAGACATACCAGCTCTACATGGGCATGTATCTCCGAGACCTGGCTAAGGAAATAGCCGGGTTCTCTGCTGGTCTCTCCGACGAACCTTTGCAGAGGTTCCAATCCTTGTCTACTGGTATTCGGGAGTGCTCCAAGTTTATCTCTCGAGCAGCCTATGATGGTTTTGAGGCTTCGGCTCGAGTAGCCGCGGCCGGCATCGGTGGACGCCGCCAGGCTTGGCTTCAGACGTCCGACCTCGAGCCCTGGGTACAGGACAAGTTGGTTGATGTCCCCTGCCGAGGTGATAACCTCTTTGGCAAGCCCATGGATGAGAAGGCTGCACAAATCGAGACGGATACTCTCACCAGGACTCGTCTCTCAAGGAAGACCTCTGCCCCTTCTCAAAAGAAGAAGGCCTCGAGGAAAAAGCCCTTTTACCCGAGGAAAGGTGCTGCCTATAAATACTACTCTCAGTATCAGGCCTCACCAGCTCCCCCACAGGGAAAGCAGGCCAAGGGACGGGGTAATGGGTCCCGTAGGCAGCAAGCCCCCAAGCCTGCACCACCAGCCCCTGCTCAGCAGGGTGGGGGATTTTGACTTTCTCAGCATAGCCTCTCCCCCTCAGCTGGTTTCTCTTAGCACAGGAGGCCGGCTGGTCCACTTTGCCTACAGGTGGTCCAACATCACCACAGATACCTGGGTGCTTCAGATAGTTCAAAAGGGCTATCTTCTTCATTTTCACCAGGTACCTCCCTCCTACTTTCCAGGGGAGCCTTCCAGACTCCCTCTGCACAGGGACTTACTCCTTCAGGAGTTAGCAAGTCTTGTTCAGGAACAAGCCGTGGAACCGGTGCCCCAACACCTGAAGGGTCAAGGGTTTTATTCCAGATACTTCCTGATTCCGAAAAGAACAGGAGGCCTCAGACCCATCCTAGACTTGCGAAACCTCAACAAGTTCCTTGCAAAGGAAAAGTTCAAAATGCTTACCCTTGGAATCCTGCTGCCCTACCTCCAGCAGGGAGACTGGCTATGCTCCTTAGATCTAAAGGATGCGTATACTCATATCCTTATTCATCCCGACCACAGACAATACCTCAGGTTTGTTGTGGGCGGACACCATTACCAGTACAGAGTACTGCCTTTCGGCCTATCCTCCGCCCCCAGAGTGTTCACCAAATGCCTAGCAGTGGTGGCGGCCTATCTGAGACTTCAAGGTCTCTTTGTGTTCCCATACCTGGACGACTGGCTCATCAGGGCCCCGTCTGCCCAAGAAGCCACTCAGGCTACTCATCGCACTGTGGCTCTGCTCCAGCACTTGGGTTTTGTCATAAACTTCGCAAAGTCCACTTTGCTCCCCTCTCAAGATCTAGAATTCATCGGCGCCAGGTTGGACACTCTTCAGGCGCGGGCCTTCCTGCCTCTGGACAGGGCCCAGAGGCTCATGGATCTCGCCAGCCGCTTTCACAGCAATTCCCTGGTCTCGGCCAGGCAATTTCTGAGACTGCTCGGTCATATGGCTTCCATGGTCCATGTAACCCCCGATGCCCGCCTGAACATGCGACCTGCTCAATGGTGCCTTCGCAAACAATGGCATCAGGCCACTGGGAGCCTAGCGGACTCCGTACAGATCTCCGACCAGCTGGTCTCCTCTCTGCGATGGTGGCTTCATCTGCCAAACCTAGTGCTGGGTGTGACTTTTCAGCCCCCTACACATTCTCGGGTCCTGACGACTGATGCTTCTCTCCAGGGTTGGGGAGCACATTGCCAAGGGACTTGTACTCAGGGTCTCTGGACTCCTTGGGAGTCCACTCAGCAGATCAACTTCCTGGAGCTCAGGGCCATCCACCTAGCGCTCAAAGCCTTCTCTCACCTGTTTTCTCACCAGTCGGTACTTGTCCAGACAGACAATCAGGTTGCCATGTTCTACGTGAACAAACAAGGCGGAACCGGCTCCTTCCTTCTCTGTCAGGAAGCACAGAAGCTCTGCTCTTGGGCCGTCCATCGCAACCTCGTCCTCAAAGCTGTCTATCTCCCAGGTCAAGAAAACTACCTGGCAGACAAACTGAGCAGGATCCTCCAACCGCACGAGTGGAGATTGGATCCGCTTGTGGTTCAGCGGATCTTTCTCCGGTGGGGCCTCCCCACCATGGATCTGTTCGCCAGTCCTCTGAACCGGCAGCTTCCCAGATTCTGCTCTCGACAGCCGCATCCTCTCCGGGTAGCGGCGGATGCTTTTCTGATTCCATGGTCCACAGGCCTCTTGTATGCCTTTCCACCCATGCCTCTGGTGTCTCGGACGCTCTTCAAAGTTCTCAGAGACAAGGCGTCAGTGATCCTAGTGGCTCCCCGGTGGCCGAGACAACCTTGGTTCCCGCTTCTGATGCAGCTGGCGGTGGACACCCCTCTTCCTCTGGGGTTTCAGCCCGACCTCCTCTCGCAGGATCAGGGGACGTTCCTGCACCCCAACCTTCGGTCTCTTCATCTGATGGCCTGGCTGCTGAAAGGGTAGTCCTTGCTCCTCTCCAGCTACCTCCAGATGTGGAAGAGGTCATCTTGGCCTCCAGGAGGCCTTCCACCCGGAAGTCCTACGCTCTTAAGTGGCGTCGGTTCTCCGTCTGGTGTACTCAGCAGTCGCATGACCCCTTCTCCTGTTCAACATCAGTGGTCTTGCAGTACTTGCTTTCCCTTTCCAATCTTGGACTTAAGTCCAACTCGGTCAAGGTCCACCTCAGTGCTATTTCTGCGCACCACCTACCGGTAGATGGTAGGCCTCTTTCCAGCCACCCTCTGGTGGCTCGTTTTCTCCGGGGCCTCCTACTCCTTAAACCACCTTTGCGCCCGCCAGCCCCGAACTGGGATCTCAATGTGGTTTTACAGCGGCTTACCTGTCCGCCTTTTGAGCCTATGGCTACCTGTCCTCTTCGTTTTCTTTCCTGGAAAACCTTGTTCTTGGTGGCCCTCACTTCTGCTAGACGCGTTAGTGAGCTGCAGGCCCTGGTATCTGATCCTCCTTACACTAGGTTCTACAAGAACCGGGTAGTCCTACGGACTCACCCTAAGTTTCTTCCTAAAGTGGTTTCCCCTTTTCACATCAACCAGGAGGTGGTACTTCCGACCTACTTTCCCAGGCCACACTCCAGCCGAGCTGAAATGGTCCTGCATACCCTGGACTGTAGAAGGGCGCTGAACTTCTACCTTGACCGTACGCGGGAGCACCGAAGGGCTGTTCAGCTCTTCGTGTCTTATGACCCCAACAAGATGGGGCTCCCTGTCTCCAAGCGTACTCTGTCCATCTGGATTGCGGACTGCATCGCTTGGGCTTACGAGGCTGCGGGCCTCGTGCTGGAAGGTAGAGTCACCGCTCATCGTGTTCGGGCCAAGGCTACGTCAGTCGCTTACCTCCGCTCTGTTCCGTTGGCAGACATCTGCCGGGCCGCTACTTGATCTTCAAGCAAGACTTTTGCAGCCCATTACTGCCTGGAGAGGGAGTCCCGCAGGGACAGTGCTTTCAGACAGGCAGTCCTCCGTAACCTCTTCGAGGTATAGGCAACTCCTACCCTCCATCCCAGATGTTGGGCTACCGGTTGGAGACGTATTCAGAGAAGATTCCTTCCTTCTGTGCTGCTGAGCTAGAGGGAGCTCATTTTTGTGCTTAGGGTCTCCGGTAGCCTTAAGCTTGGGAGTCCCATATGTGAGGACTGACTTCCTGCTTGGTCCTGGAGAAAGCGTAGTTACTCACCTGTAACAGGTGTTCTCCAGGAGCAGCAGGAATCAGTCCTCACAACCTTCCCTCCTCCCCTTGGAGTTGCAGTTTTATGCTTTCGTTTTTGCTAATTTTTGCTGTCTTTTAGCTATGTCATCTGACTGAGCAACATGGCACCCTTGGGCGGGAAGAGGACCGCGCATGCGCGCTGCAATTCCCAAAGGCTTTCTTTGAAAGCTGGGGAAAATTGCTCCGCGAGGGCTCCGTCGGCGCCGACGTCACCCGTATGTGAGGACTGATTCCTGCTGCTCCTGGAGAACACCTGTTACAGGTGAGTAACTACGCTGTCTGGTTATCAGTTGATAGGGGTAATTTGGAATCTTTCAGCTCTGTCCACTCTGTACTTAAGGACTTCTAGGTTACTTTTATCTTTATAGGAACCTCTCTCTCGGATGGCCTAACCCTTCTTTTGCTGATACTTTTGAAGGATACATCCTCCCAAACCGTACACTCTTGGGTGAATGTCGGATTCTGCACTATCTACTTTTTAAAGATTAATGCCAGCAGCCTGGTTCCATACCTGTTAAGGTGGAGCCCATCCTTTCAGAAAAGCCCCTCCCTTCTCCAGAATGTTGCCCAGTTCCTAACAAATCCAAAACCCTCTTCCTTGCACCATCGTCTCATCCACGCATTGAAACTCCAGAGCTCTGCCTGCCTTTTGGGTTCTGCACGTGGATCAGGAAGCATGTCGAAGAATGCTACCTTGGAAGTTATGGATTTCAGCTTCCTACCTAAAAGCCTAAATTTGGCCTCCAGAAACTCCCGCCCACACTTTTCTGTTATTGGTACCTCCCTGTTCCTGCTGCTCCTAGCTGAGGTTCTTTCCCCCTTCTTTCTCCCCTTAGTCCTTCTGCTCCTTTCTTTCCTATTTCCTGTTGACTATGGTGTTCTTTTCCTTTTCTGGCAGTTATTTTAGTCTATTGTGAACTGCTTTGGTGTTTTTTCGTAAAGTGGTATACCAAGTATTAAATAAAGATAAAGACAGCAGGCTATTCCCCAGAGCTATCTAAAACCTTGTCTAAGTGGCTTGTGAAGTCACCTACCTTCGCACCAGGCAAGCATGTTACCAGGCAATCTTCACATCCACCCACCACTCAGCTATCTACATGCCTAATGCTTGAATTGCCAACTTTGCCCTAACCCTTGCCTCATGGGCACATGTCCCTGGAGACACCACCTTGGTGCGAGAGGGTTTTACATCACCTGGCGGTCAGGATCACTTCCTGCCACACTAAGGTGATGCTCCCTTTTCACATGACTTCTCTTCTCCACCGCAGTAGAGAGGCTGCCAGAGTGGAGGTGGAATTTCAGTACTACATCTCTGTAGGTCTAGTCTATATACCTCTCTGTCTTCCTAAGGGTCCTCCAAGTCTGCTATTCTAGCCTCCAGAGATCTGACTCATTCCTTGAGGGGAAAGAACTGCTTGCACCCGGTGCACATGTAAGACCCCTCACCAGCTGGGAGAAAATCTTACATGTGACACTGCAAAAAAAACTGGATAGCCCCATCTCGTTGCTGTACTGCTGTCTGCACGTTTGTTTTTCAAGGTTTTATTTAGCTATTTAAGTTGTTTACTTAAGTTTGCTGGGGTTATCTACTAATACAACTATACCTAATACATTTAATGGACTTTGTTCACCTCAAGATTAATTAATTTCAGGCCCTTAATTAATCTGTTCCTGATAAGGATAACCAGCTGAACTGAAAGTGAATTTGACCACCTCTTTCCCTTTAATAGGTTTAAGAACCTATAAAGCTAAGATTATATCTCCAGGAACAAGCAGGAATGTAGTCTTCACATATGGGAATGTAGTCTTCACATATCGGGTGATATCTGTACTGACTGAGCCTGAGTGGGAACGCTCCCCAGCATCCAATAGGAAAGCTTTTGGGAGCATCCCACTGCGCCTTTGTAGCTGCCTTCCCGCCTTTCCAGCTCTCCCTCAGTTCTTCATTTTCTGTGGAACCGACAAGAAGCAATTCCTGTCACCGCAGAAAATTCGTCGTCGTCTTATTTTTTGTGGTCACGTCTGCCTTTCTGTAAACGCTGGTATCGACACCCGTTGGTGCTTGCTTTCTTTCTTTCTTCTCAAAAAAAAATACCATGTACCGGGTACCAGAGTGTCCTGGTTTTCAAAAGACACAATTGCCGCACCATTCCATGGTGGTGGAATCGGCAATATGTCAAATAAAGATTGCTAAGGCACATTCCTCAAACCCTCCAGGTAGGGAATTGAGAATCCTCGATGCCTTTGGTCAACGTTGTTTTCAGGCCTCCATGTTATCGGCCAGGATCAGTTCCTACATACTCTATATAGGTATGTTCCTTAGAGAGATAGCTAAGGATTTGGAGTTAATGGCTCCTCTTCTCCCCAATGACAAGAGAGCAGATTATCTCGCCCCTTGTAAAGCATGCTCGGAATGTATATAGCATATTTCATGTAAATAGTTCTTGTATATAGTTCAACCCCTGTTATACAAGTTTATATTCCTGTTCTATGTAAAACCAAACAGAATGTGTGTATTTGGTCACTTTGTTATACTGTAAACCGCGCTGATGCCGAATAGTGCGGTATATAAGCAACTGTAATAAATAATAAATAAATAAATAAATAACAGGGCAACGTTTGACTATTTTGAGTGCATAAGCAGAACTTCATCCATCTGCATCTGTGCACGCAGGATTGCTTGGCTCCAAGCATCGGATCTTGTACAGTGGGTTCAAGATAAGCTGGATAATATCCCTTGCACTGGTGAAAACCTTTTTGGCAAGGATTGGCAGGACAAGGCCTCTCAGTTGGAATCCAAGAACACCACTCTTAATAGGCTATCTAGATCTACTGCCAACCCAGCTAGGAAAAAAGCAGCAAAGAAAGCTTTTTTCAATAAGTACTATCCTTCTTACACCCCTGCTGTACAGTGTCAACACCATGCTCCTCAGGAGGGCAGCAATCATCAAAACACCAAAAGAAGGCTTAGACTCCTAAGTCACAGCCACCTCAGCAGACCCAGGGTCTTTGACTCCTTTCTAAAGAACATAAGATATTTTGCCTCTGGAGATTCCAGGTCCCATACACATTCCTGGCAGACTGTGGGAGGGGTACAAGTTTCATCTACAAAGTCTACCTCGGACTCCTCCAAGAGAGTTCCGCTCTCAGCCCCCTCTCACTGCTCTGTTGCTGCAGGAGGTCACCTCCCTTCTCTCAATAGAAGAGGTTACTCCATCTCAGCAGGGAATGGGCTTTTATTCTCCATACTTCCAAAGAAAATAGGAGGGTACAGGCCCATTCTGGACCTCAGAGAACTAAACAAGTACCTACTACGGGAGTTCAAAATGATCTTCCTAGGGGCTCTTCTCCCCTATCTCCAGTGTCAGCATTGACACTGTTCTCTAGATCTAAAGGAGGCATATACTCACATATTTATTCACTCACAGCACAGAAAGTTCCTGCACTTCATGTTCCAAGGGAGACATTATCAATACAGAGGTGCAGCTACTACTGCCATGCATTTTGTGAAGACACTTGGTGCAGAGGCGCGGCTGAAAGGCAGGACTCTGTATTAATGTCTTCCTTTCCCCAAGAGTCTTCACAAAATGCATAGTGGTAGTAGCCACATTCCTAAGGACATCTTGGGATATCTGTCTTCCCTTACTTAGACGACTGGCTCATTCGAGCAAACACCTCTCTAGAAGCCAGCCGTTCTCTCTCTGCTGCAACACTTGGGATTTGTAATAAATCTTCCAAAGTCCCAACTCGTCCCCTCTCAAACTCTAGAGTTTATAGGGGCTCTCCTAGACACTCAGCAGTCAAAGGCATTTCTGCCCCAACTCTGTTGCATTCAACTCAGTCAGTTAGCATATCAGGCATGCCTCAAGAACTTTCTCACTGCTTGAGAAATGCTGCAACTTCTGGGTCATATGGCATCAACGGTGCATGTTCCATATGCTCATCTACCTATGCATGCAGCTCACTGGACCCTGCTTCCCATTGGTCTCAGGCATCGGGTCACCTGGGAGACAAAATAATGGTCTCTACCCACCTAATCTTGTCTCTCCAGTTGTGGCAATCCCCATAAAACCTCCAGTCAATATGGAAACAACTGGCTCCTATGTTCGACTTTTGGAGAAAGGTTTATCCTTCGTCCCATGGGCAGGGTTCGATTTGTTTCGTTTCCATATTGACTTTGAACAATTAATTAGAAAATTAAATTTGAGGATTTCCTTCGATTCACATGAAAGGAGAGAGGAAAACTCTGTACAGCAGTTATCTAATAGACTAAAATTGCCGATCAAATCGACTTGGTCACCTCCAGGACCCCTGCCGGGGGCATTAACGATTTTTAGAACCCTTGTGTTACAGGATATGTCAGCATTAGTGGAAGGCACAAAGAGAAAAGCCTCAAACGCTCTCACACCAAAGGAAAAAACTACTTTATTAGAATTAAAATCACGCCGTGATGTTGTCATTCAGAGAGCAGACAAAGGAGGGGCAATCGTTATTCTGGCAAGAGACCAATATTTACAGGAAGCATATCGACAGCTAAGTGATGAGAAGACATATGAGGTTTTAACTACGGATCCTATGGACCGATTAAGGCAGCAGATTAAATTCATCACATCTGAAGCATTTAAAGATACAGTTATTAATAACAAAGAACGCATGTTTTTGAATTGCCTCGATCCAAAACGGGCGACCTTCTATTTAGTACCAAAAATACATAAAAGCATACATAATCCGCCAGGACGACCCATAGTGTCTACTAAAGGATCGCTCTTGGAACCTCTTTCAATATATTTAGATTCGTTTTTGAGACCAATGATACCAGATATACCGTCATACGTGCGAGACACCATGCATTTTCTACAAATATTGGAAGGACACTCTCGATGGGCAGGAATTGAGGACATTTGGTTGGCCACGTTAGATGTCAGTGCTTTATATACGAACATCCCTCAAGATAAGGCGTATGAGGTAGCTATGAGAGCATTAAAAGGGAGAGGAGATCTTCCTGACACACATCTCACATTTTTGGATGAAGTGGTGAAACTAGTATTATTTCAGAATTATTTCCAGTTTGAAGAACAAATATATCATCAAAAAACTGGAGTAGCGATGGGCGCTACTTGCGCTCCTTCAATAGCCAACCTTTTCATGGGCTCATTTGAAGAAATATGGTTAGAGAAGTCAGAGCAAAGTCAACAGGTGAAGTTGTGGTGTCGTTATATCGATGACATTTTTGTCATATGGAAGGGACAGGTTCAACATCTATTATCTTATGTGGAATGGCTGAATGATAGAGAGGAATCAATTAAGTTCACTTGCACGTATAGTAAAGATATTATAACTTTTTTGGACGTGGAGGTTAAACAAGGAACCTCGGAGTGGATCAACAAGGTACATCATAAATCCACGGATCGTAATGCACTACTGCATTATAATAGCAGACATCACAGACGTTTAAAAGATGGGCTTCCGTTTTCTCAGTTCCTCCGGTATAGGAGGAACTGTTCAAATCTTCAGGATTTTAAGTGCCAAGCGAAAATGTTAAAAACAAAATTTGATGACATAGGATATCCTCAACATATAGTTGAAAGAGCGTACAAACGGGCCCTGTTTAATAATCGAGATCACTTATTAATTCCTCGCATTTCTCATCCAGAGGAGGATGTCATCAACTTAGTGACGAAGCACTCACCTTTTAATAATCAAATACAAAGGATTTTAAAAAACCATATGAATGTGCTCCAGAGCATCCCAGCACTTAGACAAAAAAGTGCGTTGTGTTTGGCAGAGGCATCGCAACTTCAAGGAAGTTCTAAGTCCTACAAGGGTGCGATCTATGGAAAGTAATCATTTAAATCAACCATCGGGTCATTTTAAATGTGGGTCCTGTCAAATATGCACAGTCACTTATGAAACTACGTCGTTTGAATATCATGGGGAAAGGTACAGGTTACGATACCATACAACATGCAACACTACTTATGTGGTATACGCAATAGAATGTCCCTGTCGGCTATTATATATAGGAAAAACCTCCCGCCCCTTTAAAGTTAGACTAGCTGAACATCGAAGCAAGTTGAAATGTAAGACATTGAGCCCCGATTGTTGAGCATTGTCTCCAGGAAAATCATAAATTTGAAGATTTGCGATGTTTCTGTGTAGATAGAATTATGACGGGACGTGATGGAAAATCGAGAGATCAATCACTAATAATAAAAGAACAAAGATGGATCTTTACTGTCAGTGAGACCGGGGGGGGGGGGGGCTTAATACACAAATAGATTGGAACCTGTGTGTTTAGCACAGGAAAGCCACATCAAACAGCAGGAGGTCTGAACCCGATATAAGGCCCACCCCGCAGGCAGTTCGCATGCGCGGCGTTGAAAGAACTAACGGTTTGAAGTTGAAAGAAACCTGGAGTGAAGTTCACGGTAAAATTCTTTTGGTTACATTGTTGCACAACTGATATAGAAATCTGTATTTAAATTTGACAATACAGAACTAGCATGTGATTTCCTTTATACAGCGCTAAGAATGTGGAAAAGTATGGAGAAGTGTTTTGAAGAAATTGATTGAGGATACATTCAGGAAAACAAACCCCTGATGAAACAGCTTAGCAGTGAAACGTAGCAGCGCTGAGACTGGCGTTGGGTACATTGAAGATAAGCAAATATCCTTTTCCTTCTCAAGTTAATTTTGTGGAGCTACATTTTATATATCCACATATTTGATATCAGTTAATTAATATAAGCAACACTATTGGTCATTGATGCAAAATAGAGCATTTGGTCGATGTCATATGAAGACCGTAGCTCTTGGAAGTCTGAGACCAGTTGCTTTAAATGTCATAGATTAAATTGAGTATATAATGAATGGGAACGTATAATAAGTTAAAGTTCTAGAGATAATATTGGAGCAAAACCTCAAATTTAATGCTCAACAATCATTTCTATAGCATCTGTTTAGGGATTAGAATCCACCACCATTCCCTTAGATCCTTTATTCTTCTGTTCCTTGCTGCCCTGTTTATTCAGTTGCTTGAGAACCTTTAAAAAAAACCCACCACCCTCTTTTTCTTTGGTATCTGCTAGTTGTGACTCCTCATTCCCTTGTTTGTTTGAGGCAGTTGGTAGCTAGGGAGTCCCATATTTGAGCATTTATCCTGCTTGTCTACAGGGAAAACAGTTACCTTCCTGTCCATGGAGAACATCTGCTAAATGTGAGTAAGTCCTCACAATCTACCCTCCTCCCCTTGGAGTTGTATTCTGGTTTAGCTGGTAACCAGACTGAGGAGATGAAGCGCGAAGGCGTGCTTGATTGAATAACCAACGTAAAAGCTTCTATAAGGAGATGATAGGTTCCCATGTGGGGTTCTATCGATGTCATCCCCATGTGAGGACTTTTCTTGCTATCCATGGAGAACATCTGCTACAAGTGAATTACGTAATTTTCTTGAGCTTTGGAACTGAGGTAGTGAGGAGGCCGCTGCAAATGGAAAGGGCCATGCATGCTCAGAACTTTACATTTAAGCTGGAACGTTTTGTACCACTGCTGTCAAATGTTACTTCCTGCTGTATGCAGAAAACAGTTGTTAAAGATGAGAAATTGTGCTTTCCTGGGGTAATTTTCAAAGAAGATGCACACATGTGCTTTGCTTTCAAAATCTGAAGTCTGCACAGAGAAGTCTACACACAATTTTTCAGCTGGGTACATAGTTATAAATTTACCCTCATAATGTGCACGTAGTGAGCAAATGCTTTATTGGTTGCAGGTGCCAGACAGACAGTCCTGGAGAGCAGGATTAGAGAACGGCTGGTATGACCTACTGAATGTGGAAACAAAAGAAAATGGGCCAATTAAAACTGTCAACTTTGAAGAAATGGAAGTTGATGACCAAACAAAACTTATCATCAGAGACAGGTAAAAGCCATGAGATCCCTTTTCTCAAAATCTTTGCTGTGCTATCTAGACTAAACTTAATTCCATTCTGTTTTCTGCATATCAGAAATTTTACATGATTGAAGTGTGTATCCTTAACAGTTAGCTTCTTTACTGACCAGATAGGATTCCATCCATATTGACTTATTTATTTTATTTATTTATTTAACAGTCATTTATAAACCGCATCTTCCAGAGATCAGTTGCGGTGTACAATTAACAACAAATTAACAAAGCAGGGTTTGTTTTACATAGAACATCTTAAATTTAACATAGAACATCTAAAATTAAACAGAGCTAAGTCTAGTAAACTAAACTGTATTAAACTGGAACAGTGTGAATAACAATTTACTAACAATGTAGTGTCTATAAAGCATAAGACAGTACATAACAGATACAACTATATACATGTGGAGATAATAGGGCATAAGACAGTACATAACAGATACAACTATATACATGTGGAGATAATAGGGCATAAGAAATTGGGTCGTCAATTCGTATAATCTATGTGTGTTGTCCTTTTAAGTGGGAAGGTTGTACATTGTGGTCAGATACCTGTTTAGCCTTTATCTAAGAGGAGTGCAAGGTTTTCCATGGTATTATAATGTTTTGTGAATAGATACGTTTTTAATTTTTTCGGAATTCCATGATTTCTGTTAGTGATCGTAGGTCCTCTGGTAGGGAATTCCAGATAGTTGGCGCTATGTGGGAAAAGGCTCTATTGTTAGTTGATTTATGTGCTTTTTTTATTTACTGTTGTTTGACTGAATTCATTTATAATTGAGAATGTAAATCCATTTTTATACTTTTATGCTGAGGCCTAGAGCCTATATACTGACAGATTAAACCAACAAAGTCTTTCATAAAACCTTAATAGTGCACTGACTAAGCAGCAGTTATAAACATCAGATTTCTTGAAGAAAAGAATCTTTAACTATCACATAAGTTTCATACAAAGAGGACAACAGTTTTATGAGGGCAAAATGCAAATAAGTATTTATGTAAGCAGACCTTTCTTTGTTTTTCTTAAGAAATCTGCAACGCTAATACTTGAGGGTTCATTGACATAAAGGGTGATATTGATATAATAGAAACTGGGCTGTTAAGTTGCCTTTAGTATGATGAGTTTTCTCAGTGAACTAGCAGGATAAATGCTCACATATGAATGACGCCACTAATAGAACCCCATGTGAGAACTTCTCAGCTCCTAGAAGCTTTTAGAGCAATCCTTTTGTGTATGTGCACATTTTCCCTCCTACCACACCCTATTCTCCTCAGTGTTCCATTTTCCATGGAGCCCCACAGCTGTTTTTTGAATCAGTCTGCTGTATTCTTCCAAATTCCCTCGTATTAGTCCATTTATTTGGGGGGTTTTGGCTGTGTGTAAGTATCCAGGCCTGCTGCTGTCATTGCCACATGCTTTTCCCTTTATTTTCCCTTAGTTTAGCATCTTTGATTGTTTCCTTTTATCTCCAGGAACAAACAGGAATGTAGTCTTCACATATGGGTGACGTCAGTACCGATGGAGCCCGCACGGGAACGCTCCCCAGTATCCAATAGGAACGCTTTTGCGAGCATCCCACTGCACCTGCATAGCTGCCTTCCCACCTTTCCAGCTCTCCCTCCTCAGTTCTTTGTTTTCTGTGGAGCCGACAAGAAGCAATTCCTGTCACTGTAGAAAATTTGGAGATTTTTTCTTATTTTTTGTGATCGCGTCTGCCTTCCCGTCGACGCTGGTACTGACCTGGTCGGTGCTTACTTTATTTCTTTTTTCTAAAAAAAAAAAAGAAAAGAGAACTTTTCTGAGGGGAGAAACTTCTTCCCTCAGGGCGCATCGACGCCATCTTAGGCCTTTTTTCCCAAAATGGACAAACCAGCCAGTGATTTTAAGAAGTGTTCCAAATGTGACAGTACAATTTCAGCCACGGACACTCATGACTGGTGTCTAAAATGTTTAGGACTGGATCATCAACCATCAGAATGTCCTCTCTGTAGGAAGATGACAAAGAGAGGCCTGCAGAACAGAGCTGCGAAACTCGGCACCGTCTTTGCCGCCGATGCAATGTCGGAAGCATCGACATCATGGAGAGCTTCATCTTCCTCCCAGGGATCTCAGGTATCGAAAACCAAGTCTTCATCGAAGACTAGCCGGCTCTCCAAGGTTAGATCTCCTAAGCATCAAGATGCCCTAGGCCAGTGATGGCTAACCTTTTTGAGCCCGAGTGCCCAAACTGCCGCACAAAACCAAAGAATTTCCTCAAAGTGCCAGCACGTCAATTTGCATAAATATTTGCATAATGCTAACATACACTAACTTTTAGTAAACATGTCTCTTAATGAGTGTATGGATAAAGACAGACTAAAAGATTTCTACATTACTATAATCCAGTGCCAACCGCCAGGCACATTAGGAACTACTACAAACACTGCCCATTTAGAACCAATAGCAAACCCGCCGTATCCTAACAGCACTACATGGACTCACAAAGCACCACACCATACCTATCAAAAGGCAACACTGCAAATATTAAACCAATACATTTCAGACAATAACAATACATGACCTACTGGGGAAAGAGAACAAGTGGCAATGTCAAAAAGGAATTACATAAACAGAATACCTCAGCTCAGTTGCAATTGCTCCAGCCACTTTCTTCTGGTTTCTTCATGTTTTCTGCTAACTCTCCATCATCTGCTGTCCATTTGTCCTTTCTTCTCTCTTCTAGTTTTTTTTTTTCCATTCTCTCTCTCTACATCCGCTTTAACATACTAATCTTTCTCCTTTTGCTCTTTCCTCATTCCTATTTCATCCACTCAAATTTTACCCCTCCATCCTCAATCCCCACTTACTCTCCCAATACCCGGCCAATTGTAGATTTTTTATCCCTCCCACACAAAATATTTTTCCCCTCTCCATTTTACTCTCCCAGCCCCATCCCATTCTAATCCTCCCCCAACATCAGCTCCCTTCTAGTTCCAGCCTCACCCAGCATCCATTCCCTTCTAGTCCCTGCATCAGCCCATTTCCAGTCCTAGCAACCCCCCAACCCAATACCAGTCCTAGCCCCCCCCATCAACTCACTTCCAGCCCTAAACCCCCATCACCCCATTTCCAGACAGCCCCCATCAGCCCACAGCCCATTAGCAGTCCTACCCCCCCAGCCCATTAGCAGTCCTACCCCCCCCCCGCCCGCCCGCCCCGCCCCGCCCATTAGCAGTCCTAACCCCCCCAGCCCATTAGCAGTCCTAACACCCCCCCCTCCTGCCCATTAGCAGTCCTAACACCCCCCCCTCCTGCCCATTAGCAGTCCTAACCCCCACTTCTGCCCATTAGCAGTCCTAACCCCCCTCCTGCCCATTAGTAGTCCTAACCCCCCCTCCTGCCCATTAGCAGTCCTAAACCCCCCCCCGCCCCGCCCATTAGCAGTCCTAACACCCCCCTCCTGCCCATTAGCAGTCCTAACCCCCCCCTCCTGCCCATTAGCAGTCCTAACCCCCCCCTCCTGCCCATTAGCAGTCCTAACCCCCCCTCCTGCACATTAGCAGTCCTAACCCCCCCCTCCTGCCCATTAGCAGTCCTAACACCCCCCTCCTGCCCATTAGCAGTCCTAACCCCCCCCCTCCTGCCCATTAGCAGTCCTACCCCCCCCTCCTGCCCATTAGCAGTCCTAACCCCCCTGCCCATTAGCAGTCTTAACACCCCCCCCCTCCTGCCCATTAGCAGTCCTACCCCCCCCTCCCCCTCCCCCTCCCACCTCCGCCCCATTAGCATTCCTAACCCCCCCCCCCCGGCAAATTTTTTAAAAAAAAAAGCAGGCTCTGGCTGCTGCCGCGGCAGATTACAATATCCCGCGGGGCCCCCTCCGCCCTATAAGCCCCTCTTCAAGGGCTTTCAGATTCGCGAGGGAGATCGTCTCCCTCGCGTCTATGTTAAGCCCGCAGGGGATAATGGGAAATTTCCCATCAGTCCCTCTCATCTAAAGGGGCTGATGGGAAATTTCCCATTAGCCCCTGCGGGCTTAACAGAGACGCGAGGGAGACGCTCTCCCTCGCGAATCTGAAAGCTCTTGCAGAGGGGCTTAGCGGGCGGAGGGGGCCCCGCGGGACGCTGCATTCTGCCCTTGCCGCGTCCGCGGCAGCAGTCAGAGACAGCTTTTTTCTTTTTTTGCGGACCTATGGCCCGCGTGCCAGCTGCAAGGCCTTCGCGTGCCACAGCTGGCACGCGTGCCATAGGTTCGCCATCGCTGCCCTAGGCCATAGGTGTCAAACTCTGGCCCGCGGGCCAAATTTGGCCCGTAGTGTAATTATATTTGGCCCGCGAGGCTATACCAAATGACTACTAGAGCTAGCCCGCCGGTATTATACAGCGCATTCATTCATCGCTAATACTACAAATCCCATAATGCCTTGCTGTTGTTTTGGCGCGTCAATCAGGACAGGTCCCAGAAACGCCCTCTCCTGTGTGACAGAAGTCATAGCGATCTCAAGCTACAACTGTCACTGTGGAACCCCTTCCCAAAAATGGCAAAAAGAAAGGCAGACAACAGGAACTTTCTGGACAGGTGGGAGACAGAATATTTGTTTACATATGTAAAGACAGACCTGTTTGTCTGATTTGTGGAGTCAACGTGGCTATAACTAAGGAGTATAACATTCGACGACACTATGAAACAAAACCACCTTGACAAGTACAAGGACCTGGACATGACTCAAAGGAGCCAGAAAGTGGAGGAGATGAAAAGAAGTTTGGTTTCACAACAGAATATGTTCAAAAAAGCCACATCACAAAGTGAGGCTGCTGTAAAGGCTAGTTATATTGTGGCAGCAGAGATCGCAAAATCAGCCCGGCCCTTTAATGAGGGAGAGTTTGTGAAAAAGTGCATGTTGAAAGTTTGTGACATCGTGTGCCCAGAGAAAAAGCAAGCCTTTTCAAACGTGAGCCTGAGCAGAAACACAGTAGCTGATCTCAGCACATGTGATCTTGCCACCAATCTGTATGACCAGCTTTTGGAAAAGGGAAAAGATTTCGTTGCATTCTCCCTTGCTGTGGATGAGAGCAGCGACGCATCTGATACTGCTCAGCTGTCAGTCTTCATCTGTGGAGTGGACTCAAATATGTGTGTTACGGAGGAGCTATTGGGATTCAAATCAATGCATGGCACAACCACAGGAAAGGAAATTTTTGAGGAGGTTTCCAAATGCGTAACTGAAATAAAGCTGCCGTGGGATAAACTCGTGGGATTAACGACAGATGGTGCGCCAGCGATGTGCGGTAAAACAAGTGGACTGGTGGGCAGGGTCCGGGAGAAGATGCAGGAAGAGAACTGTGCAGGTGAACTAACTGTTTATCACTGCATCATACATCAGGAATCATTGTGTGGCAAACAAAGCCCTAAAGATGGAACATGTTATGACCACAGTAACACAAGTAGTTAACTTTATAAGAGCCAAAGGTCTGAATCACCGCCAGTTTAAGTCTTTTCTGGAGGAGTGTGGTTCGGAATACGCAGACGTGCCATATCACACAGAGGTGAGATGGTTAAGCCGAGGAAAAGTACTGAATAGATGTTTTGAGCTGCATGAGGAAATATGTCAGTTTCTGGAAAGCAAAGGGAAGGACACAGCAGAGCTTCGGGTGAAAAAGTTTCTGTGTGAGCTGGCCTTTCTGTGTGACATCTCGAGCCATCTCGATGCGCTGAACCTGCAGCTTCAGGGGCGGGGGCGCATCATCACAGATATGTACGCTGCAGTGAGGGCTTTTAAAACTAAACTGTGCCTGTGGGAGAATCAGATGCTGCAAGGAAACCTTGGCCATTTTCCCTGCTGCCAAACCATGAAAACGCAGTTCTTTACCAACTTGTTCCCATGCGCACAGTTTGCTGAAAAACTCAGTGTACTCGGCGCTGAGTTTAGCCGGCGATTTGCCGACTTTGATGTCCAGAAATGTAGGTTTGAACTGCTCAGTAATCTCCCTTTGCAGTTAATGTGGAAAACGCACCAACCAACCTCCAAATGGAGCTAATTGAACTCCAGTGTAATGACACGCTGAAGTCAAAGTATGATGCTGTGGGCGCCGCACGCCCAGTTTCCACAGTTCATCCCTGACACAATGCCTCAGCTCCGCACCCAAGCTGCTCAGATGCTCTCCATGTTCGGCAGCACTTATCTATGTGAGCAACTTTTCTCCTCGATGAAGATGACCAAAACATCTCACAGGAGACGTCTGACTGATGAACACCTTCGCTCGATACTGAGGATTTCCTCAGCTCAAAGCCTGAGCCCAGACATTGATGAACTATCATCCAAGAAGAGATGCCAGGTATCTGGCTTGGGCACATCAGATTAGATCAGTGTGCAGCAAACTGAGCAATAATTAACGTTTTCTTTATGCACTTTTTCTTGCTACTCCAAGACATGGGCTTGAATGGTTGATTAATTTTATTATTGTTATTTTATTTTAAAAATTATTATTTATTATTATTTAAATCTTATTTAATAAATGAATGTCATTGATGTTTTTTTTTTATTTGAAATTGGTTTTTGCATATCTGAACTATTAAGTTATAAATTGTATAGTAATAAGTGTTGCTTCATATTCAATGTTAAAGCAAATCTTGTTTGGGTCCATATTAAAAGGTTCATTTGTTCAATGCTGGCCCGCGACTTTGTTCAAGTTTTACATTTTGGCCCACTGTGTATTTGAGTTTGACACCCCTGCCCTAGGCGTTGCCCTGGAGCGGGACCCACCGGCCAAACAACCCCGGCGGGAGGTCCTTGGCTCCAAAGCCTTAATGGGGTCCCAGGATGCTGCCAAGGCCTCTACCTCCGGAGAGCTCTTGGTGCCATGCTCAGGGATTGTGGCCCGCAACTCTGGTACACTAAAATGATTAGTGGGCTTCATTATAAAGCATATGAGGACAGACTTAAGGATCTTAATATGTACACCTTAGAGGAAAGGCGGGATAGAGGTGATATGATTCAGATGTTTAAATACCTCCGTGGCATAAATGTTCAGGGAGAGAGCCTCTTTCAATTGAAAGCAAGTTCTGCTATGAGGGGACATGGGAAGAGGGTGAAGGGAGATAGATTCAGGAGTGATATGCGGAAATATTTCTTTACGGAAAGAGTAGTGGATCCATGGAATAGTCTCCCAGTGGAGGTGGTAGAGATGAGGACAGTAACTGAATTCAAAAAAGCATGGGACGACTTCCGGTGACGGCATCGGGGCGAATGGCGGCATAAGACTCGGCTCTGCCGCCTAAGCCTGACAAAAAGGGGAATTTGCACCCCTGCCCGCATGGAGTAGGATGGCGAACGTGGGAGAGCAGTAGGAGAAGAGCCCCAGGCCGAGTTACAATAGCGGCGAAGCAGCGAGCCCCTGTCGGAGAGCGCGGAAGAGGAGATCGCGTGGCAGGCTGGTGGGACGGCCGCTGGAACAGCGAAGCTGAGGCCTACCCTGAGCTGAGGGGGCGGAAGGAGTGTGCAGAGCTGGAAAATCGGTGCTCGGGTGAGCAGCGACGTCCCCTGCGAGACCGCGTGCAGCGGGCCGAGGTGAGCCGGCAGATCTGAGAGGCGGCGGACCGGGAGGCTGAAACCTGAGCGGTGGAGAAGGGGGCAGGCAGCGGTGGCTGCAGAGCTGGAGAGAGGCCAGAGGACAGAGAAGCCGGTGAGGCGGCGGCGGGAAGGCACTGCGGCTAGGATCTGAGCACCAAGCAGGGGAGAAAGTGTCGGTGGCCCCCCCCCCCCCGGGTGGATTTGACACCATCCAGCCCAGCTAAGAGAGTTGAGAAGCCCTGGTGAGGGGGGTAGAGAGTGGAGCACAGAACAGCCCTACAGCAGATAGTGGGGCCCCCACCTGCAGCTTCGATAAACGGCTGAGAGGCAGAGGGAGAGGCCCCTAGGGGACGCAGCTCCCTAAGCTTGGGGAAACAGCATTGTACGATATCAGCATGGAAAAAAATAAAGGCTCCCTGGCGGTACGCAAGAAACTGGCTGACTTTCGCTCCCCTTACGCGGCAGTCAAAGGCGGAAAAAAAAGAGGGGGAGAAGGAGAGCCGAACACAGGAGGGAGAGCCCACAGACCGGGGAGAGGGGCTGGATTGCGGAGCTAGCCCAGGGGATATCTCTCACCTGAAAACCTGGCTTATGGAGATGAAGGAAAGAGATTAAAACGGAAATAAGCGGGGTGAAGCACGAACTCAAAGAGTCCATACAATCCCTGAGACGAGATATTGTGGACATTGGAAATAGAGTCGAGGAGATGGAGAC
This sequence comes from Ichthyophis bannanicus, assembly GCA_033557465.1. NCBI lineage: Eukaryota > Metazoa > Chordata > Amphibia > Gymnophiona > Ichthyophiidae > Ichthyophis > Ichthyophis bannanicus. The sequence goes on from CM066037.1 coordinate 214,555,874, forward strand.
TCAGCTGGAGCAACAAGGGGAGGAACTGGCGGATTTACAAAAGCGCGGGGGTGCACTCCAGCAAGCCCAGGAGGAACAGCAGATGAAGCTGGAGGACCGGTCAAGGAGATGTAACCTACGGATCCGGGGACTCCCAGAGGAACCTCAGTACCGCAACTGCGAAGAAGCCTTGCTAAAAATTTTCAAATCCCTGCTGTTAGCTGCAGATCCGCAGGGAGAACTGCTGATCGATCCATCGCACATTGAGCGAGCCCACCGAGGCCTGGGCCCGATACGCAATAATAAACCCAGGGACATTGTTGTGTGCTTTAGCTCTTTCAAGATCAAGGAAGGACTGCTTCGAGCGGCAAGGAAAGCGCGCCAGATAGTTTGGGAGGAACACCATCTGGAGCTCTTCCAAGATCTCTCTGCAGGAACCCTACAACGCCGACGGCACCTCAAGGAGGTGACCGCGTATTTGCGCAAAGAGGATGTACGATACAAGTGGCTGTTTCCATTTGGGCTGTTGATCACCTGCAAGGGGAAGTCAAGGCGGGTGCAGAACAGGGAGGAGGCCTGGGACTGTACTTAGAGACTTTGGCCTACCCAACATACCGGAAGGGGGAAGCCCACAGACAAGAGCACCGGCGGATGCTGTGAAGTCCTTCAGTCCACAGAGGAAAGCACAGAGATGGCACCGAGTTCCAATGTCAGGGAGTAGAGCGGCGCGCTTGAATAGAGAGAGCCCCGGAATACCAGCAGAGGAGAAAGGCGATGGCTGAATGAATGGACTCTGAGTTACCAAAGATGTATCAGTATGTTTTCTTAGTAATAGTAGCACTGGGTTACAGAAGGGGGGGGGAGATGAAGTTATTATCTGCTGGAGGGGGGAGGGAGGGGTTCGACTATAGGGAGGAGGAGGGAAGGAGGGCGGGGGGGAGGACGGAGGTAGAGGTTCGGAAGGGGAGATGAAGGGGCTTTGGGTGTTGAGTTGGTATAGGGGGGAGGGGGAAGGGCAGACAGAGTCAGGCAAGGCCCGATTACTGGTCACCTCTATGGAAGACTATCCTCTCTTAAGGAGAGGGGAGAGGGTTGGGGGGGAGGGAGTGGGGAGGGGGGGGGCTGGGGGTTATAGGCTAGAGGGAGGGAAGAGGGGGGTGTGGGAGAATGGGTGAGCTTAAATTAGTCACATTAAATGTGAAGGGGCTTAACTCACCGCTTAAGCGACGCAAATTGTACACAGAGTTAGCCCGCCAGAAGGCGGCAATAGTCATGCTTCAAGAAACGCACTTGACACGGGCAACAGAGCATCTGGTCAAGCCCAAAGGCTATGGGGTGTGTATTCAGGCTTCAAATACCGTGGAAAAGAAGAAGGGAGGGGTTGCTATACTCTTTGCATCTCGATTAAAGCTGCAGGTGCAGACGGTGGTAAGGGATGCGGAGGGGAGGTATGTGTTGGTGCGAGTGAAGGTGGGGAGTGTATGGTACTGTGTAGTGAATGTGTATGCACCGACTGGAGCACAACGAGAATTCTGGACAAAACTGAACGAGGAGGTGGGGAAGCAGGGGGATGGTATCCTTATATGTGGGGGGGATTTTAACCTTACATGGAACCCCACCCGGGATGCTACAGGGAAACGGGAGGGAAAGAGGGGGGATAGAAAGAGATATCGTAGCTTCGTGATGCAGCACTGCCTAGTGGACGCGTGGCGACTGCAGCATCCTGGGAGGAGACAGTTTTCTTACTATTCGCCAGTACATGGGTCCTACTCACGTATCGATGCCATTTGGGTCTCGAAGGAGGTGGGAGGAACGATTACAGGGGCGGAAATGGAGTCCATTACCTGGTCAGATCACGCCCCGGTAGTGGTGAGCTTGCAAGTGGTAGAGGAAGGGACGGGGGTGAGGTTCTGGAGACTCAATGAGTCACTGCTGGAGGATGTGAGGGTCCAAGAGGATGTGGAGAGGGGGACCCGGGAATATTTCAGGCTTAACGCTAATGGAGAGGTTGCATGGGGAGGTATATGGGATGGGTACAAGGCGGTGATACGAGGCGTATTGCTCAAATGGGGGGCGCGGAAAAAGAGGGAGAGGGAGGATAGAGAACGGCTCTTGAGGGAACGGCTGTTGGAGCTGGAAGAATTGGATGGGAAAGAGAGGGGAGATACATATAGGGGACGGGTGTTGCTAGCGAATTGCAGGCGGAAAAGATACGTCATCGGATGCAGCTTCTGAGGCAGGAGGTATTTGAAGGGGGGAATAAGGCTGGGAGGTATCTAGCGCAGAAGCTGAAGCAGCAGAAGCTTCGCTCTCATATATTAGGGGTTCGAAGGAAGGGCGGGGAATTGGTTACTAAAGATGGGGAGATTAGGGATGTTTTTAAGGAATACTATCAGGAGCTGTATAAAGCAAGGGACTTGCCACAGGTGGGGAGGGTGGGAATCTACCTTGACTCCATAGACTTGCCTATGTTGAGAGAGTGCGAACAGGAGGAAATTAACAAACCCATTCGGGCAGACGAAGTAGGGAGGGCAATCCAGCAGTTGAAATTAGAGAAAGCCCCAGGGTTGGATGGTCTGTCTGCCAGATTCTACAGGAAGTTCGGAGACCTGTTAATTGGGCCTCTAGTGAACGTATTTAACCAACCACGGGTGGGTGGGAACTTAGCGGACACAATGGGGTGGGCGGGTATAACAGTAATTCACAAGGAGGGAAAGGATCCGAAGGAGTGTGCCTCTTATAGGCCTATCTCCTTACTTAACCTGGATGCCAAGCTTTTAGCTAAGATTCTCACCACGCGCCTCAATAAAGTGATTGGAACATTGATACACCACGATCAGGCGGGCTTTATTCCTGGTAGACAGGTTGCGGATAATATCCGAAAGATTTTAAACATTATCTGGGCAAGCGAGCGGAGAAAGGACGCGGCGCTCCTGCTATCGTTGGATGCGGAGAAGGCCTTCGATCAGGTGTCTTGGCCTTTTCTATTCCAGGTGCTGGAGAAGGTGGGGCTGGGTGGCGAGTTTCTTGCTTGGGTGAAGGCGCTATATGCGCATCCAAAAGCATGTGTGAGGGTGAATGGGGCCCACTCGCAGTTTTTTGATCAAGGGAGGGGAACAAGGCAGGGATGCCCATTATCTCCGCTACTGTTTGCGATAGCAGTAGAGCCCTTGGCGCAGAGGATTAGAGAACGGGCGGATATATCTGGCATAAGAGTGGGGCAGAGTGACTATAAAATTTCCCTGTTCGCGGACGATATAATTCTAAGTATGGCAAGACCACAGGTCGGCCTCCCCATAGCTATGTGGGAACTGGAAGAATATGGTAAAGTGTCAGGGTTTACCATCAACTGGAACAAATCGGAAATCCTGAATTTGGCAATCCCCAGCGAGGTAGTTACTGTACTGGCAAAGAAATACCCTTTCAAATGGGCGCGAGATAGTATCAGGTACCTTGGCATATGGATTAGCAATAACATTGATGAGCTATATAACTTGAACTATCGGAGGGTTCTGGGGAAGATAGAGGGCTGGTTGGATGGGTGGGGAAGGGGATACCTATCGTGGTTCGGGCGCATTGCAACGGTTAAAATGATGCTTGTGCCCAGACTGTTGTTTTTGTTCCAGACGCTCCCGATATGGGTTCCGCCGACAACTTTGAAAAGGATACAACGGTTAGTTAACAGGTTCATATGGGTGCAGAAGCGCCCGAGGGTAGCACTGCGAGTATTGCAACGGACAAAAGAAGAGGGGGGGCTGGGGGTACCTAATATCTGCAAATATTACGAGGCAGCGCAACTAAAAACGATTTATGACTGGCAAAGAGGCACATTGAAATCTTGGGTTCAAATGGAGCACGAGTTGGTGGGGGGGGGGTGGAACTTGACCGGGTGATTTGGAGGGGGGCTAAGGGTCTTGACACACAGGCACTAAACCCCATGGTGGCGACTAGTTTGAAAATCTGGAAACGCAATAAGCCTCAGCTTGTTCCCGATAAAGGCTACATGCAGGGGATGCCTATCGCGGCCTGTTTCGAGAGGGGACAGGGCCCAGATGAGCTACTTTTACGTAGATGGGCACAAAATGGGCTGGAGTACATTCACCAAGTTATACACCCTCAGGGAATGCATCCGTTTGAGGGCATTAAGGATCTCTATAAGCTGAAAGAGAGTGATCATTTTGCCTATATACAATTAAGTTACTTTGTAAGGCAACCGAAGATATGGAAAGATCTCTGGGAAAATAGAGGCTGGTTTGAGGCTCTGTGCTCGGGCCAGATGGGTCAAAAGGGGGTTTTGTCCAGAATTTATCGAGGCCTAATAGGGACTGGTGTATGCAAGTTACGCTATATGCTGCAATGGGAGGAGGATTTGGGGGTATGTTGGACAGTAGAGGCTTGGGAGAAGATACTCCAGACGATTGCTACTGTGTCCATAGCCACGCAAATTAAAGAAAATGCATATAAAGTATTATACAGATGGTATTGGACGCCAGTACGTCACTATCGAGCGGGGAGGGGAAGGGATGCCCTATGCTGGCGGGGGTGTGCGGAAAGAGGGGACTGGATGCACATGTGGTGGAAGTGTGATAAGTTACAGGGGTACTGGGAGCAGGTAATTGCGGTGATACATGGCATGACCGGGCATAGTTTGCATGGAAGACCGGAGGCATGCCTGTTGCATCGACTGGATGATGATCTTTCGAGACGGGAGGAGGGGGTACTGCATCATTGCATTGCTGTAGCCCGTTGCGAGATCGCACAGCACTGGGGGGGACAGAGTATGCCACAATTGGCGGGATTTGTGCGAAGAGTGGCTGAGGTGAGCCTGATGTATAAATTAACAGAGTTGAGACGGGGGAAAGGAGGGCAAAGTGCGATATATTGGCAGGGGGTTTGGAGATGGTTGGAGGCATGGAGAGAGGGGGTGGGGGAGGGGGGGTTGGAAGGCGGAGGAGGACACCGCGTGTAGAGTTACGACTGAGATGCTTGGTGAGTGTGCAGTGGCATGTAGACTATAGGGGGTGCAGAAGGGGAGCTGGGGGGGGAGAAAGGCGGGGGAGGGATAGGTTATCATATGGGGGGGGGTAGTGGGGGATTGCTGGGGGGGAGGGGGGGAACTTTAGTGTAGTATATTTGCATTCTACTACAAGTTTTTTAGGCATAATACCCAGGTTGAGGTTTGCTTTTAGATTCTAATGTGTGCACGCTGTTTTTTTTTCTTTCAAATGGTTTGTATTTCTATCGTATAATTTCAATAAAAACAAAAATTAAAAAAAAAAAAAAAGCATGGGACCAACACAGAGGATCTCTAAAGGTAAAAAGTGGACTGTTGTAGTTGTTGATATGGAAGGACAGACTAGATAGGCCATGTGGTCTTTTTCTGTCATCATGTTTTTATGTTTCTATGTTTACCGATGCATGCAGGATTGCTTGGCTCCAAGCCTCTGATCTTGAACAGTGGGTTCAAGATAAGCTGGGTAATATACTTTGCACAGGTGAAAACCTTTTTGGCAAAGACTGGCAGGATAAGGCTCTCAGTTAGAATCTGAGAACACCACACTTAATAGACTTTCTAGATCTACTGCCAACCCAGCTAAGAAACATAGTAACATAGTAAATGACCACAGATAAAGACCAGTATGGTCCATCTAGTCTGCCCAGTAAGATGGCAAGAGTAGGTGCACCTGCCGCTCTATGCCGGCCACCCCTCCCCATGTCTTTGTTTAGGGGTGAACCCATCGCTCCTTGTGTCCCTTGGGGAAACTGCTAGGTACATATGACCTAGATTGGCCACTGTTGGAAACAGAATACTGGGCTTGATGGCCCTTGGTCTGACCCAGTATGGGCATATCTTATGATCTTATGATACCCAAGCATCAGCAAACTCCATGGATCAACGTATCGTGGCTATTGAGCGGAGCTTAGCAGCCTTACTGGTGGCTTCCATACCAGTAAAGCCTCTACAGTCATTCCTCAGCCATCGGTACTGACAACTGTACCGAAAGTGCCTGCATCGACTGTTTTGCCACTTACTACACTTCCACCCATGCTGGCCCTTGAATCCGTCTCACATACCGAGGTTCCGGCACCACAACTTTCAGATACCGGCTTCGAGCGGTATCGAGTACTTGCAGAGCGCGAGCACCCTGCCCGTCGATACTTCGAGTCTTCTGACTCAGATTAATCGGATAACTAATCGGCCGGTACCCTGGAAATTAAAACTCTCCCAGAGGATCAATCTCAGTCCCAACAACGTCGCATGTCCCCTCCGGAGGACGTATCTTTTCAAGACTTTATCCACGATGTTGCTCGGAGCCTGTCTATAATGGTGACTTCGGAGAAGAAACCTAGGGCTGAGGAGCTCAAAATTCTTCAGTACCCTGCAGCCCCAAAGGAAGCTGCTACTCTCCCTATTCATCGAATACTTCTCAAACTTATGCTTCGAATGTGGGAGACACCCTTAACCATCTCTCCACATACTTGACGGCTCGATACAATGTACCGGGTATTGGAATGCCCCAGCTTCCCGAAGACGCAATTACCACACCACTCCATGGTGGTAGAATCAGCAGTGCATCAAATTAAGAGTGCTAACACACATTCCTCAAAACCTCCAGGCAGGGAATCGAGAACCCTCAATGCTTTTGGTCGTCAATGTTTTCAGGCCTCCATGTTATCGGCCAGAATCAGTTCCTACATATTCTACATGGGTATGTTCCTTAGGGAGTTGGTGAGGGATTTGGAGTTGATGGCTCCTCTTCTCCCTGATGACAGAGAGCTGATTATCTCACCCTGGTGAAACATGCCCAGAATGTTTCCAAATTTGTTAACAGGGCAACTTTCGACTGTTTTGAATGCATCAGCAGAACGTCAGCTATATGCATTGGTGCATGCAGGATTGCTTGGCTCCAAGCCTCTGATCTTGAACAGTGGGTTCAAGATAAGCTGGGTAATATACTTTGCACAGGTGAAAACCTTTTTGGCAAAGATTGGCAGGATAAGGCTTCTCAGTTAGAATCTGAGAACACCACACTTAATAGACTTTCTAGATCTACTGCCAACCCAGCTAAGAAACATAGTAACATAGTAAATGACCACAGATAAAGACCAGTATGGTCCATCTAGTCTGCCCAGTAAGATGGCAAGAGTAGGTGCACCTGCCGCTCTATGCCGGCCACCCCTCCCCATGTCTTTGTTTAGGGGTGAACCCATCGCTCCATGTAGGACACTCCTATTTGTTGAGAAATTAGATAGTGAAGTTTATTTTGATTTTATCCTGTTGCTGTAAAGAGATCCACTGTGTCTGTCCCATGCCATTTTGAATTCTGTCACCGTATTTGCCCCCACCACTTCCATCGGGAGGGCATTCCAAGCATCCACCACCCTTTCAGTAAACAAGTATATATCCAGGAACAAGCAGGAATGTAGTCTTCACATATGGGTATCGGCGGTACCGAAGGAGCCTGTGTGGGAATGCTCCCCAGCGTCCAATTAGAAAGCTTTTGGGAGCATCTCACACCGCCTGCATGCTGCCTTCCCGCCTTTCCCAACTGCCTCTCTCCAGTTCTTCGTTTTCCATGGAGCCAGCAGGTCGTCGTTCCTGTCACCGCAGAAAATATTTCCTTATTCTCCTCTCTTTTTGTGGTCGCGTCTGCCTTCTTCGACGCTACACCGGTACCGCTGGTTCGTTCGTTCTTTCTAAAAAAAATATATATATATAGTATTTTTTTTTCCAAACTTTTCTTTTCTAGGTGCACGCACCATTAGGCCCAAAATTTCTTCCACCATGGAAAAACCCGCTTCAGGTTTCAAAAGGTGCACCAAGTGTGGCGGTACCATCTCCGTCACTGACACCCATGAGTGGTGTCTTAAATGTTTAGGTCCTGACCACTCCATCTCGGAGTGTATGGCTTGTGCCATGATGTCCAAGAGGGGTCGACAAAACCGAGCTGCTAAGCTCAGCACCCTTTTTCCCTCCGATGCAGCTTCTGTGGCATCGAAGTCTTCCAGGGCTTCGTCTTCCTCCCACGGATCTCAGGTAACTAAACATAAGTCTGGCCGGTCCTCAACGGGTAGATCTTCTAAGCACCGAGATGCCTCTGGCATTGCCCTTGAGGGTTCTGTACTGGCAAAATTGCCCTGGTGGGAGGCTTCGGCTTCCAAAGCATTATCGGGGCTCCAGGATGTTCTCGAGGCCTTAACCTCGGCAGAACTACTGCTGCCATGCTCTGGGGTACCGGCTGCTTTCTCCGGTACCGACACCCAGGTATCAGCAGCGTCGATAGACCAGAGGTTCCTGGTTATTGAATGCAGTCTGGTAGCTCTCCTTGCGGCATCGACACCTTCGGAACCGTGTCAGACACTTCAACCGGTACCGGCATTGACTCCGGCACCGGTACCAGTACCGACAGCATCGACATCGGTGTCTGCTTTGCCGGCACCCAGTCATGCTATGCCTTCCGGTACCGATACGCCGGTACCGACTTCGGTCGGTACAGGTATCGTGCTCTACAGGAGCATCCGCACAGAAGGTACTTTGAATCCTAAAAGGAGTCTGAGGATTCTGATGACTCTGTCGGTACCGGAATACTTCTCCCGGAGGAGCCTTCCTCTCCTAAACGTAGGATGTCTCCTCCAGAAGAAATCTCCTTTCAGGATTTTATCAGGGAGGTGGCTCGAAGTCTTTCCATTACTGTAGCTCCCGAAACAGAGCCCAGGGCAAAGGAGTTGGAGATTCTACAATATCCCAAGGCTCCTAAGGAGGCAGCTACCCTGCCTATCCATGAGATCTTACATGATCTCATGCTAAGAATGTGGGAAACACCTCTTACCACCTCTCCTCACTCTCGTAGACTGGATACCATGTATCGAGTCCCTCCTTGTCCTGGTTTCCAGAAGACTCAGCTTCCTCACCACTCTATTGTAGTGGAATCAGTTATGAGAAGGATCAGAAGTGCAAAGAGACATACCTCTAATCCTCCAGGATGTGAGTGTAGAAAATTGGATCCCTTTGGACGTCGTACTTTCCAGGCTTCCATGCTTTCTGCCAGGATCAGTTCCTATATTTTATATATGGGAATGTTCCTTAAAGAAATCACAGGAGATTTAGAGGTTTTGAGCCCTCTTCTTCCTGAAGATAAGAGGCAGGATTTTCTCACATTGGTTAAACATGCCCAGGATGTTTCTAAATTTGTCAGTCGTGCAGCTTTTGACTGTTTTGAGTGCATAAGCAGAACCTCTGCCATTGCCATAGGTGCACGTAGAATTGCCTGGCTGCAGGCATCCGATTTGGAGCTCTGGGTACAGGATAAACTGGGCAATATCCCTTGTACAGGTGAGATTTCTATTTGGCAAAAATTGGCAAGAGAAAGCTAATGAGTTGGATGCTGACAACTCCACCTTGGATAGGTCATCCAAGGCCACAGCAGATCCTGCAAGGAAGAAATCTTTCAAGAAACCATTCTTCTCAAAAAAGAAGAGGTTTTACCCCTCTTATTCCCAGCAGGGACGTTCGGCAGGTCAGCCTGCCCGAAAGAGTCAGCAACCGTCTAAACAAAGGAAAGCAAAGACTGCTAAGCCTCAACCGTCTCAGCAGTCTCAGCCTCCACAAGGCCTTTGACTTTCATCTAGAGAACTTAGCCTTCCTGGCCCTCAATGGACCAGAGCCTTCCACCATTCCAGGAAGGTTGTGTCACTTTGCCCCCAGATGGGGGCAGATAACAGCAGAACAGTGGACTCTCTCCATTATAAAAGAGGGGTACAAGCTACATTTTGCTTGCATTCCCCCTCCCACAATGGTAAGACAGTTCAATTCTCAGACCTCTCTCATCAACCTGTTAGATCAAGAGGTCACTATGCTTCTTGCCCAAGGGGCAATAGAAGAAGTACCCATTCCCCAACAGGGTACAGGGTTTTACTCCCCCTATTTCCTTATCCCAAAGAAAACAGGGGGACACAGACCTATTCTAGACCTCAGAGAATTGAACAAATTCCTGTTCAAAGAGAAATTCAAGATGAATTCTCTGGGAACTCTGCTGCTATACCTTCAGAATCAGGATTGGCTTTGTTCTCTAGATCTCAAGGATGTGTGCACTCATGTTCTCATCCATCCAACCCACAGAAAGTTCCTTCGGTTCCTTTTCCAAGGAAAGCACTACCAATACCTGAGCACCAAGGGTGTTCACGAAATGCATGGCTTTGGTAGCAGCATTTCTTCGCATTCTAGGAATATTCATCTTCCCCTACTTAGACGACTGGCTCATTCGAGCCCATCAGAGTCAGAGGCCAGGACTTCTTCCATCTTGCACAATGCGTATCCTTCAGTATTTGGGGCTGATCATAAACATCCCAAAATCCAGTCTAACTCCCATTTAATAGGGGCTTTGCTGGATACCAGAAAAGCAAGGGCCTATCTCCCCCAGGCCCGTTGCCTCGCATGGTGCAGTTCTCAAGCAGTGCTAAACCCTCACCTCACTGGTCGAGAAATGTTACAACTACTAGGCCACATGGCATCTACTGTGCATGTGGTTCCCTATGCTCGCCTCCACATGAGAGCAGCCCAGTGGACTTTATCCACCCAATGGACCTAGGCATCAGGGTGCCTGTCAGACAAAATAGCAAACACAAATCGCCTTATTTTGTCCCTCCAATGGTGGCAGTCCACTCAAAACCTGTTGCTGGGGTCCCCATTTCAACAGCCTTTACCCCAGGCAACTCTCACAACAGATGCTTCTCCAGTGGGTTGGGAAACTCATCTGCAAGACCTCTCCACCCAAGGCACTTGGACTCCACAGGAGACTCACCTACACATCAATGTCTTGGAGCTCAGAGCAATCTTCCTTGCTCTTCGAGTGTTCCACACCCTGCTCAGCTACAGGACAGTCCTCATCCATACAGATAATCAAGTAGCCATATTCTACGTGAACAAGCAGGGAGGAACAGGCTCTCTGTCGCTTTACAACGAAGCTTTGTGAATATGGGCCCTCACCAGAGAGCATCAGATTCATCTCCTGGCAGTGTATCTTTCAGGCATTCAAAACTCTTGGGCAGACAGGCTCAGTCGAGTTCTGCTTCCCCACGAATGGTCTCTACATGCAGACCAGGTGGCCAAGATTTTTCCAATTTTGGGAACCCCAGACATAGACCTCTTTGCAAGTCCGTGGAATGCCAAACTTCCCCGGTTCTGTTCCAGAATTCCGGTTCAGGGCTCTCAGGCCAAGGATGCTTTCCTCCTTCATTGGGGTCAAGACTTCCTGTATGCCTTTCCACCCATTCCCCTGATTCCCAAAACCCTGTTCAAGCTTCAGGGAGACAGAGGTCGTATGATTCTCATAGCTCCACATTGGCCACGGCAAGTGTGGTACCCTCTGCTTCTACATCTCTCTCAAGCTCCCTCTTTGGAGTTAGGCTGTGCTCCAGATCTCCTGTCTCAGGAGGACGGAATGTTATGGCATCCGAATCCCCAGTCTCTGCTTCTCAGGGCTTGGTTGCTGAAGGCCTAGATCTTCAAGATCTTAACCTTTCTCAGCAAGTAAAGGATATCCTTTATGCTTCTAGAAAACCTTCCACAAGACGCTCTTATGCTTTCAAGTGGAAAAGGTTTACCATATGGTGGTCGCAGAAGGGTCTTAACCCCCTGGCGATATCTCTGGGATCATTACTGGACTATCTCCTTCATCTATCCAATGCAGGACTTAAGACTAACTCAGTAAGAGTCCATTTGAGTGCTATTGCAGCTTTTTTTCAAGCCTCTAAATGGACAACCTATTTCCTCCCATCCTCTTATAGCAAGATTTATGAGAGGCCTTCTAACTAAGCCTCCCATTAGGCCATCACCGGTGGCATGGGACTTAAACCTGGTTCTTGGTCAGCTCATGAAGCCACCTTTCGAACCCTTAGCTACTACCTCATTGATATTCCTTTCTTGGAAGGTTATATTTCTCATTGCAATCACATCAGCACGTCGCATTAGTGAGTTGCAGGCACTAGTGGCTGATCCACCTTATACAAGGTTCCATCATGACAAGGTAGTCCTTAGGACTCATCCACACTTTATTCCAAAGGTGGTCTCGCCTTTTCCTCTAAACCAAGCAGTCTACCACCTGCCTGTGTTTTTTCCAAGGTCTTATGCATCAAATGCAGAAAGGAATCTTCATACTTTGGACTGTAAAAGAGCTTTAGCCTTTTACTTACAAAGAACACAACAACATAGAAAGTCCTCTCAACTCTTTGTTGCTTTGATCCTTCTCGTTTGGGACTTCCAGTCTCCAAGAGAACACTGTCCAGCTGGATTGCTCAGTGTATTTCCTTTGCCTATCAGAATAAGAATCTTCCTGTGGAGGGCCATGTCACAGCTCACAATGTGAGAGCCATGGCAGCTTCAATGGCTCATCTGCACTCTGGGTCTATCGTCGACATCTGTCAAGCAGCCACTTGGGCCTTGGTTCATACCTTCACAGCCCATTACTGCTTGGACCAGGACTCCCACCAGGATGCCTTGTTTGGTCAGGCTGTTCTCCAACACCTGTTCCATACCTAATCACCTCCTACCCACCATCCCTGGTTGGATGCCAGAGATCCATGGGGGGAAGTGGAGCCCTTTCACAGGGACACACAACTTCTGGGGTCTCTCCCTGGCATCTAATGCTAGGGAGTCCCCATATGTGAAGACTACATTCCTGCTTGTTCCTGGAGATAGCATAGTTTCTCACCTGTAACAGGTGATCTCCGGGAACAGCAAGAATTTAGTCTTCACAACCCTCCCACCTCCCCTAGGAGTTGTATCTCTCTATCTCTTTCTCTTTCCCTCTCTCTCTCTCTCTCTCTTTGTCTCAGTTTTAAACTCAACTGGAGAGAGGCAGTTGGTAAAGGCGGGAAGGCAGCACGCATGCGCTGTGGGATGCTCCCAAAAGCTTTCTAATTGGACGCTGGGGAGCGTTCCCGCGCAGGCTCCGTCGGTACTGACGATACCCATATGTGAAGACTAAATTCCTGCTGTTCCAGGAGATCACCTGTTACAGGTGAGTAACTATGCTTTCCTGACATTGCCTTTCAATTAACCCCCTTGCAGCTTCATGTTATGCCCATGTTATGTATCCCCCAATTGACCGCTTTGACCCAGTGAAAAGCGGGATATAAATACAGCTAAATAATAATAATAATGCCCTCTAGTTTTACAGCTTCCCCATCTTTGTTCGAGGTTTGTTCATTATTTCTCTTTAAGTATTTAAAGATCTGAATCATATCTCCCCTATTCCTCCTCTCCTTCAAAGTGTACATATTTAGGTCTTCAAGTCTCTTTTCATAAGGCTTCTGACTTAGGCTCCAAATCATTTTGGTCGCCTTCCTCTGAACAGTTTCCAGTCTTTTTACATCCTTTTCAAGATATGGTCTCCAAAACTGAAGACAGTATTCCAAGTAAGGCCTCACCAGTGACTTATACAGTGGCATTAGTACCTCTTCCTTTCTATTGGTAATTCCTCTTTGTATGCAGCCCAACATCCTCCTGACTTTTGCCACCGCCTTGTCGCACTATTTTGCCACCTTGAGATCCTCAGAAATAATCACACCAAGGTCCTTCTCCTGATCCGTGCACACCAACCTCTCGCCCCTTATCGTGTACTTTTCCCTTGGATTTCTGCTTCCCAAGTGCATGACACTGCACTTCTTCGCATTAAATCTTAATTGCCACGCATTAGACCATTCTTCCAGCTTTTGTAGATCTTTCCTCATGTTAACCACTCCCTCAGGGGAGTCCACTTTGTTGCAAATGTTTGTGTCATCTTTAAAAAGACAGACATTTCCGTTCAGTCCTTCAGCAGTATCACTCACAAATACATTGAACAGTGCCAGGCCCAGGACCGAACCCTGGGGCACCCCACTAATCATCCTCCTTTCATCCGAATGAGCTCCATTTACCATCACCTTCTGTCGTCTGTCAGTCAACCAATTTCTGATCCAGTTTATCATCTTGGGGCTCATCCCCAAACTACTGAGTTTCTTGATAAGCCTCCTATGAGGAACAGTATCAAAGGCTTTGCTGAAATCCAGTTAGATGACATCCATCGCATGCCCCTGATCTAGTTCTCTAGTCACCCAGTCAATGAACTCAATCATATGTGTTTGGCAAGATCGTCCTTCGGTAAAACCATGTTGCCTCGGATCATGCAACCTGTTGGTTTTGAGAGTCCACTATTCGCTCTTTCAGGAGCGCCTCCATTACTTTTCCCGCCATCAAGGTAAGGCTCACAGGCCTGTGGTTTGTCACTTCTTCCCTGTCACCACTTTTGTGAAGTACCACATCAGCCATTCTCCAGTCCTGAGGAACTTCTCCTATTTCTAAGGATCTGTTGAAAACATCCTTTAAAGGCCCTGCAAGAACCTCTCTGAGCTTTTTCAGTATCCTGGGATATATCTCATCCGGTCCCATGGCCTTTGTCCATTTTCAGTTTTGCAAGTTGTTCTAACACATCATCTTCTGTGAATGGTGTGGTATCTACTTCATTTCCATTTTTATACTTGGGAGTCACAGGTGGTCCTTCACCAGGATTTTCTTTAGTAAAAACAGAGCAGAAGTATTTCTTTAGCAATTTTACTTTTTCAATGTCACTCTCCATGAGTTCATTCCCAGCACTTCTGAGTCCTGCAATTCCACCTCTTATTTTCCTCCTTTCCCGAATATACCTGAAGAAAGCTTTGTCGCCACACTTCACATCTTTAGCCATCTCACTGCTCGAGAAATTCTGCAACTCTTGGGCCATATGGCATCTACTGTATATGTGGTTCCATACGCTTGTCTGCATATGCATGCAGCTCAATGGACCCTGGCTTCCCACTTGTCTCAATCATCTGGTTGTTTAGGAGACAGGATAATACTCTCTACACTTCTTATCTCGTGTCTCCAGTGGTTTCAGTCCCCAGAACACCACCTCGTAGGGTCACCTTTTCAGAAGCCTCCACTTCAATGTACCCTGATGAAGGATGTGTCCAAATTGGGCTGGGGAGCTCATTGGGACAACCTCTCCACTCAGGGCCTTTGGTCTCATTAGGAGTCACGGCTCCACAGAACTCTGCTGGAACTCAGAGCCATCCACAATGCTCTCAAGGTTTTCCACGACCACCTTCGCTTCCACACAGTTCTTGTCCAGATGGACAATCAGGTAGCCATGTTCTACTTGAACAAGCAGGGTGGAACAGGCTCTTGGACACTTTGCAACGAAGCCCAACACCTGTGGTCCTTCGCCATACAGCATCAGATTCACCTACTTTGGGTGTATCTCCCAGGCAAACAGAATCTCTTGGTGGACAAACTCAGTCAAGTACTGCTATCCCATGAGTGGTCTCTCCATGCGGACAAGGTTGCTCACGTTTTTCATATCTGGGGAACCCCAGATATAGACCTGTTTGTAAGTCCTCAGAATGCCAAACTTCCCCGCTTCTGCTCCAGAATGCCTGCTCAGATCAACCAAGCGTTAGATGCTTTTCACCTTCATTGGGGTCAAGGCTTCCTATATGCCTTCCCTCCCATTCCCCCCCCCCCCCAATCTCCAGGAACAAGCAGGAATGTAGTCATCACATATGAGTATCGTCGGTACCAGCTTTTGGGAGCATCCCATAGCGCTTGCATGCTACCTTCCCGCCTTTCCCAACTGCCTCTCTCCAGTTCTTCTTTTTCCGCGGAGCCAGCAGGTCGTTCTTGTCACTGCAGAAGAATTCTTCTTTATTTCTTTCTTTTTTTGTGGTCGCGTCTGCCTTCCTCGACGCTTTACCGGTACCGCTGTTTTTTTCTTCTTATTTTCTGTCTTTAAAAAAAAAAAAATATATATATATATATATATACACTAGGACTTTTTCCTATTTTTTCCCCAGGTGCATGCGCCTTTTTGGGCCTTAGGCCCAAAACGTTTTCCTACAATGGAGAAACCTGCTTCAGGTTTCAAAAAGTGCACCAAGTGTGGCGGTACCATTTCCGTCACCGACACCCGTGAATGGTGTCTAAAATGTTTAGGTCCTGACCACTCCATCATGGATTGTATGTCCTGCGCCGTGATGCCTAAAAGAGGTTGGCAGAACCGAGCTACTAAGCTCAATACCCTGTTTCCCTCTGATGCAGCTTCGGTGGTATCGACGTCTTCCAGGGCTTCCTCTTCCTCCCGTGGATCTCAGGTAACTAAACATAAGTCCACCGGTGCTCTAAGGGTAGATCTCCTTCTAAGCATCGAGATGCCTCTGGCGTTGCTCTTGAGGATTCTGCACCGGCAAAATTGCCCCAGTGGGAGGCTTTGGCTTCCAAAGCATTATCGGGGCTCCAGGATGTTCTCGAGGCCTCGACCTCTGCAGAACTACTGGTGCCATGCTCTGGGGTACCGGCAGTCTTCTCCGGTACCGACATCCAGGCATCAGCAGCGTCGATAGACCAGAGAGTCCTGGCTATTGAGCGCAGTCTGGCGGCTCTCCTTGCGGCATCGATGCCCTCGGAACCGCGACAAACAATCCGGCTGGTACCGGCCCCGGCATCGGTACTGGTACTGATAGCTATCGACATCGGCATCAGTGTCTGCTTTGCCGGTACCCAGTCATCCGATGCCCTCGGGTACCGATACCCCGGTACCGATTACTCCCGGTATCGACTTTGGTCGGTACGGGTATCGGGCTCTTCAAGAGCATCCGGACAGACGGTACTTCGAGTCCTCAGAAGAATCTGAGGATTCTGACAGTTCTGTCGATGCAGGAATGCTTCTCCCAGAGGAGCCCTCCTCCCCTAAGCGCAGGATGTCTCCTCCAGAGGATATTTCCTTCCAGGATTTTATCAGGGAGGTGGCTCGGGGTCTGTCCATTACTGTGGCCCCTGAAACAGAGCCAAGAGTAAGGAGTTGGAAATTTTGCAGTATCCCAAAACTCCTAAGGAGGCAGCTAGCTTGCCCATTCGTGAGATTTTGCATGATCTCATGTTAAGGATTTGGGAGACACCTCTTACCACCTCTCCTCATTCTCGCAGACTGGATACTCTGTATCGAGTCCCTCCTTGTCCTGGTTTCCAGAAATCTCAGCTTCCTCACCACTCTATTGTAGTGGAATCGGCTATGAGAAGGATTAAGAGTGCAAAGAGACATGCCTCTAATCCTCCAGGACGTGAGTGCAGAACCCTGGATGCTTTTGGACGTCGTGTCTTCCAAGCTTCCATGCTTTCTGCCAGGATCAGTTCCTATAGTCTTTACATGGGAATGTTCCTGAAGGAGATCACAGATGATTTATACAAGGTTCCGTCATGACAAGGTAGGAGTTGTATCTCTCTATTTATCTCTTTCCCTTTCCCTCTCTCTCTCTTTGTCTCAGCTTTAAAACTCAACTGGAGAGAGGCAGTTGGGAAAGGCGGGAAGGCAGCACGCAGGCGCTGTGGGATGCTCCCAAAAGCTTTCTAATTGGACACTGGGGAGCGTTCCCGCGCAGGCTCCGTCGGTACCGACGATACCCATATGTGAGGACTAAATTCCTGCTGTTCCCAGAGATCACCTGTTACAGGTGAGTAATTATGCTTCCCCAAAACTCTTTTCAAACTCCAGAGAGACAAGGGCTACATGATTCTTATAGCCCCGCGTTGGCCACGACAACCATGGTATCCTCAGCTTCTATGTCTCTCAAGTTCAACCAGTAAATTTGGGGTCTGCTCCAGATCTTCTCTCACAGGAGGACGGGACACTGCTGCATCCCAATCCACAGTCCCTACATCTTACAGCATGACTGCTGAAGGCATAGCATTCCAGGACATCAGCCTCTCTCAACAGGTGAAAGCTATCCTTTTGGCTTCTAGGAAACCTTCCACAAGGCGCTCCTACGCCTTCAAGTGGCGTAGATTCTCTCTTTGTTGTTCGAAAAGGGATCTTAACCCCTCTCAGCTCCGGTGGAAGCATTACTTGAATATCTTCTCCACCTCTCTTTTTCTGGACTCAAAACCAATTTGGTAAGAGTCCACCTAAGTGCCATTGCGACTTCTCACATGCCCTTAGATGGTTAACTCATCTCCTCTCAGCCATTTGTAGCACGCTTCATGAGAGTCTTCTATTAACTAAGTCTCACATTAAGCCAGTGGCATGGGACCTTAATGTTTTAGGACAGCTTATGAAGCTGCCCTTTGAACCCCTAGCCACTACTTATCTGAAGTTTCTTACCTAGAAGGTCACCTTCCTTATTACTTTCACTTCAGAAAGGCGCATCAGTGAGCTTCAGGCTTTGGTGGCAGATCCTCCTTATACACGATTCTACCATGATATGGTAGTCCTTAGGACTCATCCCCACTTTGTCAAAGGTGGTCTCGACTTTTCACTTAAACCAGTCCGTGTACCTCCCTGTTTTTTCTCCTAAATCTCATTCTTCTAGGGCAGAAGTAACCCTTCATACTCTGGATTGCAAACATGCTTTGGCCTTTTATCTCCAGAGAATTCGAGAGCACAGAAAAGCTTCCCAACTTTTCATCGCTTTTGACTCCAGTCACCTAGAACTACCCGTATCCAAGTGAACTCTCTCCAGATGGATAGCAGATTGTATCTCTTTTGCTTACGACAGTGCAGGACTCTCTTGAGGGTCACGTCACTGCACATAATGTTCGGGCAATGGTTACCTCTATGGCAAATCTCCGCTCTGTAGCGATTGATGAGATATGCAAAGCAGCAACCTGGTCCTCTGTCCATACTTTTGCTGATCACTGTTGCCTGGACAAGGACTCCCGCTGGGATGCCTCGTTTGACCAAGCTGTTCTCCAGCATCTCTTTCAGACTTAGATCAACTCCTCCCCCCTGTTCCAGGTTTAGATACCATACATCCTTGCAGGATATATGACCTACTACTTAGGCCTGTGTTCCACAGCTCACTCTGAGCTCATCTCTCTGGCGTCTTCAAGCTAGGGGGTCCCATATGTGAAGACTATATTCCTGCTTGTTCCTGGAGATAGCGTAGTTACTCACTTGCAACAGGTGATCTCCAGGAACAGCAGGAATTGAGTCTTCACAAACCACCCTCCTCCCCTAGGAGTTGTATTTTTCGTCCTCTTTTCCTTCTCTCTCAGCTACAAAGTCAACTGAGGAGGGAGAGCTGGCAGAGTGGGAAGGCAGCTGCGCAGGCGCAGAAGGATGCTCCCAAAAGCTTTCCTGTTGGACGCTGGGGAGTGTTCCTGCACGGACTCAGTCGTCACCCATATGTGAAGACTCAATTCCTGCTGTTCCCAGAGATCACCTGTTTCCTCACAATGTCAAAATAGGCCATATTTAGGCCTTAGCTGTTCTGATTGTGGTAATAATTTTTGACATAAAAATCGAGGAGTTTGTTTTTCGCTATGACTATGTCCCAAAAACTGGTTAGCAAGTTTAAGAAGTGCACCCGATGTCTCAGGACCATCTGTTACAGACACTCACAAATGGCACTTGCAGTGCTTGTGGCCTGATAGTGAACTGCTGCTTCAGGGTTGAGAGAAGCACCGCATACTTAGAGTATTAATGAACAAACAAATCTCTTCCAAAGATGGGGAAGCTGTAAAACTAGAAGGCATAACGTGAAGCTGCAAGGGGGTAAAGTGAAAGGCAATGTCAGGAAATACTTTTTCACTGAAAGGGTGGTAGATGCTTGGCATGCCATTCCGATGGAAGTGGTGGGGGCAAATACAGTGACAGAATTCAAAATGGCATGGGACAGACACTGTGGATCCCGTTATAGCAACAGGATATAATCAAAATAAACATAACTATCTCTTATATCTCAACAAATAGGGCTGACCTACATGGAGCGGTGGGTACACCCTTAAATAAAGGCATGGGGAGGGGTGATCTGCACAGAGCGTCAGGTGCACCTATTCTTGCCGCCTTGCTGAGCAGACTAGATGGACCAATACTGGTCTTTATCTGCTGTCATATACTATGTTACTATATGTATTTTTGGCACTGAAAAGACTGATCCATTCTCTTTGACATAGCCGGCATCAGTCTCCATTTCTTCCAGAGCTGCATCAAAGGATTTTCAAGCTCACTCAACTGAGCACCAGTGGATTTCTTTGGCATCAGACACCCACTGATACTGCCTCAAGGTATAGGAAGGATTCAACTTCATCCTCAAGGGCGTTGGAAGACTATTAATGGTGAGCATCAAGCAGAGGCATCAGAGCATCAGTATCGAGATCCATCAGAGTGCTATATCAAGAGCATCAAAGTTTTTGATGAACTGCTACCGCGAAGCAGCCCTGATGTGAGGACCTCTTATCCTCCTCACTATCAAAGGGGCCTCACTAGCCTCCAAGGAGCAGAGACTAGCTTACCGATACTCAGAGCCCGACTCAAGGGATTATGGTACCCTGAGCCAACTTTTGCTTTTGTGCCCCCCCCCCCTTTCCATGGGGAGTACGAGCTCTGCAAAAAAAGGGGTAGATTTTCAGCGAGAGGGCTCCAAGGCTTGTTAAATACCAGCACCGCCATCTAACTTAATCTCTATATTCAGTGCCACTATCCATTTAGGTAGCAGTGCTGAATATACAGTTAATAAAGTGACCACACTGCCAATATCTGTTTAGTTTAGGCTGAATATTGCCATTATCTGGATAATTTTCTGGCCTACCCTCACTCTTCCCTGACATGACTGTCAAATATACAGATAATATCTGGTCGTTTTGCAATTGAAAGAGCCCTTTCACAGCTGTGTTAAACTTCAGTGCAGCAGGAAGAGGTGGCTTCTGACTATAAGTAAGAGGTAGCAAACCAGTGAGGCAGGCTTCCTGCGCCCTTAATCTTTCTGTGCCCTGACCCAGTGTCTCACTGGCTCACCTCTTAAGCCAGCCCTTCCGATACTTTGATTCTGGTTCATGAAAGAGTTCAAACAGAGGATGACTACGTTATTCACCCTTTGTGAGGCTGCAGCTTCAACGGCATTGACAATGGTGGGACAGCCCATTCTCAAAAATCTAAGTCTGCCTGCGGTAGAGGAATCCTTATCAAGACTTCAAAGGGTCTTGGCACTGGCTTCCTTACAGCTAATATCGTTCTCCGGTATTTTTGGAAGTGATTACTTCCCACAGCACTGGAAATCATCAGTGTCTTGGCACTCCATATGGAGATATGCCTCCCTGGTGAAAAAGAGTTGACCCCAGGTAGAGACTGAAATGTCTTTTGAGTACTTATCTGAGTTGGATTCTGAACGCTTCTGGGAATCTGAGTTTCTCTGAATACTTTAAGGAGAAGAGGTCTCCAGAGCTTCCTTTGGATCCTACCCCTCTTCATGAGCATCACAAGTCCCCACCTCAGGAGCTTGATAGAGACATGGCCAAATCCATTTCCATTTCTGTTAAAGATGCGGGAGGAACTCATGGCCGAAGAGTTGGAAAAAGTGAAAGTATGTGCCGTTGAATCAATGCTGACTCCTGGTGACCCATTCACTGAGTTTTCTTAGCAAGGTGTGTTTGTAAATAGATTACCAGGCCTTTCTTCCATGCAGTAAATGTACAGCACCTGGTATTCCAAGGTGGTCCTCCATCCAAGTACTAGCCAGGCCTGACCTTCCTTAGCTTCTGAGATCAGTCAAGATCCAGGCTCATTCAGGGCAGCGAAGCAGTGGTTGGATATCCTCCAATTTTGCATTGCCCCTAAAGGAAGCAATGAAAGTGCTCATGCACTGCATAGTTTATAGTTTATTAAAATTTGATAGCCCACCCTTTGAGGTACCAGAGTGAAACAAAATTAAATAGTCTGTTCCGGCGATACGCTGTGGGGATAAAGATGCGTGAAAGACGTGCTCCCAGCCCAAGCCTTAAAACCCACTGAAATTGTCATATAACCCCCTCGCAGATGTTCAATGGGGAGCTAGTAACCTGCGTGGCTGTGGGAGGACCCTGCTACATAGGTGCAGCCGGGATGTAAGCCCATAAAATGGTGAGGAAAACCAGAGAGCAGAAGGCCAAAGGAGAGCCCAAGATGGCTGCTAACACACAACGGCCTATTCAGTCCGGAGCGGGGAACCTCCCAGCTGAGATCTCCCGGGTGGTGACTACAGCACTGGAGGATCACTTGAACAAACTTCAATCAACAGTGGATGACATTAAAGAGAAATTTGAGGCTTAGTTGCTGAGAATGGCCGAAGTTGAACTTCGAGTAGCAACCCAAGAAGAAACCAGGAGCTGGCTGGGGAGCAAGTGTAGACAGCCTCACAAGGAAAACACTACCACCTACCCGAGTGGCTTGAGGAGCAAAAGAATAGAGAGTGCTGCAGCAATTTGTGAGTAGTTGGTCTGGTGGAGAGTGTCGAATGGTGAACTATACTAATTTTTCCAAGAATAGCTGCTTAAACAGGCCTGCTGGTGAAGATAGGGGCTTGGCACTGTGAGCATGCCCACCGGATAGGGCCTACGACTGATGAGAACCGGCGCCCTACAGCAGTAATTAGATGCTCTTTGATCTGGTCAGAAAAGGAGAGCATCTTGCAAGAATTCTGCACGTTAAAATGCTGGAGCATCATAACCATAGTATAATGCTCTTCAGTGACTATTCTTGCTGCTTAACGGTAGGAGTTCACTCCAGTGTGTACTGTGCTTTTCAAACAAGGGGTTCACTTTGTGCTCTTCTTTCCCCATAAACTGAAGGTTATACATGAGGGGGAAAAATTGTTCTTCAATACATTGGAAGAAGGACGGCAGTTCATGGAAAGAAACACAGCAAGGGAGCAAGCAGGGGATGATGCAGCCCGGAGCCCACGTCTGACCTAACGCACTAGTGGAGAGAACAGGGATGGGGTGAGGACTGAGATGACCTAGAGTTGAAGGATGGGATTCTGATCCTCAGAATGACACCGCTGTTTTGAAGACTCGTCCCTTGTTTTCCTGTAGCCCTTCCTTTTGGGATGATATGGTGGGGACTAGATATCACAGCTGCTGACCTAAAGAATGGTGTAAAAGAAATTGTGGCCCAGAACTGATGCAGCAGCTGGTTATGGCTCTGGTGACTGAGAACTGGGCAGAGTGGCACAACCGCACAGCTGGTGGCAGAACCACATGGACAGGCAGAGATGGTGGTCAGTGGATCTGCTAATGGTGATGAGAGGACAAGAGAGTATCAGGGGGCTGTGTGGATGGGGTAACCGGCAGGATGGTGTGTACGGGGTGGGGGCTGCGGTGCGAGGCACACTGAGGGGGTAGAAGTGGGATACAGCTAGAGTCATAGGGCCAAGTGGGATTAGCCTGCATGGGAGCGGAGTGGTGGAAAGGGGATGAGTGACTGGTGGTTGTGTGAGAATGGATGGGGGATGACTGGGGTGGGGGGAGCAGTAAGGGGGATACTGAGGAGAGGAGAGGGTGGCTGCAAGGTGGGAAGGGCGGGTATGCAGACCCCATATGGGACATCTGGGATATGGTGGGGTAGTGGATGTAAGATACTGGGGCAAAGCAGCAAGATGAGGGCCTACATGATTCCAATGGATGTCGTGCTGGGAGACATCTGGCAGAGCTGGACATTTAAAGTACGAGCACAATTAGTGAAGCACTGGGGGGACTATGGCCGAAGTTAAAATAAATATGCTGAATGTGGGGGGAGTGCATTCTCCGATAAAACGGGAATGTATCCTTACATATTTACATACCCTGGGGACTGATATAGCACTCCTACAGGAGAGACACCTGACTGTGGCTGAGCATCCAAAGCTGAAGAGACAGTGGATGGGGGAGGTGATAGCTGCACCTTACAACTCAAGCCAGAGAAGAGTGGCCATTCTGGTGGGGAAGCAGATGAATTTGGTGATGCATAAAGTGGTTAGGGACCCTCAGAGGAGATACATCTTGGTGTGAGGGGAACAAAGTGCTTCTGGGCAGCATATATGCACCGAATATTTATCAACATAGCTTCCATCTGGAGCTTATAGCACACCTGGCAGACTAAACTGAATATCACTTAGTGTTAGGGGGGGACTTCAATATGGTGGCAGATACCTCAGTAGATAGCCAGCTACCCTGGCTGACCCCTAAGGGAGGGGAGTACAAGGGCATTAATTTGCTCTGCAAGGAATTGGACCTAATTGATGGGTGGCGCACCCTGTAGAGAAAAAATACACACACTGTTCAGGGCCCACCTGGTGCATTGGCATATTGATTATGTACTCCTGTTGGAACGGTTATTCACCAAACTAGGGGACTCTCAGATACACCCACAGGTGATCTCTGGCCATGCAACAATGCAAGTGCAGTTGGGTTTTGGGGAACAGGAGGGTGGTAAATACTGGAGACTCAACCCAGTCTGGATGCAGAACCCAGAGTTTCAACGATTTTTTCAGAAAGCATGGCAAGAGTATAAGGCAGAAAATAGAGTGGACGACGTGAGTCCAGTGATATATTGGTAGACCGCCAAGGCCATGCCCCGGGGCAAGATATTAGCATACACTAAATCACGGCACCAGAAGCAGAACAGATCACTGCAGGGGGGACTGCAGAACATGAGTGCGGCAAGAGTCATATATATGCAGGGAGGGACAGATGAGAGGTTGCAGCTGCAGGGGCGGAAGAACAAGGTTGCTGCTATTCTGCAGCAGAGAGCCATGCGAAGCATCAGGATCTGTAAGTATAAACTGCACAGATGGGGGGGGGGGGACAAAGTGGAGATATTACTAACTAATCTGTTTCGCTCAGTCAGAGTTAAGACTACCATCAACCGCCTCCGTAAGGAAGCTAGGACACTATTGACCAAAGATCGAGATAACTCTGCATCTGACATTCTTCCAGACCCTTTATCGGGCTGAAGGTGGTATAGAGGAGGAAAGAGAAGCCTTTTTAAAAGCGCTGCAGGTGCCGACGCTCAGTGCAGGCCAAAAGACCTTGCTCAACTGGCCTATCTCGCCAAAGGAAGTCAAAGTGGTAATCAACACTTTGAAGCCCGCTAAGGCCCTGGGGCCCGGCCCGATGGACCGGGACCGGAGTTTTATAAGGTGTTGGAAGATCTGGTGGCACGCCATTAGGCAGTCATGGGGGAGGTGGCCATAGCAGCTGGGTGACTGGGGGAGCATGTTTCCTAAACAGTGGTGGTCCTACCTAAGCCGGGACATGACCTAGAAAAGGCGGAAGCGTACCATCCATTCTCTAGGAACAAGCAGGAAGTCGGTCCTCACTTATGGGTGACGTCGGCACCGACGGAGCCCGCGTGGAGCAATTGCCCAGCTTTCAAAGAAAGCCTTTGGGATTGCTGCCACGCATGTGTGGTCCTCTTCCCACCCAAAGGTGCCATCTTGCTCAGTCTTAATTTTTCCGCGGAGCCCTTCGGACACACATCCTCATCCCTCGGAAAAAGTGTTTTCGTTTTCGGCCTCTGGCCCTCTCTTTTCCGGTAGCACCGGTCCTCTTACGTCCTTATTCCAGTCTTTTTTTTGAAAATTATTTTCTTTCTGGGCCTTTTTGCGCACTTTTCAACTGCTGGCCTCGAATGTCCTCGACCTAGCAGGGGCCCTTTTTGCCCCAATGGCCACCAGTTTTAAAAAATGTGACAGATGCTCCAAGAACATGTCACTCACAGACACCCATGACTGCTGTCTCCGGTGTCTGGGGGCCGCCATAACCCAGAGCTCTGCTCTCCTTGTAATAAAATGTCCGCCAAGACCCTGCTAATTCGTAATCAGAGGTCCGACGACATTTTCTGTAAGGGAGCCCCGGAATCCCTGGGGGCATACTCGGCCATTCCCCAGTTTGCGGGATCCTCTGCAGTGGCTCTGCTTCCAAGGCGGCACTCCGACCAGGGGTCCCCTGAAGTGCAGAGACGCAAGAAGAAGACCTCAAAGTTACTGTCGGGGGCTCTGGACAAGCGCGACTGTTCCCACGCTCGGTCGATCAGCCCTCCCCTGCGTTCCTGAGAGTCAGACAGGGAGCGGCCTCTAAATATAGAAACATAGAAATATGATGACAGAAAAAGACCACATGACCTATCTAGTCTGTCCTGCCATATCAACAACTACAACAATCCCCTTTTTTCCTTTAGAGATCCTCTGTGTTTGTCCCATGCATTTTTGAATTCGGTTACTGTCCTCATCTTTACCACCTCCACTGGGAGACTATTCCACGAATCCACCACACTTTCCGTAAAGAAATATTTCCGCATATCACTCCTGAATTTATCCCCCTTCACCCTCATCCCATGTCCCCTCGTAGCAGAACTTGCTTTCAATTGAAAGAGGCTCTCCCCCTGAACATTTATGCCATGGAGGTATTTAAACATCTCAATCATATCGCCTCTATCCCGCCTTTCCTCTAAGGTGTACATATTAAGATCCCTAAGTCTATCCTCATATGCTTTATAGTGAAGACTACTAACCATTTTAGTAGCCACCCTCTAAACCGACTCCATCCTGTTCACATCCTTTTGAAGGTGCAGTCTCCAGAATTGCACACAATACTCCCAAATGAGGTCGCACCAAAGACTTATACAGAGGCACTATTGCCTCCTTTTTTTCTGCTAGCCATTCCTCTCTGTATGCACCCAAGCATCCTTCTAGCTTTTGCCGTCACCTTTTCTACCTGTTTAGCTACTTTAAGATCATCAGACACAACCATGCCTAGGTCCCGCTCTTCTTTAGTGGACAAAAGTACTTCACTCGCTATACTATATTGCTCCCTTGGATTGCTGCAGCCCAAATGCATGACCTTACATTTTTTTAACGTTAAATCCCAGCTGCCAAATTCTAGACCATTCTTCAAGTTTAGCTAGATCCCTCCTCATGTTATCTGCACCTTCCTGGGTGTCTACTCTTTTGCAGATTTTGCTATCATCCGCAAAGAGGCAAACCTACCCCGACAGCTTTTCCGCTATATCACTAACAAAGATGTTAAAAAGAATCGGACCAAGGACAGATCCCTGGGGCACACCACTGGTAACTTCCTTCTCCTCAGAGTGAGCTCCATTTACCTGTACTCTTTGTCGCCTCCCACCCAACCAATTTCTAACCTAAGCAGTAACTTTAGGGTCCATCCGTAAGGTGCTCAATTTGTTTATAAGTCGCCTGTGAGGCACAGTGTCAAAGGCTATCTCCAGGAACAAGCAGGAATGAGTCTTCACATATGGGTACGTCGGTACCGACGGAGTCTGCGCGGGAACGCTTCCCAGCATCCAATCAGAAAGCCTTTGGAAGCATCCCAACAAGCCTGCGTGCTGCCTTCCCAACTGCCTCTCCTCAGTTTTCGTTTTTCCGCGGAGCCGGCAGGACATCGTCCTGTCACCGCAGAAAATTCTTCTTTTATTTTTTAGTTTTCTTGTGGTCGCGGCTGCCTTCCCCGACGCCACCGGTACCGCCGGTGTTTCTTTTTTCTTTTCTTGTAAAATTTTTTCCTTTTTAAGGAATATTTTTCTTCCTTAGTGTCTCACGGTTCTCAGGCCTTCTAGGCCTCTCCATTTTCCTTCATGGAACCGCCTGCCACTTTCCCCAAGAAATGTACAAACTGTGGCGGTACAACTTTATTTTTAGACACTCACAATTGGTGTCTAACCTGCTTGGGTCCTGACCATTTTCCTCCAGAGCCCTCGGGCAATAGTATTGTGAGAAGAAGTTTTCAACATCGAGTTCCCCTCGACACGCGGTCCCCCTCCAACTTCAGGGCACCGACCATATCTTCTTCTACACAGGATCAGGTAACCCAAAAACAATCTGTTAAGACTAGCCAGTCCTCGAGCGGCACTTCTCATGCACAGCATAGAGATGCCTATGGCCTTGTTCTCGAGAATCCACTGGCTTCAAAACCCCGGTGGGAGTCTTCGGCCTCCAAAGCCTGTGTGGGGTTTCAGGTTGTTCCTGAGGTTCACCCCTCACAGAACATACCTGAGCCATGCCCGGAGGTGGCATCCGCTTCGAGCGGTACCGATACCCCGGCATCGGCACTGGTGTTGGATGAAACATTCCTCACCAAGGATCGTTGTCTGGCGTCCTCGGTACCTGTGGGGTTGGTGGATATGCTTCAGATCGACCTTCCAGTATCGGTACCGACACCGATACTAGTTCCGATGTCGGTACCCTCGAGACGTGCATCGATAGACTCGCTTCCTTTGATGCCAAGTCTGGAATCGATCTCCAGTCTGGAGGACTGGGTACCGACTCCCGTCGGTACCGAAGGCTCGGTTCCGATAATTCGGATCCGCAACTCTCGGTTCCTCCGATACCGTTAGAGTTGCCACCGGCTGGTCTTCTTCCACCGGTATCAGATACGGTACCGAGATCGGTACCAATATCCACAGTACCATTGCTGTCGGTACCTTCCATGCTTCTCTAGTCAGGCTCGCTTCCTTCGATGCCGAGTTTGGAATCGATCCCTAGCATGGACGATCTGTTACCGACTGTTGCTGGTTCTGACCTGCAGTACCAGCGACCACCATCTAAGGATCCCATACTGCACCATTCAGGATCTTCTATTCCTATATACTGGAATAGATCCCTCGGTGCCAACGCTAGTTCTTCATCAGATCTAGCCTATCCAAGGGAAGTTCCCTCTGGGGATCCTTCTTTCCAGACTTTCCTCCTGGATATGGCAAAATCACTTGCTATTCCTATTCCTGGACAAGATCCTACACAAGGGAATACAGAATACCTCTCTGTTCCTAGCAAAGCAAAGGAGAATATAATGCTTCCTTTGCATCATTCTTTGCAGGATCTCCTTCTACGAATGTGGGAAACTCCTTTAAAGGTACCCCCACCTTCCAGAGCAACTGATCTCCTATATCAGGTGCCCCCCTCTCCAGGGTTTCAAAGGACTCAACTTCCTCCTCATTCCATTGTGGTAGAATCAGCAATGAGGCGAGTGAAGAGTAATAAAAAGCACTCTTCTTGTCCGCCAGGTCGTGAGTCTAAGACACTAGATGCCTTTGGACGTTAAACCTTCCAGACATCCATGCTTTCAGCAAGAATTCTCTCATATATTTTTTATATGGGTCTTTCTCTTGAGGAGGTCACAAGGAAATTACGTCTTTTGACTCCTTTTCTTCAAGAGCCCAGGAGTAAAGACTGTTCCTCACTGGTTAGTCATACTCAAAATATCTCTAGGTTTCTTACTCGTGCTACCCTAGACTCCTTTGAGTCTGTTAGCAGGACTTCTGCTCTAGCTATAGGGGCACGACGTAGAGCCTGGCTTCAAGCTTCAGACTTGGACAAATGGGCACAAGAAAGACTGGGAAATACTCCTTGCACTGGAGAAAATCTCTTCAACAAGGAGTCTTTACTCCAGGTTTCTCAGTTATCCACTGACTTTCCTTTTTCCAGAGGCTGTTCTGCGCCGCCTTCGTTCCCAGTAGGTAGGAAATGTCCTACCAAACTTTCTTCCCCTAGGGGGAGAAGGTTTTACCCATCATCTGCCCATCATACAGATGTTCCCAAACAAGGGAAACATCGCCCTGGTCTGAAGAATCCACAACCTCAACAGGGTCAACAAACCCAGCAGTCGCAGGGTTTCAAATAGATCATTGTCCCTCTTGGTTGGTGGTTAGGGTGGCAGTCTGCTTCCCTCACTGGCAGTATCTGCACTAAATTTATCCTAACCTACCTAGATATCTCTTCATGAGACATCTTTTTTCTAAGAGTCTTTATGATGATCATGCCCATACTTAACAGTTTCCTCTTCCTCTTGAAGGAAACAGAGGTAACAACTATCAATAGACAGTTGTTTCCCTCTACTGGCCTGTATCATCTCACCTGTCAGAGACTTCCTCCATAGTCGGTCTCTTGCAACTCTGTCTTACCTCCCTCTTACTACAACATTTGGTTTGTAAGAGTGGCCCTTTTACACTGGTAAGCCCCTATGGTCCTCTACCTGTTCTTCTGGGGGATTCTCCCTTCTGGAGTTGTCTCCCCCCCTTGTTACCTTAGGGCAGCTCATCAGACAATAGGAACTCCTACCATGTCTGTCGTTCTTTTTCCCAATCTAAAAAAGGAAAGAGGGAAAAGAAATTTTCCACGCTGCCCTGGTAGTTGCTGCAGATAGAGCAATTCCTAGTGGTTAAACACTGGTTTTGTTCACTACACAACCAGGGATTCCCCTCCACTAGCAATCCTCCTAGCCTCAGTGCTAAGTCCCAAACTGGTTATCAACCTCGTTTGGGAAACCCTGTTATCACAGTCTGGTTGGTTAACTTCTATTCTTCCCCCCCTTGTCCTTGGCAGAATAGCTGGTTATCTACTGGCTTTCCACAGCCAGTTTTTTCTTCTAACCAACCTGCAGCATGCTCTCTGCATCTCTACAGAGTAGCTTTACACTATGGGCCCTTGCTAGAGAGCATCAGTATCTTGCCTAGCAGATAACCCCAGATAGTTAGGAGGGGTTCCCCCAGTCATGTTCCATGTCTGGCAGGTATTCCCTACCCTTACCATCTCATCTTAAATCTCTTTTTAGGCATAAGCTTCAGGCCTTTCATTACGTGAAAACCTAAAGGAGGGCCAATTCCCTGACTTGGCCCATATCTCCTTGGGTCTTCTCGTCAGAGATAACTTTCTTCAATGGCAGCTAGAAGACGCCTAATACCCATCTTGCCCTCATAAGAGGGTCACTAGGGTATCTTCCTCCAGGGGCATCCTCTATCCATTCTCCATATTGCAATTCTGGAGAAACCTGGACTTCCTGTCTGCAGGCCGAAGTTATCCTCTGCAATTTTCACGTAGGCCATCCTGGTTATTCAAGAGCTCAAATTTCACGTAGGCCATCCTGGTTATTCAAGAGCTCAAATTCTGCAAAAAATTCAGACTACTTCTTGTCAAGGAGACCTTTCCTCTGACTCTCCCAGTCATAACCAGGAAAAGAGGATTCTCTATATATTTATTCAAGCAGGTATCAACCTTCTTGCTGTCAGATGAATCTTCCTCTCTCCCTATATCCCTAGGGGGAAGGGGGTTCTATGGACATCTCTCCATCCACATACCTGGAGACATGTGTCTATATGCCTACATATTCATATAGGTATATATAGATATATATAGATACTTATCTATATCTGTGTGTCTTCTGCCCATCCATATCTCTTTATAGATATATGCATATATACCCTATATGTGTGTGTGTATATATATATATATATATATATATATATAGAGAGAGAGAGAGAGAGAGATATTTTTAGATAGATCTGTATCCATCTACTTATCTATCTGTCTGTTAGGTTCAGATATCCTTACATTCCTATATGATCCTGACAAATGGGCACTACCCCTATCAATGCTGTGCCAGCATACTTACGGGGCTACACTTATAACCACTTCCTGTGGTAATTAACAAACCTTTTCCTTACCATAACCTTTTAAGGTTAGGTACTCCTGAAGCTCTCCATGTACCCTTTTTTTCTTTCCTACTTGACCCCATTTAGGAAAGACATTGCGGAGCTTCAGTTACTCTAAAACTTAGCGCTCCTGAGTCTGTCCTTACTTTCTTATCAGATACAAGGGTCTCCATACCCTTTCTCCCCTACATGGACTGATTCCAATCCCAGTCCAGTTGGGTCAGACTCATTTTTTCTCTTGGTCCAAGGTTTGTACTATTTTTGGACCAAAACAGCTTAAGTTTTCTTTCATAGTACCTTCTGCGTCTCCGCTGAAGCTCTACCTCTTACATTACCCCAGCTTTTCCCCTGGGGCTATTTCTCACCCTGAAGGGTTCTGACCTCCACTTGTTTTTGTTCTACTTTATTACCTCTACTTCTCAGTGAGGTAACCCTTGAGCACATTCACTGACTCTTCTAACAGATCCATATGTAGCTCAGTGGACTTGTGCAATGCCAACAAGGGAGGCCCAGATTACAGTATTATACTACTAAAGGCCCTCTATACAGGGTCTTCCCCTTTTGAAGCCCTGTTCTAGCCAGCTGTTCCACAGCTCCTTTTCTGTATTCAACTCCTACCCTCCATCCCCAGGATGCCTGAGGTCCTGAGGAATAGCATGGCTCGTTCTAGACTTGCAACATGCTAGGACTCCCTCTGGGCATCTGAGCTTGGGAGTCCCCATATGTGAAGACTCATTCCTGCTTGTTCCTGGAGATAGCACAGTTACTTACCTGTAACAGGTGATCTCTGGGAACAGCAGGAATAAGTCTTCACAACCCACTGAGTTGCTTTTTCTCTATCTCTATCTTTCCCTTCCTTGCTCTCTCTCTCTCTCTCTCTTTGTCTCAGCTTTCAAACTTAACTGAGGAGAGGCAGTTGGGAAGGCGGGAAGGCAGCACGCAGGCGTGTTGGGATGCTTCCAAAGGCTTTCTGATTGGACGCTGGGAAGCGTTCCTGCGCAGGCTCCGTCGGTACCGACGTACCCATATTTGAAGACTTATTCCTGCTGTTCCCAGAGATCACCTGTTACAGGTAAGTAACTGTACTTTACTGAAATCTAAATACACCACATCTAGGGCTCTCCCTCAGTCCATCTCCCTGGTCACCCAGTCAAAGAAACCAATCAGATTTGTCTGACAAGACCTTCGTCTGGTGAATCCATGCTGCCTCGGATCCTGTAATCCACTGGACTCCAGAAACCTCTCTATTTTCTCTTTCAGCAGCGTTTCCAATAATTTACTCACCACCGAAGTTAAACTAACCGGCCTGTAGTTTTCAACCACATCCTTACTTCCGCTTTTGTGTAAAGGCACCACATGAGCCTCTCTCCAGTCCTTTGGCACCACTCCCGACGCCAACGAGGCATTGAAAAGGTCAGTCAGTGGAGCTGCTAGAACGTCCCCAAGTTCCCTCAGTATTCTAGGGTATATCCCATCTGGTTCCATTGCTTTGTCTAATTTAAGTTGAGCTAGGTTCTCATGAACACAGTCTTCTGAAAATTGTTCAAGATGTCCCTCGCTTCTGTTCCTGTTTGTGGGTGTTTTCTGAGCTCCTGCTCCTGGTTCTTCATCTGTGAACACAGAACAGTAATATTTGTTAAGCAATTCCGCTTTATCCTCATCAGCTTCTACATATTCCTCCCCTTCACCCTTGAGTCTGACAATACCACTTTTGCCCTTCCTCTTCTCACTAACATATCTGAAAAATATCGTATCCCCCCATTTTATTGCATTGGCTATTTCCTCCTCTTTTTGAATCTTTGCTTTCCTGACTATTTTGCTAGCTTCTCTACGTTTTTCCAAATATAGATGCCTGTCTTCCTCTCTCTGTGATCTCTTGTATTTCATGAAGGCCTCCCTCTTTTTCTTCACTTTTTCAGCTACTTCTTTTGAAAGCCATAGCAGTCTCCTTTTCCTTTTACCTTTATTTACCATTTTAACGAAAAGGTTGGTTGCCCTTAAAATATCCCCTTTCAGTTTTGCCCACTGTTTTTCCAAATCCTCCAGCTGTTCCCATCCTGCTAACGACTCCCTGGGGTATTGGCCCATCTTGGCAAAGTTAGTCTTCCTAAAGTCTAAGACCCTCACCTTTTATATGGATTCTAACAGCCCTAGTCCTAATACTGAACCACACCATCTGGTGATCACTGTATACAAAATGATCTCCCACTATAACATCAGAAACACTTTCACCGTTGGTAACCACCAAGAACAGTATGACCCCTTCACGTGTTGGGTCTGTTACCAATTGCTTGAATAGTTCTCCCTGTAGAGAATGCACTCTCTGTCCACCTCTTCCTCTTGTGAGGCAGGTCTGTATATCACGCCAATGCAAATAGATTTCTCTTTCCCTCTTTCTAGTTTAACCCACAATGCCTCCTCTCTCCCTTTTAAGCTCTGCAATTCCAAAGCTTTAATAGTATTTTTTTACATATAGTGCCACTCCTCCTCCCCTTCTTTCCTACCCTGTCCTTTCTGAACAAAGTATAGCCAGGTATAGTTACATCCCAGTCATGGTTTTCTGTGAACCATGTTTCTGTAACTGCCACTAAATCCAAGTCAGCCACTCCCACCAAAGCTAAAGGTACCTTGTACAGACACGGAGGCCTCCAGCGATGGCGCATGGTCTCCTGAGGGTTGTCCTGACGAGGACCCCCCTCCTCTTCCACACCAGACCCAATAACCCCGGTGCTGGCGTCACAGGGACCCACATCTACGTGGGAGTCCCGAATGCTGCCACTAGAGCCCAGCATTTCTGCATTCTTAGATGCCCAGCAGGCGCTTCTGCCCAGCACGACTGGCCTGTGCCTCGAGACTGAGG
The DNA here is from genome assembly GCA_033557465.1 of Ichthyophis bannanicus. NCBI lineage: Eukaryota > Metazoa > Chordata > Amphibia > Gymnophiona > Ichthyophiidae > Ichthyophis > Ichthyophis bannanicus. The sequence goes on from CM066037.1 coordinate 214,589,954, forward strand.
TTCCCCCGAGAGGGACACCCAAACCTGCCCTGGAAACCCCTGAGAGCCGTGGGCCTCGTGAGGGTCCTTGGCGCTGATCTCGCTCACCGTCCCGCTCCTCGGGGATGAGATCTTCCAAGACCTCCGGCTCCAAGTGGGCCTCAGCTTCTGGACAGGGTAACCAGCCTGACTCAGACTCCTTTTTGGACCTCTCGTGCTGGGAGTCTGATGTGTATTACCTTCCCGGAGACCCTTGCTCACAGGGACCTTCCCTCGGACACATTCCCACCCACCTCCTAGAGCTGTTCGCCTCCCAAGGACACGTTCTTCCTGGTTTTTGTGCAGGACATAGCAAGGACCCTCAAGCTGACCACGCGGCTGAGGAAGAACCGAGGGGAGAGGAACTAGATATCTTAGAGTATGAGTCCCTGCCCCGGGAGTCTCTTAAGGTCCCAGTACCTTCCATTCTGTCCCGGCTGCTGCTCCACATGTGGGAGGCACCTGCCTCGGTCCCCATCATAAGCCAACGCCTTGATGCCATGTATAGGGTCCAGCGCGGTCCGGGTTTCCGAAAGACCCAGTTCCCGCACATCTCCATGGTAGTGGAATCAGCGATGCGGAAGCAAAAGAGCCCGAAGTCACGTTTTTCGGTCCCACCAGGCAGGGAGTCCAGGGCCCTCGACACCCTGGGGTGCAAGGCCTATCAAGGGTCCATGCTGACATGCCTTATTCAGGCCTATCAACTGTACATGGACATGGGAGGAGTAGCCTAGTGGTTGGGCAAGGTACTTCAGGCCGGAAGGTCGGGGGTTCAAATCCCACTAGAGGACAGCAACTTTGGGCCGGAAGGACTGGGGTTTCTAGTCCCACAGATGCTCCTTGTGGTCTTGGGCAAGCCACTTAACCCTCCATTGCCCATGTTCCCTGTAAGTATTAGTGTATGTGTCTCATATCCCCACGTGTTAAATGTATCCCCCAATTGTGTTGTGACCGCTTTGATTGAAGGATAAGGCGGTATACAAAACTGTCTAAATAAATAAAATAAATAAATAAAAATGTTCCCCCGTGACCTCGCCAAAGAGCTCTCCGGATTTTCCGCAGGTCTTGGGGGTGAACACCTCCTCAGGTTCCAGACCCTCCTGAGGTTGGTCGCGGACTTCTCGAAGTACCTTTCCTGAGCCGCATATGACGGGTTTGAATCTTCCACCCGATTAGAGGCGGCCGGCATCGGGGCCTGGCAGTGATTTGGGACCTCTGTGATTTTGACTGAACTGATGAAGACTCCTTTTGATAGATGTGGACTGATGTACTTGACCTGGAAAATCTTGGTTTTTTTGTAGCAGTCACTTCAGCATACATTTAATGAACTCCCAGGGTCTAGTAGTGGATGCACCAGTTACAAGTTTTTTAACAAGGTGGTTTTATGTACTCGTAAATTCCATCCTAAAGTGGTGTCAGATTTCCCTATTAGCCATTCAATAATCATTCCAACATGTTTTCCCAAGATCAGATGCTCACAAAGAGGAGAGAGCCAGTTGCACGTGTTGGATTGCAAAAGAGTCTTGGCTTTCCATTTGGAATAGACTTTAAAGCACATACAAAGTCCACCCTGCTTTTTTTTCTTTTGACCCCAGTAGGTTGGGGGCTGCTGTCAACAAACCTACTCTCTCAATGTGACTAGCAGATTGCATCTCATGCCCACGTAGGTCTAATGCTCAAGGGCTATATCGCAGCCCACAATGTTCAAGCCTTGGCTGCATTGGTGAACCACTTACTGTATGCTCTTCCTTCATGAAGATACTTGCAAGATTGTAAATTGAGCATCAGTTCACGCATTGATATCCCACTTCTGTTTGGAAAGAGATGTTCGACGAAACAGAAAATTCAGCCAGACTGTATTTTGGAATCTCTTCGGGGATTAGAGTCCAGCCCTCCCTAGGCACATTCTTTTCTTTTGTTTCATGCTGCCTCATTCTGGTTGTATATTCCTAAGGGCCTGTTGCCAAAAGAAAAAAAAAGTTGTAATGTTAGTGTCTGCCAGTTGCAATGCTGTTTTTCCTCCCTGTCCCCTTTTTTTCACGCAGCCGGTTGCTAGGGAATACCATATGTGAGCACTTACCCTGCTTGCCCACGGAGAAGATGGTAACTCACCTGTAACAGATATTCTCTGTGGATAGCAGGATATATCTTCATAACCCTCCTTCCTCCCCTTGGAGTTGTATTCTAAGCTCATTACCAGACTGTGGAAATGAGGCATTGTAGCAGCAGGTGGGAATATGCACACATGCTTGGAGGAACTGCTCTGAAAGCTAGAAGGAGCTGAGAAGTTCCCACATGGGCCTCCGTCAATGACATCACCATATGTGAGGACTTATCCTGCTGTCAAAGGAGAACATCTGCTACAGATGAGTAACCTTGTTTTTTCCTTGATGGAATGCTATTAAAATCATCTTCCTTATCGTTCCTCCAGTTCAGTCCTCTACCTCTGGGTAGTCAACATCCTCCTGCAGCTTGGAGACTAGCATGTCAGAATCATGACATCACTGGATATAGCCCGTCGTCCACTCCCATCAGCCCCCAGTGTGACCAGTCTCCATGCAGCAGGAGGACGTCGTGAGCCCAGCAGGGCTCACTAGAGGAACGGATAAGGAGCGTAGAGTAGGGAGAGTAGTTAGACTATTCAGTTTAATTTCTTGAAATTTTATCTTTGAGGCTTTCTGCCTTTAAAAAAAAAAGCGGTTTGAAGTCAGCCCAGATCTTTCTTAGCCGCTCCCTGCCTGGCAACATTAGTTTTAAGCAGGCTTCTGCTGTTCTTTCTTGGGGCATTCTCTCCTCCCGGACTGCTCGGGGGAGAGCTCCATGGCCGGCCTCTGAGCACCCCCGGCACTGCGAAGTGAGCAAAGATCGCGGCTGTGGGGTTCCGGCTGCAGAACGGAGTGAAAGTGCAGGAGTGAAAAACTGTAAGTACACACCGGCGGCACTCTAGGACTTGTCACGGTGCCGAGAGGCAGCTGAGAAGGGGGCAAATTGTTTGATCGGACGGCAGCCGCGGTCTGGGCTGTTTGGCTGTGGCAGATCCATCGGGTACTAGAGTTCTGGGCAGCGCAGTGTTTTGGCGCCCTTTTTCTAGCTGCCCTGCTCCGGCAGCCATTTTAGTATAGGGTAGGACAGAACCGCGTGGCTGCCGGGCAGCTGAAGCGCGCGCGTGCAGCAGCTTTATTTCACTTCTCCCTTTCAGTGTTTTTTTTTTTTTTACCTTTATTGCCGTTATTTCTTTGATTTGGGGTTTTAATTCCTGCGGTTTCCTCTCCTTTTCGCCGAAGAGTAAATCCGGGAGAGAGGGGGGATTTTTCCTGCGATAACAAATATTTATTTACTTTAAGGTAGATTTTAGATTTACAATTTAGGTTTGCAGTGTATAGCACTTTCATGGTCAGAGCTTAAAAAAAAAGGGAATAATTAAATAAGTTAAAGGAATGAGAGGATAGAAGGAAGATCAAGTCTCAAGGGGGTTGTATCCTGGTGTAACTTCATGGCGGCACGTCCGCGATGTGTTGTGTGCTGAACCCGGAGGGGCACTGTGACCGAGTCCGGAGTTTGCCGCGGCTGTGCAGTTCTTTCCTCTACAGTGGAACAGCAGATGGACTGCAAAGATCTTCCCGGGGCACAAGGGGCATCGGGGGATCCGATGTCTGACTTGGCGCAAGTGAACCGAGCAGGAGTCGCCGTCTGGAGAGGCAGCAGGGTCGTCAGGTGTGCCCTCAGCCTCGGGGTATGCGGATCTCGGGGAATTCTGCCCGGATTTTCGTTTTGCTAATGCACCAGGCATTTTGCTTGTGGCGGCAGGGCAAATTGCCAGGGCCAGGGCCTCTGTCCTCCCTTACTCAGCATATTGACGTAGCTGAGGAGGGAGGGGTGGGTCCTCCGGTGTCTAAGAAACCACGGGCTCGAGTGTTATCGGTTACGGAGAATGATTGGACGGAGGTTGACGGGCCCGACTGGGAGCAAGAGGAAGAGTCAGTGGATCTCGAGGAAGGGGAGATTCCAGAGCCTGAGGACCAGGCTAAAATCATTAGGATCTTTCAGAAGGAAGAGCTGCCCGCGTTAAGCACTGAGGCTCTTCAAATGTTGAATCTGGCGACTCAGGCAGTAGGTGAGGAGGAGGTCGAAGATCCTGTTATTCAGGCAGTGCAGCAGACACAGGTGATGTTTCCCATACACAGAGTGGTCGAAAAAATGATACAGGACGAATGGGACCATCCGGAAGCGGGGCTCCGAGGGATGCGGACCATGAATAGGCTTTATCCTCTCTCCGATAAAGATAAGGAAAGTTTTCGGTCTCCACGTGTCGATGCGGCGGTTACAAAGAGAACCACTATCCCGGTGGAGGGTGCTGCGGCATTAAAGGATGCGCAGGACCGAAAACTTGACAGTTTACTGAAGCAGGTGTTTGAGGCGGATGCGTGTTCATTACAGGCGTCCATTTGTGGAGCTTGGGTAGCACGGGCGTGCCTGCGCTGGGTGCAGCGGCTGCGCTTTTCTCTTCACTTGGACCAAAGGGAACTCGTAGAGCCCGGTCAGTTGGAGTCCGGAACAGCATATTTAGCGGACATCCATTACGACTTGATAAGAGCTCTAGCAAATAGTACAGCGTCCGTGGTAGCAGCCCGCAGGTCGGTGTGGTTGCGCAATTGGGCTCCGGATAGTTTGTCTAAGTCCCGGTTGGGGAAATTACCATTTAAAGGGCGTTTGTTGTTTGGTGAGGATCTGGATAAATTAGTCAAGGACCTCGGGGAGACCAAGAGTGGTCGTCTGCCGGAGGATAAGCCGAAACAGGGGAAGTCTGGACTGGGTTTTCGGGGGCAGTTTCGAGACTTTCGCAGATTTTGCACGTCACGATATGGGGGGTTTCAGAGAGAACGAGCTCCGTCGCGAAGACAGGGCTTTCGGAGCTTTTGGGGAGCGAATAGAAGTTTCTCTGCAAGCTCTGCTGCTGCGACACGAAAGCCGCAATGAAGTGAGGCGGGTCCCGGTGGGCGTAACGCCGATTGGAGGAAGGCTCCGGGAGTTTCTTCCTGCTTGGACCCAAATCACGACAGACCAGTGGGTGCTGGAGCTTGTCAGTCAGGGTTATGCCCTGGAGCTGGTGCGTCCCGTGCAGGATTAGTTTGTCATGTCTCCTTGCAGAGGCTCGAAGAAGACTTTAGCGATTCGAGCTACTCTGCAGCGACTCATACAACTAGGAGCGGTTGTAGAGGTGCCGGAGGCCGAGTACGGCGTGGGTCGGTATTTTATTTATTTCATGGTACTACAGAGAGCGTACTTGCACATTCCCATTCGGGCAGAGCATCAAACATTCCTGAGATTCGCTTTTCCTTGGGGACACTACCAGTTTCAAGCGCTGCCCTTCGGATTGGCGACGGCGCCGTAAACTTTCACCAAGGTAATGGTGGTAGTGGCGGCAGCGTTGCGCAGAGAGGGAATTCTGGTACATCCCTATCTCGACGATTGGTTAATTCGGGCAAAGTCCGAGGCAGAGAGTGTGCAGGTGACGAACAAAGTGGTGCAGTTTCTTCAGAGCCTGGGTTGGGTGGTCAACCCAGCCAAAAGCCGCTTAGAACCGTCTCAAAACCTGGAATACTTGGGGGTCCGTTTCGACATGAGGAACGGCAGTGTCTTTTTGCCGGAAGGGTGAGCTCACGGGCTCAGACAGTTGCTTCGAGCCTTCCGGGCCTCTCCTTCGGCTTGGACTAATCTGCATGTGCTGGGGACCATGGCGGCGACGCTGGAGGCGGTTCCGTGGGCCAAGGTGCATATGCGACCTCTGCAAAAGTCTCTTCTTAGGCGGTGGTCGCACCAGTCGGATTTATTGAGCAAGCGGCTTCCGTGTCCGGTAAAGGTCAGGCAGTCGCTTCGGTGGTGGTTGCTCCCGTCATTGCTAGCGGCGGGTATGCCGCTGGAACAGCCGGACTAGCTTCCGTTGTTGACGGACGTCAGCCTCGGAGGTTGGGGAGCACACTTCGAGAGCAGATTCACGCAGGGGTGGTGGTCGCCCCTGGAGAGCTCTTGGTCGATCAATCGTCTGGAGCTTCGGGCAATTTTCAGAGCTCTGCAAGTGTTCAAGAAGTTGGTAAAGGGTCGAGCAGTCCGAGTTCTTGGGCCCAAAACCTTTTCCTACAATGGAGAAACCTGCTTCAGGTTTCAAAAAGTGCACCAAGTGTGGTGGTACCATTTCCGTCACCGACACCCATGAATGGTGTCTAAAATGTTTAGATCCTGACCCCTCCATCATGGATTGTATGTCCTGCGCCATGATGTCTAAAAGAGGTCGGCAGAACCGAGCTGCTAAGCTCAGTACCCCGTTTCCCTCTGATGCAGCTTCGGTGGCATTGACGTCTTCCAGGGCTTCCTCTGCCTCCCGTGGATCTCAGGTAACTAAACATAAGTCCAGCCGGTGCTCAAAGGGTAGATCTCCTTCTAAGCATCGAGATGCCTCTGGCATTGCCCTTGAGGATTCTGCACCGGCAAAATTGCCCCGGCGGGAGGCTTCTGCTTCCAAAGCATTATCGGGGCTCCAGGATGTTCTCGAGGCCTCGACCTTGGCAGAACTACTGGTGCCATGCTCTGGGATACCGGCGGTGTTCTCCGGTACCGACATCCAGGCATCGGCAGCGTCGATAGACCAGAGAGTCCTGGCTATTGAGCGCAGTCTGGGGCTCTCCTTGCGGCATCGACGCCCTCGGAACTGTGACAGACAATCCGGCCGGTACCGGCACCAGCCCCGGCATCGGTACCGGTACTGATAGCATCGACATCAGCATCAGTGTCTGCTTTGCCGGTACCCAGTCATCCGATGCCCTTGGGTACCAATACCCCAGTACCAATTACTCCCTGTACCGACTTCGGTCGGTACAGGTATCAGGCTCTTCAAGAGCATCCGGACAGATGGTACTTCAAGTCCTCAGAAGAATCTGAGGATTCTGACAGTTTTGTCGATGCAGGAATGCTTCTCCCAGAGGAGCCCTCCTCCCGTAAGCGCAGGATGTCTCCTCCAGAGGATATTTCCTTCCAGGAGTTTGTCAGGGAGGTGGCTCGGGGTCTGTCCATTACTGTGGCCCCTGAAACAGAGCCAAGAGCTAAGGAGTTGGAAATTTTACAATATCCCAAAACTCCTAAGGAGGCAGCTACCTTGCCCTTTCATGAGATTTTGCATGATCTCATGTTAAGGATGTGGGAGACGCCTCTTACCACCTCTCCTCATTCTCGCAGACTGGATACTCTGTATCGAGTCCCTCCTTGTCCTGGTTTCCAGAAAACTCAGCTTCCTCACCACTCTGTTGTAGTGGAATCAGCTTTGAGAAGGATTAAGAGTGCAAAGAGACATGCCTCTAATCCTCCAGGACGTGAGTGCAGAACCCTGGATGCTTTTGGACGTCGTGTCTTCCAAGCTTCCATGCTTTCTGCCAGGATCAGTTCCTATAGTCTTTACATGGGAATGTTCCTGAAGGAGGTCACAGATGATTTTTAGAGGCCTTGAGTCCTATTATTCCTAAGGATAGAAGACAGAATTTTCTCACATTGGTCAAACATGCCCAAGATGTTTCTAAATTTGTCAACCATGCAGCCTTTGACTGCTTTGAGTGCATAAGCAGAACTTCTGCCATTGCCATAGGCGCATGTAGAATTGCTTGGCTCCAGGCATCTGACCTGGAGCTCTGGGTACAAGACAAATTGGGAAATATCCCTTGTACTGGTGAGAACCTGTTTGGTAGAGATTGGCAGGAAAAGGCCAATGAGTTGGATGCTGACAACTCTACCTTGGATAGATTATCCAAGTCCACAGCTGATCCTGCTAGAAAGAAATCGTTCACGAAACCATTCTTTTCTAAGAAGAAAAGATATTATCCTGCTTATACTCAGCAGGGACGTTCTGCAGGTGAGCTTGTCAGGAAAGGTCAGCAACCACCCAAGAAGAAGAAAGCAAAGACTGATAAGCCTCAACCGTCTCAGCCTCCACAAGGCCTTTGACTTTCAGCTAGAGAACTTAGCCTTCCTGGCTCTCGTGGGACCAGAGCCTTCCACCATTCCAGGAAGGTTATGTCACTTTGCCCCCAGATGGGGGCAGATAACAGCAGAGCATTGGACACTTCCCATCATAAAGGAGAGGTACAGGCTTCATTTTTCAAGCATGCCCCCTCCCACAGTAATAAGGCAGTTCAATTCTCCGACACCTCTCATCAACCTTTTAGGTCAGGAGGTCACTATCCTCCTTGCCCAAGGGGCGATAGAAGAAGTACCCATTCCTCATCCGGGTACGGGGTTTTACTCCCCCTGTTTCCTTATCCCAAAGAAAACAGGGGGATACAGACCTATCTTGGACCTGAGAGAATTGAACAAATTCCTTATCAAAGAGTAATTCAAGATGATTTCTCTCGGAACTCTGCTGCCATACCTTCAGAGTCAGGATTGGCTTTGTTCTCTAGATCTCAAGGATGCGTACACCCATGTTCTCATCCATCCAACTCACAGAAAGTTCCTTCGGTTCCTTTTTCAAGGAAAGCACTACCAATACAGGGTGCTTCCTTTTGACCTGGCCTCAGCACCAAGGGTGTTCACGAAATGCATGGCTGTTGTAGCAGCATTTCTCCGCACTCTAGGGATATTCGTCTTCCCCTACTTAGACGACTGGCTCATTCGAGCCCCAACAGAGTCAGCCAGGACTTCTCTATCCTGCACAATGCGTATCCTTCATTATTTTGGTCTGGTAATAAACATCCCAAAATCCAGTCTAACTCCCACTCAGTCTTTGGAGTTCATAGGAGCTTTGCTGGATACCAGAAAGGCAAAGGCCTACCTCCCCCAGGCCCGTTGTCTTCGCATGGTGCAGTTAGCTTCTCAAGCAGTACTAAAGTCTCATCTCACTGCTCGAGAAATGTTACAATTACTAGGCCACATAGCGTCCACCGTGCTCGCCTCCATATGAGGGCAGCTCAGTGGACTTTATCCACTCAATGGACCCAGGTATCAGGATGCCTGTCAGACAAAATAGCAAACACAATTCGCCTTATTTTGTCCCTCCAGTGGTGGAAGTCCACTCAAAACCTGTTGCTGGGGTCCCCTTTTCAACAACGTTTACCCCAAGCAACTCTCACAACAGATGCTTCTCCGATGGGTTGGGGAGCTCATCTGCAAGACCTCTCCACCCAAGGCACCTGGTCTCCACAGGAGACTCATCTACATATCAGTCTCTTGGAACTCAGAGCAATCTTCCTTGCTCTTCGAGTGTTCCATACTCTCCTCAGCTACAAGACAGTCATTCATACGGACAATCAAGTAGCCATGTTCTATGTGAAGAAGCAGGGGGGAACAGGCTCTCTGTCGCTTTGCAACGAAGCTTTGCGACTATGGGCCCTCGCCAGAGAGCATCAGATTCATCTCCTGGCAGTATATCTTCCAGGCATACAAAACTCTTGGGCAGACAGACTCAGTCGAGTTCTGCTTCCACACGAGTGGTCTCTGCATGCAGACCAGGTGACCAAGATTTTTCAAATTTGGTGAACCCCAGACATAGACCTCCTTGCAAGTCCGTGGAATGCCAAACTTCCCCGGTTCTGTTCCAGAATTCTGGTTCAGGGGGCTCAGGCCAGGGATGCTTTTCTCCTTTACTGAGGTCAAGACTTCCTGTATGCCTTTCCACCCATTCCCCTAATTCCCAAAACCCTGTTCAAGCTTCAGAGAGACAGAGGCCATATGATTCTCATAGCTCCACATTGATCATGGCAAGTGTGGTACCCTCTGCTTCATCTCTCTCAGGCTCCCTCCCTGGAGTTAGGGTCTGCTCCAGATCTCCTATCTCAGGAGGACGGAATGTTATGGCATCCCAATCCCCAGTCTGTGCATCTCAGGGCTTGGTTGCTGAAGGCCTAGATCTCCATGATCTTAATCTCCCTCAGCAAGTAAAAGATATTCTTTTTGCTTCCAGGAAACCTTCCACAAGACGCTCTTATGCTTTCAAGTGGAAAAGGTTTACCATATGGTGTTCGCAAAAGGATCTTAACCCTCTTGCGATACCTCTGGAATCCTTGCTTGAATATCTCCTTCATTTATCCAATGCAGGACATAAGACTAACTCAGTAAGGGTCCATTTGAGTGCTATTACAACTTCATTTAAGCCTCTAAATGGATAGCCTATTTCCTCTCATCCTCTTATACAAAGATTTATGAGAGGCCTTCTTCTAACTAAGCCTCCCATTAGGCCACCACCGGTGACATGGGACTTAAACCTGGTTCTCGGGCAGCTCATGAAGCCACCCTTCAAACCTTTAGCTACTACCTCCTTAAAATTCCTTTCTTGGAAGGTTATCTTTCTTATTGCAATCACATCAGCACGTTGCATTAGTGAGTTGCAAGCGCTAGTAGCTAATCCACCTTATACAAGGTTCCATCATGACAAGGTAGTCCTTAGGACTCATCCACACTTTATGCCAAAGGTGGTCTCGCCTTTTCATCTGAACCAAGCGGTCTACCTACCTGTGTTTTTTCCAAGGCCTCATGCATCAAATGCAGAGAGGAATCTTCATACCTTGGACTGTAAAAGAGCTTTAGCCTTTTACTTACAAAGAACACAGCAACATAGAAAGTCCTCTCAACTCTTTGTTGCTTTTTATCCTTCTCATTTGGGACTTCCAGTCTCCAAAAGAACACTATCTAACTGGATTTCTCAGTATATTTCCTTCGCTTATCACAGTAAGAACCTTTCTCTGGAGGGCCATGTCACAGCTCACAATGTGAGAGCCATGGCAGCCTCAATGGCTCATCTGCACTCTGTCTATCGACGACATCTGTCGAGCAGCCACCTGGTCCTCGGTTCATTCTTTCACAGCCCATTACTGCTTGGACAAGAACTCCCACCGGGATGCCTTGTTTGGTCAGGCTGTTCTCCAACACCTATTCCATACCTAATCAACTCCTACCCACCATCCCTGATTGGATGCCAGAGATCCATGGGGGGAAGTGGAGCCCTTCTCAGGGACACACAACTTCTGGGATCTCTCCCTGGCATCTAAAGCTAGGGAGTCCCCATATGTGATGACTACATTCCTGCTTGTTCCTGGAGTTACTCACCTGTAACAGGTGATCTCCGGGAACAGCAGGATTTAGTCCTCACAACCCACCCACCTCCCCTAAGAGTTGCATCTCTCTATCTCTTTCCCTTTCCCTCTCTCTCTCTTTGTCTTAGCTTTAAAACTCAACTGGAGAGAGGCAGTTGGGAAAGGCTTGGAGGCAGCATGCAGGCGCTGTGGGATGCTCCCAAAAGCTTTCTAATTGGACGCTGAGGAGCGTTCCCGCGCAGGCTCCATCGGTATCGACGATACTCATATGTGAGGACTAAATTCCTGCTGTTCCCGGAGATCACCTGTTACAGGTGAGTAACTATGCTTTCTCAGCAGAGTCAGAGTGGATGCCGGAGAGTGGGAGCTGCATCCGGAAGTCTATGCCCAAATAGTTTGCTGTTGGGGGAGTCCCATAATGGATCTAATGGCGACCTTCCAGTCGGCAAAGGTCAGTCGTTTCTTCAGCAGCAGATGAGAAAGGATGTCAGTGGGCCTAGACGCGGTTCTACAGCCATGGCCTGTATCGGGCCTTCTTTATGTGTTTCCGCCATGGGCGCTGATCAGTCGGGTGATCCAGCGGATCGAGGCACATCCGGGAAGAGGTCTTCTGGTGGCACCAGATTGGCTAAGACAGCCGTGGTACGCGGATATGGTGCGTTGCCTGGACGGGGAACCCTGGCGGTTACGGGCCAGGGCGGATCTGTTGATACAGGGTCCTCTGTTCATGCCGCAAGTGTATCGATTCTCGCTTACGGTATGGCCATTGAAAGGGCTCGGCTGAGAAAGAAAGGTTATGCCCCGGTAGTTGTGGCTACATTGCTCAAGGCTAGGAAGCGCTCCACTTCCTTAGCGTATGTTAGAATCTGCCGTATATTTGAGGATTGGCGCTCGCGACGACAGATTCAGGCGTCTATGGTATCCATTCCTTCAATCTTGAGTTTTCTACAGGATGGTTTTGATAAAGGGCTTGCGGCCAGTTCCTTGTGTGTGCAGTTGGCTGCTCTTTCTTGTTACTGCGGTAAGATCCAAGGAGTTGGGCTCAGTGCTCATGCTGATGTGTTGCATTTTCTCAAAGCGGTTGCTCGGTTGCGACCGTCGCGTAGAGTGACGGTTCCGTCTTGGGATCTTAATTTGGTGTTTGCAGTTCTGGCCAAGCCTCCTTTTGAGCCGTTACATCGGGCTTCCGTGAAAGACTTAACGTTGAAGACCGTGTTTTTGGTAGCCATCTGTTCGGCTTGGCGAATTTTGGAGTTGCAGGCGTTGTCGTTCAGGCAGCTGTTTTTGTCTTTTTCTAGAGAAAAGGTGGTGGTGCGTCCAGTGCCATCATTCTTACCGAAGGTGGTTTCGCCTTTTCATGTAAATCAAACGGTGTCCTTACCGGTGTTGGGCGCGTTGGACGGGAGCGTGTCCAACCGCAGCTTGCGCCGTTTGGATATGAAGAGGGTATTATGTCAGTACTTGAAGTTGACTGAGGAGTTTAGGAAGTCGGATTGATTGTTCGTGTTGTTCGGAGGAGTGCACAAAGGCAAAGCTGCAGCGAAGGCTTCCATTGCGAGGTAGATTATTTATTTTATTTAACAATCTTTTATATACCGCTACCTTCCAGTGATCAGGAGCGGTTTACATATAACAGTCAAGGAAACAGGATAACATTACTGTTTTTACATTGAACATTGCATGAATTATGTACATCTTAACTGACACTTAAACTTTGGAGAACTATGTACAAACAACTATGTACAGGCAACATTAATGGATTTCAACGAGAGAGGTAGTTATTTGTAAACAACATCTTAGATAGTATTTAAGGTCATATTTTCATAGGACTTTGTGGTGTTAGGCTCATTGTGTTTTGTATTATCCTTTTTCATTTTGGTGTTGGGAATTCGCCAGTGGACCGTAGTGGGAGATAAAGAGGTGAGTTTTTAATGTTTTGCGTAGATCTTTAAGATTGGTTAAGGCTCTGATTTCATCGGGTAGGGAATTCCAGAGTATAGGGGCTGCGTGAGAAAACGCTTTTTTATTTGTTGTTTTTTTAGTCTTTGTGAACTCTTTTGGAATCCTTATTTTATTGGCATTGCCTCTTCTTTGAGTAGATTGGGGTGTGTCTTTAGTGAGTAGTTTGTTTAGAGTAGTTGGGGCAGTGTTATTTAAAGCTTTAAAGGTGGTTATTATTAATTTATAGTTTATTCTGCAATGAACAGGGAGCCAGTGTAGTTTGGCTAGATAGTGATATATGCTCAAATGGGTGTACCCTCATTATGGTTCTGGCTGCAGCATTTTGGGCCAGTTGGAGTCTTTTGATGTTTTGGTTAGTTGTGCCTAGTAGAGAGATTAGAGAGGCGATTGCTTCCGCCTATCTTATTCAGCATCGGTCGATTCCTGTGGGGTTGCGAGCTCATTCCACTAGAGCGCAGGCATCTTCCTGGGCGGAGTATGGTTTGGTTCCGCCAGGAGACATTTGTAGGGCAGCGACGTGGTCGTCGTTGCATACATTCAGTAAGCATTACCGGCTGGACGTCGCGGCGACGGAAGATGCCAGGTTTGGTTCTGTGGTGTTACACGCTGGCTGGAAAGGTCCCTCCCACTGATTACTGCTCTGGTACATTCCAGAGGTAGAGGACTGAACTGGAGGAACAATAAGGAAATGATAATTACACTTACCTGGTAATTGTAGTTCCTGGAGTAACGACAGTTCAGTCCTCATTCCCACCCGGGTGTATTGCATAGTAGCAGGTCGGTGACGTAATGACAGGATTTACTGGTAAGTTCATTTACACATGGTTTCCTTTGCACTATTTCCTAGCTGTGTCTCACAGCCTGGCGGGGAAGGGTGTAAGAGAGGTTTTAATAGTTAAGGATAGTTATGTTCACGTGTTATTGTTATGGCCACTTATTTGTTGCTCCTTTGAGTCTGCTTTGTTAAATAGTTCACACAGGGGGCTGATGGGAGTGGATGACGGTTATATCCAGTGATGTCATGATTCTGACATGCCAGTCTCCAAGCTGCAGGAGGAGGTTGACTACCCAGAGGTAGAGGACTGAACTGTAAGTGTAATTATCATTTTGAAACTATATTTTTTCTCTGTAGCTGAGACTTCAACTAGATCCCAGTAATTGTGGCTAAAGACAATCTGATCAGTTAAATTTAGGATACAAAAATCAATAGGTTTGTTTACTTTGACATTTCTGTGACACTGCACAAAGTTAATAGTGTTTGCCGTTTCCAAAGAATTGCTTGATTTATCAAGTGTGTGTTTTTAACCTCTTAAATCTAGGCTATTTGAGTTGAAAACTGAAATTCCAAGCTCTGCCTCCACAAGTACTAGTACTCCTCAGCCTGTCAATAATGCAGTGCACTATCTGGCACTTGCACTACACCAGATAGAGCAAGGCATAGAACGCAGGTTTCTTAAATCGCCACTTGGTAAGTACTCAATGCTTTTTATCCATTGTTTTCTATGATGTCTAGATTATAAAATTATATTTCATGGGAAAAGATGAAATAAGTTTAGACTATTAGGCTTCTTTGCTAATGCTGAGTTATTCTCAGTAGCTCATTAGTAAGATATTTATTTGTACTTTCTTCATACTACTGGTACGCTACCCCGGGGAAATAAAGAATGTGTTTATTTTCTGTGTTCACTAGTTTGGAAAAAATGATTGAGCATTCTCTTTCAACAAATAGGATGAAGCCAATCTTACATGTGGGGTGATATCACATAGCACCAAACATAAAGTGTGCCTGAGCTTTGGATGGCAAAACCTAGAAGACCTCTCTGCATATTGTGGTAGGCACTTCCTAGGCAGCGTTTTTCAAGGCCCCCTCAGACTGCCTTCATTTAAGGAACAGAGTGGATGTGACCATTTCTGCAGCTGTTCTTTGCTCCTCACTTGCAAGGCTCCCTCAGAATTGGATTTTCGTTTCCCTGTAGCTTTCAGGTTTTCACCTTCACTTGGACATTTTGAGTTATTTTTAGACTTAAAGATAATTTTTCAATTTTATCTCTTGAGCACAATTTTCCTCACAGTGGCCAACAAGACCACAAGGTGCCCTACTTGTGACAGGAATGTATCTATTCCATATTGTCTTGCTAGACCAGTCCAGACAAGTAGGTTGTGTTCCTCTACCAGCAGAGATGAAGACAGATAAAAGATTCCAGAGGCTTCTTATGATCTCATCCTGCAAGAATAGCTGATGGAATTAGGGGCACATCTCCGTATTTCTCTGTCTCCAGCAGACGGTGGCTGCAAGCTGATGCACACTCGTGAAAATTCTTGGAAATATTTGATTTAACTTGTGAGTAACTGCCTTTTGCGGCAGCTTTCGCAATGGAGCCCAACGCTGGCAGACTCCTAGAGTCGCTCTTAACCCTTTCCAGGCCGAGCCCAAAACTCTTGGGATCTAAAATTCTGACTAAATATTCCTATCAAATGGTATATAATACATGACCATAGCAGAAGGAAAATCACTATTAGAACATATTGAATAAGACGGGTACAATTTTCCTGAAATATGCAAACATTAACCCGGCTGCAGAATGTGGATTAAAATAGGCCTTCAAAGGGTTAAAACCGGTGCTCTTTTGGCTATTGCCAGATGGAGAGGGAGAATTGGTTCAGCTCCTCATCCTTATCTGGATAAGGGCCAGTTGAGCAGCCAGAAGTTTGGAGAAGGATCCCTCGCCTCGAACAACTTCAGTGCCCTCTCCCATCTTCATCCCTCCAGCTCTCTCCCAAAGATTAGAGGAAGGCTCTTCAGAGTTGTGTCTGCAGGCCCTGCCAGCAGAAGAGTAGCACTGAGCCCAGCATAATTTCTGTCCTGGGCTCCCCGGGGGGGGGTGAGAGTACCATATTTGTCTGTCTTCTGCTGGGCAGGTCCTCTCTGGTTTCAGATCATTCAAGACATCTGTTGGTGAGGCATGGGTTTTTTCATGCCTGTTCCTGCCTCGTTGTGCTGCTTGCGCTCGTTGGCTGTGCTACGCACATGGGTATGTGTATCTACTGCATGCCAGTTTTGTGCACCTTGGCCCTGTGCATGGCTGTTGCGCACCTGGAATCTGTGCACAGCTATTGTGTGTGGTGGTGATGCCCATGAGATTGGAACGTGCCTTAAAGCATGACTTACTAGCGCAAGTTGAAAGGTGCCTTACAAACGCGGCTGGGCTGCTGGCAATGCATAAGGCCTCCTTTTTTGTAATGGGCGCAGACCACCTTCTAACAAAAGCTGCCTGGTCTGTGGCAAGCAGAGAGTTGCATCATTTGATTCCAACTTCTTTGGTTCCTGCATGGAGGCTTTGGATGCACCCTTGGAGGGCCTGTTTCCCCCACCCCTGGCAGCAGGGGGCACAGATGCCCTGATCTTGTCATCCTTGCTACAAGAGGCAGAAGATGCAATTGTAGAAAAAAGATGAGTCACAAGTCTTGGAGGAGTCCTGTACATTCCTCATCTCTTCAGGGGCCAGTAGCAGGCCTACCCCCCACTGATGAGGGGAGGCAAATTCTGACAAGGAACTCCTAGTCTTCAGGTTGTTCTCCCTAGAATTCATTTCCTTTCTTCAGCAAGCTTATTTCTTCTAGCAAGGCAATTCAGACTCTGATTTTGGAGGGGTTTTCTCGGTTGCTCTCTGCCAAGTTGGAGGAGGACCCTGTGGCGCAGGATAACTGAGGCACAGTTTAGGGCTCTGCCGCCTAAGTGATCTCGGTGGAGATTTGAATCTTCAGGTTCAGACCGTCTCTCCTTTGCACAGAGTTCAGTTTACAGCTTCAATGAGGATGCCAGTTTTGAGGATGGAATATCTTCTTCGGAGGACCAGGATGATTCCCTTATCTGCCTATTCAGGAAAAAAGAACTGTGGCATTGAATTGTTCAAGTGTCTTCCACTCCTCAATTGGCAGATTTTCCAGCAATGGAGCAGACACCGCAGGCATACCCCCACTCACAGCGGTTTGGAAACCTATGAGGGCCTTGCCCTTTCTGGAGGTTATCAAGAGCATGGTCTGCTCGGACTGGGACCTGCCTGATTCCCCATTGAAAGAGGTCAGGATTACGAAGAAACTGCCGTGTGGTTGAGCATGCTTTAAGTGGATGCGCATGTGAAGGGTTGTATAGCTCTCAAAGATCACTTAGATCGCATGATGGAAGCTCTCCTTAAGAATCAGGTTTTGACTTATTCTGTTGTTCTCCAGATAGTGGTTTGTGCGGGTCTGATGAATCGTGCACTCTTAACTTCTCAATACTCTGTCCTCGCTTGGATTTAGGGGGTTCTGTTCTCTCCTGGTTTCCTTCTTATCTTTCCTATCGCACTTTTAGTGTATGTCCTTTGGGAAAAAGCAGGAAGTCGGTCCTCACATATGGGTGATGTCTGCGACAACGGAACCCCCGTGGAAGCATCTCCCCAGCTTTCAAAGAAAGCCTTTGAGAGATGCACCATACATGTGTGGTCCCCTTGCCTCAGTCTCCTTTTTTCCGCAGAGCCCTCCAGACATCTCTCCAGTTTGCCCCAGAAAAAGTGTGATTTTTTTTTTTTTAAAATAAACTTCTGTCCGTTTTGTGTACCGGTTCCTTCCCTCTCTGAGCCAGCTCACCTCTGCGTCGCTCCTTGGGTTCATTCTCGTTTTTTATCTTCAGGTGTCCCTCAACCAGCATTTACGCCCTTTTTCGGCCAGAGGCCTCGGACCCTTGCTGGGTGGTAGGGACCTTTTTTTTTCAATAGCTTCCAGTGGCTTTAAGAAGTGCAGTCTGTGCAGCAAAATGATGTCCCTCGCTGATCTGCATGACTGCTGCCTCTGGTGCCTCGGCCTGGAACACGACGACTCTGATTGTGAACTATGCAGAACCATGCCCTCAAAGACCCTAAAGAGCCGTCACTAGCAGCAGGAGAAATTCTTCCGAAAGTAAGATTCTGCGCTGGAGTCTCAGGCGACATCATGCTCTGTGCCCTGCGAAGCCTGAGCCTCCTCAGTCCCACAGCTGCAGTTCCTCAGAGGAAATCTCCAAAGGTGGAATGCAGTCAAAACCCTTGAAGACTGCCTCGGAAGATGGGTTCGGGAAGAAGGGAAAATCCCACTCCAGGCCCTGCAGTCCCCAGTGTGAATCTGAGGAGTCAGAGCAGAGCAGCCTCACAAGCGCCCCACAAGGAGTCATCGACATCCGAGGTCAACCTCATCAAGGACTCGCCCTCAACAGTATCACCGCTGGGCCCAAAATCCTCAGTGCCCACGTCGAAGGCTGCGGACCCAACTGGCATGAAGACCAGGTTGGTAGTCTTAGAGAGCAATATTTCGCCCTTGTGGCCATGCAGTGTGCGTTTATGTCCGCTTTATCTGCACTGGTTATGGGACTCTAGACATCGAAAACTTTCCTGGACACTAAGCCGTTCCTCGAGTGCCACCCGCCTCTAAAGACCCAATATCTCTGGACAAGGTCTGGTCCCATTCCTCGGGACACTGGTCCTCTCCAGTGAGCATCCACAGCTCAGGCCGCAGATCCTTTAGAGGTCTCGGACCGTCCAGTGCAGACCTCAACTATGGTGAACACAGAGCTTTGGACTCATACTCAGACTCCGAGTCTGAATGGGAGAGCGAGGACGAGGAGTCCCTGGACACTCAGCGACACCGAGACAAGCCTTCAGACCCGTCTTCTCTGGTATCCGAGTGCCATTTCCCGCACAAGGATGTCTTCCTCGACTTTGTGCGGGATATGACTAAGGCTCTCACCATTAGGACTGAGGCTGAAGACCATAAGAACAGAAGATATGCCATACTGGGTCAGACCAAGGTCCATCAAGCCCAGTATCCTGTTTCCAGTAGTGGCCAATCTAGGTCATATGTACCTAGCAGTTTCCCAAAAGACACATACTTGTATTGGGGCAAGCAGTTGATATCCCGGGTCCCCTTTAATATAATGGTTTATGGACCTATCCTCCAGGAACTTGTCCAAACCTTTTTTTAAACCCAGCTACACTAACAGCTGTTACTACATCCTCCAGTAACAATTTCCAGAGTTTGATTACACGTTGAGTGAAAAAATCCTTTTTCTTATTAGTCTTAAATAGGTTACCCTGTAGCTTCATTGCTTGTCTCCTAGTCTTTCTATATATTGATTGCGTAAACAATCTATCTACGTTTACCCGTTCCACTCCATTAATTTATCAGTCTCTATCATATCTCCCCTCAGCCGTCTCTTTTCCAGGTTGAAGAGCCCTAACCTTTTTAGCCTCTCTTCATAGGGTTATCCTTCCATCCCTTTACCATTTTGGTGGCTCTTCTCTGTACCTTTTCTAATAACGCTAAATCCTTTTTAAACAGCGACCAGAAACGCACACTGAATTGCGGTTGCACCATGGAACGATACAGAGGCATTATATTATCCTTTGTTTTATTCTCCATTCCTTTCCTTATAATACATAGTATTCTGTTTGCTCTCTTGGCTGCCGCTGCACATTGGGCAGAGGGTTTTAACATGCTATCCATGATGACGCCTAAATCTTTTTCTTGGGTGGTGGTTCCTAATGTGGAACCTTGCATCGTGTAACCATACTTTGGGTTGTTCTTTCCTAGGTGTATAACTTGGCACTTGCCCACATTAAATTTCATCTGCCATTTGGATGTCCAGTCTTCCAATTTATCAGGGTCCTCGTTCAATTTTTCACAATCCTCATGTGTTTTAACAACTTTGAACAATTTTGTGTCATCTGCAAATTTGATTACCTTACTAATTATTCCCATTTCCAGGTCATTTACGAATATGTTAAAAAGCAGCGAATCCAGCACAGATCTCTGGGGTACTCCACTATTCACCTTTCTCCATTGAAAAACTTGGCCATTCAGCCCTACCCTCTGCTTTCTATCTTTTAACCAGTTCCTGATGCACAAAAGTAGACTGCCTCCAATCCCATGACTTTTTAATTTCACCAAAAGCCTCTCATGAGGGAACCTTGTCAAAGACTTTCTTAAAATCCAGATATACTACATCAACCAACTCAGCTTTGTCTACTTGTTTGTTCACACCTTCAAAAAAACATAACAGATTAGTAAGACAAGACCTTACTTGGCTAAAGCTATGTTATCTGTCTCCCATTAAGCCATGACAAGTTCAGTAATGTTGTTCTTTATAATGGTTTCTACCATTTTTCCTGGTAGTGACGTTAGGCTCACTGGTCTCTAGTTTCCCAGATCACCCCTTGAACCCTTTTTAAAAATTGGAATTATATTGGCCATCCTCCAATCTTCAGGTATTACAAATGATTTTAATGATAGCTCACAGATTACTAATAGGTCTGCAATCTCATATTTCAGTTCTTTCAACACCGGTCCTGGTGATTTGCTACTCTTCAGTTTATCAAATAGTTGTTATACATCTTCACGGTGTATCGATATTTCTTTCAAGTCTTCTGTGGCATCACCTTTAAATACCATTTCAATCATGGGTAACATGCTTACATCTTCCTCAGTAAAGACCGAAGCGTAAAATTCATTCTCCAGGAACAAGCAGGAAGTCAGTCCTCATATATGGGTGACGTTGGAGCCGACGGAACCCTCGTGCGGAGCAATTCCCCAGCTTTCAAAGAAAGCCTTTGGTATTGCATCGCGCATGCGCGGTCCCCTTCCTGCCCAAGGGTGCCATCTTGCTCAGTCTTCTTTTTTCTGCGGAGCCCAATGGACGTGGTCCCATTTTCACCGTGGAAAAAGTAGAAAAGTTGAATTATTTCTTTCAACTTCCCAGTTCGACAGAGTTACCCATTCCCGCCTTCGGCTCGGTACACTGGTATCGAGTCCGGTCATATTTTCATTTTTGTCCTTCGTGACTAGCATTCGTGCTCTTTTTATTTTTCACTGGCAGCCCGGTCGTTTGACCTTTCAGGGGCCCTTTTTCCCCCGATGGCTGCCAGCGGGTTTAAAAAGTGTGATCGGTGTAAGAAGCTGATGTCTCTCACCGACACACACGACTGCTGCCTCCAATGCCTCGACCCTGACCATGACCCGGTGGTCTGTGGGCTGTGTGGTAAGATGTCTTCGAAATCTTTGAAGAGCAGGCAGCATCAGCGTGACAGGATTTCTCCTGAGTCCGCATCCGCACATGCCCAGACCGCATCAGAAGCCTCGACATCTCGGGCCTCGGAGCCCGAGCACCGTCGTGTGTGTTCTGAGCGGGGTCTCCCTCCAGGGAACACCGGAGGAAGAAAAACCTCGTGAGGGCGGCATCGCTGGACGCCTCTGATCGGCTTGGGCCCTCGGGTTCCAGGCTGCGGAGCCCGGACTGCCACCCCGGGTCCTTGGAGTTGGAGCGGCTGGCTAAATAACCTCGCAAGGAGCCAGAGACGTTGGTCAAGGTAACTTCTGTTGTACTCATGGACTCTCCTCCGGGAGAGCCGGTGTCAGGCCCGATGATGTTGAGACCTGATCCGGGAGCTGCGGAGCCTTCTGAGCTCGATCTCAGGTTGGCGGCCCTGGAGAGCAGCATGGCTGCCTTCATGGAGCAGCAGCAGGAACTGATGGCGGTCCGGTCCATCCGCCCTGACCACTGGGACTTCGACGTCGAAGTCGACACCGGAGGCTGAGCCGATCCTCGGCCAAGGTCCCCCTTGACCTCCCGTTCAGGACCTAGGTTGTCAACGCAGGTGCCCTCGGCGTCGGGGCGGTCGGGCTCGAAGCCCTCGAGGCTGGAGCCCATCGAGTCCTCCTCGGAGGACTCGGCGTGGTAGACAGAGGAGGAAGACTCCCTAGATAGCTACCGAACCCGATGTATCCCATTGGACTCTCCAGGTTCGAAGCCTCGGAATAGGTCCCCTCCGGAGGACACTCGGTTCTCGGACTTCGTCAGGGACATGGCCAAGGCTTTGGCATTCCCTGCAGACGCCGAGGAGGGAGCCTCGAGCCGAGGAGCTCGATGCCCTCCAGTATGACTCTCCCCCGAAGGAAGCCCTTACTGTACCGGTGCCTCCGATGTTGGAACGGCTGATGTTCCACATGTGGGAGTCCCCGGCCTCGATGCCGGTGCTCAGCAAGCGGGTCGATTCCATTTATCGAGTCCGCAAGAGTCCTGGGTTCCAGAAAGCACAGCTGCTGCACAACTCCATGGTTGTGGAATTGGCCATGCAACAGCTGAAAAGCCAAAAGGCGCACTTCTTGGTGCATCCTGGCCGGGAGGCCCGGAACCTGGACGCCCTCAGCAGAAAGTGCTACCAGGGCTTGATGCTGTCATGCTGTGTCGAAACCTAACAGCTGTACATGGGCATGTACTTGCGGGACCTGGCAAAGGAGATTGCCAGGTTCTCAGCTGGTCTCTCCAAGGAACCCTTGCAGCGCTTCAAAGCCTTGCCCACGGGGATCAGAGAGTGCTCAAAGTTAATGTTTCGAGCAGCTTACGAAGGCTTTGAGGCTTCGGCCCGAGTAGCTGCGGCCAGCATCGGTGCACGCCGTCAGGCCTGGCTCATGTCATCAGACCTGGAGCCATGGGTTCAGGACAAGTTGGTCGATGTCCCGTGCCAAAGAGACAACCTCTTCTGCAAAGCCATGACTGAAAAAGCTGCACAAATCGAGTCTGAGTATTTGACCCGGACAAGGTTGTAGAAGAAGACATCTGCACCTTCTCACAAGAAGAAGGCCTTGGGGGAAAAAGCCCTTTTTCCTGAGAAAGGGTGCGACTTACAGAAACTACCCCACTTACCAGGCCGCCCCAGCTCCCCAACAGGGGCAGCAGGCCAGGGGACAGGGGCATGGCCCACGTAAGCAGAGGACCCCCAAGCCTCCAGCTCCGGCTCCTACCCAGCCGGGAGGGTTTTTTTGACTTCCAGTGCATAGCTCCTCTCCCACCAGTGGTTTGGCCCTGCACAGGAGGAAGGCTTGCCCTGTACGCTCACAGGTGGCCAGCCATTACTACCGACGCCTGGTTTTGAAAATAGTCCAGCAGGGCTATTTACTTCATTTCAACCAGGTGCCCACCTCCTTTTTCCCAGGAGAGCCTCTCAGGCCCCCTCTTCACAGGAACCACCTCCTGCAGGAATTGACAGGTCTGCTAAAGGATCAGATGGTGGAACCGGTGCCCCGCCACCTGCAAGGGCGCACGGCCTTCTACTCCAGGTATTTCCTCATACCAAAAAGAAAAGGAGGCCTTCGCCCCATCCTAGACTTGCGAAATCTGAACAAGTTCCTGGAGAGGGAGAAGTTCAAGATGCTTTCCCTTGGGACCCTACTGCCTTACCTCCACCAGGGAGACTGGCTATGCTCCTTAAACTTAAAGGATGCTTATACTCGCATCCTCATACACCCAGACCACAGACAATATCTCAGGTTTGTGGTCGGAGGAAACCACTTCCAGTACAAGGTGCTTTCCTTTGGCCTAGCTTCCGCTCCCAGAGTATTTACCAAATGCCTAGCAGTGGTGGCGGCCTTCCTCAGAAGCCAGGGTGTCTTTGTCTTTCCATACCTGGATGACTGGCTCATCAGGGGCCAATCGGCGCAGGAGGCACAGCAGGCCACTGCTCGCACAGTCACCCTGCTCCAGCACCTAGGGTTTTGTTATAAATCATGAAAACTCCACTTTACTCCCCACTCCGAACTTGGAGTTCATAGGGGCAAGACTGGACACAAGTCAGGCAAGGACTTACCTACCACTGGATAGGGCAAGGCACTTGCTGGACTTTGTCCAGCAGGTGCAGCACAGACCTCAAGTCTCCACAAGGCTTTTCCTACGCCTCCTGGGCCATATGGCCTCCACGGTGCATGTTTATTTATTTATTATTTCAACTTCTTATATACCGCACTCTTCGACATCAGCGCGGTTTACAGATAACATGAAGAAACCAGAACAACAGGCTGTTTGGTATTACATATAACAGGAGTATCAACTTGGATAACATGGGAGAACTATTTACATGGAGTATATAATCTATTAACTAGATAAAATGCTCGAACTATTTACATAAAATTAGCAGGAATACTTGGGAAAAGGAGAGAGGCTGTGGATTTGTGGGTTGTATTAGGGTGGGGCTATTATGTTACGCTTCATGTGGGGTAGTATTTGATGAAAAGGTGCAGTTTAAGGGCCTTTCTGAACTGGGTTAGGTTGGTTATGGCGCGGAGATCAGGTGGGAGAGAATTCCAGCATTTTGGTGCGCTAAACATGAAAGCTCTGTTTGACGTTGATAGGCTGCACGTTGTTATAGCCTTTGGGGTTGTTAGTGAGTTTAATGCTGCCTGTCTCCTATTTCTGTTTGATGGGACGGTTTGGATGAGTTTAGAAAGTGATGTGGACGATAAACCATTTATGGCCTTAAAAGTGAGAGTGAGGGTTTTGAATGTAAGTCTTCCGTGTATAGGGAGCCAATGGAGCTGTTTGAGGATAGGTGTGATGTGTTCATTTTTGGGCGCTCCTAGGAGAACCCTGGCAGCGGTGTTCATGGCAAGCTGTAAGGAGCTTACGGTGGATTGTGGGAGTCCTTGTAGAATGGAGTTGGCGAAGTCGAAATGCGGTAGTATCTGAGCTTGGTAGATGGTTCTGAAGTCTTTGTGGTCTAGTAGGGGACGTAGGTGTCTAAGCGTGCGTATTTTGAAGTACACAGATTTTACGATATTGTTTGTGTGATTTCATATCGAGCCTATGGTCTAGTGTGACTCCGAGGTATTTTATTGTTTCCTTGGTGCCTAGGTCAGCTCCCTTGACACTTATGTGTGGTGGTGGAGTGAAGTTGGGGTCTCTTGTGATAAAGAGAACCTCAGTTTTCTTTTGCTGAATGTGGAGGTTCTGTGACAGGAGCCATTGTGAGACTGCGTCAAAGCAGTTTGTTATAGGCAATAAATCCATTTGCATTGTGGAAAATGGCATGTAGAGTAGGATATCGTCAGCGTATATCATACATTTCACATTGAAAGACCTGATGATATCGCAGATAGGCTGCATATAGATGTTGAACATGAGGGATGAAAGTGAGGACCCTTGCGGAACGCCTTGTCTTTGATGGAAGAGTTTTGATTCTCCTGTTGCAGATTTAACGTATTGCATTCTGGTATCAAGGTATGATTTACACCATTCATGTGCTGAGTTGCATATGCCTTTTTCTTTCAGTCGACTGAGGAGGATCTCGTGATTTACCGAGTCAAACGCTGCTGCTATATCCAAGAAGATTAGCACAACGCCTTGTCGGATGTTGTCTATGGTATTGAGAACATCATTGAAGAGCGTGGTAAGCAGTGTCTCAACGCCATGGAATTCTCTGAAGCCGTGTTAAGAATGGTCTAGAGGGGCTGCGGAGTCAATGTGGTCTTGTGCATGTGACTCCATATGCTCGATTCCACATGTGCACAGCTTAATGGAGCCTCAGAGACCAGTGGACGCAAGTCACTGGCCACCTCAGAGACAGGGTAGCGATTTCCAAGCTGCTGGTGACAGCCTTACAGTGGTGGCTTCACCCCCCCAACTTGCTTCAGGGAGTATCATTCCAACCTCCCTCTCACACCAGAGTGCTGACGACAGATGCCTCTTTGCTGGGTTGGGGAGCCCATTGTTCAGGGTTCATGCACTCAGGGTCTGTGGTCCTCGCGAGAGGCCGCAATTCAAATCAATCTGCTAGAGCTTCGAGCCATCCGCCTAGCTCTTCAAGCCTTCTGTCATCTTCTTTCACATCAGTCGGTGCTGATTCAGACAGACAATCAGGTAGCAATGTTCTACATCAACAAACGGGGTCACAGGATCTCGCATCCTCTGCCAGGAAACTCTGGACCTCTGCTCTTTTGCAGTGGCGCATCACATGTCCCTAAAGGCAATTTATCTGCCAGGTCAGGAGAACCTCCTGGCCGATAAGTTGAGCAGGATTCTTCAGCCTCACGAATGGCAACTGAATCGGGATGTAGCCCAGCAGATCTTCAACCGCTGGGGTCTCCTATCCATGGATCTCTTTGCCAGTCCACAAAACAATCAGTTGCCCAGGTTCTGCTCGAGGCAGCCGCATCCGCTGAGCGTGGCGGCAGATGCTTTCCTGATTTCGTGGGCACAGGGCCTTCTCTATGCGTTCCCGCCCACGCCCCTGGTGGCACGCACTCTGTTCAAGATTCTTTGGGACAAGGCCTCTGTCATCCTGGTAGCCCCCAGGTGGCCCCGACAGCCTTGGTTCCCTCTTCTCCTTCAACTGGCAGTTGAGGCTCCACTTCCACTGGGGGTGCAGCCTGACCTCTTTACCCAGGAACAGGGTTCCTTGCTACACCCCAATCTCAGGTCCCTCAACTTAATGGCCTGGCTGCTGAGAGGGCAGTATTTACTCCTCTACTCCTTCCCAAGAAGGTTGAGGAGGTGCTGCTGGCCTCTAGGAGGCAATCCATTTGAAAATCCTACGCTTTCAAGTGGCGTAGATTTGAAGGGTGGTGTACCCTAAATAAGGAAAACCCATTCACTTGTCAAGTACCTCAGGTATTGCAGTACTTGCTCCACCTCTCAGACTTAGGCCTCAAGTCCAACTCTGTCAGGGTCCACCTGAGTGCGCTATCAGCTAACCACTCTCCAGTGGATGGGCAACCTCTTACAGCTCACCCTTTGGTATCCCGATTTCTCAGAGGCCTCCTACTCTTGAAGCCTCCGGTTCGCCCACCGGCTACAGAGTGGGACTTAAATGTGGTCTTGCAGCTGCTTACTTGCCCACCTTTTGAACCAATGTCCACCTGTCATCTCCGCTTCCTTTCCTGGAAAGCACTCTTTTTGGTGGCACTCACGTCTGCTCGACGTGTGAGCGACCTGCAAGCTTTAGTATCGGATAGACCATATACACGGTTTTACAAAAACAGGGTGGTCCTACGTACTCACTCCAAGTTCCTCCCAAAAGTGGTTTCCTCGTTTCACCTTAACCAAGAGGTGGTTCTTCCAACCTTCTTCCCCAGGCCACATACCAGCAGGGCAGAAGCGGTTCTGCATATCCTGGACTGTAAGAGGGTGCTCGCCTTCTACCTGGAATGTACGCGGGGACATCGGAGGGCTTCCCAGCTCTTCGTTTCTTATGACCCTAGTAAACTGGGTATACCTGTCTCCAAGCGCACGTTATCCACCTGGGTGGCAGACTGCATTGCCTGGGTGTACAGGGCAGCTGACCTCCAGCTGCAGGGCCGAATCACGGCCCACTCTGTCAGGGCTAAGGCTGCATCAGTGGCTAACCACCGCTCTGTTCCATTGGCAGACATCTGCCAGGCTGCAACTTGGTCTACAAGCCAGACTTGCAGCCCACTACTGCCTGGAGAGAGAGTCCCGGCGAGACAGTGTTTTCGGTCAGGCGATACTCCATAACCTATTTAAGGTTTAGGCAACTCCTACCCTCCGACACTTTGGTGTCAGGCTACTGGGGAGGGTTGCGTTCTCGGAGAAAAATTCTATCACTGCTGCTGCGGCTCTTCTAGAGGGAGCCATTTTCAGCTATGGGTTCTCGGTAGCCTATAGCTAGGGAGTCCCATATGTGAGGACTGACTTCCTGCTTGTTCCTGGAGAAAGCGTAGTTACTCACCTGTAACAGGTGTTCTCCAGGGACAGCAGGAATCAGTCCTCACAACCCTCCCTCCTCCCCGGGAGTTGCAGTCCTTTGATTAATTTTTTCTCATTTTTGCTGTCTTTTTAGCTATGTCATCTGACTGAGCAAGATGGAACCCTTGGGCGGAAAGGGGACCGCGCATGCGCGATGCAATCCCAAAGGCTTCTTTGAAAACCGGGGAATTGCTCCGCACGAGGGCTCCATTGGTGCCAATGTCACCCATATGTGAGGACTGATTCCTGCTGTCCCTGGAGAACACCTGTTTACAGGTGAGTAACTACGCTTTCAATCTCTCAGCTATGGCCTTGTCCCCTCTTAGTACCCTTTTTACCTCTATCATCTAATGGTCCGTCTGAGTCTGTCACAGGTTTTTTGCTACGAATGTACTTGGAAAAGTCTTTATTATGCGCTTTTGCTTCCACAGCAAGCTTCTTTTCAGATTCTCTCTTTGCCTGCCTTATCAATGCCTTGCATCTAACTTGCCAGTGCTTATGTTTATTTATTTACATTCTCTTATATAACGCGCTATTCTGCATCAATGCGGTTTACATTGAACAAACTGAAATTACATTGAACAGGGCATTATAACTTGGAGATAACTATTTTACAGGGATCATGGGCTATGGAGGGTTAAGTGGCTTGCCCAAGACCACAAGGAGCACCTGTGGGACTAGAAACCACAGTCCTTCCGGCCCAAGGTTGCTGTCCTCTAGTGGGATTTGTCCTCTAGTGGGATGTTGTTTCCAGTTTTCCTCATTTAGCTCCCTTTTCCATTTCCTGAAAGTTGTTTTTTGGCAACAGCAGCCTCTCTGACCTTACCTTTAAACCACGCTGGCAGTTTTTTGGATTTGGTTCCACTTTTCTTAAAGTGTGGAATACAGCTGATCTGGGCTTCCAAGATAGTATTTTTAAACAACACCCATGCTTGATGTAAATCTTTAACCTTTGCCAACTGCTCCTTTTAGTTTTTTTCTTAACTATTTTCTTCATTATATCATATCATCTCCCTTTTGAAATTTAAAAGGTAGTACTGTGGATTTCTCCAGGAAAAAGCAGGAAGTCAGTCCTCACATATGGGCGAGATCAGCACCGATGAAGCCCTACTGGAAGCATCCTCCCAGCTTTCAAAGGAAGTCCCTGGGAGATGCCACCACGCATGCGTGGTCCCCCTCCCACCCATCGGTGCCATCCTGCCCAGTCTTTTTTTTTCTGCGGAGCCCTTCAGCTGTTTGTCTGGCTTGGCTCTGGATAAAAATAGATTTTTTTTTCTCTCCGGGTTTCATACTCACGTACGGTATTGCACCGGTATTCTTCCTGCCTGCTAACCTAGTTGCCTCGGCGTCGAGTTCGGTTCCCTTTGGCAGTCTTTCATTCTTTCCTTTCCTGGCATCTTGGTGCCTTTTTTCCCCACTGGCAGCTCGGAGAGTCTTCGACCTCACACTGGCTACCAGTGGCTTTAAGACGTGTGATCGGTCTTCTAAAATTGTCTTTGACAGACACACATGACTGCTGTCTCCCCTGCCTTGGGCCAGACCATGACACAGCAGCCTGAGGTCTCTGCAACAGGATGTCCAGTAAAGCCCTAAAGAGCCACCAGCAGCAGCATGATAAGTATTTCCCCAAGTTCCCAATGCCTCTGAAGGCCAGGGCCTTAGAGGCCCCTACATCTCGGGCAGAACCTTCCGAGTCCAAGCTGCATCGTGGGTCCTCAGAAAAGGGCCCTCCTCGTGGGAACCCAGGAAGAACAAACCGTCGAAGGAGACGTCCTTGGATGGTTCAGACTGGCCTTGTGCTCCCTGGGCCCAGTCCTGCAGTCCGAGATGTTTGTCCAACGCATCAGAGAAGGAGCAGCCTCCAAAGGTCCCCTGGAGAGATCTGACCGTGGACCGGCCTCGGTCCCCAGACACTATCCATAAGAACATAACATAAGAACATAAGAGATAACATACTGGGTCAGACCAAGGTCCATCAAGCCCAGTATCCTGTTTCCAACAGTGGCCAATCTAGGTCATACGTACCTAGCAGTTTCCCCAAAAGACACAGGTTCCACAGTGCTTTTATTGGGTCAAGCATTGATATCCTGGGTCCCTTTTTTAATAATGGTTTATGGACCGTTCCTCCAGGAACTTGTCCAAACCTTTTTTTAAACCCAGTTACACTAACAGCCTTTACTACATCCTCTGGTAACAAATTCCAGAGTTTGATTACACGTTGAGTGAAAAAATATTTTCTCTTATTAGTCTTAAATAGTTTACCCTGTAGCTTCATTGCATGACCCCTAGTCTTTCTATATTCTGATAACGTAAACAATCGATCTACGTTTACCCGTTACACTCCGTTCATTAATTTATAGACTTCTATCATAGTTCCCCTCAGTCGTCTCTTTTCCAGGTTAAAGAGCCCTAACCTTTTTAGCCTTTCTTCATAGGGGTATCCTTCCATCCCCTTTACCATTTTGGTGGCTGCTCTTTGAACCTTTTCTAATAACGCTATATCCTTTTTAAGATACGGTGACCAGAATTGCACACAATATTCAAGGTGCGGTCGCACCATGGAACGGTACAGAGGCATTATAGTATCTTTTGTTTTATTTTCCATTCCTTTCCTTATGATACCTAGCATTCTGTTTGCTCTCTTGGCTGCCGCTGCACACTGGGTGGAGGGTTTTAACATGTTATCCACAGTGACGCCTAAATCGTTTTCCTGGGTGGTGGTTCCTAATGTGGAACCTTGCATCGTGTAACCATACTTTGGGTTTTTCTTTCCTAGGTGCTTAACTTTGCACTTGTCCATATTAAATTTCATCTGCCATTTTGATGCCCAGTCTTCCATTTTATAAAGATCCTCTTGCAATTTTCCACAATCCTTATGGGTTTTAACAACTTTAAATAGTTTTGTGTCATCTGCAAATTTGATAACCTCACTCGTTTTTCCCTTTTCCAGGTCATTTATGAATATGTCAAAAAGCAACGGACCCAGCACAGATTCCTGGGGTACACCACTATTCACCTTTCTCCACTGGGAAAATTGGCCATTTTGCCCTACCCTCTGCTTCCTATCTTTTAACCAGTTCCGGATCAACAATACTGCACAGCCTCCTATCCCATGACTCTTTAGTTTTGCCAAAAGTCTCTGATGAGGGACCTTGTCAGAGACTTTCTGAAAGTCCAAATACACTATATCAACCGACTCACCTTTGTCTACCTGTTTATTCACACCTTCAAAAAAACATATCAGATTAGTAAGACAAGATCTGCCTTGTCTAAGGCCGTGTTGGCTGTCTGCCATTAAGCCATGACTATCTACATGTTCAGCAATTTTGTTCTTTATGATGGTTTCTACCATTTTTCCCAGTACTGACATCAGGTTCACGGGTCTGTAGTTTCCCGGATCACCCCTGGAACCCTTTTTAAAAATTGGCGTTAAGTTCGCCATCCTCCAATCTTCAGATATTACAAATGATTTTAATGAGAGTTCACAGATTACTAATAACAGGTATGCAATCTCATATTTCAGTTCTTTCAACACCCTTGCATGTATATCATCCTGTCCAGGTGATTTGCTACTCTTCAGTTTATCAAATAGTTGTAATACATCTTCCCGATGTATCAATATTTCCTTCCTTCAATTCTTCTACTCCTTTAAATACCACTTCATTCATCCCTACATCTTCCTCAGTAAAGAGCGAAGCAAAGAATTCATTCAGTCTCTCCGCTATTGCCTTGTCACCTCTTATTGTCCCTTTAACCCCTCTATCATCTAATGGACCAACTGACTGTCTCACAGGTTTTTTGCTACGAATGTACTTGAAACAGTCTTTATTATGCATCGATACCGGGGTAATTGAAATCACCCATTATTATTACTGTGCTGTATCTTTTGTTAGCTTCCTTGATTTCTTTGAGCATTTCATCATTCATTTGTTCATTCTGGCTAGGCGGTTTCTAGTGCACCCCCACCGCCATCGCCTTCCCCTTTTTACATGGAATTTCAATCCATAGAGATTCTACAGCAAATTTTGGTTCCTGCAAAACTTTAATCTTTTCTGACTCAATGCCTTCTCTAACATAGAGTGCAACCCCTCTGCATCATTACGATATAGTTTGTACCCTGGTATCACAGTGTCCCACTGGTTGTCCTCCTTCCACCATGTCTCTGAGATTCCAATCATATCTAACTTCTCATTTAGTGCTATATATTCTAACTCTCCCATCTTATTTTTTAGACTACTAGCATTTGCATACAAGCATTTTAGAGACTGTATTTTATTCATATTAATTTGGCTATTGGTAGGCATGGGTAATTTGGAATCTTTAAACTCTGTCTGCTCCATACTCAAGGACATTTGGGCTACTTTACTCTTTTTTGGAACCTCTTTTCTTTTGGTAGTATCCTTCAAGGATACTTTCTTCTGAACCATGCGCTCTTGTGCGACTGTCGGCTTTCCCCTATTATCTAGTTTAAAAGCTGCTCTATCTCCTTTTTAAAGGTTAATGCCAGCAGCCTGGTTCCATCCTGGTTAAGGTGAAACCCATCCCTTCGGAAGAGCCCCTCCTTTCTCCAGAATGTTCCCCCAGTTCCTAACAAATCCAAAACCCTCATCCTTGCACTATCGTCTCATCCACGCATTGAGACTCCGGAGCTCTGCCTGCCTTTTGGGTCCTGTGCATGGAATGGGAAGCTTTTCGGAGAACGCTACTCTGGAAGTTCTGGATTTCAACTTCCTATCTAAAAGCCTAAATTTAGCCTCTAGAACCTACCTACCACATTTTCCTATGTCATTGGTATCAACATGTACCAAGACCTCGTTGAGGATTTCTCCTGGGGGGGAGCTGGCGTCAGTCCAGAGTCTGTTGGTGCTTGCGCCAAAGGCTGCAGAGCCTTTTGATGTGGAGTCAAGAATGGCAGCCCTGAAGTACAGTTTGTCTGCCTTAATGGACCAGCAGTAGGTGCTGTTGTCCAGCATGACCGGTTCATCCGCCGGGCCCTCGAAATCCAAGATGACCCCGGCTGAGCTGATCCTTGAGGTCTTAGGCCTCGAGTTGATCCTTGGCTGAGGTCGCAATCCAAGTCCCGCTCGACGGGATCGCGGTCATCCCCAGCAAGTTTGCCAGGCACAGGGCATCGGGGGCCCCAAGGTCCTTGGAGCAGCCCTCTTACTAGTCCTCAACGGACTACTCGGAGTGAGAGAGAGAGCACGAGGAGTCCACAGAGATTCGTTGCCACCACGATGTCCCATCGGACTCTCCCTTTTCGGTGCCTCGACAGCTTTCCCCGCCCGAGGACACGGGCTTTCTTAATTTTGTCAAGGACATGTCAAAGGCCCTGTCATTCCTGTCCTAGTCTGAGGAGGACCCTCAAGCGGATAAGTTGGAAATCCTCCAGTACAAGGCCCATCCGTGGGAATCGCTCATGGTGCCCATCCCTCCCATCTTGGAACGGCTGATGCTCCGAATGTGCGAGAAACCGGCTTCATTATCGGTGACGAGCAAACCGCTCGACTCGATATAGCGAGTCCGCCGGAGCCCGGGCTTTCAAAAGTCACACCTTCCACATAACTTCATGGTGGTGGAGTCAGCCATGCGTTGGCTGAAAAGCCAGAATATGCATTCCTTGGTGCCCCCCCCCCCCCGGCAGGGAGACCCGCACCCTGGATGCCCTCTGCAGAAGGTGTTACCAGGACTCAATGGTCATCAGCTGCATCCAGGCCTACCAGCTGTACATAGGCATGTACTTGAGAGACCTGGCAAAGGAACCAGGTTCTCGTATGGTCTCTCTGAGGAACCTTTGCAGCAGTTCAAGAATCTGTCCAAAGCTGTCCATGAATGCTCCAAATTCATGTCTCGAGCAGCCTGTGATGGGTTCGAGTCTGCGGCTCGAGTAGTGGCAGCTAGCATCGCTGCCCGCCACCAAGCTTGGCCATAGTCATCCAACCTCGAGCAGTGGGATCCAGGACAAATTGGTCGATGTCCCCTGCCAAGGAGAGAACCTTTTTGGCAAACTCATGATCGACAAGGCTGCCGAGCTAGAGACTGAGTTCATGACGAGGACCAGACTCTCTAAAAAGATCGCTACCCCTCCCAGACGGAAGGGCTTGGGTAAAAAGTCCTTCTACCTGAGGAAGGGAGCTGCTTACAGAAACTACCCATAAGAACATAAGATATGCCATACTGGGTCAGACCAAGGTCCATCAAACCCAGTATCCTGTTTCCAACAGTGGCCAATCTTGGTCATACGTACCTAGCAGTTTCCCCAAAAAGGCACAGGTTTCACGATGCTTGTAGTGGGTCAAGCATTGACTCCAGGAACTTGTCCAAACCTTTTTTAAACCCAGCTACACTAACAGCTTTTACTACATCCTCCGGTAACAAATTCCAGAGTTTGATTACACGTTGAGTGAAAAAATATTTTTTATTAGTCTTAAATAGTTTACCTTGTAGATTCATTGCATGTCCCCTAGTCTTTCTATATTCTGATAACATAAACAATCGATCTATGTTTACCCGTTCCACTCCGTTCATTAATTTATAGACTTCTATCATATCCCCCCCCAGCCGTCTCTTTTCCAGGTTAAAGAGCCCTAACCTTTTTAGCCTTTCTTCATAGGAGTATCCTTGCATCCCCTTTACCATTTTGGTGGCTCTTTTCTGAACCTTTTCTAATATCGCTATATCCTTTTTAAGATACGGCGACCAGAATTGCACACAATATTCAAGGTGCGGTCTCACCATGGAACGATATAGAGGCATTATAATATCTTTTGTTTTATTTTCCATTCCTTTCCTTATGATACCTAGCATTCTGTTTTCTCTCTTGGCCGCTGCTGCACACTGGGCGGAGGGTTTTAACATGATCTCCAGGAACAAGCAGGAATGTAGTCATCACATATGGGTATCGTCGGTACCGACGGAGCCTGCGCGGGAA
The DNA here is from genome assembly GCA_033557465.1 of Ichthyophis bannanicus. NCBI lineage: Eukaryota > Metazoa > Chordata > Amphibia > Gymnophiona > Ichthyophiidae > Ichthyophis > Ichthyophis bannanicus. Next base: position 214,624,479 of record CM066037.1, read on the forward strand.
CGCTCCACAGTGTCCAATTAGAAAGCCTTTGGGAGCATCCCACAGCGCCTGCGTGCTGCCTTCCTGCCTTTCCCAACTGCCTCTCTCCAGTTGTTCGTTTTCCGCAGAGCCAGAAGGTCGTGTTCCTGTCACCGCAGAAAATTTTCCTTCTTTTGTGTAGTCGCGTCTGCCTTCCTCGACGCTTTACCGGTACCGCCGGTTTTTCTTTCTTTCTTTTCTTTAAAAAAAAAAAAAAAATCCTTAGTACACTTTTCCCATTTTTTCCAGGTGCACACGGCATTTTGGGCCTTAGGCCCAAGATTTTTTCCACAATGGAAAAACCCTCTTCAGGTTTTAAAAAGTGCACCAAGTGTGGCGGTACCATCTCTGTCACCGACACCCATGAGTGGTGTCTGAAATGTTTAGGTCCTGACCATTCCATCTCGGAATGTATGGCCTGTGCCATGATGTCCACAAGAGGTCGACAGAACCGAGCTGCCAAGCTCAGTACCCTGTTTCCCTCTGATGCAGCTTCGGTGGCATCGACGTCTTCCAGGGCTTCGTCTTCCTCCTGTGGATCTCAAGTAACTAAACACAAGTCTAGCTGGTCCTCAAAGGGTAGATCTCCTTCTAAGCATTGAGATGTTTGGCGTTGCCCTTGAGGATTCTGCACCGGCAAAATTGCCCCGGTGGGAGGCTCCGGCTTCCAAAGCATTATTGGGGCTCCAGGACGTTCTCGAGGCCTCAATCTCGGCAGAACTATTGTTGCCATGCTCTAGGGCAGTGTTCCCCAACCCCCGGGCCGCAGACCGGGACCGGTACTGGTCCGTGGATCAAACGGTACCGGGCCGCCCGAGGAACTTTAAATAATTTCACTGTGGGTCCTCCCGCCTCCTGATTGGACGTAATGAGTGCGCGCGCTCAAGAGCCACCCTGGAAGCTACAGTCTTCCTGCTTCCCAACGAGCGTCTTGCGACAGTTATAGAAAGCAGCAGGTGGGAGGAGGAGCCGCCGCCGCTGCGCGCACGCGCACGTCTGCTCATGCAGCTCGCGCACGGACAGCGCACGCTCTGCCCCCTCAACTTCTCTGTAGGACAGGAGAAGGGGAGCGGCCCATTCTGCGGTTTAATCCGTTTATGTGAGTGGTAATAAAAGGGGTCAGACTTCCCTTTTCACATCTTCCCAAATTAGCAATCCATACTTCCTTGGGAATTGCCCCTCCTCCAGGGGTTCTCTGGGCGTAGGTGCATGGGGGACCCACGTGTCCCGGTTAGGTGTGTTTTTACGCTGGAAGTTAGGCGCAGGAGTTTGCTGAAGTGTAAGATTGGTACCCCCTCCTAGTCCTGACTTGGTTTTTCAGGTTTGAAAAGGACCAAAATCTGGTCAAAGGAGCCGTCTTTTGGGGGTCGGCCTGGGCCTGAAGGGAAAAGGGGCACTTTACTTTGCAACACACGCACATCTGGGGAAACAAATGAGACTTAGAATGGTCTTATGTAATTTGTTACATACAGATACACATATATAAATGTATGTAATTTTATATATACAGATTTATAATAATATTTTGTAATGTGGAGCAGGTAAAATGGTATCTCAGGTAATTTATCCACAGGATGTAGCTGGGCTATATAGGAGCCAATAGAAAGAGTGCCCCGGCTATTGCTTGCTAAGAATGATGGTGTGTTTAACAAACTCCTGATCAGGTTGTTTTCCTCATTTCTTAAATATCTAGCTTACTTTGCATTGAACTATTTCTGGAAAGGCATGAGCTAAATCCACCATAAAGGAAAAACAAATTTCCCCAGCAATGTTAGTTTAGTGATATTTGTAAACATAAGTGGAAGAGAGATTTTGAAATAATTTGGGAGGAGCGCAGGAGTGTCTGGCTCCTGAGACCCTTGTATGCCATGTTGTCAGAGGTGCAGCCCTGCTTCCAGCTCCTCAGGATGGGGTTGGTGGGATCCCCTGGCTCAACAAGCCCAGTCCTCCCAAGATCTGTACACCTTCCGGCCAGAGACACCATGCTGTGTCTTTCGCTTGGGACGGCGCTCTGATATCTGTGATGTGGCGCTAGTGTCTGAGAGAAACCCAGATCTGATCTCCCAGGTCCATGCAGAGATACATGCGGGGAGAGAGGAAGGTGGCAGTGGAGACTGGAGAGATTACATTGTGGACTGCAGCACTCATGGCACTTACGTTAATGATGTCCGTGTCCATCGTGGCATGCGGGTGGAGCTGTCGGACAGTGATATGGTGATTTTTGGGCACAAAGAGGCTGAGAACTGGAAGTAGGCTCATGGGGGGGCTTGGTCTGGAATTGGGCTGAGTGGAGGGGGAGCTAGGATTTGACATGGGCTGATGGTGGGGCTAGGAAATGACTAGAAATGGTCTGATGGGGGGCTAGGATTGGAAATGAGCTGATGAAGGGACTCGGACTGGAAATGGATGATGGAGCTAGGACTGGAAATGGGCTGATGGGTGGCTAGGACTGGAAATGGGCTGATGCAGGGACTAGAGGGGAATGGAAGCTGGCTGAGATTGGAACTAGAAGGGAGCTGATGTTGGGGGAGGATTAGAATGGGATGGGGCTGGGAGAGTAAAATGGAGAGGGGAAAAATATTTTGTGTGGGAGGGATGAAAAATCTACAATTGGCTGGGTATTGGGAGAGTAAGGGGGGATTGATGATGGAGGGGTAAAATTTGTGTGGATGAAATAGGAATGAGGAAAGAGCAAAAGGAGAAAGATTAGTATGTTAAAGCAGATGTAGAGAGAGAGAATCGAAAAAAAAACTAGAAGAGAGAAGAAGAAAGAACAAATGGACAGTCAGTGTCTCCTATTACCCCAGATGGAACCGTCTCGTTGCAAAGAAACAAGCTCAGGGTTCTCATTGATTTGGAATTCTAGTGAGTTAAATAAAATAAATCACTTTATATTCATTTTTTGGTGTAGCTGTATTTTATTTTGAAGGCATGTTTAAATACAATTAAATTAAAATTATTAAATTAAAACAAGCGGGCCACGGAAAAATTATCAAACGTTTACCGGTCCGCGGCGATAAAAAGGTTGGGGAGCACTGCTCTAGGGTACCGGCGATCTTCTCCGGTACCAACATCCAGGCATCGGCAGCGTCAATAGACCAGAGAGTCCTGGCTATTGAGCGCAGTCTGGCGGGTCTCCTTGCGGCATCGACACTCTTGGAATCGCGTCAGGAATTTCAACCGGTACTGGCACCGGTACCGGTATTGGTACCGGTACCGATAGCATCGACATCGGTGTCCGCATTGCCGGCACCCAGTCATCCGATGCCTTCCGGTACCGATTACTCCCGGTACCGACTTCGGTCGGTACGGGTATCGGGCTCTTCAAGAGCATCCGGACAGGCGGTACTTCGAGTCCTCAGAAGAATCTGAGGATTCTGATAGTTCTGTCGATGCAGGAATGCTTCTCCCAGAGGAGCCCTCCTCCCCTAAGCGCAGGATGTCTCCTCCAGAGGATATTTCCTTTCAGGATTTTATCAGGGAGGTGGCTCGGGGTCTATCCATTACTGTGGCCCCTGAAACAGAGCCTAGGGCAAAGGAGTTGGAAATTTTACAATATCCCAAAGCTCCTAAGGAGGCAGCTACCTTGCCCATCTATGAGATCTTGCATGATCTCATCTTAAGAATGTGGGAGACACCTCTTACCACCTCACCTCATTCTCGTAGACTGGATATTCTGTATCGAGTCCCTCCTTGTCCTGGTTTCCAAAAAACTCCACTTCCTCACCACTCTATTGTAGTGGAATCAGCTATGAGAAGGATCAAGAGTGCAAAGAGACATGCCTCTAATCCTCCAGGACGTGAGTGCAGAACTTTGGATGCTTTTGGACGTCGTGTCTTCCAAGCTTCTATGCTTTCTGCCAGGATCAGTTCCTATAGTCTTTACATGGGAATGTTCCTAAAGGAAGTCACAGGTGATTTAAAGGCTTTGAGTCCTCTTCTTCCAGAGGATAGAAGGCAGGATTTTCTCACATTGGTCAAACATGCCCAAGATGTTTCTAAATTTGTCAACCGTGCAGCTTTTGACTGTTTTGAGTGCATAAGCAGAACTTCTGCCATTGCCATAGGTGCACGTAGAATTCCTTGGCTCCAGGCATCTCATCTGGAGCTCTGGGTACAAGACAAACTGGGAAATATCCCTTGTACTGGTGAGAACCTGTTTGGTAAAGATTGGCAGGAAAAGCCAATGAGTTGGATGCTGACAACTCCACCTTGGATAGATTATCCAAGTCCACAGCTGATCCTGCTAGAAAGAAATCTTTCAAGAAACCATTCTTTTCTAAAAAGAAAAGATATTATCCTGCTTATTCTCAGCAGGGACGTTCTGCAGGTCAGCATGTCAGGAAATGTCAGCAACCACCCAAACAAAGAAAAGCAAAGACTGCTAAGCCTCAGCCGTCCCAGCAGTCTCAGCCTCCACAAGGCCTTAGACTTTCAGCTAGAGAACTTAGCCTTCCTGGCTCTCGTCGGACCAGAGCCTTCCACCATTCCAGGAAGGTTGTGTCACTTTGCCCCCAGATGGGGGGCAGATAACAGCAGAGCATTGGACAGTCTCCATCATAAAAGAGGGGTACAAGCTTCATTTTTCGAGCATGCCCCCTCCCACAATGATAAGGCAGTTCAATTCTCCAACCTCTCTCATCAGCCTGTTAGGTCAGGAGGTCACTATGCTTCTTGCCCAAGGGGCAATAGAAGTAGTACCCATCCATCAGCAGGGTACAGGTTTTTACTCTCCCTATTTCCTTATCCCAAAGAAAGCAAGGGGATACAGACCTATTCTGGACCTCAGAGAATTGAACAAATTCTTTGTCAAAGAGAAATTCAAGATGATTTCTCTTGGATCTCTGCTGCCATACCTTCAGAGTCAGGATTGGCTTTGTTCTCTAGATCTCAAGGATGCGTACACCCATGTTCTCATCCATCCAACTCACAAAAGTTTCCTTTTTCAAGAAAAGCACTACCAATACAGTGTGCTTCCATTTGGCCTGGCCTGAGCACCAAGGGTGTTCACGAAATGCATGGCTGTGGTAGCAGCATTTCTCCGCCCTCTAGGGATATCCATCTTCCCCTACTTAGACGACTGGCTCATTCGAGCCCCAACAGAGTCAGAGGCCAGGACTTCTCTATCCTGCACAATGCATATCCTTCAGTATTTGGGTCTGGTAATAAACATCCCAAAATCCAGTCTAACTCCCACTCAGTCTTTAGAGTTCATAGGAGCGTTGCTAGATACCAGAAAGGCAAGGGCCTATCTCCCCCAGGCCCGTTGCCTTCGCATGGTGCAGTTAGCTTCTCAAGCAGTGCTAAAACCTCATCTCACTGCCCGAGAAATGCTACAACTACTAGGCCATATGGCATCTACTGTGCATGTGGTTCCCTATGCTCGCCTCCATATGAGGGCAGCTCAGTGGACTTTATCCACTCAATGGACCCAGGCATCAGGATGCCTGTCAGACAAAATAGCAAATACAAGTCGCCTTATTTTGTCCCTCCAGTGGTAGAAGTCTACTCAAAACCTGTTGCTGGGGTCCCCCTTTCAACAATCCTTACCCCACGCAACTCTCACAACAGATGCTTCTCCGATGGGTTGGGGAGCTCATCTTCAAGACCTCTCCACCCAGGGCACCTGGTCTCCACAAGAGACTCATCTACATATCAATCTCTTGGAACTCAGAGCAATCTTCCTTGCTCTTCGAGTGTTCCACACCCTGCTCAGCTACAAGACAGTCCTCATTGATACGGACAATCAAGTAGCCATGTTCTACGTGAACAAGCAGGGGGGAACAGGCTCTCTGTCGCTTTGCAGCGAAGCTTTGCGACTATGGGCCCTCGCCAGAGAGTATCACATTCATTTCCTGGCAGTGTATCTTCCAGACATTCAAAACTCTTGGGCAGACAGACTCAGGCTAGTTCTGCTTCCACACGAGTGGTCTCTACATGCAGAACAGTTAGCCAAGATTTTTCAAATTTGGGGAACCCCGGACATAGACCTCTTTGCAAGTTCGTGGAATGCCAAACTTCCCCGGTTCTGTTCCAGAACCCCGGCTCAGGCAAGGGATGCTTTCCTCCTTTACTGGGGTCAAGACTTCCTGTATGCCTTTCCACCCATTCCCCTAATTCCCAAAACCCTGTTCAAGCTTCAGAGGGACAGAGGTCATATGATTCTCATAGCTCCACATTGGCCACGGCAAGTGTGGTACCCTCTGCTTCTACATCTCTCTCAAGCTCCCTCCCTAGAGTTAGGATCTGCTCCGGATCTCCTATCTCAGGAGGACGGAATGTTATGGCATCCCAATCCCCAGTCTCTACATCTCATGGCTTGGTTGCTGAAGGCCTAGATCTCCATGATCTTAACCTCCCTCAGCAAATAAAGGATATCCTTTATGCTTCCAGGAAGCCTTCCACAAGATGCTCTTATGCTTTCAAGTGGAAGAGGTTTACCATATGGTGTTCATAAAAGGGTCCTAATCCCCTTGCGATACCTCTGGAATCATTACTGGAGTATCTCCTTCATTTATCCAATGCAGAACTTAAAACTAAACTCAGAGTCCATTTGAGTGCTATTGCAGCTTCTTTCAAGCCTTTAAATGGACAGCCTATTTCCTCCCATCCTCTTATAGCAAGACTTATGAGAGGCCTTCTTCTAACTAAGTCTCCCATTAGGCCACCACCGGTGGCATGGGACTTAAACCTGGTTCTTGGGCAGCTCATGAAGCCACCTTTCGAACCCTTAGCTACTACCTCATTGAAATTCCTTTCTTGGAAGGCTATCTTTCTCATTGCCATCACATCAGCACGTCGTATTAGTGAGTTGTAAGCATTAGTAGCACATCCACCTTATACAAGGTTCCATCATGACAAGGTAGTCCTTAGGACTCATTCACACTTTATACCAAAGGTGGTCTCGCCTTTTCATCTAAACCAAGCGGTCTACCTACCTGTGTTCATTCCAAGGCCTCATGCATCAAATGCAGAAAGGAACCTTCATATTTTGGACTGTAAAAGAGCTTTAGCCTTTTACTTACAAAGAACACAGCAACATCAATCAACTAACATGCATAGACCTACCACAGACACACCAAAAACTCATGATAAAGAAAATGGAAATAAATTCCACCACCCACACATGACTAATGAATGTTTCACCCTGTAATTCATTGTATATGTGGACCACAACTCTTATAATAGGTCTTCTTCCACAGAGTAGTGTATGAACAAAAATGTTAGGCAATATACTCTGTACTATAACTTGAAAGCGGTACTAGTCAAACTCCTGACTGATTGTATTCTAATCCTAAAAACTCAATTTCCAACTTCTTCATAGGAGGTTGCGTGGTCTCAGTATCATCGGGCTTATAGCAGCATATTGATTACTCGCCCAAATTTGTAACATCAAGGACCACCCTATTGCAGCCTCCTCCCAGATGACATTTGTTATTAATTATTTATGATTTATAATGAAATTGTGAAAAAAATGCTTAGCTTTAGGGAACGACGTCTAAAGCTAAGCATTTTTTTCACAATTTCATTATAAATCATAAATAACAAATGTCATCTGGGAGGAGGCTGCAATAGGGTGGTCCTTGATGTTACAAATTTGGGCGAGTAATCAATATGCTGCTATAAGCCCAATGATACTGAGACCACGCAACCTCCTATGAAGAAGTTGGAAATTGAGTTTTTAGGATTAGAATACAATCAGTCAGGAGTTTGACTAGTACCGCTTTCAAGTTATAGTACAGAGTATATTGCCTAACATTTTTGTTCATTCATTGTATATAACCTTTTGGTAAATAACCATTGTAGATAGTTTTGGCAGTTCCTCGCCTCACTACCTGTAAAAAGTTAGAAAATTCTGTTTAAAATTATAATACAGAAGTATACAAAGGTATACAAAATGTAAATAGTTCCGACAGTTTACTACACTATTATCTGTAAAAAGTTATAATTTTCCATTCTATGTAATGTATACAGAAGTATACAAAATTGTTAACTTGTTCCATGTAAACCGCCGCTGATCTCTGGAATGGGCGGTATAGAAGAAATAGTTAAATAAATAAATAAAATAAATAGAAAGTCCTCTCAATTCTTTGTTGCTTTTCATCCTTCTCATTTGTGACTTCCAGTCTCCAAGAGAACACTATCTGGATTGCTCAGTGTATATCCTTTGCCTATCAGAGTAAGAATCTTCCTCTGGAGGGCCATGTCACAGCTCACAATGTGAGAGCCATGGCAGCTTCAATGGCTCATCTGCACTCTGTGTCTATCGACGACATCTGTCGGGCAGGCACCTGGGCCTCGGTTCATACCTTCACAGCCTTGTTTGGTCAGGCTGTTCTCCAGCACCTGTTCCATACCTAATCAACTATTACCCACCTTCCCTGGTAGGATGCTAGAGATCCATGGGGGGAAGTGGAGCCCCTTCTCAGGGACGCAGAACTTCTGGAGTCCCCATATGTGATAACTACATTCCTGCTTGTTCCTGGAGATAGCATAGTTACTCACCTGTAGGAATTTAGTCCTCACAACCCACCCACCTCCCCTAGGAGTTGTATCTCTCTATCTCTTTCCCTTTCCCTCTCTCTCTCTTTGTCCCAGCTTTAAAACTGAGAGAGGCAGTTGGTTAAGGTGGGAAGGCAGCACGCAGGCGCTGTGGGATGCTCCCAAAGGCTTTCTAATTGGACGCTGGGTAGCGTTCCCGTGCAGGCTCCGTCGGTACCGACGATACCCATATGTGAGGACTAAATTCCTGCTGTTCCCGGAGATCACCTGTTACAGGTAACTATGCTTTATCCACAATGACGCCTAAATCTTTTTCCTGGGTGGTGGTTCCTAATGTGGACCTTATCAGGCCTTCCCAGCTTCCCAACAGGGTCAGCAGACCAAGGGACATGGGTGTGGCCCTTGTAAGCAGAAGGCACCAGCTCCGGTCCATCCAGGGGGGCGTTTTTGACTCCTTGAGCATACCCCAAGGAGGTCAGCAGCCCACAGGGGGAAGTATGGCCCTCTATGCCCAGAGGTGGGTGACCATCACTCCTGGGTACTAAGGATAGTCTGGGAGGATTACCTCCTCCACCTGACTCAGACCACCTCACCCTTATTTTCTGGGAGAGCCCCTCAGGTCTCCCTTCCATCGGGACCACCTTCTGAAGGAATTGGCAGGTCTTCTCGTGGACAAAGCGGTGGAACCGGTGCCCCACCATCTCAAGGAAGCACAAAGGAGCAGGAGAGCCATGCCATTAGAGGAAAGTGCTTTTTTAATAACAGGGTCTGCCCAACATGTGTTTCGGCTGAAGTCTTCTTCAGGGGACTAAGACCATTAGTAAGACGCTGGTAAAGCGTAAGTTACTAATATACCTAAGGAATTATCCAAGTGGAGTACTTTCACAAGACTACAATTCTGTCAAAGCGGTGGAACCGGTGCCCCACCATCTCAAGGGCAAGGGGTTCTACTCCAGGTACTTTCTGTGCCAAAAAGAACAGGGGGCCTAAGGCCCATCCTCAACCTGCCCAACCTCAACAAATTCCTATTGAGGGAGAAGTTCAAGATGCTCTCCCTTGGAATATTGCTGCCCTACCTCCAGCAGGGAGACTGGCTATGCTCCTTAGTCCTCAAGGATGCTTATAGCCACATCCTCATCCACCCCAACCACAGGCAGTACCTGTGGTTCGTAGTGGGGAGCAGGCTTTTTCAGTACAGGGTGCTCCCCTTTGGCCTAGCCTCGGCCCCAAGAGTTTTCACAAAATGCCTGGCAGTTGTGGCCGCCTTCCTCCAGCTCCAGGAGGTCTTCATATTTCCCTTCCTGGATGACTTGCTTATAAAGGGAGGCACGGCCTCAGAGGTGCAACAGCCCACCGCACACACCATCCAGGTTCTGCAGCACTTGGGGTTTGTCATAAACTACCCCAACTCTCACCACCTCTCAACAGTGTCTGGAGTTCACTGGGGCAAAGATCAACACACTCCAGTCATAGGCTTTCTTGCCCAGGGACTGAGCCAGTCGCCTCTGGACTCTGGCTCGGGACATACAGTGCCGCCCCTCTGTGCCCGCTCGGCTTCTTCTGTGCCTCCTCGGGCATATGGTCTCCACGGTCCACGTCACCCCTGATGCTCACCTCCACATGAGGGTGGCGCAGTGGTGTCTCTGGAACCAGTGGTCTCAGGCCACGGGCCACCTCCGAAACAGATTTTCTGTGACCCGCCGACTGGTGGATTCTCTGGTCTGGTGGCAGTCTCCACAGCATCTCGAGGCAGGCATGCCTTTTCAAGCCCCAAGCCCCTAGCCCCTCAAAGGTCCTCCCCACGGATGCCTCCCTGCTTGGATGGGAAGCCTACTGCGGAGATCTCCGCAGTCAGGGCAGCTGGTCACCAGACGAGAGCACCTTGCAGATCAACCTTCTGGCGCTCCGAGCCATACACCTAGCACTGCGGGTTTGTTGTCACCAACTGTGTCACCAACCAGTGCTGGTCCAGACGGACAACCAGGTGGCGATGTTCTGCTTGAACAATCGGGGTCACGGGGTCACGTACCCTTTGTCAGGAGGCACTGATCCTCTGCTTGTACGCACTCCAATAGGGTTTCCTCCTGCGGGCAGTGTACCTACCAGGTCAGGACAACCTGCTGGCCGACAGGCTCAGCAGGGGAGTCCAGCTGCACGAGTGGCAGCTGGATGCCAATGTAGCCAGTCTGCCTTCCCGTCTCTTGAGGGGTGCCCATGATAGACCTATTCGCCAGCCCAGACAGCTTCCAGTTGCCCCGCTCCTGCTCCTGGCAGCCCCACACCTCCAGAGTGGCTGCGGACGCATTCCTGGTCTCATGGGTGGGAGGCCTTGTGTACACCTTCCCTCCTACACCGCTGATCGCCAAGACCTTGTTAAAGACCCTCCTCGACAGGGCTTCACTCATCCTGATAGCCTCTCAGTGGCCCAGTCAACCTTGGTTCCCGCTGCTATCTCAGGAGGGGGCTCTCTCCTGCATCCCAACCTGGTGTCCCTGTTGCTGGCAGCCTGACTGCTCAAAGGGTGACTCTGACCCCTTTCAACCTTCCGGTTGAGGTGGAAGACATTCTTCTGGCCTCTCAGAAGGCCTCTACTAGGAAGGCGTATGCCCTCAAATGGCGCAGATTCTCTGTTTGCTGCGCTGAACACAGGGCTGACCCTTTCTCCTGCCCAGTAGCTCTGGTGCTACAGTACCTTCTCCATCTCTCTCAGTCCAGGCTCAAGTCTAACTCCGTCTGAGTGCACCTTAGTGCCCTGGTGGCGCACCACCATCAGGTGGATGGTAAGCCCCTCTCGGCCTAACCTTTGGTGACTCGTTTCCTTCGGGGCCTACTCTTATCGAAGCCCTCTGTGCGCCCTCTGGCAACCAAATGGGACCTCAATGTGGTGTTGGGGCAGCTCACTCACCCGCCCTTCGAACCTCTGTCTACCTGCCACCTATGCTAGCTCTCTTGTAAGGTGGCTTTCCTGATAGCGCTCACCCCCGCTCGCAGAGTTATTTATATATTTATTTAACATTTTTTTATATACTGTTTTTTTCCAATTCAAAACGGTTTACAATGAGCAAAATAATAGTGTGGTTACAGCTCTTTTACATAGAACTATAACAATTTTAACAATGGTTGAACATTTAACAAAACTATTTACATTAATTAGGGGGGTTTGAAAAGGGGTATGTAGTTAAGGGGAGAGGGGGAGTTTGCTGGTTTAATGGGGGTTAATTAGGGGTAGGGAGGGGTACTGGGGTTTAAGGGGGTAGTATTCAGAGAAAAGGAAGGTTTTGAGCATTTTACGGTATTCTGAATGGTCATTACAGTCTCTTAGGCCGGGGGGGAAGGGCATTCCATATGGAGTGGGCGTAGAGGGAGAAGGCACGATTGCAAGTGAATTGGGTGTATTTTTTCCTTTGTGTTGGGATGCTTAGAATGTTTACTGTGTTGGATCTACGTGGTCTGGAGGTGTTTAGTTTGGAGAGGAGTGAGAATAAGCATGAGGCAGATTCATTGTGTAGAACTTTGTGAATTACGGTGATGATTTTGAATTTTATCCTAGCTTGTATAGGGAGCCAGTGAAGGTCCTATAGGATGGGGTGATGTGTGCATGTTGTGGTGAGTGCAATATTAGACACGCCAGGGTATTTTGCGCCAACTGGAGGGGATGAAGGGTGTGTTTTGGGAGACCATAGTATATAAGGTTACAGTAGTCAAGGGTCAAGGTAGTAAGGGTCTGGCAGACAGTTTGAAAGGAGTCTGGATTTAGTAATGGATGGAGGTTCCTTAGTGTTCGTATCTTGAGGTAAATGGAATTGGTGGTGGATTTTATCTGTTCATTAAAAGTAAGGTTTTGGTCTATTATATTAGGCCTAGGTATTTGACTTGTGTCTTTACTGTGATTGTAAGGTCTCCAAGGAGAATGGAGGGTGGGGTGACAAAGGATGGGTTGGAGGAGATTTGGACGGCTTCTGTTTTGAATTGATTAATTATAAGGTTGTGGTGGTGTAGCCACTGTCTTATTTTGGAGAAGCAATTGCTGATGTTGGTGAGGTTTGGCTTAGATATGTTAAAGGGGGCAAAGAACATTGTCGTCGGCAGTTGATACTGTATGTGGTATTTTTGGAATATTTTGCATATAGGTTGGCGAAAGATGTTAGAGGAGTACTGAGAGGCTGGAGCCTTGGGAGACTCCTTGAGGAAGGGTGAATGGTTGGGAGGTTTTATTGCCAATTCATACTCGTCGTGTTCTGTTTTCAAGGTATGAAGTGAACCAGTTTAGTGTTGTGTCTCTGAGGCCTATGTCATAGAGTCTGTCAAGGAGCTGTCTATGGGGGAGCGAATCAAAGGCTGAGGATATGTCGAAGATTAGAGTACGTCCTAGGTTGGGGGATTGAGTGTATGTTGAATTGAGGAGGGAAGTGATCGGGGTTTCTACACCATGATTCTTTTTGAAACCATGTTGGAAGGGATCGAGGGGGGAGTGATCATCAATGAAGTTTTGAAGCTGGTTTTGTACAGTTATTTCAGTTATTTTTGCTAATAGGGGGATACTTGAAATCGGCCTGTAGGATGCTGGTGAAGTGGGGTCGAGTTTATTTCCTTTCAGGATGGGGCGGATGGAGCTGTTTTTTCAGCGGGGCAGGCATAATACCAGTTTTAAGGGAGGTTGTGACCATGGATTGAATGAAGGGGCTTAGTGTTTCTTTTGTTTTTAATCCATGTGACTGGGCATGGATCTAGAGCAGAGGTAGTGGTGTTAAGGTTTTTAATGATCTCTATTATATTTTTAAGGGACAGAGGTTCAAACTGGTTCCATGTTGTGGGGGTTAACTTGGGGGTTTGAGCATGTGTATGGATGCCGGTGTTGGATGAGGGAGAGGTATATTTTTAGCAGAGGTAGTCTGCTATGGTTTGAGGAGAGATTTTGTCTCCTAATTCTTGGTTTGGTATATCTTTTAGAAGAGCTTTGGCTATGGAGAATAGTTCCCTAGGCTTATTTATAGATCATAGAATTATGTGCTCGTTATATTCTTTTCTGTTTTAGGGTTTCGTTGCAGTAGGTGCGGAGTTTTTCAGAGTAGGAGGTGAGATTGAATGGGTCATGTTGGCAGAGTTAACAAGCTTCAGGTTCTACAGTTACAGAGTGGTGCTTCGCATGAACCCCAAACTCCTGCCGAATGTGATGTCATCCTTCTATCTCAGCCAGGAAGTGGTGCTCCCTACCTTCTTTCCAAGACCTCACTTCAATCAGGTGGAGAGAGTACTCCACACCTTGTCTGTAAAAGGACTTTGTCCTTCTACATCCAACACACTCAGGGCCACTGCAAGGCCTCTCAGCTTTTCATCTCCTACGACCCCAGTAGGCTGGGGGAAGCGGTGACAAGCGTACGCTGTCCACATGGTTGGTGGACTGTCTCGTCCTCACTTATGAGCAGGTGAGGCTCCTGCTGGAAGGCCGCATCACAGCACACCGTCTCAGGGCCATGGTGGCCTTTGTGGCAAACTTGTGGACATCTGCCGGGCCGCCACCTGGTCTTCAGTCCCATTACTGCCTGGAAAGAGAGTCCCGACAGGACAGTGCCTTTGGGAAGGCTGTGCTCCATAAACTTTTTGAGGTTTAGGCAACTCGTACTCTCCGACCCTTCTATGTTCAGGCTACCAGAGTGCTGGTTTATTGAACACAGGGGTCCTACTGTGGTTTATGTACATGGACTAAATTGCTGCTGCTTGTGGCTCCATGTGAGGGAGCCCCTATTTTTCCTACAGGTTCTTGGTAGCCTGGAGCTGGGGAATCCCATATGTGAAGACTGACTTCCTGCTTGTTCCCGGAGAAAGCGTAATTACTCACCTGTAATAGGTGTTCTCCAGGGACAGCAGAAATCAGTCCTCATAACCTTCCCTCCTCCCCTTGAAGTTGCTCCTTTACCATCTTTTATTTTTATCGTCTTTTAGCTATGTCATCTGACTGGGCAGGATGGCACACTTGAGCAGGAGGGGACAACGCATGCGTGGTGGCATTTCCCAGGGGCTTTCTTTGAAAGCTGGGGGGATGCGTCCGTGAGGGCTCCATCGGTGCCAATGTCGCCCATATGTTAGGACTGATTCCTGCTGTCCCTGGAGAACACCAGTTACAGTTGAGTAACTATGCTGTCCTTGCCATCCTTCCTCCATTTATTAAATCAAACACGATCATATTATGATAACCATTGCCAAGTGGCCCCAACACCCTTATCTCTTGCACCAGATCTTGTGTTCCACTAAGGACTAGGTCCAAAATGGCTTCCACTCTGGTTGGTTCATGAACCAGCTGCTCCAAAAAGCAGTCATTTATTTCATCTAGAAGACTCCGGCACAGAGGAATTGGAGATACTCCAGTACGAGGCCCCCCCCTAAGGAAACCCTTACAATACCGGTGCCGCCGATCTTCAAGCGCTGCCTCCTCTGGATGTGGGAAACATTGGCGTCGGAGCCCATTGTCAACAAACGACTCGACTCCATGTACAGAGTACATCAAAGCCTTGGGTTCCAGAAGACTGAGCTTCCCCCACAGTTCAATGGTCGTTGAGTCAGCCATGCTCAGGCTCAAGAGCCAAAAGACTCCTTCCTCTGTCAGCCGGAAGGCCTTTCAAGGCTTGATGCAGAATCCAGTCCTACCAGCTCTATATCGGCATGTACCTCAAGGGGCTGTCGAGGGCGCTCGGTGGATTCTCTACAGGCCTCAACAGGGAACCCCTGCAGAGATTTAAGACTCTCACCTCAGTGGTCAAAGAATGCTCAAAGTTCTTTTCTCAAGCAGCCTACGATGGCTTTGAGTTTTCCGGCCACAGCGGGTATCGGGGCATGACGCCAAGCATGGCTGCAGTCATCTGATCTAGAACAATGGGTTCAGGACAAACTTATTAATGTCCTCTGCATCGGAGAGAAACTCTGAGAGAAACCCATGGCAGACAGAGCTGTGGATATAGAGACCTGATGGAAGAAGCCCTTCTTGGAGAAGAAGAGGGAGTTTGGCAATGCCATGCAATTTCAGGCCTTCTCGGCCCCTCAGCAAGGCCAACAGCACAAAGGACCGGGGCATTGTACGTATAAGCAAAAGACCCCTAAGTCCCAGACGCTGGCCCCGCCCAGCTTGGGGGGGGGGGGAGCTTTTGACTTCCTGGGCGTGATCTCCTCTCCTCCAGGAGGTTCACCTGCAGCCCAGAGAGTGGCATCTGGCTCTGTTTGACCACAGGTGGTCTGCCATCACCACCAATACCTGGGTGCTACAGGTGGTCAGGGAGGGCGACCTCTACCTACAGTGGGCGCCACCCTTGGAGAACCTATCAGAACTCTCCATCACCAGACCTTGCTCCTCATCGAGCTCGCAGGCATACTCCAAGACAGAATGGTGGAGCCAGTACCGAAACATCTCTGGGCACTGGCTTCTAGTTAGGGCATATCAGCAGAAAGGTTCCAATAAAGACACAAGTAACCCAAATGCCCTTGAGTACAGAGCAGACAGAGCTTAAAGATTCCAAATTACCCCTGCCTACTGATAGCCAGATTAATATGGATAAAATACAGTCTCTAAAATGCTTGTATGCAAATGCTAGTAGCCAGATTAATATGGATAAAATACAGTCTCTAAAATGCTTGTATGCAAATGCTAGAAGTCTAAAAAAAATAAGATGGGAGTTAGAATATATAGCACTAAACAAGAGGTTGGATGTGATTGGTATCTCAGAGACATGGTGGAAGGAGGACAACCAGTGGGACACTGTAATGCCTGGGTACAAACTATATCGTAATGATAGAGCTGATCAAATTGGTGGAAGGGTTGCGCTCTCTTAGAGAGGGCATTGAGTCACAAAGGATTAATGTTTTGCAGGAAACAAAATTTGCTGTAGAATCTCTATGGATTGAAATTCCTTGTAAAAAAGGAGAAGGCAACAGTGGGGGTGTACTATCAACCGCCTGGCCAGAATGAACAAGTGGATGATGAAATGCTGAAAGAAATCAGGGAAGCTAACAAAAGTTACAGCACACTAATAATAATGGGGGACTTCAATTATCCCAGTATTGACTGGTTCAGTGTCATGGCAGAACATGCTAGGGAGATCGTTTCTAGATGAAATAAATGACTGCATCTTGGAGCAGCTGGTTCATGAACTGACCAGAGGGGAAGCCATGTTGGACCTAGTCCTTAGTGGAACACCAGATCTGGTGCAAGAGATAAGGATATTGGGGCCACTTGGCAATAGTGATCATAGCATGATCGCGTTTGATTTAATTAATGGAGGAGGGATGGTAAGGAAATCCACCATACTACCTTTTAACTTTCAAAAGGGAAACTATGATAAAATGAGGAAAATAGGTAAGAAAAAAATAAAAGGAGCAGTTGCAAAGGTTAGACTTGCATCAAGCTTGGGTGGTGTTTAAAAATACTATCTTGGAAGCCCAGACCAGCTGTATTCCATGCTTTAAGAAAAGTGGAAGGAAGTCCAAAAAATTGCCAGCATGGTTTAAAGGTGAGGTCAGAGAGGCTGCTGTTGCCAAAAAAGCATCTTTCAGGAAATAAAAAAAAGAGCCAAGTGATGAAAGCTAGAAACAGCACAAGTGCTGGCAAGTTAAATGCAAGGCATTGATAAGGCAGGCAAAAATAGAATTTGAGAATAAGCTTGCTGTGGAAGCAAAAATGTGTAATAGACATTTTCAAGTACATTCGTAACAAAAAACCTGAGAGAGTCAGTTGGACTATTAGATGATAGAGGGGTACAAGGGGCACTAAGAGGGGACAAGGCCATAGCGGAGAGACTGAATGAATTCTTTGCTTCGGTCTTTACTGAGGAAGATGTAGGGATGTTACCCATGACTGAAATGGTATTTAAAGTTGATACTGCGGAAGAATTGAAAGAAATATTGATACACCGGGAAGATTTATTACAACTATTTGATAAACTGAAGAGTGGTAAATCACCTGAACCGGATGGTATACATCCAAGGGTGTTGAAAGAACTGAAATATGAGATTACAGACCTGCTATTCGTAATCTGTGAACTATCATTAAAATCTGTATTACCTGAAGATTGGAGGATGGCCAATGTAACGCCAATTTTTAAAAAAGGTTCTAGGGGTGATCCGGGAAGCTACAGACAGGTGAACCTGACGTCAGTACCGGGAAAAATGGTAGAAACCATCATAAAGAACAAAATTACTGAACATGTAAATAGTCATGGCTTAATGGGAGACAGCCAACATGACTTTAGACAAAGAAGATCTTGTCTTACTAATCTGTTGTTTTTTTGAAGGTGTGAATAAACAGGTAGAAAAAGGTGAGTCGGTAGATATAGTGTATCTGGACTATCAGAAAGCCTTTGACAAGGTTCCTCATCAGAGACTTTTGGCAAAACTAAAAAGTCATGGGATAGGCAGTGTACTATTGTGGATCCGGAACTGGTTAAAAGATAGAAAGCAGAAGGTAGGGCTAAATGGCCAATTTTCCCAGTGGAGAAAGATGAATAGTGGAGTACCCCAGGGATATGTGCTGGGTCCACTGCTTTTTGACATATTCATAAATGACATGGAAAAGGGAATAACGAGTGAGGTTATCACATTTGCAGATGACACTAAACTATTTAAAGTTGTAAAAGTCCATGAGGATTGTGGAAAATTGCAATACGATCTTGATAAATTGGAAGACTGAGCATCCAAATGGCAGATGAAATTTAATGTGGAGAAGTGCAAAGTTATGCACCTAGGAAAGAACAACCCAGAGTATGGTTATATGATGCAAGCTTCCACATTAGGAACCACCACCCAAGAAAAAGATTTAGGTGTTATCGTGGATAACATGCTAAAATCCTCCGCTCAGTATGCAGCAGCGGCCAAAAGAGCAAATAGGCACTATAATATCCTTTGTTTTATTTTCCATTCTTTTCCTTATGACACCTAGTTGTCATAAGTAAAGGAATGGAAAATAAAACAAAGGATATTATAGTGCCTATGTATCATTCCATGGTGCTACCGCAGCTTGCATATTGTGTGCAATTTTGGTCGCCGTTTAAAAAGGATATAGCGTTATTAGGAAAGATACAGAGAAGAGCCACCAAAATGGTAAAGGTGATGGAAGGATACCCCTTTGAAGAGAGGCTAAAAAGGTTAGAGCTCTTCAACCTGGAAAAGAGAAGTCTAAGGGGAGATATGATAGAGGTCTATAAATTAATGAATGGAGTGGAACAGGTAAACGTAGATCGATTAAGTCATCAGAATATAGAAAGACTAGCGGACATGCAATGAAGCTACAGGGTAGCCTATTTAAGATTAATAAGAGAAAATATTTTTTCACTCAATGTGTAATCAAGCTCTGGAATTTACCGGCGGATGTAGTAAAAGTGGTTAGTGTAGCTGGGTTTAAAAAACGTTTGGACAAGTTCCTGGAGGAAAGGTCCATAAACCATTATTAAAAGGGACCCGGGATATCACTGCTTGACCCAATACAAGCATTGTGTAACCTGTGTCTTTTGGGGAATGCTAGGTACGTATGACCTAGTTTGGCCACTGTTGGAAACAGGATACTGGGCTTCATGGACCTTGGTCTGACTCAGTACAGCTTATCTTATGTTCTACTCCAAGTATTTCCTCATCCTCAAGAGGACAGGGGGCTTCAGGTCCATCTTGGGTCTGCGGGAGCTGAACAGGTTTCTCGTAAGGGAGAAGTTCAAGATGCTGTCCCTTGGAACACTACTGCCATTCCTCCAGCGGTGAGATTGGCAGTGTTCTTTAGACCTAAAGGATGTCTACACACACATCATGATCCATCCCAGCCACAGAAAATACCTCTGGTTCATGGTGGGAGGAGAGCACTACCAATGCAGGATGCTGCCCTTTGAGCTGGCCTCATCGACAAGGGTCTTCATCAAGTTCCTTGCAGTGGTTGCAGCCTACCTCTGGCTCCAAGGGGCCTTCATCTTCCCTTACCTCGATGACTGGGTCATAAGGGGAGGCACAGCTGCAGAGGCGCAATGCGCCACTGGGTGCACCATCAATGCCCTGCACCCAAGTCCCACTTCGCTCCGACTCATTGCCTGGAGTTTATAGGGGCTCAGCTAGACACCCTCCAGGCCAAGGCCTTCCTCCCTCAACAGAGGTCAGAACACCCCGGGGGGATAGCTGCAGAGGTACGATGTTGCCCGTTCGCTACCCACCCAACTTCTCCTCCACCTCTTGGGCCACATGGCCCCCATGGTTCAGGTGAACCCATATTCCCTACTGCACATTAGAGCAGCCCAGTGGTGCCTCTGCTCTCAGTGGACAGAAGCCACAGGCAGACTCCGGGACAGAGTGAGAGTGACCCACGGTCTGGTGGATTCCCTCGTATGGTGACAAATCCCTTGTCACCTTCAAGCCGTGATGCCCTTCCAGGCACCCACCCCCCAGAGGGTCTTCACTTCGGACACCTTATTGGGCTGGGCAGCGCATTGCGAGGGCCTCCAGACACAAGGCAGATGGTCCCTGATGGAATCCCAGATGCAAATCAATCTGCTGGAGCTCCGGGCGATATTTCTGGTGCTCTGAGCTTTCCGCCACCACCTACAGCACCAGTCGGTGCTGTCCAGACCTGCAACTAGGTCGCAATGTTCTGCATGAACAAACAAGGCGGCACGGGGTAGTACTCCCTCTACCAAGAGGCGGTAGCCTTCTGCTCCTATGCGGCACGCAGAAGGATGTTCCTAAGGGTGATCTACGTCCCAGGCTAAGACAATACCCTGGCAGACAAGCTGAGCAGAGTCCTCCAGTCGCATGAGTGGTACCTGGATCCAAAAATGGCTGCCCGGCTGTTTCAACTCTGGGGCATACCCTTGGTGGACCTGTTCACCAGCCTGGACAACATGCAGCTACCCCACTTCTAGTTCTGCCAGCCACACACCCATCCTGGGTGGGGGCGGATGAGTTCCTCATTACATGGACGAAGGTCTCCTATATGCCTTCCCACCGACACCTCTGGTCACCAAGATCCTCATCAAGGTCCAGCACGACTCGGCATCACTAATATTGATAGCTCCCTGGTGGCCCAAGCAACCCCGGTTCCCGCTGTTCCTCTCCCTCTTGACTGCATCGCCAATTCCCCTGGGCTAAGCCCCAGGACTACTCTCATAGGAGCAGAGCTCTCTCCTACACCCCAACCTGGGGTCCCTTTCACTCATGGCCTGACTGCTGAAAGGGTAGAGTTAGCTACCTTAACCTCTGTGGCATTTTTACAGGGTCTTGGTAGCCTTTAGTTGGGGAGTCCCATATGTGAGGACTGACTTCCTGCTTGTTCCTGAAAAAAATGTAGTTACTCATCTGTAACTGGTGTTCTATGGGGACAGCAGAAACCAGTCCTCACAACCCTCCCTCTTCCCCTTGGATTGCTTATTTACCGTATTTTATTTCTTTTTGCCATCTTAGCTATGTCATTAGACTGATGCAAGATGGCACTCTTGGTGGGAAGGAGGCCACACATGCGTGTTTCATACCCAAAAACTTTCTTTGAAAGCTGGGAGGATGCTTCTGTGGCGCTCCATCTGCGCCAGTGTCACCCATATGTGAGGACTGATTCCTGCTTTCCCCGGAGAACACCTCTTACAGGTGAGTAACTACACTTTATTTGAACATTTTTTTATACCACTCCTTCCAGCGGTCAGGGGCGGTTTGCATTTAACTACAACACAGTGGTACATAGAACATATTTAACCAATACAATTTAAACAAGGAACTTCCTTCTCATTTCTCCGGGCCAGTCCAGGGAACGATAGGGTTGTCAATCCCCTTCAGCAGCTGAGGACTGTAAACCAAAGTTTTGCTACCAGACTAAGCCACTCCCCCTTGCTGCACTTCTCCAGTCTCCTATTGCCAAAGCAGCCAAGCAGCCAGTCTTACAGTCCTCAGTGTCTCTCCCTACTTAAGGGGCGGATAGTTCGGTGAATTAGGGTCATCAGTTAGCAGTTTGGCTGTGGCTGAGCTAGGCTATGCTGTTTTCCCTGCCAAGTCTTCTCTGATCTAACTAACCATCTTTGAAAAAGCAGGCTGATTTAAACAGCGTCAGAGGCAGAGCCTGCCTCACCTACGCTGTGTGCTGTACCTTTCAGGACGTTGGCCTGGGAGCCCCAGAATCCACCAGTCCTTGCCTGAGATCGTGGTCTCCGGCTCCCGCTAGCTGCGGGAAAGCGGAGACACGAACGATAGCGCTCCTCTGAAGGTATGTGATTGCTTTCATGCCCCACATCGTGTACCAGCTCAGTGCTTGCGGCTGCGGTCAGCTGGCGGGGCAAAGCTTCGGAGTAGGCGTGGTGAGCGCCGGCCGGCGGTTTCCCCTGTTAGCGTTAGTGAGCTCTTTCCCCGTGTTTTCGCCCGGCAGAATGGAAGGCAAGCCGGGGATGAAAGACAGTGAAGCCTCAGATCACCTCAGAAAAGGCGGGAACGGCAGCCATGTTGGGGGAGCCGGCCGTTTCTCCCGCAGGGCAAACAAAGCATGTTAAGAGGAAAGCTAAATCACATAAAGTGTCTCCGGCGCCTGTCAACACAGCTCCACCCTGTCCTGAAGCTCAGGAGGGGATTTCTTCTCTATTTTCGCCGGACTTCATATTGGCGTTGCATAAGGCTTATTTGTTAAAGGCCTCACAGGTGGTTAGTCCTTCCTTGCCTGCTGCTAGTGAAGACAGGTTAAAGCCTAAGGTGGCTATAATGGATCCGGAGGAGGGTCCTTCCCAGAGCATGGCCTTACTGGGACCTGGGCTAGACACCACAGAGCCGCAGGTCTCGATGCCTCAGGCGCTAGAGGATGGTGAAATCCTCTCGGAGACAGGCGTCGATGCCTGGCCGATGGAGCTAGAAGAGGGTGAGCTAACGCCGGGCGAGGACCCGAATGTCTTTAGGGTGTTCTGTAAGGAGGAACTGGGAACGCTTATTTCGCAGTCAGCAGCGCTCAATATTGTGATGCCCTCGGTGCCGCAGGAGCCTTTAGAGGATCCATTGTTGCAGGGATTTAAGACTGAGCAGCACTGTTTTCCAGTGCACCGCGTGATTAAGCACATGGTGGAGTCGGAGTGGGAGTTTCCCGAGGCTACGCTTAGGGGTGCTTGCACTCTCGGGCGTCTGTACCCGATTCCCATGGAGGAGCGGGAGTTATTAAAGATGCCTAAGGTTGACGCCTTGGTATCGGCAGTAACAAAAAAGACCACGATACCCGTCGAAGGAGGTACAGTGCTTAAGGACCTGCAGGATCGTAAGCTTGAGGTACTCCTGAAACAGGCTTTTGATTCGTCTGTGTTGGCTTTGCAGACTTCCATTTGCGGGGCATTTGTGTCCAGAGCTTCCATCCAAGGGGACTCTGCTGCAGAGTCCGCGGAAGGCTCGTCGGTGGAGGGCGCTAAGTTGGAGTTGGCGGCGGCTTACTTCGTGGACACTTTCTATGACTTGGTTAGAATCTCTGCAAAATCCATGGCTTCGGTGATTGCTGCCCGACGTTTTCTTTGGCTACGTAAATGGGCAGCCGATGCTTCCTCCAAAGCCCGGCTCAGCAAGCTCCCCTACAAAGGCAAGCTGCTTTTTGGGGAAGCCTTGGAAAAGATAGTGAAAGATCTTTGGGACTCCAAAGGGGGTCGCTTGCCGGAAGACCGTCCTAAGGCGCCTAGGGCGAACTTAGTGGCTCGGGGTCAAGGTCAAGATTCTCGCCGATTCAGAGGGGCTCGCTTTGCTCCCTATCCTAAGCCTTGCTTCGGTCCTCGCAATCAATCCTTTTGAGGTGCCAGAGGCTTCGACAGAGGTTATTTCAATGCTCAGCAGAGTTCCGCAAAGAAGCCTCAATGAAGGTCGGCTGGTCCAGGTAGTGAGACCTGTCGGAGGTCAATTGCAGGGGTTTCTCTCTGCCTGGACCGCGATTACGTCAGACCAGTGGGTGCTAGAAATCATTCGAGAGGGGTATGCGTTGGAGTTTGCGCACCCGTTACGGGACGCCTTCATGATGTCTTCCACAGGAACGGAACAGAAAAGGAAGGCTGTCAATGATACGCTTCAACGGTTATTGCAACTGCAGGCAGTGGTACCCGTACCCCAAGACCAGTACGGACTAGGTCGATACTCGATTTATTTCGTGGTACCCAAGAAAGAGGGTTCTTTTCGGCCCGTGCTAGATCTCAAGCACGTAAATCGCTCATTGAGGATAACTCATTTTCGGATGGAGACGCTCAAATCCGTCATTCGATCAGTGAGACAGGGGGAATTCCTCTCGGCTGTAGATCTCACGGAAGCTTATTTACACATTCCGATCAGAGCGGATCATCAGCGTTTTTTGAGGTTTGCGGTGCCCAGGGGCCATTTTCAGTTTCGAGCCTTGCCATTCGGCTTAGCGACGGCTCAGAGGACGTTCACGAAGGTCATGGTGGTGGTAGCGGCGTCACTACACAGGGAAGGTATTCGAGTGCACCCTTATCTAGACGATTGGTTGATCAGGGTGAGCTCTCTTCCGGACGCCGTAGCAGCAAATGCTCGAGTGGTACAAGTCCTGGAGCAACTCGGTTGGGTAGTCAACCTTCCGAAAAGTCAGCTGACCCCGGGGCATCGGCTTACATACCTAGGAGCATTGTTAGACACACAAGTGGGGTCGGTGTACCTGCCCGAAGACAGGGTGCTAAAGATCCTACGCCAAGTTCAGACTTTCTTGCAGCAGCTGGCACCTTCGGCTTGACGATACCTGCAGCTCCTGGGGTCCATGGCGGCGTCCCTGGAACTGGTTCCGTGGGCCAGGGCGCATATGAGGCCTCCGCAGCAATCCTTGCTGACCAGGTGGTCTCCTCAGCGTCAGCTTCTCTCGCAACGGTTGGTTTGCCCAGACGCGGTGCAGCTCAGTCTACATTGGTGGTTGGATGCCAGTCATCTGCGAGCAGGGGTTCTGTTGGAAGATCCGAGTTGGGTGTCACTCACCACGGACGCCAACTTAGCGGGCTGAGGGGCTCATTGTCAAGCTCGAGTGATGCAGGGACTATGGTCGCTGCTGGAAAGCTCTTGGTCGATCAATCAGTTGGAGCTCAGAGCAGTACGCCTCGCACTTCAACACTTCCAGCCCTTGCTCGAGGGAAGAGCGGTCCGGGTTTTCTTGGACAATGCGACAACGGTCTCCTATATCAATCGGCAGGGCGGGACTGGCAGTGCGGCCTTGCTAGAGGAGAGTCAACAGCTGCTGCACTGGGCGGAAGGTCATCTCCTAGCCTTGTTGGCGGCTCATGTGGCAGGAAAGGACAATGTGCAGGCAGATTTTCTCAGTCGACGTCTTTTGGATCCCGGAGAGTGGGAACTGAATGCAGCGGTGTTTCATGACATTACCCAACGCTGGGGGCCTCCAGCGATGGATCTAATGGCTACTCTGTCCAATGCCAAGGCGTCTCGGTTCTACAGCAGGCGCAGGGAGCACATGTCGGAGGGCCTCGATGCTCTCATTCAGCCATGGCCGGCGGATCTCCTGCTGTATGTGTTTCCTCCGTGGCCTCTCATCGGTCGAGTAGTCCAGCGCATTGCGAGCCACGCCGGGAGAGTGATTCTCGTGGCTCCAGATTGGCCCAGAAGGCCGTGGTATGCGGATCTGATTCGGCTGTTGGTGGATTCTCCATGGCGTCTACCGGTCCGTTGCAACCTTTTGAATCAAGGTCCGATATTGATGCCGCAGGTGGATCGCTTCTTGCTTACGGCTTGGCTCTTGAAAGGGAACGGCTGAGACGCAAAGGGTACTCTGCTCCGGTGATAGACACCATGTTGGGTTCGCGCAGAAAGTCCACGTCGTTGGCCTATGTCCGAGTATGGTGCGTGTTTGAGACTTGGTGTTCGCAGCGTAGTATTCGTCTCTTTTCAGCGGCAGTCTCGCATATCTTGTCCTTCCTACAGAGTGGTCTGGATAAGGGATTAGCGCTGAACACTCTCAAGGTTCATTTGGCGGCTCTAGCCTGCTATAGAGGTGCAGTGCACGGCCGTCGGTTGACTGCGCATGGCGATATTCGCCGTTTTTTCCGGGCGGCTGGACTTCTCAGGCCTCTGGTTGGCCAGGTGGTTCCGGCGTGGGATTTGAACAGCGTTCTGGAGGCTCTAACGCAGCCTCCGTTTACCACGCCAGGGTCGGGGGGCTTGAAGGAATTGTCCTTGAAGACAGCATTTCTGGTGGCCTTATGTTCAGCGAGAAGAATTTCTGACTTGCAAGCGCTTTCGTGTAGAGAGCCTTACCTGCAGTTTTTGGCCGAGAAGGTGGTCTTGCATCCGGTGCCCTCGTTTCTTCCAAAGGTAGTTTCAACTTTTCATTTAAATCAGTCGGTGTCATTGCCAGTGTTTTCCGACCTTACAGGCTCTCTGAGTGCCCCAAGCCTCTGGAACTCCTTACCACCACACATCAGAGCTATCCCCAACTTGAGCCAGTTTAGGAAGGTCTTAAAACACTTCCTCTTCATTAAATACCTCACAGCCTCCCCCGAACCCCAGCCACCATGTATGAGCAACACACAATAACTCCATCTCTCATACATACAGCTACCTTGTTCAATGTTCCACATATGTAGATAGTTTCCCCTGTTATCCAAGTTACTGCTCCTGTTCATTGTAATGACCTGACTCTTGTTTATTGTCGGATATTGTTTGTTCTATGTAAACCGCGCTGATCGCAAATAGTGCGGTATATAAGAGATGTAAATAAATAAATAAAATAAATAAGTGCGCTCAGGAGTTTGGATCTCGGCAGAGTCTTGAAGAGATACATATGAGCCACTAGGCCTTTCCGGAGATCGGATAGATTGTTTGTGCTTTTCGGTGGACCGCGTAAAGGGATGGCGGCTTCCAAAGCGAACATTTCCAGATTGATAAAGCAGGCCATAATCTTGGCGTATGAGCTCAAGGGGCGGTCGCCTCCAGAGGGTCTTAAGGCCCATTCTACACGGGGTCAGGCGGCGTCCTGAGCGGAATATGCCGCGGTTCCTCCAGTAGATATTTGCCGAGCCACCACCTGGTCTTCGTTGCATATGTTTGCAAAACACTACAGATTGGATGTTCATGCCAGGGAGGATGCGAGGGTTGGCGCTGCTGCTATAGTAGCGGGGCTCGCCGGTCCCTCCCAACTTTAGATACTGCTTTGGTACTGCCCTATCGTTCCCTGGACTGGCCCGGAGAAACGAGAAGGAAGGCAAAATTAGACCTTACCTGCTAATTGTCTTTCCTTGAGTTTTCTCCGGGCCAGTCCAGGGCCCACCCCGGTTTTTTCTCTAGAATCAGCGGTTTCCTGTTGTTCTTTGGTTAAAGCACGCTGCCTGTACTGGAGTCCTACATGACTTAAGAGCGGGATGTCTGGTTGGCGTGGATTTTTGGACTACCTCCAGTTGGCCGTGGAGGGTGGAGTTGAAGAAAAAAAAAAATTTTGCCGGTCCGTTCCTTAGTTTTATCAGTGAGGTTTTTACCTCGGGGAAATATGCATAGTTCTCAGTGTTGGGGTTCTTTATTTTGCGAGTTTCACAGTGCAGTTCTTGGCTGCTTTGGCAATAGGAGACTGGAGAAGTGCAGCAAGGGGGAGTGGCTTAGTCTGGTAGCAAAACTTTGGTTTACAGTCCTCAGCTGCTGAAGGGGATTGACAACCCTATCGTTCCCTGGACTGGCCCAGAGAAAACTCAAGGAAAGACAATTAGCAGGTAAGGTCTAATTTCGCCTTAGAGCAATAACTATATTACATACCAGTGCACAGTAATTACAGAGGCATAGTGATGGCTGGATTTTCTTAGCTATATACATTGAAATAAGGGAGGGGAATGGGAGGTGTTAGACTGTTGGGGTAGAAGGGGGGGTGGAGTTATTGGAGGTATTGTTTATTAGGTGAGCATTATAATAATGTGAGAAAAGGTGTTTTTTCAATTCCTTGCAAAAAATTAGGAGATCTTTGGTAGCTCTGATTTGGTCAGGGAGGGCGTTCCAAAGTATAGGGGCTGTGTATCTGAATGCCCTATTACTTGTGTGCTGTTTAGTTTTGCGTATAAAGGTTGGAATTCTCCTACTGGATTCTCCTCTACTGCTATCCCGCTTTTGGTTGGTGTACCTCAGGGCTCTGTCTTGGGACCTCTCCTTTTCTCTTTCTACACTCAGTCTCTTGGTACACTTATTTCTTCTTATGGTTTTAAGTACCATCTTTACGCTGATGACTCTCAGATCTGCCTCTCTGTGCTTGAAATCTCTCCAGGAATCCAGGCCTGGATCTCTGTCTGCTTATCTGACATTGCTGCCCAGATATCCAAGTGCCATCTGGAACTGAATATGGTCAAAACAGCTCCTTATCTTTCCCCCTAAACCCACCTCCCCACTTCTTCCCTTCTCTATTTCTTTGGATGACACTACACTCCTCCCTATATCCTCAGCTCACAACCTTGGGGTCATCTTTGACTCTACTCTCTCTGTGCACACATCCAACAGAAAGCTGAAACCTGTTCCCCCCCCCCCTCCTTCTCTATAACATTGGCAAAAATCATCCCTTCCTTTCTACACCCACTACTAAGACCTTCATCCACTCACTAGTCACCTCCCATCTTGAATATTGTAACCTGCTTCTCTCTGGTCTTCCTCTGAATCATCTTTCTCCCCTTCAAATTGTTCAAAACTCAGGTGCACTGCTTATTTTCCGCCAGTGTCACTATGCTCATGTAGCCTCTCTTCACAAGTCACTTCTCTTGTCTCGCTATCCATTTCTGCATCCAGTTCAAACTTCTCCTACCAGTGCATGCATTCTGCAGCTCCACACTACCTTTCCTCTCATCTCACTCTACACTCCTCAGGAACTCCGCTCCTCAGATCCATTTTATCTGTGCCTTTCTCTGCTATTGCCAGCTCCAGACTTCGTTCATTCTACCTTGCTGTTCCATATGCCTGGAACAAGCTATCTGAGTCAGTGCATCGAGCTTCTTCCCTGGCTCTATTCAAATCCAAGCTGAAGACCCACCTTTTTGAAGCTGCTTTTGGATCCTAATACTCCTTTTACCTGATTCTCTAGTCCCCAGTTTTGCAACGTTTTTTCATTTTGATTAGATTGTAAGCTCTGATGATCAGAGTCTGTATCTTACATCCTTATGTACAATGCTGCAATACACCTTGTAGCACTATACAAATTACACAGGTACACTAAAAAAAATTTTTTTTAAACTGCCTCTAATGTTTCGATTGATTTTTACGTTTTTTGGTGCGCTGAATCCAAATCTGGTAACCAATTTGCTCCATCACGTACAGATTTTTTGCTACATTGGGTTAGCAGTTTGAGGTGAACGTTTCAGATTGAGTGCGATCGAGATAAAAGTTTCTTGGATGAATTCTTTATACTAATTGTTTAGTAGTTATTCAAATAAGAATAAAGAAAATTGTAACAAGGCAGTACATAAGAATAGAGTAATGTCAACAAAACACACTGTGATGGTAGCAAAATTGTCTGCACTTAAAACAGCCACATACATGTGCACAAACATTGAGCATATAAGAGCGAGGTTAGACACAAAGCAAAGCAAAGAAATGTGCAAAAAATGTTGTACAGGTATGTATGTAAGAATAGAAAACGCAAACCGCACCATTGCAATACATGAAGACAAACACCCGAAGGTGTGAAAATAAAATTCTAATAAATGAGATCCGACACTGTGGTAATAACTAGCAAATTTTTATTTCAAAGTTTAGTAAAAACACGATATTTTTCAACACAGTTTAGATTTTAAAGTCATTCTTGGGTCAATCAATCTCCTGGTGGGCCCGTTTCTTCTTCCCCCGAATGCTTCTCTTGGTGCGCTGCTTGGCGTATTTTTCATCTGGGGTTTCCCGCAGCAGCAACCAGCAGAAATCAGCCATCATAGTGGTGTTCCATCTTCCTTGGTACATTCTCTCTGCGTCCTTGATGTCCTGGTGAAACCTTTCACCTTGTTCTTCACTGTACGCCCCCAAGTTTTCGAGAAAGTAGTTCACATGGGAGTGCAAGAAATGGACTTTCAGGCTCATGTTACAGCCTTGTTCTTTGAAGGCATTGAGCATCCTGGCAACAATATCCTTATAGTTCTCATCCCGCCTGTTCCCCAAGAATTTGAGAACAACATCCTTGAAGGAATCCCAGGCTTCTTTTTCCTTCTCAGACATCGTTTCAGCGAATGCTCCATCTGAAATGAGTTTCCTTATATCAGGGCCAACAAACACTCCTTCCTTTAGCTTTGCTTCAGAAAGTCGGGGGAAATTTGAGCAAAGGTACCGAAAGCACTCACCATCTTTTGGAAGGGACTTGATGAATTGCTTAATGAGACCCAACTTAATGTGGAGAGGTGGTAATAGAATTTTATCACGAGGTACCAAGCTCTCATGAAGAACATTTTTCTCACCGGGTCTCAAATACTCCCGAATTGGCCAGTCTTTTTTCCCCCAGTGTAGGTCACGGACCCGGCTATCCCACAAGCAAAGGAAGCAGGGATATTTGGTGAAACCGGATTGCTGCCCTAATAGCATGGATAGAATTTTAAAGTCTCCACAAATCATCCACTTATGCTCATCATAACGAATCTTCTGAAGAATCAGGGCCAAATTCTCGTATTTTTCTTGGAGAATAACAGAGTGAGCAATAGGAACTGAAGCGAATGTGTTGCCATTATGAAGAACACCTTTTATGCTGTCTTTTGACGAATCAATGAACAGTCGCCATTCAGCAGGATCATACTTGAGTTTAAACTTTTCCATCACTCCGTATATATCGTTGCAAAATACCAAATCTTCCTCTTTGCTGAAATACTTCAAAAATTGTGTCTCGCGGTTGCTGCGGTACCAATAAAAAGTTGTTCCTGGTGACAATAGATTTTTCTGTTTAAGCCGAGAACCTAGCAGTTGGGCAGCATCTTTTGGGAGTCCTAAATCCCGGACTAAATCATTCAATTCAGCTTGAGAGAAAAGTTCAGGTTTCGGATCTGGTTCAGTTTCAAACTCGGAAGTACTGGACTCATCGGGAAAAGCCATCTGATGAGTCTCATCATGATCAGAACCGTCCACACAAATATGATCCAAAGATTTTGGTGGTTCAGGCACAGGTAATTCGTTGCTATGAGGCATAGGCCTAATTGCTGAGGGAAGGTTGGGGTAACTTATTACGTTCTTATTTTTTAAGTTGTATCCCTTCACAATGCAAGAGCAAAAATAGCAGTCACTGCTGTGGTCTCTTTGTTCACGCCACATCATAGGTATTCCGAAACGAAATGCTTGTTTTTTACCTTTCATCCATAAGCGTAGATCTTCCTCACATGTCTTGCACACTTTGTGAGGAGCCCACGGTTTTGTCTTGATCGCCTAACTTCAAACCGAAATAGGCGAAATATACTTTTTTAATAAATGCAGAAATGTTCCTCTGCCGCTTTTTCACGGTATATTCCCCACAAATAAAACAAAAACTGTCCGGAGAGTTGACGCAACCTCTGGCTCTGTGAGCCATCACAAATACACAGCACTGCAAACTACAACTGTAGTGAACCACTTCGGAATAAAGCTGGATTACGACTGAGCAAACAAAAGGTAATAATGAACTTGCAAGAAACTGAAATTTGACAGGAACGTTCATGTCGCAACCACCGTGTTTGAGCGAGCGAACGAGGCGAGGCGAACAGGAAAGAACATGCGCCAGCGCGAGTACTGGATTTAGCCCCCCGCCTCCCAATTGTCCTGTTAATGTATAAAATGACTACAAAACACTCTAAAATATCATGAGGGAGTGTTTCTAGTTAGTTAACCATTACAACCTCTATTTTGGGCCAAGAAAATAAACTGCAGTCGGCTAAAAAGAAATTATGTGAACATTCCTTATATGGGTAAGAAATCTAATTTTGCAAGAAAACGTGACGTGATGGAACATTTTGGCTATTTTTCCTGGATTCAGCACCCCAAAATCTATAGGAATCAGTTGCAAAACTGGAGGCAGTTTTTTGGTAGTGTACCTGTGTTATTAATAGTAGTAGTAGCAGCTATGGCCTTGTCCTTCCGTATTGCCCCTTTTACCCTTCTATCATTTAATGGCCCAACTGACTCGCATGGGTTTTTTTGTTACAGATGTACTTGAAAAGGTTTTTATGATGCATTTCTGATTCTGCGGCTAACTTCTTTTCAAATTCTCTGTCTGCCTTATCAATGCCTTCCATTTAACTTTCTAGTGCTTGTGTCTCCTGTTTTTATTTGTCTCCTTTTTCCATTTCTTGAGAGATGCTTTTCTGGCTATAGCAGCTTCTCTGACCTTACTTTTAAACTATGCCGGAAGTCGTTTGGTCTGACTTACTCCTTTCTTCCAAGATAGTATTTTTAAACAATGCCCATACTTAATGTAAACTTTTTTAGTTTTTTCTTAACCATTTTCCTCATTTTATCATAGTCTCCCTTTTGAAAGTTGAATGCTAGTGCCATGGATATCCTTGCTGTTCTCCCTCTGTTTATTAAATTAAATAAAATATGATCATGTTATGATCGCTATTGCCAAGTCGCCCCAGCAGTTATCTCTCGAACCACATCCTGTGTTCCATTATGGACTAGGGGCCCAATTTTCATTTGTGCGGTTCTATGCGCCATGTCGGTGTATAGCCCACCCCCTTTCTGCCTAACCCAGATTTTCAGTTATGGGGTCATATATGGCCACGGCGTTGAAAATCTGGGTATCTCCAGGAACAAGCAGGAATGAGTCCTCACATATGGGTACGTCAGAACCGACGGAGCCTGCGCGGGAAAGCTCCCCAGCTTCCCAGAAAGGAAGCTTTTGGGGCCTCCCACAGCGCATGCGCGCTGCCTTCCCGCCTTCCTGACCAACTTTCCTCAGTTCTTCTTTTTCCGCGGAGCCAGCAGGTCGTGTTCCTGTCACCCTCTGAAGAAATTGTTATTTTAATTTGTTTCTTTGACCGCGTGTCTGCCTTCCCCGATTCCAGACCGGTACCGCCGGTCTTTTTTCATTTATTTCTTTAAAAAATAAAAATAAAAATTTACTTTTTCCTCACTTGGTGTATTTTTTCTGTGAGGCCTCTAGGCCTTCTCAGGTTCTCCCTCATGGAAAAAGCAGCTTCTGGTTTTAAAAAATGCACCAAGTGTACCAGTACTATTTCAGTCACAGATACCCATGAGTGGTGTCTTAAATGTTTGGGGCCTGACCATTCCATTCCGGATTGTCCATCCTGCTCTCTGATGTCCAAACGGGGCTTACAGAACAGAGCAGCTAAGTTTTATATGCTGTTTTCTACCGATACTCCAGCATCAACATCCTCCAGGTCTTCTTCTCCTGATGGATCTCAGGTAACCAAACATTCTTCAGGCAGGTCCTCAAAAGGCAAATCTCCCTCTAAGCAGCGAGAGGCCCTTGCATTTGACCCTGAGGACCCTGCCCCAGCCAAACAACCCCGGCGGGAAGGTCCGGCTTCCAAAGCTCCTCCTATGGGGTTACAGGTAGACATCGATGGCACGGCCTCGACCGATCTCCTGTTAGACTGCTCTGGGGTACCGGCTAACACCGGTACCAACATCCAGGCAGTTGTGGCGACTATTGGTACTACGGTACAATCCATGCAGCAGGCCTTATTGGCTTTCATTAATGCTGCAACGCCATCGGTACTGCGACAATCGGTTCCGATTCCGGTACCGCAACCGATACCGGTACCCAGAGCATCTACTTCCAGTAGCATGCTGGTTCCGGTCTCCGGTTCCGGAGATTTCCTCGATACCGCTCCAATTCCCGGTACGCCCGATGTCGATACCGGTCGGTACGCGTATCGATCTCTGGAAGCAAATAGGCGATACTTTGAATCCTCTGAAGATTCTGATACATCAGATGATTCTGCTGATGTCTCTTTTACTCTTCCTGAGGAGCCCTCTTCTCCAAAAAGGAGAATGTCTCCTCCAGAGGATTTGTCCTTTCAAGACTTCATTATTGAAGTAGCTAAAGGACTTTCCATATCTGTAACCTCTGAAAAGGAACCTAGAGCAAAAAAATTGGATATTTTAGGATACTCTAAGGTTCCCAAAGAGGCAGCCACCTTACCCATACATGAAATTCTTCAAGAACACATGATGGACTTGTGGGAGGCTCCTCTCACCCTATCTCCACATTCTCGACGTTTGGACACCATGTATCGGGTTCCTCCTTCTCCTGGTTTTCAAAAAACTCAGCTTCCTCACCACTCTATTGTGGTGAAGTCTGCTATGAAAAAGATAGAGTACCAAAAGGCACTCTTCTACCCCTCCAGGAAGAGAATGTAGGACTCTGGATGCTTTTGGGAGAAAGATCTTCCAAGCTAGCATGCTTATTGCCAGAATCAATTCATACAGCCTCTATATGGGCATGTTTTTGAAAGAGATTGCATTAAAGATACGTCAGTTTCTCCCCTTTATCCCAGAGGATCAGAAGGAGGAGTTCCTTCTTTTGCTAAAGCAAACTCAAGATGTTTCAAAGTTCTCCAACAGAGCAGCCTTTGACTCTTTTGAGGGGGCAAGCAGAGCCTCTGGCATTGCCATAGCTGCTCGCAGACTGGCTTGGCTCCAGGCCTCTGATTTGGAACCCTGGGTGCAAGAAGGCTTGGGCAACCTGCCCTGTACAGGTGAAAATCTGTTTGGCAAGGAGTGGCAAATCAAAGCCACTCAAATGGATGCAGAGAATGCTGCTTTAGATAGACTTTCTAAGTCTACCTCTACCCCTGCCAAGAAAAAAACCTTTTAAGAAACCTTTCTATAAAAAGACCAGATTTTCCACAAATACTGGCCAGCAATCTTCCCAAGTTCGCTTTGCTCCTAAGCGTCAGCAAACTAAACAGGCCAGAACGAAGTCTACAGGGGCTGCTACAATCCCAGCAGTCCCAACCCCCTCAGGGTTTTTGACTTGATTCTAGAGAACTTAACCTTTCTGGCTCTGCAACAACCAGAACCCCTCACCATTCCAGGAAGGTTAACTCATTTTGCTCCCAGATGGGAACAAATCACATCAGAACCGTGGACCCTCTCTATCATCAAAGAGGGCTACAAACTACATTTCTCCAGCCTTCCTTCCCATTCCATGGTGAGACAATTCAATTCTCCCCCTTCTCTCCTGTACCTGTTGGGCCAGGAGGTGACCACTCTTCTCGCCCAAAAGGCAATAGAAGAGGTTCCTCTTCCTCAACAAGGGTCAGGTTTTTACTCCCCTTATTTTCTCATTCCCAAGAAAACAGGGGGGTACAGACCCATTCTGGATCTCAGAGAATTGAACAAATTCCTATACAAGGAGAAATTCAAGATGCTTTCTCTAGGCACTCTCCTTCCATACCTGAAGAGTCAGGACTGGCTTTGTTCTCTAGATCTCAAGGATGCGTACACACATATACTCATCCATCCATCCCACAGAAAATTCCTACGGTTTCTGTTCCAAGGAAAACATTTCCAATACAGAGTACTTCCCTTCGGTCTAGCCTCTGCTCCAAGGGTATTTACCAAATGCATGGCAATAGTAGCTGCATTTCTACGCACTCTGGGAATCTTTGTCTTCCCATACCTGGACGACTGGCTCATCCGAGCTCCATCTCAGTCCGAGGCTCAGACTTCCCTGGACCACACCAGACGCATACTGCAGTATCTGGGACTTGTCATCAATCTGCCAAAGTCTCAACTCACCCCTACTCAGTCCCTCAAATTCATAGGGGCCTGGCTAGATACCACCACTGCAAGGGCCTATCTTCCTCAGGCCCGTTGCCACCGTCTAGTGCACTTGGCCTCTCAAATTCAGTCCAGAAGCCACTTGACTGCCAGGGAGATGCTACAACTGCTAGGCCACATGGCATCCACAGTTCATGTGGTGCCTTATGCACGCCTACATATGAGAGCAGCTCAATGGACTTTGTCCACCCAGTGGACCCAAGCATCAGGAGCTCTCTCAGACCAAATAGCAACCTCAAAACGTCTTTTTTGGTCTCTCCAATGGTGGATATCCACTCAAAATCTGTTGTTGGGGGCCCCCTTCCAACCTTTGTTACCCCAAGCAACTCTCACTACAGATACCTCCCAAACAGGTTGGGGAGCTCATCTCCAAGACCTCTCCACTCAGGGCACTTGGTCTCCACAGGAGACCACCCTTCATATCAACCTTTTGGAGCTGCGAGCAATATTCCTTGCTCTCAAGGTCTTTCATACCCTCCTCATCAACATGACAGTCCTTGTTCATACTGACAATCAAGTAGCCATGTTCTACATAAACAAACAAGGAGGGACTGGCTCTCTGTCGCTTTGCAACGAAGCTCTAAAATTGTGGGCCTTCGCCAGAGAGCATCAGATCCATCTCCTGGCAGTGTACCTCCCAGGAGTCCAAAACTCTTGGGCAGACAGACTCAGTCGAGTTCTGCTTCCACACGAATGGTCCCTGCACATGGATCAGGTACTCAGAATCTTTCAGAAATGGGGAACCCCGGACATAGACCTCTTTGCAAGTCCGTGCAATGCCAAACTTCCCCGGTTCTGTTCCAGGATTCCGTGTCAGGGAGCTCAGGCCAAGGATGCCTTCCTCCTTCATTGGGGTCAGGCCTTCCTGTATGCCTTTCCACCTATTCCTTTGATTCCCAAGACTCTGTTCAAACTTCAGAGGGATCAAGGATCTATGATCCTCATAGCTCCACGCTGGCCACGCCAAGTGTGGTACCCTCTACTTCTGCATCTCTCCCAGGCACCCTCCCTGGATCTGGGAGCTGCTCCAGACCTTTTGTCTCAAGAGGAGGGGACTTTGTGGCACCCAAACCCCAAGTCCCTTCACCTCAGAGCTTGGTTACTGAAGGCCTAGACCTTCAAGACTTGAATCTTTCTCAACAGGTGAAGGATGTCCTCCATGCATCTAGGAAACCTTCCACCAGGCGTTCTTATGATTTTAAATGGAAAAGATTTTCAATTTGGTGTGCTGACAAAGGTCTTAACCCTCTAGCACTACCTTTGAATTCTTTACTCGAATATCTCCTGCATCTTTCCAATGCAGGACTTAAAACCAATTCTGTAAGGGTCCATTTGAGTGCTAGTGAAGCATCTCTTCAGCCTATCAATGGACAACCTGTTTCCTCTCATCCTCTTATTGCGAGATTCATGAGAGGCCTAACCTTAACTAAACCTCCCATTCGACCTCCTCCGGTGGCATGGGACTTAAATGTGGTTCTTGGTCAGCTTATGAAGCCACCCTTTGAACCCTTAGCCACTACCTCCTTGAAATTTATTTCCTGGAAAGTCATTTTCCTTATTGCAATCACTTCTGCTCGACGCATCAGTGAACTGCAGGCTTTAGTAGCTAATCCACCTTATACAAGGTTCCATCATGATAAGGTAGTCCTTAGGACAAATCCCCGCTTTATGCCTAAAGTGGTCTCGCCTTTTCATCTTAATCAAGAGGTATATCTACCTGTCTTTTTTCCAGGTCCTCATGCATCAAGTGCAGAGAGGAATCTTCATACCCTGGATTGTAAGAGAGCTCTTGCCTTTTACTTACAAAGGACACAGCAACATAGAAAATCTTCTCAACTTTTTGTTGCTTTTGATCCTTCTCATTTAGGACTTCCAGTCTCAAAAAGAACACTGTCCAATTGGATTGCTCAGTGTATCTCTTTTGCTTACCAGAGTAAGAACCTTTCTCTGGAGGGCCATGTCACAGCTCACAATGTGAGAGCCATGGCCACTTCTATGGCTCATCTTCATTCTGTATCCATCGATCAGATCTGTCGAGCAGCCACTTGGGCCTCGGTTCATACCTTCACAGCCCATTACTGCTTGGACAAGGACTCCCGCCGGGATGCCTTGTTTGGTCAGGCTGTACTCAGACACCTGTTCCATTCTTAAACAACTCCTGCCCACCTTCCCTGAATGGATGCCTGAGATCCATAGGGACATGAGGAATTCTTGCAGGGGGATCTCCCCGGCATCTTAGCTAGGGAGTCCCCATATGTGAGGACTCATTCCTGCTTGTTCCTGGAGATAGCACAGTTACTTACCTGTAACAGGTGATCTCTGGGAACAGCAGGAATTAGTCCTCACAACCCACCCACCTCCCCTAGGAGTTGTATCTCTCTCTCTCTCTTTCCTTTCCTCTCTCTATTGTCTCAGCTTTAAACTCGAACTGAGGAGTTGGTCAGGAAGGCGGGAAGGCCGCGCGCATGCGCTGTGGGAGGCCCCAAAAGCTTCCTTTCTGGGAAGCTGGGGAGCTTTCCCGCGCAGGCTCCGTCGGTTCCGACGTACCCATATGTGAGGACTAATTCCTGCTGTTCCCAGAGATCACCTGTTACAGGTAAGTAACTGTGCATTCTCTGCACACCCTGGAAGCCACAGGAGCTAGCCAGGCAGCACTGATTTTTGATGCTACCAGCTTAGCCCCTGTGCCTGAAAGATAGGACTGCCCTTCCAAATTGCTCCCTACCAAAAATGTCTTACAACAAATGTATCCAAAATGTCTGAAGACTCACTTCAGAGGGGTTACACACACAAGACACTTAGCCCATCCAAGAAAGCTTCCATCAGATTCATTTCTTGGAACTGAGAGTAATAGCAAATGCTCTAAGAGCTTTCAGAAATAAGTTAGCAAACCAAATTATGATGATTCAAACTGACAATCAGCTTGCCATTTTCTGCATCATGTAGGGAGGAACAGGATTGTACCTTGTGTCTTGGGAAATGGTCAGGCTGTGGAACGTTGCCATTGTTCACAGGCTGGAACTATAAGCCACTTATCTGCTAGATGGACAGACTGAGTCTGATCCTTCAACCACACAAATGGACCCTGGACAAAGAGGTTGTGCGCCACATCTTTTGGGAGTGGGGCACCCTCTTGATAGATTTATTTGCCACTCCTTAGAATGCCCAGATGCCTCAGCTCTGCTCCAGATTAGGGTCGCACAGCCAACTAGTCTTGGATGACTTACCTCCTCGACTGGGGAGAGGGTCATCTCTATGCATATCCTTCAATACCTCTCATAGCAAAGACCCTTCTGAAATTCAAAAGCGATGGAAGCAT
Organism: Ichthyophis bannanicus; assembly: GCA_033557465.1. NCBI lineage: Eukaryota > Metazoa > Chordata > Amphibia > Gymnophiona > Ichthyophiidae > Ichthyophis > Ichthyophis bannanicus. Next base: position 214,662,994 of record CM066037.1, read on the forward strand.
GATGATTCTTATTGCACCTTACTGGCCCCAGCATCTATAGTTGCCTCCTCTTATGGACCTTTTCATCCGCAAACCACTCCATCTGGGTCAGGCACCAACTCTGGTTACAGAGAAAGGTGGCATGATGTGGCACCTCAAAAGTAAGTCCCTGGTCCTTACTGTTTGGGTGTTGAGAAGCTAACATTGTATGCTCTCAATCTGCTTGTTGGGGTAACAGACGCCCTTTTGGTTTCTAGAAAGACCTCTAGGAGATGGGCTTATACTCTCAAATGGAAGAAGTTTGCTGTCTGATGTGGGGAATGGTCCATAGATTCTTTTGCCTGTCCCACACAAACACTACTTATGAATACCTTCTACATCTTTTAGAGTCTGATCTAAGTTCAACTCAGTAAGTGTTCACCTTAGTCTTAGTGCAAGGGTTCTCAAGCCAGTTCTTGGGACACACCTAGTCGGTCAGGTTTTCAGAATAACCACAATGAACATGCATGAGAGAAATTTGCATACAATGGCAGCAGTGCTTGCAGATCTTTCATATGAATATTCATTGTGATTATCCTGAAAACATTACTGGTTAGGTGAGCTCTATGCTGCCGTTAGTGAGAACCAGAAAGGTCCAGTTCAGAAGAGAAGAAGCTATTTTATTCCAAATATTTCTTTATCCTGAAGAAATCATTAGGGCTTTGTCCCATAATAAACCTAACAACAAATTTCTCTACAAACAGAAATTTAAAATGGTCACGCTACCCAAGGAAGGCTTGCTTTCCTTTCTAAATTTTAAAGAGTGCATATGATGCATATTGACTTCAGTTTGTTCCTCTAATTCATCATGAGATCTGTTTATTTTCAGAGTACTGGCCATTGGCCTATCATCCACTCCTCATGATTATCTAATGAAAAGTAATTCCTAGGAATTAGCAGAAGAAGCTTTGGGATTAGTAATCAAACTCCTGGAATATCAAAAATGTGTTTCAAATTAGTGTGTGGTCAGAGGAATTCTGATAAAGTTGTTGTTTATGGGTCTTTGATTTGTATGTATTCAGGATATTACCTTACAATGAAGCAATAACCAATCTTATACGACAGCTTAACTGTCACAGCATTCAGTTCCATCATGTTGGAGTACGTTGTATCCATAGATCTCCAGGAACAAGCAGGAATGTAGTCTTCAAATATGGGTATCGTAGGTACCGACGGAGCCTGCGCGGGAACGCTCCCCAGCGTCCAATTAGAAAGCTTTTGAGAGCATCCCACAGCGCCTGCGTGCTGCCTTCCCGCCTTTCCCAACTGCCTCTCTCCAGTTCTTCGTTTTCCGCGGAGCCAGCAGGTCGTTTTCCTGTCACCGCAGAAATTATCCCATATTTTTCATTCTTTTTCTGGTAGCATCTGCCTTCCTCGACGCTATACCGGTACTGCCGGTTCTTTCTTTTCTTCTTTAAAAAAAAATAAAAAATTCTAATCTTTTTCTGGATTTTCCAGTCCCTTTTTCCTCTAGGGTGCCACACGCCGTTTTGGGCACTAGGCCCAAATTTTTCCTCAACATGGAAAAACCCGCTTCGGGTTTCAAAAAGTGTTCAAAGTGTGGCGATACCATCTCCGTCATCGACACTCACGAGTGGTGCCTCAAATGTTTAGGTCCTGACCACTACATCTCTGAGTGTGTTGCCAGTGGGATGATGTCGAAGAGAGGTTGGCAGAACCGAGCTGCTAAGCTTAGCACCCTTTTTCCCTCCGATGCAGCATCCATGGCATCGACATCTTCCAGGGCTTCGTCTTCCTCCCATGGATCTCAGGTAACCAAACATAAATCTATCCAGTCCTCAAAGGGTAGATCTCCTTCCAAGTATCGAGATGCCTCTGGCGTTGCCCTTGAGGAACTTGTACCGGCAAAATTGCCCCGGCGGGAGGCTTCTGCTTCCAAAGCACTATCGGGGCTCCAGGATGTTCTCGAGGCCCCAACCTCGGCAGAACTACTGGTGCCATGCTCTGGGGTACCGGCTGCTTCGTCCGGAACCGACACCCAGGCATCGGCAGCGTCAATTGACCAGAGATTCCTGGCTATTGAGCGCAGTCTGGCGGCTCTCCTTGCGGCATCGGTGCCTTTGGGACTGCTTCAGACAATTCAACCGGTATCGACACCGGTTCCGGCACCGATATTGGTACCGGTACCAACAGCATCGACATCGGCAACTGTGTTACCGACACAGAGTCATGCTGTTTCCTCCGGTATTGACAAGCCGATACCAGACCCTTCCGGTACCGACTTTGATTGGTACCAGTATCGTGCTTTACAGGAGCACCTGGACAGAAGATATTTTGAATCCTCCGATAACTCTGAGGATTCTGACAGCTTTGTCGATGCCGGAGTACTTCTCTCTGAGGAGCCGCCTTCTCCTAAACGTAGGATGTCTCCTCCAGAGGATATATCCTTCCAGGATTTCATCAGGGAGGTGGCTAGAGGTCTTTCCATCACAGTGGCTCCTGAAACACAGCCCAGGGCAAAGGAGTTGGAGATTTTACAATATCCTAAAGCTCTCAAGGAAGCGGCTGCTTTGCCTATTCATGAGATCTTGCATGATCTCATGTTAAGAATGTGGGAAACACCTCTTACCACCTCTCCTCATTCCCGTAGGCTAGATACCATGTATCGAGTGCCTCCTTGTACTGGATTTCAAAAGACTCAGTTGCCACACCACTCCATAGTGGTGGAGTCAGCTATGAGAAGGATCAAGAGTGCAAAAAGACATGCATCTAATCCTCCAGGACGTGAATGTAAGACTCTTGATGCCTTTGGGCATCGAACATTCCAGGCCTCTATGCTTTCTGCCAGGATTAATTCCTACATCTTATATATGGGAATGTTCCTTAAGGAGGTCACAGGAGATCTAGAGCTTATGAGCCCTCTCCTTCCTGATGATAAAAGGCAGGATTACCTTACACTTGTCAAACATGCCGAGGATATTTCCAAGTTTGTTAATCATGCAGCTTTTGACTGCTTTGCGTACATAAGTAGAACTTCTGCCATTGTCATTGGTGCTCGTAGGATTGCCTGGCTCCAGGCATCTGGCAACCAACTGGCATTGTCGTCGGATAGGATTTCTTCCCTTGAGGGTTCTGTTCAATCAATCAGGCTGTTGTGGACGAAGTTACCGCTAAGCAATTAGTTTCTGACCAGAAGCTTGAAAGAGTCTCAGATCTAACTGCTTCTTTGGCAAAGGATAATATTTCCCTTCGAGCTAAAGCAGAGTCGTTGGAAAATGCGGTCCGTGCATCAAACCTTCGGTTGTTAAATTTCCCTGTTGTTGCTGGAGTACCTCCGTTGGATCTATTTAAGAAATATTTACAGGAAATTCTTGCGGTTCCTCCAGATTTGATGCCTCCAGTGTCGAAAATGTATTACCTTCCCCTCGGGAAGAGAGAAGGGAAAGCTTCTGATGGATTGTTGAATCATGCAGCTTTTGACTGCTTTGCGTACATAAGTAGAACTTCTGCCATTGCCATAGGTGCTCGTAGGATTGCCTGGCTCCAGGCATCTGACTTAGAACTCTGGGTACAGGACAAACTGGGGAATATCCCTTGTACAGGTGAAAATCTCTTTGGCAAAAATTGGCAAGCGAAAGCTAATGAGCTGGATGCTGATAACACCACTTTGGATAGGCTATCCAAGGCTACAGCTGATCCTGCAAGGAGAAATTTCTACAAGAAACCATTCTTCTCTAAAAAGAAGAGGTTTTACCCCTCCTATACCCAGCAGGTGCATTCTGCAGGTCAGTCTGCCCGAAAGGGACAGCAGCCCCCAAAGCAAAGGAAATCAAAGACTGCTAAGCCTCAACCGGCCCAGCAGACTCAGCCTCCACACAGGGGCTTTGACTCTCACCTAGAGAACATGACCTTCCTGGCCCTGAACGGGTCACAGCCTTCCACCATCCCAGGAAGGTTGTGTCATTTTGCCCCCAGATGGGGGCAAATAACAGCAGAAGAATGGACTCTTTCCATTGTAAGAGAGGGGTACAAGCTTCATTTCTTCAACATATGCCCCCTCCTACAGTGGTAATTCAGTTTAATTCTCAGGCTTCTCTCAACACTCAGTTGAGTCAAGAGGTCAGTTTACTTCTTGCCCAGGGGGCAATAGAAGACGTACCCATTTCCCAATAAGGTACAGGGTTTTACTCCCCTTATTTCCTTATTCCAAAGAAAACAGGAAGACACAGACCCATTTTAGACCTCAGAGAACTGAACAAATTCCTGTTCAAAGAGAAATTCAAGATGATTTCTCTGGGAACTCTGCAGCCATACCTTCAGAGTCAGGATTGGCTTTGTTCTCTAGATCTCAAGGATGCGTACACTCATGTTCTCATCCATCCAACTCACCGAAGGTTCCTTCGTTTCCTGTTTCAAGGAAAGCACTACCAATACAGGGTGCTTCCTTTTGGCCTGGCCTCAGCACCAAGGGTGTTTACGAAATGCATGGCTGTAGTGGCAGCATTTCTTCGCACTCTAGGAATATTCGTCTTCCCCTACTTAGACAACTGGCTCATTCGAGCCCCATCAGAGTCAGAGGACAAATTTTCCCTATCTTGCACAATGCGTATCCTTCAGTATTTGGGCCTGGTCATAAACATCCCAAAATCCAGCCTAACTCCTACTCAATCTCTAGAGTTTATAGGAGCTTTGCTGGACACCAGAAAAGCAAGGGTCTATCTTCCACAGGCCCGCTGCTTTCGCATTGTGCAGTTAGCCTCCCAGGCAGTGTTAAAAACTCATCTCACTGCTCGGGAAATGTTACAACTACTAGGCCACATGGCATCTACCGTGCACGTGGTTCCCTATGCTCGCCTCCATATGAGAGCAGCCCAATGGACTCTATCCACTCAGTGGACTCAGGTATCAGGCTGCCTATCAGACAAAATAGCAAACACAAATCGCCTTATTTTGTCTCTACAATGGTGGAGGTCAACCCAAAACCTGTTGGTGGGGTCCCCTTTCCAGCAGCCCCTACCCCAGGTCACTCTAACAACAGATGCCTCACAAGTGGGTTGGGGAGCTCATCTGCAAGATCTCTCTACCCAAGGCACCTGGACTCCACAGGAAACCCATTTACACATCAATCTCCTAGAACTCAGAGCAATCTTCCTTGCTCTTCGAGTGTTCCATACCCAGCTCAGCTACAAGACTGTCCTAATTCAGATGGACAGTCAGGTAGCTACGTTCTATCTGAACAAGCAGGGAGGAACAGGCTCTCTGTCGCTTTGCAACGAAGCTTTGCGACTATGGGCCCTTGCCAGAGAGCATCAAATTCATCTCCTGGCGGTGTGTATCTGCCAGGCATTCAAAACTCTTGGGCAGACAGACTCAGTCGAGTTCTGCTTCCACACGAATGGTCTCTCCATGCAGACCAGGTTGCAAACATTTTTCAAATTTGGGGAACTTCGGACATAGACCTCTTTGCAAGTCCATTGAATGCCAAACTTCCCCGGTTCTGTTCCAGAATTCCGGCTCAGGGTTCTCAGGCCAGGGATGCTCTCCTCCTCCATTGGGGTCAGGACTTCCTATATGCCTTTCCACCCTTCCCCTAATTCCCAAGACCCTATTCAAGCTTCAGAGAGACAAAGGCCACATGATTCTCATAGCTCCACATTGGCCACAGCAGGTGTGGTACCCTCTGCTCCTGCATCTCTCTCAAGCTCCCTCTCTGGAGTTAGGATCTGCTCCAGATCTCCTGTCTCAGGAAGACGGGATGTTGCGGCATCCCAATCCCCACTCTCTGCATCTCAGGGCCTGGTTGCTGAGAGCCTAGACCTTCATGGTCTTAGCCTTTCTAAACAAGTAAGGGATGTCCTTTGTGCTTCCAGGAAACCTTCCACAAGACGCTCTTGTGCTTTCAAGTGGAAAAGGTTTTCCATATGTTGTTCGCAAAAGGGTCTTCACCCCTCTGCCATACCTCTGGAATCATTACTGGAGTATCTCCTGCATTTATCTAATGCAGGACGTAAGACTAACTCAGTAAGAGTCCATTTGAGTGCTATTTCAGCTTCTTTAAAGCCTTTAAATGGACAACCTATTTCCTCTCATCCTCTCATAGCGAGATTTATGAGGGGCCTTCTTCTAACTAAGCCTCCCATTAGGCCACCTCCAGTGGCGTGGGACCTGAAGCTGGTTCTTGGGCAGCTCATGAAGCCGCCTTTTGAACCTTTAGCTACTACCTCTTTGAAATTCCTTTCCTGGAAAGATATCTTTCTCATTGCAATCACATCAGCACGTCGCATCAGTGAATTGCAAGCATTAGTTGCTGATCCTCCTTACACGAGGTTCCATCATGATAAGGTAGTTCTTAGGACTCATCCACACTTTATGCCAAAGGTGATCTCACCTTTTCATTTAAACCAGGTAGTTTATCTGCCTGTATTTTTTCCAAGGCCTCATGCTTCAAATGCAGAAAGGAATCTTCATACTTTGGACTGTAAAAGAGCACTTGCCTTTTACCTACAGAGGACACAGCAACATAGAAAGTCCTCCCAACTCTTTGTTGCTTTCGATCCTTCTCATTTGGGACTTCCAGTCTCCAAGAGAACATTGTCCAACTGGATTGCACAGTGTATTTATTTTGCTTACCAGAGTAAGAACCTTTCTCTGGAAGGCCATGTCACGGCTCACAATTTGGGAGCCATGGCAGCCTCAATGGCTCATCTACACACTGTGTCTATTGACAGCATCTGTCAAGCAGCTACTTGGGCCTCAGTTCATACCTTCACAGCTCATTACTGCTTAGACAAAGACTCCTGCCGGGATGCCTTGTTTGGTCAGGCTGTTCTACGACACCTGTTCCATACTTAATCAACTCCTACCCACCATTCCCAGTAGGATGCCAGAGATCCATGGGGGGAAGTAAAGCCCTTTCATAGGGGAACACAACTTCCTGGAGATAGCATAGTTACTCACCTGTAACAGGTGATCTCCGGGAACAGCAGGAATTTAGTCTTCACAACCCACCCACCTCCCCTAGGAGTTGTATCTCTCTTCTCTTTTCTTCCCTCTCTCTCTCTTTGTCTCAGCTTTAAAACTCAGCTGGAGAGAGGCAGTTGGGAAAGGCGGGAAGGCAGCACGCAGGCGCTGTGGGATGCTTCCAAAAGCTTTCTAATTGGACGCTGGGGAGCGTTCCCGCGCAAGCTCCGTCGGTACCGACGATACCTGTATGTGAAGACTAAATTCCTGCTGTTCCCGGAGATCACCTGTTACAGGTGAGTAACTATGTTTTCATGTTCTCATGACTGGATTTCACATGACAGTCCCAATTAACATTAAAGGGTTAATTTTAATTTCAAAAATGCATCTATTTTGTAAAGATAACATAGCTGCATATGTGCCTTTATAAAATAGGTTTCCTGAGTAATTCCTGGTAGTGTACAAATGCTTCTGTATAAATTTACACCTACTACTACTACTACTGATCATTTGTATAGTGCTGCAATGTGTACGCAGTGCTGCACAGACACGTAAAAGACGGTCCCTGCTCATCAGAGCTTACAATCTAGTCAAGAGAGACAACACAACAGCTGAAGACAAGGATATATCTAGGGGACTGGTAAGGAAACACACGGCCTCAAAGAGGTGAGTTTTCAGCCTGGATTTGAAAAGGGTCTGATATACAGACTCAAGTAGTTTGTTCCAGGCATAAGGAAAAGCAGGTTAGAAGGATTGAAGTCTGGAGTTGGAAATAGAGGAGAAGGGCACAGAAGAAGGAATCTGCCAGAAGAGCGGAGTTCCCGAGGGGGGGATGTAGGGAGAGATAAGAGAGGAAAGGTAGTGGGGAGCAGCAGAATAAGTGCACTCATAGGTCAGTAGGAGAAGTTTGAACTGAATGTGGAAACAGATAGGGAACCAATGAAGTGAATAGAGAAGAGGGGGTTATAAGAGCAAATTGAAGCTGGCGGAAGATTAGCTGCGCAACTGAGTTTTGAACAGATTGAAGGGGGAGAGATGATTCAGAGGGAGACCAGTAAGGAAGAGCAGCAATAGTCTAGAAGGGAGGTGACTAAAGAGTGGATAAGTGTCTTAGTAGTGAGTCATTCTAGACCACACACTCAGCATGACATCACACACAAAACAAACAAGAAAAATAATTTACAAACTCAAAATGTTAAAAAAACTCCATCCACTTCTACATTCTCATGATTTTAAGTCAGTCCTCCATACAGTCATAACACCCCACTTCGATTTCTGCAGCATCTCCCTCCAAGGTCTACCAAAACAAACCTTAAGACGGCTCAAAATTGCACAACACGTTGCAGCAAGGATAACATCAAACACTAACCCAACAGAACACATTACCCCAATATTATACAACTTTCACTGACTCCCAATCTAGAGCCGCATACACTACAAAATACTAGTAACTACATTTAAACTAATTAAAGACATAGCCCCTTCATATCTCACCACTCTCACCATTAAGGAAGCATACACGCGAGGTTGTAATAAAAACAAACTCTCCACCCCTTCAGAATTCAGAAAATCTTTAAAAGTGACAGAGAATTCTCCCACTTTGCCCTTACCCTCTGGAATAACCTCCCAGATGATCTAAGAGATATGAATGACCTCTCCACCTTCCTCAAAAAACTCAAAACTTACCTGTTTAAACAACACTATGGAAACCTAAATGAGTCCAACAATACAATTCCACCAACCGCATATCACAAATGGACCCCTACTTGAGTCCCCCCATTAATCTTCAACTATCCACGTAGCTACCGACTATTAACATAGTCTAACAATTGCCATTCCCCTCTAACTAGTTCAATAAAACCAAACCAAGTATACATCATATTGTGAAAAGAAATCAACGTATTCTGGCGCTTGCCTAAGTGCTGTTCCAATTTGATAGCATTCAGTAATGTACCTAAACTAAACTTAAATACTGTACTAAAAAAAAATTAAATATGTATATAGTTCAACCGTTCTATCTATTGGACTGTTTCATGACATTTCTAATGTATATAGTTCCATGTAATTGAATGTGTACTGTTTATTGTACAATTCAAATGTTTATTGTAAACCGCATTTGATCTACTGGAAAATGAGGTATAAAAATTTCAAATAAATAAAATAAATAGTGTGTTCAGAAAAGAAGGGGTGAATTTTGCTGATATATGCATATACTTTATGCATGTACATCACAGACAGCTGTGTCCTGCTCCACCCAAACTAAACCCCTGAGCATGCCCTCATGCAGATGAACTAAACGTGAGCATGTATTCACCCACATAATTTTAAAATAGCCATTTCTGCATGTGTTTCATCAAATCATTCTTAGCATAGATGTGTTCTCGTAAGTTGTGAAAAGCACACATTCACTGGGTTGAGAAGCATTTCCAAATCAACATAGTAGAAGCTGGAGCCATGAAACTAGCTCTTAATTTTTCTAACTAATCATCATTGTTCAAACAGTTAAGATGCAATATTGTACATTAACAAGCAGGGTTGGCTCAGGGGGTTTTGCTTTTGCACCCCTTATCTTGAGGCCATTCTTGGGGTATGAGCTGTGCAAATAAGAGTACATTTTCAGCTAGTGCAGTCTCTGGCTTATGTTTAATGTAATCTTTTTTTTTTTTTTCAATTTAAATTTTGAGTGATCAAGCAATGCAATATATGTGAAATGACCCCTACATAATTCTCATCAGAACATGCTGTCATCTCAGATAGAATGAGGTCCCCCCATCCCCCCAGCCAAATCTCAAAAGAAGAAAAGCCACCATTAATATAAGTAATAATATAGACAGCAAAAAACATAACATGGAGCAAGCAAGAAGTAACAAATTGGCTTCATCCCAGCTAATACAGCCACAAAACCCGTCACCCTCCACTGATTGTCACCATCATCATACATTCTCCCTGTACTTTTGTCTCCAACTGTCAAAGGGACCCCACACCTTTTGAAACTCCTGCAATCTCAGTCGCCTCATACCTATGAGTTTGGCATCCCTTATATATATTTTACTATCTCCAGGAACAAGCAGGAATGTAGTCTTCACATATGGGTATCGTTGGTACCGACGGAGCCTGTGCGGGAACGCTCCCCAGCGTCCAATAGGAAAGCTTTTGGGAGCATCTCACAGCGCCTGCGTGCTGCCTTGCCGCCTTTCCCAACTGTCCCTCTCCGGTTCTTTGTTTTCTGTGGAGCCGACAGGTCACACATCCTGTCACCGCAGAAAAAATTCCCCCCCTTCTTTTTTTGTGGTTGCGTCTGCCTTTCCACGACGCTACACCGGTACCGCCGGTTCTTCTTTCTTTTTTGCTAAAAAAAAAAAAAAGAAAAACCTTTTTCTGGAGTCTTTTCCAGTAATTTTCTCCTCAGGTGCTACGCGCCATTTTGGGCACTAGGCCCAACTTTTCCTTCAGAATGGAAAAACCCGCTTCGGGTTTTAAAAAGTGCTCTAAGTGTGGCGGTACCATCTCCATCACCGACACCCATGAGTGATGCCTAAAATGTTCAGGTCCTGACCACTCTATTTCAGAGTGTGTTGCTTGTGGGATGATGTCAAAAAGGGGCCGGCAAAACCGAGCTGCTAAACTTAGCACCCTTTTCCCTCCGATGCCGCCTCCGTGGCATTGACGTCTTCCAGGGCTTCGTCTTCCTCCCATGGTTCTCAGGTAACTAAATATAAATCTAGGCGGCCCTCAAAGGGTAGATCTCCTTCTAATCATCGAGATGCCTCTGGCGTTGCCCTTGAGGGACTTTCACCGGCAAAATTGCCCCGGCGGGAGGCTTCGGCTTCCAAAGCACTAACGGGGCTCCAGGATGTTCTCGAGGCTTCAACCTCGGCAGAACTACTGGTGTCATGCTCTGGGGTCCCGGCCGCTTCATCCGGCACCAATACCCAAGCATCGGCAGCGTCAATAGACCAGAGATTCTTGGCTATTGAACTCAGTCTGGCGGCTCTTCTGACGGCCTCGATGCCCATGAAACCGCTTCAGACGATTCAACCGGTACCAGCACTGACTCCAGTACCAGCACCGAAGGCTTCGACATCGGCAGGTATTCTACCGGGACCGAGTCATGCATCTCTAGCAGGCATCGACAAGTTGGTACTGGACTACTCTGATACCGACTTTGATCAGTACCAGTACCATGCCTTGCACGATCACCCGGATCGGAAATACTTCGAGTCCTTGGAGGAGTCTGAAGACTCTGAAAGCTCTGCCGATACCAGAGTACTTCTTCCTGAGGATTCCTCTTCTCCTCAGCGTAGGATATCTCCACCAGAGGATATGTCCTTTCAGGATTTTATCCGAGATGTGGCACGAGGTCTTTCCATCACAGTGGCTCCTGAAAAAGAGCCTAGGGCAAAGGAATTAGAAATCCTACAATACCCTAAAGCTCCCAAGGAGGCAGCTACCTTACTTATTCATGAGATCTTGCATGATCTTATGTTAAGGATGTGGTAAACACCTCTAACCACATCTCCTCACTCTCAAAGACTTGACACCATGTATCGAGTTCATCCTCGTCCTGGGTTTCAGAAGACTCAATTACCACATCATTCGATGGTGGTGGAATCAGCCATGAGATGGATAAAGAGTGCAAAAAGGCATGCATCTAATCCTCCAGGACGTGAGTGTAGGACTCTTGATCTTCAGGAATAAGCAGGAATGAGTCTTCACATATGGGTACGTCGGTACCGACGGAGCCTGCGCGGGAACGCTCCCCAGCATCCAAAAAGAAAGCCTTTAGGAACATCCCACACGCATGCGCGCTGCCTTCCCACCTAAACACTTCCCTCTCATCAGTTTTCCACGGAGCCGGCAGGACGTATTTCTGTCACCGCAGAAAATTCTTCTTTTTATTCTTATTTTTTTGTGGTCGCGTCTGCCTTCCCTCGACACCATCAGTACCGCCGGTGCTTTTCTTTTGTTTTTTCTAAATAATTTCTTCTTTTCGACAGAAATATTTTCCTGTTAGTGTCTGACAGTTTCTAGGCCACTAGGCCTCCATTTTTCCGCTATGGAAAAGCCAGCCACTACCCTTAAGAAATGCTCTAAGTGTGGCGGTACAAATATTCTTTTAGACACCCATACTTGGTGTCTAAAATGTTTGGGTCGTGACCATTGCTCACTGGAGTGTCTTTCCTGCTGGAGTTCAAACAGAAGAAATCTTCAGAATCGAGCACAGCTCGATACCCGGTTCACATCGCACTCGATGTCACCAGCTAGAATATCTCCACAGAATCAGGTAACCAGACAAGTGTCTGTAAAGACTAGCCAGTCCTCGAGTGGTAGATCTCCTTTCCAGTATCGAGATTGCTCCAGCTTTGCCCTCGAGGACATTTTGGCAATAAAGCCCCGGTGGGAGTCTTCAGGCTCCAAAGCATTAACAGGGCTTCAGGTCGTTTCCGGGATTCTCACCTTGGTGAACATACCTGGGCCATGCTCGGTGGTTGTGGCCACTTCGAGTGGTACCGACACCCCGGCATCTCGGTTACTTCGGTACCGTTAGAGTGGCTGCAGACCATTTCTCCAGTATCGGCATCCCTTTCGGTATCGGCATCGGTGTCGGTACCATCCATGCTTGCTTCGACAGACTCGATTCCTTCGATGCCGAGCCTGGAATCGATCCCTAGCATGGATGATTCGGTACCGACTCCGGGTGGTACCTAAGACATCAATTTAGGGAAAATCCAATGCTTCATCCTTTCAAGTCTTCCGATACCAATGACTGGGATGAGCCCATCGGTACCAAGGCTGGATCTTTAACAAGTCTAGCCTTTACCCCTCATTTTAGAGGGTCCTCAGGGGAGATTTCTTTTCAAGCTTTTCTGCTTGATATGGCGAGGTTACTTGCCATTTCTATACCTGGTGAAGAATCCTTACCAGGGGATTCAGAGACCCTGCAATCCCCCTGGTTGCCAAAGGAGCTAATCATGCTTCCTTTGCATCAGATCTTACAAGATCTACTTTTAAAGATGTGGGAAACTCTAACAGTATCACCACATTCTGAGACCCTTGAAACTAGGTACAAAGTGCCACCTTCTCCTGGTTTTCAAAAGACTCAACTTCCTCATCATTCTATTGTTGTAGAATCAGCAATGAGGCGTATTAAGAGTGCAAAGGAGCACTCCTCTTGTCCGCCAGGTCGTGAGACTAGGACTTTAGATGACTTTGGACGTCGATGCTTCCAGGCATCCATGCTTTCCCAGCAAGAATTATCTCATATATTTTCTATATGGGATAGTCTCTTGAAGAGGTCACAAAGAGCTTAAAGCTTTTGAACCCTTTCCTTCAAGAGCATAAGAGAGCAGACTATTTCTTACTAGTCAATCATGCTCAAAATATCTCTAAGTTCCTTAATCGTGCTTCCCTAGACTGTTTTGAGTCTATTAGCAGAACCTCTGCTATAGCCATAGGAGCACGACGCCTGGCCTGGCTCCAAGCTTCAGATTTGGACAGATGGGTACAAGAAAGGCTGGGAAATACTCCTTGTACTGGTGAAAATCTCTTTAACAAGGATGCTTTATTTCAAGCTACTCAGTTAAACACTGATGCTCTTACTGTCAGAGGATTGTCAAAACTTTCCTCTATCCCAGCCAATAAAAACTCTCCTAAAAAAGCTTCATCCCCCTAGGGGAAAATAGTTTTATCCATCTCCTACCCATCATGCAGATGTTTCCAAAAACAGGCAGCAACATACCAGGCTAAGAAAATCAAGACCTCAACAGCCTTAGCAAGCCCAGCAGTCGCAGGGGTTTCTGATATTTCTATTCTCTGTTTTTCTGTGTGAGGTTTAGAACCTCTGAGCCTACTTCTTTTTAACAGAAGTATCTAAGGTTCATCTCATCCATGCTGAGATACCAGTCATACATTGACTCAATCCTCGACTCTGGCCATGAATCTCTTACTACAAGGGAAATCCATCTTTTTAGCTCCAAGAGCTATTGAGGACCATCATACCCTAGAGATAACAGGTTTCTCCTTTTAAAAAAAAAGGGAGAACTAACAACAAGGTGAGCTATACCCTTCACCTTGACAGTTTTTCTGTACAAGGATATCTTATACTTTTAACCGCAAGGGGACCCTACCTCTTCAAAGACTTACCAAATTGTAAGTCCTCTCAACTCTGTATTACTTTCTATCCCTCTTAGTCCAGACTTTCAGTCTCTAAGAGTACTACTAATCGACTGGAGGGCTTATTCTCTAAGCCCATAGGATTTTTCCTCAATACCTACTCCAGTGGGTAGTTTCCATACAGTTTTCTTCCCCTTTGTGGTTCGTCGTCTTCTCTATGTATCTCAGATACTTCTTTAAGGCAGCTTATCAGACAGAAATTGAGTATTACCACTCCAAATTATGTCTGTTGGTCCTCTCCAACCTATAGGACCTACTTTTTCTGCTGCTTTAATAACAGATAACTCCAAGAGAGGTTACACTTTATTGTTGCAGGCATCAGGCCTGTCTACTATTCTTAGCCATCTTCATTTCTTTTTGGCTCCAACAGAATAGATTAGGTTGCACACTGGCAATTAAACAGCCAGATCTAACCAACCTGCAACATGCTCTCTGCCATTATATAAGGAAGCTCTGCAACTATGGGCCTTGTCAGAGAGCCTAAGAGCTACTCCTAGCAGGTAGCTTCCAGTTGGTTAAAAGGGCTTCAGCTGGTAGACTCTGCCCAGTCATGCTCCTACATGACTGGTTTGTTCCTACTCTTACCATCTTCCTTAAAAATTTTCTTTTAAGGAAAACTAACCAGGGCTTAGACCAGAGGCCAGGGTTGCTCTCTCTCGCACAATGCGCATCTTTCAGTATTTGGGTCTTGTCATAAACTTCCCAAAGGTCCTATCTTGCTCCCACTCAATCCCTAGAGTTTGTAGGAGCTCTGCTGGATACCAGACAGACAAGGACTTTCCTTCCACAGCCGCTGCCTTCGCATTGTGCAGTTAGCTTCCCAAGCAGTGCTAAAGCCTCACCTCACTGCTTGGGAAATGTTACAGTTGCTAGGCCTCATGGCATCCACTGTACATGTGATTCCTTATGCTCACCTCCATATGAGGGCAGCCCAGTGGACTTTATCCACTCAGTGGACTCAGGTGTCAGGTTGCCTGCCAAACAAAATAGCAGACTCAGATCGCCTTATTTTGTCCCTCCAATGGTGGCAGTCACCCCAAAATCTTCTAGTGGGGTCTCTTTTTCAGCAACCCCCACCCCAAGCCACTCTTAACAGATGCTTCACAGGTGGGTTGGGGAGCCCATCTGCAAGGACTCTCTACCCAGGGTACCTGGACTCCACAGGAGGCCTATCTCCATATCAATCTCCTGGAGCTCAGAGCAATCTTTCTTGCTCTTCGAGTATTTCACACCCAGCTCAGCTACAAGACAGTCCTAGTTCAAATGGACAATCAAGTAGCCATGTTCTGTGTGAACAAGCAGGGTGGAACAGGCTCTGTCGCTCTGCAACGAAGCTTTGCGACTATGGACCCTCGCCAGAGAGTTTCAGATTCATCTCCTTGCAGTGTATCTTCCAGGTATTCAAAACTCTTGGGCAGACAGACTCAGTCGAGTTCTGCTTCCACATGAATGGGGTCTCCATGCAGATCAGGTGGCCAAAATTTTTCAAATTTGGGGAACCTCAGACATAGACCTCTTTGCAAGTCCGCTGAATGCCAAACTTCCCCGGTTCTGTTCCAGAATTCCGGCTCAGGGTTGTCAGGCCAGGGATGCCTTCCTCCTCCATTGGGGTCAGGACTTCCTGTATGCCTTTCCACCCATTCCCCTAATTCCCAAAACCCTGTTCAAGCTTCAGAGAGGCAGAGGTCATATGATCCTCATAGCTCCATGTTGGCCACGGCAAATGTGGTGCCCTCTGCTCCTACATCTCTCTCAAGCTCTGCCTCTGGAGTTAGGATCTGCTCCAGATCTCCTTTCTCAAGAGGACAGGATGCTGTGGCATCCCAATCCCCCCAGTCTCTGCATCTCAGGGCCTGGTTGCTGAAAGCCTAGAACTTCACAGTCTTAACCTTTCCCAGCAGGTAAAGCATATCCTTTATGCTTCCAGGAAGCCTTCCACAAGACACTCTTATGCATTTAAGTGGAAAAGGTTTACCTATATGGTGCTCGCA
This sequence comes from Ichthyophis bannanicus, assembly GCA_033557465.1. NCBI lineage: Eukaryota > Metazoa > Chordata > Amphibia > Gymnophiona > Ichthyophiidae > Ichthyophis > Ichthyophis bannanicus. The sequence goes on from CM066037.1 coordinate 214,679,097, forward strand.
GAAGGGTCTTAACCCTCTTGCGATACAGCTGGAATCATTACTGGAGTATCTTCTTCATTTATCAAATGCAGGGCTTAAGACCAATTCCGTAAGAGTCCATTTGAGTGCTATTGCAGCTTCTTTCAAGCCTCTAAATAGACAACCTATTTCCTCTCATCCTTTCATAGTGAGATTTATGAGAGGCCTTCTTTTGACTAAGCCGCCCATTAAGCCGCCTCCGGTGGCATGGGACTTAAATCTGGTTCTTGGGCAGCTCATGAAACCGCCCTTTGAACCATTAGCCACTACCTCATTGAAATTCCTTTCTTGGAAGGTCATTTTTCTTATTGCAATCACATCAGCACGTCGCAACAGTGAATTGCAAGCGTTGGTGGCTGATCCTCCTTATACAAGGTTCCATCATAACAAGGTAGTCCTTAGGACTCATCCACACTTTATCAAAGGTGGTGTCGCCTTTTCATTTAAACCAAGCGGTTTACCTTACTGTATTCTTTCCAATGCCTCACGCCTCAAATGCAGAAAGGAATCTTCATACTTTGGATTGTAAAAGAGCTTTGGCCTTTTACTTGCAAAGGACACAGCAACATAGAAAGTCCTCTCAACTCTTTGTTGCTTTTGATCCTAGTCATTTGGGACTTCCAGTCTCCAAAAGAACACTGTTCAGCTGGATTGCACAGTGTATATCTTTTGCCTATGAGAGTAAGAACCTTCCTCTTGAAGGCCATGTCACAGCTCACAATGTGTCTATCGACGACATCTGTCGAGCAGGTACTTGGGCTTCGGTTCATACCTTCACAGCTCATTGCTGCTTAGACAAGGACTCCCGCCAGGATGCCTTGTTTGATCAGGCTGTTCTTCATCACCTGTTCCACACTTAATCAACTCCTACCCACCATCCCTGGTAGGATGCCAGAGATCCATGGGGGAAGTGGAGCCCTTTCACAAGGGCACACAACTTTCTGGGGCCATCTCCCTGGCATCTGCAGCTATGGCGTCCTCATATGTGAAGACTACATTCCTGCTTGTTCCTGGAGATAGCATAGATACTCACCTGTAACAGGTGATCTCCGGGAACAGTAGGAATTTAGTCTTCACAACCCACCCACCTCCCCTAGGAGTTGTATCTCTCTCTCTCTCTTTCTCTCTCTCTTTTGTCTCAGCTTTAAACTCAACTGGAGAGGGGCAGTTGGGAAAGGTGGGATGTTCCAAAAAGCTTTCCTATTGGATGCTGGGAAGCATTCCCGCGCAGGCTCCATCGGTACCGACGATACCCATATGTGAAGACTAAATTCCTGCTGTTCCCGGAGATCACCTGTTACAGGTGAGTAACTATGCTTTCTCCACAACCCGCCCTAAACAAGGAAGGTTACACCCTTTTCCAATGCTGGGCCAAGGCCAGTCTAGCAGCAATAAGCAGATATTGAGACCAGCATAATTCCTGTGACCTGAGGTCCCCAGAGCTCTTAATCAACAACACCAGTGCTGCAGCAGGGACGACCCTCTGCTGCAACACCCTCTGTAAAAGGATGAAAAGTTGTTCCTAAAAAGGCATAATGTGTGGGCAGTCTCATCACATGTGGATAAAATTCCCCTCCAACCCATACTGCCTTCAACTACAGCCCTTCGCCTATCCCAGAACATTTTTGCAATCTCGTAGGGGTGTAGTACCCTCTATAAAGCAACTTATAACACAGGTCTGCGACTAAAAAGCAATTTGTCCCATCCCCTATGGTACAGATATGCCAGTACCCAAGCCCCCTGCTACCTTGGAAGAGATACCTAGCTCCGATGAAGGTGAAGTCATACCTGAACCAGATGACAAATCAAGTTCTGACTTTGAAGATGATACGAGACCAAAATTGTTTTCTCAGGAGGAGATGAATGATTTGGTAGGAGACTTGAATCTTTCCAAAGATGCCGCTGAGTTACTCGGATCAAGGCTGAAAAGCAGGAATTTATTGTTGCCAGGAGTGTCATCTTCATGGTTCAGACATGGTGAAAAGGAACATAAGAACATAAGATATGCCATACTGGGTCAGACCAAGGTCCATCAAGCCCAGCATTCTGTTTCCAACAGTGGCCAATCTAGGTCATACGTACCTAGCAGTTTCCCCAAGGGACACAGGTTCCACAATGCTTGTACTGGTTCAAGCATTGATATCCTGGGTCCCTTCTTAATAATGGTTTATGGACCTTTCCTCCAGGAACTTGTCCAAACCTTTTTTAAACCCAGCTACACTAACAGCCTTTACTACATCCTCCGTTAACAAATTCCAGAGTTTGATTACATGTTGAGTGAAAAAATATTTTCTTTTATTAGTCTTAAATAGTTTACCCTGTAGCTTCATTGCATGTCCCCTAGTCTTTCCATATTCTGATAAGGTAAACAATCGATCTACGTTTACCCGTTCCACTCCGTTCATTAATTTATAGACTTCTATCATATCTCCCCTCAGCCGTCTCTTCTCCAGGCTAAAGAGCCCCAACCTTTTTAGCCTTTCTTCATAGGAGTATCCTTCCATCCCCTTTACCATTTTGGTGGCTCTTCTCTGAACCTTTTCTAAAATTGCTATATCCTTTTTAAGATACGGAGACCAGAATTGCACACAATATTCAAGGTGCGGTCTCACCATGGAACGATATAGAGGCATTATAATATCTTTTGTTTTATTTTCCATTCCTTTCCTTATCATACCTAGCATTCTATTTGCTCTCTTGGCCGCCGCTGCACACTGGGCCGAGGGTTTTAACAAGGTATCCACAATGACGCCTAAATCTTTTTCCTGGGTGGTGGTTCCTAATGTGGAACCTTGCATCGTGTAACCATAGTTTGGGTTGTTCTTCCCTAGGTGCATAACCTTGCACTTCTCCACATTAAATTTCATCTGCCATTTTAATGCCCAGTCTTCCAATTTATCAAGATCCTCTTGCAATTTTCCACAATCCTCCTGGGTTTTAACAACTTTAAATAGTTTTGTGTCATCTGCAAATTTGATAACCTCACTTGTTATTCCACTTTCCAGGTCATTTATGAATATGTCTAAAAGCAGCGGACCCAGCACAGATCCCTGGGGTACACCACTATTCACCTTTCTCCATTGGGAAAATTGGCCATTTAGCCCTACCCTCTGCTTTCTATCTTTTAACCAGTTCCTGATCCACAGTAGTACACTGCCTCCTATCCCATGACTCTTTAGTTTTGCCAAAAGTCTCTCATGAGGGACTTTGTCAAAGGCTTTCTGAAAGTCCAGATACACAATATCAACCGACTCACCTTTGTCCACCTGTTTATTCACTCCTTCAAAAAAACATCATAGATTAGTAAGACAAGATCTTCCTTGTCTAAAGCCATGTTGGCTGTCTCCCATTAGGTCATGACTATCTACATGCTGAGTAATTTTATTCTTTATGATGGTTTCTACCATTTTTCCCGGTACTGATGTCAGGCTCACTGGTCTGTAGTTTCCCGGATCACCCCTCGAATCCTTTTAAAAAATTGGTGTTACATTGGCGATCCTCCAATCCTCAGGTATTAGAGATGATTTTAATGATAGTTCACAGATTACTGATAGCAGGTCTGCAATCTCAAATTTCAGTTCTTTCAACACCCTTGGATGTATACCATCCGGCCCAGGTGATTTGCTACTCTTCAGTTTATGTAATAGTTGTAAGACATCTTCCCGATGTATTGATATTTCCTTCAATTCTTCCACACCTTTAAATACCACTTCAGTCATGGGTAACATCCCTACATCTTCCTCAGTAAAGACCGAAGCAAAGAATTCATTCAGTCTCTCCGCTATCGCCTTGTCGCCTCTTAGTGCTCCTTTAACCCCTTTATCATCTAATGGACCAACTGACTCTCTCACAGGTTTTTTGCTACGAATGTACTTGAAAAGGTCTTTATTTCGCGTTTTTGCTTCCGCAGCAAGCTTCTTCTCAAATTCTCTCTTTGCCTGCCTTATCAATGCCTTGCATTTGACTTGCCAGTGCTTGTGCTGTTTCCAGGTTTCATCGTTTGGCTCTTTTTTTCCATTTCCTGAAAGATGCCTTTTTGGCAACAACAGCCTCTCTGACCTCACCTTTAAACCATGCTGGCAGTTTTTTGGACTTCCTTCCACTTTTCTTAAAGCGTGGAATACAGCTGGTCTGGGCTTCCAAGATAGTATTTTTCAACAACACCCAAGCTTGATGTACGTCTTTAACCTTTGCAACTGTTCCTTTTAGTTTTTTCTTAACTGTTTTCCTCATTTTATCATAGTCTCCCTTTCGAAAGTTAAAGGGTAGTACTGTGGATTTCCTTACTATCCCTCCTCCACTAATTAAATCAAAGGTGATCATGCTATGATCACTATTGCCAAGTGGCCCCAACACCCTTATCTCTTGCACTACATCTGGTGTTCCACTAAGGACTAGGTCTAATATTGCTTCCCCTCTGGTTGGTTCATGAACCAGCTGCTCCAAGAAGCAGTCATTTATTTCATCTAGGAACTTTATCTCCCTAGCATGTCCTGTTGTGACACTGACCCAGTCGATGCCGGGGTAATTGAAATCACCCATTACACAGGTACACTAAAAAAAATTTTTTTTAAACTGCCTCTAATGTTTCGATTGATTTTTACATTTTTTGGTGCGCTGAATCCAAATCTGGTAACCAATTTGCTCCATCACGTACAGATTTTTTGCTACATTGGGTTAGCAGTTTGAGGTGAAAGTTTCAGATTGAGTGCGATCGAGATAAAAGTTTCTTGGATGAATTCTTTATACTAATTGTTTAGTAGTTATTCAAATAAGAATAAAGAAAATTGTAACAAGGCAGCACATAAGAATAGAGTAATGTCAACAAAACACACTGTGATGGTAGCAAAATTGTCTGCACTTAAAACAGCCACATACATGTGCACAAACATTGAGCATATAAGAGCGAGGTTAGACACAAAGCAAAGCAAAGAAATGTGCAAAAAATGTTGTACAGGTATGTATGTAAGAATAGAAAACGCAAACCGCACCATTGCAATACATGAAGACAAACACCCGATGGTGTGAAAATAAAATTCTAATAAATGAGATCCGACACTGTGGTAATAACTAGCAAATTTTTATTTCAAAGTTTAGTAAAAACACGATATTTGTCAACACAGTTTAGATTTTAAAGTCATTCTTGGGTCAATCAATCTCCTGGTGGGCCCGTTTCTTCTTCCCCCGAATGCTTCTCTTGGTGTGCTGCTTGGCGTATTTTTCATCTGGGGTTTCCCGCAGCAGCAACCAGCAGACATCAGCCATCATAGTGGTGTTCCATCTTCCTTGGTGCCTTCTCTCTGCGTCCTTGATGTCCTGGTGAAACCTTTCACCTTGTTCTTCACTGTACGCCCCCAAGTTTTCGGGAAAGTAGTTCACATGGGAGTGCAAGAAATGGGCTTTCAGGCTCATGTTACAGCCTTGTTCTTTGAAGGCATTGAGCATCCTGGCAACAATATCCTTATAGTTCTCATCCCGCCTGTTCCCCAAGAATTTGAGAACAACATCCTTGAAGGAATCCCAGTCTTCTTTTTCCTTCTCAGACATCGTTTCAGCGAATGCTCCATCTGAAATGAGTTTCCTTATATCAGGGCCAACAAACACTCCTTCCTTTAGCTTTGCTTCAGAAAGTCGGGGGAACTTTGAGCAAAGGTACCGAAAGCAATCACCATCTTTTGGAAGGGACTTGATGAATTGCTTAATGAGACCCAACTTAATGTGGAGAGGTGGTAATAGAATTTTATCACGAGGTACCAAGCTCTCATGAAGAACATTTTTCTCACCGGGTCTCAAATACTCCCGAATCGGCCAGTCTTTTTTCCCCCAGTGTAGGTCGCGGGCCCGGCTATCCCACAAGCAAAGGAAGCAGGGATATTTGGTGAAACCGGATTGCTGCCCTAATAGCATGGATAGAATTTTAAAGTCTCCACAAATCATCCACTTATGCTCATCATAACGAATCTTCTGAAGAATCAGGGCCAAATTCTCGTATTTTTCTTGGTGAATAACAGAGTGAGCAATAGGAACTGAAGCGAATGTGTTGCCATTATGAAGAAGAACACCTTTTATGCTGTCTTTTGATGAATCAATGAACAGCCGCCATTCAGCAGGATGATACTTGAGTTTAAACTTTTCCATCACTCCGTATATATCGTTGCAAAATACCAAATCTTCCTCTTTGCTGAAATACTTCAAAAATTGTGTCTCGCGGTTGCGGTACCAATAAAAAGTTGTTCCTGGTGACAATAGATTTTTCTGTTTAAGCTGAGAACCTAGCAGTTGGGCAGCATCTTTTGGGAGTCCTAAATCCCGGACTAAATCATTCAATTCAGCTTGAGAGAAAAGTTCAGGTTTTGGATCTGGTTCAGTTTCAAACTCGGAAGTACTGGACTCATCGGGAAAAGCCATCTGATGAGTCTCATCATGATCAGAACCGTCCACACAAATATGATCCAAAGATTTTGGTGGTTCAGGCACAGGTACTTCGTTGCTATGAGGCATAGGCCTAATTGCTGAGGGAAGGTTGGGGTAACTTATTACGTTCTTATTTTTTAAGTTGTATCCCTTCACAATGCAAGAGCAAAAATAGCAGTCACTGCTGTGGTCTCTTTGTTCACGCCACATCATAGGTATTCCGAAACGAAATGCTTGTTTTTTACCTTTCATCCATAAGCGTAGATCTTCCTCACATGTCTTGCACACTTTGTGAGGAGCCCACGGTTTGTCTTGATCGCCTAACTTCAAACCGAAATAGGCGAAATATACTTTTTTAATAAATGCAGAAATGTTCCTCTGCCACTTTTTCACGGTATATTCCCCACAAATAAAACAAAAACTGTCCGGAGAGTTGACGCAGCCTCTGGCTCTGTGAGCCATCACAAATACACAGCACTGCAAACTACAACTGTAGTGAACCACTTCGGAATAAAGCTGGATTACGACTGAGCAAACAAAAGGTAACAATGAACTTGCAAGAAACTGAAATTTGACAGGAACGTTCATGTCGCAACCACCGTGTTTGAGCGAGCGAACGAGGCGAGGCGAACAGGAAAGAACATGCGCCAGCGTGAGTACTGGATTTAGCCCCCCGCCTCCCAATTGTCCTGTTAATGTATAAAATGACTACAAAACACTCTAAAATATCATGAGGGAGTGTTTCTAGTTAGTTAACCATTACAACCTCTATTTTGGGCCAAGAAAATAAACTGCAGTCGGCTAAAAAGAAATTATGTGAACATTCCTTATATGGGTAAGAAATCTAATTTTGCAAGAAAACGTGACGTGATGGAACATTTTGGCTATTTTTCCTGGATTCAGCACCCCAAAATCTATAGGAATCAGTTGCAAAACTGGAGGCAGTTTTTTGGTAGTGTACCTGTGTTATTATTACTGCACTGTAACTTTTGCTAGCTTCCTTGATTTCTTTGAGCATTTCATCATCCATTTGTTCATTCTGGCCAGGCGGACGATAGTACACCCCCACTGCCATCGCCTTCCCCTTTTTACATGGAATTTCAATCCATAGAGATTCTACAGCAAATTTTGTTTCTTGCAAAACTTTAATCCTTTCTGACTCAATGCCCTCTCTAACATAGAGCGCAACCCCTCCACCAATTTGGTCAGCTCTATCATTACGATATAGTTTGTACCCAGGTATCACAGTGTCCCACTGGTTGTCCTCCTTCCACCATGTCTCTGATATTCCAATCATATCTAACCTCTCGTTTAGTGCTATATATTCTAACTCTCCCATCTTGTTTTGTAGACTTCTAGCATTTGCATACAAGCATTTTAGAGACTGTATTTTATTCATATTAATTTGTTAGACATGGGTAATTTGGGATCTTTAAGTTCTGTCTGCTCCATACTCGAGGGCATTTGGGCTACTTTACTCTTTTTTGGAACCTCTCTGCTTTTTGTAGTATCCTTCAAGGATACATTCTTCCGAACCATGCGCTCTTGGGCAACTGTCGGCTTTCCCCTATTATCTAGTTTAAAAGCTGCTCTGTCTCCTTTTTAAAGGTTAATGCCAGCAGCCTGGTTCCATCCCGGTTAAGGTGAAGCCCATCCCTTCGGAAGAGCCCCTCCTTTCCCCAGAATGTTCCCCAGTTCCTAACAAATCCGAACCCCTCATCTCTGCACCATTGTCTCATCCACGCATTGAGACTCCGGAGCTCTGCCTGCCTTTTGGGTCCTGCGCGTGGAACGGTAAGCATTTCGGAGAACGCTACCCTGGAAGTTCTGGATTTCAACTTCCTACCTAAAAGCCTAAATTTAGCTTCCAGAACCTCCCTACCACATTTTCCTGTCATTGGTACCGACATGTACCAAGACAGCAGACTCCTCCCTAGCACTATCTAAGACCTTATCTAGGTGGTGTGTGAGGTCCGCTACCTTCGCACCAGGCAGGCATGTTACCAGGCGATCCTCACGTCCACCAGCCACCCAGCTATCTATATGCCTAATGATCGAATCACCAACTATAACTGCTGTCCTAACCCTTCCCTCATGGGCACTTGGCCCTGGAGAAACCTCCTCGGTGCGAGAGGGGTTTACATCACCTGGAGGACAGGTCCTTCCTGCCACACCAGGGTGATGCTCTCCTGTCACGTGACCTCTCTCCTCCCTGGCAACAGGGATGCTGCCAGACTGGAGGTGGGACTTCAGGACTATATCCCTGTAGGTCTAGTCTATGTACCTCTCTGTCTGTCTTATGTTTTCCAAGTCTGCTACTCTAGCCTCTAGAGAACGGACTCGTTCCCTGAGAGCAGAGAGCTCCTTGCACCTAGTGCACACGTAAGACCTCTCACCAGCTGGGAGAAAATCATACATGTGACACTCAATGCAAAAGACTGGAAAGCCCACATCCCGCTGCTGGACTGCTGTCTGCATCTTAGTTTTAAGTTTGTGTTTAGATCTTTAAGTTCTTTATGTACTAAAGGGTGCTATGGATATTTATACCACTAAAACTGTACCTAAAAAGTTTATAATACCTTGTTCACCTGAAGCTTAATTAATCTCAGGTCCTTAGTGTATGACTGATTTGGGTAATGAGCTTCACCTGAGAGCACCTCCTGTCTTTTAAGTTGTGCAAGTACCTATAAAGCTGTGATTATCCCAGGGGAGGGTGGGTGTGGGGAGGGAGGGAGGGATATAACACTTATTAAAAAAGGGCTGCTACACAGTACCTTGTCCTGTGCCGCTGAGGTAAGCTATATTCTGATTTGATTTAAATTATAGCTCTTTGCTGCTACTAGGCTCTAACCTATTAAGAAATTTAAACTACAAGCTCTCTGCTGGATTCTAAATTTAACCAGAAAGCTTTCTTCTGTGTTTTAATTTGAAACTAAAAGTACTTTGCTGATGCTAGGCCCTGAGTGACTATGAAATTTAAACTACAGCTGTCTACTGGGTATGAAAGGTAACCAGAAAGTTCTCTTCTGTGTTTTAAATTGAATCTTAAACTGTTGCTACTAGGCCCTGACTGATTTAACAAAAAAATAGTGGGTTCACAGATTAATTAGCTTTAAAAGAAAAAAAATTCCTTTCAGAAAAATTCCCAGAAGTATATACTCACAATTTCAGATTTCTCTCCAGAAGTAGCAGCCCCCCTTTCTAGTCCTTCAAGACTGAGGGTCACAGAGCTCTGGTTGAGCTATTTATGCTTGTGCTGCTGATGTAAGCAGTGACCTACTTCCTGGGTAATTAACAGTCCTTGCTTGGATAGAAGGAGTCTTTCAAAATGGCCTTTTGAACTGCCAGCTGGTGTTAACACCTATTGAAAAAGCTTCACAGGTCGCTTGCCCACTAGGTAGAAGGCCTCTTTGTAAAGGTCTCTAGAAGACTTTTTATGCTGCTCAAGGAGAATTGACCTTGTTTTGCCTTTTGTGCTAAGCTATATTCTGATTTGATTTAAATTATAGCTCTTTGCTGCTACTAGGCTCTATCCTATTAAGAAATTTAAACTACAAGCTCTCTGCTGGATTCTAAATTTAACCAGAAAGCTTTCTTCTGTGTTTTAATTTGAAACTAAAAGTACTTTGCTGATGCTAGGCCCTGAGTGACTATGAAATTTAAACTACAACTGTCTACTGGGTATGAAAGGTAACCAGAAAGTTCTCTTCTGTGTTTTAAATTGAATCTTAAACTGTTGCTACTAGGCCCTGACTGATTTAACAAAAAAATAGTGGGTTCACAGATTAATTAGCTTTAAAAGAAAAAAAATTCCTTTCAGAAAAATTTCCAGAAGTATATACTCACAATTTCAGATTTCTCTCCAGAAGTAACAGCCCCCCTTTCTAGTCCTTCAAGTTTGTTCCTTACTTTGCCCAGGAAGACAAGTTGGTTTATTGCATCGATGTCGAAGGTCTGATGGGTCAATTTAAAATCCAATATGATTCAGAGCAATGGCGTCTTTATAGATTCTTCAAAAAGAAGTCTCAAAACCGTTTTACTCCACAACGGTTTTACGCTTCCATACCTGTAGGTCATTCCATACACTTGAAGGAAACCTACGAGAACTTGGAATTGGTTCTTCGTAAACTTAAATATGAAGACCATGGTTGGCAAGTGTGTGGGGACTTGAAGGTCTTGTGCATGCTGCTCGGGCAACAAGCTGGGTATACCAAATATCCTTGTTTTCTGTGTCTATGGGACAGTCGAGACCGACAAAATCACTGGACCAAGAAGAGTTGGCAGCCGAGGGTGCTAACAGTCTATGAAAAAAATGTCTATTTATTTATTTATTTATTTATTTAACAAACTTTTATATACCGCGACCTTCCAGTGATCAGGTGCGGTTTACATATAACAGATTAGGGGAACAGAAAGACAGTTCTGTTTTTACAATGAACATAGCGTGAACTATATACATTAACAATTAAAACTTAAAACTTTTAACTTTGGAGAACTATGTACATTTAACTATATACAGATAGTAGAGATGAGGTCAACAGTGTAGGTAGTTATATCAGACAGTGTCAAAGGTCGTAATATCATAAGGCAGTTACGAAGTTGGGTTCACCCGAGAAACTTTGGTACCTTTCCACATAAAATTGGGATTGATGAAGCAATTTGTAAAATCACTTCCAAGAGATGGAGAATGCTTCAAATACTTGGTCACCAAGTTTCCAGGCCTGTCAGAGGCAAAATTGAAGGAAGGTGTGTTCGTCGGACCAGACATTAGAAGGCTTATAGTTGATCAAGAGTTTGTCAATATGACGGATCCTCAAAAAGAAGGGTGGATTGCATTTAAAGAAGTCGTACAGAAATTTTTAGGCAATAACAAAGATCCTCACTACAAAAAGATCATCGGACGAATGCTGAAAGCATTTCAAGCTTTAGGTTGCCTGATGAGTTTGAAAGTGCTTTTCCTCCAATCCCACCTTGACTACTTTCCTGGAAATTTGGGAGCTGTGAGTGAGGAACAAGGTGAACGATTCCACCAAGATATTAAAGAGATGGAAAGGAGATACCAGAAAATGGAGCATTACAATGATGGCAGACTACTGTCGGATGCTTCAGAGAGACATTCCAGATGCTACTCACAAGCTTAAATGCACCAAGAGGAGCCTCACAAGGAAGAAGAATCGAGTTTAGTGTGTGTAGGTGAGCTCATTTCAGTTCAAAAAAGGATTTTCATGAAAATATTGTAATAAAACTTTAATTTTATGTCTATTTCCATTTATTTTGAGGTATTGCCATATTTAACATAGTTACCTAAATTGTCAGGAAACATGATGTCCTATGACAAAATGGAGGTCATTTTCGGATTCAGCGCACCAAAAAACATAAAGATTACGTGGAATAACCAAAACAGCTCTCGAAAAAGTTTTTTTTGCAGACCTGTAATTGTTTTCTATTAAGTATACTACTTGTAATCATTTATAGAGCTGTTCTATCGTGGTTGACCAATCCTGTTCTTCACATAACACCCCTAAATCTTCCCATCTCGTATGACGTTTTGGCTTCCTAGTAAATTTCTCTCAGTGCTTTATACAACCTCGAGAGAGAGATTTTCATAGAGCCTACTATAAAAGCTTTCTCCAGCAAACAGGGTTCCCTTTCCCACCAGATATTCCCACCCCTTCTTATATAATGGCAGGTTTGGAAATATTGAAACTGATCACGCTCCTCCAATCCGTATTCCTGTTGTCACTCATCAAAGGACGAAAGGCCATTCTTTCCACAGAATTGCCCAACCATCATAAGGCCTCGTGTGTAAAATTTGGGAGAGGTATCAATAACAGTATTTCAGGACCAAAGGTTATTTAGTTTCACCCCACTTCATTATAACCTGGGGTTCCGTCCAGGTCTAACTAATAAGGTCATGGATTGGTACCCTTCAACCTTTCAGGTATCCTCCCCCCTCACCATAACAGATATCATAGGGGACAGTCACCCACATCCACTTGCTCCAACTGCACCCAATCTTTCCACTCATAACTTTCCATTCAACTGCTGCACAGAGTTGTGCCCACATCATAGTAGTTCTCAGAACTGGTATCACAAGGCCACCTTCTTCCCTGCTCCCACCTGAAACTGTCCAGGCCACCCTTGGTCTTTTATAGTCCCAAATAAAACAAGACAAGGCCTGTTACCACCACTTAAGGATTCCATCCGGAATCCACAATAGCAGGGCAATAAATAGAAACAGGAATTTAGGTAACACCATCATCTTAATGCTATTTATCCAGCCACACTATGATAAATTCAATTTTTTTCCATTGCTCTAAATCCGAACAAATTTTCCTCCAGAGGGGGTCATAATATTGAGCACAAAAGGGTTTATTAAAATTTATAGCAATATTGATCCCCATATAACGAATGTGCAGTTTCACCCATCTAAAAGGAAATTGCTCCTTGTGGTCTTGGGCAAGCCACTTAACCCTCCATTGTCCATGTTTCCTGCAAGTATTAGTGTATGTGTCTCATATCCCCTCGTGTTAAATGTATCCCCCAATTTTGTTGTGACCACTTTGATTGAAGGATAAGGTGGTATACAAAACTGTCTAAATTAAATAAATAAATAAATAAATATGGGTGACGTCAGCGCTAACAGAGCCCTTTGGAAGCATCTCCCCAGCTTTCAGAGAGAGCCTTTGGGAGGTGCCACCACGCATGCATGGTACCCTTTCCGCCCAAGGGTGCCATCTGGTCAGCCTTCTTTTTCCGCAGAGCCCTTCAGGCGTCTGTCTGTTTTGCCCCAGAAAAAGTTGTTTTTTTTCTTGACCTGAGTTTTAAACTCTCTCCGGTTGTGCACCGGTACTCTTCCCGCCACTCGAACCCATTGCCCCGGCATCAAGTCTTGGGTCCCTTCGTTTTTTCCTTCCTTTTGGCGCCTTAGCACCCTTTTTTCTCCAACTGGCAGCATTGCGGGTCTTTGACCTTGCTGGGGTAGTTTTTTCCCTCATGGCTATCAGTGGCTTTAAGAAGTGTGATCGGTCTGCCAAGATAATGTCCTTCACCGACACACATGATTGCTGCCTAGGGCTGGACCACGACTCCACGGTTTGCAATCTGTGCAAAAAGATGTCAACCAAGGCCCTCAAGCAATCAGCAGCAGCACGACAAGTTCTTCCCGGATCCCCAGCTCTGAAGGCCAGGCCCCCTCTGAAGCCATGGAATCCTGTGACCCCACTGTGGACCCCGGTTGACACCGTGGCTCTTCAGAAAGGGGATCTCCCTCGAGGGAACACAAGAAGAAACCCTCAAAGGCAGCTTCTCTGGATGGCTCCGATAGGTCGGATAAGCCCCCGGCCAGGTCCCGCAGTTCACGACAGCCATTGGAGGAATCGGAGCGGGAGCAGCTTATCAAGATCACCTGAAAGGAGTCGACCGCAGATCAGTCTCGGTTGCCAGAACCTGTCCTCGTTGAGGACTCCCCTTTGGGGGAACCATTGCCAGGCCTGAGTTTCTCGGTACCTGCACCAATGGCTGCAGAGCCTTCTGGACTTGAATCCAGCATGACGGCCCTGGAAAGCAGTCTGATTGCCTTCATGGACTAGCAGTGGACATTGCTGTCGGGTATTACCGGTTCCTCCGCCTAGACGTCGAGGATTTCCCTGGAGGCCAAGCCAATTCTCGATACCATACAGCCCCGCGTCAATCCTCGGCCCAGGTCTCGCTCTGGGTCCCGCTCGACGGGACTGAGGTCTTCCCCGGCTAGCACTCATGGACCAGCCGCAGAGCCACCCTTCCCTCGAGTCGTCTTCAGATTATCAGAGTGGAAAATAGAGGATGAGGAGTCTCCAGACACCTGATGCCACCGCAATGTCCCCTCGGACTCTCCACCCTCGGAGACCCGACATCAGTCCCCGCCCGAGGATATAGCATTCCTCGACCGTACGGGATATGTCAAAAGCCCTCGCATTCCTGACTGAATCGGAAGAGGACCCTCAGACAGAGGAATTAGAAATCCTCCAGTATGAGACCCCTCCGAGGGAATCACTCACAAGATTCATCCCACCCATCCTGGAATGGCTAATGCTCCATATGTGGGAGACACCGGTATCGGTGCCAGTGGTGAGCAAGTGGCTCAACTCAATGTATCGGGTCTGCCGGAGCCTGGGCTTCCAGAAGTCTTAGCTGCCGCACAACTCCATGGTGGTGGAGTCAGCCATGTGGCAGTTCAAAAGCCAGAAGATGCATTCCTCGGTGCCCCCGGGTAAGGAGGCCCGCACCTTGGATTCCCTTGCAGAAAGTGCTACTAGGGCTCGATGCTCATCAGCCGGATCCAGGCCTACCAGCTGTATTTGGGCATGTACCTGAGAGACCTGGCGAAGGAGCTCGCCTGGTTCTCAGCTGGGCTCTCCGAGGAACCTCTCCAAGGCAGTTTGTGAGTGCTCTAAATTCATGAGCAGCCTATGAAGGCTTCGAGTCGGCGACTAGAGTAGCCGCGATGGGCATCGGTGCCTAACGCCAGGTTTGGCTACAGTCTTCCGACCTTGAGCAATGGGTTCAGGACAAATTGGTCGATGTCTCATGCCAAGGGGAGAACATCTTTGGCAAACCCCTGATGGAAAAGGCTGCCAAGTTGGAGTCTGAGTTCATGACAAGGACCAGACTCTCCAAGAAGACTGCTGCCTCTCCCCGACAGAAGGGCTCTGGTAAAAAGCCTTTTTACCCAAGTGAAAGGGCTGCTTACAAAAGCTACCCACATTTTCAGGCCTCCCCAGCAGGGTCAGCAGGTCCTCATAAGCAGAAGGCTCCCAAGCCCCAGGCCCTGGCTCTGGCCCAGCCAGGGGGGAGCTTTTGACTCCTTGAGCATAGCTTCTCTACCCCAAAAAGGGCAGCAGCCTACAGGAGAACATCTAATCCTGTATGCCTACAGGTGGCCAGCCATCCCCACTGATCCCTGGGCACTCCAGGTGGTCAGGGAGGGCTACCTCATCCTTTCTTCCCAGGAGAACCCCCCGGGTCTCCCCTTCACTGAGACCTCCTATTGAAGGAACTCGCAGGCCTTCATGAGGACAAAGCGGTAGAACCAGTACCCTATCATCTCAGGGGCAAAGGGTATTTCCTAGTGCCAAAAAGAACAAGGGGCCTAAGGCCCACCCTGGACCTGTGCAACCTGAACAAAATCCTGGTGAGGGGAAAGTTAAAGATGTGTTCTCCCTTGGAACATTGCTGCCTTACCTCCAACAGGGAGACTGGTTATGCTCCTTGGATCTGAAGGATGTCTATACCCACATCCTCATTCACCCCAGCCACAGGCAGTACTTTCGCTTCATGGCAGGGGGCGGTCACTACCAGTACAAGGTACTACTCTATGGCCTGGCCTTCACCCCCAGGGTCTTCACCAAATGCCTGACAGTAGTATCTTTATCTTTATCTTTTTTTTTTTTAAATCTTTATTTAGTAATCATCATAACCATAACATCCTTTACAATGCAGATAATAGGCCTCCACAGAGTGTACTCTTATCTCCGCGTGGAGGTAAACACCACCATTAATTATGAATCAACAGCAAACAGAAGGTATAATAGAGACAATTACATAGTTTTTGATACTATAATAGACCCCCCCTCCCCCCCTCACCCCCCCCACCCACCCCACCCAGCGTCACCCCCACCAAGCTACATTGCAATACGTATTCACAATCACATTCCACCCCCATGTGTCTCCCAGTCTGACTCTACTTTGCTACCCTAATAACCCACATTGACTATTTCGTTTCGGCAGCGGGGGCCAAGGCTCTGAATGTATGGCTCCCAGATAAGCATAAAGGTGGACCACCTCTTTACCTTACCCCTCGCTCTCCAACGCTCCGCCAGCAGCAACTGATGAAACCGGTTCCGCCACTCCAAAAATGTTGGCGGGTTCCGATCCCTCCAATGATGCAGGATAGGGCCTTTACCCACCAGACAAGCCTTACGCACCAATAACCGCTCCCATCGTCCCACTGGAAGGGTCTGATGCAGTAGATCTAGGGTAACTAGAGCCCCAGTCCAAGGAAAGCGCTGCTGTAATAATCCCATAAGATAGGTACTAATACTGGACCAGTAGGGGCGGAGGCGCCTACACAGCCACCACATATGGGTGAGGGTAGCCAAGGGTGCTGAACATCTAGGGCATGACCCATCCTGTGTGATACGACTCCGCAGAGCTCGTCGTGGGGAGAAATGCACCCGGGTCAAAGCTTTATATTGCACTTCCCGCCATCGGGCACCTTCCACCAACCCTCCTATTCGCCCTAAAGCTTGTCTAATAGTGTCTGGCACAACCTCTCGCCCCAGCTCCGCCCCCCATGCCAGCTCCGCTGTCCTATAGTCCGGCTTTGCCCTAAAACATTCCAATCGGGTTTTCAACCCCGCTATCGTCGGGGGGGTCTCACCACCAATCTCGAAAAACTCCAATATCTGCGCTGATCGATCTACACCTAGCTCTTCTTTGGGTAATGTAGCCACATAATGAGCAAGTTGCATATACCCAAAGTACTGAGATGGAGGCAGCCTAAACTCGGCACACAGCTCCTGAAAGGATTTACATTGACCGGTGAGTCCTACCACATGACCCACATATTCGATACCTTGGGCTTGCCACATCTGGAAGGCCCGCGATTCAGAACCCGGCAGGAAATGCACATTACCACGGATGGGCAGCCAGCTCGACACTTGCCAGTTCCGATGCCAAAAGCTATTCAATTGTCGCCAGGTACGTCTCATAGAGCTAAACAAACCACTGCTTACGAGGCGTCTTGGCAAATATACCCCTTCTACGTGTAAAACCCCCATCAGGGAGACCGGGGCCGCCATCGCCTCCTCCAAATCTCTGGGTGTGAAGGTATCCGTCCCCCCCAGCCAATCCCCTACATGCCGCGCCTGACATGCTAAGGCATAGATTCCCAGATCCGGGAGGCCCAGGCCGCCGTTCCTCCATTTACCAACCATACGAGACAGAGGAATACGCGCCCTGGCCCCCTTCCATAAAAATCCTTGAATCTCTTTTTCTAAACTATGCAGATCACGGCGCAGCAACCACACGGGCAGGGTCTGCATCCAGTATAATATTCGGGGCAAGACCACCATCTGTATCGCCGCCACCCTTCCCAGAAGCGACAGCGGCAGGGGGTTCCAGGCTCTCAACTGAAGCCTCAGCCCCGTCAAAACCCTCTCGAAGTTAGTCCGATATAGATCTTGGGGTAGTCTAGTTAAAACAATACCTAGGTACTTAAACTGCTGTGCCGTCCATTTTAGAGGGAAATACCCCCCCCCCCCCCAATGCCCCTGCAGGTGCCCGGACACATCTAAGGCCTCCGATTTGTCTTCGTTTATCCGTAGTCCTGCGAAACTACCAAACAATCGGAAGGCTTCCATCAGTCGAGGAAGGGACTCCCTAGGAGCCAGCAGATGCACCAGCATGTCATCTGCAAAGGCCGACAATTTGAACCCCTGTGCACCTACCTTGACCCCGCAAATCTGGCTATCGGCTTCGACGCTCCGTATCAACGGATCCAAGGACAGAACGAAAAGCAAAGGGGATAGAGGGCAGCCCTGTCGGGTTCCTCCTTGCAGTGAAAATGGCTCGGATAAGACCCCATTGCACAACACCCTGGCCGTCGGGTTGACATACAGACTATCCACCATGTCACAGAACGATTGTCCTAGGCCATATAAGGGAAGCAAATCTTGCAAGTACTCCCAATTTACCCTGTCAAACGCTTTCTCAGCGTCGAAGCTCACCAAGAGAGAGTGCAACGACTGGTTATGTACCCATTCCATGGACGCCAGGATTTTACGTAAATTACGGACCGCGTGGCGCCCTCGCACAAATCCCACTTGTGACTCATGAACTATATCGCCTAAGATGCCGGCAAGGCGCTCAGCTAAGATTTTCGCCAACAGCTTCATATCAAAGTTTAATAATGAAATCGGCCTGTAAGAAGTTGCCTGCAATGGATCTTTACCTGGTTTAGGAATAAGCGTGATGTAAGCCTGATTATCCCCCCACCTCCGACCCGCTCCCTCTGTTCTAGAACGGTAAGTCTCCACTAGGTGGGGGCTAACCCAGTTAGTCAAAAGCTTGTAGAATTCCGCCCCATATCCGTCTGGACCGGGGGCCTTATAGCAACTAGCGGTGGAAATGACCTGCTGCACCTCCTGCAAAGTTACCGGCTGTCCCAAGATACGACGCTGTTCCGCTGTCACCTTTGGTAGGGACAGTCCCTGGAAATACCCTTCCATGGTAGACTGTGAGGTCTCCCCCGCCGTGTAGAGCTTCTGAAAGAATTCTTTGAATAAGGCACTGATCACCCCCCTGTCTTGTTGAAGTCTCCCATGGTCATCTCGGAGGGCCGCCACTGACTTAGCGCCCCCCTGACCCTTTAGACATCTCCCCAATAATCTACCCGGTTTATCACCGAAACAATAGAGGCGGTATTTATAATACAGTAGCGATTTCTTGGCATGCTGGTGAATCAATTCATTTAAAGCAACCTGCAGCTCCCACAATCGCCTCCTATTAGCCACCGTAGGGTTGCGGCCATTCATCACCCGTGCCTGTGTCACTTGCTGTTCTAGGCGGATAATCCGCGCGGCCATTATTTTCTTCCTCCTAGCCACGTACCCTATGATATCCCCTCTTAGCACCACTTTAGCGGTCTCCCATACCAGCTCCGGGTCATCCCTATGGTGCTGGTGGTTTTGTTCGAATTCGCGCCATCGTTGACCTAGGAAATGCTGGAAGTGGCTATCTTTGTAAAGATCTATGGGGAATCGCCAGAGACGAGATTGTCCATCACCCCTCCCCCATTGTAGCTCTATCCAAACCATTGCATGGTCCGAAATCTCGAGGGGACCTATCTGTGCGTCTCCCGTGTGTGTAAATAGGGGGCCGGAGAGCAAGAGGTAATCAATGCGGGCGCTAGTACCATGAGCCCGCGACACGTGGGTGTAGTCTTTCTCGGATGGGTGCAGTAAACGCCAGGGATCCACCAATTCTAATCGCGTCTTAAATCGTTGCAACATCCGAGACGTAAGATTTCTCTCTCGGGTACCCCGGCCACTCGAAGTATCTAGGCCTACGTCGAGGACCCCATTGAAGTCCCCACCTAGAAGTAAAGGCACTTCCGGGAGCTGTTCCACTTGGGCCGCAAAACGATCAAAAAATGCGGGGTCAAGGAGGTTGGGGCCATACACATCTCCCATGACGAGCTCCCGATCTTCTAAGGACCCATGTAACAACAAAAAGCTCCCAGTTGGATCTGTCACCTGTCGGTGCAGAGTAAAGCGCACCCGCTTATGAATAAGAATGGCTACTCCCCCTTTCTTCCCTTGTGCAGGCGCCCCCCACACCTGACCCACCCAGTCACGGCACAGTTTAGCATGTTCCTCAGTTGTCTGGTGGGTCTCCTGCAACATCGCAACATCACACCGCTGCCTGGCCAGCGCTTTCAACACCTTATATCTCTTTATCGGACTTCCAAGTCCGCACACATTCCAGGATATTACCTTCAGGAGGTTGTCAGCCCCTGAGGCCCCCACTGCCCGTATTGCGTGTGGGAGGACACCCCCCCAGCCTGGGGTCTCCTCTGAGATCTCTGAGAGTGGATTCTAAAGAACTGTGTAAAACCATGTGGGTGTGACACCCCTCCCCCCTCCAACCCCGCCTTCCCCTACCCCTGCTCCCTCTCTCTCTCCCTCCTCCCCCCCACCCCCTATCCCATCCCCCCTCCCTCATCCTACCCCCCCACCCCCCCTTCTCTCCTACCCATCCTCCCCAACTCATGACCGCCTTCTGCCTCCCGACCCCCGTTATATGTGTCCTGGCCTCCCATCCCCCCGACGTAAAGGCTGCCCCCCCCCCACCTGTTCCTGCCACTAACCCGGTATCCCCTCCCACCCCCGTGGTAAGCAACATTTACAAGCCATGTTATTAACAGACATAACAATCCTGCCTCCCCTGTTAAGGTAATACTATAATACTATTTTCCCCCCACAACCATTGAAGTTATCCCCACATCGCAAAGAGAAACCCAGCTCACATTAAAAGGATAACCTCCCCATTGCAGATAAACACAGTCAATAAGGGGGGGAACAAAAGGTACATAAGCGAATAGCATAGGAAGACTAAGGGCACTAAGTAAGGCCTTGTAAAGTCCAGATCTTTGCCGTGGCACAGCGCCCATGCCTCTGGAATATCGATATGTCTCCCTTAAATATATTAAGGCCAAGAGCCTGAAAGTTAGTGCCCCAGACCCTTACGGCCCGCTCTTTAATCGCAAGCTGCAATTTCTGGGATCTCGCAAAGCTGCTCACTCTGCGGGGTTTCAGCGTGCCGGACTCCCGGCTCAACACTCACAAACAGTAGCTTTCCGCAGTGATCCCGGTCTGTTCAGGTCTGTCCCGATACCGGTGTTTCCACCTGCTGCAAATATGCCGCCACAGCCCTGGTGAGTCGAAAACGCTATGCTGACCCTGATGCACCACGTGCAGCCGTGCAGGATACTGCATGGTGAATTTGATTCGGGCGGAGATCAGCTTCTGGCAAACGACTGCAAAGGCCTTACGCCGTTGACTGAGAACTGCTGAGTAGTCTTGAGCAATCCTAATCTTGC
This sequence comes from Ichthyophis bannanicus, assembly GCA_033557465.1. Taxonomy (NCBI): domain Eukaryota; kingdom Metazoa; phylum Chordata; class Amphibia; order Gymnophiona; family Ichthyophiidae; genus Ichthyophis; species Ichthyophis bannanicus. The sequence goes on from CM066037.1 coordinate 214,700,170, forward strand.
CGTTGTCCGCCTCTAGGGTTCCAGCTTTTCAAGCCTCCTTCAGGACTGCGTCTTTGTGCTGGTATTGTAAAAATTTTACGAACACGATTCGGGGTCGCATGTCCCGCGTGGGCTTTGGGCCTACTCTGTGAGCCCTCTCTAGGATGATCCGAGCCGTTTCTCCGCCCCCCTCCAGTAGCCTCTTGCAGAGGGCTTCCACATAGGGCATCAAAGCAGCGTCGCCCACCGATTCCGGGATCCCCAGGAACCGGAGGTTGCTCCGTCGCGATCCGTTCTCCAGGTCATCAATCTTATCACCCTGGGTCTGGAGCATGGCTTTCGCCTGAGACAGTTCCCGCTTCACTTCCTCTATGGCCTCCTCCGCCTGCCCGATCCGCTCTTCAGCCTGTTGCATGCGGGCTCCAATGGTATCAACAGACAGTTGAACGGCATCCAGCTTTCCCCGTAGCACCTCAAATTGGGCCGCTAACGCCGTTGAGACCGCCGCCGAAATCTCCTCGGACGACAACCCAGTGACCGCGGGAGAGGGTGTGCTACTCTTCGGGGGCGAGTCGGCCATTTTCTGCGACCCCAGGCCCCGCTCTTTATCGCGCCGGTTGGCTTTGGCTGCAGCTGCCATATCGGCGTTCCCACGGCTGAGATGTTGCGGGAGCAAACGCTGATTCTGCTGGGCGGGAGTGATTGTGCGGCGGGGTTAGAAAAACGGCTCAGTCGCCCGGCATGGGATAGGAAGCCCGGAGCTCAGGCAGATGCGTCCACCCAAGCTCACCACATCACGTGGTTTCCAGTATCTTTATCTTGTCAGCTTATTTATTTATTTATTTATTTAGACAGTTTTGTATACCGCCTTATCCTTCAATCAAAGCGGTCACAACACAATTGGGGGATACATTTAACACGCGGGGATATGAGACACATACTTACAGGGAACATGGGCAATGGAGGGTTAAGTGGCTTGCCCAAGACCACAAGGAGCATCTGTGGGACTAGAAACCCCAGTCCTTCCGGCCCAAGGTTGCTGTCCTCTAGTGGGATTTGAACCCCCGACCTTCCGGCCTGAAGTACCTTACCCCAACCACTAGGCTACTCCTCCCTTGATATACCACTCCCAAAGCGAAGAAGGGATTCTAGATAGTGAAGTGTGGAGGAGGACAGCTCCTGAATGGGAAGCGAGGAGCGATAGATTGCCACAACCCCCCCCCCCCCACCACTCCTACCCCGACGAGAGGTTGAGAGGGAAGAATAATGGGAGGGAGGCAGCGGTTGAGCCATCCTTCAACCACGTCGCCGTAAGAAGGAGGAAATCAAGGGAGTGGTGGAGGGATGAGGTCATGGACCAGAAGGGTCTTGGAACGAAGAAAAATTACAGCTCTCTAACTCTTCTTTACCAACAGAGTACAAACACGCTGTAAGCTAAACTTGGCAGCAAAACCTTGTTATGAGCCCAACCTGTTAATTACTTGTAGCTAAATCTCAAATGTATATAGTTTCCCCAGTTAATCCATGTTCAAATCCCTGTTTTCTGTAAACGTAGGACTATTTGTATGTCCAAGTGTTTATTGTTTCAATGTAAACCGCACTGATGAGAAATAGCGCGGTATATAAGAATTGTTAAATAAATTAAATAAATAAAAAACAGCAGTTCAAAAGCGCAATTTGGAGGATCAAGAGTGATTGGGGGGAAGGAGGAGTCACAGTAAAGGGAAGACAGGGAATAAGATTGGAGGAATTTCTGGAGAGAGCCCGGGGGGATGGGGGGCGGAAGAGAGAGGCCTCCAGCCCCAATGCGTAGGAATAGCAGACATAGCAGCAGAGGGAGTGAAGAACAGAAAAAGCAACAGCGGAAACAAGGCTGGAGGAGCAGACTTACCCAGGACCCTAAGCACAGATGTCCCTGGACTCGCCCCAAGGAGCTCGCCCAAGGAGCAGGACCCTGCTCCTTGGGTGCGTGCCGCACCGGGGGTTAATTTATAGCGTGGATGCACCTTGAGGAGACGTGGTCGCAGCCGCGTCACTTCCGGTTTTGAGTATTGCAGGCAGGCAACAAATCAGGAGCCAGTGGGAGGTGGTACCTATGGGAGGAGGAAACAAGTAAGGTAGGCACAGAGGCAGGGAAAAAACGGCAGGCAGACAGGCAAGCAGGAACACAAGCAGCAATCTAGACGCCGCACCGGGGGTTAATTTATAGCATGGATGCACCTTGAGGAGACGCGGTCACGGCCGCATCACTTCCGGTTTTGAGTATTGCAGGCAGGCAGCGAATCAAGAGCCAGTGGGGGAGGTACCTTGAGGAGAAGTGGTCGTGGCCGTGTCACTTCCGGTTTTGAGTATTGCAGGTAAGCAGCGAATCGGGAGCCAATGGGGGAGGTACCTGCTCACCTCCAGCTGAACCACCAGAACAGCTTTCCTCTGGCAACAAAAAGTAACTAGCCGCCTTCCTCCGTCTCCCGGGGGTATTCATCTTCCCCTACCTCGATGACTGGCTCATAAAAGGAGGCACAGCCACAGAGATGCAGCAGGCCACAGCATGCACCATCCAGGTCCTGCAACATCTGAGGTTCGTGATAAACTACCTCAAATCCCACCTCCTCCTGACACAATATCCGGAGTTCATAGGAGCAAGGCTGGACACTCTTCAAGCAAAGGCCTTCCTTCCCCTGGACCAGGCAGACCGTCTCAGGGTACTAACCAGAGATGTGCAACAGCGTCCCTTGGTGTCAGTTCAGCTTCTACTGCGCCTTCTCGGACCATGGCCTCGGTCTGATCATATTACTCCCCTTCTAATACGTCTCCACTGGTTACCCCTCTGTTACAGAATTCAATATAAGTTTTTGATTTTGTCTCAAAAAGCTATCTAAACCTCGACTCTTCAGTACCTCGCCGATCTCATAGCACTGCACACACCTTACCGTCAATTCCAGTCACTTCATGCAAATCGGCTTATCCTTCCATCTCCTTCCCAGGCTCACCTAGAGCTAACTCGCCACGCTGCATTTTTCTTTCTCGGCCCCTCACTCTGGAACACATTACTATCTCCACTCCATCTCGAGCCCTCCAACCAGAAATTTAAGATACTTCTTAAAACTCACCTGTTCCAACAGGCGTTTGAGCTTCCAATTACCAATCCTCCTTAGTTGCTTCCCTTCTGTTAGCCTCTACTGTACCTCCTACTGCTTTCCTATTGTGTAAATGGCGTTCTTTTCCTCTTTCTTGCAGCATTGATATTTTATTGTAAACCGCCCTAATGCCATGGTGTGGGCGGTATATCAAGTGTAAAATAAAGATAGACTATCCATGTCACACCAGACACTCATCTGCACATGTCTCCAAGACAGTCTCAGTGACTCGCCTGCTGGCGGAATCTCTGACTTAGTGGCAAAATTCTTGACACCTGCAGGCAGGGATGCCCTTTCAAACCCCAAGCCCTCTAAGGGTCCTCACTACAGACACCTCCCTGCTGGGATGGGGAGCCCACAGCGAAGAACTCCGCACCCAGGGCAGCTGGTCTCAAGCCGATGGCAACCAGCAGATCAACCTGCTGGAGTTTTGGGCAATATATCTGGCCGTCTGAGCATTCTGTCTCCACCTGAGACACCAGCGGATCCAAACAGACCATCAGGTGTCAATCTTCTATGTGAACAAGCAGGGGGGCATAGGGTCTCGTGCTGTCTGCTGTGAAGTGATGACACTCTGCTCCTACGCAATTCAACAGGGAATACTCCTGCGGGTGGTATACCTACTAGGCAATGTTCCCTCTAATTTTCTGTAGGCTGTGTGCGCATAAAATATCAGCTGTGCAGCTTTTGAAGGAAGGTTAAAGTTTTGTGCGCCACATAACGACACTCGGAGTTATATACTTTAAAATTTGACTACACATCAGAATACAGTATGTACACCACATTGATTTTAATCAAATTAAATGAAAATGGACGATTACTAAATGAAGCAGAACATTTCTAGTAATTACAATCACAAGTTTTAAATTTTAAGACGTCTGTGTTTTCTATTAGAATCAGAACCGTAATTTTTGTGCGCTGTGTTGTAAAGTATGTTCTTTTGGCTCTGGTGAACCCCATGGGTGAACCTCTTTGCCAGTCCGGACAACTACCAGTTGTCTCGCTTCTGTTCCCGGCAGCCCCCCCCCCCCCCCCGATCCCAGGTAGTGGCAGATGCATTCCTTATCCCATGGTCGGACAGTCTCATATATGCCTTCCCACCCATGCCGCTGATTGACAAAACACTCTTCGAGTCTCTTCGCAACAAGGCATTGCTGATTCTGGTGGCTCCACAGTGGCCGGTTCCCGCTACTCCTCCAGTTGTCAGTGGAGACTCTGATCCCTCTGGGGAACTTCCTGAGGCTCTTGTCTCGGGGAGTGCTCTCTCCTGCACCCCAACCTGGGATCCCCATCACTGATGGCATGGCTTCTGAAAGGGTGACCTTAACCCCTTTCAACCTCTCAGGAGAAGTGGAAGAGATCCTGCTGGTCTTCTGTAAGACCTCTACCAGGAGAGCTTATGCCTTCAAATGGCGCAGGTTCTGGTGTGCAGAGCAGCAGTGAACCCTTTCTCCTGTCCGGTGCAGTACCACCTACATCTCTCGCAATCCAGGCTCAAATCAAACTTTGTGAGAGTGCACCTCAGTGCCCTGGCGGAGCATCACCATCCTGTTGAGAGCAAACTCTGGGTCCAGCCACTGGTGACCTGCTTCTTGAGAGGACTCCTGTTGTCCAAACCCCCCGTCTGCCCTCCACCGACGGAATGGGACCTCAATGTAGTATTGGTGCAGCTCACTCGTCCACCATTAGAGCCTCTAGCTACCTGCCACCTGAGGTACCTGTCATGGAAGGTCGTATTCCTGGTAGCGCTCACCTCCTCTTGCAGGGTCAGCAAGTCTTGCCAGTTTTTCGTGACCTATGATCCCAGTAGACTGGGGCAGGCAGTCACCAAGCACACTCTAAGTGGCCTCGCTGCTCTCCGTGCCCCTGATGGACATCTGCTGGGCGGCAACCTGGTCTTCCACGAATACCTTTGCTACCCACTACTGCCTGGAGAGGGAGTCCTGCCAGGACAGCGCCTTCGGCCAGGCTGTACTCCATAACCTGTTCGGGGGTATAAGCAACTCCTGCCCTCCGACCCTTCTTCACGGCTACCGAGGGCGTTGCCCCGAGGACTTGAGCTCCTTAGGGCTTTGGCTTCTGCTCCTGCTCACGGCCTCACAGAGGCGTTTTTTGGTTACAGGTTCGGCAGCCTGTGGATAGAGAGTCCCATAAGTGAGGACTGACTTCCTGCTTTTCCTGGAGAAAGCGTAGTTACTCACCTGTAACAGATGTTCTCCAAGGACAGCAGGAATCAGTCCTCACTACCCTCCCACCTCCCCTGATGAGTTGCTGGATTTTTGTCCTTCCCATGCCATTTGCTTGGTAGGGATGAGCTAAGGGACCTGACTGAGCAAAATGGCACCCTTGGGCGGGAAGAGGACCACGCATGCGTGGCAGCAATCCCAAAGGCTTTCTTTGAAAGATGGGGAATTGCTCTGCGCAGGCTCCGGTGCCGAAGTCACCCATAAGTGAGGACTGATTCCTGCTGTCCCTGGAGAACACCTTTTACAGGTGAGTAACTATGCTTTCTTCAGGGACAGCAGGAATCAGTCCTCTCAACCCTCCCTCTTCCCCATAGAGTTGCCTTAGTTGTACCATTTTTTGCTGTCTTAGCTATGTCATTGACTGAGCAAGATGGCACCCTTGGACGGGAAGGGGACCACGTATGCGTGGTGCATCTCCTAAAGGCTTTCTTTGAAAGCTGGGGAGATGCTTCCATGCAAGTCTTCGTCAACGCCGACGTCAACCATATGTGAGGACTGTTTCCTGCTGTCCCTGGAGAACACCTGTTACAGGTGAGTAACTATGCTTTATCACTGATTTCACTTTGTGCCTGCTCTCCAGATGGAGGGAGCTGCGGGATTCCAACTTCATGAGAGTTAGGAGAATAAGAGCTTTTCCATATCGTCCTGCTAGACCAGTACAGACAAGTGGGTTGTGTTTCCTACCAGCAGATTGGCAGAGAGAGAGAGAACCAATGAAAAGCCCAGCTTTCAGTGACATCAGTCCCATGGCTCAATTCGCCTCAGCCACCAGAAGTCTCTTCAATATTTCTTTGTCTCCAGCAGATGGTGGATGGATTTTCTTCTCTCTGAAGAATTGAGAGGAAAAGATAAGAACACTCATGACATACCACTTTGAGAGTGACACACTCACTTGAGTGCATGTAGGAGACTGCAGTCTTTTTGGTAGCCATAGGGAGATGGAAAATTGGTTCAGCTCCATGCCATTATCATAAGAGCCTGTTGAGCAGTCACAGAATTGGAATAATCTGGAAGAGTGCAGCAGCCTCACACAACCTCAGCGCCCTCTGCCCCAAAAATCGTAGAAGGCTCTCAGTGGGATCTGCCTGCCAGCTACCTTAAACTCAGTGCTGCAAAAGCCAGTAAAATAGTTTCTTGGGAGCTGAGCTAAGCCCGTCATGGATTGTTTGCCTAGGGCTCTCAGGAAATAAGTACCAAGATTGATCTTATCATTGTCCTTGTTTGGGGTATCCCGATGCAGTCTGTGGGGGATGTAATTCTGGTAGACTGCTGACAACCATTGGTGCAACGTGTGGGTTTTCCACCATTTTCTGCACGCATTAGTAGTGTTTTCTCCTTTTAGAAACATAGAAACACAGAAAAATGACGACAGAAAAAGACCACATGGCCTATCTAGTCTTTCCTTCCATATCAACAACTACAACAGTCCCCTTTTTTCCTTTAGAGATCCTGTGTTTGTCCCATGCTTTTTTGAATTCAGATACTGTCCTCATCTCTACCACCTCCACTGGGAGACTATTCCATGGATCCACTACTCTTTCCGTAAAGAAATATTTCCGCATATCACTCCTGAATCTATCCCCTTTCACCCTCATCCCATGTCCCTTTTTAGCAGTACTTGCTTTCAATCAAAAGAGGCTCTCCCCCTGTGCATTTATGCCACGGAGGTATTTAAACGTCTCAATCATATCACCTCTATCCCGCCTTTCCTCTGAGGTGTACATATTAAGATCCTTAAGTCTGTCCTCATATCTTTATAATGAAGACCACTAACCATTTTAGTAGCCACCCTCTGTACTGACTCCATCCTCTTTATATCCTTTTGAAGGTGCGGTTTCCAAAATTGCACACAATACTCCAAATGAGGCCGCACCAAAGACTTATACAGAGGCACTATCACCTCCTTTTTTCTGTTAGCCATTGCTCTCCGTATGCACCCAAGCATCCTTCTAGCTTTTGCTGTCGCCTTTTCTACCTGTTTAGCCACTTTAAGATCATCAGACAAAGCCATGCCTAGGTCCCGCTCTTCCTTAGTGGACAAAAGTACTTCACCCCCTATACTATATTGCTCCCTTGGATTGCTGCAGCCCAAATGCATGACCTTGCATTTTTTAACATTAAATCCCAGCTTCCAAATTCTAGACCATTCTTCAAGCTTAGCTAGATCCCTCCTCATGTTATCTACACCTTCCTGGGTGTCTACTCTATTGCAGATTTTGGTATCATCCACAAAGAGGCAAACCTTACCAGACAGCTCTTCCGCTATATCACTAACAAAGATGTTAAAAAGAATCGGACCAAGGACAGACCACTGGTAACTTCCTTCTCCTCAGAGTGAGCTCCATTTACCTGTACTCTGTCACCTCCCACTCAACCAATTTCTAACCCAAACAGTAACTTTAGGGTCCATCCCTAGGGTGCTCAGTTTGTTTATAAGTCGCCTGTGAGGAATGGTGTCAAAGGCTTTACCGAAATCTAAATACACCACATCTAGGTCTCTCCCTTGGTCCCAACTCCCTGGTCACCCAGTCAAAGAAATCAATCAGATTTGTCTGACAAGACCTGCCTCTGGTGAATCCATGCTGCCTCAGATCCTGTAATCCGCTGGACTCCAGGAACCTCACTATTTTCTCTTTCAGCAGCGTTTCCAATAATTTACTCACCACAAAAGTTAAACTAACCGGCCTGTAGTTTTCAACCACATCCTTACTTCCGCTTTTGTGTAAAGGCACCACATGAGCCTCTCTCCAGTCCTTTGGCATCACTCCCGACTCCGACGAGACATTGAAAGGTCAGTTAGTGGAGCTGCTAGAACGTCCCCAAGTTCCTTCAGTATTCTCAGGTGTATCCTATCCGGTCCCATCTCTTTGTCTACTTTAAGTTTAGCTAGTTTCTCACGAACACAGTCTTCTGAAAATTGTTCAAGATGCCGTTCCCTTCTGTTCCTGTTTGTGGGTGTTTTCTGAGGTCCTGTTCCTGGTTCTTCATCTGTGAACACAGAACAGAAATATTTGTTAAGCAGTTCTGCTTTATCTTCATCATCTTCTACATATTCCTCCCCTTCACCCCCTTCTGACAATTCCATTTTTGCCCTTCCTCTTCTCACTAACACATCTGAAAAATATCTTATCCCCCCATTTTATTGCATTGGCTATTTCCTCTTTTTTAATCTTTGCTTTCCTGATTACTTTGCTAGCATCTCTGTTTTTCCAGATATAGTTGCCTGTCTTCCTCTCTCTTTGATCTCTTGTATTTCATGAATGCCTCCCTCTTTTTCTTCACCTTTTCAGCTCCTTCTTTCGAAAGCCATAGCGGTCTCCTTTTCCTTTTACCTTTATCTACCATTTTAACAAAAAGGGTGGTTGCCCTTAAAATATCCCCTTTCAGGTTTGCCCACTGTTTTTCCAAATCCCCCAGCTGTTCCCATCCCGCTAACGACTCCCTGAGGTATTGGCCCATCTTGGCAAAGTTAGTCTTCCTAAAGTCTAAGACCCTCACCTTTGAATGGATTCTAACAGCCCTAGTCCTAATACTGAACCACACCATCTGGTGATCACTGGATGCAAAATGATCTCCCACTACAACATCAGAAACACTTTCACCATTGGTAAGCACCAAGTGCAATATGGCCCCTTCATGTGTGGGGTCTGTTACCAATTGCCTGAATAGTTCTCCCTGTAGAGAATCCAGGATCTCCTTACTTCTAGACGATACTGCAGCAGGAATGTGCCACTCAACATCTGGCATATTGAAATCCCCTATCAGTAACACTTCCCCTTTCCTAGCAATACTTCATATGTCTTCAATTAACTCTCTCCCCACTTCTTCCTCTTGTGAGGGAGGTCTGTATATCACGCCAATGCAAATAGATTTCTCTTTCCCTCTTTCTAGTTTAACCCACAGTGCCTCCCCGCTCCCTTTTAAGCTCTGTAATTCCAAAGCTTTAATAATATTTTTTATATATAGTGCCACTCCTTTTCCCCTTCTTCCTATCCCTGTCCTTTCCGAATAAAGTATAGCCTGGTATAGTTACATCCCAGTCATGGTTTTCTGTGTACCATGTTTCTGTAACTGCCAATAAATCCAAGTCAGCCACTCCCATCAAAGCTTCAACATCAGGGATCTTATTTCCCATGCTACGGGCATTTATACACACTGCTTTCCATATGTTACACCTTTTACCCATTTCCATAAAAGTATTTAACGTTTCACTTACCTGGGGGCTTTCACTTACCTGGGGGCTGTCTTCAACCATCCCCAATGAATCAAGTTTAAAGACCTCTTCAGTAGATTAGCCAGTCTACTACTGAAGATGAGTCAACCTTTCTTTGTCAGATGGATGCCATCTCTGCTCTACAACCCTTGGAACAGCATCCCGTGGTCCAGGAAACCAAAACGCTCTCTGACACTATCCACGCAGCCATGCATTCATCTCCAGGATGCGAGCCTCTCTGCCTTGGCCCTCAACAGGGAGAATTGAAGAGAACACCACCTGTGCACCTATCTGCTTCACCCTTTGCCCCAGAGCCATGAAGTCACTTTTAATACGCTCAAAGGGATACCTGGCAGTATCATTTGTTCCGACATGGATTAGCAACATTGGGTAATAGTCAGTGGGCTTGAGTCCTGGCAGTCACACTATCTGTATGCGTATTCCACCCATGCAGCTTCAATGCACATTCCTATCCTAGCGCCTGTAACACACATTGTAGTAAAAGTGCAGTTAACACACACTGCAATTAAAGCTTCACAAGAAAATTTACAACCGCTGACCTGTAAATATGTATATATGTAAAGACACCCCTTTTCAATCAAGTGTACATTTAGTAATCCAGCTGCTGTGATGTGTGTGTATCCCCTTAATCGAAATGTCTATCATGTTGATTTGTACTGTATTGAACCTTATATGTATAGTAAACCGCTGCTGATCGCTGGAAGTAGCGGTATACAAATGTACTCTAAATAAATAAATAAAGCGCAGTTAACACATGTTGCAGTTAATGTGTGCATTTGGTACACTGCAGCCTTAGCATGCACTGTTGTGATACTTGCCTTAACTCTGTCTTCTTCCAAGAAACATTGTTTGACCTGTGGCATTTGAGGTGCCTCATCTCTGGACTCTGCTCTTCTTGCATGGCAGTTTGAATCATCCCTGGAGGGCGTGCTCCCCCTTCTTCAACTAGGGGATGCGGTTAGTAGCCTTGCCTGCATCAGGGCAGGTAGTGATGGATGGCGCTGTGGGTAAGGATATCCAGACGACTAGAGTATCCGGCGATTGGGTTGTGAGTCACTCATTGCGCTCTAAAGGGGTCAGTGGTGGCTGTGCCTCTGGTGTTGATGGGTCATTTCTGAGAGGAGAGCTTCTGGATTCCTGATTGTTCTCTCTAGAATTCTTTCTTTTTTTGCAGCAGGCTTGGTCCTTCTGGTTTAGAAAGTCAGATCCTGCAACCTCTGTGTGCCCCCGAGTGCAGTCTCATGTGGGGCAGGCAGAGAGTGGAAGCCCTATTTTGTTGCCTTTGACTAAGCGTCCCCAGCATGGGGCGCCCCCTGGAAATAAGGAACAGCTGGGAGATGTCCGAGATTTTAACTGTGATTTGGATTTAGATGGCTCAGGTACTGGGCTGACATGGATGTAGAAGTCCTCTCACCTTCAGAAGATTGTGAAGAGGCCAGAGTGATCCACCTATTATGGAAGGAGGAGCTGGCTGTGGTGGTGTTTTGCCAGGGTCTCATCAACCTTGAATTTGATGGATGCTTCCTGCATGGAGCAAGAGCTGAAGGTACATCCACTCCTTCAAGGGGAATAAAAATCCACTACTGTCTTCCCATTTCTGGATGTCATCTAGGATATGGTTTGGTTGGAATGGGACTCTCCTGACTCCCTGTCTAAAGGTTTAAGGATGTGTAAGAAGATCTCCGCTCTCCCAAAGGAGAGCATTGAATGGTTTGGCATTCCCAAGGTGGATGCGCAGGTCATAACAGTTACCAGACGGACCATCATTCCTGTGGAAGGCAGTTTGACGTTAAAGATTTTCTGGATTGTAAGGTGGATTTGTGGTTGAGGAGCCTGTTTGCTATAGTGGCAGCTATTCTGCAGCTGGCAATATGTTGCCGGCCTGATGTCTCAAGCCCTGCTCCAGTGAATTCAATTTCTTTTGCCAGATGGTGGGCCCCCTCTTGTGGAGTCAACTATGGTCTTCCTTTCTCATGCCATGTATGACTTGGTATGTTTGGCAGCCACAGATGGTGCCCTGACGACTGTGTCATGGTGTTGGATTTGGCTCCAGTGTTGGTACTAGGTAGCGGACAAGTCTTCCAAAGCCTAGTTGGCCCAACTGGTTTTTAAGGGGAAGCTTCTGTTTGGAGCCCTTTTGGAGAAGCTGGTTGAAGGATCTGAGCGAGACAAACCCTACTGCTTTCCGGAAGACAGCTCCAAGGGCCTGTGAAGCGGGCTGGTGCCCTTTCACATAAGCCTTCACCATCCACCGAGGGCGCACTTCCCGGATTTCGAGGGGTCTTGGGACTCTCGTCATTACTGACATGGAAAAGCTTTCTTCCCCTCTGCTTCTGGGCTTCAGGCTTGTTCTCGGTTCTCTTATGGACCATGTGGGCCCAGGGACTTGGTCCCTTCTAGAGGAGGACCCTCCCGGGATACACAGTGAAAGTTTTGGGGCCCATTCCTTGGTTTTTCAGACATGGGCCCAGGCTACTAAGGATCACTGGGTGTTAGACACCATTCAGTTCAGCTATATCCTGGAAGACAAAGGGCTGATTCTGGATGTTTTCATCATCTCCCCTTGTGGGTCTGTGATCAAGTGCCGCTGTGCGGATCACCTTGGACAGATTGCTGTGCCTAAAGGCGATGTTGCCCTCCCTGCCAGACGAGCGGGACAGAGACAGATATTCCCATCTATTTCATGGTGCCCAAAAAGATGGTTCCTTCCGGCCCAGTCTGGACCCTCAAGAGGGTCGACAAGCACTTCAGATGGAATCTTTGCTACGCTCTGTGATTCAAGCAGTACGCTGAGGGGAGTTCTTGGTGTCTATTGATCTAGCTGAGGCATATTTTCATATCCTGATCTTGATGGATCAGCAAAGTATCTGTGTTGCTATACTTGACTCTTGCTATCAGTTTGCTGCCCTCCCTTTCAGGCTTTCCATTGCCCTGAAGATGTTCTCCCAGATCATAGTGGTGGTGGTGGTGGCGGTTACGGCACCAAGGTGGCGGTTACAGCACCAAGCTGGGGAGCTCGTTGGAACCACAGGGAAGCAGTGTGGTCCATCAACCACCTCAAGGTGAGGGCCATTGGGTTGGCTCTTCTTCATTTTTGGCCTTTGATCAAGGGCCACATGGTTCGAGTGTTTTCAGATAGTACAACGATGGTGACATGACATGACACCTACTCCCTAAAAGACATGGGAAGGAGTGCACCTACTCCTGTCATATTGCTTGGCAGACTAGATGGACCATACTTGGTCTTTATCTGCCGTCATTTACTATGTTACTATGTTATGTTACTATAACATGTCAATCGGCAATGAGGCATGAGGAGTGCCCAGGGTAGCTCTGGAGATGTCTCTCCTGTTTACCTGGGCGGAGAAGAACCTCTTAGCTTGTCAGCTCAGCACATTGCCGGGGTTGGCAATGTGGAAGCAGATTTTCTCAGCCGGCACTATCTGGATCCTGGAGAGTGGGTGTTGAGTCCGGAGGTGCTCAGTTGATTCTGCACCATTGGGGTTGCCCCGAAATGGATCTGATGGCAACCCACTCCAATGACAAAGTTTTCTGCTGCTTCAGTTGCCACATGGGGACAGGGTCAGAGGGAATTGACGCCCTGACCAAGCCTTGGCCAAGTCAGCACCGGCTATACATGTTTCCTCTGTAGCCCAAGGTGGGGTGTATGATTCAGTGTATAGAACCCATCTAGGCAGGATTGTTCTTGTGGAGTCGGACTGACTGAGGATAGTGTGGTTCGGAGACCTGAGGCACCTCCTCTACGGTTGTCTCCATCTCAGGGCCTATTGTGGCAAGGGCCGATCATCCTGGAGGACCCAGTTCCCTTCTTGCTTACAGGTTGGCTCTTGCAAGGAGACAGCTAGCACATAAGGGTTACTCTCCAGTTGTGATCTCCACTCTGCTCGGAGCCTGGAGGAGATCTTCCAAGCTAACATATGTGCAGATCTGATGCCTCTTTGATGGTGTGGCGCTCGGCAGTTGGCTCCTGAGGCGGCTAAGCTGCTAGCTCTGTTGATCTTTCTACAGGATGGCCTGGAGACGGGCTTTTCCCTTAGCTCCCTGTTGGTTCAGGTAGCAGCTTTGGCCTGTTTCTGAGGTCCGGTAGCTGCTAAGTCTCTAGTCTTGCACTCAGACATCTTGTACTTTCTCTAGGGTGTTCGGTGTCTGCGTCTTCCTCTCCAGTCTGTGATCCCTTCCTGGGGTCTGTGTCTGGTGCTCAGGGCCATGATCTCAGTGCTCTTTGAGCTGTTGAAGTGCACTGCTTTAAAGGATTTGATGCTCAAGACAGTGGTCTTGGTCGCAATTTGTTCCACAAGGTGAACTTCCGAGCTGCAGGCTCTGTCTTGCTGAGATCCTTATCTGTCCTTTTCAAAAGAGGCCATTTCCATTTGGCCTGTGCCTTTCTTCTTGCCCAACATGCTTGCTTCCTTTCACGTGAACCAGGTGGTATGCCTGCCCTCCTCCTCTAAGGAGTAGTGTCGGGGGAAGGATAAGGATTTTCGCCTTGTGGTTGTTTGGAGGGTACTTGGAGGTTACAAATTCCTTTTGTAAGTTTGACCATCTTTTTCTGCTGTTTGCTGGCTTGAGCAAAGGTGACGTGGCTAAGTTGACTTTCGGGACCTGGAGTAAGGAGACCTTTGCATCAGCGTATTTGTTATGGAACCAGCTGGTTTTGAAGGGTTGGCACACCCATTCTACCTGAGCGCAGGCGTCCTCTTGGGTGGAGCGGAGCTTGGTATACCCTGTAGACATTTGTCAGGCAGCAACATGGGCTTCATTTTTCACTTTTGTCAAGCATTACCACTTGGATGGCCACGCAAGGGCAGACACGGACTTTGGTGGTGTTGCGTCTTATAGTTTATAGTTTAATTTGATTTGATATACCACCCTTTGTGGGGCATACAGAGTGGATCACAACTAGTAATTTTAAAAGAAGGAAAATAATGCCATTGTGTGGACAAGAAAGGAGAAAGAAGACAAAAGAAGGGGAAGGGTGACTAGGATGTCAGGACAACATGGCAGGAGAGTACCCGCAGGACTGTAACCAATAAAATGGAAAATATCCACAGAGAGCTCAGAACAATGCAGCCCATTGGTTGGCCAAAGGTCAAAGGCCTACTTAAAGAAGTGCGTTTTTAAAAGGGCTTTGAACTTACTGAAGGAGTGTTCCAAGTGGATGTGAGAAGGCAGGCAGTTCCAGAGGGCAGGGGTAACACAAGAGAATGCATATTTTCTGGTAGACTCATAATTGACATGGGAAGGCAAAGACTGTATTAATCTATTGTGATGAAGAGAATGTAAACATCAAGGGGGACGTACGGGATGGTGAGGCATTAAATATACCGCGGTGCATTATGGAGAGCTTTGTGTGCTATGATGAGGATCTTGTAGTGTATGCATTGGGGCAATAGAAGTCAACAGTCCTGAATGAAAAGAGGGGTCACATGATTGTGTTTCTTTGCTTTGGCCAGTGCCCGGATAGCTGTGTTTTGGATGGATTGGAGCCTCTTTAACTGGGAGCTAGAAAGACTGGAATAAATGATATTACAATAGTCAAGCCTAGTGATGACAGTACTGAGGAGGACAGAGATTTGTGCAGAAGTATCTAAGATAGGGCGTAAGGCTTGGAAGGTATGGAGAGCGGAGAAGGTGAACTTGGTTAGATGGCTGATATGTGTACCGAAGGACAGCTCAGAATCAATATAAATATCTAAATATTTGAAGGAAGAATGAAGAGTAATTGAAAGAGTCCCTAAAGAAGGAGCCAGGAAAGGGGCTGTCCCTGAGCCAGTAATCCAAATGGTAGTGGTTTTAGAAGGATTGAACTTGGATTCGCATGAAGCCAAGAAGGAATACTCTCCAAGGCAGCATTAGTGGAGGAGAAGTCAGGAAAGGAGCTGTCAATCTGTGCAGTGAGGAGTGTATCGTCTGCCTACATGTAAAACAGAATGCCTAAAGATTGGATAAGATTGGCCAGTAGATCAAGGAAAATGTTGAGTAACATAGGTGTGAGAGTTGAGCCCTAGGGAGCTCCACATGGAAGGGAATAGGGGGCAGAAGTAGTATGATGCAGGCTGACCTGGTAGGTTCTGTCTGAGAGGAAGGAAGAGAACCAGGCTAGAAGATGCCCAAAAAACAGATTTTGAAAACCTGGGAAAGGAAGAGATTGTTGTCAACCAGATCAAAAGTAGCTGTGAAATCGAGAGAAATGGTCAAGGCAAACATACTTTGGTCAAGAATGCAATGGAGGTCTTTGAGAACAGAGGTAATAATGGTTTCCGTAGTATGGAGAGCACGGAAGCCACTTTGTCAAGGGTGTAAAGCCAGAGGTGTGTTCAAGATGCTCAATTAGCTGTGTGTCTGCCACTTGGATATAAATTGGAGGTTAGAAATGGGGCAGTAGTGTGCAGGGTCGGAAAGGTCCAGCTTGGGACCCTTTAGACAAGGTTGAACCAAAGCTTTCTTCCAGGCCAGAGGAACACAACCTGAGGATAAACTATTCTCAATCAAGTAATGAATGGTGGGAATCTGTACCAAAGAGTTTTCTGTCAGCCATGCCAAGGGGATGGGGTCTAAGGCACATGTGATCTTTCTGGCGGATGTGATTAGTTTTGTCAAAGCTGTAACAATGAGCGGCACAAACTTATTCCAGGTATGGGCAAGGGTAGAATGATCGGTCTCAGATGGGAACCAACAATGTGAAGGCAGGGGCTCTCGGCAACCCCAGCTGAGCAAATGAGACCTAGGAGGTGAAGAAAGTGATCAAATCATTAGATGAGGCGGCAGCATCTGCTAGGGGCAGAGAAGAGGAAGTGTTAAGAATGGTGAGGCAAGCATCAATAAAAAAAAATTGATTTAGACACCCAGTGGAGTTGTAGCTTTGGTACAGCCCTCTTGCCTGGACTAGTCTAGTAGGACGATTTGGAAGATGACATTTTACTTACCAGTAAATGTCCTGTCCTTGAGTCCTGCTAGACCAATCCAGGGCCTGCCCCAGGAACTGTATTACTCTGTTCTTCTGCTGCGGTGCCCTTGGGTCCACTCTGATTTTTATATGTGGCTCTGCAGGTTAATTGTCAAATGACAACCTTATGATTACGCTTTCCCGTACATAATTCTCTACTGTGGATCACTATTTGTTGCCCATAGTTTGTTTTATTTATTTATTTATTTATTTAACAAGGATTTATATACCGCAGCTTCCAGAGATCAGCTGCGGTTCACAATTAACAACAGTCAACAAAACATTGTTTGTTTTACATGAAACGTCATAACTATATACAATGTAAAGTTAATAGAATATGTTAAACAGATTGGCACAGAACAGTGCAACACTATAAACATTATGTATACATTTACATGAAACGTCATAACTATATACAATGTAAAGTTAATAGAATATGTTAAACAGATTGGCACAGGACAGTGCAACACTATAAACATTATATATACATTTACATTTTATGTGAGATATAGTCATAATGATTGGTTCAGATTCAGGTGGGGTGGATTATCTTTTCTATTGTAGTGATATGTTGAGCAGAGAGTTATAGTGAGATGTTGAGTAGAGAGTGATTATCCATTATCTAATTCTTTTGAGGGTTGGTCTATGTTGTTGTAGTGTATTGTGAAAAGGTGTGTTTTCAATTTTTTGCGGAATTCATTAATCTCTGTTAACATTCTTAGCTCGACAGGGAGGGCATTCCAGGCTATTGGGGCTGCATGTGAGAACGCTCTGTAGTTTGTGGATTTATTTGATTTTATGAAGTCTTTGGGGGTTTTGAGTTTGTTCAGTTGAGCTTTTCTTTGAGTAGGTTTTGAATGTTCTTTGGTAATTAAGTTACTTAATGTGTCTGGTGCCATATCAAATAGTGTTTTAAAAGCAGTTATTAGTGTTTTGTTGAGGTTGTGTGAGGTTGTGTGAGTGAGGCTTGCCATGTTTCTCCCATATTCTTTGGGACAAATTCTGAAGGGGACCTCTGGTGGCTGAGGCCAATAGTGATGTCATTGAAACCTGGAATTCTCCAGGAACAAGCAGGAAGTCAGTCCTCACTTATGGGTGACGTCAGCACCGACGGAGCCTGCACAGAGCAATTCCCCAGCTTTCAAAGCCTTTGGGATTTCTACCACGCATGCGTGGTTCTCTTCCCGCCCAAGGGTGCCATCTTGCTCAGTCTCCCTTTTACCACAGAGCCCTTCGGACGCATGTCCTCATGCCTCAGAAAAAGTTTAGTTTATCTCCAGGAACAAGCAGGAATGAGTCTTCACATATGGGTACGTCGGTACCGACGGAGCCTGCACGGGAATGCTCCCCAGCATCCAATCAGAAAGCTTTTGGGAGCATCCCTCGCGCCTGCGCGGTGACTTCCCGCCTTTCCCACTGCCTCTCCTCAGTTTTCGTTTTTCCGCGGAGCCAACAGGACGTCGTCCTGTCACCGCAGAAATTTTATACTTTAAAATCCTTATTTTCTTGTTTTCTTGTGGTCGCGGCTGTATTTCCCGCCGATACCGGTACCGAGGGTGCTTTATTCTTTTCCTTTTCAAACTTAGAGAAATATTTCTCCTCGGTTTTTTGTTTTAACTTTGTTGGGCCTACCAGGCCTTTCCAAGATGGAGCCTTCTTCCCCTAAGAAGTGCCTTCACTGTGGAAACTTAGTTTTCTTTTTAGACTCCAATGCTTGGTGTCTAACCTGTTTTGGTCCTGACCCTTTTTCCCTGATACTTCAGGCTATATGGTTGGGAGACGACCTTCCCTTTTTCGAGTTTCCCTCGATACCGTTTTTCCTCCTAAGGTGAGGACACCGGTTTATTCTTCTCTCCAGGATCAGGTAACCCACAAACAGTCTGTTAAGACTAGCCAATTCTTGAAGGGTAAGTCTCATGCACAGCATGATGACGGCTCCGGCCTTGCCCTCAAGATACCATTGGCAATAAAACCCCAGCGGGAGTCTTCGGGCTCCAAAGCATTCACGGGGTTTCAGGTTGTTCCTGGGGTTCACCCCTCACAGAACATACCTGAGCCGTGCCAGGGGGTGGTATCCGCTTCGAGCGGTACCGATAACCCGGCATCGGTGTTGAGTGCTGCACTCTTCACCAGGGATCGTCATCTGGTGTCCTTGGTACCTTCGGGGCTGATCGATACGACCCAGATTGGCTTTCCTGTTTCCCAGCCATGCTCGGGGTTGGTACTGGCTTCGAGCGGTACCGATACCCCGGTATCAGCATCGGTATCGAGTGTTCCACTCTTTACCTGGGATCGTCATCTGGAATCCTCGGTACCTTCGGGGCCGATCGATTCGACCCAGACTGACTTTCCTATATCTTCACCGTGCTCGGGGTTGGTACCGACTTCGAGCGGTACCGATACCCCGACATCGGTGCCGGTGTCGAGTGTTCCTCTTGTCGCCGGGCATCATCTTCGAACGTCCTCGGTACCTTCTGTGCCGTTCGATGAGATTCCAATTGACTTTCATGTATCGGCATCCCTGATACCACCACCAACGTCTGTACCTTCTAGACATGCATCGATAGACTCGCTCGCTTCAATGCCGAGTCTAGAATCGATATCCAGTCTAGATGACTTGGTACCGACGCGTTTCGGAACCGATCCATATCGTTTCCGGCTACGCATTACCGAGGATATTCACCAAGGCTCTCTGGTTACCTCGGTACCGCTTCAGCAGCCCTCAATTACTGCTTCGATGACATTATCTCCGATACCGGTACCAGTGTCGGGATCGATTCCTGCAGTTCCATCGGTGCCATCGATCCTTTCTATGCCTAGTTTGGAATCGATACCAGGCACTGACGATGCAGTTACTAACTGCCTCAAATCAGAACTGTCAGTATCACAGTCCATCGAGCAGGATTCTTTTTCTGCACCAGTCCAGTATATCTTCTGGTGCTCAAGCTGCTCCTTCAACCTCAGCTTGCCCAGGATTAGTTCCTATTGGAAATCCTTCTTTTCAGAAGTTTCTCCTTGACATGGCAGCCTTCCTTGCCATTCCTATTCCTGGTTTTTCTCTTGACCAAGATCCTGCAGAAAAGGAAAATATGCTTCCTTTACATCATTCTTTACAGGATCTTCTTCTGAGGATATGGGAATCACCCTTAAAGGTTCCTTTGCCTTCTACAGCCATTGACGTTCTGTATCAGGTACCTCCCTCTCCAGGTTTCCAGAAAAACCAACTTCCACATCATTCCATTGTAGTGGAATCAGCAATGAGGAAGGTAAGAAGCAAGAAGAAGCATTCTTCTTATCCGCCAGGTCGTGCATCTAAAGCACTTGATGCCTTTGGACGTCAAACCTTCCAAACTTCTATTTATTTATTTATTTATTTTATTTACAGTCTCTTATATACCGCACTATTCAGCATCAGCGCGGTTTACATGGAACAAAAATGCTCAGTACAATTAACACGTATGAGTTTACAGATAACAGGGCAAATAACTTGGATAACAGGGGTAAACTATTTACAAATCTATGCTGGCTTCAAGAATTATTTCATATATTTTTTATATGAGTCTGACACTTCAGGAGGTCACAGAGAAATTATCTCTTTTGTCTCCTTTTTTGTCAGAACCTAAGGCCTCTGACTATTCCTTGCTTCTCAATCATAGCAGGAATATCTCTTGGTTCCTTTCTCGTGCTTCTCTAGACTCTTTTGAGTCTGTTAGCAGATCCTCTGCTATTGCCATTGGAGCACGTCGTACAGCCTGGCTGCAGGCTTCAGACTTGAGCAGATGGGCACAACATACACTGGGTAATTCTCCTTGTGCTGGAGAAAATCTCTTCAATAAAGAGGCTTTACGTCAGGTTGCTCATTGCTCCACTGACGTTCCTAGTTCTGAAAACCGTCCTAAGCCTTCTTTTTCCCCAGGGCGTAGGAAATGTCCTACCAAACCTTCTTTCCCTAGGAAAAGAAAGTTTCATCCTTCCTCTGCCCATCCTCCAGATGTACCCAAGCAAGGGACATCTCATCCTCGTCTGAAGTCTCCAGACTCTAACCAGGCTAATCATCGCCAGCAACCATAGGTTCCTGTATGTTGCAATCTACAGTTAACTTCTTCTTACCAGAAGTTATTCTTCAAACCCTACACTGGTTTTTCTTTTCAGTATGCTAAGCTATTCGGATATTTTTGTCCATGGGTTACAGAATTCTCCCTTTCTTTTTATTATAAAGGGAGCTTACAATTATCCCATGATAGTTTCTGTCCCCACAGGGACATTTTTTCCTTCAGCTGACTTCCCATATGGTACGTCACCTTCCAAGCCCCTCTCTTCCAGGGTTTCCCCTGCTCGAGTTGGTACCATACTGAAACACTTCTCTTTCTTTCCAGTGTAGACTTTTTGCTATCCTTCACTGCATGCTCTGAACAACTCATCAGACAGGGACGGAAATATCTCTGCTCCCTCTGTCTGTTTTTCTCCCTGTTTTTATACAGGGGGATCCCCTCTGCTCTTTTGTTCAGTTGCTGTACAAGCAGAACTTCCAGTGCTTACTTTAATGTTTCTTGCAAGTTACCTTCAACTATCTTGCATGATACTACTCACTGCAGGTTCTCTTCTTCTTGCCATATCCCTTACCTGGGATGTGGCACCACATCTGACTGCTGTCAGTTTATCTCATAATTCCCCTGCACAATGCTCTCTGCAATCTTCAGAGAAGCTTTCCACTATGGGCCCTTGCTGTAGAGCATTGAACTTTGTCTCTGAGGGTTTTCCATATAATAGGAAAAGCTTATATAGTCATCCATGGCTATATAGGTTCTTTATACCCTCTTGTCTCCTATTGTGATACAGAAGACAAGCTTTTTCTGCGTGAATGTCCAAGGAGTTCCCAATCTGGCAGGAATCTACCCATTTTTTCCTTACAGCTTGGCATTATCTTTTCTACTCCACTTGGACAACGCATACTCTTTTACTGTACATGATACCTCTGAGTCCCTTGACTGGGTCCTCCTGGTGTCTTAGTCTATGCGTTTTCTTGTCCTTTGGACATGTCAGAGTCCTAAAGTACTCCTGGCGTGCTCTTACCAGACTGCTGTTATCCTCTGTTTTTCACGCAACCATACTGGTTATTCCACTGAACTATATTCCTGCACCACAGAAATAGATTCTCTATATATCTTTAGGTGGTTTTCACCCCCTTATTATTAGATGAATCTTTTCCCATCACATTCCCCATGTGAATGTTTTTCTGTGGTTCAGTTGCAGGCATGTATTCTCAGAGTCATATTCCTGTATGTATATGTCCTATACATACATATTTTTGTAATCTGTATGGGCATAAGCCATGCCCATCTATATTTATATATATATATCTATACCTATATATATATATATATATATATATATATATATATCACACATATATGCACATATATGCACATATATATAGACATGTATGTATCTCCATATATATATATATATATATATATATATATGCCCTTTGGGAGATGTCCATAGGACACTAGGTATTACCTACTATCTCCCTAACTGTCTGTGCTATAAAGTTTTTACCTTCTTAAGGGGTCCAGACAGTCAACTTGCCTATTCTCATACGGCTTAGTAAGTGGGAGCGGTTATACACACAATTACTGCTGTGACGTCAACAGCTTCTATTTTTGTTATAGATCTCCCTATCCATGAAGTATCAAACTTCATTGTCTTCCTATCTCTTACCAGCTAGGAATGACAGTGTACATATTCAGTATTTCTGAGTACACTTCTGTTCTCCTTGGGAATAGGGGCTTTTTTCCATACCCCCTCTTCCCTTCCGGACTGGGCTAATTCTCCTGATCGGTCAGTCTTCTTCTTTTAGTCCTCAATGTTAATAACTCTGTACCTAAAAGAGTTTTCAGCTTTTTCCCATAAAGCTTTCCATTGAAGACCTGCCGTTCTTCTCCTGCCCCAGTTGACACCTGGGTCACCTGCCCATTCCTGGTTTGGAACTTCATCCTCACTGCTGTGAAGTTACCTTGAAGATTCCGCTACTGCATCTACAGTACACTCCATCACAGTTCTACTTCCTACAATCCAGTAGGTAAGCTCTATATTGTACTAGTTCATTAAATATTTAATGATACTTGACATACTTTCTAAAGACTCCTCTCTCCTGTAGTCTTTAGATTTGCTGTTCCTTGCAGCTCTTTTCTATTCAACTCCTACCCCCCATCCCTCAGGGGATGCCGGGGATCCAGGTTTGGGAAATGCCGTCCTGTCCCAGGAATACGCATTTTATGGGATCTCCCCTGGCATCCACAGCTAGGGAGTCCCCATATGTGAAGACTCATTCCTGCTTGTTCCTGGAGATAGCACAGTTACTTACCTGTAACAGGTGATCTCTGGGAACAGCAGGAATTAGTCTTCACAACCCACCCACCTCCCCTAGGAGTTGTATCTATCTATCTCCTTTTCTCTTTCTCTCCTTCTGTCTCAGCTATGAAACTCAACTGAGGAGAGGCAGTGGGAAAGGCGGGAAGTCACCGCGCAGGCGCGAAGGATGCTCCCAAAAGCTTTCTGATTGGATGCTGGGGAGCATTCCCGTGCAGGCTCCGTCGGTACCGACGTACCCATATGTGAAGACTAATTCCTGCTGTTCCCAGAGATCACCTGTTACAGGTAAGTAACTGTGCTTTCTCATCTTAATAGGCTCTCTTTTTTCCGGTTGCACCGGTCCTCTACCCGTCCTTCCCCTGCTCTACATTTTGAGCTCCCGGGGATACATTTTTTTTCCTAATTTTTTGTTTTGGGCTCCCGCCCTTTTTTGTTCTTAACCGCTGGCCGCGTGGGTCTTCGACCTCTCAGGGGCCATTTTTGCCCCCATGGCCTCCAGATTTAAAAAATGCGATAGATGCTCTAGGAACATGTCGCTTCGGACACTCATGACTGTTGTCTGTGGTGCCTGGGAGCCGACCATGACCCAGAGCTCTGTTCTCTCTGTAAGAAAATGTCCTCTAAGGCCCTGCTCAGCCGTAAGCAGAAGTCCGAAGACATTTTGCGGAACGCTGCCTCAGAGTCCCCGGTGGCGCCCTTGGTCATCTCTCCTCTTGTGGGTTCTTCCCCTGCTGCCCTGCGTTCACGGCAGCATTCCGACCAGGCGTCCCCCGAGGTGGAATGGCGCAAAAAGGAGGAGGCTTTGAAGTCGCTGTCTGGGGCTCCTGACAAGAGCGCGCGCTCCTGCGCCCAGTTGCTCAGCCCCCTTCAGCGTTCCCTAGAGTCGGACAAGGAGCGGCACTGCAAGGTACCTTGCAGGTGCCCAGTCTCCTGAGGGTCATCCCGGTGAGGACCCTGGTATCGGCATCCCACGGCCCCACGCCCGCTTGGGAGTCCCTTATGCTGGCACTCGAACGCAGCGTTTCTGCATTCATTGCTTCCCAGCAGGTGCTCACGGCCAGCTTCACTGACTTGCGCCCAGAGACCACGGGTCCCTCACGTGGGACACCCAAGTCTGTCCAGGAAACACCCGAGAGCCGCGGGCCTCGTCAGGGTCCACGACATCGGTCTCGCTCGCTCTCCCATTCCTCAGAGGTGCAATTGTCCAGACCCTCTGGCTCCAGGCCATTGGACAGGGCAACCTGCCCAGCTCGGATCCCTCAACTGATTTTTTGGACTGGGAGTCTGATGGCGACACCTCCCTGGACACCCGTACTCACTGGGATCTTCCGTCGGACGCCTCGCCGCCTGCATCCCAGCAGCGCTCACCACCCGAAGACACCTCTTTCTTTGTGTTTATTAGGGACATGTCTCGTGCCCTCAGCCTGGTCACCCAGGCCGAGGAGGACCCTCGTGCTGAAGAACTTGATATTCTTCAGTACGAGTCCTCGCCCAGGGAATCCCTCACTGTGCCTATACCGCCGATCCTATCTTGGCTGCTGCTCCGCATGTGGGAGGCCCTAGCCTCGGTCCCCATCGTGAGCAGGTGCCTTGACACAATGTACAAGGTGCAGCGTGGGCCCGGCTCCTGAAAGACCCAACTTCCACACACCTCAATGGTGGTTGAATCGGCCATGAGGAAGCAGAAGAGCCCAAAAGCACACTCATCGGTACCACCGGGCCGCGAATCGAGAGCCCTTGATGCTCTGGGCCGCAAGGCCTATCAGGGTTTCTTGCTCTCTTGTCGCATCCAGGCATATCATTGTACATTGGTATGTTCCTACGTGACTTGGCGAAGGAGCTTGGGGTTGAATCGGCCATGAGGAAGCAGAAGAGCCTGAAATCACACTCATTGGTACCACGGGCCTCGAGGGAGAGCCCCTCAACAGATTCCATGCCCTGCTAAAATCAGTGGCTGACTGCTCCAAGTATATCTCTCGAGCTTCCTATGATGGTTTTGAGACATCAGCTCGGGTGGCGGCCATGGGCATTGGGGGCCACCATCAGGCATGGCTCCAATCCTCGGATCTGGAGCAATGGGTGCAGGAGAAGCTCCTGGACGTGCTTTCCCTCGGTGAAGAGCTTTTTGGTAAGCCGATGGAGGAGAAGGCTGCAGAGATTGAGATGGAGTTCGTTACCAAGATCCGTCTCTCCCGCAAGATCTCTACCCTGCCTCGGAAGAAGCAGCCAACCAAGAAGCCCTTCTTCCCCAGAAAGGGTCTCCAGTATCGCGGCTACCTGCTGTACCCGGCAACCCCCACACCGACTGCTCCTGCGCAGGGAAAGCCTGGCCAAGTGCACCGTAAGCCAAAGGCCCATAAGGCCCAAACTCCGGCTCCCCTGCAACCCACTCATGGGTTTTGATGACAGCAGCATGGCCCCTCGCCCTCCGGCGATGCAGCAGCCAGTGGGGGGACGCCTGTCCTGCTTTGCCCCATCGTGGACGCTCATCACCTTGGACACTTGGGTTCTCAGGGTCGTCCGAGAGGGCTATTGCCTCCATTTTGACAGGCTTCCACCCCCTTTCTTCCCGGCGGAGCCTCCTAGACTCCTCGCACACCAGCTTTCGCTGCAGCGGGAATTGCATTCCCTTTTTGCCCAACGGGCAGTCGAGAAGGTCCCTCCCCACCTTCGAGGTTGGGACTTCTATTCGGGTACTTCCTCGTCCCGAAAACAACGAGGGGTCTACGGCCCATCCTCGACCTTCGCAGGCTAAACAAGCTCCTGGTGCGGGAGAAATTTGAGATGTTATCTCTTGGTGTGCTGCCGCCCTTCCTCCGGCAGGGCGACTGGCTATACTCCTTGGATCTGAAGGATGCTTACACCCATATCTTGATCCACCCCCAACACAGGCAGTACCTGCATTTCAGGGTGCAGGGAGAGCACATCCAGTACAGGGTGCTCCCCTTCGGCCTTGCGTCCACCCCACGGGTCTTCACGAAGTGCCTCGTTGTGGCCACCGCTCACCTTCGGTGCCAGGGCGTGCTGGTTTTTCCCTACCTCGACGACTGGCTCGTTGCAGGCTCCTCTGCCGAGGAGGCCCGGCAAGTGATGCTGCGCACTGTCCTCTTGGAGAGCTTGGGGTCAATGTTCCCTCTAATTTTCTGTAGGCTGTGTGCACATAAAATATCAGCTGTCTGCAGCTTGTGAAGGAAGGTTAAATTTTTGTGCGCCACATAACGACACTCAAGAGTTATATACCTTAAAATTTGACTACACGTCAGAATACAGTATGTACACCACATTGATTTTAATCAAATTAAATTAAAATAGACGATTACTAAATGAAGTGGGAAATTTCTAGTAATTACAATCATAACTTTTAAATTTTAAGACGTCTGTGTTGTTTTCTATCAGAATCAGAGCTGTAATTTTTGTGCGCTCTGTTGTAAAGTATGTGCGCTCGCTCGGCGAGGTGTGTGCGCGCGCACACGCGCACAGCTTAGAGGGAACAGTGTTTGGGGTTCTTGCTCAACTACCCAAAGTCTCCCCTTGAGCCAGTGCAGTCTCTCGAGTTCATCGGAGCATGCCTCAATACTCAGCAGGCCATTGCCTTCTTGCTGGTGGATCGCTCCACTGCCTCTGAGCTCTGGCAGCTCATGTCCAAAGCGCCCACCAGATCACCGCTTGGTCCATGCTATGTCTCCTGGGCCACATGGCCTTGACCGTGCATGTGGTTCCTCACTCCCGCCTGCACATGCGAACGGCTCAGTGGTGTCTCAGTAGCCAATGGAGCCAGTCCCTCGGACACCTCAGGGAGCCCGTCAGGGTTCTCCTCGACCTCCGCTTGTCCCTGAACTGGAAGCAAAACCCCCACAACCTTCTGCAGGGATCGCCCTTTTTAGGCCCCACGGCACGACGTGGTGCCGACTACAGATGCTTCCCTCTTAGGGTGGGGGGAGCCCATTGCGGGCCTCTCTGCACACATGGGCAATGGTCACCTGAGGAGTCTCAGCAGCAGATAAACCTGCTCGAGCTCTGGGCCATCCGGTGGGCCCTGAGGAGCTTCGAGGATCACCTCAGCAGAAAGTCGGTCCTGGTTCAGACCGACAACCGTGTAGCTATGTTCTCCAGGACCAAGCAGGATGTCAGTCCTCACATATGGGTGACATCGACGTCATTGAAGCCCTTGCGGAGCATTTCCCCAGCTTTCCAAGAAAGCCTTTGGGAATGCAGGCACGCATGCGCGGTTCCCTTCCCGCCTAAAGGTGCCATCTTGCCCAGTCTCTCTTTTTCCGTGAAGCCCATCGGACGTGTGTCCTAGTTCTCCCGGAAAATAGTTAGATTTTTTGGCGATCCTTCGCTATTTTTTTACTCCGGTTCGACGCCGGTTCCCCTCCCGCCGGGTTCGGTACACCGGTATTGAGCCCGATCTTCTTTTTTCAGTTTTTCACCTTCGTGGCTGGCGTTCGTGCCCTTTTTTTCTTTTTCCATGGAAGGACGGTCCTTTGACCTCGCGGGGACTCTTTTTTTCCACGATGGCTTCCACTGGCTTTAAAAAGTGTGATCGGTGCAAGAAGCTGATGGTTATGGTTTTAGGTATTTGATATACCGCCCTTTACTTACGCATCAGAGCGGTTTACATGTATACTAACAGGTACTTTTTATTCCCTTGTCCCCTCAGGGCTCACAATCTAAGTGTACCTGAGGCAATGGAGGGTTAAGTGGCTTGCCCAAGGCCACAAGGAGCAGCCATGGGACTAGAGACCCCAGTCCCTCCGGCCTGAGGTTACTTGTCCCCATGTGGGAATTGAACCCCCGGCCCTCCAGCCTGAGGTAACCTGTCCCAACCACTGAGCCACTCCTCCCTCCACTGACACACACGACTGCTGCCTTCGGTGCCTCGGTCCTGACCACAACCCTAAAACGTGTGGACCATGTGGAAAAATGTCTTCCAA
Source organism: Ichthyophis bannanicus (assembly GCA_033557465.1). NCBI lineage: Eukaryota > Metazoa > Chordata > Amphibia > Gymnophiona > Ichthyophiidae > Ichthyophis > Ichthyophis bannanicus. The sequence goes on from CM066037.1 coordinate 214,728,045, forward strand.
GGCACTTCGAAGTCGTCAGCACCAAAAGGAAAGGCTTTTTTCTGACTCGGCCTCCGGCCGGGCCCGGACCTCGTCTGAGGCCTCGACATCTCGGGAATCGGATCCCGAGCACCGTCGGGGGTCCCCTGACCGGGAACGAAAGAGGAAGAAGCGGCTCGCGAGGGCGTCATCGGAAGAGGTCCCTGGCTCCTCGAGGGCTAGGTCTCACATCCCCGACCGTCGCTCCGGGCCCGTGGAACAGGAGAAGCCTTCCAAAGTACCTCGAGTGGAGCCAGAGTCTGCTGGACACGTAAGTCCTGTAGTCCTCGTGGACTCTCCTCCCAGAGAGCTGACGTCGGGCCCGGCGCCGCCGGGGCCCGAGTCGGGGGCTGCTGAGTCTCCTGAGCTGGGTCTCAGGCTGACAGCCTTGGAGAGCAGACTGTCTGCCTTCATGGAACAGCAGCAGGCACTGATGGCCAGCCTGTCTGGCGCATCTGCCCCGACCACCGGGACATCGACATCGAAGTCGACCCCGGAGACCGAGCTGATACTCGAGACCATAAAGGATCGAGGTCGACCTCGGTCACGGTCTCCCTCGACCTCCCGTTCGGGACCGAGGGCGTCGACGCCGGGGCAGGTGCTCACAGGCCCCGCGAGGTCGGACCCCAATTCCTCATCGGACGAGTCCGCCTGGGAGACGGAGGACGAGGAGTCCCCCGACACCTTCAGGACTCGGGGCGTCCCATCGGACTACCCGCAGTCTGAACCCTGGAGTAGATCCCCTCCGGAGGATACCCAGTTCTCGGAGTTCGTCTGGGATATGGCCACCGCGTTGGCTATCCCTGCGGACCCCGAGGAGGAGCCTCGAGCCAAGGAGCTCGAGGCCCTACAGTACGACTCTCCTCCGAAGGAGGCCTTTACTGTTCCGGTTCCTCCGATGCTGGAACGGCTCCTCTTCCGGATGTGGGAGGCACCGGCCTCAGCGCCGGTTCTAAGTAAGCGGGTCGATTCAATCTATCGACTCCGGAGAGTCCTGGCTTTCAAAAGGCGCAGCTACCACACCATTCCATGGTGGTGGAATCGACCATGCATCGCCTGAAAAGTCAGAAGATGCACTTCGCGGTGCCCCCTGGCAGTGAGACCTGAAACCTCAATGGTTTTGGTAGAAAGTGCTTCCAGGGCTCGATGCTTGCTTGCCGTGTCCAGTCTTACCAGCTGTACATGGGCATGTACTTGCGAGACCTGGCCAAGGAGCTGGCCGGGTTCTCTGCTGGTCTCTCCGGGGAACCCTTGCAGAGGTTCAAGTCCTTGTCCTCGGGGATCTGGGAATGCTCCAAGTTTATGTCCCGCGCTGCCTACGATGGCTTTGAGGCTTCGGCCCTTGTTGAGGCAGCCGGCTTCGTGGCTCAACGCCAGGCATGGCTGCAGTCATCGGACCTCGAGCCATGGGTTCAGGATAAGTTGGTCGATGTCCCTTGCTGAGGTGAGAACCTTTTTGGCAAGCCCATGACCGAGAAGGCCGCACAGCTCGAGACCAAACAACTCACAAGGACAAGGCTGTCTAGGAAGACTTCTGCCCCTTACCACAAGAAGAAGGGCTCGGGTAAAAAGCCCTTTTACCCGAGGAAGGGCACTACCTACAAACAGTACCTACAGTACCAGGCTGCCCAAGCTGCCCCTCAGGGTCAGCAAGCCAAGGGGCAGGGTAATGGGCCCCGTAGGCAGAAGACCCCCAAGCCTCCGGCCCCTGCTCCCACTCAGCAGGGTGGGGGTTTTTGACGCCTTAGGTATAGCCTCTCCGTCCCTGCTCTCCCAACCCTGCACAGGAGGTCGCCTCGCCCTGTTTTCCCACCAGTGGCCACTCATCACTGGAGACAGTTGGGTGTTAAGCATAGTCCACAAGGGCTATCTACTACACTTCCAACAACTGCCTCCTCCATACTTTCCAGGGGAGCCTCCAAGGCTTCCCCTGCACACAGATCTTCTCCTTCAGGCGCTCCAAGGTCTGTTGGTGGACAGGGCGGTGGAGCCTGTGCCTCCCCAGTTGAAAGGTCAAGGGTTCTACTCCAGGTATTTCCTAGTACCCAAAAGAACAGGTGGCCTTCCACCTATTCTAGATCTCAGAAACCTTAACAAATTCCTGGAGAAGGAAAAGTTCAAGATGCTTACTCTTGGAACACTTCTGCCCTACCTCCAGCAGGGAGATTGGCTATGCTCATTAGATCTAAAGGATGCGTATACTCACATCCTCATTCATCCAGACCACAGAAAGTACCTCAGGTTCATTGTGGGAGTAAACCAGTATCAGTACAGAGTGCTACCTTTTGGCCTCACCTCCGCTCCCAGTGTCTTTACCAAGTGCCTGGAAGTGGTGGCGGCCTACCTGAGAAATCAGGGAGTCTTTGTCTTCCCCTATCTGGACGACTTCAGAAAAAAAAACCTTCAGGAAATGGAAAAAAGAGCCAAATGATGAAAACTGGAAACAGCACAAGCACTGGCAAGTTAAATGCAAAGCATTGATAAGGCAGGCAAAGCGGGAATTTGAGAAGAAACTTGCTACGGAAGCAAAAACACGTAATAAAGACTTTTTCAAGTACATTCGTAGCAAAAGGCCTGTGAGAGAGTCAATTGGACCATTAGATGATAGAGGGGTAAAAGGGGCAGTAAGAGGAAACAAGGCCATAGCAGAGAGACTAAATGAATTCTTTGCTTCGGTCTTTACTGAGGAAGATGTAGGGATGTTACCCAAGACTGAAGTGGTATTTAAAGGTGATACTGCAGAGGAATTGAGAGAAATATCGCTACACCGGGAAGATATATTACAACTATTTGATAAACTGAATAGTAGCAAATCACCTGGACCGGATGGTATACATCCCAGAGTGTTGAAAGAACTGAAATATGAGATTGCAGACCTGCTATTGGTAATCTGTGAACTTTCATTAAAATAATCTGTAATACCTGAAGATTGGAGGGTCTCCAACGTAACACCAATTTTTAAAAAGGGTTCCAGGGGTGACCCAGGAAATTACAGACCGGTGAGCCTGACGTCAGTACCAGGGAAAATGGTTAGAAACCATCATAAAGAACAAAATTACACAGCATGTAGATAGTCATGGCCTAATGGGAGACAGCCAACATGGCTTTAGACAAGGAAGATCTTGTCTTACTAATCTGATATGTTTTTTTGAAGGTGTGCATAAACAGGTAGACAAAGGTGAGTCGGTTGATATAGTGTATCTGGACTTTCAGAAAGCTTTTGACAAAGTCTCCCATCAGAGACTTTTGGTGAAGCTAAAAAGTCATGGGATAGGAGGCAGTGTACTATTGTGGATCGGGAACTGGTTAAAAGATAGAAAGCAGAGGGTAGGGCTAAATGGCCAATATTCCCAATGGAAAAAGGTGAATAGTGGAGTACCCCAGGGATCTGTACTGGGTCCGCTGCTTTTTGACATATTCATAAATGACCTGGAAAAGGGAATAACTAGTGAGGTTATCAAATTTGCAGATGACACAAAACTGTTTAAAGTTGTTAAAACCCAAGAGGATTGTGGAAAACTGCAGGAGGATCTTGATAAATTGGAAGACTGGGCATCCAAATGGCAGATGAAATTTAATGTGGACAAGTGCAAAAGTTATGCACCTAGGAAAGAACAACCCACACTATAGTTACACGATGCAAGGCTCCACATTAGACACCACCACCAGGAAAAAGATTTAGGAGTCATTGTGGATAACATGTTAAAACCCTCCGCCCAGTGTGCAGCGGCGGCCAAGAAAGCAAATAGAATGCTAGGTATCATAAGGAAAGGGATGGAGAACAAAACAAAGGATATTATAATGCCTCTGTATCGCTCCATGGTACGACCGCACCTTGAATATTGTGTGCAATTCTGGTCACCGTATCTTAAAAAGGACATAGCGTTATTAGAAAAAGTACAGAGAAGACCCACCAAATTGGTGAAGGGGATGGAAGGCTACTCCTATGAAGAGAGGCTAAGAAGGTTAGGGCTCTTTAGCCTGGGGAAGAGACGGCTGAGGGGAGATATGAGATAGGTCTATAAATTAATGAATGGAGTGGAACGGATAAACGTGGATCAATTGTTTACGCTATCAGAGTATAGAAAGACTAGGGGACATGTAATGAAGCTACAGGGTAAACTATTTAAGACAAATAAGAGAAAATATTTTTTCACTCAACGTGTAATCAAAATCTGGAATCTGTTACCGGAGGATGTAGTAAGGGCTGTTAGTATAGCTGGGTTTAAAAAAGGTTTGGACAAGTTCCTGGAGGAAAGGTCCATAAACCACTATTAAAAAGGGACCTAGGATATCAATGCTTGACCCAGTACAAGCATTGTGGAACCTGTGTCTTTTGGGGATATTGCTAGGTACGTATAACCTAGATTGACCACTGTTGGAAACAGGATACTGGACTTGATGGACCTCGGTCTGACCCAGTATGGCATGTCTTATGTTCTTATGACTGGCTCATAAGAGGTCAGACGTGCCAGGAGGCCCGACAGGCTACTCTCAAAACTATTGCTCTTCTTCAAAGCTTAGGGTTTGTAATAAACTTCGCAAAGTCCACTTTGCTCCCCTCCCAGAACTTGGAGTTCATAGGGGCGAGGTTGGACTCTCTGCTGGCAAAGGCATTCTTGCCAGAAGACAGAGCCCAAAGGTTGATAAACTTAGCAAACCAGTTTCTCAGCAGGGCACTGGTCTCCGCCAGACTCTGCCTGAGGCTCCTTGGCCACATGGCTTCGACAGTGCATGTGACCCCCAATGCCAGGCTACATATGAGGCCTGCACAGTGGTGCCTTCGGACTCGGTGGTCACAGGCCACAGGCAGCCTCAGAGACAGGATAAGGGTGTCCAGACGATTTCTGAATTCCCTCAGCTGGTGGCTGCACCCATCCAATCTGCTGCAAGGGTTACCTTTTCAGATTCCTGGGTTCACAGTGGTGTTGACCACGGATGCCTCCCTGCAGGGCTGGGGAGCTCATTGTCTAGGCAAGTGCACCCAGGGTCTGTGGTCTCCCTGGGAAGCCGCACAGCAAATCAATCTCCTGGAACTCAGGGCTATTCGGTTAGCCCTCAAGACTTTCTCTCCAACCCTGGCTCATCAGTCTGTCCTAGTTCAAACAGACAACCAGGTAGCCATGTTTTATGTGAACAAGCAGAGCGGAACTGGGTCCAGGCTCCTTTGTCAGGAGGCACAGGACCTTTGCTTGTTTGCTCTCAGACACAACATGCTCCTCAAGGCAGTGTATCTACCTGGCCAGGAGAACTACCTGGCAGACAGGTTGAGCAGGATTCTGCAGCCCCACGAGTGGCAGCTCCATCCTTTGGTAGTTCAGAAGATTTTCCTGAAATGGGGACTTCCATCCATAGATCTGTTTGCCAGTCCTCTGAACAAACAGCTGCCAAAGTTCTCCTCCAGGCAACCGCATCCTTTCCGGATAGCAGCAGATGCTTTTCTGATTCCCTGGTCTCGGGGCCTCCTGTATGCACTTCCTCCCACGCCCTTGGTGGCCCGAACTCTGTTCAAGATTCTTCAGGACAAGGCCTCAGTCCTGCTGGTGGCTCCCAGGTGGCCGAAACAGCCTTGGTTTCCAATTCTGCTTCAGCTGGCAGTGGATTCCCCACTGCCTTTGGGGTTGCAAGATATAGAGATCAGGATCAGGATCAGGGTTCCCTTCTGCACCCCAATCTCAAAGCTCTCAATTTGATGGCCTGGAGGCTGCAAGGGTAGTTTTGGCTCCCTGGGGCCTACCTCAGGAAGTTGAGGAGGTTGTCCTAGCCTCTAGGAAACAGTCCACTAGGAAAACCTATGCTCTCAAATGGAAAAGGTTTTCTGTGTGGTGTCACCTACGTACAGAGGATCCTTTCTCCTGTACTGTACCAGTAGTGCTTCAGTACTTACTGCACTTATCAAATCAAGGCCTTAAGTCCAATTCTGTTTGGGTCCACCTCTCAGCTCTAGCAGCTCACCCCTCACTGGTGGAAGGACATTCTCTGTCGGTTCACCCCTTGGTGTCCCGGTTTCTCAGAGGCTTGCTCTTGCTCAAGCCTCCAATCCGTCGTCCTGCTCCTGAGTGGGAGTTGAATGTGGTCTTGCAGCAACTGACTCGCCCATCTTTTGAGCCGATGGCTACTTGTCCTCTCCGCTTCCTGTCCTGGAAGACACTCTTCTTGGTAGCCCTAACCTCGGCTAGGCGAGTGAGTGAGCTTCAGGCCCTGGTCTGTGACAGGCCTTACACCAGATTTTATAGGAACAGGGTAGTCCTCAGGACTCATCCAAAGTTCCTCCCAAAGATTGTCTCCTCTTTCCACCTCAACCAGGAGCTGGTTTCTTCCAACATTCTTCCCTAGGCCTCATGGCAAGCCAGGCTGAAGCAGTTCTGCATACCCTGGACTGTAGGAGGGCCTTATCCTTCTACCTTGACTGTACGCAGGGGCACAGAAGGGCTACTCAGCTCTTCATATCTTTTGACCCTAATAATTTGGGGTTGGCTGTGTCCAAGCGTACCTTGTCCATATGGGTGGCTGACTGTATCACCTGGGCTTACAGGGCGGCTGACCTTCCTTTGCAGGGTCGGGTCACGGCCCATCGTGTCAGGGCAATGGCTGCCTCAGTGTCTCATCTCCGCTCTGTACTGTTGGTAGACATCTGCAGGGCTGCAACTTGGTCCTCAAGCCAGACTTTTGCGGCCCATTACTGTCTGGAAAGGGAGTCCCGTAGGGACAGTGCTTTTGGCCAGGCAGTACTCCGGAATCTCTTTGAGGTTTAGGCAACTCCTGCCCTCTGTTGGGCTACCGGTGGAGGTTCTGTCAGCGAAAAGCCTTTCTTTCATGCTGGGACAAGAGGGAGTTCTCTTGTTCAGCCTGCGTTCCTGGTAGCCCAGAGCTAGGGAGTCACCCATATGTGAGGACTGACTTCCTGCTTGGTCCTGGAGAAAGAGTAGTTACTCATCTGTAACAGGTGTTCTCCAGGAGCAGCAGGAATCAGTCCTCACAACCCTCCCTCCTCCCCTGGGAGTTGCAGTTGTGCATAGTTATTTTTACATTTTTTGTGTGCTGTTTTGAGCTATGTCATTTGACTGAGCAAGATGGCACCTTTAGGCGGGAAGGGAACCGTGCATGCGTGCCTGCATTCCCAAAGGCTTTCTTGGAAAGCTGGGGAAATGCTCCGCAAGGGCTTCATCGACGTTGCTGTCACCCATATGTGAGGACTGATTCCTGCTGCTCCTGGAGAACACCTGTTACAGTTGAGTAACTACTCTTTCTATATCAACAAGAAGGGGGACATGGGATCATGCTCCCTCTGTTGGCAAGCGGTCCTTATCTGTTCTTTTGCTGACCGATGGAGGATATCCCTTAGGGATATCCCACCCAGGTCAGGAGAATGTCCTGGCAGACAGGCTCCGCCCCCACGAATGGCGGCTGGATCCCAAAATAGCAGGCTGGCTGTTTCTACGCAGGGGCACTCCGATGATAGACCTCTTCGCCAGCCCCAAGAACACGTAGCTCCCTCGCTTTTGCGGCCCGGTACCGTATCCGGACTGGGAGGGCCCTGATGCATTTCTCCTGGACTGGTCCTCCAGTCTCCTATATACATTCCCTCCTTTCCCCTCCCATTGCCTCGTCAGCCTTGGTTCCTGCTCCTGTTCCAGCTGTCAATGGAGCTTCCAGTTCCCCTGGGCTCTGCCAGGGGCCTGCTAACACAGGAGGAGGGTCGGGTACTACACCCAAACCTGGCCTCCCTATCCCTCGTGGCCTGGCGCCTGAACGGGTCTCTCTAGCCTCTGTGGCCCTTTCGGAGTAGGTTGAGGAAATCCTCCTTGCCTCAAGGAAGGACTCCAGTAGGTGGGCTTATGCCTTTAAGTGGAAACTCTTCTCTGTCTGGTGCTCATAACACCAGATCGACCCCTTCTTGTGCCCGGTTCGGTGGGTTCTCCAGTACCTCCTCCACCTCTCGAGGGAAGGGCTGAAGTTGAACTCTGTCAGAGTTCATTTGAGCGCCATATCAGCTAATCATCTTCCTATTGAAGGAAAACCTCTCTTGGGGCAGCTGCTGGTCTCCCGCTTCATGCGGAGCCTTCTGCTATCCAAGCCACCCATCCATCCCCCTCCGGTGTGTAGGCGGTTTCTTACCTACAAAGCATCCCTAATAATTACCAAGATTGCCTGGGCACATGGGACCCGTACACCAGGAAGGAAAAGCAAAAAAAAAAAAAGAACTCGGATCACAGTTACTTGTCAGCAAAAATTCTGTTTTTATTTAGTACAAGCAAACTCCATAAGCACAGGAAAAAAGTCTGTCTTAGAGATCTGAGGGCGAGCAACATTCTCCCCCCCATTGAGGAGAGAGAAGGCTGCTCCCCTGAGCTCTGTGGCTTGCCTTCTTATATATCCTTCTCTGTAGCAACTCCTGCACTGAGTCTTGTTCTGTGTGCACAAATAGTTGTAAAGCCATTTACAAAACTTAGGGGCTTGTTTACAAAGCTGCGGTAGCGGTTCGCGATCGTTATCGGAGCCGCGACCCCATTGATTTCAATGGGGCCGCGGCTCCGATAACGACCGCGAACCGCTACCGCGGCTTTGTAAACAAGCCCCTTAGAGCCTTCTGCAAAAAAGTCAGAGTGCTGCTTGCAGAGCTAAGGCTCCCCCCTTGGGACCCCCCCCCCCTTTCCCATGATTATGTCTTAGGGCCTACAGCTGTACTCCAAGGTCTTTGCTTATCTGTGCTGTGGAGCGTATCTCTCCTGCATTCCTTGGGGCCCGCTTATGGTCTTCTGGCACTAATTGCATTTCTTCAGAGCTGAGAGTATCTGTGCTAATTAGTTTTCAGCTTGACCTGTGTTTCCTCAGTAGGCCCACATCCTGCACACTCCTGTACAAAATATGGTTAGCCAGACTGTAGCAGGCCTGATGACATATTCTCTCTCCATTGCTCACATGTGTTTTCTTCTGTGCCATTCAAACAGGGTACCCGTGTAAATTGCAGACAGGCAGGAGTGCAGTCACAGAAACAGATGAAGCAGATCTGAGCAGAATGATCCCTAAGCCAAAATATCCCAACAGGCGGAATGGGACTTATATGTGGTACTCACGCAGTTCACCTGTCCACCCTTCTTACCGATGGCAATGTGTTCGCTCCAGCATTTATCCTGGAATGTGGCCTTCCTGGTGATGCTGAATTTGGATCGCCGAGTCATTGATCTCCAGATGCTCATGGCTGGCGCCCCTTACACCAGGTTTTATTGGAACAGGGTGGTCCTCCGTAACCACCCTAAATTCTTACCCAAGGTCATTTCAGACTTCCATCTCAATCAAGAGAAAGTGTTCTCGACCAGGGGTCCCCTGAAGTGGAGAGGCGAAAGAAGAAGACGACCTCAGTCACTGTCGGGGGCTCTAGATATGCGCTCGTTCGCTCAGCCCCCCTCGGCGTTCCCGAGATTCTGACAAGGAATGGCCTTGTAAGGTACCTCGTACAGATACGGAGGCCCCGGCGATGGCACCCGGTATCCTGAGGGCCGTCCCAGTGAGGGCCCCCTCTCCTCCTCCATGCCAGACCCGGTAACTGGTGTTGACGTCGCAGGGACCCATGGCCGCGTGGGACTCCCGTATGCGGGTACTAGAGTGCAGCATTTCTGCCGCCTTAGCTGCCCAGCAGGCACTCTTGTCTAGCACGACTGGCGCACGCCTTGAGACCAAGGTTCCCTTGAGAGGGACACCGAAACCTGACCTGTTAACCCCCAAGAGCCATGGGCCTCGTGAGGGTCCTCGGCGTCGGTCTCGCTTGTGTTCCTAGTCCTCGGGAGTGAGATCCTCCAAGGCTGGCTCCAAATGGGCTTCATCCTCTGGACGGGGCAACCAGCCGGAGTCGGACAGGGATACCTCCCTGGAGACCCGTGCCTACAGGGACATCCCTTTGGATCCATTTCTCACGTAAGACTCCCAGAAACAGCAAACAAAGAAGCCGTTCTTCCAAAGGAAGGGGCTCCCCTATCGGGGTTACCCTCCTTTCCCACACACCCCTGCACCAGTTCCCAGCACACAGGGGAAGGGAGGTGTGCATAGCCACCTCAAGCCTAAAGGGCCTAAGGCCCAACAAGTAGTGCCACCCCAACTCATGCAGGGGTTTTGACGCTGACGGCATAGCCTCTCACCCCCTGGCAGCACTTCCGCCGGTGGGTGGGCGCCTATGCCTCTTCGCCCTGCAGTGGGCATCGATCACATCAGACACCTGGATCCTCCAAATGATCCAGGACGGATATTGTCTCCGCCTGGACAGGCGCCCTCCTCCCTTCTTGCCAGCGTAGCCTACTCGGCTCCTTTCGCACCAGACCTTCTCGCAGCGGGAGCTGTCCAACCTCCTCATCCAGCAGGCAGTCGAGAAGGTAGTGCAGCACCTTCGAGGCCGTGGGTTCTACTCCCGCTACTTTCTCTCTCTGAAAAAGATGGGGAGCCTACGCCCCATCCTTGACCTCCGAAACCTAAACATGTTCTTGGTGCGGGAGAAGTTCAAAATGTTGTCGCTTGGCGTCCTGCTGCCCTTCCTCCAGCAGGGCGATTGACTATGCTCTTTGGACCTGAAGGGCGCTTATGCCCACATCCTAATCCACCCCCCACACAGGCAATACCTGCGCTTCAGGGTGCAAGGGAAACACTGCCAGTACAGGGTGCTCCCCTTCGGGCTCTCGTCTGCACTGCGGGTTTCCATAAAGTGTCTCTCCGCAGTAGCCGCCTCCCTCAGGTGGCAGGGCATACCTATCTAATCCCTACCTCGACAACTGGCTCGTCACAGGGACCTCGATCAACGAAGCCCGCCTGGCATCGTCGTGAGCAGTCAGCCTCCTCGAACACCTCGGCTTCGTGATCAACTACTCCAAGTCCCACCTTGAGCCCGTGCAGATCCTGGAGTTCTCCAGGACCAAGCAGGAAGTCAGTCCTCACATATGGGTGACGTCGATGGAGCCCCTGCGGAGCATTTCCCCAGCTTTCTATGAAAGCCTTTGGGAATGCTGCACGCATGCGCGGTCCCCTTCCCGCCTAAAGGTGCCATCTTGCTCAGTCTCTCTTTTTCCGTGGAGCCCATCGGACATCTGTCCTAGTTCACCCAGAAAACAGTTAGATTTTTCTTGCTATTTCCTGCGATTCCATCGCGGTTTTTTTGCCCGGTTCGACGCCGGTTCCCCTTCCCGCTGGGTTCGGTACACTGGTATCGAGCCCGTTCTCTTTTTTCAGTTTTTGCCCTTCGTGGCTGGCGTTCGCGCCCTTTTTTCTTTTTCCCTGGAAGGCCAGTCCTTTGACCTCGCGGGGGCTCTTTTTTCCCCGATGGCTTCCAGTGGTTTTAAAAAGTGTGATTGGTGCAAGAAACTAATGTCTCTCACCGACACACACGACTGCTGCCTTCGGTGCCTCGGTCCTGATCATGATCCTAAGATCTGTGTACCATGTGGCAAAATGTCCACTAAGACACTTTGAAGTCGTCAACATCAAAAGGAAAGGCTTTTCTCTGATTCGGCCTCCGGCCGGGCCCGGACCTCGTCTGAGGCCTCGACGTCTCGGGATTCTGACCCCGAGCATCGTCAGGGTTCCTCGGACAGCGGGTCCCCCGAGTGGGAGCGAAAGAGGAAGAAGCGGCTCACGAGGTAGCATCGGAGGAGTCCCTGGCTCTTCGAGGGCTAGGTCTCGGACCCCCGACTGCCGTCCCGGGCCCTGGAACAGAAGCCGTCAAAAGTGCCTCGTGTGGAGCCGGAGTCTGCTGGACACGTAAGTCCTGTTGTCCTCGAGGACTCTCCTCCCAGGGAGCCGACGTCGGGCCCGGCGCCACCGGGGCCCGAGTTGGTGGCTGCTGAGTCTCCTGAGTTGGGTCTCAGGCTGACAGCCTTGGAGTGCAGACTGTCTGCCTTCATGGATCAGCAGCGGGTGCTGATGGCCAGCCTTGCTGGCGCATCTGCCCCGACCACCGGGACGTCGAAGTCGACCCCGGAGACCGAGCCGATGCTCGAGGTCGTCCTCGGTCGCGGTCACCATCGACCTCCCGGTCGGGACCGAGGACGTCGACGCCGGTGCCGTCGGTGCGGGTGCTGCTGGGCCCCGCGCGGTCGGAGCCCAACTCCTCTTTGGACGAGTCCGCCTGGGAGACGGAGGACGAGGAGTCCCCTGATACCTTCAAGACTCGGTGCGTCCCATCGGAGTCACCACAGTCTGAGCCCCGGAGTAGATCCCCCCCTTCTGAGGATACCCGGTTCTCAGAGTTTGTTCGGGATATGGCCACTGCTTTGGCGATCCCCGCGGACCCCGAGGAGGAGCCTCGAGCCAAAGAGCTCGAGACCCTCCAGTATGACTCTCCTCCAAAGGAGGCCTTTACTATGCCGGTTCCTCCGATGCTGGAACGACGACTCTTCCGGATGTGGGAGGCACTGGCCTCGGTGCCGGTTCTGAGCAAGCGGGTCGATTCAATTTATCGACTCCGTAAGAGCCCTGGTTTCCAAAAGGCGCAGCTACCACACCATTCCATGGTGGTGGAATCGGCCATGCATCGTCTGAAAAGTCAGAAGATGCACTCCGCGGTACCCCCTGGCAGGGAGGCCCGGAACCTGGATGCGTTTGGTAGAAAGTGCTTCCAGGGCTCAATGCTTGCTTGCCTTGTCCAGTCTTACCAGCTGTACACGGGCATGTACTTGCAGGACCTGGCGAAGGAGCTTGCCGGGTTCTCTGCTGGTCTCTCCGGGGAACCTTTAAAGAGGTTCAAGTCCTTGTCCTCGGGGATCTGGGAATGCTCTAAGTTCATGTCCCGCGCAGCCTACGATGGCTTCGAGGCCTCGGCCCGTGTTGCGGCAGCCGGCATCGCTGCTTGACGCCAGGCATGTCTGCTGTCATCGGATCTCGAGCCATGGGTTCAAGACAGGTTGGTCGATGTCCCTTGCCGAGGTGAGAACCTTTTTGGCAAGCCCATGGCCGAGAATGCTGCACAGCTCAAGACCGAGCACCTCACGAGGACAAGGCTGTCTAGAAAGACTTCTGCCCTTTCTCATAAAAAGAAGGGCTCGGGTAAGAAGTCTTTTTACCCGAGGAAGGTGACTGCCTACAAACAGTTCCCACCTTACCAGGCCTCCCCAGCTCCTCCACAGGGTCAGCAGGCCAAGGGTCAGGGACATGGGCCCCGTAGGCAGAAGGCCCCAAGCCTCAGGCTCCTGCTCCCGCTCCCGCTCAGCAGGGTGGGTGTTTTTGACTCAAGGCATAGCCTCTCCATCTCTGCTGTCCCATCCCTGCACAGGAGGTCGACTAACCCTGTTTGCCCACAGGTGGGCACCCATTACAGGAGACAGTTGGGTCTTAAGCATAGTCCATGCGGACTATATGCTTCATTTCCATCAGCTGCCTCCTCCTTACTTCCCTGGAGAGCCTCCAAGGCCTCCTCTCCACACAGACCTCCTCCTCCAAGAGCTTCAGGGTCTGTTGCGAGACAAGGAGGTGGAACCTGTGCCTCCCCACCGCCAATGTCACAGTTTCTACTCCAGGTACTTCCTCGTACCAAAGAGAACCGGAGGCCTCAGGCCTATTCGCGACCTCAGAAATCTCAACAAGTTCCTAGAGAAAGAAAAGTTCAAGATGTTTACTCTTGGAACATTTCTGCCCTACCTCCAGCAGGGAGATTGGCTATGCTCCTTAGATCTAAAGGATGCGTACACTCACATCCTCATTCATCCAGACCACAGAAAGTACCTCAGGTTCATTGTGGGAGAAAACCATTATTTATTTATTTATTATTTATTTATTTATTACAATTTCTTATATACCGCACTATTGTCAGCGCGGTTTACATACAACAAAATGACCATAACAAACTGCTTGGCTTCACATAGAACAGGAGTAACAACTTGGGATAACATGTTTGGCTTTACAGAGAACAGGGGTAACAACTTGGATAACACAGGGAATGCAAACTGAACTAATTACATATGTACAGTGAGATCGAGTCTGAGAATTTAGGGTGTACATGGGTGTACATGTGTGCGATAGGGTTGATATGTTAACTTGAGGAGGTAAGGGAGAGGCAATTATGTAGGGGTTGGGTTAATCTGGTAGTACTGAGTAAATAAATGGAATTTGAGAGCCTTTCTGAATTGTGTTAAGTCAGTAATCGCACGGATGCCTGGTGGTAATGCGTTCCAACATTTTGGGGCATAGATACTGAATGCCCTGCTAGATGTTGCGGTTGTGTACTTTGTTGAAGCCTTTGGTACTACTAGCGCATTCGTTGATGAGGTTCTCCTTATTCTGTTGGGAGGAATGGGTTGAATGATGTCGGTTAATGAGGGGGAGGTAATGCCATGGATGGATTTGAAAGTGAGTAACAAAGATTTGAATGCAAGCCTTCCTTGTATGGGGAGCCAATGAAGTTGTATTAGGATAGGCGTTATATGGTCGCATCTTGCTGCTCCTACTAAGACTCTGGCTGCGGCATTCATGGCAAGTTGCAACGGATTGAGCGTTGATTGAGGGAGACCTTGGAGAATGGCGTTGGCAAAGTCAAAGTGTGGCAAGATCAGGGCTTGGTATATTGTTCGGAAGTGTTCCGGGCTTAGAAGGGATTGCAGGTGTCTGAGTGACCGGATTTTGAAATATATGGCTCTGACTATGTTGGATATATGGGTTTTCATATCTAGTCGTTGATCGAGGGTGACCCCTAAGTACCGAATTGCTGATTTGGTTTGGAGCTCCGCTTCTTTGACCTTTATATGAGGTGGAGGGCAGAAATTCTGGTCTCTGGTGATGAATAGCACCTCAGACTTTTTGTGTTGGATCCTGAGGTTTTGTGACAGAAGCCATTCGGAGACTGCGTTGAAGCAGTCGATCAGTGGCGAAAGGTCCATTTGTTGTGTGGAAAATGGCATGAAGAGGAGGATGTCATCAGCATAAATTAGACAATCGACCTTGAATGATCCGATAATGTTGAAAATAGGTTGCATGTAAATATTAAATAAGAGAGATGAAAGGGAAGACCCTTGGGGGACGCCTTGTCGTTGATGGAAGGGTTCGGAAGATCTTGATCCTGATTTTACATGCTGCCATCTGCCTTCAAGGTATGATCTGCACCAATCGAGGGCGGTGCCATTTATGCCCTTTTTTTTTAGTCGTTCTACTAGCAGACCATGGTGTACAGAGTCAAAGGCTGCCGCAATGTCTATGAAGATGAGAGCGAAACCTTGGTGGATGTTGTCGATACCTGTGACAATTTTATTGAAGAGAGAGGTAAGTAGGGTTTCGACGCCATGGTATTCCCTGAAGCCATGTTGGCGATGGTCTAGTGGGGAGGCTAAATCTATATGGTCTTGTAGTTGCCTTTGTGCTTCCTTTTCGATTATTTTGGCTAGGAGAGGTATACTGGCTATGGGTCTGTAGGATTCAACTTTGCTTGGGTCCAGTTTAGGGTTCTTTAACAGAGGTCTGATGGATGTTTGCTTGAGTGCTGCAGGGAAGGATCCATTTGTGAAAGATAAGTTCATCATTTTTGTGATAAGTGGGCTGAGTTCTGTTCGTAAATTTTTAATCCAATAAGCGGGGCAGGGGTCGGTTTGTGCAGTCGTGGTGTTGAGGGCTGCGATAGTATCTTCAACAAGTTTCTTGGATGGTGTGGAGAACTTAGAAAGGGAAGTTGGACTGGCGGTGTCTTGTGCTATGAACATATTAACTTTATCAGTTTGAAGTAGCTTGGATTGTAAATGGTTGGCAAACACTTGTGGGTGGATCTCTTCAGGTTGACATGGGGATGGTTCCTTAGAGAATGATTTAACTAGTTCGAAAAGGTCACGTGGTTTGTTTAGTGATCTTTTGAGGGTGTCGGTATGGTATTGTTTCATATTTGTTAGGATAGCTTCTCTGTAGATTGCAAGGTGAGTTCTGTACGCTGACTGGTCTACGGCGGAGTGGGAACGCCTCCATCTTTTCTCTAGTTTCCGTAAATGTGAGCGGGAGACACCTAGTTCAGGAGAGAACCAAGGGGAATGTTTTCTATTCTTTGAGATGTTGTTCTTTGTAGGTTTTTGAGCAACAGAGCTAAGACTCTTATTCCATGAGGAGATTAAGTTGTCGAGGTTGAGGGTTGCATTGTCGTATAGGGGAAGAGTTTCTGCCAGTATGAGATCTTTATTGAAGGCTCTGAAGTTTCGAGAAGAGGTGTTGCTTGAAGTTCCATTGTTGTGTAGCGAAATGTTGTTGATAGGTATGCTGAAATTGATTAGCTTGTGGTCTGACCATGGTACAGAGGTGAGTGATGTCACAAGTTTTTCATTTGGTTCTTGTACTGACAGAGGGGCAAAAATCATGTCCAGTATGTTCCCTTTGGTGTGGGTGGGTTTGTTGATAATTTGTCTGTAGCCCAGATCACTAATTGCTTCTAAGAGGGCAGTGGCATGACTTGAGTGAAGTGATGGGAGATTGAAATCTCCTAGTATCCAGTTTGATAGGTTGAGGTTGCGAGTGTTGGCTGCTAGGTCTAGGATGTTGCAGAGATCGTCAGTTGAGGATGAGGGAGCTCTATATAGAAGGTTGATGGCACATTATCAGTACAGAGTGCTGCCTTTCGGCCTCACCTCCGCCCCAGGGTCTTTACCAAATGTCTGGTGGCGGTGGCGGCCAACCTGAGAAATCAGGGAATCTTTGTCTTCCCCTATCTGGACGACTGGCTCATCAGGGGTCAGACGTGCCAGGAGGCCAGGCAAGCCACCCTCCGAACTATTTCTCTTCTTCAACACCTGGGGTTTGTCATAAACTTCGCAAAGTCCACTTTGCTCCCCTCCCAGAACCTGGAGTTCATAGGAGCAAGACTGGACTCTCTGCAGGCAAAGGCTTTCTTGCCAGAAGACAGAGCCCAAAGACTGATAGACTTGGCAAACCAGTTTCTCCACAGGCCACTGGTTTCCGCCAGACTCTGGCTGCGGCTTCTGGGCCACATGGCTTCGACAGTGCATGTGACTTCCAATGCCCGACTCCGTATGAGGCCTGTACAGTGGTGCCTCAGGACTCAGTGGACACAGTACACAAGTCGCCTCAGAGACAGAGTAAGGGTGTCCAGACCATTCCTGAACTCCCTACGCTGGTGGCTGCACCCCCCCAATCTACTGCAAGGGGTGCCTTTTCAGATTCCTGGGTTCACAGTGGTGTTGATCACCGATGCCTCTCTGCAGGGCTGGGGAGCACATTGTCTGGGCAAGTGCACCCAGGGCCTGTGGTCTCCCTGGGAGGCCACACAACAGATCAACCTACTGGAACTCCGGGCTATTCGCTTAGCCCTCAAGACTTTCTCTCAAAACCTGGCTCACCAGTCTGTCTTAGTACAGACGGACAACCAAGTAGCCATGTTTTATGTGAACAAGCAGGGCGGCACTGGGTCCAGGCTCCTTTGTCAGGAGGCACAGGAACTGTGTTTGCGCTCAAGCACAACATGTTTCTCAAAGCTGTTTACCTCCCTGGCCAGGAGAACTGCATGGCAGACCGGTTGAGCAGAGTTCTGCAGCCCCACGAATGGCACCTCCACCCATTAGTGGTTCAGATGATTTTCCTGAAATGGGGACTTCCATTCCATAGATTGCTTTGCCAGTCCCCTGAACAAGCAGCTGCCCAGGTTCTGCTCCAGGCACCCGCATCCCATGAGGTGGGCAGCGGATGCTTTCCTGATCTCCTGGTCTCAGGGCCTCCTATATGCGTTTCCTACCACGTCTCTGGTGGCCCGAACCCTGTTCAAGGTTCTAAAGGACAAGGCCTCGGTACTACTAGTAGCTCCCAGGTGGCCGAGGCAACCTTCGTTTCCACTTCTGCTTCAACTGGCAGTGGACCCCCCACTGCCTCTAGGTTGCAGCCCGACCTTCTCTCTCAGGATCAAAGTTCTCTTCTGCACCGAAATCTCAAATCTCTCAATTTGATGGCCTGGAGGCTGCAAGGGTAGTTTTGGCTCCTTGGGGTCTACCTCCAGAAGTTGAAGAGGTCGTCCTGGCCTCCAGGAAGCAGTCCACTAGAAAAACCTATGTCCTGAAATGGAAGAGATTTTCTGTGTGGTGTCAGCTGCGTACAGAAGATCCTTTCTCCTGTGTTGTACCAGTAGTGCTTCAGTACCTGCTGCACTTGTCCAATCAAGGCCTTAAGTCCAATTCTGTTCGGGTCCACCTCTCAGCTCTGGCAGCTCACCACTCTCTGGTGGAAGGACACTCTGTCGGTTCACCCCTTGGTGTCCCGGTTCCTCAGGGGTTTGCTCTTGCTCAAGCCTCCTGTCCGTCCTCCAGCCCCTGAGTGGGAGTTGAATGTGGTCTTGCAACAACTGACCCGCCCACCTTTTGAGCCGATGGCTACTTGTCCTCTCCGCTTCCTTTCCTGGAAGACACTCTTCCTGGTAGCCTTAACCTCAGCCAGACGAGTGAGTGAGCTTCAGGCCCTGGTCTGTGACGGGCCTTACACCCGATTCTACAGGAACAGGGTAGTCCTTAGGACTCATCCAAAGTTCCTCCCAAAAGTTGTCTCCTCTTTCCACCTCAACCAGGAGGTGATTCTTCCAACATTCTTCCCTAGGCTTCATGCAAGCCAGGCTGAAGCGGTCCTGCATACCCTGGACTGTAGGAGGGCCTTATCCTTCTACCTTGACCGTAAGCAGGGACATAGAAGGGCTACTCAGCTCTTCATCTTTTGACCCTAATAATTTGGGGTTAGCTGTGTCCAAGCGTACCTTGTCCATATGGGTGGCTGACTGTATCACCTGGGCTTACAGGGCGGCTGACCTTCCCTTGCAGGGTCGGGTCACGGCCCACCGTGTAAGGGCTATGGCTGCCTCAGTAGCTCATCTCCGCTCTGTATTGTTGGCAGACATCTGCAGGACTGCAACTTGGTCCTCAAGCCAGACTTTTGCGGCCCATTACTGCCTGGAGAGGGAGTCCCGTAGGGACAGTGCTTTTGGCTAGGCAATACTCCGGAATCTCTTTGAGGTTTAGGCAACTCCTGCCCTCCAGCCCTCCGTTGGGCTACCGGTGGAGGTTCTTTCAGTGCAAAGCTTTTCTTTGATGCTGTGACTAGAGGGAGTTCTCTTGTTCAGCCTGGGTTCCTGGTAGTAAGCTGTTGGTCATGCATAGTCTCAGATCAAACTTGCGCTTATGATCACATTTATTCAGTGAAACATAAATAGCGCTTGATGACATCAATGACTACTGGGTATACTTTTTCTCATGCTGATGTGTAGATAAAAATTCTTAGTGCTTATTCTTGAAATCGTTTTTTTCGTTTTTATCTATTTGTGTGCCAAAGTTTTAAAATAATCTGTAAAAACTTATGAGGCAGAACAAACTTAGCTTGCTCTATGTTGTTCTTTTCTGTTCAGCTTTCAACACTTCTCCTTACGCCTTACTCATTCAGCGCCTTCGCGTGCTTCTCCTATCAGGAGTTCCTCATGAAGTGACTGAGTAGAATTGAAAAACAGCATGTAAGATCAAAACTGCTCAAAAACAATTGTTTAAAGCTCCCCTACCCTTAGGCGAATCTACCCAATGTGAATACTATTTATTGTGAGATCATATTCTTACTTGTTAATAGTTGCTGCCCACGTTCCTTATCAGACGTTCTGATTTTCTTGTTTAGTTTTCTTACTCTGTCAAACAACGCCGCGCATGCGGGTTGTAAAGCGCTGCCCCCTAATATACAGCTGATGCCTAACTCTCATCTGCATAAGTGCCACTCTACTGATTCATTTAGACCTGATGGTTGTACTGTGTCCAATAAAAAGATCCACCTTTGCTCGTAAAACAATAGAGTTTCCTCTAACGTTTTACCTCTCCGTGCAAAGGTGATATGGTCTATGCAAAAGCATCGTAGCTGTAAATAGTCATGACCCATTTCAACACAATGTTTAACTAGAGGTGCAGTCATAATGTTGTTTGTCAGACGACTTTTATGTTCTTGAATACGAGACTTCAGCTTGCGGCTTGTTTTCCCTACATATAACTTCTGGCACGGGCATCTAATGGCGTAAACGACAGACGTGGTATCACAAGTAGTAGCCTTATTTAATTGATAAATTTTGCCTGAATGCGTGAAGTTCGTAACACTATCAGTGATTGGGCATATAGAGCAGTGGCCACAGGCTGTGTGTCCTTTATTCAATGGCTCATGTTGAATGTCATTCTCTATATCAGATTTGGGACACAAATATTCCTTAAGATTAGTGTGTCTCTGCCAAACACATCGCATTGTTTTAGTTGCCAAACCAGGAATTGTTCTTAACACATCAAGATGTTTGTGTACTATCTTTTGAATGTGATGGCTGAGAGGGGAAAACTTAGTAATGAGATTGACGCTCTCTGTTTGCTGTCTTTTATTGGTATCACTCTCCACATTCAGCAGCCAAGCGCGATCGTTATTCAGTGCTCTTTGGTAAGCTCTTCTCGTAATCTGTGCGGGATAACCCCGAGCTGCAAAATCTTTGAGCAATTGTTTAGATTTGTTCTTAAAATCTGCCTTTTCAGAACAATTCCTCCGAAACCGGAGGAATTGGGAGAATGGCAGGCTATTTTTTAATCGAACGGGATGAGCGCTATTGTAATGTAGAAAAGTGTTTCGAGTAACTGGTTTCTTGTAGATCGTGGTTTCCCATCCTGTTTCTCTCTTAGTGACAGCCAAATCTAAAAATACTATACTTGTTGGATTTATCGTGGATGTGAACTGTATCGCTTTATTGCGGTCATTGAGCCAGGAAATAAACTCATGGGCTGAAGCTTCAGTACCTTTCCAAAGGACAAAAATATCGTCTATGTAACGCGTCCACATTCTCAATTGATGATACCATATTGATGTTTTAAGCCATTGGTACTCAAAAGCTCCCATAAATAAATTGGCCACTGAAGGGGCACAAGATGCTCCCATTGCGATGCCAGATATTTGTAAATATATGGATTTATGAAAATGGAAGAAATTCTTTGTAATAACTAAATGTGATAAGCTCGACAAAAACGAGATCTGAGCCTCAGAAAGATCCTTACGATCTATTAACGATTGTTTAATAATAGTTAAGGCTTCTTGTTGTGGTATGTTCGTATATAAAGCCGTAATGTCTAAGGTCATTAGTAACACCTCCGGATCTTTAGCTTCATGAGTGTGTTGATTAAGCTTCTCTAGAAAATGGGAGGAATCCCGAATATAGGACGGTATATCTTTTAGTAATGGCCTTAAAAACGAATCCACATATGTGGAAAGCGGCTCCAGTATCGATCCTCGGGTTGACACTATAGGTCTCCCTGGTGGCTTTGTTAAGCTTTTGTGTATTTTGGGGACCATATAAAAATTGGCCATAGTTGGTGCCGGAACATTTAAGAAATTCATTTCTTTCTTAGAGATGAGCTTCTGCTGTAGAGCTATGGTAGTCTCTTCTTTAATTATATCTCGTAAGTGAGTTGTGGGATCCGTTTCTAGCAAAATATATGTACTGCCATCTGATAATTGACGCTTAGCCTCCAATTCATAATCCTTACAACTTTGAATAATAATGGCACCTCCCTTATCTGCTCTCGAAATTACTAATGACCTTAGACATTACGGCTTTATATACGAACATACCACAACAAGAAGCCTTAACTATTATTAAACAATCGTTAATAGATCGTAAGGATCTTTCTGAGGCTCAGATCTCGTTTTTGTCGAGCTTATCACATTTAGTTATTACAAAGAATTTCTTCCATTTTCATAAATCCATATATTTACAAATATCTGGCATCGCAATGGGAGCATCTTGTGCCCCTTCAGTGGCCAATTTATTTATGGGAGCTTTTGAGTACCAATGGCTTAAAACATCAATATGGTATCATCAATTGAGAATGTGGACGCGTTACATAGACGATATTTTTGTCCTTTGGAAAGGTACTGAAGCTTCAGCCCATGAGTTTATTTCCTGGCTCAATGACCGCAATAAAGCGATACAGTTCACATCCACGATAAATCCAACAAGTATAGTATTTTTAGATTTGGCTGTCACTAAGAGAGAAACAGGATGGGAAACCACGATCTACAAGAAACCAGTTACTCGAAACACTTTTCTACATTACAATAGCGCTCATCCCGTTCAATTAAAAAATAGCCTGCCATTCTCCCAATTCCTCCGGTTTCGGAGGAATTGTTCTGAAAAGGCAGATTTTAAGAACAAATCTAAACAATTGCTCAAAGATTTTGCAGCTCGGGGTTATCCCGCACAGATTACGAGAAGAGCTTACCAAAGAGCACTGAATAACGATCGCGCTTGGCTGCTGAATGTGGAGAGTGATACCAACAAAAGACAGCAAACAGAGAGCGTCAATCTCATTACTAAGTTTTCCCCTCTCAGCCATCACATTCAAAAGATAGTACACAAACATCTTGATGTGTTAAGAACAATTCCTGGTTTGGCAACTAAAACAATGCGATGTGTTTGGCAGAGACACACTAATCTTAAGGAATATTTGTGTCCCAAATCTGATATAGAGAATGACATTCAACATGAACCATTGAATAAAGGACACACAGCCTGTGGCCACTGCTCTATATGCCCAATCACTGATAGTGTTACGAACTTCACGCATTCAGGCAAAATTTATCAATTAAATAAGGCTACTACTTGTGATACCACGTCTGTCGTTTACGCCATTAGATGCCCGTGCCAGAAGTTATATGTAGGGAAAACAAGCCGCAAGCTGAAGTCTCGTATTCAAGAACATAAAAGTCGTCTGACAAACAACATTATGACTGCACCTCTAGTTAAACATTGTGTTGAAATGGGTCATGACTATTTACAGCTACGATGCTTTTGCATAGACCATATCACCTTTGCACGGAGAGGTAAAACGTTAGAGGAAACTCTACTGTTTTACGAGCAAAGGTGGATCTTTTTATTGGACACAGTACAACCATCAGGTCTAAATGAATCAGTAGAGTGGCACTTATGCAGATGAGAGTTAGGCATCAGCTGTATATTAGGGGGCAGCGCTTTACAACCCGCATGCGCGGCGTTGTTTGACAGAGTAAGAAAACTAAACAAGAAAATCAGAACGTCTGATAAGGAACGTGGGCAGCAACTATTAACAAGTAAGAATATGATCTCACAATAAATAGTATTCACATTGGGTAGATTCGCCTAAGGGTAGGGGAGCTTTAAACAATTGTTTTTGAGCAGTTTTGATCTTACATGCTGTTTTTCAATTCTACTCAGTCACTTCATGAGGAACTCCTGATAGGAGAAGCACGCGAAGGCGCTGAATGAGTAAGGCGTAAGGAGAAGTGTTGAAAGCTGAACAGAAAAGAACAACATAGAGCAAGCTAAGTTTGTTCTGCCTCATAAGTTTTTACAGATTATTTTAAAACTTTGGCACACAAATAGATAAAAACGAAAAAAACGATTTCAAGAATAAGCACTAAGAATTTTTATCTACACATCAGCATGAGAAAAAGTATACCCAGTAGTCATTGATGTCATCAAGCGCTATTTATGTTTCACTGAATAAATGTGATCATAAGCGCAAGTTTGATCTGAGACTACGCATGACCAACAGCTTGCTGATATTGTTTAATAGCCAATAGTTTGCAGTGGAGTGTTTTTCGTACTTAATATATTGTATATACCACTCTGAAAGGACCATTTTTTGTCTGGGTTCCTGGTAGCCCAGAGCTAGGGAGTCACGCATATGTGAGGACTGACTTCCTGCTTGGTCCTGGAGACAGAATAGTTACTCACCTGTAACAGGTGTTCTCCAGGAGCAGCAGGAATCAGTCCTTACAACCCTCCCTCCTCCCCTGGGAGTTGCAGTTGTACATAGTTTATTCTTACATTTTTTGTGTGCTGTTTTTTAGCTATATGATTTGACTGAGCAAGCTGGCACCTTTAGGCGTGCAGTATTCCCAAAGGCTTTCATAGAAAGCTGGGGAAATGCTCCGCAGGGGCTCCATCGACATCGACGTCAACGTCACCCATATGTGAGGACTGATTCCTGCTGCTCCTGGAGAACACCTGTTACAGGTGAGTAACTACTCTTTCATCAGTGCCCACCTCGACACAGAGCGAGCGACTGCCTTCCTGCCCACAGACCGAGCGGACCGCCTCCAGGCCGTAGCGGTGGAGGTCCAGAGCAGGGCTTGGGTTACAGCACAGGTCATGCGCCTTCTAGGACACATGGCCTCCACAGTCCATGTGGTCCTCCACGCCCGCATGCACATGTGGACAGCCCAGTGATGCCTCAGGGCACAATGGAGCCAGGCCTTCGACAACCTTAGAGACCCTTTTTGGGTCTCCCACAGTCTCCACGACTCCCTGGGTTGGTGGCAGGACCCCTGAAGTCTCCTTCGGGGAATGCCCTTCCAGATCCAAAGCACGAGCTCGTCCTAACGACAGATGCTTCCTTGCTGGGCTGGGGAGCCCACTGCGGCGCAATGTGCACCCAGGAGCAGTGGTCCCCTGAGGAGTCTCGGCAGAAGATCAACCTACTCGAGCTTTGGGCGGTCCGATGGGCCCTGAGGGCCTTCGAGGGCTATCTGAGGGGGATGTCGGTGCTTGTGCAGACCGACAACAGGGTAGCCATGTTTTACATCAACAAGGATGGGGGAACAGGATCATGCCGCCTCTGCCGAGAGGCGATCCTCTTTTGCATCTCGCTGGGGGATGACCCTGCGAGCGCTCTACCTCCCAGGCCAGGAGAATGTTCTCGCGAAGAAACTCAGCAGGATCCTCTGCCCACAGGAGTGGCGCTTGGATCCGGAAGTCGTCGGCGTCTTGTTCCATTGGTGGGGGACCCCATCCATAGATCTGTTTGCCAGTCTGGCGAACGCGCAGCTTCCACGCTTCTGCAGCCCGGTTCTGCACCCAAGCAGGGTGGCCCCGGATGGGTTCCTCTTGAGCTGGACCTCTCCTTCTTTACATGTTCCCTCCTGCTCCTCTCATTGCGAGGACCCTCCACAAGACTCAGCGGGACGAAGCTTCGGTGATCCTCGTGGCCTCAAAAGCCTTGGTTTCCACTTCTGCTCCGGCTCTCATTGAGCCCCCAGTCCCCCTGGGCTCTGCCCCAGGCCTGTTGACACAGGAGGAGGGTCGGATGTCCCACTCAAATCTGGCCTCGCTGTCCCTTACAGCTTGGTGGCTGAACAGGTCGCCTTAGCTCTGTTGTGCCTCCCAGAGGATGTCGAGGAGATCCTTCTTGTGTCGAGGAAGGACTCGAGACAGGCGTACACTTTTAAGTGGCGGCGTTTCTCAATCTGGTGCTCCGAGCTTCAGATTGACCTGTTCTCCTTCTCTACCCGGTGGATCCTCTAATACCTCCTCCACCTCTCGAAGGCATGGCTGAAATCCAGTTCGGTCAGGGTACACCTGAGCGCCATTTTGTCAAATCACCTCCCCGTCAAGGGAAAACCCTTCTCAGGGCAGCCCTTGGTCTCTCACTTCATATGAGGTCTATTGCTTTCCAAGCCTCCCATCCGGCCTTCGCCAGCGGATTGGGGCCTCAGTGTGGTGCTGATGCAGCTCACGTGAACACCCTTCGAGCCGATGGAGACGTGCTCACTTCGGCATCTCTCCTGGAAGGTGGTCTTCCTGCTGGCTTTGACTTCGGCTCGCCGAGTCAGTGAAGTTCAGGCCCTCATGGCTGAGGCTCCTTATACCAGGTTCTTCTGAAACAGGGTGGTCCTCTGCACCCATCCCAAGTTCCTACCAAAGGTGGTCTTGGATGTTCATCTCAATCAGGAGATAGTCCTACCGACCTTCTTCCTGAGACTGCATGCCGACCAGGCGTCAGTGGTGTCACATACTCGACTGCAAGAGGGCTCTTGCCTTCTACCTGCAGCATACCCAGGATCATCGCAAGTCCGATCGGCTCTTTGTCGCCTATGACTCTAATTGCCTGGGGCAGACAGTCACCAAGCGCACCATCTACGTCTGTATGGTGGACTGCATTGCCTTCACGCAAGCAAAGGTGGGCGCTCCGCTCGATCGACAGGTCACCACACATGGCATCTGAGCCAGCGCGGCTTCAGTGGCTTCGCTGCGCTGTGGCAAGGAGGCCTATCCAGAGTCCAGGGGAGGACAGAGA
This sequence comes from Ichthyophis bannanicus, assembly GCA_033557465.1. Classification (NCBI taxonomy): domain Eukaryota; kingdom Metazoa; phylum Chordata; class Amphibia; order Gymnophiona; family Ichthyophiidae; genus Ichthyophis; species Ichthyophis bannanicus. Next base: position 214,754,114 of record CM066037.1, read on the forward strand.
GACAGGGAATTCACCCTGGTAAAGGGCCCCCTTTACTCAAGTCAGGGTAGGAAAGCCATAAACACCTCCAGGGATCAGAAAACCTCCACGTGGAAAACATTTCAGGCTCCCCCTATTGGAAGGAAGGGGAGAGGATACAAGGCTCAGAACCCTTTAGGCAGTGAATGCTTCAAGCACTCAGGTGCCCGGAGTCAGGCTGATTGCCGTCACCTGAGTAGGGTGGGGTTGGAGCTAGAGCCCTGGAAGTATAAACCCAGAGCAGAGTATGATTTAGTAGAAAGGAGGAGAGGAGAAGCAGGGAACCCAGGCTGAGCAGAGCAGAGGAACAGACCTTCCAGCTGGAAAGAGTGCTATTTGGCATGTAGCATGGCTGCAGGAGAGTTTGGAGCCAGGAACAAGAGAGACTCCAAGATCCCCCGGGAGGCTGTTAGCTGAGCATGCTGAGCAGGACGGAGAGTCAGAGACTATGCAGCTGGGAGAGCCCGAGGTGAAGTTGATTGAGGAGTACACTCCCATGGACTGTTCTTTGTGCCAAGCTATAAACCTGGGGAATGCAGAGAAAGCAAGCCAGTCCTGAAAGAAGGTTATCTAGGAAAAAGGTACCCTTATTCCACAAGCAGGGTAGCTGAGAGCCCCATGTGTTTATAAAGGGGAAGTTTACCACAGACTTTAAATGTGTTTTTTGTTTGTGCTTTAGCCAGCAAAGCTAAGAAGGGAATACAATAGGCTTGCTGGTAAACATTAAGACTGTGTATCCTGCAATAGAGAGAACCTTTAAAACTGCATTTTGTGGTTGGATATGTTTTGAACAATTTTTGCTTCAAAGAGTCCTGAACCAACAATCATGTGTGGTATGATCGAACCATTGTGTATATAAAAATAATAAATCTCTGTCATTTGCCTTACCTACTTGAGCCTGACTACAGCTTTCTGCATGGTGCACTCATACAGCTGAATAAGGACTACATTTCCCAGAGGGCATAGCAGGGAAAGTTTTAAAAAAAGCTGAAAAATCATACAGCAGAAAGTTCCTTCAATAATCCACGCCCCTCTAACCTAGAGGCGAGTGGTGGTGGCGTGACAGCGCTCAGTGACTCTAACGGATATCTGCCGGGCTGCGTCCTGGTTTTCAGCTAACACTTTTGCTATCCACTACTGCCTGGAGAGGGAGTCCCGCCGGGTCAGCGCCTTCGATCAGGCTGTACTCCGTAATCTGTTAAGGGTATAAGCAACTCCTGCCCTCCGACCCTTCTTCGGCTACTTAGAGCTTCACCCCGGGGACCTGAAGACTCTGGCTCCTCTGGGCATCTACTTCTGCTCACTGCCTCGCGGAGACATTTTTGGGTTACAGGCTCAGTAGCCTGTAGCTGGGGAGTCCCATAAGTGAATGACTGACTTCCTGTTTGTTCCTGGAGAAAGCATAGTTACTCACCTGGAACAGGTGTTCTTTAGGGGACAGCAAGAATCAGTCCTCACTACCCTCCCACCTCCCCTGAAGAGTTGTTATTTTTGTCTTTCCCTTGCCATCTGCTTAGGGCTCTAGCTAGGGGACCTGACTGAGCAAGATGGCACCTTTGGGCGGGAAGAGGACCACGCATGCGTGGCAGCAATCGCAAAGACTTTCTTTGAAAGCTGGGGAATTGCTCCGCGTAGGCTCCATCAGTGCCGACATCACCCATAAGTGAGGACTGATTCCTGCTGTCCCTGGAAGAAAAAAATGTTATAGGCGGGCTGATTGCTGATAGAGAATTTTGAATGTGATTATTGCCTTATATCTAATTCGCATGTGTATTGGGAGTCAGTGTAAGTGGTGTAGTATGGGTGTGATATGATTTCTGCATGATGCATTTGATATATCCTTGAGGCAGTGATTTGGACCATTTATAGGGGTTGTACGGTTTCTCTTGGGAGGCCTTGACAGACAATATTACAGTAGTCAAGGATTGGCGTTAAGAGGGCCTGAAGTCAGAATGGTCGAATAGTGGTCTGAGCTGGTTAAGTATTCTAAGCTTGTGGTATGCTGCCTTAGTGATATTACTGATCTGGTATTGAAAGGTTAATCTTCTGTCCAGGATAATCCACAGGTATTTGACCTGATTTTTTTTTGTCTAGTTTTACATCTCTTAAGTTAATGATTGGAGGAGGGTTGAATATTAGATTTCGCATTATGTGGAGTATCTCTGTTTTATTGTTTGTTGATGGTTAGGTTATGCTCTGTGAGCCAGTTGTTCATGGCCTTGAAGCAATTTCCTATGTTTGTGTATTTCAGGTTGTCCATGCAGAAAGAAATGTATATAAGGATTTCATTGGCATATAAAAGGTATAGGATTTGTATTGACGTATGATGGTACATATGGGTTGTATAAATCTGTTGCATAGGAGAGATGACAGCCAATCCTTGGAGACCTTGGTTTTGTTTTGGTGAGAGATAGTGGGTCCGACTTTCACTTGTTGCCTTCTAGGTAGGAATGAAACCATCATAGGCCTATTGATTGTAGATATGATAGGAGTTGATTATGTTGTACGGAGTCAAAGGCTGATGTGATGTCTAAAAAGATAAGTACAAATCCTTTGGTAGGTTTTTCCATTCCTTTGAGATTGTCAAATAGGGTTGTAATCAGGACCTCAACGCTATGGGACGGTTTGAAACCATGTTGGTATGAATCGAGTGGCGAGTAAGCATCTATGTGGTTTTGCAGTTGGATTTGGACTGCCTTTTCAATGATTTTGGCTATGAATGGTATGCTTAAGATCGGTCTGTAAGAGGTTGGTAATGATGGATCCAACGTGCGGTGCTTCAGTAGAGGCCTGATAGATGCGCACCTTAGACTTTTGGACATGTAACCCTGAGAGAGAGATAATTGAGTTATTCTAAGTTGAATTGAGTTAAATTCCTGTTTAGTGATTTTGACCCATAAGTCAGGGCATGGGTCTAAGGGGGAGATTGTGGTATTTATATTGGTGATGATTATTTCCAGTTGTTCGGCTGAAATGGTGTGGAAACTAGCCCAGGCTTTGTGGGGAGCAACCATGTTAGATGATATTGAGGTGGAAATTCCCAATGAGGTTTTGTTTGATTTGTCCTGGAGGAACTTGGCCAACAAGTTTTGGACATAGGGTGGTGGTTGAATTGTTTGAGTTGGGGGATTTCATTAGTCACTATGCAATTTCAAACAGTTCCCTTGGGCAGTTCAAACAGTTCCCTTGGGCAGTAGCTTTGTGTGATGTGATCTCTCTTGTGATAAACGGTCTAGGAGCAGTACTCGGCTTGATGATCTGGATCTCTGGAATGTCTCCATTTTCGTTGACATTTTCATAGCTTGTTTTTGAGTTGCTTGAGGTCCGCTGAGTACCATGGGGCATATAGCTGTCTTCTTTTTGCCAAGGACTGGAGACTAAGGCATAAGAGGAGATTGTAGTGTGTAATAGCATCTAGGTCTGTTTGGTCTGAATTTGCTAGCGGTAGTATGTTGTGTAGGAATACTTCCCTGCCAAATTGTCAAAATTTGTGTGCTGTGATCTGTGTGGGATTGTGGAGGTCTTTAGTAGAGTGGAGAGGTAGAAAGAATGTGATCAAGTTATGATCGGACCATGGGATTGGGGTGATTTGAGTGAGTGGTGAAAAGGCCAGTTGGTTGGGGTGAAGTATTCCTCCTTTACTGTGCATTGGGGTGGTGATAATTTGCTCGAGTGGAGGGCTTCTGTAGCATCAGGGAAACGCGATGATTGCCGTGTGGTTACGGAAGGCAGGTTGAGGTCTCCCAGAAATATAAGCCATTTGTTAGTTGAATTGTCATTGCATGCTTCTTCAATAAGAGGTGATAAGTCACTGGTACTCAAAGATGGTGAGCGGTATTTATTTATTTATTTTTTATTTAACATTTTCTTCTATACCGCGCTATTAAAATCAGCGCGGTGTACATCAAACAAGAATACTGCAATGTATACAAATAACATTGAGTTTACAAATAACAGGGAATTGAACATGGGGGAGAAAACGGGGAAACTAAATACATATTAACTCAAACTATGTACAATGCTCTAATGTAACTGGGTGTTGCATTAGTTTTGTGAAGGTTGGTAGGGTTTGGGGGACTACCTATTATTTGTGGTGTTGACGTGCAGGGGCGACTGGTGTGTGGGGGAAGTTTGCAGGTTGTTAGTTGTGCTTCTATCGCTGGAGGTTTCTGAGTAGCATTTTGTGAACAGGTGGAGCTTTATGGCTTTTCTAAATAGGATGAGGCTTTTTATTCCACGGATTTCGTGGGGGAGTGCATTCCAGTTTGAAGGGGCAAATAATGAGAAGGCTCTGTTGGATGTAGCTTTTGTGCACTTAGTCATTAACTTAGGGACTGCTAATGTGTTCCGTGCAGTAGATCTTCTGTTTCTGTTTTCTGGGGTGCCATGAATTAGTTTGCTGATTGGTGTAGGGGGGTAGTTATTTAGGGCTTTGAAAGTGAGGACCAATGATTTGTATTGGAGCCTGGCATGTAGAGGTAGCCAATGCAATTCTTTCATGATGGGTGTTATGTGGTCGGATCTTGACGATCCGGAGAGGACTCTTGCGGCTGCATTCAAGGCTAAGCGGAGGGGGTTTAAAGTTGATTGTGGGAGGCCGTGCAGGATGATGTTTGCAAAATCGACATGTGGAAGGACTAGTGCCTGGAAGGTTGTCCGATAGTCTGTGAAGTCCAGTAGGTGTCGAAGGTGGCGTAGAGTTCTGATTTTATGGTATATTGCCTTTGTGATGTTTTTGATATGCGTTGTCATGTTCAGGTGCTGGTCCAGGGTGATGCCAAGGTAACGGATTGTGGATTTGGACTTCAACTCTACATTGTTGACACGTAGTGATGAAGGAGGTATGAATTTGAGGTTCTTTGTGACAAATAGGACATCTGTTTTACTGTGATTGATCCGTAAGTTTTGTGATAATAGCCAATTGGCTACTGCTTCGAAGCAGTTGATGATTGGGGAGAGCACTGGTTGGTCTATCAAGAACGGCATGTAAAGGAGGATGTCATCAGCGTATGCCAGGCACTTTACGTTGAAGGATTGAATCAAGTCACATATCGGCTGCATATAAATGCAAGGCAGATGGAGAGATGCCTGCTTGACATGGTGATTAGGTCTGTCCTCAGAGGAAGAAACTTTCTGAGGTTAAGTATAGGTGTTCTTTTGCTATTACAAGGACTCCACCCCTTTTCTTGATGATCTAGGGCAATTGAATAAAGGATTGTATATACTGTAGTTGATGTAAATAATTTATTATTATGTTTATTACTACAACCCAATCACGTGTTTCATGTAATTGTTCTAATTTTTTCACATTGTTCCATGTAAAAGTTTTCTTTCAATGTAAACCGCCCCTGATCTCTGGAAGGGATGGTATAGAAAAACGGCTCAAATAAATAAATAAGTAGGTGGTAGCAGTTGGTTGAGTAATATATTATCAGTGTCATTCGACCATTTTTCTGTAGTGAACATGATGTCCAAGTGATTTTTAGTAATGTTGTCCAGTATAACAGGATTTTATTACATGCAGATCTTGCATTAATCATAGCACATTTGATTAGTTTGTGCTGTGGTATGTGCTTTGATGTTTGATAATTTGAGTGTGTGTGCATAATAGTGATTAGGTTGGCCAGTTCCCTTATACATTTTTGTGTGTGAAGCCAAGTGTTATATTCTAGCCTATATATAAAGGGTTTGTAGTTGGTGGTTGTTAGGGCTGTAGTTGTGGAAAAGATTAGGACTAACATGATAATGATGATTGGTTATGTAAATAAAAATAGCCATATTGACTTGCAACTGTTGGTCCATGTAAGAGCTGATTATGGGATGTGCATTGCATAGGTGCCTTGCGGCAGGCGATGGGGGCTGTAATTCTATGCCCTGGGGGATTGTTTGAAATGTGTGAAGGTGGATGGGCTTCTCCCACCTTGTGGATAGCCAGAGTCGCGGTCAGGTGTAATTGCAGTCTTGGATATCGCTGTCTTGTGCAGGATTTGGATTTAGACCAGTCAAAGAGCCACATCTAAGGGTCCTTCGGCATGGCCCTTAGGCATGGGACTGCCAGGCATGGGCACACCTGCAAGCGCTATCCTTTTACAGGGCCCTGAGATTGTCCCCGTGTAATGATGAGGGGGGGATGGGGTGGAGCTTACCACCATGTGCTGCTGCTAGTTTCTGGTGCAATCGTGCTTGAGCCAGCATGAGAACTGCAGGCTAAGTGTGCTACTGATCCCCAAAGTATCCCAACGCAGCTGGTGAGAGTGAAGAGAGTTTCTCTGGGAGCAAGCAGGAAGTCAGTCCTCACATATGGGTGACATTAGTGCCGACGGAGCCCTCGTGGTAGCTTCTCCCCAGCTTTCAAAAAAAACCCTTTAGGAGATGCACCATGCTGATCGTAGAAAGTAGCGGTATACAAATGTATACTGTGGCGGTCGCGCCCCTACCAGGCGGTCGCCTAGAAGGGATGGGAAGCCATCTTGAATTCCTCTTTACCAAGGATTGTAGTTGTGTATAGAGATAAATGAACCAAGTGGTTGTTTCAAAGCACACAGGAATTTATTAGCTTCCGTGGCAAGCGGGTAACAAATCTTTAAAGCAGTTGTACACTCAAGTCAAAGAAAATAAAGGATAATCTTCTCCCATTAAAGCAAAGCTTACAACCAGTGTTGTAGTAGAACTATTTACACAGGCTTTCTTTTCTTTTCTCTTTATGATGCTTCTCAATTCCGAAATCATAAAGCACATGTATTTACAATTCCTAACTTCTCACTGCTATCAGGCTTTCATTACTTAGCCACAATGCACATATCACAGTCCATCTCAGAACAAGCTGAAGTCAGGTCACTTTCTTTACCTTCTACCTCCATGCTTTCGGCTGAGCTGTATCTTGGCAAAGTTTGAAAACGCTCAGGCACTTTATGCTTAATGTTCTTTAACAGGTTAAACAGCCTATTCCACTGAATAGCCCCTTCTCCTCTAGGTAGGACTTCAACGGGCTTCTCCTGTTCAGTTTCTCCTGAAAACCCCTTCTTCCTAATCCGGGTTTTCCTAGGCCTAAACCTCTCTTCAGAGTCAGAGCAAGAAACACAGGGTTTTGGCTTTACTGCTTTCTTTCTCCTACCTTGGAGTCTTGTTGCAGCACCTTCCTGGCTGAGGCTTCTGTGGCTTGTGACTCTCTCTGCCTCTGAGCTAGACAGGGAATCAGGGTAAGATCTCCACTTCCCTTCCTGGGGCTTCTGCTGCCTGCAGACAGACCCTTCATCAGAGGAGTCTAAGCACTCTTGCTTTAGCCTTCCCAAAGCCAACCTTTTCTCTCTCTCCCTCTTGCCAGTCTGTTTGGTCCTCTGCCTGGAACCTTCTCTGTAGCTTCCTTGGCTGCAGTACTGGCTGCTCTTGTCTCTGCTGCTGCTCTCTTTGTGGCTGCTTCTCTCTTGGCTGCTTCTCCCTTGACTGCTTCTCTCAACTTTGTTTGTTTTCTCAAACTTAAATGTTGAGCAGGGCACCTCCCTCTCTGACTCCACCCACTTGTACCTCCTACTCTTACCTGGGGTTGTCATGGAGTCTGGGAGTGGCTTAAACCTAGCTCTACCCTCTTGGTTTCTCTCAGGGATTTTGCTGTGATATATGTGTTCTAGTGCACCCATCCCCCGAAAAGAAGAAAAAGTTCTTCTTTCTCTTTTATTTTCATGCTGAGCTGCACTCTCCTTACCACAATACTTAATAAATAATGGTCCCCTTCCCACCCAAGGATGTCATCTTGGCTCGGTCTCCTTTTTTCCGTGGAGCCCACTGGACATGTCTGTTTTCCCTGGAAAAAGTCTGTTTTTTCTTTTGATTTTTTTCTTTCTTCTGTCGCATTCCTGCCCCCAAGCTCGCTTGCCTTGGCATTGCAACTTGGGTTCGTTCTTTTCTTTTTTCAATTGAAAGCTGCTCAACCGGCTTCACACCATTTTTTTTGTCCCTTACTGAGCCGGAGGTTTTCAACCTTGCAGGGTCCATTTTCTCCAACATGACCTTGGCCAGTGGCTTTAAAAATTGTGATCGATGTGCTAAAATCTTGTGATGTACTGACCCACACAGCTGCTGCCTCCAATGCCTAGGGCTGGTCCATGACCCCTTGGACTGTGGTCTCTGTGAAAAGATGACCTCCAAGGCCATCAAGAGCCATTAGCAGCAGTGGGAGTCCTTCTTCCAAAGATGCTGCAGTGGAGTTTTCAGCGACACCACGCTCCAGGGTCCCATCCGGAACCCTGGAACCTTGGGGAGACCAGGCTGCCTTGGAACCCCAAGACCGCATATCCTCCAGCCAAACCCCGCAGGAAGAGCTGGAAAATCTTGAAGATCATGTCGGTGGATGAGCCTGGAAAAAAGAGGGCAAGTCATTATGGGTCCAGAACCCGCAGTCCTCTCTGCGAGTCTGAGGGGAAGGAGCGGGAGCAGCTGACCGAAATACTCCCATTTGGAATCGTCAGCATCTAGCGACAGGCCTCAGATCTCCAAGGCCATCCTGGTCAGACTCCCCTTTGACAGAACCGGGCCCGAGCTCCTCAGTGCCCATGCCAAAGGCTGCAGAGCCATCTGGCCTTGAGACCAGGATGGGCGGCCTTGGAGCGCAGTCTATCTGCTTTCATGGCCCAGCAGTGGGCTCTGATGCCCGACTTTGCCAGATCATCACTCCCAACTACCGGGCCCTCGACCTTGAGGAGCTCCCTGGATGTCGAGCCGATCCTCAAGCGCCACCAGCCTCAAAAGATCCCTTGACATCGGTCCTGATCCTCAGGGCCGATGGGTGTCCCGCAGCTCAGATCGCAGGATCTCCAGGCTCGGGGTGTGACCCCGGAGCCCGGGCTGTCCTCGACACCACCACAGACTGTGATCGGACTGGGAGACCGAGGATGACAGCTTCCCCAATACCCGGCGGTCTCCGCCCTAGGACATGGCTTTCCTCGATGTCGTGCGGGATATGCTGAAGGCACTGGCCTTCGAGACCAACTCTGAGGAGGCTCCTCGGACCGAGGAACTCGAGAACCTCCAGTATGAGGCCCCTCCAAAGGAGGCACTCACAGTGCCTGTTACCCCCTGATCCTGGAACGGCTGCTTCTCTGCATATGGGAGACTCCTGCATCAGTGCCTATAGTGAGCAGACGGCTGATCTCGATGTACCAGGTGTGCCGGAAAAGCACAGCTGCCACACAGCTCTGTAGTGGTGGAGTTGGCCATGTGTCATCTTAAGAGCCAAAAGATGCACTCCTTGGTGCCCCCAGGTAGGGAGGCCCCCCCCCCCGTACCTTGGAAGCCCTGGGCAGAAAGTGCTACCAGGGCTCGATGCTCATTGGCCAGATCCAGGCATACCAGCTATATATGGTCATGTACCTGAGAAACCTTGTGAAGGAACTAGTCAGGTTCTCAGCTTGTGCAGTTCCAGACCCTGGCCTTGTGTTTCAGAGTGTGCTCCAGATTCATGACTCAGGCAGCCTATGAGTGCTTCGAGTCGGAGGCGTAGAGTAGCTGCAGCGGGCATCAGTGCCTGATGCCAGGTTTGGCTACAGTCCTCCGACCTGGAGCAATGAATTCAGGACAAACTGGTCAATGTCCCCTACCAGGGCGAGAATCTCTTTGGCAAACCCATGACACTTAAGGCTGCAGAGTTGGAGTCTGAGTTCTTGATGAGGACCAGGCTCCAAGAAGACTGCTGACACTTCCCAACGGAAGTCTTAAGGTAAAAAACCCTTCTACTTGAAGAGGAAGGCTTATGGAAACTACCCTCAATACCAGGTCTTCCCAGCTCCCTAATAGGAGCATCAGGCCAAGAGACAAGGGTATGGCCCTCATAAGCCTAAGGCTCCCAAACACCAGGCACCGGCACCGGCCCAGCCTGGTGAGAATTTTTGACTCCTTGAACAATAGCCTCTGTTCCCCCTCGAGGCCCAGCCCAGCAGCGGGCATCTGGTTGTTTATGCCCACTGGTGGCCATCCATCACAACTAACTCCTGGGTCCTGCAGGTGGTAAAGGAAGGTTACCTCCTCCACCTGACACAGGCACCCACTAAGTTCTTTCCGGGAGAGCCCACCAGGACTCCCCTCCACCAGAACTTATTGCTGCAAGAGCTTGCCAGTTTTCTCAAAGACAAGGCAGTGGAACCGGTGCCCGCACACCTCGAGGGTAAAGGGTTCTACTCCTGGTAGTTCCTCATACCCAAGAGGAATGGAGGCTTCCAGCCCATTCTGGACCTGTGGGACCTATACAGGTTCCTAGTGAAGGAGAAGTTCAAAATGCTTTCCCTTGGAACACTGCTGCCATACCTCCAGCCGGGAGTCTGGCTATACTCCTTGGATATACAAGACACGTATACAGACATCCTCATCCATTCCAATCACAGGAAATACCTCAGGTTCATCATGGGAGGCAGCCGCACCCAGAATGTTCAAGTGCCTAATGGTGGTTGCGGCCTATCTTCATCTCCAGGGAGTCTTCGTCTTTCCCTACCTGGACAACTGGCTCATAAGGGACCGTACAGTCGGAGAGGTGCATCACGCAACAGTCCACACCATCCTCATCCTACAACACTTGGGGTTCGTAATAAACCACCCAAAGTCCTATCTCCTCCCGACACAGTGCCTAAAGTTCATGGGGCAAGTCTGGACACTGTTCAGGCCAAGGCCTTTCTCCTTCTGGACAGGGCCTATCTCAGGGCGCTAGCCACTGCCGTGCAGCGCCAATGCTCAGTGTCTGTCTGCCTTCTGCTCTGCCTGCTGGGTCACTTGGCATCCACAGTTTGTTACCTTGGACGACTGTCTTTACATGAGGGCAGCTCAATGGGGCCTCTGCTCGCAGTGGACTCAGGCCACAGGGCTGTCTGCAGGACAGAGTGGTGATGACCCGCCAACTGGCCAACTCTCTCACCTGGTGACAAGCCCCCCAGCATCTTCTGGCCAGGATGCCCTTTCAGGTCCCCACCCCCCAAAGGGTCCTAACCATGGACGCCTCCCTCTTAAGCTGGGGGAGCCCACTGCGAAGCCTCCGCACTCAGGGAAGTTGGTTGCAGATGGACAGTCTGCAGCAGATCAACCTCTTGGAGCTCTGAGCCATATTCCTGGCCCTACGAGCCTTCAGTCACCTCCTGCAGCACCATTCAGTGCTGGTCCAGACTGACAATCAAGTGGTGATGTTCTACATCAACAAGCAGGGGGGCACAGGATCATGCACCCTCTGCCAAGAGGCAATAGCTCTGCTCATATGTGAACCGCCACGGGATGCTCCTGCTTGTTGTGTATCTACTAGGCTAGGACTATGCCCTGGCAGACAGGCTGAGGAGGGTCCTCCAGCCGCTCAAGTGTCAGCTACACCCCAGTGACCTGTATGCTGTTCCAGCTCTGCGGGACTCCACGGATGGACCTTCTCACCAGTCCGGTCAACACCCAGCTGCCCCGCTTCTGCTCCAAGCAGCCACACCCATCCCAGGTGGCAGCAGATGTTTTCCTCATCTCGTGAGCGGAAGGACCTCCTCTACACCTTCCTTCCCACGCCGCTGATTGCCAAGACCACCTTCAAAGTTCAACGTGACAGGGCATCCCTGATACTAGTAGCCCCTCGGTGACCCAAGCAACTGTGGTTCCCATTGCTCCTTCGCTTATCTACGGCATCCCCAGTCCCCCTGGGGGATGCTACAAGGCTGCTGTTGCCGGAGGAGGGCTCCCTCCTACACTCCAACTTGGGGTCTCTGATGCTAGCAGCCTGGCTACTGAAAAGGTAGCCTTGGCTTTCTTCAGCCTTTCAGGGGAGGTGGAGGAGGTCCTCCTGGCCTCCCGTAAGACCTCCACAAGACAGGCTTATACCTTCAAATGGTGCAGATTCTCAGTGTGGTGCACAGAGCGATGGGTCAAATCATTGTGCTCTGTGGAGCTTGTGCTGCAATATTTGCTTCACCTGTCACAGGCAAAACTGAAGTCCAACTCTCTCCAGGTCCACCTGAGTGCACTCGCAGCGCACCACCACCTTATCGAGGGCATGTCACTCTCCGCCAACCTCTCGTGACCCACTTCCTGCAGAGCCTCTTGCTGTCCAAGTCTTCTGTCCCTTCATTCTGTCGCAGCTCACTGGCCCACCATTTGAGCCCTTGGCTACTTGCCAACTACGGTATCTTTCCTGGAAGGTCATGTTGCTACTGGCACTCACAGGGTCAGTGAGCTCCAGGCATTGGTAGCGGATCCGCCTTACATGAGATTCTAAAAGAATAGGGTCGAGCTCCGCAGGCACCCCAAGTTTCTTCCCAAGGTGATGTCCCCTTTCCACTTCAATCAGGAGGTAGTGCTCCCAACCTTCTTTCCGTGGCCTCACGGCCATACTCTGGACTGAAAGGGGGCCCTGTCCTTCTATCTCCAACATACTCAGAGCCACCGCAAAGCCTCACAGCTTTTCGTCTGTGACCCCAGTCAGCTGGGGGCAGCGGTAACCAAGCAGATTCTGTCCACCTGGGTGGTGGACTGCATTGTCATTGCCTGCGAAGTCTGGGCACTCACTGGAGCGCTGGGCCACGGCACACAGCATCAGGACCAAGGCAGCATCTGTAGCAAACCTGTGTTCTGTTCCTCTGTCAGAAATCCGCCGGGCCGCCACCTGGTCCTCAGTCCATACCTTCACAGCCCATTACGGTCTGGAGAGGGAGTCCCATAGGAACAGCACCTTTGGCTAGGTAATACTCTGTCATCTATTCAGGGTGGAGGCAACTCCTTCCCCCTCTGGCCCTTGTATGTTCAGGCTACTGGAGTGCTGGTTTTCTCGCTGGACACTTGGGCCACTCTGGCATCTGTCTTTTCAAAGACTCATTGCTGCTGCTCACAGCTCACCTTTTTCTGATCACCAGTGGCTTTTTACAGGTTCTTGGTAGCCTGTAGATAAGGGAGTCCCATATGTGAGGACTGACTTCCTGCTTATTCCCAGAGAAAGTGTAGTAATTCACCTATAACAGGTGTCCTCCGGGGGCAGCAGGAATCAGTCCTCACAACCCTTCCTCCTCCCCGCGAAGTTGCTTTTTGTGTCAATTTGCCTTGAGCTATATTATCCTGCTGAGGCAAGATGGCACCCCTGGGTGGGAAGGGGACTGCACATGCGTGGTGCATCCTCCAAAGGCTTTCTTTGAAAGTTGGGGAGAAACTACCACGCGGGCTCCGTCTGAGATGACATCACCCATATGTGAGGACTGATTCCTGCTGTCCCCGGCGAACCTGTTACAGGTGAGTAACTAGGCTTTCTCCGGGACCAAGCAGGAAGTCAGTCCTCACATATGGGTGACATCGGCGCCGACGGAGCCCTCGTGCGGAGCATTTCCCCAGCTTTCAAAGAAAGCCTTTGGGAATTGCAGTGCGCATGCGCGGTCCCCTTCCCGCCCAAGGGTGCCATCTTGCTCGGTCTTATTTTTTTCCGCAGAGCCCGACGGACGTAGTTCGTTTTTCCCCGAGGAAAAAGTTGATTTTCCCCATATTTTTTCTCTTTTTTTCTCCAGTTCGACGCCGGATCCTTTTCCCGCTCGGACCGATACGCCAGTATTGAGTCCTTTCTCTCTTTTTCGGTTTTTGTCCTTTGTGACTAGCGTTCGCGCCTTTTTTCTTTTTTCTCTGGCAGCCCGGTCTTTTGACCTCGCAGGGGCCCTTTTTCCCCCGATGGCTACCAGCGGGTTTAAGAAGTGTGATCGGTGTAAGAAACTTATGTCTCTTACCGACACACATGACTGCTGCCTCCGCTGCCTCGGACCCGATCATGACCCGATGATCTGTGGTCCGTGTGGCAAAATGTCCTCGAAGGCGTTGAGGAGTCGGCAGCACCAAAAGGATAGGATCTTTTCTGACTCCACGTCCGGACGGGCCCGGACCTCGTCAGAGGCCTCGACGTCTCGGGACTCCGGCCCCGAGCAGCGTCGGGGTTCCTCTGAGCGGGGGTCTCCTTCGCGGGAACATCGCAGGAAGAAGAAACCTGCAAGGGCGGTGTCGGTGGACGCTCCTGGTTCCTCGAGGGCCAGGTCGCATAGCCCCGATAGCCGTCCCGGGTCTTCGGCGTCGGAGAGGCCTGCCAAGCATCCTCGTGTCGAGATGGAGTCTCCTGGACACGTAAGTGCTGTTGTCCTCGTGGACTCTCCTCAGAGGGAGCCGACGCCGTCGGGGCCCGAGTCCGGGGGCTGCTGGGTCTCCTGAGCTCAGATTCAAGTTGACAGCCTTGGAGAGCAGCTTCGCTGCCTTCATGGAACAGCAGCGGGCATTGATCGCCGGTCTCACCGGTGCATCTGCCCCGACCACCGGGACCTCAACGTTCAAGTCAACCCCGGAGGACGAGCCGATCCTCGAGTCCATGCGGGCTCGAGTCGATCCTCGGCCACGGTCTCCCTCGGCCTCCCTTTCGGGACCGAGGTCGTCGACGCTGGCGTCGGGGCGGAGGGCATCGGTGCCTGCCCGACCGGAGCCGCTCGATTCCTCCTCCGAGGAGTCGGGCTGGGAGACGGAGGACGAAGAGTCACCCGATACTTTTCGGACTCGGTGTGTCCCATCGGACTCGCCGGAGTCCAAACCTCGGAGACGATCCCCACCGGAGGATACCCGGTTCTCGGACTTCGTGCGGGATATGGCCAAGGCCTTGGCCTTCCCCGCGGATCCCGAGGAGGAGCCTCGAGCCGAGGAGCTCGAGGTCCTCCAGTATGACTCTCCCCCGAAGGAGGCCTTTACTGTTCCGGTTCCTCCAATGCTGGAGCGGCTGCTCTTCTGCATGTGGGAGAACCCGGCCTTGATGCCGGTGTTAAGCAAGCGGGTCGATTCAATCTATCGAGTCCGCAAGAGCCCCGGGTTCCAAAAGGCACAATTACCGCACCACTCCATGGTTATGGAATCGGCCATGCATCGACTGAAAAGTCAGAAGATGCACTCCTCAGTGCCTCCCGGCCGGGAGGCCCGGAACCTGGATGCCCTCGGTAAGAAGTGCTTCCAGGGCTCTGTTTGCTTGCCGTGTCCAGACTTACCAGCTCTACACGGGCATGTACCTCCGAGACCTGGCAAAGGAGATTGCCGGGTTCTCTGCTGGTCTCTCCGAGGAACCTTTGCAGAGGTTCCAGGCCTTGTCCACTGGTATTCGGGAGTGCTCGAAGTTTATCTCTCGAGCAGCCTACGATGGCTTCGAGGCTTCGGCCCGAGTAGCCTGGGCCGGCATCGATGCCCGCCGACAGGCTTGGCTACAGTCATCCGACCTCGAGCCATAGGTACAGGACAAGTTGGTCGATGTCCCCTGTCGGGGTGAAAACCTTTTTGGCAAACCCATGGCTGAAAAGGCTGCTGAGCTCGAGACAGAGACTCTCACCAGGACTAGGCTGTCCAGAAAAACCTCTGCCCCTTCTCAGAAAAAGAAGGGCTCGGGAAAAAAGACCTTTTACCCGAAGAAGTCATCTGCCTATAAACAATACCCTCATTATCAGGCCTCTGCAGCTCCCCAACAGGGTCAGCAGGCCAAGGGGCAGGGTCATGGGCCCCGTAGGCAGAAGGCCCCCAAGCCACCAACACCGGCCCCTGCTCAGCAGGGTGGGGGTTTTTGACTCAGAAAGGCATAGCCTCTTCTCCTCAGCTGGCTTCTCTCAGCACAGGAGGCCGGCTGGCCCACTTTGCCCACAGGTGGTCAGCCGTCACATCAGATACCTGGGTTCTTCATATAGTCCAGAAGGGCTATCTTCTCCATTTTCATCAGGTATCTCCCTCCTATTTTCCAGGGGAGCCTCCAAGACTCCCTCTGCACAGGGACCTACTCCTTCAGGAGTTAGCAAGTCTGCTAAAGGATCAGGCTGTGGAACCGGTGCCTCACCACCTGAGAGGTCACGGCTTTTATTCCAGGTACTTTCTGGTACCAAAAAGAACAGGAGGCCTCAGACCCATCCTAGACTTGTGCAACTTCAACAAGTTCCTGGAGAGGGAAAAGTTCAAGATGCTTTCCCTTGGAATCCTGCTGCCCTACCTCCAGCAGGGAGACTGGCTATGCTCCTTAGATCTAAAGGATGCGTATACTCACATCCTTATTCATCCAGACCACAGACAATATCTCAGGTTTGTTGTGAGGGGAAACCACTATCAGTACTACCCTTTGGCCTGTCCTCCGCTCCCAGGGTGTTAACCAAGTGCCTGGCAGTGGTGGCGGCCTACCTGAGGCTTCAAGGTCTTTTTGTGTTTCCGTACCTGGACGACTGGCTCATAAGGGGCCAATCTTCCCAGGAGACCAATCAAGCCACCCTTCGCACTGTGGCTCTGCTTCAGCACTTGGGGTTTGTCATAAACTTCGCAAAGTCCACTTTGCTCCCGTCCCAGAACTTAGAATTCATAGGAGCCAGACTAGACACTCTTCAAGCGAGGGCTTTTCTGCCTATGGACAGAGCCCACAGGCTGATGGATCTGGCCAGGCAGTTTCGCAGCAATTCCCTGGTCTCTGCCAGGCAATTCATGAGACTACTCGGCCATATGACTTCCATGGTTCATGTCACCCACAATGCCTGCCTGCACATGCGGCCTGCTCAGTGGAGCCTTCGCACTCAGTGGCATCAGGCCACGGGGAGCCCAGTGGACTCAGTAAACATATCGGACCTGCTAGTCTCCTCTCTGCAATGGTGGCTTCATCTTCCGAATCTGGTACTCGGAGTGGTTTTTCAATCCCCTCCGCATTCTCAAGTGCTGACGACAGATGCTTCTCTTCTTGGATGGGGAGCACATTGCCAAGGGACATGTACTCAGGGTCTCTGGACCCCTTGGGAGGCTGCTCAACAGATAAACTTCCTGGAGCTACGGGCGATACGCCTAGCTCTGAGAGCCTTCTCCCACCTCGCCTCTCACCAGTCTGTACTGGTCCAGACGGACAATCAAGTTGCCATGTTCTACGTGAACAAACAAGGAGGCACAGGCTCCTTCCTTCTATGTCAGGAGGCACAGCAGCTGTGCTCTTGGGCTGTCAATCACGGAATCCTCCTCAAAGCTGTCTACCTCCCAGGTCAAGAAAATTACCTGGCAGACAGACTGAGCAGGATCCTGCAACCACACGAATGGAGGTTGAACCCGTTGGTGGTTCAGCAGGTCTTTCTCAGGTGGGGCCTCCCCACCATGGATCTTTTCGCCAGTCCTCTGAACCGGCAACTCCCGAGATTTTGCTCCAGACAACTGTATCCTCTCAGAGTAGCAGCGGATGCGTTTCTGATCTCGTGGTCCACAGGCCTACTGTCTGCATTTCCTCCCACGCCACTAGTGTCCAGAACGCTGTTCAAAGTCCTCAAGGACGGGGCTTCATTGATCCTGATAGCCCCCAGGTGGCCGAGGCAACCGTGGTTGCCGCTTCTGCTGCAGCTAGCGGTGGACACCCCTCTTCCTCTGGGGTTTCAACACGATCTCCTGTCTCATGATCAGGGGACTCTCTTGCACCCCAACCTCCAGTCCCTTCATCTGATGGCCTGGCTGCTGAAAGGGTAGTCCTGGTTCCCTTACTACTGCCTCGAGAGGTGGAAGATGTGGTCTTGGCCTCTAGGCTACAATCCACCAGGAAATCCTATGCTCTTAAGTGGCGTAGATTCTCCGCATGGTGTGCTCAGCACAGCGAGAATCCCTTCTCGTGCTTGGTAGCGGGAGTATTGCAATATTTGCTTTACCTCTCCAATCTGAACCTTAAGTCTAACTCTGTCAGAGTTCACCTTAGTGCTCTCTCAACGCACCACTCGCCGGTGGACGGTAGGCCTCTTTCCAACCACCCTTTGGTGGCTCGTTTTCTCAGAGGCCTCCTTCTGCTTAAGCCTCCTTTGCGTCCACCGGCCCCTGAGTGGGATCTGAATGTGGTCTTACAGCGGATTACTTGTCCGCCTTTTGAACCTATGGCTACCCACCCTCTCCGTTTTCTCTCCTGGAAAACCTTATTTCTGGTAGCTCTTACCTCTGCTAGGCGAGTGAGTGAACTTCAGGCACTAGTGTCTGATCCTCCTTACACTAGGTTCTACAGGAATAGGGTAGTCTTACGGACTCACCCTAAGTTTCTTCCTAAGGTTGTCTCCCCTTTTCACCTCAATCAGGAGGTGGTTCTTCCGACCTTCTTTCCCAGGCCGCATGCCAACTGGGCTGAGATGGTCCTGCATACCCTGGACTGTAGGAGGGCGTTGTCCTTCTACCTTGACCGTACGCGTTAGCACCGGAGGGCTGTTCAGCTCTTTGTTTCTTTTGACCCCAATAAGTTGGGGCTTCCTGTCTCCAAGCATACTTTGTCCATATGGGTCGCTGACTGTATCGCCTGGGCTTATGGGGCAGCCGGCCTCTCGTTGGAGGGTCGAGTCACGGCTCATCGTGTCAGGGCGAAGGCTGCGTCAGTGGCTCATCTCCGCTCTGTTCCGTTGGCAGACATCTGCCGGGCCGCTACTTGGTCTTCAAGCCAGACTTTTGCGGCCCATTACTGCCTTGAGAGGGAGTCCCGCAGGGACAGTGCTTTCGGACAGGCAGTACTCCATAATCTCTTTGGGGTTTAGGCAACTCCTACCCTCCGGCCCTGGTGTTGGGCTTCCGGTTGGGGGTGGTCTCAGAGAAGATTCCTTCCTTACGTGCTGACGAGCTAGAGGGAGCTCATTTTTTCCGCTTGAGGTCTCCGGTAGCCTTAAGCTGGGGAGTCCCATATGTGAGGACTGACTTCCTGCTTGGTCCTGGAGAAAGAGTAGTTACTCACCTGTAGCAGGTGTTCTCCAGGAGCAGCAGGAATCAGTCCTCACAACCCTCCCTCCTCCCCTTGGAGTTGCAGTCATATGATTTGTTTTTGCTAATTATTTTGCTGTATTTTAGCTATGTCATCAGACTGAGCAAGATGGCACCCTTGGGCGGGAAGGGGACCGCGCATGCGCGCTGCAATTTCCAAAGGCTTTCTTTGAAAGCTGGGGAAATGCTCTGTCGGCGCCGACGTCACCCATATGTGAGGACTGATTCCTGCTGCTCCTGGAGAACACCTGTTACAGGTGAGTGAGTACTCTTTCTACATGCAGCACTGTCCTTTTAAAGCCCTGAGATGGTCCCCGTGTAATGACAAGGTGGATGGGGGTGGCGCTTACCACTGTTTGCTGCTGTATTTTCATTTAGGTTATATGGAGAAGGGAACAAGTAGCATAGGAAAGAGTTTTGAGGGAGGAGTACAGTTTTTTTGTTTATTTTTAAATTTTATTTTTATTTACATTTTTACATGAACACCCAAGCATTCACATGAATGAACCAAGAAAAACATGGAATAGACAAAATAGCAAAGTAAAACTAGAAAGGAAAAAGAAAAAATAATCCATATATTTATTTATTTATTTAAACAGCTCTTCTATACCGCGCTCTTTATTATCAGTGCGGTTTACAGTTAACAATTTGACTCTAGGACATGATCAGATCTGACCTGAGTTTACATATAACAAGGAAAGTAACATGGGATTGAACTGGGGAAACTATGTACATTTTAAGCAGAGAAAGATGTATGTTGGTATTCTATTTACAATAATGTACCTCTGAAGCAGTACAACTGCTTGATTACAAATACTAGTCCATAAGAGGAAAATCGGGGAGGCACCAAGAAAACTAATAAAACAAGATCCCCAATTAGAATCATAGTCGAGCCCTTGCTATAAAAAAAAAAAAAGACTAAACAAAAAAAGACAGGCAGAGACTTAAGCATCAGCTGTATGGGAGAAAAAAGCAACTTCAGTATCTTCCCTTGCTGTAAGAAACTCAAGTAGCTGCTTGGGCTCAAAGAAAAGAAAATGTTTACCTTGATAGGAATTATAACAGCGAGAAGGCAATTGTAACAAAAAGGTAGCCCCCATAGACAGGGTCCTGGCCTTATAGGCCAGAAACTCCTTCCTCTGTAACTGGGTAACCTGAGACAAATCAAGAAAAATGCAAACCTGAGAGCCCAGGAATTTCTCATTTATATTCCTAAAAACAACGAAGAATCAAAACCTTATCCGATTCTAATGCTAGGGTAACAAGCATAGTGGTTCTCTCAGTTATCGCTTCCAGGGAACTTTCCAGAAACCCATTTAAGTCACCAGTCCTTAAGGATACATCCTCCAAACCTGGTCCGGCAAGATCACCAACGCCGATGGACAGATATTGAGCCCTGGTCAGGGGAGGCAAATGCTCCTGTGGGATCTCAAGCACCTCACAGAAGTATTTCCTCAGCATTTCCAGGAGATTTTGGAAAATTCAATAACCGAAGATTATTCCTCCGTGCTTGGTTTTCCAGATGTTCTGTCGTCTTAGCCAGTAAAGTCCTGTCTTTAATCAGAGCCACATGCTCCTCTTGGAGGTGTCCAAGATCTTCTTTAAGTTGAGAAATAACACCCGCCTGTTGCTCTTGAACTCTGGAAGCCTCAGAAATATTCATTTTCATACTAGAAAATTCAGTACTCACTGTGCCCACAACAACAGATGATGTAGAAGTCAAAGCAGTTATGGCATCCAACAGCACGTCTAAAGTAATAACAGCAGGTTTAACCAAACCCCGACTAGCTGGAAGCTGCACTCCTCCAATCCCCATCAGCTGCTGCTCAGCCGCGGGAGAAGTTGAACTAGCTACAAAAGCCCCAGCTGACTGTTGAAATGATCCAAGGTGCAAAGCTGAAAACACCGACAAATCCGCTTCCTTTCCCCGCTCCGGCATACTCTTCAGTAAGCTGGGGGGGGGGGAGAGAGCCCTACATCTGGTAAAGATAAGCTTCCAGGCTGAATCGGGGGAACACGCTGCTCCCGGACAAAGACACCCCTGATGCGCCCAGCAGCGCTGAGGCATCCTCATGCGGTACTGGCGAAGACGCCGCTCCAGGGCCAGCAGCAACAAATCCGAAGAGATACAGAGTCCTCTGACCGGCAGCGGGAAGCAACGCCGAACCTGAAGGTAGAATGGCCTGCTTCCTTTTCCTCTGCCCCATCACAGAAACGAGCACAGGGTTTGCACCCGCAGTTGGAATCCGATCAATGCAGAGCTACTACTCTGAGACCACTTCTTGCCGCCATCGTGCCTCCCCTCTTTCAGGAGTACGGTTTTGATGTTTATTTCTACTAGGCTCATGGAGAATGGGTACAAGTTGCTATACAGGTTGTACAAAACACCTGATTTATTGCACTAGTGGATATCAGGGGGGCAGAGAGGAATGTTGGAGATGGTATGGGTGAGTAGAGAAGCTGATGCATATTTGGTGGGAAAGTCTATCAATACAAACACTGTAGGGCTGGGGTCTTTGCTTGGATGAATGATATGATAAGGTGAGTCTGCTACTATAACCTTAGGTGTTCCTTTTGCAAAAACCTCCAGATGGGGGATTGGAGGTTGGTTTGAGAAAGGTAATGTTGGGGTGTATTGGAGTAATTGGATGTGAGATTGCAAAATGTTGGGGTACAAAGTGCCTGACAAAGCACAATTGCAACAGACTATAGACAGTATATCAGCTAAGCAGACTTAATGTATGTAAGCATGAGTGGGTGGGCAAGTTTGAAAATACTTTGGCCCCTGTTGCCAAATGGATGAAGAATAAGGAGGGAGGGAGGAGTGGCCTAGTGGTTGGGGCAAGGTTACTACAGGCTGGAAGGTCGGTGGTTCAAATCCCACTAGAGGACAGCAAGCTTGGGCCGGAAGGACTGGGGTTTCTAGTCCCACAGGTGCTCCTTGTGGTCTTGGGCAAGCCACTTAACCCTCCATTGCCCATGTTCCCTGTAAGTATTAGTGTATGTGTCTCATATCCCTCGTGTTAAATGTATCCCCCAATTGTGTTGTGACCACTTTGAAGGATAAGGTGGTATACAAAACTGTCTAAATAAATAAATCTAAAAGGGGTGTCTACATAGAGAGAAGAGGTTAAACAGAAACAGGTTAGCCCCTGAATATAATTATAAAGCTGTTCATAATGCAGATGATGAATGACATTTGGTTAAATTTAAATCAGTAATATGTATTGATGGAAGGAATGGTTGGTCCTATTGGTTAGTTTGGGCTGGGGATGGATGGGGTGGAAAGGAGGGGAAGATGCTTGAGGGAGGGAATATTTCTGAAGTTCGTTTAGTCCTCTATATTGTACAGTTGTGGTCAACATTATTGGCACCCTTGCATTTTAGGTATACTGTGTACAGTATCTTGAGAAATAATTTGAAATATTCTAACTGTATGTCATAATATTTTAAAAGTATGTTCAAAGATATATACAACAATAAAAGAGGTCTGTGCAACTTAGATGTAGTTTCTAAGAGAAAAAAAAATATGACCTGGACAGGATTAATGGCACCCTTCACTAATATTTAGTTGTACAACCCTTGGCAGTGATGAGAGCCTCCAAATGTTTCTTGTAGTCATCTGTAAGTTTTGTATATCTGTTTGCTGGTAGGTTTTCCTACTCTTCAACTGCAATTTGTTCCAGCTCATGAATATTAGTAGGAGTCCTTTTTCCAATGGCAGATTTCAGCCCTTCTCCAGGAACAAGCTAGAAGTTAGTCCTCACAAATAGGTGATGTCTGCACCAACGGAGCCCGCACAGATCCACTCCCCAGCTTTCAGGAGATACACTGCGCATGCGCTGTCACCTTCCCGCTCAAAGCTGCCATGCTGCCTCAGTCTGTCTTTTTCTATGGAGCCCTGCAGATGTTCGTCTGTGCACCTTGCTGAAAAGTAGGATTTTCGACCCTTGTATTGGTAATTTTTTTTTCCATTCAAGTGCTCGATTCGATCACCTTCCCTGCCCGAGTCTTCGCCTTGGTGTCCAGTTTTTTGCTCGGTTATTTTTTTCTTTATCTTTATTTTTCTTTCTTTATTTTATTATCTTATTTATTTATTGGAACTTTTACAATAAACATAGGGAATTCAGAACAATGAATATTGTAAGGTTATTAACGTAACTATATACAGCAGGCTGATAGTTTAGCAGGGATTTTTTATTTTATTTATTTCACATTTATATACCGCATCTTCCAAGAGTTCAGTTGCGGTTTACAGTTAACAATAATTAACAAATCAAGTTTGTTTTACATGGAACATTGCAATAATACAGAACTTATTTACAAGGAACATCATATAAAGTAAAGAACGAACAATGTGGTATAATACCGAACAGTGTGGAAACTATATACAAGTTATATGAATATATATACATGGATTACATGGGGGAGGTCAGAAGATCATCATTGGAGAGTGCTATCTGTATAGGTTAAAGGTTTATTGCATAGAACAACCGAATTGTCTATTTAACCTTTGTCTATTGTAGATATTGAGTTATTTGTGTTATAATGTTTGGTGAACAGATAGGTTTTCAGTTTCTTGCGTAGTTCTGTGATCTCTGTTAGCTTTCGTAGCTCCTCTGGAAGGGAATTCCAGATAGTAGGGGCTATGTGCGAAAATGCTCTATTGTTTGTTGATTTGTGGGCTTTTGTGAAATCTTTCGGGATTTTTAATCTGCCTAGTTGTCCTTTTCTGTGTGTAGGCTTAGCTGGTTCTTTGTGTATTAAGTTACATAACATGGGTGGGGCCAAAGCATATAAGGCTTTGAATGTTGTTATTATTGTTTTGTAGATTATTCTACTTTGAATTGGTAACCAATGAAGGGAGGCTAGTATTGGTGATATGTGTTGAAGGGAATTGATTTTCAATGTGATTCTAGCTGCAGCATTTTGTGCGAATTGCAATCGTTTTATACTTTGTTTTGTTAAGCCTATTAGGATTAGATTGGCAAAGTCAAAGTGTGGGGTTATTGTAGCTTGTATTATGTTGATAAAGTCCTGTGTGAAAACTAGTGGACGGAGTTGTTTAAGAGTTTTAAGTTTGAAATAGATTTTCTTTATGGTATTGCTGATGTGAGTTTCCATCGTAAGGTGTGTATCTAGCATGACACCTAGATATCTTATTTCTTTTTTTATTTTGATTTCTTGGTTTTGGAGTCTTATGTGTGATGGAGGGATATAGGTTCTGTTCTTGGTTACGATTAGAACTTCGGTTTTAGCGTGATTGATGTGGAGATTTTGTGTTTTTAGCCAAGTTGTGACTTCATTATAGCAATCCGATAAGAGTTGAAGCGGTAGGTTGGGAATTGTGAATGGAATATAGAGCATAATATCATCTGCGTAGAGATGATATTTTACTCCAAAGCTTTTGAATATGTTGCAGACTGGTTTTATGTAAATATTGAAAAGTAGAGCTGACAGCGCTGAGCCTTGAGGTAATCCAATTTCTTGCTTGTAGGTGGTGGAGTTTTGATTTCCAATTCTTACATTTTGTGTTCTATCAGTTAGATAGGATGAGAACCATTTGTGTACTGTAGAGTTTAATCCTATTTGTTTTAAGTTATTGAGCATTATTGTGTGGTGTACGCTATCGAACGCAACTGATATGTCGATGAACAGTAGGATAAATGCCTGTTTAGGATTGTCAATCTCTCTTAGGAGTGCATCTATTAAAACTGTGAGGAGTGTTTCCACTCCATGGCAGGGCCGAAAGCCATATTGTTGCTCATCAAGAGGATAGGATGAGTCAAGAAAATCTTGTGTTTGTAATTGAACTACTTTTTCAATTATTTTGGCCAAAAAAGGTATGCTTGATATGGGTCTATATGACGTTGGGGATGTTTTATCCAGTTTGCTGTTTTTGAGGATTGGCCGGATTTGTGCGTGTTTAAGAGATGGTGGGAGGTAGCCTTGGGTAAGTGAGAGGTTTACTATTGAGAGAATGTAGGGCAATAAGATTGGTAGTGTGTTTTTTATCCAAGTTACTGGACATGGATCTAGATAAGACGTTGTGGTGTTGAGGCCAGAGATGATGTTTTTTAGTGTCTCTTTAGTTATAGGATGGAACTCTAACCATTCGTTTGTATGTTGGTGTGACAAGAAAATAGTGTTTATAGGTATTGATGGCAATTTTGCTTTGTTTTGATAATGTTGGGCTAAAGTTTGAACTGAGATGTCTGTGATTTCGCTGTCAGAAGTTTGGGGGTTGGTTAGATTTCTGACAATGGAGAATAACTCTCTTGGTCTGTTATATGATTTTGAGAGTATTTTGGCATAATATTCTTTTTTTGTGCTATCCAAGGTATCTTTGTATTTAGTGAGTAGATTATTGTATATTTCTTTGTGTATCGTCAATTTGGATTTACGCCAGTTATGTTCTAGTTTTCTAAGGTTCCTTTTCATCTGATTTAGTGTAGTATTGAACCATGGTTTGGCATTGGTGTTAGAGTGGTTACTCTTTTTGTGTATTTGATTAGTTTTGGCGGCATTGTAGATGGTGTCATGCCAGTTTTTGACAGTGTTATCTAAATTCGTCTCTGTTGTGACGAGGTGGGGGATTGTTAAGTCAATAAATTCATCATTGTTAAACTTTTTAAATCTTGTGGTTGTGACATTTCTGATGTAGTTGTTAGTATTAGTGGATGGATATGTAAGGTTTAGTTTAATAATGTGGTGATCTGACCAGGGTATTTGAGTGCATTCAACTGAATTTGGGTTGATTAGTTTGAAGAGTGAGTTAGGGAGAAGGACAAGATCAAGAATTCCACCTTTGATGTGCGTAGATGTGTTTATTATTTGATGATATTCTATGTCGGAGATAGTATCAAAGAATAGTTTAGATTCCGATGTTGGTAGCGAGGGAAGGTTGAAATCTCCTAGCATCATTATGGGGTGTTGTTCAGTTGAGGAGCTGAGGAGTTCAATGAGAGAGTCAATGCAGTCTGGTTTTTGGTTTGGGGGCCTATATACCAAGCAAAGTTTCATGAAGCCAATATTTATTAATAGTGTGTCTATGTTGTCAGAAATATTGGATTGTATTGCTTTGGCGCATAGTACCTTTTTTGTCATCATTAAAACACCTCCGCCTTTTCTGTTAGTTCTATGTTTATAGAAGGTGTCATAGTCTTCTGTATTAAGTTGGTTTATGTAGACTGAATCGGTATCTGAGAGCCAGGTTTCTGTAACGCATAATATGTCTGGTTTTAGGTCGGATATTAAATCATTAAATATAGGTAGTTTGTTTTTCATCGACCTTGCGTTGATAAGAATACATGAGAGGGAAGGTGTATTATTTATGTGTGTTCCCTTGAGTGTTTGTAGTGTGTTTATTTGTTTTATGTGAATCAGTCTATGTAAATTTGATCTGGGATGGTTATTTTGATAAATGTGTCCAATTTGGTAGTTGTTTCGCATGTGTGTATGAATAATAGGGATTGTTTTGTGGTTTAAGCTGTTTAGGCTTAGGGTTAAGTCAATGGCTAGTATTGCTAAGACTAAGCCAATATAGAATATTTTCATTTTTTTGATGTTTGAGCGTGGCATTTTTAAAGGGTTGGTGTTGGTGGAGCTAAGGAGTAATATAGTAGGGTAAGTAGATGTGAGCAAGGTATTCCAATGGGGATTTGGAGTATGCAGGAGTTGTAAGTAGAGCTGCTAGAAACAGTATCAATCCTGATTGGTATAAGCTACTGACAACAGTATATTATTGTGATTGTAACTGATAGTAAACCTGGTAGATGATAATATGCTACTGGTAACAGTATATGCTACTGACAACAGTATATGACAACAGTATATGCTACTGACAACAGTATATTATTGTGATTGTAACTGATAGTAAACCTGGTAGATGATAATATGCTACTGGTAACAGTAATAGATTGATTGAGAGGTACTGGGTGGCTAGTTTCTGACAATGTTTATGATTAATAAGGTATTACTGGCAACAGTAATGAGATATTATACTACTGGGAACAGTAATGACAATAGTAATAACAGCTGACAAATAATGAGATAATATACCACTAACAACAGTAATAAATTGTTTGAGAGATTTCTAGCTGGTTAGCTGCTGGTAATTGTTTCAATTGATAGAATACTCTTGATAACAGTAATGTGTACTACTGACGATAGAGCTATAAGAAATGACTATTTGTAAGCTGGTTACAGATAACTGACAACAGTACTGACTGTAGATATATTACTGACAACAGTAATAATGTGGAATAATGTTAACTATTTGCAGGTTGTCTACTGACAACGGTGCTGGTTAGATACACTACTGACAACAGTACTAAAAATGATAAGATGCTAATTATTTACAGTCTGACTACTGACAACAGTCCTGGTGGAAGATATGCTGTTGATGATAGTAATAGCGTATGTGTTAGGTTCTGTGTTGCAAGCTGCTGACTTTATACTGATTGTGGAATTATACTTGCTGTGCTGGGAGAATCTTAGAAGGGCATGAGGTGCTCGCGCTCTGCCGTGCACGGCTTGGATGATGATTCCTCGTTGAGTGTAGGCGGTCTGGTGGCAGCAAGGCTCAGTCCCTCCAGAGCCTGTGACTGGGAAGAGGGCTGCTGGACGTTGGCGCTCGTGCTGGGCTCAACCCTGATCGGGGAGCTTCCAAGATGGCTGCAGATACGAGTGGCTGATGAGACTGGATAGCGTAGCTTGGTGATAGAGTGGATTGACGAAGGACTTGTGTTATTCTTAGTAGAATGTTCTCTCGGTGTACAATGGTGATTGTAGTGCCGTGCCTAAGGGCCACGCCAAAGGGCCCTCTGGCGAGGTCCTCAGGCGCGGGCCCGACAGGCGCGGGCCTGCCTGTCGGCGATGCTTTAAATATGCGGCCTTTGTTCCTCCCACAGCCCCGATTGGGCCGGAGGACCGAGAGGAGTGCTTGCTGGCCTGCTCGGCGCTTCAACCCCCGATCGGGTCAGCAGTAGATGGTCGCTGGGTTGCAAAAGGCTTTTCCCGCCGATGGCAGTGCTTTAAATATGCCGCCTTTGTTCCTCCCACAGCCCCGATTGGGCCGGAGGACCGAGAGGAGTGCTTGCTGGCCTGCTCGGCGCTTCAACCCCCGATCGGGTCAGCAGTAGATGGTCGCTGGGTTGCAAAAGGCTTTTCCCGCCGATGGCGGTGCTTTAAATATGCCGCCTTTGTTCCTCCCACAGCCCCGATTGGGCCGGAGGACTGAGAGGAGTGCTTGCTGGCCTGCTCGGCGCTTCAACCCCCGATCGGGTCAGCAGTAGATGGTCGCTGGGTTGCAGAAGGCTTTTCCCGCCGATGGCGGTGCTTTAAATATGCCGCCTTTGTTCCTCCCACAGCCCCGATTGGGCCGGAGGACCGAGAGGAGTGCTTGCTGGCCTGCTCGGCGCTTCAACCCCCGATCGGGTCAGCAGTAGATGGTCGCTGGGTTGCAAAAGGCTTTTCCCGCCGATGGCGGTGCTTTAAATATGCCGCCTTTGTTCCTCCCACAGCCCCGATTGGGCCGGAGGACCGAGAGGAGTGCTTGCTGGCCTGCTCGGCGCTTCAACCCCCGATCGGGTCAGCAGTAGATGGTCGCTGGGTTGCAAAAGGGATGGGGTCAGATGGGTTTCAAGGGGGGTGGTGAGAAGTCGTAGGGTTTCAGGAGTGAGGTCAAGAAGGTGGTTTATTGTCAAAATGTTTTTTGAAGAGGTGTATCCTGAGTTGTTTACGAAAAGCAGTGGAGGAACTTCTGTTTGGTAGAGTTTGTTGAGGAGCTGGTGGGATAGTGTCCAATTCAGTCAATGTGCATTTTTGTGCCATTTTGGCGCATCACCGCGATGTGGAGGGCCATGTCATGTCCATCCATGCCTTGATGAGACGTTCGTCTGGTCGTCTCCTTTTGCGGCCCTCGGTCCACCCACCGTCGGTGGCGTGGGACCTCAACATGGTCCTTGGGAAGCTTATGGGAGCTCCCTTCAAGCCATTGGCGACGTGCCCTCTCAATTACCTTTCTTGGAAGGTCGTCTTCCTGATGTTGCTCATCTCCGCCAGGCAGGTAAGTGAGCTGCAAGTATTCATAGCGCACAAACCCTGCACCACGTTCCATAGGAATAGAGTAGTTCTTCAGACACATCTGAAGTTCCTGCCAAAGGTGGTTTCAGCGTTTCATCTGAACCAGGAGGTGGTGCTGCCAACCTTCTTTCCAAAGCCTTATGCCTCCAGAGCGGAGGTGTCTCTACATACAGTGGACTGTAAAGTTCCCTGGCTTTTCTATATCCAGAGGATGCAGACTCATTGCCAGTTGACACAGCTCTTCGTGTCCTTTGATCTCAATCGCCTGGAAATAGTTGTCTCCAAATGTATACACTCCCGGTGGGTGGCCGATTGCATTGCGTTCACCTACCAGCAGACAGAACTCTCGCTGGAACATCTTATAACAGCCCACAACGTGCGTGCCATGGCGGCCTCTGTAGCCAACCTGCAGTCAGTGCCCTTGGTGGACATCTGCCGGGCAGCCACCTGGTCCTCTGTGCACACCTTCGCAGCACACTACTGCCTGGAGGAGTCCTTCTGCAGTGACAGTGCCTTTGGCTAGGTGGTACTCCACCACGTTTTCGGGGAACAATGCAACTTCTTCCCTCCAGACCTCTGTATCCAGGCTACCGGAGTAGGGCTTGCATCCCCGATGCTGTTTCCACAGTGTTAGACTTCCAGCCATTCAGCGCCCCCATTTGTTCCTTCTTAACCAAACGGAACTAGTAGAAAAAGAATGATTTAAAATTAGCAAAGGTGTTCAACAATGCTGCATACTTTCTCCCTACCTCTTTAATATGCAGAACAAATTATCAGAGAAGTGGGACTGAAGACAACCAAGCTGTGAAGATTGGTAGAAAGCTCATCAACAATTTTCACTATGCTGATACCATATAGCTGGCTGAAAATGAAGACTATCTGAAACATTTGCTTCTCAGGATCAAGGAACATAGTCTTAAAATGGGCCTGTTCCTTAATGTAAAGAAGATGAAGATCCTGTTAACTGGCAAAATCAATAAATTCATCATTGATTGAAAAGAAATTGAAATAGTTGACAACTTATCCTACTTGACTCAACAATCAATAGAGAAAGGACAAGCAGTCAAGAAATTCGATGACGCTTTGCTCTTGGCAGAATGGCTGTGGAGGACCTCAACAAGATTCTCAAGTGCAGAGAAGTCTCTGTCCATACAAAGATTCAACTTGTACAAGCCATGGTATTTTCAATAAAACAACTACTTCTGGTCTCTCTCTGAGCTAGTGACCCAAAAAAATTCAAAAATGAAAAACGTTCAATTCTATCAACATAGAACCAAAAACTAATAACCTCTATGGTTTATCTCTGGTAGTTATTTACTGAATTATTTCTACTACTAACAGAGGTCTCAGACTTTTTGCCACTTATTTGCAGACTAATAATACGTCTAACTGTAGTGCCTAGTAGCATCAACGACCTCCAATGTATATTTTACATTACTACTGCCAAGACGAGAGCATACAAGACTTAGAGAACTTTACACTTCGCTTAGTTACTAATCTATTATAGATGCTTTATATTTTTGACCACATAGCTTTGTTCAATAAAAATCAAGCGCTTAGCTTCTGCTTGAATTTCTTCTCTCCTTTCACATCCCGCTCTCTGATCCCAACGCCTCACCCTGGCGCCTATATGGCGTTTCACTTTGATCGTTTCTTCAGGGGATCAATAACTGTGATCTCGACTTCAAATCTCCTACAAAATAAAACCCATATCGATAACCACCTATTCATTCAAACTACCATCAAATACTCAACTCCTCATCCCACCGATAGCTTCTTACCAACAATACTCCTGCTGCACACACCACACATCAATTCAATACCGGCGACTCCATTAAATGAATCTTTCATACAGGTTGCCTCGTAAAAGACGCCGTGCATGCGGGTTAGAGGTTAGCGCTCTGCTTTTAAAGCGCTCTCCACTATTCTATCATTACCCTCCCACCTAATAATAGTATGGTCATCTCCAGTATTAACAAACAAAACTATCTTCTAGTAGTCCTGACTAACAGCAACATACTCGTTGCCAAAACTGCTTGGGGCAAACTGATTATCACAAGTATTCTCCGTTCTATATCAACTAACCCACATTGCTATCAGTTCCTCCCATACCTTTAAAAATTTTTTTAATTTTTTTTAATATTACCTTAAAACATCCATGTGTATGCTATACACTTTCAAAAAAAACATATACCATTTAACACTATTATCATCTTCATAGCAACAAATGATCCTCATACACAAGATGACCAATCTATGCTAGCATTAAGACCCGTGAATTAATTTATGTGGGAAAAAAACAATTCGCCCCTTTAAAGTTAGGATGGGTGAACATAGGAGCCGTTTGAAATGTAAGGCGAAGGAAGTACTCTTAGTCCAGCATTGCATGATTAGGGAGGAGTAGCCTAGTGGTTGGGGCAAGGTACTTCAGGCCAGAAGGTCGGGGGTTCAAATCCCACTAGAGGACAGCAACCTTGGGCCGGAAGGACTGGGGTTTCTAGTCCCACAGGTGCTCCTTGTGGTCTTGGGCAAGCCACTTCACCCTCCATTGCCCATGTTCCCTGTAAGTATTAGTGTATGTGTCTCATATCCCCATGTGTTAAAAGTATCCCCCAATTGTGTTGTGACCGCTTTGATTGAAGGATAAGGCGGTATACAAAACTGTCTAAATTAATAAATGATCAAGGGACATGTTTTTGAACAATTACGATGTTTTTGTATAGATCAGGTGAACTCGGGATTAGCTGGTAAATCGCAGGACCAATCCCTGCTTTTCAGGGAACAGAAATGGATATTTACTTTAAAATCAATGACACTGAAGGGTGTCATTTAATGGAGTCGCCGGTAGTGAGTTGATGTGTGGCATGTGCAGTAGGAGTATTGTTGGTAAGAAGCTATTGGTGGGATGAGGAGTTGAGTATTTGGTGGTAGTTTGAATGAATAGGTGGTTATTGATATGGGTTTTATTTTGTAGGAGATTTGAAGTTGAGATCACAGTTATTGATCCCCTGAAGAAACGATCAAAGTGAAACGCGATATAGGCGCCAGGGTGAGGCATTGGGATCAGAGAGCAGGACGTGAAAGGAGAGAAGAAATTCAAGCAGAAGCTAAGCGCTTGATTTTTATTGAACATAGCTATGTGGTCATAAAGATATAAAGCATCTATAATAGCATTAGTAACTAAGCAAAGTGTAAAGTTCTCTAAGTCTCGTATGCTCTCAAGTCTTGGCAGTAGTAATGTAAAATATACATTGGAGGTCGTTGATGCTACTAGGCACTACAGTTAGATGTAGTATTAGTCTGCAGATAAGTGCCAAAAAGTCTGAGACCTCCGTTAGTAGTAGAAATAACTCAGTAAATAACTACCAGAGTTAAACCATAGAGGTTATTAGTTTTTGGTTCTATGTTGATAGAATTGAGCGTTTTTCATTATGGTATTTTCAATAACAGCATATGGATGCGAAAGTTGGACAGTGAAAAAGATAGGAAGAAAATCGATGCCTTTGAATTATGGTGCTGGCGACGAATACTGTATATATCATGGACTTCCCGAAGAATAAACCAGTCAGTACTAGAGGAGATCAAACCTAAACTTTCCTTAGAAGCTCAGATGACAAGACTTATGCTTTGGACACATCATGTGAAAAGAGATTGTTAGAGAAACACACAATGACTGGCAAGGTAGAAGGTCAACCCAAAAGAAGAAGGCCAGCAATGAGATGGATCGACACAATAACAGCAGCTATAGGTGCCACTCTATCAACAAAGAGCCGCCTGACTGAAGACCAACACAGTTTAGGTCAACTATCCATAGGGTCGCCATGAGTCGACACAGACTCGATGGCACTTAACAATCATCATTCTTTTGTATTTTTGGATGTATGTTTTGGGTCATCCTGCTGGAGGACCCATGATCTTCGACCCAGGTCTAGCTTTCTGACACTAGATAGCACATTTCGCTCCAAAATACCTTGGTGGTACTCTGACTTCATGATTCCTTTAACACATTCCAACCTCCAGTTCCTGAGACAGCAAAACAGCGCCACAGCATTATGGAACCTCCACCATATTTAGCTGTAGGAAGAGTGTGTTTTTCCTTATAAGCTTCATTTCTTTGTCTGGAAATGTATTGCTGGTCTGCATTGCCAAAGTGCTCAAGTTTGGTTTAATCTGTCCACCGAACATTTTCCCAGAAGGATTGTGGTTTCTCAAGGTGGGTTTGGGCAAAAATCAGGTGTGCCTTTTTATATCTATCTTTGTGCAGGTGGGGTCCTCCTTGGCCTTCGCTCATTAAGTCCTTCTTTGTTTAGTGCATGGCCTATGGTGCAGGTTGAAACTACTACTCCAGATTGTTCTAGGTCAGCCTTAAGCTCTTTGGATGTTATGCATGGTGTTTTTCTAACAGTTCGCACTAACTTTCAAAGACTTCATGGATTAACTTTCCTTTTCCACCACGTCCTGGGAGGTTCTTGCCAGTTCTATGAGCAGAAAACTTCTTAATAACTTTGCGAAGTATAGACACAGGAATCCCAAGGTCTTTGGAGATGGCCTTGTTACCCCTCTCTTGTCTTCACCATTGTGAAAATGGAACAGGAAGTGAATATGGCCATTTTAAACATTAGAGCCATCATTCATTGTTTGATTCAAGTCATGTGAGTACTAACAATTGATTACAGATGCATCTAATTTTACTGCAATGGGAATGTGGTGGTTCTGTTCAAACGGATTTGAATTGTTTGCCAGGGCATGATTATTGCTTATTTTGTGATTGTATTCACTCAAACTGAACCAAAGGGTATACATCCGCCTTCCTTTTATTCACGTAGCGACTTCTTTTATATCACTAGAAGGTCTCAGACTCTACAGCATTAAGCTAGAAAAATTCCAGCAATCCTGCTTTTTTTTGCATCAACGACCTTTGTTTATGCTGATTTTTCTTTCATTCGACATGGGTATTCATAAAAATGCTTGCACTCATTATATTCAAAAATCTCCAACAAGTGATCTATAAAATCCCAACGCCTCCAAGTAAAATGCTTCTGTATAGATACGGTTAAGGTGGGGACACTAGGTAGAACAAGGGAACAAGCATTGGTTGTGCGGGATCAAAAATGGATTTTTGATTTAAATTCTGTTATACCGAGCGGATTGAATGCTAACATTGAGTGGAGAGCGTGTGTTTGATCAAATAGTGGACTCGTTTTAAAAAATGAGTTTAAGAAATGAGTTTCATAACAAGTTTTAAAAATAAGCCAGAGAATTTAGGATAGTGGAGATACGGTGTAATTTAAGGAAGGATGAAGGAGACTAACATTTAAAGGACCTTGTTTCGTGACCATCAATAGTGGAAGGTAATGCAAGCTAATTAGGAGGCAGACATTTGACACCATCGAGTTTAAAAGACGGAGCAAGTGTATGACTCCGCATGCGCGGCGTCTGTTTGAAGAATCCAGTTGAGATAGTATGCGAGAGTGGTTGTACACGACATGGGCAGCATTTATCCGTCTTGAGGTATTTTCAAATAGGGTATAATTCAGTTATATGGATAGGATATACACTCAGAATATGGAAGTTTTTTTTTTTAAACTTTTATTTTCATTTTGCAACAAACAAAAGAAACAACACACCAAAGGAGACAAAACAAGTATACAATAAGGAAAAGTAAACCCAATTACCCCCCACCCCCATGCTTCTTCTCTAGCCGATTATGTCAGCATGTGAGCGCTTCCAAACAACAGTGATTATACATCAAAACGATCAAAAGAGTATCTACGATACAGAATGATCATGGGACAGAGATATATACAAATTTAGACAGTCAGATGAGAGCATTTAGCAGAATGTACATAGTCATTGAGCATCTTCCATTTAGACCGATGATGAGGAGTCTGAATGGGGGAAGCAAACATACGAGGTATTTGTTCATATTTACTGTAGAGACAGACATGATTCCACCATTCATTGGGGCTCAGATGGGAGCTATTTTTCCAGTATTTCGTAATTAGGGAAATAGCAATGCCAAGCATAAAGTCCAAAAGGAAGTAAGCCGTTTTTGGAAGAGAGGGGATCCCCGCAGCTGAGCGAAGTCCCACTATCCTCCAAGAAAGGGGCTCTTGAAAGTGCAAAATAGACTGAATACGACCCCAGACCCGACGCCAGTAATACTGTAGTGCGGGACATTCATACATAACATGAGGTAGTGAACCAATGGCCGCATGGCATGTCCAACAACTATTGCCCTGAGTAGTGTTCCATTTGGCTAATCTGTCAGGAGTGTAAAAACACCGGTGGGCTAGAAAGAAGAGTGTCTGAGTGAGTGAGGCGGATCGGGAAACCCGTGTCACTCTACTCCAGACAAGGCTCCATTGCTCCGGGGTCAAAGTCACATGCAATTCTCTCTCCCATGCTTTCTGCGCTATAGGGGTATCTCTAGTTATAGCATTACATAAGGTTTTGTAAAAATTGGATGCTACACCCGGTGAACTACCGATAGATCGGATAGTCTCCGACCAACCTTGTGTAGGGGATGCCGATGGCGGGAGCACCTTAGCACTCCGAAGGCAATGCTGAAGTTGCACCAACTGAAAGTAGTGTTTTGCTGGGAGACCAAATTCAATTTGCAATTCACTAAAAGTTTTCCAGCGACCTTCATGGAACAACTGGCTAGGAATCCAAATGCCCCTAGTGTACCAGGGGCTCCACGCCATCGGCTTATTTTGTATTCGAAATCGAGTATTGTACCAAAGCGGGAGCCTGTCTAACGGACAGAGTCGGGAGTCTAAAGATTGCATAAGAGTATTAAAGGCACCTAAAGTGTCTAAAAGCATTGGTGGATAGTGGGAGTCTGATGGGAGAGTCATACCAGGGAGAAAAGTAAGAGGAATCGGTTTGCAAAGGTCCTCTTCTATGTCTAGCCACACAGGTCTACTCGGTACTGGATCTTCCAGCCAACGAGCGCCTTGTTTGAGAAGAAAAGATTGATGGTACTTCAGGAAATCAGGGAATCTGACACCCCCATTTTCCTTAGCTGCTTGCAGCTTATGTTTCGCTATCCTAGGTGTCTTGTTTTGCCATAAGTATCTAGTCAGAAGGCCCTCTATATCTTTATATGTACGTCGAGGTAAGAGACAGGGCAACATTTCTAAAATATAATTCACTTTCGGAACAATCATCATTTTTATGGTTTCTAAGCGACCCCACCAGGTAAGTGTTAAAGGAGTCCAACGGTGAGTAAGCGCCCGGGCCTTAGAGGTTAAGTCTTTGGCATTGAAGGAGATAGTGTCTTCCAAAGGAGAACAATAGTGAACCCCAAGGTATTTGACCATGCGAGGTTGCCATAAAAAGGGGAAGGGTTGCATATCTGCCTGATGAAGCAAAGGATTTAATGGAAAGGCTACCGACTTGGTCCAATTTATCTTATAACCGGACAGTTGTGAATATTTACCAATTTGCTCTAGGACAGCCGGTACTGAGTCTATAGAGACAAAAAGCATAAGGTCATCAGCATACGCTGAAATTTTGATTTCCCTATGGGAGAAGGGGACTCCATGAATCTCCTCCGATTGCCGGATTAGTAAAGCCAAGGGTTCGAGTGCAAGATCGAAAAGAAGTGGAGACAGTGGGCATCCCTGGCGAGTACCGCGTTGAAGGGGAAAAGGCTGAGACTTTAAAGCATTGGCACATATACTGGCTGTAGGCTGTGCGTACATGGTGCGGAGACAACGGAGAAAACCTTCCCCGAATCCGTACCAGCGGAGGACTGCAAACAGGAAGGGCCACTCTAAACGATCAAAGGCCTTCTCAGCATCAAGTGAGAGGCCAACAAATGGGCGATCAAGATTAACTGCGGTAGTCAGTACATGGCATAGAGTCCGAGCATTGTCAGCAGTTGATCTACCAGGAATGAAACCGCATTGATCTGGGTGTATTAAGGTAGACATCCTATCAGAGAGCCGGGTGGAGAGAATGGTGGCAAATATTTTATAGTCCGCGTTTAGGAGGGAAATTGGACGATAATTAGCTGTTAGTTGCGGGTCTCTCCCCTCTTTCTCAAAGACTACTACATTTGCCATTGAAAAGGACCCAGAAGGAGAACCCTCCTCGGCCAGAGCAGAAAAATAAAGTTTCAAAACTGGAGCTAAGTCAGCGTGAAAGGTTTTGTAGAATTCAGCAGGGAGACCGTCTGGGCCTGCGGCTCGACCTGAGGCACATTTCTTGATAGCAGAATGAATTTCTGATACAGTAAATGGTGTGTCCATGGCCACTCTATCTTCGTCAGATAGGGTCGGTCTTTGTACCCCTGAGAGTAAGCGTTCAAATACTTCTGGCTCAAAATCACATTCAGATTGATAAAGCCGAGTATAAAATCACGAAAGAGTTCTAAGATTTCTGTATCTTTAGTGACCAAGCCCCCCCCCCCGACGGATTACGGAGGGCGGTAACACGCTTGGCTTCTTTTTGACCTTTTAGGGCATTTGCTAATAATTTGCCAGCACGGTTATTTTCCCGATAATATAGCCCTTGTTGTGATTCAATATTTTTAACAGCAGCAGTGTACAAAAGCTGATTGTATTGAAAACGCAAGCGTTGTAAACGGAGTAAAATACATGGGTCAGTACGGGACGTGAGGAGACGCTCCCCAGCTTGTATCTGCTGCTCTAGAATCAGTAAGTGCTGCTTTCTTTGTTTCCCCTGCCGAATTTGATAGCTAGTTATAGTTGCGCGGATAGATGCTTTAAAACCCTCCCACCAAGCCCAGCTCGCTGTGTCATGGGGTGAGTTAAAATGAAAATAATCTTGGATAGCGGCCTTTATATCAACCTGAAAATCTTTTTGACCTAGTAGGGATCTATCAAAAAACCAAGCTCGGGGAGAATCGTCCCGCGCAGTGACATGTAATGATAAAGATATGGCAGCATGATCTGAAATATGGAGAGGATGAGTCCTAGCCGTGTCCACTTGAGAAATCAGTGCTTTGGAAATGAGAAAGAAATCTATTCTAGATTGGGAGTGATGGGGGGCAGAAAAGAAAGTAAACTCTAAGTCGGAGGGGTGAAGCAGCCTCCATATATCTACCAGCGCAAGATCTTGCATCAGAGCTGTAAGGGTAGCAAGACTCTTGGGTGGACTACTCGTTCTAGGCGGCTGTCTATCTATCAAAGGGTCTAACACTTGATTAAAATCACCACCAAGTATTAATGGAGCATTGGCAGAGGCCTGTGCCAACTGCGCAATACTTGCATAGTAAGCAGGGTTGTCCACATTCGGGGCATAAATGCAAATACACGTGAATTCACTATCTCCAACCTTAAGGTGTACACGGGCCCATCTACCCTCCTTGTCAGCGCTAGTATCAATTACAGTAGCTTGCAAAGATTTCTTAACCAGAATGGCTACCCCGCACCGTTTGGAAACGGCGGGAGAATAGGCAGCCACCATGTAAGGCTTAGCATTGAGTTTCAGTGTTTCAGCAGAGTTTAGGTGCGTTTCCTGAAGAAACACTAAATCAGCATGCTCATGGCTAAGATAGCTAAGGATTTTCTTTCTTTTGATTGGACTATTAATGCCTTTGACGTTGAGTGATAAGATTTTACATAAGGCCATTCAGAAAAGTTAAAAATTCTGAGCATGATAGCGCACATAATTTCACAATGTCCCTCAGATTGACTGTATCTGGCTGTACACATGGCATAAAAGAAAATAAGCTAATATAATACAATGAAGCGCCCCACATTAAAAAAGAAAAACCGCAGTGCGGTAGAGAAGAAGCAGAACCCCAGAAATTACTGGCGACCATGTGTCTGCGGGGAGAAACCCCAGAGAAGGCCGAAATTGAAAAAACACATAACCTGTAGGACTGTGCGTGCTCCGAATCCGACCGAGGCACACATCATGGAGGGATAGGAGACCAAAAAACAAAAGGGTCATATAGAGAAAAAAAGACAGTCCAGGTAGTCTCTGTGCTTGACTATGACCGCCGCATCGGGCCCTTCAAAATGGCGGACAGAGCCGGCAAATAAAAGTCCAAGTCTTTGGATTAGCGCATCTGCTCTGCTTCTTTGGAGTCCAAAAATGTTGATAGTAGATCAGGATCTTCGAATGTCCTGGTTTGGTTGTGGAGAGTCACTCGGAGCTTCGCTGGATACAACAGGCCAAAGCGAGCCTGTAGCCGTTGAAGTCGAGGGCGAAAAGCAAGGAGTTTCTTCCGACGGTCAACGGTAGGCTTTGCCAAATCAGGGAAGAAGGAGACTTTGTGACCTTCGAATTCCAAATGATGATTCGCCCGGGCAGCATTTAAAATTTGTTCCACTTGTTGATATCGTAGCAAGCGAAAGATAATAGGCCGGGGGGTCGTTCGGTTGAGCGCCATGTGGGTAGGAACACGGTGTGCACGATCGATTTCCAGTTCTCTATGAAAAGTGATCTTCAGCAAGGAGGGAAGAGTTTTGAGCAGAAATTCTCTTATATCTCCTGCTTCCACCCCCTCCGGTATTCCAATGAGCCTCACATTGTTGCGACGGGCTCGATTATTGCTATCTTCTAACTCCTTTTGAAGATTCTGTATCTGGCGCTCAGCCATGTCCAGTTTGCCCAAGCGCACCGCGTGCGAGTCGAGGACCCCCGCCATATTGTCCTGCCGTAATGAGAGACTTTCAAGTCGGTCCTGGAGCACTCCAAAGTCTTCTCGCATGGCTCGAAGCGCTTCTCCATTGGACTGCACCAATTCCTTCACGCCGCGTATTTCCTCTAAAATCTCCAGGTGCATTTCGGGGTTTTCCCGAAATGGAACCATCTTCTGTGGGGAGGACACCTCTGTTTTGGAGCGTTTTCCGTGAGAAGAAGAAGGAGACCCGAAGTCCAAGCGCGCTGGTTTATGGGCCGCCATCCCCCCCGAGGTACCCCGGTCAGCCCGGAGCGAAATAGTAAGTTTGTATAGGTATTAAGTCAGGATTCTAAGTAGGCCTCTCGGGAGCTTCAGCGCGAAGCGTCTTACCCGCTGGACATCAGGCTCCGCCCCCCAGAATATGGAAGTTTTTAGTGGTAGTGATTTGCTTCAATTTGTTTGTCTTTTTAGAATAACCCCTGAAGAAACGTTGGGTGAAACGCAGAAGCAGTACTACTTGGAGGCATTGGGATTTTATAGATCACTTGTGGGAGATTTTTGAATATGAGTGCAAGCATTTTTATGAATACCCATGTCAAATGAAAGAAAAATCAGCATAAACAAAGGTCGTTGATGCAAAATAAAGCAGGATTGCTGGTTCAAGCTTAATGCTGTAGAGTCTGAGACCTTCTAGTGATATAAAAGTCACTACGTGAATAAAAGGAAGGCAGGTGTATACCCTTTGGTTCAGTTTGAGTGAATACAATCACAAAATAAGCAGCAGTTTAACACTCAAGAGAGAGACCATATATATCTGTCAAAGGGCATGATTATTGGCACCCTTATAATGTTCCAGTTTTTATACTATTTCCTACTATTTCCTTTTTAAATTGGCCTTGCTTTATTTGTTTCTTTTGTGTGTCAAATATCTGTGCATATATAGTCCAAAGCCATTTCACTGGCCACTTTTATTTAGGAGATATTGGACATTAGGGGGTTGAACTGCAAGAGAATAATGTTGACCACATCTGTATGTGAAGAGTTTCCGATGAGTGAATGGTGATTAGGGTTTT
The DNA here is from genome assembly GCA_033557465.1 of Ichthyophis bannanicus. Lineage (NCBI taxonomy): Eukaryota > Metazoa > Chordata > Amphibia > Gymnophiona > Ichthyophiidae > Ichthyophis > Ichthyophis bannanicus. The sequence continues at coordinate 214,794,620 of CM066037.1, forward strand.
TTTCTGTTATATCTGGAAAATTGTTTGTAAAAATCTTGAACGTATAAAAATGGATAAGTGTGGCATGATGGATTTAGTGAAGAGTAATCTAAATTATAGATACGATGCTAGGTTGATTATTGTATGCATTTCTGGTGTCTGCATCTCATAAAATATATAGCGGCAATAGAAAAAGTACAGAGAAGGGCGACCAAAATGATAAAGGGGATGGAATGACTCTCCTGAGAGGAAAGGCTAATGAGGTTAGAGCCCTTCAGCCTAGAAAAGAGATGCCTGAGGGGAGATACAACAGAGATGTATAAAATCCTGAATGGAGTGGAATGGGTAGATGTGAATAGATTGTTTACTCTTTCAAAAAAAATACAAGGACTAGGGAACACGCCATGAAGCTGCAAAGTAATATATATCAAACAGGAGAAAATATTTTTCTCTGAACATTAGTCTTTGGAACTCATTGTCGTGAGATGTGGTAAAAGCAAATAGTATAGTTGGGTTTAAAAAAGGTTCAGACAAATAAATAGAGGAAAAGTCAATAAGCTGCTTTTAATGTAATCCAAGAAAAAAAACACTGCTTATCCTTAGGGAAAAGTAGCATGAACTGGGTTACTTCAGAGATTTGTCAGGTACTTTTGACCTAGATTGACCACTGTTGAAAATGGGACACTGGGCTTGATGGACCTTTTGGTCTGATGCAATATGACAGTTATATTTTTGACTTTGTGCCACAGACAGTTCATTGGCTATTATCCTTATGGCAAATCCCAAGATTTAGTACAGGCACTATCTGAGTTAACTGAACCTTGCGCTTGCCTACCTCCTTGTAAGCCATCCAGGTATGACATCTGGGCTACTGATCAGAAAGCTCCATCTTTGGACTGAGGAATTGAGGCCTTCTCCAGGAACAAGCAGGAAGTCAGTCCTGACATATGGGTGATGTCGGCACCGATGGAGCCAGAGCAGAAGCATCTCCCCAGCTTTCAAAGAAACATAGAAACATGACAGCAGAAAAAGACCACATGGCTTATCTAGTCTGCTCTTCCATATCACCTACTACGAGAGTCCCCTTTTTTCCTTTAGTGAAAGCCCTTGGGAGATGCACCACGCATGCGTGGTCCACTTCCTGCCCAAGGGTGCCATCTTGCCTCAGTCTCCTTTTATCTGTGGATTCCATAGGACGTTGTCCAATTTTCCAAGCAAAAGTTTTATTTTTATTATTGTTTTTCTCTGGTTACGTACCGGTTCCTTCCTGTTCCTGAGCCAGCTCGCCTCATCATCGCTGCTCAGGTTCATCTATTAGGGTTTTTTTTTTTTCATTTTTTCATTGAGTTGTTCCTCAACCAGCATTTGCGCACTTTTCCAGCCGAAGGCCTCGCACCCCCTCCAGTGGCTTCAAAAAGTGTGACCGGTGTAGCAAAATGTCGTCACTCAACAACCCACACGAATGCTGCCTCTGATGTCTTGGCCCAGAGCACGACTACTCTGACTGTGAGAACTATGACCTCAAAGGCCTTGAAGAGCTGCCATCAGCAGCAGATAAATTTCTTTCATAAGTCTGACTCGGCACCAGTGTCTCCGGTGACACCACGCTCCAGGGCCCCCTCTGATACCTTGATGCCCTGCGAATCCAGAGCCGCCTCAGAGTCCCGCAGCTGTGGTTCCTCAGAGTGGAAATCCTCGAAGACTGCCTTGGAGGACGGATCCTGGAAGAAGGGAAAATCCCACCCCAGGACCCACAGTCCCAGGCGTGAGTCCAAGGAGTTGGGGCAGGAGTGGCCCGCCAAGCTGCCCCGTAAGGAGTCATCGGCATCTACCGGTTGGCCTCGGGCCTCCAAGGCCATCCTCATTGAGGACTCCCCCTTGACAGTACCGACACCGGGCCTGAAACCCTCAGTGCCTGTGTCGAAGGTTGCAGAGCCAACTGGTATGGAGATCAGAATGGCAGCCCTAGAGAGCAGTATATCTGCCCTAGTGGTCATGCAGCAGGCATTCATGTCCAGCTCGTCCGATTCATCCACCCCGACAACGGCACCCTCTACATTGAGTGCTTCCCTGGACGTTGAGCCAGTCCTCGAGAGCCATCGGCCTTGAGAGAGCCCCCAGCCCTGGACGAGGTCCTGCTGTCATTCCTCAGGACACCGGTCCTCCCCGGCGAGCACCCATGGCTCGGATTCATGATCTCCCTGAGGCCACAGACCTCTGAGAGTGGCCCTCGGCCGAGGTGATCGCGTGGCATCAGTCTCATACTCGGACTTCGAGTCTGAATGGGAGACCAAGGATAAAAAGTCCCCAGACACAAGGCGGCACCATGATGTGCTCTCGGACCCATCTCCCCTGACGATCCGATGCCACTCATCACCCAAAGACATTGTGTTCCTTGGTTTTGTGCAGGAGTTGGCCAAGACCCTCGCCATTGATACAGAGGTTGATGAGGACCCTCACATCACGGAATTGTAGATACTCCAATACGAGGCACCCCTGAAGGAAACCCTTATGGTCCCGGTGCCCTCAGTCCTCGGCTGCCTCCTCCTCCGAATGTGGGAAACACCTGCGTCGGTACCAATTGTTAGCAGGCGCCTCAGCGCCATGTAATGGGAACGCCAAAGCCCTGGGTTTCAAAAGACCCAACTTCCCCACAACTCCATGGTCGTGGAGTCTGTAATGAGCCGACATAAGAGCCAAAAAGCCCATTCGTCGGTGCCAACTGGCAGGGAGGCCTGAACCCTTGACGCCCTTGGCCGGAAGGCCTTTCAGTTCTCAATACTAACATACCGGATCCAGTCCTACCAGCTCTATATCAGCATGTACCTGAAGGAACTGTTGAAGGAGCTTGGTGGATTCTCAGCAGGCCTTGAGGGGGAAACCCCTACAGAGGTTCAAGACCCTAACCTTGGCAGTAAAGGAATGCTCAAAGTTCTTGTCACGGGCAGCCTGCTATGACTTCGATTCGTCGGTGAAGGGTGACCACGGCAGGCATTGGGGCTCGATGCCAGGCATGGCTGCAGTCATCTGACCTGGAACTGTGGGTGCAGGACAAACTGATAGATGTCCCCTGCATAGGTAAAAACCTATTTGGGAAACCTATGGCAGATAAGGCAGTGGAGATAGAGACCATGTATGTGACGAGAACCAGGTTGGAACACATGACCTCCATGGTTCACGTGACCCCAAATGCACCTTTTCCATATACAGACCTACCTTTTGGAACTCCCTTCTGGCTAATCTCAAAGCAACTACTGACCTGAAGAACTTCAGGAAGATGCTAAAAACACACACATTCCAGAAATGTTAGGGACACACTGCTAATCTCCCTAACACTGAAATGCCTGAAATACACCAAAAACTGGGCTCTCTACCATTCAAAATGTTTATAGTTAACAGTTCATGGATCAGACAGTAAATACTTAATTGTCTAAGGGTTAAACTATAAATAGTTAATTGCACAAGGATTCAAATTGCATGTAACTTGTTGTACCATATTCTATGTAATTTCTGTTTATATTCGATGTAAACCATCTTGATACCACTGAAAGGCATTATATGAGAAATGTTAGATAAATAAATAAATATGCCTGCCTGCACATGAGAGCAGCACAATGGTGCCTCCTCTCAGTGTACTCAAGCCACAGGCAGGCCCAGGGATAGAGTGAAGGTGACCCATCAGCTGGCGGACTCCCTCAGAGGGTAGCAGAATCCACGCCATCTTCATGCCAGGATGTCCTTCTAGGCACCCAACCCCCAGAAGGTCCTCACCACGGACGCCTTGCTGATGGACTGGGGAGCGTATTGCCGGAGCCTCCAGTTGCAAGGCTGCTGGTTTCAAGAGGAATCCCAGTTGCAAATCAACCTGCTAGATCTCCAGGCAATATACCTAGCCCTCCAGGCCTTCTGCCACCAACTCCAACAGCACTCGTTGCTGATCCAGACCGACAATCAGGTCTCAATGTGTTCTACATGAACAAACGGGGGTAAAGGGTCGTGTACCCCCTCTTCCAGGAGACGATAGTCCTCTGCTCCTTTGCTTCAAGCAGAGGGATGCTCCTAAGGGCGTTGTACCTCCTGGGCCAGGACAGTGCCCTAGTGGACAAATTGAGCAGGGTTCTCCAGTTGACCGAGTGGCATCCGGATCCTCTGGTAGCCTCATGGCTTTTCCATTTCTGGGGCTTCCCTTAATGGACATGTTCGCCAGCCCGGATACCACGCAGTTGCCCCGATTCTGCTCGTGCCAGCCACACCCATCCTGGGTGGCAGTGGATGCCTTCCTCATCCCGTGGACGGAAGGTCTCATGTACGCCTTCCCACCGACACCACGGGTAGCCAAGACTTTATTCAATGTCCAGCATGACAGAACATTGCTAGTTCTGATAGCCCCTCGGTGGCCCAGGCAACACTGGTTCCAACTGCTCTTCTCCCTATCAGCAGCATTGCCGATTCCCTTGAGGCGAGCTCCAGGGCTACTCTCACAGGAACAGGGCTCTCTCCTGCACCCGAATCTGAGGTCCTTCTAACTCATGGCTTGGCTGCTGACAGGGTAGCATTAGCTCCCTTCAACCTCCCACGGGACATGGAAGATATTCTTCTGGCCTCGCGTAAGGTCTCCACTAGAAGAGTATATGCCTTCAAGTGGCACCGATTCTCAGTGTGGTGTATGGGAAGACGGGCAAACCCGTTTTTCAGTTCAGTACAAGTGGTACTTCAGTACCTGCTTCACCTATCACAGGTTGAACTGAAGGTCCAATTCGGTCCATGTACACCTGAGCGCCATTGCAGAGCATCACCATTCTGTTGAGGGAAAACCCCTCTCGGTTCAGCCCCTCATGTCCTGATTCCTGCAGGGCCTCATGTTATCCAAACCACCCATCTGCCCTCCATCGGCAGAGTGAGATCTCAGTGTGGTGCTCTCAGCTCACTAAGCCCCCTGTCTGAGCTCCTGGCTACCTACCACCTCCAGTACCGGCCCTTGAAGGACGCCTTCCTGGTAGCAATCACATCAGCTCATAGAGCGAGCTCCAGGCTCTGATGGCACAGTCCCCCTACACGAGGTTCTACAAGAACAGGATGGTGCTCCGCACGCACCCCTAGTTTTTGCCGAAGGTGGTGTCCCCAGTCCACCTCAACTTGAAGGTGGTACTCCCCACCTTCTTTTCGAGGCCTCATGCCGGTAGGACGGAGACCGTTCTCCACAATCTGGATTGTAAGAGATCCCATGTCCTTTTACTTGCAATGGACCCAGGGCTACCGCAAAGCACCACAGGTTTTTGTATCCTACGACCCCAGCTGCCCTGGGCTCTCAGTGACTAAGTGAACTCTGTCCACTTGGGTGACGGACTGCATTATTCTTGCCTATGAGCAAGAGGGAATCTCACTGGACCAGAGGGTCACAGCGCACCACATCAGGGCCACGGCTACTTCAGTGGCAAATCTTCATTCTGCCCCCGTGATGGAAATCTGCCGGGCCGCCACCTGCTCTTCGGTCCACACCTTTGCAGCTCACTACTGCCTGGAGAGGGATTCCCGATAGGACAGCGCCTTCGGCCAGGCCGTACTCTGTAATCTCTTTGGGTTGTAGGCAACTCCTGCCCTCCAACCCTTCTGTGTTCAGGCTACCGGAGTGCTGGTTTTCCACTGGACACTTGGGTCTTGCAAGAATCTCTCAGTAGGAACTCAACTGCTGCTGATCATGGCTCATCCTTTGCAGGTCACCATGGCATTTTTTGGTTACAAGTTCTCGGTAACCTGTAGCTGAGTAGTCCCATATGTGAGGACTGACTTCCTGCTTGCTTCTGGAGAAAGCATAGTTGCTCACCTGTAACAGGTCTTCTCTGAGGACAGCAAGAATCAGTCCTCACAACCCTCCCTCCTCTCCTTGGAGTTCCTTCTTTACTGTGTTTTAAATTTTTGCCATCTTAGCTATGTCATTAGATTGAGGCAAGATGTCATCCTTGGGCTGGAAGTGGACCACGCATGCGTGGTGCATCCCCCAAAAGCTTAATTTGAAAACTGGAGCAATGCTTCCGTGGGGCTCTGCCGGCACCAACATCACCCCTATGTGAGGACTGATTCCTGCTGTCCCAGAGAACACCTGTTACTGGTGAGTAACTACACTTTCCAGGCCTTAACAGGTTGTATAGCTATTACTACTTATTGGCTGGGGTCAGTTAGGGAAATGTTTTTGTTTATGCAATTTCAACAATTTTACATCCAAAAACATTGAATGATAGGCAAATTGGCAAAATAATCCAGGAAATAATTATAACATACTAAATCGCCATATAACATAGACCACATATTAGAAATAGAGAAACATCACGACAGAAAAAGACCACATGGCCTATCTAGTCTGTCCTTCCATATCAACCACAACAGTCCCCTTTTTTCCTTTACAGATCCTCTGTGTTTCTCCCATGCTTCTTTGAATTCAGATACTGTCCTCATCTCTACCACCTCCACTGGGAGACTATTCCACGGATCCACCTCTCTTTCTGTAAAGAAATATTTCCGTATATCACTCCTGAATCTATCCAACTGTAAATACACTGTTATTTCAATATAACCTGTAATTAGTTTCCCCGGTTCTCTCAAGTTCAAACCCTGTTCTCTGTAAACTCAATGTGTATTACGCATTGTAGTAGGTTTCTGTTCATTGTGAACCGCACTGATTTTAATAGCGTGGTATATAAGAAATGTAAATAAATAAAAATCCCCTTTCACCCTCATCCCATGTCCCCTCGTAGTAGCGCTTGCTTTCAGTCGAGAGAGGCTCTCCTCCTGTGCATTTATGCCACGGAGGTATTTAAATGTCTCAATCATATCACCTCTATCCTGCCTTTCCTCTAAAGTGTACATATTAAGATCCTTAAGTCTGTCCTCATATGCTTTATAATGAAGACCACTAACCATTTTAGTAGCCACCCTCTGTACTGACTCCAGCCTGTTTATATCCTTTTAAAGGTGTGGTCTCCAGAATTGCGCACAATACTCCAAATGAGGGTCACCAAAGACTTATACAGAGGCACACTCACCACCTTTCTTCTGCTGACCATTCCTCTCCCTGTGCACCCAAGCATCCTTTTAGCTTTTGCTGTCGCCTTTTCTACTTGTTTAGCTACTTTAAGATCATCAGACACAATCAAACCTAGGTCCCACTCTTTTGTGGACAGAAGTACTCCCCCCCCCCCCGCCCATACCATATCACTCCCTTGGATTGCTGCAGCCCAAATGCATGACCTTGCATTTTTTAACATGAAATCTCAGCTGCCAAATTCTAGACCATTCTTCAAGCTTAGCTAGATGCCTCCTCATGTTATCTACATCTTTCTGGGTATCTACTCTATTGCAGATTTTGGTATCATCTGCAAAGAGGTAAACCTTATCCAACTGCCCTTCCACTATATCACTAACAAAGATGTTAAAAAGAATTGGACCAAGGACAGATCCCTGGAGCACACCACTGGTAACCACCTTCTCCTCAGAGAGCTCCATTTATCTGTACCCTTTGTCGCCTGCCACTCAACCAATTTCAAACCCAAGCAGTAACTTTAGGGTCCATCCCAAAGGTGCTCAATTTGTTTATAAGTCGCCTGTGGAGAATGATGTCAAAGGCTTTACTGAAATCTAAATACACCACAAGTGAGTCGAGAACAGGAGAATATAATAAAAAGGTGCTATCGCACCAAAAGAAACAAAACTAAATTAGGCTGCAGCTTCTCAAGGAATATATCCTCAGCCAAACCTAACTAGTGTCCTTCTCAAGGGAACCCCACCTGAGCAGACGCTCCCTCCCTAGTAGACAAAAACTGAAGAAATTGTTCAGGCTCAAAGAAAACAGATTGTTTACTTTGCCAGCAAATCAAACATTTACAAGGAAATAACTTTATTGGAGCATCGAATTTTAGGGCCCTGCCCCTCAGAGCCAGAAACTCTCAGCACATCTTTTGTGTATCTCTAGAGCTGTCAGGAAATACATAAATCTTAGAGCCTAGGAAAGTAGCTGACATTTGGAAAGAATAGCCTCAAGACAGCGTTCCTGTCAGACTCAAATGCAAAACAGGCCACCAGGGATAGTCCTTTCTGTGATGACTTCCATAAGGAAAGCGTCCGATTCCCCAAATCTGGAACATGACCAACCTCGGTTCTAATACCTAGTCCACCACCACTGGGTATGAGTGACAAATTCTCCAGGACAAAGCAGGAAGTCAGTCCTCACATATGGGTGACATTGACATCGATGGAGCCCCTGGGGAGCATTTCCCCAGCTTTCTATGAAAGCCTTTGGGAATACTGCACGCATGCGCGGTCCCCTTCCCGCCTAAAGGTGCCATCTTGCTCAGTCTCTCTTTTTCCGTGGAGCCCGTCGGACGTGTGTCCTAGTTCACCCGGAAAATAGTTAGATTTTTCAGTTAATTACTTGCGATTTCTTCGTGGTTTTTTTCACCGGTTCGACGCCGGTTCCCCTTCTCGCCGGGTTCGGTACACCGGTATCGAGCCCGATTTTATTTTTTTGCAGCTCGACGCCAGGCATGGCTGCAGTCATCGGACCTCGAGCCATGGGTTCAGGACAAGTTGGTCGATGTCCCTTGCCGAGGTGAGAACCTTTTTCGCAAGCCCATGGCCGAAAAGGCTGCTGAGCTCGAGACCGAGCACCTCACGAGGACAAGGCTGTCTCGAAAGACTTCTGCCCCTTCACACAAGAAGGGGGGCTCGGGTAAAAAGTCCTTTTACCCGAGGAAGGCGACTGCCTACAAACAGTTCCCAACTTACCAGGCCTTCCTCGCTCCCCCATTGGGTCAGCAGGCCCCAAGGGGCAGGGACATGGGCCCCGTAGGCAGAAGGCCCCCAAGCCTCCGGCTCCTGCTCCCACTTAGCAGGGTGGGGGTTTTTGACTCCCAAGGCATAGCCTCTCCGTCTCTGCTGTCCCATCCCTGCACAGGAGGTCGCCTAACCCTGTTTGCCCATCGGTGGCCACTCATCACAGGGGACAACTGGGTCTTAAGCATAGTCCACAAGGGCTACTTGCTTCATTTTCATCAGTTGCCTCCTCCCTATTTTCCAGGGGAGCCTCCAAGGCCTCCTCTCCATACAGCCCTCCTCCTACAGGAGCTCCAGGGTCTGTTACGAGACCAGGCGGTGGAGCCTGTGCCTCCCCACCTGCAAGGTCACGGTTTCTACTCCAGGTACTTCCTAGTACCAAAGAGGACGGGATCTCAGGCCTATTCTCGACCTCAGAAATCTCAAGTTCTTACAGAAGGAAAAGTTCAAGATGCTTACTCTTGGAACACTTCTGCCCTACCTCCAGCAGGGAGATTGGCTATGCTCTTTAGATCTAAAGGATGCGTACACTCACATCCTCATTCATCCAGACCACAGAAAGTACCTCAGGTTCATTGTGGGAGGAAACCATTATCAGTACAGAATGCTGCCATTTGGCCTCACCTCTGCCCCCAGGGTCTTTACCAAATGCCTGGCAGTGGTGGCGGCCTACTTGAGAAATCGGGGTATCTTTGTCTTCCCCTATCTGGATGACTGGCTCATCAGGGGTCAGACGTCCCAGGAGGCCAGGCAAGCCACCCTCCGTACTATTTCTCTACTCCAACATGTGGGGTTTGTCATAAACTTTGCAAAGTCCACTTTGCTCCCCTCCCAAAACTTGGACTTCATAGGGGCAAGGCTAGACTCTCTGCAGGCAAAAGCTTTCTTGCCAGAGGACAGAACCCAAAGACAGATGACCTTGGCAAACCAGTTTCTCAGCAGTTCACTGGTCTCCGCCAGGCTTTGCCTGAGGCTTCTCGGCCACATGGCTTCAACAGTACATGTGACTCCCAATGCCAGGCTTCATATGAGGCCTGCGCAATGGTGCCTCAGTACTCAGTGGTCGCAGGCCACAGGGAGCCTCAGAGACAGAGTAAGGGTGTCCAGACCATTCCTGCACTCCCTCCGTTGGTGGCTGCATCCCCCCAACTTACTGAAGGGGATGCCTTTTCAGACACCTGGGTTCACAGTGGTATTGACCACCGATGCCTCTCTACAGGGCTGAGGAGCACACTGTCTGGGCAAGTGCACCCAAGGCCTGTGGTCTCCCTGGGAGGCCCAGCAGCAGATCAATCTACTGGAGCTTTGGGCTATTCGCTTAGCTCTCAAGACTTTCTCTCAAATCCTGGCTCACCAGTCTGTGTTAGTGCAAACAGACAATCAGGTAGCCATGTCTTATGTGAACAAATAGGGAGGCACTGGGTCCAGGCTCCTTTGTCAGGAGGCACAGTACCTTTGCTTGTTTGCGCTCAGGCACAACAAGTTGATCAAGGCGGTTTATCTCCCTGGCCAGGAAAATTACCTAGCAGGACAGGTTGAGCAGGATTCTGCAGCCCCACGAGTGGCAGCTCCATCCCTTGGTAGTTCAGAAGATCTTCCTCAGATGGGGACCTCCATCCGTAGATCTCTTTGCCAGTCCCCTGAACAGACAGCTGCCCAGGTTCTGCTCCAGGCAGCCGCATCCTCTGAGACTAGCAGCCGATGCTTTTCTGATTTCCTGGTCCCAGGGCCTCCTATATGTGTTTCCTCCCATGCCTCTGGTGGCCCGAACCCTGTTCAAGATTCTAAAGGACCAGGCCTCGGTCCTTCTGGTAGCCCCCAGGTGGCCGAGACAACCTTGGTTCCCACTTCTGCTTCAGCTAGCAGTGGACACTCCACTACCTCTAGGGTTGCAGCCCGACCTTCTTTCTCAAAACCAGGGGACTCTTCTGCACCCCAATCTCAAATCTCTCAATTTGATGGCCTGGAAGCTGCAAGGCCAGTTTTGGGTCCTTGGGGCCTACCTCCTGAAGTTGAAGAGGTAGTCCTGGCCTCTAGGAAGCAGTCCACTAGAAAAACCTATGCCCTGAAGTGGAAGAGGTTTTCTGTGTGGTGTCAGCTGCGTACAGAGGATCCTTTCTCCTGTGCTGTACCAGTGGTGCTTCAGTACCTGCTGCACCTATCCAATCAGGGCCTTAAGTCCAATTCTGTTCGGGTCCACCTCTCAGCTCTAGCAGCTCACCACTCCCTGGTGGAAGGACACTCTATCGGTTCACCCCTTGGTGTCCCAGTTTCTCAGAGGTTTGCTCTTGCTCAAGCCTCCTGTCCGTCCTCCAGCTCCTGAGTGGGAGTTGAATGTGGTCTTGCAGCAACTGACTCGCCCACCTTTTGAGCCGATGGCTACTTGTCCTCTCCGCTTCCTTTCCTGGAAGACACTCTTCCTAGTAGCCTTAACCTCGGCCAGACGGGTGAGTGAGCTTCAGGCCCTAGTCTGTGACAGGCCTTACACCCGCTTCTGTAGGAACAGGGTAGTCCTTAGGACTCATCCAAAGTTCCTCCCTAAAGTTGTCTCCTCTTTCCACCTCAACCAGGAGGTGGTTCTTCCAACATTCTTCCCTAGGCCTCATGCAAGCCAGGCTGAAACAATCCTCCATACCCTGGACTGTAGAAGGGCCTTATCCTTCTACCTTGACCGTACGCAAGGACATAGAAGGCTACTCAGCTCTTCATATCTTTTGACCCCAATAACTTGGGGGTACCTGTGTCCAAGTGTACCTTGTCCATCTGGGTGGCTGACTGTATCACCTGGGCTTACAGGGCGGCTGACCTTCCCTTGCAGGGTCGGGTCACGGCCCATCGTGTCAGGGCCATGACTGCCTCAGTAGCTCATCCTCCGCTCTGTACCGTTGGCAGACATCTGCAGGGCTGCAACTTGGTCCTCAAGCCAGACTTTTGCAGCTCATTACTGCCTGGAGAGGGAGTCCCATAAGGACAGTGCTTTTGGCCAGGCAGTACTCCGGAATCTCTTTGAGGTTTAGGCAACTCCTGCCCTCCGTTGGGCTACCGGTGGAGGTTCTTTCAGTGAAAAGCCTTTCTTTGATGCTAGGACTAGAGGGAGTTCTCTTGTTCAGCCTGGGTTCCTTGGTAGCCCAGAGCTAGGGAGTCACCCATATGTGAGGACTGACTTCCTGCTTGGTCCTGGAGAAAGAGTAGATCTCCAGGAACAAGCAGGAATAAGTCCTCACATATGGGTACGTCGGAACCGACGGAGCCTGCGCGGGAAAGCTCCCCAGCTTCCTAGAATGGAAGCTTTTGGGACCTCCCACTGCACATGCGTGCTGCCTTCCCGCCTTCCTGAACAGCTCTCCTCAGTTTCTCTTTTTCCGCGGAGCCAGCAGGTCGTGTATCCTGTCACCGCTGAAGAAATTGTAGTTTTTTGTTTTGTTTCTTTAGACCGCGTACCTGCCTTCCCATACCGATACCGGTATCGCCGGTCTTCCTTTTTCTTTCTTGAAAAATTATTTTCTTTTCTTTTATTATTTTTCAGCACTTGGTCACTTCAGTTAGGCCTTCAGGCCTACTTGAATTCTCCACATGGAGAAGCCAGCCCCTGGATTTAAGAAGTGTACCAAGTGTACTGCTGTAATATCAGTCACAGACACCCATGAATGGTGTCTTAAATGTTTGGGGCCTGACCACTCCATTCCGGACTGCCCTTCCTGCTCCCAAATGTCTAAACGTGGGCTGCAGAACCGGGCCAACAAATTCCATGTGCTGTTTGCTTCAGAGAATCCAACATCACAGTCATCCAGGTCATCATCTCTGGATGGATCTCAGGTAACCAAACCTTCTGTGGGCAAGTCCTCAAAGGGCAAATCTCCTTCAAAGCATCGAGAGGCTCTTAGTTTTGAGGACCCTGCCCCAGCCAAACAGCCCCGGCGGGAAGCTCTGCCTTCCAAAACGCCAATTCAGGGGCTACAGGTTGACATCGATGGCACGGCCTCGACAGATCACCTGTTGGACTGCTCTGGGGTACCGGCCCATACCGGTACCGACATCCAGGCAGCCGTGGCGTCTATGGGCAATACTGTCCAATCCATGCAGCAGGCCGTCATGGCTTTCATTAAAGCTGCAACGCCATCGGTACCGCTTCCAGCGGTTCCGGGCCCGGTTCCGGTATCGTCCGCCATGCCGGAACCCAGGCCTTCCTCTTCTAAACGCAAATCGGTACCGTATGGGCTTTCGCTCCATACCGCTTCCATACCCGGTACGCCCGATGTCGATACCGATCGGTATGCGTATCGTGCGTTGGAGGAAACTAGAGAATACACCGATTCCTCTGAGGATTTTGGCTCCTCTGATGATTCTGCAGAGCTCTCCCTTGACCTTCCTGAGGAACCTTCTTCTCCAAAAAGGAGAATGTCTCCTCCAGAGGATTTGTCCTTTCAGGACTTTATTTTAGAAATGGCTAAAGGCCTTTCTATCACTACCTCCTCTGAAAGGGAACCAAGGTCAAAAAGGTTGGATATTTTAGGATACTCTAAGTCTCCTAAAGAAGCAGTTACCCTGCCTATCCATGAAATCCTTCAGGAACAATTGATGGATTTCTGGGAGAACCCTTTAACTCTGTCTCCTTATTCCCGTAGGTTGGACACCATGTATCGGGTCCCTCCTTCTCCTGGTTTTCAGAAGACTCAATTGCCTCACCACTCCATTGTGGTAAAGTCTGCAATGAAAAAGATCAAGAGTACTAAAAGGCACTCTTCTACACCTCCAGGAAGGGAATGTAAGACACTGGACTCTTTTGGTAGGAAAATCTTCCAGGCTAGTATGCTTATAGCCAGGATTAATTCCTACAGCCTCTATATGGGCATGTTCCTAGGGGAACTTGCCAAGAAAGTGCGGCATTTTGCCCCCTTTATCCCTGAGGATAAACAGGAGGACTTCCTTTCTGTAGTGAAACAACTTTCAGATGTTTCTAAGTTCTCCAACAGAGCTGCCTTTGATTCCTTCGAGGGAGCCAGCAGAGCTTCTGGCATTGCTATTGCAGCCAGACGTCTGGCTTGGCTCCAGGCTTCTGATCTGGAACCCTGGGTTCTAGATGGCTTACGGAATCTGCCCTGTACAGGTGAGAACTTATTCGGTGCAGAGTGGCAAGTTAAGGCCACTCAAATGGACGCTGAAAATGCCACCTTAGAGAGACTTTCTAAGTCCACTTCTACTCCCACTAAGAAGAAGTCTTTCAAGAGGCCTTATTATAAGAAAGCCAGATATGCTTCCAATACTGGCCAGCAATCTTCTCAACCTCGTTTTGCGGCTAAACGTCAGCAAACGAAACAAGCAAGAACAAAGCCTGCAGCAGCTACTGCAGCTCAACAGGCTCCACCCCCTCAGGGGTTTTGACTTGCCCCTAGAGAACTTGCCATTCCTGGTTCTGGACCAACCAGAACCTCTCACCATACCTGGAAGGTTAGCTCACTTTGCTCCCAGATGGGAACAAATCACAACAGAGCAATGGACCCTCTCTATCATCCGAGAGGGTTACAAACTTCATTTCTCCAACCTTCCTCCCCATCGCATGGTGAGACCCTTCAATTCTCCATCTCCTCTCCTAGCCCTGTTGGATCGGGAGATCTCTTCTCTGCTTGCCCAAGGGGCCATAGAAGAGGTTCCTCTTCATCAACAAGGGTCAGGTTTCTACTCCCCCTATTTTCTCATTCCAAAGAAGACAGGGGGATTCAGACCAATCCTAGATCTGAGAGAATTGAACAAATTTCTGTACAAGGAGAAATTCAAAATGCTCTCTTTGGGCATTCTCCTTCCATACCTTCAGAGTCAGGACTGGCTTTGTTCTCTAGACCTGCAGGATGCGTATACACATCTACTCATCCATCCATCCCACAGAAAATATCTTCGCTTTCTGTTCAGGGGAAGTCATTACCAATACAGAGTACTTCCCTTCGGTCTCGCCTCTGCCCCAAGAGTCTTTACCAAATGCATGGCAGTCGTAGCCGCATTTCTCAGAAGCATGGGGATTTTCGTATTCCCATATCTGGACGACTGGCTCATTCGAGCTCCAACTCAGTCGCAGGCCCAGATTTCCCTAGACCGCACAAGGAGCCTTCTGCAGTATCTGGGACTGGTGGTAAGCCTTCCCAAGTCTCAACTCAGCCCTACTCAGTCTCTAGAATTCATAGGGGCCCAGTTGGACACCACCACTGCAAGAGCCTACCTTCCACTGGTTCGGGGTCAGCGTCTGCTGAGCTTGGCCTCCCAAGCCCAGTCCAGTACTCACTTGACAGCCAGGGAAATGCTACGCCTCCTGGGCCATATGGCCTCCACAGTACATGTGGTGCCCTATGCTCGTCTTCATATGAGAGCAGCTCAATGGACCCTGGCCACCCAGTGGACTCAGGCGTCGGGAGCACTCTCAGACCAAATACAAACCTCAAACCGTCTGTCTTGGTCCCTCCATTGGTGGATATCCACCAAGAATCTGTTGTTGGGGCTCCCTTTCAGCCCTTGCTACCCCAAGCAACCCTCACAACAGATGCCTCCCAATTGGGGTGGGGAGCCCATCTGCAAACTCTCTCCACTCAGGGCACTTGGTCTCCACAGGAGGCCACCCTTCATATCAACCTCCTGGAACTGCGAGCAATTTACCTTGCCCTCAAGGTCTTCTATACCCTCCTTGCCAACCTGACTGTCCTGGTTCAGACAGACAATCAGGTGGCCATGTTTTACATAAACAAACAAGGAGGGACAGGCTCTCTGTCGCTTTGCAACGAAGCTCTCAGATTATGGGCCTTCGCCAGAGAGCACCAAATTCATCTGCTAGCAGTGTATCTTCCAGGAGTTCAAAACTCTCGAGCAGACAGGCTCAGTCGAGTTCTGCTGCCACACGAGTGGTCCCTACACGTGGACCAGATAAGCAGAATCTTTCAGGAATGGGGGACCCCGGACATAGACCTCTTTGCAAGTCCGTGGAATGCCAAACTTCCCCGGTTCTGTTCCAGGACTCCGTGTCAGGAAGCTCAGGCCACGGACGCCTTTCTCCTCCATTGGGGTCAGGCGTTCCTATATGCCTTTCCACCCATTCCGCTGATTCCCAAGACTCTATTCAAACTCCAGAGAGATCACGGCTCTATGATCCTCATAGCTCCACGCTGGTCACGCCAAGTGTGGTTCCCTCTGCTTCTACAGCTCTCCCAGGGATCCTCCCTGGACTTAGGAGCTGCACCAGACCTTCTGTCTCAGGAGGAGGGGACTTTGTGGCACCCAAACCCCAAATCCCTACATCTCCGAGCTTGGTTACTGAAGGCTTAAGTCTTCAAGACTTTAATCTTTCTCAACCTGTGAAAGATATCCTTCATGCCTCTAGGAAACCTTCCACGAGGCGGTCTTATGCTTTCAAATGGAAACGTTTTTCCATTTGGTGTGCTCAGCAGGGCCTTGACCCTCTGGCACTTCCTTTGAATTCCCTCTTAGACTATCTCCTGCATCTTTCCAATGCAGGCCTTAAGACGAATTCTGTAAGAGTCCATTTAAGTGCTATTTCAGCATCCCTGAAACCTATAAATGGACAACCTATCTCCTCTCATCCTCTTGTTGCAAGATTCATGAGAGGCCTGACTCTCACTAAACCTCCCATCAGACCCCCCCCCCCCCGGTCGCATGGGATTTGAATCTAGTGCTTGGTCAGCTTATGAAGCCACCTTTTGAGCCATTATTTTCTACCTCCTTGAAATTTCTTTCCTGGAAGGTACTATTCCTAATTGCAGTCACTTCCGCTCGCCGCATCAGCGATCTGCAGGCTCTAGTGGCTAATCCACCTTATACAAGATTTCATCATGACAAGGTGGTCCTTAGGACGAATCCCCACTTTATGCCCAAAGTGGTCTCGCCTTTTCATCTTAATCAGGAGGTATATCTACCTGTCTTTTTTCCGGCTCCTCATGCATCCAGTGCAGAGAGGAGCCTTCATACTCTGGATTGTAAAAGAGCTCTAGCCTTTTACCTTAATAGGACTCAGCCACATCGAAAGTCTTCTCAACTTTTCGTGGCTTTTGATCCTTCACATTTGGGACTTCCAGTCTCCAAGCGTACACTTTCCAATTGGATTGCTCAGTGTATTTCCTTTGCTTACCAGAGTAAAAACATTTCTCTGGAAGGCCATGTCACAGCTCACAATGTGAGAGCCATGGCAACTTCTATGGCTCATCTGCACTCTGTTTCTATTGATCAGATCTGTCGAGCCGCTACCTGGGCCTCGGTTCATACCTTTACAGCCCATTACTGTTTGGACAAGGACTCCCGCCGGGATGCCTTGTTTGGCCAGGCTGTCCTCAAACACCTGTTCCATTCTTAGACAACTCCTGCCAACCTTCCCAGGATGGATGCCTGAGATCCATACGAAGATGGCGAACCCTTGGAGGGGGATCTCCCAGGCATCTCAGCTAGGGAGTCCCCATATGTGAGGACTTATTCCTGCTTGTTCCTGGAGATAGCACAGTTACTTACCTGTAACAGGTGATCTCTGGGAACAGCAGGAATTAGTCCTCACAACCCACCCACCTCCCCTAGGAGTTGTATATCTTCTATCTATCTGTCTTCCTGTCCTCTCTCTATTGTCTCAGCTATAAACTCGAAACTGAGGAGAGCTGTTCAGGAAGGCGGGAAGGCAGCGCGCATGTGCAGTGGGAGGTCCCAAAAGCTTCCATTCTAGGAAGCTGGGGAGCTTTCCCGCGCAGGCTCCGTCGGTTCCGACGTACCCATATGTGAGGACTAATTCCTGCTGTTCCCAGAGATCACCTGTTACAGGTAAGTAACTGTGCTTTACTCACCTATAAAAGGTGTTCTCCAGGAGCAGCAGGAATCGGTCCTCACAACCCTCCCTCCTCCCCTGGGAGTTGCAGTTGTACATAGTTTGTTTTACATTTTTGTGTGCTGTTTTTTAGCTATGTCATTTGACTGAGCAAGATGGCACCTTTAGGCGGGAAGGGGACCGCGCTTGCGTGCAGTATTCCCAAAGGTTTTCATAGAAAGCTGGGGAAATGCTCCGCAGGGGCTCCATCGACGTCGATGTCACCCATATGTGAGGACTGATTCCTGCTGCTCCTGGAGAACACCTGTTACAGGTGAGTAACTACTCTTACTGGGCACAGACTTATCGGTGGAACATCTTCTCCAGATATTTTCAATATTTCACCGAGATATTTTTAAGCATGTCGTGGAATCAGCAGACACTTTGGGAAGTTCAGAAATCTTAAATTGTTCTTACACATATGGTTCTCCAAAAATAACAATTTCCTGCTGAAGACTTCTTTTTCTCTAATCTGGGCAGTACTCACAGACCAAAGATTTTCCACAGTGGCTTCCACCCGCTCCAACCTCGCAGCTTGTTGCACCAAAGCCAGCTCCTGCTCTGCTGCCTTGGCAGAAAGAAGGTCAAAATTGGACTTAAAACTGCCAGCGTAGTTAATCAGGGAAGAATCAATAGCCTTGAGGGCGTCCCAGAAAACCTCTACTGCAGCGTTGATATCCAGTTATGGTGGTGGCGAGGCTGGACATTGCCCAGGGCTTAAAGCCCTGCTTACACTAGCAGCTGAAGCTGAAGAGACGATGGAGGAGGCATTTTCCCGAGCAGCAGACATCGCAAAAGAGAGCAAATACTCCACCATTGCCTTCGGTGTCAAAGTGGAGGTTGGCGCCGAGACTTTCCCTTTCCTCTTCCGAGGCATCAAGACTAACACATTTATTTATTTATTTATTTAGCTGTATTTATATCCCGCTTTTCACCGGGTCAAAGCGAGATTCCACAATCTCTCAATGCGTTCTGCCATGCCACCGCTCACCCTGCCTAGGGAAATGTATTTGTCTTTGCAAATATAAGTTAAACCTTTCAGCCTACTAGTTTTTAGGTTTGATAGGGTATTTGTATTAGTTTAGTAACTTATAAAATGATTTTTATTAGTTTCATAGTGAGCTTTGCTTGCTACAGTGATGATTTGCTTCTGAAAGATAATAGCATTACCATATTTTCTATCTCCAGGAACAAGCAGGAATGTAGTCTTCACATATGGGTGACGTTGGCACCGACGGAGCCCGCACAGGAATACTCCCCAGCGTTCTATTGGAAAGCTTTTGGGAGCATCCCACTGCGCCTGCGCTGCTGCCGTCCCGCCTTTCCAACTCTGCCTCCTCAGTTTTTCATTTTTCGCAGAGCCGACAGGGAGCATTTCCTGTCACCGCAGAAAATCATCATCTTTTGTGGTTGCGTCTGCATTCCCGTCGACGCTAGCACCGGTATCGTCTGTGTCTCTTTCTTTCTTCTACTTTCTTTTTCAAAAAAAAAAAAAAAGTTTTCTTTGACGGTCTTTAACCTCTACATGCTTAGGCACCATTTTGGGCCTTAGGCCCCTTTGTTCCTCAAAGTGGAGAAACCAACTAGTGGTTTCAAAAAGTGTTCCAAATGTAGCAGTGCTATTTATGCTACCGACACCTATGACTGGTGTCTTAAATTTTTGGGACCAGACCATTCACCATTGGAATGTCTCCTCTGTAGAAAGATGACAAAGAGGGGCCTGCAGAATAGAGCTGCGAAACTCGGCACCCTCTTTGCCTCGGATGCAATGTCCGTTGCATCGACGACGTCCAGGGCTTCATCTTCCTCCCATGGATCTCAGGTAATGAAACCCAAGTCGTCTTCGAAGACTGGTCAATCCTCAAAGGGTAGATCTCCTCCTAAGCATCGAGATGCTTTAAGCGTTGCCCTAAAGGAGAATACACCAGCCAAACAGCCCCGGCGGGAGGTCCTTCCCTCCAAAGCATTATCGGGGTCCCAAGATGTTCCCGTGGTGTCCACCTCTGGAGAGCTCTTGGTGCCATGTTCTGGGGTCGTGGCTCACTGTTCGGGTACCGATACGCGAGCATCGGCTGGCTCCATGGATCAACATATCCTAGCCATTGAGCGGAGTCTTGCGGCATTGCTAGCGGCTTCGATACCGCTAAAGCCTCTGCAATCGGTTCTGCAGTCATCGGTACCGGCATCGGTATTGGAGGTATCTGCATCGACCATTGAGTCGCTCCCCACACTACCACCCATGTCGGCCCTGGAGTCAGTGTCCAGCATCGAGGGTCTGGTACAGAGGCATTCCGATACTGATTTCGAATGGTACAGTCGACGGCCCGTCAATACTTTGAGTCTTCCGATTCCAATTCTTCCGATGAATTGATTGGTACCGGAGAGGCTCTTCCAGAAGATCCTTCTCCTTCCCCACAACGCTAGATGTCTCCTTCGGAGGACATGTCTTTTCAAGACTTTATACGGGATGTGGCTTGAAGCCTCTCTATTACGGTGACCTCTGAGAAGGAACCGAGAGCTGAAGAACTTTAAATTCTTCAGTATCTGGCAGCCAATAAGGAGGCCGCTACCTTACCCATTCATCAAATATTCCATGACCTCATGCTTAGGATGTTGGAAACACCTTTAATGGTGTCTCCAAATTCTCGAAGACTCGGTACCATGTACCGGGTACCGCAATGTCCCGGTTTCCAGAAGACGCAGTTACCACACCATTCCATGGTTGTGGAATCGGCAATGCGTTGAATTAAGTGCTAAGACGCATTCATCTAATCCTCTGGGCCGTGAGGCGAAAACTCTCGATGCCTTCGGCCGTTGATGTTTTCAAGCCTCCATGTTGTCAACCAGAATAAGTTCATACATACTCTACATGGGTATCTTTCTTCGAGAGGTGATTAAAGATTTGGAACTAATGGCTCCTTTTCTCCCAGACAACAAGAGGGCTGATTTCCTGACACTTGTTAAACATACCCAGAATGTTCCCAAGTTCATGAACAGGGCAACATTTAATTGTTTTGAGTGTATTAGCAGGACGTCTGCTATTTCCATCGGTGCATGTCTGATTGCTTGGTTGCAAGCATCTGATTTAGAACAGTGGGTGCAAGATAAGCTGGGGAATATTCCTTGCACGGGGGAAAATCTCTTTGGCAAGGATTGGCAAGACAAAGCTTCTCAGCTTGAGTTTGAGAACACTACCCTAAACAGGCTCTTTAGGATCACTGCCAACCCAGCTAAGAAAAAGACAGTGAAAAAGCCCTTTTTCAACCAGAAAAAGAAGTTTTAGCCTTCTTACACCCATGCTGTCCACTGTCTGGTCCATGCTTCCCAGAAGAGACAGCAACAACCGAAGCAACAAAGGAAGGCTCAGGGCCCAGAGCTCAAACAGCTCAGCAGGCCCAGCCTCCTCAAGGTCTTTGACTTCCTGCTAGAGAACTTAGCTATCCTACCCCTGGAAATTCAAGAGCCAATCAGCATCCGAGGCAGACTGTGTTACTTCGCCAAAAGATGGCACCAGATAACATCAGAACATTGGACTCTCTCCATAGTGACAGAGGGGTACAAACTTCACTTCCAAAGTATGCCCCCTCCCTCCACTCCAAGAGAGTTCAGCTCTCGGCCCCCTCTTACCACACTCTTGTGCCAGGAGGTTACCACCCTTCTCGCTCAAGGTACGAAAGAGGAAGTGCCACTTTCCCAACAAGGCCTGGGCTTCTACTCCGCCTACTTCCTTACACAAAAGAAAACAGGAGGATACAGGCCCATTCTGGATCTACGAGAATTAAACAAGTATCTGCTCCGAGAGAAATTCAAAATGATCTTTCTCAGAACACTTCTTCCTTACATCCAGAGTCAAGATTGGCTATGTTCTATAGACCTAAAGGATGCATATACACATATCCTTATCCACACAGAACACAGGAGGTTTCTTCGATTCCTCTTTCAGGTAAGACATTACCAGTACAGGGTTCTACCCTTCGGCCTGGCTTCTACCCAAAGAGTCTTCACAAAGTGCATGGCAGTAGTAGCAGCATTTCTAAGAACTCTAGGGATATTTGTCTTCCCCTACTTAGATGACTGTCTCATCCAGGCATCGTCAGCTCCAGAGGCCAGCTCTGCTCTCCTGCACAATGCAGGTTCTTCAACATATGGGGTTTGTAATAAATCTTCCAAAATCCCAACTCACCCCTTCTTAGAGTTCATAGGGGCTCTTCTAGTCACGCAGCAGTCGAGGGTTTTTCTGCCACAGGTCCGCTGCCCTCAAATAGTTCAACTAGCTTCTCGAACAGCTATGAAGACTTCCCTAACTGCTTGAGAAATGCTTCAGTTGCTCTGTCATATGGCTTCCACTGTACATGTGGTTCCCTATGCTTGTCTATACATGCGTGCAGCTCAGTGGACCCTAGCTTCACAGTGGACTCAGGCATCAGGTCGTCTGGGGGACAAAATCAGGAACACTGCACACCTCATTTCGTCCCTCCAATGGTGGCAATCACCAGAAAACCTACTCGTAGGGTCGTCTTTTCAGAAGCAACCACACATCCACCCTGACGACGGATGCGTCCAAATTGGGTTGGGGAGCTCATCTGGACAATCTCTCCACTCAGGGACTTTGGACTTAGCAGGATGTTTGGCTTCACATAAACCTGCTAGAACTCAGAGCCATCTTCAGTGTTCTGAGTGTTTCAGGACTACCTGCACTCTAAAACAGTTCTAGTCCAGATGGACAATCAGATAGCCATGTTCTATGTGGACAAGCAGGGTGGAACAGGTTCTCAGGCATTGTGCATTGAAGCCCTACACCTATAGTCCTTTGCCATACACCTTCAGATCCACCTGCTAGTGGTGTATCTCCCTGGCAAACAGAATCTCCTGGCAGACAAACTCAGTCGAGTGCTACTGCCACATGAATGGTCTCTCCATTCAGAGCAAATTAGATCTGTTTGCAAGTCCTCAGAATGCCAAACTTCCCCGCTTCTGTTCCAGAATTCCTGCTCAGAACAGTCAGGCAAAGGAAGCTTTCCACCTCCACTAGGATCAGGACTTTCTGTATGCCTACCCACCCATTCCCCTCATTCCCAAGACTTTGTTCAAGCTTCAGAGAGAGAGGGGCTACATGATCCTCATAGCCCCATGCTGGCCACGACAGGCGTGGTATCCACTGCTTCTACGTCTCTTTCAAGCAAACCTCTGATGTGCTCCAGATCTCCTATCCCAGGAGAGCGGGACGCTTCTGCACCTGAATCCTCAGTCTGTGCTCCTGATGGCGTGGCTGCTGAGAGCTTAGAACTCCAGGATATCAACCTCTCTCAACAAGTTAAAGATAACCTTTTGGCCTCCAGAAAACCTTCCACAAGGTGTGCTTACGCTTTTAAATGGAGAAGGTTATCAATCTGGTGTTCAAAGAAGGAGCTTAATCCTTTTTCTGTTCCAGTAGAGGCGTTACTTGAGTATCTCCTCCACCTTTCAACCTCTGGACTTAAAACTAATTCGGTGAGAGTCCATCTCAATGCCATTGTGGCTTTTCACATGCCCTTTGATGGACAACCTGTTTCCCCTCAGCCACTTGTAGAGCACTTTATGAGAGGTCTACTCTTAACTAAGCCTTCCATCAAGCACCACCTGTGGCATGGGATCTCAATCTTGTCCTTGGACAGCTGCTGAAACCGCCCTTCGAACTCCTAGCCTCTACATCCCTGAAGTTTCTTTCTTGGAAAGTCATCTTCCTAATTGCCCTCACTTCTGTATCAGTGAGCTCCAAGCTTTCCACTATGATAAGGTAGTCCTTAGGACTCATCC
The DNA here is from genome assembly GCA_033557465.1 of Ichthyophis bannanicus. NCBI lineage: Eukaryota > Metazoa > Chordata > Amphibia > Gymnophiona > Ichthyophiidae > Ichthyophis > Ichthyophis bannanicus. The sequence goes on from CM066037.1 coordinate 214,818,063, forward strand.
TCACTTTATGCCAAAGGTGGTTTCACCTTTTCATTTGAACCAGTCCATTTACCTTCCTGTTTCTTCCCTAAGCCTCATGCCTCTTGTGCAGAATGGAATCTACATACTCTGGATTGCAAGCGTGCTTTGTCTTTTTATCGTCAGAACTAGGCAGCACAGAAAAGCTTCACAGCTTTTTGTTGCATTTGATTCCAGTCACCTGGGTCTACCAGTTTCCAAGAGAACACTTTCCAAGTGGATTGCAGACTGTATATCTTTTACCTATATGAGTAAAGGACTTTCTCTTGAAGATCATGTCACAGCACCCAATATGCGAGCAATAGCTGCCTCTATGGCAAACCTACGCTCAGTGACGATTGATGAAATTTGCAAAGCAGCAACCTGGTCCTCTGTCCACACCTTTGCGACCCACTATTGCTTGGACAAGGACTCCCGTCAGGATGCCTCGTTTGGCCAGGCTGTTCTCCAGCATCTCTTTCAGAAATAGAACAACTCCTACCCACCATCCCTGGTTTCGATACCAGAGATCCTTGGTATTATACATAACCCACTTCAGCCTGTGTTTCACTGCTCTTTCTGGGGTCATCTCCCTGGCATCTCCAAGCTAGGGAGTCCCATATATGAAGACTACATTCCTGCGTGTTCCTGGAGATAGCGTAATTACTCATCTGTAACAGGTGATCTCCGGGAATAACAGGAATTGAGTCTTCAAAGCCCACCCTCCTGCCCTAGGGGTTGTATCTCTCTCCCTTTCTCTCTCCTCCTCTCTTTTTATCTTAGCTACAAACCCAACTGAGGAGGGAGAGTTGGGAAGGCAGCAGCGCAGGCGCAGTGGAATGCTTCCAAAAGCTTTCCTATAGGAATCTGGGGAGCGTTCCTGCGCGGGCTCCATCAGTGCCAACGTAACCATATGTGAAGACTCAATTCCTGCTGTTCCCGGAGATCACCTGTTATAGGTGAGTAACTATGCTTTGTGCTGACATGCTCTATTTTTTACAGTAAACTTCACTGAGTGTCTATGACTACATTAGTTTTGTCATTACCAGGCTTCTGTAGGGTCTAATGTGTGGGGCGATCCTAGACAGTATATCACTACATACCCTTAGAGTTTATTTGGGCTCTTGTCCTTTGCATTACTGCCTGAACCCATTGCATTTGAAAAGTACCAGTAAATCCCTACAGTTTCTGGAAAGAGTCAGTCTAGTTCAAGGACTGCTATAGCAGTGGCCTAGATAGATGAGTGGGTTCATTTTAGAAAAAAAGCACTAGTTGTAAATTAACGGATACACTTTTACTAAAAGACGTTGCACATTTACCATAGATCTCATTTCATGATGTGGGACCCATTTACTAATAGTACACATTAACGGCATTATGTGCAGAAATGCATTAGCACACTTTAGTAAATTGAAACCTAAAACTCCTGCTGCCACAGCAATAGAGGCCAGTCCTGATTTATATTTCTTGGTTTTGAAAAAATCTTTGACATATCTTGATTTTGAAACCTAGGAGATGCAGAAGGTAAAAAGGACCTGAAAGTGGATAAAAAGAAAAAAGAAGAAAAGAAAAAAAGAGATGATGATCAGTGTAATGAGAAAGATGGTAAGTTCTTAATTTTTTTATGTGCTTTGAAAGTCAACAAATGAAACTGGAGGGATGGCCAGACTTAACTGAAAGATTTATTCTAGGTATGTGCATTTTTGGGTTGTTTTTTTTTTTTTGGACAAATGGAAAGCATGGCAAATGGGGGTATTTTCATTGTTTTGCTGAATGAGACTGCTATTTTAAATGAATTGCCATCCATTGCATTCATTTTCAGTAAACGTGCAGCCATGGGCACAGACACATTGGAAACAATCTGGGAGAGCGAAAATTGAAATAAAACAAGTCAGAAGCCCATGGCATTTCAGCCAATCATGTTTAAGCTCTTTAATAAACATCCAAAGAAGCCTGTCTTTGCCTTATCCCATGGGTGGTGATGTCAGCAGCGGAGCAGGAAGAGACACCATAGGATCAGAACAGGGCACTATTTTCTTGGCTGTATTTACTTAGGCATTTTTGTTTTGTTTGTTGTGAATCTGCTTTCTTGCCATTTACTTAGTCTGTGCTTGAGGATGGAGAGGCTCACCACCTGCAGAGCCTAATTTCTGTATTCACATGTGCCTGAGGACTGCCTCTTGGATTCTCTGTTTGAGAACACCCTCATAGCAAGCTTCTGAACTAGCTTTTGTTTGCTCAGACTTCTTACTGTGCTTGCTGCTTTAGAATTTTTACCTTTTTAATAATTATTTTTTGTGTGTGTGTGTGTATTTATTTGTTTTGTATCTTTTGTTTTGTAATTTCGGCCAGCTTTCCTAGACTCTGCTACTGTTTCTCTGCACTTTGCTTTTTACCTCATTCTTGTAGTCTGTTGAATTTGCTCCACTCTCTTAGCCTTTATCCATCTTCATCTCACTAAGATAATAAATTAACCCTAATCTCTAGCACTAAACCTTTTCTTCCTTTCTCAACTACTGACTTTTATTTTCCTCCTCTCCCCACCCACCCCATAATTTACATTTCTTATATAGCCTTCCTGAGGTTCATTAACACTATTGCTCTCAGGTGCACCCCAACTCACTGGGGCTTCTGTTCTGTCTCTCCATATCATATCTCCTCTAGTCTGTAGTCTCTTCTCTCCTTCAATCCCTATGGCTCGACATCGTTTTCTCCTCTTGTTAATTTTCCATAATTTTTTCCCCCATTCCAACAGCTCAAACCCCAGGACCAGTGCAAGGATAGGAAGTGCTGAACCTCATTCCAAATGCCGCTCCCTGCTTCAATTGCTTCTGCTGCTGCCCCTCTTTGGGAAGTGCAGCTGCGGCAATACTTTTAAAATGACACCGAAGCGCCAGAGTTACCTTCAGTACTGATGCTGTGCTGCCGTTCCTGCTTCCGCCCTCTCCAATTTCATTTTCTGTTTGCGTGAGGGCAGAAGCTGCTTCTGCCCCGATGAAAAAGGAAGTAAAATTGGAGGGGGCAGAAGCAGGAACTGCACTGCTTCTTCAGTGCCATTTTAAAAGTATTGCTGTTGCTACACATCCTGTAGAGGGGCAGCAATGGGTGCCCCCGGAGAGCTGGCACCCTAGGCGACCACCTGGTTTACCTGATAAAAGGATTAGGGATTTGGCAAGGCCAATACTTCTGTCACCCACTCCTTATCCTTTTCACCTCTTCTGCCATTTTGTCTTCTCCCCTATCATTCGCTCTTGAGCTTCAATAATTTTTTCCTGTCATTCAGCCATCTCCACTCTCTGACAGCACCTCACTCTCATTACCATCATACCTCCTCTCCTCTCCATCATACTCTCCTCCACTCATCTGGGGATATCAATGCCAATCCTGGCCCCCTTAGACATTTCTCTTTCACCCTATTAAAATCTAACACATCTTCACTAATCTCATCCGTATCCCTCTCTTTCCTCCTTCCTGTCTCCTTTTCTCTTGTGCCCTGCAGAATGTCCACTCTGCCTCCAACAAACTTGACTTCATTCATGACCTCTTTGTCTATGATGCTCTGCATCATTTTGCTTTCGCCAAGACTTGTCTTCTCCCTAAAGACTCTGTTTCTGTTGCTTCCATCTGTCACAGAGGCTACCTTTTCTCCCATACACCTCGCCCAGCTGGCCGCAGTTGTGATGTTCAGTTGCTACTTTCTGCTACTTTCAACCCCTCCTTCCACCACAGTCTCACTCCTTTTCTTCTGTTGAAGTCCACTCAATCCACCTATTTACTCTACTACCTCTCTAGATAACTGTTATTCCTTATGGTCCCTCCAGTCCAGTCCCGCACCTCTAGGCAGTCAACCTCCTCCTGCAGCTTTGAAACTGAGCATGTCATCTTTTTGATGACATCAGTATACTTAGCTGGCACCACCTACCAGCCTCCAGTAAGCTCAGTCTCCAAGCAGCTGAAGGAGGTAGTGAGCCAGGGTGCTGGATTCACTGAAGGGACAACTAAGCAGTGGAAGTTAGATTTCAGCATTTATTTCTGTTTAAGTGCTTGATCCATCAAGTAAAAAAAAAAAAAAAGACTTGTGGAATTCACTGAAGGAATGGATTTTGTCCTGCCTCTCCTGCAGTAGGAAGGTGGGGGCTCCAAAAGAGCGGTAAGAAATCAGCCACGGCTCCCGAACCTGTTACCAGGTGAGGAGTCACGCGAGGAGCAAAAGGCTTGCCGGCAGCATCGCTGAACACTTCCTCCCTTGATGCTGAATTCGGGGAAGGCTGAGCACTAGGCAGGAAACAGGCAATTGTGGCTCCGTTCTGGCTGCAAAGGAGGCAGACAACTCAATTCAGGCCAGTGAGTGGGGGTTTTTGAAGGCAGAAAGGGCAGAGGCACATTTAAATCATCCAGGACGAAGCAGGAAGTCAGTCCTCACATATGGGTGCCGACGGAGCCCTCGTGCAGAGCATTTCCCCAGCTTTCAAAGAAAGCCTTTGGGAATGCAGCGCGCATGCGCGGTCCCCTTCCCGCCCAAGGGTGCCATCTTGCTCAGTCGTCTTTTTTTCCACGGAGCCCGACGGACGTGTGTCTTAGTCACCCGGTTAAAAGTTGATTTTTCCTTCGAAGATTCGTGTTTTTTTGCCGGTTCGACGCCGGTTCCCCTTCCCGCCTGGGCACGGTACACCGGTATCGAGCCTGGAGCTACTTTTTCGGTTTTTGTCCTTTGAGACTAGCGCTTTTTTTCTTTTTCACTGGCAGCCCGGTCTTTTGACCTTGCAGGGGCCCTTTTTCCCCCCATGGCTGCCAGCGGGTTCAAGAAGTGTGATCGGTGTAAGAAACACCGACACACACGACTGCTGCCTACGGTGCTACGAGCCCGATCATGACCCGATGATCTGTGGCCCATGCGGCAAAATGTCCTCTAAGGTGCTGAGGAGCCATCAACATCAACGAGAAAGGATCTTCTCTGACTCCATGTCCAGCCGGGACCGGACTTCGTCAGAGGCTTCGAAGTTTATATCTCGAGCAGCCTATGATGGCTTCAAGGCTTCAGCCTGAGTAGCAGCGGCCGGCATCAGTGCAAGCCGTCAGGCCTGGCTACAGTCATCGGACTTCAAGCCATGGGTCCCAGGACAAGTTGGTCGATGTCTCTTGCCGGGGTGAGAACCTCTATGGCAAACCCATGGCTGAAAAGGCTACAGAAATCGAGACCGAGACTCTCGCCAGGACAAGGCTGTCCAGGAAGACTTCTGCCCCTTCTCAGAAGAAGAAGGGCTCAGGGAAAAAGCCCTTTTACCCGAGGAAGGCCTCTGCCTACAAATCCTACCCTCAATACCAGGCCTCTACAGCTCCCCAACAGGGTCAGCAGGCCAAGGGGCAGGGACATGGGCCCCATAGGCAGAAAACCCCCAAGCCACCAGCTCCGGCTCCTGCACAGCAGGGAGCGGGGTTTTGACTCCCACTGCATAGCCTCTCCTCCACAGCTGGTTCCACTCAGCACAGGAGGCCGGCTGACACTGTAAGCCCACAGGTGGTCAGCCATAACAGGGGATACCTGGGTACTGAGCATAGTCCAGAAGGGCTACTTGCTCCACTTCAACCAGTTACCCCCTCCTATTTTCCAGGGGAGCCTCCAAGACTTCCTCTTCACAAGAACCTCCTCCTTCAGGAGTTGGCAAGTCTTCTAAAGGAGCAGGCGGTGGAACCGTTGCCTCACCACCTGAAAGGGCAAGGCTTCTATTCCAGGTACTTTCTAGTACCAAAGAGGACAGGAGGTCTCAGGCCCATCCTAGACTTACGAAATCTCAACAAGTTCCTGGAGAGGGAAAAGTTCAAGATGCTTACCCTTGGAATACTGCTGCCCTACTTCCAGCAGGGAGATTGGCTATGCTCCTTAGACCTAAAGGATGCTTATACTCACATCCTCATTCATCCAGACCACAGACAATATCTCAGATTTGTAGTGGGAGGAAATCATTTTCAGTACAGAGTACTTCCATTTGGCCTAACCTCCGCACCTAGGGTTTTCACCAAATGCCTGGCGGTGGTGGCGGCCTATCTCAGAAACCAGGGCATCTTTGTCTTTCCATACCTGGACGACTGGCTCATCAGGGGTCAGTCTCCACAGGAGGCCGGACAAGCCACTCTTCGCACTGTCTCTTTTCTCCAGCACCTGGGCTTCGTCATAAACTTCACAAAGTCCACTTTGCTCCCCTCACAGGACGTAGAGTTCATAGGGGCAAGGTTGGATACCTTACAAGCAATGGCTTATTTGCCCGAGAACAGGGCTCACAGACTGATGGCTCTGGCCCAGCAGTTTCACAGTGGATCTCTGGTCTCTGCCAGACATTTCCTGAGGCTCCGTGTCCTCCATGTTCCTGAGGCTTCCATGGTCCATGTAACTCCAAATGCTCATCTCCATATGCGGCCTGCTCAATGGTGCCTTAGAGCTCAGTGGATACAGGCCACAGGGGACTTAAGAGACAGAGTAAGACTGTCCAAACTACTAGCAGCCTCCCTGCAGTGGTGGCTGCATCTCCCGAACCTGATCAAAGGGGTGCCTTTCTAGGCACCACCACGCACACAGGTGCTGACGACCGATGCTTCTCTTCAAGGTTGGGGTGCACATTGCCAGGGGGCATGCACTCAGGGCCTTTGGTCCCCTTGGGAGGCCACACAACAGATCAATCTGTTGGAGTTGCGAGCTATTCGATTAGCTCTACAAACTTTCTCTCATGCCCTCCCTCACCAGTCTGTCTTGATTCAGACGGACAACCAAGTAGCAATGTTCTATGTGAACAAACAAGGGGGCACGGGATCCAAGCTTGTGTGTCAGGAAGCGCAGGCCCTGTGCGCCTTTGCAGTCAAGCACGGCATGTTTTTCAAAGCAGTTTATCTACCTGGCCAAGAAAATTACCTGGCAGACAGGTTGAGCAGGATTCTACAGCCTCACGAATGACATTTGAATCCCCTAGTGGTCCAGCAGATCTTTCTAAAATGGGGTCTTCCAACCATCGATCTCTTTGCCAGTCCACTGAACCGTCAGCTGCCCAGGTTCTGTTTCAGCAGATGCCTTCCTAATCTCTTGGTCTACGGGCCTGCTGTATGTGTCTCCTCTAACGTCTCTAGTGGCCCGAACCCTATTCAAGGTTCTTCGGGACAGGGCCTTGCTGATCCTGGTAGCCCCCAGATGGCTGAGGCAACCGTGGTTTCTACTCCTTCTGCAATTGGCGGTGGACACTCCACTCCCTCTGGGGGTGCAACCCGATCTCCTGTCTCAGGATCAGGGATCTCTCCTGCACCCCAACCTCCAGTCTCTCCATTTGATGGCCTGGCTGCTGAAAGGGTAGTTCTAGCCCCCTTACTTCTACCTAGGGAAGTGGAGGAGGTGTTTTTGGCCTCTAGGAGACAACCCACCCGGAAATCTTATGCCCTCAAGTGGTTGAGGTTCTCCACCTGGTGTGCTCAGCGCCAAGAGGATCCGTTTTCATGCCTGGTACCAGTGGTGCTGCAGTATCTGCTTCACCTGTCGGACCTAGGCCTTAAATCCAACTCTGTTCGGGTCCACCTCAGTGCTCTGTCAGCGCACCACTCGCCGGTGGAGGGCCAGTCTCTGTCGGTCCACCCCTTAGTGGCCCGCTTTCTCAGAGGCCTGCTTTTGCTCAAGTCTCTGATTCGTCCATCAGCCCCTGAGTGGGATTTGAATGTGGTCTTGCAACAACTTACTCACCCACCGTTTTGAGCCGATGGCTACCTGTCATTTACGCTTCCTTTCCTGGAAGACGTTGTTCTTGGTGTCTCTTACCTTGGCCAGGCGTGTGAGTGAACTACAGGCTCTGGTTTCTGATAGACCGTACACACGGTTCTATAGGAACAGGGTGGTCTTACGGGCTCATCCTAAGTTCCTTCCAAAGGTTGTCGTCTCCTTCCACCTCAATCAGGAGGTGGTTCTTCTGACCTTTTTTCCCAGGCCGCATGCCAGCCGGGCTGAGATGGTCTTGCATACCCTGGACTGTAGGAGGGTGTTGTCTTTCTACATTGACCGTACGCAGGGGCATCAAAGGGCTGTTCAGCTCTTCGTATCTTTTGACCCTGATAAGCTGAGGTTGCCTGTGTCCAAGCGTACCCTGTCCATTTGGGTAGCAGACTGTATCGCCTGGGAGTTACAGGGCAGCCAGACTCTCCTTGCAGAGTCGAGTCACGGCCCACCATGTCAGGGCGAAGGCTACATCAGTAGCTCATCTCCGCTCTGTTCCATTGGCAGACATCTGCCGGGCCACTACTTGGTCTTCAAGCCAGACTTTTGTGGCCCATTACTGCCTCAAGAGGGAGTCCCACAGGGACAGTGCTTTCGGACAGGCGGTACTCCGTAATCTCTTTGAGGTTTAGGCGCTCCTACCCTCCGGCCCTTGTGTTGGGCTACCGTTCGGGGGCATTCTCAGAGAAGATTCTTATCATGCATGCTAGAGGGAGCTTATTTTTCAGCTTTGGGTTCTCGGTAGCCTAGAGCTGGGGAGTCCCATATGTGAGGACTGACTTCCTGTTTGGTCCTGGAGAAAGAGTAGTTACTCACCTGTAACAGATGTTCTCTAGGAGCAGCAGGAATTTCATTTTTGTCTTTTGCTGTCTTTTAGCTATGTCATCAGACTGAGCAAGATGGCACCCTTGGGCGGGAAGGGGACCGCACATGCGCGCTGCATTCCCAAAGGCTTTCTTTGAAAGCTGGGGAAATGCTCCGCACGAGGGCTCCATCGGCGCCGACGTCACCCATATATGAGGACTGATTCCTGCTGCTTCTGGAGAACACCTGTTACAGGTGAGTAACTACTCTTTCTCGGGGGGTGAGGGTGTTGGCAGTGGACTGCGTGGTTGATGGCGGTGGTCTTCAATAGTGCAGGTAAAGCACCATTTTGAAACTGCATTGGACAAGTGAGAGGGGCTGCGCGAGGGGGGGTGGGGAACACCCTGTGTTGTTTTTTTTCAATCCTGGGACCCTCTTTGTGAGTCAGATTTAAAAAAAAAAAGAGCAGGAGTTTCTCGTCTGCCCAACTAACCTGCAAGACTGATTCCCTGGATAAGGTGTCCAGTCTGTAAGCACAGAAAGGGGAAAGGGGACCATGCTGGCAAGGCCACAGTGCGTAGTGTGCGGGGGTCCATCTTGGATGCGGGGGTTTGCCACTGCTATGAGCATGACGCACAGTCCATAGAACATGAACTCCAAGAGGGCGCAGAAAATATTTTGTGGTGCACAGTCTCCTCAGGAGCAGAGGGGAGTACTGCACAGTCCTGGGAGGAGCAGAATTCGAGGGGGGGGAGGTCAGTGGTTTGGGTACTGAACCTCCTCTCTTAGACCTGTATGGTAAGAAACAAGCCTCTCCCAGACCTCCATGTCTCAGGGTCTTGTGGGTGAGGATGTTCCTGGAAGTTGTTTGCCCAAATTCATCCTCCTTCTGCATATGGTGTTCTGCATGCGTAAACGAGGGACAAAAAGCCACTCGGTGGCGCAGGAGAAGGGAAGGAAAAGGCTGGTGGACACGCGAGACTCAAACGAACATGGCAGAGGCCAAAAGGTTTAGGACAGTGGGAGTTTGGGGTGAACAATCCCCATTGTCGGAAGAAGCAGACGTTTGGAACCCGGAAGTGGAATTTGAAGGAGAGGAGCTAGAAGGAGATATTCCGCAGGAGGAGGAGTCACGGATTGTCCGCGTGTTCAGACGGGAGGAGTTGCCAGTGCTCATTGCGGAATCACTAAAAACTCTTAATATGCCCACCAGTCTCCTGGTGGAGGAGGTGTTAGAGGACCCACTACTCCAGGCAGTTCGAAAGACGCAGCAGGTGTTTTTGGTGCATAGAGTAGTCAAGCAGATGATCCAGGATGAGTGGGATCTTCCAGAGGCTGGCCTCAGAGGAGTGCAGACCATGACACGCCTGTACCCGCTACCAGAGCAGGAGCGGGAGTCGCTCAGGTCTCCGAAAGTGGATGCAGCGGTCTTAGGCGTCACAAAGAAAACGATCCCAGTGGAGGGCAGTACAGCATTCAAGGATGGCCAGGATAAGAAACAGGACACCTTGTTGAAATAAGCCTTTGATATCAATGCTCTCTTGTTGCAGGCTTCCATTTGTGGGGCCTGGGTTGCCAATGCCTATCTGTGCTGGACGTAAGGGGTTCTAGAGCCTGGGGAGGCATCTCCAGATCCAGCGGGGACAGAGGCCAGGCTGGAGTTGGGGGCTGTGTACCGTACACAGCCCCCTTCTATGATCTCATTAGAAGTTTATCCAAGAGTATGGCCTCGGTGGTGGCAGCCTGCCACTATCTCTGGCTGTGGAATTGGGCGGCGGACGGTTCTTCCAAGGTCCGTCTTAGCAAGCTTCCGTTTAAGGGGAAACTTCTGTTTGGAGAGGAGTTGAAAAAATTAGTTAAAGTTTTGGGGGAATTGAAAGGAGAACAGCTTCCTGAGGATAAACAGAAGCATGTCCACTGTGCGACTCCGGCTCGGAGTCAGCCACAAGACTTCCAAGGGTTCTATACAGTTCATTTTGCGCCTTACCAGAGAGGGCGGTTTCCCTCATGGAGGTAGGGGTTTCAAGGTTTTCGAGGGGCAGGGCGCATTTATTTTAGTGCCACTTCATCCTTGGGGCCTACGAAATCACAATGAATCGAGGGGGTCCAGGTGCGGTACAGCCCTTGAGAGGGCGGCTACGGGGAGTTCTTCCCTGCCTGGGTCCAGATCACATCTGACCATTGAGTTCTAGAGGCCATCTGGAAAGGCTATGCTCTGGAGTTTGTCATATCGGTGGGCTCGTCCTTCTTGCAGTCCCCCTGCAAGAAGCGCAGCAAGGCCATGGCGGGCAAAAGACACCCTGACGCGGCTTCTGTAGTTAGGGGACGACATGCTGGTCCCCAAGGCCCAGTATGGGTCCGGTTGGTGCTCAATTTATTTTGTGATGCCCAAAAAGGAGGGCTCTTTTTGGACTATTCTCGAGCTCAAGTTTGTGAACCAAGTGTCGACGGGCACCCCTTTTTCACATAGAAACATTGCAGTCCATCATAGTGGCAATGAAAAGCGGAGAGTTCTTGGCATCCCTCGATCTCACAGAAGCGTATTTACACATTCCTATCCATCCAGAGCATCAGCAATTTCTCCGTCTACAGGGAATTTTCAGTTTCGGACATTACCATTCGGACTAGCAACGGCTCCCCCGTACCTTCACCAAAGTCATGGTGGTGGCAGTGGCGCTCCTACAGGAGGTGGTCTTGGTCCACCCGTACCTAGTGCGACACCCACCGGCTGGGCCAAGAGGCTGACATCGGGTAGGCAGCCTTGATGTCCTTTAGAATAAAGTTCTTTTACTCCTCAGGCAATAAATTTGTAGTTGAGTCGGTGGTAAGGCTTTGCAAGATTTTTATTTTCTTTTATGGGGATTTCCAAAAGCACGCTGGGGTTCAATTACAACCAAGGCAGAAGGATAACATCTCCAAACAGAAAAGATGAACTCAGGAAAACCAGGAGAAACAAATCAAATAAACTTCTTTTCTCAGCCTTACTGCTGCTCTGTGTCCTCACACTCTGCACTGCTTCGTGTGGTCACACAATGAACTGCAGCAGAACTCTATCACAGCTGTTCTCACTTTGTAATGCAACGTTCCCTTACAGCTCCGTTGCTCTCAGTCAGTGAACAAACAAACATTGAATGCTTCTTACAACTCTCGTGGTAAGCACTACCCTTACTATAGGGTTTTTACATTTCTTCCTTTCTTATCTCACAACTGTAGCTTTCCTTTGAGCCAGAGAACAATCCATAGGAACTGGGCAACAGACCTCATTAGGCACACATGTCTCTATTTGCATTTCTTCAAAATCATTTTTACCAACAGTCTCTCTCTCATATTGTGGAGTTTCTTTAAGTTTCCCCTCTCTTAGAAACTGCTGAAACTGGCCCCACAGCAAGTCAGCCCTCGTAGGTACTTTTGCATTGGAGATAGAATTCCTCTCATTAGAGTGTATCCCTTGCAAAGCCCCTAATTTAGAGGATTCAAAAGCTTCTCTGTTATCTGCACTGGGGATTCCAACACTGGCTAAGCTTTCAATCTACTGATCAACGGTGGAAGGTGAAGGTTTCAGTTCCTGCCCTTTTAAACCAGCCCTTAGCCCTCTTGCCACATTGTCAGGAAAGAAATTATCGTCTTTACCTTGAGGCTGTTTCTGTATGTCAGCACTGATACCTTTTCCACCTCTCCAGCTATCACCGTTGTCCCGGTTGCTGACCTGACGTGCACTTCTCCTCCAGTTACTTGTACTTCTGCTTTTAAATGCTAGCACAATATCCCTTTCTTCCTGGTCTGAAACAGTAGACGGGCTTTGGCCTGAGACTGCCCCTGCCTCTCGGTGAGCTGCTGCTGCCTGAGTTTGAGCTTTCTCTCTGGCTCCTTCTCTCACACAGACTTCTCTCTCTCTGTCTGGCTTCAGCCACTCTCCTCTGGCATTCACTCCAGCAGGTCTCTCGCTGACTCTCACTCCCTGGAGTCTCCCTTCGTCTCTCCGTCTCTGTGCTTGTCTCTTTCCTTGGCTCTCTCCTTGGCTCCTTCCTTGTCCTCCTCCTTGTCTGCTACACGTAGTTTTTAACCACTGCTTCCTGCTGGGCCTTCCCTGTGCTCCGCCCTCCTCTGACCAATCAGGAGAGGGTGGCTTGTCTTCACCCCTGAGCTAGGGCGTGTTCCACCCCTTGCAGGGAGCTGAGCTTTCCTCTGACGTAGGCTAAAATTCCCTTGCACATGTGCACTGACTTCAATGGGGCTTTCAGGATTTTCATCCATATCCATGCTTTCTACTATGCTTTCACCATCACAGATCCCCCCCCTTAAGATATCACGGACTGGCTCAATCACATTGGCACAGCTCGTGATACCCTCTGAGGGATCTGCAGTGGAATGTGCCTGCGCTATGCTTGCGGCCCCCGGATCAACTGTAGCTAGCTGGGCCAGAGCTACCCTATCGTGCCAGGGCTTTAAGACATTCATGTGATACACTTGCCTGCGGCCTTTCCTAGTTTCAACTAAATAGGACACTGGTCTTACAGGTTTTACTATCTTATACGGGCCCTACCACTGGCTTTCAAACTTTGAAGCGGGCGTGGCCACCATTACTATGATCCTTTCGCCCACCTGCAACTGACGTTGCCTTGTGCCCCGATCATAATATGCTTTCTGCTTATTTTGACTAGTTTTTAAATTCCCTTCCGCAACCCGGGAGGCACAGCGTAACCTGCCCTTTAGGTCTCTAAGAAACTCCGGCACCCCTATTTCCTGTATATCGGGCTCCACCCACTGCTCCCTTAAAATATCCAAAACGCCCCAAGGGGACCGGCCATACATTAATTCATATGGTGCCATGCTGAGGGATGCCTGTTTCCTCTCTCTGCAAGCATACAGGGCAAAGGGGAGCATCGTATCCCAATTAGCCATGTCCCCTTTTAAGCTACGCCGTAACATTCTTTTTAGGGTCTGATTCTGTCTTTGGACCAACCCATTCGTTTGGGGATGGTAGGCCGAAGTTTTAATATGCCGGATTCCAAAGGCGTCCCATACTTGGGCTAGATACCGCGATAGGAAATTGCTTCCTCTATCTGTGAGCACTTCTCGTGGGAACCCAACCTCACAAAACAATTTTATGATCTCTCCGGCCACCGCTTTGGCAGATATAGTGCGCAGTGGTATAGCCCACGGGAACCTAGTTGCATGTTCCACGATTACCAATAGGTATTGGAACCCGCGCAGTGTTTTTGTTAGTGGCCCCACAATATCCATCCCCATTCTATGGATAGGCTCTGAAATCACCGGGGTGCTTACCATAGGTACCCCCTTGGATGAGCCACTGACACCCTTTGACACGCTGGACACGCTTCACAGAACCTCGCCGTTTCCTTAAATACCCCTGGCCAATAGAACCGGGTTAAAATTTGATCCAGGGATCCCTGGATACCCTTATGACCACCAACAGGATGGTCATGTGCCAGTCGTAGGACTCACGCTTTAAACGTTGTAGGCACCACTAATTGCTTACGCTCTACCCCGGTATGGGGATCCCGGCTTTCCCGGTAGAGTATCCCCATGTCTACCAGGAATCTAGGTAAGACATTCCTTGGGCGCTGAGCATGCTTAAATACCTGGGTTAAAGCGGCATCTGCCCTATGCTCCTTGGGGAAAGAAGGAAACTTGGCCATTAATTCCACTGGCACCCATGGCAAACCTGGCCCCTCCTGAGCGTCAGACTTATGCTGGGATCGGGACAGCTTTTCTTTACCCTTTTCCCCTTTCCCTCTTTTACTTTTTCTTGCTGGAACCCTTATTAAATCATCATGCGAGGGAAGCTCTTCCCTAGCTTCTTCTTAGGACTCCTCCTCCCTTTCCAGGGCCTTTAACTGGGCCCTTGTGGATACCAAGGCCTCCTTGGCCACCAAGTCCCGCTCCAGACTCATACAGAACTGTGGCCAGTCTTTCCCTAGCACCAAATTATGCGGTAGCCTAGGCACCACAGCTATATGAATTTGTCTACTCACACCTAAGCCTTTTATTTCTAAACTGTAGACTGGGTATTGGGAGATGCCTCCATGGATACAACGGATTTTGACTTGGCCTATGGGCTGAATTGCTGTGTTCCCACATCTGGCCTCAATTTTCCGCCAGAGCGCTTTGGATATCATACATTGTTCAGCTCCTGAATCCAAAAGCGCGGTGGTTGCAATCCCCTGCACTTCCACATCTAAGAAAAATCTTCCTTTATCCTTAGGATGGTTCTCCGCTACCAAAACAGTTTTAACCACACAATTACGTTGTATATCTCCCTCTCCACCACATTTGTAACATTTTCTACGAGAAACATAACCTTTTGACATTGGTTTAAACACTTCCACCATATCCTCAGTTCTCCCCTTCCGCCTTTCTGATACTCCCCCTACTGCAACCTGGGAGGTACTGTCACCATTATGGGCACTTAATTTTGCATCCATAAATCTCTCTGACAGCGCTACTGCCTCCTGTGGGGTTTTACAGTCCTGGAGTATAAGGAAGGTTCTTAACTGGTGGGGTACAGCATCCAGATACTGTTCCAGTATAAGACTATCAATGATTGACTCAACGGTCTTTCCCTCCGGAGTCAGCCATTTGTTTATCAGGGTGCGAACTCTGTGGCATAAGGCCTTTGGAGTTTCGCCTGCCTTTAATTTTACAGCTCTCAATTGGTGGCGGTATACCATAGGAGTTAGCCCCAATCTTTCTCTAACTGCCTTTGTAAGCTCACTGTAATTACCCGCAAGCGTGGGTGGCATAACCCGGTAGGCGGCTAGAGCCTCCCCCGTAAGGGATGCTGCCAGGCGCATGGCCCACTGTTCGCGTGGCCAGCCAGTAAGGTGTGCCACCCTCTCAAATCCCTCTATGTAGTCATCAATATCATCCCTAGGTGTAAGCTGACCGATATTGAATGTCCCACCAGCCTGCAAGTCCATCCTCAGAGAAGCAGCTGGTGTACTGGAACCGGATGGTGCGGCCTCTGGTCCGGTCTGGTTCTTTTGCTCGGCCAGACAGGCCTCCAACATCTCCAACAACGGCTGCTGTTGTGTCCGTAGCTGTGCAGCATTTTGCTCCTGCGCCTTCAGGGACAGATCAGCCTGGCGTTCAAACTGGAGTGACATCCATTTTAGTACGTCCTGCAACTCGAGCGTCATCTTTAGTCACCTGTAAAATACAAACACAAACCCCAAGAGCGGTACCAAACACACAGGTAATTTCCCTCTTTGAGTTTTTTGGGGTTTTTTTTCAACACAGCTAGCGCTTGCACCCCTGCCCTGGTATCCTCAACCGACCCACGGCTAGGTACCTATTACCTGGCGTGAGTGAAGCTTCGCGCTTAACACCTCCGACGTTCAGTCATCGTCTCCTCTGCACCGCGGACCTACTTTTCTGGACCCTCCTCAGCTGGGCTCCTCAGAACAGTTTCTCCGGCAGTGGAAATCCCGATGTGGTATCTTCTGCGCATGCGTGAAAATCCTAAATACTACGCCAACTTGCGACACCCACCGGCTGGGCCAAGAGGCTGACAGCGGGTAGGCGGCCCTGATGTCCTTTAGAATAAAGTTCTTTTACTCCTCAGGCAATAAATTTGTAGTTGAGTCGGTGGTAAGGCTTTGCAAGATTTTTATTTTCTTTTATGGGGATTTCCAAAAGCACGCTGGGGTTCAATTACAACCAAGGCAGAAGGATAACATCTCCAAACAGAAAAGATGAACTCAGGAAAACCAGGAGAAACAAATCAAATAAACTTTTCTTTTCTCAGCCTTACTGCTGCTCTGTGTCCTCACACTCTGCACTGCTCTGTGTGGTCACACAATGAACTGCAGCAGAACTCTATCACAGCTGTTCTCACTTTGTAATGCAACGTTCCCTCACAGCTCCGTTGCTCTCAGTCAGTGAACAAACAAACATTGAATGCTTCTTACAACTCTTGTGGTAAGCACTACCCTTACTATAGGGTTTTTACATTTCTTCCTTTCTTATCTCACAACTGTAGCTTTCCTTTGAGCCAGAGAACAATCCATAGAAACTGGGCAACAGACCTCATTAGGCACACATGTCTCTATTTGCATTTCTTCAAAATCATTTGTACCAACAGAGTCTCTCTCATATTGTGGAGTTTCTTTAAGTTTCCCCTCTCTTAGAAACTGCTGAAACTGGCCCCACAGCAAGTCAGCCCTCGTAGGTACTTTTGCATTGGAGATAGAATTCCTCTCATTAGAGTGTATCCCTTGCAAAGCCCCTAATTTAGAGGATTCAAAAGCTTCTCTGTTATCTGCACTGGGGATTCCAACACTGGCTAAGCTTTCAATCCACTGATCAACGGTGGAAGGTGAAGGTTTCAGTTCCTGCCCTTTTAAACCAGCCCTTAGCCCTCTTGCCACATTGTCAGGAAAGAAATTATCGGCTTTACCTTGAGGCTGTTCTGTATGTCAGCACTGATACCTTTTCCACCTCTCCAGCTATCACCGTTGTCCCGGTTGCTGGCCTGATGTGCACTTCTCCTCCAGTTACTTGTACTACTGCTTTTAAATGCTAGCACAATATCCCTTTCTTCCTGGTCTGAAACAGTAGACGGGCTTTGGCCTGAGACTGCCTCTGCCTCTCGGTGAGCTGCTGCTACCTGAGTTTGAGCCTTCTCTCTGGCTCCTTCTCTCACACAGACTTCTCTCTCTCTGTCTGGCTTCAGCCACTCTCCTCTGGCATTCACTCCAGCAGGTCTCTCGCTGACTCTCACTCCCTGGAGTCTCCCTTCGTCTCTCCGTCTCTGTGCTTGTCTCTTTCCTTGGCTCCTTCCTTGTCCTCCTCCTTGTCTGCTACACGTGGTTTTTAACCACTGCTTCCTGCTGGTGGGCCTTCCCTGTGCTCCGCCCTCCTCTGACCAATCAGGAGGGTGGCTTGTCTTCATCCCTGAGCTAGGGCGTGTTCCACCCCTTGCAGGGAGCTGAGCTTTCCTCTGACGTAGGCTAAAATTCCCTTGCACATGTGCACTGTCATTGACTTCAATGGGGCTTTCAGGATTTTCATCCATATCCATGCTTTCTGCTATGCTTTCACCATCACACTAGACTGGCTTATTCGAGCAAAGTCCAGGAGCAAATGCGAACAAGCATTGGCAAGAGTGGTGGAATTCTTGCAGAGTATGATGGGTGATCAATGTGGCCAAGAGTCGCTTGGTACCGTCCCAGGAACTCAAATACCTAGGGGCGTGCTTCGACACTTGAAGTGGAAAAGTGTTTCTGCCAAGGCAGTGGGCACAGCGTCTGTGGCAGCTGGTGCGTCAATTTCTGCAGATGACAAGTCCAATGGCCTGGCATTATCTACAGTTGTTAAGAACCATGGCATCAACACTCGAACTGGTGCCGTGGGCAAGGGCACACATATGACCGTTGCAGAGAGCACTGCTCCGCAGATGGTCACACCAGAGACATTCCATGTTGCAGCAGTTGCCCTGTCCGGTGGAGACAGGGAGAGCGCTTCGGTGGTAGCTCCGGCCCGAGATTGGCGGCAGGGATGCCACTCAAGTCACCACGCTGGATCTCGCTTATAACAGATGCCAGTCTGTCGGGCTGGGGGACCCACTGTGAAGGACACATTGTTCAGGGGCAGTAGACCCCGTGGGGAAACCTTTTGGTCCATCAACAGGCTAGAAATGTGAGCAGATGTTCTAGCGCTGAAGGGTCTTCTCCAACAATGCGCCACTGTGGTCTACATCCATCGGCAGGGAGGCACAGGCAGCATGAGCTTGGAAGCAGAGGCCAAGGTGCTGCTAACGTGGGCAGGAGAGCATCTGCAAGCATTGTCAGCAGCACCAACAGCATGGCGGCGGACTACCTGAGTTGTGTGCGCGTGGACCCTGGGGAATGGTCGCTCTGCCAGGAAGTAATCTTACAGGTGGTAAGAAGATGGGGCATGCTGGTCATGGATCTCATGGCAATGTTTGCAACGGCCAAGTCAACCCGGTTCTGCAGCAGAAGGCGAGAGCGGATGTCGGAGGGCCTGAATGCCCTGTTGCAGAGGTGGCCCATGGAAGGCATTCTGTACATTTTTTCCCCATGGGCACTCATAAGACGCACCATACAGTGGATCAAAGCTCACAGGAGAATGGTCATGATTGCCCTGGACTGGCTGAGGCGCCCATGGTATGCAACTACTACCACTACTACTGAGAATTTGTATAGCGCTACAAGACGTATGAAGCACTTACATGTAAGAGACAGTCCCTGCTCATCCCATCACTCAACCCCTCTCACACAACAAACTTCATGGACACAATGACAGAAATGGGATATGAACAGATCATACATGCCCCCACACACATAAAGGGAAACACCCTCAATCTCGTCTTCCTTCCCACCCCTTTCAATAACCACCAACTCCGCACCCCCCACCCCCAACCATTACAGAGGTACCCTGGTCCGATTATCACTTAATAACCTTCTATCTCTACACGCATACACCCAGTAATAACACACCAAGCACTACGCCACATAACTCACGCTTTACTCACTTCGATAAAGATACCTTCCTAGACAATGTACTACCCAATCTCGCAACAAACACATCTAACATCAATATAGCTATAAACAAATGGAACTTAGCAATCCAAAAGGCAGCCGCCCCTACACAAGTT
Organism: Ichthyophis bannanicus; assembly: GCA_033557465.1. NCBI lineage: Eukaryota > Metazoa > Chordata > Amphibia > Gymnophiona > Ichthyophiidae > Ichthyophis > Ichthyophis bannanicus. The sequence goes on from CM066037.1 coordinate 214,837,247, forward strand.
ACACAAAAACAAACACTAAAATGATCAGAAAAATGGTTTACCCAAGAACTCGCCAAGCTAAAAAAGCAACTGAGAAAGCAAGAAAAAAGATGGAGAATAACAAAATCGAACGAAAACAAATCCCAATACTTAAGCCTACTCAACACATATAAAGACATAATCACCAAATCAAAACGAGACTACCATTCTAAAGTAATAAACATGGCCATCAATCGTCCAAGAAAATTATTTACAATTGTAAAATCACTAACAAAAACTCAAAAGCCAGAACCAGAACATACTCCACAATAAACGTACAAACATTAGCTACACATTTTACTGAGAAACTAAAAAGTAAATCCTCTAACACTATCACAACAATGCATATAGATCCAAAAACCTCAAATAAATGGGTAACCTTTCACATAGTTGATCAAAAACAACACCTCAAGGTCATAACAATGATTAATACCACAACCTCCCCCCTTGACCCATGCCCAATATCATGGATCAAGTCCACCAAAGCTGAACTCGCTACAAGCATCCAAAACATAATTAATCAATCACTCTCACAAGGCATCATGCCAGATGCTCTTAAGCTCATCTCCATATGCCCCATCCTAAAAAAATAATAAATTAGATCCAAAAGACCCAGGCTCATACAGACCCATAGCCAGTATACCGTTCATTGCTAAAGTAGTAGAAAAAATCATACAACTCCAACTACAAGACTACATTGACATACACGCACCCCTTGACTCTCACCAATTCGGATTCCGCCCCTTCCATGGCATTGAAACCTTACTAATAACACTGATAGACAACCTCATTAGAGGAACAGACGATAACAAACAAGGTTTCATCCTCCTTTTCATAGACATAGCTGCTGCATTTGACAACATCAACCATAACACACTAATTGCTAGGCTATAAAACCTGGGAATAGGAGGCACGGTCCTCAAATGGTTCATGTCATACATATCTCACTGATTGATACGTGTCCAACTAGGCCAAAACACCTCAGAAACGTTCTCACAAGGACAGGGAATTCCACAAGATTCAGCCCTCTCGGCCCTCCTTTTTAATCTATACCTACAGCCCATCACGAACATATTTAAAAAACACAAAATTAACCATTACATTTATGCCGATGACATCATGCTCGCTATCCCTATTAACAGCCCCTCATACCATAGTCTATCTGAATGTATCAGAGAGGCTGAATCCTGGCTAGAAACCAACTACCTCAGCATTAACCTTAAAAAAACAGAAGCTATATTTGTATCAAGAAAACCCGATGCTACCTACCCAAAAACTATCATAATCAATGCCACCACTATCCCTGTCAAACAAGAGGTAAAATACCTAGGGATAATATTAGATCACACACTCAGTATGCTCCCCCACATAAAACAAACAATAAAAACTATATTCTATAAACTAAAGACCATACAAGCACCTAAGACCCCTCCTCGACACCCATGATTTTAGATCTGTAATCAACTCACTAATTACCCCCCACTTCAACTGTTGTAACCATCTGCAAGACAAAGAAAACTACAAGCTCCAGAGCCTTTTCATTTGCTGCCCCTACCCTCTGGAATGAACTTCCACTGACCCTCTGCATGACAAAAGACCTCTGACTATTCAGAAAAAGACTTAAAACACACCTTTTCACTGAACACTTCGAAAACCCAACTGGAATCCCTTACTTCCTACGAGCTACCTCCCTACAAACACAGAAACAACCTACTAACCTCCAGAACCCACAGCCTACTAACCCCCCCCCCCCCCACACACACACACACACCTTACCTAAACAACCCCAGAGCCTCGCCCCACCCTAACCAAATGAAGAAGATAATTTAAGAAGAGACAGACTCCTGTTTTTATCTATGTAATTACAAAGATTGACACAAGATTGTTTGTACAATATGTTCATTGTAAATAGTTAATACTACAGTTTCATGCAAAAGTTGTTTGTAAATAGTTATAACTGCTGTTCCATGTAAAAGTTGTTCATTTATTCTCTGTAAAACGCCCTTGATCTCTGGAAGGGGCAGTATAGAAGAAAAGTATAAATAAATAAATAAATAAGAGCTTACAATCTAGTCAAGACAGACAACACAGTAGGTGTAGGCATGGGATACATCTAGGGGGAATGGTAATAAAACATAAAGGAGATCAGGTGAGTCAAGTTCTGAAAGCGGCAGCCAAGAGGTGAGTTTTTAGCCTGGATTTGAAAAGAGCCAGAGATGAAGGCCAATGTACAGACTCGGGTAGTTTGTTCCAGGCATAAGGAGCAGCAAGGTGAAAGGAGCGGCCTGGAGTTAGCAATAGAAGAGAAGGGCACAGATAGAAGCAATTTGCCAGAAGAGCAGAGTTTCTGGGAGGGGTGTAGGGAGGTGAAAGGTAGTAGAAAGCTGCCGAGTGAATGCACTTATAGGTCAGCAGGAGAAGTTTGAACTGGATGTGGAAATGGATAGGGGAGCCAATGAAGTGACTTGAGAAGAGGGGCGATATGAGCATGATGAGGCTGGCGTAATATTAGCCATGCAGCAGAGTGTTGAACAGATTGAAGAGGGGAGAGAGATGATTTAGCGGGAGACCAGCAAGGAGTAGGTTGCTTTAGTCAAGACTGGGGGTGGATAAGTATCTTAGTATGTTCAGAAAGGAATGGATGGATTTTGTTAATGTTATAGAGAAAGAAGCGGCATCTTAGCTATCAGATGGATGTGTGTGGGGAAGGAGAGAGAGGAGCAAAGATGATCCTAAGGTTGCGAGCTGAGGAACCAGGGATGAGTAGAGAGTTATCCACAGAGACTGAGAAAGGAGGAAGAGGAGAGGAGGTTTTAGGGGGAAAAATAAGAAGTTCAATTTCAGCCATATTCAATTCCAAGTGGCAGTGAGACATCCAAGCAGCAATGTCAGAAAGGCAGGCAGAGATCTGGGTCTGGATTGCCAGAGAGATTTCTGGTATAAACAGGTAGATCTGGGGGGAGTCAGCATAAAGATGGTACTGAAAGCCATGGGAAGAGATGAGTACACCAAGGACTGGGTATAGAGAGAGAAAAGGAATGGACCCAAGATAGATCCTTGGGGTACACCAACTGAGAGCGGGATAGCAGCAGAGGAGGATCCACCAGAACAAACACTGAAAGAGCAATGGGAGAAATAAGAGGAGAACCAGGATAGTACAGAGCCCTTTAAATCAAGCGAGTACAGGGTATTGAGGAGAAGGTTGTGGTCAACAGTGTCAAAAGCAGCAGAGAGGACAAGAAGGATGAGGCCTGAGTAAAGGCCCTCGGATTTTGCCAGGAACCAAGTCACTAGAGACTTTGACAAGAGCCATGGTGTGACTAAAAGTGGACCAGCCTTGGCGGCTGCCCAGTGACCGCTGTGAATGCCTCAGGTGGATCGATTCTCGCTTACAGCATGGCTCTTGAAAGGACACAGTTGAGCATGATTCCTAGAATTTTATTTGCCTTCTTGACCTCCACTGCACACTGGTCGGAGGGTTTCAACGTTTTATCCACGATGACGCCTGAAGCTTTTTCATGGTTGGTGGTTTCTAATGTGGAACCTTCCATCCTGTAACCATAGTTGGGTTTATCTTTCTTAGATGCATAACCTTGCACTTGTCCACATTAAATTTCATCTGCCATTTGAACGTCTAGTCTTCCAATTTATCAAGGTCCTCTTGAAATTTTTCACAATTCTCTTTGGTTTTAACAACTTTGAATAATTTTGTGTCATTTGCAAATTAGATTACCTCAGTCATTATTCCCATTTCCAGGTCATTAATGACTATGTCAAAAAACAGTGGACCCAGCACATATTCCTGGAGTTCTCCACTATTTACCTTTCTCCAGTGGGAAAATTGGTGATTCAGCCCTACCCTCTGCTTTCTATATTTTAATCAATTCCTGATCCACAATCGTACACTGGCTCCTATCCAGTGACTTTTTAATTTTGCCAGGAGTCTCTCATGAGGGACCTTGTCAAAGGATTTCTGAAGATCCAGATACACTATATCAACTGGCTCACCTTTGCCTACCTGTTTATTCACACCTTCAAAAAAATACAACAAATTAGTAAGACAAGACCTATCTTGGCTAAAGCCATGTTGGCTTTCTCCCATTAAACCATGACTATCTACATGTTCAGTAATTTTGTTCTATATAATGGTTTCTACCATTTTGCCCTGTAATGTCAGGCTCACCGATCTGTAGTTTCCCAGATAACCCCTGGAACACTTTTTACATTGGCCCATTCGCCAGTCTTCAGGTACTACAGATGATTTTAATGATAGTTCACAGATTACTGTAGGTCTGTAATTTCATATTTTTTTTTATTATTTATTTTCTTTTTTATACAGCGCTCTTTAGAATCAGTGCAGTTTACATGCATACTAACAGGTACTTTTTATTCCCTTGTCCCCGGAGGGCTCACAATCTTAAGTGTACCTGAGGCAATGGAGGGTTAAGTGGCTTGCCCAAGGCCACAAGGAGTGGCCATGAGACTAGAGACCCCAGTCCCTCCGGCCTGAAGTTGCTTGTCCCCATGCAGGAATTGAACTCCCGGCCTTCCGGCCTGAGGTAACCTGTCCCAACCACTAAGCCACTCCTCCCTCTGGTGTACACTAGTGGAAAAAATTGTGGATACACCTGTAAAATTTGAGCTCTCCGCAATAATGTTTGTCTGTCTTACATTAATTAAGTATTCTATATATTAAACTCTCTATGCAGATTGTTGCCATAACATTTGGGAACATTACAAATGAATATCATCGACATTTATCAGAAAAAACTTTTATTTATTTATTTATTTTAATTTTAAAGAATTCTTTATTGAAAATAAAGCAGGAATACAATCAAATCCACATCTAGGAGACATCAACCTGCCCAAGAAAAAAAATAAAAAGAAAAAAAACAAACAACGGATTCACAATATTCAAAGCCCAATTTACATAGAAGAAAAGAACAATATATCACAAGGATTCTTTGCTAATCAGAAATGCCTCAAATTGGCCAACATCAAGAAAAACAAATTTAACACCCTCTAAAACAACAATACATTTACAAGGGTATTTCAGAAAGAAAGACGCACTTTAAAGAAGTACTGCTTATTGATGATGTGGATTCTATTAAGTTTTCCTCTATATATTATATTCCTATGTCTTCTGCAGTAAAGGCTTCTTCTCCTGTTGCTTTACAGGAAGGGAACCCCAGTGGCGTAGAGTCCTTGGATTTGTCTCAATTTTTGGAATCCTCTAATGATTTAATCTCCCAGCGAGCTACTTTGTTAGTCTCCTTTATTTCAATTCAGGATAACAATATGATTTTAAGTTTATACTTTAAAAAGAAGAATCAGGTTTTTTGTGGAGCCCCCATACAAATTTTTCCTGACGTGTGTAGGAGCACCCAGGCTCGCCGGAAGGCATTTTTGGGATTAAAAAACTTTGATTTAGAGTCAGACAAGGTAATTGATGTCTTTTTCTCAGGAAAATTATATTTTTCATGAAATTGTCGATCCACTTTAAGCAGGTTTTATGCATAATCTCATGTATAAGCTGACGCTTCAGATAATGTGTGCTCTACTGCCAGGTGTATACAAGCTGTATCAAAGTCATATTTGTGCTTTTGTTATTTTTACAAATTGATTTTATTTATTAGCGAAATATTTAAAAAGAAATGATATGCTTAATAAAGTTTCCAATTTGGAATATGTTGTTGTATTTTGTAGATTAATGATAGCAGCAACAACGAGGGTTGACTGGTCTCCTAAAAAGAGAGCAACAGCCATTACTTTGAGAAATGAGGGGTACAGCTTTCGTGAAATCGCTCAGAAGATGGGCCATGGAGTGACAGCATCTGGTGTACAAAAGATGTGTGCTTGCTTCAAAGTCACTGAAAGTGTTGTAACTCAGAAGGGAAGAGGAAGGAAAAAGTCTACAACTCCAAGAGGTTCTTTCTTGGAATTCTTGCCCTCAGACCGGCGTTGAGTACCTTGTTTTGAACAGTTCGATCAGTAGCAGACACTCCAAGATCCATAAGTTCCTGATTGATTTCCTTGGCAGATTTACGATTTTTTAAAGCCAGCCTAACAATCATTCTATCAGTTTTTGGAGTTGTAGACTTTTTCCTTCCTCTTTCCTTCTGAGTTGCAACACTTTCAGTGACTTTGAAGCAAGCACACAACTTTTGTACACCAGATACTGTCACTCCATGGCCCATCTTCTGAGCGATTTCACTAAAGCTGTACTCCTCATTTCTCAAAGTAATGGCTATTGCTCTCTTTTTAGGAGACCAGTCAACCCTCGTTGTTGCTGCCATTAATCTACAAAATACAACAACATATTCCAAATTGGAAACTTTTTATTAAGCATTTGTCTTTTTTTTTTAAATATGTTCGCTAATAAATAAAATAAATTTGTAAAAATAACAAAAGCACAAATATGACTTTGATACAGCTTCTCTATACACCTGGCAGTAGAGCACACATTATCTGAAGCGTCAGCTTATACATGAGATTCTGCATAAAACCTGCTTAAAGTGGATTGACAGTTTCATGAAAAATATCATTTTCCTGAGAAAAAGACATCAATTACCTTGTCTGACTCTAAATCAAAGTTTTTTCTGATAAATGTTGATGATATTCGTTTGTTGCCATAACATTTGGGAACATATTACAATCTGCATAGAGTGTCTAATATATAGAATACTTAATTAACATAAATAAAGATATTATCGCGGAGAGCTCAAATTTTATAGGTGTATCCACAATTTTTTCCGCTAGTGTATACTATCCAGTCCAGGTGATTTGCTACTTTTCAATTTATCAAATAGTTGTAATATATCTTTTCCGGTTTATCAATACTACTTTCATTTCTTCCAGTGCATCAGCTTTAAATATTATTTCAGCCATGGGCAACTTCCCTACTTCATCTTCAGTAAAGATCAAAGCAAAGAATTCATTCGGTCTCTCTGCTATGGCCTTGTCCCCTCTTAGTGACCCATTTAGCCCTCTATCATCTAATGGTCCAACTGACTGGCACAGGTTTTTTGCTATGAATGTACTTGAAAAAGTCTGTCTTATGCATTTTTGCTTCCACAGCAAGGGTTTTTTCAAATTTTCTCTTTGCCTGCCTTATCAATGCCATTCATCTAATTTGCCAGTGCTTATGTTTCCAGTTTTCGTCATTTGGCTCCTTTTTCCATTTCCTGAAAGATGCTTTTTTTTTTTTTTTTTTTTTACTACAACAGCCTCTCCGACCTCACCTTTAAACCATGCTGGCATTTTTTTGCACTTCCTTCCACCTTTCTTAGTGGAATACAGCTGGTCTGGCTTCCAAGATATTATTTTTAAACAATGCCCATGCTTGATGTAAATCTTTGACCTTTGCAGCTGCTCATTTTAGTTTTTTCTTAACTGTTTTCCTCATTTTATCATAGTCTCCCTTTTGAAAGTTAAAAGGTAGTACTGTGGATTTTCCTGCTGTCCTTCCTCCATTTATGAAATCAAACACAATCATGCTATGACCACTATTGCCAAGTGGCCCCAACATCCTTATCTCTTGCACTAGATCTTGTGTACTATTAAGGACTAGGTCCAAAATGGCTTCCTCTCTTGTCAGTTCATGAACCAGCTGTTCCAAGAAGCAGTCATTTATTTCATCTAGAAACATTATCTCCCTAGCATGTCCTGCTGTGACACTGACCCAGTTGATACCAGAGTAATTTACAATGCACTATTAATTATTAATAGTGCATTAACAGGTCTGCAAAAAAATTTTTTTCGAGAGCTGTTTTGGTTATTCCACGTAATCTTTGTTTTTTGGTGCGCTGAATCCGAAAATGACCTCCATTTTGTCATAGGACATCACGTTTCCTGACAATTTAGGTAACTATGTTAAATAAGGCAATACCTCAAAATAAATGGAAATAGACTTATAAAATTAAAGTTTTATTACAATATTTTCATGAAAATCCTTTTTTGAACTGAAATGAGCTCACCTTGTGAGGCTCCTCTTGGTGCATTTACGCTTGTGAGTAGCATCTGGAATGTCTCTCTGAAGCATCCAACAGTAGTCTGCCATCATTGTAATGCTCCATTATCCCTGGTATCTCCTTTCCATCTCTTTAATGTCTTGGTGGAATCGTTCACCTTGTTCCTCACTCACAGCTCCCAAATTTCCAGGAAAGTAGTCAAGGTGGGATTGGAGGAAATGCACTTTCAAACTCATCAGGCAACCTAAAGCTTGAAATACTTTCAGCATTCGTCCGATGATCTTTTTGTAGTGAGGATCTTTGTTATTGCCTAAAACTTTCTGTACGACTTCTTTAAATGCAATCCACCCTTCTTTTGGAGGATCCATCATGGTATTGACAAACTCTTGATCAACTATAAGCCTTCTAATGTCTGGTCCGACGAACACACCTTCCTTCAATTTTGCCTCCGACAGGCCTGGAAACTTGATGACCAAGTATTTGTAGCATTCTCCATCTCTTGAAAGTGATTTTACGAATTGCTTCATCAATCCCAATTTTATGTGGAAAGGTGGTAGAAGAACTTTATGGGAAGGTACCAAAGTTTCTCGGAGGACATTTTTTTCAGCGACTGTTAGCACCCTCGGTTGCCAACTCTTCTTGGTCCAGTGATTTTTTTCGGTCTCGACTGTCCCATAGAGACAGAAAACAAGGATATTTGGTATACCCAGCTTGTTTGCCCGAGCAGCATGCACAAGACCTTCAAGTCCCCACACTCTTGCCAACCATGGTCTTCATATTTAAGTTTACGAAGAACCAATTCCAAGTTCTCGTAGGTTTCCTTCAAGTGTACGGAATGACCTACAGATATGGAAGCGTAAAAACTGTTGTGGAGTAAAACTGCTTTTGAAGAATCTATAAAGACGCCATTGCTCTGAATCATATTGGATTTTAAATTGACCCATCAGACCTTCGACATCGATGCAATAAACCAACTTGTCTTCCTGGGCGAAGTAAGGAACGAACTCCTTTTCACGATGTCTGAACCATGAAGATGACACTCCTGGCAACAATAAATTCCTGCTTTTCAGCCTTGATCCGAGTAACTCAGCGGCATCTTTGGGAAGATTCAAGTCTCTTACCAAATCATTCATCTCCTCCTGAGAAAACAATTTTGGTCTTGTATCATCTTCAAAGTCAGAACTTGATTCGTCATCTGGTTCAGGTATGACTTCACCTTCATCGAAGCTAGGTATCTCTTCCAAGGTAGCAGGGGGCTTGGGTACTGGTATATCTGTGCCATGGGGGACGGGACGAATTGCCGCGTGAAGATTGGGGTATGAAATGGAATGCTTCCATTTGGAATTAAACCCTTTCACATCGCATGAACAAAAGTAACAGTCGTCACTATGGATCTTTTGCTCTCACCATACCATAGGAATCCCATAACGGAAAGATTTTTTCTTACCCTTGAACCAGTTTCGGAGGTCCTCAACACACCGTTTGTACACTTTGAGGCACCCAGACTTTATCTTGATCTCCAATTTTTAGTCCAAAGTATGCAAAGTATACTTTTTTCACAAAGTCTGTAATATTCTGCTGTTGCTTCAACACTGTATATTCACCACAGATGAAACAGAAACTGTCTGGCAAATTAATACACTTTCGCGGAGCCATAACATAACAGTTGAAGAATGACGAGCTAACACGAATTGCAATGAAAATGTGTGAACAGCCTAGAACCAAGAACCTGATGATGATTCATGCACAAGTGTGGCATGCATGAGAGAGCAGCTCTGTGTCTGTACACGAGACGTCACAGTGCTGGCCACGCCCCCCTGCACTTACCGGAGCTGCTGCTATCTGCCTTGTGTCTCCCTCTCACTGGATTCTTCAGGAAAGATTAACCTCTTCTACCATTAGAAGCACGGACTTAAAACTTGCATTTAAAGAAGTCGTACAGAAATTTTTTAGGCAATAACAAAGATCCTCATTACAAAAAAGATCATCGGACGAATGCTGAAAGCATTTCAAGCTTTAGGTTGCCTGATAAGTTTGAAAGTGCATTTCCTCCAGTCCCACCTTGACTACTTTCCTGAAAATTTGGGCGCTGTGAGTGAGGAACAAGGTGAACGATTCCACCAAGACATTAAATTAAAGAGATGGAAAGGAGATACCAGGGAAAATGGGGTTTAGTGTGTGTAGGTGAGCTCATTTCAGTTCAAAAAAAGGATTTTCATGAAAATATTGTAATAAAACTTTAATTTTCTAAGTCTATTTCCATTTATTTTGAGGTATTGCCTTATTTAACATAGTTACCTAAATTGTCAGGAAACGTGATGTCCTATGACAAAATGGAGGTCATTTTTTGGATTCAGCGCACCAAAAAACATAAAGATTACGTGGAATAACCAAAACAGCTCTCGAAAAAAAATTTTTGCAGAATTATAATTCTGAAACATTCAGAATGTCCATAGCCTCAGACTCTGCAGAGATTTTCAAATCAGAGCCCTTAGCCTTCTTGCCTGTAATAGATCTTGGAAAGCGGAAGATGAGACTCAACAGGAGCCTCCAAAGTTTCCAGAAGATAAGATTTAAACATATTCCAAGCCATAACCAAGGAGGGAACAAGGAAAATTCAATAATCTCAAGTTCATAGCCCTATTTTTTTCCAACTACTTTGATTTTATGTCCAGTCAAGACTTTACATACAGTAGTAAACTGTTCGTCCAACTGTACAACCTTTTTGTCACTAGTAGACACTTGAGACTTCAAAGCAGCCACAGACTTCTGAACAGCCCCAGCATTGCCACAAATCAGCTGCAAAGTAGTATTTGTCTGAGTCACCAAACACTCACCAAGTTTTCTCAAGGACGTCCAAATTGAATCCAAAGTAACATGGTCCAGACACTCTAGAGAGAAGGTTGCCATAATAAATTGCTCGGCCCAAGCCTCAGGAAAAACCACTGGGCCTCCAGGCTCTCCCCCCCCCTCCCCCCCCGATGCCGATAGAATTCCTTGGGGGTTGCTCAGCCCTGCTCCTTGACCCAAACCTGTGGCCGCAGATGCTGACCCTGGTGGACAAGCCTCATCCAAACTTGAATCAAGCCCATTCCCTTCCACTGGAGACAGCCTTCTCTGCATCGGATCCTGCGGCTCCAGATGGGCTCAGATTCAAAAAATCTGCAGGCAGCGCAGGCAGGAGCTGCAGATCCAGAGTGAGGTGTCACCCTGAGGAAGACGCCGGACTACCCAGCCCTGGCGTCAACAAAAATGGGTTACCTCTGGATTCTCCCCGACGCTCTCCATGTAGCTGCACAAAGGAATCCATTGCCCAATCATAGAGGTAACAGCAGAAGGAGACTGTGATGGCTGGGGAGGGTTCTCCCGTAGCTTCCCTTTTCCCTTAGGCATAACCAGGAAAAAGCAGCTCATGCTACAGGCAGATCAAACAGCCTGGATTCTCTCTGTCTTCCTTATGTCCTCCAAGTTTGCAACTCTAGTCTCCAGAAATCGGACTCATTCCCTGAGAGCAGAGAGCTCCTTGCACCTAGTGCCCACATAAGATCCCTCACCAACTGGGAGAAATTATACATGTGACTCTTAATGCAAAAGAGTGGAACCCCCCCCCCCCCCCCATTTCACTGCTGGACTGATGTCTGCATCTTAGTTTTAAGGTTTTGTTCAGATATTGAAGTTGTTTTCTTACTTAGCTTTGCAGGGGATACTTATAATAATACTATACCTTATATGTTAAATGGACTTTGTGCACCTCAAGAATAATTAATTTCAGGTCCTTAATAAGCTTCATGGATCTTTTGCTTCCTAACTGGAAGGCCTCTTTGTAAAGGTCACTAGAAATAAGTTTAATTCTTTGTACTCTGAGACTATTTATTCTACTTGTTTGCTAATCTATGCTCTGATTTGATTTAAATGAAGTGTTCTCTGGTGGTACTAAGATCTGACTGATTTCTAAAATATACAGATTTATATGCTTTAACCGAAAGATTACCCATTTTCCCCCAAGATTTAGAATATATTCCAGAAGATAAATACTTACAAATGCAGCTTTATTTCCAGTTGTAGTAGTCCCTCTGGGTAGTCCTTCAAGACTCTTTTACTGTGTCCTCTGGGAAAGAATTAGAGTATGATTATGCATTGAGTGAAAAAATAAATCTCCAGGAACAAGCAGGAATATAGTCTAGATTGGCCACTGTTGGAAACAGGATACTGGGCTTGATGGACCTTGGTCTGACCCAGTATGGCATATCTTATGATGTTACAAATGGGTAACGTCGGTACCGACTGAGCCTGCGCAGGAATGCTCCCCAGTGTCCAATAGGAAAGCTTTTGGGAGCGTCCCACTGCGCCTGCATAGCTGCCTTCCCTCCTTTCCAGCTCCCCCTCCTCAGTTCTTCATTTTCCAAGGAGCTGACAAGAAGCAATTCCTGTCACCGCAGAAAATTTGTCCTTTCTTATTTTTTTATGGTCGTGTCTGCCTTCCCGTTGACGCTGGTACCGACCCCTGTCCGTCCTTTCTTTTCTTTTGTCTGTCGTCTTAAAAAAAAAAAAAATCTGTGAATGAAGGAATTTTTTCTTCCTTCAGACCATCTTAGGTCTAGGCCTTCCATTTTGTCATAGACAAAATGGAAAAACAATCCAGTGGTTTTAAAAAGTGTTCCAAATGTGTCAGTACCATTTCGGCCACAGACACCCATGACTGGTGCCTAAAATGCTTAGGACCAGATCATCTACCGTCAGAATATCCTCTTTGTAGGAAAATGACAAAGAGAGGCCTACAGAACCGAGCTGCAAAACTAGGCACCCTCTTTGCCTCCGATGCAGTATCTTTAGCATCAACGACATCGAGAGCTTCATCTTCCTCCCATGGATCTCAGGTATCGAAACCTAGGTCGTCTTCGAAGACTGGCTGGCCCTCCAAGGGTAGATCTCCTTCTAAGCATCGATATGCTTCGGACGTTGCCCTGGAGGGGGGGATACACCGGCCAAACAACCCCGGCGGGAGGACCTTGCCTCCAAAGCCTTAGTGGGGTCCTAGGATGCTCCTGAGGCCTCCACCTCTGGAGAGCTCCTGGTGCCATGCTTAGGTATCATGGCCCACAATTCCGGTACCAATACCCAAGCATCGGCAAGCTCCATGGATCAACGTTTCTCCAGGACCAAGCAGGAAGTCAGTACTCACATATGGGTGTCATCGGCGCCGATGAAGCCCCAGCGGAGCATTTCCCCAGCTTTCTATGAAAGCCTTTGGGAATGCAGGCACGCATGCGCGGTTCCCTTCCCGCCTAAAGGTTCCATCTTACCTTAGTCTCTTTTTTTCCGAGAAGCCCACCGGACATGTGTCCTGTCATCCCGGATACCGGATAAAAGTTGATTTTTTTTGGCGATACTCGCTGTTTTTTCTCCCGGTTCGACGCCGGTTCCCCTCCCGCCGGGTTCGGTACAACGGTATCAAGCCCGATTCTTCTTTTTCGGTTTTTGCCCTTCGTGGCTGGCGTTCGCGCCCTTTTTTGCTTTTTCCCTGGAAGGCCAGTCCTTTGACCTCGCGGGGACTCTTTTTTTTTCCCCAATGGCTTCCAGCGGTTTCAAGAAGTGTGATCGGTGTAAGAAATAAATGTCTCTCACCGACACACACGACTGCTGCCTTCGGTGCCTCGGTCCTGATCACGACCCTAAGTCATGTGGACCATGTGGGAAGATGTCTTCCAAGGCACTCTGAAGTCGCCAGCAGCAAAAAAAAAAGGCTTTTCTCGGACTCAGCCTCCGGCTGGGCCCGGACCTCGTCTGAGGCCTCGACATCTCGGGATTCTGATCCCGAGTGCCGTCGGAGCTCCTCGGACAGGGGGTCCCCCGACCGGGAACGCAAGAGGAAGAAGCGGCTCGCGAGGGCGTCGTCGTCGGAGGTCCCTGGCTCCTCGAGGGCCAGGTCTAAGACCCCTGGGCCCGTGGACCAAGAGAAGCCTGCCAAAGTTCCTTGCGTGGAGCCGGAGTCTGCTGGACGCGTAAGCCCTGTAGTCCTCGAGGACTCTCCTCCCAGGGAGCCGAAGTCAGGCCCGGCACCGCCGGCCCCGAGTCGGTGGCTGCTGCGTCTTCCGAGCTGAGTCTCAGGATGACAGCCTTGGAGAGCAGATTGTCTGCCTTCATAGAGCAGCAGCGGGCACTGATGGCCAGCCTGTCTGGCGCATCTGCCCCGACCACCGGGACATCGACTTCGAAGTCGACCCCGGAGACCGAGCCGATACTCGAATCCATCATGGCTCGAAGTCGACCTCGGTCGCAGTCTCCCTCGACCTCCTGCTCAGGACCGAGCGCGTCGACGCCGGTGCCTCCGGCGTCAGGGCGGGTGCTCCAGGGCCCCACGGGGTCGGACCCTGACTCCTCGTCGGACGAGTCCGCCTGGGAGATCGAGGATGAGGAGTCCCCCGATACGTTCAAGACTCGGTGCGTCCCGTCGGACTCACCACAGTCTGAGCCCCGGAGTAGATCCCCTCCGGAGGATACTCGGTTCTCAGAGTTCGTCCGGGATATGGCCACTGCCTTGGCTATTCCGGCGGACCCCGAGGAAGAGCCTCGAGCTGAAGAGCTCGAGGCCCTGCAGTATGACTCTCCTCCAAAGGAGGCCTTTAATGTCCTGGTTCCTCCGATGCTGGAACGGCTCCTCTTCCGGATGTGGGAGACACTGGCCTCGGCGCCGGTTTTAAGCAAGCGAGTCGACTCGATCTATCAACTCAGGAAGAGCCCTGGCTTTCAGAAAGCACAGCTACCACACCATTCCATGGTTGTGGAATCAGCTATGCATCGTCTGAAGAGCCAGAACATGCACTCCGCGGTGCCCCCCCCCCCCCCATCCCCGGCAGGGAGGCCCGGAACCTCAATGGCGTCTGTAGAAAGTGCTTCCAGGGCTCGATGCTTGCTTGCTGTGTCTAGTCTTACCAGCTGTACATGGGCATATACTTGCGGGACCTGGCCAAGGAGTTGGCCGGGTTCTCTGCTGGATTCTCCGGGGAACCCTTGCAGAGATTCAAGTCCTTGTCCTCGGGGATTCGGGACTGCTCGAAGTTCATGTCCCGCGCCGCCTACGATGGCTTCGAGGCTTCGGCCCGAGTTGCGGCAGCCAGCATCGCGGCTCGACGCCAGGCATGGCTGCAGTCATCGGACCTTGAGCCATGGGTTCAGGACAAGTTGGTCGATGTCCCTTGCCGAGGTGAAAACCTTTTTGGCAAGCCCATTACCGAGAAGGCCGCCCAGCTCGAAACAGAGCACCTTACACGGACAAGGCTGTCTAGGAAGACCTCTGCCCCTTCTCATAAGAAGAAGGGCTCGGGTAAAAAGCCCTTTTACCCGAGGAAGGGCACTGCCTACAAACAGTACCCTCAATATCAGGCTACACAAGCTGCACCCCAGGATCAGCAAGCCAAAGGGCAGGGTAATGGGCCCCGTAGGCAGAGGACCCCCAGGCCTCCGGCCCCTGCTCCCACTCAGCAGGGTGGGGGTTTTTGACTCCTTGAGCGTAGCCTCTTCGTCCCTGCTATCCCAACCCTGCACAGGAGGTCGCCTCGCTCTATTTGCCCACCAGTGGCCCCTCATTACCAGGGACAGTTGGGTGTTGGACATAGTCCACAAGGGCTATGCACTACGTTTTCACCAACTGCCTCCACCATACTTTCCAGGGGAGCCCCTGAGGCCTTCCCTGCACACAGACCTTCTCCTTCAGGAACTTCCAGGTCTGTTGGTGGACAGGGCGGTGGAACCTGTGCCTCCCCACTTGCAAGGTCACGGATTCTACTCCAAGTATTTCCTGGTGTCCAAAAGAACCGGTGGCCTTCGCCCAATTCTGGACTTCAGGAACCTCAACAAGTTCCTAGAGAAGGAAAAGTTCAAGATGCTTACTCTTGGAAAACGTCTGCCCTACCTCCAGCAGGGAGATTGGCTATGCTCCTTAGATCTAAAGGATGCGTACACTCACATCCTCATTCATCCAGACCACAGAAAGTACCTCAGGTTCCTTGTGGGAGGAAACCATTATCAATACAGAGTGCTGCCTTATGGCCTCACCTCTGCTCCCAGGGTCTACCAAATGCCTGGCAGTGGTGGCGGCCTACCTGAGAACACAGGGAATCTTTGTCTTCCCCTATCTGGACGACTGGCTCATCAGGGGTCAGACGTCCCAGGAGGCCAGACAAGCCACCCTCAGAACTATTGCTCTTCTTCAAAGCCTAGGGTTTGTGATAAACTTCGCAAAGTCCACTTTGCTCCCCTCCCAGAACTTGGAGTTCATAGGAGCAAGGCTGGACTCTCTCCTGGCAAAAGCTTTCTTGCCAGAAGACAGAGCACAAAGATTGATAACCCTGGCAAACCATTTTCTCGACAGGTCATTAGTCTCCGCCAGACTCTGCCTGAGGCTTCTAGGCCACATGTCTTCGACAGTACATGTGACCCCCAATGCCAGGCTCCATATGAGACCTGCACAGTGGTGCCTTCGGACTCAGTGGTCACAGGCCACAGGCAGCCTCAGGGACAGGATAAGGGTGTCCAGACACTTTCTGAACTCCCTCAGCTGGTGGCTGCACCCACCCATTCTACTAAAAGGAGTGCCCTTTCAGATTCCTGGGTACATGGTGTTACTGACCACCGACGCTTCCCTGCAGGGCTGGGGAGCTCATTGTCTAGACAAGTGCACCCAGGGCCTGTGGTCTCCTTGGGAGGCGGCACAGCAGATCAATCTCCTGGAACTCAGGGCTATTCGCCTAGCTCTCAAAGCTTTCTCTCCTGCCCTGGCTCATCAATCTGTCCTGGTTCAGACAGACAACCAGGTGGCCATGTTTTATGTGAACAAACAGGGCGGGACTGGGTCCAGGCTCCTTTGTCGGGAAGCTCAAGACCTTTGTTCATTTGCCCTGCGGCACAACATGCTCCTCAGGGCTGTGTACCTTCCAGGGCAGGAGAACTGCCTGGCCGACAGGTTGAGCAGGATTCTGCAGCCCCCACGAGTGGCAGCTACATCCCTTGGTAGTTCAAAAGATTTTCCTGAAATGGGGACTTCCATCCATAGATCTGTTTGCCAGTCCTCTGAACAAACAGCTGCCCAGGTTCTGCTCCAGGCAACCGCATCCTCTGCGGATAGCAGCAGATGCTTTTCTGATTCCCTGGTCCCAGGGCCTCCTGTATGCATTTCCTCCCACGCCCTTGGTGGCCCAAACTCTCTTCAAGATTCTTCAGGACAAGGCCTCGGTCCTGCTGGTGGCTCCCAGGTGGCTGAGACAACCTTGGTTTCCACTTCTGCTTCAGCTGGCAGTGGATCCCCCACTGCCTCTGGGGTTGCAACCCGACCTCCTCTCTCAGGATCAGGGTTCCCTTCTGCACCCCAATCTCAAAGCTCTCAATTTGATGGCCTGGAGGCTGCAAGGGTAGTTTTGGCTCCCTGGGGCCTACCTCAGGAAGTTGAGGAGGTTGTCCTAGCCTCTAGGAAAGTGTCCACTAGAAAAACCTATGCTTTCAAATGGAGAAGGTTTTCTGTGTGGTGTCAGCTACGTACAGAGGATCCTTTCTCCTGTACGGTACCAGTAGTGCTTCAGTATTTACTCCACTTGTCCAATCAGGGACTCAAATCCAATTCTGTTCAGGTCCACCTCTCAGGTCTAGCAGCTCACCACTCGCTGGTGGAAGGACATTCTCTGTCGGTTCACCCCTTGATGTCCCGCTTTCTCAGAGGCTTGCTTTTGCTCAAGCCTCCAATCCGTCCTCCTGCCCCTGACTGGGAGTTGAATGTGGTCTTGCAGCAACTGACTCGCCCACCTTTTGAGCCGATGGCTACTTGTCCACTACGCTTCCTATCCTGGAAGACACTCTTCCTGATAGCCCTTACTTCGGCTAGGTGAGTGAGTGAGCTTCAGGCCCTGGTCTGTGATAGGTCTTACACCAGGATTTATAGGAACAGGGTAGTCCTCAGGACTCATCCTAAGTTCCTCCCAAAGGTTGTCTCCTCTTTCCACCTCAATCAGGAGGTGGTTCTTCCAACATTCTTCCCTAGGCCTCATACAAGCCAGGCTGAAGCAGTCCTGCATACCCTGGACTGTAGGAGGGCCTTATCCTTCTACTTTGACCATACGCAGGGGCATAGAAGGGCTACTCAGCTCTTCGTTTCTTTTGATCCTAATAAGTTGGGGTTGGCTGTGTCCAAGCGTACCTTGTCCATCTGGGTGGCTGACTGTATCACCTGGGCTTACAAGGCGGCTGACCTTTCTTTGCAAGGTCGGGTTACGGCCCACCGAGTCAGGGCAATGGCTGCCTCAGTGGCTCATCTCCACTCTGTGCCCTTGGTAGACATCTGCAGGGCTGCAACTTGGTCTTCAAGCCAGACTTTTGCGGCCCATTACTGTCTGGAGAGGGAGTCCCGTAGGGACAGTGCTTTTGGCCAAGCAGTACTCCGGAATCTATTTGAGGTTTAGGCAACTCCTGCTGCCCTCCTGCCCTCTGTTGAGGCTACCGGGGGAGGTTGTGTCCTTGAAAAGCCTTTCTTTGCTGCTGAGACTGGAGGTAGTTCTCTTGTTCAGCCTGGGTTCCTCGGTAGCCCAGAGCTTGGGAGTCACCCATATGTGAGGACTGACTTCCTGCTTGGTCCTGGAGAAATAGTAGTTACTCACCTGTAACAGGTGTTCTCCAGGAGCAGCAGGAATCAGTCCTCACAACCCTCCCTCCTCCCCTTGGAGTTGCAGTTGTACATAGTTTATTTTTCATTTTTGTGTGCTGTTCTTAGTTATGTCATTTGACTGAGGTAAGATGGCACCTTTAGACGGGAAGGGAACCGCGCATGCGTGCCTGCATTCCCAAAGGCTTTCATAGAAAGCTGGGGAAATGCTCCGCTGGGGCTTCATCAGCGCCAATGACACCCATATGTGAGGACTGATTCCTGCTGCTCCTGGAGAACACCTGTTACAGGTGAGTAACTACTCTATCCTGGCTATTGAATGTAGCTTACCGGCCTTACTGGCGGCCTCTGTACCAGTAAAGCCTTTACAGTCAATCCCTCAGGCATCGGAACCCAGTACTGACACAGCTTGCATTGGAGTCTTCAGACTCCAATTCGTCGGATGATGAATCGGCCAATACCCGGGACATCAGAACTCTCCCGGAAAGACCCATCTCCGTCTCCACAATATCACATGTCCCTTCCAGAGGACATGTCTTTCGAAGACTTTATTCGCGATGTTTCTCGGGGTCTTTCTATAACGGTGATCTCTGAAAAAGAGCCTAGGGCTGAAGAAATTCTTCAGTACTCTGCAGCCCTGAAGGAAGCTGCTACTCTCCCTTATTTATCACATACTTCACAACCTTATGCTTCGTATGTGGGAAACGCCCCTTACCGTTTCTCCACATACCCGACGACTAGATACCATGTACCAGGTACCGGAGTGTCCCGGTTTCCAAAAGACACAATTGCCACACCATTCCATGGTGGTGGAATCGACGATGCGTCGAATAAAGCGTGCTAAGATACATTCCTCGAACCCTTTAGGTAGGGAATCGAGAACTCTCAACGCCTTTGGTCAATGTTGTTTTCAGGCCTCCATGTTATCGGCCAGGATCAGTTCCTACATACTCTATATGGGTATGTTCCTCAGAGAGGTGACTGGGGATTTGGAGTTAATGGCTCCTCTTCTCCCCGATGACAAGAGAGCAGATTGTCTCATCCTTGTAAAACATGCTCAAAATGTTCAAAGTTTGTTAACAGGGCAACTTTTGACTGTTTTGAGTGCATCAGCAGAACTTCATCTATCTACATCGGGGCATTGTAGGATTGCTTGGCTTCAAGCATCGGATCTTGAACAATGGGTTCAAGACAAACTGGGTAATATCCCTTGCACTAGTAAAAACCTTTTTGGCAAGGATTGCCAAGACAAGGCCTCTCAGAATCTGCAAACACCACTCTTAATAGACCATCTAGATCTACTGCCAACCCAGCTAGGAAAAAAGCAGCAAAGAAAGCTTTTTGTCGGTAAGAAAAAGTACTACTATTCTTCTTACACCCCTGCTGTACAGTGTCAACACCATGCTCCTCAGAAGGGGCAGCAGCCACCAAAACAGCAAAAGAAGGCTCAGATTCCTAAGTCACAGCCACCCCAACAGACCCAACCTCCTTGGGGTCTTTGATTCCTTTCTGGAGAACATAGCCGCTCTGCCTCTGGAGATTCCAAATTCCACCCTCATCCCCGGCAGACTTTGTCACTTTGCCACTTTGCCCACAGGTGGCATCTTATCACATCAGAGCAGTGAACACTGTCCATAGTACAGGAGGGGTACAGGCTTCATCTACAAAGTCTAACCCCCCCCCCCCCCCCGGACTCCTCCAAGAGAGTTCTGCTCTCAGCCCCCTCTCTCTGCTCTGTTGTTACAAGAGGTCACTTCCCTTGTTCTCCGTATTTCCTCATTCCAAAGAAAACAAGGGAATACAGGCCCATTCTGGACCTCCGAGAACTGAACAAATACCTGATACGGGAGAAATTCTTCCCTATCTCTAGAGTCAGGACTGACTCTGTTCTCCAGACCTAAAGGAGGCATATACTCACATACTTATTCACTCATAGCACAGAAAGTTCCTGCGCTTCATGTTTCAAGGGAGACATTATCAATACAGAGTCCTGTCTTTCTGCCTCGCCTCTGCCCCAAGAGTTTTCACAAAGTGCATGGCGGTAGTAGTCGCATTCCTAAGGACACTCGGGATATTTGTCTTCCCTTACTTAGACGACTGGCTCATTTGAGCAAACACCTTCTAGATGCCAGTTTTTCCCTTTCGAGCACCATGCAAGTGCTGCAAAACTTGGGATTTGTAATAAATCTCCCAAAGTCCCAACTCGTTCCCTCTCAAACTCTAGCATGCATAGGGGCTTTCTTAGACACTCAGCAATCAAAGGCATTTTCTGCCTCAACTCCGCTGTGCACGACTCAATCAGTTAGCATCTCAAACAAGTCTCAAGAAGTTTCTCACTGCTAGCGATCTGCTACAACTTCTGAGTCATATGGCATCAACAGTGCATGTTGTCCCATATGTTTGTCTACATATGCACGCAGCTCAATGGAAACTGGCTTCCCAGTGGTCTCAGGCATCCGGCTGCCTGGGAGACAATATAATGGTCTCTACCTGCCTAATCTAGTTTCTCCAGTGGTGGCAATCCCCAGAAAACCTGGTTAAGGTCACCTTTTCAGATGCCAGCACATCAATGTACCCTGACGACGTATGCATCCAAATTGGGCTGAGGAGCTTATCTGGACAATCTCTCCACTCAGGGGCTTTGGTCTCATCAAGAGTCACAACTCCACATAAATCTGCTGGAACTCAGAGCCATTTACAATGCTCTCGAAGTCTTCCAGGACCATCTCCAATTCCGCACAGTTCTAGTCCAGGCAGACAATCAAGTAGCCATGTTCTACTTGAACAAGCAGGGCGGAATAGGCTCTTGGACCCTCTGCAGCGAGACCCTGCATCTGTGGTCTTTTGCCATATAGCATCACATTTGCCTACTTGCAGTGTATCTTCCAGTCAAACACAATGTTTTGGCAGACAAACTCAGTCGAGTCCTTCTACCCCACGAGTGGTCTCTCCATACAGACAAGGTCGCTCACATCTTTCAGATCTGGGGAACCCCAGAGATAGTCCTATTCGCAAGTCCTCAGAATGCCAAGTTTCTTCACTTCTGCTCCAGGACTCCTGCCAGCAGATGGATGCTTTTCACCTCCACTGAGGTCAAGGCTTCCTATATGCCTTCCCTCCCATTCCCCTCATTCCCAAGACACTTTTCAAATTCCAGAGAAACACGGGCTACATGATACTCATAGCCCCACGCTGGCCATGACAACCATGGTATCCTCTCCTACGTCTGTTTCGGGCTCAACCCATAGATCTGGGATCTGCTCCAGTTCTTCTCTCTCAGAAGAAGGGGACACTGCTCCAACCCAATCCACAGTCCCTCCATCTAACAGCATGCCTGCTGAAAAGGCATAGCCGTCCAGGACATTAATCTCTCTCAACCGGTTAAGGATATCATTTTAGCTTCCAGGAAGCCTTCCACCAAGTGCACCTATGCCTTCAAATGGAGTAGATTCTCTCTCTGGTGTTCGCAGAGGGCGCTTAACCCCTTTTCATCTCCGGTGGCTGCATTACTTGAGTGTCTTCTCCACCTGTCTTCTTCTGGACTTAAAACCAATTCAGTAAGAGTACACCTCAGTGCAATTGCGGCCTCTCACATGCCCTTAGATGGTCAACCCATCTCTTCTCAGCCGCTTCTAGCATGCTTCATGAGGGGTCTTCTATTAACCAAACCTCCCATTAAGCCCTTTCCAGTGGCATGGGATCTCAGTGTTGTTCTAGGATAGCTTCTCAAGCCGCCCTTTGAACCTCTAGCCACTACCTCTCTGAAGTTTCTCACGTGGAAGGTCACCTTCTTTATTGCTGTCACTTCAGTGAGATGCATTAGTGAGCTCCATGCCTTAGTGGTTGATCCTCCTTATACACAATTCCACCATGATAAGTTAGTCCTTAGGACCCATCCTCACTTTATGCCAAAAGTGGTCTCGCCCTTCCATTTAAACCAGTCAGTCTACCTTCCTATCTTCTTCCCTAGACCTCATTCCTCTAGGGCAGAGGCAGCAAACCTTCACACTCTGGATTGCAAATGTGCCTTGGCTTTTTATCTCCAGAGAACTCGAGAGCACAGAAAAGCTTCCCAACTTTTCATCGCCTTTGACTCGAGTCACCTGGGCTTACCAGTATCTAAGCGAACTCTCTCCAGGTGAATAGTGGATTGCATCTCCTTTGCTTATGAAACTGCAGGACTCTCTCTTGAGGGTTATGTCACTGCACATAATGTTCGAATCATGTCTACCTCCATGGCAAATCTACGCTCTGTAGTATTTGATGAGATATGCAAAGCAACTTGGTCTTCTGTCCACACTTTTGCTGCTCACTATTGCCTGGACAAGGACTCCCGCCATGATGCCTTGTTTGGCCAAGCTGTTCAGCATCTCTTTCAGGCTTAGATCAACTCCTACCCTCCATCCTGGGTTTCGATACCAGACATCCTTGGAGGATCTATGACCTACTTAGTTATGCCTGTGATCCACAGCTCACCCTGGGGTCATCTCTCTGGCATCTTCGAGCTAGGGAGTCCCATATGTGAAGACTACATTCCTGCTTGTTCCTGGAGATAGCGTAGTTACTCGCCTGTAACAGGTGATCTCCGGGAACATCAGGAATTTAGTATTCACAGTCCGCCCTTCTCCCCTAGGAGTTGTAGATCATCGTCGTCTTCTCTTCTCCTTCTCTCCTTTTATCTCAGCTACAAACTCAACTGAGGAGAGAGAGCTGGGAAGGCAGCTACACAGGCATAGTGGGATGCTCCCAAAAGCTTTCCTATTGGACGCTGGGGAGCGTTCCCGCGTGAGCTCCGTCGGTACCGACGTTACCCATATGTAAGAATATAAGATATGCCAGACTGGGTCAGACCAAGGTCCATCAAGCCCAGTATCCTGTTTCCAACAGTAGCCAATCCAAGTCATAAGTACCTCGCAGTTTCCCCAAAAGAGACAGGTTTCACAATGCTTGTACTGGGTCAAGCAGTGATATCCTGGGTCCCTTTTAATAATGGTTTATGGACCTTCCCTCCAGGAACTTGCCCAAACCTTTTTTTAAACCCAGCTACACTAGCAGTTTTTACTACATCCTCCGGTAACAAATTCTAGAGTTTGATTACACGTTGAGTGAAAAAATATTTTCTCTTATTAGTCTTAAATAGTTTACCTTGTAGCTTCATTACATATCCCCTAGTCTTTCTATATTCTGATAATGTAAACAATCGATCTACGTTTACCCGTTCCACTCCATTCATTAATTTATAGACCTCTATCATATCTCCCCTCAGCCAACTCTTTTCCATGTTGAAGAGCCCTAACCTTTTCAGCCTCTTTTCATAGGGGTATCCTTACATCCCTTTTACCATTTTGGTGGCTCTTCTGTGTACCTTTTCTAATAATGCTGTATCCTTTCTAAGATATGCTGACCAGAATAACACACAACAGTTGTACCATTGAACGACACAGAAGCATTATAATATCCTTTGTTTTATTTTCCATTCCTTTCCTTATGATACTTTGCATTCTATTTGTTCTCTTGGCCGCTGCTGCACACTGGGCGGAGGGTTTTAATATGTTATCCATGATGACACCTAAATCTTTTTCCTGGGTGGTGTTCCTAATGTGGAACCTTGCATCATGTAACCATAGTTGGGTTTTTCTTTCCTAGGTGCATAACTTTGCACTTGTCAACATTAAATTTCATCTGCCATTTTGGATGCTCAGTCTTCCAATTTAATTGGTCGCTAATATTAAGAATGATTTCAAATGACACCAACCAAAGTAGTATCATTCTCTTTAACCACTGTGAAGGATCAGAAGCACCCCAAGAGGTCTCAGTAAAAAAGAGCACTGCTGTTAAGGCTTACACCAAATCGCAGCAATAGTGCTTTATCACATCAGCGACCTCTGGGAAAAACACTTTAAAACTGAGCGCTAGTCCATATTATGTTTCCACATAAAAAATAATTTTTAAATTAGCCCACGCAATAGATGTTATGTACTCAACTTCCAAAAGGACTAGGCACTCTGTGTCACACTGTGATCCCAATGTACAGCCCCGGTACCAGCAAGACGTTTCACAACGGTTTCTTCAGGGAACTGCTAAAATATTACAAAAAACCAACAAAACAAAACAAACCATCACCTTCACATCTACAAAAGTATTCTCCCTCACCAATATTCAAACACAAAAAACTACCTGCTATATACACTCACCAGATATGCTGCCCGCATTCTCTCACAAAGCGGCTCAACGCAATGCACTTAAGTGACTACTGCAAAACTGCCGCACCGAACAAAAACGCCGCGCATGCGGAAAGCTCACAGAGACTCCATTTTTAAAGCCCCTTAAACAAACAACGCACAGCCACACTCACCAATCAGCATATTAACTATCCAACCCATTAAACTATGAAAGTTACCAGCGATAAGAACAGTACCATCAATGGTATCCAACTCTCTACAATCCAGTCCCTTTAAACAATCCAACTAAAAACATGCTGACCACTCATTACTACTGTTCAAGCCCATCGGAGTCAGTGTGTTTAATCGATAGATCAACCTCTGCTCTCTCTTGACCAATGTCTGATCTAAAGTTCTTCCTTGTCCACCACTAAGCACTTGTTCCAAGCATAAGCACCGTAGCTGCTCAAAGGTATGACCATTCTCCACACAATGTGAAACTATAGGAGCCTCAAGGATCCTACGATTCAGGCGGCTCCGATGCTCCCTCATACGTACACGGAACGGGCGTGTAGTCTTACCTACATAGCAAAAACCACACGGGCATAATATTGCATATACAACATTGATCGAAGCACAAGTAGTCTGGCACTTCAAACGTACTGTGACACCCTGATAACAAAACACATCAGCAGTAAGTGTAACTTCACAGATGTCACATGTGCCACAACTACTGTGTCCTATCTTTTGAAGAACTAATAACCCGCCCAATTTTTTTTGTTCGGTGCGGCAGTTTTGCAGTAGTCACTGAAGTGCATTGCATTGAGCCGCTTTGTGAGAGAACGCGGGCCTGTAGTTTGTCACTTCTTCCCTGTCACCACTTTTGTGAAGAGGTATCATATCTGCCCTTCTCCAGTCCTGAGGAGCTACTCCTATTTCCAAGGATCTGATGAAAACATCCTTTAACGGCTCTGCAAGAACCTCTCTGAGCTCTTTCAGTATCCTGGGATGTATCCCATCCGGTCCCATGGCCTTGTTCACTTTCATTTTTGCAAATTGTTCTAACACATCATCTTCAGTGAATGGTGTGGTATCTACTTCATTCCCATTTTTATATTTGGGAGTCACAGATGGTCCGTCTCCAGGATTTTCTATAGTAAAAACAGAGCAGAAGTATTTGTTTAGCAATTTTGCTTTTTCAATGTCACTTTCCACAAATCCGTTCCCAGCACTTCTGAGTCCTGCAATTCCATCTCTGATTTTCCTCCTCTCCCGAATATACCTGAAGAAAGTTTTATTGCCACACTTCACATCTTTAGCCATCTTTTCCCTCTGCCTTTGATTTTGCTTTCCTTATTTTTCTTTTTGTCTCTTTTAGTTTGCTCCTGTATTTCTTACTGTGTTCCTCTGTTTGCAAGCTTTTGAATTTTGTGAAAGCTGTGTGTTTTGTCTTTATTTGAGCATGCTGCCCCCATATTTTGGAACAACATTCCATCTGAACTAAGATCCTTACCTCAAATCATGGAGTTTAGAAAAAAACTCAAAACACATTTATTCTCAACATACTACGGTCCTTTAACGAATTCACCTTTTCAACAAGAAAAAGGATAGTCTCACCAGCCAACCTTATCAATCCCTGATCTGGAACAAGTACCAAAAACACAAAACGATGCTTGAATTATACATACCTTGTATATAATTAATCCTGTTCATTGTATATAGTTACAACTGTTAATTGTAAGTTTTGAGTTGAATCTTTGTAGCTTCTCACTGTTATATGTAAAAACAGCATTGCCTTGTTTACTGTTCAATGTAAACCGCAACTGATCATTGGAAGGTGCGGTATATAAAAACTTGTTAATTAAATTAAATTAAATTAAATTTATTTGAGCAGCCACTTTTTTGGCAAACCAAATAGGTTTCCTTCTCCTCTTGTTTTTATTTACTTTCCTTACATATTTATCTGTTGCCCCTTTTATTGCCACCTTTAGTTTAGCCCATTGCAATTCCACTTCCCTTATCCCCTCCCACCCTGCCAACTCCTCCTTCAGGTACTTGGCCATTCTACTGAAGTCAGTGTTTTTGAAGTTTAGGACTTTGAGCTTGCTATGATTGGACTGCACCTTGGCTTTTATCTCAAACCATGCCAGGTGGTGATCGCTGCTGCTCACAGGGGCACCTACCCAGACATTCGACACACTCTTACCGTTGGTGAGCACTTAATCCAGCATTGAGCTTTCCCTGGTTGGTTCCATCACCATTTGTTAAGTGACGCATCTTGGAAAGCATCCACAATTGTTTTGCTTCTTGCCAGATTCGCAGAAGGAGTACTCTAATCCACATCGGGTAGATTAAAGTCACCCAGTATGATCACTTCCCCCTTTGTGGCTATCTTGGCAATATCTATAATCAATTCATTATTTATTTCTTTGATTTGAGTCGGAGGTCTGTAGACTACAGCAGTATGGATGACAGTTCCATCTCCTCTTTCCAACACAATCCAGAGCGGCGCTTCTTTTCCCCATGCCCCCTGCATTGCAGTAGCTTTAATATTGCTTTTGACATACAAGGCTACTCCTCCTCCTTTTCCACTTTCTCTGTCTCTTCTGAATAGATTATAGCCGGCTATTGCTATATCCCATTCATGCGATTCATTAAACCATGTTTCTGTAATGGCCACAATGTCCAAGTCCATTTCCACAATTAGGGCTTCCAGGTCCGGAACTTTGTTGGCTAAGCTTCGAGCATTTTTACTCATTGCTTTCCAGCATTTAACTGGCTTGCATGTATTTTGCATTGATTTTGTTCTGCCCACTTCTTCCCACTTGTCGTTTTTGTGTGATTTAAAAGTATGGCTGTTTCTGAGGATGATTTGCATTTGCCGGGAGTGACATCCTGAACTAGTCCTCCTCCATCCGTCACCCCCTTTTTCTAGTTTACATGCATATCCACATACTGCCTGAATTTTTCACTTAGGATTATTTTCCCTGCGACAGAGAGATGTAGTCCATCAGCACATTATAGTCTCTTGTTGGTCCATCTTTTTCCCCAGTCGCCAATAAATCTGAATCCTCCTCGTTCGCACCAGGTCTGGAGCCATGTATTAAAGCTGTTTATGCGATGCAGCCTTTCTGCCCCCTTACCATGAACAGGTAGAACTTCTGAGAATGCTACAGTGTTAACAGTGGGCTTGAGTTTCTCTCCCAGAGTCTGGAAGTACCTTTGAACTGCAGAGGAATTGTTTTGAGCCAGGTCATTTGTACCCAGGTGGATGACAACATCAATTTTGGAGTGCTCACTTTCTGCGCTATGTATATCAACAATTTGGTTTGTATTCCTGCTGGCTGAAGAGCCTGGGAGGCATTTGACTATCTTCTCTCCTTTGAACTGTGATCCCAAGTTGGTGCCTCTGATGATGGAATTTCCAAGTAGTAGTAGTTTTCCATTTGAGTTTTTCTTCATATTTGGTGCTTTAGCAGGAGATTGGGCATTGACTGACTCATGCGTGCCTGCATTCCCAAAGGCTTTCATAGAAAGCTTGGGAAATGCTCCGCTGGGGCTTCATCGGCGTTGATGACACCCATATGTGAGGACTGATTCCTGCTGCTCATGGAGAACACCTGTTACAGGTGAGTAACTACTCTATATTGCAGAAGGGCTGTCGGGTAAGGTTTGCCTCTTTGCGGATGATACCAAAATCTGCAATAGAGTAGACACCTAGGAAGATATAGATAACATGAGGGATCTAGCTAAGCTTGAAGAATGGTCTAGAACAGTGATGGCTAACCTTTTTGAGCCCGAGTGCCCAAACTGCCGCACAAAACCAAAGAATTTCCTCAAAGTGCCAGCACGTCAATTTGCATAAATATTTGCATAATGCTAACATACACTAACTTTTAGTAAACATGTCTCTTAATGAGTGTATGGATAAAGACAGACTAAAAGATTTCTACATTACTATAATCCAGTGCCAACCGCCAGGCACATTAGGAACTACTACAAACACTGCCCATTTAGAACCAATAGCAAACCCGCCGTATCCTAACAGCACTACCAGGACTCACAAAGCACCACACCATACCTATCAAAAGGCAACACTGCAAATATTAAACCAATACATTTCAGACAATAACAATACATGACCTACTGGGGAAAGAGAACAAGTGGCAATGTCAAAAAGGAATTACATAAACAGAATACCTCAGCTCAGTTACACAGTTGCAATTGCTCCAGCCACTTTCTTCTGGTTTCTTCATGTTTTCTGCTAACTCTCCATCATCTGCTGTCCATTTGTCCTTTCTTCTCTCTTCTAGTTTTTTTTTTCCATTCTCTCTCTCTACATCCGCTTTAACATACTAATCTTTCTCCTTTTGCTCTTTCCTCATTCCTATTTCATCCACTCAAATTTTACCCCTCCATCCTCAATCCCCACTTACTCTCCCAATACCCGGCCAATTGTAGATTTTTTATCCCTTCCACACAAAATATTTTTCCCCTCTCCATTTTACTCTCCCAGCCCCATCCCATTCTAATCCTCCCCCAACATCAGCTCCCTTCTAGTTCCAGCCTCACCCAGCATCCATTCCCTTCTAGTCCCTGCATCAGCCCATTTCCAGTCCTAGCAACCCCCCAACCCAATACCAGTCCTAGCCCCCCCCCCATCAACTCACTTCCAGCCCTAAACCCCCATCACCCCATTTCCAGATAGCCCCCATCAGCCCACAGCCCATTAGCAGTCCTACCCCCCCAGCCCATTAGCAGTCCTACCCCCCCCGCCCGCCCGCCCGCCCGCCCATTAGCAGTCCTAACACCCCCCCCCTCCTGCCCATTAGCAGTCCTAACACCCCCCCTCCTGCCCATTAGCAGTCCTAACCCCCCCTCCTGCCCATTAGCAGTCCTAACCCCCCCTCCTGCCCATTAGCAGTCCTAACCCCCCCCCCTCCTGCCCATTAGCAGTCCTAACCCCCCCCTGCCCATTAGCAGTCCTAACCTCCCCCCCCCCTGCCCATTAGCAGTCCTACCCCCCCCTCCTGCCCATTAGCAGTCCTAACCCCCCTCCTCCTGCCCATTAGCAGTCCTAGCCTCCCCCCCCTGCCCATTAGCAGTCCTAACCCTCCTCCTCCTGCCCATTAGCAGTCCTAACCCCCCCCCTGCCCATTAGCAGTCCTAACCTCCCCCCTCCTCCTGCCCATTAGCAGTCCTAACCCCCCCCTCCTCCTGCCCAATAGCAGTCCTAACCCCCCCCGCCTACTGACCATTAGCAGTCCTAACACCCCCTCCTGCCCTTTATCAGTCCTAACCACCCCCCCCCTGCCCATTAGCAGTCCTAACCCCCCCTCCTGCCCATTAGCAGTCCTAACCCCCCCTCCTCCTGCCCATTAGCAGTCCTAACCCCCCTGCCCATTAGCAGTCCTAACCCCCCCCCCCTCCTGCCCATTAGCAGTCCTAACCCCCCCCTCCTCCTGCCCATTAGCATTCCTAACCCCCCCCTGCCCATTAGCATTCCTAACCCCCCCCCCCCTCCTGCCCATTAGCATTCATAACCCCCCCCCCTCCTCCAGCCCATTAGCATTCCTAACACCCCCCCCCCCCGGCAAATTTTTTAAAAAAAAAAGCAGGCTCTGGCTGCTGCCGCGGCAGATTGCAATGTCCCGCGGGGCCCCCTCCGCCCGCTAAGCCCCTCTGCAAGGGCTTTCAGATTCGCGAGGGAGAGCGTCTCCCTCGCGTCTCTGTTAAGCCCGCAGGGGCTAATGGGAAATTTCCCATCAGTCCCTCGCGTCTAAAGGGGCTGATGGGAAATTTCCCATTAGCCCCTGCGGGCTTAACAGAGACGCGAGGGAGACGCTCTCCCTCGCGAATCTGAAAGCTCTTGCAGAGGGGCTTAGCGGGCGGAGGGGGCCCCGCGGGACGCTGCATTCTGCCCTTGCCGCGTCCGCAGTCAGAGACAGCTTTTTCTTTTTTTTGCGGACCTATGGCCCGCGTGCCAGCTGCAAGGCCTTCGCGTGCCACAGCTGGCACGCGTGCCATAGGTTCGCCATCGCTGGTCTAGAATTTGGCAGCTGAGATTTAATGTTAAAAAATGCAAAGCCGTGCATTTGGGCTGCAGCAATCCAAGGGAATGATATGGTATGGGGGGGGAAGTACTTCTGTCCACAAAAGTAGAGTGGGACCTAGGTGTGATTGTGTCTGATGATCTTAAAGTAGCTAAACAGGTAGAAAAGGTGAATGCAAAAGCTAGAAGGATGCTTGGGTGCATGGGAGAGGAATGGCCAGCAGAAGAAAGGAGGTGATAGTGCCTCTATATACGTATTTGGTGCGACCTCATTTGGAGTATTGTGTGCAATTCTGGAGACCGCACCTTCAAAAGGATATAAGCAGGTTGGAGTCAGTGCAGAGGGTTGCTACTAAAATGGTTAGTGGTCTTTGTTATAAAGTATATGATGACAGACTTAAGGACCTTAATATGTATACTTTAGAGGAAAGGCGGAATAGAGGTGATATAATAGAAACGTTTAAATACCTCATTGGCATAAATGCACAAGAGGACAACCTCTTTCGATTGAAAGTAAGCTCTGCAATAAGAGGACATAGGATGAGAGTGAAAGGGGATAGACTCAGGAGTAATATGCGGAAATATTTCTTTATGGAAAAAGTGGTAGATGCGTGGAATAGTCTCCCAGTGGAGGTAGTGGAGACAAGGACAGTATCTGAATTCAAGAAAGCATGGGACAAGCACAGAAGATCTCTAAAGGAAAAAAAGGATTATAGTATTTGAAATGGAAGGGCAGACTAGATAGCCCATATGTTTTTTTTTTTAATCTGCTGACATGTTTCTAAGTGTGCATGTGCAAACTCTTTAAAGACTGCTGTGGCTTCAAAAGAGGTGATCGCCATGCTGCCCATCAGCCCCCGGTGAGAGGCTGGTTGTCGGGGCAGCTCATTGGGACTATCTAGTGCCAAGCCAATCAGGTTCTGCTGCCCTAGGCGATCACCTAGTTTGCCTAGTGGATGGGTCGGCCCTGCATCCAAGAGATAGCTAATACCTGTCATTTCTTTTTCTATAACCTCAACAAAATTCATCCATTCCTTTCTGAACACGCTACCAAGACCCTCTTCCATTCTCTAGTCTCCTCCCGTTAAGATTATTGCAACCTGCTCCCCACTAGTTTCCCCCTAAATTGTTTTGCCCCCCTTCAATCTAGTCAAAATTCAGCTGCATGGCCAATTTTCCATCAGTATCTCTACGCTCAGGTAACACCTCTTCTCAAGTCTCTTCACTGGCTCCCTTTCTGTTTCTGCATCCAATTCAGACTTCTCCTACTGGTCTACAGTGCATTCATTCTGCAGCTCCTCATTACCTCTCCTCTCATATCTCTCCTTCACCCCTCCTCAAACATCACTCATGAGGCAAATACCTTCTATCTGAGACATTTTTTTACTCTTGGACTCTTGACTGGTTTCTGGACCACATAATATTAAACAGGATATTTTATTTGGCTTTAACTTGTGCCTTTTCATATTTCTTGAGTGGAGACTATCCAAGAAAGTTCCCTTTCCAACTTTTCTAAAGAACATTATCTGTAGTTTGTTTCAGAAGAGGATCAGAGGATAGACTAGTGTGTCATGCTTTCTTTTTTCACGACAGGACAGTGCCTCCAATACCTTGTTATTGTGAGGAACTTATAGAACCCAGAAGAAACCAATGAACTAGGACCCTCAGGGTTTTGTTTTGGTTTTTTTTAAATCCAATTGAGTCATGCAGAATCGGGGAACTTCTGGATGTTCACAGCAAAATCTGTGCATTTGCTTTCTCCAGTGAGCTGTTGTGCACTGTTGGTTTCTAGGCAGAAATCCATTAGAAGATCAAATGCATTTAAATGGAGTAGGCTTGCCATCTATCTTGAGGGTAAGGCCCTAGATCAGGGGTTCTCAACCCAGTCCTCAGGCCATACCTAGCCAGTCGGATTTTCAGGATAACCATAGTTAATATGCTTGAGAGTTATATGCATACCACCTCTACTGTGTGTAAATCTATCTCATATATATACATTAGGGATTTCCTGAAAACCTAACCAGTTTTTGACCCTCGTGGACTAGGAGTGAATATTACAGCCCTAAATCAGTAATTCTCAAGCTAACCCTCAGGACACATCCAGCCAATATGTTTTTTCAAGAAAGCCACAATAAATATACATGAGAAAGATTTGTATGCACTACCTTCATTGTATGCAGATCTCGCATATTAATTTGCAAATATATAAAAAAAATCTGACTGTCCTGAGCACTGAAATGAGAACCACTGCCCTAGATGCTTTTTTTTCCCACACCAGATGTCCCTAAATCCATTGCACGGAGGCCACAATAAAGATTTCCACAACATAAAAAGGACTGGGGTTTCTAGTCCCACAGGTGCTCCTTGTGGTCTTGGGCAAGCCACTTAACCCTCCATAGCCCATGTTCCCTGTAAAATAGTTATCTCCAAGTTATAATGCCCTGTTCAGTGTAATTTCAGTTTGTTCAATGTAAACCGCACTGATGCAGAATAGCGCGGTATATAAGAGAATATAAATAAATAAAATAAAATAAATAAATGTGTGACGTGTTTATAGGTGGTGGAAGCAATGCATGAAAAGTTATCTCATGTACTGATTGTGAGAATTTTGAAAACCTAATTTGTTTGTGATCCTCAAGGACTTAATTTTTAGGGTACTTTGTCCCGTACAAACAATGCATGTATACCAGCTGCATCTGGCAGTTGGGCCTCAAACCTAGCTCTTCTAGGTATCACTTCTAGCCTTAAGCCACAAGCAGGCTGGACTTTTAAGATATCCACATTGAATATGTTTGCAATGATGGTAGTGATTGCAAATGAAAAAACATCTTGTGCATATTTGTGGCTTTCATATCCACATTTAGCATCTCCAGGAACAAGCAGGAATGTAGTCTTCACATATGGGTGACGTCGGCACCATGGAGCCTGTGCGGGAACACTCACCAGCATCCTATAGGAAAGCTTTTGGGAGCATCCCACTGTGCCTGCTTAGCTGCCTTCCCGCCTTTCCAACTCTCCCTCTTCAGTTTTTCATTTTCCACGGAGCTGACAGGAAGCAATTCCTGTCACCGCAGAAAATTTACTTCTTTTGTGGTCGTGCCTGCCTTCCCGTCGATGCTAGCACCAGCATCGTCTGTGTTTCTTCTGTTTCTATTTCTTAAAAAAAAGAAAAAACTTTTTTTTTTTCCCTGAGGGTACTTTGTCCTCCATGTGCTTAGGCACCATTTTGGCCTTAGGCCCCTTTTTCCTTTTATTCATTTATTTATTTTATTTTTATTTCTTTTTTATACCGCGCTCTTTAGAATCAGTGCGGTTTACATGTATACTAACAGGTACTTTTTATTCCCTTGTCCCCGAAAGGCTCACAATCTAAGTGTACCTGAGGCAATGGAGGGTTAAGTGGCTTGCCCAAGGCCACAAGGAGTGGCCATGGGACTAGAGACCCCAGTCCCTCCGGCCTGAAGTTGCTTGTCCCCATGCGGGAATTGAACTTCCAGCCTGAGGTAACCTGTCCCAACCACTGAGCCACTCCCTTTTAAGATGGATAAACCAGCTAGTGGTTTCAAAAAGTGTTCCAAATGTAGTTGTACCATCTCTGCTACCGACACCCATGACTGGTGTCTCAAATGTTTGGGACCAGACCATCAGCCATTGGAATGTCTTCTCAGCAGGAAGATGACAAAGAGGGGCCTGCAGAATAGAGCTGCGAAACTCGGCACCCTCTTTGCCACCAATGCAGTGTCGGTTGTATTGACGTTGTCGAGAGCTTCATCTTCCTCCCATGGATCTCAGGTATTGAAACCCAAGTCTTCCTCGAAGGCTGGCCAGTCTCCCAAAGGTAGATCTCTTTCTATGCATCGAGATGCGTTAGGCGTTGCCCTGGAAGGGAATACACCGGCCAAACAACCCTGGCAGGAGGTCCTTCCCTCCAAAGCGTTAACGGGGTCCCAAGATGCTCCCGAGGCCTCCACCTCCGGAGAGCTCTTGGTGCCATGCTCTGGGGTCGTGGCCTGCTGTTCGGATACCGATACCCAGGCATTGGCTGGCTCCATGGATCAACGTATCCTAGCCATTGAGCGGAGTTTAGCGGCCTTGCGAGCAGCTTTGGTACCGCTAAAATCTCTACAATCAGTTCCACAGCCATTGGTACTGACACCGGTACCGAATGTGTCTGCATCGACCATTGCGCCGCTCTCCACACTACCACCCATGACTGCCCTAGAATCAGTGTCCGGCATCAAGGGTCCGGTACTGAGGCATTCCGATGCCGATTTTGATAGGTACCATCGACAGGTGGACGGGAGCACCCGGCCCGCCTGTACTTCGAGTTCTCCGATTCAGACTTGTCGATAAATCAACTGGTACCCGGGACATGGGAGCTCTTCCGGAAGACCTTTCTCCTTTCCCGCAATGCCGTATGTCTTCTCCGGAGGACATGTCTTTTCAAGACTTTATACGGGACGTGGCTTGGGCCCTCTCCATTATGGTGACCACCTGAGAAAGAGCCGAGAGTTGAAGAACTTGAAATTTTTCAGTATCCAGCAGCCTCGAAGGAGGCTGCTACCCTCCCTATACACCGGATAATGCATAACCTCATGCTTAGGATGTGGGAGACACCGTTAACAATCTCTCCACATTCTCGGAGGCTCGATACCATGTACCGGGTACCACAGTGTCCCAGTTTCCAGAAGATGCAGTTACCACAGCACTCTATTGTAGTGGAATCGGCACTGCGTCGAATCAAAAGTGCCAAGACACATTCCTCAAATCCTCCGGGCCGGGAGGCGAGAACTCTCGATGTCTTCAGTCGTCGATGTTTTCAGGCCTCCATGTTATCAGCCAGAATAAGTTCTTACATACTCTACACAGGTATGTTCCTTTGGGAGGTTGCTGAGGATTTAGAACTAATGGCTCCTCTTCTCCCTGATGACAAGAGAACTGATTACCTGACACTTGTAAAACATGCCCAGAATGTTTCCAAATTTATGAACAGGGCAACCTTTGACTGCTTTGAGTGTATTAGCAGAAGTTCTGCTATTTTTATCGGTGCACGTCAGATTGCTTGGTTACAAGCATCTGATCTTGAACAGTGGGTGCAGGATAAGCTGGGGAACATTCCTTTTTGGCAAGGATTGGCAGGACAAGGCTTCTCAGCTAGAATCCAAGAATACCACTCTCAGTAGGCTTTCTAGAACCACTGCCAACCCAGCTAAGAAAAAGGCTATAAAGAAGCCTTTTTTCAACAAGAAAAAGACGTTTTACCCTCCTTATACCCACGCTGTGCACTGTCCGGTCCATGCTTCCCAGAAGGGACAGCAACAACCGAAGCAACAAAGGAAGGCTCAGACCCCCAGGGCTCAGCCAACTCAACAGACACATCCTCCTCAAGGTTTTTGACTATTTTCTAGGGAACTTAGCTGTCCTACCTCTGGAGATTCCAGAGCCAGTCAACATTCCAGGCAGACTGTCACTTTGCCCAAAGGTGGCACCAGATAACATCAAAACATTGGACTCTCTCCATAGTAGCAGAGGCGTACAAACTTCGCTTCCAAAGTATGCCCCCTCCATCTACTCCAAGAAAGTTCAGCTCTCGGCCTCCTCTCACCACTCTCTTGTTTCAAGAGATTACCACCCTTCTCGCTCAGGGTGAGATAGAGGAGGTGCCACTCTCTCAGCAAAGCCTGGGCTTTTACTCCCCTTACTTCCTTATCCCAAAGAAGACAGGAGGATAAAGGCCCATTCTGGACCTCAGCAGATTAAACAAGTATCTGCTCCGAGAGAAATTCAAAATGATCTCTCTTGGAACACTTCTCCCTTATCTTTAGAGTCAGGACTGGCTTTGTTCTCTAGATCTAAAGGACGCATATACTCGTATCCTTATTCACGCAGTACACAGGAGGTTTCTACGATTCCTCTTTCAAGAAAGACACTACCAATACAGGGTTCTACCCTTCGGCCTGGCCTCTGCCCCAAGAGTCTTTACAAAATGCATGGCAGTAGTGGCGGCATTCCTAAGATCTCTAGGAATTTTTGTCTTCCCTTACTTAGATGACTGGCTCATCCAAGCAATGACAGCTCTAGAGGCCAGCTCTGCGCTCTCCCGCACAATGCAGGTTCTTCAACACTTGGGATTTGTAATAAATCTTCCAAAATTCCAACTCACCCCTTCTCAAACCTTTAGAGTTCATAGGGGCTCTCCCTAGACATGCAGTAGTCAAGGGCTTTTCTACCACAGGCCCGCTGTGCTCGAATCGTTCAGCTAGCTTCTCAGCATGTATGAAATCTTTCCTAACTGCTCAAGAAATGCTTCAACTGCTGGGTCATATGGCTTCCACTGTACATGTGGTTCCCTATACTCATCTGCATATGCGTTCAACACAATGGACCCTGGCTTCACAGTGGACTCAAGCACCAGGTCGTCTGGGGGACAGAAACATGATGTCTGCATGTCTCATTTCATCTCTCCAATGGTGGCAATCACCAGAAAACCTTCTCGTAGGGTTACCTTTTCAGATGCCTCCACACCAATCTACCCTGATGACGGATGCATCCAAATTGGGTTGGGAAGCTCATCTGGACAATTTCTCCACTCAGGGTCTTTGGACTCAGCCGGAGGCACGACTTCACATAAATCTATTGGAACTCAGAGCCATCCACAATGCCCTCAGGGTGTTCCATGACCTCCTTCGCTCCCACACAGTTCTAGTCCAGACATACAATCAGGTAGCCATGTTCTATGTGAACAAGCAAGGTAGAACACATTCTCAAGCATTGTGCAACAAAGCCCTACATTTATGGTCTTTTGCCATACGCCATCAGATCCACCTACTAGCGGTATATCTCCCCAGAAAACAAAATCTCCTGGCAGACAAACTCGGTCGAGTACTACTGCCTCACGAGTGGTCTCTCCATGTGGACCAGATTGCTCGAATTTTTCAAATCTGGGGAACCGCAGATATAGACCTGTTTGCAAGTCGTCAGAATGCCAAACTTCCCCGTTTCTGTTCCAGAACACTTGCTGAGAACAGTCAGGCGATGGATGCTTTCCACCTCCACTGGGGTCAGGACTTCCTATATTGCTGCAAGCACAAAAAAATCGCTGGGTCTACTAGAGCAAATAACCAAAATTAAATAGTAATTGCTCCAATCTCCAAGATACAAAAAATACCGTAATAAGGGAACAGGTCTCAGACTCGAAGGGGTGGAACCCAGGAGGTAAACCTTTACTGTGGTTAACCAACCCCGTATTTTGCATCAAGGACCCTTCCGTTCCCCCTCTCTATAATATTAAGCATAAAATCTGCTTAATTAATCCGATTAATCGAGTTTATCTGAAGCGGATTTTATGCTTAATATTATAGAGAGGGGGAACGGAAGGGTCCTTGATGCAAAATACGGGGTTGGTTAACCACAGTAAAGGTTTACTTCCTGGGTTCCACCCCTTCGAGTCTGAGACTTGTTCCCTTATTACGGTATTTTTTGTATCTTGGAGATTGGAGCAATTACTATTTAATTTTAGGACTTCCTATATGCCTACCCTCCCATTTCCCTTATCCCCAAGACTCTTTTCAAACTCCAGAGAGACAGAGGCTACATGATCCTCATAGCCCTGCGTTGGCCATGACAAATGTGGTATCCACTACTTCTACGTCTCTCTCAAGCCAAACCTCTGGAATTGGGATGTGCTCCGGATCTCCTATCACAGGAGAACGGGATGCTGTTGCATCCAAACCCGCAGTCCTTACATCTGGCAGTATGGCTGCTGAGAGCTTAGAACTCCAGGACATCAGCCTCTCTCAAAAGGTTAGAGATATCCTATTGGCTTTAAGGAAACCTTCCTCAAGGCATTCTTACGCCTTCAAATGGCGAAGGTTTTCAATCTGGTGTTCAGAAAAGGATGTTAATCCTTTTTTTCTTTCCTGTGGAAGCATTATTTGAGTATCTCCTAAACCTCTCGTCCTCTGGACTCAAAACCAATTCGGTAAGGGTTCACCTAAGTGCCATTGCGGCATCTCACATGCCCCTTAGATGCCTGTCTCCTCTCAGCCGCTTGTAGGGTGCTTCATGAGGGGTCTACTCTTAACTAAGCCTCCCATTAGGCCACCACCAGTGGCATGGGATCTCAGTGTTGTCCTCGGACAGCTTATGAAGCCACCCTTTGAACTCCTAGCCACTACATCTCTTTAGGTTCTTTCTTGGAAAGTCACCTTCCTAATTGCCCTCACTTCTGCAAGATGCATCAGTGAGCTCCAGGCTTTAGTGACTGACCCTCCTTATACACGGTTTCACCATGATAGTAATCCTTAGGACTTATCTTCATTTTATGCCAAAGGTGGTTTCGCCTTTTCATTTAAACCTGTCGGCTTATCTTCCTTGGCCTTTTATCTACAGAGAACTAGGCAGCACAGGAAAGCTTCACAGCTTTTTGTTGCTTTTGATTCCAGTCATGTAGGTCTACCAGTTTCCAAGAGAACACTCTCCAAATGGATTGCAGACTGTATATCTTTTTACGTATGAGAGTACGGTACTTTCTCTTGAAGGTCATGTCATAGCACACAATGTGCGAGCAATGGCTGCCTCCATGGCAAACCTGCGCTCAGTGGCAATTGATGAAATATGCCAAGCAACAACCTGGTCCTCTGTCCACACCTTTGTGGCCCATTGTTGCTTAGACAAGGACTCCTGCCGGGATGCCTTGTTTGTCCAGGCTGTTCTCCAGCATATCTTTCAGACTTAGATCAACTCCTACCCTCCCGTCCCAGGTTTCTATACCAGACATTCTTGGAGGATATATAACCTACTTAGGCCTGTGTTTCACAGCTCTCTCTGTGGTCATCTTCCTGCCATCTCCAAGCTAGGGAGTCCCATATGTGAAGACGCAATTCCTGCTTTGCCCGGAGATCACCTGTTACAGGTGAGTAACTACGCTTTATGGCCCTTAAGGATCAGAGTTGCCTACCCAATTTTAGATCAGTTTATACAAAGTTTACTTTGGTTGAAGCTTCACATTAAACTACCTGCAGTGTCATAGTACCTCAGTTTTGGTGCTCATCCAGCCAATGAAGGTCCTTTTCGAGCCTCTGAATTCTAGTGAGCTAAAGTACCTGACTTTAGAAGGTCATATTTTGGGTGGTGGTCGCTTTTGCACACAGTCAATTAGCTTAGGCTTCAGTGCTTTATCTATCATATGCTGTTTCATCATCATATGGTGATGCTGCATATTCATCTGAAATACCTACCTGACACAGTAGGATGACTGATGAGGTTAAGGTGGAACTCCTATACTAATGTTTATTCTCAGACCCTGTGTAGTTTGGATTGCGAAAAAACTATTGCCTACCTGCAGCAAACCAAAGCCCTTAGAAGGTTAATTCTTTCCTGTGAAACCATGCAGTTCTGGATTTGTTGTAGTCAAAGATTCCATTTCAATGTGGATAGCAGATTGGCTTCTTATCCTGTTTTGCCCAAGCAGGTTTAGCATTAGACAGGCATAGTATGAACTATGTCTGTGCTTGCCCATTTAAGTTCAGTCTTTGTTGAGTTTTACAAGGCTGTAAAATGGACTTCTCTTTACACATTTACTTTCCATTATTAGGACACCGACTTCTGATTCAACAATAGGTTTGTTCAGTCTGTAGAAGAGAACCACCACCCAGGAAAAAGATTTAGGCGTCGTCGTGGATAACATGTTAAAACCCTCGGCCCAGTGTGTAGCAGCGGCCAAGAGAGCAAATAGAATGCTAGGTATCATAAGGAAAGCAATGGAAAATAAAACAAAATTTATTATAATGCCTCTATATCATTTCATGGTGAGACCGCACCTTGAATATTGTGTGCAATTCTGGCCGCCGTATCTTAAAAAGGATATAGCGTTATTAGAAAAGGTTCAGAGAAGAGCCACCAAAATGGTAAAGGGGATGGAAGGATACTCCTATGAAGAAAGGCTAAGAAGGTTAGGGCTCTTTAACCTGGAAAAGAGACGGCTGAGGGGAGATATCATAGTCTATAAATTAATGAACGGAGTGGAACGGGTAAACGTAGATCGATTGTTTACGTTATCAGAATATAGAAAGACTAGGGGACATGCAATGAAGCTACAGGTTAAACTATTTAAGACTAATAAAAGAAAATATTTTTTCACTCAATGTGTAATCAAACTCTGGAATTTGTTACCAAAGGATGTAGTAAAGGCTGTTAGTGTAGCTGGGTTTAAAAAATGTTTGGACAAGTTCCTGGAAGAAAGGTCCATAAAGCATTATTAAGAAGGGACCCAGGATATCACTGCTTGACCCAGTACAAGCATTGTGGAACCTGTGTCTTTTGGGGAAACTGCTAGGTACGTATGACCTAGATTGGCCACTGTTGGAAACAGAATACTGGGCTTGATGGACCTTGGTCTGGCTCGGTATGGCATATCTTATGTTCTGTACTTCAGTTCCTCTTTGATGCACTGGATTTAGTGAATCTATCTCCACCTCCACCACAGGGCTCTCTTCAATGTTTCAGATTGCCATCTTGGATATCCAAGATGATGTGCCTGACCTGAAACATCAAGCTAAGCACAGAATGCTCTTTGAATATAGCAGGTACATAGATGAGAAGCTTTCTTTGATTTGTGTATTAATCTGTGTTAAATTTAAACCAGCTAAATTAAGGATTTGATCTTGTATTTCCTCTTATCAGTTGCTTTTTTGCTAGCTGCAAAATGGCAAAACAATATTCCTTATCGCATCTCCGGGCCAGTCCAGGGAAGGTTAGGGTTGTCAATCCCCTTTAGCAGCTGAGGACTGAAGACTTCAAGTTTTCTTGAGAGGTGAAGCCACTCCCCCTGAGGTCAACCAGGCAGTCTTTCAGTCCTCAGCAGCTGAAGAGGATCGATTCTGTCGTTCTCCCTCATAAATGTGTAGTGCTTGATTTCATTTCTTTTCTTTATGGCAGTACAAGTTGGCTCTAGCAGAGCTGATTTTATTCTATAGTCCTGAGAATCCCTTTGCGTTCCCTATTATTTAGGGACAGTAGAGACGTCGGGCACTTTTTAACATGACGGTATAAGGTAGAGCCTGCCTTTTTTTAACCGTCTCCGTCTCTTTGGGCAGATTGAACCTGGAAGCCCCAGTACTTCCTCTGCCGTTGACATAGCCACGCTTGTCCATGTCCCGCTAGCAGCGGAACGAAATCTCAGCGCTACAGCGTTTTCCTGTCAGGGGTGAGTGTGTGTAGCTGTGTTTTCACCGGCGCGATTAGAGCGAGCGGCGATTTCTCTGCCCTCAGCCGTAGCGCGGCCAGCAGAAGTGTTTTGTTCTCTGTTCGGGGTTAATTTCTATAGGCAGGAGTGATGGCAGAAAAGCTGACTCCCGATACAGAGAAGACGTCTTTGCCCGCGGGAAAGGCGGCCATTTTAGGCGCGCCGGCCATTTCAACGGCCGACCAGCACCGGCCTGCTAAACGGAAGGCTAAGTCCTCTAAGGACGTCTCTCGGCAGGAGAAGCCTGTGCATCCCCTGCCTGACGCGCAGGAAGGCATCTCGTCTTTCTTTTCTCCAGAATTTATCCTAGCAATGCACAGAGCATATTTGATGAGATCTTCTCAGTCTGCTCCTGTGGGAACACTTCAAAGCTCTGCTGCGGTTCCAATGGGTCTTACTGTGCCAGAGGATCCTGGAGAGGGTCCTTCTCTGCCTAAAGAGATTTTGAGGGATCCTTTGGACCCTTTTGCTTCACAGCTCTCTGTACCCCTGGGTCAGGGGGAAATGGAGTGTCTGTCGGAAGCAGGCTTGGACCTGGCTCCGGAAGAACTAGAAGAGGGTGAAATTGCACCAGGGGAGGATCCTAATATCTTTCGCGTTTTTCGCAAAGAAGAGCTTTCAGCTCTCATTTCCCAGTCCTTATCTGCCTTACACCTGCTGCTTCCTTCAGCATCCCAAGAGCCTTTGGAGGATCCGTTATTACAGGGGTTTAAAGCGGAGCACCGCTGTTTCCCGATGCACCGGGTGATAAAGCAGATGATTGAATCTGAATGGGAGTGTCCGGAGGCTACGCTCCGTGGGAGCCGCGCCTTAGCTTGCCTTTACCCCA
Source organism: Ichthyophis bannanicus (assembly GCA_033557465.1). Classification (NCBI taxonomy): domain Eukaryota; kingdom Metazoa; phylum Chordata; class Amphibia; order Gymnophiona; family Ichthyophiidae; genus Ichthyophis; species Ichthyophis bannanicus. Next base: position 214,880,170 of record CM066037.1, read on the forward strand.
TGCCGCAGGAAGAGAAGGATTTATTACGCATGCCCAAGGTAGATGCGATAGTATCGGCAGTGACCAAAAAGACTACCATCCCTGTAGAAGGGGCGGCGGCACTTAAGGATCTACAGGATCGAAAATTGGAAATTCTTCTCAAGCAAGCGTTCAATTCTAGCGCTTTAGCTCTGCAGGCGGCTGTTTGTGGAGCATATGTCTCTAGGGCGTCCATTCGGTGGCTACAAGGAGACGTATCCGCGGATTCCGCTTCGGTGCAGGGGGCGGAAAGTGCAAAATTGGAATCGGCCGCGGCTTATATGGCCGATGCCTTCTATGATCTGCTGCGGATTGCCGCCAAGACCATGGCCTCCCTGGTCGCGGCCAGGCGTTTTTTATGGTTGCGTAACTGGTCGGCGGATGTTTCATCTAAGTTACGGCTTAGCAAATTGCCCTATAAAGGGAGATTGCTTTTTGGGGGGAGGCGTTAGAGAAGATTGTTAAAGATCTGGGTGACTCTAAAGGAGGGCGTTTGCCAGAGGATAAGCCCAAGCCCAGGTGAGGCGCAGGAACTCTCCGAGGCTCCAGTCGAGACACCCGTAGATTCCGAGGAGCGCGCTTTGCTCCCTATTCCAGAGGCCGTGCGGGGTTTCGCGGTCAGTCCTTTCGAGGAGCCAGAGGTTTCGGCAGATCTTACTTCAGTGCTTCTCAGTCCTCAGCTAAGAAGCCACAATGAAGGTGTGCTGGTCCAGGCGTTGGTGCCTGTAGGGGGGCGCCTGCAGGATTTTCTAGCAGCCTGGACCGCAATTACTGCAGACAAATGGGTATTAGAGATAATTCAAAGAGGGTATGCGCTGGATTTAGCTTGCCCTTTGTCGCCCGCCTTTGTAATGTCTCCCTGTGCGCCAGGACTAAAGGCGCAGGCCGTCTCAGACACGCTTTTTCACCTCTTGCAGCTTTGGGCGATAGTCCCCGTGCCTCGAGACCAATACGGTCGCGGTCGATACTCTATCTATTTCGTAGTTCCCAAAAAGGAAGGTTCTTTTCGACCGGTACTCGATCTCAAGGGCGTCAACTGTGCTTTGCGGGTGCCTCATTTTCGCATGGAAACATTGCATACCGTGATTCGGGCAGTGCGACCCGGAGAATTCCTCTCGTCCATAGATCTCACGGAGGCCTATCTTCACATTCCCATCAGGCCATCTCATCAACAATTTTTACGTTTTGCCCTGCCTATGGGTCATTTCCAGTTTCGAGCGTTGCCGTTCGGACTTGCCACGGCTCCGCGGACCTTCACAAAGCTCATGGTAGTGGTAGCAGCGGCGCTGCGGAAGGAAGGGATCCGTGTTCATCCGTATCTAGACGATTGGCTTATCAGGGCCGATTCTCATTTGGCCTCCGTAGCAGCAACGGCTCGAGTGGTTCAACTTTTGGAGCAACTAGGTTGGGTCATAAATCAGGCCAAAAGTCACTTACAGCCAATAAGGCAACTGACTTATCTAGGGGCCTTCTTCGACACGGCTCGAGGAGCGGTTTTCTTGCCCAAGATCAGAGTGAACAAGATGCAGGTGCAGGTGTTTTTGCGAATCCCGGCTCCGTCGGCGTGGACGTACTTACAACTTTTGGGCTCCATGGCGGCGTCCTTGGATCTGGTTCCGTGGGCAAAGGCTCACATGCGGCCGTTACAACAGGCGTTGCTTTCCTGATGGTCGCCGCAGCTTCATCCTCTATCACAGCGCCTGCTTTGTCCGGAGCTGGTGAGACAAAGTCTAGAGTGGTGGTTGAACCCTGTCCATCTCAGAGCAGGCGTTCCTTTGCAGGAGCCCTCGTGGGTTTTAGTCACCACAGATGCCAGTCTTGCAGGCTGGGGAGCGCATTGTCAGTCGCAGCTCGCTCAAGGATCTTGGTCTCCGGAGGAGAGCTCGTGGTCAATCAACAGACTAGAGCTACGCGCTGCTCGGCTCGCCCTTCAGCACTTCGAAGCCCTGTTAAAGGGGACTGCAGTACGGTTGTTCTCCGACAATGCCGTAACAGTGGCATATATCAATCGGCAAGGGGGGGGACCAAGAGTTCCTCTCTACTCACCGAATGTCAGGAGTTGATGACGTGGGCAGAGGGCCGTCTCCTGGCGTTGTCAGCTGCTCACGTGGCTGGCAAAGAGAACGTTCAGGCCGATTATCTCAGTTGCAATGTCCTCGATCCCGGAGAGTGGGAGTTGAACGTAGCAGTTTTTCACGAGCAGACCTTACGGTGGGGACAACCAGTTATGGATTTATTGGCGACTTTCAGCAATGCCAAGGCGAACCGCTTTTTCAGCAGACGCAGGGAACGCATGTCAGAGGGGCTAGATGCTCTGGTTCAGCCATGGCCGGTGGACACTCTCTTGTACGTTTTCCCTCCTTGGCCGATGTTGAGTCACGTTATTCAACGCATAGCAGGACACCGGGGTTCGGTGATTCTGATTGCGCCAGATTGGCCTCGACGTCCTTGGTATGCCGATCTGATTCGGCTCCTTATAGCTCCTCCTTGGCGTCTTCCGGTCCGGATCAATCTCTTAAATCAGGGACCAGTGCTCATGCCACAGGTGGATCGCTTCTTGCTTACGGCTTGGCTCTTGAGAGGGCGTGCTTAAGACGCAAAGGTTATGCGAGCTCCGTCGTGGCAACCTTACTTAGATCTAGGAGGCCAGGGACTTCCCTTGCGTATGTTCGGATTTGGCGGCTCTTCGAGGATTGGTGTGGACGGCGCGACGTTCTTCCTCGTTCGTCTACCTTACCTCAATTGCTTTTATTTCTCCAGGAGGGTTTCGATAAAGGTTTGGCGCTGAATACCCTTAAAGTTCATGTGGCAGCGCTAGCATGTTTTAGAGGATTGGTGCAAAACCGCCGGCTATCGATGCATCCAGATGTGCAAAGATTTTTTCGGGCGGCTAAGATTCTTCGTCCTCCACTGCGCCAGATAGTGCCTCCGTGGGATTTGAATGTCGTTTTGGAGGTGTTTTCGAGATCGCCATTGGCGTCGGTTTCCTCACGGTCTTCGCGTGAGTGTTCCTGGAAGACGGCTTTTCTGGTGGCCTTATGTTCAGCGCGGCGGATTTCCGATTTACAGGCCTTGTCTTGTCGGGAACCTTATCTGCAATTTCTCCCTGAACGAGTGTTACTGCGTACGGTCCCTTCTTTTTTACCGAAAGTGCTGTCTGTTTTTCATGTTAATCAGTCTGTTGCCTTACCCATTTTTTACAATTTGTCAAGTTCTCCGATTGACCGGGCTCTCAGAAAGTTGGAACTTGGTCGGGTCTTAAAGGCGTACCTTAGGGTCTCGGAGCCCTTTCGAAAAACAGATTGTTTGTCCAGTATGCTGGGCCCAATAAAGGGCAGGCGTCGTCGAAGTCCACGATTGCTCGTTGGGTACGCTGCGCTATTGTGGCAGCTTACCAGGCCGGAGGACGCTCTCCCCCAGTGGGATTGAAAGCTCATTCCACTCAAGCTCAAGCGGCTTCCTGGGCGGAATTTGCTTTTGTTCCTCCCGTAGATATCTGTAGAGCAGCGACGTGGTCTTCATTGCATACGTTTACGAAGCATTACCGATTGGATGTTCAAGCTAGGGATGATGCGAAAGTGGGGGCGTCGGCTCTTATCGCGGGGCTGGCGGGTCCCTCCCGAGTTTAGGTACTGCTTTGGTACTGCCCTAACCTTCCCTGGACTGGCCCGAAGATGCGATAAGGAAGATGAAATTAGATCTTACCTGCTAATTGTCTTTCCTTGAGCATTCTCCGGGCCAGTCCAGGGTCCCACCCTTTTTTTCGTTTTTCGGATACCTCTGCCGCAGAGCAGACATCATAGCGCAATGTGGGTGTTCGTGCGAAGGGGGTGTATCGGGGCTTCTATGTTTCTTTCTCAGAGATTGGCGTGCTTCATTTTAAAAAAAAAAAAAAAAAAAAAAGGAAATTCAACCGAATCCTCAGAAGCACTGTTTTGTTTGCTTCCTCTTTCCCAAGGGACTATGGAGCATTATCAGTTTTGCAAAGTTAACCTTGTATTTTCAGTTCTTTACTAGTTCGCTGCTTTGTCAAGAGAAGACTGCCTGGTTGACCTCAGGGGGAGTGGCTTCACCTCTCAAGAAAACTTGAAGTCTTCAGTCCTCAGCTGCTAAAGGGGATTGACAACCCTAACCTTCCCTGGACTGGCCCGGAGAATGCTCAAGGAAAGACAATTAGCAGGTAAGATCTAATTTCATCCTCTGGCTCTGAATGTTAAAATGACCTTTAAATTATGATACTGAAATAAATTTGCTTACATCAGTCCAGAATCTGCTCATTTCGCTTTATCATTCTCCCTATAAGGAATGTTATATGAGAACATAGTGGGCATATCCTGTATAAAACAAATCTTGGCAACACTGACTCACTCTGTATTGCTGGGATTCTCTCCTTGTTTAGATGCAAGTGACTCTGGACGTTTACACAGGACAGTCTTGGACCGCTGGAGAGAATCTCTGCTTTCTTCTACTAGCCTGTCCCAAGTATTCCTTCATCTCTCCACCTTGGATCGTAGTATTATTTGGTCTAAGTCCATCCTGAATGCACGCTGTAAGATGTGCCGGAAGAAAGGTGATGCAGAAAGTATGCTGCTATGTGATGGCTGTGATCGAGGGCACCATATTTACTGTGTCAGACCTAAGTTGAAGGTGAGTCTTAGGCAAAGGAGATCATTGTACTGCTGACCCTGTCCATGCATATTGCCTTCCTAATTTGATAAGATGAGAAGTAAAGAATATGCAGAAGAGAATAAAATGTACAGATAAGTTTTTATAAATCATAACAGTAATACATAGACAACAATTTGTACTATCTTTTATGCAAAGGAATGAACACTTGATGTAGGAGAATGCTTAACAAACTTTATGGCCATGATACTATTTTTGCATCCAAAGATAAACCTGTGACCTCCCTCAGGCCCTACCTTTAATTCTCCAGGAACAAGCAGAAAGTCATTCCTCACTTATAGGTGACGTCGGCACCAACGGAGCCCGCACGGAGCAATTCCCCAGCGTTCAAAGAAAGCCTTTGGGATTGCTACCATACATGCGTGGTCCTCTTCCTGCCCAAGGGTGCCATCTTTCTCAGTCTCCCTTTTTCCGTGGAGCCCTTCGGACGCACGTCCTCGTTCCTCGGAAAAAGTTTGTTTTCCTCATCTTAACAGACTATATCTCCTTTTTCTGGTTGCACCGGTCCTCTAGCCGTCCTCACCTTGCTCTCTTTTGGAGCTTAAGTGGATACCATTTCTAAATTTTTTCTTCTCGAGCTTCGCGCCCTTTTTTCTCTCCAACTGCTGGCCACATGGGTCTTCGACCTCGCAATGGCCGTTTTTGCCCCCATGGCCACTGGGTTTAAAAAATGCGATAGATGCTGTAGGAACATGTCGCTTACGGACACTCATGACTGCTGTCTAGGGTGTCTGGGACCCGACCATGACCCAGAGCTCTGTTCGCTCTGTAAGAAAATGTCCTCTAAGGCCCTGCTCAGCCGTAAGCAGAAGTCCAAAGACATTTTTCGAAAGGTCGGAGTCCCCTGTGGCACCCTCAGTCATCTCCCCTCTGGTGGGTGTTCCAGGCGGCATTCGGCACAAAAAGAAGGCGGCCTCGAAGTTGCTGTCTGGGGCTTCCGACATGCGCGAGTGCTCCCACGCCTGGTCGCTTAGCCCCCTTCGGCGTTCCTGAGAGTCGGACAAGGAGCGGCCCCACAAGGTACCTCGCAGAGAAATGGAGGTCTCCGGCAAAGGCACCCAGTCTCCTGAGGGCCGTCCTGGTGAGGACCCCCCCTCCTCGATGCCCGATCCAGTGACCCCCGGTATCAGCATTCCAGGGCCCCACGACCGCGTGGGAGTCCCATATGCTGGCACTGGAATGCAGTGTTTCTATGTTCATTGCTTCCCAACAGGCGCTTACGGCCAGCTTCGCTGACTTGCGCCCGGAGACCGCGGGTCCCTCGCGTGGGACACCCAAATTCGTCCAGGAAACCCCCGAGAGTCACGGGCCTTGTGAGGGTCCTCAACTTTGGTCTTGCTCTCCCATTCTTCGGGGGCGAGATCATCCAGGCTTCCGGCTCCAGGCCGCCGGCCATCAGACAGGGCAAACTACCCGGCTTGGATCCCTCGACCGATTTCTCGGACTGGGAATCCGATGGGGACACATCCCCGGAGACCCGCACCCACCGAAATCTTCGATCTGACCCCTCGCCACCTGGTCTCCAGCGGCGTTCACCACCCGAGGACACCTCCTTTTTTGTGTTTATTCAGGATATGGCTCTGTCCCTCAACCTGGTCACCCAGGCCGAGGAAGACCCTCGTGCTGAAAAACTCTATATTCTTCAGTACGAGGCCCCGCCCAGGGTATCCCTCACCATGCTGGTGCTGCCGATCCTCTCCCGGCTATTGCTCCGCATGTGGGAGACCCCGGCCTCGGTCCCCATTGTGAGCAAGCACCTTGACACAATGTACAAGGTGCAGCGAGGGCCAGTCTTCTGTAAGACTCAACTTCCACACACCTCGATGGTGGTGGAATCAGCAATGAGGAAGCAGAAAACCCGAAGTCCCACTCCTCGGTACCGCCGGGCCGAGAATCGAGAGCCCTTGATGCCCTGGGTCACAAGGCCTATCAAGGTTCCATGCTCTCCTGTCGCATCCAGGCATACCAATTATATATGGGTATGTTCCTCCGCGACATGGCAAAAGAACTTGGAGGCTTCTCCGCAGGCCTCGAGGGCAAGCCCCTCGACAGGATCCACATCCTAAAAACTACGCTCATCACAGAATACTACAAGGACATGTAAAATGTAAATAGCTCATACTGTATATAGCCTACAGCTGTAGGATAGCCTGCAGCAAGAAAATGTAAATGTAAAATGTATATTGTTCCTGTACAGAGCTCCTACTGTACATAGTACACTACGCAATCAATCTCACCCCACTCACTCAGTGTATCACTGCATGCCCACACCCACACACCCTGCCACTTGATTTATTTGCTGTGTAATGACCTGTTTGCTGTGTAATCCACTTTGATTTTAGGATAAAGCGGTATATAAAACTGTTTAAATAAAATAAATAAATAAATCCTGTTGAAATCAGTAGCGGATTGCTCCAAGTATATTTCTCGGGCCTCCCATGACGGCTTTGAGACATCGGCTCGGGTGGCGGCCGTGGGCATCGGAGCCCGCTGCCAGGCTTGGCTCCAATCTTCGGATTTTGAGCAGTGGTTGCAGGAGAAGCTCCTGGACATACCCTGCCTTGGCGAACAATTTTTTGGTAAGCCGATGGAGGAGAAGGCTGTGGAGATTGAGACGGAGTACGTCACTAGGACCCGTCTCTCCCGCAAGACCTCGACGCTGCCTTGGAAGAAGCAGCCTGCCAAGAAGCTCTTCTTCCCCAGGAAAGGCCTCTAGTACCGCGGCTACCCGCCGTACCTGGCTACTCCCGCGCCGACCACTCCTGCGCAGGGAAAACCCAGCCAAAGTCACCGTAAACCAAAGGGCCCGAAGGCCCAAACGCCGGCTGCCCCACAACCCCCTCAGGGGTTTTGATGCCAGCGGCATAGCCCCTTGCCTTCTGGCGATGCAGCAGCCAGTGGGGGGACGCCTGTCCTGTTTCAGCCCGTCGTGGACGCTTATCACCTCGGACACCTGGGTCCTTCAGATCATCTGGGAGGGCTATCGCCTCCACTTCGACAGGCTCCCACCCCCTTCCTCCCCAGCAGAGCCTCCTCGACTCCCCGCACACCAGCTTTTGCTGTAGCAGGAACTACACTCCCTCCTTGCCCAACGGGCAGTCGATAAGGTCCCCCCCCCCCCCTATCTTCGAAGTCCGGGATTTTATTCCCAGTACTTCCTCGTCCCGAAAAAGACGGGGAGGTCTGCGGCCCATCCTTGACCTCCGCAGGCTAAACAAGTTCCTGGTGCAGGAGAAATTCAAGATGTTATCTCTTGGCATGCTGCTGCCCTTCCTCCTGCAGGGCGACTGGCTTATGCTTCTTGAATCTAAAGGATGCTTACGCCCATATCTTGATCCACCCCCAACACAGGCAGTACCTGCGTTTCAGGGTGCATGGAGAGCACTTCCAGTACAGGGTGCTCCCCTTTGGCTTTGCATCTGCTCCTCTGGTCTTCACGAAGTGCCTTGTCATGGCCGTCGCTCACCTTCGACGCCGGGGCATGCTGGTGTTTCCCTACCTCGACGACTGGCTCGTTACAGGCTCCTCCATCGAAGTGGCCCAGCGAACGATGTCATGCACTGTCCGCCTCTTGGAGAGCTTGGGGTTCTTGGTCAACTACCCAAATTCTCACCTTGAACCGGCACAGGCTCTCGAGTTCATCGGGGTGTGCCTTGATACTCAGCAGGCCATGGCCTTCTTGCCAGTGTATCGCTCCACCCGCTTCCGAGCTCTAGCGGCTCGCATCCAAGGCGCCCACCAGGTCACCGCTTGGTCCATGCTACGCCTCTTGGGCCACATGGCCTCGACCATGCATGCGGTTCGTCACTCACACCTGCACTTGTGGATGGCCCAGTGGTGCCTCAGCTCCCAATGGAGTCAATCCCTCGGACACCTCAGGGACTCCATCAGGATTCTTCCTGACCTTCATTTGTCCCTGAGCTTGTTGATAAACAACTGCAACTTCCTGCTAGGATTACCCTTCCAGGCCCCTCAGCACAAGGTGGTACTGACCACGGATGCTTCCCTGTTGGGGGGCCCATTGTGGGCCTCTCTGCATGCAAGGGCAGTGGTCGCCTGTGGAGTCTCAGCAGCAGATAAACCTGCTCGAGCTCCGGGCCCTGAGGGCCTTCGTGAATGTCCTCAGTGGGAAGCCTATTCTGGTGCAGACCAACAACCGGGTAGTGATGTTCTACATCAACAAGGAGGGGGGCATGGGGTCACGCTCTCTCTACAGGGAAGCAGTCCTCATCTGCTCTTTTGCCGTCCGGCGGAGAATGTCCCTCAAGGCGACGTACCTCCCGGGTCAAGAGAATGGCCTGGCAGACAGGCTCAACAGAATCCTTTGCCCCCAGGAGTGGCGCCTGGATCCCAGAGTGGCAGGCTTTGCTGTTCCTACGCTGGGGCACTCCAGCGATAGACCTGTTCGTTAGCCCCCAGAACACACAACTCCCTTGCTTCTGTGGCCCGGTACCGTACCCGGGCAGGGAGGGCCCCGATGTATTTCTCCTGGACTGGTCCTCCAGTCTTCTCTATGCATTCCCTCCTTTCCCCCTCATTGAGAGGACTCTGTTCAAGGCTCAACGGGACGGGGCATCACTGATCCTGGTGGCCTCGGCAGCCTTCGTTCCCACTCCTGCTCACCTCTGATTCCCTTGGGCTCTGCCAGGGACTTGCTGACTTAGGAGGGTCGGGTACTGTACCCAAACCTACCCTCCCTACCCCTCACGGCCTGGCCACTGAACAGGTCTCTCTAGCCTCTGGCCCTTCCGGAGGAGGTTGAGGAAATCCTCCTTTATTTATTTATTTATTTAACAAGTTTTATTTAACAAGTTTTCTATACCGCCTTTTCCTTCAATCAAAGCGGTCACAAGAAATACAAAGGTTATAGGCAAGGGAAACAAACACAGTATAAACATAACAGTACAATGGTAATATAGGAAAAATAACAAGGGTTAACAATAAGGCAAATTAGTTAAAATAATTAAAATAAATATAATATATTTAGTCAATTGTTGATCCATATTGTTCAATGAAAAGTGTAGTTTTCAATTGTTTACGAAAGTCTTTTAAATCATCCAGTGAGCGTAAATCAGGAGGGAGAGTTCCAAATTAAAGGGGCGGCCAAAGAAATTGCTCTTTGTGAGGTACATTTGCATGATTTAGAGTAGTTTTTTGGGGTGCTGAGGGTGTTAGAAGTGGATAACCTTCTTGGTCTTTTGTTGATATCATGGAGTAAGAGGGCATGAAGGCTGATTGCAGAACTGTTGTGTTTCATTTTGAATATATTTATGATTAATTTATACTTTATGCGAAGGATTATTGGGAGCCAGTGGAGTTCTTTAAGGATGGGGGTAATGTGTTCATAAATTGAGGATCCATTGATGATTCTAGCTGCTGTATTTTGTGCCATTTGAAGTGGCTTGAGAGCATGCTTAGGCAGTCCATTGTAAATAGGGTTGCAGAAATCCAGAATGGGAGTAATGAGTGCCTGACAGACTGTTCGAAAGTGATCATAAGAGATAAGATAAGGACTCCTGTAGGCAGGCTTACGCCTTTAAGTGGAAACGCTTCTCCATCTGGTGCTTGGAGCTCCAGATGGACCCCTTCTCATGCCCGGTTCGGTGAGTTCTCCAGTACCTTCTCTACCTCTCGAAGGAAGGGCTGAAGTCGAACTCTGTGAGCGCCATATAGGCTAATCATCTCCCTATCCAGGGAAAGCCTCTCTCGGGGCATCCACTAGTCTGCCGCTTTATGTGTAGGGCCTTCTGCTATCCAAGTCACCCATCCGTCCCCCTCTGGCGGAATGGGACTTGAATGTGGAGCTCACGCAGCTCACTCATCCACCCTTCGAGCCGATGACGACGTGTTCGCTCCGGCATTTGTCCTGGAAGGTGGCCTTCCTGGTGGTGCTGACCTTGGCTCGCCGCGTCAGTGAGCTTCAGGCGCTCATGGCTGGCGCCCCTTACACCAGGTTTTACTGGAACAGGGTGGTCCTCCAGAAGCACCCTAAGTTCTTTCCCATAGTCGTGTCGGTCTTTCATCTCAACCAAGAGAGAGTGCTCCCGACCTTCTTCCCGAGGCCCCAAACCGATCAGGCGTCGACGGCTCTCCACACCCTCAACTGCAAGCGGGCCCTCGCCTTCTACTTGCAGCATACCCAGACTCATCACAAGTCTGACCGGCTCTTCGTGACCTACAATCCCAATAGGCAGAGGCGAGCAGTCACCAAGCTCACCTTCTCTATATGGGTGGCGGACTGCATCGCATTCTCCCATGTGAAGGCGGGCATCCCTCTGCATCGTCTAGTCACTGCACATGGGGTCCAAGCCAAAGTGGCCTCGGTGGCCTCACTGTGCTCCGTGGACATCTGCCGGGCGGCAACCTGGTCGTCTACGAACACTTTCGCCACCCACTACTGCCTGGAGAAGGAGTCCCGCCGGGACAGCGCCTTCGGCCAGGCTGTACTTTGTAATCTCTTCTGGGTATAAGCAACTCCTGCCCTCCGACTCTTCTTCATGGCTACCGAGGGCTTCGCCCAAAGGACTCGGGCTCCTTTGGGCTTCGGCTTCTGCTTACAGCCTCGCAGAGGTGTTTTTTGGTTACAGGTTCGGTAGCCTGTAGCTAGGGAGTCCCATAAGTGAGGACTGACTTCCTGCTTGTTCCTGAAGAAAGCGTAGTTTCTCACCTGTAACAGGTGTTCTCCAAGGACAGCAGGAATCAGTCCTCACTACCCTCCCGCCTCTCCTGATGAGTTTCTGAATTTTTGTCCTTCCCTTGCCATCTGCTTAGTTGGGCTCAAGCTAAGGGACCTGACTGAGCAAGATGGCACCCTTGGGCGGAAAGAGGACCACACATGCATGGTAGCAATCCCAAAGGCTTTCTTTGAAAGCTGGGGAGTTGCTCCATGCGGGCTCCGTCGGTGACGACGTCACCCATAAGTGAGGACTGATTCCTGCTGTCCTTGGAGAACACCATTTACAGGTGAGTAATTACGCTATTTGTGCTGTTGCTCCTGGCTCTCCTACAGTAGTGTCTTCAGCACTGCTGTCATCCACTGTCTTCATGAAGTCAATGCTAACCTAATTATTGCATGGACATGGCAGGAGGTGCGGGCCATTTACTCTTTTTTTTTGGCCTGACTTGGGTTACAGCTCCAAATACAGCTTTTGTGACACTATTTGTGGATCACAACCCACAGTTGTAGGATCAGCAGGCATTGTACTGCTTATATAATCTAATGCTAAAATATTCAAGTATGAGTTAAGATCTGCCATAATAGACATGGATTAATGGGTAGGTTGCATGATGTCTTACAAAAATGCATGTAATGTCCATTTGTATTTTAGAGCTTCTCCAGAAACAAACAAAGTCAGTCCTCACATATGGGGTGACGTTGGCGCCGACGGAGCCAGTGCGGAAGCATCTCCCCAGTTTTCAAAGAAACCCTTTGGGAGATGCACCACGCGTGCATGGTCCACTGCCCGCCCAAGGGTGCCATCTTGCCTCAAACTCCTCTTTTCCGCGGAACCCATCAGACGACATCCAGTTTTCCCCAGAAAAAGTCTGATCTTTACTGTTACGTTCTGTCCAGTTTGCATACCGGCATTTTCTCCAGGACCAAGCCGGAAGTCAGTCCTCACTTATGGGTGTCATTGACGCCGATGAAGCCCCAACGGAGCATTTCCCCAGCTTTCCATGAAAGCCTTTGGGAATGCTGGCATGCATGCGCGGTTCCCTTCCCGCCTAAAGGTGCCATCTTACCTCAGTCTCTTTTTTTCCGTGAAGTCCATCGGACGTGTGTCCTTTTTTTCCCAAAAAAGAGAAGTTTTTTCTTGGCGTCGTTTCGCTTTTTTCCTCAAATTCGATGTCGGTTCCCCTCCCGCCGGGTTCGGTACACTGGTATCGAATCCCTTTTTTCCTTTTTCGGTTTTTGCCCTTAGTGGCTAGGCGCTCGCACCAAATCTTTTTCTTTTTCCCTGGAAGGCCGGTCCTTTGACCTCGCGGGGACCCTTTTCTCCCCGATGGCTTCCAGCGGTTTCAAGAAGTGTGATCGGTGTAAAAAGATAATGTCTCTCACCGACACATACGACTGCTGCCTTCGGTGCCTTGGCCCGGACCACGATTCTAAAACGTGCGGGCCATATGGAAAAATGTCTTCCAAGGCCCTCCGAAGTCGTCAGCAACAAAGTGAAAGGCTTTTCTCGGACTCGGCCTCTGCCCGGGCCCGGACCTCGTCTGAGGCCTCGACATCTTGGGATTCCGATCCCGAGAGGCGTCGGAGCTCCTCGGACAAGGGGTCCCCCGACCGGGAACGTAAGAGGAAGAAGCGGCTCGCGAGGGCGGCGTCGGAGGAGGTCCCTGAGCCCTCCAGGGCAGGTCTCAGACCCCCGACCGTCGTTCCGGGCCCGTGGACCAGGAGAAGCCAACTAAAGTTCCTCGCATGGAGCCGGAGTCTGCTGGACACGTAAGTCCTGTTGTCCTCGTGGACTCGCCTCCCCGAGTACCGACGTTGGGCCCGGCGCTGCCGGGGCCCGAGTCGGGGGCTGCTGCATCACCCGAGCTGAGTCTCAGGTTGACAGCCTTGGAGAGCAGTATGTTTGCCTTCATGGTTCAGCAGCGGGCGCTGATGGCCAGCCTGTCTGGCGCATCTGCCCCGACCACTGGGACATCGACTTCGAAGTCAACCCCGGAGACCGAGCCGATACTCGAGTCCCTTGCGGCTCGAAGTCGCCCTCAGTCGAGGTCTCCCTTGACCGCCCGTTTGGGACCGAGGGTCTCAACGCCGGTGCCTCCGGCGTCGGGGCGGGTGCCTAGAGGCCCCGCGGGTTCGGACCTCGACTCGACATCGGATGAGTCTGCTTGGGAGACCGAAGAAGAGGAGTCTCCTGACACCTTCAAGACTCGGTGTGTCCCTTCGGACTCACCAGAGTCTGAGCCCCGGAGTAGATCCCCTCCGGAGGATACTAGGTTCTCGGAGTTTATCCGGGATATGGCCGCTGCCCTGGCTATCCCGGCTGACCCCGAGGAAGAGCCTCGAGCCGAGGAGCTCGATGCTCTGCAGTATGAATCTCCTCCGAAGGAGGCCTTTACTGTCCCGGTTCCTCCGATGCTGGAACGGCTCCTCTTCCGGATGTGGGAGGTACCAGCCTCGGTGCCGGTTATGAGCAAGCGAGTCGATTCCATCTATCGGCTCCGGAAGAGTCCTGGCTTCCAGAAAGCACAGCTACCTCACCATTCCATGGTTGTGGAATCGGCCATGCATCGTCTGAAGAGTCAGAAGATGCACTCCGCGGTGCCTCCTGGTAGGGAAGCCCGAAGCCTTGATGGCGTCGGTAGAAAGTGCTTTCAGGGCTCTATGCTTGCTTGCCGTGTCCAGACTTACCAGCTGTACATGGGCATGTATTTGCGGGACCTGGCCAAGGAGTTGGCCGGTTTCTCTACTGTTCTCTCCGGGGAGCCCTTGCAGAATTTTAAGTCCTTGTCTTCGAGGATCCGGGAATGCTCTAAGTTCATGTCCCGCGCTGCCTACGATGGCTTCGAGGCTTCGGCCCGACTAGTGGCAGCCGGCATCGTGGCCCGACGCCAGGCATGGCTGCAGTCATCGGACCTCGAGCCATGGGTTCAGGACAAGTTGGTCGATGTCCCTTGCTGAGGTAAAAACCTTTTTGGCAAGCCTGTGGCCGAGAAGGCCGCTCAGCTCGAGACAGAGCACCTCACGAGGACAAGGCTGTCGAGGAAGACCTCTGCCCCTTCTCATAAGAAGAAGGGCTCGGGTAAAAAGTCCTTTTACCCGAGGAAGGGCACTGCCTACAAACAGTACCCACAATATCCGGCTGCCCAAGCTGCCCCACAGGGTCAGCAAGCCAAGGGCCAGGGTAATGGGCCCCGTAGGCAGAGGACTCCCAAGCCTGCAGCCCCTGCTTCCACTCCGCAGGGTGGGGATTTTTGACTCCTTGATTATAGCCATACCTCCCTTGCAGACCCAGCCCTGCACAGGAGGCCACCTAGCCTTGTTCGCCCAAAAGTGGCCCTTGATAACCCAGGACAAGTTGGGTGCTGGACATAGTCCATTGAGGCTATGCCCTGCACTTTCACCAACTGCCTCCGCCACACTTCCCAGGGGAGCCCTTCCGGCCTCCCCTGCATACAGCCCTTCTCCTCCAGGAGCTAAAGGGTCTGTTGCTGGACAAGGCGGTGGAGCCTGTGCCTCCCCACTTCCAAGGTCACGGGTTTTACTCCAGGTATTTCCTGGTGCCAAAAAGAACCGGTGGTCTTCGACCCATTTTGGATCTCAGAAACCTAAACAAGTTTCTAGTGAAAGAGAAGTTCAAGATGCTTACTCTTGGAACACTTCTGCCCTACCTCCAGCAGGGAGATTGACTTTGCTCTTTAGATCTAAAGGATGCTTACACTCACATCCTTATTCATCCAGACCACAGAAAGTACCTCAGGTTCATTGTGGGAGGAAACCATTATCAGTACAGAGTACTGCCTTTTGGACTGACCTCCGCTCCCAGGGTGTTTACCAAGTGCCTGGCGGTGGTGGCAGCCTACCTGAGGAATCAGGGCATCTTTGTGTTTCCTTACCTAGACGACTGGCTCATCAGAGGCCAGACTTCCCTGGAAGTTCAACAGGCCACCAACAGGACCATAGCACTGCTCGAAAAGGTGGGCTTTGTCATCAACTTCGCAAAGTCCACTTTGCTCCCCTCCCAGAACTTGGAGTTCATAGGAGCAAGGTTGGATTCTCAGCTGGCAAGAGTATTCTTACCAGTGGACCGAGCACAAAGGCTCATGGACCTCGCCAGCAAGTTTCTGCACAGGTCCCTGGTCTCCGCCAGACTCTGTCTCAGACTTCTGGGCCACATGGCGTCGACAGTACAGGTGACCCCCAATGCCAGGCTCAATATGAGACCTGCCCAGTGGTGCCTTCGGACTCAGTGGTCACAAGCCTCAGGCAGTCTCAGAGACAGAATCAGAGTGTCCCACCGTTTCCTGACCTCCCTCCACTGGTGGTTACACCCCCCCCCCCAATCTGCTGGTAGGGATGCCCTTTCAGATCCCACCTCATACAGTGGTCCTAACCACCGATGCCTCTCTACAGGGTTGGGGAGCACATTGCCTAGACAATTGCACCCAGGGCCTGTGGCCTCCTTGGGAGGCGTCCCAGCAGATCAATCTACTGGAACTCAGAGCTATCCGCTTGGCCCTCAAGGCCTTTACTGCTTCCCTGGCACAACAGTCTGTCTTGATCCAGACAGACAACAAGGTAGCCATGTTCTATGTCAACAAACAGGGCGGAACTGGTTCCCAGCCCCTTTGCCAGGAGGCCCAGGACCTCTGTTCCTTTGCCCTGAAACACAACATGCTCCTCAAAGCAGTCTATCTTCCAGGCCAGGAGAATTCCCTGGCAGACAGATTGAGCAGGATTCTGCAACCACGCGAGTGGCAGCTACATCCTTTAGTGGTTCAAAAGATTTTCTTGAGATGGGGGCTTCCCTCCATAGACCTGTTTGCCAGACCACTGAACAACCAGCTGCCAAGGTTCTGCTCCAGGCAATCGCATCCTCTGAGAGTAGCAGCAGATGCTTTTCTGATTCCCTGGACTCAGGGCCTACTCTATGCGTTTCCTCCCACCCCTCTGGTGGCCCGAACACTGTTCAGGATTCTCCGAGACAGGGCCTCTGTCCTCCTGGTAGCTCCCAGGTGGCCAAGGCAGCCTTGGTTCCCCCTCCTGCTTCAACTGGCAGTGGATCTGCCTCTGGGATTGCAACCCGACCTTCTCTCTCAGAATCAGGGCTCCTTGCTGCATCCCAATCTCAAAGCTCTCAATCTGATGGCATGGAGGCTGCAAGGGTAGTGTTGGCTCCCTGGGGCCTGCCTCCCGAGGTTGAGGAAGTTCTCCTAGCCTCCAGGAAACAATCCACTAGGAAGACCTATGCTCTCAAGTGGAAAAGGTTCTCTGTGTGGTGTCAGCTGTGTGCTGAGGATCCTTTCTCCTGTACTGTGTCAGTAGTGCTTCAGTACCTGCTGCACTTGTCCAATCAGGGTCTCAAGTCCAACTCTGTTCGGGTCCACCTCTCTGCTTTGGCAGCTCACCACTCCCTAGTTGAGGGCCATTCCTTGTCTGTGCACCCTTTGGTGTCTAGGTTTCTCAGGGACTTGCTTCTGCTCAAACCTCCCATACGTCCTCCTGCTCCTGAGTGGGAGCTTAATGTGGTCTTGCAGCAACTGACTCGCCCACCTTTTGAGCTTATGGCTACTTGCCCTCTACGCTTCCTTTCCTGGAAGACTCGCTTTCTGATAGCCCTTACTTCGGCTAGGAGAGTGAGTGAGCTTCAGGCCTTGGTCTGTGATAGACCTTACACCAGGTTCTATAAAAACAGGGTGGTCCTCAGGACTCACCCTAAGTTCCTTCCTAAGGTTGTCTCTTCTTTCCACCTCAACCAAGAGGTGGTTCTTCCTACTTTCTTCCCTAGGCCTCATGCAAGTCAGGCTGAAACAGTTCTCCATACCTTGGACTGTAGGAGGGCCTTATCCTTCTACCTTGAACGTACGCAAGGTCACAGGAAGGCTTCTCGGCTCTTCCTTTCTTTTGACCCCAATAACTTGGGGAGGCCTGTGTCCAAGCGTACCTTGTCCATCTGGGTGGCTGACTGTATCACCTGGGCTTACAAGGCGGCTGACCTTCCTTTGCAGGGTAGGGTCACGGCCCACCGTGTGAGGGCAATGGCTGCATCAGTGACTCACCTCCGCTCTGTTCCATTGCAAGACATCTGCAGGGCTGCTACTTGGTCTTCAAGCCAGACTTTTGCAGCCCACTACTGTCTGGAGAGGGAGTCCCGTAGGGACAGTGCTTTTGGCCAAGCAGTACTCCGGAATCACTTTGAGGTCTAGGCAACTCCTGCCCTCTGGTTGGGCTACCTGTGGAGGGTGTGTCCTTGCAAAGCCTTTACTGTGTTGCTGAGACTAGAGGGAGTTCTCTTGTTCAGCCTGGGTTCCTGGTAGCCCAGAGCTGGGGAGTCACCCATAAGTGAGGACTGACCTCCTGCTTGGTCCTGGAGAAAGAGTAGTTACTCACCTGTAACAGGTGTTCTCCAAGAGCAGCAGGAATCAGTCCTCACTACCCTCCCTCCTCCCCTTGGAGTTGCAGTTGTACATAGTTTAATTTTTACATTTTTGTGTGCTGCTCTTAGCTATGTCATTTGACTGAGGTAAGATGGCACCTTTAGGCGGGAAGGGAACCGCGCATGCGTGCCAGCATTCCCAAAGGCTTTCATGGAAAGCTGGGGAAATGCTCCGCTGGGGCTTCATCGACGTCGATGACACCCATAAGTGAGGACTGATTCCTGCTGCTCCTGGAGAACACCTGTTACAGGTGAGTAACTACTCTTTCCTGCCCCCATGCCAGCTTGCCTCTGTGTCGCTTCTCTGGTTGTTTATTCTTTTTTTTTCCTTTTTTCATCGAAGTGTTCCTCAATCAGCATTCACACCCTTTGTCAGCCGAAGGCCTTGGACCTCTGCCAGACGGCAGGGACCCCCTTTTCCGATGGGCCCCCAGTGGCTTCAAAAAGTGTGACCATTGTGGCAAAATGATGTCGCTCATCGACCCACATGACTGCCTCCGATGCCTTGGCCCGGTGCATAACTACTCCGACTGCGAACTGTGCAGAACCATAACCTCTAAGGCCTTAAAGAGCTGCCATCAGCAGCAGGAAAATTTTTTTTTTCTTTAGAAGTCCAACTCTGCGCCCGGAGTCTCCTGTGACGCCACGCTCCCAGGCCCCCTTCGATACCTCTGTGTCCTGTGAAGCCAGGGCCGCCTTGGAGTCCTGCGGCCGCGGTTCCTTTGAGTTGAAATCCCCAGAGGTGGAGTACAAGAAGAAACCCTCGAAGACCGCCTCAGGGGACGGATCCGGGAAGAAGGGGAAATCCCACCCTAGGACCTACAGTCTCAGGTGTGAGTCCAAGGAGTCGGAGCAGGAGTGGCCTTCCAAGCTGCCCAGTAAAGAGTCATCGGCACCCTCCGACCAGCCTTGCGCTTCCGAGGCCATCCTCATCGAGTACTCCCCCTCGACAGTACTCGTGCCTGGCCCAAAGACCAGAATGGCAGCCCTATAGAGCAGTATAAGAACATAAGATATGCCATACTGGGTCAGACCAAGGTCCATCAAGCCCAGTATCCTGTTTCCAATAGTGGCCAATCTAGGTCATACGTACCTAGCAGTTTCCCTAAAAGACACAGGTTCCACAATGCTTGTACTGGGTCAAGCATTGATATCCTGGGTCCCTTCTTAATAATGGTTTATGGTATATCTGCCCTAGTTACCATGCAGCAGGCATTCATGTCTGGCTCATCCAGTTCATCTGCCCCGACGAAAGGCCCCTCAACATCGAGAGTTTCCCCAGACGTTGAGCCGGTCCTTGAGCGCCACTGGCCTCTAGAGAGCCCCTGGCCCCAGACAAGGTCCCATTTCTCGAGATACCCGTCCTCCCCAGCGAGCATCTGTGGTTCAGACTGACGATCATCTGGTTATGGACCGTGAGGAGTGGTTCTCGATCGAAGTGATCGTGCAGCATCAGACTCTTACTCTGACTTCGAGCCCGAATGGGAGACCAAGGACGAAGAGTCCCCTGACATAAGGCGACAGAGACATGTCCTCAAACCCATCTCCCCCGAAGACCCGATGCCATTCCCCAACAGAAGACGTCACATTAATTGATTTTGTGCTGGACATAGCCAGGGTTCTCACTATCGAGACTGAGGCCGAGGAGAACCCTCGCACTGAGGAATTGGAGATACTCCAATTCGAGGCACCCCTGAAGGAATCCCTTATGGTCCCAGTTTCCCCGATACTCGACAGCTGCCTCCTCCGGAAGTGGGAAACACCAGCATCAGTACCAATAAGTCAGTAGGTGCCTCGACACCATGTACCGGGTATTCCGAAGCCCTAGGTTCCTAAAGGCCCATCTTCCCCACAACTCCATAATCGTGGAGTCTGCCATGCACCGGCTTAAAATCCAAAAAAAAACATTTGTCGGTGCCACCTGGCAGGGAGGCCTGAACCCTTGATGCCCTAGGCCGGAAGGCCTTTCAGGGCTCGATGCTAATGTGCCAGATCCAGTCCTATCAGCTCCACATTGGCATGTACCTGAAGGAACTGTAGAAGGAGCTTGGTGGATTCTCGGCAGGCCTCGATAGGGAACCCCTGATCTCGGCGATAAAAGAATGCTCAAAGTTTTTGTCCCAAGCATCCTACAATGGCTTTGAGTCATTGGCCAGGGTGGCCGCCGTAGGCATCAGTGCACAATGCCAGGCATGGCTGCAGTCATCTGACCTAGAACAATGGGTGCAGGACAAAGTGATTGATGTCCCCTGCATGCGAGAGAACCTATTCAGGAAGCCCATGGCAGACAAGGCAACGGAAATAGAGACTGAGTTTGTGACGAGAACCAGGCTCTCAAAGAAGACCTCGGTGCAACCCCAGAAGAAAGCCCCAGGGGAAAAAGACCACCTTCTCAAGGAAGAAAGGGAGCTTTAGTGGGTCGCCACATTTCCAGGCCTTCCTGGCCCCTCGACAGGGCCAGGAACATGGTCCCAGGAAAAAAAAAAGGCCCTGAAGCCCAAGGTGCTGGCTCTGGCCCAGCCAGGGGGGGGGGGGGGTTGCTTTTGACTGCCTGGGCGTGACTTTCCTAACCCCAAGGGGTCCCCTGCTGCCCACAGAGGGGTGCATAGCCCTGTTTGCCCACAGGTGGTCAGCCATCACCACTGATACCTGGGTGTTAAAAGTGGTCAAGGAGGGCTACCTCCTCCACCTACAAAGGGCGCCACCCTCATGTTTTCCAGGAGAATCCACCAGGCCTCTCCTTCACCAGACCCTGCTCTTCACCAAGCTAGCAGGCCTAAAGCAGCAGTGGAGCCAGTGCCGAAATATCTCTGGGGCACAGGCTTCTACTCCAGGTATTTCCTTGTCCCCAAGTGGACAGGGGGCCTCAGGCCCATCCTGAACCTGCAAGAGCTCAATGGGTTCCTGATCAGGGAAAAGTTCAAAATGGTCTCCCTTGGGACACTACTGCCATTCCTCCAGCAGGGATACTGGCTATGCTCCTGAGGATGAGTGTAGGCATCCTTTGTCTAATTCATCGTAGCCACAGAAAATACCTCCGGTTTGTGGTAGGGAAACAGCACTACCAATACAGAGTGCTGCCCTTCGGTCTGGCCTTGTCACCAAGAATATTCACAAGTGCATTATTAAGAAGGGACCCAGGAGATCAATGCTTGACCCAATACAAGCATTGTGGAACCTGTGTCTTTTGGGGAAACTGCTAGGTACGTATGACCTAGATTGGCCACTGTTGGAAACAGGATACTGGGCTTGATGGACCTTGGTCTGACCCAGTATGGCATATCTTATATTTTTATGTTCTTATGCCTCACAGTGGTCGCAGCCCACTTCCGGCTCCAAGGGGCCTTCATCTTCCCTTATCTGGACGACTGGCTCATAGGGGACACGACTTCAGAGGCACAATGCGCCACTGGGTGCAACATCAATGCCCTGCAGCACCTGGAGTATATCAAAAACTACCCCAAGTCCCACCTCACTCTGGGCCAGCGCCTAGAGTTCATAGGGGCGAACTAGATAGCCTCCAGGCCAAAGCCGCCTTACCTCGGGAAAAGTCAGAACGCTTCAGGGGGTTAGCTTCAGAGGTGCACTGACACCGGATACTAGCTACCTGGCTCCTACTCTTCCTGTTGGGACAAATGGCTTCCACGGTTCATGTGACCTCATATGCCTCCCTGCACATGAGGGCAGCCCAATGGTGCCTCTGCTCTGTGGACACAAGCCACAGTCAGGCTCAGGGACAGTGAAAGTGACCCGTCACCTGCAGACTCCCTCGGATGGTGGCAGAACCCACGTCACCTTCAAGCCGGGATGCACTTCTAGGCACCCAACCCCAAGGATGTCCTCACCACGGACGCCTCTCTAATGGGCTGGGGAACGCATTCCGGGAGCCTCCTAATGCAAGGCTGCTGGTTCCTGGGAGAATCCTGGATGCAAATTAACCTTCTAGAGCTCCAGGCAATATATTTAGCTCT
This sequence comes from Ichthyophis bannanicus, assembly GCA_033557465.1. Lineage (NCBI taxonomy): Eukaryota > Metazoa > Chordata > Amphibia > Gymnophiona > Ichthyophiidae > Ichthyophis > Ichthyophis bannanicus. Next base: position 214,901,954 of record CM066037.1, read on the forward strand.
ATGAATCTTCTGCCACCAGTTCCAACACCACTTGGTGCTGATCCAGACCAACAATCAGGTTGCAATGTTCTACATGAACAAACAGGGGGAAACATGGTCTTACCTCCTCTGCCAGGAGGCGGTAGCTCTCTGCTCCTATGCTGCACACAAAAGGATGCTCCTAAGGGTGGTGTACCTCCCGGGGAAGGACAATGCCCTGGCAGACAAACTGAGCAGAGTCCTCCAGCCACAAGAGTGGTGCCTAGATCCAGTGGTAGCCTCACGGCTGTTTTGTCTTTGGGGCCTTCCCTCAATGGACCTGTTCACCAGCCCAGACAATACGCCGTTGCCCCGAATTCTGCTCCCGCCAGCCACACCCATCCAGGGTGGCAGCGGATGCGTTCCTCATCCCTTGGATGGAAGGCCTCCTGTACGTCTTCCCACCGGCACTGCTGATAGCCAAGACACTAAGGTCCAGCACGATAGAGCATCGCTAATGCTGATAGCCCCTCGGTGGCCTAGGCAGCCCTGGTACCCACTGCTCTTCTCCCTTTCGGCAGCATTGCTTATTCCCCGGGGCCGGGCTCCAGAATTACTCTCACAGGAGCAGGGCTCTCTCCTGCACTCCAACCTGGGGTCCCTCTCACTCACGGCTTGGCTGCTGAAAGGGTAGCATTAGCTCTCTTCAACCTCCCATGGGACATGAAAGAGATTTTTCTAGCCTCTCGTAAAGCCTCCACAAGAAAGGTGTATGCCTTCAAGTGGTGCCAATTCTCAGTGTGGTGTGTGGAAAGGCAGGTGAACCCATTTTCCTGCTTAGTACAAGTAGTACTCCAACACGTGCTTCACCTGTCGCAGCTAGGACTGAAGTCCAATTCAGCCTGAGCACAATTGCAGCACATCATCATTCCGTAGAGCGAAAACCCCTCTCTGCTCAGCCCCTTGTGTCCCGATTCCTGTGGGACCTCATGTTATCCATACCCCCCATCTCCCTCCAGCGGTGGAGTAGGATCTCAATGTGGTGCTCTCGCAGCTCACTAAGCCTCCGTTTGAGCCTCTGGCTACCTGCCACCTCCAGTACCTGTCCTGGAAGGTTGCCTTCCTGGTAGCTCTCACATCAGAATGCAGACTTAGCAAAGTCCAGGCTGTGATGGCGGAGCCGCCCTACATGAGGTTCTAGAAGAACAGGGTAGTGGTCCACACATACCCCAAGTTTCTGCTGAAGATGGTGTCCCGGTTCCACCTCAACGAGGAGGTAGTACTCCTCACCCTCTTTCCGAGACCTCACGCTGGTAGTGTGGAGACCATTCTCCACAATCTGGATTGTAAGAGAGTCCTGTCTTTTTACCTGCAACAGATTCAGGACCACCACAAAGCACCACAGCTTTTTGTATCCTATAACCATCTGGGGCTCCAAGTGACTAAGCAGACTCCGTCCACTTGGGTGGCGGATTGCATTACCCTTGCCTATGAACAAGCAGGCATCTCACTGGACCCAGAGGGTCACGGCACACCGCATCAGGGCCATGGCTATTTCCATGGTAAATCTGCGTTCCGTCCCCGTGATGGAAATCTTCCAGACTGTCACCTGGTTTTCAGTCCATAACTTCATAATTTACTACTGCCTGGAGAGGGAGTCCCAACGGGACAGTGCCTCTGGCTAGGCCGTACTCCGTAATCTCTTCAGGGTGTAGGCAATTCCTACCCTCCGACACTTCTTATTTATTTTATTTATTTAATTCACATTTATATACCGCATCTTCCAAAGTTCAGTTGCGGTTTACAGGTAACAATAATTTACAAATCAAGTTTGTCTGTCTTCAGGCTTCTGCTGGACACTTGGGTCTTGCAAGAATCTCACAGTAGGGACAACTGCTGCTGATCACGGCTCACCCTTTTCAGGTCTCCTTGGTGTTTTACGGGTTCTCGGTAGCCTGTAACTGGGAAGTCCCATATGTGAGGACTGACTTCCTGCTTGTTCCCGTAGAAAGTGTAGTTACTCACCTGTAACAGATGTTCTCCAGGGACAACAGGAATCAGTCCTCACAACCCTCCCTCCTTCCCATGGAGTTGCTTCTTTACCGTATTTTATTTTTCCTTGGCCGTCTTAGCTATGTCATTTGACTGAGGGAAGATGGCACCCTTTAGCGGGAAGTGGACCACGCATGCATGGCGCATCTCCCAAAGGCTTTCTTTGAAAGCTGGGGAGATGCTTCCACGTGGGCTCCGGTACTGACGTCGCCCCATATGTTGGGACTGATTCCTGCTGTCCCCGGAGAACACCTAATAACAGGTGAGGAAATATGCTTTATGCCTTTTCAGCTCAAGGTGAGTTATATCTGGTATAGTAAATACTCAGTTTCCCCTAATAATCTTAATCTCAATGTTTGTTTTTTAATTTTTGATTATGCCACACTTAAAAAAAAAAAAATAAAATTTAAAAAAAAAAAAAAAAAGGTTCACCAGTAAACCACTGTGCTAAAGGGCAGCACAGTGGGAATGTAAACAAACGAAGCCTTACTTGTTCTCAGTGTTTAAAAGCAAGTTGAAAAGTTCACACTTGCAGTGTGACAGTGGTGTGTTTTTCACATTTGCAGAATCAGACATTCAGGGGGGGTTCATCTGTGTGTGTCGTAGGAAGTGTCGGAGCTTATGCATATGTGTGTGTCAGCTGGTGCATGCATGTCTGTGGGTGTCTCATGGGGACTATCCAGAGAAACATACATACGTGTATGTGTCATGGGGAGTGTCAGGGTCTGTGTATATGGGTGTACAGTATGTCAGGAGGAGTGTCAAGGGTTGCGTGCATGTGTGTGTACATGTCATGGACAGTATTAGGGGCTGCTGTACATTGTATGTATATCTGACAAGAACACTGCATGCACGTGCAGAGCACACTTACGAGAAAACAGCACATTTCCCCTTTGTTCACTTGTAAAATTGTATGTCTGAGGGGGAAAGTGTTCAAAGACAGATCATAAACTGTTTTGTTATAGTAGCAGAGACTATGAAGAATCTACAGTTTGGCAGACATCTGCACAGACACTCCATTGCCAGAAAGCACCATTCTCCAGGACCAAGCAGGAAGTCAGTCCTCACATATGGGTGACGTCGGTGCCGACGGAACCCTCGTGCGGAGCATTTCTCCAGTTTTCAAAGAAAGCCTTTGGGAATGCAGAGCGCATGCGCGGTCCCCTTCCCGCCCAAGGGTGCCATCTTGCTCAGTCTTCCTTTTTCCGCGGAGCCCAACAGACATAGTTCGTGTCACCCGGGAAAAGTTGATTTTTTTCTGCGATTTTTTGTGTCTCTTTATCCGGTTCAACGCCGGTTCCCCATCCCGCCTTGCCTCGGTACACCAGTATCGAGTCCGGAACTTCTTTTTCGTTTTTTTTGTCCTTTGTGACTAGCGTTCGCGCTTTTTCTGTTATTTTCACTGGCAGCCCTGCCTTTTGACCTTGCAGGGACCCTTTTTCCCCCGATGGCTGCCAGCGGGTTCAAAAAATGTGATCGGTGCAAGAAACTTATGCCTCTCACCGACCCACATGATTGCTGCCTTCGATGCCTCAGGCCCGACTATGACCCGCTGGTCTGTGGCCTGTGTGGCAAGATGTCGCCGAAGGCGCTTCGGAGCCGTCAGCATCAATGTGAGAGAATGTTTTCGGAGTCCGCGTCCGGCCGGGCCCGGACTTCGTCAGAGGCCTCGACATCTCGGGAGTCTGACCCCGAGCACCATCGTGGGCCCTCTGAGAGGGGGTCTCCCACCCGGGAGCACAAAAGGAAGAAGAAGCTCGTGAGGGCGGCGTCAGTGGAGGCACCTGGATCCTCAAGGGCCAGGTCGCGCAGCCCTGACCACCATCCCGGGCTCTCAGAGTCTGAGAGGCCAACCAAACTACCTCACCTGGAGCCGGAGTCCCCAAGTCAGGTAACTTCTGTTGTCCTCGTGGACTCTCCTCCAGGAGAACCGCCGTTGGGGCCCGTGTCGGGGACTGCAGAATCTCCTGAACTCGGTCTTAGGTAGATGGCCCTGGAGAGCAGCCTGGCTGCCTTCATGGAGCAGCAGCGGGTACTGATCGCCGGTCTGACTGGTGCATCTGCCCCGACCACCGGGACCTTGACGTCTAAGTCAACCCCGGAGGCCGAGCTGATCCTCGAGTCCATTAAGTCTCGAGTCGATCCTCAGCCAAGGTCTCCCTCGACCTCCCGTGCAGGGCCGAGGTCATCGGGGCGGGTAGCATCGAGGCCCACATGGCCGGAGCCTCTCGACGATTCCTCGGAGGAGTCGGCGTGGGAGACGGAGGACGAGGAGTCTCGTGACACCTTCTGGATCCGGTGCATCCCGTCGGACTCCCTTGAGTCCGAGCCTCAGAGGAGGTCACCCCCGGATGATACCCGGTTCTCGGATTTCGTCAGGGACATGGCCAAGGCTTTGGCATTCCCGGCAGACGCCAAGGAGGAGCCTCGAGCCGAAGAGCTCGATGCCCTCCAGTATGATTTTCCTCCGAAGGAAGCCTTTACTGTTCCGGTTCCTCTGATGCTGGAACTGCTGCTCTTCCGTATGTGGGAAGCACCGGCCTCAGCACCGGTTCTGAGCAAGCGGGTCGATTCCATTTATCGAGTCCGTAAGAGCCCTGAGTTCCAGAAGGCGCAGCTACCGCACAACTCCATGGTTGTGGAATCGGCCATGCACAGGCTGAAAAGTCAAAAGATGCACTCCTTGGTGCCTCTTGGCCAGGAGGCCTGGAACCTGGATGCCCTCGGTAGAAAGTGCTTCCAGGGCTCTATGCTGCCTTGCCTTGTCCAGACTTACCAGCTGTACATGGGCATGTACTTACGGGACCTGGCAAAGGAGATTGCCGGGTTCTCGGCTGGCCTCTCCGAGGAACCCTTGCAGAGATTCAAAGCCTTGTCTTCAGGGATCCGGGAGTGCTCAAAGTTTATATCGCGAGCAGCCTATGACTGCTTCGAGGCTTCGGCCCGGTTAGCCGCGGCTGGCATCGGTGCACGCCGTCAGGCCTGGCTACAGTCGTCGGACCTGGAGTCATGGGTACAGGACAAGTTGGTCGATGTCCCGTGCCGAGGTGACAACCTGTTCGGCAAGCCCATGACTGAGAAGGCTGCAGAAATCGAGACCGAGACTCTAACCAGGACAAGACTGTCCAGAAAGACTTCTGCCCCTTCTCACAAAAAGAAGGGCTCAGGAAAGAAGCCCTTTTTCCCGAGGAAGGGTGCTGCCTACAAAACCCACCCTCAGTATCAGGCCTCTCCAGCTCCCCAACAGGGCCAGCAGGCCAAGGGGCAGGGGCATGGGCCCCGTAGGCAGAAAACCCCCAAGCCGCTGTCTCCGGCTCCTGCACAGCTGGGAGTGGGTTTTTTGACTCCCACACCATTGCCTCTCCTCCGCCGGTGGCTCCATTCAGCACAGGGGGTCGGCTGACCCTGTACGCCTACAGGTGGCCAGCCATCACAGGGGATACCTGGGTACTGAGTATAGTCCAGAAGGGCTATATGCTCCATTTCTACCAGCTACCCCCCTCCTACTATCCAGGGGAGCCTCCAAGACTCCCTCTACACAGGGACCTCCTCCTTCAGGAGTTGGCAAGTCTTTTAAAGGAACAGACGGTGGAACCAGTGCCACACCACCTGGAAGAAATAACACAAAAACCCCAAAATGGTGAATAAATTAAAATGTTATAGAAAAAGATTCACCAATAAAACCCCCTTTCAATTTTTGTCGGAGCGTGTCGAGGGAGGGTAAGAATGGAGATCTGACCCACGCCAGATGACGGGCTACTTTTATTCAATTAGAGGTTCTCCACCTTCAAAAATTTTTTTAATATAGAAAAGGCTTTACTTAACTGTCCAAAATTCTTTATCCCATTATAAACTCTCCACCGTTGCAAGATTCCATTATACTTCACACGACACGCCCATTTCGGGAATGATCCCTGCTTCAAGTGTTTTCTATAATTTCAGGAGCAAAAGCAACTGTGTCCCAAAAAACGCCGTCTCGCAGCTTGAGGTTATCCATTAATCTGAGGGAACATGACACTATGCTTTTTCAAAGGAGAACCAGCCAATAAGAAAAGGGGAACCCCACTCACAGGGGAATCCCTAACATGATTGGCGGTCGACAAAATAGACCAATGAATGAGGATCTTGACGTCATTATCTGATCAATTGATGAAGACAACCTCTGCCATTGATAGACCTTTGACACCTTTATTGGAGGGCAGTCATGACCCTTGAAAGAATTGTGTTTTTTGTTCCTCTACTATATCGGGTCCTACCTGGCAACATCCTGGCTGTTCGTATGTCTACCGACGTCGCTGGAATACTACTTGTCTATCTTCTTATGTTGTTTACATTTTATTGTGCCCTTGTGGCTTACCTTATGTTGGCCGCACCATCTGCTCTATTAAAAAGCGGCTTGCGGAACATTCCTCACGTATACTCCACAAAATACATACAGCACCGTTGGTGGCCCACTGTGTTTCTCGATCTCATACCTTTGAAGATTTCCGCTGGTCAGTGATAGATCAGATTCCACCTGATCTGAGAGGGGGGGATCGTATTAACAAGCTTCAATGGTATGAACAAAGATGGATCTTTAAATTGAACACTGTTTTTCCGGGTGGGCTTAATCGTGAAATTGATTGGATGAGCCTTTCATGACGGCCTCCCTTGTTGGTAGCATCATTTCCAAATTTTGATAATGATTGGGTGGTCTACTAATGACGTCAAGATCCTCATTCATTGGTCTATTTTGTCGACCACCAATCATGTTAGGGATTCCTCTGTGAGTGGGGTTCCCCTTTTCTTATTGGCTGGTTCTCCTTTGAAAAAGCATAGTGTCATGTTCCCTCAGATTAATGGATAACCTCAAGCTGCGAGACGGCGTTTTTTGGGACACAGTTGCTTTTGCTCCTGAAATTATAGAAAACACTTGAAGCAGGGATCATTCCCGAAACTCGCGCGTCGTGTGAAGTATAATGGAATCTTGCAACGGTGGAGAGTTTATAATGGGATAAAGAATTTTGGACAGTTAAGTAAAGCCTTTTCTATATTAAAAATATTTTTGAAGGTGGAGAACCTCTAATTGAATAAAAGTAGCCTGTCGTCTGGCGTCGGTCAGATCTCCATTCTTACCCTCCCTCGACACGCTCCGACAAAAATTGAAAGGGGGTTTTATTGGTGAATCTTTTTCTATAACACCACCTGGAAGGGCAAGGCTTCTACTCCAGGTACTTCCTAGTACCAAAGAGAACAGGAGGCCTCAGACCTATCCTAGACTTGCGAAATCTGAACAAGTTTCTGGAGAGGGAAAAGTTCAAGATGCTTACTCTTGGGATACTACTGACCTACCTCCAGCAGGGAGACTGGCTATGCTCCTTAGACCTGAAGGATGCTTATACTCACATCCTCATCCATCCAGACCACAGACAATATCTCAGATTTGTGGTGGGAGGAAACCACTTTCAGTACAGAGTGCTTCCTTTTGGCCTAACCTCTGCCCCCCAGGTTTTTCACCAAATGCCTGGCGGTGGTGGCGGCTTTTCTCAGAAATCAGGGGATTTTTGTCTTCCTGTACCTGGACGACTGGCTAATCAGGGGCCAGTTACCTCAGGAGGCCTGCCAGGCCACTCGTCGCACTCTCTCTTCTTCAGCATCTGGGCTTTGTCATAAACTGTGCAAAATCCACTTTGCTCCTCTCTCAGAACCTAGAGTATATAGGGGCCAGGTTGGACACCCTTCAGGCAAGAGCTTACTTGCCCGAGGACAGGGCCCACAGGCTTATGTACTTGGCCAACCAATTCCAAAGCAATTCTCGTGTTTCCGCCAGGCACTACCTGCGGCTCCTGGGCCACATGGCATCCACGGTACATGTGACCCCGAATGCCCATCTGCACATGCGGGATGCTCAATGGTGCCTCAGAGATCAGTGGACACAAGCCACCGGCGACCTCCAAGACAGAGTAAAAGTGTCCAGACGACTTCTGAACTCCTTATAATTGTGGCTACATCTGCCAAATCTTCTCAGGGGTGTACCTTTTCAGGCTCCAGCACACACAAGGGTGCTGACGACAGATGCGTCCTTAAAGGGCTGGGGTGCACATTACAAGGGCATGTGCACTCAAGGCCTGTGGTCCCCTCGGGAGGCCACACAGCAGATCAACCTTTTAGAGCTGTGAGCAATCCGCTTAGCTCTGCAAACCTTCTGCCATGCTCTCTCTCAACAGTCTGTCCTAGTTCAGACAGACAATCAGGTGGCAATGTTCTACGTGAACAAACAAGGGGGCACAGGGTCCAGGCTCCTATGTCAGGAGGCACTGGCCCTTTGCGGTCAGACAAGGCATGTTTCTCAAAGCAGTTTATCTATCTGGTCAGGAAAACTTCCTAGAAGACAAGCTAAGCAGGATTCTCCAGCCTCACGAATGGCAGTTGAATCCATTGGTGGTCCAGCAGATCTTCCTCCGCTGGGGACTTCCATCCATCGATCTCTTTGCAAGTCCACTAAACTGTCAGCTGCCCAGGTTTTGCTCCCGACAGCCGCATCCCCTGAGGATGGCAGCAGATGCTTTTCTGATCTCTTGGTCTACGGGCCTCCTGTATGCGTTTCCTCCCACGCCCCTGGTGGCCCGAACTTTGTTCAAGATCCTCCGGGACAAGGCCTCAATGATTCTGGTAGCCCCCAGATGGCCGAGGCAGCTGTGGTTTCCACTACTTCTGCAGTTGGCGGTGGAAGCTCCGTTCCCTCTGGGGCTGCAACACGATCTCCTGTCTCAAGAGCAGGGTTCCCTTCTACACCCCAATCTCAGGTCCCTCAATCTGATGGCCTGGTGGCTGAAAGGATAGTGCTAGCTCCCCTTACTTCTACCTAAGGAGGTTGAGGAGGTGGTATTGGCCTCTAGGAGGCAGTCCACCAGAAAGTCCTATGCCCTCAAGTGGCGTAGGTTTATGGTATGGTGTGCTCAGCGCAATGAAGATCCTTTCTCTTGCCTTGTGCCAGTAGTACTGCAGTATCTACGTTACCTTTCAGACCCAGGCCTTAAGTCTAACTCTGTTCTGGTCCACCTCAGTGCTTTGTCAGCGCACCACTCACCGGTGTAAGGACAGTCTGTCGGTTCACCCCTTGGTGTCCAGATTTCTCAGAGGTCTGCTTCTACTCAATCCTCCCGTTCGTCCACCGGCGACTGAGTGGGATTTGAACGTGGTCTTGCAGCAACTTACTCGCCCACCGTTTGAGCTGATGGCTACTTGCCATTTGCGCTTCCTCTCTTGGAAAGCGCTCTTCCTGGTGGCTCTTACCTCGGCCAGACGTGTGAGTGAACTACAAGCTCTGGTTTCTGATAGACTGTACATGCGGTTCTATAGGAACAAGGTGGTCCTACGGACCCATCCCAAGTTTCTCCCAAAAGTGGTCTCCTCTTTCCACCTCAATCAGGAGGTGGTTCTTCTGACCTTTTTTCCCAGGCCGCATGCCAGCCGGGCTGAAACAGTCTTGCATACCCTGGACTGTAAAAGGGAGTTGTCCTTTTACATAGAACGTACGTGGGAGCATCGAAGGGCTACTCAGCTCTTCATCTCGTTTGACTCTAATAGGATGGGGTTACCTGTCTCCAAGCGTACGGTGTCCACTTGGGTAGCAGATTGCATCACCTGGGCGTACAGGGCAGCTGACCTCCCCTTGCAGGGTCTGGTCACGGCCCACTGTGTCAGGGCGAAAGCCGCGTCAGTAGCTCATCTCCGCTCTGTTCCATTGGCAGAAATCTGCCGGGCCGCAACTTGGTCTTCAAGCCAGACTTTTGCAGCCCATTACTGCCTGCAGAGAGTGTCCCGGCGGGACAGTGTTTTCAGCCAGGCGGTACTCCGTAATGTCTTTGAGGTTTAGGCAACTCCTACCCTCCAGCCCTTTGTGCTGGTCTACCGTACGGGGTGCGTTCTCAGAGAAAATTCTTATCACGGGTGATGAGGCTCTTGAGAGGGAGCCATTTTTTTCAGCTCTGGGTTCACAGTAGCCTAGAGCTGGGGAGTCCCATATGTGATGACTGACTTCCTGCTTGGTCCTGGAGAAAGAATAGTTAGTCACCTGTAACAGGTGTTCTCCAAGAGCAGCAGGAATCAGTCCTCACGACCCTCCCTCCTCCCCTGAAGTTGCAGTCCTATCCTTCATTTTGATTTTTGCTCTCTTTTAGCTATGTTATCAAACTGAGCAAGATGGCACTCTTGGGCGGGAAGGGGACCATGCATGCGTGCTGCATTCCCAAAGGCTTTCTTTGAAAGCTGGGGAAATGCTCCGCACGAGGGCTCCATTGGCGCCAACGTCACTCATATTTGAGGACTGATTCCTGCTGCTCCTGGAGAACACCTGTTACAGGTGAGTAACTATGCTTTCCGCTCTAAGTCACTTCTACCCATACTCCCCCAAACAAATTGAAAATGTAATAACGGGTCTTAATTCTACCACCTTGCCCACTGACCCATGCCCTTCTCATTGGATCAAGTCTACTTGCCCTGAATTAAGTTCCCACACCTCCAAGATTATCCACCTCTCCTTCAACCAGGGTCTTGTCCCAGTATCACTGAAAACTACCACAATCAAACCTTTCCTAAAAAAAACTCCAAGCTAGATCCGAAGGACCCAAATTCCTATTGTGCCATATCTAATCTCCCTTTCTTGGCTACGATAATGGAGAAGATAGTACAGCAACAAATCCAAGAACACATTGATTGCCACGCACCACTTGATTTGCTACAGCATGGTTTTCGACAACATCGTGGTGTCGAGACTTTGCTCACATCCTTGTTTGATAATCTCATCTTTGGCTTAAATAACCCGAAACGGCTTTATCTTGATATTCATAGTAACATAGTAAATGACGGCAGATAAAGACCATTATGGTCCATCTAGTCTGCCTAGTAAGATGGCAAGAGGAGGTGCACCTGCCGCTCTGTGCAGGCCACCCCTCCTCATGTCTTTGTTTAGGGGTGAACCCACCGCTCCGTGCAGGCCACCCCTCCTCATGTCTTTGTTTAGGGGTGAACCCACCGCTCCGTGTAGGACACTCCTATTTGTTGAGAAATTAGATAGTTAAGTTTATTTTGGTTTTATCCTGTGGCTGTAAAGGGATCCACTGTGTCTGTCCCATGCCATTTTGAATTCCGTCACTGTATTTGCCCCCACCACTTCCATCGGGAGGGCATTCCAAGCATCCACTACCCTTTCAGTGAAAAAGTATTTCCTGATATTGCCTTTCAATTTACCCCCTTGCAGCTTCATGTTATGCCCTTTAGTTTTACAGCTTCCCCGTCTTTGGAAGAGGTTGGTTTGTTCATTATTTCTCTTTAAGTATTTAAATCATATCTCCCCTGTCCCTCCTCTCCTCCAGAGTGTACATATTTAGGTCTTCAAGTCTCTTCTCATAAGACCTCTGACACATGCTCCAAATCATTTTGGTCGCCTTCCTCTGAACAGTTTCCAGCCTTTTTACATCCTTTGCAAGATATGGTCTCCAAAATTGAACACAGTATTCCAAGTGAGGCCTCACCAGTGACTTATACAGTGGCATTAATACCTCTTCCTTTCTGCTGGTAATTGCTCTTTGTATGCAACCTAACATCCTCCTGGCTTTTGCCATTGCCTTGTCGCACTGTTTTGCCACCTTGAGATCCTCAGAAAAAATCACACTAACGTCCTTCTCCTGGTCTGTGCACACCAACCTCTCGCCCCTTATCGCGTACATTTCCTCTGGATTTCTGCTTCCCACATGCATGACACTTCACTTCTTCGCATTAAATCTTAACTGCCAAGCATTAGATCATTCTTCCAGCTTTTGAAGATCTTTCCTCATGTTATCCACTCCCTCAGGGGAGTCCACTCTGTTGCAAATTTTCGTGTCATCTGCAAAAAGACAGACTTTTCCATTCAGTCCTTCAGCAATATCACTTACAAATACATTGAACAGTGTATGGATATTGCTTCAGCCTTCGATAAAGTCTGCCACAGCCATTTGATTAATCTACTTAAGCTTAAAGGCATTCAGAGCTCAGCAATAGATTGGTATCACTCATATTTTTATAGATTGGCAACAACGTTTATATGGGCAATCAAACATCAGATATGTATCAGCAAACCCAAGGAGTACCGCAGGGCTCTTCCCTATTCACCCTGCTATTTAACATATATATACAACCAATATGTATGATCATACAATCCTTCGGCATTCTTTATCACATCTATGCAGATGATGTGCTTCTCTACACTCCTTTTTCAACAGAAAACCCAACCTTCACTGGAATCATCGACTGCTTCAATGCTGTCTCCGACTGGCTAATTGCTCACAACCTGAAAGTGAACTATAAAAAGACAGAAGTCGTTCTTATCATAAAGATCTCAAAATTCATAGCTCCATCAACCCTTCAGGTTAAGAATGCTCCTCTGAAATCTAATCATGAGGTTAGATATCTGGGCGTCACCCTGGCCAGTCCCTAAATTTGGAGTCCCATATAAGCAATATCACGAAGGCTATCGTAAAATATGTTCCCTCTGTCATCTCCGACCCTTACTGGAGTCTACTGTTCTCCAGGAACAAGCAGGAAGTAAGTCCTCACTTATGGGTGACATCGGCACTGACAGAGCCCGCGTGGAGCAATTCCCCAGCTTTCAAAGAAAGTCTTTGGGATTACTACCATGCATGCGTGGTCCTCTTCCCGCCCAAAGGTGCCATCTTGCCCAGTCTCCCTTTTTCCACAGAGCCCTTCGGACGCACGTCCTCATCCCTTGGAAAAAGTATTTCGTTTTTGGCCTCTGGCCTGTGGTTTTTCCTGTAGCACCGGTCCTCTACCTGTCCTCCCCTGCTCTGTTTTTCCCTTGAGCAAGGGGACGTCTTTTTCTGTAAATGTTTTTCTCTTATTCTCCAGAACCAAGCAGGAAGTCAGTCCTCGCATATGGGTGACGTCGGCACCGACGGAGCCCCCGTGCAGAGCATTTCCCCAGCTTTCATAGAAAGCCTTTGGGAATGCAGCGAGCAGGCGCGGTCCCCTTCCCGCCCAAGGATGCCATCTTGCTCAGTCTTCTTTTTTCCGCGGAGCCCGACAGATGTATATTCCTTTCACCCGAGGAAGAAGTTGATTTTTCTTTGCGTTAACCTGTTTTCTTCGGTTCGATGCCAGTTTCCCTTTCCCGCCTGGGCCCGATACGTCGGTATCGAGCCCGGATCTCTTTTTCGTTTTTTGTCCTTAGTGACTAGCGTTCGCGCCATTTTTTCTTTTTTCACTGGCAGCCCTGTCTTTTGACCTTGCAGGGGCCCATTTTCCCCCGATGGCTGCCAGCAGGTTTAAAAAGTGTGATCGGTGTAACAAACTTATGTCTCTCACCGACACACATGACTGCTGCCTCCGGTGCCTCGGACCCGATCATGACCCGATGATCTGTGGTCCGTGTGGTAAGATGTCCTCTAAGGCGTTACAGAGTTGGCAGCACCAAAAGGAAAGAATCTTCTCTGACTCCGCATCCGGTCGGGCCCGGACCTCATCAGAGGCCTCGACATCTCGGGCCTCCGGCCCCGAGCAGCATCGAGGCTCCTCTGAAAGGGGGTCTCCCTCGCGGGAGCATCGTAAGAAGAAAAAACCCGCAAGGGCGACGTCGGTGGACGCACTTGGCTCCTTGAGGGCCAAGTCGCATAGCCCCGAGCGCCGTCCCGGGTCTTCGGAGTCAGAGAGGCCTGCAAAACAACCTCGTGTGGAAATGGAGTCCCCGGGTCACGTGAGTACTGTAGTCCTCGTGGACTCTCCTCCAGGGGAGCCGACGTCGGGCCCGGCGCCGCCGGGGGCTGCTGAGTCTCCTGAGCTCGGACTCAGGTTGACGGCCTTGGAGAGCAGCTTGGCTGCCTTCATGGAACAGCAGCGGGCACTGATCGCCAGTCTCACTGGTGCATCTGCCCCGACCACCGGGACATCGACGTCCAAGTCGACCCCGGAGGCCGAGCTGATCCTTGAGTCCTTGCGAGCTCGGGTCGATCCTAGGCCAAGGCCCCCCTTGGCCTCCCGTTTGGGACCGAGGTCATCGACGCCGGTACCCTCGGCGTCGGGGCGGATGGCATTGATGCCTGCCCAACCGGAGCCACTCGATTCCTCCTCCGAGGAGTCCGGCTTGGAGACAGAGGATGAGGAGTCGCCCGACTCCTTTCGGACTCGGTGCGTTCCTTCGGACTCGCCCGAGTTCGAGCCTCGAAGAAGGTCCCCCCCGGAGGATACCCGGTTCTCGGATTTCGTGCGGGACATGGCCAAGGCTTTGGTATTCCCCACGGATCCCGAGGAGGAGCCTCGAGCCCCTACAGTATGACTCTCCTCCGAAGGAGGCCTTTACTGTTCCAGTTCCTCCGATGCTGGAACGGTTGCTCTTCCGCATGTGGGAGGCGCCGGCCTCGATGCCGGTTTTGAGCAAGCGGGTCGATTCCATCTATCGAGTCCACAAGAGCCCCGGGTTCCAAAAGGCACAATTACCGCACCACTCCATGGTTGTGGAATCGGCCATGCATCGTCTGAAGAGTCAGAAGATGCACTCCTTGGTGCCTCCTGGCCGGGAGGCCCGGAACCTGGATGCCCTCGGTAAGAAGTGCTTCCAGGTCTCTATGCTTGCTTGCCGTGTCCAGACTTACCAGCTGTACATGGGTATGTACCTTCGAGACCTAGCAAAGGAGATTGCCGAGTTCTCTGCTGGTCTCTCCGAGGAACCTTTGCAGAGGTTCAGTGCTCTGTCCTCGGGTATTCGTGAGTGCTCGAAGTTTATATCTCGAGCAGCCTACGATGGCTTCGAGACTTCGGCCCGAGTAGCCGTGGCTGGCAAAGGTGCACGCCGTCAGGCTTGGCTACAGTCATCGACCTCGAGCCATGGGTGCAGGACAGGTTGGTCGATGTCCCCTGCCGAGGTGAAAACCTCTTTGGCAAGCCCATGGCTGACAAGGCTGCCGAACTCGAGACCGAGACTCTTACCCGGACAAGGCTGTCCAGAAAAACCTCTGCCCCTTCTCAGAAGAAGAAGGGCTCGGGGAAAAAGACCTTTTACCCGAGGAAATCATCTGCCTATAAACAGTACCCTCGTTATCAGGCTTCTGTAGCTCCCCAACAGGGTCAGCAGGCCAAGGGGCAGGGTCATGGGCCCCGTAGGCTGAAGGCCCCCAAGCCTCCTATTCCGGCTCCTGCTCAGCAGGGAGGGGGATTTTGACTGCATTGGCATAGCCTCTCCTCCTCAGCTGGCCCCCATCAGCACTGGAGGCAGGCTGGCCCTGTTCGCCCACAGGTGGTCAGCCGTCACAAGGGATACCTGGGTTCTAAGTATAGTCCAGAAGGGCTATCTCCTCCACTTCCACCATGTACCCCCCTCCTATTTTCCAGGGGAGCCTCCCAGACTCCCTCTGCACAGGGATTTACTCCTGCAGGAGTTGGCAGGTCTTCTAAAGGATCAGGCAGTGGAATCGGTGCCCCACCACCTGAAAAGTCACGGCTTCTATTCCAGGTACTTCCTAGTACCAAAGAGAACAGGAGGCCTCAGACCCATCCTAGACTTGCGAAAGATTTGTGGTGGGAGGAAACCATTATCAGTACAGAGTACTACCTTTTGTCCTTACATCCACCCCCAGTGTATTCACCAAGTGCCTGGCGGTAGTAACGGCCTACCTCAGGGTTCAGGGCCTCTTTGTCTTTCCATATCTGAACGATTGGCTCATCAGGGGTCAGTCCCCACAAGAGGCCAATCAAGCCACCCTTCGCACTGTCGCTCTGCTTCAGCACCTGGGGTTTGTCATAAACTTTGCAAAGTCCAGTTTGCATCCCTCCCAGAAAATGGAGTTCATAGGAGCTCGACTAGACACATTTCAGGCAAAGGCCTTTCTACCAGTGGACAGGGCCCACAGATTGATGGCTCTAGCCAGGTTGTTCCACAGCAATTCTCTAGGCTCTTAGGCCACATGGCGTCCACGGTCCATGTGACTCCAAATGCCAGTCTACACATGAGACCAGCTCAGTGGGGCCTCAGGACTCAGTGGCACCAGGCCACAGGAAGCCTCGCGGATAAAGTGAGAGTGTCCAGCCTACTACAGTCTTCTCTGCAATGGTGGCTTCATCTTCTGAATCTAGTGCAAGGGGTGCCTTTTCAGGCTCCTCCACACTCTCAGGGGCTGACAACCGATGCTTCTCTTCAAGGTTGGGGTGCACATTGCCAAGGGGCATGTACTCAAGGCCTGTGGACTCCTTGGGAGGCCACACAGCAGATCAATCTCTTAGAGCTGAGAGCTATCCGCTTAGCCCTGAGAACTTTCTCTCATCTCTCTCACCAGTCCGTCTTAGTTCAGACAGACAATCAAGTGGCTATGTTCTGTGTGAACAAACAAGGGGGCACCGGGTCCCGCCTTCTATGTCAGGAAGGGCAGAGGCTGTGCTCCTGGGCAGTCAATCATGGCATTCTTCTCAAAGCAGTCTACCTCCCAGGTGAAGAGAATTACCTGGCGGACAGATTGAGCTTGATTCTGCAGCCGCACGAATGGCAGTTGAACCCTTTAGTGGTTCAAAAGATCTTCCTGAGATGGGGTCTTCCAACCATAGATCTCTTTGCCAGTCCTCTGAACCGTCAACTTCCCAGGTTCTGCTCCAGACAACCGCATCCTCTCAGAGTAGCAGTGGATGTGTTTCTCATTCCATGGTCTACAAGCCTCCTATATGCGTTTCCTCCCATGCCTCTAGTGTCCAAGACACTGTTCAAAGTGATCCGGGACAAGGTCTCAGTGATTCTGGTGGCCCCCAGGTGGCCAAGGCAACCCTGGTTCCCACTACTGTTGCAACTAGCAGTGGACACTCCTCTTCCTCTGGGGATGCAACCTGATCTCCTTTCTCAGGAGCAGGGATCTCTCTTGCACCCCAGTCTCCAGTCCCTCAATTTGATGGCCTGGCTGCTGAAAGGGTAGTTCTAACACCTTTACTACTGCCTAGGGAAGTGGAGGACGTAGTCTTGGCCTCTAGGAGGCAGTCCACCAGAATGTCTTATGCCCTTAAGTGGCGTAGATTTTCTGCCTGGTGTACTCAACACAACGAGAATCCCTTCTCATGCCTGGTACCAGTGGTGCTGCAGTATTTGCTTCACCTGTCCAACCTAGGCCTTAAGTCCAATTCTGTTAGAGTTCATCTTGTGCTCTTTCAGCACACCACTCACAGGTGGAGGGTCAGTCTCTCTCCAGTCATCCTTTGGTGGCCCGATTCCTCAGAGGCCTGCTTTTGCTTAAGCCTCCAGTGTGTCCACCTACCCCTGAATGGGATTTAAATGTGGTCTTGCAACGGCTTACTTGCCCACCATTTGAGCCTATGGCTACTTGTCCTATGCGTTTTCTTTCTTGGAAAACGCTATTTCTGGTAGCCCTTACCTCAGCTAGGCGAGTGAGTGAGCTTCAGGCCCTAGTTTCAGAAGCACCTTATACTAGGTTCTATAAGAACAGGGTAGTCTTACGGACTCACCCTAAGTTCCTTCCAAAGGTTGTCTCCTCTTTCCACCTCAGTCAGGAGGTGGTTCTTCCGACTTTCTTTCCCAGGCCTCATGCTAGCCGGACTGAGATGGTCCTGCATACCCTGGACTGTAGGAGGGCGTTGTCCTTCTATCTTGACCGTACGCGGGAGCACCGGAGGGCGGTTCAGCTCTTCGTCTCTTATGACCCCAATAAGTTGGGGTTGGCTGTCTCCAAGGGTACTTTGTCCATATGGGTAGCTGATTGCATCGCCTGGGCTTACAGGGCAGCTGGCCTCTCGTTGCAGGGTCGAGTTACGGCTCACCGTGTCGGGGCAAAGGCTGCGTCAGTGGCTCATCTCCGCTCTGTTCCATTGGCAGTCATCTGCCGGGCTGCTACTTGGTCTTCAAGCCAGACTTTTGCGGCCCACTACTGCCTTTAGAGGGAGTCCCGCAGGGACAGTGCTTTTGGGCAAGTGGTACTCCATAATCTCTTTGAGGTCTAGGCAACTCCTACCCTCCGGCCCTGGTGTTGGGCTACCTGTCAGGGGCGTTATCAGAGAAGATTCTGTTCTTGCATTCTGAGGCTCTAGAGGGAGCTCATTTTTCAGTTTGGGGCCTCTGGTAGCCCTAAGCTAGGGAGTCCTATATGTGAGGACTGACTTCTTGCTTGGTCCTGGAGAAAGAGTAGTTACTCACCTGTAACAGGTGTTCTCCAGGAGCAGCAGGAATCAGTCCTCACAACCCTCCCTCCTTCCCTTGGAGTTGTAGTCATATGATTTATTTTTCCTATTTTTGCTGTCTTTTAGCTATGTCATCAGACTGAGCAAGATGGCACCCTTGGGCGGGAAGGGGACCGCACATGCGAGCTGCATTCCCAAAGGCTTTCTATGAAAGCTGGGGAAATGCTCCGCACGGGGGCTCCGTCGGCGCCGATGTCACCCATATGTGAGGACTGATTCCTGCTGCTCCTGGAGAACACCTGTTACAGGTGAGTAACTACTCTTTCCAGGTTCGCGCCCTTTTTTCCCCAACCGCTGGTCACAAAAGTCTTAGTCCTAGTGGGGGCCCTTTTTGCCCTAATGGCCACCGGATTCAAGAAATGTGACAGATGCTCCAAAAACATGTTGGTCACAGACACCCACGACTGCTGTCTTCGGTGTCTTGGGGCCGAACATGACCCGGAGCTCTGCTCTCTTTGTAAGAAAATGTCCTCCAAGGCCCTGCTAAGTCGTAAGTAGAGGTCCGATGATATTTTCCAGAAGGTAGCCCCAGAATCCCCGGTGGCACCCTCAGTCGCCCCTCTGCTGGTGGGATCCCCCACCTCGGCCCCGTGTTCTCGGCAGTCCAACCAGGGGTCCCCTGAAGTGGAGATGCTTAAGAAGATGATGTTCTCAAAGTCGCTATTGGGGGCCCCAGACAAGCGCGAGCGTTTACGCACTTGGTCGCTCAGCCCCCCTCAGCGTTCCCAAGAGTCGGACAAGGAGCGGCCTCGTAAGGTACCTCGTACAGATACGGAGGCCTCTGGCGATGGCACCCAGTCTCCTGAGGGCCGTCCCAGTGAGGACCCCCTCTCCTCCTCCACGCCAGACCCAGTGACCCCAGTGTCGACGTCGCAGGGACCCACATCCGCGTGGGAGTCCCGTATACTGGCTCTGGAGCACAGTGTTTCTGCCTTCTTAGCTTCCCAGCAGGCACTCTTGCCTAGCACGGCTGGCCCAGGCCTCGAGAGGGACACCGGAACTCGCCCTGGAAACCCCCGAGAGCCGTGGGCCTCATGAAGGTCCTCTGCATCGGTCTCGCTCGCCTTCCCGGTCCTCGGGAGCAAGATCCTCCAAGGCTAGCTCCAAGCAAGCCTCAAACTCTGGACTGGGCGACCAGCCTGAGTCAGACTTCTTCTCAGACCTATCGGACTGGGAGTCGGACGGGGATACCTCCCCAGAGACCCATGACCACAGGGACCTCCCTTCTGACCCATCCCCACCCGCCTCTCGGAGGCGTTTTCCGCCCGAGGACACATCATTTTTAGTGTTCATGCAGGACGTGGCACGGGCCTTCAGCCTTGACTACGCAGGCTGAAGACGGGCCACGAGCTGAAGAGTTCAATATTCTACAGTATGAGTCCTCACCTCGAGAGTCTTACTGTCCCAGTTCCTCCCATTTTGTCGAGGCTGCTCCTCCGCTAGTGGGAGACACCCACTTCGGTCCCCATGGTGAGCAAGCGCCCAGACACAATGTACAGGGTCCAGCGGGGCCCAGGGTTCAGGAAGAACCAACTCCCTCACACCTTCATGGTAGTGGAGTCGGCGATGCGGAAGCAAAAGAGCCCGAAGTCGCGCTCATCAGTCCCCCCGGGCAGGGAGTTGAGAGCTCTCGATGCCCTTGGGCGCAAGGCCTATCAAGGGTTCATGCTCACATGCTGCATCCAGGCGTACCAATTGTATATGGGCATGTTCCTACATGACCTCGCCAAATAGCTTGGTGGGTTCTCCGCAGGTCTCGGAAATGAACCCATACTCCTGTTCCAAACCCTCCTAAGATCCGTTGCAGAATGCTCCAAGCACCTCTCCTGTGCTGCGTATGACGGATTTGAGTCCTCCACCCGTGTGGCAGCAGCCGGCATCGGGGCCCGATGCCAGGCGTGACTCCAGGCTTCAGACCTGGAGCAGTGGGTCCAGGAGATGCTTCAGGACGTCCCCTGCCTCGGTGAGCAGCTGTTTGGTAAACCTATGGAGGATAAGGCCGCTGAGATAGAAACGGAGTTCGTCACCCAAACCCGTCTCTCACGTATGACCTCCTCCCTCCCTCGGAAGAAACAGCAAAGAAAGAAGCTGTTCTTCCAAAGGAAGGGACTCCCCTACCGGGGTTACCCTCCTTTCCTGCCGACCCCCGCTCCGGTTCCCGGCACGCAGGGGAAGGTAGGTGCGCATAGCCACTGTGGGCCTAAGGCCCAGCAACTGGCGCCACCCCAAAATGTGCAGGGGTTTTGATGCCAACGGCATAGCCTCTCCCCCCCCCCCCCCCCGGTAGCACTTTTGCAGGTAGGGGGACGCCTGTCCCTCTTCGCCCCTCAGTGGGCGTCGATCAAGTAATCCGGGACGGATATCGTCTCTGCCTGGACAGGCGCCCTCCTCCCTTCTCACCAGTGGAGCCGCTTACTTGCAGCAGGAGCTGTCCAGCCTCCTCACTCAACGGGCGGTCGAGAAGGTACCACTGCACCTTCGAGACCATGGGTTCTACTCCTGCTACTTTCTCATTCCGAAAAAGAAAGGGGGCCTACGCCCCATCCTCGATCTCCAGAACCTAAACAAGTTCCTGGTGCGGTAGAAGTTCAAAATGTTATCGCTTGGCATCCTGCTGCCCTTCCTTCAGCAGGGCGACTGGATGTGCTCCTTGGACCTCAAGGATGCTTTCGCCCACATCCTAATCCACCCTCACCACAGGCAAAACCTGCGTTTGAGTGCAAGGGGAACAATAACAGTACAGGGTGCTTCCCTCCATGCTTGCGTCTGCACCACGGGTTTTCACAAAGTGTGTCTCTGTGGTCGCCACCTCCCTCAGGCAGCAGGGCATACCTGTCTTCCCCTACCTTGACGACTGGCTCGTCATGGGTCCTCTATCGACAAAGCCCACCTGGCGGCTTCACGGACAATCCTCCTCCTCGAACACCTCGGCTTCTTGGTCAGCTACCCCACGTCCCACCTCGAGCCGGTGCAGACCCTGGAGTTCATCGGTGCCCACCTCGACACGGAGTGAGCGACCACCTTCTTGCCCGCAGACTGGGCGGACCGCCTCCAGGCCATGGCGGCCCAGGTCCAGAGCAGGGCTTGGGTTACGGCACGGGTCATGTTGTGCCTCCTAGGACACGTGGACCCCCACACCCGCATGCACATGCGGGCAGCCCAGTGGTGCCTCAGGGCACAATAGAGCCAGGCCGTCGGCCACCTCAGAGACCCTATCCAGGTCTCCCACAATCTCAACAACTCCTTAGGTTTGTGGCAGGACACCCAAAGTCTCCTTCGAGGAATGCCCTTCCAGACCCCACAGCACAAGCTCATCTTAACGACGGAAGCTCCTCTGCTGGGCTTGGGAGCCCACTGTGGTGCAATGTGCACCCAGGGACAGTGGTCGCCTGAGGAGTCTCGGCAGCAGATAAACCTGCTTGAGCTTCGGGCGGTCTGATGAGCCCTGAGGGGCTTCGAGGTCTACCTGAGGGGGAAGTTGATGCTTGTGCAGACTGACAACAGGGTAGCCATGTTTAATATCAACAAGGAGGGGTGAACAGGATAACACCACCTCTGCTGAGAGGCGATCCTCCTTTGCATCTCGCCAGGGGATGTCCCTGCGAGCGGTCTACCTCCCAGGCCAGGAGAATGTCCTCGCAGACACTCAGCAGGATCCTCCGCCCACACGAGTGGCGCTTGGATCCGGTGGTGCCAGCACCTTGTTCCATCAGTAGGGGACCCCATCCATGGACCTGTTTGCCAGCCCGGTGAACGCACAGCTTCCCCGCTTCTGCAGCTTGGTCCTGCACCCGAGCAGGGTGGCCCTGGATGCGTTCCTATTGAATTGTACCTCTGGCCTTCTTTACGCATTCCCTCCCACTCCTCTCATTGCAAGGACTCTCCAGAAGGTTCAGCAGGACCGAGCTTTGGTGATCCTCGTAGCCTCGATAGCCTTGGTTCCTGCTTCTGCTACGGCTCTCGTCCAAACCCCCAGTCCCCCTGGGCTGTGCCCCGGACCTGTTAACGCAGGAGGAGGGTCAGGTGTACCACCCAAACCTGGCCTTGCTGTCCCTTACAGCATGGCGGCTGAATGGGTCGCCTTAGCTTCGCTGCACCTCCCGTTGGACGTCGAGGAGATTCTCCTTGCATCGAGGATGGACTCAACGAGGCGTGCATACACCTTTTAAGTGGTGACGTTTCTCGATCTGGTGCTTCGAGCTTCAGATCGACCCGTTCTCCTGCTCTACCCGGTGAATCCTCCAGTACCTCCTCCACACCTCGAAGGCAGGGCTGAAATCCAATTCGGTCAGGGTACACCTGAGTGTCATTTTGGTGAACCACCTCCCCGTCGAGGGAAAACCCCTCTTGGGGCAGCCCTTGGTCTCTCGCTTCATGTGAGTTCTCTTGCTTTCCAAGCCTCCCATCTGGCCTCTGCTGGCGGATTGGGACCTCAATGTGGTGCTGATGCAGCTCACGTGAGCACCCTTTGAGCCGATGGCAATGTACCCGCTTCAGCATCTCTCCTGGAAGGTGATCTGCCTGGTGGCTTTGACTTCTGCTCGCCGAGTCAGCGAACTTCAGGCCCTCATAACTGAGGCTCCATACACCAGGTTCTGCGGGAACAGGGTGGTCCTCCGCACCCATCCCAAATTCCTACCGAAGGTGGTCTCGGACTTTCGTCTCAACCAAGAGATAGTCCTACCGACTTTCTTCCCGAAACCTCATGCCGACCAGGCATCCGTGGTGGTGCATACACGCGACTGCAAAAGGGCTCTTGCCTTCTACCTGCAGCGTACCCAGGATCATCGCAAGTCCAATCGGCTCTTTGTCGCCTACAACCCCAATCGCCTGGGACAGGCAGTCACCAAGCGCACCATCTCCGTCTGTGTGGTGGACTGCGCCCCATTGAATCGGTGGGTCACTGTGCACGGCGTCGGTGGCTTTGCTGCGCTCAGTGCCTCTAATGAACATCTGGGCTGCAACCGGGTCTTCAGCGAACACTTTCACTGTCCACTACTGCTTGGAAAGAGAGTCCCGCCGGGACAGCGTCTTTGGCCAGGCTGTAATCCTGTAATCTGTTCGTGGTATAAGCAACTCCTGCCCTCCGACCCTTCTTCTAGCTTCGCCCCAGGGACCCGAAGACTCGGGCTCCTCTGGGCATCGACTTCTGCTCACGGCCTTGTGGAGGTGTTTATGGGTTACAGGCTTGGTAAGGACTGACTTCCTGCTTGTTCCTGAAGAAAGCATAGTTACTCACCTGTAGCAGGTGTTCTCCAGGGACAGCAGGAATCAGTCCTCACTATCCTCCCACCTCCCCTGAAGAGTTGCTATTTTTGTCCTTCCCTTGCCATCTGCTTAGTAGGTCTCTAGCTAGGGGGGACCTGACTGGGCAAGATGGCACCTTTGGGTGGGAAGAGGACCATGCATGCATGGCAGCAATTCCAAAGGCTTTCTTTTAAAGCTGGGGAATTGCTCCGCGCGGGCTCTGTCGGTGCCGATGTCACCCATAAGTGAGGACTGATACCTGCTGTCCCTGGAGAACACCTGTTACAGGTGAGTAACTACGCTACTTCCGCACAGTCTTCCAAGCCCTTATTACTCTACTCTTCGACTATACCAATATCATCCTACATGGTCTTCCTGGATATACTCTCCATCCTTTACAATTGGCATTGAATACTGCTTCACGAACCATTTACGGATCTTCCAGATACGAGCATGTAACTCCGCTCCTAATTAATCTTCACTGGCTCCCAATAAGCAGTCGACTTAAGTACAAAACTCTCCTGATAACATTAAAAATTCTCCATCACCTATCCGCTTCCTCACTGGAAGATCTCTTGCATTGGTCTCCTGACAACAGGGCAAGAAGAACAAATATGGCAAAGACTCTTACCATCCCAACCATAGCTAGAAAAAGCTCCCAATTCGTCATGAACTGAGCCTTCTCCCTCTTCGTCCCTCTACTATGGAACTCCCTACCTGCTCCTATTTGTCTCATTTCAGATTTGACCACCTTTCGCAAAGCAATTGAAACAGACCTATTCCATCTTGCTTTTGGCCACGTATCTGTCAATATCATTCTCGGGATTCTGTCTGACTATAAATAGTTCACCATTCTTACATGCCACTGTTGCATGATTTTTTAAAATGTAAATTTGTTAATTGTATTATTCCTTGTTCACATGTTCATTGTAAACTGTTCCATGTAATAGTTGTTCTATTGTAAACTGTGCTGATTATAGTGTGGTATAACACCAAATAAATAAATCTTTATAGCCGGTGTTATCTATGTGTTTGTATTCAGATACAATGTGTATGAAGGGGGGATGTGTGGGTGGGGATGGGGGGTGCCTGTGTGTATGGGGCTGGGGGCAGGGTGTCTGCATGTGTGGTGCAGGGGTAGGGTGCCTCTGTATTTATTTATTTATTTTATTTAACAGGTTTTTTTATACCACTTTGATTATTTCCGTCAAAATAGTTTACATTGTAACTTAAACTTGATAATGTACATTAAAAAGAGACATTGATAACTTGGATTCTTTTGAGGCAGTGGAGGGTTAAGTGACTTGCCTAAGGCCACAAGAAGTGCTAGTGGGAATCGAATCCTGATCTCTTAGTTCCCAAGCCAGTGTTGTATGTAAGCATTAGGCTACTCTTCCAATCTGTATGTATGTGTGGGGATGAGGGTCGGGTGCCTCTTTATGATTGTGTGGTGTGGGGGTTTGGAGCCTCTGTGTGTCTTTTGGCATATACACATTGTGGCCTTTTCTTCTCTTCAACATCCAACTCTTCGCTCGCTTTTCTCCCCTCTCCTACCCCCCCACTCTGTTACCAGACTCTGTCCCTGTCTCCCTGCCCCTTGCGCACTGACCCTCTGTCCTCTATTCCACCCCCCCAAATCACTGCCCCTTTAAATTTCTGCTACCTTCTCTTCCCCTCTCACCCCAGCTGTAAACTGCCTTCCTAGCCTCTTCCTGCTGCACTCTTGGTCACAATCATGGCTTTGCTTTCCTATTTTGCCTGCAAGATATGCTGTTCTCATGGGCACCAAGCAACACCATTTTTCTCCTCTTCTGCCAACAGGACACAATGATGTATTCTTTGTTGCGACTGTGGCATTGCTCAATTCTCCAGGAACTTGCAGGAAATCAGTCCTCACATATGGTTGACGTCGGCACCGACGGAGCCCTCACGGAAGCATCCACCCAGCTTTCAAAGAAAGCCTTTGGGATATGCCACCATGCATGCGTGGTTCCCTTCCTGCCTAAGGGTGCCATTTTGCTCAGTCTCCTTTTTTGTCTGCAGAGCCCTTCAGACGTTTGTCTGACTTGTCCCCGGAAAAAATTGATTTTTCTCTCCCAGTTTCATACTAATCTCCGGTATCGCACCAGTACTCTTCCCGCCTACCGACCTTGTTGCCTCGGCGTCGAGTTTGGTCTATTTTTGTAGTTTTCATTCTTTTCTTTTCCTGGCATCTTCGCGCCTTTTTTCTCCACTGGCAGTGTGGAGAATCTTCGACCTTGCAGGGGTATCTTTTTTCCCCCATGGCTACCAGTGGCTTTAAGAAATGTGATCAGTGCTCCAAAATCATATCCTTGACCAACACACACGACTGCTGTCTCTGTTGTCTCAGGCCAGACCATGACCCGGCAGCCTGCGGTCTTTGCAAGAGGATGTCCAGTAAGGCCCTCAAGAGCCACCAGCAGCAGCACGATAAGTTTTCCCCCGAGTCCCTGTTGCCTCCGAAGGCCAGGGCCTTGTCTGAGACCCCAACATCTCGGGCAGAACCTTCCGAACCTGAGCCTCATCTTGGGTCCTCAGAAAGGGGGTCCTCCTTGAGGGAACCCTGGAAGAAGAAGGAACCCTCGAAAGCAGCATCCTTGAACGGTTCCGACTGGCCGGGTGGTACCCAGGCCAGGTCCCGCAGTCCGAGATGCTCGTCTGAGGCATCTGAGAAGGAGTAGCTTGCAAAGATCGCCCAGAAAGATCTAATTGCAGATCATCCTCGGTTTCCAGACACTATCCTTGTCGAGGATTCCCCTTTGGGGGAGCCGGCGTTGGGCCCGAGTCTCTTGGTGCCCCTGCCGAAGGCTGCAGAGCCTTCTGGTCTGGAGTCCAGAATGGCGGCCCTGGAGCACAGTGTGTCTGCCTTCATGGACCAGCAGTGGGCGCTGTTGTCTAGCACATCTGTTTCATCCACTCCGACCATCGGGCCCTTGACGTCCAAGATGTCCCCGGAGGCTGAGCCGATCCTCGAGGTCCATAGGCCTTGAGTCAATCCTTGGTCGCGATCCGAATCCCGCTCAACAGGACCACGGTCATCCCCGGTAAGTTTACCAGGCACTTGCCGCAGGGCATCGGGGGCCCGAGGCCTGCGGAGCAACCCTCCAACGAGTCCTCGACGAACTATTCCAAGTGGGAAATGGAGGACAAGGAGTCCCCCGATACTTCTCGCCACCGTGACGTCACATCTGACTCTACCATCTTGGAGCCTTGACGGCAGTCCCCACCCAAGGATATGGGTTTCCTTGATGTCTAAGGCCCTGGCATTCCCGATAGAGTTGGAGGAGGACCCTCGGGCAGATGAGTTGGAAATACTCCAGTACGAGGCCCCTCTGCGGGAATCACTCACAATGCCCATCCCTCCCATCCTGGAATGGCTGATGCTCCGAATGTGGGAGACAGTGGCTTCGGTGCCGGTGGTGAGGAAACAGTTTGACTCAATGTATCGAATCCTGCTGGAGCCCGGGCTTCCAAAAGTCACAGCTGCTGCATAACTCCATGGTGGTGGAGTTGGCCATGTGTCGGCTGAAAAGCCAGAAGACACATTACTCAGTGCCCCCCTGGCAGGGAGGGCTACATCCTGGACGCCTTCAGCAGAAAGTGCTCAATGCTCATCAGCCGCATCCAGGCCAGTCAGCTGTACATGGGCATGTAGCTGAGAGATCTGGCAAAGGAATTCACCGGGTTCTCGGCTGGGCTCTCCGAGGAACCTTTGCAGCATTTCAAGAACCTGGCCAAAACAGTCCATGAATGCTCCAAATTCATGTCTCGAGTGGCCTATGACGGGTTTGAGTCGGCGTCTCGAATAGTGGCGGCTGGCATCGTGCACGCCGTCAAGCTTGGCTACAGTTGTCCAACCTCGAACAGTGGGTTCAGCACAAATTGGTCGATGTCCCCTGCCGAAGAGAGAATCTCTTTGCCAAACCCATGACCGACAAGGCTGCCGAGCTGGAGACTGAGTTCATGACTAGGACTTAGGCTCTCTAAAAAGACTGCTGCCCTTCCCTGAAGGAAGGGCTCGGGTAAAAAGTCCTTCTACCCGAGAAGGGAGCTGCTTACAGAAACTACCCACTTTATCAGGCCTCCCCAGCTCCCCAACAGGGTCAGCAGGCCAAGGGACATGGGTATGGCCCACGTAAGCAGAAAGCTCCAAAACCCCAGGCACCTGCTCCAGCCAGGGGGGGGGGGGGGTTGACTCCTTGAACATAGCCTCTCTACCCAAGGAGGTCAGCAGCCCACAGGGGGACATCTGGTCCTCTATGCCCAGAGGTGGGTGACCATCACCACCGATTCCTGGGAACTAAGGGTAGTGAGGGAGGGTTACCTCCTCCACCTGACTCAAACACCTCCTCCTTATTTCCTGGGAGAGCCCCTCAGGTCTCCCCTCCACCGGGACCTTCTGAAGAAGTTGACAGGTCTTCTCAAGGACAAAGCCTTGGAACTGGTGCCCCCCCCCCCCCCCCACCTCAAGGGCAAGGGATTCTACTCCAGGTACTTCCTCGTGCCAAAAATATGTGGTGAATGTGGCCATTTTAAACTTTAGAACCATCATTCATTGGTTGATTCAAGTCATGTGAGTACTGACAGTTGATCACAAGTGTGTCTAATTTTACTGCAGTGAGCATGTGGTGGTTCTGTTCAAACTAATTTGAATTGTTTATAAGAGTGTTAATAATCATGTCCTGGCAATGTCCCAGTTTTTATACTGATTCCTACTGTTTCCTTTTTTAATTGGTCTTGTTTTATTTGATTCTTTCATGTGTCAAATGTGTGTGCATATAGTCCAAAGCCATTTCACTGGCCACTTCTTTTTTTTTTTTAAAGAAATGAACTGCAAGGGTGCCAATAATGTTGACCACCACTGTATAAGTAAGAAAAAAGCATCAAGTTTTGATGCAGTTTTTAACTCCCTTTGCGCTGTGCTGCATCTCTGTCAGCCGTGAGCTAGAGTAATGGGTCATTTGAATTGAAGTGCAGTACTTCAATTGACCCAACTCAACCAAGATCTATAGTGGTCCAAGTGGGCTCACACCCTTCTCAACCACTATCCTCTGTAGTGTCAGGAGGCAGAAGTGATGTCCACTTCTGCTCCTACTGCCTGATACCTAACGGTTTGTCAGGACCCCACAGCTAGGGGTCAGCCTACCAAATAAAGGATTCACTTCCATAATTTGGCATTCTGCCTCTTTGTTGGCACCAAAGGTAAGGGCATCTCTCCTGTCTTCCTCCTCCTCCAATGCTGGGAGGATAGTTTGGGGGTGGTATGGGGTGGGGGATCAGGGTCCCATTGAGCTATTAGAAATATTTTACTATGCCTTTTTTTCCCCTCCCTTCATGTTGGTTTGTGAGCCAGTCCCCTGCTCATGCACTTGTCAGGAAAGGAAGAGAACAACATAAGAATTTACATTCTGACAGACCAATGATCTGTCAATCCAAGTATCCTCTCTGCAGCAGTGGCCAATCCAGTTCACAAGTATTTGGCAGAGCCCCAAAAAGAAGTAAGATTTAATGCTGCTTCCATATTGTCCTGCTAGACCAGTCCAGACAAATGGGTTGTGTTCCCCTACCAGCAGATTGGTGGAGACAAAGAACCACTGAAAAGCCCAGGTTTCAATGACATCACTCCTGTGCCTCTATCCACCTCAGCCTTCTATATTTCTTTGTCTCCAGCAGATGGTGGATAGATTTTCTCCTCTCTGTAGAAAATCTGAAGATTGAGAGAAAGAGATTGATTAAATGCCCATGAATGATCACCTTAAGCCCTAAAAAGTTTGACTGTCTCACTTGAGTGCTTTGTGGGAGGCTCCACTAAACTGCGGTCTTTTTGGTAGCCATAAGAGGGAAAATTGATTCAGCTCCACATCCCTGTCATAATAAGGTCCTGCTGAGCAAACAACAAATTGGAAGGATTTGGAAGAATCTGGAAGAGTATTTATTATTTATTTATTTATTTTATTTACAGTCTCTTATATACCGCACTATTCACCATCAGCGTGGTTCACATGGAACAAAATGCTCAGTACATTTAACACGTATGAGTTTACAGGTAACAGGGCATAAAAAACTTGGATAACCGGGGTAACTATTTACAAAGCGTACTACATGGCATCATATGTACAGAGGTTTCATAGGACAACACCAGCCCACTGTAGGATTGAGTATCAAACTTGGTGAGTTGTTGAAATACCGTAAATTTGTCTGGGACTGGTGTCAGTAGGTGTTATTGGGTTCTAGGTGATGCCATTGGGTTCTATAAGGTACTTGTTGAAGAGGTAGCATTTGAGGGCTTTTCTAAACTGTGTTAGGCTCTTAATAGCCCGGATATCAGAGGGTAGTGAATTCCAGCATTTTGGGGCACTGAGACTGAAGGCTCTGTTGGCTGTCGATTTAGTGCAAACAGTAAGTTCCTTCGGGATTTTTAAGGAGTTTATGGCCATGGATCTTCTTGCTCTAGTTGGAGATGTGATATGGATGAGGGAGGTTAAGGATGCAGATGTGAGATTATTAACAGCTTTAAAAGTGATTATCAGGGTCTTGAACACTATTCTAGCTTGAATGGGAAGCCAATGCAACTGTATCAGCAGAGGCGTCACGTGGTCGTTCCTGGAGGCTCCATGGATGACTCTTGCTGCCGCGTTCATGGCTAGCTGAAGCGGGTTTAGTGTAGAATGGGGAAGACCTTGTAATATGACGTTGGCATAGTCGAAATGTGGTATAACCAACGCCTGGAAAATTGTCCGGAAATCAGTTGGATCAAGCATGGCACGTAAATGTCTAAGTGAGCGGATCTTGTAGTAAACTGATCTGACTATGTTTCCTATGTGGGCCTTCATGTCCAGGCGTTGATCTAGAGTGACTCCCAAATATCGTATTGAGGATTTAGATTGCAACTCCGCTTCTTTTACTTTAAGATATTGTGGGGGGGTAAAATTGGGATTCCTTGTAATGAAGAGTACTTCTGTTTTCTTATGTTGTATTCTGAGGTTTTGAGACAGGAGCCAGTCAGATATTGCATTGAAGCAATTCGTCAGTGGGGAGAGGTCCAGATGCTCAGTAGAGAAGGGAATGTAAAGCAGGACATCATCTGCGTATAACATGCAATCAACATTGAAAGACTGGATGATATTACAAATTGGCTGCATGTAAATATTGAAAAGGAGCGCAGAAAGGGAAGATCCCTGAGGGACTCCTTGGCTTTGGTGGAAGGGTTCAGACTTTATCCCTCCAGAACGAACATGCTGCCATCTGTCGGACAAGTAGGATCTGCACCATTCGAGCGCTCTTCCATTAATGCCTTTGTCAATCAGTCGTCCTAGTAGAAGCTCATGATTTACTGAATCAAAAGCTGCAGCGATGTCAAGAAAGATAAGTGCAAAACCTTGACGGATGTCGTCAATGCCAGTGATTATTTTGCAGAGGAGAGTGGTAAGGAGGGTTTCCACTCCATGGAATTCCCTAAAACCATGTTGGCAGGGATCTAACGGTGCAGCGGAGTCAATGTGATCCTGCAATTGCTTTTGGGCCTCCTTTTCAATGATCTTCGCGAGTAGTGGAATGCTAGATATGGGTCTGTAAGATTCCACCTGTTGGGCGTCGAGCTTGCAGTTTTTTAGTAGAGGTCTGATAGAGGTGTGTTCAAGGGCTGAAGGGAAGGAGCCAGTTGAGAAGGAGAGATTCATTATTTTGGACAGTACTGAACTGAAGTGACTGCGAAGCTCCTTGATCCAGAATGCTGGGCATGGATCGGTCTGAGCAGTAGAGGAGTTAAGGGCTGCAATAGTGTCTTCAATTTCTCTCTTGGAGGGGGTAGAAAACATGGTTAGGGTTGTTTGGCAGTTTTGCTCAGTGGTATAGGTTGTAGTAGAGGTTTTGTTGGTCTGACATATCTTGGATTGTAAATAGGTTGCAAAATCTTGTGGGTGTAACTCAAATGGAGGTCCAGAGGATGGTTCCTTCGATAAAGTCTTGACCAGGTCGAAGAGGTCATGTGGTTTATTAAGTGATCTCTTTAAGGTGTCAGAGTAGTACTGCTTCATCGTGTTGGTGATTGCGTTGCGATGCGCAGCCAGATGACAGTTGTATGTTGACAGGTCATTTAAAGATTGAGATCGGCGCCAGCGTTTCTCTAGTTTCCGTAATTGGCTAAGTGATGCTTTAAGATCAGCTGAGTACCATGGGGCACTTACTCTTTTACTTGGAGGCCTGTTAGATGTTGTACGTAGAGCGATAGAGCTGAGGCAATTGTTCCAGTGAGAAATTAGGTCGTCGAGGTTTTGGGTGGAATCAGAGATGAGTTGCTGCGTTTCAGCAAGGATAAGATCTCTGTTGTAAGGCTTGAAAGATCGAGAGGGTCTTGCGGTGTTGCTTTGGATTTTGTTGGTTTTTGTGTAGGCTTTGTAAGAGGGAATCTGGATGATGATCAGTTTGTGGTCTGACCAAGGAACGGACGTTATGGAGGTTATGGGATCCTGGGCTGGTTTAAGAGAGGTTTGAGGGGCGAATACAAGGTCCAGGATATTTCCCTTAATATGGGTAGGATCGTTAACTAGTTGCTTGAAGCCAAGATTTTCCAGGGCATCCAGGAAGGCTGTTGCTTGATGATCTTGTAATGTAGGCAGGTTAAAGTCGCCTAGGATCCAATTTGGGAGGCCTGGGTTATGAGTGTTGGAAGCCAGATCAATGATAGCCGCGAGATCATCTGGGGAAGCTGAAGGTGCTCTGTAAAGCAGGTTGATTATGCAGCGTTTGTTGGAGATGGTGACAGTCTCAAGGTGGTTTGTACTTGCGGAGTCTACTGTTCGAAAATGGAGGTCTGTCCTGGTGAGGATGAGCATGCCTCCTCCTCTTTTTTCTTGTCTATGACTTGAATGTATGGTGAAATTCTGAGGGAGGAGCTGGTTGAGTATTACATTGTCTTCAGCAGATAACCACGTCTCAGTGACCATGAGTATATCAAGGCCGTGGCTGGCAATTATGTCAGTGACGGCTGGCCACTTCTTCCGGATAGAACGGGCATTGATGAGGGCGCATTTTAGGCTGTGAGGGTAGGAGTTTTGAGTTTGTTTGGATTTAATATTGTGTTGAAGAGCAATGTGTAACAGATGGGGGTGGTGTGAGCGGGAGTCCCAAGTTATGTTGTTATGGGAAGCACTAGTCCACCTTCTCCCATGGCTCCGTAATATGGGAATCTGGTTGGATGCTGGGGTTAATGCAAGAGAGTTGGCGAACCAGCTTGAAAGGATGATATAGCATCCTATTATGGTGGTAATGGGGGCAACCATCTTGTCGGAGCACTATGTGATTGGGAGCGGGTTATTAACACACTCTTGGTACTTAGTGCAGTAGGCTGGGTGATAACAGACAATATGATCGAATGCAATGGTTAAAGTTAGATAACTAGTACAGTACCTTGATGACTGGAACTGGAGAGACTACTGACAACAGTATAGTAGATTGTTACAATAGTAGATTGTAGATTATTGGTATCACTACAACTTATTATTAATATAGTAGATTATTGGTATCACTACAATGGTGACTGGAGTTAATAAGGCTACTGACAACAGTATAGCAGTTGATTTGCAATGGAATATTACTGACAATAGAATATTACTGGCTACTGACAACAGTATAGAGGTTGATTTGCAAAGGAATATTACTGGCAACAGTACATTAGTTACTACCAATGGCACAGTGGTGACTGTGACTATTAACGGTTGCTGACAACAGTATGGTAGGTAGATAAATAACATGTACCTAATATGCAGTGGCTCTATTAGCGAGGCTATACTTGCAGAAGGCAGCGTGAGCCATCATTGAGCTGGTGAGGATTTCAGCTTCTGACCTAGAGGCCCTGTGCGTGGACTTCTAATCTTGTGTCATTTTGATGTGGTGGTGGTTGGCTTCGGAGTGCTGTTGCTTCCTTGGAGGTCCCCGCCTAAGGGCCACGCCAAAGGGCCCTCTGGCGAGGCTCTCAGGCGCGGGCCCGCCAGGCGCGGGTGTGCCCGATGGCGCTCCTTTTAAAATGCAGCTGGCCTGCCCCGATTGGGTGGAGGAAGACTGGAGGGCGTCCTTCTCCTTGCCGGGTGCTCGATCACACAATCTCAGCACCCTCTCCCTCCTCCTTTCCCCCCTGCTCTCTCCCAAAGATTGCAGAAGGCTCTCAGGGGGATCTGCGTGCCAGCCACCTTTCACACAGTACTGTTAAAATAAACCCAGCCAGTGAAGCAGTTTGAGGAGCAGAGCTCAGCCCAGCACAGATACTAACCTGTCCACTAAGTGAACTAGGCAGTTGCCTAGAGTGGCAAACCCTTGTGGATGGCATCACTAACCCAACCCCCTAGGAAACAGCAGCTGAACTGCTGCTTCAGCACCATTGCAGGCTTTAAAACACCCACGCATGTGCGTGTAGTTCCAGCCTGCCGCTCCTGCCTGCCCTCCAAGAAAGTTGCATTGAAAGGGGGGCAGAAGTAGTAAGCCATGAGTTCACATGTGTGTGGACACTTTTAAGGCATGAGACAGTGTTGAAGCAGCAGTTCAGCCACTGTCGCTTCAGCGTGGAGGGTGGCATGGAGGGTCTATCTAGGGCAGCAGAAACCCTCGAGCCACCACTGGCTATGCCTGGGATTCTTAAGGGAGTGAGTGCCAAGGCTTGGCCTTGTCATTTACCTTGTTGGGGTTTTCCGGTTCTGTCTTTGAGGGATGCAATTCAGGGTGGACTGCTAGTTGACCGTTGGTGTTGTGTGGGGGTTTCCCACAGTTTTCTACACGCTTTAGTAATGTTTTTGCCTTTTGTGTGTCGGGGGTCGCATGGTCCTAACACATGTTCTGCCCAAACGGCTCCAATGCATGCTCCTTCCCTAGCGCCTTTAATGCTTATTACGTAAAAAGGCAGTTAACGCACGCTTGCAGGCAGATGAAGGCCTTAATGCAAGCTCTCATGATACTCTAACTCTGTCATCTTCCAGGAAACGTTCGACCTGTGGCAGGTGAAGAGCCTCATCCTTGGATTCTGGACTCTGCTTTTCCTGTATGGCAGCTTCTGAGTCACCCCTAGAAGGCATGCTTTCCCCCTCTCAGCTCGGAGATAGTTAGTCCACCCTTATCTGCCTTAGAACAGGAGGTGCAGGATGGTGCAGTGGGTAAGAATGCTCAGCCATCTGATGGTTCCAGTGACTGTGCTGTGAGCCACTAGTCATCCTCTAGAGGGTATGTGGTGGCTATGCCCCCTGGTATTGACAAGCCTTTTCCTAAAGGAGATCTGCTGGAGTCCGGATTGTCCTCTCCAGAATTTTTTCCTTTTTGCAACAGGCCTGGTGGTACTTGCGTTGAAATTCAGATCCTGCAGCCTCTAGGTGCCCCCAGACGCAAACATACTGGGCAGGTTGAAGGTAGAAGCCCTGTTCAGTTCCTTTGGCTAAGTGTCCCCGGCGCGAGACACTCCCGAAGATGAGGAACAATTGGAAGCTATCCAAAGTTGATTATGCCTCGGACTCAGATGAATCAGTATTGGGCTCTGATGTGAATGAGGACCTACTCTCACCTTTAGAAGATTATGCAGCGGTTGGCATGATCCACCTGTTCTCCAGGACCAAGCAGGAAGTCAGTCCTCACATATGGGTGTCATCGGCGCCGATGAAGCCCCAGCGGAGCATTTCCCCAGCTTTCTATGAAAGCCTTTGGGAATGCAGGCACGCATGCGCGGTTCCCTTCCCGCCTAAAGGTGCCATCTTACCTCAGTCTCTTTTTTTCCGAGAAACCCACCGGATGTGTGTCCTGTCCTCCAGGTTAAAAGTAGAT
The DNA here is from genome assembly GCA_033557465.1 of Ichthyophis bannanicus. Classification (NCBI taxonomy): domain Eukaryota; kingdom Metazoa; phylum Chordata; class Amphibia; order Gymnophiona; family Ichthyophiidae; genus Ichthyophis; species Ichthyophis bannanicus. The sequence goes on from CM066037.1 coordinate 214,937,231, forward strand.
TTTTTTTGGCGATTATCGCTATTATTTCTCCTGGTTTGACGCCGGTTCCCCTCCCGCCGGGTTCGGTACAACGGTATCGAGCCTGATTCTTCTTTTTCAGTTTTTGCCCTTCGTGGCTGGCGTTCGCACCCTTTTTTCCATTTTTCCCTGGAAGGCCGATCCTTTGACCTCGCGGGGACTCTTTTTTCCCCGATGGCTTCCAGTGGTTTTAAAAAGTGTGATAGGTGTAAGAAATTAATGTCTCTCACCGACACACACGACTGCTGCCTTCGGTGCCTCGGCCCTGATCACGACCCTAAATCGTGCAGGCCATGTGGAAGATGTCTTCCAAGGCACTCCGAAGTCGCCAGCAGCAGAAAGAAAGGCTTTTCTCGGACTCAGCCTCCGGCCAGGTCCGGACCTCGTCTGAGGCCTCGACATCTCGGGATTCCGATCCTGAGCGCTGTCGAAGCTCCTCGGACAGGGGGTCCCCCGACGGGGAACGGAAGAGGAAGAAGTGGCTCACGAGGGCATCGTCGGAGAAGGTCCCTGGCTCCTCGAGGACCAGGTCTAAGACCCCCGACCGTTGCCCCGGGCCCATGGAATAAGAGAAGCCTGCCAAAGTTCCTTGCGTGGAGCCGGAGTCTGCTGGACACGTAAGCCCCGTAGTTCTCGAGGACTCTCCTCCCAGAGAGCCGACGTCGGACCCGGTGCCGCCGGGGCCCGAGTCGGTGGCTGCTGCGTCTCCCGAGCTGAGTCTCAGGATGACAGCCTTGGAGAGCAGACTGTCTGTCTTCATGGAGAAGCAGCGGGCACTGATGGCCAGCCTGTCTGGCGCATCTGCCCTGACCACCGGGACATCGACTTCGAAGTCGACCCCGGAGACCGAGCCGATACTCGAGTCCATCATGGCTCGAAGTCGACCTCGGTCGTGGTCTCCCTCGACCTCCCGTGCGGGACCGAGGGCTTCGACGCCGGTGCCTCCGGCGTCAGGGCGGGTGCTCCAGGGCCCCGCGGGGTCGGACCCTGACTCCTCCTCGGACGAGTTCGCCTGGGAGACGGAGGACGAGGAGTCTCCCAATACGTTCAAGACTCGGTGCGTCCCGTCAGACTCACCGCAGTCTGAGCCCCGGAGTAGATCCCCTCCGGAGGATACTCGGTTCTCAGAGTTCGTCCAGGATATGGCCACTGCCTTGGCTATTCCGGCGGACCCCGAGGAAGAGCCTCGAGCTGAAGAGCTCGAGGCGCTGCAGTATGACTCTCCTTCAAAGGAGGCCTTTACTGTCCCGGTTCCTCCGATGCTGGAACGGCTCCTCTTCCGGATGTGGGAGGCACCGGCCTCGGCGCCAGTCCTGAGCAAGCGAGTCGACTCGAGCTATCGACTCAGAAAGAGCCCTGGTTTTCAGAAGGCACAGCTACCACACCATTCTATGGTTGTGGAATCGGCCATGCGTCGTCTGAAGAGCCAGAAGATGCACTCCGCGGTGAAACCTGCCAGGGAGGCTCGAAACCTTGATGGCGTCGGTAGAAAGTGCTTCCAGGTCTCGATGCTTGCTTGCCATGTCCAGTCGTACCAGCTGTACATGGGCATGTACTTGCGGGATCTGGCCAAGGAGTTGGCCGGGTTCTCTGCTGGTCTCTCCGGGGAACCCTTGCAGAGATTTAAGTCCTTGTCCTCGGGGATACGGGACTGCTCGAAGTTCATGTCCCGCACCGCCTACGATGGCTTCGAGGCTTCGGCCCGATTTGCGGCAGCCGGCATCGCGGCTCGACGCCAGGCATGGCTGCAGTCATCGGACCTCGAGCCATGGGTTCAGGACAAGTTGGTCGATGTCCATTGCCGAGGTGAAAACCTTTTTGGCAAGCCCATGACCGAGAAGGCTGCTCAGCTCGAAACAGAGCACCTTACATGGACAAGGCTGTCTAGGAAGACCTCTGCCCCTTCTCATAAAAAGAAGGGCTCGGGTTAAAAGCCCTTTTACCCGAGGAAGGGCACTGGCTACAAACAGTACCCTCAATATCAGGCTGCCCAAGCTGCCCCTCAGGGTCAGCAAGCCAAGGGGCAGGGTAATGGGCCCCGTAGGCAGAGGACCCCCAAGCCTCCGGCCTCTGCTCCCACTCAGCAGGGTGGGGGTTTTTGACTCCTTGAGCGTAGCCTCTTCGTCCCTGCTCTCCCAACCCTGCACAGGAGGTCGCCTAGCCCTCTTTGACCACCAGTGGCCCCTTATCACCGGGGACAGTTCGGTGTTGGACATATTCCACAGGGGCTATGCACTGCATTTTCACCAACTGCCTCCTCCTTACTTTCCAGGGGAGCCTCCAAGGCCTCCCCTGCACACAGACCTTCTACTTCAAGAGCTTCAAGGTCTGTTGGTGGACAGGGCTGTGGAGCCTGTGCCTCCCCACTTGCAAGGTCACGAATTCTACTCCAGGTATTTTCTGGTACCCAAAAGAACTGGTGGCCTTAGACCCATTCTGGACCTCAGGAACCTCAACAAGTTCCTAGAGAAAGAAAAGTTCAAGATGCTTACTCTTGGAACACTTCTGCCCTACCTCCAGCAGGGAGATTGGCGATGCTCCTTAGATCTAAAGGATGCGTACACTCACATCCTCATTTATCCAGACCACAGAAAGTACCTCAGGTTCATTGTGGGAGGAAACCATTATCAGTACATGGTGCTGCCTTTCGGCCTCACCTCCGCTCCCAGGGTCTTTACCAAATGCCTGGCAGTGGTGGTGGCGGCATACCTGAGAAATCAGGGAATCTTTGTCTTCCCCTATCTGGACGACTGGCTCATCAGAGGTCAGACGTGCCAGGAGGCCAGACAGGCCACCCTCAGGACTATTGCTCTTCTTCAAGGCCTGGGATTTGTCAAATAACTTAGCAAAGTCCACTTTGCTCCCCTCCCAGAACTTGGAGTTCATAGGAGCAAGGCTGGACTCTGCTGGCAAAGGCTTTCTTGCCAGAAGACAGGGCCCAAAGGTTGGTGGCCTTGGCAAATCAGTTTCTCAGCAGGACACTGGTCTCCGCCAGGCTCTGTCTAAGGCTGCTTGGCCACATGGCTTCGACGGTGCATGTGACACCCAATGCCAGGCTCCATATGAGGCCTGCACAGTGGTGCCTTCGGACTCAGTGGTCACTAGCCACAGGCAGCCTCAGAGACAGGATAAGGATGTCCAGACAATTTCTGAACTCCCTCAAGGGGGTGCCTTTTCAGATTCCTGGGTACACGGTGGTACTGACCACAGACGCCTCCCTGCAGGGCTGGGGAGCTCATTGTCTAGGCAAGTGCACCCCAGGGCCTGTGGTCTCCTTGGGAAGCTGCACAGCAGATCAATCTACTCGAGCTCAGAGCTATTCGATTAGCACTCAAAGCTTTCTCTCCTGCCCTGGCTCATCAATCTGTCTTGGTTCAGACAGACAACCAAGTAGCCATGTTTTATGTGAACAAACAGGGCGGGACTGGGTCCAGAATCCTTTGTCGGGAGGCTCAGGACCTTTGTTCATTTGCCCTCAAGCACAACATGCTCCTCAAGGCTGTGTACCTTCCAGGCCAGGACAACTACCTGGCCGACAGTTTAAGCAGAATTCTGCAGCCCCACGAGTGGCAGCTGCATCCTTCAGTAGTTCAGAGGATCTTCCTAAAATGGGGTCTCCCTTTGGTAGATCTCTTTGCCAGCCCAATGAACAATCAACTGCCAAAGTTCTGCTCCAGGCAACTGCATCCTCTGAGAATAGCAGCAGATGCTTTTCTGATTCCATGGTCTCAGGGCCTCCTGTATGCGTTTCCTCCCACGCCCTTGGTGGCCCGAACTCTCTTCAAAATTCTTCAGGACAAGGCCTCGGTCCTGCTGGTGGCTCCCAGGTGGCCGAGACAGCCTTGGTTTCCTCTTCTACGTCAACTGGCGGTGGATCCCCCACTGCCTCTGGGGTTGCAACCCGACCTTCTCTCACAGGAGCAGGGTTCCCTTCTGCACCCCAATCTCAAAGCTCTCAATTTGATGGCCTGGAGGCTGCAAGGGTAGTTTTGGCTCCCTGGGGCCTACCTCAGGACGTTGAGGAGGTTGTCCTAGCCTCTAGAAAACAGTCCACTAGGAAAACCTATGCTCTCAAATGGCAAAGGTTTTCTGTGTGGTGTCAGCTACATATAGAAGATCCTTTCTCCTGTACTGTGCCAGTAGTGCTTCAGTACTTACTGCACTTATCAAATCAGGGACTTAATCCAGTTCTGTTCGGGTCCACCTCTCAGCTCTAGCAGCTCACCACTCACTGGTGGAGGGACATTCTCTGTCAGGTCACCCCTTGGTGTCCCGCTTTCTCAGGGGCTTGCTTTTGCTCAAGCCTCCAATCCGTCCTCCTGCCCCTGAGTGGGAGTTGAATGTGGTCTTGCAGCAACTGACTCGCCCACCTTTTGAGCCGATGGCTACTTGTCCGCTACGCTTCCTATCCTGGAAGACACTCTTCCTGATAGCCCTTACCTCGGCTTGGCGAGTGAGTGAGCTTCAGGCCCTGGTCTGTGATAGGCCTTACACCAGGATTTATAGGAACAGGGTAGTCCTCAGGACTCATCCCAAGTTCCTCCCAAAGGTTGTCTCCTCTTTCCACCTCAATCAAGAGGTGGTTCTTCCAACATTCTTCCCTAGGTCTCATGCTAGCCAGGCTGAAGCAGTCCTGCATACCCTGGACTGTAGGAGGGCCTTATCCAACTACCTTGACCGTACGCAGGGGTTCCACAAGGCTCCAAACGCAAGGGGTTCCACAAGGCTCCTCCCTATCGGCACTCCTCTTCAATATATATATGCAGCCGATTTGCCAAATCACCAAATCCTTTAATGTCTCCTGCCTTATTTACGCAGACGACGTGCTTATCTACACCCCGATTGATATAACAAGTCCAAATTACACTAACTTAACCAACTGTTTCAATGCAATAGCAGATTGGCTTTTAGATCAAAACATGCGAATCAATTTCAAAAAGACGGAAGTTTTATTGGTCACAAGAAACAAGCTCTTCTCCCCCCCTGCATATCTCAAGGTACGGGACGCTGAGCTCCCAATCAAGAATACAATTCGTTACCTAGGTGTGATCCTTGATCAACGACTGGATTTTACCTCCCACATAAAAAATACAGTAAAAAAGATTTATTTCAAGATAAAAACATTACGCCACCTAAGACCCATGCTAGAATACAACGACTTCCGCTCAGTATTCCAAGCAATAGTCACCCCTCACTTTGACTATGCGAATATTGTATTACATGGTCTTCCAAAGAACACCATAAACCCCCTGCAACTAGCAATGAATGCTGCGGCCCACATCCTAGTTGGAGCATCAAAGAGAGACCATATTACGCCAATCCTTAGGGACCTTCACTGGCTCCCTATAGAATGTAGAATTAGCTATAAAGCTCTCCTCATTACATTCAAGGCCTTCAACAAATTATCGCCAGCAACGACTTCAGACCTCATCATTCTAACTCCCAATACAAGATCTAGGAGACCACTTACCGAAAACACCCTAATCATTCCGAGTGAATCCATAAATTGGTCCCAATCAACGATCAACAGAGCATTCAAATTCTATGCGCCTAGATGTTGGAATAAACTTCATCCAGATATTAGAGCAATACGAGACATGAAGCAGTTCAGAAAAGCTATCAAGCACTACCTCTTCACTGAGTACTTCCAGCCACCGTAATGCTATCTAATATATCAAAAGACAGTCTCATAGCCAGAAGCATAAACACTCCACAAGACATACACCCTAGAATTAAGAAATTTTGATGTAATTACATCGGTACACTCTATTCTCTGTTAGTTGATTTTATACAAATAGTCAATCATTATTGTATTGTAGATAGTTGCCCTTGTTAACCAAGTTTCTTGCCCTGTTATCTGTAACTCATACGTGTTTCAAATGTACTGAGATTGTTTTGTTCTATGTAAACCGCGCTGATGATAAATAGCGCGCTATATAAGAAACTTTAAATAAATAAATAGGACTACTCAGCTCTTCGTATCCTTTGACACCAATAAGTTGGCGTTGGCTGTGTCCAAGCGTACCTTGTCCATCTGGGTGGCTGACTGTATCACCTGGGCTTACAAGGCGGCTGACCTTCATTTGCAGGGTCGGGTCACGGCCCATCATGTCAGGGCAATGGCTGCCTCAGTGGCTCATCTCTGCTCTGTGCCCTTGGTAGACATCTGCAGGGCTGCAACTTGGTCTTCAAGCCAAACTTTTGCGGCCCATTACTGTCTGGAGAGGGAGTCCCGTAGGGACAGTGCTTTTGGCCAAGCAGTACTCCGGAATCTCTTTGAGGTTTAGGCAACTCCTGCCCTCTGTTGGGCTACCGGTGGAGGTTGTGTCCTTGAAAAACCTTTCTTTGCTGCTGAGACTAGAGGGAGTACTCTTGTTCAGCCTGGGTTCTTCAGTAGCCCAGAGCTAGGGAGTCACCCATATGTGAGGACTGACTTCCTGCTTGGTCCTGGAGAAAGAGTAGTTACTCACCTGTAACAGGTGTTCTCCAGGAGCAGCAGGAATCGGTCCTCACAACCCTCCCTCCTCCCCTGGGAGTTGCTGTTGTACATAGTTTATTTTTTCATTTTTGTGTGCTGTTCTTAGCTATGTCATTTGGCTGAGGTAAGATGGCACCTTTAGGCGGGAAGGGAACCACGCATGCGTGCCTGCATTCCCAAAGGCTTTCATAGAAAGCTGGGGAAATGCTCCGCTGGGGCTTCATCGGCGCCGATGACACCCATATGTGAGGAGTGATTCCTGCTGCTCCTGGAGAACACCTGTTACAGGTGAATAACTACTCTTTCCAGAAGAAGAAGCTGGCAGCATTGATTTCAGGGTCTTATCCATCTTGAACTTGGCAGATGCTTCCAGCATGGAGTAGGAGCCAAAAGTATACCCACTTCTTCAAGGAGTGTGGAAATTAACTACTGTCTTTCCATTCCCAGAGGTGATCAAAAATATGATCTGGTCTGAGTGGGACTCACACGACTCCCTGCCTAAAGGGTTAAGGGTCTATAAGAAGATCTACGTTCTCCTGGAGGTGGAGCATGGCGAGTGGTTTGACATTCCCACGGTGGGTGCACTGGTTATGGCAGTTAGCAGACAGACCACAATTCTTGTGGAAAGTGGATTGGCCTTGAAGGATGTTCTGGAACGTGAGGTTGATTCCTTGCTGAACAGCCAGTTTGCTGTAGCAGCAGCTATTCTTCAGCTGGGGTATGTACCAGATTGATGTCTCAAGCCCTGCTCCAGTGGATTCAGTCTCTTCTGCCTGATGATGCTATTTCTCTCTTGGAGTCTGCTACGGGCTTCCTTTCTGGTACGCTTGGTGGCCAGAGATGGTGCCTTGACCATAGTGTCACGACATTGGATTTGACTCAGTCACTGGGCACATCCTCAAAGCCCATTTGGCTCAACTGGCATTTAAAGGGAAGCTCCTATTTGGAACAGATTTGAAGAAACTGGTGAAGGATCTAAGCGAGACAAAATCTTAATGCCTCCTGGAAGATGGGTCTGGTGGAGGGGGGGCTGTGAATCAGACTAGTGCCCCTTTCTCGCTAGCCTCTGCTCAACCACCAAGGGGCACTGGTTGGATTCCTGGGGGTCTCAAGACTATCTTTCTTTTATTATATGTAACAGTTTTTCTATACCTATTTATTTTACGGTCAAAGCAGTTTACAATGCAACAAAACATACATTAAACAGGGATGTCAACTTGGAGGTAACATTTAATATTTGCTTAGGTTTGGAAAGTCTAGGGTGTCATTAAAGGTGTAGGTGGTCAGGGGAGGGAAGAGTATAAGGGGGTGTTTAAACTTGGGAGGGGGCGAGGGGAGGGAGTTTGTGTAGTAGAATTAGTGGGTGACTTTGTAAGGTTGTCAGAAAAGCAGTCTTTGAATAAGTGAGTCTTTAGGGCTTTACTGAATGTTGCTGTGTCCATTGTGGTCCATAGTTTCTCGGGAATAGAGTTCCATAGTTGTGGAGCATAGAGTGAGAAGGGTCTCTTTGAGGTGGTAGAGCTGATTTTTGTAATTAGTGATGGTATGCATAGCATGTTCTGTGAGCTGGTTTGTCTTTTTCTCCAGGACCAAGCAGGAAGTCAGTCCTCGCATATGGGTGACGTCGATGGAGCCCCCATTGCGGAGTATTTCCCCAGCTTTCTAAGAAAGCCTTTGGGAATACACCCGCGCATCTTGTAAGTTGTGAGAATAGATTTGTCTTTTATGCATTCAATTATTGGTAGCCAGTGAAGTTGTCTGAGTTAGGGTTGTTATGTGATCTGTTTTCCATGAACTGAGGAGAGTTCGTGCTGCAGTGTTGCTTGCAAGGTGGAGCAGGTGGCTAGCTGCTTTTGGAAGGCCTTGAAATATGATATTGTAGTAGTCGAAATGCGGGAAAATGGTTTCTTGGACTGAGTGAAAGTCGTGGTTGGTTAGGTTTAAGGTGCTTGATTGTTTTGAGCTTGAAGTAGATGCTTCTTGTGATGATCTGCATGTGTCCTGTGAAGGTGAGGTGTTGATCCAAGGGTAGCGTACATCTTGTTTTACTGGGATTTGGGTCCCGTCTATGGTTATAGAGTTTGGTGGTTTAAAGCTCTTGTCTCTGATGATGTACAGGGCCTCTGCCTTCTTGAGGGTTTATGGCCATGTTATGTCTTCTGAGCCATTTGCTGACCGAGGAGAAACATTTTGAGTGTCCTGCGCTTTCAGATGGAAACCTTACGCTCTGTGATTCAAGCAGTGCACCTAGGGGAATTGTTTGCATCTCTGGATCTCGTCGAGGCATATTTTCATATTCCAATCCAGACAAATCAGCAGAAGTATCTGTATTTTGCCGTGCTTTGCTCTCACTATCGCTTCACTGCCCTTTCTTTCGGGCTCTCCACCACCCCAAGGACATTCTCAATGGTCATGGTGGTGGCAGCTGTGGCACCAAGCGATCTGAGTCGATCTCTATCTAGATAACTGGCTCATCCGAGCCTGTTTCCTGTCTAAAGCATCTCGGATGACGTCCGAGTGGTGTTCTTTTTGCAAAGACTCAGCTGGGTGATCAATTAGGAAAAGAGCCAGCTTTTACTTTCCCAGTCTTTGGAGTTTCTGGGAGCACGTTTAGACACTCAAGTAGGCAGAGTTTTCCTGCCAGAGGAGAAAGTCAGAAGGTGGATAAATTGCCTGGCAGTGTTCTATGCGCAGCAGGTCCCCAGAGTCTGGGATTATCTTCAGGTCCTCTGATTGATGTCGGTGACCATAAAGATGGTCCCGTGGGCACATGCTCCCATGTGTCTGCTCCAGCGGTCCTTGTTGACTCGATGGACCCTGAGTTCTCAGGAGTTCGAATGCAGGCTTCTTCTCATATTTGAGGGTAATGTCCAGCCTGCAATGGTGGTGGCAACTCTGTCATCTGAGGAAAGGCATACCACTGAACAATGTCTCCAGGATCCTGCTGAGAGTAGATGCCAGTCTCTCGGGCTGAGGAGCCCTTGTCGAGACCATATGGCTCAGGGCCATTGGAACAGCAGGAAAGCGGTGTGATTCATCAACCGTCTTGAGGCAAGGGCCATCAGGTTGGATTTTCTGCACTTCTGGTCCCTGGTTGAGGGCCATGGCAGTGGCTTATGTCAATCGGCAGGGCAGCACAAGAAGAACCGGAGTGGCCCTGGAAATGAATCTCCTGTTTGCTTGGGCAGAGAAGAACTTCCTAGCCTTGTCAGCTCAGCACATGGCTGGCGTGGACAATATAGAAGTGGACTTTCTCAGTCAGCACTCTCTTAATCCCAGCCAATGGGAATTGAGTCAAGAGGCATTTCAGTTGATTCTGTGCCACTGGGGGTCATCCTGAAATGGATCTGATGGTGACCTGCTCCAATGCCAAAGTGTGCCACTTCTTCAGTCACCACATAGAGATGGGATCCGAGGGTGTCGATGCCCTGACCCAGCCTTGGCCCAATCAACGGCTGCTGTACTTGTTTCCTTCATGGCCCTGGTGGTGGGGTGTGTGATTTGGTCTATAGAGCGCCACCCAGGCAGGATTGTTCTGGTAATGCCGGATTGGCTGTGGAGGGCCTGGTTCAAAGACTGATGGAGCAGGGACCAATCATCCTGGAGGACCCAGCTCCCTTCTCGCTTACAGCATGGCTCTTGAAAATAGACTGATAGTGCATAAGGGCTACTCTCCAGCAGTAATCTATACCATACTTGGTGCCCAGAAGTGGTCTCCCAAGCTATCATATGTATAGATATGGTGCCTCTTTAAACACTGGTGCAGCGCCCAGCACTTGTCTCCTGAGGCGGCCAAGGTGGTCCTCCCTGTTGGCCTTTTCTGCAGTATAACCTAGAGAATGGCCTGTCACTTAGCTCCCTGAAGGTTCTGGTGGCAGCTTTGGCCTGTTTCTGTGGTCCGTTGGCAGGGAAGTCCTTGGCATTGCACTCAGATGTCTCATGTTTTCTCCAAGGGGTTAGACATCTGCATCTTCCCCTTTGGTCTGTGATCCCTTCATAGGTTCTGTCTCTGGTACTCAGGACCCTGATGGTGGCTCCCTTTGAGCCATTGAAGTACACTACCTTGAAAGATTTGATGCTCAAGACTGTCTTCTTGGACGCAAGGCAGATATCTGAGCTGCAGGCTCTATCATGCCAGGATCCTTAATCTCTCCTTTTCAGCTAAGGCCATTTCCATTTGGCCTGTGCCTTCCTTCTTGGCTAAAGTGCTGTGTCCTTTTCACTTGAACCAGTTGGTTTGCCTTCCTGTCTTCTCTTAGGAGTAGTGTTGAGGGAAGGATAAGGATATTTGCCTTGTGGATGTTCGGAGAGTGTTTCTTCCATACTTGGAAGTTATGAATTCCTTTTGTTAAGTCGGACTGTCTTTTTGTACTGTTTCTGGCCCACGCAAGGGTGAAGCAGTGGCCAAGTTGACTTTGGGGAGATGGATTAAGGAGGCTATTGCCTCAGCATATCTGTTACAGAACCAGCCTGTTTCAGAAGGTCTGAGCACCATTCAACACGAACGCAATCATCCTCATGGGCATAGTGGAGCTTGGTAGCCCCTGCAAATATTTGTTGTGCAGCAACATGGGCTTCATTTTCCACTTTTGTCAAGCATTACTGCTTGGATGTCCACACGCAGGCGAACATGGCAATGGACACGGCCTTTGGTTCAAGAGTTTGTCGTCTTTCTGCCCAGTGGAGTTGTAGCTTTGGTACTCGTACATCCCACTTGTCTGGATGTCTAGCAGGGTGATATGAAAGGTGACATTTTATTTACCAGATAATGCCCTTTCCTTGAATCCTGCTAGACCAATCCAGGGTCCGCAACTGAAACTGTATTGCTCTATTCTACTGCTGTGGTACCCTTGGGTCCACCATATTCTGTATTTAGCTTTGCAGGCTCATCTTCTATTTCTACCTTCCTGTACATAGTTCTCTACTGTTGTTTACTCATTGTTGCCCACATTGAGGTTGTGCAAGACTTGCTCTGTATCTACCATTTGTTGGGATGAATACTGAAGTGACCTCTGGTTGCTGAGGCTGATAGAGACACAGGAGTGATGTTATTGAAACCTGGGCTTTTCATTGGTTCTTTGTCTCCACCAATCTGCTGGTAGGGCTACACAACCCACTTGTCTGACCTGGTCTAGCAGGACTCGAGGAAAGTACATTATCTGGTAAGTAAAATGTCACCTCACTGCAGGGATAAGCAGTGGCTTTCCCCAAGTCTACCTTAAGTTTATGGACTTTTCCTCCAGGAACTTTAAAGTTTCTTCATGCACAACTATGCTAAATGCGTTTATCACATCCTCCAGCAATGAATTTCAGAGCTTAATTGTGCATCCAAAGCAAACATAACCAGGATAAGTGTTCATATATGGGTAAACGTAACCAGGATAAGTGTTCATATATGGGTAATATCGCTGACGGAGCACAATGCAGGAACCTCTTCCAGTTTCTTCTAAAGGCTTTTGCATTTGTTCCTCTATGCATGCACATAAATTCCCACCTGCTGCTGCCGCACTTTATCTCAGTCTTTGTTTCTCTACGACCCCATAAATGTGCTTTCATAGGTCCACGTTGATTTTCTAGTTTATATTTCTGTAATGTTTTTTTCCCTGTAATTTCATTTTGTTTTCCTGACCTGCCGCCATTGTGGCTGTGCATTATAGCCCTTTTTAGTTCCTTTAAGTGTTCAGTCATTTAAGGCTTCCATTCTTTTTTGTGTGTTACTGCTTAGGCCACAGACATCCCGGCTGCAATATTTCTTTTTTTTATTGAAAATCAAGTCATTTGTTTTTACTGTGACTACTTTTCTGGGCGACATATCCCAAAAACTAACCAGTGTGTTGAAAGTACTCCAAGACCATGTCTATTAGAGACACTCACAAATGGTGCTTGCTGTACTTGGGAACTGATCAGGAGCCACCTTGTTGTATTTCGAAACTGCTAGGTACGTATGACCTAGATTGGCCACTGTTGGAAACAGAATACTGGGCTTGATGGACCTTGGTCTGACCCAGTATGGCATATCTTATGTTCTTATGGAAAGGGCTGCAGGGTCAAGAGAAACTGTGTGAATATATTTTTGGTACTGTTAAAACCATTCCATCATCTTCGGCATTGTTGACGTCAATCTCCATGGCCTCTGGAGCTGCATTGAATACTGGCAGTGCATCGACATTGAGGGGCCCTCTAGCTCACTTACAGCCTAGAACCATTAGCTCACCCTAGCATCAGTCACCCACCAATTCCACATGAGGAAAAGGAGGGATTTGTCCTTGTCCTCTAGGACATCAAGGACCCAAAGATACTGAGCATCAGGCAGAGGCTGTAGTACACTGACACTGAGAGTCATTGGAGCTTGATGTCAGGAATGTTGAAGTATCAGATGAAGCCCAACTCTTGAAGCAGCCCTGACATGAGGATCAATCTTCTTCCTCTGTATTGGAGGGGCAATGGCAAACTCCACAGGACTGATACCAGCCTGCTGATATTCCCTGTCAGATCCCAAGGACATCAGATAAATCTGCTGCAGACCCAACACTTTTGTTCATAGCAATCCCAGAGTAGCAGGCCTTTGTGAGGCTTGGAGTGATTATGTTCTTTCCCCCTATGCGAAGCTGCCGCTTCGGTGGCATCATCAATGGCTTATCGAACTTGTCCTCAAAACTCATCTGCTTGTGGAAGAGGAATTGATATTGAGACCTTGAAAGGCTTTGACATCATTTCCTGCCCAGATGATATTGCTGCCTGGTGCATCAGGAGGTGATCGCTCCCTGTGGCACCAGAAGTCATCAGTGCATCAATGCGCCCAGAGGCGATCTGCCTCCCCATGAGGCAGAGGTTGACCTCGGCAGAAGCTCAGATATCCTTCAGGTAACTATCTGAATCTTTATCAGACCACGCCTGAGAGTCTGAGTTTGAGTCTGAATACTTCTTGGAGAAGATATTTCCTGAATTACCCTCAGATCCCACTCTTCCTCACGAAGTCCCCATCTGAGGATCTAACCAATGATGATTTTTGTCAGGGAAATTGCCAAGTCCATTACTTTTCCATTTCCATTGGAGACAGAGAAGCTCAGGGCTGAGGAGTTTGATATCCTCCAATATTCTGTTACCCCTAAGAAGCGGTGACAGTGCCTGTGCACTGTATCTTTCAGAGGCTGCAGATGAGAATGTGCGAGACACCTCCCCCCACCCCCCCCATCCTCTGTGCCTCTGGTGAACAAGAAGGTTGACTCTATAGAGTCCAGAACGCTTCTGGATTCAAGAAACTGGAAATGCTGCACCATTTTATGATCTTTGAATCTGCTCTCAAGAGCCAAGAGTTGCAGGGAGGGACGCTAAGACATTGGGATTCTTTTGGGAGAGTTTCTTCAGAACAGTATGGGCATGATAATCGGCAGTGGCGGCTAGCCAATCTAACGCGGCTAGCTGCTGCCACTGAATTTTAAACCCGGATAGTCAATGCGTGAGTCATATCCAGCTCCGGTATTAAATATCCAGCTTGCCCGGATTTGCAGGAAACTAACTGGGTAGCAGCAATATTCAACTGCTTCCTGGTTAGCTTCCATGGTGAATGTTAGGGCATCCTTTGCTGCACCTCACTTTCACCACATAGCCATAACCAGTCAGTGGCTCAATATCACTGCTGCCTGGTTATGGCCTGGTGCCGCCTCTGGAATGCCTTGGAATGCCCCAGTGCTAACTGAGTAACATCGAGGCATGCAGCAGCAGCACCCACAGATAATCAGCAGCACTACCCATATTAGTGTCACTAAGTATCCCGCTGGGTGGCATTTACACAGTTTGCGGGTCTGCAAACCGTGAAAATGCCTTTGAATATCGGGCTTATGTTCTTATCCTGCATAGCATCCTACTAACTCTTTATAGGCATGTGGAACATCATGCACAAGTTTGCTGACTTTCTCCTTCCAACGAAGGCCGAGCAATACTGTTCCCTAGTAACACAAGGGAAGAAGTGAGGAAAATATATTGAGTGACATACATGTTCGATACCATATGGACAGCTTCCACTCTAGTACTGGTGCCCAGAGACTCTTGTGATTCCCAGCCTTAGATTTACAGCCCAGTGTGTAGGAGGAGCTCGCTGATGTACTGTGCCATGGAGAGAATCTCTTTAGATATATGATGTTCAGGAAGCTGTGACCATTATCAAGCAGCTTAATGACACCTTGAAGACTCTCTCAAGGCCCATTTACTGACCTGGCCGCCTCATCTAGGAGGTTCCACGGTAGAGAGCAATTGAGATCCTATTACTCACACAAGCATAGATATCCTCCCTCCCACTACTCACAACCAAGGCAACCTTATTGCTCCCGACCTAGGCAGCCAGAGGTGCAGACCAGGGGCAGGAGTTTGGCTCCTAGAGAAACATAGCCACTACCCTGGTCCTGCTCCCAGACCACATCCAGTTAGTGATAGGCTCACGCTTTTTGCAGGTCATTGGCCCTTTTGGGCCCTCAAAATAATCCAGGAAGAGTATAGATGACATCATCTCAAAAACCCTCCAAATTGCCCACTGGGAGCCCATCCTTTGACCTTTCAGCAGCAGGGCCACATAGTTTAAGAACTCTCTGCCCTTCAGGCCATAAATGTGGTCAAGCCTGTTCTACTAAGGCAGGAAGGACTGCGATTCTATTCAAAGTAATTCCTGCTGCCAACAAAAACAGGGAGATGCCATCCCATCCTAGACCTGAGGGATATGAACCAAATATCTGGTCAGAAAAAAAGTTTGGAATGGTTTTCTGGCACCGGGCTCTCTTTTCTTCAACAAGGGGATTGGATATGTTATCTGGATCTAAAGTAAGCATACACCTACATATTGATGAATCCCAATCATAGGAAGTATCTGCAATTTGTCGCAGAGGAAAATATGTCCACTACCATGTACTGGCCTTTGGCCTAGCGTACACTCTTTGCATATTCAAAAAATGCCTTGTTTATTTGATATACCACCCTTTACAATTTCATCAGAGTGATTTATAATTAAATTAAAAACAAACTAAGAAATAAATAAAAAGGAACTCCGTTATTAGTATAGCATCATTTGATACTCAAGAGGGAGGGTGGAGAGGATCAGAAGGAGGGAGGGGAGGGAAAGAACAAGACATGTCACTCACGGGGAATGTCAAAGACCTTTCAGAATAAATAGGTTTTGAGTTGTGATTTGTACTTGATGAATGATGGTTCTCCGTGGATCAACAGGAAGTCAGTGCTCATGCATGGCTAACATCCCTGATGGAGCCCTGCGGAGGAACACTCCCCAGCTTCTATTGGAAGCTTTTGGGAGGCTCCACCACGCTTCTGAGTGTGCCACCGTGGCGCCATCTTCCTCAGTCTTGTTTTCCGTGGAGCTCCATGGACATGTTCCAGTAAAGCTCTCCATCAATAAACCCAGAGAAGCTAAGAAAGTAGTCGGGAAAGCAAAGATACAAAAAGACAAAGAAATAGCCAATGCAATAAAATGGAGGAACAAGACATTTTATAGATATATTAGCAAGAGGAGGAAGTGCAAAAGTGGTATTGTCAGACCCAAGGTGAAGGAGAGGAATATCTAGAAGCTGATGAGAAGTTCAAGTGGAGGCGGTCTGATGTGAGGGACAGGCCCTAGGCCCTTTCTCATGTTCCACACAAAAACTGATTGATGGATTACTTTCTACAATTTGTCTTTTTTTTTTTTTTTTAGATATGCCATACTGGGTCAGACCAAGGTCCATCAAGCCCAGTTTCCAGTTCATACTGCTAGACCAGTCCAGACAAATGGGTTATGCACCCCTGCCAGCAGATCTTGGAGACAGAGAATTCTACCAGAGCTCTGATAGGCTGGAGCCTGGTGATATAATCCTACCCCTAGGGGTCTCCCTCAGTTTTTCTCTGTCTCCAGCAGATCTGGATGCTTTTTTTTTTTTTGCTCCTTCAAACAAAATTTAAAATGCTTTATTTCTTTGTGATTTCTCTTGGAGAGATTATGCCCTGAGTTGCCAGTGTACTTATCTGAGCACCAGGATGATTCCAGCTGAAGCTCCTGTGTCCTCTGTCACAGTAGATATCGCTGATGTGCAGACTCCCCAGCACTAGTCATGAGGGCTATTTAGCTGGATGGTAAGCCTCCTAGAATCCAGTACCTGGGGCTGATTTTAGTGGTGAGGCAGCTGCAGTGGTTTGAGCAGCGGTCCGTGGCTTCTCTGCACTTTCGGTACTGTAAGTACAGAAACTGTCTTTCTCCCACTGCTGTCTGCAACTCTGTGGTAACTCGATTTATTTTTCTTGATTTTTCAGCGATTTTAGGCATTTCTCTCATGCCTGCAACCCTCCCACCTTCTCCTTTTACTTTTTAAGTTAATTCCTTAGCTTTTGGGGGTTTTAATTCACTCTTTTTGTGTTTTATTTCTGCCGGCGGCCATTTTGAATAGCTAATGAGCCTCGGTTTTTGGCGGGAAGCCAGATTACTTCTCTGCTGGCTTCTAACAGCTATATTGCTGTTTAAGTTTTTTCCCACAACACTTGCTAGCTGTGAGTTGTGAAGGGGTTCCTTATTCTCTGCCTCTGTATTAGCATAATGAATAAAAAGTACGGAAGGCATGGATAGAGAACAGGATGCAATTCAGAGCCACAGTACAGTGCTAAGTCACTGACGAATGGTGCAGGGCTCATGGGTTCCATCCCCCACTGTGCCCAACAAAGAAGGCTGGCTGAGGCATTACCTATTATGGGGAATATTGTTAAATGCCTGTTCCTGCGGGACGCAGTTATTTGTTTTTAGTTCTCACTGTGCCTTATTCAGGTTTACGCTGCTTAGGCTGTCAGAAGAAACACAGGGACCTCATGAATCAGCTCTGCTCTTCCCCCAGCATCTTGCTTCCCCAGATGAACTTGGGAACTCCTGAGCTTGGCTTCAGTGGAGCTCTCCATTGGCTTTACGCTGCGCTGAGTCTTTGCCACGAGAGTTTGGACGCCTCCAGGAAGTTCAGGTATCATTTTCTGAAAGAAAACTGTGAGTAGCCTGTTTTTTCTTACTTGCCCCAGCTGCTCTGGGATGATTTCAACTGCATCCGGACCGGCTGCCTCTGAGTTTTGAAGTTCCTACTTTAAATTTTTAATCCACAAACTGCAGCCGGGTTACTTTGTACGTCCTACTGAATATTGTACCTGTCTTATTCAATATACCATTTGATTGGAATTTTAAGTCAGTGTTTTGGATCCTGACTGTTTTGGGCTCGGCCTAATTAAGCATGCTCACTGTAATCTTCCTACGGCTGGATTTGAGCTTCTACATCCCTCCCCAGAAACACCTTTCAGCCCCTACCATGGAGGTCTGAATGGCTGCGGAGGGATCACACTCTAATTTCCCTACTTTCAGTCACTGTAATTGCCTTACCCTGACTTTGAAAGTTTCTCTGTGCCAGCACAGTGAATGACTGACAGTTCCCTTCTCAGCTCAGTGAATACCTGACAGTTTTTCTGTGCCAGCGGCCGTTTTGTTTTTCTCTTCAGTGTTTCTTTTTGGAGGAAACAGCTCTAAACAGCAATTTCCACACATTTAAACATGCTGTGGAGGCACGTGGAGTTTCAAAATCCTTTTCTTGAAGAGTCTTGGGTTTCCCTGAGCCTACCTTGCTTTTTGTTTTAAATGCGCAAAAAAAAAAAAAAAACCCCACACAAGAAGAGGAAAGGTGGTTTAAGTCTCTACAATGCTTCTTTCTCTGGCTGTATTATATGTGATATGTAATCAGCCGAAGGGGACATTAATAGATTGCTTGTGTTCCACCTGCACGCTACATCCCGGAGACTTTCCCCATTCCCACTGCGTTGCTAGCTGGGTTCATCAGCACCTTATCTCCCCCCTCCTCAGAGCCCCTGCTGCAGGATCTTCCTGCAGGAGCAGATTCAGTCAGCTCCCATGTCGCTTCCACAGCCGCTGGAGACCACAGCAGCCTTGACTGACAGTGCCTTCCTCACACTCTTCCATCTGGCATGACGCCTGTGACTTTTGGAGTCTTTTGGATTATCTCCTACACCTGCCCAGTAGCAGGCGAGCATATGGCGTGGTCTCGCAAGTGGTCCCATAAGTCCTCAGACCTCAGAGCAGTACGTCCTCCTTGGGGCGTAGCATGTGCCTTGCGGGGTACTATGGATATTCAAGAAGACTTTAAATCTTC
Source organism: Ichthyophis bannanicus (assembly GCA_033557465.1). Classification (NCBI taxonomy): domain Eukaryota; kingdom Metazoa; phylum Chordata; class Amphibia; order Gymnophiona; family Ichthyophiidae; genus Ichthyophis; species Ichthyophis bannanicus. Next base: position 214,955,897 of record CM066037.1, read on the forward strand.
GGAGGTCAGCCCTGACTCGTTGGAGTACGGAGATGAGGAATATTCTCCGTCTGTTTTCTTCGCTGACGGTTCTCCGCCTTTTTCGGTAAGAGGAGTTGCCGGCTCTAATCACACAGGTGATGGAGTCGCTCCCCCTAGCCGACACGCCTGCTCCTCCGGATTCTCAAATCTGGTTGCAGCCGCATCCCATTTTCCAGTGCATTCGTACGGCACGCAGTATTGGTCGGTTATACCCTTGGTCTCCCTTTCACTTGGACCGTTGGCTGCAATACCCGACGGTTGATGCATTCTGACCAGGGTCATCAGGCATACCACACTTCCGGTTGAGGGCGGATAGGCGCTCCGCGACCAGCCAGACCTGAATAGTTGGGAGACTGCTACAGTCCGGTTTTCCTTCGCCCGCTATTTCCTTCTTGCAGGTGTGCGGAGGTCTGGCAGCTCGGCCTCCCTTCGATGGATTCCGCAGCTTCCAGGTGTTCCCGAGTTGGTTCATTTCGAATCCATTGCTGCATTCCGGGCAGAGGTATTCTGTGATCTCTTGCAGCTGTCAGCTCGCTTCCTAGCACCGGTGTCGGTAGCTCGGAGATGGCTCAGCCTGCGTCAATGGGCAGCGGATGTTGCTTCATTTAAAGGCTCCAGCGTTTAGATGCCATTCGTCCCGGTCCACCGTTGGAAGGAGGACTGGGCCGTTACTCTGTCTATTTTGGAATGCTTCAGGTCCTGGATTCTCTCGGGGCTGGGTGCGACACTCGTAGGGGACGGGTGTTTCTACCTCAGGAACGTTTTCAGAAGATCTCTCTTCAGCTCCGCCGCTGCTTGGATCAAGCGGCGCCTTGGCCTTGGGGCTACCTTCAACTCTTGAGGTCCATGGCAGCAACGATAGCCCTCGTTCCGTGGGCAAGAGCGCTCTTGCGCTGCTTGCCGACGGCGCTTCTATCTCGTTGGTCGCCGGTATCGGAGAGTTATGTTCCCTGTAAAATAGTTCTCTGTGTGCTGTGCTTTCCTGTCTAATCAATGTGTTTATACCTCAAAAATTTCCTGTCATGATTTGACAATTTCCAATCTGTAATCAAACCGCTGCTGATCGCTGGAAGTAGCGGTATACAAATGTATACTAAATAAATAAATAAATTATCGAATCCAGTTGCCTTTGCTTCTGCCGGTGCGCCGCAGCCTCCGCTGGTGGCTTCAGGCACACAATCTTCTACGGGCGGTCCCTCTGGAGTCTCTGCGCTGGATCTTGGTGACGCCAATCGCCGACCTCTCCGGTTGGGGAGCGCCTTGCGGCTTAGCCTCGGCGCAGGGGTGTTGGTCACCTCGCGCAGCCCAAGGGTCTATTAATCCTCTCGAGACGCGGAAAGTGCGCTTCGCCCTTCTTCAGTTTCAGCCTCTAATGCGGCGGTGTGCGGTTCGGATCCTGTCCGACGCCACGACGGTTGCTTACCTAAGCCGCCTAGGCGGCACGCAATGTCCGGATGTCTCACAGGAGAGGCGTTTGCTCCTCCCGTGGGCGGGGGAACATCTTCATGCTGTCGGCACAGAACATCGCAGGCATGAACAATGTGTAGGCCGATTTTCTCACCCGGCACTCTCTGGAGCCCGGGGGCTGGGCTCTGCAGCCGGATGCGTTCCGGTCCATTGTTCACCTGTGGGGCCTACTGACCATGGATCTAATGGCTAAGACACAGACTGCCACGGCTTCGCTGTACTTCGGCCATTGGAGGGACGAGGGAACGCACGGCATAGATGCTCTCTCTCAACCGTGGCCGATTCATCTTCTCCGGTGTGTTTTCCCTCCCTGATCCGTGATATGCATGGTTCTCCAGCGGCTCCGAGACCGTCGCGACCCTGTACTCCTGCTGGCTCCGAATTGGGCTTGCGGACCATGGTATGCGGATCTATTCCGTCTGTCTGGGGCATCGATGCTCCGCCTTGAGGCGTTTCTCGGCCTTCTGATTCAGGGACCGGTGGAGATGGAAGACCCGGCTCCTTACTCGCTTACGGCCTGGCAATTCCACGCCGCTGGTTTGCTCGCTACGGCTATTCGCCTAGCGTGGTCGTGACGCTTCTCACGGCGCGGCAGTCTACCACGACGCTGACTTACGCTCGGGTTTGGCGTCTCTTGATGGTTGGTGTTCGCGAAATAACCTCTCACCCTGGCGTTGCGGTGTTCCGGATATCCTGTCCTTTTTACAGGCCGGAGTGGATAAGGGATTAGCGTTCGATTCCTTGCGAGTACAAGTGGTCGCCTCAACTTGTTTTCGGAGTCCTATAGCGGGGCGATCGATAGCTTCGCATTTGGACGTGTCTCGGTTCCTCCGCGGAGTTAGGCCTTCCGGCCTCCTCTGCGTTCGCCTGTGCAGGCGTGAGCTCTCGTGCTTGTCCTCTGTGCCCTCGTTGCTCCTCCCTTTGAGCCTCTGAGGGCATGTTCTCTTCTAGATTTGACTCTGAAGGCAGTCTTCTTGGTGGCCATAACTTCGGCACGCCGTCTTTCTGAGCTCCAGGCTCTCTCGTGTCGACATCCCTATCTCTCGTTTTCCTCCGAAGGCGTTTCTCTGAGAACTGTCCCTTCCTTTGTTGCCCAAAGTGCTGAGGCCGTTCGCTGTTGACCAGCCTCTTTTCTTTCTGCAGTGTGACAGTGGTCGGTCTCCGTTGCGGGCGGTAGACCTTAAGAAGGTTCTTTTTCGGTATCTGGGGGTCGCGGGACCCTTCCATATGACTGTTGCTCTTTTGTCTTGTTCGCGGGTTCTCGTCGGGGATCCGCAGCCTCCGAATCTACCATTTTTAGATGGGTTACGGAAGCCATTGAGGTGGCGTACCTTCTTCTGGGAGAGCCAGCTCCACCGGGACTCCGTGCTCACTCCTCTCGGGCGCAAGCAACTTTGTAGGCCGGGAGGTCTCATGTAGTTCCTCTCGATATTTGCCGGGCGGCGACTTGGTCGTCGCTGTCCACCTTTGTCGGTCATTATAGGTTGGACGTTCATGCCCGTCAGGAGGTCCGTTTTGGAGTTGCTGAGCTGTTGGCGGCCTTGCCCCCCCTTGAACGCAGGTAGCTTGGGTACTGCCCGTTTGTCTGGACTGGTCTAGCAGTATGAACTGGAAGGAGAAATTTCACTTACCGTTAATTTCCTTTCCTGGAATACTGCTAGACCAGTCCAGGACCCACCCTGCTGTTGGTTGGAGTGCCGCTGGTGCGGTGCAGCCGCCGACTGCGGTTCTTCTCTTTGCCGGTATGCCTCGCCATGGGCAGTCCATGGGTTCGTAGGTGGATACTGTTTTCAGCTCTAGGGAGTTCTTCGGCTCCCTTGTATATAGTTCACTTGAGACCCTCTGGGGTGATGTTACAGTTCATGTTGCATTAGCTTGTGGACGTAACTGAGGGAGACCCCTAGGGGTAGGATTATATCACCAGGCTCCAGCCTATCAGAGCTCTGGTAGAATTCTCTGTCTCCAAGATCTGCTGGCAGGGGTGCATAACCCGTTTGTCTGGACTGGTCTAGCAGTATTCCAGGAAAGGAAATTAACGGTAAGTGAAATTTCTCCATCCTGTTTCCAACAGTGGCCAATCTAGGTCATACGTACCTAGCAGTTTCCACAAAAGACACAGGTTCCACAATGCTTGTACTGGGGCAAGCAGTGGATTTCCCGGGTCCCCTTTAATAATGATTTATGGACATTTCCTCCAAGAACTTGTCTAAACCTACACTAACAGCTTTTACTACATCCTCCGGTATCGAATTCCAGAATTTGATTACACATTGAGTGAAAAAATATTTTCTCTTAGTCTTAGTCTGGGTTACTTTGTAAAACCTTTATTAATCATCACAACCATACAACTCCAAGTGGGCGGGGTTCCTTAAGCACACTCGATACAACATAATCAAAAGTTGTACATTTTTTTGTTTTTTGCCCACCCCACTACCCCACCACAATTACCCCCTTCCCCAGCCTTGAGGGAAATATACTCCTCCACGATAAAATGGGGGAGAATTCAAGGGTTAAAGTCCAAACAATACCCATCACATCTCTCCATCTTAGAGTTTCACTTAGCAACGCAGATCCGCTTTGCCCCTCAAACAAGACTCAAATTCTCCTCCCTTCACCTCATACCTTGCCAAGTCACCCCCCCCCCCCCTCCAGGATTCAGTGTTTTCTCCAGAACCAAGCAGGAAGTCAGTCCTCACATATGGGTGTCATCGGCGCCGATGAACCCCTAGCGGAGCATTTCCCCAGCTTTCCATGAAAGCCTTTGGGAATGCTGGCACGCATGCACGGTTCCCTTCCCGCTTAAAGGTGCCATCTTACCTCAGTCTCTTTTTTTTCCGAGAAGCCCATCGGACGTGTGTCCTGTTCTCCCGGATAAAAGTGATTTTTTTTCTTCGCCGATTTTCGCTATTTTTTCTCCAGTTCGACGCCAGTTCCCCTCCCGCCGGGTTCGGTACACCGGTATCGAGCCCGTTTTCTTCATTTTTCGGTTTTTGCCCTTCGTGGCTGGCGTTCGCGCCCTTTTTTCATTTTTCACTGGAAGGCCGGACTTTTGACCTCGCTGGGGCTATTTTTTCCCCGATGACTTCCAGTGGTTTCAAAAAGTGTGATCGGTGTAAGAAAATTATGTCTCTCACCGGCACACACGACTGCTGCCTTCGGTGCCTCGGCCCTGACCACGACCCAAAGTCGTGTGGGCCATGTGGGAAGATGTCTTCCAAGGCACTAAAGAGTCGACAGCATCAAAAGGAGAGGTTTTTCTCAGACTCTGCCTCCGGCCGGGCCCGGACCTCATCTGAGGCCTCGACATCTCGGGATTCCGATCCCGAGCGCCGTCAAAGCTCCTTGGACAGGGGGTCCCCTGACCGGGAACGTAAGAAGAAGAAGCGGCTCGCGAAGGCGGCGTCGGAGGAGGTCCCTGGTCCCTCGAGGGCCAGGTCTAAGACCCCCGACCGCCGTCCCGGGCCCATGGACCAAGAGAAGCCTGCCAAAGTTCCTCGTTTGGAGCTGGAGTCTGCTGGACACGTAAGCCCCGTAGTCCTCGTGGACTCTCCTCCCAGAGAGCCGACGTCGGGCCCGGCGCCGCCGGGGCCCAAGTCGGTGGCTGCTGCGTCTCCCGAGCTGAGTCTCAGGATTGACAGCCTTGGAGTGCAGACTGTCTGCCTTCATGGAGCAGCAGCGGGCACTGATGGCCAGCCTGTCTGGTGCATCTGCCCCGACCACCGGGACGTCGACTTCGAATTCAACCCCGGAGACTGAGCCGATACTCGAGACCCTTGTGGCTCGAAGTCGTCCTCGGTCGAGGTCTCCCTCGACCTCCCGTTCGGGACCGAGGGTGTCGACGCCGGGGGCCCCGCGGGGTCGGACCCTGACTCCTCCTCGGACGAGTCCGCCTGGGAGACGGAGGACGAAGAGTCTCCCGATACTTTTAAGACTCGGTGCGTCCCGTCGGACTCACCGCCGTCTGATCCCCCCGAAGTAGATCCCCTCCGGAGGACACTAGGTTCTCGGAGTTCGTCTGGGATATGGCCGCTGCCTTGGCTATCCCTGCCGATCCCGAGGAAGAGCCTCAAGCCGAGGAGCTCGATGCTCTACAGTACCACTCTCCTCCGAAGGAGGCCTTTACTGTCCCGGTTCCTCCAATGCTGGAACGGCTCCTCTTCCGAATGTGGGAGGCCCCGGCCTCGGCGCCGGTTCTAAGTAAGCGAGTCAATTCCATTTATCGACTCCGCAAAAGCCCTGGTTTCCAGAAAGCACAGCTACCACACCATTCCATGGTTGTGGAATCGGCCATGCATCGTCTGAAGAGCCAGAAGATGCATTCCGCGGTGCCCCCCGGCAGGGAGGCCCGCAACCTCGATGGCGTCGGTAGGAAGTGCTTCCAGGGGTCGATGCTTGCTTGCCGTGTCCAGTCTTACCAGCTGTACATGGGCATGTACTTGCGGGACCTGGCCAAAGAACTGGCCGGCTTCTCTGCTGGTCTCTCCGGGGAACCCTTGCAGAGATTTCAGACCTTGTCCTCGGGGATTCATAGAAACATAGAAACATGATGACAGAAAAAGACCACAAGGCCCATCTAGTCTGTCCTTCCATAACAACAACTACAACAGTTCACTTTTTACCTTTAGAGATCCTCTGTGTTGGTCCCATGCTTTTTTGAATTCAGTTACTGTCCTCATCTCTACCACCTCCACTGGGAGACTATTCCACGGATCCACTACTCTTTCCGTAAAGAAATATTTCCGCATATCACTCCTGAATCTATCTCCCTTCACCCTCATCCCATGTCCCCTCGTCGCAGACCTTGCTTTCAATTGAAAGAGGCTCTCTCCCTGAACATTTATGCCACGGAGGTATTTAAACATCTCAATCATATCACCTCTATCCCGCCTTTCCTCTAAGGTGTACATATTAAGATCCTTAAGTCTGTCCTCATATGCTTTATAATGAAGACTACTAATCATCTTCGGGAATGCTCGAAGTTCATTTCCCGCGCCGCCTACGATGGCTTCGAGGCTTTGGCCCGAGTAGCGGCTGCCGGCATCGCGGCTCGATGCCAGGTATGGCTGCAGTCATTGGACCTCGAGCCATTGGTTCAAGACAAGTTGGTCGATGTCCCCTGCTGAGATGAGAACCTTTTTGGCAAACCCGTGATGAGAAGGCCGCTCAGCTCAAGACAGAGCACCTTACCAGGACAAGGCTGTCGAGGAAGACCTCTGCCCCTTCACATAAGAAGAAGGGCTCGGGTAAAAAGTCCTTTTACCTGAGGAAGGGCACTGCCTACAAACAGTACCCTCAGTATCAGGCTGCCCAAGCTACCCCCCAGGGTCAGTAAGCCAAGGGCCAGGGTAATGGGCCCCGTAGGCAGAGGACCCCCAAGCCTCAGGCCCCTGCTCCAACTCAGCAGGGTGGGGGTTTTTGACTCCTTGAGCGTAGCCTCTCCTCCACTGCTCTCCCCACCCTGCACAGGAGGTCGCCTAGCCCTCTTTGCCCACCAGTGGCCCCTTATCACCGGGGACAGTTGGGTGCTGGACATAGTCCACAATGGCTATGCCCTCCATTTTCACCAACTGCCTCCACCATATTTTCCAGGGGAGCCTCCAAGGCCTCCCCTGCACACAGACCTCCTTCGAAAAGAGCTTCATGGTCTGTTGGTGGACAGGGCGGTGGAGCCTGTGCCTCCCCACTTGCAAGATCACGGATTCTACTCCAGGTATTTCCTGATACCCAAACGAACCGGTGGCCTTCGACCCATTCTGGACCTCAGAAACCTCAACAAGTTCCTAGAGAAAGAATAGTTCAAGATGCTTACTCTTGGAACACTTCTGCCCTACCTCCAGCAGGGAGATTGGCTATGCTCCTTAGATCTAAAGGATGCGTACACTCACATCCTCATTCATCCAGACCACAGAAAGTACCTCAGGTTCATTGTGGGAGGAAACCATTATCAGTACAGAGTACTACCTTTCGGCCTATCCTCCGCTCCCAGGGTCTTTACCCAAGTGCCTGGCAGTGGTTGCGGCCTACCTAAGAAATCAAGGCATCTTTGTCTTTCCCTATCTGGACGACTGGCTCATCAGGGGTCAGACGTCCCTGGAGGCCAGACAAGCCACCCTCAACACCATTGCTGTGCTTCAAAAGGTGGGCTTTGTCATAAACTTTGCAAAGTCCTCTTTGCTCCCATCCCAGAACTTGGAGTTCATAGGGGCAAGGTTGGATTCTCAACTGGCAAAGGCATTCTTGCCAGAAGACAGGGCTCACAGGCTGATGGACATGGCAAAGCAGTTTCTGAACAAGTCCCTGGTCTCTGCCAGACTCTGCCTCAAGCTTCTTGGGTCACATGGCTTCGACAGTACATGTGACTCCCAATGCCAGGCTCCATATGAGGTCTGCACAGTGGTGCCTTCGGACTCAGTGGTCTCAAGCCTTAGGCCACTTACGAGACAAGATAAAGGTGTCCAAACCCCTTTTGGCCTCCCTCAGCTGGTGGCTACACCCACCCAATCTACTCAAAGGCATGCCCTTCCAAATGCCAGAATACTCAGTTGTCCTCACCACCGACGCATCTCTGAAGGGCTGGGGTGCTCATTGTCTGGACAAGTGCACCCAGGGCCTCTGGTCTCCCTGGGAGGCAGCCCAACAGATCAATCTGCTGGAACTTCGAGCTATCCGCTTGGCTCTCAGAGTTTTTTCTCTGGCCCTGGCTCACCGCTCAGTCTTGATTCAAACAGACAACCAGGTGGCCATGTTTTATGTGAACAAGCAGGGCGGCACTGAGTCCCAGATCCTTTGTCGAGAGACTCAGGACCTTTGTTCCTTTGCCCTGAAGCACCACATGCTTCTCAAGGCGGTGTACCTCCCAGGCCAGGAGAACTGCCTGGCCGACCGGTTGAGCAGGATTCTGCAGCCCCACAAGTGGCAGCTGCATCCCTTGGTGGTTCAAAAGATCTTCCTGAAGTGGGGTCTCCCTTGGATAGATCTCTTTGCCAGTCCACTAAACAAGCAGCTACCCAAGTTCTGCTCCAGGCAACCACATCCTTTGAGGATCGCACCAGATGCTTTTCTGATGTCCTGGTCTCAGAGCCTCCTGTATGCGTTTCCTCCCACGCCCTTGGTGGCCCGAACTCTGTTCAAGATTCTTCGGGACAAGGCCTCGGTCCTGCTGGTAGCTCCCAGATGGCCGAGACAGCCTTGGTTTCCTCTTCTGCTTCAACTGGCGGTGGATCCCCCACTGCCTCTGGGGTTGCAACCCGACCTTCTCTCTCAGGAGCAGGTCACTACACCCCAATCTCAAGACTCTCAATTTAATGGCCTGGAGGCTGCAAGGGTAGTCTTGGCTCCCTGGGGCCTGCCTCAGGAAGTTGAGGAGGTTGTCCTAGCCTCTAGAAAACAGTCCACTAGGAAAGCCTATGCTCTCAAATGGAAGAGGTTTTCTGTGTGGTGTCGGCTACGTACAGAGGATCCTCTCTCCTGTACTGTGCCAGTAGTGCTTCAGTACTTACTGCACTTATCAAATCAGGGACTTAAGTCCAGTTCTGTTCGGGTCCACCTCTCAGCTTTAGCAGCTCACCACTCACTGGTGGAGGGACATTCTTTGTCAGGTCACCCCTTGGTGTCCCGCTTTCTCAGGGGCTTGCTTTTGCTCAAGCCCTCCATCCGTCGTCCTGCTCCTGAGTGGGAGCTGAATGTGGTCTTGCAGCAACTGACTCGCCCACCCTTTGAGCCGATGGCTACTTGTCCACTGTGTTTCCTCTCCTGGAAGACACTCTTCCTGATAGCCCTTACCTCGGCTAGGCGAGTGAGTGAGCTTCAGGCCCTAGTCTGTGATAGGCCTTACACCAGGATTTATAGGAACAGGGTAGTCCTCAGGACTCATCCCAAGTTCCCCCCTAAGGTTGTCTCCTCTTTCCACCTCAATCAGGAGGTTGTTCTTCCAACATTCTTCCCTAGGCCTCATGCAAGCCAGGCTGCAGCAGTCCTGCATACCCTGGACTGTAGGAGGGCCTTATCCTTCTACCTTGACCGTACGCAGGGGCATAGAAGGGCTACTCAGCTCTTCGTATCCTTTGACCCCAATAAGTTGGGGTTAGCTGTGTCCAAGCGTACCTTGTCTATCTGGGTGGCTGACTGTATCACCTGGGCTTACAAGGCGGCTGACCTTCCTTTGCAGGGTAGGGTCACGGCCCATCGTGTCAGGGCAATGGCTTGCTCAGTGGCTCATCTCCGCTCTGTGCCCTTGGTAGACATCTGCAGGGCTGCAACTTGGTCTTCCAGCCAGACCTTTGCAGCCCACTACTGTCTGGAAAGGGAGTCCCGTAGGGACAGTGCTTTTGGCCAAGCAGTACTCCGGAATCTCTTTGAGGTTTAGGCAACTCCTGCCCTCTGTTGGGCTACCGGTGGAGGTTGTGTCCTTGAAAAGCCTTTCTTTGCTGCTGGGACTAGAGGGAGTTCTCTTGTTCAGCCTGGGTTCCTCTGTAGCCCAGAGCTAGGGAGTCACCCATATGTGAGGACTGACTTCCTGCTTGGTCCTGGAGAAAGAGTAGTTACTCACCTGTAACAGGTGTTCTCCAGGAGCAGCAGGAATCAGTCCTCACAACCCTCCCTCCTCCCCTTGGAGTTGCAGTTGTACATAGTTTGTGTTTTTACATTTTTGTGTGCTCTTCTTAGCTATGTCATTTGACTGAGGTAAGATGGCACCTTTAGGCTGGAAGGGAACCGCGCATGCTTGCCAGCATTCCCAAAGGCTTTCATGGAAAGCTGGGGAAATGCTCCGCTGGGGCTTCATCGGCGCCGATGACACCCATATGTGAGGACTGATTCCTGCTGCTCCTGTAGAACACCTGTTACAGGTGAGTAACTACTCTTTCTGGAGCCAGTGGCTTCCCCTCATAAAAAATTCAAAATGTTACTTCTGTTCCTGGGGGTCAATATCTGTATATAGTCATCCCGCATTTCCAAGAATTCTTTTGCTTGTTTAGTTCCCCCCCCCCCCCTTCACATTTCCCAGACTTTCTGTTCACATAAGCTGGTGCATGGGCTCCCTGTCAATGCCAAAAAGAAGGCTTCTAAGTAGTTACTCTGATAGAATAGGATTTTGTTCCTCTAGTAACCATGCCTTACAAATCCAGATTTTCTGTCTCTCTTTCATTGGACCCAAAGAAGTAACATCACCAAACAAAACTGCCACTGCTTACCTTGGGAACCGGCTGCCCAAAATCTTTTCTGGGAAAGTGTATGCCAAAGTCCAGAACTCTTGTGTCTTCGGGCATGCCCAAGACATATATCCTAAAGTGAACTGCTGGCCCCTGCATTTTGAGCAATCTGGGCTGTCTAGGAACCCAAAATGAAAAATTCTCAAGGGGAAGGATAGTACACACTCCGCACAACTTTGTTTGCACGAGCTGTCGCCTGCAATCTCTTCACTTTGCAAAGATAGTTCCCAGTTCCTTATTCCACTTATGGACAAAGCCATCACAGTTCTCAGACTGTCAAGTCCTGAAATAGCTTCTGTATTCAGAACACAATCCTCACCTCATTTCTACAGATAAGAAAAAATCCTCTCAGAGAACATACACTCAAAAGATGTTCTTGCTCCAGGCTTCTAATGTAGCTCCGCAACTGAAAATATGCTAAAATGTTTTTACTCTCAAACTGATGTTCCAATTCTCGAAAGGAGACTATCCATCTATCTGCATCAAGCACTGTTTCAATGTAATGAGACCCTCGATCTCCTGGCCTTTAAAAGACATGAGGGTTCATGCCTGGTTTAAAACTTGTATTTTCTTTTAAAGAGAGATATGGAGATTGACTCTGACTGTTGCAGTCTAGCACATATCTGTCCCAAACCATACATACTGTCTGAACAGAGTCTCGGTCTTTTCCTATTGAGGGCAAATGTGATGGCTTAAGATATAATATATATTTTAAGGGGGGGGGAGAGCCTATTCCTTCTCTTATTATGATGGCATGTAATCATTCATGTTAAACATCCAATCTTTTAAGTGGTGCATATTAAGTAGATAACTTGTAAATCTTATGTTCTCTATGTTCCCACGTGTTTTAAGTTCATTTTCTGTAAACTGCTTTGACTTTCAAATAAAGCAGCATAGAAAAGTAGTTAAATAAGAGACATACTGTAACATAACATCCTAAGTCAGGCAGTCACATCCCCTCCCCTAGTTCAGATGCCCCACAGCAAAACCTAAATATCCCCAGCAAAACCTAAGTAAGAAAACCACTTAAATATCTAAACACAACCTTAAAACTAAGATGCAGACAGCAGTCCAGTAGCAAGATGGGGGCTTTCCAGTCTTTTCACTGAGTGTCACATGTATAATATTCTCTCAGTTGCTGAGGGGTCTTACCATGTGCACTAGGTTCAAGGAGCTCTTTGCTCTCAGGGAATGAGTCCGATCTCTGGGGGGCTAGAGTAGCAGACCTGGAGGATATAAGGAAGACATAGAGGTACATAGACGAAACCTACACAGATGTAGTACTGAAGGCCCACCTCCAGTCTGGCAGCATCCCTGTTGCCATGGAGGAGAGAGGTAATGCGACAGGAGAACATCACCCTGGTGTGGCAGGAAGTAATCCTGTAGCTAAGACCTGTCCTCCAGATGATGTAAAACCCTCTTGCACCAAGGAGGTTTCTCAGGGCCATATGCCCATGAGAGGGTTAGGACGGCCTTTATAGTTGGTAATTCAATCAATAGGTATGTAGATAGCTGGGTGTTTGGTGGACATGAGGATCGCTTGGTAACATGCCTGCCTGATGCGAAGGTAGCAGATCTCACGCACCACCTAGACAAGGTTTTTAGATAGTGCTGGGGAGGAGTCTGCTGTCTTGGTACATGTTGGTACCAGTGACAAATGGAAAGTGTGGTAGGGATGTTCTGGAGGACAAATTTAGGCTTTTACGAAGGAAGTTGAAATCCAGAACATCCAGGGTAGCATTCTCCGAAATGCTTCCTGTTCCACGTGCAGGAACCAAAAGGCAGGAAGAGCTCTGGAGTCTCAATGCGTGGTTGAGACAATGGTGTAAGGAAGAGGGGTTTGGATTTGTTAGGAACTGGGCAACATTCTGGGGAAAGCAGGGGCTTTTCCGAAGAAATGGGCTCCACCTTAACAGGAATGGAACTAGGCTGCTGGCATTAACCTTTATAAAGGAGATAGAGCAGCTTTTAAACTAGATAATACGGGAAAGCCAGAGATAGAGCAGCTTTTAAACTAGATAACACTGGTCAACACATTTTTACAAAAGTCATGTTACTGAAATAAAAATAGTAATTTCTTATCAATTTTTATATGCTGAACACGAATATGACAGTGAAATTGCAAAGTTGGCTCTAGTTATTTTGTAATCTACAAGAATTAATGTTTACATCACGAAATGCATGTCAATAGTAAATATAATAGGCCTTCGGTTAATACCTGTAAAAAAACAAGTCATAGACTACTACTTAGATTTTTTCGCCTGTCTCTTGTACAGCTGCTCGGGAGCTTCTCTGGGGAGTGTCCAGCAGTAATCAGCCAGCATTGTAGTGGACCATTTTCCCTGGTATCTTTGCTCCATCGTTGCGATATCCTGGTGAAAACGTTCACCCTGTTCATCACTAACCATACCACAGTTGTCAGGAAAGAAATTGAGATGGGAATCAAGGAAATGGATCTTTAGAGACATATTGCAGCCAAGTTTCTGATACTGCATCAGCATGTCTTCTACTAGTTCCTTGTAGTTTTCTGCCCTAACATTCCCAAGAAAGTTTGACGATACTAGGCGAAAAGCATTCCATGCTTGTTTCACATCACCCTGCAGCAAGTTGTTGAACCAGTCATTTTTGAAGAGCTCTCGAATCTGAGGACCCACAAAAACTCCCTCTTTAATCTTTGCTTCGCTGAGTCGAGGGAATTTTTCATGCAGGTATCAGAAAGCTGGCGAAGTGCGATCCATGGCTTTCATGACGTTTTTCATCAAACCTAGTTTGATGTGAAGAGGTGGTAGCAGGATTTTGTGAGCCTCAACCAGAGCTGGGTGCTGGATATTCTTCTCTCCAACTGTTACATTTTGTCTGCGATTCCATTCCTTCCGCAAGTAGTGCCAATCCCTTGCTCGGCTATCCAACTCACATAAGAAACACATGTATTTATATATCCCTGCTGCAGTCCCATTAAAAGGGCAACTACCTTCAAGTCACCACAGAGGTGCCAGCTGTACTTGTTATAGTTAATGGAAGTCAGTAGATGCTTTAAGTTATCGTATGTCTCTTTCATGTGGACGGCATGCGCTACTGGAATAGATGGAAGACAGTTTCCATTGTTCAAAAGCACAGCCTTCAGACTCAGTTTCGAAGAGTCTGTAAATAGTCTCCAGTCTTGTGGGTCATGAGTGATTTTAAGGCATTCATGAGGCTTTCAATATCGGAACAGAATACCAGATTACTTTCCTTTCCGACTGTGTATAGTACACTGCTGACGTCAGCAACCGTCTGGCAGTAGTATTGCATTGCATCAGAAAATGATGCAGTCAACTCTGGATGATGTGTGCATGCTGGTATTATGCAATGTAATGCAATATTACATCATTCAAGGCTTATTTGGGATGATGTTGATGTCCTACTGGATAAATTTACACGGTGAAACGTCAAAAATGAACTACATGCAATATCTTCAAAATGAGAACCAATAATTTTTTTTATGTTATATTCGTGTTCAGCTCACCAAGATACTACAGATTAGGGCCTTTTAAAGTCAGTAACGATTTCAGTGTTGACCAGTGATAGGAGAAAGCCGACAGTCGCATGGTCCGGAACAATGTATCCTTGAAAGATATTAGCAAAAGACTGGAGTTAGGGCATATCAACAGAGAGGTTCCAATAAAGACAAAAGTAACCCAAATGTCCTTAAGTTCAGAGCAGGCAGAGCTTAAAGATTACGAATTACCCCTGCCTACTGATAACCAAATTAATATGGATAAAATACAGCCTCTAAAATTCTTGTATATAAATGCTAGAAGTCTAAAAAATAATATGGGAGAGTTAGAATACATAGCACTAAATGAGAGGATAGAAATGATTGGTTTCTCAGAGACATGGTGGAAGTAGGACAACCAGTAGGACACTGATATCTTGGTACAAACTATACCATAATGATAGAGCAGATCAAATTGGTGGAGGAGTTGCACTCTGTTAGAGAGGGCATTGCAAAGGATTAAAGTCTTGCAGGCAACAAAATACACTGTAGAATCTCTATGGATTGAAGTCCTGTATAAAAAGGGAAAGGGGAAAGCGATGGCAGTGGGGGTGTAATATTGACTGCCTGGCCAGAATGAACAAATGGATGATATGCTCAAAGAAATCAGGGAACCTTGCAAAAGTTACATCACAGTAATAATGGGTGATTTCAATTACCCCAGTATCGAATGGGTCAGTGTCACTGCAGGACATATTAGGGAGATAAAGTTTCTAGATGAAATAAATGTTTCTTGGAGCAGCTGGTTCATTAACAGACAAGAGGGGAAGCCATTTTGGTCCTAGTCCTTAGCGGGGAACACAAGACCTGGTGCAAGAAATAAGGGTGTTAGAGCCACTTGGCAATAGTGATCATAGCATGATCACGTTTGATTTAATAAATGGATGGACGGCAAAGAAATCCACAGTACTACCTGTTAACTTTCAAAAGGGAGACTATGATAAAATGAGGAAAATAGTTAAGAAAAAACTAAAAGGAGCAGTTGCAAAGGTTAAAGATTTACACCAAGCATAGGTGATGTATAAAAATACTATCTTGGAAGCCCAGACCAGCTGTATTCCACACTTTAAGAAAAGTGGAAGGAAGTCCAAAAAACTGCCAGGATGGTTTGAAGCTACTGTTGCCAAAAAAACATCTTTCAGGAAATGGAAAGAGCCAAATGACGAAAACTGGAAGAAACGTTAAGTACTGGCAAGTTAGATGTAAAGCAGTCAAAGAGAGATTTTGACAAGAAGCTTGCTGTGGAAGCAACAATGCATAATGAAGACTTTTTCAAGTACATTTGTAGCAAAAAAAATTAGATGATAGAGGGGTAAAATGGGCACTAAGGAGGTATAAGGCCATAGCGGAGAGACTGAATGAATTCTTTGCTTCGGTCTTTACTGAGGAAGATGTAGGGATGTTGCCCATGACTGAAATGGTATTTACAGGTGATGCCACAGAAGAATTGAAAGAAATATCAATACACCGGGAAGATGTATTACAACTATTTGATAAAATGAAGAATAGCAAATCACCTGAACCGGATGGTATACATCCAAGGGTGTTGAAAGAACTAAAATATGAGATTGCAGACCTACTTTTAGTAATCTGTCAACTATCATTAAAATCATCTGTAGTACCTGAAGATTGGAGGATGGCCAAAGTAACACCAATTTTTAAAAAGGGTTCCAAGGGTGATCCAGAAAATTAGACAGGTGAGCCTGACGTCAGTACTTGGAAAAATGGTAGAAACTATTATAAAAAACAAAATTACCAAACATGTAGATGGTCATGGCTTAATGGGAGACAGCCAACATGGCTTTAGCCAAGGAAGGTTTTGTCTTACTAATCTGTTATGCTTTTTTGAAGGTGTGAATAAACAGATACACTGTTATCAACGGACTCACCTTTGTCTATCTGGATTCTCAGGAAGCCTTTGACAAGGTCCCTCATGAAAGGCTCTTGGCGAAATTTAAAAGTCATGGGATAGGAGACAGTTTAGTATTGTGGATCAGGAACTGGTTAAAAGACAGAAAGCAGAGGGTAGGGCTAAATGGCCAATTTTCAAAATGGAGGAAGATGAATAGTGGAGTACCCTAGGGATCTGTGCTGGATCTGCTACTTTTTAACATATTTGTAAATGACCTGTAAATGGAAATAAGGAGTGAGGTAATCAAATTTGCAGATGAGACAAAATTATTCAACGTTGTTAAAACCCAAGAGGATTGTGAAAAATTGCAAGAAGACATGAATAAATTGGAAGACTGGATGTTCAAATGGCAGATGAAATTTAATGTGGAAAAGTGCAAAGTTATGCATCTAGGAAAGAACAACCCAAACTATGGTTACACGATGCAAGGTTCCATATTAGGAACCACCACCCAGGAAAAAGGTTTAGGCGTCATGAATAGCACGTTGAAACCCTCTACCCAGTGTGCAGCGGTGGCCAAGAGAGCAAATAGAATGCTAGGAATCATAAAGAAAGGAATGGAAAATAAAACAAACAATATTATAATGCCTCTCTATCGTTCCATGGTGCGGCCGTACCTTGAATATTGTGTCCGTACCTTGAATATTGTGCCATTCTGGTCATCATATCTTAAAAAAGAATATAGCATTATTAGAAAAGGTACAGAGAAGAGCCACCAAAATGGTAAAGAGGATGGAAGGATACCCCTATGAGGAGAGGCTAAAAAGGTTAGGGCTCTTCAACCTGTTAAAGAGACTGCTGAGAGGAGATATGATAGAGGTCTATAAATTAATGAATGGAGTGGAACGTGTAAACATAGATCGATTGTTTACGCCATCAAAATATAAAAGGACTACGGGACATGCAATGAAGCTATAGTGTTAATCTATTTAAGACTAATAAGAGAAAATATTTTTTCATTCAATGCGTTATCAAACTCTAGAATTTGTTACAAGAGGATGTGGTAAAAGCTGTTAGTGTAGCTGGGTTTAAAAAAAAAGGTTTGGGCAAGTTCCTGGAGGAAAGGTCCATAAACCATTATTAAACGGAACCCAGGAAATCCACTGCTTGCCACAATACAAACACTGTGGAACCTGTGTCCTTTGGGGAAACTGCTAGGTACTTGTGACTTAGATTGGCCACTGTTGGAAACAGGATACTGGGCTTGATGGACCTTACTCTGACCCAGGATGGCATATCTTATCTTCTTATGACATTTAGCACAGTAAGGCTCTGGATCTTAACCTTTTCTAACTAACCGTTGTTCTTTCTTGCACACAAAACGTGCTGCCATATCCCTACCCCCATATTCTCCAGGAACAAGCAGGAAGTCAGTTCTCACATGAGTGACGACAGCACAGACGGAGCCCGCGTGGAGTATTTCCCCAGCTTTCAAAGAAAGCCTTTGGGAATGCCACCATGCATGCATGGTCCTCTTCCCACCCAAGGGTGCCATCTTACTTGGTCTCCCTTTTTCTGCGGAGCCCTTCGGATGTGCATCTCATCCCTGGAAAAAGTTTCTCTATGCCAGCCAGTTTTCTGCTTCCGGCCTTTGCCGGTCCTCTTCCTGCCTCTCGAGCACCTCTGCTTCAGCCTTGGTCTCTGTTTTTTTTCCTTTTTGTGTTTCACCGCAATTTGTGCTCTTTTTAGCCGCTGGCTGCGATGAGGATCTTCGACCTCGCAGGGGTCCTTTATCCCCCAATGGCCTCCGGTTTTAAGAAATGTGATAGGAGTTCAAAAAACATGTCGCTCACAGACATCTATGATTGTTGTCTCAGGTGTCTAGGAGCTGACAGTGACTTGGAGCTATGCTCCCTCTGTAAGATGATGTCCTCAAAGGTCAACCAGAGTCGTAAGCAGAAGCTGGATGATCTCTTCCATAAGGCAGCCCCGGTATCCTCGGTAGCCTCCCGCTCTTTGACCCTGCAACCCCTGGAGTCTCACAAGGCCCCTCCCCAGGCCTGGCAGCACTCTGACCAAGGGTCGTCTGAACGCGAGCGGAAGAAGAAGAAGGCCACAAGGACTCTTTCGGGGGCGCCAGACAAGCGTGAGAGATCCCGCGCCCCATCTCTCAGCCCCCCTCGGCAAACTTTGGAGTCGGAGAGGGAGCAGCCCAGTAAGGTACCTCAACCCGATGCGGAGGCCTCCGGCGAAGGTGCCCAGTCTTCCGCGGGTCATCCTGGTGAGGACTACCTCTCCTCCTCGACACCCAACCTGGCCACTCCGGCGTTGGTGTTGCAGGGCCCCACTACTGAGTGGGAGGCCTGAATGCTGGCCTTGGAATGCAGTGTTTCTGCGATTCTCGCTGCCCAGCAGGCTCTTGTGCCTGGCCCCGCCGGCACAGGCCTCGAGACCGCAGGGACCTCAACCTCGAGGACTACTCGGGCCGCTGCAGTGACCCCCGAGAGCCAGAAGCCTCGTGAGGATCCTTGGCATGTGGCTTGATATCCATCCAGGTCCTCGGGCGCGAGATCTTCTCGGGCAAACGCATCCAGCTCTGGGCAGGCTTCGGGTTCGGGAGCCCGGTGTGGGTCACCTACTCATCTCGAGCCGCCCGACCTCGAGTCCTCCACAGACTACTCAGTAGGAGTACAACGGGGAAATCTCCCCAGAGACAGTGTCCCACCGAGACCTCCCCTCCCCTCAGACCCCTCTCCGCCGACCCAGAGGCTGTGGTCACCTCCTGAGGACATCACCTTTCTGAAGTTCATCCGGGACATGGCACGGGCCCTGGTGCTCGCCACCGAGTCTGAGGAGGAGCCCCGCGCGGAGGAGCTCAATATTCTTCAACATGAAGCCTCTCCGAAGGAAGAGCTCTTTGTGCCTGTTTCTCCCATTCTCCAGGAACAAGCAGAAAGTCAGTCCTCACTTATGGGTGACTTTGGCATTGACGGAGCCCATACAGAGCAATTCCCCAGCTTTCAAAGAAAGTCTTTGGGATTGCTACAACACATGCGTGGTCCTCTTCCCGGCCAAGGGTGCCATCTTGCTCAGTCTTTCTTTTTCCGCGGACAAGGAGCGGCCCCGCAAAGTACCTCGCACCGATAATAGAGGCTTTCGGCAAAAGAACCCGGTCTCCTGAGGGCCATCCCGGCGAGTACCCCCTCTCCTCCTCGATGCCTGACCCAGTGACCCCGGGGTCGGCGTCATAGGGCCCTACGCCCATGTGGGAATCCCGCATGCTGGCACTAGAGCACAGCGTTTGTGCATTCATCGCTTCCCAGCAGGTGCTCACAGTCAGCTTTGCTGACTGTCAGACGGCTGCCTGGGTGAGAATCTTCACAGTCTTGGCAAGTGCATATATCTATATGATTTGCAAGGGATTGTGGGCAATGCAGTTCATTCACACCAGACACAGCTGCTCACAATAATTAGTTGTGCTTTTGGGTATAGCCAATAAGATATTTATTTATGGGGTTATTTCTCCCAACACAGATATGCTTGGTAGCACATAAATCAGGTTACTTGCTTTCAGTGTTAAACTTGAAAAAAACAAAACCAGGAAAACAACATTTGAACTTGTCAGGCATTAGCTAATGTTTTCTTAGCATATATCAAACAACAAACGAAAAGCCACAAAGAAAGAAAAAAACTGTTCTTTTCAGGTTAACTTCTGATAACTTCCCACATAGATTCAGAAGTGATTCTCTCCTAGCTCACAAGCAATTAGGTAAGGCTCAATTGCTAGCAGTTATCCAGCTGAAACCCCTTAGCTGGCTTGCTTTCTACTGTGTGGGTCAAATCCTGCTTCAGGAGCTTTTCTGAGTAGATTAAAGAACAAGTTTGTATTTCTTTGTGATGGTTGCTGTACTTTATAACAGAAAATCACCAAAGGAGTTTGGACAGAGAGCAGTCCATATAAACACATTCTTCATCTGCAATCATTCCCCCTTCTTCAACAAGCATGGGTTCAATATCATGGATTGGCACAGATGAATCTCTCAATGGAGCACTTTCAGGAGAATACTTGTTTCCCTGCTGTCTTTCAAGGTTATAGCTAGGGCATAGATCAGTGTTCATACCTGAGCTTCCATTGCTGTTAGAGTTCCTCTCTATATAGCCTGGCCAGTATGTAGTCCAGTTCTTATGTCCAGCCTTCCAATCCAGATCCCTGGACACTGGATCTCTCTTCACATACCTTCTGGCACAGGTCTTAGGGTCCCTTCCACGTGCAGCCGTCTCCCTCACAGGTAGCGTCTGGAGTTTCCTAGCTCTGCAGCACCATTCCTCTGGCTTTCCCCAGTCCAATGGTGTATGCTGGCCCTTGAAATGCCTCCCAGTATACGTACTGCTCTGGACTCTTCTAGACCTCTCAAAGGCTTTTCTCTTCCTTCTTCCAAAGGGTTTCTTTCCTTCTCTGTCCGTCCGGTTTGGCTTCTGCTTCTGATGATCCTTCAGATGAAACTGATGATCAAGCTCAAGCTGATTCTCAGGATAATGAGGATAATTCTCTGTAGAATAAACTCTACCCTTATTCTGTTTAGATGAGTACTCCCCCCTAATACAGCGCAGCTGTGCTGAATCAGGCCCTGCCCTTTGAGATGAGTGCTTAGGGATTACCTCATAGCCCTCCTGATTGAACACACGTTTCCCCACTTCAGCTCCTCTAATGGCTGTTGGAAACCTGGTGCATTCTGGGACTGGTAGTTTTTTATGGGAAAATTCTGTTTTCTTATTTCTACCAGAACTGACAGGTTGCTTGTTCAGAGTCACTTCACCTTTTCTATAGCTCCTTCCTGAGCTATGATAAGCTTCCTTATCACATGACGCGTACCAAGAGTCCGTGGTTCCCTTGCGTGGGATGCCTAAACCAGTCCCGGAAACCCCCGAGAGCCACGGGCCTCGTGAGGGTCCTCTTCTTCGGTCTCGTTCACTTTCCTGTTCCTCGGGGGCAAGATTATCCAGAACCTCCAGCTCCAAGCGGGCCTCGGCGGGACAGGGCAACCTGCCCAGCTCAGATTTCTCCTCTGAGTTCTTGGACTGGGAGTCCGATGGGGACACCTCCCCAGAAACCCGTACACACCCGGACCTTCCATTGGATCCCTCTCTGCCGGCGTCTCAACGGTGTTCGCCGCCCAAAGACACGTCTTTCCTGGAGTTTGTTCGGGACATGGCACGGGCCCTTAACTTGACCACCCAGGCTGAGGAGGATCCTCGAACTGAAGAGCTTTACATCCTCCGATATGAGTCCCCGCCTAGGGAGTCGCTGATGGTCCTGGTTCCTTCTATCCTGTCCAGGCTGCTGCTCTATATGTGGGAGACACCTGCCTCTGTCCCCATTATGAGCAAGCGCCTTGACACTATGTACGAGGTACAGCGTGGCCCTTGGTTCAGAAAGACCCAACTCCCCCACACCTCCATGGTGGTGGAGTCAGCCATGAGGAAGCAGAAGAGTCCAAAGTCACACTCTTCGGTTCCCCCGGGCCGGGAGTCAAGGACCCTTGACGCCCTAGGCCGCAAGGCCTACCAGGGATCCATGCTCTCTTGTCACATTCAAGCATACCAATTATACATGGGTATGTTCTTGTGCAATCTGGCCAAAGAGCTGGGGGGGTTCTCTGCGGGCCTTGAGGGCAAACCTCTTCAGGTTCAGTGCCCTGCTCAAGTCCGTTGCGGATTGTTCAAAATACCTTTCTAGTGCCGCCTACAATCGTTTCGATTTTTCAGCTCGGGTAGCAGCTGCGGGTATCGGGGCCCATCGTCAGGCATGGCTCCTGTCCTCAGAGCAGTGGGTGCAGGAGAAACTCCTGGACGTTCCTTGCCTCGGCGAACAGCTTTTCGGCAAGCCGATGGAGGAGAGAGCCACGGAGATAGAGACGGAGTTCGTCACTCGAACACGTCTCTCGAGCAAGACTTCCACCCTCCCTCGGAAGAAGCAGCAGACTAAAAAGCCTTTCTTCCCTACTGTGGCTACCCGTCATACCCGACCACCCCCACGCCGACCACTCCGGCGTAAGGAAAGTCTGGCCAGGGTCAACGTGAGGCAAAAGGGCCCAAAGCCCAGACCCCAGCTCCACCACAACCCGCACAGGGGTTTTGACGCAAGCCACATAGCCTCTCGCCCTCCGGCGACTCAGCAGTCAGTGGAGGGATGCCTGTCCTCTTTCGCCCATCGGTGGACTTCCATCACCTCGGACGCCTGGGTTATCCGGGTCATGCGGAATGGCTATCGCCTCCTTCTGGACAGGCTTCCCCCTCCCTTCTCCCTGGCGGAGCCGCCTCGACTTCCCGCGCATCAGGTTTTCCTGCAGTGGGAATTAGTCAATCTCCTCGCCCAGTGGGCAGTCAAGAAGGTGCCGTCACATCTCCGAGGTCAGGGCTTCTATTCCCGGTACCTGCTCATCCCAAAGAAGACGGGGGGTCTGCGGCCCATCCTCGACCTCTGAAAGTTAAACAAGTTCTTGGTGCGGGAGAAGTTCAAGATGTTATCCCTTGGCGTTCTGCTGCCCTTCCTTTGGCAGGACGACTGGCTATGATCCTTGGATCTAAAGGACGCTTACGCCCACATTCTGATTCACCCGCAGCACAGGCAGTAACTGCGCTTCAGGGTACGGGGAGAGCCCTTCCAGTACAGGGTGCTCCCCTTCGGCCTCGTGTCCACACCACGGGTCTTCATGAAATACCTCTCCACAGTCGCCGCCTATCTCAGGCATCAGGGCGTGCCAGTCTTCCCCTACCTCGACGACTGGCTCGTCATGGGATCCTCAGTCAAGGAAACTCGCCGGGCAGCATCGCGCACGATTCTTCTAGTTGAGAGCCTGGTCTTCTTGGTCACCTACCCCAAGTCTCACCTCAAGCCGGTGGAGGCTTTAGAGTTCATCAGGGCACACCTTGACACTCAACGGGCAGCCACGTTCCTGCCAGTGGATCGCGCCGACCGCCTCCAAGCCCTGGCAGTTCTGTTCCAGAGCATCCCTCGGGTCACGGCCCGAACTATGCTGCGCCTCCTGGGCCACATGGCTTCTACCGTCCATGTGGTTCCCCACACCCATCTGCACATGCGGACAGCCCAGTGGTGCCTCAGCTCCCAATGGAGTCAGTCCGCCAGCCATCTGAAGGACTCCATAAGGGTCACCCACAGCCTTCGCTTATCCCTGGATTGGTGGAAGAACCCCCGCAACCTTCTCCAGGGTTGTCCTTCCAGACCCCGCAGCACGACCTGGTACTAATAATGGATGCCTCCCTGCTGGGTTGGGGTGCCCACTGCATTGCACTAGGCATGCAGGGGAAGTGGTTGCCAGAAGAGTAGCAGCAGCAGATCAACTTGCTTGAGCTCCAGGCGATTCAGTGGGCCCTTGAGGTCGGTGCTCGTACAGACCGACAACCGCGTGGCGATGTTCTACTTCAACAAGGAGGGGAGGACTGGATCATGTTCCTTTTGTCGGGAAGGGGTCCTTCTATGTTCCTTTGCCTCCCACCGGGGGATGATCCTCAGGGTGGTCTATCTCCCGGGCCAGGAGAATGTCCTAGCGGGACAGGCTCAGCAGAATTCTCCGCCTTCACGAATGACGGCTGGATCCGGGGGTGGCCAGTTAGCTGTTACTTCGATGGGGGACTCTGGCGATGGACCTGCCAGCCCACTAAACACTCAGTTCCCCTGCTTCTGCGGGCCGGTACCGCATCTGAGCAGGGAGTGCCCTTATGTGTTCCTTCTGAGCTAGTTTATGTTTATTAGATTTGATATACCGCTGAGGAAAGTACATCACAGCGGTTTACATGGTAAAAAATAGGCTCAGAAAAGGAAAGGAAGTTACAATATGAGACAGGAAAGCAAACGAGCAGAGTCATACAACAGGACAGGACGGGGAGAGGAGGGGAGGACAGAGAAGAGTGGGTCACACAAAGCGATCGGACAGGTCGAAGGCACGGGCAAAGAGGTGAGTCTTGAGGTTTTTCTTAAAAGTAGAGTGTTCAGATTCAAGTCGGATAGAGGAAGGCAGGGAATTCCACAGGGCGGGGGCCAGGAAGAAAAATGCAGATGAGCGGGTGGACTGGAGTCGAGCAGTGGAGGGTGAGGGAAGGTAGAGGCGGTTGAGGTGGAAAGAACGGAGTGAGAGAGCGGAGGCATGTAAGCGTACAAGATTGAACAAATACTGAGGTGTGCGGGTGTGAATGACTCGGTGAAGAAGTACCAGGATTCTCCGGCGTGCTCTATGCCTTCCCTCCCACTCCTCTAATTGCGAGGACCTTCCTCAAGGCTCAGCGGGACCGGGCATCGCTGATCCTCCTAGTTCCCTCATGGCCTTGGCAGCCCTGGTTCCCGCTCCTTCTCTGGCTATCATCGGAGCCTCAAGTTACTCTGGGCTGTGCCCTGGGCCTGCTAACACAGGAGGGGGGGTGCGGGTGCTGCACCCGAACCTGGCCTCCTTATACCTCACAGCCTGGCGGCTGAACAGTTTTTTCTAGCCCCGCTGGGCCTCCCGGAAGAGGTCAAGGAGATTCTCCTTGCGTCAAGGAAGACCTCGATTAGGTGAGCCTAAGTCTTCAAGTGGCGGTCTGGTGCTCAGGGCTCCAGGTCGATCCCTTCTCCTGCTCCACTCAGTTGGGTCCTTCAGTACCTCCTCCATCTCTCGAAGGAAGGTCTGAAGTCAAACTCCGTCGGGGTACATCTGAGCGCCATCTCGGCGAATCACCACCTTGTCGAGGGAAAGCCCCTCTCGGGCCATCCGTTGGTCTCCCACTTTATTCGGGGTCTCTTATTGTCCAAGCCTCCTATTCAATCGCCCCCGACTGAATAGGACCTGAACGTAGTGCTCATGCAGCTCACGCGCTCGCCTTTTGAGCCAATGGAGACATGTTCGTTTTGACACCTCTCCTGAAAGGACACTGATACCTGGGTACAAACTATATTATAATGATAGAGCACTACTACTACTGAGCATTTGTATAGCACTACAAGTCGTACTCAGCGCTGCACAGACATGTAAGAAACAGTCCCTGCTCATCAGAGCTTACAATCAAGTCAAGAAGGCAACACAGAAAGTGTAGACAGGGATAAAACAAGGGGGAAAGGTAAAGAAACAAGGAGATCAGGTGAGTCAAAATCCAAAAGCAGCAGCGAAGAGGAGTTTTCAGCCTGGATTTGAAAAGGGTCAGAGAAGGTGCCTGGTGTACAGACACAGGTAGTTCCAGGCGTAAGGCAGCGACAAGTTTTCACCATCAAGGCCATATTCTTAGCTGAGGCCCTAACCAAATCATGTAATGCATCAGCCAAAATAGCTGAACCCAACTCCAGCCTGGCTGCTTCCAACAAAGCCCCATAAGGTTCCTCTTAAGCCTTTTGGTAGCATCTGTGATCATCGCAAACATGATCAATCAATGTATGCCCCACAGCTCATCACCTGCAGGACTAGAGCAGATAGCTTGAAGGACTGTTTCAGTAGAATTTCCAGCTTGCAATCCTGAGAGTCCTTTAACACAGCTCTGCCTTCCATGAGACTAGTGGTCTTTTTGGTGACAGACGTCACTAACTCATCCACTTTTGGAAGCTTCACGAGTTTCTTCTCACTTGGCAAAATGACAAAAGTGAACTGCAGGTGCTACATCTAGAGATTGCCACGCCACCATGATTAAATTTTCGATGGCTCTATGTAGCAGAAAGAAGGCTTCAAGATACCTTTGAGCAAAGATTCTCCCACAAATTATGTCCCACCGCTTTGACCCGGTGAAAAGCGGGATATAAATACAGTTAAATAAATAAATAAATTCATCCCCGCGAGGGATTCTTCTACGATCTTCAAGGCCACCAGGGTCTGGAAGATAAGAGACAACAATTCATCCCATGATGGCAAGGAACTTCCATAGGGATCTTTCCCCATCATATCTACTCAGCCTCAAGGTCTTCACCCAGGGTTCCATCCCATGGTTCCAAAGATCCTTCCAAACAATCCTCAGACTCTTTAGAGAGAACAGAGACCTAGTCCTCCAATCCTCCTCTGGTTCTGTCATGGCTGTTTTGCCCTGGAAGCAGACCCTCACCTGGAACAAGTCCTTGCTATGGCCCCTGCCCTACGTAAGGTAAAAGGCCTGATGTAACAGCACAAATTCAGGGAAAAGGAGAGGTTATCGGGCCCAGAGCAGATCAAATTGGTGGAGGAGTTGCACTCTGTTAGAGAGGGCATTGAGTCACAAAGGATTAAAGTCTTGCAGGCAACAAAATACACTGTAGAATCTCTATGGATTAAAATTCTGTATAAAAGGGAAAGGGGAAAGTGATGGCAGTGGGGGTGTAATATTGACTGTCTGGCCAGAATGAACAAATAGATGATGAAATGCTCAAATAAATCAGGGAAGCTAACAAAAGTTACAGAACAATAATAATAATGGTGGATTTCAATTACCCTGGTATTGACTGGGTCAGTGTCACGGGAGGACATGCTAGGAAGATAAAGTTTCTAGATGAAATAAATGACTGCTTCTTGGAGCAGCTGGTTCATGAACCGACCAGAGGGGAAGCCATATTAGACCTAGTCCTTAGTGGAACACCAGATCTGGTGCAAGAGATAAGGGTGTTGTGGCCACTTGGCAATAGTGGTCATAGCATGATCTTGTTTGATTTAATTAATGGAGGAAGGATAGTAAGGAAATCCTCAGTAGTACCTTTTAACTTTTGAAAGGGAGACTATGATAA
Organism: Ichthyophis bannanicus; assembly: GCA_033557465.1. NCBI lineage: Eukaryota > Metazoa > Chordata > Amphibia > Gymnophiona > Ichthyophiidae > Ichthyophis > Ichthyophis bannanicus. The sequence continues at coordinate 214,982,710 of CM066037.1, forward strand.
AATGAGGCAAATAGTTAAGAAAAAGCTAAAAGGAGCAGTTGCAAAGGTCAAAGACTTACATCAAGCTTGGGTGTTTAAAAATACTATCTTGGAAGCCCAGACCAGCTGTATTCCATGCTTTAAGAAAAGTGGAAGGAAGTCCAAAAAACTGCCAGCATGGTTTAAAGTTGAGGTCAGAGAGGCGGCTGTTGTCAAAAAAGCATCTTTCAGGAAATGGAAAAAAGAGCCAAATGACGAAAACTGGAAGCAGCACAAATCACTGGCAAATTAAAAGCACTGATAAGGCAGGAAAAGAGAGAATTTGAGAAGAAACTTGCCTTGGAAGCAAAAACAGGTAATAAAGACTTTTTCAAGTGCATTCGTAGCAAAAAACCTATGAGAGAGTTATTTGGACCATTAGATGATAGAGGGGTCAAAGGGGCAATAAGAGGGGACAAGGCTATAGCAGAGAGACTGAATGAATTCTTTGCTTCGGTCTTTACTGAGGAAGATGTAGGGATGTTACCCATGACTGAAGTGGTATTTAAAGGTGATACTGCAGAGGAATTGAAAGAAATATCGATATACCGGGAGGATGTATTACATCTATTTGATAAACTGAAGAGTAGCAAATCACCTGGACTGGATGGTATACATTCAAGGGTGTTGAAAGAACTGAAATATTAGATTGCAGACCTGCTGTTAGTAATCTGTGAACTATCATTAAAATCATCTGTAATACCTGAAGATTGGAGGATTGCCAAAGTAATGCCAATTTTTAAAAAGGGTTCCAGGGGTGATCCGGGAAACTACAGACTGATGATCCTGACGTCGGTACCGGGAAAAATGGTAGAAACCATTATAAAGAACAAAATTACTCATGTAGATAGTCATGGCTTAATGGGAGACAGCCAACATGGTTTTAGACAAGGAAGATCTTGTCTTACTAATCTGTTATGTTGAAGGTGTGAATAAACAGGTAGACAAAGGTGAGTTGGTTGTAATATATTTGGATTTTCAGAAAGCCTTTGACAAGGTCCCTCATCAGAGACTTTTCGCAAAACTAAAATGTCATGGGATAGGAGGCAGTGTACTGTTGTGGATCAGGAACTGGTTAAAAGATAGAAAACAGAAGGTAGGGCTAAATGGCCAATTTTCCCAGTCGAAAAAGGTGAATAGTGGAGTACCCCAGGGATCTCTGCTGGGTCAGCTGCTTTTTGACATATCCATAAATGCCCCGGAAAAGGGAATAACGAGTGAGGTTATCAAATTTGCAGATGAGACAAAACTATTTAAAGTTGTTAAAACCCAAGAGAATTGTGGAAAATTGCAAGAGGATCTTGATAAATTGGAAGACTGGGCATGCAAATGGCAGATGAAATTTAATGTGGACAAGTGCAAAGTTATGCACCTAGGAAAGAACAACCCAAATTATGGTTACATGATGCAAGGTTCCATATTGGGAGCCACTACCCAGGAAAAAAATTTAGGTGTCATCGTGGATAACATGTTAAAACCCTCCGCCTAGTGTGCAGCGGCGGCAAAGGGAGCAAATAAAATGCTAGGTATCAGAAGGAAAAGAAATGGAAAATAAAACAAAGGATATTATAATGCCTCTGTATCGTTCCATGGTACGACTGCACCTTGAATATTGTGTACAATTCTAGTCGCCGTATCTTAAAAAGGATATAGCATTATTAGAAAAGGTGCAGAGAAGAGCCACCAAAATGGTAAAGGGGATGGAAGGATACTCCTATGAAGAGAGGTTTAGAAGGTTAGGGCTCTTCAACCTGGAAAAGAGACGGCTGAGGGGAGATATGATAGAGGTCTATAAATTAATGAATGGAGTGGAACGGTTAAACGTAGATCGATTGTTTACGTCGTCAGAATATAAAAAGACTAGGGGACATGCAATGAAGCTACAGGATAACCTATTTAAGACTAATAAGAGTAAATATTTTTTTCACTCACCGTGTAATCAAACTCTGGAATTTGTTACCAGAGGATGTAGTAAAAGCTGCTAGTGTAGCTGGGTTTAAAAAAGGTTTGGGCAAGTTCCTGGAGTAAAGGTCCATAAACCATTATTAAAAGGGACCCGGGATATCACTGCTTGACCCAATACAAGCATTGAGGAACCTGTGTCTTTTGGGGAGACTGTTAAGTACTTATGGCCTAGATTGGCCACTGTTGGAAACAGAATACTGGGCTTGATGGACCTTAGTCTGACCCAGTATGGCATATCTTATGTTCTTAAAAAGTAGGAAGACTAGGGGACATACAATTAAGCTACAGTGCAACCCATTTAAGACTAATAAGAGAAAATACGTTTTCACTCAACGCATAACCAAACTGTGAAATTCGTTACCGGAGGATGTGGCAAAAGTTGTTAGTGTAGCTGGGTTTAAAAAAGGTTCAGACAAGTTCCTGGCAGAAAAGTTCATAAACCATTATTCCTTATCGTTTCTCCGGGCCCGTCCAGGAACAAGTGGGTTGTCAATCTTCTCCAGCAACTGAGGACTGAATCTCAAACTTTGAAGAGCTGGCATCTGGCTCCCTCTGCTGGTCACTGTCAGTCTTTTCAGTCCTCAGCAGCTGAAGGACGTGTTCCTGGATGGCTCCCCCCTTCAGATTTTTAAGGCTAAACAAATTTTATTTCTTTTGGTTTCTTTTCGGTGTTTACCGAACCAGGGATCCTAGCAGGGTTCCTTCCAGTAGCGCTTGCTGCCGACAGCTTTTTTGAGGCGCTCAGAGGCACGGAGCTGAAGAGGCAGAGCCTGTCTCAGATTTCAGCTCCATATGGTAGAGCAGAGCGCAGAGAGGTGCTGGGAGCCCCAGATACCTACCTGCGGCCTCCGGTGCTCAGCTTCCTTCCCCACTAGCAGTGGGTGTCAAGAGCTGAAAGAAAAGATTCTGTTCGCTTTAAGGTGGGTCCCTTTTTTCAGCTTGTTAGTGCTTTTGTGTGTGCCGGCGGCCATTTTCTTTCTTGTCATTTGGCTTGGTTTTTCCTGCGGCACTTCTGAGGGGCCGGTTTCCCGATGCCTTGTTCTTTCCCATCAGGGTTTGCTGGGGCTTAACGTGGATTTGATCTGGTCCGCTTGGCATAAGGGCCTCTCGGGCTTCGGGTCGTCCTTAGCAGCGGGCCTTCCCGGCGGTTCTTTTTTGGCGGGAACGGCAGTCCGGGCGGCTGCAGCGCTCTTAGCCTGGTCTCTTCAGCATGGGTAACTGCTGGCATGGCGAAAGGGGCGAAAGATCTCCTGTTCCGGGGTACAGGGAGGAAATCCTTGCCTTTGAAGTCAGTTTGTCTGTCCTAGCAGGGCAGCTAAAAATCTGCATGAGTGAATACCTAAATAAAGGACGGGGCACGGCTCATATTTTCATACTGCTACTGTTGGTGATTAAAGGTCAGCGTTAGTGCTGGGTACCTCCGATGCGGTAGCCGTTTTGCTCCTTTTGGTTCTACCGGCAGAGCCTGCCTCACCAAAGAATTACTCTCTGGAGCAGAGGGATCATCCCTGGGGGTCCCAGTGGCTTTCTTTTTTCCTTGCGTGTGTAGCTCGAGCTCATCTGTGCTGTAAGTTCTGTTTTTATTTATCTACCTGCACATTTTTTTCTCTCATGTTCCTTGCTATCTTACAGCAATTTTTATGGTTTCTGGTGGCCACAGTGTAGTGCAACAGACACAGCCAGTGCCTGTAAGACCCGAGGGTCACAGGTTCAAATCCCAGCTGGGGCTCCTGCCAACCCAGTCCCCATAGTTTTCCTATGTATCGGTCTTTAGCTTCTTTTGTTTATGCCGATGGCTAGTTTTCCAATTGTTTGTCTTTGGTTTCTTCCCTCCTTCCATTTTGGTGGGAAGTGGATCTCTAAATGACTTCCTATCTGGCTCTTGCCTTGGGAATAACATTTTTCAAATGTACTGGGCGCTTTCTGTGTTTCAACGGAATCCACTGCTCCATTTCATAGGGTGTAGTGTTTCTATGCAATTTGTCAATTCCATTATGGTATTTTTCTTTTACATTAAGTGACCCTTCACTTTGCCACGTTTGCTGTCTCCGTTAGGCCTTCGCAGTTTCCTGGGTAAGCCCAGAGTCTTTTACTTTCCGCTAGCTTCAGGCTTCGGATACTGCATTTTTTTCGTTGGAATTTTTTCCTTTGTGGGTTCTTCATGCGTCTCTTCACATTCCTATTTCTAGGCTATGGGTTATATACCAGTACCCTTTTTGGCCTTGGTTCATTTCCTTATTGCTTGATCTAGGGGGTTGATTGCCTTCATTACTTTTCTGGGCATATTTCCTCGCTTTTGTATACATTTAATAGTGACCTTTCTATAGTTCAGTTCTGTATCGAGGAGGGCAGTTTCGTTGTTCCCTGCTGGAATTGACTGTTTATGGCCCTTGCAACATAGGTGCATCAAATCCGAACCCCATGGACCTGTGGGTTCGCGGAGCCCATAAGCCATCTACATAGGTACTTATAGGTGGACTTAAATCTCCGGTCCAGTTTCTCAATTCTGTGTTTTTGGTTGGACCATTGATCCCCGCTCCAAAGCTACCGTCAGTGATAGCTATGGTAAAGGGGAGACTAAGTCTTTTTTAACCATACAGCAGTGACCATTCATAATTGCCGGAATTACGTCTCGTCAGGGATCCTTTTCCTGAATGGCACGGTGTTGGCAACACCTGCTGGAATAGTTTCTCTCCCTTTTTGGCCTTCCTGGTGGCCTCCACTGGGTCTTTAGCGGATTCGCTTCTTCACGGCTTCAGGTCGGACCGCAGGTGCTCCCTGTGCGCAGGATGAAGCGTCCGCTGGTCGGGGGGGAATCAGAATGCACGGAGGCTTCCTTCTGGAGGGTCCGGATTATAGGTCGCTTGTTTCCACTGCCACAAAGAGAGCTAGACTCTTTTACGATTGCCTAAGGTGGATGTATTCGGGGCGACCGTAGCTCAGTACCCCGCTAGGTAGCAGGTGCTGCTGCTCTACAGCACCTGCGGGATAGTAGGTTGCAGTCTCGATTGCAACTGGCTTTTGCGTCTGGGGTTCTGTCGCTGAGGCGGCTGTTGGTGTGGCTTCTGTTTCCAGACGCTCTGTTCAGTAGGTTCGGGGGGCTTCTCGTCCCCGCTCCGGGCCGGTGGCTAGGGCTCATCTTGAGTCAGCGGCGCCATGGGTAGCTGATCCCTGCTACGCTCTAGTGCGTTTGTCCCGACGTCCATAAAGTCGGTGTTCGAGTTCCATGTCGGGATTCTTCCGGCCGGTTAAGCAGCGGGTCGACATCTCGTCATCGATGCAGCTTCTTTTGCTTCTCCGAGCGTCGACGGCGTGGTTCCATCCGCGACTCCTCGGTTCCATGGCGACGCACTTCGTCCGCGTGCTGTGGGCGAGGATCCCCCTACGGATGTTACAGCGAGCGTTGTTCTCGCGCTAGTCTCCTCAACACTTCCCCTGGCATGCCGGTTGCTCCGGTTGGATGCCATTTCTGACGATCTCCAGGGGTGCCTGGCTCCGGTTCCTCTAAGTGTGCCTTTCCCTTGCGTCAGCCCGACTAGGAGATGGTTAGGCCGAATGCCAGTCTCATCCGTTCAGGGGGGAGTGCATGAGTAGCCTACAGGTTTCGACAACTACCTCATACCCAAAAGGTCACGGGTTCCATTCCCACTAGCACTCCTCGTGACCTTGTTTCAACTTACTTTACAGCTCGTTGGCTGGCAACCTTAGTTCACGGGTCTTACCCGTCAGGACTCCGGACTTCTTCCCTAACTCTCGTAGGGTTCCGGGAAGTGTTCTAGCGCTACAGAATTTTTCTTCCCCTGCTTCCAATCGAACTGGTGAGTGTGGTTTTTTCTCGTACTTGGCTGTGGCTTAGTATGCCTGTGTGTGGGAGTTCTTTCTGCTTCATATCGTTGGCACGGAAAGAGCGTCTCTGAGCATATGCTGAAGGCAGTTTTGGTTTAGCGCTGTATTTCCAGGGGACGGTGCACAACCGTCGACTGTCCCATCTTGCGATAAGGAAGATTGCTAGGGATCTGCTCCATACAGTTAGTCCGCACCCCGTCTGGCTGCACAAAGATGGACTTTTATATTTGAGTTCAACTAGCACCTGGTACTATGGAATACAGCTCTCATTCCGCAGGGGCAATTGGGTCAGCACTTAAGAAGCTGAGAAACTGCAGATAAGTTCCCATTATACCACCTGGTAAAGGCTCCATTTTTAGACCACTGAAGAAAAAAAAAAAATGCAAGCGTGCCGTGTGTCCGACCCGCAGCTGATCGAATTGAAGGGCTTCTGTGTCTGCAGGGCATTTTCCCAAAAAAACGCAAGGCACCTCATCCAGGCTGACTCCACATTCACAGTTTACACTAGCAGTCATCTTGGCTGATGCCGATCACCCGGGCGCCATCTTGAAAGCCCAGCATATGAAGTATGCCTGCTAGAGTCTGAGCCGCTGCTATTGCTGCTAGAGAACTAACCTGACTGCGTGCTTCTGGTTCTCCATTAAGGCATTCGCTATACAATAGCACAGTCTCTCCGTACTGGGGAACTGCTGATAATTGGAATGGGAGCATAGATAGCTTCAAAGGCCAGAGTTCGATTTTGCAACCACTCTCCGCTGAGCTGCCCTTTCCATACGTACCATTCCACCACATAGGGCCGAAATTCAGACATTACCAATCTACCGTAAAATCTTTCGAGCAGTTCAGTACTTTCGTTCCCCTCTTTGCGGGGTAGTTCCACCGTGCTTTTCAATTGCGGCTTGAGGCGTTGCACGACCTCTTTGTCGTCCAAATAGCGATATCTCACTCAGGGGACTTCTTGGACGTTGCCCTTCGGGGGGGGTCTTGTGTCCTTAGCCCTATTGGGTAAGGCTTCCTTTCTGCGTTTGTCAGACTATTCCCTCCTTTCTTCAGAAACTCTTCTCTACATTCTATGTCATTCGGTCCATCTCTCCCCTCGTGTTGGATCGCGGGCGGTCCTTCCAGTGTCGCCGTTCTCCGCTTGCTCCGGAAATGCCCCCGAAAGACCACGTCTTTCCGGGAGTCGGGTCGGTTGTTTCTTTGCCGGGCCTAGGACGAACGCAGCCGCATCTCTGTCGTTCCTGGCTAGTTCGGTGAAACCAGCGATTGGGGTGTCCTTCCGGACGCAGAGAAGGTTCCTCCGGAGGATCTTCGTGCTTATTCTCCACGCAGCCAAGCGACGTCTTGTCGACGTCTCCTGGAGTAACGCCGGTATTTTTTCTCGGGCGGCTCCGTGGTCGTCGCGTCTCCCGTTTGCGGAACATTGCAGGCTGGATATCTTGGTCAGGGGACCTACCTGTGTGGAAGCGTAGGCCGTCCTAGCGGGCCTGTTCGATCCCTCCCGTGGTTAGATACTGCTTTGGTACTTCCCACTTGTTCCTGGACGGGCCCGGAGAAACGATAAGGAAACAGAAATTAGACCTTACCTGCTAATTGTCTTTCCTTGAGTTCTCTCCGGGCCCGTCCAGGACCCACCCAGATTTTTTGTCATATTTCAGTGTGGCGCGGGAGCCTCCGAATACTCTGTTGATGGCGATGGTGTCCGCGCCACGGTTTCTAGAGAGTTGCCTTTTTCACTCGTTGGTTCTTCGCTGCTAGCGACACAAAAAAAAAAAAAACACGAACCCGAACACACAAATGAGCGTACTTGGCGTTTTTGCCTGTTCAGTCATATGGCAGCGGAACTGCTGTGGGTTCGTTCTTCATATCAGCCTCGCCAAAAGCTACTGTTTTTTGTTATCTTCTCTATTGGGTCTAGTTCTTTTGGTTATTGGGCAATACTCTTCATCTGCTTTGTTAAGGTTAGACTGACAGTGACCAGCAGAGGAGCCAGATGCCAGCTCTTCAAAGTTTGAGATTCAGTCCTCAGTTGCTGGAGAAGATTGACAACCCACTTGTTCCTGGACAGGCCCGGAGAGAACTCAAGGAAAGACAATTAGCAGGTAAGGTCTAATTTCTGTTTAAGGAGGACCAGGGAAATCTACTGCTTACCCCGGGATAAGCATTGTGGAATCTATGTACCGTTTTGGGAACCTGACAGATACTTGTGACCTGGATTAGCACTGGAAAAGAGGATACTGGGCTTGATGGACCTTGGTCTGACCCAGTATGGCATTTCTTATGTTTTGTAACCATTTTCTCCTTCCCTCATTCTTGGGGATTTTAACATTCATGTTGATGACCCCCTCTGGCTTTCATGCTCCACAGCTACTTGCCTTTCTTTTCATTTCAACCTCCAGCTGTGTTCTACCACCCTGGCTTACTGCCTCAACCTTGTCATCTTCTCTAACTGCTCATCCTCAAACTTCTCCATCTCAATTGTCATCTGTTAATTTTCATTCTTAACCACACCCCCACCACAAAAATCTTCACCCTTCAGCTCTCTCTATTGCTGTCTCATTTCCTCTCATCTGCTATGTCATCTGAGTCTGTTGATGAAGCAGTCTCTTTTCCTATAATTCTATACTCATCTGCTTTGGATGCTCTCGCTCTTCCCATTCCAAATCCTGTGAGGCATTCTGTACTGCAACTTTGGCTGACCCCAAAATTCGCTACCTATGCCTGCTCTGCTGAACACTTGGCTAAAATCTCATGTTCATGCTGACTTCATACATCTTCATATTCTTACTAACCACCATCTAGTATGCTTTAGCACTGACCAAGGAAGAGTACTATGTCCATCTGACAAATTATTGCCTCTCAGCCTATCTCTTTACCATGCTCAATCTCTCCTCAAAGTGCCTCCACCTTCAGCCATCCTTCGCTTTCTGCCCAAATCTTTGCTGACTACTTCCATACAAGGTTCACAAGATTAGTCTTGAGTTCTTCACTGGGTCACCTCCATATCTCCTTCCCCCACTTCATTCTCAAATTCTCCCTTTATCCCCTGCTACCTTTGCTTTCTTTTCTAAAGCCACTGAGGAGGAAACTTGCACATCTTCTCTGTTCATCCACACTCACTACCTGCTCCTCTAAACCTATTCCTTCCCATCTACTAAGCTCTATCTATCCCATTGTCATTCTCCCATCAGTCATATCCTCAAGCTATTGCTTTCTACTACAGCCATTCCTGCTGCCTTCAAAACACACTGTAGTTACACCACTCCACAGAAAACTTTCCAGTTATCAGCCAGTCTTTTGCATCCAGATTACTTGAACATGCAGTTCATCAAGTCTGTCTTGACTTTTTTTTTCTTCAAGCCATCCTGGACCCACTGCAACCTGGTTTTCATATTCTACATGCTGTAGAAATGACCCTTACCAAAGTCTCCAATGATCTGTTCCTGGCCAGATGTAAGGGCCGTTACTTGATTCTCATCCCTTTTGACACTGTTCATCACCACCTTCTCCTCAATATCCTGTTCTTGCTTGGATTTTGGAGCTCTGTTTTGTATTAGTTCACTTTTTTTTCATCCCATTGTACTTTGCATATGCTCTGATGGATCCCCCTCTGTTCCAATTCCACTTTAAGTCAATATACCCCAGGGATATGTCTTGAGACTCCCTTCTCGTCTCTCTCTCTGAGTTCATTCTCTTGGTAACTTGATCTCCTCCCATGGTTTTCAGTACAATCTTTATACCGCTGACTCTGATTTACCTCTCTACACCTGAAATCTCTCCAGGAATCCAGGCCCAAATCTCAGCCGCCTTGTCTGATGTTGCTGCCTGGATGTCCCGCTGCTGTCTGAAACTGAATATAACCAAGATGGAGCTTCTTATTTTCGCCCTAAACCCTCCCTCCCCCCTTCTCTATTTATGGTGAATAACACTGTCGTCCTCCCTATTTCCCTGACTCGTAACCTTGGTGTTATCTTTGACTCTTCTCTCACTTTCTCTGTGCACATCCAACATATAGCTAATATCTGTCTATTCTTTCTCTATAACATCAGCAAAATGTGTCCCTTCCTCTTGGAACACACTCTCTCATCTCCTCTCTGGACTATTGCAGCCTTCTTTTTGCGGGTTTCCCATTGAATCATCTCTCCCCCTTTCAGTCCATTCAAAATTCTGCGGCATAGGCTAATCTTCAGCCAGCAGCGCTATGCTTACATATGCCCCCTTCTTATGTCTCTCCACTGGCTCCTGTCCATTTTTGTATATAGTTCAAACGTCTCCTATTGACCTAAAGTGCATTCACCCTGCAGTTCTTGATTACCTCTTCTCTTTTCTCTCAACAATCTTCCTTGAGAACTCTACTCTCAGGCAAATCTTTTGTCTGTGCCCTTCTCTTCTACTGTCAACTCCAAAGACTCCGTTCATTCCACATTGCTACCTACACTGTATGCCTGGAAAGAGTATTTGAGTCAATGCATCAGGCTCTATTTCTAGTCTTATTCAAATTCGGGCTAAAAAGACACTTCAAAGCTGCTTTTGGATTCTGACCCTCTTATTCTTCTGTTTAACACCCATGTCTTCATCATTTCTTTCAATTACTACATTACTGCCATGTTTGTTCTGTTGTTGGTCTTGAATAGATTGTAAGCTTTATGGAGAAGGGACTTTCTTTTATGTGTTTATATACAGCATTGTGTATGCCTTGTAGCGCTGTACAAATTAGTAATAGGAGCAGGAGGTTACTGTTGACCCAGTATTGTTTCCTCTCTGTTTACCACTTAGCAAGCTAACAAGATCTTTGAGACCCTCTTCAGTCATGAAACTTCCAATACATGATTCTGATGCAAATCCCACCGATAAATTTTGTATCTGCCAAATCCAGCTGCATACACTTCTCAGCAAGGTATAAAGTTCACCACTTGTTGCTTTGCCCTGTTAGCTTTAACTGCTGCTTCTCTCTTGCCCTCCCCCCCCCCCTCCCCCCCCACCATACACCATCTCTGCCTTTCTTTGCCCCTCTTTGGAGATGGGACCTGGCACCTGCTTTTTCATAGTTATATTGGAAACTGCAGCTGTTGCTTTTCTCCTCAAGAAATCTCTCTCTAATTTGATTTGGTGGGCTACAAGCATACTCCTAGATCTCCCTTTTTTTCCTTGTATGACCATTTCTGCACCTGCTCTTCTGTAAATAAGTATACACAACATGTACTCACTCCTTCTGAAGAGACTGAAGTCCACTCTACTTTAACAGCATCAGAACCTGGGGAACCTGGGAAGATGAGTGGGGGCCCCAAGTAAAACATTTAAAAACCTGAGACACAAATGAAGAGGGGGAGGGAGGACTAAGGAGTTCCTCTGTATTACTTTTGTATAATCCAGCTGGTGAATTGCAAGAAAGCCTGCAGTTTATAAGCCTGGAACTTTGTTCTGTTATAAGAATTAAAGGTTCATAGGCTCAATTGCTTACTTATTATGTAAAGGGCCTGCCTGCAGGCCCAGAACCTGAATCCACTCTATTATATTTTCCCCAGCATTTATGATATGATCAGACTAGATTTCAAGTTCTAATGAACAAGGTTTTTCTCTCTTGTGTATCTGTACAGCACTGTATAACTCAGTAGTGCTTTGGAATTTAGACGTAGTATAACACCTACTACAGTTTCTCAGATATTTAGGCTGAAGTTCGTTTAAGAGCCTGGCAGATCTCCTCAGTCACCAGTGCTCTTCTGCCACGGTTCTAGTCATTTGGGAGAAGCCTAGCAGAAAGACTGTAAGGTAGAATCCTCTCTCAAAGGTAGATCAGCATGGAAATTTTTATTTAAATTCTATAGGGATATTAATAATTTTATACAATACTATTGTTATACTAGTTGACTGTTTCTCTGCTTGTGAGACTGTACCCTAACCAACTATTCAGCCCTCTGTCCTCAGGTCTAAGTTAAGATTGAGATCTACAGGTACAAACTTAGATTGTAAACCCTCTAGCGACAGGGAAATACCTACATACCTGCATATAACTCATATTGAACTACCATTGGAAAGGCATGAGCGAAATACTAATAAAAAAAATAATACTGTTCTTGAATGTAACTTGCCTTGAGCTATTATTGTAAAGGCATAAGCTAAATCCAAAATTGGTCAGGTGCACCTCCCTGCAGTAGCTGCCAGCTAGCAGTGCTGACAAGCACACACCCTTTGCTGCTTTTAACAGAAATGTTACATAGAAATATAGAAGCATGACTGCAGAAAGACCATATGGGCTATCCAGCCTGCCCTTACATACCAACTACTACAGTCCTTTTTTTTTCCTTTAGAGATCTTCTGTGTTTGTCCTATGCTTTCTTGACTTCAGATACAGTCCTCATCTCTACTACCTCTACTGGGAGACTATTCCATGCATCTAACAATTTCTGTAAAGAAATATTTCCGCATATTACTCCTGATTATATCCTATTTCACCTTCATCTTATGCCCCCTCATTGCAGAGCTTTCTTTCAATTGAAAGAGGCTCTCCTCCTGTGCATTTATGTCACAAAGGTATTTAAATGTCTCTATCATATCTCCCTTCTCCCACCTTTTCTCCAAAGTATACATATTGAGATCTTTAAATCTGTCCCCATATGCCTTATGACAAAGCTCACTGACCATTTTGGTAGCCACCCTCTGCACCAACTCCATCCTGTTTATATCCTTTTGAAGATGTGGTCTCCAGAATTGCACACAATATACTCCAAATGAGGTCTCACCAAAGACCTTTACACTTTAAGCCGTTCACTCCACAGAGCAGGGCTTAATGGAAGAGTGGCCAGATAAAAGCTATGCTTGAAGAAAAAAATAAGAAAACACATTTGGAGTTTGCACAACAGCATGTGGCAGATCCCCAAACACATGGAAGAAGGTTCTCTGGTCAGATGAGGCAAAAATTGAACTTCCTGAGCGGTCCTCCAGTTTAGTCCTCCACAGCCGGGTAGTGCACCTCCTCCTGCAGCAAGGAGACTGGACCAATCAAATTCTTTAGTACCACAGGATGTATGCTGCTGGAGCTCCCATCAGCCCCCCAGTGTGTCCAGTCTCCTTGCAGCAGGAGGACTTGTGAGCCTGGCACTGGGCTCACTTAAGATCTTGTTTGTGTTTGATTATTCCTTATTTACATTTACTTTACATTTATTTTCTTTTTTTTTCACAGCCTGTTCCTTTAAAAAAAAAAAAACACAGCTTCTCTGGAGCCTAGCCGTCACTGACCTTCCCCCGCTTTGCTTCTTTGGCAGATAAAGCAGACAGCAATTTTGGATCGCTCCCCCTAGATGGTACGGAGGAGAGATCGGGTACTCCCAACTATTCTTTCTTTCTCCCTCGTGAGAAGTTTACTTTTACTTTTGATCATTGGCTGCACGGGGAGTACAGGAGTACACAGGAGGCTCGGCTCACCGGCTTACTTTAGCAGCCGGGACATCAGCCTTGCACCGCTCAGGATTCGAGTGGAGTGGCTCGCTGTGATCCCATTTGGGGACGGGGTAAGTGGTTTCCTCTCCAATTTTGGGTGTTCTTTTTCTCTTTCCTTTCTTTTTGTTTCGTTTGTTTTCCTGCGGCGGTCATATTTTTGATCTTTCCGTTTTGGCGCCCTTTTCTTCATTGTTTACCAGTCGCGTCGGCCATTTTGGAGCCTGGCTGCTCTGCGGCAATTATGAACCCTGTGATTTTTTTCGTTTATTCAGCAACTGGATGCTCTTGATTAGAGCAGAGACATGGGTGCAGTTCTTTGGCTGATCCCTTTTTCGCTGTTTAAAAAAAAAAAGAAAGAAAGAAAGAAGGCAGACAGAAAGTAATTTTCTTCTGTGGTGTACATTTTTGTTTCCTCTGCCATTTCCATTGTCCGCGGAGTGAAAACATCCATACTTAATGTCTAAGAAACCGCAGTGCGTGGTCTGCGGTTCTCGCAAGGCCTCAGCGTCAGATTCAGGGATTTGCAAGAGCTGTTCTTCTGTTTCTTCAGAGATGGCACAGCAAATGGAAAGCCCACCACCACCGGATCCCTTAGAACCTATTTTGCCTGCTGAGGAGGTTGTTTCTACTGTTTCTATTGGAGTTACAACGCCTGGTCTTTCTAAGGGGCAGGGAACTGGATTGCCGGTGGAGGGGACAGAATCTTCTTCTTCCTTGGCATTTTTCCCCCTGATTTCGTTCTTCTGATGCATCAGGCATTTAAATTGGGACGTTTAGGAAAGTTGCCGGAGGGCTTTGCCTCACCGGCGCCTCTATCGCCCTCCAAAGCGGAGGGGGCCAGTCGGACTTTACCCAAGGCAGCTAAAAGATATCGGACCTTAGAAATGGACCAGGAAGATATGGAGTGGCAGGAAACGGATTTTGACGTGGATCCAGAGGACGTTTTTGAGGAGCTGGAGGAAGGGGAAATTCCTGAGCCCGAAGATCAGGCTAGAATTATCCGAGTGTTTCTCAAAGAGGAGCTCGTTCCTTTAATTACGGAGGCTCTTCAAACTCTCAGTCTCACTTCAGCGCCCTCTCCTGACGACGAAACATTGGAGGATCCTCTCATTCAAGCTGTGCGGGAATCTTGAGTGGTATTTCCGGTACATAGAGTGGTAGATCAGATGATTCAAACCGAGTGGGATCAACCTGAATCAGGTCTAAAAGGTATCAGGACAATTTATTTATTTATTTGAACACATTTATATACCGCTGCTTCCAGCGATCAGTAGCGGTTTGATTCTTCTTTTGGGATAAGTCGATCAGGACAGTGGGGGAGTATATACATAGAGGAATGGGAGGTCACGGCACACATGGTTACTGTTTTGGGGGTAAACTTATTTACATTTACATTTACATTTAACATTTAAATACATATTTACAGATTACAGATTGGGGAAAAATCACATTTTACATGGCTTTACATGGTTATACAAGGCGGATCTATAATGTGTATATTTATCAGTTTACTTTGTTGTTTTCTGGGTTTTGTGAGTTATGGCTGGTTGTAATAGCATTTAAATAGGTGGGTTTTTAACTCCTTCCTGAAGCTCTTCATGTCCTGAGTTAGCCGCAGGTCAACAGGGAGCTGATTCCATATAGTGGGTGCAGCGAAAGAGAAGGCTCTGCGACATGTACTTGTTTTCACAGTTCGTATTGCGTTAGGGACTTGCAGGGTGCCCAAGTTGTTAGATCTTCTATTCCTATTTGCTGGCTGAGTGTTGATAAGGGAGGATAGAAACGAGGATGCTATGTCGTTGATCAGCTTGAACGTTGTTACTAACATCTTGTACTGTACCCTAGCAGCCACTGGAAGCCAATGAAGGTCGATCAACATTGGGGTGATGTGGTCAGTCACTCTCGTTCCCATTATTATCCTAGCTGCGACATTCTGGGCCATTTGAAGGATACTTATTGATTTTTTGGGTAGACCTTGGAGGATCGCGTTACAGTAGTCAAGGTGCGGCATTACTAGTGCTTGTGCCACTGACCTGAAATCGCAAGGTGCTATTATTTTCTTTAGAGGTTGTATCACCCTAAGTTTATAAAAAATGGCTTTGTTTGTTTTACGCAGGTGTTTCTCCATTCTTAGGTTGCAGTCTAGTGTGACACCTAGATATTTGATTTCTTCTTTTGCCTTGTATGTGTTGTTGCACAGGGTGATTGAGTCAGGTGACTTGAAGTTGGGTTTGTTGGATATGTACATTACCTCCGTTTTTTTGTGGTTTATCGTCATGTTATTTTTCCGTAGCCATAGCATCATCTCGTTCAGGCAGTTTTCTAGCTGTGCATATTTGGGGTCTGTGACGTCCAGTTGCGTGTAGAGCATAATATCATCTGCATAGATGTGGTAGTTGATGCTATGCTTTTTAAAGATGTCACAGAGGGGTCGCATGTAGATATTGAACAGCAGTGCTGATAGTGCTGATCCCTGGGGTATGCCTTGCATTTGAGTGAATGGAATAGCTTCTTCCCCATTGAATTGTACTTTAGGCTTTCTGTTAGATATATAGGATGATAACCATTTGAGGGGGGTTCCCTCAACTCCTATGGATTCTAGTTTACTAAGAAGTATCTCATGATGTACCGTGTCGAAGGCAGCAGAGATGTCAATGAAAATGAGTATGAACATTTTCTTTGTGTCTTCTAGTCCTTTAATTAGGTTGTTCATTAATGCTATTAGAAGTGTTTCTACTCCATGGTTTCTTCTGAATCCGTATTGTTGTTTGTCTAGTATATCCTGTTCGTCGAGGTGGTCTTGAAGTTGTAAGAGGACTGCCTTTTCTATGATTTTTGCCAGAAATGCAATGCTTGATATGGGGCGGTATGATGATGGGTCTTCTTTGTTGAGGGAATTATTTTTTAGGATCGGCCTTATTATAGATTGTTTTAATTTCTCCGGCATTTCTCCTTGGCTTAGTGATTGATTAACAATGTGGGCTATTTGCTGGTTTATCTCATTTTTTGCCGCTTTGATCCAAGCAGTTGGGCAGGGGTCAAGCGGTGAGGTGGTTGTGTTGATGGAGGTTAAGATGTTGATGGTTTGTTGTTTGTCGATATTGCGGAATTTGCTCCATGTAGTTTCTTTCTTCATCTTCGTTCGTTGGTGTGGGGTGTCTACGGCAAATGTGGGGGTGGTAGTATTCAGTTTGCTTGCGTAGTAATCTGCTAGTGTTTGTGGATGTATTGAGCTATCCTGAGGTTCAGGGAGGGCAGTTTTTGTAAGTGATTTTACTAGGGCAAAAAGCTCCCGTGGTTTGTTTATTGCTTTGTTCAGTATGTTGGTATGGTATAACCTTTTTGCTTTGTTTATTTCCTCTTTGTAGCTTGCTAGGAGATTAAGGTACACTGACCTGAGTTCAGTGGTTTTGGTGTGTCTCCACTTTCTTTCATGCTTCCTGAGTTCTCTCTTCATTTTGGTTAACGTTCTGGTGTACCAAAGTTCATTTTGTTGTTTTGATACGTTCGGCGTTTGTGTCTGTTTGGGAGTTGCTATGGTCCTGAATCCGGTGTCCCATTCATTTGTTAAGTCATCGAGGTTTGTTTTGCCGAGGTCTATATGTGATTTGATGGACTCAATCAGACCTTCCATGTTTGGTTTGTTGAATCGTCGTTGATGTTGTGGTATTCCTTTTGCTTTGGTATCTTTAGAGAGGTTCAGCAAGTTTAACTGTATATTGATTTGGTGGTGGTCTGACCAGGGTAGCGGGTTGATCTCTATCTTGGGTTTCTCTTCCGTGGCCTGATCATTCTTGGGTGTAAAAACCATGTCAAGGGTATGGCCTTTATCATGGGTGGGTTCTGTGATTTGTTGCTGGTAGCCTAGTTGGGACATGGCATCCAGGAAGGTGGTTGTATTTGTGGCAGATGTTGTTGCTAAGTTTAGGTCTCCTAGTATAATTTGGTATTTTCTAGGTTGAGTTGATGAAATTATTTCCAATACTGATGCTAGTATCTCATATTGCGGTGTGGGGGGTCTGTATATCAAGCAGATGGATAAAGCGGGGTTTTCAATCCTGAGTATGTCTATGTCTGGAGTTGAGTTCTGATATGTGCTGGTGAGTTTCAGGTTTTCTTTTGCTATTATGAGTACACCTCCACCCTTTTTATGGGATCGAGGACAGTTGTAGATGTTATATCCAGGTTTGCTGATCTGATTTAGTATGGCTGAATCCGTTTCCGTGACCCATGTTTCGGTTATACATAGGATGTCTGGTTTTTCATCTGTGATGATGTCGTAGAATATGTGTGTTTTATTCCTGATTGAGCGGGCATTTATGAGTATGATTTTGCAGTTTTCGTATGTGGGTGTGGTAGTTTGTTTGACGGTGGTTTCTGACTTTGCATGTTTGTGTGGGCGTGTTTTTGTTACATTTGTCTTGTGTTTTCTCCGATTTTTAGTCGAATTTCTTGTGGAGCGTTTATGAACGTATGCGTGTGACACAGGTTTTTCTGTGAAGTAGTATGGTGCGAGTATTAGTGGTTGTGTTTGGCAGGTGTAGAGGTTGTAGAATGGGGTGTAGAGATGTGAGAGGGGTTGGTAAATGTTTTGGTTTAATGCATATGCAGGAATTAGTGTGAGGAGGTATATTACTATGTACCAGATTTGGGCCTTCATTTTTTTAGATGATCTAATAGATCTGTAAATGCCTCTTGTTCCGAACAGTTTAGCTTTGGTATCTGATGTTTGGATTGTAATTTCGGATTTGTAATGAATCGCCTCTATCCGTTAGCGGACAAGGAAAAGTTTAAGTCACCTCGGGTTGACGCCGCAGTGTCGGCAGTAACCAAGAAGACGACAGTCCCGGTTGAGGGGAGTGCGGCATTAAAAGACACTCAGGACAGAAAAGTGAATGGTCTGTTGAAGCAGGCTTTTGAGACCAATGCCTTATTGTTGCAAGCTTCTATTTGTGGAGCCTGGGTAGCTAGGGCCTGTTTAAGGTGGGCTCAGCATTTGCGGCAGGACCCCCACTATGATCAGCAAGGTTTGCTTGAGGTGACTCAGAGTCTGGTTCAGCTTATTTGGCGGATGTACATTATGATCTCATCAGGACATTAGCAAACAGTATGGCTTCTTTGGTGGCGGCACGTAGGTCCATCTGGTTGCGGAATTGGGCGGCCGACGGGTCGTCAAAATCTCGGCTCAGCAAACTTCCTTTCAAAGGCAAGTTGTTGTTCGGAGACGATTTGGATAAGTTAAGGATCTTGGAGAGTCTAAAGGCGGCAGACTGCCCGAGGATAAGCCTAAGCTGGGTAGGAGTTTGCTGGCGACTCGGGGTCAGTTGCGAGATTTTCGGCGATTTCGGTCTTCCCGTCTTTGGAGTTCTCAACGCGGTAGGCTTGGGTTTCGATCTCATAATTTTCAAGGTTTCCGAGGAGCGGGCAGAGGTTTTTCAGCTTCGTCCTCCCCCTCGTCGTCTTCTTTTAGTCGCAAGCCGCAATGAAGCGAGGTGGACCCCGAGGGGAAGACAAGTAATCGGAGGTCGTCTTCGGGAGTTTCTTCCTTCTTGGGTCCAGATAACATCAGATCAGTGGGTGCTCGAGATAATCAGAGCAGGTTATGCGCTGGAGTTTGCCTTTCCGCCCCGGGACTCCTTCGTACTATCACCCAGCAAAGGACGACTAAAAGAGCTGGCAATTCGCTCAACATTGGACCGGCTGCTAGCTTTGGGGGCGGTTATTCCTGTTCCGGAGTCCGAGCGCGGGATAGGTCGTTACTCCATTTATTTCGTGGTGCCAAAGAAAGATGGATCCCTCCGTCCTATCTTAGATCTCAAGGGCGTGAATCGTTGTCTCCGGGTGCCTCATTTCCGCATGGAGACACTAAGGTCCGTCATAGTAGCAGTGCGACAAGGGGAGTTTTTGACCTCTCTGGACCTTTCCGAGGCCTATCTGCATATTCCAATCAGGGCGATTCATCAAAAGTTTCTTCGCTTCGCCTTTCCATGGGGCCATTACCAGTTTCAAGCTTTGCCATTCGGACTAGCTACAGCTCCACGCACCTTCACCAAGGTTATGGTGGTGGTTGCAGCAGCATTGCAAAAGGAAGGTATTCTAGTCCACCCTTATCTCGACGACTGGTTGATTCGGGCAAAGTCCGAGGAGAGCTTGCATGCTACAGACAGAGTCGTACACATGCTGCAGAGCCTCAGTTGGGTGGTCAATGCAAAGAAGAGTCACTTAGTTCCTACTCAAGTCCTTGAATATCTGGGTGTCTGTTTCGATACGGCGAAGGGTTTGGTGATTCTCCCGGTTCGTTGTGCTCAAGCCTTATGGCGTCTCGTGCGAACCTTCTTAGCGATGCCTGCTCCGTCAGCGTGGTGGTGTCCACATCTGCTGGGGACAATGGCGTCAACTCTGGAGGTAGTTCCATGGGCCAGGTTTCACATGCGTCCGCTTCAGAGGGCCCTCTTACATCGCTGGTCGAATCAGTCGGATTCGCTGAATCGTCGGTTGCCCTGTCCGAGGTGAGTTCGGCGGGCGTTGCAGTGGTGGCTTTGCCCGAAGTCCCTACAGGCGGGGCTTCCCTTGGAACAGCCGGTTTGGCTGCCTTTAATGACGGATGTGAGTCTGGCGGGCTGGGGGGCCCACTGTCAGGGCAGTTACGCGCAAGGGACGTGATCAGCCCAGAAGACCTTATGGTTGATCAATCGCCTCGAGCTCCGAGCAGTGAGACTAGCGCTGCAGGCCTTCAAGACGTCTGTAGTGAATCGTGCAGTGAGAGTTCTTTCGGACAACTCTGCGACGGTGGCGTACATCAACCGTCAAGGAGGCACAGGAAGCGTCGCCATGGAAGAGGAAGCGGAGGCGCTCTTCCAGTGGGTGGAAGTACGTCTCCTAGCCATCTCGGCAGCGCATATCGTGGGAAAAGAAAATGTGATGGCGGATTTTCTCAGCAGGGTGCACGTCGATGCCGGAGAGTGGGAGTTGCATCTGCAGCTTTATGCGCAAATAGTTCACCGATGGGGTCCCACCGATCATGGACCTCATGACGACCTTCCAGTCAGCAAAGACAAGTCGCTTCTTCAGCAGACGGAGGGAACGCATGTCCGAAGGCATCAACGCCCTCATCCAACCGTGGCCCGAATACGATCTCCTGTATGTCTTTCCGCCGTGGGCGCTGATCGGCAGGGTTATCCAGCGCATCGAAGTGCATCGCGGGAAAGTCTTATTGGTGGCTCCAGATTGGCCCAGACGACGTTGGTATGCGGATCTGGTTCGGCTTCTCGACGGTGTTCCGTGGAAGCTTCCCCTCTTAGTAGACCAGCTGCGGCAGGGTCCGCTGACCATGCCTCAGGTGGATCGGTTCTCGCTTACGGTATGGCCATTGAAAGGGCTAGGTTGAGAAGGAAAGGTTATTCCCCGGCAGTTATTGCTACTCTTCTTTGAGTTAGGAAGTTTTCTACCTCACTTACCTATGTCCGAGTCTGGCGAATTTTTGAAGATTGGTGTTCTAAAAATGGTGTTCAGGCTGCGACGGCTTCGGTGGCCGTAATCCTCGATTTCTTACAGGAGGGCTTTGACAAGGGTCTAGCTGCCAGTTCCCTGAAAGTCCAGTTGGCGGCTCTCACGTGTTACAGGGGCAAGATTCACGATATTTCCCTTGGAGCGCACGCGGATGTGCAGCGCTTTCTTAAAGCCGTCTTTCGGCTGCGTCCTTCGCACAGAGTTACTATTCCCCCTTGGGACTTGAATCTCGTTTTGCAGGCCTTGGTCGAATTTCGGAGCTGCAGGCGCTGTCTTGTAGGCCTCCCTTCTTATCTTTTTCTAGGGATCGAGTAGTTCTAAGACCAGTTCCCTCCTTTCTTCCGAAGGTGGTTTCTCCGTTTCATTTAAATCAGTCTGTGGTTCTGCCAGCCTTTATTTCGGAGGCGGCAGGTGTTGCGGACGGCGGTCTGCATCGACTAGATGTGCGACGGGTCTTGCGTCAGTATCTGAGGGTATCCGAGTCGTTCCGTAAGTCGGATCACTTGTTTGTGCTCTTCGGCGGTGCTCGGAAGGGAGAAGCGGCGACGAAAGCTTCAATTTCTCGGTGGATTAAGGAAGCTATCGCTTCGGCATATCTTTTGCAGGGTCGGGCTATCCCATTGGGTTTGCGAGCCCATTCTACTAGGGCGCAAGCGGCGTCGTGGGCGGAGCATGCTCTTGTTCCGCCCCTGGAAATTTGTAGGGCAGCTACTTGGTCATTTCTCCATGCATTTAGTAGGCATTACCGGTTAGATGTAGGGGCGGCACGAGATTCTTGTTTTGGCTCGGCGGTCTTGCGCGCCAGTTGGCAAGGTCCCTCCCGTTAATAACTGCTCTGTTACATCCCGGCTGTGGAGGACTAAACTGGAGGACCGCTCAGGAAATAGAAATTACACTTACCTGGTAATTGTAGTTCCTGGAGGGTCCAGTTTAGTCATCAGTCCCTCCCAAAAAACTAAGAAATTCCGTTGGATTGCACAGCGCGCTAATTCTGTGGATGAAGGAGTCGGGTAAGTAAGTTACTTCTATAGTTTATCCCTGATGTTTGCTGCTCTGTCTGTCAATTTCAACAAGTAAAAGGGGCAGAAGCAAGGTGCAAAGTTCTGGCTCTCTCGTTTGGGGAGGGGGTCAAATTGTAATTCCAGGGGATAAGGCTGGTTCTAGTTCATTGTTTCATTTATGTGTTTCTTCTTTGAGTCTGCTTTGTCAATAGTTCACTGGGGGGCTGATGGGAGCTCCAGCAGCATACATCCTGTGGTACTAAAGAATTTGATTGGTCCAGTCTCCTTGCTGCAGGAGGAGGTGCACTACCCGGCTGTGGAGGACTAAACTGGACCCTCCAGGAACTACAATTACCAGGTAAATGTAATTTCTATTTTTTGGCCATCATGGGAAACGCCATGTGTGGCGCAAACCCAACACTTCCCATTACCCCAAGAACACCATTCCCACAATGAAATATGGTGGTGGCAGCATCATGCTGTGGGGAAATTTTTAATCTGTAGGGACAGGAAAACTGGTCAGGATTGAAGGAACAATGGATGGCACTAAATACAGGGCAGTTCTTGAGGAAAATCTGTTTGTCTGCCAGAGATTTGAGACTGGGACGAAGGTTCACCTTCCAGCAGGGCAATGACCCTAAACATACTGCTAAACCTACACTGGAGTGGTTTAAAGGGAAACATTTAAATGTCTTGGAATGGCCTAGTCAAAGCCCAGACCTCAATCCAGTTAAGAATCTGTGGCATGACTTGAAGATTACATAGTAACATAGTATATGACGGCAGATAAAAAACCAGTATTGTCCATCTACTCTGCCCAGCAAGGTGGCAAGAGTAGTAGTATTTCCTGACATTGTCTTTCAGTTTACCCCCTTGCAGCTTCATGTTATGCCTTCTAGTTTTACTGCTTTCCCCGTCTTTGGAAGATGTTTGTTAGTTCATTAATACTCTTAAGTATTTAAAGGTTTGAATCATATCTCTCCTATCCCTCCTCTCCTCCAGAGCATACATATTTAGGTATTCAAGTCTCTTCTCATATGTCTTCTGGCACAGTCTCCAAATCATTTTGTTGCCTTTCTCTGAACCATTTCCAGTCTTTTTATATCCTTTGCGAGATATGGTCTCCAAAACTGAACACAGTATTGCAAGTGATGCCTCACCAGTGACTTGTACAGTGGCATTAGTACCTCTTCCTTTCTGCTGGTAATTCCTCTTTGTATTCAACCCAGCATCCCTCTGGCTTTTGCCACAACCTTGTCGCACTGTTTCGCCACCTTGGGATACTCACAAATAATCACTCCAAGGTCCTTCTCCTGGTCCATGCATACCAACTTCTCGCCCCCTATTGCGTACATTTCCCTTGGATGTCTGCTTCCTAAGTGCATGACACCACACTTCTTCACATTAAATCTTAACTGCCAAGCATTAGACCAGTCTTCCAACTTTTATAGATCTTTCCTCATCTTCTCCACTCCCTCAGTCCACTTTGTTGCAAATTTTTGTGTCATCTGCAAAAAGACAGTCTTCTCCATTCAGTCCTTCAGCAATATCATTCACAAATATGTTGAACAATACTGGTCCCAGGACCGAACCCCGAGGCACATCGCTAATCACCTTCCTTTCATCCGTTCCGTTTGCCATCACCTTCTGTCATCTGTCAGTCAACCAATTTCTGATCTAGTTCACCACCTTGGGACCCATCCCCAAGCTATTGAGTTTGATAAGCCTCCTATGAGGAATAGTATCAAAGATTTTGCTGAAATCCAGGTAGATGATATCCATCACATGTCCCTGATCTAGTTCTGGTTACCAAGTCAAAGAACTCAATCAGATTTGTTTGGCAAGATCATCCTTTGGTAAAAACATGTTGTCTCGGATCATGCAACCTGTTGGCTTTGAGAAAACCCACTATTCGCTGTTTCAGGAGCGCCTCCATTACTTTTCCTGCCACCGAGATATGGCTTACTGGCCTGTGGATTGTCACTTTTTCCCTGTTACCACTTTTGTGAGGGGTTATCACATCAGCCCTTCTCCAGTCCTGAGGAACTTCTTCTGTCTCCAAGGATCTGTTAAAAACATCTTTTAATGGCCCTGCTAGAACCTCTCTGAGCTCTTTCAGTATCCTAGGATGTATCCCATCCGGTCCCATGGCCTTGTCCACTTTCAGTTTTGCAAGCTGTTCTAACACATCATCTTCTGTGAATGGTGTGGTATCTACTCCATTTCCATTTTGATATTTGGGAGTTAGAGATGGTCCTTCTCCAGGATTTTATTTAGTAAAAACAGAGCAGACATATTTGTTTAGCATTTTCGCTTTTTCAATGTCACTTTCCACGAGTCCGTTCCCAGCACTTCTGAGTCCTGCAATTCCATCTCTGATTTTCCTCCTCCCGAATATACCTGAAGAAAATTTTGTCGCCACACTTCACATCTTTAGCCATCTTTTGTTCTGCCTTTGATTTTGCTAGCCTTATTTCTCTTTTTGTCTCTTTTAGTTTGATCCTGTATTCCTTTCTGTGTTCCTCTGTTTGTGAGCTTCTGAATTGTGTGAAAGCTGTGGTTTGTGCCTTTATTTGAGCAGCCACTTCTTTGGAGAACAAAATAGGTTTCCTTTTCCTCTTGTTTTTGTTTACTTTCCTTACATATGTATCTGTTTCCCCTTTTATTGCCACCTGTAGTTTAGCCCATTGCAAGTCCATTTCCCTTATCCCCCTCCCACCCTGCCAACTCCTCCTTCTGGTACTTGGCCATTTTACTGAAGTCAGTGTTTTTGAAGTCTAGGACTTTGAGCTTGCTATGATCAGACTGCACCTTGGCTTTTACCTCAAACCACACCGTGTGATGATCGCTGCTGCTCACAGGGGCACCCACCCAGACATTCGACACACTATCTCTGTTGGTGAGCACTAAATCCAACATCGAGCTTTCCCTGGACTGTTCCTTCACCATTTGTCTAAGTAACGCATCTTGGAAGGCATCCACAATTTTTTTACTACTTTCCAGATTTGCAGAAGGAATTCTCCAATCCACATCGGGTAGATTAAAGTCACCCAGTATGATCACTTCCCTCTTTGTGGCTATCTTTGCAATATCTATAATCATTTCACTATCTATTTCTTCGGTTTGAGTCAGAGACCTGCAAACCACACCAGTATGGATGACAGTGCCATCTCCTCTTTCCAACACAATCCGTAGTGCTGCTTCTTTTCCCCACGTCCCCTGCATTTCAGTAGCTTTAATATTGCTTTTGACATATAGGGCTACTCTTCCTTTTCCACCTTCTGAATAGATTATAGCCAGCTATGGCTATATCCCATTCATGAGACTCATTAAACCATGTTTCTGTAATGGCCACAATGTCCTAGTCCATTTCCACCATTAGGGCTTCCAGGTCAGGAACTTTGTTGGCTGGGGTTCGAGCATTTGTGCTCATTGTTTTGTTAACTGGCTTGCCTGTATTTTGCATTGATTTTTTTTCTACACATCTCTTCCCACTTGTCATTATTGTGTGGTTTAAAAGTGTGGCTGTTTCCAGTGGTGTTCTGCTTTTGCCGGGAGTGACGTCCTGAACTTCCCCATCTGTCACCCCCTTTCTCTAGTTTAAATGCCTGTCCATACTGCCTGAATTTTTCACTCGGGATCCTTTTTTTTGCGACAGAGAGATGTAGACCATCAGCACAGTATAGCCTCTTGTTGATCCATCTGTTTCCCCAGTTGCCTATAAATCTGAATCCTTCTTGTTTGCACTGGTTCTGGAGCCACGTATTAAAGCTGTTTATGCGATGCAGCCTTTCTGCCCCCTTACCAAGAAAAGGTAAAACGTCTGAGAATGTTAGTGTTAATAATGGGCTTCTTTCCTTTCTTTCTGGAAGTCCCTTTGAACTGTAGAGGCACTGTTTCTAGCCAGGTCGTTTGTACCCAAGTGGATGACAACATCAGTTTTGGAGTGCTCACTTTCTGTACTATAACTACACCAACAATTTGGTTTGTATTCCTGTTGGCTGAAGAGCCTGGGAGGCATTTCACCATCTTCTGTCCTTTGAACTGTGTTCCCAAGTTGGTGCCTCTGATGATGGAATCTACAAGTAGTAGTAGTTTTCTGTTTTGTGATTTTTTTTCTTTATATTTGGTGCATTATCAGAGATTGGGCATTGACTCTGTCATTTAAGGGCCCTTCAGTTTCCACGGATTGGGCATCCTCATTATCCAAGGCAGAGAAGGCATTATGCAGGGATATCTCTTGATGTATAGGGTGTCTCTGCGTTACAGGTCGCAACCTACCAGAGCCCACTGTGATCTATTTGTTCCTGGGATATTTGATTCTTTGTGGAAGCAGTTTGTAACCTAGAAGAGGTGTGTTTAATTGCAGCTAGTTCTTCCCTTAGTAGAGTCAATTCTTTATGCATCAGTAAGAGAAAAATCAAACCCAAAAGAAAAGGGAAAAAATTAATCTCCAGGAACAAGCAGGAATGTAGTCGTCACATATAGGTATCGTCGGTACCGACGGAGCCTGTGTGGGAACACTCCCCAGCTGCCTTCCCGCCTTTCCAACTCTCCCTCTTCAGTTTTTCGTTTTCCACGGAGCCGACAGGTAGCAAACCCTGTCACCGCAGAAAATTTTCTTTTTGTGGTCGCGTCTGCCTTCACCGTTGAAACCTATACCGGTACCATCAGTCTTTTCTTCAATTTCTTACTTCTTTTCTTTAAAAAAGGAAAAAGAATTCCTCTTTTTGGAGGGTCTGTCCCCTCTAGGTGCCAGGCGCCATTTTGGGCACTAGGCCCTCTTTTCTTCTAAAATGGAGAAACCATCTAGTGGTTTCAAAAAGTGTTCAAAGTGTAGTGGTACAATTTCTGCTACCGACACCCATGAATGGTGTCTTTAATGTTTAGGTCCTGACCATTTACCATTGGAATGTCTCCTCTGTAGAAAGATGACCAAAGAGAGGCCTGCAGAACAGAGCTACAAAACTCGGCACCCTCTTTGCTTCAGATGCGATGTCCATTGCATCGACGTCTTCCAGAACTTCATCTTCCTCCCATGGATCTCAGGTAACTAAACTCAGGTCTTCCAAGACCGGACGGTCCTCAAAGGGTAGATCTCCTTCGAAGCATGGAGATACTTCTAGAATTGCCCTCGAGGAAAACATACTGGCAAAACAGCCCCGGCGGTAGGCTCCTGCCTCCAAAGCATTAACGGGGCTCCAGGATGTTCCCGAAGCATCCACATCGGGGGAACTCCTGTTGCCATGTTCTGTTGTCATGGCCTGTTCCACCGCTACCGACATCCAGGCATCGGCAGGGGCTATGGATCAGCACATCCTGGCCATCAAACGCAGTCTAGCAGCTCTCTTAGCAGCCTCGGTACCGCTAAGACCACTTCAGACGGTTCCTCAGTCATCGGTACCGGTACCAACCGTGCCTTCCTTAACCGATATGCTTCCCCCCCATGCTGGCTCTTGAATCAATATCCAGTATCAAGGCTGATGCCAACTTCAATTGATACCGGCATCAAGCAATGCAAGATCACCCAGCATGGAGATCCTTTGAGTCCTCCGATTCCAATGACTCCGCCGATACCGGATTCTACGGATGATCCCTCTCCTCCTCCTCCTCAGAGGAGGATGTCTCCTCTGGAGGACATGTCATTTCAGGATTTCATATGTGATGTAGCCAAGGGTCTTTCAATCACGGTAACTTCTGAGAAAGAACTGAGCGCAGAAGAATTAGAAATTCTTCAATACCCGGCAGCCCCAAAAGAGGCTGCAACTCTTCCCATTCACCTAATTCTGCATGATCTTATGCTAAGAATGTGGGAAGCTCCTTTAACGGTGTCTCCACACTCTCGAAGACTCAATACCATGTACCGAGTTCCACAGTGCCCTGGGTTTCAAAAGACTCAACTACCACACCATTCAATGGTAGTGGAATCGGAGATATGTAAGATCAAGAGTGCTAAAATGCATTCTTCCAACCCTCCAGGCTGAGAATCGAGGAAACTTGATGCCTTTGGGGACTGGGCCTTTGAGGACTTGATGCCTTTGGGGATGCTTTCAATCCTTGATGCTATCAGCCAGGATAAGCTCTTACATTCTCTACATGGGAATGTTTCTTAAAGAGGTTACAAGAAATTTATAGCTCATGGCTCCACTTTTCCCCGATGGCAAAAGAACAGACTTCCTCACTCTGGTTAAACATGCTCAGAATGTGTCTAAGTTCATGAATCGTGCATCCTTTGATTGCTTTGAATGGATTAGCAGAACATCTGCTATCTCCATCAGTGCATGTCGCATTGCCTGGCTTCAGGCATCAGATTTAGAACAATGGGTGCAAGATAAGTTAGGGAATATTCCTTGTACAGGAGAAAATCTGTTTGGCAAGGATTAGCAGGACAAGGCTAATCAGATTGAATCTGAAAATACCACCTTGAACAGATTGTCAATGGCTACAGCCAACCCAGCAAAAAAGAAAACATTTAAGAAAACCTTTTTCAACAAGAAAAAGAAATTCTACCCATCTTACACCCAGGCTGGCCACTGTCCAGTTCATGCTCCCCAAAAGGGGCAACAGCAACCTAGGCAACAAAGAAAGGCCCAAGTCCCCAGAGCTCAACCAGCTCAGCAGACTCAGCCTCCTCAGGGACTTTGCCTCCTTCCTAGAGAACTTGGTCAACCTGCCCCTGAAAGGTCCAGAACCTCTCACCATCCCCGGCAGACTTTACCATTTTGCCAGAAGATGGCAACAAATAACATCAGAAAACTGGATCCTTTCCATTGTACGAGAGGGGTGCAAACTTCATTTTCACAGTATGCCCCCTCCCACCATCACAAGACAGTTTAATTCTCAGGGCCCTTCCACTACTCTCTTGTCTCAAGAGGTCACCTCACTACTTGCTCAAGGAGCAATAGAAGAGGTACCCATATTCCAACAGGGCATGGGTTTCTACTCCCCCTACTTCCTCATTCCAAAGAAAACGGGGATACAGACCCATACTGGACATCAGAGAGTTGAACAAGTATCTGTTCTGAGAAAAATTCAAAATGATTTCCCTCGGAACACTTCTCCCTTACATTCATAGCCAGGATTGGCTATGTTCTCTAGATCTAAAGGATGCGTATACACATATCCTCATACACACAGATCACAGGCGGTTTCTTCGATTCCCTTTTCAGGGAAGGCATTACCAGTACCTTTCAGACTGGCTTCTGCCCCAAGAGGCTCCACAAAATGCATGGCAGTGATAGCAGCATTCCTGAGAACTCTGGGGATATTTGTCTTCCCCTACTTAGACGACTGGTTCATTCGAGCATCAACAGCTCCAGAAGCCAGCTTCGCTCTCTCCCGCACAATGCAGATCCTGCAGTACTTTGAATTGGTCATAAACCTTCAAAAATCTCATCTCACCCCTTCTCAATCTCTAGAGTTCATAGGGGCTTGTCCAGACACAAGGCAGTCAAGAGCTTTCCTGTCACAGCCACGTTGTCTTTGAATACTTCAGCTAGCATCTCAAGCAGCACTAAAAACCATATTAACTGCTCGAGAAATGCTTCAGTTGCTGGGGCATATGGCATCCCTGTACATGTGGTTCCCTATGCTGGACTCCACATGTGAGCAGCCCAGTGGACCCTAACATCTCAGTGGACACAAGCTTCGGGTCACCTGACAGACAAAATCAGAAATTCGACACGTCTCATTTCGTCCCTACAATGGTGGCAGTCATTGGAAAACCTTCTCGTAGGCTTTCCTTTCCAACAGCCACTGCCCCAAGCCACCCTGACGACAGATGCGTCCAAGTTAGGCTGGGGGGCTCACTTGGACAATCTCTCCACACTGGGTCTTTGGGCCCAGCAGGAGGCTTGCCTTCATATAAACATCCTGGAACTCAGAGCCATGTTCTATGCCAGGGGTCTCAAGCCCGCGGGCCGCATGCGGCCCGCGAGAGCATTTTGTGCGGCCCGCGACCCGCGACGCCACGGAGTATCATTTTTGCTATTTTTACTCACTGTTTTCCTTAGCGTGATTCCCGGGGCTGCATGGTGTTGGTCTCACATGACCGCGTCACGCGCCTGCCCTCCACCAATCAGGGACAGGCAGGAGGAGGAGAAAAAGGAGGAGGGGAGGGCCGGGCCCAGAAGCAGTCTGAGCAGCCACGAGGTTCCAGCGTTTGAAGCATCGCCTGCTTGGAGGAAGGATCGCCTGCTTGAGGATCGCCAGGGTGCACAGCTCTTCGCGGCAGGTAAGGAAGCAGTCTGCCCAGAATTAAGCCAGCCCTGCCTCCCTCAGTTCCTCTCCTCTTCGGCTTTCAGAGCCGCGAAGGGAGAGCTTCTCCCTCGCGACTCTGTTAAGCTCGAGGGGGCAGAGGGGAAATTTCCCATAAGCCTCAGCCGGCTTAACAGAGTCCCGAGGGAGGAACTCTCCCTTCGCGGTTCTAATCTACGCCGAAGAGGAGAGGGACTGAGGGAGGGAGGGATGGCTCTGCCGGGGGGGGGCCTGTGATTTTTGCTGAGGGAGGCCTGTGATTTTTGCGGAGGGAGGATGGATGGGGGGGGGGGCTGTGATTTTTGCTGAGGGAGGGAGGATGGATGGATGGTTGGGGGGGGGCTGTGATTTTTGCTGAGGGAGGGAGGGAGGGAGGATGGATGGATGGATGGATGGGGGGGGGGCTGTGATTTTTGCTGAGGGAGGGAGGGTGGATGGATGGGGGGGGCTGTGATTTTTGCTGCTGCTGCTGATGATGATGATGGATGGGGGGGGGTCACAACTGGTAATGGGCTGTGGGCTGGGGGTCAGAACCATCACCATTTCTGAACCCCCCAGCCCCACAGCACATTACCAGTTCTAAACCCCCCAGCACATTACCAGTGTGCTGTGGGCTGGGGGGTCAGAACTGGTAATGTGCTGGGGGGTTTAGCACCCGGTAATGGGCTGGGGGGGGTCAGAACCATTACCAGTTCTAAACCCCCCAGCACATTACCAGTATGCTGTGGGCTGGGGGGTCAGAACTGGTAATGTGCTGGGGGGTTTAGCACCCGGTAATGTGCTGTGGGCTGGGGGGCACATTGCTTCTAATATTATTTTAACACACGCCTCTTTTGGGAAATGTGCATCATTAATGTCTGTGCTTTAGTACAAGAAATTAATTTATAGTTTTATTTCTACAGTGCTGAGGTATTCTGTGTAATTCCTATTTGACATTGCTACTTGTTTTCTTTTCCCAGTAGGTCATGTATTGTTCTCTGAAATGTATTGATTTAATATTTGCAGTGTTGCCTTTTGATAGGTAGGGTCTGGTGCTTTGTGAGTCCTGGTAGTGCTGTTATGATACGGGGGGTTTGCTATGGGTTCTAAATGGGCAGTGTTAGTAGTAGTTCCTAATGTGCCTGGCAGTTGGCACTGGATTATAGTAATATAGAAATTTTCTAGTCTTTCTTTATCCATGCACTCATTATGCAAATATTTATGCAAATGAGGCCCCCATGTCTTATGCGGCCCCCGGGTTACTTTACAAGTCCTCATTCGGCCCTCAAAGCAATTTGAGTTTGAGACCCCTGCTCTAAACAGATGACATCACACCCATCTTACATATATTGGCTCCCTATATCAAGTAGAATAAAATACAAACCAATAATGACCACATTTAAGTTAATTAACAACATTGCACCCTCCTACCTTACATCTTTAATCCATACCCAGACAGACACCAAAACCTGAAGAAAAAGCAAACAAAATGCCCTTATAGTACCAAAATCAATTCGCAAGACCAAGCAAACAACAAGCAACAGAGCATTCACATACATAGCCCCTATAGTAACATAGTAAATGACGGCAGATAAAGACCAGCATGGTCCATCTAGTCTGCCCAGCAAGATGGCAAGAGTAGGTGCACCTGTCACTCTGTGCAGGCCACCCCTCCCCATGTCTTTGTTTAGGGGTAAACCCACCACTCCATGTAGGACACCCCTATTTGTTGAGACGTTATATGGTTCAGAAGTTAGATGGTACTGTTTATTTTGTTTTTATCCTATTGCTGTAAAGGGATCCACTGTGTTTGTCCCATGCTGTTTTGAATTCCGTCACCGTGTTTACCCCCACCACTTCCTTCGGGAGGGCATTCCAAGCATCCACCACCCTTTCAGTGAAATTTTTTTTCCTGATATTGCCTTTCAATTTACCACCTTGCAGCTTCATGTTATGCCCTCTAGTTTTACAGCTTCCCCGTCTTTGGAAGAGGTTTGATTGTTCATCATTTCTCTTTAAGTATTTAAAGGTCTGAATCATATCTCCCCTATCCCTCCTCTCCTCCAAAGTGTACATATTTAGGTCTTCAAGTCTCTTCTCATAAGGCTTCTGACGCAGGCTCCAAATCATTTTGGTCGCTTTCCTCTGAACAGTTTCCAGTCTTTTTACATCTTTTGCAAGATATGGTCTCCAAAACTGAACACAATATTCCAAGTGAGGCCTCACCAGTGACTTGTACAGTGGCATAAGTACCTCTTCTTTTCTGCTGGTAATCCCCTCTCTGTATGCAGCCCAACATCCTCCTGGCTTTTGCCACCGCCTTGTCGCACTGTTTTGCCACCTTGAGATCATCAGAGATAATCACACCAAGGTCTTTCTCCTGAACTGTGCATACCAACCTCGTGCCCCCTATCTTGTACATTTTCCTTGGATTTCTGCTACCCAAGTGCATGACACTGCACTTTTTCGCATTAAATCGTAGTTGCCAAGCATTAGACCAGTCTTCTAGCTTTTGTAGATCTTTCCTCATGTTAACCACTCCCTCGGGGGAGTCCACTCTGTTGCAAATTTTTGTGTCGTCTGCAAAAAGACAGACTTTTCCATTCAGTCCTTCAGCAATATCACTCACAAATACATTGAACAGTGCTGGACCCAGGACCGAACCCTGGGGCACCCCGCTAATTATCTTCCTATGTTATGGAACACCCTCCCAGACTCAATGCGATCAGTCAAAGACCTCCAAACCTTCAGAAAAGAATTACAAACATTTCTCTTCATTGAACATTACAGTAGCCCCAATCCCATCAACAATCTGAATACAACCAGCAGTCTCACACACCAATCCCCTTAACCTCACTCCCCCACACCAGAATCAGATCTGTCCTCTGTTAGCAATATAGCAAGTAAACATGCTAGCCAGTTGATCGATGTATACGAGGTGTGACAAAAAAGAAACGAGACTGTCCCATAAATGTTTTATTACAAAATCTACAGAGAAATTACGCATTGTCCCCTTCAAATTAATTCTCCCCCCCCCCCCGAGTTAATGCACTTCTGCATTCGCTTCTGTCACTTGCGGAAGCACTTGGTAAAGTCTTCCTTCTTGAGGTCCTTCAGCTCCCTCGTCACAGTGGCCTTGATCTCTTCTACAGAGGCTAAATGAGTTTCTTTGAGCCCAGTCTTCAGCCTGGGAAAGAGCCAGATGTCGCAAGGTGCGAGATCTGGGGAATAAGGAGGGTGGTCAAGAGCTGTGATCTGTTTGTTGGCCAAGAACTGCCTCACACTGAGCGCGGTATGTGCGGACGCGTTGTCGTGGTGGAGCAGCCAAGACTTGTCTCTCCACAGAGCCCACCTGTTGAGCAGAACCCGGTCATGGAGGCGATTGAGGACCTGCTGATAGAAGTGCTGGTTGACTATCTGACCCTCAGGCACAAACTCATGATGGACTACTCCCTTCTGGTCGAAGAATGCGATCAGCATGACCTTGATCCTTGATTTGGACATGCGAGCCTTCTTGAGTCTTCCATTGCAGGCTCTGTCTCTTGCTTTCAGGATCGTACTGGAAGACCCACGTCTCGTCTCTCTGTGATGACTTGGCCAACGAACTCTGGATCTTCTCCGATCTTCTCTAGCAAGTCTCAACAAACATTGACCCGGTTCTCCTTCTGGTCGTCTGATAAAAGCCTGGGCACCATCTTGGCGCACACCTTCCGCATCCCCAGCTCCTGCACCAAGATGGTCCGCACTGACTCCCTGTTCAGGCTGCGCTCCTCAGCTATCATCCGCACTGTCAATCTGCAATCACTCCTCACCAGCTAGTTCACTCTGTCAATGTTCTCAGCCATCTTTGTCATGGAAGGCTGTCCTGACTTGGGGTCATCCTCCACCTCCTCACGGCCAGTCTTGAAGCATTTGTGCCACTCGAAGACTCGCGGCCTTGACATTGCATCTTCTCCATAAGCCTTTTGGAGAAGTTGGAGACACTCAGTTGGATCCTTCTCCAACTTAACCAGAAATTTCAAGTTGATTCTTTGCTCCATATTTCTGCCACCTCCAGTTGCGTGACAAAGCAATGGAGCAGTGTGCTACAAAAAACGTGAAAAAGAAAGACAGAGTGAGAGAGATGAAAAATATTATAGCAGAATAGTGGCGAGATGTTGCACAACACAGTGACATAAGCGTTTAGCCAACTGGCATTGAGTCATAGGCATGGCTGCCACAGTCTCGTTTCTTTT
The DNA here is from genome assembly GCA_033557465.1 of Ichthyophis bannanicus. Lineage (NCBI taxonomy): Eukaryota > Metazoa > Chordata > Amphibia > Gymnophiona > Ichthyophiidae > Ichthyophis > Ichthyophis bannanicus. The sequence goes on from CM066037.1 coordinate 215,016,956, forward strand.
TTATCACACCTCATATATGTTTATAGTTGTCATGTAAATAGTTGTGTATCACTGCTCTTACACTGTTCTATGTAACACATTTGTTTCAATGTAAAAAAAAAGTTTTCAAATAAATAGAGTCCTCCTCTTATATATTTGCAGATGACAAAAAGGGGGCTGAGGGGTTGAGAAAAAGTGTGACATCCTATCTCCAGGAATAAGCAGGAGTGCAGTCTTCACATATGGGTGACTGTCACTGACTGAGCCCATGCAGGAACGCTCCCCAGTGTCCAATAGGAAAGCTTTTAGGAGCACTGCACCGTACCTGCCTTACCACCTTCCCGACTTCTTTCCTCAGTTCTTCATTTTCCACGGAACCAGCAGGATATATCTTCATCCTGTCACCACTGAAAGACTTCTCATTTTTGTGCAACATCATGCTACTGCTTTCCTGTCTACTCTGGTCCCGTCTAATCCAACACCGGTCCCAATAATGTTTTCTTTTTTTTGTTACAAATCTTCTATTTTTTTCCTCTTCATTTGCAGTGCGGTTTTCAGAGCTAAACTAGGCCTCAAGGCCTCCATACCCTTATCTTCAATCTTGAAGACAACTTTTTTGAGTCATGGAAAAGCCAACTAGTGGTTTTAAAAAATGTTCCATGGGTGCTGGTACCATATCAGTCACTGACAAACATGACTGGTGTCTAAAATGTTTCGGCCCCTGAATATCAACTCAATTCTCGTCCTTTGTGCCAGCAAATAACAAAGAGAGGCCTAAAGAACCGATCTAAACAGTACGGAATCGTTGTTCACCTTGGACTCTTTCAGTGTCTTCCACTTCATCAAGGGTATCAGCTTCCTCGCATGGGTATCAGGTTTCTTCAAAGTCCAAACATAAACGTAAGGCAAAGTCTCTGGTCACTCCCAAGTCATCAGCATTGTCATCAAAGACCGATACAGAGACCAGAGATCAGTCCCAGCAAAAGCATCGTGACTCCCCTAGAGGTGCTTCCAATGCAGACCAGCTAGCCAAAAAGCCCTGGTGGGAGGTTCTATCCTTCAAAGCACAAGAGTGGCTCCGGAACGCTCCCGAGGCACTGACCTCCGGAGAGTTACTGGTTCCATGTTCTGGCACAGTGGTTCACAGCCCCGTGGGTGATTCCACCCAGGCATTGGTTATCTCCCTAGACCAGTGCATGCTGGCTCTCAGGAGGACTTGGGCGGCACTCCTGGCAGCCTCAGTACCAATAACATCGAGTGCTCCAGGAGTGCAGGCTTCGACACCAAGCCTAGAGCCAGGTGTATTGGCCCCCATGCTGGCATCGTTGGAACCCCTGAGGCCGATACCTTCGTTTGAACCGACCGATAACCCCCTTCCTATTCGTCTCTCCGGGCCAGTCCAGAACAGATGGGTAGTCAAATCTCCCTCCTCTAGCAGCTGAGGACTGAATTCCAATTCTTGTTGCTAGGTTACACATCGCTCCCTTGGTAACAGCAGCCAGTCTTTTTGTCCTCAGCAGCTGAGCTGGATGTGTGAAGATTTGTCTCCCCACCTGTTCTCTGTTGTTGTTCTTTATTTTTCTTATTTTATGGAAGAGTTCTCATTGAAGAGGTAGTGCTGTGCCCTAGCAGGGTATTTAAGCACTTTACTCTGATTTATATTGTTTTTATACTGTGACAACATCAGTGTCAGTAGCCGGTTAAACGGTTCAGAGTATGGGACAGAGCCTGTCTCCTCTACTCAGCTAAAGGTAATTGGTAAGAACAGATCTGGGGGCCCCAGCTACTGTTTCTTTCCTAGTAGGCTCTTCACTTACAGGATCGCTGGCAGCGGTTCCTAAAGGGCTAGAGAGCATGTCTGTCTAACCGGCGTTAGTATCAGTTATTTTTTATTCAGCGCTGTGCCGCGGATGTTTTCTCACCTCTCTCTGTTACTCGGTTTCTCCGGTGCGTTTTTTTGTTGTTTCCTGTACCTTGTCGGTTTTTCAAAGTGCCTTCGGTGCCTGTGCGCTTGGTCCGCATTATGCAGGACAGCAAAGGAGATTCGCAGCACCATTTTTCTTCGCTGCAGCCGTTGGCTGAGAACGCGGGAGCGGCGGCCATTTTAGCAGCGTCTTCCGTTCCTTCAGCTCCACTGCCTAAAGCAAGTAAAAGGAAAGCGAAATCTCGTCATGTGACAAACTCCTCTTCAGCCTGTGTTGCCTGTGATTGCAGAGGCACCGGATCCTTTGCTTTCAGCTGATTTCATCCTCGCGTTTCATAGAGCTTATTTGTTAAAAAAATCGCAGGCTTCTCTTCCGGTTTTATTGGACCCTCCACAATTGGCACAGATGGGGGTTTCTAACCAATCTGCCCCTTGTGAAGAAGTTCCTCCTTTGTCAGATGTAAAGGAGTCAGTTTCTTTAGAGGCTGAGACTTTAGAGCCTGAACAAGGGGAACTTATGTCTGAGCAGGGTTTGGATTTTTGGCCCGCGGACTTAGAGGAAGGAGAGTTGGGTCCGGGTGAGGATCCAAATATTTTTAGGGTATTTAGAAAAGAGGAGTTACCAGCTTTGATTGCACAGTCCCTTACAGCGCTTAGTATCATTCCGCAGGTGGTTCAACAGGAACCTTTGGAAGACCCCTTGCTGCAGGGTTTCAAAACGGAGCAAAGATGTTTTCCTCTGCATCGGGTAATCAAACAGATGATAGAGTCTGAGTGGGAATGCCCTGAGGCTTCATTAAGAGGAGCTAGAGCTTTGGCACGGTTGTATCCTATGTCTCAAGAGGAGAAGGAGCTCCTACGTATGCCAAAGGTGGATGCGCTGGTGTCTGCTGTCACCAAAAAAACTACCATACCCGTAGAGGGGGCCGCGGCTCTTAAAGACATGCAGGATCGTAGGTTAGAAGGTCTGTTGAAACAGGCTTTTGATGCCAGTGCTCTGACGCTTCAAGCGTCCGTCTGTGGAGCATACGTGTCCAGAGCTGCGATTCGGTGGGGTCAGCAGGCCTCTGCACCGTCTGATGCAGTGGCTTCTTCTAGTGAGGGGGGCAAAGTTGGAGTCGGCAGCGGCATATTTAGCAGATGCCTTTTACGATTTGATTCGCATTTCTGCGAAGTCTATGGCTTCCATGGTTGCTGCTCGTCGTTTTCTTTGGTTACGGAATTGGGCAGCAGATGCCTCCTCCAAGGCACGTTTCAGTAAACTCCCTTATAAAGGGAAGCTTCTTTTTGGAGAGGCGTTGGAGAAAATTGTTAAAGATTTAGGAGACTCCAAGGGAGGGCGTTTGCCCGAGGACCGTCCTAAATCAGCTAAGCAGGGCTCCTTTACTAGGGGTCAAGGGCGTGAATTTCGCCGTTTTAGGGGGGCTCGCTTTACTCCCTATCAGCGAGGTCGATTTCCTTTCCGGGGGCAGTCCTTTCGGGGCGCTAGAGGTTCCGGTAGAGGCTACTTTGGAGCTCCTTCCGCTACCCTTAAAAAACCACAATGAAGCGAGGCCGGCCCAAGCGGAGTTTCCGGTGGGCGGTCGGTTACAGGAGTTTCTCTCCGCTTGGGTCGCCATTACTTCCGACAAGTGGGTACTGCAGATTATCCGCGAGGGCTATGCTCTCGAGTTCAATTGTCATCTGACCGACGCCTTCGTTTTTTCTCCGTGCGGGTCGGACACCAAAAGGAGAGCAGTCCACGACACGTTGCAGCGGTTGTTGCAGCTCCGGGCAGTGGTTCCACTTCCATTAGACCAGTACGGCTTCGGTCGATACTCGATTTATTTTGTGGTTCCAAAAAAGGAGGGCTCTTTTCGGCCCGTGTTGGATTTAAAGCACGTGAACCGTTGCTTGCGGGTCTCTCATTTTCAAATGGAGACATTAAGGTCTGTAATCCGCTCGGTAAGGCCGAGGGAGTTCCTCTCTTCCATAGATTTGACGGAAGCTTATCTGCATATTCCTATCAGGCCAGATCATCAGCGTTTTCTTCAGTTTGCAGTGCCCATGGGTCATTTTCAGTTTCGGGCCTTACCGTTCGGCCTAGCGACGGCGCCGCACACTTTCACCAAGGTACTGGTGGTGGTGGCGGCGGCACTGCACAGGGATGGCATTCAGGTTCATCCTTATCTGGACGACTGGTTGATTCGAGCGTCTTCGCGAGAAGAGTCGCTAAAGGCGACAGCGCGAGTAGTGTCCTGTTTGGAGAATCTAGGTTGGGTTGTGAATCAGGCCAAAAGTCGGCTGGAACCGGTTCAGCAGCTGACTTATCTCGGAACCTTCTTCGACACGGGCCGAGGTATGGTTCTGTTGCCTCCGGAACGGGTAAGAAAACTTCTCGCTCATGTGTCGGGGTTTTTGCTCGCAAGAGCGCCGACAGCTTGGAAGTACTTACAGTTGCTGGGGCTAATGGCAGCGGCCTTGGATTTGGTACCATGGGCCAGAGCACATATGCGGCCGCTCCAGCAAGCTCTTCTTTCACGTTGGTCTCCACAACGGCATCCCCTTTCTCGTTGCTTAAGCTGTCCCGATCATGTCAGGGTCAGTCTTCAGTGGTGGTTGGTTCCAGACCATCTTCAGGCGGGAGTTCCCCTAGCGTTGCCGGACTGGATTTTGGTGACTACCGATGCCAGTCTGTCCGGTTGGGGAGCACACTGTTTGACTCACATAGCGCAAGGTTCATGGACGGCGGAAGAGAGTCTGTGGTCCATCAATCGTCTCGAGCTCAGAACGGTGCGTCTAGCGCTGTTAGCGTTCGCAAGTCTTCTGGAGGGAAAGTCGGTGTGCATCTTCTCCGACAATTTAGTGACGGTCTCATACATAAATCGCCAAGGAGGGACAGGAAGTCGTCTTCTTCTAGAGGAGAGTCAATGCTTGTTTCACTGGGCGGAGTTGCACCTTTCGGCGCTCTCGGCAGCTCATGTGGCTGGAAAGCACAATGTGCAAGCGGACTATCTCAGCTGACATGTGCTAGATCCGGGAGAGTGGCAACTCAATGCCGAAGTTTTTTACGAGCTCACAGTACGTTGGGGTCAACCGGTAATGGATCTAATGGCAACTTTGGACAATGCAAAGGCGACTCGCTTTTTCAGCAGACGCAGGGAACATATGTCGGAGGGTCTCGACGGTCTGGTTCAGCCCTGGCCGTTGGGGCAACTTCTGTATGTGTTTCCTCCGTGGCCGTTGGTGGGTCTCGTTGTTCAGCGAGCTGTCATGCACCAAGGTCTGTTGATTCTTATTGCTCCAGATTGGCCTCGACGGCCTTGGTATGCCGATCTAATGCGTCTTCTAGCGGCTCCACTGAGGAGGTTGCCTGCTCGGGCAGATTTGCTGCATCAAGGGCCCGTTTGGATGCCTCAGGCGGATCGATTCTTGCTTACGGCATGGCTCTTGAAAGGCGGCGCTTGCGCCGAAAAGGTTATTCAGTTTCGGTAATCAACACCTTGTTGCAGTCTCGTAGAAAGTCCACATCATTGGCGTACATTCAGGTGTGGCGAGTTTTTGAAGCTTGGTGTTCCGATCGCCGTTTGAAAGCTCGTCTATCTTCCATTCCGGATGTTCTGGACTTTCTTCAGTGCGGTCTTGAGAAAGGTCTTGCTCTGAGTACCTTAAAGGTGCAGTTAGCGGCCCTGGCAGTTTTTCGTGGGCCGGTTCACGGACTACGTCTTTCCTTTCATCCGGATGTTCTCCGTTTTCTTAGAGCGGCTAAGCAAATTCGTCCTCCGTTTCGTCAAATTGTTCCTCCTTGGGATTTGAACCTAGTGTTAGGGGCTTTAACACAGTCTCCCTTTGAGCCTCATTCCTCAAGTTCGCTAAGGGAATTGTCCTGGAAGACGGCTTTTTTAGTGGCATTGTGTTCTGCTAGACGCATTTCGGATCTGCAGGCACTTTCATGCCGTCCGCCTTTTCTTCAGTTTTCTGAGGAAAAAGTGGTCTTGCGTCCGGTACCGTCCTTTCTCCCGAAAGTACTGTCTGCTTTTCATGTGAATCAGTCGGTTTCGCTTCCCACTTTCGCTAACTCGGGAGGAGATTCTGTCGATCGATCTCTGCGGAAATTGGATATGGGACGTGTGCTTCGTAGATATCTACGGGAGACCGAGTCTTTTTGTAAGACTGATCGGTTGTTTGTGGTGTTTGCAGGGCCATCTAAGGGTCAACCTGCATCCAAGGCTTCCATTGCACGGTGGGTAAAGCATGCAATTCGGGTCGCGTATGAAGCCAGAGGCAAACCGGTTCCGGTAGGTCTTCGGGCTCATTCTACCAGGGGTCAAGCTACTTCGTGGGCAGAATCGGCCTTGGTTCCACCGGTGGATATTTGTCGTGCGGCGTCATGGTCTTCTCTTCATGCCTTTTCACATCATTATAGGTTGGATGTTCTCGCTAGGCAAGATGCGTCGGTGTGGGCTTCAGCAGTGATAGCGGGGCTCTCAGGTCCCTCCCAGGGTTAGGTACTGCTTTGGTACTACCCATCTGTTCTGGACTGGCCCGGAGAGACGAATAGGAAGGAGAAATTAGACCTTACCTGCTAATTGTCTTTCCTTGAGTTCTCTCCGGGCCAGTCCAGAACCCACCCTATAAATTTCATTGTTTATTATCAGTATTTTCTTGCGTTTCATTTATGTCGGTTTTTCTCGGTGTTTCAAGAATGGAAACTTGTTTTTTTGTGGTTAATGCTTATCTATTAAAAAATATATATATATAGCCTTTACTTTGGCTATTTTCGCTCTCAAGTGCTTTCGTTGTCAGGCACGAGGCGCAGAGCACATTTATATACCTTCAATGGGACTCTTCCGCTGTTTCTTCCGTTGTTTCTTCCGCTGTTTCTTCTTATTGGTTTGTTATTGGCTGCTTGCTACATAAAGACTGGCTGCTGTTACCAAGGGAGCGATGTGTAACCTAGCAACAAGAATTGGAATTCAGTCCTCAGCTGCTAGAGGAGGGAGATTTGACTACCCATCTGTTCTGGACTGGCCCGGAGAGAACTCAAGGAAAGACAATTAGCAGGTAAGGTCTAATTTCTCCTTATCCAACAGACTCAGACAGAATTTCTATATCGGCATTGACCTTCGAAGTCCATGAAGCATCAAGATTGAATCCAAGACCCGTGATACCTTGACTTCTTACTAGACTCTGATTCCACTTCTTCAGAATCTGACGAGGGATCACACAATTCCCGAGAACTTCCAGACATCCCTTTGGACCATTTATCGCCTCAGGAATGGTGTTGGTCCCCACCAGAAGATATGTCCTTTCAGAACTTCATGCAGGTCATGGCAGCAGGGTTCGCTATCACGGTAGCCTCGGAAAAAGAACCGAGAGCAGAGGAATTGGCGGTTCTCCAGGAACAGGCAGGAAGTCAGTCCTCACATAAGGGTGACGTTGGCGCCGACGCAGCCCTCGTGCAGCGCAATTCCCCAGCTTTCAAAGAAAGCCTTTGGGAATGCATCGCGCATGTGCAGTCCCCTTCCTGCCCAAGGGTGCCATTTTGCTCGCTCGTCTTTCTTCCGCGGAGCCCAACGGACGTGGTTCTGTTTTCACCGTGGAAAAAGTAGAAAAGTTGATTGATTTTTTTCAGCTTCCCGGTTCGACACCGGTTCCCCTTCCCGTCCTCGGCTCAGTACACCGGTATCAAGTCCAGTCCTATTTTTTGTTTTTGTCCTTCATGACTAGCATTCGCACTCTTTTTAGTTTTCGCTGGCAGCACGGTTTTTTGACCTCGCAGGAGCCCTTTTTCCCCCGATGGCTGCCAGCGGGTTTAAAAAATGTGATCGGTGTAAGAAGTTGATGTCTCTCACCGACATACACGACTGCTGCCTCCGATGCCTCGGTCCCGACCATGACCCGGTGGTCTGTGGGCCATGTGGTAAGATGTCTTCGAAGTCTTTGAGGAGCCAGGGAGCAGCAGCGTGACAGGATTTTTTCTGAGTCCGCCTCTGGCCGGGCCCGCACCTCGTCAGAAGCCTCGACATCTCGGGAATCGGAGCCCGAGCACCGTCATGGGTCTTCTGAGCGGGGTTCTCCCTCCAGGGAACACTGGAGGAAGAAGAAACTCGTGAGGGCAGCGTCACTGGACGCCTCTGATCGGCTTGGGCCCTCGGTTTCCAGGCCGCGGAGCCCGGACCGCCGCCCCGGGTCCTCGGAGTCGGAGCGGCCGGCTAAGCAACCTCGCAGGGAGCCGGAGGCGTCAGACAAGTTAACTTCTGTTGTCCTCATGGACTCTCCTCCAGGGGAGCCGACGTCTGGTCCGACGTCGGGACCCGAGCCGGGAGCTGCAGAGCCTTCTGAGCTCGGTCTCAGGTTGGCGGCCCTGGAGAGCAGCATGGCTGCCTTCATGGAGCAGCAGTGGGCACTGATGGTTGGTCTCGCCGGTCCATCCGCCCCGACCATCGGGTCGTCGAAGTCGACGCCGGAGGCCAGGCCGAGCCTATCCTTGAGTCGATCAAATCTCGAGTCGATCCTCGGCCAAGGTCCCCCTCGACCTCCCATTCGGGACCGAGGTCGTCGATGCCGGTGCCCTCGACTTTGGGGCGGTCAGGCTCGAAGCCCTTGAGGCCGGAGCCCTTCAAGTCCTCCTCGGAGGACTCGGCTTGGGAGATGGAGGAGGAAGACGACTCCCCAGACACCTTCCGGACCCGGTGTATCCCATCGGACTCTCCGGGTTCAGAGCCCCGGAATAGGTCCCCTCCAGAGGACACTCGGGTCAGGGACATGGCCAAGGCTTTGGCATTCCCTGCGGATGCCGAGGAGGAGCCGAGGAGCTCGACGCCCTCCAGTATGACTCTCCCCCGAAGGAGGCCCTTAGTGTACCAGTGCCTCCGATGTTGGAACGGCTGATGCTCCGCATGTGGGAGTCCCCGGCCTCGATGCCGGTGCTCAGCAAGCGGGTCGATTCCATCTATCGAGACCGCAAGAGTCCTGGGTTCCAGAAAGCACAGCTGCCGCACAACTCCATGGTTGTGGAATCGGCCATGCAACTGCTGAAAAGCCAAAAAATGGCTGGGAGGCCCGGAACCTGGACGCCCTCGGCAGAAAGTGCTACCAGGGCTTGATGCAGTCATGCCGTGTCCAAACTTGCCAGCTGTACATGGGCATGTACTTGCGGGACCTGGCAAAGGAGATTGTCAGGTTCTTGGCTGGCCTATCCGAGGAACCCTTGCAGCGCTTCAAGTCGTTGTCCACGAGGATTAGAGAGTGCTCAAAGTTCGTGTCTCGAGCAGCTTACGACGGCTTCGAGGCTTCGGCCCGAGTAGCCGCATGCCGTCAGGCCTGGCTCATGTCGTCGGACCTAGAGCCATGGGTTCAGGACAAGTTGATCGATGTCCCGTGCCAAGGAGACAACCTCTTCAGCAAACCCATGACTGAGAAAGCTGCAGAAATCGAGTCCGAGTACTTGACCCAGACAAGGTTGTCGAAGAAGATATCTGCACCTTCTCACAAGAAGGCGGCCTCGGGGAAAAAGCCCTTTTTCCTGAGGAAGGGTACGACTTACAGAAACTACCTCACTTACCAGGTCGCCCCAGCTCCCCAACAGGGGCAGCAGGCCAGGGGCATGGCCCACATAAGCCGAAGACTCCCAAGCCTCCAGCTCCAGCTCCTACCCAGCCGGGAGGGGGTTTTTGACTCCCAGTGCATAGCTCCTCTCCCACCAGTGGTTTGGCCCTGTACTCTCACAGGTGGCCAGCCATTACTACCGATGCCTGGGTTCTGTAAGTAGTCCAGCAGGGCTACTTACTTCACTTCCACCAAGTGCCCACCTCCTTTTTCCCAGGAGAGCCTCTCAGGCCCCCTCTTCACAGGAACCTCCTCCTGCAGGAGTTGGCAGGTCTGCTAAGGGGTCAGGCGGTGGAACCGGTGCCCCACCACCTGCAGGTGCAAGGCTTCTACTCCAGGTATTTCCTCATACCAAAAAGAAAAGGAGGCCTACGCCCCATCTTGGACTTGCGAAATCTGAACAAGTTCCTGGTGAGGGAAAAGTTCAAGATGCTTTCCCTTGGGATCCTACTGCCTTACCTCCACCAGGGAGACTGGCTATGCTCCTTAGATTTAAAGGATGCTTATACTCACATCCTCTTACACCCAGACCACAGACAATACCTCAGGTTTGTGGTCGGAGGAAACCACTTCCAGTACAAGGTGCTTCCCTTTGGCCTAGCTACCGCTCCCAGAGTATTTACCAAATGCCTATCAGTGGTGGCGGCCTTCAGAAGCCAGGGTGTCTTCGTCTTTCCATACCTGGATGACTGGCTCATCAGGGGCCAATCGGCACAGGAGGCACAGTAGGCCACTGCTCGCACAGTCACCCTGCTCCAGCACCTAGGGTTTGTTATAAATCACGAAAAGTCCACTTTACTCCCCACTCAACACTTGGAGTTCATAGGGGCAAGACTGGACACTCTCCAGGCAAAGGCTTACCTACCGCTGGACAGGGCAAGGCTGTTGCTGGACTTGGTAGAGCAGGTCCAGCACAGGCTTTAAGTCTCTGCAAGGGTCATCCTATGCCTCCTGGGCCACATGGCCTCCACAGTGCATGTGACTCCATATGCTCGATTCCACATGCGCACAGCTCAGTGGAGCCTCAGAGACCAGTGGACGCAAGCCACTGGCCACCTCAGAGACAGAGTAGCAGTTTCCAATTTACTGGTGACGGCCTTACAATGGTGGCTTCACCCCCCCGCCTTGGTTCAGGGAGTACCATTCCAACCTCCCTCTCACACCAGAGTGCTGACGACAGACGTCGCCTTGCTGGGCTGGGGAGTCCATTGCCAGGGTTCATGCACTCAGGGTCTGTGGTCCTCGTGAGAGGCCGCACTTCAGACCAACCTTCTAGAGCTTCGAGCCATCCGTCTAGCTCTTCAAGCCTTCTGTCATCTTTTGGCACATCAGTCGGTGCTGATACAGACAATCAGGTAGCGATGTTCTACATCAACAAACAGGGGGGCACAGGATCTCGCATCCTATGCCAGGAATCTCTGGACCTCTGCTCTTTTGCAGTGGCACATCACATGTCCCTAAAGGCGGTTTATCTGCCGGGTCAGGAGAACCTCCTGGCCGACAAGATGAGCAGGATCTTTCAGCCTCACGAATGGCAACTGAACCGGGATGTAGCCCAGCACATCTTCAACCTTTGGGGTCTCCCATCTATGGATCTCTTTGCCAGCCCGCAAAACCATCAGTTGTCCTGGTTCTGCTCGAGGCAGCCGCATCCGCTGCGCGTGACGGCGGATGCTTTCCTGATCTCGTGGGCACAGGGCCTTCTCTATGCGTTCCCACCCACGCCCCTGGTGGCACGCACTCTGTTCAAGATTCTTCGGGACAAGGCCTCGGTCATCCTGGTAGCATCCAGGTGGCCCAGACAACCTTGGTTCCCTCTTCTCCTTCAACTGGCGGTCGAAACTCCACTCCCACTGGGGGTGCAGCCTGACCTCTTGACCCAGGAACAGGATTTCTTACTACACCCCAATCTCAGATCCCTCCACTTAATGGCCTGGCTACTGAGAGGGTAGTACTTGCTCCTCTGCTCCTTCCCAAGGAGGTTGAGGAGGTGTTGCTGGCCTCTAGGAGACAATCCACTCGAAAATCCTACGCGTTCAAGTGGCGTAGGTTTGAAGGGTGGTGTGCCCAGAATAAGGAGGACCCGTTCACTTTTCATGTACCTCAGGTATTGCAATACTTGCTCCACCTCTCAGAGTTAGGCCTCAAGTCTAACTCTGTCAGGGTCCACCTGAGTGGGCTATCAACTCACTACTCTCCAGTGGACGGGCAACCTCTTTCGGGTCACCCTTTGGTATCACGATTCCTCAGAGGCCTCCTACTCTTGAAGCCTCCAATTCGCCCACCGGCTACAGAGTGGGACTTAAATGTGGCCTTGCAGCGGCCTACTTGCCCACCTTTTGAACCAATGGCCACCTGTCATCTCCGCTTCCTTTCCTGGAAAGCACTCTTTTTGGTGGCACTCACGTCTGCGCGACGTGTGAGCAAGCTACAAGCGTTAGTAGCGGATAGGCCATATACACGGTTTTATAAAAACAGGATGGTCTTACGTACTCACCCCAAGTTCCTTCCAAAAGTGGTTTCCTTGTTTCACCTCAACCACGAGGTGGTTCTTCCAACCTTCTTCCCCAGGCCACATACAAGCAGGGCAGAAACAGTTCTGCATACCCTGGACTGTAAGAGGGCGCTCGCCTTCTACCTGGAGCTTATGCGGGGACATCGGAGAGCTTCCCAGCTCTTCGTCTCTTATGACCCTAGTAAACTGGGTCTACCTGTCTCCAAATACACGTTATCCACCTGGGTGGCAGACTGCATCGCCTGGGCGTACAGGGCAGCTGACCTCTCCAGCTGCAGGTCCGAATCTCGGCTCACTCTGTCAGGGCTAAGGCCGCATCAGTGGCTAACCACCGCTCTGTTCCATTGGCAGACATCTGCCGGGCCGTAACTTGGTCTTCAAGCCAGACCTTTGCTGCCTACTACTGCCTGGAGAGAGAGTCCCGGTGGGACAGTGTTTTCAGTCAGGCGGTACTCCGTAACCTAGTCAAGGTTTAGGCAACTCCTACCCTCTGACCCTTTGGTGACAGGCTACCATGGGGGTTGCGTTCTCGGTGAAAAACCCTATCACTGCTGCTGCGCTCTTCTAGAAGGAGCCATTTTCAGCTATGGGTTCTCGGTAGCCTATAGCTAGGGAGTCCCATATGTGAGGATTGACTTCCTGCTTGTTCAAGCGTAGTTACTCACCTGTAACAGGTGTTCTCCAGGGACAGCAGGAATCAGTCCTCATGACCCTCCCTCCTCCCCTGGAGTTGCAGTCCTTGATTAATTTTTTCTCATTTTTGCTGTCTTTTTAGCTGTGTCATCTGACTGAGCAAGATGGCACCCTTGGGCGGGAAGGAGACCACGTATGCGCTACACATTCCCAAAGGCTTTCTTTGAAAGCTGGGGAATTGCTCCGCACGAGGGCTCCGTCGGCGCCGACATCACCCTTATGTGAGGACTGATTCCTGCTGTCCCTGGAGAACACCTGTTACAAATGAGTAACTACGTGTTTACTCCAATAGCCTCCCATGCCCAAGGATGTGGCTATATTACCAGTGCATCGGATCCTGCAGGATCTTATGCTCTGAATGTGGGAGGGCCCTCCTCACTGTTCCGCCTGTCAGCAAGAGGCTCAATACTAAGTACCAGAGTGCCAAAATTTCCAAAAACTTCAGCTTCCCCACGACTCAATGGTGGTGGAATCGGCGATGTGCCGAATAAAGAGCTCTAAGAAACATTCATCCATGCCACCGGGCAGAGACTCAAGGACACTCAATGCCTTTGGGTGTTGATGCTTCCAAGCATGCATGTTGCCCTCCAGAATAAATCTTACATGCTGTACATGGGCATGTTTCTGAGGGATGTCACCAGGGATCTGGAGACTTTCACCCCCATGCTTCCTGAGGATAAGCAGAGTGCATTCCAGACACTCATCAAACAGAGCCAGAACGCGTCTAAGTTTCTTACGAGGGCCTCTGTTGATGCCTTCAAATCAACAAGCAGAGCATCAGCAGTCTGTATTGGGGTTCGCACAATGGTGTGGTTAAAAGACATCAGATCTCAAGCAATGGGTCCAGGATAAACTGGCCAATATCCCATGTACTGGAGAAAACCTTTTTGGCTAGGATTGGAGGGAAAAAGCAGGGGAGATTGAGACAGATGATCTCACCCTAAAATGCCTTTCCAGGAAAACAGCTGACCCCCATCCAGTGGGAAGGCTCTTCCCAAGAAATCTTTCTATTCTGAAAGGAAGAGATACTATCCTTCTTACCCGTCTTTTGCTGCCTATCAACCTCAACATCTTCAGCAGAGACAGCAGGGCCCTCGCCAACCCAAGAAGCCCAAAGCTCCTAAGTCTCAACCAGCCGCCCAGCCACAACCTGCATCTGGTTTTTTGACTCCTTCCTAAACAGCATTACCAATCTACCCCTGAGGGTCCCCAGCCTCACATAGCAGGCAGACTGTCACTATGCCCACATCAGAGCACTGGACACTCCAGATTGTCTAAAGGGGTTAACAGCTTCACTTCAAAACCTTACCCCCACCAGCTTCACATGGGATTATCCCACCCAAATCCTTCAAAGCATTCTCTTAAAGGGTGACCACCCTATTGTCCCAGGGTGCCATAGAAAAAGTTCCTTCTCAAGAAAGGATGGGCTTTTACTCTCCACATTTTCTCATTCCAAAGAAAGCAGGAGGATTCAGGCCCATCTTGGAACTCTGAGACCTAAACAGGTTTGTGGTCCGAGAAAAATTCAAAATGATTTCTCTAGATATGTCTCTACCATACGTCCAGAGAACATGATTGGCTATGTTTTCTAGACATAAGAGGAGTACGCACATTTACTGATCCATCCTTTGCACAGACAGTGCGCTTCATGTTTCAAGGAAACCTTTATCAATACCGGATTCTCCGGGAACAAGCAGGAAGTCAGCCCTCATATATGGGTGACGTTGACACCGATGGAGCCCGTGCAGAGCAAATTCCCAGCTTTCAATGAAAGCTTTTGGGAATTGCTACCACGCATGCATGGTCCCCTTCCCGCCCAAGGGTGCCATCTTGCTCAGTCTCCTTTTTTTCACAGAGCCCATCAGACGTAGTCTGTATCTGTCCCGAGAAAAGTTGATATTTTTTTGTGCCTGTTGGCTTTCTCCGGTTCGCACTGGTACCCTTCCCGCCTCTGGCCTAGGTATCTAGGTATTGGGTCAGTTCCTCTTCTAAGTTTTGATTTTTTCTTTCTTAGGGCGTCTTCGTGCCCATTTTTCCCTCGCTGGCAGCCCGAAGGGTCTTCGACCTTGCTGGGGTCTTTTTTCCCCCATAGCTACCAGCAAGGGTTCAAAAAGTGCGATCGGTGTGGGAAAATCATGTCCCTCACCGATACGCATGACTTCTGCCTCCGGTGCCTTGGCCCAGACCACGACGTGGCGGTCTGTGGCCTGGGTACAAAGATATCCTTGAAGGCCTTGAGGAGCAGCATGATAAGATTTTTCTTGACTCCCCCATGCCTCCGAGAGCCAGGACCTCATCCGTGGCCTCTACACCTCAGGAGGAGCACTCCGAACCCGAGTGTTGGGGGGGGGGTCTCCCTCAAAGGAACCGAAGAGAAGGAAGAAACCCTTGAAGGTAGCATCTCTGGAAGGTTCCGAGCAGCCTGGCTCCTCTCGGGGCCAGTCGCGGAGCCCCGAGCACCTGCCCGAGGCGTCGGAGAAGGAGCACCCAGCCAAGTCACTTCGCATGGACACGGTCGTGGATCAGCCTAGGCAAGTACATACTGTCCTAGTCGAGGACTCCCCTCTGGGGGAACCAGCTTCAGGCCCAAGCATGTTGGCGCCCAAGCCAGGGACTGTGGAGCCTCCGAGACTGGTGTCCAGGATGGCGGCCTTGGAGCACAGTGTCACTGCCTTCATGGAACAGCAGCGGGCGCTGATGTCCGGCACATCCAGTTCCTCCACTCCGGCCATCAGGCTCCCAACGTCGACCCTGACCCTGGAGGCCGAGCCGATCCTCGAGGCCTTGCACACACGAGTCTATTTTCGGCCGAGGTCGCTCTTAGCCTCCCACTCGTCAGGACTGAGGTCATCATCGCCAAGCCTGCAGGCATCGGGGCGGATGGCGCCGGGACCCTCGATGCCCAAGGAGCTCTACGAATCTTCCTAGGAGGCCTCCGCTTGGGAGACCGAGGACGAGGAGTCCCCGGACACTCGTCGTCATCGAGATGTCCCATCTGACTCCCTGGTATCTGAACCTCAGAGAAGGTCCTCACCGCAGGATATGGGTTTTCTGAACTTCGTGCGGGATATGTCCAAGGCTTTGGCTTTCCCGACGGAGTCCGAAGAGGATCCTCGAGCTGACAAGCTTGAGATCCTCCAGTATGAGGCTCCCCCTCGGGAAGCCCTCACAGTGCCCATTCTTCCTATCCTGGAACGACTTATGCTCCGCATGTGGGAGATGCCGGCGACAACGCCAGTAATCAGCAAGCAATGCGACTCGATGTTTCAAGTTCGCCGGAGCCCTGGGTTCCAAAAATCACAACTGCCGCACAACTCCATGGTTGTGGAGTGAGCCATGCGTCGACTGAAGAGTCAGAAGACGCACTCCTCGGTGCCCCACGGTAGGGAGGCCGCACCTTGGATGCCCTCGGCAGAAAGTGTTACCAGGGCGCAATGCTGAATTGTCAGATCCAGGCATACCAGCTGTACATAGGCATGTACCTGAGGGACCTGGCGAAAGAAATTGCTTGGTTCTCGGCTGGTCTCTCTGAGGAGCCTTTGCAGTGCTTCAAGGGACTGTCCAAAGCTTTCCGTGAATGCTCCAAGTTCATGTCTCGGGCGGCCTATCATGGGTTCGAGTCGGTGGCACAGGTAGCCGCGGCGGGCATCGGTGCATGCCGCCAAGCTTGGCTGCAGTTGTCGGACTTTGAACAATGGGTTCAGGACAAGTTGGTCGATGTCCCATACCGAGGGGAGAATCTCTTTGGCAAACCCATGACCGACAAGGCTGCCGAGCTGGAGACCGAGTTCATGACAAGGACACGGCTCTCTAAGAAGACCTCTGCCCCTTCCCGTAAGAAGGGCTCGGGTAAAAAGCCATTTTACCCGAGGAAATCCACTGCTTACCAAAACTACCCCCCTTACCATGCCTCCCCAGCTCCCCATGGCCCGCTTAAGCAGAAGGCCCCCAAACCCCAGGCTCCGGCCCAGTCCGGAAGGGTTTTTTTGACTCCTGCAACATGGCCCCTCTCCCAACCAGAGCTGGGCAACCCACAGGAAGTCGGCTCACCTTGTATGCCCACAGGTGGGGAGCCATCACCACCGATTCATGGGCATTACAGGTAATCAGGGAAGGATACCTCCTCCATCTAGCCCAAGTGCCTCCACACTATTTCCCAGGAGAGCCTATCAGGTGTCCCCTTCACCGGGATCACCTTCTGAAGGAGTTGGCAGGTCTTCTTGAGGACCAATCAGTGGAACCAGTGCCCCACCATCTCAAGGGCAAGGGGTTCTACTCCAGGTACTTCCTCGTACCAAAGAGGACAGGGGACCTATGGCCATCCTCGACCTCTGCAACCTCAACAAATTCCTGGTGAGGGAGAAGTTCAAGAAGCTCTCCCTTGGAATATTGCTGCCATACTTCCGCCAGGGACTGGCTGTGCTCCTTGGACATAAAGGATGCCTACACACACATCCCAATCTACCCAAGCCACAGGCAATACCTACGCTTTGTGGTAGGGGGCAATCATTACCAATACAGGGTGCTCCGGCCCCCAGGGTATTCACAAAGTGCCTGGTGGTGGTCGCCACCATCCTCGGGTTTCAGGGGATCTTTGTCTTCCCCTATCTCGACGACTGGCTCATCAGGGGTACTACAGCCCCCGAGGTGCAGCAGGCCACAACTCACACCACCCAGGTCCAGCAGCACTTGGGATTTTATCATCAACTCCCCCAAGTCCAGCCTTTGCCCGGCACAAGAGCTGGAATTCATTGGGGCAAGGATCAACACCCTTGTCAAAAGCCTTCCTGCCTGCAGACAGGGCAAGCAGGCTCATGGCCCTAGTCAAAGACATAAAGCACCGTCCCTCAGTGCCAGCAAGGAATCTGCTGCGCCTCCTCGGGCATATGGCCTCCATGGTCCATGTCATTCCAGATGCCCACCTCTACATGCGAACTGCGCAGTGGTGCCTCAAGGACCAGTGGTCCCAGGCCATGGGACATCTCCAGGACAAGGTCAGAGTGACCAGGCGCCTGGTGCAGTCCCTGACCTGGTGGCTCTCGCCCCATCACCTGGAGGCGGGAATGCCCTTCCAGACCCCTCACCACTCGAGGGTCCTCACTACAGATGCCTCCCTGCTGGGCTGGGGAGCCCATTGCCAGGGATACTGCACACAGGGAGTCTGGTCCCCAGACGAGAGTGCTCAACAGATCAATCTGTTGAAATTGCGTGCAATCCATCTCGCCCTGAAAGCTTTCAGGCAGTGCCTGGGCCACAAGACTATTCTGGTGCAAATAGACAACCAGGTTGCCATCTTCTATGTGAACAAATGGGGGCACAGAGTCCCATGCCCTCTTTCAGGAAGCCCTAGATCTGTGCTCTTTTATGCAGTTCGGCAGGGCATTCTCCTCAAGGCAGTATATCTGCTGGACCAGGACAACTGGCTGGCTGATAGACTCAGCAGGATGCTCCAGCTGCATGAGCGGTAGCTGGACCAGAAAGTAGCTAGCGGGGGAACCGGTGATGGACCTGTTTGCAAGCCCGGACAATCACCAGTTGCCCCGCTTTTGCTCAAAGCAGCCGCACCCCGCCAGGGTGGTAGCCGACACCTTTCTAGTCTCATGGTTGGTGGGTCTTCTGTGTGCTTTCCCCCCGATGCCTCTGATCGCCAAGACTGTGTTCAAGATCCTTCACAATAGAGCCTCAGTCATCCTGATAGCCCCACGGTGGCCCAGGCAACCGTGGTTTCCGCTTCTACAGCTAGTGGTGGAGAGCCCTATTCCTTTGGGGTCAACTCCACGGCTCCTTTCCCAGGAGGGGGGGCTCTCTTTTGCATCCCAACCTCAGCTCCCTTTCGCTGATGGTGTGGCTGCTGAGAGGGTGACTCTAGTCCTGCTCCTCCTTCCGAAGGATGTGGAGGAGGTATTGCTGGCTTCGCACAGAGCGTCTACCAGACGGGCGTACGCCTTTAAGTGGCGCAGATTTGCGCTTTGGTGCACTGAGCAAAGGGTAGACCCCTTCTCTTTTCCGGTGGTTGTGGTATTGCAATACCTTCTCCACCTCTTCGGGACGGGGCTTAAGTCCAATTCCGTCAGAGTGCATCTCGGTGCCCTAGCGGCAAACCACTAGCAGATTGACGGAAAGCCCTTCTCAGTTCATCCAGTGGTGTCCTGGTTTCTAAAGAGCTTACTCCTATCGAAGCCCCTGGTCCACCCCCTGGTGACCGAATAGGATCTCAATGTAGTATTGGGACAGCTCATCTGGTCGCCCTTTGAACCGTTGGCCACGTGCCACCTCCGTTATCTCCTGGAAGGTGGTTTTCTTGGTTTCTCTCCAAGTGAGTGAGCTCCAAGCCCTCGTGGCAGAGAGGCCTTATACTAGGTTCTACAAGAATAGGGTGGTGCTTCGCACGCACCCAAAGTTCCTTCCAAAGGTGGTTTCCTCGTTCTACCTCAACCAGGAGGTGGTTCTTTCTGCCTTCTTTCCCAAGCCACATGCCAGTCAGGCAGAGGCTGTCCTCCATACCCTGGACTGTAAGAGGGCTCTGTCCTTCTACATTCAATGTACTCAAGGTCACCGGAAAGCCTCTCAGCTTTTCGTTTCCTACGACCCCAGTAAGCTGGGGGAGGCGGTGGCCAAGCGTATGCTGTCCATATGGGTGGCGGACTGTATTGCCCGGGCTTATGAGGAAGCGAGGCTTCCGCTGGAAGGCCATGTTACAACTCATAGAGTCAGGGCCATGGCGGCGTCAGTGGCTCACCTGCGCTCTGTTCCTCTGGCAGACATCTGCTGGGCCGCCACTTGGTCTTCGGTTCATACCTTTGCTGTTCATTACTGCCTGGATAAGGGAGTCCCAACGGGACAGTGCCTTTGGCCAGGCTATACTCCGTAACCTTTTCGGGATCTAGGCATCTTCTAACTTCCGACCCTTCTGTGTTCAGGCTACCAGAGTGCTACTTTCCTAGGACGCAGGTCCTGTTTCCTGGTCAGGGTTTTCATTGTGGTTCTCGATGAGGAGCCTTTTTTGGTTATAGGTTCATGGTAGCCTGTAGCTTGGGAGTCCCATATGTGAGGACTGACTTCCTGTTTGTTCCCAGAGAAAGCGTAGTTAACTCACCTGTAACAGGTGTTCTCCGGGGACAGCAGGAATCAGTCCTCACAACCCTCCTTCCTCCCCTTGGAGTTGCAGTTCTATTATTTTCATTTGTTTTGCGGTCTTTTTAGATATGTCATTTGACTGAGCAAGATGGCACTCTTGGGCGGGAAGGGGACCATGCATGCGTGGTAGCAATTCCCAAAGGCTTTCTTTGAAAGCTGGGGATTTGCTCCACGTGGGCTCCAGCGTCGACGTCACCCATTTGTGAGGACTGAGTCCTGCTGTCCCCGGAGAACACCTGTTACAGGTGAGTAACTACACTTTCTCCCCTTCATCTAGCCTCTGCCCCAAAAGTCTTCACAAAATGCATGGCAGTAGTCGCTGACTGTATATGCACCTTGGGGGTATTCGTCTTCCCTTACTTAGATGATTGGCTCATCAGGGGAGACTCCCCTCAGGAGGTAAGACTATCCCTAAATCGCACCATCACGGTGCTCCAACACCTGGGATTTGTCATAAGCGTCCCAAAGTCTTACCTCCAAACCAATGACTGGAGTTCATCGGAGCATTCTTAGGCACTGTGATAAGGAAGCTTATCATAGCTCAGGAAGGAGCTATAGAGAAGGTGAAGTGACTCTGAACAAGCAACCTGTCAGTTCTGGTAGAAATAAGAAAACAGAATTTTCCCATAAAAGACTACCAGTCCCAGAATGCACCAGGTTTCCAACAGCCATTAGAGGAGCTGAAGTGGGGAAACGTGTGTTCAATCAGGAGGGCTATGAGGTAATCCCTAAGCACTCATCTCAAAGGGCAGGGCCTGATTCAGCACAGCTGCGCTGTGTTAGGGAGGAGCACTCATCTAGGCAGAATAAAGGTAGATTTATTCTACAGATCCTCAGTATCCTGAGAATCAGCTTGAGCTTGATCATCTTCATCATCAGGAGGATCATCAGAAGCAGAAGCCAAACCGGACGGACAGAGAGGGAAAGAAACCCTTTGGAAGAAAGAGGAGAAAAGCCTTTAAGAGGTCTAGAAGAGTCCAGAACAGTACGTATACTGGGAGGCATTCCAAGGGCCAGCATACACCATTGGACTGGGGAAAGCCAGAGGAATGGTGCTGCAGAGCTAGGAATCTCCAGACGGTACCTGTGAGAGAGACGGCTATACGTGGAAGGGACCCTAAGACCCGTGCCAGAAGGTATGTGAAGAGAGATCCAGTGTCCAGGGATCTGGATTGGAAGGCTGGACATAAGAACTGGACTACATACTGGCCAGGCTATATAGAGAGGAACTCTAACAGCAATGGAAGCTCAGGTATGAACACTGATCTATGCCCTAGCTATAACCTTGAAAGACAGCAGGGAAACAAGTATTCTCCTGAAAGTGCTCCATTGAGAGATTCATCTGTGCCAATCCATGATATTGAACCCATGCTTGTTGAAGAAGGGGAAATGATAGCAGATGAAGATTCTGTTTACATGGACTGCTCTCTGTCTAAACTCCTTTGGTAACTTTCTGTTATAAAGTACAGCAACCATCACAAAGAAATACAAACTTGTTCTTTAATCTACTCAGGAAAGCTCCTGAAGCAGGATTTGACCCACGCAGTAGAAAGCAAGCCAGCTAAGGGGTTTCAGCTGGATAACTGCTAGCAATTGAGCCTTACCTAATTGCTTGTGAGCTAGGAGAGAATCACTTCTGAATCTATGTGGGAAGATATAAGAAGTTAACCTGAAAAGAACAGTTTTTCTCTTCTTTGTGGCTTTTGGTTTGTTGTTTGATTCTTGCTAAGAGGATATTAGCTAAGCCTACAGAAAAGACCAGTTTGTTATCAACCAGGTCTTATTTCTTTTGCTTTTGATCGCCTGATAAGTTAAAATGTTGTTTTCCTTATTTTGTTTTTTCCAAGTTTAACACTGAAAGCAAGTAACCTGATTTATGTGCTACCAAGCATATCTGTGTTGGGAGAAATAACCCCATAAATAAATATCTTATTGGCTTTACCCAAAAGCACAACTAATTATTGTGAGCAGCTGTGTCTGGTGTGAATGAACTGCATTGCCCACAATACCTTGCAAATCATATAGATATATGCACTTGCCAAGACTGTGAAGATTCTCACCCAGGCAGCCGTCTGACAGCACTCAACAGGCCCGAGCTTTCCTCCCACAGGATCACTTTGCCCGCCTCATCGAGCTGGCAAAAGGAGTACAACAGCAAAGATGAGTAACAGCTTGAGAGATGCTACGACTATTAGGACACATGGCCTCCATGGTCCATGTCGTCCCCTCGCGCAATCACACATGCAACAAGTGCAGTGGACTCTGTCTTCCCAATGGATGCAAGCAAAGGGTCGACTCGGAGACAAAATCCATATCATCCCTCAACTGATCAAATCCCTTCCGTGGTGATGTCTCCCACAGAACCCACTAGTCGAGTCACCTTTTCAGATACCTCCACCTCGATGTACCCTGACAACAGATGCTTCCAAGATGGGTTGGGGGTGCATCTGAACGACCTGACCACACAGGGACTGTGGACACAACAGGAATCTGCCCTCCAAAATAACCTGCTAGATAGAACTAGTTGCACTGACAAATGCTCTTCGGGTTTTTCAGCCCCAACGTTCAGAGCAACTTGTTCTAGTCAGGACAGACAACCAAGTTGCCATGTTCGACATGAACAAACGGAACAGGATTCCATCCCCTCTGCGAGGAAGCGATTCGCCTGTGGTCCTTTGCCATCTCACACCGCATTCATCTTAGAACGGTGTACCTCTCAGGTGAACTCAGTCTTTGCGAACAAGCTAAGCTTTCGTCCACAGGAATGGACCTTGCATTCGGAGGTGGCTGCTCAGATATTCCAGACATGGGGAACGCCATTCATAGATTTTTTTTTTTTGCCACTCCGCAAAACACACAGCTTTCACGCTTCTGCTACTGGGTTCCGTCACTACAACGACAAGCTCTGGACGCCTTCCTTCTCCATTGGGGACAGAGACTGCTGTATGCATTCCCTCCCATCCCCTTGATACCCAAGACACTGTTCACACTACAGGCCGACAGGGTCTCAATGATTCTCATAGCCCCCTTCTGGCCCTGTCAACTGTAGTTTCCTCTGCTGCTTCACCTTGCACAGGCTCAACCACTCAACCTGGGATGCGCACCTGACCTCCCCTCTCAGGACCATGGGACAGTTCTCCATCCCAGTCTTCACACCCTACGCCTGACAGCTTGGCTGCTGAGGGGCTAGTGCGCTTGCCGACATCGACCTACCACAGGCAGTCAACGATGTCCTCCTTGCATCTTGTAAAGATTCCTCCAGGCACTCTTATGCCTTCAAATGGTGTAGGTTTGCCCTCTGGTACTCCTCAAAAGACATTTACCCCTTTTTTTCTTGCCTTGTGGAATCACTTCTACAATATCTCCTCCACTTATCCCTGACAGGTCTTAAAACGAACTCAGTGAGAGTTCATCTTAGTGCCATTGCGGCCTCTCATGGGCCAGTGGATGGACAGCCTATCTCCTCACACACCTTAGCATGCTTCATGCAGAGTCTCCTGCTGTCCAAGGCACACATTAAGCTGCCTCTGGTGGCTTGGGATCTGGCGCAGTTTCTAAAGCCACCTTTCAAACCTTTAGCCACCACGTCACTGAAGTTTCTATCTTGGAAGGTCATCTTCATTATTGCCCTCACTTCAGCTCATCGCATCAGTGAGCTGCAAGCTGTCATGGCGGATCTCCCTATACTCTGTTCCACCATGACAAGGTGGTTCTCCGTACCCATCCACACTTCCTCCCGAACGTAGATTCCTCTTTCCATCTAAACCAGTCAGTAATCCTCCTGATTTTCTTCCCTAGACCATATGCATCTCGGGCTGAAGCAGTGCTACACACTTTAGACTGCAAAGGAGTACTGGCCTACTACTTGGATAGAACTAAAAATCACAGAAGATCCTCTCAACTATTCATTTCCTTTTATCTTAATCACCTGGGTCTGCCGGTGATGAAACATACTTTATCCAGATGGATAGCACATTGTGGTTTTTTTTGGTTATGCACAGGCAAGACTCTCTTTGGAGGGTAATGTCACCGCTCACAATGTGCAGGCTATGGCAACCTCTGTTTAGTATCCACTGAGGAGATCTGCTAGGCAGCTACCTGGTCCTCCATTCATACTTTTGCTGCACACTACTGTCTAGAGAGAGACTACTGCCGGGACACTGTCTTTGGCCAAGCTGTACTCCAACACCTCTTTGGGACCTGAATTCTTCTAACTCCGTCCCAGACTTCTACAAGATACCAGACTATCAGTGGGGGAGTATTGACTCCTGAAATAGAGTCCAATGGCCCATAACGCTTCCATACTCTTCGGCTACACGTTTTTTTGCCTCAAGGATGGCACTGCTCTTACCCCCCAACCACCCATACCAGTCTAGTACCTGGGAGCTAGTGAGTCCCATATATGAAGACTACATTCCTGCTTGTTCCTGGAGATAGCGTAGTTACTCACCTATAACAGTTGATCTCCGGGTACAGCAGGAATCGGTCTCAAACCCACCCTCCTCCCATAGGAATTGTAAGGTTCTTTATTTTCTTCTTCTCAGCTACAAACTCAGCTGAGAAGTGGAGTTGGGAAGGCAGGCACGCAGGGGAGGCATTCCTGTGCGGGCTCCGTCGGTGACGTTCACCCATATGTGAAGAGTGATTCCTGCTGTTCCTGGAGATCAGCTGTTACAGGTGAGTAACTACTCTTTTTGGCACATCTAAGTCTGATGCATTGAAGGCATCTGTCTCTATGGCTACACAGACTGCACTAGATGCTAGTGATGCATAGACATTGAGAAGCACTTGAGTCAGCTTGGAGCCGACCATTGGTAGGATGCTGGAGTATTGATGTTCTCTCGAAGTTTGCCCAAAGATAGAGCATTCGTCTTCAACACCAAACGTTAAGGACATCAGGCTGAGGCATTGCTGCATCAACAACGAAGCCCTTTGAGGCATAGTGATGAGAGCATAGAAGGTTCACAGGAGCACCCCTCTAAGCTGCCCCAAAGGGAGGAAAGCTCAACCTCCAGATCATTGGAGGGGCAGTGACAGCCTACAGATGGCAGAGAACAGTCTGCGCGGATAACTCCTCTTGGATTTCAGGAACATCAGCCAATGCTGCTGCGTGCCCACAGCTTCTGTAGATGACAACTTGAAGAGACATCTTTTGAAGGCTGTCGAGGATGGTATTATGATGCAGTTCTCCATGCAGCACCTCAGTGTCTTGATGGAGTCTGCATTGGCACCAACAGTCATCCAACCAATCCTTAAGAAGCACAAAGTGCCTGTGAGAGAGAGATCTGCATCGGGGCTTCAAGAAGCCCCGACACTGGAGTCTACTTGGCTGATATCACTTTCATAGAAACATAGAAACATGATGACAGAAAAAGACCACATGGCCTATCTAGTCTGTCCTTCCATAACAACAACTACAACAGTCCACTTTTTACCTTTAGAGATCCTCTGTGTTGGTCCCATGCTTTTTTGAATTCAGTTACTGTCCTCATCTCTACCACCTCCACTGGGAGACTATTCCATGGATCCACTACTCTTTCTGTAAAGAAATATTTCCGCATATCACTCCTGAATCTATCTCCCTTCACCCTCATCCCATGTCCCCTCGTAGCAGAACTTGCTTTCAATTGAAAGAGGCTCTCTCCCTGAACATTTATGCCACGGAGGTATTTAAACATCTCAATCATATCACCTTTATCCCGCCTTTCCTCTAAGGTGTACATATTAAGATCCTTAAGTCTGTCCTCATATGCTTTATAATGAAGCCCACTAATCATTTTAGTAGCCACCCTCTGCACCGACTCTATCCTGTTCACATCCTTTTGAAGGTGCGGTCTCCAGAATTGCACACAATACTCCAGATGAGGTCGCACCAAAGACTTATACAGAGGCATTATCACCTCCTTTTTTTGCTAGCCATTCCTCTCCGTATGCACCCAAGCATCCTTCTAGCTTTTGCCGTCGCCTTTTCTACCTGTTTAGCTACTTTAAGATCATCAGACACAACCACGCCTAGGTCCCGCTCTTCTTTAGTGGACAAAAGTACTTCACCTCCTATACTGTAATGCTCCCTTGGATTGCTGCAGCCCAAATGCATGACCTTACATTTTTTAACATTAAATCCCAGCTGCCAAATTCTAGACCATTCTTCAAGCTTAGCTAGATCCCTCCTCATGTTATCTACACCTTCCTGGGTGTCTACTCTATTGCAGATTTTGGTATCATCTGCAAAGAGGCAAACCTTACCCGACAGCCCTTCCACTATATCACTAACAAAGATGTTAAAAAGAATCGGACCAAGGACAGATCCCTGGGGCACACCACTGGTAACATCCTTCTCCTCAGAGTGAGCTCCATTTACTTGTACTCTTTGTCGCCTCCCACCCAACCAATTTCTAACCCAAGCAGTAACTTTAGGGTCCATCCCTAGGGTGCTCAGTTTGTTTATAAGTCGCCTGTGAGGAACAGTCTCAAAGGCTTTACTGAAATCTAAATACACCACATCTAGAGCTCTCCCTCGGTCCAACACTCTGGTCACCAGTCAAAGAAATCAATCAGATTTGTCTGACAAGACCTGCCTCTGGTGAATCCATGCTGCCTCGGATCCTGTAATCTGCTGGACTCCAGAAACCTCACTATTTTCTCTTTCAGCAGCGTTTCCAATAATTTACTCACCACCGAAGTTAAACTAACCGGCCTGTAGTTTTCAACCACATCCTTACTTCCGCTTTTGTGTAAAGGCACCACATGAGCCTCTCTCCAGTTCTTTGGCACCACTCCCGACTCCAACGAGGCATTGAAAAGGTCAGTCAGTGGAGTTGCTAGAACATCCCCAAGTTCCCTCAGTATTCTAGAGTGTATCCCATCCGGTCCCATCACTTTGTCTACTTTAAGTTGAGCTAGTTTCTCACGAACACAGTCTTCTGAAAATTGTTCAAGATGTCCCTCGCTTCTGTTCTTATTTGTGGGTTTTTTCTGAGGTTCTGCTCCTGGTTCTTCATCTGTGAACACAGAACAAAAATATTTGTTAAGCAATTCTGCTTTATCCTTATCAGCTTCTACATATTCCCCCCCTGCACCCTTGAGTCTGACAATACCACTTTTGCCCTTCCTTTTCTCACTAATATATCTGAAAAATGTCTTATCCCCCCATTTTATTGCATTGGCTATTTACTCCTCCTTTTGAATCTTTGCCTTCTTGACTACTTTGCTAGCTTCTCTAAGTTTTTCCAAATACAGATGCCTGTCTTCCTTTCTCTGTGATCTCTTGTATTTCATGAAGACCTCCCTCTTTTTCTTCACTTTTTCAGCTACTTCCTTCAAAAACCATAGCGGTCTCCTTTTCCTTTTGCCTTTATTTACCATTTTAACAAAAAGGTTGGTTGCCCTTAAAATACCCCCTTTCAGTTTTGCCCACTGTTTTTCTACATCCCACAGCTGTTCCCATCCCACTAACGACTCCCTGAGGTATTGGCCCATCTTCGCAAAGTTAGTCTTCCTAAAGTCTAAGATCCTCACCTTGGAATGGATTCTAACAGCCCTAGTCCTAATACTGAACCACACCATCTGGTGATCACTGGATGCAAAATGATCTCCCACTACAACATCAGAAACACTTTCACCATTGGTAAGCACAAAGTCCAGTATGGCCCCTTCACGTGTGGGGTCTGTTACCAATTGCCTGAATAGTTCTCCCTGTAGAGAATCCAGGATCTCCTTACTTCTAGATGATACTGCAGCAGGAATGTGCCAATCAACATCTGGCGTATTGAAATCTCCTAGCAGTAGCACTTCCCCTTTCCTAGCAATGCTGCGTATGTCTTCAATTAAACTCTTTGTCCACCTCTTCCTCTTGTGAGGGAGGTCTGTATATCACACCAATGCAAATAGATTTCTCTTTCCCTCTTTCTAGTTTAACCCACAATGCCTCCTCTCTCCCTTTTAAGCTCTGTAATTCCAAAGCTTTAATAGTAGTTTTTACATATAGTGCCACTCCTCCTCCCCTTCTTCCTACCCTGTCCTTTCTGAATAAAGTATAGCCAGGTATAGTTACATCCCAGTCATGGTTTTCTGTGAACCATGTTTCTGTAACTGCCACTAAATCCAAGTCAGCCACTCCCACCAAAGCTTCAACTTCAGGGATCTTATTTCCCATGCTACGGGCATTAATACACACTGCTTTCCATATGTTACCCATTTCCATAAAGGTATTTAATTTATCACCTACCTGGGGGCTTTCACTTACCTGGGGGCTTTCTTCACCCATCCCCATTGAATCTAGTTTAAAGCCCTCTTCAGTAGATTAGCCAGTCTACTACTGAAGATGCGTTGACCTTTCTTGGACAGATGGATGCCATCTCTGCTCTGCAACCCTTGGAACTGCATCTCATGGTCTAGGAAACCAAAACGCTCTCGATGACACCATCCACGCAGCCATGCATTCATCTCCAGGATGTGAGCCTCTCTGCCTTGGCCTTTACCCTCAACAGGGAGGATTGAAGAGAACACCACCTGTGCACCTAACTGCTTCACCCTCTGTCCCAGAGCCATGAAGTCACTTTTGATACGTTCCGAGGTATACCTGGCAGTATCATTTGTTCCAACATGGATTAGCAACATTGGTTAATA
Organism: Ichthyophis bannanicus; assembly: GCA_033557465.1. NCBI lineage: Eukaryota > Metazoa > Chordata > Amphibia > Gymnophiona > Ichthyophiidae > Ichthyophis > Ichthyophis bannanicus. The sequence continues at coordinate 215,045,422 of CM066037.1, forward strand.
GTCAGTGGGCTTGATGAGTCTCGGCAAACTCTCCGTAACATCTTGGATTTTGGCACCAGGCAGACAGCATACCTCTCTGGACATCAAGTCTGGTCGGCAGATGGACGCCTCAGTACCCCTCAGAAGAGAGTCCAACCACCACTACCCTTCGTTTCCTTCTGGTCACTGATTCTGCAACTTTGGGGTACTTGAACTCTGGTTCTTCCCTTTCCAGGGATGCTTTCACCTCCTCCACTTCCAGGGCTGCATAATGGTTCTTCAATTCAAGGGCTGGAGAAGTTGGATTGGTGATTTTGCAGGCCCTGGTGACTTGTGTCCAACCATCGACATTCTGTTGGCACCCATCTTCTCCTGTGCTGGAGAGCTTGGTTGCTGCAAGAAGCATCTCATCAATGTACTTCACTGTCTTCAATGCTCCTCAGCCTCGCCACCTCCTCTCTGAGTTCCTCCACTTGTTTCCTCAGAGCTTCAGCATGCAGGCACCCTGCACATGGAACCGGTCCTTCAACTGGCATTAGGACCTCTGTCTGGACCGAGGCAGAAGTTGTAACGGGGGCAACAGCTTTAGCAATACGATTTTTCCTAGCCATTGTTCTGTTCGTGGAGCTTAGGTATCTGTTAAAGCAAAAGAGAGAGATCTACCAAGTACCAGATGGTTTCGCAGCTGTCCTTTCAGAGAAAAAGCAGTTAAATCTCTTTAATTATATTCAAAATGTGCTGGTCCAATTCTCTGTGATTTGTTAAAGGGGGAGGTGCCCTATAAAGCAAGACTGCTCACTAGGGGTGGGTGGGAGTCGGGGTGGGTAGGGAGGGAACTAACACCTGATTAGGTGTTTAGCAGTTTCTAAACCTGAGGAGGTTACTGGAGTTCAGCAACCTACTGTGCTCAAGGAAAGTTCCCCTAAAGCACCAAAAAGAAAGTAACCTTGCTTTAAAAAATATACAAAAAACCCTTTTAAGAGCTCCCAGTCAGAGAGCTAGCAATGTAATATAATAAAACAAACAAATAAACCCTCAAATCCTTACTATTTGTTGATCTGTGGAGCCCTGGTACATTGGGGTCAGATACGGCCCCAGTTTGCAGGAAGTCATCAGTTAATCAACACTCCTGGAGTAGTTCCCAATCCCCACAGGGCAGGAGAGTCATGCAGGCTGAGACTCAGAAGTACTTTGACTGCTTCTTTGACTCTGAATCAGAAGGCTAGGTCACAGTTGAGGAGGGAGTCTGAGGGGTATATTGGAGGATAGATTTCTAGAACTCCCCTCTGAACCCTTTCCTTCTCATGAGGATGAAAGTCTCCTCCTGGGGACGTGACATTCCAAGATTTTGTGTGGGATATGCCCAGGGCAGCATAATTGGAGATTGTCCAGTACTCCACCATCAAGGAAGCAGTGACTGTGCCCATGCACCACATCCTTCAGAAAGTACATATGAGAATGTGAGAGTCTCCCCTTCTCTGTGCCTCCAGTCATATGAAAGCTTGACTCCATGTACAGAGTTTAAAAGGCCCCTGTATTCGAGAAGCCCCAGATTCCTCACCACTCACTGGTGGTTGAATGCACTCAAAACAATCCACAAACTCCAAGATGCACTCTTTGCTGCCCTTAGGGAGGGAGGTTTGACAGTAAATTCTTTTGGGAAGAGACTTTTTCAGAGTTCCATGCTCATGACCTGCTTGGCCTTTTACCAGCTTTACATGGGCATGTTCTTGAAGGACGACATGCATAGCCTTGACAGTATGTCCCAATTTCTTTCTCCAGAGAAATTGGAACACTATCTTTCCTTAGTGGAACATGGCAAAGACTGTTTGAAGTTCATGGTCCGAGTGTCCTATGCTATATTTGATGCAGTATTTAGAGCTTCTGCAGCAGGTATTGGTACCTGGAGACTTGCCTGGCTCTGAGTTTGAGACCTGCAACAGTCTGTGCAGGACAAGCTTGCTTCTGTATTATGCCATGGAAAGAATCTCTTTGAAGATAAAGTTGAGGAGAAGGCTGGCTTCATAGTAATGTCGCACATACTTTTCAGAATTCTCAAGACATACATCTGAACTGGCCCCCTACCACAAGAGGTACCAAGGTGGTAGCTAGAAAAAGACCTACTACTCTCAAAGGCGCAGGTATTTTCCTGATTCTCACTATTCACCATTCCAAACAGACTTCTCAAGCACAACCGAAGTGAGAGAAGTCTCAGAAGGCCCTGCCTGCTGCTCAGCCAAAAAGCTGGTGTGGGGTTTTGACTATTTCCTGCAGAGCATAGCTCTTCCTGCAGTCTCAGCAGAGGACTCTTATAGGAGGGAGGGTTCACTCTTTTTGTCCAAAGGTCATCCATTCTAACCTCCAATACTTGGGCTTTACAAATTATCCAAAGAAGCTACAAGGGAGTGATCTGCAGGAGCAAGAAGGAGGTGTGTTTGGCCCTGTCTTGTGGGCCGTTGGACTGCCGGGACTGTGCTGCCAACACTGAAGTTCCATCGGGCAAGCACTCCCGGGGCAGCCTGCTCCTGGAGGGGCTTCTCTCTATAAAGTTTGTCTTTGCTTTCTCCGTAACCGCGGAGGGCGATCGTGGGACGTGTCTAAAGAGGCAGGTCTGCCCCTTTGACGCCACAGTGGCGTCTTGGCGTTAGTCTATCAGGGGTTCGGAGCTGAATGTTTGCTGCTTATCACTGGTATTTTCCTTGCTTATTTTACTGCTTGGTATTTTGATTATTTGTGTTTACTATGGGTAAAAGAAAGGCTGAAGTGCAGGGCAGATCCCAGACCGCTGATTCCGGAGTTTCTAAACAGGTCGGCCCTCTGGACAAACATTTCTTCCCTGTACCTCTAGCGCAGTCCTCTCCCGAGGGTGCATCTCTAAGCCCTGGTGGGAGATCTCCCCCTCCATGCCCTCTCTCTGGTTTGGGTTCTACTTCTGGGGTCTCTTCTGAGTTGGTGAAGAAAGATAAAATGGTAATTAATTTACTTTCTCCTGTCCAGTTGGTAACCCTTGAGGGCTCCTTTGAGCCACCAGTGCTACCTCCGGACGCAGAAATTACCTTAAAAGATCTTTGGGGGGCTTTGAAGTGTATCGATACTAAAGTAACCTTGGCTGTTGGTTTCCTGTGTACTTTCTCTCAGGAAACTGCTGTAGCTTTTCTGCAGCTTGATCAGAAAGTATCTATGATGGATATGGCGGTTGTAAAATTGGAATCTCAGGTTCTTCCACTTCAGACTATTAACGTGGTGGGAATTAAGGATTCATTAATTTTGTATTCTAAATTGGAAGCGCTTGAAAATTCCATGCGGGGTTGTAATTTATGTTTCTTGAATTTTCCTCAATCTGTTCTTTTGTCACCTAAAATTCTTCTAGATAAGTATTTAAAAGAGATACTTGCCATACCCGATGTTGATGTTTTACAAATATATTACGTTCCCTCTGGCTCTAAAAAGATAAGTTCTGCGGAGGGTGAGCTGGACGAGATTATTCCTTCTATGGGTAATCTTACTGCCTTCTTGGAGGATTCCTCATATACTATTTCTTCATGTTCAACTTTACTGGTTACGTTTTCATCTGTGCTGGTTAAACAGCAAATTTTGAAGGCTTTCTTTAAGGTTAAGTCAACAATGTTTTGTGGACAGACAGCCAATATTTTCCCAGATATATCTCGTAACACCCAATTGCGATGTAGGCAATTTTTCTCTTAAGCCTCGAGTTTTGGCTTTGGGTGCTACCTTTTTCTTACGATTTCCTTGCATCATTAATTTTGATGGCACTTCTTATGTTTTTCTTGACGTGACTCATCTCGAAAAAATTTTGACTGATAGGCAGGGTATAGTAGGGGTAGGTAGTGATGATTAATTACCTCCTATATTGTGACCCTTTGTAGGCCTTGTTTTCTGATTTATTTAAATGTTTGCTTTATTGTTATTGCAGCTAATTCTCTTGATGTGGACCATATTCCCATTTTGTTTCCTTACTCTGATGTATAGTTTTGGTGTATGTAATTCTTTTTACTTTATAGTGGGATTAAGTACCTTGTAATGTTTTGGTTATTGTAATTGACTAAAATTCATAAATTAAAAAAAAACAAAGAAGCTACAAATTGTATCAATTTGACCTCCCTCCAAATTATCCACTGAGGGTTCGGTCCCTAAACATTCAGCATTAGGAACTGCTTTTGCAAGAAGTAGTGTCCCCTCAAAAATATCTAGTGATCAAGCTTGTGCCACAAGGGCAAGAAGGGTGGGGATTTTATTTGAGGTATTTCCTGGTACCAAGAAAACAGGGGGATTCCATCCCATCCTAAGACATCTGAACAAATATCTGGTAAAAGAAAAGTTCAGATTGATTTTTCTAGGCACTCTGCTACCTTATCTTCAAAAAGGAGCTTAGCTATGCTCTCTGGATCTTAAGGATACATATACCCTCATACAGATATATTTCAGTCACAGGAAGTATCTTAGATTGGTAGTAGGGCGAAGACACTTCCAGTATCGCATCTTGGCTTTTGGCCTCAGGTCAACTCCTTGCGTATTTACCAAATGACTTGCTGTGGTAGCAGCATCTCTGCACAAACTGGGAGTGCACATCTTCCCCTACTTGGACAATTGATTGATCAGGAGTACCACTCCACAAGGAATTTTGGAATAAACATGAATCACCATTCAAGTATTGGAACTCCTGTGATTTGTAGTCAGTTATCCCAAATCTTGCCTTTCTCCCACCCAACGATTGGAATTCATAGGAGCTCTGCTCAGCACGACTCAAGCATGAGCTTTTCTCCCGCACGACAGACTGTCCAGGTTAACAGCAATAGTGCGGGAGACTCAAATGAGTCAACAGATATCAGCTCGTGCCAAGTTAACATTACTAGGCCACATGGCTTCAGTGGTACATGTAACACCCTTGGCACGTCTAAACATGAGGCAGGCTCAATGGACCCTGAGTATCCAACGATCGCAAGCCACAGGGAACCTCAGAGACATTCTGTCTGTCACCGCCCCATTTATTTGATCTCTGGATTGGTGGATTATTCACAACAATCTGGTGAAAGGTTTTCCCTTTCAAATTTCCCCTCCCCAGACATTGCTGACGACAGAAGCATCCAAGCTGGGAACACCCAGGGTGTTTGGACCCTTCAAGAAAGCCTCAAGCAGATAAACTTCTTGGAAATAAGAGCAATAGAGAATGCTGTAAGGGCTTTCAAAGATTGATTGTCCAAATTGTTCTGATTCAATCAGACAATCGGGTAGCGATGTTCTACATCAGCAAGCAAGGAGGAACAGGGCTCATACCTCCTCTGTTGTGGAATTTCACTGTCTCCTGTGGGATGGAGTTAAGCCACCTACCTGCCTGGCAGACTGAGCCAAGTCCTCCAACCTCACAAATGAACCTTGGACAAGAATGTAGCATGATGCATCTTTCAAGAGTGGGCAACCCCTCGATAGACCTCTTTGACTCTTCAAAATGCCCAGGTGGATCAATACTTCTTCAGAGTTGGGGGACACACAGCAAAGTAGCCTTGGTTGTTTTTCTTCTCGATGGTAGGGAGGGTCTTCTGTATGCATAGCCCCCAATACCTCTCATTACCAAGGCCCTCCTGAAGCTCAAAACAGGCAATGGTACAATGATTCTCATTGCTTTTTATTGGGCCAGGCAGCAGTGGTTCCCTTTATAGAACTTTCATTTGGGATCCAAAACAGCTCGGGCAACCACCAAATCTGACATCGCAGGTGAATGGAGAGATGTTGCATCCCAATATCAAGTCCATGGTCCTCACAGCTTGACTCTTGAGAGACCTATCTGTTCTCAGTCTGACAACTGGTATCACTAGTGCCCTTGGGGCCTGAACGAGAAAGTCTTATTCTCCGGGACCAAGCAGGAAGTCAGTCCTTGCATATGGGTGATGTCACTGACAGAGCCCATGCGGGAATGCTTTCCAGCTTCCAAAGGAAGCTTTTGGAAGGTATTCCATGCATGCGTGCACGTCTTCCCGCCCGAAGGAGCCATCTTACCTCAGTCTTCTTTTTTTTTTTTTCCACAGAACCCTTCAGACATCCATCTGAATCCCAGAGATAAGTTGATTTTTTTACTATTGTTTTTTTGCCGTTCCGGTACCGTCTTGTCTCGATTTGCGTTACCCTTCCCTCCTTCAATGATCCCAAGGAGCATCTGTGCCTCAGCACCACGTTTTTTCAGGTTTTCTTTTTTGATGCGCAGGTTTTTTCTCACGCCCTCCTGGTTGGTGAGGACATTGGAGTCCTTTGACTTGGTGGGAGCCATCTTCCTAACCATGTCAAACCCAATCAATAGTTTTAAGAAGTGCACTCAGTGTGGTCGGACCATCTCTATCACCGACCACCACAATTTGTGCCTTCAATGTCTTGGAGCCGACCATGAGCCTTTGACTTACCCTGTCTGCTTGCAGATGATATGGAAGGGGCTTAAGAACCGGGAGAAGCAGTGGAAATAGTTGTTCAGTTCCAAGGCCTTGACACCATCCCCCACATCGACCTCTGCTTCGATGCCCTTGAAGGCCCAGAGGCCTCTGTTCTGAAAGGGGATGAGGCGACCTCTGAGCCTCTAGGTCACGGGGCATCTGACCAGCAGTTGTTCTTTGACCAGGAGTGCCCTTGGAAGGAACGGACTCCATCTGAGTTGCATCAAATGGCAATGTCGATGCCAGAAGGAAAACCCCTGATCATCCACATCGGAACCCTCGATGTGACTCCGAGGGTGAAAGCTGAGAACAGCCTCCCAAGCTGCCCTGGCAGGAGAAGTTGCCTCCTGAGATCTCGGAAGTTTGGCGCAGGGCTCACGAGGATGTAACCATCATGGAATCGCTGAAGGAATCGTCTCCAAGTGCACCCTATCCATCTGGGTGACTGACTGCATCTCTTTTGCTTATGCTCGGGCTGGGTGTACCTTAGAGTGCCACGTCACAGCACATAATGTTCACACTATGGTAGCCTCCATGGCTCACTTGCTCCCCATCTCAACAACAGAGATTTGTAGGGCTACTACGTGGTTATCCATCCACACCTTTGCAGCCCACTGCTGTCTGGTTGAGGATTCCCAGCATGACAGCGCCTTCAGCCAAGCCATACACCGGCACATCTTTGGGAATTAATGCAACTACTTCCTTCCAGCTCTTCTGTCTATCCAGACTACCGGAGAGTCGACAATTGGTTGATGCCTGAAGTTGATGTGACTCTCGGAACCTCAGTATTTCCCACTGTTATCTTGATTCATTTTTCTAGTTGCCTAGTGGGCTGTCTGCAAGGTTTTTCGGTAGCCTGTAGCTAGGGAGTCCCATATGTGAGGACTGACTTCCTGCTTGGTCCCAGAGAAAGCATCATTACTCACCTGTAGCAGGTGTTCTCTGGGAACAGCAGAAATCAGTCCTCACTACCCTCCCTTCTCCCCATGAAGTTGTCTTCTTTTGAGGTTGATTAAGCTATGTCGTCATACTGAGGTAAAATGGCTTCTTTGGACGGGAAGACCAGCATGCCTTTGGAAGCTAGGAGGCATTTCTGCGCAGGCTTCGTCAGTGACATCACCCATATGTGAGGGCTGATTCCTGCTGTTCTCGGAGAACACCTGCTACAGCTGAGTATACGCTTTCTTTTACATGGAAGAGATTAGGTGTTTGAAGCACGCTATAGATCCTTTTGCCTGTCTCATATAAACACTGATTGAGTACTGTCACAAGCACAATGCCAAAATCACTAGTCTTCTAGTTGTTGAGGGCGTGGTGGTTGAGAACCTTCTTCTATCAGCTGTTATATTTATGCTTTAAGTAGAAGGATTGTAGTCGTGTTAAACCAAGGGTAAGGCTTACGACAGAAAAATTATTTATTTTGAACACAATAGAACAGATCAGGTTCCTGGTACCATTTACAGAATTTTAAATTATAGGATTTTTGCTTAAGGTTCTGTAGGTTAGTGGCAAAACAAACAGAACTCAACATTGGCTTTTAAAGTCCTCTTCACTGCAGAAGCTTAGCCTTTTCACATATAACAAGATGCCACTTTTCTTATTGTCCTTTATCAATCAGAGCAATAGAAAAACAAACTTTACTTCTTCTATGGCAAATCTATCCTCACTCAGCCATAATTTTCTCTGGGCTGCACTTCCAGGTGAAGAACCAAACTTGGGTTATGAAATAAGCATTCATAGTGTCCTCAAGACTCTTATAGCAGGCTTTTCTTATAAACAGGAGCAAAGCAGAAACTCTTATAGCAGGCTTTTTCATATAAGACAAGAGCAAAGCACAAACACTTCTAGCAGCCAATTAACTTTCTCTCCATTGTAGAGTTTCAACACAGCTGACACAGAAGCATGAATCACAGCCTTACTTCACTAGCGTATGCTGCAGTAAATTCCTCCTTTCAAAACACACACAGGAATTTACTTTCTCACTGCTTAGCTCTGAGGTTACTTCAGCAAGAGGAACAATTCTTTCAAGGCTGACTCTTTTCAACCCTTCAAGTCTAGAGCTTGGCATAAAGAACAATCCATCAACATATCTTCTTCTGCCCCTAGCTCTGACATTGCTTCTCCCAATTGCATAGGTTCTGACTCACCCAGTTGATCAGTGTGCCCTGCTAACAACCTCTCTGGTGGCCTGAAAGCTTCTCTCCTTCCTGGCTCCCACCTTTGTTGCAAACGTGATTCAGGGAAATCACCTTCCTTGGCAATGGGTAGCTCAGCCTGTCTCCAGAAGTTAGCACCTGCTCTGGCTTCTCCAGCATTCCATCATCCTTGCTGCTCTGAAGTCTGTCCTCTGCTGCTTCCTCTGCTTCTTCTCCAATCACTCCTCCTTCCACTGCTACTCTCTCCATAATTTAACCAAGGTTTATACTCACTGGGATCCAACCCCACCTCTTTCTGTCCCAGGTGTTTGTAATCCTCCTGCCTTCTGACATCAGAATAATCAGTGCAGTTACCAGAGTGAGGGTTTTTGTCCTCGTGCTTGCAATCTATCCCTCTTACACTGTCAAGCATTTCCTGGAACTTGTTCCAGCTGGGTTTTTCTCCCTTTGAACTGTGGCTCTGGCCTATTGACCCTGCACACCTAACAGAGGCCCTTTGATTAAGGTGAATTCCTTATGCTGTTCACCTCCCCCATGCTCAAAATGGTTGACTTTGTCACATTACCCCCCTGCTTAAGATATTACTGGCTGTTGGAGGAGATTGGGGTTTCTCCAAACAGTCTGTAATTCGGGATAAGGCATCCGCATTTTGATATGGCCCTCTCGCCCGATGCTCTACTTTAGATAGATTGGCAACTGCTGACCTTTCATGCCAGGGCCTAAGCACATTTATATGATAGACTTGTCTGCGTCGCCTACCACTCTCCACCTCATAGGTTACTGGGCCTACCTGTCTAACCACTTTCCACGGTCCCTTCCACTGGGCCTCAGATTTCGGTGTAGCACCCGCTACCTTGACTAGGTCTTTCTCCCCCTGGACTAACTGGCGAGGTTTTGCCTTCTGGTCATACCACTTTTTTTGACGATTTTGATTGGCTTGTAGATTTTCTTCAGCAGCCCGGGAAGTCCTGGTTAATCGCCCCCTTAAATCCAGTAGAAAGTGAGGGACTCCCATAACCTCCCTCTCTGGCTCTATCTACTGCTCTCTTAATATGTCCGGGATTCCCCGAGGTGTCCGGCCATACATTAATTCGTAGGGAGACACCCCCAAAGAAGCTTGTGTCCGCTCCCTACAGGTGTACAGTACGAAAGATAGCTACACATCCCATTCTGTCACATTCCCATCTAATCCCTGCCTTAGCATCTGTTTTAGCGTTTGATTAAACCTCTCTACCAGACCATTAGACTGGGGGTGATAGGCAGCCGTTTTCACATGCTGTATCCCAAAAGCGTCCCAAACCTGGGCCAAATATTTGGACATAAAGTTAGTCCCCCTATCTATTAACACCTCCCTAGGAAAACCCACCTCACAAAACAGTTTCACCACTTCTAAGGCTACTGTTTTTGCAGTGATATTTCGCAAAGGGAACTGCCCATGGGAATCTAGTGGCCTGATCAACCATGACTAAAATATATTGAAACCCCCTAGGTGTTTTAACCAAGGGCCCAACTATATCCATGGCAATCCATCCAATGGGGGTCAGATATTGTAGGGACTGGGATCATAGGTGCCACTGCTGGCCGGGTAGCTGTAACCCGCTGACATGAGGGACAAGCATCACAAAACCGCGTGGTTTCCTTAAAAACCCCGGGCCAGTAGAAGTGTGCAAGGATCTGATCTAGAGTCCCTTGTACCCCTTTGTGGCCACCCACCGGATGGTCGTGGGCAAGCCTTAAGACTAACCCCTTAAAAGCCACAGGCACCACTAGCTGTTTTCGGACTGTCCCTGACTGGGGATCGTGACTTTCTCTGTATAATATTTCTCCGTCTAACAGAAATCTTGGAAGGGTATCTCGCACCACTTGTGCATATTCAAATGCCCGTGTGAGTGCTGGGTCTGCCCGTTGTTCCTTTGGAAAGGTTGGAAACTTCTCAACCAACTCCGCAGGCACCCAAGGTAATCCTTGGCCTGTTAGTATCCCAGCCCTCCCCTGGCCTTGCCATCGCTTCTCACGGCGTTTTTCAGCTTTCCCTTTCATAACCTTAGAGGACGGGGAAGCCACCAGGTCATCATGTGAGGGTAAGGCCTCTAGGGAACCCCATGGGTACCCGTCCCTTTGGTCATTAGTTAAAGTCTGGGACCGGGTAGAGACAAAGGCAACCTTCTCTTGAAGGCCTTTCCCTAACCCTTCCCTAAACTGGGGCCAATCCCTTCCTAGAAGTAGGTCATGGGGAAGCTTTGGTACCACAGCCATAGGAATGCTCTTCTGTACCCCTAATCCCTTTATCTCCAGTGTATACACGGGATAACCAGAAGCAGCCCTGTGGATGTGGATGACTGTCAGGCCTCCTCTGACCATTCTTTGCTTGAACCTCAATGGCCTGCCAAAGTCTCTGAGATATCATACTTTGGTCAGCACCAGAATTAAGTAAAGCATTGGTAGGGATCCCCTGTATATTCACACTCAGAAGAAATCCCTCTCCCAGAGGTTTCACACTTGTACCAACCAACCCAGTACGAGCCTTACATGCTCTCTGTAAATGTCCTAATTCTCCACAATGAAAACATTTCTTTTGGGATCACTTTTCTTTCTGAGCAGGCATATAAGTTTTCACACAGCCTGTTTTATTACCTTGTTTCATTTCTGATATACCAAAACTGGCTTCAGCCTTCACTTTAGGAGCGCCCCCTCTTGGCTGACGCGCTAACTCAGCTTCTATGTAGCGTTCAGTCACCAGGATTGCCTCCTCTGTGGTTTGGCAGTTTTGTTGGATCAGAAATGATTGGCTTTCTCTTGGCACTGCTGCCATAAACTGCTCTAATACAATCATATCTAGAATCATATCCATATTTTTCTCTCCTGGGGTTAGCCACTTTAATGCCAGGCCCCATATCCTTTGGCTTAATGTCTTTGGAGTCTCTCCAGCTTTGAGCTGTGACTGAACATTCGATAATAGACACTTTTAGTCAATCCCAAACGATCTCTAATAGCCATTTTTACAGTCTCATAGTCCAGGGCTTGGGCAGCTGGAATAGCCCTGTATGCAGCCAGTGCTTCCCCTGTTAAAGAGGTTACTAAACGCACTGCCCACCTCATAGCTTGCGCTACCCTTTCAAATGATTCTAGAAGGTCATCAATATCATCCTCAGATAAAAGTTTGCCAAAATTAAAGGCCCCACTTGTGGGTGGACCTACCAGACTGTCCATTGGAAGTGATGATGGTCCTGCTGGTACCGGCTCTCCTCCACTTTTCTGCCTTTGTGAAGCAACCAGGGCAGCCACTAAGTCCAAGACAGGTTTCTGCTGCTCCATGATAGCTGCAACTGCACTCTCTTGGGCTTGCTGTGCCAATTCTTGCTGGCGCTGGAACTGCGCTGCCATCCACTGAAATAATTCTTTAGACTCCATCTTCAAGGATTTCCTGAAAAAAAGACAAGACACCAAAGGCGGCACCACTCAACAGCCTCCTTGTCCCCTTTGACTCAAAAGCATTTACTTTTCCCTTTTACTTTTATCCTGAGCCAACCCCACCTGGGTACGCTTTATTTGACACAGTTGTTGACTCCTGCTTTCAAAGGGTGTCTTTATGAAGATCCAATCTGGACTGCTCTGCCGTCTGCTTACCCCAGCCATGAACTCCACGTGAAGTTTTTTCAACAGCTGTCCGTGCTGTGTACACCTTTCAACAGTCGTCCGTGCTGTGTACACCTTCCAACAGCCGTCCGTGCTGTGTACACCTTCCAACAGCCGTCCGTGCTGTGTACACTTTCAGCAGCTGTCCATGCTGTGTACAACTTTCAACAGCTTTGTTGCAATATCCTTTTGTAAATCCTGAATGGCACAATCCGAACAACTACGCCACTGTCACATGCACAACACCAAAACCACTAGTCTTCTAGTTGTTGAGGGGCGTGGTGGTTGAGAACCTTCTTCTATCAGCTGTTATATTTATGCTTTAAGTAGAAGGATTGTAGTTGTGTTAAACCAAGGGTAAGGCTTATGACAGAAAAATAATTTATTTTGAACACAATAGAACAGATCAGGTTCCTGGTACCATTTACAGAATTTTAAATTATAGGATTTTTGCTTAAGGTTCTGTAGGTTAGTGGCAAAACAAACAGAACTCAACATTGGCTTTTAAAGTCCTCTTCACTGCAGAAGCTTAGCCTTTTCACATATAACAAGATGCCACTTTTCTTATTGTCCTTTGTCAATCAGAGCAATAGAAAAACAAACTTTACTTCTTCTATGGCAAATCTATCCTCACTCAGCTATAATTTTCTCTAGGCTGCACTTCCAGGTGAAGAACCATACTTAGGTTATGAAATAAGCATTCATAGTGTCCTCAAGACTCTTATAGCAGGCTTTTCTTATAAACAGGAGCAAAGCACAAACTCTTATAGCAGGCTTTTTCATATAAGAAAGGAGCAAAGCACAAACACTTCTAGCAGCCAATTAACTTTCTCTCCGTTGTAGAGTTTAAACACAGCTGACACAGAAGCATGAATCACAGCCTTACTTCACTAGCGTATGCTGCAGTAAATTCCTCCTTTCAAAACACAGGAATTTACTTTCTCACTGCTTAGCTCTGAGGTTACTTCAGCAAGAGGAACAGTTCTTTCAAGGCTGACTCTTTTCAACCCTTCAAGTCTAGAGCTTGGCATAAAGAACAATCCATCAACATATCTTCTTCTGCCTCTAGCTCTGACATTGCTTCTCCCAATTGCATAGGTTCTGACTCACCCAGTTGATCAGAGTGCCCTGCTAACAACCTCTTATTTATTTATTTTATTTATTTATTTATTTGTGTGCTTTTCTATACCGCCCTTCCAGAGATCAGGAGCGGTTTACAGAGAACATGTTAAAGAATTAACACTAACATTACATGGAACATTAACAGTGCAAAAAATTTGTTACATAGAAAACTAAAAATACAAATTGTAAACATATTAACTATTTACATTGGTTGAGAATGATTGATCATTCTGATGTATGTAATTCAATGATAGTCATAGGGACTATATGCATTAATTGTTTACAATTGATTGAAAGAGATTAATCATACTGAGGTATGTAATTCGACAATAAAGAGAATTTATAACAGTGATACTAGGATTGGCTAACATTCAGTATGAGTTACAATTGAGAAAATGTGTTTTGGGTTAGGTTGGGTATGCTTGTGATATTAGAGTTGCATAATCTTGTGGTGGCCTGAAAGCTTCTCTCCTTCCTGGCTCCCACCTTTGTTGCAAACGTGATTCAGGGAAATCACCTTCCTCAGCAATGGGTAGCTCAGCCTGTCTCCAGAAGTTAGCACCTGCTCTGGTTTCTCCAGCATTCCATCATCCTTGCTGCTCTGAAGTCTGTCCTCTGCTGCTTCCTCTGCTTCTTCTACAATCACTCCTCCTTCCACTGCTACTCTCTCCATAATTTAACCAAGGTTTATACTCACTGGGATCCAACCCCACCTCTTTCTGTCCTAGGTGTTTGTAATATTCCTGCCTTCTGACATCAGAATAATCAGTGCAGTTACTAGAGTGAGGGTTTTTGTCCTCATGCTTACAATCTATCCCTCTTACACTGTCAAGCATTTCCTGGAACTTGTTCCAGCTGGGGTTTTTCTCCCTTTGAACTGTGGCTCTGGCCTTTTGACCCTGCACACCTAACAGAGACCCTTTGATTAAGGTGAATTCCTTATGCTGTTCACCTCCCCCATGCTCAAAATGGTTGACTTTGCCACAGTACTTTCTACACTTCTGAGTCTGGATTCAAGTCCAACTCTCAGTGCAATTGGTGCATATTACCGTGGGGTAGAGAAGTGGTTCTTAATCAATCCTCGGGGCACACTTATCCATTCTGATTTTTTAGGATATCCATAATGAATATGTATGAAATAGTTTTGCATGCACTGCCCCTGTGGTATGCAAATCTGTCTCATGCATATTCATTTTGGATATCCTGAAAATCCAGCTGGATGGATGTGCCCCAAAGACTGTTGAGAAATACTGGTGTAAAGGGTAAACTCATTTCTATACAGCTTATAGCTGTTGGCTTCAGGCGGACTTACTTCTGCTCAAACCTCCCTCTCAGCTCGTAGTGTCTGGGACCTCAGTGTGTGGTTCTCATGTAGCTGCTGAAAGTTCATTTTGAGCACTTAATACCTGTCCTCTGAAATTCTTGACCTGGAAGGTATTATTTCTGGTGGGTGGCACTTCAGCACCCAGAGTGAGCGAGCTTCAAATCCTAGTAGTTCATCCACCTTATACAAGATTTCATCACAAGAATGGTCCTTTGTACTCATCCCAAATTTTTTCTGAAGGTAGTTATGGAATTTCATCATAACCAGTCAGTTGCCTTTCCACCATTCTTCCCAAAACCCCATTCTCACAAAGAGGAAGCTGCGCTACACATGTTGGACTCCAAGTGAGCCGTAGCTTTCTACTTGGAGCAGAGAAAAGTCCATCCAGATTTTTGTTTGTTTTAATCCTAACAAGATAGGGATTGCCTTTTCCAAAAGCACATTCCTAATCGTCTCTCCGGGCCAGTCCAGGACATTTGGGTGGTCAATCCGCTCCAGCAGCTGGGGACTGAAGACTGAACGGTTTTTCCTGACAGCTTACCCAGCTCCCCCTGGTGTCAGAGAATCAGTCTTTCAGTCCTCAGCAGCTGGATAGGACGTTGATTTCACCAGCTCCCCAGAGAGACGAATTGGTTATGTTAGCTTAGGAGACAATTTCCAGGAAAAGTAATAATACTTAATTGCATAAAGCAAGGAAGGAGAACCAGGGCAAAGCTATTGGTTTGAATCGGGCTGGAAAAGCAAAAACAAACGGGAGAGCATAACACTGTTTGCCCTTCTCTGTGGCTGAGTTTTCTGTCTTAGCAGGGCAGTTCTTCAGCAGTAAAAAAGCCCCGGTTCTCCTGCCGGCGCTGGGACCGGCTGGTGGAGGCAGAGCCTGTCTCCTTGAGAGATTGCAGCCCGCAGCGTTGGAAATAGGCCTGGGAGCCCCAGGATCCTTTTCCTTCTCCCCCGAAGACAGTCTCTCACTAGCTCCCGCTAGCAGCGGCGCAGCGTGTCCGGGGGTTTTGTGTTCCTGAGGGGCACGGTAGGTGAGCTTCCGAGCAGTCATAGCTACTCCGCGGGGGTTTTCGCGACTTACTGATGTTTGGTGTCGCGGTTTCTGTGGAGACGTTTAGCTGTTAGGCGGGTGCTTAGCTACCGGCGTTGCCTCGGAGTTCCGGTTTGGCGAGCCGCGAGTTCTTCGGTGTTTAAGTCTCTGGGGCAGCCTTGTTTTGCTTGTTTTTTTATCTGGGCTAGCATTTCTTTGGTCAGTTAATGGAGGGCAAGGTAACAGAGGAGGCTTGGGCTCTGTCTCTCGGCTCTTCAGAAAGAGCGGGAACGGCGGCCATTTTGTTTGAGCCGGCCGGCTCTCCCACGCTGCAGGGGAAGCCTCAGAAAAAGAAATCTAAGTCATGGAGAGCTCCTTCTCCGGTGGAATCGAAGCAGCAGGCTTCCCCTTCCTTGCTCCAGTCTTTCGGTACCTTCTCCCCTGAATTAATTTTATTAATGCATAATGCCTTTTTGTTAAAAAGGGATCAGTTGTCTCATAGTTCTGCCCCAGACAGCCTGTTTGGCTCCCCGCCGGTGGCACAGACAGTGGCAGACCCGGGAGAAGGCAGCTCTTCGGGGGAGAAGGGGTTGGAAGCAGCATTAGAGGCTGGTGTGCTACCTCCTGCGTTGTCCCAAGTAGCTGAGGAGGGCGAGATTCTCTCAGACTCAGGGTTTGACACCTGGCCAGGGGAACTGGAAGAAGGTGAATTGGGTCCAGGTGAAGACCCAAATGTATTTAGGGTTTTTCGTAAAGAGGAACTGGGAGCATTGATTTCTCAGTCGTTATCGGCTCTTAATATAGTGCTTCCGGCTGTGCAGCAGGAGCCGCTTGAAGATCCCTTGTTGCAGGGATTTCGTGCGGAGCAAAGATGTTTTCCGATTCATCGGGTTATTAAGCAAATGATTGAGTCGGAATGGGAGTGTCCAGAAGCGTCCTTAAGGGGTGGGCACGCTATGGCTCGCCTTTACCCCGTGCCCCAGGAAGAGCGGGATTTATTGCGTATGCCTAAGGTGGATGCGTTAGTTTTGGCGGTCACTAAGAAGACCACCATTCCCGTGGAAGGTGCGGTTGCTCTTAAGGATTTGCAGGATCGTAGGTTGGAAGCGCTGCTAAAGCAGACATTTGATTCCAGTGCCTTGGCTTTGCAGGCGTCAGTTTGTGGTGCCTATGTGTCCCGAGCCTCTATCCGTTGGCTCCAGGGAGACCAGAGTCCGGATAAAGTGGAGAATGCCTCAGACGGCGCCAAGTTGGAGTCGGCGGCGGCCTACTTAGTGGATCTCTGCCATGATTTGGTGCGTATCTCCGCAAAGTCCATGGCGTCGGTAATTGCGGCCAGGCGTTTCCTATGGCTACGGAATTGGGCGGCCGATGCGTCTTCCAAGGCACGTCTCAGTAAGCTTCCGTATAAGGGCAAGTTGCTTTTTGGGGAAGCGTTGGAGAAAATAGTTAAGGATTTGGGGGACTCCAAAGGCAGGCGTCTCCCCGAGGACCGTCCGTGGGCGCCAAAGTTGTCTTTGGTGCAGAGAGGTCACGGCAGAGATTTTCGTAGATTCCGCGGATCCCGTTTCTCCCCTTATCAGCGGGGCCGTTTTGTGGCACGAGGGCAGTCCTTTCGGGGAGCCCGTTCCTTCAATAGGAGTTTCTTTAACTCCCAGCAAGCCGCCGTTAAAAAGCCGCAATGAAGGGAGGCCGGTCCAGGTGGAGATTCCGGTAGGGGGACGATTACACCAGTTTCTCTCCGCCTGGGCCAGCATAACTACGGACCAGTGGGTTCTCGAGATTGTCCGGGATGGGTATGCGCTGGAGTTTGCGCAGCCTCTGCCGGACGCTTTTGTTCGTTCACCGTGCGGTCCCCAGTCGAAGCGGGAGGCCTTCCGCGCAACGTTGCTTCGCTTGTTGCGCCTTCAAGCAGTGGTTCCCGTTCCCCTCGACCAGTACGGCTCAGGTCGATACTCGATTTATTTTGTGGTTCCCAAGAAAGAAGGTTCTTTTCGCCCTATCCTGGATCTCAAACACGTGAATCGGACTTTGCGGGTGCCGCATTTCCGGATGGAAACTTTACATTCCATCATCAGGTCCGTCAGACAGGGCGAAGTGCTTACATCCATAGATCTGACAGAGGCCTATTTGCACATTCCCATCAGGAAAGAGCATCAGAAGTTCTTGCGTTTTGCAGTTTCCATGGGTCATTTTCAGTTCCGAGCATTGCCTTTTGGCCTCGCGACAGCGCCTCGGACATTCACCAAGGTGATGGTGGTGGCGGTGGCGGCGTTGCGAAAGGAAGGGATTCAAGTCCATCCCTACCTCGACGACTGGCTCATTCGAGCGCCGTCTCGGACGGAGTCGCTCGTAGCCACAGCACGTGTGGTGGACTTCCTCGAGCAGTTAGGCTGGGTCATCAACCACGCGAAGAGTCATTTGGAGCCGGCCATGCGGTTAACTTATCTCAGAGCTCTCTTCGACACCGAGATAGGGTCTGTGTTTCTTCCGCAGGACAGAGTACGAAAGATTTTTGCCCAGGTGTCGGCTTTTCTGCGCCTAAAGGCTCCAACGGCCTGGAGGTATCTACAGTTGTTAGGGTCGATGGCGGCGGCCTTGGATCTGGTGCCATGGGCCAAGGCCCGTATGCGACCGCTGCAGCAGGCGTTGCTGTCTCGGTGGTCCCCACAGGATCATCCGCTTTCGCGGAGATTGTCCTGTCCGGAGGTGGTTCTGGACAGTCTACAGTGGTGGCTGGTTCCCGACCATTTGACAGCGGGAGTTCCGCTGGATTTGCCGGATTGGACTCTTCTCACGACGGATGCGAGTCTCTCCGGATGGGGGGCTCATTGTTTGTCGCGGATAGCTCAAGGAGAGTGGTCGACGGAAGAGAGAACTTGGTCGATAAATCGGTTGGAACTGAGAGCGGTGCGCTTGGCACTCTTGGACTTTGCCGAGCTACTCGAGGGAAAGGCCGTTCGGGTGTTCTCCGACAATCGGGTGACAGTGTCTTACATAAACAGGCAGGGGGGCACCGGCAGTGCTCCATTGTTGGAAGAAAGACAACTTTTGTTTCACTGGGCAGAAATCCATCTCGTAGCGCTTTCCGCAGCCCATGTGGCGGGCAAGGACAATGTTCAAGCCGATTATCTCAGTCGTCATCTCCTGGATCTCGGGGAATGGGAGTTGAATTGGGCGATATTTCAGGAGATTTCTCAGCGTTGGGGGCCAGCCAGTGATGGACCTCATGGCCACCCAAGCCAACACGAAGGCGGCGCGGTTCTACAGCAGGCACAGGGAGCACATGTCTGAGGGTCTCGACGGCCTGGTGCAGCCTTGGCCGAGGGATCAGCTGCTCTACGTGTTCCCTCCGTGGCCGCTCTTGGGGCGAGTGGTGCAGTAGATTGCGAGTCACCGGGGGACAGTGGTTCTTGTGGCTCCGGATTGGCCCAGACATCCTTGGTATGCCGATCTGGTGAGGCTTCTCGTCGCTCCTCCCTGGCGGCTGCCAGTTCAGTTCGATCTGTTGCGACAAGGTCCCGTGTTGATGCCGCAGGTGGATCGGTTCTTGCTTACGGCTTGGCTCTTGAAAGGGAGCGATTGCGCCGGAAGGGCTACTCGGGGGCAGTGATAGCCACCTTGTTGCAGTCCAGGAGACCATCCACTTCCTTAGCATATATTCGGGTCTGGCGCGTTTTTGAGGCCTGGTGTAGCGATCGTCACATTAGGCCCTGGGGGGCGCTCCTGACCGACATATTAGGTTTTCTTCAGGCAAGGCTCGACAAAGGTCTCACAACATGCTGAGGGTGCAGCTGGCGGATCTGGCCTGCTACAGAGGAAAGGTGCAAGGGGCTCCTCTTTCTACACATCCCGATGTAATATGATTTCTGAGAGCGGCCAAGAACATCCGACCTCCGCTGCGACCTGTGGTCCTGCCGTGGGACCTGAATTTGGTCTTACAAGCTTTGACAGAACCGCCCTTCGTGCCGGCATCTTCGGGACGTCTTCGAGAGTTGTCCTGGAAGACAGCCTTTCTGGTGGCCTTGTGTTCGGCTAGGTGGATTTCCGATCTATAGGCTCTGTCATGCAAGGAGCCTTATCTTCATTTTTCGCAGGAAAAGGTGGTGTTGCGGCCGGTGCCGGTTTTTCTACCCAAGGTGATTTCCAGTTTTCACGTGAACCAGGTGGTCTCCCTTCCCACTTTTTCCGATTCGGATCGGGCGCTTCGGCGGCTGGATCTAGGTCGGGTGTTGCGTATCTATCTGAAGAAAACGGACTCTTTTGGCGATCGGATCGGTTGTTTGTCCTCTATGGGGGCCCGGCTAAAGGAAAGGCTGCTACTAAGGCTTCTATCGCTCGGTGGGTAAAGCATGCCATACGGGCGGCCTATGAGGCCAGGGGCAAGCCTGTTCCGCTGGGACTCGGAGCGCATTCCACCAGAGGCCAAGCTGCTTCCTGGGCGAAGTATGCTTTGGTACCGCCGGTGGACATCTGTCGAGCTGCGACGTGGTCATCGTTGCATACGTTCGCGAAACATTATCGCTTGGATGTTCAGGCCAGGGCGGACGCTAGTGTTGGGGCCTCGGTGATCGTTGCGGGGCTCGCAGGACCCTCCTGGATTTAGGTACTGCTTTGGTACTGCCCAAATGTCCTGGACTGGCCCGGAGAGACGATTAGGAAGAAGAAATTAAGCCTTACCTGCTAATTGTCTTTCCTTGAGTACTCTCCGGGCCAGTCCAGGGCCCTCCCCAGTTTTTCTGCAAGCTTTAGAGGAGTGCAGCCTCGGCGGGTGTGTTGGCAGATTTCGCAGGGGTTGGCCAGATCGAAGTGCACCGTTGGAAATGGATCCTGGGGGGAGGGAGAGCAGAAGTTCCTTTTTCAAAACGCAGGAGTTCTTCCCTGAGACGAAGAAGAAAAAAAAAAAAAAGGGAGGAGCGTGCAGAATGGGAGGAGCATAGGTAATGACATTAAACGTGTATTCTGGTTCTTCTTCTTTATGCTGTATGTTCTACGGACGGCTAGTCCGACAGTTAGTGTTTGTTATTTTTTTGGTTCCAGTACTAGTTGAGTTTGCTGCTTTGTTACCGTAAGACTGATTCTCTGACACCAGGGGGAGCTGGGTAAACTGTCAGGAAAAACCGTTCAGTATTCAGTCCCCAGCTGCTGGAGCGGATTGACCACCCAAATGTCCTGGACTGGCCCAGAGAGTACTCAAGGAAAGACAATTAGCAGGTAAGGCCTAATTTCTTCTTGTCAATTTGGCTCGCGGATTTGATCTTTCATTTATGCCCAGGCAGGCTTAATCCTTGAGGGTCATATCATGGCTCATAATGTCAGAGCCATGGCTGCATCGTTGGCCCACTTTCTTCTTGGAAGAGATCTGCAAGGCTGCAACGTGGATGCAACAGCAGTTTCGACTAATCGGTACTCTGAAATCTGTTTGGGGAGTAGAATCGAACTTCATTCGGTTGTTACTCACCTTTAACAGGTGTTCGGTTGGACAGCAGGAAAAGTCCTTGCAATCCTCCCACATCCCTTAAGACTTGAATTATCCTCAGCTCTTTAATTAGACTGAGTGTAACATGACGCTGCAGTAGCTGGCAGAAAGACCTGCGCATACACAGTACAGCTTCTCAAAGCTTCTAGAATGAGTTGGGAATGCTCCCGCATGGAGCTCCATCAGATGACATCACCTATACGTGAGGACTTTTCCTGTTGTACACAGAAAACATCTGCTGCAGGTGAGTAACTACCTTTTATCCCATCCACATGGACCTACTGTTCTTATGATTGTGTTAGACAGATTTCAGTATCGTGGGATTTTGGTGGACAAGGACCTGACTCAATTCATGGTAAATAATTTAATGCACTTGATTAAAACAATAGATCTTAATCTCCTCAGGATTGTGCATGTTGCAGTTATCATTGGTTGGTTTGATAAATATTTAAGAATAACATTTTACCTAAACCACATTACATTTGTAGGGTTACTTCGGTAGATCAACTAATCTCTTCATTATACTAAAGGTTTTTTGGACCAAGCGGGGCCCCAAAATATGACTCAGTAAGCTAGTTACCCTGAGGAGGGGGAAAGTTTTTGAATTTAATTACTTGTTTAATCACCTACATACTCTAAGCAAGATTGATTTCATTTATAACCTATCATAAATACAGTAGATTATAAAAGATATCGATATAACCAACAGGAAACTGAAAAAGCAGCAGCAGACAGTGCTGCTTGCCTAATCCTGTTGTGACTGGAGGCCATCTGCTGAACATAAGCGCTGATGCCAGGGAGAGTGAAGAGAAGTGATGTTGCAGGCTTTGAGGTAGGAGAGGGAAATTGTTGGTGTATGCAGAGCCAGCCCAAGGGTTTCTGTCACCCTAGGCAGAGGTCCTGGCTGTGCCCACCCTCCCACCATGCGTGCTGAGCCACACTATCACTGATTCCGGCGGCAGGGCTTGAGGGGGGCGTAACAATTTGGCTCGGCGGCAGGCCATGTGCTTCGGCACACATAGCCTGCTGTATCTGACCCCTCCGATATAACTTCGGGGGTTCAGAAGCAGCAGGTCATGTGTGCCGAAGCATATGGCCTGCCACCAAGCCTAGTCATTCCTCTCCTCCCCCCAGTCGCCAGAATCAGCAGCAGTGGGGTCGGCAGTGTGCCATGGCTCAGCATGGGGGAGGGGGAGCAGGCCATGTGTGCAGAAGCACATGGCCTGCCGCACACAGAGATCTGCCTCCCTAGGCTGTAGCCTAGCCTACCTAGTGGACGAGTCAGCCCTGGATGTATGAAACTAGGACCAGGTGCTCCATAGCATGAAAATGGTTGCAAACCACTGCTTTACAATGACTTTTTACCACGGTGGAAGGATAAATGGGCACTGGATTGTGTGGTGTCTGATCAAGGTACTACTGTAACTAAATCTCCAAGAAAAGTAATTAACAGTGGTTTGGCTTGAGAGGAACTAGGGGTTGGTTGAATTTTGCCCTATGTAATAAATATAGGGTTATTCAAGACATTTTTTCCTGTTCAATAAGGAGCTATATCTAATTCATGGACTGTGGTAGGTTCTGTGCTAGAATTGGTGTAAAAGATAAAAATCCTCCGTATCCAGTGGTGTATATACTTGGTTGAACCAATGATGATATCTCTAATCCTCTTATTACTAGTTTGTGTACTACTGGCATTGACCTGCTGCAGGCTGTCTTTATGTTGGAATAAGCAGAGTGCTCAAACTACAGAAGAGTGACTTCTCCAGAGAAAAACAGGTGAATGCAGGCACACTCTGAAGGTGATGTCTTTGATTGAGCCTGAGTTGCCCGGATCTTCCATAGCTAAGAGAAGCAAAGCATGCCTGTTCATGCATGCCTGCTTCCTACCTGCTGGTCCTTGTAGAAATAGTGTAGCAGCAAAGCGCAGACAAACCAATGATACCAGGAGTCTGTTCAGAAGGTCCAAATCATTTATTTGTGCACAAGTCTCGAACCAGTCAATTTCAAAATGGCTGAGCAAAGTTTTCAAGCATTACAACAACTTTTATAGACTTCTGTTCCATTCTAGGTATAGAAAAACATTTCATTGGTCCCGGTAACCTCCCGTACCTCCCGTACCCCTTCCATTGGTCCCGGTACTGATAAGTTTATCCAATTATGTCCCTTCAGTGGGCATGACACCTGCATACCCCCTTCTAGTCCCAATTACAATGGTCAGTTCATCAACTTGTTACTTTCACACTCTCAAGGCCATATAGCCAATTTGTGCATGCAGAGGAGCAGGGCTCTGCAACTCATCTGTCAGCACTCCCAATTATATTCCTTGCAGATGTACCTTTTCTTATCAGTAACTTTTAAACATGTTTTTCTGTATTTTTCCATCTCTCAGTTCTGCTTACCTAAGCTAATTCAATACTTCTACTGAGTTCTATCTTACAATAGCAGCATATTGGGGGATGTGCAATCCTATGGGCCTCTCCACAGGCTTCACTTACAGGTCAAGCTAGCCATGCTGGCCTGCTTATGTCAGACACCGTGGATCACAGGCCTGCACCTGCCACATTCCCCCCTTTGATTAATCTCACCCTATTACTTAATAAGGTGTGAGAATTAAATCACCTTTTGAAGAATCACATCATGATTGAAGGATTTCGACTAGGGCTGGCTTTGTATAAAGCCATTATTTTAGTGGCGGTCTTTCGCTCTACTGTACTATCAATAGTGTTATGAATGGAACGCATACAACATGGGATTAAACATGGTAATAAAAAGATAACAGCAACAAGGATTAGTACTAAAACAATGAAAGTCTTAAATCCTCCCACCCATGAAAAGAGGTTAGCAAACCAGTTAGGAAATTTCAATGAGTGCCAAGTCTGTACTGGTACATAAGCATGTCTTTGCATATCTTTAGCAATTTCTTCAACTACTTGACCTTTATCATCTATTTTCAAACAGCAATTAGTTAAATTCAGTTTACCACATACTCCTCCTTCAGCTGCTAACAAATAATCAAGTGCTAAGCGGTTCTGGTATATAGCAGTGCGCATCTGAGTACTTTGTCTAGCTAAGAGCGTAAGAGCATGACTAGTTTCATTGGTTATTATTTCAACTACTGCTTGTAAGCGAATAATACGATTAATCATATAAATTGGAGTACGATAACCATACATACCATCATCATTCCAAGTGGCAGGCCCATAATATTCAATGATTCTTTCTGGTGGCCAATCATCACCTTGCCACTTCTCCCACTTGCCTATCTGTAAGGCTTCTCTTTTCTGTCTTAGTGCTCTCTTGTGTCGGTGGGTAGTGTAAACAGGGTATCCTAATTGTTCTCCATGTTCAGTGTTTAACAGGAAGAAAGAAGGTCTGATGGTTCCTAAGACACATGCTCCTCCCCAGTATGGCGGGAGTTGTGCATATGCTCGGTTTCCACAGATCCAATATAGGCCAGGTGGGGCTTGCCAGGCTTGGACTTTGGCAAGGTTAGTCCATAAACCAGCAAGTTCAGGAAATCTGGCTAATGGGTTAGGAGGTTCAGGGTGTCTAATTCCTGACCACCATGCTGTCTTTTTGGTCGTGGCATTATAGTACTTCTGGCTAAGACAGACCAGCTGTCCTACCTTTTGGGTGAACTGGGGTCCAGTTCTGGCATAGCAAAGACGTCCAACGATTGAGTGCGCTAACACCCATTCACTGGTAGCCTTGTGTAATTCAGTCTGATTGTAAATCATAGAATAATTCAATTCTTGGGCTTCCCATGGCCACTGGTCTCCCATTTGGGTTCCGCCACAGAAATAGCAATCTGAGATCTTAAGACTAGATACTACTGCTCCGGCTAATTCTAGAAATAAATTCTGTGAAGGATGAGGGATCTCAAACTTATTTACATGCATAGCTTCATAAAAGGTATTATGAATATGATATTTAGATGACTTGTGGGCTTGGGTATTCAATCTGATATACACAATGGTTCCTGGATCTATTGCCCCTCCAGCAATACGTAAACCAAACTTGTATCCTTGTTTCCAAGCATAGGGATTGTGTATACGTAAGTGTAAGGGGTTGCAAGCATCTTTCTGACATTTATCATTTGTGGTTGGCTTGGTTAGAGTAGCCATCCGTTTATCTATTTTCTCATCAGTTATACCAGTATCCCAAGTAGCATAAAAAACACATCCCCAATACGGGCAATAGTAGTCTGCCGCTGGTGCAGTACTATAGCCTGATCCCGTTTTACCTGTACGCTTCCACCAATTTGTGGCACCTTCTGGACATATATACTTATGGTCATTTCGATACGCTTTCTCCCATGTACCACAGGTGGAATAACTATCTCTATTAATGGCATTACATGCATCAAAATTCAAAACAGCAGGTTTAGTAATGTCCTTAAGTGGTGGTGTAGCAGCTAGTATAGGTCCATCTGCATCCTTCCATCTTATTTCCAACGTGTAATAGGATGGATTCTGATGCGGATTATAGCATGCTTTGATTTTGCCATGAGTGCAAACATTTAGTTCAGTGGTGTTATAGATACACCGAGTCACTGTTCCCTTGCAGGTATAGTAAGAATGATAAAGCAAAGTCTGAGTTACTTTCAGTCCAGTTCTAGTAGAAGTAATGCAGGCAGTGCATGGAGGTAGAGCATAAGTCTGTTCAAAATCTCCAAATAAGGCAACCAAGGCCAAGCATAAGTAAAGATGCATGTTGATGTTGATTGGAGTTCTTCTGAATCCTCAGCTTGCTGATCTTGATCACGACGGTCTTTTATTCTTCGTCCCGTTTGCTAATGAAGCAATTTAACGGGTGCTGAGTGTTGATTGAAGATCCTCAGGTTGTCCAGTACACATTAACCAACTTATTAGCAATTTCAGTTGGCTTGTGAAGTCTGGCTAGTCAATGTAGTATCAAAGTAGTGTGTCAAATCACACGCAAATTGGGTTCGTTGAAACAAAACTGTTGCTGCATGGAAAACAGCAATCCTCTTCGAAAGACTTGGCTACTGCAAAGCACTTGTGATGAAGTGTCTAAGCTGCTTGTTGCCGTCTCAGAGTAACTCGCAAGGGTGCATCAAGATGCTGTTCTGCCGTCCACTGCTCAGGTTCAGGATCAGCGGCGGGCTTGACTCTGCTGTGGTGGATCCAGGCGTCGATCTCGGCTACCTTTACTGCAGTTGGGGTAGACAGGATGACGGTGTACGGTCCCTTCCAATGGGGTTCCAACGGTGTCTTCTTCCAATCTTTGATCCACACCGAAGTACCAGGCTGATAGGGATGCAAGGGTTCCGTCAAGTTGATAGGCAACTGGTCTTGGATCCACGTATGGAGAGTCTGCAGAACAAAACTAAGAGCTAGGAGTTCTTGTCTGGTTACTTCTGAACCAATCTGGGCTAAACTTCCTTTGACTCCCTGCACTATCGGTGGGGGTTTACCATACAGGACTTCAAAAGGGGAAAATCCTGTTGACTTTACAGGAGCTGAGCGTATTCTGAGTAAAGCTATTGGGAGCACTTGGGGCCACTTCAAGTGTGTCTCCTGACAAAGCTTAGACATTTGGACTTTTAGGGTACGATTCATTCGCTCAACTTTCCCTGAACTCTGGGGTCTGTATGCAGTGTGGAGTTTCCATTGTATCTGCAAAGCTTTTGCTAACTGCTGAGTAACTTGGGAGACAAATGAGGGTCCATTGTCTGACCCTATTACTGCTGGAATTCCGAACCTAGGGACAATCTCTCTCATCAAGACTTTGGTAACTTCTCGGGCTTTCTCAGTTCTGGTTGGGAAGGCTTCTACCCACCCAGAGAAAGTACAGACTAATACTAATAGGTAATGGTATCCATTGGCTCTTGGCATTTCGGTGAAATCAACTTGGAGGTTGTGCATGGGGGTGACACCTCCTGACTGAACTCGGGGTGCCGTTATAAGGCCTTGCTTGGCATTATTTTTGGCACAGGTTAGACATTGACGTGCTACTGAGGCTGATATGGTTGTCATCAGAGGGATGTAGAAATGTGGTCTGAGTGCTTTTTCCATAGCACTCTTCCCATAGTGGGTGGCTTCGTGGAAAGCTTTGACAAAGGATGGTCCTAACAATTCAGGAATTACTATTCGTCCAGGAGGTTGACTGCCCTCTTCTGGTGGCAGCTCAATCCATCCATCTTTCAGTACTCCATCTTCTTTGTTACAGTAGTAATCCAATTCTTTGGTGGTATATCGTGGTGTCCATAGATTCAAAGGTACTGGAAACAATGCTGCTTGCATTGGCATAGCTTGTGGGGCAATTTGTCCTGTCATAGCTGCTTGTCGTGCTGAGGCATCTGCAAATCTATTTCCTCGGGCAACTTCTCCTTTTCCTGTTTGATGTCCTCTGCAATGCATGACAGCTACACGTGTTGGGGCCCAAACTGCATCAAGTAACATCAATATCTCGGGACCATATTTGACTGATTTTCCTCCGGATGTGATGAGTCCTCTTTCTTTATAGAGAGCTCCATGGGCATGCAAGGTAGTGAAGGCATATTTGGAATCTGTATATACATTGAGCACAAGTTTTTCTCCTAACAGCAATTCTCTGGTGAGTGCTATCAATTCGGCTTTCTGGGCTGATGTTCCTGAGGCTAGAGCTGATGATTCAACTACTTCGTGTTGAGTGACGACTGCATATCCGGCACAGCGTCGTCCATCAAGGATGAGACTGCTCCCATCAACGTAATAGATCTGGTCAGGATTGTCTATGGGCACATCTGTCAAGTCAGGTCGACTGGAGAACACAGTTTCCATGACTTCGATACAGTCATGTTCTGGGAGTTCTTCACTGATGGGTATCAAGGTAGCTGGGTTCAAGGCATGACTCACTTCCAGTTGTATCTGTGGGTTTTCACATAACATGCTCTGGTACTTCAACATTCGGGAATTGGTGAGCCAATAATTTGCTTTTTGTTCCATAAGGGCAAGGACTGCATGTGGCACAGTGACTCGTATGTTCTGTCCTAGTGTGAGCTTGTCTGCTTCGCTCACTAGTAGCGCTGTAGCTGCAACTGCTCTCAAGCAAGGTGGCCATCCTTTGGCCACAGGGTCCAATTGTTTCGATAGGTATGCTACAGGTCGCTCCCAATTTCCCAATTTCTGAGTCAACATGCCTAAGGCATTTCCCTGTGCTTCATGTACAAACAAGTGGAAAGGTTTGTGGACATCTGGTAGTCCAAGTGCTGGTGATGACATCAATTCTTCCTTTAACGTCTTGAAGGCTGTATCCTGCTCAAGTCCCCACTCCAGTGGTGACTTCTCTTCTCCTTTTGTGGCTTCATACAGTGGTTTGGCAATTTGGGCAAAGTTGGGTATCCAGATTCGGCAATATCCTGCTGCTCCCGGAAAGGCTCTGACTTGCTTTCTGGTTGTTGGAGTTGGAATTCTGCATACTGCTTCTTTTCTTTCTCTGCCTAATCTTCGGCTTCCTTGGGTAATACGGAAACCCAAGTATTTCACTTCTTTTTGGCATAGCTGTGCTTTGGCTCTGGAAACTTTGTATCCAGCTTCATCTAGTAACTGCAAGAGGTCTTTGGTGGCTAGTATGCATTCACTTTCTGATATGGCAGCTATCAACAGATCATCCACGTATTGGAGAAGCACTCTCTTCCCCGGGGCTACTGGATAGCTTGAAAGGTCTTGATTCAGTGCAGCACTAAAGATGGTAGGCGAATTCTTGAATCCTTGGGGTAATCTTGTCCAGGTGAGTTGGCCCCCTCTTCCAGAGATGGGGTCCTGCCATTCAAAGGCAAACAATATCTGACTTGCAGGGGCCAATCTTATGCAAAAGAATGCATCTTTCAAATCCAGTACAGTGAAATGGGTAGCTTCAGCAGGTATCAGTCCTAGAAGAGTGTAAGGATTGGGTACAACTGGATGTATAGTTTCAACTGCATCATTTACTCTTCTTAAGTCTTGTACTGGGCGGTAATCATCTGCCCAGGTTTCTTTACTGGCAAAAGTGGAGTGTTCCATGGGGATTGACATACTTTTAGTAGGCCATACTCGAGCAATCTTTGTAGGTGGCGATGAATGCCTTCAATTGCAGCTCTTGGGAGAGGGTACTGTTTGACGTGCACTGGTGTAGCACTAGGCTTGAGGGTTACAATCACTGGAGCTATATGCTTGGCTAGGCCTGGGGGACTGCCTTCTGCCCATACTCCAGGTGGTGCATCGATGTTCTTTAAAGTTTGTTCAAAATAGGTGTCTTGGATGGAGTCATCAACATAATACCTCCATTCTTCTTCTCGGGGCACTGTCAGCAGCATTACTCCTGCTGGTTTGGCTTGGGGATTTACTGTCATTTGCATTTCTCCTTGTTCAGAGAAAGATATCTGTGCTTGGAGTTTTGCTAACATATCTCGTCCCAGTAGTGGCACTGGACATTCGGGCATGTAAAGGAATTGATGAGTTATTTGCTGTCCTCCTAGACTGCATATACGATTTTGAAGAAAAGACTTTGTAGCTTTGGCACCAGTTGCTCCTATAATGGTGACTGCTTTTGTAGAAAATGGGGCTATCTTTTTGTCTATTACTGAATGTTGTGCTCCAGTATCAACCATAAAGTCCATAATTTGGTCTCCTATTTGTATTCCGACCATAGGCTCCTGGAGACCTAAAGCAAACTGGGAGCCCGGTCTGTCCTAATCCACGTCATTTTCATCATGGGTCGTTGTGGCCTATGCTTGGATGGCTCCTCCGCCCCGCTCTCGCTGGAATTGTTCTCGATTGGCTCCTCCTCGGTTTCGGGGATAGCCTCGTCTTTCTTCTCGCCACTGATGACTGCTTTCGTCATCTTGCTGGGCGTCTTCGTGTTGCGGGCACGTATCTCTCCAATGTCCTTCCTCTCTGCAGTAGGCGCATTGGTTCACGCCTAGCTTCTGGGTCTGGCCTCCGCCTTGACCGCGCCCTCTTCCTCTGCTCCGTCGATTAGGGACACCTCCCCTTTTCTGTTCACCTATGGCCGCAGCCAAAAAATCAGCTTTCTTCTTCATCTTTCTATCACATTCTCTCTGTCTTTCATTATCACGATTCACATACACTTTATGAGCGACTTCCAGTAACTGTGTTGCATTCATGCCCGCAAACCCTTCTAATTTCTGTAATTTACGTCTAATGTCTGGTTGAGACTGGTTTACAAAAGCAGAATTCACCATACATAAACTTCCTGGTGCCTCGGGATCATAGGGAGTATACATTCTGTATGCTTCAGTTAATCTTTCATGAAAATCTGCTGGGCTCTCATCTATACCTTGGATAACTCCTGCAACTTTGGAAAGGTTCACAGCTTTCTGGCCCCCTCTTTTCAAGCCTTGTAAAAAACCTTGGCGAAAACGGGCTAGGGCTGTGGATCCTTCATCTGTATTTGGATCCCAATGGGGGTCTTCATTCGGGAATTCTCTCTGAGCTGCTTCCCGACGGTCTATTATATTCTGCCCCTGTCTCGGAGCTACAGGGTTATCTGCCATCCACTCAATAGCTGCTTTTCTAATTCTTGCTCGTTCTTCTGTCGTGAATAGGGTGGTCAGGAGCTGGCGACAATCTGGCCAAGTGGGTTGGTGAGTTTCCATAATAGTAGTTACTAATTCTGTCAGCTCCTGGGGCTTACTAGTATAGGAGGCATAATGCGACCTCCAATTTAATAAATCAGTTGTAGAGAAGGGGATATACACATAAGTTAGGGGTCCCGCTACCACTTCATCATTATCATTCTTTACGGGCACTCCCGGGACTTGCCGTAAAGCAGGGGTCTCAAACACGCGGCCCACGGGCCGCATGCGGCCCGCGAAGCACCGGTGAGTAAAAAAAAAAAAAATTACAAACTTGCCGCCGCCACAGTATTAAGCGTCCCGCGGGCCCCTCTGCCTGGTCCTCTCCTCCCTGCAGTATCAGCTCCAAAAGCGGCGGCTTTCAGAGCCGCGAAGAGAGAGAGTTTCTCTCGCGCGGTTCTGAAGAGCAGCGCGAGAGTCTTCAGAACCGCGCGAGAGAAACTCTCTCTCTTCAGATGGCTTATAATACTCTTTCTTTTCGATGTTTTGAAGAAATAAAAGCCAGACCGTGAAGATCGGTATCCTTCCAGATCAAGGGTATATTTACAAAATCGGACTTCGGAGGACGGCAGGAAAGGTACAGCAGGTAGGAAACTGTAAAAAGTCAAGTTATCCCTTAGCACTGCACACTTAAACGATCAGCTTGTCTTTTGGGCAGTAACATAATAGGGTCACATTTTGGATACTTCGTGTGAACACCAGCTACTAGCTAGCGAGGAATCTTTGCGAAAATTGAACTGGATTTGTTAAGAAAAAGATCCCATTCTTTTCGGCGGGGTAATCACTGGAACAAAATCGATACTTTTGTCCTGGCACCAGATTCAAACTGGTGCAAAAGTTTAATTAATGACCGCCCCCCCCCCCCTCCCTGTATTCTCCATGAATAAGGCCCTTGGGGCTTTATCGTTCAAACTGATTTTACTCGTTTGCATTAAAGACAACCCCCTTTGAAAACAGAAGACGTAATGTAACTTACAAATAATCTTAACCTCTGCTTTTCAAAATATTGTTTGTATAAAATAACATGAAGGATTCGTTGACAAACTTGTGTGCATGAGACAAAGTCTACCTGAAGTGGTAGACAGACCCCAATCTGCGTGAAGACTTCATAGCATGTTATGGTCTTTCATTCTATATCGCGAAGCGTATTTATATACCAGGCGGATATTAGGGGTGCTCAGCTGTATAGTTGGATTGTGAGTTTGTTTTATGTAAGTGTTAATATTGTTGTATGTTACTTTTTGTATTTTACGACACTCAGATGTTGTTGGATCGTAAGTGCTATAAATTCATACATACGTTCAGAAATAAACTGCAGGATACATTTTCTGTTGATCTATTAAGAAACCAACCTTCAAAAATCCAGTGTTATTGCAGCCCTGCAGCATCCAGTCCTAGTGGAATCTCCTTACTGTTCAAGTAAAATAATTGTGCTCTATCACCAAACCACATTGCCACTTATAAAAAGGTGTATAACTAGGCATTTATAAGGTCCCTGTTGCATAGCCATCCTATCTTTGATCAAATAAGACATCCTTAGTTTTGGTTATTTAATGAAGAAATCCTGTTCAGTGCCTAGCAAAATCTAAAAAGGCTGGAACATTATGGTAACATTATGCAAATATTTATGCAAATGAGGTCCCTTATGCAAATTAGGCCCACGTCTTGTGCGGCCCCCGGGTTACTTTACAAGTCCTCATTTGGCCCTCAAAGCAATTTGAGTTTGAGACCCCTGCCGTAAAGGCAGCAACTTGGCGGGAACTGTCTTTTGGGATCTAAGGACTGTTTTCTTAATTATCTTCCCGGGGACCACTTTTGCTTTCTCAACAGGTTTCACTTTGGGTGTATCTTTTGCTGGCGCGCTGGCACTAGCAACCGCTTGTACGCTATCATCTTCACTTTGGGCATTCTCTTTTTCTTCCTCTTCTCCCTCTACTTCTGACTCGCTTTTTATGGCATCCTCGTCTTCAGCTGATTCCTCTCTTTGCCCTCCAGGAGGGGGATCAGGGGTTGGGTCCCGCTCCCGCTCCGGCCGTCTCTGGGGTTCTGGGGCAGGACGCCGGGCTACTCTTATTGGACCTGGGGTTCGGGGCTGTCTTGGAATTATCTCTGGGGAATCAGGATCTACCAGGATGGGCTTCTTTCTGGCTTTCTTATCCTGCTCTTTCATTTTGGGATGTTCTGTTTTCTGACTAGAATCTGTTTTAGCTAACATTATTCTGCACTGTTCCTCATAATAGCGCTGCGCCCAGGGGGGCGGATCCTCACAAATACTTAACCAAGAATCTATATAGGGGTACTGATCGGGGTGCGCTACCCGCACTTGACGATGTACTGACTGAATAATCTCTACATTAAACGTTCCCTCTCGGGGCCAGATGGGGTCTAGATCGGGCCACTCCCTAGTACACAAAATCTGCAAACGGGCTGCTG
Source organism: Ichthyophis bannanicus (assembly GCA_033557465.1). Lineage (NCBI taxonomy): Eukaryota > Metazoa > Chordata > Amphibia > Gymnophiona > Ichthyophiidae > Ichthyophis > Ichthyophis bannanicus. The sequence goes on from CM066037.1 coordinate 215,078,601, forward strand.
TCATTTTAATACCATAATCTCCTGAATATCCCTCTTTAAAATGTGCGATCATACATTCTAATGGAGTGTTTCTAGTAGACCCCGCCCCTCCCATTTCGATGTGTGCGCGCAACAACAGACAGAAGGGAAAAGGAGGGCGGACCGTGGGTAAGGGGTCCTCACGGTCCTAGAAACGTATAGGGAGTACAAATAACAAGACAAGACGACAATCGCTTCCCCCTTTTCGCGACCTGAACGCGGTCGCCCGGTCAGGAAATGCGCTACTCAGGGGTCCGCCTTCGCTTGGTCCGTGCTGCCAGACCTCTCATTCACACTTCGTTCACACAATCATGCTAGCAACGTATCCCAGAATGCATTCGTTTCTATCTATTCTGACTAGTCTTTTTCCCAATTACAATAAGGCTGGGGGTTTCACCCGGCGAATTCCCATGCGGGGTTACTCGGCCCTTCCTTGAGAGGTGATCAAGCTCTCTTACCAATTCCCAATATCTCGAGATTACAAATTCCAAAGTCCAAGTTCCAATGGCAGTACTGCTCTTTCTATTTCTGTCTAGACACCAAATCAAAACTATACTCACCGGATCCGGTCATCAAACTTCCCAAGCAGGCGCATGAGTTGGACCTCGGACTCCCCTCACTCGGGTTCGAGGCGTTGGCTCCAGCCGGGCCCGGCACCCGCCGAGGTCCGACCAGCTCCCTCCGATACAAGGGACCGGTGGCGCCAGGGAGCAGCCCTCGTCGGAAGGGCGCGATCCCGGCAGGACCAAGCCTATAGAGGCGGAAAGTCGTGGTATATTGCCCTGTATACACTTTGATTCCACAACTTCCCGGCCAACGCACCAAGAATATGTAGCAGCAAAGCGCAGACAAACCAATGATACCAGGAGTCTGTTCAGAAGGTCCAAATCATTTATTTGTGCACAAGTCTCGAACCAGTCAATTTCAAAATGGCTGAGCAAAGTTTTCAAGCATTACAACAACTTTTATAGACTTCTGTTCCATTCTAGGTATAGAAAAACATTTCATTGGTCCCGGTAACCTCCCGTACCCCTTCCATTGGTCCCGGTACTGATAAGTTTATCCAATTATGTCCCTTCAGTGGGCATGACACCTGCATACCCCCTTCTAGTCCCAATTACAATGGTCAGTTCATCAACTTGTTACTTTCACACTCTCAAGGCCATATAGCCAATTTGTGCATGCAGAGGAGCAGGGCTCTGCAACTCATCTGTCAGCACTCCCAATTATATTCCTTGCAGATGTACTTTTTCTTATCAGTAACTTTTAAACATGTTTTTCTGTATTTTTCCATCTCTCAGTTCTGCTTACCTAAGCTAATTCAATACTTCTACTGAGTTCTATCTTACAATAGCAGCATATTGGGGGATGTGCAATCCTATGGGCCTCTCCACAGGCTTCACTTACAGGTCAAGCTAGCCATGCTGGCCTGCTTATGTCAGACACCGTGGATCACAGGCCTGCACCTGCCACAATAGTTTCTCTCTTTACTGTCTTGAGAAGCATCTTTTTGCCTGCACTTTGTCTGCTTTTCTATTCTGCTTTTTCTGCCTGCATTTGCTACCGACAAACCGAAAGTGAAAGCAACCAAAAGAAATGGAACATCTTCATCATTTGCAGCGCCTCCTCTCAGCCACATGGCCAGCACCCCTCCTCACGGCAGCCATGCGGCGCAGATTAAAAAAAAAATAAAGGAGGAAACAACTTAAATCTTCACACAAACTAGCAGCACAGCCTTAACCGCGAAAAACACCAGAAACACCTCACCGAGATCCAGCTTACAACACAGCTCTTTGGATTCAGCTTCCTCACGGACAGGGCAATCCGCACTCGGCCTTAGCCTCTGCAGGGTATCCCTCCATGTCAGAGGATCGCAGCTGCTCTTCTCCCCCCCCCCCCACCTCCAGGCCAGATCATGGCACAAAAGGGCATTATAGCTGAGACCACTCTGTCAGAGGCTGCTTCTCCCCTGGCAATGGCTCCAGGGGCAAAGGGCCTCAACCTCCCATCCATGCAGATTGATTCCACCCCACCTGATTTAACCCGTTTCTTGCTTTCTGTTTCCTTGTCCACCAAAGCAGTAGGAAAGGAGGAGAACAAGTGTAAAGTCTAAGCATGGCAAGCCACTGCCGCTGTTCCTCTACCAGATAAGACTGCCTCCAAGTGGATTTAGGGTAGGAAAGGTCCTCCGGAGGAACTCGTGGAGGACCTTCCCTTCCCTAAATTCCTCCAAAATATCTCAGGGGTGTTGGCCTTCAGCAATTCCCAAATGCCCACCAACAAGCAGGACTTCCAGGACATCCTCAAAGCTTGTGTCACCCCCAAGGAGGTGCCTGCCCTACCAGTACCCTAGATATTTCTCGATCTCTAGACAGCCATCTGGAAAATGCTCGTGTCAGGCAGTGCCATATCTTGACGCCTGGATCAGAAATACAAAGTTCTACCGGGGCCGGGATTCCAGCACCAGCAGCTAGCACACCAATCAATCATCTTGGAGGCAGCTCTAAAGAAATTCAAGAGCTCCAAGCCGCCTTTGCTAATGCCCCTGGGCAAAGAGCATGGGGCGTAAGGCCTACAAAGTAGCACCTTAGCCATGCATTCTCTGGCCCATCAGCTGCAAATACTTCATTATCATCACGATCTCCTCCTTTGGTTCAATGACTTAGCTTCATAGGATCCTGCTCAACTGGTGGCTGATCTTCATGGATCCCTTTTTCACATCATTCGGGCCACTTTTAGTTTATTTATCTGTCTGTTTTTCTATGCTACTTTATCTGGAAATCAAAGCGGTTTATATCAAACATTCAACTGCATCACATAGAACATAGTAAACAGTGTGACTCCATCTAGTAAAAGTTAACATATGACATTTATGTGCGCTTATATACTGCCTTTCACAAATCAAGGCGGTTTACAATAAACTCAAAACTTGCATTATAACATACATGCATTACATGGAACGTTTAAGCAAGGTTAAACATTATCAAACTTTTATATAAAGATTTGCATTGGGGAACTCTAAAATGTTGAGTGAGAAGTGAGAATTTTTTATTGAAATTTCCTTAAGGGGTAAATTTATTTATTATTTATTTACATTCTCTTATATACCGCGCTATTCTGCATCAGTGTGGTTTACATTGAACAAGCTGAAATTACATTGAACAGGGCATTATAACTTGGAGATAACTATTTTACAGGGAACATGGGCTATGGAGGGTTAAGTGGCTTGCCCAAGACCACAAGGAGCACCTGTGGGACTAGAAACACCAGTCCTTCCGGCCCAAGGTTGCTGTCCTCTAGTGGGATTTGAACCCCCAGTCTGAAGTACCTTGCCCCAACCACTAGGCCACTCCTCCACTCTGGACGATAGTGGGAGTCCCGGTTTCCTTGTTGCTGGATGCTCAGTCCCTGACATGTTCTCTGAATAAGTGAGTCTTAAGTTCCTTATAGAGTTGTACCAATTCATGTATTTCCCTTAGGTTATTAGGGAGGGCATTCCAGAGCACTGGCGCATACATGGAAAAGGCTCTGTTACATGTTGATTGGTCTTTCTTAGTTTAGGTGGCATATCTGCATTTGTGTGTGCCTCTGGTGCCTGCTTCATTTTGGTTGAGTGACTTTACGTTGATGATTAGTTGTGTGTGACCTTGAAGATATTCATTATTTTATATTTGATTCGGTTATTTAGAGGTAGCCAGAGTAACTGTCTGAGTATTGGTGTAATGTGAGCACTTTTTGTTGCTCCTATTGTGATTCTGGCTGCTGTGTGTTGGGCCATTTGTAGTTGATGCATATTTGTGAAGTCCTTGGTAGATGCTATTGCTGAAGTCCAGGTGTGGGAAGATGAGCTTGAAATACTGAGCAGAAGTCAGATGTTGCTAGTAGTGGCCTCAGATTCAGTAGGGTTTTTATCTTGCTGTATATAGAACTGGTGGTCTTGCTGATTGTGAGGTGATGCCTATGACTCAGTGGCCCGCTCGGCTGCAGCAGCCATATCAGCCAGACGTACTGCATGGCTGTGTGTTTCAGGGCTTCGGGAGGATCTGCATAACCGCCTTGTGGATGCTCCTTGCCAGGGGGACAGTCTCTTCAGATCCAAGGTACCAGAAGCTGTCTCGGAAGTGAAGGATCACTCTTCAGTGGTCAGGGAATTGGCTTCTTAGCCTGTTGAGCCTCTCCATTTACTCATCGACCTCCACTTCCTCCATACCATCGACCCTATCAGTATCAGTACTTCCAGAAGTTCTACACGTGCAGGCAGTACTAGCCCTATCCCAGGCCACCGCAACAGCACACACAGTCTGTCCTTTGGCCAACATCCCTGGCAGCATGAGAGAAAAATTCAACCCCTTCCTCAACCCTCCCTCCCCAAACCTAACCCTGGTTTTTGACTATCTGCCAGTGGGAGGTCGCATCCAGTTTTTTCAGGAGGCCTGGCAGTCCATCACCATGGATCGCTGGGTTCTCGCCATCATCCAGCAAGACTACAGACTGAACTTCTCCAGCCTCCCTCCCATCACAAATGCCCCAAACATCAATCGAGTGCCGGATCATCACGTTTCACAACTGGCTCTGGAGATCCAGCAACTCCTCCTCAACCATGTCATTGAGCCTCCCGCCCCCCCCCCCCCCCATTGAGGAGTAGCCTAGTGGTTAGAGCAAGAGCTTCGTACCCAAAAGATGTGGGTTTGATTCCCACTGGCACTCCTCGTGACCTTGGGCAAGTCACTTTACCCTCCACTGCCTTGGAAGAAAAGGCGTGGCAATCTACTTCCAGTCATACCTTATCATAAAAACCCAAGGGTTGCTGGGTTGCCAGGAGTCAACATTGATTTGACAGTACTTAAAAAAAAAATTGCGTATTAAGGTTGTTCCCTTCTAATAGTCTCTCATGACTATACAAGGTGATAGTGGTTGGCTATGTGCATTCTTTTTAGGGGACTCTTGTAGTTGATATGGAAGGGCAGACTAGATAGACTGTGTTATATTTCTGCCGTCATGTTTCTATGTTTCTAAATTCATCAAGGCTTCTACTCCACCTTTTTCCTCATTCTCAAAAAGTTAGAGGGGCTTCGACTAATCTTGGACATTCGACAACTCAACGTTTTCCTCAAGGAGGAGGCGTTCAAGATGCACTCCCTCAATTCCATTCTTCCCCTATTCAGCCATGACTGGCTGGCCTCCCTGGATCTCAAAGATGCGTACATGCTCATTTCCATGCATCCACAGCACTGGGAATACCTTTGGTTCCAGTTCCTGAAGTCATTACCAATACAAAATGCTTCCTTCAGACTTTCATCCGCCCCCAGGGTTTTCACCAAATACATAGCAGTCATCGCCAGCTTCCTGCGCAGCTGGGGCTACAGTGCTTATCCCTGTCTCGACAACTGGTTCATCTCAGGGGCATCGCTGGACAAAGCCTGATGCTCTGTCCAGGCGACTTTGGATCCCTCAGAGCATTGGTCTTCCTATTCCACGTCCAGAAGTCCGAGCCCCTCCCACGGCAACAACTGTCCATCAGGGCACTCATTGATATTCAGCCTGGCAGAGTTTTTCTCCTGCCAGAAAGGGTGCAAGCTGCAGCTTCTCAGCAGGACTTTAGCCGCCCATTGAAGGACAGCAGCCCGCATGATCCTACAGCTCCTAGGTCATATGCCACTTGCATTCCCGTCATGCACCTGGCCTGACTCTACATGCACCCTCTTCAGTGGCCACATAGGATTCCTATCGCAGCAAATGGTCACGGTTTTCCTCCTGGGCAAGGTCTCAATCTCTGGATCCAGTGCACTGCTTTTTACCACATGTCCTTGCCTACTTGCTTCATCTATCCAACTCTGGACTGCAGACTAGTTCCATCAGCTATCATCTCTCTGCGATGGCAGCTTCCTCATACTGTAATCGATGGGAAACACATTTTGATGCACCCTTTGGTATCCAGATTTATGAAAGGACTTTTGAACCTGTGATAAGGAAGCTTATCATAGTTCAGGAAGGAGCTATAATAGAGGTGAAGTGACTCTGAACAAGCAGCCTGTCTGTTCCGGTAGAAATAATAAAACAGAATGTTTCCATAAAAGACTACCAGTCCCAGAATGCACCAGGTTTCCAACAGCCATTAGAAGAGCTGAAGTGGGGAAACGTGTGTTCAATCAGGAGGGCTATGAGGTAATCCCCAAGCACTCATCTCCAAGGGCAGGGCTTGATTCAGCACAGCTGCGCTGTGCTAGGGTGGAGCATTCATCTAAGCAGGATAAAAGAAAAGCTTATTCTACAGAGAATCATCATCTTGATCAGAAGCACCTGGATCATCCTGACCATCATCATCAGCAGAAGCCAGAGCTGACGGACAGAGAGAGCAAGAAACACTTTGGAAGAAAGAAGAGAAAAGCATTTGGGAGGTCTAGAGGAGTCCATAGCAGTACGTATACTGGGAGGCATTCCAGAGGCAAGCTTACACCATTGGACTGGGGAAAGCCAGAGGAGTGGGATTGCAGAGCTAGGAATCCCAGGACGGCACCTGTGAGGGAGACGGCTGCACTTGGAAGGGACCCTAAGACCAGTGCAAGAAGGTATGTGAAGAGAGACCCAGTGTCCAGGGATCTTGATTGGAAGGCTGGACATAAGAACTGGACTACATACTGGCCAGGATATTTAGAGAGGAACTCTAACAGCAATGGAAGCTCAGGTATGAACACTGATCTATGCCCTAGCTCTTCACTGGGAAGACAGCAGGGAAACAAGTATTGTCCTGAGAGTGTTCCATTGAGAAATTCCTCTGTGCCAATCCATGATAGTGAACCTATGATAATTGAAGAAGGGGAAGATGTTGTAAATGGGGACTTTGAATACATGGATTGCTCTCTGTCTAAACTTCTGTGGTAATATGCTGTTACAAAATACAACAACCATCACAAAGAAATGTAAACTTGTTCTTTAATCTACTCAGAAAGGCTTCTGAGTAGGATTTGAGCCACGTAATAGAAAGTAAACCAGCCAAGAGGTTTTCAGCTGGTAATTGTTAGCAATTGAGCCTTGCCTAATTGCCTGTGAGCTCTGAAGGGACACTTCTGAGTGTGTGTGAAGATACAAGAAGTTATCCCTGAAAAAGAACAGTTTTTTTTTCCTACTTTGTGGGTTTTGTTTGTTCTTTGAAGCACTGCTAAGGAGATATTAGCAGGAGCCTACAGAAAAGACCTTTCTGTTCCCATCAAGGTCTTTATGCTTTGATTTGATTGCTTAACAAGTTCAGCTGTTGTTTTTTCCTTATTTGTTTTTCTAAGTATAATACTGAAAGCAAGTATTCCTTTTTATGTGCTACCAAGTATATCTGTGTTGGGAGAAATAACCCCATAAATAAAATATCATCTTTGCTTTACATTCGAGCAAGCACAACTAATTTATTGTGAACGGCTGAGTCTGGTATGAATGGACTACATTTCCCACAATCCTTTGCAAGTCATATTAATATTTGCCTTTGCCAAGACTGTGGACATTCTCACCCAGCGCCCCCGTTTACAAACCTCAAACCGTCGGTTCATCCTCCGGTACCAGCCTGGGACCTCAACGTCGTCCTATCGGGATTAATGTGACCCCCTTTTGAGCCCATGGCATCTGCCTCCATCAAGTTCCTCACTTGGAAAACCATATTCCTGGTAGCTATCACGTCGGCCAGACGACTTGGTGAATTGCAAGCAGTAGTCCACTATCCTCCATTCACACAATTCCTCCATGACAAATCCAAACTCAGGACCCAACCTGGGGTTTCTTCCTAAGGTGGTAATGGACTTCCACCTCAATCAGCTCCTTGTCCTATCGACCTTCTTTCCAAATCCAACCAGAGGTTCCCGGAAGAGGCCCTTCACAAATTGGATTGCAGGAGGGCCCGTCTCTTCATCATACCAAGAAAAAACCGCCAAAATCTTTGCAACTTTTTCTGATCTTCAATCCCAATAACCTAGACCAGCCGGCCTCCAAGCAGACCATCTCTTCCTGGATCAAGAACTGCATTTTCTATTGCTATGAGCAAGCCACCTTATCTCCAGGGTACATTGGCCCTCACAGCCGCCTCCATTGCAAGCCTGGCGACCATCTCCTCCCAGTACATTTGCAAAGCCGCAACCTGGACAATGCTGCACACTTTCGCCAAGCACTATAGCCTAGACCGCTCCTCTGCACAGGACTTTGCTTTTGGGCAGACAGTGCTCCGCATCCTCTTTGCTATCTAAGCCATATCCTTCATCTGACTCTCGCTCAGGCCACATTACCAAAAAAAAAAAAGATGAAAGTACATTAACTCACAGAAATGAACCTGTCATTTTTCTACGGCGGCTCCCAGCCTGCATCCCCCTGCTTGTCTCTGGAGAAAGCATAGTTGCTTACTTGTAACAGGGTTCTCCGTAGACAGCAAGGGTATGCAGCCACACTCACCCGCCCACTGTCCCCTCAACATCACTCCAACAGCATTATGGCCCCTCTACCCCAGCTCTCTTCCCTTGGATCACCACAACGTCCACGGACTCTTTCTGAACTTTCTTCGGTTCCTTGCTGTGTTATGAACTGTTTCTGCAGAGGCCAGCAGGTGGGAAGCAGGTATGCATGCTCGCTCAGAGAAGAAAAGCTTTGCTTCTCTTAGTTATGGGAGATCCAGGCAACTTAGGCTCAGTCAGAGACTTCACCTTCAGTCTGGCTACATACCCCTGCTGTCTGTGGAGAACCCCCATTACAGGTAAGCAATTACACTTTGCAGATGTCATAAGTACAATTTTGAGAGTGAAGGTGGTATATACATATTAAGGGGTGCATGGCCAAATATCTAAATTTGGAAATAACATAAGAGTTGCTGTTCTGGGTCAGATCAAAAGTCCATCAAACCCAGTATCCTGTTCCCAGCAGTGGCCAATCCAGGTCACAAGTGCCTCGCAAGGATCCCAAAAGATAGAAAGTTCCATGCTGCTTATCAGAGGGATAAGCAGTGGATTTTCTCCCAATCCACTTCAATAATGTGTAATAGGCTTTTCCTCCAGGCACTTGTTCAAATATTTTTAAACTCTCCTACACTTACAGCTTTTACTCCAGAGCTTAATTATGCATTATGAAAAGATGTTTTCTCTGTTTGGTCTTAAATGTACTAATTAATAGCTTTATTGTGCATCTCCTAGTCTTTGTACTTTTTGAAAGAGTAAACAACTAATTCACATTTCCCCATTCCATTCCATTCCACTCATTTTATAAACTGTTATATCTCTTCTCTAAGCCTAAGAATAGAGAAGTTATTAGCAAAGTTTGAACTGAGTAGACTACATACTCAATAATAGGTTGGTTATAGTAACTAGCAGGCACTCTTCTTTTTTTGTTATCTATATTTTGTGTCTTATGTATTTTTCATTTTATATTTTGTGACTTCAAAAATTAAAATTTTCTTTAAAAAAAACATCATAAGGGTGAAGGAAGATTGCTAATATTGTGCCTCTTGTCTCTCCAGTAGTCTTGCACAGGTTACTAAGAGGGTCTTACAGGAAAGGTACTAGTTACATGCTGTAATTCACAGAGCACTTTTCTTCAACAGATGGTTCCTGAAGGAGACTGGTTCTGCCCAGAATGCCATCCAAAACAGCGCTCGCGGCGACTTTCCTCCAGACAGAGACATTCCCTAGAAAATGATGAAGAGAATACAGGTGAAGAAATACAAAAAGAAGAGGAGGAGGATGAAGATGAGGGGCTAAGTGAACAGGAAGATGAGGAAGAGAAACCGGAACAAGCTGAAAATGAAGAGGAGAAGAGGTAATAATTACTGAAAGGCCTGAAAACTCGGTGTTCAATAAAATGCATTGTTCAACCCACAAATCACTGTACACATCCAGATGGTCTCTCCTACCCTGTAGCCATTTGTTGGAAAAGTTTCCTTTCATATGTACAGTGTGTGTTATTTAAATGAGCATGGCAACTAGAGAAACAATGAGAAGGAGAAAATACTAACATTTTTTATGTTTATTTTGTATATTAAGACTATAAATATATTGTATATTTTAAGTGGATGTTAAGATGTTTGTCTGAAATAGAGGTCTTCTGTTCATTCCTCTAGAACAGAAATTCTCCAGGACCAAGCAGGAAGTCAGTCCTCACATATGGGTGACGTCGGCGCCGACAGAGCCCTCGTGTGGAGCATTTCCCCAGCTTTCATAGAAAGCCTTTGGGAATGCAGCGCGCATGCGCGGTCCCCTTCCCGCCCAAGGGTGCCATCTTGCTCAGTCGTCTTTTTTCCGCGGAGCCCGATGAACGTGTTTCGTTTTCACCCGAGAAAAAAGTTGATTTTCTGCGTAGATCCGTGTTTTCTTCGGTTCGATGCTGATTTCCCTTTCCCACCTGGGCCCGGTACACCGGTATCGAGCCTGGACTTTATTTTTTGGTTTTTGTCCTTTGTGACTAGCGTTCGTGCCATTTTTCTATTTTTCCCTGGCAGCCCTGTCTTTTGACCTTGCAGGGGCCCTTTTTCCCCCAATGGCTGCCAGCGGGTTTAAAAAGTGTGATCGGTTTAAGAAACTGATGTCTCTCACCGACACACATGACTGCTGCCTCCGCTGCCTCGGATCCGATCATGACCCGCTGATCTGTGGTCCGTGTGGGAAAATGTCCTCGAAGGCGTTGAGGAGCCGTCAGCATCAGAAGGAAAGAAACTTCTCTGACTCCGCGTCCAGCCGGGCCCGGACTTCGTCAGAGGCCTCGACGTCTCGGGACTCCGGTCCCGAGCATCGCCTGGGTTTCTCTGAGAGGGGGTCTCCCTTGCGGAAGCACCGCAGGAAGAAGAAACCCGCAAGGGCGGCATCGGTGGACGCACTTGGCTCCTCGAGGGCCAAGTCGCATAGCCCCGAACGCCATCCCAGGTCTTCAGAGTCAGAGAGGCCTGCTAAACAACCTCGTGTGGAGACGGAGTCCCCAATAGATGGAATCAACCCGCTTGCTCAAAATCAGCATTGAGGCCGGCGCCTCCCACATGCAGAAGAGCAACCGTTCCAGCATCGGAGGAACTGGTACAGTAAAGGCCTCCTTGGGAGGAGAGTCATACTGCAGGGCCTCGAGCTCCTCGGCTCGAGGCTCCTCCTCGGGGTCCGTGACTGTAGTCCTCGTGGACTCTCCTCCGGGGGAGCCGAGTCGGGGGCCGCTGAGTCTCCTGAGCTCAGAGACAGGTTGACGTCCTTGGAGAGCAGTGGGGCCTCCAGATTCAGTGGCTGCAGGCCACAGGAAACCTGGCGGACAAGGTGAGGGTGTCCCAGCTGCTGGCATCTTCTCTGCAGTGGTGGCTTCATCTTCCGAATCTGGTGCAAGGAGTACCTTTTCAGGCATCTCCACACTCCCAAGTGCTCATGACCGATGCTTCTCTTCACGGTTGGGGTGCACATTGCCAGGGAGCATGCACTCAAGGCCTGTGGCCTCCTTGGGAGGCCGCACAGCAGATCAATCTATTGGAGCTGAGAGCTATCCGCTTGGCCCTACAGACTTTCTCTCATGTCCTCTCTCACCAGTCGTGGTCGCCACTTAGCTTTGGCTTCAGGGTGTCCCAGTCTTCCCCTACCTCGAAGACTGGCTCTGTTACAGTCTCCTCGGTCGAGGAGGCTCGGCGAGCGTTGTCACGCGCTGTCCTCCTCTTGGAGAGCTTGGAGTTCTTGGCCATCAGATTGAGGAACTGGAGGTTGGGGTGTAAGAGAGATCCCTGGCTCCTGAGACAGGAGATCTGGTTGTATCCCCAGAGGAAGAGGAGTGTCCACCGCTAGTTGCAAAAGAAGTGGTAACCACGGTTGCCTTGGCCATCTGGGGGCCACCAGGATCACCGAGGCCTTGTCCCGGATCACTTTGAATAGTGTCTTGGGCACTAGAGGCGTGGAAGGAAATGCATATAGGAGGCCTGTAGACCACGGAATGAGAAACGCATCCGCTGCTACTCTGAGAGGATGCGGTTGTCTGGAGCAGAACCTGGGCAGTTGACTGTTCAGTGGACTGGCAAAGAGATCTATGTTTGGAAGACCCCATCTGAGGAAGATTTGTTGAACCACCAGAGGATTCAACTGCCATTCGTGGGGCTGTAGGATCCTGCTCAATCTGCTAGATAATTCTCCTGCCTAGGGAGATAGACCGCTTTGAGAAGTATGCCATGATTAACTGCCCAGGTGCACAGGTCCTGTGCTTCCTGACAGAGAGGGCAGGACCCTGTGCCCCCATTTGTTCACATAGAACATAGCAACTTGATTGTCCGTCTGAACTAAGATGGACTGATGAGAGAAAGTCCGTAGGGCCATGCGGATAGCCCAAATAGTTCACCGGTGGGGGCAGCTGATCATGGATCTCATGGCGACCTTTCAGTCAGCAAAAGCAAGTCGCTTCTTCAGCAGAAGACGAGAAAGGATGTCGGAGGGGCTCGACGCTCTGAGGCAACTGTGGCCATCGGCAGGTCTCCTTTGTCTTCCCCCGTGGGCGCTAGTAGGGCGAGTGGTGCAGCGCATCGAGGCTCATCTGGGGAGAGTGCTATTGGTAGCACCGGACTGGCCGAGATGTCCGTGGTACGCAGACCTCATTCGACTACTCGATGGAGATCCTTGAAGGTGTCCGGAGTGGGAAGATCTCTTACTGCAAGGTCCGCTCCTAATGTCTCAAGTGGCTCGATTCTCGCTTATGGTTTGGCCATTGAAAGGTGGGGAAAAAAGGTTATTTGACAGCGGTTATCGCGACATTGCTAAAGCAAGGAAACAGGCCACATCGCTTACTTATGTTCGTATTTGGCGTATCTTTGAGGATTGGTGTTCACGGCAGAAAGTTCGGGCGGCTACCGTATCCGTTCCGTTGATTTTGGAATTTCTACAAGACGGGTTTGATAAAGACCTAGCGGCTAGTTCATTGAGGGTTCAACTAGCAGTTATTTCATGCTATAGAGGCAAGGTACAGGGCATTGCTATAGGTGCTCATTCTGATGTGTTGCGTTGCCTTAAGGCAGTAACTAGGCTGTGGCCTTCGCGTAGGATTATAGTGCCGCCATGAGATCTCAATTTCGGTCCTAGGGGCGTTAGCTAAGGAGCCGTTTGAGCCATTACACCAGGTGTCAGTGAAGGATTTGACTTTCAAGATTGTGTTTTTGGTGGCCATCTGTTCAGCGAGACGAATTTCGGAGTTGCAGACGCTGTCCTGTAGAGAGCCATTCTTGGCCTTTTCCAGGGTGGTGTTGCGTCCTTTTTGCCAAAGGTGGTGTCGCCTTTTCACTTGAACCAAACGGTATCTCTCCCTGTTCTCGGTGCGCAGGATTGGAGTGCTTCGGCTCATAGTTTGCGCCATCTAGACTTAAAACGTGTGTTGCGGCAATATTTGAAAGTTTAAGCCTTTCCACAAATCAGACCGCTTGTTTGTGTTGTTTGGAGGTCCCCACAAGGGGGAAGCGGCAGCGAAAGCATCCATTTCCAGATGGATTAGAGAAGCGATTGCATCAGCGTATCTGTTGCACGGTCGTACAGTTCCAACGGGCTTGCGAGCTCATTCAACAAGAGCACAAGCGGCTTCTTGGGAGGAGCACAGTTTGGTGCCGCCAAGGGAAATATGTCGGGCGGCCACTTGGTCGTCTCTTCATACTTTCAGTAAGCACTACCGCCTGGATGTTTTGGTGGCAAAGGATGCCTGTTTCGGTTCGGCAGTATTGTGAGCCGGATAGAAAGGTCCCTCCCAATGATTACTGCTCTGCTACATCCCAGACGTTGAGGACTAAACTGGAGGAACGATAAGGAAATAGAAATTACACTTACCTGGTAATTGTGGTTCCTTGAGGAACTCCAGTTTAGTCCTCAGTCCCACAAAGAGATGAGTTTGGTTGACGAGGAGTTGAGTCAGTCTGGAGAAACAAGGTATCGTTTGGCAATGGATATCCAGTTGGGAGAAGTGGAAGTCTACCGGTAGGTATGATGATTAAGGGGGCTTTGTTAGCTCTCTTCTTGCTATTTGTTTGTCGCTTCTGAATCTGTCATCTTCTTTCTACTGCGCAAATAAGGCTAAAGGGGGAAGGTACGAAGCTGTGCCCTTATTAGGGGGGGCACGTTAAGTTGCATAGTTTTTAGTTTTACGTTCAGTTAGTGTGTGTACTTAACATGCATATGATATCTACTTATTTGTTGCTCCTTTGAGTATGCTTTGTCAATAGTTCACTGGGGATGATGGGAGTGCCCAGCAGGCTACATCCAGTGATGTCACGATTTTGACATGCCCAGTCTCCAAGCTGCAGGAGGAGGTGCACAACCCAGACGTTGGGGACTAAACTAGAGTTCCTCAAGGAACCACAATTACCAGGTAAGTGTAATTTCTATTTTTGCCCCCATGGCTACCGGGTTTAAAAAATGCAATGGATGCTCTAGGAACATGTTGCTTATGGACACTCATGACTGTTGTCTACGGTGTCTGGGAGCCGACCATGACCCAGAGCTCTGTTCGCTCTGTAAGAAAATGTCGTCTTATCCCTGCTCAGCTGTAAGCAGAAGTCTGAGGCCATTTTTTGGAAGGCCGCCGCGGAGTCCCCAGTGGCGCCCTCGGTCATCTCCCCTCCGGTGGGTTCTCCCCCTGCGGCACCACGTTCCAGGCGGCATTCTGACCTGGGGTCCCCCGAGATGGAACAGCGCAAAAAGAAGGTGGCCTCGAAGTCGCTGTCCGGGGCCCCCGACAAGCACGAGCGTACCCGCATCCGGTCGCTTAGCCCCCTTCGGCGTTCCCGAGAGTCGGATAAGGAGCGGCCCTGCAAGGTACCTCACAGAGAAATGGAGGCTTTCAGCGAAGGCGCCCAGTCTCCTGAGTGTCACGCCAGTGAGGAACCCCTCTCCTCCTCGATGCCTGATCCGGTGACCCCGGTATCAGCATCCCAAGTCCCCATGCCCGCATGGGAATCCCGTATGCTGGCACTCGAATGCAGCCTTTCTGTGTTCATTGCTTCCCAGCAGGTGCTCACAGCCAGCTTTGCTGACTTGAGCCCAGAGACCGCGGGTTCCTCGTGTGGGACTCCCGAATCCATCCAGGAAACCCCCGAGAGTCACGGGCCTCGTGAGGGTCCTCGACGTTGGTCTCGCTCACCCTCCCGTTCCTCGGAGGCGAGATCGTCCAGGGCCTCCGGCTCCAGGCCCCAGCCATCGGACAGGATGAACCGCCCGGCTCAGGTCCCTCGATCGACTTTTCAGACTGGGAATCCAATGGGGACACCTCCCCAAAGACCCGCAAACACTGGGATCTCCCGTCATACCCTTCGCCGCCTGGATTCCAGTGGTGGTTACCATCCGAGGACACCTCCTTTTTGGTGTTTATCCGGGACATGGCTCAGGCCCTCAACCTGGTCACCCAGGCCGAGGAGGACCCTCATGCTGAAGAACTCGTATTCTTCAGTACGAGGCCCCACTCAGGGAATCCCTCACCGTGCCTGTGCCGCCGATTCTATCTCGGCTACTGCTCCGCATGTGGGAGACCCCAACCTCGGTTCCCATTGTGAGCAAGCACCTTGACACAGTGTACAAGGTGCAGCACGGGCCAGGCTTCCGAAAAACCCAGCTACTACACACTTCAATGGTGGTGGAGTCAGCCATGCGGAAGCAGAAGAGCCCAAAATCACACTCCTCGGTGCCACCTGGCCGGGAGTCGAGAGCCCTTGATGCCCTGGGCTGCAAGGCCTATCAAGGTTCCATGCTTTCCTTTCGCATCCAGGCTTACCAATTGTATATCGGTATGTTCCTACGCGACTTGGCGAAGGAACTCAGGGGTTTTTCTGGGGGCCTCGAAGGGGAGCCCCTTGACAGGTTCTGCACCCTGCTGAAATCCGTGGCCGACTGTTCTAAGTACATATCTCGAGCCTCCTATGATGGCTTTGAGACATTGGCTCGGGTGGCGGCTGCAGGCATTGGGGCTCACTGCCAGGCATGGCTCCAGTCCTCGGATTTGGAGCAATGGGTGCAGGAGAAGCTCCTGGACGTGCCCTGTCTCAGTGAACAACTGTTTGGGAAGCCGATGGAGAAGAAGGCTGCGGAGATTGAGATGGAGTTTGTTATCAGGACCCATCTCTCCTGCAAGACCTCAACGTTGTCTCCGAAGAAGCAGCCGGCTAAGAAACCCTTCTTTCCCAGGAAAGGCCTCCAGCATTGCGGTTATCCACCATACCCGGCTATCCCCCACGCCAGCTACTCCGGCTCAGGGAAAACCTGGACAGGGGCACCGCAAACCAAAGGGCCCAAAGACCCAAACACCGGCTCCTCCACAACCCATTCAGGGGTTTTGACGCCAGCGGCATGGCCCCTCGCCCTCCCGTGATACGGCAGCCAGTGGGGGGACGTCTGTTCTGTTTTGCCCCATCGTGGGTGCTCATCACCTCGGACACTTGGGTCCTCCAGGTTGTCCAGGAGTGCTATCGCTTCCATTTCGACAGGCTTCCTCCGCCCTTCTCCCCAGCGGAGCCTCCTCGACTCCCCGTGCACCAGCTTTTGCTGCAGCGGGAATTACACTCCCTCCTTGCCCAACGGGCAGTCAAGAAGGTCCCTCCCCACCTTTGAGGTTGGGTTTTTTATTCCCGGTACTTCCTCATCCCGAAGGAGACAGGGGTTCTGCTGCCCCTGGTGCGGGAGAAGTTCAAGATGATGTCTCTTGGCGTGTTGCTGCCCTTCCTCCGACAAGGCAACTGGCTATGCTCCTTGGATCTGAAGGATGCTTATGCCCATACCTTGATCCACCCCAACACAGGCGCAGTACCTGCGTTTCAGGGTACAGGGAGAGCACTTCCAGTTCAACGTGCTCCCTTTCAGTCTTGCATCCGCACCACGGGTCTTCATGAAGTGCCTCGTTGTGGCCACCACTCACCTGCGGCACCGGGGCGTGCTGGTGTTTCCCTACCTCGAAGACTGGTTCATTACAGGCTCCTCTGTCAAGGAGGCCCAGCAATACTGTCCTCCTCTTGGAGAGCTTGGGATTCTTGGTCAACTACCCAAAGTCTCAGCTCGAGCCAGTGCAGGTTCTCGAATTCATTGGGGCGCGCCTCGATACTCTGCAGGCCATGGCCTGCCAGTGGATTGCTCCACCCGCCTCCGAGCTCTGGCGGCTTGCATCCAAAACGCCCACCAGGTCATCGCTCAGTCCATGCTTTGTCTCCTGGGCCACATGGCCTCGACCGTACATGTGGTTCCCTACTCTCGCCATCACATGCAGACTGCTCAGTGGTGTCTCAGTGCCCACTGGAGCCAGTCCCTCGGACATCTCAGGGACCCCATCAGGGTTTTCCCCGACCTCCGCTTGTCCCTGAACTGGTGGCAAAACCCCCGCAACCTCCTGCGGGGATCACCCTTTCAAACCCCACGGCACGATATGGTGCTGACTACAGACGCTTCCCTGTTAGTTTAGGGAGCCCATTGCGGGTCTCTCTGCATCCAGGGGCAATGGTCACCCATGGAGGCTCAGCAGCAGATAAACCTTCTCGAGCTCCGGGCCCATCCTGTGGGCTCTGAGGGCCTTCAACCATCTCAGCGGGAAGTCGGTTCTAATATAGACCGACAACCGTGTAGCAATGTTCTACATCAACAAACAGGTGGGCACGGGATCGTGCTCCCTCTGCAAGGAGGCGGTCCTCATCTGCTTTTTCGCTGCCTGACGGAGGATGTCCCTCAGGGCGACGTACCTCCCGGGTCAGGAGAATGGTCTGGCGGACAGACTAAGCAGAATCCTTCGCCCCCACGAATGGTGGCTGGATCCCAAAGTGGCAGGCTGGCTATTTCTCTGCTGGGGCACTCCAGCGATAGACCTCTTTGCCAGCCCTCAGACCACGCATCTCCCTCACTTTTGTGGCCTGGTTCTGCATATGGACAGGGAGGGCCCCAATGCATTTCTCCTGGACTGGTCCTCCAGTCTCCTATATGCATCTCCTCCTTTTCTTCTCATTGTGAGGACTCTGTTCAAGCTTCAACGGGGCGGGGCATCGTTAATCCTCATCGTGGCCTCGGCAGCCTTGGTTCCCACTCCAGCTATTGACGGAACCTCCGTTTCCCCTGGACTGCCAGGGATCTACTAACGCAGGAAGAGGGTTGGGTTCTACACCCAAACCTGACCTCCCTATCCCTCATGGCCTGGCGGCTGAATGGGTCTCTCTAGCTTCTTTGGCCCTACCTGAGGAGGTCTAGGAAATCCTCCTTGCCTTGAGGAAGGACACCACTAGGCTGGTCTACGTCTTTAAGTGGAAATGCTTTTCCAGCTGGTGCTCAGAACACCAGATCGACCCCTTCTCATGCCCGGTTGGGCAGGTTCTCCAGTACCTCCTCCACCTCTCGAGGGGAGGACTGAAGTCAAACTCAGAGTTCATTTGAGCGCCATATTGGTTAATCATCTCCTTATCAAGGGAAAACTCCTCTAGGGGCAGCCGTTAGTCTTCCACTTCATGCGGGGCCTTCTGCTATCCAAGCCACCCATCCATCCCCCTCTGGCGGAATGGGATTTCAACGTGGTTCTCATGCAGCTCACCCATCCACCCTTTGAGCCGATGGCGATGTGTTCACTTCGACATTTGTCCTGGAAGGTAGCCTTCCTGGTGGCGCTGACCTCGGCTCGCTGAGTCAGTGAGCTTCAGGCGCTCTTGGCTGGCACCCCTTTCACCAGGTTTTATCGGAACAGGGTGGTCCTCCGGACCCATCCTAAATTCTTACCTAAGGTCGTGTTGGCTTTTCATCTCAATCAGGAGATAGTGCTCCCAACCTTCTTCCTGAGGCCCCATGCTGACCAGGGGTCGGCAGCACGCCACACCCTCGACTGCAAGCGGGCCCTCGCCTTCTACTTGCAGCATACTCAGACTCATTGCAAGTCTGATACGCTTTTCGTGACTTACGATCCCAATTGGCAGGGGCAAGCAGTCACCAAGCGCACCCTCTCAGTTTGGGTGGTGGACTGGATCGCCTTCGCCCATGCGAAGGCGGGCGTCCCTCTGGATTATCGAGTCACTGCGCACGGGGTCCGAGCCAAGGCGGCCTCGCTGCGCTCCGTACCCCTAATGGACATCTGCCGGGCGGTGACCTGATCTTCCACCAGCACCTTCGCTGCCCACTACTGTCTGGAGAGGGAGTCCTGCCGGGAAAGCACCTTCGGCCAGGCTGTACTCCGTAATCTGTTTGGGGTATAAGCAACTCCTGCCCTCCGACCCTTCTTCATGGCTACCGAGGGCTTCGCCCCGAGGGCTCGGGCTCAGGCTTAGGCTCCTCCGGGTTTCGGCTTCTGTTTACAGCCTTGCGGAGGCATTTTTTTTCTTTTGGTTACAGGTTTGTTAGCCAGTAGCTAGAGAGTCCCATAAGTTAGGATTGACTTCCTGCTTGTTCCTGGAGAAAACATAGTTACTCACCTGTAACAGGTGTTCTCCAGGGGCAGCAGGAATCGGTCCTCGCTACCATCCCGCCTCCCCTGATGAGTTGCTGATTTTTGTCCTTACCTTGCCATCTGCTTGGTAGGGCTCCAGCTAAGGGACCGTGACTGAGCAAGATAACACCCTTGGGCGGGAAGAGGACAGCGCATGCATGGTATCAATCCCAAAGGCTTTCTTTGAAAGCTGGGGAATTGCTCCGCGCAGGCTCCATCGGTGCCGACATCACCCATAAGTGAGGACTGATTCCTGCTGTCCCTGGAGAACACCTGTTACAGGTGAGTAACTACGCTTTCTCCACCATCCCCTTTACTAGCCTCCTTCACAAGCTCCTTCTCAGTAGTTTTTCCCTTTTCCAAATGCTGACTTGCCAGTCTCTTGTACTCTCTTCAACCTTTCCCCAGCAACCTCTCTCTCCAGTTTCTCCTCTTTCTTTTACTCTGTTCTTCTCTGCCAGTCTTTCTCCCTTTTAGCTGCCAACACCTCCCTGAAGCAGCCAATTTTGTACTTTTTTTATCCACAGGCCTGCAAATGAATTCTCTAGAGAAATGTTCACAGTTTTCCTTTGAAAATCCCAAGTCCATCAGCGGCACAGGTACTTTAGTACCTGCAGAATTTATACTTGGGAATATCAAAATAATCCATTATGGTTATCCATGCAGCAGTAGCGGCCTCCGTGTGATATTGGAGCCGCAGCCCCATTGAATTCATTGGGGCCGTGGCTCTGATATCGCACAGAGGCCGCTACCGCTGCTTTGTAAACATACCTCTTGGTCTCTAGTAGATGTCTCCTCCCCTCCCCCTTTGCCATATAATACTGCCATACTTCCCTGACCTTTGTCCCCTTCCCAATTCCTTTTTCAATGGCCATCTCCCCTTTGAAGCCTTTTCAGTGGTCCTTTGCTTCCTGCTGTTGCCCCCAATAGCCCATTTCCAGTTGTTTCTCTTCCTGCCCTTCTTCCCCTTTCTGCCTTTCATACCTTCTGAACCTTCCCCTCCATGGTCCCCTAATGGTGTTCCACATTATACTGTATTAACTGTGCCTTCTCCAGGACCATGCAGGAAGTCAGTCCTCACATATGGGTGACGCCGACGGAGCCCTCGTGCGGAGCATTTCCCCAGCTTTCAAAGAAAGCCTTTGGGAATGCAGAGCGCATGCGCGGTCCCCTTCCTGCCCAAGGGTGCCATCTTGCTCATTCTTCTTTTTTCCGCGGAGCCCGATGGACGTGTGTCGTTGTCACCCAGTAAAAAGTTGATTTTCCTGCTTGGATTCATGTTTTTGCCCGGTTCAACGCCGGTTCCCCTTCCCGCCTGGGCCCAGTACACCGGTATCGAGCCCGGAGCTAGGTTTTTCGTTTTTTGTCCTTCGTGACTAGCGTTCATGCTTTTTTCTCTTTTTCACTGGCAGTCCGGTCTTTGACCTTGCTGGGGCCCTTTTTCCCCCAAGGCTGCCAGTGGGTTCAAGAAGTGTGATCGGTGTAAGAAGCTGATGTCTCTCACTGACACACATGACTGCTGCCTCCGGTGCCTCGGGCCCGACCATGACCCGGTGGTCTGTGTCACATGCGGCAAAATGTCCTCTAAGGCGCTGAGGAGCTGTCAACATCAGCATGAAAGACTCTTTTCTGACTCCGCGTCCAGCCAGACCCGGACTTCGTCAGAGGCCTCGACATCTCGGGAGTCCGACCTCGAGCACCTTGGAGGCTCCTCTGAAAGGGGGTCTCCTTCTCGGGAACACAGAAGGAAGAAGAAACACGTGAGGGTGGCGTCGCTGGACGCTCTTGGCTCCTGAAGGGTCAGGTCGCATAGCCCCGACCGCCGTCCCGGGTCCTCAGAGTCGCAGAGGCCTGCCAAGTTGCCTCGAGTGGAGCCGGAGTCACCGAGTCACGTGAGTGCTGTTGTCCTCGTAGACTCCCCTCCGGGGAAGCCGAGAGTCGGGGGCTGGTGAGTCTCCTGAGCTGAGTCTCAGGTTGACGGCCTTGGAGAGCAGCTTGGCTGCCTTCATGGAGCAGCAGCAGGTACTGATTGCCGGTTTGACTGGTGCATCTGCCCCGACCACCGGGACCTCAACGTCCAAGTCGACCACGGAGGCCGAGCCGATCCTCGAGTCGATGCGGTCTGTCACCCGGTTGCCGGTGACACAAAGATTATACGCCACTAGGTAGCGCTGTTAAAGAGCAAAGAGTCCAAGTGTAGGGTAATAAAGGCTTTTATTCCCCGTTTAAAGCAAGGTTCAACTAAGAGATATTTTAGATAACAGAAACAGTCCTTTGTTTCAAAAGGTACCAATATTCACTGGCTAGTTAACTGTTACTTCACAGTTTAAAGCAGGTTTTCTTCAAAGTAATATTCAGTATAATAAACATCAAATTATATTTTATTTATTCTTCTGTGGAGCATACACACTTTGGAGCATAGGCAGTGCACCAATCACATTCCATTTCCTCAGGCAAAGGTGAGGGAATAGTGCTGGGAGAATCCACTTCCATCAAATCCTCTCCCCTATACTGATTCAAAGGGCTTCCACTGTCCCTGTCTATTTCAGCATGGTAATCTCCAGCTTGGGAGTTTGGCTTCACATAACCAGGGACTCTTAAGGCTGGCGGTAGTTTAGTGAACCAGTCTGCATTCTTGTTTCCCTTAGGAGGAATCCTTCTTTTAGCATAGCTTTTAGCAGTACAATCATTACAAGTAATCTTCAATGCCTCATACCTTGGCTCACTGAGTAAAAACTTCCGTTGCTTATAAAACTGCTTTTCCCTCTGAATAGGTAAAACTGGGCAATGATCCTCTAGAGATAAGCTTCTGTCAGAACCTCCCTCTCTGGTTCTTAGCTTTCTTCTCTCTATGTTACAAACAGGCAGAGTATAGGAACTAGGCGTGGCAGAGCCTCTCACCTTGGAGCAACTTCCACCAAACTCCCCTTGCACAACAGGTCCAGTTTGGGCTTTCTGGCTTCCCACCTTGTGAGGTCTGTTTCTCCTCCAGCTTCCAGCTTGGCTTCTTCCACAGCAATCAGGCTTATGTCCTTGATAGCCTCCAGGCTCCTCTGCTGTTTCTCCTTCTAATCCAGCTCCAGTTCCTTCTTCCTCTTTCTCCTCCTTCCTCAGCTCCTGCTGCTTCATATGCTAATTCCACTGCCTTCTCTTCCACTGCTGCTTATGCCACTGCTGTCCAGAAGCATTCTGCTCTGGCTTATAAAGTGAACCGTTACTGCTGACTTCCTGGTTCCCTTTCAGCTGCAGGTCATCATTGAGCTTAGGTTCATTAAGACCAGTATGTCTGTTCCTGCTCCCTCTAGCTGTGCCTGGAGGTAACTGCACATCTAGTTCTTCTAAAACAGGATTTCTTTTCTTAAAACCAACTTTATTAATGCCCGCATCATGACAGGTCTCAAGTCGATCCTCGGCAAAGGTCCCCCTCGGCGTCCCGCTCAGGGCCGAGGTCATCGACGCCGGTGTCCTCGGCGTTGGGGCAGATGGCATCGGTGTCCGCCCGGCCGGAGCCGCTCCATTCCTCCTCGGAGGGGTAAGAGGGGAAGACGAAGGACGAGGAGTCCCCGGATACTTTCCGGACCCGGTGCATCCCATCGGACTCACCGGAGTCCGAGCCTCAGAGACGTTACCCACCGGAGGATACCCGGTTCTTGGACTTCGTGTGGGACATGGCCAAAGCCTTGGCCTTCCCCGCGGATCCCGAGGAGGAGCCTCGAGCCGAAGAGCTTGAGGCCCTCCAGTATGACTCTCCGCCTAAGGAGGCCTTTACTGTACCGGTTCCTCCGATACTGGAACTGCTGCTCTTCCGCATGTGGGAGGCACCGGCCTCAGCGCCAGTTCTCAGCAAACGGTTCGATTCCATTTATTGAGTCCATAAGAGCCCTGTGTTCCAGAAGGCACAGCTGCCGCACCACTCCATGGTTGTGGAATCGGCCATGCATCGTCTGAAGGGTCAGAAGATGCATTTCTTGGTGACCCCGGCCGGGAGGCCCGGAACCTGGGTGCCTTCAGTAGAAAGTGCTTCCAGGGCTCTATGCTGGCGTGCCGTGTCCAGACTTACCAGCTGTACATGGGAATGTACCTTCGGGACCTGGCAAGGAGATTGCTGGGTTCTCAGCTGGCCTCTCCGATTAACCATTGCAGAGGTTTAAGTCTTTGTCATCTGGGATTCGAGAGTGCTCAAAGTTTAAATCTCGGGCAGCCTATGGTGGCTTCGAAGGCTTCGGCCTGAGTAGCCACGGCCGGCAACGGTGCACGCCGTCAGGCCTGGCTACAGTCATCGAACCTCGAGCCATGGGTACAGGACAAGTTGGTCGATGTCCCCTGCCGAGGTGAGAACCTTTTTTGCAAACCCATGGCTGAAAACGCTGCAGAACTCGAGTCTGAGACTCTCACCAGGACAAAGCTGTCCAGGAAAACTTCTGCCCCTTCTCAGAAGAAGAAGGGCTCGAGGAAAAAGCCCTTTTACCCGAGGAAGTCTACTGCCTACAAATCCTACCCTCATTTTCAGGCCTCTGCAGCTCCCCATCAGGGTCAGCAGGCCAAGGGGCAGGGACATGGGCCCCGTAGGCAGAAAACCCCCAAGCCATCGGCTCCGGCTCCTGCACAGCAGGGAGCGGGGTTTTGACTCCCATTGCATAGCCTCTCCTCCTCAGCTGCCTCCTCTCAGCACAAGAGGCTGGCTGACACTGTATGCTCAGAGGTGGTCAGCCATAACAGGGGATAACTGGGTGCTGAGCATAGTCCAAAATGGATATTTGCTCCACTTCAACCAGTTACCCCCCTCCTATTTTCCAGGGGAGTTTCCAAGACTCCCTCCTCACAGGAACCTCCTCCTTCAGGAGTTGGCAAGTCTTCTAAAGGAGCAGGCGGTGGAACCGGTGCCTCACCACCTGAGAGTCCAAGGCTTCTATTCAAGGTACTTTCTGGTACCAAAAAGGACAGGAGGCCACAGGCCCATCCTAGACTTGCGCAATCTCAACAAATTCCTGGAGAGGGAAAAGTTCAAGATGCTTACCCTTGGGATACTGCTGCCCTACCTCCAGCAGGGAGATTGACTATGCTCCTTTGACCTAAAGGATGCTTATACTCACATCCTCATTCATCCACACCACAGACAATATCTCAGATTTGTAGTGGGAGGAAATCATTTTCAATACAGAGTACTTCCATTTGGCCTCACCTCCGCCCCCAGGGTTTTCACCAAGTGCCTGGCAGTGGTGGCCGCCTATCTCAGAATACAGGGCATCTTTGTCTTTCCATACCTGGATGACTGGCTCATCAGGGGTCAGTCTCCACAGGAGGCCAGCTAGACCACCCTTCGCACTGTTTCTCTTCTTCAGCATCTAGGCTTCGTGCTAAACTTCGCAAAGTCCACTTTGCTCCCCTCACAGAACATGGAGTTCATAGGGGCAAGATTGGATACCCTCCAGGCGAAGGTTTATTTGCCCAAGGACAGGGCCCACAGACTGATAGTGTTGCCCAGTCAGTTCCATAGCGGTTCTCTGGTCTCTGCCAGACACTTCCTAAGGCTCTTGGGCCACATGGCATCCGCGGTCCATGTAACTCTGAATGCCCGCCTGCACATGCGACCTGCTCAGTGGTGCATCAGAGCTCAGTGGGTGCAAGCCACAGGTGACTTGAAAGACAAGATAAGGGTGTTCAAACTGCTGGCAGCCTCCCTACTGTGGTGGCTACATCTCCTGAACCTGGTCCAGGGGGTGCCTTTTCAGGCCCCTCCTCACACACAGGTGCTGACAACTGATGCTTCCCTTCAGGGCTGGGGTACACATTGCCAGGGGGCTTGCACTCATGGCCTCTGGTCTTCTTGGGAGTCCACACAGCAGATCAATCTGTTGGAGTTGCGAGCTATCTGATTAGCTCTACAGACTTTCTCTCATGTCCTCTCTCACCAGTCTGTCTTAGTTCAGACAGACAATCAAGTGGCAATGTTCTACGTGAACAAGCAAGGGGGCACAGGCTCCAAACTTCTGTGTCAGGAGGCACAGGCCCCTGTGCTCCTTGGCAATCAAACACAACATGTTTCTCAAGGCAGTTTATCTGCCTGGCCAGGAAAATTGCCTGGCAGACAGATTGAGCAGGATTCTACAGCCTCACGAATGGCAGTTGAATCCTCTGGTGGTCCAAGGGATCTTTCTAAGATGGGGTCTTCCAACCAATGATCTCTTTGCGAGTCCAATGAACCATCAGCTACCCAGGTTCTGTTCCAGACAACCGCATCCTCTGTGAATAGCAGCAGATGTGTTTCTAATCTCTTGGTCTACGGGCCTACGGTATGCGTTTCCTCCCATGCCTCTAGTGGCCCAAACCTTGTTCATGGTTCTTCAGGATAAGGCCTTGGTGATTCTGGTAGCCCCCAGATGGCCGAGGCAACCGTGGTTTTCACTCCTTCTGCAGTTGGCGGTGGACACTCCACTCCCTCTGGGGGTGCAACCCAATCTGCTGTCTCAGGATCAGGGATCTCTCCTGCACCCAAACCTTAAATCCATCAATCTGATGGCCTGGCTGCTGTAAGGGTAGTAAAAGCCCCCTTCCCTAAGGAAGTGGGAGAGGTGGTTTTGGCCTCTAGGAGGTAATCCACCCGGAAATCATATGCCCTCAAGAGGCGTAGGTTCTCCACCTGGTGTGCTCAGCGCCAGGAGGATCCTTTTTCGTGCCTGGTTCCAGTGGTGCTGCAGTACCTGCTCCACCTCTCTGACCTAGGCCTTAAATCCAACTCTGTTCGGGTCCACCTCAGTGCTCTATCGGCACACCACTCACAGGTAGAGGGCCAGTCTCTGTCGGGCCACCCCTTGGTGTCCCGCTTCCTCAGAGGCCTGCTTTTGCTCAAGCCTCCGATCCATCCACCAGCCACTGAGTGGGATTTGAATGTGGTTTTGCAGCAGCTTACTTGCCCACCGTTTGAGCCGATGGCTACCTGTCATTTACGCTTCCTTTTCCTGGAAGATGTTGTTCTTAGTGCCTCTTTCCTCGGCCAGGCGTGTGAGTGAACTACAAGCTCTGGTTTCTGATAGACCGTACACACGGTTCTATAAGAACAGGGTAGTCTTGCGGACTCACCCTAAGTTCCTTCCGAAGGTTGTCTCCTCCTTCCACCTCAGTCAGGAGGTGGTTCTTCCAACATTCTTCCCCAGGCCGCATGCCAGCCGGGCTGAAACAGTCCTGCATACCCTGGACTGTAGGAGGGCATTGTCCTTCTACATTGACCGTACGCAGGGGCATCGAAGGGCTGCTCAGCTCTTCGTATCTTTTGACCCTAATAAATTGGGGTTGCCTGTCTCCAAGTGTACGTTGTCCCTTTGGGTAGCGAATTGTATTGCCTGGGCGTACAGGGCAGCCGGCCTCTCCTTGCAGGGTCGAGTCACGGCCCACTGTGTCAGGGCGAAGGCCACGTCAGTAGCCCACCTCCGTTCTGTTCCGTTGGCGAACATCTGCCGGGCTGCTACTTGGTCTTCAAGCCAGACTTTTGCGGCTCACTACTGCCTCGAGAGGGAGTCCCGTAGGGACAGTGCTTTCGGACAGGCGGTACGCCGTAATCTCTTTGAGGTTTAGGCAACTGCTACCCTCCGGCCCTTGTGTTGGGCTACCGTACAGGGGCGTTCTCAGAAAGGATTCTTTCATGGATGCTGACGCTCTAGAGGGAGCTTATTTTTCTGCTTGGGTTCCCGGTAGCCTGTAGCTGGGGAGTCCCATATGTGAGGACTGACTTCCTGCTTGGTCCTGGAGAAAGAGTAGTTACTCACTTGTAACAGGTGTTCTCCAGGAGCAGCAGGAATCAGTCCTCACGACCCTCCCTCCTCCCCTTGGAGTTGCAGTTCCATGATTCATTTTGTTGTTTTGCTGTCTTTTAGCTATGTCATCAGACTGAGCAAGATAGCACCCTTGGGCGGGAAGGGGACCGCGCATGCGCGCTGCAGTCCCAAAGGCTTTCTTTGAAAGCTGGGGAAATGCTCCGCATGAGGGATCCGTCGGCACCGACGTCACCCATATATGATGACTGATTCCTGCTGCTCCTGGAGAACACCTGTTACAGGTGAGTAACTACTCTTTCCTTGGTCTGCTTCCCCTCATTCATGACATTTTCCTGATAGCATGCCTTCTCTCTCTGTAGACCCTGTCACAGCTGTCCCTTCCCCTGAAGGCCCCCTTCTTAAGTGTGTTATATTCTGTTGTACTTCCTCTTTCTACCCCTGTGCTTATCAAACTTGTGGCCACGGAAAACGTGACCCCTGGAGGCCTTCCCATCCATCCATGCTGCTGCTCCTGGCCCTTGGACATCATCACTGC
Source organism: Ichthyophis bannanicus (assembly GCA_033557465.1). Classification (NCBI taxonomy): domain Eukaryota; kingdom Metazoa; phylum Chordata; class Amphibia; order Gymnophiona; family Ichthyophiidae; genus Ichthyophis; species Ichthyophis bannanicus. The sequence continues at coordinate 215,106,306 of CM066037.1, forward strand.
TGATATTGCCATTATCTCCTGCGTTCTGTGGAGCCCAAGCAGACCTGGTTGTAGCACAGCTTGGCAGGAGGTGCAGGCCGATATAGGTGTGATTTTTTTTTTTCTCCCCTTCCCTCCTCTAGCCTGTCTGGGTCGTGACCCCCAAATGTGGCTTTGGTAACCCCATCATGACCTATAGTTTGAGAAGCATTGCTCAGTCTGTGTATTTAGTGCATTATTTGGTATATCACCTTTGGCAAAAATTACATCAAGGTGGTTCACAAATTGTAAAAGAACAATGTATGTACAGTAAACATACAAGTGAGTTGTGTCCCCGTACCAGCAGATGTGGAGATGGAGGAAACTTCCATAGGCTTCTTATGATATCATGCCATATCAGCCATAACCTCTAGAACAGTGGTTCTCAACCTTTCATCTGTTACGACACACCTGACAGTTAATGTTGTGTGTGTGACACACTGAACACTACAATCTGCTGCTGAACAAAAAAAAGCCTAAATATTTCATTGTTAAAAATGATACAAGGGAAATATAAAATATTTAACAGAAGTTGTTGTTTTTTTAGAAACTGTTATTGAAATTAGTATTATATTTTATTTTTTCTCACATTAGCTTTAATCTTCACTTTTAGTGAGAAATCTGAGACTTGCATGTCACATTTTTTCAATATGGTGTTTGTGTGTTTTATTTATTTAAATTATACTACCTAAACAAAATTAATCAAGCTAGGCCATTTACAATGGTAAACAAACACTAAACCTACTGCTAATATCAAGAATTGGCTTTTTGTCTTTCCAATTTTTTTGGTGGCACATGTCCCACTTCTTGGTGACCACACCAGTGTGTCCAAACACAGTTGTTGAGAACCATTGCTCTAGAGGGTGCCTTCAGTAATTCTCTATCTCCAACAAATGGAAGATGCAAGTTTTTCAGCTCTCTGAAAATCTGAGAAAATAGAAGGAAGATCTGCGAGGAATGATTGATTCCGCTCATGAGCAGCCAGCCTTGTTGGATTTCTCACTGGAGTGTGACTTGGGAGGCTTCACTGGAGGTCACCCCCTAAAACAGGTGCCCTTTTTGGATGCCAAAGGAGGAGGGAAATTGGTTAAGCTCCCTGCCCTTATCTTGTTAAGGACAAATTGAGCAGCCCAAAGATTGGGAAAGGAGTTTTGGAAGAATTCTTCAAGCTTTACACAGTCATTGCCCCCCTCCCCCCTCCTTCCCCCTGCTCTTCGCCGAAGATTTGCAAAAGGCTCTTCAGAGATATTTGACTCTATGTCCAGCAATAGGGGAGTAGAACTGAACCTGGCATGGGTTTTACCTGCTCAAGGCTCTCCGGGGATGAGTACCAAAGGCTAACCCTGTCTGTCTTGTTTGTGGGGGTTCCCGACTTTGTCTATTGCTGGAAAACTAAGTCAGGCTTGGAGCTGATCAGGGCATCCATTGGTTTGGCACCAGTGTTTCCCACCTTGCTTAACTTCCTTTGCACGTTGGTTGCGTTTACTGTGCCCTTCTGTGGTTTCCTCGCTGCACACCAGTAGTGTGTGGTGACTTTTTGCACAGCCCTTGTATGCATGGTTTCTGCGTGCATGGTCTTGTCCGTGCAAATTTGTCACATAGTGTGATGCACCCAACTTATCACGCCTTCTGACCATGTTACCTGACTGCTGGTGGCAGTGGAAGTTCTTATGCCGCCTTCGAAGACGTGCGGCCTAGTCTGCAGAAAGTTTGTGCTGGATTATGGTATCTGTTAAGCTTGCATGGAGGCTTAAAATGCACCCTTATAAGGCCCATTCCTCCATTTACATCTGGGAGAAGCAAGTACTCAGACCATAACTTTGCTTCCTTGAAAAGGATGATCGTTATTCCTGCTGTCTCAGCACTTTCTCCTCTGGACACCCCCTTTGTGGAAGGAGTTATCTGATGCTCTTCCCCTTTGGCCGAGACCTGGAGTTCAGTACTGATGCTTTGGGCACTGACTGATTCATACCTGGAGGGCATGTTGTCCTTCTGCTTTGAAGATCATGACAAGTCCAGTGTTCAGAAAGAATGAATTTGCAGCCCTGATTGCTCAGGGTCATCCACTCTAAATTTGACTGACTCTCCAGTGGCTGAACAAGAGCCACAGATTCCCACCTTCTTGCAAGGGGTTTCAGAAGTCCAAGACAGCCTTTCCTTTTCCAGAAGTTATCAAGAGCATCATCCACTCAGAGTGGGACTTGCCCAACCTCTCGGTGAAAAGGCTGAAAGTTTGCATGAGGCTTTATGCCCTGCCATAGGATGAACATGTCGAATGGTTTACCATGCTGAGAAAGGCTGCATAAGTTACAGTGGTTACAAAGCGGGCCACCATTTTGGTAGAGGTTGGAATGGCCCTGAAGAGACCCCCGAGGATCATAAGGACAATATCTTGAAGAATCAGTTTGCAGCCTCTGCTGTTATCCTTCAGTTGGCAGTGTGTGTGGCTCTGACAACCAAACTCTACTCCAGTGGATTCCGATCCTTGCGCCAGAGGATATTACGCACCTCTTGGAGTCAGCTACAGCCTTTTTGTCGGACACTGTATATGATGTTTGCTTAGCAGCTAAAGACATTGCTCAGTCAACTGTGGCATGACATTAGATATGGCTTCACCATTAGGCGATAGATATGTCTCCAAATCCCACTTGCTTCAGCTTGTCTCCAAAGGGAAACTTTGGGGCTGACTTGGAGAAGCTGGTTAAGAACTTGGACGAGTTCAAATCTCATCACTTCCCGGAGGATAGGCCAGAAAGGCTTGGGGGGGGTGTGGGGCACATCTTCCTCTTCTTTGTACAGCCATGTATCTCTCACTCGCTGTTTGGACTCCCATGGCTCCTGGGACGTCTATAGATACTTCTGGGGAGAGCCCTCTTCCTCCTCTTCTGGGTTCCAGTCTTGGGCTCGGCCCTTTCATGGATTACAAGGGTCCCGTGACTCCAGCACTTCCAGAGGGTGCTGCCTTCTGTCAGGCGGAATGATGGATTGGGGGCCCATTCTGGGACACCCACATTGGGCAGCAGGCTCTATCTTTATTCCAGGAATGGGCCTGGATCACCGAGAATTACTGGGTGCTAGACACCATTCAGCACAGCTGTGTTCTGGAATGCAGAAAGCCTATTCCAGATGCTTTAGTTGTCTCTTCTGGCGACTCTGCAACCAAGAGCCGCAGTTGAGTGTCTACTGAACAAACTTCTCTGTCAAAGGTGGTTATACAAATTTCCCCAGCCAGCCAGGGCCAAAACCAGTACTCCATCTATTTTATGGTGCCAAAGAAAAACTGATCCTTTCAGCGTTCATGGGCACACTCTCTATTTCCGGATGGAGATGCTGTGCTCATTGATTCAGGCAGTAGGCCATGGAGAGTTCCTTGTGTCTCTGGACTTAGCTGAGGCTTACTTCCACATCCCTATCTGAGAGAATCAGCAGCGCTTTCTTCATTTCATGGTTCCTGGCTCTCATTTTCAGTTCGCTGTTCTCCCCTTTTGGCCTCTCCATCACCCTAAGAATGTTATCAAAAGTGATAGTGATGGCAGCTGCTGTGCTGAGGTGCCAGTAGATCTCTGTGCACCTATAACTAGACAACTGGCTCATTCAGGCCAAGTCACAATCCAAAGCAATTCGGGTTTCGGCCTGGGTGGTGCAGTTCTTAGAGAGTCTTGGTTGGGTGATAAATCAAAGAAAGAGCCAGTCAATGCCTTCCCGATAACTGGTATACCTGGGAGCCTCTTTCATAAGAACAAAAAAATGCCATACTGGGTCAGACCAAGGTCCATCAATCCAAATATCCTGTTTCCAACAGTGGCCAATCCAGATCACAAGTATCTGACAGGTTCCCAAAAAGGCGCACAGGTTCCACAGTGCTAGTCCCGTGGAAACAGTGGATTTCCTGGGTCCTCGTTAATAATGGTTTATGGACCTTTCCTCCAGGAACTTGTCCAAACCTTTTTTAACCCAGCTACACTAACAGCCTTCACTACATCCTCCGGTAACAAATTCCAGAGTTTGATTCCACGTTGAGTGAAAAACATATTTTCTCTTATTAGTCTTAAATAGATTACATTATAGCTTCATTGTGTTTCCCCTAGTCTTTCTACTTTTTTGATGGCATAAACAACCGATCTATATTTACCCTTTCCATTCCATTCATTAATTTATAAATCCATATATCTCCCCTGAGCCTTCTCTTTTCCAAGTTGAAAACGCCTAACACTTGGATAGGCAGTCTTTCTACGTGAAGATAGCATGAACAAGTTGTTGGCCCAGTTGGCAGCCTTATGATCATTACAGTAACAGCAAAATACAGTCTTATAACACCAACTCTCCACCATCTACATTAACTCCCTGTTATTTTCCGTACCAAATACAAGAACATAATAATAATCTTCAAGATACTAAACAACCTATCTCCAACGACTCTTCAACCATTGATCAAGAAAGCTCTTCCAACCAGAACAAGAAGAGGTGCAGAACCCAACATCCTGGAAACTCCACTAAGCTTCAAAACAGCAAAACAATCCACTTGCAGTAGAGCCTTCTCTCTGTACGCTCCACAATTATGGAATGACCTACCCGCCTCAGTACACGCAATCACAGATCTACTGGACTTCAGGAAAGCCATAAAGCTATCTCTTCATTGAATACTACGGTCCCATCTAGAATATAATGCCATATAGCAATATTACAACTGTATATAACAGATAACTGCTAATTGTTCCAGTATCCCATCAATCTCCAGCAAAGTTTATGTATATAGTTAGCATTTGTTAAATGTATTATTAACCCATATAATCCAAGTTTCAATTTCCTGTTCTATGTAAAAGCTTGTTGCTGAACTTGTTCCATGTATACCGCTTTTAATTTATGATGGCGGTATAGAAAACCTGTTAAATAAATAAATCTCCCTGAGTTTAGAATTATTTATTATTGAACAGCTCTTTTATACCACTCCTTCCAGCGATCAGGGGCGGTTTACATTGAACAATAACAAGAAGATACATAGAACATTGAATAGTTTAATAACATCGTTGGAACTAGATAACTAGTTAAAACAAACTATTTATTTATTTATTTATGTAACAGTTTTTATATACCGACTTTCTACAAATCAAGACGATTTACAAGGAACGTTAACAGACAGTATATTTCAACTGAGTACATTGTAACAAAAAGGATCAACGTATAAGTGATTAACAAGTAACATACTCCTTGTGGAGGTTTAAGAACTATTTACAAGGAGGCTTAACATGCTATTTACATGGAGGATTATCTAGGCTTAGCATACTATTTACATGGAGGATTATATAGGAGGGAAAAGTGTTCTTGGAAGAGATGAGTTTTAAATTTCTTCCTGAATTCAGGGTGATTGGTACAGTTCCGTAATTCGTGTGGTAAGGCATTCCAGATAGAGGGGGCATAAAGGGAGAATGCACGATTACATGTGGTTTGGTTACAAGTTCTCTTGGATGTTGGGATGGATAGGAGGTTTTTGGTGATGGTGCGGCGCGTTCTTTTGTTGTTGGAATTGGATAAGAGCGAGGAAAGGCAGGGTGCTGACTGATTGGAAATGATTTTGTTAATGAGGGTGATTGCTTTGAATTTAGCTCTGGAATGTATGGGGAGCCAATGTAGGTTGTAAAGGATTGGTGGTGTGTGATCGTCTGGGGTTATTTGTAATAAGCCGAGCTGTTGTGTTCTGTGCCGTTTGGATAGGGTGTGAAGGCTGTTCTTAGGAAGGCCATGATAAATGCGGTTGCAGTAGTCAAGGGTTGGGATGGTGAGGGCCTGGCAGACAGTGCGGAAGGAGTCTGGGTTTAGGAGAGGTTGGAGGTTCCGAAGGGTGCGTAGTTTTGCATATATTGAGCTAGAGGGTTTTTTTATCTGTTCGTGGAATGTAAGATTTTGATCAAGGATAAGACCAAGATATTTCACTTGATTTTTAATGGTGAGGGTGATATCTCCAAGTGTAAGGGTTGAGGGTGGGGTGTAGGAGGCGTTGGTGAATACTTGGAGGACTTCGGTTTTAGATTGGTTGATTAAGAGGTTGTGATTTGAAAGCCAGGTCTTCAGGTTCGTAATGCATTCGATTAAGTTTGAGAAATTAGGGTTTGTTAAATTGAAAGGGGTGAAACACATAATGTCGTCTGCGTATAATTGGTAATGAATTCCATATTTTTGAAAGATCTTGCAGACTGGTTGAAGGAATATGTTAAATAGTAGTGCAGATAAACTGGATCTTTGGGCGACTCCCTGTTTTAGGATAAATGGGAGAGAGATGTCATTCCCTATACGAACCTGTTGAGTTCTGTCTTTTAGGTAGGAGTAAAACCATTTTAGGGTAGTATCCCTCAGTCCTATTTCATAAAGTCTGTCTAGGAGTTGGTGGTGAGGGAGGGAATCAAAAGCTGAGGATAAGTCGAGGAATATTAGGAGGCATCCTTGGGTGGGATTCTGGGTAAGTAGGTAGAGTGAATCCAAGAGAGAGGCTAGGAGTGTTTCTACTCCATGATTCTTTTTGAAGCCATGTTGGAGTGGGTCAAGGGGAGAGTGGTCATCTATGAAGTTCTGAAGTTGGTTTGGACTATATACATCCCAGTATACTCTAAAGAAAGGTATAGTGGAAACTGTGTTTCTTAGCTATTTAAATGAGATAAATGTTTCGAAGGGGAAGGATTATGATATTTTGGTGGCGTATTGTGAGGTGGATAAATTGTTAGTAATGTTGGGGGATGATGTGTTGTAATATTCTGTGAACAGAAGGGTTTTTAATTCCTTATGGAATGTTAGGAGGTCTTTGGTTGCTCTAAGCTGATCAGGTAGAGTATTCCACAGTAAAACTGAACGCTCTATTGCTCATGAACTGTTTAGTTTTCCGTATAGAGTTGAAATAGTCATTAATTTTTGTGTGTTTTTCCTCCTGTGTCTGTTGTCAGTTTGAGGTTGTAAAAGGTTGGAGAGGTAGGAGGGTCTGATGGCAATGGTGATTGACACGGTGCCTTGGGCGTGAGCTCATATGAGGCCGCTTCAGAGGTTCTTGCTTTATCGATAGTCTCTCAGCTCTCAGGAGTTCGAGGTTGAGCTGGCCTTCAGCTGGAGGTGGTCTCCAGCCTGCAGTGGTGTCAGCAAGCTGCAGCACCTGAGGAAGGGAAATGCCACTGGATGATCACTCATGACTTCTTCTGTCAACAGGGTTCCAAAGTGCAGATGGTTCCAAATGGCCCTCACCTTGAGGCGGTTGATGGTACATGCCGACTTGCGGCTGTTCCAATAGCCTTGAGCTGTTCAGATCTTGCAATAAGCTCCCCAGTCACACAGGCTAACATGGTGCATTTTGCATTAGTTCATACGAGGCCACTTCAGAGGTTCTTGCTTTCTCTGTAGTCTCTCAGGAGTTCGAGGTTGAGCTGGCCTTCAGCTGGAGGTGGTCTCCAGCCTGCATTGGTGGCAGCAGCTGCAGCACCTGAGGAAGGGAAAACCACAAAGAGGAGCAGCGTGTCTTGCACTACTATCGGGGAACACAATGGAGCAAGACCGGAAATCGTGGATGTTTGGAAAGTCTTTATTGGTAGAGGTAAGACCCCGACGCGTTTCGGTGTGGGACGCCTTCTTCAGGGGGTACAAAACTTAAAAAGGGGGAGGGAAAAACAAGTGCGTAGTAATTAGTTAAAATTGTGAATATATAAAAGAAAAACATAAATAAAAGAAACATACATAAAAACCTATTAATAAATCTTCAGATTAATACCATATATATACACATTAAAAACATAAATATGTCAGTACTAATGTCAAAGTGATTCGCCTTATTTTACTATTTTGGTCTTGTGTTTTAAAATAGAATAATATAAAAAAACCGGAGAGACTATATATTGGCTGTAAGAATCACATAAATATATAAAACAATTACAAATAAACACTAGAGAAACGCAGGACATGAGGGATTAAACCATAATACAGACAGGCAGCTTGATTGCATGAGCTTTACATACAATTAATACAGTATTATTAATTAATATGCAAAAAAGGGGGATGAAGTTATTTCAAGTATCCAAGTGGCATTGAAAAAACTTAACATACATTGATGACTTGTAAGTGTCATTATTAGTTTAAGTAAAACTAATCTTAACAAATGCACCGGGAAGAAATAATAATGTCATAAATGAATCAATAGTGAGACTGAAATAAAACTTAAATTAAAATTACTGAAAACAGAATGAGAGATACATTGTTGAACTATCCCTAGTTATGAATTAGAATTGAAATTTGAATAACACAGGTACACTAAAAAAAATTGTTTTTAAACTGCCTCTAATGTTTCGATTGATTTTTACGTTTTTTGGTGCGCTGAATCCAAATCTGGTAACCAATTTGCTCCATCACGTACAGATTTTTTGCTACATTGGGTTAGCAGTTTGAGGTGAACGTTTCAGATTGAGTGCGATCGAGATAAAAGTTTCTTGGATGAATTCTTTATACTAATTGTTTAGTAGTTATTCAAATAAGAATAAAGAAAATTGTAACAAGGCAGCACATAAGAATAGAGTAATGTCAACAAAACACACTGTGATGGTAGCAAAATTGTCTGCACTTAAAACAGCCACATACATGTGCACAAACAATGAGCATATAAGAGCGAGGTTAGACACAAAGCAAAGCAAAGAAATGTGCAAAAAATGTTGTACAGGTATGTATGTAAGAATAGAAAACGCAAACCGCACCATTGCAATACATGAAGACAAACACTCGATGGTGTGAAAATAAAATTCTAATAAATGAGATCCGACACTGTGGTAATAACTAGCAAATTTTTATTTCAAAGTTTAGTAAAAACACGATATTTGTCAACACAGTTTAGATTTTAAAGTCATTCTTGGGTCAATCAATCTCCTGGTGGGCCCGTTTCTTCTTCCCCCGAATGCTTCTCTTGGTGCGCTGCTTGGCGTATTTTTCATCTGGGGTTTCCCGCAGCAGCAACCAGCAGAAATCAGCCATCATAGTGGTGTTCCATCTTCCTTGGTACCTTCTCTCTGCGTCCTTGATGTCCTGGTGAAACCTTTCACCTTGTTCTTCACTGTACGCCCCCAAGTTTTCGGGAAAGTAGTTCACATGGGAGTGCAAGAAATGGACTTTCAGGCTCATGTTACAGCCTTGTTCTTTGAAGGCATTGAGCATCCTGGCAACAATATCCTTATAGTTCTCATCCCGCCTGTTCCCCAAGAATTTGAGAACAACATCCTTGAAGGAATCCCAGGCTTCTTTTTCCTTCTCAGACATCGTTTCAGCGAATGCTCCATCTGAAATGAGTTTCCTTATATCAGGGCCAACAAACACTCCTTCCTTTAGCTTTGCTTCAGAAAGTCGGGGGAACTTTGAGCAAAGGTACCGAAAGCACTCACCATCTTTTGGAAGGGACTTGATGAATTGCTTAATGAGACCCATCTTAATGTGGAGAGGTGGTAATAGAATTTTATCACGAGGTACCAAGCTCTCATGAAGAACATTTTTCTCACCGGGTCTCAAATACTCCCGAATTGGCCAGTCTTTTTTCCCCCAGTGTAGGTTGCGGGCCCGGCTATCCCACAAGCAAAGGAAGCAGGGATATTTGGTGAAACCGGATTGCTGCCCTAATAGCATGGATAGAATTTTAAAGTCTCCACAAATCATCCACTTATGCTCATCATAACGAATCTTCTGAAGAATCAGGGCCAAATTCTCGTATTTTTCTTGGAGAATAACAGAGTGAGCAATAGGAACTGAAGCGAATGTGTTGCCATTATGAAGAAGAACACCTTTTATGCTGTCTTTTGACGAATCAATGAACAGCCGCCATTCAGCAGGATCATACTTGAGTTTAAACTTTTCCATCACTCCGTATATATCGTTGCAAAATACCAAATCTTCCTCTTTGCTGAAATACTTCAAAAATTGTGTCTCGCGGTTGCGGTACCAATAAAAAGTTGTTCCTGGTGACAATAGATTTTTCTGTTTAAGCCGAGAACCTAGCAGTTGGGCAGCATCTTTTGGGAGTCCTAAATCCCGGACTAAATCATTCAATTCAGCTTGAGAGAAAAGTTCAGGTTTCGGATCTGGTTCAGTTTCAAACTCGGAAGTACTGGACTCATCGGGAAAAGCCATCTGATGAGTCTCATCATGATCAGAACCGTCCACACAAATATGATCCAAAGATTTTGGTGGTTCAGGCACAGGTACTTCGTTGCTATGAGGCATAGGCCTAATTGCTGAGGGAAGGTTGGGGTAACTTATTACGTTCTTATTTTTTAAGTTGTATCCCTTCACAATGCAAGAGCAAAAATAGCAGTCACTGCTGTGGTCTCTTTGTTCACGCCACATCATAGGTATTCCGAAACGAAATGCTTGTTTTTTACCTTTCATCCATAAGCGTAGATCTTCCTCACATGTCTTGCACACTTTGTGAGGAGCCCACGGTTTGTCTTGATCGCCTAACTTCAAACCGAAATAGGCGAAATATACTTTTTTAATAAACGCAGAAATGTTCCTCTGCCGCTTTTTCACGGTATATTCCCCACAAATAAAACAAAAACTGTCCGGAGAGTTGACGCAACCTCTGGCTCTGTGAGCCATCACAAATACACAGCACTGCAAACTACAACTGTAGTGAACCACTTCGGAATAAAGCTGGATTACGACTGAGCAAACAAAAGGTAATAATGAACTTGCAAGAAACTGAAATTTGATAGGAACGTTCATGTCGCAACCACCATGTTTGAGCGAACGAGGCGAGGCGAGGCGAACAGGAAAGAACATGCGCCAGCGCGAGTACTGGATTTAGCCCCCCGCCTCCCAATTGTCCTGTTAATGTATAAAATGAATACAAAACACTCTAAAATATCATGAGGGAGTGTTTCTAGTTAGTTAACCATTACAACCTCTATTTTGGGCCAAGAAAATAAACTGCAGTCGGCTAAAAAGAAATTATGTGAACATTCCTTATATGGGTAAGAAATCTAATTTTGCAAGAAAACGTGACGTGATGGAACATTTTGGCTATTTTTCCTGGATTCAGCACCCCAAAATCTATAGGAATCAGTTGCAAAACTGGAGGCAGTTTTTTGGTAGTGTACCTGTGTTTAATGTTTGGGAATCCAGATGGGAGAGCATTTAATGAACGATCAATAGTAGTTATTGATTCTTGGGGAATAGTTGGAATTTACAAAATAACAATAAGTCCACTGACCTGAATTGATCCACTTAGGTGTTTACATCTTTGTTCATAAATTATTCATGACACTGTGAAGCTATGATTTCAAGAGCAAGGAGAAAACCATGGAGAAATTAGAGGATCAATTAAAACTGCAGAGCTATTGATCAATATGGTATGTCTGTGTTAAACGTGAAATTGTATAGATAAAATTGTTGTATATCAAACTTATAATTTGACTATCAAAAATTAAGCTTCCGTAAAACCTATAATCATGAAGTTATTGGAAACTATATATATACAACCATTATAAAACCAAATTACTTGTGAACTATATGAAAAGATTATATTCACGTAAAATTATGAACCGTAACCATTATCTTGTGCCAAGACTTAATCAATGAATGAATATGTAATTTGACTGACCTGGATTTAAAGCTCATGCCTATTGTGTCACCCTGTTGCAGAGCGTGGAATACCGCCGTACTAGAACTAAGGAAGAATAAATACAATATGTCTAGTGCCTAAGATGAACTACTCATGAGAATATATTCACACATGTTGAAAATACATGTAAATAGACTGTCTGGAATAGGGAATGACGATTTTTGTTGCGTAAGATTCTCTAATGAGAATGCACTCGGAAATACTTATTAGAACCACATATGCCTCAAGAGCTTCATGTTATTGTTGTGTGAACGGTATCATTGCGATTCTAAACTTGAGACCCGATGTGCAGGAGGACTGTAGAAGTGCATAACCAAACTAAAATTATCGTCATAGAGTACTAGAAATATGACTTTCTAAACCTTATAAAGCAAGCCTGCTGTTAGTAGTTCTTCATTTTGAAAAGCTATCCGTGATTTGGTTTACGTAAATACTATTGCACCAATGAATGCTAGAGATTACATATTAAGTCATTGTGAAACCGAGCTGCTTATGAGCCGTCCGGTGAAGTTATATTGTTATGAAGTGAACAACCAACAGAGTTATATTATATTGTGAGTTAAAAAGAAGATACATTTGATGTATCTTAACTTAAAATCCTTATCTATTGAATCGCTATTGTAGGGCGAATGAACCGCCGCTTTAAAATGAAAATAAGGGATACATTGTATCTAAAATTCAGGATGAGCTATGTGCTAAAAACATAACCACGCGTTTTAAATTGCATATGGGTGAACTGTCTTTAGAGAAAATTGGCAATATGTATTACCTAAATCTTTTGTGGCATAGATACACCTGAGATTGTTTATTAGGGCTGCAGTGCTTCAAGAGCTCGATGTGAACGTCATGTAAGAGGTGACTTTGCATTTCTAAACGTGTGACACGATATTAAAAGGAAACTATTTTCGGTGCATGGTCAGTCTAGCTTGATCATCATAGAATGCTAGAATGTATGATCTTCTATCTAAAAGGACATACCTGTGTGGTTAAAAATACTGTCAGTAGCAATGTCTGAAGAATTTTGAGAAACGCGCTTGTGAGGAGCCAAGCTTTAAACCGTCAGTATTCCCGCCAAAAGGGGAGGAGTTTCTGGGTGTGGAGGAGCTAATCTGACGAGACTCATCAGTAGAATCTATAGTAAATCTAGACCCTTATGTGTTGAAGGAAACATTTGTACTTGAAAATTGTTTATGGACATTATGTCAATAGGGGCCAGTGTATGGACTTGCCGACACTCTTACTAATAAATTTCTCTAATATAACTCTGTTGGTTGTTCACTTCATAACAATATAACTTCACCGGACGGCTCATAAGCAGCTCGGCTTCACAATGACTTAATATGTAATCTCTAGCATTCATTGGTGCAATAGTATTTACGTAAACAAAATCACGGATAGCTTTTCAAAATAAAGAAATACTAACAGCAGGCTTGCTTTATAAGGTTTAGAAAGTCATATTTCTAGTACTCTATGACGATAATTTTAGTTTGGTTATGCACTTCTACAGTCCTCCTGCACATCGGGTCTCAAGTTTAGAATCGCAACGATACCGTTCACACAACAATAACATGAAGCTCTTGAGGCATATGTGGTTCTAATAAGTATTTTCGAGTGCATTCTCATTAGAGAATCTTACGCAACAAAAATCATCATTCCCTATTCCAGACAGTCTAATTACATGTATTTTCAACATGTGTGAATATATTCTCATGAGTAGTTCATCTTAGGCACTAGACATATTGTATTTATTCTTCCTTAGTTCTAGTACGGCGGTATTCCACGCTCTGCAACAGGGTGACACAATAGGCATGAGCTTTAAATCCAGGTCAGTCAAATTACATATTCATTCATTGATTAAGTCTTGGCACAAGATAATGGATACGGTTCATAATTTTACGTGAATATAATCTTTTCATATAGTTCACAAGTAATTTGGTTTTATAATGGTTGTATATATAGTTTCCAATAACTTCATGATTATAGGTTTTACGGAAGCTTAATTTTTGATAGTCAAATTATAAGTTTGATATACAACTATTTTATCTATACAATTTCACGTTTAACACAGACATACCATATTGATCAATAGCTCTGCAGTTTTAATTGATCCTCTAATTTCTCCATGGCTTTCTCCTTGCTCTTGAAATCATAGCTTCACAGTGTCATGAATAATTTATGAACAAAGATGTAAACACCTAAGTGGATCAATTCAGGTCAGTGGACTTATTGTTATTTTGTAAATTCCAACTATTCCCCAAGAATCAATAACTACTATTGATCGTTCATTAAATGCTCTCCCATCTGGATTCCCAAACATTAATTATTCAAATTTCAATTCTAATTCATAACTAGGGATAGTTCAACAATGTATCTCTCATTCTGTTTTCAGTAATTTTAATTTAAGTTTTATTTCAGTCTCACTATTGATTCATTTCTGACATTATTATTTTTTCCCGGTGCATTTGTTAAGATTAGTTTTACTTAAACTAATAATGACACTTACAAGTCATCAATGTATGTTAAGTTTTTTCAATACCACTTGGATACTTGAAATAACTTCATCCCCCTTTTTTGCATATTAATTAATAATACTGTATTAATTATATATAAAGCTCATGCAATCAAGCTGCCTGTCTGTATTATGGTTTAATCCCTCATGTCCTGCGTTTCTCTAGTGTTTATTTGTAATTGTTTTATATATTTATGTGATTCTTACAGCCAATATATAGAGTCTCCGGTTTTTTTATATTATTCTATTTTAAAACACAAGACCAAAATAGTAAAATAAGGCGAATAACTTTGACATTAGTATTGACATATTTATGTTTTTAATGTGTATATATATGGTATTAATCTGAAGATTTATTAATAGGTTTTTATGTATGTTTCTTTTATTTATGTTTTTCTTTTATATATTCACAATTTTAACTAATTACTACGCACTTGTTTTTCCCTCCCCCTTTTTAAGTTTTGTACCCCCTGAAGAAGGCGTCCCACGCCGAAACGCGTCGGGGTCTTACCTCTACCAATAAAGACTTTCCAAACATCCACGATTTCCGGTCTTGCTCCATTGTGGGCACCTGAGGAAGGGAAATGCCAATGGATGATCACCTGTGGCTGCTTCTGTCAACAGATGCCAGCGATCTGCACTTTGGAACCCTGGTCAAGGGCAAAGCGGTCCTGGTCTACTTGGACAATGCCACGGCAATGGCATATGTCAATCAGCAAGAGGGCATGAAGAGCCAGAATGGCCTTGGGGATGACTCTTCTGCTTTCCTGGGCAGAAAGGAATCTGCTAGCTCTATCAACGCAACACATCACCAGAGTCGACAACATGGTGTTTCACTTCCTCAGTCGTCATTCTCTTGAGTGGGAACTGAATCAAACGGCCTTTTGGCAGATTCTCTGGTAGTGAAGTTGTCTTGAGATGGATCTGATGATGACCTAGCCCAGTGCCAATGTGGAGCACTTCTTCATTCGCTGCAGAGAAACAGACTCCAAGGGCATCAGCGACATAGTTCAGCCCTGACTGAAGTGTGGCCTGCTGTATGTGTTTCCTCTGCAACCACTAGTGAGTCAAGGGAGGGAGGAGTGGCTCAGTGGTTGGGACAGGTTACCTCAGGCCGGAGGGCCGAGGGTTCAGTTCCCGCATGGGGACAAGCAACCTCAGGCCGGAGGGACTGGGGTCTCTAGTCCCATGGCCACTCCTTGTGGCCTTGGACAGGCCACTTAACCCTCCATTGCCTCAGGTACACTTAGACTGTGAGCCCTTCAGGGACAAGGGAATAAAAAAGTACCTGTTAGTATACATGTAAACCGCACTGATTCTAAAGAGCACGGTAGAAAAAAAAATAAATAAAATAAATGTGCTTCGATACATAGAGCGGTATCAGGGCTGGGTGATCTTGGAGGCGCAGGATTGTCCATGGAGGCTGTGGTTCGGGTACCTGATAAGGCTTCCGCAAGATCCTCTCATGCAATTGCCCCCAGATTAGAGGGTATTACATCAAGAAGCAGTTCTTTTGGATGACCCAGCTCGCTTCTCGCTTACAGCTTAGCTCTTGATAGGTGCCACTTAGTGCATAAGGGCTAATCTCCTACTGTGGTTTCCATGCTCCTCAAGGCTCTCCGAGGATCTACCTGCCTGGCCTTTGTGCGTGTCTGGTGTCATTTCTAGAACTGATGACATCAGGGTCAGGCTAGACCTGATACAGCGGACTTACCATCCTTGCTTGCCTTCCTTTAGGAAGATCTGGACAAAGACCTTTCTCTTAATTCTCCAGGACCAAGCAGTAAGTCAGTCCTCACATATGGGTGACGTCGGCGTCGACGGAGCCCCCATGCGGAGCATTTTCCCAGCTTTCAAAGAAAGCCTTTTGGAATGCAGGCACGCATGCGCGGTCCCCTTCCCGCCCAAAGGTGCCATCTTGCCCAGTCTGCTTTTTTCCGCGGAGCCCTACGGACACCTGTCCTTGTCACCCATGAAAAAAGTTGATTTTTCCTGCGTTGAGTCGAGTTTTTCATCGTTTCGACGTCGGTTTCTTTCCCGCCTGGACTCGGTACACCGGTGCCGAGCCCGGATCTCTATTTTTCAGTTTTTGTCCTTAGAGACTGCGTTCGCGCCTTTTTTCTTTTCCCTGGCAGCCCAATTTTTTGGCCTTACAGGGGCCCTTTTTCCCCCGATGGCTGCCAGTGGCATTAAGAAGTGTGATCGGTGCAAGAAACTGATGTCTCTCACCGACACACACGACTGCTGCCTCCGGTGCCTGGGTCCAGACCACGATTCTGCGGTCTGCAGTCCCTGTGGCAAAATGTCTTCCAAGGCATTGCGGAGCCGTTGGCACCTGCGTGAGAGGATCTTCTCTGAGAATGCCTCTGGACGAGTCCGGACTTCATCAGAGGCCTCGACGTCTCGGGAGTCTGACCCTGAGCATCGTCGGGGCTCCTCTGAAAGGGAGTCCCCCTCGAGGGAGCACCGAAGGAAGAAGAAACCCACGAGGGCAGCATCGGTGGACGCTCTTGGCTCCTCGAGGGCCAGGTCGCATAGCCCCGATCGCCATCCCGGGTCTTCGGAGTCGGAGAGGCCTGCCAAGCATCCTTGTGTGGAGTCGGAGGCTCCGAGTCACGTGAGTACTGTGGTCCTCGTGGACTCTCCTCCGGGGGAGCCGACGTCGGGCCCGACGCCGTCGGCGCCCGAGTCGGAGGCTGCTAGGTCTCCTGAGCTCGGACTCAGGTTGAGGGCCCTGGAGAGCAGATTGTCTGCCTTTATGGAGCAGCAGTGGGTGCTGATCACCAGTCTCACCGGCACATCTGCCCTGACTACCGGGACATCGACGTCCAAGTCGACCCCGGAGGCCGAGCCGATCCTCGAGACCATGCGAACTCGAGTTGATCCTCGGCCGCGGTCACCCTCGGCCTCCCGTTCAGGAACAAGGTCGTCGACGACGATTCCCTCAGCGTCGGGGCAGAGGGTGTCGGTGCCCACCCACTCGGAGCCACTCGATTTCCCCTCGGAGGAATCGGCATAGGAGACGGAGGAAGAGGATTCCCCTGGCACATTCCAGACTCGGTGCGTCCCTTCGGACTCACCGGGTTCCGAGCCTCGGACAAGGTCCCCCCCGGAGGATGCTAGGTTCTCGGATTTCGTACGGGACATGGCCAAGGCACTGGCATTCCCTGCGGACCCCGAGGAAGAGCCTCGAGCCGAGGAGCTTGAGGCTCTGCACTATGACTCTCCTCCCAAGGAGGCCTTTACTGTCCCGGTTCCTCCGATGCTGGAGCGGTTGCTCTTCCACATGTGGGAGGCGCCGGCCTCGATGCCAGTTCTGAGCAAGTGGGTCGATTCCATCTATCGAGTCCGCAAGAGCCCCGGGTTCCAAAAGGCACAGCTACCGCACCACTCCATGGTTGTGGAATCGGCCATGCATTGTCTGAAGAGTCAGAAGATGCACCCCTCGGTGCCTCCCGCCAGGGAAGCCCGGAACCTGGATGCCCTCAGTAGAAAGTGCTTCCAGGGCTCTATGCTTGCTTGCCATATCCAGACCTACCAGCTGTACATGGGCATGTACCTTCGAGGCCTGGCAAAGGAGATTGCCGGGTTCTCTGCTGGTCTGTCCGAGGAACTTCAAGGCCTTGTCTTCTGGTATTCGAGAGTGCTCGAAGTTTATTTCTCGAGCAGCCTACGATGGATTTGAGGCTTCGGTCCGAGTAGCAGGGGCCGGCATCGGTCCACGCCGTCAGGCCTGGCTACAATCCTCGGACCTCGAGCCGTGGGTACAGGACAGGTTGGTCGATGTCCCTTGCCGAGGTGAAAACCTCTTTGGCAAGCCCATGGCCGAAAAGGCTGCAGAGCTCGAGACCGAGACTCTTACCCAGACAAAGCTGTCCAGGAAGACCTCTGCCCCTTCTCAGAAGAAGAAGGGCTCAGGGAAAAAGACCTTTTACCCGAGGAAGACCACTGCCTATAAAACCTACCCTCACTACCAGGCCTCTGCAGCTCCCCAACAGGGCCAGCAGGCCAAGGGGCAGGGTCATGGGCCCCGTAGGCAGAAGGCCCCCAAGCCTCCTACTCCGGCTCCTGCTCAGCAGGGAGGGGGTTTTTGACTATGCCAGCATAGCCTCTCCTCCTCTTCAGGGCACAGGAGGTCGGCTGACCCCTGTACGCAGACAGGTGGCCAGCCATCACAGGGGATACATGGGTGTTAAGCATCATCGAGAGGGGCTATCTGCTCCACTTCACCCAGATACCCCCCTCCTACTTTCCAGGGGAGCCTCCAAGACCCCCTCTGCACAGAAACTTACTCCTTCAGGAGTTGGAAGGTCTACTGAGGGACCAGGCGGTGGAACTGGTGCCTCACCACCTGGAAGGGCAAGGCTTCTTTTCCAGGTACTAACTGGTACCAAAAAGAACAGGAGGCCTCAGACCCATCCTCGACCTGCGCAATCTGAACAAGTTTCTGGAGAGGGAAAAGTTCAAGATGCTTACCCTTGGAATCTCACTGCCCTACCTCCAGCAGGGAGATTGGCTATGCTCCTTAGACCTGAAGGATGCTTATACTCACATCCTCATCCATCCAGGCCACAGACAATTCCTCAGATTTGTTGTGGGAGGAAAGCACTTCCAGTACAGAGTGCTTCCCTTTGGCCTCACCTCCGCCCCCAGGGATTTTACAAAATGCCTGGCGGTGTTGCGGCCTACCTCAGGAATCAGGGGATCTTTGTGTTCCCTTACCTGGATGACTGGCTAATCAGAGGCCAGTCTCCACAAGACGCCAGGCAGGCCACCTGCAGAACCATATCCCTGCTTCAACACCTGGGGTTCGTTATAAACTTCCCAAAGTCCACTTTGGTCCCCTCATAAGACGTGGAATTCATAGGGGCCAGGTTGGATACCCTCCAAGCAAAGGCCTTTTTGCCTGTGGACAGAGCTCACAGGCTGATAAAGTTGGCCGGTCAGTTTCGGGCGGACTCTCTGGTCTCGGCCAGAAACTTCCTCCGGCTCTTAGGTCACATGGCTTCCACAGTGCATGTCACCCCACATGCCCGGCTGCACATGAGGCTGGCTCAGTGGCACCTCAGGATGAAATGGCTGCAGGCCACATGGAAGTTGTCAGACAGAATAAAGGTGTCCAAACCCTTGGTGGACTCCTTACACTGGTGGCGGCATCTCCCAAATCTGGTCAGGGGTGTTCCTTTTCAGGCCTCCCCACACACTCGGGTACTGACAACCAATGCTTCCCTGCAGGGCTGGGGGGCTCACTGCCAGGGAGCCTGCACCCAAGGCCTGTGGTCTCCATGGGAGGCCGCCCAGCAGATCAACCTGCTGGAATTGAGGGTCATTCGGCTGGCCTTGCGGACTTTCTCTCAGATCCTGTTTCACCAGTCTGTCCTAGTTCAGACGGACAACCAGGTGGCTATGTTCTACGTCAACAAGCAGGGAGGCACGGGATCCAGACTTCTCTGCCTGGAAGCACAAGCTCTCTGCTCCTGGGCTGTCACCCAGGGCATGACCCTCAAGGCAGTCTACCTCCTAGGCCAGGAAAACTACCTGGCGGACAGACTCGGCAGACTCCTGCAGCCTCACGAGTGACAGTTGGATCCTCTGGTAGTGCAAAAGATCTTTCTGAAGTGGGGTCTTCCGACCATGGATCTTTTTGCCAGTCGGCTCAACAGGCAACTACCCCGGTTCTGTTCCAGGCAACCACATCCCTTGAGGGCACTGCCAGATGCATTCATGATCCTTTGGTCAGGGGGCCTGCTGTATGCCTTTCCTCCCACACCTCTGGTGGCCCGGACTCTATTCAAAATCCAGCAGGACCGAGCCACGGTGATCCTGATAGCCCCCAGGTGGCCCAGGCAGCCATGGCTCCCTCTTCTCCTGCAGTTGGCAGTGGATACGCCACTTCCTCTGGGGTTAGAACCCGACCTTCTGACTCAGGACTAGGGGTCCCTCTTGCATCCCACCCTCAAATCCCTCAATTTGATGGCCTGGCTGCTGAAAGGCTAGTCCTTGCTCCCTTGCTCCTCTCAAGGGAGGTTGAAGAGGTGATGTTTGCCTCCAGGAAACATTCCACCAGGAAGGTCTATGCTCTAAAGTGGCGTAGGTTCTCTATTTGGTGTTCTCAACAGCAAGAGGACCCTTTCTCCTGCTCTGTCCAGGTGGTGCTTCAATACCTGCTGCACCTTTCCAACCTAGGACTGCAGTCCAACTCTGTCCGGGTTCACCTCAGTGCCCTCTCAGCTCACCACTTGCAGGTGGATGGACAATCTCTCTCAGGCCACCCTCTGGTGTCCTGTTTTCTCAGAGACCTGCTTCTACTTAAGCCTCCTATTCGTCCACCTGCTCCTGAGTGGGATCTCAATGTGGTCTTGCAGCAACTGACTCGCCCACCTTTTGAGCCGATGGCAACCTGCCATTTACGTTTCCTCTCCTGGAAAGTATTGTTCCTTGTGGCACTCACCTCAGCTAGGAGGGTGAGTGAGCTTCAGGCCCTGGTCTCAGATAGGCCGTATACCAGGTTCTATAGGAACAGGGTAGTCTTGCGGACTCATCCTACGTTCCTTCCAAAGGTGGTGTCCTCCTTCGACCTCAACCAGGAGGTGGTACTTCCAACGTTCTTTCCCAGGCCGCACGCCAGTAGAGCAGACACTGTCTTGCATACCCTGGATTGTAGAAGGGCGCTGTCCTTTTACCTTGAACGTACGCAGGGCCATAGAAGGGCTTCTCAGCTCTTCATTTCCTTTGACCCTAATAAATTGGGGTTGCCTGTCACTAAGCGTACGTTGTCCATCTGGGTGGCAGACTGTATCGCCTGGGCGTACAGGTCAGCTGGCCTCTCCCTGGAGGGTCGAGTCACAGCCCACCGGGTTAGGGCAAAGGCCGCATCAGTAGCTCATTTTTGCTATGTTCCATCGGCAGACATCTGCCGGGCCGCTACTTGGTCTTCAAGCCAGACTTTTGTGGACCACTACTGCCTCGAGAGGGAGTCCCGTAGGGACAGTGCTTTCGGGCAAGCGGTACTCCGTAATCTCTTTGAGGTTTAGGCAACTCCTACCCTCCGGCCCTGGTGTTGGGCTACCGTTCAGGTGTGGTCTCAGAGAAGATTCTCTCACTGTTGCTGGGGCTCTAGAGGGAGCTCTATTTTTCAGCCTGGGTTCCTGGTAGCCCAGAGCTAGGGAGTCACCCATATGTAAGGACTGACTTCCTGCTTGGTCCTGGAGAAAGAGTAGTTACTCACCTGTAACAGGTGTTCTCCAGGAGCAGCAGGAATCAGTCCTCATGACCCTCCCTCCTCCCCTTGGAGTTGCAGTTGTATATAGTTCATTTTCTTTTTTTGTGCTGTCTTTTAGCTATGTCATTTGACTGGGCAAGATGGCACCTTTGGGCGGGAAGGGGACCGTGCATGCGTGCCTGCATTCCCAAAGGCTTTCTTTGAAAGCTGGGGAAATGCTCCGCATGGGTGCTCCGTCGACGCCGACGTCACCCATATGTGAGGACTGATTCCTGCTGCTCCTGGAGAACACCTGTTACAGGTGAGTAACTACTCTTTCTCTGAAGGTTCAGGTGGAAGCCTTTCCTCCTCCAGGGAGCCAGTGGCAGGGTGGTCCATTGCCTTGCATCCTGATGTCTCCCATTTTCTCTAGCAAGTACAATAAGAACATAAGAAATGCCATACTAAGTCAGACCAGTACATCACCCAGGCAGCCTACAACTGGTTTGAGTCCGTGGCCAGGGTGGATGAGGTGAGCAGCGGTGGCCACCGCCTGGCATGGCTACAGTCCTCGGACTTAGAACAATGGGTTCAGGACAATTTGGCTTATGTCCCATGCCGGGGAGAGAACCTCTTCGGCAAGCCCATGGTGGAGAAGGCTGCAGAGTTGGAAACGGAGCAACTCACCATGAACAGACTTTTGAGAAAGACCGCTGACCCTTCCAGGAGAGAACTTCAGGGCATAAGTCCTTTTAACCTAAAAAGAAACAGGCCTAAGGTACTTATACCTCGTATTTTTTGTATCAGCCACCCCAACGGGACAACAGTCTAAGGGTCAAAACCAGGGGCAACCAACATATTATCCACAATGATGCCTAAATCTTTTTCCTCTGTGGTGGTTTCTAAGATGGTACCTTGCATCATGTTAACAAAGTTTGGATTGTTCGTTTTTAAGTGCATAACTTTGCGCTTCTCCACATTAAATTTCATCTGCCATTTGGACTTCCACTCTTCGAATTTATCAAGGTCCTCTTGAAATTTTTCACAGTCCTCTTGCATTTTAACAACTTTGAATAATTTTGTCTCATCTGCAGGTTTGATCACCTCACTCATTATTCTTATTTCCGGGTCATTTGTGAATATGTTAAAAAGCAGTGGGCCCAGCACAGATCCCTAAGGTACTGCAATATTCAGCTTTCTCTATTGAGAAAAGTGGCCATTTAACCCTACTCTCTGCTTTCTATCTTTTAACCAGTTCCTGATCCACAATACTACACTACCTCCAATTTCATGACTTTTTAATTTCACCATGAGTCTCTCATGAGGGACCTTGTCAACAGCTTTCTGAAAATCCAGTTGCGATATATCAACTGGGTCACCTTTGTCTATTCATACCTTCAAAAAATATAACAATTAGTAAGACAAGATTTTCCTTACGAAATCCATGTTGGCTTTCTCCTATTAAACCATAATTATCTTCATGTTCAGTAATTTTATTGTTTATAATGGTTTCTACCATTTTGCTCTGCCCTGGAACCCTTTTTAAAAATTGACGTTACATTGGGCATTCTCCAATCTTCAGGTACTATAGATGATTTTAATGATAGTTCACAGATTACTAACAGTAGGTCTGCAATCTCATATTTCAGTTCTTTCAACACCCTTGGATGTATACCATTCAGTCCAGGTGATTTGCTACTCTTTAGTTTATCAAACAGTTGTAAAACACCTTCCCGGTTTATTGATATTTCTTTCAGTTCTTCCGATACATCACCTTTATATACCATTTCAGGCATGGGTAAATTCCCTACATCATCTTCAGTAAAGACCGAAGCAAAGAATTCATTCAGTCTCTACGCTATCACCTTGTCCTCACTTAGCGCCCCTTTTACTCCTCTGTCATCCAGTGGTCCAATTGACTCTCACACAGATTTTTTTTGTTACGAATGTACCTGAAAATGTTTTATTATGCATTTTTGCTTCCATGGGAAGCTTCTTTTCAACTTCTATCTTTGCCTGCCTTAGTAATGCTTATCTTGTTTTCCGTTTTTGTCATTTGGCTCCTTTTTCCATTTCCTGAAAGATGGTTTTGTTTTTTTGGGGGGTTTTTTTGCAACAGCCACCTCACTGACCTAGCCTTTAAACCATGCTGGAGTTTTTTGGCTTTCCTTCCACTTTTCTTAAAGCATGGAATACATCTGTCTGGGCTTCCAAGATAGTATTTTTAAACACCACCCATGCTTGTTATAAATCTTTAACCTTTTGCAGCTGCTCCTTTTAGTTTTTTCTTAACTATTTTCTTCTTGTTATCATAGTCTCCCTTTTGAAAGTTAAAAGGTAAAACCATGGATTTCCTTGCCGCCCTCCTTCCATTTATTAAATCAAATGTGATAATGCTATGATTGCTATTGCCAAGAGATCCCAAACACCCTTACCTCTTGCACTAAATCCTGTGTTCCACTAAGGAGTAGGTCCAAAATAGCTTCCCCTCTTGTCAGTTCATGAGCCAGCTGCTCCAAGAAGCAGTCATTTATTTCATCTAGAAACTTTATTTCACTAGTATGTCTTGCTGTGTTGCTGACCCAGTCGATGCCTGGGTAATTGAAATCACCCATTATTACTGTGTTGTAACCTTTGTTAGCTTCCCTGATTTCTTTCAACATTTCATTATTCATCTGTTCATTCTGACCAGGCGGTCGGTAGTACACCCCCACTGCCATTGCCTTCCCCTTTTTACATGGAATTTCTGTCTGTAAGAGATTCTACAGCATATTTTGTTTCTTGCAAAACTTTAATCCTATGTGACTCAGTGCCCTCTCTAACATGGAGTGCAATCCCTCTACCAATTTGGTCTACACTGTCATTGCAAACTAGTTTGTACCCAGGTATCATGGTGTCCCATTGGTTGTCCTCCTTCCACCAGGTCTCTGAGATGCCAATCATAACATTTCATTTAATGCTATATATTCTAACTTTCCCATCTTATTTTTTAGACTTCTAGCATTTGCATACAGGCGTTTTAGAGGTTGTATTGTATTTGTATTAATCTGGTTGTCAGTTGATAGGGGTAATTTGGGATCTTTCAGCTCTGTCTGCTCTGCACCTGAGGACATCTGGGTTACTTTTATCTTTATTGGAACCTCTATCTGGATGCCCTAACTTCCTCTTTTGCTAGTATCCTTCAAGGATATATCCTTCCGAACTATGCACTCCTGGGCGACTTGTCTACTTTCCCCTTATTATCTAGTTTAAAAGCTGCTCTGTCACCTGCAGCCTGGTTCCATCCTAGTTAAGGTGGAGCCCATCCTTTCGGAAAAGCCCCACTCTTCTCTAGAATGTTGCCCAGTTTCTTACAAATCCAAAATCCTCTTCTTTGGACCATTATCTCATCCATGCATTGAGACTAGAGTTCTGTCTGCCTTTTTGGGTCCTGCGTGTAGAATTATAAGGATTTCAGAGAATGGCTACCCTGGAAGTTCTGGATTTCAACTTCCTACCTAAAAGCCTAAATTTGACCTCCAGAACCTCTCTTACACACTTTCCTATGTAATTGGTGCCAACATGCACCAAGACAGCAGACTACTCCCCAGCACTATCTAAAATCTTATCTAGGTGGCATCTGAGCTCCACTACCTTCGCACCAGGCAGGTATGTTACAGGCAGTCCTAGCGTCCACAAGCCACTCAGCTATCTACATGCTGTAAACGGGGGCGCTGGGCGTGAATGTCCACAGTCTTGGCAAAGGCAAAATACTATTATGACTTGCAAAGGATTGTGGGGGATGTAATCCATTCATACCAGAATCAGCCGTTCACAAAATAATGAGTTGTGTTGCTCGAGTGTAAGCAAAGAAAAATATATTTTATTTATGGGGTTAATTCTCCCACACAGATTTACTTGGTAACACAAAAGGACACTTGCTTCAGCATTGTACTTAGGAAAAACAAATCATGATATAAGCAACTGAACTTCATAAGCAATCAAATAATAAAGACCTTGATGGGAAAACAGAAAAGGTCTTTTTAAGGGCTCCTGCTAATAACTTTTTAGCAGTGCTCCAAAAGCAAAAACAAAACCCAAAAGTAACCAAAAACTGTTCTTTTTCCAGGATAACTTTCTTCTATTTTCACACACAAACAGTAGCTTCCTTTCAGAGCTCACGTGCAACGGTGCATAGCTTAATTACCAATAATTAGACAGCTGCAAATCCCTTTGCTGGTTCACTTTCTCTACATGGCTCAAATCCTACCCTAAAGCTTTCTTGCAGACTTTTCTGGGTAGATAAAAGAACAAGTTATAGTTCCTTTTGATGGTTGTTGTATTTGTGAAAGTATTTTACCACAGCAGCCTAGTCAGAGAGCAATCCATGTATTCATTCTGGTCATTAAAAATATCTCCTTCTTCTTCAAATATCATAGAATCAATATCATGGTCTGGCTCAGAGGAATTCCTTAATGGAACACTCTCCGGACAATATTTGTTTCCCTGCTGACTTCCAGGTGAAGAGCTAGGGCATAGATCAGAGTTCATACCTGAGCTTCCTTTGCTGTTAGGTTTCCTCTCCAGATATCCTGGCCAGTAAGTAGTCCAGCTTTTATGTCCAGCCTTCCAATCAAGATCCCTGGACACTGGGTCTCTCTTCACATACCTTCTTGCATTGGTCTTAGGGCCCCTTCCAAATGCAGCCGTCTCCCTCAAAGGTGCCGTCTGGGAATTCCTGGCTCTGTAACCCCACTCCTCTGGCAACCTCCAGTCCAATGGAGTATGCTTGCCTCTGGAATGACTCCCAACACATGTACTGCTGTAGACTCCTTCTTTAGACCTCCAAGATGCCTTTCTCTTCTTCCTTCCACGTTGTTGCTGCTTCCTGATCTGTCTGATCTCCATCTGATTCTGTGTAGAATATGATTTACTTTTAACTTGTTTAGAGGGATACTCCACCCTAGCACAGCTCAGCTGTGCTGAATCAAGCCCTGCCCTTGGAGATGAGTGATTGGGGATTACCTCATAGCTCCCCTGATTGAACACACGTTTCCCCACTTCAGCCCTTCTAGAGGCTGTTTGAAACCTGGTGCATTCTGGGACTGGTAGTCTTTTATGAAAACATTCTGTTTTAGTATTTCTACCAGCTAAGACAGGTTGCTTGTTCAGTGCTAATTCACCTCTATTATAGCTCCTTCCTGAACTATGATAAGCTTCCTTATCACAATGCCTAATGATCGAATCGCCAACTATAACAGCCGTCCTAACCCTTCACTCATGTATACTTGGCTTCAGAGAAACCTCCTCGGTGCGAAAGGGTTCTAAGGTAGACAGGTCCTGGCTACAGGATCACTTTCTGCCACACCAGGGTGATGCTCTCATTTTACCTGATCTCTGTCATCCATGACAACTGAGAGGCTGCCAGACTGGAGGTGGGAATTGAGTACCACATCCCTGTAGGTCTCGTCTATGTACCTCTCTATCTTCTTCAAGTCTGCTACTCTCCAGAGATCAGACTTGTTCCCTGAGGACAAAGAGCTCCTTGCACCTAGGGCACACGTAAGACCCCTCACCAACTGGCAGAAATTAGTACATATGACACTCGGTGCAAAAGACTGGATAGCCCCCATCTTGCTGCTAGACTACTATGTGCATCTTAGTTTTAAGGTTTTGTTTAGCTTGTCAGACGGCTGCCTGGGTGAGAATCTTCACAGTCTTGACAAGTGCATATATCTATATGATTTGCAAGGTATTGTGGGCAATGTAGTTCATTCACACCAGACACAGCTGCTGACAATAATTTAGTTGTGCTCTTGGGTAAAGCCAATAAGATATTTATTTATGGGGTTATTTCTCCCAACACAGATATGCTTGGTAGCACATAAAATCAGGTAACTTGCTTTCAGTGTTAACTTGGAAAAGCAAAGTCAAAATCAGGAAAACAACAAATGAAAAGCCACAAAGCAAGAAACAAACTGTTCTTTTCAGATTAACTTCTGATTACTTCCCACATAGATACAGAAGTGATTCTCTCCTAGCTCACAAGCAATTAGGTAAGGCTTAATTGCTAGCAGTTACCAGCTGAAACCCCTTAGCTGGCTTGCCTTCCACTGTGTGGGTCAAATCCTGCTTCAGGAGCTTTTCTGAGTAGATTAAAGAACAAATTTGTATTTCTTTGTGATGGTTGCTGTACTTTATAACAGAAAGTTACCAACGGAGTTTAGATAGAGAGCAGTCCATATAAACAGGATCCTCATCTGCTATTATTCCCCCTTGTTCAACAAGCATGGGTTCAATATCATGGATTGGCACAGATGAATCTCTCAATGGAGCATTTTCAGGAGAATACTTGTTTCCCTGCTGTCTTTCAAGGTTATAGCTAGGGCATAGATCAGTGTTCATACCTGAGCTTCCATTGCTGCTAGAGTTCCTCTCTATATAGCCTGGCCAGTATGTAGTCCAGTTCTTATGTCCAGCCTTCCAATCCAGATCCCTGGACACTGGATCTCTCTTCACATACCTTCTGGCACCGGTCTTAGGGTCCCTTCCACGTGCAGCCGTCTCCCTCACAGGTAGCCTCTGGTGATTCCTAGCTCTGCAGCACCATTCCTCTGGCTTTTCCCAGTCCAATGGTGTATGCTGGCCCTTGGAATACCTCCCAGTATACGTACTGCTTTGGACTCTTCTAGACCTCTCAAAGGCTTTTCTCTTCCTTCTTCCAAAGGGTCTCTTTCCCTCTCTGTCCGTCCAGTTTGGCTTCTGCTTCTGATGATCCTTCAGATGAAACTGATGATCAAACTCAAGCTGATTCTCAGGATACTGAGGACAATTCTCTGGATATCCAAGGTGATCATGAAGATGGTCATCTGTAGAATAAACTCTACTCTTATTCTGCTTAGATGAGTGCTCCCCCCTAATACAGCGCAGCTGTGCTGAATCAGGCCCTGCCCTTTGAGATGAGTGCTTAGGGATTACCTCATAGCCCTCCTGATTGAACACACGTTTCCCCACTTCAGCTCCTCTAATGGCTGTTGGAAACCTGGTGCATTCTGGGACTGGTAGTCTTTTATGGCAAAATTCTGTTTTCTTATTTCTACCAGAACTGACAGGTTGCTTGTTCAGAGTCACTTCACCTTTTCTATAGCTCCTTCCTGAGCTATGGTAAGCTTCCTTATCACAAGCTATTTAAATTGTTTAATTTAGAATAGCTAGGGATGCTTGTGCTGATACAACTATACCAAATAAGTTAAGGGGCTTTGTACACCTCAAGATTAATTAATTTCAGGGCCTTAATTATTCTATTCCTGGTGAGGATAACCATCTGAACCTGAAAGTTAATTTGACCACTTCTCCTGCTTTAATAGGTTTAAGAGCCTATAAAGCTAAGATTATGCCTAGGGTAGGTGGGTGGGAGGGAATTAACACTTTCTCCAGGAACAAGCAGGAAGCCAGTCCTCACTTATGGGTGGCGTCGGCACAGACAGAGCCCACGCAAAGCAATTCCCCTGCTTTCAAAGAAAGCCTTTGGGATTGCTGCCATGCATGTGTGGTGCTCTTCTTGCCCAAGGGTGCCATTTTGCTCAGTCTCCCTTTTTCCATGGAGCCCTTTGGACGCACGTTCTTGTCCCTCGGAAAAAGTGTTCATTTTTCGGCCTCTGTCCTGTGTTTTTCCCGGTAGCACCGGTCCTCTCCCGTCCTTCCTCTGCTCTCTTTTACGTTTGAGCAAGGAGACATCCTTTCACTAAAAAATTTTTCTTTTTCCGGGCTTCCCGCCCTTTTTCTCATCCGCTGGCTTCGCGGGTCTTCGACCTAGCGGGGGCCCTTTTTGCCCCAACGGCCACAGGTTTTAAAAAATGCAACAGATGCTCCAAAAATATATCGCTCACGGACACCCATGACTGCTGTCTTCGGTGTCTGGAGGCCGACCATAACTCAGAGCTCTGCTCTCTTTGCAAGAATATGTCCTCCAAGTCCCTGCTAAGTCGTAAGCAGAATGTAATGGGTCTGCTTATTGTTGGTCACTCCAGGCCAGGAAATCCCGAACCCTCATCTGCGGTGTGCTGTTCCGGCTGGCTGGAATCCAGGGGAATAAACACACACAGACCACACAGAAGGACAGTATGCAAGTTTATTCCAAAGGGTGGAGGGATTGTCTGTATTTTATACATTATCAGAGACATAGTCATACGTCATCCACCCATCTTCTGGGGGCCCACTATAGTTTATCAGTAACTAATGCAAAAACAAGTCATCCTTGAGTAGAACAATCAGTTTAGCTTACACAGCACATTCCTTTTTCATACCCACCAGAATGTACAAAGGGCACACACATAGGATTCTGATTTCTATAGGATTCTAATTTCTCTTGTGCAGGCCTCTTGTATATGCACTTAAACTAAGCATTATTATTACAAAGGACATATATATAGGATTCTGATTTCCCTAACAATCCCCCCTTTGGGCCTGCATAGGCCCACTATAAGAACAGCCTAACAATTTACTACAAAATAACTAAACAGATATTATTAATGGAACATCTGTATGTGGCAGCTCTCAAGTACATCAGCCACCGTAAAAGCAGGAGTATAGAAATACATAAAAGTGGTAGAGCTTTGTAGGGCCTTTCAACAACAGCCAAGAACAAATGAATATACAACAAAAAAGAACAAGAATTATAAAACCGCTCAATAGGGCAATAAGCAGCCCTTTGAGACCACCCCAAAAAAAAATACATCAGAGAGTAATCATGAGAATCTTCCCTGTAGTTGAAGAACAGTATAGAGCAGTATTAGACAGGCTAAAAGCAGAAACAATAAAACAATCTGTAGCATTAAAACTAGAGACAGTTTACAATGAGCAAGGGACCTAGTCATATCCCAAAGAGGGGCGAGTAACACCAATGTTATACAAAAAGGTAGAAAAAGAAACATGGGGCTGGGTGCAGTCCTAATTGTCAAGTACAGTAAACCTAATGAAACATGTTGAGAGAAAAGCTTCAATTTGTAGCAATCTGCGCACACAAAAAGTAAGGCAGTCTGGGCAAGTAGTATTGCCGTATTAACAGTTCCCGAAATGGACTGAAGGAGGCACCACATGAGTGGTAGGAGGAGTCAACACAGTCTTGTGCGTGATGGTCAGGAGGCTGGAACCGAAGATGTCAGTGGAGACGATACACGCTTGATTCTTGACGCATGGATCCACGAAGGGGAGGAGTCACACAGGATGGCTGACCATGTGATAGCGATCACTGTAGTTTGGAGGTCCGTAGAGCGGGTCTAAGGTACCGTGCTTTTGAGGTGCTCTGACCTGTCACCAACCTTGAAGGGATATATTGGTTCGGTACCTCTAAGCCGAAAGCTGCTTTTCTTCAGGAGTCTTCTCCTCTCCAGTTGCTAGGGCCTTGGCTGCCCCGGCGTCAGCTACTTCTCATCCTGGTCCTGAAGCCTGATCTGTATATGGAGAATGTTTCCAGCGAGGGCAATGGCTTCAGGATCTTTTAGCCTCCACTTCACTGTAATCGATGTTATCAGAAGAACTTGGAACGGTCCCATACTGGAAAAGGGGCTTGTACTGTGTGCTGGTGGTATATCTTTACCAAAATCCAGTCTCCGGATTGAAAGAAAAGAGCTGAGTCATCCAGCAGAAAGGACTGGACCTGCTGAGCATACCTGTGGAGGGAAGAGAGTTGCCTCTGCTGCTAGGAAATACAAAAGATCAAATGTGAGGCTCAGGAGTATAAAAGGTAAGCAGTCTTCCATATAACAGTTCAGAGGGAGAAAAAGTTCAGTCTACTCCCTTAGGGCAATTTGTTTGGTTGTTTGTTTATTGAACAGAGTCAAAGGCAAGACAGTTTATTGGCTATACAAATATTGTTTTTTTAAAGTTTTCGGAGGTTCCCCCCTTCGTGGGTTGCTGTTTGCACACAACAGCCAATCCTAAGCAACTCAATTTAACTACTACATTTTTGACAAGATGCCCACACTTCCTCAAATTTTTTTCACAATTTTTAGAATTATACCAATTTGTAAAAATTTGTGTAAGTAACTTTCCTCCTTTAGCTTCATGTGTCGGGCCAGGACACATAGAGGCAAAAAGGGATAAAAACATCTGAAAAGCACCACGTGGCCAGTGTGGGTCTCCCCAAAGCTCATTAGGATGAAAAGTGCACTCAGCCTATCTCCAAGTATCTATTTCCAATTATTGGATATATCTCTGGGCTAGATAACTTTCAAAATTGAAGTTAATGGGGATGGCATAATCAAATATTGTAAAGTATTCATTGTCAGTTTTCTTTCTAGGTGGATACATCGGATACATCATTTCACACTTCAATTTACCCTCACCATTTTATAATGTTAATCTGAGTTCTCTTTTCCAACATGAATATTCCATCACACTCCTCTCAACACCACTTTTTTTCCACTTACATCATTCCATCAAACTACATGCTAGGTCCTTCTGTCTTTTTTATACCATACTAGTGTATCCTTATTTGGCAAGGCTGCTAAGAACATCAAACAATTATTAGAAACTTAGTATTTTTGTAAACAAAAGGTATATATAAAATATAAATGTAGATCCTTTTCAATAAGCATAACAATATGAGTAAACAGTGCTCATTCTAATTAGCAACTGCCTAAACAAAATATAGATAAAGTCCTTACAATATAGACTAGTGCTTCACGGCATTTTATAACATCAATCCCAATAGGAAGGAGTATGGCTTCTAACAGAACAGCCACATAATCTCTCAGGTGTGACTAAAGTCTATCTTATACCCGGTTCCCAGTGAGAGTGCTGTGGAAACTTAAAAATATTTGAGGACTGATCTTATAATCGCAGTGCCCACAAGGATCTTGTGGAGGTTACTCACTAATCATGGTGTTTAAGAGATCCTTTTGAGATGAGAGGCCTAAGAAGGTTCAAGGCATTTGTGGTTGGGCCGCAGGGCGATGTTTCCTCGGGTTCTTCTTGGCCTATTCCCCCCTGCCTAGTCATGTCTCTTCAGAGGCATAAATATGCAAGGTTCATGTTCTTCAGGCCTTGTGGGTCCTCGAGAAGTCTTAAAGCAGTCAGAATTTCGGGGGCCCAGATCATCACACTCGGAGCAGCACGTTTATTGCCTTTTCCGAGGCTGTAGCCTCACCTTCTGTCTCTCTCTCCCTCGGTTATCTTTTCTTTTTTTTTTTTCAAACCTCTCCTAGATCGTTGCTAACAATTAAAATTTTGTTTATCCAATCAACTCAAGTTAATGTTATTGTTTTATTTTTCTACTAACTTTACAAATATTCTCATGTTTTCTGGGAACTAAGTTTCATCTTTCCACTAAATAAGATCTATATGCTTGGGAACAGAGCAATTTCAGATCAGCCTCTTTCCAAAATTCTATAAGTTCTATGTGTACTGAACCTCTACATAATGTACTGCTACGACAAGTATTTTGGTAACATAAAGTGCAAGTGTGTAAACTAAAGAAAATTAATATCTCACAGTGCTGCAACATATATCTGTTTTCTCTGCAACATATATCTATTTTCTCAGGAACTGTATTGAAACTGAAATAAAAACTTTCAGAACAGAGTACACTTTTTCTCTGGACACCAACACGTAAAATTCAAATACAGAAAAACAGGTGAATTTATCCTAAAATCCAATATTGTAATAAGTCAAATCAGAAAGATCAGCACCCATGGTGCTACTGTCCTGTTCGTCAGCCATCCACACCGAGCTTAACAATGCAAGGTAATTAACTTAAAATCTTACAGTTCAAGAAACAGACATTCAAATAACATGAAACTGCAAAGAGGTAAATTCAAAATCATGCTTTGTCACATTTAAATTAAAACCTTATACATAATACTTGAGACTGGTATCAAACTGATCTGAAACAATGAAATTATGTTAAAGCAATCTGCTTAGAGTAACAGTTCAACCTTGATGTTATCTCAAACACAACAAAGTAAACAGCAAGTCTGTCTTAAGTCCAAATTCCTTCAGGCAAATGCAAATAGCTGAACAAGAGAGAAAAAAGTCCTAAATACTAGGAGTTTAAAAAAAAGTTGCTTGAGAATTGTCACTAATTGTGATTGCTATTAAATTCCTATAGTTACAACTCTATGTGTTTCTATAATATATGAACAATAATTATGACCTCTGAGGTGCTTGCCACAAAATATAAAAATCATTGTTTCAAGTTGCAGTCTTTTAATTAGTGGCTCAGGATGCCCCATTGTCTTGACAGCGTTCCCAACCCCCACTTTGAAGGTTAAAGAAAAACAATCCAAAACCATTTGTGCCTTCTGTAGCCCACGGGAGGGGCTGCCCCCTTTCCCTCTCTCTTCTTTGTATGCTGTTCATTTTTTAAGTTTCTGGTTTTGATTCTAGTGCTGTAGGGGGAAGGGATAGCCCCAACCTAAATTTTTTTTCTTCAGGACACCCTAAATCCTTTCATTCCCAAGAAATGCAGCAGATTATGAATGGCTTCTATCACAACTGGTTTCTCCTGCTCTGAACATAGATCATCATCTACATAGTGCCTAGGGAGCAGGCTCAAACATATACCTCAAATCTACAATACTAAACCAATTGTATTCATGCAAATTTTAGCTCAATATTTTTAACCAAAAGCATAAATATACAAATCAGGGGGTTTCTTTTTGAAATAAGGTATTCAAAGGAAAGTATCCATTGCTAGGTCTGGACAATCTTATTCAAATTCCTTAAATCCTGCACCAACCAGCAATAAAGGAAAAACAATATTTACTGGAAACAAAACATATTTTTTTTTCAGCTTGTTGGGAAGGACACTAAGGAATTACTTATTTGGGAAACTTCTGTTTCAGTTCTTATTTAAACAAGAGACAAATCAAAGCTTACAAGTGCTTTCTTAAGAAATTTCGCCCTGCATAATGAACTAGACCCTCGGGGTATTTGGAGCGCACCCCACTCCCCGAATTCCTCCACTATTTACATTATACATCTCACTCACACACAATCAGTCTCGGTTCCCAATAGAATATAGAAACCACCAAGGTAGATACCAAAGTCCCCCTTTTCCTTACCTCGATCTGTGCACAGAATTTACTGGGGTGCTGCAGTGCCTCCTTTTTTTTAAATTCACTGTTACAATCCGATTCACAATACCTCTAGTCACCTAGGATCATTACCAGCTAGTAAAGAGACCCCTCCGCAGAAAAGGAGGTGAGACTGTTGAAATCAACAGGACGCGTCTTCGCATCTCCACTCAGCAGGAGTCACTCCACCGTGGGAAAATCCCAGCGAGCCCCAGCTGTTATTTACACCTTTACCTGTGGCCAATTCACCTTTAGCCAAGCTGGCCAATGAGACTCTGAGAGGGATATTGTGAAGCAGATTAAGAGCTCTTTTAGTATTTCATTATTCAGTACATTGCTATAGCAATGGGTGTCTAAATACAGACACACCCTTTTACATATCTCAGTGACAGTTATACCGTTGTTGAGTACAAAAGTAATTTTTTTCTATTTAGCTTGTCTTCTTACAATATGGCAATAAAGAGACACTCTGCAAATAAATAATAATTTACGTTTTAGTATGCCGGTTAACTTTAAGTTTCTGTTCTGTCTGCCTGTCCGTAGCCTTTGAACACAAAGAACAGAAAGGGATGGGGAGGGAAAAGCAAAGCAGTGGAAGAATAAACAAACAGCACTTGTCACTTACATTCCAGGGACACGGAGTCATCAGTTCTAGAGAGTGGGGGGGGGGGGGTGTCGTATAGGCACAGAGATAAACTAAGCACAGTAAACATGCTAGCAGGCTTTTTTAGCAGAATCCTATAACTTACACTGACAATTTATGTAGAATGGCTGTTTTTTAGCTGCAGTTTTAAAACTTATCACAACATATAGCAGAACATACATTCACGCAGATTCTGGAGTGGTCCCCTCACCTTGGGACCCCCCCATCCTCTAATTAATTCACAACAAACGCACGGCTGGCCAGACACACAAGCACACAGCCTTCACAGCAGCCGCAGATGAGAAAGAAAAGAAATATAGCTTTCCCACCGATTCTGATTTCCCTAACACAGAAGTCCAATGACATTTTCCGTAAAGTGGCCTCGGAATCCCTGGTGGCACCCTCAGTTGTTCCTCTCCTGGTGGGATCCCCCCCCCCCCCCGCTTTGGCCCCGCATTCAAGGTGGCACTCCGATCAGGGGTCCCCTGAGGTGAAAGGCGCAAGAAGAAGGCGGCCTTGAAGTCGTTGTCGGGGACTCCACACAAAGGCAAGCGCTCCTTCATTTGGTCCCTCAGCCCTCCCCAGTGTTCCTGAGAGTCGGATAAGGAGCGGCTTCGAAAGGTACCTCGTACAGACACGGAGGCCTACGGCGATGGCGCCTGGTCTCCTGAGGGTCGTCCTGGTGAGGACCCCCTCGTCTACGCCCGACCCGGTAACCCCGGTGTCAGCGGCGCAGAATTCACGCCCGCATGGGAGTCCCGCATGCTGGCACTAGAGCACAGCGTTTCTGCCTTCTTAGCTGCCCAGCAGGTGCTCGTACCCAACACGGCTGGCCCACGCCTTGAGTCCTCTGTTCCCTCGAGAGGGGTACCTAAACCTGCCCTGGGAAACCCCTGAGAGTCGTGGACCTCCTGAGGGTCCTAGGCATCAGTCTCGCTCGACTTCCCATTCCTCAGGAGCGAGATCCTCCAAGGCCTCTGATTCGAAGCGGGCCAAGGCCTCCGGCCAGGATGACCAGCCCGAATCATACTCCTTCTCGGATCTCTCGGACAGGGACACCTCCCCAGAGATCTGTGCCCACCAGGACCTCCCTTCAAACCCATCTCGACCCACCTTTCAGAGGCGTTAGCCTCCCGAGAACACATCCTTTCTGGTGTTCGTACGGGACATGGTGCGAGCCTCAACCTTGAAACACGGGCTGAGGGAGGAGCCATGGACTGAGGAGCTCGACATCTTACAGTACAAGTCCCCGCCTCGGGAGTCTCTTACTGTCCCGGTTCCTCCCATCCTGTCCAGGCTGCTCCTCCGTATGTGGGAGGCACCTGCTTCGGTTCCCATTGTGAGGAAATGCCTCAGTGCTATGTATAGAGTCCAGTGCAGCCCGGGGTTCCAAAAGACCCAACTTCCGCACACCTCCTTGGTTGTGGAATCGGCGATGTGAAAGCAAAAGAGCCTTAAAGTCACACCCTTCGGTCCCGCCAGGAAGGGAGTCTAGAGCCCTCGATGCCCTTGGGCGCAAGGCCTATCAAGTGTACATGCTCACATGCCACATCCAGGCTAATCAGTTGTATATGGGCATAGTCCTGCGTGACCTTGTCAAGGAGCTTGGCGGTGAGCCCCTCCTAAGGTTCCAAACCCTCCTGAGGTCCATTGTGGAGTTCTCGAAGTACCTCTCCTGTGCCGCTTATGATGGATTTGAGTCCTCCGTCCAAGTGGCGGCAGCTGGTATCGTGGCCCGGCGCCGGGCATGGCTCCAGTCCTTGGACCTTGAGCAGTGGGTCCAGGAGAAACTCCTGGACATCTCCTGCCTAGGCAAACAATTGTTCGGCAAAAGATCGCCGAAATAGCGACGGAGTTCGTGAATCGGACCTGCCTCTCGTGTAAAGCTTCTTCTCTCCTTCGGAAGAAACAGCAAACTAAGAAACCATTCTTCCAGAGGAAGGGGCTCCCCTACTGGAGATAGCCTTCCTACCCGCCCACCCGCGCGCCGGCCTCTGGCATGCAGGGGAAGGGTAGAGCGCATGGCCACCACAAGCCTAAAGGGCCAAAGGCCCAACCTCCGGCGCCACCCAAACCCGCTCAAGGTTTTTGATGCCGATGGCATAGCTTCTCGCCCCCTGGCAGTACTTCCACCGGTGGTGATACGTCTGTCCCTTTTCTCCTCCCAATGAGCGTCGATCACATCTGGTCCCCGGGGTGGTCCGGGACAGACATCGTCTTCACCTGGGCAGGCTTCCTTCTCCCCAATGTAGCCTTCTCGGCTCCCCTCGCACCAGTCTTGCTTGCAGCAGGAGCTTACCAACCTCCTCGCCCAGCAGGCAGTCGAGAAAGTACCACTGCACCTCCGAGGCCGCGGGTTCTACTCTGGTTACTTCCTCATTCTGAGGAAGACGGGGGGCCTACGCCCCATTCTCGAACTCCGGAACCTAAACAAGTTTCTGGTGCGGGAGAAGTTCAAAATGTTATCACTTGGCGTCCTGCTACCCTTCCTCCAGCAGGGCGTTACAGTCCACCCCCAGCACAGGCAGTTCCTGCGCTTCAGGGTGCAGGGAGAGCATTACCAATACAGGGTGCTCTCCTTCGGGCTCGCGTCCGCTCCGCGGGTCTTCACAAAGTGTCTCTCCACGGCTGCTGCCTTCCTCCGGCGATGGGGCATACCCGTCTTCCCTTACCTAGACGACTGGCTCGTCACGGGGACTTCAGCCGAAGAAGACGATCCTCCTCCTCGAACGCCTTGGCTCCCTGGTCAACTACTCCAAGTCCCACCTCGAACCGGTGCAGACCTTGGAGTTCATTGTCACACTCCTCAACACGGAGCGGGCAACCGCCTTCCTACCCACAGACTGTGCAGTCCGCCTATGCGCCCTAGCAGCCCAGATCCAGAGCAGAGCTCAAGTCTCGGTATGGGCCATGCTGCGCCTCCCGGGACACATGGCTTCCACCGTCCATGTTGTCCCCCATGCCTGAATGCACATGCGAATGGCTCAGTGGTGCCTCAGGACGCAGTAGAACCAGGCCTCCAGTCACCTCAGGGACTCCATCCGGGTCTCCCGAAGTTTCCACAGCTCCTTGGATTGGTGGCAGCATCCCCGAAGCTTCCGTTGGGGAATGCCCTTCCAGGCCCCGCATCTCGAGCTCATCCTGATAACGGATGCTTCCATGCTGGGTTGTGGAGGCCACTGCGGCGACTTGTGCACCCAGGAGCAGTGGTCGTCCGAGGAATCTCAGCAGCAGATTAACCTGCTCGATCTTCAGGCGGTCTGGTGGGCACTGAGGGCCTTCGAGGGCCGCCTGAGATGGAAGTCTGTGCTCGTGAAGACCAACACCATGGTAGCCATGTTCTACATAAACAAGGAGGGGGGAACAAACTCTTGCCTCCTGTGCCGGGAGGTGATTCTCCTTTGCTCATTTGCCTTTCGCTGGGGGATGTCCCTCCAAGCAGTCTATTTCCCAGGCCAAGAGAGTGTCCTCACGGACAAACTCAGCAGAATCCTCCACCCACACGAATGGCGTCTGGATCCGGAGGTTGCCAGCCTCTTGTTCCATCGGTGGGGGACTCCTTCCATGGACCTGTTCACCAGCCCGGTGAACGGGCAGCTTCCCCGCTTCTGCGGACCGGTTCCAAACCCAAGCAGGGTGGCCCCAGATGCGTTCCTCTTGAACTGGATCTCCGGGCTTCTTTATGCATTCCCTCCCACTCCTCTCATTGCAAGGACCCTCCACAAGGTTTGCTTCAATGATTCTCATAGTCCCTTTGTGGCCTCGACAGCCTTGGTTCCTGCTCCTGCTCCATCTCTTGTCAGAGGCTTCAGTCCCCCTGGGCTGCACCCTGGACCTCCTATCGCAGGAAGAGGGACAGCTGCTTCACCTGAACTTGGCCTCACTGTCCCTTACGGCCTGGCGGCTGAACGAGTCTCCTTAGCCCCGCTGCAACTCCCGGAGGAGATTGAAGAGGTCCTCCCCACATCGAGGAAGGACTCAACGAAATGGGCCTATGCCTATGCCTATGCCTTTAAGTGCTCCGAACTCCAGATGAACCCGTTTTCTCCAGGACCAAGCAGGAAGTCAGTCATCACATATGGGTGACGTCTGCACCAACGGAGCCCCCGTGCGAAGCATTTCCCCAGCTTTCAAGGAAAGCCTTTGGGAATGCAGCGTGCATGCGCTGTCCCCTTCCCACCCAAGGGTGCCATCTTGCTCAGTCTTTTTTTTCCCACGGAGCCCAACAGACATGAGTTCGTGTCACCCGGTAAAGTGATTATCTACTTTTTTTCATGGTTTTACCCGCCTCGGAGAAGGTCCCCCCCCCCCCCCCCCCCCCCCCCCCCCGGAGGATTCCCAGTTCTCGGATTTCGTGAGGGACATGGCCAAAGCTTTGGCCTTCCCCTCGGATGCCCAGAAGGAGCCTCGAGCCCAAGAGCTTGATGCACTCCAGTACGACTCCGCCTAAGGAGGCCTTTACTGTACCGGTTCCTCCGATGCTGGAACGGCTGCTCTTCCGCATGTGGGAGGCACCGGCCTCGGCGCCGGTTCTTAGCAAACGGGTCGATTCCATCTGTCGAGTCCGTAAGAGCCCTGGGTTCCAAAAGGCGCAGCTACTGCACCACTCCATGGTTGTGGAATCGGCCATGCATCGTCTGAAGAGTCAGAAGATGCACTCCTTGGTGTCTCCCGGCCGGGAGGCCCAGAACCTGGATGCCCTCGGTAGAAAATGCTACCAGGGCTCTATGCTGTCTTGCCGTGTCCAGACTTACCAGCTGTACATGGGCATGTACCTCCGAGACCTGGTGAAGGAAATTGCCGGGTTCTCAGCTGGCCTCTCCGAGGAACCTTTGCAGAGGTTCAAAGCTTTGTCATCGGGGATTCGAGAGTGCTCAAAGTTTATCTCTCGAGCAGCCTATGATGGCTTTGAGGCTTCATCCCAGGTAGCCGCGGCCGGCATCGGTGCATGCCGTCAGGCCTGGCTACAGTCATCATATCTTGAGCCATGGGTACAGGACAAGTTGGTTGATGTCCCTTGCCAAGGTGAGAACCTTTTTGTCAAACCCATGGCTGAAAAGGCTGCAGAAATCGAGACTGAGACTCTCACCAGGACAAGGCTGTCCAGAAAGACTTCTACCCCTTCTCAGAAAAAGAAGGGCTCGGGGAAGAAGACCTTTTTCCCGAGGAAGGGTACTGCCTACAAATCTTACCCTCATTTCCAGGCCTCTACAGCTCCCCAACAGGGTCAGCTGGCCAAGGGGCAGGGACACGGGCCCCGTAGGCAGAAAACCCCCAAGCCGCCAGCTCCGGCTCCTGCACATCAGGGAGCGGGGTTTTGACTCCCACTTCATAGCCTCTCCACAGCTGGCTCCACTCAGCACAGGAGGCCAGCTGATACTGTACGCCCACAGGTGGTCAGCCATAACAGGGGATACCTGGGTACTGAGCATAGTCCAGAAGGGCTACTTGCTTCACTTCAACCAGTTATCCCCCTCCTATTTTCCAGGGGAGCCTCCAAGACTCCCTCTTCACAGGAACCTCCTCCTTCAGGAGTTGGCAAGTCTTCTAAAGGAGCAGGCGGTGGAACCGGTGCCTCACCACCTGAAAGGGCAAGGCTTCTATTCCAGGTACTTTCTGGTACCAAAAAGGACAGGAGGCCTCCGGCCTATCCTAGACTTGCAAAATCTCAACAAGTTCCTGGAGAGGGAAAAGTTCAAGATGCTTACCCTTGGGATACTGCTGCCCTACCTCCAGCAGGGAGATTGGCTATGCTCCTTAGACCTAAAGGATGCTTATACTCACATCCTCGTTCATCCAGACCACAGACAATATCTCAGATTTGTAGTGGGAGGAAATCATTTTCAGTACAGGGTACTTCCATTTGGCCTAACCTCCGCTTCAAGGGTTTTCACCAAGTGCCTGGCGGTGGTGGCGGCGGCCTATCTCAGAAACCAGGGCATCTTTGTCTTCCCATACCTGGATGACTGGCTCGTCAGGGGGCAGTCTCCACAGGAGGCCGGACAAGCCAACCCTCGCACTGTATCTCTTCTCCAGCATCTAGGCTTTGTCATAAACTTCGCAAAGTCCACTTTGCTCCCCTCACAGAACATAGAGTTCATAGGGTCAAGACTAGATACCCTTCAGGCAAACTCCGCCAGACACTTCCTGAGGCTCTTAGGCCACATGGCATCCACGGTCCATGTAACTCCGAATTCCGGTCTGCACATGCAGCCTGCTCAGTGGTGCCTCAGAGCTCAGTGGGTGCAAGCCACAGGAGACTTAAGAGACAGAGTAAGGGTGTCCAAACTACTAGCGGACACCCTGTGGTGGTGGCTACATCTCCCAAACCTTGTCAGGGGAGTGCCTTTCCAAGTGCCTCCACACACACAGGTGCTGACAACCGATGCTTCCTTACAGGGTTGGGGGGCACATTGCCAGGGTGCATGCACTCAGGGCCTCTGGTCTCCTTGGGCGGCAACACAGCAGATCAATCTTTTGGAGTTGCGAGCTATCCGCTCAGCTGTACAGACTTTCTCTCATGTTCTCTCTCACCAGTATGTCTTCGTTCAGACAGACAATCAAGTGGCAATGTTCTATGTGAACAAGCAGGGAGGCACAGGATCCGGGCTTCTGTGTCAGGAAGCACAAGCTCTTTGCTCCCTGGCAGTCCATCAAGGCATGTTTTTCAAAGCAGTTTATCTACCTGGCCAGGAACAGGTTAAGCAGGATTCTACAGCCTAACGAATGGCACTTGAATCCACTAGTGGTCCAACAGATCTTTCTAAGATGGGGTCTTCCAAATATCGATCTCTTTGCGAATCCACTGAACCGGCAGCTGCCCAGGTTCTGTTCCAGAAAACCGCATCCTCTGAGAATAGCAGCAGATGCGTTTCTAATTTCTTGGTCTACAGGCCTACTGTATGCGTTTCCTCCCACGCCTCTAGTGGCCCGTACCTTGTTCAAGGTTCTTCAGGATAAGACCTCGGTGATTCTGGTAGCCCCCAGATGGCTGAGGCAGCTGTGGTTCCCACTTCTTCTGCAGTTGGCAGTGGACACTCCACTCTCTCTGGGGGTGCAACCCGATCTCCTGTCTCAGGACCAGGGATCTCTTCTGCACCCCAACCTCAAATCCCTCAATCTGATGGCCTGGCTGCTGAAAGGATAGTTCTAGCCCCCTTACTTCTACCTAAGGAAGTGGAAGAGGTGGTGTTGGCCTCTAGGAGGCAATTCACCCGGAAGTCTTATGCCCTCAAGTGGCGTAGGTTCTCCACCTGGTGTGCTCAGCGCCAGGAGGATCCTTTTTCGTGCCTGGTGCCGGTGGTGCTGCAGTATCTGCTTCACCTGTCAGACCTAGGCCTTAAATCCAACTCTGTTTAGGTTCACCTCAGTGCTCTATCGGCGCACCACTCACCGGTGGAGGGACAGTCTGTCAGGCCACCCCTTGGTGTCCCGCTTCCTCAGAGGCCTGTTTTTGCTCAAGCCTCCGGTTCGTCCACCAGCCAGTGAGTGGGATTTGAATGTGGTCATGCAGAACTTACTCGCCCACCGTTTGAGCCGATGGCTACCTGTCATTTACGATTCCTTTCTTGGAAGGTGGTGTTCTTGGTAGTTCTTACCTCGGCCAGGCATGTGAGGGAACTTCAAACTCTGGTTTTGGATAGACCATACACACGGTTCTATAGGAACAGAATGGTGTTACGGACTCATCCTAAGTTCCTTCCAAAGGTTGTCTCCTCCTTCCACCTCAATCAGGAGGTGGGTTTTCCAGCATTCTTTCCCAGGCTGCACGCCAGCCGGGCTGAAACAGTCTTGCATACCCTGGACTGTAGAAGGGCGTTGTCTTTTTACATAGACCGTACGCAGGGGCATCGAAGGGCTGCTCAGCTCTTCGTATCTTTTGACCCTAATAAACTTGGGTTACCTGTCTCCAAGCGTACATTGTCCTTTTGGATAGCAGATTGTATCACCTGGGCGTACAGGGCAGCCGGCCTCTCCTTGCAGGGTCGAGTCACGGCCCACCGTGTCAGGGCGAAAGCCACGTCAGTAGCTCATCTCCGCTCTGTTCCATTGGCAGACATCTGCCGGGCCGCTACTTGGTCTTCAAGCCAGACTTTTGTGGCCCATTACTGCCTCGAGAGGGAGTCCCGAAGGGGCAGTGCTTTTGGACAGGTGGTACTCCGTAATCTTTTTGAGGTTTAGGCAACTCCTAACCTCCGGCCCTTGTGTTGGGATACCGTACGGGGGCGTTTTCAGAGAAGATTCTTATCATGGATGCTGAGGCTCTAGAGGGAGCTAAATTTTTCAGCTTTGGGTTCCCAGTAGCCTAGAGCTGGAGAGTCCCATATATGAGGACTGACTGCCTGCTTGGTCCTGGAGAAAGAGTAGTTACTCGCCTGTAACAGGTGTTCTTCAGGAGCAGCAGGAATCAGTCCTCACGACCCTCCCTCCTCCCCTGGGAGTTGCAGTCATATACTTCATTTTTGTTTTTTGCTGTCTTTTAGCTATGTCATCAGACTGAGCAAGATGGCACCCTTAGGCGGGTAGGGGACCGCGCATGCACGCTGCATTCCCAAAGGCTTTCCTTGAAAGCTGGGGAAATGCTCCGCACAGGGGCGTCGACATCTCCCATATGTGAGGACTTATTCCTGCTGCTCCTGGAGAACACCTGTTACAGGTGAGTAACTACTCTTTCTTGTTCTACCAGGTAGGTCCTCCAGTACCACCACCACCTTTCGAAAGAGGGGCTGAAGTCCAACTCGGTCAGGGTCCACCTGAGCGCTATCTAGGCGCACCACCTTCCCATCCAGGGTAAACCCCTCTCGGGGCAGCCCCTTGTCTCTCGCTTCATGCGGGGCTTCTTACCTTCCAAGTCCCCCATCCAGCCACCACTGGCAGAGTGGGACCTGAACATCGTGCTGATGCAGCTTACGCGATCACCCTTTTACCCGATGGTGACGTGCTCGCTTTGATACCTCTCTTGGAAGGTAGTGTTCCTGGTGGCTCTGACCTCGACTTGGTGAGTCAGAGAACGCCAGGCCCTCATGGCTGAGGCTCCCTACACTAGGTTCTATGGGAAATTGGTGGTCCTCCGTACCCAACCCATGTTCCTACTGAAGGTGGTCTTGGACTTTCATCTCAATAAGGAGATAGTCTTGCCGACCATCTTTCCAAGACCGCATGCCGACCGGGCATCGGTGGTATTACATACACTCGACTGCAAGAGGGCTCTTGCCTTCTACCTGCAGCGAACCGACCGGCTCTTTGTCGCCTACGATCCCAATTGCCTGGGGCAGGCAGTCACCAAATGCACCATCTCCGTCTGGGTGGCAGACTGCATCGCTTTCGCTCAGGCAAAGGCTGGAGCCCCTCTGGATCGCCGAGTCACCATG
Source organism: Ichthyophis bannanicus (assembly GCA_033557465.1). NCBI lineage: Eukaryota > Metazoa > Chordata > Amphibia > Gymnophiona > Ichthyophiidae > Ichthyophis > Ichthyophis bannanicus. The sequence continues at coordinate 215,150,729 of CM066037.1, forward strand.
CACGGTGTCTGGGCCAAGGTGGCTTCGGTGGCTTCGCTGCACTCCGTGCCCCTGAAGAGACCTGCCAGTCTGCGACCTGGTCTTCTGTGAATACCTTTGCTTCGCACTACTGCCTGGAGAGGGAGTCCCACCAGGACAGTGCTTTTGGCCAGCCTGTACTCCGTAATCTGTCTGGGGTATAAGCAACTCCTGCCCTCCAACCCTTCTTCAACGCCTACCGAGAGCTTTACCCCGGAGACCCGAAGACTCTGGCTCTTCGGGCATCGACTTCTCCTCACGGCCTCGCGGAAGTGTATTTTGGGTTGCAGGTTTGGTAGCCTGTAGCTTGGGAGTCCTATAAGTGAAGGCTGACTTCCTGCTTGTTCCTGGAGAAAGCATAGTTACCTTTAACAGGTGTTCTCCAGGGACAGCAGGAATCGGTCCTCACTACCCTCCCACCTCCCCTGAAGAGTTGCTATTTTTGTCCTTCCCTTGCCATCTGCTTATTAGGGCTCTTGCTATGGGATCTGACTGAGCGAGATGGCACCCTTGGCCGGGAAGAGAACCACGCATGTGTGGCAGCAATCCCGAAGGCTTTCTTTGAAAGCTGGGGAATTGCTCCGCGCGGGCTTCATCGGTGCCAATGTCACCCATAAGTGAGGAGTGATTCCTGCTGTCCCTGAAGAACACCTGTTACATGTGAGTAACTACGCTTAAAAGCTGACTTCCTACACAGGTCCCAGACCTGTACTTCTAAGGTAATCTGTTAACAATTTTTTGTGTGCTTCACACAGCTCTTGGTTTGATAGAGAGGGAGCCTTTCAAATTGCCTTTTTGAACTGTCACTTGGCATGTTCACCTATTTAAAACAAATTCCCAAATCTCTTGCCTCCTAACTGGAAGGCCTCTTTGTAAAGGCTTCTAGAAACAGTTTCTTTCTTTCAACTCATGCTAAGCTATACTCTGATTTATATTAAAAGCTCCCTACTGATACTAGGCCCTGACTGAGTTTTAAATTTAAACTAAAAGCTCTGTTATCTGTGTGCCTCCCTGCATTTAGTTGTTCCTCTCTGAGATCTCTGCCTGGTGCTCCGGTTCTTGATGTTGGAATCCTTCGAGCCCTTGAAGTGGGCTACTCTGAAAGATCTGACCCTCAAGACTGTCTCTTTCTGGTAACAATCTTTTTGGCGAGACTTATCTCTGAGCTACAAGCCTTTTCATGCAGGGATCTTTACATCTCCAGGAACAAGCAGGAATGAGTCTTCACATTATGGGTACGTCGGTACCGCCGGAGCCTGCGCGGGAACGCTCCCCAGCATCCAATCAGAAAGCTTTTGGGAGCATCCCACAGCGCCTGCGTGCTGCCTTCCCGCCTTTCCAACTGTCTCTCCTCAGTTCTTTTTCTGCGGAGCCAGCAGGTCGTGTTCCTGTCACCACAGAAGAATTTCCTTATTTTTTCTTTATTTCTTTTCTGTCGCGTCTGCCTTCCTCGACGCTATACCGGTACCGCCGGTGCTTATTCTTTTCTTTAAAAAAAAAAAAAAAAAGACATTTTTTTTCCATTTCTTCTCTTCAAGTGTACTTCAGTTTTGGCCCAAAACCCTTTTCCTTAAATATGGAAAAGCCTGCCTCAGGATTTAAGAAGTGCACAAAATGTGGCGGTACTATCTCCGTCACCGACACCCATGATTGGTGTCTAAAGTGTTTAGGCCCTGACCATTCCATTACAGATTGTGTGTCCTGTTCCATGATGTCTAAGAGAGGTCGACAGAACCGAGCTGCCAAGCTCAGTACCCTGTTTCCCTCTGATGCAGCTTCGGTGGCATCGACGTCCTCCAGGGCTGCTTCTTCCTCACATGGATCTCAGGTAACTAAACATAAATCCAGCCGGTCCTCGAAGGGCAAATCTCCTTCTAAGCATCAAGATGCCTCTGGCCTTGCCCTCGAGGATTCTGCACTGGCAAAATTACCCCGGCGGGAGGCTTCGGCTTCTAAAGCATCATCATCGGGGTTCCAGGATGATCTAGATGGCGTGGCCTCAACAGATCTCCTGGTGCCATGCTCTGGGGTACCGGTGGCCTCCACCGGTACTGACTTCCAGGCATTGGCGGTGTCGATGGATCAGAGGATTCTGTCCATCAAACGCAGTCTGGTGGCTTTCCTTGTGGCATCGACGCCCGTGGTACCGCAACAGACTACTACGCCGGTACCGGCTCCGGTATCGCCATCGGTGCCGATTCCGGTACCGGTAGCATCGACATCAGCATCGGTGTCAGCTATGCCGGTACTCTGCCCTCTGCAGCCCTCCGGTACCGATACCCCGGTACCGGTGATTCCCGATACCGATCCCAGTCGGTACGGGTATCGGGCTTTGCAAGAGCATCCTGACAGATGATACTTCGATTCCTCGGATGATTCTGAGGATTCTGAAGAGTCTGTCGATGCAGCGATGCTTCTTCCACAGGAGGAGTCCTCTCCTAAACGACGGATGTCTCCTCCAGAGGACTTGTCTTTTCAAGACTTTATCAGAGAGGTGGCTCGGGGCCTCTCTATTACAGTAGCCCCAGAGGCAGAGCCTAGAGCTAAGGAGTTAGATATTCTACAATATCCTAAACCTCCTAAAGAGGCAGCTATCTTGCCTATTCATGAGATTCTGTATGATCTCATGTTAAGGATGTGGGAAGCACCTCTAACCACCTCTCCTCATTCTCGCAGGTTGGACACCATGTATCGTGTCCCTCCTTGTCCTGGTTTCCATAAAACTCAGCTTCCTCACCACTCTATTGTGGTTGAGTCTGCAATGAGAAAGATTAGAAGTGCTAAGAGACATGCCTCTAATCCTCCAGGACATGAATGTAGAACCCTGGATGCTTTTGGTAGAAGAGTCTTCCAAGCTTCCATGCTTGCTGCGAGAATTAATTCTTATAGTCTCTACATGGGAATGTTCTTAAAAGAAGTCAATGACCATTTGCTGACTTTAAGTCCTTTTATGTCGGACAGTAAAAGGCCAGAATTTCTCTCTGGGCTCAAACATGCCCAGGATATCTCCAAATTCTCCAACCGTGCAGCTTTCGACTCCTTTGAATGCGTAAGCAGAGCCTCAGCTATAGCTATAGGTGCACGTAGGATTGCTTGGCTTCAAGCATCTGATTTGGAGACCTGGGTCCAAGATGAATTGGGAAATATCCCTTGTACAGGTGAGGATCTGTTTGGTAAAGATTGGCAAGCAAAAGCCAATCAAATGGATGCTGAAAATTCTGCTTTGGATATGTATTTATTTATTTTATACACATTTATATACCGCATCTTCCAAAGTTCAGTTGCGGTTTACAGTGAACAATAGTTAACAAAGCAAGTTTGTTTTACAGGGAACGTCATATTATAACAGAACATATTTACAAGGAACATCATATTATATATAGAATATACAGTCTAAACAATGTGGGATAATACAGAACAGAATAAACTATATACAGTTTTATATATGTATTTATATACATGGAAGTGATAGGACATAAGCTGTGAAGTCATCATGATTGTGTGTCAATTGTGTGGGTTAGGGTTTTTGCTTGATGCAGATAGATACCTGTTTAACCTTTGTCTAAAGCAGGTTGTGAGTTATCTATGTTATAGTGTTTGGTGAACAAATAAGTTTTTAATTTTTTGCGGAGTTCCATGATCTCCGTTAGTGTTCGTAGCTCCTCTGGGAGGGAATTCCAGATCGTTGGGGCTATGTGGGAAAAGGCTCTGTTATTTGTTGATTTATGGGCTCTTGTATAATCTTTCGGGATCTTTAATCTGTTCAATTGTCCTTTTCTGTGTGTGGACTTAGATGGTTCTTTGTGTATTAAGTTACATAGCATAGTTGGGGCCATATCATATAAGGCCTTGAATGAAGTTATTATTGTTTTGTAGATTATTCTACTTTGAATTGGTAGCCAATGGAGAGAGGCTAGTATTGGTGATATGTGTTGGAGTGAGTTAATTTTCAATATGATTCTGGCCACTGCATTTTGCGCTAATTGCAATCGTTTGATGTTTTGTTTTGATATGCCTATTAGAATTAGATTGGCAAAGTCAAAATGTGGAGTTATGGTGGCCTGGATTATGTTGATAAAGTCTTGTGTAAATACTAGCGGACGAAGTTGTTTGAGGGTTTTGAGTTTGAAATAAATTTTCTTTATGGTATTGCTAATGTGTGTTTCCATCGTAAGGTGTATGTCTAGAATTACGCCTAGATATCTTATTTCGTTTTTATTTTAATTTCTTGGTTTTGAAGTCTTATGTGTGTTGGGGGGATATAGGATTTGTTCTTGGTCACGATTAGAACTTCAGTTTTAGTGTGGTTTATGTGGAGGTTTTGTGCTTTTAGCCAAGTAGTAATTTCATTATAACAGTCCAATAGGAGTTGTAGCGGTAGGTTGGGTATCGTGAATGGAATATACATCATAATATCGTCTGCGTATAGATGATATTTTACTCCAAATTTTTTGAAAATGTTGCAGACTGGTTTTATGTAGATATTAAAAAGCAGGGCTGATAGCGCTGAACCTTGTGGTAATCCAATTTCTTGTTTATATGTGGTTGAGTTTTGATTTCCAATTCTTACATTTTGCATTCTATTATCTAGGTAGGATGAGAACCATTTATGTACTGTAGAGTTTAAGCCTATTTGTCTCAAGCTATTGAGCATTATTGTGTGGTGTACGCTGTCAAACGCAGCTGATATATCAATGAAAAGTAGAATGAAGGCCTGTTTATTATTGTCAATTCCTCTTAGGAGCGTATCTATTAAAACTGTGAGGAGTGTTTCAACTCCATGGCGTGGCCGAAAGCCATACTGTTGCTCATCAAGAGGGTAAGATGAGTCTAGAAAGTCCTGTGTCTGTAATTGAACCACTTTTTCAATTATTTTAGCCAAGAATGGTATGCTTGAAATGGGTCTATATGATGCAGGTAAAGTTTTATCAAGTTTGCTGTTCTTGAGGATTGGCCGTATTTGTGCGTGTTTGAGTGATGGTGGGAGGTAGCCTTGGGTTAGTGAGAGGTTCACTATTGAGAGAATGTAGGGTATTTTTTTATCCATGTTACTGGACATGGATCTAGATATGAAGTTGTGGTGTTGAGACTGGTGATAATGTTTTTTAGTGTCTCTTTAGTTATGGGATGGAACTCAGACCATTCATCTTGTGACTGGTGTGATAAGTTGGTAATGTCTATAGACATTGACGGCATTTTTGCTTTGTTTTGATAATGGTGGGCTAAGGTTTGAACTGAGATGTCTGTAATTTCGCTGTCGGAGGTTTGAGGGTTGGTTAGATTTCTGACAATGGTGAATAACTCTCTTGGCCTTTTATATGATTTTGATAGTATTTTAGCATAATATTCTTTTTTTGTGCTGTCCAAGATTTCTTTGTATTTATTGAGGTGGTTATTGTATATTTCTTTGTGTATTGTCAATTTAGATTTGCGCCAGTTGTGTTCTAGTTTTCTCAGGTTCCGTTTCATTTGCTTTAGTGTATTGTTGAACCATGGTTTGGTATTAGTCTCAGAGTAAGTGATCTTTTTGTGTGTGTGATTAATTTTGGCTGCATTGTTGATAGTTTCATGCCAGTTTTTGACAGTGTCATCTAAATACGTTGCTGGTGATAAGAGGTGAGGGATTGTTAAATCAATAAATTCTTCATTGTTGAACTTTTTAAATCTTGTAGTTGGGACAAATCTGGATTGGTTGTTAGTGCTAGTGAGGGGATATGTAAGATTTAATTTGATGATGTAGTGATCAGACCAGGGTATCTGTGTACATTCAACTGAATTTGGGTTGATTAGTTTGAAGAGTGTATTAGGGAGAAAGACAAGATCGAGAGTTTCACCTTTGATGTGTGTAGAAGTGTTTATTATCTGATGATATTCCATGTCTGATATTGTGTCAAAGAATAGTTTAGCGTCCAGTGTTGGTAGAGAAGGAAGGTTAAAATCTCCTAGCATGATTATAGGGTGTTGTTCAGTGGAGGAGCTGAGGAGTTCAATAAAAGCGTCAAGGCAATCTGGGTTTTGGTCTGGGGGTCTATATACTAAACAGTTTCATGATACCAATTTTTATTAATAACGTATCTATGTTGTTGGAGATGTTTGATTGGATTGTTTTGGCACTTAGTACCTTTTTTGTCATCATTAATACACCTCCGCCTTTCCTATTGGTTCTATGTTTATAGAAAGTGCCATAGTCTTCAGGATAGACTATCCAAATCTACTGCTGTTCCTGCTAAGAAAAGGTTGTTCAAGAAAACACCTTTTTCTAAAAAGGGAAGATCCTATCCTGCTTATAGTCAGAGAGCATCTTCTGCAGCTCAGTTTCCTTCCAAACGTCAGCAATCCTCCAAACAGACCAAGGCAAAGCCTGCGAGGTCTGCTCCGGCCCAGCAATCTCAGCCCCCTCTGGGCCTTTGACTCTCTGCTAGAGAACTTAGCCTTCCTGGCTCTAGAAAGACCAGAGCCCTCCACTATCCCAGGAAGGTTATGTCACTTTGCTCCCAGATGGGGGCAAATCACAGCAGAGCATTGGACACACCATCATAAGAGAGGGGTACAAACTTCATTTTTCCAGCTTGCCCCCTCTCACAAGAGTGCACCAGTTCAATTCTCCAACCTCCCTCCTCAACCTGTTAGAGCAGGAGGTTGCCACTCTTCTAGCCCAAGGGGCGATAGAGGAAGTGCCTTCTCAACAACAGGGCACGGGGTTCTACTCCCCCTATTTTCTTATCCCAAAGAAAATAGGGGGCTTCAGACCCATTTTAGATCACAGAGAGTTGAACAGATTCCTAGTCAAAGAGAAATTCAAGATGGTTTCTCTAGGAACTCTGCTGCCATACCTTCACAGCCAGGATTGGCTTTGTTCTCTAGATCTCAAGGATGCGTACACTCATGTTCTCATCCATCCAACTCACAGAAGGTTCCTTCGGTTCCTTTTCCAGGAGAAGCAATATCAATACAGGGTGCTCTCCTTTGGCCTGGCCTCTGCACCAAGGGTGTTCACAAAATGCATGGCAGTGATTGCTGCTTTTCTACGCACCCTGGGAATATTTGTCTTCCCTTATCTGGACGACTGGCTCATTCGAGCTCCTACTCAGAGGCCAAGACTGCTCTAACCTGCACAATGCGTATCCTTGAATATTTAGGGCTGGTAATAAACATCCCAAAATTCAATTTGATCCCTACTCAGTCCCTGGAATTTATAGAGGCGCTACTGGATACCACAAGGGCAAGGGCCTATCTTCCCCAGGCCCGTTGCCTTCGCTTGATGCAGTTAGCTTCTCAAGCAGAGTCAAAACCCCTTCTAACTGCTCAAGAGATGTTACAGTTGCTAGGCCACATGGCATCCACCGTCCATGTGGTACCATATGCTCGCCTTCACATGAGAGCAGCTCAATGGACTTTATCCACCCAATGGACCCAGGCATTAGGCTGCCTGTCAGACAAAATAGCAAACACAAGTCGCCTCATTTTGTCCCTCCAGTGGTGGAAGTCCCCTCAGAACCTGTTGCTGGGGTGTCCTTTTCAACAGCCTCTAACCCAGGCAACTCTTACAACAGATGCTTCTCCAATGGGCTGGGGAGATCATCTTCAGGACCTCTCCACCCAGGGCATCTGGTCCCCACAGGAGACTTGTCTACATATCAGTCTCTTGGAACTCAGAGCAATCTTCCTTGCTCTGCGAGTTTTCCACACCCTGCTCAGCCACAAGACAGTCCTTGTCCACACGGACAATCAGGTAGCCATGTTCTATATAAACAAGCAGGGAGGAACTGGCTCTCTGTCGCTTTGCAACGAAGCTCTGCGACTGTGGGCCCTCGCCAGAGAGCATCACATTCATCTTCTGGCAGTCTATCTCCCAGGTGTTCAAAATTCTTGGGCAGACAGACTCAATCGAGTTCTGCTTCCACACGAGTGGTCCCTACATATGGACCAGGTATCCAAGATTTTTCAAATTTGGGGAACCCCGGACATAGACCTCTTTGCAAGTCCGTGGAATGCCAAACTTCCCCGGTTCTGTTCCAGAACTCCAGCTCAGGGGGCTCAGGCAAGGGATGCTTTCCTCCTTCACTGGGGTCAAGACTTCCTGTATGCCTTTCCACCCATTCCCCTAATTCCCAAAACCCTGTTCAAGCTTCAGAGAGACAGAGGCCACATGATTCTCATAGCTCCACATTGGCCACAGCAAGTGTGGTACCCTCTGCTTCTACATCTCTCTCAAGCTCCCTCCCTAGAGTTAGGGTCTGCTCCAGACCTCCTCTCTCAGGAGGATGGAAAGTTGTGGCATCCCAATCCCCAGTCTCTGCATCTCAGGGCTTGGTTGCTGAAGGCCTAGATCTCCAGGATCTTCCTCTTTCTCAGCAAGTGAAAGATGTTCTTTATGCTTCCAGAAAACCTTCCACTAGACGTTCTTATGCCTTCAAGTGGAAAAGGTTTACCATCTGGTGTTCTGGAAAGGGTCTTAACACCCGTTCCATACCTCTGGAATCGTTGCTGGAGTATCTTCTGCATCTGTCTAATGCAGACATTAAGACAAATTCAGTAAGAGTCCATCTGAGTGCTATTGCAGCTTCCCTCAAGCCTCTAAATGGACAACCTGTTTCCTCTCATCCCCTTGTAGCAAGGTTCATGAGAGGCCTCCTTTTAACAAAGCCTCCCATTAGGCCACCTCTGGTGTCATGGGATTTAAATTTGGTTCTTGGTCAGCTTATGCAGCCGCCTTTTGAAACCTTTAGCTACTACCTCCTTGAAATACCTTTCTTGGAAGGTTATCTTTCTCATTGAAATCACAAACGCACGCCGCATCAGTGAATTGCAAGCACTAGTAGCTAATCCACCTTGATACATGGTTCCATCATGACAAGGTGGTCCTTAGGACTAATCCACACTTTATGCCTAAGGTGGTCTCGCCTTTTCACCTCAACCAAGAGGTCTAACCTACCTGTCTTTTTTCCAGGGCCTCATGCATCAAGTGCAGAGAGGAACCTTCATACCCTGGACTGTAAAAGAGCTCTAGCTTTTTACTTAGAGGACACAACAACATAGGAAGTCTTCTCAACTCTTTGTTGCTTTTGATCCCTTCTCATTTGGGACAACCAGTCTCCAAGAGAACACTTTCCAACTGGATTGCCCAGTGTATTTCTTTCGCCTATCAGAGCAAGAACATCTCTCTGGAGGGCCATGTCACAGCTCACAATGTGAGAGCCATTGCAGCCTCAATGGCTCACTTGAACTCTGTGTCTATTAACGACATCTGTCGAGCAGCCACTTGGGCCTCGCTTCATACTTTCACAGCCCATTACTGTTTGGACAAGGACTCCCGCAGGGATGCCTTGTTTGGTCAGGCTGTTCTCAAACACCTGTTCCATACTTCAACTCCTACCCACCATCCTTCAGGGGATGCCAGAGATCCAGGTGGGGAAGTGCAGCCCTGTTCCAGGGACACACAACTTTGGGGCTCTCTCCCTGGCATCAAAAGCTAGGGAGTCCCCATATGTGAAGACTCATTCCTGCTTGTTCCTGGAGATAGCACAGTTACTTACCTGTAACAGGTGATCTCTGGGAACAGCAGGAATAAGTCTTCACAACCCACCCACCTCCCCTAGGAGTTGTCTCTCTCTCTCTCTCTCTCTCTTCCTTTCCCTCTCTCTCCCTCTTTGTCTGAGCTATAAAACTCAACTGAGGAGAGACAGTTGGAAAGGCGGGAAGGCAGCACGCAGGTGCTGTGGGATGCTCCCAAAAGCTTTCTGATTGGACGCTGGGGAGCGTTCCTGCGCAGGCTCCGTCGGTACCGACGTACCCATATGTGAAGACTTATTCCTGCTGTTCCCAGAGATCACCTGTTACAGGTAAGTAACTGTGCTTTATCCTCGAAGGAGATTGTATGCATTCGGCCTGTTTCTGCCTTCTATGTGAATCAAGTAGTCTTTTTGCCCTCCTTTTCTAAGGTAATTATAACAACCCTCCACTCTAATATACATCAATACCCCACAATTTGAGTGAATATATGGTGACTGAAAACAAACTCCAACTCTTCACAATGTTTTTTTGTCTGAAGTTTTTGCCTTGAGAGATTACTCCACCCTGAAGCGTAACATCCCTTTTAATCAATAATGTGGTACCCTAACCACTCAGTAAAATATTGTGAAATAATTGCACTCTTTATCAGCACTATGTCACAATATAACGCTCTCTTCTATCGAGCCAGGGGATCTCCTCTTAACTTCCAGAAAATCCCCACAGCCCCATCAAAATTCTGCAGATAACATTGATGGGGCTGTGGGGATTTTCTGGAAGTTAAGAAGAGATCCCCTGGCTCGATAGAAGAGAGCTTTATATTGTGACATAGTGCTGATAAAGAGTGCAATTATTTCACAATATTTTACTATCCTCCGGTAACAAATTCCAGAGTTTGATTACACGTTGAGTGAAAAAATATTTTCTTTTATTAGTCTTAAATAGGTTACCCTGTAGCTTCATTGCATGTCCCCTAGTCTTTCTATATTCTGATAATGTAAACAATCGATCTATGTTTACCCGTTGTACTCCATTCATTAATTTATAGACCTCTATCATATCTCCCCTCAGCCGTCTCTTTTCCAGGTTGAAGAGCCCTAACATTTTTAGCCTCTCTTCATAGGAGTAGCCTTCCATCCCCTTTACCATTTTGGTGGCTCTTCTCTGTACCTTTTCTAATAACGCTATATCCTTTTTAAGATAAGGCGACCAGAATTGCACACAATATTCAAGGTGCAGTCGCACCATGGAACGATACAGAGGCATTATAATATCTTTTGTTTTATTTTCCATTCCTTTCCTTATCATACCTAGCATTCTATTTGCTCTCTTGGCCGCTGCTGCACACTGGGCCGAGGGTTTTAACATGGTATTCACAATGACGCCTAAATCTTTTTCCTGTGTGGTAGTTCCTAATGTGGAACCTTGCATCGTGTAACCATAGTTTGGGTTGTTCTTCCCTAGGTGCATAACCTTGCACTTGTCCACATTAAATTTCATCTGCCATTTTGATGCCCTTTCTTCCAATTTATCAAGATCCTCTTGCAATTTTCCACAATCCTCTTGGGTTTTAACAACTTTAAATAGTTTTGTGTCATCTGCAAATTTGATAACCTCACTCGTTATTCCACTTTCCAGGTCATTTATGAATATGTCAAAAAGCAGCGGATCCAGCACAGATCCCTGGGGTACACCACTATTCACCTTTCTCCATTGGGAAAATTGGCCATTTAGCCCTACCCTCTGCTTTCTATCTTTTAACCAGTTCCTTATCCACAATAGTACACTGCCTCCTATCCCATGACTCTTTAGTTTTGCCAAAAGTCTCTGATGAGGGACCTTGTCAAAGGCTTTCTGAAAGTCCAGATACACAGTATCAACCGACTCACCTTTGTCCACCTGATTATTCACTCCTTCAAAAAAACATAACAGATTAGTAAGACAAGATCTTCCTTGTCTAAAGCCATGTTGGCTGTCTCCCATTAGGTCATGACTATCTACATGCTGAGTAATTTTATTCTTTATGATGGTTTCTACCATTTTTCCCGGTACTGACGTCAGGCTCACCGGTCTGTAGTTCCCCGGATCACCCCTGGAACCCTTTTTAAAAATTGGTGTTACATTGGCGATCCTCCAATCTTCAGGTATTAGAGATGATCTTAATGATAGTTCACAGATTACTAATAGGTCTGCAATCTCATATTTCAGTTCTTTCAACACCCTTGGATGTATACCATCTGGCCCAGGTGATTTGCTACTCTTCAGTTTATCTAATAGTTGTAATACATCTTCCCAATGTATCGATATTTCCTTCAATTCTTCCGCACTTTTAAATACCACGTCAGTCATGGGTAACATCCCTACATCTTCCTCAGTAAAGACCGAAGCAAAGAATTCATTCAGTCTCTCCGCTATCGCCTTGTCGCCTCTTAGTGCTCCTTTAACCCCTTTATCATCTAATAGTCCAGTTGACTCTCTCACAGGTTTTTGGCTACGAATGTACTTGAAAAAGTCTTTATTACGTGTTTTTGCTTCCGTAGCAAGTTTCTTCTCAAATTCTCGCTTTGCCTGCCTTATCAATGCCTTGCATTTAACTTGCCAGTGCTTGTGCTTTTCCAGTTTTCATCATTTGGCTCTTTTTTCCATTTTCTGAAAGATGCTTTTTTTGGCAACAACAGCCTCTCTGACCTCACCTTTAAACCATGCTAGTAGTTTTTGGACTTCCTTCCACTTTTCTTAATGCATGGAATACAGCTGGTCTGGGCTTCCAAGATAGTATTTTTAAACAACACCCAAGCTTGATGTAAGTCTTTAACCTTTGCAACTGCTCCTTTTAGTTTTTTCTTAACTGTTTTCCTCATTTTATCATAGTCTCCCTTTCGAAAGTTAAAAGGTAGTACTGTGGATTTCCTTACTATCCCTCCTCCACTAATTAAATCAAAGACGATCATGCTATGATCACTATTGCCAAGTGGCCCCAACAACCTTATCTCTTGCACTAGATCGGGTGTTCCACTAAGGACTAGGTCTAATATGGCTTCCCCTCTCGTCGGTTCATGAACCAGCTGCTCCAAGAAGCAGTCATTTATTTCATCTAGGAACTTTATCTCCCTAGCATGTCCTGACGTGACAGTGACCCAGTCGATACCGGGGTAATTGAAATCACCCATTATTATTACTGTGCTGTAACTTTTGTTAGCTTCCTTTATTCCTTTGAGCATTTCATCATCCATTTGGTCATTCTGGCCAGGCGGTCGATAGTACACCCCCACTGCCATCGCTTTCCCCCTTTTACATGGAATTTCAATCCATATAGATTCTACAGCAGATTTTGTTTCCTGCAAAACTTTAATCCTTTCTGACTCAATGCCCCCTCTAACATAGAGAGCAACCTCTCCACCAATTTGATCAGCTCTATCATTACGATATAGTTTGTACCCAGGTATCACAGTGTCCCACTGGTTGTCCTCCTTCCACCATGTCTCTGATATTCCAATCATATCTAACCTTTCATTTAGTGCTATATATTCTAACTCTCCCATCTTATGTTTTAGACTTCTAGCATTTGCATACAAGCATTTTAGAGACTGTATTTTATTCATATTAATTTGGCTATTGTTGGACATGGGTAATTTGTGATCTTTAAGCTCTGTCTGCTCCATACTTGAGGGCATTTGGGCTACTTTACTCTTTTTTGGAGCCTCTCTGCTTTTGGTAGTATCCTTCAAGGATACCTTCTTCCGAACCATATGCTCTTGAGCGACTGTTGGCTTTCCCCTATTATCTAGTTTAAAAGCTGCTCTATCTCCTTTTTAACTAAGGAGTTTGATTGCCTCTGCGTATCTGTTGCAGAACCGACTGGTTCTGAAAGATTGGCATACGCATTCTACTTGGGCTCGTAGTGTAGCTCGATGTCCCCCTCAGACATTTGTCGGGCAGAAATATGGGCATCACTTTCCATTTTTGTCAAGCACTACTGCTTGCATGTCCATGCTCAGGCGTACATGGCCTTTGGCTCAGAGTGGAGGAGTGGCCTAGTGGTTGGGGCAAGGTACTACAGGCCGGAAGGTTGGTGGTTCAAATCCCACTAGAGGACAGCAACCTTGGGCCGGAAGGACTGGGGTTTCTAGTCCCGCAGGTGCTGCTTGTGGTCTTGGGCAAGCCACTTAATCCTCCATTGCCCATGTTCCCTGTAAGTATTAGTGTATGTGTCTCATATCCCCTCGTGTTAAATGTATCCCCCAACCGCTTTGGCCCGGTGAAAAGCGGGATATAAATGCAGCTAAATAAATAAATAAATGTCGTGAAAACTACCATGTCGTCTTTCTGCCCAGTGGTGGTGTAGCTTTGGTATATCCCACTTATCTGGACTGGTCTAGCAGGACAATATGGAAGGTGATATTTTACTTACCAGATAATGTCCTTTCTCTGGAAAGAAGCAGGAAGTCAGTCCTCGCATATGGGCGACATCTGCACTGACGGAGCCCTCGCGGAAGCATCTCCCCAGCTTTCAAAGAAAGCCTTTGGAGATGCTACCACGCATGTGTGGTCCCCTTCCCGCCCAAGGGTGCCATCTTGCCTCAGTCTACTTTTATCCGTGGAGCCCACCAGACGTCTGCCTGTTTCCTCCGGAAAATGTATCCGTTTTTTGAGTTTTTTACTCTTCTTCTCTGTTATTACACCAGTACTCTTTCCGCTCCTGAACATGCTACCTTGGCATTGCTTCTCAAATCCATTTAAAAATTTTTCTTTGTTCCTCTGTGCGGTTCACACCTTTTTTACTGCTTGCAAAGCCTTGGGTCTTTGACCTAGCTGGGGCCCTTTTTCCTTCCATGGTCTCTAGTGGCTTCAAGAAGTGTGATTAGTGCTTGAGGGTTATGTCCGTCACTGATATGCACGACTGCTGCCTCCATTGCCTTGGGCCACCCCACGACCCAGTGGACTGTGCAAGAAAATGTCATCCAAGGCCCTCAAGAGCCGTCAGCAGCAGCACGGCAAGTTCTTCAGAGAGTCTCCATTGACATCATGCTCTGCCGCCTCTGGCTCCCGTGGTGACTCCGCAGGCCCTGAGCAAGGTCACGGGTCCTCCGAGCAGAGCTCCCTGGTTGGGAAACACAAGAAGAAAAAGAAACCCTCGTGGGCCATATCTGTGGACCGATTTGGGAAGGTGCATAAGTCTCTAACCAGATCCTGCAGTCCACACCACTCGTCTGAATGCACAGAGCCGCCTACCAAGGCCGCCTGAAAAGAATCCTCTAGTGATCAGCCTCAGACCCCCAAGGCCATCCTTATTGAGGACTCCCCTTCAGGGGAGATGTCTAAGGCGCTGGTATTTGCCACTGAGTCTGAGGAGGACCGTCGCACAGAGGAGCTCAAGATCCTCCAGAACAAGGCCTTGCTGAGGGAAGCACTGACGGTACCCATCCTATCCATCCTGGAACGGCTGCTTCTCCACATGTGGGAAACACCGGCATCAGTGCCCATTGTGAGCCCCCGGGCTTCCAGAAAGCACAGTTCCTGCATAACTCCATGGTGGTGGAATCGACTATGCATCGGCTCAAGATCCTAAAGACACACTCCTCGGTGCCTTTGGGTAGGGAGACTCACATCCTGGATGCCCGCATTCTGGACGCCCTCGGCAGAAAGTGCTACCATGGCTTAATGCTCATCGGCCAGATCCAGGCATACCAGCTGTACCTGGGCATATACAGTGGTGTGCAAAAGTCTGGAATCACTTGTAAATTTGACGTTTTTTCAACTTCGTGACCTTATATCTTAATTTCTTATCTCCAGGAATAAGCAGGAATGTAGTCTTCACATATGGGTATCGTCGGTACCAACGGAGCCTGTGCGGGAACGCTCCCCAGCGTCCAATTAGAAAGCTTTTGGGAGCATCCCACAGCGCCTGCATGCTGCCTTCCCGCCTTTCCCAACTGCCTCTCTCCAGTTCTTTGTTTTCTGTGGAGCCAGCAGGTCGTTTTCCTGTCACCACAGAAATTATCCCATATTTTTCATTCTTTTTTGTGGTAGCGTCTGCCTTCCTCGACGCTATACCGGTACCGCCGGTTCGTTCTTTCTTCTTATATAAAAATGTTTTTATAAAATTCTAATCTTTTATCTGGATTTTCCAGCCTTTTTTCTCTCGGGTGCCACACGCCATTTTGGGCACTAGGCCCAATTTTTCCTCAACATGGAAAAACCCGCTTCGGGTTTTAAAAAGTGTTCCAAGTGTGGCGGTACCATCTCCGTCACCGACACTCACGAGTGGTGCCTCAAATGTTTAGGTCCTGACCACTCCATCTTGGAGTGTGTTGCCTGTGGGATGATGTCGAAGAGGGGTCGGCAGAACCGAGCTGCTAAGCTTAGCACTCTATTTCCCTCCGATGCAGCATCCGTGGCATCGACGTCTTCCAGGGCTTCGTCTTCCTCCCATGGATCTCAAGTAGACAAACATAAATCTGGCCGGTCCTCAAAAGGTAGATCTCCTTCCAAGCATTGAGATGCCTCTGGCGTTGACCTTGAGGGACTTGTACCGGCAAAATTGCCCCGGCGGGAGGCTTCGGCTTCCAAAGCACTATCGGGGCTCCAGAATGTTCTCGAGGCCTCAACCTCGGCAGAACTACTGGTGCCATGCTCTGGGGTACCAGCCGCTTCGTCTGGTACCGACACCCAGGCATCGGCAGCGTCAATTGACCAGAGATTCCTGGCTATTGAGCGCAGTCTGGCGGCTCTCCTTGCGGCATCGGTGCCTTCGGGACCGCTTCAGACAGTTCAACCGGTACCGACTCCGGCTGCGATATCGGTACCAGTACCGACAGCATCGACATCGGCGAATATGCTACCAACACCGAGTCATGCTATTTCCTCCGGTATTGACAGGCCGGTACCGGACCCCTCTGGTACCGACTTCGATCGGTATCGTGCTTTACAAGAGCACCCCGACAGAAGATATTTTGAATCCTCCGATGACTCTGAGGACTCTGACAGCTCTGTCGATGCCGGAGTACTTCTCTCTGAGGAGCCGCCTTTCCCTAAACGTAGGATGTCTCTTCCAGAGGATATATCCTTTCAGGATTTTATCAGGGAGGTGGCTAGGGGTCTTTCCATCACAGTGGCTCCTGAAATAGAGCCCAGAGCAAAGGAGTTGGAGGTTTTACAATATCCTAAAGCTCCCAAGGAAGCGGCTACTTTGCCTATTCATGAGATCTTGCATGATCTCATGTTAAGAATGTGGGAAACACCTCTTACTACCTCTCCTCATTCCCGTAGGCTGGATACCATGTATCGAGTATCTCCTTGTCCTGGATTTCAAAAAACTCAGTTGCCACACCACTCCATAGTGGTGGAGTCAGCTATGAGAAGGATCAAGAGTGCAAAGAGACATGCATCTAATCCTCCAGGACGTTAATGTAGGACTCTTGATGCCTTTGGGCGTCGAACATTCCAGGCCTCTATGCTTTCTGCCAGGATTAGTTCCTACATCTTATGCATGGGAATGTTCCTTAAGGAGGTTACAGGAGATCTCGCACTTATGAACCCTCTCCTTCCTGATGATAAGAGGCAGGATTATCTTACACTTGTCAAACATGCCCAGGATGTTTCCAAGTTTGTTAATCGTGCAGCTTTTGACTGCTTTGAGTGCATAAGCAGAACCTCTGCCAGTGCCATAGGTGCTCATAGGATTGCCTGGCTCCAGGCATCTGACTTAGAACTCTGGGTACAGGACAACCGGGGGAATATCCCTTGTACAGGTGAAAATCTCTTTGGCAAAAATTGGCAAGAGAAAGCTAATGAGATGGATGCTGATAACACCACTTTGGATAGGCTATCCAAGGCTATAGCTGATCCTGCAAGGAGAAAATCCTACAAGAAGCCATTCTTCTCTAAAAAGAAGAGGTTTTATCCCTCCTATATTCAGCAGGTGCATTCTGCAGGTCAGTCCACCCGAAAGGGACAGCAGCCCCCAAAGCAAAGGAAATCAAAGACTGCTAAGCCTCAACCAGCCCAGCAGACTCAGCCTCCACAGGAGCTTTGACTCTCATCTAGAGAACCTGGCCTTCCTGGCCCTGAACGGGCCAGAGCCTTCCACCATCCCAGGAAGGTTGTGTCATTTTGCCCCCAGATGGGGGCAGATGACAGCAGAAGAATGGACTCTTTCCATTGTAAGAGAGGGGTAGAAGCTTCATTTCTTCAACATGCCCCCTCCTACGGTGTTAAGACAGTTCAATTCTCAGGCTTCTCTCAACACTCAGTTGAGTCAAGAGGTCAGTTTACTTCTTGCCCATGGGGCAATAGAAGACGTACCCATTTCCAAACAGGGTGCAGGGTTTTACTCCCCTTATTTCCTTATTCCAAAGAAAACACGGGGACACAGACCCATTTTAGACCTCAGAGAACTGAACAAATTCCTGTTCAAAGAGAGATTCAAGATGATTTCTCTGGGAACTCTGCTGCCATACCTTCAGAGTCAGGATTGGCTTTGTTCTCTAGATTTCAAGGATGCATACACTCATGTTCTCATCCATCCAACTCACCGAAGGTTCCTTCGCTTCCTGTTTCAAAGAAAGCACTACCAATACAGGGTGCTTCCTTGTGGCCTGGCCTCAGCACCATGGGTGTTTACGAAATGCATGGCTGTAGTGGCAGCATTTCTTCGCACTCTAGGAATATTCGTCTTCCCCTACTTAGACAACTGGCTCATTCGAGCCCATCAGAGTCAGAGGCCAGAATTTCCCTATCTTGCACAATGCGTATCCTTCAGTATTTGGGCCTGGTCATAAACATCCCAAAATCCAGCCTAACTCCCACTCAATCTCTAGAGTTTATAGGAGCTTTGCTGGACACCAGAAAAGCAAGGGCCTATCTTCCACAGGCCCGCTACCTTCGCATTGTGCAGTTAGCCTCCCAGGCAGTGTTAAAAACTCATCTCACTGCTCGGGAGATGTTACAACTACTAGGCCACATGGCATCTACCGTGCACATGGTTCCCTATACTCGCCTCCATATGAGAGCAGCCCAACGAGGTTCCGTCATAATAAGGTAGTCCTTAGGATTCATCCACACTTTATGCCAAAGGTGGTCTCACCTTTTCATTTAAACCAGGCGGTTTACCTGCCTATTTTTTCTAAGGCCTCATGCTTCATATGCAGAAAGGAATCTTCATACTTTGGACTGTAAAAGAGCACTTGCCTTATCTCCAGGAACAAGCAGGAATGTAGTCTTTGCATATGGGTATCGTCGGTACCGACGGAGCCTCCGTGGGAACGCTCCCCAGCGTCCAATTAGAAAGCTTTTGGGAGCATTCCACAGCGCCTGCGTGCTGCCTTCCCACCTTTCCCAACTGCCTCTCTCCAGTTCTTCGTTTTCCGCGGAGCCAGCAGGTCGTCGTTCCTGTCACCGCAGAAAATTCTTCCTTGTTACTTTCTTTATTGTGGTCGCGTCTGCCTTCTTCGACGCTTTACCGGTACCGCCGGTTCTTCTTTCTTTATTTCTGTTCTTTACAAAAGAATATATGTGTGTGTGTGTATATATGTATATATAATACTTAGTTCTTTTTTTCCCCTTTTTCCCAGGTGCATGCGCCATTTTGGGCCTTAGGCCCAAAACCTTTCCTACCATGGAGAAACCTCCTTCAGGTTTCAAAAAGTGCACCAAGTGTGGCGGTACCATCTCCCATCATGAATGGTGTCTAAAATGTTTAGGGCCTGACCACTCCATCACGGCTTGTATGTCCTGTGCCATGATGTCCAAAAAAGGTTGGCAGAATCGAGCTGCTAAGCTCAGTACCCTGTTTCCCTCTGATGCAGCTTCAGTGGCATCGACGTCTTCCAGGGCTTCCTCTTCCTCCCGTGGATCTCAGGTAACTAAACATAAGTGCAGCCGGTCCTCAAAGGGTAGATCTCCTTCTGATCATTGAGATGCCTCTGGCGTTGCCTTTGAGGATTTTGCACCGGCAAAATTGCCCCGGCGGGAGGCTTCGGCTTCCAAAGCATTATCGGGGCTCCAAGATGTTCTCGAGGCCTCGACCTCGGCAGAACTACTGGTGCCATGCTCTGGGGTACCTGCTGTCTTCTCCGGTACCGACATCCAGGCATCGGCAGTGTCGATAGACCAGAGGTTCCTGGCTATTGAACGCATTCTGGCGGCTCTCCTTGCGGCATCGACACCCTTGGAACCGTGTCAGACAGTTCAGCCGATACCGGCACCGACTCCGGCACCAGTATCGGTACCGGTACCGATGGCATCGACATCGGTGTCCGCATTGCCGGCACCCAGTCACCCGATGCCCTCCGGTACCGATTCCCCCCGGTACCGACTTCGGTCGGTACGGATATCGGGCTCTACAAGAGCATCTGGACAGAAGGTACTTCGAATCCTCAGAGGAATCTGAGGATTCCGATAATTCTGTCGATACCGGAGCACTTCTTCCAGAGGAACCCTGCTCCCCTAAACGCAGGATGTCTCCTCCAGAGGATATCTCCTTCCAGGATTTCATCAGGGAGGTGGCTCGGGGTCTCTCCATTACTGTGGCTCCTGAAACAGAGCCCAGAGCAAAGGAGTTGGAAATTTTACAATATCCCAAAGCTCCTAAGAAGGCGGCTACTTTGCCCATCCATGAGATCTAGCATGATCTCATGCTAAGAATGTGGGACATCCCTCTTACCACCTCTCCTCATTCTCGTAGACTTGACACTATGTATCGTGTCCCTCCTTGTCCTGGTTTATCACCCCACTCTATTGTAGTGGAATCAGCTATGAGAAGGATCAAGAGTGCAAAGAGGCATGCCTCTAATCCCCCAGGACGTGAGTGCAGAACTTTGGATGCTTTTGGAAGTCGTACTTTCCAAGCTTCCATGCTTTCTGCCAGGATCAGTTCCTATATTTTATATATGGGAATGTTCCTGAAGGAAATCACAGGAGATTTAGAGGTTTTGAGTCCTCTTCTTCCTGAGGATAGGAGACAGGATTTTCTCACATTGGTCAAACATGCCCAGGATGTTTCCAAATTTGTAAACTGTGCAGCTTTTGACTGTTTTGAGTGCATAAGCAGAACCTCTGCCATTGCCATAGGTGCTTATGGTGCATGTAGAATTGCCTGGCTCCAGGCATCTGATTTGGAGCTCTGGGTACAAGACAAATTGGGCAATATTCCTTGTACTGGTGAGAACCTGTTTGGCAAAGATTGGCAGGAAAAGGCCAATGAGTTGGATGCTGACAACTCCACCTTGGACAGATTATCCAAGGGCACAGCTGATCCTGCAAAAAAGAAATCTTTCAAAAAAAACATTCTTTTCCAAAATGAAAAGGTTTTATCCTGCTTATTCCCAGCAGGGACGCTCTGCAGGTCAACCTGTCCGGAAGGGTCAGCAACCATCCAAGCAAAGAAAAGCAAAGACTGCTAAGCCTCAGCCTCCTAAGCAGTCTCAGCCTCCACAAGGCCTTTGACTTGCATCTAGAGAACTTAGCTTTCCTGGCTCTCATTGGGCCAGAGCCTTACACCATTCCAGGAAGGTTGTGTCACTTTGCCCCAAGATGGGGGCAGATAACAGCAGAGCATTGGACACTCCATCTTAAAAGAGGGGTACAAGCTTCATTTCTTGAGCATGCCCCCTCCCACAATAGTAAAACAGTTCAATTCTCAGACCTCTCTCGTCAACTTGTTAGATCAAGAGGTCTCCATGCTTCTTGCCCAAGGGGCAATAGAAGTACCCATTCTTCAACAGGGTACAGGGTTTTACTCCCCCTATTTTCTTATCCCAAAGAAAACAGGAGGTCACAGACCTATTTTAGACCTCAGAGAATTGAACAAATTCCTGTTCAAGGAGAAATTCAAAATGGTTTCTCTAGGAACTCTGCTGCCATACCTTCAGAGTCAGGATTGGCTATGTTCTCTAGATCTCAAAGGATGCATACACTCATGTTCTCATCCATCCATCTCACAGGAAGTTCCTTCGGTTCCTTTTTCAAGGGAAGCACTACCAATACAAGGTGCTCCCGTTTGGCCTGGCCTCAGCTCCAAGGGTGTTCACAAAATGCATGGCTGTAGTAGCAGCATTTCTCCGCACTCTAGGTATATTCGTCTTCCCCTACTTAGACGATTGGCTCATTCGAGCCCCATCAGAATCAGAAGCCAGGATAGCTCTATCTTGCACAATGCGTATCCTTCAGTATTTGGGTCTAGTCATAAACATCCCAAACTCCAGCCTTACTCCCACTCAGTCTCTAGAGTTCATAGGAGCTGTGCTGGATACCAGAAAGGCAAGGGCCTATCTCCCTCAGAACTGTTGCCTTCACATGGTGCAGTTAGCTGCTTAAGCAGTGCTACAGTCCCATCTCACTGCTCGAGAAATGTTACAACTACTAGGCCACATGGCTTCTACTTTGCATGTGGTTCCTTATGCTCGCCTCCATATGAAAGCCGCTCAGTGGACTTTATCCACCCTGTGGACCCAGGCATCAGGGTGCCTGTCAGACAAAATCGTAAACACAAATCGCCTTATTTTGTCTCTTCAATGGTGGCAGTCCACTCAAAACCTGTTGCTGGGGTCCCCGTTCCAACAACCCTTACCCCAAGCAACTCTCACAACAGATGCTTCTCAAATGGGTTGGGGAGCTCATCTACAAGACCTCTCCACCCAAGGCACTTGGACTCCACAGGAGACTCATCTACATATCAATCTCTTAGAGCTCAGAGCAATTTTTCTTGCTCTTCGAGTGTTCCATTCTCTGCTCAGCTGCAAGACAGTCCTTATTCACACAGACAACCAGGTAGCCATGTTCTATGTGAACAAGCAGGGAGGAACAGGCTCTCTGTCGCTCTGCAACGAAGCTTTGCGACTATGGGCTCTCGCCAGAGAGCATCAGATTCATCTCCTGGCAGTGTATCTTCCAGGCATACAAAACTCTTGGGCGGACAGATTCAGTCGAGTTCTGCTTCCACATGAATGGTCTCTACATGTAGACCAGGTTGCCAAGATTTTTCAAATTTGGGGAACCCTGGACATAGACCTTTTTGCAAGTCCGTTGAATGCCAAACTTCCCCGGTTCTGTTCCAGAATTCCGGCTCAGGGCTCTCAGGCCAGGGATGCTTTCCTCCTTTACTGGAGTCAAGACTTCCTGTATGCCTTTCCACCCATTGCCCTAATTCCCAAAACACTATTCAAGCTTCAGAGAGACAGAGGCCATATGATTCTCATAGCTCCACATTGGCCACGGCAGGTGTGGTACCCTCTGCTTCTACATCTCTCTCAAGCTCCCTCCCTGGAGTTAGGGTCTGCTCCAGATCTCCTGTCTCAGGAGAATGGAATGTTATGGCATCCCAATCCCCAGTCTCTGCATCTCAGGGCTTGGTTGCTGAAGGCCTAGATCTTCATGATCTTAACCTTCCTCAGCCAGTAAAGGATATCCTTTATGCTTCCAGGAAGCTTTCCACAAGGCGCTCTTATGCTTTCAAGTGGAAAAGGTTTACCATATGGTGTTCACAGAAGGGTCTTAACCCCCTTGTGATACCTCTGGAATCATTACTGGAGTATCTCCTTCATTTATCCAATGCAGGACTTAAGACTAACTCAGTGAGAGTCCATTTGAGTGGTATTGCAGCTTCCTTCAAGCCCCTAAATGGACAACCTATTTCTTCCCATCCTCTTATAGCAAGATTTATGAGAAGCCTTCTGCTAACTAAGCTTCCCATTAGGCCACCACCTGTGGCATGGGACTTAAACTTGGTTCTTGGTCAGCTCATGAAGCCACCTTTCGAACCCTTAGCTACTACCTCCTTGAAATTTCTTTCTTGGAAGGTTATCTTTCTCATTGCAATCACATCAGCATGTCACATCTTTGAGTTGCAAGCACTAGTGGCTGATCCACCTTATACAAGGTTCCATCATGACAAGGTAGTCCTTAGGACTCATCCACACTTTATGCCTAAGGTGGTCTCGCTTTTTCATCTAAACCAAGCGGTCTACCTACCTGTGTTCTTTCCAAGGCCTCATGCATCAAATGCAGAAAGGAATCTTCATACCTTGGACTGTAAAAGAGTTTTAGCCTTTTACTTACAAAGAACACAGCAATATAGAAAGTCCTCTCAGCTCTTTGTTGCTTTTGATCCTTCTCATTTGGGACTTCCAGTCTCCAAGAGAACACTGTCAAACTGGATTGCTCAGTGTATTTCCTTTGCCTCTTGGAGTAAGAATCTTCCTCTGGAGGGCCATGTAACAGCTCACAATGTGAGAGCAATGGCAGCTTCAATGGCTCATCTACACTCCGTGTCTATCAACGACATCTGTCGAGCAGCCACCTGGGCCTCGGTTCATACCTTCACAGCCCATTACTGCTTGGACAAGGACTCCCGCCGGGATGCCTTGTTTGGTCAGGCTGTTCTCCAACACCTGTTCCATACCTAATCAACTCCTACCCACCATCCCTGGTTGGATGCCAGAGATCCATGGGGGAAGTGGAGCCCTTTTTCAGGGACACACAACTTTTGGGTTCTTTCCCTGGCATCTAAAGTCCCCATATGTGAAGACTACATTCCTGCTTGTTCCTGGAGATAGCATAGTTACTCACCTGTAACAAGTGATCTCCGGGAGCAGCAGGAATTTAGTCTTCACAACCCACCCACCTCCCCTAGGAGTTGTATCTCTCTATCTCTTTCCTTTCCCTCTCTCTCTCTTTGTCTCAGCTTTAAAACTCAACTGGAGAGAGGCAGTTGGGAAAGGCGGGAAGGCAGCACACAGGCGCTGTGGGATGCTCCCAAAAGCTTTCTAATTGGACGCTGGGGAGCGTTCCCGCGCAGGCTCTGTCAGTACCGACGATACCCATATGTGAAGACTAAATTCCTGCTGTTCCTGGAGATCACCTGTTACAGGTGAGTAACTATACTTTACCTCCCAGTGGCTTTTTCTGTGTATCTCATGATAAGTGATAGATTTGGCTATTAGGACCAGTTTTTAATATTGGTTTGGCCCTTGTTTTCTGAGTTTGTTCCCCATAGTTGTCCTGTTGATAGATTTTCTGTGAAAGTAGCATAATGTACATCGTTGGCCAACAATATATTATTGTAAGTATGCTTTAAAATATTATGGACGCACGCCAGGTTTCCTTCAAATTAATGTATGTGGCCTTGAAAAAGGCCATTTTTTTGTGTGTCAGTGATGGCTCCGTATTTGATGGGCCACCCTTTGTTCTTGATCACCTGGCTGCACCTTGTCGGCATTGAATGAACCAGTCTGATAAGGTGATCGTTGGAGACAACGTGGTTCCAAGCTGCAATGAGTGACTCAATCAGCTCACGCTTTGATGTCGGATGCCTCTTGGATATTTCCAAGACCCCCTTGTGCTACAGGTTCTCGAATGGATTTAGATCTGGAGACTGGGCAGGCCAGTCCATTGACTTGATGTTCCGCTGCTTCCAGCTGATCACCTGTCTGGAGCGATGGCAGGGTGCATTGTCATCTTGGAACAGGAACTGGCCAAGAAACAGCTGGTGTGCCGATGGCACCATGCACTTTTGCAGTATGGTGATGTTCTTGGCCCCATTGACCATTCCATCGATGATGTGAAGACGTCCAATCCCACTGGCAGCCATGCAGCCCCAGACCATGACTTTCAAAGGATGCTTCACAGTGAGGTTAAGACACTCAGGCTTGAATTCCTCTATAGGAAATCTCCTCACATAGGCGTGGGCCTGGTTACCAAACAGGCAGAAGGTGCTTTCATCGCTGAATAGCACCTTTTCCCACATTTCAGTGGACCAGGTTGAGTGCTTTCTCGCCCACACGATCCGGTTGCGCCTTTGTATGTCAGTCATCAGTGGCTTATTCCGTGCTTTGCAGCCCCAGAGACCAAACTGCATGTACTGGCGACGAACTGTTGATGAGCTGACACTGACCTCACTCTTATCAGACCACACTCGACGTAGCTGCGGAGAGGTCAACTTGTGATTAGTCAGTGAAATGCATTGTAGTGCGCGGTCCTGGCGTGATGTTGATGCCCGTGGATGACCTGAACGAGGCTTATCCAATACTGAACCCGTTTGTTTCTTCTTCTGTACAATCTTAACAACAGCGCTCTGACTGCAGCCAACTTTACTGGCTATCTGACGACTTGAAAATCCTTCCTCGCTCATAAAGGACACACAAACACGCTCCTCCAGTGTCAGGGTCCGAGTCATCTTCATGGTCGATCCAGAAAGCGTATGAAATTCAAAAATTCCGCGCGTTTTTATAGCTGCCCTGTTGGCTGGATATCTGCATTGTGATTGGTTAGTGAAACCAGACTCCTGATTGGTCAGAAATAACATGTGCATATTGGATAATCTCGATCCAGTTTTGACGCAGGATCCACAAAAATTGCAGTAGCTATCTCCCAGTGTCTGTAAAGTATTTAAATTGGAAGCAAGGAATGCAAAAAAGTCAACTCTAATAGCCAAATGTATCCCTTTTAACGTGGTAGAAAGATGAATATGCTGGGCTAACGCAAAATTTAAAAAAAAAAATTAGGATGTACAAAAAACGCAAAACTCAAGTGATTCCAGACTTTTGCACACCACTATATCCTGAAGGACCTGGCGAAGAAATTTGCTGGGTTCTCGGCTGGTCTTTCCAAGGAGCCCCTACAGCGGTTCCAGACCCTAGCCAAAGCCATCCGTGAGTGCTCCAAGTTTATGACTCGAGCAGCCTATGATGGCTTCAATTTTGCAGATAGAGTAGCTGTGGCGGGCATTGGTGCCCGATAACAGACTTGGCTACAGTCTTCTGACCTGGGGCAATGGGTTTACGACAAATTGGTTGATGTCCTCTGCCAGGGAGAGAATCTCTTTGGCAAACCCATGACCGATAAGGCTGCCGAGTTGGAGTTCATGATGAGGACCAGGCTCTCCAAGAAAACCATTACCTCCCCCTGATGGAAGGGCTTGAGTAAAAAGCCCCTTTACTCGAGGAAGGGAGGTGCTTGCAGAAACTACTCACAGTATCAGGCCTCTCCAGCAGGGTCAGCAGGCCAAGGGACACGGCATGGCCCTTGTAAACAGAAGGTTCCCAAGCTCCAGGCACAAGCCCTGGCCCAGCCTGGTGGGAGTTTTTGACTCCTTGGGCATATTCTCTTCACCCCTAGGAGGTCAGCAGCCCACAGAGGAACATCTGATCCACTTTGTCCAAAGGTAGCCTGCCGTTACCACTAACACTTGAACACTCTAAGTGGTCAAGGAGGGTTAACTCCTCCATCTGACACAGACGCCTCCCCCTTTCTTTCCAGGAGAGCTCCCAGGACTCCCCTTCACTGGTATCTACTACTCCAGGAACTCACAGGTCTCCTCGAGGACAGGGTGGTGGAACTAGTGCCCCAGCACCTCTTGGGTGAAGGGTTCTACTCCAGGTACTTCCTCATGCCAAAAATAACAGGGGGCCTAAGGCCTATCCTAGAGCTGTGGGACCTGAACAGGTTCCTGGTGAGGGAGAAGTTCAGGATGCTCTCCCTTGGAGCATTGCTGCCTTGCCTCCAGCAGGGAGACTGGCAATGTTCCTTGGATCTGAAGGATGCCTATACCCACATCCTCATTCATCCCAGCCAAAGGCCGTAACTCAGATTCATGATGGGGGGTGGCCACTGTCAGTACAGGGTACTACCCTTCAGCCTGGCCTCCGCCCCCAGAATCTTCACCAAATGCCTGGCGGTAGTCGCTGCCTATTTTCATCTCCAGGGGGCCTTTGTCTTTTCCTACCTGGACGACTGGCACATAAAGGGAGACACAGCCACCAAAGTGAAGCAGGCCTTGGCCCCCACCATTTACAGATACCAGGACTGGCAGTAATTTCAGTTTTTTTTAAAATGTGCAGGAAATCTTACACCAAGGAAGACCAATTAAAAATATAGCTAAAAAATATTTTAAATCTAAGGCACAACTGGTTATTGTGCAATTTAGCTATATTTTTAATTGGTCTTCCTTGGTGTAAGATTTCCTGCACATTTAGGAATCACACAAATATTGAATAGTTTGCTCTTTATGTCACAACGTTCCATTGGTGATGGCATAGGTTTTTCATGTTTTTAAAGCAATATTGTGGGACTTTGAAACCTTTGTTTTCTTGGAACATAGTAAAAATAATCAGGGTTTTTAAATATGAATAAGATAGTTCTTCCTTTTTACATGCAGTAGGCAAAGCTTATTATTTTTACATTGTTTTTTATTTATTTATTTCAGTGACAATTATCTTTTTATTTTGACAGAAGTTTTCAAAAGAAAGGTATTGGTATTTTTCACAATTTATATTTTATTATTTATATGTATATTTCCTCCTCATCTCACTTCTTTTTAGTATGTTTTTAATGTTTTATTATATTTTCTAATATAATTTGATATGTTTATATTAATTTTGTTTTATAATCCAATTGGTCTTATAACACTTTATTTATTACATTATATTATACTCAGTGGCTTTGTTACTCTGGTACATTGTTGTTATTTTATATGTGTTGGTTATTTTTTGCCATTGTTTTGGTTTTAACTAATTTGTTTTATTTGTGTTTGTGTATTTAATTTTGTGATTGTTTATTTGAGGTTTGCTCCCTCACGTACTCCCCCTGAAGAAGGCCAGAGGCCGAAACGCATAGGGGATAATAAAAGGGGTTTTAAAACCTGAAATTACTGCCAGTCCTGGTATCTGTTCTTTTGTTCCTTTCTAGTTTACAGATAACATTTTTGCTTTATCTGGTCTGACCCCCACCATTTACATCCTGCAACATCTGGGGTTTGTGATAAACCGCCCCAAGTCTCACCTCCTCCCCCCGACCACTATTCCCTCTAAGCTGTGCGCACGCACACACCTCGCCGAGCGAGCGCACGCACATACTTTACAACAGAGCGCACAAAAATTAAGGTTCTGATTCTGATAGAAAACAACACAGACGTCGTAAAATTTAAAAGTTGTGATTGTAATTACTAGAAATTTTCTGCTTCATTTAGTAATCATCTGTTTTCATTTAATTTGATTAAAATCAATGTGGTGTACATACTGTATTCTGATGTGTAGTCAAATTTTAAAGTATATAACTCCGAGTGTCGTCATGTGGCGCACAAAAATTTAACCTTCCTTCAAAAGCTGCACAGCTGATATTTTATGCACACATAGCCTACAGAAAATTAGAGGGAACATTGCCCCCGACACAGTATCTGGAGTTCATCGGCACAATGCTGGACACTGTTCAGGCCGGAGCCTTTCTCCCCCTGGACAGAGCCGACTGTCTCAAGGCACTGGCTACATTCATTCAGCACTGACCCTCGGTGTCCACTCGCCTTCTGCTGTGCCTACTTGGCCACATGTTACCCCAGATGCCTGTCTTCATATGAGGGTGGCACAGTGGTGCCTCTGTGCCCAATGGACACAGGCCACGGGCTATCTGCGAGACAGTGACCCCCCAGAGGGTTCTCACTATGGACACCACCTTGCTGGGCTGGGGAGCACATTGCAAGGAACTCTGCATTCAGGGCAGTTAGTCCGAGGCGGAAAGCCAGCAGCAGATCAACCTCCTAGAGATCCAGGCCATACATTTGGTTCTCCGGACCTTCTGCCACTGTCTGCAGCACCATTCAGTGCTCGTTCAAATGGACACTCAAGTGGCAATGTTCTCTGTAAACAAACAAGGGGGCACAGGGTTCCGTGCCCTCTGCCACGAAGCAGTGGCTTTTTGCTCCTATGCGATCCACCAAGTGATGCTCCTGCAGGCATTGTTCCTGCCAGGACAGGAGAACACCCTGGCGGACAGACTGAGCAGGGTCCACCAGCCACCCGAGTGACAGCTAGACCCCAGAGTGGCCAATCGGCTCTTCTGACTCTAGGGGACCCCTCTAGTGGATCTCTTTGCCAGCCCAGACAACTCCCAGTTGTCCTGCTTCTGCTCATGGCAGCCCCACCTGTCCCAGGTGGCTGCGAATGCATTCCTCATCCCTTGGTCGGAGAGCCTTCTGTACGGCTTCCCACTCATGTCATTAATTGACAAGACCCTCTTCAGGGCTCTTTGCGACAGGGCGTCCGCTGATCCTGGTGGCTCCACGGTGGGCCAGGCAATAGTGTTTCCCTCTGCTTCTCCACTTGGCAGCGGAGGCCCCGTCCCCCTGGGGAGTGCCCTGGTGTTATTGTTTCAGGAGTAGGGCTCCCTCCTGCACCCCAATCTGGGGTCCCTGTCTGACAGCTTGGCTGCAGAGAGGGTAGCATGACTCCCTTCAGCCGCTCAGGGAAGGTGCAGGAAGTCCTTTTGGCTTCCCGTAAGACTTCCACCAGACGATCCTACGCCTTCAAGTGGTGCAGATTTTTGGCGTGGAGCGATGGGCAAACTGTTCTCCTGCTCGGTGCAGCTGGTAATGCAATACTACTTCATTTGTCGCAATCCCGGCTCAAATCCAATTCCGTCAGGCTACAGCTGAGTGCTCTTGCAGTGCACCACCATCCTATCGAGGGCAAGCCCCTCGCGGTGCAGCCTCTTGTCTCCCGCTTCCTAAGTGCTCTCCTGTTGTCCAAACCCCCCATCCATCCACCAGCGGTGGAGTGGGACCTCAATGTGATGCTAGGACAGCTCACTGCATTGCCATTTGAGCCCCTAGCTACCTACCAATTAAGGTATCTTTCATGGAAAGTCATCTTCCTGGTGTCGCTCATATCCGCTCGCAGGGTCATCAAGCTCTGCAGAGCCGCCCTACACCAGGTTCTACAAAAACAGGGTCGTACTCTGCACGCACCCCAAATTCCTCCCAAAGATGGTGTCCCCATTCACCTCAATCAGGAGGTGATGCTCCCCACCTTCTTTCCGTGGCCTCATGTCAGCAGGGCAGAAGCCGTCCTCCATACTCTGGATTGCAAGAGGGCCCTGTCCTTCTGCCTTCTACATACCCAGGGCCACCACAAAGCTTCACAGCTTTTCATTTCCTATGACCCCAGTCAGCTGGGGGAGGCAGTGACCAAGCGGACTCTGTCCACTTGGGTGGTAGACTGCATTGCCCTCACCTATGGAAAGGCTGGGCACTTGTTGGAGCACCGAGTCACAGCACACAACGGCAGGGCCATAGCAACCTGTACCTGTTAGTATATACATGTAAACCGCTCTGATGCATACGTAAAGGGCGGTATATCAAATGCCTAACCATAACCATAACCATACAATAACCTCTGTGGCAAGCCTGCGTTCCGTCCCGATGACAGACATCTGCTGTTCCGCCACCTGGTCTTCAGTCCATACCTTTGCAGCTCATTACGGCCTGGAGAGGGAGTTCTGACGGGGTTTCTGAGGGAGCTCTGTTCGGGGTTTAGGAAACTCCCACCCTCCGACCCTTCTATGTTCAGACTACTGGAGTGTTGGTTCCTCACTGGACATACAGGTCCTTCTGGAGTCAGTATTCTTGGATGCAATTGCTTGCTCTCCTTGGGGGCATCAGTGGTTTTCTATGAGCTTTCGGTAGCCTGTAGTTAGGGAGTCCCATATGTGAGGACTGACTTCCTGCTTGTTCCCCAAGAACATAAGATATGCCATACTGGGTCAGACCAAGATCCATCAAGCCCAGTATCCTGTTTCCAACAGTGGCTAATCTAGGTCATAAGTACCTAGCAGTTTCCCCAAAAGACACAGGTTCCACAATGCTTGTATTGGGTCAAGCAGTGATAACCCGGGTCCCTTTTAATAATGGTTTATGTATATTTCCTCCAGGAACTTTTCCAAACCATTTTTAAACCCAGCTAAGTGTAGTTACTCACCTGTAACAGGTGTTCTCCGGGGACAGCAGGAATCAGTCCTCACAACCCCTCCTCCCCCGTTGAGTTGCTTTTCTATCATTTTTGCTGTCTTTAGCTGTGTCATCTAACTGAGGCAAGATGACATCCTTGGGCGGGAAGGGAACCACACATGCATGGTGGCATCTCCCAAAGGCTTTCTTTGAAAGCTGGGGAGATGCTTCCACGAGGGGTCCTTCGGTACTGACTTCACCCATATGTGAGGACTCATTCCTGCTGTCCCCGTAGAACACCTGTTACAAGTGAGTAACTATGCTTTCCTTGAATTCTGCTAGATCCAGTCCAAGACCCACCCTGGATAACAGCTTGGTCTGCTGTTCTCTGTCACTGGCCTTGCGGGCTCATACTCTTCTGGCAAGCCTTCTCTCGAAGAAGATCCTGTACCTAATTAATGTTCTGAACCTGGTGACCTTCACTGAGGTGGTGTGAGCACTGAGGTTCCTCAACATATGAATACTGAAGGCTCCCTCTAGACGTTCTGGCTGGTATGGCAAGATGATGTCATAAGAAGCTTCTGGAAATTTCTTCTATCTCCATATCTGCTGGTAGGGAGACACAGTGCATTTATCTGGACTGGTCTAGCATGACTCAAAGAAAGGACATTATCTGGTAATTAAAATGTCACCTTCAGAAATAGATCCTAATAATTAGTCCAGCAGACAAGGGCACATCAAGGACAGGTAAGGAGTAGCACAACATTAATTTCCTAGAGACTTCCGAACTGTGGACTACAGAATTTGCTATCCTGCTTTTCAAGAGCAATATGAAAGCAAAGTAAAAATAGTGCATAAAAATAAGAAAGAAATTAACCTAAAAGATAAAAAATAAAGTTGCATTGTAAGATGAAAAAAAAAGAGAAAGCAAATACATTAGTAATTAATGAAAGCCAACTGCTGTCAGCAGGGCCGGATTTACCTTGAGTGAGGCCCTACGCCAACAAAAATTGTGGGCCCCCAGAAAAAATAAAAACGAGATCAACTTACCAAAACAGAAATGGCAATAGATGTATAGAATTGCCTGACATAAAGAGGCAATAGGGACAAAATCAGCATCTGAATTCAAGAAATACATTAAAAAAGACATATTCCAGTTAATAAATTCAAAATAAAAGTATTTTTCTACCTTCTGTTTGGGCATTTTTTCAGTTGCAATTGCTCCAGTCACTTTCTTCTGGTTTCTTCGTGTCTTCTGCTAGCTATCCATTTGTCCTTTCTTCTCTTTTAGATGTTTTCCATTCTCTCTCTATTTCTGCTTTAACATACTGATTGTTTCCCTTTTGCTCTTTCCCCCAATTCTTTCCTTATTCCTTTATCATCCATTTAAATTTCACCCTTCCATTTTCAAGCCCCTCTTACTCTCCCAATACCCAGCACATCATAGACCTTTCTTCCACACAAAATATTTTTCCCCTCTCCATTCTCATTCCCCATCCATTCTAGTCCTCCCCCAAAATCAGTTCCCTTATAGTTCTAGACCCACCCAGCATCCACTCCCTTCTAGTCCCATTCTCCCATGCCCCACATCAGCCCATTTCCAGTCCTATTCTAGCTCTTCATCAGCCCATTTCCAGTGCTAGCCTTCACATCACAGCCTATTTCCAGTCCTAGCCCCCCCCATCACAGCCTATTTCCAGTCCTAGCCCCCACCATCACATCCCATTTGCAGTCCGAGTCCCCCTGCACCATCACAGCCCATTTGCAGTCCTAGTTCCCCCCCCCCACCATCACAGCCCATTTGCAGTCCAAGTTACCCCCCCCCCCATAGCCCTTTTCCGGTCCAGGTCTCCCCCCCCCTTCACAACCCATTTCCAGTCCAAGTTCCCCCCCCCCCATAGCCCTTTTACAGTTCAGGTTCCCCCCCCCCCCATAGCCCTTTTACAGTTCAGGTTCCCCCCCCCCCATATCACAGCCCATTTCTTTCCAGTCCAAGTCCCGTCCCCCCCTAGCCCTTTTCCGGTCCAGGTCCCCCCCCCCCCCCATCACAGCCCATGCAGTCCTTGGCCCCCCCGACCAGCACCGTGGCTGTCTGAGAGGCTTCAGAGGGAGCCGGGTAAGCTC
Source organism: Ichthyophis bannanicus (assembly GCA_033557465.1). NCBI lineage: Eukaryota > Metazoa > Chordata > Amphibia > Gymnophiona > Ichthyophiidae > Ichthyophis > Ichthyophis bannanicus. Next base: position 215,184,090 of record CM066037.1, read on the forward strand.
GCGCGAGGCCCCGGCTCCCTCTGTACAGCCGCCAGCGTGAAGAGCCTTTTCCTTCACGCTGGCGGCTGTATCTGTGAAGCCGCGAATGCTGGGAAAGGTTAAAGGGCATTGCCTTTAACCTTTCCCAGCAATCGCGGCTTTACAGATACAGCCGCCAGCGTGAAGGAAAAGGCTCTTCACGCTGGCGGCTGTACAGAGGGAGCCGGGGCCTCGCACGAGCTTACCTGGCTCCCTCTGAAGCCCTGCGGTGTGTGGGCCGGCCCCGGGTGGGCCCTTGCCAGCTGTGGGCCCTACGCCATGGCGTATAGGTAAATCCGGCCCTGGCTGTCAGCCATCCAGCTGTATGCCAAATGCCAATTCAAATATGGTTTTAGGCCTTTTTTAAAATCTTTCATTGGATAATTCCATAGTCGGGGGTACAAGGTAGAGCTCCCGCCCTACCCATTGTTGACCCTCCTGTTTCTTTCCCCCACCACCACAGCCGTGCTACTCACTTAGTGCAGCTTTTCTCCCTGTCATGTAAGAGCAGCCAGAGCATATGCAGCAGTGCCTGGAGATGCTTCTCAGGATTATCACCTGTTTGCCATCCCCAGCCATATGGAGCAGTAGCTGATGAAGGTATTGGTGGCAACATAGTTTTCCTTTTTCTTCTCATTGTAGCTTCGATCTCCAATTAATGAGGTTCAGCCATACTCTTCCCCATTTGCTCTGTGTCCTGATCAGGTGTATGGTGATGGTTGTCATCCCCTGCCATTTTTTCATGATGATTTGAGCTCCTCATGGCAGCAGTCAGCTGCATTTTCTTGCCTTCTCTCAGAGCCTCCAGGGTCCTTATAGCAGCAATAAGCTACAGTTGTGGTCGACATTATTGGCACCAGTGCAGTTCAACCACTTAATATCCAATATCTCATAAAATAAATAAATAAGTGGCCAGTGAAATAGCTTTGGACTATACATGTGCACATATTTGACACATAAAAGTATCAAATAAAATAAGACTAATAAGAAATGATATAAAAACTTGGGAATTGCCAGGACATGATTATCACCATCCTTATAAACAATTCAAATCAGTTTGAATAGAAGAACCACATTCCCATTGGAGTAAAATTAGATGCAACTGTGATCAATTGTCAGTACTCGCATGACTTGAATCAACCAATGAATGATGGTTCTAATGTATAAAATGGCCACCTTCACTCCCTGTTCCATTTTTACAATGTTTACAATGTTGAAGATGAGCGCTGCCTGTCAGAAAAGCCATTATCACCAACCTTCAAAGGGGATACAAGGCCATCTCCAAAGACCTTTGGGATTCCTGTGTCTATAAGTTTGCAATGTTAAGAGGTTTTCTGCTCATGGAACTGTCAAGAGCCTCCCAGGACATAGTGTGAAAAGGAAAATGAATCCATGAAGTCTGTCAGACGGGTGCCTGGGTGAGAATGTTCACAGTCTTGGCAAAGGCATATATCAATATGATTTGCAAGGGATTGTGGGAAATGCAGTCCATTCACACCAGACACAGCCGCTCACAATAATTAGTTGTGCTTGAGTGTAAAGCCAATAAGATATTTATTTATGGGGTTATTTCTCCCAACACAGATATGCTTGGTAGCACATAAAACAGGATACTTGCTTTCAGTGTTAAACTTAGAAAAACAAAATCAGGAAAACAACAGCTGAACTTGTCAGGCAATCAAATCAAAAGAATAAAGACCTGATTGGTAACAAACTGGTCTTTTCTGTAGGCTCTAGCTAATATTTTCTTAGCAGTGCTTTAATCAACAAACAAAACCCACAAAGTAGGGAAAAACTGTTCTTTTCAGGTTAACTTCTTATATCTTCACACATAGACTCAGAAGTGATTTCCTCAGAGCTCACAAGCAATTAGGTAAGGCTCAATTGCTAGCAGTTACCCAGCTGAAACCCCTTAGCTGGCTTGCTTTCTACTGCGTGGCTCAAATCCTACTCAGGAGCTTTTCTGAGTAGATTAAAGAACAAGTTTGTATTTCTTTGTGATGGTTGTTGTACTTTGTAACAGTAGATTACCAAAGGAGTTTAGACAGAGAGCAATCCATGTATTCACAGCCTGTATCTACCACCTCTCCCCCTTCTTCAACAATCATGGGTTCAATATCATGGATTGGCACAGAGGAATTTCTCAATGGAGCGCACTCAGGAGAATACTTGTTTCCCAGCTGTCTTTCAAGGGTATAGCTAGGGCATAGATCAGTGTTCATACCTGAGCTTCCATTGCTGTTAGAGTTCCTCTCTAAATAGCCTGGCCAGTATGTAGTCCAGTTCTTATGTCCAGCCTTCCAATCCAGATCCCTGGACACTGGATCTCTCTTCACATACCTTCTGGCACGGGTCTTAGGGTCCCTTCCACCTGCAGCCGTCTCCCTCACAGGTACCGTCTGGAGATTCCTAGCTCTGCAGCACCATTCCTCTGGCTTTCCCCAGTCCAATGGTGTAAGCTTGCCTTTGGAATGCCTTCCAGTATACGTACTGCTCTGGACTCCTTTAGACCTCCCAAAAGCTTTTCTCTTCTTTCTTCCAAAGGGTTTCTTGCCCTCTCTGTCCGTCCGCTCTGGTTTCTGCTTCTGATGATCCTCCAGATAATGAAGCTGTCCAAGATCAGGATATCCAAGCTCAAGATGATCTTCAAGATGAGGATCTCCCAGATGAAACTGAGGATAATTCTCTGTAGAATAAACTCTACCTTTCTCCAGGACCAAGCAGGAAGTCAGTCCTCACTTATGGGTGACGTCGGCGCCGACGGAGCCCTCGCGGAGCAATTTTCCCCAGCTTTCAAAGAAAGCCTTTGGGAATTGCAGCGCGCATGCGCGGTCGTCTTCCCGCCCGAGGGTGCCATCTTAGCCAGTCTTCTTTTTTTCCGCGGAGCCCTGCAGACGTCCCCGTCTTGTCCTCGCGAAAAAGTTGATTTGCCTCGTTATATTATACTTTTGTATTTCGGCGATCGTTTTCCCGCCCGGACTCGCGACGACGGTCTCGAGTCCTCTAGCGTTTTTTCGGTTTTTCTGACTTAGTCAGCTTTCATTTTCGTTTTCCCTGGCAGCCCGGTCCTTTGACCTCGCAGGGGCCCTTTTTCCCCCGATGGCTGCCAGTGGCTTTAAGCGGTGTGGTCGGTGTGACCGAAATATGTCACTAACCGACACACACGACTTTTGCCTCCGCTGCTTGGGCCCGGATTATGAGAAACTGATCTGTGGGCCCTGCAGCAAACTGTCCTCGAAGGCGTTGAGAAGTCGGCGGCATCAGCGCGAGAGAATCTTCGCTGACCCCAGCCGTACCCGGACCTCGTCGGAGGCCTCCGTGTCAAAGGGCTCCAGCTCGGACCGTCGCCGGAGCTCCTCCGACCGGGGTTCTCCCTCCGGGGACCATCGTCGGAAGGAAAAACCCGCGAGGGCGGCGTCGGTGGACGCTCCTGGCTCCGCGAGGGCCAGGTCGCATAGCCCCGACAGCCGCCCCGGGTCCTTGGAGAAGGAACATCTCCCGAAGCGACCTCGCCTGGAGTCGGAGATGCCTGCCCGGGTAAGTCCTGTAGTCCTTCTGGACTCGCCTCCGCGACAGCCGACGTCGGGCCCGACGCCGTCGGGGCCCGAGTCGGGGGCTGCTGGGTCACTTGAGCTCGGACTCAGGTTGACGGCCTTGGAGAGCAGACTGTCTGCCTTCATGGACCAGCAGCGGGCACTGCTCGCTGGCCTCGCTGGCGCCGCTGCCCCGACCGCCGGGACGTCGACGTCCAAGTCGACCCCGGAGACCGAGCCGATCCTCGAGTCAATGAGAACTCGAGTCGATCCTCGGTCGAGGTCACCCTCGGCCTCCCGTTCGGGACCGAGGTCGCCGACGCCGACTCCCTCGACGTCGGGACGGCTGGCGCCGCACCCTGCCCGGGCCGACCCCACCGAGTCCTCGTCGGAGTCGGTCTGGGAGTCTGAGGAGGAAGAGTCACCTGATTCTTTCCGGACTCGGTGTGTCCCATCGGACTCACCGGGGTCCGAGCCTCGGAAGCAGTCCCCCCCGGAGGATGCCCGGTTCTCGGACTTCGTTAGGGATATGGCCAAGGCTTTGGCCTTCCCTGCGGATCCCGAGGAGGAGCCTCGAGCCGAAGAGCTCGACGCCCTCCAGTATGACTCTCCCGCGAGGGAGCACTTTACTGTGCCGGTTCCTCCTATGCTGGAACGACTACTCTTCCGCATGTGGGAGAGTCCGGCCTCCTCGCCGGTCCTGAGCAAGCGGGTCGATTCTATCTATCGGGTCCGCAAGAGCCCTGGCTTTCAGAAGGCACAGCTGCCACACCATTCCATGGTAGTGGAATCGGCCATGCATCGTCTTAAGAGCCAGAAGATGCACTCCTCGGTGCCTCCTGGAAGGGAGGCCCGTAACCTGGATGGCCTTGGCAAGAAGTGCTTCCAGGGCTCTATGCTCGCATGTCGTGTCCAGACTTACCAGCTCTACATGGGCATGTATCTCCGGGATCTGGCTAAAGAGCTAGCCGGATTCTCTGCTGGTCTCTCCGAGGAGCCCTTGCGGAGGTTCCTAGCCTTGTCCACGGGCATTCGGGAATGCTCAAAGTTCATGTCCCGAGCAGCCTATGATGGTTTTGAGGCCTCGGCTAGAGTGGCCGCAGCCGGCATCGGTGCCCGCCGACAGGCTTGGCTTCAGTCGTCGGACCTTGAGCCCTGGGTACAGGACAAGTTGGTCGATGTCCCCTGCCGAGGCGAAAACCTCTTTGGCAAGCCCATGGTGGAAAAGGCTGCACAAATTGAGACTGAGACTCTCACCAGGACCAGGCTTTCTAGGAAGACCTCCGCCCCTTCCCAGAAAAAGAAGGGCTCGGGAAAGAAGTCCTTTTACCCGAGGAAGGCGGCTGCCTACAAACAGTACCCCCATTATCAGGCCCCTGCAGCTCCCCAACAGGGCCAGCAGGCCAAGGGACGGGGTAACGGGTCCCGTAGGCAGCAAGCCCCCAAGCCTGCACCACCAGCCCCTGCTCAGCAGGGTGGGGGTTTTTGACTCGCTCAGCATAGCCTCTCCCCCCCCGCTGGTTCCTCCCAGCACCGGAGGCCGGCTGGTTCACTTCGGCCACAGGTGGTCCAGCATCACCGCAGATGCCTGGGTACTTCAGGTCGTGCGAGAAGGCTACCTTCTCCACTTCCATCAGGTCCCTCCCTCCTATTTTCCGGGAGAACCTTCGCGCCCCCCTCTGCACAGGGAGTTGCTCCTTCAGGAGTTAGCAGGTCTTCTGCAGGAACAGGCGGTGGAACCGGTGCCCCACCACCTGAGAGGTCAAGGCTTTTATTCAAGGTATTTTCTGATACCAAAGAGAACAGGGGGCCTCCGACCCATCCTGGACTTGCGCAACCTCAACAAGTTCCTTGTGCGGGAGAAGTTCAAAATGCTTACCCTTGGAATCCTTCTGCCCTACCTCCAGCAGGGAGATTGGCTATGCTCCTTGGATCTAAAGGATGCCTACACGCACATCCTCATCCACCCAAGCCACCGCCAATACCTAAGGTTTGTGGTGGCAGGAAATCATTACCAGTACAGAGTACTGCCCTTTGGCCTATCCTCCGCACCGCGAGTCTTCACAAAATGTCTCGCGGTCGTGGCGGCCCATCTCCGGCTTCACGGCCTCTATGTCTTTCCGTACCTCGACGACTGGCTCATCAGAGCAGCGTCCGCTCAGGAGGTCGCCAACGCCACGCGCCGCACGGTGACTCTGCTGCAGCACTTGGGCTTTGTCATAAACTTCGCAAAGTCCACTTTGCTCCCCTCACAGGATCTCGAGTTCATCGGCGCAAGGCTGCACACTCCTCGGGCACGAGCGTACCTACCGCTCGACAGGGCGCAACGGCTCATGGACCTAGCCGACCGCTTTCGCAGCCAGCCCCTGGTCTCCGCCAGGCGCTTCCTGAGACTGCTCGGCCATATGGCTTCCACCGTCCATGTGACCCCCAATGCCCGCCTGAACATGCGGTCTGCTCAATGGTGTCTCCGCCAGCAGTGGCGACAAGCCACAGGCGGCCTGGCGGACCTGGTGCGCGTCTCCGAGCCGCTGCTCTCGTCTCTCCGGTGGTGGCTCCGGCAGCCGAACCTGATATTCGGAATGCCTTTCCAGTCACCTCAGCCGACCCGGGTGCTGACCACCGATGCATCCCTCCTGAGCTGGGGAGCGCATTGCCAAGAGGCACGTACTCAGGGCCTCTGGACCATGTGGGAATCTGCTCAGCAGATCAACTTCCTGGAGCTCAGGGCGATCCGCCTAGCTCTCAAGGCCTTCTCCCACCTGACTTCCCAACAGTCCGTCCTTGTCCAGACGGACAATCAAGTTGCCATGTTCTACGTGAACAAGCAGGGGGGCACGGGCTCCTTCCTCCTCTGCCGGGAGGTACAGAAGCTCTGCTCTTGGGCCGTCAGTCACGGCATTCTCCTCAAGGCAGTTTATCTCCCGGGCCAAGAAAATTGCCTTGCAGACAAACTCAGCAGGGTCCTCCAGCCGCACGAGTGGCGTCTGGATCCCTTGGTAGTTCAGAAGCTCTTCCTCAAGTGGGGTCTCCCCACGGTGGATCTCTTTGCCAGTCCTCACAACCGGCAGCTTCCTCGCTTCTGCTCTCGTCAGCCACACCCCCTTCGGGTGGCGGCGGACGCCTTTCTGATCTCGTGGTCGGGGAGCCTTCTGTACGCTTTCCCTCCCATCCCGCTGGTCTCTCGGACTCTTTTCAAGGTTCTCCGAGACAAAGCCTTCGTGATCCTGGTGGCCCCTCGCTGGCCCAGGCAGCCGTGGTTTCCGCTCCTGCTGCAACTGGCGGTGGAGGATCCAATCCCTCTGGGGGTACAACCGGATCTCCTCACTCAGGATCAGGGGTCCCTTCTGCACCCCAACCTCAGGTCTCTCAACCTCATGGCCTGGCTGCTGAGAGGGTAGTCCTTGCTCCCCTTCTCCTGCCGGCGGAGGTGGAGGAGGTCGTCTTAGCTTCGCGACGGCCTTCTACCCGCAAATGCTACGCCCTTAAATGGCGTCGCTTTGCCGTCTGGTGTACCCAACAGTCTCAGGATCCCTTCTCCTGCCCGGTGTCGGTGATCTTGCAGTACTTGCTGCACCTCTCTAATCTGGGACTTAAGTCCAACTCCGTCAAAGTTCACCTCAGTGCTCTTTCAGCACATCATGTGCCAGTGGACGGCAGACCTCTCTCCAATGACCCTCTCGTAGCGAGGTTTCTCCGAGGTCTCCTTCTACTTAAACCACCTCTGCGCCCGCCAGCGCCTGACTGGGACCTGAATGTGGTTTTGCAGCGGATCACCTGTCCGCCTTTTGAACCTATGGCTACCTGTTCTCTCCGTTTTCTGTCTTGGAAAACACTGTTCTTGATAGCCCTCACTTCCGCTAGGCGCGTAAGTGAATTGCAGGCCCTTGTGTCTGATCCCCCTTACACTAGGTTCTACAAGAATAGGGTAGTCCTACGGACTCACCCAAAATTTCTGCCTAAAGTGGTCTCCCCTTTTCACATCAATCAGGAGGTGGTACTTCCAACCTTCTTTCCCAGACCACACTCCAGCCGAGCTGAAACGGTCCTCCATACCCTGGACTGTAGAAGGGCATTGAACTTCTACCTTGACCGTACGCGGGAGCACCGTAAAGCTGCTCAGCTTTTTGTGTCTTTTGACCCCAATAAATTGGGGCTCCCGGTCTCCAAGCGTACTCTGTCCATCTGGGTTGCGGACTGTATCTCTTGGGCTTATGGGGCAGCCGGACTCTCCTTAGAAAGTCGAGTCACGGCTCATTGCGTTCGGGCAAAGGCCACGTCAGTGGCTTACCTCCGCTCTGTTCCGCTGGCAGACATCTGCCGGGCCGCTACTTGGTCTTCGAGCCAGACTTTTGCGGTCCATTACTGTCTCGAGAGGGAGTCCCGTAGGGACAGTGCTTTCGGACAGGCAGTCCTCCGTAATCTCTTTGAGGTCTGAGCAACTCCTACCCTCCATCCCGGATGTGGGCTACCGGTGGGTGATAATTCAGCGAAGATTCTATCCTTCTGTGCTGCTGAGCTAGAGGGAGCTCATTTTTGTGCTTAGGGTCTCCGGTAGCCTTGAGCTTGGGAGTCCCATAAGTGAGGACTGACTTCCTGCTTGGTCCTGGAGAAAGCGTAGTTACTCACCTGTAACAGGTGTTCTCCAGGAGCAGCAGGAATCAGTCCTCACTACCCTCCCTCCTCCCCTTGGAGTTGCAGTCGTCTGCTTATGTTCTTTTTTTGCAAATTTTTATGCTGTCTTTTTTAGCTATGTCATCTGACTGGCTAAGATGGCACCCTCGGGCGGGAAGACGACCGCGCATGCGCGCTGCAATTCCCAAAGGCTTTCTTTGAAAGCTGGGGAAAATTGCTCCGCGAGGGCTCCGTCGGCGCCGACGTCACCCATAAGTGAGGACTGATTCCTGCTGCTCCTGGAGAACACCTGTTACAGGTGAGTAACTACGCTTTATTCTGCTTAGATGAGTGCTCCACCCTAGCCCAGCGCAGCTGTGCTGAATCAGGCCCTGCCCTTTGAGATGAGTGCTTGGGGATTACCTCATAGCCCTCCTGATTGAACACACGTTTCCCCACTTCAGCTCCTCTAATGGCTGTTGGAAACCTGGTGCATTCTGGGACTGGTAGTCTTTTATGGAAAAATTCTGTTTTCTTATTTCTACCAGAACTGACAGGTTGCTTGTTCAGAGTCACTTCACCTTTTCTATAGCTCCTTCCTGAGCTATGATAAGCTTCCTTATCACAAGTCTTAAAATGTTTGTGCAAACTTTTGGAAAAACACAGCATACAAAATCCAAAGAGCTTAAAGACTGACTTGGAGCAATCTGGTGGTTTCAACCCGCATCATATGCTGTGCACTAAACAAAGGAGGATCCTACTGCTGAAAGACAGACATAAAAAGGCACGCCTGATCTTTACCCAAACCCACCTTGAGAAACCACAAGCCTTCTGGGAAAATGTTCTGTGGACAGATGAAACCAAACTTGAGCTCTTTGGCAATGCAGACCAGTGATACATTTACAGATGAAGAAAAGAAGCTTTTAAGGAAAAAAAACACCTTTCCTACAGATAAATATGGTAGAGGTTCCATAATGTTTTGCTGCCTCGGGGACTGGAGGCCTGAATGTATTAAACGAATCATGAAGTCAGAGGACTACCAAGGTATTTTGGTGCGAAATGTGCTTTCAGTTAAAGCTTTAACACCCAGCAGAGAGGTTTTCAGTTTAAATTTAATACTCAGTCATGCCTATTATCAGCAAAGAGCTCTTAGTTTAAATTTTAGAACTCAGCAGAGAGCTTTTATTTTAAATTTAAAACTCAGCAGAGAGCTTCTAGTTTAAATTTAAAGCTCAGTCAGGGCCTAGTATCAGCAGAGAGCTGTTATTTAAATCAAATCAGAGTATAGCTTAGCATAAAAGGAAAAATATTGTCAATATCTTTTGAGCAGAAAGGAATAAATTGTTTCTGGAAACCTTTACAAAGAGGTCTTCTAGATATGGGTCAAGGGACCTCTGAAATTGTTTTAAATAGGTGTTAAGCCAAGTGACAGAACAAAGGGGCAATTTGAAAGGCTCCCTCTCTCAAAGCAAGGGTTGTGTGAATCACCCAGGAAATTGGTGTCAGATTATCTTAGAAGCACAGGTCTGGGACCTGTGTAACAAGTCAGCCTTTACTAAGTGTTAGTTCCCTCCTACCCACCCTGATTCTCACCCATCCCTGGCATAATTTTAGTTTTATAGGGCCTTAGACCTATTAAAGGGGGAGGGGTAGTCTCATTCACTTTCAGGTTTAGCTGATTGTCCTCACCAGGAATACATGAGTCAATACCCTGAAAGTAATTAATCTTGAGGCGAACAAAGTCCCTTAAAATTATTTGTTATAGTTGTATTAGTACAAGAATACCTAGCAACTTCAAACAACATAAATAACTAAACAAAAGTTTAAAACTAAGATGCAGACAGCAGTCCAGCAGCGAGGTGGAAGTTATCCAGTCTTTTGCATTGAATGTCACATGTACGATTTTCATTTTCTCCCAGTTGGCAAGAGGGTCTTACTTGTGCACTAGATGCAAGGAGCTCTTTGCCCTCAGGGAACGAGTGTGATTTCTGAATGCTAGAGTAGCAGACTTGTGGAGGTCCTAAGGAAGTCAGAGAGGAACATAGATGAAACCTACAGGGACGTAGTATTGAAGCGCTACCTCCGGTCTGGCAGCCTCTCGGTTGCCATGGAGGTCTCGTGAAAGGAGAGCATCACCTTGGTGAGGCAGGAAGTGATCGTATAGCTAGGACCTGTCTACCAGGAAATGTCACACCCCCTTGCACCGAGGAGGTTTCTTCAGGGCCATGTGCCCATGAGGGAAGGGTGAGGATGGCCGTTATAGTGGGTGATTCGATCATTAGGCATGTAGATAGCTGGGTGGCTGGTGGATGTGAGGATTGCCTGGTAACATGCCTGCCTGGTGGTCTATGGTTTAGGCATTTGATATACCACCCTTTACTTGAGCATCAGAGTGGTTAGCAGACCTCACACGCCACCTAGACAAATTTGTAGATAGGGCTGGGGAGGAATCTGCTGTTTTGATACATGTTGGTACCAATGACATAAGATAATGGGAGGGAGGGAGGTTCTGGAGGCCAAATTTAGGTTTTTAGGTAGGAAGATGAAATCCAGAATTTCCAGGGTAGCATTCTCTGAAATGCTTCCCATGCCACGTGCAGGACCCAGAAGGCAGGTGGAGCTCCAGAGTCTCAATGCGTGGATGAGACAATGGTGCAAAGAGGAGGGTTTTGGATTTGTTAGGAACTGGGCAACATTCTGGGGAAGGGAGGGGCTGTTCCGAAGGTATGGACTCCGTCTTAACCGGGATAGAGCCAGGCTGCTGGGATTAACATTTAAAAAGGAGATAGAGCAGCTTTTAAACTAAATAATAAGGGACAGCCAGCAGTCTCCCAAGAGTGCATGGTTCGGAAGAATGTATCCTTGAAGGATACTAGCAAAAGAGAGAAGTTAGGACATCCTAACAGAGAGGTTCCAAAAAAGATAAGTTACCCAGATGCCCTTAAGTACAGAGCTGAAAGACTCCAAATTACCCCTATCAACTGATAACCAGATTAATATGAATGAAATACGACCTCTAAAATGCCTATATACAAATGCTAGAAGTCTAAAATATAAGATGGGGGACTTAAAATATATAGCTCTAAATGAGAGGTTAGATATGATTGGTATCTCAGAGACCTGATGGAAGGAGGACAACCAGTGGGACACTGATACCTTGGTACAAACTAGATTGCAATGATAGAATAGATCAAATTGGTGGAGGGGTTGCACTCTGTTAGAGAGGGCATTAAATCACATAGGATTAAAGTTTTGCAGGAAACAAAATACGCTGTAAAATCTCTATGGATAGAAATTCCACGTAAAAAGGGGAAGGCAATGGCAGTGGGGGTGAACTGCTGAATGAACAGATGGATAATGAAATGCTGAAAGAAATCCGGGAAGCTAACAAAAGTTACAACACAGTAATAATGGCTGATTTCAATTACCCAGTTATCGACTAGGTCAGTGTCACTGCAAGACATGCTAGGAAGATGAAGTTTCTAGATGAAATAAATAACTGCTTCTGGGAGCAGCTGGTTCATGAACCGACAAGAGGTAGCTGTTTTGGACCTAGTCCTCAGTGGCATGCAAGATCTGGTGCAAAAGATAAGGGTATTGTCCACTTGGCAATAGTGATCATAGCATTTGATTTAATAAATGAAAGGAAATCCACAGTACTACCTTTTTAACTTTCAAAAGGGAGACTGTGATAAAATGAGGAAAATAGTTAAGAAAAGACTAGCAGGAGCAGCTGCAAAGGTTAAAGATTTACATAAAGTATGGACATTGTTTAAAAGTACTATCTTGGAAGCCTAGACCAGATGTATGCAAACGCTTTAAGAAAAGTAGAAGGAAGGCTAAAAAACTGCCAGCGTGATTTCAAGGCGAGGTCAGAGAGGTGGTTGCTGCCAAAAAAGCATCTTTCAGGAAATGGAAGAAGGAGCCAAATGACAAAAACAGGAAACAAGATAAGCATTGCCAAGTTAGATGCAAGACATTGATAAGACAGACAGAGGGAATTTGAAAAAAAGCTAGTCATGGAAACAAAAATACATAATAAAAATATTTTCAAGTACATTCTTAGCAAAAAACCTGTGTGAAAGTCATTTGGACCATTGGATGATAGATGCGTAAAAGTTGCACTTAGGACAAGGCCATAGCGGAGAGACTGAATGAATTCTTTGCTTCGGTCTTTACTAAAGAAGATGTAGGGAATTTTACCTGTGCCTGAAATGGTATATAAAGATGATGTATCAGAGGAATTGAAAGAAGTATCAATAAACCAGGAAGGTGTATTACAACTATTTGAGAAATTGAAGAGTAGCAATTCACCTGGACTGGATGGTATAGATCAGAGTGTATTGAAAGAACTTAAAATCATCTCTAGTACCTGAAGAGTGGAGAATGGCCAATCTAACGCCAATATTTAAAAAGGGTTCTAGGGGTGATCCGGGAAACTACAGACTGGTGAGTCTGACATCAGTATCAGGCAAAATTATAGAAACCATTAAAAAGAAAAAAATTACTGAACAGGTAGATAGTCATGTTTAATGGGAGAAAGCCAACATGGATTTAGTCAAGGAAAGTCTTGTCTTACTAATCGTTATATTTTTTTGAAGATGTGAATAGACAAAAGTGAGTAGTTTGTAATATATCTGGATTTTCAAAAAGCCTTTGACAAGGTCCCTTATGAGACTATTGGCAAAATTAAAAAGGCATGGGATTGGAGGCAGTGTAGTACTGTGGATCAGGAACTGGTTAAAAAATAAAAAGCAGAGAGTAGGGCTAAATGGCCACTTTTCTCAATGGAGAAAAGTAAACAGTGGGGTACCGCAGGGATCTGTGCTGTGCCCACTGCTTTTTAACATATTCATAAATGATCTGGAAATGGGAATAACAAGTGAGGTAATCAGATTTGCAGATGACACAAAATTATTCAAAGTTATTAAAACACAAGAGGATTGTGAAAAATTGCGAGAGAACCTCGATAAACTGGAAGACTGGGCGTCCAAATGGCAGATGAAATTTTATGTGGACAAGTGCAAAGTTATGTACCTAGGAAAGAACAACGCAAACTTTGATTACCCGATGCAAGGTAGCACCTTAGAAACCACCACCCAGGAAAAAGATTTAGGTGTCATCTTGGATAATACGTTGAAACCCTCCACTCAGTGTGCTGCGGCGGCCAAGAAAGCAAATAGAATGCTAGAAATCATAAGGAAAGGAATGGAGAATAAAACCAAGGATATTCTAACACCTCTGTATCGTTCCATTGTTCGACAGTACCTTGAATATTGTGTGCAATTCTGGTCACCCTATCTTAAAAAGAATGTAGTGAAATTAGAAGAGGTACAGAGCAATGCTACCAAAATGGTAAAGGGGACGGAAGGATACTCCTATGAGGAAATGCTTAAAAGGTTAGGGTTCTTCAACTTGGAAAAGAGAAGGCTGTTGGGAGATATGATAGTGGTCTATAAATTAATGAATGGTATGGAACAGGTCAATGTAGATCTGTTGTTTACTCAACGCGTAATCAAACTCTGGAATTCATTACCGGAGGCTGTAGTAAAAGCTTAGTGTAGCTGGGCTTAAAAAAGGTTTGTACAAGTTCCTGGAGGAAAAGTTCATAGATCATTATTAGAGAGGACCCGGGAAATCCACTGCTTACCACAGGACGAACATTGTGGAACCCTGTGGCCTTTGGGAACCTGCCAGGTACTTGTGACCTGGATTGGCCACTGTTGGAAACAAGATACTGGGCTTGATGGAACTTGGTATGACCCAACATGCCATTTATGTTCTTATGTGGTGTCAGAAAGCTAGGTCTAGGTCGAAGGTCATGGGTCCTCCAGCAGGGCAATGACCCAAAGCATACATCCAAAAGTACAAAAGAATGCATAAAAAGGGAAAAATGGACAGTTTTAAACTGGCCAGCAGTGAGTCCTGATCTCATTCCAGTTGAGAACCTTTGGAAAGAGCTGAAATCTGTCACTGGTAAAAGGAATCCTGCAAACATTCATGAGCTGGAACAAATCGCAGTTGAAGTGTGGGAGAAGTTACCAGCAGACAAATGTATGAAACTTATAGATGGCTACAAGAAACATTTGGAGGTTGTCATCACTGCAAAGGGTTGTGCAACCAAATATTAATGAAGGGTACCATTAATCCTGTCCAGGTCATATTTTGTTTTTTTTCTCAGAAATTACTACGGAACATACTATTAAAATATTATGATATAAAGTTGGAATATTTCCAGTTATTTCTCAAGGTATTGTACACAACATACCTAAAATGCAAGAGTGCAATAATGTTGACCACAGCTGTATCCTCTTCCCCTTTTCTCTCCATGGGGTTGTCCTTCAGGCCTCGATCTTCCTCCCTGGCATAAGCAGTGTGGGATTAAGTAGCAGCAGCCTTAGATCAGAGCTGCTCATTGGGGAAGACAGCCTACTCTTTCTCAGCAGCTTCATTATCTCACTTCTGGAGGATCCAGATTGTCTTTTGAACCCCAGGTTGGAAACCACTTGTCTAGAGACCAATTTAAACTAGAAGTGTTGTGTTAAAATATCCTCCTTTTATCGAACCAACTAGGGATAGATGCTAAGTGGAATAATGGGGAATGTTTGGTATGTGGACTTTTGATGACTAGTTTTATTTATATATAAAAAGAGGGAGAGAGAGAAAAAAAAGTCTAAGTACAGGCCTCAAAATCAAAAACAAGGCAAAGTGAAGAATGGAATAGCAGCAGTCCGGAGGCTGTGTAGGCCTCTCAATCTTTTTAGATTTCATGCCCCTCACGGTTCTCAGTCTCCTCTTGCTGAACAGCTTTGAGATTCCCATTCTCCCCTCCCCCCCCCCCTGGTCTCTCATTCCTTTACCAGCACTTCCCATAGTAAGTCTCTTATCCGCATCTCCAGCCCCATTTCACTCTTCACTTATACACCCTATGCCATCACTGAATCCCTTCTGTTCTACTCACTAATCCCCAAGTCCTAGTTCACCCAAGCCATCACCCAATTTCCAAGATTTCACTATTTTCCAATCCCCGAATTTCCAGTCTGAGTTTCTTTTAAGTCCTGCACCCAAACCCCCTAGTCGCTAGGTTCACACGATTCCACCTGGCTTAGTTCCTGGTCCAATCCCAGTGTCCACTCTCCCTACCCCAATCCCTGAATCAAGCATTCACTGCTCCACCAAAATCCCCTTATTCTGTCCACCTAATTGAAAACACAAGGCTGCTGTTCTCACTCTCACTCAATTCCCTCCTCCTTTCTCAGCCAAGCAGGAGAGTTGTGCCAGTAATCTGTGGTTTCTATGCCATACCCAGTCTAATTTACTTCTGACTCTCATCCTCCTACCAATGCCAGTTCTTTCCCAGTCACTCATCCCCTCTTCACCTCCATTTCCTTTGTAATGTTTTGCCCCCTTATTCAGGCTCCCATTCCTCTCCTTTATTTCCACCGTCTCTGCCCTCCTTCAAAGACCCATCCCCTTACTTTCTCACCAAAGCCCCCTGTCTCTCGTTCCCATTCTCTCCCTCCCCCCAGCATCCACTACCCCTGCCTCATCTCCATCCATCCAAAAGCCAAAAAAACTCCAGACCACAAAATAAAGATAACAAGGGAACTCGACCACAAATGAGCTTATACTGGCTTCAAAAGCCCTCTAGTATAAAAGTCCAAAGGGGCCACAACTAATTATGCTCTAAGATTAAAATTGGTCCATCTTATCTTGATATGTCAACCTTATTACCATATTATTTTCAAAGGTGCAGCTCTTATAAATAAATGTGATAAAACCCACGAGCTCAAGGTTTTTGCTCACAGCCGGCTGGAGTAGCATGGGTGAGACTGATACTTTGAGCTTTTTCATGATGCAGATAAATTATTTGTTATGTTATCGAAACACACTGTTGTCGGGTGTTGATAGATATATATATATATATATATATATATATTTGATTTCGATTTTTTGAATTAAGAGTTTGGTTTATCACATTTATTTATAAGAACGTCACCTTTGAAATAATATGGTAATAAGGCTGACATATCAAGATACGATGGACCAATTTTAATCTTAGAGCATAACTATTTGTGTCCCTTTGGACTTTTATGTTTAAATCTTTTTATTCATTTTAAACATATTAAAACATTAAAAGCAGCTTACATATAGAAACATTGTAAATAACAAGCATATTGAAATATTGTAAGCAACATACATTTTTAAAACTCTGTAAGCAACATACATATTGAAACATTGTAGGCAGTATACATTTTGAAACATTTTAAACAGCATACATATTAAAACATAATAGACAACAATATTATATCCCACTACAGGGAATAACTATTGCTTTTTCTCCTCCCCCCCCCCCTTTTATCCACCACCACCCTTCCCTTCTCCCCCCCATTCCAAACCTCTTCCCCCCCATTCCAAACATCTTCTCCCCCCCATTCCCACCCTCACCTTTAACCCCCCCTTTCCTTTTAGCACTCTAGTCCTAATTATGCCAACTTAAACTGCTAAGATATAGTTTTTACCCAATTAAACTGTTAAAATATCATTTCTTGCCCTGGCCGACACCCTTTCAAGATATGAAGACCAAGTCATCAAAAAACATGCTCTTCTACGAACATGTCTTCTAGAAGCCTCTCTCTCCCATAATACCAGTTGATGTAAAACATTCCTCCATTCCCAATATTCTGGACCTCCAGATTCTCTCCATTTCTGAAGGATACAATACTTTGCAAGCAAACAACATTTTCTTACTAATGATCTATTCCCTGATGATAAAAATCCCTGAAGAGGAGCATCCAAAACAGCAAACCCCGAGGTTAATTTCAATGTCTGCCCTAATATGCTCATTAGAAATTTTTGAATACCATTCCAAAATTTCCTTACTCGTTTACATGTCCAGAACATATGCCCCAAATGTGGCCGTTCCATTCCACACCACAGACAATCACCATGATTTGCAAAACCCGCCTTCCATGCTCTGTATGGTGAGATATAAGCACGCTCTAGTATTTTGAATTGCATATCACGTAATTTTGCCCCTATAACTATTTTAGGGATTTGCCCAATGGCTATTTCCCATTCAAACGCTTCAAGATGAATTCCAAGATCCCTCCCCCATTGTAAACTCAAATGTCTATAGCTCTTGACTTGTGTTAGGTTATTCAAGGCTTTACTATAATCAGCGACCGATATTCTTTCTTTTTCCTTTATTGCAAACCATTTCTCCAACTTTTCAAAATTTTCCTGTCTCAATCCTCATCTCCCATCTTTCATTGAAATCAAATAATACTTTAATTGTAAGTAAGCATGAAAATGCCCCTATTGCAATCCATAGCATTTTTTTTAATTCCAAGAAAGGTTTAAGTGCGCCTTCTCCATTTATTACTTGCCACATTTGTTGTAGACCTTTTTTCTCCCATCCCTTGAAAAAAATAGACGTTGTACTTGGCTGAAATGCTAAATTACCTTGCAATGGCAAATATCCTGACACATCACTTGGAATGCCCAATTTTCCACAGAGTATCTGCCAACTCCAGCGAACCCCTTGCCATAAAATATTATTTCTAAAATCCTTCGTCAACTTCACTTACGTCACTTGTAACGCAGGCAGAAGTGAATAAGGGGTTACTAACGCGGACTCCAAACTTTTATACTAGAGGGCTTTTGAAGCCCAGTATAAGTTCATTTGTGGTTGAGGTCCTTTGTTATCTTTATTTTGTGGTCTGGGCTTTTTTTGGCTTTTTGATTTCTCCAGACATTGTAAGACTTTTTTTATTTTTGTATATCTCCTTCATTCATAGCATCCATTCCTCCCTACCTCTTCCCATATCCTTTTTCATCCTCTGTCTCCCTTCCCTGCCCCCTATTCACCATCTTCTTTCTGCCTCGCTATGCCTTCTCTATCGTATCCAGTGTCTCCCCTCTCATATTCTTCTTCCTTCACCCATTCTCCCAAATGTTTCAGTATCTTTCCTCTCTTCTCCCTCCCCTATGTATTCCGGCATCACTCCCTTCCTCCCAACCAACATCGCCTCTTCTGGTCTTCCCCTCAAACCTTGTGCTGCTACTGTCACAGCTCCTTTCCACTGTTGTGACAGTCATTACTTAAAGTATAAAGCAGTGGTCCTCACCCCAGTTTTATGAGACCCCCCAGGCCAGTCAGGTTTTCAGAATGACTAAATTGTAAGCTCTGATGAGCAGAGGCAGTCTCTTAAATGTGTCTGTGTGGCGCTGCGTATGTCTTGTAGCGCTATACAAATGCTCAGTAGCAGTAGATATCCACAATGAATATGCATGACATAGATTTGCATACAGTGGAAGCAGTGCATGTAAATCTATTTCATGCATATTCATTGTGGATATCCTAAAAACCTGACTGGCTTGGGGGGTCCCGGAGGACTGGGTTGAGAAGCACTGTATAAAAGCATCACACTTTACAGTCTTGCTCTGAAGTGCTCTACAAGGCTCTGCTGGCCCTGCCCCCCCCCCCCCCCACGGCAACTGAAGGGAGAGAAGGGGGGAGCTGCAGCGCTTAGCCGCATTGGTTCTTTCTTCAGGCCCATGCAGACTGCTATTGGCACGATCTGATTGGTGGTACACGTGCACCACTATGCACTAATGATGTTAAACCCTTGCTGAGGCTGTCTTCCACCAAAATAGTTAACTAGACCAATCAGTTGGTGATCAGATTATAAGTCAGTTACGGTATATGCTTATCAATAATTCCTATATAGTAATTGTTCAAAAGTGGAGCTGCATGAATAAACGGGCAAAGAGATGAGAATTATAACACACTTATTAATTTTATAGATCTTCTTTAGCTTGGTAAGTCTAGTAGCAAAATAACCTAGTTGTACTGGTATTCAGAGTAACTGGTACCAATCCTTAGCACACTGGTAGGGGAAGGAGTAAGTGTGTAGCGTGGACAAAGAAAAAGAGAGAGTTTATTCAGCAGGAAAAAACTGAGCACTTTAGAAGCTGGGATACCCCTAGGTAGAGAAAATTAGCATATTTAAGACTCATTTTCCCTGTATGTTTAAAGCATTATCGTGAGTAATTTTCAAACTATCTGCTTTATTGTAAAGGCTGTAAGTATTTCTCACAACAGACTTTGCACCATTCCATTTTAGCTAGTTAAATATTTGCTAATATTTTATAAGGGGGGTGGGGAGAAATGCTTAAATGTTCATTGCCACCATTTGCCAAAAATAAGCTTAATTGATGACTTGACAAAGAAGTAGAAGATTAAACGGGTTATATTTGCTGGTATTGTATGACTTATTAAAGAATTTTATATTATGAACCAATGCAGTTTGTGACAGTACCCAGACTAGCTGAAGCAGTGGTTCCAGCAGAGGCACCTTGTGGACAGATACAGAGCCCATGATTGTAGCATTCCAAATAGAACATTAGTGCATGGCTCTCAGTGGAAGACTATCATTGTGATGATGCTGGGTTATAAACTTGGGGAGGGGGAATTTGTAAATAGTTACAAATGAAGCTCCAGTTCTAATTACGCTAGAAGTCAAAGATACAGGTGAAAACAACCTGGCTCAAAAAATTGTGTCTTCTTTGCAGCCCACCAAGGAGAGGAAGGTCACAAGTTCAGTTTCCACTAAAGACTAGAAGCACATCTCATGGAGGTCAGCGGCAGGACACTGAGAGGTCTTCTTGGAGTCAACAGAGTACACCTAAACAAAACTATCCTATATCTAAAATCACAGGCAGAGGCACAGGAAGAAAGGCTAGATCTGCCCCTGTTCTAGAAACAAAGCTTTCTTCTAGAGTTAATAGCCACAGTTTACGTCTGAGCCAAGGCCCGTATGAAGCAAATGGATCTTATATGGAAATGGTGATACCCCGAGGAAGAGGTCGTGGTAGAGGAGGCGGCAGAGGACGAGGCCGCAGGAGTGCCGGCCATACTGCAGAGAAAAGTCCCCCGGTTTTCCGTCTTTTTCAACTAGACTCTACAGACATCATTCAAAAGGCAAAACATGATTCCATTCAAAACTTACCTCCAAAGCCAAAAGGAAGAGGCAAGAAACGACAATCCACAGGTAAATTTGTCTGAATCTTTCATAAACTACAAAACTGCTAGCCAGAATAGTATTACTGCCTATTCAACTGGATATCAGTGATTAGGGTTAGATTATATTGCACCGTAAAAAAAATTATATGTTCATAACCTAGTAACCTATGAAGATCTGACACATGCGTGTCATCTTTCTTTAGTTAGAAAAGGTATCAACAATTTTCATCTTCGGAAACAAGCAGGAAGTCGGTCCTCACATATGGGTGATGTCTGCACCGACAGAGCCTACATGGCTTTCAAAGAAAGCCTTTGGGAGTTAGACCGTGCATGCATAGTCACCATCTCGCCCAAGGGTACCATCTTATCTCAGTCTTCTTTTTTTCCACAGCCCTGCAGAAGTCCTGTCCGTTGTCTCTGGTAAAAGTTGATTTTCCAACTTTATTCTTAGCATTCTTTTGCCGCCCAAGTCCAGGGCCTCAGCATCGTTTTTTTTCTGGTCCTTTTTCTTTTCTTTTCTTTTCTTTTCTTTTTCTGGAGTGCGGGTATTCTCCAGGAACAAGCAGGAATTCAGTCCTCACATATGGGTGACGTCTGCACCAGCAGAGTCCACACGGAGCATTTCCCCAGCTTTCAAAGAAAACCTTTGGGAATGGCACCACGCATGCGTGGTCCCCTTCCCGCCCAAGGGTGCCATCTTGATCAGTCTCCCTTTTTCCATGGAGCTCTTCAGATGTATGTCCCTGTACCTCCGAAAAAGTTTTTTTCACATTGTCTTCTATTCCGGTTTCCCGGTCCTCTTCCCGCCTTCCCAGTGCCCCTGCTTCAGCAGCGGACCCTGGGACTTTGTTTTCATTTTTCTCTTTTTTCTTCGTGGGTTCATATCCAGCGTATTTTTGTGCTCTTTTCAACCGCTGGCCGAACCAAAGGTCGTCGAACTTGCGGGGATCCTTTTGGCCCCCATGGATTCTGGTTTCAAAAAGTGTGACAGATGCTCCAAAAACATGTTCCTCACAGACACCCTTGACTGTTGTCTCTGGTGTCTGGGAGCAGACCATAACCCGTAGCTCTGCTCCCTTTGTAAAAAGATGTCCTCCAAGATCATCCAGAGTCGTAAGCAGAAACTGAATGATATTTTCTGCAAGATGGCCCCGGTGGCCCCGGCAGCTTCCTGCTCCACTGACCTTCTGCCTCTGAGGTCCCCTGTGGCCACTCCAAGCAAGGGTCTCCCAAAAGGGAGCAGAAGAAAAAGAAGGTGGCCTCTAGGACTCTGTCTGGGGCTCCGAACAAGCATGAGTGCTCTCGCACTAGGTCCTTTAGGGACTGCCAAGGAGGGCTAGAGTCGGAGAAGGAGCTTCCCCGAAAGATACCTCGTACAGATACGGAGACCTCCGGCGATGGTGCCCGGTCTCCTAAGGGAAAGCCTCAACAGGGCAGGGCACTGGAGCCTTTTATGCAGGCCTCAGCTGCACTCAGGAAATCAGGCCCACTAACTCCTGATTAGGTGTTAGCAGTTTCTAAACCTGAGGAGGTTACTAGAGTTCAGCAACCTACTGTGCTCAAGGAAAGTTCCCCTAAAGCACGAAAAAGAAAGTAACCTTGCTTTAAAAAATATACAAAAAACCCTTTTAAGAGCTCCCAGTCAGAGAGCTAGCAATGTAATATAATAAAAACAAACAAACCAACCCTCAAAATCCTTACTGTTTGTTGATCTGTAGAACCCTGGTTAGGAAAGTTTTCAACCAAACGTCAGCAACCACCCAAACAGAAGAAAGCAAAGGCTGCTAGGCCTCAACTGGTCCAGCAGCCTCAGCCTCCTCAGGGCCTTTGACTTTCAGCTAGAGAACTTAGCCTTTCTGGCTCTGGAGGGACCAGAACCGTCCACCATTCCAGGAAGGTTATGCCATTTTGCTCCCAGATGGGGGCAAATAACAGCAGAGCATTGGACACTCTCCATCATAAGAGAGGGGTACAAACTTCATTTTTCAAGCATGCCCCCTCCCACAATAGTGAAGCAGTTCAATTCTCCGACCTCTCTCATCGACCTGTTAGGTCAGGAGGTTACCATCCTTCTTGCCCAAGGGGCAATAGAAGAAGTGCCTCTTCATCAACAGAGCACAGGGTTCTATTCCCCTTATTTTCTTATCCCAAAGAAAACAGGGGGATACAGACCTATCTTAGATCTCAGAGAATTGAACAAATTCCTTGTCAAGGAGAAATTCAAAATGATCTCTCTCGGAGCTCTGCTTCCATACCTTCAGAATCAGGATTGGTTTTGTTCTCTAGATCTCAAGGATGCGTACACCCATGTTCTCAGCCATCCAACCCACAGAAGGTTTCTTTGGTTCCTGTTTCAAGGAAAGCACTACCAATACAGGGTGCTTCCTTTTGGTCTGGCCTTTGCACCAAGGGTGTTCACGAAATACATGGCTGTGGTAGCAGCATTTCTATGCACTCTGGGAATATTCGTCTTCCCTTACTTGGACGACTGGCTCATTCGAGCTCCAACACAGTCAGAGGCCAGGACTTCTCTATCCTGCACAATGCGTATCCTTCAGTATTTAGGGCTGGTCATAAACATCCCAAAATCCAGTCTAACTCCTACTCAGTCTCTAGAGTTCATAGGAGCCCGACTGGATACCACAAAGGCAAGGGCCTACCTTCCCCAAGCCCGTTGCCTTCGCTTAGTGCAATTAGCTTCTCAAGCAGTCCTAAAGCCCTTTTTAACTGCTCGAGAAATGTTGCAGTTACTAGGCCACATGGCATCCACCGTGCATGTGGTACCATATGCTCGCCTTCACATGAGGGCAGCTCAGTGGACTTTATCCACCCAATGGACCCAGGCATCAGGTTGCCTGTCAGACAGAATAGCAAACACAAGTCGTCTCATTTTGTCTCTCCAGTGGTGGAAGTCCACTCATAACCTGTTGCTGGGGTCCCCTTTTCAGCAACCCCTGCCCCAAGCAACTCTTACAACAGATGCTTCTCCAATGGGTTGGGGAGCTCATCTGCAAGACCTCTCCACACAAGGAACCTGGACTCCACAAGAGAGTTGTCTACATATTTATTTTATTTATTTATTTATTTATTTAACACTTATTTATATACCGCATCTTCCAGCGATCAGTTGCAGTGTACAATTAACAACAATTAACAATGCAGAGCTTGTTTTACATAGAACAATTATAACTTTTTACATAGAACATCTTAACTTGAACAACAAAGTGTATATATAAACTGTGCGGAATAATTCAATAAATCAACTAACACAGATTGAGTAACAATTTAAACAGAAGTACTGTCTCTAAAACAGTTGTAACTATATACAAGTGGGGTATCAATGCATAGGAATGGAATGATTATTCATTTGAGTTTGTACGTATTGATTGTAGTAGGGAGTATAATCTTGATTTTAGGCAGGTTCATGTTTAGCCTTTATCTAAGTTGAGTGGAGGATTTTCTATGGTATTATAGTGTTTAGTGAATAGATAGGTTTTCAATTTTTTTCTGAATTCTGTTATCTCTGTTAGTGATCGTAAGTCCTCTGGTAAAGAGTTCCAGACTGTTGGGGCTATGTGGGAAAAGGCATTGATACCCTACTTGTATATAGTTGCAACTGATATGATCTGCCTATGCGGTAGAGTCAGTACTTTGTTTAAATTGTTACACAATCTGTGTGTGTTGAATTATTCTGCTTAGTTTTTAAACCTATGTGTGCATGTTAAGATGTTCTATGTAAAAAGTTATTCTGTTCCATGTAAAACAAGCTCTGCATTGTTAACTGTTGTTAATTGTACACCGCAACTGATCGCTGGAAGATGCGGTATATAAATAAGTGTTAAATAAAATAAATAAAAATATATTCTTTTGGCATCTTAAGTTTATTTGATTGACCTTTTCTATGAGTGGGCTTAGGTGGTTCTTTGCTTATTAGATTACAGAGCGTCTTTGGGGCCATGTCATTTAGGGCTTTGAATGTAGTTATTATTGTTTTGTATGTTATCCTGCTTTGTATTGGTAACCAGTGAAGGGATGCTAGTATCGGTGTAATGTGTTGGAGTGAATTTATCTTTAATATAATTCTACAATTCTATAATTAATTTATCTTTAATATATATTACATATCAATCTTTTGGAGCTCAGAGCAATCTTCCTTGCTCTGCAAGTGTTCCACACCCTGCTCAGCTACAAAACAGTCCTTATTCATATGGACAATCAAGTAGCCATGTTCTATGTGAACAAGCAGGGGGGAACAGGCTCTCTGTCACTTTGCAACGAAGCTCTGCGACTGTGGGCCCTCACCAGAGAGCATCACATTCATCTTCTGGCAGTGTATCTTCCAGGCGTTCAAAACTCTTGGGCAGACAGACTCAGTCGAGT
The DNA here is from genome assembly GCA_033557465.1 of Ichthyophis bannanicus. Classification (NCBI taxonomy): domain Eukaryota; kingdom Metazoa; phylum Chordata; class Amphibia; order Gymnophiona; family Ichthyophiidae; genus Ichthyophis; species Ichthyophis bannanicus. The sequence goes on from CM066037.1 coordinate 215,208,663, forward strand.
TCTCCTTCCACACGAGTGGTCTCTGCATGCAGACCAGGTGGCCAAAATTTTTCAACTTTGGGGAACCCCGGACATAGACCTCTTTGCAAGTCCGTGGAATGCCAAACTTCCCCAGTTCTGTTCCAGACCTCCGGCTCAGGGAGCTCAGGCAAAGGATGCTTTCCTCCTTCACTGGGGTCAAGACTTCCTGTATGCCTTTCCACCCATTCCCCTAATTCCCAAAACCCTTTTCAAGCTTCAGAGTGACAGAGGCCACATGATTCTCATAGCACCACATTGGCCACGGCAAGTGTACCCTCTGCTTCTACATCTCTCTCAAGCTCCCTCCCTGAAGTTAGGGTCTGCTCCAGATCTCCTATCTCAGGAGAACGGGATGTTATGGCATCCCAATCTCCAGTCCCTGCATCTCAGGGCTTGGTTGCTGAAGGCCTAGATCTCCAAGATCTTCATCTTTCTCAGCAAGTGAAAGATGTTCTTTATGCTTCTAGAAAACCTTCCACTAGACGTTCTTATGCTTTCAAGTGGAAAAGGTTCACTGTTTGGTGTTCAGAAAAGGGTCTTAACCCCCTTGCCTCTAGAATCTTTACTGGAGTATCTCCTCCATTTGTCTAATGCAGGCCTTAAGACAAATTCAGTAAGAGTCCATTTGAGTGCTATTACAGCTTCTCTTAAACCTCTAAATGGACAACCTATTTCCTCTCATCCTCTTATAGCAAGATTCATGAGAGGCCTCCTAACTAAGCCTCCCATTAGACCACCTCCGGTGGCATGGGACTTGAATCTGGTTCTTGGGCAGCTCATGAAGCCACCTTTCGAACCCTTAGCTACCACCTCCTTGAAATTTCTTTCTTGGAAGGTTATCTTTCTCATTGCAATCATATCAGCACGCCACATTAGTGAATTGCAAGCACTAGTAGCTAATCCACCTTATACAAGGTTTCATCATGACAAGGTAGTCCTTAGGACTCATCCACACTTCATGCCTAAGGTGGTCTCGCCTTTTCACCTCAACCAGAAAGTCTACCTACCTGTCTTTTTTCCAGGACCTCATGCATCAAGTGCAGAGAGGAATCTTCATACCCTGGACTGTAAAAGAGCTCTGGCTTTTTACTTACAAAGGACACAGCAACATAGAAAGTCCTCTCAACTCTTTGTTGCTTTTAACCCTTCTCATTTGGGACTGCCAGTCTCCAAGAGAACACTAACTGGATTGCTCAGTGCATTTCTTTGGCCTATCAGAGTAAGAACCTTTCTCTGGAGGGCCATGTCACAGCTCACAATGTGAGAGCCATGGCAGCCTCAATGGCTCATCTGAACTCTGTGTCTATTGACGACATCTGTCGAGCAGCCATTTGGGCCTCTGTTCATACCTTCACAGCCCATTACTGCTTGGACAAGGATTCCCGCTGGGATGCCTTGTTTGGTCAGGCTGTTCTCAAACACCTGTTCCATACTTAATCAACTCCTACCCACCATCCCTGATAGGATGCCTGAGATCCATGGGGGGAAGTGGAGCCCTTCTCAGGGACACACAACATCTGGGGTCTCTCACTGGCACCCAAAGCTAGGGAGTCCCCATATGTGATGACTAGATTCCTGCTTGTTCCTGGAGATAGCATAGTTACTCACTTGTAACAGGTGATCTCCTGGAACAGCAGGAATTTAGTCCTCAGAACCCACCCACCTCCCCTAGGAGTTGTATCTCTCTATCTATCTCTTTCCTTTCCCTCTCTCTCTCTTTGACTCAACTGGAGAAAGGCAGTTTGGAAAGGCGGGAAGGCAGCACGCAGGCGCTGTGGGATGCTCCCAAAAGCTTTCTGATTGGACGCTGGGGAGCGTTCCCGCGCAGGCTCCGTCGGTACCAACGATACCCATATGTGAGGACTAAATTCCTGCTGTTCCCGAAGATCACCTGTTACAGGTGAGTAACTATGCTTTCCACTCCGTTCATTAATTTATATACTTCTATCATATCTCCCCTCAGCCGTCTCTTTTCCAGGTTAAAGAGCCCTAACCTTTTTAGCCTTTCTTCATAGGAGTATCCTTCCATCCCCTTTACCATTTTGGTGGCTCTTCTCTGAACCTTTTCTAATAACGCTATATCCTTTTTAAGATACGGTGACCAGAATTGCACACAGTATTCAAGGTGCGGTCTCACCACGGAACGATATACGAGAGGCATTGTAATATCTTGTGTTTTATTTTCCATTCCTTTCCTTATGATACCTAGCATTCTATTTGCTCTCTTGGCCGCCACTGCACACTGGGCCGAGGGTTTTAACTTGTTATCCACAGTGACACCTAAACCTTTTTCCTGGGTGGTGGTTCCTAATGTGGAACCTTGCATTGTGTAACCATAGTTTGGGTTGTTCTTCCCTAGGTGCATAACTTTGCACTTGTCCACATTAAATTTCATCTGCCATTTTGATGCCCAGTCTTCCAATTTATCAAGATCCTCTTGCAATTTTCCACAATCTTCTTGGGTTTTAACAACTTTAAATAGTTTTGTGTCATCTGCAAATTTGATAACCTCACTCGTTGTTCCACTTTCCAGGTCATTTATGAATATGTGGAAGGAAGTCCCTGGGGTACACCACTATTCACCTTTCTCCATTGGGAAAATTGGCCATTTAACCCAAGCCTCTGCTTTCTATCTTTTAACCAGTTCTTGATCCACAGTAGTACACTGCCTCCTATCCCATGACTCTTTAGTTTTGCCAAAAGTCTCTGATGAGGGACCTTGTCGAAGGCTTTCTGAAAGTCCAGATACACTATATCAACCGACTCACCTTTGTTCACCTGTTTATTCACTTTCAAAAAAACATAACAGATTAGTAAGACAAGATCTTCCTTGTCTAAAGCCATGTTGGCTGTCTCCCATTAGGCCATGACTATCTACATGCTGAGTAATTTTATTCTTTATGATGGTTTCTACCATTTTTCCCGGTACTGACGTGAGGCTCACCGGTCTGTAGTTTCCCCTATCACCCCTGGAACCCTTTTTAAAAATTGGTGTTACATTGGCGATCCTCCAATCTTCAGGTATTAGAGATGATTTTAATGATAGTTCACAGATTACTAATAGCAGGTCTGCAATCTCATATTTCAGTTCTTTCAACACCCTTGGATGTATACCATCCGGCACAGGTGATTTGCTACTCTTCAGTTTATCTAATAGTTGTAATACATCTTCCCGATGTATCGATATTTCCTTCAATTCTTCCGCACCTTTAAATACCACTTCAGTCATGGGTAACATCCCTACATCTTCCTCAGTAAAGACCGAAGCAAAGAATTCATTCATTCTCTCCGCTATTGCCTTGTTGCCTCTTAGTGCCCCTTTAACTCCTCTATCATCTAATGGACCAACTGACTCTCTCACAGGTTTTTTGCTACGAATGTACTTGAAAAAATCTTTATTTCGCGTTTTTGCTTCCGCAGCAAGCTTTTTCTCAAATTCTCCCTTTGCCTGCTTTATCAATGCCTTGCATTTGACTTGCCAGTGCTTGTGCTGTTTCTAGGTTTCGTCGTTTGGCTCTTTTTTCCATTTCCTGAAAGATGCTTTTTTGGCAACAACAGCCTCTCTGACCTCACCTTTAAACCATGCTGGCAGTTTTTTGGACTTCCTTCCACTTTTCTTAAAGCGTGGAATACAGCTGGTCTGGGTTTCCAAGATTATTATTTATTAACATTCTCTTATATACTGCGCTGTTCTGCATCAGTGCGGTTTACATTGAACAAACTGATATTACATTGAACAGGACATTATAACTTGGAGATAACTATTTTACAGGGAACATGGGCTATGGAGGGTTAAGTGGCTTGCCCAAGACCACAAGGAGCACCTGTGGGACTAGAAACCCCAGTCCTTCCAGCCCAAGGTTGCTGTCCTCTAGTGGGATTTGAACCCCCGACCTTCCGGCCTGAAGTACCTTGCCCCAACCACTAGGCCACTCCTCCACTCTAGTTGAAAGATAGTATTTTTCAACAACACCCAAGCTTGATGTAAGTCTTTAACCTTTGCAACTGTTCCTTTTAGTTTTTTCTTAACTGTTTTCCTCATTTTATCATAGTCTCCCTTTCGAAAGTTAAAAGGTAGTACCGTGGATTTCCGTACTATCCCCTCTTCCACTAATTAAATCAAAGGTGATCATGCTATGATCACTATTACCAAGTGGCCCCAACACCCTTATCTCTTGCACTAGATCTGGTGTTCCACTAAGGACTAGGTCTAATATGGCTTCCCCTCTGGTCGGTTCATGAACTAGCTGCTCCAAGAAGCAGTCATTTATGTCATCTAGGAACTTTATCTCCCTAGCATGTCCTGCCGTGACACTGGCCCAGTCGATACCTGGGTAATTGAAATCACCCATTATTATTACTGTGCTGTAACTTTTGTTAGCTTCCTTTATTTCTTTGAGCATTTCATCATCCATTTGTTCATTCTGTCCAGGAGGTCGATAGTATGCTTATTAAAAGAGGGCTGCTACACAGTACCCTGTCCTGTGCTGCTGAGGTAAGCTATATTCTTATTTGATTTAAATTATAGCTCTTTGCTGCTGCTAGGCTCTAACTTATTATGAAATGTAAACTACAAGCTCTCTGCTGGGTTCTAAATTTAACCAGAAAGCTCTCTTCTGTGTTTTAAATTTAAACTAAAAGTACTTTGCTGATGCTAGGCCCTGAGTGACTATTAAATTTAAACTACAAGCTCTCTGATGGGTTCCAAATTTAACCAGAAAGCTCTCTTCTGTGTTTTAAATGTAAACTTAAACTGTTGCTACTAGGCCCTGACTGATTTAACAAAAAATAGTGGGTTCACATATTAATTAGCTTTAATAGAAAGAATTCCTTTCAGAAAATTCCCAGAAGTATATACTCAGAATTGCAGATCTCTCTCCAGAAGTAACAGTCCCCTTTTCTAGTCCTTCAACAGCACAGTGGTGCCTCCAGGATCAATGGTCGCAGGCCACGTGCCACCTCCAGGACAGTCCAAGTGACCTGCCAGTTGGCAAGGTCCCTGGTCTGGTGGCGGTCCCCCCAACACCTGGAAGCGGGCATGCCTTTCCAGACCCCCCCCCCCCCAACCACTCGAGGGTCCTCACTTTGGATGCCTCCTTGCTGGGCTGGGGAGCACATTGCGAGGGCTACCACACCCTGGGCACTTGGTCCCTGGATGAGAGTGTTCGGCAGATCAACCTTCTGGAACTGCGAGCCATTCATCTCGCCTCGAAGGCTTTTCATCATCGCCTGCGCCACCGGTCAGTCCTAGTCCAGATGGACAACCAGGTGGCCATGTTCTATGTGAACAAGCAGAGGGGCACGTGGTCCAGTACCCCTCTGCCAGGAAGCCCTAGATCTGTGCTCTTATGCAGTCCAACAGGGCATCTTCCTCAGAGCGGTATACCTGCCGGGCCAAGACAGCTTGCTGGCCGACAGACTCGGCAGGATTCTCCAGCCACACGAGTGGCAGCTGGACCCAGGGGTAGCCAGTAGGCTTTTCCACATCTGGGGGGAACCGGTGATGGACCTATTCGCAAGCCCGGACAATCACCAGTTGTCCCGTTTCTGCTCCCGGCAGCCTCACCCCGCCAGAGTGGCCACCGATGCCTTCCTGGTCTCATGGTCAGAGAGACTTCTGTACACCTTCCCTCTGACGCCACGACTCTGTTCAAGACTCTCCACGACAGGGCCTCGGTCATCTTGATAGCTCCAAGGTGGCCCAGGCAGTCGTAGTTTCCATTGCTCCTGCAACTGGCGGTGGAGAACCCCATACCCCTGGAGTCCGCCCCCGACTCCTGTCCGAGGAGGGGGCTCTCTCCTGCATTTCAACCTCGGCTCCCTTTCGCTGACGGCGTGGCTGCTGAGAGGGTGACTCTAGCCCCACTCCACCTCCCTAGAGAGGTGGAAGATGTTCTGCTGGCCTCACGCAAGGCGTCTACCAGATGGGCGTATGCCTTTAAGTGGCGCAGATTCTCACTTTGGTGCACTGAGCAGGGGGCCGACCCCTTCTCTTGCTCGGTGGTCATGGTGTTGCAATACCTGCTCCACCTCTCTTATTCGGGGCTCGTCTAATTCCGTTAGGGTACACCTCAGTGCCATAGCAGCGAACCACTACCAGGTAGATGGGAAGCCCCTCTCGGTCCACCTGGTGGTGTCCTGCTTCCTATAGGGCCTGTTCCTGTCTAAGCCCCCAGTTTGCCCCCTGGCGACCGAATGGGATCTCAATGTGTTGGGGCAGCTCACCCGGCCACCATTCGAGCCCCTGGCTACTTGCCACCTTCGCTTCCTCTCCTGGAAAGTGGCTTTCCTGGTCACACTCACTTCTGCCCGCAGAGTAAGCGAGCTCCAGGCCCTGGTGGCTGAAGCACCTTACACCAGGTTTTAAAAGAATGGGGTGGTGCTTTGCACGCACCCAAAGTTCCATCCGAAGTTGGTGTCCTCCTTCCACCTCAACCAGGAGGTGGTCCTTCGTACCTTCTTTCCCAGACTGCACTCCAGTCGGGCAGAGACGGTCCTCCATACCTTGGATTGTAAGAGGGCCTTGTCCTTCTATATATAATGCACTCAAGGCCACCAGAAAGTCTCTCAGCTTTTAGTTTCCTACAGCCCCAGTAAGCTGGGGGAGGCAGTGTCCAAGCGTATGCTGTCCACATGGGTGGCGGACTGTATTGCCCTGGCCTACGAGGAGGTGAGGCTTCCATTGGAAGGCCGGGTCACAGCGCACCGGGTCAGGGCTATGGCGACCTCAGTAGCTAACCTGTGTTCGGTCCCACTAGCAGACATCTGCCGGGCCGCCATCTGGTCTTCAGTTCATACCTTCGCATCTCATTACTGCCTGGATAGAGAGTCCCGACGGGACAGTGCCTTTGTCCAGGCGGTGCTCTGTAATCTTTTCGGGGTCTAGGCAACTCCTACCCTCCGACCCTTCTGTTGTTCAGGCTACCAGAGTACTGGTTTCATCGGACACAGGGATCCTGTTCGGTCTGTCTATACAGACTCAAGTGCTGCTGCTTGTGGCTACTCACAAGGGGAGCTCTATTTTTGCTATGGGATTTTGGTAGCCTGTTTCTGGGGAGTTCCATATGTGAGGACTGACTTCCTGCTTGTTCCCGGAGAAAGCGTAGTTACCTATAACAGGTGTTCTCCGGGGACAGCAGGAATCAGTCTCACAACTCTCCCTCCTCCCCTTGGGGTTGCAGTTGTACCATCTTTATTTAGTTTTTTGCCGTCTTTAGCTGTCATCTGATTGAGCAAGATGGCACCCTTGGGCGGGAAGGGGACCACACATGCGTGGTAGCAATACCAAAGACTTTCTTTGAAAGCTGGGGATTTGTTCCCCACAGGCTCCATCGGCGCAGACGTCACGCATATGTGAGGACTGATTACTGCTGTCCCCGTATAACACCTGTTACAGGTGAGTAACTACGTTTCCCCTGTGCAGAAGAAAGATTAGGGTTTTACTCCCAGTACTTCCTTATCTCCAAAAAGTCTGGGGGGTTCCGTCCCATTCTAGATATCCAAAACTTAAACAAGTTCCTAGTACAAGAGAAGTTCAAGATGGTTTCCCTAGAACCCTACTGCCATACCTTCAGAGGAACGATAGGCTCTGTTCTCTAGATCTGAGGGATGTGTACATGCACATCCTCATCCACCCATCTCACAGGCAGTACCTTTGCTTCATGTTCGATGGCAGAGATTACCAATACAGAGTCCTTCTCTTTGGGCTGATATGCACCCCAAGGGTTTCACGAAATGTCTAGTAGTAGTCGCGACCTACCTCCGCATCCTAGGCATCTTCATCCTCCCTTACTTAGACGACTGGCTCATCAAGAGCGACTCGTCACAGATGGTGCATCTGTCCGTTCAACACACCGTCATGGTGCCCGAACATCTTGGTTTTGTCATTAACTTTCTAGTTTCACTTTCTCCCACTCAGAAACTGGAATTCATAGATGCCTTTCTCGATATGACTCGGGCTCAAGCTTTCCTGCCCAAGGACCATCTCAAATGCCTCAGAGTTGACAGGCATTATTCAGTGCAGCCATCACACCACAGCACGAAGCATGCTTTTTCTTCTCGGTCACATGGCCTCCACTGTCCATGTTGTCCCCTATGCTCATCTCCACATGCGTCAAGCGCAGTGGACCTTCTCCTCACAATAGAAACAGGTGAGGGGCCATCTGCGAGACAGAGTGATGGTCACCCCACTTCTCTGGGAAGAAGCAGGAAGTCAGTCCTTACATATGGGTGACATTGGTGTCGACGGAGTCCGTGCGGAAGCATCTCCCCAGCTTTCAAAGAAAGCCTTTGAGGAGATGCACCAAGCATGCATGGTCCACTTCCCGCCCGAGAATGCCATCTTGCCTCAGTCTCCTTTTTTCCACGGAGCCCTTTGGATACTGTCCTATTTTACCCGGAAAAAGCCTGATTTCTTTTATAGTTAAATTTTGTCTGGTTTGCGTACTGGTTCCTTCCCGCTCCGAGGCAGCTCACCTTGGCATCTCTCCTCTGGTTCATCTATCCGTTTTTCACTTTTTTCATTGAGGTCCACCTCGACCCCGACGTTCATGGCCTTTCTCCAGGAACAAGCAGGAAGTCAGTCCTCACATATGGGTAAGTCGATGCTGACGGAGCCCTGTGCAGAGCATTTCCCCAGCTTTCAAAGAAAGCCTTTGGGAGATGTCACCACACATGCATGATCCCCTTCCCGCCCAAGGGTGCCATATTGCTCAGTCTCCCTTTTTCTGCGGAGCCCTACAGACGTTCATTTCGACCCTCCGGAAAAAAGTTGATTTTCTCATACTATTTTTGTACCTTTCCAACTTGCACTGGCTCTTTTCCCGCCCGAGACCCGCTGCAAACGCACATATATTTTTGTCTTGATTTTTTCCATCGCAGCGCTTTTGCGCCTTTTTTTTTTAACCGCTGGCACCTCGCTGGGGTCCTTTTTCCCCCCAATAGCCACTGGCTTTAAGAAATGTGATCGGTGTTCCAGAAACATGTCACTCACCGACACTCATGATTGTTGCTTCCGGTGTTTGGGCATTGACCATGACCCGGAGGAATGCTCCTTGTGCAAGAAAATGTCCGCTAAGGCCATACAGAGCCATCAGCTTAAGCAGGACATCTTCCACAAGGCAGATTCAACCCCGGTTTCCCCGGTAGCATCAAGCCCGAAGGCCCCACACAGATCCTTGGACTCGCTTAAGGCCCCCGCGGCCCCTCCTGGGTTGCCAGAGCGTGCGCATAGGAAGAAAAGGAAGACCTTGATTGCCTCGTCCGGGGAAGTGGACAAGCATGGGAAATCCCATGCCCGGTCCCGTAGTCCCCACAGAGCTCCTGAGGAATTGGAGTAGAAACGCCCTCGTAAGGTGTCCTGGGCCGAAGTTGTGGCCTCTGGCAATGGATCGCAGTCTCCCAAGGCCCATCCTGTCGAGGACCACCTCTCCTCTTCGACGCCTGACCCCTGTCACTCCAGTGTCAGTGTCCATGGCTGTGACCCTCGAGTGGGAAGCATACATGTTGGCTTTGGAACACAGCGTTTTTGTTTTCCTCGCATCACAGCGGGCACCGACTCCCAGTCCTGCCGAGACTGCAGTGACCTCGACCTCGAGGACTCCCCGGGTTGCTGCTGTGATCGCCGAGAGCCAGATACTTCGGGGGGCTCCTCAGCGAGTGTCTCATTCTCGCTCCCTATCTTCGGAGGACGAGATCTTTGCAGGCGAGTGCCTCTGGCTCCAATGATGCCAATGCCTCGAAGCCTCTGGGACCAGAGTTGCCAGCCCTCCTGCATCCAGGGGACCTTGAGTCCTCCTCGGACTACTCTGATTGGGAGTCCAACGTTGAGATATCCACGGAGTCCCGGGCCCACTGAGACCTTCCCTTGGACCTGTCTCCAGCTGCCAAGCGCCATTCACCGCCCGAGGATACCTTTTTCCTCGACTTTGCTCGGGATATGGCACGGGCTCTCTCTGTCATACACTTCTACGGAGGAATTAGACATCTTCCAGTATGAGGCACCACTGAAAGAGACCCTGACGATACCTGTGCCTTCCATCCTCACGAGGCTTCTCCTCTGGATGTGGGAGACCCTAGTCTCGGTCCCCATTGTGAGCCGACGACTCAACACGATGTATAGAATCCAGCGGGCCAGAGTTCCACAAGGCACAGCTCCCACACACCTCCATGGTGGTTGAGTCTGTCTTGCGCCAGTAAAAACGCCCGAAAACACACTCCTCAGTGCCTCCAGGCAGGGAGTCTTGTATGCTTGATTCCCTGGAGCACAAATGCTACCAGGGCTCAATGCTGACTTGCTGCATCCAAACTTACCAGCTTTACATTGGCATGTTCCTGCGGCACCTAGCCAAGGAGCTCGATGGTTACGCCTCTGGCCTCGATGGGGACCATCTCTGGCGTTTTCAAGCTCTAACAAAGTCTGTCGCGGAGTGTTCTAAATACCTCTCCAGAGCTGCTTACAGCGGCTTCGAATCTAGTGCCAGAGTGACCGCCGCTGTCATCGGCGCTCGACTCCAGGCCTGGTGACAATCATCAGACCTCGAGCAGTGGGTACAGGAGAAACTCCTGGATGTCCCATGCCTTGGTGAACAGCTCTTCAGCAAGCCAATGGGAGGATAAGATGGCTGAGATCGAGACCGAGTATGTCACTCAGACCCGTCTCTCGCGGAAGACCTCCACTCTTCCCAGGAGGAAGCCACAGGGGAAGAAGCCCCCTTTCCTCTGGGAGAGTCAACACTATCGGGGATACCCTGCCTACCCAGCTGCCGAGACACCTCAGCAGGGTCCCCAAGGCAAGGGCACAGGCCAGGGACCATGCAAACCCAAGAGTCAGAAGACCGAGACACTGGCTCCAGCCCAGCCTGGGTCGGGGTTTTGACGCCATCAACATAGCCCCTCTTCCTCTGGAGGACCAGCACCCCACAGGGGGATGCCTCATCCACTTTGCCCACCAGTGGGCCCACATCACCACCAACTCCTGGGTTCTCCAGGTCGTCCAGGAGGGCTACCTTCTGCACCTGGAACAGACTCCTCCGCCCTTTTTTTCCAGGGAACACCCTCTGTCTCCCCTATACTGTGCTCTGCTATTGCAGGAGCTCACGGGCCTCCTCAAGGATGGGGCAGTGGAACCTGTGCCTCGCCTCACAAGGGGGAAGGGCTTCTATTCCAGATACTTTCTGGTCCCAGAAAAGACGGAGGACCTGAGGAACCTCAACAAGTTCCTTGTGAGCGAGAAGTTCAAGATGCTCTCCCTTGAAACACTACTGCCCTACCTCCAGCAGGGAGATTGGCTATGCTCCTTGGATTTAAAGGATGCTTACACCCACATCCTTATCCATCCCAGTCACAGAAAGTACCTGAGGTTCGTGGTTAGAGGCAACCACTACTAGTACAGGGTCCTTCCCTTCGGCCTCGCCTCTGCCTCAAGGATCTTCACCAAGTGTCTGGTGATGGCAGCGGCCTACCTCCGCCTCCAAAAGACCAGGTGACGATCTACGTGAACAAGCAGAGCGGCACAGGCTCCTACCGCCTCTGCTGGGAGGCTGTAGCCCTTTGTTCCTTTGTGATTTGCCACAGGATTCTCCTCAAGGTGATTTACCTACCAGGCCAGAGCAAAGTCTTGGCAGGCAGGCTGAACAGGGTCCTTCATCCGCATGAGTGGCTCCTGGACTTGGAGATAGTACGCAGGCTTTTCCGTCTGTGGGGCTCCACCAGCCTGGACATCTTCGCCAGCCCGACCAATGCTCGACTGCCCCGGTTCTGCAGTCCCCAACCCCACCATTCCCAGGTGGCAGCAGATGCTTTCCTTCTCTCATGGTCGAGAAACCTGCTGTATGCCTTCCCTCCCATGCTCTTGATAGCCCAGACCCTCCTCAAGGCCCAACAGGACAGGGCATTGATGATCCTCATGGCCCCGAGGAGGCCCGGTCATCCCTGGTTCCCCTTGCTGCGCTGTCTCTCGACAGAACCTCCGGTACCTCTTGGGAGCTCCCCGGGGCTTCTGACACAGGAAGAGGGCTTGATCCTCCATCCCAACTTGGGATCTCTGTCCCGGCGGCTGAACAGGTCACCTGAGCCCCCCTTAACCTCTCCAACGAGGTAGAGGAAATGCTTCTAGCCTCTCGTAAGGACTCCATGAGACAGGCTTACACCTTCAAGTGGTGCCAGTTTTCCATGTGTGCATGGAACACCAATTGGACCCATTTTCTTATCCAGTTAAAGTTACTGCTTGGGTTAGAAATTGGTTGAGTGGGAGGCAACAAAGGGGGTACAGGTAAATGGAGCCCACTGAGTAGGAGGAGATTACCAGTGGTGTGCCCCAGGGATCTGTTCTTGTTCCGATTCTTTTTAACATCTTGGTTAGTAATATAGCGGAATAGGCTATCTGGTAAGGTTTGCCTCTTTGCAGATGATACCAAAATCTGCTATAGAATAGACACCAAGGAAGATATAGATAACATGAGGAGGGATTTAGCTAAGCTTGAAGAATGGTCTAGAATTTAGCAGCTGAGATTTAATGTTAAAAAAATGCAAGGTCATCCATTTGGGCTGCAGCAATCCAAGGGAGCAATATAGTATAGGGCGTGAAGTACTTTTGTCCACTAAAGAAGAGCGGGACCTAGGCATGATTGTTTCTGATGATCTTAAAGTAGCTAAACAGGTAGAAAAGGTGACAGCAAAAGCTAGAAGGATGCTTGGGCGCATAGGGAGAGGAATAGCCAGCAGAAGAAAGGAGGTGATAGTGCCTCTGTATAAGTTTTTGGTGCAACCTCATTTGGAGTATTGTGTGCAATTCTGGAGACCGCGCTTTCAAAAGGATATAAACAGGCTTGAGTCAGTACAGAGGGTGGCTACTAAAATGGTTAGTGGTCTTCATTATAAAGCATATGAGGACAGACTTAAGGATCTTAATATGTACACCTTAGAGAAAAAGCGGGATAAAGGTGTTATGATTTAGACGTTTAAATATCTCCGTGGCATAAATGCAGAGGAGGAGAGTCTCTTGATTGAAAGCAAACTCTGCTACAAGGGGACATGGGATGAGGGTGAAAGGGGATAGATTCAGGAGTGATATGAGGAAATTTTACGGAAAGAGTGGTGGACTGTGGAATAGTCTCCCAGTGGAGGTGGTAGAGATGAGGATGGTATCTGAATTCAGAGAAGCATGGGAAAAACACAGAGGATCTCTGAAGGAAAGAAGGGGACTGCTGTAGTGGTTGATATGGAAGGGCAGACTAGATAGGCCATGTGGTCTTTTTCTGTCGTCATGTTTCTATGTTTCTATCTCCTCCACCTCTCATGGTCTGGACTTAAGTCCAACTCCGTCAGGGTGCATCTGAGTGTACTCGCCGCCAACCACCATCCCATGGAGGGGAAGCATCTATCGGTGCAGCCCCTCATCACTAGATTCATGTGGGGCTTATTGCTCTTCAAACTACTACTACTACTGAGCATTTATATAGCGCTACAAGTCGTACGTAGCGCTGCACAGACATGTAAGAGACAGTCCCTGCTCATCAGAGCTTACAATCTAGTCAAGACAAACACAGAAGGTGTAGGCAGGGATAAAGCAAGGGGAAAGAAAAAGATCAGGTGAGTCAAGATCCAAAAGCAGCAGTGGAATGGGACCTCAATGTGGTTCTAGTGCAGCTTACTAATCTGCCCTTCGAGCCCTTGGCTACCTTATCCTTGCACTACTTTTCCTGGAAGGCAGCTTTCTTGGTGGCACTCGCCTCTGCCCGCAGGGTCAGAGAGCTTCAGGCCTTGGTGGCCGAGCCACCCTACACCAGATTCAACAAGAACAGAGTTGTGCTTCACACTCACCCGAAATTTCTCCCGAAGGTGGTCTCCGACTTCCACCTGAATCAGGAGGTAGTGCTGCTTCCTTTCCATGGCCCCACGCCGACTCTGCGCCAGCTGTCCTCCATATTCTGGACTGCAAGCGAGCCCTGTCCTATTTGCAACAGACCCAGGGCCACTGTAAAGCCTCACAGCTTTTCATTTCCTTCGACTCCAGCCGTCTGGGGCTGGCTGTCGCCAAGCAAACCATATCTATCTGGGTGGTGGACTGCATCACCTTTGCTCACTGTCGAGCTGGTATCCCTCTGGAGCGTTGAGTCATGGCGCACAATGTCCAGGCGATGGTGACCATGGACGCCAGTCTCCGTTCGGTACCCATGGCAGACATCTGCTGGGCCGCCACCTGGTCCTCCGTCCACACTTTTGCAGCCCACTACTGCCTGGAGAGGGAGCCCCAATGGGACAGTACCTTCAGCCATGCCGTACTCCTTAACCTCTTTGGGGTTTAGGCAACTTCTGCCCTCTGACCCTTCTTGTTCAGACTACCGGAACCATAGTTTGACCTGGACATTGGGGTCCCTCGAGTCCTGTCATCAGGTTTGCCTGCAGCTGCCCACGGCCATGCCGTGCCCCTGTTTTATGCCAGTCCTTGGTAGCCTGGAGCTAGGGGGTCCCATATGTGAGGACTGACTTCTTGCTTGTTCCTGGAGAAAGCATAGTTACTCACCTGTAACAGGTATTCTCCAGGGACAGCAGGAATCATTTCTCACAACCCTCTCTCCTCCCCTTGGAGTTGCTGTAAATGTTTGGCCATCTTCTTGGTTGCGCTCTAGCTATGGCACCTGACTACTGAGCAAGATGACACCCTTGGGCGGGAAGGGGATCATGCATGTGTAGTGGCATCTCCCAAAGGCTTTCTTTGAAAGCTAGAGGGATGCTCCGTGCAAGGCTCTGTCAGCATCAATGTCACCCATATGTGAGGACTGATTCCTGCTGTCCCTGGAGAACACCTGTTACAGGTGAGTAACTAAACTTTTTCAGCCAAAGGCCTCAGACCCCTGCTGGGAGGCAGAGACCCCCTATTTCTGATGGTCTCAAGTGGCTTCAAAAAGTGTGACCGGTTTGGCAAAGTTATGTCACTTACCAACCCACATGACTGCTGCCTCTGATGCCTTGACCAGGAGCATGACGACTCTGACTGAGAACTCTGCAGAACAGTGACCTCAAAGGCCTTGAAGAATTGCCTTCAGCAGCAGGAAAAATGTTTTCATAAGTCCAACTCTTCCCCAGATTCTTTGATAACACCACACTCCAGGGCTCCCTCTGATACCTTGGTGTTTTGTGAAGCTAGAGCCTCTTCGGAGTCCCACGGAAGTCCCTAGAGGTGGAGCATAAGAAGAAATAATCCTCGAAGACTGCTTCAGAGGACGGATCCAGGAAGAAGGTGAAATCCCACTCCAGGTCCTGCAGTCCCAGGCATGAGTCTGAGGAGTTGAGGTAGGAGCAACCCTCCAAATTGCCCCACAAGGAGTTGTTGGATTCTGCCTACCGGCTCTCGAGCCTCCGAGGCCATTTTCATCAAGGATTCTCCCTCAACAGTACCAACGCTGGGCCCAAAGTCCTCAGTGCCTGCGTCGAAGGCTACAAACTGGCATGGAGACCAGAATGGTAGCCCTGCAGAGCAGTAAATCTGCCCTAGTGGCCATGTGGCAGGTGTTTGTCAGGCTCGTCTGGTTCATCCGCCCAACGATGGGACCCTCGACATCAAAGGCATCCTCGAGCACCACCAGCCTCGAGAGAGGCCCTGGTCAAGGTCCCGGTCCCTTTTTTCGGGACACCAGTCCTCCCTAGCGAGCGCCCACAGACCGATGATTCTCCAGAGGTCCTGCACTGCAAAGAGCAGTTCTCAACCAAGGTGATCGTGCAGTGTCATATTCGTACACTGACTTCGAATCTGAATGGGAATCCGAAGACAAAGAGTCCCCTGACATGAGACGACACAGTGACGTGCCCTCGGAAATCGTCTCCCCCAGTAATCCAATGCCACTCCCCACCCGAGGACATTGCGTTTCTCGATTTTGTGAGGGATATGGCCAAGGCTCTCGCGATCGAGGCAGAGGGGGACCTGTGAACTGAGGTATTGGAGATACTCCAATATGAGGCATCCCCGAAAGAAACCCTTACGGTCCCAGTGCCCCCAATCCTTGATCGCCTCCGGATGTGGGAAATACTGGAGCCCTACTCTGTAATCTTTTCGGGGTGTAGGCAACTCCTGCCCTCTGACCCATCTGTGTTCAGGCTACTGGAGTGCTGATTCTCTGCCAGGGTCTCTATTAGGGATTCAACTGCTGCTGATCACGGCTCACCTTGCAGGTCGCTGTGACGTTTTTGTACAGGTTCTCGGTAGCCTGTAGCTGGGGAGTCCCATATGTGAGGACTGACTTCCTTTTTGTTTCCAGAGAAAGTGTAGTTACTCACCTGTAACAGGTGTTTCCGGGGACAGCAGGAATCAGTCCTCACAACCCTCCCTCCTTCCTTTGGAGTTGCTTCTTTACTGTATTTTATTTTTTCCTTGGCCATCTTAGCTATGTTAGACTGAGGCAAGATGGCACCCTTGGGCGGGAAGTGGACCATGCATGCATGCATGGTGCATCTCCCAAAGGCTTTCTTTGAAAGCTGTGGAGATGCTTCCATGCGGGCTCCATCAGCACCGACATCACCCATATGTGAGGACTAATTCCTGCTCTCCCCAGAGAGCATCTATTACAGGTGAGTAACTACACTTTCTGGTGGACTCCCTTTAGTGGTGGCGCTCTCCTCAAAACCTTCTCATAGTGTTACCTTTTCAGATGCCTCCACCTCAACAGACCCTCACTACCGATGAGTCCAAACCTGGCTGGGGAGCTCATCTCGATGACATGGGTACGCAGGGTCTTTGGTCTCAACATGATGCCTCCCTTTAAATCAACTTCCTGGAATTGAGGGTGATGACCAATGCCCTTAAGTGTTTCGCCAGCAGTTATCACATCAATCAATCCTGCTTCAGATGGACAACCAAGTTGCAACATTTTATGTTAACAAACGGGGAGACATGGACTCCCCCCTCCTCTGCGAGGAAACGATCCACCTGTGGTACTTTTGCCCTGGCTCGTGGAATGCTTCTCTGAGCATTTTACCTGCCAGGAGAGCAGAATGTTCTCGGAGACAGACTGTCAGGTCCTCTGACCTCATGAGTGGACTCTTCATCAGAGAGTAGTCGCTCGCATCTTCCAGCTCTGGGGAATCCCACAGATCAGCCTTTTTGCCACTCCGCTCAACAGGCCCCTCTGTTCTGTTCCAGGGTTCCACCTCCACAACGTCAAGCCCCGGGTGCTTTCCTCCTTCATTGGGGGCCGGGTCTGTTATACACGTACCCGCCCATTCCACTGATAGCCAAGACACTGTTCAAATTGCAGGGAGACAAAGGCACCATGATCCTGGTAGCCCCCTTCTGGCCCTGACAGCCATGGTTTCCCCTGCTTCTTTGTCTAGCTCAGCACCAGCTTCTTTGTCTGACATGCGCACCAAACATGATCTTGCAGGATAAGGGGGCGTTGCATCATCCCAATATCGGGGTGCTATGCCTAACAGCTTGACTGCTGAGAGGGTAGTACTTTCAGACCTGAATTTACCGAATGCCTTAAAGGACATTCTTCTGACATCCCGGAAAGACTCCACGCGATGCACGTATGTCCTTAAATGGCACCAGTTTGCAGTGTGGTCTGCTCAGCACACCCTCAATCCATCCATTTGTCCGGTGGAGAGTTATCTACTGTATCCTCCTCCATCTGTCTTCCATGGGTTTCAAAACTAGTTCCATTCGGGTCCACCTCAGTGCCATTTCGGCTGCTCATTGGGAGATTGATAGAAAATCCATTATCAAACATCCATTGGTAGCCCGCTTCATGCATGGTCTCCTATTGACTAAGCCACCGATTCGGTCCCCACCTGTCTTCTGGGACCTCAACGTGGTTCTTGCTCAATTGCTCAAACCTCCATTTGAGCCTCTAGGCACTACCTGCCTCAAGTTCCTTATCGTTCCTCCAGTTTAGTTCTCCACCTCTGGGTTGTGCACCTCCTCCTGCAGCTTGGAGACTGGACCAATCAAAATCCTGACATCACTGGATGTAGCGTGCTGGAATTCCCCATCAGCCCCAGTGTGTCTAGTCTCCATGCAGCAGGAGGACTTAGTGAGCCTAGGTGCTGGGCTCACTAGAGAAACTGATAAGGAGCAGGCTAGTTAGATTGAATTAATTCAAATTTCTTGATTTGGTCTGATTTACCTTCTGTTAACTTATTGTAAATTCTTTTACATTACTTTAAATTATTTTAAATTCTGGTTGGGCTGTTTCTTTAAAAAAAAGAAAAAGAAGTAAAGGGGATCCCGTCCCTGCCAAGCCGCATAGCTTTAAAATTTGGCTATTTTTATCTTCAGGATCTCTGGCCCCTTGACAGTACGGGGCAGAGCTCCTCAATCGGCGCACAGTCAGCCCGATTGCTGCGGAGCTGCAGGCCGCGGCTTCGGGGGGCGGCTACAGACGCCTGTCACAGTGTCAGGAGGCAGTGCTGACTTACCGGATCTAGCATCGCGGCTCTTCTTGGCTGAGCCTTGGCAGTCCGTTGAAGCTGGTTTGGAGCCGGGGGCATTCCCGCACAGTTAAGCTGTCTGCCACTCATGCGGGAGGGCCTCACTACACAGCACGCCAGAACGCTGTGAGGTAACTGCGGCCATTTTGAGCACGCGGTTTCCTCAGCAATTCTGAATCGCGTGGCGGCAGCGCTGCCCTCCGGGGCTAAAGTTTCCCCCGGACCACGGTCAGTATTCATCTGCAAGGTATGTCTTAGGTTTTTGGGGCCCTTGCTGCTCTGTTTGTTCTTTGATTCTTTGATTTTATTTTCTTTTAATTTATTTCTTTAATTTGTTTTTGTTTTCATTGCTTGAACATCGGTCTCTGAGTAGGCTGATGGCAGCACAGTGTGGTTTGTTCAATTGAAAGGCAGAGCAGAAAGTGGATAGAGCATATATTGAAAAAAAAAAAAAGAAATCTAGATAAATCCGAGAGGAGCAGAAAAGAAACTGAAGGGACAGGCATTGCATTGCCTCCAGTGCCCTGTTATTGGCAGAACCTGGGGATCCTAGGGTCCGTCAAGGTCTTTAGACCCATGTCAGCGAGTTCACAGTGTATTATTTGTGGCACTCGTAGAGGCACGTGCGCAGCGACAGGCATCTGTCAACGCTGTGTAACAGATTTGGTCAGTATGCAACAGCAATTGTAAAGCTCCGTGGCTTCCGTTTCCCAGGAAGCGGGAGCAGAGAGTGAAGCGGGGATAGCGGGTCCTTCCACTTCGCCTTCAGAAACGGTATCCGGTATCCCTGATGTGAATTCGGATCTGAGGTTTGCTACGCAGATGGAAGACTTTTGTCCAGATTTTGTGTTACTTATGCATCAAGCGTTTTGTCGCAGACGTCAGGGTCAGATATTGGGTCCCCTGCCTATCCCTTCCTCTAGTGTGCGATCTGGACTGGCGGAACGCGAAGGTTTACTATTGAAAGCGGCCAAGAGACCGCGGCCACCAGATCCCTTATTTATTTATTTATTTATTTGCATTTCTTATATACCGCACTATTTGCGATCAGCGCGGTTTACATAAAACAAACAGTATCCGACAATAAACAAAAGTCAGGTTGTTACATTGAACAGGAGCAAGTAACTTGGAAAACAGGGTAAACTATATACATATGTGGTGCATTGAATAGGGTAACTATATACATGTACAAATGAAATTATTAGGTATAACTATTAGGTATTGATCATACTTAGGGGCGCCCTAATCAATGGTGGCTGGGGTTCAGGGGAGTCAGTGAGATATTTGATAAAGAGAAAGTGTTTCAAGGCCTTCCTGAACTGGCTCAAGATGGGGATTGCTCTGATGTATGGTGGTAGTGAGTTCCAGAGACTTGGGGCGCATAGTCTTCCCCTCCAAAACAGAATGGCAGGAGGGAGAGGAAGCAGAGCTTGACATAGAGGCAGATATGGATGAGTTAGAGGAGGGGGAGATTCCTGAGCCTGAGGATCAGGCAAGGATCATACGGGTGTTCTCCAGGACCAAGCAGGAAGTCAGTCCTCATATATGGGTGTCATCGATGCCGATGAAGCCCCAGCGGAGCATTTCCCCAGCTTTCTATGAAAGCCTTTGGGAATGCAGGCACGCATGTGCGGTTCCCTTCCCGCCTAAAGGTGCCATCTTACCTCAGTCTCTCTTTTTCCGAGAAGCCCACCGGACGTGTGTCCTGTCATCCCGGATAAAAGTGTGATTTTTCGGCGATTTTTCGCTATTTTTTCTTTCCGGTTCGACGCCGGTTCCCCTCCCGCTGGGTTCGGTACACCGGTATCGAGCCCGATTCTTCTTTTTCAGTTTTTGCCCTTCGTGGCTGGCGTTCGTGCCCTTTTTTGATTTTTCCATGGAAGGCCGGTCCTTTGACCTCGCGGGGACTCTTTTTTCCCCGATGGCTTCCAGCGGTTTTAAAAAATGTGATCGGTGTAAAACGTTGATGTCTCTCACCGACACACACGACTGCTGCCTTCGGTGCCTCGGTCCTGATCACGACCCTAAGATGTGTGGACCATGTGGGAAGATGTCTTCCAAGGCACTACGAAGTTGCCAGCAGCAGAAAGAAAGGCTTTTCTCCGACTCAGCCTCCGGCCGGGCCCGGACCTCGTCTGAGGCCTCGACATCTCGGGATTCGGATCCCGAGCGCCGTCGAGGCTCCTCGGACAGCGGTTCCCCCGACCGGGAACGCAAGAGGAAGAAGTGGCTCATGAGGACGTCGGAGGAGGAGATCCCTGGCTCCTCGAGGGCCAGGTCTAAGACCCCCGACCGTCGCCCCGGGCCCATGGAACAAGAGAAGCCTGCCAAAGTTCCTCGCATGGAGCCGGAGTCTGCTGGACATATAAGCCCCGTAGTCCTCGAGGACTCTCCTCCCAGAGAGCCGACGTTGGGCCCAGCACCGCCGGGGCCCGAGTCGATGGCTGCTGCGTCTCCCGAGCTGAGTCTCAGGATGACAGCCTTGGAGTGCAGACTGTCTGCCTTCATGGAGCAGCAGCGGGCACTGATGGCCAGCCTGTCTGGCGCATCTGCCCGACCACCGAGACATCGACATCGAAGTCGACCCCGGAGACCGAGCCGATACTCGAGTCCATGATGGCTCGAGGTCGACCTCGGTCGCGGTCTCCCTCGACCTCCCGTTCGGGACCGAGGGCGTCGACGCCGGTGCCTCTGGCGTCGGGGCGGGTGCTCCAGGGCCCTGCGGGGTCGGACCGTGACTCCTCGTCGGACGATTCCGCCTGGGAGACGGAGGATGAGGAGTCCCCCGACACGTTAAAGACTCAGTGCGTCCCGTCGGACTCACCGCAGTCTGAGCCCCGGAGTAGATCTCCTCCGGAGGATACCCGGTTCTTGGAGTTTGTCCGGGATATGGCCACCGCGTTGGCTATCCCGGCGGACCTCGAGGAAGAGCCTCGAGCCAAAGAGCTCGAGGCCCTGCAGTACAACTCTCCTCCGAAGGAGGCCTTTACTGTCCCGGTTCCTCCGATGCTGGAACGGCTCCTCTTCCGGATGTGGGAGGCACCGGCCTCGGCGCCGGTTCTAAGCAAGCGGGTCGATTTGATTTATCGACTCCGGAAGAGCCCTGGCTTTCAAAAGGCGCAGCTACCACACCATTCCATGTTGGTGGAATCGGCCATGCATCGCCTGAAAAGTCAGAAGATGCACGCCGCGGTGCCCCCCTGCAGGGAGGCCCGGAACCTCGATGGTGTAGGTAGAAAGTGCTTCCAGGGCTCGATGCTTGCTTGCTGTGTCCAGTCTTACCAGCTGTACATGGGCATGTACTTGCGAGACCTGGCCGGGTTCTCCGCTGGTCTCTCCAGGGAGCCCTTGCAGAGATTCAAGTCCTTGTCCTCGGGGATTCGGTACTGCTCGAAGTTTGTCCCGCGCCACCTACGATGGCTTCGAGGCTTCGGCCCGAGTTGCGGCAGCCGGCATCGCGGCTCGACGCCAGGCATGGCTGCAGTCATCGGACCTCGAGCCATGGGTTCAGGACAAGTTGGTTGATGTCCCTTGCCGAGTTGAGAACCTTTTTGGCAAACCCATGGCCAAGAAGGCCGCACAGCTCGAGACTGAGCACCTCACAAGGACAAGGCTGTCTAGAAAGACCTCTGCCCCTTCTCACAAGAAGAAGGCCTCAGGTAAGAAGCCCTTTTACCCGAGGAAGGGCACTGCCTACAAACAGTACCCTCAGTATCAGGCTGCCCAAGCTGCACCCCAGAGTCAGCAAGCCAAGGGGCAGGGTAATGGGCCCTGTAGGCAGAGGACCCCCAAGCCTCCGGCCCCTGCTCCCACTCAGCAGGGTGGGGTTTTTTGACTCCTTGAGCGTAGCCTCTCAGTCCCTGCTCTCCCAACCCTGCACAGGAGGTCGCCTTGCCCTCTTTTCCCACCAGTGGCCCCATATCACTGGGGACAGTTGGGTGTTGAACATAGTCCACAGGGGCTATGCTCTTCATTTTCACCAACTGCCTCCGCCATACTTTCCAGGAGAGCCTCCAAGGCCTCCCCTGCACACAGATCTTCTCCTCCAAGAGCTTCAAGGTCTGTTGGTGGACAGGGCGGTAGAGCCTGTGCCTCCCCGCTTGCAAGGTCAGGGGTTCTACTCCAGGTATTTCCTGGTGCCCAAAAGAACCGGTGGCCTTCGACCTATTCTGGACTTCAGGAACCTCAACAAGTTCCTAGAGAAGGAAAAGTTCAAGATGCTTACTCTTGGAACACTTCTGCACTACCTCCAGCAGGGAGATTGGCTATGTTCCTTAGATCACATCCTCATTCATCCAGACCACAGAAAGTACCTCAGGTTCATTGTGGGAGGAAACCATTATCAGTACAGAGTCCTGCCTTTTGGCCTCACCTCCACTCCCAGGGTCTTTACCAAATACCTGGCAGTGGTGGCGGCCTACCTGAGAAATCAGGGAATCTTTGTCTTCCCCTATCTGGACGACTGGCTCATCAGGGGTCAAACGTGCCAGGAGGCGAGACAAGCCACTCTCAGAACTATTGCTCTTCTTCAAAGCCTGGGTTTTGTAATAAACTTCGCAAAGTCCACTTTGCTCCCCTCCCAGAACTTGGAGTTCATAGGGGCCAGGCTGGAGTCTCTGCTGGCAAAGGCTTTCTTGCCAGATGACAGAGCCCAAAGACTCATCTGCTTGGCAAACCAATTTCTCAGCAGGTCACTAGTCTCCGCCAGACTCTGCCTGAGGCTTCTTGGCCACATGGCTTCGACAGTTCATGTAATCCCCAATGCAAGGCTGCATATGCGGCCTGCACAGTAGTCCCTTCGGAATCAGTGGTCACAAGCCACAGGCAGCCTCAGAGACAGAATAAGGGTGTCCAGACCATTTCTGGACTCCCTCAATTAGTGGCTGCACCCACCCAATCTACTAAAGGGGGTGCCCTTTCAAATTCCAGGGTACACAGTGGTACTGACCACAGACGCCTCCCTACAGGGCTGGGGAGCTCATTGTCTCAACAAGTGCACCCAGGGCCTGTGGCCTCCTTGGGAGGCTGCACAACAGATCAATCTCCTGGAACTCAGGGCTATTCGCTTGGCTCTCAAAGATTTCTCTCCTGCCCTGGCTCATCAATCTGTCCTGGGTCAGACAGACAATCAGGTAGCCATGTTTTATGTGAACAAACAGGGCGGAACTGGGTCCAGGCTCCTTTGTCGGGAGGCTCAGGACCTTTGTTCATTTGCCCTCAAGCACAACGTGCTCCTCAGGGCGGTGTACCTTCCAGGCCAGGAAAACTACCTGGCCGACTGGCTGAGCAGAATTTTGCAGCCCCACAAGTGGCAGCTGCATCCCTTGGTGGTTCAAAAGATCTTCCTGAAATGGGGTCTCCCTTTGATAGATCTCTTTGCCAGTCCACTGAACAAGCAACTGCCAAAGTTCTGCTCCAGGCAACCGCATCCTCTGCGGATAGCAGCAGATGCTTTTCTGATTCCATGGTCTCAGGGCCTCCTGTATGCGTTTCCTCCCACGCCTCTGGTGGCCCGAACTCTGTTCAAGATTCTCCAGGACAAAGGCCTCTGTCCTGCTGTTGGCTCCCAGGTGGCCGAGACAGCCTTGGTTTCCCACTTTTGCTTCAGCTGGCACTGGATCCCCCACTGCATCTAGGGTTGCAACCCGACCTTCTGTCTCAGGATCAGGGGTCTCTTCTGCACCCCAACCTCAAAGCTTTCAATTTGATGGCTTGGAGGCTGCAAGGGTAGTTTTGGCTCCCTGGGGCCTACCTCAGGAAGTTGAGGAGGTTGTCCTAGCCTCTAGGAAACAGTCCACCAGGAAAACCTATGCTCTCAAATGGAAGAGGCTTTCTGTGTGGTGTCAGCTACGTACAGAAGATCCCTTCTCCTGTACTGTCCCTGTAGTACTTCAGTATCTGTTGCACTTATCCAATCAGGGACTTAAGTCCATTTCTGTTCGGGTCCACCTCTCAGCTCTAGCAGCTCACCACTCACTAGTGGAAGGACATTCTCTGTCGGTTCACCCTTTGGTGTCCCGGTTTCTCAGAGGCTTGCTTTTGCTCAAGCCTCCCATTCATCCTCCTGCTCCTGAGTGGGAGTTGAATGTGGTCTTGCAGCAACTGACTCGCCCACCTTTTGAGCCGATGGCTACTTGCCCTCTATGCTTCCTGTCCTGGAAGACACTCTTCCTAGTGGCCCTTACCTCGGCCAGGCGAGTTAGTGAGCTTCATGCCCTGGCTTGTGATAGGCCTTACACTTGATTCTATGGGAACAGGGTAGTCCTTAGGACTCATCCAAAGTTCCTCCCAAAGGTTGTTTCCTCCTTCCACCTTAACCAGGAGGTGGTTCTTCCAACATTCTTCCCTAGGCCTCATGCAAGCCAGGCTGAAGCAGTTCTGCATACCCTGGACTGTAGGAGGGCCTTATCCTTCTACCTTGACTGTACGCAGGGGCATAGAAGGGCTACTCAACTCTTCGTATCCTTTGACCCTAATAAGTTGGGGTTGGCTGTGTCCAAGCGTACCTTGTCCATCTGGGTGGCTGACTGTATCACCTGGGCTTACAAGGCGGCTGTCCTTCCTTTGCAGGGTCGGGTTACGGCCCACCGTGTCAGGGCAATGGCTGCCTCAGTGGCTCATCTCCGCTCTGTGCCCTTGGTAGACATCTGCAGGGCTGCAACTTGGTCTTCAAGCTAGACGTTTGCGGCCCATTACTGTCTGGAGAGGGAGTCCCGTAGGGACAGTGCTTTTGGCCAAGCAGTACTCCGGAATCTCTTTGAGGTTTAGGCAACTCCTGCCCTCTGTTGGGCTACCGGTGGAGGTTGTGTCAGTGAAAAGCCTTTCTTTGCTGCTGAGACTAGAGGGAGTTCTCTTGTTCAGCCTGGGTTCCTGGTAGCCCAGAGTTAGGGAGTCACCCATATGTGAGGACTGACTTCCTGCTTGGTCTTGGAGAAAGAGTAGTTACTCACCTGTAACAGATGTTCTCCAGGAGCAGCAGGAATCAGTCCTCACAACCCTCCCTCCTCCCCTGGGAGTTGCAGTTGTACATAGTTTGTTTTTACGTTTTTTGTGTGCTGTTCTTAGCTATGTCATTTGACTGAGGTAAGATGGCACCTTTAGGCGGGAAGGGAACTGCGCATGCGTGCCTGCATTCCCAAAGGCTTTCATAGAAAGCTGGGGAAATGCTCCGCTGGGGCTTCATCGGCATCGATGACACCCATATGTGAGGACTGACTCCTGCTGCTCCTGGAGAACACCTGTTACAGGTGAGTAACTACTCTTTTCGGAAGGACGAGTTGCCGGCTCTTATTACGGAGGCCCTACAGATGCTTAGGCTAGCTACTGAGCAACCAGTCGAAGAGGAGGATGGCGCGGATCCCATTATTCAGGCGGAACTTCAAACGCAGGTGGTATTTCCTATCCATAAGGTGATAGATCAGATGATTCCGAACGAGTGGGATCATTCCGAAGCGGAACTCAAGGGGATAAGGATCACGAACGAGCTCTATCCCTTGGCAGATAAAGACAAGGAGCGGTTCCGTTCTCCGAAAATTGATGCTGCGGTTTCGGCAGTCACTAAAAAGACCACAATTCCGGTGGAAGGCAGCGCGGCCTTGAAAGAGGCGCAAGATAGAAAAATGGATAGCTTATTGAAGCAATCTTTTGAGGCAGATGCAATTGCTTTGCAGGCCTACATCTGTGGGACTTGGGTGGCAAGGGCCTGCCTTCGCTGGGTCCAACACCTGACACAGCGTCCTTGGAACACGATGCCGTCCTTGAGCTACAGCGCTTAGAATCCGGATCGGCATATTTGGCAGATGTGCACTACGACCTCATTAGGGCCTTATCGAATAGTATGGCTTCATTGGTGGCGGCGCGCAGATCCCTTTGGCTCAGAAATTGGGCGGCTGATGGGTCCTCTAAGTCGCGGCTCGGCAAACTCCCGTTTAAGGGGAAGTTATTGTTTGGTGAAGATCTTGATAAGTTATTTAAAGATTTAGGGGAATCCAAGGGAGGCAGATTTCCGGAGGATAAGCCCAGGCAAGGAAAATCTTCGTCGGCTTTTCGGGGGTCATTTTCGAGATTTTCGGAGATTTCGTTCGCCCCATTTTGCGGGGTCCCAAAAAGGAAGATTTCCTTCTCGAGCCCAGGGTTTTCACGGGTTTCGAGGTGCCAGTAGGGGATTCGCAGTGGCGTTCTCTGGGACTGCTCGGAAGCCACAATAAATGGCAGCAGGTCCCGGCAGAAAGGCAACCGATCGGAGGTCGCCTTCGGGGTTTTCTTTCTGCCTGGACCCATATAACGTCCGATCAGTGGGTTTTGGAGATCATCCGCGATGGATATGCTTTGGATCTTGCACGGCCAGTGTTGGACTTGTTCGTGAGTTCCCCCTGCAGGGGTCCACAGAAGGCACGGCAGGTGCGGCAGACTTTGGACCGTCTCTTGTAGCTAGGGGCGGTCGTTCCAGTACCGCCAGCAGAATACGGCATGGGTCGTTATTCTATTTATTTCGTGGTGCCAAAGAAGGACGGCTCTCTTCATCCGATTCTAGACCTCAAAGGCATAAATCGCTGTCTCCGGGTACCGCATTTTCGTATGGAAACGCTGCGGTCGGTGATTGTAGCCGTTTGGCGGGGAGAGTTTTTGACGCGTCTCGATCTCACGGAGGCTTATCTCCATGTCCCGATCAGAGCGTCCCACCAAAGATTTCTGCGTTTCGCGCTTCCTTGGGGGCATTACCAATTCCAGGTGCTGCCCTTCAGGTTAGCGACAGCTCTGCGTGTGTTCACCAAGATAATGGTGGTGGTGGCGGCAGCGCTGCGGAAGGAAGGAGTCTTAGTCCATCTGTACCTGGACGATTGGTTGATTCGGGCAAAGTCCCAAGCCGAGAGCGAAAGAGCCACGGCGAAGGTAGTAGCTTTCCTACAGAGTCTAGGCTGGGTGGTCAACCCAATCACTGACTCAGCTACTCGAGTATTTGGGAGTGCAGTTCGATACTCGTAAAAGCTCAGTATTCCTGACAGAGAGAGCTCTAGTTCTCCGAGGCCTGGTACGGGCCTTTCGGAAGCTAGTAGCTCCGACAGCTTGGAAGTACCTTCAAGTGCTAGGGACAATGGCGGCGACGTTGGAGGTAGTTCCTTGGGCCCGGTTTCATATGAGG
Organism: Ichthyophis bannanicus; assembly: GCA_033557465.1. NCBI lineage: Eukaryota > Metazoa > Chordata > Amphibia > Gymnophiona > Ichthyophiidae > Ichthyophis > Ichthyophis bannanicus. The sequence goes on from CM066037.1 coordinate 215,236,249, forward strand.
TCTTTACAGCGGGCCTTGCTTCGCCACTGGTCCAACCAGTCCGATCCATTGAGCAAATGGCTTCCTTGTCCACCGCGGGTCCGGCAGAATCTGCGGTGGTGAATGCGGCCTGCGACCTTGCGAGCGGGAATGCCTTTGGAGCAGCCGGCGTGGATTCCGCTATTAACGGATGCAAGCCTCACAGGCTGGGGGGGAGCGCATTGCGGAGTAGACTTTGCTCAAGGTCTTTGGTCAGCGGAGGAGAGCGGCTGGTCGATCAACCGTTTGGAGCTGAGAGCGGTGTTTCTAGCCCTGCAAACCTTCAAAGCTCAAGTGACGCGACAAGCGGTTCGGGTGCTGTCAGACAATGGCATACATAAATCGTCAGGGCAGTACCGGGAGCGTGGCCAAAGGGGAAGAATCCGAGCTGCTGTTTTCTTGGATAGAGTCGCGGTTGCTAGCGATACCAGCGGCGCACATTGCTGGAAAAGACAACGTGATGGCAGACTTTCTCAGCAGAGTCCAGGTGGATGCAGGGGAATGGGAACTGCATCCCGAGATATTCGCGCAGTTGGTTCTCCGGTGGGAAGTGCCGATCATGGATCTGATGGCCACTTACCAGTCAGCAAAGGTGACTCGATTTTTCAGCCGAAGGCGAGAACCCATGTCGGAGGGGATAGACGCCCTGTTGCGGCCGTGGCCCTCGACAGGTCTTTTCTACGTGTTTCCTCCATGGGTGCACGTCGGGCGAGTGATTCAACGTATCGAAGCGCATCGGGGGAGGGTGCTGTTGATAGCACCGAATTGGCCCAGGTGTCCGTGGTATGCCGACCTGATAAGATTGCTAGACGGAGTTCCGTGGCACCTCCCGTTGTCACAGGAGCTCCTGAGGCAGGGGCCGCTTCTGATGCCTCGGGTGGAGAGATTCTCGCTTACGGCTTGGCCATTGAGAGGGCGCAACTGAAAAAGAAAGGTTATTCCAGTTCGGTCGTAACGACTTTGCTTCAGATACGGAAACGTTCAACTTTGCTGGCCTATGTTCGTGTTTGGCGGATCTTTGAGGACTGGTGTTCGAGACATCAGGTCCGCGCCGCCACGGCGTCAGTACCGGTGGTATTGAATTTTTTTCAGGATGGCTTCGATAAGGGGCTAGCGGCCAGTTCCTTGAGAGTGCAGTTAGCGGCCCTAGCCTGTTACAGAGGTAAGGTACAGGACGTGTCTCTAGGGGCACACAGCAATGTAGTACGTTTTCTTAAAGCGGTTACCAGATTGCGTCCAGCACGTCGGATTTCCGTTCCACTGTGGGATCTCAACTTGGTTTTAAGGGAGTTGGGAAAAGCTCCGTTTGAGCCCTTAGGCCAAGCCTCGGTCAAAGATTTGACTCTTAAAGCTGTGTTTTTGGTTGCTATTTGTTCAGCAAGGCGTATTTCGGAGCTACAGGCTCTATCATGTAGGGAGCCTTTCCTATGCTTTTCTTCTCAGAAAGTGGTTCTCCGGCCGGTGCCTTCCTTTTTGCCTAAGGTGTCTTCCCCTTTCATGTGAATCAAGCAGTGTTTCTCCCGGTCTTGCGGGCGGGAGGAGAGCAAATTTCTGAACAGGGCCTGAGTCGCTTGGACATAAAGAGAGTGTTGCGTCATTATTTGACAGTCACTGAGTCCTTCCGCAAGTCGGATTGTTTGTGCTGTTTGGGGGTCCCAGGAAAGGGGAGGCTGCGGCAAAGGCATCCATTTCCAGATGGATTAAGGAAACAATTGTCTCGGCTTACATGTTGCAGGGGCGTCCAGCTCCGGTGGGTTTGAAAGCTCAGTCTACTAGAGCGCAAGCAGCTTCCTGGGCGGAGCACAGTCTAGTTCCGCCGGTAGAAATTTGTAAGGCGGCGACCTGGTCGTCGCTGCATACTTTCAGCAAACACTATCGGCTGGATGTGCTGGCGGTGCGGGATGCCTGTTTCGGGCCGGCGGTTTTGCGTGCCGGCTATCAGGGTCCCTCCCGTTAGTACTGCTCTGTTACATAACAGAGGTGGAGGACTAAACTGGAGGAACGATAAGGAAATAGAAATTACACTTACCTGGTAATTGTGGTTTCTAGAGTGACGACAGTTTAGTCCTCATTCCCGCCCTCGGTTTTATATGTTGGCTTGGCACGCGGTCAGCCCTGTGAGGCTGCTGTACAGGTGAGTGTTTCGTCAGGATAACCAGTTCTCATGTTCATTGTATCTACTGTTTCTCCAGGACCAAGCAGGAAGTCAGTCCTCACATATGGGTGACGTCGGCGCCGACGGAGCCCTCGCGGAGCAATTTCCCCAGCTTTCAAAGAAAGCCTTTGGAAATTGCAGAGCGCATGCGCGGTCCCCTTCCCACCCAAGGGTGCCATCTTGCTCAGTCTTCTTTTTTCCACGGGGCCCTACAGACACTGTTTGTGATCACCGCTGAAAAAGTTGATTTTATTTTCTATTCTTTTCTCGGTTCGACGCCGGATCCTTTTCCCGCCCGGACCCGCTACGCCGGTATCGGGTCCGTTTTTTATTTTTCTTTTTTCACTGGCAGCCCTGTCTTTTGACCTCGCAGGGGCCTTTTTTCCCCCGATGGCTGCCAGCGGGTTTAAAAAGTGTGATTGGTGTAAGAAACTTGTCTCTTACCGACACACACGACTGCTGCCTCCGCTGCCTCGGACCCGATCATGACCCGATGATCTATGGTCCGTGTGGCAAAATGTCCTCAAAAGCGTTGAGTCGGCAGCATCAAAAAGAACGAATCTTCTCTGACTCCGCTTCTTGCCGGGCCCGGACCTCATCAGAGGCTTCGACGTCCCGGGACTCCGGTCCTGAGCATCGTCGGAGTTCCTCTGAGCGGGGGTCTCCTGCCCGGGAACATCATAGGAAGAAGAAACCTGCGAGGGCGGCGTCGGTGGACACTCCTGGTTCCTCGACGGCCAGGTTGCATAGCCCCGATAGCCGTCCCAGGTCCTCGGAGTCGGAGAGGCCTTCGAAACATCCTCGTCTCGAGATGGAGTCTCCTGGACACGTGAGTACTGTAGTCCTCGTGGACTCGCCTCCGAAGGAGCCGACGTCGGGCCCGACACCCTCGGGGCCCGAGTCGGGTGCTGCTGAGTCTCCTGAGCTCGGACTCAGGTTGACGGCCTTGGAGAGCAGTTTAGCTGCCTTCATGGACCAGCAGTGGGCATTGATCGCTGGCCTCGCCGGTGCATCTGCCTCGACCACCGGGACGTCGACGTCCAAGTCGACCCCGGAGACCGAGCCGATCCTCGAGTCCATGCGAGCTCGAGTCGATCCTCGGTCACGGTCTCCCTCGGCCTGCCGTTTGAGACCGAGGTCGTCGACGCCAGCCTCGGCGTCGGGGCAGAGGGCATCGGTGCCCGCCCAACCGGAGCCACTCGATTCCTCCTCCGAGGAGTCGGCTTGGGAGACGGAGGACGAAGAGTCACCAGGTACTTTTCGGACTCGTGTCCCATCGGACTCGCCCGAGTCCGAACCTCAGAGACGGTCCCCCCCGGAGGACACCCGGTTCTCGGACTTCGTGCGGGATATGGCCAAGGCCTTGGCATTCCCCACGGATCCCGAGGAGGAGCCGAAGAGCTCGATGCCCTCCAGTATGACTCTCCCCCGAAGGAGGCCTTTACTCTACCGGTTCCTCCGATGCTGGAGCGACTTCTCTTCCGCATGTGGGAGAGCCCGGCATCGGCGCCGGTGTTAAGCAAGCGGTTCGATTCCATTTATCGAGTCTGCAAGAGCCCCGGGTTCCAAAAGGCACAACTACCGCACTATTCCATGGTGGTGAAATCGGCCATGCATCGACTCAAGAGTCAGAAGATGCACTCCTCGGTGCCTCCCGGCCGGGAGGCCCTGAACCTGGATGCCCTCGGTAGGAAGTGCTTCCAGGGCTCTATGCTTGCTTGTCGAGTCCAGACCTACCAGCTCTACATTGGCATGTATCTCCGAGACCTGGCAAAGGAAATTGCCGGGTTCTCTGCTGGTCTCTCTGAGGAACCTTTGCAGAGGTTCCAAGCCTTGTCCACTGGTATTCGGGAATGCTCGAAGTTTATCTCTCGAGCAGCCTATGATGGCTTCGAAGCATCGGCTCGAGTAGCCGGAGCCGGCATCGGTGCCCGCCGACAGGCTTGGCTTCAGTCATCCGACCTCGAGCCATGGGTGCAGGGACAAGTTGGTCGATGTCCCCTGCAGAGGTGAAAACCTCTTTGGCAAGCCCATGGCTGAAAAGGCTGCACAGATCGAGACCGAGACTCTGACCAGGACTCGGCTGTCCAGAAAAACCTCTGCCCCTTCTCAGAAGAAGAAGGGCTTGGGGAAAAAGCCCTTTTACCCGAGAAAGGCGGCTGCCTATAAACACTACCCTCATTATCAGGCCTCAGCAGCTCCCCAACAGGGTCAGCAGGCCAAGGGACGGGGTAATGGGTCCCGTAGGCAGCAGGCCCCCAAGCCCACAACACCGGCCCCTGCTCAGCAGGGTAGGGGTTTTTGACTCCGTCAGCATAGCCTCTTCCCCTCAGCTGGTTTCTCTCAGCACAGGAGGCCGGCTGGTCCACTTTGCCCACAGGTGGTCAGCCATCACATCAGATACCTGGGTGCTTCATATAGTTCAGAAAGGCTATCTTCTACACTTTCACCAGGGTACCTCCCTCCTACTTTCCAGGGGAACCTCCAAGACTCCCTCTGCACAGGAACTTACTCCTTCAGGAGTTGGCAGGTCTTCTTCAGGAACAGGCTGTGGAACCGGTGCCCCACCACCTGAGAGGTCACGGCTTTTATTCCAGGTACTTTCTGGTACCAAAAAGAACAGGAGGCCTCAGACCCATCCTGGGCTTGCGAAACTTCAACAAGTTCCTGGAGAGGGAAAAGTTCAAGATGCTTACCCTTGGAATCCTGCTGCCCTACCTCCAGCAGGGAGACTGGCTATGCTCCTTAGATCTAAAGGATGCGTATACTCACATCCTTATTCATCCAGACCACAGACAATATCTCAGGTTTGTTGTGGGAGGAAATCATTACCAGTACAGAGTACTGCCCTTTGGCCTATCCTCCGCTCCCAGGGTGTTCACCAAATGCCTGGCAGTGGTGGCGGCCTATCTAAGACTTCAAGGCCTTTTTGTGTTTCCATACATGAACGACTGGCTCATCAGAGCACAGTCTTCCCAAGAACCCACTCAGGCCACTCATCGCACTGTGACTCTACTCCAGCACTTGGGATTTGTCATAAACTTCGCAAAGTCCACTTTGCTCCCCTCTCAAAATCTCGAATTCATAGGCGCCAGGTTGGACACTTTTCAGGCGCGAGCCTTCCTGCCTCTGGACAGGGCCCACAGGCTCATGGATCTCCCAGCCACTTTAACAGCAATTCCCTGGTCTCTGCCAGGCAATTTCTGAGACTGCTCGGCCATATGCCTTCCACGGTCCATGTGACCCCCAATGCCCACCTGAACATGCGACCTGCTCAGTGGTGCCTTCACACTCAATGGCATCAGGCCACAGGGAGCCTGGCGGACTCAGTACAGATATCCGACCTGCTGGTTTCTTCTCTGCGGTGGTGGCTTCATCTGCCAAACCTAGTGCTAGGAGTGGATTTTCAATCTCCTCCGCCTTCTCAGGTGCTGACATCCGATGCTTCTCTCCTGGGTTGGGGAGCACATTGCCAAGGGACATGTACTCAAGGCCTCTGGACTCCTTGGGAGTCTGCTCAGCAGATAAACTTCCTGGAGCTCAGAGCCATCCGCCTAGCTCTGAGAGCCTTCTCCCGCCTCACTTCTCACTAGTCTGTGCTGGTCCAGATGGACAATCAAGTTACGATGTTCTACGTGAACAAACAAGGAGGCACAGGTTCCTTCCTTCTCTGTCAAAAGGCACAAAAACTGTGCTCTTGGGCCGTCGGCCACGGCATCCTCCTCAAAGCTATCTATCTCCCAGGTCAGGAAAATTACCTAGCAGACAAGCTGAGCAGGATCCTCCAACCACACGAGTGGAGATTGGATCCGTTGGTGGTTCAACGGATCTTTCTCAAGTGGGGTCTCCCCACCATGGATCTTTTTGCCAGTCCTCTGAACCGGCAACTTCCCAGATTCTGCTCTCGACAACCGCATCCTCTCAGAGTAGCGGCGGATGCCTTTCTGATTCCGTGGTCCACGGGCCTGTTGTATGCCTTTCCTCCCATGCCACTAGTGTCTCGGACGCTCTTCAAGGTTCTCAGGGACAGAGCCTCGATGATCCTGGTGGCTCCCAGGTTGGCCGAGACAACCCTGGTTCCCGCTTCTGCTGCAGCTGGTGGTGGACACTCCTCTTCCTCTGGGGTTTCAACCCGATCTCCTGTCACAGGATCAGGGGACTCTCCTACACCCCAACCTCCAGTCCCTTCATCTGATGGCCTGGCTGCTGAAAGGGTAGTCCTTGCTCCCCTCCTGCTGCCTCGGGTGGTGGAAGAGGTCGTCTTGGCCTCCAGGCGGCCATCCACCCGGAAGTCCTACTCTCTTAAGTGGCGTTGATTCTCCGTATGGTGTGCTCAGCAGTGTGAGAATCCTTTCTCCTGCTTGGTGGCAGTGGTCTTGCAATATTTGCTTTACCTCTCCAATCTTGACCTTAAGTCCAACTCTGTCAGGGTCCACTCAGTGCTCTCTCTGCGCATCATGCACCAGTGGACGGCAGGCCTCTTTCCAACCACCCTTTGGTGACTCGTTTTCTCCAAGGCCTTCTTCTCCTTAAGCCTCCTTTGCACCCACCAGCCCCAGAATGGGATCTGAATGTGGTCTTACAGCGGATTACCTGTCCGCCCTTTGAACCTATGGCTACCTGCCCTCTTCGTTTTCTCTCCTGGAAAACCTTGTTTTTGGTAGCCCTTACCTCTGCTAGGCGCGTTAGTAAACTGCAGGTTCTAGTGTCTGATCCTCCTTACACTAGTTTCTACAGAAATCGGGTAGTCTTACGGACTCACCCTAAATTTCTTCCAAAAGTGGTTTCTCCTTTTCATCTCAACCAGGAGGTGGTTCTTCCGACCTTCTTTCCCAGTCCACACCAGCCGGGCTGAAATGGTCCTGCATACCCTGGACTGTAGGAGGGCGTTGTCCTTCTACCTTGACCGTACGCGGGAGCATCGGAGGGCTGTTCAGCTCTTCGTTTCTTTTGACCCCAATAAGTTGGAGCTACCTGTCTCCAAGCGTACTTTGTCCATATGGGTCGCTGACTGTATCGCCTGGGCTTATGGGGCAGCCGGCCTCTCGTTGGAGGGTCGAGTCACGGCTCATCGTGTCAGGGCGAAGGCTGCGTCAGTGGCTCATCTCCACTCTGTTCCGTTGGCAGACATCTGCCGGGCCGCTACTTGGTCTTCAAGCCAGACTTTTGAGGCCCATTACTGCCTGGAGAGGGAGTCCCGCAGGGACAGTGCTTTCGGACAGGCAGTCCTCCATAAACTCTTTGAGGTTTAGGCAACTCCTACCCCTGGTGTTGGGCTACCGGTCGGGGGTGTTTTCAGAGAAGATTCCTTCCTTCTGTGCTGCTGAGCTAGAGGGAGCTCGTTTTTGTGCTTGAGGTCTCCGGTAGCCTTAAGCTTGGGAGTCCCATATGTGAGGACTGACTTCCTGCTTGGTCCTGGAGAAAGAGTAGTTACTCACCTGTAACAGGTGTTCTCCAGGAGCAGCAGGAATCAGTCCTCACAACCCTCCCTCCTCCCCTTGGAGTTGCAGTCCTATGATTTCGTTTTTGCTAATTTTTTTGCTGTCTTTTAGCTATGTCATCAGACTGAGCAAGATGGCACCTTTGGGCAGGAAGGGGACCGCGCATGCGCGCTGCAATTCCCAAAGGCTTTCTTTGAAAGCTGGGGAAATTGCTCCGCGAGGGCTCTGTCGGCACCGACGTCACCCATATGTGAGGACTGATTCCTGCTGCTCCTGGAGAACACCTGTTACAGGTGAGTAACTACTCTAACCTTTCTCTTCTTTTGCTAGCTCTCTTATTTTTGGCTCGGCAGGAAGGGGAAAGTTTAATAAGGTACATCTCATCCTTTCCGTCTTCAGGGAAGTTTTATGTCTTGTTAGAAGTATTGATTGTTTTTAAACTGTTAGCTACTTGTTTGTTGCTCTTTTGAGTCTGCTTTGTCAATAGTTCACTGGGGCTGATGGGGAATTCCAGCTTTCTACATCCAGTGATGTCAGGATTTTGATTGGTCCAGTCTCCAAGCTGCAGGAGGTGGTGCACAACCCAGAAGTGGAAGACTAAACTGTCGTCACTCTAGGAACTACAATTACCAGGTAAGTGTAATTTCTATTCTCCAGGACCAAGCAGGAATCAGTCCTCACATATGGGTGACGTCGGCGCCGACAGAGCCCCCGTGCGGAGCATTTCCCCAGCTTTCAAAGAAAGCCTTTGGGAATTGCAGCGCGCATTCCCGATCCCCTTCCCGCCCAAGGGTGCCATCTTGCTCAGTCTTCTTTTTTCCACGGAGCCCGATGGACGTAGTTCGTTTTTCGCCGAGGAAAAAGTTGATTTCCCTGTTTTTTCTTCTTCTCCTTCGGTTCAATGCCGGATCCTTTTCCCGCCCGGTCCCGATACGCCGGTATCGAGCCCACTCTCTCTTTTTCGGTTTTTGTCCTTTGTGACTAGTGTTCGCGCCATTTTTCTTTTTTCACTGGCAGCCCTGTCTTTTGACCTCGCAGGGGCCCTTTTTCCCCTGATGGCTGCCAGCTGGTTTAAAAAGTGTGATCGGTATAAGAAACTTATGTCTCTTACCGACACACATGACTGCTGCCTCCGCTGCCTCGGACCCGATCATGACCCGATGATCTGTGGTCCGTGTGGCAAAATGTCCTCGAAGGCGTTGAGGAGTCGGCAGCACCAGAAGGATAGGATCTTCTCTGACTCCGCGTCCGGACGGGCCCGGACCTTCTCAGAGGCCTCGACGTCTCGGGACTCCAGCCCCGAGCAGCGTCGGGGTTCCTCTGAGCGGGGGGTCTCCTTCGCGGGAGCAGCGCAGGAAGAAGTAACCCGCGAGGGCGGTGTCGCTGGACGCTCCTGGTTCCTCGAGGGCCAGGTCGCATAGCCCCGATAGCTGTCCCGGGTCTTCGGAGTCAGAGAGGCCTGCCAAGCATCCTCGTATCGAGATGGAGTCTCCTGGACACGTGAGTGCTGTAGTCCTCATGGACTCTCCTCCAGGGGAGCCGACGTCGGGCCCCAAGTCGGGGGCTGCTGGGTCTCCTGAGCTCGGACTCAGGTTGACGGCCTTGGAGAGCAGCCTCGCTGCCTTCATGGAACAGCAGCGGGCATTGATCGCCGGTCTCACCAATGCATCTGCCCCGACCACTGGGACATCGACGTCCAAGTCGACCCCGGAGGCCGAGCCGATCCTCGAGTCCTTGCGGGCTCGAGTCGATCCTCGGCCACGGTCTCCCTCGGCCTACCGTTCGGGACCGAGGTCGTCGACGCCGGTACCCTCGGCATCTGGGCGGATGGCATCAGTGCCCGCCTGTCCGGAGCCACTCTATTCCTCCTCCGAGGAGTCGGGCTGGGAGACGGAGGACGAAGAGTCACCCGACACCTATCGGACTCGGTGTGTCCCATCGGACTCGCCGGAGTCCGAACCTCGGGGACGATCACATCAGCACAGGAGGCCGGCTGGCCCACTTTGCCCACAGGTGATCAGCCGTCACATCAGATACCTGGGTGCTCCATATAGTCCACAAGGGCTATCTTCTCCATTTTCACCAGGTACCTCCCTCCTATTTTCCAGGGGAGCCTCCAAGACTCCCTCTGCACAGGGACTTACTCTTACAGGAGTTAGCAAGTCTGCTAAAGGAACAGGCTGTGGAACCGGTGCCCCACCACCTGAGAGGTCAAGGCTTCTATTCCAGGTACTTTCTGGTACCAAAAAGAACAGGAGGCCTCAGACCCATCCTAGACTTGCGCAACCTAAACAAGTTCCTGGTGAGGGAAAAGTTCAAGATGCTTACCCTTGGAATCCTGCTGCCCTACCTCCAGCAGGGAGATTGGCTATGCTCCTTAGATCTAAAGGATGCTTATACTCACATCCTTATTCATCCAGACAATATCTCAGATTTGTTGTGGGGGGAAACCATTACCAGTACAGAGTACTACCCTTTGGCCTATCCTCCGCTCCCAGGGTGTTCACCAAGTGCCTGACGGTGGTAGCGGCCTACTTGAGGCTTCAAGGTCTTTTTGTGTTTCCATACCTGGACGACTGGCTCATAAGGGGCCAGTCAAGCCACCATTCGCACTGTGGCTCTGCTTCAGCACTTGGGGTTTGTCATAAACTTCGCAAAGTCCACTTTCCTCCCGTCCCAGAACTTAGAATTCATAGGAGCAAGGCTAGACACTCTTCAGGAGAAGGCTTTTCTGCCAGTGGACAGAGCCCACAGGTTGATGGATCTAGCCAGGCAGTTTCACAGCAATTCCCTGGTCTCCGCCAGGCAATTCCTGAGACTTCTCGGCCATATGGCTTCCACGGTTCATGTAACCCCCAATGCCCGCCTGCACATGCGGCCTGCTCAGTGGAGCCTTCGAACTCAGTGGCATCAAGCCACAGGGAGCCTTGCAGACTCAGTAAGGATATCCACCCTGCTCGTCTCCTCTCTACAATGGTGGCTTCATCTTCCGAATCTGGTACTCGGAGTGGGTTTTCAATCCCCTCCGCATTCTCAAGTGCTGATGACAGATGCTTCTCTTCTAGGTTGGGGAGCACATTGCCAAGGGGCATGTACTCAGGGTCTCAGCAGATAATCTTCCTGGAGCTACGGGCAATACGCCTAGCTCTGAGAGCCTTCTCCCACCTCACATCTCACCAGTCTGTACTGGTCCAGACTGACAATCCAGTTGCCATGTTCTACGTGAACAAACAAGGAGGCACAGGCTCCTTCCTTCTCTGTCAGGAGGCACAACAGCTGTGCTCTTGGGCCGTCGATCATGGAATCCTCCTCAAGGCTGTCTACCTCCCAGGTCAAGAAAATTACCTGGCGGACAGACTGCGCAGGATCCTGCAACCACACGAATGGAGATTGAATCCGTTGGTGGTTCAGCAGATCTTTCTCAGGTGGGGCCTCCCCACCATGGATCTTTTCGCCAGTCCTCTGAACGAGACAACCGTATCCTCTCAGAGTAGCAGCGGATGCGTTTCTGATCCCGTGGTCCCAAGGCCTACTGTATGCGTTTCCTCCCACGCCACTAGTGTCCCGAACACTGTTCAAAGTCCTCAAGGACGGGGCCTCAATGATTCTGATAGCCCCCAGGTGGCCGAGGCAACCGTGGTTCCCACTTCTGCTGCAGCTGGCGGTGGACACTCCTCTTCCTCTGGGGATTCAACACGATCTCCTATCTCAGGAACAGGGGTTTCTCTTACACCCCAACCTCCACTCCCTTCATCTGATGGCCAGGCTGCTGAAAGGGTAGTCCTGGCTCCCCTACTACTGCCTAGAGAGGTGGAAGACGTAGTCTTAGCCTCTAGGCGGCAATCCACCAGGAAATCCTACGCTCTTAAGTGGCGTAGATTCTCCGCATGGTGTGCTCAGCACAGCGAGAATCCCTTCTCGTGCTTGGTAGCGGTAGTATTGCAATATTTGCTTTACCTCTCCAATCTAGGCCTTAAGTCCAACTCTGTCAGGGTTCACCTCAGTGCTCTCTCAGCGCAGCACTCGCTGGTGGACGGCAGGCCTCTTTCCAACCACCCTGGTGGCTCGTTTTCTCCGAGGCCTCCTCCTGTTTAAGCCTCCTTTACGTCCACCAGCCCCTGAGTGGGATCTGAATGTGGTCTTACAGCGGATTACTTGTCCGCCGTTTGAACCTATGGCTACCTGCCCTCTCCATTTTCTCTCCTGGAAAACCTTGTTTCTGGTAGCTCTTACCTCTGCTAGGCGAGTAAGTGAACTTCAGGCACTAGTGTCTGATCCCCCTTACACTAGGTTCTACAGGAATAGGGTAGTCTTACGGACTCAGGTTGTCTCCCCTTTTCACCTCAATCAGGAGGTGGTTCTTCCGACCTTCTTTTCCAAGCCGCATGCCAACCGGGCTGAGATGGTCCTGCATACCCTGGACTGTAGGAGGGCGTTATCCTTCTACCTTGACCGTACGCGAGAGCATCGGAGGGCTGTTCAGCTCTTCGTTTCTTTTGACCCCAATAAGTTGGGGTTACCTGTCTCCAAGCGTACTTTGTCCATATGGGTCTCTGACTGTATCGCCTGGGCTTATGGGGCAGCCGGCCTCTCTTTGGAGGGTCGAGTCACGGCTCATCATGTCAGGGCGAAGGCTGTGTCAGTGGCTCATCTCCACTCTGTTCCGTTGGCAGACATCTGCCGGGCCGCTACTTGGTCTTCAAGCCAGACTTTTGCTCCCCATTACTGCCTTGAGAGGGAGTCCCGCAGGGACAGTGCTTTCGGACAGGCAGTACTCCATAATCTCCTTGGGGTTTAGGCAACTCCTACCCTCCGGCCCCGGTGTTGTGCTACCGGTCGGGGGCGTTCTCAGAGAAGATTCCTTCCTTACGTGCTGATGAGCTAGAGGGAGCTCATTTTTCAGCTTGAGGTCTCCGGTAGCCTTAAGCTGGGGAGTCCCATATGTGAGGACTGACTTCCTGCTTGGTCCTGGAGAAAGAGTAGTTACTCACCTGTAACAGGTGTTCTCCAGGTGTAGCAGGAATCAGTCCTCACAACCCTCCCTCCTCCCCTTGGAGTTGCAGTCTGCTTTATTTTTGCTAATTTTTTTTGCTGTCTTTTAGCTATGTCATCAGACTGAGCAAGATGGCACCCTTGGGCGGGAAGGGGACCGCGCATGCGCGCTGCAATTCCCAAAGGCTTTCTTTGAAAGCTGGGGAAATGCTCCGCACGGGGGCTCCGTTGGCGCCGACGTCACCCATATGTGAGGACTTATTCCTGCTGCTCCTGGAGAACACCTGTTACAGGTGAGTAACTACTCTTTTTCTTACTTGGAAGGCTATCTCCAGGAACAAGCATGAATGGAGTGGAGGAGTGGCCTAGTGGTTGGGGCAAGGTACTTCAGACCGGAAGGTCGGGGGTTCAAATCCCACTAGAGGACAGCAACCTTGTGCCGGAAGGACTGGGGTTTCTAGTCCCACAGGTGCTCCTTGTGGTCTTGGGCAAGCCACCTAACCCTCCATAGCCCATGTTCCCTGTAAAAATAGTTATCTCCAAGTTATAATGCCCTGTTCAATGTAATTTCAGTTTGTTCAATGTAAACTGCACTGATGCAGAATAGCGCAGTATATAAAAGAATGTAAATAAATAAATATAGTCTTCATATATGGGTGACATCAGCACTGACTGAGCTCACGCGGGAACGCTCCCCAACGTCCTATAGGAAAGCTTTTGGGAGCATCCCACTGCGCCTACGTAGCTGCCTTCCCTCCTTTCTAATTCTCCCTCCTCAGTTTTTCGTTTTCCACAGAGCCGACAGGGAGCAATTCCTGTCACTGCAGAAAATTTACTACTTTTGTGGTTGCGTCTGCCTTCCAAATGTACTACTTTTGTGGTTGCGCCTGCCTTCCCATCAACTCTAGCACCGACACCGTCGGTGTTTCTTCTATTTTCTGTTTCTATTTCTTTCTTTAAAAAAAAAAAAGCAACTTCTGTTTTTTCTCTCATGTTACCTTGCCCTCTAGGTGCTTAGGCACCATTTTGGGCCTTAGTCCCCTTTTTCCTTTTAAGTTGGATAAACCAGCTAGTGGTTTCAAAAACTGTTCCAAATGTAGTAGTACCATCTCTGCTTTTGACACCCATGACTGGTGTCTCAAATGTTTGGGACCAGACCATCTGCCGTCGGAATTCTTTCTCTGCAGGAAGATGACAAAGGGGGGCCTGTACAATAGAGTTGCGAAACTCGGCATCCTCTTTGCCACCAATGCAATGTCTGTTGCATCGAAGTCGTTGAGAGCTTCATCTTCCTCCCATGGATCTCAGGTATCGAAACCCAAGTCTTCTTCGAAGGCTGGCCGGTCTTCCAAGGGCAGATCTCCTTCTAAGCATCAAAATGCCTTAGGCGTTGCCCTGGAGGAGAATACACCGGCCCAACAACCCTGGTAGGAGGTCCTTGCCTCCAAAGCATTAATGGGGTCCCTACAGGCCTCCACCTCTGGAGAGCTCTTGGTGCCCGTGGCCCACTGTTCGGGTACCAATTTATTTATTTATTTAACATTTTTTATATATCGCGCTCTTTGTCATCAGTGTGGTTTACATTAAAACAATATAACACTTGGTCATTTGAATATGACTTTTGTTTACCCAGGCATTGGCTGTCTTCATGGATCAACGTATCCTGGCCATTAAGCGGAGGCTTCTCCATTATGGTGACCTCGGAGAAAGAACCGAGAGCTGAAGAACTTGAAATTCTTCAGTATCCAGCAGCCCCGAAGGAGGCTGCTGCCCTACCTATTCACCGGATATTGCATGACCTCATGCTTAGGCTGTGGGAGACACCCTTAACTGTCTTTCCACATTCTCAGAGGCTCGATACTATGATACCGCAGTGTCCGGGGTTTCCAGAAAACGCAGTTCCCACACCACTCCATGGTAGTGGAATCAGCAATGCATTGAATTAAAAGTGCCAAGACACACTCCTCATATCCTCTGGGCCAGGAGGCAAGAACTCTCGATGCCTTCGGTCGTCAATGTTTTCAAGCCTCCATGTTATCGGCCAGAATAAGTTCTTACATTCTCCAGGACCAAGCAGGAAGTCAGTCCTCACATATGGGTGACGTCGGCGCCGACGGAGCCCTCGCGGAGCAATTTTCCCCAGCTTTCACAGAAAGCCTTTGGGAATTGCAGCGCGCATGCGCGGTCGCCTTCCCGCCCAAGGGTGCCATCTTAGCCAGTCTTCTTTTTTCCGCGGAGCCCTACAGACGTACCCGTCGTGTCCCCGCTAAAAAAGTTGATTTTCGTGAGTTTTACTCGTTTTTCAATTCGGTTCGACGCCGGTCGTTTTCCTGCCCGGACTCGCAACGCCGTTGCGAGTCCTTCCCTTATTTTTCGGTTTTTCTGATTTTGGTCAGTTTCGTTTTCGATTTTTCCCTAGCAGCCCGGTCCTTTGACCTTGCAGGGGCCCTTTTTCCCCCGATGGCTGCCAGTGGTTTCAAGCGGTGTGGTCAGTGTGACAGAAATATGTCACTCACTGACACACACGATAATTGCCTCCGCTGCCTGGGCCCGGATCATGAAGAAATGATCTGTGGAGCCTGTGGCAAAATGTCCTCCAAAGCGTTGAGCCGGCGGCATCAGCGTGATAGAATCTTCGCTGACCCCAGCCGTACCCGGACCTCGTCGGAGGCCTCGGCATCCAGAGGCTCCAGCTCTGAACATCGCCGAAGCTCCTCCGACAGGGGTTCTCCCTCCGGAGACCATCGACGGAAGACAAAACCCACGAGGGCGGCGTCGGTGGACGCTCCTGGCTCCGCGAGGGCCAGGTCGCATAGCCCCGACAGCCGTCCCGGGTCTTTGGAGAAGGAGCACCTCCCGAAGCGACCTCGCCTGGAGTCGGAGTTGCCTGCTCGGGTAAGTCCTGTGGTCCTTCTGGACTGCTGGGTCACCTGAGGTCGGACTCAGGTTGACGGCCTTGGAGAGCAGACTATCTGCCTTCATGGACCAGCAGCGGGCACTGATCGCTAGCCTCGCTGGCGCCGCTGCCCCGACCGCCGGGACGTCGACGTCTAAGTCGACCCCGGAGACCGAGCCGATACTCGAGTCGATCCTCGGTCGAGGTCACCCTCGGCCTCCCGTTCGGGACCGAGGTCGTTGCCGCCGACTCCCTTGGCGTCGGGGCGGCCGACGCCTCCGCCTGCCCGAGCCGACCCCACTGATTCCTCCTCGGAGTCGGTCTGGGAGTCTGAAGAGGAGGAGTCACCTGATTCCTTTCGGACTCGGTGTGTCCCCTCGGACTCACCTGAGTCCGAACCTCGGAAACAGTCCCCTCTGGAGGATGCCCGGTTCTCGGACTTCGTCAGGGATATGGCCAAGGCTTTGTCCTTCCCGGCGGATCCCGAGGAGGAGCCTCGAGCCGAAGAGCTCGACGCCCTTCAGTACGACTCTCCCGCCCGGGAGCACTTTACTGTACCGGTGCCTCCCATGCTGGAACGACTACTCTTCCGCATGTGGGAGAGTCCGGCCTCGTCGCCGGTATTGAGCAAGTGGGTCGATTCCATCTATCGAGTCCGCAAGAGTCCTGGCTTCCAAAAAGCACAGCTACCACACCATTCCATGGTAGTGGAATCGGCCATGCATCGGCTGAAGAGCCAGAAAATGCACTCCTCGGTGCCCCCTGGCAGGGAGGCCCGTAACCTGGATGGCCTTGGTAAGAAGTGTTTCCAGGGCTCTATGCTGGCTTGTCGTTTCCAGACCTACCAGCTATACATGGGCATGTATCTCCGAGACCTGGCTAAAGAGCTAGCCGGATTCTCTGCTGGACTGTCCGAGGAACCTTTGCGGAGGTTCCTAGCCTTAACATCTGGTATTCGGGAATGCTCCAAATTCATGTCCCGAGCAGCCTATGATGGCTTTGAAGCATCGGCTCGTGTGGCCGCAGCCGGCATCGTTGCCCGCCGACAGGCTTGGCTTCAGTCGTCTGACCTTGAGCCTTGGGTGCAGGACAAGTTGGTCGATGTCCCCTGCAGAGGTGAGAACCTCTTTGGCAAGCCCATGGCTGAAAAGGCTGCACAAATCGAGACGGAGACTCTCACCAGGACCAGGCTTTCTAGGAAGACCTCCGCCCCTTCCCAGAAAAAGAAGGGCTCGGGAAAAAAGTCCTTTTACCCGAGAAAGGCGGCTGCCTACAAACACTACCCCCAATATCAGGCCCCTCCAGCTCCCCAACAGGGTCAGCAGGCCAAGGGACGGGGTAACGGGTCCCGTAGGCAGCAAGCCCCCAAGCCTGCACCACCAGCCCCTGCTCAGCAGGGTGGGGGTTTTTGACTTCCTCAGCATAGCCTCTCCCCCTCAGCTGGTCCCTCCCAGCACCGGAGGCCGGCTGGTTCACTTCGCCCACAGGTGGTCCAACACATCACTTCAGATGCCTGGGTGCTTCAAGTCGTGCGAGAAGGATATCTTCTCCACTTCCATCAGGTCCCTCCCTCTTATTTTCCGGGAGAACCTCCACGACTCCCTCTGCACAGGGACTTACTCCTACAGGAGTTAGCAAGTCTTCTTCAGGACCAGGCTGTGGAACCGGTGCCCCACCACCTGAGAGGTCAAGGCTTTTATTCCAGGTATTTCCTGATACCAAAAAGGACAGGAGGCCTAAGACCCATCCTGGACTTGCGCAACCTCAACAAGTTCCTTGTGCGGGAAAAGTTCAAGATGCTTACCCTTGGAATCCTTCTGCCCTACCTCCAGCAGGGAGATTGGCTATGCTCCTTGGATCTAAAGGATGCCTACACGCACATCCTCATCCACCCAAGCCACCGCCAATACCTAAGGTTTGTGGTGGCCGGAAATCACTACCAGTACAGAGTGCTACCCTTTGGCCTGTCCTCCGCACCGCGAGTCTTCACAAAATGTCTCGCGGTGGTGGCGGCCTATCTCAGGCTTCACGGCCTCTATGTTTTTCCGTACCTCGACGACTGGCTCATCAGAGCGTTGTCCCCTCCGGCAGTCACCAATGCCACACACCGCACGGTGACTCTTCTGCAGTACTTGGGCTTTGTCATAACCTTCGCAAAGTCCACTTTGCTCCCCTCACAGGATCTCGAGTTCATCGGCGCAAGACTGCACACTCCTCAGGCTCAAGCTTTCCTGCCTCTCGACAGGGCTCAACGGCTCATGGACCTAGCCGGCCGTTTTCGCAGCCAGTCCCTGGTCTCCGCCAGGCGCTTCCTGAGACTACTCGGCCATATGGCTTCCACCGTCCACATGACCCCCAATGCTCTCCTGAATATGCGGCCGGCTCAATGGTGCCTTCGCAAGCAGTGGCAACAAGCCACCGGCGGGCTAGCCGACTTAGTGCGCCTCTCCAGACCGCTGGCCTCTTCCCTACAGTGGTGGCTTCATCGGCCGAACCTGGTGCTCGGAATGCCTTTTCAGTCGCCTCAGCCGACTCAAGTGCTGACGACCGATGCTTCCCTCCTGGGCTGGGGAGCTCACTGCCAGGGGGCATGTACTCAAGGTCTCTGGACCGCGTGGGAATCTGCTCAACAGATCAACTTCCTGGAGCTCAGAGCTATTCGTCTGGCGCTCAAGGCTTTCTCCCACCTGACTTCTCACCAGTCCGTCCTTGTCCAGATGGACAATCAAGTTGCCATGTTCTACGTGAACAAACAGGGCGGCACGGGCTCCTTCCTTCTCTGCCGAGAAGCTCAAAAGCTCTGCTCTTGGGCCGTCAGTCACGGCATTCTTCTCAAAGCAGTTTATCTCCCAGGCCAGGAGAATTGCCTGGCGGACAAACTCAGCAGGATACTCCAGCCGCACGAGTGGCGTCTGGATCCCTTGGTAGTCCAGAACTCTTTCTGAAGTGGGGCCTCCCCACGATGGATCTCTTTGCCAGTCCTCTCAACCGGCAACTTCCTCGCTTCTGCTCGCGTCAGCCACATCCCCTTCGGGTAGCGGCAGATGCATTTCTGCTCTCATGGTCGGAAAACCTTCTCTATGCTTTTCCTCCCATCCCGCTGGTCTCCCGAACTCTGTTCAAGGTTCTCCGGGACAAAGCGTCCATGATCCTGGTGGCTCCTCGCTGGCCCAGACAGCCGTGGTTTCCACTCCTGTTGCAATTAGCGGTGGAGGATCCGTTCCCTCTGGGGTTTCAACCGGATCTCCTAACCCAGGATCAGGGGTCTCTGCTACACCCCAACCTCAGATCTCTCAATCTAATGGCCTGGCGGCTGAAAGGGTAGTCCTTGCTCCCCTTCTCCTGCCGGCAGAGGTGGAAGAGGTCGTCCTAGCTTCTCGGCGACCTTCTACCCGCAAATGCTACGCCCTTAAATGGCGTCGCTTTTCCGTTTGGTGTGTACAGCAGTCTCAGGATCCCTTCTCCTGCTCGGTGTCGGTAATCTTGCAGTACCTGCTCTACCTCTCTAATCTGGGACTTAAGTCCAACTCCGTCAAGGTCCACCTCAGTGCTCTTTCAGCACACCATGTGCCGGTGGACGGCAGACCTCTTTCCAGCGACCCTCTCGTAGCACGGTTTCTCCGAGGTCTCCTTCTACTTAAACCACCTCTGCGCCCGCCAGCACCTGACTGGGATCTGAATGTGGTTTTACAGCGGATCACCTGTCCGCCTTTTGAACCGATGGCTACCTGTTCTCTGCGTTTTCTTTCGTGGAAAACCTTATTCCTGATAGCCCTCACTTCCGCTAGACGCGTAAGTGAATTGCAGGCCCTCGTGTCTGATCCTCCCTTCACTCGGTTCTACAAAAATAGGGTAGTCCTTCGGACGCACCCAAAATTTCTTCCAAAAGTTGTCTCCCCTTTTCACATCAATCAGGAGGTGGTACTTCCAACCTTCTTTCCCAGGCCTCACTCCAGCCGAGCTGAACGAGTCCTGCATACCCTGGACTGTAGAAGGGCATTGAACTTCTACCTTGACCGTACGCGGGAGCACCGTAAAGCTGCTCAGCTTTTTGTGTCTTTTGACCCCAATAAATTGGGGCTCCCGGTCTCCAAGCGTACCCTGTCCATCTGGGTTGCTGACTGTATCGCTTGGGCTTATGGGGCAGCCGGACTCTCCTTAGAAAGTCGAGTCACGGCTCATTGTGCTCGGGCGAAGGCTACGTCAGTGGCTTACCTCCGCTCTGTTCCGCTGGCAGACATCTGCCGGGCCGCTACTTGGTCTTCGAGCCAGACTTTTGCGGTTCATTACTGTCTCGAGAGGGAGTCCCGCAGGGACAGTGCTTTCGGACAGGCAGTCCTCCGAAATCTCTTCGAGGTTTGAGCAACTCCTACCCTCCATCCCGGATGGGGGCTACCGGTGGGTAATAATTCAGCGAAGATTCCATCCTTCTGTACTGCCGAGCTAGAGGGAGCTCATTTTTGTGCTTAGGGTCTCCGGTAGCCTTAAGCTTGGGAGTCCCATATGTGAGGACTGACTTCCTGCTTGGTCCTGGAGAAAGCGTAGTTACTCACCTGTAACAGGTGTTCTCCAGGAGCAGCAGGAATCAGTCCTCACAACCCTCCCTCCTCCCCGTGGAATTGCAATCATCTGCTTAAGTTTTTTTGCAAATTTTTATGCTGTCTTTTAGCTATGTCATCAGACTGGCTAAGATGGCACCCTTGGGCGGGAAGGCGACCGCGCATGCGCGCTGCAATTCCCAAAGGCTTTCTGTGAAAGCTGGGGAAAATTGCTCCGCGAGGGCTCCGTCGGCGCCGACGTCACCCATATGTGAGGACTGATTCCTGCTGCTCCTGGAGAACACCTGTTACAGGTGAGTAACTACGCTTACTCTGCATGGGTATGTTCCTTCTGGAGGTTGCTAAAGATTTAGAAATAATGGCTCCTCTTCTCCCTGATGACAAGAGGACTGATTACCTGGTACTTGTTAAACATGCCCAGAATGTTTCCAAATTTATGAACAGGGTAACCTTTGACTGCTTTGAGTGTATTAGCAGAACCTCTGCTATTTGCATCGGTGCACGTTGGATTGCTTGGTTACAAGCATCCGATCTTGAACAGTGAGTGCAGGATAAGCTGGGGAACATTCCTTGCACAGGGGGAAACCTTTTTGGCAAGGATTGGCAGGACAAGTAGAAGCCCTACATCTATGGTCTTCTGCCATACGCCATCAGATCCACCTACTAGCGGTATATCTCCCTGGCAAACAAAATCTCCTGGCAGACAAGCTCAGTTGAGTACTAGTGCTACACAAGTGGTCTCTCCATGAGGATCAGATTGCTCAAATTTTTCAAATCTGGGGAACCCCAGATATAGATCTGTTTGCAAGTCCTCAGAATGCCAAGCTTCCCCGCTTCTGTTCCAGAACACCTGCTCAGAACAGTCAGACAATGGATGCTTTCCACCTCCACTGGGGTCGGGACTTACTTTGTCTACCCTCCTATTCCCCTTATCCCCAAGACTCTTTTCAAACTTCAGAGAGACAGGGGCTACATGATCCTTATAGCCCCACGTTGGCCACGACAAACGTGGTATCCACTGCTTCTTTTTTTTTTTTGTATTTAACTTTTTATTGGCAGAAACACATTTCACATCAGTAAAAACCCATACATCGTTCCCCATCAGGCCAACAGTAATATATACAGTTAATAGCAAACTCCTATTCACAATAATGACATAGCCCCCCTCCCCCCAGCCCCCCCCCCCCCCGTTGACCTCCCTCTCATGGTCCCCCCCAGGTTATCCCACAGACTCGGAGGTAGCCAATAACTTATCTAGCTAATTATCAAAGGTAACACCCCCCCCTACCCTCATACAGTCCCCCACCATGACTACCCTCCCCCCAGATCCCCTCCAGCCCCCCCTCCCCCCTCCCTAGGAATGCAAACCCTCCCCTCCCCACACCCCCCTCCCCCCCCTCCTACGAACCTCCCTCCCCCTCCGTACCTCCTCCCCCCGGAATATTACTACCAATATCATTACTCCCCCCCTTTTGTTAAAACCCCCCTCCCCCTTTTGTGAAAACCCCCCGCCCCCACCTGCCCACATCCCATAACCCCCCCCCCCTCTCACCCCCAGGTAAAACAAACATATGACCCTAAACCCCCCCCCCCCCAAATGCTAACTCTCCCTCTCCTCCCCCATCCCTTCATCCCCCTGCCCATCCCCCCTCCCCCCACTTCCCTCCCCCCACTTCCCCCCCCCCACTTCCCCCCCCCTGTCCTCCCAACCCTAGAACGCCCCCTAAAACTCCCCACTGTTCCTCATATCTAGCTAAGGTCTGCTTACGCACAGCCGTTAATTTTTCCATCAAAACCGTGTGCCGAACTCGCTTTTCGAACTGCTCAACCATGGGCATCTCGCTCTGCTTCCAGGCGCCAGCTATTTCACAGCGAGCAGCACTTAAGCAAGCCGTCACCATCCTACCCCCTCTATTACCCTGCCCCTCCTCCCACAAGGTCAGTAAACATATGGTAGGGACCACCGGAACCTCTACCCCTAAATGCTTTAGGATCCATCCTGCAATCCGCCCCCAGTACTCTTGAACTTTCATACAACTCCACCATACATGCCAAAACGTCCCAACTTCCCCACACCCCCTCCAACACAGGGGAGATACCGACACATACATCTTATGTAGACGACTGGGAGTATAATACCACCGCAGCAGCACTTTGTAGCTATTTTCTTTGGACCCACTGGAGCTGAGCCCCCTCCTGCTCTGATCCCACACTCGCTTCCACTCCACCTCCGACACTGTACGCCCTAAATCCGCCTCCCACTCCTTCATATACCTATGTTTCCCCCCTTGGCTGCCACTCACCACCTTATACAGCCCTGATATCATGCCCTTAGCTCCCTTCTTCCCGAACCACAACGCTTCCAAACCTGAGAGCTCCCTACCCCACCCCTCCTTCCCCCACCACCTTCCCCCAAAACGATCGTACTTGCAGATATGCATACCTATCCCTGTCCTCTAGCTGGAATTCCTCTTTGACCACTTCAAAACTCTTCAGTGCGCCCTCCTCCAGTAACTGATAACTGCATAGTAATCCTTTCTTCGTCCACATCAAATCTCCCCCCTTCCCACCCCGGCTTGAAAACCCGAGACCCCCTCCAAGGTGTCAACAGGGAGAATCCCCCTAATCGAGGCCCCCCTTCCATGCTCCACACTCTATCCCAGATCTTCACCCCTTGTCTCATCGCCGGTGACCCACCCCCCAGGCTCCTCCTCCCCTCGGTGTCCGCCCATAACCATGCCGTCAAATGGCCCCCTCGTACTCTCCCCGCCTCTAAGGACACCCAAGGCCGCTCCTCCCCCCCAGTTCTCCAGCTCATTACATGCACTAACTGAGCCGCCCTATAATAAGCCATCAGGTTCGGTACACCCAGACCCCCTTCTTCCTTAGGTGCGTACATCACTGCCCGCGCTACCCTGGGTGGTTTCCTCTTCCAAATATAGGTGAATACCCGCCTTTGTAAAGCCCGCATCGCCCCATCAGGTACCGCTACCGGTAAGGCCTGAAACCAGTACAGAAGTCGAGGTAAGATATTCATTTTAATAGCCGCAATCCTCCCTATCCAGGATATCTCTAGCCCCATCCACCCTTCCAAATCCCTACCGATAGTGTGGAACAGTCTTGGGTAATTAGCCTGATATAGAGTCTCATACCGATCAGTAATTCGGACCCCTAGGTACCCCAGAGACACACTGACCCACCGCAATGGGAACCGTCTCTTCAGACTCTCCTCGACCCCTACATCCAATTGCACTTTCAAAACCTCCGTTTTATCTACATTCATTTTAAACCCCGAAACCGCTCCATATCTTTCCACCTCCTGCATTACCTCTGGTAGCGATATTAAGGGTTGACCTAAATACAGCAGAATATCATCGGCGTAGAGGGAGATTTTATGCATCCGCCCACCACTACTCAAACCAATAATCCTGTCATTCCCCCTAATTCGTTCTGCGAGGGGCTCCACCACCATGGCAAAAAGAAGCGGGGACAGTGGGCACCCCTGTCGAGTCCCCCTGCCCAGTGCAAAATCTCTGGAGTACTGCCCGTTAACTTTGATTCTAGCCCTTGGTCCCCGATACAGCGCCCTTACCCACCCCATTAAGTTGGGTCCGCACCCCATACGCTCCAACACCCGCATCAAAAAGGCCCAATGAACTCTATCAAATGCCTTTTCGGCGTTGATAGACATCAGGATCAAGTCCTCCCTTCCCTCCCTCGCCTCCCATACAACCCCAATCGCTCTCTGAATGTTATCCGCTGCCTGACGTCCTGGAATGAAGCCAGCTTGATCCCCCTTTATATAAGCCCCGGTAGCCACTCCGCCAACCGCCCAGCCACTACTTTGGCCAACAATTTAGTATCTACATTCAGCAGGGATATCGGCCTATAGGAGCTACATTTCCCTGGATCTTTCCCTGGCTTTAACAACACCATTATCCCGGCTGTCAGCATTTCCCTTGACAACTCCCCCCCTTCCACTAGCACCCCATTGAAGACCCTACTCATTATACCTTTTAACTCACCCCAAAAAACCTTATAAAAATATCCTGTCAATCCATCTAAGCCCGGAGACTTCCCCCCGACCAATCCCTTCACCGCCCGTGCTATTTCGTCCTCTCGTATTTCCGCCTCCAGGATCTCTACCGCTTCCACCGGTAACGCTGGGAGCGTTAACCCTTCTAAATAGGCCTCTATCTCCCCCTCGTCCCCACCTTCCATCTCCCGGTACAGGTCTAAGTAGTAATCCCGAAACCTCTCCCTTATCTCTTCTTCTCCCCAACACCTCCGCCCATCCGACCCTTCTATATACGCTATGGTGGCAACCCCTTTCTGCCGCCATAATCACCGCGCTAGTAACCGCCCCGCTTTATCCCCAAATTCATAGTGTGTCTGTTGCACTCTCTGTAAGAGAAATGCCACTTTCTCTAATTGTAGGTCCTTTAACGCATCCCTAGCCTGCTCCATCGCCCTTCTGTCCTCCTCCGCCCCCGACTCCCTAAACCGCTCCTCCTTCTCCCCCACCTCCTTCTTTAATTCTTCTTCCCTCCGCTCCCTCTCCCTCTTTTTCTTCGATCCCCACATTATGAATCTCCCCCGCACCACTGCTTTCAGCCCTTCCCAGACCATAACATCCCTCACCTCCCCAGTATCGTTAAAGCTCAGATATTCCTTAATGACTCCCCGAACATCATCCACCACTCTCCTATCTCGGAGGAGACTATCATTCATTCTCCAAAGTACCCCCCCTCGCCTCCGGGAGTTCCGGAGATGAATCTCAACCCCCTTGTGGTCCGACCACCCCACTTGCACTACACCCCCATCTTCGACCACAGGCATCCAGCTCTGATCTATCAAAAGCATGTCTATCCGACTCCAACTAGCATGTGGAGCCGAATAGAAAGTAAACCCCTCTCCTTGCGGATTCATCACTCTCCACACATCCAACAAGTTATAGCATCTCATCAGCCCTCGCAAACCTAGTCTATTCTTTCGCCCTCCATCCCCCCCCCCCCCTTCGGCTTCCTATCCAACCCGGGGTCCAGCACCACGTTAAAGTCCCCGCCAACTAACACCTTCCCCCCCCCCCCCCGGCCTTATCAATTAAAGACCGCACCTCTCTCCAGAAACCCCGCTGCTGCCCATTGGGTCCATACACCGCCACAATCACAATATCCTCCCCCCCCCTCCCCAACTTCCCTGTGATCCCCACCACCCGGCCCTCGTGGTCCTTAAACGAGTTCACCACCTGAATCCCACACCCACCCCTTATCATGATGGCCACACCTCCTTTCCTTCCCCCCTCCTTGTTGCAGGAATAGTATTGGTCAGGAAATTGCCGATGCCGCATTCGTCCCACATCCCTGGCGCGGAGGTGAGTCTCTTGTAGGAGAACCACATCCCATTGGTTCCGCACCACTTCCCGGAAGAACAGACCCCTCTTAGTGGGCGAATTCAACCCCCGTACATTAATGGTGCCTATACGCAGCATCCCTTAACAATCCCCAATTTCTCCATCCTCTCCTATAAGGCGTTCCAACCCCCTCCCCCCCTTTCTTTCCCCCCCCCTTATCTTCTCCCTCCCCCCCCCTTATCTTCTCCCTCCCCCCCCCTTGCCCGTGCCACTCTTCCCTGTCTTCCCATCCTCCCAGTCCTGACGTCCGATCCCACCACTACCGCCCCCTCCCAGCACACAACCGATGCAATCTTTCACCACTTCCCCACCTCACCCCTCCTTTCCCCCCTCACCGCCCAACCCATATCATTTCCCAACCACCTCCCTCTATCACCCCTTACTCCCCCCCTTCCCCCTCAGTTAACCACCCCAACCCTAGTATGCCCTAAAAGTCCAGTGTTCTTAAACCATGAGCAAAGGAGCTCTATCGCCCCCCTCATGAATTCTGCAAACATCCAGGCCGATCGCTCTACTCGCCAGGTTCAGGTCTCCAGCTCTGCTGATGCCTTCTGCCGTTCTTGTGACAATCGCTTCAGACGCTTCCCTTGCTCCCCCACGCGCTGCCATTGGGTGCTGGACTGCATCCGCTGTTTGCCTTTCCCCGCAGATGACTTGCTCAGCTGCTCAGTGTGCCCCACCGCCGGTAGGCCTTCACAGCCTAATTCCTTCAACATCTCCCAGGCCTCGTCAGCAGATTTCACCTTTCGGTTCACTCCATTTATTGAAAGCAGAACCCCAAACGGGAACAACCATCTATACCGGTAATTCTTCCCCCTCAGATAGGCAGTCACTTCTTTCATTGCTCTCCGTCTCTCTAGTGTCCCTTTAGAGAGATCATTGAACATTTCAATTTCAGCGCCTTCCCACGCCACTCTCCCAAATTTCCGAGCCACACTTAAAATTTGTTCTTTCAGGGGGAAGCTGCTCAAACAAGCTATAATGTCCCGAGCCTGCTTCTCCCTTTGTGGCCCCAAGCTACGGTGTGCCCGCTCCACACCTATCTGCTCTGGAGTCTTTCCCGGCACATCCCCCAAGTGAAGCACATGGCTACATATCCGCTGCACCAGCTCAACACAGTCCTTGGGGTCCTTCTCCGGCACCCCTCTGATGCGTAAATTATTCCGCCGTGCCCGGTCCTCCATCTCTTCAATTTTCTCCTGTAACTCCTCTTGCTGGGACTGAAGCTTGCCTTGCATAACCACTAGGCCTCGCATCTCCCCCTCGCAGTCTTCCACGTGGCTTTCCAACTCTTCCACCCGACGGCCGAGACTGCTCACCTCCTGCTGTATCGCCTGGAGGGTTCCCCGCACCTCCTTCCGCATCGCCTTTATCTCCCCCTTCATGTCCACCTTAAATTCTTGCAGCCATCTCCTCAAGGGCAATTCGTCCACCCCCTCAGCGTCGGTGGCTTCCTCCTCCTCTGAGTCACCTCCGGCATCTCCCTCTCCCGCGCCAGCCGACTCCTTCGCCGCTGCTGCCATCAGCTCCCGGCGTACGTATGGAAACTGGAAGCCCTCTAATTTCTTCCGTGCTGCCATCTCAGACCTGGATGCTCGCTTTCTTCCCACTATTACCGGTGGGGGCCCGCAGTTAAATCGCTTTACTTGGGATTCGAACGGAGCTAGGCTTTCAAGCTGCCATGAGCTCCGTGACGTCACCGGAAGTCCCGGTATCCACTGCTTCTACGTCTCTCTCAAGCCAAACCCCTGGAGTTGGGATGTGCTCCAGATCTCCTATCTCAGGAGAACGGGACGCTTCTGCATCCAAACCTGCAGTCCTTACATCTGACAGCATGGCTGCTGAGAGCTTAAAAACTCCAGGACATCAACCTCTCTCAATAGGTTAGAGATATCCTACTGGCTTCAAGGAAACCTTCCACAAGGTGTTCTTATGCCTTCAAGTGGCGAAGGTTTTCAATCTGGTGTTCAAAAAATGATCTTAATCCTTTTTCCGTTCCCATGGAAGCGTTACTTGAGTATCTCCTCCACCTCTCATCCTTTGGACTCAAAACAAATTCATTAGGAGTCCACCTAAGTGCCATTGCGGCATCTCACAAGCCCTTAGATGGACAACCTGTCTCCTCTCAGCCCCTTCTAGCGTGCTTCATGAGTGGCCTACTCTTAACTAAGCCTCCCATTAGGCCACCACCAGTGGCGTGGGACCTCAGTGTTCTCCTTGGACAGCTCATGAAGCCACCGTTCGAACCTCTAGCCACTACATCTCTGAAGTTTCTTTCTTGGAAAGTCACCTTCTTAATTGCCCTCACTTCTGCAAGACGTATCAGTGAACTCCAGGGTTAAGTGGCTGATCCTCCTTATACACGGTTCACCATGATGACTCATCCTCAGTTTATGCCAAAGATGGTTTTGCCTTTTCATTTAAACCAGTCGGTTTACCTTCTTGTTTTCTTCCCTAGACATTATGCCTCTAGTGCAGAAAAAAGTCTACATACTCTGGATTGCAAACGTGCCTTGGCCTTTTATCTCCTGAGAACTAGGCAGCACAGGAAAGCTTCACAGCTTTTTGTTGCTTTTGATTCCAGTCATCTAGGTCTACCAGTTTCCAAGAGAACACTCTCCAAATGGATTGCAGACTCTATATCTTTTGCATATGAGAGTGCGGGACTTTCCCTTGAAAGTCATGTCACAGCACACAATGTGCAAGCAATGGCTACCTCCATGCAAACCTACGCTCAGTGGCGATTGATGAAATATGCAAAGCAGCAACCTGGTCCTCTGTCCACACCTTTGCAGCCCATTATTGTTTGGACAAGGACTCCCGCCGGGATGCCTTGTTTGGCCAAGCTGTTCTCCAGCATCTCTTTCAGTCTTAGATAAACTCCTACCCCCCTGTCCCTGGTTTCGATACCAGACATCCTTGGAGGATACATGACCCACTTAGGCCTATGTTTCACAGCTCTCTCTGTGGTCATCTCCCTGGCATCTCCAAGCTAGGGAGTCCCATAAAGTGAAGACTACATTCCTGCTTGTTCCTGGAGATAGCGTAGTTACTCACCTGTAACAGGTGATCTCTGGGAACAGCAGGAATTGAGTCTTCACAACCTACCCTCCTCCCCTAGGAGTTGTATTTCTCTCTCTCTCCTTCTCTCCTTTTATCTCAGCTCCAAACCCAACTGAGGAGGGAGAGTTGGGAAGGCAGGTACGCAGGTGCAGTGGGATGCTCCCAAAAGTCTTCCTATAGGACGCTGGGGAGCGTTCCCGCACGGGCGGTGCCGACGTCACCCATATGTGAAGACTCAATTCCTGCTTTTTCCGGAGATCAGCTGTTACAGGTGAGTAACTACGCTTTCTCTCTAGTTGCGTGTACCTCGGCTCGCTGAATCAGCGAACTACAAGCTTTGGTTGCACATGCCTCCATATGTGTTCTCATCATGACAGAGTGATCCTACAAACTCATCCACGTTTCCTTCCAAAGGTTGTATCTCCCTTCCATCTCAACCAGTCAGTAATTCTTCTGAACTGTTTTCCCAAGCCACGTGCATCTCGGGCTAAGGTTTTGCTTCATACCCTAGATTGCAAACGAGCGTTGGCATATTACCTTGACAGAACCAAGGCACACCGAAAATCCTCAAAATTATTCATTTCTTTTGACCCTAGTCACGTTGGTCTTTCTGTGACTAAATGCACTCTTTCTGTTTGGATAGCAAACTGCATATCCTTTGCATACGCTCAGGCAGGTCTGACAGAGGGGCATGTAACCGCCCACAATGTCCATGCCATGGCCACATCTGCGGCCCACTTATGCTCTGAGATCTGCCATGCTGCCACATGGTCCTCTATTCATATCTTTACAGACCATTACTGACTAGACAAGGTCTCTTGAAGAATAGTGACTTTGGCCAAGCCGTACTACGACACCTCCTTGGGACATAGCTACACCTCCAGCCCTCTGTCCATCCAGGCTGCTGCCCACTACCATCTCGATGGGGGTCTGCTGGGGATTCTGATCCCCTGAACTTTCTATATTTTTCAACGTTTCTTTCCTCATTTTATAACTGGCAATGCTCCTCACTGTTTTCTGGTAGCCTGGAACTAGGGAGTCCCATATGTGAAGACTGCATTCCTGCTTGTTCCTGAAGATAGCATAGTTACTCACCTGATCTCCGTGAACAGCAGGAATCAGTCTTCATAACCCGCCCTCCTCCCCAAGGAGTTGTAGATTTTTCCTTTTTTCTCAGCAATATACCTCACTGAGGAGATTCACTGGGAAGGCAGGAAGGCATGCATGTAAGCACAGAGGGATGCTCCCAAATGCTTCCTATTGAATGCTGGGGCGTGTTCCCGCACGGGCTCCATCGGGGAACGTCATCAATATGTGAAGACTGATTCCTGCTGTTCCCGGAGATCACCTGTTGCAGGTGAGTAATTACGCTGTAGACACCCTGGCAGGTGAAGATAACATGATGAGAGATCTAGCAAAACTGAAGAATGGTTGAGAATTTGGCAGCTAAAATTTAATGCTAAAAAAATGTCATATTTGGGTGACAAAAATCCAAGGAAGTGGTACCATATGAGCGGGACCTTGGGGTAATTGTTTCTGATGATCTTAAGGTAGCTGCAGAAATAGAAAAGGCAATGGCAAAAGCCCAAAGGATGCCTGTGTGCCTAGCAAGAGGAATGACCACTAAGGAGGAGTGTGGTAATGCCTCTATATAAGTCTTGATGAGACCTCATTTACAGTACTGTGTGCAATTCAGAAGCCACATGTTCCAAATGCTATAAGCAGGATGGAGTCTGTGCCGAGGGCAGCTGCTAAAATGGTCAGTAGCTTTCATCATGAGTAATATGGAGACAGACTTAAAGATCTCAATATTTTTACTTTATAGGAAAGGCGGGAGAAGGGGGAGGTATGATAGTGACATTTAAATATCTCCATGGCATTAATGCACAGGAGGAGAGCGTCTTTCGATTGAAAGAAAGCTATGCAATGAGGGGGGCATAGGATGAAGATGAAAGGGGAGAATTATTTGAGGAGGTATTTCTTTATGGAAAGAGTGGTAGAGATAAGAATTGTTTCTGAATTCAAGAAAGCATGGGACAAACACAGGATATCTAAGGAAAAAAGAGGGACTGTAAAGCTTAGTAAGTGGTAGGGATGGACAATCTAGATACAGTAGGCTGTAAGGTCTTTATCTACCATAATGTTTAGGCATGCCACTTAGGCATAGCACCTATTTTTGTTTTTTTATGTATTTAGGTTTTCCATACAACAATACAGTTAATATAGGGTAAAGTGTAAACACAAGCCTAACCCTCCCCCCCCAAACCAAAAGAAACCCCCCAAGAAGAAAAAAAAACACGAGTGGTCAATATATAATAACATTCATGAGTTAGATAAATATACATCCTTTCAACCTTGTCAATACAGTTTGAAGAACTGGAGGCAGCCCTTCAAGTTTTCGGGTCTGACAGATAGCCATTAATGCAGAGGTATCTTTCCAGCAGCACATGACATGCTGAATTGCAGTAGATACCATGATGTCTAAGAACAAACAATTATATCTGGAGACCTCGTCTTTCAGCCACAAAGATTGAATAAAACAACTTGAATTGATAGTCGTCGAACTAGAGTATGTTCTTGATGTAGTCCCAGATACCAAACCTAAAGGGCTTATTGAAGAGGCAGTTAAATAGCATATAATTAAATGTCCCATTACTAGTAGTACACCGCCAACATGTTGGATTTAAAAAGACCTGCTCTATACATGCAGAGCGGAGTCCATACTGCACGATGTGCTAGAAAACACAAAGTTTGAACAAGCCTGCTGGACTTCGTGGGCCTTATTGTATGGCTCCATAAAGCACCCCAATTAATGAAATCTTGTGGTAAGTCAAGATCAGATTCCCAAATTTGGCAAAACCCTATCAGAGATGGACCACTGTTGTCCTTTAGCAATTTGTAGAAAAATGAGGTTAATTTGCCCATATAATCTTGCAGAAAATTTCGACTAAATCGGAGGTTGGACAATTTGTATCAGACAAAATGGGGAACTGCATCAAACTTCGGGCCAAAGGGACAAACTTATATGCCTGTGAAAATGATAAATTATACACTTCCATCAGTTGTACAGTAATCATGACACCCCCTTCGAAAAGTTGATCACTATTGTACAATCATTTGTCAATCCACCCTTTCCAAAAAATTTCCTACCCTTGATACATATATGTGGATTAAACTAAAGGGAGGAAGCTGCAGAATTGGAATATGGGATAAAAAGCAGTAATCCAATTCTTTAAAGGTTTCAATGATACTCATGATATGTGGAGATTTTCAGCTTATTGCGAGGAATCTTTATCATACACATGCAAACAAGCAAGCACTCACTTCCCAACACGCCCCATGAGACATGCACGCACTCCCCATAACACACGCACTCATTTCCCGACACTCCCCATGAGATACACGCACTCACTCACTCCTTGACACTCCCCATGATGCATGTCCCCAGATGTGCACATGAGCCCCCCCCCCCCCCCCCCACATGCTTGATTCTGTAATGGAGGAAATGTGCCATTGTGTCACACTGCTAGTGTACACTTTTCAACGTGTTCTATATTTCTAAATCTGGAAAAAGTATCCAGACAATAGTGAATCGTGAAAAGTGTGTACTGGAGACTGAGTCACTTCTTTACAAATGCCTTGTATTGATGAGGCATGGAGGTTAGCCATGGAAGCCATGTTCCTTCTAAGCTGATAAATGGGAACTCTACCTGGAGAAGTCAAATTTGCTAATGCAAGTCCACTTAAATATTATGATATACAATACTCAAGGTGGGGTCATACCGTTGAACGATACAGAGGCATTATAATATCCTTTGTTTTATTCTCCCTTCCTTTTCTTATGATTCCTAGCTTTCTATTTGCTTGCTTAGTCGCCGCTGCACATTGCGTGGAGGGTTTCAACATATTATCCACAATGATGCCTAAATCTTTTTCCTGGATGATGATTTCTAAGGTGATACTTTGCATCGTGTAACCATAGTTTAGGTTGTTTCTTTTCTAGGTGCATAACTTTGCAGTTGTCAACATTAAATTTTATCTGCCATTTGGATTCCAGTTCTTCCAATTTTTCAAGATCCTCTTGTGTTTTAACAACTTTGAATAATTTTGTTTCATCTGCAAATTTGATCACCTCCCTCATCGTATGAATGTTACTTTTCAATTGTCTTTATTAACAAACAACAATCATACACTGCATGCAACATAAGTTACCAGTAAACAGAACCTCACTTGGTTTGCAGCTTGTCGTGCTGTGAGGGCTTGTGTGCATCAGTGATGCTGAGAGCTAAACTATCGGTAGTTTAACTACTGGCAGGGTCTCCCAAGATGGACAGGTCTCAGCTGAGATGCCAGACCAAGACAAACCACCCATCTGGGCAGCAGCAGAATGGGATAGTGTTGACGGCGGAGGATCACATTTCTGTGACAACGGCAACAACACCAAACTTAAACTGCGCGGAAGAAAGGCCCGGCAATTTACTTCTGTATCTTGCCATGAAAACCCAATGGATAGTTACAACAAAACAAATTGTGCTGTAGTGCTGGAAGATGAGACCCCCAGGTTGGAAGGCACTCAACTAGCTACTGGGGAAGAGCTGAAGACTTTTCAGAGTAAAGCCAGCATTTATGATGTGGTTGGATCATCGGGACGTCTGACTGCTGATGTAGCTGCTCATGAAATGAGAGTCAGAAGCTGTAAAGATGTCTTACACATTGGAACATGGAACGTACGAAGCATGAACCAAGGGAAGTTGGAGGTGGTCAAGAATGAAATGGAACGTGTACAACTTGATCTGTTGGGCATCAGCGAACTGAAATGAACTGGCATGGGGCACTTTGCATCAGATGATCACATGGTCTACTATGCTGGAAATGAAAGACAAAGAAGAAATGGTGTTGCATTTATAATAAACTTGCAAGAACTGTAATGAAATACAATGCAGTCAGCGAACGCTTAATCTCTATTCGTATACGAGGAATGCCTATCAACACAACTATAATTCAAGTATATGCCCCAACAACAGCTGCAGAAGAGAATGAAATTGAAGAGTTCTATGAACAAGTACAAGCTGAAATTGACAGAACATGCAAACAGGATATCCTGATAGTCATGGGTGATTGGAACGCAAAGGTTGGCAACAAAGAAGAAGACAAAGTAGTTGGAAAATATGGACTTGGCAACAGAAATGAAGCTGGAGAAAGACTGATAGAATTCTGCAAGACCAACGATCTATTCATCTCAAACACCTTCTTCCAGCAACACAAGCGGCGACTGTACACATGGACTTCACCCAATGGATTGTATAAAAATCAAATTGACTACATCTGTGGAAGTCAACGATGGAAAAGCTCTATAACATCAACAAAGACAAAACCTGGAGCTGACTGTGGTACAGATCATCAACTTCTAGTATGCAAACTCAAGCTAAAGCTGAAAAAGAGCAAACCACTCATGAATGCAGCAAAATATGACCTTGAGAATATACCACTGGAATTTAAAGACTGCCTGCAAAATCGATTTGCTGCTTTAAATACAAATGATAGAGTTCCAGAAGAGTTATGGAATGACATCAAGAAGGTTGTGTTGGAAGAAAGCGAGAAGTCTCTACAAAAGGTAAAAAAGAAAAAACGGCCAAAATGGATGACGGAAGAAACTGAAAATTGCCCAGAAACGCAGAGAAGCTAAAGCCAGAGGAGCAAGAAAGACAATCACAGAACTCAACAGAGCTTTCCAACGTGCAGCAAGACAGGACAAGGAAAAGTACTACAATGACGCATGCAGGGAAATAGAAGCAGAAACTATTAGAGGAAGAACAAGATCAGCTTTCCTAAAGCTACGAGAGTTAAAGAAAAAGTTCCAGCCTCGAATTGGAATGTTACAAGATGCTCAAGGTTCTATGTTGAATGATGCTGAGAAGATCAAGAAAAGATGGAAGGAATATACAGAGTTTTTATATGATAAAGATCAAGTGGACCAACGGCCGTTTCAACCTGTACCTTATGATCTGGAACCATTGGTGATGAAAGAAGAAGTTGAAGCAGCATTGAAAGCCTTATCAAAGAACAAAGCACCAGGCATTGATTTCATTCCCATAGAAGTATTTCAGCAATCTGATGCAGCTGTTACCGTACTTACAAGGCTCTGCCAAGAAATATGGAAGACAGCATCATGGCCAACTGACTGGAAAAGATCTGTGTTTATACAAATACTAAAGAAAGGTGATCCAACTGACTGTGGAAATTATCGAACAATCGCTCTGATCCCACATGCCAGCAAGATTCTACTGAAGATTATTCAAAAGAGACTACAATCATACCTGGAACAAGAACTACCTGAAGTGCAAGCATTGTTCAGAAAAGGGCGAGGAACGAGAGACATCATTGCGGATGTGAGATGGATCCTTGAAAAGACTAAAGAATACCAAAAGGATATCTATTTGTGCTTTATCGACTATAGCAAAGCTTTTGACTGTGTAAACCATGAGAAACTCTGGGCCACATTAAGAAGCATGGGTATACCAGAACACCTGATCGTTCTCTTGCACAATCTGTACATTGATCAAGAAGCAACAGTTCGAATGGAACAAGGAGAAACAGAATGGTTTAAAATAAGCAAAGGTGTAAGACAAGGCTGCATACTTTCCCCCTACCTGTTTAATTTATATGCAGAACAAATCATCAGAGAAGCAGGATTGTATGAAGACAACAGAGGTGTGAAGATTGGTGGAAGACTCATCAACAACCTTCACTATGCTGATGATACCACATTACTGGCGGAAAGTGAAGGTGATCTGAAACATTTGCTTCTCACAATCAAAGAACATAGTCTCAAAATGGGCCTGCACCTTAATGTAAAGAAGACAAAGATCATGACAACTGGCATAATCAACAGGTTCATCGTCGAAGGAGAAGAAATTGAAATCGTGAATAACTTTAACCTACTTGGATCAACTATCAATAAAGAAGCAACAAGCAGTCAAGAAATCAGACGACGCATTGCTCTTGGCAGAATGGCTATGAAAGACCTAGATAAGATTCTCAAGAGCAGAGATGTCTCTCTCCATACAAAGATTTGACTTGTTCAAGCCATGGTATTTTCAATAACATCATATGGATGTGAAAGCTGGACAGTGAAAAAGATAGACAGGAAGAAAATTGATGCCTTTGAATTATGGTGCTGGCGACGAATACTGTGTATACCATGGACTGCCCGAAGAACAAACCAGTCTATACTAGAGGAGATCAAACCTAAGCTTTCTTTAGAAGCTCAGATGACAAGACTTCGAATTTCATACTTTGGACACATCATGCGGAGAGAGAGATCATTAGAGAAAGACATCATGCTTGGCAAGATAGAAGGTCAACGCAAAAGAGGAAGGCCAGCAATGAGATGGATCGATACAATAACAGCAGCTACGGGTACCAGTCTGTCAACAATGAGTCGCCTGATTGAAGACCGAACACAATTTAGGATAGCTATCCAGAGGGTTGCCATGAGTCGACTCCGACTCGACGGCACTTAACAACAACAGCAAACAGAACCATAGCGCAACATTTGCTGCAGTACAATCAAGATAAGCATGGTTATCATTTTCTGTTTTATATTCCCCTCCCCCAACCCCCCAGTCCCAAAACTACCCAGTAACCTTTTCTCCCGGACCATGTTGGTTCTTCCACAGTACTGGGAGTGTTTGATATATCAGCTTTGACCTTGGTCAACAGAAGCACAGTAAATTAGCACAACCTTCCCTTCTACATCTTGTGCCCAAGGCTATCCATAGAAGAGTGTAGTAAACCTATTGCGAGGACTCTCCATAAGATCCAGCACGACCAAGACTCGGTGATTCTCGTGGCTCCTTCGTGGCCTCAACAACCTTGGTTCCCATTTCTACTCTTGCTCTCGTTGGAGTCTCCGGTCCCCCTTGGCAGTGCCCCAGGTCTGCTGATGCAGGAGGAGGGACAGGTACTTTACTCGAACTTGGTCTCGATATCCCTGACAGCCTGGCAGCTGAACGGGTCTCTTTAGCCTCGCTGTTCCTCCTCGCATGAAGGAAGGGACTCAACAAGGCAGGCCTATGCCCTGAAGTGGCGGCGGTTTTCGATTTGATGCTCCGAGCTCCAGATCGACCCATTCTCCTGCTCCACCCGTTTGGTTCTCCAGTACCACCTTCACCTCTCGCAGGTGGGGCTGAAGTCCAACTCGGTCAGGGTTAACCTGAGCGCCATCTTGGCCAACTACTTCCCTGTCGAGGGTAAACCCCTCTCGGGCCAGCCTCTTGCTTTCCTAACCCCCCATCCGGCCTCCACCGGCGGAATGGGACCTGAACATCATGCTCATGCAGCTGACGCGGCGGCCCTTCAAGCTGATGGCGACGTGCTCGCTCCGGCACCTCTCCTGGAAGGTGGTTTTCCTTGCACTGACCTTGGTGTGGCGAGTCAGCGAATGTCAAGCCCTCGTGGCCGAGGCCCCCTATACCAAGTTTTACAGGAACAGGGTGGTTCTTCGCACCCACCCCAAGTTCCTGCCAAGTTCTGACCTCGCAGTAGCCCTTTTTGCCCCCATGGCCACCGGCTTCAAGAAATGTGACAGATGCTCCAAAAATATGTCGCTCACGGACATCCACGACTGTTGTCTGCGGTGTCTGACCACAACCCGGAGCTCTGCTCTCTCTGTAAGAAGTCCAACTCAGAAGAAGGGTCGGAGGGCAGGAGTTGCTTATACCCCGAACAGACTACGGAGTACAGCCTGGCGGAAGGCACTATCCTGGCGGGACTCCCTCTCTAGGCAGTAGTGCGAAGTGAAGGTATTTGGTGAAGACCAGGTCGCAGCCCGGCAGACGTCCATCAGAGGCACTGAGCACAGCAAAGCCACAGACGCTACCTTGGCGCAGACGCCGTGCACAGGTGACCAGACGATCCAGAGGGGCGTCTGCCTTTGCCTGGGCAAAGGCGATGCAGTCCACCACCCAGATCGAGAGGGTGTGCTTGGTGACTGCCAGCCCCAGGTGGTTGAGATCGTAGGCGATGAAGAGCCGGGTGGACTTGCGATGACCCTGGGTGCGCTGCAGGTAGAAGGCGAGAGCCCTCTTGCAGTCAAGTGTATGTAGGACCTCCAATGCCCGGTCGGCGTGAGGTCTTGGGAAAGAAAGTCAGCAAGACAACCTCCTGATTGAGGTGGAAATCCGAGAGTTTCAAAGTAATTACCTTTCAGTATCCACACTGTGAAAATACATTTTAAATTATGATCTGGAAGGTGACCTTCCTGCTGTGTAAGATTTGAATGTGTCCTGAGAAACAGTGAATTGTCTAATGTCATTACAATTAACTAAGGGAGTTAAATTTAACAAGGACAATAAGTTATGTGAATGATTGTAGCTCTGTCCCTTATTACTTTCTGAATGACCTTGGAAATTATCAGAAGAGGGCAGAAAACACAAAGGAAGCTGTTGCTCCAGGAAATGGAGAAAGCATCATGCAAAATTCTTTGTGCTGCTGATCTGCTTGAACAAAACAGCAAACACTTTTACCTTGGGTAGTGAAGAGGTCTATTTCTGGAAAACTCCATTTCTGAAATATTTGCATTGTAGTTAGACTGTCCAGAGACCACTCTTGTGGGTCCTGCAACTTAGTATGCGATTTGGTTGTGGGGCCAGGAAAGTAATATGGATCCTTTGCAGAGGTGTGAACAATCTGACACCTCCCCCTCCTATGATGTAAAACATGGTGACTTTGTTGTCAGCCTGAAGTAAAAACAATTGTCTTGGCAGCCCACTTCTTGAAAGTGCATAGGGCATAAAAAACTGTACAGAGTTCCAATACTGCGGTATATCAAATAAAGGCAAGTATAAACAGGTTTATATGGAAAATATCCTCCCTTCAAGACCAAAATGTGTGAAGGTGAAAAAGGTGGTCACCCTAACTGGCTGTGGAAGCATCTGTGGTGAGAATGATCTGATGTTGAAATGTTAGAAAAGGGCAATTGCTTTATAAATTTTCTCATTGCTGCCGCCATTGCAGGCACTCTTTTATGGCTGTTGTATTGATCTTGAAGGAAAATGGCTGAGAATGCGGATCCCATTGGAATTTCAGATGCCACTGCACAGACTGCATATGTAGTCTTACTAGCGGATGGACATGAACTGAAACCACCATGTGGCTAATATCTTGAAGTCTGTGTGTTTGAGATTTCATAACATAGGGAGATAGTTGAAATTCTGTCTTTTGGGAAATAGGCTTTTCTTTGGGAGGATATAAAGGCTCCACTAAAGGTTACTCTGGGTTTACGTTGGGATTTTGACATGTTAGAAAGCCCACTCCTTGAAGTGTCCCTAGTTGTGCAGAGGTACTTGCAAAGTGTCTCCAATGTATTTGCAGAAAGAAGCAAGTCATCCAAATAGGGCTAAATATATACTCCTGGTCTCTGGAGATGAGCTGCTACCACAGCAAAGGTTTTTGTGAAAACTCTGAGGATAGGCCAAAAAGCAGGTCCCAATAAAGGGTAGTGATGATTCAAGAAAATAAATCTGAGATACTTTGTGGAATGAGTGGACGGAAATGTGATACTAGCTAGTGGTTTTGCTAAAGAAGGGTAAGAATTTTTGAAAGGCAATTCATCTTGAATCTCTCCTCCTTTATGAATGCATGGATATCTCTGCAATCCAAGATGGCACACAATTCCCCCTGGTTTCTAAAGAATGAAGAAACATCTTAAGTAGAAACCCAGACCTTGTTCCTTTAATGAAACAACTTATATAGTTCTGGCTTTTATAAGAGCAAGAATCTCTGTTTGCAGGAGTTGTAGATGATTGGGAGGGGGCGTGAGTTGAAGGATGTGTATAATTTATTTTGTATTCTTGTTGAATTATTCTGAGCCTATTACCCATTGCTAAGATGACCTGGATTTTGGGTTGGCAGGGGCGGTGGCAGATTGTTTTTTTTCTCACATGATCTTTGAAGCTGAGTGAAGGAGCAGCTCTGATCTGGTTGAAGTTTTTGATAAGGCTGATTATTGCTATATTATTGTTCAAAACACTGAGGTTGATATTGCCTTATATAAAAGATTGGAGCAGACTGTGTTCATGAGGAACTAGCTAAACTAAAAGTAGACAAAGCCATGGGTTCAGATGGGATACGTCTAAGAATACTGAGAGAACCTGGGGCTATTCTAGCGGCTCCACTGTCTGACCTTTTCAATGCCTCTTTGGAGGCGGGATTGGTGCCAGAGGACTGGAGAAAGGCACATGTGGTCCCTTTATACAAAAACAGATGTAAGGATGACATTGAGAACTACAGGCCGAGCAGTCTAACCTCTGTGTTAATAAATTATTGGAAAGGTTACTAAAGGAGAGAATAGTGAGGTTTCTGGAGTCCAATGAGTTGCAAGATCCGAGGCAGCAAGGATTCACTAGGGTATTGTCAGACAAATCCGATAGATTTCTTTGACTGGGTGACCAGGGAATTGGACTAAGGGAGAGCTCTAGATGTAGTGTATTTAGATTTCAGTAAAGCTTTTGACACCTTTCCGCACAGGCAACATATAAACAAACTGAGCATCCTAGGGATGGACTCTAAAGTTACTGATTGGGTTAGAAATTGGTTGAGTGGGAGGTGACAAAGGGTACAGGTAAATGGAGCTCACTCTGATGTGCCCCAGGGATCTGTCCTTGGTCCGATTCTTTTTAATATCTTTGTTAGTGATATAGCGGAAGGGCTGTCGGGTAAGGTTTGCCTCTTTGCGGATGATACCAAAATCTGCAATAGAGTAGACACCCAGGAAGGGGTAGATAACATGAGGAGGGATCTAGCTAAGCTTGAAGAATGGTCTAGAATTTGGCAGCTGGGATTTAATGTTAACAAATGTAAGGTCATGCATTTGGGCTGCAGCAATCCAAGGGAGCAATACAGTATAGGAGGTGAAGTACTTTTGTCCACTAAAGAAGAGCGGGACCTAGGCGTGGTTGTGTCTGATGATCTTAAAGTAGCTAAACAGGTGGAAAAGGCGACAGCAAAAGCTAGAAGGATGCTTGGGTGCATACGGAGAGGAATGGCTAGCAGAAAAAAGGAGGTGATAATGCCTCTGTATAAGTCTTTGGTGCGACCTCATTTGGAGTATGGTGTGCAATTCTGGAGACCGCACCTTCAAAAGGATGTGAACAGGATGGAGTCGGTGCAGAGGGTTGCTACCAAAATGATTAATGGGCTTCATTATAAAGCATATGAGGACAGACTTAAGGATCTTAATATGTACACCTTAGAGGAAAGGCGGGATAGAGGTGATATGATTGAGATGTTTAAATACCTCCGTGGCATAAATGTTCAGGGAGAGAGCCTCTTTCAATTGAAAGCAAGTTCTGCTACGAGGGGACATGGGATGAGGGTGAAGGGAGATAGATTCAGGAGTGATATGCGGAAATATTTCTTTACGGAAAGAGTAGTGGATCCGTGGAATAGTCTCCCAGTGGAGGTTGTAGAGATGAGGACAGTAACTGAATTCAAGAAAGCATGGGACCAACACAGAGGATCTCTAAAGGCAAAAAGTGGACTGTTGTAGTTGTTATGGAAGGACAGACTAGATAGGCCATGTGGTCTTTTTCTGTCGTCATATTTCTATGTTTCTATTTCTATAAGGAGGTTACCAGTGGTGTGCCACAGGGATCTGTCCTTGGTCGAATTTTGTTTAACATCTTTATTAGTGATATTGCGGAAGGACTGTCGGGTAAAGTTTGCTTGTTTGTGGACGATACCAAAATTTGCAATAGAGTAGACACACAGGAAGGAGTTGATAACATGAGGAGGGATCTAGCTAAGCTTGAAGAATGGTCTAGAATTTGGCAACTGAAATTTAATGCTAAAAAATGCAGGGTCATGCATTTAGACTGCAAAAATCCACAGCAGCTGTACAGTGTAGGGGGTGAGGTACTTCTGTCCACAAAAGAAGAGCGGAACCTTGGTATAATTATTTCTAACGATCTTAAAGTAGCTCAATAGGTAGAAAAGGTGACTGCGAAAGCCAGAAGGATGCTTGGGTGCAAAGTAAGAGGAATGGCCAGCAGAAAAGAAGAGGCGATAATGCATCTGCATAAGTCTCTGGTGTGACGGCATTTGGAGTATTGTGTGTAATTCTGGTGACCGCACCTTCAAAAGGATATAAGCAAGTTGGAGTCGGTGCAGAGGGTGGCTACTAAAGTGGTTAGAGGTCTTCGTTATAAAGCATATGAAGACTTAAAGATCTTAATATACTTTAGAGGAAATGGCAGGATAGGGGCGATATGATAGAGACCATTAAATACCTCTATGGCATAAATGCACAGGAGAAGAGCCTCATTCGGTTGAAAGCAAGCTCTGCTTCAAAGGGGCATAGGATGAGAGTGAAAGGTGATAGACTCAGGAGTAACATGCAGATATATTTCTTTACAGAAAGAGTGATAGATGCATGGAATAGTCTCCCAGTGGAGTTGGTGGACACAAGGACAGTATCTGAATTCAAAAAGCATGGGGCAAACACAGAGGATCTCTAAAGGTAAAAAGGGGACTATTGTAGTTGATATGGAAGGGAAGACTAGATAGGCCACGTGGTCTTTTTCTATCAACATGTTTCTGTGAATTATATTCGCTAGGATCTGTAGACAGCTCAGGAACTAATGAGCAGTGGTTCCTAATTGGGGTCACTGTTTCTTTCACTTTGTCACCAAATAGATTATCTCCAAGACAATGAGGTGTCTGCTAAGCGATCATGATCTTCTTGTAAGCCAGAGACTTAAAGCCAGGCTGTCCCGTGGGCATTAATAGCATTTGTTGCTATTCTGGAAACCATCTTATAAGCATTATGAGTCAAATGGATAAGTTTCAGCCCACACCCTTCATAAAAGCTGAGTGGCTTATTCTTGAGACAATGACTTCATAATCAGTAAGACTCGATCCATCAAGAAATTATGGTAATGCAGAAGGTATTTGCTGAACTCTGCTCACTCCATGTCCAAACATTTGGATAAAACAGACAGTGGATTTTGCCTGATGGCTAACTGCAGGACCTGGAAATGTGAATGGATGTTTTTTTTTTTTTTTCTTTTATAAATTTTTATTGTCAACCTTTGCACTTACATTTCCATCTTAACCACAAATACATTGTTCAAGTCCTTTCACATACTATACAAAGAAATAACTAACATCCTGTACACAATACCAGAAAGACATAGCTAACATTCCTTAACCACACTGCCCTACCTTCCCTTCCTTGTCTTTATGCCCATGCTGTACACTATGGACAAGGATTAAAATACAATTCAACTAACAACCAGTATTACCAACATATGACTAGTATTAATTAACATTAGCAAGTCGTACCTTCCTACCTTGCCCTGAAACCCCTTAATCCGTTATAATAAATCCCCCTCTCTCCCCCTATTCCCCCAAATTACAGCTCCCCCTCCTTACTCCTATCCCTTACACCTCCCCCTTCCTTCCACCCCCCTTCTCGCAACCACTTCCAAACCCCCGCCCACCGCTTCTCGACTTGCTCCCCTCTTCCCCTCCTCTCCCCCGTCAGTTTGTACATTGCATAAAGATGTGACACTCTACGTGCAAAACTAGCCATGGAAAGCAAATTTGGCTTATTCCAGTACAATGCTATTTCGCACCGTGCCGCTGTTACACTATACCAAATGATTCGCCAGTCCCCTTCCCACCTCCCATCTGACCTATGCAGGAGACACATCTCAGGACCAAGCTCAATATTCGCCCCCACAATTTTATTAATGTTCTCCCCTATTGTACTCCAATACTCTTTAACAACTGGACACGTCCACCACATATGCATCCAAGATCCTCTCTCCCCACACATACGCCAACATTCATCCGTCTGTAGCACCCCCACCCTACACAATCTCTCCGGTGTGAGATACCAGCGACACAACACCTTAAAGCCATTCTCTCACATTGATGTGGCTATGGAGAACCGAGCTATGCCCATTACAACAGCCTCCCACTCTTCCACCCCCCACGTTACCCCTAAGTCCTTTTCCCACGCTTCCATGTACTTCAGCTTTCCTTCCCCCCTGGCTATCATTTCTCTGTAAATCCTAGAGAGCATCCCCTGCTGCCCCATGGAACCTAAACATGCTCCTTCAAACCACTCCCCTTCCTCCCTGCTCCCTCCCCTTTTGTCGAACTACTGAGCACATCTGCATATACGCAAATCTGTCCGACTCACCCAGTCGGTATAGATCACGCACTCCCTCAAAACCTCTACACTGCATCCCTACCACTATCTGGGACACCTGGGTCAAGCCGAGCTCCGCCCATCTTCGAAGTACTGTTGCACGCGGGCCAACGCCCTCCGTACAACAGGTCTGTAGAGACATGGTAGACGACCACCTCTTATCTCCCACCAGCCG
The DNA here is from genome assembly GCA_033557465.1 of Ichthyophis bannanicus. Taxonomy (NCBI): domain Eukaryota; kingdom Metazoa; phylum Chordata; class Amphibia; order Gymnophiona; family Ichthyophiidae; genus Ichthyophis; species Ichthyophis bannanicus. The sequence continues at coordinate 215,280,178 of CM066037.1, forward strand.
CTTCCTATACTGTCGCCACACCTTCAGTGTGTGCCCCACTAGGGGATTCCTTCCCTTCTCCCCCCTCCCCTCCCAAACTATACGTTCTAATTCCCCCGGCTGATACTCCTCCACCTCCATCTTTACCCACTGCTTATATGGCTCCCGCAGCCATGCGTAAACTGCTCGCAACTGCGCTGCCGCATAATACAGACTAAAATTGGGGACCCCATCCCCCCCTCCCCTACCGACACTTGCATCGTTCTTGCCGCTACCCTTGGCCTTTTCCCCCCCAGATAAATCTCTCCACCTGTTGCTGTACCCTCTTCAATACTCTTCGGGGTATCGGTATAGGTAAAACTTGGAAAAGGAACAAAAACTGGGGAAGGAGCATCATTTTCACCGATGCCATTCGTCCAAACCACGAATAATACCCTCTGCTCCAGCCCTGTAAACGCTCCTCCACCCGCCCCACCAGTTTATGATAATTTAATGTGTACAAATCATCCAAGGTCCTCCCCAGCTGCACTCCTAAATAGCGAATCGACTTTTTTGCCCATTTAAATGGGAAACTCTGTTGCCACTCCCGCTGCCCACCCTCCTCCCCCACTATTCTTAAGATCTCTGATTTCCCCCAATTAATCCGAAAGCCCGCCCTCTTGCCATATTTGTGTATCTCAGTCATCCCTGTCTTCAGTGTTTCTCTAGGTTTCGTGATTGTCAAGAGTATGTCATCCGCAAAGAGGGACACTTTGGATTCCTGGCTTCCCACCCTAACCCCTGCGACCTCAGGACTGCCCCTCAACCTCGCCGCTAGTGGCTCGAGGGAGAGCGCAAACAATAAAGGGGATAACGGACACACCTGTCGAGTCCCTTGTTCTAGCGGAAAGAATTCAGAATAGCCCCCATTTACTCGTACACATGCTTTTGGCCTAGTATATACAAAGCTCTTATCCACTGCACGAACCCGGGCCCAAATCCCAGGAGTTCCAATACCGAATACAGAAATGTCCAAGACACTTGATCAAAGGCCTTCTCGGCATCTAATGAGACCAACAGAGTCTCCTTCCCCTTCTTTTGTGCCGACCAGATCACATTTAACACTTTCCGTATGTTGTCTGCCACTTGCCGGCCCGGCACAAACCCAGCTTGGTCTTCATGCACCAATTTCCCTAAGAGCTTATTAAGTCTAGTCGCTAGCACTTTTGCCAGTAACTTCGCATCAACATTCAGCAAAGAAATTGGCCGATATGACGCACACTCTTGAGGATCCTTCCCTTCCTTATGAATAAGGGTAATACCTGCCCATCCCATCGTATCCGCCAAGTTCTCCCCCTTTCGCGGCCCATTAAAAACCCTGGTCAACGGTTGCACCAAAAGACTCCCAAATTGTTTGTAAAACCGTGTCGTCAGGCCTTCGAGCCCTGGGGCTTTACCGGACTTCAAAGCCTTAATGGCCTGCAAGACCTCCTCGGTATGGATTTCCCTATCCAGCCCTTGCTGCTCGTCCTCCGTCAAGCTCGGGAGCCCTGCTTCTCTCACAAACTCTTGGATATCCTCCTGAGACCCCATCTCCCGTGCCGCATACAAGTTACTATAGAAGGACACGAATTCTTCTCTAATGCGCTGATCCTCCTGCACCACCACCCCCCTACTCCTAATCTGCGAGATCCAATTCCACTCCTTCCGCTTTTTCAGCTGTCTCGCAAGGAATTTCCCCGCTTTGTTACCCCCTTCAAAGAACCTCTGTTTCAGCAGCTGCAGAAGGAACTGTATCTTCTCCGCCTCTCTTGCATTTACTTTGGCCCTGAGTTCCATGACTGCCCCTCGATACTGTCCACCCCCCCCCCCCTTCATATCCCTCTCTTCCATCTCGCGCAATTGCCGCCTCAGCTGCTCCTCCCGCTCTGCCCTCTCTCGCTTCGTGCGCGCCCCCCACTTAATGAACACCCCCCTTACAACAGCCTTAAAGGCATCCCAGACCACTCCCTCTTTTACTTCTCCGCCACCATTCTGCCCAAAATACTCCGGAATTAAGCTTTCAATCTCTTTCACCACCCTGTCATCCTCTAACAGACTCTCATTCAATTTCCAAAATTGTCGTCCCTTATCCTCCCCTGCCACCCACACTTGTACCACCACTGGAGCATGATCGGACCATGTGATTGGTTCTATGTCTCCCCCCTTAATCCTTCCTGCTAATTCCTTCCCCACTCATATAGTGTCCAATCGGGAGTAGGTTCCATGAGCTGCTGAGAAAATTGCCTTCTTCCCGGATTTAGCAGCCGCCATGCATCAATCAGGCCATTCTCCTGCACGAATCTATGATAACACTTCCTATCCTTTCCTCTCCCTTCCCTCTGCCCAGTCGTGTCTCTCCCAACCTCCCAGGCCAAATTGAAATCCCCACCACAAATCAGCACTCCATCCCCCATTGCCGCCACCTGCTCACCCAGCTCTTTCCAGAACTCAGTTTGGGTACCCTTAGGGGAATACACATTAACCACACAAAACCACTCCTCCCCCAACTTTACCCTCATCAAGAGATATCTTCCCCCTTATCTCGTGATATCATCTGGACCTCTGTATGGGCTTCCCCGCTAATGAATACTACCACCCCGCCTTTCTTTTTCTCTCTAAGATTAGAAGCGAATATACGATGTTTATACCCCCTGGGCTGCACCAGTGCTTCATGCTTTTTCTGTAAATGTGTCTCCTGCAGCATTACTATATCTGCCTTATGCCTTGTTAATTCCTTGTACAATTTCTGCCTTTTCCATGGTGAGTTTAATCCCTTAACATTCAACGTTAGAATTTTCAACACCCCTCCTTCACCCCTTCCCCCCCCTCCCACCCGCAAACCATTCCTCTCTCCCCTCCCCCCCCCCCCCGTCCCCCCTTCCCCCCTCATCCCCCCCTCCCCCCACCTCCCCCTATCATAGCTCTCCTCTTCGGAGACTCGACTTCCTTGTCAGTGACCCCCTCCACCTCCCCACCTGTTCTTCCCCAGCAGCCCCTTGCCCCCTCCTCCCCCCGACCCAGCCCCACACCCCCCACTACCCCTTACCACTTTTATCCCGTCATCTCGCCTCCCCTCGTAATACCTCCTCCCCCCCTTCTCTACTCCTACCTCTCCCCCCCCCTGCCCCCCCTAGCCTGCTACGCTCCCCTCTCCCTCCCCCAAATCTGCCAACAGAACTTATTTAGAGATACCAGTCCTTTAGTGAGTTGCCACCGCTCATCCGGTCTCTTGCTCTGACTCCGGACTCCGGTGGCCTCCCTTAGCCTTCCTGGCCAATCTCCGACTGCTCGCCCTCTGCCATTTCGCACTCTCCGTCCTCCCTGGCCTGGATTCCATTCTCTGTGAAGTAGATGTGCTGTCAACCGTCTCCGGTAGATGCTCTGCTCCAAGTTCCCGCAAGGCCTTCCAAGCCTCCGCACTGGATCTCACTGTCCGCGATCGCCCTTTCACCGTGATCAGTAATCCAAATGGGAAAAGCCACTTGTATCTCAGTTCTGCTCTCCGCAGGTATGCTGTTACTTCTCTCATCTCTCTCCTTCGCTGCAGCGTTCCCTGAGACAGGTCTTGATACAACTCCACTTTATAGCCCTCCCAGTGAAAGATTTTCAATTTGCGGTTGGCTCCCAGCAACAGTTCCTTGTTCTTATAAGAGCTCAAACAAATAAATCGTGGGTTTTATGGAGTAAATAATCCCAAAATTACAATAAAAAATTACCCCAAAGTGAAGCCAGAAATCTATTAAAGCTTAATTATTATTTGAGGGAACGGGTCTCAGACTTAGTTGGAACGGGGTAGAACCCAGGAGGTAAACCTCTGCTGTGGTTCAATAGCCCCTTCTTTGCATCAATGACCCTGTTGTTCTCCTCGTTTTAAACGTTTTTTTTAAAAGACAGACTTGTAATGTTGATATCAAGATCAATGTATTTTCCTTAGCATACCAATGAGTGACATTACATGCAGAGTGGATTACTTTTGACTCTTAACCACTCCGTTGTTTTTTATTTTAGTCCATTACACTCATCCTTCTGTTAGCTTATTTAGCAAGATATCCGTCCAAACAATCCAAACTTATCTGTAATCCCTGTGGTCCCGACGCCAAGTCGGCGTGCTCTTGCGTTTCACTGCTTAGGCAGTTTCATCAGGGGATCTAGCTGGAATGTTGTGCTTAGTTCTGATATCAGCATACTGCATCCAAAATTGTCATACGCTGTATTGCCAAAATTTCTAAAATTAAACACACGTAATTTTAATTCAGTGCTTCATTTTTACCATGAAAAAGATTACTTATCTATAAATGTATTGCTTCGACGAGAAATCCATATGTACCTCCAATTTTCTTATGATCTCATTCTTTTCAGAAGCTCTTCAAAAGACGCCAGCGCATGCGTATTCAATCTAATACTCCTACTCCACTTATATATCCATAGCGCTTGCGTCATGAGAGAAAGAACTCAGCCAATACCTACTTTCTTCCAATCGTAGTAATCCTACGTACTGGGTTCAAATTCAATATCAAACTTTAATGGCTGTGTCATCTCTGAATATAATATACATAATGAAAATGACGTTAAATTTCAACTCCTCTAGTCCCATTAGTAATGGATTGGCCCTCATGATCACTTCTTTCATGGGCATTAACTTCATTGATATTCTTCAGTAATTTACTGATCAGACACAAACTGACCAGTCGATTTGCGCATTCAAGCCTTCAGGATGTACCATATTGAGAGAATATATCCATCGTTGCTCTATCCTCAGCAACTGTTGTTCTCTAGTAAGATTAGCTGAACCCGCCAAAATATGATCAATACAAAAAACCTGAAGCTGATCAAAACTGTGAGCATAATCCATACAATGTGACACAATCGGTGCTTCTCTTTTCTGGCAATGAAGCCTACTACGATGCTCATTCACTCGCACTTTAAAGGGGCGGATGGTTTTCCCAACATACAGTAGAGGGCACGGGCAGCGAAGCACATACACTACAAAACTAGAACTGCATGTGGTGGAATGTTTTAGCTTATAACGAACTGTTTTGTGAACAAATTCTGACAGCTCTACTGTTATCTCACAGATATTGCATTCTCCACATTTAGCATGTCCTCTTTCCATATGGGACAATGTTGAAACCAATGGTCGTAATACTGTGGGACTGAGCAATTCCTTAAGATTCTTGTGCCGCTGCCACACACAGCGCACAGTTTTATCTTGCAAACCAGGAATGCCTTGTAATATATTAGAATGGCGTTTCAAAATTTTTTGAAGACCCCCCCTGAATGCCGAATATTTTGTAATCAAATTCACCTGTGTATCATCCACAGTAGAATTCTTTCTCTGGGATGATAATAGATAGTTCCTATGATTACATCGGGCTCGGGTGTATGCCTTTTTAACAATATAGGTTGGATATCCTCTTCGCTCAAAATTGGTAATCAGTCTTTTAGAGTGTTGTTTAAAATCTGAATCTTCAGAGCAGTTGCGACGATACCGTAAAAATTGTGATAGCGGCAAACTATTTTTCTGTGGAACTGGATGTGCACTACCATAGTGCAACAACGCATTTCTGTCTACCGGTTTTCGAAAAATTGATGTTCTCCATTGACCATCTCCCTTTTTAACCAGTACATCCAGATAGGTTATCGCTGATTTGTCATAAGAAAAAGTAAACTGGATGTTGGGATCCTGTTGATTCAGCCAGCTGAAGAAAACATTCAAAAGATTTTCATGTCCCGTCCAAATCATAAAAACATCGTCAATGTTATAAGAGCTCAGGCATACTACTATGTCTCTTGGCCTGTTTTCTCGAATGGGCCCTAGGCCTCTGTGTGCTCTTTCTATTTTCGGGCGATTATCGTCCACATCCTCCCCTTGTCCAGCTGCCGCTAGGAGGTCCTTGAATATCTTCTGGACTACCTCCTCACAGTTCTTATACTTAGGTTCTTCCAACACTCCTCGCACACGAAGATTGCATCTTTGTGAGCGATCTTCCAGATCTTCTGTTTTGGCTCTGAGGACCTCCTGCGCCGACTTCAGCTCGTCCCAGCTGTTCTGGATCTGCGTCAGAGTCTCCCCTTGACTTTCCAGCTTGGTTTCGGTCTCTTCAACTTGTTCTCCCAGTTCCAGAATGTCTTAGCGCATAGTCTGCACGGCCTCCTTGATCTCATTTTTCACTCCACACATCTCCACCTTCAGTTCCTCCTTTAACTCGAGGAGCCACGGTTTTATCTGTTCCGCTGCAGTCAGGCAATCCTCTCCACCTTCGCTCCCCCCTGGGCTGTGCGGGGCCTCTGCCACCGTTTTTCCTGATTTCTCCCCATCTTTCCCGCCTTTGGACGTTGCATACGGGGAGCGGAACTCAGCCAGTTTCTTCTTCATCAGGCCCTCTTTTTTAGTGGCCTTCTCCATGGTAGGCCAGTGCACGCTTCCCTCAGCTGTCTTCTCGGTCTGCACTTCGGGCGCACCGCCCTTCCTCCTCTCTTGTACCTGTGCAGCAACTGGACCCTGCACCTGGGCTCACACAGCTTCGTTTTCCAGCCCCTGTTGGTAATGAGGCTTTGGAGACTCCCCGCGGCTCTCTGCTTCCCCTCACACCGCTACTGCCAACTCTCCCGCTGTTCCCGCTCTCTGATATATAAGCAGCTCGCCTGAAGTTCTTCCACTGAACCGCACAGGCCACGTGGCAGACCTATCTCGGCTCTCGCCGCTTCGTGCAGCCGCGCTCTAAATTTTCAATTGCTGGTCTGGCTTCTGCCGGTTGCGGGTGCTCCCCTTCAGCCTTCTCTCAGCCAGGCTTCCGCCCAACGACCCCCACTCTCCCGTTGTCTTCTCACCGCCTCCTCGGGCTGAACCGCCCGCGTGTGACTGGGCTGCCGCTCCAGACTTTTGTTCGGCTCCTCGCTCCTCCACACCACACCCGCAAGCCTCCGGTGGGGTAAGTCGGCACCTGCCCGATCGCTCTCACGCTCCTATCCGCCCTTTTCTGTGCCCTAAGGGGCTATTTTAGCATTGATAAATTTGCTGGTGGTGGAGCTCTCCCGCTACGCCGCCATTCGGGTGGGTGACGTCACCGGAAGTCCGGATGGATGTTTAAAGATATATTTTTTGTAGGAGCACTGAGATTTTTTAAAGTTGAAAGAAAATCGCAATTATTAGTCGGGACTTTCGGCTCTAACAGCAATAGTGCTTGATAGATTTTCAAAAGAAAATTTGAATATGAAATATCTTTGTATGGCAGACCCTTCATAGAAGGTAGCATTACATTAATTTCAGATGAAGATAATGACGGCACAGGCACTGTCATTGCACCCAATTTGGGCCACAGAGAAGATGAGCACTCAGACTTAGATGAGGCCAAGTCTTAGTATTGTCTATCCTCCACCCATGTACTTTTGAAGCACTGAGGAGAGTGTAAAGACTGAATAGGATGCAGTAAGGCAGAGGTTCTGGCAATTTTTTCTTGAAATAACTTTTACACTAGCTGGAGTAATAGATTCTAATCTTCGGTTTAAGGAGTGAACATTAGTGGATAAGGCATCAAATGTGGGAGACTCCCTCTAGTCTCTCTTATAGCAGAAACGGTTTGTCATATTTTTACTTTGATGCAACATGTTTGCCAATATCATGTGCTTCTCTTTAAGAGAGTCTCACTTGTGACTGCCATGTGTGTTATGGGAAGGTGCTTATTTCAGAAGGGAGCTTTCCAGGTCCCCCTGCCTTACTAAGAGATTCCTGTGCTGAAGACTTGTGTGTGAGGTATGGGTTTTTGATTTACTTTTCATAGATTTCTGCCTTTTCTTTTCATACAAGTCTCTTCATTAGGAATGGGAGGGGTTGAAAGTTGAGGATCTTCATGATCTTGAGCTCTATCCTCCAAGTGATCTGCTCCCTTTGATACCATGTGATGGCTCAGAGATATTAAATCTATAGTGTTACAGGTGTTGAGCCTTTTGAGCTGCTCCCATGGCTTCCATAAAGAGGCCCATTGGATAGGCTTTATTTCTCATGGATACCTCAAGCAGTACATGATATCTCCATAACTATCCCTTTTAAACAGATGACTTGATTCTCTATACATGAAAGATTGCTGTTGTAAGTTCCATTGCTGGTGTCAGAATGTAGCAGCGAAGTGCACGCAATGAATAAAACCAGGAGTCAGTTCAGGGTCCAAGCCAATTTATTGTGCACAGGCTCAGACAGGAAAGCATCCAAAAAGGACTGAGCAATGGAAGCAAATTCCTTATATACAATTTTTACAGTTTGATACAGGCAAACTTTCTATTAGTCCCAACGCCCCTTGCACCTGTCCAATTGGGGACCCTCTCTGGGCCTAGCTTCTTGTTCCCCCCCCCCCCCCCCCTTTTCAGACTATTCTAACAAATGCACAGTCTTAGATATAGATACATTTCTACTTCAAGGCCATTTCTAGCTCAGAGAATGCAGGAACATTTCTATCATCAGCATAGAGGAGTTTAATAAAGGAATTACACAAACTTTTCTAAAGCGGCTTGAAGCAGTTTAAAGCAGATTCTCAAACTCTGGTTCTTCTCAGCACTAGTCTCAGGTGGGGGTTGGGGCCTAGGCCTAGTTTAACCACATTCCCCCCTTTGATTATTCTCAACCCGACTAAAAAGGAGGGTGAGAAACTAATCACATATCAGACTCTTGTTAAACTGATGCTCTCATCTTGGGGTATAGCCTGATATTGCCACATAGCTAGAACTCTAGTGGCTGTCTTACGTTCAACTGTACTGTCGATGATGGAGGAGAACATACGTAAGCAGAGAGGTAGGAAACATGGAAGAAGTAAACATATAGCGATTATAACTAAAACTGCAAACATAAAAGTCTTCAATCCACCCAGGCCTGAAAATAGGGTCTCAGACCATCCATTGAGGTCAAGGCCATTCCAAGTCTGGACTGGTACATATGCATGCCTACGGATATCATCAGCTATTTCTTCAACGACCTGACCTTGATCATCAATTTGCAAATAACAGTTAGTGAGATTAAACTTACCACACACACCACCCTCAGAAGCTAGTAAATAATCAAGTGCTAAGCGGTTCTGGTAAATAGCTGTACGCATTTGGGTACTCTGCTTAGCTAAAAGAGTTAATGCTCTACTGGTTTCATTAGTTATGATTTCTACAACAGCTTGCAAGCGTATAATACGATTCAACATATAAACAGGAGTGCAGTATCCCCATGTCCTGTCTTGTGCCCAAGTGGCTGGGCCATAATATGAGATAATTCGCTCAGGGGGCCACTCGTCACCCTCCCACTTATCCCATTGTCCAATCTTGAGAGTGCTTTGCTTCCGTCGATCATTGTAGATGGGGAAGCCCAACTGCTCCCCTTGAGAAAGTGGGAAAAGGAAGAATGAAGGTCGGATTGTTCCCAAGACACATGCCCCTCCCCAGGTGTTAGGGAGTCGAGCATATGCCCTAGCGCCACAGATCCAATATAGTCCAGGAGGGGCTTCCCAGGTGTTGGATAGAGCGAGGTTAGTCCATAGCTTGGCTAGATAAGGGAAAGAGACCAAAGGGTTGGAAGGTTCCGTAGCATTAACACCTGACCACCAGGATGTCGTCTTGGTGGCATTATAAATTCGTTGACTCAGGCAGATCAGTTGTCCCACCGGTATGGTGAACTGTGGTCCCTTTCGGATGAAACAGAGACGGCCGACGATGGTGTGGGCCAACACCCATTCACTAGCAGTCTTGTTGAGGGCGGTCTGGTTATAGGGGAAGGAGTAGTGAAGTTCTCTTGCTTCCCAGGGCCACTGGTCTCCCATCTTGGTTCCGCCACAGAAGAAACTGTTAGAAATGTGGAGACTTGAGGCCACAGCTCCAGCAAGCTCAATGAATAAATTCTGTGTAGTCTGGGGAAGTTCTATCTCCGTCTGCATTGCTTCATAGAAGGTATGGTGGATTTGATAAGGGGAAGGAATACGGGTCTTGGTGTTAAGTAGTATATGTAGGAAGGTTCCAGGGTCTACTCCCCTTCCCGCTATACATAAGCCAAATCGATATCCTGGTTTCCATTGGCTAGGGTTAAGCACAAGGAGTTTCATGGGATTACAGGTACCTTTCAGACACTTAAGGGGTGTCAGCAATAGCAGTCTCTCCAAAGTAGCTCGGCGATGATCCCCGTCTTGCCCCTGGGGTGCATCAGTCCAAGTGGCATAGTATACACACTCTCACTTGGGGCAAAAGTAGGCGTCTTCAGATGCTTTGACATAAGTAGTTGGGGCATGCGTCCCAGTACATATTCCCCACCGGTAGGCTCCTTCGGGACACATGTATTTTTCATCATGGTAGTAAATTCGCTCATTGTCAACAGATCCACAGCTATAGTAGCCGTTTCTGTTGATGGCCTCACAGGCATCAAAGTAAAGAGGGGCCGGTCTGGTAGGATCTGCGAGCTGTCGTGTAGCATTCAAGAGGGCTCCATCCTCGTTGTTCCAGCGCAACTCCAGAACATGGTATGATGGGTTCTGTCGGGGGTTAAAACAAGTTCTCACGTTGCCTTTAGTGCAGATACTTAATTCCGTACCATTATATACACACCGGCTAGTCACGCCAGTGCAGGTGTAAAAGGAGTGATAGAGCAAAGTCTGGGTGACTTTTGTCCCGACTCGGGTAGTGGTGATACAGGCCGCACAGGGAGGTAAAGCAAAAGTCATTTTAAGGGACCCCAGGGTTACCGCAAGCACAATATAAACATATAGAGAAAACATGATTACATTGTCTTAATGAACTTGTTTAAGAATTGCAAAGTCTTTACTGTAAGTCTCTGTTTCCACAGCTTCCACCGTACGTAGACCTGTCAGCTTCCGGTTGGTGACAGGAGTAAGGTTGTAGATTCCTCAAGCTTCAGCCGTACGTAGACCTGTCAGCTTCCAGCTGGGTGGCAGGAGTAGGGCTGTAGACTCTCACAGCTGTGGTTGTCGTCGCAGCGTGAGTCGCAATGGTGATGCTGGATGGGTGGTTGAAGTCCAGGGACGAAGTTCGGTGGTCGCCGCTGGTTTTACTCGACTGTGATGGATCCAAGGTTCCAGTTCTGCAACTTTGATGGCTGTAGGGGTTGACAAGATAACGACATAGGGTCCTCTCCAGTGAGGTGCTAGCGGTGTGTTCCTCCACTCCTTGATCCACACCGAAGTTCCAGGCTTATAGGCATGCAGTGGTTCGGTCAGGTTGATTGGCAGCTGATCTTGTACCCATGCATGGAGACTCTGCAAAACAGAACCTAGAGCCACTAGTTCTTGTCTGGTGATTTCAGACCCAACTTGACTCATATCCCCTTTTATCCCTTGAGCAATGGGTGGAGGTCGCCCATATAAGACCTCAAAAGGGGAAACACCTAATGACTTGGTAGGGGCTGAGCGGATCCTGAAGAGGGCTATAGGAAGAACCTGGGGCCACTTCAAGCGAGCTTCCTGACAGAGTTTGGACAGCTGGGCCTTTAGGGTCCGATTCATTCGCTCTACTTTCCCTGAACTTTGGGGTCTATAGGCTGTGTGTAACTTCCACTGCACTTGTAGGGCTCGGGCCAGCTGCTGAGTTACTTGGGATACAAATGAGGGCCCATTGTCTGATCCTGTAACTAATGGTATACCAAACCGGGGAATAATCTCATGGAGCAGAATTTTAGTAACTTCCCTGGCTTTCTCAGTTCTGGTGGGGAAAGCCTCCACCCACCCAGAGAACGTACAAACCAGGACTAACAGGTAATGGTATCCATTCGCTTGTGGCATTTCTGCAAAGTCCACCTGGATATTTCCCATGGGGGTAACTTCTACTGACTGAACTCTTGGGGGTGGGTTAGGACCTTGCCGGGCATTGTTCTTTGCACAGGTTAAGCATCTGCGGGCCACTGAGTCTGTCAGTGGTCCTAATAATGAGACACAAAAATGAGGTTTTAGAGCTTTCTCCTTCAGTCTTCCCATAATGTGTGGCTTGGTGGAAAGCTTGAACAAAGGCTGGACCTAATGCTTCAGGGATCACAGTCGGGCCAGGAGGGGACCCGCCTGCTGGCAGTGGTAGCACTATCTATCCAGTCTCTGATAACACTCCCCCTTTTTCTTGGCAATAATAGTCTGACTCTCTGGAAGTGTATCGGGGTGTCCATGCACTGAGGGGTACTGGAAATATGGCTGCCTGGACTCTTGTGCTAATGGCAGAGACTTTTCCTGTGGTAGCTGCTTCTCGGGCTGCAGTATCAGCAAACCTATTTCCTCGTGAAACTTCTCCTTTCCCTACCTGATGACCTCGGCAATGCATTACTGCAACTCGTTCGGGGGCCCACACAGCATCTAGCAATGTCAATATCTCAGAGCCGTACTTGATGGATTTGCCTCCTGAGGTTATTAACCCTCGCTCTTTGTACAGGGCCCCGTGTGCATGCAATGTTGTGAAGGCGTACTTAGAGTCTGTGTACACATTTATACGGAGCCCTGTCCCTATTACCAGTGCCCTAGTGAGGGCTATCAATTCAGCCTTCTGTGCTGAAGTCCCCGGTGCCAAAGCTGAGGATTCTATTACCACGTCCAGGGTCACTACTGCATAGCCAGCACATCGTCGTCCGTTGATGACAAGGCTACTTCCATCCACGAAGAAAGTTCATTCTGGGTCGTCTAATGGGACATCAGTTAGATCAGGGCGACTTGAGAATACAGTGTCCATAACTTCCAAGCAATCATGATCAGGTGGGCCTGGACCAATTGGTAACAGCGTGGCAGGGTTCAAAGCTTGACTGACAATCAACTGCAATCGTGGGTTCTCACATAACATACTCTGATACTTCAGCATCCGTGAATTCGTGAACCAGTAATTTCCTTTGTGTTCCATGAGGGTGAGGACAGAGTGTGGTAATGTAACTTGGAGACTCTGACCCAGAGTGAGCTTGTCGGCCTCACCCGCCAGGAGGTCTGTGGCTGCAACGGCTCTCAGGCAAGGTGGCCATCCTTTTGCAACGGTATCCAGTTGTTTTGATAGGTAAGCTACAGGTCGCTGCCAGGATCCGAGGGATTGAGTCAGTACTCCCACAGCATTTCCACTTGACTCACGGACATTGAGACAAAATGGTTTCTGTACATCTGGCAGGCCCAAGGCTGGTGATGACATCAAGGCTGCCTTCAACAATCGAAATGCTGTATCCTGTTCTGGGCCCCATTCCAGGGGAGATCGCTCCACTCCTTTAGTAGCCTGATACAATGGCTTTGCCAACAGCGCAAAATTTGGTATCCATATTCGACAATAGCCTGCAGCTCCCAGGAAGGCCCTCACCTGCTTTCTGATGGTGGGGGTAGGGATACGACACACTGCTTCCTTACGCTCCAGACTCAATTTCCGAACTCCTTTGGACAGATAGAATCCCAGGTATTTAACCTCAGTTTGACATAGCTGCGCATTGGCTCTTGAGACCTTGTATCCAGTGTCGTTCAGGAGGTGCAAGAGATCACTGGTGGCATGCACGCATTCGTTTTTGGAGTTGGTGGCTACTAGCAGGTCATCCACATACTGAAGGAAGACTCTCTTTCCTGCAGTCACAGGGTAGCTTGAAAGGTCCTGATTGAGCGCAGCACTGAAGAGAGTAGGTGAGTTCTTGAATCCTTGGGGTAATCGAGTCCAGGTGAGTTGGCCTCACCTTCCTGTGGTAGGGTCCTCCCATTCAAACGCGAACAAGAGTTGACTGGTTGGTGCTAAACGTATACAGAAAAAGGCATCCTTCAAATCCAAGATGGTGAAGTGAGTAGCCTCAGCGTGGATCAGTCCCAGGAGATTATATGGGTTTGGTACTACTGGATGTATGGTTTCAACTGCATTATTTACTCGTCTCAAGTCCTGCACTGGGCGGTAGTCACCTGTCCCAGGCTTCTTGACTGGGAGGAGGGAGGGTATTCCAGGGTGATTGGCACTCTTTGAGAAGTCCGTACTTAAATAATTTCATTAGATGAAAGTGAATCCCTTTGATTGCTGGTCGCGGGAGCAGATATTGTCTCACATGAACTGGTTCCAATCCCAGTTTGAGGGTGACAAGCACAAGGGCTATATTCTTCGCTAGGCCAGGAGGATTATCCTCCGCCCACACCTCAGGCAAAGCTGAGATTCTCCAGGACCAAGCAGGAAGTCAGTCCTCACTTATGGGTGACGTCGGCGCCGACGGAGCCCTCGCGGAGCAATTTTCCCCAGCTTTCAAAGAAAGCCTTTGGGAATTGCAGCGCGCATGCGCGGTCGTCTTCCCGCCCGAGGGTGCCATCTTAGCCAGTCTTCTTTTTTTCCGCGGAGCCCTACAGACGTCCCCGTCTTGTCCCCGCGAAAAAGTTGATTTTCTTCTGTATTTTATCCTTTTTTCTTTCGGTTCGACGCCGATCGTTTTCCCGCCCGGACTCGCGACGCCGGTCTCGAGTCCTCTTACTTTTTTCGGTTTTTCTGACTTAGTCAGCTTTCGTTTTCGTTTTCCCTGGCAGCCCGGCCCTTTGACCTCGCAGGGGCCCTTTTTCCCCCGATGGCTGCCAGTGGGTTTAAGCGGTGTGGTCGGTGTGACCGAAATATGTCACTAACCGACACACACGACTTTTGCCTCCGCTGCCTGGGCCCGGATCATGAGGAACTGATCTGTGGGCCCTGCAGCAAACTGTCCTCAAAGGCGTTGAGAAGTCGGCGGCATCAGCGTGAGAGGATCTTCGCTGACCCCGGCCGTACCCGGACCTCGTCGGAGGCCTCCGTGTCGAAAGGCTCCAGCTCGGACCGTCGCCGGAGCTCCTCCGACCGGGGTTCTCCCTCCGGGGACCATCGTCGGAAGGAAAAACCCGCGAGGGCGGCGTCGGTGGACGCTCCTGGCTCCGCGAGGGCCAGGTCGCATAGCCCCGACAGCCGCCCCGGGTCCTTGGAGAAGGAACACATCCCGAAGCGACCTCGCCTGGAGTCGGAGATGCCTGCCCGGGTAAGTCCTGTGGTCCTTCTGGACTCGCCTCCGCGACAGCCGACGTCGGGCCCGACGCCGTCGGGGCCCGAGTCGGGGGCTGCTGGGTCACCTGAGCTCGGACTCAGGTTGACGGCCTTGGAGAGCAGACTGTCTGCCTTCATGGACCAGCAGAGGGCACTGCTCGCTGGCTTCGCTGGCGTCGCTGCCCCGACCGCCGGGACGTCGACGTCCAAGTCGACCCCGGAGACCGAGCCGATCCTCGAGTCGATGAGAACTCGAGTCGATCCTCGGTCGAGGTCACCCTCGGCCTCCCGTTCGGGACCGAGGTCGCCGACGCCGACTCCCTTGGCGTCGGGGCGGCTGGCGCCGCACCCTGCCCGGGCCGACCCCACCGAGTCCTCGTCGGAGTCGGTCTGGGAGTCTGAGGAGGAAGAGTCACCTGATTCTTTCCGGACTCGGTGTGTCCCATCGGACTCACCGGAGTCCGAGCCTCGGAAGCAGTCCCCCCCGGAGGATGCCCGGTTCTCGGACTTCGTTAGGGATATGGCCAAGGCTTTGGCCTTCCCTGCGGATCCCGAGGAGGAGCCTCGAGCCGAAGAGCTCGACGTCCTCCAGTATGACTCTCCCGCGAGGGAACACTTTACTGTGCCGGTTCCTCCTATGCTGGAACGACTACTCTTCCGCATGTGGGAGAGTCCGGCCTCCTCGCCGGTCCTGAGCAAGCGGGTCGATTCTATCTATCGGGTCCGCAAGAGCCCTGGCTTTCAAAAGGCACAGCTGCCACACCATTCCATGGTAGTGGAATCGGCCATGCATCGTCTTAAGAGCCAGAAGATGCACTCCTCGGTGCCTCCTGGAAGGGAGGCCCGTAACCTGGATGGCCTTGGCAAGAAGTGCTTCCAGGGCTCTATGCTCGCATGTCGTGTCCAGACTTACCAGCTATACATGGGCATGTATCTCCGGGATCTGGCTAAAGAGCTAGCCGGATTCTCCGCTGGTCTCTCCGAGGAGCCCTTGCGGAGGTTCCTAGCCTTGTCCACGGGCATTCGGGAATGCTCAAAGTTCATGTCCCGAGCAGCCTATGATGGCTTTGAAGCCTCGGCTCGAGTAGCCGCAGCCGGCATCGGTGCCCGCCGACAGGCTTGGCTTCAGTCGTCCGACCTTGAGCCCTGGGTAACAGGACAAGTTGGTCGATGTCCCCTGCCGAGGCGAAAACCTCTTTGGCAAGCCCATGGCGGAAAAGGCTGCACAAATTGAGACTGAGACTCTCACCAGGACCAGGCTTTCTAGGAAGACCTCCGCCCCTTCCCAGAAAAAGAAGGGCTCGGGGAAAAAGTCCTTTTACCCGAGGAAGGCGGCTGCCTACAAACAATACCCCCATTATCAGGCCCCTGCAGCTCCCCAACAGGGCCAGCAGGCCAAGGGACGGGGTAACGGGTCCCGTAGGCAGCAAGCCCCCAAGCCTGCACCACCAGCCCCTGCTCAGCAGGGTGGGGACTTTTGACTCGCTCAGCATAGCCTCTCCCCCCCCGCTGGTTCCCCCCAGCACCGGAGGCCGGCTGGTTCACTTCGCCCACAGGTGGTCCAGCATCACCGCAGATGCCTGGGTGCTTCAGGTCGTGCGAGAAGGCTACCTTCTCCACTTCCATCAGGTCCCTCCCTCCTATTTTCCGGGAGAGCCTCCGCGCCCCCCTCTGCACAGGGAGTTGCTCCTTCAGGAGTTAGCAGGTCTTCTGCAGGAACAGGCGGTGGAACCGGTGCCACACCACCTGAGAGGTCAAGGCTTCTATTCAAGGTATTTTCTGATACCAAAGAGAACAGGGGGCCTCAGACCCATCCTGGACTTGCGCAACCTCAACAAGTTCCTTGTGCGGGAGAAGTTCAAAATGCTTACCCTTGGAATCCTTCTGCCCTACCTCCAGCAGGGAGATTGGCTATGCTCCTTGGATCTAAAGGATGCCTACACGCACATCCTCATCCACCCAAGCCACCGCCAATACCTAAGGTTTGTGGTGGCAGGAAATCACTACCAGTACAGAGTACTGCCCTTTGGCCTGTCCTCCGCACCGCGAGTCTTCACAAAATGTCTCGCGGTCGTGGCGGCCCATCTCCGGCTTCACGGCCTCTATGTCTTTCCGTACCTCGACGACTGGCTCATCAGAGCAGCGTCCGCTCAGGAGGTCACCAACGCCACGTGCCGCACGGTGACTCTGCTGCAGCACTTGGGCTTTGTCATAAACTTCGCAAAGTCCACTTTGCTCCCCTCACAGGATCTCGAGTTCATCGGCGCAAGGCTGCACACTCCTCAGGCGCGAGCGTACCTACCGCTCGACAGGGCTCAGCGGCTCATGGACCTAGCCGACCGCTTTCGCAGCCAGCCCCTGGTCTCCGCCCGGCGCTTCCTGAGACTGCTCGGCCATATGGCTTCCACCGTCCATGTGACCCCCAATGCCCGCCTGAACATGCGGTCTGCTCAATGGTGTCTCCGCCGGCAGTGGCGACAAGCCACGGGCGGCCTCTCAGACCTAGTGCGCGTTTCCGAGCCGCTGATCTCGTCTCTCCGGTGGTGGCTCCGGCAGCCGAACCTGATATTCGGTATGCCTTTCCAGTCACCTCAGCCGACCCGGGTGCTGACCACCGATGCATCCCTCCTGGGCTGGGGAGCGCATTGCCAAGAGGCGCGTACTCAGGGCCTCTGGACCACGTGGGAGTCTGCTCAGCAGATCAACTTCCTGGAGCTCCGGGCGATCCGCCTGGCTCTCAAGGCCTTCTCCCACCTGACTTCCCAACAGTCCGTCCTTGTCCAGACGGACAATCAAGTTGCCATGTTCTACGTGAACAAACGGGGGCACGGGCTCCTTTCTCCTCTGCCGGGAGGCTCAGAAGCTCTGCTCTTGGGCCGTCAGTCACGGCATTCTCCTCAAGGCAGTTTATCTCCCGGGCCAAGACAATTGCCTTGCGGACAAACTCAGCAGGGTCCTCCAGCCGCACGAGTGGCGTCTGGATCCCCTGGTAGTTCAGAAGCTCTTCCTCAAGTGGGGCCTCCCCACGATGGATCTCTTTGCCAGTCCTCACAACCGGCAGCTTCCTCGCTTCTGCTCTCGTCAGCCACACCCCCTTCGGGTTGCGGCGGACGCTTTTCTGATCTCATGGTCGGGGAGCCTTCTGTACGCTTTCCCTCCCATCCCGCTGGTCTCTCGGACTCTTTTCAAGGTTCTCCGAGACAAAGCCTTTATGATCCTGGTGGCCCCTCGCTGGCCCAGACAGCCGTGGTTTTCCGCTCCTGCTGCAACTGGCGATGGAGGGTCCGATCCCTCTGGGGGTACAACCGGATCTCCTCACTCAGGATCAGGGGTCCCTACTGCACCCCAACCTCAGGTCTCTCAACCTCATGGCCTGGCTGCTGAGAGGGTAGTCCTTGCTCCCCTTCTCCTGCCGGCGGAGGTGGAGGAGGTCGTCCTGGCTTCGCGACGCCCTTCTACCCGCAAATGCTACGCCCTTAAATGGCGTCGCTTTGCAGTCTGGTGTACCCAACAGTCGCAGGATCCCTTCTCCTGCCCGGTGTCGGTGATCTTGCAGTACTTGCTACACCTCTCTAATCTGGGACTTAAGTCCAACTCCGTCAAAGTTCACCTCAGTGCTCTTTCGGCACATCATGTGCCGGTGGACGGTAGACCTCTCTCCAGTGACCCTCTCGTAGCGAGGTTTCTCCGAGGTCTCCTTCTACTTAAACCACCTCTGCGCCCGCCAGTGCCGGACTGGGACCTGAATGTGGTTTTGCAGCGGATCACCTGTCCGCCTTTTGAACCTATGGCTACATGTTCTCTCCGTTTTCTGTCTTGGAAAACACTGTTCTTGATAGCCCTCACTTCCGCTAGGCGCGTAAGTGAATTGCAGGCCCTCGTGTCTGATCCCCCCTACACTCGGTTCTACAAGAATAGGGTAGTCCTACGGACTCACCCGAAGTTTCTGCCTAAAGTGGTCTCCCCTTTTCACATCAATCAGGAGGTGGTACTTCCAACCTTCTTTCCCAGGCCACACTCCAGCCGAGCTGAGACGGTCCTCCATACCCTGGACTGTAGAAGGGCTTTGAACTTCTACCTTGACCGTACGCGGGAGCACCGTAAAGCTGCTCAGCTTTTTGTGTCTTTTGACCCCAATAAATTGGGACTCCCGGTCTCCAAGCGTACTCTGTCCATCTGGGTTGCGGACTGTATCTCTTGGGCTTATGGGGCAGCCGGACTCGCCTTAGAAAGTCGAGTCACGGCTCATTGCGTTCGGGCAAAGGCCACGTCAGTGGCTTACCTCCGCTCTGTTCCGCTGGCAGACATCTGCCGGGCCGCTACTTGGTCTTCGAGCCAGACTTTTGCGGTCCATTACTGTCTCGAGAGGGAGTCCCGTAGGGACAGTGCTTTCGGACAGGCAGTCCTCCGTAATCTCTTTGAGGTCTGAGCAACTCCTACCCTCCATCCCGGATGTGGGCTACCGGTGGGTGATAATTCAGCGAAGATTCTATCCTTCTGTGCTGCTGAGCTAGAGGGAGCTCATTTTTGTGCTTAGGGTCTCCGGTAGCCTTGAGCTTGGGAGTCCCATAAGTGAGGACTGACTTCCTGCTTGGTCCTGGAGAAAGCGTAGTTACTCACCTGTAACAGGTGTTCTCCAGGAGCAGCAGGAATCAGTCCTCACTACCCTCCCTCCTCCCCTTGGAGTTGCAATCGTCTGCTTATGTTCTTTTTGCAAATTTTTTATGCTGTCTTTTTAGCTATGTCATCTGACTGGCTAAGATGGCACCCTCGGGCGGGAAGACGACCGCGCATGCGCGCTGCAATTCCCAAAGGCTTTCTTTGAAAGCTGGGGAAAATTGCTCCGCGAGGGCTCCGTCGGCGCCGACGTCACCCATAAGTGAGGACTGATTCCTGCTGCTCCTGGAGAACACCTGTTACAGGTGAGTAACTACGCTTTCTGGTGGGGATACGGGGACTTGCTGCCTTACTCGGGGATGCACTGTGGAACCGCCATTCTTCTTCCCGGGGGACAGTCAGCATCATCAGGCCAGCAGATTTCAAGTTCTCAGTCATTTCCATTCCTCCCTCAACAAAGGATATCTGCACCTGGAGCTTAGCAAGCATATCCCGGCCCAAGAGTGGGGGATTGGGCACTCAGGCATGTACAGGAACTGGTGCGTTATTCTCTGTCCCCCTAATTCGCAGGTGCAGTTCTGCAGAAAGGGTTTTGTGGTTCTGGTTCCGGTAGCGCCGACAATAGTGATAGATCGTGAAGACAAAGGAGCCACTGGTTTGGCCACTACCGAATGTTCGGCCCCCGTATCCACCATGAAGTCCATATATTGGTCCCCAATCTTCAAGCTGACCATAGGCTCCTGGGGACCTAGAGGAAACATGGAGCCCGGTCTGGCCTAGTCTTCATCCATGCTGTAGCCCTCTTCGGCTGCCACTCCCTCTATAACTGCTTCTTCCTGCTAGAACTGTTTGCGATTCATTCCTCCCCGACGCTGGAATCTTCCCCCTGCTCTCCTCATGCTCCCTCCTCCCCTCCAGGAGGCGGAGTCAAGGTATGGGCATTCATTCTTCCAATGTCCTTCCTTACAGTGGGCGCACTGATTTGCGCCCAATGGGGACCGACTATCTCCTCGGTCCCTTCCACGTCCTCGAGTCCTTCGGTTAGAGAAACTTCCTCCACGTCGTTCAACTAAAGCTGCAGCAAGGAGATCAGCTTTCTTCTTCATCTTACGTTCACTTTCCTTCTGACGTTCTTGATCACGATTCACAAACACCTTCTGAGCAACTTCCATTAACTGGGCTGCATTCATGCCCGCAAATCCTTCCAACTTCTGCAGTTTCCGTTTTATGTCTCCCTGGGACTGACTCACAAAGGCTGCATTTACCATGCGCAAATTTTCCTGGGCCGCTGGATCATATGGGGTATAAAGTCTGTAAGCTTCAGATAAGCGTTCATAAAAGGCTGCAGGGCTCTCGTCTGGATGCTGGATGACTTCCGCTACTTTTCTGATATTCATGGCCTTCTGGCCCCCTCTCTTTAGGCCTTGTAGTAGGGCCTGGCGGAACAGAGTGAGGGCCGTTGCTCCGGTTGTACTGCTTGGGTCCCACTCGGGATCATCATTTGGGAAATCTGCAGCGGCCGCTTGTCGGGAATCTAGGCCTCTTTCTTCCACGGGATTTTCTTCTAACCATCGGGTGGATGCTTGCACGATCCATGCTCGTTCTTCGGTAGTGAAAAGGGTAGACAGGAGCTGGCAGCAATCAGACCAGGTAGGCTGATGGGTTTTGTGGTGGCGAGACAGGGTTAGAGCCCGATAAAATGCTGAAAAAACAGCCATTTATTCCTGAACAGAGAAAAGGTTCAGGGAGGTTCGGGGTTAAAACTCTGACCAGAGGAAAAAACTGTGTGCTTAGACCGGCAGAGATTGAGCTACACCCTAGCTCCATGGAAACCAGGGCAGGTGACGAGGAGAGCCCGGGGGTGGAGTCTAGAGCTATAGGGCAGACACAATCATATAACCTGGGGAAAGCAGGAAGTAAGAGAGACGAGCACAAACACGAGGAAAGAGTGGAGGAAGGGAAGCTGGGAGATGAAAGAAGCCCAGGAGACGTGAGAGAGGAGAAAAGCCGGAGAGCACGTGTAAGAGGAAAGTGTGCCAGCAAATGCCTCAGAGAGAAGCCCTATTGCACGCAGCAGACAGACCACTCCAGCCTTGAAGGTAGTCCAGTGTGTAGAGAGAGTACAGCTGGCTTGGAGGAAAGGAGAGTTGGCTCTGTGAGGAATGCTGAAGGAACGCAAGGTAAAGGCATAACTTTGAGAGAGGCTGTGGACACTATTCCACCTTTAGCAAAGTCTGAGGGAAGACTGGTTGCTGGAGGAAAGGTGGGCACGTTGCAAGCTGTGAAGAGTTTAAGAGATGAGGGGTTCGGATTTGTTAGGAACTGGGGAACATTCTGGGGAAAGGAGGGGCTCTTCCGAAGGGATGGGCTTCACCTTAACCGGGATGGAACCAGGCTGCTGGCATTAACCTTTAAAAAGGAGATAGAACAGCTTTTAAACTAGATAATAGGGGAAAGCCGACAGTCGCCCGAGAGCGCATGGTTCGGAAGAATGTATCCTTGAAGGATACTACAAAAAGCAGAGAGGTTCCAAAAATGAGTAAAGTAGCCCAAATGCCCTCGAGTATGGAGCAGACAGAACTTAAAGATCCCAAATTACCCATGTCTACCAATAGCCAAATTAATATGAATAAAATACAGTCTCTAAAATGCTTGTATGCAAATGCTAGAAGTCTACAAAACAAGATGGGAGAGTTAGAATATATAGCACTAAACGAGAGGTTAGATATGATTGGAATATCAGAGACATGGTGGAAGGAGGACAACCAGTGGGACACTGTGATACCTGGGTACAAACTATATCGAAATGATAGAGCTGATCAAATTGGTGGAGGGGTTGCGCTCTATGTTAGAGAGGGCATTGAGTCAGAAAGGATTAAAGTTTTGCAAGAAACAAAATTTGCTGTAGAATCTCTATGGATTGAAATTCCATGTAAAAAGGGGAAGGCGATGGCAGTGGGGGTGTACTATCGTCCGCCTGGCCAGAATGAACAAATGGATGATGAAATGCTCAAAGAAATCAAGGAAGATAGCAAAAGTTACAGTGCAGTAATAATAATGGGTGATTTCAATTACCCCGGCATCGACTGGGTCAGTGTCACAACAGGACATGCTAGGGAGATAAAGTTCCTAGATGAAATAAATGACTGCTTCTTGGAGCAGCTGGTTCATGAACCGACCAGAGGGGAAGCAATATTTGACCTAGTCCTTAGTGGAACACCAGATGTAGTGCAAGAGATAAGGGTGTTGGGGCCACTTGGCAATAGTGATCATAGCATGATCGCCTTTGATTTAATTAGTGGAGGAGGGATAGTAAGGAAATCCACAGTACTACCCTTTAACTTTCGAAAGGGAGACTATGATAAAATGAGGAAAACAGTTAAGAAAAAACTAAAAGGAGCAGTTGCAAAGGTTAAAGACGTACATCAAGCTTGGGTGTTGTTGAAAAATACTATCTTGGAAGCCCAGACCAGCTGTATTCCACGCTTTGAGAAAAGTGGAAGGAAGTCCAAAAAACTGCCAGCATGGTTTAAAGGTGAGGTCAGAGAGGCTGTTGTTGCCAAAAAAGCATCTTTCAGGAAATGGAAAAAAGAGCCAAATGATGAAACCTGGAAACAGCACAAGCACTGGCAAGTCAAATGCAAGGCATTGATAGGGCAGGCAAAGAGAGAATTTGAGAAGAAGCTTGCTGCGGAAGCAAAAACGCGAAATAAAGACCTTTTCAAGTACATTCGTAGCAAAAAACCTGTGAGAGAGTCAGTTGGTCCATTAGATGATAAAGGGGTTAAAGGAGCACTAAGAGGCGACAAGGCGATAGCGGAGAGACTGAATGAATTCTTTGCTTCGGTCTTTACTGAGGAAGATGTAGGGATGTTACCCACGACTGAAGTGGTATTTAAAGGTGTGGAAGAATTGAAGGAAATATCGATACATCGGGAAGATGTCTTACAACTATTAGATAACTGAAGAGTAGCAAATCACCTGGGCCGGATGGTATACATCCAAGGGTGTTGAAAGAACTGAAATTTGAGATTGCAGACCTGCTATCAGTAATCTGTGAACTATCATTAAAATCATCTCTAATACCTGAGGATTGGAGGATCGCCAATGTAACACCAATTTTTAAAAAGGGTTCGAGGGGTGATCCGGGAAACTACAGACCGGTGAGCCTGACATCAGTACCGGGAAAAATGGTAGAAACCATCATAAAGAATAAAATTACTCAGCATGTAGATAGTCATGACCTAATGGGAGACAGCCAACATGGCTTTAGACAAGGAAGATCTTGTCTTACTAATCTGTTATGTTTTTTTGAAGGAGTGAATAAACAGGTGGACAAAGGTGAGTCGGTTGATATTGTGTATCTGGACTTTCAGAAAGCCTTTGACAAGGTCCCTCATGAGAGACCTTTGGCAAAACTAAAGAGTCATGGGATAGGAGGCAGTGTACTACTGTGGATCAGGAACTGGTTAAAAGATAGAAAGCAGAGGGTAGGGCTAAATGGCCAATTTTCCCAATGGAGAAAGGTGAATAGTGGTGTACCCCAGGGATCTGTGCTGGGTCCGCTGCTTTTTGACATATTCATAAATGACCTGGAAAGTGGAATAACGAGTGAGGTTATCAAATTTGCTGATGACACAAAACTATTTAAAGTTGTTAAAACCCAGGAGGATTGTGGAAAATTGCAAGAGGATCTTGATAAATTGGAAGACTGGGCATCAAAATGGCAGATGAAATTTAATGTGGAGAAGTGCAAGGTTATGCACCTAGGGAAGAACAACCCAAACTATGGTTACACGATGCAAGGTTCCACATTAGGAACCACCACCCAGGAAAAAGATTTAGGCGTCCTTGTGGATACCATGCTAAAACCCTCGGCCCAGTGTGCAGCGGCGGCCAAGAGAGCAAATAGAACGCTAGGTATGATAAGGAAAGGAATGGAAAATAAAACAAAAGATATTATAATGCCTCTATATCGTTCCATGGTGAGACCGCACCTTGAATATTGTGTGCAATTCTGGTCGCCGTATCTTAAAAAGGATATAGCGATTTTAGAAAAGGTTCAGAGAAGAGCCACCAAAATGGTAAAGGGGATGGAAGGCTACTCCTATGAAGAAAGGCTAAAAAGGTTGGGGCTCTTTAACCTGGAAAAGAGACGGCTGAGGGGAGATATGATAGAAGTCTATAAATTAATGAACGGAGTGGAACGGGTAAACGTAGATCGATTGTTTACCTTATCAGAATATAGAAAGACTAGGGGACATGCAATGAAGCTACAGGGTAAACTATTTAAGACTAATAAAAGAAAATATTTTTTCACTCAACGTGTAATCAAACTCTGGAATTTGTTACCGGAGGATGTAGTAAAGGCTGGTAGTGTAGCTGGGTTTAAAAAAGGTTTGGACAAGTTCCTGGAGGAAAGGTCCATAAACCATCATTAAGAAGGGACCCAGGATATCAATGCTTGAACCAATACAAGCATTGTGGAACCTGTGTCCCTTGGGGAAACTGCTAGGTACGTATGACCTAGATTGGCCACTGTTGGAAACAGAATACTGGGCTTGATGGACCTTGGTCTGACCCAGTATGGCATATCTTATGTTCTTATGTTATGTTCTTATGTAAGAATTTCCTCTGTCCTTCCCCTGTATCTCAGCCTAGGAAAGAATCCCAGTAGGGTCAGGTTTTGAAACTCTTGGAAAAGTTAAAACCTGTTATTGAAGCTGAGGACAGACAGGTGCTGAGTGAAGCAAATGATGAGCTTATGGAAATAGAGGATTGCTGTTCAGATAACTCCTCTTTGGACTCAGAGATGGATTGCTCTTATTGCACTAGTCAAAAGTAGCAAAGCTGAGTTTTTTTTAAGCAGAGAAAAAAACCCCCGGGAGCTTTGGGAGATACATCTCAGTGAAAAGTGTGTTAATTAAAGCATTAAGGTCTGAGCTAGCCAGCCAGGCTCAGAGAAGACGGTAAATGCTTGAAGTGAAAGAAAAGCCAATGTTTGCAGCTTAAGAATGAAGAATGCAAAAAGTGTTTAAAAGGAAATGATATCCATGTTTGTCAGCTTGTAGCCAAGTATTTGATGTGCTGTGCAGAGCCCTGATGAGATAAAGGTCTCTGTTGTATCAAGCCTGGTTTTAAAGAAGCTGATCTTTATAGAAGGAAAGGATTTTGGGGCAACGTTTAAAGCAAGCTGTTGAGAACATGTGATACATGCACTATGCTGTGAAGTTTTGTTTCTTTGAATGGAGAAGTATCCGATTTATGTTTGATAATACCTGAACTGCTGATAAAGAAGTTCTGTGGCTAAGAAGAAAATACTTATGAATAAATTTTCCTGTGCACCTTTTGAAACCCTCGGCTAAAGTTTACTTATTTTACACAACTACATTATTGGAAAGCCCCAGCATTGATCAGTCAGGCTGGCAAAAGGACATAAAGAGGTACGCCCACTGCTAGTAGGCAACCGCCTAACCACTAGCTGGGCACCACAGTTTGCATAATACTGGACATTAATTCTGTCAATTCTTGGGGCTTCTCAGTATAAGACGCATAGTGCGTCTTCCATTTTAATAGATCTGTGGTGGAGAATGGCACATAAACGAGACTAGTTGGCCCCATCACAACTTGGTCCTGTTCGTTAAGGATAGGCAGTCCTGGGGCCTGGCGCAGTGGCATCACATGACCATCTCTCTGGCTTGCTGTAGTACTTCTGAGGACGTAATGCAGCCTGGCCTGCCGGAATTCAGCTCCCCTGCTTTGATCTTTAGCAGTAAGTGACCCCGAACTGGCAAATGAATCCCTGCTTGTAGTGTCATCGGAGGACTGTGGCCCTTCCGAGGCACTCTGGACGGAGCTAGGGCTCCCGCTCAGGAGGGGGTGTGCCTCTTCTTGCTGCGGGGGTGGCTGGTGGGTTTGGGGTAAATCGGCGGGAGGGGGTCCTCCTGCGCCAGGCTCGGCCTGGGGTTGTGGTGGAGCTGAGGGGACTGTCCTATAGAGAAACTGGGACGAATAGTTTAGGATATCTGGCGATTCCGGGTCAGAATAAACAGGCTGCTTCTCTTCTCCAGACTTTCGGACCCCCCTTGTGGTCGCTACCATTATCCTACACTGTTCCTCGTGGCAACGCTTCATCCAGGAGGGCTCTTTCTCACAAATATTTAACCAGGCATCTATATAGGGGAACTGGTCGGGGTGTTCTCTACGTACAATCTGATGTACTCGGGATATAATTCTAACATCAAAGGTACCACCAGGGGGCCACGCGGTGACCAGCACCGGCCACTCCCTGGCACAAAGTACTTCTAAGCAGGACGGGGACATTTTTATTCCATAGTCACCGTCAAAACCTTTCTTAAAATTCTTGATCATACATCCTACAGGGGCTACCAAAAAATGCATTGATCCCACTACAACTAGCCATGAATGCCGCAGCCAGAATTCTACATGGTGCATCCAGGAGGGACCACATAACACCAATCCTGAAGCAACTTCACTGGCTACCAGTTCATTTTAGAATCACCTTCAAGACCCTACTGATGACATTCAAAGCCATCAATAGAATCACTTCCGCCTCTATCACAGACCTCATCATCCCCACTCCCACAAACAGAGTCAGAAGATCATTTTCAGTAAACACCCTGAGTATCCCCACCAAGATCACAAAATGCTCGCAGTCCACAAAAAAGAGAGCTTTTGAGTACTACGCTCCCTTGTGCTGGAACACCCTCCCACCTAACATCCGATCCATTACAGACCTCACCACCTTCAGAAAGGCCCTGAAACATCACCTCTTCATGCAACACTACGGCACCACACAACAACCAGTCATCTCCAATCAACTAAACAGCCATCCCACGCCACCCATTATACATCTTTATCTTTATTAAAATACTTGATATACCGCCCAGGCCAAGGCATCAGGGTGGTGTACAATCATAAAATTAACGACTGCTAGTAAAGAAAGAAGGGAACACCATAAAATAATAGGACAGAGGGAGAGATAGTAAAACCATAAAATAGTAGTATAAATAATAATAAAAACAGATAGCAGATAGCCAGGGTGCAGGAAGGTTAACAGGGAAGGAGGGAAGAGGAGGGGAGGGACGTAAGGAAAAGGGGGAATGGGAGGCGTAACTAGGGAGAGGAAACACCATCAACAGGGGGGGGTAGATCAAAAGCCTGACAGAAAAGGTGTGTCTTAAGGAGGGCCTTGAAACGGGTATAGGATGATGCAGTGCGAAGTGGGAGGGGAAGAGAGTTCCAGAGGGCAGGGACTAAGAAGAAGAAAGCAGAGTGACGAGTAGTTTCGAGGTGAGCCTGAGTAGGTGACGGGAGAAAAAGACGATTACCGTGTGATGAACGAAGGAAACGGGGAGAGGGCTGGAGACGAATAGAGTCAGCTAGATACTGGGGGGGTGCTAGAGTGAAGGGCTTTATGAGCGAGGATAAGTTACTTGAACATGAACCGGAACTTAACGGGGAGCCAGTGTAAAGATAAGAGACATGGTGACACATGAGCATGAATGGGGGAGGAAGAGACAAGACGGGCAGCAGCATTTTGAACAAGTTGTAGACGACGGAGTTGGTAGGAGGGAAGACCAGCATAGATAACATTACAATAGTCGAGACGAGAAATAACCAGAGACAAGACAAGAGTGACAACGGAAGAAGAAGGAAGAATAGAACAAACAGCCTTGATACGACGTAGGTGAAAAAAGGAGGAGCGTACAACAGAAGAGATATGATCATGAAAGGAAAGGGATGAGTCTAGGGTAACACCCAGGTAGCGAAGGGTTGGGGCAGAAGGAATGGGGTGAGGGCCCATGACGGGGAGCAGGGGGGGGGAAGGGAGACCGAAGGTGATCCAAAGTGCAGAGGATTTTGCAGGGTTGGCGTGCATAAAGTTAGTGTCAAACCAGGAGGCGATGAAAGAGAGACAGAGGTTCAGGGGACCCAGATCTGGGGAAGAAGGAGAATTGTGGTGGACCAAGAGGATATCATCGGCATAAATGTAAAAGGAGAGGGCGGACTGCTGGATTAACAGGGCCAGGGGGGCAAGAAAAGCATTGAAGAGCAGAGGGGCTAGAATAGAACCCTGAGGCACACCACATGTAGCGGGAGTGGGGGCGGACGTTGAAGCGCCGGAGTGAACCGAAAAGGTACGACCAGAGAGGAAGGAATGAAACCACCGAAAAACAGTGCCACAGATACCAAAGTCAGACAATCGAGACAGAAGGGTGCGGTGATCGACTACGTCAAACGCAGAGGACAGGTCCAAGGAAACCACGAGAGAGATAGCACCACGATCGTGAGAATGGTGAAGTTCGGAGAGCAGGGCAGTGAGGATGGTTTCTGTGCTGTGACCTGTGCGGAATCCAGATTGGCAGGGGTGAAGGGCGTGAGTGGAATCGAGGTGAGAAGCCAGCTGGAGAAAGACAAGTTTTTCAAGAACTTTAGACAAAAAAGAAAGGTTGGAGACAGGGCGCCAATTGGCAGGAGAGGAGGGGTCAAGGGTAGGCTTCTTCAGGAGGGGACGGACGATAGCGTGCTTCCAACGGGAGGGAAATAGACCGGAAGAGAGACTAGAGTTGAAAATAGAGAGAATAGAGGGCATGAGCGCAATGTCAGGGTTGAGTAGCCAGGAAGAGGGCAATGGATCAAGGGGGCAGGTAGTATGATGAGCAGACGAGATAGCCTTAATAAGTTCAGAGGAGGAGATGGGGGAGAAAAAACAACAGCTCTGCGGAAAGGTGTGGGAGAGAGGCAACACAGGCTGAAAGGGGGGAGAGACAGGGGGGAAGGGAGGGGGAGACAGAGGGGGCGGGCAGGAAGAAAAAGAAGAGCGAAGGGAGAGAACCTTGTTGGTGAAAAATGAGGCAAGGGTGGAGGGGCTGGGGGGAGGATTGGAGGGGGCAGAAGGGATAGAGGAGATGGATTTAAGGACAAGAAAAAGGCGTCTGGCAGAGTTTGATGATGTGGAAATGAGATGGGAATAGTAGGAGAATTTAGCAGAAGAGATTGCGGACCGGTAGGAGAGTTGAACAAGCTGGCAGTGGGACCAGCACAACATGTTAGCCCTACCAGAACCTGACTAGGACCATGTACATAGTATCTAAGAATGTTTGTAATAACCTAGAATGTAAATATCTAGCTTAAACCTGTATATAGTTTACCCAGTTCAACCCAAGTTTACCAACCCTGTTCTCTGTAAGTCCAGTACGGGCCTCTCGACTGGACAAAGTTAATGTTTATTGTAAACCGAGCTGAATTTGAAAAGCGCGGTATAGAAACGACTTTAAATAAATAAATAAATAAAATAAATTTTAGCAGAGTTTGCGTGGATTCCGCCCCTCCCATAATGACGTACACAACAACAGACAGTAAGGGCGGGTAGTATGGCTGCAGGTAAGGGGTCCGTACAGCCCTAGGAACAAATAGGGAGACAAACACCAAACGCTTCCTCCTTTTCACGACCTGGGCGCGGTCGCCCGACCAGGAACTGCGCTACTCAGGAGTCCGCTCTCACTTGGTCTGTGTTTCAAGACCTCTCATTCATACACACAATCAAACATGCTAGCAACGTTTTTCCCAAATTCCCAGGCCTACCTTTCTAACCAACAGCAGCCAGTCTCGCGCACTCATGCAAGATGCTTCGGACTGCTGAACTAAGGGCAGTAGTTTCGGCCTCGCGCACTCATGCAAGGCGTACTCGGACTTGCCCGGAGAGGTGATCAGGCTCTCAGTCTCGCGTACTCATGCAAGACGTTCCCCAAGCTAGCTGACTAGATAGCAACAAAAGTTCTACTCACCGGATCCGGTACCCGCTACAGAACCAGTTCTTTGGGTTGAATCCTGGACTCCCCTCGGTTCGGAGGTGTTGGCCGGCTGGACCCAGTAATCCGCCGAGGCAAGGCGGAACCCTCTCCAATACAAGAGGACCGGTGGCGCCTGAGGTTTCCCCTGCGGTCGGGCAGACACGGTCCCAACTGGGCCAAACCTTGAGGCGGTAATACGTGGTATATTCACTTGAATACCATCCACTACTAGCACCTTCCCGGCCAATGCACCAGGAATATGTAGCAGCGACGTGCACGCAATGAATAAAACCAGGAGTCAGTTCAGGGTCCAAGCCAATTTATTGTGCACAGGCTCAGACAGGAAAGCATCCAAAAAGGACTGAGCAATGGAGTACAGAAGCAAATTCCTTATATACAATTTTTACAGTTTGATACAGGCAAACTTTCTATTGGTCCCAACGCCCCTTGCCACCTGTCCAATCGGGGACCCTCTCTGGGCCTAGCTTCTTGTTCCCCCCCTTTTCAGACTATTCTAACAAAGGCACAGTCTTAGATATAGGTACATTTCTACTTCAAGGCCATTTCTAGCTCAGAGTGTAGCAGCAAAGCGCAGACAAACCAATGATACCAGGAGTCTGTTCAGAAGGTCCAAATCATTTATTTGTGCACAAGTCTCAAGCAAGGCAATTTCAAAATGGCTGAGCAAAGTTTTCAAGCATTACAACAACTTTTATAGACTTCTGTTCCATTCTAGGTATAGAAAAACAATTTATTGGTCCCGGTACGCTCCCGTACCTCCCGTAGCCCTTCTATTGGTCCCGGTACTGATAAGTTTCTCCAATTATGTTCCTTCTGTGGGCTTCTGTGGGCATGACACCTGCCTGCCCCCCTTCTAGTCCCAATTACAATGGTCAGTTCATCAACTTGTTACT
The DNA here is from genome assembly GCA_033557465.1 of Ichthyophis bannanicus. Lineage (NCBI taxonomy): Eukaryota > Metazoa > Chordata > Amphibia > Gymnophiona > Ichthyophiidae > Ichthyophis > Ichthyophis bannanicus. The sequence continues at coordinate 215,311,481 of CM066037.1, forward strand.
TTCACACTTTCAAGGCTATGGGACCATTTGTGCGTGCAGAAGAGCAAGGTTCTGTAACTCATCTGTCAGCACTCCTCAATATTTCTCTGCAAATGTACTTTTTCTTATCAGTAACTTTAAAACACATCTTTTCTGTATTTTTCCATTTCTTAATTCTGCAATCCTGCTTATCTAAGCTAATTCAATATTTCTACTGAGTTCTTTCTTACAATAGCAGCATGTTGGGGGATGTGCAATCCTATATGCCTCTCCACAGGCCTCATTTACAGGTCAAGCTAGCCATGCTGGCCTGCCTATGTCAGACACCGTGGGTCACAGGCCTGCACCTGCCACATTCCCCCCTTTGATTAATCTCACCCTATTACTTAATAAGGTGTGAGAATTAAATCACTTTCTAGAAGATTCACATCCTGATTAAAGGATTCTTACTAGTTCCACTAGGGCTAGCTTTGTATAAAGCCATTATTCTAGTTGCGGTCTTCCGCTCTACTGTACTATCAATAGCACTATGAAGGGAACGCATACAACATGGGATTAAACATGGTAAGCAGAGGACAACAGCAACAAGGATTAGTACTAAGATAACGAAAGTCTTAAATCCTCCCAGCCAAGAGAAAAGGTTAGCAAACCAGTTAGGAAATTTCAAGGCGTGCCAAGTCTGTACTGGCACATAAGCATGTCTTTGCATATCTTTAGCAATTTCTTCAACTACTTGACCTTTATCATCTATTTTCAAACAGCAATTAGTTAAATTCAGTTTACCACAGACTCCTCCTTCAGCTGCTAGTAAATAATCAAGTGCTAAGCGATTCTGGTATATGGCAGTGCGCATTTGAGTACTTTGTCTAGCTAAGAGCGTGAGAGCATGACTAGTTTCATTGGTTATTATTTCAACTACAGCTTGTAAACGAATAATACGATTGATCATATAAATTGGGGTACGATAACCATACATACCATCATCATTCCAAGTGGCAGGTCCATAATACTCAATAATTCTTTCTGGTGGCCAATCATCACCTCGCCACTTCTCCCACTTGCCTATCTGTAAGGCCTCTCTTCTCTGTCTCGATGCTCCTTTGTGTTTGTGGGTAGTGTATACAGGGTATCCTAATTGTTCTCCATGTTCAGTGTTTAACAGGAAGAAAGAAGGTCTGATGGTTCCTAAGACACATGCTCCTCCCCATTGTGGCGGGAGTTGCGCATATGCTCGGTTTCCACAGATCCAATATAGGCCAGGTGGGGCTTGCCAGGCTTGGACTTTGGCAAGGTTAGTCCATAGACCTGCAAGTTCAGGAAATCTAGCTAATGGGTTAGGAGGTTCAGGATGTCTGATTCCTGACCACCATGCTGTCTTTTTAGTCGTGGCATTATAGTATTTCTGGCTAAGACAGACCAGCTGTCCTACCTTTTGGGTGAACTGGGGTCCAGTTCTGGCAAAGCAAAGACGTCCAACGATTGAGTGCGCTAACACCCATTCACTGGTTGTCTTGTGTAATTCAGTCTGATTGTAAATCATGGAATAATTCAATTCTTGGGCTTCCCAGGGCCATTGGTCTCCCATTTGGGTTCCGCCACAGAAATAACAATCTGTGATCTTAAGACTAGATACTACTGCTCCGGCTAATTCTAGAAACAAATTCTGTGAAGGGTGAGGAATCTCAAACTTATTTACATGCATAGCTTCATAAAAGGTATTATGAATATGATATTTAGATGACTTGTGGGCTTGGGTATTCAATCTAATATACACAATGGTCCCTGGATCTGTTCCTCCTCCAGCAATACGTAAACCAAACTTATATCCTTGTTTCCATGCATGGGGGATATGTACACGCAAATGTAAGGGGTTGCAAGCATCTTTCTGACATTTATCATTTGTGGTTGGCTTGGTTAGAGTAGCCATCCGCTTATCTATTTTCTCATCAGTTATACCAGTGTTCCAGGTAGCATAGAAAACACATTCCCAATACGGGCAATAGTAGTCTGCCGCTGTAGCAGTACTATACCCTGATCCTGTTTTACCTGTACACTTCCACCAATTTGTGGCACTTTCTGGACACATATACTTATGGTCATTCCGATACGCTTTCTCCCATGTACCACAGGTGGACTGACTATCTCTGTTAATAGCATTACAGGCATCAAAATTCAAAACAGCAGGTTTAGTAATGTCCTTAAGTGGTGGTGTAGCAGCTAATATAGGTCCATCTGCATCCTTCCATCTTATTTCCAACGTGTAATAGGATGGATTCTGATGCGGATTATAGCATGCTTTGATTTTGCCATGAGTGCAAACATTTAGTTCAGTGGTGTTATAGATACACCGAGTTATTGTTCCCTTGCAGGTATAGTAAGAATGGTAAAGCAAAGTCTGAGTCACTTTCAGTCCAGTTCTAGTAGAGGTAATACAAGCGGTGCATGGAGGTAGAGCATAAGTCTGTTCAAAACCTCCAAAGAAGGCAACCAAGGCAAAGCAGAAGCAAAGATACATGTTGATGTTGATTGGAGTTCTTCTGAATCCTCAGCTTGCTGATCTTGATCACGACGATCTATTATTCTTCGTCCCGTTTGCTAATGAAGCAATTTAACGGTTGCTGAGTGTTGATTGAAGATCCTCAAGATGTCCAGCACACATTAACCAACTTAGCAATTCAGTTGGCTTGTGAAGTCTGGCTTAGTCAATGTAGTCTCAAAGTAGTGTGTCAAATCACACACACAAATTGGGTTCGTTGAAACAAAACTGTTGCTGTATGGAGAACAGCAATCCTCTTCGAAAGACTTGGCTACTGCAAAGCACTTGTGATGAAGTGTCTATGCTGCTGGTTGCCGTCTCAGAGTAACTCGCAAGGGTACATCAGGGTGCTGCTCTGCTGTCCACCGCTCTGGTTCAGGATCGGCGGCGGGCTTGACTCTGCTGTGATGGATCCAGGCGTCGATCTCGGCTACCTTTACTGCAGTTGGGGTAGACAGGATGACGGTGTACGGTCCCTTCCAATGGGGTTCCAACGGTATCTTCTTCCAATCTTTGATCCACACCGAAGTTCCAGGCTTATAGGGATGCAAGGGTTCCGTCAAGTTGATAGGCAACTGGTCTTGGATCCACGTATGGAGAGTCTGCAGAACAAAACTAAGAGCTAGGAGTTCTTGTCTGGTTACTTCTGAACCAATCTGGGCTAAACTTCCTTTGACTCCCTGCACTATTGGTGGGGGTTTACCATACAAAACTTCAAAAGGGGAAAATCCTGTTGACTTTACAGGGGCTGAGCGTATTCTGAGTAAAGCTATGGGGAGCACTTGGGGCCATTTCAAGTGTGTCTCCTGACAAAGCTTGGACATTTGTGCTTTCAATGTACGATTCATTCGCTCAACTTTCCCTGAACTCTGGGGTCTGTATGCAGTGTGGAGCTTCCACTGTATCTGCAAAGCTTTTGCTAACTGCTGAGTAACTTGAGAGACAAATGAGGGTCCATTGTCTGATCCTATTACTGCTGGGATTCCAAATCTGGGGACAATCTCTCTCATTAAGGCTTTGGTAACTTCTCGGGCTTTCTCAGTTCTGGTTGGGAATGCTTCTACCCACCCAGAGAAAGTACAAACTAATACTAGTAGGTAATGGTATCCATTGGCTTTTGGCATTTCGGTGAAATCAACTTGGAGGCTGTGCATAGGGGTCACACCTCTTGACTGAACTCGGGGTGCTGTAATAAGGCCTTGCTTGGCATTATTCTTGGCACAAGTTTGACATTGTCGTGCGACTGAGGCTGATATGGTTGTCATCAGAGGAATGTAGAAATGTGGTCTGAGTGCTTTCTCCATAGCACTCTTTCCATAGTGGGTGGCTTCATGGAAAGCTTTGACAAAGGATGGTCCTAACAGTTCAGGAATTACTATTCTTCCCGGAGATTGACTGCCCTCTTCTGGTGGCAGCTCAATCCATCCGTCTTTCAATACTCCATTTTCTTTGTCACAATAGTATTCTAATTCTTTGGTGGTATATCGTGGGGTCCATAGATTCAAGGGTACTGGAAACAATGCTGCTTGCATTGGCATAGCTTGTGGGGCAATCTGTCCTGTCATAGCTGCTTGTCGTGCTGAGGCATCTGCAAATCTATTTCCTCGAGCAACTTCTCCTTTTCCTGCTTGATGTCCTCTACAATGCATGACAGCTACACGTGTTGGGGCCCAGACTGCATCAAGTAACATCAATATCTCGGGACCATACTTGACTGATTTTCCTCCAGATGTGATGAGTCCTCTTTCTTTATAGAGAGCTCCATGGGCATGCAAGGTAGTGAAAGCATATTTGGAATCTGTATATACATTTAGCACAAGTTTTTCTCCTAACAACAAAGCTCTGGTGAGTGCTATCAATTCGGCTTTCTGGGCTGATGTGCCTGAGGCTAGAGCTGATGATTCAACTACTTCATGTTGAGTGACGACTGCATATCCGGCACAGCGTCGTCCGTCAAGGATGAGACTGCTCCCATCAACATAATAGATCTGGTCGGGATTGTCTATGGGCACATCTGTTAGGTCAGGTCGACTAGAGAACACAGTTTCCATGACTTCGATACAGTCATGTTCTGGGAGTTCTTCACTGATGGGTATCAAGGTAGCTGGATTCAAGGCATGGCTCACTTCAAGTTGTATCTGTGGGTTTTCACATAACATGCTCTGGTACTTCAACATTCGGGAATTGGTGAGCCAATAATTTGCTTTCTGTTCCATAAGGGCAAGGACTGCATGTGGCACAGTGACTCGTATGTTCTGTCCTAGTGTGAGTTTGTCTGCTTCACTCACTAGTAGCGCTGTAGCTGCAACTGCTCTCAAGCAAGGTGGCCATCCTTTGGCCACAGGGTCCAATTGTTTCGATAGGTAGGCTACAGGTCGTTCCCAATTTCCTAATTTCTGAGTCAACATGCCTAGGGCATTTCCCTGTGTTTCATGTACAAACAAGCGGAAAGGTTTGTGGACATCTGGTAGTCCAAGTGCTGGTGATGACATCAATTCTTCTTTTAACTTCTGGAAGGCTGTATCCTGCTCAAGTCCCCACTCCAGTGGTGACTTCTCTTCTCCTTTTGTGGCTTCATACAGTGGTTTGGCAATTTGGGCAAAGTTGGGTATCCAGATTCGGCAATATCCTGCCGCTCCCAGAAAGGCTCTGACTTGCTTTCTGGTTGTTGGAGTTGGAATTCTGCATACGGCTTCTTTTCTTTCTCTGCCTAATCTTCTGCTTCCTTGGGTAATACGAAAACCCAAGTATTTCACTTCTGTTTGGCATAGTTGTGCTTTGGCTCTGGAAACTTTATATCCAGCTTCATTTAGTAACTGCAAGAGATCTTGGGTGGCTAATATACATTCTTTTTCTGATACGGCAGCTATCAACAGATCATCCACGTACTGGAGAAGTACTCTCTTCCCCGGGGCTACTGGATAGCTTGAAAGATCTTGATTTAGTGCAGCACTAAAGATGGTAGGTGAATTCTTGAATCCTTGGGGTAATCTTGTCCAGGTGAGTTGGGCCCCCTCTTCCAGAGATGGGGTCCTGCCATTCGAATGCAAACAATATTTGGCTTACAGGGGCTAATCTTATGCAAAAGAATGCATCTTTTAAATCCAGTACAGTGAAATGGGTAGCTTCAGCAGGTATCAGTCCTAGAAGAGTGTAGGGATTGGGCACAACTGGATGTATAGTTTCAACTGCATCATTTACTCTTCTCAAATCTTGCACTGGGCGATAATCATCTGTCTCAGGTTTCTTTACTGGCAAAAGTGGAGTGTTCCATGGGGATTGACATACTTTTAGTAGGCCATACTCAAGCAATCTCTGTAGGTGGCGATGAATGCCTTCAATTGCGGCTCTTGGGAGAGGGTACTGTTTGACGTGCACTGGTGTAGCACTAGGCTTGAGGGTTACAATCACTGGTGCTATATGTTTGGCTAGGCCTGGGGGACTGCCTTCTGCCCATACTTCAAGTGGTGCATGAATGTTCTTTAAAGTTTGTTCAAAATAGGTATCTTGAATCGAATCATCAATGTAGTATCTCCATTCCTCTTCTCGGGGTACTGTCAGCAGCATTACTCCTGCTGGTTTGGCTTGAGAATTCACTGTCATTTGCATTTCTCCTTGTTCGGAGAAAGATATCTGTGCTTGAAGCTTGGCTAGCATATCTCGTCCCAGTAGGGGTACTGGACATTCGGGCATGTAAAGGAATTGATGAGTTACTTGCTGTCCTCCTAGACTGCATATTCGGTTTTGTAGAAAAGACTTTGTAGCTTTGGCACCAGTTGCTCCTATAATGGTGACTGCTTTCTTGGTGAATGGGGCTATCTTTTTGTCTATTACTGAATGTTCTGCTCCAGTATCAACCATAAAATTCATAAATTGGTCTCCTATTTGTATTTCGACCATAGGCTCCTGGAGACCTAAAGCAAACTTGGAGCCCGGTCTGTCCTAATCCACGTCATCCTCGTCATGGGCTTGTGTGGCCAATGCTTGGATGGCTCCTCCTCCCCTCTCTCGCTGGAATTGTTCTCGATTGGCTCCTCCTCGGCCTCGGGGACGGCCTCGTCTTTCTTCTCGCCACTGATGATCGTATTCGTCATCTTGCTGGGCGTCTTCGAGTTGCGGGCACGTATCTCTCCAATGTCCTTCCTCTTTGCAATAGGCGCATTGGTTTACGCCTAGTCTCTGGGTCCGGCCTCCGCCTTGACCCCGCCCTCTTCCTCTGCTCCTTCGATTAGGGACACCTCCCCTTTTCTTTTCAACTATGGCCGCAGCCAAAAAATCAGCTTTCTTCTTCATCTTTCTATCACATTCTCTCTGTCTTTCAGTATCACGATTCACATACACTTTATGAGCGACTTCCAATAACTGTGTTGCATTCATGCCCGCAAACCCTTCTAATTTCTGTAATTTACGTCTAATGTCTGGTTGAGACTGGTTTACAAAAGCAGAATTCACCATGCATAAACTTCCTGGTGCCTCGGGATCATAGGGAGTATACATCCTGTATGCTTCAGTTAATCTTTCATAATAATCTGCTGGGCTCTCATCTATTCCTTGGATAACTCCTGCTACTTTGGAAAGGTTCATAGCTTTTTGGCCTCCTCTTCGCAGGCCTTGTAAAAAGCCTTGGCGAAAACGGGCTAGGGCTGTGGATCCTTCATCTGTATTTGGATCCCATTGGGGGTCTTCATTCGGGAATTCTCTCTGAGCTGCTTCTCTACGATCTATTATATTCTGCCCCTGCGCTGGAGCTGCAGGGTTTTCTGCCATCCATTCAATAGCTGCTTTTCTAATTCTCGCTCGTTCTTCTGTAGTGAATAGGGTGGTCAGGAGCTGACGGCAATCTGGCCAAGTGGGTTGGTGAGTTTCCATAATACTAGTTACTAATTCTGTCAGCTCCTGGGGCTTGCTAGTATAGGAGGCATAGTGCGACCTCCAATTTAATAAATCAGTTGTAGAGAAGGGAATATACACATAAGTTAGGGGTCCCGCTACCACTTCATCATTATCATTCTTTACGGGCACTCCCGGGACTTGCCTTAAGGGAAACAGTTTGGCTGTCCCAGGCGTCATTTGGGTCTGGGATCTAAGGGCTATTGTCGTTGTCTTTGCAGGAGTCGCTTTCTTTTTCTCAACTGGTTTTGCTTTGGGTTTTTCTTTCACTGGCTTACTAGTGCTAGCGCTGGCTTTCTCAATTATTTGTTCACTGTCCTCTTCTTCTTCTTCTGGGGGATTCCCTCCTTCTTCTTCTAGCTCCGCTTCTGGCTCACTTTTTACATCCTCCTCTTCTCTTCCCGCTAATTCTTTCTCTTCCTCTCCTCCAGGAGGAGGGGGGTCAGGGGTTGGGTCTCGCCTCGGCTCCGGCGGTCTCTGGGGTTCTGGGGCAGGACGCCGCCGGGCTATTCTTACTGGACCTGGGGTTCGGGGCTGCCTGAGGACTACTTCTGGGGAATCGGGATCTGCCAAGATGGGTTTCTTCTTGGCTTTCTTATCCTGCTCTTTCATTCTAGGCTGTTCCGTTTTCTGTCTAGAATCTGTTTTAGCTAACATTATTCTGCACTGTTCCTCATAACAGCGCTGCGCCCAGGAGGGCGGATCTTCACAAATACTTAACCAGGAATCTATATAGGGGTACTGATCAGGGTGCGCTACCCGCACTCTACGATGTATTGACTGGATAATCTCTATGGTGAACGTTCCCTCTCGGGGCCAGATGGGGTCTAGATCGGGCCACTCCCTAGTACACAAAATCTGCAAACGGGCTGCTGTCATTTTAATACCATAATCTCCTGAATATCCCTCTTTAAAATGTGCGATCATACATTCTAATGGAGTGTTCCTAGTAGACTCCGCCCCTCCCATTTCGATGTGTGCGCGCAACAACAGACAGAAGGGAAAAGGTGGGCGGACCGTGGGTAAGGGGTCCTCACGGCCCTGGAAACATACAGGGAATACAAATAACAAGACAAGACGACAATCGCTTCCCCCTTTTCGCGACCTGAACGCGGTCGCCCGGTCAGGAAATGCGCTAATCAGGGGTCCGCCTTCACTTGGTCCGTGCTGCCAGACCTCTCGTTCACACAATCATGCTAGCAACGTATTCCCAGAATGCATTCGTTTCTATCTGTTCTGACTAGTCTTTTTCCCAAATTACAAAAAGGATGAGGGTTTCACCTAGCGAATTCCCATGCCAGGCTACTCGGCTCTTCCTTGAGAGTTGATCAGGCTCTCTTACCAATTCCCAATATCTCGAGATTACAAATTCCAAATTCCAAGTTCCAATGGCAGTACTGCTCTTTCTATTTCTGTCTAGACCCAAAATCAAAACTATACTCACCGGATCCGGTCCTCAAACTTCCCAAGCAGGCGCATGAGTTGGACCTCGGACTCCCCTCACTCGGGTTCGAGGCGTTGGCTCCGACCGGGCCCGGCACCCGCCGAGGTCCGACCAGCTCCCTCCGATACAAGGGACCGGTGGCGCCAGGGAGCGGCCCTCGTCGGAAGGGCGCGATCCCGGCAGGACCAAGCCTATAGAGGCGGAAAGTCGTGGTATATTGCCCTATATACACTTTGATTCCACAACTTCCCGGCCAACGCACCAAGGAATATGTAGCAGCAAAGCGCAGACAAACCAATGATACCAGGAGTCTGTTCAGAAGGTCCAAATCATTTATTTGTGCACAAGTCTCAAGCAAGGCAATTTCAAAATGGCTGAGCAAAGTTTTCAAGCATTACAACAACTTTTATAGACTTCTGTTCCATTCTAGGTATAGAAAAACAATTCATTGGTCCCGGTACGCTCCCGTACCTCCCGTACCTCCCGTAGCCCTTCTATTGGTCCCGGTACTGATAAGTTTCTCCAATTATGTTCCTTCTGTGGGCTTCTGTGGGCATGACACCTGCCTGCCCCCCTTCTAGTCCCAATTACAATGGTCAGTTCATCAACTTGTTACTTTCACACTTTCAAGGCTATGGGACCATTTGTGCGTGCAGAAGAGCAAGGTTCTGTAACTCATCTGTCAGCACTCTTCAATATTTCTCTGCAAATGTACTTTTTCTTATCAGTAACTTTAAAACACATCTTTTCTGTATTTTTCCATTTCTTAATTCTGCAATCCTGCTTATCTAAGCTAATTCAATATTTCTACTGAGTTCTTTCTTACAATAGCAGCATGTTGGGGGATGTGCAATCCTATATGCCTCTCCACAGGCCTCATTTACAGGTCAAGCTAGCCATGCTGGCCTGCCTATGTCAGACACCGTGGGTCACAGGCCTGCACCTGCCACAAGAGAATGCAGGAACATTTCTATCATCAGCATAGAGAGGTTTAATAAAGGAATTACACAAACTACTAAAGCGGCTTGAAGCAGTTTAAAGCAGATTCTCAAACTCTGGTTCTTCTCAGCACTAGTCTCAGGTGGGGGTTGGGGCCTAGGCCTAGTTTACAGGCCTTAGCCTACCACAAGAGCACTGGTGCACAAAGGCGAGAAGACTTACAATTGAATTTCTCTGGTAGTTTTACAGGTAGCTACTGTCGCTGCCTGACATAGTCATCCTTCATGACAGCGTTTTCCCCTGCTGTCTCACAGAGAATGCGTTACAAATGTCTGTCTCTCTTGCCATGGCTTACTTTAGTTAAATTGCCAATTTGGTTCTGTAAAATTTATTTATTTGTCACATTTAGACATTGCTCCCCTTAAAGGCATTTTACAAAGAACTAGCTCTCACTCCCCACCAAGCCACTACCTCCTTCACCCCCCCCCCCCCCAAATCATAACATCTCATAGAATCTCACTATCTTTTCCCCAATGTCTCAATCAATTGAATAGTTAAATCTTATTCTGCTGGATATGCCTGTTGGAGTAACCAGATTTTAGTTAGTTTCTGTGACTGCTAATAATCCCAGCATAGCCATAGTTCCTCTGGCAACAAATTCCAAAGTACTAATGAAAATGCTCTTCCATGTATGTTCTCAAGCAGCATCAGCTCTTCCAGGGATCACCAACCCTTGTCCTTGCAAATGTAATCTACATTGAGGATACAAAAAGAAAAACTGGTTTCACATACACAAAACTTCACCAAAAATAGCAGATCCAAACTCTAAATGCTTCTTACAATGCTGTCCTTCACTACTTCAAAACAATGAGTTTCTTCACAAAGCAGATTTTAGCTTTTAAGGAGTATCAAAAGTCTTAATATTTTAAGTACCAATCGCAGACTACACAGGTGTAATTATACTCACTAGTCTGGACACTCCTTTATTTTATTTTAGTTAATTGATTTTTTATATACCGCCTTTGCTCCAAGGCCATTTATATTGAACAACAGCACACAATCTCAAGAGATTTGTTTTACAAAGAACAAGGGGTAAATAATTTGTAATTAAAAATAGAGGTTACTATTGAGTCCATGGTGGGTGGGTGCTTATGTTATATATGTCAGCATACATTTCATGCAGCTTTGGATTCTGGTGACTTCAGTCTCCAAAAGTAATAGGACAGTTTACAAGATGAGATTAACTCTGACCCCCTGGTGATTTCATTCTCCAAGGCCTGTCTGAAGCCCCTCTTTGCTAAATCAAGAATAGCAGACCTTAAAGGGAGTGGCTAGCAGACCTCAAGGGGAAGTGCTGGAAAGGATTCAGTTCACTATAAAAGACAGACACTTCCTGTCTCTCTCTCTCTCTCACCATCCATTGGACATGAAGGACAGGAGGCTCTGATAATCAATTCCCTTCACCCCTCCCCCGCTCTCTCTCTCTCTCTCTCCCTTGCCATGAGGCTCTGAGCCACATGTTCGGGCCTATCTCTCTCTCTTACACTTCACACTTCACACATGCACACCCAGATTCATTGATGCACACTGAAACAGCTCTGTAACAATCCCTATATACCTCTGTTCAATACCTATGTATTAAGCCTATTTCTACATAAAAACCTTTCTCCAAGCCACACCTGTTTGCTTGTTTTGTTGCAAACCCTACTGCCTCTGTGAAATGAAATGAACCCAGGACCTACAGAAGAATAACTGACCAAATCTTACTGTAGCAGCAGAGCGCAGACAAACCAATAATACCAGGAGTCTGTTCAGAAGGTCCAAATCATTTATTTGTGCACAAGTCTCAAGCAGAATCAAATTCAAAATGGCTGAGCAAAGTTTTCTAGCAATACAACAACTTTTATAGACTTTTACTCCATTCTAGGTATAGAAAAACATTTCATTGGTTCCGGTACTCTCCCGTACCTCCCGTACCCCTTCTATTGGTGCCGGTAATGATATGATTATCCAATTATGTTCCTTCAGTGGGCTCAGCACCTGCTTACCCCCCTTCTAGTCCCAATTACAATGGTCAGTTCATCAACTTGTTACTTTCATACTCTCAAGGCCATAGAGCCAATTTGTGCATGTAGGGGAGCAGGGCTCTGCAACTCATCTGTCAGCAATCCCGATTAAATCCCTTGCAGATGTAACTTTCTTATCAGTAACTTTTAAACATATTTTCCTGTATTTTTCCATCTTCCAGTTCTGCTTGTCTAAACTAATTCAATACTTTTACTGAGTTCTATCCTACAATAGCAGCATGTTGGGGGATGTGTAATTCCTATGAGCCTCTTCACAGGCTTCATTTACAGGTCAAGCTAGTTAGGCCTGCCTGCTTATGTCAGACACTGTGGATCACAGGCCTGCACCTGCCACATTACATCTTTATGGGGGCTCGTCAAATCTTACAATATACATTTAGGTAATGTTATTAGGCCCAAAGAGCTCTATGAAGAGGTGCATTTTTTTATTTTTTAAATAATCATTTACCTAATAAAAGATATTTTTATGGTTTAAATGTAGCAGCAAAGCGCAGACAAACCAATGATACCAGGAGTCTGTTCAGAAGGTCCAAATCATTTATTTGTGCACAAGTCTCAAGCAAGGCAATTTCAAAATGGCTGAGCAAAGTTTTCAAGCATTACAACAACTTTTATAGACTTCTGTTCCATTCTAGGTATAGAGAAACATTTCATTGGTCCCGGTACACTCCCGTACCTCCCGTAGCCCTTCTATTGGTCCCGGTACTGATAAGTTTCTCCAATTATGTTCCTTCTGTGGGCTTCTGTAGGCATGACACCTGCCTGCCCCCCTTCTAGTCCCAATTACAATGGTCAGTTCATCAACTTGTTACTTTCACACTTTCAAGGCTATGGGACCATTTGTGCGTGCAGAAGAGCAAGGTTCTGTAACTCATCTGTCAGCACTCCTCAATATTTCTCTGCAAATGTACTCTTTCTTATCAGTAACTTTAAAACACATCTTTTCTGTATTTTTCCATTTCTTAATTCTGCAATTCTGCTTATCTAAGCTAATTCAATATTTCTACTGAGTTCTTTCTTACAATAGCAGCATGTTGGGGGATGTGCAATCCTATATGCCTCTCCACAGGCCTCATTTACAGGTCAAGCTAGCCATGCTGGCCTGCCTATGTCAGACACCGTGGGTCACAGGCCTGCACCTGCCACATAAACACCAATGTGCACTCCAAATCTATGCACGGGAGGTCACTGGAACTGCCTTGTAAGACAACTGGAGTTCATTATCATATGTAAATCTGTTCTGTGACTCCAAAATCTGCTTCCAGAAGAAAGTCATTTGGGCTGATGGAGAAATCCTGTGCCAGAGCAAAGGCCCCAGTGCAGGGTTTCCTAACGCGAGTTTAATTATGTCTCTTTGCACAATGATACTATAAGAAAATAGCGTGCAAATCAGATGTTCACAGAAAGAGGGAGGAGTGGCCTAGTGTTTGGGGCAAGGTACCACAGGCCGGAAGGTCAGTGGTTCAAATCCCACTAGAGGACAGCAACCTTGGGCTGGAAGGACTGGAGTTTCTAGTCCCACAGGTGCTCCTTGTGGTCTTGGACAAGCCACTTAACCCTCCATTGTCCATGTTCCCTGTAAGTATTAGTGTATGTGTCTCATATCCCCTTGTGTTAAATGTATCCCCCAATTGTGTTGTGACCACTTTGATTGAAGGATAAGGTGGTATACAAAACTGTCTAAATAAATAAATAGTCAGCGTTAAACAAGGAAAGCAAGCTAGGCACATGCATGCAGGGAGCTGCGAGTTAAGTCTGGCACCTGTGCACATGGACTGGCTTAGCCAAAAAACTAAATCATCTGAGCCCCCCAATCCCACCCCAATCATAGCCCCCTCCAAAAGGTTAGCATCCCTTTGTGACCTAACAGCCCCAATCACCACCAAACTGGAAAAAGACCCAGTCTTTATCTGTCTTTATTTTTATTAGGAGCTTAATATACCACTCACACTAATTGTACCAGAGCAGTTTACAATTGTTTAAAAATATATACTGCTTTGAAAAAGGAAACAGAACGCCAGCAATCAGATAGGAGAGAGATAGCAAGTAAAGCAAAGGACAGCAGATAAGGGAGGACTACGTCAGAGAGGGAGGGATACACACAAGACATCAGTGGGGGGCAGGAGCCAGGGGGAGGGGGAAGGTCAAAGGCTGTGCAAAAGAGGTGGGTCTTTAATCTGTCCTTAAAGGTAATGAAGGAGGGTTCCAGGCGGAGGACAGCTGGGAGCGAGTTCCAGAGCCTGGAGCTGAGGAAAAAGAAGGCAGAGGAATGAGCAGACTCCAGATGGGCTTGGGATGGAGACTGAAGACACATGAGGTTAGAGTGGATGGACCTGAGGAGACGATGGGGTGTATGAAGATGAACCAAATCGGAGAGGTAAAGGGGAGTGCCGGTGTGGATTGATTTGTGAACGAAGATGAGGATTTTGTACTGAATTCTGAACAGGATTTGGAGCCAATGCAAACGGATAAGAATAAGTGTAATGTGATCTGTACGTGAGGCGTGTGTCAGAATACATGCGGCGGTGTTCTGGATGAGCTGAAGTCTACGTAGCTGGGATGGGGGGAGGCCAGCTAGGGTGACATTGCAGTAGTCCAGGCGTGACATGACAAGGGACAGGAGCAAAGTGGTCAGGGAAGGAACAGAAAGGAAGGGACGGACTGTGTGAAGTTGCTTCAAGGTATGGAAGGAGCACTGGACTTCAGATCAGATGTGTTCTTTGAAGGAAAGGGACAAATCAAGTGTGACATCAAAGTAGCGTAAAGATGAGACGACAGGAATGGGGGAAGAGGAAAGAAGGGGGGGAAGAGTAGCTGGAGGTGAACCCAGACGGCCATGGTTTTGGAGGGGTTAACATGCAGGTAGTTCGTGGATAACCAGGAAACCACACAGGACAGGCAGGTGTTTAGGGGGCCAATATCTGGTGCAGAGGAATCCGTGTGATGAACGATGATGGTATCATTCGCGTAATAGTATGCGGAGATACCAAATTGCTGAACCAGAAAGGTAAGGGGGGCTAAGAAGATGTTAAATAGAAGTGGGGCCAGGACAGATCCCTGTGGGACGCCACAGTGAAGGAGGGTCAGGGGGAGGTGACAGATCCCGAGAGAACCAAAAAGGACCTGTTGGTGAGGAAGAGGCCCCAATTTCCCCCCCCCCCCCACCCCCTGAAACAGAAAAGGGCCTGGTACCCCAGGGGCCCCAACACCCACCTACCTCCTCCAAACAGATAAAGGCCTGATGATCTAGTGGACTCGAAACCTCCACCTCCTTGAATCTTCCCCAGTACCTTAGAAGTTAAGGGGCAGAAGCGTTACTCACACACACACACACACCCATGCCACAGTCTTGCAAAATGGTGGCACTTGGCCCCACATGGTGCATCCTGAGAGAGGAGTTAGACTGCCATATAAGGCAAAAAATATCTTATGACGGTATGCTCCCCTCCTCCGAATTTCATGACTCTATATAGCAGTCCAGCCCCGCCTAGTGCATCTCAAGATGCAGCACGTGAGGTCGGTCATCGCCATTTTGCAAGATGGCAGTGCAGGGGCGGGAGGATGTGAATAATGCTCCCGCCTCCCTCCAACTTACATAAGATATGCTATACTGGGTAAGACCAAGGTCCATCAAACCCAGTTTCCAAGTCATCCTGCTAGACCTGTCCAGACAAATGGGTTAAGTCCCCCTGCCAGCAGATGTTGGAAACAGAGAAAAATTACCAGAAACTTGATTGGTTGAGTCCTGGTAGACATATAGCTGTACCCCTAGAGGTCACCCTCGGTATTTTCTGTCTCCAGCAGATGCTGCTGGTGGTCTATTTTTCTCTTCAGGTTTTCTTTTAAGTTATTAATTTCAGCTGGATGTTTTCAGGGCACACAGGAGGTGCCCCTCTGAAATTTCCCAGCTCATTGCCTTGGGGATCTGGATGAGCTCCTGGTCAAGAGGACTAGTTGAGCTCCCATTATGCGAGGGGAAGGCCGCCTCCTGATCACGAGGACCTGCTAGGCCGGCAGCAGTGGGAGCCTTCATTGTTCTTATTTTATTTATTTATTTACAGTTTCTTTTATACCGCGCTATTTGACATCAGTGCGGTTTACAATGAACATAAAACTACATGTCACAAAGATTGATCAGTGCTTACAATGAACAGGACAATAAACTGGGTATACATTAAACAGGTTTCATAAACAGAGAACATGAGAACTATGTACAAAAAGCAACTATGTACAAAGCAACTAAATGCAGCTATATGTTTCTTGATGAGAGGAGGAGCAAGGTGAGATTGCAGTTCTGCGAGTTATAGAGCTTAGTTACAGCAGCAGTTTTTGGTCAGCCTTCTTGCAGCGTCTGCCTTGGCTTTTCTGCTCTACTAGTCCTGAAATTGGATGGGGCACAGTGAGTAAGTTCCTCTCCCCCCCCCCCTCGGGTCTGGCACTCTTCTTTACCTTCTGGGATATGGAGGCTCTGGGCACTTGTACAGCGGGGGTTCCAGTAGGCCGGCAGCAGGGATAGCCTTTTTATTTTTGCTAAGCGCTCTGAACATAAGAGATGCCATACTGGGTTAGACCAAGGTCCATCAAGCCCAATATCCTGTTTCCAACAGTGGCCAATCTAGGTCATACATACCTAGCAGTTTCCCCAAAAGAAACAGGTTCCACAATGCTTGTATCGGGTCAAGCATTGATATCCTGGGTCCCTTTTTAATAATGGTTTATGGACCTTTCCTCCAGGAACTTGTCCAAACCTTTTTTAAACCCAGCTAAACTAACAGCCTTTACTACATCCTCCGGTAACAAATTCCAGAGTTTGATTACACGTTGAGTGAAAAAATATTTTCTCTTATTAGTCTTAAATAGTTTACCCTGTAGCTTCATTGCATGTCCCCTAGTCTTTCTATATTCTGCTAACGTAAACAATCGTTCTACGTTTACCCGTTCCACTCCGTTCATTAATTTATAGACTTCTGTCATATCTCCCCTCAGCCGTCTCTTTTCCAGGTTAAAGAGCCCTAACCTTTTTAGCCTTTCTTCATAGGGGTATCCTTCCATCCCCTTTACCATTTTGGTGGCTCTTCTCTGAATCTTTTCTAATAACGCTATATCCTTTTTAAGATACGGCGACCAGAATTGCACACAATATTCAAGGTGAGGTCTCACCATGGAACGATATAGAGGCATTATAATATCCTTTGTTTTATTTTCCATTTCTTTCATTATGATACCTAGAATTCTATTTGCTCTCTTGGCTGCCGCTGCACACTGGGCGAAGGGTTTTAACGTGTTATCCACAATGACGCCTAAATCTTTTTCCTGGGTGGTGGTGGTTCCTAATGTGGAACCTTGCATCGTGTAACAATAGTTTGGGTTGTTCTTCCCTAGGTGCATAACTTTGCACTTGTCCACATTAAGGGGTATGTTTACTAAACCACAGTAACGTAGCAGTGGTTACGTTAACGCGCAATAACATTACCAAATGTAACGTTAACGCGCGCTAACGTTACCAGATGCAATGTTATCGCGTGTTAACGTCTCCGGCAGTGATAAGTCCCGCAGAGGGTGGAGAGAGGGCGGAGAGAAGGGGTCAGTGGGTGGGGAGAGGCTCCTGCTAAACTAACGCGGGGAACTGAAGGGCTGAACATTACCGCGAGTGAAAACCTGTTGCTAGATGCATATTTGCAGGAGAGAGAAACAATTTCAGTGTCAGCAATGTACGGCATAGGCAGGGAGCCCAAAAAAAGTGATATTTGTGCTACATGTGCAGCAACAGCATAGTGCCCAGGTATGAAAGGGCACTATGGCGATGCTGCAAATGAGGCATAGTGGGCTGCAGGTGGGACATGCAGTGGGGCAGCTGGGGCACAGGGTGGGCTAGGCAGATGCCTAGGGTGGCACATAGGAACGCAAAATCTGGAAATCAGCAAGACAGCAACTGACCAAGGTCAAACATGCCCACGAATCTGTGTCCCATCCAGGGGACATTACCCAGCAGGTACCCCAAAGGGCACATAACATTGGCAGGCAGTGCCGGGGGGAAGTGTGGATGCCTATGTAGGCACCCCTACCCCAGACCCCACTCACTAGGCAGCCGCTTACCTGCACACTGGATGGCCTGGGACTGTGCACCACCAGCATATGGACATGTCAGCATGGTGGGGGAGGGGTGCTAGTGGTGGAGGGGGCAGTGGAATCTGCCCACAGCAGAACAAGGCCAAGCCCTGTGCAGGTGGGTGGCTTGCAGTGCAACAGAAAAGGTCTGTCTGATGAACAGTCATGGTATCCCCAGGGACTGACTTGCCTCTGTGGCAACAGTATGGTGCAGTACACACAGCCAGTGTGTCCTGGGGCAGAAGGTCACAGGTTCAAGTCCCAGCTGTGGCTCCTGCAGACCATGTCCCTACATTTTACCCCACATTGCACATACAACATAAAAATGTGCACGCCCTAGAACATCGGCCAACAGGGGCACAAGCACCCATACCCACAGGCTCCACTATCCAAAGCCTCATGGAGAGTCAGGCTGTTGGGCCCAGCACGGAGCAGCACTTACCACCAAAGCACTACTACTAGCACCTGCATACCTTAGCAATGCCTGCACTGTGCTCAGGACTAGTGTGGTGGGCAGGGCTGCCAACCACACCTATCTTTGAACAATGCTGAAATAGGAGTTGGGAGTCTGTGTATGTTTATCCATTGTTTTGTGGCTGCCTACTCCTCACTGGGCCCACAGTGCTTACACTGTTTCCAGCATTAGCCTGCCAATGTGCATAATGAGGAGCAAGGTATTGTGGGTATGGTCCAGACAGAGCAGACTGGGCAGAATGCATCTGCACAGGGTGTGGGGCAATGGCTGGGACATTGTAGTGCCTGACCAGCACCTGCATGGACAGGGTGGCCACAGCATGTCATGCTGGGAGGTCACTCTCACCCTGACTGAGCAGTGACCATGGCATGTCTGGGTTCCCACAGAGTGCTATACAGTGGTTCTCTCAGGTGATATCTGTGTGTTCCCTGTTATGGGGCCCAATCACTGAGATACCTGCTTGGTGTCTGTGCTTACATCCCACTTATGGGAACTATGGGTGCACATAGTTCCTCTGGGGACATGCACTATGGACTGGCTAGCGGACTGTCTGCAGTCAGCATGTGTATGGCTGGAACGCCTTGCAGGGTGCAGCAGGTGCAGACTGACTGTGCACTCTGCTGGTGAATGTCAGATCGTGGTGGGGGGCAGCTGAGCTTTTCCAGGCCTACTGCCTGTCTGCCAGTGCCTGTGTGATAAGTACAGATCTGCATCAACTGCCCTGGATGGTGCCCTTCGCCAGCAGGACTGGGGTTGATGGTCCCACAGCCCTTCATCATGCTGCTCTACAGCCTCCATTGCAAAGATGTAGAGTGTGGGCCTGTTGGGGGCAGATCCTGTCCACCACCTTGACCCAGACAGGTAGGTGGTGCTACATAATCCGCATGTGGGTCTAGACACCCCCCTGCTCTTATAACAATGGACCATGGCAACCACACTGGATATGCTTAACTTGTGTAGCTCCTGGTCCCAAAGGGCTAGATGTGACTGGGGAATACAGATGGACACAGGATTTTCTTAGGTGTGGCTACAAGAACTACCTGTCACACACTGGCAATGATAGGGCCCTGCAGCAAAGCCTATCTCAAGCAACCCAGGTACTGCGGACCTGGTGCTGGCCGCCCCACCTCACCCTCAGGGTGAACACAGAACCGGCACAATGGCATGGTGTGTGGCTACTCTGTGCCAGTATCACACACAGTCAGTTCCTCCTGCCACGCTGAGGTGCTGGAGAGCTGCATACCCCATCTGGTGATCAGATGTAGACTTCTGTTCTGCATGTGCATTGCATCATGGGTACTGGTGGGTTTAACCTATCCTGGTAGACACAGCAGACAGTTTGTGCGGTGACCTGCAGTCTTTCTGTAGCCAGCCATTGCTGAGACAGAAGCCATAGAGGTATAGCCCACTGGTTAATACAGTGACGTCCTAGGCAGAGGTCATGGGTTCAATCCCTCCGTGGTCTCATTTTATTAGGACTGTCCGAGGCAAGTCCTTTTCATTCCTGTGACAGTCATATCTCTGCAGATCTGTGCTGCCAGCACATAGTACCCTCATCACAGTTGCAAGCCATCCTTCTGTCCGTCTATCTGCGTCTGTCAGCTGTGTAGCGTCCTATCTTCATGTGCTGGCTGCTACCCCATGTCCTGCACTGGTACCCTTTTCTGCATTGTGGCTCTTCATGCTTGCCTTTCCTGTGTCTGCTCTGCATGGCACTGCTACTCCTCTGTCCTCCTATCATTGCAAATATCTTGCCACCTCTACCTCCACTGGCGGACACGTATTCCCATCCTCTTCCACCCACTGTCATTGTAGCATTTTATATTGTCAACACCCCGTGCATCGGTACAGCTGCCTCCAATATATTTGTCCATTTTACCGGCTGCCACATCGGCTGCATGCAGATTTGGCAGGTCCATCAGCTCCCTCCTTCCTTTCATCACTTGTCCATTGCTTTTCCTTTGTGCTCTGTGCAGTGTTAGGGTTACATCAGTTTTTTGCCCTTACATTTCATGCTTGTCAACTTGGGGCACCTTACTGCCCTTGGGCACCATATCCTGGGTCACCTTAACATCCTTACGGCACTTTATACGGCACGTTAGGTTAAGGCACCTTATAAGGCGCCTTACCTAAGACGCCTCATGAGGCGCCTTTTAGGGCACCTTATAAAGTATCTTGTCAGCCTTGTAATGTGTTTTGTTTCTCAGCTTTAACGTGCAATGTCCTGTTAACGTGCGCTAACTGGCCAAGGCGCCCTTTAACGTGCGTTACACGGCCATTGCTACCATAACGCCAGTATGCCCACTTCCTTATATGGCATTACTCACGTTAACGCTGCACTTATCGCCGGTAACGTTACCGCGCTTTAGTAAACATACCCCTAAATTTCATCTGCCATTTTGATGCCCAGTCTTCCAATTTATCAAGATCCTCTTGCAATTTTCCACAATCCTCATGGGTTTTAACAACTTTAGTTTTGTGTCATCTGCAAATTTGATAACCTCACTCGTTATTCCCTTTTCCAGGTCATTTATGAATATGTCTAAAAAGCAGCGGACCCAGCACAGATCCCTGGTGTACACCACTATTCACCTTTCTCCATTGGGAAAATTGGCCATTTAGCCCTACCCTCTGTTTTTCTATCTTTTAACCAGTTCCTGATCCACAATAGTACACTGCCTCCTATCCCATGACACTTTAGTTTTGCCAAACGTCTCTGATGAGGGACCTTGTCAAAGGCTTTCTGAAAGTCCAGATACACTATATCAACCGACTCACCTTTGTCTACCTGTTTATTCACACCTTCAAAAAAACAACAGATTAGTAAGACAAGATCTTCCTTGTCTAAAGCCATGTTGGCTGTCTCCCATTAAGCCATGACTATCTACATGTTCAGCAATTTTGTTCTTTATGATGGTTTCTACCATTTTTCCCGGTACTGAGGTCAGGCTCACCGGTCTGTAGTTTCCCGGATCACCCCTAGTACCCTTTTAAAAAATTGGCGTTACATTTGAGTCAGTCTCTTGCAATACTGCTCCTGCCTTGGCTCTCCTGCTTATCCAAGAGGACACAGGGAGTTTGAATCCCCCCCCCCCCTCAGTTTTGAGCGCTGGGTTGCACTGCCACTGTCGCAGAGACACTGGGTTTTTTTTTTTTTTCTTTACTTCGAGACTGCTGCGGCTGCACTGCCCTGCTTTCCACACTGCTGTGTTTCCATTTCTCTGCTTCCCACCTTTTTGTTTGGACTGATCCGTTGTGTGCGGCAGCCATTTCCTCAGCCACGAGGGGTGCAGCGTCAAATGTCAGAGCCGCATGGTATTCTCAGCCATGGCGGCTGGTTTGGAGCGGGAAAGTTAGCTGTGCAGCCTGCAAGGGCTGCAGCGTTTTCTTTCTCCTTTTGTGTAACATTATTTCGGGGGAATGTTTTATTTACAGTGCCCTCCTCCTTCAGAAGTGTACTGTCTACAGCTGCAAGCGGAAATACATCACAGAGGGTGCTTGGCCTGTTCTGCTTACCCGGGTGAGTCTTCACTTACCCAGGGGAATCTTCTCGCACAGTCAGTAGGCAGCAATGGGGGGTCCCGCTGTTCTGTCACCCCCAGTGGTCTCCAGTGTCGCTCTTCCCTGCTGCCTCCTTCCTCAGCCTGCCGATCCTCCGGCTCAGACGCTGCTGCCTTATAACCCATCTCAATCTTCTCAGAACCAAGATTCACAATTTTTAGTGCCCCTTATGCTTGGACCCTTGGCACGTGGAACCTGTCATCTCTGCCTTGGAGGCCTGTTCAGTCCACAGAACCTCGCTAGACTACGTTGGGGTCCCGGAAGCGTTCTCAGAAGGAGTGAGTTCCTAGGAACACGGGGCATCCTCTTAAGGCACCTTTCTTGGGCTGCGGCTGCCTGTGCACCTGATTTCCCATATGAAGAAGCCTTGTCAGCCGAGGATAACCTGGATCCTCTGACTGGGAGGATGGTGAGCTGACGAGCAAGACAGCACACAGGATATCCGCCTGTTCCGCAAGGATGAACTCCCTGCTCTGATGGTTCAAGTTGTGGACGGCTTACACCTCACCAATCCTCTAGAGCACAGTCAGCCTCAGGCGCTCTCAGGCCGATCTGATCCTGCAGGGCATTCAAAAGCATTTTCCTACCAAAGCTCTCCTGCAAAGCCCGCCAGGGCCGCCTTTTTCCTGCCAGGGCTCTCAGAACACCAAGACACAGGCCTTTGTCGGTCAGCGGAAGGAGCATGGGCCTTGGGGCCTGGACGCATTAGTTGAGTCCTGGTCTTCCGCTCCCCTGTTGTGCATGTTTCCTCCTTGTGTCCTGCTTGGGAGGGTTCTCCGTCGGATCGAAGCTCATTCTGGCATGGTGATCTTCGAGTCATGCGACTGGCCTCAGCAGCCATAGTATGCTGATGCTGTTCGACTAACCCAGTCATCGCCCTTCCTCAGAAAGGTCTCTTGCGGCAAGGTCCAATCACCGTGGCTGATACTGCTCCCTGCTCGCTTATGAACTGGCGCTTGAAAGACGCTGGGTGAGTTACAGAGGTCACTCAACGCAGGTAGTGGCTCTCCTGTCCAAGGCAGAACGGCCCGTTACATATTTAGTCTACACGAGAATGTGGCATTCTTGAGTCTTGGTGCTTTTGGCAGCGCCTTTCAGATCCTGGACATTCTGTAATTCCTTCAGAACACTCTCAACTCTGGTCTGGCCCTAGGCTCTCTCTGGGTTCACGTGTCTGCATTAACCTGTTTGAAGGACGCTCAAGGATGTCTCCTGCAGAAGTTGCTAGCTTTCTCAGGGATATGTGGGTGCTTGGTCCTCAGGGCCTTATCCGGGCATCCTTCAAGCCACTCAAACATACCTCATTCCGGGACTTGTCCCTCAAGATGGCATTTCTAGTAGCCATTAATCTTGGCCAGGAAAGTCTCCGTGTTGCTTGTCCCTCTGGGTGCTGCCTTCCTTCCTGCCTAAGGTTGCTACACCTTTTCACTCAAACTGGCTGAGTTTTGTTTCCTGCCTTTCAAGAAAACATTGTGGGCATCAATATAGGACTTCGCACCATAGATCTCAGTAGGGTGCTACGGCGCTCTCCTGGGTCACCAATTCCTTTCGCAAATCCGATCTCCATTTGTAGTTTGCGGGGCCTCAGAAGGGTCTTGCGGCCTCCACAGCCTCCATTACAAATGGCTCTGCACAACCATTGAGTTGGACTACATCCTCCAGGGTAAGCTGGTGTCCATGGGGCTCACGGGCCTGCTCTACCCGGTCTTAAGCAGCACCACGAGCAAAGGGCTCACAATCTGGGCACAGTCACCTTGATCTCCAAGCGTGCGATGTGATGCAATTTGGTGCCAGTGTGGTGGCAGCTGCTGTCTCTTCCCGCCCTGAAGTGGGTTAGCTTGGGTACATCCCATTTGTCTGGACTGGTCTAGCATGATGACTTGGAAGGAGAAATTTCACTTACCGTTAATTTCCTTTCCTGGAATCCTGCTAGACCAGTCCAGGACCCACCCGTTCTGGGTACTTTTCGACAGCCTATGCTCACATTCTTATGTTGCAGTTCATTTGTTGCCGCACCTCATGAAGGGTTGTTGCTTCGTGTCACTTCGCTGACAACCTAGCTGCTGCCTGCTATAGGCCATATATCAAGTAAAATGAACTATAATCCATAGTTCTGGCCATTGCATGAGAGCAGCGCTCAGTTGTTCGGGTATCATGCCTTATTCAGTGACTGTTTCATGGCTTTGTCAGAGTATACTGAGGGTGACCTCTAGGGGTACAGCTATATGTCTACCAGGGCTCAACCAATCAAGCTTCTGGTAGTTTTTCCTCTGTCTCCAACATCTGCTGGCAGGGGGACTTAACCCATTTGTCTGGACTAGTCTAGCAGGATTCCAGGAAAGGAAATTAACGGTAAGTGAAATTTCTCCATCCTGTTTCCAACAGTGGCCAATCTAGGTCACAAGTACCTAGCAGTTTCCCCAAAAGACACAGGTTCCACAAATCTTGTATTGTGTCAAGCAGTGGATATTCTGGGTCCCCTTTAATAGTGGTTTATGGACCTTTCCTCCAGAACTTGTCCAAACCTTTTTTAAACCCGGCTACATTATCAGCTTTTACTACATCCTCTGGTAGCAAATTCTAGAGTTTGATTACATGTTGAATGAAAAAATATTTTCTCTTATTAGTCTTAAATAGGTTACCCTCTAGCTTCATTGCATGTCCCCTATTCTTTCTATATTTTGATGGCATAAACAGTCGATCTAAGTTTATCCGTTCCACTGCATTCATTAATTTATAGATCTCTATCATATCTCCCCTTTTGCCTCCCAGTGGAAGCAGGCCTCTGGCCATCCCCGGGACAAGATCCAAGTTACTGCCCATCTGACCACATCCCTTCAGTGGTTGTGTTCTCCACTTCATTGCACCCTGACGACGGATGCCTCCAAACTGGGTTGGGGAGTACACCTGGGCAGCCTGTCCACACAGGGGCTCTGGACAACGCAAGAGTCACAACTCCAGATCAATCTCCTGGAACTTCAAACTATCTCAAATGCCCTCAGGATGTTTCAACACCACCTCATGGCACAACAGGCCGAGGTCAGGACAGACAATCAGGTTGCCGTCTTCTATGTGAACAAGCAGGGAGGACCAGGCTCCTGGGCCCTCTACGAGGAGGTGCTGCACCTGTGATCCTTTGCTATTGCTCATCAAATACACCTCCAAGCTGTGTACCTCCCAAAGTCAAATGTCTTGGCAGGCAGACTGAATTTCATCCTTCTTCCTCACAAATGCTCTCTCCATCCGGACACAATGTCCTACATCTTCTAGACCTGGGGAACCCCATACATAGATCTGTTTGCGACTCCCCAAAATGCCAAGCTTCCTCGCTTCTGCGCAAGAACTCTGACATCCACCAACCAACCAGTGGGATACCTTCCACCTACACTGGGGTCAAGCTCTGCTTTATGCTTTCCTTCCTATACCCCTCATTCCCAAGATGCTTTTCAAACTTCAGTTTGACAAGAGTCCCATGATACTCATAGCCCCCCCCCCCCCCCCCCACTGGCTGAGGCATCTGTGGTTTCCTCTGCTACTACGTCTGACTCCGACTCAACCTCTGTGATTGGGATCTGCGCTTGATCTCCTCTTCCAGGACGACGGCTCACTACTCCATCCCAATCCACAATCTCTCTGTCTCACAGCTTGGCTGCTGAGAGCCTAGCTTTTCAAGGCTTTGACCTTACCCAAGAGGTTAAGGTGATCCTTTTGGCTTCTAGGAAGCCCTGCACCAGACACTCATACACTTTCAAGTGGCATAGATTTTTCTGTCTGGTGTTCCCAGAAGGATCTCAATCTCTTTTCTGCTCTAGTGGAGTCACTCCTCCAGTATCTCCTCCATCTGTCATTTGCAGGTCTGAAGACCAATTCAATTGAGAGTCCACTTCAGTGCAATTACAGCCTCTTACCACCTACTAGATGGACAGCCCATCTCTTCTCAACTGCTAGTAGCCTGTTTCATGAGAGATCTTCTCCTGTCCAAACAGTCCATTAAGCCACCTCCGGTAGCTTGGGACCTCAGCGTCGTTCTAGCGAAGCTTCTCAAGCCATCCTTTGAACCATTGGCCACAACCTCACTAAAGTTCCTATCTTGGAAGGTAATCTTCCTAATTGCCCTCACTTATTAGTGAGCTTTAGACTTTAGTGGCGGACAACCCCCCCCCCCCTTCATCTGGCAGCTAGGGGAGTCCCATATGTGAAGACTACATTCCTGTTTGTTCCTGGAGCTAGCGCAGTTACTCACCTGTTTCAGGTGATCTCCAGGAACAGCAATAATTTAGTCTTCACAACTCACCTTCCTTCCCTAGGAGTTGTAGGGTTTCTTTTTCTCTCCTTTCTCAGCTGCAAACTGAACTGATGAGGGAGTTGGGAAGGCAGTTGTGCAGGCGCAGTGGAGTGCTCCCAAAAGATTTACAATTGGATGCTGGGGAGGAGTGTTCCTGCACAGGCTCCGTCAGTACCAATGTCACCCATATGTGAAGACTAAATTCCTGCTGTTCCCGGAGATCACCTGTTAAGGTGAGTAACTATGCTTTCTGTGTTGAAGAGTAAGACTAGTACCAGCAAATGCTGCCCTAGAGTATATAATGCATTCTTCTGTATTGGCCTGATTGTTTTGAAGTAGTGACACAAAGGAGAGCATTGTAAGAAGCATTTAAAGTTTGGCTCTGCTGTTTTCGGTGAAATGTAATCTACAGCCAGGTATGTAGTCTTCCAATATATGCTGTAAACACTTTGCTCCCAAACCATTTGATGCCTTAAAAATCAACACTATCATTTTAAAATTGTATTTGAAATGCTACAGGTAGTCACTGAAGTACTCATGTTATGAGGAACACATCTTATACTTGCAAGCCCCCATTAATGTGCACTATTGTGTGTTGAATGATCTGTAAATTTTGAACCAACTTAAAAGGTAAACCTATAAAGCAGAATTACAGAAATGCAATAATGGCAGTACTGAGGCCTAAGCCACTGTTACCAAGTATGCACGAAACCCGAGCCACTGTTACCATGTATGCATGAAACTAGGGTTGCCAACAGGCCAGTTTTCATATGGCGAGGCTGACTGTCGGCAGACCTTTAAAACTGGCAATGGAAAATCCATTTTTTTCCTTCACCTACCCAGCTGCCCCTTCACTTGGTTTGCAGGTTGTCATGCTGTGAGGGCTTGTGTACATCAGTGATGCTGAGGGCTAAGCTATCGATAGCTTAACTACTGGCAGGTGGGCAGGTCTCAGCTAAGGTGCCAGACAAAGACAACCCCCCCCCATCTGTGCAGCAGCAGAATGGGATGGTGTTGGAGGTGCAGGATCACATTTCTGTGACAGCGGCAACAATACTAAACATAAGCTACTAGGAAGAAAGGCCTGGCAATCTACTTCTGTATCTTGCAATGAAAAACCAATGGATAGTCACAAAAAAACAAATTGCACTAGAGTACTGGAAGATGAGACCCCCAGGTCAGAAGGCACTCAACTGGCTACTGGGGAGGAGCTGAAGACTTTTCAGAGTAAAGCCTATATTTATGATGTGGTTGGATCAAAGCCCTCCAGATGTCTGGCTGCTGAAGTAGATGTGCATGAAATAAGAGTCAGAAGCTGCAATGATGTCTTACATATTGGAACATGAAATGTACGAAGCATGAACCAAGGGAAGTTGGAGGTGGTCAAGAATGAAATGGAATGTGTACAATTCGATCTGTTGGATGTCAGCAAACTGAAATGGACTGGCATTGGCCACTTTTCATCTGATGATCACATGGTCTGCTGTGCTGGAAATGAAAGACAAAGAAGAAATGGTGTTGGATTTATAATTAAGAAGAAACTTGCAAGAACTATAATGAAATACAATGCAATCAGCGAACACTTAATTTCTATTCATCTACGAGGAATGCCTATCAACACAACTATAATTCAAGTATATGACCCAACAACAGCTGCATAAGAGGATGAAATTGATGAATTCTTTGAACAAGTATAAGCTGAAATTGACAGAACATGCAAACCGGATATCCTGATAGTCATGGGTGACTGGAACGCAAAAGTTGGCAACAAGGAAGGTGGCAAAATGGTTGGAAAATATGGACTTGGCAACAGAAATGAAGCTGGAGAAAGACTGATAGAATTCTGCAAGACCAACGATCTATTCATCTCAAACACCTTCTTCCAGCAACACAAGTGGCGACTGTACACATGGACTTCACCCAATGGATTGTACAAAAATCAAATTGACTATCTGTGGAAGTCAACAACGGAAAGGTTCTATAACATCAACAAAGACAAAACCTGGAGCTGACTGTGGTACAGATCACCAATTACTAGTATACAAACTCAAGCTAAAGCTGAAAAAGAGCAAGCCACTCATGAATGTAATAAAATATAACTTTGAGAATATACCACTGGAATTTAAAGACTGCCTGCAAAATCAATTTGCGGCTTTAGATACAAATGACAGAGCTCCAGAAGAGCTATGGGATGGTATCAAGAAGGTTGTGTTGGAAGAAAGTGAGAAATCTCTACAAAAGGTGAAAAAGCAAAAACGGCCAAATTGGATGACTGAACAAACTCTGAAAATTGCCTAGAAATGCAGAGACGCTAAAGTCAGAGGAGAAAGAGAGACAATCGCAGAACTCAACAGAGATTTCCAACATGTGCAGCAAGACAAGTCAAGGAGAAATACTACTGTGATGCATGCAAGGAAATAGAAGCAGAAACTATTAGAGGAAGAACAAGATCGGCTTTCCTAAGGCTACGAGAGTTAAAGAAAAAATTCCCGCCTCAAATTGGAATGCTAAAAGTTGCTCAAGGATCCATGTTGAATGATGCCGAGAAGATCAAGAAAAGGTGGAAAGAATATACAGAGTTGTTATATGATTAAGATCAAGTGAACCGACAGCCGTTTCAACCTGTACCTTACAATCTGGAACCATTGGAGATGAAAGAAGAAGTTGAAGCAGCATTGAAAGCCTTATCAAAGAACAAAGCACCAGGCATTGATGGCATTCCCATAGAAGTATTTCAGCAATCTGATGCAACTGTTATCATAGTTACAAGGGTCTGCCAGGAAATTTGGAAGACAACATCATGGCCAACTGACTGGAAAAGATCTGTGTTTATACCAATACTGAAGAAAGGTGATCCATCTGACTTTGGAGATTATCACACAATCACTCTGATCCCACATGCCAGCAAGATTCTACTCAAGATCATTCAGCAGAGACTACAACCGTACCTGGAACGAGAACTATCTGACATGCAAGCAGGGTTCAGGAAGGGGTGAGGAATGAGACACATCATCACGGATGTGAGATGGATCCTTGAAAAGACTAAAGAATACCAAAAGGCTATCTATATGTGTTTTATTGACTGCAGCAAGGCTTTTGACTGTGTAAACCTTGAGAAACTCTGGGCCACATTAAGAAGCATGGTATACCAGAACACCTGATCGTTCTCTTGCACAACCTTTACATTGATCAAAAAGCCAACAGTTCGAACGGAACAAAGAGAAACAGAATGGTTTAAAATCAGCAAAGGTGTACGACAAGGCTGCACACTTGCCCCTACCTGTTTGATTTATATGCAGAGCAAATCATCAGAGAAGCATGACTGTATGAAGATAAGAGGTGTGAAGATTGGTGGGAGACTCATCAACAAACTTCGCTATGCTGATGATACCACATTACTGGCTGAAAGTGAAGACGATCTGAAACATTTGCTTCTGAAGATCAAGGAACATAGTCTTAAAATGGGCCTGCACCTTAATGTAAAGAAGACAAAGATCCCGACATCTGGCAAAATCAATAAGTTCATCGTTGATGGAGAAGAAATTGAAATAGTGGACAGCTTTAACCTACTTGGATCAACTATCAATAAAGAAGCAACAAGCAGTCAAGAAGTCAGACGACATTGCTCTTGGCGAAATGGCTGTGAAAGACCTAGACAAGATACTCAAGAGCAGAGATGTCACTTTCCATACAAAGATTTGACTTCTTCAAGCCATGATATTTTCAATAACGTCATATGGATGCGAAAGTTGGACTGTGAAAAAGAGAGAGAGGAAGAAAATTGATGCCTTTGAATTATGGTGCTGGCGACAAATACTGTGTATTCCATAAACTTCCCAAAGAACAAACCAGTCAGAACTAGAGGAGATCAAACGTAAGCTTTCTTTAGAAGCTCAGATGACAAGACTTTGACTTTCATACTTTGGACACATCATCCGAAGAGAGAGATCATTAGAGAAAGACATGCTTGGCAAGGTAGAAGGACAACGCAAAAGGGGAAGACCAGCAACGACATGGATTGATATAATAACAGCAGCTATAGGTGCCAGTCTGTCAGCAATGAACCGCCTGACTGAAGACCGAACACAGTTTAGGACAACCTCGACAGCACTTAACACCACTACCCAGCTGCCAGAGCTAAAACATCAAGCTGCAGCTTTTGTCTGCACTTGTTTTCTCTCTCTTCTGTTTTGAAATCTGTGCACCTGTTTTAATTGAGTGGGCGGCTCTGTATATATGGAGCCCTGTGTGGTTCAAACATCCAGTGTTTGAACTGCACAGAATTGTTCAATTCAAACACAAGCTGTTTGAACCCAGGGCCGGCCCGTCCATTGAGCGATAATGTTGTTCGCACAGGGCCCCGCACAAACTTCATTATAGCACAGTGGATGGCTTCAGAGGGAGCTGGAGAAGCCTGCGCGAGGCTCTGGTTCCCTCTGCACAGCCAACAGCGTGAAGAGCCTTTTCCTTCACGCTGGCGTCTGTTTCAGTGAAGCCTCGAATTCCGGGAAAGGTTAAAGGCAATGCCCTTTAACCTCTCCCAGCATTCGCGGCTTCACTGAAACAGCCACCAGCGTGAAGGAAAAGGCTCTTCATGCTGGCAGCTGTGCAGAGGGAGACGGGGCCTCGCGCGGGCTTCCCCGGCTCCCTCTGAAGCCTCTTAGACGTCCACGGGGTTGTTCAGAGGAGGGGGGCTAGGACTGGATGGGCTGTGATCCGGGGGGAACTTGGACTGGAAATGGGCTGTGATGGTTGGGGTGGGGGGGAAATGGGCTGTGATTGGGGGGGGGAACAGACTGCAAATAGGCTGTGATGGTGGAGGAGGATAGGACTGCAAATGGGCTGTGATGGTGGGGGGGGGTGATTGGACTGCAAATGGGCTGTGATGGTGGGGGGGGTGATTGGACTGCAAATGGGCTGTGATGGTGGGGGTGGCTAGGACTGCAAATGGGCTGTGATGGTGTGGGGGTGGCTAGGACTGAAAATGGGCTGTGATGATGTGGGGGTGGCTAGGACTGCAAATGTGCTGTGATGGTGGGGGGGGGTGATTGGACTGCAAATGGGCTGTGATGGTGTGGGGGTGGCTAGGACTGCAAATGGGCTGTGATGGTGTGGGGGTGGCTAGGACTGCAAATGTGCTGTGATGGTGGGGGGGTGATTGGACTGCAAATGGGCTGTGATGGGGGGGCTAGGACTGCAAATGGGTTGTGATGGGGGGGGACTTGGACTGCAAATGGGCTGTGATGGGAGGGCTAAAATTGGAAATGGGCTGATGAAGAGCTGGATTAGAACTGGAAATGGGCTGTGATGGGAGGGCTAAAATTGGAAATGGGCTGATGAAGAGCTGGATTAGAACTGGAAATGGGCTGACGAGGGGGCTAGGATTGGAAATTTGCTGACGGGGGAGCTTGGAGTGGAAATGGGCTGATGGGGGACTGGAATGGAACTGGAAAAGAGCATATGGGGGCTAGGACTGGAAATGGGCTGATGAGGAGCTGGAAAGGAGTAGAAATGGGCTGATGGGGGCTGGAATAGGACTGGAAGTGGGCTGTCGGGAGCTGGAACAGGGCTGTAAATGGGCTGACGAGGGGGCTAGGATTGGAAATTTGCTGATGGGGGAGCTTGGCATGGAAATGGGCTGATGGACTGGAATGGAACTGGAAAAGAGCATATGGGCGCTAGGACTGGAAATGGGCTGATGTGGAGGCTTGGGAGAATGGGACAAGAAGGGGCGGATGCTGGGTGGGTCTAGAACTATAAGGGAGCTGATTTTGGGGGAGGACTAGAAAGGGGATGGGGAATGAGAATGGAGAGGGGAAAAGATATTTTGTGTGGGAGAGAAGAAAAGTCTATGATGGGTGGGTATTGGGAGAGTAAGTGGAGATTGAGAATGGAAGGGTGAAATTTGAGTGGATGATAAAGGAATAAGGAAAGAAAAGGGGGAAAGAGCAAAAGGGGAAAGATCAGTATGTTAAAGCAGATATAGAGAAAGAAAATAGAAAAAAATCTAAAAGAGAAGAAAGGACAAATGGATAGCTCGCAGAAGACACAAAGAAACCAGAAGAAAGTGACTGGAGCAACTGAAAAAGAAAATGCACAAATAATAAAAGGTAGAAAAATACTTTTTTATTTTGAATTTATTAACTGGAATATATCAGCTCTGGGAAATGTGCATCGTTAACGTCTTTTGTGTTTTGTTTAGTACAAGAGGAAGTTCATTTATGGTTTTATTTCTCCAGTGTTGTTGTACATCCCAAGTTTGGCTTTTGGGGTCCCCAGTTTAATTATTGTCTTCCTATTTCTAAATTGTTATCCCTTGTTCTTTGCCAACAGTCTATGTTCTGCATTTTAACTAAGCTGAGGAATTCTGTTCATGTAGTTTCTATTTGACCGTGCCACTTGTTCTCTTTTCCCAGTAGGAGATGCATTGGTATTCTCTGTGATGTATTGGTTTAATATTTGCAATGTTGCCTTTTGATAGGTAGGGTTTGGTGCTTTGTGAGTCCTGGCAGTGCTGTTATGATATGGTGGATTTGCTATGAGTTCTAAATGGTCAGTGTTTATAGTACTTCCTAATGGGCCTGGCGGTTGGCACTGGAATATAGTAACGTAGAAATCTGTTAGTCTTTCTTTATCCAGACACTCATTAAGAGGCATGTTTACTAAAAATTCATGTTAACATTGTGCAAATATGTATGCAAATGCGGCTCCTTATGCAAATGAGGCCCACAATTAATCTCCGCACATGGCCCCGCACCTCCCTTGGGCCACCCCTGTTTGAACCAGACAGGTTTCTGTAGGTACAGATGCCTCTCCCCCCCTCCCTCTCAGTTGAAAGATAGGGAACATGCAAAGCAGAACTGATTGAAAAAGGAGGAGATAGAATGCAAGCACCAACAAGAGCTGCAATTTGATATTTTACCTTTTGCAGCTTCAGGATCCATCAGTTTGAGCAGGAGGGAGAGGGGGGTGAAGAGACAGCAAGGACTGCAACGAGATGGTTTACATGTGGCAGACCAAGGAAGGTGGAGTAAAGTGAGTAGTAGAAAAGATCACAGAACCGTATTGAGCCCTGTGTGAGCGGTGCAGCTGCACAGGGTGCAAAGACTTAAAGGGTGCATTTTGGCTCTCTGCCGTTGCCTGCTACCGCCACTTTTTCGGCAGCAGGCAGCAGCAGAGAGACGTAATGCGCCCCTTAAGTCTTCACGCCGGCACACTAAGCAGGTCTGGTCTCTCTGGGAGGGACCAGACCTGCTTAGTGTGCCGGCGACTTGCAGATCGGACGCACTCCCCCTCCCGCACCCCCATAAAGTGTCTAAATCGAGGTGCGGGAGGGGGGGCGTGCGCCCTATGTGCAAATCGCACAGGGCGCATTTCAGTCTTGGTACAGCCCTGAAAGATCATATGGATATGTAGAAGTCAAATAGCTTTAGGGATGTGGAAAGGGAGGGGGACAGGGAAAAGAGGCTGGGCTAGACTTGGAGGGGTGAAGAAGAAAGGTGACAGATACTGTGCTGCACTTGGGGGAAGGAGAAAGATGGCAGATATTGATTTGGACTGGACTGAACGGGGAAGAAAGGTGAAGGTGACAGATGCTGGGTTGGAGTAGTGGGAAAGTGAATGTTCAGTAGTGTGCTGGACTGGGAGCAGAGGAGGGGTGCAAAGGCAGCTGCTGGGCTAGAGAGAGTGAAGGGCAGGGACTGAGGCTGGTGAAGGGGTGAGAGCCAGAGAAGTAGATGATGGCTGGGAAGGGAGGAAATAGGGCAGAAGTTAATTAATTTATTTATTTAGTAAGCACTTGTATACCGCTGCTTCCTACGATCAGCAGCGGTTTATTTTACAGAATCATAATGTATCGTACAATACAGTGAGATTTTTTATATTTACATTTCGATTAGGCAATGATTTACATAACACAGGAGAATCAATTGGATACAATATACATTTGATTGGGGCACACAGATTTACATAACATAGGAGAATCAGTTGGATACAATATACATTTGATTGGGGCACACAGATCTGGGTATACATTTGATTGCAATAGCGTGGGAGGGGCCCAAAATATACAATTTATACATGATTACCTGCCAGTATGCCAATTGCCGCCGTGGCAGGCAAAAGTCATCTGGTTGAGGTAGAGTATCGCACTTAGGTCAGGTTGTAGTGGGTCTGAAAAGGCAAGTGCCCTGGTTGCATCATCCCTAAAACTGGTCCCAACATCTGCCGTCTTTATATTTTACACATTATAGGGGAAATGCATCTCTTATTTCTGTGGTTTTGCACTGCATGCCAGTGTCTGGCTTCCTGGGGTTTCAGTTTAATTTTTATCTGCATTTTTCTATTTCAGGTTATGGTCGCAATTATTTGGTGAAGGTCTGTGTTGTGTGTGTGCCATTGATGCTGGATATTCTATTAGCATGGAGTTTATCTGTAGGAATGTGTAGTTATTCTGGTTTGTTCAGTTTTCCTAATAGGTCTACTTATGTTTTAAGGCTCACTAAAATATTTACAGTATTGTCTTTTCCTAGGTAGGGTCCTTGTTGTGTGACTTTTGAAAATTAGTTCTGGCAAGGTAGATTTTCTGTCAGTGCTGAGTTGACCTATTGTAGAGTTTATGTTGCTGTTAGTTGACACTAGAATCAGAATTTCTTTTTGCATCGTAAGTTCTATGAGGAAATGCCTAGCTCTGCACTGCACCCATTATTGGGGAGAGGCAAGGGGTTCTGTGGATGCAGAATATATGTTTGGATTTAACATCGCATGGGAGAGCATATGGGGGACTGAGGAGGGTAGCTCAATGGGGGCTAAAAAATGCAGCTTCTTGTACACTACCCCCTCCTGATATCTGCTTCAGGAGCTAAAGCCTATATGGCTGCCATTATAGCAGTCATTGTTGGAGGTGCAGTATGGGATGGGCATGGGCGGAACATGGGCAGCAGCAAGTGGTGGGTTTTTCTCTTTCAAAAAGTTAGCAACCCTACGTAAAACAGATTTGGCTTTAGCTACTTGACCACCGTCAACTGCCAGAAGGCTGTTTGAATTAAGATTGCAATATGTGGGCTTTCTAAATCAGATTCAAGCTAAGCCCTCAGGTTATGAACTTTCTGGACCCATTGCAGTACAATGCTGTCTAATAAAATGATTGCCTCAGGTCTGTGCTTACCCACTCAAAGCTTCTGTTTTTGGATGCAGCTTTACCTTATGAGTCTTTAACCATATAGCTGCTTTTTCTAAACATCTGTTAATCCTAGTATGATCTGCTCCTCTGTCTGCAGATAGGAGACCTACAATCTGGATATTTTATGCAAAGAGGTAAAATCTAAATCCCCTCATCTAATCACATAGCTTAAGGGTCATATATAACTGTTAAACAAGAAGGGAGGTAGAACTGATCCTGTGGTTTTCCAAAACCAATTGTTAATACCCTGAAAGTGTAAGGACCCAAAACTACTTACTGAAAGCTTTTTTTTTCCAATCCGTATTCTGCACATTCCTTTGAGGAAATCAACCATCTAAAATTCATCCATATTTTTCATGTATTGAGACCACTTTTGTTTTAGAAATATTGGGGCAGAATCCAAAATTCACTATTGTAGCAGCGAAGTGCATGCAATGAATAAAACCAGGAGTCAGCTGCAGGATCCAAGCCAATTTATTGTGCACAGGCTCAGACAGAATCGTGTCCAAAAGAGACTGAGCAATGGAGTACAGGAACAAATTCCTTATATACAATTTTTACAGTTTGATACAGGCAAACTTTCTATTGGTCCCAACGCCCCCTGCACCTGTATAATCGGGGACCCTCTCTGGGCCTATCTCCCTGTTCCCCCTTCTCAGGCTATTCTAACAAAGGCATAGTTTTAGGCATAGATACATTTCTACTTCAAGGCCAGGTCTAGCTCAGAGAATGCAAGAACATTTCTATCATCAGCATACAGGAATTATACAAACTTTTCAAAAGCAGTTTAAAGCAGTTTCTCAGACTCTGGTTCTTCTCAGCACTACTCTCAGGTGGGGGTTAGGATCTAGGCCTAATTTACAGGCCATAGCCTACCACATTCCCCCCTTTGATTATTCTCAGCCCGAATAAAAGAGGGTGAGAAAATAATCACATATCAAACCCTGTGCAAACTGATGCTTCGTCTCGGGGTATGGCTTGATACTTCCACGTGGCTATTACCCGTGCTGCTGTCTTACGTTCAACGGTACTGTCAACGATGGAGGTAACCATACGTAAACAAAGAGGCAGAAAACATGAAAGAAGTAAACACATAGCTGCCATTAAACTGTAAACACAATAGTTTTCAAACCTAAACAGGAGTGCGGTATCCCCAGGACCCATCATTCGCCCATGTGGCTGGTCCATAACATGTGATACAAGGAGGTATATCAGTGGGCTTTCTAAGGGGCCCCAGGGCTACCGTAAGTACAACATAAATCCATAGATACATCATAATTACAATATCTCAATGAATTCGTCTAGAAATTTGCAAATTCTTTTACTAAAGTTCTCTTTCTCCACAGCTTCCACCGTACGTAGACCTGTCAGCTTCCGGTTGGTGACAGGAGTAGGGTTGCAGATTCCTCAAGCTTCTGCCGTACGTAGATCTGCCAGCTTCCAGCTGGGTGCAGGAGTAGGGCTGTAGACTCTCTCACAGCAGTGGTTGTCGCTGCAGCGTAAGTCACAATGGCGAGTATGGGTTGTTTGTTGATGTCCAGGGACAGAGTTCAGTAGATGCCTCTGGCTTTACTCGACTGTGATGGATCCAAGGTTCCAATTCTGCAACCTTAACTGCTGTAGGGGTTGATAGTATGACGACATAAGGTCCCTTCCAATGAGGTGCTAATGGTGTCTTCCTCCACTCTTTGACCCACCCCAAGGCTCCAGGCTTGAAGGGATGCAGCGACTCGGTCAGATTGATGGGCAGCTGGTCTTGTACCCATGCATGGAGACTCTACAAGACAGAACCTAGAGCCAATAGTTCTTATCTAGTGATTTCGGACCCAATCTGACTCATATCCCCTTTTATCCCTTGGACAATGGGCAGAGGTCGCCCATACAGGACCTCAAAAGGGGAAACTCCCAATGACTTGGTGGGGGCCGAACATATCCTGAGGAGGGCTATAGGAAGAGCCTGGGGCCACTTCAGGTGAGCTTCCTGACAGAGTTTGGATAGCTGGGACTTTAGGGTCTGATTCATACGCTCTACGTTTCCTGAACTTTGGGGTCTGTAAGCTGTATGTAACTTCCACTGCACCTGTAGGGCCTGGGCCAACTATTGAGTTACTTGAGATACAAACGAGGGACCATATTTAATAGACCTGCCTCCTGAGGTGGTTAACCCACGTTCCTTGTACAAGGCTCCATGGGCGTGTAATGTGGTGAAGGCATACTTGGAATCTGTGTACACATTCAAGCGAAGCCCTTTCCCTACTATCAGTGCCCTAGTGAGGGCTATCAGTTCAGCTTTCTGTGCTAAAGTCCCCGGGGCCAAAGCTGATGATTTTATTACCATGTCCAGGTTCACCACTGCATAACCAGCACATCGTCATCTGTTGATGACAAGACTACTTCCATCCACGAAGAAAGTTCGTTCAGGGTCATTTAATGGGACATCAGTTAGATGAGGGCGACTTGAGAATACAGTGTCCATAATTTCCAGGCAATCAGGATCGGGTGGACCTGGACCAATTGGCAACAGCGTAGCAGGGTTCAAAGCTTGACTGACGATCAACTGCAATCGGGGGTTTTCACATGACATACTTTGGTACTTCAGCATTCGTGAATTTGTAAACCAATAATTTCCTTTGTGCTCCATGAGGGTTAGGACAGAGTGCAGTACCGGAAATTGGAGATTTTGACCTAGGGTGAGCTTGTCAGCTTCACCCACCAGGAGGGCTGTGGCTGCAACGGCTCTCAGGCAAGGTGACCATCCTTTTGCGACGGTATTCAGTTGTTTTGATAGATACGCTACAGGTCGCTGCCAAGATCCGAGGGATTGGGTCAAAACGCCCAGAGCATTCGCTTTTAGAGTTGGTGGCTATCAATAGGTCATCCACATACTGGAGGAGGACCCTTTTTCCCGGAGTAACAGAGTAACTTGAAAGATCTTGGTTGAGAGCAGCACTGAAGAGAGTAGGTGAGTTCTTAAATCCTTGGGGTAGTCGAGTCCAGGTGAGTTGACCCCGTCTTCCTGTAGTAGGGTCTTCCCATTCAAAGGCAAACAAAAGTTGGCTGGTTGATGCTAGCCGTATACAGAAGAAAGCTTCCTTAGAATCCAAGACAGTGAAATGAGTAGCCTTAGCTGGAATCAGTCCCAGGAGAGTGTAGGGGTTTGGTACCACTGGATGTATGGTTACAACTGCATCATTCACTCGTCTCAAATCCTGCACTGGGCGGTAGTCACCTGTCCCAGGCTTCTTGACTGGGAGGCGGGGGGTATTCCAGGGCGATTGGCACTCCTTGAGAAGACCCTACTTCAATAATTTCATTAAATGACAGTGAATTCCTTCAATCGTCGGTCGCGGGAGAGGGTATTGTCTCACGTGCACTGGTTCCACTCCTGGCTTGAGGGTGACAATGACAGGGGCTATATTCTTCGCTAGGCCAGGAGGATTATCCTCCGCCCGGCCAGGAGGATTATCCTCCGCCCGGCCAGGAGGATTATCCTCCGCCCATATCTCGGGCGGAGCTGAGATTCTGGTGTGGATACGGGGACTGGCTGGCCTTGATCGGAGATGTACTGTAGAACCACCATTCTTCTTCACGGGGGACAGTCAACACCATTAGGCCAGCAGATTTTGAGTTCAGAGTCATTTCCATTTCTCCCCCTTCAGCAAAGGATATCTGCGCCTGGAGCTTAGCGAGCATATCTCGACCCAAGAGGGGGATTGGGCATTCAGGCATATACAGGAACTGGTGTGCTATCTTCCATCCCCCTAATTCACAGGTGCGGTTCTGCAAGAAAGGTTTAGTGGCTCTGGTTCCAGTAGCCCCGACAATGGTGATAGTTCGAGAAGACAAAGGGGCCACTGGTTTATCCACCACTGAATGTTCGGCCCCCGTATCCACCATAAAGTCCATATATTGGTCCCCAATTTTTAAAATGGGCATAGGCTCCTGGGGACCCAGGGGAAACTTGGAGCCCGGTCTGGCCTAGTCTTCATACATGCTGTTGCCCCCTTCGGCTGCCATTCCCTCCATAGCTGCTTCATCTTGTCGGAACTATGTGCGGTACATTCCTCCCCGATTCTGGAAGCACCCCCCTGCTCTCTGTGTGCTTCCTCCTCCCCTCCAGGAGGCGGAGTCAAAGTTCGGGCATTCATTCTTCCAGTGTCCTCCTTCTCTACAGTGGGCGCACTGATTTGCGCCCAATGGGGGCCGACCATCTCCTCGGCCCCTTCCACGTCCTCGAGTCCTTCGGTTAGAGAAACTTCCTCCTCGTCGTTCAGCTAAAGCTGCAGCAAGGAAATCAGCTTTCTTCTTCATTTTACGTTCACTTTCCTTCTGACGTTCTTGATCACGATTCACAAACACCTTCTGAGCAACTTCCATTAACTGGGCCGCATTCATGTCCGCAAATCCTTCCAACTTTTGCAGTTTCCGTCTTATGTCTCCCTGGGACTGACTCACAAAGGTCGCATTTACCATGCGCAAATTTTCCTGGGCCGCTGGATCATATGGGGTATATAGTCTGTAAGCTTCAGATAAGTGTTCATAAAAGGCCGCTGGGCTCTCTTCTGGATGCTGGATGACTTCTGATACTGTTCCAATATTCATTGCCTTCTGGCTTCCTTTCTTCAGGCCTTGCAGTAGGGCCTGGCGGAACAGAGTTGAGGGCCGCCGCCCCACTCACACTGTTCGGATCCCATTTAGGATCGTCATTTGGGAAATCCGCGGTGGCTGCTTGCCGGGGATCTAGGCCGCCTCCTCCTGCAGGGTTCTCTTCTAGCCATCGGGTGGACGCTTGCACAATCCGTGCTCATTCTTCAGTAGTGAAGAGGGTAGATAGGAGCTGGGGGCAATCAGACCAGGTAGGTTGATGGGTCTGCATAATACTTGACATCAATTCAGCTAATTCTTGGGGCTTTTCAGTATAGGATGCATAATGCGTTTTCCAGTTCAGTAAATCTGTGGTGGAGAAAGGCACATAAACGAGACTGGCTGGCCCCACCACAAGCTGGTCCTGTTCATTAAGGATAGGCAGTCCTGGGACCTGGCGCAATGGCATCACATGATCATCCCTTTTGCTCGCTGTGGTACTTCTGAAAGTATAAGGTGGTCTGGGTTGTTGGAATTCTGCTCCCGGGCCTTGGCTGTCAGCAGTAAGTGACCCCGAACTGGCAAATGAATCCCTGCTGGCAGTGTCGTCGGTGGACGATGGTCCTCCCGAGGCACTCTGAACTGAGCCGGGGCTTCCGGTCAAGAGGGGGTACGCGTCCTCCTCCTGCGGAGGTGGCTGGTGGACTACTTGGGGTAAATCTGCAGGGAGGTGTCCCCCCTGCGCCAGGCTCTGCCCGGGGTGGTGGCGGAGCTGAGTGGACTGGCCTTTAAAGGTACTGGGGTGGACGGGTTAAAATATCTGGAGATTCTGGGATAGAATAGACAGGCAGTTTCTTTTCCCCAGCCTTCCGGACCCCCCTTGTGGTTGCTACAAGTATCCTGCACTGTTCCTCATAACAACGCTTCATCCAGGAGGGCTCTTTTTCACAAACACTTAACCAGGAATCTATATAGGGGAACTGGTCAGGGTGTTCTTTTCGTACAATCTGGTGAACTAAAGATACAATTCTAACATCAAAAGTACGAGCAGGGGGCCACGCGGTGACCAGCACCGGCCACTCCCTGTCACACAGTATTCCTAATCGGGACGGAGACATTTTTATTCCATAGTCTCCAGCAAATCCCTTGCTAAAATTCTTGATCCTACATTTCAACGGAGCTTGCATGAACTCCGACCCTTCCATAATGACGTACACAACAGACAGTAGGGGCGGGTAGTCGGGCTGCAGGTAAGGGGTCCGTACAGCCCTAGGAACAAATAGGTAGACAAACACCAAACGCTTCCTCCTTTTCGCAACCTGGGCGCGGTCGCCTGGCCAGGAACTGGGCTAATCAGGAGTCCGCACTCGCTTGGTCTGTGTTTCAAGACCTCTCATTCACACACACACAAACAGACATGCCAGCAAAATCCAACATTTCCAGCGTGACAGAACTATATGGCAGTGTTCCTCTGGGTGCACGCTATAAAGAAAGGGGGGGCCACTCCCGTTCACATAAAACTTCCCATCGACCTGGGGTCATTACAATTACATAATCACCAGAGAAACCCCTCTTAAAGTTCTTAAGGAAACACTCCATTAGGCTCAGTATAGATACATCCCCGCCCATGCTGTTCAAAACCTTTGTCTCTCTCTCACTCATTCAGCAACTGTAAAATTAACACTTTCCTCCTTCCTTGGTCCGTACTGGGACCTCTAAGCCGTTCAGTTTTCCCCCATAAATCAGAGAATAAACAAATAAATAAAAATAATAAGATAACAGGAACAGTTGACATAGAAATACAGGCAAGGCTGAGATATAACCAGCAAACTAATATAACAAGTTCAGGTGAAGTAACAATACAGGCAGGGCAGAGATATAACTAAAACAGTTGAGGAGATCCGAAGGGGTTAATAGGACCTGAAACATTCCTTTCTGCAGGCTGTGTGGAAGACACACCCCTCCTCCCTCTGCTTGCTAGAGATACCCTGTGCTGAGAGACAGCTCGTCTTCGCTGTGCTGTGCTTAGACTCGATTCCTTAAAGCGACTCCTGAGGGTTTTTTTTTTCTTTTCTCAGTACTGTTCCTTAATTAATAACCTTACATTATACCAGAAGTGAAACCCGTGGTTAGACAACAGACAGAGGGTGCGGGTGATTCGGACTGCCGGTAAGGGGTCCGGGCAGCTCTAGAAACAGAGGGAGACACAAACAGACATGCTAGCAACGTTTTCCCAAATTCCCAGGCCTACCTTACTAACCAACAGCAGCCGGTCTCGCGCACTCATGCAAGATGCTTCGGACTGCTGAACCAAGGGCAGTAGTTTCGGCCTCACGCATACTCATGCAAGGCTTACACGGACTGCCCGGAGAGGTGATCAGGCTCTCTGTCTCGCGCACTCATGCAAGACGTATCCCAAGCTAGCTGACTAGATAGCAACAAAAGTTCTACTCACCGGATCCGGTACCCGATGCAAAACCAGTCCTTGGGTTGAATCCTGGACTCCCCTCGGGTTCGGAGGTGTTGGCCGGCCGGATCCAGTAATCTGCCGAGGCAAGGCGGAATCCTCTCCGATGCAAGAGGACCGGTGGCGCCTGAGGCTTCCCCTGCGGTCGGCCAGACACGGTTCTAGCCAGACCAAACCTTGAGGCAGTAAAACGTGGTATATTCACTTGAATGCCATCCACTACTCGCACTTCCCGGCCAACGCACCAGGAAATGTAGCAGCGAAGTGCATGCAATGAATAAAACCAGGAGTCAGCTGCAGGATCCAAGCCAATTTATTGTGCACAGGCTCAGACAGAATCGTGTCCAAAAGAGACTGAGCAATGGAGTACAGGAGCAAATTCCTTATATACAATTTTTACAGTTTGATACAGGCAAACTTTCTATTGGTCCCAACGCCCCCTGCACCTGTCCAATCGGGGACCCTCTCTGGGCCTAGCTCCCTGTTCCCCCTTCTCAGGCTATTCTAACAAAGGCAGTTTTAGGCATAGATACATTTCTACTTCAAGGCCATTTCTTGCTCAGAGAATGCAAGAACATTTCTATCATCAGCATACAAGAATTATACAAACTTTTCAAAAGCAGTTTAAAGCAGTTTCTCAGACTCTGGTTCTTCTCAGCACTACTCTCAGGTGGGGGTTAGGAACTAGGCCTAATTTACAGGCCATAGCCTACCACACTATGAGTTGATCATTTTAAATGTGAATAAAATTGTCAGATTCATTGTTCTATAAATCTTCCAAAATTGTTTTATGAAAAAAACAATAGTGCGCTATTAATTCTGTGTTATGGAACAAACTCAGGCTGAGGACATCATAGTATTGTGGTAGGCTATGGCCTGTAAACTAGGCCTAGATCCTAACCCCCACCTGAGAGTAGTGCTGAGAATAACCAGAGTTTGAGAAACTGCTTTAAACTACTTTTGAAACGGTTTTTGAAAAGTCTGTATAATTCCTCTATGCTGATGACAGACATGTTCCTGCATTCTCTGAGCTAGAAATG
The DNA here is from genome assembly GCA_033557465.1 of Ichthyophis bannanicus. Classification (NCBI taxonomy): domain Eukaryota; kingdom Metazoa; phylum Chordata; class Amphibia; order Gymnophiona; family Ichthyophiidae; genus Ichthyophis; species Ichthyophis bannanicus. The sequence continues at coordinate 215,355,057 of CM066037.1, forward strand.
GCCTTGAAGTAGAAATGTATCTATGTCTAAGACTATGCCTTTGTTAGAACAGTTTGAGAACCGGGAGCAAGGAGCTAGGCCCAGAGAGGGTCCCCGATTGGACAGGTGCAAGGGGCGTTGGGACCAATAGAAAGTTTGCCTGTATCAAACGGTGAAAATTGTATATAAGGAATTTGCTTCTGTACTCCATTGCTCAGTCACTTTTGGATGCACTCCTTGCCTGAGCTTGTGCACAATAAATTAATCTCCAGGAACAAGCAGGAATAAGTCCTCACATATGGGTACGTCGGTACCGACGGAGCCCGTGCGGGAAAGCTCCCCAGCTTCTTAGAATAGAAGCTTTTGGGACCTCCCACTGCACATGCGCACTGCCTTCCCGCCTTCCTGAACAGCTCTCCTCAGTTTCTCTTTTTCCGCGGAGCCAGCAGGTCGTGTTCCTGTCACCGCTGAAGAAATTGTTATTTTATTTGTTTCTTTAGACCGCGTACCTGCCTTCCCCATACCGATACCGGTATCGCCGGTCTTTTCTTTCTTTCTTTAAAAAATTATAATTCTTTTTTCTTATTTTTTAGCTTTTTGGTCACTTCAGAGAGGCCTCTCGGCCTACTCAATTTCTCCTCATGGAGAAGCCAGCCCCTGGATTTAAGAAGTGTACCAAATGTAATGCTGTTATTTCAGTCACAGACACCCATGACTGGTGTCTGAAATGTTTGGGGCCTGACCATTCCATACCGGACTGCCCATCTTGCTCCCACATGTCTAAACGTGGGCTGCAGAACCGGGCCAACAAATTCCATGTGCTGTTTGCTTCAGAGAATACAGCATCACAGTCATCCAGGTCTTCTTCTCCGGATGGATCTCAGGTAACCAAACCTTCTGTGGGCAAGTCCTCAAAGAGCAAATCTCCTTCAAAGCATCGAGAGGCTCTTAGCTTAGAACTTGAGGACCCTGCCCCAGCCAAACAACCCCGGCGGGAAGTCCAACTTCCAAAAACGCCAATTCAGGGGTCTCAGGTTGATATCGATGCTACGGCCTCGACAGATCACCTGTTAGCCTGCTCTGGGGTACCGGGTCACTCCGGTACCGACATCCAGGCAGCTATGGCGTCCATGGGCGATACTGTACAGTCCATGCAGCAGGCCGTCATGGCTTTCATTAAAGCTGCAACGCCATCGGTTCCGCTTTCAGCGGTTCCGGGCCCGATACCGGTATCGTCCGCCATGCCGGTATCGAGGCCGTCCACCTCTAAACGCAAGTCGGTACCGTATGGGCTTTCGCTCCATACCGGTTCCATACCCGATACGCCCGATATCGATACCGATCGGTACGCGTATCGTGCGTTAGAGGAAAGCACCGATTCCTCTGAGGATTTTCATTCCTCTGATGATTCTGCTGAGTTTTCACTCAACTTACCTGAGGAGCCCTCTTCTCCTAAAAGGAGAATGTCCCCTCCAGAGGATTTGTCCTTCCAGGACTTTGTTTTAGATATGGCTACAGCCCTTTCTATTACCACATCCTCTGAAAAGGAACCCAGATCCAAAAACTGGATATTTTGGGATACTCAAAGGCCCCTAAGGAGGCAGTTACCCTGCCTATCCATGAAATCCTTCAAGAACAACTGATGGATTTCTGGGAAAATCCTTTGACTTTGTCTCCTTATTCCCGTAGGTTGGACACCATGTATAGGGTCCCTCCTTCTCCTGGTTTCCAAAAGACTCAATTGCCCCACCACTCTATTGTGGTGAAGTCTGCAATGAAGAAGATTAGGAGTACCAAAAGGCACTCTTCCACCCCTCCAGGACGGGAATGTAAGACTTTGGACTCTTTTGGTAGGAAAATTTTCCAGGCTACTATGCTTATAGCCAGGATTAATTCCTACAGTCTCTATATGGGCATGTTCCTGGAGGAACTTGCCAAAAAGGTGCGGCATTTTGCCCCCTTTATCCCTGAGGATAAAAAGCAGGGATTCCTTTCCCTAGTGAAACAACTCTTAGAGGTTTCTAAGTTCTCTAATAGGGCAGCATATGATTCCTTTGAGGGAGCCAGTAGGGCTTCGGGCATTGCTATTGCAGCCCGACGTCTTGCTTGGCTCCAGGCCTCTGATCTGGAACCTTGGGTTCTAGATGGCTTACGGAATCTGCCCTGTACAGGTGAGAACTTATTTGGGGAAGAGTGGCAAATCAAAGCCACCCAGATGGATGCTGAAAATGCCACCTTGGAAAGACTTTCAAAGTCCACTTCAATTCCTACTAAGAAAAAGTCTTTTAAAAGGCCTTACTATAAGAAGGCCAGAGTTGCTTCAAATACTGGCCAGCAGTCTTCTCAACCTCGCTATACTGCTAAGCGTCAGCAATCCAAACAAGCACGAGCTAAGCCTGCAGCAGCTACTGTAGCTCAGCAGGCTCCAACCCCTCAGGGGTTTTGACTTGCTCCTAGGGAACTTGCCACTTCTGGTTCTAACACAACCAGAACCTCTCACCATACCCGGAAGGTTGGTTCACTTTGCTCCCAGATGGGAACAAATCACAACAGAACAATGGACCCTCTCTATCATTCGAGAGGGTTACAAACTTCATTTCTCCAGCCTTCCTCCCCATCATATGGTGAGACCATTCAATTCTCCCCCATCTCTCCTAACCCTGTTGAGTCAAGAGGTTTCCTCTCTTCTTGCCCAAGGGGCCATAGAAGAGGTTCCTCTTCCTCAACAAGGGTCCGGTTTCTACTCCCCTTATTTTCTCATTCCAAAGAAGACAGGGGGATTCAGACCAATCCTAGATCTGAGAGAATTGAACAAATTTCTCTTCAAGGAGAAATTCAAAATGCTGTCTCTCGGCATTCTCCTTCCTTACCTCCAGGGTCAGGACTGGCTTTGTTCTCTAGACCTACAGGATGCGTATACACATATACTCATCCATCCATCCCACAGAAAGTATCTTCGCTTTCTGTTTCAGGGAAAACATTTCCAATACAGAGTACTCCCCTTCGGTCTAGCCTCTGCTCCAAGAGTATTCACAAAATGCATGGCAGTCGTAGCCGCATTTCTAAGAGGCATGGGAATCTTTGTCTTCCCATATCTGGACGACTGGCTCATCCGAGCTCCAACTCAGTCACAGGCCCAGATTTCCCTGGACCACACAAGGAGCCTTTTGCAGTATCTGGGACTGGTAGTAAACCTTCCCAAGTCCCAACTCATCCCTACTCAATCTCTAGAATTCATAGGGGCCCAGTTGGACACCATCACTGCAAGGGCCTACCTTCCACATGTTCGAGGCCAGCGCCTCCTGAGTTTGGCCTCCCAAGCTCAGTCCAGCACTCACTTGACAGCCAGGGAAATGCTACGCCTACTGGGTCATATGGCCTCCACAGTGCATGTGGTGCCCTATGCTCGTCTTCATATGAGAGCAGCTCAATGGACCCTGGCCACTCAGTGGACTCAGGCGTCAGGAGCGCTCTCAGACCAAATACAAACCTCCGATCGTCTGTTTTGGTCCCTCCACTGGTGGACTTCCACCAAGAATCTGTTGTTGGGGGCTCCATTTCAACCATTGCTACCCCAAGCAACCCTCACAACAGATGCCTCCCAAACAGGGTGGGGAGCCCATCTGCAAACTCTCTCCACTCAGGGCACTTGGTCTCTACAGGAGACCACCCTTCATATCAATCTTCTGGAACTGCGAGCAATTTACCTTGCCCTCAAGGTCTTCCACTCCCTCCTAACCAACCTCACTGTCCTAGTTCAGACGGACAATCAGGTGGCCATGTTTTACATAAACAAACAAGGAGGGACGGGCTCTCTGTCGCTTTGCAACGAAGCTCTAAGACTATGGGCCTTCGCCAGAGAGCATCAGATTCACCTGCTAGCAGTGTATCTCCCAGGAGTTCAAAACTCTCGGGCAGACAGGCTCAGTCGAGTTCTGCTGCCACACGAATGGTCCCTACATTTGGACCAAATAAACCGAATCTTTCAGGAATGGGGGACCCCGGACATAGACCTCTTTGCAAGTCCGTGGAATGCCAAACTTCCCGGTTCTGTTCCAGAACTCCGTGTCAGGGAGCTCAGGCTACGGACGCCTTTCTCCTGAATTGGAATCAGGCATTCCTATATGCCTTTCCACCCATTCCTTTGATTCCCAAGACTCTGTTCAAACTCCAGAGAGATCATGGAACTATGATCCTCATAGCTCCACGCTGGCCACGCCAAGTGTGGTTCCCTCTACTTCTACAGCTCTCCCAGGGATCCTACTTGGATCTGGGAGCTGCGCCAGACCTCCTGTCTCAGGAGGAGGGGACTTTGTGGCACCCAAACCCCAAATCCCTTCACCTCAGTGCTTGGTTACTGAAGGCTTAAACCTTCAAGACTTTCATCTTTCCCAACCAGTGAAAGATATCCTTTCTGCCTCTAGGAAACCCTCTACCAGGCGTTCCTATGCTTTCAAATGGAAACGTTTTTCCATTTGGTGTGCTCAGCAGGGTCTTGACCCTCTGGCACTTCCTTTGAATTCTCTTCTTGATTATCTCCTGCATCTCTCCAATGCAGGCCTCAAGACGAATTCGGTAAGAGTCCATTTAAGTGCTATTGCAGCATCCTTGAAACATATAAATGGACAACCTATCTCCTCTCATCCTCTTGTTGCAAGATTCATGAGAGGCCTGACTCTCACTAAACCTCCCATCAGACCACCCCTGGTCGCATGGGATTTGAATCTAGTGCTCGGTCAACTTATGAAGCCACCTTTTGAGCCAATGTTTTCCACCTCCTTGAAATTTCTTTCCTGGAAGGTCATCTTCCTCATTGCAGTCACTTCGGCTCGCCGCATCAGTGAGCTGCAGGCTTTAGTGGCTAATCCACCTTACACAAGATTTCATCATGATAAGGTGGTCCTTAGGACGAATCCCCACTTTATGCCTAAAGTGGTCTCGCCTTTTCATCTTAATCAAGAGGTATATCTACCTGTCTTTTTTCCAGCTCCTCATGCATCCAATGCAGAGAGGAACCTTCATACTCTGGATTGTAAAAGAGCTCTCGCTTTTTACCTTAATAGGACTCAGCCACATCGAAAGTCTTCTCAACTTTTTGTGGCCTTTGATCCTTCCCATTTGGGACTTCCAGTCTCCAAACGTACACTTTCCAATTGGATTGCTCAGTGTATTTCTTTTGCTTACCAGAGCAAAAACATTTCTCTGGAAGGCCATGTCACTGCTCACAATGTGAGGGCCATGGCAACTTCTATGGCTCATCTGCACTCTGTTTCCATAGATCAGATCTGTCGAGCCGCTACCTGGGCCTCGGTTCATACCCTCACAGCCCATTACTGTTTGGACAAGGACTCCCGCCGGGATGCCTTGTTTGGCCAGGCTGTCCTCAAGCACCTGTTCCATTCCTAAACAACTCCTGCCCACCTTCCCAGAATGGATGCCTGAGATCCATACGAAGATGGCGAACCTTTACAGGGGATCCCATGCATCTAAGCTAGGGAGTCCCCATATGTGAGGACTTATTCCTGCTTGTTCCTGGAGATAGCACAGTTACTTACCTGTAACAGGTGATCTCTGGGAACAGCAGGAATTAGTCCTCACAACCCACCCACCTCCCCTAGGAGTTGTATCTTTTATCTATCTATCTTCCTGTCCTCTCTCTGTTGACTCAGCTATAAACTCGAAACTGAGGAGAGCTGTTCAGGAAGGCGGGAAGGCAGTGCGCATGTGCAGTGGGAGGTCCCAAAAGCTTCTATTCTAAGAAGCTGGGGAGCTTTCCCGCACGGGCTCCGTCGGTACCGACGTACCCATATGTGAGGACTAATTCCTGCTGTTCCCAGAGATCACCTGTTACAGGTAAGTAACTGTGCTTTCTTGGAACTCTGCCTCCTGGAGAGGAGGAGGGAGTATGCGGAGAGCGGGGGTAAGATTCCGGCAGCGGGGAGGAATGAATCGTACACAGTTCCAACAGGAAAAAGCAGCTATAGAGGGAATGGCAACCGAAGAAGGCTACAGCATGGATGAAGATTAGGCCAGACCGGGCTCCAAGTTTCCCTTAGGTCCCCAGGAGCCTATGGTCAGTTTAAAGATTGGGGACCAATATATGGACTTTATGGTGGATATGGTGGCAGAATATTCAGTAGTAGTAAAACCAGTGGCCCCTCTATCTTCTCGATCTACTACCATTGTCAGAGCTACGGGAGTTAGGGCCACAAAGCCTTTCTTGCAGAACCGCACTTGTGAACTAGGGGGACAGAAGATAATGCACCAATTCCTATACATACCCAAGTGCCCAATTCCCGTTTTGGGCCGAGATATGCTCGCCAAGCTCCAGGCGCAGATATCCTTTGTTGAAGGAGGAAAGATGGAAATGACTGTGAACTCGAAATCTGCTGGCCTGATGGTGCTGACTGTCCCCCGGGAAGAAGAATGGCGGTTCTATAGTGCATCTCCGACCAAGGCAGCCAGTTCCTGTATCCCCACCAGAATCTCAGCTCCGCCCGAGGTTTGGGCGGAGGATAATCCTCCTGGCCTAGCGAAGAATATAGCCCCTGTGCTTGTCACCCTCGAACCAGGAGTGGAACCAGTGCACGTGAGACAATATCCTCTCCCGCGACCGGCGATTTGAAGGAATTCACTGTCATCTAATGAAATTACTGAAGTACGGACTTCTCAGAGAGTGCCAATCGCCCTGGAATACCCCCCTCCTCCCAGTTAAGAAGCCTGGGACAGGTTACTACCGCCCAGTGCAGGACTTGAGATGAGTAAATAAAGCAGTTGAAACCATACATCCAGTAGTACCAAACCCATATACTCTCCTGGGACTGATTCCCGCTGAGGCTACTCACTTCACCGTCTTGGACTTAAAAGATGCCTTTTTCTGCATACCTTTAGCTCAACCAGTCAACTCCTGTTTGCATTTGAATGGGAGGACCCAACCACAGGAAGACGACGCCAACTTACCTGGACTCGATTACCCCAAGGATTCAAGAACTCACCTACTCTCTTCAGTGCTGCCCTAAATCAAGATCTGTCAAGTTATCCTGTGACTCCACGGGAGAGGGTTCTCCTTCAGTATGTGGATGACCTACTAGTAGCCACCAACTCCAAAATCAAATGCGTGCACGCCTCCAGTGATCTCTTGCACCTCCTGAACGAAGCTGGATACAAGGTCTCCAGAGCCAAGGCGCAGTTGTGTCAGACCGAAGTGAAATACCTGGGATTCCATCTGTCCAAAGGGATCTGGAGATTGGGATCAGAACGGAAGGAAGCAGTGTGTCGCATCCCTACCCCCACCACTAGGAAGCAGGTGAGGGCCTTCCTGGGAGCTGCAGGCTATTGTCAAATATGGATACCCAACTTTGCGCTGATGGCAAAGCCATTGTACCAGGCCACCAAAGGCACGGAGCGATCTCCCCTGGAATGGGGCCCAGAACAGGATACAGCATTCCGATCGTTGAAAGCAGCCTTGATGTCATCACCAGCCTTAGGCCTGCCAGATGTACAAAAACCATTTCGCCTCTATGTACATGAGTCAAGCGGAAATGCTTTGGGAGTATTGACTCAATCCCTTGGCAGCAACCTGTGGCTTACCTATCAAAGCAGCTGGACACCGTCGCAAAAGGATGGCTACCTTGCCTAAGAGCCATTGCAGCCACCGCTGTCTTGGCAGGTGAGGCCGATAAACTCACTCTAGGTCAGAATCTCCACATTACAGTACCACACTCTGTCCTAACTCTCATGGAGCACAAGGGAAACTACTGGCTCATGAATTCCCGGATGTTGAAGTATCAGAGTATGTTATGTGAAAATCCCCGATTACAGTTGATTGTCAGTCAAGCTTTGAACCCTGCCACACTGTTACCAACCGGTCCAGGCCCACCTGATCACGATTGCCTGGAAGTAATGGACACTGTATTCTCCAGTCGCCCTGATCTAACTGATATCCCATTAGAGAACCCTGAACAAACTTTCTTTGTGGATGGAAGTAGTCTTGTCCTCAATGGACAAAGATGTGCTGGCTATGCAGTGGTGACCCTGGACATGGTAGTAGAGTCATCAGCTTTGGCCCCGGGAACTTCAGCGCAGAGAGCTGAACTGATAGCCCTCAATAGGGCACTGATAATAGGGACAGGGCTCCGCTTAAATGTATACACAGATTCTAAATATGCTTTCACAACATTGCACGCACATGGAGCCCTGTACAAGGAACGTGAGTTAATAACCTCGGGAGGCAAGTCCATCAAGTACGGCCCTGAAATATTGACATTGTTAGATGCTGTATGGGCCCCCAAACAAGTTGCGGTAATGCACTGCCGAGGTCATCAGGTAGGAGAAGGAGAAGTCTCAAGAGGAAATAGATTTGCTGACACTGCGGCTCAAGAAACAGTCACCACACAACAAGCTGCTACCTCCAGTACTGCGGTCCAGGCAGCCATATTCCCAGTACCCCTCAATGCATGGGCCCCTCGATACACTTCCAAAGAGCTGGACTATTATTGCCAAACCGAAGGAGGAGTGTTATCAGAAACCGGGTGGATAGTGCTACCACCGCCAACAGGTAGTCTTCCTCCTGGCCCAACTGTGATCCCTGAAACGTTAGGTCCTGCCTTTGTCCAGGCTTTCCACCAAGCCACACATTATGGGAAAACTGCGATGGAAAAAGCGCTCAAAACTCACTTTTGCATCTCACTATTAGGACCCCTGACAGCCTCAGTAGCCCGAAGATGTTTAACCTGTGCCAAGAACAATACCCGGCAGGGTCCTAACCTACCCCCAAGAGTCCAGTCAGTAGGAGTCACCCCCATGGGAAATATCCAGGTGGACTTTGCAGAAATGCCACGAGCGAATGGATACCATTACCTGTTAGTCCTGGTTTGTACGTTCTCTGGATGGGTGGAGACTTTCCCCACCAGAACTGAGAAAGCCAGGGAAGTTACCAAAGTTCTACTCCATGAAATCCTTCCTCGGTTTGGTATACCATTAGTTATAGGATCAGACAATGGGCCCTCATTTGTATCCCAAGTAACCCAGCAACTGGCCCGAGCCCTATAAGTGCAGTGGAAGTTACACACAGCTTATAGACCCCAAAGTTCAGGAAATGTAGAGCGAATGAATCGGACCCTAAAGGCCCAGCTGTCCAAACTCTGTCAGGAAGCGCACCTGAAGTGACCCCAGGCTCTTCCTATAGCCCTTCTCAGGATACGTTCAGCCCTCACCAAGTCATTAGGTGTTTCCCCTTTTGAGGTCTTATATGAGCGACCTCCACCCATTGTTCAAGGGATAAATGGGGATATGAGTCAAATTGGGTCTGAAATCACCAGACAAGAACTAGTGGCTCTAGGTTCTGTTTTGCAGAGTCTCCATGCATGGGTACAAGATCAGCTGCCAATCAACCTGACCGAACCACTGCATGCCTATAAGCCTGGAACTTCGGTGTGGATCAAGGAGTGGAGGAACACACCGCTAGCACCTCACTGGAGAGGACCCTATGTCGTTATCTTGTCAACCCCTACAGTCGTCAAAGTTGCAGAACTGGAACCTTGGATCCATCACAGTCGAGTAAAACCAGCGGAGACCACCGAACTTCGTCCCTGGACTTCAACCACCCATCCAGCGTCACCATTGTGACTCACGCTGCGATGACAACCACAGCTGTGAAGAGTCTACAGCCCTACTCCTGCCACCATCCGGAAGCTGGCAGGTCTACGTACGGCGGAAGCTTGAGGAATCTGCAACCCTACTCCTGTCACCAACCGGAAGCTTGCAGGTCTACGTACGGTAGAAGCTGTGGAAACAGAGACTTACAGTAAAGACTTTGCAATTCCTAGACAAGTTCATTAAGACATTGTAATCATGTTTTCTTTATATGTTTATCTTGTGCTTGCGGTAGCCCTGGGGTCCCTTAAACTGACTTTTGCTTTACCTCCCTGTGCGGCCTGTATAGCCACTACCCGAGTCGGAACAAAAGTTACCCAAACTTTGCTCTATCACTCCTTTTACACCTGCACTGGCGTGACTAGCCGGTGTGTATATAATGGCACGGAATTAAGTATCTGTACCAAAGGCAACGTGAGAACTTGTTTTAACCCCTGACAGAACCCCTCATACCATGTTCTGGACTTGCGATGGAACAACGAGGATGGAGCCCTCCTGAATGCTACACGACAGCTCGCAGATCCCACCAGACCGGCCCCTCTTTACTTTGATGCCTGTGAGGCCATCAACAGAAATGGCTACTATAGCTGTGGATCTGTTGACAATGAGCGAATTTACTACCATGATGAGAAATACATGTGCCCCGAAGGAGCCTACAAGTGGGGAATATGTACCGGCACACGTGCCCCAACTACTTATGTCAAAGCATCTGAAGATGCCTACTTTTGCCCCAAGTGGGAGTGTGTCTACTATGCCACCTGGACTGATGGACCTCAGGGGCAAGACAGGGATCATCGCCGAGCTAATTTAGAGAGACTGCCATTGCTGACACCCCTTAAGTGTCTGAAAGGTACCTGTAATCCCGTGAAGCTCCTTGTGTTTAACCCTAGCCAATGGAAGCCAGGATATAGATTTGGCTTACGTATAGCGGGATGAGGAGTAGACCCTGGAACCTTCCTACATATACAACTTAACACCAAGACCCGCATTTCTTCCCCTTATCAAATCCACCGTACCTTCTATGAAGCTATGCAGACGGAGATAGAACTTCCTCAGACTGCGCAGAATTTCTTCATTGAGCTTGCTGGAGCTGTAGCCTCAAGTCTCCTCATTTCTAACTGTTTCTTCTGTGGCGGAACCAAGATGGGAGACCAATGGCCCTGGGAAGCAAGAGAACTTAACTACTCAGTCCCCTATAACCAGACTGCCCTGAACAAGACTGCTAGTGAATGGGTGTTGGCCAACACCATCGTCGGCCATCTCTGTTTCATCCGAATGGGACCACAGTTCACCATACCTGTGGGACAACTGATCTGCCTGAGCCAACAAATTTATAATGCCACCACAAAGAAGACATCCTGGTGGTCAGGTGTTAATGCTACAGAACCTTCCAACCCTTTGATCTCTTTCCCTCATCTAGCCAAGCTATGGACTAACCTCGCCCTGACTAACACTTGGGAAGGCCCTCCTGGGCTATATTGGATTTGTGGCGCTCGAGCATATGCTCGACTCCCTACCAACTGGGGAGGGGCATGTGTCTTGGGAACAATACGACCTTCATTCTTCCTTATCCCACTTTCACAAGGGGAGCAACTAGGCTTCCCCATCTACAATGGTCGATGGAAGCGCAGCACCCTCAAGATTGACAGTGGGATAAGTGGGAGGGTGACGAGTGGCCCCCTGAGCGAATTATCTCATATTATAGCCCAGCCACTTGGGCACAAGACGGGACCTGGGGATACCGTACTCCTGTTTATATGTTGAATCGTATTATACGCTTACAAGCTGTTGTAGAAATCATAACCAATGAAACCAGTAGAGCACTAACTCTTTTAGCAAAGCAGAGTACCCAAATGCGTACAGCTATTTACCAGAACCGCTTTAGCACTTGATTATTTACTAGTTTCTGAGGGTGGTGTGTGTGGTAAGTTTAATTTCACTAACTGTTTGCAAATTGATGATCAAGGTCAGGTCGTTGAAGAAATAGCTGACAATAAGCGCAGGCATGCATATGTACCAGTCCAGACGTGGGTGGCCTGGGTGGATTGAAGACTTTTATGTTTGCAGTTCTTGTAATGATAGCCATGTGCTTGCTTCTCCCATGTTTTCTGCCTCTTTGTGTGCGAATGTTTACCTCCATTATTGATAGTATGGTAGAACGTAAGGCAGCAGCCAGAGTGTTAGCCATCTGGCAGTATCAGGCTATACCCCAAGATGAGAGCATCAGTTTAACAAGAGTCTGTTATGTGATTAGTTTCTCACCCTCCTTTTAGTCGGGTTGAGAATAATCAAAGGGGGGAATGTGGTAGGCTATGGCCTGTAAACTAGGCCTAGATCCTAACCCCCACCTGAGAGTAGTGCTGAGAATAACCAGAGTTTGAGAAACTGCTTTAAACTGCTTTTGACTGCTTTTTAAACTGTTTTTGAAAAGTCTGTATAATTCCTCTATGCTGATGACAGACATGTTCCTTCATTCTCTGAGCTAGAAATGGCCTTGAAGTAGAAATGTATCTATGTCTAAGACTATGCCTTTGTTAGAACAGTTTGAGAAGGGGGAGCAAGGAGCTAGGCCCAGAGAGGGTCCCCAATTGGACAGGTGCAAGGGGCGTTGGGACCAATAGAAAGTTTGCCTGTATCAAACTGTGAAAATTGTATATAAGGAATTTGCTTCTGTACTCCATTGCTCAGTCACTTTTGGATGCACTCCTTGCCTGAGCCTGTGCACAATAAATTGGCTTGGAACCTGCAATTGACTCCTGGTTTTATTCATTGCGTGCACTTTGCTGCTTCAGTATTACATTTCTGCTTTGGTCTTCATACACATAATCAGATTTTTCTTTCTAGGATCAGAGTATAGCAAAAAGATGGCATCAAAACAAATGTATATAACTTTATAATCAGAGAGAGGTAACCTGTCTGGAGGGGCAGGTACAACCTTAAGCAAAGGCATAGAGGGGGGAGTAACCTGCACAGATTGGCAGGTGCAACTCAAGCTACGTTACTAGGCAGACTAGATGGGCCGTGCTGCTCTTTTTCTGCTATCATTTGCTACATTATGGGCCTGATATTCAGCGGCGGCAGCTAGCGCTTCTGAAGCACATAGCTGTCGCCACTGAACCTTAGCCCCAGATTTTCAATGCCGGGGCCATATCCAGCCACCGGCATTGAATTTCCAGGTCTGCCACACGGCACGGAAGCTAACCAGGCAGTGGCAATATTGAGCCACTGCCCAGTTAGCTCCCATGAGTAAAGATAGACCAGCTTTTCCCGCACTTCTTTACCCGTGGATTGCTAACCGGGCAGTGGTTCATATCGTCATTGCTCGGTTAGTGAAGGATGCTGCCTTCACTCCGCTCCGGAACACCTCAATACTACACGATTAGCATCGGGGTGTGTAACAGTGGAACCTGTGGATATTCAGTGTTAGTGCTGTTGAATATTCCTCTTAAGTGGCATTTACATGCTTTACAGGTCTGTAAACTGTGTGAATGCCTTAGAAACATAGGGCCCGATACTCAATGTTTAAACTGTTGCTTGCTCTGTTTCAGATATGCCTACCCCAGAGTCCCTGAGCCGACGGAGCTCAAGCCGTCATTATGGAGTACACGAGTTATCAGCCTGCGAGCAGCTAATTGTAGAGCTAGTAAGGCATGATGATAGCTGGCCCTTCATGAAACTGGTTTCCAAACTCCAGGTATGGAAGGAGAATGTGGTCATTGTGACAGTTTCTGCTACATAAGTAGTTTGAAGATGCTTAGTAATTCAATGGCTTATTGTCTTTTTCAGCTAATGTGAGCAGTAATTTGGAATTTGCATTACTGTGTAAAGCTTCTGACAATTATGATGCCCAAATAGATTTATTTGGATCATTTCAATTAGCATGGCCTTATACTTTACATTTTTTTTTGGCACCTCTGGTTCTATAATTCAATTCCTAGGATTCACTTTCTTCATTTATGCTGATGATATCCAACTGTTATCTGTTTTAGACTCTCTCTTTCATTCAAATTAATGTTCCATATCGTCCTGTTAGACCAGTCCAGACAAGTGGGTTGTGTGTCTCTCTACTAACAGATGTGGAGAGAGGAAACTCCCAGAGACTTCTTTATGACATCATGCTATATCGGCCAGTACTTCTAGAGGGGAGCCTTCAGTAATTCTCTTTCTCCAGCAGATGGTGGATGCAAGTTTTTTAGCTCTCTGATAATCTGAGAGAATACAAGGAAAAATTGAGAGGAAAGATTGATTTCGCTCAGCAATTATCCTTGGGCGAATGGCTAACTAGAGCGTGATGTGGGAGGCTCCATTAGGGTCACTCTTAAAAAGATGCTCTCTTCAGATGCCATAGGAGGAGGGAAGTTGATTTAGCTCCTTCCCTTATCTTGTTAAAGACATGTTGAGCAGCCTGAAGATTGGGAAAGGAGTTTTGGAAGGATTCTTCAAACCTCATACAATCTCAGTGCCCCCTCCCTCCTCCTTCCCTCTGCTCTCCCCGAAAATTTGAAGAAGGCTCTTCAGAGGTATGTGGCTGCACATCTGTTGACAGGGAAGTAGCACTCAGTCCAGCATGTCTTATCTCCCCAGGGTTCCCTGGCAATGAGTACCCAAAGGCTAAATCTGATTGTCTATCTTGTCTGTAGGGGCTCCTGACTTTGATGCTGGGCCACTTGGTCGGGTTTGGTGCCGCTCAGGGCATTCATTAGTTTGGCGCCATTGTTTCCTGCCTTGCCTTACTGCTGGTGCAGATTGTTTAGACTTCCCCAGGTTCACGCAGGTGGTGCATAGGGTCTTTTGTGTGGCTCTTGTGCGTGCAGCTGTCCATGTGGTTTCTGCACACTCTGCTCTGATCCATGCGTCACTAGCATGTGCAGCCCTGTCCACACAGACTTGGCACAATGCACCACCTTAGTGCGCCTTCAGACTGTGTTGCCTGACTGCTGGTGAGCAGTGGAGGTTCTTATGCCACCTTCGAAGAAGCACTGCCTAGTCTTCGGAAAGTCTCATTCCAAGTCATACTGCTAGACCAGTCCAGACAAATGGGTTATGCACCCCTGCCAGCAGATCTTGGAAACAGAGAATTCTACCAGAGCTCTGATAGGCTGGAGCCTGGTGATATAATCCTACCCCTAGGGGTCTCCCTCAGTTTTTCTCTTTCTCCAGCAGATCTGGATGCTTTGTTTTTTTGCTCCTTCAAAAAAATTTAAAATGCTTTATTTCTTTGAGATTTCTTTTGGAGAGATTATCCCCTGTAGTTGCCAGTGTACTTATCTGAGCACCAGGGTGTTTCCAGCTGAGCTCCTGTGGCCTGTCACAGTAGAGATCGCTGATGTGAAGACTCCCCAGCACTAGTCAAGAGGACTATTTAGCTGGATGGTAAGCCTCCTAAAATCCAGTCCCTGGGGCTGATTTTAGTGGTGAGGCAGCTGGCAGTGGTCTGAGCAGCGGTCCGTGGCTTCTCTGCACTTTCGGTACTGTGAGTACAGCACCTGTCTTTCTCCCACTGATGTCTGCAGCTCTGTGGTGACTCGATTTATTTTTATTTATTTTTCAGCGATTTTAGGCATTTTTCTCATGCCTGCAAACCTCCCACCTTGTCCTTAGACTTTTTAAGTTAATTCCTTAGCTTTTGGGGGTTTTAATTCACTCTTTTTGAGGTTTATTTTTGCCAGCGGCCATTTTGAATAGCTAATGAGCCCCGGTTTTTGGCGGGAAGCCAGATTCCTTCTCTACTTGCTTTCTAGCAGCTCTATTGCTGTTTGTTTTTCCACAGCACTTGATAGCTGTGAGTTGTGGAGGGGTTCTTTTCTCTCTGCCTATGTATTAACATAATAAGTAAAAAGTAGGGAAGGCATGAATAGAGAACAGGATGCAATTCAGGGACAAAGTCTCTGGCTGTTCCTGCGGGGCAGAGTTATTTTTTTTTTAGTTCTCACTATGCCTTATTCAGGTCTACGCTGCATAGGCTGTCAGAAGAAACACAAGGACCTCAAGAATCAGCTGTGCTCTTCCCCCAGCGCCTTGATTCCCCAGATAAACTTGGGAACTCCTGAGCCTGGCTTCAGTGGAGCTCCCGATTGGCTTTACGCAGCGCTGAGTCTTTGCCACGGGGGCTTGGACATCCCCAGGAAGTTCAGGTATCATTTTCTGAAAGAAACCTGTAAGTAAACTGTTTTTCTTACTTGCCTCAGCTGCCCTGGGTTGATTTCAACTGCATCCGCACAGGCTGCCTCTGAGTTTTGGAGTTCCTACTTTAAATTTTTAATCACAATCTGCAGCCGGGTTACTTTGTACGTCTTACTGGAATATTGTACCTGTCTTATTCAATATACCATTTGATTGGACTTTTAAGTCAGTGTTTTGGATCCTGACTGTTTTGGGCTCTGCCTAAAAAAAGCTTAATCACTGTAATCTTCAGTACAGCTGGGTTTGGGCTTCTCCATCCCTCCCCAGAAACACCTTTCAGCCCCTGCCATGAGGGTCTGAGTGGCTGCGGAGGGATCAAACTCTAATTTCCATACTTTCAGTCACTGTAATTGCCTTACCCTGACTTTGAAAGTTTCTCTGTACCAGCACAGTGAATGACTGACAGTTTCCTTCTCAGCTCAGTGAATACCTGACAGTTTTTCTGTGCCAGCGGCCGTTTTGTTTTTCTCTTCAGTGTTTCTTTTTGGAGGGAACAGCTCTGGACAGCCATTTCCACACATTTAAACATGCTGTGGAAGCACGGGGAGTTTCAAAATCCTTGTCTTTGAAGAGTCTTCTGTTTCCCTGAGCCTACCTTGCTTTTTGTTTTAAACACTAAGAACAAAAAAAAAAAAAAAAGGAGAAAAAGTGGTTTAAGTCTCTGCAATGCTTGTTTCTCTGGCTGTATTATATGTGATATGTAATAAGCAAAAGGGGAAATGAATAGATTGCTTGTGTTCCACCTGCACGCTGCATCCGGGAGACTCTTCCCCCATTCCCACTGCGCTGCTAGATGGGATTATCAGCACCTTATCTCCTCCCTCCTCAGAGCCCCTGCTGCAGGATCTTCCTACAGGAAAGGACTCAGTCAGCTCCCATTTCGCTTCCACGGCCGCTGGAAGCCACAGCAGCCTTGACTGACAGTGCGTTCCTCGCACTCTTCCATCTGGCATGACACCTGTGGCGTTTGGAGTCTTTTGGTATATCTCCTACACCCGCCCAGTAGCAGGCAAGGATAAGGCGTGGTCTCGCAAGCGGTCCCATAAGTCCTCAGACCTTAGAGCAGTACGTCCTCCTAGGAGCGTTGCATGTGCCTTGCGGGGTACTATGGATATTCAAGAAGACTTTAAATCTTCGGAGGTCAGCCCTGACTCATTGGAGTAAGGAGATGGGGAATATTCTCCGTCTGTTTCTTCGCTGACAGTTCTCAGCCTTTTTCGGAAAGAGGAGTTGCCGGCTCTAATCACACAGGTGATGGAGTCGCTGCTCCTAACCGACACGCCTGATCCTCAGGGTTCTCAAATCCGGTTGCAGCCGGATCCCATTTTTCAGGGCATTCGTACGGCACGCGGTATTGGTCAGTTATATCCTTGGTCTCCCTCTGACTTGGACCGTTGGCTGACATACCCGACAGTTGATGCATTATGACCAGGGTCACCAGGCATACCACACTTCCGGTTGAGGGCAGAGCGGCACTCCGCGACCAGCAAGACCTAAAGAGTTGGGAGTCTGCTAAAGACGGGTTTTTTCTTCGCCCGCTATTTCCTTCATGCCGGGGTGTGCGGAGGTCTAACAGCTCGGGCCTCCCTTCGATGGATTCAGCAGCTTCCAGGTGTTCCCGAGTTGGTTCATTTAGAATCCATCGCTGCATTCCGGGCAGAGGCCTTCAGTGATCTCTTGCGGCTGTCAGCTCGCTTCCTAGCACCGGTGTCGGTAGCTCGGAGATGGCTCTGCCTGCGTCAATGGGCAGCGGATGTTGCTTCGTTTAAAGGCTCCAGCGTTTAGATGCCATTTGTCCCGGTCCACCGTTGGAAGGAGGACTTGGCCGTTACTCTGTCTATTTTGGGATGCTTCAGGTCCTGGATTTTCTAGGAGCTTGGTTCGACACTCGTCGGGGACGGGTGTTTCTACCTCAGGAACGCTTTCAGAAGATCTCTCTTCAGCTCCGCTGCTGCTTGGATCAAGCGGCACCTCGGACTTGGGGCTACCTTCAACTCTTGGGGTCCATAGCAGCAACGATAGCCCTCGTTCTGTGGGCGAGAGCGCACATGCGCTGCTTGCAGACGGCGCTTCTATCTCGTTGGTCGCTGGTATCGGAGAGTTATCGAATCCGGTTGCCTCTGCTTCCGCCAGTGCGCCGCAGCCTCCGCTGGTGGCGTCAGGCACACAATCTTCTACGGGGGGGTCCCTCTGGAGTCTCTACGCTGGATCTTGGTGATGCCAGTCGCCAACCTCTCCAGTTGGGGAGCGCATTGCGGCTTGGCCTCGGCGCAGGGGAGTTGGTCACCTCGCGAAGCCCAATGGTCTATCAATCGTCTCGAGACGCGGAAAGTGCTCTTAGCCCTTCTTCAGTTTCAGCCTCTTCTGCGGCGACGTGCGGTTCGGATCCTGTCCGACGCCATGACAGTTGCTTACCTAAGCCGCCTAGGTGGCGCGAAATGTCTGGGTGTCTCACAGGAAAGGCGTTTGCTCCTCCCGTGGGCGGAGAAACATCTTCAGGCTATCGGCGCAGCACATCGCAGGCGTGGACAATGTGAAAGCCGATTTTCTCAGCCGGCACTCTCTGGAGCCCGGGGACTGGGCTCTGCAGCCGGATGCGTTCCGGTCCATTGTTCACCTGTGGGGACTACCGACCATGGATCTAATAGCTACGGTGCAGACTGCCAAGGCTTCGCTGTACTTCAGCCATTGGGGGGGACAAGGGAGCGCACGGCATAGATGCTCTCTCTCAGCCGTGGCCGACTCATCTTCTCCTGTATGTTTTCCCTCCCTGGTCCATGATATGCATGGTTCTCCAGCGGATCCGAGACCATTGCGGCCCAGTGCTCCTGCTGGCTCCGAATTGGCCTCGAGGACTATGGTATGCGGATCTCTTCCGTCTGTCTCTGGCGTCGCCGCTCCGCCTCGAGGCGTTTCTCGGCCTTCTGATTCAGGGACCAGTGCAGATGGAAGACCCGGCTCCTTACTCGCTTACGGCCTGGCTATTGTATGCCGCCGGTTTGCTCGCTAAGGCTATTCGCCTAGCGTGGTCGTGACGCTTCTCATGGCGCAGCGGTCTACCACGTCGCTGGCTTACGCTCGGGTTTGGTGTCTCTTGACGGTTGGTGTTCGCGAAATAACCTCTCTACCTGGCGTTGCGGTGTGCCGGACATCCTGTCCTTTTTACAGGCCGGAGTGGATAAGGGATTAGTGCTCGGTTCCTTGCGAGTACAAGTGGCCGCTTTTAACTTGTTTTCGGGGTCCTATAGCAGGGCGATCGATAGCTTCGCATTCGGACGTGTCTCGGTTCCTCCGCGGAGTTAGGGCCTTCCGGCCTCCTCTACGTTCGCCTGTACCGGCGTGGGCTCTCGCACTTGTCCTCTGTGCCCTCGTTGCTCCTCCCTTTGAGTCTCTGAGGGCCTGTTCTCTTAAAGGTTTGACTCTGAAGGCAGTCTTCTTGGTGGCCATAGCTTCGGCACGCCGTATTTCTGAGCTCCAGGCTCTCTCGTGTCGAGATCCCTATCTCTCGTTTTCCTCAGAAGGCGTTTCTCTGCGAACTGTCCCTTCCTTTTTGCCCAAAGTGCTGACGCCGTTCACTGTTAACCAGCCTCTTTTCTTTCCGTCTTTTCCAAAGGTGCAGTGTGACAGTGGTCGGTCTCCGTTGCGGACGGTGGACCTTAAGAAGGTTCTTTTTCGGTATCTGAGGGTCACGAAACCCTTCCGTATGGCTGTTCCTCTCTTGTCTTGTTCGCGGGTCCTCGTCGGGGATCCGAAGCCTCCAAATCTACCATTTCTAGATGGGTTAGGGAGGCCATTGAGGCGGCGTACCTTCTTCTGGGAGAGCCAGCTCCACCAGGACTCTGTGCTCACTCCACTCGGGCGCGAGCGGCTTCGTGGGCCGGGAGGTCTCATGTGGCCCCTCTCGATATTTGCCGGGCGGCGCCTTGGTCGTCGCTGTCCACCTTTGTCGGTCATTATAGGTTGGATGTTCATGCCCGTCAGGAGGTCCGTTTTGGAGCTGCTGAGCTGTCGGCGGCTTTGCCCCCCCTTGAAAGCAGTAGCTTGGGTATTGCCCGTTTGTCTGGACTGGTCTAGCAGTATGACTTGGAAGGAGAAATTTCACTTACCGTTAATTTCCTTTCCTGGAATACTGCTAGACCAGTCCAGGACCCGCCCTGCTGTCTGTTGGAGTGCCGCTGGTGCGGTGCAGCCGCCGACCGTGGTTCTTCTCTTTCCCTGTATGCCTCGCCATGGGCAGTCCATGGGTTCATAGGTGGATACTGTTTTCAGCTCTAGGGAGTTCTTCGGCTCCCTTGTATATAGTTCACTTGAGACCCTCTGGGGTGGTGATACAGTTCATGTTGCATTAGCTTGTAGACGTTACTGAGGGAGACCCCTAGGGGTAGGATTATATCACCAGGCTCCAGCCTATCAGAGCTCTGGTAGAATTCTCTGTCTCCAAGATCTGCTGGCAGGGGTGCATAACCCGTTTGTCTGGACTGGTCTAGCAGTATTCCAGGAAAGGAAATTAACGGTAAGTGAAATTTCTCCTTACTGGATTCCGGTATCTGCTCAGCTTGTGTATGAAGGCTTTGGATGCACCCTTAGACGGCCCGTCTACCTTCGCAGCAGGGAGAAGCAAGTTTTTCATCCTTAACATCTTTGCAGCCATTAGCAACAGACATGGCCCTGAAGAAGGATGATCATCAGGCCTACTGGCACTTTCTTTGCTGGATGCTCCCCTTTGAGAGAGGGGTCGTCATCTGCTGCTCCCCCCCCCCCCCCCACCAGTTGCCCGGGCCATCTTGCCATTGGAGAATACCCGGATTCTGGATTGTCCTCCCCAGAGCTCTTTTCCTTTCTGCAGCAAGCTTGGTCTTTCTGGCATGGCAACATGGACCCTGGAGCCTCTGGCTCCTCTTGTTCTCTTTCTGCCTGCTCGGAGAAGGGGGATAGTGGGTGAAAGTGAATGCTGTCACGCCACCACCACTCGCCTCTAGGTTAGAGGGGCGTGGATTATTGAAGGAACTTTCTGCTGTATGCTTTTTCAGCTTTTTTTAAAACTATTTCCCTGCAGTGCCCTCTGGGAAATGTAGTCCTTATTCAGCTGTATGAGTGCACCATGCAGAAAGCTGTAGTCAGGCTCAAGTAGGTAAGGCAAATGACAGAAATTTATTATTTTTATATACACAATGGTTTGACCACACATAGGATTGTTGGCTCAGGACTCTTTGAAGCAAAAATTGTCCAAAACATATTCAACTACAAAATGCAGTTTTAAAGGTTCTTTCTATTTCAGGATACACAGTCTTTACCAGCAAGCCTAATTGTATTCCCTTCTTAGCTTTGCTGGCTAAAGCACCAAACAAAAAGCACATTTAAAGTCTGTGGTAAACTTCCCCTTTATAAACACATGGGATCTCAGCCACCCTGCTTGTGGTATAAGGGTACCTTTTTCCTGGGAGACCTTCTTTCAGGACTGGCTTCCTTTTTCTACGTTCCCCAGGTTTATAGCTTGGCACAAGGAACAGTCCATGGGAGCATCTTCCTCAATCAGCTTCACCTCAGGCTCTCCCAGCTGCATAGGCTCTGACTCCCCGTCCTGCTCAGCTAACAGCCTCCTGGAGGATCTTGGAGTCTCTCTTGTTTCTGGCTCCAAACTGTCCTGCAGCCGTGCTACATGCCAAATAGCACTCTCTCCAGCTGGAAGCTCCGTTCCTCTGCTCTGCTCAGCCTGGCTTCCTGCTTCTCCTCTCCTCCCTCCTACTAAATCATACTCTGCTCTGGGTTTATACTTACAGGGCTCTAGCTCCAACCCCACCCTACTCAGGTGATGGCAATCAGCCTGACTCCGGGCACCTGAGTGCTTGAAGCATTCACTGCCTAAAGGGTTCTGAGCCTTGTATCCTCTCCCCTTCATTCCACTAGGGGGAGCCTGAAATGTTTTCCACGTGGAAGTTTTCTGATCCCTAGAGGTGTTTATGGCTTTCCTACCCTGTCTGGGTAAAAGGGGGGCCTTTACTAGGGTGAATTCCCTGTCTCTTTGTCCTCCCCTGGACTCTGGATAGGCCTCCTTGCCACAATGCACAGGTTACAATGATTAGGAAGCAGACCACCATTTCCAGTGGAGGATGGAACAGCCCTGAAGGACTGGATCATAAGGTGGACATTATCTTGAAGAATCCATTTATAGCCTCTGCTGTTACCCTTCAGTTGGTGATAGGTGCAGGTCTGATGACTCGAGCTCTACTCCAGTGTATTCAGTCCCTTGTGCCAGAGGATATTAGACCCCTCTTGAAGTCAGCTACAGTCTTTTTGTCAAACATTAGGTATGATTTCATCCATTTGGTAGCTAAAGACATTGCACTGTTGACTGGCGCCTTGTTGGATATGGCTCTGTCATTGGGCATTGGATTTGTCCTCCAAATTCAGATTGATTCCGGCTCACCTTCAAAAGGAGGCTCATGTTTGTGGAAGACTTGGAGAAGCTGGTTAAGGTCTTGGGTGAGTCCAAACCTCATCGCCTCCCGGAGGCTAGGCCAAAACGACCTGGGAGTTGTACGGACGCATTGTCTTCTGCAGAAGTCTGTGTTCCTCACTCTTGCTATTCAAACTCCCATGAATCGTGGGACTTCGTTCTCCTCTTCTGGGTTTCGGTTTCTGACTCTGCCCTTTTGTGAACCACTAGGTTCCTGGGACTACAACACCCCCAGAGATGTCTCCTCCCATCAGGCATAATGAATGCTTGGGGGCCAATCCTGGGACTCTCCCAGTGGGTGGTAGGCTCTGCCTTTTCTTCCAGGAGTGGGCCCGACAACATTCAGCTTAGCTGTGTTCTGGAATGCAGAGAGCCTATTCCAGATGCTGTCATTGTCTCTCCTTTCAGCTCCGTGGCCCAAGAGAGCTGCAGTTCAGTTTGCTCTGGACAGACTTCTCCATCTACAGATGATAGTCTCAGTTCCCATGGCTGACTAGTTTGTAGTGCCGAGAGTTCTTTTCAGCCAGTCCTCAAATCAAGGGAGTCAGCGCTCACCTGTGCACCCTTCACTTCCGTGTGGAGACCCTACACAGTCACTGATTCATGCGGTGTGCTGTGGCGAGTTCCTTGCGTCTCTGGACTTAGCCAAGGCTTACTTCTACATCCCTATTTGGAGGATCTACAGCACTTTCTTTATTTTCCGTTTGCTATTCTCCCCTTTGGGCTCTCTACCACCCCAAAGACACAGAAAGTGATGGTGGTGGCCTATAACTGCATTCAAAGAAAGCCCGACACCAGATTACGGAGGAGCCAGCATCAAAACACCCTCTCAATCGCCAATATCAAGACCAGCACCTCACAAACAGCAATCCAGAGAGTGTTCGAATTCTACAGCCCACATCTTTGGAACTCACTCCCTACCCACCTAAGATCTATCACAGATACAGCCGACTTCCGAAAATAATTGAAGACTCACCTATTCACTGAACACTATGCAAAAGATCAAACCCACAAAATTAAAGACAGTGAATAACTTCAGCCACACAATCTCAACAACCTCAAACCTAGTACAAATCGCTACCTTGTAAATAGTTATACAGTGTTGCTCAGTCAACAAGCCATAGTTACTGTTTGTTGTAAATATTACAAAGAACCTGGTTCTTGTAAAACCTTGAGTTCAATGTAAACCGTCTTGACAAAAATGAAAGGCAGTATATAAACAATGTCAAATAAATAAAATTAATTCATTCTCCTGCTCCTCACTACCATTCCTCTCTTATCTCTCCCTACACCCCTCCTCAGAATCTCCGCTCTTCTGACAGATCACTTCTATCTGTGCCTATTTCTTCCACTGTCAACTCCAGACTCCGATCTTTCTACTGTGTTGCATCTTATGCTTGGAACAAACTACCTGAGTTGGTACGTCAGGCTCCATCTCTGGCCCTTTTCAAATCCAGGCTAAAAACTCATCTCTTCGAGGCTGTTTTTGGATCTTGATCTGCTTAGTCTCCTGCTCCCCAACTACGTGTTTCCTTATCATTCTTCTAGACATATCCTAATCTCCAGTTGTTGCTGTGTTGACCAGATTGTAACTTTTGAGCAGGGATGGTCTCTTACATATTTCTATACAGTGCTGCATATGTCTTATAGTGCTATACAAATAAGTAGTAGCAGTGATGATGGCCAACTATACTGTGATACCAGGGGATCTGTGTACACCATATCTGGAGAACTGGCTCATTCAGGCCAAGTCACAGTCCAAAGCACACAGGCTTCGGCCTGGGTGATGCAGTTCCTAGAGAGTCTCAGTTGGGTGATAAATCGAGGAGAGTCACTTGGTGCCTTCCCAATTACTGGAAAAGCTGGGCGCATCTTTCGATACTCGAATTGGTAGAGTCTTCCTGCCCAAAGAGGATGAACAAGTTGTTGACCCAGTTTTCACCCTTCCAATCTCAGCAGGCTCCCAGAGTTGGGGACTGTCATCAGCTTCTCGGCTTGATGGCAACGGCGATCGACATGGTGCATTGCGCACAAACTTGTATGAGGCTGCTTCAGACGTCCCTGCTTTCTAGGTAATCACCCAACTCTAAGGCATTAGAGGTCAGGCTGCCCCTTCCGTCAGAGATTGGTGGCAGCAGTTGAAAAAGGGCATGCCATTAGACGATCACTCATGACTTCTGTCAACGGATGCCATTCTGTTTGGCTAGGGAGCTCATTGCAAGACCCGAACAACCCAGAGCCATTGGAATAGCTGTGAATTGACATAGCCCATCAACCGCCTCAAGGTGAGGGCTATTTGGTTGGCCCTTCTGCACTTCCGGACTTTGGTCAAGGGCAAAGCAGTCCAGGTCTACTCGGGGCTTGTTGTCAGTAGCAAATATATAATAAATATTGATTACGCAATGGTTCTAGGAGTATTGCTACTTCCCTGTTTTTGCCCAAGATTCTATGGGCCTGCTTGCAAATGAACCACATGAGAGAGAGAGAGAGAACTAATCCTGTCTCTATATATAAATTAGACTTTATTGCTGATAGAAAAATAATGCAGATATAGAATAAATTAGAATTAAAAGGTAGCAAGTTACAGTATGTAGCCCTATGATTACAATTACGCAAAGATCATAAATCATTGTTTTAGCAACTGAAGTCACTGATTCGCTCTGCACTTTGGAAGAATAAATAGCTGTCTCGCTAATATTACCCACCCTCAGGATAAATTGTAAAGCCAATACCTCGGTGCTCTGCCGGGAGGATAATTGTGGCTGGGTCCGAGAAGTCTTCTGGAACAGCAAAGAGTCCAAGGGTGGCAGTCATCCAACGCAGGCTGCAGTTGGTCTGGGCGAGCCACGTGATAACCCAGAGTTTCAGGTCTGTGGGAGAGACTTATTCCTTCCCGAGGTTGGTCCTTGTCCTCGCACACTGTCTGACTTTCCAGCTGGAGACAGGCAGGCAGTAGGGCTGAAGAATGCAAAATGCAGTGTGTGGCAGAGAGCAAAAAGAGCCCAAAGTGAGTCTAAAGCGAGACCAAAAGAAGTGCAAAAGAGTACCAAAGTGTGTCTGCATCCCTCCATGCCCAGTGTATAATTCCTTGTCCTGAATTTCTCATCACAGCACGAGGATTGGCTGGTCTCAGATACTGTGTGACATCTTCAGTGAATCAGGTAACAGGTGTCAGGTGGTCCTTCTCCAAACAGAAGTCCATGGTGAGAGAAGATGCTAATATGCAGGTTCATACATTGTTGCAAATGCAGGACCAGCCTGAAGATGAGAAACAGCCTCTGCAGAGAGTTCTCTTGCACGTACTGTAGCCATGGCTTGCAAACAATGGCTTTGCTGTATGGTACAAAACTTTGGCAGAATCACTTGATCAGCAGGTTTAAAGCTTGAATACAGCAGAAATTACCTGTACCAGGAATCCATCTTGGATTCAGGCTTTGGTTCAGGCTTTTGGTGTCTGAGCAGGCCACAGTGGTTCAGAACAGGCCCCAGGTACCAGCCTTACATCTCCCCACTCTTTTAAGATGGCATAGCTACAAGGGAGCATGTTGTTGTTGTTGTTAACTGCCGTCGAGTCGGAGTCGACTCATGGCGACCCTCTGGATAACTTTCCTAAATTGTGTTCGGTCTTCAGTCAGGCGCCTCATTGTTGACAGACTGGTACCCATAGCTGCTGTTATTGTATTGATCCATCTCATTGCTGGCCTTCCTCTTTTGCGTTGACCTTCTATATTGCCAAGCATGATGTCTTTCTCTAATGATCTCTCAATTCGCATGATGTGTCCAAAGTATGAAAGTCAAAGTCTTGTCATCTGAGCTTCTAAAGAAAGCTTAGGTTTGATCTCCTCTAGTACTGACTGGTTTGTTCTTCGGGCAGTCCATGGTATACACAGTATTCGCCGCCAGCACCATAATTCAAAGGCATCAATTTTCTTCCTGTCTATCTTTTTCACTGTCCAGCTTTCACATCCATATGATGTTATTGAAAATACCATGGCTTGAACAAGTCAAATCTTTGTATGGAGAGAGACATCTCTGCTCTTGAGAATCTTATCTAGGTCTTTCATAGCCATTCTGCCAAGAGCAATACGTCATCTGATTTCTTGACTGCTTGTTGCTTCTTTATTGATAGTTGATCCAAGTAGGTTAAAGTTGTTCACGATATCAATTTCTTCTCCTTCAACGATGAACCTGTTGATTATGTCAGTTGTCATGATCTTTGTCGTCTTTACATTAAGTTACAGGCCCATTTTGAGACTATGTTCTTTGATTGTGAGAAGCAAATGTTTCAGATTATCTTCACTTTTAGCCAGTAATGTATCATCTGCATAGCGAAGGTTGTTGATGAGTCTTCCACCAATCTTCACACCTCTGTTGTCTTCATACAATCCTGCTTATCTGATGATTTGTTCTGCGTATAAATTAAACAGGTAGGGGGAAAGTATGCAGCCTTGTCTTACACCTTTGCTTATTTTAAACCATTCTGTTTCTCCTTGTTCCGTTCAAACTGTTGCTTCTTGATCAATGTACAGATTGTGCAAGAGTACGATCAGGTGTTCTGGTATACCCATGCTTCTTAATGTGGCCCAGAGTTTCTCATGGTTTACACAGTCAAAAGCTTTGCTATAGTCGATAAAGCAAAAATAGATATCCTTTTGGTATTCTTTAGTCTTTTCAAGGATCCATCTCACATCCGCAATGATGTGTCTCATTCCTCGCCCTTTCCTGAACCCTGCTTGCACTTCAGGTAGTTCTTGTTCCAGGTATGGTTGTAGTCTCTCTTGAATAATCTTCAGTAGAATCTTGCTGGCATGTGGGATCAGAGCGATTGTGTGACAATTTCCACAGTCAGTTGGATCACCTTTCTTTAGTATTGGTATAAACACAAATCTTTTCCAGTCACTTGGCCATGATGTTGTCTTCCATATTTCTTGGCAGAGCCTTGTAAGTACGGTAACAGCTGCATCAGATTGCTGTAATACTTCTATGGGAATGCTATCAATGCCTGGTGCTTTGTTCTTTGATAAGGCTTTCAATGCTGCTTCAACTTCTTCTTTTATCACCAATGGTTCCTGATCATAAGGTACAGATTGAAAAGGCTGTTGGTCCACTTGATCTTTATCATATAAAAACTGTGTATATTCCTTCCACTTTTTCTTGATCTTCTCAGCATCATT
Source organism: Ichthyophis bannanicus (assembly GCA_033557465.1). Classification (NCBI taxonomy): domain Eukaryota; kingdom Metazoa; phylum Chordata; class Amphibia; order Gymnophiona; family Ichthyophiidae; genus Ichthyophis; species Ichthyophis bannanicus. The sequence continues at coordinate 215,382,504 of CM066037.1, forward strand.
CAACATAGAGCAATGCACCAAGGCAACAGTAGGCAGGGCCTACAATTTCTGCGCACCAAGGTACTGGAACAGCCTCCCTCACAGCATCCGATCAATCCAGGACTTATTTCAGTTCAGAAAGGCCTTAAAACTTCACCTCTTCCTCCAGTTTTACCCAGAAGCCAATGTGGACGCTGCACCATCCTCACAAGCCTCTCAGAACCCCCTTGACTGAAGTCAAAAGAGTTCCCAATTATGTCTTAAATTGTAAATAGTTACCCTGTTATCCAAGTTGCATTACCTGTTCAACTGTAAACACAAAGTACCATCGGAAATGTGTATTTTATTGTTCATTGTAAACCGCACTGATGCTGAATAGCGCGGTATAAAAGAGACTCTAATAAATAAATAAAATAACCTTGAGCATCTTGTAACATTCCAATTCGAGGCTGGAACCTTTTCTTTAACTCTCGTAGCTTTAGGAAAGCCAATCTTGTTCTTCCTCTAATAGTTTCTGCTTCTATTTTCTTGCATGCGTCATTGTAGTACTTTTCCTTGTCCTGTCTTGCTGCATGTTGGAAATCTCAGTTGAGTTCTGTGATTGTCTTTTTCTCCTTTGGCTTTAGCTTCTCTGCGTTTCTGGGCAATTTTCAGAGTTTCTTCCGTCATTCATTTTGGCCGTTTTTTCTTTTTCACCTTTTGTAGAGACTTCTCGCTTTCTTCCAACACAACCTTCTTGATGTCCTTCCATAACTCTTCTGGAGCTCTGTCATTTGTATCTAAAGCAGCAAATCGATTTTGCAGGCAGTCTTTAAATTCCGGTGGTATATTCACAAGGTCATATTTTACTGTACTCATGAGTGGTTTGCTCTTTTTCAACTTTAGCTTGAGTTTGCATACTAGTAGTTGATGATCTGAACCACAGTCAGCTCCAGGTTTTGTCTTTGTTGATGTTATAGAGCTTTTCCATCGTTGACTTCCACAGATGTAGTCAATTTGATTTTTATACAATCCATTGGGTGAAGTCCATGTGTACAGTCGCCGCTTGTGTTGCTGGAAGAAGTTGTTTGAGATGAATAGATCGTTGGTCTTGCAGAATTCTATCAGTCATTCTCCAGCTTCATTTCTGATACCAAGTCCATATTTTCCAACTACTTTGTCGTCTTCTTCTTTGTTGCCAACTTTTGTGTTCCAGTCACCCATGACTATCAGGATATCCTGTTTGCATGTTCTGTCAATTTCAGCTTGTATTTGTTCATAGAACTCTTCAATTTCATTCTCTTCTGCAGCTATTGTTGGGGCATATACTTGAATTATAGTTGTGTTGATAAGCATTCCTCGTAGACGAATAGAGATTAAGCGTTCGCTGACTGCATTGTATTTGATTACAGTTCTTGCAAGTTTCTTCTTTATTATAAATGCAACACCATTTCTTCTTTGTCTTTCATTTCCAGCATAGTAGACCATGTGATCATCTGATGCAAAGTGCCCAATGCCAGTCCATTTCAGTTCGCTGACACCCAACAGATCAAGTTGTACACGTTCCATTTCATTCTTGACCACCTCCAACTTCCCTTGGTTCATGCTTTGTACATTCTATGTTCCAATGTGTAAGACATCTTTACAGCTTCTGACTCGCATTTCATGCGCAGCTACATCAGCAGTCAGACGTCCCGAGGGCTTTGATCCAACCACATCATAAATGCTGGCTTTACTCTGAAAAGTCTTCAGCTCTTCCCCAGTAGCTAGTTGAGTGCCTTCCGACCTGGGGGTCTCATCTTCCAGCACTATAGCACAATTTGTTTTGTTGTAACTGTCCATTGGGTTTTCATGGCAAGATACAGAAGTAGATTGCCGGACCTTTCTTCCACGCAGTTTAAGTTTGGTGGTGTTGCCGTTGTCACAGAAATGTGATCCTCCGCCGTCAACACTATCCCATTCTGCTGCTGCCCAGATGGGTGGTTTGTCTTGGTCTGGCACCTCAGCTGAGACCTGTCCATCTTGGGAGACCCTGCCAGTAGTTAAACTACCGATAGTTTAGCTCTCAGCGTCACTGATGCACACAAGCCCTCACAGCACGACAAGCTGCAAACCAAGTGAGGGCAGGGAGCATATTCCTCCTTAAAACATAACTAAAATGACTACTGTACAGGTCAGAACCAAATGACATGGTTGATTAAAGTATAATAATGGTATACTCTAAGCACAACAGATGAATTGAAGGCAATACTGCATGAGTAATCATACTGTAAATACACACAAGCAGTAAAAGAAGTTAATACTGAAATGATATAGGTGATATCAAATCAACTCAATCAATGTGATGAGTATAACTTCATACTTAGTAGTATGGTGTACTTAATCTAAACTCAATATATATCTTGGTATATAGGTTATACAATATAATGTGCCAGTGTAACTTCAACTGAACACCTAAATACATTGATAAATGACAACTGAAGAGATAATGGCATCGCTAGTCAATGAAGTGATGCTCCATCAAATCCTGCAGGCGCATGGTAGGTAGAGGAGGTCCATAGCATACAATATGATGCAGGCCATGAATCTGTCTTTGCTGATACAAGGAAACCAGGAATTGAATTGCCAAAAGGATGACAAAGACAGGCACAATGACATGACACACAAAATCAGTCTGTAAAATGTCCACATTACGTGAATCAAAGTTGTAATCGGTGACATCAAGGCTCTCCCTTTCAATAGACAGTTCAACTGTGTGAATGTCCTTGTAGTCCAGTAGGTAGTTCAGGGCTTCAGTGAAATTAATGTCATGGCCTCGAAACACATCCAGCACCTGGATTTTAGTAGAAACAGTATCTGAATCTAAATAAAACAGAGCCACTCCACCAGTAGTAACAATGGAGTGCCTAGGAGCATAAATTAGGCAAACATTGTAGGGTAGAAGAACTCTATTAATGATATTGTGTTTATTCTTGGTAACCAGAAGTTCCTTCAGAGGGATGCTGACTAGCCATAAATTATTTATAACAGCAACCCTTGTTTCAGAGAAATCATCAGTCATGGTAACTTTGCATTTTTCTTTCACATTTGCAATAGTTAAACCACAGAGAGCTTCCATAGTGTCCTTCAGAAAAGATTTACCTGGGCGCAACCAATGAATATCCTTGGTGCACTGGGACAAGCCTAAATTAGGTACAAGATACTCTTGCGGTTCATCATGGTGATAAGCTAAATACTCAGGAGTGTCGAAACACAGGTAAAATGTTTTCAGACCAGGTGCCAACATTAACAACTAGTTTTAACCGGTACACCTTATCAGGCACAATGAAAGGCAGATTCAACAGAAAAGCAATTTTCATAATCTCCAGAACAAGCAGGAATGCAGTCTTCACATTTTTGGTGGATATCGTTGGTACCGATGGAGTTCGCGCAGGATGCTCCCCAGAGTCCAATAGCAAAGCTTTTGGGAGTACTCCACTGCGCCTGCACATCTGCCTTCCCGCCTTCCCAAGTCCTTTCCTCAGTTCTTCATTTTCTTTTTTCTTTTTTTTTTCTTTTTCACTTTAAATTATTTTTATTTAAAGAAAACCAATAGGAAATGCAGAAAAACATTTCCACTCAGAGTATTACATGAAATACTTGCAATATTTATCAGCTCACAATAAGAAGAGCGTAAAGAAAAAGTAATGGCGTCACAGTAAATAACCCAACCAAAATTCCCTATTACATAAACAAAGGAGCAAAACAATTATGCACTATCAGAAACCAACTTTAATCCCTCCCCTGCAACAAAACCTTTCAACTGCATAGAATCATAAAAAACATATGTCTTGCCCTGATGTATAAATACAGTAAGAGCCAAGATGCGAGGTCAGAGCTCCAGAAAAGCCTTCCGCCTTCTTTGAGTAACTTATGAGACATCAGGAGAAACTTGTATAACCTGGCCAAAGAATTTCTCATGTCTTTTAGCAAAATACAGCCGAAAAATATAATCTCTATCTTTCTCCAACAAAACGGTCACCAAAAGAGTTGCCCGAGTAGGAATATCTTCCATAGATGTTTCTAGGAAAGCTGATAAATCTAAACTCAGGATGGATAACTGATCAGATTCCTGCCTACAGCCCCCATAATCCCCCCCCCCCTTTCTTCACCAACATTTTTCAACTCCCTAACACCTTTAGGGAGATAATATAACTTAGACAACCAAATAGAATCAGGATCTGAATCATTCAAAACATTTTTCAAATATTTAGAGAATAAAATAAGGAGAAGAGAGGTAGTGGGTACAGGGAAAATTTAAAAAACAAAGATTTCTCGAACAAAAAGCATTTTCTAAGTATTCATATTGCCGATGGAGAATTAGAGAGTCTTGAACTGAGGTAGCCATGGTTGCCTGAAGGGTCAGAAGCTGAGAGTCTTTCTTAGAAACATATATGACTCAACCTTAGATAACCTCAACTCATGGCCCTTCAGAGTATCTACAGTCTCCTTAGTGACGTGTGAAAGCTTAGTTAACTATGACTGAAGTGACAACTCAATTCTAGGCACAATTTTCCAGATATCTTGTAGAGAAATATCCTTCAGAGGCTGATGAATTTCTTGAACCAATGGAAAATCAAAAGGCTGAGGCAAGACAGTTTCCGAAGTAGCTATTCTTAGAAAGGTATCCGGGAGAGGAACCACACTGGGAGGGGCACCACGCACACTCTGGAGATTGGAGTCCCTCTCCCCCGAACACACTCCAATATTAGGTGGGGAAATACCCTTTGTAAATCAGGAGACATAGGGGAGAATACAGTACTTACAGATGCTGAAGATATCACCGAACCTCCCGACAAAAGCACTCCTGTAGCAGAGCCCATGGATTTTAATAAAGCATCCATAGGGCCCATTACCTTTGCAGTTTTAGACATAGTTAAAGATGGGGGCTGAAGTCTCTTCTTTCATTTCCCCATTGAAAACAACTTCAAACTCCTCTACTGCTCTTGCGTGCTCCTAAGGGGCTCGCCTGCCCCTTTGGACATGCCCCTTCGGAGCAAGTGCCCTCAGGCATGCGCCCGCAATGCACGTCCCATGGTGGGGGCTCGGATGATATAGCCCAAGCTGCACAGGTGGTCCTCCACGTACAGTGACACAGTGCTGCGGCTCCAATCAGGTAAAGTTCAGTAACAAACAGAAAATAGAATGCCCTCAGCATTCCGTGGTGGGGGCTCAGATGATATAGCCCAAGCAGCACATATGGTCCTCCACATAGTGACACGATGCTGCAGTTCCTGTTGGGTAAAGTTCAGTAACAAACAGGAAATAGAACTCCCTCTTTGTTTTCTACGGAGCCAGCAGGTTGTTCCCTTCCTGTCACCGTCAAAAACTTTATTATTTTAGTTTTAATTCTGTTCTCTGCCTTTCTATTGATGCCGATACCTTCCCTGATACTGGCCCCAATATTTTTTTCTTTCCATCTTCTTTTTAGTTTATTTTTTTTATTTTTTGATGGTTTCACCACCAACTCAGGCCTTGGCCTATTTTTTTTCCATCACAATGGAAAAACATGTCAGTAGCTTTAAGAAATGTACCAAGTGCTGTGGTACAATTTTGATCACCAACAAACATGACTGGTATTTGAAATGTTTGGGCTGAAACCATCTACCAAATGATTGTCCTTTTGTGCCAACAAATGACAGTGAGACCTAAAGAACAGGGCCAGACAGTATGGATCCCTGTTTGCCCTGAACTTGATTTCAGTAGCTTTGGCATCGCCTCGGATGTCTGCCTCCTCTCTTGGTTCCCAGGTCTTCTCAAAATCCAAACATAAATCTAAGTTTAAGTCATCGGCATCGAAGCCCGATACCGATCCTCAAGGTAAGTCTCTTCATCGCCATCATGACTCATTGAAAGGTGCATCCGATGTGGATCGGCCCGCCAAACAGGCCTGGCAGGAAGACCAGTCCTCTAAAGTTAAACAGGGGTTCCAGGATGCTCCCGAGGCCTTGACCTTTAGAGAGCTACTAGTTCCATACTCTGGGATGGTGGCTCGAAGCCCCATACGTGATTCTACCCAGGCCTCAGCCGCCTCCTTCGACCAGCACATCCTAGCTATCGAGAGGAGCTTGGCAGCACTCCTAGCCTCAATACCAACAGTATCGATGGCCTCAGCAGTGCAGGCATCGACCTCAGAATCAAGGCCGATATCATTAGGGCCAATGCCAACTCTCAATCTCGTATCAACAGCTCCTCTCCCCCAGATGCCTGCTTTGGAACCGGTAGGCATCATCGATACCCAACAGACCCTCAGATCCACTACCGCACTGATTCACCATCGGAATCGACAGCGACATAAGACTGTCGATACTTTGATTTTTTTTTTTTTTTAATCAAACTCGTCCTATTCCAATTCTGAAGATACCTCAGAGGAGTCTAGGACTACCCGAGAAATTCCTTCAGGATCCTCTCCAACTCATGAGTGGCGTAGATCCCCACCAGAGGACATATCCTTTCAAGACTTCTTTCAGGACATGGCAGTGGGCCTCCAGATTACTGTCACATCTGAGACAGAACCGAGGGCAGAGGAATTGGAGATCCTCCAATACCTGTCAGTGTCAAAGGAGGCAGCCATGTTACCAGTGCATCGAATCCTGCAGGATTTAATGCCACATATGTGGGAGGCCCCACTAATAGTTCCACCTATCAGCAAATGGCTCGATACCATGTTCTGGGTTCCACCATGCCCTGGTTTTCAAAAGCCTCAACTACCACACCATTCCAAGGTAGTGGAATCGGCAGTGCACTGCATCAAGAGTCCTAAGGCTCATTCTTCCGTGCCTTCAGGTAAGGACTCCAGGACTCTCAATGTTTTTGGGTGTCACTGTTTTCAGGCATTTGTGCTCACCTCAAGGATTACTTCTTACATGCTCTACTTGGGCATGTAACTCAGGATATCTCCAGGGATTTTGAGTTTTTGTTCCTCATTTCTGATGACAAACGCGATGCATTTCTGGCCTTAGTTAGAATCAGAATAGATCAAAGTTCCTTACCAGGGCACCTTTCGATACCTTTGAGTCTTCCATTAAAACATCAGCAGTCTGCATCAGTACTTGCAGAATGGCATAACTCCAGGCTTCTGACCTTGAACAATGGGTTCAGGATAAATTAGCCAATATTCCCTGCTCTGGGAGAACCTCTTTGGAAAAGATTGGAAGGAAAGAGCTGGAGAGCTTGAGGCTGATGATCTCATCCTCAAACATCTTTCCAGAAAGACAGTAGACCCTTCTAGGAGAGAGACAAATCCCTAAAAAGAAATATTATCCTCCTTGTCCACCCGCGATGGCTTACCAACCTCAGCAGTAATAACAGAGACAACAGGGTCCTTGCCAGGCTAAGAAGCCTAAGACCCCTAAACCACAACCAGCTGCACAGCCACAGTCTGCACCTGGGTTTTGACTCCTTCCTAGAGAGCATAGCTACTCTGCCTCTGCCGGGTCCACAGTCCCTTCACATAGCAAGCAGACTTATGCCCACAGGTGGTACCTCATCACTTCGGAACAATGGACTCTCAACATCATCCAAGGGGACTATCTGCTTCATTTTCAAAGCTTACCCACCATCTCTGCAAAAAATTATCCTGCAAATTTCTTGCAGGCCGATCTCCTGTCAGCCGAGATGGCAACCCTGTTTTCTCCAGGACCAAGCAGGAAGTCAGTCCTCACATATGGGTGACATCGACGTCGATGGAGCCCCCATTCGGAGCATTTCCCCAGCTTTCTAAGAAAGTCTTTGGGAATACATCCACGCATGCGCGGTCCCCTTCCCGCTCAAAGGTGCCATCTTGCTCAGTCTTTCTTTTTCCGTGGAGCCCAACGGACATGAGTCCGTGTCACCCAGAAAAGTTTGATTTTTTTTCTTCGATTTTCGCTCTATTTTGTCCGGTTCGATGCCGGTTCCCCTTCCCCCTGGGTTCGGTATGCCAGTATCGACCCGATCTCTATTTTTCGGTTTTTTGCTCTTCGTGGCACGCGTTAGCGCTCTTTTTTTTTTTTTTCCCTGGAGGACCGGTCTTTTGACCTCGCGGGGGCCCTTTTTTCCCCGATGGCCTCCAGTGGTTTTAAAAAGTGTGATCGTTGTAAGAAGCTCATGTCTCTTACCGACACACACGACTGCTGCCTGCATTGCCTCGGGCCAGACCATGATCCCAAGGTCTGTGTCCCGTGTGGTAAGATGTCCACCAAGGCACTCAGAAGCCGGCAGCATCAGAAGGAGAGAATTTTTTCTGACTCTGCCTCCGGTCGAGCCCGGACCTCGTCAAAGGCCTCGACGTCTCGGGAGTCTGACCCCAAGCTTCGTCAGGGTTCCTCTGAAAGGGGGTCCCCCAGTCGGGAGCATAAGAGGAAGAGGAAGCTCGTGAGGGCGGCGTTGGAGGATACCCCTGGTTCCTCGAGGGCCCGGTCCCGGACACCTGACCGCCGCCCCAGGCCTTTGGAGCTGGAGAAGCTGCCTAAGGTGCCTCGTATAGAGCCGGAGTCCGTCGAGCATGTAAGTCCTGTTGTCCTCGAGGACTCTCCTCCCAGGGAGCCGACGTCTGGCCCGGCACCGCCGGGGCCCGAGTCGGTGGCTGCTGAGTCTCCTGAGCTTGGACTCAGGCTGACAGCCTTAGAGTGCAGACTGTCTGCCTTCATGGATCAGCAGCGGGTGCTGATGGCCAGCTTGACTGGTGCATCTGCCCCGACCACCGGGACGTCGACGTCTAAGTCGATCCTGGAGACCGAGCCGGTTCTCGAAGCCATGAAGGCCCGAGTCCGGACTTGGTCACGGTCCCACTCGACCTCCCGTTCGGGACCTCGGGCGTCGACGCCGATGCCCCCGGCGTCGGGGCGGGTGCTACCAGAGCTCGCACAGTCGGAGCCCCTCGACTCTTCCTCGGATGAGTCTGCATGGGAGACGGAGGACGAGGAGTCCTCCGATACCTTTCGGACTCTGTGTGTCCCTTCGGACTCACCGCAGTCCGAGCCCCGGAGTAGGTCTCCACCGGAGGACATCCGGTTCTCGGAGTTTGTAAGGGACATGGCCAAGGCTTTGGCTGTTCCTGCGGATCCCGAGGAGGAGCCTCGAGCCGAAGAGCTCGATGCCCTGCAGTATGACTCTCCCCCGAGGGAGGCCTTTACTGTGCCGGTTCCTCCGATGCTGGAACGGCTCCTCTTCCAAATGTTGGAGGCACCGGCCTCGGCGCCAGTTTTGAGCAAGCGGATCAATTCCATGTATCGAATCCGAAAGAGCCCTGGGTTCCAGAAGGCGCAGCTGCCGCACCATTCTATGGTTGTGGAATCGGCCATGCATCGTCTGAAGAGCCAGAAGATGCACTCCACGGTGCCCCATGGTAGGGAGGCCCGGAACCTGGATGCCATCGGCAGAAAGTGCTTCCAGGGCTCGATGCTTGCTTGCCGTGTCCAATCCTACCAGCTGTACATGGGCATGTACTTGCGGGACCTGGCTAAGGAAATAGCCGGGTTCTCGGCTGGCCTCTCCGGGGAACCTTTGCAGAGGTTTAAGACCTTGTCCTCGGGGATCTGGAAGTGCTCCAAATTCATCTCCCGGGCGGCCTACGATGGCTTCGAGGCTTCGGCCCGAGTAGCGGCGGCTGGCATCGGTGCTCGATGCCAGGCATGGCTACAGTCATCGGACCTCGAGCCATGGGTACAGGACAAGTTGGTCGATGTCCCATGCTGGGGTGAAAACCTCTTCGGCAAGCCCATGGCCGAAAAGGCTGCTGAGCTCGAGACCGAGACTCTGACAAGGACAAGGTTGTCCAGAAAAACTTCTGCCCCTTCTCATAAAAAGAAGGGCTCGGGGAAAAAGACCTTTTACCCAAGGAAGTCATCTGCCTACAAACCTTTCCCTCACTATCAGGCCTCCCCAGCTCCCCAGCAGGGTCAGCAGGCCAAGGGGCAGGGACATGGGCCCCGTAGGCAGAAAGCCCCCAAGCCTCCAGCTCCTGCTCCTACTCAGCAGGGAGGGGTTTTTTGACTCCCACTGCATAGCCTCTCCACCTCTGCTGGCCCATCTCAGCACAGGAGGTCGGTTGGTCCTGTTTGCCCACCAGTGGCCGCTCATCACAAGAGATGCTTGGGTACTGAGCATAGTCCAGAAGGGCTATCTGCTCCATTTCCATCAGGTACCCCCCTCCTACTTTCCAGAGGAGCCTCCAAGGCCTACTCTGCATCAGGAACTCCTTCTCCAGGAACTGCAAGGTCTTCTTCAAGACAGGGCGGTGGACCCTGTACCTCCCCACCTGCTGGGGCAGGGCTTCTACTCCAGGTACTTTATTGTGCCAAAGAGAACTGGAGGTCTCCGGCCCATTCTGGACTTGAGAAATCTCAACAAGTTATTGGAAAAGAAAAAATTCAAGATGCTTACTCTTGGGACACTGCTGCCCTACCTCCAGCAGGGAGATTGGCTATGCTCCTTAGATCTGAAGGATGCGTACACTCACATCCTCATTCATCCAGACCACAGAAAATACCTAAGGTTTGTGGTAGAAGGAAACCATTTTCAGTACAGAGTACTGCCCTTTGGCCTAACCTCCACCCCACGGGTCTTCACAAAGTGCCTGGCAGTGGTGGCGGCCTACTTGAGAAACCAGGGTATTTTTGTCTTCCCGTTCCTGGATGACTGGCTCACCCTCCGTACTGTCTCTCTCCTTCAGCAACTAAGCTTTGTCATAAACTTTGCAAAGTCCACTTTGCTCCCCTCCCAAAACCTGGAGTTCATAGGAGCACGGTTAGACTCCCTGCAAGCAAAAGCTTACTTGCCAGAAGACAGAGCGGGAAGGCTGATGGACTTGGCCATCCGGTTTCTACACAACCCACTGGTCTCCACCAGACTCTGTCTAAGGCTCCTAGGCCACATGGCTTCGACAGTGCATGTGACCCCTAATGCCCGCCTGAATATGAGGCCTGCAAGGTGGTGTCTCAGAACTCAGTGGAGGCAGGCTACAGGAGGCCTCAGAGACAAACTAAGGGTGTCCAAACCATTCCTGAACTTCCTGCACTGGTGGCTACACCCCCCCAAGCTTCTACAGGGAATTCCTTTTCAGGTACCTGTTTCCACAAGTGGTACTCACAACCGATGCCTCCTTGCAGGGCTGGGGTGCACATTGTCTGGACAAGTGCACACAGGGCCTGTGGTCTCCATGGGAGGCCACGCAACAAATCAACCTGCTGGAACTCCGGGCGATACGCTTAGCCTTCAAAGCCTTCTCTCACACCCTGGCCCACCAGTCTGCCTTGGTGCAGACAAACAACCAGGTAGCGATGTTCTGTGTGAACAAACAAGGGGGCACGGGGTCCAGGCTCCTGTGTCAGGAGGAACAGGCCCCCTCTGCTCTTTTGCACTTTGACACAATATGCTGCTCAGGGCAGTTTATCTTCCTGGCCACAAAAATTTCCTGGCAGACAGATTGAGCAGGGTTCTACAACCTCACGAATGGCAGCTGCACCCTTTGGTGGTTCAGAACATTTTCCTGAAATGGGGACTTCCATCCATCGACCTCTTTGCCAGTCCCCTGAACCGGCAACTGCCCAAGTTCTGCTCCAGGCAACCGCATCCCACGAGATTTGCAGCGGATGCCTTCCTGATCTCATGGTCCAAGGGCCTTCTGTATGCGTTTCCTCCCACGCCCCTGGTGGCCTGAACCTTATTCAAGATTCTAAGGGACAGGGCCTCGGTCATCTTGGTAGCCCCCCAATGGCTGAAGCAGCCCTGGTTCCCGCTTCTGTTACAGCTGGCGGTGGACACCCCACTCCCTCTCGGGTTGCAACCCTATCTTCTTTCTCAGGATCAGGGTTCCCTTCTGCACCCCAATCTCAAAACTCTCAATTTGATGGCCTGGAGGCTGCAAGGGTGGTGCTGGCTCCCTGGGGCCTGCCTCAGGAAGTTGAAGAGGTGGTCTTGGCTTCTAGGAAGCAATCCACCAGAAAGACCTATGCCCTGAAGTGGAAACGGTTCTCCTTGTGGTGTGACCAACGCCAGGAGAACCCTTTCTCCTGCCCTGTGCCAGTGGTGCTTCAGTACCTGCTGCACTTGTTTAATCAGGGTCTTAAGTCCAATTCTGTTCGGGTACACCTTTCTGCTCTGGCAGCCCACCACTCACTGGTGGAAGGGCACTCTTTATCGGTTCACCCCTTGGTGTCCCGCTTCTTCAGAGGCTTGCTCTTGCTAAAGCCTCCTCTCCGTCCACCAGCCCCTGAGTGGGAGTTGAATGTGGTCTTGCAGCGGCTTACTCGCCCTCCCTTTGAGCCGATGGCTACGTGTCCTCTCCGCTTCCTTTCTTGGAAGGCTCTTTTCCTAGTGGCACTGACCTCGGCCAGGCGAGTGAGTGAACTTCAAGCACTGTGACAGGCCATGCACTCGTTTCTATAGGAAAAGGGTAGTCCTTAGGACTCATCCTAAGTTCCTCCTGAAGGTAGTCTCTTCTTTCCACCTCAATCAGGAGGTGGTTCTTACAACATTCTTCCCTAGGCCCCATGCCAGCCGGGCTGAGGAAGTCCTGCATACCCTGGACTGTAGAAGGGCCTTGTCTTTCTACATTGATCGTACTAAAGGTCATAGGAGGGCTAATCAACTCTTTGTCTCCTTTGACCCAAACAACTTGGGGTTGCCTGTCTCCAAGCGTACCTTGTCCATTTGGGTGGCGGACTGTATCACCTGGGCTTACAGGACAGCAGACCTTCCCTTGCAGGGTCGAGTCACAGCTCACCGTGTCCGGGCAATGGCTGCATCAGTAGCTCATCTAGGCTACTCCTCCCTCATGGAGGGAGGAGTAGCCTAGTGGTTGGGGCAAGGTACTTCAGGCCGGAAGGTCGGGGGTTCAAATCCCACTAGAGGACAGCAACCTTGGGCCGGAAGGACCAGGGTTTCTAGTCCCACAGATGCTCCTTGTGGTCTTGGGCAAGCCACTTACCCCTCCATAGCCCATGTTCCCTGTAAGTATTAGTGTATGTGTCTCATATCCCCGCGTGTTAAATGTATCCCCCAATTGTGTTGTGACCGCTTTGATTGAAGGATAAGGCGGTATACAAAAACTGTCTAAATAAAAAATAAAAATCTCCGTTCTGTACCATTGGCAGACATCTGCAGGGCTGCAACTTGGTCCTCAAGCCAGACATTTGCAGCCCATTACTGCCTGGAGAGGGAGTCCCGTAGGGACAGTGCTTTTGGTCAGGCAGTACTCCGGAATCTCTTTGAGGTTTAGGCAACTCCTGCCCTCCAGCCCTCTTGTTGGGCTACCGGTGGGATCTGTTCTCAGTAAAAGTTTTCTGATGCTGGGGCTTCACAGAGGGAGCTCTATTTTTTCAGCCTGGGTTCCTGGTAGCCCAGAGCTAGGGAGTCACCCATATGTGAGGACTGACTTCCTGCTTGGTCCTGGGGAAAGAGTAGTTACTCACCTGTAACAGGTGTTCTCCAGGAGCAGCAGAAATCAGTCCTCACAACCCTCCCTCCTTCCCTGGGAGTTGCAGTTGTACATAGTTCATTTTGTTTTTTTGTGCTGTCTTTTAGCTATGTCATCTGACTGAGCAAGATGGCACCTTTGGGCGGGAAGGGGACCGCGCATGCTTGGATGTATTCCCAAAGGCTTTCTTAGAAAGCTGGGGAAATGCTCCGCACGGGGGCTCCATCAACGTCGATGTCACCCATATGTGAGGACTGATTCCTGCTGCTCCTGGAGAACACCTGTTACATGTGAGTAACTACTCTATCTCAGGGGTACATAGAAAGAGTTCCTCCCACCGAGGAGGGCAGGGGCTTCTACTCTCCTTACTTTCTTATCCCCACAAAAACAGGAGGGTTCAGGCCCATTCTAGATCTAAGGGATCTCAACAAATTCCTTGTCTGAGTAAATTTCAAAATGATTTTTCTCAGTACACTTACCATACCTTCAGAGGAACGATTGGCTATGTTCTCTAGACCTCAAGGAGGCATATACCCTTTTGCTGATTCACCCTCAACACAGAAAGTATCTACGCTTTTGATGCCAGCAAATATCTTACCAATACCGGGTGCTCCACTTCGGGCTTGTTTCCGCACCCAGAATGTTCTCAAAATGCATGGCAGTGGTCGCTGCCTATCTTTGTACTTTGGGGATCTTTGTATGCCCCTTCTTAAATAATTGGCTGATATGAGGAGAATCTCTAGAAGAGGTCAGAATTTCTCTTCATCGGACTATTGTTGTGCTCCAAAGCCTGAGATTCGTCTTAAACTTTCCCAAGTCACACCTGGTCCCATCTCAGCGGTTTGAATTTTTTATTTATTTTATTTAACATTTCTTATATACCGCCTTTCATGATATCAAGGTGGTTTACATTGAACAAACTGAAATTACATTGAGCAGGGCATTATAACTTGGAGATAACTATTTTACAGGGAACATGGGCAATGGAGGGTTAAGTGGCTTGCCCAAGACCACAAGGAGCACCTGTGGGACTAGAAACCCCAGTCCTTCCGGCCCAAGGTTGCTGCCCTCTGCTGGGATTTGAACCCCCGACCTTCCGGCCTGAGGTACCTTGCCCCAACCACTAGGCCATTCATCGGAGTGCTTCTAAACATTTGTCAGACCCGAGCTTATCTTCCACAAGATTGTTCTGCCCGTCTCATCGAGCTTTCACACACCTCTTAGCAAGTCAGTGTCATGGCAGCCCGGAAAATGCTGCGCCTTCTGGAGTCCAGAATGGCGCCTCTAGAGCGCAATTTGTCTGCCTTCATGGACAAGGTACGGGCACTGTTCTCTGGCATGACCGGTTTATCCGTCCCGACCGCTGGGCCCTCGATGTCTAAGACATCCCCGGATGCCAAGCCAATCCTCGAGGTCCTTTGCCCTCGAGTCGATCCTCGCTGAGGACGCACTCTACGTCCCACTCAATGGGACCACGGTCGTCCCTGGCAAGTTTACTGGGTGCAGGCTATATGGCATCGGGGCCCTCGAGGCCTGCGGAGCAGTCCTCCTACGAGTCCTCCACGGACTATTCTGAGTGGGAGACGGAGGACAAGGAATCCCCTAATACCCGTCGCCACCGTGATGTCCCTTCGGATTCTCCTGTCTCTGAACCTTGGCGGTGATCCCCATCTGAGGACATAGGCTTCTTGGACTTTGCCAAGGGAATGTCCAAGGCCCTGGCATTCCCGACCGAGTTGGAGGAGGACCCTCGGGCGGATGAATTAGAGATCCTCCAGTACGAGGCCCCTCTGCAGGAATTGCTCACGGTACCCATTTCTCCCATCCTGAAATGGCTCATGCTCCGCATGTGGGAGATACTGGCATTGGTGCCGGTGATGAGCAGATGGCTCGACTCGATGTACCGGGTCTGCCGGAGCCCAGGCTTCCAGAAGTCACAACTGCCGCATAACTCCTGGTGGTGGAGTTGGCCATGCGTCAGCTGAAAAGCCAGAAAACGCACTCCTCTGTGCCCCCCCCGGCAGGGAGGCCCGCACCCTGGACGCCCTCGGCAGAAAGTACTACCAGGGCTCGATGCTCCTCTGCCACATCCAGACCTACCAGCTGTACATGGGCATTTACTTGAGAGACCTGGCGAAGGAACTCGCCGGGTTCTCGGCTGGTCTCTCCGAAGAACCTTTGCAGTGGTTCAAGAGCCTGGCTAAGGCCATCTGTGAGTGCTCCAAATTCATGTCTTGAGCAGCCTATGATGGATTCGAGTCGGCGGCCCAGGCTTGACTTCAGTCGTCCGACCTCGAGCAATGGGTTCAAGAGAAATTGGTCGATGTCCCATGCCAAGGAGAGAATCTCTTTGGCAAGCCCATGAACAACAAGTCTGCCGAGCTGGAGACCGAGTTCATGATGAGGACCAGGCTCTCTAAAAAGACCACTGCCCCTCCCCGACACAAGGGCTCTGGTAAAAAGCCTTTTTACCTGAGGAAGGGAGCTGCTTACCGAAACTACCCACCCTATCAGGCCTCCCTGGCTCCCCAACAGGGTCAGTAGGCCAAGGGACATGGGCATGGCCCACGTAAGCAGAAAGCTCCAAAACCCCAGGCCCCGGCCCAGCCGGGGGGAGGAGGAGCTTTTGACTTTTGAGCATAGCCTCTACACCAAGGAGATCAGCAGCCCACAGGGGGGCGTCTGGCCTTCTATGCACAGAGGTGGGCGGCCATTACTACTGATTCCTGGGCATTAAGTGTAGTCAGGGAGCATTATCTCCTCCACCTGGCTCAGACACCTCCCCCTTATTTCCCGGGAGAGCACCTCAGGTCTCCCCTACACCGGGACCATCTTCTGAAGGAGTTGGCAGGTCTTCTCAAGGACAAGGCGGTGGAACCGGTGTCCCACCATCTCAAGGGCAAGGGGTTCTACTCCAGGTACTTCCTCATCCCAGAGAGGACGGGGGGGCCTAAGGCCCATCCTTGACCTGCGCAACCTCAAATTCCTGGTACGGGAGAAGTTCAAGATGCTCTCCCTTGGAACACTGCTGCCATACCTCCAGCAGGGAGACTGGCTATGCTCTTTAGACCTCAAGGATACGTATACTCACATTCTTATCCACCCCAACCTCAGACAGTACCTGCGGTTTGTAGTAAGGGGCAGGCACTTTCAGTAAAGGGCCTGGCCTCTGCCCCAAGAGTCTTCACAAAATGCCTGGCAGTCGTGGCCGCCTTTCTCCAGCTCCAGAGGATCTTCGTTTTCCCCTACCTGGACAACTGGCTCATAAGGGGAGGAGGCACAGCCTCAGAGTTGCAGCAGGCCATTACGTGCACCATCGAGGTTCTGCAACACTTGGGCTTCATCATAAACTATCCCAAGTCTCACCTCCTCCCGACACAGTGCCTAGAGTTCATCGGGGCAAAGATCGACACTCTCCATTCAAGGGCCTTCTTGCCCAAGCACCAAGCTGTTCGTCTCTGATCTCTAGCTCAGGATGTACAGCACTATCTCTCGGTGCCCACGCAGCTTCTTCTGCGCCTGCTCGGGCACATAGCCTCCACAGTCCACGTCACCTCAGACATTTGCCTCCATATGAGGATGGCGCAGTAGTGTCTCCGGGACCATTGGTTTCAGGCCACAGGCTGCCTCCGGGACTGAGTTTCAGTGACCCGCCAGTTAGTGGACTTCCTGATCTGGTGGCAGTCGCCCCAGCATCTCGAAGCGGGCATGCCTTTTCAGGCCCCAAGCCACTCAAGGGTCCTCACCACAGACACCTCCCTGCTCGGCTTGGGAGCCCACTGCAGAGATCTGCTTACTCAGGGCAACTGTTCGCCAGGCGAGAGCATCCAGCAGATCAACTTCCTGGAGCTCCGGGCCATTCACCTTGCCCAGAGTGTCTTCTGTCACCACCTGCATCACCAGCCGGTGCTGGTCCAGACGGACAAAACCAGGTGGCGATGTTCTACATGAACAAACAGGGGGCACGGGGTCTCATGCCCTTTGTCAGGAGGCACTGGTCCTCTGCTCGTACGCAGTCCAACAGGGTATCCTCCTGCGGGCAGTGTACCTGCCAGGCCAGGACAACCTGCTGGCTGACAGACTCAGCAGAGTTCTTCAGCCGCATGACTGGCAGCTGGACCCCCAGGGTAGCCAGTTGGCTATTCCAGCTCTAGGGGGAACTCATGATGGACCTGTTCACCAGTTTGGACAACTTTCAGTTGCCCCGCTTATGCTCCTAGCAGGCCCACCCCTCCAGGGTGGCAGCGAATGCACTCATGGTCAGAAGGCCTCATGTACGCCTTCCCTCTGATGTTGCTGTTCGCCAAGACCTTGTTCAGGACCCTCTACGACAGGGCTTCGCTCATCCTGATAGCCCCTCAGTGGCCCAGGCAGCCATGGTTCCCAGTGCTTCTACAGTTGACAGTGGAGGCCCCCATCCCCCTGGAGACCGCCCTGGGATGCTTATCTTAGGAGGGGGACTCTCTCCTGTACCCCAACCTCGAGTCCCACTCGCTGACAGCATGGCTGCTGAGAGGGTGACTCTGGCCCCTCTCAGCCTTCCGGTTGAGGTGGAGGACATTCTGCTGGCCTCTCGCAAGGCCTCTACTAGGATGCTTACGCCCTCAAATGGTGTAGGTTCTATGTTTGGAGCGCCCAACACGGGGCTGATCCATTTCTCCTGCCCAGTGGCTCTGGTATTGCAGTATCCTCTCCACCTCTCTGTCCGGGCTCAAGTCCAACTCCGTCCAAGTGTACCTGAGTGCCCTGGCAGCGCACCACCATCCGGTGGATAGAAAGCCCCTCTCGGTCCAACCATTAGTGACCCGTTTCCTCCGGGGTCTGCTCTTATCGAAACCCCTGGTTCGCCCTCCAGCAACCGAATGGGACCTCAACGTTGTGTTAGGGAAGCTCACTCGCCCGTCCTTTGAGCCTTTGGCCACCTGCCACCTTTGCTACCTCTCTTGGAAGGTGGTTTTCCTGGTTGCGCTCACCTCCGCTCGCAGAGTTAGCGAGATCCAAGCCCTTGTGGCGGAGGCGCCATATACCAAGTTCTATAATATCAGAGTGGTGCTTTGCATGCACCTCAAGTTCCTACCGAAGGTAGTGTCGCCCTTCCATCTTAACCAGGAAGTGGTGCTTCCTACCTTCTTCCCAAGACCTCATTCCAGTCGGGTGGAGATGGTCCTTCACACCATGTCAGGGTGGCTTCGGTGGTAAACTTGTGCTCTGTTCCGATGGTGGACATCTGCCGGACTGCCACCTGGTCTTCAGTTCATACCTTCGCAGCTCACTACTTCCTGGAAAGAGAGTCCCGACGGGACAGTGCCTTCGGCCAGGCTGTGCTCCGTAACCTTTTCGGGATCTAGCTACCTTAGTGCTGGTTTCATCAGACACAGAGGTCTTACTGTGGTCTGTGCACACAGACTCAATTGCTGCTGCTTGCGGCTCCCCTTGAAGGAGCCTGTTTTTTGCTGTGAGATTTTGGTAGCCTGTAGCTGGGGAGTCCCATATGTGAGGACTGACTTCCTGCTTGTTCCCGGAGAAAGCATAGTTACCTGTAACAGGTGTTCTCCGGGGAGAGCAGGAATAAGTCCTCCCCTTGGAGTTGCTCCATCTTCTGTTTTTGACGTCTTTTAGCTATGTCATCTGACTGAGCAAGATGGCACCCTTGGGCGGGAAGGGGACCATGCATGTGTGGTGGTATCTCCCAAAGGCTTTCTTTGAAAACTGGGAGGATGCTTCCGTGATGGTTCCATCGGTGCCGACGTCACCCATATGTGAGGACTGATTCCTGCTGTCCCCGGAGAAAACCTGTTACAGGTGAGTAACTACGCTTTACTGGCCATCGAGCAGAGCTTAGCAGCTCTCCTGGCAGCCTCAGTACCTAGCAAGCCATTGGCTCCAGGCACCAACCTGTCAATACCGGTTCCGGTACTGACATCAACACCGATTCCGGGCACGACATCAGGGCTGCTCCAGATAATATCAACATTGCTTCCACCCATGTCCTCCCTTGAATCCATCACTGATGCTGGTACCAAAGCCAAGCGGCTCACCAAACCCGATACCTTGGAGCATCGGTACCAGCACTTAGCTTCAGACGAACACCGTGCCCATCGATACTTTGAGTCCTCAGATTCCTCCATTTCGGATGTGGATTCCTGAGGACCCCGGGATCTTTCTTCGGACCCTTCCCCTCCTCCACATCCCTTCTGTAGTTTTGTTCTCTAGAAAATCTACTCGTAGGGTCATCTTTTCAGATGCCTCTACTTCAGTGCACCCTGATGATGGATGCCTCCAAACTGGGTTGGGGAGCACACCTGGGCAACCTATCCACACGGGGCTGTGGACAACGCAAGAGTCACAACTCCAAATCAGTCTCCTAGAACTATGTGCTTTCTCGAATGCCCTCCGGGTGTTTCAACACCACCCCAGGGCACAACAGGTTCTAGTCAGGGCAGACAGTCAGGTTCTATGTTAACAAGCAGGGAGGAACAGACTCATGGGCCCTTTGCGAAGAGGCTCTCCACCTGTGGTCCTATGCCATTGCTCATCAAATACAGCTCCAAGTGGTGTACCTCCTGAGAGAATTCAGTGTCTTGGCAGATAAGCTGAGTTGGGTCCTTCTTCCCCATGAATGGTCTCTCCATCTGGATACAACGTTCTATATCTTCCAGACCTGGGGAACTCCAGACATAGACTAGTTTGCGATTCCGCAAAATGCCAAGCTCCCTCACTTCTGATCAAGAACTCAGACATCCAGCAACCACTAGGTGGATGCTTTCCACCTACATTAGGGTCAGGGTCTGCTTTATACTTTCCCTTCTATACCCCTCATTCCCAAGATGCTTTTCAAGCTTCAGTCCGACAAGGGATCCATGATTCTCATAGCACCTCCCTGGCCGCAGCAAGCGTGGTTTTCACTGCTACTGCGCCTGATTCAGGCTCATCTGCGATTGGGATTTGCGTCCAATCTCTTCTCACAGGACAACAGCTCACTACTCCATCCCAATCCATAGTCTCAGCTCCCAAAAGCTTTCCAATTGGGCACTGGGGAGCGTTCCCGCGTGGGCTCCATTGGGACCCACATCACCAATATGTGAAGACTAAATTCTTGCTGTTCCCGGAGATCATCTGTTACAAGTGAGTAACTATGCTTTACTCACCTGTAACAGGTGATCTCCAGGAATAGCAGGAATCAGTCTTCCCAACCCGCCTTCCTCCCCTAGAAGTTGTAGGATATTCTCGTTTTCCTCTGTCGTTCAGCTACAAACTCAGCTGAGGAGAACACTTGGGAAGGCAGATGCACAGGTGCAGTGGAGTGCTCTCAGAAGCTTTCCTATTGGATACTAGGGAGCATTCCCACGTGAGCTCCATCGGTACCAATAGCCATATGTGAAGACTGATTCCTGCTGTTCCCGGAGATTGCCTGTTCTCCAGGACCAAGCAGGAAGTCAGTCCTCACATATGGGTGACATCGACGTCGATGAAGCCCCTGCGGAGCATTTCCCCAGCTTTCCAAGAAAGCCTTTGGGAATGCATGCACGCATGCGCGGTTCGCTTCCCGCCTAAAGGTGCCATCTTGCTCAGTCTCACTTTTTCCGTGAAGCCCACCGGACGTGTGTCCTAGTCTTCCCGGAAAATAGAGTTTTTCGCGATTCCTTCGCTATTTTTTCTCCGGTTCCCCTCCCGCCGGGTTCGGTACACCGGTATCGAGCCCGATCTTCTTTTTTCGGTTTTTGCCCTTCATGGCTGGCGTTCGTGCCCTTTTTTTTCTTTTTCCCTGGAAGGCCGGTCCTTTGACCTTGCGGGGACTCTTTTTTCCCCGATGGCTTCCAGTGGGTTCAAAAAGTGTGATCGGTGCAAGAAGTTAATGTCTCTCACCGACACACACGACTGCTGCCTTCGGTGCCTCGGTCCGGACCACGATCCTAAGACGTGTGGACCATGTGGAAAAATGTCTTTGAAGGCACTTCGAAGTCGTCAGCACCAAAAGGAAAGGCATTTCTCTGACTCGGCCTCCAGCCGGGCCCAGACCTCGTCTGAGGCCTCGACATCTCGGGAATCAGATCCCGAGCACCGTCGGGGCTCCTCGGACAGGGGGTCCCCCGACCGGGAACGAAAGAGGAAGAAGCGGCTCGCGAGGGCGTTGTCGGAAGAGGTCCCTGGCTCCTCGAGAGCTAGGTCTCAGACCCCCGACCGTCGCCCCGGGTCCGTGGAACAGGAGAAGCCTCCCAAAGTAACTTGAGTGGAGCCAGAGTCTGCTGGACACATAAGTCCTGTAGTCCTTGTGGACTCTCCTCCCAGAGAGCCGACGTCGGGCCCGGCGCCGCCAGGGCCCGAGTCGAAGGCTGCTGAGTCTCCTGAGCTGGGTCTCAGGCTGACAGCCTTGGAGAGCAGACTGTCTGCCTTCATGGAACAGCAGCGGGCACTGATGGCCAGCCTGTCTGGCGCTTCTGCCCCGACCACCGGGACATCGACATCGAAGTCGACCCCGGAGACCGAGCCGATACTCGAGACCATAAAGGCTCGAGGTCGACCTCAGTTGCGGTCTCCCTCGACCTACTGTTCGGGACCGAGGGCGTCGACGCCGGTGCCTTAGGCGTCGCGGCGGGTGCTCACAGGCCCCGTGCGGTCGGACCCCGATTCCTCATCGGACGAGTCCGCCTGGGAGACGGAGGACGAGGAGTCCCCCGACACCTTCCGGACTCGGTGCGTCCCGTCGGACTCAGCGCAGTCTGAGCCCCGGAGTAGATCCCTCCTGGAGGATACCTGGTTCTTGGAGTTCGTCCGGGATATGGCCACCGCGTTGACTATCCCTGCGGATCCCGAGGAGGAGCCTCGAGCCGAGGAGCTCGAGGCCCTACCGTATGACTCTCCTCCGAAGGACGCCTTTACTGTTCCGGTTCCTCCGATGCTGGAACGGCTCCTCTTCCGGATGTGGAAGGCACCGGCCTCGGCGCAAGTTTTAAGCAAGCGCGTCGATTTGATCTATCGACTCCGGAAGAGTCCTGGCTTTCATAAGGTACAGCTACCACACCATTCCATGGTGGTGGAATCAACCATGCATCGCCTGAAAAGTCAGGAGATGCACCCCGCGGTGCCCCCTGGCAGGGAGGCCCGGAACCTCGATGGTTTTGGTAGAAAGTGCTTCCAGGGCTCGATGCTTGCTTGCCGAGTCCAGTTGTACCAGCTGTACATGGGCATGTACTTGCGAGACCTGGCCAAGGAGCTCACTGGACTCTCCGGGGAACCCTTGCAGAGGTTCAAGTCCTTGTCCTCGGGGGATCCGGGAATGCTCCAAGTTTATGTCCCGCGCTGCCTACGACGGCTTCGAGGCTTCGCCCCGTGTTGCGGCAGCCGGCATCGCGGCTTGACGCCAGGCATGGCTGCAGTCATCGGACCTCGAGCCATGGGTTCAGGACAAGTTGGTCGATGTCCCTTGCCGCGGTGAGAACCTTTTTGGCAAGCCCATGACCGAGAAGGCTGCACAGCTCGAAACCGAGCACCT
Organism: Ichthyophis bannanicus; assembly: GCA_033557465.1. Classification (NCBI taxonomy): domain Eukaryota; kingdom Metazoa; phylum Chordata; class Amphibia; order Gymnophiona; family Ichthyophiidae; genus Ichthyophis; species Ichthyophis bannanicus. The sequence goes on from CM066037.1 coordinate 215,405,393, forward strand.
CACAAGGACAAGGCTGTCTAGGAAGACTTCTGCCCCTTCTCACAAAAAGAAGGTCTCGGGTAAAAAGCCCTTTTACCCGAGGAAGGGCACTGCCTACAAACAGTATCCACAGTACCAGGCTGCCCAAGCTGCCCCTCAGGGTCAGCAAGCCAAGGGGCAGGGTAATGGGCGCCGTAGGCAGAGGACTCCCAAGCCTCCGGACCCTGCTCCCACTCAGCAGGGTGGGGGTTTTTGACTCCTTAGGCATAGCCTCTCCATCCCTGCTCTCCCAACCCTGCACAGGAGGTCGCCTCGCCCTGTTTTTCCACCAGTGGCCATTCATCACTGGAGACAGTTGGGTGTTAAGCATAGTCCACAAGGGCTATCTGCTACACTTCCAACAACTGCCTCCTCCATACTTTCCAGGGGAGCCTCCAAGGCCTGCCCTGCACACAGAACTTCTCCTTCAGGAGCTCCAAGGTCTGTTGGTGGACAGGGCGGTGGAGCCTGTGCCTCCCCACTAGCCAAGGGTTCTACTCCAGGTGTTTCCTGGTACCCAAAAAAAACGGTGGCCTTCGGCCTATTCTAAACCTCAGAAACCTCAACAAATTCCTAGAGAAGGAAAAGTTCAAGATGCTTACTCTTGGAACACTTCTGCCCTACCTCCACCAGGGAGATTGGCTATGCTCATTAGATCTAAAGGATGCGTACACTCACATCCTCATTCATCCAGACCACAGAAAGTAGCTCAGGTTCATTGTGGGAGGAAACCATTATCAGTACAGAGTATTTCCTTTTGGCCTCACCTCCGCTCCCAGGGTCTTTACCAAATGCCTGGCAGTGTTGGCGGCCTACCTGAGAAATCAGGGAGTCTTTGTCTTCCCCTATCTGGACGACTGGCTCATAAGGGGTCAGACGTGCCAGGAGGCCCGACAGGCCACCCTCAGAACTGTTGCTCTTCTTCAAAGCTTGGGGTTTGTAATAAACTTCGCAAAGTCCACTTTGCTCCCCTCCCAGAACTTGGAGTTCATAGGGGCGAGGTTGGACTCTCTGCTGGCAAAGGCATTCTTGCCAGAAGACAGAGCCCAAAGGCTGATAAACTTAGCAAACCAGTTTCTCAGCAGGTCACTGGTCTCCGCCAGACTCTGCCTGAGGCTTCTTGGCCACATGGCTTCGACAGTGCATGTGACCCCCAATGCCAGGCTCCATATGAGTCCTGCACAGTGGTGCCTTCGGACTCAGTGGTCACAGGCCACAGGCAGCCTCAGAGACAGGATAAGGGTGTCCAGACAATTTCTGAACTCCCTCAGCTGGTGGCTGCACCCACCCAATCTGCTGCAAGGGGTACCTTTTCAGATTCCTGGATTCACAGTGGTGTTGACCACGGATGCCTCCCTGCAGGGCTGGGGAGCTCATTGTCTAGGCAAGTGCACCCAGGGCCTGTGGTCTCCCTGGGAAGCCGCACAGCAAATCAGTCTACTGGAACTCAGGGCTATTCGGTTAGCCCTCAAGACTTTTTCTCCAACCCTGGCTCATCAGTCTGTCCTAGATCAAACAGACAACCAGGTAGCCATGTTTTATGTGAACAAGCAGGACGGAACTGGGTCCAGGCTCCTTTGTCAGGAAGCACAGGACCTTTGCTTGTTTGCCCTCAAGCACAACATGCTCCTCAAGGCTGTGTACCTCCCTGGCCAGGAAAACTACCTGGCCGACAGGTTGAGCAGGATTCTGCAGCCCCACGAGTGGCAGCTGCATCCTTTGGTAGTTCAGAGGATTTTCCTGAAGTGGGGACTTCCATCCATAGATCTGTTTGCCAGTCCACTGAACAAACAGCTGCCAAAGTTCTGCTCCAGACAACTGCATCCTCTGCGGATAGCGGCAGATGCTTTTCTGATCCCATGATCTCAGGGCCTCCTGTATGCGTTTCCTCCCACGCCCTTGGTGGCCCGAACCCTCTTCAGAATTCTTCAGGACAAGGCCTCGGTCCTGCTGGTAGCTCCCAGGTGGCCGAGACAGCCTTGGTTTCCACTTCTGCTTCAGCTGGCAGTGGCTCCCCCACTGCCTCTGGGGTTGCAACCCGACCTCCTCTCTCAGGATCAGGGTTCCTTTCTGCACCCCAATCTCAAAGCTTTCAATTTGATGGCCTGGAGGCTGCAAGGGTAGTTTTAGCTCCCTGGGGCCTACCTCAGGAAGTTGAAGAGATTATCCTAGCCTCTAGGAAACAGTCCACTAGGAAAACCTATGCTCTCAAATGGAAAAGGTTTTCTGTGTGGTGTCAGCTACGTAGAGAGGATCCCTTCTCCTATACTGTGCCAGTTGTGCTTCAGTACTTACTGCACTTATCAAATCAGGGACTTAAGTCCAATTCTGTTCGGGTCCACCTCTCAGCTCTAGCAGCTCACCACTCACTAGTGGAAGGACATTCTCTGTCGGTTCACCCCTTGGTGTCCCGCTTTCTTAGAGGCTTGCTTTTGCTCAAGCCTCCAATCCGTCCTCCTGCTCCTGAGTGGGAGTTGAATGTGGTCTTGCAGCAACTGACTCGCCCACCTTTTGAGCCGATGGCTACTTGCCCTCTACGCTTCCTATCCTGGAAGACACTCTTCTTGTTAGCCCTTACCTCGGCCAGGCGAGTGAGTGAGCTTCAGGCCCTGGTCTGTGACAGGCCTTACACCCGCTTCTATAGGAACAGGGTAGTCCTTAGGACTCATCCAAAGTTCCTCCCTAAAGTTGTCTCCTCCTTCCACCTTAACCAAGAGGTGGTTCTTCCAACATTCTTCCCTAGGCCTCATGCAAGCCAGGCTGAAGCAGTTCTGCATACCCTGGACTGTAGGAGGGCCTTATCCTTCTACCTGGACCGTACGCAGTGGCATAGAAGGGCTACTCAGCTCTTCATATCTTTTGACCCTAATAATTTGGGGTTAGCTGTGTCCAAGTGTACCTTGTCCACCTGGGTAGCTGACTGTATCACCTGGGCTTACAGGGCAGCTGACCTTCCTTTGCAGGGTCGGGTCCCGGCCCATCGTGTCAGGGCAATGGCTGCCTCAGTGGCTCACCTCCGCTCTGTACCATTGGTGGACATCTGCAGGGCTGAAACTTGGTCCTCAAACCAGACTTTTGCGGCCCATTACTGTCTGGAAAGGGAGTCCCGTAGGGACAGTGCTTTTGGCCAGGCAGTACTCCGGAATCTCTTTGAGGTTTAGGCAACTCCTGCCCTCCAGCCCTCCGTTGGGCTACCGGTGGAGGTTCTGTCAGTGAAAAGCCTTTCTTTGATGCTGGGACTAGAGGGAGTTCTCTTGTTCAGCCTGGGTTCCTTGGTAGCCCAGAGCTAGGGAGTCACCCATGTGTGAGGACTGACTTCCTGCTTGGTCCTGGAGAAAGAGTAGTTACTCACCTGTAACAGGTGATTTCCAGGAACAAGCAGGAATGAGTCTTCACATATGGGTATCGTCGGTACCGATGGAGCCTGCGCGGGAATGCTCCCCAGCGTCCAAAAGGAAAGCTTTTGGGAGCATCCCACAGCACCTGCGCGCTGCCTTCCCGCCTTTCCTAACTGCCTCTCTCCAGTTCTTCTTTTCCGCGGAGCCAGCATGTCGTGTTTCCTGTCACCGCTGAAGAATTTCTTATTTTCTTTTATTTTTCTTTAGTCGCGTGTCTGCCTTCTCGCTTCCGGACCGGTACCACCGGTCTTTTTTCTTTCTTTTAAAAAAAAAAAACAAAACCTAGAGTGCATTTTTTCTTCTGGGGCCTTAGGCCTACAGATATATTTTTCCTCATGGAAAAACCCTCCTCCGGGTTTAAAAAGTGCACGAAGTGCAGCAGCACTATTTCTGTCACGGACACCCATGACTGGTGTCTAAAATGTTTAGGTCCTGACCACTCCATTGCGGATTGTGAGTCCTGTTCCATGATGTCTAAGAGAGGGTTACAAAATCGGGCAGCCAAGCTCAGTACCCTGTTCCCCTCTGATGCAGCTTCTGTGGCATCGACGTCTTCCAGGGCTTCTTCTTCATCCCATGGATCTCAGGTAACCAAACTTAAATCTGGCCAGTCCTCAAAGAGTTCATCTCCCTCTAAGTATCGAGATGCCCCCGGGCTTACTCTTGAGGAATCCACACCGGCAAAATTACCCCGGCGGGAGGCTCCGGTTTCCAAAGCTTTATCTATGGGGTCACAGGTTGACATTGATGGCTCGGCCTTGACCGATCACCTGTTACAATGTTCTGGGGTACCGGCGGTTACCACCGGTACCGACATCCAGACATTGGTGGCGTCGATGGATCAGAATATTCTGACCATGCAGCGTGCCATCACGGCATTCATACAAGCTGCGACACCTACGGTACCGCAACAAACCCCGTTGTTGGTACCGGTACCGGATCCAAAATCGGTTCCGATACCGGTACCGCTTGCATCGACATCAGCATCGACGGCAGTGGTACACTATCCAGTGATGCCTATAAGTACCGACTCGGTACCGATTACTCCCGATGTCGATACCTCCCGGTACGCATATCGGGCTCTGTGAGAGCATCCAGACAGTCGATACTTCGATTCCTCTGAAGATTCTGATACATCAGAGGCCTCAATTGAAGCATCGGGGATCCTTCCTCAGGAACCCTCTTCTCCAAAAAGGAGAATGTCTCCTCCTGAAGACTTGTCTTTTCAGGACTTCATTAGGGAGGTGGCCAAAGGCCTGTCCATCTCAGTGGCCTCTGAAACTGAACCTAGAGCCAAAAAAATAGATATCCTACAATATCCTAAGGCTCCTAAAGAGGCAGCCACCTTACCAATACATGAGATTCTCTATGATCACATGTTGGGTATATGGGAGACTCCTCTTTCCACCTCTCCTCATTCCCGAAGGTTGGACACCATGTATCATGTTCCTCCTTGTCCTGGGTTTCATAAGACTCAGCTTCCTCACCACACCATTGTGGTAGAGTCTGCTATGAAAAAGATCAAGAGTACAAAAAGGCACTCCTCTGCTCCTCCAGGAAGAGAATGCAGAACCCTAGATGCCTTTGGCAGGAAAATCTTCCAGGCCAGTATGCTTGTAGCCAGAATCAACTCCTATAGTCTCTATATGGGGATGTTTCTAAAAGAAATTACAGATCATCTGCAAACCTTATCTCCTTTTATGTCAGAAGATGAGAGAAGAATATATCACCTGGCTTAAACAGGCACAGGATGTATCCAAGTTTTCCAACCGTGCAGCCTTTGACTCTTTTGAGGGTGCCAGTAGAGCCTCGGCTATTGCCATAGGTGCACGCAGAGTTGCTTGGTTGCAAGCCTCTGATTTGGAATCCTGGGTACAGGATGGTCTAGGTAACCTTCCCTGTACAGGGGAAAACCTCTTTGGCAAAGATTGGCAAGCAAAGGCCAACCAGATGGATGCTGAAAATTCTGCTTTAGATAGACTTACTACTGCTCCTTTTAAAAAGAGGTTGTTCAAAAAAGCATCTTTCCCAAAAAAAGGAAAATTTTCTTCTGGTTATGGTCAGGCCTCTTCTCAAGGTCGTTTTGCTACAAAGAGACAGCAACAACCAAAACAGGCCAAGCCTCAGCCTGCAAGGACTGCTATGGCCCAACAGCCTCAGCCTCCTCAGGGCCTTTGACTTTCCACTAGAGAACTTAGCCTTTCTGGCTCTAGAACATCCAGAGCCTCTCACCATCCCAGGAAGGTTAGATCACTTTGCTTCCAGATGGGAACAAATCACAGCAGATTAATAGACCCTCTCCATCATACGAGATGGGTACAAGCTTCATTTCTTAAACCTTCCTCCTCACACCATGGTGAAACAGTTAAATTCTCCAACATCTCTCCTCAACCTTCTAGGTCAACAGGTTGCTACCCTTCTTGCCCAAGGGGCAGTAGAAGAAGTACCCCTTCTTCAACAGGGCTCAGGGTTCTACTCCCCCTATTTTCTCATTCCAAAGAAAACAGGGGGCTACAGACCCATACTAGATCTCAGAGAATTGAACAAGTTTCTATGCAAGGAGAAATTCAAGATGACCTCTCTCGGAACTCTCCTTTCATACCTCCAGAGTCAGGACTGGCTTTGTTCTCTAGATCTCAAGGATGCGTACACCCATGTTCTCATCCATCCAACACACAGAAGGTTCCTTCAGTTCCTTTACCAACGGAAGCACTACCAATACAAAGTGCTTCCTTTCGGTCTGGCCTCTGCTCCAAGAGTGTTCACAAAATGCATGGCAGTAGTAGCTGCATTTCTGCGCACTCTGGGAATATTCGTATTCCCATATCTGGACGACTGGCTCATCCGAGCTCCATCCCAGTCAGAGGCCCAGACTTCCCTGGCCTGCACAAGGCGTGTTCTTCAGTATCTGGGACTGGTAATCAACATTCCAAAATCCCATCTCACCCCTACTCAGTCTCTAGAGTTCATAGGGGCCTTACTGGATACCACAACTGCAAGGGCCTATCTTCCCCAGGCCCGTTGCCTACGCTTGGTGCAGTTAGCCTCCCAGATTCAGTTAAAATCCCATTTAACTGCTCGAGAGATGTTACAACTCTTAGGCCACATGGCATCCACGGTGCATGTGGTTCCTTACGCTCGCCTTCACATGAGGGCAGCTCAGTGGACCCTATCCACCCAATGGACCCAGGCATCAGGTTGCCTGTCAGACAAAATAGCAACCTCCAGTCGCCTCTTTTGGTCCCTCCACTGGTGGAAGTCCACTCAAAATCTGTTGCTGGGGTCCCCCTTTCAACAGGTGTTACCCCAAGCAACCCTTACAACAGATGCCTCTCCAAAGGGTTGGGGAGCTTATCTACAAGATCTCTCGACCCAAGGCATCTGGTCTCCACAGGAGACATCTCTACATATCAACCTCTTAGAGCTCAGAGCAATCTTTCTGGCTCTGTCTTCCACACCCTGCTCAGCTACAAGACAGTCCTCATCCACACGGACAACCAGGTAGCCATGTTCTACGTGAACAAGCAGGGAGGGACTTGGCTCTCTGTCGCTTTGCAATGAAGCTCTGAGATTGTGGGCCTTCGCCAGAGAGCATCAAATCCATCTCATGGCAGTGTATCTTCCAGGGGTTCAAAACTCTTGGGCAGACAGACTCAGTCGAGTTCTGCTTCCACATGAATGGTCCCTCCATGGGGACCAGATAGCCAGGATTTTTCGGATTTGGGGTACCCCAGACATAGACCTGTTTGCAAGTCCGTGGAATGCCAAACTTCCCCGGTTTTGTTCCAGGATCCCATGTCAGGGAGTTCAGGCCAGGAATGCCTTCCTCCTTCATTGGGGGCAAGACTTCCTCTATGCCTTTCCACCTATTCCCCTCATCCCCAAAACTCTGTTCAAGCTTCAGAGAGACAAGGGGTCTATGATCCTCATAGCACCACATTGGCCACACCAAGTGTGGTACCCTCTACTTCTGCATCTCTCTCAAGCTCCCTCCCTGGACTTGGGGTCTGCTCCAGATCTCCTCTCCCAAGAGGAGGGAACCTTGTGGCACCCAAATCCTCAGTCTCTTCATCTCAGGGCCTGGTTGCTGAAGGCCTAGACCTTCAGGATTTACACCTTTCTCAGCAAGTGAAGGATATCCTTCATGCTTCCAGAAAGCCTTCCACCAGACATTCCTATGCTTTTAAATGGAAAAGGTTTTCCATTTGGTGTGCAGAGCAGGGTCTCAACCCTCTTGCAATACCATTGAATTCTCTACTAGACTATTTGCTGCATTTATCCCATGCAGGCCTTAAAACAAATTCAATCAGAGTCCATTTGAGTGCTATTGCAGCATCCCTTAAGCCTCTCAATGGACAACCTATTTCCTCTCATCCTCTTATAGCAAGATTCATGAGAGGCCTTCTTTTGACTAAACCTCCCATTAGACCACCTCCAGTGGCATGGGACTTGAATCTGGTTCTTGGCCAGCTTATGAAGCCACCCTTTGAACCCTTAGCCACTACCTCCTTGAAATTCCTTTCCTGGAAGGTTATTTTTCTCATTGCAGTCACCTCAGCTCGCCGTATCAGTGAGTTGTAAGGTTTAGTGGCTAATCCTCCTTATACAAGGTTCCATCATGACAAGGTAGTCCTCAGAACTAATCCACACTTTATGCCTAAAGTGGTCTCACCTTTTCATCTGAACCAGGAGGTGTATTTACCTGTCTTTTTTCCAGGACCTCATGCATCAAGTGCAGAGAGGAATCTTCATACCCTGGATTGTAAAAGAGCACTTGCTTTCTACTTACAAAGAACACAGCAACATAGAAAGTCCTCTCAACTTTTTGTTGCTTTTGATCCTTCTAATTTAGGACTTTCAGTCTCTAAGAGAACTCTGTCTAATTGGATTGCTCAGTGTATTTCCTTCGCCTACCAGAGTAAGAACCTTTCTCTGGAGGGCCATGTCACAGCTCACAATGTGAGGGCCATGGCAGCTTCTATGGCTCATCTTAACTCTGTGTCCATCGACCAAATCTGTCGAGCGGCCACCTGGGCATCGGCTCATACCTTCACAGCCCATTACTGCTTGGACAAGGACTCCCACCGGGATGCCTTGTTTGGTCAGGCTGTTCTCAAACACCTATTCCATACCTAATCAACTCCTACCCTCCATCCCTGACTGGATGCCTGAGATTCATGGGTGAAGGTGGAGCCCTTCCCAGGGACTCACAATCTGGGTGATCTCCCAGGCATCTCTAGCTGGGGAGTCCCCATATGTGAAGACTCATTCCTGCTTGTTCCTGGAGATAGCACAGTTACTTACCTGTAACAGGTGATCTCTGGGAACAGCAGAAATAAGTCTTCACAACCCACCCACCTCCCCTAGGAGTTGCAGCTCTCTGTCTATCTTCCCTTTCCTCTCTCTCTCTTTGTCTCAGCTTTAAAACTCGAACTGGAGAGAGGCAGTTAGGAAAGGCGGGAAGGCAGCGCGCAGGCGCTGTGGGATGCTCCCAAAAGCTTTCCTTTTGGACGCTGGGAAGCGTTCCCGCGTAGGCTCCGTCGGTACCGACGATACCCATATGTGAAGACTTATTCCTGCTGTTCCCAGAGATCACCTGTTACAGGTAAGTAACTGTGCTTTCTCCAGTAGCAGCAGGAATCAGTCCTCACAACCCTCCCTCCTCCCCTGGGAGTTGCAGTTGTACATAGTTTATTTTTTACATTTTTGTGTGCTGTTTTTAGCTATGTCATTTGACTGAGCAAGATCGCACCTTTATGCGGGAAGGGAACCGCGCATGCGTGCCTGCATTCCCAAAGGCTTTCTTGGAAAGCTGGGGAAATGCTCTGCAGGGGCTTCATCGACGTCGATGTCACGCATATGTGAGGACTGATTCCTGCTGCTCCTGGAGAACACCTGTTACAGGTGAGTAACTACTCTTTACAGCTGAGTGACCATGCTTTCTGTACATCTACGTATAGTGGAATAGCATTTCCCATGTGGAAAGCAATCTGAACTTGAAGTTGCTCAATGCTAGTTCTGGTTATCTTAACAAAGCCTTTAGTAATAAGTTCTGCGGGTACCAGGTATGTTGGAGTCTGTCCTTGCATCAAGGTACTGATGCTGTTATCTAGTTCCCTAAACAAATCATAGGTAAGTTCACATACTGGTTGCATTAAAGTATGCTCCACATTAACTATACATTTATGCATAGCGTCCCCAAAAGGGGGACGCTCAGCTTTTATACCTCAGGTCATATGAAACCACGCATAAAACGATTCAATCACATAATATTTGATTAGGGACAAATGTAGAATTCATGCATTAATGGGTTAAGCACAGTAAATTCCACTGTATTCTGGTTAATCAGCTTAAAATGAAGATTGACACAGTATTACAAGTTACGTATATGGCCTTGCCATGGGCAATTAACCCTTTGAAGGCCTACTTTAAATTTTTAATCCACATTCTGCAGCCGGGTTAATTGTTGCATATTTCAGGAAAATTATACCCATCTTATTCAATATGTTCTAATAGTGATTTTCCTTCTGCTATGGTCATGTATTATATACCATTTGATAGGAATATTTAGTCAGAATTTTGGATCCCGAGAGTTTTGGGCTCGGCCTGGAAAGGGTTAATTGTTGTGAATGGATCCTTGAGTGCATACAGGGCTCCGCGTTTTTCTTTCTTGGGCCTGCTCTATGGAATTCTCTCACCCACACCCTCCCCTCTGAACCCTATTACAGTAGGTTCAAGGCCACCTTGAAAGCCCATTTTTTCAACCTAGCATTTCCCTCTTGTGTCCCCCCTCCATGACACCCCTTCTATGGTTATGTATTTCCAAGTCCCACCGCCCTGCAGTGGCATTTCCCTTTGTTTCCCTCTCCTTTTCTGACTTATCTTTCCTTTCTTTTTTCTCTCTCTGCCCTATATGATGATTGGCGTTCTTTTCTTGTTTCCTACTTTAGTGCAGCCCTTTGTATTTTGTACACTGCTTTAATGCCTCGACCTAAGCGGTCTATCAAAATCTCCAATAAAGATAAAGATCTGTGTTTTGATATTTTTCATATCAGCTTTTAACTCTTGAATATTACTCTGGAGTTTGCTTAAAGATACTGCATTAATTACAGACATTGTGGAAGTAAATAATGCGCCTAAAGCAGTAAATAAGACACCAACAGCAAATCATAATAACATAGTATATGACAGCAGATAAAGATCAGTATGGCCCATCTAGTCTGCCCAGCAAGGTGGCAAGAGTAGGTGCACCTGCTGTTCCATGCAGGTCATCCCTCCCCATGCCTTTATTTAGGGGTGTACCCACCGCTCCATGTAGGGTATCCCTGTTTGTTGAGATATAAGAGATAGTTAAGTTTATTTTAATTTTATACTGTTACTATAAATCCTACAAATCTTTTATGTCCAATATGTTCTTGCTGTATGGGTTGGATCATAACTTTTTCCAACTGGCTCAAAATATTCTGTACATTAGCAGTGACATAATCGATGTGTGCTTTTAACCACTGTTGTGTATTTGGTGTGTGTGGATCAGAAATATTAAAGTGTTTCTGTAAAACATGTCGTGGATCCAGTGACACAGGCTTAGACTGTGTGGTCAGGAATCCAGGTGTATCCTGAAACACGACACCAGAGGTTTGGTCAGGCTCAATCAATTTGGCAACTTTGTATCCTGCTGTCAGCAAAATCAGGGACAGGACATTCAAGGTTCAGTTCTCCATCTGTAAAACAAATCAAACAGGCTATCCTGTCCTAGGTTAGTATTTGTTATTTCAAACATTAAAAGATGGAATTATTTAGTAAATCCAGATTTTTGTGCAATGTAAAGGTTCAAGAATGTTGTCTTCTATAAGTATCCTTTACTTATAGGCACATAAAATCAAAAGTATGATTAATAGAAGAGACCTTTTGAAATCGCTTCAAAATTCCATACTTTACTAAATATGCATGTGCTCGGTGTCTAATGAGACAAATTTGACAAGGATAAAGGGTTAAGATCTCTGTACATGATGTTACCAGTGGAGTGCCCCAGGGAGAACAATTAGAAACAGAAGTTAAAAATTCTTACTTCACTTCAAACTAGGTACAAAATGAAGTCAAGCCACTTCTGGAGGTTTGCCAGCTCTAGGAAATGACAAGTGAAGTCTGGTGTAAATGAGTATTTACAGACTCCAAAAACTCTGCACCTTTCCCTTCAGGTAGGTAGAAAGCTGTATAGCAGTGATGGCTAACCTTTTTGAGCCCGAGTGCCCAAACTGCCGCACAAAACCAAAGAATTTCCTCAAAGTGCCAGCACGTCAATTAAACCTTAACAGCAAGATTTTAGTATCTAAAAACTCTTTATAAAGTTGCCTGAACTATGTAACATCATTTGTAAAGGTTGGAATCTTTGTATTGTCAGAGAATCAATTTGATTCTCTCTCTACATCTGCTTTAACATAATCATCTTTCTCCTTTTGCTCTTTCCTCATTCCTATTTCATCCACTCAAATTTTACCCCTCCATCCTCAATCCCCACTTAGTCTCCCAATACCCGGCCAATTGTACATTTTTCTTCCCTCCCACACAAAATATTTTTCCCCTCTCCATTTCATTCTCCCAGCCCCATCCCCTTCTAATCTCCCCCAACATCAGCTCCCTTTTAGTTCCAGCCCCACCCAGTATCTGCTCCCTTCTAGTCCCCTCATCAGTCCATTTCCAGTCCTAGCTCCCCCATCCATTTCCAGTCCTATCCGAGTCCCTTCATCAGCTCATTTCCAATACCAGCCTCCCATCAGCCCATTTCTAGTCCTTTCCTAGCCCCACCATCAGCCCATGTTAAATCCTAGCTCCCCTCCACTCAGCCCATTTCTAATCCAAGCCCCCCATGAGCCTACTTCCAGTTCTAGCCCCTCCATGAGTCCATTTCAATCCAAGCCCCCACCACAGCCCATTTCCAATCTTAGCTCCCCCCAACACCCAATTCTCAGTTCTATCCTAGCCCATCCATCAGCCCAGTTCCTGTCCTAGCTCCCTCCCCTAAGAGCCCATTCCAAGCCCCCCTTCCCATCAGTTATTTGCAGTTCAAGCCCCCTTCCACTCAGCCCATTTCCATTCCAAGTCCCCCTCCCCATTAGCTATTTGCAGTTCAAGCCCCCCACTTCCCCTCAGCCCATTTCCATTCCAAGCCCCATCCCCAACAGCTATTTGCAGTTCAAGCCCCCTTCCACTCAGCCCATTTCCAGTCCTAGCAACCCCCCCAACCCATTACCAGTCCTAGCCCCCCATAGCCCACTCCCAGTCCTAATCCCACCAGCCCATTTCCAGTCCTAATCCCCCATCACCCAATTTTCAGTTTAAGCCCCCCCATAGCCCATTACCAGTCCTAACCTCCCCATCAGCCCACTCCCAGTCCTAATCCCCCATCACTCAATTTTTAGTTTAAGCCCTCCCATAGCCCATTACCAGTCCTAATCCCACCAGCCCATTTCCAGTCCTAATCCCACCAGCCCATTTCCAGTCCTAATCCCCCATCACCCAATTTTTAGTTTAAGCCCCCCCAGCGCCCATCACCACTCCTAACCCCCCCCCCAGCGCCCATCACCACTCCTAACCCCCCCAGCGCCCATCACCACTCCTAACCCCCCCAGCCCAGCGCCCATCACCACTCCTAACCCCCCCAGCCAGCCCAGTGCCCATCACCACTCCTAGCCCCCCCCAGCCAGCCCAGCGCCCATCACCACTCCTAACCCCCCCAGCCCAGCGCCCATCACCACTCCTAACCCCCCCCCAGTCCATCACCACTCCTAACCCCCCCCAGCCCAGCCCACCCCCACTCCTAACCCCCCCCCCCCAGCCCATCCCCACTCCTACCCCCCCCCCCCCGCCCAGCCCAGCCCAGCCCAGCCCAGGGAAAATTTAAAAAAAAAGAAAACCTGTCTGCTGCCGCTGTCGGGGCCGCCGCAGCAGAATCGAGCGTGCCGCGGGGCCCCCCTGTACCCGGCAGAGCCTGCCCTCCCCGTAGCAGCTCTCTCTTTGGAGCTGCAGTCAGACGCGCCGGCTTGCAGAGCGCGAGGGAAGAGTTTCTCTCTCGCTGCTCTGTTAAGCCTGCGGGGGCTGATGGGAAGTTCCCATCAGCCCCCGCGGGCTTAACAGTCGCGAAAGGGAAACTCTTCCCTTCGCGCTCTGCAAGCCGGCGCGTCTGACTGCAGCTCCAAAGAGAGAGCTGCTACGGGGAGGGCAGGCTCTGCCGGGTACAGGGGGGGCCCCGCGGCACGCTCGATTCTGCCGCGGCGGCCCCGACAGCGGCAGCAGACAGGTTTTTTTTGGGTTTTTTTTCAATTTTACTTTTAGAAAAGAATGTTTTTTGCGCGGGGCCCCCTGAAACGTGGGGCCCTGTGCAAAAAACATTCTCGCTCAATGGACGGGCCGGCCCTGCCAGCACACTCACCTCCCGCCGCGCCGCATATCTTAATTGCGGACCTTCCCGCGTGCCAGCTGCAAGGCCTTCGCGTGCCACAGCTGGCACGCGTGCCATAGGTTCGCCATCGCTGCTGTATAGGAAATATTCACAAACCGCAAATGAGCTAGACTGAACCCTTGTCAGTGTAAATTCCCCTGTCTCTGTAATGCCTTTCTCTGAGGCTCAGAGAGAAGTAAACTTGAACATTACATGCAGGAAGTCCATGGAATAAGAATCACACTTGGATTCCATTTTAAGAGTACTTATAAATTCACTTTGGTCCAAACATAGCCATGAATGAAACCCTTAATATCAGTTTCCTATAGGAACTTAGTAAAACCTTTTATTTTTATGTGGTCATCTGACCTCAGAAATCAACATTCTCTCTCTAAAATCTTTGCTTCTCTATATGCACCCCCTTGAGAATGTCTTTAAAACAATTAAGATAAAACAATGTTAGTTTTATTTTAACAAAGAAATTCTTCTCAGGAACCTTTGAAAAAAGAAGGAAAAGACATGGTTAGTTAAATTGTGAACATTTTACATAACTAGCAGTGGTGGAACATGACAAGTGTCAAAAGTTCCCCCACTGAACGGAGCTGAAATTAAATTAAAACTTGCATTCTTGACTGCAAGATTTCTCAGCAGAAAAGAGGGGTTCAAAAATGTGTGCATTTGAAAATACCTCAGGTACCGCCCATTTAAATCTTACATGCACTGGACTTTTTCTTGGCTGTTTGCAAGAAGGTTTTAATTCCTTTCGGGCGTGGGCAGGCAATTTATTATTCCTGTATATATGTAAAAGTGGCATCACTGACAGTGAGCCAAGAAGAAAAGCTTTTAAACTTTGACTTTTGACTGCAGTCGGAAAGGAATCGTGGTACAAATCCCAGGTTTTCCTGAAGTACAGAGAACAATGGCTCTGTCTCTTTTATAGACAAGTCCCAATCTGAGAAATTGACCAGCCGTCCCGTTATCTGCTTTTTCTCTGTATGTGAAGATCTCTCTCTCTCTCTCACAATAGTGAACTGATTTGAAATTTCCTTGCTTCTGTTCATATTAACAGGCAATGAAACATTGTGCTTTGACTCAAAATCAGAGTTTAGTAGAAGCTGGGCTGTTTCGGGAGCTAAGCAGAAAGGTGTATCTCCCCCCCCCCCCCCCCTTGCAGGGCTCAATTCCCAGCTCTTCTCCGCTAACCGGAGCACGGCTAGAAAGACTCTGCTTTTCTCCTCTCTGAGAATACTGCAGTACCAGGGTCCATGGAGAGAATTTATGATTCTCTGCTTCAAAATCTGTAGCAGCGAGAGATGGGAGGGGTTCTTTCTCAGAACTAACCTGTGGAAATTGTCAGTAGCAAATATATAATGAATATTATTTGATAGTTCTAGGAGTATTGCTACTTCCCTCTTTTTGCTCAAAATTCTAGGGGATTGCTGGCAAATGAACCACTTGAGAGAGAGAACCAATCCTGTGTCTATATATAAATTAGGCTTTATTGCTGATAGAATAATAATGCAGATATAGAATAAATTAGAATTACAAGGTAGCAAGTTATGTAACCCTATGATTACAGTTACGCCAAGATCATAAATCATTGTTTTAGCAACCAAAGTCACTGATTCACTCTGAACTTGGGAAGAATAAGTAGCTGTCTAACTAATGTACCACACCCGCCCAGGAGAAATTGTAAGGCCAATACCTCAGTGCTCTGCCAGGACGATAATTGTGGCTGGGTCCGAGAAGTCATCTCCAGGAACAAGCAGGAATGTAGTCTTCACATATGGGTATCATCGGTACCGACGGAGCCTGCACGGGAACACTCCCCAGCATCCAATAGGAAAGCTTTTGGGAGCATCCCACAGCGCCTGCGTGCTGCCTTCACGCCTTTCCCAACTGTCCCTCTCCAGTTTGTCGTTTTCCGTGGAGCCGACAGGTCGCACATCCTGTCACCGCAGAAAAACAAATCCCTTCTATTCTTCTTATCTCCAGGAACAAGCAGGAATGAGTCCTCACATATGGTACGTTGGAACCGACGGAGCCTGCGTGGGAAAACTCCCCAGCTTCCCAGAAAGGAAGCTTTTGGGGCCTCCCACAGCGCATGCGCGCTGCCTTCCCGCCTTCCTGACCAACTCTCTTCAGTTCTTCTTTTTCCGCGGAGCCAGCAGGTCGTGTTCCTGTCACCGCTGAAGAAATTGTTATTTTAATTTGTTTCTTTGACCGCGTGTCTGCCTTCCCCGATTCCGGACCGGTACCGCCGGTCTTTTTTCGTTTATTTAAAAAAAAATAATAATAATTACTTTTTCTTCACTTGGTGTATTTTTTCTGTGAGGCCTCTAGGCCTTCTCAGGTCTCCCTCATGGAAAAACCAGCTTCTGGTTTTAAAAAAATGCACCAAGTGTACCGGTACTATTTCAGTCACAGATACCCATGAGTGGTGTCTTAAATGTTTGGGGCCTGACCATTCCATTCCGTATTGTCCATCCTGCTCTCTGATGTCCAAAAGGGGCTTACAGAACAGAGCAGCTAAGTTTCATATGCTGTTTTCTACCGATATTCCAGCATCAACATCCTCCAGGTCTTCTTCTCCTGATGGATCTCAGGTAACCAAACATTCTTCAGGCAAGTCCTCAAAAGGCAAATCTCCCTCTAAGCAGCGAGAGGCCCTTGCATTTGACCATGAGGACCCTGCCCCAGCCAAACAACCCCGGCGGGAAGCTCCGGCTTCCAAAGCTCCTCCTATGGGGTTACAGGTAGACATCGATGGCACGGCCTCGACCGATCTCCTGTTAGACTGCTCTGGGGTACCGGCTAACACCGGTACCGACATCCAGGCAGTCGTGGCGACTATGGGTACTACGGTACAATCCATGCAGCAGGCCTTACTGGCTTTCATTAATGCTGCAACGCCATCGGTACCGCGACAATCGGTTCCGACTCCGATTCCGGTACCGCAACCGATACCGGTACCCAGAGCATCTACTTCCATAGGTGCATGTAGGATTGCCTGGCTCCAGGCATCTGACTTGGAAATTTGGGTACAGGATAAACTAGGGAATACTCCTTGCACAGGAGAGAATCTCTTTGGCAAGAATAAGCTAATGAGATAGATGCTGACAATATCACTTTGGATAGATTGTCTAAATCTACAGCTGATCCTGCGAGGAAAAAATCCTCTAAGAAACCATTCTTCAGTAAGAAGAAGAAGTTTTATCCCTCCTGAAGAAAACCCCGTGATCTGGCCACAATACCACGGCTCTTTTTGGTCTCTGGTCCCTCAAGCAGTGAGAAACAGGCAGAGAGTAACACAGAATACAATCACACACACAAAGTGCTACTTTCTTTGAGCTCAGAGGGAAAACCACAGACGGTCTATGGACATGCATAGTTCCACGCCTGCAGAATTCAAATTCTTCCTCCTGAAAAGCTCCTTTTATTAAAGAAAAAGGGGAAGTAACAGTAATATCTCCAGGAACAAGCAGGAATGAGTCTTCACATGTGGGGTACGTCGGCGCCGACGGAGCCCGCACGGGAATGCTCCCCAGCATCCAATCAGAAGGCTTTTGGGAGCATCCCTCGCGCCTGCGCGGTGACTTCCCGCCTTTCCACCTGCCTCTCCCCAGTTTTCATTTTTCCGCGGAGCCGGCAGGACATACCTCTTGTCACCGCAGAAATTTTTTCTCAAATATCCTTTTGTTTTTGTTTTCTTGTGGTCGCGGCTTTTTCCCGCCGATACCGGCATCGCCGGTGCGCTAATTTTCTTTATCCCTTCTTTTTCCTTCCAACAAAGAACCAGTTTTGGTTTCTCTTTAGAGGCCTACGGGCCCTTCCAACATGGAGCCTTCTTCCCCTAAGAAGTGCCTTCACTGTGGAAACTTAGTTTTCGTATTAGACTCCAACGCCTGGTGTCAAACCTGTTTGGGGCCTGACCCTTGTTCCCCCAATTCATTGGGCTTTAGTGTCGGGAGAAGACCTTCTCTCTTTCGGGTGTCCCTCGACGCCGTCTTTCCTCCTGAGGTGCGGATACCGGTTTATTCTTCTCTCCGGGATCAGGTAACCCACAAACAGTCTGTTAAGACTAGCCAATCCTTGAGGGGTAAGTCTCATGCCCGGCATGATGGCGGCTCCGGCCTTCCCCTCAAGACATCATTGGCAAGAAAACCCCGGCGGGAGTCTTCGGGCTCCAAAGCATTCACGGGGTTTCAGGTTGTTCCTGGGGTTCACTCCTCACAGGGGCCGTCATCCGGGGTCCCCGGGGCCCTCGGTCGATATGACCCGGATTGGGTTCCCTCGGCCCAGACCAGCCACAGGGTGGGTTCCGGCTTCGAGTGGCACCGATGCCCCGGCATCGGCGTCGAGTGTCCCATTCTCCACCGGGGCTCGTCGTCGAGTGTCCTGGGCCTCGGGGCCGACCAATACGCCACGGTTGGGTTTTCCTCCATGCTCGGAGGGGGTACCGGCCTCGAGCAGTACCGATACCCCAACCTCGGCGTCGGTGTCGAGTATTCCCCTCTTCGCTGGGCGTCGTCTGCGGACGTCCTATTGAGGCAATTCCGCTTGACCTTCAGGGATCGGCATCGCCGGCGCCTCTCCCGGCGCCAGTGAACCCCAGGCGGGCATCGGTAACCTCGCTTGGGTCGATGCCCAGTCTAGAATCGTTGTCCAGCCTGGATGACTGGGTTCCGGCACGCTTCGGGTCTGATCCATGTCCCCTCCGGCTACACAGTGCCAAGGATAATCACCGAAGCTCCCCGGTGGCCTCGGTACCGCCTCGGCAATCCCCGCTGCCTGCTACGAGGACCTTGCCGCCCCCGGCGCCGGTATCGAGGTCGACTCCATCGGTGTCGTCGATCTGTTCTATGCCTAGCTTGGAATCGATACTGGGAACCGACGATGCAGTACTCACTGCCTCGAACCGGAGCAGTTGGTATCTCTCTCCCTCTAGCGGGCTTCCTTCTGGTGCTCAAGCTGCTGAAGCCACATCAGCATACCCAGGAATAGTTCACCTGGGAGATCCTTCCTTTCAGGAATTTTTCCTTGCTATGGCAGCCTTTCTTGCCATTCCTATTCCTGGTCCTACTCTTACCCAGAGTCCTGCAAGAGTAGCAAGCTTTATGCTTCCTTTGCATCCTTCCTTGCAGGATCTCCTTCTAGGGATTTGGCAGTCACCCCTGAGGGTTCCAGCGCCTTCTACAGACATGCATGTTCTGTATCAGGTGCCCCCCTCTCCAGGGTTTCAGAAAAATCAGCTCCCACATCATTCTATTGTAGTGGAGTCAGCAATGAGGAAAGTCAGGAGTAAGAAGAAGCATTCTTCCTACCCTCCAGGTCGCGCGTCCAAGACACTGGATGCCTTTGGACGTCGAACCTTCCAAATTTCGATGCTGGCTTCAAGGATTATCTCATATATTTTTTATATGAGTCTAACGCTTCGGGAGGTCTCCCTTCTTGTCAGAACCTAGGGCCTCTGACTATTCCTTGCTTCTTTATCATAGCAGGAATATCGCTTGGTTTCTCTCCCGTGCTGCTCTAGACGCTTTCGAGTCTGTTAGCAGGTCCTCGGCTATTGCCATTGGAGCACGTCGTACAGCCTGGCTCCAGGCTTCAGACTTGAACAGATGGGCACAACATACACTGGGTTAACTCTCCGTGTACTGGGGAAAATCTTTTCAATAGAGAGGCTTTACGTCAGGTTGCTCAGTGCTCCACTGACTTTCCTAAGTCTGGGAACCGTCCTAAGCCGCCTTCTTCCCCAAGATGGAGAAAATGCCCTACCAAACCTTCTTTCCCTAGGAAAAGAAAGTGTCCTCCTCCTTCTGCCCATCCTCCAGCTGTGCCCCAGCCTGGGGCATCTTGTCCTGGTCTGAAGTTCCCAGGCTCTCAACAGGCTACCCAGAACCAACATCCATAGGCTACAATTTAACTTCTTATTACCAGAAGTTTGCTCTTCCACCGCTGTGCGGTGGTGTTCTTTCAGTATGCCGGGGTACTTTGCCCATGGGCTGCCATGCCCTCCTCTTCTTATTACTCGAGGGGAGATCGCCACTGTGGACATTCTTCCTTCAGCTGACTTGCCTTGTGGTACGTCACCCCAACCCCTATCTCTCAGGGTTCCCCTTCTGGAGCGGGTACAATACTGGAACATCTCTTTCCCTTCCAGGGTAGATTTCCTGTTATCCTTAACGCATGCTCTGGACATCTGACAGGGCCAGGGTATCCGCGCTCCCTTTGCGTTTTCCCTGTTTTAATACGAGGGAATCCCCTCGGCCATTGGTTCAGTGGCTGGGCGTGCAGGAGCCCGGTGAGTGCTTTTTGCCTGCAAGCACTCTCTGCAGGCTGTTTTCTTCGGGCCATATCCTTTTATGACGTGGCGTCAGGCCTGACTCCTGACGTTTTTATCTCATGATTCTCCTCTATGATCTCTGCAACCGTCAGAGAAGCTTCCCACTATGGGGGGGGGGGGCTTCGTCTCTCGGGGTCCTCTTCATAGAAGCGGCTTGTATAGTCCTTCCAGGGCTATATAGCTAATTATGCCCTCTGGTCTCTCTTTGGGATACCGAGGTCAAAGTTTTCTGCGTGAATGTCCAAGGAGTTCCCAATCTGGCAGGACTCTACCCCCTTTTTTTCCTTGCAGCTTGGCATTCTGTTTTCTGCCCCGCTTGGACAGCGCATGCCCTTCTACTGGGCATGATACCCCTGAGTCCCTTGGCTGGGTCTTCCCGGTATCTTGATCTGTGCGCTTCTTGTCCTTGGGACACATCAGGAGCCTAAAGTTCTCCTGATGTGCTCTTACCAGATTGATGGCATCATCTGTCCCTCACGCAAACATGCTGCTCTTTCCATGGCTCTGTCTCCTGCACCGCAGAAATAGATTCTCGATATTCTTCTGGTGGGTATTGGATGAATCTTTTTTCCGTCACATCCCCCGTGGGGGTGTTTCTCCTGTGGCCCAGTGGCAGGCCTGGATTCTCAGTATGAGTTTTCATGTACTGAGTCTTCACATGTTTTGGTACCCTGGGTGGGCATAGGCCCTGCCCATCTATACTGTCCCTGTATATGTATACATCTCCGTATATATATATATATATATATATATATATATATATATATATATGATATCTATATATGCCGATCTTGCCTGGACAATCTATTCCGGTATGTATAGATATGTCTGCAGTCCCATGCCAAAATGGTTATCTGTATGCCGTATGGGTATGCGCATATTGGAAGAAGTCAAGCACACTGTGTTTGCCTCTATCCCCCTGACTGTCGACCTTAAAGTTTCTACTCCTTGAGAGGTCCAGACAGTCTGCTTGCCTGATTTATACGGCTCGGTAGCTGGGTCGGGTTATACTCCCTACTGCTTCTGTTTTTGGAGTATGCACCTCCCTACCTGTGAGGTGTCTGCTTTCATGTCTCCCTATCTCTTACCAGCTAGGAATGACGATGTACTCCTTCAGTATTCCGGAGCACACTTTTGTTCTCCCTGGGAAAGGGGTTTCTTCTACACCCCCTCTTTCCCTGCCGGACTGAGCTAAACTCCAGATCGGTCAGTCTTCCTCTTTTAGTCCGCAGTGTTACTAACTCTGTATCTGAAAGAGTCCTCAGCTTTTCCACATAAGCTTTCCATTGAAGACCTGCCGTTCTTCTCCTGCACCAGTTGTCACCTGGGTCACCTGCCCATTCGGGATTTGGGGCCTCATCCTCACTGCTGTGAAGTTCCCTTGGGGTTCCGCTACTGCGTCTTCAGTCACCTCCGTCACAGCTGTACTCCTACAATCCAGTAGGTAAGCTCTCTATTGTACTAGTGCATTAACTACTTAATGATAACTGGCATGCATTCTGAAGACTCACCTCCACGGTAGTCTTTAGTTCTTGCTGTTCCTCTTCTCTTCTCAACTCCTACCCCCCGTCCCTCAGGGGATGCCGGGGATCCAGGTTGGTGAAATGCGTCTTCCCAGGGACGCGCATTTCAGGGGGTCTCCCCTGGCACCCTCAGCTAGGGAGTCCCCACATGTGAAGACTCATTCCTGCTTGTTCCTGGAGATAGCACAGTTACTTACCTGTAACAGGTGATCTCCGGAACAGCAGGAATTAGTCTTCACAACCCTCCCATCTCCCCTAGGAGTTGAATCTACCTATCTCCTTTCCTCTTCCTCTCCTTCTGTCTCAGCTATGAAACTCAACTGGGGAGAGGCAGGTGGAAAGGCGGGAAGTCACCGCGCAGGCGCGAGGGATGCTCCCAAAAGCCTTCTGATTGGATGCTGGGGAGCATGCCCGTGCGGGCTCCGTCGGCGCCGACGTACCCCACATGTGAAGACTAATTCCTGCTGTTCCGGAGATCACCTGTTACAGGTAAGTAACTGTGCTTTATTATAACCGTGAAATAACACAAGGTGTCGCCAAAGTTCTTTATACAGAGTAAGATCTGATTACATTTAAGATGAAATTTACTTGATTATGACAAAATTATTTATAATTGCAAAGTTGCAAAAATTGTTGTGTCAGCATTGACTGTACAATGAACTATAGTTGTGCAGTTCATAGCCTGTGTTTACCCTTTATGCTTGCGTTAACAATGTTCCAGACTATTTTAAAGACGGTTACACAGAACTCATGATCATGACATCCTATTCTATTTAAGAGGAAGTAGGTGAAAAGTCAAACTTCTAAACACATTCTGAAATTCATCCATCTTCAATTACATATTGGGGATTCTGGTATCCCCTTTATCTGTCCATTTCTACACCTCCTATATCAAACAGGGGCATCGTTTAGATCAGTCTGCCCAAATCTAGAGAACTTTGCCTTCCTGGCCCTGAACGGCCCAGAACCCTCCACCATCCCAGGAAGGTTATGTCATTTTGCCCCCAGATGGGTTCAGCTAACAGCAGAAAATTGGACTCTGTCTATTGTAAGAGAGGGGTACAAGCTTCATTTCCTCAGCATGCCCCCTCCCACAAAGGTAAGACAGTTCAATTCTCAGACCTCTCTCAATGACCAGTTAGGTCAAGAGGTCACTGTGCTTCTTGTCTAAGGGGCAATAGAAGAAGTACCCATTCCCCAACGGGGTACAGGGTTTTACTCCCACTATTTCCTTATTCCAAAGAAAACAGGAGGACACAGACCCATCTTAGACCTCAGAGAATTGAACAAAGTCCTGTTCAAAGAGAAGTTCAAAATGATTTCTCTAGGAACTCTGCTGCCGTACCTTCAGAGTCAGGATTGGCTTTGTTCTCTAGATCTCAAGGATGCATACACTCATGTTCTCATCCATCCAACTCACCGAAAGTTCCTTCGCTTTCTGTGTCAAAGGAAGCACTATCAATACAGGGTTCTTCCTTTTGGCCTGGCCTCTGCACCAAGGGTGTTCACAAAATGCATGGCTGTGGTGGCAGCATTTCTCCACACCCTAGGAATATTCGTCTTCCCTTACTTAGACGACTGGCTCATTCGAGCCCCTTCAGAGCCAGAGACCAGGGTTGCTCTCTCTTGCACAATGCGCATCCTTCAGTATTTGGGACTTGTCATAAACTTCCCAAAATCCAATCTTGCTCCCACGAAGTCCCTAGATTTTGTAGGAGCTCTGCTGGATACCAGACAGACAAGTGCCTACCTTCCACAGCCCCGCTGCCTTCGCATTGTGCAGTTAGCTTCCCATTGTGCAGTTAGCTTCCCAAGCAGTGTTAAAACCTCACCTCACTGCTTGGGAAATGTTACAATTGCTAGGCCACATGGCATCCACCGTGCATGTGGTTCCTTATGCTCGCCTCTATATGAGGGCAGCCCAGTGGACTTTATCGACTCAGTGGACTCAGGTGTCAGGTTGCCTGTCAGACAAAATAGCAAACTCAGATCGCCTTAGGGTGGGGTCTCCTTTTCAGCAACCACCACCCCAAGCCACTCTAACAACAGATGCTTCACAGGTGGGTTGGGGAGCCCACCTGCAAGGCCTCTCTACCCAGGGTACCTGGACTCCACAGGAGGCCTATCTACACATCAATCTCCTGGAACTCAGAGCAATCTTCCTTGCTCTTCGAGTATTCCACACCCAGCTCAGCTACAAGACAGTCCTAGTTCAAATGGACAATCAAGTAGCCATGTTCTATGTGAACAAGCAGGGCGGAACAGGCTCTGTGTCGCTCTGCAGCGAAGCTTTGAGACTATGGACCCTCGCCAGAGAGCATCAAATTCATCTCCTTGCGGTGTATCTTCCAGGCATTCAAAACTCTTGGGCAGACAGACTCAGTCGAGTTCTGCTTCCACACGAATGGTCGCTCCATGCAGACCAGGTGACCAAAATTTTTCAAATTTGGGGAACCCTGGACATAGACCTCTTTGCAAGTCTGCTGAATGCCAAACTTCCCCGGTTCTGTTCCAGAATTCCGGCTCAGGGTTGTCAGGCCAGGGATGCTTTCCTCCTCCATTGGGGTCAGGACTTCCTGTATACCTTTCCACCCATTCCCCTAATTCCCAAAACCCTGTTCAAGCTTCAGAGAGACAGAGGTCATATGATTCTCATAGCTCCATGTTGGCCACGGCAAATGTGGTACCCTCTGCTCCTACATCTCTCTCAAGCTCCGCCTCTGGAGTTAGGATCTGCTCCAGATCTTCTTTCTCAAGAGGACGGGATGCTGTGGCATCCCAGTCCCCAATCTCTGCATCTCAGGGCCTGGTTGCTGAAAGCCTAGAACTTCACGGCCTTAAACTTTCCCAGCAGGTAAAGGATATCCTTTATGCTTCCAGGAAGCTTTCCACAAGACGCTCTTATGCATTTAAGTGGAAAAGGTTTACCTTATGGTGCTCACAGAAGGGTCTTAACCCTCTTGCGATACCTCTGGAATCATTACTGGAGTATCTCCTTCATTTATCAAATGCAGGGCTTAAGACCAATTCATTGAGAGTTCATTTGAGTGCTATTGCAGCTGCTTTCAAGCCTCTAAGGGAGGAGTGGCCTAGTGGTTAGGACAAGGTACTTCAGGCCGGAGGGCCGGGGGTTCAAGTCCCACCTGGGGACAGCAATCTCAGGCCGGAGGGACTGGGATTTCTAGTCCTATAGGCACTCCTTGTGGTCTTGGGCAAGCCACTTAACACTCCATTGCCCATGTTCCCTGTAAGTATTAGCGTATGTGTGTCATATCCCCTCATGTTAAATGTATCTCCCAATTGACCGCTTTGACCCGGTGAAAAGCGGGATATAAATACAGCTAAATAAATGGACAA
The DNA here is from genome assembly GCA_033557465.1 of Ichthyophis bannanicus. NCBI lineage: Eukaryota > Metazoa > Chordata > Amphibia > Gymnophiona > Ichthyophiidae > Ichthyophis > Ichthyophis bannanicus. The sequence continues at coordinate 215,430,473 of CM066037.1, forward strand.
CCTATTTCCTCTCATCCTCTCATAGCGAGATTTATGAGAGGCCTTCTTTTGACTAAGCCTCCCATTAAGCCACCACCGGTGGCATGGGACTTAAATCTGGTTCTTGGGCAGCTCATGAAACCGCCCTTTGAATCATTAGCCACTACCTCTTTGAAATTCCTTTCCTGGAAGGTCATCTTTCTTATTGCAATCGCATCAGCACGTCGCATCAGTGAATTGCAAGCGTTGGTGGCTGATCCTCCTTATACAAGGTTCCATCATGATAAGGTAGTCCTTAGGACTCATCCACACTTTATGCCAAAGGTGGTGTCACCTTTTCATTTAAACCAAGCGGTTTACCTTCCTGTATTCTTCCCAAGGCCTCACGCCTCAATTGCAGAAAGGAATCTTCATACTTTGGACTGTAAAAGGGCTTTGGCCTTTTACTTACAAAGGACACAGCAACATAGAAAGTCCTCTCAACTTTGTCGCTTTCGATCCTAGTCATTTGGGACTTCCAGTCTCCAAGAGAACACTGTCCAACTGGATTGCACAGTGTATATCTTTTGCCTATGAGAGTAAGAAACTTCCTCTTGAAGGCCATGTCACAGCTCACAATGTGAGAGCCATGGCAGCCTCAATGGCTCATCTTCCCTCTGTGTCTATCAACGACATCTGTCGAGCAGCTACTTGGGCTTCGGTACATACCTTCACAGCCCATTACTGCTTAGACAAGGACTCCCGCCAGAATTCCTTGTTTGGTCAGGCTGTTCTTCAACACCTGTTCCATACTCAATCAACTCCTACCCACCATCCCTGGTAGGATGCCAGAGATCCATGGGGGGAATTGGAGCCCTTTCACGAGGGCACATAACTTCTGGGGCCTTCTCCCTGGCATCTGCAGCTAGGGAGTCCCCATATGTGAAGACTACATTCCTGCTTGTTCCTGGAGATAGCATAGTTACTCACCTGTAACAGGTGATCTCCGGGAACAGTAGGAATTTAGTCTTCACAACCCACCCACCTCCCCTAGGAGTTGTATCTCTCTCTCTCTTTCTCTCTTTCCCTCTCTCTTTTGTCTCAGCTTTAAACTCAACTGGAGAGGGACAGTTGGGAAAGGCGGGAAGGCAGCACACAGGCGCTGTGGGATGCTCCCAAAAGTTCTTCCTATTGGACGCTGGGGAGCGTTCCCGCGCAGGCTCTGTCGGTACCGATGATACCCATATATGAAGACTAAATTCCTGCTGTTCCCAGAGATCGCCTATTACGGGTGAGTAACTATTCTTTCTGGAACAGCAAAGTGTCCAAGAGTGGCAGTCGTCCAATGCAGGCTGCAGCTGGTCCAGGTGAGCCACGTGATAACCCAGAGCTTCAGGTCTGTGGGAGAGACTTATTCCTTCCCAAATGTAGTCCTTGGTCTTGCACACTGTCTGATTTTTCAGCCAGAAACAAGCAGGCAGTAGGGCTGGAGCCTGCAAAATGCAGAGTGTGGCAGAAAGCAAAAAGAGCCCAAAGTGAGTCTAAAGTGGGACCAAAAAAAGTGCAAAAGAGTACCAAAGTGTGTCTGTCCCCCCCCCCATGCCCAGCATATAATTCCTTGTCCTGAATTTCTCATCACAGCATGAGGATTGGCTGGTTTCAGATACTGTGTGATATCTTCAGTGAATCAGGTAACAGTTGTCAGGTGGTCTTTCTCCAAACAGAGGTACATGGTGAGAGAAGATGCTAGTATGCAGGTTCATACATTGTTGTAAATGCAGGACCCAGCCTGTAGATGAGAAACGGCCTCCACAGCGAGTTCTCTTGCATGTAGCCGTAGCTTGCAAACACTGGCTTTGCTGTATAGTACATTACTTTGGCAGAGTCACTTGATCAGCAGGTTTAAAGCTTGAACACAGCAGAAATTACTTGTATCAGGAATCCATCTTGGGTTCAGGCTTTTGGTGTCTGAGCATGCCACAGTGGTTCAGAACAAACCCCAGGTGCCAGCCTTACAATGTACGTCAATCAGCAAGGGAGCATGTGTAGAGTATCAGAGTGGCTATGGAGATGACTCCTGGGTAGAAAGAAACCTGCTTGTGCTATCGGTGCAACATATCGCCAGAATCAACATCATGGAGGCCAACTTCCTCAGTCATCACTCTCTCGATTCTGGGGAGTGGGACTGAGTCAAATGGTCAGTGGGAGATTCTGCACCACCTGGGTCGTTCCAAGACTGGATCTGATGGCAACTTGGTCCAATACCAAAGCTGAACATTTTTTCAGTCGCCACAGAGAAACAGGCTTAGAGGGCATCAACACCCTAGTTCAGCTCAGAGCAAAGTGTGGCTTCTGTATGTGTTTCTTCTGTGGCTGCTAGTGAGTCATGTGCTTTGATGCATAGAGTGGCATCTGGGTTGGATGATTCTGGTGGTGCTGGATTGGCCATGGGAGGTTATGGTTCTAGGGACCTGATTTAGCCCTTCAAGCTCTTGAAGCGGGCTGTGCTTAAAGTTCTGGCCCTCATGGCTGTCTTTCTGGTCGCAGTATGTTAAGTGAACCATATATCTGAGCTGCAAGCCTTGTCATGCAGGGATCCTTACTTACCATTCGCAGAAGAGGCCGTATGCATTTGGCCTGTTCCTTCCTGCCCAAAGTGGTTTCTGCCTTCCATGTGAATCACGTAGGCTTTGCCCTCCTTTTCTGAGGAGCAGTGCCAAGGAAAGGGCAATGACTTTCACCTGGTGAATGTCCAGAGAGTGCTTCTCTGGTACTTGAAAGTTACTAATTCTTTCCGTAAGTCAGACCATCTATTTGTGCTGTTTGTGGGACCATGTAAAGGTGACACAGCTGCAAAGTCTACTTGCGCTGGATCAAGGGGGCTATTGCTTCCATGGATCTGTTGTGGAACCAGCTGGTTCCAGAGGGTTTGCGTATACAACCCACTCGGAGCGTAGCTTGGTCTCCCCCTCAGATATTTGTCGGGCAGTAACGTGGGCATCACTTTTCACTTTAGTAAAGTAACTACCACTTGGATATCCACATACAGGCGGACATGGCCATTGCTCAGAGATCATAAAAGTTGCCTTGCCGTCTTCCTGCCCAGTGGTGATGTAGCTTTGGTATATCCCACTTGTCTAGACTGGTCTAGGTGGATGATGTGGAAGGTAACATTTTACTTACCAGATAATGTCATTTCCTTGGGTCCTGCTAGACCAGTCCAGGACCCGCTCTGGATAACTGCTTGATCTGCTATTCTCTGTGGTTGGCCCTGCAGGATCTTAGCCTTCTGACAAGTCTTCTATTAACACTGATCCTGTGCATAGTTATAGTTATTGTTCTGTTAAACCTGATTGCCTTCACTGAGATTGTGTGAATTCTGAGGTTCCTCACCATATGCTTTGTATCAAATATTACTGAAGGACCAAGGATCCAAGATGGCGGCTTAACAGAACGTGTTTGTTTGGCGCTCCTATTGCTCTTCGTTCTTTTCTCCTCTGAGCATTTCTTACTCCCTGCCCTATGCCGAAGCGGAAGGCTAAGGGCAAGGGAGGCTTACCGGTGGGGCAACTAACCATCGACAGCTTTGCGGTGGCAATGGAGGGCGCTCCCATGGCAGCGGCAGAGGTGAGCCTCTGCTTGGGCAGCGATGTATCGCTGAGCCCCACAGGTCCCTCCACTCCTCCACGGCCCGCTGAAGAAGGTGCCGGCAGTGATGCAGAGAGCGGAGCTAGAAGGTATTCACGCTGGTGAGGAGCCGGCGTCTTCGGCAGGGGTGATGTCTCTCGCACCTGTTGTTGGTGTGGTGGAGTCAGGGGAGTGTTGTTCTTCCCACCCCCACTGCTGATCCCCAGCTGGTTTTTCCTCCTCTTCTGAGCCCACAAGAAGTGACTCTGGCGTCCATCTGGTCTGCTCTTCAGTCAGTTCACCAGTTTTGTGCTGCAGCTTTTCAGGCACTGACCCCACTTCCTACTCGACTGGAAAGTGTGGAGAAGAGCCCTGTGGAGCAACAGGGTCAGTTAACTGTGCTTGACCTATGAATTCTGCAGGTACAAGAGCAGCAGGGAAACATTTCTCAAGACATGAAGTTGTTTCTTCGGAAGATTGAAAATTTGAAGAATGCTTCCCGGTCTCTGAACTTGAGGATATTGAATTTTCCCCGAGTATCTGGCTCCCCGGCTAGAACTCTCTTTTTCATAGATTTCTAAAGGACATTTTTGGTTACCCTGAAGCTGGGTTTCCCCCTATGCAGAAGATCTATTATATACCATCTGGTACTACTGGTATGAGTCCTGTTCCTCAAGCAGATGTTTCCTTGGACTCTTTGGATTTGGGGAATTTGTCCCTATTGTTGGAAAAGTCTTCTGAAACAGCAGGGTCCAGAGCGACACGCTTAGTTTCTTTTGTTTTTCTTTCTGATAAGAATGCATTGTTATGCTTGTTTCTTAAGAAAACTGATATTTCCTTTCTGGGGGTAGGATTCAGATTTTCCCGGACGTGTCCTGTTGGACACAAGTCCGTAGAAATAAATTTTTGGAACTACGCACAGAGGTGTTATCTCTGGGAGCGAAGTTCCAATTAAGATTTCCTTGTAAATGTATTGTTCGTTATCAGAATTCTGTTTATCTTTTTTTTTTAACCTTCTCAATTGCGCTTCTTTTTGGATGCTAAGAAGTTGTAGGGCTGACTGGGAGTGGTTGGAGTGTGGGAATGTAGTGGGACTGATAGTATAGTATGTGTGCCACATAGTCCTGTTTTTTTGTATTTCAATTTTTCCTTTTTATTTCCACTCCTCTGGAATTTTGTTTCTTGGATCACCTTCATTGTGGACTTATTTAGCTGATGGCCTTTAATTTACCAGTTAGGGTTTTGGTGTTTGCTATGTGATTTATCTTATGATATTATTTTTCATGTTGGACCATCGCTTATATTTCCTATTCCAAGTTTTGCTTGGTGTTTCTATAAAAATTTAATAAATAGAAAAAATATATATATATATATATTACTGAAGATTTTCCAGAGGTTCTGGGTGATAGGGCATGATTTCATAAAGAAGCCTATGGAAGTTTCTTGTCTTCATATCTGCTGGTAGGGGGATACAACCTACCTGTCTGGACTGGTCTAGCAAGACTCAAGACAAGGATGATATCTGGTAAGTAAAATGTCACCATATTTCCTCTTGACTGGAAAAATATAGCTGAGTAGTTTACCACCTAAACCAATGCTATTCCCTCTTGGCCAGACAATACCAGTACTTCACTTATGCTGTCACTGTCAATTAAGAAACATAGAAACATGACAGCAAATAAACACCATATGGCCTATCCAGTCTGCCCTTCCATACAAACTACTACAGTCCCTTTTATTCCTTTGGAGATCTTCTGTGTTTGTCCCATGTTTTCTTGGATTCAGATACTGTCTTCGTCTGTACTATCTCCACTGGGAGGCTATTTCATGCATCTGCTACTCTTTCTGTAAAGAAATATTTCCGCATATTATGCCTGAATCTTTCCCCTTTCATCTTCATCATGCCCCCTTGTTGCTGAACTCTTTCAATTGAAAGAGGCTCCCCCCCGCTGTGCATTTATGCCATGAAGGTATTTAAAGGTCTCTATCATATCGCCCCTCTCCCACCTCTCCTCCACATAACAAATTCCTTGTCAAGGAGAAATTCAAGATGATTTCTCTCGGATCTCTGCTGCCATACCTTCAGAGTCAGGTCTGGCTTTGTTCTCTAGATCTCAAGGATGCGTATACCCATGTCCTCATCCATCCAACCCACAGAAGGTTCCTTCGGTTCCTTTTTCAGCAAAAGCATTACCAATACAGGGTGCTTCCTTTTGGCCTGGCCTCAGCACCAAGGGTGTTCACGAAATGCATGGCTGTAGTAGCAGCATTTCTCCGCACTCTAGGAATATTAGTCTTCCCTTACTTAGACGATTGGCTCATTCGAGCACCAACAGAGTCATATTCCAGGACTTCTCTATCCTGCACAATGTATATCCTTCAGTATTTAGGGCTGGTAATAAACATCCCAAAATCCAGTCTAATTCCTTCTCAGTCTCTGGAGTTCATAGGAGCTGCTTTGGATACCACAAGGGCAAGGGCCTATCTCCCCCAGGCTCGTTGCCTTTGCATGGTGCAGTTAGCTTCTCAAGCAGTGCTAAAGTCTCATCTAACTGCTCGAGAAATGTGACAACTACTAGGCCACATGGCATCTACGGTGCATGTGGTTCCCTATGCTCGCCTCCATATGAGGGCAGCTCAGTGGACTTTATCCACCCAATGGACCCAGGCATCAGGATGCCTGTCAGACAAAATAGCAAACACAAGTCGCCTTATTTTGTCCCTCCAGTGGTGGAAGTCCACTCAAAACCTGTTGCTGGGGTCCCCTTTTCAACAACCTCAAGCAACTCTCACAACAGATGCTTCTCCAATGGGTTGGGGAGCTCATCTACACGACCTCTCCACCCAAGGCACCTGGTCTCCACAGGAGACTCATCTACATATCAATCTTCTGGAACTCAGAGCAATCTTCCTTGCTCTTCGAGTGTTCCATACCCTGCTCAGCTGCAAGACAGTCCTCATCCATATGGACAATCAAGTAGCCATGTTCTATGTGAACAAGCAGGGGGGAACAGGCTCTCTGTCGCTTTGCAACGAAGCTTTGCGACTATGGGCCCTCGCCAGAGAGCATCAGATTCATCTCCTGGCAGTGTATCTTCCAGGCATACAAACCTCTTGGGCAGACAGACTCAGTCGAGTTCTGCTTCCACACGAGTGGTCTCTGCATGCAGACCAGGTGGCCAAGATTTTTCAAATTTGGGGAACCCCGGACATAGACCTCTTGGCAATTCCGTGGAATGCCAATCTTCCCCGGTTCTGTTCCAGAATTACGGCTCAGGAGGCTCAGGCCAGGGATGCTTTCCTCCTTTATTGGGGTCAAGACTTCCTGTATGCCTTTCCACCCATTCCCATAATTCCCAAAACCCAGTTCAAGCTTCAGAGAGACAGAGGCCATATGATTCTCATAGCTCCACATTGGCCACGGCAAGTGTGGTACCCTCTGCGTCTATATCTCTCTCAAGCTCCCTCCCTGGAGTTAGGGTCTGCTCCAGATCTCCTATCTCAGGAGGATGGAATGTTATAGCATCCCAATCCCCAGTCTCTGCATCTCAGGGCTTGGTTGCTGAAGGCCTAGATCTCCATGATCTCAATCTCCCTCAGCAAGTAAAAGATATTCTTTTTGCTTCCAGGAAACCTTCCACGAGACGCTCTTATGCTTTCAAGTGGAAAAGGTTTACCATATGGTGTTCGCAAAAGGGTCTTAACCCCCTTGCAATACCTCTGGAATCCTTGCTGGAATATCTCCTTCATTTATCCAATGCAGGACTTAAGACTAACTCAGTAAGGGTCCATTTGATTGCTATTACATCTTCCTTTAAGCCTCTAAATGGACAGCCTATTTCCTCTCATCCTCTTATAGCAAGATTTATAAGAGGCCGCCTTCTAACTAAGCTTCCCATTAGGCCACCACCGGTGGCATGGGACTTAAACCTGGTTCTTGGGCAGCTCATGAAACCACCCTTCGAACCTTTAGCTACCACCTCCTTAAAATTCCTTCCTTTCTTGGAAGGTTATCTTTCGTATTGCAATCACATCAGCACGTCGCATTACTGAATTGCAAGCGCTAGTAGCTAATCCACCTTATGCAAGGTTTCATCATGACAAGGTAGTCCTTAGGACTCATCCACACTTTATGCCTAAGGTGGTCTCGCCTTTTCACCTCAACCAGGAGGCCTACCTACCTGTGTTTTTTCCAAGGCCTCATGCATCAAATGCAGAGAGGAATCTTCATACCTTGGATTGTAAAAGAGCTTTAGCCTTTTACTTACAAAGAACACAGCAACACAGAAAGTCCTCTCAACTCTTTGTTGCTTTTGATCCTTCTCATTTGGGACTTCCAGTCTCCAAGAGAACTCTATCTAACTGGATTTCTCAGTGTATTTCCCTTGCCTATCAGAGTAAGAACCTTTCTCTGGAAGGCCATGTCACTGCTCACAATGTGAGAGCCATGGCAGCCTCAATGGCTCATCTGCATTCTGTGTCTATCGACGACATCTGTCGAGCAGCCACCTGGGCCTCGGTTCATACCTTCACAGCCCATTACTGCTTGGACAAGGACTCCCACCGGGATGCCTTGTTTGGTCAGGCTGTTCTTCAACATCTGTTCCATACCTAATCAACTCCTACCCACCATCCCTGGTAGGATGCCAGAGATCCATGGGGGGAAGTGGAGCCCTTCTCAGGGACACACAACCTCTGGGGTCTCTCCCTGGCATCTAAAGCTAGGGAGTCCCCATATGTGATGACTACATTCCTGCTTGTTCCTGGAGATAGCATAGTTACTCACCTGTAACAGGTGATCTCCGGGAACAGCAGAAATTTATTTATTTATTTTATTTTATTTAACAGTATTTCTAAACCGCCTTATCATAATAATCAAGGTGGTATCACAGCAAACAATCTGGTAGTGTGAGTGTTGATACATGCAGTGAGGGTGGAAATTTCGTTGGGTGTGTGTTGTCTTGTTTGCTAGATTGGTGTGAGCTATGTACAATGTGGGCTATTTACAGTGGTGCTAAAATCATTTTATACATCTAGTGTTAGGCGGTAACGTGTGCTGCTATACAGTTCCTTAGTTTATGTGATGTGTCCAAAGTGTTCTATGAACAGTATGGTTTTCAGCTGTTTTCTGAAGTCCTTGAGCTCTGTAGTTGCCCTCAAATCGTCCGGTAGTTTGTTCCATATTGTTGGAGCAGCCATGGAGAGTGCTCTGTCTGTTGTGTCCTTGCGTGTGTTTGTATTCACTTGGGGTGCTGACTCGGTTGTGTGTTTGTTTTCTTCTAGGACGTGTGCTGGTGTCTGGTTGTATGAGGGTGTGCAGGCTGTTGGCTGATGTTTGCTGTTTTATCTTAAATAGGTTTATAATAGTTTTGTATCTGATGCGTGCATCGATTGGTAGCCAGTGTAAGTCCTTTAAGGTGGGTGTGATGTGCTCCTGTCTTGCAGTTCCGGATATGATTCGTGCTGCGGTGTTTTGTGCCAGTTGGAGTGGTTTGATGGCTTGTTTCGGTAGTCCAAGGTATATCGGATTGCAGAAGTCCAGTAGAGGGGTTATCAGTGCTTGACAGACGGTACGGAAGTGTTCTGGGGCGAGGAGTGGTTTCAGTCTCCTGATGATTCGCATCTTGTAGTAGGCTTTTTGTATTGTTTTGTCTATGTGTGGCTTGAGATTGAGTTTATTGTCCAGCGTAACCCCGAGGTATCTTACTTCTGACCTTATTGGTATAGTAATGTTTTGTATCTTTATATTTGGTGGTTGTATGAAGCTTTGGTTCCGAGTGATGATTAAAGCTTCAGTCTTGTTGTAGTTTATGGCGAGGTTGTTGTTTTGACACCAACTGGTCATTTGTGTAAGGCAGTCTGTTATCTTAGAGAAGTCCGGGTTGTCGATTGATATCGGGGTGTATATCATGATGTCGTCCGCATAGATCGTGTATTGAATGTTGTTCTCTTTCATGATGTTGCAGATTGGTTGGATGTAGATGTTAAATAGGAGTGCTGAGAGCGCAGAACCTTGAGGTACACCTTGACGGACTTTGATGGGTCGGGAGGTGATGTGTCCCACCTTGACCTGTAGCTGTCTTTCGGTTAGGTACGAGTGGAACCATTTCAGTGTGATACCGTGTATACCAGTGTTCTGTAGTCTTTCTAGGAGTGTGTTGTGGTCCACTGTGTCGAAGGCTGAGGAGATGTCGATGAATATCATTATTATTCCATTCCTGGTGTTGTCAATTATTCTTAGGATGCTGTCGAAGAGGTAGATCAGTAGCGTTTCGACACCGTGGTTAGGACGAAATCCGTGTTGGTTGTCGTCAAGTGTTTCGTGTTTGTCGATGTGATCCTGAAGTTGTAGTTGAACTGTTTTTTCGATGACTTTTGCGAGGAAGGGTATGCTGGATATTGGTCGGTATGCTGCTGGATCTTTTCTGTCGAGAGTTGTTTTCTTTGTGATTGGTCTCACTGAGGCAAGTTTTAGTTGCTTTGGCATGAGACCTTGAGTGAGTGAGTTGTGTACCATTTTATGTATGGTGGTGATGAGGCTTGATTTGGTGGCTTTGACCCACGACACTGGGCATGGGTCTGTAGGAGCGGTGCTTGTGTTGATTGTAGAGATGATGTGGGATATCTGTTCTGTTGAGGGTGAGGAGAATGTGCCCCAGGTTTTGGAGTGTACATCTGTCCTTGAGGTTCTACTAGGCGATGTTTGTTCCGTTGAGTGAAATTTGTCCTTGATGTGGTCGGCGAATTTCTGTGGATCAATTTGTGCTTCCTTTTCTGTTGTTTGCTCTTTTGTGAGGATTTTTACTATTTCGAAAAGCTCTCTGGGTTTGTTGATGGAGGTGTTTATCATGTTTGTGTGGAATTCCCTCTTTGATTGGTTGATGTGTTCATTGTATTGCTTTTGCTTTGTTAGATAGAGATGCTGGTCGGCAGTTGTTTTGTTTTTTCTCCATCTCCGTTCAATCTTCCTGAGTTCCCTCTTTTCCTGTCTTATTTTTGCTGAGTACCATGGTTTGTTTTGACTCTTGTTGTGGTGTTGTTTCTCGGTCCCGTCATCTGGTGGTTTTGCGGCGTTGGCTAAAATGCTGTTCCAGCTGGAAACTTGTTCCTCCAGGTCGTCCGTAGTAATGTTCAGGTGTTGCATTGTGTCCTGTATGAATTCGTCCTTGTCGAAACACTTGAATCGTCTTTGTGTGTGTGAGGTGTTTGCTCTTTCGTTTGTCTGGTCCTCTTGTGACCGCAGCCTTATCTCGATTAAGTAGTGGTCAGACCATGGCACTGGGGTAATGGTTGGTGGAGAGATCAGGTCTCTTGATGTTAGGTAATTGGATGCGAATATGAGGTCTGGAGATGATCCATGTCTGTGTGTTGGAGCATTGATTATTTGCGTGAATTGCAGTGAGGACATTGCTTGCAGGAAGGCCTCTGCGTCTTTGACATTGGTGGACTTTAGGTTGAAGTCTCCAATCAGCAGCGCTGGTTTGTTGTTTGTTGTTATGGCACAGGCTTCTTCGAGTGTGAAGGCCAGTTCGTCGGGTGGAGCTCTGGGTGCTCTGTATGTTAGGCAGATTGCAATGTTCTTGTTCTTGATGCTAATTGTGTTACATTGCTGTGTATCGGTGAGGCTCTGTGTCTTGAACTTCATTTTTGTTTTTGCCATGATCAGGACTCCTCCTCCACGCCTGTGAGTGCGTGGGCAGTTGTACGCTGAATAGTTGTTTGGTACAAGTTGGTTGAGTAGAACATTGTCAGTCGGGTTGAGCCATGTCTCTGTGATGCATATTATGTCGGGCTGTCGCTCTTCAATGTGGTCTACAAGCGTGTGTATCTTGTTGCAGACGGATCTGGCATTTATGAGCTCTATCGTTGTTGTCTTTGTTGATGAGTTTGCTGTTACATGTGCTTCCTTTGTGCGGGTGTGGGAGTTTGATTTGTGTCTGTTTGGTCGCTTTGCCTGGGAGGTTCCGAGTGTCTCTTTGTATGTGTGCTGTGGTTCCAGATATGGCAATACAGTTGGAGGGTGCCATGTTGTGTTTGCTTGTGGGTGGTGGAGGTGTGTGGTTGGTGGGAGGAGTTGTGTAATGAGTAAGCAGAGCGGGAGGAAGTATGTGGCGTGCATGTTGGTTTTTTGTGATGTTCTTTTAAGGAGATGCCTGTTGTCTTAAGTCTTCTTCTTGTTGGCTGTTTGGAGAGAGCTGTATATTGTGCGATGGCCTTTCTCGTGGAGGGGGAGCCGGATCTGCGTAGGGCGTCTTGGTGCGGGAGCCTGTCCCGTGGAGGGAGCCTGTCCTGTGGAGGGCGAGCCGGATCTGCGTAGGGCGTCTTGGTGCGGGAGCCTGTCCCGTGGAGGGAGCCTGTCCCGTGGAGGTCCTCACAACCCACACACCTCCCCTAGGAGTTGTATCTCTCTATCTCTTTTCCTTTCCCTCTCTCTCTCTTTGTCTCAGCTCTAAAACTCAACTGGAGAGAGGCAGTTGGGAAAGGCGGGAAGGCAGCACGCAGGCGCTGTGGGATGCTCCCAAAAGCGTTCTAATTGGACGCTGGGGAACGTTCCCGCGCAGGCTCCGTCGGTACCGACAATACCCATATGTGAGGACTAAATTCCTGCTGTTCCCAGAGATCACCTGTTACAGGTAAGTAACTATGCTTTCCCTGACCACCTGGAGTGCCCAGGTGTTGGTGGTGATGGTTGGCTACCGATGGGTAAACAGAATCAGATGTCTCCCTGTGGGTATCTGGGGTGGGCCTCCTGGGGGTGAAGAAGCTATGCCAAGGAGTCAAAAGCTACTGCCAGGCTGTGCTGGAGCTGAGGCCTGGGTTTTAAGAGCCTTCGGCTTTTGAAGGCCATACCCTTGGCCTGCTGACCCTGCTGGGGAGCTCAGAGCTTCCGTAAGCCCTTTCCTTCCTCGAGTAAGGGGGCTTTTTACTTGGGGCCTTCCATCGGGAAAGGGTAGTGGTCTTCTTGCAGAGCCTAGTCCTCATCAGGAACTCTGACTTCAACTCTGCAACCTTATCAGTCATGAGTTTGCCAACAATGTTCTCTTCTTGATAGGGTACATTGACCCATTTGTCCTAAACGCATTGCTCCAGGTCGGAAGACTAGCCAAGTCTGGCATCGGGCACTGATGCCTGTTGTGGCTACTCTAGCTGCCGACTCAAAGCCGTTATAGGCTGCTCAAGTCATGAATTTGTAACACATACTGATGGCAGAGGACAGGCTCCAGAACCATTGGAGGAGTTCCTCGGAGAAACCAGCCAAGAACCTGGTGAGTTCCTTCGCCAGGTCCCTCAAGTACATGCCCATGTACAGCTGGTATGCCTGGATATGATGAGTATCGAGCTCTGGTAGCACTTTCTGCCCAGGGCATCCAAGGTGCGGGCCTCCCTACCCAGAAACACTGAGGAATGCGCCTTCTAGCTCTTGAGAAGATACATTTCTGACTCCACCACCATGGAGTAGTGTGGCAGTTGTGCTTTCTAGAAGCCTGGGCTCCGGCGCACCCAAAACATAGAGTCAAGCAGTCTGCTCATGATGGGCACCAATTCTGGTGTTTCCCACATGTGGAGGAGCAGCCATTCCAGGATCAGGGAAATGGGCACTGTAAATGCCTCCTTCGGAGGGGCCTCGTACTGGAGGATCAAGCTTCTCCATGACGGATGTCCTTCACCTCAGCGTCGAACGCCAATGCCTTTGGCATGTCCTGCACGAAGTCGAGGAATGCCATATCCTCGAGTGGGGACTGTCATCAGGTCTCATAGGAAGATGGGTCCGAGGGCACATCACGGTGGTGACGGATGTCTATAGATTCCTCATCCTTGGTCTCCCAGTCCTAGGAGGAGTTGGGGACGGGCCACTTTGCGAGGTCAGGCCCCTCGCCTGACAGTCCATGCCCCTCGGAGGCTCTGTCGGCGGAGCTGTGGCCACTCATCGAGAGAGACCTTGTTCCCCAATGGGCAGGATCGAGACCGATGTCGAGGATCAACTCGAGGCCAATGGCGCTCAAGGATAGGTTTGACTTCGGGGATGTCCTCGAGGCCGAGGCCCCGGTGGTCTGGGCAGATGATCTGGCGGAACCAGGCATCAGGGCCCGCTGCTGGACTATGAAGGGGTAGACAAGCTGCGCTCCAAGGCCACCATTCTGGTCTCCAGTCCAGATAGCTCTGCAGCCTTTGGTGTGAGCACTGAGGATATTTGTCCGGCGCCGGTTCCAACGAGGGATAGCCCTCGACCAGGATGGCCTTGGGGGTTCGAGGCTCATCACCAAAGGATGATGATTCTTTTTGGGCAACCTTGGTTGGCCGCTCCCGCTCCAATACCCCAGACTCACAACATGGACTGCGGGACCAGGTGCGGGACTTCCCCGCCTCATCCACAAACGCTGCCCTCGAGGATTTCTTCTTCTTGTGCTCCATCTCTGTGGTGATCTACTCTCAGGACCCATGGTCTTGGTCAGAGGCCTTGGCGCGTGGCATCGCCGGAGACTCCGGGGCAGAGTCTGACCTTTGGAAGATCTTCTCATGCTGCTGCTGATGACTCTTAATGACCTTGAAGGACATCCTCTTAGAGGCCCCAAGGGGTTGTGGTCTGGCCCGAAGAAACAGAGGCAGCAATCATATGTGCTGGAGAGGGACATGGTCCGCGAACACCTATCACACTTCTTGAAGCCACTGGCAGAGACCATGGAAGGAAAAACGGCCCCAGTGAAGTCGAAGACCCTGGGTTCTGCCAGTGAAAAAGGTGCGAAACCGCACCGGTTAAAAACAAAAAAAAGGAAAAGAAAATACGAACCTGAGATGCGATGCTGAGACAAGTGAACTCAGGGGAAAGAAAGGGAACCGGTACACAACTGGGGAAACAAAAATTTCCATGAAAGAAATAACTCTTGTTCTGGGAAAAACAGGTACATCCATGGGCTCCTTGGAAAAAAGGAGACTGAGGCAAGATGGCACCCTTGGGCGGGAAGGGGACCACGCATGCCGGTGCATCTCCCAAAGACTTTCTTGAAAGTTGGGGAGAAGCTTCTGCGTAGGGCTCCGTTGGCGTCACCCATATGAGAGGGCTGATTCCTGCTTGTTCCTGGAGGAAGGAGCAACAAGGGTCAGAAGGGTTATCAACAGGAATATTAAAGTCACCAAGAATAGGGAAGATGAATCCAGAAAGAAAGAAAGCCACAAGTCAAAGCCAGTGAGAAAGGTAGAGATGGACTTGTTCGGGGGTTGATATAGTGTAGTTACTCACCTGTAACAGGTGCTCTCCAGGGACAGCAGGAATCGGTCCTCACTTAAGGGTGATGTTGGCACTGACAGAGCCCGTGCGGAGCAATTCCCCAGCTTCCAAAGAAAGCCTTTGGGATTGCTGCCACGCATGAGTGGTCCTCTTCCCACCCAAGGGTACCATCTTGCTCAGTCAGGTCCCTTAGCTCGAGCCCTACCAAGCAGATGACAAGGGAAGGACAAAAATCCAGCAACTCATCAGGGGAGGTGGGAGGGTAGTGAGGACTGATTCCTGCTGTCCCTGGAGAACACTGTTACAGGTGAGTAACTACGCTTTCTCCAGGAACAAGTAGGAAGTCAGTCCTCACTTATGGGACTCCCCAGCTACAGGCTACCGAACCTGTAACCAAAAAACGCCTCCATAAGGCCGTGAGCAGAAGCCAAAGCCCGAAGGAGCCCGAGACCTCAGGGCGAAGCCCTCGGTAGCCATGAAGAAGGGTCGGAGGGCAGGAGTTGCTTATACCCCGAAATGATTACGGGGTACAACCTGGCCGAAGGCGCTGGCCCAGCAGGACTCCCTCTCCAGGCAGTAGTGTGCAGCGAAGGTATTTGTGGAAGACCAGGTCGCTGCCAAGCAGATGTCCATTAGGGGTACAGAGCGCAGCGAGGCCACCAAGGCTGCTTTGGCCTGAACCCCACGTGCGGTGACTCGACGATCCAACGGGGTACCCGCCTTCTTATGAGTGAAAGTGATGCAGTCCACCACCCAAACCGAGAGGGTGCATTTGGTAACTGCCTGTCCTGGTCGATTGGGATCGTAAGTCACAAAGAGTCGGCCAGACTTGCGATGAGTCTGGGTGCGCTGCATGTAGAAGGCGAGAGCCCTTCTGCAGTCAAGGGTGTGGAGAGCCGCCGATGCCTGGTCGACGTGGGGCCTCAGGAAGAAAGTTGGCAGGACTATCTACTGGTTAAGAAGGAAATCAGAGACAACTTTAGGCAGGAATTTAGGGTGGATACAGAGGACCACCCTGTTTCGATAGAACCTGGTGTAAGGGGCATCAGCCTTGAGAGCCTGGAGCTCACTGACTAGGCGGGCCGAGGACAGCGCCACCAGGAAGGCCACCTTCCAGGACAGGTGCTGGAGCAAGCACGTCACCATTGGCTTGAAGGGTGGATGGGTGAGCTGCATGAGCACCACATTCAGGTCCCATTCCGCTGGTGGAGGTCGGATGGGCGGCTTGGAAAGCAAAAGACCCCGAATAAAGCGGGAGACTAACGGCTGCCCCTAGAGGGGTTTTCCCTTGATGGGGAGGTGGTTCACTGAGATGGTGCTCAAGAGTACCGTGACAGAATTAGACTTCAGACCTTCCCTCAAGAGATGGAGGAGGTACTGAAGGATCCATCGAAAGGGACACGAGAACGGGTAGATCTGGAGCCCCAAGCACCAGACAAGAAGTGTCGCCACTTGAAGGTGTAGGCCCGTCTAGTGGAGTCCTTTCTCGAGGCGAGGAGGGCCTACTCGACCTCCTCTGGAAGAGCCAGTGAGGCTAGGGAAACCCGTTCAGCCGCCAGGCCGTAAGAGATAAGGAAGCTAGGTTCGGGCGCTGCACCCGCCCCTCCTCCTGTGTTAGCAGACCTGGGGCAGAGCCCAGGGGAACAGGAGGCCCTGTCGACAGCCGGAGCAGAAGCGGGAACCAAGGCTGCCGAGGGGGCTATGAGGATCAACGATGCCCGATCCCGCTGAGCCTTGAAAAGGGTTCTCGCAATGACTGCAACTGTCCCAACAGCCTTCAAGCATGCTGTAGTCACTCCTCTCCTCAAGAAACCTTCATGTGACCCTACTTGTCCTTCTGATTATCGACTCATTTCCCTCCTCCCTTTCATTTCTACTCTACTTGAACATGTGGTTCACTGCCGCTGTCTTGACTTTCTCTCCTCTCAAGTCCGCCTGGACCCTCTGCAATCTGGCTTTCGTCCTTTATATTTTACTGAAACAGCTCTTGCCAGAGTCTCCAGCGACCTGTTCCTGGCTAAATCCAAGGGCCTTTCTGTTGTTTCTGATATTGTTGGCCACCACCTTTTCTTCAACACCTTGTCCTTGCTTGGTTTTAAGGGCCTTGTGCTATCCTGGCTCTCTTCTTATCTCACCCATCGCTCTTTCAGTGTTTGTTATGCTGGATTCTCCTCTACTGCTATCCCACTCTAAATTGGTGTACCCCAAGGGCCCACTCCTGTTCTTTCTATATACCTAGTCCCTTGATGCACTCATTTCCTCCCATGGTTTTCAATACCACTTTTACACTGATTGCTCTCAGATCTATCTCTCTATACCTGATATCTCCCCGGCACTCCAGGCTCAAATTTCTGCCTGCCTTTCTGACATCGCCGCCTGGTTGTCTCACCACCGTTTGAAACTGAACATGGCCAAAACTGAGCTGCTTATCATTCCTCCTAAATCAACATTCCCCCTTCCTCCTTTATCTGTGGATAACACTCTTCTACGCCCTATCTTATCAGTCTGCAACCTTGGGGTTGTATGACTCCTCCCTGTACACACATCCAACTGATAGCTAAAACCTGTTGTTTCTTTCTCTATAATATCAACAGAATTCCCCCCTTCCTTTCTGAACACACTACTAAGACACTTATCCACTCTTTAGTCACCTCCCGTCTAGACTATTGCAACCTCCTCTTTGCTGGTCTCCCTCTGAATCATCTCTCTCCTCTTCAATCTTTTCAAAACTCAGCTGCGCGGCTAATCTTCCACCAGCCCCGATATGCTCATATAACCCCTCTTCTCAAGTCAGGCCTGACCTATAAATGCATTCATTCTGCCGCTCCTCACTACCTTTCCTCTCATATCTCTCCTTACACCCCTCCTTATGAACTCCGCTCTTCTGGTGGATTGCTTCTCTCTGCCCTTTTCTTCTACTGCCAACTCCAGACTTCCATCCTTTCACCTCGCTGCTCCTTATGCCTGGAACAAACTACCTAGGTCTGTACATCAGGCTCCATCTCTGCCTTTTTTCAAATCCATGTTAAAAGCTCACCTTTTTGAGGCTACTTTTGGATCCTGATTCTGATCTGCTTAGTCTTCCATGTGTCTCCTTACCTCTCCCTATTTGTATCCTTGTTCTCAGCTGTTGTATTGTCTGTCTTGACTAGATTGTAAGCTCTGATGATCAGGGACCGTCTTTTATATGTGTTTGTACAGTGCTATGTACGATTTTTAGCACCATATAAATATTCAAAAGTAGTAATATAGAATTATGGTAAACCCGAATGCCTTAGCATCTAGGAACACAGCCCTGAAAATATATTTTGTGTTTTTCCAGCATCAGTATGTCCATATTTATATATCACCTGTTTCCTGAAGGTCTCTAGATGGTATACATATGATACTGATCAGCTGTCGAAATTATAACAGTTCTGCACAAACTGAAATATATGCTGGCAAACAAAACATTGCAGTATTTCTTCATAAAAACATAAGAGATGCCATACTGAGTCAGACCAAGGGTCCATCAAGCCCAGTATCCTGTTTCCAACAGCAGCCAATCCAGGTCACAAGTACCTGTCAGGTTCCCAAAAAGATACATGGAATCTCCAGGAACAAGCAGGAATGAGTCCTCACATATGGGTACGTCGGTACCGACGGAGCCTGCGTGGGAACGCTCCCCAGCTTCCCAAAAAGGAAAGCTTTTGGGAGCATCCCACAGCGCATGCGCGCTGCCTTCCCGCCTTTCCTAACCAACTTTCCTCAGTTCTTCTTTTCCGCGGAGCCAGCAGATCGTGTTCCTGTCACCGCTGAAGAAGTTCTTTGTTTTAATTTATTTCTTTGGTCGCGTGTCTGCCTTCCCCGATGCCGGACCGGTACCGCCGGTCTTTTCTTTCAAAAAAAAAAAAATTTTTTTTTTTCCTCACTTAGTGTATTTTTCTTCTTAGGCCTCCAGGCCCACAAGAAATTTTTCCCTCATGGAAAAACCAGCCTCTGGGTTCAAAAAATGCACTAAGTGTAGCGGTACAATTTCTGTTACAGATACCCATGATTGGTGTCTTAAATGTTTGGGTCCTGAACACTCCATTCTGGATTGCCAGTCCTGCTCTTCAATGTCTAAACGAGGGTTACAGAACCGAGCAGCCAAGCTCCATGTGCTGTTTCCCACGGATGCACCGGCGGTGGCATCGACATCTTCCAGGTCTTCCTCTCCCGATGGGTCTCAGGAAACCAAACATAATCCTAGCAGGTCCTTGAAGGGCAAATCTCCCTCTAAGTATCGAGATGCCTCCGGGCTTGCCCTCGAGGATCCTGCCCCAGCCAAACAACCCCGGCGGGAAGCTCCGGCTTCCAAAGCTCCTCCTATGGGGTTACAGGTTGACATCGATGGCACGGCCTTGACCGATCACCTGTTAGACTGCTCTGGGGTACCGGCACAATCTCCCGGTACCGACATCCAGGCAGTCGTGGCATCCATGGATCACACTGTTCAATCCATGCAGCAGGCTATAATGGCTTTTATTAAAGCTGCGACGCCGATGGTACCGCAACGAGTCCCGTTGTCGGTACCGGTACCAGCACCGATACAGGTACCGACTACATCGACATCGGCCTGGATACCGACTCAGGTTCCTTTTCCAGGGCTATTTCTCGGTACCGATCCGGTACCGGGGACGCCCGATGTCGGTACCGATCGATACGCGTATCGATCGTTGGAAGGGGACAGACGATACTTTGATTCCTCTGATGATTCTGATTCATCAGATGAGTCTCCTGAAGTATCCATTACCCTTCCTGAGGAGCCTGCTTCTCCAAAAAGGAGAATGTCTCCTCCAGAGGATTTGTCCTTTCAAGACTTCATAATAGAAATAGCTAAAGGACTCTCTATTTCAGTAACCTCTGAAGCAGAGCCTAGAGCAAAAAAATTAGATATTTTAGGATACTCTAAGGTTCCCAGAGAGGCAGTCACCTTGCCAATTCATGAAATTCTTCATGAACATATGATTGACTTATGGGAGACTCCTCTCACCCTTTCTCCTCATTCTCGCAGATTGGACACTGTGTACCGTGTCCCTTCTTGTCCTGGATTTCAGAAAACTCAGCTTCCTCACCACTCCATTGTGGTGCAGTCAGCTATGAAAAGGATAAAGAGTACCAAAAGACACTCTTCTGCTCCTCCAGGAAGAGAATGCAGGACCTTGGATGCTTTTGGTAGGAAAATCTTCCAAGCCAGCATGCTTATTGCCAGAATCAACTCATATAGCCTTTATATGGGTATGTTTCTAAAGGAAGTTGCACAAAAACTGCACAACTATCTCCCTTTTATTCCAGAGGATAGAAGGGATGAGTTCCTCCTTTGGCTTAAGCATACTCAAGACATTTCAAAGTTTTCCAACAGGGCAGCCTTTGACTCCTTTGAAGGTGCCAGCAGAGCCTCAGGCATTGCCATAGCTGCTCGCAGAATTTCTTGGCTCCAGGCTTCTGATCTAGAACCCTGGGTTCAGAATGGCTTAGGAAATCTGCCCTGTACGGGTGAAAATCTTTTTGGCAAAGAGTAGCAAATAAAAGCCACTCAAATGGATGCAGAGAATTCTGCTCTGGATAGACTTTCCAAGTCAACCTCCATTCCAGCCAAGAAAAAATCTTTCAAAAAGCCTTTTTACAAAAGGAGCAGATTTCCTTCCACTTCTAGCCAACAATCTTCTACAGGTCGCTTTGCTACTAAGCGTCAGCAACCTAAACAGGCCAGGCCTAAAACTGCAGGGGCTGCTACAACTCAGCAGTCCCAACCCCCTCAGGGTTTTTGACTTGATACTAGAGAACTTAACCTTTCTGGCTCTACAACAGCCAGAACCTCTCACCATTCCAGGAAGGTTAGCTCATTTTGCTCCCAGATGGGAGCAAATCACATCAGAGCAATGGACCCTCTCCATCATAAGAGAGGGCTACAAACTTCATTTCTCAGACCTTCCTCCCTACACCATGGTGAGACACTTCAATTCTCCCACATCTCTCCTCGACCTTCTGGATCAGGAGGTGACTACCCTTCTGGCCCAGAGGGCCATAGAAGAAGTTCCTCTTCTTCAACAGGGGTCAGGGTTTTACTCCCCCTATTTTCTCATTCCAAAGAAAACAGGGGGATACAGACCCATTCTAGATCTCAGAGAATTAAACAAATTCCTATGCAAGGAGAAGTTCAAGATGCTTTCTCTAGGCACTCTCCTTCCATACCTGCAGAGTCAGGATTAGCTTTGTTCTCTAGATCTCAAGGATGCGTACACTCATGTCCTCATCTATCCATCTCACAGAAAATTCCTACGTTTTCTGTTCCAGGGAAAACATTACCAATACAGAGTCCTTCCTTTCAGTCTGGCCTCTGCTCCAAGAGTGTTCACCAAATGCATGGCAATAGTTGCTGCATTTCTACGCACTCTGGGAATATTTGTCTTCCCCTACCTGGACGACTGGCTCATCCGAGCTCCAACCCAGTCGGAGGCTCAGATCTCCCTGAACCGCACCAGGCGCATTCTGCAATACCTGGGACTTGTGGTAAACCTCCCAAAGTCCCAGCTTACCCCTACTCAGTCCCTGGAATTCATAGGGGCCTGGTTGGACACCACTTCTGCAAGGGCCTACCTCCCTCAGGCCCGTTGTCAATGTCTAGTGCAGTTAGCCTCCCAGATTCAGTTAAAAAGAGCCACTTAACTGCCAGGGAGATGCTACAGCTGCTAGGCCATATGGCTTCCACAGTACATGTGGTACCCTATGCCCGCCTACACATGAGAGCAGCTCAATGGACTTTGTCCACCCAGTGGACTCAAGCTTCAGGAGCTCTCTCAGACCAAATAGCAACCTCCAAACGTCTCTTTTGGTCTCTCCAATGGTGGATGTCCACTCAAAATCTGTTGCTGGGGTCCCCCTTTCAACCTTTGTTGCCCCAGGCAACCCTCACAACAGATGCCTCCCAAACAGGTTGGGGAGCTCATCTACAAGACCTCTCCACCCAAGGCACTTGGTCCCCACAGGAGACCTCTCTTCATATCAACCACTTGGAACTTCGAGCAATATTCCTAGCTCTCAAGGTCTTTCATACCCTCCTCAGCTACAAGACAGTCCTCATTCATACGGACAATCAAGTAGCCATGTTTTACATAAACAAGCAAGGAGGAACTGGCTCTCTGTCGCTTTGCAACGAAGCTCTAAGATTGTGGGCCTTCGCCAGAGAGAATCAAATCCATCTCCTGGCAGTATACCTCCCAGGAATCCAAAACTCTTGGGCAGACAGACTCAGTCGAGTTCTGCTTCCACACGAATGGTCCCTGCACATGGATCAGGTACTCAGAATCTTCCAGGAATGGGGAACCCCGGACATAGACCTCTTTGCAAGTCTGTGGAATGCCAAACTTCCCCGGTTCTGTTCCAGAATTCCGTGTCAGGGAGCTCAGGCCAAGGATGCCTTCCTCCTTCATTGGGGTCAGGACTTCCTGTATGCCTTTCCACCCATTCCTTTGATTCCCAAGACTCTGTTCAAACTCCAGAGGGATCAAGGATCTATGATCCTCATAGCTCCACGCTGGCCACGCCAAGTGTAGTACCCTCTACTTCTGCATCTCTCCCAAGCCCCCTCCCTGGACTTGGGAGCTGCACCAGACCTTCTGTCCCAGGAGGAAGGGACTTTGTGGCATCCAAATCCCAAGTCCCTTCACCTCAGAGCTTGGTTACTGAAGGCCTAGACCTTCAAGACTTCAATCTTTCTCAGCAAGTGAAGGATATCCTCCATGCTTCCAGGAAACCTTCCACTAGGCGTTCCTATGCTTTTAAATGGAAAAGATTTTCCATTTGGTGTGCTCAAAAGGGTCTTGACCCTCTGGCACTTCCTGTGAATTCTCTATTGGAATATCTCCTGCATCTCTCTAATGCAGGCCTTAAAACGAATTCAGTAAGGGTCCATTTGAGTGCTATTGCAGCATCCCTTAAGCCTCTCAATGGACAACCTATTTCCTCTCATCCTCTTATTGCAAGATTCATGAGAGGCCTAACTTTAACTAAACCTCCCATTCGACCTCCTCCGGTGGCATGGGACTTAAACTTGGTTCTTTGTCAGCTTATGAAGCCACCTTTTGAACCCTTAGCCACTACCTCCTTGAAATTTCTTTCCTGGAAGGTTATTTTCCTTATTGCAATCACTTCTGCTCGCCGCATCAGTGAACTGCAGGCCTTAGTGGCTAATCCACCTTATACAAGGTTCCATCATGATAAGGTAGTCCTTAGGACAAATCCTCACTTTATGCCTAAAGTGGTCTCACCTTTTTCATCTTAATCAAGAGGTATATTTACCTGTCTTTTTTCCAGCTCCTCATGCATCCAGTGCTGAGAGGAACCTTCATACTCTAGATTGTAAAAGAGCTCTTGCTTTTTACTTACACAGGACACAGCAACATAGAAAGTCTTCCCAGCTTTTTGTTGCTTTTGATCCTTCTCATTTAGGACTTCCAGTCTCTAAGAGAACACTGTCCAATTGGATTGCTCAGTGTATTTCTTTTGCTTACCAGAGTAAGAACCTTTCTCTGGAGGGCCATGTCACAGCTCACAATGTGAGGGCCATGGCCACCTCTATGGCTCATCTTCATTCTGTGTCCATCGACCAGATTTGTCGAGCAGCCACCTGGGCCTCGGTTCATACCTTCACAGCCCATTACTGTTTGGACAAGGACTCCCGCCGGGATGCCTTGTTTGGTCAGGCTGTCCTCAGACACCTTTTCCATTCTTGAACAACTCCTGCCCTCCTTCCCTGAATGGATGCCTGAGATCCATAGGAAGACGAGGAACCCTTCAGGGTCTCATACCCTTGGGGATCTCCCAGGCATCTTAGTTAGGGAGTCCCCATATGTGAGGACTCATTCCTGCTTGTTCCTGGAGATAGCACAGTTACTTACCTGTAACAGGTGATCTCTGGGAGCAGCAGGAATTAGTCCTCACAACCCTCCCACCTCCCCTAGGAGTTGTATCTCTCTCTATCTTTCCTTTCCTCTCTCTCTCTATTGTCTCAGCTTTAAACTCGAACTGAGGAGAGTTGGTTAGGAAATGCGGGAAGGCAGCGCGCATGCGCTGTGGGATGCTCCCAAAAGCTTTCCTTTTTGGGAAGCTGGGGAGCGTTCCCGCGCAGGCTCCGTCGGTACCGACGTACCCATATGTGAGGACTAATTCCTGCTGTTCCCAGAGATCACCTGTTACAGGTAAGTAACTGTGCTTTCCATGCTGCTTATCCTGGGGTAAACTGTGGATTTCCCTTGTCATCTTGAACTGCAGGTGCCAAATGCTTAGTCTATATGTACAGATGCAAATTACTAATTAAAAGTAGCTGCTGAAATTAAGTCTTCAGATTAATATAGCCCTGTATTGTAATCTCTGCATTCAGGATAACTCCCAAAATCTCTACCTCTGATTTTTATTACTTATATTATTGCTTGTTGTTACTAATCTATACTTGCTTTCCTAACCTAAAACATTTGGTTTTGAAAGTTCATAAACAATTTCTTTCATCTGTCACTGCAGATTTTGTAAACGGCTTGACTGAAGAGCTAGTTTAGATGCTTGATACTTTCCTATTTCACAGATCTGAATATTGTCAGTGTATAACATACACTTAAATCCATATTTATTAATCAAAATCCCAAAAGTTGTTAAACATTTACGTACAACAGTAATGACAAAGCCAAGATCCGAGGGATGCTACAAGTCTATTCCTAGGTTCATAAAAATTTTCTCTTAATTGTACTCACTGTATTTCATGCAGAAGAGATCTCTGCTATAGGCTACCAACTCCAAAAAACTCCACTGATCTTATTAGAATTTCATAGCTGATGTGTCAGTCTGACAAGTAGTCCAGTAAAACCATCATTGTAAATAAAACAGTTCTCTGTGCATGTACGCCCATTCCCACCTGCCGTTGTTATGCTTGAGGAACAGTCTTCATTTTTCTATATGGCTTGAAAGTTAATTACCAAGCTCCATGTTTTCTTTCTCTTGTTTCACCAGTACTTTGTATGTAATTTCTTTAAAAAAAATTTTATCCTGCCACCACTTTTTCCTTCTCTCCCCTAGGACACCCTTGTTGGTTTTCATCATTTTATAAGTTTCCTTATTTTTCCTTCTGTGCCACTTTAGGTCTGATTTCCCACTCAGCCACGTTTGAGATTTTATTTATTCGTTGATCTTTGAGCAGTTTGAATTCACTTATGCTGTTTTTCTAGCTAATATTTTGCATAAAACTGCCAGCAAGTGTTAAGTGTGCTCGGTGCTCTGGTGCCTATAGTGTCTGGAGCCCAACCATAATCCTTCTGTTTGTAAACTCTGTTCGCATATAACAAAGAGAGGGCTTAACGATCGTGAGGAGAAGCACGCACAGATTTTTGACACTTAGAAGACTGGTGCATCGGCATTGATGGCATCAGTCACTATGGATCCAAGAGCTGCATCAGCATCAGGAAATGCTTGAGCTCACTCAGAATGAAGCATCAGTAAGATGGCCATAGATCAGTCCCCTACAAATTCCACTTAAAAGAGGAAGGATTCGTCCTTAACTTTGATGGCTTTGATGACAACCAATGACGAGCATTGGGTGGAGGCTTCAACATATTAGGTCCATCGAGCCATGTTGCCAAGAGCACTGGGGAATCAGGAGATACCTGATCTCCAAAGCAGCTCTGACGTGAGGCAAGCTCATCCTCCATGGTATCAGAGACTGCACCAGACTCCAAAGCTCCGAGACCAGCTGGCCACATACACATAAATTATAGCTCTAACAATCAACTAAATTATCAAGGTCAAACCTAATACTTCTAAACACTAAGCAGCTTCATCGGTCTGCCTGAACAGCCTCCTTAATTCAAAATATATGACTAACTTTTTTTTTAAAAATTTTAAACGGAGAGAAAAGACATCAGTAGTTCTATCATATTCCTTTTATACAGCAGAAACCTGCCCGTAGGGGATACGTTTGCTGGGGGAATGCTGAGAACAAACATTTTGTGAGAATCACCCTGAGAAAGCAGGGAACGGCGAAACAGATCTTTGTTGAGTGACCTGGGTGATCATTCTGTCTGAAGAGCTAACTGTTGTAAGCTAAATACTTTTGAGAAATTGTTTATGGCCATTTGTTGCCCCCTCCAGTTGTTTGCTTTTTCCTGTTGGAGGAGAATTGGTACCATTGAGTGGTGGTGAAGTGATGGTGTTCACTCTTTTTTGTGGAAGTGCTTTATTTTGATGCAGGTCATTTATTTTATTGAAATATAATTGACAAAGATTTGGTCTCCACATTTAATAATAAAAATTATATCGGAGAGTTTTTCTGGCTGGTGATGGTATACAAATGTATCCCCTTCGGGCAGGCTTCTGCCAGATAGAGGGAATATGATAGAATTACTGAGGCCTTTTCTCTCCGTTTAAAACTATTTTTGAAAAACATTTTGAAAAAGTTATTCACATATTTTGAATTAAGGTGGCTATTCAGGCAGACCGGTGAAGTTGCTTAGTGTTTAGGAGTATTAGGTTTGACCTTGATAATTTTCTTTAGTTGATCGTTAGAGCTATAATTTATGTGTAGGTGACCTGTGTTTTTTTTGGTTGGTGGGTTTCAGTACTACCGGGGTTGGATTTGTTTTGTTTGTGCATAACACCGGCCCATCGACATCAGTCACCATGGACCCAAGAGCTCCACTGTACACTGGCTGTGCTTCGGTATCGAGGGATGCTTGAGCTCTCTCTGAACAGAGCACCAATAGGTCCCCTGCTGATTCCACCCTAAGGAAGAGGGAAGGATTCATCCTCTACTTCAATGGCATCACGGACAACTGATGTTGAACATCGGGTGGAGGCTTTGATGTATCAGCATAAGGGTTCATTGGAGCATAATACCAGGAAAATGGTGGAATTGAGCGATACTCAATACCTGAAGAAGCTCAGATGTGAGCCCATCCTCCATGGTTTCAGATGGGCCATGCCAGACTCCATGACCAGCCGCCGATTCAACTCTTAAGATCCAGAAACCATTGACTGAAACCACTGAAGGCCCTATGTCTTTACTCATGGCAGACCCTCAGGAGCGCTTGGCTAGGAGGAGAAGTTCATTCACACGCTGTGCATGTGGGAGCTGCTGGCTCGGAAATCTCCCTTACAGCATCATTGCGCTGTTGAGCTGATACTCAAGACTCTACATCTGCCTGCGGGAAGTGGATAGTCATAGAGACCTGGAAAAACTGCTGCTCAGCCGATATCAGTATCTAGTGCATTGAAGGTCAGTCCCGGAGGCATCGAAGCTAATCGGTGCACCAGCACTTGGAGAAAATCTGATCCCCCCCCCCGCGGAACAGAGGCTGATCCAGGCAAAAACTTGGACATCCATGGAGTACCTCTCTGAGTCTGAGTACCAGCGCTCCTGGGTAACCTACTTGAACCCTGAGTACTTCTCAGAGGAGAGGTTTCCAGAACTACCATTGGACCTCTGTCCACCTCATGAGCCTCCCCCTGAGGATATGTCATTCCACAAATTTGTAAGGGAAATGGCTAAGACCGTTTCATTTAAGTTTGGCATGAGGAGGAACCCAGGACCAAGGAATTGGAAATCCTCTAGTATTTGGACCCTCCTCCTCCCAAGGAAGCAGTGACCGTGCCCATTCAACGCATTCTTCAGAGACTGCAGATGAGACTGTGGGTAATGCCTCCTGTAAGTAAGAAGGTTGACTATTTAGAAGGCTCCTGGGTTCAAGAAGCTCCAGGTGTCACACCATATCATTGTGGTCAAATCTGCTCTCAAAAGAACTAGAGGTTCCAAATTGCACTCTTTAGAACTCCCGGGAGAGAGGCTCAAACCTTCTACTCTTTTCAGAGGAAGTTTTATCAGAATACCATGCTTTCACATCCTGCATGGCATCCTATCCAGCTCTGCATAGGCATGCATTTGTGATACCATACACAGCCTAGAAGAGTTAGTAGACTTTCTCCCTCTATTCCCTAGTGGACCCAGGGCAAGGAGTGTGCAAAGTACAGTGTCTTGCCAACCTATGATAGTTTTGATGCAGCATGTAAAGCCTCTGCTATGAGTATTGGTGTTCTGAGACTTTCTCATGGCTCTGAGCCTCAGACTTACAAACTGTCATGCAGGAGCAGTTCGCCTGCATACTGCATTATGGAGAGAATCATTATAGAGACGAGGTTCAGAAAGCGGTTACCATGATCAAGCAGCATAGCCGACACCATGTGAACCATCTCCAGGCCCACTACTGACCCAGTCTCTTCCAGAAGATTCCAAAACAGAGGCCAGAGGTCCTATTACTTGCACAGGCATAGATATCCTCCTTCCCCATGCTCTTCACAATCAAAACAGATCCCTCGCTCCCTCCCAGGCAGCAGAATATCAAAAGCCCCATCTGGCTCATTACTCAAAACCAAGGATGGGGTTTTGACTGGCTTCTCGAGAGCATAGTCCAACTTACTTGTACCCCACTGTTTTTGCAGACAGATAGCTCTTAATCACCTACAACAGTTGGGTGCTGCAGATAATCCGTCACAGGCATCAATTACATCTATTGGAAGTCCTTCCAAATTACTCTCTGAAATACAGTTCTCTACTCTCCCAACATCAGGAGCTGCTTCTACAGAAAATCTTTGCCCTTCGCATGGCAAACCCTTCAAGCCCATGCCAACTGGGCAGGAAGGGCCAGGTTTTACTTGGGTATTTTCTAGTGCCAAAGAAAACAGGGGGATTTGTCCCATCTTAGATCTGAGAGACTTGAACCCTTTTCTAGTAATAGAAAAGTTCAAGATGCTTTCTCTCAGCATCCTACTCCCTTACCTGCAAAAGGGAGAGTAACTATGTTCTCTGGACATTCAGGATGCTAACGCCCACATACAGGAAGTATCTCAGATTGATTGTAGCAACATACCACTTCCAGTATCATATACTGCATTTTGGTCTTGCGCCTGCTCCTTGAGTATTCACTAAGTGCCTAGCTATTATCATAGCATATCTATGCAGACTGGGAATGCATGTGTTTCCCTACTTGGATGATTAGCTGCTCAAGAGCACAACTAAGAGGAAGTTCAAGAATCCATACCTTTCGCCATCCGGGTTCTGAAATTTACTAGAGTTAGTCATAAATTATCCCAATTTGGGATAATTTACCAATTGGAATTCATTGGAGCCCTAACAGACAACTCTAGCAAAAGCCTTTCTATCTTAAGACAGGCTCACTTGCTTGGTGAAGGAAGTTCGAGAGTCAGCAGGTATCACCAAGAACCGTTTTGAAAATGTC
Source organism: Ichthyophis bannanicus (assembly GCA_033557465.1). Taxonomy (NCBI): domain Eukaryota; kingdom Metazoa; phylum Chordata; class Amphibia; order Gymnophiona; family Ichthyophiidae; genus Ichthyophis; species Ichthyophis bannanicus. The sequence goes on from CM066037.1 coordinate 215,459,582, forward strand.
AGACCACATGGCCTCCACTGTTCATGTAGCTTCTATGGCTTGTCTCCATTTCAGACAGTCTCAGTGGACCCTGAGCACCCAGTGAAGGCAATCTATTCAAAAGCTCAAAGACACAATCTTTGTCACAAAGCCTCATCAGGAGTCTCTCTCCTGGAGGATGCTTCCCTTTAATTTGACCAACAACTCTCTATTTCAGGAGTCAACATAACAAAAATGCTTGACAAAAGATGCATCCCAGCTTGGCTGGGGAGTTAATTTTGATTGGTTTCAGACCCAGGGCTTCTCCGAGGAATTGTGAACACTCTTAAAAGACTTTCAGGCATTGGTTGGTTAATCAAATTGTCATAATCCAGACGGACAGTCACCAAGCAGGGAGGAACCAGCTCATACTTCCTGTGCTGGTAAACTTCAGTTTGTGGAAGTTTGCCATTTCTTAGGGAATGACATTAAGAGCCACCTATCTGGCAGGAGAAGACAACGTTCTGGAAGATTGGTTGAATCGAATCCTTCATCCACATAAATGGACTCTGGACAGTGAGATAGCACTCATTAACTTTGGAGAGTGGGGCACCCCTTCAATAGACCTTTGTAACTTCCCAGACAAAGCAGGTCTCTCAGTTTTGCTGCAGAATAGGGGCACATGGAAAACCCACCTGATGTCTTCATTGGGGGGGGGGGGGTAGATCTTCTGTACACATATCCACCCATTCCTCTCCTAGCACAAACTTACCTGAAATTCCAACAAGACAGAGGCACAATGATTCCACTTGTGCCTTCCTGGCCCAGATAGCTATGGTTTCCCCTTCTTCACGATCTCTCCATTTGGAAACCACTATGTCTGGGGACCTCTCCAATGCTGATTTAGCAGATACAGGAAAGACTTCTGCACCCCATTGTCAAGTCCCCTACCCCCTTACAGCTTACCTTTGTGTAATAAAAACTTTATATGCCACCTTCCTAATAACAGCAAGGCAGTTTACAAAACTAAAAACCAATAAAAGTGGTGAAAGGAATGTCAAATAATGACATAAAGCAAAATAAAAGTAGAGGAAATTGTTCAGTGGTAGAGAGTGGAATTTGCAGGTCTCCAACCGTCAACCTAGGCCTCAAAGGAGTGGGTGAATAAATGGGCTTTGAGCTGGGCTTTAAAGATAGGGTAAGACTATTTGAGACGGAGGGAGCGCAGCAAGGAATTCCAAAGGGTGGGGACACAGAAAAAGAATGCCGATTGATGGGTAGACTAATCTAGCCTTAGACGGAGGAGATATCTAGAGTCTATTGTTGAACAGAGAATGCAGTGTTCAAGGTGGGGTGTGGAATGTAAGATAGGAAGACAAATAAGATGGACAGCCCGTAAATAAACTTTGAGCAAGGATTAGAAGCTTGAATTGTATGCGAGCTGAGACAGCCAACCATTGATGATGTTTCAGAAGTTTGGTGACAGGAGCGTATATACCTGCAGCAGATAAGATACAGACAGCTGTATTTTGGACAGCTTGAAGTCGCTTTAAGGTGAAAAGAGGAAGGCTGGCATAAATAATATTACAGTAGTCTAAACGCGACATAACAGAGTAAGAGTGAGGTCAAGGAATAGGAATCGAGGAAAGGACGAATAGTGCAACATTGAAGAGAGACTTTTTCACAACAAAATTAACATGTTGCATGAAGGTCAGATCAGAGTCTAGCATGATGCTCAAGATATGGTAAAGTAGTGACGACGTGTATTGTCGATTGTTCAATGGAGGGTGTAAAGCAGAGGTTCCCAACTCCAGTCCTGGAGGGCCAAACACCATTCAGGTTTTCAGGCTATCCCTAATGAATATGCATGAGATACATTTGAATACAATGGGGGCAGTGCATGCAAATGCATCTCATGCATATTTATTAGGGACATCCTGAAAACCTGAATGGTGTTTGACCCTCCAGGACTGGAGTTGGGAACCTCTGGTGTCAAGGCTAGGGGTGTGAGACCACCTGTGAACCAGATAGCAGAAGTCTTATTTGGATTATGTTTAAGTCTTTTAGAACAGAGCCAAGAGGCAATGAGATCAAGAGAATGACTAACCTGGGGTGAAATCAGGAGTTTAAGAAATCCAAATGATGTAAGAGCAAAATATCATCTGTGTAATAGTAAACACTAATATTGAGGATGGCAAGAGGACTGAGAAAGATGGTAAAAAGCATAGAAGACAGAATAGATCCCTGCGGAACATCCTAGTGAAGGGGAGAAAGAGGAAGTGGTGACTACATGAAAGAAACGGAGAGGAAAGAAATGAATCAATTGAGAACCGAACCAGTAATGCCAAGATGTGCTAGGCAAGCAAAATAATCAAATGATCCACAGTGTCAAGTGCGGCTGTGAGATCTAGGGATATTGTAAGTGTGATAGTTCTATGGTCAAGAGATGAATAAATTTCATTAAGACTGTTTCTGTACTGTGACCGGATCTGAAACCAGACTGTTTTGGGTGAAGTGAATTCATTTGTTCAAGGTGGTTCAAAAGCTGAGAGAATACCAGCCGTTTAGTCAGCTTGGAGAGAAACGAGAGGCTAGAAATTGGAAGCTAGCTAGCAGGAACTGAAAATCTAAGAAGCTGTTCTTTAGAAGAGGCCTAATAATTGCCCACTTCCAAGAGGGGGGAACTAAGACAACGGACAAACTGGAGGAAATGACTAAGAGTGTCAGTGTCAATGGCAATAGGGCAAGAGAAGGGTGTCCTATCCAGGTTGATGGAATGAGATCAAGGGAACAGGTTATTTTCTTAATGGAGGAAACAACTTTGGTCAGAGAAAACCATGATGATAGAACTAAATGTAGACCAGGTATGGCTAGAATATTGAATTTGAGGCTGAAGAAACCTCCAACAATGGCTCTAGGTTGTTTGAGAATCACTGACATAGAATATGAACTTTGTCTGAAAAATAGGAAGCTAAACTAGCCGAAGACAAACCTGACCAGGTATGCTGAGCAGGGAAAGCATCTAGTGAAGTCAACAGAGATGATTGAGTAAAGTTTTTTTGGTCAGTTCAAAGATTTATTAATAAGGTTAGAAAAATATTTCTCCGGGAACGAGCAGGAAGTCAGTCCTCACATATGGGTTACGTCGGCGCCGACAGAGCCCGCACTGAGCAAATCCCCAGCTTTCAAACAAAGCCTTTGGGAGTTGCTACCACACATGCGTGATCCACTTCCCGCCCAAAGGAGCCATCTGGCTCAGTCGTCTTTTTTTCCGTGGAGCCCTTCAGACGTAGTCTGTTCTCTGCCCCGGAAAAAGTGATTCTTCTTGCCTTTTGGGCTGTTGTTTTTCTTTCTGGCTAGCACCGGTACCTTTCCTGCCCGATTCCGGTATCGGGTTGGCTCTGTTTTTTTCTTTTTTCCTTTTGGGCGTTTCTGCCCCTGTTTTCCCTCGCTGTCAGCCCAAAAAGTCTTTGACCTTGCTGGGTTCCTTTTTCCCCCCATGGTTACCAGTGGATTCAAAAAGTGCGACAGGTGTGGTAAAGTTGTCCCTCACCGATACGCACGACTGCTGCTTCTGGTGCCCCGGTCCGGACCACGACCTGGCTGTTTGTGGCCTTTGCAAACTTATGTCCTTGAAGGCCTTGAAAAGCCGCCAGCAGCAGCATGGAAAATTTTTTTCCCTGATTCCCCTATGCCTCCGAAAGCCAGGGCCTCATCTGAGGCCTCCATGCCTCGGGAGGAACGCTCCGAAACTGAGCGATGTCGGGGGGCCTCAGAGAGGGGGTCCCCCCTCGAGGGAACCGAAAAGAAGGAGAAAATCCTCGACAGCTGCATCTCTGGATGGTTCAGAACGGCCAGGTCCCTTGCGGGGCCGGTCACAGAGCCACGAGTGCCAGCCCAAGGCATCGGGGAAGGAGAGCCTGTTCAAACTCTCTCAGAAGGATCCGACCACTGATCTACCATGGCAAGCGCATCCTATCCTAGTCGAGGACTCCCCTCCGGGGGAACCGGCTTTGGGCCCGAGTACATCGGTGCCTGAGCCGGATGCTGCGGAACCTCCCAAACGTAAGTCCAGGATGGTGTCCTTGGAATGCAGGATCACTGCCTTCCTGAAGCAGCAACGGTCACTAGTATCCGGTACATCCAGTTCCTCTGCCCAAACCACCGGAGGTTCTACATCAAAGTCGACCCCGGAGGCCGAGCCAACCCTCGAAACCCTACGGGCCCGAGTAGATCCTCGGCCAAGGTCCTGCTTGGTCTCATGTCCTTCGGGACAGATCGTCACTGGCAAGCCAGCGAGTGCTGGAGCGGCCTGACCCCTTGGGGCCTGAGGACTGCCACCTGTCTTCTTCGGAAGCCTCTGTCTGGGAGTCTGGAGTCTGAAGACGAGGTGTCTCCGGACACTCACCTTCACCGAGATGTCCCATCCGTTTCCCCTGTATCGGAGCCTCAGAGAAGATCTCCTTCGAAGGACATGGGTTTTTGGGACTTTGTTCGAGATATGTCCAAAGCCTTGGCTTTCCCAATGGAGTCCGAGAAGGATCCTCAAGCAGATGAACTCGAGATCATCCAATACAAGGCCCCTCCTCGGGAAACCCTCACGGTGCCCATTCCACCTATCCTGGAACGCCTTGCTCTCCGCATGTGGGAGACACCGGCGTCGACGCAGGTGATCAGCAAGTGGCTCGACTTGATGTATCAGGTCCGCCAAAGCTACGGTTTTCAAAAGTCACAACTGCCGCATAATTCCATGGTCGCGGAATCGGCCATGCGTCAACTAAAAAGTCAGAAGACGCATTCCTCGGTACCACCCGGCAGGGAGGCCCGCACCTTAGATGCCCTCGGCAGAACAACCAGGGCGCGATGCTGAATTGCCGGATCCAAGCCTACCAGCTGGAACACTACTACCCTACCTCCAGCAGGGCAATTGGCTATGCTCCTTGGATTGAAAGGATGCTTACACTCACATCCTTATCCATCCCAGTCACAGGCAGTACCTAAGGTTCGTGGTCGGGGGCAATCACTACCAGTACAGGGTACTTTCCTTCAGTCTCACCTCCGCATCGCGGGTCTTCACCAAGTGCCTCGCAGTGGTGGCGGCCTCACTCCGTCTCCAAGGAGCCTTCGTCTACTCTTACCTAGACGACCGGCTCATAAAGGGAGACACAACCTCAGAGGCCCTACAGGCCACCGACCACACCAGGCTTCTGTAGCACCTGCAATTCGTGGTAAACCACCCAAAATCCCACCTCACTCCAGTGCAATCCCTGGAGTTCATAGTTGCCCACCTGGATATCCTTCAGGCTAGGGCCTTCCTTCCTCGGGACAGGGCAGACCACCTCATATCTCTGGCATCCGAAGTGCGGAGTCACTGCACTGTCTCTGCATGGTCATTGCTTCGCTTCCTGGGCCACATGGCTTCCACAGTCCATGTCGTGCCCAACGCCCGTCTCCATATGTGGACAGCACAGTGCTCCCAGGCTATGGGCTGGCTATTGGATCCCATCTCGGTCTCATCGCAGCTGGCAGAGTCTTTGATCTGGTGGCAGGACACACGGCACCTGCTCCGGGGCATGCCCTTCCAGATCCTAACTCCCTAGAAAGTCCTGACGATGGATGCATCCCTCTTGGGCTGGGGGGCCCACTGCGAAGAGCTGTGCACCCGGGGGGCCTGGTCTCTCGAGGAAAGTCAGCAGCAGATCAATCTGCTGGAGCTACGAGCCGTCTTCCTAGCTCTGAGGGCATTCCGGCATCGGCTGCAGCACCATGTGCTGCTCCTGCAGATGGATAATCAAGTCACCATGTTCTATCTGAACAAACAAGGTGGCACCGGCTCCTATAGCCTCTGCTAGGAGGCGGTAGCTCTTTGCTTGTACGCTTGGATCCAGAACATCCTCCTTAGGGCTGTCTATCTGCCAGGCCAGGACAATGCCTTGGCGGACTGGCTGAGCAGAGTCCTTCAGCCACACGAGTGGTGCCTGAGCCCCAAGACAGTGCAGTGTCTGTTCTGGCTCTGGGGTACTTCAGACCTTGACCTCATTGCCAGCCTGGCCAATGCTCGGCTCCCCTGGTTCTGTGATCCCCATCCGACCCAGTCTGCGTGGCTCCAGACGTCTTTCTCCTTTCGGGTGTCGGATCTGCTTTTCGCTTTCCCTCCCACACCGCTGATACCTCAGACCCTCTTCAAGGTCCAGCGGGACAGGGCCTCGGTAATCCTCGTGGCCCCAAGGTGGCCCCAGCAGCCATGGTTCCCCCTGCTACTCCGTCTCTCGATGCAACCCCTGGTCCCTCTCAGGAGTTCACCAGGGCTCCTAATACAGGAGGGAGGCTTTCTCCACCCCAACGTGGGTCCCTGTCCCTGACAGCCTGGCTGTTGAATGGGTCACCTTAGCACCCCTTCGCTTTCCCAGGGAAGTCAAGGAAATTCTGCTGGCCTCCCTCAAGGACTCTACGAGGTGGTCATATGCCTTCCAAGTGGTGCAGGTTTTCGGTGTGGTGCTCAGAGCAACATGTGAACCTGTTCGTCCAAGTGCACTCTGTCCTGCAATACTTGCTCCATCTCTCACAGGCTGGGCTAAAGTCTAACTTGGTCAGGGATAACCTGAGCACATTCTCAGTGAACCACCATCCTATCGAGGGCAAACCCCTCTTGGGGCAGCCCCTCGTCTCTTGTTTCATGCGGGACTTGCTCCTCTCCAAGCCCCCTATCCACCCGCCCCCGGCAGAATGGGACCTTAATATGGTCCTCACACAGCTAACCAAGCCATCATTTGAGCCCTTGGCTATCTTTTCCTTGCGGCACTTGTCCTGGAAGATCACCTTCCTGGTGACGCTCACCTCCACTCGCAGGGTCAGTGAGTTCTAGGTCTTGATGGCTGAGGCCCCGTACACCAGGTTTTACCAGAATAGGGTGGTTCTTCACACCCATCCCAAGTTCCTTCCAAAGGTGGCTCGGACTTCCATCTCAACCAGGAGGAGGAGTTGCCCACCACCTTTCCGAGGCCCCACACCAACCCAGCGTTTGCTGTCCTCCATACCCTGGACTGCAAGAGGGCCTTGTCCCTTTTACTTGCAATGGACCTGGGGTCACAGCAAAGCTAACCAGCTTTTCATCTCCTATGATCCCAGCCACCTGGGACAAGCGGTCACAAAGCGGACCTTGTCTATTTGGGTAGCGGACTGTATTGCCTTTGCCCAGGCCCAGGCTGCCCTTGGACCATCGGATCACGGTGCACCAAGTCTGTGCGATAGCGACCTCTGTCGCCAGCCTCCGTTTGGTGTCCCTGGCGAACATCTGCTGGGCCGCCACTTGGTCTTCCGCTCACACCTTCACAGCGCATTACTGCCTAAAGAGGGAGTCCTGTCGGGACAGCGCCTTCAGCCAGGCTGTACTCTGTAATCTGTTCGAGGTTTAAGCAACTCCTGCCCCTCCGACCCTTCTTGTTCAGGCTACTGAAGTCGGGATCTTCAGGTCTGTCTTTGGCTTCGCTGCAGCTGCTCATGGCTCCGCCATGCCTTCTCCTACAGGTCCTCGGTAGCCTGTAGCTAGGGAGTCCTATATGTGAGGACTGACTTTCTGCTTGTTCCTGGAGAAAGCGTATTTACTTACCTGTAACAGGTGTTCTCCAAGGACAGCAGGAATCAGTCCTCACAATCCTCCCTCCTCCCCTTGGCGTTGCTGTCCATTTTGCCATCTTCTTGGTGGGGGTCTAGCTATTCATATTCATATTCATTTATTTGATTGACCGCCCTTCATGGATAGGCAGAGCGGTTTACAATAAAAATATAGACAGAGTGGCACAAGCCAGAAAATTGGAAAGGAAGTTACAATTGAAATAGAGATAGAGACATGAGTAGGTAGGGCAGAGGGAGGGACGGCGGGTCAGGGTTAGGGAGGGGGAAGGTCGAAAGTAAGGGAGAACAGATAAGTTTTAAGTGAGCGTTTGAAGGTAGGGTAGTGGGGTTCGAGCTGAAGGGGGGGGGGAAGAGAGTTCCATAGTGCAGGGGCTACAAAGAAGAAGGCTGAGGAGCGTGTGGTCTGAAGGTGTGCATGGGAGGGGGAAGGCAGAGCTAGTCGGTTGAGGTGGAAAGAACGAGGGGTATGACGAGGAGTGTGGAAATGGAGCAGATCAGCCAGATATTGATGGGTAGAGGTGTGTAGCGCCTTGTGAGCCAACGTGAGGAGCTTGAATTGAATGCAAAAGGAAACAGGGAGCCAGTGAAGTCAGAAAAGAAGAGGGGTGACGTGGTCTCTGACAGAAGAATGGGTGACAAGACGGGCGGCAGTGTTCTGAATGCGTTGTAATCGGGAGAGCTGTAGTTTGGAGATACCAGAGAGAATGGAGTTAGAAAAATCAACACGAGAGATAACAAGGGTGAGTAGCAGAGTAGTTAAAGCTGAGGAGGAGAGGAAGGGGCGAATAGCACGAATCTGCCGTAAGTGGAAGGAGAGTTTAGAAACGTGGGAGACATGTGCTGAGAAGGAGAGATCTGAGTCGAAGAGGACCCCAAGATAGCGAAAAGTAGTAACCAATGGGACAGGTGCATTAGAGAAAGATGGGGCCAGAGAGGGGGGCTGGTGACCGGGAGAGAACCAGATGGCAATGGTTTTTGAGAGGTTAAGATGCAGACAGTTTTGAATTAACCAGTCAGAAACAGCAGCTAAGCAGGTATTCAGGGGAGCTAGGTCAGGGGAGACAGGAGAGGTGTGGTGGAGGAGAAGGATGTCGTCGGCGTAGTAAAAGGCTGTAATCCCGAACTGTTGGACAAGCAACGTGAGAGGAGTGAGAAAGATGTTGAAGAGAAGGGGAGCTAACACAGAACCTTGAGGAACTCCACAGACTAGGGAGAAGGAGTCGGAAGGGGAGTGGGATGAGGATGAGGGGAGAACAGCAGCAGAGCGAGAATAGAGGAAAGAATGAAACCAACGCAAGACAGTGCTACGAAGGCCGATATCATGCAAGCGAGAGAGGAGGAGTGAGTGGTCAACTAGGTCAAAGGCAGCGGAGAGATCGAGTGCTACCGCCACCGAGATGTCACCCTGGTCGTGAGCAGTATGCAGGGAGTTGGTGAAAGCTAGAAGAATAGTCTCAATGCTGTGCCCAGAGCGGAAACCAGATTGACGAGGGTGAAGAAGATTGGTGGAGTCAAGATGGTGAGTGAGTTGTGCAAAGACAAGTTTCTCAAGTAATTTAGAAAGGAAAGGAAGATTGGAGACAGGACGGTAATTATTGGGATCAAGAGGGTCTAAGGTAGATTTCTTAAGTAGTGGTCGGATGAGAGCGTGTTTCCAGGGGGTAGGAAAAGATCCAGAGGAGAGACTGGTGTTCATCATGGTTTGAAGATGGGGAAGGAGAGACAGAGATGGAACAAGAAGCCAGGAGGATGAAATAGGGTCAAGGGAGCAGAAAGTTTTGTTAGATGAAGTTCGGTAGAAGAGGTTAGTGAAAAGGAGGACCAGGTATGAGATAGCGGGGAGGAAGGGGGAGGGGATGCGACTGGAGGAGGTGAGGAAAGAGGTGGGGGATGGAGAGGCAAGGAGGCCCTCAGGTTAGAAATCTTGTTGGAAAAGGCCGCAGCCAGGAGAGAAGGGGCGGGAAGAGGATGAGTGGGTTGAGCAGGAGTAGAAGGGTGAAGGGAAGTAAGAAAAGTGAGCGTGGAGTATAAATGACGTGTCTGATTAGGGGCAGCGGTAATAGCAGCAGAGAAGAAAGAGGCCTTAGCAAGGTGAACCTGGGAGCGATAATAGGAGTGTTGAGAATTGAAAAGTGAGAGAGAAGTGGGTGATGGAGATTTGCGCTAACGTCATTCGGCACGGCGAAGTTGGGAGCGGAGCAGGCGAAGACCAGAGTGGTACCAGGGGTGGGAGGGTCGACGAGTAGGTGGACGGGGACGAAGAGGGGCAAGATGATCAAGGGCGGTAGAGAGGGAGGAAAACCAGGTAGAGGCTTGAGAGGTAGGAGACAGGGAGAGGAAATCAGCAGGGAGCAGGTCTGTGGCCGGAGGGAAATGCTGGGCTACAGAAGGAGTGATGGAACGGGAGAGAGGAGGAAGAGAGGCAGAAGTAAAAGGGGCCGTGAAGACCCCAGAATGGAAACAGAAGGCTGAAAGGCAGAGGTGATCTGACCATGGGAGAGGAAAGGAGGATAGATTAGAGAGAGAGAGCATGGAGGATGAGAGAGTCATGAGGAGGTCCAAGGTGTGACCGGCGGAGTGGGTAGGGAAAGTGACGTGCTGAAGAAAAGAGAGATCATGAAGGAGGGTAAGAAAGGCGTGATCCCTGGGAGAAGAAGGGGAGTCAAGGTGCAGGTTGAAATCACCAGCAACGAGGAGATGGGGGACGAGCAGGGAGAGGTCAGAGAGGGTGCGAAGGAGAGAGTCCCAGAGATCGGGACGGAGGGCTGGGGGTGAGTAGATGAGAAGAACATGAATGGAAGGTGAAGTATGTAGGTGGAGGAGAAGGGCCTCAGGGTAAGAGAGAGATGATGGAAAAAGCTGGGTGAAAGCAAGGGAAGGAGCAAGAATAGCAGCTACCCCACCACCCGTGTGGCCGACACGGGAGACAGAGGCCGCTGAAAAACCAGGGGGGAGACAACGGTTGAGGAGGGCATCCTCCCCTTCCTTCATCCATGTCTCGGTGAGGAGAGTGATGTCAAATGAGGATTGGGAGATGAGATCCTGAATGAGTAAGGACTTAGATCTAAGAGAACGACAGTTGATAAGACCAATCTTGAAGGTAGCTGGGATAGGGGCGGAAACAGCGAGATGAGATGAAATGGTAGGAGAAGAGGAGGGGCAGAGGAGAAGATTAGCAGAACAGCGAGAACGATTACAGAGCTTGGGAGGTGGGCGGCGTCCCCAATGTACCGGTATATGCGACATAGAGCGGGAAGGAGTTGAAACAGGAGAAAGAAGAGAGTACAAGTGGTATGGTACCTGAGAAGGCCAGAGTGGAGTGCAGGAGGCAGATGAGGATGGAGGCAACGTGCTTCCGGATCCAGTCGTGGTAAGAAATAAGATGGCTGGAAAAACAAAACAGTAAGAAACAAAGTTAAAGTAGCATCCTACGCTCCCGGAGCGGCCCCAAGGAGCTCACCTAAGGAGCACGTCGTGCTCCTTAGGCGCGCTCCTTCGGCGCGCGCCTATGTCGCACGCCGCGGCGACAAGCGCCATAGGCGCTTCTAATTTATAGGAGGAGGTCTGAATACCTCTGTTGGTGGTCACAGTAGGGGGTGGAGTCAGAATGCAGGAAGAAACCTGGCAGCAGGAGCCGGATGGGCGGGCTCTGAGGATAAAACACAGGGGAGGGTAACACAATAGCAATAGTAAATGCAATAGTAACATCAGAAAACACAAGCAGGATCTTCAATCGTAGGCGCTTCTAATTTATAGGAGGAGGTCTGAATACCTCTGTTGGTGCGGCCGCGGGAACGCAGCCGCGTCACAGTAGGGGGTAGAGTCAGAATGCAGGAAGAAACCTGGCAGCAGGAGCCGGATGGGTGGGCTCTGAGGAAAAAACACAGGGAAGGGTAACACAATAGCAATAGTAAATGCAATAGTAACATCAGAAAACACAAGCACCTGACTAAGATGGCACCTTTAGGCGGGAAGGGGACCATGCATGCATGGTGTCATTCCCAAAGACTTTCTTTGAAAGCTGGGGAAATGCTCCGCACGGTCTCAGTCAGGTCCAACGTCATCCATATGTGAGGACTGATTCCTGCTGTCCCTGGAGAACACCTGTTGCAGGTGAGCAACTATGCTTTTTCTTCAGCAACTGTGAGTATGTGATGGCTAAGGGGAAATGCAAAGCTAAATTTAAGCAGCATATGGCTTCTGCAGCTAAGATATCTGGCTCAATGGATAAACTTCTAGTTTTGGGCCCTTAAGCTCTAGTTATGGTTGCCTCTTCCCCCAAAGGGGTCTCTTTGAGCTCTACCCTATAGGACTCCCCCATTACTTCCTATTGCACAGAGGATGCCTGCATTTGAGGAGTTGAGAAAACTTTCAGCAGATGAGACACTCTTCTTTATCCTTGGATAAAGTTCCAACGGCTGTGCTTTGCCTGAGACACTTCACCCTTTTCAAGTTTCTGCTTCTCTGCCTGAAATTTTATCTTTAGCGGATATTTGGTCTTTGGTGTCCCATACTGAATCTTTGCTTACCGGGACTATTTCTCAGTTATGTTCTTTTTTATTCAGGACACAGTACAAAAATTTCAAGTTATTGATTCAAAATTTCTTTCTATTGAGAAGTAGTTAGCTAAGTATGAGTCACAGATGGCACCCTTGCAATCTGCAGGGGCCTCAGCTGTTAAAGATTAGATTATTATTGCATGCTATATTAGAGTCATTGAAGAATGTAAATAGGAGAAAGAATTTGTGTTTCTTTAACTTTTCAATGACTTCTGTCACCTGAAATTTTGCTTGTGAAATACCCGAAGGAAGTTTTGGTCCTCTCAAATGTAGGGGATTCTTTATTTTCCAATATGTATTAGATACCTCAAAAGGTCTGTCAGGTAAATAAGTGGAGGAGGAATTAGATAAAGTTGTTTCCTCAGTTAATTTGACAGTTTTGGAGGATTAGAAGGATGAAATACCCACTCTAAGTTTTTTGTTTCCTTTGTGAATGAAAAAGATAAAAATATGGTTCTAAGGTCTTATTAAAAAAAAAAAAAAATGTCTGCGGTCAAAAGATTTCTGTGTTTTTCGATGTGGTTCATGCTACACAGGCCAAGCATAAACAGTTTTTGTTATTACATTCCAAGGCTTTGGCTGCAGGGGCTACTTTTTTTCTAATATTTTCTTGTAAGTATCTTCTTACGTTTCAATGTAATAATTGTTTTTCTGGAATCAATGCAATTGGAAACGTTTTTGCTTGAACACGAGGCTGTCTGAACATCAGGAGGTATTAGGGTCTTAGTATTGTATCTGCCTAATAGATATAGATGTAATCCCTCTGTTTTGGTTTTCTTTGTTTTCCTTTTTTAACATGCAAATACTTTCCCTTAACGTGGACTTTTTTTCAGTCATTTGTATTATATATTTTTCCTTATTGGTTATACCTCTTTTTATTTTGTTTATACTCAGAAGTTCCTTTTTCTTTTGAATTGTAAAAAATTTGAACATCTTCAATTTAAAAAAAAGCCCTGTTGGCACCAAAAACAATTTTTACTGTCAGCTTGTTGTGATATTGTTATTCTCCTTTTGTTTTGGGGCAGCCTGGAGCTAGGGTTCCTGTATGTATAGACCTTATCCTGCTTGTCCATGGAGAAAGTCACGCACCAGTAGCAGTTGTTCTTCGTGGACAGAAGGATTAAATCCTCACAAGCTACCCTCTTCCCCTTGGAGTGGCCAGCTAAGTTGAATAGTGACTTAGCTCTTCAAATGGTGGCAAGCCAAAAGTAGTACGCATGTACAGAGAACGTTCTAAAACCTTCTTGAAAGTAGCTGAGGAAGTTCTCATCAATGATATCACCCATACATGAGGATTTACGTGGTTGTCCATGGAGAATACCTGCTATAGGTGAGGAACTTTGTCTCATTGATTTTGTCAGGGAAATGGCGAATGCCATTCCATTTAAGTAATAGATAGATGAGAAACCCAGGTAGAAATACTGGAAACCCTCCAATACGTCAGTCCACCCAAGGAAGCTGTGATGGTGCCTATTCACAGAATTCTCAATACTCTACAACACCTACAACCCATCCTTGATCCTTCAGATTACTGCTCAGCCCTCCAAGCCCTAATCCTCCCTCATGCCAACTACTGCAACACTATATACCACGGTCTCCCGCAGTCCACCCTCCTCCCACTACAAACTGCCCTCTACATCATAGCACGCATCATACAAGGGGCATATAAACATGACCAAATCACACCGATGCTCAGAGCTCCACTGGCTACCACTCCCCTGCAGAATCATATACAAAGCCACTACTAACACACAAGGCTATATATTGCACCCCTTCTACCCATCTACAAACCCTTCTTCAGCCCCTCAAGACCAACAGACCACGAAGAATCTCCACGACCCACCATAACACACTTCAGAACTAAGCATTCACAGCAATCATACTACAGAGCCTTTGAACTATATGCACCCTCGCTTTGGACCACATTCCCAAACCATATAAGAAACATCACTGATATCTCTACATTCTGCAAACACCTCAAAACTTTCCTGATCTCCAGGAACAAGCAGGAATATAGTCTTTACATATTGGTGATGGCACCGATGGAGCCCGCGCGGGAACGCTCCCCAGCGTCCTATAGGAAAACCTTTGGGAGCATTTCACTGTGTCTGCGTAGCTGCCTTCCCACCTTTCCAACTCTCCCTCCTCAGTTTTTTGTTTTATGTGGAACTGACAGGTTACAAGCATCTGAACTGGAACAGTGGGTGCAAGATAGGCTGGGGAACATTCCTTGCACAGGGGAAAATCATTTTGGCAAGGATTGGCAGGACAAGGCTTCTCAGCTAGAATCCGAGAATACCACTCTCAATAAGCTTTCTAGGACCACTGTCAACCCAGCTAAGAAAAAGCCTATAAAGAAGCCTTTTTTCAACAAGAAAAATAAGTTTTACCCTTCTTATACCCACACTGCAATATTCGGTCCATACTTTCCTGAAGGGACAGCAGCAACCGAAGCAGTAAAGGAAGGCTCAGACCCCCAGGACTCAGCCAACTCAACAGACCCAGCCTCCACAAGGTCTTTGACTTCTTTCTAGAGAACTTAGCTGCCCTACCTCTGGAGATTCCAGATCCAGTCACCTGGTGTTGCAGTTGCAGTTGCAGTTGCAGCCGAACAACTCCTATTGCTCCTGATTTAGCCTCAAAGTCTGTGTCCCCCCTGTGAAGGAGATGCCTCTTTGGAGACCAAGCCACAGGGATCACTAGGGGATAGGTCCGTGGAACAGAGTTCTGGTCTGGGTATGACCAGATTTTGGGAACATGGCTGTATCACCTAGGTAAGGGGAGATATCTACACAGCACTCCAGATTTCCAGGCATGTCGCAATCCTCACAGACTAATAGAAAAGAGGGTACAATGGTACCCTAAGCTTATTGGGGCTTCCAGAGATGCCCATGTTGGCCAAGGGACCCCTGTCTTGTCTGAGTGGTTTGAGAGCCAGTGGTTCGTTTTCCTCAAGGAGAATGCCCTGCCAA
Organism: Ichthyophis bannanicus; assembly: GCA_033557465.1. Taxonomy (NCBI): domain Eukaryota; kingdom Metazoa; phylum Chordata; class Amphibia; order Gymnophiona; family Ichthyophiidae; genus Ichthyophis; species Ichthyophis bannanicus. The sequence continues at coordinate 215,474,706 of CM066037.1, forward strand.
CATCAGAGCAATGGGTTCTCAACGTTGTACAAAAGACTGTGTCTTCGATTCTTCCTTCGATTCTTCCTGCTATATCATATTTTGCCCTGCTGAGCAGTGGTGGAAGTACGCTGAAGGAGTTATAGCAGCAGGGCCAGTGGTTCCTATTCCAAGGAAAGAGTGGCGTCCAGGTATGTATTCCATTTGCTTTATGGTTCTTCCCATCCCGTTCTGGACTTTAAAAGTGTGAGCTTATCCCCCCACATAATGCTTTTCATTATGCAGATTGTGCTGGATTAGTGTAGCAATGTCTTTATGTCTCAGAGGTATGTCTCCATATCGCAGTTAAGAAGAGCCTCAAGAGGTATCTGGGATTTGTCATTCTGGGATGGCATCCCAGTTCCAAATAATGCCATTCAATCTGGTGATGATGCCTCACATCGTGTGGAAGGTGACTGTGTTCATATTAGCCGTGCCTTGCAAACACTTTCTGGCTGACTGGCACATTGGGCAAAGTCAGCAGCAGAGAGTAAGATAGTCTCTACTTGCTTAATTCAGCTGTTCTAGATCTATGGTTCGGTGCTCAACTTGGGCAAGAGAAGTCTCATGCCATCGTAATATCTAAAAGTCTGTTCAGTGCTCAATGAGGTAAATGTTTCTTTTCCAAGAACAGGGTACACAAATTTCAAGATTAGGCAAGATCTCTTATGACATGGAAAGCACCTTGTGTATGAAATTACAGGTAAATTCCAAGGTCCATGGTGGTGACTATCTGGTTTTGTGATCATGGGCACTTAAAGGACTTTTTCAGGGACTTCCTCTTTGGCACAGAAAGGTATCTATGGCCAGTCTCCCCTTAGCACTGAAAGCTGCATAGGCTACTGGTTTATTTTTTTGTAGCTGCTTGCAGAAGGGGATTTTTCTGTTTTAAACAAAGCTTTTCTACTGATGTTGTTTTCCCTCTAAACTTCAAATTTAAATAGGAGAAAAAGTATTCTTGTAAGCCACACAAGAGGGGGTCATATTGGAACTGATGCTTACAAATGGGGGAGTGTGTTTGATGTTATAGTGGGTTATAATCTCAGACCCAATAATCACTGGATGGTGTGCCTCAGTATTAGGACAAGGGCTGAGATAGTTCCTTCAAAACTGAGGGTCCTAGACTTCAGGAAAACTAATTTTGTCAAGATGGGACAGTACCTCAGAGTCATTAGCTGGAAAGGAACAACCAGAGATGTTGAAAAGCAGTGGGCAAAATTGAAAAGGGGATATTGTAAAGGAAATAAGCCTTGTTGTTAGGAAAGTAAATACATGTAAAAAGAAAAGAAGTAGCTGAAAAGATGAGGAAAAAGAGGGTGGCCTTCATAAAATATAAGAGATCATAGAAAGAGGAAGACAGGCATCAATATTTGGGAAAGCTAGGAAAGTCATCAGGAAATAAAATGTACAAATGGAATAACAGATGGCCAAAGCAATAAAATGGGGGAATAAAGCATTTTTCAGATATATTAGTGACAAGAGGAAGTACAAAAGTGGTATTATCAGTCTTGGGAGTGAAGGGGAGGAATACGTAGAAGCTGATGTGGACAAAGTAGAATTGCTTAATAAATATTTCTGTTCTGTGTTCACAGATGAAAGGGCCAGGAGTAGGACCCCAGAAAACACTCATAAATAGGAACAGACATGAGGCAGATCTTGAACAATTTTCAGAAGATGGTATTTGTGAGGAGCTAGCAAAAGTAAAGATAGACAGAGCGATGGGGCCAGATGGGATCCATCCAAGAGTATTGAAGGAACTTAAGAACGTTCTGGCGGCTCTACTGGCTGACCCTTTCAATGCTTCTTTAGAGTTAGGAATTGTACTAGAGAAGGTCACATGTGGTCCCTCTACACAGAGGCAGAAGTAAGGGCATTGGGAGCTACAAGCCGGTTAATCTGAACTTTGTGGTGAGTAAATTAATGGAAATGCTGTTAAAATAGGGAATAGTAGGGTTTCTGGAATCCAGTGGATTGCATGATCCAAGGCAGCATAATTTTAGTAGACATATCTAATTAATTTCACTGAATGGGTGACCAGACAGTTGGACAGATGGAGAACACTAGATGTGGTATACTTAGATTTCTATAAAGTCTTTAACACTGTTTCACACAGGCGACTTATAAATAATTTGAGTACCCTAGGGATTGACTCTAAAGTGTCCAACTGGCTTAGAAACTGGTTAAGTGAGAGGTGATGAAGGGTACAGGTAAATGGAGCTCACTTATTTATTTATTTATTTATTTACAGTCTCTTATATACCGCACTATTCAGCATCAGCGCGGTTTACATGGAACAGAAATGCTCAGTACAGTTAACACGTATGAGTTTACAGATAACAGGGCAAATAACTTGGATAACAGGGGTAACTATTTACAAAACTTACTACATAAACTGGGGGGGGGGGGGGACATTACCAGTGGTGTACCACAGAGATCTGTCTTTCATCCGATTCTATTTAATATTTTTGTAAATGATATTACGGAAGAGCTGTTGGTTTACCTCTCTGTGAATGATTCCAAAATCTGAAATAGGGTAGATGCTCAGGAAGGTGCAGATAACATGAGGAGGGGATCTAGTGAAGCATGAAGAATGGTCGAGAATTTGGAAGCTGAGATTTAATGCTAAAAAATGCAGGGTCATGCATTTGGGCTGCAAAGATGCAAGGGAGAGGTACATTATAGGGGGGTGAAGTCCATGAAAGAGTGGGGGACCTGGGCATGATTGTTTCTGATGATCTTAAGGTGGTTAAACAGGTAGAGAAGGTGACTATGAAAGCCAGAAGGATTCTTGGGTGTATAGGGAGAGCCAGCAGGAAAAAGGAGATGATAGTGCCTAGTCTGTGATGGGACCTCATTTGGAATACTTTATGCAATTCTGGAGACCACATCGTCAAAAGGATATAAATAGAATGGGCTGCAGAAGGTGGCTACTAAACTGGTCAGTGGTCTTCATCATAAGGCATATGGGAACCCATTTAAAAATGTCATTCTCCAGGAACAAGCAGGAAGTCAGTACTCACTTATGGGTGACGGCACAGATGGAGCTCGCGCGGAGCAATTCCCCAGCTTTCAAAGAAAGCTTTTGGGATTGCTACCACGCATGCGTGATCCTCTTCCCGCCCAAGGGTGCCATCTTGCTCAGTCTCCCTTTTTCCACGGAGCCCTTCGGACGCACGTCCTCGTCCCTCGGAAAATGTTTTCGTTTTCCTTGCCTTAACAAGCTGTATCCCTTTTTTCCGGTTGTACCGGTCCTCTACCGACCTCCCCTTGCTCTCTTTTGGAGCTTGCTGGGATAACATTTCAAAACTTTTTCTTCCCAGACTTTGCGACCTTTTTTTCTTTTCAACCGCTGGCCGCATGGGTCTTCAACCTCTCAGGGGCCATTTTTGCCCCCATGGCCACTGGGTTTAAAAAATGTGATAGATGGTCTAGGAACATGTCACTTACGGACATTCATGACTGCTGTCTAAGGTATCTGGGAGCAACCATGACCCAGAGCTCTGTTCGCTGTGTAAGAAAATGTCCTCTTAAGGCCCTGCTCAGCTGTAAGCAGAAGTCCGAAAACATTTTTCAGAAGGCTGCCTCAGAGTCCCCGGTGGCACCCTCGGTTGTCTCCCCTCCGGTGGGCTCTCCCCCTGCGGCACCACATTCCAGGCGGCATTCGGACCAGGGATCCTCCGAGGTGTAACGGCGCAAAAAGAAGGCGGCCTCGAAGTCGCTGTCTGGGGCCCCCAACAAGCACGAGTGCTCCCTCACCCAGTCTGCATTCCCGAAAGTTGGACAAGAAGCAGCCCTACAAGGTACCTCACAGAGAAACGGAGGCCTCCGGCGAAGGCACCCAGTCTCCTGAGGGCCATCCCAGTGAAGACCCCTCTCCTCCTCGACGCCCGATCCAGTGACCCCAGTATCGGCGTCCCAGGGCCCCCACGCCCATGTGGGTGTCCCATATGCTGGCGCTAGAACGCAGCGTTTCTGCATTCATTGCTTCCCAGCAGGCGCTCAAGGCCAGCTTCGCCGACTTGTGTGCGGAGACCGCAGGTCCCTCGCATGGGACACAAATCCATCCAGGAAACCCCCGAGAGCCACGGGTTTCGTGAGGATCCTCGTCAGCGGTCTCGCTCGCTCTCCCATTCTTCGGGGGTGAGATCGTCCAGGGCTTCCGACTCCAGGCCGCCGGCCATCGGACAGGGTGAACTGCCCGGCTCAGATCCCTCAACCGATTTCTCAGACTGGGAATCCGATGGGGACACATCCCCGGAGATCCACACCCACCGGGATCTTCCATCGGACCCCTCGCCGCCTGGTCTCTAGCGGCGTTCGCCACCCGAGGACATCTTCTTTTTGGTGTTTATTTATTTAATTTATTTATTTATATTCTCTTATATACCGCGCTATTCTGCATCTGCGGTTTACATTGAACAAACTGAAATTACATTGAACAGGGCATTATAACTTGGAGATAACTATTTTACAGGAAACATGGGCTATGGAGGGTTAAGTGGCTTGCCCAAGACCACAAGGAGCACCTGTAGGACTAGAAACCCCAGTCCTTCCAGCCCAAGGTTGCTGTCCTCTAGTGGGATTTGAATCCCCGACCTTCCGGCCTGATGTACCTTGCCCCAACCACTAGGCCACTCCTCCACTTTATTCTGGATATGGCTTGGGCCCTCAACCTGGTCACCCAGGCCGAGGAAGACCCTTGTGCTGAGGAACTTGATATTCTTCAGTACGAGGTTTGCCTCTTTGCGGATGATACCAAAATCTGCAATAGAGTAGACACCCAGGAAGGGGTAGATAACATGAGGAGGGATCTAGCTAAGCTTGAAGAATGGTCTAGAATTTGGCAGCTGGGATTTAATGTTAAAAAATGTAAGGTCATGCATTTGGGCTGCAGCAATGCAAGGGAGCAATACAGTATAGGAGGTGAAGTACTTTTGTCCACTAAAGAAGAGCGGGACCTAGGCGTGGTTGTGTCTGATGATCTTAAAGTAGCTAAACAGGTGGAAAAGGCGACAGCAAAAGCTAGAAGGATGCTTGGGTGCATACGGAGAGGAATGGCTAGCAGAAAAAAGGAGGTGATAATGCCTCTGTATAAGTCTTTGGTGCGACCTCATTTGGAGTATGGTGTGCAATTCTGGAGACCGCACCTTCAAAAGGATGTGAACAGGATGGAGTCGGTGCAGAGGGTTGCTACCAAAATGAATGATGGGCTTCATTATAAAGCATATGAGGACAGACTTAAGGATCTTAATATGTACACCTTAGAGGAAAGGCGGGATAGAGGTGATATGATTGAGATGTTTAAATACCTCCGTGGCATAAATGTTCAGGGAGAGAGCCTCTTTCAATTGAAAGCAAGTTCTGCTACGAGGGGACATGGGATGAGGGTGAAGGGAGATAGATTCAGGAGTGATATGCGGAAATATTTCTTTACGGAAAGAGTAGTGGATCCGTGGAATAGTCTCCCAGTGGAGGTGGTAGAGATGAGGACAGTAACTGAATTCAAGAAAGCATGGGACCAACACAGAGGATCTCTAAAGGCAAAAAGTGGACTGTTGTAGTTGTTATGGAAGGACAGACTAGATAGGCCATGTGGTCTTTTTCTGTCGTCATATTTCTATGTTTCTATGAGTCCCCACCAAGGGAATCCCTCACCGTGCCTGTGCCGCCGATCCTATCTTGGCTATTGCTCCGCATGTGGGAGACCCCAGCCTCAGTCCCCATTGTGAGCAAGCGCCTTAACACAATGTACAAGGTTGCAGCAAGGGCCAGGCTTCCGTAAGACTCATACCTCGATGGTGGTGGAATCAACTATGAGGAAGCAGAAAAGCCTGAAGTCCCACTCCTCGGTCCCGCTTGGCTGGGAGTCCAGAGCCCTTTGATGCCCTGGGCAGCAAGGTCTATCAAGGTTCTATGCTCTCCTGTCGTATCTAGGCATACCAATTACATATGGGTTTGTTCCTCTGCGACTTGGCGAAAGAACTTGGAGGCTTCTCTGCGGGCCTTGAGGGTTCCGCATCCTTTTGAAATCAGTGGCGGATTGCTCCAAGTATATTTCTCGAGCCTCCTATGACGGCTTCGTGACATTGGCTTGGGTGGCAGCCGCAGGCATCGGAGCCCACCACCAGGCTTGGCTCCAGTCTTTGGATTTGGAGCAGTGGGTGCTGGAGAAGCTCCTAGACTTACCCTGCCTCGGCAAACAACGTTTTGGTAAGCTGATGGAAGAGAAGACTGTGGAGATTGAAACGGAGTACGTCACTAGAACCCATCTCTCCCGCAAGACCTCTACGCTGCCTCTGAAGAAGCAGCTTCCAAGAAGCCCTTCTTTCCCAGGAAATTCTTTCAGTACCGCGGCTACCCGGCCTCGACCACTCCCGTGCAGGGAAAGCCTGGCCAGGATCACCGTAAACCAAAGAACCCGAAGGTCCAGACGCCGGCTCCCCCACAACCCCTCAGGAGTTTTGACGCCAGTGGCGTGGCCCCTCATCCTCCGGCGGTGCAGCAGCCAGTGGAGGGACGCTTGTCCTGCTTCGCCCCATCGTGGGCGCTTATCACCTCTGACACCTGGGTCCTCCAGGCCATCCGGGAGGGCTATCACCTCCACTTCGAAAGGCTCCCATCCCCTTTCTCCCTGGTGGGGCCTCCTCGACTCTCCGCACATCAGCTCTTGCTGCAACAGGAACTACACTCCCTCCTTGCCCAACGGGCAGTCGAGAAGGTCCCTCCCCACCTTCGAGGTCGGGGCTTCTATTCCCGGTACATCCTCGTCCCAAAAAAGATGGGGGGTCTGCGGCCCATCCTCGACCTCCGCAGGCTAAACACGTTCCTGGTGCAGGAGAAATTCAAGATGTTCTCTTAGTGTGCTGCTGCCCTTCCTCTGGCAGGGCGACTGGCTATGCTCCTTGGATCTAAAGGATGCTTATGCTCATATCCTGATCCACCCCCAACACAGGCGGTACCTGCGTTTCAGGGTGCAGGGAGAGCACTTCCAGTACAGGGTGCTCCCCTTCGGCCTTGCATCCACCCCGCGGGTCTTCACGATGTGCTTCGTCGTGGCCGCCACTCACCTTCGGCGCCGGAGCGTGTCGGTGTTTCCCTACCTCGACGACTGGCTCGTTACAGGCTCCTCCATTGAGAAGGCTTTGCAAGCGATGTCGCGCACTGTCGTCCTCTTGGAGAGTTTGGGGTTCTTGGTCAACTACCCAAAATCTCACCTCGAACCGGCACAGGTTCTCGAGTTCATGGGGGGGGGGCGCCTCGATACTCGGCACGCCTTGGCCTCCTTGCTGGTGGATTGCTCCACCCGCCTCCGGGCTCTGGTGGCTCGCATCCAAAGTGCCCACCAGGTCACCGCTTGGTCCATGCTACATCTCTTGGGCTACATGGCCTCGATCGTGCATGTGGTTCCTCTCTCCCGCCTGCACTTACGGACGTCCAGTGGTGTCTCAGCTCCCAATGGAGTCAATTCCTCGGACACCTCAGGGACCCCATCAGGGTTCTTCCCAACCTTCATTTGTTCCTGAACTGGTGGCAGAACCCCCGCAACCTCCTGCGGGGATCCCCTTTCCAGGTCCCACAGCACGATGTGGTACTGACCACAGATGCTTCCCTGTTAAGGTGGGGGAGCCCATTGCGGGTCTCTCTGCACACACAGGGGCAGTGGTTGCCGATGGAGGCTCAACAGCAGATAAATCTGCTCGAGCTCTGGGCCATCCGGCAGGCCCTGAGGGCCTTTGAGGATGTCCTCAGCGGTTCTGGTGCAGACCGACAACCGGGTAGCGATGTTCTATAACAAAGAGGGGGGCACGGGGTCGCGCTCCCTCTGCAGGGAAGCAGTCCTCAAGGCGACGTACCTCCTGGGTCAGGAGGAATGGCCTGGTGGACAGGCTCAGCAGAATCCTTCACCCCCACGAGTGGCAGCTGGATCCCAGAGTGCCAGGCTGGCTGTTTCTACGCTGGGGCATCCCAGTGATGGACCTCTTCGCCAGCCCTCAGAACACACAACTCTCTCACTTCTGCGGCCCGGTGCTGTATCCGGGCAGGGAGGGCTCTGATGCATTTCTCCTGGACTGGTCCTCCAGTCTTCTCTATGCATTCCCTCCTTTCTCCCTCATTGCAAGGACTCTGTTCAAGGCTCAACGGGATGGGGCATCGCTGATTCTCGTGGCCTCTGCAGCCTTGGTTCCCACTCCTGCCCCGGCTGTCGTCGGAGCCTCCGATTCCCCTAGTTTCTGCCAGGGACTTGCTGATGCAGGAGGAGGGTCGGGTACTACACCCGAACCTACCCTCCCTATCCCTCACGGCCTGGCGGCTGAACGGGTCTCTCTAGCCTCTCTGGCCCTTCCGGAGGAGGTCAAGATTTTCCCTCGATAGGGAGATGATTAGACAATATGGTGCTCAGATGAACTCTAGTCGAGTTAGACTTCAGTCCCTCCCTCGAGAGGTGGAGAAAGTACTGGAGAATCCACCGAACCGGGCATGAGAAGGGATCGGTCTGGTGCTCCGAGCACCAAACGGAGAAGCGTTTCCACTTAAAAGCATAAGCTCGCCTAGTGGAGTCTTTCCTCGAGGCAAGGAGAACATAAGATATGCTATACTGGGTGAGACCAAGGTCCATCAAGCCCAGCATCCTGCCTCCAACAGTGGCCAATCCAGGTCGAGGACATGCAATGAAGCTACAGGGTAAACTATTTAAGACTAATAAAAGAAAATATTTTTTCACTCATCGTGTAATCAAACTCTGGAATTTGTTACCGGAGGATGTAGTAAAGGTTGTTAGTATACCTGGGTTTAAAAAAGGTTTGGACAAGTTCCTGGAGGAAAGGTCCATAGACCATTATTGAGAGGGGACCCAGGATGTCGGTGCTTGACCCCAGTACAAGCATTGTGGAACCTGTGTCTTTTGGGGAAACTGCTGGGTGCATATGACTTGGATTGGCCACTGTTGGAGGCAGGATGCTGGGCTTGATGGACCTTGGTCTGACCCAGTATAGCATATCTTATGTTCTCCTTGCCTCGAGGAAGGACTCCACTAGGCGAGCTTATGCCTTTAAGTGGAAACGCTTCTCCGTCTGGTGCTCGGAGCACCAGATCGACCCCTTCTCATCCCTGGTTCGGTGGGTTCTCCAGTACCACCTTCACCTCTCGAGGGAGGGACTGAAGTCTAACTCGACTAGAGTTCATCTGAGCGCCATATTGGCTAATCATCTCCCTATCGAGGGAAAATCTCTCTCGTGGCAACCACTAGTCTCCCGCTTCATCCGGGGCCTTCGGTTATCCAAGCCGCCCATCCATCCCCCTCCGGCAGAATGTGACTTGAACGTGGTGCTCACGCAGCTCACTCGTCCACCCATTGAGCCAATGGCGATGTGTTCGCTCCAGCATTTGTCCTGGAAGGTGGCCTTCCTGGTGGCGCTGACCTCTGCTCGCCGAGTCGGTGAGCTTCAAGCGCTCATGGCTGGCGCCCCTTACACCAGGTTTTATCGGAACAGGGTGGTCCTCGACTTCAAGTGGGCCCTCGTGTTTTACTTGCAGTGTACCCAAGCTCATCACAAGTCTGACAGGCTCTTCGTGACCTACGATTCCAGTAGGCAAGGACAAACAGTCACCAAGCACACCCTCTGGGTGGCGGACTGCATCGCGTTCGCTCATGTGAAGGCCAGACGTCCCTCTGGATTGTCGAGTCACTGCACATGGGGCCCGAGCCAACGTAGCCTCGCTACACTCCGTGCCCATGATGGATATCTGCTGGGCGGCAACATGATCTTCTACGAATACTTTCGCCATCCACTACTGCCTGGAGAGGGAGTCCCACCGGGACAGTGCCTTAGGCCAGGCTGTACTCCATAATCTGTTCGGGGTATAAGCAACTCCAGCCCTCCAACCCTTCTTCACAGCAACCGAGGGTTTTGCCCCGAGGACCTGTGGTCTTGGGCTCCTTCGGGCTTCGGCTTCTGCTTACAGCCTCGCGGAGGCGTTTTTTGGTTACATGTTCGGTAGCCTGTAGCTAGGAAGTCCCATAAGTGAGAACTAACTTCCTGCTTGTTCCTGGAGAAAGTGTAGTTACTCACCTGTAACAGGTGTTCTCCAGGGACAGCAGGAATCAGTCCTCACTACCCTCCCACCTCCCCTAATGAGTAGCTGAATTTTTGTCCTTCCCTTGCCATCTGCTTGGTAGGGCTTGAACTAAGGGACCTGACTGAGCAAGATGGCACCCTTGGGCGGAAAGAGGACCACGCATGCATGGTAGCAATCCTGAAGGCTTTCTTTGAAAGCTTGGGAATTGCTCCGCGCAGGTTCCGTCAGTGCCGATGTCACCCATAAGTGAGGACTGATTCCTGCTGTCCCTGGAGAGCACCTGTTACAGGTGAGTAACTATGCTATTATTAGAGGAAAGGTGGGAGAGGGGAGAGATGTTAAAGACATTTAAATTACCTCCATGGCATAAATGCATAGGAGGAGAGCCTCCTTCAATTAAAAGAAAGCTCTGCAATGAGGGAGTATATGATGAAGGTGAAAAAGAAAAGACTTGGGATTAATCTGAGCAAATATTTCTTTACGGAAAAAATGGTAGATGCATGGAATAGCCTTCCAATAGAGTTGGTAGAGTCTAGGACTGTATCTGAATTTGAGAAGGCATGGGACAAAGGATCTCTAAGGGGGGGGGGAGACACTATTTGGTATGGAAGGACAGGTTGGATAGGTTGTATGTTCTATCTCCAGAAATAAGCAGGATGCAGTCTTCACATATGGGTATCGTCGGCACTGATGGAGCCCGTGAGGAAACGCTCCCCAGCATCAATTGGAAAGCTTTTGGGAGCAATTCACTGCACCTGCGCATCTGCCTTCCCACCTTCCCAAGTTTTCTCCACAGTTCTTCATTTTTCACATAGCCAGCAGTTGTTTTCTTCCTTTCACTGCTGAAAGATGTCATTTTTTGGTTGAAATCTGTGTTCTACCTTTCCTTCGACGCTGGTACCTTCGCTGATACCAGCCCCGATATTTCTTTTCTTTTTAAAATAGTTTTTTCCTTCATTTTTCTTTTTTTTTCAAGTTTTTAGTTTGCCATGGACTCAATTTCAGTGGCTTCCACATAGACGACGACGTCTTCCTCCTTTCTTGGTTCTCAGGTCTCCTTAAAATCTAAACATAAGTTCTAGGGGCTTCTTTTTTTCTGAAATTTCCTTGTCGTCGTATTATATCATTAGGGGGACAAACCTTTGTATATACTGATGTACAATCATTGTTAAATTTTTTGAATGAAACGGAAGCAGTGGGGACTTAGAGGAGGGTAGGATAATTGTTTTGCTCCCTGATGTGGAGTTTGTTTACTCCTATTTTCTTTTTTTCTTTTTCTATCATTGATGTTTACTGCTGGCTGGCTCCTCTTCCTTGATGAGTTTCTTATGTGTGATCAGCTATTTTTCTTGGATTGTCAACATTACTTGTTGTTTTCCTTTTCTCTCACTTTGTATTGTTCAAGAAATATCATAAATAAAAATAAAAAAAGATCTAAACATAAGACTAAGTCTAAGTCATCAGCATTGAAACTCGATATCGACCTTCGAGCTAAGTCCCTTCATTGCCATCGAGATTCACCGAAAGGTGCATCTGATGAAGACAGGCCTGCCAAACAGCACCGGCTGGAGGACCAGCCTTCCAAAGCACAACTGGGAATCCAGAATGCTCCTGAGGCCTTGACCTCTGGAAAGCTACTGGTTCCATGCTCTGGGACAGTGGCTCAGAGCACCGTGTGGGAGTCCACCCAGGCATTGGCCTCCTACCTCGACCAGTGCATCCTGGCTATCGAGAGGAGTTTGGCAGCCTTGGTACCATCTGTATCGACAGCTCCAACAGTGCAGGCATCGGTATCAGGCCCATAGCTGATACCTCCGGGATCAATGCCAGACCTCAAACCTGCATCGGGGGGGCCCCCTCCAATGCCTCCTTTGGATCCAACAGGCATCATTGGTTCCCACTTCTGCACCGACCGATCATTGGTATCTGCATCGGGCCTTGACATCGGCACGGGACTGTCGATACTTTGGCTTTGTGTCAGAATCGGACTCTACTTCTTCTAATTCCAATGATGCTTCGGAGGATTCCAGGGTAGCCCAGGATCTCCCTTCCGATCCGTCCCTTCCTCATGAGTGGCATCGATCCTCGCCAGAGGACATGTCTTTTCAAGACTTTATTCGGGACATGGCAGCAGGCCTGCATATCACCGTGGCATTGGAGACTGAACTGAGGGCAGAAGAGTTGAAAATCCTCCAATGCCCCTCGGCGTCCAAAGAGATGGCCACGTTATTGGTGCATCATATCCTGCCAGTATCTAATGCTATGTATATGGGAGGCCCCGCTAATGATTCCGCCTATCAGCCAGTGACTCAATACCATGTACAGAGTTCCACCATGCTCTGGCTGCCAAAAGCCTCAACTACCACGCCACTCCATGGTAGTGGAATTGATGATGTGACGCATCAAGAGTTCTAAGAATCATTCTTCCATGCCTCCAGGCATGGACTCCAGAAAATGCCTTTGGCCATCAGTGTTTTCAGGCATGCATGCTCACTTCTAGGATTACTTCCTACATCCTTTATATGGGCATGCATCTCAAGGATATCTCCAAGGATCTAGAGAACTTTGCCCCATCCTTCCTGATGACAAATGAGATGTATGCCAAGCCTTAATCAGGCAAAATCAGAATACATCCAAATGTCTTACCAGAGCATCTTTCAGTGCTTTTGAGTCATCCAGCAGAGCTTCAGCAGTCTGCATCAGTGCTCACAGAATGGCTTGGCTCCAGGCATCTGATCTTGAGCAGTGTGGTCAGGATAAATTGGGCAGCATTTCCTGCTTTGGAGAGAACCTCTTTGGAAAAGGTTGGAAAGAGAAGGCCAGAGAAATTGAGACAGATGATCCCACTCTAAAATGCCTCTCCAGAAAGACATCAGACCTATCTACAAGAAAGATTAATCCAAAGAAGTCTTTCTATCCTAAGAAAAGATATTATCCTTCTTACCCACCTGCAGCTACTTACCAACCTCAGCAGCAACAGCAGGGCCTTCGCCCGCCCAAAAAGCCTGACACACCTAAGCCACAACCAGCCGCACAGCCACAGACAGTACCGTATCTCGTTTTTGACTTCTTTCTAGAGTGCATGGCTACTCTTCCTCTGCAGGGTCCCCCACCCCTATACATATAGCAGGTAGACTCTATTTCTATGCCCACAGGTAAGTACCTCATCACGTCAGAGCAGTGGACTCTCAACATCGTCCGAAAAGGCTACCGGCTTCTTTTCGAAACCTTCCTCCCCACCACTTCCACAAGGGATTATTCCACAAACGCCTTGCGGCCAAATTTCCTATCAGTCGAGATGTCAATCTTGTTAACTCAGGGGGCTGTAGAGAGGCAGGAGCAGGGACTTCTACTTTCTTAACCCCAAGAAGACAGGAGAGTTCATGCCCATTATAGATCTAAGGAACCTAAACAAATTCCTAGTGTGAGAAAAATTCAAAATGATTTCCCTTAGTACACTTTTGTCATACTTTCAGAGGAATGACTAGCTATGTTCTCTAGACCTCAAGGAGAGACACACATATTTGCTCATCCACCCGTAACACAGACAATATCTGCGTTTTTGGTTCCAGCAAATCCACTACCAAAATCTGGTGCTCCCCTTCAGATTAATCTTCGCACCCTGAGTGTTCACAAAATGCATAGCAGTGGTTTCCACCTACCTTCATACTTTGGGGGTCTTCGTCTTCTCCTTTTTAGATGACTGACTAATCAGGGGAGAATCCCCACAAGAGGTAAAACTCTGTCTTCATCACACCATCACTGTGCTCTTAAGATGTAGGATTCGTCCTAAACTTTTCAAAATCGCACCTGGTCCCATCCCAGCAGGTCAAATTCATTGGAGCACTTCTAGACACATGTTAAGTCCAAGCTTTGCTTCCACAGGGATTGCTCTGCCCGCCTCATCGAGCTAGCCAACAGCATAAGTGGTGACACTGCTGTGACAGCTCGAGAAATGCTGCACCTTCTAGGGCACATGGCCTCCACAGTCCATGTCGTCCCTTATGCCCACCTGCACATGCGGCAAGCCCAGTGGACTCTGTGGTCTCAATGGACCCAAGCAACTGGGCGTCTCTCAGACAAGATCTGCAACACTCCTCCGCTTGTCATCTCCCTTCAGTAATGGTGCTCCCCTCAAAACCTACTCGGGGGGGTTACCTTTTCAGATGCCTCCACCTCAATGCATTCTGACAATGGATGCTTCCAAACTCATGTGGGGAAGCACATCTGGGCAGTCTCACCATTTAGAAGCAGTGGGCACCACAGGAATCTCAGTTGCAGACCAACCTGTTAGAGCTACATGCTCTCACGAATGCCCAGGTTTTTCAACCCCAACATTCGGGCAAACAGGTCTTAATCCGAACAGACAACCAGGTGACCATGTTCTATGTGAATAAGCAGGGGGGAAACAGGTTCCTATCCTCTCTGCCAGGAAGCCTTTCATCTCTGGTTCTTATCCATCGCACCCATCTCGGTGTATCTCCTGGGTGAAGTCATTCTCCTTGCAGACACAGACTCAGTTGTACTCTTTGTCCACACAAGTGGACTTTAAATTGGGAAACGGCATTTTGGATCTTCCATATGTGGGAGATCCCCAGAATAGATCTGTTCATCACCCAGGAGAATGCACAACTTCTACTGTTTTGCTCAAGGCTTCCCTCCCAGCACAGTCAGGCTACGGATGCTTTCCTTCTCCATTGGTGACGGGGCCTATTTTATGCATTCCTGCCCATCCCCTTAATACCCAAAACTCTGTTCAAGCTTCAGGCCAACAGGGGCTCCATGATCCTAATAGCCCCTTATGGGCCCTCTCAGCCATGGTTTCCTCTGCTAACTCGTCTGGCGCAGATTCCACCTCTCAATCTGGAACCGTGCACCCAACCTCCTCTCTCAGGATCATGGGACACTTCTCCATACCAATTCACAAGTGCTCTATCTCACGGCGTAGCTGCTGAAAGCATAATCTTTTCAGACCTTGACCTTCCACAACATGTCAAGTACATCCTACTTGCATCCCATAAGCCATCTACCAGACATTCTTATGCCTTCAAATGGTGAAGGCTCACTCTCTGGTGTACCCTGAAGCATATTGACCCCTCTGCCTGCTCAGTGGAATTCCTTTTACAATATCTCCTCCACTTATCCTCGGCAGGTCTCAAGATTAACTCAAGCAGAGTTCATCTGAATGACATCTCAGCCTATCATAGGCCGGTGGACAGTCATCCTATATCTCCAGGAACAAGCAGGAATGAGTCTTCACATATGGGTACGTCGGTACCGACGGAGCCTGTGCAGGAACGCGCCCCAGCTTCCCAAAAAGGAAAGCTTTTGGGAGCATCCCACAGCGCCTGCGCGCTGCCTTCCTGCCTTTCCTACCGCCTCTCCCCAGTTCTTCTTTTCCGCGGAGCCAGCAGGTCGTGTTCCTGTCATCGCTGAAGAAGTTCTTTGTTTTATTTTATTTCTTTGGTCACGCGTCTGCCTTCCCCGATGTCGGACCGGTACCGCCGGTCTTTCTTTCTTTTCTTATTTTTAAAAAAAAAAAAAACAACAACATATTTTTTCCCTCACTTAGTGTGTTTTTCCTCTTTGGGCCTTAGGCCTCACGAGAAATTTTCCTCATGGAAAAACCAGCCTCCGGGTTTAAAAAATGCACTAAGTGCAGCGGTACTATTTCTGTCACCGACACCCATGAATGGTGTCTTAAATGTTTGGGTCCTGACCACTCCATTTTGGATTGTCCGTCCTGCTCCTTGATGTCTAAACGAGGTTTACAGAACCGAGCAGCTAAGCTCCATGTGCTGTTTCCCTCTGATGCAGCTTCAGTGGCATCGACGTCTTCCAGGGCCTCTACTTCCTCCCATGGATCTCAGGTAACCAAACCTAAATCCAGCCGTTCCTCGAAGGGTAGATCTCCTTCCAAGCATCGAGATACCTCCAGGCTTGCCCTCGAGGATTCCGCACCGGCAAAACAACCCCGGCGGGAAGCTCCGGCTTCCAAAGCTCCTCCTATGGGGTTACAGGTTGACATCAATGGCACGGCCTCGACCGATCACCTGTTAGAATGTTCTGGGGTACCGGCGCAACCTTCCGGTACCGAATTCCAGGCATTCATGGCGTTGATGGATCAGAATGTTCTATCCATGCAGCAGGCTATCATGGCCTTCATTCAAGCTGCGACGCCGCTGATACCACAACAAACTCCGTTGTCGGTATCGGCTCCGGTACCGGCACCAGTGTCGGTACCGGTACTGACTGCATCTACATCGACCAGGATGCCGACTGCAGCGGTTCCCTGTCCAGGGATGCCCATCGGTACCGAACCGGTCCCGATGACGCCCGATGTCGATACCGCTCGATACCCGTATCGAGCTTTGGGAGAGCACCCTGACAGTCGATACTTTGATTCCTCCGAAGACTCTGATGCATCGGAGGAGTCTGCTGAAGTGTCTATAGCTCTTCCTGAAGAGCCTTCTTCTCCAAAAAGAAGAATGTCTCCTCCAGAGGATTTGTCCTTTCAAGACTTCATCAGAGAAGTGGCTAAAGGGCTTTCTATTTCAGTAACCTCTGAATCAGAGCCTAGAGCTAAAAAGTTGGATATTTTAGGTTATTCTAAGGCTCCTAAGGAGGCAGTCACCTTGCCAATTCATGAGATTCTTTATGATCACATGATTGACTTATGGGAGACTCCTCTCACTATCTCTCCTCATTCTCGTAGGTTGGACACTGTGTACCGTGTCCCTCCTTGTCCTGGGTTTCATAAAACACAGCTTCCTCACCATTCTATTGTGGTAGAGTCAGCTATGAAAAAGATAGAGTGCAAAAAGACACTCCTCTGCTCCTCCAGGAAGAGAATGCAGGACCTTGGATGCTTTTGGTAGGAAAATCTTCCAAGCCAGTATGCTCATTGCCAGAATCAACTCCTATAGACTTTATATGGGTATGTTTCTGAAAGAAGTTGCAGATAAGCTGCACACTTTCCTCCCTTTCCTTCCAGAGGATAAAAGGGAAGAATTTCTTATTTGGATTAAGCATACTCAAGATATTTCAAAGTTTTCCAACCGTGCAGCTTTTGACTCCTTTGAGGGTGCCAGCAGGGCTTCGGCCATTGCCATAGCTGCACGCAGAATTGCTTGGCTCCAAGCTTCTGATCTGGAATCTTGGGTCCAGGATGGCTTGGGAAATCTTCCCTATACAGGAGAAAACTTGTTTGGCAAAGATTGGCAAATAAAAGCCACTCAAATGGATGCAGAAAATTCACAGCCCATTACTGTTTGGACAAGGACTCCCGCCGGGATGCCTTGTTTGGTCAGGCTGTTCTCAAACACCTGTTCCATGCTTAATCAACTCCTGCAATCCTTCCCTGAATGGATGCCTGAGATCCATAGGAGGAGATAGAGCCCTTCACAGGGTCTCATAACCTTGGGGATCTCCCAGGCATCTCTAGCTAGGGAGTCCCCATATGTGAAGACTCATTCCTGCTTGTTCCTGGAGATAGCACAGTTACTTACCTGTAACAGGTGATCTCTGGGAACAGCAGGAATAAGTCTTCACAACCCACCCACCTCCCCTAGGAGTTGTATCTCTCTATCTATTTTTCCTTTCCTCTCTCTCTTTGTCTCAGCTTTAAAACTCGAACTGGGGAGAGGCGGTTAGGAAAGGCGGGAAGGCAGTGCGCAGGCGCTGTGGGATGCTCCCAAAAGCTTTCCTTTTTGCGTTCCCGCGCAGGCTCCGTCGGTACCAACGTACCCATATTTGAAGACTTATTCCTGCTGTTCCCAGAGATCACCTGTTACAGGTAAGTAACTGTGCTTTCTTTGCACTCTTTGGTACAACGATTTATGCAAGGTCTCCTGCTGTCCAGGCTACCGATCAAACCACCACCAGTGGTCTGGGACCTCAAAGTGGCCCTAGCGCAACTTCTAAAGCCTCCTTTTGAGCCTTTAGCCACCATTTCTTTAAAATTCTTGTCTTGGAAAGCAATCTTCCTCATCGCCCTCACCTCAGCTCACCACATCAGCAAACTGCAGGCTTTAGTGTCAGATCCTCCGTACACCTGGTTCCACCATGACAAGGTGGTTCTCTGTTCTCACCTATACTTCCTTCCAAAGGTGGTCTCACCCTTCCACCTCAGCCAACCGGTGATGATACCGGTCATCTTCCCCAGACCACATGCCTCTAGGGCTGAAGCAGCGCTACACATATTAGATTGCAATTACGCACTGGCTTGCTACTTGGACAGAACCACGAATCACAGGAAATCCTCTCAATTATTAATTTCCTTTGATCCAAGTCACCTAGGACTGCCAATTACGAAGTGCATCCTATCCAACTGGATTGCGGACTGCATTTCTTTTGCCTACTCTCAAGCGGGATCCTCCCTTGATGGTCACCTCATGGCTCACAACGTTCAAGCCATGGCATCCTCAGTTGCCAACCTTGCCTCTATTGATGAAATCTGTCGAGCAGCTACTTGGTCCTCCATTCATACCTTCTCTGCACACTACTGCCTGGACAGGGACTCCCATCATGATGCTATCTATTGTGTGCAATTCTGGTCACAGTATCTTAAAAAGGATATAGCGTTATTAGAAAAGGTACAGAGAAGAGCCACCAGAATGGTAAAGGGGATGGAAGGCTACTCCTATGAAGAGAGGCTAAAAAGGTTAGGACTCTTCAACCTGGAAAAGAGACGGCTGAGGGGAGATATGATAGAGGTCTATAAATTAATGAATGGAGTGGAACGGGTAAACGTAGATCGATTGTTTACGTTATCAGAATATAGAAAGACTAGGGGTTCATTGCTCTATAAAGTATCCCTAGCTTTTACTGAAATTTCCCTTGACTCCCTGTCATATCCTGAGACTCTTATTGCCTGGTCTAATATCATTAACTGTACTACTTTACCTGCATACATAGTTTTGTTTTATCGTCATCCTCCATTAGGCGCTACTTCTTGGGACTCTTTTTCAGCAGACTCTTTCACTAATAGTCACCTCTTCCCCAGTGCACCAATCCTAGGGGATTTCAACATACATTATGAAATGCTGTCAAGATCCCGAGATAAATCTTTTACAACCTTTCTCGCCGATTTACATCTTACACAATATGTTAACTTTCCTACACATGCTGCAGGGCATACTTTAGACCTCATCCTAACAGATGATAACTCAAATATTCAACCTCATGACCTTTATTAGCATACTTTACCTTGGATAGATCATGTCCTAATAACTTTCACACTATCCTTTACTTCTAATCCCCACGTTACATGGTTAGTAGATCAGCCCCCGAACTTGTCAGGAAAATCACTCCGGCCACCCTTGCAACCTTTCCTATCTTTCCTACAGCTCATAATTTTGATAGGCTCTCACTAGAAGAACAAATGAATCTATGGAACTCTTCCTTATTTAACATTCCTTTGGCCCCTCTGAAGCCTTGTAAAATCTCACTTCAGAACAGGCATTTATGCTTTTTCAATAAAAACAGTTCAGGCGAGTAACAAACACGAAAAGCCAAAAGACAATGGAGGCATAATAAAAACCCTCTGACCTTTAGTTGCTTTAGGAAAACTTCTTGATTCTTTGATAGGTAGTTTATAACTACTAAGCAAAAAATATTATACAACAGAGATAATTAATTTGTCTCATTCTGCAAAACGGTTTCTCATCTTTCGTAGTTAACAACATCTCAGTCTACTTCCTGGCTGGATCCATCCTCAAATACCCAAGCATTACACTTCAAAAATAAAGTTACTACTGTTCAATAGTCCTTTCAACTTGCTACCTTTTCCCTTAGAACCATACATTTCAGACTCCGCATCACTTTGTCCCCACAGATACATGGTCCAATCTCCAATCAATCTCTAGTGTCATCTTATCTAGGCTACTTGTATCTATACACCAGACTACTGCTTTGTCAGTTCCCATTCCCTCTAAGTGGCTTGCAGAACAGTCACTAGGCCGCCTTCCTATAGCACAAACAATCATTAATCGCAGCCTGACATCTGGGATTGTCCTGAGATGGCAAAGGGCAGTAATTCACCCTATATTTAAAAAAACTTTCTGCTAATCCATTTTATCCTGTGTCCACTTTTCTTTTTCATTTTAAATTAGCAGAACATCATGTAGTCTCATGTTGAGCATACTCATGTTCTCCAACCCAGGCAGTCTAGTTTTTGCTCGGGACACAGTATAGAAGCAATTACAACATCCTTACATAGCGAAGTTCGTCACTCTTTAGACCAAAGTAAAATTTCCATAGCCGTCTCTCTCGATCTGACATCAGCATTTGATTTGGTCGACCATAATATTCTTCTCACCCATTTATTTGATATAGGCCTTTGGGATTCTGTTCTGTCCTGGTTCACCACCTCCTTGCATAATAGGTCATTATTTGTTGGCACTGGTCAGGAATCATCGTCCGTCCATCCATCCCTTGACCTGTGATGTGCCACAGGGATCAGTACTAGCTCCATTATTGTTTAATATTTTTCTAAGTCCACTGGCTCTCCTCATACAAGAATCAGGTATCAGTTTTTACATTTATGAGATGGCATCCTTCTTATCTCATATACAAACAACTCTGCTCCAGATCTCATTCCTATAAATTATTGCCTGTCCGAGATTACCACTTGGCTCATTCAAAATTGTTTCAAGCTAAATCCCAGTAAAACTACAGCCACTTGGCTAACCGGTTCATCTCTATCTCTCCTATGATTGCCCCATGCCTTGATGATCGTTCAGTTCTCCAGGAACAAGCAGGAAGTCAGTCCTCACATATGGGTGACGGTGCCTCGAAGAAAGCCTTTGGGATTGCATCACGCATGCACGGTCCCCTTCCCGCCCAAGGGTGCCATCTTGCTCAGTCCTTATCGCTTCTCCGGGCCAGTCCAGGGAAAGGTAGGGTTGTCAATCCCCTTTAGCAGCTGAGGACTGAAGACTTCAAGTTTTCTTGAGAGGTGAAGCCACTCCCCCTGAGGATCACCAGTCAGTCTTTCAGTCCTCAGCAGCTGAAGAGGATCGATTTTAGCTATCTCCCTACTGTGCCTACCTAGTGCTTGTTTTTTTCTTTTTATTTCATGAGGTACAAGTTGGCTCTGGCAGAGCTGATTTTGTTCTATGGTCCTCCGACTTTTTTCTCAATTTCCTGTAATTATTCTGAGACGTTGGAAGCTTGATACTGCTGCGGTGTGAGGTAGAGCCTGCCTCTTTTACCGTTTCCGTCTCTCCTGGCAGATTGCACCCAGTAGTCGCCTCTGCCGTGGATACAACCGGACTTGAGCACGTCCCGCTAGCAGCGGAACGAAAGTGCGGTCCTTCATTATTTCTTGCAGTTTCATCCGGTGAGAGTTTTCTTTCAGTGTAGCGGTGCGGCGGCCGTTTCGCGTCGCGGTCGGGGACTGCCTTTTTTCGGCGCCCTAGTTACGGCAAGGCGAAGGGTTTTTCCCTATTATCGGCTCCGTTGTACGAGAGGGACTCATGGCAGAAAAGCTGATCTCTCAGGTGGAGAAGCAGTCTTTACCCGCAGAAAAGGCAGGAAAAGTGGCTATTTTAGGTGCGCCGGTCATTTCGCCCGCAGAGCAGAACAGGCCTGCTAAACGGAAGGCGAAATCCTCTAAAGCAGTATCTCAGCCAGAAAAGCAATCGCGATCCCTGTCTGAGGCTCAGGAAGGGATACCGTCCTTTTTTTCACCAGAATTTATTCTGGCGATGCACAAGGCTTTTTTGCTTAAATCTTCACAGCCTGAGCCTATACCGGCGCCTCCAAGTTCTCTGGCAGGTCCGCTTAGTTTTCTGGCACCAGAGGATCCTGGTGAAGGTCCTTCTGTATCGAGAGAGATGCTAAAGGATCCTATTTCAAGAGAGATACTAAAAGATCCTATATCAAGAGAGATACTAAAAGATCCTTTGGATCCTTTTCCTCCTCAGCCCTCTGTGCCCCTGGTTCAGGGGGAGACAGGAGCTTCTTGCTGAAGCAGGCTTGGATCTGGATACGGAAGAGCTCGAGGAGGGTGAGATTGCACCCGGAGAGGATCCGAATGTCTTTCGGGTCTTTCGTAGGGAGGAGCTTGCGGCTCTCATCTCCCAATCTTTATCTGCGTTGCATCTTCTTCTTCCTTCTGCGTCTCAGGAACCTTTAGAGGATCCTTTGTTGCAGGGTTTTAAAGCGGAACAGCGCTGTTTTCCAATGCATCGGGTGATCAAGCAGATGATTGAATCTGAATGGGAGTGTCCGGAGGCTACGCTCCGTGGAACCCGCGCCTTGGCTCGCCTTTACCCCGTGCCGCAGGAGGAAAAGAATCTTTTACGCATGCCAAAGGTGGATGCGATTGTGTCAGCAGTGACCAAAAAGACTACCATCCCTGTGGAAGGGGCGGCGGCGCTTAAGGACCTCCAGGATAGAAAATTGGAAATTCTTCTCAAGCAGGCGTTTGATTCTAGCGCTTTGGCACTGCAAGCTGCGGTGTGTGGGGCGTATGTTTCTAGAGCATCCATTCGTTGGCTGCAGGGAGACGTTTCGGGGGATGCCGCTTCGGTAGTTGGCACAGAGACCGCGAAGTTGGAGTCGGCCGCAGCTTATATGGCTGATGCCTTTTATGATTTGCTGCGGATTGCCGCGAAGACCATGGCTTCCCTAGTTGCGGCCAGGCGTTTTCTGTGGTTGAGAAACTGGTCGGCGGATGTTTCCTCTAAGTTGCGGCTCAGCAAATTGCCCTATAAAGGGAAATTGCTTTTTGGGGAGGCATTAGAAAAGATTGTTAAGGATCTCGGAGACTCTAAAGGGGGGCGTTTGCCAGAGGATCGGCCTAAGCCGGCGAGAGGTGCTGGTGGTCTCCGAGGCTCAGGTCGAGACTCCCGTAGATTCCGTGGGGCGCACTTTGCTCCCTACTCCAGGGGCCGTACCGGTTTTCGTGGACAGTCCTTTCGAGGGGCCAGAGGTTTCGGCAGATCTTACTTCAGTGCGTCTCAGCCCTCAGTTAAAAAGCCGCAATGAAGGTTTGTTGGTCCAGGTGTCGGTGCCTGTAGGAGGGCGCCTGCAAGACTTTCTTGCAGCCTGGACCGCCATCACTGCAGACAAGTGGGTGTTGGAGATCATTCAGAAGGGGTATGCGCTGGACTTCGCCTGCCCTTTGCCTCCCGCCTTTGTAATGCTCCCTGTACGCCCGGTCTGAAGTGGCAGGCCATCTCGAACACGCTTTTTCGCCTCCTGCAGCTGCGGGCGGTGGTTCCCGTCCCTCGAGACCAATTCGGTTGCGGTCGATACTCGATATATTTCATAGTTCCCAAAAAAGAAGGTTCTTTTCGGCCCGTGCTAGATCTCAAAGGTGTCAACCGTACTTTGCGAGTTCCTCATTTTCGCATGGAAACGTTGCGTACCGTGATTCGGGCAGTGCAGCCGGGAGAGTTTCTCTCGTCCATAGATCTCACGGAGGCCTATCTTCACATTCCCATCAGACAGTCTCATCAACGATTTTTGCGTTTTGCCCTTCCCATGGGGCACTTCCAGTTTCGAGCGTTGCCGTTCGGACTCGCCACGGCTCCGCGGACTTTCACGAAGCTTATGGTAGTAGTTGCAGCGGCGCTGCGAAAGGAAGGTATCCGTGTTCATCCATATCTCGACGATTGGTTAATCAGGGCCGATTCTCATTTGGCCTCGATGACGGCGACAGCTCGAGTTGTGCAGCTTCTGGAGCAACTCGGTTGGGTAATCAATCACGCCAAGAGTCACTTGCAGCCAGTGAGGCAACTGACTTATCTTGGAGCCTTCTTCGACACGGATCGAGGGGCGGTATTTTTACCCGAGCCCCGAGTGCACAAGCTTTTGCAACAGGTGCAAGCGTTCTTGGGACTGTCGGCTCCGTCGGCGTGGATGTACTTACAGCTCTTAGGCTCCATGGCGGCGGCGTTGGATCTCGTTCCCTGGGCCAAGGCTCACATGCAACCCTTACAACAAGCGTTGCTTTCCTGATGGTCGCCGCAGCGTCACCCTCTCTCGCAGCGTCTGGTCTGTCCGGAACATGTGCGTCACAGTCTCGACTGGTGGTTGGTTCCGGCGCATCTGAGAGCGGGAATTCCCTTGCAGGAGCTGTCCTGGGTATTAGTCACCACGGACGCCAGTCTCTCGGGCTGGGGAGCTCATTGCCAGTCGCAAATCACTCAGGGTTTTTGGTCCCAGCAAGAGAGCTCTTGGTCGATCAACCGACTAGAGCTTCACGCGGCTCGGCTGGCCCTGCAGCATTTCTCGAGTTTGCTCATAGGGACTGCGGTTCGGATATTCTCCGACAACGCAGTGACGGTTGCATATATCAATCGACAGGGGGGGACTAAGAGTCCCTCGCTCATCGCCGAATGTCAGGAACTGATGTCTTGGGCAGAGAGCCACCTTCTAGCGTTGTCAGCGGCGCACGTGGCGGGCAAAGAGAATGTGCAGGCCGATTTTCTCAGTCGCAATGTGCTCGATCCCGGAGAGTGGGAGTTGAATGTGGCGATTTTTCACGACCTCACATTGCGTTGGGGCAGCCAGTGATGGATCTTATGGCTACTTGCGGCAACGCCAAGGCAAGCCGTTTTTTCAGCAGGCGCAGGGAGCGCATGTCAGAGGGTCTCAATGCTCTGGTTCAGCCGTGGGACGCTCTCTTGTATGTGTTCCCTCCTTGGCCAATGTTGAGTCAGGTGATACAGCGAGTAGCGGGACACCGGGGTTCAGTGATCCTCATTGCGCCGGATTGGCCTCGACGTCCCTGGTATGCCGATCTGGTTCGGCTCCTGATAGCTCCGCCTTGGCATCTGCCGGCTCGCATCAATCTGTTGCATCAGGGACCGGTGCTAATGCCGCAGGTGGATCGCTTCTTACTTACGGCTTGGCTCTTGAGAGAGCTCGCTTAATACGCAAGGGATACGCGAGTTCAGTTGTGAACACCTTACTTCAGTCTAAAAGGCCAGGAACTTCTCTGGCGTATGTACGGGTGTGGCGTCTTTTCGAAGCTTGGTGTGGACAGCGCAACATTATTCCTCTGTCATCTACTTTACCCCAATTACTTTTGTTTCTCCAGAACGGGTTGGAGAAAGGTTTGGCGCTTAGTACCCTCAAGGTTCAGGTGGCAGCACTCGCCTGTTTTCGAGGGGCCGTGCACAGTCGCCGTCTTTCGACGCTCCCGGATGTGCAACGATTTTTTAGAGCGACTAAAATTCTCCGTCCACCAGTGCACCCAATCGTGCCCCCTTGGGATTTGAATATAGTTTTGGAGGCTTTTTCCCGATCGCCATTTGCATCCCGGTCATCGCGGGATCTCCGTGAGTGTTCCTGGAAGATCGCATTTTTGGTGGCCTTATGTTCAGCACGACGCATTTCGGAGTTGCAGGCCTTGTCTTGCTGGGAACCTTATCTTCAGTTTTTGCCGGAACGAGTCCTGTTGCGGACGGTGCCTTCGTTTTTGCCTAAGGTGCTGTCCGTTTTTCATGTTAATCAGTCAGTGGCCTTGCCCATTTTTTCGGATTTATCAGATTCTCCGATGGACCAGGCTCTCCGGAAATTGGATCTTGGGCGTGTCTTAAAGACATACCTCAGGGTCTCCAAACCTTTTCGAAAGACCGACCGGCTGTTTGTCCAGTATGCCGGTCCCAATAAAGGTCAGGCGGCGTCGAAGTTCACCATTGCTCGTTGGGTTCGCTGCGCTATTGTGGCGGCTTACAATTCCAGGGGGAGATCTCCGTCGGTTGGGCTGAAGGCTCATTCCACTCGAGCTCAAGCGGCTTCCTGGGCGGAATTTGCTTTTGTTCCTCCGGTGGATATCTGCAGAGCAGCGACGTGGTCTTCTTTGCATACGTTTACGAAGCATTACCGTTTGGATGTTCAAGCCAGGGAGGATGCGAAAGTGGGGGCGTCGGCTCTTATCGCAGGGCTGGCGGGTCCCTCCCGGTTTTAGGTACTGCTTTGATACTGCCCTACCTTTCCCTGGCTGGCCCGGAGAAGCGATAAGGAAAATGAAATTAGGGCTTACCTGCTAATTGTCTTTCCTTGAGCTCTCTCCGGGCCAGTCCAGGGTCCCACCCTTTTCGTGTGTCGGATGCCTCGGCGTAAGTGTAAGAATAATAGCCGTATAATGGTGTTCGTGCGAGAGGGGCGGCTGGGGCTTCTAGGCTTCTTCCTAGAAAGAAGCAGATTCTATTTTTGCAATTGCTACAATTAAAAAAAATAAATAAATAAAAATAAAAATAAAATAATAACATTAAATAAATAAGACAAGCGCTACTTTTGATGCTTCCTCCTTCCAAAGGACTATAGAGGATTATCAGTTTTATCGAGTTAACCTTGTGTTTTTCAGTTTCTGTTAGCTGCTTTGTCAGAAGGAGACTGACTAGTGATCCTCAGGGGGAGTGGCTTCACCTCTCAAGAAAACTTGAAGTCTTCAGTCCTCAGCTGCTAAAGGGGATTGACAACCCTACCTTTCCCTGGACTGGCCCGGAGAGAGCTCAAGGAAAGACAATTAGCAGGTAAGCCCTAATTTCATTTTTTTCCACGGAGCCCAACGGACGTCGTCCAAGTTTCCTCATGAAAAAAGTGTTAGAAAAAGCCAGAAAATTACTTTTCTGCCTAACTGGTTCAACGCCGGTTCCCCTTCCCGCCTCGGCTTGGTACACCGGTATCGAGTCCGGTCCAATTTTTTTTGTTTTTGTCCTTAGAGACTAGCGTTCATACTCTTTCTTTTTAGCTGGCAGTCCAGTCCTTTGACCTCGCAGGGGCCCTTTTTTCCCCCATGGCTGCTAGCGGGTTTAAAAAGTGTGATCGGTTCACGAAGTTAATGTCTCTCACCGACACACATGACTGCTGCCTCCGTTACCTTGGGCCCGACCATGACCCAAAGGTCTGTGGCCCATGTAAGAAAATGTCTTCCAAGGCCTTGAGGAGCAGGCAGCAGCAGCAACATGATAGGATTTTTCCCGAGTCCGCACCCACCCGGGCCCGAACCTCATCGGGGGCCTCGACATCTCGGGAGCTCTCTGACCCTGAGCATCATCGAGTGTCTTCTGAAAGGGGGTCTCCCTCGCGGGAACACCGGGGGAAGAAAAATTCCATGACGGCTGCGTCCTCAGATGGCTCCGAACGACCTGGTCCCTCAAGTGATAGGTCGCAGAGCCCAGCCCGCCACCCCGGATCCTCAGAGTTGGAGAGGCCTGCCAAACTCCCTCGTAAGGAACCGGAGGCAGGTAAGCACTGTCCTTGTTGTGGACTCTCCTCCGGGAGAGCCGGCGTCGGGTCCCGACCCGGGGGCTGAGGAGCCTCCTGAGCTCGGTCTCAGGATGGCGGCCTTGGAGCGCAGCATGACTGCCTTCATGGACCAGCAGCGGGCACTGATAGCCGGTCTCACCGGTCAATCTGCCCCGACCACCGGGTCATCGACGTCGAAGTTGACCCCAGAGGCCGAGCCGATCCTCGAGTCACTAAGGGCTCGAGACGACCCTCGGCTGAAATCCCTCTCGACCTCCTGTTTGGGACCGAGGTCATCAACGCTGATTCCACTGGCATTGGGGCGGTCGAGACCGAAGCACTCGAGGCCGGAGCTGCTCGATTCCTCCTCGGAGGCTCCGGTTAGGAAACGGAGGGCAAGGAGTCACCAGACACCCACCGGACCAAGTACATTCCCTCGGATTCCTCAGGTTATGAACCTTGGAGAAGGTCCCCCCGGAAGACACCCAGTTCTTGGACTTTGTCCGGGACATGGCAAAGGCTTTGTCATTCCTGGCGGAGGCCGAGGAGGAGCCTCGAGCAGAGATCTCCAGTATGACTTTCCCCCTCGGGAAGCCCTTACTGTACCCATTCTGGAAAGGCTGATGCTCCGCATGTGGGAGACACCGGCGCTCAGCAGGCGAATCGATTCCATCTATCGAGTTCACAAGAGGCCCTGGGTTCTAGAAAGCACAACTGCCGCACAACTCCATGGTTGTGGAATCGGCCATGCGCTGGCACAAGAGCCAGAAGACGCACTCCTCGGTGCCTCCTGGCCGGGAGGCCTGCAACATGGATGTCCTCGGCAGAAAGTGCTATCAGGGTTTGATGCTGTCATTTCGAATCCAGACATACCAGCTGTACATGGGCATGTACCTACGAGACCTGGCAAAGGAGATTGCCGGGTTCTCAGCTGGCCTCTCCGAGGGACCTTTTCAGCACTTCAAAGTCTTGTCCACTGTGATCCGGGTGTGCTCGAAGTTTTACTCGAGCAGCCTATGACTGCTTCGAGGCTTCGGCCTGGGTAGCTGCAGCCGGCATCGGTGCACGCCGCCAGGCATGGCTACAGTCATCGGACCTGGAGCCATGGGTGCAGGACAAGTTGGTTGATGTCCCTTGCCGGGGTGAAAACCTGTTCGAAAAGCCCATGACAGAGAAGGCTGCTGAGATCGAGTCAGAGTACCTAGCCCGGACAAGGCTTGAGAAGAAGACTTCTGCCCCTTCTAAGAAGAAGGGTTCAGGTAAGAAGCCCTTTTTCCCAAGAAAAGGTACTGCTTCCGCAACTACCCCGCATATCAGGCCTCCCAAGCTCCCCAAAAGGGGCAGCAGGCGATGTGACAGGGGCATGGCCTGCGTAAGCATAAAGCCCCAGGCTCCGGCCCAGCCTGGAGGGGGTTTTTGACTCCCAGAGCATAGTCTCCCTCTCAAAGGAAGCAAGGCCATGCATAGGAGGAAGGCTGACCCTGTATGCCCACAGGTGGCTAGCCATCACAACAGATACCTCGGTTCTCCAGATAATCCAGGTGGGCTATCGGCTACATCTCACCCAGGTACCTCCCTCTTACTTTCCAGGGGAGCCTCTCAGACCCCCTCTTCACAGGGACCTCCTCTTAAAGGAGTTAGCAGTCTTCTAGAGGATCAGGCGGCAGAACCGGTGCCCCACCACCTGCAGGGGAAGGGCTTCTACTCCAGGTATTTCCTGATACCAAAGAGAACTGGAGGCCTAAGACCCATCCTCAACCTGCGCAACTTAAAGTTCCTGGTGAGGGAAAAGTTCAAGATGCTTTCCTTTGGAATATTGCTGCCTTACCTCCGCCAGAGAGACTGGCTATGCTCCTTAGACCTAAAGGATGCTTATACACACATTCTCATTTATCCAGACCACAGACAATATCTACGATTTGTGGTGGGAGGAAACCAGTTCCAGTACAAGGTGCTTCCATTTGGCCTAGCCTCTGCATCCAGGGTGTTCACAAAGTGCCTAGCGGTGGTGGTGGCCTTCTTAAGAAATCAGGGGGTATTTGTTTTCCCCTACTTGGACGACTGGCTCATCAGAGCCCAGTCAGCCCTGGAGGCCCAATAGGCCACGTCTTGCACTATTCAGTTGCTACAGCACCTAGGGTTTATGATCAATTACACAAAATCTACTCTGGTTCCCACTCAAGGGCTGGAGTTCATAGGAGCAAGGCTGGACACCCTTCAAGCAAGGGCTTATCTACAAGAAGACAGGGCACAGAGACTTTTGACCTTAGTGCAGCAAGTGAGTCGCAGATCCCAGATCTCAGCAAGACACTTTCTATGCCTCCTCATTCACATGGCCTCCACAGTGCATGTGACACCCAATGCCCACCTCCACATGAGAACAGCTCAGTGGTGCCTCAGGGACCAGTGGACACAGGCCTCAGGCCAACTCAGACACCATAAAGGTGTCCAAACGACTGGTACGATCATTGACATGGTGGCTTCAACCACGCAACCTACTGGAGGGAGTGCCTTTCCAGCCTCCCCCACACACGAGAGTGTTGACCATAGATGCATCCTTGCTGGGCTTGGGAGCCCATTGCCAGGAATTGTGCACTCAATGTATCTGGTCTCCACAGGAGAACACACAACAAATCAATCTCCTAGAGCTTCAAGCTATCCGCCTAGCTCTACGGACCTTCTGTCAAACCCTGGCTCATCAGCCTGTCCTAATTCAGACGGACAACAAAATGGCAATGTTCTATGTGAACAAGCAGGGAGGCACAGGGTCTCGCATCCTTTGCCAAGAGACCCTGGATCTATGCTCGTTTGCAGTCAGCCAAAGTATGCACCTCAAAGCAGTTTACTTGCTAAGTCAGGAAAACATCTTAGCCGACAAGCTCAGCAGAATCCTGCAGCCGCACGAGTGGCAACTGGATCCCAGTATAGCCCAGCAGCTGTTCCAGACACCTACACCTCTGGTGGCTCGGACTCTATTCAAGGTCCTTCAGGACAAGGCCTCGGTCATCCTGGTAACCCCCAGGTGGCCGAGGCAGCCATGGTTTCCTCTGCTGCTTCAATTGGCGGCAGAGGCTCCGATTCCTCTGGGATTGCACCCCAACCTCCTTTCACAGGAGGGGTGGCACTCTGCTGCATCCCAACCTCAGGTCTCTCAACCTGATGGCATGACTGCTGAAAGGGTAGTTCTCGCACCACTTCTCCTCCTTAAGAATGTAGTGGATGTACTGCCCACCTCAAGGAGGGAATCGACTAGGAAGACCTATGCGTTCAAGTGGCATAGGTTTGAAGTGTGGTGTAATAAACAAGCAAAAAATCCTTTCTCCTACCAAGTGTCGGTGGTATTGCAGTATCTGCTTCACCTCTCGGTTTTAGGCCTTAAGTCAAACTCTGTCCGAGTCCACCTTAGTGCCTTATCAACACACCACTCTCCTGTGGAAGGACAACCTCTGTCTGTGCACCCTTTGGTGTCCAGGTTCCTGAGGGGTTTACTTCTGAAACCCCCGATTCGCCACCCAGCGACCGAATGGGATTTGAATGTGGTCTTAGAGCAGCTTACTCGCCCACCTTTTGAGCCGATGGCTACCTGCCATCTACGCTTCCTCTCTTGGAAAGTGCTCTTCTTAGTGGCCAGACGAGCGAGTGAGCTGCAGGCTCTGGTGTCTGATAGACCATACACACGGTTCTATAGGAACAGGGTGGTGCTTTGCACTCATCCCAGGTTCCTTCCAAAAGTGGTGGTCTCATTCCACCTCAACCAGGAGGTGGTACTTCCGACCTTCTTTCCCAGGCCGCATGCCAGTCGGGCAGAAGCAATCCTGCACACCCTGGACTGTAAGAGGACTTTGGCCTTCTACATGGAGCGTACACGGGGACATAGAAGGGCTTCTCAGCTCTTCGCCTCTTATGACCCCAGTAAGCTGGGGATGCCTGTCTCCAAGCATACCTTGTCCACTTGGGTGGCGGATTGTATCGCCTGGGCATACAGGGCGGCCAATCTCCCGTTGCAGGGTTGAGTCACGGTCCACCGGGTCAGGGCTAAGGCGGCATCAGTGGCTCACTACCACTCTGCTCCACTGGCAGACATCTGCCGGGCCACCACCTAGTCTTCAAGCCAGATGTTTGCGGCCCATTACTGCCTAGATAGGGAGTCTCAACGGGACAGTGCTTTCGGCCTTTGGTGTCAGGCTACCGGACTGTTACGTTCTTGGTTGAACTATCATGGCTGCTGCGGCTCTTCTAAAGGGAGCCTATTTTTTTAGTTATGGGTTTTCGGTAGCCTATAGCTAGGGAGACCCATATGTGAGGACTGACTTCCTGCTTTTTCCTGGAGAAGGCGTAGTTACTCACCTGTAACAGGTGTTCTCCAGGGACAGCAGGAATCCGTCCTCACAACTCTCCCTCCTTCCCTGGAGTGGCAGTCCTATTATTAATTTTATTGATTTTGCCGTCTTTTTAGCTATGTCATTTGACTGAGCAAGATGGCACCCTTGGGCGGGAAGGGGACCGCGCATGCATGATGCAATCCCGAAGGCTTTCTTCGAAAACTGGGGATTGCTTCGCATGAGGGCTCCATCAGTGCCGACGTCACCCATATGTGAGGACTGATTCCTACTGTCCCTGGAGAACACCTGTTACAGGTGAGTAACTACGCTTTACTCTTAATCCTTCCTTCAAATATTTAGGGAAACTTATCAATACTGAACTCTCCTTTTCAGTGCAGATAGGAGCCTTAGCCAAAACCTCATTATACATTTGACACATTAATGTCCTCTGTGTGATGTGATTCAGTATTAGGACTAGAGCTGTTAAAATCCATTCAAAAGCAAGGGTCTTAGACTTTAAGAAAACTAATTTTGCCAAGATGGGCCAATAACTCAGGGAGTCATTAGCGGGATGGGAACAGTTGGGGGATGTAGAAAAACAGTGGGCAAAACTGAAAGGGGATATTTTAAGGGCAACCAACCTTTTTGTTAAAATGGTAAATAAAGGTAAAAGGAAAAGGAGACCGCTATTGTTTTCAAAAGAAGTAGCTGAAAAGGTGAAGAAAAAAGAGGGAGACCTTCATGAAATTCAAGAGATCACAGAAACCAGAAGACAGGCATCTATATTTGGAAAAACTTAGAGAAGCTAGCAAAGTAGTCAGGAAAGCAAAGATTCAAAAATAGGAGGAAATAGCCAATGCAATAAAATGGGGTAATAAAACATTTTTCAGATATGTTAGTGAGAAGAGGAAGGGCAAAAATGATATTGTCAGACTGAAGGGTAAAGGCTAGGAATATGTAGAAGCTGATGAGGATAAAGCGTAATTGCTTAACAAATAGTTCTGTTCTGTGTGCACAGATGAAGAAGAAGGAGCAGGACCTCAGAAAACACCCACAAACAGGTACAGAAGCAAGGGACATCTTGAACAATTTCCAGTTTCTTCTCCATCGTGAGAAACTAGCTAAACTTAAAGTAGACAAAGCGATGGGACCGGATAGGATTCACCCTAGAATACTGAAGGAACCTGGGGACATTCTAGCAGCTCCACTGACTGACCCTTTTTAATGCCTTGTTGGAGTCGGGAGTAGTGCCAAAGGACTGGAGAGAGGCACATGTGGTCCCTTTACACAAAAGCAGAAGTAAGGAAACTACAAGCCAGTTAGTTTAATTTCGGTGGTGAGTAAATTATTGGAAGTGCTGCTGAAAGAGAAAATAGTGAGGTTCCTGGAGTCCAGGGGATTACGGGATCTGAGATAGCATGGATTCACCAGAGGCAGGTCTTGTCAGGGAGTTGGACTGAGAGAGAGTCCTATATGTGGTATATTTGGATTTCAGTAAAACCTTGGACACCATTCCTCACAGGCGATTTATAAACAAACTGAGCACCCTAGGGATGGACCTTAAAGTTACTGCGTGGGTTAGAAATTGGTTGAGTGGGAAGCGACAAAGGGTGTACAGGCAAAGGGTCTGAAGAGAAGGAGGTTACCAGTGGTGTGACCCAGGGATCTGTTCTTGGTCCGATTCTTTTTAACAAATTTGTTAGTAATATAGCAGAAGGCCTGTCGAATAAGGTTTGCCTCTTTGCGGATGATACCAAAATCTACAATAGAGTAGACACCCAGGAAGATGTGGATAACATGAGGAGGGATCTAGCTAACTAAGCTTGAAGAATGTTCTAGGATTTGGCAGCTGAGATTTAATGTTAAAAAATGCAAGGTCATGCATTTGTGCTGTAGCAATCCAAGGGAGCAATATAGTATAGGGGGTGAAGTACTTTTGTCCACTAAAGAAGAGCGGGACCTAGGCGTGATTGTGTCTGATGATCTTAAAGTAGCTAAACAGGTAGAAAAGATGACAGCAAGGATGCTTGGGTGCACAGAGAGGAATGGTCAGCAGAAGAAAGGAGGTGATTGTGCCTCTGTATGTCTTTGGTTTGACCTCATTTGTAGTATTGTGAGCAATTTTGGAAACTACAAAAAAGTATAAACAGGCTGGAGTCAGTACAGAGGGTGACTACTAAAATGGTTAGTGGGAGGGAGGGAGCAGTGGCCTAGTGGTTGGGGCAAGGTACTACAGGCCGGAAGGTCGGTGGTTCAAATCCCACTAGAGGACAGCAACCTTGGGCCGGAAGGACTGGGGTTTCTAGTCCCACAGGTGCTCCTTGTGGTCTTGGGCAAGCCACTTAACCCTCCATTGCCCATGTTCCCTGTATTAATGTATGTGTCTCATATCCCCTCATGTTAAATGTATCCTCCAACCGCTTTGACCCGGTGAAAAGCGGGATATAAATGCAGCTAAATAAATAAATTTATTATAAAGCATATGAGGACAGACTTAAGGATCTTAATATGTACACCTTAGAGGAAAGGCGGGATAGAGGTGTTATGATTGAGACATTTAAATACTTCCTGTGGTATAAATGCACAGGAGGAGAGCCTCTTTCAATTGAAAGCAAACTCTTCTACGAGGGGACATGGGATGAGGGTGAAAGGGGATCAATTCAGGAGTGATATGCGGAAATATTTCTTTACAGAAAGAGCGGTGGATCTGTGGAATAGTCTCCCAGTGGAAGTGGTATAGATGAGGACAGTATCTGAATTCAAAGAAGCATGGGTCAAACACAAGGATCTCTAAAGGAAAAGGGACTGTTGTAGTATATGGAAGGGCAGACTAGATAGGTCATTTGGTCTTTTTCTGTTGTCATCTTTCTATGACCTTGTTTGGACCCTAGGGTCTTTACAATCCTTATGCTCAGTCTGATCATATCTGTTTTGACTATGGGGAGCACAATCTACTTTGGCCTTCTGCCATTTGAAATAAAACATATACAGTCCATTCAGAATGCGTCTCTCTGCATCATGACTTTAACTCAAAAATATAACCACATAAGTCCTCTTTTCATTGAATATCACTGGCTATCTATCTCCTTCAGAATCATTTTTAAAATCCTCTCATTTGTCCACAAGGCCTTGCATACTGGGCAATCAGACTATCTGACTTCATTACTTAGCTTGCATGAACCCGCATGAACATTGAGATCATTACATGGAAATTGTCTTCGTATTCCTTCTCCATCCCAAATACAAGATAACCCAGCAGTCTGCTTTCTATATCAAGGCACCTTTGCTTTAGAATTATTTACCACCCAACTTATGGCTAGAACAATCCATCGATGGTTTCGCTCAGCCCTCAAGATCTATTTGTTTGAGAGAGCTTTTGGTCCTTTGTGAATATTGCCCTGGGAGAAAAAGGGTCATATAAATGTGCATGTTGTATGTTTTTCTCTCTTTCATACAGTCTTCTCTTTACTGTTTTACATATTGTAGTTCTTTTCTATCTGATTGTTTCTTACAATTGTAAACAGCTTTGATTACTTTGTCTTGGAAGATGGTAT
This sequence comes from Ichthyophis bannanicus, assembly GCA_033557465.1. NCBI lineage: Eukaryota > Metazoa > Chordata > Amphibia > Gymnophiona > Ichthyophiidae > Ichthyophis > Ichthyophis bannanicus. The sequence goes on from CM066037.1 coordinate 215,509,885, forward strand.
ATCAAATACTAAATAAACCATGCTCTGTGCAGGTTGCTTCCCCCACTCCCACCCCCATCTTTGAAGTGCAAAAGTCATTTAACTATTCCTTTGAGCCAAAATGCACAGTACTTGGTTTCCATCCTCGTGCCAATTTGAAATCCTCAGTTTATCCCATTCCTTTTTTGGATTTTACTCCCTTTTCAGGAGTAGCTCAAGGTAAGTTACATTCAGGTACAGTAGATATTTTTGAATTCCATCAGCTTTATTTCTCCTCTTCCTTCAGGAGGGCATTTTGAGGAGTGTCTGGGTTGGAGGAGGGATGTGGGTAGGTATTAGACAGGAGCATATTGGATATGTAGAGGTCTATCTGGAAGAGTAGGGAGTGTGAGAGAGGCTGTCTGCTCAAGAACAGGGGCTGTATGTGCGAGGGGCTATTTGTGCCAGGGATACCATGGGGCTGTTGTGTAGGAGGATGTCAATTGTAGACAGGGTGTCCAAGGTAGTGGTGCAGTAGGGAGTGTATATCAAGGTCCCTGGGAATGGTATCAGGTGCACAGTGTGTGTGTGTGTAGGGGATGTCTGGTTTGCGAGGTGTGTCTGGTGCAGAGGGTGCATGTCTGAGCTAGTGGTGCAGCAGAGGGCTCAGGGGAACACTGTTTACTCCACCCTTCCTCTCCCCTCCCTTCCTCTCTATGCACACAGAAAATAATGGGAGAAGATAGGCATCTGAGACACTGAGCTTAGTTCCAGCAGTGTTACCTCACTGCCTTTGAGTCATTGTCTTCAATTACTTCGTTCGCACTGGTAGCAGAAGATGCGCTGTTGCTGATGTCTGACCGGTCTTGAAGTATGAGTCTTAAGATTTCATGACTCTTACCAAGAGACTTTGCCTATGGCAGCAGGAGGTGATGTGCGCATAAATGCATCTCCTGCTGGTGGTGCAGCTAGGATGATTGAACAGAAAGATTAGGAGGCAGCAGCACATATGCCTGGAAAAACTACCCGAGTCAATGCATTGGGCTCCTTCTCTGACTCTATTCAAGTCCAGGCTAAAGACCCACCTCTTTGAGGCTGCTTTTGGATCCTGATGCTCTGCATTCTCTTGTCCACTACTTATGTGTATCTTACCTTACTCTAATTCCCAGTTTTGCTATGTTTTTTGTCTTGAATAGATTGTAAGCTCTGATGAGCAGGGACTGTTTCTTACATCTATATGTACAGCACTGCATATACCTTGTAGTGCTCTACAAATGATTAGTAGTAGTAGTGTTACTTTTAGAGCTGAGCACAGGGTTTGCTGTGCTCACCTCCTCTTAGGTCAGCACTGCCAAGTTACCTGTTCAAGTGGCAGGGCCTGCCGTCGCCATCATCCATGGCTCCTTTGATAGAACCAGGGAAGGAGAAGGCTTCTTTCGGAGCTCCATTCAACTTTTGCCAGCAAGACGTTGGCTCCCTCTTATGGCTGCATTCTCCTTCATCCATGCAGAAGTGGCTCTTTTCCTGCATCTTCTCTCCCTTTGGTTCCTGTTAAAGCTCCCTAAAACTTTTCATCCGATGTGACTGCCTCACTTCTCTTTATGATAGAACTGTGCCTAAGGCTCCAAAATGTGTTGGCTCTGCTGAAGTTAGGTAATGCCCATGAACAAGTTAAATGTACATAGTTTCAAAGTTTAATGTAAAAGTTGCTGTGATGTTTCATGTAAACTGCCCTTGATCTCAGGAAGGGGCGTTATATAAAAGCTTGTTAAATAAAATAAAATAAAGAAAAGCATTAGAGCTACTGCAAACCACATGGACTATAAAAGAGATGACAAATATGATTGTAAAACTAATAGTAACCATTAGGTCAGCATATATTCAGCAATATTCAGGTGAACGCTTGTACCAGTAACAGGGCTTTCTCATTTATAGCCCCAGCACTTAGGAACCGGTTACCAAGTGATCTGCGTGCAAACTGTGATCTGAAAGACTTCAGAAAAAAACTTAAGACGCACCTCTTCCAATCACATTTTAATTTAACCTCATGAAATACCCTCAGTCATGTGTAAATATGTAGTTTTCTCCAGTGTGAGGTCCTAAAGTCAGCAATGTGTAAATAAGTATATAAGTACCATGTGTAAATATGTATGTAATGTACCCTGTGTGAAGTCTTAACATCAATCTACTGTAAATTTGTAACCATATTTTTGCCGTGTGCTACCTCCCCCTCCCTGATCACAATGTATATATCCCTAATTACTGGCCCGTACAGCCATCCTCACCATGTATAGTTACCGCTGCTGATCACTGGAAGCAGCGGGATACAAATGTACACTAAATAAATAAATAAATAAATATGCTAACCTGTGTGAATTCAGAATCCCTATCTTGATCTACTAGGTCATATATATGTGTGCAGGCAAAAGTTTATAATGTTATTTTATTATATAAAAAGTATATTCATATTAACCAAAATATTAATGAAGAGATTATGTTTTTGCAGGTTCCAGACTACTATGATATCATCAAAAATCCTATTGCCTTGAATGTTATTCGTGAAAAAGTGAACAAATGTGAATACAAGTTAGCTTGTAAGTTGTAGGATTTATCATTTCTTTTACTTGTATTTTGTGCTGTGTGTTCATGGTGGCTTAGGCTTGCAACTCTGTGGTGCAGGATTTTTGAAATCTCCAGGAACAAGCAGGAATGAGTCTTTATATATGGGTATCGTCGGCACCGACGGAGCCCGCGCGGGAACGCTCCCCAGCGTCCAATAGGAACGCTTTTGGGAGTGTGCATGCGCGCTGCCTTCCCGCCTGTCTACTACCTCCCTCTCCTCAGTTCTTCGTTTTCCGCGGAGCTGACAGGACGTGCACCCTGTCACCGCAGAAAATTCTACTTTATTTTTTTATTTTTTGTTGGCGCGAATGCATACTTCGACGCCCACCGGTACCACCGGTCTTTTTTCTTTCTTTCTTCAAAAAAATAAAAAAAGACACAAAACGTTTGTGTTTTTCAGGGGTTTTCCCCTGCTTGGTGCTTGGCGCCATTTTGGCCACTAGGCCTCTTCTTTTCAACATGGAGAAACCAGCTACTGTTTTCAAGAAATGTTCAAAGTGTGCCAGCACCATTTCTGTCACAGACACCCATGACTGGTGTCTTAAATGTTTAGGTCCTGACCATTGCCCAGCGGAGTGTTTCTCCTGCAGGAAGCTGACTAAAAGAAGTCTTCAGAATCAAGCAAATCAACTCGGTGCCCTGTTTGCATCGGACACAATGTCGGTAGCATCAGTGTCCTCCAGGGCCTCTACTTCTTCCCAGGGATCTCAGGTAACTAAACATAAATCTAAGTCAAGGCCGGTCCTCGAGAGGTAGATCTCCCTCTAAGTATCGAGATGCCTCTGGCGTTGCCCTCGAGGATCCTGCACCGGCAAAACAGCCCCGGCTGGAGTCTTCGGGCTCCAAAGCATTATCGGGGCTCCAGGATATTCTTGAGTCTTCGGCTTCGATGGACGTTCCTGTTCCATGCTCGGGGGTTGTGGCCGCTTCCATCGGTACCGACACCCTGGCATCGGAAATGGTAATGGATAAACGACTCCTTGCCATTGAACGTAGTCTAGCGAATCTTTTGGCTACTTCGGTACCGCTAAAGTCGCTGCAGACCGTTCCACAGGCACCGATATCGCTGTCGGTACCGATGCCAGTACTCTCGGTGCCTGCTTCGGCAGGCTTACTTCCCCCGATGCCGTGTTTGGAATCACTCTCAAGCATGGAGGATCAGGTACCAACTCGCTTCGGTACCGACCTCGAGCGGTACTGAAGACAGCTTTGGAAGGAGAACCCAGTGCTTCCTCCCTTTGAGTCTTCCGATTCCGATGACTCAGATGACTCCACCGGTACCAGAGCTGAACTTCTATTTATTTATTTAACATTTCTTATATACCGCCTTTCATGATATCAAGGGGGTTTACATTGAACAAACTGAAATTACATTGAACAGGGCATTATAACTTGGAGATAACTTTTTTGTTTTACAGGGAACATGGGCTATGGAGGGTTAAGTGGCTTGCCCAAGACCACAAGGAGCACCTGTGGGACTAGAAACCCCAGTCCTTCCGGCCCAAGGTTGCTGTCCTCTAGTGGGATTTGAACCGTTGACCTTCCGGCCTGAAGTACCTTGCCCCAACCACTAGGCCACTTCTCCACTCCAAGATTCAACTCTTTCTCCTCAACGTAGGATGTCTCCTCCTGAGGACATGTCTTTTCACGATTTTGTGCGTGATATGGCAAGGGCTCTTCCCATTACAGTGGTTCCTGAAAAAGAGCCTAGGGCAGGAGAATTAAGAATTCTACAATACCCCTTGACTCCAAAGGAAGCAGCTATGCTCCCTATACATCAGATCTTGCATGATCTAATGTTACGAATGTGGGAAACTCCTTTAACAGTAACCCCCCCACATTCTAAACGTCTTGACACTATGTATAGAGTGCCACCTTGTCCAGGTTTTCAAAAGACTCAACTACCACACCACTCTATGGTGGTGGAATCTGCCATGAGACGGATTAAGAGTACAAAGAGACTCTTCTAATCCACCAGATCGTGAATCTAGAACCCTGGATGCTTTTGGGCGTAGATGCTTTCAGGCATCCATGCTTTCAGCAAGGATTAGTTCCTATATTTTATACATGGGACTGTTTCGTGAGGAGGTTACAAAAAACGTAGAACTTTTGAACCCCTTTCTTCAAGAGGATAAAAGAGCAGACCATTTATCACTAGTCAAACATGCTTAGAATGTCTCTAAGTGCATGAATCGTGCTACCTTTGACTGTTTTGAATGTATTAGCAGGACTTCTGCTATAGCTATAGGAGCACGACGGATTGCCTGGCTCCAAGCTTCTGACTTGGAGGAATGGGTGCAGGAAAAGCTGGGGAATATTCCTTGCACTGGAGAAAATCTTTTTGGCAAGGATTGGCAATCTAAGGCTAATCAGCTTGACACTGATAATGCCACTTTAAATAGATTGTCAAACATTTCTACTAATCCAGCTAAGAAAAAGTCCTTTAAGAAACCTTTCTTCTCTAAGAAGAAAAAGTTCTATCCATCTTCCACCCAACAGACATATGTTCCCCAAAAAGGGCAACAACAGACAAGGCAAAGAAAACCCAAACCTCAGCCAGCTCAGCAGACGCAGCCCCCTCAGGGTTTTTGACTCTTGTCTAGAGAACTTACTCATTCTTCCTGTGTTGGGGCCGGAACCTCTAAACATTCCGGGCTGTATCTGCCACTTTGCCAACAGGTAGCAACATCAGAGGCCTGGACTTTGTCCATAGTGAGTCTGAGGTACAAGCTTTGTTTCCTCAGCTTGCCACCACCCACACTAGTAAAACAGTTCAACTCTCAACCTCTAGGCATAGACCTCTTGCTACAAGAAGTCTCTACTCTTCTAGCTCAAGGAGCTATAGAAGTGGTTCCTCTATACCAACAAGGCACAGGCTTTTACTCCCCCTATTTTCTCATTCCAAAAAAAACAGGGGGTTTAAGGCCAATCCTAGATCTCAGAGAGCTGAACAAATATCTAGTCCAAGAGAAGTTCAAAATGCTTTTCCTCTGCTCTCTTCTACCATACCTTCACAGGCAAGATTGGCTATGTTCTCTAGATTTAAAAGACGCCTACATGCATATCCTTATTCATGTAGATCACAGAAAATTCCTTCAGTTCCTAGTCCAGGGAAGACATTTCCAGTACAGAGTCCTTCCCTTTGGGCTGGCCTCGGCTCCAAGGGTCTTCACAAAATGCATGTCAGTAATAGCAGCATTCATGAGGACCCTGGGGATTTTTGTCTTCCCTTACTTGGACGATTGGCTCATCCGAGCACAGTCATCTCAAGAAGCTCATCAAGCCCTGTTACGAGCAAAACAAATCTCCAGTATTTGGGATTGGTCATAAATCTTCCAAAGTCCCACTCGCCCCATCTCAAACTCTTGAGTTTATAGGTGCTCGCTTGGACACACAGCTTGCAAGGGCTTTCCTGCCCCAACCACGCTATCTGCGAATCATCGAGCTAGCATCTCAAGCAGCACTGCAGACCTTCCTCACTGCTCGACAGATGCTTCGCCTGCTAGGTCACATGGCATCTACCATCCATGTAATACCTTATGCTCGACTTCACATGAGAGCAGCCCAGTGGACCTTAGCTTCCCAGTGGTCCCAGGCCTCAGGAAGCCTTTCAGACAAAATCAGGGTTACCACACGCCTGATTCTGTCTGTCCGTTGGTGGCAATCTCTGGAAAACCTTTTAATAGGCTCTCCTTTCCAGCAGCCACATCCTCAGGCTATCCTCACAACAGATGCCTCCAAGATGGGTTGGGGAGCCCACTTGGACAGTCTATCAACGCAGGGCCTTTAGTCTTCACAGGAGGCTCTTCATATAAACCTCCTAGAACTCAGAGCCATTTCCAATGCTATTCGAGTCTTTTGCACCCAGCTCATAAACAAAACCTTTCTGGTGCAAACAGGCAATCAAGTAGCCATGTTTTACCTCAACAAACAAGGTGGAACAGGCTCTCTGCATCTATGCAATGAAGCTCTGCGACTATGGGCCTTTGCCAGAGAGCATCACATTCATCTGCGAGCAGTCTATCTTCCAGGCGTTCAAAACGTTTGGGCAGACAGACTCAGTCGAGTACTCCTGCCACACGAGTGGTCACTCCACTCTTATCTTGCTTGAGTTTTTCGTGTCTGGGGGTACAGCAGACATAGACCTCTTTGCAAGTCCACAGAATGCCAAACTTCCCCGGTTTTGTTCCAGACTTCCAGCACAGAACTGTCAAACCAGGGATGCATTCCTGCTTCACTGGGGTCAGGATTTCCTATATGCATTTCCACCAATCCCTCTAATCCCCAAAACCTTATTCAAACTCCAGAGGGACAAGGGACACATGATACTCATAGCGCCTTCCTGGCCGAGGCATACGTGGTATCCTCTTCTCTTGCATCTCTCTCAAGCCACCCCTCTGGAGTTAAGGAGTGCCCCAGATCTTCTGTCCCAGGACAGCGGATCTCTACTGCACCCCAGTCCCTACATCTCAAGGCCTTGGTTACTCAAGGGCCAGACTTTCAGGATCTAGACCTGTCTCAACAAGTGAAGAACATTCTTCTGGCCTCCAGGAAACCTTCCACAAGACGTTCTTACGCTTTTAAGTGGACAAGGTTTTCTTCCTGGTGTAATCAGAGGGGACTTAATCCCTTTTTGGTATCAGTAGACTCTCTTCTAGAGTATCTCCTTCATTTGTCGGTTTCTGGTCTTCAGACCAATTCTGTTAGAGTCCATCTTAGTGCTATTGCTGCATCTCATAAGCGCTTAGATGGACAACCAATTTCCTCTCATCCACTTATTTCTAGATTTTATGAGAGGACTTCTTCTAACAAAGCCTCCCATTAAACCACCTCCAGTGGCATGGGATCTTAATCTTGTTCTAGGTGTGCTCATGGAGCCACCTTTTGAGCCTTTGGCCACTTCGGATCTAAAGTTTCTTTCATGGAAAGTTGCTTTCCTGATTGCCATCACTTCTGCTAGATGCATTAGTGAACTTCAGGCTTTAATGGCTGATCCACCTTATACAAGGTTTCATCATGATATAAGGTGGTTCTTAGGACACATCCTCATTTTCTCCCAAAGGTGTTTTCACCTTTTCATTTAAACCAGTCAGTTTATCTTCCTGTTTTCTTTCCTAGGCCTCATTCCTCCTCTGCGGAAAGGAAACTTCATACTTTGGACTGTAAAAGAGCTCTAGCTTTTTATCTCCAAAGGACCCAGCCTCACAGAAAGTCTTCTCAACTTTTTGTGGCTTTTGACTCTAGCCATTTAGGACTTCCTGTTACTAAAAGAACCCTCTCTAAATGGATTGCAGATTGTATTTCCTATACGTATCAAAGTAAAGGAATATCTCTTGAAGGCCATGTCACAGCTCATAATGTCAGAGCCATGGCAGCCTCAACAACTAACTTTCGCTCAGTGGCTATTTATGAAATCTGCAAAGCAGCAACTTGGGCCTCAGTACATACTTTCACTGCCCATTATTGTCTGGACAAGGACTCCCGCTGGGATGCCTTGTTTGGTCAAGCTGTTCTACAGCACCTTTTCCATTCATAGTTCAACTCCTACCCTCCATCCACTTGGATGCCTGAGGTCCCTGGGGGAAGTATGGCCCATCTACATAGATTTGCTACATGCTGGGTCTTCCCTAGGCATCTTTCAGCTCGGGAGTCCCCATATGTGAAGACTCATTCCTGCTTGTTCCTGGAGGTAGCGTAGTTGCTCACCTGTAACAGGTGATCTCCGGGAACAGCAGAAATAAGTCTTCACAACCCACCCACCTCCCCTAGGAGTTGCCTTTCTCTCTCTCTTTCTCTATTTTTATCTACTTCTCTCCTTCGGTCTCAGCTTTAAACTCAACTGAGGAAGAGGGAGGTAGATAGGCGTGAAGGCAGCGCGTATGCGTGGATGCATGCTCCCAAAACCGTTCCTATTGGACGCTGGGGAGCGTTCCCGTGCGGGCTCCCTCGGTGCCGACAATACCCATATGTGAAGACTTATTCCTGCTGTTCCCGGAGATCACCTGTTACAGGTGAGTAACTACGCTTTCCTTTCTCATGTCTGAAGGGGCTCAGATATGCTAGAGAAGTGATGCACTTAATACAGAGCAGGACTTTGAATCCTAGGCAAGGAAGGTGCACTGAACCCCCTTATAATAAAAGTACATTGTATAACTGCCACAAATGAGGCCTGTATGGTTCTGGCAGAGAAGGAATTAGCAGGTAGAAAGTAAATGGTCGTTGAAAACTGCCAACATTTTTATCTTACTGTCTTTTCTAGTGTTAATATTTTATTTAATTTATTGTTTTAAGTTTAATTGGTTATTTTCACTCATTTTAGAAATGTACACCACTTTGGAAATGTGAAAGGAGGTCTAGTAAGACCAATAAACATAACACAACATAACAACAGACGGACCTCTGCACACAGTGCTAACTCTGATCCCCCCTCACTCTTCTTTCTGACAGCAGCAGCTTACAGGGCAGAAATATGCCATGGAAACCATTTAATTAATACACAAGAGAAGGCTGCTCCCAAGCATTTGGGCCATAGTCATGTGCCTAATTTGCTTATGTCTTAATCCTATCCTGATTAGATCGTGAGAAGGAAGAGGGAGAAATCACTGCCACTGCTTGTCAAAAGCACTCTTGAGAATAACTCTTTCCTACATATTTCTTTACAGCCTTTCTGTTCAACAAGGCATATAGGGCCCGATTCCATCCCGGACATAGATCCCCTATTTCTCCAGGACCAAGCAGGAAGTCAGTCCTCACATATGGGTGACATCGACGTCGATGGAGCCCTTGCGGAGCATTTCCCCAGCTTTCTATGAAAGCCTTTGGGAATACTGCATGCATGCGCGGTCCCCTTCCCGCCTAAATGTGCCATCTTGCTCAGTCTCTCTTTTTCCGTGGAGCCCGTCGGACGTTTGTCCTAGTTCACCCAGAAAATAGTTCGATTTTTTTCTTTGAATCCCTGCGATTTCTTCGCGGTTTTTTCTCCAGTTCGACGCCGGTTCCCCTTCTCGCCGGGTTCGGTACACCGGTATCGAGCCCGATCTTATTTTTTCGGGTTTTGCCCTTCGTGGCTGGCGTTCGCACCCTTTTTTTCTTTTTACCTGGAAGGCCGGTCCTTTGACCTCGCGGGGGCTCTTTTTTCCCCGATGGCTTCCAGTAGTTTTAAGAAGTGTGATCGGTGCAAGAAACTAATGTCTCTCACCGACACACACGACTGCTGCCTTCGGTGCCTCGGTCCTGATCATGATCCTAAGATCTGTGGACCGTGTGGGAAAATGTCCACTAAGGCACTGCGAAGTCGTCAGCACCAAAAGGAAAGGCTTTTCTCTGATTCGGCCTCTGGCCAGGCCCAGACCTCGTCTGAGGCCTCGACGTCTCGGGAGTCTGACTCCAAGCATCGTAGGGGTTCCTCGGAGAGGGGGGGGTCCCCTGAGCGGGAGCGAAAGAGGAAGAAGCGGCTCGCGAGGGCGGCATCGGAGGAGGTCCCTGGCTCCTCGAGGGCTAGGTCTCGGACCCCCGACCGCTGTCCCAGGCCCGTGGAACAGGAGAAGCCGTCAAAAGTACCTCGAGTGGAGCCGGAGTCTGCTGGACACGTAAGTCCTGTTGTCCTCGAGGACTCTTCTCCCAGGGAACCGACGTCGGGCCCGGCGCCACCAGGGCCCGAGTCGGTGGCTGCTGAGTCTCCTGAGCTGGGTCTCAGGCTGACAGCCTTGGAGTGCAGACTGTCTGCCTTCATGGATCAGCAGCGGGTGCTGATGGCCAGCCTCGCTGGTGCATCTGCCCCGACCACCAGGACATCGATGTCGAAGTCGACCCCGGAGACCGAGCCGATACTCGAGACATGAAGGCTCGAGGTCGTCCTCGATCACGGTCACCCTCGACCTCCCGGTCGGGACCGAGGGCGTCAACGCCGGTGCCTTTGGCGTCGGGGCGGGGACTGCCGGGCCCCGCGTGGTTGTAGCCCGACTCTTCTTCGGATGAGTCCGCCTGGGAGACGGAGGACGAGGAGTCCCCCGATACCTTCAAGACTCTGTGCGTCCCGTCGGACTCACCGCAGTCTGAGCCCCGGAGTAGATCCCCTCCGGAGGATACCCGGTTCTCGGAGTTTGTTCGGGATATGGCCACCGCTTTGGCGATCCCTGCGCACCCCGAGGAGGAGCCTCGAGCCAAAGAGCTCTAGGCCCTCCAGTATGACTCTCCTCCAAAGGAGGCCTTTACTGTGCCGGTTCCTCCGATGCTGGAACGGCTCATCTTCCGGATGTGGGAGGCACCGGCCTCGGCGCCGGTTTTAAGCAAGCGGGTCGATTCCATTTATCGACTCCGTAAGAGCCCTGGTTTTCAGAAGGCACAGCTACCGCACCATTCCATGGTGGTGGAATCGGCCATGCATCATCTGAAAAGCCAGAAGATGCACTCCGCGGTGCCCCCCGGCCAGGAGGCCCGGAACCTGGATGCGTTCGGTAGAAAGTGCTTCCAGGGCTCGATGCTTGCTTGCCGTATCCAGACTTACCAGCAGTATATGGGCATGTACTTGCGGGACCTGGCAAAGGAGCTTGCCGGGTTCTCTGCTGGTCTCTCCGGGGAACCTTTGCAGAGGTTCAAGTCCTTGTCTTCGGGGATTCGGGAATGCTCTAAGTTCATGTCCCGAGCAGCCTGCGATGGCTTCGAGGCCTCGACTATGCTCTTTAGATCTAAAGGATGCGTACACTCCCATCCTCATTCATCCAGACCACAGAAAGTACCTCAGGTTCATTGTGGGAGGAAACCATTTTCAATACAGGGTGCTGCCATTTGGCTTTACCTCCGCCTCCAGGGTCTTTACCAAATGCCTGGCAGTGGTAGCGGCCTACTTAAGGAATCAGGGTATCTTTGTCTTCCCCTATCTGGACGACTGGCTCATCAGGGGTCAGACGTGCCAGGAGGCCAGGCAAGCCACCTTCCGGACGATTTCTCTACTCCAGCATCTGGGGTTTGTCATAAACGTTGCAAAGTCCACTTTGCTCCCCTCCCAAAACTTGAAGTTCATATGGGCAAGGCTAGACTCTCTGCAGGCAAAAGCTTTCTTGCCAGAGGACAGAGCCCAAAGACTGATAACCTTGGCAAACCAGTTTCTCAGCAGGTCACTGGTCTCCGCCAGGCTCTGCCTGAGGCTTCTTGGCCACATGGCTTCGACAGTACATATGACTCCCAATGCCAGGCTTCATATGAGGCCTGTGCAATGGTGCCTCAGAAATCAGTGGTCGCAGGTCACAGGGACCCTCGGTGACAGAGTAAGGGTGTCCAGACCATTCCTGCACTCCCTACGTTGGTGGCTGCATCCCCCCCAACTTACTGAAAGGGATGCCTTTTCAGCCACCTGGGTTCACAGTGGTGTTGACCACCGATGCCTCCCTGCAGGGATGGGCGGCACACTGTCTGGGCAAGTGCACCCAGGGCCTGTGGTCTTCCTGGGAGGCCAAGCAGCAGATCAATCTACTGGAACTGCGGGCTATTCGCTTAGCCCTCAAGACTTTCTCTCAAACCCTGGCCCACCAGTCTGTCTTAGTGCAAACAGACAATCAGGTAGCCATATTTTATGTGAACAAACAGGGCGGCACTGGGTCCAGGCTCCTTTGTCAGGAGGCGCAGGACCTTTGCTTGTTTGCGCTCAGGCGCAACATATTGCTCAGGGCAGTTTATCTTCCTGGCCAGGAAAATTACCTGGCAGACAGGTTGAGCAGGATTCTGCAGGCCCACGAACGGCAACTCCATCCCTTGGTGGTTCGGAAGATTTTCCTGAGATGGGGACTTCCATCCATAGATCTATTTGCCAGTCCCCTGAACAGACAGCTGCCCAGGTTCTGCTCCAGGCAACCGCATCCTCTGAGGCTAGCAGCAGATGCTTTTCTAATTTCCTGGTCCCAGGGCCTCCTGTATGCGTTTCCTCCCACGCCTCTGGTGGCCCGAACCCTTTTCAAGATTCTACAGGACAAGGCCTCGGTCCTTCTGGTAGCCCCCAGGTGGCCGAGGCAACCTTGGTTCCCACTTCTGCTTCAACTAGCAGTGGACACTCCACTACCTCTGGGGTTGCAGCCCGACCTTCTCTCTCAGGACCAAGGGTCTCTTCTGCACCCCAATCTCAAATCTCTCAATTTGATGACCTGGAAGCTGCAAGGGTAGTTTTGGCTCCTTGGGGCCTACCTCCAGAGGTTGAAGAGGTCGTCCTGGCCTCTAGGAAGCAGTCCACTAGAAAAACCTATGCCCTGAAATGGAAAAGGTTTTCTGTGTGGTGTCAGCTGCGTACAGAGGATCCTTTCTCCTGTGCTATACCAGTGGTGCTTCAGTACCTGCTGCACTTATCCAATCAGGGCCTTAAGTCCAATTCTGTTCGGGTCCACCTCTCAGCTCTAGCAGCTCACCACTCACTGATGGAAGGACACACTCTGTCGGTTCACCCCTTGGTGTCCCGGTTTCTCAGAGGTTTGCTCTTGCTCAAGTCTCCTGTCCGTCCTCCAGCCCCTGAGTGGGAGTTGAATGTGGTCTTGCAACAACTGACTCGCCCACCTTTTGAGCCGATGGCTACTTGTCCTCTCCGCTTCCTTTCCTGGAAGACACTCTTCCTGGTAGCCTTAACCTCAGCCAGACGAGTGAGTGAGCTTCAGGCCCTGGTTTGTGACAGGCCTTACACACGATTCTATAGGAACAGGGTAGTCCTTAGGACTCATCCAAAGTTCCTCCCTAAAGTTGTCTCCTCTTTCCACCTCAACCAGGAGGTAGTTCTTCCAACATTCTTCCCTAGGCCTCATGCAAGCCAGGCTGAAGCGGTCCTGCATACCCTGGACTGTAGGAGGGCCTTACCCTTCTACCTTGACCGTACGCAGGGACATAGAAGGGCTACTCAGCACTTCATCTCTTTTGACCCTAATAATTTGGGGTTAGCTGTGTCCAAGCGTACCTTGTCCATTTGGGTGGCTGACTGTATCACCTGGGCTTACAGGGCGGCTGACCTTCCCTTGCAGGGTCGGGTCACAGCCCACCGTGTAAGGGCTATGGCTGCCTCAGTAGCTCATCTCTGCTCTGTACCGTTGGCAGACATCTGCAGGGCTGCAACTTGGTCCTCAAGACAGACTTTTATGGCCCATTACTGCCTGGAGAGGGAGTCCCATAGGGACAGTGCTTTTGGCCCGGCAGTACTCCGGAATCTCTTTGAGGTTTAGGCAACTCCTGCCCTCCAGTCCTCCGTTGGGCTACCGGTGGAGGTTCTTTCAGTGAAAAGCTTTTCTTGATGCTGGGACTAGAGGGAGTTCTCTTGTTCAGCCTGGGTTCCTTGGTAGCCCAGAGCTAGGGAGTCACCCATATGTGAGGACTGACTTCCTGCTTGGTCCTGGAGAAAGAGTAGTTACTCACCTGTAACAGGTGTTCTCCAGGAGCTGCAGGAATCAGTCCTCACAACCCTCCCTCCTCCCCTGGGAGTTGCAGTTGTACATAGTTTATTTTACATTTTTGTGTGCTGTTTTTTAGCTATGTCATTTGACTGAGCAAGACGGCACCTTTAGGCGGGAAGGGGACCGCGCATGCGTGCAGTATTCCCAAAGGCTTTCATAGAAAGCTGGGGAAATGCTCCGCAAGGGCTCCATCGACGTCAATGTCACCCATATGTGAGGACTGATTCCTGCTGCTCCTGGAGAACACCTGTTACAGGTGAGTAACTACTCTGTACGTCTGGTCTGAACCAACGTACAGAGGGGATCAGAATTGCGAACAGCCCTGCACGTTCAGGACTGTCCCCGGCTAACTCAGGCAAGGTTCTTCTATGAAGCCGCAGCACAATGGCATCATGTTGCCATGGCACCGCAGCTCCATTGAAGAGCCGCGATGCTGGCCACTGCAAAATAAAGTGAATTCCCTGCAGCCCGACCCCCGATCTGGCCTTTCTAAGGCCAGGGTCGGTCTGCAGGGAATGTCCTCTGGCCCCCCTGCCCCATCTGCGCCCCAGCAGTACAAAAAAAGTAACGTCCAGGGAAGTTATTCCATCTCTGAGGTGGAATAACTTCCCCACACATGTCACTGCCCCTGGACGTACAGGGCCAACAGGGGCGGCTCAAGGCAATCTGCTGCCTGAGGCGAAGAATGAGAGAGTTTTTCAGAACTACAATCAGGGACTGAACCAAACCAAAAAGCCAATTAGATTATGTGGAGGGAATGCAAGATGTTTGCACACAGGGCCATACCACGCTGCAATTGTGCCCTGTGCGACTTGCAGCTTGGGCGCGTGCCCCCCCCCCCTCCTCCCCATACCTCCATCCAGTGCTGCCTGCTCTTTCCCTGCTGCTGCCACCCTCTGTTTTTTTCATGGCGGCACTGGCAACGAGGAAAGAGCAGGCAGTATGGGGAGGAGGAGGGAGGGCATGCTCCTGATCTGAAATGCGCCGGCACTTTAAGCAGATCTGTCCCTCCCTGCTCTGACATCGCATTGGAGGAGGGAGGGACCAGACCTGCTAAAAGTGCTGTAAAAAGGCTTGGGGGCACATTTTGGCTGCCTGCTATTGTCCTGCCAGCGGCAGCAGGGCAACAGCAAACTGCTGAAAAGCACCCCCTCAAGCCTTTGCGGCTGCACCACTTGCACAGGGCTAGGTATGGTTCTGTTTGCACGCCAAGCAACTAAAAGAGAGCAAGAATCAACAGCACAGTTTATAAAACTAAATTATAACTCATTTTTATTTTGTTGTTATAAACTGCGTTATGGTTGTTGCTTTTTCTTTTTCAACATATATTTTGCATCCACAGTGGGTGCAGAGCAGAACCAGGACATTCACCCACAGAACTCAATATTTAAAAAAAAAATCTGATTCTGATCATCTCACTAACAACAACCACTATTCTCCAATACCAGACATATTGTGAACTAATACAAAACCCTACAAAAAAGAGCAAACCTACCATACCATACCATATCAGCACAAACTTCCAAAACTCACATAAGGAGCCCATCCAAAAAAAGTGTCACTGTAAATACTACAGTGGGCCCTGGAACATCCATACACCTATCTGAAAAGCTGAACAAGTCAAATTACTACAGTACAGTATAGATCTTTATGTACAAACCATGTTATCAGAACACCTGGCCTCAGTTACACACTCACAACATCGACCCTCACCAAGTACAGAATAAGTGACCATAATCTAAAATAAAAATATGTAGACAAAATTTAAACTGAAACCCCAAGAAGCCAGAGTCCACATGCAGTGCAACATCAGATAAATAAAAGATGCAGTTCCCCAATACTGTGTAAAATATAAAAATAGCACAAAGTCCAGTCACTAAAATTAAATACAATTATTTTTTTCTACCTTTGTTGTCTGACCATTTTATTCTTTGATCATGCTGGTCCCTATCTGAGGCTTCTGATTTTCTCTTAGCTCTCTTTCTGTGGTCTATGGTCCATCTGCCATTTCTTATCTCTTCTTTTGTTTTCTTCACTTCGTTCCATCAGCCAATTTCCAGTCCCCGTAACCCTTCCCAGTATCATCTCCTTTCCTATCCTCCCTCCTGGCACCTTTCAGTGTCATCTTGCATTCCCATGACTGCCGCTGGTGTCCATTCCCTTCCAGTCCCCCTCCTTCCCCACTGTGCAGTCCAAATACCATGGCAGCCCCTCTCAGCATCCACTCCCTTCCATTCCCATTTCCCATCCCCTCGCATCAGCCCATGTGTAGCCCTAGCCCCAAGTATTCTTCCAAGGCCAGCAGCTCTATCCTCCCATCCCCACCATCAGCCCATTTCCAGTTGAAGCCCCCCAATCAGCTCACTTCCAGTGCTAGTCCCCCCTCAACCCCATTACTAATGCTAGCCTAACCTAATCAGCCCATTACCAGTCCTACCCCCCATCAGCCCATTACCAGTCATAGCCTCCACTAATCAGCCCATTTCCAGTCCTAGCCTTCCTGATCAGCTCATTTCCCATGCTAGCCCCCCCTCATTCCATTACCAGTCCTACCCACCCATCAGCCCATTACCAGTCTTAGCCTTCCCTAATCAGCTCATTTCCATAGCTAGTCCCCCCCTCAGCCCATTACCAGTGCTAGCCCCCCTAATCAGCCCATTACCAGTCCCAACCCCTCCTTGATCAGTCCATTCCCAGTCGTGGCTTTCCCTAATCAACCCATTACCAGTGCTAGCCCCCCCCACCCCCGATCTGCCCATTACCAGTGCTAGCCCCCCATCAGCCCATTATAATCCTAACCCGCACTTTCCTCTCCCCTGTGTCCAGCATTTATCCACTGTCTGTCCAGTATGTCCCCCCGTCTCTCCCCTTTGTCCAGCATTTGCTCCGTCTCTCCCCTTTATCTAGTACTAGTCCCCTGTCTCCCCCTTTGTCCCCCATCTCTCACCTTTGTCTGTCCTTGTCCTCATCCTGTCCCCACTCCTTCCACCTGCACCTCTCATCCGGCGGTAGCGGGGGCACTCTGGCTGTTTTAATTTTAGATTTTTCTGCCTCTGCTGTCCCGCTGCGATTTTTTTCTCAAGAATGCTTGCAGCAAAAAAAAAAAAAAAAAAAGCAGCAGGAAAGCAGAGATAGGGCAGAGGCGGCAAATCTAAAATTAAAACAACCGGAGTGCCGCCGCCGCACAAATTAGCCTGATCGCTTGCAGCAATCAGGCTGATTTGTTTGATGCCGGTTGTTCCTGCTGGATGAGAGGGAACCCTTGTCAGATCTCCAGGAACAAGCAGGAATAAGTCCTCACATATGGGTAAGTCGGAACCGACGGAGCCCGCGCGGGAAAGCTCCCCAGCTTTTCAGATGAAAAGCTTTTGGGGCTTCCCACAGCGCATGCGCGCTGCCTTCCCGCCTTCCTTACCAGCTCTCTTCAGTTTCTCTTTTTCCGCGGAGCCAGCAGGTCGTGTTCCTGTCACCGCTGAAGAAATTGTTATTTTAATTTGTTTCTTTTGACCGCGTACCTGCCTTCCCCATACCAAAACCGGTACTGCCGGTCTCTCTTTCTTTCTTTTAAAAAAAAAATAAAAATCTTTTTTTATTTTCTCAGCACAGCTTGGTAACTTTTGTTAGGCCTTCAGGCCTACACAAATTCTCCTCATGGAGAAACCAGCTCCTGGTTTTAAAAAGTGTACCAAGTGCAATGCTGTTATTTCTCTCACAGACACCCATGAATGGTGTCTTAAATGTTTAGGACCTGACCACTCCATACCGGACTGCCCATTCTGCTCCCAGATGTCTAAACGTGGTATGCAGAACCGGGCCAACAAGTTCCATGTGCTGTTTGCTTCAGATAATCCAGCATCACAGTCATCCAGGTCTTCCTCTCCGGATGGATCTCAGGTAACCAAACTTTCTGTGGGCAAATCCTCTAAAAGCAAATCTCTTTCAAAAGATCGAGAGGCTCTCAATCTTGAGTTCGAGGATTCTGCCCAGACCAAAAAACCCGGCGGGAGGCTCCGGCCTCCAAAGCATCACCTATGGGGTTACAGGTTGACATCGATGGCACGGCCTCGACTGATCACCTGTTAGACTGCTCTGGGGTACCGGTCGATACCGGTACCGACATCCAGGCAGCAGTGGCGTCCATGGGCAATACTGTCCAGACCATGCAGCAGGCCGTTTTGGCTTTCATTAAGGCTGCGACGCCCTCGGTACCGATTCCATCGGTACCGACCCCGGTTCCGGTATCCACACCGGAACCGAGACCATCGACTTCCAAGCGTCGATCGGTTCCGCTTGCTGGATTCAGGCTTTTGCCCGATACCAATCCCATGCCCGATACGCCCGATGTCGATATCGATTGGTACGCGTATCATGCATTGCAAGCACAGAGAGAATACTCAGATTCTTCTGATGAGTTCAATTCCTCTGATGACTCTGCTGAGTTTGATCTTCCTGAGGAGCCCTCTTCTCTAAAGAGGAGGATGTCTCCTCCAGAGGATTTATCCTTTCAGGATTTCATTGTTGATGTAGCTAAAGCACTTTCTATTGCTACATCTGCTGAAAAGGAACCCAGATCAAAAAAATTGGATATTTTAGGATACTCTAAACCTCCTAAAGAGGCAGTTACTCTGCCTATCCATGAAATCCTTCAAGATGGATTTGTGGGAGACTCCTCTAACCCTGTCTCCTCATTCCCGTAGGTTGGACACCATGTACCGGGTCCCTCCTTCTCCTGGGTTTCAAAAGACTCAGCTGCCTCACCACTCCATTGTGGTGAAGTCTGCTATGAAGAAGATAAAGAGTCCTAAAAGGCATTCCTCTACCCCTCCAGGGCGAGAATGTAAGACCCTCGACTCTTTTGGTAGAAAGATCTTTCAGGCTAGTATGCTTATAGCCAGGATCAATTCTTACAGCCTTTATATGGGCATGTTTCTCAGAAAACTTGCCCTAAAGGTACGGCATTTAACCCCCTTTATCCCTGAGGATAAAAAGGAGGACTTCACTACTCTGGTGACACAACTTTCAGAGGTCTCCAAGTTTTCCAACAGGGCAGCCTTTGATTCCTTTGAGGTTGCTGGCAGGGCTTCGGGAATCGCTATTGCAGCCCGACGTCTTGCTTGGCTCCAGGCTTCTGACCTAGAACCCTGGGTCATGGATGGCTTAAGGAATCTGCCCTGTACAGGAGAGAACTTATTTGGTGAGGACTGGCAAATTAAAGCTGCTCAAATGGACGCAGAAAATGCCACTCTAGATAGACTTTCTAAGTCTACTTCTACTCCTGCCAAAAAGAAACCTTTTAAAAGGCCGTACTACAAGAAGGCCAGATTTTCCACAAATACTGGCCAACAATCTTCTCAGCCTCGCTTTGCTGCTAAACGTCAGCAATCTAAGCAAGTAAAGTCAAAGTCTGCAGTGTCTGCTACACCCCAGCAGGCTCAACCCCCTCAGGGGTTTTGACTTGCCCCTAGAGAACTTACCATTTCTGGCTCTGGAACAACCAGAGCCTCTCACCATACCGGGAAGGTTAGCTCACTTTGCTCCCAGATGGGAGCAAATAACATCAGAGCAATGGACCCTCTCTATCATCAGAGAGGGCTACAAACTTCATTTCTCCAGCCTTCCTCCCCATACCATGGTGAGGCAATTCAGTTCTCCCCCATCTCTTCTGACCCTGTTGTGTCAGGAAGTCTCCTCTCTCCTTGCCCAAGGGGCAATAGAGGAGGTTCCTCTTCCTCAACAGGGGTTAGGGTTCTACTCCCCTTATTTTCTCATAACAAAGAAGACAGGGGGCTTCAGACCTATCCTAGATCTGAGAGAATTGAACAAGTTTCTATTCAAGGAGAAATTCAAAATGCTCTCTCTGGGCATTCTCCTTCCATACCTTCAGAGTCAGGATTGGCTTTGTTCTCTAGATCTCAAGGATGCGTACACTCATATACTCATCCATCCATCCCACAGAAAATATCTTCGATTTCTGTTCCAGGGAAAACATTTCCAATACAGAGTACTTCCCTTCGGTCTCGCCTCTGCTCCAAGAGTATTCACACAACATGCATGGCAGTCGTAGCCGCATTTCTAAGAGGCATGGGAATCTTCGTGTTCCCATATCTGGACGACTGGCTCATCCGAGCTCCATCTCAGTCAGAAGTCCAGATTTCCTTGGACCGCACAAGGCGTATTCTTCAATATCTGGGACTTGTGGTAAACATTCCCAAGTCCCAACTCATCCCTACTCAGTCCCTGGAATTCATAGGGGCTTATCTGGATTCCACCACTGCAAGGGCCTACCTTCCTCTGGTCCGAGGCCAACGGCTAATAAGCTTGGCCTCCCAGGCTCAGTCCAGAAGTCACTTGTCAGCCAGAGAAATGCTGCAACTTCTGGGCCACATGGCCTCCACGGTTCATGTGGTGCCCTATGCTCGTCTCCATATGAGAGCAGCTCAATGGACATTGGCCACCCAGTGGTCTCAAGCATCGGGACTGCTGTCAGACCAGGTACTCACAAATCTGTTGTTGGGGACCCCCTTCCAACCTTCGTTGCCCCAAGCAACCCTCACAACAGATGCCTCCCAGACAGGGTGGGGAGCTCATCTTCAACATCTCTCCACTCAGGGAACCTGGTCTCCCCAAGAGACCACCCTTCATATCAACCTTCTGGAACTGCGAGCAATCTTCCTTGCCCTCACAGTCTTCCATACCCTCCTTGCCAACCTGACTGTCCTAGTTCAGACAGACAATCAGGTGGCCATGTTCTATGTCAACAAGCAAGGAGGGACGGACTCTCTGTCGCTTTGCAACGAAGCTCTCAGATTATGGGCTTTCGCCAGAGAGCATCAAATTCATCTTCTGGCAGTGTATCTTCCAGGAGTTCAAAACTCTCGGGCAGACAGACTCAGTCGAGTTCTGCTTCCACACGAGTGGTCCCTGCATATGGACCAGATACACAGAATCTTCCAGGAATGGGGGACCCCGGACATAGACCTCTTTGCAAGTCCGTGGAATGCCAAACTTCCCCGGTTCTGTTCCAGGACTCCGTGTCAGGGAGCTCAGGCCAACGACGCCTTTCTCCTGCATTGGGGTCAGGAATTCCTGTATGCTTTTCCACCCATTCCTTTGATTCCCAAGACTCTGTTCAAACTTCAGAGGGATCACGGGTCGATGATCCTTATAGCTCCACGCTGGCCACGCCAAGTGTGGTTCCCTCTACTTCTACAGCTCTCCCAGGGCTCCTCCCTGGACCTGGGAGCTGCGCCAGACCTTCTGTCTCAGGAGAAAGGGACTTTGTGGCACCCAAACCCCAAGTCCCTACATCTCCGAGCTTGGTTACTGAAGGCTTAAGCCTTCATGAGTTTAATCTTTCTCAACCAGTGAAAGATATCCTTCATGCCTCTAGGAAACCCTCTACCAGGCGTTCCTATGCTTTCAAATGGAAACGTTTTTCCATTTGGTGTGCTCAACAGGGTCTTGACCCTCTGGCACTTCCTTTGAATTCTCTACTAGACTTATCTCCTGCATCTTTCCAATGCAGGCCTAAAGACGAATTCAGTACGAGTCCATTTAAGTGCTATTGCAGCATCCTTAAAACCTATAAATGGACAACCTGTCTCCTCTCATCCTCTCGTTGCAAGGTTCATGAGAGGCCTGACCCTAACTAAACCTCCCATCCGACCTCCGCCGGTAGCATGGGATTTGAACCTAGTTCTAGGTCAGCTTATGAAACCACCTTTTGAGCCTTTGGACTCTACCTCCTTGAAATTTCTTTCCTGGAAGGTTCTTTTCCTTATTGCAGTCACTTCGGCTCGCCGCATCAGTGAACTGCAGGCTTTGGTGGCTAATCCACCTTATACCAGATTTCATCATGATAAGGTGGTCCTTAGGACGAATCCCCACTTTATGCCCAAAGTGGTCTCGCCTTTTCATCTTAATCAAGAGGTATATCTACCTGTTTTTTTTCCCGGCTCCTCATGCATCCAGTGCAGAGAGGAACCTTCATACTCTTGACTGTAAAAGAGCTCTCGCCTTTTACCTCAACAGGACTCAGCCACATCGAAAGTCTTCCCAACTTTTTGTGGCTTTTGATCCTTCTCAATTGGGACTTCCAGTCTCCAAACGTACACTTTCCAATTGGATTGCTCAGTGTATTTCTTTTGCTTACCAGAGTAAGAACATTTCTCTGGAAGGCCATGTCACAGCTCACAATGTGAGAGCCATGGCTACTTCTATGGCTCATCTTCACTCTGTATCCATAGATCAGATCTGTCGAGCAGCCACTTGGGCCTCGGTTCATACCTTCACAGCCCATTACTGTTTGGACAAGGACTCCCGCCGGGATGCCTTGTTTGGTCAGGCTGTCCTCAAACACCTGTTCCATACTTAAGCAACTCCTGCCCACCTTCCCTGAATGGATGCCTGAGATCCATACGAAGATGGTTTACCCTTGGAGGGGGATCTCCCAGGCATCTTAGCTAGGGAGTCCCCATATGTGAGGACTTATTCCTGCTTGTTCCTGGAGATAGCACAGTTACTTACCTGTAACAGGTGATCTCTGGGAACAGCAGGAATTAGTCCTCACAACCCACCCACCTCCCCTAGGAGTTGTATCTTCTATCTATCTACCTTCCTTTCCTCTCTCTATTGTCTCAGCTATAAACTCGAACTGAAGAGAGCTGGTAAGGAAGGCGGGAAGGCAGCGCGCATGCGCTGTGGGAAGCCCCAAAAGCTTTTCATCTGAAAAGCTGGGGAGCTTTCCCGCGCGGGCTCCGTCGGTTCCGACTTACCCATATGTGAGGACTAATTCCTGCTGTTCCCAGAGATCACCTGTTACAGGTAAGTAACTGTGCTTTCCCTTCCAGCTCCCTCCCTCCCTCCATGTCAGCCGCCCCCCCTCCCTCCCTCCATCCATACATCCATGTCAGCCGCCCCCCCCCCTCCATCCATGTCAGCCCCGTTGCAGATTCCCTGTCCCCTTCTTCCCTGTCCCCATGTCTGACTGCTACCGCCCCGTACCACCTTCTTCTGCAGTCGCGGTTCCCTGTCTCTTAGGGAACTGCGGCTGTGCCGGTAAAGCTGTTGGGGAGCCTTCCTGTCTCTCGACGGGCTCCGTGCAGCATTGCCCCGCCCCCAAAGGAAGTTGTTTACCACTTCCTTTGGAGGCGGGACAATGCTGCACGGAGCCCGTCAGGAGATGGGAAGGCTCTGCAACGGCTTCACTGGCACAGTTGCGGTTCCCTAAGAAGCAGGGAGCCGTGGCTATAGAAGAAGGGAGGCGGTGAGTTTGCCGCTGCCGAGAAGCAGACTCAGCAGCTTGTGCGCTTTTTTATTTATTTTTTAACTTGAAGGCAAAGTGAGGCAGCTGTTTTGGGGGCATTTGCTGCCCTCAAAACTTTGCCGCTTGAGGCAGCCGCCTCATTATAGAGCCGCCCTTACCGACATTAGAATCGGCTCTCTGCGTCCAGGGCTGGCGACTGCCCCTTCCCTGCCCCCGAGCCGCCCCTTCCCTGCCCCCGAGCCGCCCCTTCCCTGCCCCCGAGCCGCCCCTGAGCTGCCCCCTAGCCGCCCCTGAGCTGCCCCTTCTCCGCACAACCAGCAAGTTAGTCAAGGCCGGGTTAAGGCACGAATCGCAGGGATGGATGTCCTGTTGGGCTGTCCATCCCCGCTATTCATGGCACAGAATAACCCCCTTTGTGTCTAGGATGGGATTTGTACAAAAGAGGGAAAAATACGAAAGAGAAAAAATTAAAATTTACTGAGTCTTGTTTCAAATGTTTATTCCAACAGCTGAATTTATCAACGACATGGAACTCATGTTCTCAAACTGCTTTGAGTACAACCCTCACCACACCAATGAAGCTAAAGCTGGAGCAAGACTTCAGGCTTTCTTCTTCAGCCAGGCTCAGAAACTAGGACTGCACATCTCGCACAGCAGCATGGACCAGTCTACTCCTCCAGCTAAAAGATCGCGCATCTGACATCATGACACCATGAATACCCCCGCATCCCTTGCAAACCACCTTCATAAATGGGAAACCTAGAATCATGCTGAAGAACAGTCACCTGCTCTTTAAAAGCAATAAAGACCGTTCTTGGCAGGACCTGCACTATATTCTCATTTTAAATATTGCCAAGCACTCAGGAGACTGTAGGAAGTATTTCCTTTTCTACAGTTTTTGTTTAGCGTTTCATACATTTTTGATATGTATATTGGATACAGTACCGGTTTACACAGATTTTTGTACACTCTTCAAAGCCAGGATTATTTTCCTGGAATTCTTTTTTTTATATCTTTCTAGTCTTGTGCCTTGTGATTTCTCTTATTTTTCTAGAGGCTTTTGTTGCATGTAGGTCTTTATTGACAAGAGGATATTTTCTAGTACAGTAGCAGAAACTGCAAATGCCTGTTAAAACATGTTTGGGGGGGAGCATCTGTTTTAGACACTACACATGAACGTGTACAATGGCATATTCTTTCAGGTACTGTACCAATGCTGGCTGACTATAATTAGATATTTATTTTAGTATTCAGCGAAATTTTGTGAATTTTTGTTTTATATTTATAAAAATTTGTACTGAAGAGTCACTTAACTTTTTCCATAGACTCTTTATTTTTTTTGTCTGTCTATGCGTTTTTGGTAATTTGATAAAATCTGAATGGCAGTTCTTCCAATACCAAGGACTTTAGAAGACTAATAATAATTTTAGGTGCATTTTCCGCATGTACAAACTAATTTGTTTTTCCAAGCAGATTTGAATATTTTTATTTAACATGATCAGCTCATTGTATGCTAAAAAAAAAAATAAACCTCATCTCTGTCACAGAAGTTGGCTGCATAATCCTGAAATAATTGCTGCTTCCTTTGTTTTTTGCCTCCTATATGGTCCTGTGTCTCTTGGCTTTCTCTCACACCCACAGATTGTAAAGAGAAGAACCATAAGCCAAGTCACTAAGTACCTTCATTAGCAGCTTGTTGGGTATTTGGAGAAGATGCAGTAATATTAGTGCACAGTCTACACATAGGTAATGCAATATTGCACATACTTTTTATGTGTAGAAATCATGCTGCAATGCAGAAAAGGAATCTGAGGAAAAGTAATCACTACATAGGTGCCAATGCTAGCAAACAGTCCATCTAAATCTATTCAGGTTACATGATAAACAAGTAGCTATTCCACCCAGATGACTAGAAGTGTGCAGAAAAGTGAAGACTGAAAATGCAGGGATTTTAATGCCTACTTGAAGGAAATGTATGGGATCTGTGCCGTGCCAAGGAAAAATTTCTCTGTTTCATGAGTACTTAACCCCCATAGCATTTTCTGAGCTTTGATGAAATGAATTCTGGAACAAATGAATGCGCATATAATGGGATCATATGTGGCACATGACAGCAACCATTCGCTTGGCATATCACTCAGGATATCTGTGTTCAAAGAAACTGATATTGTTTAGAGTAAGACTTCTTTGCTGAGATATGTGCCACTTAGGATTCCAGTGCATGTGCACAAGTACCTTTTTGTATGCAGGATCTAGGTGCAGATAGTAGTGCAGGATGTGAGGCCTGTGCACGTTAGTTTAGTGCAGATCTTTTGCACCTACCTTATTTTGTATACCATTTGCTTGCTGCATGCGGGCACACATCATCTGTGTTTACTCTTCTGCTAGAAACCTGTGCACGTGGCTTTTAGCACACAGCTCTAACGCTGGCTTTCTACATCGGCTCCTTTGTTCCTTCAGCGTATTGCAGTGGTTAACAGTTTGCTGTAAGATTAAAATATGTGTTATGTACTGCCTGTCTATCCTGCTTTTAACTCTGGCAGAGCCATCTCTCTCCCTTGTAATCTATTCAAAATTCTGCTGCATGACTTGTAATCTGCCAGTGTTGCTACACTCCCATAATCCATTTTATCAAGTTACTTCAATGGCTCCCTATTCGTTTCCTCATATTTATTTATTTATTTTATTTTCAGTTTCTTATATACCACGCTGTTCGGCATCAGCGTGGTTTACATAGAACACAAAACTTACAGCAAGGCGGCGAGCCGCTCTGTGTTTACAGAGAATGGGTAGTAAAACTTGGCTAACAGGGGAACTATATACATATATGTACATATAGGCGTCATGTTTAATTCAAATCAGAGATAGGCTGAGTTAATGTTGGAAAGTCTGTATGGTTATGGTTTGCCATTCTAGGATGGGGAGTGGGTTGTACGTGCATTGGTTTCAGGGTAGTACTTGAGGAAGAGATGGTGCTTCAGTGATTTCCTAAACTGGGTTAGGTTAGGAATTGCATGGGTGGTGGGTGGTAGGGCATTCCAGCATCTGGGGCACACAGAACGTGAAGGCCCTGTTTGCTGTTGATTTGGTGCATTGGGTTATTGCTTTTGGGACTTCCAGTGTATTGATTGCTGCAGACCTTCTGGACCTGTTAGGGGGTATGGTGTGGATCAGTTCCACGAGGGACTGATCCACACCATACAGTTCAGACTTCACTTACTGATCTAAAAGTGTATTTGATTCTGCTGCTTCTCATCCCCCCTCCCCCCCTTTTAACTCTCCTATACCCCTCCTTGGGAGCTTTGCTCATGAAATAAGTTTCTCTTATCTATGATTTTTTCCACTGCCAACTCCAGACTCCGTTCCTTCCACTTTGCTTCACCATACACCTGGAATAGACTGTCTAAGTTAATACATTATGCTCCATCTTTGCTCCTATTTAAATCAAGGCTAAAAGACCACCTTTTTGAGGCTGTTTCTAAATCCTAATACCTTATTCTCTTGTCCTATACCCATGATTTTAGTCATTTCCCATAATATATTAAATTCCCTAATCCCTTATTTATCCTACTTATCTGTCTTGAATAGATCATAAGCTCTATTGAGCAGGGACTGTCGCTTATATGCATGTATGTGCACAGTCCTGCGTAGATCTAGTCGTGTTATAGAAATGAGCAGCAGGTTTTTTTCTAAATGGGGCTTAATCTTATGAACTACTTTTAAACTTTCCATGACCAAGCCAGTGGGTCCTGAATTACTGTTTAAAGTATTAGCAGGGAACCTAGAAAATGAAGATTATTTCCTATGTATCTTAACCATGTTTTGCAGAGACAGTTGGGTGATGCACCCACTGTTAGCCTGTGCCCACAGTAAATAAATGGCCCCCATAGAGAATAAACAGGTTTATTCTTCTGGTATGAGCAGAGCAAAACCCCTTTGGAGAGAAGATGTTAGCATGCCCTCAGGCTGGATAAAGTTTACAAAACAAAACTATAGGTCACCTCAATAGAGCAAAATAACTGTTGAGCTGCAAATATAGAATATTGCTCCAATGTTATCTCTAGAACTGTAATTTAATACATGTTCCCATCCATTAAATACTTAGTTTGATCAGTATTTTAAAGCAACGGGTCTCAGACTTCTAAGAGCTTCGGTCTTCATATGACATCGACCAAATGCTCTATTTTGCATCAATGACCAATATCGTTGCTGATCTTAATCGGCTTAGAACTTGAAAAGGTAAAGGATATGTGCTTACCTTAAATATGCCCAACGCCAGTCTCAGCGCTGCTATGTTTCACTGCCAAGCTGTTTCATCAGGGGTTTGGTTTCCCGAACACATCCTCGATCTACTTCTTCAAAATGCTTCTCAAACTTTTTCTTGTATTTAGCGCTGTATAAAGGGAATCACATGCTAGTTCTCTGTTATTGAAATTAAATACAAATTTCTATATCAGTTATGCAACAATGTATCCGAAAGAGTTTTACCGTGAACTTCACTTCAGGTTTCTTCCAACTTCAAACCGTTAGTTCTTTCAACGCCGCGCATGCGAACTATCTACGGGGTGGGCCTTATATCAGGTTTAGACATCCCGCTGTTAAATGTGGCGGAACTAAACACATAGGTTCCAGTCTATTTGTGTGTTAAGCCCCCCCGGTCTCACTGACTGTAAAGTAAAGATCCATCTTTGTTCTTTTATTATCAATGATTGATCTCTCGATTTACCCTCAGATCCCGTCATAATTCTGTCAATACAGAAACATCTCAGATCATCGAATCTATGATTTTCTTGGAGACAATGCTCAACTATCGGGGCTGCCAATGTCTTGCACTTCAACTTACTGCGGTGTTCAGCTAGTCTGACTTTCAAAGGGCGAGAGGTTTTTCCTATGTACAATAGCCGACAAGGACATTCTATTGCATATACTACATAAGTTGTATTGCATGTGGAATGGTGACGTAACCGGTAACTTTTCCCATGATATTCAAACGATGAGGCTTCATAAGTGACTGCACACATTTGGCAGGACCCGCATCTAAAATGACCCAATGGTTGAATCAAATGGCTACCCTCAATGGATCTTATCTTTGTAGGACTTAAAACTTAAGGCCCTTTTATATGCTCTTTCAACCCGATCCAGGGCGGGCGACTTTTTATTTAGTCCCAAAAATACACAAAAGTATTGATAATCCGCCGGGACGACCCATAGTGTCCACTAAAGGATCGCTCTTAGAACCCCTCTCGATATATTTAGACACATTTTTGAGACCAATGATACCAGATATACCGTCATACGTAAGGGACACCATGCATTTCCTACAAATATTGGAAAGACACTCTCGATGGGCTGGAACGGAAGATATTTGGCTGGCCACATTAGATGTTAGCGCTCTATACATGAATATCCCTCAAGATAAGGCGTATGAGGTAACCATGAGAGTGCTAACAGCGCGTGGAGATCTTTCAGAGACATATCTCACCTTTCTGGATGAAGTGGTGAAATTAGTACTATTTCAGAACTATTTCCAGTTTGAAGAACAAATTTATCATCAAAAGACTGGAGTAGCGATGGGCGCTACTTGCGCTCCTTCTATAGCTAACCTCTTCATGGGATCATTCGAAGAAATATGGTTAGAGAAGTCTGAATTTTGTCAACAGGTGAAGCTGTGGTGCCGTTACATCGATGACATTTTTGTCATATGGAAGGGACAAGTTCAACAATTATTATCATATGTGGAATGGTTGAATGCTAGAGAGGAATTAATTAAGTTTACCTGCACATATAGTAAGGAAGTAATAACTTTTTTAGATGTGGAGGTTAAACAAGGAACCCTGGAATGGATTACTACAGTACATCATAAATCCACAGACCGCAATGCATTATTACATTATGAGAGTATTCATCCCAGACGTTTAAAAGATGGGCTTCCATTTTCGCAGTTCCTCCGGTATAGGAGGAACTGTTCAAATCTGCATGACTTTAAGTGCCAAGCGAAATTGTTAAACACAAAATTTTATGATAGAGGATATCCTCGACATATCGTTGAACGAGCATATAAAAGGGCCTTGTTTAACAATCGAGATCATTTACTCATTCCCCGTACTTCTCATTCCGAAGAGGATGTCATCAACTTAGTGACGAAGCATTCACCTTTTAACAATCAAATTCAAAGGATTTTAGAAAAACATATGAATGTGCTCCAAAGCATTCCAGCGCTTAAAGACAAAAAGTACGCTGTGTCTGGCAGCGGCATCACAATTTTAAGGAAGTTTTAAGTCCTACAAAGATAAGATCCATTGAGGGTAGCCATTTGATTCATCCATTGGGTCATTTTAGATGCGGGTCCTGCCAAATGTGTGCAGTCACTTATGAAGCCTCATCGTTTGAATATCATGGGAAAAGTTACCGGTTACGTCACCATTCCACATGCAATACAACTTATGTAGTATATGCAATAGAATGCCCTTGTCGGCAGTTGTACATAGGAAAAACCTCTCGCCCTTTGAAAGTCAGACTAGCTGAACACCGCAGTAAGTTGAAGTGCAAGACATTGGCAGCCCCGATAGTTGAGCATTGTCTCCAAGAAAATCATAGATTCGATGATCTGAGATGTTTCTGTATTGACAGAATTATGACGGGATCTGAGGGTAAATCGAGAGATCAATCATTGATAATAAAAGAACAAAGATGGATCTTTACTTTACAGTCAGTGAGACCGGGGGGGCTTAACACACAAATAGACTGGAACCTATGTGTTTAGTTCCGCCACATTTAACAGCGGGATGTCTGAACCTGATATAAGGCCCACCCCGTAGATAGTTTGCATGCGTGGCGTTGAAAGAACTAACGGTTTGAAGTTGGAAGAAACCTGAAGTGAAGTTCACGGTAAAACTCTTTCGGATACATTGTTGCATAACTGATATAGAAATTTGTATTTAATTTCAATAACAGAGAACTAGCATGTGATTCCCTTTATACAGCGCTAAATACAAGAAAAATTTTGAGAAGCGTTTTGAAGAAGTAGATCGAGGATGTGTTCGGGAAACCAAACCCCTGATGAAACAGCTTGGCAGTGAAACATAGCAGCGCTGAGACTGGCGTTGGGCATATTTAAGATAAGCACATATCCTTTACCTTTTCAAGTTCTAAACCGATTAAGATCAGCAACGATATTGGTCATTGATGCAAAATAGAGCATTTGGTTGATGTCATATGAAGACCGTAGCTCTTAGAAGTCTGAGACCCGTTGCTTTAAAATACTTATCAAACTAAGTATTTAATGGATGGGAACATGTATTAAATTACAGTTCTAGAGATAACATTGGAGCAATATTGGATAAAGTTTACTACAAAATCATTTGTAGGAAGGGGATTGTTATGCTTTTGTACAGTCCCACCCTAGGCCTACTCATTGGCCTTCCACATTCTGACCATGCTACATTATGGATGTCAATAGATTCCACTTATCTACGGAAATATGGCAGAAGATACAGCTGAGAATGGATTTATTGGATCTGAATGGAGCAGGCTGAATGGAATTAGAATCCTGACTTCCTAGAAACTTGCGCAGAGTATGCTCTTTTTTCCCATCTCCTACTCCAAAACATTTATTTATTTATTTTTGCTCAGAAGAGGTAGGGGATGGTGAATTAGAGCTTAAAATTCTGTTTCACGAACAGACTCCCCACTCCTGCTTCACACACACACTCCCACTCCCATTCCATGCACAAAGGCACTCCTCTGCCACTCTATGCACATGTGCGCTCACACATGCCTCACACCTGCTTCTCGCACATGTGCGTTCATAAATATACTACACACCACACACATGGACACAGTCCTGCGCATACTTTCTCCAAATAGACACGAATATGTAGAAGACACCTCTTATAAAAATATCACAGATAACCTCTGCTACTTTAAAAAGGCATGTCTCTTTGCACTCCCGCCAGACATGTAAGAGTACAAATTGGAGGATGCAGTGATGTCACCTGTGAAGATGGCCACCACAGCCTGAGCTACACAGAGCCCGGGGAAAAAAGACACCTGTTCACCCCCCCCACCAAAAGCTCAAGCAACAGCTGCTAAATGCAGTGATTCGGCGGCCCTTCTCCCAGGCTCCATGGCCTCAAAGAAATTCCCCGATTTGAGGGGTTTTGCCTACAAAGCCCAGCAGTCCCATGGGGAGTAGGAGGAATCAAAATGGTGGCTGCAGCCACAGCAGGGCAAGTGGGGCGTGGTCAGATGCGAACAGAGAGTGAGCAGGACCGCCCAAAGACCCTGGTAGCAGAAGAGGTGAGAGGGGGCTCCCAGACACTAAGGGTTTCCAGGGGGAAGTTCGGAAGTGATTCCATGACCTTGAAGCAGGATCTGAACAGTATGCAGGCAGACTTGACTACAGTCTGGGAGGACTTGAGAGCTGGTTTAGCAGAGCTGCACGAGGACCTCAACAAGCTGGAAGGTCGAATGGAAGCAGCAGAATCCAGGATCAAGGAGCAGGCGGATGTTATAGCCAGCCTGAATCAGCATATCGCAGACCTGGACCACCAACAAGAGGATATGCAAAACAAACTGGAAGACCTGGAAAATCATTCCAGATGCAGCAATCTCTGCTTCGGGGAATCCCTGAGGGGGGGGCTGAGTTCATGGTCTGAACATGTGGTACAGATCACAAAAATGATCCTGCAAGCCACAAATGTTGAATGGAGAGGACTGGTTCTGCACATGACCGCTCTTACAGAGTGCTAGGCCCAGAGGGCCCAACAGGCCACGAGATGACATCACCTGCTATCATGACTATGGAGTGAAGGAGCGAGTCACCAGCAAATTTTGGGCAAGGGGGTGTCTCCAGTGGGAGAGCTGCCGGGTTGAAGTTTACAGACCTGGCACTGGCTACGCTCCATCGTCAGCGAGAGATGCAAGATGTTCTTCAGAAGCTCCGGGCAAAGGACGTGCACTATAGCTGAGCCTTCCCATTTGGCTTGAACTTTACATTGAAAGGCCAGAGGCATCGGATGAAAATCAAGGGAGAAGCAGTAAAGATCCTGATGGAGGCTGGATTGGCTATGGAGTTGGCATCAGACGGTGACCAGCGCAAGAAACACCAAGTGGCAGAGGGATATGTCTGGTTGCCAGCGTTTGTAATGACAGCCGAGGAGGGGTCCTCCCAGGCCTACAGCACATGACTTTTGGCAAGAGACATTAATCTGATGTAGTTACAGGGGGAAGTGCATTTTGCTGCTTTTCGGCGAGGGTGTGTGATCTGTGGAGGCCCTGAAAGATTGTGGGGTGGGGGCTAAGAAAAGGGCAGGGGAAGTAGGGGGGTGGAGGTTGGAGTGAAGCAGGGGGTAAGTGGGGGTAGTTAAGGGGGGGGGGGGTTAGGATGGCCGGGCTGGTGGGATTCAGCGGGTCTCCAAGGATGTCCTGAGTTGGAGGCAGAAAGGATGGGGGGGGGGTGCTGGGGAGGGGGGCTGCTGGGGGTAGAGTGTGAGAAAAGGGCAGAGAAGCAGGGGGTTCTAGGATGAGGAACGATTTTAAGATTGTCACTCTTAATGGCTTGAACTCTCCTATGAAACGGCAGAAGCTATGCAAGGAGATGCAGCGCTTAGCAGCATCCGTGTACTTCATACAGGAGACGCACTTTCAAATGGTACATGAGCGGTTAATTTCCTGTAGGAACTATGGCGTGCGGGTGTTTGCTTCAAATAGGCTACAGAAGAAAAAGGGAGGGGTGGGGATTCTTTTTTCCAATGCCCTGAAGGTGGAAATGGGAGAGGTGATCCAGGACAAGAGGGGCAGATATCTTCTGGTGCGGATGAAGCTTGGGCAAAAGTGGTTCATACTAGTTAATGTCTATGGACGTAATAGTCCACGGGGAATTTTACGATCAACTGGGGAGCTTGGTACCGAAGATGGGCTCGGGCACTTTGGTCATGGGGGAGATAGAGGCGCCACAGGAGGTGGAGGGGAAGAGGGCCCTTTTCCACAAATTCATGCGAGAGATGGATGTTCTGGATGCCTTGCGAGTGCTGCACCCTTCATCGCGGTGCTATACCTTCTACTCGGCAGTGCATGGCACACAGTCACATATCTACATGCTCTGGTAGGGGCGGGAGAGTGGCCCCAGGGTCCGGGTTGTGGATATAGATTCGATAACATAGTCAGACCACACTCCTGTCATAGTTGTCTTGACCAGGGATAAGGAGGTGTGAGGCAGAAGCTTTTGGAAGCTCAATGATTCCCTGCTGGAGAAAGGAGAGGGTAGTGCAGGATGTGAGGCTGGCGATCCAGCACTACTTTGCAGAAAACCTGGAGGGGGGAAGTGGGGGGAAAATGGTCTGGAATGGCTTTAAAGCCATAGTCCAGGGGGCACTTGGTCAAATGGGGAGCATGGCTGAAAGGAGAGAGAGTAGCGTGGGAATTAAGCCTCTGGGATGAGCTTCAGAGACAGGAGGAGGAATAGCAGCGCAGGCCTTCCGAGTGGATGCGGTGGTGGGTGGAGGCAGCTAGAACCCAGCTGAATGTGTTTTTGGTTTGTCAGGATCAAGCAGTCTTTACAGAAGATGCGAATTTGGCAACAAGGCAGAGAAGCTCTTGGCCTACCGTCTCTGTAAGCAGTCAGCATGTTCGCAGATAGGGGGTCTTAGGAACTCGCAGGGATGCCTCCTTACAGATGGGAGGGAGCTGGGAGGAGCCTTCAAGAAGTACTATGAAGCTCTATTCAGCCCAGCCTGGCCCTCCAGATGGGGGATATGGACAGCTATTTGGCCTTGGTTGTGCTACCAACCTTGGAGGCTGAGGAAGTCTGTGGCTTAGACAGCGAAATATCACTTGAGGAGATTAACAGAGCCATTAGGTCTCTTAAATTGAAGAAGGCCTTGGGGCTAGATGGCTTCTCTGCCATGTTCTAATAGAGATCTGAGAATGAGCTGTCAGCAAGGGTCTTTAACTCAGTTTTGGCAGGGGAGCCACTCATGGAAACCATGAATTGGACAAGAGTGTTGCTGATCCCCAAAGAGGGTAAGAATCTGCAGCATTGTGCATCATAGCAGTTGATCACTTAACTTTGATGTGAAAATTCTAGCAAAGATGTTGGCAGCCCGCTTTAATCAGGTGATAGTTCGGTTGATACACCTGGATCAAGCGGGCTTTACACCTGGGCAGCAAGCAGCAGACAACATAAGGAAGGTGCTGAATTTGATCTGGGGGGGGGCACGCTGAGATCGAGGAAACGCCCTGCTCTTGACCATCGACACTGAAAAGGAGTTCATCAAAGTAACTTGGGGCTTTATATTTAAACTTCTGGAGCAGATGGGGTCCGGGGATGGATCTATGTACTTCACAGAGATCCACGGGCCTGTGTAAAACTGAATAAGAGCTACTCACAGTTCTCTTCCCTGGGTAGGGAGACATGTCAGGGTTACCCCCTCTCCCCATTATAGTTTGCCCTCACTGTGAAGTCTTTAGCACAACCGGTCAGGCAGAGCTTGGACATAAGGGGGATAGAGGTGGGAGGAGAGGCGTCACGGATATCCCTATTTGCGAATGACATCACCTTTGCGGTTACACGGCCATTGATTTCGCTGCCCCTTATCATTTGGGAGTTGGGTGACTATGGAAGGCCCTTGGAGTTCAGCCTAAACCTGGGAAAATCGGAGATCCTCAATCTTATAGTAGGAGTCTTGCTAAAGGAACAGTTCAAACAGCACTTTCCCTTCCAGTGGACATCACAAGAGGTGTGAAATACCTGGGGTGCATATTGGTAAAGAACTGGGGAAGCTTTATCAGCTCAATTATCTGAGACTCCTGTGGGAGCTGGACAAGCAGCTTGGGTTCTGGGGTGAATGCACCTCACATGGTCCGGCAGGATGGTTGCGATCAGGATGATGTGTCTCCCACAATTTCTGTATTTGTTCTAGGCACTGCCGGTCCAGGTACAGAGAAGATGCTGAAGGACATTAGTAAGAAATTCGAGTGGTTTGTATGGATGGGCAGGTCTCTGAAGGTGGTGCGGCGGGTACTGCAAAGGTTTAAGTGGGATGGGGGAATGGGACTCCCGGACTTCGGGGGTTATTACACAGCGGTCTAGGTGTGGCTGCGGGAATGGGTGAAGATGGAATGGACAGAGCTGAGGAAGCTTGAGGCCAGGGTAAGGAATATGGGGCTTGGAGAGGGAGAGAGGGTGTAGCACCTGGTGGTAAATTCCTCCTAGCGGGAAAGACATATTCCCCCTTGCTGCAGCTGCGGGATTGCTTTCCAGAGGGATTGGGGCCCCCAAAAAAATTACTAGTGGAGTGGGAGCTGAAGGGGTTGGGGGGAGTGGCCCAGCTGTTTCATGGTGGAGTCCTCTTGCCCTTTGAGGAACTTTGTGACATGTACTCCCTAGATGGTCATGTTTCTATGGCTATCTACAAATTAGGCACTTCCTGTCGTATAAGAGGGTGCAGGCTGGCTTTTGAAGCCTTCTGGGACTCCTGGGCAAGAAGGGGACCCTCTCCAAATTATATAGAGGAGGTGGGGAGGAAAAAGGGGTTTATGATCGAGTGGGAAGATTGGGAGGCTATTTTTCAAACAATAGGGAAACTATCAGTGTCAGCGAACCTGTTGGAAAATTCCTATAAAGTGCCCTACCGGTGATATTTAACACCAGTGCAGATGCAGAAGGCTGGCACCCTGAGGTCTGCAATGTGTTGGAGGCAGTTGACTACTTTCATATGTGGTAGGCCTCAATGTTCCCGCTAAGCTGTGCTGAATCCTCTGGCGGGAAGAGGTGCAAAGCAATCGCACTTAGGATCGCACAGCATCGCCAGGCCCTCGGGATCTGCCTATGCCGCGTGATCTTAAGCATGATTGTTTTCATGATCACTTTGCACCTCCCCCAACCGGCAGGAATGCCAGCGGAGGACTCGGCACAGCTTAGCAGGAACATTGTGCCTGCCCAGCAGTACAGAAGTACTGGGAAAGGATTATAGGGGTGCTGGAGGGGATGCTAGCACAGGCCCTCTCACAAGATTCAGCGTTCTATCTCCTGCACAAACAGCAACCAGGTTGTCCACAGGTACAAAGGGAGCTGTGGAGGCATTTAGTGGTGGCAGCCCATGTGAGATTGAATGGCACTGGAACAGGGCCGTGCTGCGGGGCATGGTGGGGTACAAAAGGAGGGTGGGGGGAGCTGTATAGAATGCATAGATTGACTGTGCTCTATAAGGGGAGAGTGACACAAATGGTAAGCCAATGGAAGGTGGTCTGTGCTTGGCTTCAAGAGGGGGGAGCGAAGGAAAGTGGAGAGAAGGAAGGAGAGAAGTCAGGGGTAGTTGTAATAGAAGGGGAGGGAGTATGGGGATGAGGGGGTAATGTTGAAATATTGAAAATATACTGCAGATGAGTTGTTCATATCTGTTTATTGGCGGTTTTTCAATAAAAATTTATACAGTTAAGAAATAGTTTACAAATGGAGGAAGCAGAAACAGTCCTTTGTCACACTGTAAGTGTGCACTTTCCTACTTGTTTAATGAGCAGAGAAAACCAATCTGGAAAAAGCAGGCAGAGAGTTCACACGAAGCTTTTATCAATCTTTAAAAACACATTTCATACAACATTAACTCAGTAGACACCACCAAAATGAACAATGTCAATAAATAAAATATGATAAAAAATATATCCATAAAAACAAATATATATGTTTATATTTGTTTTTATGGATATATTTATCATATTTCATTTATTATCGACATTGTTCATTTTGGTGGTGTTTACTGAGTTAATGTTTTATGAAATGTGTTTTAAAGATTAATAAAAGCTTCGTGTGAACTCTCTGCCTGCTTTTTCCAGATTGGTTTTCTCTGCTCGTTTGTGTGGCAGTGTTGCTGTTTTTGCTTGGTGGACTACTTGTTTAGTGTCCATGCCTCATGCAAATCTTTGACCCTGGCAACAGCTCCTTCAAATTGTTTGCTTATTTCCTCATAGTTTCCCTTTCTAAATTGTGTTACAGAAATATATTTTATTAGTGTCTTTATTCAGTAATGATAAATTTGATTGCATTGTGATCACTATTGCCTGATGGCCCACCACCATTACCACTTGCGCCAAGTCTTATGTACAGGTAAGGACTGAATGTAAAATTCATTCTCCTTGGACAAGCAGGAATTGACTCCTCATGTATGGGTGATGTCCCCGATGGAGCTCCGGGCAGGAATGCTCCCCAGCTTCTATTGGAATCTTTTGAAAGGCTCCATTGCGCCTACATGCCTCCTTCCCATCTGCCGCTACGGCTCTATCTTAAATCAGTCTTTTGTTTTCTGTGGAGCCCGATGGGCACATTCCAGACACCTCTGTTGGTAAACTTCTCTATTCTCTCCTCACAGGGTTTTTTCGCCTCGAGATTTCTCCCAGTTTGCCTGCCGTCATGCTTTCCTCCCCACCCCCCATGGAGCCGGTGCTCTGGTGGACCTCTATCATTGAGCCATTTGGCTTTGCCGCGGCTATTTTTCCAGACAATATGTTTCAGAAACCTGCCAGCAAGGTCAGGAAGTGTTCCAAATGGTGCTCTAGGACCATATCGGTCACAGATACCCACAATTGAGGCTTTAATGGGAGAGGCTGACTTGGATTTAGTGGCAGTTAGAGACATGGTTCACTGACAGCCATGACTGGGATATAACTATATGTTATTCAGAAAGGACAGGGTAGGAAGAAGGGGAGGAGGAGTGGCACTATACAGTATGTAAAAAATAATAAAGCTATGGAAATACAGGGCTTGAAAGGGAGAGAGGAGGCTGTATGGGTTAAACTAGAAAGCAGGAAAGAGAAATCCATTTGCATTGGCATGATATACAGACCTCCATCACAGGGAGAAGACGTGGATGGAGATTTAATGGAAGACATACGTAGCATTGCCAGAAAAGGGGAAGTGCTACTGATAGGGGATCTCAATATGTCTGATGTTGATTGGCATATCCCTGCTGCAGTGTCATTGAGAAGCAAGGAGATCCTGAATTCTTTACAGGAAGAACTATTCAGGCAACTGGTAACTGAACCCACAGGTGAAGGGGCCATACTGGACTTGGTGTTTACCAATGGGGAAAGTGTTTCTGATGTTATAGTGGGAGATCATCTCATATCCAATGATCACTAGATGGTGTGGTTCAGTATTAGGACTAGGGCTGATAAAATCCATTCAAATGTGAGGGTCTTAGACTTTAGGACAACTAACTTTGCCAAGGTGGGCCAATACATCAAGGAGTTGTTAGCGGGATGGGAACAGCTGGGGAATATAGAAAAACAGTGTGCCAGTGGGCAAAACTGAAAGGGGATATTTTAAGAGCAACCAACCTTTTTGTTAAAATGGTAAAGAAAAGGAAAAGGAGGCCACTATGGTTCTCAAAAGAGGTAGCTGAAAAGGTGAAGGAAAATAAGGAGGCCTTCATGAAATACTACAAGAGATCACAGAAAGAGGAAGACAGGCATCTAGATTTAGAAAGGGAGGTTGCAAAGTAGTCAGGAAAGCAAAGGTACTAAAAGAAGAAGAAATAGCCAATGCAATAAAATGGGGTGATAAGACATTTTACAGATATGTTAGTGAGAGGAAGAAGGACAAAAGTGGTATTGTCAGACTCAAGGGTGAAGGAGTGTAATATGTAGAAGCTGATGAGGATAAAGCAGAATTGCTTAACAAATATTTCTGTTCTTTGTTCAAAGATGAAGGGCCAGGAGCAGGACCTCAGACAACACCTACAAACAGGAACAAAAGCGAGGGGCATCTCAAACGATTTTCAGAGGACTGTGTTTGTGAGGAACTAGCTAAACTAAAAATGAGCAAAGCGATGGGACACATCCAAGAATACTGAATGAACTTGGGGACGTTCTAGCAGCTCCACTGACTGACCTTTTCAATACCTCGTTGGAGTCAGGGGTGGTGCCAGAGGACTGGAGAGAGGCACATGTGGTTCCTTTACACAAAAGCGGAAGTAAAGATGTGGTTGAAAACTACAGGCTGGTTAGTTTAACCTTGTTGGTGAGTAAATTATTGGAAACGCTGCTGAAAGAGAAAATAGTGAGGTTTCTGGAGTCCAATGGATTGCAGGATGTGATGCAGCATGGATTCACCAGGGGCAGGTCTTGTCAGACAAATCTGATTGATTTCTTTGATGGGGGGTGACCAGGGAGTTGGACCAAGGGAGATCCCTAGATATGGTGTATTTAGATTTCAGTAAAGCATAAGAACATAAGATATGCCATACTGGGTCAGACCAAGGACCATCAAGCCCAGTATCCTGTTTCCAACAGTGGCCAATCTAGGTCATACGTACCTAGCAGTTTCCCCAAAAGAGACAGGTTCCACAATGCTTCTACTGGGTCAAGCATTGATATCCTGGGTCCCTTCTTAATAATGGTTTATAGACCTTTCCTCCAGGAACTTGTCCAAACCTTTTTTAAACCCAGGTTTGACACTGTTCCGCATAGGCGACTTATAAACAAATTAAGCACCCTTGGGAAGTTTTTGCTTGGGTTAAAAATTGGTTGAGTGGGAGGCGACAAAGGGTACAGGTAAATTGGGGAGAAGGAGGTTACCGGTGGTGTGCTGCAGGGATCTGTCCTTAGTCAGATTCTTTTTAACATCTTTGTTAGTGATATTGCGGAAGAGCTGTCGGGTAAGGTTTGCTTCTTTGCGGATGATACCAAAATCTGCAACAGAGTAGACACCCAGGAAGGTATAGATAACATGAGGAGGGATATAGCTAAGCTTGAAGAATGGTTTAGAATTTCGCAGCTGAGATTTAATGCTAAAAGAAGAACGGGTCCTAGGTGTGATTGTGTCTCACAATCTCAAAGTAGCTAAACACATAGAAAAGGCAACGGCAAAAGCTAGAAGGATGCTTTCTTGGGTGCATAGGGAGAGGAATGACCAGCAGAAGAGAGGAGGTGATAATGCCTCTATAGAAGTCTTTGGTGCTACCTCATTTGGAGTATTGTGTGCAATTCTGGAGACTGCACCTTCAAAAGGATATAAATAGGTTGGATTCGGTGCAGAGGGTGGCTACTAAAATGGTTCATGGTCTTCGTTATAAAGCATATGACAGACTTAAGGACCTTAATATGCAGGGGCGGCCCAAGGGGGGTGCGGGGCCATGTGCGGAGACTCGGTGCGGGGCCTCATTTGCATAAATGTTTGCATAATGTTACCATACACGAACTTTTAGTAAACATGCCTCTTAATGAGTGTATGGATAAAGAAAGACTAAAAGATTTCTACATTACTATAATCCAGTGCCAACTGCCAGGCACATTAGGAACTACTACAAACACTGCCCATTTAGAACCCATCCTAATTAAAGCTGGAACACTCCACTCAAACTATTAACCTCAGTGGTAAAAAATCTCGTCAACCAAACTTTGCTTTTTAATTGAATATTGTTCATAACATTCTTCTATCAAACTTGTCTTCAACCACAAAAAAGAGACAGGAAACCTGGGTACCAATGAATAATCAGGAATATTTTCACAATACCAGGAGGTTTCAGACCATATACCGCGCTTAGGCAAATGCTCATTTGATAAAGCAATAGCGCTCTGGTTGCATCAATAACCTTCCTGGGTTTATACCTCAGTTGTATTGTTTTTTTTGTTTTTTTGTGTGGTTAATGCTTGCACCCAGTTTCCATCTCCACCAAACTTCTAGTGATAGAAAAAATCTTAGCTTAATATCTTGTATCTTCTGCGCCTCAACGCTTCCCCCGGTACCTCATTTGCGTTTCACTCCAAGTAGGAGTTTCTTCAGGAGGATCTATAAAAACAGACGTAGTGTAACAACATTCACTCAAAACATCCACTGTGGTTATCTAAAAAATATGAAACCCATATATAATTCATTTTTATGTCCATAATCAGGAATACCATTTTGCAAACAGGTCCCCTTATACTCACTAAAAGTCGCTGCCCGTGTTTCACCTATGTTTCTTGAAATGACTCAAAAAATGCCGCGCATGCGCGCTAGTAGTATCTGAAGGTGTTTTATACTCAATGTTCTTCAGCAATATGTTGACCCACCAATGAGAGACTTTCTATAATGACAAAGTAATTTTACAAACAGACTTGCCAATCGATAGAGGAATTAAGCCCCCAGGGTTGAAGAGTGTTCACTGAGAAAATCCATCGCTGTTCATAATAAAATAACGTCTCATCTAAAGTTTTGTACGTAAGTGGAATTGTGTGTTGAACAAATGTTCGTTGGACCTTATGGTCCTTATAGCTGAAACAACGAAAACAGTGTTAGATGGTTATATAAAAGAGGCTGAACAACTGCTTATGAAATTGAAAAAAGCAGAGACGGAGGAAGCTTT
Source organism: Ichthyophis bannanicus (assembly GCA_033557465.1). Classification (NCBI taxonomy): domain Eukaryota; kingdom Metazoa; phylum Chordata; class Amphibia; order Gymnophiona; family Ichthyophiidae; genus Ichthyophis; species Ichthyophis bannanicus. Next base: position 215,551,491 of record CM066037.1, read on the forward strand.
CCAATCCAAATGGGAGAGTACAAACAAACAACTGGACTCACTTCAGCAAGAAGTGAAATCAGGAAAGATGAAAAAGCTTAAACGAGATCATGATGATTATACCAGTGGTTACGTGTATCCCTGGATGGACCACAACAGAAAAAATCGGCATTCAAAAAGGCGCGTAACATTTGAGGATACTTCTGATGATTTAAGTAGTTCTGATTCAGGAAAGATGTCTCGAGGGGATTTTACAGACGAAGCCGCCAACACCAAGAAGAAGAAAAAGATTCTGACACGCAACCGGTAATGAGAGAACCGGCGCTAGAGAATGTCTCACATTTGGTATTGAACCTTTCGGGTCATGAGTTGTCTACAGCCCAATGTCAGTTGTTAGACAGAGGTTTGTCATTTGTACCTTATATTCAGCACGACCCGTTCCAATTTCGATTGGACTTGGAAGCCCTTCTTAGGAAACTTAGTCTCAAAGTCTATTTTGCTCAACAGCCTGATAACCAGCTAGGTGGCCCGATTGTGCAGGTTGAAGCTTCTACTAAATGAATAGCTCTTCCTTTAAAATCTACCTGGATGCCACCGGGTCCTCTTCCCTCCAGTGTTGCAAGTGTTTAAGGATATTATCTTGAAGGAAGTCACACAGTTAGAACGTCACCATCGATTGTTTAAGAATGTCCTCCCTCCGGCAGAACGCATAGCTTTGCGTGAGCTTCAACAGAGATCTGACATTGTCATCCGTCGAGTGGATAAAGGTGGGGCGGTGGTTGTGCTTAGTCGGGTAGATTATTTAGAGGAAGCTTACCATCATCTTTCTGACAACCGCATCTACGAGAAGATGCAGACGGATCCTACTGTTTTTCTTCAGGAAGAAATTTGTCAGATTACTCAGTTGGCTTTACATAATAAAGTCATTTCTAAGAAAGAATTGACATATCTCAACATAAAGGCTCCTACTATGGCTCGTTTTTATCTTGTCCCTAAAGTACATAAACGCCTGGAAAAACCGCCGGGAAGACCTATAGTGTCGACGCGTGGAACAGTTTTAGAACCTTTGTCCATGTACTTAGACTCTTTTTTACGGCCCTTACTAATAGACATACCTTCTTACATTCGTGATTCGGCTCATTTTTTGGAGAAATTGGCAGAATACAATGAATGGGCGTATGACTCAGAAGTCCTAATGGTTACTCTTGACATCACTGCACTTTACACCAGTATACCTCAAAAAGAGGCTTATCTTACAGTGGAGACCCAGTTGACCGGAAGGGGGGATTTGACAACAGCTCAATTATCTTTTCTGATGGATTTAACTCGCCTTACAGTGTTCCATAATCATTTTATGTTTGAAACCAACATTTATCATCAGAAATCTGGCATAGCGATGGGAGCCACGTGTGCTCCCTCCATTGCCAATCTTTATATGGCTGATTTTGAAAGTAAGTGGCTCACTAGTTCCTCTCATTGTTCTAACATAAAATTCTGGGTCCGGTTTATAGATGACATATTTCTTTTATGGAAAGGAACCGGAGACTCAGCAGTACGGTTTGTTCATTGGCTGAACAGTTGCAATGAGGTGATTCAATTTACACACACCATAGCCAACACAAGTGTCATTTTTTTGGACTTAATGGTTGCAAAAGATTCTACTGGTTGGAAATCGTCGATTTATCAGAAACCGATTGCACGTAATACGTTTCTACATTATTCTAGCGGTCATCCGCTGAAGTTAAAGGACAGTCTCCCTCTGTCTCAATTCTTTCGTTTTCGGCGCAACTGTTCTGATACAGGTGATTTTAAGTTTCAATTGCGCAAATTATCAAAAGATTTTGAGGTTCGGGGTTATCCCAGAAGGGTTATAACAACTGCATATAAACGTGCATTATATAATGACCGGGACAGGTTGTTGCAACCAAGACCTAAATCGACCCTGAAGGATGACACTGATCATATTAACTTTATTACTAAGTTTTCACCTTTAAGTTATGACATACAAAAAATAGTTTCTAAACACATGTATCTTTTGCAAACTGTTCCAGGTCTAGAAGATAAGAATATTCGTTGCGTGTGGCAACGTAATGCCAATCTTAAGGAGAAGCTGAGTCCAGCAGTTTTACGATCTTCAGAAGAAAAACAAGGTCAAGGTGGTCATGTTAAGTGTGGCACATGTGCTATCTGCCCAATCTCCGAATCTATTACGGAGTTTACTTAATTAGAGCGTACTTATCGCTTAAAACATTCTACGACTTGCCAGACGACATCAGTTATTTATGCTATCAAATGCCCCTGTCAAAAATTATATATAGGGAAAACGATTCGGACATTGAAAATTCGAATTTTAGAACACAAGAGTCGCCTACGTTGCAAAGTATTGACAGCTCCTATTGTACAACACTGTCTTGAAGCAGGTTATGATTTTGAGCAATTGCGGTGCTTCTGTGTCGATCACATTCAACATCCTATGAGAGGCAAAACTTTAGATGAGACGTTATTTTCTTATGAACAGCGATGGATTTTCTCAGTGAACACTCTTCAACCCTGGGGGCTTAATTCCTCTATCGATTGGCAAGTCTGTTTGTAAAATTACTTTGTCATTATAGAAAGTCTCTCATTGGTGGGTCAACATATTGCTGAAGAACATTGAGTATAAAACACCTCCAGATACTACTAGCGCGCATGCACGGCGTTTTTTGAGTCATTTCAAGAAACATAGGTGAAACGCGGGCAGCGACTTTTAGTGAGTATAAGGGGACCTGTTTGCAAAATGGTATTCCTGATTATGGACATAAAAATGAATTATATATGGGTTTCATATTTTTTAGATAACCACAGTGGATGTTTTGAGTGAATGTTGTTACACTACGTCTGTTTTTATAGATCCTCCTGAAGAAACTCCTACTTGGAGTGAAACGCAAATGAGGTACCGGGGGAAGCGTTGAGGCACAGAAGATACAAGATATTAAGTTAAGATTCTTTCTATCACTAGAAGTTTGGTGGAGATGGAAACCGGGTGCAAGCATTAACCACACCAAAAAACAAAAAAAACAATACAACTGAGGTATAAACCCAGGAAGGTTATTGATGCAACCAGAGCACTATTGCTTTATCAAATGAGCATTTGCCTAAGCGCGGTATATGGTCTGAAACCTCCTGGTATTGTGAAAATATTCCTGATTATTCATTGGTACCCAGGTTTCCTGTCTCTCTTTTTTGTGGTTGAAGACAAGTTTGATAGAAGACAAGTTTGATAGAAGAATGTTATGAACAATATTCAATTAAAAAGCAAAGTTTGGTTGACGAGATTTTTTACCACTGAGGTTAATAGTTTGAGTGGAGTGTTCCAGCTTTAATTAGGATTATTTTACACTCCGTATAGACCAGTTTATCTATTTTTGTATTGATATACATTTAGAACCCATAGCAAACCCGCCGTATCATAACAGCACTACCAGGACTCACAAAGCACAAGACCCTACCTATCAAAACGCAACACTACAAATATTAAACCAATACATTTCAGAGAACAACAATACATGACCTACTGGGGAAAGAGAACAAGTGGCAATGTCAAATATGAATTACATAAACAGAATACCTCAGCTCAGTTACACGTGCAGAACATAGACCGTCACCAAACAAGAAATCACAATGTAGAAACAGGAAGACAATAATTAAACTGGGAACCCCAAAAGCCCAACAACACTGTAGAAATAAAACTATATAAATTAATTTCCTCTTGTACTAAACAAAGCGCAGACGTTAATGATGCACATTTCCCAGAGCTGGCATATTTCAGTTAATAAATTCAATAAAGAGATATTTTTCTACCTTTTGTGCATTTTTTTTCAGTTGCAATTGCTCCAGCCACTTTCTTCTGGTTTCTTTGTGTCTTCTGCTAACTCTCCATCGTCTGCTGTCCATTTGTCCTTTCTTCACTCTTCTAGTTTTTTTCCATTCTCTCTCTACATCTGCTTTAACATACTAATCTCTCTCCTTTTGCTCTTTCCTCATTCCTATTTCATCCACTCAAATTTTACCCCGCCATCCTCAATCCCCACTTACTCTCCCAATATGCGGCCAATTGTAGATTTGTCTTCCCTCCCACACAAAATATTTTTTCTCTCTCCATTTCACTCTCCCAACTCCATCCCATTCTAATCCTTCCCCAACATCAGCTCCCTTCTAGTTCCAACCCCACCCAGCATCCTCTCCCTTCTAGTCGCCACATCAGCCCATTTCCAGTCCTAGCTCCCCCATCCGAGTCCCTCCATCAGCTCATTTCCAATCCCAGCCCCCCATAAGCCCATTTCTAGTCCTATCCTAGCCCCACCATCAGCACCATTTCCAGTCCTAGCTCCCCCATCCGAGTCCCTCCATCAGCTCATTTCCAATCCCAGCCCCCCCAACAGCCCATTTCCAGTCCTATCCTAGCCCTCCATCAGCCCATTTCCTGTCCTAGCCCCCCCTCAGCCCATTTCCAGTCCTAGCTCCCTCCCCTCACAGCCCATTTCCATTCCAAGCCCCTCTCCCCATCAGCTATTTGTAGTTCAAGCCTTCCTTCCACTCAGCCCATTTCCATTCCAAGCCCCCATCCCCATCAGCTATTTGCAGTTCAAGCCCTCCTTCCACTCAACCCATTTCCAGTCCTAGCCACCCCCCCAGCCCATTACCAGTTCTAGCCCCCCCCCCATAGCCCATTACCAGTCCTAAGCCCCCCATCAGCCCACTTCCAGTCCTAAGCCCCCCATCACCCCATTTTCAGTCTTAGCCCCACATAGCCCATTACCAGTCCTAACCCCCATCAGCCCATTTCAAGTCCTAGCTCCCCCATCCGAGTCCCTTCATCAGCTCATTTCCAATCCCAGCCCCCCATCAGCCCATTTCTAGTCCTTTCCTAGCCCCACCATCATCAGCCCATGTCAAATCCTAGCTTTCCTCCACTCAGCCCATTTCCAATCCAAGCCCCCCATGAGCCTACTTCCAGTTCTAGCCTCCATAAGTCCATTTCAATCCAAGCCCCCCAACAACCCATTTCCAGTCCTATCCTAGCCCTCCATCAGCCCATTTCCTGTCCTAGCCCCCCCTCACTCAGCCCATTTCCATTCCAAGCCCCCTCCCCATCAGCTATTTGTAGTTCAAGCCCTTCTTCCACACAGCCCATTTCCATTCCAAGCCCGCGTCCCCATCAGCTATTTGCAGTTCAAGCCCTCCTTCCACTCAGCCCATTTCCAATCCTAGCCACCCCCCAGCCCATTACCAGTCCTAGCCCCCCATAGCCCATTACCAGTCCTAAGCCCCCCATCAGCCCACTTCCAGTCCTAAGCCCCCATCACCCAATTTTCAGTCTTAGCCCCCCATAGTCCATTACCAGTCCTAACCCCCATCAGCCCGTTTCCAGTCCTAGCCCCCCATAGCCCGTTTCCAGTCCTAGCCCCCCATAGCCCATTTCCAGTCCTAGCCCCCCCCCAGCCCATTACCAGTCCTAACCCCCCCATCAGCTCATTTCCAGTCCTACCCCCCCTCCATCAGCCCATTTCCAGTCTTAGCCCCCCATAGCCCATTACATCCTAACCCATCAGCCCATTTCCAGTCCTAACCCCCCATCAGCCCACTTCCAGTCTTAGCCCCTCCCATAGCCCATTAGTAGTCCTAACCCCCCCATAGCCCATTACGTCCTAACCCCCCTCCCCCCATCAACCCACTTTGTCTTAGCCCCCCCATAGCCCATTAGTAGTCCTAACCCCCCATAGCCCATTACCAGTCCTAAGCCCCCTCCCATAGCCCATTACCAGTCCTAACCCCCCTCCCCCCATCAGTCCTGACAGATTAAAAAAAAAAAATGGCTGCTGCCGCCGAGGCAGCAGCAGAATCAAATGTCCCGCCTGCCTGGCAGAGCCTCCCTTCACCATCAGCTCCGGAGTCTCTCCCAATGCGCAGGCTTTCAGAGCCGTGAGAGTTTCCCTTTCTTCTCACGGCTCTGTTAATCTCGTCGGGGCTGATGGAATGCACTAAGGCAACAGCAGGCAGGGCCTACCAATTCTATGCACCAAGGTGCTGGAACAGCCTCCCTCATGGCATCCGAGCGATCCCAGACTTATTTCAGTTCAGAAAGGCCTTGAAGCACCACCTCTTCCTCCTGTATTACCCAGTAACCAACGCAGACATAGCACCAACCACACAAGCCACCCAAAAACCCCCATGACTGAAACTAAAAAGGAGGTCACGATAATGTTGTAAGTTGTAAATAGTTACCCCTGTTATCCAAGTTGTATTACCTGTTCAACTGTAAACACAAAGTACCATCGGAAATGTGTAAATTATTGTTCATTGTAAACCGCACTGATGCTGAATAGCGCGGTATAGAAGAGACTATAAATAAATAAATAATAAATTGGGAGGGACTCCGGAGCTGATGGTGAAGGGAGGCTCTGCCGGGCAGGCGAGGCATTTGATTCTGCCGCTGCCACGGTGGCAGCGGCAGCAGCAACTGTTTTTTTTTTAGTCTGCTTTTGCTAATGTAGAATGTTTTTTGCGCGGGGCCCCCTGAAACGCGGGGCCCTGTGCAAAAAATATTCTTTCTCAATGGACGGGCCGGCCCTGTTAATATGTATACTTTTGAGGAAAGGCAGGACAGAGCTATGGTTGAGACGTTTCACTATCTCTGTGGTATAAATGCACAGGAGGAGAGCCTATTTCAATTGAAAGCAAGCTCTATGAGTGGGGACATAGGATGAGGATGAAAGGGGATAGACTCAAGAGTAATATGTGGAAATATTTCTTTATGGAAAGAGTAGTAGATGTGTGAAATAGTCTCCCAGTGGAGGTGTTAGAGATGAGGACAGTATCTAAATTCAAAATAAGCATGGGAAAAACACAGAGGCTCTCTAAAGGAAAAAAGGGGACTTTTGTAGTGGGTGATATGGAAGGGCAGACTAGATAGGCCATGTGGTCTTTTTCTGCTGTCATGTTTCTAATTGGTTTCCTACAGTGCATAGGACCCAATCATCAGCCCTCTTCTTGTAATTTGTGTTCAGAGATGACCAAAAGAGGACTCAAAGATAGTGAGAAGCAGTGCAAATCACTTTGGCGCTCAAAAGTCCAATCTATCAGCAACAATGTCATTGGTCTCTATGGCTTCCAAGGCTGCATTGGACACTGGAGATGCATCAACGGGAGGGGCTCTCGAGCTCAATCGGAGCAGAGCACCTATAGTGTCCTGGAGCTTTGGCCATCGTTCAATCTCTACCCAAAGATGAGGAAGAATTCGACCATATCTTCTTCGAAATTGAGAGGTGACCATGCCGAACATCGAGTGAAGACTGGTGCATCAGAGCCCTTTGATGCATGGTGTTGAGAGTGGTGGGAGACTGCGTGAGAGCCTTCCAAATAGAGGAGAGCTCATCCTTCATGATATCGAAAGGGCACCAATAGCAGAGACCCAGCTGCCGATATCTTTGAACACCTACCGCATATATCAGTCAAAGTTGCTCAAGCCCCACAGCCATCGAGAAGCACCTTCTGCAAGCACTCGAGGAATGCAGCTCTGTTGGCAGTGCAGCATGCCGGAGCCTCAGTTTTGCCTGCATCAGTATTGGCCACCATACCAGCCGATCCTTGAGATATATGCCATGCCTGCATAAGAGGCATCGACATCAGAGCATCAAAGGACCCCCAACACCAGTGTCTGCCCCGGCCAGTATCCAATCTAGCATCTCAGGGTCTGATGTGTCCTCGAGATCTAGAAAGATATCAGTGCATCATTGCTCCTGAAGGAACTTATGATCCCTTCAAAGCAGGAGAGTAATCCAGGCAGAGGTTCAGAAGTACTTTGATTTCCTCTATGAGTCTGATTCAGAAGGCTGGGTCACCGATGTGGAATCAGATTTGTCAGAGGGCAAGCCCCCTGGGTGCCTGTTGAACCCTTCTCCTCATGAATGGTGCAAGACCCTCCTGAGGACATGTCTTTCCAAGAGTTTGTGAGGGATATGGCATCCCATTTTCTTTAGAGATTGAGGATGAGCCCAGGGCAGAAGAGTTGGAGATCCTGCAGTACTCCTCAGTCCTTAACGAGGTGGTGCCAGTGCCCATGCACCACATCCTACAGAGGAGACAGATGAGAATGTGGGAGAACCCATTCACTGTACCTCCAGTTAGTAGAAGGCTTGACTCCATGTACAGAGTTCAGAAGGCTTTCCTTATTTGAGAAGCCTCAGCTTCCGCACCATTCCTTGGTAGTTGAATCTACTTTAAAAAGAATCAATAGTACCAAGACTCATTCTTCAGTACCCCCAGAGAGGGAGGCACGGACATTGGACTCTTTCAGGAGAAGATGTTTCCAGAGTTCCATGTTTGATGTCCTTGTCCTCAGATAAATAGCTGTTTTTTCAGCTCCATTCACCCACTAAATGACCCTATTAAACACTAGATAACCTCCATCAAACCTTTGATTTTTAAGGAAACTCCTTTACAGTATACAAACATATCCCAGTTGTCTGATTGTCCTCTATCTCTGAAAAGCTTCCATCTTCCCATACCTACAATACAATCTTTATTTCAGTTTGCCTTAAATTAGGCTGAAATATATCCACATTTTAATCCTCTTGTAACTTTTCCTTCACATAAGTCTGAAATGCTTTTTTTGCGTTAAGGATGATCCCAAACTAAGGGGTATGTTTACTAAACGGTGGTAAGGGAGCAGTGTCTTCTGTGTGTTAATGGCAGCAATAAGGGGTTACTGTGCGGTAAGTGTTCTGGATGTATTAGAGGCAGTCCGGTGTTAAGAGGTGCTAGTGGACACTCAGTGGATGGTAATAGCAAATGCTGAGTTAAGGGGCAGTAGTGGACACTTACTGTTTGGTAATAGGACATTAAGGGGTGGTAGTAGACACTTACCGTATGGTAATAGCACATGCTGCGGGAAGGTTTCTGGCATGCACCTTAATGCAGAAAAACCACTAAAACGCTGAAAGGGGGGGGGGGGCAGGGAAGCCATAGGAGAAGGTATGGATGCAAGCACAGTTGGTAGCTGATGGAGTTGACTCACCTGATGCCTGGCAATGTGGCAGTATGGCAGTATGTGTGATGAGCATGTTTGACTGTACAGCAGGTCTATGCTGTTGATTAGGTGAGATAGGTGGCTGCCTAGTGGTAATGGTCAGTATGGGTGTTGGCTGTGTCATGAGTGAGTGGTGGCGGCAGTGGCAGCGGCAGAGTCAGCAGAGGGGATTCAGCAGCAGGGGGTGCTGTGACAGGCATGCAGTCCTAGATGCATCTGAAAGCATACACCATGCCGTAAGCTACATTATGGTGTCTGAGATGTGAACATGTATCCAGATGTACTGTCATTGTGTGGCATGCCATAGGCCAGGACAATGTCTGGGTGGAGACAGCATGTGCCTGATATGGGCAACAAAGGGAGGATTGTCCATGAGTGTGCATGTGGAGCAGTCACAACACAGTTGTGCATGATGTGGCTAACTGCTGCAATTGACCCCTAAGGGCCATAGTGGAGCAGCTTACTGCCAGTAAGCTGCCCTACCATGAATCTCCCTGACGTTCAAATGGTGGATGCAGGGCTGTTCCATGGATCATCCAAGCAGAGAATTTGCATTGTGTGTGGTGGGTGAATGTATGGGATCATACAGGCCAAAAGCATTTGGTGTGTGAGAACCAAATGTAGCAGTGCTGTGGGGTACATGAAACACCATTTGTGCGGATGGGACTGGTGCCTCAGCCTGTGCAACTGCAAGACAATACACCTGACAGAGTGGCATGATAGAAAAGGACAAATTGAGCCCATTTGCCCCATGTGGGGCAAGTAATGATGGCAGAACAGTGCAGAGGATGGCTATGCAATGAGTGTTAGTGCCTGAATGTACAAGATATATCCTCTTTACATAAAGCTGGGAGATCACAAGGATGGCTAAACAGAAAACACATCCATACCAGTTGACCCCAACATCTGCTGCATATACATCACTGACCTGCTGCAATGCACCGCGGCAGAACCACTAAAGCCATGCTCACAGATGTCCATGATGGGGAATGCCATGTTGGGCTACCCAATGTGTGGCCATGACGCATAGATATGTAGAAGAATGATTGCAGGTCACAGCAGAGTCAGGACTGTGTGAGTGCACCCAGGCACAAAATGAAAAAGTGGGAATCAGACCCTGGACCTTTGACGATGGAGACATTGCACCAACCAAGAGGCTACACCTCCACACAGCTCTAAGTATATGTATAGAGCCTGCAGATTTCTGATCAAACTTCTTCTGTGCCAGCATAAGTTGGGCTGCCACTACCCATGAGGCACTGCACATGCAAAACAGCGGTCTGCAGCTGAAGAACCAATGGAGAATGCACTGATCCAGCATATCAGCTCAGTAAGACACATTGGCAGTATGTGCTGCATGCACAGAACAACAAGCCATGCTGCAGAGTGGTTTCAGTTGTCACCCTGAGGTAAGGAGAGGTGCCCAGCACCTGGTCCACTGAACCTGCACTGTTAGAGATGATCTCTGCTGGCTGTGCCGTAGATCCACATCACTGCTAGTGTGTGGGAGGTATTATCTGCAATATGTTATGCTTTTCTCCTTGTTTCCTGCATGCTGAGGGTGACAGTGATAGCAACAGCATGGCTCTGTGTTTTGCCCATTTTGGACACTAGCCTTCCAATACCAGTGCAGGTTAGTGTCCAGTGTCAATATGCTGCTGCCATGGATAGCCACTGCAGTGGAGGTGTTTAGGCTGGCATGGGGCTACTGCTACAGTCCTGTCCGGACACCAGTGAGTAGACCATGACCCACTGCTGCCCCAACCATTGAGGACTAACAATTGACTACAACATGGGCAGAAAGACTGTCCGTGCTGCCCTTCACTGGGCTGTGTCAGCCAAGCACAAACCAACTATGGTTAGTTTGCTGGTCAGTATGCATGTAATGTGACCAGAGCAATCTGTCTTGGGATATTCAGCATTGATACCCAGCCATTTGCTCAGTGATTGGCATCCCCAGACAAAGAATGTATCCATGTCACTGGAGGCAGACATTATAATAGCTCTATAGCCATAATAATAATAGCCATGGTCACTTTTTGGTCATAGTGAGAGTGCCATCTCAGCATGACATACAGTGGCCACCCAAGCAATGTACGTGGCAGATGGGCACAATTGCTTCTCAGCCAGTGACCCTATCATTGTGGCAGACACATACAGGCCAATCTGTGCTGTTTCAGGTGATACCCACAATCCTCTGCCTCGCCCTATTCACATTTTCCAAACAGGCTGGGAAAAACGTGTACAATGTGAGCCAAAGTGCAGCGCAGAAAGCCACGCAACAAAGGGGAGCCATACACATGCATACACTCGCATTGGCGCATTGTGCAAAAGTGGAGATAGCTGGCATTCCTGCTTGACACTCCTGTTTCAATGTCAGCTCAAGGATTGATAACGTGTGCTCTGTTTACAGGAGCTATTACTGTGTCTTGGCCTCATCACACGTTGTTACCGTGTGCTATTAGCCTCCAACCAGCTGTGGATAGTGAAGCCTATCAGTGCTGCTGGTGTCTGTTTCCACCCTTGTTGGCCATCTCCTTGGGGGTTGCACATGCTGGAGCTGTATTTACACTGTCAGCTAAACCTTGTCCACAGGAAGATGCAATACAGAAACCCCAGCAGGGACTTGAACCTGTGACCCTCCACTAACACACACCAACTGTGGCTGTTGCACCACAGTGCTGCCTTATGGGGATAACAGCTCCTATTACTGACATGCATCCCTTCAGCTGACCTTTGACACATGCTGCAATGCACATGGTGCACGCAACCAGGACAAGGCTTCTGTCTGCTGCAGGCTGGTGCCACTTCCCATGCCACTACCAACACCCCACCATGCAGACATGTCCATGCACTGTCAGTGGTGGTGGTTGCAGTCTCAGAATGTTAAACATGTGGGTTTGGTTGGCATTTTGGGCAAAAGGTCTGGATGGGGGGGGGGCAGGGGCACATATGGATGGCCACACAGCACCCCCCACCAGCTGCCATCACAGTTCTACAAATGGAACCGTTGGGTTTGGCGTTTTTTTAGGGCGATTATTTTCAACACGGAATGATATCACTTGACACAGGGCTTTAGTTGAGCCCGAAACATGCATGTCGTGTGCTAAAATGCTTTGGTGTTCCCTCATGAAGGACGCATATCGCCAGTTCATGAGATAAGTGGTTCTTCACTATTTCAAAAGCTATATGCAATTTTGAGTTTCATACCTGTTTAACAAAAGGGATTTCCTGACGTGGAGGGGAATGGCTTTCTTCCTTCCCGCTCTTGCCGGGGGACCCCGACATAAAAAAGTTGTCAGAGTTTTATGTATTTCTAGAACTCAATGGTATATTTCAATGACTTTTTCCATTTTGAGAGATCAATGGTAGTCATTTGATATTTTCTGAGTTTTTAACATATTAATCTTAGTCTTAGCTATAATGGGTCCTTTGCCTTGTACTTCAGTGGTAAAACTCATGGAAAGGGCATCAGTTTATATATGCATTTATAAATCTCCTTGACAGGTTTCAACAACTCGCCCAAGGCAAAGTACATAGATAAAAACAAAAATTACAATTTATAAAAACAAATACACACATACAGACATTCTCTATAATAGAATTACTCCATTAAACCACTTTCTTCCATCAGCAGTAAGTAAGGACGGTGGGACCCCCCCCCCCCCCCCATCTACAAGAATTAGTTTTCAGTGTCCCCCAAAATTCTGCAAACAATGTTTTTTTTGTTCAAAACCTCAAATGATTAAGCTCCTGCTGTAACACCAGTGGCGAATTGTTTATTTTAAAATAACTTGCTGTATCACCATACACCATGTATGGTACCAGAGATTTCTCCAGGACCAAGCAGGAAGTCAGTCCTCACATATGGGTGACGTCGGCGCCGACGGAGCCCTCGCGGAGCAATTTTCCCCAGCTTTCAAAGAAAGCCTTTGGGAATTGCAGCGCGCATGCGCGGTCGCCTTCCCGCCCAAGGGTGCCATCTTAGCCAGTCTTCTTTTTTCCGCGGAGCCCTACAGACGTACCTGTTGTGTCCCCGCTAAAAAAGTTGATTTTCGTGAGTTTTTCTCTTTTTTCACTTCGGTTCGACGCCGGTCGTTTTCCTGCCCGGACTCGCGACGCCGTTGCGAGTCCTCCTCTTATTTTTCGGTTTTTCTGATTTTTGGTCAGTTTCGTTTTCGGTTTTTCACTGGCAGCCCGGTCCTTTGACCTTGCAGGGGCCCTTTTTCCCCCGATGGCTGCCAGTGGTTTCAAGCGGTGTGGTCAGTGTGACAGAAATATGTCACTCACTGACACACACGATAATTGCCTCCGCTGCCTAGGCCCGGATCATGAAGAAATGATCTGTGGAGCCTGTGGCAAAATGTCCTCAAAGCGTTGAGGAGTCGGCGGCACCAGCGGGATAGAATCTCGCTGATCCCAGCCGTACCCGGACCTCGTCGGAGGCCTCGGCATCCAGAGGCTCCAGCTCTGACCATCGCCGAAGCTCCTCCGACAGGGGTTCTCCCTCCGGAGACCATCGACGGAAGGCAAAACCCGCGAGGGCGGCGTCGGTGGACGCTCCTGGCCCCGCGAGGGCCAGGTCGCATAGCCCCGATAGTCGTCCCGGGTCCTTGGAGAAGGAGCACCTCCCGAAGCGACCTCGCCTGGAGTCGGAGTTGCCTGCTCGGGTAAGTCCTGTAGTCCTTCTGGACTCGCCTCCGAGAGGTCCGACGTCAGGCCCGACGCCGTCGGGGCCCGAGTCGGGGGCTGCTGGGTCACCTGAGGTCGGACTCAGGTTGACGGCCTTGGAGAGCAGACTATCTGCCTTCATGGACCAGCAGCGGGCACTGATCGCTAGCCTCGCTGGCGCCGCTGCCCCGACCGCCGGGACGTCGACGTCTAAGTCGACCCCGGAGACCGAGCCGATCCTCGAGTCCATGCGAACTCGAGTCGATCCTCGGTCGAGGTCACCCTCAGCCTCCCGTTCGGGACCGAGGTCGTCGCCGCCGCCTCCCTCGGCGTCGGGGCGGCCGACGCCTCCGCCTGCCCGAGCCGACCCCACCGATTCCTCCTCGGAGTCGGCCTGGGAGTCTGAAGAGGAGGAGTCACCTGATTCCTTTCGGACTCGGTGTGTCCCCTCGGACTCACCTGAGTCCGAACCTCGGAAACAGTCCCCTCCGGAGGATGCCCGGTTCTCGGACTTCGTCAGGGATATGGCCAAGGCTTTGGCCTTCCCTGCGGATCCCGAGGAGGAGCCTCGAGCCGAAGAGCTCGACGCCCTTCAGTACGACTCTCCCGCCCGGGAGCACTTTACTGTACCGGTTCCTCCCATGCTGGAACGACTACTCTTCCGCATGTGGGAGAGTCTGGCCTCGTCGCCGGTATTAAGCAAGCGGGTCGATTCCATCTATCGAGTCCGCAAGAGTCCTGGCTTCCAAAAAGCACAGTTGCCACACCATTCCATGGTTGTGGAATCGGCCATGCATAGGCTTAAGAGCCAAAAGATGCACTCCTCGGTGCCTCCTGGCAGGGAGGCCCGTAACCTGGATGGCCTTGGTAAGAAGTGTTTCCAGGGCTCTATGCTGGCTTGTCGTGTCCAGACCTACCAGCTATACATGGGCATGTATCTCCGAGACCTGGCTAAAGAGCTAGCCGGATTCTCCGCTGGACTGTCCGAGGAACCTTTGCGGAGGTTCCTGGCCTTGACAACTGGTATTCGGGAATGCTCCAAATTCATGTCCCGAGCAGCCTATGATGGCTTTGAAGCATCGGCTCGAGTAGCCGCAGCTGGCATCGGTGCCCGCCGACAGGCTTGGCTTCAGTCGTCTGACCTTGAACCTTGGGTGCAGGACAAGTTGGTCGATGTCCCCTGCAGAGGTGAGAACCTCTTTGGCAAGCCCATGGCTGAAAAGGCTGCACAAATCGAGACGGAGACTCTCACCAGGACCAGGCTTTCTAGGAAGACTTCCGCCCCTTCCCAGAAAAAGAAGGGCTCGGGAAAGAAGCCCTTTTACCCGAGAAAGGCGGCTGCCTATAAACACTACCCTCAATATCAGGCCTCCGCAGCTCCCCAACAGGGCCAGCAGGCCAAGGGACGGGGTAACGGGTCCCGTAGGCAGCAAGCCCCCAAGCCTGCACCACCAGCCCCTGCTCAGCAGGGTGGGGGTTTTTGACTTCCTCAGCATAGCCTCTCCCCCTCAGCTGGTTCCTCCCAGCACCGGAGGCCGGCTAGTTCACTTCGCCCACAGGTGGTCCAACTTCACTTCAGATGCCTGGGTGCTTCAAGTCGTGCGAGAAGGATATCTTCTCCACTTCCATCAGGTCCCTCCCTCTTATTTTCCGGGAGAACCTCCTCGACTCCCTCTGCACAGGGACTTACTCCTTCAGGAGTTAGCAAGTCTTCTTCAGGAACAGGCTGTGGAACCGGTGCCCCACCACCTGAGAGGTCAAGGCTTTTATTCCAGGTATTTTCTCATACCAAAAAGGACAGGAGGCCTCAGACCCATCCTGGACTTGCGCAACCTCAACAAGTTCCTCGTGCAGGAAAAGTTCAAGATGCTTACCCTTGGAATCCTTCTGCCCTACCTCCAGCAGGGAGATTGGCTATGCTCCTTGGATCTAAAGGATGCCTACACGCACATCCTCATCCACCCAAGCCACCGCCAATACCTAAGGTTTGTGGTGGCAGGAAATCACTACCAGTACAGAGTACTGCCCTTTGGCCTATCCTCCGCACCGCGAGTCTTCACAAAATGTCTCGCGGTGGTGGCGGCCTATCTCCGGCTTCACGGCCTCTATGTCTTTCCGTACCTCGACGACTGGCTCATCAGAGCGTCGTCCTCTCCGGCAGTCACCAATGCCACACACCGCACGGTGACTCTTCTGCAGTACTTGGGCTTTGTCATAAACTTCGCAAAGTCCACTTTGCTCCCCTCACAGGATCTCGAGTTCATCGGCACAAGACTGCACACTCCTCAGGCTCGAGCTTTCCTGCCTCTCGACAGGGCTCAACGGCTCATGGACCTAGCCGGCCGTTTTCGCAGCCAGTCCCTGGTCTCCGCCAGGCGCTTCCTGAGACTACTCGGCCATATGGCTTCCACCGTCCACGTGACCCCCAATGCTCGCCTGAATATGCGGCCTGCTCAATGGTGCCTTCGCAAGCAGTGGCAACAAGCCACCGGCGGACTAGCCGACTTAGTGCGCATCTCCGGGCCGCTGGCCTCTTCCCTACAGTGGTGGCTTCATCGGCCGAACCTGGTGCTCGGAATGCCGTTTCAGTCGCCTCAGCCGGCTCAAGTGCTGACGACCGATGCTTCCCTCCTGGGTTGGGGGGCACATTACCAAGGGGCATGTACTCAAGGTCTCTGGACCGTGTGGGAGTCTGCTCAGCAGATCAACTTCCTGGAGCTCAGAGCAATCCGTCTGGCGCTCAAGGCTTTCTCCCACCTGACTTCTCACCAGTCCGTCCTTGTCCAGATGGACAATCAAGTTGCCATGTTCTACGTGAACAAGCAGGGGGGCACGGGCTCCTTCCTTCTCTGCCGAGAAGCTCAGAAGCTCTGCTCTTGGGCCGTCAGTCACGGCATTCTTCTCAAGGCAGTTTATCTCCCAGGCCAAGAAAATTGCCTGGCGGACAAACTCAGCAGGATACTCCAGCCGCACGAGTGGCGTCTGGATCCCTTGGTAGTTCAGAAACTTTTTCTGAAGTGGGGCCTCCCCACGATGGATCTCTTTGCCAGTCCTCTCAACCGGCAACTTCCTCGCTTCTGCTCTCGTCAGCCACATCCCCTTCGGGTAGCGGCAGATGCTTTTCTACTCTCATGGTCGGAAAGCCTTCTCTATGCTTTTCCTCCCATCCCGCTAGTCTCTCGAACTCTATTCAAGGTTCTCCGGGACAAAGCCTCCATGATCCTGGTGGCTCCTCGCTGGCCCAGACAGCCGTGGTTTCCACTCCTGTTGCAATTAGCGGTAGAGGATCCGTTCCCTCTGGGGTTTCAACCGGATCTCCTAACACAGGATCAGGGGTCTCTGCTACACCCCAACCTCAGATCTCTCAATCTAATGGCCTGGCGGCTGAAAGGGTAGTCCTCGCTCCCCTTCTCCTGCCGGCAGAGGTGGAAGAGGTCGTCCTAGCTTCTCGGCGACCTTCTACCCGCAAATGCTACGCCCTTAAATGGCGTCGCTTTTCCGTTTGGTGTGTACAGCAGTCTCAGGATCCCTTCTCCTGCTCGGTGTCGGTGATCTTGCAGTACCTGCTCTACCTCTCTAATCTGGGACTTAAGTCCAACTCCGTCAAAGTCCACCTCAGTGCTCTTTCAGCGCACCATGTGCCGGTGGACGGCAGACCTCTTTCCAGCGACCCTCTCGTAGCACGGTTTCTCCGAGGTCTCCTTCTACTTAAACCACCTCTGCGCCCGCCAGCACCTGACTGGGATCTGAATGTGGTTTTACAGCGGATCACCTGTCCGCCTTTTGAACCGATGGCTACCTGTTCTCTGCGTTTTCTTTCGTGGAAAACCTTATTCCTGATAGCCCTCACTTCCGCTAGACGCGTAAGTGAATTGCAGGCCCTCGTGTCTGATCCCCCCTTCACTCAGTTCTACAAAAATAGGGTAGTCCTACGGACTCACCCAAAATTTCTTCCAAAAGTTGTCTCCCCTTTTCACATCAATCAGAAGGTGGTACTTCCGACCTTCTTTCCCAGGCCTCACTCCAGCCGAGCTGAACGGGTCCTGCATACCCTGGACTGTAGAAGAGCATTGAACTTCTACCTTGACCGTACGCGGGAGCACCGTAAAGCTGCTCAGCTTTTTGTGTCTTTTGACCCCAATAAATTGGGGCTCCCGGTCTCCAAGCGTACTCTGTCCATCTGGGTTGCTGACTGTATCGCTTGGGCTTATGGGGCAGCCGGACTCTCCTTAGAAAGTCGAGTCACGGCTCATTGTGTTCGGGCGAAGGCTACGTCAGTGGCTTACCTCCGCTCTGTTCCGCTGGCAGACATCTGCCGGGCCGCTACTTGGTCTTCGAGCCAGGCTTTTGCGGTCCATTACTGTCTCGAGAGGGAGTCCCGCAGGGACAGTGCTTTCGGACAGGCAGTCCTCCGAAATCTCTTCGAGGTTTGAGCAACTCCTACCCTCCATCCCGGATGGGGGCTACCGGTGGGTAATAATTCAGTGAAGATTCCTTCCTTCTGTGCCGCTGAGCTAGAGGGAGCTCATTTTTGTGCTTAGGGTCTCCGGTAGCCTTAAGCTTGGGAGTCCCATATGTGAGGACTGACTTCCTGCTTGGTCCTGGAGAAAGCGTAGTTACTCACCTGTAACAGGTGTTCTCCAGGAGCAGCAGGAATCAGTCCTCACAACCCTCCCTCCTCCCCGTGGAGTTGCAATCATCTGCTTAAGTTTTTTTGCAAATTTTTATGCTGTCTTTTAGCTATGTCATCAGACTGGCTAAGATGGCACCCTTGGGCGGGAAGGCGACCGCGCATGCGCGCTGCAATTCCCAAAGGCTTTCTTTGAAAGCTGGGGAAAATTGCTCCGCGAGGGCTCCGTCGGCGCCGACGTCACCCATATGTGAGGACTGATTCCTGCTGCTCCTGGAGAACACCTGTTACAGGTGAGTAACTACGCTATAATGGAAAAGCTCTATTGGAAAACCACATTTTCATTACTTCTTTCCTTGATGGTACCTGCAGTATGGTGCCCTGACTAGATCTTAATGATCTAGCTAGGGTGTACAATTCTAATCTTTGATGTAAATATACTGAACCCTTTTCTCGCAGAACTCAAAATCAGTGTCATGATTTTTAAATGTTCCCTAGCTGTTACTGGTAACCAATGTAGTTGAGATAATGGTCTAGCTGAACACCATCGTGGAACTTTCAAAATGATTCTAGCTGTTGTGTTTGAAGTACTTGCAAACTATGTAGCACTTTCTTAGTCAATACTGCATAAAGTCCATTACAGTAATCAAGATGTGGTAAGATCAAAGATTGTACAGTACTAAAATCTAAAAACTCTCACATCCAAAAATGAACATAATTTCCTCGCTAATCTCAATTTCTAATATATCAATTTTAACATGTGTGTAATTTTTGATTTCATATTTAAAGTCTCATCCAGAAAAATTCCCAGATCCCAAACAGATCTGATTAGTTGAAAAGACCCTAAAACTAATGTCACTAATGGGGGAAAAAGATGGGAGTCGCAAAAGTTCTGTTTTCGATAGATTAAGCACTAATTTATTTTAAGCGAATCATGGAATAATTTGTTTTAAACCTGACTTCATCTTTTATAATGTATGCTGCACATTTTGTCCTAATGAAAAACTGACTGCAAATCAACATACAAGAATCCTGAAAACTCCCATTTCTGAAAAATTAGCCTCAACGGGCATAAAAATAATTTAAATAAAAGGAAGGGGACAGACAAGATCCTTGTCACATTTCACATTCGGGCCTGAAAGGTCGTAAGAATAAATCCTTCATAACTTCTTGATATTCTTTCCCACGAATAAAGGAATCCAGCCATCACAAGGCTTTACTGTATGAGGTGAGATAACTGGGCTTCATGGAATGTCCCTCCTCCCTCCCTTATTGAAAGCTCTAGTGAGTGAGTGTATCTAAACCATTTTGCAAAGTTGAATCTAGTGAAGAATAAGTCCATCTAACTTGATAGGGATTGGTGATGGGGATGTCCATTTAATAGCAAGCAGCTCCACTGTTCTCTATGTCATAATTAACCTCTGTTTGGAAAGAATTTCCTGGAAAATACTCAAAGGGGTGGAGCCTATTATTAATTTTGTCTCTGTGGGACAGAATTGCTCCTGTCCTTATTTCAGAAGTGTCCACTTTCACATTAAAGGTCATTTGAGGGTTAAGGTAATATAAGACTAGAGCTAAAGAGAAGGCTATTTTGAGGACATGAAATGTTTTAACTGCATCATGTGACTAATGTCAGGAATTGCTCCTTTCCCAGTGAGGGCCATAATGGATGCAACTATTGTGGAAAAAGAGATAGTCTAGACATACATAGGTGATTAAATGGGAGAATAAAAGGTCAGCATCCAAAAGTAGCCTCAAAGAGGTGGGTTTTTAGCTTGAATTTGAATAGGACCAAAGGTCATGACCAAGTATTCATGATGTCCATCCCTATTGTTGAACACTGTCTTCCATTCTTTTCCTTTCCTAACATGGATCAGGATATCTGGCTCAAGAAAAAGAAAAACAGCAGCAGCTGATATTGTGGATGGTCTATGAATCATTTTTCTAGGTTGTCTTTGGTATATTCTCTCATGGCCTTTGATTCAGGTTTAGATTGAGGATTGGTAACAAATTGATTGGGCAGTAATAGAGTAATTTCTCTGCTTCCTTTTTGTGGAATACATCTGCATATTCTGCATAAGTGGATGTCAGGCCTTAATCATAGTACTACCACCCTTAAAGGGCATATAATGCATGTGGTTTTGCATTCTTGGCTTCATGCTACAATATCTTCTGTTCTCCAGGACCAAGCAGGAAGTCAGTCCTCACTTATGGGTGTCATCGACGCCGATGAAGCCCCAGCGGAGCATTTCCCCAGCTTTCCATGAAAGCCTTTGGGAATGCTGGCACGCATGCGCGGTTCCCTTCCCGCCTAAAGGTGCCATCTTACCTCAGTCTCTTTTTTTCAGTGAAGCCCATCGGACGTGTGTCCTGTTTTTTCCAGATTAAAGAAGTTTTTTACTTTGCGTTACTTCGCTCTTTTTCGGTTTCAACTTCGGTTCCCCTCCCGCCAGGATCGGTACACCGGTATCGAACCCCTTTTTTTCTTTTTCGGTTTTTGCCCTTCGTGGCTAGGCGTTCGCGCCAAAACTTTTTCCTTTTCCCTGGAAGGCCAGTCTTTTGACCTTGCGGGGGCCCTTTTCTCCCTCATGGCTTCCAGTGGATTTAAAAAGTGTGATCGGTGTAAGAAGATAATGTCTCTCACCGACACACACGATTGCTGCCTTCGGTGCCTTGGCCCGGACCACGACTCTAAATCGTGCGGGCCATGTGGGAAGATGTCTTCCAAGGCCCTCCGAAGTCGTCAGCAGCAAAGTGAAAGGCTTTTCTCGGACTCGGCCTCGGCCTCTGCCCGGGCCCGGACCTCGTCTGAGGCTTCGACATCTCGGGATTCCGATCCCGAGAGGCGTCGGAGTTCCTCGGACAGGGGGTCCCCCGACCGGGACCGTAAGAGGAAGAAGCGGCTCGCGAGGGCAACGTCGGAAGAGGTCCCTGGGCCCTCGAGGTCCAGGTCTAAGACCCTCGACAGTCGTCCCGGGCCCGTGGACCAGGAGAAGCCAACCAAAGTTCCTCGCATCGAACCGGAGTCTGCTGGACACATAAGCCCTGTTGTCCTCGTAGACTCGCCTCCCTGAGTACCGACGTCGGGCCCGGCGCCGCCGGGGCCCGAGTCGGGGGCTGCTGCGTCACCCAAGCTGAGTCTCAGGTTGACAGCCTTGGAGAGCAGAATGTCTGCCTTCATGTGGCAGCAGCGGGCGCTGATGGCCAGCCTGTCTGGCACATCCGCCCCGATCACCGGGACATCGACTTCGAAGTCGACCCCGGAGACCGAGCCGATACTCGAGTCCCTTGCGGCTCGAGGTCGTCCTCGGTCGAGGTCTCCCTCAACCTCCCATTCGGGACCGAGGGTCTCGATGCCGGTGCCCAGAGGCCCCGCAGGGTCGGACCTCGACTCGACATCGGACGAGTCTGCATGGGAGACCGAAGACGAGGAGTCTCCTGACACCTTCAAGACTCGGTGTGTCCCTTCGGACTCACCAGAGTCTGAACCCCGGAGTAGATCCCCTCCGGAGGATACTAGGTTCTCGGAGTTTATCCGGGATATGGCCGCTGCCCTGGCTATCCCGGCTGACCCCGAGGAAGAGCCTCGAGCCGAGGAGCTCGATGCTCTGCAGTACGACTCTCCTCCGAAGGAGGCCTTTACTGTCCCGGTTCCTCCGATGCTGGAACGGCTCCTCTTCCGGATGTGGGAGGCACCGGCCTCGGCGCCGGTTTTGAGCAAGCGAGTCGATTCCATCTATCGGCTCCGCAAGAGTCCTGGCTTCCAAAAAGCACAGCTACCACACCATTCCATGGTTGTGGAATCGGCCATGCATCGTCTGAAGAGTCAGAAGATGCACTCCACGGTGCCTCCTGGTAGGGAGGCCCAAAGCCTTGATGGTGTCGGTAGAAAGTGCTTTCAGGGCTCAATACTAGCTTGCCGTGTCCAGACTTACCAGCTCTACATGGGCATGTATTTGCGGGATCTGGCCAAAGAATTGGCCGGGTTCTCTGCTGGTCTCTCCGGGGAACCCTTGCAGAGTTTTAAGTCCTTGTCTTCGAGGATCTGGGAATGCTCTAAGTTCATGTCCCGCGCCGCCTACGATGGCTTCGAGGCTTCGGCCCGAGTAGCGGCTGCCGGCATCGCGGCTCGATGCCAGGCGTGGCTGCAGTCATCGGACCTTGAGCCATGGGTTCAGGACAAGTTGGTCGATGTCCCTTGCCGAGGTGAAAACCTTTTTGGCAAGCCTGTGGCCGAGAAGGCCGCACAGCTCGAGACTGAGCACCTCACACGGACAAGGCTGTCGAGGAAGACCTCTGCCCCTTCACATAAGAAGAAGGGCCCGGGTAAGAAGCCCTTTTACCCGAGGAAGGGCACTGCCTACAAACAGTACCCACAGTATCAGGCTGCCCAAGCTGCCCCCCAGGGTCAGCAAGCCAAGGGCCGGGGTAATGGCCCCCGTAGGCCGAGTGCCCCCAAGCCTCCGGCCCCCGCTCCCACTCAGCAGGGTGGGGGTTTTTGACTCCTTGAGTACAGCCATAACTCCCTTGCAGACCCAGCCCTGCACAGGAGGCCGCCTAGCCTTGTTCGCCCACCAGTGGCCCTTGATTACTCAGGACAGTTGGGTGCTGGACATAGTCCATCGAGGCTATGCCCTGCATTTTCACCAACTGCCTCCGCCACACTTTCCAGGGGAACCTTTCCGGCCTCCCCTGCATACAGACCTTCTCCTCCAGGAGCTCAGGGGTCTGTTGCTGGACAAGGCGGTGGAGCCTGTGCCTCCCCACTTCAACGTTCATGGTTTTTACTCCAGGTATTTCCTGGTGCCAAAAAGAACCGGTGGTCTTCGACCCATTTTGGATCTCAGAAACCTAAACAAGTTTCTTGTGAAAGAAAAGTTCAAGATGCTTACTCTTGGAACTCTTCTGCCCTACCTCCAGCAGGGAGATTGGCTATGCTCTTTAGATCTAAAAGATGCTTACACTCACATCCTCATTCATCCAGACCACAGAAAGTACCTCAGGTTCATTGTGGGAGGAAACCACTATCAGTACAGGGTACTGCCTTTTGGACTGACCTCCGCTCCCAGGGTCTTTACCAAGTGCCTGGCAGTGGTGGCAGCCTACCTGAGAAATCAGGGTGTCTTTGTGTTTCCATACCTAGACGACTGGCTCATCAGAGGCCAGACTTCCCTAGAAGTTCAGCAGGCCACCAGCAGAACCATAGCACTGCTCCAAAAGGTGGGCTTTGTCATCAACTTCGCAAAGTCCACTTTGCTCCCCTCCCAGAACTTGGAGTTCATAGGAGCAAGGTTGGATTCTCAGCTGGCAAGAGCATTCTTACCGGTGAACCGAGCACAAAGGCTCATGGACCTTGCCAGCAAGTTTCTGCACAGGTCCCTGGTCTCCGCCAGACTCTGTCTCAGGCTTCTGGGCCACATGGCGTCGACAGTACAGGTGACCCCAAATGCCAGGCTCAATATGAGACCTGCCCAGTGGTGCCTTCGGACTCAGTGGTCACAAGCCTCAGGAAGTCTCAGAGACAGAATCAGAGTGTCCCACTGTTTCCTGGCCTCCCTCAACTGGTGGTTACATCCCCCCAATCTGCTGGTGGGGGTGCCCTTTCAGATCCCACCTCATACAGTGGTACTGACCACCGATGCCTCTCTGCAGGGTTGGGGAGCACACTGCCTAGACAAGTGCACCCAGGGCCTGTGGTCTCATTGGGAGGCGTCCCAGCAGATCAATCTACTGGAACTCAGAGCTGTCCGCTTGGCCCTCAAGGTCTTTACTGCTTCCCTGGCACAGCAGTCTGTCTTGATCCAGACAGACAACTAGGTTGCCATGTTCTATGTAAATAAACAGGGAGGAACTGGTTCCCAGCCCCTTTGCCAGGAGGCCCAGAACCTCTGATCCTTTGCCCTGAAACACAACATGCTCCTCAAAGCAGTCTATCTTCCAGGCCAGGAGAATTCCCTGGCCGACAGATTGAGCAGGATTCTGCAACCACACGAGTGGCAGCTGCATCCTCTAGTGGTTCAAAAGATTTTCTTGAGATGGGGGCTTCCCTCCATGGACCTGTTTGCCAGTCCACTGAACAACCAGCTGCCAAGGTTCTGCTCCAGGCAACCGCATCCTCTGAGAGTAGCAGCAGATGCTTTTCTGATTCCCTGGACTCAGGGCCTACTCTATGCGTTTCCTCCCACCCCTCTGTTGGCCCGAACACTGTTCAAGATTCGCCAAGACAGAGCCTCTGTCCTGGTAGCTCCCAGGTGGCCAAGGCAGCCTTGGTTCCCCCTCGTGCTTCAGCTGGCAGTGGATCTGCCTCTGCCTCTGGGATTGCAACCCGACCTTCTCTCTCAGGATCAGGGCTCCTTGCTATATCCCAATCTCAAAGCTCTCAATCTGATGGCATGGAGGCTGCAAGGGTAGTGTTGGCTCCCTGGGGCCTACCTCCCGAGGTTGAGGAGGTTCTCCTAGCCTCCAGGAAACAATCCACTAGGAAGACCTATGCTCTCAAGTGGAAAAGGTTTTCTGTGTGGTGTCAGCTACGTGCTGAGGATCCTTTCTCCTGTACTGTGTCAGTAGTCCTTCAGTACCTGTTGCACTTGTCCAATCAGGGTCTCAAGTCCAACTCTGTTCGGGTCCACCTCTCTGCTTTGGCAGCTCACCAGTCCCTAGTTGAGGGCCATTCCTTGTCTGTGCACCCTTTGGTGTCTAGGTTTCTCAGAGGCTTGCTCCTGCTCAAACCTCCCATACGTCCTCCTGCTCCTGAGTGGGAGCTGAATGTGGTCTTGCAGCAGCTGACTCGCCCACCTTTTGAGTCTATGGCTACCTGCCCTCTACGCTTCATTTCCTGGAAGACTCTTTTTCTGATAGCCCTTACTTCGGCTAGAAGAGTGAGTGAGCTTCAGGCCTTGGTCTGTGATAGGCCTTACACCAGGTTCTATAAAAACAGGGTGGTCCTCAGGACTCACCCTAAGTTCCTTCCTAAGGTTGTCTCCTATTTCCACCTCAACCAGGAGGTGGTTCTTCCTACTTTCTTCCCTAGGCCTCATGCGAGTCAGGCTGAAACAGTCCTCCATACCTTGGACTGTAGGAGGGCCTTATCCTTCTACCTTGAACGTACGCAAGGTCACAGGAAGGCTTCTCAGCTCTTCCTTTCTTTTGACTCCAATAACTTGGGGAGGCCTGTGTCCAAGCGTACCTTGTCCATCTGGGTGGCTGACTGTATCACCTGGGCTTACAAGGCAGCTGACCTTCCTTTGCAGGGTAGGGTCACGGCCCACCGTGTGGGGGCAATGGCTGCATCAGTGGCTTACCTCCGCTCTGTCCCATTGCAAGACATCTGCAGGGCTGCTACTTGGTCTTCAAGCCAGACATTTGCAGCCCACTACTGTCTGGAGAGGGAGTCCCTTAGGGACAGTGCTTTTGGCCAAACAGTACTCCGGAATCTCTTTGAGGTCTAGGCAACTCCTGCCCTCTGGTTGGGCTACCTGTGGAGGGTGTGTCCTTGCAAAGCCTTTCCTGTGTTGCTGAGACTAGAGGGAGTTCTCTTGTTCAGCCTGGGTTCCTGGTAGCCCAGAGCTGGGGAGTCACCCATAAGTGAGGACTGACTTCCTGCTTGATCCTGGAGAAAGAGTAGTTACTCACCTGTAACAGGTGTTCTCCAGGAGCAGCAGGAATCAGTCCTCACTACCCTCCCTCCTCCCCTTGGAGTTGCAGTTGTACATAGTTTAATTTTTACATTTTTGTGTGCTGTTCTTAGCTATGTCATTTGACTGAGGTAAGATGGCACCTTTAGGCGGGAAGGGAACCGCGCATGCGTGCCAGCATTCCCAAAGGCTTTCATGGAAAGCTGGGGAAATGCTCCGCTGGGGCTTCATCGGCGTTGATGACACCCATAAGTGAGGACTGATTCCTGCTGCTCCTGGAGAACACCTGTTACAGGTGAGTAACTACTCTATCTCCAGTCAATAAATGGGTTATGTGCATGTCACCAATATAACCCTAAAATGATGGAAGAAGATGCACATGGCAATAGGCAGAATACCATGGACTCCTTATGAAGACAGACTGCTGTATATCAACCTCAAGAATGACTCAGTAATTAAGCCTTCAGTGAATGGTCTTTTGTCAACTGCTACTATGTGGATGAGTACAAGCAAAGTCTCAGAAGAGATCCCTCATAGTCTGGTAAGAACTGTGTCCATGAAGTCGTCAGCAGTGCCAGAATCCAAAAAGCCCAAGATGGCGGTGAACTGATCTTGCCATTGAATGGTGCTGACAAGAGAGACCTTACCTACATTAAAGGGGAGAGCTGGCTTTCCTTTTCCTAGGTAGATCTCTTTAACCCTATCCAAGTGAAAGTTTGCTCCCTTTTGTTTATTTTGTAGTTTTCAGTCAGATAAACATCCAACATGCCTTACTGCATATCCACAAGAAAGCCACTACCGATCCCCCAACACCATACCCCACTCGCCCCTTCCCCCACAGCCCACCTCTCAGCGCGCTGCAGAAACAGGAACATTAACTTTGTTCCATCTTGATAACCGTAACCTTATTTATTTATTTAAACATTTCTTATATACCGCCCCTTCCATCGATCAGGGGTGTTTTACATTGAACAATTTTCCAGTGTCCTGGTTACAAAGAACATTTCAAACTATAATACAATAAACTATTTACATTCTACAAATATTACTGTATCGTGGCAGATATGTTTAAACTATATACATGCTGTATTTACAACAGAGCAGATTACAGGCAGTTATTTATATTTGGGGGGATGGGTTATTGCTAGTGGTGGGGGGGGGAGGATAGAGGGGAATGCAGATGAGTTGTATTCTGAGAAGAGGAGGGTTTTAAGTAGTTTACAAAAGTCCTGAAGGTCCTTCGTAGATCTGATAGTGTCAGAGAGAGAATTTCATAGAGCAGGGGCAGAATACCTGAAGGCTCTGTTTCTTGTTGCCTTCTTAGTTTCCTTACTGAGGAGGGTAAGGCTAGGAGGTCTTTGGTACATTTTCTTCTGATCCTGATATCGGATTGTGAATGAATCAGGGTGGAAAGGTAGGAGGGAGAGATATTGTTATGTAATTTAAAAGTTGTGACTAGCATTTTGTATCTTACTTTGGAACCTTAACCAAAATAACAGGGACAAAATCCAAAACATCTTCATCTCATTGTCCCCAAAAATTCCTAGAATCCAGCAGTGCAAGCATGATATATTTATAAAATTTTGCCAGAAGTATTTTTTGACCTGAATGTGAGAAAGGATTTCCAAACTCATTCATATTTCTCAATCCCGCCCAGCCGTTGGGCAGTCAAACCAGTCATATGACATACATAGAAACAGAAACATGATGATAGAAAAAGACCACATGGCCTATCTAGTCTGCCCTTCCATATCGACTACTACAATAATCCCTCTTTTCTTTTATTCTGTGTTTGTCCCATTTATTTTTTATTTATTTAACATTTTTATACCGCATTTTCCGAAGTTCAATTGTGGTTTACATTAAACAGAATATTGAATTGTACAGAGTGTGGAATAAGAGATACTGGCCAGGGCCTCCATTCTCAGTTAGAAACCATAAATGAGACAGTTGAACCTGTGTATGATAAGGTCACGTATGTTAGCTTGGAGCCTATCTATGGCAACTTGGATATGGATACAGATAGTGATGAAGAAGATACAGGACTGTGAGAAAAGAGATTGATTACTTGACTTTGATAATATATCTTTAATTGAAATGCAAGGCTAAAACTGCTGCAAAAGAGATATAAATCCCTGCTAATTAGAAGCTTTTTGACTGTATTAAAGTTAAAGTTGACAGTATTGCAACAAAGATTAACAGGAAGCATGTACTCAGCAACGGCTATTGAAGATTAGATACCAGCTTGCTAGCTTCTGCAAATTTTGAGGCAGTTCGTAGTTTCGAAGGTGCCTCCACCTAAGCTTTGAGATAAACAACTAATATTAGCAAATCTTATGAACTTTCTCGGAATTAGGGAACTGTTGGTCATGACCTGTACTGGAAATTAAATAGATTTTAAAGAGGAATTATAAGTATAGTTAATCATCATGCTTTGTAGAAGAATACTAGCGACCCCTTGTGGTATTTTATGTTTATAGTTAATGGTAATATTTTATATGGACTTTGTAGGAATCAGCAGAAAAATAATCTTGTAAGCAGATTTTTCGTCTAACCTGTGATTTTGTAACTGGACTATCGTCACTTGTTTGTCAGATAAATTTTAATCCTGTCAGCTGAAAATACTAAATAAAAGGTGGGACTCTGGAGGAGGATTTCCAAAGGTGGCTGGAGGTGGTATTCTGCTCGTCTAGACGCCTCTTGACTAGAGCTCTAGATTAATGGTATACTGTTGAATTTGTGTGTGATTTTTTTTCCTTCCTGTTAGAAGGGCTGGGTAAGCCTAGAACCCAGGTAATAAATTAGGTGGGTCTACCCCTGCAGAGAAACAACAGCTTGTGACGTGACTCGGATTACCTGAAGGCAAGTACACCTGGTACACTTGAAGCCTACTGCCCTTCAAACAGGTATGAAAATTTCTTTATTTGGCAGGTTTCTGTTGTGTATAATTGAAATGGTAAATAATAATGGTAAAGAGAAAAATAATATCTTGTTAAATGAGTGAGGCGAGAAAGCCCGTAATATAGGACAAAAAAAGGGAAGCCCGAATTATGAAATGAGGAGCAGGTATGGTGATAGCACCCTTGATTATGTTGGCCATTGGCATTCAATGACTGCCTCTAACCCACAGCTTGCAGTTTCCCCTAGGTGGAACGTTTTGTGAGGACAAGCTGCGGTGGTTACAGTATCAGATGGTGCCGAATGATACGGGGCGACCTCATACCAGTGATGAATGGGTCGTGTATGGTTGGTGGCAATCTAAAGCTGCTGAGAAAGCTCAGCATGCCACTGACTCAGTGTTTGAAAAGTTTAAAAATCAAGTGTTTAGGATGGAAGAACAAATTTGCGTTTTAACTAAACAAGCTGAAATGGAGGTTAAGACTAGTAGCCCTATTGGCTCAAAGAATTGTGAACCTTGTGGTGTTCTTTCCGCTCCCCAAGCTTATGAGGAAGATTTTTATGCCTTAGCAGTGTCCTCTAGTCCGGCTGTTCATAGTGCTGTACGTCAAGAACCTAGTACCCCTGCGGTGCAAACCCAGGAACCGCTCATCCATCTGGATGATATGCCTTGTATTGCCACTTCTGTTATATCCCTTGCAAAAAAACCTTCTTTGCTTCCTTTAAGCCCGACAAGCGAGACTGGTGATCCTTAGAGGGCTCCCTCTCCTAGCCCGCCCAGTCTTGTATCTCTGACTTAGGGTGCCACTTCTTTAGACATGCCTAGTGATCCTGTTATTAGCCCCCCCTTCCCTGAAAAGTGGGTAGTCATTCCCCGCACTACTCGGGCTCAGGCAAAAAAGGAACAGGTAAAAAGGGACATTCTAGATCTTGAAAAATTAATAGGGATTGGAGCAAGTCAGCTTGAAGCAGCAGCCGCTGATGACCAGCTACATAACTCACTATTTTGATCAATTATCAGAAAGGGCCAGAAACTTGAAAGAAGTCATTGTCACTACACTTGAGGTACTAAACCTGCAAGTACAACAACATGCGCTTGCTTTATTGTCCTATAGTCCAGATAAAGAAGCCATGACTGCAGTGGCTAAGGGAGCCGAGCACTGGACAAATGGCCCCTTGAGCCCCAAGTGGGCACATCTGCAGCATTTGACTTTAGAGCTTGGGGAGTTCTTAGCTGTAAATAGGGAAGCTAAGGAAGAAAAGGAGCAGAGCAAGAAAAAAGATCTGCTTGCTCCCTTCAGGGCATTTCCTAGAGGGATGGAGGTTTAGTTACTTTAGCTTTTCACTGGTCCCCGGCTTAAATTTTTAACTTAGCCAGATCCTGCCCTGACTCCCCTTAAAAACCTGGCCAATTTATTGATTATTGGCGACAATTAATAACTGTTTATGATCAGGGCCGGCCCGTCCATTGAGCAAGAATGTTTTTTGCACCGGGCCCCGCGTTTCAGGGGACCCCGCACAAAAACATTCTACATCAGCCCAAGTAGATTTAAAAAAAAAAAACAGCTGCCGCTGCCGCCGTGGCAGCAGCAGAATCAAGCGTCCCGCCGCGGAGCCCCCCCTGCCCGGCAGAGCCTCCCTGCAGCATCAGCTCCCGTCCCAAAGCGCGGGCTTTCAGAGCCGCGAAGGGAGAGCTTCTCTGACCTCTCGCGGCTCTGTTAAGCCCGCCGGGGCTGATGGGAAATCCCATCAGCCCCAGCAGGACTGGTAATGGGCTATGGGGGGGCTAAGCCTGGAAATGGGCTGATGAGGGGGGTTACGACTGGTAATGGGCTGATGGGGGGCTAAGACTGGAAAATGGGCTGATGGGGAGCTAGGAATGGAAATGGGCTAATGGGAGGGTTAGGACGTAATGGGCTATGGGGGTGCTAAGACTGAAAATGGGCTGATGGGGGGGGGTAGGACTAGTAATGGGCTATGGGGGGGTCTAGGACTGGAAATGGGCTGATGGGGGGTTAGGACTGGTAATGGGCTGTGGGGGGCTAAGACTGGAAATGGGCTGATGGGGGAGTTAGGACTGGAAGTGGGCTGATGTGGGGTTAGGACTGGTAATGGGCTATGGAGGGCCTGAAAATGGGGTGATGTGGGTTAGGACTGGAAGTGGGCTGATAGAGGGCTTAGGACTGGTAATGGGTTATGGGAGGGCTTAGGACTGGTAATGGGCTATGGGGGGCTAGGGCTGGTAATGGGCTGGGGGGGGGGGTTGCTAGGACTGGAAATGGGCTGAGTGGAAGGAGGGCTTGAACTGCAAATAGTTGATGGGGAGGGGGGCTTGGAATGGAAATGGGCTGAGTGGAAGGGGGGCTTGAACTACAAATAGTTGATGGGGAAGGGGGCTTGGAATGGAAATGGGCTGTGAGGGGAGGGAGCTAGGACTAGAAATGGGTTGAGTGGGGGGGGGGCTAGGACAGGAAATGGGCTGATGGAGGGGCTAGGATAGGAATAGAAGTGGGCTGTTGGGGGTGCTAAGATTTGAAATGGGCTGTGGTGAGGGCTTGGATTGAAATGGACTCATGGAGGGGCTAGAACTGGAAGTAGGCTCATGGGGGGGCTTGTATTGGAAATGGGCTGAGTGGAGAGAAGCTAGGATTTGACATGGGCTGATGGTGGGGCTAGGAAAGGACAAGAAATGGGCTGATGTGGGTCTGGGTTTGGAAATGAGCTGATGGAGGGACTCGGATAGGACTGGAAATGGATGGGGGAGCTAGGACTGGAAATGGGCTGATGGTTGGGCTAGGATAGGATTGGAAATGGGCTTATGGGGGGCTAGGATTGGAAATGGGCTGATGTGGGGACTAGAAGGGAGCGGATGCTGGGTGGGGCTGGAACTAGAAGGGAGCTGATGTTGCAGGAGGATTAGAATGGGATGGAGCTGGGAGAGTGAAATGGAGAGGGAAAAAATATTTTGTGTGGGAGGGAAGACAAATCTACAATTGGCCGGATATTGGGAGAGTAAGTGGGGATTGAGGATGGAGGGGTAAAATTTGAGTGGATGAAATAGGAATGAGGAAAGAGCAAAAGGAGAAAGATTAGTATGTTAAAGCAGATGTAGAGAGAGAATGGAAAAAAACTAGAAGAGAGAATGGACAAAAGGACAGCAGACGATGGAGAGTTACCAGAAGACATGAAGAAACCAGAAGAAAGTGACTGGAGCAATTGCAACTGAAAAAATGCACAAAAGGTAGAAAAATATCTCTTTATTTTGAATTTATTAACTGGAATATGTCAGCTCTGGGAAATGTGCATCATTAACGTCTGCGCTTTGTATAGTACAAGAGGAAATTAATTTATAGTTTTATTTCTACAGTGTTGTTGTACATTCCAAGTTTGGCTTTTGTGGTTCCCAGTTGAATTATTGTCTTCCTGTTTCTAAATTATGATTCCTTGTTTGGTGATGGTCTATGTTCTGCATGTGTAACTGAGCTGAGGTATTCTATTTATGTAATTCCTATTTGATATTGTTCTCTTTCCCCAGTAGGTCATGTATTGTTATTCTCTGAAATGTATTGGTTTAATATTTGCAGTGTTTCGTTTTGATAGGTAGGGTGTGGTGCTTTGTGAGTCCTGGTAATGCTGTTATGATACGGCGGGTTTGCTATGGGTTCTAAATGGGCAGTGTTTGTAGTAGTTCCTAATGTGCCTGGCAGTTGGCACTGGATTATAGTAATGTAGAAATCTTTTAGTCTTTCTTTATCCATACACTCATTAAGAGGCATGTTTACTAAAAGTTAGTGTATGGTAACATTATGCAAATATTTATGCAAATAAGGTCTCTTATGCAAATGAGGCCCCACACCCCCCTTGGGCCGCCCCTGTTTATGATCCTTCTTGGGTAGATTTACAGAACTTGTTAAAATCAGTTTTTTTAAACCCTATAGATTTACGAGCGGTCACACACCCACAGTTGCTTGACAATGCTGGCTGGGTGTGGCCTGCCACAAACCCCGTCATTGATGCTATCTAAATGCCATCTTTCCGGGAACACTGTAATAATCTTTTAAAATCTATTGAACAAAAATGTACACCTGTAAAAGATTTGTCCATGCTAATTGACCTAAGGCAGTGTAGAGATGAAACGGTTGCCCTATTTCATACTCGGTGTTGCCTAGCCTTCCGGGATTTTTCCCCCCCGAATTATGATTTAGATGGGTTTGCTTCAATTTTTGTTAATGGATTGCAGCCAGAAATAAAAATTATTCTTGAAAATGCTTTGCTTAGATGGTCTACTAAATCAGCGCAAGAAATCCTGGAAGCTGCTTTGTATGTAGAGAAACGGATCCAGAAGCAGAAGGACGACGACAAAGGTAAAGTTGAAAAGCAGCGCCAAAAACTGTTGAATTTCCAAGTAGCAAGCTATGAATCAAACTATAGAGGGAGGGGAAGGGGAAGGAGTGGTAGGGGTGGCGTTCCTTTCAGAGACCGAGGCCGTTGTAATGGGGGATATTCAGACATAAATCGCACTTGTTTTAGGTGCGGCCAGCTCGGACATATGGTAAAAGATTGCACTGTGCCTAGAGAAGATCTCTATCAATCTGAGATAGTGCCCAGGACCGATCACTATCAACCTGACATGCACCATGGTACCCTGCAAGCCCACTACCCCGCCTTCGCCCCCAACCAGCCCTCTGTTATGACTCAGTATAATGCGGAGGAAATGGACTTTGACTATGGGACTGATTGACTAGGCTTGGTTGTGCGTCCCAATACTCAGAGAGAAATATTTTCTACTATCATGGGACATGAATTACTTTTTTTGTTGGACATGGGGGCCGCTAACTCTGCAATAGCCCTCTCCCAATTACCTTATCCCCTGCTTGATGCACTTGCCACTGCCCCTAGGGTCCCTTGAGAGGGAATCGAGGGATAAACTATTATGCATCAAAAATTGACTGATGTGCCACTTTTGGTAAGTGGGAAATTGTATCACACTGACTTTTTGGTGGGCCCTACCCTTCCTGTGAATTTGTTGGGGCAAGATTTTCTTTCCAGAAATAAAAATTAGTTGGGAAACTGGCACTTTGACTTGTACCCTGTGCCCTTTGCAAACTCCACCTGTACCAGCCATCTCGACTCTGCTGAGCCCTCTGGACACCCTTCCCTCCACATTATGGGCCGTACCAGGTAACGACGTTGGACATCTTAACATCTCACCCGTGAAGATCGAAGTGAAACCTGGAGCTCCTCTACCTTATGTGCGACAATATCCTTTGCCTGCTGCTTCTATAGAAGGCATATGAACTGTAATTGTCAACTTATTGGCTCAGGGCATGCTGGTACCAACATCATCCCCCTGTAATACCCCAATCCTGCCTGTGTTGAAGTCTGTTGGTAAGTCCTACCGATTTGTGCAAGATTTACATGCCATAAACCAAATTGTCCTGCCAATTTTTCCCCTTGTACCCAACCCTCATGATATTTGGACACGCATCCCCTCTGGCTCCACCCACTTTTCTGTCATAGATTTAAGCTCCACCTACTTTTCCATTCCAATAAAGGCGGAGTCAAGATTTTTATTTGCATTTACATTTGAACGACGCCAGTATACGTGGACTACACTCTCCCAGGGGTACACCGAAAGTCCTGCCTATTTTTCACAGGCACTTAAAGCTGCTTTATAGGACTTGGCATTGGATAAATCTACCCTGATTATGTATGTAGATGATCTGCTTATTTGCTCTCCTAACTATGATGCTTTTATTGCTGATACAAAGGTGACCCTGATTCATATCTCTCGTTTAGGTTTAAAAGTTTAATGCTTAACTACTTAAGACACATAGGAATATACTCTACAGTTCACAAATGGTTCACCTCTTATCTGAGCAATAGAACGCAAAATGTTAGAATAAGCAATCAAACTTCTGAATCATATAAATTTGAAACAGGATTACCACAAGGCTCAGCGCTTTCAGCTCTACTATTTAATATATACATAAAACCAGTTTGCAATATCTTTAAGAAATATGGTGTACTCTATCATCTATATGCAGATGATATTATGATGTACATCCCATTCACTATCCCTAACATACCGTTGCAACTCCTTTCGGATTGTTTTAATGAAATAACATTATGGCTAAATGCCCACAATCTCCTAATAAACCATTCAAAAACTGAAGTGCTAATAGTCACCAAAAACCAAGATTATACCCCACCAACACATATAACACTTCAAAACCAAGAAATTAAAATAAAGAATGAAGTGAGATACTTAGGAGTCATTTTAGACAAACATCTCACTCTAGATACCCATATCAGAAATACCACAAAGAAAATTTACTACAAACTTAAAATACTTAAACAACTTAGACCTCTTGTTTACATACATGATTTTATCAGTATAATCCAAGCCACTATAACCCCCCACTTTGATTTTGCGAACCTTATATTATTAGGTACATCAAAACAAAACATCAAAGACTGCAACTCGCACAAAACTCAGCAGCTAGGATAATAACAAAAACACACTCTCATCAACATATAACACCAATTCTAGCATCCCTTCACTGGCTTCCAATTCAAAACCGAATAACATATAAAACACTAATAACAGTATTTAAATCACTATTTGATTTGACACCATCTACTTTAAGTAAGCACCTGTTCAATTGTCATTATACCAGATGAAAATCCAAAAGGACAAAAGAAATTGAATTGCAGTATGTACAAATGTAAATATATGGTGGTTAGTGCCTGTGTAAATGTATGATAATAGCTAAGGTCTTTATATGGACCCGCATATGTGTGCTGTGTATCCCCCCCCTGCTCTCTCTATCTAATCCCCAAATAATTCTGTCTGTAATTTATGACAAATCCCGTAATTGTAATCAAACCGCTTCTGATCGCTGGAAGGAGCGGTATATAAGTCCTTACTAAATAAATAAATAAAAATAAACTTAATTACCAAAGAACATCCAAAACCTACTCAAAGAAAAAATCAACTAAACAAACTTAAAACCCCCATAGATTTCATAAAAACAAATAAATCAACAAACAACAGAGCGTTCTCACATGCAGCCCCAACAGCCTGGAATTCCCTCCCTGTTGAACTAAGAATATTAACAGAGATTAATGAATTCCGAAAAAAACTGAAAACACACCTCTTTACAATGCACTACAACACTATAGAACAGCCATCAAAAGAATTAGACAAAGGCTAAACAGTTTTATCTACATCTCACTATAACAGAAAAGAAAACCTGCCCTATCTGCATCTGTACTACTCATAATGATTATATCCCACATAACTTGTATATGTATTTAATAATATAATGTTAATGTACATAATGTATATAGTGTTGCACTGTTCAGTGCTATCTGTTCAACATTTCTGTTTACTGTACATTGGTTATAGTTATATGACGTTATATGTAAAACAAATCCATGATTTGTTGCCTGTTGTTATTTGTGAACCGCAGCAGATCTTAGGAAGCTGCGGTATATAAGAGATTGTTAAATAAATAAATAAATAAAAGTTAACCAGTCTAAATTGCAATTTGCCTTGACTCAGGTGGTATTTTTGGGGGTATGTCTTTCCTCTACTGGCCGTTTCTATAACTCCCCAACGGATTGGTCCTAATATGTCTCTGTCCTTTCCTGCCACTGTTCCCTATGTATGTCATTTTCTTGGGCTTTTGGTTTTCTGCCGCCAGTGGATTCCTGACTTTGCCACACTTGCAGCTCCGCTGTATGCCCTCTTAGGCCGTGATGCGCCGAAAGGTATTGTCATTCCTACCAAGGCACAACATACAGCTTTCTGCGCTTTGCGCCAGGCTTTGCTGACTGCTCCCTGTCTTTCTTTCCCAGATTATGCTTTGCCTTTTCACCTCTACGTTGCTACTTCTACAAGGGTTGCTGTTTGTGTACTAGCCCAGCGTTTTCCCACCGGCCTCAAACCACTGGGCTATTTTTCCCAAGCCTTTGATCCTGTCGTTTCTGGCATGTCACCCTGTTTTCAATCTTTAGCTGCTGTGGTGTTTGCTATAGAGACCACAGACTTCCTTGTTCTCCAGCACAATCTGCATATCTATACTTCTTATTCTGTTGCTCGTCTTTTGCATTTAGCTAAAACACAACCCCTTTCAAGCTCTCATTTACTTCTGTTTGATTTAACTATTTCTCAGGCACACATCACTTTACATGAGGAAGCACTTTTATAACCAGCGCAAATTTTAGCCTCCCTAGATCCCCTGCTGTCTTTGTCTGACCCAGACGGGAGCCATGATTGTCTTTCTAGTGTTGTCACATATTCAAAGGCTAGACCTGACCTTTCCTCTGTTCCTTTGTCTGGTCCTGATTGGGTCCTGTTTACGGATGGGTCAGCCTTCTGAAATGAACAAGGTGAATTACTTGTTGGTTATGCTGTTACTACTGTAAATGCTGTAATTGAGTCTGCCGCTCTGCCCTTTGCTAGTGCACAGCTGGCTGAAATTTTTGCTCTCACTGGTGCTTTAGAACTGTCGGTACATCTAGTTGTGAATGTCTATACTGATAGTGCATACGCACTAGGAGTTTTATGGGATTTTGGAAATATTTGGGCGCAGCGTGGCTTTCTAACAGCCACTCACAAGCCAATTAAACATGCACATTATATTGAACGCTTATTAGCTGCAGCTCTTAAGTCAGCTCAGGTGGCTGTCTTAAAATGTAAAGGCCATGATTCTGTCAGTACCTTTGTGTCACAAGGCAATCAATTTGTGGACCATGCCGCCAAATCTGCTGCTACAGGACCGTCTGCTCCATCACATTTACTGTTGACTCTTTCTTCACCTGCCTCCTCCTTGTCAGTGGACCTCATGCGCTCCCATCAGGACTCTGCGGATTTCTCTGAGCAGCAGGACTGGTTATCCTGGGGAGCATCACCTGACGGTATGGGACTATGGAAAAAAGACAAACTGTTTATTTGTCCTCAGTCTTTGTTATATCCTGTTGACTTATTTTTACCTCATAAATTTCACTTGAGTGTATCTGCTATGATTAATACTTTCACTCTATTGTGGTACAGCCCTGCATTTCCTCCCGTTGCTCATGCTGTGTATATTTCTTGTCTCCCTTGTCTCCAAGCAGGTAGATCTGGGTGCACCCTTCATACATCACCTCCGGCATCTTTGCCCAGGCCTCGAGGACCTTTCTTATTCCTGCAAATGGATTTTACTGATCTGCCTTGTGCCAAGGGGGGGAGGAAACATCTTTTGGTTTTCACCTGCTTATATTCAGGATGGCCTGAGGCCTATCCTACTAATTTATTATCTGCAGCTACAGTTCTTAAATGTTTGCTTACTCAGTTTATCCCTTTGTGGGGTGTGCCCCTCGTTCTGTTTTCAGATCAAGGCCCGGCATTTATGGCAGAGGTTTGGAAGGGCATAACCGAGTTTTTCGGCCTTCACCAACAGCTTCACCCTCTGTATCGTCCGCAAAGCTCTGGCCAAGTGGAACGGATGAACCGGACATTGAAAGCACTTCTCCGTTCCATAACTCATGATTGGAGTCGAGATTGGGTGGAGGCTCTGCCATTTGCCTTGTTTTCGATCCGTAACTCACCTCAGAGAACCCGTAAAGGCCTTACTCCTTATGAAATTGTAACCGGATGTCCTGCTACCACTCCAGCCCATATGACAGTACCGCC
Source organism: Ichthyophis bannanicus (assembly GCA_033557465.1). Lineage (NCBI taxonomy): Eukaryota > Metazoa > Chordata > Amphibia > Gymnophiona > Ichthyophiidae > Ichthyophis > Ichthyophis bannanicus. Next base: position 215,590,052 of record CM066037.1, read on the forward strand.
AGATCAAATACTTGATCCACAATTACTGCGCAGCGATCTGCTATCCTATTGTAAGTATTTGTACCAAACTTTGGTGTCTCCTTCCTTTTTGCAGCTTAACAGGCATGGTGCTCAGGCATCGCAACTTCCTCCGGATATAGGACCAGGAGATTGGGTACTCATCAAGGATCCGGTGCCGAAATCTGCTCAAGCAGAAAGGTTCCTGGGACCATTCCAAGTCTTGTTGGTGGGATACTCCGCATTGAAAGTAAAAAGAAAGAAAACTTGGATACATTTGGATCAGTGCAAGAGAGCACTGTCACCCGGATGAGGCGAATTCTCTGTTTAAAGCCAGAGCGGGAGGACTTTGAAATTGAACTTGATTCGCTTCCGCCAATTTTGGCACCACCCAATTCAGAAAGTGGGTGTGAAGTTATTGGACAAATACAGCCCACCTCGGACTTGACCATAGAACATTGTATGACATGTATACGCTCAGTGGCTATAGGGTTGATACTGTGCTTGTTTATCTGGTATGTGGGGTTTCGATACTAGGAATAGGAAGCGCTCCTTTGAATACAGCACTTGTTGATCAGATTCTAGGGAATCCTGCATCTGATCAGCTGGGTAAAGAATTAGCCCAACTCTCTGAGAACCCTTCCAAAACGGACCTTCAGGCAACAGCAGAGGCCATAGCTCCCACAGGGCTCTCTGAAGTTCATGATCCTAAGGTTCCTATGTATGATCCGCATGCTCCCTGGGCGAGGCACGGTGACTTTTATAATGTGTTTCATTCTCACATCTACTCCTTGATTCAGCGCTTCAATGTTTCTAGTTGCGCTGTGTGTTTGCCACATCCCGCAGCTACTCAATTTGGTTTCTTACCATGACCGCGGCCCATATCTCTGCAGGAATTAAAGGAGTTGTCTGTGAATGAAACCTTGTTTAATCTTACTTTGACTTGGCCTCTGGAAGCGACCCCCGCTCCCAGGTTTATCAGTCCCCAGCCATCAGCCATCCCTCCTATTTGTTTCCAGCGCGAGGGCACTCGACCTGTAGGTGAGACCCCTCTATCAAATTGCCAGACTATCATGATTAATAATCACGTTCATTTGGCAATGCATAAACCTTCAGTAAGCTCTGCCCAAGCTCATTCAAATCTGAGGGTTGTTAACTCTCTACCCCCTGGATTACAAGCCCTTATCAAACAATACGGGCTACAGCATTACGATCATGATGGACTCCCAATGACCAGAAGACATTATGTGAGAAATGAGAACGGCACATATCCATACTATAATCAATATATATATCCCTATCTAGAGTAACACAAGGAGCAAGAGACGTGTGAAGGTCACAGGAGCATTTATTTGAAGAACCCCAACGTGTTTCGGCAACGCCTTCCTCGGGGGGTATGCAGCTTATAAAATAAAATAAAATCAACAATGTATATATATAACATCTATACAATCAAAACAATATATAAAAATATATATTAAAAAACCCTATTATACACTCAAAACTGAAACATGAATACAAATATAAACAAACCATAAGAAATAAACAAAACGCAAGGCAGCAAGGAAACAAAGACACATAAATCTTAAATATAGGATACTTGAACAAAACTATTAGAAATTTTAGAAGGACAGTGAGATAAAGCCATTTAATTGTATTATCACAAGGTAATACTCACTAGAACACCCTATGGTGTAATTCACGTGTCGATTAGTCTTAGGCACTATACTCTAACTACAGAATCAATAACAAAACAGGGTTGTGATCTCATATAGTGCGTTGCAAATAAATATTCTACAGTCTTCAAATTGCAGACAAACTAGCATAGAATAAAAGATTCATTCTTTTTAAAAAGATTTGTGTTTTTTTAAAAAAGGACAGTTGAATACGTTAAAAAATATATAAATGCTATACTACAATAAGAACATAAGATATGCCATACTGGGTCAGTCCAAGGTCCATCAAGCCCAGTATCCTGTTTCCAACAGTAGCCAATCTAGGTCATACGTACCTAGCAGTTTCCCCAAAAGACACAAGTTCCGCAATGCTTGTACTGGGTCAAGCATTGATATCCTGGGTCCCTTCTTAATAATGGTTTATGGACCTTTCCTCCAGGAACTTGTCCAAACCTTTTTTAAACCCAGCTATACTAACAGCCTTTACTACATCCTCCGGTAACAAATTCCAGAGTTTGATTACACGTTGAGTGAAAAAATATTTTCTTTTATTAGTCTTAAATAGTTTACCCTGTAGCTTCATTGCATGTCCCCTAGTCTTTCTATATTCTGATAACGTAAACAAATCGATCTACGTTTACCCGTTCCACTCCGTTCATTAATTTATAGACTTCTATCATATCTCCCCTCAGCCGTCTCTTTTCCAGGTTAAAGAGCCCTAACCTTTTTAGCCTTTCTTCATAGGAGTAACCTTCCATCCCCTTTACCATTTTGGTGGCTCTTCTCTGAACCTTTTCTAATAACTCTATATACTTTTTAAGATACGGCGACCAGAATTGCACACAATATTCAAGGTGCGGTCTCACCATGGAACGATATAGAGGCATTATAATATCTTTTGTTTTATTTTCCATTCCTTTCCTTATGATACCTAGCATTCTATTTGCTCTCTTGGCTGCCACTGCACACTGGGCCGAGGGTTTTAACATGTTATCCACAATGACGCCTAAATCATTTTCCTCGGTGGTGGTTCCTAATGTGGAACCTTGCATTGTATAACCATAGTTTGGGTTGTTCTTCCCTAGGTGCATAACTTTGCACTTGTCCACATTAAATTTCATCTGCCATTTTGATGCCCAGTCTTCTAATTTATCAAGATCCTCTTGCAATTTTCCACAATCCTCTTGGGTTTTAACAACTTTAAATAGTTTTGTGTCATCTGCAAATTTGATAACCTCACTCGTGTTTCCACTTTCCAGGTCATTTATGAATATGTCAAAAAGCAGCGGACCCAGCACAGATCCCTGGGGTACACCACTATTCACCTTTCTCCATTCGGAAAATTGTCCATTTAGCCCAACCCTCTGCTTTCTATCTCTTAACCAGTTCTTGATCCACAGTAGTACACTGCCTCCTATCCCATGACTCTTTAGTTTTGCCAAAAGTCTCTGATGAGGGACCTTGTCAAAGGCTTTCTGAAAGTCCAGATACACTATATCAACTGACTCACCTTTGTCCACCTGTTTATTCTCACTTTCAAAAAAACATAACAGATTAGTAAGACAAGATCTTCCTTGTCTAAAGCCATGTTGGCTGTCTCCCATTAGGCCATGACTATCTACATGCTGAGTAATTTTATTCTTTATGATGGTTTCTACTATTTTTCCCGGTACTGACGTGAGGCTCACCGGTCTGTAGTTTCCCGGATCACCCCTGGAACCCTTTTTAAAAATTGGTGTTACATTGGCGATCCTCCAATCTTCAGGAATTAGAGATGATTTTAATGATAGTTCACAGATTACTAATAGCAGGTCTCATATTTCAGTTCTTTCAACACCCTTGGATGTATACCATCCGGCCCAGGTGATTTGCTACTCTTCAGTTTATCTAATAGTTGTAATACATCTTCCCGATGTATCGATATTTCCTTCAATTCTTCCGCACCTTTAAATACCACTTCAGTCATGGGTAACATCCCTACATCTTCCTCAGTAAAGACTGAAGCAAAGAATTCATTCAGTCTCTCCGCTATCACCTTGTCGCCTCTTAGTGCCCCTTTAACTCCTCTATCATCTAATGGACCAACTGTCTCTCTCACAGGTTCTTTGCTGCGAATGTACTTGAAAAAATCTTTATTTCGCGTTTTTGCTTCCACAGCAAGCTTCTTCTCAAATTCTCTCTTTGCCTGCTTTATCAATGCCTTGCATTTGATTTGCCAGTGCTTCTGCTGTTTCCAGGTTTCGTCGTTTGGCTCTTTTTTCCATTTCCTGAAAGATGCTTTATTGGCAACAACAGCCTCTCTGACCTCACCTTTAAAACATGCTGGCAGTTTTTTGGACTTCCTTCCACTTTTCTTAAAGCGTGGAATACAGCTGGTCTGGGCTGCCAAGATAGTCTTTTTCAACAACACTCAAGCTTGATGTAAGTCTTTAACCTTCACAACTGCTCCTTTTAGTTTTTTCTTAACTATTTTCCTCATTTTATCATAGTCTCCCTTTCGAAAGTTAAAAGGTAGTACTGTGGATTTCCATACTATCCCTCCTCCACTAATTAAATCAAAGGCGATCATGCTATGATCACTATTGCCAAGTGTCCCCAACACCCTTATCTCTTGCACTAGATCTGGTGTTCCACTAAGGACGAGGTCTAATATGGCTTCCCCTCTGGTCGGTTCATGAACCAGCTGCTCCAAGAAGCAGTCATTTATGTCATCTAGGAACTTTATCTCCCTAGCATGTCCTGCCGTGACACTGACCCAGTCGATACCGGGGTAATTGAAATCACCCATTATTATTACTGCGCTGTAACTTTTGTTAGCTTCCTTGATTTTTTTGAGCATTTCATCATCCATTTGTTCATTCTGGCCCGGTGGTCGATAGTACACCCCCACTGCCATCGCCTTCCCCTTTTTACATGGAATTTCAATCCATAGAGATTCTACAGCAAAATTTGTTTCCTGCAAAACTTTAATCCTTTCTGACTCAATGCCCTCTCTAACATAGAGCGCAACCCCTCCACAAATTTGATCAGCTCTATCATTACGATATAGTTTGTACCCAGGTATCACAGTGTCCCACTGGTTGTCCTCCTTCCACCATGTCTCTGATATTCCAATCATATCTAACCTCTCATATAGTGCTATATATTCTAACTCTCCCATCTTATTTTTTAGACTTCTAGTATTTGCATACAAGCATTTTAGAGACTGTATTTTATTCATATTAATTTGGCTATTGGTAGACATTGGTAATTTGGGATCTTTAAGCTCTGTCTGCTCCATACTTGAGGGCATTTGGGCTACTTTGCTCTTTTTTGGAACCTCTCTGCTTTTGGTAGTATCCTTCAAGGATACATTCTTCCGAACCATCTGCTCTTGTCCAATCAATAAGCTAAAACCTCAAAAATATCAAATGACTACCACTGATCTCTCAAAATGAAGAAAGTCAATTCTGAATTCTGGGTTTCGTACCTGTTTAATAAAAGGGATTTCATACCTGTTTCGTACCTGTTTAATAAAAGAGATTTCCCGACGCGGAGGGGAAAGGCTTCTATCCTTCCTGCTCTTGCCGGGGGATCCCGACATAAAAAAGATTCTATAAGGGTTTATATGTTCATAGAACTCAATGGTGTATTTCAATGACTTTCTTCATTTTGAATGATACTACAATATGTAACATATTAAAAAAAGCTAGATACTATACTATGATGTATAATATTAAAAAGGACTGAAATAGAGATGGATACCACCAATATCATTTAAGTGTATGAAAATTATATCTGCATATCATTATGGGATGAGCCCTTTAAACTAATGTTATGAAACAACTAAGGGATATGTTTACTAAACGACGATAACGTAGCAGTGGCGCAATCATTGCATGATTTATTTATTTATTTATTTATTTATTTATTTATTTAACAATCTCTTATATACCGCAGCTTCCTAAGATCAGCTGCGGTTCACAAATAACAACAGGCAACAAATCATGGATTTGTTTTACATACGTAACGTTATTATGCGATAAATGAACGTCATCGTGCAATAACGTGCCGTATCGCCTGACAACGTCCCTGGTGGCGCTAAGGCACAGAAAAGGTGGATTAAGGCTCCCCAGAGGGTGGGGAGAAGGGGTCAATGGGCGGGGGGTGGGGGTTGGGCAGGGAGAGGCTCCAGGCACACTAGCGCCGTGACATGAAGGTCCAAAAAATAGCGCGAGTGAAAACCTGGCGTTAGAGGCAAAAGTGAAGGAGAGAGAGAAACCATTTCAGTCAGCAATGTACAGCAAAGGCAGGGAGACCAAGAACAGCGATAGTAGTGATACGTGTGCTGCACCTTGAGATAGTGCCCAAGTACAAAAGGGCACTATGGTGTGGCTGCACATGGGGTACAGGGGACTGCAGGCATGACATGCAGTGGGGCAGCTGGGGCATAGGGAAGGCTAGGCAGATGCCTAGCTGACACATAGAAAAACAAAAACGCAATATCAGTAACTGATCAAGGTCAAACATGCCCACGAGTGTCTGTGTCCCACAGTGTCCCAGGGGACAGTACCTAGCAAATACCCCAAAGGGCACAGAACATTGGCAGGCGGTGCCGGGGGGAAGCATGGATGTCCATGCAGGCACCCCTACCCCAGATTACACACCATAGGCAGCTGCCTACTGGCACACTGGATGGCCTGGGACTGCGCACCACCAGCACCACTGGCATAAGGGCATGTCAGCATGGTGGCGGAGGGGTGCCCGTGGTGGTGGGGGCAGTGGCATCTGCCCACAGCAGACCAAGGCCAAGCCCTGTCTAGGTGGGTGCTGTGCACTGCAAAAGACAAGGTCTGTCTGCCGAACAGTAATGGTATACCCAGGGAATGACCTGCCTCTGTGGCAACAGTTTGGTGCAGCACACCCAGCCAGTGCATTCAGGGGCAGAAGGTCACAGGTTCAAGTCCCAGCTGTGGCTCCTGCAGACCATGTCCCTATATATTACCCAGTCCTAAATCGTGGTAATAAAGAAGGAACCTTTTTGCAGATAAAATAAACATGCCATAAACGCCTATATTCTACCCTACAGAACAAGTGCATAGACATGTGCAGTCCCTAGAGCAGAGGTTCCCAACTGCAGTCCCGGAGGGCCAAACACCATTCGGGTTTCATGCTGTCCCTAAGAAATATGCTTGAGATGCATTTGTATGTACCGCCCCCATTGTATGCAAATGTATCCCCTGCATATACATTAGGGACAGTATGAAAACCTGAATCGTGGTGGGCCCACCAGGACCGGAGTTGGGAAAGTCTGCCCCAGAGCATCGGCCAGCTCCCCTATCCAAAGCCTCATGGAGGGCCAGGCTGTTGGGCCCTGCGCAGAGCAGCATCTACTAATACTAGAATCAGCATACCTTAGCAATGCCGTCATAAACCTTGAAACACGTTCCACATATATCAAGCGGTTGCTATGATTAATGTCAGATAACAAGTCCAAAATGAAACACAATATGTTAACAGAGATCCATCAGAGCAACCTGTCTGATATCTGTGGAGTGTGTCTCGGTTTATGTCTCTGACAGTGTTTACCACCCCGGAGAGTGACCCCAACAGTATTGAGTACCATAGCAATGCCTGCGCTGTGACCAGGACTGGTGTGGCAGCCAGGGCTGCCAACCACATCTATATTTGCACAATGCTGAAGTAGGTGTGGGAGTGTGTGTATGTCTATCCAGTGTTTTGTGGCTGGCCACACCTTGAGGAACCCACAATGCTTGCACTGTTTCCAGTGTTAGCCTGCCAATGTGCATAATGAGGAGCAAGGTACTGTGGGTATGGGCCGGACAGGGCAGCCTGGGCAGGATGCATCTGCACAGGGCATAGGGCAATGGCTGGGACATTGTAATGGCCGACCACCACCTGCAGGGACAGGGTGACCACAGCATGTCATGCTGGGGGGGTCACTCTCACCCTAACTGAGTAGTGACCATGGCATGGCTAGGTCCCCACATAGTGCCATACAGTGTTTCTCAAGTGATATCTGGGAGTTTCCCTGGTTGGGGCCCAATCACTGACATACCACCTCTGGGTGCACACAGTTTCACCAGGAACATGCACTATGTACTAACTAGCAGACTGTCTGCAGCTAGCGTGTGTATGGCTGGAGCACCTTGCAGGGTGAAAACTGACAGTGCTCTCTGCTGGTGAATGTCAGATGGTGGTGGGGTGCATCTAAGCATTTACAGGCCTACTGCCTGTCTGCCAGTGCGATACAAACAGATCTGCATTGACTGCCTATGGGGTGCCCCCTTCCCCTGCAGGACCGGGGTAGCTGGTTCCACAGCCCTACATCATGTTCCTCCACTGCTGCCATTGCGAAGATGTAGAGTGTGGGTCTGTTGGTGGCAGACCCTGGCCCCGAGAGGGTGGGTTGGTATGCGTTGCCCCCTAATCCGCATGTGGGTCCAGACACCCCCTGCCCTATAGGGCGCAGTAGGTGATGGCAATGAGGTGAGGGTGTTTCTGCTGGAAGCAAAGATTGTAGAGATGTGTCAGACTGTTACATGCAGCAAAAGAGATTGCCTCAGACAGCCATATCAAATGAGGCCCCTGAGGGATCGAACTCATGACCTCTGGCTTGTTGGTCATCATATTAACCAGTAGGCTACAGCTCTATACACCTTCTCACAGCGCTGCCATGAAGTTAAGGCTACTGTGCGTACACAGCCAACACACCTCCTATTGGGCGATACACAGTGCATGCTACGTGGACGCCGGCACGCCCACCACCTTATATGGCATTGCTCACATTATCGCTGGGAGTTTCGCCGGTAACATGAAGACGGTGTAGTACACAGACCCCATAGCAAATATCAGTGTGTCCACCAAAAATAAACCCTCACCTCAGCTGGAAAACCTAAAGTACCCTGTAAAGTGCCTTAGCTGTGGGTATACCCGATCACGGTAAGCACAGCTGACATTTACTGGGTTGACCTGCAGTTGCTGTGTAGTCAGCCCATGCTATGAGAAAAGGCATAACATACTGGTTAATACGATGCCCTCAGAGTCACTGCTTATGGGTTTGAATCCCCACTGCACCAACAGCAAGATGAGTGTTAGTAATAGTCAAACACATCTCTACAATCAGTAATACAAGCCTAATACACTATAACCTGTGTCCCGTGCCTCTAAGGAGAGGCGTGGCATTGCGTTGGTTAAAGCGCATCATAAGGCGCCTAAAGCTAAGGCGCACCAGATGTGGTCCAGGCCAAATGGCGTAAGTCATGCAATGTTGTAAACTAAAGCCAGCCACCGTGTCCGCCAATCTCTGTATCCAACGTGTATACATGTGGCCCCAGAGATAGTTTTCCGTGTGGCATCCGTGACACATGCGTGGTGTAGTAGGACATGGCATGATACAGCACAAGCGCGGTGTACGTGTGTGTGTCATCAAAACATGGGCATCCCCCAAAATGGTGACGCGATCCCGCAAGCCAGCATTTAGTCGCCACGACCTTCGACAGCTGGCAGCCTTAATCTGCACCAGGCAGCCACGCCTCAAAACACCAGGATCTGGAACGCGTCAGGAGGGCGTGGGTGCGCATAACAAGGCACTTCAACTGTATAGCAGACTACCCATGTGAGGTAAGTGTTGTCATACCCCAGCCCCCGGCCACGTGCCTAAAGAGCTAGGGTGGACATTATGTCCTTCATAAACGGGTTGAAAAACTATCTTCAGCACTGAGGCATGTTGGTAGTTGTAGTTTCCCTATTAAAAGTATAGCCGTGACAAACCAGTATGAAGGTAAATGATATAGGTTTATTTCCCCAATGTCACAAGGTTCAACATAAAGCATCAGGATATTCTCTCCAGTTAGTATTTCCAAAGATATTTACAAAACTCAGGTTGCATGTGTTTCACAGTCATTACTTCTGTGCAGGCGTTTTAATCCAAAACATAGCAGATAAAACAAAACACAAGCTTCTTCATTCAGCTTAGTAAAAATGTTCTCTTTTATCCTTTCATTCCTTAGTAACACCAAGCACAGGTGCTAGGCAATATTCCTTTGATTAAACAAGCTCTTACCTTCAACAAGGTCAGACTTCTTTACTCTGTTACTCAAAAAGCGCACATCCTGAAAGCTATTCCTCAGTTAAGGACTCCCTGCTCCCAGCCAAACATAATGTGCAATCCATGGGAAACTCAGGCAGCAAGGAATCCTGTTCGCTAGGATCTATCTGCATTTCTTCCTGCTCTGAAGAAACATCAACTTGCTCTGAGCTTTTCCCGTGTCTCCCAGGATACACTTTCTCTGGGGATCTCTGTAATTTCCTCCAGCAGTGGTCTACCTGGTATGGAAGACAAGTATCTGGGGTTTGAGCTATTACTTTCTGGCTAGGTTCACAAACCTCTCTCCAGCTGCGGTTAAACAGTTCCTGGCCTCCTTGCTTAAGTTCTTCTCTGGTGTTAATCAATGGCTCCCTGTTCCAGGCTGGGTTCTTCTGCCTCCTAGCTTGAGCCTTGGGCACCCACCTCTGAACACGTTGAGACTGCCAGTCCGGCATAGACGTGGGAAGACTTTTATGCTCTCTCTCTCTGAGCTGTGCTTTCCTTGTACCTCTCCTGACGGCTTCTCCTTGGAGCTCTCCATCTTGGGACTGCTGACCTCTTTGGAACGTTCCCTTATCCTAAGAACATAAGAACATAAGATATGCCATACTGGGTCAGATCAAGGTCCATCAAGCCCAGTATCCTGTTTCCAACAGTGGCCAATCTAGGTCATACGTACCTAGCAGTTTCCCCAAAAGACACAGATTCTGCAATGCTTGTACTAGGTCAAGCATTGATATCCTGGGTCCCTTCTTAATAATGGTTTATGGACCTTTCCTCCAGGAACTTGTCCAAACCTTTTTTTAAACCCAGCTACACTAACAGCCTTTACTACATCCTCCGGTAACAAATTCCAGAGTTTGATTAAACGTTGAGTGAAAAAATATTTTCTTTTATTAGTCTTAAATAGTTTACCCTGTAGCTTCATTGCATGTCCCCTAGTCTTCCTATATTCTGATAACGTAAACAGTCGATCTACGTTTACCTGTTCCACTCCGTTCATTAATTTATAGACTTCTATGGAGTGGAGGAGTGGCCTAGTGGGTGGGGCAAGGTACTTCAGGCCGGAAGGTCAGGTGTTCAAATCCCACTAGAGGACAGCAACCTTGGGCCAGAAGGACTGGGGTTTCTAGTCCCACAGGTGCTCCTTGTGGTCTTGGGCAAACCACTTAATCCTCCATAGCCCATTTCCCTATAAAATAGTTATAATGCCCTGTTCAATGTAATTTCAGTTTGTTCAATGTAAACCGCACTGATGCAGAATAGCGCAGTATATAAGAGAATGTAAATAAAATAAATAAATTATATCATATCTCCCCTCAGCCGTCTCTTTTCCAGGTTAAAGAGCCCTAACCTTTTTAGCCTTTCTTCATAGGAGTATCCTTCCATCCCCTTTACCATTTTGGTGGCTCTTCTCTGAACCTTTTCTAATAATGCTATATCCTTTTTAAGATACTGTGACCAGAATTGCACACAATATTCAAGGTGCGGTCTCACCATGGAACGGTATAGAGGCATTATAATATCTTTTGTTTTATTTTCCATTCCTTTCCTTATCATACCTAGCATTCTATTTGCTCTCTTGGCTGCCGCTACACACTGGGCCGAGGGTTTTAACATGTTATCCACAATGACACCTAAATCTTTTTCCTGGGTGGTGGTTCCTAATGTGGAACCTTGCATCGTGTAACCATAATTTGTTTGTTCTTCCCTAGATGCATAACTTTGCACTTGACCACATTAAATTTCATCTGCCATTTTGATGCCCAGTCTTCCAATTTATCAAGATCCTCTTGCAATTTTCCACAATCCTCTTGGGTTTTAACAACTTTAAATAGTTTTGTGTCATCTGCAAATTTGATAACCTCACTCATAATTCCACTTTCCAGGTCATTTATGAATATGTCAAAAAGCAGCGGACCCAGCACAGATCCCTGGGGTACACCACTATTCACCTTTCTCCATTGGGAAAATTGGCCATTTAGCCCAACCCTCTGCTTTCTATCTTTTAACCAGTTCCTGATCCACAATAGTACACTGCCTCCTATCCCATGACTCTTTAGTTTTGCCAAAAGTCTCTGATGAGGGACCTTGTCAAAGGCTTTCTGAAAGTCCAGATACACTATATCAACCGACTTACCTTTGTCCACCTGTTTATTCACACTTTCAAAAAAACATAACAGATTAGTAAGACAAGATCTTCCTTGTCTAAAGCCATGTTGGCTGTCTCCCATTAGGCCATGACTATCTACATGCTGAGTAATTTTATTCTTTATGATGGCTTCTACCATTTTTCCCGGTACTGACGTGAGGCTCACCGGTCTGTAGTTTCCCGGATCACCCCTTGAACCCTTTTTAAAAATTGGTGTTACCTGAAGATTGGCGGATCACCAATGTATTAGAGATGATTTTAATGATAGTTCACAGATTACTAATAGCAGGTCTGCAATCTCGTATTTCAGTTCTTTCAACACCCTTGGATGTATACCATCCGGTCCAGGTGATTTGCTACTCTTCAGTTTATCTAATAGTTGTAATACATCTTCCCGATGTTTCGATATTTCCTTCAATTCTTCCGCACCTTTAAATACCACTTCAGTCATGGGTAACATCCCTACATCTTCCTCAGTAAAGACTGAAGCAAAGAATTCATTCAATCTCTACGCTATCGCCTTGTCGCCTCTTAGTGCTCCTTTAACCCCTTTATCATCTAATGGACCAACTGACTCTCTCACAGGTTTTTTGCTACGAATGTACTTGAAAAGGTCTTTACTTCGCGTTTTTGCTTCCGCAGCAGGCTTCTTCTCAAATTCTCCCTTTGCCTGCCTTATCAATGCCTTGCATTTGACTTGCCAGTGCTTGTGCTGTTTCCAGGTTTCGTCGTTTGGCTCTTTTATCCATTTCCTGAAAGATGCTTTTTTGGCAACAACAGCCTCTCTGACCTCACCTTTAAACCATGCTGGCAGTTTTTTGGACTTCCTTCCACTTTTCTTAAAGCGTGGAATACAGCTGGTCTGGGCTTCCAAGATAGTATTTTTCAACAACAGCCAAGCCTGATGTACGTCTTTAACCTTTGCAACTGCTCCTTTTAGTTTTTTCTTAACTGTTTTCCTCATTTTATCATAGTCTCCCTTTCGAAAGTTAAAAGGTAGTACTGTGGATTTCCTTACTATCCCTCCTCCACTAATTAAATCAAAGGCGATCATGCTATGATCACTATTGCCAAGTGGCCCCAACACCCTTATCTCTTGCACTAGATCTGGTGTTCCACTAAGGACTAGGTCTAATATGGCTTCCCCTCTGGTTGGTTCATGAACCAGCTGCTCCAAGAAGCAGTCATTTATTTCATCTAGGAACTTTATCTCCCTAGCATGTCCTGACGTGACACTGACCCAGTCGATACCGGGGTAATTGAAATCACCCATTATTATTACTGCGCTGTAACGTTTGTTAGCTTCCTTGTTTTCTTTGAGCATTTCATCATCCATTTGGTCATTCTGGCCAGGTGCTCGATAGTACACCCCCACTGCCATTGCCTTCCCCCTTTTATATGGAATTTCAATCCATATAGATTCTACAGCAGATTTTGTTTCCTGCAAAACTTTAATCCTTTCTGAGTCAATGCCCTCTCTAACATAGAGCGCAACCCCTCCACCAATTTGATCAGCTCTGTCATTACGATATAGTTTGTACCCAGGTATCACAGTGTCTCACTGGTTGTCCTCCTTCCACCATGTCTCTGATATTCCAATTATATCTAACCTTTCATTTAGTGCTGTATATTCTAACTCTCCCATCTTATTCTATAGACTTCTAGCATTTGCATACAAGCATTTTAGAGAATGTATTTTATTCATGTTAATTTGGCTATTGTTAGACATGGGTAAATTGGGATCTTTAAGCTCTGTCTGCTCCATACTTGAGGGCATTTGGGCTACTTTACACTTTTGTGGAACCTCTCTGCTTTTGGTAGTATCCTTCAAGGATACATTCTTCCGAACCATCTGCTCTTGGGCGACTGTCGGCTTTCCCCTAATATCTAGTTTAAAAGCTTCTCTATCTCCTTTTTAAATGTTAATGCCAGCAGCCTTGTTCCATCCCGGTTAAGGTGAAGCCCATCCCTTCGGAAGAGCCCCTCCTTTCCCCAGAATGTTCCCCAGTTCCTAACAAATCCAAAACCCTCATCTCTGCACCATTGTCTCATCCACGCATTGAGACTTCGGAGCTCTGCCTGCCTTTTGGGTCCTGCGCGTGGAGCAGGAAGCATTTCGGAGAATGCTACCATGGAAGTTCTGGATTTCAACTTTCTACCTAAAAGCCTAAATTTTGCCTCCAGAACCTCCCTACCACATTTTCCTATGTCATTGGTACCGACATGTACCAAGACAGCAGACTCCTCCCCAGCACTATCTAAGACCTTATCTAGGTGGCGCGTGAGGTCCGCTACCTTCGCACCAGGCAGGCATGTTACCAGGCGATCCTCACGTCCACCAGCCACCCAGCTATCTACATGCCTAATGATCGAATCACCAACTATAACGGCTGTCCTAACCCTTCCCTCATGGGCACAGGGCCCTGGAGAAACTTCCTCGGTGAGAGAGGGTTTTACATCACCTGGAGGACAGGTCCTAGTTACAGGATCACTTCCTGCCACACCAGGGTGATGCTCTCCTGTCACGTGACCTCTCTCCTCCATGGCAACAGGGTTGCTGCCAGACTGGAGGTGGGACTTCAGGACTATATCCCTGTAGGTCTCGTCTATGTACCTCTCTGTCTGTCTTATGTTTTCCAAGTCTGCTACTTTAGCCTCTAGAGAACAAACTTGTTCCCTGAGAGCAAAGAGCTCCTTGCACCTAGTGCACACGTAAGACCTCTCACCAACTGGGAGAAAATCATACATGTGACACTCAATGCAAAAGACTGGAAAGCCCCCATCCCGCTGCTGGACTACTGTCTGCATCTTAGTTTTAAGTTTGTGTCTAGATCTTTAAGTTCTTACTTACTAGGGGTTGCTATGGGTATTTATACCAATAAAACTGTACCTAATACGTTTAATATACCTTGTTCACCTGAAGCTTAATTAATCTCAGGTCCTTAGTGTATGACTGATTTGGGTAATGAGCTTCACCTGAAAGCACCTCCTGTCTTTTAAGATGTGTAAGTACCTATAAAGCTATGATTATCCCAGGGGTGGGTGGGTGTGGGGAGGGAGGGAGGGAAATAACACTTATTAAAAGAGGGCTGCTACACAGGACCCTGTCTTGTGCTGCTGAGGTAAGCTAAATTCTGATTTGATTTAAATTATAGCTCTTAGCTGCTGCTAGGCTCTAACTTCTTATGAAATTTAAACTGCAAGCTCTCTGTTGGGTACTAAATTTAACCAGAAAGCTCTCTTCTGTGTGTTAAATTTAAACTAAAAGTACTTTGCTGTTACTTGGCCCTGAGTGACTATTAAATTTAAACTACAAGCTCTCTGCTGGGTATGAAATGTAACCATAAAGCTCTACTCTGTGTTTTAAATTCAAACTTTAATTGTTGCTACTAGGCCCTAACTGATCCAACAAAAAAACAGTGGGTTCACAGATTAAGTAGCTTTAATACAAAGAATTCTTTTTAGAAAATTACCAGAAGTATATACTCACAGTTGCAGATTTCTCTCCAGAAGTAACAGTCCCCCTTTCTAGTCCTAGATCTGGTGTTCCACTAAGGACTAGGTCTAATATTGCTTCCCCTCTCGTCGGTTCATGGACCAGCTGCTCCAAGAAGCAGTCATTTATGTAATCTAGGAACTTTATCTCCCTAGCATGTACTGCCGTGACACTGACCCAGTCGATACCGGGGTAATTGAAATCGCCCATTATTATTACCGCGCTGTAACTTTTGTTAGCTTCCTTGATTTCTTTGAGCATTTCATCATCCATTTGTTCATTCTGGCCAGGCGGTCGATAGTACACCCCCACCGCCATCGCCTTCCCCTTTTTACATGGAATTTCAATCCATAGAGATTCTACAGCAAATTTTGTTTCCTGCAAAACTTTAATCCTTTCTGACTCAATGCCCTCTCTATCATAGAGCGCAACCCCTCCACCAATTTGATCAGCTCTATCATTACGATATAGTTTGTACCCAGGTATCACAGTGTCCCACTGGTTGTCCTCCTTCCACCATATCTCTGATATTCCAATCACATCTAACCTCTCATTTAGTGCTATATATTCTAACTCTCCCATCTTATTTTTTAGACTTCTAGCATTTGCATACAAGCATTTTAGAGACTGTATTTTATTCATATTAATTTGGATATTGGTAGACATGGGTAATTTGGGATCTTTAAGCTCTGTCTGCTGCATACTCGAGGGCATTTGGGCTACTTTACTCTTTTTTGGAACCTCTCTGCTTTTTGTGGTATCCTTCAAGGATACATTCTTCCGAACCATCTGCTCTTGGGCGACTGTCGGCTTTCCCCTATTATCTAGTTTAAATGCTGCTCTATCTCCTTTTTAAAGGTTAATGCCAGCAGCTTGGTTCCATCCCGGTTAAGGTGAAGCCCATCCCTTCGGAAGAGCCCCTCCTTTCCCCAGAATGTGCCCCAGTTCCTAACAAATCCAAACCCCTCATCTCTGCACCATTGTCTCATCCACGCATTGAGACTCCGGAGCTCTGCCTGCCTTTTGGGTCCTGCATGTGGAACGGGAAGCATTTTGGAGAACGCTACCCTGGAAGTTCTGGATTTCAACTTCCTACCTAAAAGCCTAAATTTAGCCTCCAGAACCTCCCTACCACATTTTCCTATGTCATTGGTACCGACATGTACCAAGACAGCAGACTCCTCCCCAGCACTATCTAAGACCTTATCTAGGTGGCACGTGAGGTCCGCTACCTTCGAACAAGGCAGGCATGTTACCAGGCGATCCTCACGTCCACCAGCCACCCAGCTATCTACATGCCTAATGATCGAATCACCAACTATAACGGCTGTCCGAACCCTTCCCTCATGGGCACATGGCCCTGGAGAAACTTCCTCGGTGCGAGAGGGTTTTACATCACCTGGAGGACAGGTCCTAGTTACAGGATCACTTCCTGCCACACCAGTGTGATGCTCTCCTGTCACGTGACCTCTCTCCTCCATGGCAACAGGGATGCTGCCAGACTGGAGGTGGGACTTCAGGACTATATCCCTGTAGGTCTCATCTATGTACCTCTCTGTCTTTCTTATGTTTTCCAAGTCTGCTAATCTAGTCTCTAGAGAACGGACTCATTCGCTGAGAGCAAAGAGCTCCTTGCACCTAGTGCACACGTAAGACCTCTCACCAACTGGGAGAAAATCATACATGTGACACTCAATGCAAAAGACTGGAAAGCCCCCATCCCGCTGCTGGACTGCTGTCTGCATCATAGTTTTAAGTTTTTGTTTAGATCTTTAAATTCTTTACTTACTAAGGGTTGCTATGGATATTTATACCAATAAAACTGTACCTAATACATTTAATATACCTTGTTCACCTGAAGCTTAATTAATCTAAGGTCCTTAGTGTATGTCTGATTTGGGTAACAAGCTTAACCTGAGAGCACCTCCTGTCTTTTAAAATGTGTAAGTACCTATAAAGCTACGATTATCCCAGGGGTGGGTGGGTGTGGGGAGGGAGGGAGGGAAATAACACTTATTAAAAGAGGGCTGCTACACAGTACCCTGTCCTGTGCTGCTGAGGTAAACTATATTCTTATTTGATTTAAATTATAGCTCTTTGCTGCTGCTAGGCTATAACTTATTATGAAATTTAAACTATAAGCTCTCTGCTGGGTTCTAAATTTAACCAGAAAGCTCTCTTCTGTGTTTTAAATTTAAACTAAAAATACTTTGCTGATGCTAGGCCCTGAGTGACTATTAAATTAAAACTATAAGCTCTCTGCTGGGTATGAAATATAACCAGAAAGTTCTCTTCTGTGTTTTAAATTTAAACTTAAACTGCTGCTACTAGGCCCTGACTGATTTAACAAAAAATAGTGGGTTCACAGATTAAATAGCTTTAATAGAAAGAATTCCTTTCAGAAAATTCCCAGAAGTATATACTCACAATTGCAGATCTCTCTCCAGAAGTAACAGTCCCTTTTTCTAGTCCTTCAAGACTGAGGATCACAGAGCTCTGGTTGAGCTATTTATGCCTGTGCTGCTGAGGTAAGCTGTGACCAACTTCCTGGATGATTAACAGTCCTTGCTTGGATAGAAGGAGTCTTTCAAAATGGCCTTTTGAACTGCCACCTGGTGTTAACACCTATTGAAAAGGTTTCACAGATCTCTTGCCCCCTAGGTAGAAGGCCTCTTTGTAAAGGTCTCTAGAAGACTTTATTTGCTGCTCAAAGAGTACTGACCCTGTTTTGCCTTTTGTGCTAATCTATATTCTTATTTGATTTAAATTATAGCTCTTTGCTGCTGCTAGGCTCTAACTTATTATGAAATTTAAACTATACTCTCTCATGAGTTCTAAATTTAACCAGACGGCAGCCACTCTAGCTGCCTTGCTTGGTGCTGCTTCGTCACCTTCTCCCTATTCTTCCCTTTCTCTCCTTCTAAGCAAGGCTTATAAAGCTGCTTCTCTGTCAGGGTCTCTCTCACTCTCCCCAGGTGTGTGTGATCATCCCCTAAGTTTGTAACTATGTCAGGATAGCTTGGGTGTGGCAACCTAACTTCAGACTCTCTGTGCTTACTCCCTCTAGCTGCACTCTGCAGTGTGTGTATTGCAGACCTGTCATGTTCTTTAAAAGGTACATTCACTAGTTTTTCCTATCTCCATAGGCTCACTAGCATCTTCTTTATCACAGTGTATGGGGATAGGTCACTAAATGGAAGGTGTGCAACACAATATCCAGCAATAAAAACACATAAGACATGCACCACATGTGCGAGACACATGTATGTGGGCAACCCTGTGATCAAGCTATCTGCTTATGTTGCTGTGTGCACGTATGCCAATCCCCAGGAGCCACAGACATGAAAGCAGAGGTTAGCGCAGTGTGATGTAAGCTGCCACTGTTGTAGTGCACACCTCTGCCCAACCCCCAGGAGTTGCAGCCCCCATGACAGAGCTCTATTAGGCATCCCTGTGCCATGATGGCTGCTGCTATGACACATTACCAGCTCTGGCCAATCCCCAGGAGACATCGGACCTGATCAGAGAGGTCAAGTAGTCATCATGGTGCACTGGTAGCTGCTGCCGTTGGAGTACCAGAGCCCTGCCCCATCCCCAGGAGGCATCAGATCTGATGACAGAGGTCCAGCAGTCATCCTGATGGTGTGGTAGTTGCTGCTGTTTATGTGTGGAACATCACCCTTGGCCCCGAAGGCTCCCAAACCTGCGCACAGAGGTGTATTAAACATCCTGGTGTCAGGTTGGTTGCTCCAGTTGCAGTGTCACAAGTCTGCCTTATCCCCAGGAGGCCTCAGACCAGCTGAAACAGGTCTATTCTCCATCCTGGTGTTATGGTGGTTGCTGTTGTTGCAGGTTCCCAGCTCTGCCCCAACCCCAGGAGGCCCCAGACCAGACTACATAGGTCTATTCTCCATTCTTGTGTTATGGTGGTTGCTGTTGTTGCAGGTTCCCAGCTCTGCCTTATCCCCAGGAGGCATCAGACCAGCTGACACAGGTCTATTCTCCATACTGGCGTTATGGTGGTTGCTGTTGTTGTAGGTTCCCAGCTCTGCCTTATCCCCAGGAGGCATCATATCAGCTGACAGAGGTCTATTCTCCATCCTGGTGTTAGGGTGGTTGCTGTTGTTGCAGGTTCCCAGCTCTGCACCAACCCCAGGAGGCCCCAGACCAAACTACACAGGTCTATTCTCCATCCTGGTGTTATGGTGGTTGCTGTTGTTGCAGGTTCCCAGCTCTGCCTTATCCCCAGGAGGCCCCAGACCAGACTACACAGGTCTATTCTCCATCCTGGTGTTATGGTGGTTGCTGTTGTTGCAGGTTCCCAGCTCTGCCTTATCCCCAGGAGGCATCAGACCAGCTGACACAGGTCTATTCTCTATCCTGGTGTTATGGTGGTTGCTGTTGTTGCAGGTTCCCAGCTCTGCCTTATCCCCCGGAGGCATCAGACCAGCTGACACAGGTCTATTCTCTATCCTGGCGTTATGGTGGTTGCTGTTGTTGCAGGTTCCCAGCTCTGCCTTATCCCCTGGAGGCATCAGACCAGCTGACACAGGTCTATTCTCCATCCTAGTGTTATGGTGGTTGCTGTTGTTGCACGTTCCCAGCTCTGCCCCAACCCCAGGAGGCCCAAGATCAGACTACACAGGTCTATTCTACACCCTGGTGTTATGGCAGGTGCTTCTGTGTATGCATGGAACATCTCCCTATCCCTGGGAGGCCCCCAGACCTGATGACAGGGGCGCAGTACACATCCTGGGGTCATGGTGGTTGCTGCAGTAGCCGTCTCACAGCTGTGGCGCACCCCCAGGGGGCCCCAGCCCACAACACAGAGGCCTATCAGTCACCCTGGTGTTATGGCTGCTGCTGCTGTTGCAGGCTCCCAGCTCTGCCACATCCCCAGGAGGCTGCACACCAGATTCCAGTGGTCCACCAAGCATCCCGGTGTAATGGTAGCTGATGTTGGTGCAGGTACCCAGCTCCCCCACACCCCCAGGTGTCCGAGCCCGCACCACAGAGGCTGGAGCAGCATCCAGGCATCATGGTGATGGCTCCTGTTGATGTGGGACGGGCTTCCCAACACTGAGGTGTGTGCTGGACTGCACTGAGGGTATGGAGTCACACCCCGTGTACATCAAAATTGGAATGCCCCACATGCCATGTTGCTATCATGGCATGCCATGAGATGGGCAGGGACATGGCATGGGGTGGGTGTGAGGCGGCGCACAGGGCACGTAGGTGTCACACCACACATGCCCAGCCTCACGCCTACACATGCAGGCGGATCTGCCAACAGCTAGTATGGGACCCCCTGCTCATAGCAGGAGCGGCCCCCATTGCACGCAGACATGTGTGCCATGTGGTTTGCCATGGGCAGGGATACAGGGCCCTAATGGTTGCAAGCATTGCTTATCCCCCCAGGTAGAGGACCTACGGAAGAAGGGCAAGGAGATGAGGCCTCCACCGCATGCAGTGGGAGGCAATGGCTGGGGGTGATGGTGAGTGTCCCAGCCTATGCATTGCACCACAGCATGTCCCAGTGGCACGGCAGCCACATACAATGCCACATACAATGTGTCTGTGCCGTAACAAACGCATGACGCCCTGTTCATACCTGCTTTCTCCACAGAGGCTGCAGATGCTGGGGAGGGGACCTTTGCACCTATACCACCTGGTGGCAGACCCCCGCGATGACTGGAGGTAATGATGTGGAGGATGTACCTGCAGCGGCGGAGGACGCCATGGATGTAGGGGAGGAATACATGGAGGGTGGGGAGGGGTGGGAGGAGGGTGCTGGGGAGGTGGAGTGGGAGGGCGAGGAGGGTGAGGGGGAGGGTGGCAGGGAGAGTGAGGGGAATGGCCAGGGCGCGGGGGCCATGGAGGGTGGGGAGGGGGGGCCTGTGCCTGAGGGCAGATGCAGGTCACCACAGGGCACTGGGGGCCCCTGTCACCTGCCCCATGTGCATGGCCAAGGTGTCAGGCTGGGTGTGGGACCCCCACACATTGTCACACACAGGGCCAATGCAGATGCCATGACCACAGCCACATGGTGTGGATGTGGTGGCAAATGTGTGGGTCTCCTGTGTGTGGCAATGGGAATCGTTATGCAGACCCTGAGTGACCATGGCCACGCCAACAGGCAGCTGACAGCTGCTGTTGAGGGTATGGCTGAGGTGATGCGCCGCCAGCATTACATGGCATGTTCACGGCGCATCCCCAGCCATACCCCAACGGCAGGCCCCCGAGTGTGTGATCAACATATATATCTGTGGCCATCTCCCAGTATCTACAAGGTAGTTAAGGGGACGCACAGATGGCAAAGGTGGCAACCCTAATAGCCAAATGTATCCCCACTAATGTGTGAGATGGATGTACATGCTGGGCTAACGCCAAATGTGAACCAGTTTTAATGTTAACCCGCCTGTGGGAGGGTGTTGTTCCGTTGTACGTTTTAAGGTTTGTATGGCACCTACCAACACATATTTGTATTAAACATTGTGTAGGCAGCCACATCTTGCAATGGTCATGTGTCCTTTGTACATACATGCTGTAGTGGTGAGTGTGACACCTGTGTGCATGTCCCAGTGTGTATTTGTGCCACATACATTGCCCCTGCCCCACAACAGGCTGTGTGGAGCGCCATGTGCGATGCCAGATGTATCCCCTGATGACATCATGATGTAACCATGTGCTGCACCGTCCAACAGACATGGACACATGCATGTTGTCACAGACAGTCAGTCTGTAGCATGGATGCAGCACATGATAGGATGGTGAGGAGGTGCATATGTGGTACCCATGATGTAGCCTAGATGTGATGTATGCGGGGATCCACGTACCTGACAGGGCATTAGTCGGTGCATCTCACCAAGATGGGGTCTGGTGGGGTGAAGGGTCAGCGGCTCACTACAAGCACTGTAGGGGGGTAAACACCTGACAGCAGCTAGGTATATCTGTACGTCATGTCTGTCCACCAAGCATGTGCGGTTAGTATGCCACGGTGACTCTGGTGTGTGTGTCTGACAGATGGATCACCCATGTAGATAGCCTGATGTGGATGATATGCAGGGACAGAGGGGAGATATACCCCACAATGTTGGTGAACAAGCAGACATAGACAGCAGGTGGCAGGGGGAGGGAGGGTGTAACCCCAGGCATATGTATGGCCATTAACATATGGCACGGTGCATGGAACACAGGGCATGTGTGGACCGCTCTGTCATGACTGCTGCTGGTGCATACACCCAACCAGCCTGTGACATGGTAGGGCACATGTGACCATGGTAACCCCAATTGGGACAGCCCACTCAGGGAACCCCCGACACAGAAATGGACACGTACACATCAATGACCAAAGGTAATGCGTTATTCAATGTGGTGGACAGTCCAATGTACAGTCACAAACCTATGGCCTGCGTGACTGCCCACACTCATGCCCATGCCCCTGTCCCCTCCCATGGCCCCCCACACCCCTTGCTGCTGCTGCTGCTGCTGCCTCTGGCGCCGCCTCAGGCTGCATGATAAGTCCCGCCACGGCCTCGAGGGCATCCGCCACCCGGCCTATTCCAGCTGCGATATCCATGGCAGTCCCTTGCAGCTGCTGTGTCTCCAGACTGTGCTCCCTGATGTCCCTGAGGAGCCCACACACTGCCCACGTAAGGTCCCGCACCGCCTAGCATTGGGTACGCTGTACCTGCTGCTGGCCACGCATCTCCACCCGTATAGCAATCAGCGCCTGGCGAGCGCCTGTGGGAGGGGAACAGAATGACCTGTGAGACATCTGTTGCCTAGACCCCAACGTGTATGACCTGCCCATTCCCCACTGAGCCACACCAAACACCACAGACATGGCCAGGGGGGCATATGTATGTGTGGAGGACCACTGTTATCGTGCGTGTGTGTGGCCCCACCGCTGTGTCTGGGGGTTGCTGTGCCAAACCAGCACATGCAACCATCCTGCCAGTTGCCTACCTGCAGCATCCATGCGTGCCGATGCCATATGTGTCTGCAGCTCCTGGAGGACGACATGCATTGCGCCCGTTGTTGCAGTCGATGGCCCTGGTGGTGGCAGTGTGAGGTTGACCCCCACATCCTCGGGCCTCTCGCCAGCCACTGTGGTGCCTGTCTACCCACTCCACTGGGGTGACTGTTCATCCTCTTGGGTGGCCACCTCTTCACGCAGCACATCAGCCCATGGGGTGTCTGGGGCATCGCTGATGGCAGCCTCTGCATGCGGCGCCTCCTTGACCTCCGCTGGCTCTGGCTCACCGCCATTGTCCTCCTCGGCTGCCTCGATGGCTTGGATGTTACCTGGGGGGGAGGGGTGAAACAAGGTACACAGTAGATATGGAGTTGTCACAGACACAGATGACAGATGGAGAGCACATTGTAACGTGGACACATATTTGTTTATATACGCCTTGCTTTCTTCTGTCTCTCTTACTTGGTCAGCCCTAGGGACAGGAACTCTGCTGCTTGCCCCTTCTTTACCCCCAGTTCCTCCTCCACCACACATGGTATGCACAAAATGATTGGAACTTCGCAGCTTAACTTTGGCTGAGTATTGTAGGAAAGAAGTTATACCCCAGGGATTGAGAATTTGGAAGGCCCCTGGCATGTTTTTTGACGATGAAGCTTTTGTGACACGCTGGAACCAAATTTTGAATAAATGCTCTTTAGACTTAATGTTGTTAGTAATCAAATCAGCGCATACAAAGAATGTTGCCTTGTCTAAAGAACTGAATGAAGATTTGGGTAAATTGAAAGATACAGATGATTTTTGAAATCCATTATGCAGAAGTATCGAAACAACTAGAACGTTATAAGACAGATCTGAGGAATCTCAAAATTAAAAAGTTGTTTAAAGATGAGAGGCAAACGAAGGAAGGCACTATTTATAATTGGTCATCATGTAAGGTTAAACAAACTGATAAGTATAAAAAAGGTGAATACGGAGATACATCTACTTATTCGTCCGATTCTAGTGCAGAGCTTGGACATATTGAATCCCTGGTTTGGCGGTAAAAGGAGTCACTGGGAACAGCAGTCTAATAATCAGCAAATGACTCAAGGAAATTTTTCTGGGCCCTCTACACACCCACAGCGCAAGAAAGAGACAGTAACTTCTCAATAACTGATACGGTGATTAATTTGTCACATAAAACATTGACCACTGAACAGAATATGGTTCTGGCGCGGGGCTTATCGTTTATTAATGGACCACATTATGATGGCTTTAAAAGTAGGATAGCTATTGAGCGGTTGGTTCGGTCTATACAATTAAAGATCTCTTTTCATGGTAAACCCTCTACCATAGACTCGTCTTTGGTTAGTTTGAAATCAGACTGGACACCTCCTGGTGCTTTGGATCCTATTGTTCATATATTTAAACATTTAATTATTGCAGACTTGTTGAAGATGGAATCTCATATCAATAATTATCCAAAAAACGTATCTGCTATTGAATTTAAAGCATTACAAGATCTTCTTAATATGGCGGATATTACTATTAGACGTCAGATAAAGAAGGTGCAGTTGTAGTGTTGGATAATTTAAGTTACGATGCTGAAATCTTACGACAATTAGGTGATGTAACAAATTATATTCGTCTTGAAATAGATCCTACAGACGAATTGCAGAAGATCGTTTTAGAGGTGACTACTAATGCAGTGAAATGCAGATATCTAACAGAGAAAGAAAAGGCATTTTTGAATCCAATGTACCCTAAAATTCCAGCATTTTATGTTTTACCCAAAGTACATAAGAGTTTAGTAAATCCACCAGGGCGTCCTATTTTATCCAGCAATGACTCTTTGTTGGAAAGAGTTGGTATATATCTTGATATGTTTTTGAAAGACAAGGTTCCTCTGATTCCTTCATATATTAAAGATACGACACATTTTTTGACCATTTTAGAAGCGTATGATTCAATTGAAAAGGTTACCTGGATGGCGACTCTTGACATGGCAGCATTAAATACGTCTGTCCCTCAGGACGATGCTTTGCAAGTTGTATTTGATATATGGAATGCCAGACCTAGACCACACAAAGTACCAACAGAATTTTTATTAACATTAGCCGAATTGGCATTAAAAAGGAATTATTTCATATACAAGCAAGAATTTTTCCAACAGATTTCAGGCACTGCGGTGGGAGCGACGTTTGCGCCATCATTGGCAAATCTTTATATGCATGCCTTTGAAGATAAATGGGTTTATTGTTTCAGATATGCTTCATATATTTTATGTTGGCATCGGTATATAGATGATATTTTTTTGTTATGGAGTGGACATTTGGATATTTTGAATGAATTTTTTGATTATCTTAATAAATGCAGTAATAATATTAAATTTGAGATTAATATTCAAAAGTCTATGGTACACTTTCTGGATGTGCAAGTTACTAAAAATGGGGATAAGTTTAATACAATAGTGTATACTAAGCCTACTGATAAAAATACTTTGTTACATTACTCCAGCTTCCATCCGAATCATCTTAAGCAAAGTTCACCGTATTCACAGTTACTCCGATGTCGTCGCATTTGTTCATCTGATAATGAGTTTGATATACAAGCTAACAACATGATATCGAAATTTCAGAAGCGAGGTTACCCTGACTCTATTTAAGAAAGGCTTATAAAAAAATTTAATCATCAGGAATAGCTGTTAACGCTGAAGAGTGCAGATCCAGTTCAGTCTTCAGATACATTACCTATAATGTGTGTATTGCCGCATTCAAGTCTTTCAAATCAGCTAGCTGCCTCCATACGAAAAAGATGGAAAATTTTTGCATCTCATCCGGTTCTATCTGGTATTACTTTACGTATGGCATATAGCAGAGGTAGAAATCTGCGAGATCAGCTGTGTTCGGCAGTACCAAAACAGACTAAATCTTCTCTAGTATGTCATCATAATAAATGCGGACGTTGTTCTTACTGTAATGTGATGGAAAACCAATTATGTGCTCGATATATGCAAAAATCTTTTCAGCTAAAGCAACATATTAATTGTAACATCTCATTTGTGGTATATGCCTTATGGTGTCCTTGTCTTAAAGTATATATTGGTAAGACTATGCGTCCTTTACGTACAAGATTAGCAGAGCATAAATACAGCATTATTAAAGCTAGACTAGAGACTCCATTGGTCCAGCACTGTATGTCTTTGAATCATACTTTTGAAGAGCTATGATGCACAGTATTTGAACAAGTTCTTCCTACTATACGAAGAGGAGACAGAGGAAAGTTGCTACTTCAGAAAGAACAAAAATGGATTTATGTTTTGAACACCCTGGACCCAAATGGGTTGAATGATAAAACCGAATGGTCTTTGTTTATTTGAAACTGTTGTGTTTAGGGCTGTGAAGTTCCTCTCGGGTTTCCTTTTTATATGTTTTTATATGGTTTAATTTGCAATATGTTGTAATGTCGATTGTTGTTTAGTCTTGATTGAAGGATGTGTGCATTTAGGGTAGGATGAGTATAAAGTTGTTGTTGAAATGTTACGTCATTTATGGTGAGCGTATCAGCTTATTTGACTTCCTTTTAAATGAGGATGATGTCAGACGCCATTGATACAAGTAATGGGAGACGCAGGAGGTGTCTGTTATCGAGGTTTGGAAATTATGGCGAATATCAACTGATGATCTTTATAAGAGTTTGATCTTTCTGAATCCCTGAAGAAGCCAAATAGGTGAAACAGAAGCTTTTGTTGGACATTCAGAAGTTAATACAAAGGAAACTCTTTATTATAGTGACAACAATTCGCCGCTCCTTCTGTACCTTATAGATATATTGAAAGAACTGGCGTCCTGCTGTTGGCGTAGATTGAAGTCTCTACAATGCTCAGATAAGTGTATACATGCTATTAGTATGGTGCATTGAGTTATTGAGTAAAAAGTATTTCGTTTCTCCATAGGAACTAACTGGGCTGTTGTGGGCTTTAGCTCTCTGCTATGGCGTGATGATTGGAATTCTGTGATGAAGTAAAATAAAATTTAAAAAAAGAATTGAATTGTGGGAATCCCTAAAAAGTACTTTTTGGGTGTAGGCATTTATTTAATCTATAGTAGTTTTATGAAAATTTAAATTAAAATAGAAAGGTTATGACCCATGATGTGAGACTTGCTGCTTGACCCTATGGTGATTTATTTCGCCACATGTAGGGTAAAGGATATCCTGAGGTCATAAATGCCTTTTTGAGTATGTGAGATTTGTAAATTGTTAGTAAGAGATTTTTTGTGAGTACAGTAGTTTGGTGTTTATAAGAGTGTTTGTATTTATTATATATGCACAAAACTAACCCATTTGAAGAGATTGTCCCATTTTGTAACCCACATCTGGGGTGAGGACATCCATGTCTGACTGGGAGCGTGGAGTGAGCATGTGTGGGGTACACCCAGAACTTGGATGTCCTCACCAGATTTCAGATATGCCCAGAACGTCCTGAGCTGTATCCCAGCCTACATCTGCCCAAGGCATGAATAGGTAGTAGGAAATAGCTCATGTTGTCAGACAGATATCTGGAAAGTGTTGAGAAGGAGGTTCGATTCTAGCCCATATATGGTCCACAAACAAACAAGAACGGGGAATGTGGACTCAGGATTCTGTTTTTCTAGGTTCGGCCACACCTGCTCCCAGGACATGGGCCCGCAACAGCCCGTGGCATGCCCAGCGTGTGCATGGTAGATAGCAGTATGTGTGCTGCATGTCTCAAACATACCTGCTTGTGGGTCAGCCATGTCCAGCGCCGGGGAGAGGCCATATATGTAGATCGGGCCTACGCACTCAGCAAGCTGCTACTCCAGGGGCATGAGGCTTGGGATGAAGGGGCCGCCCCAGCCAGTGCCGCTAGCATGTCGGCGTTCTGCAGTCATGTGTGCACGGACACCCCGCCTGATATCGTTGAACCTCTTACGGAGGCTGTCAAGGTCCCTTGGTGGCCCCCCCAGCCTGTGCCACGGCCCCTTGCACCTCCTCCCACACCTGGGTCCTTACGCTAACAATTGTGCGTGAGCTCATGCACCCATACAGCTCCTCATAGTGTTCGAGGACACTTGCCAGTAGGTTGTGGTTTTCCTGCTGGCTGAATCATATGGCCCTCTTTCTCTCCCCATCCGGCACAGGCATCCACCTACGCTTGCCTTTGTTATGCCCCTCAGGCTGCTCCTGGGTGGGATCAGGCATACCCGATGGGCCCGCAACCTCGGACTCAGGATGACCCATCCCTCCCGTCCCTGGGGACTGCGGCCCTGGCATTTCAACGGACACCCCATCTATCATGTGCAGCCGCAGCATGTCCCTGCTCTCCCTGTCCTCCCTCTGCATCCCGGACCTGTCTGACCTCCTGTGGCCCTTGTCCCCTCCCCGTCACCTTCACTAGCCCTCACCACCTTAGCCACTCACCAGCCCTGCCTCCTGTCACCCCCACCATGCACCAACCCAGCCACTCACCACCACCGCTGACCACCCTTGCCACTCACCTCTCCCACCACTCACCAACCCAGCCACCCACCTCCCCCAGCACTCACCAAGCCCGTCGTTCACCTCTCCCACCACTCACCAACCAAGCAACCTACCTCCCCCACCGCTCACCAAACCTGCCACTCTCCACGCCTAACCTGCCTCTGACTCTCCGTTCGCTTCACCACCAATAATGCACGCCTTCCACCTCGCTCGCCAGCACTAACCCATCATCGTGTACCAGGTGTGCACATTCATGCGCAGAGGCAATGCGTAGAGTGCATACGTGTAACCATGTGCCACACATACGCAAGACGTGTACATGTCTGCGCATGTGTGGCACATGGTTCCGCTGACCCCTGTCACCTGTGGGATGGCCGCGGAACCAGGCAACGCACATGTGCATGCAAGCAACGTATTTGTGTGGGAGGCGTACGCATGTGTGGCGGAAGCTCACACCATACCGTTCATTACGCCTTGCGCGTATCCAGGCGCAGCACATGTGCAGACACGTACATGTCTTGCGCTTGTGCGGCACACAGTTCCGCATACGCATTCTATGCATCGCCTCTGCGCATGCGCAATGTGCACACACACGCGCAGACGTCCAAACATACCATATATGAACGTGCACACCTGGTACACACTGAGGGGTTAGTTCAGGTGAGTGAGGTTGAAGGCGAGTGTTATTGATGGTGAAGCGAATGGAGGGTCAGAGGCAGATTAGGCGTGGAGAATGGCAGGGTTGGTGAGCGGTGGGGGGAAGTTGGTGGCTTGGTTGGTGAGTGGTGGGAGAGGCAAGCGGCAAGCTTGGTGAGTGCTGGGAGGTGTGTGGCTGGGTTGGTGAGTGGTGGGGGAGGTAGGTGACATGGTTGGTGGGTGGTGGGTGAGGTAGGTGGCAGGGTTGGTATATGGTGGGGAGGTGGATGGCACAGTTGGTGTGTGGTGGGTGTGGTGTGTGGCAAGTTTGGTTGGTGGTGGGTGTGGTGTGTGGCTGGGTTGGTGAGGGTGGGGGAGGTGTGCGGCGAGGTTGGTATGTGGTGGGGTAGGTGAGTGGCAGGGTTAATGTGAGGTGGTGAGGTGAGGGGGGTTGGGTTACTAGTGTCCGCTATGGCGGCTTTTGTGGTTGCTTCATGTACCCTTGGGGATGTGCAGGGCTTGCGGTTGCCTGACGAGGGAGATGGTGTCCATGGGGCTGGGGCACAGGGCGGGGGTGCAGGCCCACTACAACACCGACTTGCAGCTGTGGGGGCAGGCCCGGCAGGGGCTGTGCTTGTACGGCACAGGCAGAGTGCCGAGTTGCAGGCTTGCCAGTCTCGCCTACAGGCCCAGGGACAGGCTCCAGGACATGCGTGAGGACCAGGTCATCTCCCTCTACCACCTGAGCACAGGGGCTATTAGGGAGCTCTATGAGGATCTGAAACCTGACCTCGAGCCCCTGACTGGTCGGTCACATGCCATACCAGGTTTGATCAAGCTCCTTGGTGCCCTACATTTCTTTGCCTCTGGCTGCTTCCAGTCGTCTGTGGCTGCAGTGGGTGGCATGAGCCGCCCCACCTTCTCATGCTGTCTCCACCAAGTACTGCGTGCCATGGTCAGCCGGGTTGGGAATTACTTTGCATTTCCCAACACTAGGCAACAGTGGGGGACCCTGACCCAGGCTTTTGAGGCATTTGCCGGGTTACCACATGTGATGGGAGCTATTAATTGCACACATGTTGCCCTGGTCCTGCCCAGAGACAGGGAGGTAGTGTTCCACAACCGCAAACACTACCACTCCCTGAATGTTCAGGTTGTATGTGATGCAGGTATGTGTATTCTGAATGTGGTCCCGCGGTTTGCAGGGTCCACCCATGACTCCTATATCCTGCGTCACTCGGCACTGTACAGACAATTTGAGGCCGGTCAATTTGAGGACTGTATACTGCTGGGTGGGTATTTGTCATCTCTGACATGCACATCGTATACCCCTGCTAGCCGTCTGCACACATGTCTGTCTGTGACGTGTGTCCCGATTTGTGTGTGTGTGTCGGGGGGGGGGGGGGGGGATGACACCAGGTCTTCTGTGCTGCGGTGCTGTGTGTTGGTGGCAAACTGACATTTGACATTTCATGCCATTTGACATTGTGTGTTTAGGTTGGCACAGTACAAGACACATGTATGCTTCCTGTTTATCAACAGTGTGGTGTTGTCTATGCCATCCTGCCTTCCACAGTGGGGTACCTGTTTCTGTTGCACCATCTGTGAGTGGACAATAGCATGACCGTCACATGCTTGCACATGTGTTCATCTCTGCCCTTGTCCAGGGTGCCTTGCATGTGTGTCTCTGATGTGTTCAGGGCTGGTGCTACTACCATTCAGCCTCTGGTGTCTGCCCATGTGTCTGCTGTGGTTCTGGATAATGTTGTTTGCACTCCTTCTACCTCTCCTGTGCTCTGTATCTCACACCTCTGGACACTGGCACTTAGTTGTTGTGTCCCATCATGTGTTCCCGTATGTTTCTGTCTGACCTGTAGGTGCTGTGGGTTTGCACGTACATTCATGTGTGCATGTGTGTGGACATCAGCTTCTGGTTTAACATTCAACATTTCTTTCTGCAGTTGACGCAGGATATGGGTGTCGGCTCTGGTTGCTAACCCCTGTGTGTCTACTACGGATATGTGCAGAGTTGAGGTACAATGAGGCCCATGCCTCCAGTTGCTCCGTCATCGAGCGTATCTTTAGCATTTTGAAAAGTCGCTTCAGGTGTCTGGATAGGACCGGTGGGGCCTTACAATACCAACCCGTGACAGTGGCAGAGATCATTATTGCCTATTGCATCCTGCACAACATTGCTCTTAGGCACGATATCGATGTCGAAATTAATAAGGATCTGGAAGACGATCCAATGTGCCCTCCTGTATGTGCCCATGGTGACACATGTGAGGGCGCAGCACTCAGGCGGCAGCTGATTGAGGAGCTATTTTCATGTGAGTACTGGATGTTTTGGGAATAATATTTGGATAGATATATGTACTACTACTGTTACTGAGTATTGGTATCGCATTACCAGTCATATGCAGCACTGCACTGACATTGCTGACACAATGCCTGGCCATCTGAGCTTACAATGTAGTCCAACGGCTAACACATAAGGTGTGGGCAGGGGACAACAGCGGGTGGAGGTGATTAATGTAGTCAGGATTATTAGGCTTAGGCGATGTGGTAGGCTGTCACACAGGGTTTTGAGATGGTTGGTGAGGGTGGCTGCCCTGCAGCCACAAGTAGTTAGTTCCAGGCGTTGGATGCTGCAAGGTGACAGGTGTGTGGTCCCGCATTAACAGTGGGGGAACAGCCCATAGATAGGACCAGTTGGCTTGACGTGTGGGGATGACATTTGGGGGATATGAGTGGATTGATTAGACTGTATGCTTTGATGAGCAGGGACTGTGTGTTACATGTTTCGGTATGGAGATGCATACAGGTGTTAGCACTGTTTACATGGTCAGTAGTAGTAGTAGTATTGTTATGCGAGTCATGGTACAGGGCAACCACAGTCTGACTGCATGTATAGATCAGCAGGTGCGTCTTGACCTTGCCTGGAGCCTGTGAGGTGTCGTGACAGGTGGGGTGATATTCTCATACTGAGGCTGTCAGTAGATTAGCCATGCAGCGCAGTGTTGCATACATTGCGGCGGACAGGAATGATTTCGAGGCAGACCAGCAAGGTGTAGGTTACAGTGACTAGGATGGCAGGTGATGAAGTGGGGCATTAGCATTTTATTTGTGTGTTCTGGGGTGACGGCAGGAATCTTGCTGATGTTATCTAGGGGGACACTGCAGGCCTTAGCTACATGATGGATGTGTGTGGGGAAGGGGAGCGAGTGGTCATAGAGACCTGCTACCTTTATGACCACGTCAACAGAAGGTGTATCCAACCTATACACAGACACTGTAAAGGTTGGAGAGGGTTTAGGGGCAATGCCCAGATGTCCGGTCTTGGTCATGCTCAATTCAGCCAGCAATGTCAAGGGGCAAGCTGAGGTCAGGGTGTGGATTGCCAAACATAGTTCATGCGTGGAGATATATCTTTGGGACACATCAGCGTACAGCTGCTACTGATAGCCAGGGGATGTGCCTGCTGCACCAGGGAACTGGGTATGGGGCCATGGGACTGTAGCAGCCCCTGCATATATCCCTTTCGTACTGCACCTGGGAGCAGGTTAGCAGGGGAGGTGGACCCACAGGAACACATACTGAAGGTACTATGGGGGACATATGGGGGACGCAGGATTGTACCGGGACTTTTGGGCTGAGCACGTACAGGGTAGCGTGGTGATGGTTGTGGTCAGTGGTCTCAAGGGCAGCAGAGAGGTCACAAAGGGGACGGACAGGCTACAGGCCCTCGAACCTGGTCAGGAACATGTCAGTGGCGGGTTTGGGTGGGGACAATTAGGTACAGTGTCATGACGAACTTCCAAATGGATCTAGGGGGTTATGAGAGATGAGGACGTCAAGCTGGTGTGTTTGTTGCACAGCTCGAACATGACATATGTATGTTTCCCTTGTGTTTCTCAATCCACAGGACATGCTTGGTGACGTTCCTGGTGCTGTAGTGCAGTGGCAGCTGTGTGTACCTCATTCAACGTGCAGGACACTGGGGTAGGTGGACATACAGGTAATTTGTCTGTGTGGACAGTCAGGAGCAGCATATGTCAGAGGTTATCTGTCTAATGCACATATGTTGTGGGTGACCTATTTAGCATGCTCCCCCGTACCCCATATGTTGATGTTGGCCACAGATATCCACATGTGTTCATGCCCAGTTTGTCTTCTCCAGCACTGTCTCTGGGACACATCCAACAGGGCTGCGGGTGTCTACAGGTCCTAGGTGTTCTGGTGGTGGGCCGCATATACACCCTTCCCTGACATTGTAGCATCAGTCAACAGCAGTGTATCATGGCATTTGCAAGACCTTTATCTCCACTATTCTCCAATTGTGCACATACAGGCCGTATGTTACTGGTGGCACCCTCACCTTCTCATACTGTGTGTGTGTGTGTTTGTGGGTGGCTCTGTTTTGATACAGTGTGCATGCCATTTGCATTAACATGTGGTGGGCGTGGTCTGCACACCTGTGGATCAGTGGTAAGTGTGCTATCTCTACCTTACTGGTATTAACCATGTGCACAGTGTACACATGTGTTGTGGGTTGACCTATCTCATGTGTGTTGACAGACCACTGCACAACAGCATTTATGTATCCCAGATATCACCATAATTTGGGCATGCGGCAACGGTGGCTGGACATGGGGACATGGTTATTCGGCACATTTTGTTGATATCTTCTGCCTTTACTGAGACGTTGTGATAAGGAAGCTTATCATAGCTCAGGAAGGAGCTATAGAAAAGGTGAAGTGACTCTGAACAAGCAACCTGTCAGTTCTGGTAGAAATAAGAAAACAGAATTTTCCCATAAAAGACTACCAGTCCCAGAATGCACCAGGTTTCCAACAGCCATTAGAGGAGCTGAAGTGGGGAAACGTGTGTTCAATCAGGAGGGCTATGAGGTAATCCCTAAGCACTCATCTCAAAGGGCAGGGCCTGATTCAGCACAGCTGCGCTGTGTTAGGGAGGAGCACACATCTAAGCAGAATAAAGGTAGAGTTTATTCTACAGAGAATCATCCTCAGGATCCTCATCATCTTCATGATCAGCTTGGATATCCTCAGAATTATCCTCAGTTTGTTCTGGAGGATCATCAGAAGCAGAAGCCAAACCGGACGGACAGAGAAGGCAAGAAACCCTTTGGAAGAAAGAAGAGAAAAGCCTTTGGGAGGTCTAAAGGAGTTCATAGCAGTACGTATACTGGAAGGCATTCCAAGGGCCAGCATACACCATTGGACTGGGGAAAGCCAGAGGAATGGTGCTGCAGAGCTAGGAATCTCCAGACGGTACCTGTGAGGGAGACGGCTGCACGTGGAAGGGACCCTAAGACCCGTGCCAGAAGGTATGTGAAGAGAGATCCAGTGTCCAGGGATCTGGATTGGAAGGCTGGACATAGGAACTGGACTACATACTGGCCAGGCTATATAGAGAGGAACTCTAACAGCAATGGAAGCTCAGGTATGAACACTGATCTATGCCCTAGCTATAACCTTGAAAGACAGCAGGGAAACAAGTATTCTCCTGAAAGTGCTCCATTGGGAGATTCATCTGTGCCAATCCATGATATTGAACCCATGCTTGTTGAAGAAGGGGGAGTGATTGCAGATGAAGGATGTGTTTACATGGATTGCTCTCTGTCTAAACTCCTTTGGTGATTTTCTGTTATAAAATACAGCAACCATCACAAAGAAATACAAACTTGTTCTTTAATCTACTCAGAATAGCTCCTGAGTAGGATTTTTTAGCCACGCAGTAGAAAGCAAGCCAGCTAAGGGGTTTCAGCTGGGTAACTGCTAGCAATTGAGCCTTACCTAATTGCTTGTGAGCTCTGAGGGAATCACTTCTGAATCTATGTGGGAAGATATAAGAAGTTAACCTGAAAAGAACAGTTTTTCTCTTCCTTGTGGCTTTTGTTTGTTGTTTGATACACTGCCAAGAGAATATTAGCTAAAGCCTACAGAAAAGACCAGTTTGTTACCAACCAGGTCTTATTTCTTTTGCTTTGATTGCCTGACAAGTTCAAATGTTGTTTTCCTGATTTTGTTTTTCCAAGTTTAACACTGAAAGCAAGTAACCTGATTTATGTGCTACCAAGCATATCTGTGTTGGGAGAAATAACCCCATAAATAAATATCTTATTGGCTTTACCCTCAAGCACAACTATTTATTGTGAGCAGCTGTGTCTGGTGTGAATGGACTGCATTGCCCACAATCCCTTGCCAATCATATTGATATATGCACTTGCCAAGATTGTGAACATTCTCACCCAGGCAGCCGTCTTGACAACGTGCTGTGGACTTTGCCTGTCTGTGAGGATACCAAGCAGACATTTGCTGCAAACACACAGTAGGTAGCACCTTGGATCATTTGGGTGTATCATCAGCCTTTATATGTTTGTGTTTTGCTGTTTGTTTCATGGACCTTTCCTGTTGGGTCTCTGTGCACCAACGCTGATGGACATGGGGTGCAGCTGTGATATGCCTGTGTTACTTGGGCATGGACATGACCATATCCATGGGACCCGCTCGTCTGCGGTTGCATTTCTAAATGTCCACAACATGCACAGTGTTCTGTGTTGTGATCATGTTATGTTTGCCTGTGTGACATTTAATTACGTTGGTACTGATGTTTGACTCCCTGCAATGTGCCCTGCTGTTGTGTCCAGCATACCAAGGCAACGTTTGTCCTTATTCTGACACAGGGCAGCGGACACAAACAGCACATCTACTTACGTGCATCTGCGGGCGACATCACCCACCTGTTGGAGGACACAACAACACCATTCAACTATCCCTGGGAGATGGTACCATAGGATTTTTGACTTCTGCGAGTGGGACACATGCCTATGATGAACATTACTGTTGGACTGCTACTTTCCTTATAACAGGCCTGACCAACACACCATTGCTACGGTGGACTGGCTGGGTGTCCTGTTGATTGCGCGAGACACACATGACCGTTCGAGTACTGTGGCACATTGAGATATCACACTTGACTATGCATGCCCAGTGATTCACGGACAGTCTTAATGGGACATGTGGGGTTGCAGATGCCCTTTGCACTGTGGACACTGTGTACTGGTCTGTATTTGTACATCACAGACTGGAATAGTCGCTGTATGTTCTACATCCATCTGACATTTTTTTAGTGTGTGTTGGCCATGTGTATAACATGCACTGCATGATATCCTCATCTGTTGAGGTCACGGGGGCATACATCCATGCATGTGGCACAGAGGCAACATTGTATATGTACTCTGGTATATGTCGGCCTACCCTGCACTTGGACATGACACAGTTGTTACCACCACTCCAGTTTAATGGCCGCCAACATTTTGGATTGATGTTTGCCCTCACCAAGGGAGTTACAGTGCATGTGGGGCATCACTGTGTCATGGTTCACCGTACACGGTGCATGTGCATGTGACTGAGTATGTTGGTACACAAGAGCATGTGGCAGTGTGGCTTCTGTGCGGGGTACTGGCCCATGTTTGACCTTTCTTTCACACTCCATCTACAGGTCATTGTGTTTGGCTACTGTACAGACGTGCTGCTGTACATTGATTTACAAACATAGCATTGCATGTCTGCACAGTCCTCTTTATCCCCTGATGTTCCGCCACTCACCTTCGCCCATGGCATTTGCAGTGTGGCAGTGTGATTGTCCGTTTTCATCCTCCATTTGTGCATCCCATGTACCGTGATCTATGTGTACGGTTCATGTATCCAAAAGACCCATTGCAGGGGATCTGCTGCATGGTGATATCTCTGCATGTCTGGGAGGTTCCTTTTTTGGTCTTCTCTGGGATCATGTGCCTCTTGTACCTGTTACCTTATCCTCATTTTGTATTTGGCCTTTGTTTTGGGTTACATTGGTGATGCTTTCATTGCTATATCATGCATTCTGGGGCAGCTGTGACATATATGCCTATATCTGTGTGTACACTTGCTTACATGTTGCTACTTATGGATTTTCAGGCTTTTACCACCTGTCTTGGCAGACGGATATGTTTTTGGGGACAATTCATGACTGATGTGTATTGGTCCCTCATCATGCACCGCCTAGTGTCCACATGCGACTAGGGCATCTGGGACGGGCAGCAACATGTGGGGGGGTGGGCGGACACCATGCAGCTATGGCACATTATCTCTCCTGCCCATCATCTGTAGACGTGCCAGTGACTTTGGGGTGACATGTGGGTAGCTGGCATGCTCAATGTGTTTTCAGTTTGTTCACTGTAAACCAACCACCTTGATATGATGACAGGCGGTATATACAATATGTCTACTGACTGACCACAATAAAAGTATGTGTTTGACCCACATTTCTCTCTTCTGCTGCTTGACCACACTGACACATGTCTTTCGTTATGTTCTGGTAATGTACATGGCCCACCTGTGCTCACATCCTTGTACGGTGGCAGCTGGCTATGTGGCAGCCATCTGAAACATCACAGGGTGCTAAGGGTTTCCATACTGACATTCCCTTTGAGGGGACATATTTGGGTTGGGCTTGCTGTGGTTGTTTGGGATAGTGGTTGTGGACATGTGTTGGCGCACCATAGGTTGCAGGTTTGAGTCCCACATGTTCCTTCTTTTTGTCCTTGTTTTGTGCTAACCTGACCAGGAGCTGCCTGACGATTAGTCACCTCTCCACACACCCTTCCATCTCTTCGCTTTACACCACAGTATGCCCTCGATGCAGCCTATCCGTCGCATATTAGCTGTTACATATGGCTCTTTCTTTGTACTGTCTGTGTCGGCTTGGGGGATTGGCATTGCTGTGGTTGATCTGATCTGGTCCATGTCTGTTTGTAGGTTCATGTCTCACATGCTCCTTTTCCATTTTGTCCCCCATTTTGCCCTGCTCCACAGAGCATCCCCTGCCGCCCATTGGGTTTAGGTCCTTTGCTCTTTTGCATGCTGTGTCCACTGCATAACACTTCATTGTGTGTTTATATGTGGCTGTCGTCCAAATTACTGACTGGGATATGAGCTGTACACACCGGTTCTGCATGTGCATTGCATCTTCATTACTGTTGGGGTTGCCCTATCCTGGCAGCCAGCTGTGTTTTGGTGTGGTGCCCTCCAGTGTTCTTGTATGCAGCCTTTGCTGTGACACTCATGTTGGTGTTGTAGCCTACCGGTTTGTGCATTGCCATTTGTGCTACTGGTCATGGGTTTGACTCCTCTCTGTTCTAATTATTTTATGCCTCTCATCCACATGTACTTTGCATTCCTGTTGCAGTCCTATCTGTGACGATCTTTACTGATGGCACATTATACCCTCATCACTGTTGCCAAGCATCCTTCTGTCAGTCTATCTGTGTCTGCAAGCTCTGTGGTGTCCTGCCCTACTGTGCAGGCTGCTATCCCATGTCCTGCACTGGCACCCTTTTCTGCATCATGGCTCTTCATTCTTGCCTCTACTGTGTCTACTCTGCATGGCACTGCTACTCCTCTGTTCTCCTGTCATTGCACTTCTCCTGCCACCTCTGGCTCCTCTGTTGGACACATATTCCCATCCTCTGCCACACACTGTCATTGTTGCACTTTACAGTACCATCACCCTGTGCATCAGTACAGCTGCCCCTGATATATTTGTCCACTTTACCAGCTGCCACAAGGGCTGCTTGCAGATATGGCAGGTCCATCACCTCAGGCATCTACTTCCTTACATCACTTCTTCATTGGCTTTCGTTACTGCTCTATGCAGTGTTAGGGTTACATCTCTGTTTAATTCCATACATTTTATGCTTGTGAGGTTGGTGCACCTTACTGCCCTTGGCCAACGTTTCTTTGGTCACCTTAACATCCTTTGGGCATCTTTTGCAACACCTTAGGTTCGGACAGCTTCTGGGGCACCTTATGTGATGCCTTGGAGGGTACCACCCGTTCGTGCCACCCTCTGGGCCACATTCTGACCCGCCTTGGTTGCCGTGGCACTTAATGATGTGCCTTATGGTGCACCCTAAAAAGTGCTTTAGTTTAGGGCACAGGGATGAGCGTTTTTTTGTGGGACACTGCAGATTGTTGAGATGTGTCGGACTGTTCAGGTAGGAAAAGGGATTGGCTCAGACAGCCTAATCACATATCACCACTATGAAATTGAACTCATAACTGCTGTATCAGCAGTCATTGTATTAACCAGTGTGCTACTGCTCTAGTCCTTTGATCACAGCTCAGCGCGCGAACCTAGGGTTACCGCGCGATGACGGCCAGGTCACCCTCTATTGCGCGATACCCCGCCATTGCTTCCTTTATGTCAGAATGCCCACCACCTTATATGGCATTCCTCACGTTATTGTTACAACTAGCGCCGGGAACATTAGGACCATTTAGTAAACATACCCCTAAGACTATCAAAGTTGAAATGTAGTCTATATACTCTTAATAATGTGCCTGTTAGTAAAATCCTATCCTCATGTTCCAATTACAGCAAGTCGTGGGTGTATTGTCTTGAAAAAGTTAAAAAACTAAAAACCTATATGCTCATGATAAAGTAAACATGTATAAATAACTGTATAATATAGAACATTGTCAGCATACATTTCATGCAGCTTTGGACTCTGGTGACTTCAGTCTCCAAAGGTAATAGGACAGTTTACAAGATGAGATTAACTCTGACCCCCTGGTGATTTCATTCTCCTAGGCCTGTCTGAAGCCCCTTCTTGCTAAATCAAGAATGGCAGACCTTAAAAGGAGTGGCTAGCAGACCTCAAGGGGAAGGGCTGGAGAGGATTCAATTCACTATAAAGGACAGAAACACTTCCTGTCTCTCTCTCTCTCCCACCATCCATCGGACATGAAGGACAGGAGGCTCTGATAATCAATTCCCTTCACCCCTCCCCCGCTCTCTCTCTCTCTCTCCCTTGCCTTGAGGCTCTGAGCCACATGTTCGGGCCTATCTCTCTCTCTTACACTTCACACATGCACATGCACACACAGATTCATTGATGCACACTGAAACAGCTCTGTAACAATCACTATATACCTCTGTTCAATACCTATGTATTAAGCCTATTTCTACATAAAAAACCTTTCTCCAAGCCACACCTGTTTGGTTGTTTTATTTCAAACCCTACTGCCTCTGTGAAGTGAAATGAACCCAGGACCTACAGAAGAATAACTGACCAAATCTTACAAACATATGTGGATGATTATCACCAACTAGTTCTATATAAAAAAATCATCAAGATGTCTCTTATAGAAGCGATCATTTAGAGAAGTAATCTATGAAAAATTGTCTTAGAACTAAATTCAATCATTCAAAACGCAAAGCGGAATGCAAAAAGGGAACCAATACTTTGTAAAAAGATTGCGTGGGACTGAGATACAGTGTTTTAAAGAAGGAAACCAATACTTTGTAGAAAAGTTATGTAGGACTATGATACAGTGTTTAAAGAATTAGAATACAGTGTATTAAAAGAACTTTTGTTAAAAGGTAAATCGTTAGATACTTTGGTAAACTAAAGTTGGACTTAATGACTTGGAGACACGAATCACACAAACTGTGTGCGGCACAAATCAGGTGCTAAAGAACTTTGTTGCTGGCGACTTGCAAACAAAACTAAACAAGAGAAAATAATGCTTAAAGAATAGTCTAATAAAATTACTAACCTCGAAGTTTTGAGTAGAGATAACAAAACATTTAGCGTCCGTATCTGATATTGAAAAACTGTTGAATGAACAGTTGAATGTCTTTTTATAGACACCCAAAACCACGCCAAAGTGAAAGTGAAACCTGATCTTGTTGATGACCACAGTACTGATATAAGTGCTGCACGCAAGTTATTAGATGATACTTCCATGCCCACTCAAAGTGAGGTAAACACCTTTGCTGGGACGGTCTGGATTAGTACCCTGGGGGCCATAAAGCCCACTTAGCGATATGGTGAACAAATCTTGCAAATATATGCCCTAATAGAAGTAATGATTCAGGATTTAACTGATGCCCTTACAATTATGCAAGGTACTGTGGACAGATTAACAGCCTATTCTGCCCAGAACTGAATGGCCTTGGACTATTTGTTGGCCAAGGAAGCAGGCATCTGTGGGATAATCAAAGAACACTGCTGTACATTCGTGAACAGCAAGCAGAAGGTAGTCTCTAACCTCTTAGAATCAGGTAAGAAATGAAACCCATTTTCTAAAGATAATATTGAAGGTACCTCTGATTCTGTTTGGCCCTGGTTTGAAAATATGTGGGGTGGCCTGTCAGGTCCTTTCAAGACCTTGTTGACAGGCCTCTTTGGCTTCCTAGTGGCACTTTTAATTTTAGGCTTAGGCCTTGCTTGCTTCATGAAAGGTTGCGCTTCCTACATGGCCAAGATTACTGATACGATTGCAGTACTCAAGCTAAAGCGTGTTCCCAGTACAGGAGATCTACTTAGGGAATTCCCCTTTAATGAAGAAGGTGGTTCTGAGCAGAACCAAAGGGAGGACTGTGGAATAAGAGATACTGGCCAGGGCCTCCATTCTCAGTTAGAAACCATAAATGAGACAGTTGAACCTGTGTATGATAAGGTCACGTATGTTAGCTTGGAGCCTATCTATGGCAACTTGGATATGGATACAGATAGTGATGAAGAAGATACAGAACTGTGAGAAAAGAGATTGATTACTTGACTTTGATAATATATCTTTAATTGAAATGCAAGGCTAAAACTGCTGCAAAAGAGATATAAAACCCTGTCAATTAGAAGCTTTTTGACTGTATTAAAGTTAAAGTTGACAGTATTGCAACAAAGATTAACAGGAAGCATGTACTCAGCAACTGCTATTTAAGATTAGATACCAGCTTGCTAGCTTCTGCAAAT
Source organism: Ichthyophis bannanicus (assembly GCA_033557465.1). NCBI lineage: Eukaryota > Metazoa > Chordata > Amphibia > Gymnophiona > Ichthyophiidae > Ichthyophis > Ichthyophis bannanicus. The sequence goes on from CM066037.1 coordinate 215,632,383, forward strand.
TTTGAGGCAGTTCGTAGTTTCGAAGGTGCCCCCACCTAAGCTTTGAGATAAACAACTAATATTAGCAAATCTTATGAACTTTCCCGGAATTAGGGAAATGACCTGTACTGGAAATTAAATAGATTTTAAAGAGGAACTATAAGTATAGTTAATCATCATGCTTTGTAGAAGAATACTAGCGACCCCTTGTGGTATTTTATGTTTATAGTTAATGGTAATATTTTATATGGACTTTGTAGGAATCAGCAGAAAAATAATCTTGTAAGCAGATTTTTTTTGTCTAACCTGTGATTTTATAACACTTGTTTGTCAGATAAATTTTAATCCTGTCAGCTGAAAATAATAAAAGGCGGGACTCTGGAGGAGGATTTCCAAAGGTGGTTGGAGGTGGTATTCTGCTCGTCCAGACGCCTCCTGACAATTTTCCGCTAGAGCTCTAGATTAATGGTATACTGTTGAATCTGTGTGTGATTTTTTTCCTTCCTGTTAGAAGGGCTGGGTAAGCCTAGAACCCAGGTTATAATTAGGTGGGTCTACACCTGCAGAGAAACAACACAGAGAGGTACATGTTCATTACATTAAACATTTAACTATGTACAGTAGAACAGAATAACATAGTAACATTGTGGACAGTAGAACAGAGTAACAGTGACATAATAAAAAGTTTATTAGTTACAGGGCGGCCATTGGCAACTATTTACAATTCTTTGGAGGGCTTAGAGTGCTGGGTTTCTTAAAGGGTTATATTAGTTATGGATTATTTTGGGTTGATCCAGTATCTGCATTGTTTGGTGTGTTGATAGTGGTGGTGGTGGGGGGGGGGGGGTGTTTCTTCATTTTTGTTTCCAAAGTGTATGGTGAACAAGTGGATTTTGATTGTTTTACGGAAGGCAGTGAGGTCGTCTATTGATCTTATACTGTCTGGGAGGTTGTTCCAGGTTACTGGTGAGAAATGTGAAAAGGCTCTGTTGTTGGTTAACTTTGTGGATTTTCTAAAATTGGGTGGGGTGGTCAGCTTGTTTTTGTTGCACTCACGCTGATTTCGGGTCTTGTTATCTTTGGAGATGAGGGTGGTGAGGTAGGATGGGGCAATGTCTTTGATTATTTTGAATATGGTTACGAGGATTTTGTACTGGATGTGGCTCTGAATTGGGAGCCAGTGGAGGTTATATAGCACTGGTATGATGTGTTCAGCCAGGTTGATGTTAGAGGTAATTCTTGCTGCAATGTGTTGGGCAATCTGTAGTTGCTTATGGAATGTTTAGGTATACCATGTAGTACAGAATTACAAAAGTCGAAGTGGGGGGTGACGATGGCATTAATGACTGATTTAAAGTCGTGTGCATGGAGTAGTGGGCGGAGCTGTCTAAGCATTTTAGTGAGCTGTCTAGGATGACGCCGAGATATTTTACTTTGCTCTTTACAGCTAAGTTTAGATCTTGGAAAGTGATATGCTCGGGGGGGGGGGGGGGTGTGAAGTTTTGATTTCTGGTTATGTATAGTGCTTCCGTTTTGTTATAGTTTATTTTAAGGTTTTGAGATGAGAGCCATTCTGCTACTTCTGTGAGGCAGTTTGTGATTTGCCGGGTTTGCTGGGTTGCGGCGTTAGAGGTGTTGAATGGGATGTATATCATAATACTCAAAGGACTTCAAGACAGGAAGAAAATGTATATATTACTATTTATAGATTTATCAGCGGCATTTGATACAGTCCATCACAAAACACTCATCAACAGATTGGCATCTATGGGAATAACAGGAATTACACTGAAATGGTTCACATCCTACTTAACAAACAGGATGCAACAAGTTAAATTCAACGGTGAAAAGGCAAAAACATTTCCACAAACCCAAAGAATTCCGCAAGGATCAGCGTTATCTTCTCTACTTTTTAACCTCTACATAAAACCGATCTGCTCAATATTTCGAAAGCACAAGATACAATACCATTTGTATGCTGATGATATAATTCTATACACACAATTGGACACGGAAAACCCAAACTACAATCACCTCGAGATCTGCCTAAAAGAGATGCAAACCTGGCTGATGCAAAACAATATGTCCGTAAACCATAAAAAGACAGAAGTAATGTACATCTCCCGAAATCAAGACTTCAAACCACCCCCAACAATAACAATGAACAACAACACCTACTCGGTAAAGGAAGAAATAAAATACCTAGGAGTAAACCTTGACACAAATTTAAAAATGGAAAAACACCTCCGACTAACCAACAGAGCAATTTTCCACAAAATAAAGGTTATTCAAGCCCTACGCAACATCCTCAACCACTCAGACTTCAGAACTGTAGCACAAACTCTGCTCATCCCGCACTTCGATTACTGTAATTCCATCCTTCAAGGCCTGCCTAAAAAAACCCTAATGATCCTTCAAATGGCTCAAAACATTTCAGCCAGAGTGATCATGAAGAAGAAAATCGCTGAACACATCACACCAATATTAGCTGAACTACACTGGCTACCCATAACCGCCCGTATAAAATACAAACTACTAGTTACAACATTCAAACTCATACACAACATAGCACCATCATACCTCAACAACCTCATAAACACTCAGCCCCCTTCCAGAAATAGAAGAATTTGCAACACAAACACTCTATGCATACCAACCAGTATCAGATCAGCCAAAGCCTGCACGAGTAAGAGAGCTTTCACATACACATCACCTACCATATGGAACCAACTGCCAACAGACCTGAGATCAATTAACGACCTAATAGACTTTAGAAAAAAGTTAAAAACACACCTCTTTAATGAAGTATATGATCCAACTTAACCATACCTAAGAGCCAAAATAAACACTCCTAAATTTTTAGTATGAATCACTGTCTATAGAACCACCACAAGCATAGCCATAAGGCTCTTCTCATGCAAAACCTGTATATATAATCTCATATTGTATATATGATCACTCCTATATTGTATATATGTTTACTCCTACACTGAAATTACTTGTAATTTTTAATGATTCTCACCCAAAAATCAAATGTAAATTCTTAACTCATTACAGATGTAACCATAGTTATGTCTGACGTGCAAGTTTATCCGCTTCTGATCACTGGAAGTAGTGGTATATAAATGATAAATAAATAAATAAAAATAAAAATATCATCTGTGTAAATATGATAGTTTACTCAGAATTTCTTGAAAATAGAGCAGATGGGCTGCAGGTATATGTTAAATAAAAGTGCTGATAGCGCTGAGCCTTGTGGGAGGCCTTGTTCTTGATTGTAGTGTTGAGATAAGTGAGAGTCTATGCGTACTTGTTGGGTTCTATGGGAGAGGTATGAGTTGAACCATTGCAGTACTGTACCTTAGATACCAATTTGTTGTAGTCTGGTGAGCATGATTTTATGGTTTATGCTGTCAAATGCAGCGGAGATGTCTAGGAAGAGGAGTAAGAATGCCTGTTTGATGTTATCGATGCCATGTGAGATGCGATCGAGGAGGACAGTGAGTAGGGTCTCTACTCCATGGTGAGGGCAGAATCCATATTGTTGTTCGTCAAGGGGAGCAAAGGTATCTATGTGGTCCTGAAGTTGGACTTGTACCACCTTTTCTATGAGCTTAGCCAGAAAGGGGATGCTGGATATGGGTCTGTAGGATGTGGTGATGAGTTTGTCCAGTGTGTTATTTTTTAGAATAGGCAGTATTAGTGCATGTTTAAGTGAGGGGGGTATACATCCCTGTTGCAATGAGAGGTTTACAATTGGGAGGTTGAATTGGTAAAGTTCTCATTCCATTGCTTTTATCCAGTGGACCGGGCAGGGATCTAGGTAGGATATGGTGGTGTTGATTTTGGTGATGAAGTTAATGAGGGCATCTTTTGACGATGGGGAGAAGTTGGACCAGAATGAGCCAGAGGTTAAGGTTGGGTTATTCGAGGGATCTGGGGTCAATGTTTGTTTTTTAAATTTTTCTTGGTAGTAGGTCGCTAATGTCTGTGGATTGATGCTAGGGATGTTTGTGTCTTTGTTTGAGACGCTGTTGGTTAATGTTTTAACTATTTCAAATAGTACCCTAGGTCAGTTTATCGACTTAGAGATTATGGTAGAGTAGTATTCTTTTTTAGCAGAGTTTAGTGTCTCACGATAGAGTTTTAGATTGGATGCATATTGTTGTTGGTGCTGTGTGGATTTTGTGGATCGCCATTTACGCTCAGATCTGCGTAACTCTGTTTTAAGTTGTTTGAGGTCAGGTCTAAACCATGCTGGGTGTTGTTTTTTTGATGTCGAGGGTTGTTGGGTGTTCATGAGTGATATTTTTGATATGGTATTATTCCAATTGGATATTGCTTCATCGAGGGTCATTGGATGTGAGGGTAGGTATTGATTGGTATGGTTCAAGAACATGTTTTTGTCAAATTTGTTGAATTTTATATATGTTGGGGGTGGGGTGGGTAGTGTAGGTAGGCTATCATATGATAAGAGCTGGAATTTTATGAGATGGTGGTCTGACCTTGGTACTGGTTGTATTTCAAGAGTGGATGGGTTGAAGTTATTAAGTATAACTTTAAGTAGGAACACTAAGTCTAGGGTGTTCCCCTTAATGTGTGTTTGTGCATTAACAATTTGGTGGTGGTCCGTGTCTTCTATTGCTGCTAGGAGAGTTGAGGCATGATTGTTGGGCAGTGATGCTAAGTTTAGATCACTCATGAGTATGAGGGGGTTTTTGTTGGTGGAGGAGCAATGTATTTCTGTTATTATGTACAGGTTATCTGTGCTAGGGGAGGGAGGTCTATATATTATGCAGATATGTCGCCAACGATCTTCAAAGGTCGATTGGCCCTTTAAAGTGGCGCGCTCCAGCGGGAGCCACTCAGACCTGCCACCAACGATCTTCAAAGGGTGATCAGCCCTTTAAAGCGGTGCGCTCCAGCGGGAGCCACTCAAACCTGCTGCCAACGATCTTCAAAGGGCGATCGGCCCTTTAAAGCGGCGTGCTCCAGCGGGCCCACGCCTGCTCCTCCAATTCACTGCAGCTCCCTGGAACTGAGTAAGCATGATTGCTCCTCCACCCATTGTCTGCCTAGATCTGCTACCCATTGCCTGCAGTGAACTGCCAATCATTGCCTGCGTGGAACTGCTACCCACTGTTGCATAGACCTGCTACCCATTGTCTGCGTTGAACTGCTACCTACTGTTGCTTAGAGCTGCTACCATTGCCTGCATAGAACTGTTATCCATTGCCTGCATAGAACTGCTAACCATTGCCTGCATAGAACTGCTAACCATTGCCTGCGTAAAATCGCTACCCATTGTCGCTTAGAACCACTACCCATTGTTGCTTAGAACTGCTACCCATTGTTGCATAGAACTGCTACCCATTGCCCGCATTTAACTACTACCCATTGTTTGCTCAGACCTTGCTGCCCACTACTATAGCCCCACATATCATTGTCCTTCTCTTCCTCTTCCTCCCCAACTGCCTCCCCTCCTATCAACATCCTTCCTCCTCTCCTCCCTACCCTCCCCCTATCTTCCTCATTTCTCTCTCCACTCTTCCCCTTAGCCTAGCACCTTCTCTTGAGCCTCTCCACACCATCCCCTGCATTCAACCAGCCCCCCTCTCTACCTTCCCTACTTCTCCCTCCATTCTGCCCCCTAGCCTAGCACCTGCTCTTGAGCTTCTTCACACCATCCCCCGCATTCAACCAGCCCCCCCTCTCTCTAAGGCAACCCGATCCTCGCTTCCGCCGTTCTTTCTCCACTTTACCTCGCTCTCTAATACTGATTCTCCTTCTCTCATCAGGTAACATTAACCCCAATCCTGCCCTCCCCCCCGATTTCTCTCCCACACTAAAGAGAGTTCCTCACGTACCCTATCCAATCTCATCCACATCCCACTCCTCCCTCCTTCCGCCCTCCCCCATCCATCCCACAATCACTCATCCATAGATATCAACTCCAACCCTACCCCCAAAAATAATCCCTCACATAAACTACTTGACACCATCAATTTATCCCTCACTTCCCCTCCCTCATGTCCCTCTTGGAGAGCACATACACCCAAACATACCCACTCACACCCTACTCCCTCTAAATCTCGGTACTACCCTAGAAATAGACCCCCATGCTACTCTGATAAGAAATCCACACTAACTTATCCAACCTTATCCATATCCCTCTCCTCTCCCCCTCCGCTCTCCCGTTTACTTGCGCCCTATGGAACGCATGCTCAGTCATTAAAAAAACCACTTTTATTCACAATCTTTTCATCTCTAACGCTCTACACCTTCTTGCCCTGACTGAGACCTGGCTCCCCCCAGATGACACCGCATCCATTGCCTCTCTCTGCTATGGGGGCTACCAATTCTCCCATATACCTCGATCTACTGGTTGCGGTGGTGGCGTTGGCCTCCTACTCTCCCCCTCCTGCCAATTCCAACCCCTCCTGCCACCCCAATCACACTCCCCCCTCTCCTTTGAAGTCCACTCCATTCGCCTCCTCACACCACTTCCCCTCCGAGTAGCTGTTATTTATCGCCCACCCGACAACTCCAAATCAACCTTCCTCAACGACTTTGACTCCTGGCTTTCTGCCTTTATGGATCCCTCCCCCCCCCACTCTTATTCTTGGCGATTTCAACATTCACATCGACAACCCCTCCAACCCCGACGCCTCAAAGTTCCTCGCTCTTACCTCCTCGTTCGACCTCCAACTTTGCTCCACTGCCCCCACACACCTACACGGCCACTGCCTTGACCTAATATTCTTCTCCAGTTCCTCTCCTTCAAACCCACAAATCAATCCTTCCCTCATCTGACCATCACCTCTTAACATTTACTCTTCAGCTTCCGCCATCCCAACCTCGGCCTGTCTCCTCTGACCTATTTAGAAACCTTCATAATACTGACCCCTTGACTCTCCTCCACCATTTCTCCATCTCTTTCCTCCATTTTATACTCTGAGGCCGTCGACGAAGCATTATCCTCATATAATGCTACACTATCCTCAGCCCTTGACACTCTTGCCCCTCCCACCTCACGTCCTATAAAACTATCTACTCCCCAACCCTGGCTTTCACCCACAAGCCTCAGCTTCACAAAAGAGCTCCACCCAGACTGAAGCCTCTCCAGTGTCCAGCTCTCCCAGGAGGGAGTGAGAAGCTGCCCGTCTCCACCCACAGCAGCTGCGTCACAGCCTAGTGCTGTCCAATCGGGGCAGCCCACTGCTCTTTAAAAAGGAGCGCCACAGGAGCACCCGCACCTTGCGGGCCCGCGCCTGAGGGCCTCGCAAGAGGGGCCTTTGGCACGGCCCTTAGGCAACGGCCCTCATTGAGATGCCCCAGAAACCTACAAGCGATCCATCCTCATCAATACAATAGTAGCTTGAGCTCCCCCAGGGTCAACACGACTACTTCTGCGACCACAGCAAGTATACATCACCTTAACGGACATAGAAAGAGACCCTTTCCCATAGAATTGTTTCTATTATTGACTATAATACTGTTACCATTAGCTCGCATTTACTATGGCTAGTAGCATCATATAACTGTCACTATTTTAAACTGCATTTACTATCACCAGTAATCCTCAGAGAACTGTTTCTATTTTTGACCACATTACTATTGCCATTAGCCACATCTACTATTGCTAGTAGTCTCATATAATTGTTTATATTTTGTACTGCATTTACTATCACCAGTAATCCTCAGAGAACTGTCTCTATTTTTGACCACGTTACTGTTGCCAATAGCCGCATCTACTATTGCTAGTTGTCACTATTTTGAACTGCATTTACTATCACCAGTAATCCTCAGAGAACTGTTTCTATTTTTGACCACATTACTATTGCCATTAGCCGCATCTACTATTGCTAGTAGTCTCATATAACTGTCACTATTTTGAACTGCATTTACTATCACCAGTAATCCCCAGAGAACTGTTTCTATTTTGACCACGTTACTGTTGCCAGTAGCCGTATCTACTATTGTTAGTAGTTTCATACACAGCCCCCTCACCAAAAACTACATAATGGCCCCCCTTACAAATTAAAAGCCTACCCCTTTCTCTCCTGCTAATAGATTATCTCTACCTGTTTTAATTATATTGTTGTCAGTAGCCAATACTTATCTCTTTCGTGAATTATTCATACTGTTGCCAATAATTATCCCTACATATCTTACATATACTGTTACCAGTAGCTAGTGAACTACTTATACTGTCGCCAGTAATCAGTAATTTTCCTAACCTGTCTTACATATACTATTGTCAGTAGCTAATAATTACTTCTACTTGTTTTAAATATATTATTGACAGTAGTCAGTAATTATTCCTATCATGAGATTCATATACTGTTGCCAGTAGCCAGTAATTAGTAACTATCTGAGCATTAACCTAATTGCGACCTTAGAGCAGAAACCTTGCCTTTCACCTATTCAACTCTACTGAAATCTCAGAAAGGTAATTAATACAATAGACTCCTATCATTATGGATTACATCAATCGGCTTAAAATCATGTCTATCTTTCTAATTCTACTTACAATATTTGTGCCAAAATATATCCAAGCATACTCCCTTGTTACTCATAACATTCCAATTATTCTCCAACATAAGAATCCCAACATCTCTCATAATGCACCATATCACAAAACACCTCATGCACAAGGTCAAAGAAATCGTCTAATATATATCACACCTGGGAAATCTTACCATCACCATGTCCAACAACACAAATCCTTATCTAAAGACCTTCTTTGTTTGCTTATAAATGTGAGATCAATTAGGAATAAAATACCGATCATAACTGATATCCTCACCGATTATAAACCTGACATATTATTCTTAACAGAAACATGGCTCATGGTTCATGATAACATTCTCCTAAATCAGTTACAAACTGATGGATATGAACTACTTCACTGCTCTAGGGCTTTAAAAAGGGGTGGGGGTGTCATCGCTATTATAAATAGTAACCTTAAAGCTTCCCTCATTTCCACTAACAATATTGAGAACATGGATGTTCTTATGTTTGAAACAACCTCACATTCATTTGGTCTCATATACAGACCTCCATCCACAGATACAAAATCTTTATCCTCCATATTAGATATGATATGTTCCCTCAACACAAGAAAAAAACAGCTAGTAATCATTGGAGACTTAAACCTCCTCTCAACTACACCATCACACTCAAAAGCATTCATTGAAACCATGTCTGAACTTGACTTTGAGCAAATCATAGATTTTCCGACTCACATAAAAGGAAACACCCTTGACCTAATCTTTCTTCAAAGATCTCCAGATTATAATCTCAATGTTTCACAACCCCAGGCTATTCCCATTCCATGGTCCGACCACCATTTAATTAGATTCAATCTCCCACATTTCAATAGAATCACAACCCAAAGGCCGAAACAAAGACTAACTACAATGTTCAGGAAATTTGACAGGGAAAAATTTTTAGGACAGATATTACCTCATATTCCTGAAACAGTAACAGACATCGATATCAGTATTGCTAACTGGAACGAGACTATTAAAAAAGCAGCTATGCTTCCTAGCTCTAAAACAAACAAATCCAGATCCAAACAGAGAGACTCCCAACCTTGGCACTTGCAAGAAATTAGACAAATAAAGAGGGAATTTAGAAAGATTGAAAAAAGATGGCGGAAAACTAACTCAAATAATGACAGAAATTTATACAATGAGAAACTAGACTACTACAGAAAAACAATAAATGCATTTAAAAAAGCCTTTCATACAAAATTACTAACAAACTCCCTCAATCGTCCCAGAGAATTATTTGAAATAGTTAAAAAAGTATCAAACCCTCCTAATACAGATGTCACCCCTATTAACCCACAAACTCTTGCTGACTATTACATAACTAAGCTCTCTCCGCTATCAGACCCTCCAATTCCACTAATTTACTCCAACCCAAAGCCTGAACACATATGGGATAAATTTCATACTGTAACACTAAAAGAACTGGATAAGGTGATCTCAGATATTAACATAACCACTTCTAGTCTTGATCCCTGCCCAGTTAGCTGGATCAAAAATACTAAACCACTCCTAGCGCCCTACATTCTAAATATAGCAAATTTTTCTCTCACACATGGTACTATGCCAACCATCCTAAAGAGAGCCTCGATTAGACCTATTCTGAAAAACAAAAAACTAGACAATCTTGATCCCTCTTCATATAGACCTATCTCTAGCCTTCCATTTATGGCAAAGATAAAAATAGTATATAATCAACTTCAGGATCATATTGAACTTCATGCCCCCTTAGATTCACACCAATACGGCTTTAGACCATACCATAGTGTAGAAACACTTCTTGCAGTTATCTTTGATGATATTCTAAAATACATTGACAAATCAAAACAAGCAGTATTACTTATATTTTTGGATATATCGGCTGCCTTTGATTCAATTAACCATTGTATCCTTTTTGAAAGACTCAAACAGATTGGTATACATGGCACTATTCTTGCATGGTTCCAATCATATCTAACTGATCGATCGCAACAGGTAAAAATAGGAAACCATACATCTAAAACCTATATGCAAAAACAAGGAATCCCACAAGGTTCTGCATTGTCAGCTCTACTCTTTAACATATATTTACAACCTATATGCCACATCATTCAACAGTACAAATTAAAATATGCAATTTATGCTAATGATGTTATGATTTATCTCCTTATGGACATAGACTCCCTGGACTTCTCCAATATCAAATCATGCTTCACTAAAATGACACAATGGCTAAATGAACACAATCTACACATTAACTTCAAGAAAACAGAAGCATTATTTGTTTCTAGAAATCAAAAATTTACCCCCCCAACAGAAATAAAAATTGAAAACATAAGCATCCCCATAAAAGATGAAATAAGATACCTTGGCGTTATCATAGACAGAACGTTAAGTCTAACAACACACATTTATTTTATTTATTTATTTAACGGTATTTCTATACCGCCTTATCATACAATCAAAGCGGTGTCACAGCAATACAATCAATAGTGGGGGAGGGTAGTGCATGCAGTGAAGATGTTATGAATTGCGTGTATGAGGGTAGTGTAACAGATTAGGTTGAACTAGGTACATTGTGAGCTATATTACAGCATGAGCTATGATACATTGTTCTGTACTATGTACATTGTGATCTATAATACAATGTTCTATGTAATTAGGGGTTAAGATATATCATGTGCCTGTGAATATTTTCTTATCACGGATGGGGAGGGTAAGGAGGAGGCTCCTGTTGGATTATGTAACATGTCCGTAGTGTTCTATGAACAGCGTTGTCTTCAGCTGCTTGCGAAAGTCTTTGAGGTCATCTGTCGATCTCAGTTCGTCTGGGAGGGAGTTCCATATTGTTGAGGCAGCCAGAGAGAGGGCCCTCTCAGTGGTGTCCTTGCGGGTCTTTCTGAAGTCGTTCGGTGTGTTTACTCTGTTGGCAGTCCCTTTTCTTCTTGGGCGCGTGCTGGTGTCTGGTTGTATGAGGGTGTGCAGGCTGTTGGCTGAAGTGCGGTGTTTGATTTTGAATATGTTTATGATTGTTTTGTATTTGATGCGAGAGCTGATTGGTAGCCAGTGTAAGTCTTTCAGAACAGGAGTAATGTGTTCATGTCTTGTTGCACCAGCTAATATGTGGGCTGCAGTGTTTTGAGCTAATTGTAGTGGTTTGAGTGTTTGTTTTGTTAGCCCAAGGTAGATAGGGTTGCAGAAGTCCAGTAGGGGAGTAATTAGAGCTTGGCATATGGTACGGAAGTGTTCTGTGGTGAGGAGGGGTTTGAGTCTTCTGATGATTCTTATCCTGTGGTATACATTTTGGATTGTTTTGCTTACGTGTGTCTTGAGATTCAGTTCGTTGTCCAGGGTCACTCCAAGGTATTTTACTTCTGATTTCAATGGTATGGTTGTGTTTTGTACTCTGATGTCTGGTGGGTGGGTGAAGTCTGGGTTGCGGGTGATTATTAGTGCCTCCGTCTTGCTGTAGTTGATAGCGAGGTTGTTGTCTTTACACCATCTTGTCATTTGTGTTAGGCAGTCTGTTATTTTAGAGTAGTCTGGGCTGTCGATTGAGATAGGCGTGTAAATCATAATATCATCTGCATAGATGGTGTATTGAATGCTGTTCGCTTTCAGGATGTCGCATATTGGCTGGATGTATATGTTGAACAGAAGTGCTGAGAGGGCGGATCCTTGAGGTACTCCTTGGAGGACTTTTATGGGTTGAGATGTGTTGTGGCCTACCTTGACCTGTATCTGCCTGTCGGTGAGGTATGATTGGAACCATTTGAATGTGGTACCATGAAGCCCAATTTCCTTTAGTCTTTCCAGTAGAGTTTGGTGGTCTACTGTGTCGAACGCTGAGGAGATGTCGATGAAGATCAAGAGGATACCTTTTTTGGTGTTGTCTATAATCCGGAGGATGTTGTCGAAGAGGTATATCAGTAGTGTTTCGACTCCATGGTTGGGGCGGAAGCCGTGTTGGTTATCATCTAGAGGAGCGTGGTTGTCAATGTGCTCCTGTAGTTGTTGTTGCACTGATTTTTCTATGATTTTTGCTAGAAAGGGTAAGCTGGATATTGGTCGGTATGCTGCTGGGTTGCTCTTGTCGAGGGTTGTTTTCTTTGGTATCGGTCATACTGTAGCTAGCTTTAGTGTATCTGGCATGAGTCCTTGGCTGAGGGAGTTGTGCACCATGTTGTGGATGAAGTGGATAAAGCTGGATTTGGTGGCTTTGATCCATGATACTGGACAAGGGTCCGTAGGAGCGGTGCTTGTTTTGATTGCAGAGATGATGTGTGAGAGCTGTTCTGTTGAGGGTGAGGAGAATGTGTCCCAGGTCTTGGGGTGTGAGTCAGGCTGAGTTAGTGTGCGAGGCGGCGTTGGTTCTGCAGAGTGAAATTTTTTCTTGATATGATCAGCAAATTCTTGTGGGTCTATTTGTACTTCTTCCTCTGTCCTTTGCTCCTTTGTGAGGATTTTTACTATTTCGAATAGCTCTCTGGGTTTGTTCATGGAGGTATTGTTCATGTTTGTGTGGTATTCTTTCTTTGAGTGGTTGATGTGTTCACTGTATTGTTTCTGCTTTGTTAGGTATGTCTGCTGGATTCCAGTATCCTTGGATTTTCTCCATCTCCATCTCCATCACATCAGGAATACAACAAACACAATATATAATAAATTAAGATATCTTAAAAATCTAAAACCATTATTATCAAATCTGGACTTCAGATCAGTCCTTCAAGCCCTGATCCTGCCTCACTTAGATTTTAGTAACATAATTCTTCAAGGTATTCCAAAACATGTTTTACACCAACTAAAAGTAGCACAACATGTTGCTGCAAGAATGCTTATAAATGCAGGTCCAACTGAACACATAACCCCTATATTGTACAAACTTCACTGGTTACCTATACAAAGTAGGATAAAATATAAAGTTATCATAACAACGTTCAAACTGATAAGAGATATAGCCCCTTCATATCTAACTGATCTACTGACAATTCATTCAAGGACCAGAACAGTGAGACAAAGGAACCTGAACACACTACTTGTTCCAAACAACTTTTCAAAACTCAATAAAACTACAACTACGAGGCCGCGGGCAGGGTCCCGGTGGCTGAGGCTAACCGGGCGTGCGGCCCGGCGCGGGGACCCTGTGTGCGGCCTGGCTGGGGTATGCGCGCTCGGCCCTCGGCGGGCACGAGCGCGCGTCTTTCAAATTGATTGGCTCCCTGGGGTTGCAGCCCCAAGGGAGCCAATTAGAGCCGCTGTTTTGGGGCGCGAGGGGGGATCGGGGCCGAGCAGCCTCCGTGTGGTCAGTCGTGCGGAGGCTGCTTCGGTGCCGGCATCCCTTACCTCGTGGTGGTGCTCCTTTACCTCGTGGTGGTGCTCGGTGCTTGGGGGTGCTTGGTGCTTTGTTGCTGCGTCGGCTGCCTTGACTGCTGGGTGAGTGTGTGGCAGTGTGTCCGTCGATGTCGGGTCTTGGCGTGGTGGGGGCCTTTTTTGGTACGGAGGCTTCCTGGGGCTGCCGGTGTGCTGCCGTCCTGTTAAAAAAAAAAAAAAAAACCCGAGAGAAGCACTTTAATAAATTACTTTAATTTGACCCAAGTGGGATGCCTGGTAGGGCAAAAGCTGGGGGCCTGGCCCCCAAAAAAGCTTCAGTTAAGGGGCGGGGGTCCCAGTCACGGGGGGGCACTGGGAGGGGTGGGGGGTTGCCCGGGCAAGTTGGTGAGGGGGGGGGTGGGGGCTGCAGCAACGGGAGGGGGGGGGGGTGAACGGGGCAGAGGAAGTGTGGTGCGGGGCCGGAAAGTCCGGAGGGGTACCCTCCCTCCCTGTGGCTCGCTGGGGGTAGGTGAGGGATTGATGGGGACTGGAGAGGTGAGGGGGGGGATGTTGGTGGGGGGGCTGGTGTGGGGACGGTTGGGGGGGATTTTGGGGCTCCGGGCCAAGGGGGTGGGCTACGGCCTGATGGGGCACCTTGGGGGGCGAGCTCTGGTGGGCCCGTGGGGTGGTTCTCAGGCCCCGGGGGGTTCGGCTCGGCGGGGGGGGGGCCTTCCCCATGGGACCAGTGGATGTCAGGGGGTCAGGGTACATCCAGGGCGGGGTGGGGGGGTTCTTGGCCTCCGGCATGGCCGGTGTCGGTTTCCCCCCCTGTTTTTCCCTTTTTGTCTCCGCAGGGCCAGTTTATGGCGCAGACTTCATGGCCCGTGGGCACGGTTCGAGGAGAGAACTGGGTGAGTTCCCCGGTTGGAGCGGAGCCGCAGCGTGGAGCGTCAGCGGAAGCGGCCCAGCGGTGTTCAAGGGATTCTGCATGCGCGGATGGCGGGGACCTCGCGGTGGCTGGTGAGCGGATGGCTTCGCCGGGTGAGTTCATGGTTGAAGGGGGTGTGTCGTCCAGGGATGCAGGGGGGGGGCGTTGCGGAAAAAGCATCGGCGCTCGTGTCGGCGACGTCGCAACTCCGACTCGTCCTCATCTTCCTCGTCCTCGAGTAGTTCGTCCGGGGGGTCGGACGGGCGCGGGGATCGGCAGCTTCCGGGTGTTGGGGGGGGAGTGGGTGTAAGTGGGGGGGCCTCTTCGGTGGTGTCTTTGCCGGAATTGTGGGCGGGGGTACCACGGAAGCTGAGGCGTAAATTCCGCAAGCGGCGCTATATTGATATCTTCCGTTTGCTGGAGGGGCGGAAGCGCTCGGGTGAAAGCAGAAAAAAGAGAAAAGACGATGAGAAGGCCGGGCGGGTGAGAAAAGTGGCGCGTAACGTGGTCAACTGGACGCGTTCCTTTTTAAGGTTGGCCAGTGTGTGGGGGCAGAACGATCCATCGCAGTACGAAATGTTATTGGCGTATGCTGATTCCATCCTTGAGGCGTCTCAGACGCATGAGGGCTGGTCTTGGCTTAATTATGACGAGAAGTTTAGGGACAAGATGGAAGAAAGCCGTGCGCTTTCTTGGGGCACGCAGGATATTAACCTGTGGTTGACCCAGATGTCGGCTAGGTCCGGTGCGAGTTCGGGTGGCGTGGCCAAGAGTGGTGTCGGGGCGGTGGGGGGGGGCGGCGCGGCCCTTTCAAGGAGGGGCGGCCGGGGTGCCTGCAAAGACAGTCTCGGCCGGGAGCGGTGATGTGTGCTGGCGTTTCAACCATTCCACCTGCCCCTTTCCCGATTGCAAGTTCCAGCACATCTGTTCCTTGTGCGGGGGTCCTCATTCCGCGGTTAAGTGCCTTAAAAAAGGCACCTCTGGCATGGCCGCCCCTGCCCCAAAAGGGCAGTGAGTGGCGAGGGCGCGCCCCCTCCCCGGTGCGGGTAGAGGTGCTGGTGAGGTGGCTGACTCTTTATCCCCGATGGCGGGAGGCGGCGATTTTGGGTTCTGGGTTTCGACATGGTTTCATGATCCCGGTGAGGGGGGTGGTGTTGGTGCCTTCGGCTCGGAATTCCCCCTCGGTTCGTCGTTGGGTGATGGTGGTGCGGGACAAATTGTTGAGTGAGTTGCGATTAGGTAGGGTGGCTGGCCCCTTTGCGGAACCGCCATTTCCCAACCTGGTGATTTCACCTTTAGGTGTTGTGCCCAAGAAGGAGCCGGGCAAATTCCGCTTGATTCACAATTTGTCCTGTCCCGTCGGGGCTTCGGTGAATGATTTTATCCCGCGTCAACTGTGTTCGGTTCGTTATGCTTCTTTTGACAAGGCGGCTTCGCTGGTGCGCGGGGCCGGTCGGTCGGCGTTGCTGGCGAAGGTGGACATCGAATCGGCTTTTCGTTTGTTACCTGTTCATCCGGTTTCATTCCCTTTGTTGGGATTTTGTTTTCAGGATGAGTATTACTTCGATAAGTGTATGCCGATGGGATGTTCTTTCTTTTGCGCTTACTTTGAGATGTTTAGCACTTTCTTGGAGTGGGTGTTGGTTAGGGAATCCGGCTTGTCGTCTGTGGTGCATTACCTGGACGATTTCTTGTTTGTAGGAGCGGCAGATTCGGGGGAGTGTCAGCGGCTGCTATCGGGCTTCGTGCGGTTGGCGCAGAAGTTCGGGGTCCCCTTAGCGGACGGGAAGACTGAGGGTCCTGCTATGCGGTTGACCTTTTTGGGCGTGGAGTTGGATTCTGCGGACATGGTGGTGCGGTTGCCTCGCGATAAAGTCGTTCGCTTGCGGATTTCAGTGGCTAATGCGTTGGCAGCTGGTAAGGTTTCCTTGCGGGAGTTGCAGTCCCTGTTGGGGTCCTTAAATTTTGCCTGTAGGGCGATTCCGATGGGGAGAGTGTTTTCCAGGAGGTTGGCTTGTGTGACGGCTGGGGTGCGGAAACCTCATCATCGGATTCGGGTGACGGCGGCAATGCGCGCAGATTTGTGGGTGTGGGATCGTTTTCTGGAAGATTTCAACGGGACTTCAGTGCTTTTGGAGCCTGAAGTTTCCAGTAATGATTTACAATTGTACACGGATGCGGCAGGAGGGGCGGGGTTGGGAGTGTATTTCGGAGGGGCCTGGTGCGCTGACCGGTGGCCGGCGTCTTGGGCGGTGGCGGGGCTGACCAGGAATATCACATTTTTGGAGCTCTTTCCGCTTCTGGTAGTTTTGGAGCTCTGGCCGGAGCGTTTGCGGAACAGGAGGGTGCTTTGGTGGTGTGATAATGCGGCGGTGGTCAGTGTGATTAACCGGTACACTCCAAGGTGCGTGTGGGTGGCTAGCTTGATGCGGGAAGTTGTCCTAGCGTGTCTGCGGCTGAATGTGGCGGTGCGGGCGCGTCACCTACCAGGGTCCACTAACGAGATTGCTGATGCTCTTTCTCGCTTTCAGTGGGAGCAGTTCCGGGCGTTGGCCCCCGAAGCAGACGAGGTTGGAGCGGTGGTCCCAGAGAAATTGTGGAGCATTGGCCTCAAGAGATGCTAAACCTTCTGAGAAGTTCGTTGTCTGCAGGGACCTGGTCTGTGTACTGTAGGGGGTGCGACCGGGTGGTCACTTTTTTGTTGTCGCGCGGGTGGGGGGCTGGGGGGTCCCGGAAGGTTTGCTTGGCCAATATATTGTGGCGGCCAAGAGTGCGGGGTTTTCGCGATCGGCGGTGCATTCGCATTTGGCGGGGTTTCACTTTTTTGCGAGCGCAGTAGGTTGGGGTCTCCCGGCTGGGGGGGCCTTAACGCGCAGGTTGCTGCAAGGTTGGGAGCGGGCGCAGCCGACCCCGCGTGATGCGAGGTTGCCGATCACCCACGGTCTCCTCGTGCGGGTGTGTGGAGCTTTGGAGTGGGTGGCTTCATCTGCGTATGAGGCCTTATTGTTCCGGGCGGTTTTTTGCCTGGCATTTTTTGGGGCGTTTCGGATTGGGGAGCTGGTTGCGGGTTCTGGGCGGGGGGGGGGGGGGGTGTTGGGGGTCTGTTGGCTTGTCATGTCCGGATCGTGGAGGGGGGGGTGCGGATTCTTTTGGCTAAGTCCAAAACGGATCCGATGGGTAAAGGTTTGTGGGTATGTCTTGGTGTGGGTGCGGATCCACGGACTTGTCCGGTTCGTGCGCTGCTACAGTTTGTGGCAGTGCGTCCGGCGGGTGCGTTGGGGTTTTTCGTCCACGCGAATTCGCGGGCGGTCACCTGTTTCCAGGTTTCCGCGGTGTTGCTGCTGGCGTTGTCCGCAGTGGGCGAAGATCCGCTTCGATTTGCTCCTCACTCTTTTCGGATTGGTGCAGCCACTAGTGCGGCGGCTGCGGGGTTACCTGCGCACGTCATCCAGGCCATTGGGAGGTGGCGTTCTTCAGCTTTCAAGGGGTTTGTGCGGCTGTAGGCGCTTGGGTTTTGCTGGGTGGGTGCCTTAACTGTTTATTTCTTTTTCAGATGAGGGTGTCGGTCCTGGTGGATGTTGGGTTGCTGGCCACTCCTTTGTCCATTGGGCGGGTCTGCGCGCGGTAGACCGCCCTATCGGGTCCAATTTGGGATTGAACCCGTCGTCGGTGGCTGTCCAATGGCTGGGTGTGCGAGGCATGCGGTGGCCGCATCTGCTGCCTTTGCTGCGAAGCCACGGGAGGACGTCGCAGTGGCCGGCCGCCCTGTTGGTGCATCTGGGCGGAAACGATCTATCCTCCTGGTCCTGCCTGCAGTTGATTCAGGCGATTCAAGAGGATCTCGGACTGGTGTTGCAGATGATTCCTGGGGTTATTGTTCTTTGGTCAGACATTATTCCAAGGCCGGCTTGTCGGGAGCAGCGTCGTTGGTCCCGGGGGTTGACAAAGGTCAATCGCCAGATTGGTCGTTGGATTTGTGAGCGGGGGGGGGGATACCAGATCCTGCATGACTGGGCAGATGTGGGGTGTTCGGGTCTGTATCGGGCTGATGGGGTTCATTTGTCGCCAGTTGGCATGGACCTGCTTCTTAATGATTGGCAGGAGGCCTTGGAATACATGTCTGGCCATGATGTTCGTTGGTCGCAGCTTTTAGCTGGTGGGGGCGGCACATGAACAGGGTTATGTGCCGGTGGCGTGATCCCGGAGGTTTCCGGGGTCCGGAGCAGCAGGCTACAGTTGGGCGGGGGCGGGGTGCCCCTGACCCGGTCAAACCCTCGGACGACTTTTGCTGAACGGCGAAGTCGGGGAGAGGGGTATGGTAACTTGCCGGGTGGCGAGTTACGGTATTAGCGGTGGCAGGCACTTTGCTGAGGATGGCTGGTGCAGCCGGGTGCCGCTAATTGAGTGGTTTTGGAAATGTAATTGTTGGACTGTTAAAATTTGTTGGCTAATAAAAGCTGCGACCAGTTCTGTTCCATAAAATGTTGGTGTGTGGTGTTTTTGTGGAGGGGGGGGGGTTGTGGGGGAGAGGGGGGTGTAGGGCAGGGGCCTGCAGCGCCGGCTCCGCCTGCCTTGGTTACTACGAGGCCGCGGGCAGGGTCCTGGTGGCCGAGGCTAACCGGGCGCACGGCCCGGCGCGGGGACCCTGTGCGCGGCCTGGCTGGGGTATGCGCGCTCGGCCCTCGGCGGGCACGAGCGCGCGTCTTTCAAATTGATTGGCTCCCTGGGGTTGCAGCCCCAAGGGAGCCAATTAGAGCCGCTGTTTTGGGGCGCGAGGGGGGATCGGGGCCGAGCAGCCTCCGCGTGGTCAGTCGTGTGGAGGCTGCTTCGGTGCCGGCGTCCCTCCCTCCCTCCCTAACGTCAGGCGGTTGGGGGGGGGTTTGTTTGGGGTGTTGCAGCTGGGGGCTGGGGGGGGGGGCGGGCGGGATCCCGGAGGTTTCCGGGGTCCGGAGCAGCAGGCTACAGTTGGGCGGGGGCGGGGTGCCCCTGACCCGGTCAAACCCTCGGGCGACTTTTGCTGAACGGCGAAGTCAGGGAGAGGGGTATGGTAACTTGCCGGGTGGCGAGTTACGGTATTAGCGGTGGCAGGCACTTTGCTGAGGATGGCTGGTGCAGCCGGGTGCCGCTAATTGAGTGGTTTTGGAAATGTAATTGTTGGACTGTTAAAATTTGTTGGCTAATAAAAGCTGCGACCAGTTCTGTTCCATAAAATGTTGGTGTGTGGTGTTTTTGTGGAGGGGGGGGGGTGGGTTGTGGGGGAGAGGGGGGTGTAGGGCAGGGGCCTGCAGCGCCGGGTCCGCCTGCCTTGGTTACAAATAGAGCATTCAGCTTCAATGCTCCTTTAATATGGAACGCTCTGCCGGATAAACTCAGAGATATCACAGATCTTTCAGCATTTCGAAAAGATCTTAAAACTCACCTATTTATAAGAGTACTTTGGAGACTCATTCCCAATAGATGAAATATTTCCCACTTAAACTCATGTATACTCATATTCATTAATTCACAACTTACTTTTTCCTTTTTCTTACTCTATCTTACAATACCCAATCCTCCACTTTATCACATTTACTCTTTACACTAATAATTCTAGTGAACTACAATACATTTTTCCTTGCTCAGATAAGATGATAAGATTTTTGAAATTTGTAAATATTTAAATCTGTATATATGTTTAAACTATCTATATACCTAATCAGCATTTACTCAGCATTGTAACCCTCAAATTACCATTTTTATTCTATACAATTTAATGTTCACTGTAATTTCAATTGTTTGAATAAGTTTCAATGTAATGTTCAAGTTTTGTTCTTTGTAAACCGCTTTGATTTTTCTGAAAGGCGGTATATAGAACCGTTCAATAAATAAATAAATAAATAAATAAAATAAACAATCCGTTACCTATGCATCTGCACCCGTTCTGCTGAACGAGCCTGGTCCAAATCCCGCTCCCAGGAAGACCTTCTACACTTCAAATTCATGCTTGGCTCCTTCCAGTCAGCCTTAGCACTTTCCAAACAAGATTACTACATCCACCTGACTAATTCCCTTGCGTCTGATCCTCGCCATCTCTTTAACACCCTCAGTTCTCTCCTCAAGGTCCCCCCGCCCCCGATCCCACCCTCCCTCTCTGCCCAAACCCTAGCCGATTACTTCCATGACAAAATCCTCAAAATTACCCTCCAATTCCCTACCCCCTCATCTACCTCCCCTCCCCCATTTCTCCTCCTCCATTCATACTCCCCCTGCCACCCTCTCCTCCTTCCCCCGATCTCTGAAGAAGAAACCGCACTTCTTCTTTCCTCCTCCAAACCCAGCACCTGTTCATCAGATCCTATCCCCACCCATCTCCTACGTTCCATCTCCCTCACCATTGTCCCCTCCATCACTCATATCCTCAACCTTTCACTCTCCACTGCAATTGTCCCCATTGACTTCAGACATGCTTCTGTCACACTCCTCCTCAAGAAACCCTCACTTGATCCCACATGCCCTTCTAACTATTGACCCATCTCCCTCCTTCCCTTCATATCCAAACTGTTAGAACGAGCAGTCCACCATCACTGCCTCGACTTCCTCACCTCCCAGGCCCTCCTGGATCCACTACAATCAGGCTTCTGCCCCCTACACTCCACCGAAATGGCACTCACAAAAGTCACCAACGACCTGTTCCTGGCTAAATCTAAGGGCCTCTATTCTATCCTCATCCTTCTTGACCTTTCTGCTGCGTTCGACACCGTTGACCATGACCTTCTCCTCACCACCCTCTCCTTGCTTGGCTTCAAGGACTCCGTACTATCCTGGTTCTCCTCATACCTCTCCCATCGCTCATTCAGTGTATGCTCTGGCGGCTTCTCCTCCCCTACCCCGCTCCAGGTAGGCGTACCCCATGAATCTGCCTTGGGCCCCCTCCTTTTCTCTCTCTATACCCAAGGCCTTGGCACGCTTATCTCTTCCCATGGCTTTCAGTACCACTTCTATGCCAATGACTCCAAAATCTACCTCTCTACACCTAATATTTCTCTGGCAACCCAGTCCAAGATCTCTGCTTGTCTTTCGGACATCGCTGCCTGGATGTCTCATCGCCGATTGAAACTGAACATGGCCAAGACTGAACTCCTTGTCTTTCCACCCAACTCCTCCCCCCAACTTCCCCCTCTCTCAGTCCTTGTGGATGGATCTACTATCCTTCCTGTTCCCTCGGCCCGCAATCTAGGGGTTATCTTTGACACCTCTCTCTCCTTCTCCGCCCATATCCAGCTTGTAGCCAAGACCTGCCGCTTTTTCCTCTACAACATCAGCAAGATCCGCCCCTTCCTCTCTGAACACACTACCAAAATGCTTATCCACTCCTTAATCTCCTCTCGCTTCGATTACTGCAACCTACTCCTCACTGGTCTGCCCGTGAGCCACCTCCTTCCCCTTCAATCTATACAAAATCATGCTGCTCAACTAATCTTCTGCCAGCCTCGCCATGCCCACATTACTCCCCTCCTCAAGTCACTTCACTGGCTCTCTGTCCAATTCTGCATCCAATTCAAGCTTCTCCTGCTGACCTATAAATGCATTCACTCTATGGCCCCTCAATACCTCATATCTCTTATTTCTCCTTATGTCCCCTCTCGAAATTTGCGCTCCACTAACAAATCGCTTCTTTCAATGCCTTTCACCCGCACCGCAAACTCCCGACTGCGCTCCTATCACCTTGCTGCGCCACACACCTGGAATGGCCTATCTGCGTCTGTGTGCCAGGCCCTCTTCAAATCCAGGTTGAAGACCCACCTCTTCACCGTTGCATTCAGATCCTGACTTCCATCCTCATCCAATCCTAACCCCCGTCAACGTTTTGACCAAACTATAGACCAAGCTGTACCAAACTGTACCACACCGTATCTTCCACAGAACTGACTAATGCTCTGTACTGTTCTAACTAAATTGTAAGCTCCGATGAGCATGACTCTGATGGGCAGGGACTGTCTCTTGTTTGTTAGCCACCTCTTGTAGGTTAGCTGTGCAGCGCTGCGTGCGTGGCGTTCTATAACTGCTAAATAGTAGTAGTAGATATGGAGGTGGTTTAGTTTTATTGTGAGTATGTCTATGTTGTTTACATTCTTAGAGATTATCAGGGAGGCTCCTAGATCTTCTTTTACAATTGCGAGGACTCCCCCACCTCTTTTTATTGTTCTGTGTGAATGGAAGATTTCGAACCCGGGTGCCTTCAACTAATTTATTAATACTGTGGCTGGGTCAGAGAGCCAGGTCTCAGTTATGCATACAATGTCAGGGGTGTTATTGGTGAGTAGGTTTTGAATGAGTAGTATTTTATTCCTGATTGACCTTGCATTGATGAGGTAACATTTTAAAGATTTATGTTTTGGCGGGGTTATGTTTGGTTCTCCCCAGGATTTTATGGTGGGTTTAATGTTTATGAGTCTGTTTGGGTTGGATCTGGCGGTATATGGGTAGCTAGATGAGAAGTAGGTAGGGTGATGTCTGATGGGGGTATAGATTGTGGGGATGCATTGGAGTTTTAGTGCTTGGGAAAGGATTGTTAGGCTAATGAAGATAAGCATGGTGTATTTTATCCAGAGTAGCGTTTTTTTGTACAGGTGAGTTGGTGTGTATATGTTGCAATGTGGTTAAAGATAGCTTGGTTGTGTGGGTGGGATGTTCTATAAAGGGTATGTGGTGGGTTGGTTACAGTGAGGTGAGTGTGTGCTAGGTAGTACTAAGAAGTACTAGGTAGTCTTAGTTGCTATGTGGGATTTTGTTTGTATAAGGTTTGTGGTGTAATGTTATGTGTATGTTTTCTAATCTCCATTTGTGGAGCAATAGGTGTTACATAGCGGGTGTCTGTGCACAATTTACCGACTGTGGCACAATTTCAATCAGGGTCATGTAAATTACATAAATTGCAGTACTTGAAATGTTGGTGGTTATATAAATTTCAAGGACTGTAGGGCAGGCAATAACATGGAGTTTACATAAATTGCAGGGATTATAATGCAAGCAGTTATACAAATTTTAGGAACTGTAATGCAGGCAATGATATGATTATTACATAAATTGCAGGGATTATAATGCAAGCAGTTATACAAATTTTAGGAACTGCGATGCAGGCAGTTATATAGCTTTCTGGATATGTAATACAGGGAGTAGTATGGATATTACTTAAATTGCAGGAGGTATAATGCAGCTATAATGCCACCAAGCGCCTTATGATTGCTTATAAACGTAGTTCCAATTTGAAGAATTCTCTTGTACCCTCTGCACTTTCGGTGGTGAGACCTCCCCTAACAGTTAAGGGCCATTATAGTTGTGGTAATTGTTCAGTGTGCACACATGCTATTACAGTCAAAAAGGATTTCACCCATGTTCCTTCTGGTACTAGACTTTTCCTTAATCATTTTTCGAATTGTAAAACCACTCATGTTGTCTACTTGATTCAGTGCCCCTGCAATAAATTATATATAGGCAAAACTTTAAGACAAATTTGCACACGTATAATAGAGCATCGGAGTAATATACAAAGGAAGCAGCCAGATAAACCTCTAGTGACCCACTGGTTAGAAAATAACCACAGTATCAGTGACCTTAAGTTCGTTGTTATTAAAACAGTTGTCCCCCATTGGAGAGGTGGCAATATTGATAATACTCTTCTTAAGTTTGAACAACGTTTTATCTATGAGTTTAAGTCCTTAGAACCATATGGTTTAAATCAAGAATCGGATCTTACAGTCTTTTTGTGATAGAGGTTTTCTTTGCGTTGTCTTTTTCTTTTTGATTCATGGATTGAAAAATGTTTGTCGTTTCTTTTATACAGTAATACATCCCCCCTTTTTTCTATTTGTTTTATTTCTTTTTGGTTAAACCCTCTGATGCCACCAACAATTCTTTATACCACTCAATTAGTCTAATTTTATCTGTATTCGTTGTACATTAATATTATTTTTATTATTCTTTATTTTGTATTTTATTTATTTTTTATTTTTTATTTTTCATCTTTTTATTTATTTTTTATTATTTAATATTTATTCTTATTCTTATTATAAATAATATGTATGTATATATATAATTTTTATTAAAATGTATTTTATATGTATATTATATTTTATATATTTTTTATATATTATATATTATATACTTTTTATGTATTACATATTTATTATTTAATTATTATTATTTTTTATCATTACTTTATTATTAATAGGATTAAATGAGTGGTTCATTGTTGATTATGGGTCCAATTTTAACCTGTAGCGGTCTCTACAATACCTTATTGCCCTTTCACTTCATATACTGATACATCTGGTTTATTTAGTAAAGGATGTTACAGTGTGGTTTTTTGACGTAATAATTTTTGTTTAAACTAGTTTTTAACGTTTGTGTTGCATTATTATAGCAGTTTTTAAGATACAATTACATTTTATATATTATTTCCTACTTTTTTCTTATTAATGACTTTTTCTTATTAATGATTTTTTCTAATTTTTTCTAATGTTTTACTGCAAGCAACATTTGTGTTACAAACGCACATTTGGTAGCACTGTTTGGTTGAGTTTGTTTCCGTTTCTCTGCAGTTCACTGCAATAAGTTTTTATAATGACAGCCGGCTTGCCATTATAACTCCGCCCCCAGGCTCAGGTTACCTTCTTTTTGGCGCCAAAATTGGCGTTTTTAAGTCTGCTTGTCGGGGAGTTTTCTTTTCAATTCCCTTTGATGTGCTCCGTGCAGAACGTGCTCCCGTGATTTTCTTTCACAGATTGTGTTCAGGACGATACACCGAGTGACCGACTTGGTTTGTGAGTGCACCACGATGTTTTTCTATACTTTGTAGATCTTGGGACTATTTTTTTATTATCCATTTAGATTTATAACAGGTTTACATGTTTTTTTACTTTCACATTAGCCATAGAACATACGGGTTCGGTCAGTTCTGCCGATTCGTCCAGAAATATATAACAAGCAGTTCCTAGGTGAGCACCTTATTGGTGGGGATTACATTAAATATGTTGGCACAATTCTTCATGTAATTCAGCAGATATTTGGGTATTTCCTGTTTAAAGGAGAATTGTATTATGCCTAGTTCAATCGCTTCAATTTTATGTTATTTTAACACACTCCGTGCTGCCTTTGGCACGTCCATCTTTTATGCCTTTCACTCATTTTATTTTACTTATATTTAAGTATTTTGGATTACTCTACCTTTGGAATGTATATTACATTATAAGGATTAATTTAGGTATTGTAGTCATCCTCTTCTTAAAAACAATCATTTACTCGACTGAAATTCATTTAAATCAATAGGTCAGTGTGGTCACGTTATAGCCAAGATAAAATTTATTTCAAGTTCCTCAATGCTGTGTCCATATGTTCCTGTTTCCTTTAATTATTTATTGTTTTCATTATAATTTTTACCCCCTTTTTTATGGTTTTTAGAGACCTTGCATATGGCTATTTAAGCTACCCTTCTCATCAGATGAATTCTCAATGATTTATGTACACAATAATATACCATGTTTTAGTTTATTTTAGTTATTTTATTCATGTTTATTTAACCTCTTCATCGAATTAATGTATGAGTTGTTGTTTTTTATGAAATATCGGTAATGCACTCAATATCTTCTCCCTTCTTTTTTATAGACTATGTGCACGTTTTTATATGTTAATTATATATATAATGGCTATTGTATTTTATTAGGTGTATAGGATGCACATTTCCTGTTATTATTAATGTCTAAAGCCATATTTTTTAATTAATTATTATTATTATTATTATTGTTTTTATTTTTAATTATGTCTACAACTAATGTACACATTAGTATGTCTGTGTTCTGTTTTTCAGCCCTACGTTTGTCCATGTTTTACAATTTAGTCAAGATTCTTTTATATATATATATGTGGTTGTTTAGTTAAAGTAATCTATACATGATATTTGGTGGTATATATTTGACATCATGCCAATTTGTTTTAACAGTTTTTACATATTAATTTGATTTTGTTTTTATTGTTTGTTTAAGTGTCAATTCCCCTGAGGAAGGCGTTGCCGAAACGCGTTGGGGTTCCTATCAATAAAAGACGCATTAGTTCATCCAACGTCTCCTGCCTCTTGTGTCGTAGGAACTATAATGCAGGCATTAACATCATTTACATGAACTGTAAAGCATATGAACATGAAGTTGTTAATCTACAGGTTTCAGTATACTTTATGGCAAGATCGTACAGCTAGTGTGATATGAGAATAATATAGTAGCCTTAAGTTCTTGTTGGAGAGAGAGGGGGTAATGGTGATCGAAATTTGGGCTCACCTTCAGCTTTCCTTGAGGAATATGTCAATGAGCTGTTTATCTTCTTATAGCGTTGTGATCTAGGTGTCCGACATGGGATTGGATTTTGTGAATAGATAATGCTGGGTAGAGAACATAAGAACATAAGATATGCCATACTGGGTCAGACCAAGGTCCATCAAGCCCAGTATCCTGTTTCCAACAGTGGCCAATCTAGGTCATACGTACCTAGCAGTTTCCCCAAAAGACACAGGTTCCACAATGCTTGTATTGGGTCAGCATTGATATCCTGGGTCCCTTCTTAATAATTGAGTTCGGAGCGGTCAGATGGATGTGTATAACTCGCCTTTCCGTTCCTCGCCTAAGGACCTTGCCAAAGGGCCCTTTGGCGTGGCCCTTTGGCGCGGGCGCACCTAGGCACGCTGGTTCTTTTAAGCGATCACGGTCTTCTGCTGATTGGTCTGGTCGCTGGGGAGCGATACTGTCCTCCTTTCTACCACCTGCACTGGGAGACTATTCCACACATCTGCACTCTTTCCGTAAAGAAATATTTCCACATATTACTCCTGAATCTATCCCCTTTCACCCTCATGATAAGAACATAAGAACATAAGATATGCCATACTGGGTCAGACCAAGGTCCATCAAGCCCAGTATTCTGTTTCCAACAGTGGCCAATCTAGGTCATATGTACCTAGCAGTTTCCCCAAGAGACACAAGTTCCACACTGCTTGTACTGGGTCAAGCATTGATATCTTCGGTCACTTCTTAATAATGGTTTATGGACCTTTCCTCCAGGAACTTGTCCAAACCTTTTTTAAAACCAGCTACACTAACAGCCTTTACTACATCCTCCGGTAACAAATTCCAGAGTTTGATTACACGTTGAGTGAAAAAATATTTTCTTTTATTAGTTTTGAATAGTTTACCCTGTAGCTTCATTGCATGTCCCCTAGTCTTTCTATATTCTGATAAGGTAAACAATCGATCTACGTTTACCCGTTCCACTCCGTTCATTAATTTATAGACTTCTATCATATCTCCCCTCAGCTGTCTCTTTTCCAGGTTAAAGAGCCCTAACCTTTTTAGCCTTTCTTCATAGGAGTATCCTTCCATCCCCTTTACCATTTTGGTGGCTCTTCTCTGTACCTTTTCTAAAATCGCTATATCCTTTTTAAGATACGGCGACCAGAATTGCACACAATATTCAAGGTGCGGTCTCACCATGGAACGATATAGAGGCATTATAATATTTTTGTTTTATTTTCCATTCCTTTCCTTATCATACCTAGCATTCTATTTGCTCTCTTGGCCGCCGCTGCACACTGGGCCGAGGGTTTTAACATGGTATCCACAATGACGCCTAAATCATTTTCCTCGGTGGTGGTTCCTAATGTGGAACCTTGCATCGTGTAACCATAGTTTGGGTTGTTCTTCCCTAGGTGCATAACCTTGCACTTGTCCACATTAAATTTCATCTGCCATTTTGATGCCCAGTCTTCCAATTTATCAAGATCCTCTTGCAATTTTTCACAATCCTTTTGGGTTTTAACAACTTTAAATAGTTTTGTGTCATCAGCAAATTTGTTAACCTCACTCGTTATTCCACTTTCCAGGTCATTTATGAATATGTCAAAAAGCAGCGGACCCAGCACAGATCCCTGGGGTACACCACTATTCACCTTTCTCCATTGGGAAAATTGGCCATTTAGCCCTACCCTCTGCTTTCTATCTTTTAACCAGTTCCTGATCCACAATAGTACACTGCCTCCTATCCCATGACTCTTTAGTTTTGCCAAACGTCTCTGATGAGGGACCTTGTCAAAGGCTTTCTGAAAGTCCAGATACACAATATCAACCGACTCACCTTTGTCCACCTGTTTATTCACTCCTTCAAAAAAACATAACAGATTAGTAAGACAAGATCTTCCTTGTCTAAAGCCATGTTGGCTGTCTCCCATTAGGTTGTCAAAAGAGTGAAGAAACTCTGTATTAAAAACATTAAAGTAGAAAGTATCACCAAAAAGCTAATAAGTAATTCACAAAATTCAGCATTAGCAAAGCCAAATCAGCCACACACAGAAGCAACATTAGGTCTCAGTCTTCCCGGGCAAAACAAAACCGGCCAGATGCAATCTGACACGGCAGAGCCCTATTAACATCAATGACCCATAAACAACAGTTGCTCTGAGATGGACTTCAGCCGACTCTTTCACTTGCAAAAAATCAGTAATGATGAAACATTAGAAATTCCACAGTAGAAATATCGAAAGAGTGGTATGATAACTTAACTTTGCAGTCTGTAGCAGCGCTCGTAGAATAGTGCTGAGCCAGTACCAAAATCCCCAACGCTCTTATACGCGCTTAACATGCGTTTCACCTGGAAAGGTTTCTTCAGGGGGTGGCTAGAGAGCACTGTAGAACATAGACACAGCCAGATTCAGTGAATAATAGCTTTCACAAAGATACATACTTTCAAAAAATGTTCTAATTCATATATCCAGACAACTGTATGAAAGAATGATGGTACACATTCTTTCGTACAGTTGTCTGGATATATGAATTAGAACATTTTTTGAAAGTATGTATCTTTGTGAAAGCTATTATTCACTGAATCTGGCTGTGTCTATGTTCTACAGTGCTCTCTAGCCACCCCCTGAAGAAACCTTTCCAGGTGAAACGCATGTTAAGCGCGTATAAGAGCGTTGGGGATTTTGGTACTGGCTCAGCACTATTCTACGAGCGCTGCTACAGACTGCAAAGTTAAGTTATCATACCACTCTTTCGATATTTCTACTGTGGAATTTCTAATGTTTCATCATTACTGATTTTTTGCAAGTGAAAGAGTCGGCTGAAGTACATCTCAGAGCAACTGTTGTTTATGGGTCATTGATGTTAATAGGGCTCTGCCGTGTCAGAATGCATCTGGCCGGTTTTGTTTTGCCCGGGAAGACTGAGACCTAATGTTGCTTCTGTGTGTGGCTGATTTGGCTTTGCTAATGCTGAATTTTGTGAATTACTTATTAGCTTTTTGGTGATACTTTCTACTTTAATGTTTTCAATACAGAGTTTCTTCACTCTTTTGACAATTTTAGCTCTGTGATAGATTGACCATTTTTTATTTGTATCCCACTAGTTTGTGACTATCTACATGCTGAGTAATTTTATTCTTTATGATGGTTTCTACCATTTTTCCCGGTACTGATGTCAGGCTCACCGGTCTGTAGTTTCCCGGATCACCCCTGGAACCCTTTTTAAAAATTGGTGTTACATTGGCGATCCTCCAATCTTCAGGTATTAGAGATGATTTTAATGATAGTTCACAGATTACTGATAGCAGTTCTGCAATCTCATATTTCAGTTCTTTCAACACCCTTGGATGTATACCATCCGGCCCAGGTGATTTGCTACTCTTTAGTTTATCTAATAGTTGTAAGACATCTTCCCGATGTATCAATATTTCCTTCAATTCTTCCGCACCTTTAAATACCACTTCAGTCATGGGTAACATCCCTACATCTTCCTCAGTAAAGAACGAAGCAAAGAATTCATTCAGTCTCTCCGCTATCGCCTTGTCGCCTCTTAGTGCTCCTTTAACCCCTTTATCATCTAATGGACCAACTGACTCTCTCACAGGTTTTTTGCTACGAATGTACTTGAAAAGGTCTTTATTTCGCGTTTTTGCTTCCGCAGCAAGCTTCTTCTTAAATTCTCTCTTTGCCTGCCTTATCAATGCCTTGCATTTGACTTGCCAGTGCTTGTGCTGTTTCCAGGTTTCGTCGTTTGGCTCTTTTTTTCCATTTCCTGAAAGATGCTTTTTTGGCAACAACAGCCTCTCTGACCTCACCTTTAAACCATGCTGGCAGTTTTTTGGACTTCCTTCCACTTTTCTTAAAGCGTGGAATACAGCTGGTCTGGGCTTCCAAGATAGTATTTTTCAACAACACCCAAGCTTGATGTACGTCTTTCACCTTCGCAACTGCTCCCTTTAGTTTTTTCTTAACTGTTTTCCTCATTTTATCATAGTCTCCCTTTCGAAAGTTAAAAGGTAGTACTGTGGATTTCCTTACTATCCCTCCTCCTATGTCCTCTCATAGTAGAGCTTGCTTTCAATCGAAATAGGCTCTCTTCCTATGCATTTATGCTATCCCGCCTTTCCTCTAAAGTATACATATTAAGATCCTTAAGTAGCCTCACTTTGCACCAACTCCAACCTGTTTATATCCTTTTGAAGGTGCAGTCTCCAGAACTGCACACAATCCTCCAAATGAGGTCTCACCAAAGACCTATACAGAGGCACTATCACCTCCTTTTTTCTGCTGGCCATTCCTCTCCCTATGCACCCAAGCATCCTTCTAGCTTTTGCTGTCACCTTTTCTACCTGTTTATCTACTTTAAGATCATCAGACAAAATCACGCCCAGGTCTTCTATTGTAGACAGAAGTACTTCCCCCCTATACTGTACTGCTTCCTTGGATTTTTGCAGCCCAGATGCATGACCCTGCAGTTTTTAGCATTAAATCTCAACTGCCAAATTCTAGACCATTCTTCAAATTTATCTAGATCCCTCCTCATGTTATCTACTCCTTCCTGGGTGTCTACTCTATTGCAGATTTTGGTATCATCTGCAAAGAGGCAAACCTTACCCAACAGTCCTTCCTCCAATATTACTAAGAAAGATGTTAAAAAGAATCGGACCAAGGACAGATCCCTGCAGCATACTAATGGTAACCTCCCTCCCCTCAGAGTGAGCTCCATTTACCTGTACCCTTTGTTGCCTCCCCCTCAACCAATTTCTAACCCAATCAGTAACTTTAAGGTCCATTCCTAGGGTGCTCAGTGTGTTGATAAGTCGCCTGTGTGGAACGGTGTCAAAGGCTTTACTGAAATCAAAGTACACCACATCTAGGGCTCTCCTTCGGTCCAACTCCCTGGTCACCCAGTCAAAGAAATCAATCAGATTTGTCTGACAAGACCTGCCTCTGGTGAATCCATGCTGCTCTGAACCTGTAATCCATTGCACTCCAGAAACCTTGCTATTTTCTCTTTGAGTAGTGTTTCCAATAATTTACTCACCACAGAGGTTAGATTAACCAGCCTCAGTTTTCAACCACATCCTTACTTCCACTTTTGTGTAAAGGGACCACATGTGCCTCTCTCCAGTCCTCTGGCCCCACTCCCAACTCCAAAGAGGCATTGAAAAGTTCAAACCGTGGAGCCGCTAGAACATCCCCAACTTCCTTCAGTATTCTCAGATGTATCTCATCCGGTCTCATCGCTTTGTCTACTTTTAGTTTAGCTAGTTCCTCCTGAACACAGTCATCTGAAAATCATTCAAGATCTCTGTCACTTCTGTTCCTATTTGTGGGTGTTTTCTGAAGTCCTGTTCATGGCCCTTCATCTGTGAACACAGAACAGAACTATTTGTTAAGCAATTCAGCTTTATCCTCATCAGCTTCTACACATTCCTCCCCTTTACCCTTGAGTCTGACAATGCCACTTTTGCCATTATTCCTCTCACTAACATAGTTGAAAATGACTTATCCCCCCCTTTTATTGCATTGACTATTTCTTCTTCTTTTAATATCTTTGCTTTCCTGACTACTTTGTCATCTTCTCTAAGTTTTTCCAAATATAGATGCTTGTCTTCTGCTCTCTGTGATCTCTTGTATTTCATGAAGGCCTCCCTCTTCTTCTTCACCTTTTCAACTACTTCCTTTGAGAACCATAGAGGTCTCCTTTGCCTTTTACCTTTATTTACCTTTCTAACAAAAAGGTTGGTTGCCCTTGAAATATCTCTGTTGAGTTTTGCCCACTGTTTTTCTACATCCCCCAGTTGTTCCCTTCCCACTAACAACTCCTTGAGGTATTGGCCCATCTTGGCAAAGTTAGTTTTCAAAAAAATTTAAGACCTTTGGTTTTGAATGGATTTTATCAGCCCTAGTCCTAATGCTGAACCACACCATCTGGTGATCATTGGATGCAAAATGATCTCCCACTATAACATCACAAACATTTTCACCATTGGTAAACACCAAGTCCAGTATAGCCTTTCACGTGTGGGTTCTGTTACCAGTTGCCTGAATAGTTCTCCCTGTAGAGAATCCATGATCTCCTTACTTCTAGGTGACACTGCAGCAGGGATGTTCCAATCAACATCCAGCATATTGAAATCACCTATCAATAGCACTTCCCCTTTCCTAAAAATGTTGCATGTGTCTTCTATTAAATCTCCATCTACTACTACTCCCTTTGAGGGGGGTCTATATATCACACCAATGCAAACTGATTTCTCTTTCCCTCTTTTTAGTTTAACCCACAGTGCCTCCTTTTAAGCCCTGTAATTCTATAGCTTTAATGATATTTTTTACATATAATGCTAATCCTCCTCCCCTTCCTCCTACCCTATCCTTCCTGAATAAAGTATAGCCTGGTGAACCATGTCTCTGCAACTGCCACTAAATCCAAGTCAGTCTGTTCCATTAAAGCCTCAACATCTGGGATTTTATTTCCCATGCTATGGGCATTTATATACACTGCTTTCCAGATGTTCCCCCTTTTACTCATTTCTATAGAGGTATTTAATGTTTCACTTACCTGGGGGCTTTCACTTACCTGGAGGCTTTCTTCACCCATCCCCAACAAATCTAGTTTAAAACCCTGTTCAGTAGGTTAGCCAGTCTGCTACTGAAAGCACGTTGACCTTCTTGGACATGTAATCCCACCAATTCCCCAGATGGGGTGCATTTAGCAATTTCCACCATGACTATCTATATGTTCAGTAATTTTATTCTTTATTATGGTTTAAACCATTTTGCACGATACTGACATAAGGCTCACCCATCTATAGTTTCCTAGATCCCTCTTGGAAACTTTAAAAAAAATTGATATTATATTGGCCATTCTCCAATCTTCAGGTACTACAGATGATTTTAATGATAGTTTATAGATTATTAATAGAAGGTCTGCAATCTCATATTTCAGTTCTTTCAGCACCCTGGGATGTATACTGTCCAGTCTAGGGGGATTTGCTACTCTTTAGTTTATAAAATAGTTGTAATACATCTTCCTGGTTTATTGATATTTGTTTCAATTCTTCTGATACATCACCTTTAAATACCGTTTCTGGCATGAGTGACTTCCCTACATCTTCAGTAAAGACCAAAGCAAAGAATTCATTCTGTCTCTCTGCTATAGCCTTGTCTTCCCTTAGTGCCCCTTTTACCCCTCTATCATCTAATGGTCCAACTGACTCTCTCACAGGTTTTCTGCTAAGGATGTACTTGAAAAAGATTTTATCATGCATTTTTGCTTCCATGGCCAGCTTTTTTTCAAATTCTCTCTTTGACTACCTTTTCAATGCCTTCGATCTAACTTGCCAATGCTTGTGATGTTTGCGTTTTTTGTCATTTGGCTTTTTTTTCCATTTCCTGAAAGATGCTTTTTTGGCTACAATAGCCTTTCTGATCTCAACTTTAAACCACGCTGGCAGTTTTTTGGCCTTCCTTCCACTTTTCTTAAAGTGTGGAATATAGCTGGTCTGGTCTTTAAACAACGCTGATGCTTGATGTAAGTCTTTAGCCTTTGCAGCTGCTTCTTTTAACTTTTTCTTAACTATTTTCCTCATTTTATCATAGTCTCCCTTTAGAAAGCTAAAAGGTAGTACTGTGTATTTCCTTGCTGTCCTTCCTCCATTTATTAAATTTAATGCGATTATGTTATGATCACTATTGTCAAGTGGTCCCAATCTTTTCTCTTGCACCGGATCCTGTGTTCCACAAAGGATTAGGTCCAAAATGACTTCCCCTCTTGTCAGTTCATGAACCAGCTGCTCTAAGAAGCAGTCATTTATTTTGTCTAGAAACTTTATCTCCTTAGCATGACCTGCTGTGACATTGATCCAGTCGATAATGAGGTAATTGAAATCATCCATTATTACTGTGTTGTAACTTTTGTTAGCTTTCCTGATTTCTTTTAGCATTTCATCATCCATCTTTTCAGGCAGAAGATAGTAGACCCCAACTGTCATCGCCTTCCCATTTTTACATGGAATTTCTGTTCATAGAGATTCTACAGTGTATTTTTTATTGCAAACCTGCAATAAAATACAAACCTGCAATAAAATACAATACTTGCAAACCTTTTATCCTGTGTGACTCCATGCTCTCTCTAATGTAGAGTGCAACCCCTGCACCAATTTGATCTACCCTATCATTGTGATATAGTTTGTACCCAGGTATCAAGATGTCCCATTGGTTGTCCTCCTTACACTAGGGGGTATGTTTACTAAAACCCCGGTAAAGTGCGTGCCGCGGTAGTGTGCGTGTGCCATATAAGGAGTGGGCGTTCTGTCTTAAAAAGAAAAGCCGGAATTTACATATGTGCTAAGGTGCGCGGCGCCCATGTGCGCCCCGCACCTTAGCGCATGAGATAGCTGCGTGGGAGGCATAAGTGGCGCACTGAAGTGCAAGAAAAAGAGCAGAGTCGCAGCACAATGGTTAAGACACTGACCAACAGTGCAGGGATCAGGGGTTCAATCCCCCACAGTGCCCAATGAAGACGGCTGGCTGAGGCGTTAATTTATGAGGTGCAGAAATACTGGGCGTCATAAGGCGGCGCGCAAATGTTTTTGGCGGCATATTAATACTGGGCTGCATAAGGCGGCGCGCTGATGTTTATGGAGGCAGTATAATACTGGGCGGTATAAGTGGCGCGCTGAAGTGCAAGAAAAAGAGCAGAGCCACAACACAATGGTTAAGACACTGACCAACAGTGCAGGGATCAGGGGTTCAATCCCCCACAGTGGCCAATAAAGATGGCTGGCTGAGGTGCTAATTTATGAGGCGCAGAAATACTGGGCGTCATAAGGCGGCGCGCTAATGTTTTTGGCGGCATAAGGCGGCGCGCTGATCTTTATGGAGGCAGTATAATACTGGGCAGTATAAGTGGCGCGCTGAAGTGCCAGAAAAAGAGCAGAGCCACCATACAATGGTTAAGACACTGACCAACGGTGCAGGGATCAGGGGTTCAATCCCCCACAGTGCCCAATGGAGACAGCTGGCTGAGGCATTATTTTAGGAGCCATTTAAATGATGGGCGGCATAAGGCGGCGCGCTGATGGGCATAAGGCGGCGCTAATGTTTTAGGAGGCTTTTTAATATTGGGTGTCATAAAGCGGCGCGCTGATGTGCAATCACAGGAACAGAACCACAGCACAATGGTTAAGACACTGACCAATGGTGCAGGGATCAGGGGTTCAATCCCCCACAGTGTCCATTGAGGCTGACTGAGGCGTTATTTTAGGAGGCATATTAATAATGGGCGGTATAAGCCGGCACGCTGATGCCCATAAGGCGGTGCGCAAATGTTTTTGGAGGCATTTTAATGTTGTCAGGCATATGGCGGCGCGCTGATGTAAAAACACAGGAACAGAACCACAGCACAATGGTTAAGACACTGACCAATGGTGCAGGGATCAGGGGTGCAAACCTACACAGTGCCCATTGAAGACGGCTGGCTGGCGTCATTTTAGGAGGTATATAAATAATGGGCGGCAGAAGGCGGCGCGCTGATGGGCATAAGTCGGCGCGCTAATCTTTTTGGAGGCTTTTTAATATTGGGAGGCATATGGCGGCGTGCTGATGTAAAAGCACAGGAACAGAACCACAGCACAATGGTTAAGGCACTGACCAATGATGCCGGGATCAGGGATTCAATCCCCCACATTGCCCAATGAACAAGGCTGGCTGAAGCATTACCTGTTAGGGGTAATATTGCTTTAGGAGGCCTATATCATCTTTTATGGGAATTATTACTGCTAGGAAATGTACTCTCAAAGCAGTGTAACATAAGGTGCCCCACAAGTAACCCCAGAGGGCACATTTTTAAATGCAGTGTCTGCCACGGCACCCTACAATGTTGCTGAAGGTGAGGCCGATAAGGCGCCATATAGGGTGCCCTATGAGGCAGGGAAAGGTCAGAGCACTGTTTCAGATGGCAGCACTGTGCATTGTAATGTATGGAAATCGTAAGTAGGTGTGCTGACATGCAAAGAGGAACAGCAGTGTAGTACACTGGTGTCAGCATACATGACATAGGAGTCACGGCTTTCTCCCCAGACCATGTATTTCATGCAGCTGTGTTACTCTGGTGATGTCAGTCCCCAAGCGTAATAGGTCAGTTTACAAGATGAGATTAACTCTGACACCCTGTTGATATCAGTCTCCAGGGCCTGTCTGCAGCCCCTCCTTGCTAAATCAAGAATGCCAGGTCTGCCATTCTAGATTTAGCAAGGAGGGGCTGCAGACAGGCCCTGGAAACTGATATCAACAGGGTGTCAGAGTTAATCTCATCTTGTAAACTGACCTATTACCTTTGGAGACTGACATCACCAGAGTAACACAGCTGCATGAAATACAAGGTCTGGGGAAAAAGCCGTGACTCCTATGACATGTATGCTGACAACTGGTAAAGACACTGAATGATGGTGCAGGGGTCATGGGTTGAAATCTCCAGTGAATAAGGTTGGCAGAGGTATGTCCTTTTTCTGTGTGCAACTGTACAGCAATCTGTGCTGCTATCTAAAAAGAACCACACCCTAGTGGCATATATTAATGCACCCTTTAGGGTGCATCAGAAGGTACATCCTAAACATACCTCGTCAGCAAAGGCGAAGTTTAATTTCCCCAGAGGCCATGTTGAAAGGTTGTCAACTCCCAAGGCACCATAGTAGGCACACCATAAGCTGCCTGAATCGAAGGTTTGCCAGAAGATGCCCCAAGGATGTATAGGTGAACTCAAAAATGTTAGCCAAGAGCAGTAACATCCCCCAAATTGAATGGCAAGAGAGGTATGTGCCCAAACACACACGTAACCCAAACACTGCACAGAGCAGAAAAGAAAGGCAAGAAAAAAGTAAAAGAAGGACGTAGATCAATTGATGGACCGCAGAAATTAGCTCCAGCCCATGTGTCAGCCATAAAAATGGACAAACATATCGTGGCCAGCTAGAGCCATGCACAGAGTGATGGTAATGTACCATGTTATAATGACAGTGTGTGACAGAGGATGGGAAGATGTGGGCAGCAGAGGAGGCTGAAATGGAAGGATAAGTGAAATATCAGGATGACTGTGGAGTAGAGGTGCTATGCAGAGCACACACAGGAGAGGCAAGCAGGGAGAGCTGCAATGCAGGAATGTGTAGGAGTGCAGGACGTGGGTTAGCAGCATGCACATCAGGGTAGGATGGCACACAGCTGGCAGACAGAAGATGGACAGAAGGATGGTTCACAAATCAGATGAGGGTACAATGTGCTCACAACACAGATCACCACAGATATGACTGTCATACGAATGAAAACCACTTCTGCAGGACAAGCATACAAATCCAAGAGGGCAGAGAGAAAGCACACCTACGACCACTACCACAAATGGCAATGCATAAACTGGTAGGCCACACCACCAACGTGAGCTCATGAGCAAAGGCTGCATACAAAAAGAGTGTAGGGCATCACACAAGATGCCTACTGGGTGTCAGGACAAGCAAACCCCTAACAGTAATAATGACCAAATGCACATGCAGATCTGCTGTGTACAGATCAAATTGCAGTCTGTATTTGGGACCAGGGACACATGCACACACACACACAATGAAATGGTTTGCAGTGGATACAGCATGCAAAAGAGGAGAAAACTAAACCCCATGGGCAGCAGAGGATGCTCTGTGGAGCAGGTCAATAATCTGGATCAGGACAGGAGAGAGCTCAACATGCAATCAGGTGTACCACACACCAGCTGAACCACAGCAATACCAAACCCACAGGTGCACTGCCATGTAAGCACCATAAAGTGAGAGACCTATGTAACAGAGAATATCTTATGGCTAGGCAGCACACAGGATGCACCTTGGTGTACAGGGAAGAGAAGGAAGGGTGTGTGTAGAGGTGAGGAACCTGGTGGTACCTTATGGTCCATTTAGCACAACAGAAAATAAAAAGATAAACCACATGTGGGGATCAAACCTGAAAACTACAAAGTTAGAACACATGCCTGTAGCCACTCCCCGAAACAGCATTCTGAGCACACTGTTACACAAATACCCCAAAGGGAGGGTGTGTATGGGAACCTGTAATACCCAGTGATGTGGCATATGGCTGGCAGATACACAGCTGCTACTGTACAAGGATGTGAGCACAGGTGGCCCATGTACATGACCAGCAAATGACTACATACAAGTGT
Organism: Ichthyophis bannanicus; assembly: GCA_033557465.1. NCBI lineage: Eukaryota > Metazoa > Chordata > Amphibia > Gymnophiona > Ichthyophiidae > Ichthyophis > Ichthyophis bannanicus. The sequence goes on from CM066037.1 coordinate 215,671,658, forward strand.
CAATGTGCTCAAAGACTGGAGGACTAACCTAGTGGTTAGAAAACTGGCTTGGCCACCAAGCAACCAGGGCTCAATTCACACTAGCACTCCATGTGGCCTTCGATAAGTCACGTAACCCTCCATTACCTTGGAAGAAAGACCTGACAATCTACATCCAGTGACATTGACAAGAAAACAATGGAGTTCCTGGGTCACAAGGTGTCAGGACTGATTCAAAGGCACACATTCCATTGCATGTTTGTCACCATGATCAATCAGCAAAAGAGTCAAATGTCTGTCAAATACATATCTTTATTTGGGTTCCACATCACAGATAGTGTAGACATTGCCATCATAATATCAAGGTGAGCACATCCCTGGTGAAAGATGGAAACACTTTTAGCAGGGCACAAAACCACCTTCCTCAGAATGGTTACCTGCTTGACCACAAATGAAGGGCAGGAGATATGATGTGCATCACGTGCATGCTATGCATTGGCTAGCAGACCCCCAGCCCCCACCTGCTGCTGCATGCCCCAAATGTGTAACGCACATATTAGTGCATGTAGACAGTAGGCGCTGTATACTGAGGACCCAACACACATCATCTGTCCCTCAAAACATATCCATCTGGCAACACAGGGGTCACACAAATGAAAACAGCATATGTTGTCACAATGTTTTAATGTTAAAAACATGCTCTGAAAGTAATGTTTCTGCTCTCACCTAATGCTTGATCTAGGAATCAAAGCTGCAACAATTTAGACCCAAACAATCATCCAAATCACAATAAGCATATGCTAACAGGTAGCACAGGCACAGGAACACAGACAGAATACAAACCAAAATACCTGCAGAAACCTGCAGAGATAACACCATGAAGGAGGTCCCCCTGCACTGTTTTTTGGGTAGACAGTGTGTGCCCACATATAGCATGATACATGGAATGCACAATTGAAGAAGCACAACGGTCACTCACACTGCCACACTCAAAACATAATGTGGCAATGTGAGTGTCCGTACCACAGGGCATAAGCAGGACTGTGCAGACGTGCAATGCAAGGTGGGTACATACATGCAGACTGTTACGTCCGCACAGTAAACAAGCACAAGAACCAGCATGTGAAGAGGGAAATGATGGCCAAACATCTTACAGGGAACCACACAGAGGCCATAGGTCCACATGTTGTGTTTCACAAACGTAGTCAGTCATATGCACAAGCACCATCCACATTCCAACATGATGCAGTGATGCCACACATGCACGTAAACACCCTTGGCCAATGTAAACATCAATCCAAGATGGTGGTGTGCTTGAAAGCATTGCTGAGGCAAAACCTGTATCATGTCCAGGTGGAAAGCAGGTGGACATAGACAATAGGATCGCTACATTGTTGGCCCATGCCAAAAACATGGCTGTATGCATGTGTAGAATGAAACAGATGAGCGTATCCTGTGTGCCATGTCACACCCATGGCCAAAACCAAATAATAACACAACTGTGTACAAATGTACCACATACAGTGTCCATGTCAGTCGCTGCTGCACACGTGGGGATCAGTACACAGCGTCCAAAGTGCAAAGTGTATCTGCAATCCAACAGGTCCGGTTAAAAGTGTTCTTGCAACTCTGGGCATGCATAGTCAAGTGTCACATACCAATATGCCACAGTCCTTGAAAGTTCATGTGTGTCCTCTACAATGAGCTGGACTCCCAGCAAAAGCATCGCAGCAACAGTGTGTCGGACACCTCTGTCATGGGTAAAGCAGCAGTCCAAGAGTAATACTGTCCATCCAAGTCATGTGTCCCACTCTCAGAGGTCAAACATCCAATGGGTCAATTCTCCTGAAAACGTTCCATGGTGTTGTTTCCCCAAACAGGTGGGTGATGGTGACACCAGAGGCACTGTAAGAGATGCGTCCAGTATGTCCTCTTCCCTGTGTCAGGAGATGATAAGTATTGTAATGTTAGACACCTTGGAAAAACTGCACAAATTGCATACCGTTACACCTTAGGAAATACAGAAGAAAGGGATGCAAAGGCAAACATGACATGATAGCAATACAAACAAACCCGCATTCTGGTGACATCATGAGTCGTAAACGCAGACATGGGTGTCACATGGATATGGTCATGTCCATGCTCATGTCACACAGGCGTCTCACAGCTACACACTATATGCATCTGTTTATGTGACTATAGAGGCAACATTACATGCACATGAGACAATTATTAAATCATCAACACTTAAAGCCAGATGTAATCCCCCAAATAACAAAGGTGCAACCCACCTTGTGTGTGCATCAGGTGTACGTCATCAATCCCCTGAGCCACTAAACAGCAATATCAGGTCACAGTGAAGGGAGACAATGTCAGCAAAATGTGTAGAATCACCATGTCAAGCCACTGTTGATGCATGTTCACATCATGTCAATATCTGAGATAAAATAAAGGTGGTCAACAGTGGTCCCTCAGAACACAAGACACATTTCTGCTCACAGCACACAACACGTTGATAATGCCCACAAGGTAAACAGCACTACGGAAGAGGTAGCACAGTCCCAACGACACCCCAGGTGCACAAACACCTCACATCACATGATAATGTACTATGCCTGAACACTGCCTCATCACACAGGCAACCTATAAACACGCACCCACACAGTATGCAAAGTTCAGCCTGCCAGATGTAACACATGGCCTTTATGTGCACAAGTGGAGAGTTGTAGACATAAAGGCCCAGTGAACATGCAGTGATCCCCTGTTGTTGGCTGATGGTACAATGTTGGGGTAGGGAGCAAGTGTAGGCCACCACCAAAAAGAAATAACCTACACACACATGCAGTTCTGTTGTACATATCCCATAGACAGTGTGGCAGAGGACATACTGAACAAAAACACATGGGGATATGTGTGACAATAGCAAGAGATGGGTTAAGGAGGCATAAGTGAAACAAGGAAATCACCACATCAGCACAATATGACAGATCACTGAGGACATGTTTTTCCCCTGACTGCAGGCACACACAATGTCGCTGTAGATGCACCTACCCCAAAGCACCGCATTTTGGGTGATGTACAGTCACGTGCCAACGCACCACAGCAACAGCATCCTCACGAAGTATGTCCTGTGCAGTGGGAAACACAAGAGACACAAACATATGTCATGTTACAGCTGTGCATCACACACAGCATCTTCCTGTCCCCAGCTGTCAAACCCCACAACATCACATAATGACTGACTGCTCTCTATAACAATGTACAGATCCCTCACATGTGAGAGGCAGCACGGAGGTGTATGAGGCTATCTACAGGTGTACGTAATCTCCCTGTCCCCTACCTTACCTCTCTGTTGTTGTACACACAGGTCACGAGAGGTGTCTGCTCCCACTATGTTGCCACATCACACCAAGGTCGCAATATTAGGCCAGAATCACTATATTGCCAACAATTACCCCTCTCCTTGTTTAGTGTTGTTCCAATGTTGTATGTTAACCCACTGACAATTGCTGAAACACATGGAAATATGCAGGCGCATCTCCTGTATCCACTGTCCAAATACATATCATGGTGTGTACATCTCATACCTTCAATAATATTGACAGCTGTGTGCTGATGATGTGCACAAATAGTCTGCGTCATGTCTGAAAAAACACACCACCATGTCTGCTTGTGACCAAACCGGGATGTCTGCATGCTATCCCACTGTGTGTCATTGAGAATGTCAAAGCATGGATAGCCTATATGTGCCCCTCAGAAAAATAGCTCGTACCTAAGTCAGTGTGTGTATGCCGACATAACCCTTCCGTGCTAGGGTGCGCAATGTAGTTGTTGATGTGGACTGTACTCTCCTGGCCTACACACATACACAGCCTGTAGCTGAGGCATGATGGCATATGCTGAGATAGCATCAGCTAGATATGCCATCTCCTCCACGGAAACCTGGTAAACCACAAGCCACCCACACATTCAGCGCTCAGCGTGCCTACTGTAACCCACCCCTTGCTGATCTCGGTCTGATCACCTCTGTATGTGTGTACATATGCAACACTGCACTGACGGGCTATTCTCCAAAAAAAAAAAAGGTATCAATGCTAACCCCCCTGGCTGGACACTGCACAGGTCTCCATCCTTCACCATATCCATGTCAGGGCTACGTGTTGACCTATACATTCAGACACACCTTAGGGTGACGTTAACACCCCTCACGTATAGTTAATACCATGCTAACATACCAGTACTAAGCATGTGTATTGTGCGATGTATGACATGTTGCGACACACATAACAAACACACACACATAGGCAGCTGACAGGAGCTTAACAACCACAAAAGCAGCGCAAACCTGTATCATATAAGCACACCCCACTGGACAACGGTCTCAAAATATGGACTGCCCTCCCACTGTGAACATCGCACCATATGGCTGACACTGTGCTCCACCCATACCATCTAAACAAATAAGTGAGTTTGCACAAAAGCAGCTGCTATCACATGCAGCCACTAACTGGGAATGTGTCCCTCAAAACCTCCCGCAGGCGTATGAGCACCCACCCACGTCATCTGCCACCAACTGCTGGTGTGCACTGCTCACATTGTTTGTCGCACACTCATGCCTATATGTGACGTTGGGATTGTCAGTCAAATGTTAATGCAGTGTGGCATCCGAATTATATCTTTACAGAAACATCAATCACTATAACCAATACACACATAGCAGAAGAACATAAAGGTGGAAAGATAGGCAATACGTACATGAGAAGATCTCTGCTATCAACCTCCGCCTGCCCGCTGTGCCCTCCCATGTGTCACCACTGGCACGTACAGGGGGGCACGTTGGATCCTCATCCAGATCCTCATTAATCTCTGCAGGGATATCGTGCCTGAGAGCAATGTTGTGCAGGATGCAACAGGCTATGATTATCTCTGCCACAGTCATTGGCTTATAGTGTAAGGCCCCGCCTGTCCTATCCAGACACCTGAAGCGACTCTTCAAAACGCCAAAGGTGCGCTCTATGACAGAGCGGCTGGAGGCATGGGCCTCATTGTACCTCCGCTCTGCACGTGTGCGTGGCTGACGCACAGGGGTCAGCAGCCAGGGGAGACACCCATATCCTGCATCACCTGCGGGAAAGAAAGTTGCATGTGAATGCAGGGGCTCATGTTCACCGCAACTGACAAATGTGTAGATGTGAGAAACAAACGCACAACACATCCTGACAGAAACATATCAGAGCACAACTATGCAATTCAGAACAATAGACATATGATGACGGAAAAGGAACACATGGCCTATCAACACCCATGGCAAAGACTACAACAGTCTGTTGTATACCTTTAGAGTTACTCTGTGTGTGGCACATGTGTATTGTAATGCAATTAGTGTCCCCATCTCTAGCTCCTCCACTGTGAGACTATTCCACCGATCCACTGATCATAGGTCCAACGTACATGTCAGCATAGTAGCCACTAAGCGACGTGCTGACATTTGAAAGAGGCCCACACCCAGAACATGTATGCCATGGAGGTCTGGCAGAGTGTACTCCATATCACCCCTGCACACCCTGTGCACTAAGGTCCACATATCAGGATGGGGCAGTCAGTCTCCACATGCTGCATACTGTTGAGCACCAATTGTCTCAGTAGCCGTCCTCTGCACTGTGTCCATTCTGTTCATAGCCTTTTGAAGGTGCGGTCTACAGAATCTCACACTGTAGCCCACATGGGTTTGCACCACTACCATATTCAGAGGCAGACTACCTTCCTGTGTATCTGCTCCCAATAACTTTCTGTATGCACCTAAGTAGCCCCCTAGCTTTTGCTGTCACCTTTGCATAATGGTTATCCACATGAGGATCAGAAGACACAACGATGCCTAGGTCCTGCTCATCTAGAGCGGCCAAAGGTAATGCACCCTCTATACTGTGTTGCTGCCATGGTTTGACACAGCCAATAAGTGTGACCAGACATATGCAAACATGTCCCCCCAGTTGGAAAGGTCCTGAACATCCATCAGATGTATCGAGACCCTCCTCAGGTTATGTAGTGCCTCCTGGGTGACTACCCCATTACTGAGAGAGTGTGTGAACCTCAGACAAACATGACACGGGGTATTTGTATGGTTTGGCAATAACATCAATGTTACATAACAGTCAAATGCTAGCAGACAATGAACTGACATCACAGCTGCATGTGAAGGGCACCAATTCCCCCCCCCCATCACATGAGGCCAGTTGGACACACACACTCACTAGGATGGATCCACCACCAGGACAGACCTGCACACACGTGCGTAGTAACATGAACACCATGCGCAGGTCATGATCATAACACGTTATAATCCTGATGGCTCATGTCAAGTAGCTTCCCTGTTACTCCACGTTTATACTCCTGTACCAATGTGAACTCAGAACAGACCACTGTCTGTCCAACATTTCCTATCTCAAAAATGCAGTTATAGAAACAGGGTGCTACAGAGGAGATGTTACCAAAATAAATATGGAAATACATAAATAAAGTGGTAATCCCGAGATACTCACCCAGCAATATACAGTCCGCATACCGGCCCTCCTCAAATTGTGTGAATAGTGCCGAGTGATGCAGGATATGGGAGTCATGGGTGGACCCTGGAAACCTAGGGACCACATTCAGAATATGCAGATTAGCATCACATACAACCTGAACATTCAGGGAATGGTAGTGTTTGCGGTTGCGGAACGCTACCTCCCTGTCTCTAGGCGGGACCAGGGCAACATGTGTGCAATCAATAGCTCCCATCACGTGTGGTATCCTGGCTAACGCCTCAAAGGCCTGGTTCAGGGTCCCCCACTGTTGCCTAGTGTGGGGAAGGGCTATGTAATTCCCCATCCGGCTGACCATGGCACGCAGTACTTGGTGGAGACAGCGTGAGAAGGTGGGGTGGCTCATGCCACCCACTGCGGCCACAGACGACTAGAAACAGCCAGAGGCAAAGAAATGTAAGGCAGCAAGGAGCTTGACTAAACCTGGTATGGCATGGGACTGATCAGTCAGGGGCTCGAGGTCAGGTCTGAGATCCTCATAGAGCTCCCTAATAGCCCTTGTGCTCAGTCGGTACAGGGAGATGACCTGGTCCTCACGCATGGCCTGGAGCTGGGCTCTGGGCCTGTAGAGGCGAGGCTGCTGAGCCTGCACCTCGGCATGCCTTCTGCGCTGTGCACGCACAGCACCTGCCTGGACCGCCCCCACAGCTGCAGGTCTGAGTTGCTGCGGGACTACACCCATGCCCTGTGCCTCAGCACCATGGTCACCATCTCCCCTGTCCTGCAACCGCAGCATCTGCCCACGTCTCAGGGCACATGCAGCAACATACGTAGACGCCATAGACCCCTCCTGCCCAGCCACACAAACACACTCACACACACACGGACCTCCCTAAACAGTGAACACCTCACAAACCACACAAAGCACCACACACACAAAACAACCAACACTGACACCAACACCTGCTCTGACTCTCTCCGTTTCTCTCTGCAACCACACACCTACTCTCCGCCGCCTAAACCCCTCACCGTGGACCAGGTATGCAGGCCGGTATATATAGTTTTCCTCTTGACAATGTGTACCTTGCGCATTTGCAGTTGTGCATGCACGGTGCCTGTGCGTCGCGTCCCTGTGCATGGGCTGTCTGTGCGTGGTGACATGTACTTGCGTGGTGAATTGCACATGCGCGTGACGCGCCCATTCGCCCTACAGCCTGTGCAAATGTTTGTGCATGGGCGGTAGTCTTTGCGTCACGCGCATGTGCACCTCGTGTTGCACGAGCGTGTCGCCACGCACATCCGCAAGGTAGCGCATGTGCGCTGCGCACAGGCACCACACACACACAACTGCGCATGCGCGAAGTACACAAAGTAAAAAACCTATAAATATGCCTCCACACCTGGCACACGTCGAGGGTTGTTTGAGGAGTTTTAGGTGGAGAGAGGTGGAGAGAGTTACTGAGAGAGGTATAGAGAGAGAGTTGGAGGGAGAGGCGTGTTCTGTAGTTTTGTGATTTGTAACTTGTATTGTGCATTTGGTACTGGGGTGTGTAGTGTGTCCTGTATTCTGTGGTTTGTAGAGTGGTCTGTGTTTTGTGTTCTGTGTTCTGTGTTGGGGTGAGGGTCGGTGAGGGGGTTTGTGGTGAGGGGGGAGGGGGGAGGGTGATGGAGAGGGAGTGGGAGTGGGAGAGGGAGAGGGAGGGGGAGGGGGTGAGGGAGGTGGAGGGGGTGGGGGAGGCGGGGGAGGGTGGGGAGGTGGGCACCGCTGCTGCTGCTGCTGCTGCTGCTGCTGACACTCCCAGGGCAGGGACTGGCCGGCCTATGGGGGCAGAGGCAGGGCCATCTGGTGGGGCACAGGCTGCACAGTACAGCCACACTGCTAAGAGGAAGAGGGTACCAGTGGCTGCCCCACAGAGGAGGAGGGCTGTAAGGTTCTCCGAACAGGAGAACCATGTCCTCCTTCCAGGGGTCATAGAGAACTATGACATACTTTTTGGGCGGCTCAGTAGTCGCACAACTGTGGCTAGCAGGATGGCAGTTTGGGAGGAGATACGTGCTGCAGTGGTTGAGGCAGGGGGCACCCCCCGAGACTTGGAAAGCCTTAAGAAGAGGTTCTCAGACATCAAAAGAGGGGTGAGGCAGCACATGTCTGCTGAGAGACAACATGCTCTGGGCACAGGTGGCGGTGGCCCCTTCATACCGTCCCTCTTGCCCCTGGAACAGGAGCTGGCTGAGAGATTGGGGACTATCTACCTCCATGGTCTACCTGAGGCCCTCGACTCTGAACATCCGCAGGCTGGTATGTATGTTAACTTTCAGCTCCCAGTCAATGCCTGAACTTCACATTGTGCATACATCAGCCATTTGCAAAGACCCTCCCATACCTGTCACCCAAGACCCACCATGTACCTATTCTGGTGGCACATGTGTGTGACATACCCCTGCACACCGTGTTCTGTTAGCATGTTCTGGGGCAACATTCCATATGAGTCCCTCATCCCGCCCCTCTCCCCACCTGCCCTGAAAAGGTCCACGCACACCAGCCACCACCCCCCACCCACACCTGTGATTGTCATCCCCTGTCCGATTGTGACGGCCATTGCTAAGGGCATGTTGGTGTGACATACTATCTGCACAGTGCTGCATGTGTGTGGCAGTGGGCCAGAGGTGATGGTTAGTCGTAGTCCGCTGCACAGTGGGTCACAGGCAACCACATGTAGCACTGAGAGGATAGTATGTCTGATGAAACCATGCCCTGCTCAAAGGCACCCACAGTCATACAGGGGATGGCAAAACCATGTGGAAGGGTGGGCCATGAGCAGGTGTGTGAGGACATGTTTGGGCCAGTTGGAGAAAGGGATGGGATGGGGGCCGCATGTGGCATGGCACAAGGAGCAGGAACATGGCAACCAAATAAGGTGTGCAGGGGCACAGCACCCACATGTGCCCCCGGGATAGGTACATGGGAGTATACTTCGGAGTCACACCACAGAGAACCCTCTCCCGCACCAAACATATCAAACAACCCGTAAATGCAATATACTGCAAATCAAGGACAACACAACAACGTGGACCACTGACAGATAACAATGACTCCAGATCCGTGCCGCAAACATTATAACACCACGGTTAGACAACTGTAATGGTAATCTCCAAGGGACCGCTATGAGATAGTTACACACACCCCAGGTAGCCTCAAAGAGTCACTGCAAGGATTATCTATGAAGAAAACCTATAAGATCATATATCCCTGAGTATCCCTGGCTGTCTCATGCAGATTCATGTATTTGTTTTATTTATTTACATTCTCTTATATACCGTGCTATTCTGCATCAGTGCGGTTTACATTGAACAAACTGAGATTACATTGAACAGGGCATTATAACTTGGAAATAACTATTTTATAGGGAACATGGGCTATGGAGGGTTAAGTGGCTTGCCCAAGACCACAAGGAGCACCTGTGGGACTAGAAACCCCAGTCCTTCCAGCCCAAGGTTGCTGTCCTCTAGTGGGATGTGAACCCCCGACCTTCCGGCCTGAAGTACCTTGCCCCAACCACTAGGCCACTCCTCCACTCCATATAGACTCATCTATATGTCCCTAATTAATACGTTTAAGGTCACCACAAATATAGCTCCATCCCTGTTATCTACGCTCATCAACATCTCACATGAAAGTAAATCAGGAGGACAAATAAACCCTCACACAATACAGGTCCCTGATTCTATTGGAAAGACAAGTCAGCAGACAAGTAACACAGCTATCTCATTCCTTGCCCCTACATTATGTAACAACCTCCCAATTGACATCAGAGGAATCGAAAACCTCCTATTATCCATCCAAAATCTACAAACCAAACTATAGAATCAGCACCACAACAACCTACAAATGGAAGATAATGCAAACTCAGAGAGGAGCACCGTACATCAGTCATTCATTGACCCCACATAGACAAAGCATAACACCTTTCCCACACATTCCCATTGCTCACCTAGATTATTATTACTCATGAATGCAATTGCCTGTGGCTAATGTAAAAGATTATAATTAATGGAGCTATGTCCCTTTAATGTTGGCATTCGGGGTTTGAGACACGTACCATGCATACCCAGATTGAAATGTTCCTACCTTGCCTGTTATCTCATTGTATCAGAGTTACATATAATAGTTGATTGTTCTATGTTCTACATCTGTTCTATGTAAGAAAATAATGGTACTCTATTGTTTAAATCTTTTTATTCATAGAAAGAAGCATACACAATAATACAATGTGGCAAATAACAGTTTGTAAATTAGAACAATATTAGAACAATATTGGAACAATATGATGCTGCTGACACAACGGCATTATAGAAGGGGAGCCCCAAAAGCATCCCTATAGGCCGTCCCCGGGATAAGCAGGGGAAGCAGCAAGCAGCCAGTTGTAAAGCGTACAGAGAGAGAGAGAAAGAAAGGAACTACCCCCCCACCACACCACTGACACCAGCCTGGGCCACGGTCAGCTATCTAACCCCCTGCCGTCTGCAGCCGACCTCCCCCCTGATTCTCCCCTCCCCCCAGTACCCCCCTGTCTACCACCCCCTACCCCTCCCCCCCCAGTGCCAGGCCAGGGGACCACCCGTCCCGCTCACTACTTCCAATCCAAGGCGCAGGCCCGGGGTGGGTTCTTCCCCCAGGCCCACCCGCTCACCTGAAATATCGGCCCGAGCCCGGACCGACACCCTACCCCACCCCCCAAGAGGCAGCTTAACAAATATAGATACGGAAGAGAGAAGGAGTGTAACAAGGGACCGTTACCAAGCCAACCAAGACTCACCTTAATTCCCCAGACATGCGCACATCAGCCGACGCTATACCACACTCCCAGGCCAACTCTATGGGCGACGCCCTAAAATACGCCGACGCACCCCTGCAGGCAACAATTGCACATGAGGTCCCCACATCCGCAGAAAACGGTCCCATCGCCGCTCGGCTCCAGCAGCATGCAGCTGGTCCATAAGCAGAGCGTTATGTAGCCGCAGTCTCCAGAGCCCATACAATGGCCCCCGCACATCCAACCACTGATGCAATACCGTCAGACGTGCCAACAGCAACACCAGACGCAACCAGCATACTTGCACAGGCTCCAGCACGTCCCCCCATTCAACTTCCCAGATGTCCAACACCGCATTCCGTGCGCTCAGAGGCTCCAGCCAGGGAAAGCAGCGATGAAGGTGGTCACCCACCCTGCCCCAGAAAACCTGAACTATGGGGCAAGTCCAGAACATGTGTCCCAGCGTCGCCCGATCCCGCCCACAGCGAGGACAACAGTGACTCCCTCCTATTCCTGCCCGCCAAGCCCTCAGAGGAGCAAAGTAGAGACGACGCGCAATCCGGTACTGGGTGTCACGATGAATCACTTGAGTACTGAGAGACGGGATATCAGCCATCCCTCCCAATAGTTGCTCCACACTAACCACCTCCCCCAAGTCCATGGACCAAGCGGTCGCCAAAGCATCCACCTCCAGGGGAGGCACGCCTTCCCACAACATCCTATGGAGACCGGACACGCGAAGCCCCTCGTCTCCCCCCAGCAACGCCAACTCGATCTCCGAACAAACCTCCCCGCGCAATGCTGCCAGAGGAAGCGTACGATGATAACTCCGAAGTTGATGATAGCGGAAGACATCCCAAGCCCCCAGCTGATAGGAGCGACGCAGCTCAGCGAAGGACATCATAGCTCCGTCAGTAGTTAGCACATGTTCTAAATTCACCACCCCAAGAGAGTCCCAGAGTTGAAATGGGGATCGCCCCAAGCCTGGTATAAAGTCTGCGTTACCCCGAATAGGTAGATAAGGGGTGTACAACGCGGAGAGCCGACGACCAGCACAAAAGGAACGCCACGCCTGTCGAATAGGCCTAAGAAGATACTCCCGAAAAATCGGGGGGACAGTCTGAATCGTTTTGGCATGCAACAGGTACCGCAGGTGGAAGGGCGCCAGCACGGCCGCCCACAGTCCCAACGGGGAGCATACAGTCAGATCCCATAACCAGTCGCGGATGTACCGCAGCAAACAAGCCACGTTATAGCGCCGAATATCTGGAAACCCCATCCCACCCAGTCCCCAAGGTTGCTGCAAAATCGCCATACGAACCCGAGGTTTCCGCCCCCGCCAAAGGAGCCTGCTGAACAAGCGCTCCAGCTGCCGAACATCAGTTCGCCACAAAAGCAGCGGGAGCGTCTGAAGAGGGTAAAGTATTTTCGGAAAAATCGCCATCTTGCAAAGAGCGATCCGACCCCCCAGAGACAGTGGCAAATCACTCCACCGGCCTACGCACGCCGTCACCTCCCGCACTATTTTAGAGACATTAAGCTGGTAAAGGTCTTCCAAGCGTGCCGGCAAGTAAATGCCCAAATACTTAAAGTGCCCCTTCGCCCACTGTAGAGGGAAGGGCCCCTGCCACCCTGGATGTTCCGCGGGGGCCAAGAAAAGCGCCTCCGATTTATCAAAGTTGAGGCGGAGCCCCGAAGGCTCCCCATACTCCTGAATAAGTTTGATTAGGCAAGGCAGACCCGCCACCGGGTCCCCCAAGTGGACCAACAAATCATCGGCGAAAGCAGCCAGGCGAAATTCCTCACCCCCCATCTGAACCCCCCGAATTCGCGAAGATGCTCTGATGAGAGTCAGGAGGGGCTCTAGCGAAAGAACGAAGAGAAGGGGCGAGAGTGGGCAACCCTGCCGAATGCCCTTCTGAATATCAAAGTCGGCCGACATAGTCCCATTGATCATAATCGCCCCAATAGGGTGCGCATAAAGTAATCGAACCACGTCCACGAAAAACCCAGCAATCCCCACGGCGTCCAGGACCTGGTACATAAACCCCCAGTTGACCCGGTCAAAAGCTTTCTCGGCGTCAAAGCTAATTAGGAGAGAGGGGTCCCCTGCTAGGAGCCCTGCTCCAAGCGATAGCAAAATCCGCTGCAAGCTGTACGCAACTTGACGCCCGCGCACAAATCCCACCTGGTCGCTATGAACCAACAAAGGTAAGTAGATCGCCAACCGTTCCGCCATTATTTTAGCAAGGAGCTTAAGATCCACATTTAGTAAGGAAATAGGACGATAAGAACTCGGCAGGAGGGGATCCCTCCCCGGTTTGGGCAGAATAGTTATCAAGGCCTTATTGGCTTCAAACGGGAAATGACCACGCCGTATCAGGTCCTCAAAGTAGCCCACCAAGGGAGGCACCACGGCAGCCCCCAGGGCTTTGTAGAATTCACTGCGATATCCATCTACCCCCGGGGCCTTCCCATTCTTCAAAGTCCGGATAGCGGTCTGAACCTCTTGCCCAGTGAGGGGTTGATTGAGGGCCTCCAGATGCTCTGCTGCAAGACGCGGTAACCCACACCGTTCAAGGAGGAGGCACCCCTCAACATCCTTATCGCCATCACTAGCGTAAAGGCGCTGATAAAAGGCCGTAAAGACTTTCTCAATCTCAGCCGAATCACGGGTAATAGTACCATCAGTTTTCCTTATCGCCCCTATCTGCCGAGATCCCCCGGCGGGTCGCAGCAACGAAGACAGCAATTTCCCAGCTTTATTCCCAAAGCGATACAGCCGATACCGGTAATATAACATCGATTTCTGGGCCCTTCGATGCAGCAACATCTCCAACTCCGCCTGCAACTCCCGGAGCTTGCGCTGAGCAACCGCGGTCTTATGGTCAGCCACCACTCTACGCGCTTTGCCTAAGTCCCGCTCCAGCTGAAGTATCTGCTGATTCATCTGTTTATGTCGCTGACTGAGATAGCTAATAATATCCCCGCGGAGTACAGCCTTCCCCGCCTCCCAAAGGAGAGCCGGAGACACATCTGACGCTCCATTCTGGGATTCATACTCCTTCCATCGCTGTCGCAAGAACGCCTCAAACAAAGCATCTCCACACAACTCCAAGGGGTATCGCCACAACCGACCAGCCGATGGGCCACGCCCTTTCAGCTCCAGGATCACTATCGCATGATCGGATATAACAAGAGACCCTATGTCCGCCCGGGAGGTCCAGTTAAATACCGAGTCCGCAACTAAAAAGTAGTCAATACGTGACCATGTACCATGCGCCCTGGACATGTGAGTATAATCGCAATCGCCGGGATGCAGCACCCTCCAAATATCAACTAGGCCATAGGCTTCACACAGCCCCCTCAGGCGTTGTCGCCCCCTGCGACTCCCACTCCCCGACACGCCAGACCGGTCAAGACCGACATCCAAAACCTCATTAAAGTCACCACCCATGATTACCTGGTAGCCGCTAGCTTCCGCCAACAACTGGGTGATATTCTGAAAAAAACGCGCGTCATAAACATTCGGACCATAAACCGAGCACAGCAACACCTTGTTCCCAGCGAGTCTCCCCCAAACGCCCACATACCGGCCGTCGACATCTGCCACCACCTTTTCCTCGATCCAGCTGACCGACTTGCCAACCAGAATGGCTACACCCCGCTTCTTCCCCACCGCAGGAGCACCATACACATGGGCAATAGGGCCTGAGCCCAATTTCTGATGTTCCGCATCCGATTGGTGAGTCTCCTGCAACAAAACCACATCCGCCCTCTGGCGCCTCAGGTGTTGTAGAACCTTATAGCGCTTTACCGGGGAGCCCAGCCCGCAGACATTCCAAGAGACTATACGCGTGTTCCTAGCCACCACACAGCACCAAACCAGGATACCACTGAGATAGAACCTTTTGCATACTTGAGCAAGGACCCCCCCAGCCAAGGGCCCCGTTCCAAGACAACCCAATCAGGATAAGCCAAAGGAACCAAGCATCCAACACCCTCAAAACAGTCCTCCACACATCATCCAAAACACAGCCATCCCGCACTCCCATACAGACTATATGCCCCCCCTTCCCCCCCCAAACCCAACAAACCCCCTGCTTACCCACCCCCATCTCCCCCACCCTCCCCCCCCAACACCCCCACTCAAACTATCCACACACCCACAGCCAGTCGTCCTGGCCCCACCAACCCTTCTTGGGCATGCAGCCCCACCCGCTCCTCCCCTACAAGACTGCACCAATATCTTCCCCATCCCCCCCATTCAGTAACCCTTGGAGGAGAAGGAACCAACGTAATAGTAGGAATGCAAAGCAGAGAGTTAATGAAAGATAGGGGGTCTCTACCCCCCCTCATCAAGGTTGAGTATCGATAGGCCGTCCCCCCAAATATTGGCCAGCCCGGGCTACTGACCAGGTCGGCCGTGCTACCGGCCCCCCCCCCCCCGGACCCCACGGCAGCCTGTTCACCCCTTACTCAACATGCACTTAGGGGATCCGTCAGCAGTACCTATCCCCAGCAACAATAAAGGCCCCAGAACCCCCACGCCCCCCCGGAAGGCAAGCACCCGAGGGATCGCTCTTCCCAATGTCCGAATAAAGCACGAGGTCCCCCCAACCCCTTCGCAACCCTCCCCCAGCCTCATCAAGCCTCTCAATAAAGGGGAAAAACGAGAACAGAGAGAGACTGAGAGGAGGACATGCGCAAGAACGGGAGACTGGAAAAAGGCAAGGAGGAATAACATGAAAGTAGTGAGAAGTTAGTAAGGTCCCCCAGAATGTCAACTCGGGTGCCCCATTTACTGGCAGATAGTATCAAACATACACAGGTAAAAAACACAGAGAAGGCTAACGGCCGTCCAGAGTTCCCCCAGGGACGGCACACAAAGCCGGTGGAAGCATTCCGGGCACCCGAGAAACATAGCGAGCAGTCTGGGGTGCAACAGGCCAGGAGATTCTGAAAACAAGGAGATTTTTAATCAGAAAACCAGGAGATTCAGTGAGTACCCACAAGCAAAAAGGTGAAAGTACATGAGAAAGGAGATGAGAAGACCAGAAAGGTAGGCCCCAGTCACCTGGTGTCCGCTTGGCGCGGAAAAAGAGCCATTAGCTACGCAGGTGAAAGCAGGGCCCAGCAGGGAGCTGCCTGAAAGAGGCCACGATAAGTAAAGAGATGCAAGCATGCACAAATATACCTTTTCTGGAACAGGCATGGAATTACACACACCATAACAAATGAATTAGGGGAAGTGGAGGCTTATATACTGAGAAAAGAACTAGTGGTGAGAGACAGCCAGACAGGCCACTTCCTCGAGGGGGCAACCAACAGTTGCAGGCCTCGCTCAGCATTCTCCCTCCAAAGGGAAAGAACCACAAGAGCCAAACCGCCAGGGCAGTAGGCCGCAACTCGGTCCGAAACAGCAATTAAATGCCTAAAACCCGCAGGCAAAGCAGGCAGCTTCCCTCCATGTAAGGATCAAACATGCAGAGTGTGTCTCGGCCGTGCCCCACCACAAGCTATACAGAGTACATACTCACTCCCGCTGCAAGGGAAAGGTCCAAAGAAGGAAAGAGGGAAAGAGTTACCTCCCGCCCGATCAGGGAGCAATAATCTGTCACAGCAGCCACCATTAGAGAGCCCAGACCAAGTCGGAGCCCCTTAACATACCCTATACATATCCTTGCAGCCCACCTCCCCAACCCAGCCAAGGATCCATAGCCCCGTTGAAAAAATGCCCAACTCTAACAAGGACAGCCAAACAAGAGGGTATAAACAGGTAGAAACAGGCATAAACAATGAGGCCAGTAAAGCCTGAGCAAGACCCAGGGTCCAGGGTTGTGATAAGGAAGCTTATCATAGCTCAGGTAGGAGCTATAGAAAAGATGATGTGACTCTGAACAAGCAACCTGTCAGTTCTGGTAGAAGCAAGAAAACAGAGTTTTCACATAAAAGACTACCAGTCCCAGAATGCACCAGGTTTCCAGCAGCCATGAGAGGGGCTGAAGTGAGAGAATGTGTGTGCAATCAAGAGAGCTATGAGGTAATCCCTAAGCACTCATCTCAAAAGGCAGGGCCTGATTCAACACAGCTGCGCTGTGTTAGGGAGCAGCACACATTAGAACAGGATAAGAATAGAGCTTATTCTTCAGATAACAGTTTCAAGAACAGCTTCAGGAAGAGATACAGAGGGGAGAGCTTCAGCAACGGCTACAAGCACCAGTATCACCTGGAGAAACAGAAGCCAAGCCAAGCAGATAGAGAGAGAAGGAAACTCTCTGGAAGGAAGAGAAGAAAGGCCATTGGAAGGTCTGGGAGATTCCAAGGCAGTACTCATACTGGGAGGTATTCCAAAAGCCAGCAGAGTCCATTGGACTGGATTCAGCCAGAGGAATGGAGTGGCAGAGATAGGAATCACCAGTGGCTACCTGGAAGAGGGAAGACTGCATGTGGAAGGGACTTTCAGACCAAGGCCAGAAGGTATGTGAGAGAAGATCCAGTGTCCAGGGATCAAGATTGGAAGGCTGGACATCAGAATTGGATTACATATTGGCCAGGCTATACAGAGAGGAATAATGATAGCAGGAGAGGCTCAGGTATGAACACTGATCCAGACCCTATCTATAATAGAGAATGGCAGCAAGGGAATAAGCATTCTCATGATAGTGCCTTAATGAAAGACTCATCTGTGCCAATGTATGATATTGACCCTATGATTGTTGATGCAGGGGGAAATACAGCAGATGAAACTATTTACATGGACTGTTCTTTATCTAAATGCTATTGCTAGTTTTCTATGAGCAAACACATCAGCCATCACAAAGAAACCTAACTTTGTTCTTTATTTCCACTGCAAACAGCTCTTAAAGCAGGATTTGGGCTCACACAGTTGCAGCCAGCCAGCTAAAGGCTTTCAGCTGGTCCATTGATAGTAATTGGGGCTGCACCTGATTGTGTGTGTGAGCAAGGGAGAATCACTGCTGAGATCTGCGTGGAAAATAAGCAGAAGTTAACCTAACCAGCAAAGTTTATTGTTTTCCTTGTGCCTTTGTATTTGGTAATTATTTGCTAAGAAAACATTAGCTAATTGCCTGACAAGCTGAAGGTTGTTTTCTGGTTTACTTTGTGACTTTTTGTTGTCCATTTTAAACACTGCAAGCAAGTAACCTCATTTATAGTGCTATCAAGCATACATGTGCTGGGTGAATTAAACCCCATCAATAAAAGAAGTATTTTATTGATCTTACCACTTGGTTTCACAACTCAAATTATTGTCATCAGCTGTGTTTGGGGAGTGAATGAACTACAATACCCACAATACCTTGCAAGAATCATATGAATATATGCATCGTCAAGATTGTGTAAGTTCTCACCCTAGGCAGCCGTCTGACAGGGTCCACAAGCTGTCCAAAGAACAGGCATAGCATTTACTATTCGCCGTCCCAACAAGGTCCCCGCACTCGCAGAGTATGGTTCAGGCCCACATTCAGTCGGAGTACAGCACTCTTCTAGCCAGGTAAGGGCCGACGCCATCAACCACGCTGCTGGCAGTACGCCATGGCTTCCTCGGGAGAAGAGAACAGTCGCTGCCCCCCGTCACAGTCCACTTTCAGGCGGGCAGGATAGGCCAACGTAAAACGAAGGCCCCTCTCCACTAGCATGCCGCAAACTTCCTTGTAGGCCCTCCGACGTAAGGAAACTCCCGCAGAGTAGTCCTGAAAAATGAGGAGGGTATTGGCGCCAGTTCCACCGCGGCGCTGCTGCCGAGCCGCACGTAGGACTCCCTCCTTCTGGGCAGCATTAAGAAACCGGGCGATGACGGCCCTCGGTCTGTTGTCCCCTTCACGGTACGGACCCAGCCGGTGAGCCCGCTCCAGGATGATCGCCCCCATTCCTTCGGCTATCGGCAGATGCTCGGGGATCCACTTCTCCAGGTAGCCGCGCAGATCGATCTCCCTCACCGATTCCGCTATTCCTATGAACCGCAAGTTGTTTCGGCGGCTCCTGTTCTCCAGATCCTCTATTTTATCAGCTTGCTTTGCCAACAGCTCCTCCAATTTTTGAATCCGAGCTGAGGCCTGAGTGTGGCCATCTTCCAACGTGCTGATGCGCTGTTCAGCCTGCTCCACTCGGCCATTAAAGTCCGCGACGGCTTGCGCCACCGCACTCATCTGGGCAGCCAGGCCGCCGAGGCGATCTTCCAGGGCCAGTACCACCGCCTTAGAAACCTCCGCTACCACCAAGCCCTGTGCAGGCAGGATCTGGCCCTCCACTCCACTCTCGGCCATCTTTGCGTCCACACCGTGGGGCTTTTCCTTCCGTGCAGATTTCGTGGCCATAACCTCTCCAGCCCCAAAGTCGGTACCACTGCACCCCCGCAAGCACGCTGCTAGGCTGGGCTGCCTCCCCCGAGTGGAATTTGCCGTGGGAAATCTGAGAAAAGCTGATGGGGGAGGAGCGGGCTCCGGAGCTAGGAAAAGCACGTCTTCCCTAGCCCACCATGCCACCGGAAGTAATGGTACTCTATTAATAAAGTTTGTTACCTGTAATCCGCCACTGATCTCAGGAAGTGGCGTTATAGAAAAGATGTATAACTAAATAAATAATTAAACACATAAATGATGGGTGCAGACATGAATGGGAGGGTGTAGTGGGCCCTGTATGCAGGCCACATGCAGGGCCCCCCCATCATCTCAGTGGTTTTTGTAGCACACACATATACATAGGTGGAGTGTATAAACATATGTGTGCTGTCTCTGATTGTTTACAATACAGGTGACTACAGTACAATGGAGGCCCAGGGGGAGGAGGAGGAGGAGGAGGTTGACCTGGCCGTCCCTCTGAATGTGGAGGTGGCCGAGGCTGCTGTGTCTGGGGCCAGCACAAATGGGGTGGAACAGATGATGGAGCCACCCATCGCCCCCGGACCTACAGTGGTGGCTGCAGCCAGTCCAGCAATGGGGGCCAGGCAGATGGAAGCCGCATATCTCCATGACATGGCCATCATGATGGCCGAGCTGAGGGCGCAGAGGGAAGCAGCAGCGCGTGAGGCAGAAGGTGGGTGATAACAGACTGTCACATCCACAATGCACAACCCTGTGGGCTCTGGTTGGTGTGTGTGTGGTGGATGTGGCAACATTCCATCCACAGCTGTTACATGTATGGGTCACGCAGATGGGGGTTAGTGTAGCAAACCAAAGGGTCTTGCGTATGACAGATGATTTAAATGTCACACACAGCAGACCAACCTTGGGCCAGTTACCACCTACAGATGCAGACAGATGAGGGATGTTGTCTAAGGTCCATCACGTTGTCAGACATGACATAGAAACAAGCATTGCCCTTGCTGCAGTCTGCCTCCTCGCAGACGGCCAGCTCTCTCGCTGACAACAGGGTGCCCTCTATCCCATAGTCCCTTGACAGTCAGATCAGACAGAAACAAAGCTAAGCAGCTTCTGTCATGTAACGTCACACAGCCCCCATTCCCCCCTGTCTGCATCTCCAGGGGGAAAACAATCACTACATATAAATTGTGAAATCAAAATGTGTTAGGATACCCAAATACAGGGACTTACAGAGGTCACAGGATCATAGATTATGTAAAGATGTTATGCGGGGCACACCCGTCCCACAAGGCTTTCTGTATGTCAACAATTTGGATAGACTGCATGGCACACAGACAAGGCCATCAACATGTCCCCTTCCTGTAGCTCTGACTATGTGTCCCCCAATTGCATGGGGTCGGACCCACACACACGACCCAAAGGTCACCTAACGACCCATGTTGTGATTTGGTGGACTCGCCAACCCCCAGCTGCCACCCCTGCTGCAAAACTGAATCAGAGAAACACTCCCCCAGCTCTGGTTATCACCGCCCTCCCCCAGGGGGTAACACCTGCTGTGGATCTCCAAACATAACCCTGTCTGTGTGTTCCTGGGGTCTGCCCACCTCTGCTGCACCCCCCTTTGCTCCCCCTGCCCTGTCCAGACCCTCCACATGTTTCATAAGGTGTACACGCACTGGTAGCCAACCCCTCCTTTGTTTTACACAAGGTGTATGTCAACTCCTCTGCTGTCCGACACGTGAAGCTGCAGTGCACATGCGCACGTAGGGGCTGATATCCTTGTGCTACTACACCATCCCTTGGAGTCAATAGAGCTTCTTCTGTAACATGTCCAAGCTGAGGCTACCCCTCGAACTGTGCCCCCACTTGGGCTGGCCCCCTCGACCCCCCCCCATCACCACTGCTTCCCACCAGCTGTGTTTGTCCCTGGTTGATGCTCCACCTCACCTACATGATGGACCTGTGTTAGCTATCTGTGGCCAAGCCTTTTGCTACGTCTGCAGTACGTGGGTGTGTCAGCACAGCCTGTGGAACTTTGTGTTTGCCTCCCACATCAACGTACTAGGACGTGTCCTGTGCATGTCCATAACCTATACTACGGTGAGATTTATGTCTCCACACCCTAGCCATGTGTCAACGTGGCTCTACCCTATCACATTTACGATCTGGTGGGATACGCGTGACATGTTTGTGTATGACGTTTGATTACTGGACAGGTATCTCACAAAACACCTTGTGTCCCACCCACAGGCAATCGTCAGGCTCTCGAGCGGCTAAACACTACGTTGCTGGCCATCTCAAGGCAGCTGAGTCAGGTCCATGAGGAGATGCATGAGTACCGAGAGGAGGTCAGGGCCATCCCCTTTGTCGAGATGTGTGGGGCCCTGCAGGGCATGCTGGAAGTCATGCGGCGGGCAGTACCAGCAGCACCACCGCCACCACCACCGACACCACCACCACCGCCACCGGCACCAGCACCGGAAGAGGGTCAGCCACCACGGGGGAGGGGTTTGCCACGTGGTAGGCGAGGGAGGCCACGCCGTCGCTAATTACTGCGTCTAGCGACAAAGCACATACACCTGTGATAATGAAGCCTGTCACTGTCCCAGGAGAGAGAGTACAAGAGATGCTGTAGCTGTGAACAGGCAGCCAGTGATGGCTGGTAACAGCACTATACCTGCTTATTTCCCCAACTGACAGACAGTCCCAGAGTGCAGTGCTGTACAGAAGGCCTCTAGGGGAATAGAAACAGGGGTATGTGGGTGCAATCCAGGAAAAGATGAGGTAATCGCTAATCACCAATCTACTAGGGCAGGGCCTGTCTCAGAGCACCTGGATTGTCCTTGGGTGGAGTGGCCCCAAGGACACATTCTAGATAAACGACTGTTACCCTACAGACAGCATGGAGAGTTACTCTGAAAGGCTGGAGTGCGAAGACAGCTACGTGAGCGTCAAGAGGCTGAACAGCGTGGACAACAGAGAGAGCAGGAGCCAGAGAGATTGCTCCGGGGGAAAGGAAAAGCCAACAGAGTGGCTAGGAGGTCCAAGAGTGGAGCCCTAGGCAGTATGTCTGTGGAGGGCTGTTCCAGTGGCCACCTATCTTCATTGGAGTGGGGGAGGCAGGGGCTTGGAGATATACAGTCAGGAGGTCCCAGACGGTACATATGAGAGAGACGGCTGCATATGGATAAGGGCCCTACAACCTGTGCAAGACGGTTTTGTAAAAAGGGACTGGAGGGCCAGTAGTCTTGACTGGAGGACTGGTCACAGGGGTTACACCTCCTACTGGCCAACATATCTGGACAGAAACCCAAAGGCGAAGCGCCCACAGGTATGATCTCTGGAGTTTACCCTAGCATCACACCAGAGGTACAGCTGGGACATAATGAGTGATCAGTTGAAAACCAGTTGGGGGTCCCCTGAGCTATTACATGGGAATGAGGACATGATATTTCAGCAACAGGGCCAAATATCAGATGTATATGATCTATGCATGGATTGCTCTCTGTCCAAACTGTTGTTCTGAGTTATTGCACAGGAAAGCCTCAAACAGCAAAGGGATCTTGTGGTGTTCATTAGCAAACCCATGATGATGTCCCCGAGAGAGGAAGGAACGTGGGCTGATCCACGTGGCACAAATGAGCTAACACGTCTGGCCTTGATTGCACCTTGGTTAAATGGAGGGCATCAAGTGCACACGTGGAGCTAAGGGGAGGTATACTTTGTGTGTAGAAGGGAAAGCTGTGTATGGATAGTGTGGTGAGGACTGCCCTCCAGAAGGGATGGAGATTGAGGAACGTTCTCAGAAGAGAGAGGATTCACACAGAATTTGCAATTGTGACCAGAGGAAACCACACTGCTCTGCCGAGCTGAACACAGACACCAGCCCAGGGGAGGGGTCAGGCATCAGCTCTGATTGGAAACACCCAGGGGATGGACAAGGTGTGCCAGGAGAAAAAGCCCTTTTGAAATCCTTGACCAGAGCTGATGAGTGGAGTGATGGAGTTATCGGGGCTGAAGGGGTTGGAGGAGGTAGGAGAGCCGGAAGGGGTCCCAGAGGCAGAGTTCAAAGTGCTGGAAACGAGACTGCAGGGATCTCCAAAGGTGCTGCTGAGAGGAGTCCTATGAGGATTGGACGGAGCTATGTTGTAGGATCATGGGAGGAGACAGAAACCTGCAGCAGAGGGCCCCATAGGCAGCCACACTCTGAAGGAAACTCATCCCACCGAATAGAGCCAGGACCTGGGAAGGCAAGAAAACCAAAACTGGAGACATGGTATGCCCTATACTGGCAGGCAGTGCTACAGAGAGTTACAACAGGGGGAAGACCCTCCTAAGGGAACATCACCTAACAGACGAGGTAACCACAAAGCTGATGAGCCTCCCAACAGGACAGGTGTCTTGCAGAAGGATGTCAGTTCTGATACAAACAATGCTGGAGAAGGTAAAGCACATATCCTATGTTTGTGTGCCCTGTTGTGGAAACCTTTTCACTGCCCTGAGCTGTAGCAGCCAAGCTCTGCAATGGACACAGTTGGTGAGCGGGAGGAGGGCGTAATCCTCACAGAGAACTGGCAACCTGATAACAAGCAGGCTTAATTGCTCCTAGAAGACACTGAGCTGAAATCAGGGAAACATCATAAACCTTATGCAGACTGTACATCCATCAGTTCAGAGGAGTACATGCAGGTAGAAAATGATCTGCCTACCGTAACCACTTATCCTTGTAGCATGGACCTCTCAATTTGTTTTACAGAACATCAATATAAAGACGCTTTGTAGCTTTGTATGAAGGGTATACCAAACGTTTGCCATCTCTGCTGTCATTGCCGTGAGACTTCATAACAGTTTGCACCTGTGTTGTAAAGGCATGCTGTGACCTGAACAGCTGTCAATGTGAGGATGAAATATTCTTTGGTAACCACTCGGGGAATGCTGAGTTTAAGCTCCTCTAGATATGAAAAGCTGAGTGGAAGCTAATTCTATCTCAGTTGTTCCTGAGGTCCTGACCTTCCATGCTTATGTTAAATGTCGCCCCTTTATGTTTGTACCCATGAATGTCTGTCCCGCTGGGGAACATCCACAATACCAATGAGATAATCTTGCATGCCTTACCATCTTTGGCCGCTACTACAGTTGCCTACGTAGGCAAATGTAGAGGTGGACCTCAGTTCCCATCATTCATAGGGGATAGTGTAACCTATAATCACCTAGAACAATAAGGCCACTCCTGCCTGTACGCACCAGGGCGCAGGCAGGAGCGTAGCAATGTAAGAGAGGCTGTGTGCCCCCTTGTTTGTTTTTTCTCCAATGCTCTGCTAAGGGGTCAATAAGCAACTGTGAATGATCTTTGTCTGTGTTCCACATAAGGTCTTTGATGATGGGGTCCATCATGTTCAGTGTACCATATTTGCTGAGACCTGGGAAAGAATATCCTATTGCTGTAAACAAGCATACCTGTGTGTGAAATAAAACCACAATTGATTTCACGTCCATTCTGTCTACAACTACAGGAACTAAAGTATGTGTGTGCGTGGCTGGTGATGAGTGTGTGGACTGCAATGGCCACACGTCTGTGCATGTTGTGACCTTGACAGGATGGTGGGACATCCACCGCCTGATCCCCCTTTACACAGCACATGCAACGTGTGTGTCCAATGTGTGTCCCTGTGGTCCCCTTTGTAGTGTGCACATGCATGTCGTGTCCCTAATCATATGAACTGCACCCAGGCCCGTCGCTGGTGCGTTTCCTCCACCTCCAGGTATTACTGCACAGATTCCAGCACATGCAATGTTTGACCTGCACAGTGTATTTTCACTGCCCCTTGGCTGCAGTGGTCCGGCTCACACACACACCCCTGTAGCGACAGGGGGACTGTTCCAGGGTTGCATGTTCAGTATTCTGAGCCATCACTGTGTCCCCCCCCCCCACCCCCAACATTGGGTGCATAGTTGTGCCCATCGCCCCTGCCAATAACAGTGATTACATGCCTGCCCCTCCCAAGGTATGCATGTGGCACAGGCAGAGATGGGTGGCATGCATATGTCGGCTGTTACTTTCCGCTAACACATTGGGTTACACCACACCACACCCTGTGACACGGATGTTCCCAGGCCCCCCTTACAATGCAATTTCCCATGCGCCTTCCCTCATCCTTTGCCCCTACACACGTTTAGCCCCCATGACTGCATGTGGAGCCGTTCCACGTATGCAACCCATGTCTACCTCCACTGCCGATCCAGGTACACACACATATCCCATGCTTGCATCCATAGTGAGTGGGTAAGGGAAACACGTGACAATTGTGTCAAACAACAAATACAAACGTTTATTTCCAACACACAAACCATTGGCAACATGCCACAGGTACCCTGCCCCATGTCTGCTGGTGGGACACAGCACAGCACAGGGCACATGTGGACGTCACAGGTGCCATCAATGATGCCTGTGACGCCCTTCAGCAGATGACCGCCTACATGGCAGCTGCGCCACATTGGCGGACACCTGCTGAACAGCCCCTGTCAGACACTGTAGTGCGTGGAACACGAGACGGACGTCGTGCCTCACGTCATCCACTGCCACCAACACATCATGCATGCACCTGCCAGCACACAGACACACAGTGGCCGTGGTCTGTGTGCTGGCATGTGCATGTGATATGTTGGTGGCCGTGGATGGCGCAGTGACACGCCAACGCCTGTCCCCTGCTGCCGCCTGCAGTGTCTGATGGGGGCCCACAGTGACCTGTGCTGTGCTGTGTTCCCCCGCACCCTCCATCCAACCTGCTCCCCTCCCCAACCCCCCTCCCACCACCCTCTCCGCCCAAGCAATTACCCCCACCCTCACATGTTCAACATGTCCCCCCCCTGACCCCCCCTCCCCCGCATCCCCCCTCCACCCAGCATCATCCCCCTTGGGGAGGAACTGGAGGGGCTCATCCTCCTCTTCCTTCTCTTCCTCCTCCACCTCCGTCTCTTGCTCCGCCACCTCCTCGTCCTCCACCTCCTCCTCCTCCTCCACCTCCACCGTCTCTTGCTCCTCCACCTCCTCCTCATCCTCCTCCTCCTCCTCCGCCTCCTCCATCTCTTGCTCCTCCTCCTCCTCTTCACCCTCCTCCTCCGTCTCTGTCTCCGCTCCTTCCTCCAACTCCATCTCCCCCTCCTCCACCACCACCTCCCTCTCCCTTGCACGGCGGGTGGTGGGCCGCCGAAGTGCGTAAGCGGAGGTGTTTTGGTCCGCGCTGCTGTCCTCTCCCTCTGTGAAAGATGACATACATTACGACACGTCCATGTGTGTCACATAACACATGTACATATGCAGGCAACACACAGGCTGGTGGGCCAATGGGACATTTGAAACTGGGAGTCATCCCTGGCAATACTCACCATTATGACGTGGCTCCGCCCCCCTGCTGAAGCGGGCAAGGAACTCAGGGTGAAACTGCTGGAGTTCCCGCCCCTTCTTCCTCAGGTCCTCCACCTGTGGATATGCAAACATAGGTTGTGGTCATCACTTCCCGGTTTCCACAGGTGGTTAGACAACATAGACAAACCCCTGTGTGGGCAGCATCTTCCTGCTCCCTCTCCCCTGCTGTCTGTTTTGCATATACAGCATAGTTACACACCTGTAACAGTTGGTCACTGGGAAATGTGTGAATAGGGCTGCACATGTGTGTTGAAGCGGTAACAACGGGGCCTGTCTGGGGTCAACAAGCAGCGTCATACAGGACACCAGCTAGCAGCATTGCACAGCGCCTACATGCTGCCCCCCCCATATCACCACCTCCAGACAACACATTGGTGAAATGGTGGGAGAGACAGAGACAGACAGAGGGGGAGAGAGAGGGGGAGTGAGGGAGAGTGGGAGAGACAGGGAGGATGAGAGAGGGTGACACATCCCCTAGAGGCAATGTTGTGTTTGTGCGGAGCAACCCCTTAGTTTCCGTGACATCAGCTGGTACAGGTGTGTAGGTATGCGGTTCCCAGAACAGAGAAGGACATAGTTCCTACTGGTGGGGGCCCCTAGTCGCAGATGCCAGGGAAGTGTCCCCGGAGTGGTGGGGCCCTGTGGAGGGGTTCCACTACCTACCATGGATCTCCGCCATCCCCTATGGGGGGCGCCTCAGAGTCGGGGATGTATGGGATAGGTGTTGTACTGCGGCCTGATCCAACATAGCATCCCTGTGTGGGCCTTCACCAGAGCAGTAATGGCCCGTGAAGGTGTGAGCTGAGCACCATGTAACTGCTCGTCAGCTGTCGTTCACACAGGCAGGATGGCGTGGAGCCCTGGAGGCTGCCATGGCTCTCACATTGTGAGTGGTGACATGGACATGCACAGCGGATGGTGTGCCATGATAGAGGTATGTGAGACACTTTACAAAACAATAGGAGACATCTCTCTGTGAAACTGCTGTACTCACATGGGATGGATCCGAGTGTGGGGATAGCTGAGGGGACTCTATGTGTTGCTGGGTCCCCTGAAAATAGAGAGCCACAGCTCTCCCACATTTCACAGTATAATGTTCCTTCCCTGCATCTGGGGCATGGGGCTATGGGATGGATAAAGATAGATGATGCTGCTTGACCAAATGAATGTACACAACCACCATAGGCATGACATGTGTCTGTGTCCGTAGGGGGACCATATCATGCTGGGTCCCTGGGTAGGGTGGACCTGCCACTACAGCTTGCACCTCACTGATACGCCCTGATGACATGATTGCACTGATGGGTAGCACCATCAAGGACAGAAACATTATGGACGTAGTGTCCAGGGCCTCTGACAGGCCCTGCATAGCTTGGCCCACAACAAGATTGCGGCCCCATGCCACTGGGGGTGGTTCCAGGGGAGGGGTCAGTAGGGGCAGGCACTCCACAACGCACGGTTTGAGCAGATGGGAGGCACCTGTTTGTCCATCAATGGGTGGTGATGGTGCAGCAATGGCATTGCAATGTTCTCTGACTGACCTCATTTGTATACCAGTGTGTGAGAGGTGACGTTGTTAACCCAGCACTGCGTCGTGTGGGACGGCACGGTGTTTTACGCCCATTTGTGGACACCAGCTGGATACTCCCTCCCACCTGAACGCATGGGCGCGCCTTGTGGCCGGTTTCATGGGCACAAAACGGCCATGTCACACATCCAGGGTGAGGGGGGGGGGCATAAAGCATTCAGCCATCCCTAACCAGGTCCAGGGAATTACAGACTGTGGGTTTGGATGCCATACTGTCCCCTCCCCCTGCGACAGTGGGTCTGTGACAGAGAAAATGTCCCTGCGGGGGACCTGTGACAGACCTGGGTGCAGAGGGTACAACACCTAGTGTTTGCAGCATGGGGCTATGTGGGTCATGTTGTCTCTGTACCCCTGGGGCTTGCATAGTGTCCTGGCAATCCACAAAATGTCAGAGGGGACATATATCGGGTCATGCCCCCAGCTGCGGAGAGGGCACCCCTCGCATGTCATCCATGAGCCGGAATGAGGGAACCTAACTGTGTACCTGTGGCATGTGACACACCTGTAGAGCGGTCTATATCTGCAGTTCCGTAGAGTTATGATGATCTGGTGGGGTGGTGCATGTGTAGGGTCCATGTGTGCCGGAGCACAGCACTACTCATTCTGTCTGAACGATATTTGACATTGCCATGGAGATAGACCGCCAGGAGATGGGTATGTTGCTCTCTGTCAACCGCCCACAGTTTACGGGCCTTGCTGCAATATGACAGAGAGGCTGTGACACCTCATTTCGCCACCTAGGACATGGCTACCTGATTGTCTGTGTGAACTACTCGTGTATTGCCCTATCAGGGCGGGTTGAATGTCTGGGGGGACAGGCTCATTGCTCCGTGCCCCCAAATGTCTGTGCTGGGATGACACCCCTGGACCTCCAGGTGGCTGTGGGTGAGGTGTTCAGTAGATGAGCACCCCACCCCACCTTGACAGCATCTGTTGTGAGGGTGGGCAGAGGTGGCGTTTGCGGGACAGGTGACACCTCCCAACTTTCTTGTGCTTAACGCCCCCAGTCCAGGGGCCGAGTGGGGTGGTCTGCAAACACTCTCCAATCAGAGTGACAGCCTGTTGCATGCGTCCACTGGGAGGGGCGGGAGCGTTGGGCTGCTCCCAGTGCAGACGTGCATTGGGGGACACATGCAACGTAGCTGCCATGTGCCCCAGCTGCTGGAGCATTTCTCGGTCCAAGAGGCGGGTTGCTTGTAGTGCCCAGGATCACAGTTGCACAATGCAAGGATAGCGAGGCTGCAGCAGATGGGTGGTTGTCAGTCTTCTACCTTCCCGTGCTCATCTGACCTCCAGTGATTGGTTGCGAGTCTGGAGGGATGCCCTGCGATCTCTGAGACGGCATACATCTTGCCGTACACGTGGTGTGTGAGAGGGAGAGTGGACCAGTCCTCAGTCTTTGACTCTGTCCAGATGGGCCACTCGTCCAGGTGTGGTTATACACATATCTCCCTTGTACGGGGAAGGGCAGCTCCCCCAGCCATGCACCTTATGCATACTCTGGGTGCTGCGGCCGGGCCCAGGGGGTGGGCTTTGTAGTGATAGTGCCCTCCCTGAAAGCGGAAACCCAGTAAACTTACGGGGTATTTGGTGGCTGTGCACATGGGTGTAGGCATCCTTGTGAACTGTGGATGGGGGCCAGTCCGGGCTGTGGGGGTATGGGGATACGTTTCCTATTTCATGGCATGTGTACATCTCTATGAAGCATAACCTGCCCAGTTCTGTGGGATCTCAGATGTGTCTGTGCCCTCTTGTTGTCTCAGTTATGTGGAGATAGGGGCTGTGAAACACAGGACCCTGTTGTGGAGGTGTTCCCACTTGTACCCCTCCTGAACTAGGTGACGCTTTACCTCTGGGACCAGTTTGTGGGAACTGACCTTCTGTTCTGTTGTGGGGAGGGGAGGCTTCGGGAAAGTGGCCTGTGGCACCTCCTATGATGGACATAGTCTAGGGTTCCGATTGTCTGTCCCACCATCCATGCATGCGGTGACATAGACCTCATGGGATTGTCGACATATGTTTTACGTGGATGGCCGGGGGGGGGGGGGGGCATGTACCTTATCAAGGACCCCGAGGCCCTGTGGAGGCTGACGCTGCTGTGTCAGCTACAGCTGGGTGGCTTGCAAATTTGGTGGCTCCGTAGATTAGTGACCCTTTTTATCAGATTGGGCAGAGGGTGGTCCATGCTGGGCATATGACTGCTAGCATCCGTTGGTTCTGGGCAGGGAGGTGTCTTTGTCGGCTTTCCCCTTTGCAGGATTGCAGATCTTGGACAGCCTGTTCATGGTGGGCCTGTCAGCATCCACTTCTTTGGATGTTTGCTGCCACCATGTCCCTGACAGGTTGCAATGAGTACAGGGGGTGTAGCACAGTTTATCCTGTATACAGTGTTCCAGTTCGGCGGATGCCAGCCAGGCACATGTCCATGACACAATGGCAATGGCGAAGACTCAGCCTGTGCGCTCACACCGGTCCAATGGTACCCTGTTGGCAACATTTGGCTTTGTCTGGGCATGCCTGACAGGTGCTACATATACCCTTCCACTGTCATACGGGAGGGACGGACGTAGGAGTTCTAGATGTAGTGCGAACTCCATCAGAACCGTACCCATGTACATGATTTTGGACAATATCCTGGCTGACAGCAGGGATGCATGGCAGGCACGGCAACCCAAGGCATCTACGTTCGTGTGCCCCTGCCAGAAGGGTTGACGGCATGTCATCTGTGACAGTATATTCTCATCATAGCGTACCCCACCACAATAGAGTGCTGAGGGGGCTATGTTGTTTGGGAGGCTGGTGACGCAGGTCTCAGGTAGATATTATCCTGCTAGTGGCCATATGGGGAGGTTTTGAGAGGTGTATCCCATCCTTTTCAGTAGAGTATCCATTACGTTCTGATGTCCTGGCAGGGTTGACGCCACTCTTGGCGTCCGGGGATATTGGTGATTGTCTGGATCCTGTGGCCTGTGCTCTGATTCAGTTGCCACTGGACCGGTGTGGACCCTGACTACATGTCTGTGCATATCCTGGTGGGACATATCCTCAGGCGATGGCAATCGACTCATGGGACATGCAGGCCCCTCCTGGAGACTTACATTAGTACCCTCGGAGCTGTCACAGTCACCAGGCCCCTCAGAGGATTGGACATATATTGTCACTGGGCGCTCAGGCTTAGTGCGGTTCTGGTACTGAGGAGCGTGGGTACATGGGTGACCTGGTACCAGTGTGTCACAGACTGCACCCATCCACAATGATGGTCCGTTTGCCCATGCTGTGACCCGAATCTGTGTGGGTTCCGGTGACACAATGTGTGTGGTCTGGGGTGGTAACGAGGACCTTGATGCCCCAGGATAGCCGCAGGACAGCGTTTGGTGGCCAGCATCCTCTGGTCCAGTGACACTGGCTATGCCTGTGTAGTGGTACCAGCCACAGCCAGTACCCAGGAGCATGGCCCAAGGGGGTTCAGACGGGGTTACGGCCTCCAGACCTTGCTGTGGCCACAAAATGGCCTGTGGAGACTGGGGATCCCTCCAGGGCTTTTTGGCCATAGTGCGTTCCTCAGGGGCAATGCCGTGGCATCCCGATGATTGGAGGGGGTAGGACCCTCTCAGGACCCGGCCAGCTGTTGGTTTGGCTACATGGGATCCACAGGGGGGAGGTCACTTCCCTGGTGACATGGCTGCCACCACAGCCACGTCAGTGTGGTCATGGGTGTTGAGCTTGGCTGCTCAGTTTGGCCAACCACTCTTGTATGCCATCCCACATGTCAAACAATCAGACATGGAGTGAGTGGGCCCTAGGCATTCGGGACAGCAAACATGGTTGTCAGTGACAGAGGAGCTACCGGCACATTTTGCACATGTCTTCAGACACATGGATTGATTTTCCATGATGACAGTGGAATTACGGGCTATGCACAAATCGAGGGGCGACGTGCAAAGGACGTTTTCACTCTTCTCCTGGTATTTTGTTTGGGTGAGGTCAACACAGCTCCTAGGGATGGGAGTTAACATACACCAGTGTTACCAGTAGGGAAGATGTCGGCAGGCGCAGACACAGGAGTGGCAATACCATTGAGATGTTTTGCGCTCACAGGAACAATGACCTGCTGGTTTGGCATAACATGATGAACTGGGGAGCAGCATTTGGGAGAGGCATCAGGGCAGCACACAGGCGCTGTGTGATGCTCCCATATGCTTCCCCATTGGCCGCTGGGGAGCGGTCACACACAGGCTGCAACAGGGCAGACAATACCGACATGTGACAACTAATCCCTGCTTGTTTCCGGTAATTAGCTGTCCCCAGTGCCACCTGCATGCATAGCTGTGGGTCCGGGCATGTGTGCAGTGACACCTATGTGCTTTGGGCGTGGCACCCTGAACACAGCAGTCCATTCCCCTGTGGCCCCCTTTACTGACATGGCGTGGCCCTACCACGTTATGGTTGTCAAACATGATGTCCAGCCTTCCCCCCCTAACCCTGTATGTGGTATGTTTTACACATTTGTGGTGACATTATCTAGACATGTCATCCAACACACACCCATTGGCAAAATGTTATCCCAGCACACATGGGTGATGTGACCATACATGGGACGTTCGGTGGGTGGCCCTATGCACCTTACCAGGGGCCACGTCCATGACATGTGGCTTTCTACAAGTCCATGGATAGCAATGTTTGACACACTACAGGCGCTGTGTGACCTGTCTGTCGTGGGGATAATGGTAGGTACATCTGACCTATTTGGCCACTGTTGCACGCAGCATACTGCTCTTGGTGGACGTGCATCTTTCACATTTACGCCTATCGGATGTTGTTATGTTCCTCTGACCTGGGCCCTCGTTGGTTATGGGAGGTGTGACTGCAAACACTACGGGGCAGGGGCCTTTGCATCGGGTATGACCTATTGCCACCTATGCTCATGTGTGGGTTTCAGTCTGTGGTGTGCAACATGAACAGGTGCATGTATCCTTCCAACATCTATGATATTGATCTGCAAACAGGTGTGTGCTGCCTGGGGGCTGGGCAGATGTGTGACCTGACTCAGCATGCATTGCTGGGGACATGTCTCTGTTACAGACCTTCGGAATTGGATCTCTTAGTTAATGTGGGTGAGGTTTTGTTTATGCACATCCACATCTGCATCTACCTGATCATCTGGGTACATCTACGGTGTGTGTGCCGACCTGAGGACCCCATGGACTGTGCGAGATGTGCAACCTACCCACCATAGCCTAGGATCATATCTGAATGACATACCCTCCGTTGCAGTCAGCTCTCGGGCCCCCTGGGTCTTGGGTGTCCTACAGCACCTCAGCAGCGAAATACAACATAGCAGCAGGGTGTTTCCATGGAAAGCATATGCAGGTATCAGGCCTCCTGGAGATGGGGAGAATGGATTCAACAGCATAGGCACACTGCACCACTCTGATGGGCTCTCTGTACTCCTGGGGATAGGGGGGTTGCCTTGAACAACATTTGCACACAACCCCATATCTCCAGGGTGACTGAGGGCCCACTCTGATGGGCTCCCTGTACTCCTGGGGATAGGGGGGATGTATTCAACAACATTGGCAAACGACCCCATAGCACCAGGGTGATTGAGGGCCCACTCTGATGGGCTCCCTGTACTCCTGGGGATAGGGGGGATGTATTAAACAACATTGGCAAACGACCCCATAGCACCAGGGTGATTGAGGGCCCACTCTGATGGGCTCTCTGTACTCCTGGGGATAGGGGGGATGTATTAAACAACATTGGCAAACGACCCCATAGCACCAGGGTGATTGAGGGCCCACTCTGATGGGCTCCCTGTACTCCTGGGGATAGGGGGGATGTATTAAACAACATTGGCAAAGGACCCCATAGCACCAGGGTGATTGAGGGCCCACTCTGATGGACTCTCTGTACTCCTGGGGATAGGGGGGATGTATTAAACAACATTGGCAAAGGACCCCATAGCACCAGGGTGATTGAGGGCCCACTCTGATGGACTCTCTGTACTCCTGGGGATAGGGGGGATGTATTAAACAACATTGGCAAAGGACCCCATAGCACCAGGGTGATTGAGGGCCCACTCTGATGGGCTCTCTGTACTCCTGGGGATAGGGGGGATGTATTAAACAACATTGGCAAACAACCCCATATCTCCAGGGTGACTGAGGGCCTACTTTGATGGGCTCTCTGTACTCCTGGGGATAGGGGGGATGTATTAAACAACATTGGCAAACAACCCCATATCTCCAGGGTGACTGAGGGCCTACTTTGATGGGCTCTCAGGCCTCCTGGGGATAGGGGGGTTGCCTTGAACAACATTTGCACACAACCCCATATCACCAGGGTGACTGAGGGCCCACTCTGATGGGCTCTCTGTACTCCTGGGGATAGGGGGGTTGCCTTGAACAACTTTGGCAAGCAATCCCATATCTCCAGGGTGACTGAGGGCCTACTTTGATGGGCTCTCAGGGCTCCTGGGGATAGGGGGGTTGCCTTGAACAACATTGGCAAACAACCCCATATCTCCAGGGTGACTGAGGGCCTACTTTGATAGGCTCTCTATACTCCTGGGGATAGGGGGTATGTATTAAACAACATTGGCAAACAACCCCATAGCACCAGGGTGATTGAGGGCCCACTCTGATGGACTCTCTGTACTCCTGGGGATAGGGGGGATGTATTAAACAACATTGGCACACAACCCCATAGCTCCAGAGACAAAAGGGCAAATAAACCTCAACAATGACCTCGAAAAAAGGGGAAAAAACACATAACCAAGCTGGGCAACAGTGATATCAATGGGCAACATTAAAAACACTCCCAGGTAAGCTCCAAAATAAAAAATGATTTTTGGAAGGGTCTACACTCCGTAGACCCTTCCATAAATCATTCCTTTTTTTTTTTAGCTTTCCTGGGAGTGTTTTCTATTGTTGGCCATTGATATCAATGTTGCCCAGCTGGATTATACTTTTTAAATATTTTGTTGTGGTCATTTACAATATTTATTTGCAATTTTGTTCTGTGCACATGTATCACACTGCTCACGTGTTTTAGGTTTCCCCGGTTTTGCTGTACATTGCTGACGGAAATGGTTTCTCTTCCCTTTAAATGCAGTCTACCACTCGCGGTAGTTTTTACTTGTAAATTCGGCCCCGCTCCTGTGCGGGGAGCCTCTACCCTCCCACTTTCCACCCACTGACCCCGTCTCTCCGCCCCTCGGGGGCCTTCCTCCGCCCTCTGTTCGCCTTTCCCCGCCTCTATCGCACATCAGCGCACCGCACACGTGCGCGTGTTCGTCGCACATGTGCGGGGCCCATTAATGTGACGCGCAAGCGTGCCGGGCACTTAAGAGCACTTAAGTGCATCATTTGCGAACGCTCAAGTGCGCCCTACACAATTGCGCGGTTTAGTAAACATACCCCTAGGTCTCTGAGATGCCAGTTACATCTAACCTTTCATTTAGTGCTACATATTCTAACTCTCCCATCTTATTTTTTAAACTTCTAGCATTTGCATACAGGCATTTTAGAGGTCGTATTTTGTTCATATTAACCATATGGGGCCAGATTCTGTGCCATGAATAGCGGGGAAGTTAGATGGGGGGTGGAGTCTGAGCAGGCGGTGAGCGGTCACTGACCCTGGATGTACAGAGCCAATTCTAATATCAGCTCTGTACATCCAGGGCCAGCGACTTGTGTGGGGAAGTTATTCCACCTCCAAGGTTCCCTGGATGCTTTTTTTTTCTTGTGCACAGGGTGGGGGGACCAGAAAACATTTCCTGCAGCCCGACCGTGGCCTTAGGAGTCCAGATTGGGGGTTGGGCTGCGGGGAATAAGCTTTTATTTGGCGGCTGGCATTGCAGCTCTTCAATGGTGCCACAGTGCCATGGCAATGACGCCATGGTGCCACGGCTCCATTGAAGAGCCTTGACTGAGTTAGCCGGGAAGGTCCTGTATGTGCAGATTGGGCTGAATCACAGTCCCGGCCTGCACATACAGGACTGATAGTGATGCTGATCCCGCGGGGCTGGATGTGTCTGCGGGATCAGAATAATGATCCCTTCTGTACTTCTGGCTCAGATCAGAGGGGATCTGCGTTCGGGACAGAATGAGCCTTTTGGTTATTAGTTAACAGGGGTAATTTGGAATCTTTCAGCTTTGCTTGCTCTATACTTAAAGACATCTGGGTTACTTTAATTTTTAGTGGAACCTCTCCATTGGGATGCCCTATCTTCCCTCTTTTGCTAATATCTTTCAAGGATACATCCTTCCGAACCATGTGCTCTTGGGAAGCTGTCGGCTTTCACCTATTTTCTAGTTTAAAAGCTGCTCCATCTCCTTTTTAAAGGTTGATGCCAGCAACCTTGTTCCACCCCAGATAAGGTGGAGCTCATCCTTTCAGAAAAGCCCCTGCCTTCCCCAGAATGTTGCCCAGTTCTTAACAAATCCAAAACCCTCTTCCTTGCACTATTGTCTCATCCACGCATTGAGACTCCAGACAGGGGCGGCCCAAGAGTGGTGCAGGGCCATGTGCGGAGACTCAATGCAGGGCCTCATTTGCATTTCCACTAGACCTTATTTGCATAAATTTAATTTAATTTAATTTTAAAATGTATATGTTGCCATTTAAAATTTTAGGAACTTTCACAGGAGTCCTTCACAAGCCTCTCTTTTGTCCTGGCAAAAGAGGCATGTTTACTAAATACGGATCCGTGTTAAGTGCCATTGCGCCAATAGAAATAAATGGGTGTTCCTGCACCTAGCGCACATTAACATTTGTGAATGTACATTAACTTTTAAACATGCCTCTTGATGAGTGTCTGAATACCATTTGCATGGGCAGTGAGGATAAAGAAAGATTACCAGATTTCTTCATTACTATATTCCAGTGCCAACTGCCAGGAAGTACTATAAACCCTGATCATTTAGAACCCATAGCAAACCCGCCATATCATAACATCACTACCAGAATTCACAAAGCACCAAACCCTACCTATCAAAAGGCAATACTTCAAATATTAAACCAATACATCTCAGAGAATTCCAATACATCTACTGGGGAAAGAGAACAAGTGGGACTGTCACATAAAAACTAAATGAACAGAATACTGCAGCTCGGTTACACATGCAAAACAAAGACCATCAGCAAACAAAGAACAAGGGTTCACAATTTAGAAATATGAAGACAATAATTAAACTGGTAACCCCAAAGGACAAAATTGGAATGTACAACAACACTGGAGAAATAAATCTATAAATTTATTTCCTCTTGTACTAAACAAAACACAAAGATGCAGTTTTCCCAGAGCTGACATAGTCCAGTTAATAAATTGAAAATAAAATAGTATTTTTCTACCTTTTTGTTGTTTGGGCAATTTATTTTTACATCACAACTACCCCAGTCACTTTTTTTCTGTTTTCTTTGTGTCTTCTGCTAACTCTCCATTATCTGCTATCCATTTGTCCTTTCTTCTAGTTTTTTCCATTCTCTATATATCTGCTCCAACATACTGATCTTTCCCCTTTTGCTCTTTCTTCCATTTCAGTCTTTATTCCTTTTTCATCCCCCCATCCTCAATCCCTACTTACTCTCCCAATACCCGGCCAATTGTAGATTTTTCTTTCCTCCCACACAAAATATCTTTTCCCTTCTCCATCCTCACTCCCCCAGCCACATCCCCTTCTAGTCCTCTCCCTACATAAGCTCCCTTCTAGTTCTAGCCTCACCCAGCATCTGCTTCCTTCTAGTCCCATTCTCCCACCCCCGCCCCCCGCATCAGCCCATTTCTAGTCCAGGGCCCCTCAATCAGCCCATTTCCAGTCCAAGCCCCCCACAATCATCCCATTTCCAGTGCTAGACCTCCATCAGCCATTTCCAATGCTAGACCACCCATTAGCCTTTTCCAGTCCTATCATAGCCCCCCCGATCAGTCCATTTCCAATCCTAGTCACCCCATCAGCCCTTTCCAGTCCTCTCCTATCCTAGCCCCCCATCAGCCCATTTCCAGTCCTAGCCCCCCACATCAGCCATTTCTAGTG
Organism: Ichthyophis bannanicus; assembly: GCA_033557465.1. Taxonomy (NCBI): domain Eukaryota; kingdom Metazoa; phylum Chordata; class Amphibia; order Gymnophiona; family Ichthyophiidae; genus Ichthyophis; species Ichthyophis bannanicus. The sequence goes on from CM066037.1 coordinate 215,710,368, forward strand.
CTAGTCCCCCATCAGCCCTTTCCAGTCTTATCCTAGCCTCCCCAATCAGCCCATTTCCAGTCTTATCCTAGTCCCCCAATCGGTCCATTTCCAGTCCTAGCCCCCTCCAATCAGTCCATTTCCAGTCCTATCCTAGTCCCCCAAGCAGTCAATTTCCAGTCCTAGCCCCCCTCAGCCATTTCCAGTCCAAGCCCCCCAAAATCTGCCCATTTCCAGTGCTAGACCTTCATCAGCCATTTCAAGTGCTAGCCCACCCATTAGCCTTTTCCAGTACTATCCTAGTCCCCCATCAGCCCCTTTCTAGTCCAAGTCCTCCACGTCCATTTCCAGTCCTAGCCTCCCACCAGCCCATTTCCAGTGCTAGCCTCTCATCAGCGTATTTCTAGTCCTAGCCCCCCATCAACCCTATTCAGTGCTATCCCAGTTCTCCCATCAGCCCATTTCCAGTCCAAGCCTCTCCATCAGCCATTTCCAATCCTAGCTCCCCATCAGCCATTTCTATTCCTATACTAGCCCCTTTCAGCCCATTTCTAGTCCTAGCCCTAGCCCTCCATCAGCCCATTTCTAGTCCTGTGGGCAATTCTGGTTGCCATATCTTAAAAAGGATATAGCGTAATTAGAAAAGGTACAGAGAAGAGCCACCAAAATGGTAGAGGGGATGGAAGGATACCCCTATGCGGAGATGTTAAAAAGGTTAGGGTCCTTCAACCTAGGCATTCCTAATAGAGCCCCTATTAGGAATGCCTACATTTCAAGCAAAGATACCTAAGCTCCACGAACTGAACAATGGTTGGGAAAAATCGTATCCCTAAATCTGTTGCCCCCATTACAGCTTCTGCCACTGTCCAGATAGAGGTCCCAATGCCAGTTGAAGGACTGGTTCCATGTGCAGGGTGCTTCCATGCTGAAGCTCTCAGGAAACAAGTGGAGGAAGTCAGAGAGGAGGTGGCGAGACTGAGGAGCATTCAAGACAGTGAGAAGTACATTGATGAGATGCTTTTGCAACATCCAAGTTCTCCAGCAGAGAAGATGGGTGCCTACAAAATGATGAAGGTTGGACACAAGCCACCAGGGCCTGCAGAATCACCAAACCAATTTCTCCAGCCCTTGAACTGAAGAACCATTATGCAACCTGTAAACGGGGGTGCTGGACGTGAATGTCCACAGTCTTGGCAAAGGCAAAATACTATTATGACTTGCAAAGGGTTGTGGGGGATGTAGTCCATTCATACCAGAATCAGCCGTTCACAAAATAATGAGTTGTGTTGCTTGAGTGTAAGCAAAGAAAAAATATATTTTATTTATGGGGTTAATTCTCCCACACAGATTTACTTGGTAACACAAAAGGACACTTGCTTTCAGTATTGTACTTAGGAAAAACAAATCATGATATAAACAACTGAACTTCTTAGACAATCAAACAATAAAGACCTTGATGGGAAACAGAAAGGTCTTTCTGAGGGCTCCTGCTAATACCTTTTAGCAGTGTTCCAAAAGCAAAAACAAAACCCAAAAAGTAACCAAAAACTGTTCTTTTTCAAGGATAACTTTTTTCTATTTTCACACACAAACAGTAGTTTCCTTTCAGAGCTCACGTGCAACTGTGCATGGCTTAATTACCAATCATTAGCCAGCTGCAAACCCCTTTGCTGGTTCACTTTCTCTACGTGGCTCAAATCCTACCCTAAAGCTTTCTTGCAGGCTTTTCTGGGTAGATAAAAGAACAAGTTAGAGTTCCCTTTTGATGGTTGTTGTATTTGTGAAAGTATTTTACCACAGCAGCTTATTCAGAGAGCAATCCATGTATTCATTCTGATTATTTAAAATATCTCCTTCTTCTTCAACTATCATAGAATCAATATCATGGTCTGGCTCAGAGGAATTCCTTAATGGAGCACTCTCAGGACAATACTTGTTTCCCTGCTGTCTTCCAAGTGAAGAGCTAGGGCATAGATCAGTGTTCATACCTGAGCTTCCTTTGCCGTTAGGTTTCCTCTCCAGATATCCTGGCCAGTAAGTAGTCCAGCTTTTATGTCCAGCCTTCCAATCAAGATCCCTGGACACTGGGTCTCTCTTCACATACCTTCTTGCACTGGTCTTAGGGCCCCTTCCAAATGCAGCCGTCTCCTTCACAGGTGCCGTCCGGGAATTCCTGGCTCTGTAACCACACTCCTCTGGCTTCCTCCAATCCAATGGAGTATGCTTGCCTCTGGAATGACTCCCAACACACGTACTGCTATGGGCTCCTTCTTTAGACCTCCAAGATGTTTTCCTCTTCTTCCTTCCACGTTGATGCTGCTGCTTCCTCTCTCTGTCCTTGAGCTCTGAGTTCCTCCACTGCCTCTGTGTAGAATATGTTTTACTTTTAACTTGTTTAGAGGGATACTCCACCCTAGCACAGCTCAGCTGTGCTGAATCAAGCCCTGCCCTTGGAGATGAGTGATTGGGGATTACCTCATAGCTCTCCTGATTGAACACACGTTTCCCCACTTCAGCTCTTCTAGAGGCTGTTTGAAACCTGGTGCATTCTGGGACTGGTAGTCTTTTATGAAAACATTCTGTTTTAGTATTTCTACCAGCTAAGACAGGTTGCTTGTTCAGAGCCAATTCACCTCTTTTATAGCTCCTTCCTGAACTATGATAAGCTTCCTTATCACAAGCCCTGGAAGTGGAGGAGGTGAAAGCATCCCTGGAAAGGGAAGAACCAGAGCTCAAGTACCCCAAAGTTGCAGAATCAGTGTCCACAAAGAAGTGAAGGGTAGTGGTGGTTGGTGACTCTCTTCTGAGGGGTACTGAGGTATCAATCTGCTGACCAGACTTGATGTCCACAGAGGTATGTTGTCTGCCAGGTGCCAAAATCCGAGATGTTATGGAGAGTTTGCCGAGACTCATCAAGCTCACTGACTATTACCCAATGTTGCTAATCCATGTCAGCACAAATGATACTGCCAGGTATCCCTCTGAGCATATCAAAAGTGACTTCATGGCTCTGGGACAGAGGGTGAAGCAGATAGGTGCACTGGTGGTGTTCTCCGGGAACAAGCAGGAAGTCAGTCCTCACATATGGGTGACGTCGGCACCGACGGAGCACTCATGCGGAGCAAATCCCCAGCTTTCAGAGAAAGCCTTTGGGAATTGCATCACACATGTGCGGTCTCCTTCCCGCCCAAGGGTGCCATCTTGCTCAGTCTCCTTTTTTCCACGGAGCCCTGTGTACGTAGTCCAATAGTCGCTGTGAAAAAAGTTTTAAAAAATAGTTAAAATTGTTTCTTTCCTTCCGGATCGACACCAGTTCCCCTTCCCGCCTTCGGCTTGGTACACCGGTATTGAGTCCGGCTTGACTTTTCAGTTTTTGTCCTTAGTGACTAGCGTTCAGGCTCTTTTTAATTTTCACTGGCAGTCTGGGTCTTCGACCTTGTAGGGGCCCTTTTTCCCCCGATGGCTGCCAGCAGGTTTAAAAAATGTGACCGGTGTACAAAACTAATGTCCCTCACCGATACACATGACTGCTGTCTCCGGTGCCTCGGGCCTGACCACGACCCGAAGGTCTGTGGCCCATGTAGGAAGATGATCTCGAAGGCCCTGAGAAGCCGCCAGCAGCAGCATGATAGGATTTTTGTTGAGTCCAAACCTTCGTGGGCCTAGACCTTGTCTGAGGCCTCTATGTCTCAGGGGGAACATGCCAAGCTTGAGCACCGTAGAGGTTCCTCGGAGAGGGGGTCTCCCTCGCGGGAACATCGAAGGAAGAAAAAATCCTTGAAGGCAGCATCGTTGGATGGCTCTGAAAGGCCAGGTCCTGCCCAGGACTGGTCATGGAGCCCCAAGCGCCGGCCCGGATCCTTGGAGATGGAGTGTCCAGCGAAGCTTCCTCGACGGGATACGGAGCAGCCGAGGCAGGTAGCAGTCCTCGTTGAAGACTCCCCCCCCCCGGGAGAACTGGCGTTGGGCCTGATGGCATTGGGACCCGACCCGGTGGCTGTGGAGCCTTCTGAGCTCGGTCTCAGAATGGTGGCCCTGGAAGGCAGTATGTCTGCCTTCATGGAGCAGCAGCGGGCGCTGATTGCTTGTCTGACCGGTCCTTCTGCCCCGACCATCGGGTCACCAACGTCCAAGTCGACTCTGGAGGCCAAGCCGATCCTCGAGACCATGCGTACTCGAGTTGATCCTCGGCCGAGGTCTCCCTCGACCTCCCGCTCGGGGCTGAGGTCATCGCCGCCAGGGGCGGTCGATCCCGGAGCACCTCGATTCCTCCTCGGAGGCATCGGGATGGGAGACAGAGGAGGAAGAGTCCCCGGACACCTGCCGGCACAGGAACGTCCTGCCAGATTCCCCGGTGTCCGAGCCTCGGAGAAGGTCCTCCCCGGAGGACACTAGGTTCTTGGACTATGTGAGGGACATGTCAAAGGCTTTGGCATTCCCTGCAGAGTCCGAGGAGGATCCTTGAGCCGAAGAGCTCAAGATCCTCCAGTATGACTCTCCCCCTCGGGAGGCCCTTACTGTACCCGTGCCTCCAATCCTGGAATGACTGATGCTCCACATGTGGGAGACACTGGTGTTGGCGCCGGTGATCATCAGATGGATTGATTTGATGTATCGAGTCCATAAGAGCCCTGGGTTTCAGAAAGCCCAATTGCCGCACAACTCCATGGTTGTGGAATCGGCCATGCGCAGGCTGAAGAGCCAGAAGATGCACTCCTCAATGCCTCCTGGCAGAGAGGCCTGCAATTTGGATGCCCTCGGCAAGAAGTGCGTCCAGGGTTCTATGCTGACATGTCGGATCCAGGCCTACCAGTTGTACATGGGCATGTACTTGAGGGACCTGGCGAAGAAGCTTGCCGGGTTCTCGGCTGGTCTCTCTGAGGGACCTTTGCAGCGCTTCAAGAGCCTATCCACCAGTGTCCGTGAGTGCTTGAAGTTCATGACTAGAGCAGCCTATGACGACTTCGAATCGATGGCCTGGGTAGCTGCAGCGGGCATCAGTGCACACTGCCAAGCATGGCTACAGTCGTCAGACCTCGAGCAATGGGTTCAGGACAAGTTGGTCGAAGTCTCTTGCCAGGGAGAGAACCTCTTTGTCAAACCCATGACCGACAAAGCTGTTGAGATCGAGTCCGAGTACATGACGAGGACACGGCTCTCAAAGAAGACCTCTGCCCTTTCTAAGAAGGGCTCGGGTAAGAAGCCCTTTTACCGAGGAAGGGTGCTGCTTACTGAAGCTATCCCCCTATTTCAGGTCTCCCCGGCTCCACAAAAGGGGCAGCAGGCCAAGGGACAGGAGCATGGCCCGCATAAGCAGAAAGCCCCCAAACCCCTGGCATTGGCTCTGGCCCAACCTGGGAGCGGCTTTTGACTCTCAAGGCATAGCCCCTCTCACCACAGGAGACAGGCAATGCACAGGAGGAAGGCTTGCCCTGTATGCCCACAGATGGACAGCCATTACCACTGATGCCTGGGTCCTACAGATAGTCCATCAGGGCTATCTCCTCAATTTGACCCAGGTTCCTCCTCCTTATTTTCCAGGAGAGCCCCTCAGGTCTTTCCTTCACCGGGACCTTCTTCTGAAGGAGTTATCAGGTCTTCTCAAGAATCAGGCAGTAGAACCGGTGCCCCACCACCTACAGGGCAAGGGCTTCTACTCCAAGTACTTTCTGATACCAAAAAGGACAGGAGGCCTCAGACCCATCCTCGACCTGCGTAACTTAAACAAATTCCTGGTGAGGGAGAAGTTCAAGATGCTCTCACTTGGAATATTGCTGCTTTACCTCCACCAGGGAGACTGACTATGCTCCTTAGACCTAAAGGATGCATATACACACATCCTGATACACCCAGACCACAGACAATAACTATGCTTTGTGGTGGGAGGCAATCACTACCAGTACAGGGTACTTCCCTTTCGCCTAGCCTCCACCCCCAGGGTATTCACAAAATGCCTGGCGGTGGTGGCCATCTTCCTCAGGCTCCAAGGAGTTTTTGTCTTCCCCTACCTAGACAACTGGCTCATCAGAGCCTCTTCAGCCATGGAGGTCCAACAGTCCACATCACACACCATCCAGGTGCTCCAGCACCTGGGCTTTGTAATAAATTACCCTAAGTCCAGCCTAGTGCCCACTCAACAACTAGAGTTCATAGGGGCCAGACTGGATACCCTTCAAGCAAGGGCCTTCCTGCCAGCAGACAGGGCAAAAAGGCTTCTGGGCCTGGCATGCCAAATAAGTTGCAGATCCCAGGTATCAGCAAGACATTTTCTGTGCCTCCTTGGGCACATGGCCTCTACCATCCATGTAACACTGGATGCCCACCTCCACATGCACACAGCTCAGTGGTGCCTCAGAGACCAGTGGATACAGGCCACAGGCGGCCTCTGAGACAGAGTCAAAGTGTCCAGAAGGCTGGTACAGTCCTTGGACTAGTGGCTTCAACCATTACACTTGGAGGCGGGGATGCCCTTCCAGGCTCCTCGACACACGAGGATCCTGACCATGGATGCATCCTTGCTGGGCTGGGGAGCCCATTGCCAGGGCCTGTGTACTCAGAGTGTGTGGTCTCCGGATGAGAGCACACAAGAACTCAATTTCTTGCAACTTTGTGCAATCTGCCTGGCTCTTTGAGTTTTCTGTCAGACTTTGGCTCATCAGCCTGTCTTGGTACAGACAGACAACCAAGTAGCCATGTTCTATGTGAACAAACAGGGGGGCACGGGGTCCCACCTACTGTGTCAGGAAACCCTGGATCTGTGCTCCTTTGCAGTCTGACATGGCATGCATCTGAGGGCAGTTTACCTGCCAGGCCAGGACAACTACTTAGCTGACAGACTAAGCAGGATTCTGCAGCCCTATGAATGGCAGCTGGACAAGGGGGTAGTCCATTGGCTTTTTTTTATTTTTATAAACTTTATTTAATCATCACCAACAAGAACAACAAGCATAACACAACCAACCTCCGGAGGGGTGGGTTCTCATCCCCACCTGGAGGGAACACTTACAGGAGATGAATACAATTTAAAAAAATTTCCCCCCCCAACCCCCCCCACTCCTCCTATCCCCCCCCGAGGCCCCCCCTTCTCCCCCTCCCAGTCGCACCCCCTCTCAATCACACCCCACCCCTCCAAGCCTCACCGCCCCATACTCATACCTACTGCCCCTCCACCGCTTCCCCCCTCCACTACCCTAGCTACCAATGTGCAAAACCTCATTACGACACCGAGCCCCCAGGGTGTCAATATAAGGGCTCCACACCAGAAGAAAGGATGTCCAGCGCTTGACACTGCCCCGCGCTCGCCACCGTTCCATCAACATTAATTGGTGAAAGCAATTGCGCCATTCCCCAAACGTGGGAGAACGCTGCTCACGCCACAAGCGCAAGATGGGGCCCTTACCCACCAGACAGGCCTTACGCATTAACAAACGGTCCATTCGCCTGGGAGGGCAGGGGGGGTCAATCCTGTCCAAAACCACAAAAGCTCCAGTCCACCTCAACCTCTGCTGCACTAAACCACTGACATAAGTACAAATTCTGGCCCAGTATGGTTGAACATGCGGACAGGCCCACCACATATGCAACAGGTTTGCCAGGGGTGCCCGGCAGCGTGGACACCGACCGTCGTCCGTCAGATGGCTACGCAGGGCTCACCTAGGCGAAAAATGGGCCTGAGTAAGGCATTTGAATTGCACCTCCCGCCACCTCGCCCCCTCCACAATGTCAGCAATCCGGCGCAGAGCAGTGCGAATAGTATCGGGAAAGACCTCCCTCCCCAGCTCCGCACCCCACGCTTCTTCCACGCCCCGATAGTCAGCAAGGGTGCGAAGGCTGTCCAAGCGAGCTCTCAAACCCGCGATAGTCGGAGGCGCTTCCTCCCCTAAGGCAAAAAAACCAACAGCTGCGCCGAGCGCTCAAGCGCCAGTGCTTCCCTAGGCAAGGAGGAAATATAATGGGAAACCTGCAAAAACACAAAGGTATGCTGTGAAGTCAGATCGTATTCCTGACAGAGAGATTGAAAGGATTTACACCTCCCCGTTGAATCAACCAGGTGCCCAATATTCCGAATACCCCTCCGCCTCCATTCCCAAAAACCGCGGGAGCCAGAACCTGGAGTAAAATGGACATTGCCCTGCAACGGCAGCCAGCTAGATACCGTCCAGGACGTCCTCCATCTGGTGTTTAAATACTGCCACGTCCGCTGGGCCGAGCCAAATAAGACACTCCGCACAAGGTGGGCCGGGAGATCCCTAGATTCCGTATGCAAGGCCCCCATTAGAGAGAAAGGTGCTACAAATTCCTCCTCCAAGGACGTGGGAGTATACACAGCTGTCCCACCCAGCCAATCCCCGAGGTGGCGGGCCTGACAAGCCAAGGCATACGTGCCCAAGTCTGGAAACCCCATCCCCCCCTCCCGCCACTTCCCCACGAGCCGGATCAAGGGGATGCGGGCCCGCGCCCCACTCCACAAAAAGGTCCAGAGTACGGCCTCTAACCGCCACAGATCACCCTGAAGCAGCCACACCGGCAGGGTCTGCAGCCAGTATAACAGCCTTGGTAGTATCACCATCTTCACCGCCGCCACTCGCCCCGATAAAGAGAGCGGAAGGGGCCCCCATGCTTGTAACTGGGACTGCACACGGTTCAACATCCAATCCAAATTACACCGATAAAGTTCGCGCGGTTGACTTGTCAACCGAATGCCCCGATAGGTGAAATGAGAGTTTGCCCACTTAAGGGGAAAACCACCCATCCAACCCCGCAGTAATGTCCCCGAGACAGCCAGAGCCTCCGACTTATCCCCATTAATCCGCAGGCCAGCAAATAGGCCAAAGTTCTTAAATTCCTGTAGTAGGTGAGGCAAAGAGTCTGCAGGAGACAGAAGATGCACCAAGAGATCATCAGCAAAGGCCGACATTTTAAAAGTTTGAGAACCAATCCGCACCCCCTTAATCGCCGGCGACGCCTCCACTGCCCTGATCAACGGATCCAGGGATAGAACAAATAGCAGGGGGGACAGGGGGCAACCCTGCCGTGTGCCTCTCTCAAGCGAAAAGGCCTCCGATAGTACCTCGTTACAGAGTATTCCCGCAGTCGGATCAGCGTATAAGCATTCTATCATGGCACAAAATGGAGCACCTAAACCATACCAAGGCAGAAGAGTTTTGAGATAGCACCAATCGACCCGATCGAAAGCTTTTTCCGCATCGAAGCTAACAAGCAAGGAGGGCAGATGCTGGTCATGCACCCATTCCAAAGACGCTAAAATTTTGCGCATATTCCGTACAATGTACCAACCTTTCACAAAGCCAACCTGTGAATCATGAATCAAATGGCCGAGATGCCCCGCCAGTCTATCCGCCAGAATCTTAGCAAATATCTTAATATCGAAATTCAGTAAGGATATAGGCCGGTAGGAGGTGGGCAGCTCTGGGTCTTTGCCCGGCTTGGGAATCAAGGTAATATGCGCGTGGTTATTGCCCCACCTGTAGCCGCCCTGGTCGACCCGCCGTGCAAACACCTCTACCAAGGCAGGACTAATATAGCTATTAAGCAATTTATAAAACTCGGCCCCCAAACCGTCCGGCCCTGGCGATTTGAAGCAGCTAGCCGCGGCAATAACCGACCCCACTTCCTCCAGAGTTATGGGCCGCCCCAATTGAAGGCTCTGCTCCTCCATAAGCATAGGCAAATTCAGCTTCTGGAGGTATTCCGGTATTGCCGAAGGGGAACCACTCTCCACCGCGTAAAGTTTTTGAAAGAATCCCCGAAACACCCGGACAATATCCCTGCTGTCCCTCTGTAGCAGCCCCTGATCATCCCTCAAGGCCCCTCTGACCTCTCAGACATCTGTCCAACAACCGCCCGGGCTTATCCCCATAGCACTGCAGCCGATACCGATAATATAAGATGGACTTCTTAGCTCACTGGTGCAGCAGCTCGTCAAGATCCACCCGGGCCTCCCACAGCTCCTTCTTAAGCCCCTCAGTCGGGACCCGCGCTAGCCGCCTCCGCAGCAGAGACACTCGCTTCTCCAATCTAAGAATCTGTTCCGCAAGCATCCGACGTTTACGCGCCACAAATCCAATAATGTCGCCTCTTAACACAACTTTAACCGTCTCCCACACCAATTCAGGGTCCCCCTGATGACAACGGTAATCCTCCTCAAACTCCTTCCAGCGCCGTTCCAGAAACTTATGAAACTGAGCGTCCTTGTAAAGTTCCGGCGGGAACCGCCAGAGTCGCAACCGATCCGTCCCCCCACTCCAACGGAGTTCCAGCCACACTGGCGCATGGTCTGAGATTTCCAAGGGCCCGATCCGCGCGTCGCCCACATTCGCAAATATCCCAGTGGAAAGCAGTAAATAGTCAATACGGGAACTAGAGCCATGAGCTCTAGACTGATGAGTAAAGTCTTTCTCTAAGGGGTGTAACACCCTCCACGTGTCAACCAGCCCCAGCCGAGTCTTAAATCGCTGTAACACCCGCATTACTGGCCCACGTTCCCGCGCCTCCCCTCCCCGAGAAGTATCCAGGTCAATATCCAAGACTCCGTTAAAGTCACCTCCCAGAACTAGAGGGAACTCGGGCATCTGCTCCACCTTGGAAGCCAAATTGGCATAGAAGTGGGTCGAGGGAATTCGGTCCATACACCGTCCCCAAAATTACCGGCCTCCCCTCCAGGGTACCTTGCAAAAGCAAGTAACGCCCAGCCGCATCGCGAACTTCAGCTTCGATTAGACAGCGCACCCGCTTATGGATCAGTATGGCCACCCCCCCTTTTTTCCCCAGGGCAGGGGCCCCCCCATACCTGCCCCACCCAATCTCGACGCAACTTATTATGCTCCTCGGCCATCTGGTGGGTCTCCTGCAGGAGCGCAATATCACATTTTTGCCTAGCTAAGGCTTGTAAAACTTTATATCTCTTGATAGGGTTTCCCAAACCGCACACATTCCACGTAATAACTTTCAAAGCGGCGGGGCAGTGTCAAGACCCAAGTGCCCGGTATCCCATACCATTAGGGACGGGGCTCTCCCAGCCTGTAACCCCCTCCCCTCCCCCCCCCCCACAGCTCACCACTTAGCAAACGATGAGGCCTAGTTAGAGTGCGACCTATCCCCTGCCCCGCCCCCCCTCCCCCCAGCTCCCTCCCCCCTCAGCCCCTCCCCCCAATTGTACTAGGTGCTCTCCCTCCATATACCACCTCAACCCCACTCCTACAGAACCCTCTGGTGATACGCTCCACCACCCCCCCCATCCCACTGATGCCCTGCCCTCCTACGCACCCCTTCACTACAGATGCCAGGTACAAGCACCCCAAGCACCCGGGTTACAGCGAGCTCCTGGGGGTTCTGAGCCCTTGAACTGAACCACAGCCTCCATACAAGGTATCATGTGGCCATGTCGGTCCCCTGCAACTCACAATCGGTTAAGCTTTCCGTGGGCCAACCTTGCCACAGTCTCCCCCAGTTATGTAAGGACATTGTACAGACCAGTGTTACTTCAGAGTTTATAGTTACGTTCCACTCGCTGTGTAGGTCTGGAAGGCATACACTAAAAATACATCTGCCACAGAGATTACAATAGGAAATATTCTAAAGATATATTCTAGGCTCCAAAGGATAGGGCGGGTATTTTCTGAAATCAGTAGGTACAGCTGTCCCAGTACTTTTGCAATTATACAAATTACCTAGTTGGGCTCTAGGCACACAGACCCACACGAGAGCCTGCTAATAGAAAAATTTAAGCTGCTTCGTCAACAAAACTAGGAAAGAAGTATCTGCCAAAAATGAATTGAGGGCATGTTAATATGCCATAGTAAGCACAGAAGGCCAGGGGATGGACAGTGGCCGTGTAGGCCTGGCCATACTGCACAATCAAATGTGCCTAACAGCATGCCCTGGTGTGAAGAGGGGGTTACCAATTTACCTATAATTATACCCAGTCAATCCTTGGAGCCCATGCCAAGTAACACTCAGGTAAGATAATGCTCATCATTCCTGTAAATGCTTATCCGGTAGGAACCCAACATGTCAGCAACTCAATTCCCCGAAACTACTCATCAGCTCTCTGATGGCTCCAACTCAGGCCCTGAACAAGTAGAGCTGGGTTTGAACTGGTAGCCCATCAGCGAAAGGGTGCCCCAATCCACTGAGTCAAAAGTTCTGCCCACACAGTTCGAACACCCCGACAGAGGCAAAGCAACAGAGAACCAGTAGCTCTGTCAGTACACCGCAGACATATAGACCAGGCAGGCAGTCCACCACAAAGAAATAAAGCACTCTGGCCTCCTGGGAGCTCTCAGCCCGTTCCTCCGCTGGAAATGATGCTCTCCACGTATATCGCCGCTGCGTCGGCCGACTCAAAGGTTCTGCGCAGGCCCTCGTGGAACACATGTAGGCGCGCAGGATACTGTACTGTAAATTTAATCTTAGAGTCAATCAGTTTTTGGCAAATAGGCGCATAGGCACAACGTTGTTGGCTCAGTATCATTGAATAATCCTGCACGATCTGGAGCCGCACATTGTCCACCTCCAAAGCGCCTCGCGCCCGAGCAGCGCGCAGAATAGCCTCCTTTTGCGGGAATTGTAAAAATTTAACTAAGACCACTCGTGGTCGGGAGTCTTGCACATTCTTACTGCCCACCCGATGCGCCCACTCGATCCGGATGTTCCCGCCGACCAATGTTCCCTCTAATTTTCTGTAGGCTGTGTGTGCATAAAATATCAGCTGTGCAGCTTTTGAAGGAAGGTTAAATTTTTGTGCGCCACATAACGATACTCGGAGTTATATACCTTAAAATTTGACTACACGTCAGAATACAGTATGTACACCACATTGATTGCACTAGAAAATATTGTAGAACTTGTGAAAACCATAAATACACAACAACTTTTAAATTTTAAGATGTCTGTGTTGTTTTCTATCAGAATCAGAACCATAATTTTTGTGCGCTCTGTTATAAAGTATGTGCGCTCGCTCGGCGAGGTGTGTGCGCGCGCACACGCGCACAGCTTAGAGGGAACAGTGCCGCCGACTGCGGCCTCCTCCAGCAACGGAGAAAAGAGCACCTCCAAGTACTTGTGAAGGTCTTTGTCTAACACGGCCTCAGGGATACTCATCACCCTCACGTTGTTTCACCGGGAGCGATTCTCCAGATCGTCAATCTTGGCCTCCTGGGATTGCAGCTGGGTCTTTAGGCCTGCCACCGCATGGTTCAGCTCCATTAGGGTGTCCTCCGCACGCCCCACACGCTCCTCTGCCTCCTGCAGCCGCCTACCAAAGGTCTCCACAGAGCTCTGCACAGCGTCGAGTTTCTCCCGGAGTGTGGTAAATTGGGCAGCCAAAGCCTCTGCAACTGCTGCCGAGATTTCCTCCACTCTGGCCGGAGAGGCCGGGGAACTGGGCGCCCCCACTCCATCCGCCATTTTGCTGGTAGCAGGCCCACGGTCCCGCTCCTTCTTCCCCGCTCGTAGCGCAGCTGCCATCCCCCTCAGACCCACAGCTCACCTCTAGAACTGTAATGGGGTGTCCGACACCTGGGGTAGGCGCTCGCCGCAGGCTCCGGGCTCAAAAAACGGCTCTAAAATGCCAGTTTAGGCGGGGGGGAGGTCGTAGTGCGATCAGCACACGACTGCTCGCTCTCACCGCATCACCGGAAGTCTCAGTCCATTGGCTTTTTCAGACCTGGGGATGGCCAGTAATGGACTTGTTTGTGAGTCTGCAAAATCACCAGTTGTCCCGGTTCTGCTCCAGGCAGCCATACCCAGAAAGGGTGGCTGCCGACGCATTTCTCATATCATGGTCTGTGGGCCTCCTTATGCATGTCCTCTGACGCCTCTGGTGGCCAAGACTCTATTCAAGATTCTCCAGGACAGGGCCTTGGTTATCCTGATAGCCCCCAGGTGGCCGAGGCAATCCTGGTTTCTGCTTCTAATTTAGCTAGCAGTGGAGGCCCCCATTCCCCTGTGGTCCTCTCCAGACCTCCTGTCCCAGGAGGGGAGCAGTCTCTTGCATCCCGATCTCAGCTCCCTCAACCTAATGGCATGGCTGCTGAAAGGGTAGTGCTCGCACTACTCCTCCTTCCAAAAAATGTGAAAGAGGTCTTGCTGGCCTCAAGGAGGCTTTCAACTAGACAGACCTATGCCTTCAAATGGCGTAGGTTTGGGGTTTGGTGCAAGCGAGAAGCAGAAGGTGAATCCTTTCTCCTGCCAGGTTGCAGTGTTACTACAGTATCTTCTCCACCTTTCGGATTTGGGCCTTAAGTCCAACTCCGTCAGAGTGCACCTCAGTGCCTTTGCTGCACACCACGTTCCGGTGAAAGGAAAGCCTCTCTCTGTGCATCCTTTGGTGTCTAGGTTCTTGAGAGGCCTACTTCTGCTGAAGTCCCTGGTCTGCCTTCTGGTGACCAAGTGGGATCTGAATGTGGTTTTGGGGAAGCTTACTCGGCCACATTTTGAGCCTATGGCAACCTGCTATCTATGCTACCTTTCTTGGAAGGTAGTTTTCTTGGTGGCACTCACTTTGTCCCGATGAGTGAGTGAGCTTCAGGCCCTTGTGTCCGAAAGGCCTTATACAAGGTACTATAGGAACAGGGTGGTGCTGCACACACACCCCAAGTTCCTGCCGAAAGTGGTCTCTTCCTTCCACCTCAATCAAGAGGTGGTGCTGCCTACCTTCTTTCCCAGGCTGCATGCCAGTTAGGCAGAGACAGTTCTGCATACCCTGGACTGTAAGAGGGCGTTAGCCTTCTATATTCAATGTACGCAGGACCATCAAAGGACTTCTCAGCTTTTTGCATCCTACAACCCCAGTAAGCTGGGGATGGCTGTTTCCAAGCATATGCTATCCATCTGGGTGGCAGACTGTATTGCCTGGGCATACAGGGCAGCCGAGCTTCCGTTGGAGGGTCGTGTTACGGGTCAGGGCAATGGCGGCATCAGTGGCTCATTTCCGCTCTGTTCCGCTGGCAGACACCTGCCAGGCCGCCACCTGGTCGTCCGGTCAGACCTTTGCAACCCATTACTGTCTGGATAGGGAATCCCAACGGGACAGTGCTTTCGGCCAGGCTGTACTCCGTAACCTATTCGAGGACTAGGCAACTCCTGCCCTCTGACCTTTGTGTGTCAGGTTACGGGAGTGCTACTCTCTCAGTTAGATTCCTATTGTGGCTGCTTGCGGCTCTCATAGAGGGAGCCTATTTTTCAGCTATGGGTTCTCGGTAGCCTATAGCTGGGGAGTCCAATATGTGAGAACTGACTTCCTGCTTGTTCCCGGAGAAAGCGTAGTTACTCACCTGTAACAGGTGTTCTCTAGGGACAGCAGAAATCAGTCCTCACGACCCTCCCTCCTCCCCTTCGAGTTGCAGTCCTATTATTATATTTTGTTCTTTTGCCATCTTTTTAGCTATGTCATTTGACTGAGCAAGATGGCGCCCTTGGGCAGGAAGGGGACTGCACATGCGTGATGCAATTCCCAAAGGCTTTCTCTGAAAGCTGGGGATTTGCTCCATACGAGGGCTCCGTCGGTGCCAACGTCACCCATATGTGAGG
This sequence comes from Ichthyophis bannanicus, assembly GCA_033557465.1. Classification (NCBI taxonomy): domain Eukaryota; kingdom Metazoa; phylum Chordata; class Amphibia; order Gymnophiona; family Ichthyophiidae; genus Ichthyophis; species Ichthyophis bannanicus. Next base: position 215,725,899 of record CM066037.1, read on the forward strand.
ACTGATTCCTGCTGTCCCTGGAGAACACCTTTTTCAGTTGAGTAACTTCGCTTTGTCTTCAATCCTCCATGTTGAGGGTAAAGGCCAAGGCAGAGAAGCTCACATCCTGGAGAAGAATGCAAGGCTGTGTGGATGGTGTCATCTAGAGCGTTTTGGTTTCCTGAACCATGGGATGCTGTTCCAAGGGTTGCAGAGCAGAGATGGTGTCCATCTGTCCAAGAAAGGTTGACGTGTCTTCAATAGCAGACTGGCTAATCTACTGAAGAGGGCTTTAAACTAGATTCATTGGGGCTGGGTGAAGAAAGCCCCCAGATAAGTGAAACATTAAATACCGTTATGGAAATGAGTAAAAGGGGCAACATATGGAAAGTGGTATATATAAATGCCCGTAGCATGGGAAATAAGATCCCAGATGTTGAAGTTTTAATGGGAGTGGCTGACTTGGATTTAGTGGCAGTTACAGAAACATGGTTCACAGAAAACCATGACTGGGATGTAACTATACCAGGCTATACTTTATTCAGAAAGGACAGGGTAGGAAGAAGGGGAGGAGGAGTGGCACTATATGTAAAAAATTAATATTAAAGCTTTGGAATTACAGAGCTTAAAAGGGAGAGAGGAGCCACTGTGGGTTAAACTAGAAAGAGGAAAAGAGAAATCTAGCTGCATTGGATTGATATACTGACGTCCCTCACAAGAGGAAGAGGTGGATGGAGAGTTAATTGAAGACATATGCAGCATTGCTAGGAATGGGGACGAGCTACTGATAGGGGATTTCAATATGCTAGATGTTGATTGGCACATTCCTGCTGCAGTATCATTTAGAAGTAAGGAGATCCTGGATTCTCTACAGGGAGAACTATTAAGGCAATTGGTAACAGACACCACACGTGAAGGGGCCATATTGGACTTGGTGCTTACCAATGGTGAAAGTGTTTCTGATGTTATAGTGGGAGATCATTTTGCATCCAGCATTTTGCATCACCAGATGGTATGGTTCAGTATTAGGACTAGGGCTGATAGAATCCATTCAAAAGTAAGGGTCTTAGACTTTAGGAAAACAAACTTTGCCAAGATGGGCCAATACCTCAGGGAGGAGTTAATGGGATGGGAACAGCAGGGGATGTAGAAAAACAGTGGGCAAAACTGAAAGGGGATATTTTAAGGGCAACCAACCTTTTTGTTAAACTAGTAAATAAAAGTAAAAGAAAAAGGAGACCGCTATGGTTTTCGAAAGAAGTAGCTGAAAACATGAAGAAAAAAGGGAGGCCTTCATGAAATACAAGAGATCACAGAGAGAGGAATACAGGCTTCTATATTTGGAAAAACTTAGAGAAGCTAGCAAAGTAGACAGGAAAGCAAAAATTCAAAAAGAGGAGGAAATAACCAATGCAATAAAATGGGGGGTATAAGACATTTTTCAGATATGTTAGTGAGAAGAGGAAGGGCAAAAGTGGTATTGTCAGACTCAAGGGTGAAAGTGAGGAATATGTAGAAGCTGATGAGGATAAAGCAGAATTGCGTAACAAATATTTCTGTTCTCTGTTCACAGATGAAGAACCAGGAACAGGACCTCAGAAAACACCCACAAACAGGAACAGAAGCGAGGAGCATCTTGAAGAATTTTCAGAAGACTGTGTTTGTGAGAAAATAGCTAAACTTAAAGTAGACCAAGCGATGGGACCAGATGGGATACACCCTAGAATACTGAGGGAACTTGGGGACGTTCTAGCAGCTCCACTGACTGACCTTTTCAATGCCTTGTGTGGCGCCCCCACTTGCCTAGGCGGTTGCCTATAGGCAGGGGCATACCTCCTAATGTCCCTTTTTAGTATGGATTCCCAGAGCTGAGGCTTCTGGGGCTTGTAGTGTGAAATAAATGCAGCTAAATAAAAATAAATGATGAATAGGCCAAGGGTTGAAGGCAAACACAGGAAAATTTTATTTTTCTCTTCCTTTGCACCAAAAACACATAATAACAAAATTAGGATACTTCTCCAAAGAAAAAAGAATTTTCAGATCCAGAACTTCACAGTGACAAAAGTTGCAATTGCTTCTTCAGCTGTTACATAATGCAGCTTGATAGTTCCTTTACTTCTGGCTTAAACAACTGCTTTTCCAAACTGTGCAATATTCAAATTAAAGCTTCTTTTACTTCTGGCTGCTGGTCATTCAGATAGTTCTTTCTTAAACATTCAGATCAAGCCTTTGAATATTTTTTAGCTGCTTTAAAACACCAGCAACTTCATTTCAAACATTATCAGCACTCTAGGCACAAGACATACTGGTATAACAGCTTCTGGGTCTTTCCACATTTAAACCCTTCACTTTGTCTTTATACAAAAAGAGCAATCCATTTGAGATTCTGTAGAGGCATTATCAGAATCATAATTATCTATCTGCATGCCCTCATAATCAGGATCTGTTGTCTCCTGACTAGAATCAGCTTGTGGGAACGTAGGCTTAATTTCTTCTAACAATTTTAAAACCTTTTCCCAGCGAGACTTCTCTCTAGGTTCAGGGGTTTTTGATGGGCTATACAGATCTTTATCTTTCAATAAACTGTTCAAGGCTTCTAATGGGCTCAGCTTCTTTCTAGCAACAGTTCTTTTCACAGGCCTTTCCAGAAGTGAAACTCTCCCCACAGGCTCTGCAGCTTCCTCAGGCCAAACGCTCCTGTATCCAGAGCCAGCTGTAATTCCTCTACACAGGGGCTTCCTTCAGGGCTGTAGTTTACTGTGTTTTGGCTGCAATGGGAATCCCTTCTGACGCTGTCTTTGGAGCACCTCTCTCTTTCAGCTTCCCTGAAAGATTCCTTTCCTTCTGGTTCCCTCGTGATCTCCTCGTCCTCTGTTTCCCTGGTGGTCTCCCTTCTTCCTGTTCCCTGAGGCTTAAATGAGTGGGGCTGCCCTACAGCCTCGAACTCCTCCCCCAGGTGCTCCTCATTACCTCTCTTGGTTGCCTTGGAGCTTGGGCGTGGTCTGAGCTCAGCAGTCCCGTGTGTGTTTTTTTTCACTTTGGCTGTACTTTGAAAGTCAGTGCTCTCTGGGCTATCCCTTTGCTTGAAGGTAAATGCTTGTCTTTTATGTATTTCCATGGGCTCTAATACAGTTTCGCCACCACACATCCCCCCCTTAAGATATTACGGGCTGGCGTCTTAACCCCAGCACAGCCCATAATTCTTGAAAGGGCGTCTGCATTGGTATGTAGCTTCCCTGCCCGGTGTTCTATGTGGAAGTCAAAAGCCTGTAAGGCCATATACCAGCGTGTAAGGCGTGAGTTGTGGTCCTTCATCTGATTCAACCACTTTAATGGCGCGTGATCAGTGACCAATAAGAACCTACGACCCATCAAGTAAAATCTTAGTGCTTCCACCGCCCACTTTATGGCCAGACATTCTCTCTCTACCGTGGAATATTTCCGCTCGGGTGGCGATAATTTCCAGCTCAAAAACATGATGGGATGTTCCACACCCTCATGCTTCTGAGACAACACAGCTCCTAAACCGGTTTCCGATGCATCTGTCTGTACAGTAAATGGCCGGTCAAAATCCACGCTGCGCAATACCGGCGCAGAGCAGAGTTTATCCTTTAATAACATAAAGGCTTGCTCTGCTACTTCCGACCACTTCAACTGGTTCGGCGCGTTCTTTTTAACATCTTTGTTAGTGATATAGCGGAAGGGCTGTCGGGTAAGGTTTGCCTCTTTGCGGATGATACCAAAATCTGCAATAGAGTAGACACCCAGGAAGGGGTAGATAACATGAGGAGGGATCTAGCTAAGCTTGAAGAATGGTCTAGAATTTGGCAGCTGGGATTTAATGTTAAAAAATGTAAGGTCATGCATTTGGGCTGCAGCAATCCAAGGGAGCAATACAGTATAGGAGGTGAAGTACTTTTGTCCACTAAAGAAGAGCGGGACCTAGGCGTGGTTGTGTCTGATGATCTTAAAGTAGCTAAACAGGTGGAAAAGGCGACAGCAAAAGCTAGAAGGATGCTTGGGTGCATACGGAGAGGAATGGCTAGCAGAAAAAAGGAGGTGATAATGCCTCTGTATAAGTCTTTGGTGCGACCTCATTTGGAGTATGGTGTGCAATTCTGGAGACCGCACCTTCAAAAGGATGTGAACAGGATGGCGTCGGTGCAGAGGGTTGCTACCAAAATGATTAATGGGCTTCATTATAAAGCATATGAGGACAGACTTAAGGATCTTAATATGTACACCTTAGAGGAAAGGCGGGATAGAGGTGATATGATTGAGATGTTTAAATACCTCCGTGGCATAAATGTTCAGGGAGAGAGCCTCTTTCAATTGAAAGCAAGTTCTGCTACGAGGGGACATGGGATGAGGGTGAAGGGAGATAGATTCAGGAGTGATATGCGGAAATATTTCTTTACGGAAAGAGTAGTGGATCCATGGAATAGTCTCCCAGTGGAGGTGGTAGAGATGAGGACAGTAACTGAATTCAAGAAAGCATGGGACCAACACAGAGGATCTCTAAAGGCAAAAAGTGGACTGTTGTAGTTGTTATGGAAGGACAGACTAGATAGGCCATGTGGTCTTTTTCTGTCGTCATGTTTCTATGTTTCTATGTTTCTATGTTTCTATTTCTGTTAGCGGGGTACTTTCCATCGCGAAATGTGGGAAAAAGCATTGGTAGTAACCTATTAACCCCAGAAAGCTGCGGAGCTGTTTCTTAGTTGCAGGTTTCGTGAATGTTTTTACACTCTCGACCTTGTCTAACAACGGCTTAACTGTGCCATGCCCCACCAAATGCCCCAGATACTTTACTTCCTTCCCCCCAAACATACATTTGGCAGGGTTCAACGTGAGGCCTGCGCGTCGCATCGCCTTCAAAACTGCTTCAACGTGGACCAAATGCTGGTCCCAGCGAGAGCTGTGGATTATGACGTCGTCCATGTATGCGGTTGCATATTGTTGGTGCCGGCGTAGGACTAGGTCAACCAACCTTTGTCAGGTTGCGGCTGCGCCATGCAAACCGAAGGGCATTCGGCGAAACTGAAATAGACCTATAGGGGTGCTAAATGCGGTCTTTGGGCGAGATTCCCGGGTGAGCGGAATCTGCCAATACCCTTTGGTCATATCAAGGGTGGTAAGGTATGTTGCCTGGCCTAACCAATCCAAAAGGTCTTCTATTCTGGGCATCGGGTAGGTGTCAAACCGGGAGATGGCATTGACCTTCCGAAAATCGATGCAGAACCGCATTGTTCCATCCGGTTTCGGAACAAGCACTATGGGGCTATTCCAGGGACTTCTAGACTCCTCTATTACCCCCATCTTATACATTTCCTGCACCTGGCTCACCACTTCCCACTGTTTTGCCTCAGGTAACCTGTAAGGTCTCTGCCGTACTATCTCTCCTGGAGGGGTTACCACTTCATGGGCAACTATTCTAGTTTCACCTGGCACGGGTGTTAGGACATCTGGAAAAGTCCGTAGCAGCTTCAATAATTCCTGCTGTTGCGACCATGAAAGCTCCTCCCCCATCCGGGGTACTGGGTCAGCCTTACAATCTGCCAACTGTGGGCCTAGATCCTCATCCTCTTTTACCTCAGAGCTTGCGGTTAAACCCTCCATCTTGGATCTTCCGGTAGAACCAAAACCCCCAGACCCTCGTATGGTAGTAGTTAATTCAGATACTTCTTCCAGGGGCGGAAAGCCTACTCTTTCACATATCAGTTGGGCTATTCGGTCCCCTATATTTACCCTGAAGTCCTCCTGTGCAAAATTAAATAATAGCACCTTAACCGCCCCCGATAATCAGGATCTATAACTCCTGCACCCACGTCTATAAAATTCTTCCATGCTAGGCCTGAGCGTGGAGCAATATGGCCGTAACAGCCCGGCGGTATCTGCAACTGGAGACCTGTCTCCACTAAGGCCCTTCCCTGTTGGGGAACAATCATTTCTACCGCACTGCACAAATCAAAGTCAGCGGCCTGTTCTGTAGCGCGCTTAGGGACCTTTGCATTAGGAGTGGTGCGGCAAAATCTGAGGACAAATTTTGGCTTCGTATCTGTTTCCTCCTTACCGGGTAGTTTCTTGCATCATTGTTTCTGCATAGTCCAGAACAAGGGATTTGGCACTGGTCTCGCCCTAGCTTCAGCTTTTTGTGAGGATGCTACTCGCCTCTCATTACCCCTATTCCTAAAGGAGACTTCCATATCTTTCGGGAGGGGTAAACCTCCTACCAGCTCAGGTGAAGACTCTTTCCCTGTCTCTAAGGCTTTTGGTGGCGCTAGGGTAGATATCATACCTACCTTGTGTTGTAAACCCTCAGCTAACCCTCACCTGAATTGGGGCCAATCCCTCCCCAGGACTAAGGCGTGTGGGAGCCTAGGTACTACAGCTACCAATATTCTCCTCTTCACCCCCAAACCTTTTACCCTTACAGTGTGTACTGGGTATGATGACGCTGCGCCATGGACACACCTTATTTTTATGCTACCTTCAGGTGGCTCTGGGACCTGACTATCCTGAGATTTTATCTCTCTCCAGAGCTTCTGCGAGATCATAGACTGATCCACTCCGGAGTCCAGCAAGGCTTCTACAGGGATACCCTCTACTTCTACAGCCAACAAAAATCCCTCCCCACTCTCCTTAGGGTGGGCGGTCATTAGGGCCGTCCTTGCTTTGCAATCTCTTTTTAGGTGTCCTTCCCCACATGAAAAGCATTTTCTTCGTGTGTGACAAGTTTTATCCATGTGCATAACCTTGGTCATTTTCCCCAACATTGGTCTCCCTCTCCTTTCTGAAGCTATGGCGTCTGCCCGATTTGAAACACTAACCTTCACTTGGCTTACCAATCCGGCTTCTAAAAAGCGCTCTGCCAGTGAGGTGGCCTCATTGGTGTTACGGCAGTCCTGTAGGATCAGAAAGGACTGTAGATCTTTTGGAACTGCCTCCATAAACTGTTCCAACACCATACAGTCTAACAGGGATTACATAGAAACATAGGAACATGATGACAGAAAAAGACCACATGGCCTATCTAGTCTGTCCTTCCATATCAACAACTACAACAGTCCACTTTTTACCTTTAGAGATCCTCTGTGTTGGTCCCATGCTTTTTTGAATTCAGTTACTGTCCTCATCTCTACCACCTCCACTGGGAGACTATTCCATGGATCCACTACTCTTTCCGTAAAGAAATATTTCCGCATATCACTCCTGAATCTATCTCCCTTCACCCTCATCCCATGTCCCCTCGTAGCAGAACTTGCTTTCAATTGAAAGAGGCTCTCTCCCTGAACATTTATGCCACGGAGGTATTTAAACATCTCAATCATATCACCTCTATCCCACCTTTCCTCTAAGGTGTACATATTAAGATCCTTAAGTCTGTCCTCATATGCTCCATAATGAAGCCCACTAATCATTTTAGTAGCCACCCTCTGCACCAACTCCATCCTGTTCACATCCTTTTGAAGGTGCGGTCTCCAGAATTACACACTATACTCCAAATGAGGTCGCACCAAAGACTTATACAGAGGCATTATCACCTCCTTTTTTCTGCTAGCCATTCCTCTCCATATGCACCCAAGCATCCTTCTAGCTTTTGCCGTCGCCTTTTCTACCTGTTTAGCTACTTTAAGATCATCAGACACAACCACGCCTAGGTTCCGCTCTTCTTTAGTGGACAAAAGAACTTCACCTCCTATACTGTATTGCTCCCTTGGATTGCTGCAGCCCAAATGCATGACCTTACATTTTTTAACATTAAATCCCAGCTGCCAAATTCTAGACCATTCTTCAAGCTTAGCTAGATCGCTCCTCATGTTATCTACACCTTCCTGGGTGTCTACTCTATTGCAGATTTTGGTATCATCTGCAAAGAGGCAAACATATTGTCCTAGCCTCAGGTGTCAGCCACTTCAATGCCAACCCTTTAATCTGCTGGCACAGAGCTCGCGGCGTTTCACCTTGTTTTAATTTACAGCTCCTCAAGAGGTGGCGATAGACCATAGGCGCTAGGCCCAGGCGGTCTCTTATTGCCTTCTTGAGCTCCTCGTAATTGGAGGCTAAGGCAGCAGGCATGGCCCTATAAGCCGCTAGCGCTTCCCCATAAGAGAGGCGGCTAGACGAACTGCCCACTGGTTTTTTGGCCAGCCAGTTAGGAGAGCTACCCTCTCGAATGCTTCCAGAAAATTGTCTATATCATCTTCCTTGGTCAACTGTCCAAATGAAAATGTCCCATTACCAGGTAACCCGAGCCCTTGTACAGCTCCCAGAGAACCTGTTACTGTCCGTATGGATTCTGTCGCTTGTTTCTGCGCTCCTAACCATGCGCCCATCATTTCTAGGAGCAGCTTTTGCTGAGCTTGCATCATGGCTGCCGTGTGTTCCTGGGTCCTCGCAGACATCTCTTGCTGCTTCTGGAACTGCTCGGCCATCCAGCTAAGAAGCTCGCCATGCTCTATCTTGGTTGATGCTGTAATGACAAGAAAAAGAGAAAGAAACCACCAAGTGCGGCACGAAATATAAGCGCTCTTTCTCTTGAGCTCCTATTGAGCACTGCTGTATCCCCCCTGCACCGGTATCCGTTTATGCTCCCCCTTATACACGGATTACCTGATGCAGGCGTAGACTCGAGTTTATCAGCCAGCAGATCACGGCTTGGTAATCAGCTCCAGTTCCGTCCTTCTGCTGCCACTCCGGTCTTTGTTCCTCAGCAGGCTTCTATATCATCACTGGACTCTTATAGAAATTTTCTTCCTCCTTTGTAGTTGCCGAAATCTTGCTTATGCGTGGGGTAAAGGAAAAATCCTTAAAACTACGCCACCTGTGGCGCCCCCACTTGCCTAGGCGGTTGCCTATAGGCAGGGGCTTACCTCCTAATGTCCCTTTTTAGTATGGATTCCCAGAGCTGAGGCTTCTGGGGCTTGTAGTTGTGTGAAATGATGAATAGGCCGAGAGTTGAAGGCAAACAGGAAAATTTTATTTTTCTCTTCCTTTGCACCAAAAACACATAATAACACAATTAGGATACTTCTCCCACAAAGGAAAAAAGAATTTCCAGATCCAGAACTTCACAGTGACAAAAGTTGCAATTGCTTCTTCAGCTGTTACATAATGCAGCTTGATAGTTCCTTTACTTCTGGCTTAAACAACTGCTTTTCCAAACTGTGCAATATTCAAATTAAAGCTTCTTTTACTTCTGGCTGCTGCCCACTCAGATAGTTCTTTCTTAAACATTCAAATCAAGCCTTTGAATATTTTCTAGCCGCTTTAAAACACCAGCAACTTCATTTCAAACATTATCAGCACTCTAGGCACAAGACATACTGGTATAACAGCTTCTGGGTCTTTCCACATTTAAACCCTTCACTTTGTCTTTATACAAAATGAGCAATCCATTTGAGATTCTGTAGAGGCATTATCAGAATCATAATTATCTATCTGCATGCCCTCATAATCAGGATCTGTTGTCTCCTGACGAATCAGCTTGTGGGAACGTAGGCTTAATTTCTTCTAACAATTTTAAAACCTTTTCCCAGTGAGACTTCTCTCTAGGTTCAGGGGTTTTTGATGGGCTATAGAGATCTTTATCTTTCAATAAACTGTTCAAGGCTTCTAATGGGCTCACCTTCTTTCTAGCAACAGTTCTTTTCACAGGCCTTTCCAGAAGTGAAACTCTCCCCACAGGCTCTGCAGCTTCCTCAGGCCAAACACTCCTGTATCCAGGGCCAGCTGTAATTCCTCTACAACAGGGGCTTCCTTCAGGGCTGTAGTTTCCTGTGTTTTGGCTGCAATGGGAATCCCTTCTGAGGCTGTCTTTGGAGCACCTCTCTCTTTCAGCTTCCCTGAAAGATTCCTTTCCTTCTGGTTCCCTCGTGATCTCCTCGTCCTCTGTTTCCCTGGTGGTCTCCCTTCTTCCTGTTCCATGAGGCTTAAATGAGTGGGGCTGCCCTACAGCCTCAAACTCCTCCCCCAGGTGCTTCTTATTACCTCTCTTGGTTGCCTTGGAGCTTGGGCGTGGTCTGAGCTCAGCAGCCCCCGTGTGTGGTTTTTTTCAGTTTGGCTGTACTTTGAAAGTCAGTGCTCTCTGGGCTATCCCTTTGCTTGAAGGTAAATGCTTGTCTTTTATCTATTTCCATGGGCTCTAATACAGTTTCGCCACCACACTTGTTGGAGTCTGGAGTTGTGCCAAAGGACTGGAGAGAGCCTCATGTGGTCTCTGTATACAAAAGTGGAAGTAAGAATGTGGTTGAAAACTACAGGCCGGTCAGCTTCGGTTGTGAGTAAATTATTGGAAACGCTGCTGAAAGAGAAAACAGTGAGGTTTCTAGAGTCCACGGATTAAAGGATCCAAGGCAGCATGGATTCACCGGAGGCAGGTCTTGTCAGACAAATCTGATTGATTTCTTTGACTGGGTGACCAGGGAGTTGGATTGAGAGAGAGCCATAGATGTGGTGTATTTAGATTTCAGTAAAGCCTTTGACACTCTTCCTCAGAGGCGACTTATAAACAAACTGAGCACCCTATGGATGGACCCTAAAGTTATTGCTTGGGTTAGAAATTGGTTGAGCGAGAGGCGACAAAGGGTACAGGTAAATGGAGCTCACTCTGAGAAGAAGGAAGTTACCAGTGGTGTGCCCCAGGGATCTGTCCTTGGTCCGATTCTTTTTAACGTCTTTGTTAGTGACATAGTGGAAGGGCTGTCGGGTAAGTTTTGCCTCTTTGCGAATTATACCAAAATCTGCAATAGAGTAGGAAGGTATACATAACATCAGGAGGGATCTAGCTAAGCATGAAGAATGGTCTAGAATTTGGCAGCTGGGATTTAATGTTAAAATAAATGCAAGGTCATGCATTTGGGTTGCAGCAATCCAAAGGAGCAATGTAGTATAGGGGTGAAGTACTTTTGTCCACTAAAGAAGAGTGGGACCTCAGTGTGGTTGTGTCTGATGCTCTTCAAGTAGCTAAACAGGTAGAAAAGGTGACAGCAAAAGCTAGAAGGATACTTGGGTGCATAGGGAGAGGAATGGCTAGCAGAAAAAAGGAGGTGATAGTGCCTCTGTATAAGTCTTTGGGGCGACCTCATTTGGAGTATTGTGTGCAATTCTGAAGTCTGCACCTTCAAAAGTATATAAACAGGATGGAATCAGTACAAAGTGTGGCTACTAAAATAGTTAGTGGTCTTCATTATAAAGCATATGAGGACAGACTGAAGGATCTTAATATGTACACCTTAGAGGAAAGGCGGAATAGAGGTGATATGATTGAGACGTTTAAATTCCTCCCTGGCATAAATACACAGAGGGAGAGCCTCTTTTGATTGAAAGCAAGTTCTGCTATGAGGGGATATGAGATGTGGGTGAAAGGAGGTGGTAGAGATGAGGACAGTATCTGAATTCAAAAAAGCATGGGACGCAGAGGATCTCTAAAGGAAAAAGGGGGACTGTTGTAGTTATTGATATGGAAGGACAGACTAGATAGGCCATGTGTTTTTTTTCTGTCGGCATTTTTCTATGTTTCTATGTTTCTGACCTGGAAAAGAGACGGCTGAGTGGAGATATGATAGAGGTCTATAAATTAATGAATGGAGTGCAACGGGTAAATGTAGATCGATTACACAGGTAAACTACCAAAAAACTGCCTCCAGTTTTGCAACTGATTCCTATAGATTTTGGGGTGCTGAATCCAGGAAAAATAGCCAAAATGTTCCATCACGTCACGTTTTCTTGCAAAATTAGATTTCTTACCCATATAAGGAATGTTCACATAATTTCTTTTTAGCCGACTGCAGTTTATTTTCTTGGCCCAAAATAGAGGTTGTAATGGTTAACTAACTAGAAACACTCCCTCATGATATTTTAGAGTGTTTTGTATTCATTTTATACATTAACAGGCAATTGGGAGGCGGGGGGCTAAATCCAGTACTCGCGCTGGCGCATGTTCTTTCCTGTTCGCCTCGCCTCGTTCGCGCTATCGCTCAAACACGGTGGTTGCGACATGAACGTTCCTGTCAAATTTCAGTTTCTTGCAAGTTCATTATTACCTTTTGTTTGCTCAGTCGTAATCCAGCTTTATTCCGAAGTGGTTCACTACAGTTGTAGTTTGCAGTGCTGTGTATTTGTGATGGCTCACAGAGCCAGAGGTTGCGTCAACTCTCCGGACAGTTTTTGTTTTATTTGTGGGGAATATACCGTGAAAAAGCGGCAGAGGAACATTTCTGCATTTATTAAAAAAGTATATTTCGCCTATTTCGGTTTGAAGTTAGGCGATCAAGACAAACCGTGGGCTCCTCACAAAGTGTGCAAGACATGTGAGGAAGATCTACGCTTATGGATGAAAGGTAAAAAACAAGCATTTCGTTTCGGAATACCTATGATGTGGCGTGAACAAAGAGACCACAGCAGTGACTGCTATTTTTGCTCTTGCATTGTGAAGGGATACAACTTAAAAAATAAGAACGTAATAAGTTACCCCAACCTTCCCTCAGCAATTAGGCCTATGCCTCATAGCAACGAAGTACCTGTGCCTGAACCACCAAAATCTTTGGATCATATTTGTGTGGACGGTTCTGATCATTATGAGACTCATCAGATGGCTTTTTCCCGATGAGTCCAGTACTTCCGAGTTTGAAACTGAACCAGATCCGAAACCTGAACTTTTCTCTCAAGCTGAATTGAATGATTTAGTCCGGGATTTAGGACTCCCAAAAGATGCTGCCCAACTGCTAGGTTCTCGGCTTAAACAGAAAAATCTATTGTCACCAGGAACAACTTTTTATTGGTACCGCAACCGCGAGACACAATTTTTGAAGTATTTCAGCAAAGAGGAAGATTTGGTATTTTGCAACGATATATACGGAGTGATGGAAAAGTTTAAACTCAAGTATGATCCTGCTGAATGGCGACTGTTTATTGATTCGTCAAAAGACAGCATAAAAGGTGTTCTTCTTCATAATGGCAACACATTCGCTTCAGTTCCTATTGCTCACTCTGTTATTCTCCAAGAAAAATACGAGAATTTGGCCCTGATTCTTCAGAAGATTCGTTATGATGAGCATAAGTGGATGATTTGTGGAGACTTTAAAATTTTATCCATGCTATTAGGGCAGCAATCCGGTTTCACCAAATATCCCTGCTTCCTTTGCTTGTGGGATAGCCGGGCCCGCGACCTACACTGGGGGAAAAAAGACTGGCCAATTTGGGAATATTTGAGACCTGGTGAGAAAAATGTTCTTCATGAGAGCTTGGTACCTCGTGATAAAATTCTATTACCACCTCTCCACATTAAGTTGGGTCTCATTAAGCAATTCATCAAGTCCCTTCCAAAAGATGGTGAGTGCTTTTGGTACCTTTGCTCAAAGTTCCCCCGACTTTCTGAAGCAAAGCTAAAGGAAGGAGTGTTTGTTGGCCCTGATATAAGGAAACTCATTTCAGATGGAGCATTTGCTGAAACGATGTCTGAGAAGGAAAAAGAAACCTGGGATTCCTTCAAGGATGTTGTTCTCAAATTCTTGGGGAACAGGCGGGATGAGAACTATAAGGATATTGTTGCCAGGATGCTCAATGCCTTCAAAGAACAAGGCTGTAACATGAGCCTGAAAGTCCATTTCTTGCACTCCCATGTGAACTACTTTCCCGAAAACTTGGGGGCGTACAGTGAAGAACAAGGTGAAAGGTTTCACCAGGACATCAAGGACGCAGAGAGAAGGTACCAAGGAAGATGGAACACCACTATGATGGCTGATTTCTGCTGGTTGCTGCTGCGGGAAATCCCAGATGAAAAATACGCCAAGCAGCACCAAGAGAAGCATTCGGGGGAAGAAGAAACGGGCCCACCAGGAGATTGATTGACCCAAGAATGACTTTAAAATCTAAACTGTGTTGACAAATATCGTGTTTTTACTAAACTTTGAAATAAAAATTTGCTAGTTATTACCACAGTGTCGGATCTCATTTATTAGAATTTTATTTTCACACCATCGGGTGTTTGTCTTCATGTATTGCAATGGTGCGGTTTGCATTTTCTATTCTTACATACATACCTGTACAACATTTTTGCACATTTCTTTGCTTTGCTTTGTGTCTAACCTCGCTCTTATATGCTCAATGTTTGTGCACATGTATGTGGCTGTTTTAAGTGCAGACAATTTTGCTACCATCACAGTGTGTTTTGTTGACATTAATCTATTCTTATGTGCTGCCTTGTTACAATTTTCTTTATTCTTATTTGAATAACTACTAAACAATTAGTATAAAGAATTCATCCAAGAAACCTTTATCTCGATCGCACTCAATCTGAAACGTTCACCTCAAACTGCTAACCCAATGTAGCAAAAAATCTGTACGTGATGGAGCAAATTGGTTACCAGATTTGGATTCAGCGCACCAAAAAACGTAAAAATCAATCGAAACATTAGAGGCAGTTTAAAAAAAATTTTTTTAGTGTACCTGTGTTATTTATGCCATCAAAATATAGAAAGAGTAGGGGACGTGCAATGAAGCTACAGTGTAGCTTATTTAAGACTAATAATGACCTGGAAAGTGGAATAACGAGTGAGGTTATCAAATTTGCAGATGACACAAAACTATTTAAAGTTGTTAAAACCCAAGAGGATTGTGGAAGATTGCAAGAGGATCTTGATAAATTGGAAGACTGCGCATCAAAATGGCAGATGTAATTTAATGTGGACAAGTGCAAAGTTATGCACCTAGGGAAGAACTACCCAAACTATGGTTACACGATGCAAGATTCCACATTAGGAACCACCACCCAGGAAAAAGATTTAGGCGTCATTGTGGATAACATGTTAAAACCTTCGGTCCAGTGTGCAGCGGCGGCCAAGAGAGCAAATAGAATGCTAGGTATCATAAGGAAAGGAATGGAAAATAAAACAAAATATATTATAATGCCTCTATATCATACTATGGTGAGACCACACCTTGAATATTGTGTGCAATTCTGGTCGCTGTATCTTAAAAAGGATATAGCGATATTAGAAAAGGTTCAGAGAAGAGCCACCAAAATGGTAAAGGGGATGGAAGGATACTCCTATGAAGAAAGGCTAAAAAGGTTAGGGCTCTTTAACCTGAAAAAGAGATGGCTGAGGGGAGATATGATAGAAATCTATAAATTAATGAACGGAGTGGAACGGGTAAACATAGTTCAATTGTTTACGTTATCAGAATATAGAAAGACTAGGGGACATGCAATGAAGCTACAGGGTAAACTATTTAAGACTAATAAAAGAAAATATTTTTTCACTCAACGTGTAATCAAACTCTGGAATTTGTTACCGGAGGATGTAGTAAAGGCTGTTAGTGTAGCTGGGTTTAAAAAAGGTTTGGACAAGTTCCTGGAGGAAAGGTCCATAAACCATTATTAAGCAGGGACCCAGGATATCAATGTTTGGCCCAGTACAAGCATTGTGGAACCTTTGTCTTTAGGGGAAACTGCTAGGTACATATGACCTAGATTAGCCACTGTTGGAAACAGGATACTGGGCTTGATGGACCTTGGTCTGACCCAGTATGGCATATCTTATGTTCCTATGTACTTATGTAATAAGAAAAAATATTTTTTCACTCAAAACGTAATCAAACTCTGGAATTTGTTACCGGAGGATGTAGTAAAAGTTGTTTATGTAGCTGGGTTTAAAAAAGGTTTGGATAAGTTCCTGGAGGAAAGGTCCATAAGCCATTATTAAAGAGGACCCGGAAAATCCACTGCTTGCCCTAATAGAAGCATTGAGGAACCTGTGTCCTTTGGGGAAACTGCTAGGTACTTGTGACCTGGCCACTGTTGGAAACAGGATACTGGACTTGGTGGACCTTGGTCTGATCCAGTATGGCATATCTTATGTTATGTTTAGCCGCCCCATCAGCCTATTTTTAGTTCTAGGTCCCCCCCATCAGCCTTTTCCAGTCCTATCCTAGCCCCCCATAAGCTTTTTCCAGTCCTATCCTAGCCCCCCCCCCCATCAGCCAATTTCTGGTCCAAACCCACCAATCAGTCTATTTCTGGTTCAAGCCTCCCATTAGCCCATTTCCTGTCCTAGTTCTGCATCAGCCGACTTCTAATCCTAGCTCCCCCATCAGCCCTTTTCAAACGTATCCTAGCCTTCCAATCAGCCCATTTCCAGTCCTATCCTATGTCCCCCATCAGCCCATTTCCAGTCCAGGGCCCCCTAATCAGTCTATTTCCTGTCCAAGCCCCCCAAAATCATCTCATGTCCAGTGCTGGACCCCCATCAGCCATTTCCAGTACTCGCCCACCCATTAGCCTTTTCCAATCCTATCCTAGCTGCTCCATCATCCCCTTTCTAGTCCAAGCTCCCCTATCAGCCCATTTTCAGTCCTAACACCCCATCAGTCCATTTTCAGTCCTAGCTCCCCATCAGCCCATTTCCAGTGCTAGCGTCCCATCAGCCCATTTCTAGTCCTAGCCCCCCATAGCCCTATCCAGTTCTATCCCTGTCCTCCCATCAGCCCATTTCCAGTCCAAACCCCTCCATCAGCCATTTCCATTCCTAGCCCCCCATCAGCCCATTTCTAGTCCTAGCCCCCATCAGCCTTTTCCATTCGTATCCTAGCCTCCCATCAGCCCATTTCTAGTCCTAGCCCCCATCAGCCTTTTCCAGTCCTATCCTAGCCTCCCATCAGCCCATTTCTAGTCCAAGCCCCCCAGCCTATTTCTATTTCAAGCCCCCATCAGCTCTTTTCCTGTCCTAGCCCTCCATCAGCGCATTTCTAGTCCTAGCTTCCCCATCAGCCCTTTTCAGTCCTATACTAGCCTTCCCATCAGCCCATTTCCAGTTCAAGCCCCTCCATCAGCTAATTCCAGTCCTATTCCCTCATCAGCCCTTTCCAGTCCTATCGTAGCCTAAGATCTAGTTCTTAGTGGAACGCAGGATCTAAAGTGAGAGGTAATGGTGTTATGATCAGATTTGATTGAATAAATAGAGTGAGGATAACATGGAAATCCACTGCACTATCATTTAACTTTCAGAAAGGAGACTATGATAAAATGAGGAAAATGGTTAAGCAAAAACTAAAATGAGCCACTGCAAAGATTAAGAGTTTACATCAGGCCTGGGCATTATTTAAATATACTGTCCAGATCAGATGTATTCCATGCTTTAAGAAAGGTGGAAGGAAGGCCAAACAACAGCCAGCATGGCTTAAAGGTGAAGTCAGAGAAGCTACTGTAGCTAAGAGAAAATCCTTCAGAAAATGGAAAAAAGAGTGAAATGATGAAAACAGGAAACAACATAAGTATTTGCAATTTACATGCAAGGCATTGATAAGGCAGGCAAAGAGAGAATTTAAAAAGAAGCTTGCTGTGAAGCAAAAGCGCATAATAAAAACTTTTTCAAGTACATTTGTAGCAAAGCACCTATGAGAGAGCCAGTTGGACCATTAGATGACAGAGGGGTAAAAGGGGCTTTAAGAGAGGACAGGGTCATAGTGGAGAGACTGAATGAATTCTTTGCTTCAGTCCTTACTAAAGATGTAGAAAACTTACCCATGCTAGTATCAGATGGAAGATGTAATTCAGCTATTTGATAAACTAAAGATCAGGAAATCACCTGGACCGGATGGCATACATCCCAGGGCGCTGAAATAACTGAAATATGAGATTGCAGACCTAATTTTAGTAATATGTGAAGTATCATTAAAATTATCTGTAGTACTTGAGGATTGGAGAGTGGCCAATGTAACACCAATTTTGCCAGTACCAGGCAAAATGGTAGAAACCATTATAAAGAACAAAATTACTGAACATGTAGATAGTCATGGTTTAATGGCAGAAAGTCAACATGGATTTAGGCAAGGAAAGTCTTGTCTCACTAATCTGTTATAATTTTTTGAAGGTGTGAATTAACACGTAGATAAAGGTGAGCCAGTTGATATAGTGTATCTGAAGTCCCTCATGAAATACTCTTGCGGAAATTAAAAAGCCATGGGCTCTTCAACTTGAAAAAGAGATGGCTGAGGGGATATATGATAGAGGTCTATAAAATAATGAATAGAGTGGAACTTGTAAACGTAGATCGGTGGTTTACTCCTTCAAAAACTAGAAAGACTAGTGGACATGTAATGAATCTACAATATGGCACATTTAACACTAATCAAAGAAAATATTTTTTCACTCAGTGTGTAATCAAACTCTGGAATTCATTACTAGAGGATATAGTAAAGCTGTTAGTGGAGCTGGGTTTGAAACAGCTTTGGACGAGTTCATGGAGGAAAAGTTCATAAACCATTATTAAAAAGGACTGGTGAAATCCACTGCTTACCTCTAGGACAAGTAGCATGGAATGTATATGCCTATGGGAACATGACAGGTACTTGAGATCCAGATTGGACACTTGGAAACAGGATGTTAAGCTTGATGGACTCTTGGCCTGACCCAGTATGGCATATGTTCTGTTCTTAAAAGCACTGGCCCTTTTTAGCTTTCCAGAGTTCAGAGAAATAGTGCAATATGGGAGAGGTTTCAAGGAAGATACCGAAGCTTTCCCCATTCCCCTTCTCAAAAAAACACTATGCCAAATATAGCATTTAATGGGGTTTTTAAGTGCCTTCAAGTCAGTGCTGACTCCTAGCAATCTAGCAACCCCTGGGTTTTCTTGACAAGGTATGACTAGAAATACAGTGGATTGCCAGGCTGTTTTTCCCAAGGCAATGGAGGGTAATGTGACTGTCCCAAGGAGTGCCAGTTGGAATCAAACCCAGTTTGCTTGGGTTCTATGCTGTTGCTCTTACCACTAGGCTACTCCTCCACTCATTTTATGCATAAGTAGCTAAATAAGACCACATTTCCAAGATTAGTTAAGGCAAAGTGTTGGATATATAATTTTAAAAACGGAAAATAATGTGTTCATTACACTCACAACTTAGTAGTTCAAAATACTGCATATTTAATAAAACTAAATAAGAAAAAATAATGTTGTTTTTGCTTTCTCTGTTGTGCTTTTCTTATGTTTCCTTTACCTTTTTGTCATTTTTCTCCTAACTCCTCATGTTTTTTCTTTCCATTTCCCTTTTTGACCTATATATTTTTCCTCCTTCCTTCATTATTTATTTTTATTTATTTATTTATTTGGACAGTTTTCTATACTGTCCCTTCCAGAGATCAGGGGTGGTTTACATAGAACACAACAAGTTACATAGAACTAAGTGTAACTATATGCATAGAATACAAGTTACATAGAACCAAGTATAACTATATATATTGTAACAACTGAACTATGTACATTGTATCTTGTTAAGTATTTACATTGAGACATAAAGCAACATTGTAGCAGTTTTTAAATGATTTTTATACTGATCAGGTGCTGAATATGCTTTTGGGGAGTTTGTGAGGTATGTAGTTTTGCCTCTGATTAGGTTATGCCTTGCATTTGGGGTGTGTGTGTGTGGGGGGAGGGGGGGGGGTGCTGGTGGTGTTGTGGTTGCTGTAGTGTTCAATGAAGAGTAGAGTCTTTAATTCGTTCCTGAATGTTTGTATGTCTTTGAGTGATCGTAGTGAGTCTGGTAGCGAGTTCCAAAGTACTGGGGCTGTGAAGGTAAAGGCTCTGTTGCTTGTTATCTGTTTGGTTTTATGTATAGTGGTGGGAATGTTGAGGAGGTTCAGTTTACTTTTCCTTCTGTTTCTGGTGTTGAGCTGAGCAGTTATAAGGGATGACAGATATGATGGTGCAATGTTGTTGTGTAGTTTGAAAGTTGTAATTATCATTTTGTATTTTGAGCGACTTGCTATTGGGAGCCAGTGGAGATTTTGTAGGATAGGTGTGATATGGTCAGTTAAGTGTGCCTTGGTTATGATTCTGGCAGTGACATTCTGAGCTAATTGGAGGTGGTTTATGCTTTTTTTGGGGAGACCTTGTAGTAAGCTGTTGCAGTAGTCCAAGTGGGGTGTGATTAATGCTTGGACTACCGTTCTGAAGTCATGGGGTGCGAGGAGGGGTCTAAGGTGTTGCACGGTTCTTAACTTGAAAAATATGGTTCTTGCAGTTTGTTTTATGTGTGGCTCCATGTTAAGGGTTCTGTCTAGTATGATGCCCAAGTATTTGACTTCCTTTTTTACAGGGATAGTGGTGTTGAGAATGTGGATTGTTTGTGTGTGTGTGGGGGGGGGGGGGGGGAGGGTGAAACTATGGTTCCTTGTGGCGACAAGTACTTCTATTTTTTTAAGGTTAATTTTGAAGTTGTTTATATTTAGCCATTTTTCTGCTTCCTGTATGCATTCGGTTATGTTGTGGTATGTAGGGTTATGTATATTGATCTGGGAGTAGAGTAGGATGTCATCTGCATAGAGAGGGTATCCAATCTTGTGCTTTTTGAATATTGAGCAGAGTGGTTGGATATAGAGGTTGAACAGGAGGGCGGGAATGGTGATGAGGATTCAGAATCGAGTTTTGCGTACTGGGTAAGATCAGTTAAGTATGATCTGAACCATTGGAGGACGGTACCTGCTAGACCTAGTTGAGCAAGCCTTGATAGGAGTATAGTGTGGTCTACATTGTTGAATGCAGCCATTATATCTATGAATATGAGTACAAAGGCTGTGTTTGAGTTATCCATGCCTTGTATGAAGGTATCAAACAGTACAAGCAGCAGTGTTTCTACTCCATGAAAGGAGCGGAACCCATATTGATGCTCGTCTAGGGGCGCGTTTTGGTTGATGAAGCTTTGGAGCTGTAATTGCACTGTTTTTTTCTATGATTTTAGCTAGAAAATGGCCTGTATGAAGTAGGGTCTTCTGTGTTCAGGGACTTCTTTTTCAGTATAGGTCGGATGGCTGAGCATTTAGGTTCACTAGGTAAGTTTCCAAGTGTGAGGGACTGGTTGATTATATTCAGTAGGTAAGGTGCTAGTTCTGTTTTTGTTGCTTTTATCCATGCCACTGGGCATGGGTCTAGGTGAGAGGATGTGGTGTTGATCCTAGTAATTGTTTCTAGGAGTTGTTTTTCCTTGATGAGGTAAAAGGATTGCCATTTGTTGGAGTTGGTTTGATTATTGGGTGGGAGGGGAAGGGGTGAGTAGTTATTAGACTTTAGTTTGGTAGCGAAATGGTTGGCTAATGTTTGTGAATTGATGTTATTCATGTTTCTCTTGTTTTGTGGAGGGTTAGTAATAGATTTGACGATTTCAAAAAGCTCCCTTGGTTGGTTAATGGCTTTCTTTAGTATGTTTGTATGATAGCTCTTTTTTGCAGTATTTGTGGTTTCTTTATAGGCATTCAGTGTGGTCAAATAATGGTTTTTCAATTCTGAGGTTTTTTTAGCTCTCCATTTTTGTTCGGCTTTGTGGAGCTCTTTTTTTAGTGAATGAAGATCATGTGTATACCATCTTTCAGTATGTCTATGCTTCGCTTTTGTTTGATTGTTAGTCCTTGTAGCTGCTTTGTTGACTATAGAGTTCCAGGAGTGTATTGTGTTGTCTAGGTCCTTAGAAGTAGGATCTAGTTGAGGGATTATCTCATCAAGAAAGGAGTT
Organism: Ichthyophis bannanicus; assembly: GCA_033557465.1. Classification (NCBI taxonomy): domain Eukaryota; kingdom Metazoa; phylum Chordata; class Amphibia; order Gymnophiona; family Ichthyophiidae; genus Ichthyophis; species Ichthyophis bannanicus. The sequence continues at coordinate 215,747,378 of CM066037.1, forward strand.
TTTGTTGAAGTTTTGAATGATGTAGTATGATGATTTTTATAGGTTGTAGGGTGAGTGGGCTGTGGTTGCAGTAAGGAGTAGTTAGACCATGGGACTTGTGAAGCTGGGGGGAGGGGGAGGGGGTTGTAATTGAGGTGCTCTGTGTCTTTAAATGTGCATATGGTGGAGGAGGCAACAGGTCATTGATGTGAATGGGCTTTTTTGTTTGGCAGTAAAATCTTGACTGAGGTCTCGATTACTTGTGCATTCGCCCAAATTGGCTGAGACCGTGCCACCTCCATTCCATATTAGCACTAACAGAAGTGTTGATTTACACGATGTCTTGATGACGAAACAACTATTGTTGTATTAGAGTGAGTTTTTTGTTTTTGATTTTTACACTCTATAACTTGACCACTGAGTTTTTGGTCAGCCACAGAAGCAGGAAGCTACCGAATAGCAGTGATATTCAGCCGTTACCCAGTTAGCCTCAGTGGCAAAAGTTAGGTCAGCTTTCACTGCATCTTGCTTTCACCACAGAGGGATAACCACACAGTGGCTGAATATCGCCACTGACTAGTTATCCCCAGGCACCCCCTGGAACACCCAATGCTAACCAGTTAGCATGGGGACATGTAGCAGTGGTATCCATGGATATTCAGTGGCACTAACCATGTTAGCACCACTGAATATCCTGCTTAAGAGCATTTACATGGCTTACAGGTCTGCAAACCATGTAAATGTCTTCAAATATCAGGCCCATCATAAACCTCTTCTAAAACACAAAGGGGTATGTTTACTAAGCAGTCTTAACGTGCGCCCGGCGATAGTGTGCAGGATGCCATAAAAGGAGTGGGCGTTTCGGTCTTAACGTAGCAAAATGGGATTATCGCGCGATAACGTGCGCTGCGCACATTATTGGGCGAAATGCTGCTAAGCACGTTAACGCACGATAATCTTAAGTAGGCGTGCAGACATGCAAACATAGAAGCAGAGGTGTAGCACAATGGTTAATACACTGACTGATGGTACAGGGGTCATGAGTTTGATCCCCCAGTGTGCCTAATGCATAAGGCTGGCTGAGGCATCACCCTTTACGTTTAAGTAGTGATCTTTGAGGCATTTTACTTTTATTTTAAGTAGTGCTGCCAGCAAACACACCCTCATGGTGGCGTAACCTAAGGTGCTGCATAAGGCACCCCATAATGCACTCCATAGGGCACATTATAAAGTGCACTGTCCGCCAAGGCACCCTATAATGTCCCCTATAGGACACCTTATAAGGCACTTGATATGGCACCTTATAAGGCACCCTATAAGGTACCTTATGGGGCGCCTTATGAGGCACCTTAAGGTTACAGTACTCTGAGGGTGTTTTTGCTGGCAGCATTAATTTACATTAAAAATAGACAATGCCTCAAACAGCCCTATCAAATAACCCCACCATGGGTTTGAACCCATGACCTCTGGTTTCACAGGCAGTGAAGTAACCAGTGGGCTACAGCTGCTAACAAACCCCTGGCTGGCTGCAGAAGGACTGCACGTCACCACACAAACTGTCTGCTGTGGTTACCAGGATAGGGTAACCCATCCGTACCCATGCAAATCAGCAGTCGACAGATGGGCACAAGATGGGGTATGCACCCCCACAGCACCTTGGCCTGGTAGGGGGAACTGACCGTGTGTGGTACTGGCAGAGAGTAGCCACAGACCGTCACATTGTGCGGGTACTATGCTCATCCTGAGGGTGAGGTTGGGCGCCCAGCACCAGGTCCACAGCACCTTTCATGACTGAAATACGCCATGTTGCAGGTCCCCATCAGTGCTACTGTGTGTCATAGGTAGTTCCGGCAGACACACCTAGGTTACATCTGTGTCCTTTTGTATTTCTCAGTCATGTGTAGCCCTTATGGGCTATGATGCACCCAGAATAGTGCATATCCTGTGTTGGTGCCATGGTTACATGATGAAGGAAGGAAGGGAGGGGCTCAGGGTGGGAAACAGGATCACCCACCAATAGATCCACATTCTACCTCCCTGCAATGGTAGCAGTAGAGGGGACCATCAACCCCAGTCCTGCTGGGGAACAGATACCCTACAGGGCAGGCAATGTACACATCCATAAAGCAATAGCAGACAGACAATAGGCCTGGAAATGCTGTACACATCCATAAAGCAATAGCAGACAGTAGGCCTGGAAATGCGCAGCTGTACCCCACCACTATCTGACATTCTCCAGCAGCAAGCCTCCAGCCGCTGCACCCGGCAAGGTGTTCCAGCAAGACACATACTAGCTGCAGACAGTCTGCTAGCTAGTCCATAGTGCATGGTCCTGGAGGAGATGCATGTACCCAGAACTGGGATGTCAGCATAAACATCAAGCAGATAAGTCAGTAATTGGGCCACAAAAGGGACCCATAAATATCACATGAGAGAAATCCTATATAGCACTATGGGGGAACCTAGCCATGCTGTGGTCACTGCTCAGTCAGGGTGAGAGTGACCTCCCAGCAGGACATGCTGTGGCCACGCTGTCTGTGCAGGTAGTGGCCAGGCACTACAATGTCCGAGCCATTGCCCTATGCCCTGTGCAGATGCAGCCAGGCCAGGCCAACCTATCCAGGCTATTCCGACAGTACCTTGCTTCTCATTATGCACATTGGCAGGTGTGATAAGGAAGCTTATCATAGCTCAGGAAGGGGCTATAGAAAAGGTGAAGTGTCTCTGAACAAGCAACCTGTCAGTGCTGGTAGAAATGAGAAAACAGAATTTTGCCATAAAAGACTACCAGTCCCAGAATGCACCAGGTTTCCAACAGCCATGAGAGGAGCTGAAGTGAGAAAACGTGTGTTCAATCAAAAGGGCTATGAGGTAATCCCCAAGCACTCATTGCAAAGGGCAGGGCTTGATTCAGCACAGCTGCGCTGTGCTAGGATGGAACACTCATCTCAAAGGGCAAGGCCTGATTCAGCACAGCTGCGCTGTATTAGGGGGGAGCACTCATCTAAGCAGAATAAGAGTAGAGTTTATTCTACAGATGAGCATCTTCATGATCACCTTGGATATCCAGAGAAGGATCATCAGTTTCATCTGAAGGATCATCAGAAGCAGAAGCCAAACCGGACGGACAGAGAGGGAAAGAGACCCTCTGGAAGAAAGAGGAGAAAAGCCTTTGAGAGGTCTAGAAGAGTCCAAAGCAGTACGTATACTGGGAGGCATTTCAAGGGCCAGCATACACCATTGGACTGGAGAAAGCCAGAGGAATGGTGCTGCAGAGCTAGGAATCACCAGACGCTACCTGTGAGGGAGACGGCTGTACGTGGAAGGGACCCTAAGACCTATGCCAGAAGGTATGTGAAGAGAGATCCAGTGTCCAGGGATCTGGATTGGAAGGCTGGACATAAGAACTGGACTACATACTGGCCAGGCTATATAGAGAGGAACTCTAGCAGCAATGGAAGCTCAGGTATGAACACTGATCTATGCCCTAGCTATAACCTTGAAAGACAGCAGGGAAACAAGTATTCTCCTGAAAATGTTCCATTGAGAGATTCATCTGTGCCAATCCATGATATTGAACCCATGCTTGTTGAACAAGGGGGAATAATAGCAGATGAGGATCCTGTTTATATGGACTGTTCTCTATCCAAACTCCGTTGGTAACTTTCTGTTATAAAGTACAGCAACCATCACAAAGAAATACAAATTTGTTCTTTAATCTACTCAGAAAAGCTCCTGAAGCAGGATTTGACCCACACAGTAGAAAGCAAGCCAGCTAAGGGGTTTCAGCTGGTAACTGCTAGCAATCGAGCCTCACCTAATTGCTTGTGAGCTAGGAGAGAATCACTTCTGTATCTATGTGGGAAGTAATCAGAAGTTAACCTGAAAAGAACAGTTTGTTTTCTTGCTTTGTGGCTTTTCATTTGTTGTTTTCCTGATTTTGACTTTGTTTTTCCAAGTTAACACTGAAAGCAAGTAACCTAATTTATGTGCTACCAAGCATATCTGTGTTGGGAGAAATAACCCCATAAATAAATATCTTATTGGCTTTACCCAAGAGCACAACTAAATTATTGTCAGCAGCTGTGTCTGGTGTGAATGAACTACATTGCCCACAATACCTTGCAAATCATATAGAAATATGCACTTGCCAAGAGTGTGAAGATTCTCACCCAGGCAGCCGTCTGACACAGGCCAATACTGGCAACAGTGCTAGCAGTGTGGGCTGTGGAGGGTGTTGGCAGCCACCACACACTGGATAGACAGACACACACTCCACACACCTATGCCAGCATTGTGCAACTATAGAGGTGTTTGGCAGCCCTGGCCACCACACCAGTCCTGGGCACAGTGCAGGCATGGCTTATGGTACGCAATACTATTGGGGTCACTCTGTCAGACACCAGACCTGAGGCACACTCCACAGACATCAGAAAGGTTGCTATGATGCAGCTCAATCAGCCAATTGTGCTTAACGTAGAAATTGCTATCTGCCAGTTATCATAGCTGTGTACAGTTTTCCCATGTTTAGGGTGGCATTGCTAAGGTATGCAAGTGCTAGTATGGGGAGATGCATGCAGGGTCCAACATCCTGCCTCTCCAGGAGGCTTGTGATAATGGAGCCTGTGGGTGCGGATGTGTCTGCCCCTGTTGGCCGCTGCTCTAGGGCAGAGGTTCCCAACTCCAGTCCTGGAGGGCCAAACACTGTTTGGGTTTTCATGCTGTCCCTAATGAATATTGTGATAAGGAAGCTTATCATAGCTCAGGAAGGAGCTATAGAAAAGGTGAAGTGACTCTGAACAAGCAACCTGTCAGTTCTGGTAGAAATAAGAAAACAGAATTTTCCCATAAAAGACTACCAGTCCCAGAATGCACCAGGTTTCCAACAGCCATTAGAGGAGCTGAAGTGGGGAAATGTGTGTTCAATCAGGAGGGCTATGAGGTAATCCCTAAGCACTCATCTCAAAGGGCAGGGCCTGATTCAGCACAGCTGCGCTGTGTTAAGGTGGAGCACTCATCTAAGCAGAATAAAGGTAGAGTTTATTCTACAGAGAATCATCCTGAGGATCATCATCATCTTCATGATCAGCTTGGATATCCTCAGTTTCATCTGGAGGATTATCAGAAGCAGAAGCCAAACCGGACGGACAGAGAGGGCAAGAAACCCTTTGGAAGAAAGAAGAGAAAAGCCTTTGGGAGGTCTAGGGGAGTCTGGAGCAGTACGTATACTGGGAGGCATTCCAAGGGCCAGCATACACCATTGGACTGGGGAAAGCCAGAGAAATGGTGCTGCAGAGCTAGGAATCTCCAGACGGTACCTGTGAGGGAGACGGCTGCACGTGGAAGGGACCCTAAGACCCGTGCCAGAAGGTATGTGAAGAGAGATCCAGTGTCCAGGGATCTGGATTGGAAGGCTGGACATAAGAACTGGACTACATACTGGCCAGGCTATATAGAGAGGAACTCTAACAGCAATGGGAGCTCAGGTATGAACACTGATCCATGTCCTAGCTATAACCTTGAAAGACAGCAGGGAAACAAGTATTCTCCTGAAAGTGCTCCATTGAGAAATTCATCTGTGCCAATCCAGGATATTGAACCCATGATTGTTGAAGAAGGGGGAGTGATTGCAGATGAAGGATGTGTTTACATGGATTGCTCTCTGTCTAAACTCCTTTGGTAATTTTCTGTTACAAAGTACAGCAACCATCACAAAGAAATGCAAACTTGTTCTTTAATCTGCTCAGAAAAGCTCCTGAGTAGGATTTTTAGCCACGCAGTAGAAAGCAAGCCAGCTAAGGGGTTTCAGCTGGGTAACTGCTAGCAATTGAGCCTTACCTAATTGCTTGTGAGCTCTGAGGGAATCACTTCTGAATCTATGTGGGAAGATATAAGAAGTTAACCTGAAAAGAACAGTTTTTTCTCTTCTTTGTGGATTTTTGTTTGTTGTTTGATACACTGCTAAGAAAATATTAGCTAAAGCCTACAGAAAAGACCAGTTTGTTACCAACCAGGTCTTATTTCTTTTGCTTTGATTGCCTGACAAGTTCAAATGTTGTTTTCCTGATTTTGTTTTTCCAAGTTTAACACTGAAAGCAAGTATCCTATTTTATGTGCTACCAAGCATAACTGTGTTGGGAGAAATAACCCCATAAATAAATATCTTATTGGCTTTACCCTCAAGCACAACTATTTATTGTGAGCAGCTGTGTCTGGTGTGAATGGACTGCATTGCCCACAATCCCTTGCCAATCATATTGATATACGCACTTGCCATTCTCACCCAGGCAGCCGTCTGACAATATGCATAAGATACATCTGCATACCATGGGGGCGGTGCATAGCAATGCAGCACAGCCACATTTATTAGAGGCAGCATGGAACCTGAATGGTGTTTGGCCCTCCAGGACTGCATTTGGGAGACTCTGCTCTAGGTAATATGCATGTTTATGGTGTCTGTGCTCTGTAGGGTAAAATGTAGGTGTTTTGGGCATGTCTACATCATCTGCACCAAAAAGGAGCTAAGGATCCGCACAATATAAGAGAAAACAAAGTAGCGGAGCCTGGACTGATATGGTAAACCTTGTTTATTACGCCCCAACGCGTTTCGGCCACCGGCCTTCTTCAGGGGGTCTTAGAGAACACACCTTAGTATGATCAAATTGAATGTTATCCCGGACTGAACCTATGGGATACTGACGGCAAGAGCCAGCGTTCTGTGCTATTGCACTGTTAACTAACACCACCAGTACCCCTCTGCCACCCTGCTGACATGCCCGTCTGCTGGTGGTGCTGGTGGAGCGCAGTCTCAGGCCATCCATTGTGCGGGTAGACGGCTGCCTATGGTGCAGGTTCTGGGGTAGGGGTGCCTGCATAGATGTCCATGCTTCCCCCCAGCACTGCCTGCCAATGTTCTGTGCCCTTGGGGATACTGCAGTGCCAGGCCCCACAGTACCTGCTGGGTACTATCCCCTGTGACACTGTGGGAAGCACACTTGTGCCCATGCTGGGCCCTCATCAATTGCTGTCTGGCTGCTCTACTGTTTCAGCATTCCTATGGACCACCTAGGCATCACCCTAGTCCGCACTGTGGCCCAGCTGCAGCACAGCATGTGCCGTCTGCAGCCCTCTGTGTCCCCTTTCCCAGCATCTGTCCAGTTGCCCATTCAGACATGCCCGCCCTGCTGTTGTGGAACATGTGCATGCCATAGGAAACCTGTCCAATGGAGAGGGAAACCCTGAGCAGCGCTATTTCACTGTGGGATCATTCACCTTGAATGGGGACGGAGCGTAGAGCCTTCCGAAATTCATATCATTTTTTTGGAGCTTTTTTGGGAGTGTTTTTCAATGTTTCCCATTAATATCACTATTTCCCAGCTTGGTTATGTTTTTTTATATTTTGTTGGGGTCATTTTCAATGTTTATTTGCACTTTTGTTCCATGCACATGTATCACACTTATCACTTTTTTGTAGGTTTCTCTGATTTTGCTGTACATTGCTGACAGAAATGGTTTTTCTTCCCTTTAAATCAGCTCTAATGCCAGGGTTTCACTGGCGTTAGTTTTCAGCCTCAGATTTCACAGCATTAGTGTGCAGAGAGCCTCTCCCCTCCCACTCTCCGCCCATTGACCCCTTCTCTCCGCCCCTGGGGAGCCTTCCTCCGCCCTCCGGGAGCCTTTCCCCGCCTTCAGTGCTCGTTTGCGCCGCTGCACGTGTTATCGCGCGATAAGGTACCTGTGCGCCTGATAAAGCGCCATTATCACGCGATAAGGTACCTTATCGTGCGATAACGTCACAGAGCGCACATTAAGACGGTTTAGTAAACATACCCCAAAGTCCCATGTAAACCACATCCATAAGAAGACATGAGAGTTGGATGCATCATGCTGTGCAGCAGTTGCTTTAGTGTATTCTATTGCAGAATATTGTGTACCAATGTGGAATAACAGCAGTCATCCTGAAGGATGTGATGCATTTTCCAACTGGCTCACTGAAGTCTACACTATTGTCTTGGCTTCTTCTGCTGTTGAATAGAGCACCTCCTCCCTTATTCATCACCTTGAACAATAAATTGATGATACTGCTAAGTATCTTCCAAGCATATCAAAAGTGACTTCATGGCTCTGGGTCAGAGGGTAAAGAAAATACTGTAGGTGTATAGGTGGTGTTCTCTTCAATCCTCTCTCTTGAGGGTAAAGGCCAAGGCAGAGAAGCTGACATCCTAGAGATGAATGGGTGGCTGTGTAGATGGTATCGAGAGCGTTTTGGTTTCCTGGACCATGGGACCTATGTTACACTGCATTGTGAAATGCCTACATTGGTAAACCAAACCTTTTTTTGCAGCTGACAGTACTTTGTACTGCAAGCATAATTGTAAACATACACACAACAACACAGTCGAGTTTGTATGAATGTATGGAATGTGTGTGTTAGTATACACTGCAGCTAAAGGTTGTCTGTACAAAAGCTGTTTAGCGCTAGGTGTCTGCATGTGGTGTAGACATGGTACAGAAGGGAGAATGTGCAGTCCAGTCAGGGTCTGAAACACCAATCTATTGTACTCTAAGGCTTGCACATGTGTTAGGGTCACAGTAGCTTCAGTGTCTCTGGGTCAACAACAGAGTGAAAAGCACTTTGTCCATCATCTATTCATGATGGTAATGTGCATGCAACATATATATATATATATCTATAAGCATCAATATGGATATGGGGACCTCATGTAATACAAACTCAGCATTATTTTGCATTGCAGAACATGCATTACACACATTGAGCATTGAGCCTATGCTTGCTGTGTGTAAACAACACTTGTAGCCATCATGCTAAACAAGTACAACACCTGTAAGGGAAGAAGCACGGACAAAGGCCAAGTATGCAGCTGTGTGTGATGTGTAAATGGTCTCATAGATCCGTTGAAATCTAGTAGGCTGTGGCTGCTTGTTCAATATATATGTGATGCGTCCAAGATTGGCCCTCTCTGCCAGGTTCTAATCTCTACAGCATCAGCACTGTGTGGGCCATGCATCAGCTGTGGTCATCTTACCATTACTCGGTAATGGGACACAGTGGAAGCAACACACTCTGCCTGTTTGTTAGCCTGAATTGAAAAGAGTATGCATCAAATATCACACAATGAGCAGGCACAAGAGTGCATGGGGCTGTGCAGAAAAATCACGCCTTTTGATGGCATCCCCACCAACACAGGCTACTGCTAATCTCTTTTAATTGTGGTTTTAAAAAAAAAAAGAAAAACAAAGGAGCATGTGGGAATTGAACTGCAGGTCTGGTGTTTCCAAAAAAAGGAAACACAAGAAGCAAGAGACGAGTGAAGGTCACAGAAGCCTTTATTTGATGAAACCCCAACGCGTTTCGGCAACGCCTTCCTCAGGGAGTATGCAGCTTATAAAATAAAGTAAAATAAACAAATAAAACAACGTGTATATACCTTATAAATACAAATGATAAATAATGCATGAATACATCATTTTTAAAGAAATAAAAAAACACAAAACGCAGGGCAGCAAGGGAAAGACATATATAGATAAAAAATATAAAATATATAAAAAAATATAAAAATATATAAAAAAATATATATTATCAAGCATATGAGGAGGACAATAAGGGAACAGTGAATTATAAAGATTACTCACTGGAGCACTCTGTGGTAAATCTCACATGTAGGATAATCTTTTGCGTTGTACTCTAGCTATGGAATGAATAACAAGATGGGGTATGCACCCCCACAGCACCTCGGCCTGGTAGAGGGAACTGACTGTGTGTCTCACTGGCACAGAGTACCTACAGACAGCAATCCAACAGGTTGCCCTATACGGTGCATGAAAAGGTGCCCAGCATGGCATCCAGAGCTACAGCACAATGGTTAATATACCGACTAATGGCGCAGGGGTCGTGAGTTCAATACCACTGTGGGTCTAATGATTAAAGCTGGCAGAGACATCACCGTATACCTTAAAGTGGTGCTGACAGAAGCAGTTATTATGTTAACCTTAAGTAGTGCTACCAGCAAACACACCCTCACAGGGCCGTAACCTAAGGCGCCGCATAAGGCACCCAATAAGGTACCCCAGAGGGCACATCATAAAGTGCACTGTCTGCCAAGGCACCCTAGAATGCCCCCTATGAGCCACCCCACAGGGCGCATCAAAGGGTGCCGCACAGGGCTCGTGAAAGGGTGCCTGATGAGGCAACATAAGGAGACAGCACTGTGAGGGCGATGTAGCTGGCAGCACCACTGCAAATAACAAAAGGAATATGCCTCATACAGCCCCACCGAGTAACCCCACTTTGGTCCCCAACCCATGACATCTGGCCTCATAGGCAGTGAAGTAACTAGTGGGCTATATCGCTAGTGTGACTAACCAATCCCTAATAATGATGTGGTCAACCTATGGAGTATAACTGTCAAATGGTCAAAAGTCCCACACCAGATCAACAGGTTCTCTACGTACAAACTAAGAATGCCTGTAAATCCAACAAACCAAGGTCTCAGCAAACAAGGGCATATGGCAAACACGATCAAGACCAAGGTCAAGATCATTACCAAAAACAACAAGCCCAAAAACATCACAGACCTTGTCAAACACTGATAGCTACTGGCAAAATCCAAGGAAACACTCAACATACTATGAATACGTGGAGACAGACTAGCCAGATGCCTGTTCCCCCAGCACCAACAAAGCCCTGTCTGGCAGATGAAGGACATCAGGTCACCACACAAACTGTCTGCTGTGGTGGCCAGGATTTGGGTTAACACACTCATACCCATGGTGCACTGCACATGCAGATCTGCAGTCCATAGATGAACACAAGATGGGGTATGCACCCCCATAGCACCTCGGCCTGGTAGAGGGAACTGACTGTGTGTCTCACTGGCACAGAGTACCTACAGACAGTAATCCAACAGGTTGCCCTATATGGTGCATGAAAAGGTTCCCAGCAAGGCATCCAGAGCTACAGCACAATGGTTAATACACCGACTAATGGCACAGGGGTCGTGAGTTCAAGACCCCTGTGGGTCTAATGAGTAAAGCTGGCGGAGACATCACCATATACCTTAAAGCAGTGCTGACAGAAGCAGGTATTTTGTTAACCCTAAGTAGTGCTGCCAGCAAACACACCCTCACGGGGCCGTAACCTAAGGCGCCGCATAAGGCATTGCAGAGGGCACATTATAAAGTGCACTGTCTGCCAAGGTACCACATAATGTCCCCTATAGGGGACCCCATAGGGTGCTTGGAAGGGTGACTCATAGGGCATGTTATAGGGCGCCTGAGGAGGCACCCTAAGGAGACAGCACCATCGCCAACACACATCTGAGCCATGCTGAAAGGTGACCTACCTGGTGCTGCCCGTGGACCCCAACCACCCTGCCTCCCACCCCATTGTTGTCACCCCAACCCCTGTCCCCCATACTGCCACCTGTCCAAACCAGACTGTTTGATGCGATGAGGAGGGTGGCAGCACGAAATGTCCCCACAGTGCCCACTCCCACCGTATGCACATCAGTTACCATCCCCAACACCCCACAGACACAGGTTGAAGCATGCAGAATCAACAGTGACCCTGCAACGTCCCCAGTGATGTGTCAATGTTCCACAACAATGCAAAGGTGATCCCCCCAGCTGCAAACAACGAAACACCCAGACATGTCATGTCAGCGACGGTGTGTCAGTTTTCCCAGTGACAGTCAACATAGCAGGCCAACAAGAAGGTTCAAAAAGGCCTGTGTCCAAATTGCAGAGGTCCATCTCCCAGTGGCAACAACACCCAGGGACAGTTCTACAGAGGTGCTGTGTCCAAACAAATGTGGCAGATGTGGCTCCAGATGAAGTGTGGTAGATGTGCCCTGTTTGCTGGCCGTGTCCTGTGTGGAAAGGGGTAGAAATAAGGTAAGCAAGGGCACACCCACACCCACCATCAGGTCAGAAAGGACACATTGACATCACAATATGTGCATCAGGAATGCTTAAACACCACAACATGACACGACCACAAAACATAGCATACTGCACATGGACCACAGCAGGAGATGGCCCTGCAGACCAGGACACAATCCCAACATGGTCATGTGAATGCCCATGTCACACAGGCACCCCAGAGGTCTACAGCATGTCCAGCAGTGGTGGTGCACAGAGATACCACAGAAATGCACGTTGCTACTAACAGGCCAAATGCAACATCTGCACGTGGCCAATGTCCCAGAGGAGGGAAGGTGAAACCTACCTGAAAGGTATAGCATTGGACTGATGGGGAAAGCCCGAGTCTGGCAAGGGCACAAGGGGCCACAGTAGAGGCTGCAGATGTCCATGAACTGCGTCCATCACCACAACCTCACGATCAGCTGTTAGTGGAGCATGGCCGAGGAAGGCTCTGCTGTGTGGAAACATAATGGTGGCGTGAAGTGTCCTGCCAGCAAACATGAGACACGTCAGGGAAAAATATATGACACATGCACACAATGTACAGAAGGGCAGAAGCAGAAGGGCATAGAGAGATGGATGAACATCACTGGACAGGTGGCAAGACACACATGTCCCAAAGACACAGAGACACACACCGTGAGACAAGGTAAGCTTGCCGCAAGCTGCAGTTGGCTGGACTGTGGACAAGCAGGGACAAGTGGAGACATGGGTGCACCGAGGCTGTCTAATGCAACAATGGCAGTGAGGTCTTTACGTGTTCCTAAGCATTGCAATGTCCTGTGTCCGGAGACACACACAGCCTGGTAACATGTGCACAGGTACAGTATGTACACCCCCAAGATGTGCACAGGCAATGGTCACGTGTGTCAAATGGAGCATATGGTGGATGGAGTGTGAGGCCAAAGACATGTGCAACACCAGAGGAGCAGTGGAGAGGGAAACACATATGTGTCATGTGGTGCTGCCACCACAGCACACCCAGCTGTATGTCCACCCATCCCAGTCACCTTCATGTTGCTGTGACATACACACAGTCCTTACATGCACCACAGCATTGGGCAGTATCGGCAGCTTATCCCTGGGAGGCAGGAACACAGCAGCCTATCCTGGGGAGCCGAAACACAAGAGACAAATAGAGACATGTCATTACAGTGCCGTGAAACACACATACCAGCTCACACATGGCGACCCATAAGCACATCCCCCCACATGCAGAACTTACAGGAGAAGAGCTCCTCGATCAGATGTTGCCTGGCCACCATCCCCTCACATGTGTCACCATGGCCATGTGCAGGAGGGCACACAGGATCCTCCCCGAGATCCTCATTAATATCGACTGGGACATTGTGCCTGAGAGCAATGTTGTGAAGGATGCAACAGGCCAGAATGATCTTTGCCACAGTCAGAGGTCCGTACTGTAAGGCACCGCCGGTCCTATCCAGACACCTGAAGCGACTCTTGAGAACGCCAAAGGTGCGCTCAATGACTGAGCGGCTGGAGGCATGGGCCTCATTGTACCGCATCTCTGCACCTGGCCGAGGGAGACGCACAGGGGTCAGCAACTAGGCATGACACCCATATCCTGCATTACCTGCAAACAGAAACGGCATAAAGTCACACGTGAGATGATGGACCTATGGAATCACTGATGTAGCAATGCCCAACTGGACAGCAGAGAAGCATGGACACACACATCTGACGTCACAGCATTGCACACGATGACAGTGCACCAGAGTCTGATGCTGGGAGTCCCAGAGCATACCCGGAGGGGCAGAGATGTGCAGTTGTGCAAGTCTGGGACCGTCATGATACATTGCACACAGGGCATAGGCCAACGGAACACATCCCCGGGGGGGCCAGGTGGGAGTGGCAATGGAGACACGCCAAAGTGAACAGTCATGCAGCATACATGTGTGATAGCAGGTTTGCCCACAGCTCAAGACACGTGTCATCCCCTACATGGCAAATGAGAGGAGGCCCCATACACACTGTACACCATGTGGATGGTTCTGTGCCCCCAATCCTCCCCCTCCCCCCCCGGATGGCACATGCACAAACCTGTGGCACATGGGGTGGGAAAGGGACACACCCCACAGGCAGACATATGTACAACTGCCTGTGCATTATGGCCTAGGCAAGGTGCAGGAGCCACATCCATGGAGGGGGACACACCATGCGTGTCCAGAGTGCCCCTGGACATGGGAGCTTGTTAAGTGAACAGCAGAGGCAGGGTACAGCCCACACCACATGTGTGCAGGGACACTCAGATGAGCAATAACACACACATGGTAGGCAGAGAGACGTGTGGCAGCGCACAGAGGTATGTGACCACATTCCAGGTGACAGGGTGTGATGTAGTGTCAGGCCCAGAATAGGCTACACCAGGAAATAACACCACAATGTCAGGCATGCAGAGGACACAGGTGACAATGGTGCCCCGCCAATCATATTCGGTAGGCGCATGTAAGATATGGGGAATACCTACCCAGCAGGACGTAGTCCTCATATTGTCCGGCCTCAAACTGGCCGAACAGTGCCGAGTTCTGCAGGATATAGGAGTCATGGGCTGACCCTGGGAACCGTGGAACCACATTCAGAATCCGCATACTTGCATCACAAACAACCTGCACATTCAGGGAATGGAAGTGTTTGTTGCTGCGGTACACAACCTCCCTGTCACGGGGTGGGACCAGGGCAACATGTGTGCAATCTATTGCTCCCATCACGTGTGGTATCCCTGCAATCCGCTGGAATGCCTGTCCCAGGGCCACCCAATGTTGTCTACTGTTGGGAATGGCAATGTAATTCCCAACCCGGCTGACCATGGCCCGCAGTACCTGGTGGAGGCAGCGAGAGAACGTTGGCCTACTCATCCCACCCACTGCGGCCACTGAGGATTGGAAACAGCCAGAGGCAAAGAAATGTAGGGCAGCCAGGAGCTTGGCCAATCCCGGTATAGCACATGACCGGGCAGTCAGGGGCTCGAGGTCAGGTCGGAGATCCTCATAGAGCTCCCTAATAGCCCCTGTGTCCAGCTGGTAGAGGGAGATTACCTGGTCCTCCCTGATGTCCTGGAGCATGGCCCTGGGCCTGTAGAGGCATTGCAGGTGGGGCCGTGCCTCAGCACACCTACGGCACCATTGTTCTCCCACACCCGCCTGTGGACCCCCCACAGCTGCAGGCCTGAGTTGCAGCAGGATAGCATCCATGCCCAGTGCTGCAGCCCCAGGAACATCATCTCCCTCCTCCGGAAAGCGCAGCCCAGCCAGCTCCAGCAATGCAAATACTGCACCACCTGCATTCATAGTCTGAGCCATGATAGACACAGGATGGAGGACAGGTGGTTGGGAAATAGGGTGCGGGGCGGGCACGGAAATCACAATAACGATACACACCTGGTCAGCCAGGAAGGTCCATCACAGCCAACACCCTGTACGCATCCACGTAGCGCGCGCGGGAGCGTGCGTTCCCCGCATTGCATCTGACAAAAGCCATCGACGTGTGTCCCTGTGACGCAGCAGGGTGTAAAGCTACTGCGAAGTACACCCCATTCCAAATATGGAAAACGCCAAGATGGTACAGGCACGCAAGACGCATTCCCATGCGCGTACATGCAGCATGCAACATAGTCTGACGTAATATGTACCACGGAAATTGCATCATCACCAAACACGCGTGTTAGCGCGCAGACAAAGAAAATAATATTACTATCTCATACAGCATTTGATTTACTAACCAGCAGAAAACAGGATCATGGTAGGAGGGCGCGTGTAGTGTGTACTGCCAGGGCTGATTTGGAGGAAAACTAGAATGCTGCAATCTGTGCACAGTAAGGCATGTAGGGTATGTAACCATGGCACGTCCATGCGTGCGCAGGGGGAACGCGCGTCGCTTGGTGCGTACGCAATGCGCATAGAGCCACACCCAAGATATACCTATAAGTATAGTGAGACAAAATGGCACACACCTCAGCACACACAGAACAGGTATGGAGTTCACGAACCAGGGACTTGAGGAGGCTGGAGTGGATCAAACAAGAAACATACCAGTGCCAAACCCTGATCGAGATGATGAGAGGCCAGGCCCATCTGTGGCACAGCAGCACCCAAGTGAGGAGGCCATCGGCACACTGGGGCAAAGGCGGTGCAGGACCCCAGTGCCAGAGGAGGTCCGGAAGAGGGCAGTGTGGTTCAGCCAGGAGGAGAATGATCTCCTCCTGGCAAGTGTACTTGAACACTACGACCTGCTCTTCGGACGCCTCAGCGCAACTACTATGATTGCCACATGCACCAGGGCATGGGCAGAGGTGCAGGCAGCGGTGGCAACTGCTGATGGCCCCCATCGTGACGTGGAAAGTCTACATAAACGCTACTGTGACATAAAGCGAAACATATGGAATGAGTTCGCCAGGGAGAGGCGAGGGGCACAGGGCACTGGAGGGGACCCAGCACAGGTGGCCACCTTAAGTGATCTTGAGCGGCGCCTGGCTGACCGACTGGGGCCTATGTACATCCATGGCCTGCCCCCTGCATTGGACACAGCGCACCCACGTGCCGGTAAGTGTGAGAGTGAGCTGCACCAGTGTGGGACAACACACGCACATGTGTAGGGGTGGACCAAGGGTGGGGTGGGGGTGGCATGACGTGGCTGTTTGGGAACCAGGGGGCGGCACAGGCATACGGGCAGCTGCTGGCCCATGACCCATGGGGGGGACATGTCCACGGTGGGCAGGGGGCGGCACAGCACAGTGGATGGGTGCAGGGGCAAGGAGGACAGGCCCACAGTACCAGCAGAGGCTGCCAATGTGTTGCAGGGGATATGGTGCAGGGTTGGCGGAGGCAGCAGGGCCACACGGGTAGTAACGTGGCCAACAGGACAGCACAATGCACCTGTGCCAACCATGGTCAGTGGTTGCAGGGCTGAAGGTGGTGATGGGGCTGCATGGGGTGTGTGGCAGCATGCAAGGGGGGGAGGGGGCCGTGGCACTTGCAGGGCACAGGGCCCACTGGCATGGATAAAGAAGGAACGTTGGGGGGGGCACAGGGGCCCTGGCCCAGACCCATGCAGCTCACCCACACACATGTGCCCTTAGGGGGGTGGGACGGGGGTAGACAGGCAGTCATGCCTCATCTTACCTATGTAACATTGTGGCCCACAGGTGACATTTGCTCCATTGACGCACCAGAGGAGGCACCAGAGGACAACGAGTCTGGGCTGTGCACCCTGATGGACCCTGTGCCAGAGGTGGGCCAGGTGGGAGCAGGTGGTCCATCCCCACCCCCGGAGGAGGACAGCAGGCAGGGCACACAGCCTGCAGGTGATGGCGCATCACCCACCAATGCAGCCACAGAGGAAGTGGCTGCTGAAGATGAACAGTGGACCAGGCAAGAGGCGCTGGCCGCAGTGTCTGAGGTAATCGTGCAGATGCAGGCGCACTCATCAGCGGCACAGAGGGATGCAGAGGGTGAGTGTCCAACTGTGTTTGGGTGGCAATGCCTCTGTACAGGTGGTGGATGGTTCCCTGTCTTACAATGCACTACCTGCTGTCCCCACAGGTATACGGCATGTGCTGTGAGCGGTGGTCAGGGAACAGCGCCGCCAACGCCATGCACAATGGCGCCTGCAGCACACAATGTCGGGGGTCCTGGTGGAGGTGCAGGACCTGGCTGCATCGGCACAGCGCATGGCTGCCAGCCTAGAGCTTCTTGCCGCACACAGAGGGCCGACGCCACCACCACCACCACCAGCAGCAGCAGCGGTGGCGGCAGGCACACCACCATCATCATGGGGTGGGAGGGGCCATGCAAGGCGTGGCAGGGGGAGGGGGAAATAAATTGCCACACAAGCGGCTGTAGCTGATGCCATGTGTCCTGTGTTGCTTTTGTGCAGCCCCTACACACAGAGCCCTCCTCCTGTCCACCCCACATCACCACCCTGTGCCACTAACGCAACCGGCCCATGTCCCCCCTTCCCCAGCTATGTCCACCATGGGTAGACATCAGACTGTGTACCGTGTCACGCTGGCACCCCTCGCCCCTGGCTAAGGGGGGTGTGGGTTACCATAGGGCCGCTCTGTGGTCTGTGTATCACCAGCCTCTCTCACCTATCGGTAGTCAGTGCATGGCGGTATGTGTGCATCTCACAGGGGACATGTAGTCAGGCTGCAAAGGGGCGAGGCACAGGACAGATATGTATGTAACACAATGGTGCATGATCACCACCTACAGGATAGGTCTCCGGGTTTCGGGGACACAGAGCATTCCCCAGAAACACACATATCTCAGAAATGAGTGTTTCTGGGGCCACCATAGTGCGGGATACAATGGTCCGTGGCAGCGGGGATGGCTTGTCTAGCCATCGCTCATGACTGCAGAGCCCCACACCAGCAACAGGTACCGGTAACCTACGAATACAATGCAGGGTGGCATTAAGCTCTGTTAGAGAGGCCACGTTCATACCCCAGTGCCCCTGCCCCTGCAGCAGGGGCTTGGCAGCCGCATCCCTGTCTCTAGCTGTGAATCTGTAGCCATGATGACTGTCCCCCAGCATCAGGTGGTGATAAGGGCCACCCAGCCTGGGCACTGTGGGTACTCCTCCCTGGTGCACCCCCTCACAGGACGGGCATGTCCCAGCCATGTTCCGCAGGCTCGGAAGCATCGCACAGGGCACAGTCCATGATAGTGCCCCCCACTATTAGGTGTGCCACAGCCTCCCCAAGCTGCATAGGCCCCAGGTCGTTGTCCCTCACACTGTCCCCAGCTATCAGCATCCCAGGTGAGCATGGTACCCTTCCTGTGTGCAGCTGCCAACCCTCCCGTGGACACGCTATGTCCCACTTAGCGGTCCCAGCTCCTGGGGGGCTCCGTGGCCCCACCCTGCTCTTTAGTGGACCAACCCCTCCAGCCTGTGGCTGTGGTATGGCCTGTGGCAGTCTGGCGTCCCGCTCCCCCTTCCCCTCGGCTGCTGCCGCTGCCCTCAGCCCGTTCCCTGCCCTGGCTCTCCCTGTCATATCCTGGCCCCGGCTGCCACCTCCGTGGCTCTTGCTATGGCCGCCACCCCCCCAGGTGGTGACAATAGGACTGCCCTCCCGCACCTGCATATGTGCAGCATGCCCTGCCCATGGGGCTCTGTGCGCTGTGCAACTCCCTTGTCCATCCAACACGGGGACTCTGTGGTGTTGGCCCGGTGGAGGCAATTGCCCTCCCGGGGGGGGGGGTATATGTCATCCCCACCCTGCTGCATGTACGAGGAGACCATGTACAAGGGTGACCCCCGTCACATGCCCCCCCTACCACTGATGTGCCCCCGTGCCACAACGTCCACTGCCCCGTGCATGCTGTCTGGCCTGTCCCCACGCCCAACCCTGGTAGCATACTGGTAGGGCACTGCTGGTACTATGTATACCCCCATGCCTGGGGTCTTGCACTGTGTGCCATGGGGGTGTCCCAACCCCGTAGGCCATTCCCCTGGGCCGCTATGACAATCCTGATGTACGTGTGCTGGGATAGGTGCACTGTGTGTTCTGCATGGGTATCCACATGGCACACTGCCACCACCCCAAGCCGAGACAAGCCGTTAACTGCACATGTCATAGCCTTCGGTTCAACAGGTGGCTCGGCCCACTCCCCCATTGCATCCCTGCTACCAACCTGCCATTATGGACCCCCTGCGACCCCTTGGTGTCTCCCCCCCCACAGGTTGCCACCACCTCCTGCCCCTCACACCACCCTGTACACACATGGCCACCCCATCCGCCCATGCCTCTCTGCCCCCCGATATGGCCCCCTGGTACCTGGTGAGCCCCGTAGGGTACATTCAGCAACCCACCTGTCGACAGTCACACCATCCACACTCTACTCCACCGCATCCACACACCCAGCACCCTGTGGCATCCCCAATACCTCCCTCCACCTACACTCCCCCCCTCCCCTCCACCTGATGGGCCAAACCCCCCTACCCCACACCCCTCCCATCCCACAATGGGTACCACTCCAAACCCCCGTTCACAACCCCCTTGCGTATCCCCCTACCTCGCCACCAACAGCTGGCCACCCCCTCCCTCCATTTTGCATACCCCCCAGGTCTCCTCATGTTGCACTATCTGTGCTCGGCCACCTGCACCCACATTACTGCTCACCCACAGATACCCTGAGCTCTCGAATACTGTCCCTCATGCTCAGTATGTCCGCACACGTCCATTTACATGACATGGCCTGTCTAGCCACTAACACACAATAGTTACGGGACAGAGCAACTCACCATGTTCCATTGCACCCCCCTCACCAGTTCCACATGGGCTGGGGCCACCTCCATCCGTATTCCTGTGGTTGCTCTATAGAACCGTCGAGCTCCCCCACAAGTGTTGCAGCTAATGGCACCCTCACACTATCTGCATAGGGTCACCCCTCTCCCCAAACCCCCTCCAACAGGTATCTGCTTGCTCCAGATAGATATGGTGCAGCCTAGCTGGGGTCCAGATCATCCTGATCCGGTATGTAGGGGGGCTCCCTACCCAAGCCGTTCCCCATGCAAGCCTCTTTCCCCCTACTGAGATGGGCTGCCACCGCTCCACCTCCCAGGGACACCCCCATTCCCTCTCCCACTGTTCATGCCATCATGCCGTACCCTCTGCCCCTACATTCGTCCATCAGTTACACATGCCCCGTTGTCCAGCCCTGTCGGCCCCTCTGTACCCCCTGCATTTGCAGGTAGTACCACAGCTGCATGTGCAAATGTGGACTGTTATCCCTCACCCCAAACACCCTTCGGAGTTCAGCATAGGGCCATACCCCAATATTGCATCCAACAACTGCCCCACCCTCACCCAGCCCTCCTTGCCCCAACGTTGTGCCCCCCCACCACCCCGTGGTAAAGGCGACCGTGTACTGTACTTTTGTGTCCCGGGGCAGGCACCTCCCTTGCAGTTCTTAACCCTTCCATCCACCCACATCTGCACGGTTAGCCTCCATTACGGGTTCACAGCCCCCTACCCTACCCTTCCCCCCACACCCCCTGCCACTGCCTCTGCACACACTCCCCATGCTGGCCCCATTGTGGGGTCCTCCCTCTTTCTATCCGCACAAACAATGCCCTATGCTGTTTGGCGTCGTAATGGTTGTCCAAATTGGGGGCTCCAAGCCCCCCTCCCTCCTGCAGTCGACGCATGGCATGCCTATCTACCCATGTCCTCCTGCCCACCCAATTACCCCAATTATCGGATCATGCAGCCCCCTAAGGCACCTCAGCATGACGTTGGGCGGTAGGGCCATAGGGACAACCAACCCTGTGGTAGCACAGACATCCGTATTGTAGCTACTCCCCCCATCTACATCAGGGGGAACCCCCTCCATCTTCCTACGTCCCTCCCTATCAGCACCATCAGAGGCTTATATTTCCACACCTGTGCACAGTCTGGAGCTTCTCCAAACGGTATACACACATACCATGATCCTGCACGTACCCATTGTACTGGCCATGTGCCCCCCCCACCTCGCCTCTGATCCCATATCCATATTTGCCCTCAATATGTCTGACTTATGTACGTTCGTCAGGTGGCCCGATCCCACACCATACTGCCCTACTGCCTTTAGCAGATTTTGCAGGCTAACCAAAGGGGGTCCCAATGTATGGCTAACATCATCCGCACAATGTACTACACTACTAAGCTGTTCCTGCAGCTCAGTTCCACCAATATCTACTTGCCCTCTGACGTAGGCTGCCAATGGCCCAATGGCCTATGGATACAATAGGGGCGGCAGAGAGCAACCCTGCCCTGTTCCTCTGCACAGCCCAATGCTCTCAGGGAATCCCCCCTTACCCGTATTTGCACCCGTGGACAGGCATACAGCGCCCTCGCCTACCATAGGAATGTCTCTCCCACCCTTACCCTGACTAGCACCTGCAACATAACTCTCTCATCGGTCACCAGCATCCCCAATTGTTCCGCAACACCCTCCATGAGCTTACTCAGACTACACCTCGCCACATACCCCTCCCCCATCATCCCTTCCCCTCGCAAATCCACACTGTGGATTGTTGTAGGATACGCTACTGAGGCCTACCTACTGCCCTATCCTGTGTACACCATTGTCCCCTCTGTGTTGCACACACCTCCTATTGTAGATAGCTGCTGTCGCGCTGTCATCCTGCAGGCCATTGCCCCCCTGCTTGGTTTCCCCCCACCATTCCACCCCTGCAGCACTGTAGTCAGGGCACAATGGTGTCTCCGCTGCCCTTACCTGATTACATTGCAGTCTCACCTTTCACTCGTGCAACAATGACACATAGCAATGAGAGACATCTGGCCACCGTAGGAACGTTCAAACTATGTACAACTTTATTTGCATTGACAACATTTGTGGGGCCCAGTCATCCCTGTCGTTGGTGGTTGTGGCAGGCCATGGTACGGGCCATCACAGGGCGGGTGTGCCATGTGTATCCCCACACTACACACCCCAGGGACCCCTGTCACATGGTGGCTGGTCAGGTGCACCACCAGCAAAGCGCTCCTGCAGCACACACAGCCGGTCAGCCACCACGGTCAGGGTTGCCAGGACCTGCCCCATGATGAGGGCGTGCTGCCTCTGGGTGTGTGCCTGGGCATGCACAGCCACAGTCAGGCTCAGCCCGCACATGCAGCCGCACAGACACACATCTCCCCTTGTCTGTGTGGCTGCATGTACGGTGCACCTGTCAACAGCCATGTGTGGCAGGCACACATCCAGGAGGTGTGCATCTGGGTCATCATGGGGTAGGTAGCTGGTGCCCCCGTTGCCCTGTGGTGGCCTGTGCCGATGGGGACCTGCCTCAGCTGCCACCCCCATCTCTGCCCCCAACCCATCCCCTACCCCACCCCCGGACCCAACCTGCTCCCCCCTACCCCACCCACCTGGTCCCCCTCTGGCCCTTGGCTCCCAAACGCAGGTACCCCCTCCTCCCCCTCCATCCCCATCTGCCCCTTCCCCCTGCCCCTCCACCTCCTCCCCCACCTCCCCCACTCCCACCTCCCCCTCCTCCCCTGTTCCCACTACACCCTCCACCTCTATCGCTCCCACTACACCCTCCACCTCCATCTCCCCTGCTCCCACCTCCCCCTCCTCCTCCCCCTCATTGTGGGCTGCAGCACCCTCCTGGTCGTCCCCCCCGCCGTAGTCGTCCGGCATGTGCTCCGGGGCATGGACCTCCTCCTGGCCTCCGTCACCGCCTTCATCCTCTGTCCCCACTGTGGCATCCTGCGCCTCCGGCACCGCTGGCTCCACGGCAGCATGTGCATCCGCTGTGGGAGAGGGGAACACATATCATCTCCATGGTCACACATAAGCCACGGCACTCACATGCGTCCTGTGGATCTGACAGCCATTGCCCCACAGGGCCATGTCACATCACTCACCATCCCGTTGGGCCATCCTCTCCCACTGGACACGCACTACGAAGCGCGGGAACCTCGCCCTGAGCTCACGTGCCTTCTTCCTGAGATCCTCCACCTGTAGGGTTGATAGCAGACATTGACATTAGTGGACAGGAACCCTTTAGTGGCCCACGACGCAACTCAGATATCTCTCTGTGTGTCACAGGTGCCTGCCCCTATTGTCTGGTTCAGTCATGACCCATGCATTTGACAGGGCCTCCCCCATGTGTGCACCATGCCAGGGCATGTCTGCCTTGGACCCTATGTGCCCTGTGTGTGGGCCCATGCGACCAGACAAAGCGCACCTCTGTGGGCCATCCCCACACATCTGCCAGTGTCCATCAGCCAATGACGGCCATATAGTTGAGCCCTGTGAACACAAACAGGGGCTGTCACCATAGGGATAGGGCTCTGAGCTGAGGCCTGCTGCATCCTGGGGATATAGTTGGGCCCTGTGAACACAAACAGGGGCAGTCAGCAATGCACCAGGATGGGGGATAGGGCTCTGAGTTGAGGCCTGCTGCATCCTGGGGATATAGTTGGGCCCTGTGAACACAAACAGGGGCTGTCACCATAGCACCAGGATGGGGGATAGGGCTCTGAGTTGAGGCCTGCTGCATCCTGGGGATATAGTTGAGCCCTGTGAACCCAAACAGGGGCTGTCACCATAGCACCAGGATGGGGGATAGGGCTCTGAGCTGAGGCCTGCTGCATCCTGGGGATATAGTTGAACCCTGTGAACACAAACAGGGGCAGACACCATAGCACCAGGATGGGGGATAGGGCTCTGAGCTGAGGCCTGCTGCATCCTGGGGATATGGTTGAGCCTTGTGATCACAAGCATGGCCAGGGAAATATCCCTGTGTGTCTCTTGGCCTCTGGAATGGACCTGTGGTGTTGTGTGGATAGGGCACATCACTGAGCGTGCAACAGCTCCATATACCATTACAATGTACTGGGTACTCCATCTCTGTGGTGGTAAGGGCTACCCCCTGGAGGCAGGGGGGTTCTAATTTAAGGGGGGGGGGGTTGCTGTTAGTCCCAGCAACACACACCAACGCATGACATTCCCTGGGAGTGTGTGGCTGATATGTGGTTTAACAGGTGTTCTCCTTCACATCCTCGTTTGGGTTGCCTGTCCCCATGCACTTACCTCACGTGGGTAATCAGAACCTCTATTATATCTCCTGGTGAGGCGCTCCCAGGCCCTCCTCACTCTGGCCATATTCTGCCTCCGGGATGAGCCTGGGAAGAGGCGATCCTGGCGGAGGCAGAATAACTGTCAGGAGGTACAGATCAGCCATGGTGAAGGCAGGCTTTCTGGACATTGCAGCCATCTCCTCCAGAAATGTTGTTACATCCTGGGGCTATAGTTTGTTTCTTGTAATCACAAACAGGGCCAGATACCATAGCACCAGGATGGGGGATGGACCCCTCTTTTGGGGCCTGCAGCATCCTGGGGCTATAGTTAGGCCTGGTAATCACAAACAGGGCCAGATACCATAGCGCCAGGACGGGGGATGGACCCCTCTTTTGGGGCCTGCAGCATCCTGGGGCTATGGTTTGTTTCTTGTAATCACAAACAGGGCCTGATTCCATAGCACCAGGACGGGTGATGGACCCCTCTTTTGGGGCCTGCAGCATCCTGGGATGTATTTTGGCCTTGTGATAGCTGACAAGGGCAAGTGACAGACCCCTGTGTGTCTCTTGACCTTAGTGGTGGGCCTGTGGTTTTCTGTGGATAGGGCACATCACTGAGGCTGCAACAGCGCCACATACCATACCAATGTGGTCTTTAGTTCACCTCTGCCATGGTTGCAGCTACCCCCTGGGGGCTGGGGGGTTCTGATTTTGGATGTGTGGCAGACTTAACTACCAGCTGGACGCGGCAACACCTGACATTCTCTGGCAGTGCATAGTTTCTTGGTGCTTTGGTTACAGGGTGTTCTTCCCCACATCCTCAGTTGGGGTTCCTGTCCCCATGCACTTACCTCACGTGGGTAATCAGAGTTCCTGTTATACCTATTTGTAAGGCGCTCCCAGGCCCTCCTGACCCTTGACAGGTTCTGCCTCCTGGATAAGCCAGGAAAGAGGCGCTGCTGGCGGAGGCAGAACAGCTCTGTGAGCATGTAGAGCTCTCTATGGGTGAACGCAGGCTTCCTGGACATGGCAGCCATCTGCTCAGAATGTATCTCTGGTGCGTAGCCACGTGCGTTGTTGAGGGCGTAGCCACGTGCGTTGGTACGTGCGTTGGTGCGGGCGTAACAGCGTGCATGGATATGTGCGTTGGTGTGGGCGTAAGTGTGCGTGGATACGTGCGTTGGTGCGGGCGTAACAGCGTGCGTGGATTGTGATGGCCTTTTTAGTACTGCTGCTACATATCCGAGTTAAAGGTTTTAGGACTCTGCTTATTGCAGAGTCTGCATCATGTTTTATAACACCTTCTGCTTCACACATCTCACATTAGGATACATTCACATTCCTTTGGCTAGAGATGTCCTTGACGTGGAGATGTATCTCACATTTCTAATGTCCCTTTTGTTTAGATGAATTGAGGAGGGTGTGTGGAGACAAAGGCACAGAGAGAGTCCCTGATTGGATAAATGTAGGGGTGGCATTGGGACCAATGGAGAGCTTGTGTGTATTTGACTGTTTGGAAATGTATAGCATGAATTTGCTCCTGTTCAAGCATGCTCATTCACCTTTGGACCCGTTCCTCTCTGGGTTTTTGGCAGAAAACATAGGCTTGGATTCTGTACTTTACCTCTGGTATTATTTGGTTGTAGACACCACTGCTCCAGATGGAAATGCACCTGACAGCCCTGCCACGTATCACTACAGTGGGTTCAAACCCATAATCTCTGGCTCCACAGTCAGTGCATTTGCCAGTGGACTACATCTCTGTAGCTCCTTCTACATGCCTGGCTGGCTACAGAGGGACTTCAGTTCACCACACAGTCCATCTGCAGTGGTTCACAGGGTTGGATTGGAGCAGTCACACCCATGATGCTCTGCACATGCAAATCAGCTGTGTACAGATGGTCATATGTTGAGGTGTGCCCCCCCGTCACCTAGGACTGACCATGTGCAGCCCCACAGCACCTCGGCATGGTAGGGGGAACAGACCGTGTGTGGCACTGCCACAGAGTAGCCACAGACAGTCACATTGTGCGGGTACTGTGGCCACCCTGAGGTTGAGGTGGGGCGCCCAGCACCAGGTCCACAGCACCTTTCATGGCTGAAATACGCCATGCTGCAGGTCCCCATCAGTGTGTTGTAGGTAGTTCCGTTAGACACACCTAGGATACATCTGTGTCCTGCTGTATGTCTCGGGAGGGGAGGGAGGAGGGAGGAGGGGGAGGGAGAGGGAGAGGGAGAGGGAGGGGGGGGAGGGAGAGGGAGAGGGAGAGGGAGGGGGGGGGAGGGAGAGGGAGAGGGAGGGGGGGGAGGGAGAGGGAGGGGGGGGAGGGGGAGGGAGAGGGAGAGGGAGGGGGGGGAGGGGGAGGGAGAGGGAGAGGGAGAGGGAGAGGGAGGGGGGGGGGGAGGGGGGA
Source organism: Ichthyophis bannanicus (assembly GCA_033557465.1). NCBI lineage: Eukaryota > Metazoa > Chordata > Amphibia > Gymnophiona > Ichthyophiidae > Ichthyophis > Ichthyophis bannanicus. The sequence goes on from CM066037.1 coordinate 215,774,261, forward strand.
GGGGGGGGGGGGGGGGGGGGGGGGGAGGGGGAGGGAGAGGGAGGGGGGGGGGAGGGGGAGAGGGGAGGGAGAGGGAGAGGGGGGGGAGGGGGAGAGGGAGGGGGGGGGGAGGGGGAGAGGGGGGGGAGAGGGAGAGGGGGGGGAGGGGGAGAGGGAGGGGGGGGAGGGGGAGAGGGGAGGGAGAGGGAGAGGGGGGGGGAGGGGGAGAGGGGAGGGAGAGGGAGGGGAGGGAGAGGGAGGGGGGAGGGAGAGGAGGGGGAGAGGGAGGGAGGGAGAGGGAGAGGGAGGGGGAGAGGGGAGGGAGAGGGAGGGGGGGAGAGGGGAGGGGAGGGAGAGGGAGGGGGAGAGGGGAGGGAGAGGGAGGGGGGGAGGGAGAGGGAGGGGGAGAGGGGAGGGAGAGGGAGGGGGAGAGGGAGGAGAAGGGGAGGGGAGGGGGGGGAGGGAGGGGGGAGGGAGAGGGAGGGGGGGGAGGGAGAGGGAGGGGGGGGAGGGGGGGGAGGGAGGGGGGAGGGAGAGGGAGGAGGAGGGGGGGAGGGAGGGAGGAGAGGGAGGAGGGGAGGGAGGAGGGGAGGGAGGGGGGGGGGAGGGGGGGGGGAGGGGGAGGGGGGAGAGGGGAGGGAGGAGGGGGGAGGGAGGGGGGAGGGAGAGGGAGGGAGGGGGAGGGAGGAGGGAGAGGGGAGGAGGGAGGGAGGGGGAGGGGGAGGGGGAGGGAGGGAGAGGGGAGGGGGGGAGGGGAGGGAGGGGGGGAGAGGGAGGGAGGGAGGGGGGAGAGGGGAGGGGAGGGAGGGAGGGGAGAGGGAGGGGGGGAGAGGGGAGGGAGGGAGAGGGGGGGAGAGGGGAGGGAGGGAGAGGGGAGGGAGGGAGGGGGGAGGGGAGGGGGGGGGAGGGCGGGAGGGGGGGAGGGGAGGGAGGGGAGGGGGGGAGAGGGGGGAAGGGGAGGGGGGGAGGGGGGGAAGGGGAGGGGGGGGGGAAGGGGAGGGGGGGGAGGGAGGGGAGGGAGGGGGAGAGGGGAGGGGAGGGGAGGGGAGGGGGGGAGGGGGGGGAGGGGAGGGAGGGGAGGGGAGGGAGGGGGAGAGGGGAGGGGAGGGGGGGAGGGGAGGGGGGGGAGGGGGGGAGGGGGGGAGGGAGGGGGAGAGGGGAGGGGAGGGGAGGGGGGGAGGGGAGGGGGGGAGGGGGGGAGGGGGGGAGGGGAGGGGGGGAGGGGGGAGGGGGGGGGGGGGAGGGGGGGGGGGGGAGGGGGAGGAGGGGAGGGGAGGGGGGAGGGGAGGGGAGGGAGGAGGGGAGGGGGGGCCATCTGTTGCAGTACATGGCACCCACCTACACAGGGCTAGGCCACGGTCTGCTCTGGGCAGCTGACACTGCCCCCTCCACCACCAGTATCCCTCAGCCACCATGCTGACATGCCCTTCTGCTGGTGGTGCTGGTGGTGTGCAGTCTCAGGCCATCCCGTGTGCAGGTAGACGGCTGCCTATGGTGCGGGTTCTGGGGTAGGGGTGCCTGCATAGATGTCCATGCTTCCCCCAGCCCCGCTTGCCAATGTTCCGTGCCCTTGGGGGTGGCTGTTGGGTACTATCCCCTGTGACACTGTGGGAAACACACTCGTGCCCATGTTGGTCTTCAGCAGTTGCTGTCTGGCTGCTCTGCTGTTTCAGCATTCATATGGCCCACCTGGGCATCACCCTAGTCCGCACTGTGCCCCAGCTCCACCACAGCATGTGCCGCCTGCGGCCCACTGTATCCCCTTCTCCGGCTTCTGTCCAGTTGCCGTTCCGACATGCCTGCCCTGATGTTGCGGGACATGTGCATGCCATAGGAACCCTGTCCGATGGTGGGGAAAACCCTGAGCAGTGCTATTTCACTGTGGGCTCTTTCACCTTGTATGGGGCCGGAGTATAGACCCTTCCACAATTTATATCTTTTCTGTGGAGCTTACTCGGAGGGGGGAGGGGTTGATGTTTCTCATTGATACCACTATTGGCCAGCTTGGTTATGGTTTTTTTTCCAGTTTGTTGGGGTCATTTTCAGTGTTTCTGTGCCCTTTTGTTCTGTGCACATGTATCACACTTATCACTTTTTTTAGGTTTCTCTGCCTGGGCTGTACATTGCTGACACTGAAATGGTTTCTCTCCCCTGTAATGTGCATTTAACGGCAGGTTTTCATTCGCGTTGGAATTGAGCTCTTCAGATCAGCACATTAGTGTGAAGGGAGCCTCTCCCCGCCCACTCTCTGCCCATTGACCCCTTTTATCCGCCCTCTCTCCACCTTCTGCGGTGTTTTACCGCGCCGCGGGCATTTACGATCGTTAACTACGGTTAACACGCGTTATGTAACGTTAACGATCGTAAGTGCATTATTACGCACGTTATGACGCGCTAACGATCGTTAACGTTACATAATGCGCGTTATTCACGATTACCGCAGTTTAGTAAACATACCCCTAAGTTAACCCCAGCTTATACCATTTATGTATCAAGATGTCCACAATGTAGCGGTCATTTAGAAAAACCAGAGTTAAACAATAATTTGGAGAAAAGCACACATACAACCGTTGGACAAATGGAACGATTTGAGGTAAAAAGCCGATGCTTAAAAATGAAGAAACCAAATGTTTTTTTTTATAAAAAAAGGGACAATGTATCAATGAAATTCGTTACTGTAAAAGTGATACTGTTACTTATCACTGAAATGCTCCCGGATATCTAAAGTAACTGAACCGGAGAAATGTGTACCTTTGTTATTCACACCTTTGTAGCGCATATAGTTAGAAAAAAGTTAACAGCATTATCTGATGAAGATACTAACCTCAAAGAGTGTAGGTAAAGATCCCAGTCTTATGACAAATGTAACCAAAGTAAGAAGCCTGTCGAAAAAACGGAGACCTTTATATAGACGCTCAATTGTGCGCCAAATTGAAAGTGAAACCTTTTGTGGGTGGAGTTATAGTGCCGCGCTGCCTCAATGCAATCTATAAATCTGGCTCAAAGGCATAGTTGCCTGTAAGTGCTACGTATACTGTCATCTAGAGTAATTTAGAACAAATATATATCTAAATTTCTTGACTGCACGACATGTAAAAGGGTGTCTTGATATGCAGAACATGTAAAAAATATATATAGCACACGATGCTGTCATCCAACTCGTGACTCCCTTAAAAATAAAGGATGATTTTGACCCGTCAATAATTTAGTATCCGTATACTAGAACAAAAATTGTAACTGAAACTCTTAAATACTAGACACGTAAAAAAGCTGAATACACAAAACATATGAAAAAATATATATGAAAAAATATGTGCAGATTACTGTGCTGCCATCCAACTCGTGACTACTTAGAAACTAAAGAATAGTTTTGAGCCACGTAAAAGACCTTCTTCACCTACAAAATAATTTGAATCAATACGATGTTGTCCATGTTTGAAACAACCTTGTGTGCTATACCCTTCTGAACGTAAGGGATTCATGATATCCTATTGATGTAATAACATGGATGATGCCAATTATTCAGCCTAATGTGTTCTAATTTAAAAGTTCTGTAAACGAGCGGATGCATGCCAAAGTAAAATTAAAGGTTGACGTTTGGGGGCAAGATTATGGATCCATATTGCAATCAGGAAGACGAGAATAGAATATCGGGAGCAAAATGATGGTCTTGTGCTGAAAGCTGACCTGCAAATATGTAAAAAAAAAATATATGTAAAAAATATATAAAAGGTCTCTCAAAGTAGCAATCTTGTAGAAAAATGGAGTATTGTTATATAATTATTCAAATATGTCCCAAAATATAAATACACGCAAGGTAAGCACTCATATTCAAATGAGGACAAAACTAAACTAAAAGATTGTAGAAAAACCCATCATTCTATAAAAATAGACTGTAGAAAAACCCATAATTCTATAAAACTGTAGAAAAACCCAGACCCACCATATGTCCAATAATAAACGGTATTCAACTTATAATCTTCCCCGTCCCTTTTAAATTTTTTAATCTTCTTATCTTTTATGGCTTGTCTATATTCCACTGTGTTCTTATCAAAACCCTTTTTTAGGGAATCAAATTGAATATCTTGTCTTTTAAGAGTGTCCATCTTGGACTCTATCTGGGCTTTTAAGGCCTCTGCCCTAAAAAAGAAAAACAAAGGAGCATGTGGGAATTGAACTGCAGGTCTGGTGTGTCCAAAGACAGCAATGCAATCATTGTGCTAATCTGCACACCAGCAACCATGGGAAGAATGACAAATAAAGGGAATGTTTCTCTCTGCAAGTTAAGTAACAACAGGTTTATACATTCATATCATTACTGTAGAATGTGTCTCTATGTACACTATAGATATGCAAAGATGCAGATGATCACATTCCCCATTCAGGGTCACATCTTCCAAGTCACCCCACTGGATGGCCCATGCATCAGCTGGGGTCACATTACAGGCAGTTTAGCACTAGTGTAAAGACCATGAGAGAAATCTATATTAGCATTAAGAGTAACCGGGTAGCCGGACCCGCGCCCACCACTGAGTCCAGGCCCCCCACCTCCTCCTACCAACTCTTTCCCCTTATCCCCACAAAAACAACTACAGCCATTATATGGTAACAACTGGTCGCAGCTTTATTCCAAAACAACATCATGAACATAAACAGTAATACTGGTCAAAACAACCCCCCCCCCCAGCAGAGCCACGTGTCACCAGCCGTGCAATTAGCAAAGCAACCGCAACCTCCGCTCAAGCCACCCCTATCCAACTTCGCCATATTAATAGAAAAAGTCTTCCAGGGGTTGTCCGGGTCGAGGGCACCCCGCCCTCGCCCCAAGTTGCCTAAGGCTCCGGACTCCAGAAACCTCTGGGATCCCGCCCTCCGACATCCCCCCCCGCTGCGACACCCCAAGTAACCGCCTACCCACCCAAAGCAAAAGGGTGGGAGGGTGGGCTGCTCACGCTCAAGGCCCACGCCGCATGTGCTCGGCTTCGGCAATCCAAGCCGTAGCACATGCTGCACTAAACCCTGATTGGCTCCGCCACTTCACTAATCAGCGGAGCCAATCAGTTTGAACCACGCGCGCAGCGTCCCCGCTGATGCGCCGTCACCCCCCCCACCACACTGCTGCCGAAAGCCACGTGCAGGGTACTGCGCCGGGCCGGGCACCCGGTTACGTGCGGGCGCCGGGACCCTGCCCGCGCCCTTTCACGGACCTGGGTACATTATTAATTGGGTATCCTGCACCTCTCTGGACTCTATAATGTATTGACTGTATAATGTGTTAAATAGTAGGAATCCCGGGAAGTGAACCTTGCTCTGTCATGTTCAAAGACACTGCTGCCACCATTATGCTGAACATGCATGCCATCTACAATTGCAAGGTGTGCTAATAAAGGAAATATATGTATCTTTCAGAATTTGGAAAAGAACCACATAAATGTAGATGACTCCTGTAGGATGTGGCTGCATGTTCAGTATATATGTGATGGCAGCACACAGTGGGCTACTCTCACAGGGTCTAATCTCTGCCCTGTGTCAGCCATGCAACAGCTGTGGACCTCTTACCAATACTGTCTAATGGGTCACAGCGGAAGCTGCCTCTCTGATAGGAGTGATTAGAGTGTGCATCAAATACAACACAATGAACAGGACCAACGGTGCACGGAGATGTGCAGAAAGATCATCCTTTTGAACCGCATGTCCTCCAACACATAAGAATGTTTTTATTGGGGAAAACAAAAAGGGAGCATGTGGGAACTGAACTGCAGGTCTGGGGGTGTCCAAAGAGAGTGATTTAACCATTGTGCCAAACCTGCATACCAGTATCCATGAGAAGAAAGACAAATAAACGGAATGTATCTCTTGCTCTGCAAGCAATGTAACAACAGGTTTGTACAATCTCATCATTCCTGTAGGATGTGCCTCTATGTGCACTAAGAAAGGGAAGCTGGCCAGTACAGCCTTCCGCAGTTGGGGTCCCATCTCCAAAGTCTAACCACTGTGTGGGCCATGCATCTGCTGGGGTCACAGTAAGCACAGTTTGGAACAAGTGTAATGGGCATCCTTGAAATATTTCTGAGTATTAAGAGGGATATGGCTACATCATGTCATGTGGACCCTGCACCTGTGTGTTGACAACCGAAATGTTGTTAACTGCCAAGTGCATCAAACACATCCTGATACCAACAATGTAGCATATGGTCATGGTATGGAATTATGTACCATTTCTCAAAGGCAATACCTGAGTCAGCACCTTTCAGACGTCACACCGCAGCCATTTACACAGATAACTATAGATTGTACCTTTGTAAATAACTTTTAAAACATGCACTATGACCCATAATGTAAAGATAAAGGTTCTGATGAGCCATGCATATGTCGCAGGGGTAGAAAATATGTGTTCACAACTGCACCCTTAAGTCAATAAAGCAGCTTTGGAATGTCCCAATATGGCACCACATCCATGCTGTTTTGATTTAATCCAATGTATATGGAATACACACTCTAAGCAATGTCTGAGAATCCTGATATGCACATAATTAAATGGCCTTTGATAGGTGTGTGACACATTGTCATGAGATGCAGAGGATGAAGCACACATGTGACTCTGTTGGCTGCATAGAATACAAATAAAACATATTTATTTCCAAAAATTATGTGTACATAGTTTGTGTAATGGCTAAAGAAGACATATGGTATAGTAATTTTTAATAAATTCACACAATGAGTGGTTACAGAGTCGCAACATATTCATACACGCACATTTGCAAAATGTGAATACACAGACAACACAGTGAGACCCTGTATGCAAAGGATCACTCATGGATATGGGTAATGAAATGATCCAGGTTGTTGTGGTACACTTTATGGGGATGTGTCACAGCCGGTCCCCCTGAAATTCACAGCTCAAAGGTATGTAGCAAATCACATAACCTATACACAATGTTCCTCTGCAGCTACACACCCAATATTATGTTTGTTTTGTCCAAAACCATTTGTGCTCAGTGATACAGTCATCAAACTAACCAAAATTTCACTGCAATAGTACCATTCAAATGCTTTTTCTTTTTGTCGGAGCTAAGCCGTGGGAGGGATATGATGTTTAACTTATCCCCCAACCAGACTGCTAGCTACTTTTTATCTTTTTTGGTCCTGTAATGTGTAGACCTTGCCTTATAGATAAAAATTCTTCTTAGTACTTGGCAGTCATGGCAGTGACATGGTAATACAGGCAAACGTTTAATGACTGCAGTTGTCAATGCAAGGAGTTTCTGATTCCCTGGCTGTATTGGTGTGTGGAGGAAAACACATATCTCCAAGTCCTGTCATGCAGCAAGGGATGTCTGCCCATAGCCCTGAGGTTTGGTAAGTTAGTGTGAGAGCCAGGAAATGGCAAGGTGCAGCTCCTATCATGTGTCACACTGTATTGCCCTGTCCTTGTATCCCTTCAGGATGGCCTGGTCCAGCACTTTGATATCAATGTCCTGCCTTGCCATGGGCTCTCAACATATGCATCATGACTGTTGGACTCCCAATCTCTGGCAGCACCATCCTAGATGAAAGCTGATATTTCCATTTGAATATCCTGTGCCTTTGTATTGAGACTCTTCATCTAAAAGGAAGCATTAAATGGCATTGTGTTTATCCACCACAAATAAATCAGCACATGTACAGATAGCATAGCTACATTCAGTTGCAACTCACATCATCAGTGACATATTTCTGAACTATCTATGGTACATCTTCTTGCTGCAATTGTTCTTTATAGGTATACCTGCAACGACTGGCTATGCACCTTCTGTCGTACCATGGCCACCATGTGCACATCCAGAACCACCTTAGTGACAAACATTGCCACACAACCATCAACAATAGCAAGCCAAGGTAGACCACACCAGCTGCACAGCACTGGTCTCCTTCACCCATGCACATACCCATTGCAGTCAAGCTGCTGGGAAATACACAATGCATGGGTTGAGAAAGACACAGCAAACTATGGCATGCACGTCAGTGTTTGGCGCTCTCCATACACAGGATGCGACCACAACCTGACAGTATATAAGAACTATGAGTATACCTAGGTGAAGTCTTGTCACCTCCTCATTATAGTGAGAATGTCCTCTCTCCAGGAAATGCTGTCACCACACAGGGCATTGCAATGCCAGATGTACATAATATTCTCTCTTCCAAGGTGGGTAGTGCCCACCCAGAACAATGCAGGCCAATAGTCTCTGTATCTGGCCATACCTACAATCCTCAGCTATACATTATGCAGATAAGCATGTGAAGCCTGGGTACAGTCTAGGAAATGGCTGATACTGTGAAAAGCAAACAGACATCTGACAATTTTGAGACTGACACAATATATACACCATCTTCAACACACTCTGTATATGTGCTGCTGGTTGTCTAACCTTGTCCACAACATTGCTCTCTGCACCAGCCTAAACATTGCTGAGGTCTGCTCATTGTGTAAGTGTTAATGTTCTGGCATCACATTACAGTGCTCCAGTAGCATGCCTCACCAATCAACTGAGGATAGCGAAGACTGCCAGTGCGGCTGATGAGTGCTTGTCCCATGCTGGCACCTGCCATTGGGGCATGCACAAGATGGCATTATAGCTGCCCCAAAAAAAGACACAGATACATAAAAAAGATTGATATTCAGGGGGGACTTGAACATGCAGCGCACAAATCAGATACACACAGACAAAGTGCAAGGAGCCACATGGAGAACAAATTAGTACAGCCTTCTCTCGGGAATGCTAAGAGTCTCTTCAGGTCAACCTTGCCACACTTTACAATTTAGATGGCATACAGGCCTCTGGCATACCCCTGATTAGTGTAGGAGCATGCTCCTATCACTGCAGACCATGTCTGCAAAAGAAATCCATACACCCAGTGCATGCACCGAGTTTGATGGACACACCTGTAATGTATCTCCAAACAAGTGCATACACATGTATGTAGACTGAAACCAAGCAGATCATAGTAACTGCCATGGGGAATGCGCCTCACTGAGACACAGGTTGTCAGCATAGGCAGGAGGAATGTCTGTGCCATGCATGTGTGCTCATCAAGGTTAAAGAGAAATAAAACACCCTATGATATGCCACAAAACATGTTCAGGACTGAAGCACACTGCATGTATGCCAAATCACTACTGTAGTCTCCAGTGGTGCTATGTGTCAGTACTTTTCATACCCAATCCCCCTGTGTAAAATGTTGCCCAGACACACATTTGCACACCACAACACATCAAACACAACATATAACATATGGTCAACCACACCTACTCTTGCCAACATGCAGAACCTCCCTTGTCCCCCTCTGCTATTAAACCATGATGGCATTTGTCAGGAATTGTGATACACTCAAGAGAATTAACCCCAGTGGACCTGTTGTGACCTGTGCCTGTGCCCCTGTAGGTATCTGCAAGATTATTGCTGACCCTGTCATCACCTTCATATCCAAGACCTCTTCCCGACATCCACATATTCCCCTGTCTTTGTGGTTGGAGCTGTGCTAATATTAGATGTAGTGCGCAATACAGCACACACACAGGTACACAGCATATGTGGCACATCTATGAATATGTCCCACATGCTGTGTGGAGTACTACATCAGCATTGTATACCTCTACACCATTATACACTTTGGAGGATGGTGATGTGTAGGTTTGCATGTACGTATGCGGCAGGTGACTAGATGTGCCCTGAACATATTTATCCGTGGAAAGGTTCCATGTTCTCTCCCTTGCTGTAGATGTATGGCTATCACCATGTGAATGGCATGATAGATATGGAATGTATAGGTTGCCCTCTGTGGCACCAGACACATATATGTGTCAGTCTGACTGATATAAGTATGGTAGGTCATAACCCCCACTATGTGCCTCTTCTGCTATATACATCTGTAGTCCTTTGTTCAGCAGCACATTGCATTGTTGTACATCAAAGGCCTTGAAAAAGGCTGGTCCAATATGCATGCCCACAATGTAGCTGCTGCACAGGCTTCACAACACATGGTGCATGATCTGTACATAGTCACGGTTGCTATAGGTTCATGCGTGTTACAGGATCTATGGGGAATGCATGCTGCATCGGAACAGAAAAGCACAACATATCCAAACATGTCCTGGCTCTTTGATATTTATTTATATATATGTATGTGGACACCCTTGCAAACTACCCACAATCAGAAACAACTACCATGAAACAATCTCCACAGCAATCATGGTCACGTGGGTTCAAGCCTGCCCACCAGACCTTGTCACCCCAACTGTAACACATATGTGCATGTTTTCAGCAGGATATCTCACACAGTAGGCCTCACCTACTCAAATGACTCACTTAGCAGAGAACTGCAGTTGCGATCTCATCTATCAACAACATGATAATATAGAGGTGAACATGTGTTGTGGGCAGCATGACCAATGCCAATTATTTACATCAGTACTATCTACCCCCTTGCTGTCCATCAACAGTATAGGGGCAAGGTACCCACCTAAGAGCCATATAGCAGTCACAGATGGAATCTTAACAAAACACAAACCCACTCAACCATACCAAACGCATAATCAGATATTAAAAGGTTATTCTTATGTAAAAAGGTTGTAAATATGTAAAAAGTTTGATTACATCCACTCAATACAATTGGATGAAATCATTGTTTGCATGTCTTTTGATTGCATGTCCTTAATTATACTGTTAAATGTAAAAAGTTAAAACTGTTCTCTGTAAAACAACTAGGACATGATTATCCATGTACCTTAAATTTTTTCTGTTCTCTGTAAACCGCACTTGATACTTGGGAAAGAGCGGTATATAAATGTGTGCTAAATAAATAAATAAACAAATGTTGTGGAATAACAGGACAAAAGGAAAAGTGTAACAACAGCAGTAGGCAACTCCCTGTGTGGAAGGTGGCTACTGTGCTGCACATATGCTCTTTTCACCATCAGCATATAGTCCATGAGTGACAACAGGCAACTGTGTTGGTTATACTCAGGGAATGACTGCAGCACATGATGTACTAAGATGCTGGTGTAGCTGATTGGTACCATTCAAAGCCAAGTGCTGGCCATAAAAAGAGATGCATTTAACAGTGTAAACCCAGGGAGCCTATGACAATAACACAAATGACATAATATGTAGTCCAAAAATATATATATTTCTATTAGATGTTTAAACCCAAACAAAAAAACTAAACAATGTATCAAAAATAAAACAAGTGATTGCTCTCACATAAGGTTTTTACACAAAAACACCCCAAAAATATAAACAATAGCAGCTGCCCATTGCAGCATGCAACTTTCAGGCACATTTCAGCAGGTAAGACATGGACCTACACATAAGGCACAGAACCACCCATCACTGTGCTCAGGGTTCCACTGGGGGCCAGGTGGGGGCCCAGACCCACCAGGTGATATCCACAAATATCTTTACAGGGATGTGCATTCATTGGAGTGGTCACTGAAGTGCTGCAGCTCCCACAAATTGTAGACACAATATGGGCCCTTGGAGTGCACAGCACATATGTTCAACCAGACCTCAGAAACAGCACCCTACAAATGCCCTCATCCTCTCAGTGCCTTTCCAGATCTGTTGCAACACCTTTAATCCTTCATGACAGATGAGATTCATGGGCCTGTATGTTGATAGGCCGACCCATATTGTACACCCTGCTGCTGTGGAATGACATAGGCATACCTCATACAGGTCTACTGTAACTGTAGATGATACGTGCATGCATATGTGCATTGTCATATGTGCCTATTAATCACTTTCTGAAGAATGATGCAACCAGTGAGACCTAGACAACACAGATGTAGTTGGTATGGCATTGACTATGATCACTATATTTTGGACAATATGACACAGGTTGCCTGTCCAATTATACCTTCTCTGATAAGAATCACAGTATGCTATGACACAGAACACACATATTAAGTCTCAAGGGGCAGGCTACATCACTCCAGCAAAAGCATGTTGAGATGGATCTCTCACATTGATCCTACGATCATGACCTTGATCTAGGACCTACCTGGGGAAACCATGACATCCATTGTCTCATAGTGGACATCATATGTCACACATACATTACTGAGATGAGAAGCATGCACAGAGAGAGGGTCACAAAGATGGCAAGTTGCTCACCATTTGACAATGTCACAGAAACACAAAAGGTCATGGTGAAGATTTGACAATGGCCCTCAGCCTACATAGGACTATATGTGCAATGGACCACGTAACAACCAACCTTACACCAACTGCTCCATTAGAGGACTGTGGCCATACGAGAGGCATTGGTGACATCAGGAATGAATTTGTCATGTGTGCCCTTTGCAAGACATGATGTTCTCGATCTCACATCCACACAGTGTGCTGGTGAAACAGCACATTGATAGTTCATTCTAGACATAATGGGACATGGCCTGTGTGCTGCAGATCACATACATCACATGGACCTTGTACAAGAATTACAAGGTGTAATAGGGTGGTGGCAGCAGCATTGTCCTACACGATGCTGCATCATGTGTCACTGAACATCTGTGCCACCTCACTGCAACACTGCACGGCAACAGCTGTAGGGCATGGCTTGATGGTAACAGAATTCATTTTCTCCATGATTGGAGACTGTGATGTGCATTCAGTATAGAGGTCTATAAATTAATGAATGGAGTGGAACGGATAAACGTGGATCAATTGTTTACGCTATCAGAATATAGAAAGACTAGGGGACATGTAATGAAGCTACAGGGTAAACTATTTAAGATAAATAAGAGAAAATATTTTTTCACTCAACGTGTAATCAAACTCTGGAATCTGTTACCGGAGGATGTAGTGAGGGCTGTTAGTATAGCTGGGTTTAAAAAAGGTTTGGACAAGTTCCTGGAGGAAAGGTCCATAAACCACTATTAAAAAGGGACCCAGGATATCAATGCTTGACCCAGTACAAGCATTGTGGAACCTGTCTTTTGGGGATATTGCTAGGTACGTATGACCTAGATTGGCCACTGTTGGAAACAGGATACTGGGCTTGATGGACCTCGGTCTGACCCAGTATGGCATGTCTTATGTTCTTATGTTCTTAGCTAGACAATAACAAACACCCTATAAGCCAGTCCACAATGATCTGTTTTTAACGTCCACCTATCCATGTCCATAAACAGCATAGTCCAGGCACGTTCCACAATATCATGGCAAACGAATGGCATGTCTGGCACACTGTTGTTCATCCACACAATGAACATAATTGCAAGGAGGGGTACCATATGTGCCTTGATCATTAGGTGCTATGCCATTAGGCATTAGTCTAAATATTGTACATACATGTGTCTGGTGATCAGGATTGGAGAGTACGGCAAGAGATTTGGTTACAAATGATAGCATTGGGGGGTGCATGATACATGTCCACACCTGAAGATATTTTATTCTTTCACACAATCCCTGCTTGTGTCACAATCACTGTTCCCTCTAAGCTGTGCGCATGTGCGCGTGCACACACCTCGCCGATTGAAAGCACATACTTTACAACAGAGCGCACAAAAATTACGGTTCTGATTCTGATAGAAAACAACACAGACGTTCTTAAAATTGAAAAGTTGTTGTGCATTTATGGTTTTCACAAGTTCTACAATATTTTCTAGTGCAATCAATGTGGTGTACATACTGTATTCTGACATGTAGTCAAATTTTAAAGTATATAACTCCGAGTGTCATTATGTGGCGCACAAAAATTTAACCTTCCTTCAAAAGCTGCATAGCTGATATTTTATACGCACACAGCCTACAGAAAATTAGAGGGAACATTGGTCACAATTACAGGTAGTTGTCACATTCATAGGTTTCCATTTTCTGTGGCCCACATGGGGAAGGCTTACATGAAGCCATGTGTGTTACAGGTTGTATGGCAACAGGTATGAGCAAACACCAAGGGGATGTTGACATTTGCAGGACACTGTATGTTTTGTGAGGTTGTGACTGCATATACAGATATTTGTGGATATCACCCTGTGTGTTTGTGGACCCTTGGTGGCAGTAGAGGCAAACACATATGTGTGCCAGCATTCATGGTGGTGATGGGAATGAGTGCTGTGTGGGTGTGCCTGCTGGGTTGGATGTGGACTCCGCCCCAACCATTGTGCTGAGCCGGTGGTTGGGGAGGGCCACATTGATGTCCAGGATCGCTGCAATTTTGTAGAAATGGCAGTGCGCCTCAATCATGGAGGCCATTGTCACAAACACTACACTCTGTGGGTCTCCTAATGTCACCGTCCACATGTAGGGGGTCTGACAAGCAAAGTCAGCAGAGGTTGTGTATGTGTCAGTGGTCCCCAGTGTACATGTGCCCCCCTCAAACCCTGACATGCTAGGGAGTCTCTGGAGGCCACCACCCACATCTGCAGCAGACAGGGATCCCTCATCTGGTGGAGGCAGGTGCATGGGGCTGCATGCTGCATCATGCTGGCACAGCTGCTAGTGGATGGGGCTTCAACCAGCATCCATCAGGCATGGTGCAGCACAATGCCACTGCTGCTGTCCTCCAGGGTTGCCGGGTGGATTGGACTGCAGGCTGTATCGCTGGTGGGTGGTCACAGCATGCCTCTGCTGGTGTACTCTGATGGTTCCTCACATATGGGGCTGCAGACAGCATCCATGGTGGCATGGCATATGTATTTGTATATAATGTATATAGTTTTCACTGTTTTGTTCTGTTCAATCTTAACATTTGCTGTTTACTTATAATATTCTTGGTTATAAGATGTTACATGTAAAACAAACGCTGCTTTGTTAATTGTTGTTTATTGTGAACCGCAACTGATCTTAGGAAGATGCGGTATATAAATGTTTGTTAAATAAATAAATAAATAAATAAAATGGTGCTGCACCATGCCGCAGTGTGTGCATACAGCCCCATGCATGTCCTCCACCAGGGTGTCTGTGGTCACCCCCACCTGACCCACCACTTCCTTCTGGCCTGCCGATATCTGTAGCATGCAGGGCTGTGTCTCCTCCTCCTCCTACCCCTCTTCTGACATGGCTTCGGTTTCGGGCAGCTCCTCCTCTTCTTGCTGGCTGCCACCAGGGGATGCTGTGCCTGGCAGTTCCAGCTGCTGGGCCTACCTGGAGGTAGATGGCTGGGGATCTGTTAGATTGAAACAGATAGAGGTCCATAAGCACAAAGACGCATAATGGTATATCAGGTCACATCCACTATATTACAGACAAAAGTGTCACATATTGAAAGCTACACTGTCATGTGGACACCACACAAGGGGATTCTATGGACAGAGACATGGCTGTTTCCAATGTGAGCATACCTGTCACATGCACATACCCTGTGACACAGGGGAGTTGTCAGTTGCAGTAGAAGGATCCACATAACATCAGATATGTGACACTCTGAAGTCATGTTTTTCCAGCATGCCCCCTGCACTCAATCCACAACACATACAGTGCTGTATGCTCACATTTTCATCCACAACCATGTTTGCTATGTGTGCTTCTTCAGGGGATGGGACACCCATGTGATGTTGTGAGACATATTTGCTTGGTAAAGCTGTCAACACTGTGGACACACATGTTTGGTGTGACACACATGGCACTTGTGTGTCTTAACACACTAATAAATAGTGAGTGACTGTCTGGAAAAGCACACAGTACCCTAGGTCAGATATCCCACAGATATCATGTGTACTAGCATGCAAACTGGACATGGGCATTCAAAAGCATACCTGATTTTGCTGCCTTAAGCACCTGTTTGCACATTACATGACTAACGCACCTCACACATGACTATCTGGTTGGCATAAAAGATGACAATGTGCAATAAAACAATCTCCATGAGTAGACTATGCACAATGAACATTGCATGACCCTGACCACATTGCAATATCATCACTATCCCTATATGTTGTACCTTAACTGTTGTGCCACTGCTTCCACATGCTTGGATGCATATGCATGAATGGGACAAAATATACTAACTGTTCCCCTCATCAGAAGACCACAGACATTACACAGACAGGGTCATAGATGCACCACAAAGCCTGTTGTGAAGGGAGAGGAGGTGTCAAGTGAATCAGTCATGTAAGGTTGACAGTGCCTATGTGTTCACAAACATGCAACAAGTATCCCATGTTGAGGGAGCGAAGCATTATTCAAAATGGTGGGACTGTACCACATGTTGCACATGAGATATCATCCTGCATGCTATGCTGTCATGAACTGTCAGTTGTAATGCAGGGCACCCACTTGATCATGTTAGTGCTCTGAGGTGGTTTAAGAATGTGTTGGGGAGAGGGGGGGGGGAAGATGGTGCATACAGTATATTGCATTATATGCACTGCATCTGATATCTGTGTGGGGACTAGTTGCAAATTATTTTGGTTTAGCATGTACCATGACATTGTGAGGCTATGAATGAGGTATCACTCATCTGGCAGCTGCTTTCAGTGAACACATAATATGCATCAAAAATGTTATGGATAATCATCACACCGTCAGTGTTCTGTACACAAGGGGTAGGCTTCTGGAGGACAGACAATATTGATGTAATGGATTTGGAGACAGAGGGTGGTGGCCAACAGCATTGAGTGTGTGTGTGTGTGTGGACCAACATGGGTATGTACGCTCATAGGTGTTGGTGTTGAGGGATGTAGAGTTTCAGATATTATCTCTTCTAAACTCTTAGAAAACTGCACTAGGGACGTGTGCTGACAACAGCAGTTGACAATGGTAGCTGTGTGGTTTATGTTTACTTGACACATGGCTGATGTGCAAAGACTTCCTGTACAGACACAGTGGGGGTAGCTACACCTGATTACCATCATCATTCTTAATATGTGAGAGAGGCTGATGCTGTTTGTGCAACCAAAGTCATTGCTACACATTGGTGACAGGTGTTTGGATAAATGTCGCTAAACAACGTCTGAGTCTGAACGCAGCCATGTTGGACATACTGCCTACACAGGCAGATATATGTGTTTGTATCTGATCATCAGGGACATGTTCATGTGGTTCTATATCAAACTGAAATAGGAGGACTAGAAAAAGGGACTGTTACTTCTAGAGAGAGATCTGCAACTGTGAGTATATACTTCTGGTAATTTTCTAAAAGGAATTCTTTGTATTAAAGCTAATTAATCTGTGAACCCACTATTTTTTGTTAAATCAGTCAGGGCCTAGTAGCAGCAGTTTAAGTTTAAATTTAAAACTTTCTGGTTACATTTCATACCCAGCAGAGAGCTTCTAGTTTAGATTTAATAGTCACTCAGGGCCTAGTATCAGCAAAGTACTTTTAGTTTATATTTAAAACACAGAAGAGAGCTTTCTAGTTACATTTGGAACCCAGCAGAGAGCTTGTAGTTTACATTTAATAGTCACTCAGGGCCTAGCATCAGCAAAGTACTTTTAGTTTAAATTTAAAACACAGAAGAGAGCTTTCTGGTTAAATTTAGAATCCAGCAGAGAGCTTGTAGTTTAAATTTCATAAGAAGTTAGAGCCTAGCAGCAGCTAGGAGCTATAATTTAAATCAAATCAGAATTTAGCTTAGCACAAAAGGCAAAACAGGGTCTGTACTCTTTGAGCAACAAATAAAGTCTTCTAGAGACCTTTACAAAGAGGCCTTCTACCTAGGGGGCAAGAGACCTGTGAAACATTTTCAATAGGTGTTAACACCAGGTGGCAGATCAAAAGGCCATTTTGAAAGACTCCTCCTATCCAAGCAAGGACTGTTAATTACCCAGGAAGTTGGTCACAGCTTACTTCAGCAGCACAGGCATAAATAGCTCAACCAGAGCTCTGTGATCCTCTGTCTTGAAGAACTAGAAAAAGGGACTGTTACTTCTGGAGAGAGATCTGCAACTGTGAGTATATACTTCTGGTAATTTTCTAAAAGGAATTCTTTCTATTAAAGCTAATTAATCTGTGAACCCACTATTTTTTGTTAAATCAGTCAGGGCCTAGTAGCAGCAGTTTAAGTTTAAATTTAAAACACAGAGGATAACTTTCTGGTTACATTTCATACCCAGCAGAGAGCTTGTAGTTTAGATTTAATAGTCACTCAGGGCCTAGTAACAGCAAAGTACTTTTAGCTTAAATTTAAAACACAGAAGAGAGCTTTCTGGTTAAATTTAGAACCCAGCAGAGAGCTTGTAGTTTAAATTTCATAAGACGTTAGAGCCTAGCAGCAGCTAGGAGCTATAATTTAAATCAAATCAGAATTTAGCTTACCTCAGCAGCACAAGACAGGGTACTGTGTAGCAAGCCCTCTTTTAATAAGTGAGAGACTTTTGGCAAAACTAAAGAGTCATGGGATAGGAGGCAGTGTACTATTGTGGATCAGGAACTGGTTAAAAGATAGAAAGCAGAGGGTAGGGCTAAATGGCCAATTTTCCCAATGGAGAAAGGTGAATAGTGGTGTACCCCAGGGATCTGTGCTGGGTCCGCTGCTTTTTGACATATTCATAAATGACCTGGAAAGTAGAATAAGGAGTGAGGTTATCAAATTTGCAGATGACACAAAACTATTTAAAGTTGTTAAAACCCAAGAGGATTGTGGAAAATTGCAAGAGGATCCTGATAAATTGGAAGACTGGGCATCAAAATGGCAGATGAAATTTAATGTGGACAAGTGCAAGGTTATGCACCTAGGGAAGAACAACCCAAACTATGGTTACACGATGCAAGGTTCCACATTAGGAACCACCACCCAGGAAAAAGATTTAGGCGTCATTGTGGATACCATGTTAAAACCCTCGGCCCAGTGTGCAGCGGCGGCCAAGGGAACAAATAGAATGCTAGGTATGATAAGGAAAGGAATGGAAAATAAAACAAAAGATATTATAATGCCTCTATATCACTCCATGGTGATACTGCACCTTGAATATTGTGTGCAATTCTGGTCGCCGTATCTTAAAAAGGATATAGAGATTTTAGAAAAGGTTCAGAGAAGAGCCACCAAAATGGTAAAGGGGATGGAAGGATACTCCTATGAAGAAAGGCTAAAAAAGTTAGGGCTCTTTAACCTGGAAAAGAGACGGCTGAGGGGAGATATGATAGGAGTCTATAAATTAATGAACAGAGTGAAACGGGTAAACGTAGATCGATTGTTTACCTTATCAGAATATAGAAAGACTAGGGGACATGCAATGAAGCTACAGGGTAAACTATTTAAGACTAATAAAAGAAAATAGTTTTTCACTCAATGTGTAATCAAACTCTGGAATTTGTTACCGGAGGATGTAGTAAAGGCTGTTAGTGTAGCTGGGTTTAAAAAAGGTTTGGACAAGTTCCTGGAGGAAAGGTCCATAAACCATTATTAAGAAGGGACCCAGGATATCAAGGCTTGAACCAATACAAGCATTGTGGAACCTGTGTCCCTTGGGGAAACTGCTAGGTACTTATGACCTAGATTGGCCACTGTTGGAAACAGAATACTGGGCTTGATGGACCTTGGTCTGACCCAGTTTGGCATATCTTATGTTCTTATGTTCTTATGAGGATGCGAGTGTCATAACTATCTCACAAGAATATGCTGATACCAGGCCCACAATGGTTTAGCATGCATGTGAAGAGGTGCATGGCTGACATACCTGATTTGTAGCCTGGGTCAATGGACATGTCAGAGATGACATGGTAATCTACATATGTACACTGGGGGGGGGGGGGGGCGGGGGGAAGGATGATTTGCAGCCAAACTCCCAGATGCCTAAATACTTTCAGTGAAAACACAAACATCCACCTAAAATGTGGAGGTCCTCAGAATCTAGGCTATTACCTGACTTGCAAAGTGAATGAGATGAACAGCTGTGGCAGCACATACATACTGTCTTCAATGTTGTATGTTGTCATGACTGACCTCACAAAGGAAGTGATGGAAACAATTTCAGTGACAGACCTTCAAATGTTGTGTTGCAGAGACAGTGAATGGGCTCATGACAGCATGTTCACCTCAAGTAAGCATGAGTGTCTTTACTATTGTAAAACATTGGGTTGGCCAGCATGGAGTGGTGGATACACCCCTTAAGGCGGGTATGTGTTGTGGTGACTTGGACAGAGCAGCAGGTTCATCTTATGTACTCACCTTTATGTAGAAAATATTCGCCCCATCACAGTCTATATATACCATCACATGGTATGTTCCTAGGTCAGCGTGTTGCCTGTGTATGGCAGCCAAAATAATAGGCATGTGAGCAACACACACATGCGGTTCAGGTAGGGAGCATGCCATGAATGAGATAATGAATCTGCATCTGTCCATTCACCCAGCATGGCTAGCTATTCAATGCACCAGATCCATCACAATTCTCAGTAGGCCTAAATCGAATAGTGGATAAGACAGGCAGTGAAGATGTGCATGTGAGAGCATTGGTGTTTTGGACTATTCACATAAAGGCGTGCCAGCCATCCAGGGTGAGAGAACAGTCAGGACAAGGTACGCACACAGACATTTCAGGGATATTTGTGAGGACATTCAACACACCTGCCAACACAATGATTGTAGTAAACATTTGTAGTTAATGTGCTGCACATGACAATGTGATGGTGCTCATCATCAGTTCATGTGACCATATATACCCATTACAGACCACTGGAAACACTAGGTAAGAGCACATGGTGCATCCACACACAAGAAGATACAAGTGGATAGTGACATGAGCTATACTGAGTATGTATGTGTATTGCACTCATGATGTGCACATGACCATATTGTGTTGTGCTTACAGCCAGCATACATCATGCATGGCTGACATGGTCAACACATACTCACCATCCTCGGTGTGGCGTGTCTCATCCCGCACTTGCTGCACATATTCAGGTCGCAGGTGCTGGAGTTCCTATGCCTTCTTGTGGAGGTCATCAATCTGCTGATAAAACAGTCATCATCTTGTCAACATGTCTTATTGGTGATGATATCAGTCATAAATGTACCAACACTTGCAGCCCTTAGTGACACACAATTTGCTGATGGTGACCCAAATGTTACCTCTGTATATGTGTGGGCATGGCACACAACCAACATATGTTATGTGTCCCATCTGCAATGACAGCTTTTTGTGAGATGTGTGTTAGCAGTGCTATTATGAGCTTATGTTTCCTATTTGTCTGATGATGTTTACATTGGCCATGTTGAGGCACATATGTGTAATGGACCACAGGATACAGGGGTGTGAAACATTGTCAATGGCGTGAGAGCAGAAAAGGGTTATGCTTGTACACAGCATGGCCATGATGCATGATCAGTAACATGGAACAGTTCAGTGATTATGCATGCCCTACAGTCATGTAACACTGGTGGTGTCAATGGCAGATGTGCTTTTTGAGAACCACTCCTTGCCATCCCACATGGATATCAGCACAATATGCAGGGCATGGATCCAAAGGAGCATCCAGCCTGATAATGTAATGGTCATGTTGCTGCACGGCATTGGCCACACAGTGGGACAAGGAAAGGTGGGTGTGTATGTATGGAGAAGCATGTCCATATCCCTGTATATTCATGTGATATGTCCTATGGACACACCTACATATCAGACAGATAGATTGCCTTGCCATCGCACATGTTGTTGTTAAGTGCCGTCGAGTCGGAGTCGACTCATTGGCGACCCTCTGGATAGCTATCCTAAATTGTGTTCGGTCTTTAGTCAGACGGCTCATTGTTGACAGACTGGTACCCGTAGCTGCTGTTATTGTATTGATCCATCTCATTGCTGGCCTTCCTCTTTTGCGTTGACCTTCTATCTTGCCAAGCATGATGTCTTTCTCTAATGATCTCTCTCTTCGCATGATGTGTCCAAAGTATGAAAGTCGAAGTCTTGTCATCTGAGATTCTAAAGAAAGCTTAGGTTTGATCTCCTATAGTACCGACTGGTTTGTTCTTCGGGCAGTCCATGGTATACACAGTATTCGCCGCCAGCACCATAATTCAAAGGCATCAATTTTCTTCCTGTCTGTCTTTTTCATTGTCCAGCTTTCACATCCATATGATGTTATTGAAAATACCATGGCCTGAACAAGTGGAATCTTTGTATGGAGAGAGACTTCTCTGCTCTTGAGAATCTTATCTAGGTCTTTTATATCCATTCTGCCAAGAGCAATGCGTCGTCTGATTTCTTGACTGCTTGTTGCTACTTTATTGATAGTTGATCCAAGTAGGTTAAAGTTGTTCACAATTTCAATTTCTTCTCCTTCAACGATGAACCTGTTGATTATGCCAGTTGTCATGATCTTTGTCTTCTTTACATTAAGGTGCAGGCCCATTTTGAGACTATGTTCTTTGATAGTGAGAAGCAAATGTTTCAGATCATCTTCACTTTCAGCCAGTAATGTAGTATCATCAGCATAGCGAAGGTTGTTGATGAGTCTTCCACCAATCTTCACATCTCTGTTGTCTTCATACAATCCTGCTTCTCTGATGATTTGTTCTGCATATAAATTAAACAGGTAGGGGGAAAGTATGCAGTCTTGTCTTACACCTTTGCTTATTTTAAACCATTCTGTTTCTCCTTGTTCCGTTCGAACTGTTGCTTCTTGATCAATGTACAGATTGCGCAAGAGAACGATCAGGTGTTCTGGTATACCCATGCTTCTTAATGTAGCCCAGAGTTTCTCATGGTTTACACAGTCAAAAGCCTTGCTATAGTCGATAAAGCACAAATAGATATCCTTTTGGTATTCTTTAGTCTTTTCAAGGATCCATCTCACATCCGCAATGATGTCTCTCGTTTCTCGCCCTTTCCTTAACCCTGCTTGCATTTCAGGTAGTTCTTGTTCCAGGTATGGTTGTAGTCTCTTTTGAATAATCTTCAGTAGAATCTTGCTGGCATGTGGGATCAGAGCGATTGTGCGATAATTTCCACAGTCAGTTGGATCACCTTTCTTTAGTATTGGTATAAACATAGATCTTTTTCAGTCAGTTGGCCATGATGTTGTCTTCCATATTTCTTGGCAGAGCCTTGTAAGTATGGTAACAGCTGCATCTGATTGCTGCAATACTTCTATGGGAATGCTATCAATGCCTGGTGCTTTGTTCTTTGATAAGGCTTTCAATGCTGCTTCAACTTTTTCTTTCATCACCAATGGTTCCCGATCATAAGGTACAGGTTGAAACAGCTGTTGGTCCACTTGATCTTTATCATATAAAAACTCTGTATATTCCTTCCACCTTTTCTTGATCTTCTCAGCATCATTCAACATAGAACCTTGAGCATCTTGTAACATTCCAGTTCGAGGCTGGAACTTTTTCTTTAACTCTCGTAGCTTTAGGAAAGCCGATCTTGTTCTTTCCTCTAATAGTTTCTGCTTCTATTTCCTTGCAAGTGTCATTGTAGTACTTTTCCTTGTCTTGCTGCACGTTGGAAATCTCTGTTGAGTTCTGCTATTGTCTTTCTTTCTCCTCTGGCTTTAGCTTCTTTGCGTTTCTGGGCAATTTTCAGAGTTTCTTCCGTCATCCATTTTGGCCGTTTTTGCTTTTTCACATTTTGTAGAGACTTCTCACTTTCTTCCAACACAACCTTCTTGATGTCATTCCATAACTCTTCCAGAGCTCTGTCATTTGTATCTAAAGAAGCAAATCGATTTTGCAGGCAGTCTTTAAATTCCAGTAGTATATTCTCAAGGTCATATTTTGCTGCATTCACGAGTGGTTTGCTCTTTTTCAACTTTAGCTTGAGTTTGCATACTAGTAATTGATGATCTGTACCACAGTCAGCTCCAAATTTTGTCTTTGTTGATGTTACAGAGCTTTTCCATCGTTGACTTCCACAGATGTAGTCAATTTGATTTTTATACAATCCATTGAGTGAAGTCCATATGTACAGTCGCCGCTTGTGTTGCTGGAAGAAGGTGTTTGAGATGAATAGATCATTGGTCTTGCAGAATTCTATCAGTCTTTCTCCAGCTTTACTTCTGTTGCCAAGTCCATATTTTCCAACTACTTTGCCGCCTTCTTTGTTGCCAACCTTTGCGTTCCAGTCACCCATGACTATCAGGATATCCTGTTTGCATGTTCTGTCAATTTCAGCTTGTACTTGTTCATAGAACTCTTCAATTTCATTCTCTTCTGCAGCTGTTGTTGGGGCATATACTTGAATTATAGTTGTGTTGATAGGCAATCCTCGTAGACGAATAGAGATTAAGCGTTCGCTGACTGCATTGTATTTCATTAAAGTTCTTGCAAGTTTCTTCTTTATTATAAATGCAACACCATTTCTTCTTTGTCTTTCATTTCCAGCATAGTAGACCATGTGATCATCTGATGCAAAGTGCCCGATGCCAGTCCATTTCAGTTCGCTGACACCCAACAGATCAAGTTGTACACGTTCCATTTCATTCTTGACCACCTCCAACTTCCCTTGGTTCATGCTTCGTATGTTCCATGTTCCAATGTGTAAGACATCTTTACAGCTGACTCTCATTTCATGCACAGCTACATCAGCAGTCAGACTTCCCGAGGGCTTTGATCCCACCACATCATAAATGCTGGCTTTACTCTGAAAAGTCTTCAGCTCTTCCCCAGTAGCTAGTTGAGTGCCTTCCGACCTGGGGGTCTCATCTTCCAGCACCATAGCACAATTTGTTTTGTTGTAACTATCCAATGGGTTTTCATGGCAAGATACAGAAGTAGATTGCCGGGCCTTTCTTCCGCGCAGTTTAAGTTTGGTGTTGTTGCCGTTGTCACAAAAATGTGATCCTCCGCTGTCAACACTATCCCATTCTGCTGCTGCCCAGATGGGTGGTTTGTCTTGGTCTGGCACCTCAGCTGAAACCTGTCCATCTTGGGAGACCCTGCCAGTAGTTAAACTACCAATAGTTTAGCTCTCAGCATCACTGATGCATGCAAGCCCTCACAGCACGACAAGCTGCAAACCAAGTGAGAGACACATACATATCAATTGTCTTGCAATTGCAAAAATATGTATGGCTAACATATTCTCAAATGACATGACAGGCATATCAGTTGTGAGCACAGTGTGTGATAGCACACATGGCACGGTGTGCTTTTCGGGTTTGAGGAGTGGCCGTTATTATTTGAGGTAACATTTTATGTAGAGCAATGCTGATGTTTCTAAACCCTGATGGTGTGCAACACCTGGCCCATGCACTACACACTGCAACACTAGACACAGACACTCATGTTCCAGTTGTTAGTGACTGTGTGGATACAACATCAACACTGTGATGACAGTTTGCAGTGCCAAACATGGTGCAACACAGAGATGGTAGGATTGGTGCACAGCATAGTCCAACACTATCGCATGGATATGACATTCGCCAGAGTTCAACTGGCACAGCATAGTAACCACATAAAAAAGTTTATGGGTAGGGGTGGAGGTGTAGCCATTACAAGATGGTGTCTCCACAACCATGTCAGGGATGGTTGAGGTGAGATTGCATGGGGGTGTAAGTGTCCTGCACCCTGTTTCATTACTACACCTTCCATACCCTGCCACCACCCCACCATATATCGACCATAAGCACGCCCTGTCCCCACATCGACCTCCCAATATTGCCACATATATATCTGTGTTTCTCGGAGACAGTCATTGTAGGGGCATCAGTTGGGCCAACACATATCTGCTGTAATATTCCAACTTCCCTTCTCTGATGTGTTAGCCTTCAGAGGTGGGAGGGAGCAGTCTACCCATACAAATGCTGATTTGCAAGGATAGCCCATGGAATGGTTTAAATGCTTCCTCCATTCAGTTATGGTACGTGCATCAGAGAAGGGACATATGTGGATGACCTACGTATGAGCATGTGTGTGAGCCTGCACTGCTGGCATAGGTCAGTCCTATAACAGCAGCATGTTGCAATGACAGCACAAAACTGGGGGGTCAGCCACTGTGGGGTATTCAATGATACATGTGGTCCTCAATCTTTGCACCTTGAATGTCTGAGCCACGCAAACAGGCCTAGGCACAATGCTAGGGGTGTGTGTGTGTGTGTGTTTGCGCACAGTAGTACATATTTTCTCTGTCCAAATGGTACACTGTTTCAACCACACAGATACTTACAGTCCTGGGGTATTCACATTCAGTGAGGTATCTCTGGAGGAGATGATTCCATAACCTCAGATACCTCTCGTGGTCAAATCTCACAGAGGACGTGGGAAAAAGCCTCCTCTGCAGATGACACAAAACTATTTAAAGTTGTTAAAACCCAAGAGGATTGTGGAAAATTGCAAGAGGATCTTCATAAATTGGAAGACTGGGCATCAAAATGGCAGATGAAATTTAATGTGGACAAGTGCAAAGTTATGCACCTAGGGAAGAACAACCCAAACTATGGTTACACAATGCAAGGTTCCACATTAGGAACCACAACCCAGGAAAAAGATTTAGGCGCCATTGTGGATACCATGTTAAAACCCTCGGCCCAGTGTGCAGTGACAGCCAAGAGAGCAAATAGAATGCTAGGTATCATAAGGAAAGGAATGGAAAATAAAACAAAAGATATTATAATGCCTCTATACCGTTCCATGGTGAGACCGCACCTTGAATATTGTGTGCAATTCTGGTCTCCGTATCTTAAAAAGGATATAGCATTATTAGAAAAGGTTCAGAGAAGAGCCACCAATATGGTAAAGGGGATGGAGGGATACTCCTATGAAGAAAGGCTAAAAAGGTTAGGGCTCTTTAACCTGGAAAAGAGACGGCTGAGGGGAGATATGATAGAAGTCTATAAATTAATGAACGGAGTGGAACGGGTAAACGTAGATCAATTGTTTACGTTATCAGAATATAGAAAGACTAGGGGGTATGTTTACTAAAACCCCGCTAATGTGCGGGCCGCGCTAGTGTGCGGGTGCCATATAAGGAGTGGGCGTTTCTGTCTGAAAAAGAAAAACTGGGATTTAAATATGCGCTAAGGTGCGCAGCGCCCATGTGTGCCCCGCACATTAACGCATGAGAAAGCTTCGCGGGAGACATAAGTGGCGCGCTGATGTGCAAGCAGAAGAGCAGAGCCACAGCACAATGGTGAAGACACTGACCAATGGTGCAGGGTTCAGGGTACCCAATGAAGACGGCTGGCTGAGGCATTACTTTAGGAGCCAGTTTAATATTGGGCGGCATAAGGTGGCGCGCTGATGGGCATAAGGCGGCGTGCTATTGCTTTAGGAGGCATTTTAATATTGGGCAGCATAAGGCGGCGCGCTGATGTGCAAGCACAGGAACAGAACCACAGCACAATGGTTAAGACATTGACCAATGGTGCAGGGATCAGGGGTTCAATCCCCCACAGTGTCCAATGAACAAGGCTGGCTGAGGCATTACATATTATGGGGAAGATTGCTTTAGGAGGCATTTTATTTTTATTTTAATTATCACTACTAGCAAACGCACTCTCAAAGCGTGTTAACATAAGGCGCCCCATAAGGCACATTTTAAAGTGCACTGTCCGCTAAGGCACCCTAGAATGTTGCTTATAGGGCGCTTTATAGGGTGCCGTATGAGGTACCACAAGGTCAGAGTACTGTTTTTGATGGCAGCACTGTGCAGTTTAAGGAATGAAAAGCATAAGTAGGTGCGCTGACATGCAAGGAGGAGCAGCAGTGGAGCACAATGGTTAAGGCACTGACTGCTGATACAGGGGTCATGAGTTTGCTCCCCAGTGTGCCTATTACGTAAGGCTGGCTGAGGCATCAGCTTTGCAATGTACATTTTGTTTCCTGCGGCACTTTATTTTTATTTTATTAATTGCTGCCAGCAAACACGCCCTTACGTGCCGTAATTGAAGGTGCCGTATAAGGCACCCTATAAGGCACTCCATAGGGCACATTATAAAGTGCACTGTCCGCCACGGCACCCTAAAATGTCCCCTAAAGGGCACCCTATAAGTTGCGTCACAGGATAATGTATAGTGCACCTTACATGGACGGGAACCATAAGGTGCCCTATAGGGCGCCCTATAAAGCGCCCTCAGAGGCACCGTATGGGTACAGTACGCTGAGGGTGTTTTTGCTGGCAGCAAAAATGTACATTAAAAAGAGATAATGCTTTGGGTAGCCCTATCAAATAACCCCACTGTGGGTTTGAACCCATAACGTCTGGTTTCACAGGCAGTGAAGTAACCATTGGGCTACAGCTCTATAGCTACTAGCAAGCCCCAGGCTGGCTGCAGAGAGCCTTCATGTCACCACACAGACAGTCTGTTGTGGTCACCAGGATAGGGTTAGCACACCCGTACCCATGATGCACTGCACATGCAAATCAGCTGTCCACAGATAAACACAAGATGGGGAATGCACCCCCACAGCACCTCGGCCTGGTAGGGGGAAGTGACCATGTGCACCCCCACAGCACCTCGGCCTGGTAGGGGGTACTGACCGTGTGTTTTACTGCCACAGAGTAGCTACACACCATCAAATTGTGCGGATACTGTGCTCACCCTGAGGGTGCAGTGAGGCGCCCAGCACCAGGTCCACAGCACCTTCCATGGCTGAAAGAGGCCATGCCGGAGGTCCAAAACAGTGTTAATCTGTGAGATAGGTAGTTTCTGTAGAATACACCTTGGATATCTCTGTCTGTCTCAGTCAGGTGTAGCCCCCATGGACCCCCATGTGGGCTATGCACCATCACCCCCCCCTCTCCTCCAGGGCCAAGGGTGGAAAACAGGGTCTCCTATCAACAGATCCACATTCTACCTCCCTGCAATGGTGGCAGTAGAGGGGACCATCAACCCTAGTCCTGCTGGGGAACAGACACCCTACAGGGCAGTCAATGCAGCTCTGTACACATCCATAACACAATAGCAGACAGACTTTAGGCCTGGATATGCTAAGCTGCACCCCACCACTATCTGATATTCTCCTGCAGCAAGCCTTCAGCCACTGCACCCTGCAAGCCTCTCCATCAAGACACATATCAGCTGCAAACAGCCTGCTAGCTAGTCCATAGTGCATGTTCCCAGTGGAAATGCATGCACCCAGAACTGGGATGTCAGCATAAACAACAAGCAGATAAATCAGTGACTGGACCCCAAAAGGAAACCCATAAATATCACATGAGAGAAATACTATATAGCACTATGGGGGTGCCTAGCCATGCTGTCGTCACTGCACAGTCAGGGTGAGAGTGATCCCCCAGCAGGACATACTGAGGTCACCCTGTCTGTGTAGGTGGTGGCCGGGCACTACAATGTCCCAGCCAGTGCCCTATGCCCTGTGCAGATGCATCCTGGCCAGGTCACCCTGTCCGGGCTATACCCATGGTACCTTGCTCCTCATTATGCACATTGGCAGGCCAATACTGGCAACAGTGCTGGCAGTGTGGGCTGTGGAAGGTGTTTGCAGCCACCACACACTGTATAGACAGACACACACTCCCACACCTATGCCAGCATTGTGCTACTATAGAGGAGTTTAGCAGCCCTGCCCACCACACCAGTCCTAGGCACAGTACAGGCATGGATATGCTACGCAATACTGTTAGGGGTCACTCCCCAGGGTGGTAAACACTGTCAGAGACCAGACCTGAAGCACACACCGCAGACATCAGAAAGATTGTTATGATGGAGCTCAATGAGCAAACCGTGCTTAACGTAGGACTTGCTATCTGCCAGTAATCATAGGAAACGTTTGATAGGTGTGTACCGTATACCCAGGTGTAGGGTGGCATTGCTAAGGTATGCAAGTGCTAGTATTGGGAGATGCACGCAGGGCCCAATGTCCTGCCTTTCCAGGAGGCATTAGCCAATGGGGCCTGTGGGTGTGGGTGTGGGTGTGTCTGGCCCTGTTGGCTGCTGCTTTATGGCAGAGGTTCCCAACTCCAGTCCTGGTGTGCCAAACACTGTTCGGGTTTTCATGCTGTCCCTCATGAATATGCATGGGATACATCTGCATACCATGGGGGTGGTGCATAGATATGCAGCACAGGCATCTTTATTAGAGGCAGCATGGAAACTGAATGGTGTTTGGCCCTCCTGGACTGCATTTGGGGGATTCTGCCATAGGTAATGCACATTTCTATGGTGTTTGTGCTGTGTAGGGTAAAATAGAGGTTTTTGACCCATGCGTATGGTCTCAGCAATAATGGTTCAGTCTTTACTACCATGATTTCTTCATGGGTAAAATAAGGGGACTGGGTTGCTAGGAGCCCCAGCTGGGATTTGAACCTGTGACCTTCTGGTCCTAAAGGCACTGGCAGTGTCCGCTGCACCACCGTCTTAGCACAAAAACAGTGCATTCCCTGGGGAGTCCATGGCTGTTTGTCAGA
This sequence comes from Ichthyophis bannanicus, assembly GCA_033557465.1. Taxonomy (NCBI): domain Eukaryota; kingdom Metazoa; phylum Chordata; class Amphibia; order Gymnophiona; family Ichthyophiidae; genus Ichthyophis; species Ichthyophis bannanicus. Next base: position 215,804,458 of record CM066037.1, read on the forward strand.
CAGGGCCTGTCTGTTGGAGGGCACTGCACCCACGTGAAGGGGGCTAGGCCACCGTCTGCTGTGGGCAGCAGCCACTGCCCCCTCCACCAACGGTACCCCTCCGCCACCATGCTGACATGGCCTTATATTGCTGACAGCATCACAGCTAAATGATATGTGGCCCTCCAGGACTGCATTGAGGGGACTGTGGTCTAGGTAATGCACATGTTTCTGGTGTCTGTGCTCTGTAGGGTAAAATAGAGGTGTTTGGACCATGCTTATGTTATCTGCAGAAAAGGTTGGTCTTTACTATCATGGTTTAGTGGTGGGTAAAATATGGGGATTGGGTTTGCAGGAGCCCCAGCTGGGACTTGAACTGGTGATCTTTGGCTCCTGAACACACTGTCTGTGTTTACTGCACCACACTGTGGCCACAGAGACAGTGCAGTCCCTGGAGATAGGAAACCTGGCCACAGGAGTCATAAACCCTGCTCTGCACAATTTCACTGTGGGATCATTCACCTTGTATGGGGACGGAGCGTAATGGTTACACTCCGTCCCCATACAAGGTGAATGATCCCACAGTGAAATTGTGCAGAGCAGGGTTTATGACTCCTGTGGCCAGGTTTCCTATCTCCAGGGACTGCACTGTCTCATGGTTTATGACCCTGCTCTGCACACTTTCACTGTGGGATCATTCACCTTGTATGGGGACGGAGCGTAGACCCTTCTAAAATTCATATTTCTTTTTTGGGGCTTTCTTGGGAGTGATTTTTGATGTTTTCCATGACTATCACTACTGCCCAGCTGGATTATAATTTATTAGAATTTTGTTGTAGTCATTTTCAATTTTTATTTGCTATTTTGTTCTGTGCACATGTATCACACTGCTCACGTTTTGTAGGTTTCCCTGGTTTTGCTGTACATTGCTGACAGAAATGGTTTCTCTTCCCTTTAAATCGGCTCTAACGCGAGGTTTTCACTCGCGGTATTTTTTTAGTTGAATTTCAGCCCCTCTCCTGTGCGGGGAGCCTCTCCCCTCCCACTCTCCACCCATTGACCCCATCCCTCCGCCCCTCGGGAGCCTTCCTCCGCCCTCAGAATGCCTTTCCAGGCCTCTGTCGCACATCAGCGCGCCGCGCACTTGTACGGGCCCGTTAGTGCAGCGCGCACATGTGCCTTGCACAAAAACGCACTATTAGCATGCGCTAAGGTACCTTAGTGCACGCTCAAGTGCGCCCCGCACAATTGCGCGGTTTAGTAAACATACCCCTAGGGGACATGCAATGAAGCTACAGGGTAAACTATTTAAGACTAATAAAAGAAAATAGTTTTTCACTCAACGTGTAATCAAACTCTGGAATTTGTTACCAGAGGATGTAGTAAAGGCTGTTAGTGTAGCTGGGTTTAAAAAAGGTTTGGACAAGTTCCTGGAGGAAAGGTCCATTAACCATTATTAAGAAGGGGCCCAGGATATCAATGCTAAACCCAGTACAAGCATTGCGGAATCTGTGTCTTTTATTTATTTTAGTTATTTATTTATTTTTATTTCTTAAATACCGCGCTCTTTTAATCAGTGCGGTTTACATATGAACAAATTTAAACACAATGACATGGTCAGCATTGGGTTTTTTACAATGAACAGGGTACACAAACCTGGCAGTAAATAGGGTTAACTATATACAAGAACATGGCGGTAAACAAGGTTGACTATATACATTAGGGTGGTCCATAAAAATGAATTCCTGAATTCCTTTGGTCCCTGGCCTGATTCTGGTTCCATTTAGGTAGAAAACACTGTGTACAAAGTTTGAAGCCAATCAAATAATATTTAGGGGTGGCTCAACAAGTCTTGAGATTTCCCCCTGGGAGCAGATGATGAAATGTTGCATCATCTTGTATCATCCACTTGAGAGTGGCGTCTCCTCTCCCGGCGCTTTTCTGCTCTAGACTTTCTATCTTTTTCAGCTGGGGCAGTTCAAGGTTTTTCAAGTAGGAAGCATGGCTGGTTCTTAGGCCTCTATGGCGTGGCTTCCAGAACTCCTGCCTTCTTTCATTCATCTCAGAATGGTTATCTGATTCAAAAGCCCTTCTAGGAGCTAAGTCTCTTTTTAGAATTAAAGTACCACTGTACCTTGGCTTCCTGAAGTTGATGCTGCTGGTATTTTCCTCACCAGATACCCTTCCTTGGATACAGTCTCCTTTACAGACTGTTTCTGTGAGTCTCCTGGGCACTGCTTGTCATCCCTGAAGCTTGGGACGGCCAGGTAATGAATCCAGGCCTCTCTGCTTCTCAGTATGGGGGATTCCACTGTCAGGACCTTTCCTTCCAGTACCTTTAAGTTCCTTTTTCAATCCTTCTGGTGAGCTCAGGCCTCCCTCTAGGCATGGAGTCTCTCTCCCTTGGATCCTGGCTTCTCCTGGAGTCTCTCTCCCTTGGATCCTGGCTTTTTCTCCTCTTTCTCCCCTCCTTAGTCTGGCTGCAGCTCTCTGCTTATAAAGCCGTTCTCCTCTTGAGTTTCCTGGCCTGCTCTTCAGGTGCATCTGATTAGTCCCTGCATAATCAGTACTTGGGTGTGTTCGCTCAGCCTCTGCAGGTTCGTGCTTGCTCCCTCTAGCTGTGTTGCTATGCAATTGCAGCTCCTGCAAGTCAGCTGCTTTGTGAAAGACAGCGTTTTTTTTCAAATCCAGAGCTTCACTAGCTTCAGCCCTATCACAACCCTAAAATGGTATAAGAGAATGTAAATATAAACATGTATGTCAGGAAATACCTTTCATCAAATGGTACTTGGCATTAGGAAAGCCCCAGTGATTCCTGCCTTAGTCATATCTACAAACATGCTTTAAACTGTTAAGGAAGGGCCCTTACCAAGTGCACCAAACCTGAAACTAACATTGCAGTTCCCCAAAAGATGCATAATATTGCTGAGCAACAAATGTATCCCTTTTCATGCCTCTAGCCTATAAGTGCACTCATTCTGCTGCTCCGCACTACTTTACCCTTCTTATCTCTTCCTACACCCCTTCTCGGGAACTCTGCTCTTCTGTCATATTGCTTCTATCTGTGTCCTTCTCTTCTACTGCCAAATCCAGATTTCACTCCTTTCACTTTGCTGCGCATTATGCCTGGAACAAACTACTTGAGTCTGTATATCAGGCTTCTTCTCTGGCCCTTCTCAAATCCATGCTGAGCGCTCACCTCTTCATTGCCTCTTTTGGATCTGATCCGCCTAAGCTCCCTCGTGTTTCCTTGCCATACCCCCTAACTGTATGATGTCCACAGCTGTTGTGTTGTCTGTCTTGACTAGATTGTAAGCTCTGCTGAGCAGGGACCATCTTTTGCGTGTGTCTGTGCAGCGCTCTGTATGCCTTGTAGCGCTATATAAATTATCAGTCATAGTAGTAGTGGTAATAGTATGGCCTTCTGGCCTTGAAACATAGAAACATAGAAATATGACGACAGAAAAAGACCACATGGCCTATCTAGTCTGTCCTATGGCATCTGATTCCTACATATCTGGGTACTGCCATTTCTCACAGCAGCTATACCTGTTCCATCATAGTGTATGTCGGTTTATATACATCTGCTATCTGTGGGGCAACCCTGTCTGCCTTCCCAAAGTCTGCTTTGTGGCACTGCTCCCCTGGTCAGGCTTGTGTGGGCATGGTAGGAAGGATCACTGTGCCATCATACCCAGGTAGTCAGCCTCTAGATATATCACCAGCTTGCATAGATCCTGGACTGGGGAAGGTTGTAGGCATCATAACACAATCTGGGGGATGTTGGTTCAACATCAGTCATGTCTCCCAGTGCCTGGCACAGCTGATGTATGGCCACTAGGGTGGTCCACTGCCATAGGGGAAAAAATAAAAGTAGGAATTTCTTTGCTCCCTGGCCTGATTCTGGTTCCATTTATGTAGAAAACAATGTGTGCAAAGTTTGAAGCCAATCAAATAATATTTAGGGGTGGCTCAAGGTCCCTGTCTATCAGGCCCCTGGATCCCCCCAGGGTTCGTCAGACCACTGGGTATTATCCGCTCATAGACGGGGGTATCATGCTTGCCAAGCACTCAATGTGGTCCAGATGCTAGTAAGGACTTTGACGATGTGGGGAACATCTTACGGTGTTGCGAGACAACACCCAGAAGGAACTGGAGTTGCTCTTCTTTTGTGGTGTGTTGGCTGTTGAACTCCTCAATGAGTTTGACCCCTCGCTCAGCCACATCGTTGATCACTGGAAGATGTTTACTTTCTTCAGACCGTCTTTGAATGATGCATTCTCTTCCCAGTCTTCTGGGTCTGCATTAAGAAAATCACTGTTGATGTTGAGGTGTTTCAGGAAATGGATTGACTTGCGAGTTGCAAAAGATTCAAGAGGTGGAATCATGGAACTTTTCAATTTGACCCGCTTTGGGGGATCTTCATCTTCGTCATCATCCTCATCGCTTTCATCTGATTCTGCCAGGATCATGGCCGACACTAAGTGGACATAGGAGTTTGGCTGCAGCTACAGATTTCCTGCTTTTCAGTAAGGACTGGATGCTACCACAAAAGATAAGTTTGCCATTATGCTCCATGCTGAACACAGTAGATTGTGCTATACCTCTGTGGAAGTCTTATGTGTTTAAACATTGGAACTTTATGTAAAGAAAAGTGAGAAAATTCAAAAAAAGGTAAAAAAAATACAAAAGACTTATTGGCCAGCAGAAAAAAGGAGGTGAGAGCGTCTCTGTATAAACTTCCAGTGCGGCCTCATTTGGAGTATTGTGTGCAATTCTGTAGACCACACCTTTAAAAGGATATAAACAGGATGGAGTCAGTGCAGAGAGTGGCTACTAAAATGGTCATTGGTCTTTATTATAAACCATAAAGGGAAAGGTTTAAAGACCTTAATATGTATACTTTAGAGAAAAGGCAGCATAGAGGAGATATGATAGGGATGTTTAAATTCCTCCATGGCATAAATGCACAAGAGGAGAGCCTCTTTCAATTGAAAGCAAGCTTTGCAATGAGAGTACATAAACTGAGGGTGAAAGGGGATATACTCAGGAGAAATATGTGGAAATATTTCTTTACAGAAAGAGTGGTAGATGTGTGGAATAGTCTCCCAGTGGAGGTGGTAGAGACAAGGACACTATCTGAATTAAAGAAAGCATGGGCAAACATAGAGATCTCATAAGGAAAAAAGGGGACTATTGTAGTTGATACAGAAGGGCAGACTAGATAGACCATGTGGTCTTTTTCTGCTGTCGTGTCACTGGATGGGAGAAAGGAGGGGATGCTGAATTAAGACACTGGAGGGAGAAAGGAGGGGATGTTGGAACCGAGGAGGAGAAGAAGGATGAGATGCTGGGCATGGGGGAGGAGAGAAATGGGGGAGTTAGTGAGAGACTGGAGAAGGAGTGATGGGGAATGGGAGGGCTGAGATGAGATGAGAGAAAGAGATGTAAGTAATTCCAGCAACAACATCCGCTGAAGTGCGTGCTCATCAATGCTAGATCAATACGCTGAAAATGGCCGGTGGTCACCGACTTGATAACCCACTATGGCTTGGACATCCTGATGATCACAGAAACTTGGCTATTCAACCACGACAACATTCTACTCAACCAAATGCTACCTCCCAAGTTCTCACTCTACACCTGCCACAGAGTCAATCAGAGAGGTGGCGGAGCACTCATCCTTGCAAAAGCTGATCTACATTTCCAATTGATTAACACCACTAGCACAACCCACCTAGACACAATCACCATAATGAACGACCACTGCACAATCAATCTACTATACAGAGCACCAACATCATTACCAGATGACCTATCAACAATAATCGACCTAGCTTGTAACATAAATAAGCCACGATCCCCAAATTGGCTACTAGGGGACTTCAATTTACCTACCCTACAAGATACCCAAGCCTCAGCCTTCCTAGAAGCACTTGACGAGCTAGGTTACAAACAACTAGTTAACACACCCACACACACGAAAGGAAACAAATTGGATCTGATCTTCGCCCCACGGACAGCATTAGAAGCAACCCTTGACCCTGCATTATTTGTAACACCAGTACCCTGGTCTGATCACAGTCTGCTCAGATTTCAAATACCTGCCCAACATCACGACCTGAATACCAACAGAGATACTGCTTCCCTAAAAACACCTGTAAGAAGATTTAGTCCATTCGTAAAAGAAGAAATACTTGAGAAAGTCCTACCACTCCTCGATAACACAGTTCACGGACTAGACAAAATGATTGACAATTGGGACAACAGTCTCAACTCCGTCTCCGACCTCCCAGCTTCGAACAAAAAACCAAGGAAACGAGAGCAAGCTGTTTGGTACTCCAAAGAGCTCCGATCATCACTCCTCCACCTGCACAAACTCGAGAGACGATGGCGCCAAGCATGCTCCACTGAAGCACACAGTATATACAACTCATACTTGAAAGAACATCGCGAAAAAATAGCTGAAAGAAGGAAGCAGTTCCATACAGACCTCCTGCAATGATCAATAAATAAGCCACACGACCTATTTAACATTGTAAAGACATTAGCAAGAGAACCAACTCCAGTCCAACCATACATGCCACACCCGCAAGCATACTCTGACTACCTTCAATCAAAGATGATCCTGACCGACAAGAGCACAAACCACATAAAATGCACTCCTATGCACAACCCACCACTGCCAACTATACTGTCCAAATTCAACACTATATCAGACAAAGAGATGGAAGACACCATTGCCTCCATTAACACATCCACTGCACCCAACAACCCCTGTCCAGCACACTGGATAAGAGAAATGCGTAGTGAACTAAGCCAATTCATGAGCAGGATCCTGAATCAATCACTCTCAATGGGATCTTTTCCACAAAGGCTAAAACACACATCCATCGGACCGTTATTGAAAAACAACAAGATGGACCCATCAAAAGTTGAATCTTACAGACCAATATCAATCATTCCACTGCTTGCCAAAATAATCAAAAAGGTAGCACAATGCCAAATTCAACATCACATTGATACTGAAGCACCACTGGACCCGTCCCAACACGGATTTAGGGAAGCACACGGCGTAGAAACACTCCTCACCACCCTCTTCAATACTTTAGTCTCAGGAAGTGATAATGTTTGACAAGGTTTTGCACTCATATTCATGGACATCACAGCGGCCTTCGACTCCGTGAAGCATGAGATACTCATAGAACGTCTCGAGGAAAAGGGAATACAAGGCTCTGCCCTAAACTGGTGCAAGTCATACCTGTCCAACAGATGGCAACATGTGAGAACCGGCACCATAACCTCAGAACCGTTCCTACAAAAACAGGGTGTACCCCAGGGATCATCACTATCGGCATTAATGTTTAATATTTACATGCAGCCCATTTGTGCTCTGATTTGATCATTCAATGTCTATTGCCTAGCATATGCAAACGATATCCTTCTTTACATGTCATTTGCAACTGACCAGCCAGATTTCTCCCCGCTAATAAAATGTTTTGATGCAGTCGCGGACTGGCTACACACGCAAAACCTTCGGATCAACCACAACAAGACATATGTCCTCTTCATTACGAGGAGCCAAGAATTCACTCCCCCATCCTCATTAAAAGTCAAGAATGCAGAACTAATAACCAAATCCACAATTCGCTACCTTGGTATCACCCTGGATCAAAGGCTGGACAATGGTATAATTATTTAGTTAATTACATGGAAGTGGTAAATAAATAAATCACAAGTACAATATAAATATGGTATGGATAGAGTGTGCAAGTATGAACCGTCATAATTAGCCATTTTCTACCGGGGTCAAGTGGGAAAGACCAGCATGTGGGCTATGTTCATTTGGAGTAGCTTCCGGGTAGTATATTAGGAACAGATGATATTTTAAGGCCTTTCTGAACGTCATTAGGCTTGTGATGGCTCTGATTTCGGGTGGAAGGGCATTCCAGGCTCTGGGCGCAAACAGTGAGAAGGCTCTAGAGGCTGTTGATTTAGAGCATTTCGTAAGGAGTTTCGGAAGGTCAATGGAGTTCAGTGTCACAGATCTCCTGGATCTGTTAGCTGGAGTGACATGTATCATATTGCTGATAGGTGATAGAGATGGGCTCTTTGAGGCTTTAAAAGTCATGACCAGGGTTTTATATAGGGTTCTGGCCTGGAGGGGTAACCAATGTAAACTCTTCAGTAATGGGGTTATGTGCTCTGAGCGTAGAGCACCTACGAGAATTCTCGCGGCTGCATTCATGGCCAGACAGAGGGGGTTTAGAGTAGATTGAGGGAGACCATGTAGAATGATATTGGCAAATCCAGGTGTGGTAATACCAAGGCTTGGAAGATAGTGCGGAAGTCGGAGTAGTCAAGTAGAGGTCGGAGATTACGTAGTGATCTTTTGGGGAAACTGCTAGGTACGTACGACCTAGATTGGCCACTGTTGGAAACAGGATACTGGGCTTGATGGACCTTGGTCTGACCCAGTATGACATATCTTATGTTCTTATGTTCTCTGCCTCCTGCAGAACAGATGTGTAAGCAGGTGTAGGTCATGAGAGGAGAAACGCAACTTTCAGCACTGGGAAGCCATGCTCTCCATGTGCTTTCCAAGGGCACGTGCGTTTATGTCAGACATTGCGACTACTGTTTGTAACATTTTACTGGGTGATAAATGTTAGCATGTGGTAATTAGCGTGTGGTAAACCATTACGGCACAGTAAGACGTCTGCATGCCTAGTAAGTTACTGCACTCTAGGTTTGAATGTTGAGAGGAGACGCACACAACGTCTGACATCTGCAGGTGGAAAACAGCACACCTTGAGACAAACTGACCATTTTTTCAGCAACTGTCACTGTGTGGAGGCAGATATGGAGGGTTAGCAGGAGTCTCCCAATTTGAAACATCATGAGCAGGCAGAAAGTGGTGAATGCACTACACCGCAGCAGCCAGAGCACACTGAAGCATGATGCTGAGCAGCCAGGGCCATCTACAGCCGCACACTATCATCATGAGGGAGTGCCAAGCACATCGCCAGCTGGCCAAACATCTGCACGGAAGTGTATGAAAAAAATCATCCCTGAGTCACTGAGGCAAAGGGGACACCGCTTCACCCCTGCAGAAAATGAGATACTACTTGAACTGGTGCTAGAACATTATGAGGTGTTATTTGACTTCTAGAGCACCAAGACACCAGTGATAGTGAGGAGTGCCGCATGAAAGCAGATACGTGAGGCTGTGTCAGCCTTGAGTGGGCCACCACATGACATTATGGATGTGCACAAAAGATCTGCAGATATAAGAAGATCCATAAATACACGGCTGACTGAAGCACATCACCATGCAGTGCTTCTACACTGAGCCTCTACGAGGAGCAGCTGGCACAGTGGCTGGGACCCGACTACATCTGCGGCCTGTCTGAGGAGCTGGACACTGCACACCCACATGCAGGTATGTGGAAGCCCTACTACAGGTCAGGTGTGTATTATGTCCAATATTCTTTAGCTGCTGAGAGGGTCACAGTTTACAGATATGCACATACAGGTCCAATAAATGTATGTTGCAATGAGCAGATGTCTGTGCCATACGTGCCACACCAGGCTGTTGGATAGTACCCTAAGAATGCATGTGGTGCAACATACATTGCAGACACAATGGGGGTCATTCTGAACCACGAATAGCCAGGATGGATGTCCAAGGGGACGTTGCAACTGCAGGGTATGGCTAATGTCCACACCAGTTGTACGGGGAAGTTAATCAGGTGTGGTGAAGAGGTGGCCTGTGGTCAGAGAGTGGACAGACAGTATGTGTTCACCAGCTCTGGATGTACAGGGCTGATTCTAATGTCTGTCCTCTACATCCAGGGCTGGTGAAATGTCCTGGGAAGTTATTGCATCCCCGGGGTGGAATAACTTCCCTGGACATTTCATTTTGGCATCTCTGGGATGCAGAAGGGGTTGGGGGGGGCCAAAGTTAATCCTCCGCGGCCCAACCTTGCTATTAAGGGGCAAGATGGGGGGTTAGTCTGCGGGGAAGTAACTTTGTTTTGCGGCGTTCAGCATCGTGGCATCTAAATGGAGCCGCAGCACCATGGCAACATGACGCCATGGTGCCGCAGCTCCATTGAAATGGCCAAACTGAGGTAGCTGGTCAGTGCCTGAACATGCAGGCTGGGAATGAATCACAGTCCCAGCCTGGACATACAGGCCTCTTTGCAGTTCTGATCCAGTGGGGCTAGCCATGCCCCACGGGATCAGACTCGCTATCTCTTTTGTACATCCGAGTCAACCCACACATACATAGGAGTTGTACATACGGGACAGATTTGGGCCCAATGTCATATAGAACATATTTGGCAATGGTTGCATGACATTTTTTGGCTCATATTCATAGACATCAATGTTGTCACACATATGGTGCACAAGACCACGCTTCTGAGTACCCTTATCAGGGACCACCAATTGCTCCAACACTCATACACTCTCTGTAGCAAGTAAACTTCAGCCTGTCCTCCTCCTGTCATGGTGCACACTGAATTGCTCCAAGCCAGCATTGACCACACTTGACATACATGTGCTGTGTACATGCACTATCCCACACAGATGCTTTATTCAAAAGTCACATGCGCATACTATCACTCAGCACACAAGTCCATCACCAGGACTCTGTCATTTCCACAGGTATGTGTTAGGATCTGCAGGTTTTCAGAGCCGAGCTGCGTGACCATCGGGAGTCACTTGTTCAAATTACGGCTGAGGGCTTTCGGCATATGTTGAATGGATTCCACTTCATGGCTGCTGCCACCAACCGTCTAAATGAGAAGTTGCTAAGTCTCATGGAAACACGCCAAACACCAGCACCAGGCCCAGCCACCACCAGAGGGGGGGGGGGGGGGGGTTGTAGGGGGAGGGTATGCCAACAGGCAAGAAGGGGTCACCCCGCTGTCGCTGAGTGTTTACCTGATGCCCATGGTGACATATATTGTTTTGGCATTTCATGTGCAACTCCCTTTTCCAGTGTGTTGTCAAAATCCATTGTATACCACACAAGCCTTGACACATGGCCATTATTTCCCACACTGCAGTCCACATGTTGCATTGTTGGGGTTGCAGTGTTCCTGTTCTCAGTGGCCCTTGCCTCAGCCATCTTGGACGTCATGATTAGAGGGCCTGCATACTGCATGTTGAACAGTGGCAACTGACAGAGCATTATGGACAGAGAGTGCAGTCAAAAGTTTCTGTTCTACCAATTTTTCACATGTCACAGACCCATGATAGCACAATGCATTTGTAATACATGACATACACAAGCAGTGGTCCAGGTCAAGTCGACATGCACATCATTTGTGAGGACCTCCTGTGTATACCTATAGGTGCCCTAACACCTGAAGTATCCCATAGTGTACATCATGCACCTATTACACTGGGGTTTCTACTTGGAAACTAGCCTCATATGGAGGTATATCTCTGCCCCTGCAGCGATATCAGGACTTGTGAGGTGAGAGTAAAGGTTATAGTTGATGATTCAATCATTAGGCATGTAGATAGCTGGGTGGCTGGTGGACGTGAAGATCGCCTGGTAACATGGCTGCCTGGTGCGAAGGTAGCGGACCTCATGTGCCACCTAGATAAGGTCTTAGATAGTGCTGGGGAGGAGTCTGCTGTCTTGGTACATGTCGGTATCAATGACATAGGAAAATGTGGTAGGGAGGTTCTGGAGGCTAAATTTAAGGCTTTTAGGTAGGAAGTTGAAATCCAGAACTTCCAGGGTAGCTTTTTCCGAAATGCTTCCCGTTCCACGCGCAGGACCCAAAAGGCAGGCAGAGCTCCGGAGTCTCAATGCGTGGATGAGACGATGGTGCAAGGATGAGGGTTTTGGATTTGTTAGGAACATTCTGGGGAAAATAGGGCTCTTCCGAAGGGAAGGGCTTCACCTTAACTGGGATGGAACCAGGCTGCTGGCATTAACCTTTAAAAAGGAGATAGAGCAGCTTTTAAACTAGATAATAGAGGAAAGCCGACAGTCGCCCCAGAGTGCATGGTTTAGAACAATGTATCCTTGAAGGATACTACCAAAAGCAGAGAGGTTCCAAAAAAGAGTAAAGTAGCCCAAATGCCCTTGAGTATGGAGCAGACAGAGCTTAAAGCTTCCAAATTACCCATGCCTACTAATAGCCAGATTAATATGAATAAAATACAGTCTCTAAAATGCTTGTATGCAAATGCTAGAAGTCTAAAAAATAAGATGGGAGAGTTAGAATATATAGCACTAAATGAGAGGTTAAATATGATTGGATTCTCAGACATGGTGGAAGGAGGACAACCAGTAGGACACTGTGATACCTGGGTACAAACTATATTGTAATGATAGAGCTGATCAAATTGGTGGAGGGGTTGCGCTCCATGTTAGAGTGGGCATTGAGTCAGAAAGGATTCAAGTTTTGTAGGAAACAAAATTTGTGTAGAATCTCTATGGATTGAAATTCCATGTAAAAAGGGGAAGGCAATGGCAGTGGGGATGTACTATCGACCACCTGGCCAGAATGAACAAATGGATGATGAAATGCTCAAAGAAATCAAGGAAGCTAATAAACATTACAGCACAGTAATAATAATGGGTGATTTCAATTACCCCATTATTGACTTGGTCAGTGTCACAGCAGGACATGCTAGGGAGATAAAGTTCCTAGATGAAATAAATGACTGCTTCTTGGAGCAGCTGGCTCATGAACCGACCAGAGGGGAAACCATATTAGAGCTAGTTCTTAGTGGAACACCAGACCTGGTGCAAGAGATAAGGGTGTTGGGGCCACTTGGCAATAGTGATCATAGCATGATCGCATTTGATTTAATTAGTGGAGGAGGAATGGTAAGGAAATCCACAGTACTACCTTTTAACTTTCGAAAGGGAGACTATGATAAAATGAGGAAAATAGTTAAGAAAAAAATAAAAGGAGCAGTTGCAAAGGTTAAAGACTTACATCAAGCTTGGGTGGTGTTTAAAAATGCTATCTTGGAAGCCCAGACCAGCTGTATTCCACGCTTTAAGAAAAGTGGAGGGAAGCCCAAAAAACTGCCAGCATGGTTTAAAGCTGAGGTCAGAGAGGCTGTTGTTGCCAAAAAAGCATCTTTCAAGAAATGGAAAAAAGAGCCAAATGACGAAAACTGGAAACAGCACAAACACTGGCAAGTTAAATGCAAGGCATTGATAAGGCAGGCAAAGGGAAAATTTGAAAAGAAGCTTGCTGCGGAAGCAAAAACATGTAATAAAGACATTTTCAAGTACATTCATAGCAAAAAACCTGTGAGCGAGTCAGTTGGTCAATTAGATGATAGAGGGGTAAAAGGGGCACTAAGAGGTGACAAGGCAATAGTGGAGAGACTGAATGAATTCTTTGCTTTGGTCTTTACTGAGGAAGATGTAGGGATGATACCCATGACTGAAGTGGTATTTCAAGATGTGGAGAAATTGAAGAAAATATCAATACATCGGGAAGATGTATTACAACTATTTAATAAACTGAAGAATAGCAAATCGCCTGGATTGGATGGTATACATCCAAGGGTGTTGAAAGAACTGAAATATGAGATTGCAGACCTGCTATTGGTAATCTGTGAACTATCATTAAAATTGTCTGTAATACCTGAAGATTGGAGGATGGCCAACGTAACGCCACTTTTAAAAAGGGTTCCAGGGGTGATCTGGGAAACTACAGACTGGTGAGCCTGACGTGAGTACCGGGAAAATGGTAGAAACCATCATAAAGAACAAAATTGCTGAACATTTATATAGTCATGGCTTAATGGGAGACGGCCAATATGGCTTTAGACAAGGAAGATCTTCTCTTACTAATCTGTTATGTTTTTTTGAAGGTGTGAATAAACAGGTAGACAAAGGTGAGTCGGCTGATATAGTGTATTTGGACTTTCAGAAAGCCTTTGACAAGGATCCTCATTAGAGACTTTTGGCAAAACTAACTTAACCCTCCATTGCCCATGTTCCCTGTAAGTATTAGTGTATGTGTCTCATATCCCCGCGTGTTAAATGTATCCCCCAATTGTGTTGTGACCGCTTTGATTGAAGGATAAGGTGGTATACAAAACTGTCTAAATAAATAAATAAAATAAAATAAAGAGTCACGGGATAGGAGGCAGTGTACTATTGTGGATCAGGAACTGGTTAAAAGATAGAAAACAGAGGGTAGTGCTAAATGGCCAATTTTCCCAATGGAGAAAGGTGAATAATGGAGTACCCCAGGGATCTGTGCTGGGTCTGCTGCTTTTTGACATATTCATAAATGACCTGGAAAAGGGAATAACGAGTGAGGTTATCAAATTTGCAGACGACACAAAACTATTCAAAGTTGTTAAAACCCATGAGGATTGTGGAAAATTACAAGAGGATATTGATAAATTGGAAGACTGGGCATCAAAATGGCAGATGAAATTTTATGTGGACAAGTACAAAGTTAAGCACCTAGGGAAGAACAACCCAAACTATGGTTACATGATGCAAGGTACCACATTAGGAACCACCACCCAGGAAAAAGATTTAGGCATCATTGTGGATAACATGTTAAAATCCTCCGACCAGTGTGCAGTGGCGGCCAAGAGAGCAAATAGAATGCTAGGTATCATAAGGAAAGGAATGGAAAATAAAACAAAGGATATTATAATGCCTCTGTATCGTTCCATGGTGTGATCGCACCTTGAATATTGTCTGCAATTCTGGTCGCCGTATCTTAAAAAGGATATAGCGTTATTAGAAAAGGTTCAGAGAAGAGCCACCAAAATGGCAAAGGGGATGGAAGGATTCCCCTATGAAGAAAGGCTAAAAAGGTTAGGGCTCTTTAACCTGGAAAAGAGTTGGCTAAGGGGAGATATGATGTTGTTGTTGTTAAGTGCCATCGAGTCGGAGTCGACTCATGGTGACCCTCTGGATAGCTATCTAAATTGTGTTCAGTCTTGAGTCAGGCGGCTCATTGTTGACAGACTGGTACCCGTAGCTGCTGTTATTGTATCAATCCATCTCATTGCTGGCCTTCCTCTTTTGCGCTGACCTTCTATCTTGCCAAGCATGATGTCTTTCTCTAATGATCTTTCTCTTCGCATGATGTGTCCAAAGTATGAAAGTCGACGTCTTGTCATCTGAGCTTCTAAAGAAAGCTTAGGTTTGATCTCCTCTAGTACCGACTGGTTTGTTCTTCAGGCAGTCCATTGTATACACAGTATTCGCCGCCAGCACCATAATTCAAAGGCATCAATTTTCTTCCTGTCTATCTTTTTCACTGTCCAGCTTTCACATCCATATGATGTTATTGAAAATACCATGGCTTGAACAAGTCGAATCTTTGTATGGAGAGAGACATCTCTGCTCTTGAGAATCTTATCTAGGTCTTTCATAGCCATTCTGCCAAGAGCAATGCGTCATCTGATTTCTTGACTGCTTGTTGCTTCTTTATTGATAGTTGATCCAAGTAGGTTAAAGTTGTTCACAATTTCAATTTCTTCTCCTTCAACAATGAACCTGTTGATAATGCCAGTTATCATGATCTTTGTCTTCTTTACATTAAGGTGCAGGCCCATTTTGAGACTATGTTCTTTGATTGTGAGAAGCAAATGTTTCAGATCATCTTCACTTTCAGCCAGTAATGTGGTATCACATTATGATAGAAGTTTATAAATTAATGAACGGAGTGGAATGGGTAAACGTAGATCGATTGTTTACGTCATCAGAATATAGAAAGACTATGGGACATGCAATGAATCTACAGGGTAAACTATTCAAGACAAATAAGAGAAAGCGTAGTTACTCACCTGTAACAGGTGATCTCCGGGAATAGCAGGAATTTAGTCCTCACATATGGGTATCATCGGTACCGACGGAGCCTGCGCGGGAACGCTCCCCAGCGTCCAATAGGAACGCTTTTGGGAGCATCCCTCAGCACATGCGCGCTGCCTTCCCGCCTTTCCAACTGTCCCTCTTCAGTTAAGTTTGTAGCTGAGTGAAAGGATAGAGGGAGAGAGGAAAGAGACAAAGAGAGAGAGAGAGAGAGAGAACTTCTAGGGGAGGTGGGTGGGTTGTGAGGACTAACTTCCTACTGTTCCCGGAGATCACCTGTTACAGGTGAGTAACTACGCTATCTCCAGGAACAAGCAGGAATGTAGTCCTCACATATGGGGACTCCCTAGCTGAAGATGCCAGGGAGATAGCCCCAGGAAGGTGCCACCGTCGAAGGTGAGAATCCTTCCTCCCATGGATCTCTGGCATCCCACCAGGGTTGGTGGGTAGGAGTTGGTTTAAGTTTGAAAGAGATTTTGAAGAACAGCTTGGCCAAAGAAGGCATCCCGACGGGAGGATTTATCTAGGCAGTAGTGGGCTGTGAAGGTGTACCATAGAAGCTGCCATGGCTCTCACATTATGAGCTGTGACATGGTCATGAAGAGGAAGACCCTTACTCTCATAAGCAAAGGATATGCATTGGGCAATCCATTTAGATAAAGTTCTTTTGGAGACTGGAAGTCCCAAATGACTAGGGTCAAAAGCTACAAAAGGTTGCGAGGACTTGCTATGTTGCTGTGTTCTTTGTATGTAAAAGGCTAAGGCCCTTTTACAATCCAAAGTATGAAGGTTTCTTTCTGCATTAGAGGCGTGAGGCCTCTGAAAAAATACAGGAAGATAAATTGATTGGTTTAAATGAAAAGGTGAAACCACCTTTGGCATAAAGTGTGGGTGAGTTCGAAGAACAACCTTATCATGATGAAATCTAGTATAAGGAGGATCAGCCACTAAAGCTTGCAATTCACTAATGCAACGGGCAGAGGTGATTGCGATTAGGAAGATGACCTTCCAAGTCAAAAACCTAAGGGCTGTAGTGGCCAAAGGTTCAAAAAATGGTTTCGTGAGCTGCCCGAGAACTAGATTTAGATCCCATGCCACCAGCGGTGGCTTGATGGGAGGTTTAGTTAATAAAAGGCCTCTCATAAATCTTGATAGGAGTGGATGAGAGGAAATTGGTTGTCCATTTAGAGGCTTATAAGAAGCTGCAATTGCACTAAGATGGACTCTTACCGAATTGGTCTTTAGCCCAGAATTCGATAAGTGAAGGAGATACTGTAGTATCGATTCTAGGGGGATGACCAGGGGGTTTAATCTCCTCTTGGAGCACCATATAGTAAAACGTTTCCATTTGAAGGCATAAGATCTTTTTGTGGAAAGTTTCCTAGAAGCCTGAAGGATATCTTTTACCTGCTGGGACTGGTTGAAATCCTGGAGATCTAAGCCTTCAGCAACCAGGCCGTGAGGTGCAGGAACTGGGGATTCGGGTGCCATAGCGTCCCATTGTCCTGGGAAAGGAGATCTGGAGCATGTCCTAACTCCAGAGGTGCCACTTGAGAGAGATGCAGAAGCAGGGAATACCACGTTTGGCGTGGCCATCATGGTGCTATGAGAATCATGCGACCCCTGTCTCTCTGAAGCTTGAAGAGTGTTTTGGGGATGAGGGGAATGGGTGGGAAGGCATAAAGGAAGTCCTGACCCCAGTGAAGGAGGAGGGCATCCCTTGCCTGACAGTTGTGTGCCGGAATCCTGGAACAGAACCGGGGAAGTTTGACATTCAGTGGACTTGCAAAGAGGTCTATGTCTGGAGTGCCCCAGAGATGAAATATCTTTGCCACCTAGTCTAGGTGGAGTGACCACTCGTGAGGTAGCAGTACTCGACTGAGTTTGTCTGCCCTAAGGTTTTGAATGCCTGGAAGATATACCACTAGAAGGTGAATTTGATGCTCTCTGGTGAGGGCCCATAGTCATAAAGCTTCATTGCATAATGACAGAGAGCCTGTCCCGCCCTGCTTGTTCACATAGAACATGGCTACCTGATTGTCCGTCTGGACTAGGACTGTCTCGTAGCTGAGCTGGGCGTGGAACACTCGAAGAGCTAAATAAATTGCTCTTAATTCCAGGAGGTTTATGTGTAAACCAACCTCCTGTGGAGTCCAGGTGCCCTGGGTAGAGAGATGATTCAGGTGTGATCCCCAACCCACCTGTGATGCATCTGTTGTTAGGGTGGCCTGAAAGAGGGGTTGATGGAAAGGAGACCCCACTGTCAGATTTTCTAGTGATTGCCATCATTGGAGGGACAAAATTAGTCGTTGAGAGATTGTTATTTTGTCCGACAAATGACCCGTGGCCTGTGTCCACTGTGTGGAGAGGGTCCACTGAGCTGCTCGCATGTGGAGGTGAGCATATGGGACTACATGAACTGTGGATGCCATGTGTCCCAGTAACTGCAGTAGTTCCTGAGCAGTGAGGGAGGATTTGCCTGCTGCTTGGGAAGCTAGCTGCATAATGCGAAGACACCGGGCTTGTGGAAGGAAAGCCCTTGCCTGTCTGGTATCCAGACAGGCTCCTATGAATTCTAGGCATAGGGAAGGAACTAGTTGAGACTTTGGGAAGTTTATTTCCAATCCCAAGTATTGGAGGATTCGCATTGTATGGGACAGTGCAGTGCTGGCCTCTGCAACTGTGGAGGCTCGAATGAGCCAGTCGTCTAAGTAAGGGAAGACAAAAATCCCCAGGGTTCGTAGAAATGCTGCTACTACTGCCATGCATTTCGTGAACACCCTTGGTGCTGAAGCCAGACCACAAGGAAGAACCCTGTACTGGAAATGTCTTCGCTTGGAAAGGAAACGTAAAAATTTCCTGTGATCTGGATGGATGAGAATGTGAGTGTATGCATCCTTTAAGTCTAGAGAGCAAAGCCAGTCCTGGCTTTGAAGGTATGGCAGAAGAGTTCCTAGAGAAATCATTTTGAATTTCTCTCAAAACAGATATTTGTTCAATTCTCTGAGGTCTAGAATGGGTCTGTGTCCCCCTGTTTTCTTTGGAATAAGAAAATAGGGGGAGTAGAACCCTGTCCCCTGTTGAAAAATGGGTACTTCCTCTATTGCCTCTTGGGCAAGAAGTGTGGAAACCTCGTGATCTAGCAGATTGTCTGCAGAGGTTTGTGAATTGAATTGCTTTAGAATTGTAGGAGGGGGTATGCTGTGAAAATTAAGTTTGTACCCCTCTCCTACAATGGACAAAGTCCAATCTTCTGCTGTTATCTGATGCCATCTGTTGACAAAGTGGCATAACCTGCCTGGAATATTGGGGGGGGGGGGGGTTGGGGACCCCTCAGAGGCAGGAAGGCAAAGCTCTCTAGGAAGGAGTCAAAGCCCTTGAGGGGGATGAACCTGGAGAGCTGGTTGGGCTCTCGGGCCTTTCGGTTTCTTTTGCTGTCAGGTTTGTCCCTTTTGGGCAACCTGACCTGGAGTCTGGCTCTGCTGGGTATAGGAAGGATAAAACTTCCTCTTTTTGCTAAAAGAGGGTTTTTTATAAGGTTTTCTTTTGACTGGAGTGGCTGTAGACTTTGACAATCTATCTAAGGTAGAATTGTCAGCATCTAACTCGTTAGCCTTTTCCTGCCAGTTCTTGTCGAAGAGATTCTCCCCTGTGCAAGGAATGTTGCCTAACTTGTCCTGTACTCAAGTCTCCAAGTCTGATGCCTGTAGCCAGGCAATCCGTCGTGCACCAATGGCAATAGCAGAAGTTCTGCTGATGCATTCGAAGCAGTCAAAGGCTGCACGATTGACAAACTTGGAGACATCTTGAGCATGCTTAACTAGAGCAAGAAAATCTTGTCTCTTATCATCTGGAAGAAATGGGCTCATAAGTTCCAAGTCTCCTGTGACTTCCTTAAGGAACATTCTCATATATAGGATATATGAACTGATCCTAGCTGAAAGCATGGAAGCTTGAAAAATTCTGCGTCCAAAAGCATCCAGAGTCCTGCATTCACGACCTAGAGGATTGGATGCATGCCTCTTTGCACTTTTCATCCTATGCATGGCTGATTCCACTACCATTGAATGGTGTGGCAGCTGAGTTTTCTGAAATCCAGGACATGGTGGAACTCGATACATAGTATCAAGTCTGCTAGAGTGAGGAGAAGTAGTCAGAGGTGTCTCCCACATTCTGAGCATCAAGCTATGCAGAATTTCATGGATAGGCAGAGTAGCTGCCTCCTTAGGAGCTTTAGGATATTGGAGGATTTCCAATTCCTTTGCTCTGGGTTCCTCTTCAGGAGCTACTGTGATTGAAAGACCTTTGGCCATATCACGGATGAAATCCTGAAATGACATGTCCTCTGGAGGTGACATTCTGCATTGGGGAGAAGAGGGATCTTTGAGGAGAAACCCTCTAGTGCCAGCAGAATTGTCAGAGTCTTCAGAATCGTAGGAATCAAAGTATTCCTGACCCCGATGCTCTTGCAAAGCACAATCCCGCTACCGATCGAAGTCGGTACCGAGGTGACCCGCTACCGCTTTATCCACTCCAGCCAGAGGTGGCATGGGAAGAGTTCCCACCTGGGCCGGTACCGTCGGTACCAGCATCATCGGTGTTGGTACCAGTGTCTGTACCAGTGTCGGTACCGGCATCAGTGTAATTTTGTCGGCACTGGTGCCCTTGGGACCACCGGTACCGCAGCTGAAAGAAGAGCTGCGATACTGCGTTCAATAGCAAAAAACCTCTGGTCTATTGACGCCGCCGATGCCTGGGTGTCGGTACCGGTAAGAATGTCCGGAACCCCTGAGCATGGCTATTAATATTTTGTGCATTATTTGGCGCATCATGAGAATAAAATAGATGCAGTATCTCATTGGATTGTAACTACAGGGTAGTAAGACATTGGATTGAAAAAATAGCAAACTGTAAGAACCAAGGTCATTGATGCATAACAGGCACGAGTTCAGGATATAGCCTGAGTTACAATGCCCATTTCAGTCTGAGACCTTTGTGTTCCTATTCTAGAAATAGTGTTCATGTGGTTATTTGAATGTTATAGGCTAACAGATACATATTGTCATCAGTCATAGCCTAAGAATCTCTTGAGGGACTTGATTATTTTTGACATACAGATTAACCCTCAGTAATTTGACCAAAAAATATATAAGATGCAATGGATCAGGCATCTGAAGAAAAGAGGGTACCGAGCTTTGCGGCCCAGTTCTGTCTTCCTCTTTTGGTCATCCCCATGCAGGAGAGACATTCAGTTGGAGAATGATCAGGTCCTTAACATTTTAGACACCAATCATGGGTGTCAGTGATGGAAATGGTACTGCCACACTTAGTACATTTTTTAAAACCACTAGTTGGCTTTTCCATGATTTAGGAAAAATGGGGCCTAATGCCCAAAATGGCGCCTAGCACCAAAAAGGACAGTTTCTGAAAAGAAACATTCTAAGTTAAAGGGGGTTTTTTTGTATGAAAAGAAAAGAAAAGAACCGGCGGTACCGGTAGGCGTCGTGCGGTAGGCAAACGTGACCACAAGAAAGAATTTTAAAGACGGAATTTTCTGCGGTGACAGGGAATAGGTCCTGTTGGCTCCACGGAAAACAAAGAACTGAAGAGGGACAGTTGGAAAGGCGGGAAGGCAGCGCGCATGTGTTGAGGAATGCTCCCAAAAGCGTTCCTATTGGATGCTGGGGAGCGTTCCCGCGCAGGCTCCGTCGGTACCGACGATACCCATATGGGAGGACTACATTCCTGCTTATTCCTGGAGATAATATTTTTCACTCAACGTGTAATCAAACTCTGGAATTTGTTACCGGAGGATGTAGTAAAAGCTGTTAGTGTAGCTGGGTTTAAAAAAGGTTTGGACAAGTTCCTGGAGGAAAGATCCATAAACCATTATTAAAAAGGGACCCGGGATATCACTGCTTAACCCAATACAAACATTGTGGAACCTGTGTCTCTTGGGGAAACTGCTAGGTACGTATGGCCTAGATTGGCCACTGTTGGAAACAGGATACTGGGCTTGATGGACCTTGGTCTGACCCAGTATGGCATATCTTAAATAGCTGTGACACAGCAGACCTACATTAGGTTTGTGATGGATTTTGGAGAAAGAATTGTGTAGATGTGCAGCAACACACCAGCATCATTAGTCTGACATCCAAGCTTCAGAGAGCATGTTGGATCACAGGGGGGACATATATTTAGTCATTTATTTATTTTTATTTTTTTATTTAGCTGTTTATTCACCAGGTTAAAGCAGTTTACAATAAAAGTTGGGGTACATTGTAACAGGGTAGAACAGAAAAGGGGGGGGGGGTACATTCTAAAGTCTAGAACATAATTAATTGCAAAGGGGGGTTGCCATCACTAGGGAGGGGGGTCAACCATATATACATATATACATATTCAGGAGAGATGCCAGACCGATCTTTAGTCTGCCTCTCAGATTCCATTTGTCTGGTTCATTGTTTGCAGTCCTTTTCGCATCTGAGGTGGATGGAGAAGAGGTGGGTTTTAAGTCATTTCCTAAAAGAGGAGAGTTCCTTGTTGCTCCAGATGCTGGCAGGGAGGGAGTTCCAAAACGTGGGGGCATAGAGTTCAAATGCGTCCTTTGTGTGTTGTAGTTGCTCGTGCTGCGGTGTTTATAATGCTATTCCATGTGTTTGTTAGAATTTCAGGGTCTGTCTGATCTGCTTGTATGCTTGGGAGGACTTGGCTGAGGAACTTTTCTTTATTAAATAGTTTGAATCTTCTTGTCTGTTGTTCAACTTCTCTGGTTATTATGGGTTGATAGGAGCAAGTGAAGGTGATAAGGTAGTGGTCTGACCACGGGACAGGGGTAATCTTCAGGCCCTTGTTAGCGGAAGCGCTTTGGGATTTAGTAAAGGTGAGATCAAGCGTGTTGCCTTTTCAGGTGCAGGGGCATTAATGATTTGTGTGAGTTCCATTGCTTCCATCACTGAAAGGAATGCGTTGGCATGCTTCTGTACAGAGGGGAGATTGAAATCCCTAAGGGGTATGTTTACTAAACTGCGCAATTGTGCGGGGCGCACTTGAGCGTGCACTAAGGTACCTTAGCGCACGCTAATAGTGCATTTTTGGTGCCCCGCACAAGTGCGCGCCGCCCGCAAAAGTGTGCGGCGCACTGATGTGCGTTAGAGGCATGGAAAGGCATTTCGAGGGCGGAGGAAGGCTCCCGAGGGGCGGGGGGACGGGGTCAATGGGTGGAGAGTGGGAGGGGAGAGGCGCTCCGCACAGGAGCGGGGCTGAATTTCGGTCCAAAAAATACCGCGAGTGAAAACCTCGCGTTAGAGCCGATTTAAAGGGAAGAGAAACCATTTACGTCAGCAATGTACAGCAAAACCAGGAATACCTACAAAACGTGAGCAGTGTGATACATGTGCACAGAACAAAATGTCAAATAAAACTTTAAAATGACCACAAGAAATATTGTAAAAATTATAGGTCAGCTGGGCAACAGTGATAGCAATGGGCAACAATAAAAAACACTCCCAGGAAAGCTCCAAAAAAAATAAATGATTTTTGGAAGGGTCTACGCTCCATAGACCCTTTCAAAAATCATTTCAGTTTATTGGAGCTTTCCTGGGAGTGTTGTTTAATGTTGCCCAGTGATACCACTGTTGCCCAGCTTGGATATGGGTGTTTGCCCCTTTTCCCGAGGTCATTTGTGAGGTTTATTTGCACTTTTGTCTCCATAAAAGGTAAATGAGCCCACAGCAATATTGTGCAGAGCAGGGTTTCTGACTCGTCAGGCCAGGTTCCTATCTCCAGGGACTGCACTGTCTCTGTGGCCACAGTGTGGTGCAACGGACACAGCCAGTGCCTGTAAGACCAGAAGGTCACAGGTTCAAATCCCAGCTGGGGCTCCTGCCAACCCAGTCTCCATATTTTTACCCACCACTAAACAGTGATAGTAAAGACACTCCTTTATTGCAGAGAACATAAGCATGGTTCAAACACCCATATTTTACCCTACACCGCACACAAACCATAACAATGGGCATTACATACAGCCGAGTCACCCAGATTCAGTCCTGGAGTGCCACCAGTCAATCAGGTCATATACTTTTTCCCAGAGAAGAACATGTCTGCATGTTGGCGGAAGGATACAGGTGGTGGAGGGGGCAGTGGCTGCAAGCCACAGCAGACAGTGGCCTAGGCCTGTGCAGGCTGGCACCGTTCACCGCAAGACAGGCTCTGTTGGATGTACAGTCATGGACTCCCCAGGGAATGCAGCATATCTATGGCAACACGGTGGTGCAGTGCACACAGACAGTGTGTGCAAGAACAGAAAGTCACAGGTTCAAAGGCCAGCTGGGGCTACTGCCAATCCTGTCCACATATTTTTCCCACAACTAAACCGTGATAGTAAGGACAAACCTTTATTGTTGAGAACCTACGCATGGTTAATACGCCTATATTTTACCACACCAAACACAGACACCATAAACAGCCGCATTACCTAGAGCAGAGTCTCCCAAATGCAGTCCTGGAGGGCCCCACACCATTCAGGTTCCATGCTGCCTCTAATAAAGATGCCTGTGCTGCACATCTATGCACCACCCCCATGGTATGCAGATGTAGCTCATGCATATTTATGAGGGACAGCATGAAAACCCGAACAGTGTTTGGAACACCAGGACTGGAGTTGGGAAACTCTGCCGTAAAGCAGCAGCCAACAGGGCCAGACACACCCACACACACACCCCCACAGGCCCCATTGGCCAATGCCTCCTGGAGAGGCAGGACATCGGGCCCTGCCTGTATCTCCCAATACTAGCAGTTGCATACTTTAGCAATGCCACCCTACACCTGGGTATATGGTACACAGCTGGGCTGCCAATGTGCATAATGAGGAGCAAGGTACCATGGGTATAGGCCGGACAGAGTGGCCTGGCCAGGGTGCATCTGCACAGGGCATAGGGCACTGACTGGGACAGTTTAGTGCCCGGCCACCACCTACACAGACAGGGTGACCTCAGTATGTCCTGCTGAGAGATCACTCTCACCCTGACTGTGCAGTGACCACAGCATGGCTAGGCACCCCCATAGTGCTATATAGTATTTCTCTCATGTGATAGATATGGGTTTCCTTTTGGGGCCTGGTCACTGATTTATCTGCTTGCTGTGTATGCTGACATCCCAGTTCTGGGTGCATGCATCTCCACTGGGAACATGCACTATGGACTAACTAGCAGACTGCTTAAAGCTGGTATGTGTCTTGATGGAGCGGCTTGCAGGGTGCAGTGGCTGATGACTTGCTGCAGGAGAATATCAGATAGTGGTGGGGTGCAGCTTACCATATCTGGGCCTAATGTGCTGTCTGCTATTGTGTTATGGATGTGTATAGAGCTGCATGGACTGCCCTGTGGGGTGTCTGTTCCTCAGCAGGACTGGGGTTGATGGTCCCCTCTACTGCCACCTTTGCAGGGAGGTAGAATGTGGATCTGTTGATGGGAGACCCTGTTTTCCACCCTTGGCCCTGGAGGAGGGGTGTGGTGGTGCATGGCCCACCTGGGGGTCCATGAGGGCTACGCCTGACTGAGACAGACAGAGATATCCAAGGGGTTTCTGCAGAAACTACCTATCTCACAGTTTAACACTGCCTTGGACCTCCGGCATGGCCTTATTCAGCCATTGAAGGTGCTGGGCGCCTCACTGCACACTCAGGGTGAGCACAGTACCCGCACAATGTGACGGTGTGTAGTTACTCTGTGCCAGTTAAACACACTGTCAGTACCCCCTACCAGGCCGAGGTGCTGTGGGGGTGCACATGGTCACTTCCCCCTACCAGGCCGAGGTGCTGTGGGGGTGCATTCCCCATCTTGTGTTTATCTGTGGACAGCTGATTTGCATGTGCAGTGCATCATGGGTATGGGTGTGCTAACTCTATCCTGGTGACCACAACAGACTGTCTGTGTGGTGACGTGCAGGCTCTCTGCAGCCAGCCTGGGGCTTGCTAGTAGCTATGGAGCTGTAGCCCAATGGTTACTTCACTGCCTGAGAAGCTGGAGGTCATGGGTTCAAACCCACAGTGGGGTTATTTGATAGGGTTGTCCAACACTTTACCTTTTTTTAATGTACATATTTTGATGCCAGCAAAAACACCCTCAGCGTACTGTACCCATAAGGTGCCTCTGAGGGTGCTTTATAGGGCGCCCTATAGGGCACCTTATGGTTCCCGTCCATATAAGGCGCACTATACATTATCCTGTGATGCAACTTATAGGGTGCCCTATAGCAGACATTTTAGGGTGCTGTGGCGGACAGTGCAATTTATAATGTGCCCTATGGAGTGCCTTATAGGGTGCTTTATACGGCACCTTCAATTACGGCACGTGAGGGCGTGTTTGCTGGCAGCAATTCATAAATTAAAAATAAAATGCTGCAGGGAAACATATGTACAATGCAAAGCTGATGCCACAGCCAGCCTTACGTATTAGGCACACTGGGGAGCAAACTCATGACTCCTGTATCAGCAGTCAGTGCCTTAACCATTGTGCTCCACTGCTGCTCCTCCTTGCCTGTCAGCGCACCTACTTATGCTTTCCATTCCTTAAACTGGACAGTGCTGCCATAACAAACAGTACTCTGACCTTGCGGTACCTCATACGGCACCCTCTAAAGCGCCCTATAAGCAACATTCTAGGGTGCCATGGCTGACAGTGCACTTTAAAATGTGCCTTATAGGCCGCCTTATGTTAACACGCTTTGAGAGTGCGTTTGCTAGTAGTGAAAATTAAAATAAACATAAAATGACTCCAAAAGCAATCTTCCCCATAATATGTAATGCCTCAGCCAGCCTTGTTCATTGGGTACTGTGGGGGATTGAACCCTTGATGCCTGCACCATTGGTCAGTGTCTTAACCATTGTGCTGTGGTTCTGTTCCTGTGCTTGCATATTAGCGCGCCGCCTTATGCCGCCCAATATTAAAAAGCCTCCTAAATCAATAGCGTGCCGCCTAATGCCCATCAGCATGCCGCCTTATGTCGCACAATATTAGACTAGCTCCTAAAGTAATGCCTCAACCAGCTGTCTACATTGAGCACTGTGGGGGATTGAACCCCTGATCCCTGCACCATTGGTAAGTGCCTTAACCATTGTGCTGTGGCTCTGCTCTTCTGTGTGTGCACATTAGCGTGCCACTTATGCCTCCCACGCAGCTTCCTCATGCGCTAATGTGCGGGGCGCACATGGGCGCCGCGCACATGGGTGCCGCGCACCTTAGCGCATATGTCTATCACGGCTTTTCTTTTTCAGGACGGAACGCCCACTCCTTATATGGCATCTGCTCACTACCGCGGCCCGCACATTAGCGGGGTTTTAGTAAACATACCCCTAAGAGTTACATGTTCTTTTGCAGTTTTGTTTTAGGATATTTGTCTGAGGGTATCTGAGAGGTCAGAATTTGCAATAGGGGAATTATATATTATTTATTTATTTATTTTATTTAACATCTTTTATATACCGCGCTATTTGTTTTCAGTGCGGTTTACAAGTAACAGATTTGCACAATCAGAAAACACTGGTGTGCTTACATTATAACAGGGAACTTAAACTTGGAACAGGGGGTAATAAAACTATAACTATGTACACACAGTGAAACTATGTACAAAAAGCAGTGTAAAAACTGAGCTATGTATAAACATATTGGGTTCTTTAGTATTCACAGGCAGACTATGGTCGGAATAAGGTAGGACATAAGAGAACTTGAGTCAGAAATTACTTGTGAGGGAATTGGGGAGAAGAGTGAGAGTTTGTCGGTTTAGGAGGGCTGATGATCCGATGAGGATTGGATGCTTGTGCAAAATGGATCAGGAAGATGTGGTGCTTGATTGCCTTACGAAATTGAGAGAGGTCTTTAATCGCTCTTATTTCAGGTGTGAGGTCATTCCAGCATTTAGGTGCATAGAAGGCAGCTAGTTCATGAGTACTGTGTCTGTCTCAGTCAGCCAGGTTTCTGTTATACAGAGGATATCCATCTGATGATCTGTAATGAGGTCTAGGTATAAGGGGATTTTATTCCTCACTGAATGGGCATTTATAAGGGTGGTATGGAGTGTTTGCGTGGTTGTAGAGGATGTGGGGTGTCCTGGTAGTAGTGGGATATGTATGAGTCTTCGTGGGGTGTGGGGTTTGACTGCAGGTGGAGAGACTAGCACACCTATATGCATCACCAACATTGGAAGGGATTGTCATTTAATATCTAATAGTGACAGGAACATAAAAGTGTCGAAGAGATGAGTCCAGTTGGTGCCCCATCTCCAATCTCCCTTTCCTCTCTAAAGTCCTGGAGAAGTTCGTCTTTTCACAACTTTCCGTTCACCTAGATTCCACCCTCTCCCTTCACCCACATCAGTCTGGTTTCTGCTGCAGTCATAGTACTGAGTCCATTCTCCTCTCATTCCTGGATGAAGTTCACCAATCCCATGACTGCGGTAACCTTTCTCTTGTGGTTTCCTTGGACCTATCTTCTGCTTTTGATTTAGTCGACCACCACATCCTCCTCGCGTGTCTCTCAGACCTTGGGATCCACGGCACTGTTCTCCTTTGGTTCTGCTCCTTTTTTTCATCCTGTACCTTTACCGTCAGAACTAGTTCTGACACTTCATCCCCCTCCCCTCTTCACTGTGGTGTCCCCCAAGGTTCAGTCCTTGCCCCCCTTCTCTTCAATATTTTCCTTGCACCACTCGCCCTGATTATACAACAGTTTGGAATTTTCAGGTATTACTGTGTTGATGACAACTTTCTCCTACACCATACTAGCTCCCTCACCCCTGAGATCACAGCCCTGAATGCTTGCCTTACTCAAGTCACCTCTTGGCTCAGGACCAATTTCCTTCACATTAATCCCTCTAAGTCTGCTACCCTCTGGTTTTCACTCAGTGCTCCCTCTCCCACTGAGTGAAAACTCCCCTTCTCTTCTCTTCTCTTCTCTACTCCAATTCCCCTTGTTCCTATGCTCCAGTATTTGGGAGTCACTCTCAACTCCACTCACTTTCCACCAACATATTTCCCTACTTACCCGCCATTCCTTGCTCTCCCTCCGCCAGATTCGGGCCATTCGACTCTTTCTCCCTCCACCCTCCCTTGTCACCCTTGTTCTGTCTCTTGTCATTTTCAGGCTCGACTACTGCAACTCTGTTTTAGCAGGCCTCCCTCAGCATCAGCTCTGTCGGCTACAACTCATCCAAAATACAGCTGCACGTCTTCTCATCCAATCCTCCTCATCCGATCACATCACCCCCCTGCTTATTGGTCTCCATTGGCTTCTGGTTAAGTTCAGGTTTGTTACAAGGTAATCACTATTACACACAAGGTTCTCCATACTGGCACTCCTCAATACCTGGCTGACCTCCTCCACCTTCGGCCCTCTCCTCGTTCCCTCCACTCTGCCCTTAGCAATCGTCTGTTCCTCCCCTCTCCCACCCAGGCACACCTAGAGCTCACCCGCCCACTTCTTTTTTCTGGCCCCCACCCTCTGGAATTCGCTCCCACACACCCTCTGCATGGAACTGCCTTTTCCTCGATTCAAGAGTATGCTTAAAACCCATCTCTTCCACCAGGCCTTTGACCTTCCTCACCCCTAGTCTGCCTCCCCTCCCCCCCCATCTCTAACCTCTCTTTCCCCCTCTCCCTGCTCTTATGTTTGGAGCTGTCTATCTTAAAAAAAAAGTGAGAACATCTCGTAAATTAAAAGCTTAAATAGTTTACTTATTTACCTTTTTTAGCTATATAACGTCTTTATTTCGGCAATTTCCGGTCAAAATCTTTGTTTTTTTAATTTGTCAATCGTTTACATCTGTCTTTTTGAATTTTTAAATAACTTATATGCTATGAGATGTTCTCATTTTTTTGGGCCACCCTGTATACAACAGAAGAAGGTGTGCATGCACACGGTTGCATATGTCATCAGACTATAGCACAGTGTATGTGGTGCATAAGTCGACAGTTGAAGCACTGACACATACATGGGGCAGACACATAGGTACAGTGATGTTGGGTCAGGTTTCTAATGCAACTGCAATGGAGGTGTTTTGGCACATGCCTTATGCTCATCTATGCCATATTGTGTCTCATCATCAAGAATTCAATGCTGTACCATACAGAAATGTGCATCAAGCACATGGTCACATATCACATGGATGGTGTCTTGGTCCCAGGGATGGCCATGGGATGTTCACTGCACATGCGTGACACAACAGCATCATGTGTTGAAATAAAGGGACAAAATGTCATACGGAGCATTTAACTATCATCTACAAAGTTGGTGAAAACTAGCACCAATCACCATGCCAGTGACTGACCTAGGGGTCACAACATCATCCAGAAGGAACATAATGGTCTAGTGAAATGCTAATGTCATTTCGGGAAAGGACAGAACTACTGCAACACTGCCTACAGCACATTGATGTGTGTCTGTCATCAGGTACAGCCCACAACATGGTCAATGATATGTGCTTGGGTCCATTAAGGAAATGAGTACAGAGAAGAATAAAATATTTTCCCAAACTGGAAAGGGCAACAAGGGGGATCTGCATAGGTGGGGTTCAAACCAGAACTGACTATTTACTGGAGCAGTGCTCTAACCACATCACCAGATCTTCACAGTTTCATCACCATATCTCAAGGAAACAAATGTCCATCACTCATCAATGGCCAGACATAGATCCAAGTATTTGATGTCAATATTTATTTGGCTCAGCAGAGATAGAAATGTTCACCGTGTCAGAAATATTTACAATACACAAGAAATGCTACATCACACACGTCATGACATACTTACAAGGGTCATATATTACACATGCCCTCCCCTTATGTATGTTGCTACTTGGTTATGTATCAGTCTTTCTATAATTATTTTACAATGATCATTTGTCTATCAGTCTCAAACATATCTGGTAATCAAGGCCATCATGTACCAGTATTCATTGTGGTGCTGCAATTGGTACCAAGGTATTCTTGGCATCAGTGTGTCTTTAATTGTTCTCCAAATAATAAGAATTGCAGATTGTAGCAAATTTGTATTGTGTGAGAATTCCATCAGGAAGCGGCATGGAGGAGAAATGGCTATGTACATGTTTTGAGATTGTACTTCGTCCTTGCATGTGGCACTATCTGATCACTGTTAGTGTTGAGCATAGTTTGTTTTCCAGAGTTCAATTGTGGCAGCAGAGATAGAAGATGCAATGTTTCTTCTGGGGGTAGTGCTTTCTATATCATTCTTAATGATTTATAATGAATCACAGCTTCCAGCAGAAGGCTATGGAGGTGCTTCTGTAGAAGGCTTATGTTGTGACATATCTTCATCCTTTGCAATGATGGTGCCTGTACTGTTTATGGATGTCCAAAGCAGGTTAAGAGTGGGGAGCAGGTGTCCTTGCTCTGTAACATATTATTAGTGAAGGTGGGTGGGTGTCATTGCTTGGAGAAGCAATTGGAAGACCATGGTGTATAGGAGTGGGCCAAGGCACAGTATCATGTGGTTTTGGCAGAGGATTGTTCTTGCATTTTTTACAATCTGCGCCTTGTGTGACAGGCTTAGGTGGAGATGATTTACAGGTGCTTTATCTGTGTTTGCACTCTTAAGCAGCTTCTTCAGAGGGTGTGTTGTGTCGGTGGTGTGACAAATTGATCCTGGTTATCCAAATCTGCTTCTGTCTTCTTCAGGTTGATTGTGACATGTTTTCATTGGACATATCTGCAGACATGATGGTCACGCTGTAGTACATGTGTATCTACTGGATTTTATGTGGCTATAAGACCATCTAGCCTAGCATGTGCAGCATATGAGGGCATGTCTGAATGTACCCATGTAAACACAATTACAAGGAATATCTGGATGACATTATCCACAAACCATTGTATAAACCTTGATAAGACATGTTGCTCCCATACATACACTTTCCATTGCCACATTACAGTGTCACCCTAACATTCAGACAGACTCACGGACACAGGTAGAGAGGCTTGATAGGTTGTATGTGTGACATGTCTCTTTGTGGCCCACACATATTTGTGCAGTGTCCACCCTTTCCTGGTCTGCAAGCATTATGAAGCTGCCCATTCTCTGTGCAGTCACTTCAAGCACATAATGTCATTGGCCTGCTCTTCCAAGCAGACTTTTTCCATCGGGATTATTTTCTTCTCAAAAGAATTGCAGGACCCCACTACCAGCTAAGTTTGATCTTGATTTCTTTAATCATTTTGAATTTATATTCTTAGCATTGTGGCTTTTTGGGTCGGCTTTGTTTTTAAAATTATTAAGACTGTTGCACGAGTATAAACAAAAAAGATTAAAGGTAGAAGTCCGTTCATTCGAAGGGGTTTCTTGTCCCCCGACCTGACGGACGTTCCTACATTTAATAGTTTACATTTGTTTTATGGTTGTTTGTCTGTCCTAGTGTGTGATCTGATTTTTTGTTGGATTTAGTTACACAGATCAATGATTTGGCAATTATTTTTTTGATTTATTGTGAGCCAAATAGATTATGAAGGATGGCTTCTGACTCGGTTATCGTAAATTCTATACCTGTGGTATCATTCAGGGAACTACCTACTGGAGATGAAAATGTACAGAACACTTGTTCTGCACAAGCTACGGTTGGGACATTTTCGGACAATCTTGCAGTTTTTGCTTATACAGAGGATCAAATACAAGCTTTGTTACGTAGACCAGCTTTATGTGATGAATCTTCGCACTCCTCAATTTCTTCAGCTCTGGGAGAGTTTAAGAATTTAAAAAAGAAGGCAATTCGTCTTGCTTTACATGAGGCTACGATGACGCAACATCTTAAGACTAAAATGATCCCTCGGGGATTACGCATGTTGAAACCTCCCAAGATGTTTTCTGAAGATAAATCTTTTTTGCATAAATGGAATAGTATTTTAAATAAATGTAGTCTAGATTTGATTGCCTTACTGATTGAACGTTTATCCACTGAATCTGCGATTATCACGGTTCATGTGCATGAAAAGGAACAGCAATTTAAAATGGATAAATCTATAGTGACACAGTATGAACAAATCATCCAACAAACGGATTCCTTTTATGAATATTTGAGATCTTTAAAACTGGATAAATATCATCGTGACAAACTGGACTGTGACAATGATCGTGTATACACTTGGAGGCGGCATATTGCTCGTTCGAAACAGGTCACTTTTGAGAAATCTTCTGAAGATACAGATTTTAGTGATTCTTCAGCAAATTCCTTAACTTCTGACAATGTTAATCAGGATTTTCGGCGAGGGGGCGGGAGGAACGCACGGTTTTCGACCCGCCCCCGGTCCTTCAACCGATTCAGGCGGCGGAACCCCGGGACGTTCCAACCTCGGTGGTTATAAATTTAAGCCCTTATGTATTAACATCTTTGGAAGAGCAGGTTTTGAATAAGGGTTTATCCTTTGTTCCGACATCTCAGTTTGATTCCTTTAAAATGCATCGAGCGCTATACAGATTTTTTCGAAAATTACATATTCTTCATTATTTTTCAGATAAACCGTCATTAGTTATGGATGATTCCGTAGTGAAGGGACCTTCTTTGTGGATGCCTCCAACACCTCCCCCTCCTATACTGCAAACTTTTCAACAATTAGTTTTAGCGGATTTGGCCCGTTTAGGAGATATTCTTCCAAGATATTCAAATCTGCAACGAGATGAGTGGAAAGCGTTAATGACTTTGAGATCTAATCCTGATATAGTAATTCGCAATGCGGATAAAGGAGTATCGATAGTTATTTTGTCCACACACTATTATCATCAGCAGGTGTTATCACATCTTTCCAATGTTAAATATTATTTGCCTTTGGCCCATGATCCTTTGAAGGATTTGCAATTGAAAATTTTGCGATTGGTGACACAAGCCAAGGATATGGGACAATTAACTGTCAAGGAAGCTAAATTTCTGACACCTAAACACCCGAAAACACCAGTGTTTTACATGGTCCCTAAGGTGCATAAATCTATTGTGGCTCCTCTGTGTAGACCATAACCGGGGAGCTGCACTAAGTACTCGCCCTGTCCAATACCCCCCCCCCCCCACACCTTAACCCAGACCCTACCCCTCTCCAACAAACTTCAGACCACACATGAATTGGTATAACAACAGGTCGCAGCTTTATTTTGCCCCATAACATATTAACATTTTAAACATGAATAACCCAACACCCAATCCCAGTGCGAAGCGTTACCTCACCAGCCATATGATTAGCAAGGTGACAACACTACCGCACCTAGTCCGGTCAACCACCGGACAAGTTAGTACCACCCCTGCCCGACCTCGCCATGTCACTAGCAAAAGTCTGCTAGGGGTTCACCGGGCCGTGGGCACCCTGCCCCGCCCCAATCAGCTATGGCTCCGGACCCCGGAAAACCTCCGGGATCCCGCAACCCACCCAAACCCCCCCAGCTGCAACACCCCCAAGTCCCACAACACCCAACCATCATAACCGGGTGGGAGGGCGGGACACCGGCCAGCCGCCCTCCTAAACCATGTGCTTAGTGTGCGCTCTGGCAGCCGCTGCACATGGCTCTTCTTCCTTGCTGATTGGTTCCAGCCGCGCGCATCTCGTGGCGGAACCAATCGATTCAAATGATGCGCCCCTGCGTCAGCACACAGGCGCGCTTCTGACCTCTCCCCCCCTTTTTTTCCCCCTGCCTTTTCCTCGACTTCCTGACCAGGCCAGGGCCGCGTTGGAGCTCGCCCCCGGTTACCTTCGGGCACCAGGACTTCGCCCATGCCCTTCTTCATAACCGGGGAGCTGCACCAAGTACTCGCCCTGTCCAATACCCCCCCCCCCACACCTTAACCCAGACCCTACCCCTCTCCAACAAACTTCAGACCACACATGAATTGGTATAACAACAGGTCGCAGCTTTATTTTGCCCCATAACATATTAACATTTTAAACATGAATAACCCAACACCCAATCCGGGTGCGAAGCGTTACCTCACCAGCCATATGATTAGCAAGGTGACAACACTACCGCACCTAGTCCGGTCAACCACCGGACAAGTTAGTACCACCCCTGCCCGACCTCGCCATGTCACTAGCAAAAGTCTGCTAGGGGTTCACCGGGCCGCGGGCACCCTGCCCCGCCCCGCCCCAATCAACTATGGCTCCGGACCCCGGAAACCTCCGGGATCCCGCCACCGGCACAGGCACACCCCGTGCCTTTGCCGCCCCCCCCACTAACGGAGCACAAGCTGCGACCTGCTCTTGATAACCCGTACCACCTGCTCCAAAACCTCCTGCCAGTCGTTCAGGAGCAGGTCAACCCCCACAGGAGACAAATGTACTCCATCGCCCCGATACAAGCCCTTACAAGTAACATCCACCCAATCATGCTGCACATGAAAACCCCCATGCGCACATAACCATTTTCCAATCTGCCTATTGATCTTCGTCAATCCCCGAGACCACCGCCGCTGACCCCAGCACGCTGGCCTTGGGATGACATCCGACCAAATAAGCACAACACCTGGAAACATTTTTAATATCAGATCCATGTCTTTTTTCGCAGCATTAATGAGTTGTTTACAGGTCCATGTTGCGAGATCATTGCCTCCAAGGTGCAGCAGGATAATCCTCGGTGAAGTCCGAATTCGCGCGTGGTGTCGCAGCAAAGGCAACAGCTGCATCCAACGCAGCCCGCGCTCACCCAGCCATAACACCGACACCACATCAGGCTCCAATCCTAGGTTAGACCCGATAGGCCGTAGCTCTGCCCGTTGACCAGCCCAATACACGAAAGAATGCCCCAGCATCCAAGAGCCCAGCACACCGCCGCCCCCACCTGAAACAAAAAACAGCAGTTAACAACGCAGGCGCAACCCTGTTTGATTAGTTTGGGGTTTTTTTGTTTTTTTGTTTTTTATATTTATTTTATTATTAGTATTATTTTTATTAAAGACGGACATAACCCCGAAAAGCCTTGGACCTCCAACGGCCAATCAGGCGTATATGCCAACCCGACAAGCCAACACCTGCCGCACTAGACGCCGCCCCAATGCGAAAAGAGTGCACTGCATAATGAGCCGAGTCCTCGCCCATGCGCTGCAACCCCAAACGCAAAACTGCTGTGACCTGGTAACGCGTGACCAACCCTGCATCCTCATGCAGAAATAACCCCCCCTCTACCTTAGGGCGGCAAGCTAAATACTCCCGCATGGCTGTCACTGGGCACGTGGGCCCCCCTATGGCCTGTAACACCACCCAAATGCCCCGCCCTTGCTGATCCGTCTTAGACCTTTTCAAAAGGACCTGTAAGCGGGAGCCCTCAAGACGCACATGTTGACGCTGCATACTGTGCCCCGCAACGCCCAATTTGGAATCCGCCACCAATTCACCTACCCTAAATGCCCCAAAAAAGGCCAAAGAAAAAACAGCCCTGAAGAGCATGGCCTCATACTCAGACCTCGCAACGACTGGTAAGACCTCACACAGTCCCCGTAAAACAGGGGTCTCAAACACGCGGCCCGCGGGCCGCATGCGGCCCGCGAGACAACTTTGTGTGGCCCGCGACGGAGGAAAACAAAAAAACCCCAAAACCCTGGCTTCTGCCGTTGCCGCCGTGGCAGCGGCAGAATCAATTGTCAAATTTTTAAAAAAAACTGACTTCTGCTGCTCAAGCAGCAAAATCAGCTGTCCTGCGGCCCCTTCCCCTGTGCCCGGAGATCCGAGTCTGCTCTATCAGCGGCGTGCTTTTCAAGCCGCGAAGAGAGTATTCCCCTCTCGCGCGGTTTCAAGCCGCGCGAGAGGGGAATACTCTCCTCACGGCTTGAAAAGCACGCCGCTGATAGAGCAGACTCGGATCTCCGGGCACAGGGGAAGGGGCCGCAGGACAGCTGATTTTGCTGCTTGAGCAGCAGAAGCCAGGTTTTTTTTTAATTTACCTGGGGGGGGGGGGTGTAGGACTGGAAATGGGCTATTGGCAGGGGGGGGATATGACTGGAAATGGGATATTGGCAGGGGGGGGGGGTATGACTGGAAATGGGCTATTGGCGGGGGGGGGGGGGTATGACTGGAAATGGGCTATTGGCAGGGGGGTATGACTGGAAATGGGCTATTGGCAGGGGGGCGGGGTATGACTGGAAATGGGCTATTGGCAGGGGGGGGGTATGACTGGAAATGGGCTATTGGCAGGGGGGGGGGTATGACTGGAAATGGGCTATTGGCAGGGGGGGGGTATGACTGGAAATGGGCTATTGGCAGGGGGGGGTTATGACTGGAGATGGGCTATTGGCAGGGGGGGGGTTATGACTGGAGATGGGCTATTGGCAGGGGGGGGTTATGACTGGAGATGGGCTATTGGCAGGGGGGTTATGACTGGTAATGGGCTATGGTGGGTGCTAGGACTGGAAATGTGCAGGTGGGGTTAGGAAGGACTGGAGGTGGGCTGATGGGGGGAGTTAGGACTGGTAATGAGCTATGGAAGGGCTGACTGAAATGGGGTAATGGGGATTAGGGCTGGAAGTGGGCTATTGGCAGGGGGGTTATGACTGGTAATGGGCTATGGGGGGGGTAAGACTGAAAATGGGGTGATGGGGGGTAAAACTGGAA
Organism: Ichthyophis bannanicus; assembly: GCA_033557465.1. Classification (NCBI taxonomy): domain Eukaryota; kingdom Metazoa; phylum Chordata; class Amphibia; order Gymnophiona; family Ichthyophiidae; genus Ichthyophis; species Ichthyophis bannanicus. The sequence continues at coordinate 215,841,852 of CM066037.1, forward strand.
GTGCGCTATGGGGAGGTTAGGACTGGTAATGGGCTATGGGGGGTCTAGGACTGGTAATGGGCTGGGGGGGTTTGCTAGGACTGGAAATGGGCTGAGTGGAAGGGGGCTTGAACTGCAAATGGCTGATGGGGAGGGGGGCTTGGAATGGAAATGGGCTGTGAGGGGAGGGAGCTAGGATTGGAAATGGGCTGATTGGGGGCTAGGATTGGAAATGGGCTGATGGTGAGGCTAGGATAGGACTGGAAATGGACTAATGGGGGGACTAGAAGGGAGCGGATGCTGGGTGGGGCTGGAACTAGAAGGGAGCTGATGTTGGGGGAGGATTAGAATGGGATGGAGCTGGGAAAGTGAAATGGAGAGGGGAAAAATATTTTGTCTGGGAGAGAAGACAAATCTACAATTGGCCAGGTATTGGGAGAGTAAGTGGGGATTGAGGATGGAGGGGTAAAATTTGAGTGGATGAAATAGGAATGAGGAAAGAGAAAAAGGAGAAAGATTAGTATGTTAAAGCAGATGTAGAGAGAGAATGGAAAAAAAACTAGGAGAGAAGAAAGGGCAAATGGACAGCAGACGATGGAGAGTTAGCAGAAGACATGAAGAAACCAGAAGAAAGTGGCTGGAACAATTGCAACTGAAAAAAATGCACAAAAGGTAGAAAAATATCTCTTTATTTTGAATTTATTAACTGGAATATGTCAGCTCTGGGAAATGTGCATCATTAATGTTTGCGCTTTGTTTAGTACAAGAGGAAATTAATTTATAGTTTTATTTCTACAGTGTTGTTGTACATTCCAAGTTTGGCTTTTGGGGTTCCCAGTTTAATTATTGTCTTCTTGTTTCTAAATCTTTTAGTCTTTCTTTATCCATACTCATTAAAGAGGCATGTTTACTAAAAGTTAGTGTATGGTAACATTATGCAAATATTTATGCAAATGAGGCCCCTTATGCAAATGAGGCCCCGCGTCTTATGCGGCCCCCGGGTTACTTTACAAGTCCTCATTTGGCCCTCAAAGCAATTTGAGTTTGAGACCCCTGCCGTAAAAGGTCATGTGTTACCGGTCGCCGTTGATCCGCCTGAGGAGGGTTGTCACGCCCCCACCCTTGTAACAATTTCCGCACCAAAAACCCTCCACCGGCCGGGCCCCACCCCACAGCTTTTGCAAAAAACGCAAAGCCCGCCAAGTGGGCCTTCACCCCCGCCCTAGTATGACCCAACCTCCTTGCCCCCATGATGTACTGGGCCAGTAAATTATCAGACACCGTTCCCGACCGCCATCCCTGAGCCCACAAAAAAGCCACCACATTACCACAGCCCCGACAGTAGTCGTCCCTGGTTTTCTTCGCTACAGAGCTCTTCAACATCTCCCTCATATCAGCAGGCCACTGTTCCACAACTTCCAAGGGACCGATAACCCGATCTCGTCTGCCTCCGGTGCCAGTTGCCGGAACCGATCCAACTGCAAACGGGAAAGAGCATCAGCTATGCCATTGTGGAGCCCCGGAATGTGTCTCGCAGTCAAACCAACGTTAAGCCGCAAACAGGACAACACTACCATTCTCATGAGATCCGCTACCAATCTACAGTGGGGGGTATAATGGTTAACCACGCTCACTACGGCTTCGTTGTCGCACCACCAGACCAACCTCTTGTTCCGCAATTTGTCTGGCCACAACTCCAACGTCACTAAAATCGGGAACAACTCCAAAAATGTGATATTCTGGAGAAGCCCCCGCTCGCGCCACAACGGTGGCCACCGCTCCGCACACCATTCCCCACCAAAGTAAATACCTAATCCAACAGCCCCCGCCGCATCCGTATACAACTGTAAATCCTGCGTAGAACATGCCAACTCCATGAGCACTGGCGACCCGTTAAACTCCCTTAGGAACACATCCCACACCCGCAAATCCTCCTTAATGCTCCTGGAGATCCGAATTCTATGATGAGGCTTACGGACGCCTGACGTGGCCGCCGCCAAACGTCGAATAAAAATCCGCCCCATTGGTATGACTCGCGACGCAAAATTTAAGGACCCAATCAACGACTGAAACTCTTTTAAGCGTGAACTTCGCCGCCGCCAACGCATTCGACACCAAGGCTCTTAACATGTCCACTTTCGCTGCCGGCAAACGAGCCACCATCTCCTCCGAGTCTAATTCAATACCCAAGAACGTAAGCTTAGTCGCCGGCCCCTCCGTTTTACCTTCAGCTAAAGGTACACCCAAATCATCCGCGACACCCAGAAAAACATCCAATAATTCCTCACACAGCGAAGTCTGCGCTGGTCCCACAAACAAAAAATCATCCAGGTAATGGACAACACTCTTAGCACCTGCCCGGCTCGTAACCATCCATTGCAAAAACGTACTAAATTTCTCAAAACAGGCACATGACACGGAACAACCTATGGGCATACATTTATCAAAATAAAATTCCCCCGCGAATCGGAAACCCAAAAGATGAAAAGAAGAGGGATGCACAGGCAACAAACGAAAAGCGGATTCAACATCCACCTTCGCCATCAGCGCCCCCTTTCCCGCCCCTCGGACTAACTGCACAGCCCTATCGAAAGAAGCATAACGGACCGTGCAGTACTCCCTCGGAATGTGATCATTAACCGACAATCCTGTCGGAAATGATAGATTGTGAATAAGCCTAAATTTTCCCAGTTCCTTCTTAGGGACAATTCCCAAAGGGGACACTACCAAATTCTCGAAAGGGGGTTCCGAAAACGGACCGGCTATCCGCCCCAGACTCAACTCCGCCTCCAATTTCTGCCGGACAACCGCTTCAAACCGCCCCACCGCCGGGGAATTCCTTGCTGCTTGCGTAGCAACCGTGCCATGAACCGGGATAACAAACCCCCCCTCAAACCCCTTCTTTAAAAATTCCCTATCCCCTGCTTTCGGGTATCCGCAAAGCCAGTCGCGCAATATCTCAACCTTAATGGGCGACGGGGCTCTGCCGAAGTTAAAACCCTCACTTAGGGGTAGATGGGGGAACACCCCCAACCCCTCTCTTAATACACTTTGCTGCCGAATGACTGCCGCCGCATGCAGAGCAGGCGTGCCGGAACTTACAATCCGTAAATGGGCATGAGGCCTTATTAAATCGCCAGCAGACGTCGTTGCCTCCTCCTGCCCCAGACTTACTAGGGATTCCCCCCCCCCCAACTCGAAAGGACCGGCTCCCCAAGGAATTAGGCCCCCCACCAAACTTATTGCCGGACACTGACAAACCCCCTGCTGAAGACGGACGAGCAGACATCTGGGTGAGCCACAAGTTGATGTCTTGTGTACCCCACGATAGAAACCGGTTTTCTTCCATTTTGTCACGAAACGTCTCGTCATAATTGAGCCAAGACCAGCCCTCGTGGGCCTGCGAGGCTTCCAAAATCGAGTCAGCATATGACAGTAACATCCCGTACTGTCCCGGGTACGACTGACCCCACACACTAGCCAAACGCAAAAAAGCCCTGACCCAATTCACCACTGACCTCGTCACCTTACGAACCCTCCCAGCCTTCTCATCCTCTTTGCGTTTTTTCCGACTTTCCCCAGACCTCTTACGACCTTCCAATAAACGGAAAATGTCAATATACCGTCTTTTCCTAATTTTATTTCTCAACTTCTTAGGCACCCCCTCCCACAATTCAGACAATGGTGTCACCGCCGAAGCACCCCCAACTGCAGAGTTCTCAGATGAAAAAGCCCCCCCCACTACCTCGCTGCCACCGTCCCTACTCGCAGTACTAGAGGAAGAACTAGAGGAAGAGGAAGTGGAGGAATCCGAGTGCCGGCGTCGCCTATAAGAACGCTTCCTTTTTTTACTCGCTTTTCCCGACCACCCGGATCGGTCACTATTCCCTGGCCCGACCCCTCCCTCACCATCCGTAGCCGTAACAGACGTCCGCTCGGCGTCAAGCTGCATCCCTTCCGGATGTGGCTGTGCACTCGACTCCGTCACAACACCGCTGGGGGACCCCAAATTGCGACCGTCGTCCCGTGGTATTCTGCCTTGTTGCGATCCACTAAGTGTTGATCCAGGCGAAGCCGTCATTGGATTCTGTGAAGAGAGAAAAGGCAAAAAAGGAGAGGGGGAAACACCTGACCACGCAGGTTGCCAAGCCCCTAATCAATTAGCTCCTGACGAGCCTAACCCTCCACGCTGCCATTGATCCCAAGCCTCTTGTTCCATAGCCCCAAATCTCTCCGTACCACCCAAACCTCCCACCGAGTAAAACCCTGATCTCAACTCCCCACCAGGCGACCCCCACCCAGTTCCCGGCCAAAACGTGCCACTCTCTCCCCCAGGTGCACCTAAACCGATCCCTTGCGGGGGACCCATGCTCTCCTCTCCAGCACTCCTCCCACCTGAACCCACTACAACATGCTGGTGTTCATGGGCACCCGTAACCTCCTCCCTTCTTCCGGACGGGGCAGTGCCGCGTCCCCCAATCCTGCTCTGCGGTCCAGGACAAGGCCTACTGGAAGGAAGGCCACGTGGCCCTGCACCCCTGGCCCTACGGCCCCCAGCCGCAATAGCTAAGCGGCCCCTGGATGGACCCACCGACCTGCCCTTCCTCCCCCTTCCATCTCCCCTACCTCTCTGAGCAACCCCCGGAATCCTTTTGCCCTGGCCTTGTCCTTCTTTTGCCCCTCTCTGCCCTCCCTTAGCCCCTCTCTGTCCTCCTTTTCCCCCAGCCATCCTGACCCCCGATCAAAAAAGTAAAATCGCTGCCTGGCCGAAATAAGGGCTAGTAATACCACCACAGGCTTTTTATTCACCAGTGAATACACTTGCAGTGTTTTTTTTTTTTTTTTATAAACCGGACCAGTTACAAGGAGTGAAGCAAACCTGCCCTCGTCCCTCACAAACAGTAATCAGCACACTCTCCCCCCCCGATTAAGTACTCCCCAGTAATCCTTAGTGCATCAATTAAACCCCCAAGCACCCCCACTCGCCTGAGGAGCCTCCGCTCTCACAGCTGATTGTCCACCGCCGCTCCGAACTCCTTCGCTGACCCGCAGTGCTCTCCCACACCGGCGCAACCGGCAAATTCAATTCGGTACTGGACCAAAGCGAAACCCACGCTACAAATACCGCCTCCGTCGAGATGCCTCCGATCTCTCGCAAACACGGAAATAACGCGCCAAGCCCCTATGGCCAGACAACGCCAGGAAGAACACACCGGCCAGCCGCCCTCCTAAACCATGTGCTTAGCGTGCGCTCTGGCAGCCGCTGCACATGGCTCTTCTTCCTTGCTGATTGGTTCCAGCCGCGCGCATCTCGCGGCGGAACCAATCGATTCAAATGATGCGCCCCTGCGTCAGCACACAGGCGCGCTTCCGACCTCTCCCCCCCCCCTTTTTCCCCCTGCCTTTTCCTCGACTTCCTGACCAGGCCAGGGCCGCGTTGGAGCTCGCCCCCGGTTACCTTCGGGCACCAGGACTTCGCCCGTGCCCTTCTTCAATAGTTTCATGTCGGGATTCGGTTTTGGAACCCTTATCCAAGTTTTGTGACCGATTTTTACAGAAATCTGCATGTTTGGTGTGATCCTATTTATGTGATACTTCACATTTTTTGACTTTGTTATCTCAATGTACGTTTTCCTTTTCTTCAGTTTGGCTGGTCACGATAGATGTAACAGCTCTTTATACCAACATAGATCAGATTGAAGCATTACATATTGTAGAATCATTTTCATTAACATTACCGGATCGGATCCCCAGAACATTATTTTTGCAATTTCTTTCCTTGGTGCTTACTAACAATTATTTTTTATATGATAAACAGTTTTATCAACAAATTTACAGAGTAGCAATGGGCGCTACAGTTGCCCCCTCCATTGCAACTATTTACTTGGCAGCATTTGAGGAAGAATTTCTTTACAATTCTGATTGGTTTAAGAATATACCATTTTGGGTTCGTTTCCTAGATGATATTTTTTTCATTTGGACAGCAGATAAGCCATCTCTGTTATTGTTTATTGAGTGGCTTAATACTAGGAAGACCAATATTTGCTTTACAGCAAAATATGATTACAACACTATTGAATTTTTGGGTGTCCGTTTGTACAAATCAGGTTCTACTATTTGTTCTACACTGTATCGCAAATCAGTGCAATGGAACACTTTATTACAGTTTCAAAGTTTTCATCCAGGCCCTCTTAGAAGAGCCCTTCCATTAGGTCAATTTTTTCGTTTCAAACGAAATTGTACTACTAAGGAGGAATTTATGAAACATTCAAAAGATTTGTGTCACCGTTTATTACATCGTGGATATCCTGCACATGTGATCAATAGGGCTTATAAAGTAGCTAAATATGCGCATCGTGATTGGCTGTTACATTCTGCTTCTCGGGAGGTTGTTCCATCAACTGGGGGCGACCAACCCCCTGGTCTGTCTTCTACGTTGGATACATTTAACAAATCTGCTGAAAATGATATGAAAATTATCGGAGTTTTACCATATATGATTGGATCCTCACAAGTAGTGGCTATTTTGCGCAAATATTGGTATATTTTACGACTTGACCCTATCTTCCAACAGGAGTTCATGATTGCTTACCAAAGGGGTGCTAATATAAGAGATTTGGTGGTGCATTCCATGGTGGATATTCAACATCAAAGGGATTCCCAGACAAATGCGGGGCATTTTTCTTGTCTTTCTTCTCGCTGTCAATACTGTTTACAGTCGCAAGTTGGTACCACATGGACACATTCTACTGGGCGAATGTTTCATTTAAAATGGCATACTGATTGTACTTCATCTTTTGTGGTGTATGTCCTGACATGCCCGTGTGGACTTCATTACATTGGACGTACGATACGTCCAATAAAGAAACGTTTATCAGAACATAAATCCCGGATTCACACGAAAACGCTTACAGCTCCCTTAGTAGCTCATTGTCTCCAGATAAATCATACATTTTTAGATTTTTCCTGGTGTGTATTGGATCATGTACCTGATGGCCCTCGGAGGGGAGATCGGGAACAAGTTCTACAAACTTTGGAACAACGTTGGATTTTTTTGTTGAAATCGGTTACCCCGAATGGACTGAATCAGGAACTCGATTGGTGGAGTATGTTACCCACCTGACAGGGCGGGATTATTTGCCCTGGATACTATCTTTGGGTATATAACAGCTGACTGCTGGGACTAACGTCAGACGCCATTCTTGCAAAGGACGCTCTTTGAGTGAGCAACGATTCTTGACGAAATTATTTGAGAGAAATCCCCAGGATGTAATACGATATTTCCAATACCATCTGAAGCAGGATCAGGGGATCCGAAACACAGCGCTGGGTTATGGAGTTTTGAAGAATAATTTTCTCAATGAATTATGTCTAAAGGACTGGCAAGTAGATAGCTTCCATCAATGAAGTATTGCTGTTTAAGTGGAGACTTTTTCCATCGGGATTATTTTCTTCTCAAAAGAATTGCAGGACCCCACTGCCAGCTAAGTTTGATCTTGATTTCTTTAATCATTTTGAATTTATATTCTTAGCATTGTGGCTTTTTGGGTCGGCTTTGTTTTTAAAATTATTAAGACTGTTGCACGAGTATAAACAAAAAAGATTAAAGGGAGAAGTCCGTTCATTCGAAGGGGTTTCTTGTCCCCCGACCTGACGGACGTTCCTACATTTAATAGTTTACATTTGTTTTATGGTTGTTTGTCTGTCCTAGTGTGTGATCTGATTTTTTGTTGGATTTAGTTATACAGATCAATGATTTGGCAATTATTTTTTGACTTCCAAGCAGTCAGACATCGAACAGTTCATGTGTTTAAGATCTGTGTGAGGAACACTGCTGAGGATAATATGGAGCTTGTAACCTACAGGTCATAAGCCTGGAGCGCATAAAATTAATGCAGACAGCATTGTTCATCCACAAGCTGGTCTTGAACACATGACCCCAGAGTTGTACAGACACCTTATGTGTGGCACCACAGGGATGCCGCTTTATTTTTGTGTTAGAGAGATATTGAGGATGACTTTGTAGCATTCTATGTGGCAGCACTTGAGGTTTGCATATGTGCACTTAGCCATCTGCAGCCTCAGGAACATCTTTGGCCACTGCGGTTTTTGAGGTAACAGGGCTCCATGCCACAAGGGGTATGCTTGTAGCTGTTGCAAATGTAGTGGTGCAAAGGTGGTTGCACTACAAATTACATGCTGCCACCATGTTTTCAGCGTAATAACAGTGGGAGCTGCTGCGCTGCACTGCTCCCATACCAATGGAACACATATTACAGATGTAACAAGTGACATCCACTGCAACACCACACACACACTCACACAGCAGTGGCACGGTGACATTGGGGGTGTCTTCCATGATATCTGACAGAGGGGCCATGTGCGGCTACTGCCACTGTTACTGGAACATCATCCCATGCATGCAATTTGTTTAGCATAAGCAGCTGCCTTGCCACTATACAGATTCTGGACTGCATTCACAGACAACAATAGGGCACTTCCTTACCACCATAGGAGCACACACTCACAAACTGGCCTCTCATTGCAGGACACTATACTGTTGCTACTTGTGTATCACTACTATCACTGTCTGGGCTCCTCTGTATATATATATATATCACATTTCAGACATTTAAATAGGCTCGCTCTCCTCAAAATGTACCCTTTCCACCAGGTTTTCATATACGTTACAGCTCCTACCGCTAAGGTAGCAGCGTTAAGAGAGACAGCCTTGTTCCTGCCCACTCCCCGCCCATTGACCCCCACTCTCCACCCTGTACAGGCCGAATCTCCGCCCACAGCACACAACGATTCCCAGCAGTGTTACCACATGCTAATGCCTCACTTTAGACATGGTAGGGGTGCAGGTGTGCCACTAACATACGCTAATGGCATACTTGCTCCCTTACCGCCATTTAGTAAATGTGCCCCATAGTGTCAGTGGAGTCCTCTAGAAAATTAGTTTACCACAGGCAGGTCTTGTCAGACAAATCTGACTGATTTCTTTGACTGTGTGACCAGACAGTTGGACCGAGGGAGAGCCCTAGATATGGTGTACTTAGATTTCAGTAAACCCTTTGACACCATTCTGCACAGGTGACTTATAAATAGATTGAACACCCTAGGGATGGCCCCTAAAGTGATTGAATGGGTTAGAAACTGGTTGAGCGTGAGGCGACAAAGTGTACAGGTACATAGAGTTTACTCTGTTCTTCTACTCTCTCCCACTTCCGTTATTGTCACCAACTTTATCGTTCCCTTCTTCATTCCGCTAAACAAGACTACTATTCCAAGCTTATTTCTTCATCAGCTAACTCCTCTTGTACTCTATATTCTGTTCTCTGCTCCCTCTCAGCCCCGCAGTCCTCCCCCACTCCTTCTCTTTCCCATCCCTCCCCTGACCCTGCCATTCTAGCTTACTATTTCTCCTCTAAAGTTCTTTCTCTTTGCCTCTCTTTCCCTTCTTGCCCCTCCTTCTTTCCCCAGCCCTCTCGTCTCTGACCTCACCATCCCTTTCATCCCTACCATCACCTCCCCTATCCTCCACCCCTCCTCCCCTCTCCCATTGCTGGTCCACTTTTGACCCAATCACAGCTCCAATGCTCTCTAAGGTCTTCGCTTCCTCACAGAAAACTACCTGCCCTTTGGATCCTATCCCTTCCCGCTGTCTTTTGGAACCATCTCTTGCATTATCCTCCATCATTCTTTCTATTTTCAATTCTAGTCTAGCTTCTGGTGTTTTTCCCTCTCTTTGGAAACATGCTTTGGTTCGCCCTATCCTGAAGAACAATTCCCTAGATCCCTCATCTCCCTCTAATTGGCGCCCCATCTCAAACCTTCCCTTTCTCTCTAAACTCCTAGAGAAATTGGTTTTCCTCCAGCTTTCAGCACATCTTGAGGCCTCCCTTACTCTTCACCCCTGGCAATCTGGTTTTCGTCCTGGTCATAGCACTGAATCTGTCCTTCTTTCACTCCTCAATGAGGTGCATGCTGCCTACGACCATGGCGCTCTCTCTCTTGCTGTCTCACTAGATCTTTCCGCCACTTTTGACCTTGTTGATCATCACACCCTTCTATTTCGACTTTAGGATGCCGGCCTTTCTGGTCTGGTTCTTCAGTGGTTCCGTTCTTTCCTGTCTTGCCGCTCTTTCTCTGTGTTATCTGGTACTGCTTCCTCCCCCTCTACCCCTCTCTCGTGTGGGGTTCCCCAAGGTTCTGTCCTCTCCCCTGTTCTCTTTAATGTCTTTTTTGGCCCCCCTCACTCTCCTGGTTCAACAATATGGTGTTTCCACTCACTATTATGCTGATGACATCTTTCTCCTATACCATACTGATTCCTCTGTGCCAGACATTTCCCCTCTGAATAATTGTCTCTCCGCTGTTGCCTCTTGGATTTCCTCCAACTTCCATCACCTTAACCTCAAAAAAACTGCAGCGATCTGGTTCACCTTTGGGCACTCCCCTCCCCCTCTTGTACCGGTACTTTCTTCATCACCTATCCCCTTAGTCTCTTCCCTTAGGTATTTAGGTGTTACTCTTGATTCTGACCTTACTTTCAAAGGTCATATTTCATCCGTTGTTCAACGTTCTTTTTTTGCATTAAAACAACTCCGTGCTGTCCGTCCTTTTATTTCTTCTTCCTCTATGGCTACTCTACTCTGTTCACTAGTTCTCTCGCGCCTGGATTACTGTAATGTCTGCTTAGCTGGTCTTCCTCAGTCTCAACTTTCCCTGATCCAACGCATCCAGAATACAGCTGTTCGCATCCTCTCCCATGCATCCCGCTTTGATCATGTTACCCCCCTTCTCATCCACCACCATTGGCTCCCCGTCTCATATCGCATACAATTTAAAATTCTTATCTTTGTGCACAGAACTATCCACACAGGTGTTCCACTATACCTTGTAGATCAGATACATCTTCACACTCCTCACCGTTCTCTCCACTCTATACATTCCAACCGCATGTTCCTCCCTTCCCCGTCCCAGGCCCATCTAGAATCCACATGATCCTCTGCTTTTTATTTCCTCGGGCCTCGCCTCTGGAACTCGCTCCCCCCTGCCCTCTGATTAGATCCCTCTTTCAAATCCTTCAAAATCCAATTAAAAGCACACCTTTTCTGTATGGCATTCAATCTCCCTCTCCCCTCCTCTCCCCCTGCTTCTCTCCTTCCTCAAAGAACTATATAATTAATCTTTTTTTTTGTTTTTCGGCTGTTCTGTTTTCCTCTTTTCTGATCTCTGTCCTTTTCTCCTCCTTTGCAACATTTAAATTGGCGTTCTCTTTCTTTTTCTGCTGCATTTTATGATTTTTATGATTGTAAACCGCTCTGACACTCTGTGATGGGCGGTATAGAAAGTTTTAAATAAACATAAAAATAAACATAAACAGAAGGATGATACTAGTGGTGTCCCACATGGATCTGTCCTTGATCTGATTCTTTTTAACATCTTTGTAAGTGTTATAGCGGAAGGGCTGTCGGGTAACATTTGCCTGTATGTGGATGATATCAAAATCTGCAATACAGTAAACATCCAGGAAGGAATAGATAACATGAGGAGGGATCTAGCTAAACTTGAGGAATGGTCAAGAATTTGGCAGCTGAGATTTAATGCTAAAAATACAGGGTTATGCATTTGGGCTGCAAAAATCCTAGGGAGCGGTACAGTGTAGGGGGCGAAGTACTTCTATCCACAAAAGAAGAGCGGGACAAGGGCGTGATTGTTTCTGATGATCTTAAAGTGGCTAAACAAGTAGAAAAGTTGACAGCGAAAGCCAGGATACTTGGGTGCATAGAGAGGAATGGCCAGCAGAAAAAAGGAGGTGATAATGCCTCTGTATAAGTCATTGGTGCGACCTCATTTGGAGTATTGTGTGCAATTCTGGAGACTGCACCTTCAAAAGGATATAAATAGGATGGAGTCATTGCAGAGGGTGACTACTAAAATGATCAATGATCATATGAGGACAGACTTAACATCTTAATATGTAGAAGAAAAGCGGGATAGAGGAGATATAACAGACATTTAAATACCTCCATGGCATAAATGCACAAGAGGAGAACCTATTTCAATTGGAAGCAAGCTCTGTTATGAGGGGACATAGGATGAGGGTGAAATAGGATAGACTCAGAAGTAATATATGGAAATATTTATTAACGGAAAGAGTGGTGGATGTGTGGAATAGTCTCCCAGTCAAGGTAGTAGAGACAAGGACAGTATCTGGATTCATGAAAGCATGGGACAAACACTGAAGATCGCTAAAGGAAAAAAAGGGACTACAGTAGTTGATATGGAAGGGCAGACTAGATAGGCCATATGATCTCTTTCTGCTGTCATGTTTCTATGAATACTAATACATTAAAAAAAATAAACCTCACAATACATCAAGGTCTCTCTAGTCTACTATACCTAAGGAGAGATTGTACTGCTGACTGCAAATCATTTTATTTAGTGCAAGAGGATATCGCTGCAGGCTTTACTGTAAGGGACTGCTTGAGGCAGGAATAGGCCAGCAACAGCTTTCCCAACAAAGTCATGAAACAACAAGGATGTTTCTAGTTTTGACATGCCCAGAGAGCAGTTTTTTTTATTTATTTATTTAAATTCTCTTATATACCGCGCTATTCTACATCAGTGCGGTTTACATTGAACAAACTGAAATTACATTGAACAGTGCATTACATTGAAATTACATTGAACAGTTGTGCAGACTCGGCCAGATTCCCAGGATCCTAACAGAGATGGCCTACTGTCTTTACGGCCAGTGCTAGACATGCTGGGTCCTAGGACAAAAACTGGGGAGGGCACCCCAAGGTCCACTTGCAGGCTATATTTCCTTAAGCTTTCAAGCAGTCTTAGGAACTCCTGTAACAAGGGGTCCAGGGCAACTGTCTTAGTTGCTCCTGTCTGTCTCCCTGCCCCCATACCAGTTCTGAGTCTTTTCATAAATGGAAGCTTGACAGTTCTCTTTGTGAATGTGGTCAAAGAGATCAAACCACTTATCACATAATAAACTGCCCCATGGGCACATTTCAAAAGCACTTAGGGTATTTATTGCATTTAAACGAATCAGAAGTTATTTTTTGGTTGACGACTTTGAACTTGGTTGCCCCAATCACTTGCTTTCATAGTACTATATGCAAGCGAATGGGACATTGAATACATAGGAGGGAGACGGGGTGCGCAGAGGCTATGGGTGAGGGAGGAGCACAGCTTCTGGCGGTGGGAGTTGGTTTGTTGAGAAAGAGCAGGGAGATGAGGGGGCCGTAGGGAGCTGCTGTCGGATTGGGAGGAGGAGGAGCGGGGGGGGGGGGGGGAGAAAGGGGAGGGTAGTAATGTGGATTTGCGCCTGGTGGGACACGCTGAGCCGCCCCCAGCCGCACAATCTTAGGCAGCGCCGCCAGCACCATGGTAAGAGGCTGCGGGCGACCGGGGGGAGGGTTGGGAAGGCCCCGGGAAGGTCGCACGGAGGCTCACTAGTACCCTCTGCTTTCTAATATTTTAGCCTAGCTATTAACTCGGGTCCTTACCTTAATGCTGAGCGAGTGCAGGAGAAGGGGCGCTGCTCCGAGCCCCCGATCTTCGAGATCTCTCGCCTGCCGTCCTCACCACCTTGGGCTAGCAGCCCTCATGGGGGTCCCTCGAGCGGCTTTCTTCTCTTTGCAGCGGTGCCTGGAGAGCTGACACGGCGCCTCGTGCTCTGCCGGGGGAAATCCAGGGGCATGTTGCAGTGCCGTTCCCCGGCCTGGCTCTGAACAGCGGGCTCCCGATTCCCAGGGCGAATGGAAGCGGGAGGCAGAGTCAGCCATGGAGCCATCGTCCCCTATACATTCTACAACGGCAACGCAGACCTGCTTCCCTTTACACACGGGCAAGGCTGGTGCGCGGCTCCTAAAGGCCACTTCTGGTCTGCGATTGATTTTGCCCTTGGTTGCCGAAAGCTTTACTCTCCGATTTCCCAACCTGTGCCCTAACGGCAAGATTGACTCGCGGTTTTCGAGCTAAAGCTGATTTGGCTCTATGTCTGCGCCCTGCCCTCAGCCTCTGTAGGTCATATTTCTGTCCACAGGAGCTCTAGTTCGTTCACGACTTATTTTGGTTAAAAACATGGTAGAAATCACATTCTGTAAATCATCTTGCAAACTGCTGGAAGTTGACGTGAATTCTGTAGACTATCGGGTTAAGGGCTCGTTTATTGTTCTGCAGTGCTTGTGCGGCCACAAGCGTCCATACTTCCAACAATTTCTTACAAGGTGACACTCGCGCACACCATCCGTCGCTTCTAAATTAGGATGAGGAAAAATAGGTCGTAAGTGGATTGGAGCACGTGGAATGTGGGCTTTAAATTGGGGCTGGAAATGTTTATTTATGATTTGAATTTCTGAAGTTCTTTTGGTAAAATCCGCGTTCCTAGAACTGTTTCAGGCTGTGGTGTCGTGCTGCTGCAGTTGACCAGTGGAAAGTGCAATGGGAAATGATGTATACTGAGAGGGCTAGTAACTTAGAGAAAGTTACACAGGAAATTACAAAGGCTTTGAAGCCGGGGATCTCATTTTCCAAAGTGTGCAATATATATATTCATCTTCTATAGTCTAACTCTCACAGCCCTCCACAAAATACGGTACACTCTAGTTGGCTGGATCTGCTATTAAAAATGCCATGACGTGCATCCAGCTGTATTTTACAAAACCCTTGCATAAAAAATACTCTGAGAACTTTTGTAAAGGGTCAAGATTGAGTGATGGTATTGTGGTGGGTAATTTACTATTTTATTAATATGCAATTTTAGCACACATTAGGTTGCCAGGAATCAGCATTGACTCGAAGGTATGCATTGCATTGCATTTTTGTTATGGATAATCTGAGGAATTTGAATAATGTGAACATGATGCTTTTTCCATGTTCTCTTTTCAGTTACTGTTCACTTATCCAAATTTATCTTCACCAATAGCACACAAACAGTATCCCTGCCTCTGAATTACAAAATCAGTGACTTCATTGTGCTTTTTTCTGGCATTAGGGACATCACTATAGCTAGATTATAAAATGTATGACTTTACTACTGCATACTTCCAGGGATAGTGATATCACTCATGCTTAATTATAAGGATTCAGAAATCATATAAAGGAACATACCCCTATCAAAAATAACCCCAATGGTGACTTACATTACATTTTTTAAATATAAAATGGGACTTCAGCAGAGGGTCATCCTAGCATTAATATTTTCATTGTGAGTCTGCTCACAAATCCATTACTGACCCAATATTTTTCAAATTGTAATTAACAGTTAATAAATTCTTATTATTAGTATTTAACTCACACTTTCGGTAGAAAATCAAGGTGAGTTACATTCGGGTACAGTACGCATTTCCCTGTCCCTAAAGGGTTCACAATCTAAATTTGTACCTGAGACAGTAGAGACTTAAGTGGCTTGCCCAAGGACACAAGGCATGCTAGTGGGATTTGAACCCTGGTCTATTCTAGTTTTAGACTGCTGCCCTAACCACTAGGCCACTCCTATCTGCTCAATGTGCCAGCTTGGCAAACTGGCACTTCAAACAACCCTTCTGCCAATCAACATTCTAAGTTCTAACTTATATGACTGCATCTGGGGATTTTTTCAGCTAAAATTGGAGTCTTACACAGACGTTTCAGCACAAAAACATTACTATTGTGTTGTTCCAGGGTTAGTGATATTATTACTGCTTGCTAGAGACAATTACAAAACTTAATACAACTACATCTCTCCTAGATCCGTGCCCTGTAGCCTGGATCAAGGCAACAAAATCAGAACTAACCGCCTACATTCTACATACAGTGAACCAATCATTACTCCAAGGCTTAATGCCAAATGAACTCAAGTGCACAGCAATTCGCCCTTTACTAAACAATACTGATCCTACGTCGTATCGGCCCATCGCTAGCATTCCTTTCCTGGCTAAGGTCATCGAAAAAGTTGTCCAATTCCAGCTGCAGAACTTTATTGACACAACTGCCCCACTAGATGAGCATCATCAATATGGGTTTCGGTCTTTCCATGGTGTGGAAACCCTCCTCCTGGCCCTCTTTGACACTCTCATCAAAGGTATAGACAACATTAAGAAAGCCTTTATACTTGTATTTCTTGACAATTCCTCCGCCTTTGACAGTGTAAATCATAGCATTCTCATTTCCAGACTTAATCAAATAGGCTTAAAGGAAACAACTCTCGATTGGTTTAAATCATATATATCCAACAGGGTGCAATATGTACAAATCGATCAAGTCTCCTCATCACCCTTCCCACAAGAGCAGGGAATTCCGCAAGGCTCTGTGCTTTCTGCTCTGCTTTTTAACCTATATCTTAAGCCCATATGCTCCATATTCAAAAGACACAACATAAACTATCACATATATATACGGTCAATATCATGTTGTTCTCAGCAATTGACATAGCTAACCCCAATTATGACGCTCTAGCAGCCTGTCTCTCTGAAGCAGAACTATGGCTCCGTTCAGTGAATGTTCATAAACTTCAAAAAGATGGAAGTGCTATTTACTTCAAGAAACACTAACTTCGCCCCCCTCCATTTATCAAGCTTCAAAACTTCAACCTCCCAGTTAAACATGAGGTAAGATATTTAGGAGTTACCCTTGACAGGACACTCAGCTTAACCACACACATAAAACAAACAGCCAGAACTATCTTCTTTAAACTTAGGACTATTCAACAACTTAGACCACTGATAGCACAACCAAGAAAAATCTAAACATACTCCAAATGGCCCAAAATGTCACTGCTCAAATTATCTTTAAAGCCAGGTTACCTGACCACATCTCACCTATATTATACTCCCTTCACTGACTCCCATTTGCCAGTAGGATTCAGTATAAATCCTTAGTGACCACCTTCAAACTAATCAATAAAATCGCCCTATCTCACTTTTCAACATTGATTCAAGCCTCACCTGAGAATAGAATGAGAAGGAGGACGAATCTCAGCACTATTTTAGTCCCTGACTCAATACGAAAAACAAAACAGATAACAAGCAACAGTGCTTTTTCTTACATTTCACCTGTTCAATGGAATAATCTCCCAGTAAATTTAAGAGAGATCAAGGACCTCCAAGCATTCCGAAAGGAATTAAAAACGTACTTGTTCATCCAGCATTTTTACACTCAAGATCATACACCTAACCAAACCCCTCAAACACAATCCGACCACTCTACCTAGGATTCTGCTCACACAATCGCAGTCACAACATCGCACTTCCTTCATAAAGCCATTTCACTGCACAGCAATGGAAGTGCTGCAATAAAACCTGAATACCAATTAGATAAGCTGTAAGATTATAAATAGTGTCTGTTTTTAATTGTTTATTGTATATAGTTCCTGTGTTACAATATGTTCAATGTAATGGTTTTTGATGTGCTGTTCTCTGTAAACCACCCCTGATCTCTGGAAGGGGCGGTATAGAAAGGTTTCCAAATAAATAAATAAATAAATAAATAAAATATTCCAAGGTGTTTATACATTGTAAATTTAGGTGTTTATTTTCCAACTAATTAGGGTTTTTGAGTGTACAAAATACCAGTGTTTAGCTGTGTTTTTGAATCCTAGGTACTCTTGCTGGGTACGTTTGCTGGTGGAAATCAAACATATATCTTTGTGTCACTTAGGAGTCATTAGCCCTGAAAACAAACCAATTGGAAGATGCAAGAGAAGCCGGGGGGAGGAGCGAGAGAATTAGAGGAAGTGGTGTTTTTCTGATGTTTATCCAATAAACACATGTTTTGCATTGAGGGTGTTTTATTAGTGTTGATTGGTTAAACCTAAAATCAGAAGCCCTAATTATAAAATTATTGTGTAGTTCCAGAGTTAATGATATCACTAGTGCTTGACAGTAAGATTAGTGACATTACTATTGTGCTGTTCCAGGGTTAGCGAGATCGCTACTGTGGAGTTTATTTATTTTAGTAGGCTTATATACTGCTTTTCTACCAGTCAAAGTGGTGTACATTCAGGTACTGTATATATATTTTTCCCTTGTCTCTGAAGGGCTCACAATCTATGTTTTGTACCTGAGGCAATGGATGGTTAATTGGCTTGCCCAAGGAGCACCTGTGGGACTAGAAACCCCAGTCCTTCCAGCCCAAGGTTGCTGTCCTCTAGTGGGATTTGAACCTCCAGCCTGAGGTAACTTGCCCCATCCACTAGGCCACTCCTCCCTCAGATTAGTGATTTCTCTGTTATATGTATGGGAGTGTTTATTTGGTGAGGCTTATAACTGAATGCTTCATGGCAATTTGAATGTTAAAATCAGATTGAAAGACAACTTCAGTGCTGCATAATAGGCGTGCCCTTTTGTCTGGCTCATAGTTTTGGGTTAAAAGTTTGTGTTAAGGCATCTGGAGGATCCTGTCCCTTGGCTGCTGCTGAATGCTATGATTTCTCCTGGCTCCATCCTTCTGCTGAAGGACAAGCCAGCATCCTTGTTCCTGCTGCTGAGCACAAGATGCTTAAACTGAATACACACGGAAGAATTATCCAACCAGTTTTACAGTTTTTTATTTTATCTATTTTATGGCCAAGAAGGTTCTTCCACATGAGTTCACATTAGGCAACATGAAATTTCTACTACTACTTATCATTTATATAGCGAAAGATTACAGAAAGCAAAGGGGGCATGTTTACTAAACTGCGTTAACCATTAGTGCAGGGCTTTTTGCACAGGAAGTGTGTCATGCTAAAAGTTAGTGCGGGCTCAGCACTAAAAATCCCACACTAACAGGTTAGTTGTGATTGGGCGGAGACAGGGTAGGTTGGGGGAGGAATGTGGGCATTGACGATGCATCTTGATTAGCACGGGTGTCCTATGTGTACGGAATTGTACTTAACACCATCTGAATTGGTGGTGTTAGGTGCACCTGTGTGCCGTGTTATGCAGTCACATGATAGAAACACACCAATGGTAGGAGGCTGGGTGCACACACACCCTGAAATTGGCATGGTTTTGCTGCTCGGCTATGCGCTACTGGCCACAAAGTGTACATCCAAGACTGCTGGAGCATTGAAAAGATCAGTTTTAGCAAAAATTGTCATTTTTAGAACTAGAAACTAATTGTTGTAGTCCTGCCAATTCAAACTCATGAGATTTTAAATCAATTTTAAATAGATCTTCCATTACAATCTGCAGATCGTAAATTGTAATGAAGTTTCTCAGATGCTGTTTCACTTCCATGTGGTGTGCCTCAGAGAACTATTATGTCCTTCACTCTTTTTAATATGCATTTGCCATCTTTAGTATTCCTTGTTCAGACTTTTGGAGTTAGCATGTTTATTTATGCAAATGACATCCAGTTACCTTACTATACATATTCTAATGAATCACCAAATATCGATTCTCTAAACAGTTGTTTACTTGCAGTCTCTAAATGGCTTCTTGTTCATAAACTGAAATTGAATCCTCACAACTCAAAAGCCATTTGATTCTCATTGCACCATCAATTGATGGTATACAGATCCTTCTTAAAAACACTGTCATTACTATGAATATTTGCCTGGATAACGTCTTGGACTTTGAGCAACAGGTCACCATCCTGGTGCTCTTCATGAAATCCACGTGATTTGTTCATTCATTGATGCAAACTGTATCTACAGTATACTCTTCTGTGTCCATTTTTTTAAATTGCTTGGATTATTGTAATTCTCTTTTAGTTGATCTGCAACAGTTTTCTATCAGGTGTCTTCAATTGCTTCAAAATACTGCAGTGTGCCTACAATATAGAGAATGCAAGTTGGATCATGTAATAGCATTGATGATGGAACAGTATTGACTGCCCATTCACATGAGAATAAGTTACAAAATCTTGATTCATGATGCACTACACTTAGGGCTTCCCCTCTACCTTTCATGATAACATAATAAATGATGGCAGATGAAGACCAGCATGGCCCATGTAGTCTGCCCAGCAAGATGTTCAGAGTTGTAACTATAACTCCATGCACGTGCTTTATGCTTTTTGAAGTGTGAAAATAATTTACGTTTTGCTTTGAGCAGGAATGCTCCTCTTCATATATAGGGATCCATTGTGCTTATCCCATGCCTTTTTGGAATTCTGTCACCAATTTTATCCACACCACTTCCAATGGGAGGGAATCTACCACCCTTTTCGTGAAAAAGTATTTACTGATGTTGCTTTTAAATTTTCCTCCTTTCAGCTTTGTTTCATATACTTTTGTTTTATAGCTTCCCCATCTTTAGAAAAGGTTTGTTTGCTTATCAATAAGTTTCAAGTATTTAAACGGCTGTATCATATCTCCCTTGTCCCTTCTTTCCTTTAACGTATGCATATGTAGGTCTTAAGTCCTTCTCATATGGCTTCCGTTGCAAACCCCATACCAGTTTGGTTGCTGTCCTCTGAACCACTTCAAGTCTTTTTATATCTTTAGTGAGATATGGCCTCCAAAACTGAACACAGTACTCCAAGTGAGTCCTTATCAATGACCTGTACAAGAGCATTATCATCTCCTCCTTTTGACAAGTTATTCCTCTCTCTCTGCAGCCTAGCATCCTTCTGGCTTTGGCCAACACCTAGTCACATTGTTTCACAACCTCAAAGTCTTCAGACACTATCACCCTGAGATCCATCTCCTGGCCCATGCACATCAACTTCTCATCCCCTATTGCATACTGCTCTCCTGAATTTCTGCATTCCAAGTGCATGATTTTGCATTTCTTCACATTAAATCTTAACTGCCACACATGGACCATTTTTCTAATTTTTGTCAATTCCCTATGGGATGTCCACTCTGTTGCAAATTTTAATTTATGTCATCCACAAAAAGGCACATTTTTCCTTCTAAGCTTTTGGCAATGTTACTTACAAATATGTTGAACAGAATTGGTCCCAGTACAGATCTTTGAGGCATTCCACTAGTCACCTTTCTCTCTTCCGAGTGAATTCAATTTATCACTACCTTCTGTTGTCTGCCAGCCAACCAGTTCCAATGCAATTCACCACCTTGGGTTCTAATATCAGGCTGCTCAGTTTATTCATGAACCTCCTGTGAGAAACAGTATCAGAGGCTTTGTTGAAATCCAAGTAGACCACCCTCTGGTCACTCAGTCAAAGAAATCAATCATATTTATCTGCCTTTCAAATCAGGTGAATCCCTATGCCCCGCTTTGTTTACTCAAGTCACTACAACAACAATTACCTGTGGTTCTCTCTCCTAGTCTTCTTTTTTTTAAAGACAACACTACTCTCATCTTTTACTTACATAGCACCGGTTTTATTGAACTTTCTTTCTAAGATGGGAACAGTCTGGTGTTAAATTTAAGCAGACTCTGAAAACATGGCTTTTACAGCAAGCTTTTCCAACTAGGCAGTCTCTTCTTGTCTTCCTATTAGGATTTTATGTTTTCTTTGGAGAATAGGTCAGTGCTCTTTTTCTTCTTTTCCTTTCCCTGTTCCTTTTTGCTATTTCTCACT
Organism: Ichthyophis bannanicus; assembly: GCA_033557465.1. NCBI lineage: Eukaryota > Metazoa > Chordata > Amphibia > Gymnophiona > Ichthyophiidae > Ichthyophis > Ichthyophis bannanicus. The sequence continues at coordinate 215,863,311 of CM066037.1, forward strand.
CAATAAGCCTGCTCTTTTTGTTTTTTGTCTTGCATGGTTTTATGTTTGTGTTTTTATTTTTGGAATTGTAATCTGCTTCTTTTTCTTTTTGTTATTATTTTGTTACTGTTAATCTCTTTGTTACATAGCAGTGAAAGTGGTATCAAATAATTAAAGAATTGATTATTTTAATGCCTTACTAATCATATGTGTTTTACTTTTCTCAAATTCTGTATGAAGGTCAAGGAGCTTTGGAATCACTAACATGTAAACTTAAGAGTATATCCTATTTATTTTATTTTAAAATATTTATTGCCCACACCATCCACAGTTCTGGGCGAGTTACAACACACACGCATAATAAACACATAAATGCATAGTCAAGATAATACCTTTTCTATGATGTGTCACCACTGTTGGAGGATGTTGTTTCATTAGTTCTGAATTTTCCGTTTTCATTTCAAATTGCAACGTAGAACTGTAGTAACCATATTGGTCCTGAAGAAAACCGGAGTCTGTAGATATTGAAACGTTTTGGAGTACCAGCAGAAAAGATTAGTTTTCAAGCCCACATAGGTCCTTTTTTCAGATCCTTACCAAGTCTCTAGTTTTCAAATGAATTAAAATGCCATGCATGTCCTCTGTATTTTAGGAAGCATAATAAAAATACATAATGATTCTAAATTTATTACTGTTCCCAGGCTTCTGGAGTCACTGTAAATGATGAAGTCATCAAGGTTTTCAATGATATGAAAGTTCGGAAATCCTCCACAGCTGAAGAGATCAAGAAAAGGAAGAAAGCAGTTCTCTTCCGCCTTAGTGATGACAAGAGGGAAATAATTGTGGAGGAAGCAAAGCAGATCTTGTTGGGTGACATTGGGAACACTGTGGAAGACCCATATGGATCCTTTGTAAAGTTACTACCACTGAATGATTGCCGATATGGTTTATATGATGCCACCTACGAGACAAGGGAGTCCAAGAAAGAAGACCTGGTATTTATTTTCTGGTGTGTACAAATAAAATCTGTTGTGATGGCAGGGTTTATTGTAGAAATGTTTATGTGTGGTGTAATTTAGCGGTAAAATACTGTAGAAAGGCCAGAACATAAATGTGTTCTGCATTTGAACCTGGCTTGTGCTCTGTCCTGCAATAAAAGAGGAGTAGAAGGAGAGGGGAAGATGAAGTATCACTTGTCTTTTCCTTTTGTTTTTTCATTGTGTAGGTGGCTGTGTGTAGCATTGCCTGGTTGGTTGAGGTTAGTATTGGTGATCAGGCAGCATGTTCCATCCATATTTCATGTTTTACAGTAAAACCTGTGGTCTTCTTTAGTGCAGGCAGCTGGGATCCTCTCACACACACAGAGGTGACCTCCCTGCACTCCGATTCCATGTACTGTGCTTGCAGGTGACCCTTTGTAATGGTTACTTTACTCATTGTTTCTTCATTTCCTGTGCAGCTAATCAGTCACTCCTCATTTAAATCGGTGTATTGTTGAGTTACATAAAAATCAATAAAAAGATCTGTAAAAAATATATATTTCAAACTGTGAGCTCTGCAGAAGGATGCTTGACAGATTTTTTCATTACTAAGAGGAGCAGTAAGCCCTTTCTGGTTTTCTAAAGAGGTTGTAACTTTGCTAGGAGTGAGGTCCTTACTGAAAAGTACAGGTGATATATTTTTCATTCAGTGTATTCTGTTTGGTTCTGCAGAATTCCAGTCTCATTTTGAAGATATGTTTATTGCTGTTATTACTAAGAAAACTAAAATACAAAAAAAGAGAATATAGTCAAACATAAAAATGAGATGTTACAAAGAAAACACAACATTGAAAAGTGATGTAAGACACCAACTCCAAGTCTTTATGCTTGGCCGATAAAATTCTATTCTGCAGACACCTTCAGAAAGTTCAGAACTGTCCACAGAAAAACGAAGCAGAGAAAATATAACTATGACAGTTTCAAATTCTTCATTTTTGCTGAAGTTGTCATGTTGAAACAAGCATGTAATATTTGACCAACTATTTTGCTATGGCTTGCTTAATTGTTAATTTTGATCCAACAAACGAATATGACAGGAACCAAGCAACCATTAATAGGCTGGAAAGCCCCACGGCCATGTCTTGTTTTTATTCTTTAGTTCTTTCCCATGACCCAAGCCAATTATTTTGTTTCCTCTCTTTAGGGCTCCTGATAACGCACCTCTGAAAAGTAAGATGATTTATGCTAGCTCCAAAGATGCCATAAAGAAGAAGTTCACAGGTTTGGCATTCTCTGAAACCCTTGTCTTCTTGGTTGGTGTGGGACTGCCAAACTTTAGTTTTACCTTTGTCTTTTCCTCTTTCAGGTATTAAACATGAGTGGCAAGTAAATGGACTGGAGGATATTAAGGATCGTTCAACGCTTGCGGAGAAACTAGGAGGAAGCGTAGTAGTTTCACTAGAAGGAACCCCCTTGAAATGATGGACAAGTACTGCCTGATACAAGGAGCTTCCATTTTTGCAGCTCTTGATCTAACCAATGGAATAGTTATAGCTGGTTTTGTTTGGATTCTTACCTTGTCATCCTTGCTCATCCCTTACTCCCCTCCAACACCTCTTGCACTTGAAGGTGATCTCAGTAAGCGACCTGGCAGCAATCACTGCCACCGAACTGTTAGGTGCTTGCAGATTTTCTGTATAGAAACCAAGGAATGCCTTCATGTCTCATACTAGTACCAACATTCTCCCCTCCCCCTGCCCCGGAAATGAGCAATATCATATACCCCCGATGCAACAACTCTTGCAAACAAATTTGATGATAGTCACTGTGAATAGTTTCAGGAAACCCTACAAAAGAAAAAAAGGGTATGCTAAACTGAATGCCTTGAAAATACTATCTGCTGGTAACCGTTTATATTTGGTGTTATCATTTACACTGAATTACACTTCCACTGGAGTTTTTTGTACAGGTCTGACACTTCATTTTCTTGGGACAAGCCTAAACTGTGGTATTATTATTATTACAATCATTTGTCTAGTGTACACAGTGCTTCACACACACATAATAGACAGTCCCTGCTTCTTGAAGCTTAAAATCTAATAAAGAAATAGACAAGAAATGCAGGCAAGTCATAAGATCTTTCAGTTAAAACAGCGGTCCTTCTGCTGCGATTTGAGAAGCACTTGTTTCTTTGTGGGTTGTTTTCCTTTTAGAAGGAGGGGCAAGGAGTTAAGGCTAGTTTTTTTGTTTCTTTCAAGAGATGGTTTAAAGGAATTCCAGTTAAGTCGCTACACGCAAGTCACTAAGTTGTGTGCTTGTTTCCATTCCTGTGCCCCAGGTTTCATTGTTAAAAACAACACAACACTGGAGACGCAGTGTAGCAACATGCGGCTACTGAACAGGAGTCCCTGAGCAAATAGCAATATCAGAATATAGGTCCCACCAGCTGCTGCAGCATCCATTGCAATAAAAGTCAGTGGTGTGCTTCTAATTCGTGATTATGGAACTGTCACCAGCTCTGCTGCATACACTTAAATTGTTTTCTAAAAATGACAAGTATCTATCAACAGGGTCTCGAGAGTCCTCTCCAGCATAACACTGACTACAGTGCTAATGGATGCCATTTTTGGCAATCAGAGGGTCTGTTCTGTTATGAGCCTTCTTTGCTTACCCTCACTTTATTAACCTAACTTAAAATTCAGAGGAAAATTGTATGAAGTTTTCATTCACCATTCTTGCTTTGCTCTGCGAAGATGGTGGTGATTTTATTTTTTAAGTAATTTTTTAAATCAAGCTGAAACATTGTCCAATGATGAACATGACCACTCCCAATGGAATGTGTACCTCCAGTATTCCAGTATTGCCACTTTGCTTGCCATGGGAATCTGTGAACATTAAGGTTTATCTTTTATTTAAAAAATAATCATTCACAATGATGGTTTCTGTATTTAAAAAAAGAGCATTAAATGGAACAGTGTTTTGAGATTAAAAACAAATGGCCACATTACAATAAATATTGTGGCTTAATATAGGAAATTGCTTTGTTTATATTGGAAAATACATCTGTATGAAACCAGCCACAGTTTGAATTATTTTATTTGGAAAGTAGATCATTTTTTTCTGAAGGTACTAGAGAAACAGAAAGCCCTTTCTCAAGACTGGTGGTTGTTTGTCTACTTATGGCTGAAAACTGGTGACCAAATCAGCTTTTAATATTATCAATGGAATTTTGCCACATTGGAATGCAAGGTTTATGCTTAGAGCCAACAGGACGAAACGGAAATAGTCTGAAGTAGCTGCAGAATCTGAAACAGTTGCAGTAATGGCTTTTAAGCATATTTGGATTGGTGAGTGCAAGTTCTTGAGGGTAGCAGTGGGCAAAATGAGACTTTGTGTTCAAGGAACTTGTCTTCCCTTCAGTTAAATTTGTTTGTATTTTAAGTTCGTGCCCTTTGATTTTCATGCTACAGCGAATCTATTTCAAACATTGGAATTTTTTATTGTCATTATTTGTTATCATTAAAATCATCTATGGTGCTGTTTTCCAAAGGATATCATCGCTCAAAGAATCACAGTCCTATGCCAGCAGCCTGTAAGGTCACTGGATGGCTTCATGGATATGCATGGTAACCCTGATCCATTCATCCTGAGGTCAACAGTTCAGATTTGGCTCAGGTCACTAGTCTCCAAATTACCATCTACAGAAATCTATTCAGTGGCCTGTGTGAAAGCAATTACTGGTCTCTAACCAGTTCCCAGTGGACATATATCGACATCATAAAAAGAATCCTCACTATTTAGCATTAATTGCTATCTGGTTTACAGTCTCGGCAGAAGCCAAAGATTGCTTGGATATGGACAAGGAGTGGACCCTCTTGATCTAGGACAGGGTTGAAACACATTGCAGAGTAGTGTGAGGGAAGACAGCACTGCTGCTGTTTAGGCTGTACTTACTCTGTGGATCAGTGGAGGAACTGTCAGTTCAGCACCTTATCGGGTGTACTAAAAATATCATTGTAATAAACTAGAGGGAGACCTAAAACTGTTTGGCATTGGTTGTACTGAAATTGTTGCTGCTGTGCTTTGTGCTGGTTAACCCCAGTGTCTACAGAGCTCTGCATCCTCTCTTTACCCCTTTCCCCCTCCTCACTACCACATCATGTACATAAAGTGCGAAGAGGAAGTACAGTCATCACTTCCAATCATTGCTCGAGAAAATGCCACAACTGAGTTTTTTGTCGAAAGAATTTGAAACTGAAGGAAAAACCAGCTTAATTACTGTCTACTGATAGTGAAAGTCAAAAGAAGTTGGTTATAAAAGAATCCAAATTGAAGAATGATAGCATGTTTTTAAGAAGCTTTGACGTGACATAATTTATTTTTAAAGTTTGACATGTCCAGCCTGTGCTTAGAAGATCTCTCACTCTAGATGCCTGCATGTTTCACATATTTCAGCACACTTGATAAATGACGATATACATTTTATTTGCATGAGACATTGAAGAGATTTTTAAAAAACCCTGAGAATAAATCTTAGGTCGGTGACATCTAATATATATATATATATATATATATATATATATATATAAATATATATATATACACACACACACACATATGCGCGCGTGCGCACATATACGTACATATATACATACTGTGTCTCAGCAGGACTACATGACTAAGTGGGAGAAATGTCTAGAATGAGGGACCTTTTTATGTAGTGTTCCGAGGATGGGGCCGGCCAGCATTCCTGCAGCAGGGCTCTCCAGCAGCCAGTGAGTTTGGCTGCCAGCCAGAAGCTGTTCTCCTTATAGAGAATTTGATCTGCTCCTGTGCGAGCTCTCTTCTGCCAGCTGGAGCTATTTATGGCATACACATGCTTTTGTGTCTTGTCATCCTTGTCCACAAATGGCAAACGTGGACATGATTCTCGTGCTCTGCAAAGAGAGAGAGGGAGCCCTGCCCACTAGACAGACAGCTCTGGCTAAACCATAAACTGCTCTCAGCAAATAAAGCGAGTCGGAGGGACTCCACTGCCTTGCTATTAACTGAGTGTTTTGAGGAAAGTGTGTGTACTTGTAACATCTTGGTGCTGTTCCTTGGCTCTACATTAGCCAGCCCCTTAGAAACTGGGGAATGAAGTTTGGAGTGAATTTTGCAGGCATGGCTGACTGAACCATTAGGTAAACTAGGCAATTACCTAGGGAGGCACTATTGGGGGGATCATAAAGAACAGCTGTTTTCAAAGCAGTGCTATAGATCCTGAACCCACACCAACTCAAACAATCAGTGCATAATTTTACCTACATGCAGGGAGGGTAATTTTCAGATAACACATCTACCTGGGTAAAATCTTAGCTACAAACCTAGGGGGGCATAGTCAGTGGTGGCAGCCAGCGTAGTTAAAGCAGCTGGCTGTTGCTGCTTTAACTGATCCCTGACTATTTAGTGCCAGGGCCATATCCAGCTAGTGGCACTGGATAGCATTTTAGCTGCTGGCTGGATAGCTAAACCGGCTAAAGTTAGGGCTGCCTTTTCTCTGCCTAACTTTAGACGTTTTAGGTTAGCTGGCTAGTGGCTCAATATTGCCACTTACCCTTTGTAGCCACATCCAGAATGCCCCAATGCTAAGAAGTTAGTGTCGGGTATTTAACCAGGCTATGTGGGGATATTCAGTGGTGCAAACTGGGTTTGTGCCTGTGAATATCCCACTAAGTGGTATTTACACAGGTTTGCAAACCATGTAAATGCCTTTGAATATGCGTCCCATAGTTTATAAGCCCTCCAGGGACATGGAAATACCTACTGTACCTGAATGTAACGTGCCTTGAACTACTACTGAAAATGAGTGAGAGAAATGCAAAAATAAAAAGAATAAATTGCTTTTGGAAGCTTCCTTTGTTATGTATACATATATATGAAACACATTTTAATATTTAAAACTATGATGTTCAATTACTGTATGTGCTTTTACGAAATCATTCTAGAAGGGATGATGTGATAATTATGATTGTTGAGTTAATTATCAAAATCTAAGGCCGAGGATCCTAATCTTTTTTTGAGTGAAGGAGCCCGTTTTCAACATCCAAAAATTTTAGGGATGCTCAACCTGCCCTAGCCAGTTTCGCTCCCCTCTTTAGTCTTTTTCTTTCCCTATCCACTTTCCACCGGTCTCTCTCCCCAAGCCCTCCCCATCAAATTCATCCCAAAACTCTTTCTCTGTTCCCTTCCTACTAGTTTCTCTCTCCCTAGCCCTTCCCTTAAGTTTCTCTCACCTCTCCTTTCCATCAATCCTTCCCACCCCACCTTTAGTCTGTCTCACTAAGCACATCACTAGTCTCTTTTACAGGCCCCTCCTAAGTATCTCCCATTCCCAAGTGACAACCTATCAACCCCTTGCTCTTTCTCTCTTCAGCCTATGTTTGGCAACTTTTTGAAAGAGAAAAACCCACCAGCAGCCACGGACTATGCCTTGCCCTGAAAAATAACAGCAGTGATGACAGCACAGGCCACATGGGGAAACGGGAGGTATAAGAGTTTGCACTTTCAACTCTCACTGAGCTACAATCCCCTCCTTGGTCCCCAGCACACATATGCTTTTGTATAAAGTATTAAATCTGAACATGTGGAGACCAATTCTATTCTGGCCATCCATCCCCTGTGTGACCCTTCAGAATCAGGGCATACAGCGGTAGCACCCGATTCTGATCGCATGGGGGCTAGACATGCCTGCGGGATCAGAATTGGGTCTGCTGGCCTCAATGTGCAGGCCGGACCCTGACTTTGATGGGCCGCACACCCAGCAGATCCATGGCTAACTCAGCCAGGCTCCTGAATGGAGCCGCAGTGCCATGTTGTCCCATCGCCATGGCACTGTGGCTCCATTCAGAAGCCGCAATCACTGACTGCAAGATCCAACGTCCTTTCCCCTTGGCCTGACCCCTGATCCAACCTCCTATAGCCAGGGTCAGGTTGTGGGGATCCCCCCTGCGCCCCCTCACCTCATCACCACCCCCTGGCTCTGGCATCCCCTGTTTACATGGCCAACCTCAGATATGCAGGGTTGACCAAAGAATCGGTCCTGTATGTCCAGGGTCACAGCCTGCCCATGCCCTGCCTTCGCTCCACCTCCAGACTGCCCCATCCTGCCCCCATCTAAGGCTCCCTGTACAACAGCACTGCATACGGGGAGCCTTTGCACTGGGAGAGGCAGGGGGACAAATAGTGGAGATGTACATCTAGGCAGGACGTACATCCCTGCTATTTGTGGCACAGAATGACCCCCATATTCTGCATCCATAGAATTCCCCTGACCCCATCTCCACCAAAGGGTGCAGAACAGAGCTAGATCATTTCCCCATAGAACTTACCATACAGAAAATAATTCTGATTCTAGTATCATCTCAGTATCAGCAACAAAAACTCTCTCAGTAGCAGGCACTTTGAAGTAATACAAACCTTTAGACTCATGGCCAGGTGCAAAATCTACTGTGCCCTAGGAAAAGACAGCATAGTAATATTACAGTGGGCCCTAGAACATCAATACTGCTGTTGGAAAAATCGAAGAAGCCAGATTACTACAGATTGCTACATAGAAAATCCATGTTAATGGAATACCTGGCCTCAGTCACACAGACAGAACAGACTCTCACCAAGTGTAGAAAAGTGACCACAAACTGAAATTTGAAATATGTAGACAAAAATTAAATTGAAACACCAAGAAGCCAGATGCTGCATGCTGTGAAATTCCAGAGAAATACAAGTAGAGATGCATTTCCCCCATATTGTGAATATATAAAGAAGGCAGATATCATTGTTGGCTTTAGGAAAGGCTCCTGGACGTTGTGACTGAGCAGACAACTTTGCTTGTTAGTTTTGCTATTGAGATTGACTGACACATTGTATTGAAATTGCATTTTTGACATATGCAGGAGCTACTTTTGGGGGCCAGGATTCAAATTTTCACTGATTTCTCGAGGGCTACCCAATTAAGGCGCAAAGAATTCCTGCAGTTAAAACCAATAATTCTTGTCCTGGGAGCTACCATTTCATTAAAATTTCCCTGTAGATGTTTTGTTTTCCTGGATGCTAAGAGATTTTTTTTTTACCCTAAACAACTCCTTAGTTTCTGGTGGATAGGGAGGGGGTGTCTGTGGGTTAAATGCTTCCCTGAATAAGCTGGCTAAGCTGTTACTATATTCCACTGGGTTTTTTTGTGTTATCTTTTTCCTAACTTTTCTCTGAAAAATGTGGAGAGTTTTTCTCTTTTCCTGTATATTTGATTTCTATGTTTCCTTTATTCTCAATGTTTGAGGATGTATTAAATTGCAAATACTTATAAATAAAAAAAATAAATTAAAATAAAAAACGTAATGTAGCTGGGTTTAAAGAAGATTTGGCCAAATTACTGGAGGAAAAGTCCATCAACTGTTATTAAGGTTGTCCAAGAGAAACCATTGCGTATCCCTGAAGATACGTAGCATGGGAACATGGGATATGACAAAGTGACCTGGATTGGCCACTGTTGGAAACAGGACACTGGGCTTGATGGACCATTTGTCTGATCCTGAATGGCAGTTCTTACAGTATGTTCCTATGATCTCTTTCTTTCAGTTTTCTTCCATTCATTTTTCTGCTTCTCTATCCAGATTTCACTCCTCCTTACTAACCAGTCCTCAATTTTACTTTTTTTTCAGTGCATCTACAGTACTTATTTATTTATTTATTTAACTTCTCTTCTATACCGCGCTATTCATATCAATGCGGTGTACATTAAACATAACATTATACCATGAGATAGGGCCGCATAGTGTTTACAGAGAACAGGGATTAAAACTTGGATATAACTGGGGTAACATATCTACAGTTTATTTACAATGAGGCATGTGTTTTAGGCTATAGCCTATTCAGAGCTGGTTCCTGGGTAGTGTCCTATAAACAAATGATGTTTGAGTGCCTTCCTGAATTGGGTCAGGTTAGTAATGGCTCGCATGTCTGTGGGAAGGGCATTCCAGGCTCTGGGTGCGTAAATTATGAAGGCCCTGTTGGATGTTGCCTTTGTGCACGTTGTCATTTCTTTTGGTATCATCAGTGTGTTTGCCATTGTGGATCTTCTGGTTCTGTTGGGTGGTGTGATGTGAATCATCTCAGTGATGGATGAGGAGGGCTGATTGTTTAGGGCTTTGAAGGTCAGGACTAAGATTTTGTAATGAAATCTGGCCTGGATGGGTAACCAGTGGAGTTTCTTTAAAATTGGTGTGATGTGGTCTGTCCTTGATGCCCCGACTAGCACTCTTGCAGCTGTGTTCATTGCAAGCTGGAGCGGGTGTAGCGTTGCCTGCAGAAGTCCATAAAGGATGACATTCGCGTAATCGAAGTGTGGGATTACAAGGGCTTGGTAGATTGTTCGAAAATCGCTGTGGTCTAGTAGTGGACGTAGATGTCGCAGTGTCCGTATTCTGTAGTATATTGTTTTTACAGTGTTTTTTATGTGAGTTTTCATGTCCAGCCTTTGGTCCAGGGTGATACCAAGGTAGCGAATTGTGGATTTGGTTATTAGTTCTGCATTCTTGACTTTTAATGAGGATGGGGGAGTGAATTCTTGGCTCCTCGTAATGAAGAGGACATATGTCTTGTTGTGGTTGATCCGAAGGTTTTGCGTATGTAGCCAGTCAGCGACTGCATCAAAACATTTTATTAGCGGGGAGAAATCTGGCTGGTCAGTTGCAAATGACATGTAAAGAAGGATATCGTTTGCGTATGCTAGGCAATGGACATTGATTGATCGGATCAGAGCACAAATGGGCTGCATGTAAATATTAAACATTAATGCCGATAGTGATGATCCCTGGGGTACACCCTGTTTTTGTAGGAACGGTTCTGAGGTCATGGTGCCAGTTCTCACATGTTGCCATCTGTTGGACAGGTATGACTTGCACCAGTTTAGGGCAGAGCCTTGTATTCCCTTTTCCTCGAGATGTTCTATGAGTATCTCATGGTTCACGGAGTTGAAGGCCGCTGTGATGTCCATGAATATGAGTGCGAAACCTTGTCAAACGTTATCAATTCCTGAGACTAAAGTATTGAAGAGGGTGGTGAGGAGTGTTTCTACGCCGTGTGCTTCCCTAAATCCATGTTGGGATGGGTCCAGTGGTGCTTCAGTATCAATGTGATGTTGAATTTGGCGTTGTGCTACCTTTTCGATTATTTTGGCAAGCAGTGGAATGTTTGATATTGGTCTGTAAGATTCAACTTTTGATGGGTCCATCTTGTTGTTTTTCAATAACGGTCCGATGGATGTGTGTTTTAGCCTTTGTGAAAAAGATCCCGTTGAGAGTGATTGATTCAGGATCCTGCTCATGAATTGGCTTAGTTCACTATGCATTTCTCTTATCCAGTGTGCTGGACAGGGGTTGTTGGGTGCAGTGGATGTGTTAATGGAGGCAATGGTGTCTTCCATCTCTTTGTCTGATATAGTGTTGAATTTGGACCGTATAGTTGGCAGTGGTGGGTTGTGCATAGGAGTGCATTTTATGTGGTTTGTGCTCTTGTCGGTCAGGATCATCTTTGATTGAAGGTAGTCAGAGTATGCTTGCGGGTGTGGCATGTATGGTTGGACTGGAGTTGGTTCTGTTGCTAATGTCTTTACAATGTTAAATAGGTCATGTGGCTTATTTATTGATCATTGCAGGAGGTCTGTATGGAACTGCTTCCTTCTTTCAGCTATTTTTTTGTGATGTTCTTTCAAGTATGAGTTGTATATACTGTGTGCTTCAGTGGAGCGTACTTGGCGCCATCGTCTCTCGAGTTTGCGCAGGTGGAGGAGTGATGATCGGAGCTCTTTGGAGTACCAAACTGCTTGTTCTCATTTCCTTGGTTTTTTGTTCGAAGCTGGGAGGTGGGAGACGGAGTTGAGACTGTTGTCCCAATTGTCAATCATTTCGTCTAGTCCGTGAACTGTGTTATCGAGGAGTGTTAGGACTTTCTCAAGTATTTCTTCTTTTACGAATGGACTAAATCTTCTTACAGGTGTTTTTAGGGAAGCAGTATCTCTGTTGGTATTCAGGTCGTGATGTTGGGCAGGTATTTGAAATCTGAGCAGACTGTGATCAGACCAGGGTACTGGTGTTACAAATAATGCAGGGTCAAGGGTTGCTTCTAATGCTGTCCGTGGGGCGAAGATCAGATCCAATTTGTTTCCTTTCATGTGTGTGGGTGTGTTGACTAGTTGTTTGTAACCTAGCTTGTCAAGTGCTTCTAGGAAGGCTGAGGCTTGGGTATCTTGTAGGGTAGGTAAATTGAAGTCCCCTAGTAGCCAATTTGGGGATCGTGGCTTATTTATGTTACAAGCTAGGTTGATTATTGTTGATAGGTCAAATGTTGGTGCTCTGTATAGTAGATTGATTGTGCAGTGATCGTTCATTATGGTGATTGTGTCTAGGTGGGTTGTGCTAGTGGTGTTAATCAATTGGAAATGTTTTGCAAGGATGAGTGCTCTGCCACCTCTCTGACTCTGTGGCAGGTGTAGAGTGAGAACTTGGGAGGTAGCATTTGGTTGAGTAGAATGTTGTCGTGGTTGGATAGCCAAGTTTCTGTGATCATCAGGATGTCCAAGCCATAGTGGGTTATCAAGTCGGTGACCACCGGCCATTTTGAGCGTGCGTGCTCATCTAGCATAGATGAGCACGAACTTCAGCGGATGTTGTTGCTGGAATTACTTACCTCTTTCTCTCATCTCATCTCAGCCCTCCCATTCCCCATCACTCCTTCTACAGTCTCTCACTAACTCCCCCATTTCTCTCCTCCCCCATGCTCAGCATCTCATCCCTCTTCTCCTCCTCGGTTCCAACATCCCCTCCTTTCTCCCTCCAGTGTCTTAATTCAGCATCCCCTTCTTTCTCCCATCCAGTGACACGACAGCAGAAAAAGACCACATGGCCTATCTAGTCTGCCCTTCTGTATCAACTACAATAGTCCCCTTTTTTCCTTATGAGATCTCTATGTTTGCCCATGCTTTCTTTAATTCAGATAGTGTCCTTGTCTCTACCACCTCCACTGGGAGACTATTCCACACATCTACCACTCTTTCCGTAAAGAAATATTTCCACATATTTCTCCTGAGTATATCCCCTTTCACCCTCAGTTTATGTACTCTCATTGCAAAGCTTGCTTTCAATTGAAAGAGGCTCTCCTCTTGTGCATTTATGCCATGGAGGAATTTAAACATCCCTATCATATCTCCTCTATGCTGCCTTTTCTCTAAAGTATACATATTAAGGTTTTTAATCCTTTCCCTTTATGGTTTATAACAAAGACCAATGACCATTTTAGTAGCCACTCTCTGCACTGACTCCATCCTGTTTATATCTTTTTAAAGGTGTGGTCTACAGAATTGCACACAATACTCCAAATGAGGTCGCAGTGGAAGTTTATACAGAGACGCTCTTACCTCCTTTTTTCTGCTGGCCAATAAGTCTTTTGTATTTTTTTTAACCTTTTTTTGTATTTTCTCACTTTTCTTTACATAAAGTTCCAATGTTTAAACACATAAGACTTCCACAGAGGTATAGCACACTCTACTGTGTTCAGCATGGAGCATAATGGCAAACTTATCTTTTGTGGTAGCATCCAGTCCTTACTGAAAAGCAGGAAATCTGTAGCTGCAGCCAAACTCCTATGTCCACTTTATGTGATTTGAAATGTTGTCACCAGAATTACACACAATAATCAAGGTGTGATTGCACCATGGAGCGATACAGAGGTGTTATGATATTCTCTGCTTTATTCTCCATTTCTTACCTAATAATTCCTAACATTCTAATTGCTTTTTTGGCCACCTTCACACTTTGAGTAGAAGATTTCAATGTATTGCCTACACTGATGCCTAGATCCTATTCCTGGTTGGTAACTCCTAATGTAAAACCTAGCATCATGTAGCTATAGTTAGGCATCACTTTGCACTTGTCCACATCAAATTTTATCTTTCATTGGGATCAGGGCCGGATTTACCTTGAGTGAGGCCCTACGCCAACAAAAATTGTGGGCCCCCAGCAGGGGCGGCCCAAGGGGGGTGCGGAGCCTCGTTTGCATAAGGGGCCTCATTTGCATAAATATTTGCATAATGTTACCATATACTAACTTTTAGTAAACGTGCCTCTTAATGAGTGTATGGATAAAGAAAGACTAAAAGATTTCTACATTACTATAATCCAGTGCCAACTGCCAGACACATTAGGAACTACTACAAACACTGCCCATTTAGAACCCATAGTAAACCCGCCGTATCCTAACAGCACTACCAGGACTCACAAAGCACCATACTCTACCAATCAAAAGGCAACACTGCAAATATTAAACCAATACATTTCAGAGAACAACAATACATGACCTACTGGGGAAAGAGAACAAGTGGCAATGTCAAATAGGAATTATATAAACAGAACACCTCAGCTCAGTTACACATGCAGAACATAGACCATCACCAAACAAGTAATCACAATTTAGAAACAGGAAGACAATAATTAAACTGGGAATCCCAAAAGCCAAACTTGGAATGTACAACACTGTAGAAATAAAACTATACATTAATTTGCTCTTGTACTAAACAAAGCGCAGACGTTAATGATGCACATTTACCAGAGCTGACATATTCCAATTAATAAATTCAAAATAAAGAGATATTTTTCTACCTTTTGTGCATTTTTTTCAGCTGCAATTGCTCCAGACACTTTCTTCTGGTTTCTTCGTGTCTTCTGCTAACTCTCCATCGTCTGCTGTCCATTTGTCCTTTCTTCTCTCTTCTAGATTTTTTTCCATTCTCTCTCTACATCTACTTTAACATACTAATCTTTCTCCTTTTGCTCTTTCCTCATTCCTATTTCATCCACTCCAATTTTACCCCTCCATCCTCAATCCCCACTTACTCTCCCAATACCCGGCCAATTGTAGATTTTTTATCCCTCCCACACAAAATATTTTTCCCTTCTCCATTTTACTCTTCCAGCCCCATCCCATTCTAATCCTCCCCCAACATCAGCTCCCTTCTAGTTCCAGCCTCACCCAGCATCCATTCCCTTCTAGTCCCTGCATCAGCCCATTTCCAGTCCTAGCCACCCATCAGCCCATTTCCAGTCCTAGCAACCCCCCAACCCAATACCAGTCCTAGCCCCCCATCAACCCACTTACAGTCCTAACTCCCCATCACCACCCCATTTTCAGTTTAAGCCCCCCCTATAACCCATTACCAGTCCTAACCCCCCATCAGCCCACTTCCAGTCCTAACCCCATCAACCCATTTCCAGTCAGCCCCCCATAGCCCATTGCCAGTCCTACCCCCCCGATCAGCCCACAGCCCATTACCAGTCCTAACCCCATCAGCCCACCTCCAGTTTTAACCCCCCAGCCCATTTCCAGTCCTAGCCCCCCCATAGCCCATTACCAGACAACCCCCATCAGCCCACAGCCCATTACCAGTCTTAACCCCCCCAAAGCCCATTACCAGTTCTAAACCCCCCCCAACAGCCCATTACCAGTCCTAACCCCATCAGCCCACCTCCAGTCTTAACCCCCCAGCCCATTTCCAGTCCTAGCCCCCCCATAGCCCATTACCAGACAGCCCCCATCAGCCCACAGCCCATTACCAGTCTTAACCCCCCCAAAGCCCATTGCCAGTTCTAAGCCCCCCCAACAGCCCACAGTCCATTACCAGTCCTAACCCCATCAGCCCACCTCTAGCCTTAACCCCCCCCAGCCCATTTCCAGCCCCAGCCCCCCCAATAGCCCATTACCAGTCCTACCCCCCCCCATAGCCCATTACCAGTCCTACCCCCCCCCCCCGTCGGCCTAAAGTAAATTTTAATTTTAAAAAAAAACCTGCTGGCTGCCGCCGCGGGGCCCCCTCTGCTGCCGCAGCAGCACCGACTGACCCGCGGGGGCCCCCTCTGCAAGCTGACTCCATCGGTCCCTCCCTCCCTCCGTGCACGCTGTGAGAGGCGCAAAGGGAGAGTGTCTCCTCGCGTCTCTGTTAAGCCCGCAGGGGCTGATGGGAAATTTCCCATCAGCCCCTGCGGGCTTAACAGAGACGCGAGGAGACACTCTCCTTTCACATCTCTCACAGCCTGCAGCCTGCACGGAGGGAGGGAGGAACGAACCAACAGCTTCAGCTTGTAGAGGGGGCCCCCGCGGGTCAGTCGGTGCTGCCGCGGCAGCAGAGGGGGCCCCACGGCGGCAGCCAGCAGGTTTTTTTTAAAATTGTATTTTAAAAAAATTAAAACTTGTTCTTTTTTTGTGGGCCCCTGCCGGCTGTGGGCCCTACGCCATGGCGTACATGGCGTATAGGCAAATCCGGCCCTGATTGGGATACCTAGGGGGTCATTCCAGAACGCGAATAGGGGTTTGTACATGCAGCGGGGATGTTTATGCCGAAAACGTTTGGCAGGGATGGACATCTGACCCGGACATCCATCCCCACTAAATGCGGCTCAGAATGTGCCCGATAGTGTATATTCAGGCTATGCTGAAATGTGCTGTTTGTGCTAAAACAGCTGATCCAAGAGACCCAAACAAATTCTGTGTTCTGAAAACTGAGACTGTTGATGTAAGAATAATATGTGAGGGAGTCTGGAAACAAATCATGTTGCTGTGAGAAAGGGAGATCATATGTGTAGTCCTGGGATGACATGCCATTAAGGCATTACATCTGTTAGTCATAAGTTTGGTTTGGTAGAATGATGTCTTTTGTGACTGCAAGTGAGAGTGTGTGGTTTGGGGGTAGCACGGGAGGATCTGGTGTGTTGATCTCCAATTTAGAGAGACCATGAATGGTTGGCTGGTACCTGGACCATATGGATGACCGCAGTGTCACAAGGTGCCAGTGTGATAGGGTGGCCATACATCAGCTGTGCCAGGCACTGGGAGACATGACTGATGTTGAACCAACATCCCCCAGATTGTGTAATGAGGCCTACAACCTTCCCCAGTCCAGGATCTATGCAAGCTGGTGATATATCTGGAGGCTGACTACCTGGGTATGATGGCAAGTGATCCTTCCTACCATGCCCACACAAGCCTGACCAGGGGAGCAGTGCCACAAAGCAGATTTTGGGAAGGCAGACAGGGTTGCCCCACAGATAGCAGATGTATATAAACCGACATACACTACGATGGAACAGGTGTAGCTGCTGTGAGAAATGGCAGTACCCAGATATGTAGGAATCAGATGCCATAGGACAGACTAGATAGGCCATGTGGTCTTTTTCTGTCGTCATATTTCTATGTTTCTATGTTTCATAGCCAGAAGGCCATACTATTACCACTACTACTATGACTGATAATTTATATAGCGCAACAAGGCATACGGAGCGCTGCACAGACACACATAAAAGATGGTCCCTGCTCTGCAGAGCTTACAATCTAGTCAAGACAGACAACACAACAGCTGTGGACATCATACAGTTAGGGGGTATGGCAAGGAAACACGAGGGAGCTTAGGCGGATCAGATCCAAAAGAGGCAATGAAGAGGTGAGCGCTCAGCATGGATTTGAGAAGGGCCAGAGAAGAAGCCTGATATACAGACTCAAGTAGTTTGTTCCAGGCATAATGCGCAGCAAAGTGAAAGGAGTGAAATCTGGATTTGGCAGTAGAAGAGAAGGACACAGATAGAAGCAATATGACAGAAGAGCAGAGTTCCCGAGAAGGGGTGTAGGGAGAGATAAGAAGGGTAAAGTAGTGCGGAGTAGCAGAACGAGTGCACTTATAGGCTAGAGGCATGAAAAGGGATACATTTGTTGCTCAGCAATATTATGCATCTTTTGGGGAACTGCAGTGTTAGTTTCAGGTTTGGTGCACTTGGTAAGGGCCCTTCCTTAACAGTTTAAAGCATGCTTGTAGATATGACTAAGGCAGGAATCACTGGGGCTTTCTAAATGCCAAGTACCATTTGATGAAAGGTATTTCCTGACATACATGTTCATATTTACATTCTCTTATACCATTTTAGGGTTGTGATAGGGCTGAAGCTAGTGAAGCTCTGGATTGAAAAAAAACGCTGTCTTTCATAAAGCAGCTGACTTGCAGGAGCTGCACTTGCATAGCAACACAGCTAGAGGGAGCAGGCACGAACCTGCAGAGGCTGAGTGATCACACCCAACTACTGATTATGCAGGGACTAATCAGATGCACTTGAAGAGCAAGCCAGGAAACTCAAGAGGAGAACGGCTTTAAAAGCAGAGAGCTGCAGCCAGACTAAGGAGGGGAGAAAGAGGAGAAAAAGCCAGGATCCAAGGGAGAGAGACTCCAGGAGAAGCCAGGATCCAAGGGAGAGAGACTCCATGCCTAGAGGGAGGCCTGAGCTCACCAGAAGGATTGAGAAAGGAACTTAAAGGTACTGGAAGGAAAGGTCCTGACATTGGAATCCCCCATACTGAGAAGCAGAGAGGCCTGGATTCATTACCTGGCCGTCCCAAGCTTCAGGGACGACAAGCAGTGCCCAGGAGACTCACAGAAACAGTTTGTAAAGGAGACCGTATCCAAGGAAGGGTACCTGGTGAGGAAAATACCAGCAGCATCGACTTCAGGAAGCCAAGGTACAGTGGTACTTTAATTCTAAAAAGAGACTTAGCTCCTAGAAGGGCTTTTGAATCAGATAACCATTCTGAGAGGAATGAAAGAAGGCAGGAGTTCTGGAAGCCACGCCATAGAGGCCTAAGAACCAGCCATGCTTCCTACTTGAAAAACCTTGAACTGCCCCAGCTGAAAAAGATAGAAATCCTAGAGCAGAAAAGCGCCAGGAGAGGAGACGCCGCTCTCAAGGCAGAGCCGAGTTAGAAGCAGGACGAGGATTGCCCTGGGTTCCCTCAGAGTTAGTAGAGAAGTTCCCTTCCTTCACAAAGGAACAAAGAGCTGACCCTGCGTTAGCACGCGCGTTCGAGCATGCCCAAGTAGAAAAGGATACCTTTCCAAGATTCATCATTGACAAAGAGGTGCTATACAGGGAAAGTATGGACCCCCAGTCTAGGGATGTCCGTAAGCAGCTAGTAGTGCCCAATATCTTTAAACCTTTAGCTCTGAGGTTAGCTCACGACCACCCAGTAGGAGGTCACAAAGGGGTACAGGGGACCCTTGACCAAATACTAGCTCGGTTTTATTGGTCCGGAGTTTTCAAGGCGACCTCACGTTTCTGTGAGTCTTGTTCCTCCTGCCAGTGAGTAACCTCTGTACGGCCACCCGGGGCACCCCTACTTCCGATGCCGCTGATAGCGGAACCCATCAGGAGACTAGCAAAGGATATAGTGGGACCACTAGTAAAGACACCTAGAGGGTTTCAATACATACTGGTCATAATGGACCAGGCTACACGATTTCCGTGGGCTGTTCCCCTAAGGAATGTATCAGCCAAATCTATAGCCACCAAAATAATAAAGCTATTTTGTGAGGTAGGGTTCCCTCAAGAAGTATTAACTGATAGGGGCAGTAACTTCATGTCCAAGTACTTAGCCCAGGTGTGGGACGCCTTTGGCATTCGACACCTTAAGACAGCCGCCTATCATCCACAATGTAACAGTTTGGTGGAAAGGATGAATCAAACCATAAAGCAAATGCTAAGACGTACTTTAGACGGGGAGATGGCTGAGTGGGACACCATGCTCCCATTTGTACTGTACGCTTGCCGTGAATGAACGCAGAGTTCCTTAGGCATATCCCCCTATGAACTCATGTATGGACGTTCACCAAGGGGAGTTCTAGACATATTACGTGAGCAATGGGTTGAACTGGTTGAAAGGGAGCTAGGAATACCCCAATTTTTGCAAGATCTAAGGAGTCGTCTACAACAAGCCTCTCATTTCGCTGAGGAAAAGTTAAAAGATAGCAAAAACAAAACAAATACTACGATAGAGACACGAAGCCCAGACAGTTAACTATAGGCGAAAAGGTGATAGTCTTAGTATCGGGGGCTACCCTGAAATTTGAAGCTCAGTGGAGGGGGCCCTATACAGTGGTCAAGCCACTGGGTCCAGCCACATACATGGTACAAAATAAAAAGGGGCGTAAGCAAATATATCACATAAATGCCCTTAGACAATGGCATGAAAGGATGGCCCTAGTCACTTCAGTAGGAGAGGTGTCAAAGAACATGGCATTACAACCCTATGAATATAAGGTCGAGCATAGAGCAGGGAAGCTACACTCTAAAGCAGACACAATGTCCCGAATTACATGCTGTGAAAAGGATGAAATGCTAGCCCGTAATATTTTAAGAAGGGGGATGTGTGATAGGGCTGAAGCTAGTGAAGCTCTGGATTTGAAAAAAAACGCTGTCTTTCACAAAGCAGCTGACTTGCAGGAGCTGCAATTGCATAGCAACACAGCTAGAGGGAGCAGGCACGAACCTGCAGAGGCTGAGCGAACACACCCAAGTATTGATTATGCAGGAACTAATCAGATGCACCTGAAGAGCAGGCCAGGAAACTCAAGAGGAGAACGACTTTATAAGCAGAGAGCTGCAGCCAGACTAAGGAGGGGAGAAAGAGGAGAAAAAGCCAGGATCCAAGGGAGAGAGACTCCAGGAGAAGCCAGGATCCAAGGGAGAGAGACTCCATGCCTAGAAGGAGGCCTGAGCTCACCAGAAGGATTGAGAAAGGAACTTAAAGGTACTGGAAGGAAAAGTCCTGACAGTGGAATCCCCCATACTGAGAAGCAGAGAGGCTTGGATTAGTTACCTGACCGTCCCAAGCTTCAGGGACGATAAGCAGTGCCCAGGAGACTCACAGAAACAGTCTGTAAAGGAGACCGTATCCAAGGAAAGGTACCTGGTGAGGAAAATACCAGCAGCATCGACTTCAGGATGGTACTTTAATTCTAAAAAGAGACTTGGCTCCTAGAAGGGCTTTTGAATCAGATAACCATTCTGAGAGGAATGAAAGAAGGCAGGAGTTCTGGAAGCCACGCCATAGAGGCCTAAGAACCAGCCATGCTTCCTACTTGAAAAACCTTGAACAGCCCAGCTGGAGGATAGGTGAAGGAAATACTAATTTGCACCCTATAGCAGCCAGGGAGAGCTCAAATACAGGAGAAAGCACCGATGAACTGGAACCCATGCAAGTGGAGCCTGGGGATCTAGAAGCATTGTCACAGGAGGAATTAATGGACTGCTCTATTTGTGTTGCAGGAAGCCTTGAGTCACTCCCAGAGCTATAGTTTACCAGAACATGCACTAACAATGATTTTCCTTACATTGAGCTAAAGGAGAGCTTGTTTATTTGTTTCACTCTGAAGTTTAGAAAACCCTTTATATTCTACAAGGGACTGTGAAGCCTGTAACAGTTTTTCTTGTTTAATAACACTTTGGCACAAACCTGAAAATAAGGAAAACTTTACTTTTGTTACTTAGCGAACCTCATTGCTAAAAGGGAAATAAAAGCTTTTTTTGTTTACCCTCTACTTGGCATCCACAACTCATTTCTATAAGGAGAAAGGACTACAAGGACCAAGGTGCATCTGGCCCAAAAGAGTCTTTTACTTCTACAATTGATTTAAATGCACAACCTGCCCCTGCAGCCACCGGCCACCAGGGGGGGGGGGGTGGTGACAGGGTGCATTGGGATTACCTAGCACTTTCTAGGGCCTGAGGAGGCCTGGTATATGGGTCTAGGTTACAGCAGCAGTCACTTCTCATTGTTAATTTATTTAACATTTCTTATATACTGCCTTTCATGATATCAAGGTGGTTCACATTGAATGAACTGAAATTACATTGAACAGGGCATTATAACCTGGAGATAGCTATTTTAAAGGAACAGGGGCAATGGAGGGTTAAGTGGCTTCCCCAAGACCACAAGGAGCATCTGTGGGACTAGAAACCCCAGTCCTTCCAGGCCAAGGTTGCTGTCCTCTAGTGGGATTTGAACCCCTGACCTTCTGGCCTGAGGTAACTTGCCCCAACCACTAGGCCACACCTCCTTTCAAACCAGACATAAATTGGTATTTATGTCTATTTTGCATCAGCAAAGATCTGTCAGTATGAAGAGCAACTTAGGAGATGCACGTTTTTCACAAGGGGCATGGCATTCGTGGGTACATCACAGGGACAGGCATGATCTGAAACATGTAACTTTTCAGAATACAGTGAGCACAGGGACATCCAAAATGTTTATCCGTATCTGACTTATAAACAAACTGAGCACCCTAGGGATGGACCCTAAAGTTACTGCTTGGGTTAGAAATTGGTTGGGTGGGAGGCGACAAAGAGTACAGGTATATAGAGCTCACTCTGAGGAGAAGGATGTTACCAGTGGTGTGCCCCAGGGATCTGTCCTTGGTCTGATTCTTTTTAACATCTTTGTTAGTGATATAGCGGAAGGGCTGTCGGGTAAGATTTGCCTCTTCGCGGATGATACCAAAATCTGCAATAGAGTAGACACCCAGGAAGGTGTAGATAACATGAGGAGGGATCTAGCTAAGCTTGAAGAATGGTCTAGAATTTGGCAGCTGGAATTTAATGTTAAAAATTTAAGGTCAGAGGACTTCCGGTATGGCAATGAGCTGATCGGACGGGAGAAGATCGGCTCCGGGTATCCGACCCCGCTAACCTGCAACAAATCTAATTAAAGTGTCGGGGAGCACCACTAACTTTGCGGGCGATTGGTGCGGAGCCCCTGTGAGTGTGGAAGAGAGCCGGTACAACTCGAGAAGAGGGCCAATGTCAGTAAAACCTCCACGGAGGGAGAGGACAAGGGTCCCTGAGGTCAAGATGGTGGAGGGAGCACCTAAGAGCCCTAAAGTGGCTGATCCACCTGGCCTGGTCGCAGAGGTGAGCGCGGCGGTGGTGAGCGTGCTGGATAGCCGCTTTCAAGAGCTGACAGAGCAGCTGAAAAGTGTTCGCCAAAGTATTACGGAGTTTTCTGGGCACATAGAACAAGCGGAAACCCGCATCTCCGACGTTGAAGACACACAGCAGTCCCTGCAGACTAAGGTGGAAGCCCTAGAGTCACTGGTGAAACAACAGGGCGACAAAATAGACGATCTCGAGAACCGGGGGGCGTCGAAAAAACCTCTGGTTCGTGGGGATCGCGGAGAGTGTGGGAGATGCGGCCCTGATGGATTTTCTGCAAACCTGGATTGCAAAGCTCTTGAGCAGCAAAGGAGACGGCCCGGTGAGGCTGGAGTGCGTCCATCGGCTTGGCCCTAGGCGAGAGCAAGCATGGAGACTGTGTGCGGTGATAGCGCAGTTCTTGGACTTCTGCCAAAAAGAGGAGGTACTGCGGGCTGCTCGGGGCCGTAAGCTGCAAAAAGGAGAGCAGGAACACATCTTGGTGTTTCAGGATTACTCGGCCCTCGTGAGTCAGCAGAGGAGGGCCTTCTCCCCGGTCTGCGCCCAACTACTGAACAGAGGAATCCGATTTGCCCTGCTTTACCCGGCCCGGCTTTGGGTGGACATCCAGGGTCAGACCCGCCTTTTGCTGACGCCAGGCAAGGCTCAGAGGCTTCTGGACAGCATGCCGGCTGCAGTGGACTCTGCTCAATGAGAGAGAGAAGAGAGTTGGTGGTGAGGAGAGTATCAGCGTCCGTTGCTTTGTGTGAACCACTGAGGGAGCTAAGGCCCGGGACAATAGACTGCGCAGTTTAATGCCCCCGCTGAGACTGAGACGAAGGATGGGCCTATTTCAGGCGAGTCGGGGCTGCATGGGGCTTAGATGGACTTAGTGTCTACGTGCCTGCTCCTAGATGAGATTGTGATACTTGGCAGGAGTGAGTTTGTAAGGATACAAAGTGTACTGCTAGGTTAACTGTTTACTCTGTTTCGTTTTACTTTGCAACATTTCTGCTGTGTTATTGTTCTTTCTTGTGATGCTGTAACATATTGGTCTGTTCTTTTAAATCGTTGGGGCCTTGTTGTTGGCGTGGGGCCCGGAGAGCGGCCTCCTACGAGTATCTTGGGAGGGGGTGGGGGGGGGGGGAGACCTAGGGAAGCTGTATTGGATTGGAACCAAGGAGGGTTGGAAGGAGCGAGAACATTTATAAAGGACCCCGTTGTCTCGGGGTCAAGAGGAGTAGGTATCACAGAGGTATGGGGAAGGGATAGCTTCTGTTAGGATCCGGTGGGGTGCCCAGGGGAGATAGCGGGGGGGGGGGGGGGGGATGGGGGTGGAGAGGAATGGTGGGGGGGGGGCACCGGGGGAGTGACGGGTAGGAGGGCCCGCCTTGGATTTTGTTTACACCGGGACCTCAATAGGAGGGGGGTGGATATGTGGAGGACCTAGTTGGATTCTGGGAGATTGCTTGGTGGGGGGAGAGCCAAGGTGGGGGAATGCCAAGGAGCTCTCCATGCTGTGAGTTGCTTTGTTTGAAGGGATAGGGATGATTAGAGTAGTGAGGGGGGAGGGTCTCATACATCGGCTTGTGGGCTCTTGGGAATCTCGCCAATAGGTGCTCTGTAAAGGAGGGAGAAGCCCAGGAGAGGGGTGAGAGCTAAGAGTAGACCTGTTGGGAGGGTTAACTAACCAGTTAAAGGGTGCTCATGGGAAAGGGGCCGGACCCGATTGCCAGAGGAAGTCGGTCTGGCCAGATGGGCGGACGTAGCAGGTTGGTACTTGGGGGGGGGGAGACGGGGGATGGGTGGGGGGGAGGGGGAGAGAGGGTTGGGGAGGGAAGGGGGGTTTGTAGGGGGAGAGGTAGAGTACACTCTGGATTTATTTTGTTGGCAGAGCCTTAGTTCTATGTGTAGTGAGCAGGAGGGTTCTCAGGCTGGGGGGACCCCTTCTGAGCGACTAGAGTGTGTGACCTGGGGGACTCTTGACACTGCCCCGCGACTCTGAAGATTATAACGTGGAATGTCTGTGGACTGGGGAACCCAATAAAGCGCTATAAAATTTTGCAGGCGTTAGCCAGGCAGAGGTGTGACATAGCCTTTCTGCAGGAAACTCATCAGACAGCCGAAGAGCACAGTAAACTGCGTCGAGATTGGGTGGGACAGGTGTGGGGTTCACCCGCCATGGGAAAAAAAGGGGGGGTTGCCATCTTGATACATAAACGAGTCCGGTTTGAAGTGGCTAAAGCTGTGGGAGATGCCGAGGGGAGGCTCATGTTGTTATATGGCTGGCTGGAGGGGAAACCAGTGATCTTGGGGAATCTGTACGGGCCCAACGTGCTGGATTCCAGCTTTTATAGTGGATTAGCCTCCAAGGTGGAACAGCTCCCGGAATGTCCCATTCTCCTGGGGGGAGATTTTAATGGGGTCCTCGACGTGGAGTTAGACACATCAAGGGGAGGGGAGGCGAGAGACCGGGCCTCGTTAGCCCGAATCTTGCAGCGTTTCTGTAAGAGATTGGGCTTGATTGATCCATGGAGGCTGCTTCACCCCCAGGAGAGAGATTTTATGCATCAGTCCAGAGCGCATGGTACTAGTGCTCGTATTGATTATCTTTTGCTCTCTGGGAGTTTGTTTGTCCACAGAGGGGATGTACAGATCGGGCCTCTGGAGATTTCGGATCACACAATGGCCTGGTTGGAGTTGCAGTGGGGAAGGGATCAAATGCGATCCCTGATTTGGAGATTCCCACTCGAGCTGTATCGGGATAGTAGCTTTCAGCGGTTCCTACAACAGCGCTGGCGAGAGTTTGAAAGTGATCATCAGTGTCATAAGGATGATCTGGAATTAGTGTGGGAGACGGCGAAAGTAGTATTGAGAGGGGATATTATTGGCTTCGCGGCGAGGAAGCGTCGGCTGATAGCGGAGCGAATTATCCGCCTGGAACGACGGGTCACGGGGCTGAGACGGCTCCATGCGCGAAACCCGACGATCGCCACTAGAAAAAGGCTTTGGGAAGCCCAGGTTGACCTCAACGAACTTTTACATCAGAGAGCCAAGACATCGGCTCTTTATTATCGTTATCAATTACACTGTCATGGGGATAAACCAGGGAAATTGCTAGCCAGATGCTTGAAGGGTCATCGGGGTTCCTCCTTAATAGCAGCGGTCCGTGATGCTAGTGGTGTGCTACATAGGGAAAGCAATGAGATTGCACGGGTATTTCGTACATTTTTTCAATCCCTATATGCAGCAGAGCCTACATCTCTGACGGAGATGCATGACTATCTGAGAGAGGTGGAGCTGCCCTAGTTGACTGTGGATCAGAGAAGGCAATTGGATCAGCCCATATCGGTACAGGAGGTGTGTACTGTAATATCTGCCGCTGGTTGTTATAAAACACCGGGACCAGATGGTCTCGGCGCAGAATTTTATAAAATCCTTACGGAGTATGTAAGTCCTGTGTTGGTAGAGGTCTTTGGTAGGTGAGCGGAACAAGGGAAGTTCAGGTGGGGGCGTAATCACACCCACATTACGTTGATTCCTAAGCCGGGAAAGGACCTGACACTCCCCACTTCTTATCGTCCGATCTCACTCTTAAATTTTGATCTTAAACTATATGCGAAAATACTGGCCATGCGACTGGCAGGCGTTTTGGGAGACAGTGCATGAATCTCAGGTCGGATTTGTCAAGGGGCGATATGCGGTTTGGAACATGTGTAAGATCTTAGCTTCTTTGGAATGGGTGCATAATCGGCGACTCCCTTCGCTATTGGTTAGTTTTGATGCTGAGAAGGCTTTTGATAGGGTTGATTGGCAATATCTGAGATGTTTGCTTCCCCAGTATGGGTTGGGTAGCTCCTTCTGTAGGATGGTGGCAAGTCTGTATGCACAACCGTCGGCCGGAGTACTGTGTAATGGGTTGCTCTCGGAGGCTTTTCCTCTGGAACGGGGTACTAGGCGGGGCTGCCCTCTTTCGCCTCTTCTGTTTGTCTTATCCTTAGATTCTTTAATACGGTCTATAGAGACAGCTCGAGAAATACAAGGGGTTCGGATAGGGACCCGGGCGTTTAAGATTGCGGCCTTCGCAGACGATCTTTTGGTGTATTTGCTTTCTCCGGACTGCTCGTTGCCGGGCCTCTTGGCAGAATTCACGAGATTTGGGCGGTTTGCGGGGCTCCGTATTAATACAGACAAATTGGTGGCCTTGGATGTTTCCGGCCGGTTACGAGAGACATGGGTGAGGTTCCCTCTCAAATGGGCAGACAGGGAGTTTATTTATCTAGGTATTGTGTTGACTGGACAACCCCAGGCGTTATACTCGTGTAATCTGGAGCGGGTCATGAGAGGATTGCGGATTCAATTGAAGGCAAGGGAATGCCTCCCCCTCTCTTTGGCTGGGAGAGTGGCAGCGGTTACAATGGTAATCCTACCGCGAATTTTGTATTGGTTGCAGACACTACCAGTATGGCTGTTGCGTCGGGATGTGAAACGGTTGGAAGATCTGATTAGGGGGTTCTTGTGGAGGGGGAGTAGGGCACGTATCCCCTGGGCCCGCATGCTGGGGAAATGGCATGAGGGAGGGATGGGACTTCCTGATATCTGGACTTATGCCCTGGCTTGTCAGGCTAGGCATATTGGGGACTGGATAGGAGGCATGGAATCATTTACGCCGAGGGTACTGGAAGAGGGTCTGGTGGCCCCACATACTTTATTGGGAGTGTTACATGAGGCAGATCAGGATCTTCCTCATACTATAGTGCATAGTGTGTTGATTGGCTCCGCCCAAAAAACTTGGAAGCAACTGAATACGTTTTGGAGCACACCGTGCAGTACGTCCAGTTGGTTACCGCTAGAGGGAAATGTACGGTTTCCCCCTGGATCTGAGTCGGCAGCTTTCCGAGATTGGCGAGAGAGGGGTATTCGGAATGTGGGACATTTAGTAGACCCTTTCGGTAAATGCAAATCCTTTTTGGCCTTGTGTCAGGAGTACGAGCTGTCTCCTAAACATTGTTTTGCCTACTTGCAGGTTTCTCATTATGTGACCTCTCTGCCAAGAGATGCGCTGGTGATAGAACGTTTGGCGCAGATCATGGAATCTTTTGGTATAGGGGGAGAAAATCCACCCTCGATCTCAGAATTGAAGCTTAGATTGAATAGATTCCGGAAAGTCCCGGATTATCAGGTGGTGGAGGAAGCTTGGGAGGTAGAGCTGGGGAGAGAGGTTGTCTCTGGTACGATAAGGTCGGCTCTGAAGAGGATAGTGCGGATTTCATCAGGGGCACGGTGGAGGGAGATACAGTTTAAATGTATCACTAGGGCCCATTTTTCACCTAGACGGGCATTGCATAGTCATTTATTGACCGATGGACGCTGTCCTCATTGTGCAGAGGAGTTGGCATCTTTGTTGCATATGTGGTGGGGCTGTAGAGTCATTCAGCCCTATTGGGCGAGGATTTGTTCCTTTCTGAGTAGATTACTCCATCAACGACTGCGATGGTCTGCTTCGCTGTTGGTACTAGATTTGTTCGACCCCAACCTGTCCGGTGAAAGTTGGGGAACAGCTGCTGGTGCGTAAGGCTTGCCTGGTGGGGAAGGGGCCAATCCTTCGATGTTGGAGGGGGAGGGATCCACCTACTTTTGGGGAATGGCGCAATTGTTTCCATCAATTTATGCTGATGGACAGATGGATGGCGCGGGGCAGTGTCAAACGTTGGTCGGCCTTTATGCTGATCTGGGAACCCTATATTCAAAGTTTAGGGGCCCGGTGTCGTAATGAGATCCTACAGGTAGGCTCTTGAGGTAGGGCTTCTCAACGGATAGCGCTTAGCATGGTAGGGCATACAATTGGGAGGGCTCTGTCAGTTTGCATGGATGCTGGAGTGTGGGAAGGGGGGAGGGTGGGGAAGGAGGGTGGGGGGTGGGGGAGGGGGCAGAAGAGATATCTTGTTATACTCCACCTGTTTTTTGTTTGGATGTGGAAGCTCTTCGGGAGGGGATAAGAGTACACCCCCCTTTGGAGAGGATTGTTTCATTATTTCTTGCTGTTCTGTTGGTGGCTGATAAATAAAGTATTTAAAAAAAAAAGTAAGGTCATGCATTTGGGCTGCAGCAATCCAAGGGAGCAATATAGCATAGGGGGTGAAGTACTTCTGTCCACTAAAGAAGAGTGGGACCTAGGCGTGGTTATTTCTGATGATCTTAAAGTAGCTAAATAGGTAGAAAAGGCGACGGCAAAAGCTAGAAGAATGCTTGGGTGCATACGGAGAGGAATGGCTAGCAGAAAAAAGGAGGTGATAGTGCCTCTGTATAAGTCTTTGGTGCAACCTCATTTGGAGTATAGTGTGCAGTTCTGGAGACCGCACCTTCAAAAGGATATAAACAGGATGGAGTCAGTACAGAGGGTGGCTACTAAAATGGTTATTTTATTTAATTCTCTTATATACTGTGCTATTCTGAATCAGTGTGGTTTACATTGAACAAACTGAAATTACATTGAACAGGACATTATAACTTCAAGATAACTATTTTACAGGGAACATGGGCTATGGAGGGTTAAGTGGCTTGCCCAAGACCACAAGGAGCACCTGTGGGACTAGAAACCCCAGTCCTTCCAGCCCAAGGTTGCTGTTCTTTAGTGGGATTTGAACCCCTGACCTTCTGGCCTGAAGTACCTTGCCCCAACCACTAGGCCACTCCTCCACTCCTTAGTGGTCTTCATTATAAAGCATATGAGGATAGACTTAAGGATCTTAATATGTACACCTTAGAGGAAAGGCGGGATAGAGGTGATTTGACTGAAATGTTTAAATACCTCCGTGGCATAAATGTACAGGGGGAGAGCCTCTTTCAATTGAAAGCAAGTTCTGCTATGAGGGGACATGGGATGAGGGTGAAGGGGGATAGAATCAGGAGTGATATGAGGAAATATTTCTTTATGGAAAGAGTGGTGGATCCATGGAATAGTCTCCCAGTGGAGGTGGTAGAGATGAGGACAGTATCTGAATTCAAAAAAGCATGGAACAAACACAGAGGATCTCTAAAGGAAAAAAGGGGACTGTTGTAGTTGTTGATATGGAAGGACAGACTAGACAGGCCATGTGATCTTCTTCTGTCATCATATTTCTATGCTTCTATGTTTCTATCCGATAAGAGTGAGGGGGATGTGTTCAGGGGCGGCCCAAGGGGGGTGCGGGGCCATGTGCGGAGACTCGGTGCGGGGCCTCATTTGCATAAGGGTCCTCATTTGCATAAATATTTGCATAATGTTACCATACACGAACTTTTAGTAAACATGCCTCTTAATGAGTGTATGAATAAAGAAAGACTAAAATACTTCTACATTACTATAATCCAGTGCCAACCGCCAGACACATTAGGAACTACTACAAACACTGCCCATTTAGAACCCATAGCAAACCCGCCGTATCCTAACAGCACTACCAGGACTCATAAAGCACCATACCCTAACTATCAAAAGGAAACGCTGCAAATATTAAACCAATACATTTCAGAGAACAACAATACATGACCTACTGGGGAAAGAGAACAAGTGGCAATGTCAAATAGGAATTACATAAACAGAATACCTCAGCTCAGTTACACATGAACAGAACATAAACCATCACCAAACAAGGAATCACAATTTAGAAACAGGAAGACAATAATTAAACTGGGAATCCCAAAAGCCAAACTTGGAATGTACAACACTGTAGAAATAAAACTATACATTAATTTGCTCTTGTACTAAACAAAGCGCAGACGTTAATGATGCACATTTCCCAGAGCTGACATATTCCAATTAATAAATTCAAAATAAAGAGATATTTTTCTACCTTTTGTGCATTTTTTTTCAGCTGCAATTGCTCCAGCCACTTTCTTCTGGTTTCTTCGTGTCTTCCGCTAATTCTTCATCGTCTGCTGTCCATTTGTCTTTTCTTCTCTCTTCTAGTTTTTTTCCATTCTCTCTCTACATCTGCTTTAACATACTAATCTTTCTCCTTTTCCTCTTTCCTATTTCATCCACTCAAATTTTACCCGTCCATCCTCAATCCCCACTTACTCTCCCAATATCCGGACAATTGTAGATTTGTCTTCCCTCCCACACAAAATATTTTTCCCTCTCCATTTCACTCTCCCAGCTCCATCCCATTCTAATCCTCCCCCAACATCAGCTCCATTCTAGTTCCAGTCCCACCCAGCATCCGCTCCCTTCTAGTCCCCGCATCAGCCCATTTCCAGTCCTAGCCCCCCATAAGCCCATTTCCAGTCCTAGCTCCCCCATCTATTTGCAGTCCCATCCAAGTCCCTCCATCAGCTCATTTCCAATCCCAGCCCCCCATGAGCCCATTTCTAGTCCTTTCCTAGCCCCACCATCAGCCCATGTCAAATCCTAGCTCCCCTCCACTCAGCCCATTTCCAATCCAAGCCCCCCATGAGCCTACTTCCAGTTCTAGCCCCTTCATGAGTCCATTTCAATCCAAAACCCCCACCACAGCCCATTTCCAATCTTAGCACCCCCCAACAGCCAATTTCCAGTCCTATTCTAGCCCCTCCATCAGCCCATTTCCTGTCCTAGCCCCCCCCTCACCCATTTCCAGTCCTAGCTCCCTCCCCTCACAACCCATTTCCATTCCAAGCCCCCGTCCCCATCAGCTATTTGCAGTTCAAGCCCTCCTTCCACTCAGCCCATTTCCAGTCCTCGCCTCCTCGTAGCGCCGTACTAGTCCTTACCCCCCATCAGCCCATTACGTCCTAACCCCCCATCACCCTATTTCCAGTCCTAGCCCCCCATCAGCCTATTTCCAGTCTTAGCCCCCCTCCCATAGCCAATTACCAGTCCTACCCCCCCATCAGCCCATTTCCAGTCTTAGCCCCCCATAGCCCATTACCAGTCCTAACCCCCCCATCACCCTATTTCCAGTCTTAGCCCCCCCCATAGCCAATTACCAGTCCTACCCCCCCCCCCATCAGCCCACTTCCAGTCTTAGCCTCCCCCCCCATGGCCCATTACCAGTCCTAACCCCCCCCCATGGCCCATTACCAGTCTTAACCCTCCCCCCATCAGCCCATTACCAGTCCTAACCCCCCCCCCCCGGCCCATTACCAGTCCTAACCCCCCCCCGGCCCATTACCAGTCCTAACCACCCCCCCCATCAGCCCAATTCCAGTCTTAGCCCCCCCATAGCCCATTACCAGTCCTAACCCCCCCATCAGCCCATTTCCAGTCCTACCCCCCCCCATGGCCCATTACCAGTCCTAACCACCCCCCCCCATCAGCCCACTTCCAGTCTTAGCCCCCCCATAGCCCATTTCCAGTCCTACCCCCCCACTTCCAGCCTTAGCCCCCTCCCCATAGTCAATTACCAGTCCTACCCCCCCATCAGCCCATTTCCAGTCTTAGCCCCCCCATCAGCCCATTTCCAGTCCTACCCCCCCACTTCCAGCCTTAGCCCCCTCCCCATAGCCCATTACCAGTCCCATCACCCTCGGCGGGATTAACAGAGCCGCGAGAAAGGAAACTCTCGCGGCTCTGAAAGAAGCCCGCGTTTTGGACATGAAGAAAGCTGCTGAGGATGCACGGAGGCTCTGCCGGGCAGGGGGGGGCCCCGCGGCAGAGCTCTTGATGCTGCCGCGGCAGAGCTCTTGCTGCTGCCGCGGCAGAAGCAGCCGGTTTGGTTTTTTTTTTTAAAACTTGGGATGCTGAAGAATGTTTTTTGCGCGGGGCCCCCTGAAACGCGGGGCCCTGTGCAAAAAACATTCTTGCTCAATGGACGGGCCGGCCCTGGATGTGTTTCTCCATTATATTGTCTGGTCCATGCCTGCACATGGCCATGCATGCTTGAACTTTGAAATCGATTGTTGGAGTTTGTTATGAGTCATGCTGGAGATCACGTTGAAGCTTCATATATTATTGGATAGGTTAGTGGTCTGTGAAGCATACAGGGTTTTAATTGGATGATGAACTAACTGACGTCAGCTGGAATTTCCCTATAAGAAGAAAGTTAAGGTGGCGGTGCTTCCTTCAGCCTGCGTGTAAGCCTGATGAAGGATCGAGAGGATTCTCAGATTTAAAACATGATGCTATGTAGCTTGTGCTGGTGACCTCGATAGCTGCATATGAGAGTGGAAAATTGACAGCTTCGTGTTGAATAACACAGGTACACTAAAAAAATGTTTTTTTAAACTGCCTCTAATGTTTCGATTGATTTTTACGTTTTTTGGTGCGCTGAATCCAAATCTGGTAACCAATTTGCTCCATCACGTACAGATTTTTTGTTACATTGGGTTAGCAGTTTGAGGTGAACGTTTGAGATTGAGTGCGATCGAGATAAAAGTTTCTTGGATGAATTCTTTATACTAATTGTTTAGTAGTTATTCAAATAAGAATAAAGAAAATTGTAACAAGGCAGCACATAAGAATAGAGTAATGTCAACAAAACACACTGTGATGGTAGCAAAATTGTCTGCACTTAAAACAGCCACATACATGTGCACAAACATTGAGCATATAAGAGCGAGGTTAGACACAAAGCAAAGCAAAGAAATGTGCAAAAAATGTTGTACAGGTATGTATGTAAGAATAGAAAACGCAAACCGCACCATTGCAATACATGAAGACAAACACCCGATGGTGTGAAAATAAAATTCTAATAAATGAGATCCGACACTGTGGTAATAACTAGCAAATATTTATTTCAAAGTTTAGTAAAAACACGATATTTGTCAACACAGTTTAGATTTTAAAGTCATTCTTGGGTCAATCAATCTCTGGTGGGCCCGTTTCTTCTTCCCCCGAATGCTTCTCTTGGTGCGCTGCTTGGCGTATTTTTCATCTGGGGTTTCCCGCAGCAGCAACCAGCAGAAATCAGCCATCATAGTGGTGTTCCATCTTCCTTGGTACCTTCTCTCTGCGTCCTTGATGTCCTGGTGAAACCTTTCACCTTGTTCTTCACTGTACGCCCCCAAGTTTTCGGGAAAGTAGTTCACATGGGAGTGCAAGAAATGGACTTTCAGGCTCAATGCCTTGTTCTTTGAAGGCATTGAGCATCCTGGCAACAATATCCTTATAGTTCTCATCCCGCCTGTTCCCCAAGAATTTGAGAACAACATCCTTGAAGGAATCCCAGGCTTCTTTTTCCTTCTCAGACATCGTTTCAGCGAATGCTCCATCTGAAATGAGTTTCCTTATATGAGGGCCAACAAACACTCCTTCCTTTAGCTTTGCTTCAGAAAGTCGGGGAAACTTTGAGCAAAGGTACCGAAAGCACTCACCATCTTTTGGAAGGGACTTGATGAATTGCTTAATGAGACCCAACTTAATGTGGAGAGGTGGTAATAGAATTTTATCACGAGGTACCAAGCTCTCATGAAGAACATTTTTCTCACCGGGTCTCAAATACTCCCGAATTGGCCAGTCTTTTTTCCCCCAGTGTAGGTTGCGGGCCCGGCTATCCCACAAGCAAAGGAAGCAGGGATATTTGGTGAAACCGGATTGCTGCCCTAATAGCATGGATAGAATTTTAAAGTCTCCACAAATCATCCACTTATGCTCATCATAACGAATCTTCTGAAGAATCAGGGCCAAATTCTCGTATTTTTCTTGGAGAATAACAGAGTGAGCAATAGGAACTGAAGCGAATGTGTTGCCATTATGAAGAAGAACACCTTTTATGCTGTCTTTTGACGAATCAATGAACAGCCGCCATTCAGCAGGATCATACTTGAGTTTAAACTTTTCCATCACTCCGTATATATCGTTGCAAAATACCAAATCTTCCTCTTTGCTGAAATACTTCAAAAATTGTGTCTCGCGGTTGCGGTACCAATAAAAAGTTGTTCCTGGTGACAATAGATTTTTCTGTTTAAGCCGAGAACCTAGCAGTTGGGCAGCATCTTTTGGGAGTCCTAAATCCCGGACTAAATCATTCAATTTAGCTTGAGAGAAAAGTTCAGGTTTCGGATCTGGTTCAGTTTCAAACTCGGAAGTACTGGACTCATCGGGAAAAGCCATCTGATGAGTCTCATCATGATCAGAACCGTCCACACAAATATGATCCAAAGATTTTGGTGGTTCAGGCACAGGTACTTCGTTGCTATGAGGCATAGGCCTAATTGCTGAGGGAAGGTTGGGGTAACTTATTACGTTCTTATTTTTTAAGTTGTATCCCTTCACAATGCAAGAGCAAAAATAGCAGTCACTGCTGTGGTCTCTTTGTTCACGCCACATCATAGGTATTCCGAAACGAAATGCTTGTTTTTTACCTTTCATCCATAAGCGTAGATCTTCCTCACATGTCTTGCACACTTTGTGAGGAGCCCACGGTTTGTCTTGATCGCCTAACTTCAAACCGAAATAGGCGAAATATACTTTTTTAATAAATGCAGAAATGTTCCTCTGCCGCTTTTTCACGGTATATTCCCCACAAATAAAACAAAAACTATCCGGAGAGTTGACGCAACCTCTGGCTCTGTGAGCCATCACAAATACACAGCACTGCAAACTACAACTGTAGTGAACCACTTCGGAATAAAGCTGGATTACGACTGAGCAAACAAAAGGTAATAATGAACTTGCAAGAAACTGAAATTTGACAGGAACGTTCATGTCGCAACCACCGTGTTTGAGCGAGCGAACGAGGCGAGGCAAACAGGAAAGAACATGCGCCAGCGCGAGTACTGGATTTAGCCCCCCGCCTCCCAATTGTCCTGTTAATGTATAAAATGAATACAAAACACTCTAAAATATCATGAGGGAGTGTTTCTAGTTAGTTAACCATTACAACCTCTATTTTGGGCCAAGAAAATAAACTGCAGTCGGCTAAAAAGAAATTATGTGAACATTCCTTATATGGGTAAGAAATCTAATTTTGCAAGAAAACGTGATGTGATGGAACATTTTGGCTATTTTTCCTGGATTCAGCACCCCAAAATCTATAGGAATCAGTTGCAAAACTGGAGGCAGTTTTTAGGTAGTGTACCTGTGTAATTGAACAACTGAAGTTTAAC
Organism: Ichthyophis bannanicus; assembly: GCA_033557465.1. NCBI lineage: Eukaryota > Metazoa > Chordata > Amphibia > Gymnophiona > Ichthyophiidae > Ichthyophis > Ichthyophis bannanicus. Next base: position 215,899,081 of record CM066037.1, read on the forward strand.
CACTGTTGGTACATGTTGGAATCTCCATGCAGTGGGAGCTGCTTCCTGGAACCTGCTTGAGGTTTCTTTGAACTTCTGTTTAAAAGCTAAGTTGGCAAATTTTTAAAAAACGTTTTAGTGGTGATCACAGGATGTGAGTCTCCTTGTTTTTTCACTGATTGGGTGAAAATTGAGTTAAATTTTAGCTCATTAAAACAAATAAAAAGGAAAATTTGCTACAGGAGAGGGTGACCTCTTAAGGCAAATAGTCCGACAAAAATTATTATTCTTTGAAGCATACTATTAGGGGTTTAGATTGGGGATAGATTTCTTGCGTAGTATGGTTAAATTTCCCCAGAGTGTTAATACTTTATGGGCAGCATGCCGGATGCGTGCATGGGCCAACTGAATGTGCTTTGCCCGTGCCACATTGAACATGTCTACCTCCCTGATTCTGGACCCGTGGGCACATCTGGACCAACAGATGTGGAATTAGGTTCCAACGGGGCCCATTTTTAATTTAAATGTGTCTGTGGGCCAAACGTGCATGTTATGGAATCGGGCTCCACGTCTCACAAGGTCCTTCTAAATTTCTCATAATCCTCTTGTGAGTTAAGAACTTTGAACAATTTGTGTCATATTCCAATTTGATCACCTCACTCATTTCCAGATTGTTTATAAATATGTTAAAAAGCACCGGTCCCAGTACAGATCCCTGGGACATTTCAGTATTTCTCTTTTGAGAAAATTTAACCCTGTCTTTTAACCAAGTCATAACTCACAATAAAGAACAAGAGCGAGGTGATAAACCACCCACCAACATGAACTGTATACAATTAATCGTTTTATTGTCCTTTCTATGATTCCACCTTACAGGGCCATGTTTCAGCATGCACTTTCATCAGGGTGTAGACAGGTGAGATGCACTAGTGGGTATCCATAAGTACCTAGTTGTGGATCCACACATTAAGAAAGGGTAATCATATCTTTAAAAGCTTATCTGACCAGTCAAAAGCTCAAAGCAGTATCAGCAATCTGACGCCCCCAGTCTGTAGTTTCCCAGATCACCCCTGGACCCCTTTATAAAAATTGACATTATCTTGGTCATTATCCAATCTTAAGGTACCGCAGACAATTTTAATGATAGGTTACAAAAATGATAGAACACTTTCTTTATGGAAACAAACTAACCATGGCTCTTCAACTTGAAGAAAAGATGACTCAGAGGAGATACATAGAAGTTTTTGAAATAGGGAATGTTTTTTTAACCTCAGCAGTATTCAGTTCAGTCTGTCAAAACTTATTGTTGTTCCATTTATTTATAAAAGTTTATACCACTTTTCTGAAATATTAATCAAAATGGTGTACAAACCGCAACAATAAAAACACAAACCCCTCGCCCTTCCCCCATCTCCCACCCTCCACACTCCTCAAAAACATCCACTCCCTCATCCATTCACTCCTGCCTTACCCCTCAGGAAATAAAAACATCTTCAATGCTTTCCTGAGATAGACCAAGCTGGACATTGCACACATTTCAACCAATAGCCCATTCCACACATTTGGGGCATTTACAAGCATTAGGACAGCAAGGTACTCTACTACAGCGGTTTTGTTGTTATCTGTCAGGACAACAATGAGAAATATGGATTAGATCCAAGAAATCAGACAGGTATATCCTCCTCTGTGGAGTTCCCCAGGGTTCAGTGTCATCAGAGCTGTTTAACACATTTACAGCCATTATGTCAGCTTTCTCCAAACTAGATAATAGGGAAAAGCCAACAATTGATCAAGAGTGCATGGCTTGGAAGAACTTTTATTTACTTAACATTTCTTATATACCACCTTTCATGATATCATGGTGGTTTACATTGAATAAACTGAAATTACATTGAACAGGGCATTATAATGTGGAGATAACTATTTTACAGGGAACATGGGTAATGGAGGGTTAAGTGGCTTGCCCAAGGCCACAAGGAGCACCTGTGGGACTAGAAACCCCAGTCCTTCTGGCCCAAGGTTGCTGTCCTTTAGTGGGATTTGAACCCCTGAACTTCTGGCCTGAGGTAGCTTGCCCCAACCACTAGGCCACTCCTCCCCCTGTTGAATGTGTCCTTGAAGAATACTAGCAAAAGAGGGAAGTTAGGACATCCTAACAGAGAAATTCCAATAAAAATAAAAGTTACCCAGGTGCCTTTAAGTACAGAGCAGAAAGATTCCAAATTACCCCTATCAACTGATAACCAAATTAATATGAATGAAATACAACCTCTAAAATGCCTGTATGCAAATGCTAGAAGTCTAAAAAATAAGATGGGAGAGTTAGAATATATACTTCTAAATGACAGGTTAGATATGATTGGTATCTCAGAGACCTGGTGGAAGGAGGACAACCAATGGGACACTGTAATACCTGGGTACAAACTATATCGCAATGATAGAGTAGATCAAATTGGTGGAGGGGTTGCACTCTATGCACCTAGAATCACATAGGATTAAAGTTATGCAGGAAACAAAATACGCTGTAGAATCTCTAAGGATAGTCCAACAAACAGGCACAAATCCACGTGCAACAAACAACCCAGTAAAAACGTGGATAGCAACGAAGAGACGTATAAAATTAAATTTTATTGGTAACCCACTTCAGCCACTGGCCCGACACTGGCCGTGTTTCGAAAAAACCTTCTTCAGGGGCTTAAATGGCTAAAAATATAACAAATAAAATATAAATATATATATATAAAAACATTGGTATACAAAGAATTTTTGAGAAAAACAGGGATTTGAAAACAAGACAAACCATGTAAATAAATATGTGAATGTTTGATTCTAAAAAAAATATATATAAAAACACGAAATAAAGTACAGCTTAAAAAAATGGAGCTAAAATCAATTGCATAGATGTAACTAGCAAAATAAATAACATACAATCATAAAATCATTGTAAAAAGGGGTCAATTTATAAAAACATAAATAAAAACATTGCGTAAAGTAAAAATCGTGTATACAAAGAGGTCAATTTGTAAAAACATAAATAGAAGCTTACGTAAAGTAAAAATTGTCTATACAAACAATCTAAACATATATAATTTGTAAACTAAAAGCTAACCAATTATCTCAACACATATAAAACTGCCTAAATTTAATGTCTCAAACCTCATTAGGTAAACATATACATTATAAAATAATAATAAATAAACAACATTAATAAACACTATAACTATTACAATATATCAACTTAAAACGAAGAAATGAGAGCTCTTCAGGAATATGACAATTAAAAGGCATCAAAAACCATACCTGTATTTCTGTGCTACTCATATACGTGTCGCTTATATTGTTGTAACTTTAAAATTCCTAAAGAGGTGAAAACATAAATAAATAAAAATGTCTATAATAAGAAGATGATAAACAGAGAGATGAGGACGAAAAGCAGAGGCAAAACAGTAGTGTGCATACTCTAAAATGACTACGGGCCAGACTCAAAAAAAACTAAATTGATACCTGTCCAAAGTGGCTCATGTACCCAAATGGGAATGTAGAATTGCTGATGAGCACTAATCCTGTGGGGAATAAATTGAAAATATGTTTCTAAAACTTTCTGAATACATCTTGACAATAAATAAATAAATAGGAGACATGAAATATAAAATGTCAGCCTCTAAAAACTGTACCAAATACATATTAGTACACCCACCAGAAGAATCGATATATTGTGGAGATAAGAACCAGAACGATGTGGTGCTTTAATGATGGTAAACTATATACCATACAAAAAATAAGGGTCCGTTCATTTAAACCCAGGAGACTCTAGGATTGACAAATTTGTCAGGATTTTTACCTGCCACCATACTATGTCAGCGTCAGTAAGACTAGATGACCCAAAATAAAATGAAACGTTGTGCGGAGTATTTTATGAAAAACGTGTAGCCAACCAAAGTGCACTATGTATAAACGGGAATTCTCTCAAATATAACGGCGTTATAAAATTAGGAACCGGACCATATAAAACTAAAAACCGCCTATCTTTTGAGCTGAGCACACAATTGCGCCTTAAAAAGCGGATGGGCAGCATGCACAACGTAGGCAAATTGAGGATCAAAAGGAAGCATTGAATCCACCAATCACATATAGACGTCACCAAAAAAAACTTTCATTAATCTCACAATAAATGTTCTCCTAACCTAACAGTGGCACATAAGCGGAACATTAACCTTCGGAATTTACTGGTACCATCAGCCTTCACTGAACAAAGATTCCTTTCCAAGTATAAAGGACATTTTCAGTGCGGCCATTGCTCCGTGTGCACACATGCAATTTCTATTAAAAATTACTTTTTACATTCGGGCAATAATCGTAAATTCTATTTTGATGATTTTTCCAATTGCGCCACTAGTCACGTGATATATGTAATCTCTTGTCCGTGTAATAAATTATATGTTGGGAAAACTATACGGCCTGTACGGAATAGAATAATCAAGCATAGAAGCTCTATTAAGAGAGCAGCAATAGAGAAACCATTGGTCCTGCATTGGCAGCCAGCAGGACATAAAGTATCTGATTTGAAGTTCTTTGTAATCAAAAAAGTTAAACTAAACTGGCGTGGAGGCAACATTGATGATACTATGTTGCGGTTGGAGCAACGGTATATATATCATCTGAATAGCTTTCATCCAGAAGGTTTAAATATGGAAAGAGACCTTTCAGTCTTCTTTAATAGGTTCCTATTTTTGACTTTATAGACTTGTCATATTGCCAGATGGGGCACCCTTATGTGACATCCTTGATTTTCTTTTGAATCTGGACAAAAATTTTAATCTTTTTTATTATAATTTTGATGATAATTCATCCAATCCCCTTATTTTCGGTCAGGAGTTAATTTTGTTGCTATTGGTTGCTGTTTCTATTTGGTTTAGGGATGTCCAGCATTTTATATGGAGAGTTTTGGGATTGCTTGCACCTCAGGGTGGAGAATATATACAAAAGTATTTTTAAATAAAGTGTATTTTTATAGGTTGAGTTTGAGCCGCGGTGGCCACACTTTTATGCGAGTTTAGCTCCTTCTAGTCTCATCAATGGTTCATTTTTGACAATTTGACTGATCGCAGGTTGTTTAACAGCTCCTGTAACTTTGCATGACAAGTCTTACATCATGCTTTTGGTAGGTTTAACATCCTCAACGCGCATGAGCGGGCGTTTTCTTGAAAGTTGTCTTGCACAGAAGCTCTGCCGGCTTTCCTAGGTCGGCGATATTATTTCCACACTCACTGTGAGTAATTCTTTGGATGTTTATATTTACTACGGTTTGGCGGTTTATCTGCCTTGTTAACGTTCATTCATTTGGGTTGGTGCGATTTGTCTTTATAAATTGAAAAAATAATTTATTAATAACGTTCCTATTGTCCCTGTTTCCCTTGCACGTCTAATGGTATAGCCATCTGGGCTCAAAGTCTAGCTGCTCACTTATTTTAGGTGAATTACATAGTTTTTCTTATAAGTACACAGCAGCAAGCATAATTTTGAAATAACGCGTTCCCCTTCCCCCCCTTCCTCTCCCTCCCCCTCCCTTTTCCCCCTTTTTTCCCCTCGCCCCCCTCCCCCCCTTTTCCCCCCTTTCCCCCCCCTCTTTCCCTCCCCTTATTCACCTATTTTAGGTTAGGAGAACATTTATTGTGAGATTAATAAAAGTTTTTTTTGGTGACGTCTATATGTGATTTGTGGATTCAATGCTTCCTTTTGATCCTCAATTTGCCTACGTTGTGCATGCTGCCCATCCGCTTTTTAAGGCGCAATTGTGTGCTCAGCTCAAAAGATAGGTGGTTTTTAGTTTTATATGGTCTGGTTCCTAATTTTATAACGCCGTTATATTTGAGAGAATTCCCGTTTATACGTAGTGCACTTTGGTTGGCTACACGTTTTTCAAAAAATACTCCGCACAACGTTTCATTTTATTTTGGGTCATCTAGTCTTACTGACGCTGACATAGTATGGTGGCAGGTAAAAATCCTGACAAATTTGTCAATCCTAGAGTCTCCTGGGTTTAAATGAACGGACCCTTATTTTTTGTATGGTATATAGTTTACCATCATTAAAGCACCACATCGTTCTGGTTCTTATCTCCACAATATATCTATTCTTCTGGTGGGTGTACTAATATGTATTTGGTACAGTTTTTAGAGACTGACATTTTATATTTCATGTCTCCTATTTATTTATTTATTATCAAGATGTATTCAGAAAGTTTTAGAAACATATTTTCAATTTATTCCCCACAGGATTAGTGCTCATCAGCAATTCTACATTCCCATTTGGGTACATGAGCCACTTTGGACAGGTATCAATTTAGTTTTTTTTGAGTCTGGCCCGTAGTCATTTTAGAGTATGCACAAGATATGGATATATAATTTTTTCCATTTCTTGTAGCTCACTACTGTTTTGCCTCTGCTTTTCGTCCTCATCTCTCTGTTTATTATCTTCTTATTATAGGCATTTTTATTTATTTATGTTTTCACCTCTTTAGGAATTTTAAGGTTACAACAATATAAGCGACACGTATATGAGTAGCACAGAAATACAGGTATGGTTTTTGATGCCTTTTAATTGTCATATTCCTGAAGAGCTCTCATTTCTTTGTTTTAAGTTGATATATTGTAATAGTTATAGCGTTTATTAATGTTGTTTGTTTATTATTATTTTATAATGTATATGTTTACCTAATGAGGTTTGAGACATTAAATTTAGGCAGTTTTATATGTGTTGAGATAATTGGTTAGCTTTTAGTTTACAAATTATTTATATATGTTTAGATTGTTTGTATAGACAATTTTTACTTTACGTAAGCTTCTATTTATGTTTTTACAAATTGACCTCTTTGTATACACAATTTTTACTTTATGCAATGTTTCTATTTATGTTTTTATAAATTGACCCCTTTTTACAATGATTTTATGATTGTATATGTTATTTATTTTGCTAGTTACATCTATGGAATTGATTTTAGCTCCGTTTTTTTAAGCTGTACTTTATTTCGTGTTTTTATATATATTTTTATAGAGTCAAACATTCACATATTTATTTACATGGTTTGTCTTGTTTCCAAATCCCTGTTTTTCTCAAAAATTCTTTTTATACCAATGTTTTTATATATATATTTATATTTTATTTGTTTTATTTTTAGCCATTTAAGCCCCTGAAGAAGGTTTTTTCAAAACACGGCCAGTGTCGGGCCAGTGGCTAAAGTGGTTTACCAATAAAATTTAATTTTATACGTCTCTTCGTTGCTATCCACGTTTTTACTGGGTTGAATCTCTAAGGATAGAAATTCCATGTAAAAAGGGGAAGGCAATGGCAGTGGGGATGTACTACAGACCGCCTGGCCAGAATGAACAAATGGATAATGAAATGTTGAAAGAAAGCAGGGAAGCTAACATAACTTACAACACAGTAATAATGGGTGATTTCAATTACCCGGGTATCGAGTGGGTCAGTGTCACAGCAGGACATGCTAGGGAGATAAAGTTCCTAGATGAAATAAATGACTGCTTCTTGGAGCAGCTGGTTCATGAATTGACAAGAGGGAAGTTATTTATGACCTAGTCCTTAGTGCTATGTAGGATCTGGTGCAAGAGATAAGGGTTTTGGGAGCCACTTGGCAAAAGCGATCATAGCATGATTGCATTTGATTTAATAAATGAAAGAAGGATGGAAAGGAAATCCACAGTACTCCCATTTAACTTTCAAAAGGGAGACTATGATAAAATAAGGAAAATAGTTAAGAAAAGACTAAAAGGAGCAGCTGGAAAGGTTAAAGATTTACATAAAGCATGGGCATTGTTTAAAGGGCATTGTTTAAAAGTACTAACTTGAAAACCCAGAACAGATATATTCCACGCTTTAAGAAAAGTGTAAGGAAAGGCCAAAAAACTGCCAGCATGGTTTAAAGGCGAGGTCAGAGAGGCTGTTGCTGCCAAAAAAGTATCTTTCAGGAAATGGAAAAGGAGCCAAATGACAAAAATGGGAAACAACATAAGCAGTGCCAAGTTAGATGCAAGGCACTGATAAGGCAGGCAAAGAGAGAATTTGAAAAAAAGCTAGCTATGGAAGCAAAAATGCATAATTAAAACTTTTTAAAGTATATTCATAGCAAAAAAACTGTTAGAGAGTCATTTGGACCATTGGATGATAGATCAGTAAAAGGGGCGCTAAGTGAGAACAAGGCCATAGCAGAGAGACTGAATGAATTCTTTCCTTCAGTCCTTACTGAAGAAGATGTAGAGATTTACCATGCTTGAAATGGTATATAAAGGTGATGTGTCAGAAAAATTGAAAGAAATATTGATAAACCAGGAAGATGTATTACAACTATTTGAAGAGTAGCAAATCACCTGAACCTGATAATATACATCTGAGGGTAGTGAAAGAACTGAAATATGATATTACAGACCTACTATTAGTAATCTGTGAATTATCATTAAAATCATCTGTAGTACCTAAAGAGTGGAGAATGGCCAATGTAACGCCAGTTCTTAAAAAGTAATCCAGGGGTGATCCGGGAAACTACAGATCGGTGAGTCTGACGTCAGTACTGGGCAAAATGGTAGAAATCATTATAAAGAATAAAAATACTGAACATGTATATAGTCATGGTTTAATGGGAAAAAGCCAACATGGATTTAACCAAGGAAAGTCTTGTCTTATTAATATATTATATTTTTTTAAAGGTGTGAATAAACAGGTAGACAAAGGTGAGCTGGTTGATATAGTGTATCTGGATTTTCAGAAAACCTTTAACAAGGTCCCTCATGAGAGACTCTTGGCGAAATTAAAAAGTCATGGGATTGGAGGCAGTGTAGTATTGTGGATCAGGAATTGGTTAAAAGATAGAAAGCAGAAAGTAGGGCTAAATGGCCAATTTTCTCAATGGTGAAAGGTAAATAGCGGAGTACCCCATGGATCTGTGCAGGGCCCACCACTTTTTAACATATTCATAAATGACCTGGAAATGGAAATAATGAGTGAGGTGATCAAATTTGCAGATGACACAAAATTATTCAACGTTTTTAAAACACAAGAGAATTGTGAAAAATTGCAAGAGGACCTTGATAAATTGGAAGACTGAATGTCCAAATGGCAGACGAAATTTAATGTGAACAAATGCAACATTATGCACCTAGGAAAGAACAACCCAAACTTTGGTTACACGATGGAAGGTACCACCTTAGAAACCACCACCCAGGTAAAAGATTTAGGCGTCATTGTGTATAATACATTGAAACCCTCTACCCAAGGTGGAATGGCAGCCAAGAAAGCTAATAGAATGCTAGGAATCATAAGGAAAGGAATGGAGAATTCAACTAAGGATATTATAATGCCTCTGTATCATTCCATGGTTCGACCGCGCCTCGGATATTGTGTGCAATTCTGGTTGCCGTATCTTAAAAAGGATATAGTGGAATTAGAAAAAGTACAGAGAAGAGCCTCCGAAAGGGTAAAGGAGATGGAAGGATACCCCTATGAGGAAAGGCTTAAAAGATTAGGGCTCTTCAACTTGAAAAAGAGAAGGCTGAGGGGAGATATGATATTGATCTATAAATTAATGAATAGCATGGAACGGGTTAACATAGATCAGTTGTTTACACCATCAAAAAGTAGAAAGACTAGAGGACACGCAAAGAAGCTACAATGTAACCTATTTAAGACTAATAAGAGAAAATATTTTTTCACTCAATGCATAATCAAACTCTGGAACTCGTTACCAGAGGATGTAGTAAAACTGTTAGCATAGCTGGGTTTAAAAAAGATTTTGACAAGTTCCTGGAGGAAAGGTCCATAAACCATTGAGGACCCGTGAAATCCACTGCTTACCATAGGACGAGCATTGTGGAAGCTATGGCCTTTGGGAACCCGCCAGGTACTTGTGACGTAGATTGGCCACTGTTGGAAACAGGATACTCGGTTTGATGGATCTTGGTCTGACCCAGTATGGCATTTGTTATGTTCTTATGTGCATTGATAGCATCTCCAAATGGGTTAGTTTTGCACATACCATGACAGTCATGAACCGCACTTCTAAGCCAGGGTTTGTGGAGTATGTTCTCAATCTCTTAAATTTACTGCTAATGTAAATGTAGCAGTACATTATCTCCTCTTTTTCTGCAGAGGTCCACTTGACCAGTGATAGAGGTCTATAAATTAATGAATGGAATGGAACGGGTAAGTGTAAATCAATTGTTTAAGTCATGAGAATATAAAAAGACAAGGGGACATGCAATGAAGCTACAGGGTAACCTTTTTAAGACTAATAAGAGAAAATATTTTTTCACTCAACATGTAATCAAACTCTGGAATTTGTTACCGGAGGATGTAGTAAAAGCTGTTAGTATAGCTGGGTTTAAAAAAGGTTTGGACAAGTTCCTGAAGGAAGGCCTATAAACCATTATTAAAAGGGACCCAGGATATCACTGCTTGACCCAATACAAGCATTGAGGAACCTGTGTCTTTTGAGGAGACTGCTAGGTACCTATGATCTAGATTGGCCACTGGTGGAAACAGGATACTGGGCTTGATGGACATTGGTCTGACCCAGTATGGCATATCTTATGTTCTTATGTTCTTAATCCTCTTAACTTTTTTAGTAATTTCTGTAGTTTATCTCCTGCCATAGTGGGTCCATGAACATGCTCACCATAGCCTTTATCCATGGCAGGGATGTTACCCACATCTGCAGTGTCTGCACTATTGCTACCACCATCGTTAGCCCTACTGGCACGGGTAGGCACCTTTGTATCCTGGGCGACGTGCAGTCAGTATGTATTTTTCTTTTCTTCAATTGTAGTGTGCCTGGCTGGGATTCAATATAGATTTTGTACAACGTGGTCACCATGTGAAGGTACCCAGCAAGATTTGGGGAGGGAACTATATTCTCTCCCTCTAAAAGATGCACAGCAATTCATCAACACCTGTGAATCTTACCTGTGTAAGATTGTACATGACTTATAGGCAGGATGCCTTCTGCATATGCTACAAGAGGCTCCAGCTTTCAGGACTAGGAGGTCTTGCATGTAGAATACTTATAGTATCTTAGCATTAAGGGCAAGAAGTAGTCAAACTGCATGCTCATAGGTGTTTTGCTTTATGTTCCCGGGCTTTGGAATGTGCTCTCAGATAGGATAAGGACCATTGATGATCTCGTCATATTTCATAGGGATCTAAAGACCTATCTGTTCATTGTATATTACAGGGAAGATGAATAATTAATAATATTAATAATCCTTACTGGTATCATATACAGAGGTCTAGTTATTTGATATCTCCTATGTTGTAGTCACGCATTGTCACTGTTTGATGTGTTGTGTGATTTATTGTAAATGTTGCTTGCTACCCACTTTGACTCTATAGATAAAGTGGGATACAAATTGGCTAATAAAATAAATGAATAACCTTGCAAACAAAACAAAAATAAGAGGACACTCCATGAAACTAATGTGCAGCAGATTGAAAACATACGTAAAAAGCTTTTTTTCCTGCAGCACATAATTAAGCTGTAGAATCTGTTCCCAGAGTATTTGGTTAAGATGACTAACATAGTAGGATTCAAAATAGGTTTGGCAAGTTCCTCAAGGAAAAGTCGAGAAAAGATTATTTGCCAGATAGACTAGCCTTTCAAAAGGGCAGAAACAATTGTATGTATTTGACATGAGCAACCTTCGGTCCCTTATAAAGTTTATTACAGTAGTCTATCCGACTAACTACTAAAGTATAGATCAGAGTATGTACTGTAATACCTTCACATCTCTCAATGAGCAAATTAATTGTATCAATTTCAATACAAAGAACACTTCTTTATCACACTAGAAATGTGTAGATTGAATACTAAACGCTCATCTAAAATGACTCCTAGAAGTTTTGGCTGAATTCTTTAAAGCAATAGAGACTCCCTTGATTTTGAGGGCAAAAGAGAGGGATGGTATTGCCTCTCTAGAAAATACAATTGCCTCACTTTTCCAGGATTTAATTTAAGTTTATGCTTGCCCACCGAATCTGTGATAGTATCAATTTTATGAGTAATATTATGAGCATTCAGGGGACCACAAGGATCCAAAGCAATCAAAAGCTGGATATCACCAGCATATAAAAGTGCTATAAAGCTAAGCATCTGCAATTAGATTGCAGGTTTGGATAGGAAAATGTTTAAAAGAATTGGAGACAAAATTGGTCCTTCAGGAACACCATTTTGTAACTTGTACAGGAGAAAAAAAACATGTTCCAATAAATGCAGAAGATCATATTTTTTAGATGACAATAAAACTAATTGAGTGTTTTATCTTTAATCCCAATTTCTTGAAGTCTGAGATACCACAGACATGAAATGCTGCAGCCATATCTAGTGAAATGAGGAGGACATCTGTCCTTGCATCCAAGTTGGTGTGGATGAAATCAGGTAAACCGATCAGGGTTGTGCCTGGGATTAAATCCTATCTGCCCAGGATGGAGGACATTTGTTTTCTCTAGAAAATCAGAAAGTTGATGGGCATCCAACTTCTCAGTAATCTCAGAAATGAAGGGAGATTATAAATTGTCCTGTGATTAGATGGATCGAAGGGGACAGCTTTTGAATTTTTGAGCTGTGGGAAGATACTTCCTTCCTTCTACTCTGCAGGTACTAAACACTGTTCTAAAACAGTCATGATCATGCCATGAAAAATGGCAAAATACTAGTAAAAACATTTCTTAGGGGCATGTTTACGAAACTGCGGTAATGTGATGTGCGTTAGGTTCCTAGGTGAAGGTACAGATGCCCATAAAAAAGGCGTGGGCGGGGTATCAGTATGGCAAGCATGTCAGGTAATGCGCGTTATAAGGCACGTTATAAGGCACGTTACAAGGCACCTTATTAGGCACAATACAAGGCACGTACCTAACGTGCCTTGTACTGTGCCTAATAAGGTGCCTTGTAACGTGCCCTGTACTGTGCCTAATAACGTGCCATGTACTGTGCCTAATAAGGTGCCTGGTAATGTGCCTTATAACATGCTGAATTAGGAGCCCTATAACGCCTTATAAGGATTGTTGGCAACTGTGGTGAGGGTACTATGGGCTGGCAGCACAGATCCGCAGAGATATGACTGTCCAAAGGAATGACAAGTAGTTGTAAAGGACAGGCATAAAAAACAGGGATAAACAGAAATTGAACCCATGACTAGTGGGCTGAAATTCGGTGAACAAACCAGCAGGCTACACCACCATGTTGAGTTCCACAGCAATGTCTGCATACAAGAACACTGCAGGGCACCACATAAAATGCCTGTTGTGTGCCAGGATAGGGCAATCCCACCAGTACCCATGATGCAACACAAATGCAGAGCAGACGTAATGATATCGCAGTCTGTAAGTGGGACAAGAGACACAGATAAACATATGCACACACACCATGAAATGGAATGCCCTGAACATAGCATGACAAGGAGAGAAGATCCAAAATAGAAAGGGTGGCAGGGGCCTGCAGAGGGGACAGCCGTGTGCATGGTCAGTGGACCAGGGCAAAACAGGGAACAGAAGCAAAAAGGAGCACATGAGAATCAAACCCACACAACAACGTGTCCAACAACAGCAGTACCAACCCCCCAAGCCAACTGCTCACTTGGATAGCATAATGATAAGAACCATATGTAACAGCTAATATATGAAAGACAGGCTGCATAGAGGGCACACCGTGGTGCACAACGAAGAGAAGGGAGGGTGTGCGGAGAGGTGACGAAGTTGCAGCCATTGCATGGTAAGGGTAGCAGAACACAAGAAAAGAAGAGGAAGAGGACATGCTGGGATAAAACCCACAATCTATGGTGATGCAATGCATGCCTCTAACCACTATGCCAAACAAACACAGCAACTGCAATGCTAATATGTACCACTAAATGGCATGCGTGTATGGAAAGTCATAGCACCATGTGAGGCGGCAGACGGCTGGCACACAGGCAACTGCCAGTGGTCCAGGATGGTCAGTGTGGTGATGCAGCAGCAGAGACAAATGTCTTTACAAAATGTCACACAAAAGCCACTGGTCCGTCCACAGATGAGGAGCAGGACAGATCATGTCCAGGAGATGCAAGGTGTGCACATGTACACAGTGGGTGCTGCATGTGGAGGCCCAAACACACAGGAATCATGACATGTCTACCAAGGCATACGTGCCTGACAATACAGGACACACAAGCCAGGAAAAGCATATACAACTAGATGTCTGCTAGCCTACACACAGATATATGTAATGGGTGTCAGAGCCTGGCCATATCAAGCAAAACAGTATACATGGCAACATAACCCTCATAATGTACATCAAACGGTGACAATGATTAACTGGACCCCGTCAGAGCAATGCAGGGAATGTGGCCTGACAAATGCTACATGGGGAATTGAATCCAGGTCCCCAGGTATGCAGACCAGTGCGAGAACCATAGTGCCACACCAACACATCAACATCTCTGCAGTGGATGATGTGTAGACAAGGAGGCAGGTGCATATCCAAGCAGTCCTTCAGCCACCACCAGCACCAGTGCCAATGAACACCAATGCCAGCTATGTCTGTCACACACATCCCAGGTGGGGATGTAGAGGCTGCAGCCTGGGCATGCATGTGCCCAAGTAGTAGAGATGCTCACCCACAAGAAGCCACAATGCTCCAAGACAGATGACATACAACTGTACAGGCACATGGGAGCGATGAATGTACCTGTGTTAAAATGGAATATGTATGTGGCCATCAGTGAAACCATCTGTGCGTAAGAATGCAGCATCAGAACGTCCAATACACTACACACATGCTGTGTATGATAGAACACACACATTGGGCAATGATCTGAAAGGTCGACAGGCGACACAGTGATGTGAGTGAACCAGATGGCACCGACGTGCGCTGTCTGCATCATCATGGGAATAGCACAGGAACACACAACCAACAGGGGGCACAGTCCAGGCTGGTGCACCAAGCTAGCCACATAAGCAGAAGGCGATAGGGTCGGAATGGAGGATACCTAGATGTAATGCCACGCTGCCATACAGTAATGTAGATCTGCAGTGCACAGGCAAATGCAGAAACAGTAATGAAATGCCATGTCCCAATGTCCCAGCAGCAGCCCTCTACTGTGTAGAGCATATGTGTGGGTATCAATGGGTCCTACAACAGTGTAGATGGTCAGTCAAAAGTCCGTGATGTACATGAGAATCAGCAGACATCAGTTACACATGTACAGAAACACCTTTAATGACCAAATGGCAGCAATAACAGTTACACAAGGCAAAATGAGGACATGTAAACAGGTAGGAGATGCACATGTTGCAAAAAACAAACAAACATAGCTGAACCTCACAGACATAGAGGTAGCACAATGCAGAAGGCCTGCTGCAATGGGTTTTGTGGATACAGAAGCATCACAGATATGCCAATGAACAGGGGATGCACAACCTAAGGCAGAAATATGAGACACTCCCGCACCACAGCTACGGTAATGGTGCAATGTCTTTGGCACAATGCTATGTCATACGGAGGTTTGGGCACACATGCATTGATGGGGAAGTAAATCAATGTACAGCAGCACATCTGTAGAGGAACCACACACAATAACATGTATGTGGAGGTAGAACGAAGGGACTAAAATGGTGCACGAACCCACACAGAATCCACGTAGGCACATGCACTATTGCTAACCTGGAATCAGGCAGATGCACATGCACCGTGTACATTAAATCATGACAGAGTGCTGCCCCAGATGAACTGTAACACCCCCTGCGAGGGGAAAACCACAAGCACATATGGTGGCACGCATCACAGTGGTGTGGTGGCTAACAGTTTGTCATGTCCAAGTACAAGGTAGCCAGACATAGCAACAGGGCCTACAGGATGTTACCCCTGTTGCACACACATGGCTGCATGCAACTGTCCACACAAACATATGTAGACATACTGCACTGCAGGTCACACACATAGCCCACACACATCAACACATTGTCAGACAGATGGACAACATACAGTGCGTATGTGACATCCTGCTGTATATGTTCGGTCCAGTGCACATTGTCCCCAGTGAAAATGTCATCTGAAAGTACACATGTGCCGGTACGGCTGTCACAGATCCATGGGCATGCAAGGTTACATGTGACAACTCAGTGTGCCACAGTAATGCAGACTGTACTGCGTGTCCATCGTGATGATCATGACACACGGCCAGAGTACGGCAGCAATGTTGTGTCAGTTGTCCCTGCTCGTCACAAAGTAGTAGTCAAACAATAATGTCCATCATAGGCGTGTGTCCCACTCGCTGAGGCCCATCACCCAATGGCACCATCCCCCAGGGATCGTTGCATGGAGCTGCTCTGTCCACCAATGGTACTGTGATGGGTAGGCCAGCCGCAATGTAGACGATATGCCGTGTGTGTTCGCTGCACCCTGTGATAGAGGAAGGAGAAACAGGTCATGGTATGTTGTACACAAAATAAGGTCACAATGGAGAGAGAAAACCTCAATATGTACATAATGAGATCTCAGATATCTACACAGGACATGATCACAACACAGAGCACAGTGCGTGTTGCCCACAGCTGGAGATGGCACGGCCAACCAGGTTGCCATCTCGACACGGCCATGTCTATGGCCATGTAACACAGGCTGCCCAGTGGGCCACAGCATGTCCAGCAGTGTTGGTGCACACAGATCCCACAGAGGTCCCCGCCAAAACAAACAGCCCATAAGAAACATGTGAAGTGTGATGTGAGTCAAAACAGATCAAACATGCAATGTACCGTCTGTGTGCAGCAGGTGTTCGATAGGGACTGTCCAACGCAGGCAAAGGCCACAAGAGGTCACAGTAAAGGTAGGGTATGCCACTGGAATTTGTGCAATCACCATGGCCGCATGTAGAGCCGGCAATGCCACATGTCCAAGGTCTGTCGATATCTGTGAATTGGAAGCGTTGATGTATAGTGGACTGGCAGCAAACAGGAGACAGGTCAGTAGAAATCATAGAAGACATGTGTAAATATGTGTGCACATTGTACACAAGGGCACCAGCACAGGGTTAGAGATAGAGCAGTGAGCACCACCGCACAGGTGTCCAGGCATATCCCATCACCAGACAATGCACAAGGGTAGCAGAGAGTGTGCCATCACATAGACACCTCCCAAAAACACAGACACACACACACACACACACCGTGAGATGGGGAGAGCATGCCGCCAGTAGCATACGGCCCCTGTGAGCCCAAGCTGAGACCAGTGGAGGCAAGCATCACAGTCCATGCAAGGAGACACAGATGTTGTGTAATGGCACAATGCTACGGAAGGGGTGTATGTGCCACCCGCCTCCAACACACCCTGCGCCTGCAGACACACACAACTCCATCACATTTGCCACAAATACAGTTGTGAAAACCAAGAACCTGACCTGAACTAATGGCCATATGGTCGCCAAAGTGAACATGTGGGGTAGGGATTCACAGGCCAAACAGGTGCACAACAAGATACATGCAGTGGACAGAGAACAACAGAAATGTACTATGCCGCAGTGCCCCCACAGTACATATACCGCTATGTTCACCAACACAGTCACCTGCAGGTTGAATTTGGCTTTCTTTTTTCTTGCCCCTGTTTTATGGAATGCATTACCCCCAACTCTTCGGTTAGAACCTTCCTATGCTCAATTTAAGTCATTACTCAAGACACACTTGTTTCAGCAAGCCTTCGATCTTTCCCCCGATGCCCCCCGTAAAGTTGCTACATTTGTTCCGCTGCCAGCCTAGGCTTGTCTTGCCCCTACACTGTTTGTCTTTGCCCCTGTTTTGTATCAGTTTATTTGGACCTCCGGTTTGCTGGAGTGTATTTTCTTATTATAATATTTTAATATTTTTTAATATTTTATTGTATTTTAGTATTTATTATATGTGTTGTGTCCTGCTCACTCTTTCCTATTTTTTATGGCATTCCTTTTCTTATAATTTGCAGTGCGTCCCTTTTATTTTATTGTACACCGCTTAATGTTTCGACAAAGCGGTCTATCAAGTGTGATTAAAGATTAAAGATTAAAGGACGTACTCACAGGTACCACTGCACCACTGCGATGGCCAGGAACATTGGCTACTCCTGGGGATGTAAAGACAGAATGGAAACATAGATATGTGCAAAGAGAGGCCAGAAACAGACACGGCAGCATGTACATGTAGACAAATATGCATATCACCACATATGCAGGACTTACATGAGAACAGCTCCTCGATCAGACATTGCCTGACTGCTGTTCCCACATGTGTGTCACCACAGCCACCTGCAGGAGGACACAGTGGATCCTCCTCAAGATCCTCATTAATGTCGATCCAGATATTGTGCCTGAGTGCAATGTTGTGTAGGATGAAACAGGCCAGAATGATCTGTGCCACAGTCATGGGTTTGTATTGTAAGGTCCCACCGGTCCTATCCAGACACCTGAAGCAACTCTTCAAAATGCCAAAGGTGCGCTCGATAACTGAGTGGCTGGAGGCATGGGCCTTATTGTACCTCGTCTCTGCATGTGTCCGTGGATGACGCACAGGGGTCAGCAGCCAGGCACGACAGCCATATCCCGCATCACCTGCAGAAAGAAATGTGGTAAGGTCTGTGACATGGTGGATTCCTCCAGCCCTGTAGAAAGAGCCAAAGAGGAGGAATCTGAGGCAGTGCTGGAGTATAAACAAAAGCACATGGCTGGTAGTTACCAGGGAAACCAGACACAGGAGAAAAAAACACGCCCTTGCTACCAGTTAGCTCAGGAGTCAACAGCTGATTCAAAGCACCTGCTAGGGGGAGGAGTCAGGCACTGCCCTAAAGGGCAGATACATAAGGAAGCAGGAAGTCTGGGTTCATTAGAAGCTGGAGGGGAAGAAGCTGGAAGGGAAGCTCCATTAGAAGCTGGAAGAGGTTCTTGGTTAGGAGTTCCAGAGAAAGTTCCAGCACGGGCTCAGCTGGGAGTTTACTTACAAGGCCAGCCGAGGGTTCCGGTGAGAGGCCAGCTAACAACCCAGGAGGAGGACCAGGGAAGAGTCCAGGTTCCAAGCCTAGGGTCAGAGCCAACTTCAAAGGTAAAAGGAGAACCTTTTACAAAGCTTTATTCAAGAAAAGGATACGGCAGAAGCAAGCCAGGCTGTCTGCAATATCCTGGGGATTACCAAGAGGAGAGAAAGCCAGGAAGGCAGTTTCAACATTCATTGCATAAAGTAGGTGGAGATTCCACTACCGGGTCCAAAGCCCAAAGAAAACCCTTTGCAGCCAAGCACAGAGGTAAGCCCAAAGGCTGGGATTTTTATAATCAAGGTGATTCTACTTACCCAGAAAGTTGGGGCATTGATTATAATGACTGTAATGAAAAGGACTGTTTTAAGCAGTACATGATTCAAGAATATAATACCAAGCTTAAAGCAGGGAGGAAGGGCGGAGCCCAAGAAACCACGATACAAACATTTCCTACCTCTCAGGAGGACTTAATGGAAATAGAGCTAAGTTTTGAAAGTGTCTCTGAAGATATGATGGACTGTACGTTTACAATATCTGATGAAGTATTATCCCTGCGCTGAATGTATGCCTTGCAGAGAAGTACAGAGGTATTGAGATAAAAAGTACAGAGCTGGGAAAACAGAGCTGTTTTATTCTGTTTGCTGAGAAGCAATTGTTTTGTGCTGAAGAAAGCTGTTTATGTTGGAAACTTTACTTTGTCCTTTTGCCAGAGGTATCTGGTTTTTGTTACCTTTATTTCCTTGTTGAAAATCCGCCCTGGGAGGGGAAATAAATCCTTGTTGCTTTAACCACTTTCTGAAGTCACACTACTCTTCCTTGGACAGTGAAAGAGACTACGTTTCCCAAGAGGCTTTGCTTTAGGAACCTGTAGAGTAGCTGTTCAGGAAGAAAACAACCCGCTTAAACCCTACCTGCTCTTGCTGGAGGGCACTAAAGAAGCGGGGTCACAGGTCATAGAAACATAGAAACATGATGACAGAAAAAGACCACATGACCTATCTAGTCTGTCCTTCCATATCAACAACTTCAACAGTCCACTTTTTACCTTTAGAGATCCTCTGTGTTGGTCCCATGCTTTTTTGAATTCAGTTACTGTCCTCATCTCTACCACCTCCACTGGGAGACTATTCCATGGATCCACTACTCTTTCCGTAAAGAAATATTTCCGCATATCACTCCTGAATCTATCTCCACCCTCATCCCATGTCCCCTCGTAGCAGAACTTGCTTTCAATTGAAAGAGGCTCTCTCCCTGAACATTTATGCCACGGAGGTATTTAAACATCTCAATCATATCACCTCTATCCCGCCTTTCCTCTAAGGTGTACATATTAAGATCCTTCAGTCTGTTCTCATATGCTTTATAATGAAGCCCACTAATCATTTTAGTAGCCACCCTCTGCACTGACTTCTTCCTGTTCACATCCTTTTGAAGGTGCGGTCTCCAGAATTGCACACTATACTCCAAATGAGGTCGCACCAAAGACTTATACAGAGGCATTATCACCTCCTTTTTTCTGCTAGCCATTCCTCTCCTTTTGCACCCAAGCATCCTTCTAGCTTTTGCCGTCGCCTTTTCTACCTGTTTAGCTACTTTAAGATCATCAGACACAACCACGCCTAGGTCCCGCTCTTCTTTAGTGGACAAAAGTACTTCACCTCCTATACTGTATTGCTCCCTTGGATTGCTGCAGCCCAAATGCATGACCTTACATTTTTTAACATTAAGGGGTATGTTTACTAAACTGCGTTAGTGCAATTCGCGTTAGGAGCCGCATTAGTGGAAGGAAAGCCAAAAAAGGACATGGGCGGGACATCGTAACCGATAACGCGCAGTTGCGCGTGTTATTACGCGCCGCGCAGCAACGATCGCTACAGCGCATGCCACTGCACGCACGCCTAAGACAGCGCGCAGACACCCAAAGTCAGAAACAGAGCTGTAGCACAATGGTTACTACACAGACTGATGATACAAGAGTCATGGGTTCGATTCCCCAGTGTGCCTAATGAAAAAGGCTGGCTGAGGCGTCCTGTGTAACCCTTTGAAAGCTGACTATAATATTTTAGTCTGCAGGTGGGTTACAGTTTGCATATGTCAGGAAAATTGTACCCGTCTTATACAATATGTTCCAATAGTGACGTTCTCTCTGACATGGTCATGTATTATATACCATTTCATAGGAATATTTAGGCGCTCCCTATAGGGAGACTTGTAAGGCAGTGAAGTAACCAGTGGGCTAGAGCTGCTGATAAACACATGGCTGGCTACAGGAGGACTGCACGGCACCACACCCACATTCTGCTGTGGTTACCAGGGAGATTACATACCACTACCCAACGCACCCTCTAGGGCTCAGGGTGGGGGACAGGATCTCCCGCCCACAGATCCACTTTCAACCCCCTGCAATGGTGGCAGTAGAGGGGACCATCAACCCAGTCCTACTCGGGCTCAAACACCCTACAGGGCAGGCAATGCAGAGAACTACACATCCATAAGGCAAGAGCAGACAGACGGCAGGTCTGGAAATGCGCAGCTGCCCCCCACCATTATCTGACATTCTCCAGCAGCAAGCCTCCAGCCGCTGCATGGTGTTCCAGCAAGACACATACTAGCTGCAGACAGTCCGCCAGCTAGTCCATAGTGCATGGTCCTGGAGGAAATGCATGTACCCAGAACGGGGATATCAGCATACACACCAAGCAGATAAGTCAGTGATTGGACCCCAAAAGGAAACCCATAAATATCACATAAGAGAAAAACTATATAGCACTATGGGGGAACCTAGCCATGCCATGGTCACTGCTCAGTCAGGGTGAGAGTGACCTCCCAGCAGGACATGCTATGGCCACCCTGTCCGTGCAGGTGGTACCGGGCACTACAATGTCCGGCCATTGCCCTATGCCCTGTGCAGATGCGGCCAGGCCAGGCCACCCTATCCAGGCTATTCCCACGGTACGTTGCTCCTCATTATGCACATTGGCAGGCCAATACTGGCAACAGTGCTAGCAGTGTGGGCTGTGGAGGGTGTTTGCAGCCACCACACACAGGATAGACAGACACACACTCCCACACCTAGGCCAGCATTGTGCTACTATAGAGGTGTTTAGCAGCCCTGGCCACCACACCAGTCCTGGGCACAGTGCAGGCATGGATATGGTACGCAATACTGGTGGGGGTCACTCCCGAGGGTGGTAAACACTGTCAGAGACCAGACCTGAAGCACACACCACAGACATCAGAAGGGTTGCTATGATGCAGCTCACTCCGAACATTCTACTTAACCTAGGAATTGCTATCTGCCAGTACTCATAGCAACCTTTTGATAGCTGTGTACCATATTCCCAGGTTTAGGGTGGCATTACTAAGGTATGCAAGTGCTAGTATTGGGAGATGCATGCAGAGCCCAAAGTCCTGCCTCTCCAGGAGGCTTGGGATAATGGGGCCTGTGGGTGCGGGTGTGTCTGCCCCTGTTGGCTGCTGCTTTACGGCAGAGGTTCCCAACTCCAGTTCTGCGGTGCCAAACACTGTTCGGGTTTTCATGCTGTCCCTCATGAATATGCATGAGATACATCTGCATACCATGGGGGTGGCGCATAGAAATGCAGCACAGGCATCTTTATCAGAGGCAGCATGGAATCTGAATGGTGTTTGGCCCTCCAGGACTGCATTTGGGAGGCTCTGCTCTAGGTAATGTGCATGTTTATGGTGTCTGTGCTCCGTAGGGTAAAATGTTGGCGTTTTGGGCATGTTAACCTCATCTGCAAGAACGGTTCTGCCTGTATTAGCACGTTATAGTAGTGGGTAAAATATGAGGACTGGGTTGGCGGAAACCACAGCTGGGACTTGAACCTGTGACCTTCTGCTTCTGAATACAGTGGTTCTGTGCACTGCACCACCATGTTCTCACAGAGATGGTGCATTCCCTGGTGATACTATGACTGTTGGTCAGACAGGGCCTGTCTGTTGCAGTGCATGCCACCCACCTACACAGTGTTAGGCCACGGTCTGCTCTGGGCAGCTGCCACTGCCCCCTCCACCACCAGTATCCCTCAGCCACCATGCTGACATGCCCTTCTGCTGGTGGAGCTGGTGGTGCGCGGTCTCAGGCCGTCCAGTGTGCAGGTAGGCGGCTGCCTATGGTGCATGTTCTGGGGTAGGGTTGCCTGCATAGACGTCCACGCTCCCCCCCAGCCCCGCCTGCCAGTGTTCCGTGCCCTTGGGGGTTGCTGTTGGGTATTCTCCCCTGTGACGCTTTGGGAAACACACTCGTGCCCATGTTGGGCCCTCATCAGTTGCTGTCTGGCTCTACTGGTTATGCATTCCTATGGGCCAACTGAGCATTACCCTAGTCCCCACTGTGGCCCAGCTGCGCCACTGCATGTGCCGCCTGCAGCCGTCTGTATCCCCTTTTCCAGCATCTGCCCGGTTGCCCGTTCCGACATGCCCGCCCTGATGTTGCTGGACATGTGCATGCCATAGGAACCCTGTCCGATGGTGGGGAAATCCCTGAGCAGCGCTATTTCACTGTGGGCCCATGCACCTTGTATGGGGACGGAGTATGGACCCTTCCACGAATTATCTCTATTCTATGGAGCTTACTCGGGATGGGGGGGGGGAGTTGATGTTTCTCATTGCTACCACTATTGGCCAGCTTGGTGGTTGTTTTTTTCCAGTTTGTTGGGGTCATTTTCAGTGTTTCTGTGCCCTTTTGTTCTGTGCACATGTATCACACGTATCACCTTTTTTTGGTTTCCCTGCCTAGGCTGTACATTGCTGACAGTTAAATGGTTTCTCTCCCCTTTAAAGTGCATTTAACGGCAGATTTTCATTCGCGTTGGGATTCAGCTCTGAAATTCAGCGCGTTAGTGTAATGGGAGCCTCTCCCCGCCCACTCTCCACCCATTGACCCCTTCTCTCTGCCCTCTCTCCCCCTTCTGCATTGTTTTACCGTGCTGCGGACCATCACGCGCGTTAGCGCATGATAACGCGTGCTATAGCGTGTTTACGATCGTTAATGCACTATTTCGCACGCTATAGCACGCTAACGATCGTTAACGTCGTACAAGCGCGTTATTCACGTTTACCGCAGTTTAGTAAACATACCCCTAAATCCCAGCTGCCAAATTCTAGACCATTCTTCAAGCTTAGCTAGATCCCTCCTAATGTTATCTACACCTTTCTGGTGTCATCTGCAAAGAGGCAAACCTTACCCGAAAGCCCTTCCGCTATATCACTAACAAAGATGTTAAAAGGAATCGGACCAAGGACAGATCCCTGGGGCACACCACTGGTAACATCCTTCTCCTCAGAGTGAGCTCCATTTACTTGTACTCTTTGTCGCCTCCCACCCAACCAATTTCTAACCCAAGCAGTAACTTTAGAGTCCATCCCTAGGGTGCTCAGTTTGTTTATAAGTCGCCTGTGAGGAACAGTGTCAAAGGCTTTACTGAAATCTAAATACACCACATCTAGAGTTCTCCCTCGGTCCAACTCCCTGGTCACCCAGTCAAAGAAATCAATCAGATTTGTCTGACAAGACCTGCCTCTGGTGAATCCATGCTGCCTCGGATCCTGTAATCCGCTGTACTCCAGAAACCTCACTATTTTCTCTTTCAGCAGCGTTTCCAATAATTTACTCACCACCGAAGTTAAACTAACCGGCCTGTACTTTTCAAGCACATCCTTACTTCCGCTTTTGTGTAAAGGCACCACATGAGCCTCTCTCCAGTCCTCTGGCACCACTCCTGACTCCTGACTCCAACGAGGCATTGAAAAGGTCACTCAGTGGAGTTGCTAGAACGTCCCCAAGTTCCCTCAGTATTCTAGGGTGTATCCCATCCGGTCCCATCGCTTTGTCTACTTTAAGTTGAGCTAGTTTCTCACGAACACAGTCTTCTGAAAATTGTTCAAGATGTCCCTCACTTCTGTTCCTATTTGTGGGTGTTTTCTGAGGTCCTGCTCCTGGTTCTTCATCTGTGAACACAGAACAAAAATATTTGTTAAGCAATTCCGCTTTATCCTTATCAGCTTCTACATATTCCCCCCCTGCACTCTTGAGTCTGACAATACCACTTTTGCCCTTCCTCTTCTCACTAATATATCTGAAAAATGTCTTATCCCCCCATTTTATTGCATTGGCTATTTCCTCCTCCTTTTGAATCTTTGCCTTCTTGACTACTTTGCTAGCTTCTCTAAGTTTTTCCAAATACAGATGCCTGTCTTCCTCTCTCTGTGATCTCTTGTATTTCATGAAGGCCTCCCTCTTTTTCTTCACTTTTTCAGCTGCTTCCTTCGAAAACCATAGTGGTCTCCTTTTCCTTTTGCCTTTATTTACCATTTTAACAAAAAGGTTGGTTGCCCTTAAAATACCCCCTTTCAGTTTTGCCCACTGTTTTTCTACATCCCCCAGCTGTTCCCATCCCACTAACGACTCCCTGAGGTATTGGCCCATCTTCGCAAAGTTAGTCTTCCTAAAGTCTAAGATCCTCACCTTGGAATGGATTCTAACAGCCCTAGTCCTAATACTGAACCACACCATCTGGTAATCACTGGATGCAAAGTGATCTCCCACTACAACATCAGAAACACTTTCACCATTGGTAAGCACCAAGTCCAGTATGGCCCCTTCACGTGTGGGGTCTGTTACCAATTGCCTGAATATTTCTCCCTGTAGAGAATCCAGGATCTCCTTACTTCTAGATGATACTGCAGCAGGAATGTGCCAATCAACATCTGGCATATTGAAATCTCCTATCAGTAGCACTTCCCCTTTCCTAGCAATGCTGCATATGTCTTCAATTAACTCTCTGTCCATCTCTTCCTCTTGTGAGGGAGGTCTGTAAATCACACCAATGCAAATAGATTTCTCTTTCCCTCTTTCTAGTTTAACCCACAATGCCTCCTCTCTCCCTTTTAAGCTTTGTAATTCCAAAGCTTTAATAGTAGTTTTTACATATAGTGCCACTCCTCCTCCCCTTCTTCCTACCCTGTCCTTTCTGAATAAAGTATAGCCAGGTATAGTTACATCCCAGTCATGGTTTTCTGTGAACCATGTTTCTGTAACTGCCACTAAATCCAAGTCAGCCACTCCCACCAAAGCTTCAACATCAGGGATTTTATTTCCCATGCTACGGGCATTTATACACACTGCTTTCCATATGTTACCCCTGTTACCCATTTCCATAAAAGTATTTAATGTATCACCTACCTGGGGGCTTTCACTTACCTGGGGGCTTTCTTCACCTATCCCCAACGAATCTAGTTTAAAGCCCTCTTCAGTAGATTAGCCAGTCTACTACCGAAGATGCGTTGACCTTTCTTGGACAGATGGATGCCATCTCTGCTCTGCAACCCTTGGAACAGCATCCCATGATCTAGGAAATCAAAACGCTCTCGATGACACCATCCACGCAGCCATGCATTCATCTCCAGGATGTGAGCCTCTCTGCCTTGGCCTTTACCCTCAACAGGAAGGATTGAAGAGAACACCACCTGTGCACCTAACTGCTTCATCCTCTGTCCCAGAGCCATGAAGTCACTTTTGATACGTTCCGAGGTATACCTGGCAGTATCATTTGTTCCAACATGGATTAGCAACATTGGGTAATAGTCAGTGGGCTTGATGAGTCTCGGCAAACTCTCCGTAACATCTTGGATTTTGGCACCAGGCAGACAGCATACCTCTCTGGACATCAAGTCTGGTCGGCAGATGGACGCCTCAGTACCCCTCAGAAGAGAGTCTCCAACCACCACTACCCTTCGTTTCCTTCTGGTCACTGATTCTGCAACTTTGGGGTACTTAAACTCTGGTTCTTCCCTTTCCAGGGATGCTTTCACCTTCTCCACTTCCAGGGCTGCATAATGGTTCTTCAGTTCAAGGGCTGGAGAAGTTGGATTGGTGATTTTGCAGGTCCTGGTGACTTGTGTCCAACCATCGACATTCTGTTGGCACCCATCTTCTCCTGTGCTGGAGAGCTTGGTTGCTGCAAGAAGCATCTCATCAATGTACTTCTCACTGTCTTGAATGCTCCTCAGCCTCGTCACCTCCTCTCTACTTGTTTCCTCAGAGCTTCAGCATGCAGGCACCCTGCACATGGAACTGGTCCTTCAACTGGCATTAGGACCTCTGTCTGGACCGAGGCAGAAGCTGTAACGGGGGCAACAGCTTTAGCAATATGATTTTTCCCAGCCATTGTTCTGTTTGTGGAGCTTAGGTATCTGTTAAAGCAAAAGAGAGAGATCTACCAAGTACCAGCCGGTTTCCCAGCTTCCTTTCAGAGAAAATGCAGTTAAATCTCTTTAATTATATTCAAAATGTGCTGGTCCAATTCTCTGTGATTTGTTAAAGGGGGAGGTGCCCTATAAAGCAAGACTGCTCACTAGGGGTGGGCGGGAGTCGGAATGGGTAGGGAGGGAACTAACTCCTGATTAGGTGTTAGCAGTTTCCAAACCTGAGGAGGTTACTAGAGTTTTGCAACTTACTGTGCTCAAGGTAAGTTCCCCTAAAGCACCAAAAAGAAAAGTAACCTTGCTTTAAAAAATCATGAACTGGTGGTCACACGTGCGCACAAGCATCTACGTGCGAAAGGTCAACAGATACACGACGACACACACAGATGATGTCTCATAATGGCACACGGCAGCTGTGCACCAGTGTTTGGGGGTGTGAGATACACAACATGGGGGTGAGGCAATGAGGGCAGCACACATCAACAGTAACCAGACCAATCACATCACCAACCTCCTGCAGCCCACACCCACGAGTGGCATCCCTGAACACAGCAGGAGGATACATGGCAGTGCCCCAGGACTGGGACAGAGAACAGCATGTGTGCAATAATGTGATGGCCATGGTACAGTGCACACAAATATGCTGTCACAGTAACATATACAGTAGGGGTGTACCCAAGACAGATTACACTACACACCAACGCTGACCAACACAGAGCAGACATGTGGGATGCAACGTCACACCTCAATGCCAGCCACGTGATGCTACAGACGAGGTCAATGGGGATGGGCCCTCCAACACACAGCACAGCAGGAAAATGAATAGGTGAGCCAACCTAAGACCCCCCTCTGGTAGCACACACACTCACCTTGTAGACAGAATCAACTAGGAACACACAACCCAGACCGACATATGTACATTGGCATATGTGTGTGAGTCCAGGCTGTGCACAGTAGGTGATATCAAACAATCTGCGCAACACACCAATATGGGGGACCACACCAATAGACATGTGCAGTGCAGCAATGGCACCTGGAAACAGTATAACCTGCATGTGTATTGGGACACACAAATGAGCAGTGATGCACATATGGCTGACATAGTTATGTCTGGAAACATGCAAACATATGTGTCCATGTCCCCTGTGACAGTGACATGGCATGCTAGAGGACACCGCCCCACACAATGTCAGTAATGCAGAACCACAATGCAGGGAGAGGCATGCAGGGGTCATATCTAGCAATGGGACCATGTATGGGAGACATCGGATGGGTAGTGATATGCGACAGCGTGACAGATTGTGTCTGTAATGTGGTCTTCAAAAACATCTGAGGTACAGCATGCCATGTCATGTGTGTCGCAGGGGATATGCAGTCAGAAGCCCCGAATGAAACACTGAAGGTGACCCTGTCCACCTGTGTGAGGTGTAGTGCCCACAGGACACAGAGACAACATGAGCATGTTAGAGATGGATAATACCCACCCGAGGTGTAGTGCCCACAGGACACAGAGACAACATGAGCATGTTAGAGATGGCTAATACCCACCCAGCAGGACACAGTCCCCATATTGTGCGGCCGCAAATTGCCTGAATAGTGCCGAGTGTTGCAGGATATGGGAGTCATGGGCGGACCCTGTAAACCGAGGAACCACATTCAGAATATGCATACTTGCATCACAAACAACCTGAACATTCAGGGAATGGTAGTGTTTGCGGTTGCGGAACACCATCTCCCTGTCTCTGGGTGGGACCAGGGCAACATGTGTGCAATCAATAGCTCCCATCACGTGTGGTATCCCCACAATCCGCTGGAATGCCTGGCCCAGGGCCCCCACTGTTGCCCACTGTTAGGAATCATTATGTAATTCCTAACCCGGCTGACCATGGCCCACAGTTCCTGATGGAGACAGCGCGAGAAGGTTTATGTTTATGTTTATTTATTTGATAAACCGCCCTTCAGTAACAATCAGGGTGGTGTACAATCTACAAAAAGTCCAGAAAGGGCCCAAGGCCAACGAAATCGAAAGGAAGATTTACAATTCTTTGATAGGATAGTAAGAGGAAGAGAGAGACAGGACGAGACATAGGTAAATATAGTTTTGGGAGGGAGATACAGAGGTGGGCGTAGGAAGGCAAATTACATAAAAGGAGAGGGAAGGTCAAAGGCCAGGGAAAAGAGATGAGTCTTCAGATTTCGTTTAAAGGTGGGATGGTGGGGTTCCAGACGGAGGGAGGAAGGGAGGGCATTCCAAAGGGCAGGGCCTGCAAAAAAGAAGGCAGAGGAACGTGTGGATTGTAGATGAGCGCTGGAGGGAGAGGGAAGGGTAAGGCGGTTGAGGTGAAAAGATCGGGGCGTGTGCCTGGGAGAATGGAAGGTGATGAGATCCGCTAGATATTGTGGAGTACTGGTGTGGAGAGCTTTATGAACCAGAGAGAGCAGTTTGAATTGTGCGTGGAAGGGAATAGGTAGCTAGTGGAGGTGGAAGAGAAGGGGTGTTATGCAGTCTCGGAGAGTGGAATGGGTAATAAGGTGAGCGGCAGTATTTTGGATCCTTTGAAGCCGAGTCATTTGAGATTTAGAGATACCAGTGAAGATGGAGTTGGAAAAATCAACACGTGACATGACCAGAGATAGAAGCAGGGTAGTGAGAGCGGATGGGGGAAGAAAGGGACAAATCGCACGAATTTGACGGAGGAAGTAAAAGGAGGTCTTGGTGATGTGTGAAAAAGGATAGGTCAGAGTCAAAAGGTGGGCCTGCTCATCCCCCCCACTGTGGCCACCGAGGAGTGGAAGCAGCCAGAAGCAAAGAAATGTAGGGCAGACAGGAGTTTGGCCAATCCCGGTATGGCATGTGACTGGGCAGTCCGGGGCTCGAGGTCAGGTCTCAGATCCTCATAGAGCTCCTTAATAGCCCCTGTGCTCAGATGGTAGAGGGAGATGACCTGGTTCTCATGACTGTCCAGGAGAAGGGGCCTGGGCCTGTAGAGGCGAGGCAGGCGAGGGCGTGTCTCAGCATGCCTATGGTGCCGTGCTGGACCTACCTCAGCCTGTGGGGCCTCCACAGCTGCAGGTCTGTGTTGCAGCGGGACTGCACCCATGCCCAGTTCCACAGACCCAAGGACACCATCTTCCTCATCAGGCAACCGCCGCTCATTGAGTCCCAGCAACACCACCACTGCACAGCCCGCATGGTCAGTGTGAGCCATCATGGACAGAGGCCTTGAGCGATGTGTTGAGCTAAATACATTGTAGGATGTGGCAACCAATCGGAACCAACATAACACAGCTGCACACAATCAATGGGCTTGCAAACTGCATAGTACGTACGGAAGCGGAACGTCGTAGCGCATACAGTAGCGTGCGTACCACAACACACAAACTCGCCTCGTGATTGGCTCATGCGAAGCACGCATAGGAAGGGGAGGGGCACGCCGTGTGTCCCCATGCACGTAGTGAATGCACAGCATGCGCCTGCACAACGTATGCGTAGATGCAACATGTGGGGTACCTATGCATGGCGGAGAGTGCTGTAGCAACAGCAGAGCATGGTGCATACAGAACGTGGAGCGCACTGGTGTATAATGGCATAGCGCATGTAGGGACGCAGGTTACGCTCAACACACATGTGTGCATGCATAGCGTAGAGCAACGCTGAATGGGGGGCAGGGCTCATACAGCACGCTGTAACACATGCACGAGACGTGATGTATGCCACCCCCTGAAGGTAGCGCAGAGGTAAGGCATGGCTGGCCATGTAGGAAATGCGTCCTGGGTAGCATCAATGTGCGTTGCGCAGACTGCAGTCAAATGAACCACGCACAGTGTACATAAAAGTGGCACAGCAGATCAGCAATGGCGGCACACGATGGAACACAGTGGAGCATGGGAGATGACAGAGAGCGACCCGAACAGCCACGAGGCAGCAGGGTCTCCAACAGAGGGGAAGCTGGAAGAATGCGAGGCAGGCCCATCCAGCCACAGCCAGGGGGTGCAGCAACAATGTGGAGGTGTGGCAGGCACCATCGCAGGCCAGTGCCAGATGATGCCAAGAGGAGGGCAGCCCGCTACATCCAGGAGGAGAATGACCTCCTCCTGGCAGCCATCCTGGAGTGCTACGAGGTGCTATTTGGATGTCTCAGCAGCACGACCACCATCAGCCAGAGAAACGATGCATGGGAGGAGGTAGTGACAGCAGTGGCCACAGCAGGGGGGCCCACCCGCGATACTGAAAGTATCCGTAAAAGATTCCGTGACATCAAGCGCTCTGTCCGGGCTTGCGCCATCGCTGAGCGATGCCATGCCATGCAACAGGAGGGGGTGCACCACACTGAGCCACACTGTTGCCTCTGGAACAGCAACTGGCCGACAGACTGGGGCCCATCTACCTCCACGGCCTGCCGCCTGAGCTGGATACAGCGGACATAGGAATGTGTTCTAGGGTGTGCTAACACATGGGGATTGGGGGGAGGCCGGGGACAGGTCACAGCCATAGGACCATATACAGACAGGGTACCAAGAGGGATAATGTGGCCACCAGTGACAGGAGCAGCAGAGTGGCCATGGGTGATGGTGGCAGTAAAGGCCCATGTGGCATGCCATCGACATCTTACTGCAGACCTGTGACAGTGATACAGCAGCTGAGGGTGGCTGGCACAGGCTGGGCCATACTAGACCCAGGGGGCCATGGGAGGGTGATGTGACGACGGTGCACATGGGTGAGGGTGGGTGGGTGTAAGGCAGCAGGTGCAGAGGGGGTCAGGCAGGGGCAGGGATCGTTGACCACCTATGCGCAGTGGAACCACACTGGAGGGGGCGGGGGGCAGCAAAGCACCCGGTGATGTAGGGTGTGTTGGTGACAGTGTCCCCCTGCACCCACATGTGCGGTGGCTGGGGGTGGTGGTGGGCCGACTGCAATGTGAGATGGCAATCAATGGGGTGGGTGTGCCGAGGTGGGTAGGGCAGGGGCAGGGGGGGTGATGGCAACCCTGTATGCTGGACACGGGGTGTGGCACCATTCAGGGGGTGGTGTGGGTATGGTGGCCGGCGTGGCCAGGCCAGACCCATCTGGCACACATGCATCCATGCACCCACACTGCACAGGTACCCAGTGTCGAATGCCGGTTGTACCATTATGACCCAACGCCACCACGGGGCATGCACCCCTGCGCATGGATCACAGCCACCACAGGGCACAACTGTCCCAGGCAATGGTGGGCCGCCAATCCCACCAGTACCCCAGCAGTCCCAGCAGTGTACGTGGCCCATATCCAGTTGCACGCATACACATCCACCAGTGAGGCGCCACTGACACCGGGGACACATACAACTGATGGTGCACCACACGTCCCTGCCCCAGAACAGTCCCTGGCCATATATCCACAGCTGGGGATGGCCCTGATTGCCCTACGTATCCCACGGTCCACCCCGCCTGGCAGGCCACGATGGGACAGGTACATGTAAGCGTCTGGCCAGGCACGCCACACCTAATCTGTGCACCCCCACTCCCCCACAGGTGACATACATGCCATGGAGGTGGCTGCAGAGGTGGGGCTCCCAGGTCCCGGACCGTGTCCCCTGTCTGAGGTGGGCATGGATGTAGAGGTGGCCATGGAAGATGAGGCAGAGCTGGAGCCGGAGGGGGATGCAGCAGTTCACCACCTCCCAGAGGATGGCACGGTGGGAGATGAGGCAGGTGACTGCAATGTCACGGTGGGGGCTGCAGTTGGTGGCACAGCTGAACCACCATCCCCGGGTACAGCATCATGGCCTGCACAGGCAGCCATCCAACAGGTAATAGGGGAGATGCATTCCCACTCCGAGGCAGCGCATGAGGATGCAGAGGGTGAGTGCCCGATCCGTCTGGCCAGCCATTTCATGTGTACAGCTGGAATGTGCAGTCCATGTCTCACGGCTTCCACCGTGTCTCACCCACATGCATAAAGATGACATTGCGAGAGATGGCGGTGGGACAGGATTGCTTGTGGTGGGAGGTACACCACCAATGGTGGCAACTGGGCAGCCTCCGCCACGGGATGCGGATGGCAGGGGTAATGGCAGCCAGCATGGCTAGGATGGTGGCTGTGCACGAGGCCATGTTGGCACACATGGTCCAGCTGGTTGCAGCAGCGCCAGTGGCAGAAGCAGCACTCACCCCACGTGGTGCTCGGGGATGTGGCAGACATGGCAGAGGATGCAGGGGGGTGTAGGGGGGGGGATCGGTGTGCACAATAAAGGATGTTATCATGGGTGTAACTTGTGACCACATGCCCATGCTATCAGCTGAATGGCCCATTTTCCCCTGTCACACATGTGGCCACCCCGGGAACATGCCCCTCGCCCTTCCCTGTTCAGGGTACACCCTCACCCAACAGACCCTGCTGGTCGCGAACCGGGCCCCCTGCCTCCCCAACCCCCGCACACATAGCCGTCACCCGGAATGGCCATGTCTGCTGCCACAAAAAGAAAGCAATCTGTAACATTAAGTGTGGAGACAACCTGCAAGGAGAAAGGGACCCTGTTAAAGTAGACTGAGGTAGGACTAGTAACTCCAATGTGATAGAAGAAGGTAGAGAAATAAACATTGGGCTGAGTGCAGGTTAAATCGGCAAGTATAGTAAAATTTTGCATTTCACACAGATTAGAGGGTACAGCAATGAGACACGTTGATAAGAAAGCTCCAGCTTGTAATGAGCTGCGCATACAAAAGTCTGACACATTTAAGGCAGTTTGGGCAAGTAGTATTGCCGTATTAACAGTTCCTGAGCTGGACTGAAAGTGGCACCACATGAGTGGTAGGAGGAAAGTCGATGTGATCCTACCCATGATGGTCCGGAAGCAGGAGGGCGGTCTGGGTCGAAGAGGATATCAGCTGAGGCAGTACACACGTAGATTCTCAAAATTCTACAGTACGTAGTCCTGTCAGCTTCTGGTGGTGACAGGAGTAGGGCCGGAGTACTTCAGTTGCCTGAGGATGGTTGGTCTCCGGGCGGAGATGTCCTTTTCAATTTCAGACGCAGGGGGTGATCTGGAGACACAGTCGAAGTCCAAGGCGGAGCTGGAGCAGGTGCGGCAGCCTTGACACGAGTATGGTGGATCCACGGGACTACTTCAGCCACTTTGACAGCAGTGGGGATAGCGAGGAGAACAGTATACGGGCCTCTCCACTGCGGAGTCAATGGATCTTTCTTCCACTCCTTAACCCAAACACAAGTACCAGGCTGATGCGGATGGAGGGGTTCAGTCAAGTTGATCGGCAGTCTGTCCTGGACCCAGTGGTGTATCTCCTGTAAGGTAGAACTGAGAGCCAACAGTTCCTGTCTAGTTATTTCAGATCCCATCTGGGTCAAATCACCTATCACACCCTGCACTATAGGGGCTGGGCGACCATATAGGGCTTCAAATGGGGAGATATTAATACCCTTCCGCGGAACTGAGCGTATGCAGAGTAGAGCTACCCGCAGTAGTTGAGACCATTTCAGGGAGGTCTCCTGACACATTTTTGCTAGTTGGGATTTTAAGGTGCGGTTCATACACTCCACTTTCCCTGAACTCTGGGGTCAGTAGGCTGTATGGAGTTTCCATTCTATCCGAAGGGATCTAGCTACTTGCTGTACTATTTGGGCTACAAATGCAGGGCCATTGTCTGAACCTATAATTACAGGGGGACTAAACCGGGGAATGATTTCATGCAACAGTATCTTGGTAACTTCCCGGGCTTTTTCTGTCCTAACAGGGAATGCTTCTATCCACCCCGTGAAGGCACAGACTAGTACTAACAGATACCTATACCCATTGGCTCGGGGCATTTCTGAAAAATCAATTTGGATATTTCCCATGGGCGTGACACCATATGACTGGACCCCAGGGGGTTGGTGGGGACCCTGGCGGGCATTGTTTCTAGCACACGTGGTACACTGCCTAACTGTTGCTGCTACCATGGATGAAAGACAGGAAATAAAAAAGTGTGGGTGGAGGGCAGTTTCCATGGCCGTCTTGCCGAAATGTGTAGCCTGATGGAAGGAAGACAGGAAAGCCAGGCTAAACTTTCTGGGATTACTATCAGGGAGGTGTTCTCCTTACTAGGCAGTCTCAACCATCCGTCAGGATGTAGTACTGCTCCCTCCTCCTGGCAGAAAAAGTCCAATTCCTGAGTAGAGTACCGGGGGGCCCAGTAACTTAATGGGAACAGGGGGGCCTGCAGGCCAGGGGGTTCTGTTAATTGCAAGAGGGGTGCCGAGGCAACTCGCTTTGCTTCCAGGTCTGCTCGCCGGTTGCCTTTTACTACCTCACTATTCCCCTTCTGATGGCTCCTGCAGTGCATGACTGCAACTGCCTTAGGACACCAAACAGCTTCCAGCAAGACTAGCACCTGGCGACTATTCTTTATCTCGGAACCGGCTGCAGTAATTAACCCTCTCTCCTTGTACAGGGCACTGTGGGCATGGAGGGTGGCAAATGCATATCTGGAGTCTGTGTACACATTCAGGCTTAGGTCTGCTCCCAGGGTCAGGGCACGGGTAAGGGCAATGAGTTCTGCTTTTTGCGCCGAAGTCCCAGTGGGTAGGGGTTGGGCTTCAACCGTTGCTTCTGCCGTCACCACCGCATACCCGGCACACCTGCGACCTTCAACCATGAAGCTACTGCCATCTACAAAGTAAGTCTCATCTGGATTACTCAAGGGCACATCTGTCAGTTCCGGGCGACTGGAGAATACTGTGTCCATTACCTCCAGACAATCGTGATCAGGTGGTCCCGGACTGATTGGTAGAACAGTGGCAGGATTTAGAGCTTGACTGGTTGTGATCTGTACTCTGGGATTTCCCCATAACATGCTCTGATATTTTAACATTCGGGAACTGGTGAACCAGTAACTCCCTTTGTGCTCCAACAGGGTTTGGACTGAGTGTGGGATGGTAACTAGGAGATTCTGGCCCATTGATAATTTATCAGATTCTTCCACTAACAGTGCAGTTGCAGCTATCGCTCTCAAACAGGGTGGCCATCCTTTTGCCACTGGGTCCAACTGTTTCGACAGGTATGCTATTGGGTGTGGCCAGGATCCCAGGTGTTGGGTCAGGACTCCTAGGGCTGTTCCTGCTGCTTCATGCACATAAAGAGTGAAAGGTTTGGTCACACCCGGAAGACCTAAGGTTGGTGAAGACAGTAAAGCTCGCTTCAACTGCTGGAAGGCCTCCTGTTGGCTGGGTCCCCATTTGAGGGGACTTTTCTCCGGGCCTTTTGTGGACTCATACAGAGGTTTTGCAATCTTGGCGAAATTGGGGATCCAGATACGGCAGTATCCTGCTGCTCCGAGGAAGGCGCGCACTTGTTTTCGGGTTGCTGGCACGGGGATCCGGCATACAGCCTCCTTCCTTTCGCTTCCCAACCGGCGGCTCCCCTTCGCAAGGTGGAAACCCAGGTACTTCACTTCCAGTTGGCATAATTGGGCCTTACTCCTCGAGACTCGGTATCCAGCCTTATAAAGGAATTGTAAGAGTTCCGTAGTTGCCTGTATGCATTCAGCCTCTGAGTCGGCTGCAACCAGCAGATCATCAACATACTGTAGGAGTACTCGTCTCCCTGATTCCCCAAGGGGAAAAGCAGCAAGGTCTTTGGCCAGGGCGGTACTGAAAATGGTGGGGGCATTCTTGAATCCTTGCGGCAGTCGAGTCCACGTAATCTGAGACTTGCTACCAGTAGCAGGATCTTCTTTTTCAAAAGCAAACAGATGTTGGCTCTCAGGGGCCAGCTGTAGACAGAAGAAGGCATCCTTCAGATCCAGAACCGAGAAATGGGTGGAAGTTGCAGGGATGAGGCCCAGTAAGGTATAAGAATTGGGCACCACTGGATGCAGAGTTAGAACAGCTTCATTGACTCGGTGCAGATCTTGGACTGGCCGGTAATCTGATGTACCTGGTTTGTGGACTGGTAACAGAGGAGTATTCCAAGTTGACTGGCAGGGCCGCAGGATGCCGTGCTGCTGGAGACATACCAGGTGATGATGGATTCCTTCCACTGCAGCCCAGAGCAGCGGATACTGCTTTACATGCACTGGAGTTGCTCCTGGTTTCAAGACAACACAAACTGGGGGTATGTTGGTGGCGAGTCCCGGGGGGATTCCCTTCTGCCCAGACTCTGGGGGGAACTGATTGCCATCGAAGTTGAGTGGAGTTGGTCGGTCCGGGCCTTTCTTCAAACAACCGCCATTCTTCTTCCCGGGGGACGGACAATACCAAAACTGATGGGCCCAGGCTGGGTATTTCAAGCTCCGCCTGGCCCACTGGCCCAAACGATATCTGGGCCTGGAGCTTCAACAGGACGTCCCGCCCCAGCAGGGGTATGGGACACTCAGGCATATACAAGAACTGGTGGGTGATGGTCTGTCCCCCCCAACTGGCACGTGCGGTTTTGCAGGAAGGATCGCTGGGCTCAATTTCCCGTCGCTCCTACAACTGTCACGGTTCTGGCGGAAACCGGGGCCACCTTCCGGGTGACAACTGAATGTTCTGCTCCTGTATCAACCATGAATTGCATTTCTTGGTCCCCTAGGTTGATCTTGACCATAGGCTCCTGGGGACCTAGTAGAAACTTGGAGCCCGGTCTGGCCTAGTAATCATCAGAGTCATAATGTTCCATGGTCGTAAGGCCCTCAAAGGCTGGCTCTGGTGGAGGCGGGTAGGTCTCATATGGATATGGTGCAGGTGCAGGCCATTTCTGGTCTTGGCCTCGGGTGAAGGCTCTTGCACCTCTGGTGGACGGAAGTTGACCTCTCTTCAGGTTGTGATTTGGGCATTCATTCTTCCAATGTCCTTCTTCCTTACAATAGGCACATTGATTTTTGCCTAATGGGGGTCGAGTACCTCCTCGGCCACGTCCCCATCCTCTGCTCCCATCCCTGGCCCATGCCGGAGCGGGCGTTCGCTCGGCTAGGGTGGCTGCCAGGAAATCTGCCTTCTTTTTCATCCGACGCTCGGATTCCCTCCTCAGCTCCTGGTCATGATTCACAAAAACCTTCTGTGCAACTTCCATTAACTGTGCTGTGTTCATGCCCGCAAACCCTTCTAACTTTTGCAACTTCCGTCTGATGTCACTCTGAGCCTGCGCCACAAAGGCAGTATTAATCATACGGAGATTCTCAGGAGCTGCCGGGTCATAGGGGGTATACAGCCGGTATGCCTCCATCAGTCACTCGTAAAAAGCTGCAGGGCTCTCATCTGGGGACTGGAGAGTCTCGGCAACTTTGCTGATGTTCATGGTCCGCTGCCCCCCTTTCTTAAGTCCTTCGAGTAGGGCAGTTCGGAACGGGAGAGGGCTCGTGCTCCAGTGGGGGTATTTGGATCCCACTGTGGGTCTTCATTCGGGAAATCCGCTACTGCCGCCTGCTGGGGATTGATTCCTCCGGCATCCGCAGGATTAGCTTCTAGCCACTTGATGGTTGCTTGTACAATGCGAGCTCGTTCTTCCGTGCTGAACAGGGTGGAAAGCAGCTGGTGGCAGTCCGACCAGGTAGGTTGGTGTGTATGCATAATGCTGGTCATGAGGTCTGTCAGCTCCTGGAGTTTCTCTGTGTACGAGGCATAATGGGTCTTCCAATTCAGAAGATCAGTGGTGGAGAAGGGCACATATATCAGACTGGGAGGTCCCACTGCCACCTGTCCTTCCGCATTGATGATGGGCAATCCCTGCACTTGGTGGAGAGGCATATGAAAGACGTCGGTCTCCAGGATCCGCTTTCTCATGTTCTGGTATCCGGACCGCAGGTGGCCTTGCAGCGGGGTGGAGGCTTTAGGTTCCGGTTGGGAGGAGGAGGCAGGTGTGGGTGTTCCTGTAGATATACTAGGGGTTGGGCCTGAGGGAGCGGAGGAAATATGACTCGATTCATGTGATCCGCGGGCATGGGAGGAGTCGTAACTATGGCCAGGAGGACCAGGGGAGGTGTCAGTGTCGGCCGTGTTCCCCGGGTGTGCTGATCGGGGAAGAAACTGGGGGGTCTCCTGGGTTATCTGCCGGTACCATATGTACAACTGGGAGCGAGTCCTGTAGCGGGGCCGTAGGTATTGGAGGATAGACAAGGGTGGGGGGACGAACTGGAAGCTCAGGAGAATCCCGCCCCCTATAAATAGGAGCGGGCAAGGCAGGTGTTGCCTTCTTTCGACCCTCGGCTGCAGCCACCATGATTTTACACTGGTCTTCATGGCAGCGCTGCAGCCATTTTGGCTTTTTCTGACAAGTGGCCAACCAGAAGTCTATATAGGGGAGCTGATCTGGGTGTTCTTTTGTGACAATCTGATGGACTAGGAATACAATAGAGGTATCAGTAGTGCCTTCAGGTGGCCATGCTCGCACTAAGATGGGCCACTCCCGCTCACACAGTACAACTAGTCTGGGGACAGTGAGCCTAACTCCATAGTCACCCCCAAAGGCAGTTTTAAAATGGCTTAGCATGCATTTCAGCGGAGTCCTATTCTTTGATCCACTAGACCCCATACTGTAATTATTCTCCTAATTCATATACAACTCTCATGTTTATAACACAGAACGAGACAGCAGAAGGGAGACAACAGGCAGGGACACAG
Source organism: Ichthyophis bannanicus (assembly GCA_033557465.1). Taxonomy (NCBI): domain Eukaryota; kingdom Metazoa; phylum Chordata; class Amphibia; order Gymnophiona; family Ichthyophiidae; genus Ichthyophis; species Ichthyophis bannanicus. The sequence goes on from CM066037.1 coordinate 215,938,900, forward strand.
ACAGACAGACAGACACATATATATATACCCTCCCAGACTCCTGTTTCCCGAATCCAGACACCAGGACAGGCGGTGGTTTCAGAACCCAATATCTCAGATTACGGTTCTTACTCGGACCGTCCGTAGGGGGTGGCCAATCCCATACCAGACTTTTCAACCCGTTTCAGAAAATCAGACTTTGCAACCCGTTTCAGAAAATTAAGAGAGTGAGTACTCACCGTCCTAAAGAAGGGTTTGGATCCCAGTCTATCAAGCCGGATTTCTGTACCCAGGGAATCGGCCGTCCAGGACCGAGTGCGCAGGATACGCCGAGGGATCCCCCTGGAACAAAGGGTCCGGTGGCGCCGGGGACCGTCGACGACCAGGAGGTCGGTCCCGGACTGGGCGAGTCCTGGTTGCGCAAACCGCGATGCCTTCACCTGGGGGTGCGAGGAGACAGACGGAGAGTTCCCGGCCAATGCACCAGGAAATGTAGCAGGAGATCTATTATCTATTCGAAGTCTGTCCCTCCAACCCTCAGATGAAAACACAGAGACAGACCGATATGCAAACGCATACTGTTTATTGTGCGTACAGTCTCAGGCAGAGCCGGCACCCTGAACAAAACGATCTGAGAGAGAGAGGTGAGGTTAGCCTGCTACTTTTATACATTCTTACTCTGCCATAAGTCACAGTTCTATTGGTTCCAACACCCTCCTTCTTGCCCAATGGAAACTTTCAGTCTTCCTTGCCCAATGGAAACTTTCAATCTTCCTTGCCAAATGGAAACTTTCAAGTTGAAACGAAACTTAAACATAGCCCAGCCTCTCCCATCATGGCGCTTCCGTGGTTAGAATTAAGGGGATCTGCCTCAGCCACACACACTGCTATCTGATGTAAGTCTATACAAGGAAAGCAGTCCAGATGCCCCCAAGCTTAGTCTAAAACCACAGTTAACAGCTATAATAGTGATCCCCCCAAAACCAACAGTTACAATTGATAGGTTTAAGCCAGCAGAGAAATTAGAAAAATGTCCTCTTAGCATAATGGAGTCTCCTCAGCTTCTGCAAAACTGTCTCAGGCCAGGTGTGCAATGCTCCAAATCAGCACCTCTCTGGGAATAGGGTTTCCCCAAACAGTTCAGCAGGGGCAGAAGCCCAGTTAACTCTCTATCTGCCACACACACTGCTATCTAATGTAAGTCTATACAAGGAAAGCAGTTCAGATGCCCCCAAGCTTAGCCTAAAACCACAGTTAACAGCTATATTAGTGATCCCCCAAAACCCAACAGTTACAATTGATAGGTTTAAGCCAGCAGAGAAAATAGAAAAATGTGCTCTTAGCGTAATGGAGGCTTCTCAGCTTCTGCAAAACTGGATCAGGCCAGGTGTGCAATGCTCCAAATCAGCACCTCCCTGGGAATAGGGTTTCCCCAAACAGTTCAGCAGGGTAGAAGCCCAGTTAACTCTCTATCTGATGTAAGTCTATACAAGGAAAGCAATCCAGATTACCCCAAGCTTAGTCTAAAACCACAGTTAACAGCTATAATAGTGATCCCCCCAAAAACCAACAGTTACAATTGATAGGTTTAAGCCAGCAAAGAAAATAGAAAAATGTGCTCTTAGCGTAATGGAGGCTCCTCAGCTTCTGCAAAACTGGCTCAGGCCAGGTGTGCAATGCTCCAAATCAGCACCTCAATGGGAATAGGGTTTCCCCAAACAGTTCAGCAGGGGTAGAAGCCCAATTAACTATCTATCTGCCACACACACTGCTATCTGATGTAAGTCTATACAAGGAAAGCAGTCCAGATGGCCCCAAGTTTAGTCTAAAACCACAGTTAACAGCTATAATAGCGATCCCCCCAAAAACCAACAGTTACAATTGATAGGTTTAAGCCAGCAGAGAAAATAGAAAAATGTGCTCTTAGTGTAATGGAGGCTCCTCAGCTTCTGCAAAACTGGCTCAGCTTCTGCAAAACTATGCCTAATAAGGTGCCTTGTAACGCCTTATAAGGAGTGATGACAACTGTGGTGAGGGTATTATGGACTGGCAGCATGGCTCTGCAAAGATATGACTGTCACAGGCATGCAAAATATTTGACATGGACAGGAAGGAACAATGAGGAACTGAACCCATGACCACTGCTTAGAGTGTCGGTGTACTATCCAGTAGGCTAGACCTCTATGGCTTGTTGCACAGCAATGGCTGGGTATAGAAGGACTGCAGGTCACCGTGCAAACCGTCTGCTCTGTGTGCCAGGATAGGGTAACCCCACCAGCACCCATGATGCATTGCACATGCAGAACAGCGGCCTACAGCTGACCACCAAATGGGGTCTGCACCTCTCCGGTCCTGCAGCGTGGTAAGATGGACCGACAGTGTGTGATACTGGCACAGAGTAGCTACAGACCATGCCATTGTGCAGGTTCCATGTTCACCCTGAGGGATAGGATGGACACCCAGCACTAGGTCCACAGTACATGTGATAATCTAATAGGTCCTGTCGCGCATCCCCTTCACTACCAGTGTGTGACAGGTGCTCCCAGCAGTGCAACTGAAAGTACTTCTGTTCCCATCTGTGTTCTGCAGTCACATGTGGCCCTGTGGGACCGGGCACCACCCAGATTAGTGCATATGCAGTGTTAAGGTCTGGCTGCCATGGGTACCTGTTATCAGGGCAGCAGGGTGTTGAGATGCGCATGAGGTTTAGGTAGCACTACCACTAAGTGGTATACACTATATACCCCAAGGGGCCAACAATCACCCCTTCTGTAGATGAGGATGTGGAGGGACAAGTACCTGCGCCCTGCGGAATGGCTGTAGTACCAACAACTACTGTCCCGTTGGCAGATGACAGCCCTCCAGGGCTGATGGGCCAGAGCCATACTTGTGACAGTGGCAGACCAGCAGTAATGCCTGGGGTAGGCAGGGGAAGACTCAACTGCCCCACGCCATGGTCTGCCAGCCACCAGCAGACAGCACAGTCAGACTGCACCTGCAGCATCCTACAGGGTGGTCCCACCTATTACAGACTAACTGCAGACAGCCCACTAGCCAGTCCATGATTGGGCCCCAGAACCAGGAACACACAGGTATCACTACAGCAAAATAATGTGTGGTACTATGTGGGAACATAGACATGCCATGGTCACTACTCAGTCAGAGTAAAAGTGACCTCCCAGCATGACATGCTGTGGCCACCCTGCCCATGCAGGTGGTGGTCGAGCACTACAGTGTCCCAGCCATTGTCCTCCACCCTGTGCAGATGCATCCTGGCCAATCCGCCCTGTCTGGGCCATACCCACAATACCTTACTCCTCCTTATGCACATTTGCAGGCTAACGCTAGAAACAGTGTGAGCAATGTGGGCTCAGTGAGGTGTTGGCAGACACAAAACAATGGATAGACATACGCACACTCCCACACCTATCTCAGCATTGTGCAGAGATAGAGGTGGGTGACAACCTTGCCTCCCACACTGGCCCTGATCACAGTGCCGACATTGCTAAACTGTGCAGGGGGTAGTAGTAGTGCTCTGTTGATAAGCCCAGTTCCGTGCTGGGGCCACCAGCCTAACATGCCATGAGGCCGTGGATAGTGGAGCCCATGTGAGTGGGTGTTTGTACCCCTGTGCAACGCTGCATTGGGGTGGGACACACTGGCTTAGTGAACTGCATCACACTGTTGCCACAGCAGCATAGTGGCCCCTGGGGCTACCCTTCTCCTCCCCAGCCTGACCTCTTCTGATGCACTACACACCACGTACTGGTACAGGGCATGGCCTAGGTCCACTGCAGGTGGGTGCCACTGCTTCCTCCAGCACAAACACCCCCCCCCCCGCCATGCCGCCATGGCCATATGCTGTCAGTGCCGGTGGTGTGCAGTCCCAGGCCATCCAGGAGGCAGGTAGGCGGTTGTCTAAGCTGTGGGTTCTGGGGTAGGGGTGCCTACATAGCTGTCCACGCTTCCCCTGGCACCGCCTGTCTCTGTTATGTGCCCCTTGGAGTACCTGCTTGTTAATGCCCCCTGAATGGGACACTGTGGGACACAGACTCATGGGCATGTTTGACCCTGGTCAGTTGCTGTCTTGCTGGTTTCCGTTTTCCCAATTCCCATGTGTCACCTAGGCAACGGCCTAGTCCACCCCATGCCCCAGTAGCCCCCACTGCATGTCCCGCCTGCAGCCCCCATGCCCCATTTGCACCATCACCATACTGGTCTTTCATACCTGGGCACTATGCTGTTGCTGCAAATGGAGCACTACTATTACCTTTATTGGGCTCCCTGCCTATGCTGTACATTGCTGACACTGAAATGGTTTCTCTCTCCTGCAAATGTGCAGCTAATGACAGGTTTTCATTTGCGGTAGGGTTCAGCCCTTCAATTCAGCGCGTTAGTGTGCAGGGAGCCTCTCCCTGCCCACTCCTCACCCATTGACCCCTGCTCTCTGCCCTCTCTCCTCCCTCTGTGGTGTGTACCGCGCCACAGAACGCTTCCACGCGGTTTGTAACATTACTGCGCGGTAACGTTACGTTGCCGCGTGTTAACGTCACATACCGTGCGTTAACGTTACCTAACGTGCGGTCTGTAACATTACCGCAGTTTAGTAAACATATCCCTAAGACTTTTAAAATGACCCCCACTGTCATCATTTCCTGTTTGCCATCACTAGCATGCCCTATTGTGCGAGAGTGTGCACTATTGAGCAACAATGAACACTCTTTCTCCAGAGTGCATGAACAGTGCACTCTATTGCTCAATAGTATGCACTCTGGAGAAAGAGTGCATACTATTATTCAATAGTGTGCAGTCACACAAAAGCGTGCACATTATTATGCAATAGTGTACACTCTTTCACAATAGCAATAGGGGGCACAATTGTATAAAACAATCTGAAAACAAAGAAAACAATAACGAAGAGATATTAAACAAAACTTTTTGGCCTGCACATTTCTACTGATTAATACTCTTTGAAGTCACATAAGGTTCTGAAGGCACTTTTGAGATGTTGGTTAGAAGAAGCTTGTTGTGGAAGCAAACACGCGTAATAATGACTTTTTGAAGTACATTCATTGCAAAAAAACTGTGAGTCGGTTGGACCATTAGATGATAGAGGGGTAAAAGAGGCACTAACAGGGGACAAGGCCATAGCGGAGAGACTGAATGAATTCTTTGCTTCGGTCTTTAATGAGGAAGAGAATTTATCAAACCTTAATTATCTATCTATTTTGCAATGTACATAGTCTATCTTCCGATAAAAAACCCCACATTTATCTCCAAGTTGACATCCCATGTTTCATGTAAAACAATTCTATGTAATTGTTATGTTGTTCTTTGTAAACCGCCTTGGACAAAGGCGGTATAGAAAAATTGTTAAATAAATAAAAGAAATAAATAAGATGGGATGATTACCCATGACTGAAGTGGTATTTAAAGGTGATACTGCGGAAGAATTGAAAGAAATATCGATACACCGGGAAAATGTAAAATTCTATTAATGACCTTCAAAACCATCAACAAGCTCTCCTCCACCTCCCTCATGGAGCTAATCCACCCCATTGCCCCTAACAGATCCAGAAGATCCACAGCTGTCAACACACTGGTAATTCTGAAGGCAATAACAAAATGCACCCAGACAATGATAAACAGGGCATTTAGGTTCTATGCACCCAGATGCTGGAATGTCCTGCCACCCAACATCCGGGCAATCTCCGACCTTGCCCAATTTAGGAAGGCACTGAAGCACCACCTTTTCCTCAAGCACTACTCTGATGACAGCCCACAAACTGCCACCCCCCTCCACCAGGTCTGCCCCACTAGCACACCCAGGACGCGATGAGGCAACCACACCCAGGGGCACCATTATCAACCATGTATACCTTGTAAATAGCAGCATGTATATAGCCCTCATTTTTGTAAAGAGTTACTCTACCCAACGATAGTCCTACGTGGACCTTGACATGATTTCCAACCTGTAAATAGTTACCCTAGCGATGTCCAAGTTACAGCACCTGTTTCATTGTAAATACTGTGCAGCCTAGGCCGCACTGTATAAGTTACTGTTGTATGTAAAGTGCACTGATTTTAAATAGCGCGGTATAAAAGAGACATGAAATAAGTAAAAATAAATAAATAAATAAACTATTTGATAAACTCAAGAGTAGCAAATCACCTGGACCGGATGGTATACATCCAAGGGTGTTGAAAGAACTGAAATATGAGATTGCAGACCTGTTATTAATAATCTGTGAACTGTCATTAAAATCATCTGTAATACCTGAAGATTGGAGGATGGCCAATGTAACGCCAATTTTTAAAAAGGGCTCCAGGGGTGATCTGGGAAACTACAGACTGGTGAGCCTGACGCCAGTACTGGGAAAAATGGTAGAAACCATAATAAAGAACAAAATTACTGAACATGTAGATAGTCATGGCTTAATGGGAGACAGCCAATATGACTTTAGACAAGGAAGATTTTGTCTTACTAATCTGTTATGCTTTTTTGAAGGTGTGAATAAACAGGTAGACAAAGGTGAGTCGGTTGATATAGTATATCTGGACTTTCAGAAAGCCTTTGACAAGGTCCCTCATCAGAGACTTTTGGCAAAACTAAAAAGTCATGGGATAGGAGGCGGTGTACTATTGTGGATCAGGAACTGGTTAAAAGATAGAAAGTAGGGCTAAATGGCCAATTTTCCCAATGGAGAAAGGTGAATAGTGGAGAACCTCAGGGATCTGTGCTGGTTCTTCTGCTTTTTGACATATTCATAAATGACCTGGAAAAGGGAATAACGAGTGAGGTTATGAAATTTGCAGATGACACAAAACTATTTAAAGTTGTTAAAACCCATGAGGATTGTGGAAAATTGCAAGAGGATCTTGATAAATTGGAAGGCTGGGCATCCAAATGGCAGATGAAATTTAATGTGGACAAGTGCAAAGTTATGCACCTAGGAAAGAAAACCCCAAACTATGGTTACATGATGCATGGTTCCACATTAGGAACCACCACCCAGGAAAAAGATTTAGGTGTCATCGTGGATGACATGTTAAAACCCTCCATCCAGTGTGCAGCGGCGGCCAAGAGAGCAAATAGTATCATAAGGAAAGGAATGGAAAATAAAACAAAAGATATTATAATGCCTCTGTATCGTTATATGGTGCGACCGCACCTTGAGTATTGTGTGCAATTCTGGTCACCGTATCTTAAAAAGGATATAGTGTTATTAGAAAAGGTACAGAGAAGAGGCACCAAAATGGTAAAGGGGATGGAAGGATACCCCTGTGAAGAGAGGCTAAAAAGGTTAGGGCTCTTCAACCTGGAAAAGAGACGGCTGAGGGGAGATATGATAGAGGTCTATAAATTAATGAATGGAGTGGAACAGGTAAACATAGATAGATTGTTTACATCTTCAGAATAGAAAGACTAGGGGACATGCAATGAAGCTACAGGGTAAGACTAATAAGAGAAAATATTTTTTCACTCAACGTGTAATCAAACTCTGGAATTTGTTACTGGAGGATGTAGTAAAAGCTGTTAGTGTAGCTGAGTTTAAAAAAGGTTTGGACAAGTTCCTTGAGGAAAGGTCCATAAACCATTATCAAAAGGGACCCTGGATATCACTGCTTGACCCAATACAAGCATTGTGGAACCTATGTCTTTTGGGGAAACTGCTAGGTACTTATGACCTAGATTGGCTACTGTTGGAAACAGGATACTGGGCTAGATGGACCTTGGTCTGAACAAGTATGGCATATCTTATGTTCTTATGTTCTTATGACTGCTTGGGAGTCATGATTTTCAGAGTTTTATACCAGTGTACAGGCTCAGAGGCCTCTGCCATCCAAAGAGGAACTGAGGTAATTTTTTGGGCTTTTTGATATCAAGAGCTCTGCCTATTTCTTTAAAAAGGAGCAGTTCGATATTTAAACTCCATAACTGGGATTTTTTTTAAGCACCAGCAAGAGTTTTTAAAATTGAAACTAGATATTCAGTGCCAGAATCTAAATATCCTCCTGTGCTCAATCTCAGGTTTCAGTGTTTTCCAGTGCTATTGAGATAGCTGCAATATTCAGCTGCTATCCAGATAGCACATCCAAATAAAATTAGGACAGTATTTCTGACCTAACTTTATTGGGTCACTTATCCCGGTTAGAGGACTAAAAATCATCGCTAACTGAATAAGTGCTCGGACTGCCCTCGCACTACCCACAGACCACCCTGGCATTTCCAGACAGTGCAACAGTGGTTAGAATCAGTGGCACTATTCGGTTACTGTCTCTGAATATCTCTCTCAGGAAGGACAGGATGGAGAAGAAATGGCACTATATGTAAAAAAATAATATTAAAGCATCAGAATTACAAGGTTTGCGAGGTAATGAGTAGGCACTGTGGATTAATCTAGAAAAAGAGAAGGGAATATTGGCATTCATGGGAAAAGAAGATAGAGATTTAATTGAAGACATTTATAATATTGCTGTGAAAGAGAAGTGCTACTGATAGGTGTTTTCAATATGCCAGATGTTGATTGGGACCCTCCTTCCCCCCTGCTGCAGTGTCATCAGAAGTAGGAAGATCCTGGATTCTCCACAAGGAGAACTATTTTGGCAACTGGTAATGGAACTCACGTAACAGAAGGCCATGCTTGACCTGGCACTTACGAATGGGGAGAATGTTTCTGATGTTATAGTGGGTGATCATCTGGCATCCAGTAATCATTGGAAGGTGTGGTTCAGTATTAGGACACCGCGGATATGGTTCATTCAAAAATGAGGGTCCTAGACTTTAGGAAAACTAACTGTCAAGATGAGAGAATACCTTAAAGCAGGAATGGTGCAAGGAGATGAGACACTCTAAGCGAGCCCTCAATCCTGCCGCCCCCTTGCTTCTACCCCTCTCCCATTATCACCACTGCCACCCATCTCTGGGACCTGCAGTGGCAGCAATGTTATTTAAAGCACAACACAGTGCTTACCCAGACTCACTGGTACTGTGCTGCTTTTCCTGCTCTCTTTGACCCACTGTTTCTGCCCCCTTCAATGCAAGGTTCCGTCCTTGTGCCACTGCTTTTTAACATCTTTATGGCTCCTCTCACTCTCCTGGTGCAGCAGTCTGGCATTTTTGCTTACTATTACACTGATGATGTTATCCTGATTCATCATACTTCCCCTGTCAGTCCCGACCTCTCTCCCCTTAATACCTGCCTACCACACATCGCCAACTGGCTGTCCACAAATCTCTTATATCTTAATCCTGCTAAGACTTTGGCGATGTGGTTCGTTTTTGGCAATCCTTCCCCTACATTATCTCCCACCCTTCTTGGCACCCCAATTCCACTGGTTTCCTCCCTACATTACCTTGGGGTAATCTTGGACTCGGACCTATCTTTCCATGACCACATCTCTGCTCTCACTTGTCACTCCTACTTCTATCTCCGACAAATCCACACCGTTCATGCTATGCTGCCCCCAGCGTCTCTTACTACTCTTTTACTCTCTTTGGTGATTTCTCGGATTGATTATTGTAAAATTATCTTTGCAGGCCTCCCCCAATATCAGCTCCACTCTCTCCAACTAATCCAAAACACAGCAGCAAGAATTCTTTCTCATACCACCGTTACAGTCATATCAGAACTCACCTTATCAATCTGCACTGGCTACCTGTTTTCCACCACATCACCTACAAACTTCTGATCCTCACTCACAAGCACTCCACACACACATCCCACAGTGCTTGGCTGACACCCTCCAATTTCCCTCCATGTCTCGCGGTCTCCGTTCCATTCACATTCACCGATTACATCTCCCATCCCCAGCATGTGCTCACTTGGAACAGACTCGCCATTCAGCGTTTTTCTTTCTATGGAACTCACTTCCCTCTGCCCTCCTCCAAGAGCAGTCCTATCCCATATTTAAGGCCCTTCTCAAGACACATCTCTTCTGCTTAGCCTATAACCTTCCCTCCTCTGACCCGTGAGGATACTAATCTCCTGTCCCTTTTGTTCCTCTTCCTCTCTTTCCTCTTCTCTGGTGTGACTGTGAGCTTTCCTGTTAAAATTCTAGTTCTTTTCTATTTCTGATGATGACCACTGTGCATTTTGCGATATTATAAACCGCCCTGATGTTGCAAAGGGCAGTCAATCAAGTTTAATAATAAAGATAAAAGATATTTATTTATTTATTTGGTTTTATATATCTCGCTATTTATAATTCAGTGTGGTTTACATGGAACAAGAACGGAAATTACATAGAACAAGTTTGTAGAACAACAAAATACATAGTACAGGTTTAGAGAATAACAACAACCTCAGGTTAATAATATAACAATATATCCCTTTTGTATGCGAAGTGAGGCAGATCTTGAACAATTTTCAGAAGACTGTGTTTGTGAGGAGCAAGCTAAACTAAAAGTGGACAAAGTGATGTGGCTAGATGCTTCTTTAGAGTCAGGAGTGGTTCCGGACGGCTGGAGAAAGATGGGTGTAATTCTTCTACACAAAAACCGAAGTAAGGAGGAAGTTTGGAACTACAGATCAGTTAGTCTGACCTCTGTGGTGAGTAAATTAATGGAAATACTGCTAAAACAATGGATAATGCAGTTTCTGGAATGCAGGAACATGGTTTTACTAGAGATAGGTTTTGTCAGAAGAATCTTATTACTTTTTTTGATTAGATGACCAGGGAGTTAGACAGAGAAAGTGCTAGATGTAGTATACTTAGATTTCAGCAAAACCTTTGACACAGTTACTCATAGATGAATTATGAATAAACTGAGCACCCTTGGGATGAACCCTAAAGTGACTGATTGGATTAGAAACTGGTTGCATGGGAGGACATATAGGGTAGTGGTAAACGGGGTTCAATCTGAGAACAAGGACATTACCAGTGGTGTGGCACAGGGATTGGTCCTTGGTCTGGTTCTTTTTAACATATTTCAGGTGATATTCAGGAGGGCTGTTGGGTAATGTTTTCCTCTTTGCATATGAGACCAAAATCTGCAATAGGGTAAACACCTTAGAAGGTATAAATTACCTGAAGAGAGATCTAGTGAAGCTTGAAAAATGGTTGAGAACTTGGCAGCTGAAATTTAATGCTAAGAAATGTAAGGCCATGCATTTGGGCAGCATAAACCAAAGGGAGCAATACAGTAGAGGGAGTGAAGTACTTCTGTCCATGAAAGAAGAGCGAGACCTGGGTGTGATCATATCTGATGATGTTAAGGTGGCCAAAGAGGTAGAAAAGGTGAAAGCAAAATTTATAAAGATGCTTGGGTATACAAGGAGAGGAATGGCCAGCAGTAAAATGGAGGTAATAGTGCTTTGTATAACTCTCTAGTGCAGTGGTTCCCAGAGTTGGGGTTGGGACCCCAAATGGAGTTACATCATCAGTGGATGGAGTTGCAGAAACATGGCCATTTCCCCATCCCTCTGGACTTTCACTGTGGCCTATGCCAAGTCACCAGTCAGCATGTGGTCTGTGAGACAGTGAACATTTATAGGCCCTTGCTCCTCCTGCATAAGCTTCCTGTTATAATGGCTGGCCTCTTTCAATTAAAAGGAAGCTCTGGAACAAGGGGGCATGGGATGAAGGTGAAAGAGCATAGACTCAGAAGTAATCTAAGGAAATATTTCTTTATGGAAAGAGTGGTAGATTCGTGGAATAGCCTCCCAGTGGAGGTGGTGGAGACAAAGATTTTATTTGAATTCAAGAAAGCATTGGACAAGCACAAAGGATCTCTAAGGGAGAGGAAAGGATTGTAGAGCTCAGTATTTGGTATGGATGGACAGACTGGATATGTCTTTATCTTTATTATGACATTTAAGATATCGCCCAATGCCAAGGCATCTAAGTGGTTTACATCTAAAAGGAGTTACAGGAAAAAGCAAAGGAATGCCAATAAACTTAGGAAAATGAAGGAGAAAGATGTAACTAGCTGGGAAGAGAGGGAACAGGATCAGCACAGACACAAAGGAAGGGAAGTAGGAAGAAAGTAGTGGGAGGTCAAAGATGGGTTTTTAGCAGTGTTTTAAAATAGGGAAAGGAAAGCTCCAGGAAAGGGTTGGGGGAAGGGAGTTCTAAAGAAGGGGGCAAAGACTAGTTTCTTGAGGATTTTGGAGAGAAAGGGAAGGTTGGAGATGGAGTGCCAATGAGCAAGGATAGTAGGATCAAGTGAGAGTTTCTTAAGGAATGATCGGATAACAATGTGCTTCCAAGAGTGGGGGAAGGTTCCAGAGGAGAAGCTGGAATTGAAGATACCAATGACAATAGAAAGAAGAGCTAAAGAAGGAACTGTGAACCAGGGAGATGGAATAGGATCGGAGGGGCAGGTAGTTTTGCTTGAAGATGAAAGAGCCTTAAGTAGTTCTATGGAGGGGATAGGGTGAAAAGATGACCTGGAATGAAAAAGGGGAGGAACAGAGAGTGGAGTTAGAGGGGTTGGTGGGGATGATGGGGGGGGGGGTAGGAGGGGGGCAGGTGGGGAAGGAATGAGAATCTTTTCAGAGAAATAAGTTGCTAGTAGGGCAAGATCGGGAGAGCACGATGGGGGGCAAGAGTGGTAGAGGGGTGGAGAGACTATGGGAAGAGTTAGTAATAGGAGAGCTTAGCAGAATGAAAAAGAGAGGGATAATGCGAATGGCAATGGCGAAAATGGGCAAGAAACTCAGCTGAGTAGTTCTTATGCCAGAGGCGCTCGGCATGATGGAGGTAGGAACAATGGAGGTAGAGGCTGGAATGGAACCAAGGGTTACGAGAAGTGAAAGGATTGGAGCGAGGCAGTGGGTGGGGAAGGGCAAGAGCTTTAGTCATAGTGGAATTCCAGGATAAGACTTGGAGATTGGGAGAAAGGGAAGAAAAGTCTGGGGAGAAGAGCTGATCAGAGGAGGGGAACTGCTGGAGAGTAGTTGCAGAGATGTGGTGGGTCGTTGAAGAAGGGGGGTGCACCAGAGAGGTGAGGCGAGGTAAACAAGTGGGAGGGACAGGGCGGGAGAGGGAAAAGAGGAGACAAAAATGATCAGACCATGGGACTGAAAGGGTCATGATATTGGTTGGAGAAAGGGTGGGAAGGCCAACAGATGTAATAATGAGATCAAGAGTGACCAGCGGAATGAGTGGGGCAGTGGGCATGTTGGAGTAGTAAGAGATCATTAAGGAAGGAAACAAAAGCCACGTCACGAGGATGGATAGGAGAGTCAAGATGTAGGTTAAAATCACTGAGGATGAGTAGACGGGGATAAAGGAGAGAAGTTTCTGAATAGTTGGGAGAAAGGAATCCCAGAGATGGGAGGAAAAAGACAGGGAAGCATAGATGAGAAGAAAATAAAAGGGAGGGGTACTGTCTGGTCGAAGCAATAAGGCTTCAGAATAGTGGCATGGTAGGGTGGGGACTTCACTGAGGGAGAGGGAGAAGCAATAAAGAATCGCAACCCCTCCACCACTGTGGCCCTGCTGAGGGATGGACAATGAGGAATAGCCAGGGAGAAGGCAGCAGTGGAGAAGTGTCTTCTCTCCCTCCCGGAGCCACGTCTCAGTGAGGAAGAGGGCTTCAAGTGTCTGGAAAAATAGGAGATCATGAATAAGGAGGGACTTTGAGTGTATAGAGCGACAGTTGAGAAGTGGGAGGGGCATAAGGGAAGGGGTTGGAGAGGCAAGGAGGAACACCTGATAAGATTTGCGGGGTTTCTGGAGAACATTGGGGTTCTAAGATTGTCTAGAGATGGGGGAGCAGAGCGCCAGCCCTAATGGACTGGGATAAGGGACATGGTGGCCAGGTGATGACACTGATGCATGGGAAATGAAAGCAGGAAAAAGAAAAGGAGAGGAACTAGAAGAAGAGCTGATAAGTTAGGCTTACCAAAAGCACGAGAACAAGTGGATGCAGTGTGCTGGAAGGCAGCAGTAAAAGGCGAGCAAGGGATAGGGCTGCAATGGTGATATCCACCCCTGGAGTTGCCCCAAAGAGCTCGCTACATATGGTCATTATCTGCTATCATTTTTCTATGATTCTATTGTAAGGACCTCCCCAATATTTGTTACTAATGACCTTCAGAAGAGTCTTCTTATTCCTTGGACCCCACACCAGCGCAAAGAGACACTCAGTCACAGGATCCTATTAGTTTTTCTACTGTCCACTTCAAATTCATAGCAACAGCTTGCACATTTGTGCTCCCCTCCTTTATGGGCTCTCATATAGAGAGCATCTTAGATCCTTTTGAAACAATACTGCTCTCTCCAGATAATTTGAAGGAGGGTTCTACAGGAATTACATCTAGCCCTTCTCCTCCTTCAGCATGGAATAAATCTACATATGAGAACATCTCTTATGCAAAATTTGCTCAGAAGGAAGCTCCCTTTCTGCTCCAGCAGGATATGGACCCCAAAGCAGCCTTCTCAAATATGTTGAGGCACCCAGAAGAATTGTTGCTGTTCCTATCCATGGTTTGCTCCAAGATCAACAGCTCCTTATGGGGCAGAATCCATTCACTATTCAGCCTGTCTCCAAGAAGTTAAGACCAATCAGTTCTAGGTGTCAATAAGGTCCCACTCTTCAGTTGTTGTTGAAGCAACCATGAGGAAAGCCAAGAAGTATAAACATTTTTCCAACACACCTCCAGGAAAGGATTCACCAGCTCTGTATGCTTCATTATATGCATGCCATCTTTCAGATGGTCCAAGTGTTTTTGCCCAGTCTTTTATCTCATGCTCAATCTCAGTTAGCTCCCAGACTAAAGAGGCCAATGAGTGTGGCACTCATCTTATATGAACAGCTTATGACATCTTTGAGACCTTGTCTAAAATTTCAGCTTCCACAATTGTGGCCAGTCACCTTGTATAGTTAAGAGCCTCTGACTTGCATAAGGACTTTCATTCAAAGTTGGCTGATGTACCTTGTACTGGAGATTCTCTGTTTCGAGTTACAGTAAAAGAAATGGTGGATATGGTAAAGGGTCAGTTAGAAAATCCAAGATCACACATAACTAAGATTCCCTCAACAAAATATTTTTATTCACTTTACATTAAAGAATAACTGGTTAAACAACTTGGCGCTGCAATAACGTTGTTGCTTCTCTAAAACAAAGGAGAAAAGACCTCAGGGACCTCGTATGTTACAAACAATATTCAATGTGTACACTATGAGCACAAATCTCCACCAGTCAGAAAAACCCCTTCACTTTCAATTTACTCTGTGTTTTTCAATTTACTAAGGGGTATGTTTACTAAACGGCGCTAATGGTGCAGCTGCGACGTTATCACGCGATACATGACGTTATCGCGTGATAATGGCGCATTTATTTATTTAACAATTTTTATATACCGTCTTTCTACAAGTCAAGACGGTTTACATAGAACAATTTATAGCAGTGTGTTTCAACTGTTTACATGGAACATAACATTGGATGCATATAGTAACAAGAATAACTATATACATGGAACATAGCATTGGATACATATAGTAACAAGAATAAATTACCATGCAAGAGCATCACGTATCGTGTGATAATGTCTCCGGCAGCGTTAAGGTGCGCAGAGGGTGGAGTAAGGCTGTCCAGAGGGCGGAGTAAGGCTCTCCAGGGGTGGAGATAAGGGGTCAATGGGCGGAGAGTGAGCGGGGAGAGGCTCCATGCACACTAACACCATGAAATGAAGGTATGAAAATTAGCGTCAGTGAAAACCTTGCGCTCGAGGCACATTTGCAGGACAGAGAAACCATTTCAGTCAGCAGTGTACAGCAAAGGCAGGGAGACCCAGAAAAGTGATAGTAGTGATACATGTGCAGCAACCAAAAAGGCAAAAACCATAAATAATGACCAGAACCAAAAGTGAAATCCAAAACACCGAGCTGGCCAATAGAACAAATAATGACAAACGGGAATGAACACAACCTATAAAGAATAAAAAGGATGAGCTCACTTTTTGAAGGGACAATTCTCAGTGAATGTGAATGTTCCAACATAGAAATAGTGCTGATGAGGGTTTTCTGTGGTGTGTATGGGGTAGCATGCTTTTGTGGCTTATACATGTGCAGCAACAGCAGAGTGGGCACGTGGGAAAGGGCACTATGTTGATGGTGTAAATGGGGTACAGGGGGCTGCATGTGTCACATGCAGTGGGCCAGCTGGGGCACAGTGTGGATTAGGCAGATGCCTACCTGGCACATAGGAATTCAGAAACTGAAAAGCAGCAAGACAGCAACTGACCATGGTCCAACATGGCCATGAGTGTGCATCCCACAGTGTCCCAGGGGATAGCACCCAGCAGGTACCCCCCAAGGGCACATAACATTGGCAGGCGGTGCCGGGGGGGGGGGGGGGGAAGCGTGGATGTCTAGGCAGGCACCCCTACCCCATATCATGCACCATAGGCAGCCGCATACCGGCACACTGGATGGCCTGGGACTGCGCACCACCAGCACCACTGGCACAAGGGCATGTCAGCATGGTGGCGGAGGGGTGCTGGTGGTGGAGGGGGTAGTGGCATCTGCTCACAGCAGACCAAGGCCAAGCCCTGTTTAGGTGGGTGCTGTGCACTTCAACAGACAAGGCCGGTCTGACGAACAGTCATGGTATCCCCAGGGAATGAACTGCCTCTGTGACAACAGTTTGGTGCAGTACACACAGCCAGTATATTCAGAGGCAGAAGGTCACAATTCAAGTCCCAGCTGTGCCTCCTGCATTCATGTCCCTATATTTTACCCAGTATTAAACCATGGGAATAACAACAAACCCTTATTGCAGATAAAATAAACACGCCATAAACGCCTATATGACCCTAACCCTACAGTTTCCCAACTGCAGTCATGGAGGGCCAAACACCATTCAGGTTTCATGCTGTCCCTAATAAATATGCCTGTGATGCATTTGTATGCACCGCCCCCATTGTATGCATATTCATTAGGGACAGCATGAAAACCTGAACCGTGTTTGGCCCACCCAGACCGGAGTTGGGAACCTCTTCCCTAGAGCAGTGGCCAACAGGGGCACAAACACCCACACCCACAGGTTCCACTATCCAAAGCCTCATGGAGAGTCAGGTTGTTGGGCCCTGCGCGGAGCATCAACTACCGGTACTACTTTGCTATAAGTAATGTCTTTTGTAAATGCATGTTAGTACAAAAGATAATCTCTTTTGTAAATGTATGTTAGTACATTAAGGTCTATATTTAGACCCTACTATGTGTGCTGTGTATTACCCCTGTTCTCTCTATCTATGCCCCAACATTTCTGTCTTGATTTTTGACAAATCCCAAAATTATAATCAAACCGCTTCTGATCGCTGGAAGTAGCGGTATATAAGTGTTTACTAAATAAATAAATGTCAGATAACAAATCCTAAGTTAAACACAATTTGTTGACAGAGATTCATCATAGCAACCCTTCTGATATCTGTGGAGTATGTTTCAGTTCTTTTTTCTGACAGTGTTTACCACCCCGGGGAGTGACCCCAACAGTATTGAGTACCATAGCAATGCCTGCACTGTGCCCAGGACTGGTGTGGTGGCCAGGGCTGCCAACCACCTCTAAATTTGCACAATGCTGAAATAGGTGTGGGAGTGTGTGTATGTCTATCCAGTGTTTTGTGGCTGCCTACACCTTATTGAGCCCCCAATGTTTGCACTGTTTCCAGTGTTAGCCTGCCAATGTGCATAATGAGGAGCACGGTACTGTGGGTATGGCCTGGACAGGGCAGCCTGGGCAGGATGCATCTGCACAGGGCATAGAGCAATGGCTGGGACATTGTAGTGCCTGACCACCACCTGCACGGACAGGGTGGCCACAGCATGTCATGCTGGGGGGTATCGCTCTCACCCTGATTGAGCAGTGACCATGGCATGGCTAGGTTCCCCCATAGTGCTATGCAGTATTTCTTTCAAGTGATCTCTATGGGTTCCCTTTTCTGGGGCCTAATTGCTGACATGCCTGCTTGGTGTGTGTGCTCACATCCCATTTTTGGGTGCACACAGTTTCTCCAGGAACATGTTCTAGCTAGTAGACTGTCTTTAGTTAGCATGTGTATGGCTGGAACACCTTGCAGGGTGGAGACTGACTGTGCTCTCTGCTGGTGAATATCAGATAGTGGTGGGGGGTAGCTGAGCTTTTACAGGCCTACTGCCTGTCTGCCAGTGCCCTATGTGATGCGTGCAGATCTGTATTGACTGCCCTGTAGTACTGGGGTTGATGGTCCACTCTACTGCCACCATTGCAGAGATGCAGAATGTGGATCTGTTTGTGGGAGATCCTGTCCCCCACCCTGACCCATAGAGGGCAGTTTGGGTGATGCTACCTAATCCGCTTTTGGGTCCAAACACCACCCTTCTCTTTTAACATGTGACCATGGCATCCACACAGGATATATACTATTCCAGGTGCATCATAGTCCACAAGGGCAGTAACACACACGGTCAGTTCCCCCTACTAGGCCTGGGTGCTATAGAGGCACATACCCCATCTTGTGATCAGATGTAGGCTGCTGATCTGCATGTGCAGTGCATCATAGGTACGGGTGGATTTACCCTATCCTGGTAACCACAGCAGACAGTTTATGTGGTGACCTGCAGTCTTTCTGTAGCCAGCCAGCGGTGTGTTAGCCGCTATAGAGATGTAGCCCACTGGTTACTTCAATGACTGTGGAGGCAGATGTCATGGATTTGATCCCATGGTGGTGTTATTTAATAAGGCTGTCTGAGGCTTTTCCTTTTAATTTAAATCAGTGCTGCCAGCAAAAAGCACCTTCACAGTGCCGTAACCTAAAGGTGCCTCATAAGGCGCCCTATAGGGCTCATTATAAGGCGCCTTATGCGGAATCTTAGGTTACGGCACTGTGAGGGTGTTTTTGCTGGCAGCACTGATTTAAATTAAAAAAGGAAGTGCCTCAGACAGCACTGATTTAGATTAAAGGGAAATGCCTCAGACAGCCTTCTTACATGACACACTGCAAGATTGAATCCATGACCTCTGCCTCTGCAGTCATTGCAGTAACCAGTGGGCTGCATCTTTATAGCTTCTAACACTGCACTGCCATGAACTTAGGGTTAACGTGCGTTAACGTACCACGGTACCCACTATCGCACGATACAGATTCTTGCTACCTTGCTGACGGAATGCCCACTCCTTACATGGCATTCTTCACATCATCACTGCAACTAGCGCCGGTAACATTAAGATGGTTTAGTAAACATACCCCTAAGTGATCAATGATAATATCAGACTAGGAGAGACTTATCTTAAATTCCTGAAGTGTCTTCATTTAAAATGTCTTCGTATGCAACAACTGCAATGCCTTGTACTCAGCAAAGTAGGCAATACTTAATACTTTGTACTCAGTGATTCTAGCGGTACTCGAAGAGGCCCCATTTCACCATTGGGCTGCTTCAGGAGTATAGCTAGACAATTCTATGGAATACCAGAGTGCTTACATGAATGCTAGAGCTGAAGGTGTGATTCCCCAGTAGTGTGTACATTGAATATTGCTTGTGATACACGAGACCTCTGAGGTCTTTTCCTCTTCATTTTAGAGAAGCAACAACGGTATTGCAGCGCCAAGTTGTTTAACCAGTTGTTCTTTAATGTAAAGTGAATTAAAATAGATTGTTGAGGTAATCTTAAGTTATGGGTGATTTTGGATTTTCTGAATGGGTGTTGGTTGTTCACTGGCAAATCCAGATTTGATAAAGGCATTGCTCTAGGCTTCAGCATCTCTCTGCAGTCCCACCTTCTTCACTGGGCTTCTTGTCCAGGCATACCTTCAGTCGGTAGTGTTGTTGTTAAGTGCCATCAGTCGGTGTCTGACTTTGTTCGGTCTTCAGCCAAGCAACTCATTGTTGATAGAGTGTTATCCATAGCTGCTGTTATTGTATCGATCCATCTCATTGCCGGCTTTCCTCTTTTACAGTTACCTTTTACCTTCCCAAGCATTATGTCGTTCCCCAATAATCTCTTTCTTCGCATGATGTGTCCAAAGTATGAAAGTTGAAGTCTTGTCATCTGAGCTTCTAAGGCAGCGGTTCTCAACCTGTGGGTCGCGACCCCCACGGGGGTCGCCACAGGATTCAGCAGGGGTCGCCTCACTCCGCTGTTGTTAAAAAAAAAAAAAGTGCACAAGTTGCTGCCGCGTCCGCTTCTCGGCAGCGGCAAATTGACAGACTCCAATCTTCTGCAGCCGTGGCTCCCTGCCTCTTAGGGAACCACAGCTGTGCCTGTGAGTGAAGCCGTTGTGGAGCCTTTCTGTCTCTCGATGGGCTCCGTGCAGCATTGTCCCGCCTCCAAAGGAAGTTGTTTACCACTTCCTTTGGAGTTAGGACAATGGTATGCTGCACAGAGCCCATCGAGAAACAGGAAGGCTCCGCAATGGCTTCACTCACAGCAGGCACAGCCGCAGTTCCCTAAGAGGCAGGGAGCCGCAGCTGCAGAAGAACAGGGCAGTAGCAGGCAGACAGGGAGAGGGGAGGAGGGGACAGGGAACCTGCAATGGGGCTGACATGAGGGAGGGAGGGGGCTGACATGGAGGGATGGATGGAGGGAGGGAGGGGGGCTGACATGGAGGGAGGGGAGAGCTGATTGTTGGATGGAGGGAGGGAGGGAGGGGGGCTGACATGGACAGAGGGGGGCTGACATGGAGGGATGGATGGATGGATGGAGGGAGGCTGACATGGACAGAGGGAGGCTGACATGGAGGGAGGGAGGGAGGGTGGCTGACATGGAGGGATGGATAGATGGAGGGAGGGAGGGAGGGGGGCTGACATGGAGGGAGGGCTGACATGGACAGAGGAGGGACTGACATGGAGGGATGGATGGATGGATGGAGGGAGGGGGGCTGACATGGACACGGGGCTGACATGGAGGGAGGGAGGGAGGGCTGACATGGACAGAGGGAGGCTGACATGGAGAGGGGGACTGACATGGATGGAGGGAGGGAGGGCTGGGATGGAGAGATGGAGGGAGGGAGGGGGGCTGACATTGATGGATGGATGGAGGAAGGGAGGGGGGCTGACATGGACAGAGGGGGGGCTGACATGGAGGGAGGGAGGGGGTTGACATGGACAAAGGGAAGAGACGGGGGACATACTGGACAGACAGGGGATAAATGCTGGACAGAGGGGAGAGACAGTGCGGGTTAGGATTATAATGGGTAGATGGGGGGACTAGAACTGGTAATGGGTTGATTAGGGGAGGCTAGGACTGGGAATGGACTGATCAAGGGGAGGTTGGGACTGGTAATGTGTTGATAGGGGGGTAGGACTAGTAATGGACTGATGGGGGGCTAGCATTGGAAATGAGCTGATTGGGGAGGTTAGGACTGGAAATGGGCTGATTAGAGGAGGCTAGGACTGGTAATGGGCTGATGGGGGGGGGGGATAGGACTGGTAATGGGCTGATTAGGGGAGCCTAGCACTGGTAATGTGGTTGAGGAGTGACTAGCACTGGAAATGAGCTGATTAGGGGAGGCTAAGACTGGTAATGAGCTGATGGGGGGGGGGGGTAGGATTGGTATTGGGCTCATTAGGGGAGGCTAGGACTGGTAATGGGGTTGAGGGCGGACTAGCACTGGAAGCGAGCTGATTGGGGGCTTCGACGGGGAATGGGCTGATTGTGTGGAGGGGAGGATAGAGCTGCTGGCCCTGGAAGAAAACTGGGGGCTAAGGTTACAAATGGGCTGATATGAGGGGATGGGAGAATGGAACTGGAAGGGAGTGGATCTGAGAGGGGCTGCCATGGTATTTGTACTAGAAGGGACTGGTCAGTGGGGAAGGAGGGGGACTGGAAGGGATTGGACACCAGTGGCAGTCATGGAATGCAAGTTGACATTGGAAGGTACTGGGAGTGAGGACTGGAAAGGGGCTGATACTGGGGAGGGTTACTGGGACTGGAAATAGGCTGATGGAAAGAAGTGAAGAAAACGAAAGAAGAGATAAGAAATGGCAGATGGACCATAGACCACAGAAAGAGAGCTAAGAGAAGACAGGAAAGCAGAAGCCTCAGATTGGGACCAGCATGATCAGAGAATAAACTGGTCAGACAACAAAGGTAGAAAAAATAATTTTATTTCATATTAGTGATTTGACTACAAAATCATCATAATTTTGAAATCAAATATTGTTACTTGTTATTGTGGTTTAAATAAGTAAATTTTATAAATAAAAACATATTTCAAAGGCCTATAATATATTAATAATCCAACAAATGATTACAGTGACAATGCGTTAACGATAAAGGAAGAGAGACGCATTTGATTTTATCATTGGGGGTCACCACAAATTGACCAATGGTAAAAGGGGTCACAGTTCAAAAAAGGTTGAGAACCACTGTTCTAAGGAAACTTAGATTTGATCTCCTGTAGTACTGACTGGTTTGTTCTTTGGACAGCTCATGGGATGGACAGTATTCGTTGTCAGCACCATAATTCAAAGACATCAATTTTCTTCCTATCTATCTTTTCCACTGTTCAACTTTCGCATCCATTTGACGTTTTTGAAAATATCAGTGGTACTCAGTGGTATAGTGTACTTAATCTAAACTTAACGTATAACTTGGTATATAGATTATACAATATAATGGGCCAGTTTAACTTCAACTGAACACCTAAATGCATAAAAAACACAAGCTATCATTGATAAATTAAGTAACTCAATTAAGAGTAATGCATAACTGAAAAGATCCTGGCATCACTAATCAATGAGGTTGTGTTTCATCAAATCCTGCACATGCATGGTAGATAAAGGAGATCCATGGCGTGCAATTGGATGCAGGGTATAAATCTGTCTTTGCTGATATAAGGAAATCAAGAATTGGATTGCCAAGAGAAGGGCAAAGACAGGCACAATGACATGAGACATAAAATCAGTCTATAAAATGTCCACTTCATGTGATTCAAAGTTGTAATCGGTAACATTAAGGGGTATGTTTACTAAACTGCGTTAGTGTGATTCACATTAGGAGCCGCGTTAGTAGAAGAAATGCCAAAAAAGGACATGGGCGGTACATCGTTACCGATAACGCGCGTTATAAGGCGCCGCGCAGCAACGATCGTTACAGGGCGCGTTACTGCGCGTTAAGCTTAAGAAGGCGCGCTGACACCCAAATACAGAAACAGAGCTGTAGCACAATAGTTACTACACAGACTGATAGTATAAGGGTCATGGGTTTGTTTCCCCAATGTGCCTAATGAATAAGGCTGGCTGAGGCATCATGTGTAACCTTTTGAAGGCCTACTATAATATTTTATTCCACATTCTGCAGCCAGGTTAAAGTTTGCATATGTCAGGAAAATTGTACCCGTCTTATTCAATATGTTCCAATAGTGATGGTCATGTATTATATACCATTTGATAGGAATATTTAGGCAGAAGTTTGGATCCTGAAAGTGTTGGGCTTGGCCTGGAAAGGGTTAAGTATTGGGCTGTGAGGAAGTTTAGTTGTACTTTAATAGTGCTGCCAGCAAACACACCCTCACAGTGGCGTAACCTAAGGTGCCGCATAAGACACCCTAGAAGGCACTCCATAGGGCACATTATAAAGTGCGCTGTCTGCCAAGGCACCCTATAATGTCCCCTATAGGACACCATATAAGGCACCTTATAAGGCGCTTTATAGGGCACCGTATAAGGCACCCTATAGGGCACCGTATAAGGCGCCCTATAGGCCACCCTAAGGTGACAGTACCCTGTGGTTCTGCTGGCAGCACTAATATACAATAAAAATAGACCATGCCTAAGACAGCCCTATTGATGAACCCCACTGTGGGTTTTGAACCCATGACCTCTGGCTCCATGGGCAGTGAAGTAACCAGTGGGCTAGAGCTGCTAATAAACACCTGGTTGGCTACAGGAGGCCTGCATGGCACCACACCCACATTCTGCTGTGGTTACCAGGATAGGGTCAATCCATCCGTACCCAGGATGCACAGCACATGTAAATCAGCAGTCTACAGATGATCACAAGATGGGGTATGGACCCCACAGCACCTCAGCCTGGTAGGGGGTGCCGACGGTGTGTGTTAGTGGCACAGAGTAGCTACAGACCGTCACAGTGTGCGGGTCCTGTGCTCATCCTGAGAGAGAGGTATGGTGCCCAGCATCATTCGCACAGCACCTGGCTGTGCTGAGTTAGGCTATGCTGCAGGTCCCCATCAGTGCCAATGTGTGATAGGTAGTCCTTGCAAACACCATTAGGATATGCCTGTGTTCATCTGTATGTCACATCTAGAACTTGTGGACTATGATGCACCCAGAAAAGTGCATACCTTGTGTGGGTGCCATGGTCACATGATGTAAGTGAAGGGGGGTGCTGGGACCCTCAGGGAGATTACATACCACCCCCCAACGCACCCTCTGGGGCTCAGGGTGGGGGAGAGGATCTCCCACCAACAGATCCACATGCTACCCCCCTGCAATGGTGGCAGTAGAGGGGACCATCATCCCAGTCCTGCTAGGGATCAAATACCCTACAGGGCAGGCAATGCAGAGCAGTACGCATCCATAACACAATAGCAGACAGACGGCAGGTCTGGAAATGCTCAGCTGCTCCCCACCATTATCTGACATTCTCCAGCAGCAAGCCTCCAGCCGCTGCACCCTGCAAGGTGTTCCAGCAAGACACATACTAGCTGCAGACAGTCCGCCAGCTAGTCCATAGTGCATGGTCCTGGAGGAGATGCATGTACCCAGAACAGGGATATCAGCATACACACCAAGCAAATAGGTCAGTGATTGGGCCCCAAAAAACCCCCCATAAATATCACATGAGAAAAATGCTATATAGCACTATGGGGGAACCTAGCCATGCCATGGTCACTGCTCAGTCAGGGTGAGAGTGACCTCCCAGCAGGACATGCTATGGCCACCCTGTCCGTGCAGGTGGTACCGGGCACTACAATGTCCGAGCCATTGCCCTATGCCCTGTGCAGATGCGGCCAGGCCAGGCCACCCTATCCAGGCTATTCCCACAGTACCTTGCTCCTCATTATGCACATTGGCAGGCCAATACTGGCAACAGTGCTAGCAGTGTGGGCTGTGGAGGGTGTTGGCAGCCACCACACACTGGATAGACAGACACACACTTCCCACACCTATGCCAGCATTGTGCAACTATAGAGGTGTTGGGCAGCCCAGGCCACCACACCAGTCCTGGGCACAGTGCAGGCATGTCTATGGTACGCAATGCTGTAGGAGTCACTCCCCAGATTGGTAAACACTGTCAGACACAAGACCTGTAGCACACTCCACAGACATCAGAAAGGTTGCTATGATGCAGCTCACTCCGAAAATTGTACTTAACCTAGGAATTGCTATCTGCCAGTAATCATAGCAACCTTTTGATAGATGTGCACCATATTCCCAGGTTTAGGGTGGCATTACTAAGGTATGCAAGTGCTAGTATTGGGAGATGCACGCAGAGCCCAAGTCCTGCCTCTCCAGGAGGCTTTGGATAATGGGGCCTGTGGGTGCGGGTGTGTCTGCCCCTGTTGGCTGCTGCTTTACGGCAGAGATTCCCAACTCCAGTCCTGTGGTGCAAAACACTGTTCGGGTTTTCATGCTGTCCCTCATGAATATGCATGAGATACATCTGCATACCATGGGGGTGGCGCATAGAAATGCAGCACAGGCATCTTTATCAGAGGCAGCATGGAACCTGAATGGTGTTTGGCCCTCCAGGACTGCATTTGGGAGGCTCTGCTCTAGGTAATGTGGATGTTTATGGTGTCTGTGCTCTGTAGGGTAAAATGTAGGTGTTTTGGGCATGTTTACATCATCTGCAAGAAAGGTTCTGTCTGTATTAGCACGTTATAGTAGTGGGTAAAATATGAGGACTGGGTTGGCGGAAACCACAGCTGGGACTTGAACCTGTGACCTTCTGCTTCTGAATACACTGGTTTTGTGCACTGCACCACCCTGTTATCACAGAGATGGTGCATTCCCTGGTGATACCATGACTATTGGTCAGACAGGGCCTGTCTGTTGCAGTGCATGGCACCCACCTACACAGGGCTAGGCCATGGTCTGCTGTGGGCAGCTGCCACTGCCCCCTCCACTACCAGTATCCCTCAGCCACCATGCTGACATGCCCTTCTGCTGGTGGAGCTGGTGGTGCGCAGTCTCAGGCCATCCAGTGTGCAGGTAGGTGGCTGCCTATGGTGCAGGTTCTGGGGTAGGGGTGCCTGCATAGACGTGCACGCTTCCCCCCAGCACCGCCTGCCAATGTTCTGTGCCCTTGAGTGTAGCTGCTGGGTACTATCCCTTGTGACACTGCAGGGGACACAGTCGTGCCCATATTGGACCCTCATCAGTTGCTGTCTGTCTCTGCTGTTTCTGCATTCCTATGGACCAACTGAGCATCACCCTGGTCTCCTACTGTGGTCCAGCTGCACCACAGCATGTGCCATCTGAAGCTCTCTGTATCCCCTTTTCCGGCATCCACCCAGTAGTCCGTTAGGATGTGCCCATCCTGCAGTTGCAGAACATGTGCATACCATAGGTAACCTGTCCATCAACATGGGGTGACTCTGATCTGCACTATTTCACTGTGGGATCATTCACCTTGTCTGGGGACAGAGCATACGTCCTTCCACAATTACTATCTTTTTCTGGGGCTTTCTCACTAGTGTTTGTTGCTGTTTTCCATTGGTGTCACTATTGGCTTGCTTAGTTCTGTTTCTTTCCTCGTTTGTTCTGGTCATTTTCACTGCTTATTTGCCCTTTTCTTCCGTGCACATGTATCACACTTATCACGTTTTGTAGGTTTCCCTGCCTCTGCTGTACATTGCTGACACTGAAATGGTTTCCCTCCCCTGCAAATGTGCATCTAATGGCAGGTTTTCATTCACGTTGGGATTGAGCCCTCGATTTCAGCTCAGTGTGAATGGAGCCTCTCCCCGCCCACTCTCTGCCCATTGACCCCTTCTCTCCGCCCACTCTCCACCTTCTGCGGTGTTTTACCGCGCTGCGGGAGTTTACGATCGTTAACTACGGTTAACACGCGTTATGTAACGTTAACGATCGTTAGCGTGTTATACCGCGCGTTAATGTTACTTAACGCGCGTTAACGTTACGTAACGCGCGTTATGTAACATTACCGCAGTTTAGTAAACATACCCCTAAGGCTCTCCCAGTCAATAGACTGTTCAACTGTGTGAGAGTTCTTGTAGTCCAGTAGGTAGTTCAAGGCTTCAGTGAAGTTTATGTCATGGCCTCGAAGCACATCCAGCACCTGGATTTCAGTAAAAACAGTATCTGATTCTAAATAAAACAGGGCTACTCTGCCAACAGTAACAATGGAGTGCTTAGGAACATCAAATAGGCAAACATTGTAGGGTAGAAGAACTTTATTAATGATGTCATGTTTATTCTTGGTAACCAGAAGTTCCTTCAGAGGGGTGCTTACTAGCCATAAATTGTTTACAACAGCAACTCTTGTTTCAGAGAAATCATCATACTTAATCATGGTAACTTTGCATTTTTCTTTCACATTTGCAGTAGTCAAACCACAAAGAGCTTCAGTAGCATCCTTCAGGAAAGGTTTACCAGGACACAACCAATGAATGTCCTTGGTGCGTTGGCACATGCCTAAATTAGGTACAAGATATTCTTGTGGTTCATTATAGTGATAAGCTAAATACTCAGGAATGCATTTACAGACATTATGGACACAAATAATGAGCCTAGGGTCGTAAATAATGCCCCAACAGCAAATCCTAGAAATCTTTTAGGTCTAATGTGTTCTTGCGGCATGGAGTGGATCGTAACCTTTTCCACGTAGCTTAAAATATTCTGTACATTAGCAGTGGCAAAGTCAATATGTGCTTTTTTAATTTAATATTTATAAATTTATACAAAGCATATCAAGAATACCTCTTGAAACAGAAACTGAGATGGGTAAGGCAACACAACAACAAATGACTTGTAAAGTCCCAAAAATATACCATGCATAAAAAATTAAATACTCAGCCCACTCCAGCCCCCAAAACAGGGAGGATACTATAAGAAGAAAACAAGTAGCATCCAGTAAATCTGAAAGGAAATAGAAGGTGTACTTAACAGTCGATACCTACTATGCTCAGACAGAGGCAAAGGAGGGAGCATCCACAATCTCCAGGTGATGGATATTGATAAAGTCCAGCAATTGGGGAGGTTCATAAAAAAATTAAGGAATCAGATTGATATTTAATCAGACACTTACAAGGGAACTTATCAATGTGCACTTTTAACCACTGTTGTGTATTAGGTGTGTATGGATCAGAAATACTGAAGTGTTGAAGATGTTGTGGATACAGTGACACAAAGGGGGATGTTTACTAAAGTGCGGTAAACGTGACTAACGCGCGTTATACGACGTTAACGATTGTAAGTGCCGTATAACGCGTGTACCGATGCGCTAACGACCGTTAACGTCATACTACGCGCGTTAACCGTAGTTAACGATCGTAAAGCTCCGCAGCGCGTTAAAACAGCGCAGAAGGTGGATAGTGGGCGGAGAGAAGGGGTCAATGGGTGGAGAGTGGGCGGGGAGAGGCTCCACTCATACTAACGCGCTGAATTTCAGAGCTCAATTCCAACGCGAATAAAAACCTGTCGTTAAAGGCATTTAAAGGGAAGAGAAACCATTTCCGTCAGCAATGTACAGAAAAACCGGGGAAACCCACAAAACGTGAGCAGTGTGATACATGTGCACAGAACAAAATTTCACATAAAACGTTAAAAATGACCACAAGAAACATTTTAAAAAGCATAATTCAGCTGGGCAACAGTGATAGCAATGGGAAACAAGGAACAACACTCCCTGGAAAGCACCAAAATAAAAATAAATGATGTGTGGAAGGGTCTACGCTCCGCAGACCCTTTCAAAGAGTATTACATTGTAATGGAGCTGTCCTGGGCGTGTGGTGTAATGTTTCCCAATGATATCATTGTTGCCCAGCTTGGTTATGGGTGTGTGCCCCTTTTCTGAGATCCTTTCTGAGGTTTATGTGCACCTTTGTCTGCATACAAGGTAAATGAGGCCACAGTAAACCTGTTGCAGAGCAGGGTTTCTGACTCGTCAGGCCGATTTAACTAACTCCAGGGACTGCATTGTCTCTGTGGCCACAATGTGGTGCAACAGACACAGCCAGTGCCTGTAAAACCAGAGTGTCACAGGTTCAAATCCCAGCCTGGGCTCCTGCCAACCCAGTCCCCATAGTTTTACCCACCACTAAACAGTGATAGTAAAGACACTCCTTTATTGCAGAGAACATACGCATGGCCTATATTTTACCACACCAAACACAGACACCAGAAACAGGCACATTGCCTAAAGCAGAGTCCCGCAAATGCAGTCCTGGAGGGCCCCACACCATTCCGGTTTCATGCTGCCTCTAATAAAGATGCCTGTGCTGCATAGCTATGCACCACCCCCATGGTATGCAGATGTAGCTCATGCATATTTATGAGGGACAGCATGAAAACCCGAACAGTGTTTGGAACACCAGGACTGGAGTTGGGGAACTCTGCCATAAAGCAGCAGCCAACAGGGACATACACCCACCCACAGGCCCCATTGGCCAATGCCACCTGGAGAGGCAAGACATTGGGCCCTGACTGTATCTCCCAACACTAGCAGTTGCATACCTTAGCAATGCCACCCTACACCTGGGTATATGGTACACAGCTATCAAACATTTCCTATGATAACTGTCAGATATCAATTCCTATGTTAAGCACATTTTGCTCATTGAGCTCCACCATAACAATCATTCTGATGTCTGCGGTGTGTGCTGCAGGTCTGGTCTCTGACAGTGTTCACCACCCTGGGGAGTGACCCCCCAACAGTCTTGTGTACCATATCCATGCTTGTACTATGCCCAGGACTGGTGTGGTGGGTATGGCTGCTGACCACCTCTATAGTAGCACAATGCTGGCATAGGTGTGGGGGTGGCTGTCTGTCTATCCAGTGTGTGGTGGCTGCAGACACCTTCCACAGCCCACACTGCCAGCAATGTTGCCAGTATTGGGCTGCCAATGTGCATAATGAGGAGCAAGGTACCATGGGTATAGGCTGGACAGGGTGGCCTGGCCAGGGTGCATCTGCACAGGGCATAGGGCAGTGACAGGCACATTGCAGTGCCCGGCCACCACCTACACAGACAAGGTGACCTCAGTATATCCTGCTGAGAGATCACTCTCACCCTGACTGTGCAGTGACCACAGCATGGCTAGGCACTCCCATAGTGCTATCTAGTATTTCTCTCATGTGATAAATATGGGTTTCCTTTTGGGGCCCAGTCACTGATGTATCTGCTTGTTGTGTATGCTGACATCCCAGTTCTGGGTGCAGGCATCTCCACTGGACACTAGTAGACTGTTTGCAGCTGGTAGGTGTTGTGATGGAGTGGCTGATGGCTTGCACCAGGGGAATATCAGATAGTGGTGGGGTGCAGCCTGATGTCTGTCTGCTATTGTGTTATGGCTGTGTACAGAGCTGCATTGACTGCCCTGTGGGGTGTCTGTTCCTCAGCAGGACTAGGGTTAATGTTCCCCTCTACTGCCACCTTTGCAGGGAGGTAGACTGTGGATCTTTTGATGGGAGACCCTGCTTGCCACCCTCAGCCCTGGGGGAGGGGGTGGTGGTGCATGGGGGCTACACCTGACTGAAACAGACAGAGATGTCCAAGGTGGTCCTGCAGAACCTACCTATCTCACACATTAACACTGCTTTGGACCTGCGCCATGGACGGTGCTGTGGACCTGGTGCTGGGCGCCTCACTGCACCCTCAGGGTGAGCACAGTACCTGCACAATGTGACGGTGTGTAGCTACTCTGTGCCAGTACAACACACGGTCAGTACCCCCTACCAGGCCGAGGTGCTGTGGGGGTGCACATGGTCAGTCCCCCCTACCAGGCCGAGGTGCTGTGGGGGTGCATTCCCCATGGTGTGTATCTGTGGACAGCTGATTTGCATGTGCAGTGCATCATGGGTGTGACTGGCACAATTCAACCCTGTGAAACCCCAGCACCTGCTCACAGGCTCTGATAAACCATAGGCCATCACACGTACATCTGCTAGCATAATGCATAGGTGCAAGACACCCTACAGAGTCTGTAAAATAAGATGCCCACACTGGTAAAAACACACGTACCCATGCACGTAAAACCACACGTACCCACGCACGATTGTACGTGCGCAGCTACGCACGTACCAATGCACGCAACCTCGCACGCACCAACGTACGTGGCTAGGCACACTCCGAGGGTGTTTTTCTGACACCAATACTCAGCGTAACGAAAAACATGCCTCCTCTTTCCCTCTGTAATGTACAGGGTGATGCCTGGCACAGCCTTCTGCGTTAGGCACACTGGGGACTCGAACCCATGCTGCCTGTAACAGCAGTCAGTACCGTAACCATTGTGCTACAGCTCTGTTTTAGTGCTTTGTGTCTGTACATCTTCTTACGATTAACGCGCAGTAACGCGACACGGCGCCCGGTAACGCTCGTTAATTTTTCTAACGCGCGGTAGTGGTGACGATGTACTGCCCATGTCCTTATTTGGGGTTTCTTTCACTACCGCGGCTCCTAACGCGAATTGCACTAATGCAGTTTAGTAAACATACCCCAAAGACTTTCGTATCCTGCTGTCAGCAAAATCAGGAAGAGGACCTTTAAGGTTTGGTTATTCATCTGTAAAACAAAACAAACAGGCTATCCTGTTCCCAGGTTAATATCCTTCTCTCCATTGGTAGGTTCTTCTGAGAGAAGCATCCTAGAATGACATGGCCAAAGCTGATTAATGTGGACCCATTTAAGGGAGCCTTCACTCTCAATGCTTTTCTTTATTTGGATTTGATAAGCAACAGTGGAGGCGTTATCCACAATAGGATATAGACCATTCCAGCTAGGTAGAAATTTATTTTCTTTGGACCCATTCTTCCCAAAATTGTTGCCAATCTGGTATTCTTTGGAGATAGTCCTCAGATCATAGCAGGCTTTTCTACCTCTGACAGCACTTTCCAAATTCTTTTGGTCAAAGGCAAAGGAACTTTGCAAGTGTTGTCTTAAGTGGGTAATATATTCATGGGCAGTTGTAGCACATGCTAGGTTTACATCATTGGTACTGTACAGAAGATGGAGGGGCAACACCATGTTCCTACCTGTCATCATTTCAAAAGGAGACATGTCAGTAGATCAAAGATGCGTGGCTTTTATAGCCATCAGGACCAAAGGCAACTTGATGTCCCAATCCTTCCCAGAGGAGGAGACATATTTCTTTAGGATGCTGACAATGGTTTTGTTTGGTCTCTCCACCTGACCGGAAGACTGTGGCTGATAAGCAATGTGAACTTTGACCTTTACTCCTAACAACTTCCACAGGTGCTTGATAACTTGTCCCATGAAATGGGAACCTTAGTCAGATTCTACCCACATGGGTAGACCCCCATCTACTGAAAACATGATTCAACAACAGGGTGGCTGTTGTTTCAGCAGTTCATTTAGGTGCTGGAATGCACTCAACCCACTTGGTGAATAAGTAAGTAATGGTCAGCATGTATTTGTTGCTGCAAGAGGTTTGGATCACTGGGCCGATGCAATCAATTTGGAGGTCAAACTCAGGCATGGCCAGACCTTTGTTTCTCAATGGTGCTCTATGAAAAGGAGCAGCAGGTTGAAATCTGCAACAAGTTAGACAACCTTTGGTATACAATTGGACATCCTGGTACATGTGGGGCCAGTATGCCACTTGTTTCAACATTTCATAGGTGACTCTGTCACCTCTATGACTAGCATAAAGCTCGTCATTGGCGTGTGGCAATATAACTCCTTGAAAGTCCCAGGTACCACCCATTGCATTATACCATGTTTACTCATGCGAGTCAACAGGCCCTTTTGGAGTTGGAACATAAGATATAGAGGATCCTAAGTTCCTCATTATCCTGGCAGCAATGTTCCCTCTAATTTTATGTAGGCTGTGTGCGCATAAAATATCAGCTGTGCAGCTTTTGAAGGAAGGTTAAATTTTTGTGCGCCACATAACGACACTCGGAGTTATATACGTTAAAATTTGACTACACGTCAGAATACAGTATGTACACCACATTGATTGCACTAGAAAATATTGTAGAACTTGTGAAAACCATAAATACACAACAACTTTTCAATTTTAAGAATGTCTGTGTTGTTTTCTATCAGAATCAGAACCATAATTTTTGTGTGCTCTGTTGTAAAGTATGTGCACTCACTCGGCGAGGTGTGTGCGCGCGCACACGCGCACAGCTTAGAGGGAACAGTGCCTGGCAGTCCTCCAGGGTTAATGCAGGTTCCTGGGGGTTCTGGGGAAAGGAGTAGAAGTGTCCGAGGGTAGGATCTTGTTTTTGGGCATGTACTAGGTCGAGATCCACAATCTCACCACACCACTGTACCACCAATGGGGTCGCTAGTTGCTGCCACCTTGACTGCCGCCATGACTGCTGCCTTCTCCAATCTCCAAAGGAAGGCTTCCCCTGAGAAGGAGCCACAAAAGGTACTTTGACTTGCTAGACCTAGTAGCAACCCTTGGTCTAGCAAGTCAAAGGTAGAAAAGGCTGAAACCCCACCCCCTTCTGATGACAGTGAATGACTAACTGGATTTGTTTCTGTTCCACAGGTCACTATCACATGGGTATAGCCAGACAAGACATCCAGGCCGGCTGGAGAGGCCACACCCTCAATACAGAGTG
Source organism: Ichthyophis bannanicus (assembly GCA_033557465.1). NCBI lineage: Eukaryota > Metazoa > Chordata > Amphibia > Gymnophiona > Ichthyophiidae > Ichthyophis > Ichthyophis bannanicus. The sequence continues at coordinate 215,972,553 of CM066037.1, forward strand.
ACCGTTCCCCAGTGGATGGCAGGGTTCCAGCCTTTGACTCCATCAGGAAGCACGAGTACTTTATGGGTAAACTCAAAGCCAAAAGGACAGAGGTATAGTATTCCTGTTAAAATCCAACAGGTGTTTTGCTGTGAGGGCCTAATAGATTCAGCCTCTGAAGTTACCCTGATTAGTTCAGAAGAGATCACAGGTACCTGCCCTACCGGGTCCCTCCTCTTAGTTTTGAACTGTTTACTGGAAGTTGGTGCTTTTGAAAAGCTTTAAATTAATCAGAACAGATCAGAATCTTTGAATGTATTGGGAGACATATAGGAGGAATGGAGGGAAGATTTTCGCTTGTGATGCGTCCTTAAAATATGCAATATGAGAACATGCTTAGAACACTGAACATTTTGTGTGGTAACCCAGTCACATAGCAGGAAAAGTTAAAACTAGTTCTTTCTAGTCCCTGAGATGAAGAAAGAGGAAAGAGTCTGCACTAGCTCAGCTGGTCACATGTTTCTTTCCAGGCCAGGTACTCAAATTACATATCCTGGAATGTTCAGATTAGTATATCAGAGGTCATTAGTACTTATTATTTCCAGCATTTGCTATAATGCCAGGAAACACAAAAATAACAAAAAAAGACCCCCTCCCCAGAATGAATTGCACTAACTATAATATAAAACCAAACAAGGGGAGAGCCTAATAGCTCTTCTTGTACATCATATAAAAAAGGATATATCCCTTATGTTTCAAAACATCAATACATCAGTATTTCACATTTATTATAATGCATAAATAACACAATTATACTACAAAATCACAAAGATCTATTACAAAATTTCAAAGCTAAAAATCAGTATAGAGTTCTTTATACAGATCACCCACCACAGCCCCTATTCAAAAACATGCCCACATTATAACAGCTATCGTAGCAACAAAGTTACAAACAAGCATAACACTATATCAGAAATGTAGCAAATGCAACAAAATGTGGCTACAACAGTGCTAGAGCCTTAATGGAAAAAGCAGTCCTGAGAGCAGAAAGCTCTCACTAATAATGTAACAACATTGAACAGTAATAGTCACAAAGCTGCAATAATCATAAGAACATAAGAACATAAGACATGCCATACTGGGTCAGACCGAGGTCCATCAAGCCCAGTATCCTGTTTCCAACAGTGGCCAATCTAGATCATACGTACCTAGCAATATCCCCAAAAGACACAGGTTCCACAATGCTTGTACTGGGTCAAGCATTGATATCCTGGGTCCCTTTTTAATAGTGGTTTATGGACCTTTCCTCCAGGAACTTGTCCAAACCTTTTTTAAACCCAGCTATACTAACAGCCCTTACTACATCCTCCGGTAACAGATTCCAGAGTTTGATTACACGTTGAGTGAAAAAATATTTTCTCTTATTTGTCTTAAATAGTTTACCCTGTAGCTTCATTACATGTCCCCTAGTCTTTCTATAAAGTTGCATATAAAGTGCACTCTTAAGTGCAATAAGGTCACTTAGCTGTGAGTTGAGACAGTTGTTCAGTTCATAACTTTCTTCACTTCCAATGTCCTGGGTGTTCAAGTAACAAGTAATGTGTTAGCAACACAGCAACACAATAAATATAGATAAAAAGTAAAGCAAAAAGCATGATGTGGAGTGATAAGGCAAAATAATGTAGAATGTGGCAGTTTTTCTCCTAATAAAAGAAGGTGTTGTAGACAAGCAAATTAAGGGAGTTATGGGAGTTACTGAGGTATATGAAGCTATTGCTAGGTAATAGGCTCCCCCTTCTTTGGTATTGTATTATACTCAGTGCAGTTCATTCGAGGAGGGTCTTTTTTGTTATTTTTGGCTATTTTTCGCACCTTGCTGGGTTCATTTTGGGAGTCAGGAAGGACAAAAAGCCTTCTAGGTGGTTTACTGTTGCATCTTCTGTTCCTGATTGCTTGGCAGGGGACAACAAACAAAGGGATCCTTCCTTGGCCCTTGGTTTCCTATTTCTGGTCCCAGAAGTGAGAAGAAAATAAGAACACACCACACAGTTATTCAATAACAATAACAAAGTCCTGCTAAAACTTTAGGAAGGCAATCATGGACCTGCAAACCTGAGCAGTCTCCAGTAACTCCCTTAATCTGCTTGTCCACAGCACTTTCTTTTATTAGGGAAAAACTGCCACTTTCTACATTCTTCTGCCTTTTCATTCTGCATCATGCTTTTTGCTTTACTTTTTTTCTGTACTGTACAGGTGTGGTTAACATTATTGGCACCCTTGTATTTTAGGTATGTGTACAATATATTTATTTATTTTATTTATTTTTCTTATATACCGCGCTATTTGATATCACTGCGGTTTACATGGAACATCAAGGTATTTTATGGTGGGGGATTACACCATAATTACAAATAACAGGGATCTCAACTTGGATAACCATATTAACTATTTGCACATATATTTACAGGGAACATGGGAACTGTATATCATCATAATATTTTAATATTATGTTCAAAGGCATACAGTAAAAAAAAAAAAAAAAATAGATGTATGTGCAACTTAGGGGCATGTTTACTAAACTCCGAAAATGTGCGGGTCCCCGTTAGTGTGCATGTGCCATATAAGGAGTGGGCGGTTCAGGCAGAAAAAGGGGAAAAAAACGACCATAAGTGTTGACGGCGCGGTAATGTGCGGGGCCTACATTAGCGCGTGAGAAGGCTAAGTGTGGCGCTGCTGGGCAAATATAGGAACAGAGCCTTAGCACAACAGTGAAGACATTAACCAACAGTGCAGGGGCCATGGGTTCAATCTCCCATTGTGCACAAGAAAAAAAGGCTGGCTGAGGCATGAATAGTATTGGTTAACAAGTGTTTTAGGAGGCACACCAATAGTGGGAGGGCTTAGGCGTTGCGCTGTAACGTTTGGGTGGCAGTAACTAATTTTGTGCGTCATTATGCGTTTCTCTGGCAGATTTGGGGGTCATCAGGCGATGCGCTGTCAAATTCTGCGGCATTAGGCGGCGCGCTGTTCATCTTGTGCGTTTGGGCCGGCACTAGGCGGTGCACTGTTAGTTGTGGACGGCATAAGGCGTTGCGCAAATGTCCATACACAGGAACAGAGCCGTAGCACAATGGTGAAGACACTAACCAATGGTGCAGGGGCCATGGGTTCAATCCCCCAGTGTGCGCAAACCAAAAAGGCCGGCTGAGGCCTTAATAGTACTGGTCAAGAAGTTGTTTTAGGAGGCATATTATTTTTGTGCGGCTGTAGGCATTGCGCTGTTCCATTTGGCCGGCAGTAATTAAATTTTTGCGGCATGAGGCATTGCGCTGTAAAATGTGGGCGGCAGCAGGCGATGCGCGGTCAAATGTGGGCACCATTAGGCGGCGCGCTGTTCATCTTGTGCGTTTGGGCCAGCACTAGACGGTGCGCTGTTAGTTGTGGACGGCATAAGGCATTGCGCAAATGTCCATACACAGGAACAGAGCCGTAACACAATGGTGAAGACACTAACCTAATGGTGCAGGGGCCACAGGTTCAATCCCCCAGGGTGCGCAAACCAAAAAGGCCAGCTGAGGCCTGAATAGTACTGGTCAAGAAGTTGTTTTAGGAGACATATTATTTTTGTGCGGCTGTAGGCGTTGCGCTGTTCCGTTTGGCCGGCAGTAATTAAATTTTTGCGGCATGAGGCGTTGCGCTGTAAAATGTGGGCAGCAGCAGGCGATGCGCGGTCAAATGTGGGTGCCATTAGGCGGCGCGCTGTTCATCTTGTGCGTTTGGGCCGGCACTAGGCGGTGCGCTGTTAGTTGTGAATGGCATAAGGCGTTGCGCAAATGTCCATATACAGGAACAGAGCCGTAGCACAATGGTGAAGACACTAACCAATGGTACAGGGGCCACGGGTTCAATCCCCCAGTATGCACACGGAAAAAGGCTGGCTGAGGCATGAACCTTAACAGATAAACATGCATTAGGAGGTATAATAATTGATTGCGGTGCACTGTTATTTTGGCCGGCGCACTGTTATTCTGCGCTTCATAAGGCGGCGCGCTGATGTCCATGCAAAAGAACAGAGCCACAGCACAATGGTGACAACACTGACCAATAGGGCAGGGAGCAAGTGTTCAATCCCCCACAGTGTTTGTGCTCACTGAGGCAGTATTTTAGGGGTCATAGAACAAATGGTCAGCATAAGCCTGTGCTGTAATGTTTTCGGGGGCACTGTAATAGTGGCCGGCAGAAGTGCCGCGTTGATGGGCACACACAGGAACAGAGCCATAGCACAACGGTTATGACACTGACCAATGGTGCATGGGCCAGGGGTGCAATCCACCATTGTGCATCGTGGAAATGTTTGGTTGAGGCTTTAAAGTTAATGATTAAAAGTGCTTTCGGGGGTCATAGTAATAATTTTGAGGCATAAGGTGGTGCACGTTTATTTTATGCCGGCAGTAGGTGGTGCGCTGGTAGGTGTTGCCATCATAAGGCGTATGGCAATTAATTTTGGGCATTAGCCGGTGCACTGTTAAAGTATTTAGCAGTCTGTGCGGCAGAAGGCGGTGTGCTGCTAAATGCGGAAGGCCTAAGGTGGTGCGGAGATGTCCAAAGAAAGGAACAGAGCCATAGCACAAGGGTCACGACACTGACCACTGGTGCAGGCATCAAGGTTTTGATCCCCCACAGTGCCCAGTGAACAAGGCTCCCAGAGTAAGTAGTTGAAGAGGCAAACAAATAATGGTCAGCAGAAGGCGTGGTGCCAATGTTTTACGAGGGATCTGAATAGTGTATAGGCGGTGTGCTGTTGTGGAAGTCCAAGGACACAGCCACAGCACAATGGTGAGGACACTGGCCAATGGTGCAGCGATAAGGGTTTGAATCCACGGCTGTGCACAATGAGCAAAGGCTGGGTGATGCATCATCTGTCATAGGTAATATTGCCAGAGGAGGTACATTAACTTATTCCCTACATAATATTATAGAGGCATAAGGCGCTGTGCTGATATCTCAGCAGACAAACACAGCCATAGCAGAATGGTTTACACACTCACCAATGGTGCTGGCAGCATGGGCTCAATCCCCCGCTGTGTCCAAGGAATAAGGCTGGCTGAGCCATCACCTGTCATGAGGAATAGTGATCTAGGAGGCATGTTATATTTTACTGTCATTACTACTGCTATCAAATGCACTATGAAAGCACTGTAATAGCAGGTAATGCATAAGGCGCCCTTCAAGGTACCTCAGAGGTCAGATGTTATAGTGAACTGTCCACCAATGAACCCAACAATGTTGTGTATAGGGTGCCCTATTGGTTGTTGTATGAGGCAGGGCATGGTGCAAACACAGTCAGTGCTGCCATCATTGTGCTTTGCAACGCCTGGAAATCCTAAGTAGGTGAGCAGACATACAAGAGGGAATAGCAGTGTAGCAGAATGGTCAGGGCACTGACTGACCGTGCAGGGCTCATGTCTCCAAATGAGCAGGGACTAAGGTTGGCTTACTTACATCTGTTTTCAGCATTCAATTGTACAGCAATCTGTGCTGCCATCTAAACACAAGCCCACCCCAGTGCCGTAGAGTATTTCACCTTTTAGGGTGCAACACAATGCACATCATAAACAACCACGTCAGCAAAGGAGAGTTCACATGAAACCCAAACAGTGCACAGAGCTGAAAGGAAAGGAAAAGCAGAAGGAAAAGAACCACGGAGATCACAGGTGCTGTAGTAGAAAAATGACATCCAGGCCAGGTGGCAGCTACAGAAATGCACAAACAGATTGGGGCTAGCTGTAGCTATGTACAGAGTGATGGTAATGTACTATGCCATAATGTTAGTGTGCAACAGAGGATGTGAAGATGTGTCCAGCAGATGAGGCTGAAATGGCAGGACAGGTGACATCTCATAATGATAGTTGACCAGCGTTGCTATGCAGAGCACACACACGAGAGGCAACCATGGAGAGATGAAATGCCGGAAGGTGTAGGAGTGCAGGATGGGTTGTAGCAGCATGCACATCAGGGTAGGATGACACAGGAGCTGGCAGACAGAAGATGGACAGAACCATGGCTCACAACTCAGATGAGGGTACAATGTGCTCACAGCACAAACCTGCCAACATATGACCGTCAAACAAATTGAAACCACATCTGCAGGACAAGCATACGCATCCAAGAGAACAGAGAGAAATCACACCTACGACCACTACCACAAATGAAAATGTACCAACTGGTAGGACAGAACACCAATGTCTGCGTCATAGCAAAGGCTGCATTCACAAATAGCCCAGGCCCTCACACCAGGCGCATGCTGGTTGTAGACAGGCAAACCCACAAGAGAAACCATTAGCAAATGCACCTGCTGATCTGCTGTGTACAGATCAGATCGCAGTCTGTATTTGTTAACAGGGACACATGCACAGACACACAATGACACGTTATGCAGTGGGTAGAGCATGCAAAAGATACAGACCACATCACCCCAATCTTGAAAGACCTACACATACTCCTACTCGAAGCAAGGAGTAAATACAAAGCCATCCTACTCACCAACACAGCCATACATCAAGCACCGAACCACCAAATTCACACACTACTGTTTAGAACAGCCCACGGAAGAACTACCAGACGAGCCTCCTCCAACCCCCTCACGGTACGTCAGAAATTAAACAAATGCTCGCATTCAACCTCACATCGAGTCCTTGAAATGTATGCTCCATCTTTATGGAACACTCTACCAAGCTGCCCTTGAAACAACACAGACCAATTATCCTTTACAAAACAGCTGAAAACCCTCCAGTTCCAGGAACACCTCAACCCCTACACCTAACCCAGCATATACGAATCACACAATGTCCACAATCTGACAATGTCCATAGTATGTCCTATGTGCCCTGTGGAAATCGTCAATGTAGCCTCCCTGGTGATGGCCCTGCCCTACACGTAATATTTCCCCCCACCCCCCTGTTAATGTAACGATGCTCTGACCTGGTGAAAAGTGGGTTAAAAATACAGGTAAATAAATGAATACATACATAAAAACCTAACAACAGGAAAGGAAAAAATCACCCAGGGAAGCGCTGGATGCGTGGTAGAGCTGGGCAGCAATCATGGTCAGGACAGGAGAGAAATCCACTAGAAAAAAAGCGGAAAACACACCTGCTGAACCTCAACTCTACCGCACCCCCAGGTGCAGTGCAGTGTAAGCACCATTAAGAAAGAGACCTACCGGTATGTACCAATAATATCTGATGGCTAGGCAGCACAGAGTCAACACCTTGCTGTACACTGATGAGAGCCAAGGGTGTGTGTAGAGGTGATGAACCAGCTGTTAACTAATGGTCCAGTTAGCATAAATGTTAAACAACCCATAAAACATGTCATGAGCCAAACTGCTAACCACTGTTTTAAAACACATGCCCCCAACCACACCCACAAACAACACACTGAGCCAAAGCCACACATAAGATTCCAAAGGGAGGGTCTGTACGGGAACCTGTAATACACAGTGAGGTGCCAAATGGCAGACACATACACAGCTGTCACCGTACACCGATGTGAGCACAGGTGGCCATGGACATTACCAGCAAATCAGTAGACACAACTGTAAATGTGCTCCACGAGTGGAGGTGCAGCCTAGTGTTCTCAAAACTGTCTTGCACACAAGGCAACCAGGCCTCATATCACAAAATCACACCATGTGGCCCTGGGCAAGTCACTGGAGGGACATGGTCAAGGAAACTCTGTAGTCGCAAGGTCACAAGGAGTCATGAGTGATTCAAAGGTACGCAGTGTACTGCATGTTTGTCACCAACATCAAGCAGCAAAAGAGACAAATGTCTGTAAAATAGCCATATTTATTTTGATCACGTCTCACAGATACGGTACACAGTATAATCATAATCTCAAGGTGAGTCCCTCCCTGGTGAAAGATGGGAACACAGTCAGCAATGTAAAAAAACACATGCTACATAAAGGTCACTGCCTGAGCAAAAATGAATGGCACCAGATAAGATGTGCATCAGGTGCATGATATGCACTGGGTAGCAGGGCCACACACCACAGCAGCTGCTGCATGCCCCCAATGTGTGACCCACATATGAGTGCATGTAGACTATAGGCGGTGCAAGATTACAACCCCAAGCACATCACATGTCCCCCCAAACATAGCCCTCATGCAACAGAGGAGGTCCACAAATGAAAGGAACATATGCTGCCACAATGTTGTAATGTGACAAACACATTCATAAAGTCATGTCCCACCTCCCACATAATGGCTGATCCCCACAGCAGAAACGCATCAATGTACACCGAACATCTCATCTAAAGCTGAATGACTATATGCTAACAGGTAGCACGGACACATGAACACAGAGCGAATACCAACCACACAACCTGCTGAAAGGTGCAGACATAACACCATGCAGGAGGTCCCCTTGCATTGATTGTTGGTTAGACAGTCTTTGGCCACATATAGCATGGTCCATGGAATGCAGAAGTGTAGGAGGACAATGGACTCCCACACTAACACACACCAAATATGATGGGCTAATGAGAGTGTCGTCAATGTAGGGGCTAAAACAGGACTGTGCAGACGTGCAATGCAAGGTGTGGCCACACATTCAGAATGTCATGTCTGTACAGGAAACAAACACAAGAACCAGCATGTTAATATGCAAAGGATGGAAAGTCAGCTTACAGTGAACCACACCGAGGCCATAGTTACACATGCTGTGTCTCACAAACATAGGCAGTCAGAAGTACAAGCACCAGCCGGACACAAACATGTTACAGTGATGCCACACATGAATGTAAACACGCTTGCCCCCTCCACACATCAATCAAGGATGGTGGTGGCAATGAACGTGTGGTTGTGGCAAAACCTGTATCATGTCCAGGTGGGGGGCAGGTGGACATAGACAATTGTTCAGCTGCATTTGTTGGCCCATGCCACAAACATGGCTGTATGCTACTGTTGAAACGAACATAAAAGCGTATCCTGGGTGCCATGTCACACACATGGCCCAAACCTATACACGAACCAACTGGGGAAGAATGTCCCAAATACATATAATGTCAGTCCCTGATGCGCACACTGTCCCAAAAGCAAAGTGTCTCTGACATCGAAAAGATCATTTCAAAACACCACATGCAAACATGGCCATGCATAGTAAAGTGTCACATTCCAATATGACCCAGTCCATGAAAGTTCATCTGTGTCCCTGCCATAAGCAGGACTCACAGCCACAGCATGGCACAACCTGTGTGTTGTACAGGTCTGTCATAGGCAAACCAGCAGTCCAAGAGCAAAAATGTCCATCAAAGGCCTGTGTTCCACTCTCAGAAGTCAAACATCCAATGGCAGATCTCTCAAGAAACAATCACATGGTGGACTGTCACACAACAGGTGTTGGATGGCCAGACGAGATGCACTGGAGGAAATGGGTCCGTTATGTCTGCTGCCCTGTGTCAAGAGAGGATAGGTATGGTGCTGTTAGAAACCTTGCAAAAAGAGCACAAATTGGCAAGATTCACACCACACAAAATACAGACTAAAGGGATGCAAAGGCAAACATTAGAGGATATGCACATCAAATACAACATAGATTAGAGCCAACAGTACATGTCAATGCAGACACGGGTGTGACATGGATATAGTTATGTACAATCCCATGTCACACCGGCATCTCACAGCTACACACTATATGCATCTGTTTGTGTTCACAGAGATGCAACATTACATGACCATGAGATGAATAGAAACTCCACAACAGGTACAGCCAGATGTAATCACAAAATAACCAAGGTGCAACCTAACCTATGTGTGCAGCATGTGTACCTCATCAATTCCTCTAGCTACTGCATAGCCACACCAGGTCACAGTGAAGGGAGACAAGGTCAGGCAAACAAGTAGAATCACCATGTAAATGCACTGTTGATGGATCTCCACATTATGCCTATATATGAGATAAATAAATGTTGCAAAACACTTGTCCCTCCAAACACAAGACACAGTTGTGCTCACAACAAATGTGTGGCATGATGAAAAAGTTAACAGCATTACCGTAGAGGTAGCACACCCCACACTGCCCCCCATGTGTCCACACCCATCAAAGCACATGATAATGTATCATGCCTGTAACAATGCAGCACCACATAGTCAACCCATAAACACACACACACACAGTATGCTTACTTCAGCGGGACAGCTCTAATACATGGCCTGTATGTGCACAACTGCTAATTTCTGCACAGAATGGCCGAGTCACATGCATTGATACCCTGTTGATGGCTGATCAAAGTAAGATTGTGGAGGCAGCAAGTGTAGGATCTGCCAAACAAGCGAATCCACACAGACATGTAGCTGTGCTGTAAATATGGCAGAAAAGCTGTTCCAGCAAACATAATGTACACAAACACATGGGTAGATGTGTGGCCACAGCAAGATATGGGTAAGGGAGGCTTACTGAAGATAAGTCAACAACACCAGCTGCCTAATATGACACATAGCAGGTTAAATGTTGTCCCCCTGACCTCATACACATACAATGTATCTGTAGATCCACCTACCCTGGACTCCAGCATCTTGGCTGATGTTCTGTCATGTGCCGATGCGACACTGCAACTGCAGCCTCATGATGTATGTCCTGTGTAGCGGAAAAACAAACAAAACAACCAAAACTTTGTCAGGTTCTAGCTGTGAAACACACACTGCACCTCAGTGTCCCCAGCTGTGAGACACCACAACATGACCTAGCAACTGACTGTTCACCCTCACACTGCACAGATATCGCACATGGGAGAGGCAGCATGTACATGTCTGATGCTTATTGAAGGTCCCCCATATCGCTCATTTGCCTCCACCCCCTCTCTGTTGTTCCACACACTTGTGTAAAGAGGTGGCTGCATCCACCATGTTGGGGACGCATCCCAAGGTCACGCTATTAGTCTATGTCACGCATGTTGACACCAATACCCCCTCGACGTGTGTAGCACCCTGCTAATGTTGTCTTTTATCACAGTGTAAATACCTGTGACACCTGGAAATATGCATCAATACCTCCTGTATACACTGTGTAGATGCATATTATGCAGTGTACATCTTCCACAGCAAATAATAATGACAGTAGTGTGCTGATCATGTGACCAAATACATGGCAAAGTGAGCACCATGTCTGCCAAACAACACCCCTATGTCTGTTTGTCACCTGAACATGATGGTTGCATGTCATCCCATTGTTTAACAGTGAGAATGTTAAACTATGGCTAGCCTATATGTGCAGCTGCTCCAAATCACTTCCATCTAGGTCTGTGTGTGTATGTGGACATAACATCCCTTGCTAGTGTCCCCAAGGTATTTGTGGCTCTGTACTGTGCTACCCTGCCCAACACACAGCATGTACCAGAGCCATGAGGCAGATGTTGAGATACTCTCACATACATATGCCATGCTTAAAATGGCAAACCCCAAACCCTGAAGAATCCCACACATGCAACGCTACAGTTGTCTAATGAAATCCACCCGTTCATGATCTGAGCCATTGCACCTCTGTATGTGTGTACATGTAACATAATGCAACGAATGACTCTTCCCCCAAACAAACTGTAGCAATGATATGGACCCCTGGCTGCACAATGCACATGTCCACATGAATCACCATATCCATGTATGTGCTATGTGATGAGCTATACCTTATTGCACACTGTGGTGTCCCAGCAACACATGTCACATGTAATCAATCCCATCATGGCAATGTAGTCAGGCACATGTGTACGGTGCTATGTCTGACATGTTGCATTGCACATAAACAATATACAGACATAGGCTGCACACAGGAGCAGAACACACACACAAGCACCCACAGATTGTACTACATAAACAGAGAGCCCGCATAAGAGCTCTCCACAAACATGGGCCTCCCTACCACAGTGAACCCCGTACCATATGCCTGACACCGTGCTACACAAACACAGTAAGACCAAATAACTGTGTCTGCCCAGCAGTTGCTATCACAAACAGCCACTAACTGGTACTGTGCTCCCCAAAAGCCCCTAAAGGTCTATGCACACACACCCACACAATACACCAATATGCGCTGTTGTGCCCTGTCCACATTGTCCATCACACACCCATGACTATATGTTATGACAGCTGTTCACCAGAAGGACAATGCAGTGTTGGATATGAATGCTAACTGTTCAAAAACATCACCCTTTATAAACATCACACGCACACAACAGCACATATATGTGGGAAGATGTGCAATACATACCAGTGAATAGTTCTGCAATCAACCTCCGCTTGACCGCTGTGCCCGCCTGCGTGTCACCACTGGCACGTAGAGGGGGGCACGGTGGATCCTCCTCCACATCCTCATTAATCTCTGCAGGAATACCATGCCTGAGAGCAATGTTGTGCAGGATGCAACAGGCTACGATTATCTCTGCAACAGTCATTGGCGCATATTGTAAGGCCCCACCTGTCCTATCCAGACACCTGAAGCGACTTTTCAACACGCCAAAGGTGCGCTCTATGACAGAGCGGCTGGAGGCGTGGGCCTCATTGTACCTCCGCTCTGCACGTGTCCGTGGCTGACGCACAGGGGTCAGCAGCCAGGGGCGACACCCATACCCTGCATCACCTGCAGAAAAAAAGTTTGCATGTCAATGAATGAGCGCATGACAGCATCAATTGACACAGGTATAGACATGAGAACCAAATGCATAACACATCAGGACAGAAATATATGACATCACAAATATCCACCTGACAAAATAACATTTATGGTGATAGAAATGGAACAATGGCCCTTTGTAGTCTGTAAAGATATGCCAAAGAACAACACAATCCCATGTTGTCCTCCACACATCCTCTATGTGTGGCACGTGTGTCTTGCTATGGAGTTAATGTTCTCATCTCCACCACCATCACCACCAATGGTAGACTACACCACCAACACACACGAAACATATGAACAATATATGTTTGCAAAGCACACACCACAATAATGTGTGCTGAGCCAATGTAGGCGCATACAAAGAACATGTCTGACGTGGAGGCCAGCCAGGATCCACACAATATCACCTGCACACCCCGTGTCCCCAAAGGTCTACATATCTACATATAGCAGTCTGACGCAAGATGCTGTTGACTGCTGCCCACCAACCATGTCATTAGAAACCCTGGCCACTGTCCCCATCATGGTTCCATCCTTGTTAAGCTGCGCTCCACAGAATTGAACACTGTCGCCCCCATGACTCTTAAAATATCACAGCTACTGAGTCTGACTACGTTCCTGTGTATGTGCCACCAATACCTCTCTGTTTGCCTACAACTTGGCCCCTTGCCATTGCTGTCACCTCTCCGAAATGCTGAGTCACATCAGGATACTCACATACAATGAGGCCTAGGCACTGCACATCTGCAGTGGCCAAAAGTAATGCTAACCGTAGACGTGTTCCCACCCCTGTAATGGCACAGGCCAAAAGCAGTACCATAACTATGCAAACATGTACTCCCAGTTGCAAAGGTAAGGAACATCCATCATACGTAGCCAAGCCCCCCCCCATGTTGTCTCCCAATCAATGGCTAACAACCCCAGGAGTCAGTGAGTGTGTGGCCCTCACATGCACATGACAAGCGCAAGGTGTATGGATTGTCAATAACATACATCTTACACGACCTAACACAGGTGCAATCCAAACCCATGCATGCCCAGGTGGGTGAGAAGGCCAACAAACAACCCCCCCCCCTGTGGGCAGCTGCACTAGACACACAAGTAGCAATACACACTCAGGACACACATCTGAACAAGTGCATAGTTCCTCTAACACAACCAGCATCTCTAGCTCAGATATGGCTGCAATCCTGATGTGACATGGCTGATCATGTCCCCTGTGAAACCACGTTTATAGTCCTCCAATGATGTAAAATCATAACATGCATCAGTTGTCTGAATGTCAGTTCATGTTTGTAATGCACAGACAGCAAACACCGCACTACATGAGAGATGTTCCGGAAAGACATACATATATGCATTATGATATAATATATGTGCAAACACTCACCCAGCAATATACAGTCGCCATACTGTCCCTCCTCAAATTCACGAAATAGTGCTGAGCGATGCAGGATATAGGGGTCATGGGTGGACCCTGGAAACCTTGGGACCACATTCAGAATATGCAGATTAGCATCACATACAACCTGAACATTCAGGGAATGGTAGTGTTTGCGGTTTCGGAACACCACCTCCCTGTCTCTGGGTGGGACCAGGGCAACATGTGTGCAATCAATAGCTCCCATCACGTGTGGTATCCCGGCTAATGCCTCAAAGGCCTGGTTCAGGGTCACCCACTGTTGCCTACTGTGGGGAAGGCCTATGTAATTCCCCACCCGGCTGACCATGGCACGCAGTACTTGGTGGAGACAGCGTGAGAAGGTGGGGCGGCTCATGCCACCCACTGCGGTCACAGATGACTGGAAACAGCCAGAGGCAAAGAAATGTAATGCAGCAAGGAGCTTGACTAAACCTGGTATGGCATGGGACCGGTCAGTCAGGGGCTCGAGGTCAGGTCTCAGATCCTCATAGAGCCCCCTAATAGCCCTTGTGCTCAGTCGGTAAAGGGAGATTACCTGGTCCTTACGCATGCCCTGGAGCTGGGCCCTGGGCCTGTAGAGGCGAGGCTGCCGAGCCTGCACCTCAGCACGCCGTCTGCGCCGTCCACGCACAGCACCTCTCTGGACTGCCTCCACAGCTGCAGGTCTGAGTTGCTGCGGGTCTACACCCATGCCCTGTGCCGCAGCCCCATGGACAGCATCTCCCCTGTCCAGCAACCGCAGCATCCGCCCACGTCGCCGGGCACATGCAACAACAAATATCTCCGCCATAAACACTCCCGTGTGGCTACACAAGCACAGACACACACACACACACACACACACACACACACACACTTCCCTAAACACTGGACACCTTACAAACCACAACAAACAACAGAGACAACAGATAGCAGACAACAAACAACTCCCACAATATAATTTCCAAAAGCTCCTCTCACTGTCTACAAACAAACACACGCCGCGCCTAACAAAACACCCTCAATGTTGCCCAATCCACAGCAGCATGTTATACAGGTTAATTGTATTGCTGTGCTACGCGCATGCCCTATTGTGCGATAACGCCGCTTGTGTGCGGCGCACATCGGCATTCATTTGCGCATGTGCAAAACGTTACACATGGGCGTCTGTGCGTGGCGCGCATGTGCAACTGTTAACGCGTGTGCGTGTGTATGTGTGTGACGCGCATGTGCCAATTGAGGCGCATGAGCATTTGTCTGTGCGCGTCGCCCATGTGCTTCTGCTTACGCATGGGCATATGCGTTGCGTGCACGTCATGATGCACACACAAACACACATGCGCTAAGAGTTGCACATGCGTGTCGCCCACACACACATAGCCAAACGCACGCCCATGCGCAATGGCATATAGGCGCCGCGCTCAAGCAGCGCCGTCACATAATGGCGCATACGCAATGTAAGCGCCGTCAAAAATACTATAAAAAACCCTAAACGTCAGGTAAACGTTGAGGGTTGTTTGAGGAGTGAGAGGTGGGTTTGTGAGAGGTGGTTCAGTGAGAGGTCGGTTGGTGTGTTTTCAGTGGTCATTTGTTTCTTGTAGTCATATCTGTAGTCCTTAGTTTGGTCTGTTGTCTGTGTATTGTGGTGTTTACTGTTGCGTTTCTTGCGTTTTGTCCTTTGTAGTGAGGTCCTAGTTGTTGTGTCTGTCCAGTGCTTGTTGTGGGAGAGGCAGAGGGGGTGGCGTGAAGTGCGGAGTGGTGAGCAGTGAGGTGTGAGGAGGGTGATGGAGAGGCAGAGGTGGAGCCAGAGGGAGAGGGGGAGAGAGAGGGAGATACAGAGTGATAGAGAGAGGGATAGAGAGAGGGATAGAGAGAGGGAGGGAGGGACAGAGATACAGAGGGATAGAGAGAGGGAGGGAGGGAGGGTGAGGGTGGGGGAGGGTGAGGGTGCGGGGCGCATGGGTGAGGTGGTCCCACCAGTGCCACTGGAGGCAGGGCCTGCAGGGCCTGAAGGCCCTGTGGAGGCTGAGGCAGCACCAGGGCCATCAGCACCTACCCACCCTGCTCCCAGCAGGCACACTGGGAAGAGGAAGAGGGTCCCTGTGCCTGAGACCCTGAGGAGGAGGGCAACCAGGTTCTCAGATGCAGAGAACCATAACCTCCTCGCAATGGTGCTTGAGAACTATGAGGTATTGTTTGGCAGGCTCAGCACACGAACACCCACAGCTGGACGTCAGGCGGTGTGGGAGGAGGTCCGGCGAGGAGTTGCCGAGGTAGGGGGCCCCCTGCGGGACATAGAGAGCCTGAAAAAACGCTTCTCAGATATTAAAAGAGGTGTGCGGCAGCACATGTGTGCTGAGGAACACCATGCCAGGGGCACAGGTGGCGGGGGACCCCTACCAGCCATGCTGACACCCCTGGAGCAGCAGCTTGCGGAACGCCTTGGTCCCGTTTACACATATGGGCTCCCTGCAATGCTGGATACAGCACATGCACATGCAGGTATGTATGTCACGCATATCCATCACATCTCATTACCTCACTGATATTACCATTGTGTATACAGCTGACATTTGCAAATGCACACCCATAACTATCTCCAAAGGGCCATAATGTACCTTGGCTGGTGTCAGAGGTGTGTGCAGTACCCCATCATACCCTACTGTATAAAACACACACACACAGTGCCACCACTGGCTCTGTAACCTTGGGGGTCCTAGGTGGGGTGCGCCTTGAGTTTGGGGTTGTATCTGTGAAGGTGGAATGATAAGTCACACAGGGGAATATTATGGACATAATGATTTAGGTCTCCCAGCTCATGGTGTACTGGAACAGGCGTGAAAGAATCTATATTAGCCAAAGTAGGGGCAAAGGGGAGCAGCCTCCGCAAATGCTGGATACAGAAATGTCCTTCAACACGGTATTTCACATTATGTCATGTGGCCTCTTTTGGACAAATCATTTTACACATTGAGAAAAACTAATGTTCCTGTACTGTGAACCATTTATGCTACAGCTTCTTTTTCTATCTTCATAAGCTCTGCAGGCAGGTACCTACACAGCATACATATTAGGATAGAGGATGAACAGTCAGGCCTTGACTTACCAATCTCTGACAATCAGACTGGTTCCGCAGTCCTTTGGTTGACTCAATACAATCATTGGCTAAGGGGAAGCCAAGGGTATATCTACCTCAGGACTCTTCCCTGATTGCACTAAACTCTGGTTAAGAAGTGCTCCCTCATCTATGAGATATGTGAACTCCTGAAGGAGTAACTATGCCTGCTGTACAGCTGGACTGTGTGACGGTTTCACCCCTTCCTTGGGAAAGTGATTGTTGCCAGACGTTACATCAGGGAAATAGATGATGTCGTTTCTGTATGAACATCCATGAAATGCACTGGTCATACCCCTCTCCCACCTGTCTCTGTAAGCAAGTGGTGGGTGACACAGGTCAGTTGTATGAGGAGTGTCCCTAAAGCGTGCCTCAAACGTAACACCCTCTAATCACTCCCGAATAATATCCTTCCAATATAGATCAGGTGTGTTCCTTACACTAGCCTGCTTGCCAAATCTTCCAGCTGTCCTGTGCGAATAGCTGGGTTTGTGTAAACGCAATCCAGCCTGTTGCCGACTGCCCTCATAATGCCTGAGTCTGTGCTGGTTGTAAAATAAGCAGTCACTCTTCCTGTCTGCCCTTAAAACCTATCACGTAAATTGGGGACACCATGTACCCTGTATTGGGGATTGTCTGTGTATTTGTGGCCACTCTGCTTTCCTTTCCACAGGTCAGCTGTCCCCTCCAGAGGCCTAGGCGTCATCCCTGGGTCTGTCAGTGCCTCACACATCTCTTGTTCTCAGATGGTTATGTCAGGCCCTGCATATCCCTGCTACCCGCTTCTTGGTTGTGAATCCCCTACCCTAGGAATGCCGCTGGCCAGTGTTTCTCCATCTAAGTCAAGTGTTTCTGCAACAAAGGCAAGGTCCTGCCTTTCACGTTGCTTCCCTCCCCCTAACGTTGCTCCGTCTCCTCTCTCCCTCTCTCTCTGTCTCACCCTCTCTCTGTTTAACAAGCTGCCTCTGCATTGGGCAGGCAGCCTCCTGCTGTGGGCTGTTCAATCAGTGGCCCAGCTGTCCCCCTCTCCCTAGGTGAGCTGTGTTATCTGATTAGCCATGTGTTTCCTGTTCTGACCACAGAAATGTCTGCATCTACCTGCAGTACCAATACCTACCACTGGTCCTCCATCTGTTTACATGGTGTATGTGGGTGCGACCACGTCACCCCCCCCCCCAAAGGTTACAACAAGCCAAAAACAAAAGGTGCAATACACAGAGGGACAGATAAATAGCTGTGTGTAACACATATGTCACGTACCCAACATAGGCTGAGTGTTGCTGTGAGCCGCATGGGCAATGAGCGGCCCTTGAAGGTGCTCCCCCTCCCTCAACATATCGGAAAACCTACACCTTTCCCACACATCTCAAGCAGCGCCTGAAAGGGTAGGTTCCCCAACACTATGCACCAGTTGGGGACTGCAGATATGGCATGTGTAGAGGTAATGCACATCCCCAAACGCGTTAAATCTGTAACTGTGCTATCACCCTCCTCAACCTCACATGCACACCTGTACATGGTCAATCAAATGTGGACATATGTGACTGCTGTGGAGGACAGGGAGAGTACAGTGTATGACTGTAGGTGCGTCATGGGTAGCATTGTAGCTACACCTGGCATCACAGCAGGCACCAAGTGCAGCATGGCGTGTGTAGAGATTCCCTGTCACATGTTTTAGACAATCCATTGCCCAGGTGTGTTCATACACATATGTCCAAGGCCTAAGGGCAGATGTGTCAACCACTCCCTGACCCTGTGGATGCAGCAATACATGACGTGTGTTGGGACGATGACATATGTCCTGAGTGAGATATGTTGGGGACCCTCACAGCTGCAGACATCTTTGTAGTGGCCTGTTTCCCTGTGGTCTCCTGTCATGTTTCTGGGACACATACAACATGTGTCACACATCCCATCATTTGCCAAACCAGTCCCAGACATGTTATGGTATAGCAGCCCCTAACCTACACCCCCAACACTGGCTCGCCTCACCGCAACTGTCATTTATCATTGGCCTGTGAGAGATTCAGGTGTATCTGACATACTATACACACAGTGCTGCATGTGCCTGTCAATGGGCACAGGATCATTTACAGTTGTAGCTCCCAACATTGTAGGTCATTGGCAAACACATGTAGCAGTGTGCTGACAGTATGTCCCATGGAAATATGCCCTACGCAATGGCATGCACACTCAAACAGGGACTATCAAATACGGTGTACCTGTTGGTGATGTGCAGCCCTGTGTGCACATACATTGGCCAGATGGGGTGAGAGATGGACTGGGGGATGACTGCACATGTGAGCAGATAGTGACACATGGAGGACACACGAGGTGTGCAGGGATGAAACACAGACCAGTTCCCCGGACACAGGTACATGGTTTGGGGAGATAGGTATGTGAGTATTTAGGGGGCTCTGTATGTAGCACACATGCAGGGTCCCCACAACATCACATATGTGTTGCCTGGATCAAACACGTATACGTAGCTGTGTAGCCTAAACATATGTTTTTTCTCTGTGTTTGCACACAATACAGGTGACTACAGCACACTGCCCCCACATGAGCAGGAGGAGGAGGAGGAGGAGGTGTTGGAGGCAGCTGATATTGAGGGCCCGGAAACTGACGGGGATGCGGAGCTGCTGCCTCAGGGGGTGAGCCCTTGTACCCGGGAGGGGCACATGGAGCCTCCACCAAGCCACACCCCACCAATGTTGTGTGCAGGAACAGCTGCAGGACCACCACCAGGGCAACAGGATGTAGGGGAGGATGTTCTGATCACAGAGTTGCGAGCCCATGCTACCTCCTCACAACGAGACACAGAAGGTGGGTGAGAAACACTGTTTCCCCCAATGATTAGTATGCTGTGTGCACATTAGGTATCAGCTGTGCAGCCTATGGCAGGAATGTCAATGTGAAAAACCCCACAGAGAGGCCCTCGGGGTTACACAAGCTAGCATTGTGAGACACGTCAGCGTACAGTATGTGCAACACATTGTTTGCAGTGCAAACAATGTGTAAGCCAGACATGCACAACAACCTATATAGCATGACCCATAATTGTTGAGGTTGCTCAGAATCACTAACCTACTGTTTTTTCGCAGGGCATACATTACCTATGTTTGCTGTGCAATGTGGTTGGCCACACTCATGTGCACAGCTGAGAGGAACGTGTGGTAGGTAGTGCCCGTCACAGCCACAACACACACACCACTGGTCCATCTCAGGGGTGTGTCTGTGGTGTATGTGACAACATACCCTTGCAGCTGTGACATGTGTGTCTCCGTTAGACAGTACACATTTGCGTAAAGGAATGCTTGGACGTATGTTGCCTAATGTCAATGTAACACACACCCTGACAGCCTAGGGGGTGTCCGCACTTACAGATGCAGACATACTCGTCATGATGTGTATGGCGCATAGTTTTGTGACGACAAACCATATAAATAACATAGAACATAACAACGTAGGCCTCATGGCAGTACCACAGCCATGTGCCATTGATTAGTTGTGTCAACTGTCCCCTAGGGCAGGGGGAATCAGAGATGACATACACAGGCCTAACCTCCGTATGCTATGCAACGTCCTAAAGCCCACATCCCTCACACTCTGCATCAACAGGTATCCAACAAGCATCATATATGACATTATCGTTCACAATGCCTTTATACACACATATATCACTATTTCCACACAGGACAGGGTGTGATGTAAGGTACACGTGGTTTGGGATGTACAGGTCCGTGAGGCAACGTCTCTGTCCACAACTAGGGTTGGTTGTGTGACATACCGACCATGCGCTCACGATGTCCCGCACATGTATATTGTTGTGGCTCACCCGTCCGAGGCGGGTGGCCATTAGGGGCGCCATGGCATATTACGTGTCCTTGCTTCTGCGTAGTGGGCGAGGGCCGTAGGTAATGTAGTTGTGGGGGACAGTAATAGCAGTCCAAACGGTATGGGCTAACACACGTAACATGTGTCAAAACTATTTTATGGCTTGGCGTCATCAATGTCGCAGGATGCCTTGTTAAAGGTATCCGTAACCCCAAACAGACAAAGGACATGTCCTACAAAAAACATTTACAAAATAAACAGACAAAACGCTTTATCAGAACAGGTTTGTTCACTCTTTAGACTTTGCAATTCAATTCCTTGCACTAACACTAAGCACTTACAACTCACTGTTTCATGCTCAGTCCAGCAGTTTTCTCCAGTTGCTGTCAGCTGCTACAAATAAGCTTCTGATCGCAGGCTGCTTCGTAGCCAGGGAAGTAAACAGCAGTGTCATGCATCTCTAGCATTTGAGAAATGGCTGTTTTGACACTTGAGGTCTTGCTCCCTTTCACCTGCCTTTCTCAATGGCATTTACATGGCAGAAACCCGCTTATATGTTGCTTAACAGCAATCTAGACAGCTTGTAAACATTGCTCATGGCTAAAGCGCATTCCATGGATTAATCTGAAGACACTGAATAATCGGGGCCCAATTCACATGCTATTTCCTCCTCTGTGCTATAAGACTCAGGGGCTGGGACACATTCAGGGATCCCCAGCTTCACCTTCTATGAGAGCTTAGAAAGCTCCTCCCACTGGAGATTACCTCCTCCATTTGGAACTGTGTCACAGACACTTGCCCGTCTTCCCCTTACGGAATCATACTGAGGTAATGTGTGTGTTACCTTGTTTGCCGACCTCATCCCTTTATCAGGCTTCCTGAGTTGTTTTGGCCCTTCCTCTCAGTTAGTACTGGTGGTCTGCGAGTCACAACTGTAGTTGTTGATCTCTCCCCAGTTCCTTTATCTCCTCTTGCCCTTGCACATGGCTGCGAGGTTGGTGTTAGTCCTATCCAAATCCACAGATGTCTCAGCCCTGCAGTGCTGTTTCCACTACTGGATTCCTTGGATTCCCTGTCTCCACGGGCTCTTTTGCCATTCCCCTCTGCCCTCCCTTGTCTCTTATCTTGCATCCCCCTTGGCTACCCTCACATTCAGAAGGACGCAGTTTCAATGCCTGGCATTGTGCTTCCCTCTCGGGGCCCACCTTCTCTCTCCCTACAAATGCCCTGGAGACTGGGTGAGGCTGTAGGCTAGCATTGCAAGGGTGGGTCTGTGATTTAGGTCCACTTTGTGATCTATGCTTAGGTGAGGCCACCCCCCATTTATGGGTAAAACCTTTGTTTCCCTCCCCTCCCAGGGCTGTGCTTCACCGGCATCAATACAATATGTGACAATGAGGTGTACGTTTGCTTGGTTTGCTGATATCCGAACATAGAACACCGTTTGTCAATATGGACCGTGATGTGTCTTAAAACTATGAACACCTCACTGCTGACACCCCTGCTGCCCAGCACAGACAGGGATGCACTCCCCCCCCCCCCCATGTCTGTGACTGCCCACTCTTCCCTAAGGCTTGCCACCAGCAGTTGCATGCGTAGCATCACCCTGCCTATGGCATTCTGCAGTCTGTCTCCCTGTGCTGCACCATCCTGTCATCAACATGCACATTGTGAGCCCTCAACATGGTTCCAAAGGTGTAAATGCACTGTTATCTGACCCCCTGGAGTACCCCCCTGGGGGGATGTGAACCCCTTTGCTGTCAGACACATGTGGCATTTGTGGACCAGCCCAGGTGAGGGTTTGCAATCTGCTGTTCAAACACCATCCCTCATAGTCAATAGCGCTGCACTGGTCACCTGGCCATGCTGTGTGTATCCCCCAAACTCTGCTCCAACATGGTCTGCCTGTTCACATTCAAACTCTCATAATCAATGCGTATCCCCAGGTGTCGTTGCTGTCAAGCGCACACCCTCCAGCCCCTCACACAGTGTACATGTTGTTGCTATGTGTCTCAGGGCCTATTGCTACATCTGTAGGAAGTTGTTGTTATTGCGCAGATCGTGTATCCCTGTGTGTGCCCCTCACAGCACGTACATTGGGCATGCCCTGTGTGTTGTCAGAAACCCCACCTTTTCAGAATGTATGTTCATAAAAATATGCCTTTGAATGCTACAGTTTGTACCATGACAGGGAACATCATGTGTCATATGTGTCACCTTGTAATGTTTGACCGTTGGACCCTGGAGAGGTATTTCACACACCACCATTTCTTCCCCACACAGTCATTCGTCAGGAGTTGGCAGCTCTGAGGCAATCAGTTGACCAAAACACACAGGAGACTATTAATCTACGACTGGAAAGACGGGACAACAGTGCCAGGATGTGTGTGGCCCTGGAGGGCATACTCGCTGTGCTGCAGCGGATGGCACCACCTCCGCCACCACCACCACCACCACCACAGGCACCAGAAGAGGGGGTGGTGCCAGCAGAAGGGGGACCTGTAATGCAGCGTGGCAGACGTGGTAGGCCACGCCGCCGCCCATAAGGTTACAAATAACGTATTACCATAGCACACATAACATGTATCAGTGCAGTGTGTGTCCCTCTTAGACCCTATGTTGTGTACACATGGATGTTCTGACCATGGCCAGATGAGCTGAGACCAGGCCCGTTGCTGCCGGATTGTGCAGACTGTCAGGTATTACTGCACAGATGGCATCACCTGGCATTCCACACATGCACACGTTGTGTTCACTGCCCCTTGGCTGCAGCAGACAGGTTTAGACATGGGCCCAATTGCACCTGTCTGACTGCTACACGGTTACAGCAACAATATCCAGATCAGTCACCATTTCCATCCCCTTCAACCGCGCACATTGGGGGCAGATCTGTGCCCATTGGCCCTATCCCTAGCAGTGGTGACATGCCTGTTCCGCCACACAATTTATTTATTTATTTATTTAGCAATCACTTATATACCGCTACTTCCAGCGATCAGAAGCGGTTTGATTATATCATTGGGAGTTGTCATAAATCAAGACGAAAAGTTGGGGCATAGATAAAAAGTATAGAGGTAATACACAGCACACATAGTGGGGTCTGAATATAGACCTAAACGTACAAACATAAATTAACGCCAATTTACATTTTTACATACAGCCATTCACTTCCTCTTTTATCCTCCTGAATTTACATCTGATTGTAGTGAGAATTGAACAGATGCGTTTTCAATTTCTTCCTGAAGTCAGTTATGTCTTTACATGTGTCACAGACACACATGGGTGCCATGCGTATGTACAATGCTGCTCTCCACTAGCAACTTATGTTATCACAGACCCATCCCTGTGACATTCAAGGGGATTTTGGAAACATACAGCCATGCAGCATCACCTGTGCCTACCCTTGTTCCATGGCCATGCACACATGTGTCTCACAGAGGTCCACATGTGGGGCTGGTACCCGTATGGTACCCATGTGTACGTTACTAGCCTAGCCAGGTACATTGACATATCCCATGCTTGCATACATGGGGTGTGTGTAAGGTAGACACGTGACCATTGCGTCAAAGTCATTAACAGAACGTTTATTTTAACAAAACATCTGCAATGGGCAACATGCCCAACATCCCATGGCACATATGTGGGGGGGGGACACAGCACAGCACAGGGCACATGGGGGCATCACAGGTGCCATCGCTAGGACCTGTGACACTCTTCGGCAGGTGGCCATAGGGATGCCAGCTGCACCACATCTGTGGCCACCTGCCGAACAGCCCCAGCCAGACACTGCAGCGCGTGTAGCACAACATGGATGTCACGTTGTGCGGCATCCAGGGCCACAAACACATCATGCATGCCCATGACAGCACACAGACACACAGTGGTTGCGGTCTGTGTGCTGGCATCTGCATGTGGTGTGACAGTGGCCCTGGATGCCGCACAATCTGCCTGACGCCCATGCTGTGCTGATGCCTGCAGTGTCTGACTGCTGCCCCCTTGGCCCTGTGCTGGGCTGTGTTCCCCACCACCCCCCTCCCACCCTTGACCCCTCCCTGCATGCTCTCCCTCCACCCTCCCTGCCCATACAATGACACCCCGTCCCCCCTCTCTCCCACCACCCCCACCCCCGGTACCCCTCTCCCCTGCACCCCCCATTGTCCCATTCTCGTCCTCCCCCTGGTTAGGGGTATGGGGGGGGGACATCCACGTCCTCCTCCCCCACGTCTGTGTCGCTGATGATGACCACCTCCATCTGCTCCTCCTCTGTGTGCTGCTGCTCTGCCTCCACATCCTCCTCCAGATGTTGCTCAAGCTCCCTTGGGCGGCGGGTGGTGGGCCTCCGCAGACAGTAGGCAGAGGGGTGTGGGGCCTGGTCGCTGGCATCACTGTCTGTGAAGGATAACAGACATCAGGGCACGTCCATGTGTGGCACATGAAATATGTACACATACAGGCAAAACACAGGCTGGTGGTCCAATGGTCCACCTGAAGCTGTGGTTTAGCCCTGCCAATACTCACCATCTTGGTGGGGCTCTTGCTGCCTGCTGTAGCGTGCCAGGAACTCGGGGTGGAAGTGTCTGAGCTCCTGCGCCTTCTTCCTCAGATCCTCCACCTGTGGATATGCAAACATTGTCCTGTGTCACGACCTAGCAACTGTCACTGGGGCTTTGTAAAACCAGATAATGCCTTGTGTGGGCCGCATCTTGCTGCTCCCCCACCCCTGCTGTTTGTGGCATATACAGCATTGTAACGCACCTCCAGCAGTCAATCCCTTGGAAATGTGGGAATAGGTTTGCACATATGTGTCACAGCAGAATCAACGGATCCTAGCTGGCATACACATGCATTGTCACATAGGGCATCAGACAGGAGTATCACAGGGTCACTGCATGCTGCCCCCCCCCACCACCACCAGCCCACAACACAACGGTTGAATGGTGGGAGCGACAGGGACAGACAGAGGGGGGAGGAAGAGGGGGACAGAAGGGGCGTGACAGAGACACAGAGGATGAGGGGGGGTGACACATCACCTAGGGGACATGGTGTTCTTTTCCAGACACATCCCTGCTGTGCAATGACAGCAGCTGTCCAAGGTGTGTGTGTCTGTTGTCCTGTGAAACAGGTGTGACATAGTCACCACTGGTGGGGACCCCCTCAGCACCATTGGCAGTGTATGCACCCCATAGTGGGTGTCCCCTGTGGGCCAGCTCACCTACACAGTAGGGATCTGTGTCATCCCCTATGGGGTGTGGATCCGGGAAGGGTATGCATGTAATTGGAGTTCCACAGCATCCTCAACACACATCGCATCCCAATGTGGGTCTCCAGCTGAGCGGTAGTGGCCCGTGATGGGCCTCTCACGACACCATGCAGCTGCTCGGCAGATGCCATTCACACAGACAGCATAGCATGGGGCCCGTGAGGCTTCCATGTGCCCCACCTGCTGGTGCATTTATTGGTCCGAGAGGCGGGCTACCTGCACTGCCCATGTTCACATTTCCACAATGCAAGGATAGCAATGCTGCAGCTGATGTGTTGTTGTCCGTCTACAACCCTGTCTTGCTCGTATGACCTGAGGCAATTTGGTGAGGATCTGGACCAACTACCATGATATCTCTGAGACAACATACATCTTGCCATGCACCTGGTGTGTGGGAGGGGGAGCAAACTAAACCTCTGCCAAGGGCTCCATCCAGATGGGCCGTACATCCAGGTGTGGTTATACACATGTCCCCCTGGCAGCCAGATAGGCAGGTCCCACAGACATGCACCCTGTGCATACTGTGGGTGCTGTGTCTGGTCCGAGGGTGTGAGCTGTGTGGTGACATGGCACCCCCCTGATAGCGGATACACTGTTGACGTACGGGCTGATGTGTGGCTGTGCACATGGTTGTAGCCATCCTTGTGATCTGTGGAGGGGGTTTACTGAGGCCTGTGGGGGTATGGAGCTACATATGGTCTGTGGGGACATATGTACATCTCTCAGAGGGATAGGCCTGGCCAGGCCTGTGCACTCGCGGATGTGTCTGTGCCCTCCTGTAGTTTCAGTTATGCGTAGATAGGATCTGTGATGCACACAACCCAGGTCTGGAGGTGGCCCCACTTGTACCCCTCCTGATCTGGTTTGCACATTTCCCATGGAGCGTGCTGGGTTCGGTTACTGGAAACTGTTCCTCCGTTGTGTTGTGGGGGGTGGAGGTGTTGGGGGGGTTAGCCTGGCCCACCTCCTCTGATGGGCCGAGTCCATTCTCCCGATGGTCTGTCCCACCACACATGCATGTGCTGACATGGACCTCATGAGATGGTCCACATATGTTTCCGTGTTTGGCCAGGGGGTGGGGATGTACCTCACCAGGTAGCTTGAGGTCCTGTGGGTGCTGTCGCTGCTGGACCAGCTACAGCTGGGTGTCTCCCAAATGTGGTGCTTTGGGTCACGTTGACAGTTCTATCAGCTTAAGCTGGGGGTGGTTAATGATGGGCATATGCCTGCTAGCATCTGTTCGTGCTGCACAGTGCGCAGTCATTGACGGTCTTCCACTTGACGTATCTTAGTTTATTGACCTCCTGGCCAGGGCGGGCCTGTCAGCATCCACCTTATGGATATTAGCTGCCACCTTGTCCCTGACAGTTAGACAAACGTACAGGGGGTGTTTCACAACGTATTGTGTGACAGGTGGGGCATTTAGGCGGCTGCTAGCCCAACACGTGTCCATGACACAATGGCATTGGTGGGGACTCAGCCAATGTCCCTACACCAGTCCAATGATACCCTGTTAGCATCATTTTCCGTCACACCAAACATGCCTGACAGACGCTACCTATACCTTCCCCTTGACATATGGGAGGGGCGCATCTAGGTCTTATAGATGTTCAGCAAACTCCATCCAATCCAACCCCATGGAAAGGGGATTTGAAGAGTATCCTGGGTGACAGCAGAGATGCATGGCACACACGGGGACCCAGGCATCAATGTTCATACGCCCCTACCAGTGTATTTTACGGCATGTCACCGGAGACATTGTGCTCTCAGTATAACTGACTACAGCACAATGGAGTGCTCAGGGTGAGTTTGAGTTGTGAACGCAGGCAACGTCAAACACAGCATAGTTGTTCTCTCGCTTTTGGCCATGTGGTGGGTTGTTGGGAGGTGTATCCCATCCTGTTCTGAGGTGTATCCTGTACATTTGGATGTCCTGGCAGTGTGTCATCCTCCCTTGGCGTCTCGGGATATTGGTGATGGTCTGCCTCATGTGTCCTGTGCTGTACCTCAGCTGTTACAGCAACTGAGTGGGCCCTGGCCACAGGTCATGGCAGCCCCTGGTGGGACTGATCCTAGGGCGGGAGGAATTTCCTCTTGGGACATGCAGTCACCCCCTTGCAATTTACATTCATATCCTCTGACCTGTCGCATTCACTGGCCACCTCAGAGGATTGGACGTATATTGTCTCTGGGGGATGTGGCTTAGTGCGGTTATGGAACAGAGATGCGTAGTAACAGAGGTAACCTGGTACCAATGGGTCACACACGCTAACCATCTGCACTGATGGTCCATATGCCCATGCTGTGCCCCTAACCTTTGTGGATGGCAATGACACAATGCGTGTGGTCGGGGGTGGTGTCAGGTGCCCTGGTGGGCCAAGGATAGCCGCAGGACCGTGTCTGTTGGCCAGCATCCAGTGTGCTAGTGACACTTGCTCTGTCTGTGTATTTTTAACGGCCACAGTCCATAGCTCAATGCACGGCACAAGGGGTTCAGACGCATTTGTGGACTCCATACCTTGCTGTGGTCACAGAGCCGCTTTTTAGGGCTGGTGATACCAGCAGGGCTGTTTGGACAGAGTGCATTCCTCAGTGCCACCGCCGGGGCATCTTGGTGTTTTAGGGTTTGTGACCCGTTTGTAGCCAGGCCACTGTATGTTGGGTTACATGTGATCGACATAAAGCATTGCCCTGCACAGGGGACATGGCTACCACCACAGCCACGTTGGTGGGGTGTTGGGCGCAGAGCTTGGCTTCTCGGTTCAGCCTACCAGCCCTGGATGCCATCCCACTGGCCAATCATGGTGACATGGCACGTGTGGGCCCTATACATTCAGCACACTAAGCATGTTTGACAGTGACCAGGGAGGTATCGACACTCTTTGCTCTCGTCCTCTGGCACATGGTGAGTCATCCATGCTGGTGGTGTGGTTTGGGCCTATGCATAAATAGTGGGGGGACGTGAGAGGGTCATTCTCAATGTTACCCTGTTATTGTGTTTTGGTGCGGTGCACACTGCAAGTAGTGATTGGGTTTCCAATACAACAGTGTCACCGGTATTGGTGACATCGGCACACGCAGACACAGGGGTGGCTATAACATACAGGGGTATTGCACTTACAGGGACACAGAGATGGCAGTTTGCCATAACCTGATGAACTGGGGAGCAGCATTTGCGGGTAGCATCAGGGCAGACCACAGGAGCTGTGGGATACCCCCATATGCGTTCGTACTGGCTGTTGGGGACTGCACCCATGCCGGCTTTAACAGGGCATCAGGTACCAACATGTGTCAACTCATTCCTGTTTGTTCCTGTTGATTAGCTGTCCCCAATGACACCTACATGCCTAGCTGTGTGTGTGACCATGTGTGCAGTGACACCTATGTGCATTGTGTGTTGCTCCCTGAACGCATAGGTCAGTTTCCCTGAGGCACCCTTCACAGACATGGCAGTGCCATGCCACATTTGGTTGGGCAATGATAATGTCCATGCTAGGCCCTTTAACCCTGTAGGTGTTACTTTCCATACATTTGTGGTCACATTATCTACACATGTCATGCAATCAGACCCCACTGACAACAGGATATACCAGCACACATGGGTGTTTTCCCAAACATGTGAAATTGGGTGGGTTGCCCTATGCACCTTGTCAGGGGACACGTCCATGACACGTGGATCTCTACAAGGCCATTGGTTTCACTGCTTGACCCACTCCAGAGGTTGTGTGTCCTGTATGTGGTAGGGCTACTGATAGGTACGTCAGATCTACCTTGGCAACTGTTGTACACAGCATACTTGTCCTGGTGGACATGCATCTGTCCCATTCAGGCCTATTGGGTGGTGTTATGTTCCTCAGACCTGTGTCCTGGATGGCTATAGGGGGTGTAACTGCACACACTAGGGGCAAGGACCCATTACACAGGTATGGGCTATTACCACCTCTGTTCATGTGTGCGTTATAGGCTGTTTTGTTCAATCTGATTGGGTACATGCAACCTTTAAAGGGCATCTGTGGGATACATCTGCATACAGGGGCAGTATGCCGGGGGCCTGTGGAGATGTGCAACCTGACTCAGCATACATAGCTGTGGACATGTCCCTCTTACAGGGCTGTGTAGCTGGATGTCGAGGCTACTGTGTGTTAGTTGTTGCTGACGCAATCCATATCTGCAGCAAATTTATCATCTCCATACATCTACAGTGTGTGTTTTGGGCTATGTGACACATAGACTGTGGGTGAGATGCAACCAGACCACTATACCCTATGGGACAGATCAGACTGACATACCCTCCGTTACAATCAGCTCTCAGCCACCAGGGTCTTGGGTGTCCTAGGGCACGTCATCAGCAAGATACAGCATTGCACCATGGTCACACCCTGGCCACCATATGCATGTATCAGGTCTGCATGAGATAGGGATGATTTACTCTACAGCATTGTCACACTGCACCATATCACCAGGGTGACTGGGGCACACTCTGATGGTCTCTGCGGACACCTGGGGATTGTGGGATGTATTGGGCAACACTAGCACACCCAAAACAGATTCACAGGGTGACTGAGGGCCCCCTTTGAGGGGCTCTCTGCACTCTTGGGGGTCTGGGGGATGTCTCACAAAACACTAGCACAACCAAACATATCTCCAGAGTGACCAAAACCACGCTTGGATGGGCTCTCTCGATGCCTGGAGGTAGGGGGGATGTTTCAAACTGCATTAGGCCACACAACCATATCTCCAGGGTGACAGAGAAACCACTTGGATGGGCTCTCTGCACTCCTGGAGGTAAGGAGGATGTTTCAAACTACATTAGACAACATACAAAACACAGACAACTCCACTAATTTAACCAAGTGTAGCAATTGAATTGCGTTGCACTTAGACAAGCTAACAATACTGTGGTGACAAGGGAGCACAGACCTCAGACAAAAACCCAAGTAATCAGTAATACTTCAAAACCGGAAATACCGGATATCAGTAAAACCAAGGGCAAAGATATCTAATGCCATCTTATGCCATCTAATGCCATCTTTTGCCATCTTGAAGCTGAAGATTGCTATTTCTACTGATGGGTTCTTTGCTCTTTTTGAGCTTTTTGAGTTCTCTGAGCAGTGGCTATTAAGAGATATATGATATGCTATTTGTTTGCCATTGAAGGTTTAAAGTATTAGTTACTAGTTATTATGTATTATTTAGCAACTGATTGATATATATCTTATCTTATGTCTCTGTTATTATTATAATTGGAGTTTGTAAGAGCTATTGTCCCATCAGTATTGTATTTACTCATAAGCTTTTCAATACTGTTGATGGATGGTGGGGGTAGGTCACAGACCGTTGATGCTATTTTCTCCCCTTGGTTTTACTGATATCCGGTATTTCCGGTTTTGAAGCATTACTGATTACTTGGGGTTTTGTCTGAGGTCTGTGCTCCCTTGTCACCACAGTATTGTTAGCTTGTCTAAGTGCAACGTAATTCAATTGCTACACTTGGTTAAATTAGTGGAGTTGTCTGTGTTTTGTATGTTGTATCATATTTAAACTCTGGTTAGGCCGTGTATATTTGTGTGTCAAACTACATTAGGCCACACAACCATATCTCCAGGGTGACAGAGAAACCACTTGGATGGGCTGGAGGTAAGGAGGATGTTTCAAACATCCTCCTTACCTCCAGGGGTGCAGAGAGCCCATCCAAGTGGTTTCTCTTTGGATGGGCTCTCTGCACCCCTGAAGGTAAGGAGGATGTTTCAAACTACATTAGGCCACACAACCATATCTCCAGGGCGACAGAGAAACCACTTGGATGGGCTCTCTGCACTCCTGGAGGATATGGAGGATGTTTCAAACTACATTAGGCCACACAACCATATCTCCAGGGTGACAGAGAAACCACTTGGATGGGCTCTCTGCACTCCTGGAGGTAAGGAGGATGTTTCAAACTACATTAGGCCACACAACCATATCTCCAGGGTGACAGAGAAACCACTTGGATGGGCTCTCAGCACACCTGGAGGTAAGGAGGATGTTTCAAACTACATTAGGCCACACAACCATATCTCCAGGGCGACAGAGAAACCATTTGGATGGTCTCTCAGCACTCCTGGAGGTAAGGAGGATGTTTCAAACTACATTAGGCCACACAACCATATCTCCAGGGTGACACCTAGCCCACTTGGATGGGCTCTCTGCACTCCTGGAGGTAAGGAGGATGTTTCAAACTACATTAGGCCACACAACCATATCTCCAGGGTGACAGAGAAACCACTTGGATGGGCTCTCTGCACTCCTGGAGGTAAGGAGGATGTTTCAAACTACATTAGGCCACACAACCATATCTCCAGGGTGACAGAGAAACCACTTGGATGGGCTCTCTGCAATCCTGGAGGTAAGGAGGATGTTTCAAACTACATTAGGCCACACAACCATACCTCCAGGGTGACAGAGAAACCACTTGGATGGGCTCTCAGCACTCCTGGAGGTAAGGAGGATGTTTCAAAGTACATTAGGCCACACAACCATATCTCCAGGGCGACAGAGAAACCACTTGGATGGGCTCTCTGGACCCCTGAGGATAGGGGGGATGTATTATCCAACATTGTCAAACAATCCCAGAGCACCTGGGTGGCTGAGGGCCCATGTGCTGAACGTTCCACAACCCCTGATGATTGGCCCTATGTGTTACCCTGCAGATGCAGATACTGGCATCACCACATGATGTTTCAAGACGCTCCTTAGGCAGATGAGGGGCCTAGCTGTGTTACAGTGTGCTGTACTACATCAACACCAGCAGCTGTCATGACGCCAGGGGGGCATCATGCCCTGTGTGGCCACATCCGTCACCACCTGGCTATATGGCCAACCACTCAGATGTGATACACAATGCATATGGTGTGTGGTTCACGTGCTACAGTTTACTTATGTAGACTACTTACACACAACAGCATGCAGATCTGACATCAACCCTGTGTGTGTATATGTTTATTGTGACCTGTGGCCATTCACTTACCTCCCGTGGGTGGTCTGCCTCATGGTTGAAGCGCCTGGTCACCCTCTCCCAGGCCCTCAGGACCTTCCCCATATCTCTTTGCCTGGAGGGCCCTGGGAAAAGCTTGTTCTGCTTCCTGCCGATCAGGGAGGCCAGATGGCACAGCTCACGATGGCTGAAGGCGGGCTTCTGGGTTCGGGACGCCATTTTTTTTTCTGGCCGTGTATACGCGCGAACGAAAACGACGCAACTTCCGCATTTGCGCATAGCGGATCACGCACGTGCGCGGCGCATGGCTGCGCGAATAATCTATGCTCGCCCGTGCGCTCCGCATTCGTGTACGCCAGAAAAGTGCAATTATTACCGGCACGCAGCATTCATACACATTGTTTATGGTTTTACTAGAAATATGTGTACTGTTCTCTGCATACTCACATAGCTAAGAGGTGCCTCTCATGTCCCTATAACAAACGTTTATTATTATGGATTACACTTGTTCACACAGTGTGGTCTTGAACCTCTGGACACATATCCACTGATTCAGGGTGCATTGTCAGATGAGGTGTGCTATGTGTGCCACCTAGCAAGTACTACTCTGACACTGATAGCAATGGGTGCAGACAAACCATCAGCATCAGGTGTCAATCAACCTGGTGATATGGGGTTGTGTGCTAGTGGAATATGTTCGGTGGTGTATCTCCATGTTGGGACAGCAATGATGTGGTGGTTGCCATAGGGGTTTGGGGGAAGCTTCATATATGAGCATTGCACACACAAGGTAAGGTTGCGTGTTGGACATTACGAGGCGATGAAGGTCAGCATGTCACCACACTGGACCATATGCCTTGGTATGTGTGCTGGCATACAGTCCTGGTGGCTGAGATATAGCACAATGGCTGATACACGGACTGCTTAACCAGGCGTCATGGGTTACATCTTCCAGTTGTGCTCTGGAGTGCCTGTCTCAGGCAGCGCACATTATCATACTTTGGTACCACATTGTCCATGGTGCTTTTCATGTACATCTATGCTGCTCCAGGCATATTTCCTCAGACATTGCAACATTGTTACCTGTCCCAGACCCCTTTCTCTATTACAGAGGTGCTGCTAGTGGCAAGACCCTCGCACTGCTGCATACATCATGTGCAGTACAGCATTTTCAATAATGGAGCACCGCACCCCTGGTAACCACAGCACACAGTCTGCAAGATTGCCTCTTTAGCCAGCCAGGCATATGTTCTTAGCAATCGAGCTGTGGCACACACCTAACCTTGCTGCATGTGGAGCCAGAGTTTGCGTGTTTCCATACACAGTGTGGTTATTGGTGAGTGCAGCCAATGACAGGTCCCTGACTGTAAAATAGTGGTGGATAATCTGAGATCCTCACAGTGCTGTCAGCATCAGGTGCTCCACACGCCACCTTATAGGGTGGACGTGGGTTAATGCACTGTGATGGTTTTAGAGTTGCCAGTACTACAGGACATTACACACAGTCCAGGCCTGACAGACCCCATGAACCTTTAAGACTATTTGCCCTATGTTACAATGGCTTGTTCAATGTATGTTAATTTTCTGCAATGTAACCAGCAGTGCTGCTGACTGATGCAGTATATGGGACAATGTCAATATCTAAAACACTTTGCTTGTACAACCACACTTTGGATTTGAACCACCAACCTTTTGCTTCAGAGGCATTACAGTCACCAGTAGACTACAGCTCTGTGGCTATGATGTGAGGTCTGGCTGGGTGCAATATAACCTCAGCAGACTCTGTGCTGCGGTTAACAGGGTAGGGTCCATCCACTCCCACCCATGATGCACTGCACATGCAAAGCAGCAGTCTACTGATTTTCCAACGATAGGGTGTGCAACCCCACAGCACCTATGCCTATTGTGGCCCACTCACCTTCTGTGTTGCTGGTACAGAGTGGGTACAGACCATCACAGTGTGTGTGGCTTCTGCTCACCCTGAGGGTGAGGTGAAACACACAGCACCTGTCCTGGATGAGAAGGCCTATACATCATATAAACCTGTCTGCTGATCTCTGATAGGTTGGCACATCAGACACACCTCCAGTCCACCTTAGACCATCTGTATCTCCCAGACCCATCTGGGCCTTGGGGGCTACAATGCTCACAGAAGGGTGCATATCCTGTGTGGGTGCCCTGCTCTTCATGGTATATGTGCAGGGGGTGTGGGGTGAAAGGAGATTTTCAGACACATACGCAGAGTATGTCTGACCACCAAACCTTCCGTGTGGAACACAGTTTCCACAAAAATAAGATATCCACGTTCTATATCCTATCTGTGGTGCTAGCAGCTGCCAGCACCAGCAGACTCAGTCCTGCTATGGTACAGACAACCTACAGGTTGCTCTCTGCCATTTCAAACATATCCATATTTCAGAAGCATGCAGACAGACAGTAGGGCCTGAGACCCCCCAGCTCACCCAACACCATCTGACATTTTCCAGCAGCAGGCACAGTGTGTGCCCATCTACAGACCCTGCAAGGTGTTCCAGACAGACCCATGCTAACTGAAGACAGGCCGATAGCCTTTCCATGGTGCATGCTACCGGGGAAGCTCTGTACACCCATAACTGGGATGTGAGCACACCCACCACACAGTTAACTCAGTGATTGGGCCCCATATATACAGAACCCATAAACATCACATGAGAGACCTATTATATGGCACTATGTTGGAACCTAGCCATGCCGTGGTCACTGATCGTTCGGGGTGAGAGTGACCTCCACACAGGCCATGCTATGGACACCATGCCGGTGGAGGTGATGGCAAGGCACAACATGGTCCTAGGCATGCACATTTGCCCTGTGTAGCTGCATCCTCCTCCTGCCGCCCTGTCTCTTCTATACCCACAGGACTTTGCTCCTCATTATGCACATAGGCAGGCCAATACTGCCAACGGTGCTATCAGTGTGGGCTGTGGGAGGTGTTGGCAGCCAACACACACAGGATAGACAGACACACACTCCCCACACCTAGGACAGCATTGAGCAGATGTTGTGTTGTTTGGGAGCCCTTGCCAACGCACCAGTAATGGGCACAGTGCGGCCATGGCAATGTAAGGGTGTACTTTTGGAGTTATTTTCCAGGGTGCTAGTCTCTGGAGGAGACATGACCTGACACACATTGCACATACATCAGAGATGGTGTTACAGCTCAATGATCTGTTTGTGCTTAGCATTGGCATTTCTATCAGTCAGTGCTCATAACAGGCTTTGGATATCTGTGCGACGTCTCCCCATGTGTAGTGTAGGATTGGTAATGTATGCACATGCTAGTTTTGGGGGGGACACACAGGGTCCGACATCCAGCCGCTGCATTGGTCTTCACATAACGGTGCCTGCAGGTGCAGGTGTTTCTGCCCCTGTTGCCCACTGCTCTAGGGCAGATGTTCACAACTCCAGTCAATGTGGTGCAAACACTGGTCGCGTTTTCATGATGTCCGTGATGAATATGCCTCTGATACAACTGCATACCATGGTGGTGTTCACTTAACTTGCAGCACAGGCATCTTTATTGGAGACATCAGCCAACCTGAGTGATGTGTGACCCAACATGGATGATGTGTGACCCAACATGGATGCATTTGGGTGACTCTGCTGTGGGTGAGGCATATGTTTATGTGTTGTGTGCTGTTTATGGTAAAATATGGTATCTTGACCGACGCTTATGTCCTCAGCAGGGTATTTCCATTCTTTACTACCAGGTTTTGTGCATGGGTAAAACATGGGGACTGGGATGGCAGGTGCCCCAGCTGGGATTTGTACCTGGGGCCTTCTGCTTTTGGAGGCACTTGCTACGTCTACTGCACCACCGTCTTAGCACAGCAACAGTACATTCCCGGGGAGTCCATGGCTGTTTGTCACACAGGGTGTGTCTTTTGGATTGTACTGCAGCCACATGAGGGTGGCTAGGCCAGCATCTGCTGTGGTGCAGCAGCCACTGCCCCCTCTGCCAGCAGTAGGCGTCCGCCACCATGCTGACATGGGCTTATATTGGTGACAGCATCACAGCTAAAATGACATGTGGCCCTCCAGTACTGCATTGTGTGGACTCTGCTGTAGGTGGTGTACAGTTTTTGAGGGGTATGCGCTCCTTATGGTAAAATAGAGGTCCTCTGAACCTGCTTTTGTTCTCTACAAGAAGGGTTTTTATTTCCTATCACGGTTTACTGGTGGGTAAAATATGTGCACTGTGTTGCTGGTGGCCCCAGCTGGGAGTTGAACTGCTAATCTTTGGCTCTATAACACACTGGCTGAGTTCCCTGCACCACCCTGCAGACACAGAGTCAATGTGGACCCTGGAGATAGCATGTCTGTTTGTCAGAGGGAGCCTTTCTGTTGTAGTCCACTGCACCCACGTTTTAGGGGCTCTACCTCCATCTTCTCTGGCCACCTGCCACTGCCCCCCTCTGATACCAGGAAACCTCTGCCAACATGCTGCAGGCCCTTCTGCTGCTGGTGCTGGGGCCGCACAGTTTTAGACCATCCAGTGTGCATGTAGGCAACTACCTATGCTGCGCTTTCTGGTTTTCGGGTGCCTATCTAGTCCTCCACACTTCCCCCCAACTCAAACACGCTGTTGTGCAACATGTGCATGCCATAGGGGACCTGTCCATTGGTGTGGGGCACCCTGCTCTATACTACATCAATGTGGGATCATTCACCTTTTATGCTGCAGGAGCTGGGAACCCTTCCGACATTCATATTTTTTTTCCCTGCCTTTCTTGAGAGTGTCTGTTGATGTTTCACATTGCTGTGACCATTACCCAGGTTGGTCCTCTTTTGTGCTACAATCTTGAGTTTCAGCAGCCCTGGCCAACACACCACTCCTGGGAACACTCCAGGCATGGATATGTTACACAAGACTGTTGTGGGTCTCTCCCATGGGAGGTACACACTGTCAGACGCCAGACCTGCTGCATACAACACACACATCTGAATGATTGTTATGGTGGTGCTCAATGGCCAAAATGTGCTGAGTGTGTAAATCAATATCTAACTGTTTTCAATGGAAACTTTAGATAGCTGTGCACCATATACCCAGGTGTAGGGTGGCATTGCTAAGGTATGCAAATGCTACTATTGGGGGTTACAGGCAGGGCCCACTGTCCTGCCTCTCCAGGATGCATTGTCCAATGGGGCCTGTGGGGGTGGGGGTGTCAGGGCCTGTTGGCTGCTGCTTTTCATCAGGGTTTACAACATCAAGTCATGGTGTGGCAAACACTGTTCAGGTTTTATGCTGTCCCTCATGGATATGCATGTGCTACATCTGCATAACATGGGGGTGGTGCATAGATATGCAGCACAGTCATTTGTATTCGAGGCAGCATGTGACCTGAATGGTGTGTGGTCCTCCAGGACTGCATTTTGGGATACTCTGCTCTAGGTGATGCCCCTGTTCATGGTGTCTGTGCTTGGGATGGTAAATGATAGGTGTTTTACCAATGCCTATGTCCTCAGCAATAAAGGTTTGTGCTTACTAGCACAGTTTAGTTGTGGAGAAAATATGTGGACAGGATTGGCAATAGCCCCAGCTGAGCTTTGAACCCGTGACCTTCTATTCTTGTATACACTGTCTGTGTGCACTGCACCACCATGGAGCCATAGATTGGCTGAGTTCCCTGGGACGTCCATAACTGTACATCCAACAGGTCCTGTCTGTGGCAGTGGACGGTGCCAGCATGCACATGGCTAGACAACTGTATGCTGTGGCTAGCAGCCACTGGCCCCACCACCACCTGTACCTTTCCACCAACATGCTGGCATGTCCCTATCTTGAAAATGCATGTGACCTGATAGAGTTGTGCCACTCCAGGACTGCATTTTTGCAACTTGGCTGTCAGTAATGGCCATTGTAATGGGGTGTGTGCGGTGTAGGGTAAATTATGGGTGTTTGAGACACGCTTATGTTCCCTGCAATAAAGGGGTGTCTTCACTATCTGTGTTTGCTGGTGGTTAAATATGTGGACTGGGTTGGCAGGAGCACCAGCTGAGCTTTGAACTTCTGACCTTCTGCTCTTGTATACACTGTCTGTGTGCACTGCACCACTGTGTAGCCACATACTGGCTGTGTTCCCTGGGAGGTCCATGACTGTACATCCATCAGGGCCTGTCTGTTGCAGTGGACGGTGCCAGCCTGCACATGGCTTGGCCACTGTCTTCTGTGGCTAGCAGGCACTGCCCCCTCCACCATCTGGACCGTTCTGCCAACATACTGGCATTTCCTTATCTTGGCAAAAGCATATGGCCTGATTGAGTTGAGCCACTCCAGGACTGTATTTGGGCGGCTCGTCTGTGGGTGATGCCCATTGTTCTGGGGTGTGTGTGGTGTAGGGAAAAATATGGGTGTTTGCAACATGCTTATATTCTCTGCAATTCAGGTGGGTCTTTAATATCTCTGTTTGGTGGTTGTTAAAATATTGGGACTGGGCTGGCATGAGCCCCAGCTGGGATTTGAAACTGTTACCCTCTGGTCTTAGAGGTACTGGCTCTGTCCACTGCACCACACTGTGGCCACAGAGACAGTGCAGTACCTGGAGGTGGGAAACCTGTCAGGATGGGGTCCCAAACCCTGCTGTGCACATTTGTACTGTGGGCTCATTCACCTTGCCTGGTGACAAACATGCAAATATGCCCCGGAGATGACCACGTAACACAGGGGCTGTACTTTTAAACAAGATGGGCAACAAACAGTGCTATTAATGGGCAACCATTAGGTACACTCCCAGGAAAGCTCCAAAGATGAAAGGTATTTTTGTGGGAGTCTCCGCTCCATAGACCCTTCCAAAATTCATTTCCTTTTTCTGGAGCTTTCTTGGGTGTGAGTTTTATATTTGCCCATTAACTATAACTATTCCCCAGCTGACTTACTATTTTTAATATTTTTGTTCTGGTCATTTTATATTTTTTTTCTCACTTTTGGCCTGGACACATGTATCACACTGCTTACGTTTTGAGGTTTCCCCGGTTTTGCTGTACATTGCTGACGGAAATGGTTTCTCTGCCCTTTACATGCATTCTACCGCGAGTGATTCACTCACGCTATTTTTTTTTTTGAAATTCAGCCCCCGATA